>OU015454.1:1794604-11507104 GCA_907164795.1 Hemaris fuciformis
CACGTCCCGACAAAAAACGTAAACTAGAACGTTCGCGTAATGATTTTAGTTCGCGCGTAATGGTCGCGCGGCGCGGGGTTTGTAAATGTGGTTAGTTCGCGTATGAACGTGGTGAATGAAATTATATCTTATCTTATATCTTTAAATGAGCAATTCTTGTGTATATATTTATAATTGGAATCTCGGAATCGGCTCCAACGGTTTTTAATAAAATTTAGTATATAGGGGGTTTCGGGGGCGATAAATCGATCTAGCTAGGAATCATTTTTAGAAAATGTCATTTGGAAGAAAAATAACAAAAAGGAGGCGTTTGAGTAGACTCTTCCTGACATTTATTGGCGAATTGGCGAATAATAATACTATTTTTTGTGAGCAACCAATAGCTTTAACGACACAACAGCAGATGGCGCTGTAAGTAACATTATTCATATTTCATCATTTTATTAGTAATTCGTACTTAAATATAATTTCCAAAAAACACAATTAAAAAAAAACGAGCAAAGCTCGGTCATCCAGGTAGCTAGCGGGGGGGGGGGGGGGGGGGGGGGGGGGGCTATGCATTTGTCCCACGTCCCGACAAAAAACGTAAACTAGAACGTTCGCGTAATGATTTTAGTTCGCGCGTAATAGTCGCGCGGCGCGGGGTTTGTAAATGTGGTTAGTTCGCGTAATGAACGTGGTGAGTGAAATTATATTATCAATTAAACGAGATGGTGAGTTTTATATGTTTTGTTTTGTTGTTGACAGTGAATGTATGTTGGAGAAAGAAAATATCTGCCAATAAAAAATGAATTTTAAAACAGGAGAAAATTTCATCCCGCCCGCGACTCCGTCCGCGTAGACTACAGGGATGGGTTCAGAATGAAAATAAGTTGTAGTCTATTTTACTTCACAGAGTCCCATTTATGTCCATATCAAAAATCGTTTACATCGGTCGCATGATTTAGGCGTGAAAGCATAACAGACATATAGTTACATATACATAGTTACAGTCATCTACACGTCGTTTCATCATTCTAGCTTCAAATATCACTAATTTCCACACAAACTTTCACCCCTATTTTTATTTTACTCCCTTAAAGGTACATTTTAACAAACTTTTAATGTCATATTTATTTATATCTAATCAACAGCCTAAAGAATAAGTTTCAAGCTTCTAGCTTTAAAAATGACAATACTTCCATACAACCTTTCCAACCCCTTAAAACCCCTTTTCCGGGATAAAAGTAGCCTATGTCCTTTCTCAGGGTCTAAACTATCTGTGTACCAAATTTCATTTAAATCGGTTCAGTAGTTTTAGCAGGAAAGCGAGACAGACAGACAGACAGAGTTACTTTCGCATTTATAATATTAGTAAGGATTATGTCAAGGTATTATCACTAACTTTAACGGTGAAGGAAAATATTGTGATGAAACTTGCAGGTTTACGTCATGCCTAATACATTCTTAGGAATTTCTTAGGTGTGTAGTCCACCAACCCGCATCAGGCGAGCGTGGTGGACTACGGCCTAACTCCTATTAGGTGTAGAGGATGCTCGTGCCCTGCAGTGGAGCGTAAATGGGCTGATGATGATAATGATGTCAAATGTATGAATGCATAGTAAAACTCTCGATATTTTGATATACCGAACATTTTACCTCCAAGCGCGATTGCCTCAAGTATTGCCAAAAAAAATTAGAAGTAGAAAAAAAAGAAAAACCTTAATTTAATTTTTTCTAGTTTTTTCAGCTCGCAACAGAATGGCTAGCTAATGGGATATTATTTTCTGAGACTTTGTTAAATTTTGGCACATTTACAAAATAATCTTTTAAAATTATTCTGATTTAAGGGCTACATTATTTATTTCATTGAATCCATTTAATAGCAATGTATGATTAACAACAATGTTAATCAAATACAAACAACCCTACAATTTTATGTCATTATAATATTAGTGTCATAATACACTATGTGATGTTTCTAGTATATACTCTTGTTACAGAAGCCAGCAAAACATCCTGTTTTGAAAAGGCAAGTGTTCGAGTCATCTGGTGAGGAAGCTGTCAGTATTTGTGTGTATTGACACCCAAATTTTGGGAATGCAAACATTTACTATGAACCCTGTTGAGAAGTATTAACTGCCAAAAGTTTTCTATATCTTTGAACATGTTGATATGGTTCTACTAGAATATTGTTCTGCTTTCATCATCATAAAATAAACTTTAAAAATAAAAATATAATAATACCCCTAAACATCCTAATTATATTTAAATACTGTACCAATAAAGTGCAAAAAAATGTCTCATTAATTTCAGATGCTATAGATAAATGTACAAGCAAATTTTTTTAACAGTTTTTGTCACATGCAAATATAATCTTTATGTTACATTTGTAGTACATTTAATTGACACCAACACACAATTTAATTTACTTTCATAAATATCATCAGCAGCCCTTATACATCCCACTGCTGGGCACTGGCCTTCTCTACAACTGAGATGATTTAGGTCTTAGTCCACACATAGTAGTTTTATAGATATGTTCATAGGAAAGTTAAGGCTTCATTTCGAAATAATATTTGAATTAGTAAGGTATTTTAACTTTGGTCTTTATTTGTTCCAAAGAATAAAGTTTTTGTTTGTATTTTACTGTACTCAGTTTCTTGATCTTAGAATTTATTTACTTCAATGTATGATTAACACAACTTTCACATATTGAAGAAAGTAAATAAACAACTTAAGTAAGTAAATAAATAACTTTTTGACACTGACACACATAAAAATTTAATAAATCAATTCCATCCAACAATGACAAGAAATATACAATTTATTTTCATACTGTTTATCTGGTAGCCATCTATATTCCTTGTATCACAAAAGTACGAAACTGTACTGCCCAAAAGTGGTAGGCAGAGGGATCAGTCCCTCCTGCCCTGGTGGCAAAGAGCAATAGAATTATCACCCACAGTATCCCCAACCTGTTGTTAGGGGCGACTAATAGGCCTTGGGGATAATGAACGCGCTGCGGGGCAGTGCGTCCTCGCTGAGTGACGCCGAGAGGGGCGGCAGCACGGTGGCCTGTGCCCGTCGCGAGCGCCCATTCGCACCGGGGCGCCCGATTCAAGCTGATGGGGGTTGCAACTGCGCCTCTTATATATCCGAGGCCGCCGTATTTAATTCAGGAGCCCAGCCCGGCATTAGCATCTGAGCGGACGTGACGCCACCACTCGCCGTGCTGCAAAGCCGATGACCCTGACATACGCTTGTCGCCCTCCTGGATTCCCAGGGCTGGCGGGAAGTTGATCCATAACCAGTTTTGTAACAAGGATACAGGGTGTATTCAGACCGTGATCGGAAACTAAGGCAGGTAATAGCTAAGGTCATTAGGGGAGACCGAGGTGAGTTGTGACAGAGGAGAGTTGTGACAAAGACGATTTCTCTGAACCTATGACCGTTAGCGAGTTGGCAACACCGCACAATTGTTTCTTTAGAGACGCGCTAATTGACGCAATACGCGCCAGAGGCGCACGGCAATCGGATGTGCGAGTACGACGTCTGCATAAAAAAAAACCGAAAAGTAAGTTTTTTATCGAAGTTTTGATTGTTTGTATATTCTGACATATTGAATTCACATGATTGGGCTATTTTTTCTTATATTGAGTGGTTTTTGAAGTTTTAAAGCGTGGTATTGTCTTCCTATGTTTGCATCTTGTTTTGAAATTACGAATTATTATTCTGACCAAGTCGCGATTTTTGGCATCTAGGAGAGTTGTGACACGCTGTCACAACTCTCCTAATTAAGTTTATTTTATGGTTAGCTTATTTTAATTGGTTTTAGCAAAGTTTTTTTTTCTGTTTATATAATACTAGCTGACCCGGCAAACGTTGTTTTGCCATATACATTATTTCTAGGAAATATTTTTTTAGTTAGCCACCCAAAAAAGGAAATTTGTAAAAAAATATGAGATTCGTTCGGCATTGGAAGTAAAAAGCCCACTTTGTGATAAACTTGGCCTTTTATTTTGATTTTTAGTTACTTACAGCTACAACTTTAGTTGTTGAGCTTCTCCGGTATTGGTGTCACTTTTGAAGCGTTGAGAAAAAAGTTGAAAATTAAAATGGCCAGTAAAAAATAGGGGTTGATCGTAGAGAGTTGGAAATTTAGGGTTGTATGTATTTTTGTATGCTGTATCATAAAAAAATAAAATAAAAAAAAATGGCAAAGAAATAAAAATAAAATTTAGGGGTGGACCACCCTTAACATTTAGGGGGATGAAAAATGGATGTTGTCCGATTCTCAACCCTAGCCGATACGCACGCTAAGATTCATGAAAATCGGTCGAGCCATTTCGAAGGAGTTAAACTTCTAACACCGTGACACGAGAATTTTATATATAAGATTTATATATGTTCGTTTGTTTTTGTCAATTCTTACAACCTAAATTTGAGATAAATGTTTCCCGCATTAAAATCAATGTTAAAAATTTAATTTTTGTCAGCAACTTATTTGGGCATGTGGTTTGATAATGCTTTTCGATGGTCTGTATTGTTTTTCTTGTTACAGGATGCCTAATAACTACACACGAAAGGCTAACAGAGGCATGGCTAGTGACGCCATTTATAAACTGGCCTTTGAAGAAGTTACGAAAGAAGAAGGGAAGAAGAAGGTAAAAATCTACGAAATTCAGATTCAGTACCTGGAATGTAAAGGCTGGTCTCATGAAGATTGCACTAGGGGCGAGCTGCAATACATCTGTCATAACTGTTTGTCAGATTAGATTCAGATTTTTGACTGATTTTGATTGATCTCGTTATGAAACCATAAATATTGATAAAATAATTAATACTTGTAATTTTGATGTTTAACCCTTCATGTTATTGTTTCTCACTATTATTTTAAATGATAATTAAAGTAATTTTATGCAAAAAACGCGTTTTGTTTATAATATATGAAATAAAATATATTTATCTGTCAAATATAGTCTAAGTACATAGCTGTCACGACTAACCTTGGTACCTGTCACAACTTACCTCGGTGTTATAGTCTTGCAACAAGTTCAAAAACGTGTTAAATAGAAATAAAGCTCCTAAAAATATGTGCCATACCTCATTCGATTCGGAATGACGTCTAGAAAAATGATTTTTAAGGGCATATTAGCACATAAAAAATTGCAATTGTTATTAACAAAATAAGAAAAAAAAATTAAGGTATTTAGTTTTTCGTTAATAACTTTTAAAATAATGATATTTAAGGAATTATGAAAAAAGATCCTGAAAGAGGAGGAAATTTCCAATAAAAAAGTCCTTACTCCCGGAACTCTATCTATATTATTTATAATTTTTATTTAACGCTGGAAATAGGGTTCCGCGAGGGCGTTACGGCATAAGCGCGTCGTCTAAAAAGCCGGTATGTCACCTAAAATATTTTTTTTCTAATATTAAATAACAATTTAAAAATTTGAATAAATTATGGTGTAATCTAGACACTTGAACGAAAATAACCTCGGTGAAAAATATTTTTTTTGACAACTTTTCAAAAAGTTACACCATTGTTAATTAACTAACGTTTTTCCAATCTCTGTTTTTATAAATTACGGCATAAAAGTTTAAAAAATTAGTCTAAAAATATTTCGCTTCGTGGAGCTCTTCTTAATTAGGTACTTAATAAAGTTATGCAGAAAAAAATTATTAAAGTTTATTATTTTGTTAATTATATTTTTTTAAATTAACTAAAAATGAAATTTCTAAAAAATGATATCAAAACATTTTTTTTTTGGTAATATCTTATTATTGCTGTTTTTGCATCTAATATAGGTATTAATTAACATTGGAAAAAAAAATGTTACGTCATTTATTAAGAAATTGTTTATAAACAAATAAAAAAAAAAATTTTTTTTAACTTTAAAAAAAAAAAATCTTAACATTCTCTGTTATTCCATTGAAAAGGGTCAATGATGATTATTAAGAATAAAATAATTTCTTAACTAATTATTTAAACAATTGAAATATAAAAAAAAAGGTTATAAACAATAAAAAAAATATTTAAGATTTTTTTTTCTTTCTTAAATCATCATTTTACCTTTGCAATAAGATAGTAAAAAAATTTTTTTTTAAATCGCAAAATAGTCTATTTGTTTATAAACAATTTCTTAATAAATGGCGTAACATTTTTTTTTCCAATGTTAATTAATACCTATATTAGATGCAAAAACAGCAATAATAAGATATTACCAAAAAAAATATGTTTTGATAACATTTTTTAGAAATTTCATTTTTAGTTAATTTAAAAAAAATATAATTAACAAAATAATAAACTTTAATAATTTTTTCTGCATAACTTTATTAAGTACCTAATTAAGAAGAGCTCCACGAAGCGAAATATTTTTAGACTAATTTTTTAAACTTTTATGCCATAATTTATAAAAACAGAGATTGGAAAAACATTAGTTAATTAACAATGGTGTAACTTTTTGAAAAGTTGTCAAAAAAAATATTTTTCACCGAGGTTATTTTCGTTCAAGTGTCTAGATTACACCATAATTTATTCAATTTTTTAAATTGTTATTTAATATTAGAAAAAAATATTTTAGGTGACATACCGGCTTTTTAGACGACGCGCCTATGCCGTAACGCCCTCGCGGAACCCTATTTCCAGCATTAAATAAAAATTATAAATAATATAGATAGAGTTCCGGGAGTAGGGACTTTTTTATTGGAAATTTCCTCCTCTTTCAGGATCTTTTTTCATAATTCCTTAAATATCATTATTTTAAAAGTTATTAACGAAAAACTAAATACCTTAAAAAAAATTTCTTATTTTGTTAATAACAATTGCAATTTTTTATGTGCTAATATGCCCTTAAAAACATTTTTCTAGACGTCATTCCGAATCGAATGAGGTATGGCACATATTTTTAGGAGCTTTATTTCTATTGAACACGTTTTTGAACTTGTTGACTAGACTATTAGGAGAGTTGTGACAATAGGAGTAGTTTCAGTTTTTGTGGATTTTCTCAGCCACCATATAATTTTAATTGACTTTGATCACTATTTTCAAAAGAGTAATAATTGGGCTACAATATGGCGTAACGTTTATATGTAATTGTGGTATGTTTCTTTATTGAGATATGTTGCTCTAAGTAAAAATTGTCACAACCCTCCTCGGTCTCCCCTACAAACCCCCTAGCGTTAAAGAAAATCCTGACAAACAATATTTTTTTTACGTTTTCTTAACAACCACATACATTTTATACCTATGATTGTTAGGAAAACTTCAATTTTTTAATTTTTTGTCGGGATGTTCTTTAACGCCAGGGGGTTGGTAATGACCTTAGCTATTACCTGCCCTCGTTTCCGATCACGGTTGAATACATCCTGTATATAAGACCCAAGCAGGGCCTGATTGAACACGTAACAAGAGTAGCAATTTCTAGGGGGCCTAGTTTGTGTGGAAATTCGTCATTTTTGAAGCTAAAATGATGAAACGACGTGTAGACGACTTTAACTATGTATAGAGGGTGTCCCAGCAGTCGACGATAACCCGGAAACGGGGAATAGCCCAAGTCGTAATAGTTGTCAGAAAAATATTAAAAAAAATATAAGTTATGTATTTAGAAAAATATAAGGATTTCAAAAAAATCTAGAAAATCTACACCCTGTGACGGTTTTTTCACTACTGTTGCTGCAAATCTCTACTTTTTAAAATTATTATTTTTGTTATGTAATTCTGAATAATGCCTCTGCAAACTGTTATCTAATATTTACAGCCACCTTGCTATACTTCGGAAGAAAATGACATTGTTTACCAAACCGCATATTTAAAATTAATCATACGCCCAAATTTAACTGACTGTCCTGAAAAAAAAATGTACTACGCGAGTTTGGCAAGTAACTTTAAAAGTTGGCGCATTTAATAAGGAATCTAAAATGGCATAACAATTGCTACATTATTTTTTAAATGAGGCACAATATTTTTTATTTTGCGAAGAAACCCATTTGATCAAATTTTCTTATTAACTAAAGATGACATGATGATGAACTGATAAGTGAGATGGAGAGAATTGTTTTACGATGTGTGAGTGAGACAGATACTCCTTTGTCAGGTAGTCCATGGGCACCACGCATCGGAGCAATGATCACCTTTTTTATATTAAATTTAGGCTTTTTTTATTTGGATATCTTAGATTTATTAAGTAATTGCTTAACACCAAATATTTCTTTAGTAAAATTTACAATACATGTTCAAACTGCCTTCCTTCAGCCGCAATACACGCTCGTCATCTTCTTAAAAAAGATCGGGTTATCAGGGGCGAAACTCTTCTATTCCTAACAAATTCAGCTACTTCCGTGCCGTAGCTCAGGTAAATTTTCAATTGGCATTAAACAAAATTTTTCTTTCACCGTTCCCCAGTAAAAAATAGCCTAAAGGATTTAAGTCAGATGAACGGGCTGGCCATTGGATTGTGCCAGCTCGTCCTATCCATCTACTCGGGTATTCCTCATCGAAATATTCTCTAACTGAACTAGCGTCACTATCTGTCTCGCTCACACATCGTAAAACGATTCTCTCCATCTCACTCAAATAGTATCTTAAAATTGCTGTCTCAAAGAGCCGAATAGAAACATCTTTAGTTAATAAGAAAATTTGATCAAATGGGTTTCTTCGCAAAATAAAAAATCCCATAAAAAACAAAACTTGTAAAAAACCCCAAGTCTCGCAACTCAGTTCTTTTGCCGTAAAAAGTTGTGAGATCTAGGTATATGATACCAAGTCGATGAATTTATTCAGTCCCCGTTTAAGGGAACTTCTGTCTTAAGTTATTATGCACTTAGCTTACCAGACACCATCTTATAGTGACCATATCAATGTTAAAAATCTTTTATGTTTTAAATAAAATAGTTTTGACTTGGCAATCGCATGAAAACACAATGTATCTCACTTTTACGGCAAAAGAACTGAGTTGCGAGACTTGGGGTTTTTTACAAGTTTTGTTTTTTATGGGATCTCATTTCTTTTTGTAGATAGTCCTACTTTTTTCTTTTCGGTATCTTCTACTTCTTGAGTACTAACAACGGATTTTCTTAAATCCCACTCTCTGCCTTATGAGCTTTGCTTACTTTTGTAGATAGTCTACCTCCTCTACATACGAGACGAGAGCGGCCGCGTCGTGATCTTTATTTTAAAATAATAATTATTTTTTGCGTTAGTTAGAAATATTTAGGGCCGCACGCGTCATACGTCAGTTGGAGTTAATCCTATTTTAAAGTTTTTATCTCTCTTTCACTATAAATTGGTACTGTAAATGTACCTAACAGAAATTTACAACATAAAGCTTATTAGAGGTATAACTTGAACTAATTTACGGCATTAACTGCCGCACTCAGTTTTTTTTTAAATGAATAAATTACATACATACATACATAAACTCACGCCTGCATTCCCCGAAGGGGTAGGCAGAGGTGCATTTCTGCAATGAATGAATAAATTACTTGACCCTATTAAACAGATTTCCTCACGATATTTTCCTTCCCCGTTAAAGTACGCGATAATTCATTGCTACATACATACATAAACTCACGCCTATATTCCCTGATGGGGTAGGCAGAGGTGCATTTCTGCACCCACATTTCGCCAGGTATGTTGATACATACCTGTCAGTCCCACGTAATAGAGGGCGAGCCTATTGCCGTTTTTCGGGCACATTTCCAGACTCCCTGCTGCTATTGCGAATTTCCTAATGGAAAAACCCAATAACACGTTGCCCGACCCGGGAATCGAATCCAGGACCTCTAGATCGCACTGCACATACATGTAACGCGAGACCACGAGGCAGTCCTTAATTTAAAGACCTTACTTCATAAATAATAAATAAATACATCCAACAGTCACATACATATAGACTACAAGCCCATGGTAAAAATTAACCTGTGAAATGAACCACCGTGAATTACGCTTAGAAGGCTGTTACTATATCATAAAATAACTCTGAGCGCTATGCCGTCATTTCTGAGCGGTACAAGTGAGTACGAGAGTAAATGGAATTTCTCTGCTACAGGGGAGGAATTACGACTACTTATTAATGTACGGCTTTTATTATAACTTATAGATAATTAAAAATAAATGTCGAAAAACCTAGTGCCGTACTAAAGTGGTGGTACCGGAAGTTAGTGCAAATTTTTTATTCGCCGGTAATTTTAGGAGCAATATAGGTCATTTATTACTGTACGGCATTTGTGTAATTCTTTTTGTATACATATACAGATACTTTACCCATGAACGCCGTACAATTTTTCCAGTGCAGGGGTCCAAAAGCCAAGGGACGCAACTCTTATTTCTGATTATATATAAATGATGATGAAATGAAACAACATAAAATTAAATGATCTTCAGAATACTTCATGAGTAGATAATATTTTCCAGAATGCCGTACATTTTTTGTGGGACACATAGGTGTATGGGATAAATTACTTCCCTCCGAAAAGAGTAACTTGGTGACTTTTTTCTGTACGGCAATAACATAGGTTTTTAGCTCTTTAGAAAATCTTCGATAAAAAATAAATGCCGTACACTTTTGATAGTCCGCTATTCTATAAAATAGAAGATTAATCCACCGCCTCAGACCGCTGTCTGTAATAGAAGAAAAAGGGTATAACCAACAGTGCTACAAACAATTGCCAAATTTATCCGTAATAAGAAAATTTTAAGAAAATTGGTTTATTTCACGTAATGTTCCATTTAAAATTTACGGCATTATATTTTTTTATTATTATTTAATATTAAAAACAAAATTTATCAAATGCCGTATAGTTATTAATGACCTCAAGGGACATCTCAAATGTTATCGAAGTTTTGATCAGCCGTAAAGAATAATCTGACGTAAAATGTACGGCATATGGTTTTTTTGTTTATTTATATTTGTTACAAGTAAAACAACAATAACCTTTGAAAATATTACTTCCCAAATTACTACAGGAACATTTGACAAATCTCGGAAATTTCCTTTTTTTTAAATCCTAATATTTTTATTTGTTACCATTTATAATGAACGGCTATAAGGTACAACGATAATATTTTTAATAACATTATATTAAAAAAAAGGTTGCCGTACATAAATTTATGACCTTACAGCAGTAATAACTCGGTAAATGCTGAAATGAAGATACTTATTTATTTATATAAATATGAACTATATTTTTTAGACGGTATAATTACCAAACATTATTGTCCGTATTAAATAACATTTTGAACAAGATGCCGTACATTTTACAATTACCTTATATCATATGGTGTAGGGAAAGGTTTGCGACCCTTGGCTTTCGACCCCTGCACTGGAAAATTTGTACGGCGTTCATGGGTAAAGTATCTGTATATGTTTACAAAAAGAATTACACAAATGCCGTACAGTAATAAATGACCTATTTTGCTCCTAAAATTACCGGCGAATTAAAAATTTGCACTAACTTCCGGTACCACCACTTTAGTACGGCACTAGGTTTTTCGACATTTATGTTTAATCGTCTATAAGTTATAAGAAAAGCCGTACATTAATCAGTAGTCGTATTTCCACCCCTGTAGCAGAGAAATTCCATTTACTCTCGTACTCACCTGTACCGCTCGGAAATGACGGCATAGCGCTCAGAGTTATTTTATGATATAGTAACAGCCTTCTAAGCGTAATTCACGGTGGTTCATTTCACAGGTTAATTTTTACCATGGGCTTGTAGTCTAATAGTTCTGATCCCACACTAAGATACAAGTCTTGTGTCGTGGGTATCAGAAACTACGAGAGACTTTTCGGTCTCACATACACCCAGACCCGAAACAAATATTTGTGTATCACACAAACATTTGTCTCGGTGCGGGGATCGAACCCACGGCCTCTCGTTTCGCAAGCTGGTGTCTAGCCAACTGCGCCACGGGTCATTTCTATAGTAAGCTCTTCCCGAATACTAATTCATTGCTAATACACACATAACTTCGAAAAGTCAGATAAGTGTGCCTAGGGTGTGTACCCGCGACCGCCGGGATTCTCGACCTCACGCCTATCGTATATATTTATATGGGATTACAAAGTTATTTATGCAGTTTGTGTATCTAGAAAACTAGACCGAAATTGCAAGATATTATAATTTTTCCTTAAGTTATACACTAAAACCTAATTGTGTTCCAAATTTGAAGCTTCTATGTCGGCTAGAAGTGCCTTAGAGTTTTGATGATCGGTCAGTGAGTGACCAAAACTGCGAAGTTTGACTAGTTATAATTCTTAAACTACGGGTTCAAATTGAATGAAATTTGAAATATACAGAGTTTATACCATTCTTGCTTGGTAACTAAAAATCAGGTTTCTAGGTTTATCCACAACGAAGTTATAGGGTGTCGAAAATGGCCTGAGTTGCTTCGAGAAAAGTATAGTACGGCCGTGCCGCTTTTTCGCTCGACTTGGCGGGGGCACTGCCGTGCCCCCAGATATTGTGCCACATTTAAAAAATAATGTAGCAAGTGTTATGCCATTTTAGATTCCTTATTAAATGCGCCAACTTTTAAAGTTACTTGCCAAACTCGCGTAGTACATTTTTTTTCAGGACAGTCAGTTAAATTTGGGCGTATGATTAATTTTAAATATGCGGTTTGGTAAACAATGTCATTTTCTTCCGAAGTATAGCAAGGTGGCTGTAAATATTGGATAACAGTTTGCAGAGGCATTATTCAGAATTACATAACAAAAATAATAATTTAAAAAAGTAGAGATTTGCAGCAACAGTAGTGAAAAAACCGTCACAGGGTGTAGATTTTCTAGATTTTTTTGAAATCCCTATATTTTTCTAAATACATAACTTATATTTTTTTAAATATTTACTGATAACTATTACGACTTGGGCTATTCCCCGTTTCCGGGTTATCGTCGACTGCTGGGACACCCTGTATGTCTGTTATGCTTTAGCGCGTAAATAATTTGACCGATGTAAACGATTTTTGATATGGACATAAATGGGACTCTGTGGAGTAAAATAGACTACAACTTATTTTCTTTCTGAACCCAACCCTGTAGTCTACGCGGACGGAGTCGCGGGCAAAAGCTAGTTTTATATATATTTCAAATTTTCACCGTATTTACCCAGTGCCGCAAATAGGGCTTTACCACCGGTGCCCAGGCACAGAGCGTAGACTCTGGGAGCCGCAAAAATGGCCAGACCAGACAGGACTATTATTTTGAAGTGAATACGTCTTTAAACTTGCTTCCATAGGGAGGCAATTCAAAAAAAACTAATGATAACAAAATCGGGGGATACAATATGGTATTGCAGCTTCATATCTATTATTGCAATCGAAAATTTAATTAACCACTGGATAGCTAAAGAATCAAAGAACGCTATGCAAGGACGGTCGTACTTCGCGCGGGACGGAGAGGGAAGCGCCGCCATTTTGAGGTCATTTTGCTGCGTATTGAGATTTGAGATTTCTAGTTTATTATAACTTTTGACTCTGATTAGTTACGACGTTCGTTCTAGTTTCAATCGTTAGCTGTTGACAAAATCTATCGATTATAGATAGAACATTATATTAGTTTATTATTGTGACTATAATTAAGTATAAAAAAAAAACTATAACAAAAATATATAATGTCAGCCTATAAACATTAAAAAGTCAGATCGAAATACATAGATCGTATACGGTTGGAAAGGGCTTCTAAAAAGGAATCTAATAGTACCAATACCAAACACCATATGACTGAGTCAAGCAGTGCCGGCAACGTAAAAAATGAATGTGGCCGAGCTGATCAACGACGGTGCCAGTACATCTGCAGCCGAGACGGTTGAAATTATGCCAGTTATGCCAGACATCTTAGTGTTCAAACATGATTTTGACATAGAATAACATAAATAATAATAATACTTTACATAGAAAATATCACCTAATACGAGACGCATTTTTTGGTTTGTTTAGTGCTCGAATCCAACACATGCTCGTCTGCTTGATTGTCCACAACAGTTTTAGAAAAACAAGTGCGCAGTTATAGAAGCTCCCACAGGACGCAGAAAAGGCTATTTACGGCACTGTATTAACATCACACCTGTGCATTCGTTCTGCCGAGTTAGTGTATACCAAAAAGAAACAACAATAGTTGTGTGTTACCAGTGATGACATACGGCACTGAGACGTGGCCTCTCACTATGGGCCTCATTAGACGGCTCAGAGTCACTCAACGAGCTGTGGATAGGGCTATGCTCGGGGTTTCCCTACGAGATCGAATCAGAAACTTAAGTAACCGACATAGCCCAGCGGATTAGCAAGTTGAAGTGGCAATGGGCCGGGCACATAGCGCGGAGAACTGATGGCCGATGGGGCCAAAAAGTTTTCGAGTGGAGGCCACGTACCGGAAAGCGCAGCGTGGGACGTCCTTTGACAAGATGGTCGGACGACCTGGTGAAGGTCGCGGGACGTCACTGGTTGCAGGCTGCTTCCAACAGGTCCCTGTGGAAGTCATTGGGAGAGGTCTATGTCCAGCCGTGGACTTCAATTGGCTGATGGATTGGATTGGATTGGACTGGAAAAAGAAACATATTGGAAATAAAAGCCAATTTTACATGAAGTAACTTTCTTTAATCTCGCATTCGTAATTACAAAACAGTCTTAGCATAAAATTAGTCTAAAACACACTGTGGCACCGCAACAGTCCGCAACATTGCGACGATCTTTACGTAATTTACACATTTAACTTAAACACGAGACTCTCGGAGAATCATCCAACTTGTATATCGGTCGTCCATAATTAGTTTGATGATGTCCGGCAGGGGCGCTGCACGAACTTTCCTCCAAATATCGAGAGATATTCACAAATATCGAAAATGAAAAAAGCGCCCAACGCCTCTAGCGGAGTTCAAAAGAACGATTACATTTGGTGTGCTCTAAAATACAGCCTTAATAATAGTGGATTAAAAAAATATATGTATTTTTGATGTGTATGGGCACGACATTAGCGATTAACGAGAAAGTTGCGTTTTACCACGCTTTTTTCTAAGACGGTTGACGCGGCATAAACAAGGCATCACCACAAAACGTTTTATTGCGCTCCGCATATATCTCAATTTTACATCTGAATGTTGTGTGATCTGGTTCATGAAATATATTGATATTCATCAGAGTATAAGATAGAATCTCATTTAGTACTGTCTGAGCAAATAAATTTTCAAAATTCCTTTTGATACTTAAGGGACACTTTTCATCTGAAATCAATTAATGACCAAGACTTCCCTGTATGCTTTCTATTATATAAGGTAAGTTGTCAAATCCATTTACATATGAACAAATTTAAAATTTAACAAAAATATCATAAATATAAGGTAATAATGTAGACACCTTAATTCTTAACATTTACTTATATGCATACTCATGTGGGAAACTCATTCATTTTGCTTGAGTACTGTTAATAATTTTTGTATACAGTTATCTGCCCTAGTGCTTTGGTCGTCATATCATCTGTAGTACTCCAAAATAAATGTCTCGAAAAGTACATGTTGTTACCAAGCGAATTATGAATAAAAATATGTTAGTTTCTAACATTTCATGGTGTATCTGTAACATTTATCTAATATAATTCAATTCTGTAACAAATTAGTATGTCATTTATACGCAGTTGAGTTTAGTTAGCTTCCTGAATATCTCATATGTCAAAGATATGGGACTACTAATTTAAGAACTTTATATCAGAATAACGTAATGCTGGTTACAAAGTACATGTTTCATATAAAATTTAAACTAAATATAAACTTTCAGCAATAAGAATATATTCTAAAATTTAAATGATTTAATTTAACAGAGCTATTTATGTATTACATGTTGTTTTATACTGTGACAACATCTTAATACATTAATCAACCCTCCAAGTTTATCTCTGATTTGTGGATTTATGACAATTCAACAATGATTCACATTGCACTTGTGCACACACTTTGCACTAATATTGTCAACTCTCAAGCATATAGTGGTAATCTGTTTATACAGTTAAATGCCACATTTCTGCCTATGCCATTTATGATATAAATTAAATGATGAATGGTCCCACAACACATCACTTTGTTATGATGCAGTGGGATGTAGGCTGTTGTCGAATGAAGTATATACAATGGCCGCCGCCCGCGACATGAATGAGGGCCTATGGGAGCGTGTGTCAGGTTTTATCTGAAAACAAAATATTTGGATTAATAATTTAAGTATAACTAACAAGGAGTAAGTTAAATAGCGTAAATAAGTGATGTTCAATTAGGGCTGTCGTAAGGAGGAGCTCTGGCTTGGTCCTACATACATACTAGTGTTAATCTTGAAAATAAGCAGAGGTTATTTACACCCACATTTCAAGTGTGTTCTATGTCCTATGAAATATGTTGATTGCTGTGTCCATTTTCCAGACTGGTTCATGTTGCTGTCATAGGAGCACGGAGGACTGGTGTAAGGAGACAATGTGGCGGTGTCGTGCGTGTGTATGTACAGTGTGCGTGCGTGTGTTTGTACAGGGTGCGTGCGTGTGTATGTACAGTGTGCGTGCGTGTGTATGTACAGGGTGCGTGCGTGTGTATGTACAGTGTGCGTGCGTGTGTATGTACAGGGTGCGTGCGTACTCGTGCAGCGCGGGCAGGCGCGGCGGCGTGCGCCACACGGCCGAGGAGGTGCGCTTGAGGCGCGCGCGCTCGATGTCGGGGAAGATGGCGCGCAGGTCGGGGCTGTGCACGCGCACGCTGAACAGCCGGTCCACGAGCGCCGCCGACACCGCGCCCTGCACCGCCAGCTGCGCGCGCCGCGCCTGCACACATCACCATCATCACCATCATCATCAGCAGCAGCCCATACACGTGCCACTGCTGGCCACGGACCGGAGCTACAACTGAGAGGCCTATTGTAGCAAAAACTCACAGAAGCGCATTGATCACATTTCTTAATATCAGTCTTGTCTTCGTCTTCGTTAAATACAACCAATTTGTCTTCTGTTCAATTAATTGTTCTGATAAACAATAGTTGGCTCACTAAAGTACCTTAAATATATAAATTACTAGATCCAATGTTACTTATTATCATAATTAGTGTAATCGCAAATAATATAGTTTATTCCATGATAATTGAGTCATAATCTTAATATATTATACTAGCTTTTGCCCGCGACTCCGTCTGCGTAGACTTCTGGGTTGGGTGCAGAAACTAACTAAGTGAATCTATAAATCAAAAATTACGCTAATTGTTGCAGTAGTTCACCACTGGAGATCATTTCTGTCTTTGAGAGTCGTCTCAGGTGACATTATGACATTTTTCATAACCTCAGATCGTCTCATAAATTTATCGCGAAAATGTATCTAATGTCATCTAGGTGCGTATAATGGCACTTAACATCGCATAATAACACCGAGCCCCATAAAAATGCACATGATAACATTTTGCTGTACCGGTACCAGTCACCACTACTCCACAGTGCTAAATGGCATTTAACGTGAATTCAAGTCATCCAGGATACTGACTTCAAATAATGGTGCCTTTCGCGATTTCAGTTCCAAAAATGGCACCTAAATTCATAAAACGGAAAAATAGCTCTTCTATTCCTTAAGTTCCACTAAAATTCTTCTAAAATTGCCATAAGTGCCAAATATGGCACCTGTCGTCGCGTGATTTCCAATAACGGCACTTGTAGCCTTATAGATTCGACTAATGGAATCTGATGTCACTTCATCCGATAATGGCACCTGACGTCACTCACCATCCACTAATAGCACCTAACGTCACTTAACATACACCAATAAAACTTATCGTCACTTAATTGTACATAACCGCACATAATCTTCCTTAAAGTTACTTATGGGTAAGCTCTTCAAAATCATATATCACATAAGAGAACTTAAAACCACCCAGTAGCAATACCAATCTAATAATGGCAAGTAAGTAACCTAAGTGCGTTTAACGTCACCTAAATAAACTTAAGACCACCTTATGACACTTAACCGCACTTAACTATACCTATTCAACGTAACTTAATGAATCCTTGGAATCTTAAATGGTCTAATGACACCTATCGTCTTCTAAGTGCCCGAAATGGCACTTATTGTATTATTCAAAAAAGTAGCCTATGTCCCTTTTAAAGGTCTCATTTATGTCCATACCAAAATTCATTCAAATCGGACAAATGGTTTAGGCGTGAAAGCATAACACAGGCAGTGTTACTTTCGCACTACAATATATGCTCATCCCACGGGAACTCTACATATTCCCGGGATAAAATGTAGCTTATGTTACTTCATAGTATCCCATTTGTATTCAAACCAAAAATCATATAAATCGGGCGAATAGTATAGGCGCGATAGCCCATTCAAACGGGAATACTACATTTTGCGGGATAAAAAATATTCTACGTTGCGTCGGTGGGTCCTATCTAGTCCCATACTAAAAATCATCTAAATCAGTCAAATGGTTTAGGCCAGAAAGTATAACACAGGCAGCGTTACATTCGCATTACAATATATGCTTATCCCACGGGAACCCTACATATTCCCGGGATAAAATGTAGCTTATGTTACTTTATAGTGTCCCATTTGTATTCAAACCAAAAATCATATAAATCGGGCGAATAGTATAGGCGTGAAAGCCCATTCCCACGGGAATACTACATTTTCCGGGATAAAAAATATCCTATGTTGCGTCGGTGGGTCCTATGTAGCCCCATACTAAAAATCATTTAAATCAGTCCAATGGTTTAGGCCAGGAAGTATAACACAGGCAGCGTTACATTCGCATTACAATATATGCTCATCCCACGGGAAACCTACAATTTCCGGGATAAAATATAGTCTATGTTACTTCATAGGGTTCCATTTATATCCATACTAAAATTCATTCACGTCGGTCAAATGGTTTAGGCGTAAAAGCAGAATATTGACAGAGCTACTTATATCCATTCCCACGGGAATACTACATTTTCCGGGATAAAAAGTATCTTATGTTGCTTCGGTGGGTTCCATCTACCCCCATACTAAAAATCATTTAAATCGGTCAAATGGTTTAGGCGTGAAAGCATAACACAGGCAGTGTTACTTTCGCATTACATTATATGGTCATCCCACAGGAATCTTACAAATTCCCGGGATAAAATTTAGTCTATGTTACTACATTGGATTTCATTTATCTCTGTACAAAAAAACATTTATATCGGTCAAACGGTTTAGGCGTAAAAGCAGAATATTGACATAGCTACTTATACCCATTCCCACGGGAATACTATGTTTTCCGGGATGAAAAGTATCCTATGTTACTTCTGTGGGTTCCATCTATCCCCATACCAAAAATCATCGAAATCGGTTCAGTAGTTTTTGAGTTTAAAGGTAACAAACATCCAAAAATCCAAAAATCCAAAAATACAAAAATCCAAAAATCCAAAAATACAAACCTTTCCTCTTTATTATAATAGTATAGAAGTATAGATAAAATGCTAATGTTCGTACTTGTGTCCACGTTTTTCTCTATGATCCGCAACTTCCCGTTGGGATGGCAAATACCCCTTGGTCTCCTGATGTGCATAAGGGAGTTTGGTCGGGGTGGGTGGAAATGGGTGGTTGTGGGTGGCGAAAATATGAAATAATATATATCTGTCCTTCTCTAACTAATGTAAACTTATTATAAAATATAAAACTTATTATAAAATATTATACTTACTATAAAATTCTGAAAATCTCGGGAATGATCTAGATAGTTCCAGAATGTGTGCAACTGATGTAATAAATCTAGAAAGTTCTACAACTTTCTGGAATGATCTAGAAAGTTCCAAAATGGATGCAATTGTTGTAATCGATATAGAAAGTTTCTGAAATGATCTAAAAAATTCTGGAATGATCTAGAAAGTCCCAAAATGTGTGCAACTGATAAAATTAATCCGAAATGGTCTAGAAAATTCTAAAAAAATCTGTAATAATCTAGAATGTTCTAAAATGGTTTCAATGGTTGTAATCAATCTAGAATGTTTCAGAAAGCTTCTGGAATGATGTAGATAGTTCCAAAATGTGTGCAATTGATAAAATTAAACCGAAAATATTAGAAAATTCTAAAAAAAATTGAAATGATCTAGAAAGTTCCAAAATTGTTGCAATTGTTGTAATCGATGTAGAAAGTTTCTGAAATGGTCTAAAAAGTTCTAAAATGGTTTCAATTGTTGTAATCGATCTATAATGATTAGACAGCTTCTGGAAAGATCTAGAAAGTTCTAAAATGGTTTCAATTGTTGTAACCGGTCTAGAATGTTTTAGAAAGCTTCTGGAAAGATCCAGAAATTTCCAGAAATATCTACAACTGTTTAAATCGATCCGAAATATCCTAGGACGTTCTAAAACTTTCTAGAATGATTTAGAGATTTTTAAAATGCCTACAACTGTTTAAATCAATCCGAAATATCCTAGAACGTTTTAAAAATATCCGGAATGGTCTAAAAAGTTCAAAAATGTATTTAACTGTTAAAATCAATCCGAAATCTTTTAAAAAGTTATATAATTTTCTGGAATAATTTAGAAACTTTCAAAATGCCTATAACTTGAAACTATTTGAATATTCTAGAGTATTTTGGTACTAGATAATTCGATACTTGACGATACATAAATCAAAATCCAGTGACTTTAACCCAAGCAACGCCGGGTTTCGGTGCTAGTAACATGATATAATCAGTGCCACATTCAATTGGTCAATGTAATATGTAATTCTAACTACGAGTATATATATAAGACTTACTAGTCCACCACGCTGGCCTAGTGCAGGATGGCAGACTAGACACCTAAGAAATTCTTAAGAACTTTTACGTGTGCAGGTTTCATCACGATGTTTTCCTTCAACATTAAAGTGCATGATGATTCTTTGTGAATACACACATAACTTCGAAAAGTCAGAGGTGCATGCCTAGGTTTGAACTCGCGACCGCCAAGATTCTCGACCTCGCGCCTAAACCTCGAGGACATCACGACTTATACAATAATTGTGGAGAATTGGAATATAACACATCATTTAATCAAATTTTTGTCAACATCTTACGAATTATAATTATTACATTAATTCATTATAAATAAATAAAATAAATAAATACACCCAACAGTCACATACATAGTTCTGACCCCACACTAAGACACGAGTCCTGCGTCGTGGGTATCAGAAACTACGAGAGACTTTTCGGTCTCACAAACACCCAGACTCGAAACAAATATTTGTGGATCACACAAACATTTGTCTCGGTGCGGGGATCGAACCCGCGGCCTTTCGTTTCGCAAGCTGGTGTCTAGCCAACTGCGCCACGGGGCTGTCATTATGTATAAATATGTATATTTATTAAGAAAGTACTAAATTATTAACTGCTAAGTTATTAAAAAGGAATGGATATCATTAAAGTATGAATATCACAACCATTACAATCCAGACATGATGGTCTTGCTCCTATTGTAAAAAATACATCAATTGTGATGCCTTTATCATTAGGATATTTTCCTGTTGATATAATTAACATCTTTTTCTGTTTCCATCATACTATCACCAGAAAGCACGAAACTATGCATGACATTGAATGAAACAACAAATTTTCGATATCAATATAGTAGCATAAATGTTAAAGATAGTACCTTGGAAGTACTCCATGCAGGCACGGGCCTGTCCACTGGCTCCAGTTCTTCATCCGAGTTCAGGTATTGGAATCCATCACACATGTACACTGGTTCTATTTGGTACACACCGGCCGGGGTGCCTGGGGTTTTAAGTGGTGTCGACACTGTAATAAAAATATATATTTACTTTGGGGAACTTTATTGTACATGCAAAAGTAAATGAATGCCACATCTAATACTATTTCTTTAGAATAAAAATCTACATAAGTCTCAATAACTAATATATATAAACAAATAAGTGTATTTTGGTTGCTCTCATCATATCTTTCATAAAGTAATAATTACTGAATTATAACAGTTGTGCAAATATGATAAAATAAGTAAAGACATACTTTTGTCTTCTATTCTATGTTTCATCTTTTGTTTTTCCATGTACTCCTTCTGTCTCTTTTCGATCTCCTTGGCCATCTGTGCCACCTCCTTCTTACTACTGAAAAATTTGTTTAGTTTTATTTTAATTACTTTTACATTTTTTGAAAGTTATTCTGCATCAAATGATGATAAGTTTACCCAAAATTACTTTACTCTTGTAGACAGCAACCAAGACTAGAAGTTGCAAAAGCCGCCATAATGCAAAACAGAATGTATATCTCCAGTAAATCATTCCTTTGCTGCACTACAAAGTCTATATGTTCCATCATTCCTATTATCCAGGGACCATTTTAATGTGAAGAAGCATATCGACTAACCAACATGAAGGTATGGGAGAGATGGCAATTTCTGCACTTGATGGTTTGATTAGACAGCATGCTACTTCCCATCAGGTAAAGAGTTGTGATTTTGTGGTGCCAGTATAAGCCATTTTTATTGAACACTCACGCCTCTGCCTCTTCGAGTTGTTTTCTCCGGGCGGCTTCGGCCCTCTTTTGTTCCTCTGCGAGTCTCTGTTGTCGCGCCAACTCCTCAGCACGTCGCCGCTCCTCGGTCTCTGCCACCTTGCGCGCCAGCTCTTGCTTTTTCTGCAGAATATAAATATTTGTTTAATATGTAGAAATTTTACAGAATGTTAATATATAAAAAAGGCCGTTTGTAATTTCTCCTGAAGTCAATTCTAAATATGTTTCAGCCTATATATGTCCCACTGCTCGGTACAGATCTTACATTGTTAATTTATTGATAATTTGAATGCTTCGTTGCTCACGCGATAAATAAATAAATACATCTAACAGTCACATACATACATAGTTCTGACCCCACATTATAATACAAGTCTTGTTTGGTGGGTATCAGAAACTATAAATAAATAAATACACCCAACAGTCACATACATAGTTCTGACCCCACACTAGGATACAAGTCCTGTGTTGTGG
This sequence comes from Hemaris fuciformis, assembly GCA_907164795.1. Taxonomy (NCBI): domain Eukaryota; kingdom Metazoa; phylum Arthropoda; class Insecta; order Lepidoptera; family Sphingidae; genus Hemaris; species Hemaris fuciformis. The sequence goes on from OU015454.1 coordinate 1,817,560, forward strand.
GTATCAGAAACTACGAGAGACTTTTCGGTCTCACAAACACCCAGACCCGAAACAAATATTTGTGGATCACACAAACATTTGACTCGGTGTGGGGATCGAACCCGCAGCCTCTCGTTTCGCAAGCTGGTGTCTAGCCAACTGCGCCACGGGGCTGTCAAACTACGAGAGACTTTTCGATTTCACAAACACCCAGACCCGAAACAAATCCTTGTGGATCACACAAACATTTGTCTCGGTGCGGGGACCGAACCCGCGGGCGCCACGGGCTGCAGTGATGGGTTAGTCGCTATGTATGTGAGTGTGACCCGCTCGATGTCGCGCAGGCGGTCGCGGCGGCCGCTGTCGAGCTGCGCCTGTCGCTGGTCCCGCTCGCGCGCGGCGGCACTGTGGGCGGCGCGGCGCTCGCGCTCGGCCTGCTCCCGCGCCGCCGCCGCAGCCGCCATCTTCTCCTCGCGCTTCCTGATATCAACACACTCTTCTAAACTAACTATACTACATTATTGTAACATCATAAATAAATATATATATTTTTACAATTTTGTATAAATATATGGATTTAGTATAATTTTATGTTGTACACACTAACTACCCTCTCATCTATCCTTTCTTTATTTCTATTCTATGGTTGTCTCTAAAAAACCGCCTTAAGTTCGTTTTGTTAATTTTCTCCGTGTGTACAATGAAATGTGAATAAATAAATAATCAACTCTAGTACTGAAAGAGTTTAGGCCTTAATCCACCACGCTGGCCTACTATTATACGTTGGCGAACTACACACTCCCTATGAACGTTTAAGTGTGCAGGTTAGATCGAACGCCACAGACTTTTGCCGCGAGACCACGAGGCAGGCATTTAGTGCATTGATTCATGTAGGCATTATGCAGGTATTGCATTGATAAATCTAGGCATTATGACGAAGTAAAATGTAGTGAGCAGTGAGTGTTGCATCTGCAAGGAGATGTTTGAGCCGTATTTTTTTCCAAAACCGGATTAATATTGTGTGATTGGGTTCTTTTAGTAACCTATTTAGTGGTAGCTTTATTCGACTTTTTACTTAATTTATTATTACTTTTACTTTAATTATTATCTATCCTTTATTGCACACTTTTTATTTTTTACTGATCTGTAGCTTTAAGTGAAGACTTATTATTGGCTTTATGTTAATTGTTATGTTTTTTAACCTAGTTGCATTGTAGCTGTTAGTCTTCCATAAATAAATAAATAAGTATTGGTGTCACGAATATGGTATAAAAAAGATAAATTGACATAAGGAAAATGTATTTGTTGAAAATTGAAATATATAGACTGGTAAAAGATGAAATTAAATATAAATTGTACATTTAAAAATGATATTTTAGACAGTAAACAAGATATAGGGGAATGACCCACGGAAAAAGATGTTTCACCCTGCTTAGTTGAAATAGAGCTAGTAAATAAAAAAATGTTATTAATATAAATAATAATATAATAATTAATATAGTATTATAAAGAGTTTGTTTGTTTGCTTCAATGCGTTAACCACAGAAACTTCTCGTCCGACTTGGAAAATTATTTCAGTGTTAGATAGCCCATTTATCAATAATATCTAATGATAGAAGCAGCAATGGAAAATGTGGCAAAAAAGGGGGAAAATATTCCTTTTGAAGTCTTATGTTCGCAATGTCCTTTGTCCTTTAGAAATCATATGTTCGCAATCGGAGTTGCGGGCAACTAGTAAATAATAAATTCATCATCAAAGTGAATAATAAAGTAAGGATATATTTTTTCATTTTATACACAATAAATATGTCTAAATTCGAGATGCAACATGTGAGTGGAGTGACGTGTGTGATGTGTGATGTGTGATGTGTGACGTGTGTGATGAGTGACGTGTGACGTGTGTGACGTGTGTGATGAGTGACGTGTGTGACGAGTGAGCGCACTGACTTCCTCTGCTGCTCGCGCTTGGCTTCGAGCATGGCCTCCTTCTTCTTGCGCGCGTCCTCCTTGTCGGGCGCCCCCGGCTTGCAGCCCGAGCCCGCGCGCGCGCGACACGAGGCGCCGCACGCCTGCACACATGCGCCAAATGGAATATGTCATAATTAATCATATCACTTTTTTTATTTTATTTGATTTTTATCCACCTATTAGGGTAGATATACATATTAATACATATATGTTATTTAGTCATTTCATTAAAAAACAGCTGTCGAATTTTAATTATAGAAGCAGAAACGCAGCCCTGCCTTCGCCTTTGGAAATGGAAAGATGTATTGTATGTAAACAATGTTGATGTAAATATTGCGGTGATTGGCATCACCTGAGTTGGTTTTCCGTTGAATATCAATGAGTTCATCTTGTGCAGCGAGTCAGCCGAGAGTACAGCCTTCACCATCTTGTCTGGAGGCGTCTGGTTTTCAACCGTCTCGTCCTGAAATAGCCATAAGGATATTTTAAAATGTATACTGTCATGAGTAATAAAATTTTTAACTTATTAGTAATGTGACCATCGAAATTATACCAAATTAGTTCAGTGACACTACCTCGTGGTCTCGCGGCACAGGTACATAATTATGTGCCATGCGATCTAGGAGTCCTGAGTCCGATGTTTTTCCCGTTAGGAAATATTAAGTAAATAAATATAGCCTATAAATGCGGCCGAAAAACTGCAAAAGGCCTTCTACATACAGAGACTGATATATGTATACCTGGCGAAATATGGAAGCAGAAATGCACCTCTACTTATGTATATACCTCAAAGGCAATACAGGCGTGAGGGTATGTATGTATGAACAATGAACATTCATATGCAATTCAGTCATTCATTGGAATAATAAGTTGGTTAGTTAACCTTATTGGCCATGGCCCTAGTTTTCGTTCTGGTTACTCTGGAGGCGAGCTCTTCAAACTGCTGCACCTTCTCCTTCACTGCAGACCTGCAATCATTTTGCACATAATTTATTTTATGATTTAGATTTGTATTTTGTAGTGGAATGGTATAATTATATATAGATGATATATTGCATCATCAATGAGGTTGATTGACAGATAATGCCTTAGGCATTAAGTCCGCCTTTATACTTAAATGTATGTATAAATAAATATAATGCCATGAATGGACATAATTTTTTATTGTAGGGAATAAACTTGTTTTTATTGGGACACAATGGGGTAGTAAATGTGTTGAAGCCGTGGTGTGCGTACGTGGGGTGGGCGGGGTGGGCGGGGTGCGCGGGGCGCGGCGGCGTGCGCGGCGACGGCGGCGGAGACTCGTCGTCCGTCACCAGCGAGTTGTCGTCCGTCAGGTTGGCAGCCCTGCCGTCGGACACTGCGACACACGATACACACAACACTATCAGGTCACAGTTGCGTCTTCTTACATTTATATTCATTATACAGAGGAAAAATTATGAATTTGTTTGTATGTTACTTCTACAAACTCAAACGGCTGGACCAATTCTGATGGAATTTGGTATGGAAGTAGCAGACACTATGGACGATACATTCCGAAGCGCTGTAAATCTATCTATACTAATATATAAAGCTGAAGAGTTTGTTTGTTTGTTTGTTTGTTTGGTTGAACGCGCTAATCTCCGGAACTACTGGTCCGATTTGATTAATTCTTTCAGCGTTAGAAAGCCCATTTATCGAGGAAGGCTATAGGCTATATAACATCACGCTACGACCAATAGGAGCGGAGCAGCAATAAATAATGTTTCAAAATCGGGAGTATTTTTTCCCTTTTGAGAACTTCCGCTGCGTGCGCTGCGGAAACGGTTAAAGTTTCGCTAAAATAATGTATGACAGAATTATTCCCCTTTAAAAGTTCTAAAAAAACGTCCGCGACAGCATAAGTCTATCTTTTAAGATTGGCTCACTATAACCTTTTTTATGCTTACCAAATTTGTTCTAAAATAAAGCATTATTTGTGAATGTGTTTTCATAAAGATGATATTAATCCTTATCCAAATAAATACGTTATTCATCACAAGTATTTAATTTAAAAGAATTTTGCCCTTTACATCATTTGATTTCAATGAGTATCTTAGAAGATATCGCAGTTTTAAAATAACACCGCAGCGAAAAAATTATCAAGCGCGCAATTATGATGTGCAAGGCGCCGGCCGGCCGGTGCGCGGCGGCACACGTTTCACGTCTATTTGACCGATTTGAATGATTTTTTGGTATGGACATAAATGGGACTCTGTGGAGTAATATAGAGTACTATTTTCTTTCTGAACCAAACCCTGTAGTCTACGCGGACGGAGTCGCGAGCAAAAGCTAGTATAATATAATACTGACCTTTGCCAAGTACGACGGTGGCGTCCATGAGAGGGCGCTGCGAGCTGGCCTCCAGCACCACCGTCTCGTTCATGTTCAGCTGCACACATTGTATAAGTGTTAATATACAATTTAATAAATATATATTTTTTATATTTTCAGCCAATACAGGCCAAGAGTCACTTTGGGTCGTAGCGCCATTTAAGTAAGTAAGTAAACCAATACAGTACAAGTACTTCGCCGACTGATGGTCAAATTTATATCAAATCAAAATGTATATACTTACTAACTATAATAATTATAAATAAATAATAAATACACTCAACTCACTTAAAGTAGTCCTGACTAAGATATAACTAAGATACGAGTCATGTGTCATGAGTATCGGAAACTACGAGAAACTTCAGTATCACCAACACCCAAATCCAAAACAAATAATTGTGGATCACACAAACATTTGTCTCGGTGCGGGGATCGAACCCGAGGCCTCTCGTTTCGCATCTGGTGCGTAGCCAACTGCCCCACGGATGCTGTCATATGTGAGATCTCAAGGTTATGTCAGGTCACAGAACCCGGGTACTGTGGTGGAATCAATTTCCAAAGGAAGACAGTATATTAACAAGTACACACAACTATTTCACACAGCTTAGTTGTTAATCATCACCAGCCCATATACGTCCCGCTGCTGGGCACGGGCCTCCTGTACAACTGAGAGGGTTTAGGCCTTAGTCCACCTTGCTGGCCTAATGCGGTTTGAGGGGGATTACATACCTAAAAAAATTCCTAAGAAATTTTGGGTGCACAGATTTCCTCACGATGTGTACCTTCACCGTTAAAGTATGTAAGTGTGAAAAGTCAGAGTTGTTTGCCTGGGGTTTGAACTTGCGACCGCCGAGATTAGAGATAGCTTAGTTATTGGTGGAAGATAATTATTTTCATTCGCTTATATCATCAGTTTCTATTAGGAAGTTCTTAGTAGCAGTTAGAGTCTAGGAAATATGCACCTCTGCCTACCCCTTCAAGGAAAACAGGCGAGATGTTATTTATGTATGATCAGATACCAGTATGGTTATACTTAAGTATACAAAAAATATATGTTATGCAATTAATAGTAACTTACAGTTTTCTGCGCTGCAGTTTTGTACACTCCATTAGGTATGACAATAGTTTTGTCCGTTTCCATGGTGGGGATGACCGGATCACTCTTCTCCACTATTTGGGTCTCATTCATCACTTGCCTGTTGTTCTCCTTTGCGTCCACTACACTGACTTCCACTTCTATTTCTTTCTTCACTTCCCTCTGTTTCTTCTCCAAGTCTGATTTTTGTTTCTCCAGTTTCTGTTTGTCTTTCACTTGGTTCTTCTTGTCCAGTGTGGGTGATTTGATCTCTGGCTCTGAGACACTCTTCTCTTTTGGTGAAATTATTGACTCTGTTTGTGTCTCTTCTGGTTTTGGATCTTCTTTTTCACTGGAAATAAATACACTGGATACTAAGTGATAATTAGTTTATTTTACATAAAATCTTATAATTCCATTAAATCATTTTTTACTAAAATAAACTATTTTACTTGTATGTAAAGTAATGTCCAATACATATAAATTATGCATGTAAAACTACATTATCATCAGTTAAAATGTTTCCTTTAAACAAAATGGTTATTCATTGTGTCTGCTTGAAAAAGCGTACAATGCTCATGTACCTATATGGAATTAATTTATAATTATATATCAACCTAAGGTACAGTCTACAGAAGCTTATATACATAAATGTCCTAAAAGTTTTTATGTTCAGAATACTTACACTGGTTTTTGCAGTTTCCTGGTTCTCTTTGGCCTGGGCTTCTCAGCAGAAGATTCTGCGGGAACAACACACTTAACTTATTAACTTTGAAGAGAGCATTTTCTACATGAATTTGTGTAAAAAAATATGTAAAATTTAATTATTTATCAGATGTCTCAATATTCCATATATTATTATCAGGGTTGGGCAGTATTTGAATTACTTGTAATTGAAATACGTAATTGAAATACAAATACGTATTTTGTATTTGTATTTTAATTACTTTCTTAAAATGTAATTTGTAATTTGTATTTCAAATACGTGAAGCCGAAGTATTTTGTAATTAGTATTTCAAATACTCGAGGCTTCAAAATACATTTATTAAAATACATTTAGCCTTCATTTAGTATTAAGTTTGTGCTCATCAGGACCTGCAATAACAAAAACCGCCTTTAAAACAAATAAATATGCATTATTTTGTAATTTGTATTTTGTATTTCAATTAAAAATAGCTAAAATACTGTATTTTGTATTTCAAATACCTTACTTAAATGTATTTTGTATTTCGTATTTTAATTACTTGCGATACAGCATTTTGTAATTTGTATTTCAATTAAAGCAAAGCATGTATTTTCCCAGCCCTGATTATTATAATGTTTTGGTTTTATAGCATTCATTAGATCAGAAACAAAATATTTCACTAACATACGCATATTAGAAGAATTATGATGATAGCATTCGTTTGAATTTTAGTTCCTGTTACCAGGTTTGAATATAGTGTCTATATTCTCTATTTACTATAGACTAAGTCATAACAAAGGTTGATGATCCATATAAAATAATATGTATATTTTTCTTTAAATTATGTCTATATGAAATATATTTAACTCACCCACTCCACTGAGTACTGAAGGCTGTGAATCCTTTTCAATTTCATCATTTACTGGTTCATTTTGTTTCTGTCAAAAATAAAACAATTATTATATTTATGTAAAGTTACATTTATAGGTCTCCTTTAATTCCTTTCAACACCATGTCCTAATTTTTAATTACTATTTAGACCTGTATTATTATTTTTTGAAGTTATACTTCTGTAGGCGCGTGATGAAAAAATTATGAGAGTGAAATATTAAGATGCGCGCGCATCACTGTAACACAAAAGCAAGACGTTGAAGCTGCCTATGTGCTCCAATATAATTGACCGATTGAAGCTGCCTATGTTAAATGTAAGTGTCAAATGGATCAGAAAGGTTTTAATATGTTTCGGATCGAATATTTTTCAAAAAACGTTTATACGTTTTAGATTTTAAAAATGTAGAATAGGGACAGTAATAAAAATGGATTGACATAATTATTTATTAGTTGTCAAATAATTATGAGTGCGTTCAAAAATGTAATATGTTGATTGTTGTGTAAACTAAGAACTATGTATGTGACTGTTGGGCGTACCTATTTATAAGTTTTACTTCAGTCGTGTAGTATAACTACTAACGCGTGTACATAAGTACAAACACTTTTTTCTTGCATCTGGAGGCGATAGATTCAAAAGAACGAAACAACATGACGCTAGGTAAAAAACCCAATGAGCAATATGCTCATCAATGTAAATGTTTGTAATTCAAGAATATCCCGCCATATATATCCTGACTTGCGATGCTGGAACTTCTACGTCACTAAGCCCAGCTCGAAACTAGAAGTTCGCACATTCGTATCTTTGGCGTACCAATAAAATATATACATAGGTACATAACCTAAAGCCTGTATTCCCCGTGCATTTGCACTGCATACACATTTCGCCAGGTAATGGGGGCGATCCTATTGCCGTTTTTATTTACTTTTTATTGTTATTATTAGAAAAGAGGCAAACGAGCTGGCAAGCCACCTAATGTTAAGTGCTCATGGAATCCGGGACCTCCGGAACGCACGATACATACTAAAGAAGCGAGACCACGAGACAGTCCAATGAAATGTGGATTTTTTCCAGGTCAACGATTTCCTCCATTCTATTACCCTGGGTTATTTAAGTATAGCGTGAAGAAGCATTTTAGCAGGGTTGTGTAGGAACAAGACAAATCGCCTCATGGTCATCGCCATCGCCCAAGTCGCGAGATAGCGTGTTCGACTCCCGGGTCAGGTGGAATATTATTGTTTTTGTTAAGTATTTACCTTTTTAGCCCTAGTTCGCTTGGGTCGCGCCTCTGCTAGTGCTGGCTCTTGCACGTCGGTCTGTCGCGTGGCGCGGGAGGAGGCGCGGGAGGAGGCGCGGGAGGAGGCGCGGGTGGAGCGGGCTGATGCTATAGTACATACCCACTCAGTTACACTTTATATTCGTACAATACTAAACTATGTATATTATATAGTTTATTATTCTTGTGTCGATGCGTGATGTTACATGTATAGTCTTGGCTTTTCTCCATAAATGAACTATTCAGCACGAAAAAGTTTTTATTCGAACCAGAAATTCCTGAGATTAATGCCAAACAAACTCTTCAAGTAACAGTTCTTTTACACATTTTTTAAATTATTTCACACTTATCTCAAATTGTCTATATGAGAGCATGCAATGTACACATTGCACATTGTTAACAAATTAAGAGCAATTTCTTTTTGCACAATTTATGTGCAGCTCGAGACCGAAAAAGAAGATACTCTACAGTCGAAATCACCAATAATTATGATTTAAAAAAAAAACAAAATTGAAATGCTAACGCGATTTTCAGATTTTATGTTAGCGATTTTGCTTGTAGAATGTGACTATTTCTAGGCCTTTGGTTCGCAGTGGGTGCGGATAACAATATAAATGTGGGTAGTAAACTAGTAAGACAACACTGTACCGGGCGCGGGTGCGCCGGCGTCTGTCTGTTTCCGAGTGCGGGTGCGGCGGCGCCCGTCCTCCTCCTCACTGCTCTCGTCTTCTTGAGCTTTCTCTTTGGGCGCAGCTTTGCGGGGTTCTGATCATAACGTCATATATTAATTCACTTGTATGCAACTCATGCTCATTTTAGTAGAATTTAAGACATTTTAATTTAAGACAAGAATTAAAATTAAATTCCCGTGGAATTGAGGAAACAAAGGCTGATTCCGGCGAACATATGCGCGGTTAATATCAACAGCACTCAGGTTTGATTACAGCAATGCTTTAATGGTTTTTCCATTAGGAATTAAATGAGGCTTCATCAATTGAGACAACACAAAAGCGCAAAGCAGTAACTTTTTTTCGTGCTTTTCATTGGCAATCAGTCTCCAAACTATAAGCAGATTTTATAATAAATATCACATGAAGGCGATGAGGCCATTGCCATTTCTGCCTAGATCACCACACGTCCTTTCTTTAAAGGCTTTTCGGTAGTAATGGATTTAAGAGTTGCGCTAGCTAGTGTTGGGATGAGGTGGTAAGCATTCTGCATATTTCGTCTCGAATCTTTTAATTTCAAATTGGACTGTTGGAAAGAAGATATTCATGGATTCATGCATTGTGATGGTGCGAAGAATACTGTTTTAAAGCCTTTGCACAAGTAAATAATGAAAAATTATTTAGTTATGTTCAGGTGATATTGGCATGTATCATACTGGGCAGCGGCACGGCGGGCGGCGGCATGGCGGCGCGGTCGGCGAGCGGCTCCTGCTTCACAGGAACGTCCAGCGGCAAACACTCCAACTCCATCGGCTCTGGCGGCAGGGAAATCTTCTCTTGTTTTACTGAAACATATAACTCTTTACACACAACACTCACACACTGACAGATGACACCTGGGTCATGGATATGACAAACTACAAGACACTTTTTGCTATTTATATACATAAATTTTAATTTTGATATAACATTTCTGCCTAGCACAGCTTATCATGTTGTTGTGCAGTTTTCCTCTATAACCTAATTAATATAGTTTATGATAATCTGGGGGCACGGCAGTGCCCCTGCCAAGTCGAGCGAAAAAGCGGCACGGCCGTACTATACTTTTCTCGAAGCAACTCAGGCCATTTTCGACACCCTATAACTTCGTTGTTGATAAAGCTAGAAGCTTGAATTTTCGGTCACCAGGCAAACATGGTATAAACTCTGTATATTTCAAATTTCAGTTAATTTGAACCAGTAGTTTAAGAATTATAACTAGTCAAACTTCACGATTTTGGCACTCACTGACTCACTGACCGATCATAAAAACTCTAAGGCACTTCTAGCTGACATAGAACCTTCAAATTTGAAACACAATTAGTGTTTAGTGTATAACTTAAGGAAAAATTAAAATATCTTGCAATTTCGGTCTAGTTTTCTAGATTCACAAACTGCATAAATAGTCAAAGTCAAAGTCAAAATCACCTTTATTCAAATAGACTTTTATAAGTGCTTTTGAATCGTCAAGTAAGTTTTTTTTAAACTATTGCCTATATAACTAAATAACTTTGTAATCCCACATAAATATATAAGACTAGCTTTTGCCCGCGACTCCGTCCGCGTAGACTACAGGGTTGGGTTCAGAAAGAAAATAAGTTGTAGTCTATTTTATTCCACAGAGTCCCATTTATGTCCATACCAAAAATCGTTTACATCGGTCAAAATCAAATCGTAAAAGCGTAACAGAAATACTCGTATAGTTACAGTCGTCTACACGTCGTTTCATCATTCTAGCTTCAAAAATGACGAATTTCCACACAAACTTTCACCCTTATTTTTATTTTACCCCCTTAAAGGTACATTTTTTTTACAAACTTTGAATGTCATATATATTTATATCTAATCAACAAAAATAAGTTTCAAGCTTCTAGCGTTAAAAATGACAATACTTCCATACAACTTTTCATCCCCCCTTAAAACCCCTTTTCCTTGATAAAAAGTAGCTTATGTCCTTTCTCAGAGTCTAAACTATCTGTGTACCAAATTTCATTTAAATCGGTTCAGAAATTTTAGCAGGAAAGCGAGACAGACAGACAGACAGAGTTACTTTCGCATTTATAATATTGGTAAGGATAAGGATTTAAAAAAATAGCCTATGCCCTTTTTTAAGGTCTCATTTTTGTCCATACCGAAAAATCATCCAAATCAGTCAAAATGGTTTAGGTGTGAAAGCATAACACAGGCAGTGTTACTTTCGTATTACAATATATGCTCATCCCACGGGAACCCTTCATATTCCCGGGATAAAACGTAGGTTATGTTACTTCATAGTGTCCCATTTATATTCATACCAAAAATCATATAAATCGGGCGAATAGTATAGACGTGAAAGCCCATTCCCACGGGAATACTACATTTTCCGGGATAAAAGTATCCTATGTTGCTTCAGTGGGTCCTATCTACCCCCATACTAAAACTCATCTAAATCGTCAAATGGTTTAGGCGAGAAAGCATAACACAGGCAGCGTTACTTTTGCATTACATTATATGCTCATCCCACGGGAACCCTACATATTCCCGGGATAGAATATAGTCTATGTTACTTCATAGGGTTCTATAGTCCATAGCAAAGTTCATATAAATCGGGCGAATATTTTAGGCGTGAAAGCCCATTCCCACGGGAATACTACATTTTCCGGGATATAAAGTATCCTATGTTTCTTGGGTGGGTCCCATCTACCCCCATACTAAAAATCATCTAAATCGGTCAAATGGTTTAGGCGTGAAAGCATAGCATAGGCAGTGTTACTTTTGCATTACATTATATTATGCTTATCCCACGGGAACCCTACATATTCTTGAGATAAAATATAGTCTATGTTACTTCATAGGATCACATTTATGTCTGTAAAAGACTTCATTCATATCGGTCAAACGGTTTAGGCGTAAAAGCAGAATATTGACAGAGCTACTTATACCCATTCCCACGGGAATACTACATTTTCCGGGATAAAAAGTATCCTATGTTCTTTCCCAGGCTCCAACCTATCTGTGTACCAAATTTCATTTAAATCGGTTCAGTAGTTTTAGCAGGAAAGCGAGACAGACAGACAGACAGACAGAGTTACAATCGCATTTATAATATTAGTAAGGATTACAAAGTTACATTTGCAGTTAATGAATTAGTGTACCTGTATATGTATAACTAGGTTTTGCTCGCGACTCCGTCCGCGTAGACTACAGGGTTGGGTTCAGAAAGAAAATAGTAGTCTATATTACTCCACAGAGTCCCATTTATGTCCATACCAAAAAATCATTCGAATCGGTCAAATGGACGTGAAACGTGTGCCGCCGCGCACCGGTCGGCCGGCGGCGCCTTGTACATCATAATTGCGCCCTTGATAATTTTTTCGCTGCGGTGTTATTTTAAAACTGCGATATCTTATAGGATACTCATTGAAATCAAATGATGTAAAGGGCAAATTTCTTTTAAATTAAATACTTGTGATGAATAACGTATTTATTTGGATAAGGATTAATATCATGTTTTTAAAAACACCTTCACAAATCATCATCATCATCATCAGCCCATATACGTCCCACTGCTGGGCACGGGCCTCCTCTACAACTAAGAGGGTTTAGGCCTTAGTCCACCACGCTGGTCTAGTGCGGGTTGGCGGACTACACACCTAAGAAATTCCTAAGAACTTTTAGGTGTGCAGGTTTTATCACCATGTTTTCCTTCACCGTTAAAGCAAGTGATAATTCATTGTGAATACACACATAACTTCGAAAAGTCAGAGGAGTGTGCCTGGGGTTTGAACCTGCGACCGCCGAAATTCTCGACCGCGCGCCTGAACCTCGAGGCCATCACTGCTGCCTTCACAAATAATGCTTTATTTTAGAACAAATTTGGTTAGCATAAAAAAGGTTATAGTGAGCCAACCTTAAAAGATAGACATATGCTATCAAGGACTTTTTTTTAGAACTTTGAAAGGGGATCAATTCTGTCATACATATTTTAGCGAAACATTAACCGTTTCCGCAGCACATGCAACGGAAAGTCTCAAAAGAAAAAAAAAAGCCCCCGATCTAAAAACATTTATTATTGGTGTTTCGCTCGTATTGGTCTTAGCGTGATTTTATATAGCCTTCCTCAATAAATAGGCTTTGTAACACTGAAAGAATTTTTCAAATCGGACCAGTAGTTCCTGAGATTAGCGCGTTCAACCAAACAAACAAACAAACTCTTCAGCTTTATATATTGGTATAGATATGATGGAATAATAGGTGCAGATAGATAAGTAGTGATGGTATTGAGGTTTAGGCGTGAGGTCGAGAATCCCGGCGGTCGCTGGTTCAAACCCTAGCCACACTTATCTTTTTTTTTTTTGTTCTCGAGGGGAAAGATGTTTATGGCTCTACTTCCCGCCAGCCCCGGGGGAGGGGGGGGCGGGAAGCGTATGTCGGGGTCACCGGTCTTCCAGCCCGGCGCGCGGCGACGTCATGTCCGCGCAGGTGTTAGTCCCTCTTCATATGGGGTCAATTAATTTATTCATTTTAAAAAAACTGAGTGCGGCAGTTAATGCCGTAAATTAGTTCAAGTTATACCTCTGTTAAACTTTATGTTGTAAATTTCTGTTAGGTACATTGACAGTACCAATTTATAGTGAAAGAGAGATAAAAACTTTACAATAGGATTAACTTCAACTGACGTTTGACGCGTGCGGTCCTAAATATTTCTAACTAACGCAACAAATAATTATTATTTTAAAATAAAGATCACGACGCGGCTGCTCTCGTCTCGTATGTAGAGGAGGAAGACTACCTACAAAAGTAAGCAAAGCTCATAAGGCAGAGAGTGGGCTTTAAGAAAATCCGTTGTTAGTACTCAAGAAGTAGAAGGTACCGAAAAGGAAAAATTAGGACTATCTACAAAAATAAATGAGACCCCATAAAAAACAAAACTTGTAAAAAAAAACAAGTCTCGCAACTCAGTTCTTCTGCCGTAAAAAGTTTGAAACATAAAAGATTTTTAATATTGATATGGTCACTATAAGATGGTGTCTGGTAAGCTAAGTGCATAATAACTTAAGACAGAAGTTCCCTTAAACGGGGACCGAATAAAATCATCGACTTGGTATCATATGGATCTCACAACTTTTTACGGCAGAAGAACTGAGTTCCGAGACTTGGGTTTTTTTACAAGTTTTGTTTTTTATCGGATTCTTTTTTTTATGGAAAAAGGAGGCAAACGAGCAAGTGAGCCACCTGATGTTAAGTGGTCAACAAACCCCCATGAAAACCCATAATACCAGAGGAATCATTGGTGTTGTCAATACACACATAACTTGGAAAACTTACAGGTGTGTGCCTGGGATTTGAACCCACAAAGATTGTTTAGATTAATAACAAATGACATACCTTGGATAACAGGCTCATTATTCTCTTTCTCTTGTTCATCCTTGCAGCGGCGGTTGCGCGAAGACTGTGTCTTGTCAACCTTCTCTGTTGAACTCTCACGCCTCATCTTTTGGTTCAAATTCACATTCACCTAAAAGGTGTAAACATTGTTGATTAATTAAGATAATACTGTCAGCCTTCAAATGATGAAAGAAGATGAAATGTATTTCAGAAAAACAATATAGGCAAGCCTGTAAGCTTGGGTATCTGTTTATTGGCTGTGACAGGATGTTTTGTTTCTCAGAATGTCTCTTGAGACAATATGCCTAATTATGAAGATTATATTGAATATATAAATTATCTAACCTGCTTGGATATAATACTTTGTGCCTTCACAGATGCATTCCTCTTCAGCCTCTTGTCCTGTTCAGGACTGAAGATGTCGTCCACTTCATTCTTGTTCCTCTTTTTGGAATGTCTCCTTGGTTGATCTGGATTGCTATCCACTGAATTTTTGCCTGTGCTCTCTGTAACTGATTTGGAGCTAGATCTTTGCTCTGCACTTGGATTTGACTTTGTTGTTTCATCTGAAAGTTCATTTTAGTAATGACAATAAATTAACTAGGTATGTAGTAGTACTATACTGATAAGTAGCAAATTAATGTATGCATATATTACATTTAAAGTGTTAAAGAGGTGATAATTCTTTGTGAATACACACATAACTTTGAAAAGTCAGGTGTGTGCCTATGGTTTGTGACTGTCAAGATACTCGACCGCATGCCTAAACTTTGAGGCCATCACAACTTCTATAATTACTAATTCTTATTCTAATTCTTCTGGATCTTCACTAATGAAAATAAACATCGCTATTCTAAATGAATAATAATGATAATTCTACACTAAATGAATTATTGGGCTTCAGTACTTATTGGACTGTAGGTACAGATTTCAACTTTTTATAAGTAGATATGTTTGTGATATTATACAGGGTTACAGGTAAAGTCGTCCTATATCCGTTAAAGGCGTGTAGTTTACATCGTTTCTGACTGATTTGACTATGAGACACCCTATCCTAAATCTAACCGTTTTCGAGATATTTGAATTTACTAGTTTTTTCCAAAAAACTCCCGATTTTCGGCTATCAGCTTAGATATTTTGAAATGTGTAAGTATTATTGTTACTATTATTTGATTTTTACATGTAAAATAAGATGGTTTATGACTTAAATAACCAGAATTGTACATAAAATGAATAAATAAATCGCAGTAGACGATTAAAACCTAAAAACTTAAACAAACATTTAGAAAGTTTATTTTTCTCAAAAGGATATCAAAAAATATTATTATGGCACCTGCTTTGCAGATGTGCCTAAAAATATCTATGTTTCATAAGCTATCCAACGAGGTACAACAATCCAGGGTTTTATTAATATTTTGTAGAAAAATCTTAGTTTCATAGGCTAAAGGGAGGCAAAAATAAACTAAATAAAACAATTGGTGAGTACAAAATACTAAGTTTATTAAACTTTCCAGTTCTCACAAAATATCTTAGTATAAATTTTATGTTCACCATTTTTGCCTCATAAGCAGTGATGGCCTCAAAGTTTAGGCGCACGGTCGAGAATCTCGGCGGTAGCGGGTTCAAACCCCAGACACACACCTCTGAATTTTTAAAGTTGGACTTCTATGAAAGTACCGCCACTGCTTTTATCATTATCATCATCATCAGCCCATATACATACATACATACAACCCAATGCTGGGCATGTGCCTCCTCTACAACTCAGATGTAACTGTATTCACAATAAATTATCACATGCTTTAATGGTGAAGGAAAACATCGTGATTAAACCTACACATCTAAAAGCTCTAAGAAATTTCTTAGGTGTGTAGTCCGCCAACCTGCACTAGGCCAGCGTGGTGGACTAAGGCCTTAACCCTCTCAATAGTAGAGGAGGCCTGTGCCCAGCAGTGGGATGTATATGGGGTGATGATGATTATGATGATGATGATGTCTGCGTCTGTTTTGCACAAATCTTCGCAATCTGTTACGAAGTCCACTTTTTACGACAGCAGTAGTCATTCCTTCTCATTTTACTTATCGCCGCATTAATTATCCTGTCTCTAAAAACTTCAACTTTGCGTCCCCTATAGCCTATGAAACTAAGATTTTCCTACAAACTATTAATCAAACCCTGGATAGTTGCACCTCGTTGGATAGCTTAGAAAACGTAGATATTTTTATGCACATCTGCAAAGCAGGTGCCATAATAATATTTTTTGATATCCTTTTGAGAAAAATAAACTTTCAAAATGTTTGTTAATGTTTTTAAGTTTTAATCGTCTACAGCGACTTATTTATTAATATTATGTACAATTTTGGTTATTGAGGTCATAAAGCATCTTATTTTACATGTAAAAATCAAATAGTAGTAATAATAAGACTTACACATTTCAAAATATATAAGCTGATAGCCGAAAATCGGGAGTTTTTTGGAAAAAACTATTATATTCAAATATCTCGAAAACGATTAGATTTACGATAGGGTGTCTCAAAGTCAAATCAGTCAGAAACGATGTAAACTACACGCCCTCAACGGATATAGGACGACTTTACCTGTAACCCTGTATATACATGGCAATTTAGGTTTGAGCTTGTCTGTACATTTGCCAAAATGTGTGCACTACATTAGAAGATTTTTCTAATTATACACAAAGAACAAGTTTCACCAAAAAGTGACAACATGTTACTCATACTCATGACACAAATCTTGTAGCTTAATCATGGGACAGAAAAATAAGTACGGTTTTTGGGAGATAAACATTTGTTATTTAAAGTTTAAAAATAGGTCTAGCCATAGTTGATTTACAATACTTATAGGCTTATGGCAAATATACACTGATATTCAATGCTGTGATATCAGCTTAATTAATAAATGTATTACAATAATAATGATGTAAAATACTAGAAAAACATATATAAAGGTTCTTTCAACATTGAGGGTCTCGAAATATTATGAAAACAACCTACAACTACAGCAGTTTAAGAGATTTTCATAGCTATAAACATTGTTGGCTTATTACCTTCATCCTCATGTATACTTTGAAGCGTTGACATAGGATTTTTCTCCTTGAGTGCTTTATCCCGCAACTTTCCTTTTCCATTTAGATATTCCTCTTCGAACTTGTCTATATTGTCAAGCGCGACCTGTAACCACGATTGAAACCACTAAAGGTCACGATCACTCTTTTCACATCACTGAAGCTCTATTATATCACCAATTAACAAAAAATAAATATTTCAAATACAACAGACTTTTTCAACAAAAGTTACTAACACACAATGTTTTCAAAAAACACATTTACCTTCAGGTCATCATTAAAGTTCTTAATAAAAGAATTTGATATCTCTTTAATTTTAGGCAATAACTCATTGAATATGGACATAATTAAAATAAAAAATAACACAATTCAAAATCTTGCAGATTTGACAAACGCCATAGAACACGAACTCAATGAAAACCGTTTGAAAATTAAAACTTGACAATGCTGCCAACATGACGAAACCGAGCACAGATTAAATTATACAAACAGCATTCGCTTAGATTGGTTAAAATTGTTTTCAAACAACTGAGAGTAGAGTATGTACCTACTCTATTTATTTCATACAACAGCACATACCTACAAGTACTGATACCTACACAGTAATTTGAGAACTATTTTAAAATCTTTCAACATCATACCTAATTCGTTGCCGTTCCAATTAGGTTTCCTAATGGTCAATTTTATGAATAACTTTTCATTACTCATATCTAAAAACCAAGATAGAATACAAAATTATTAAAAAAACTTTATTTTCTTTCATAGCTAAGATAAATATTAACCCTTAAGTAGACAGACTATTTTTAACTTGAAGCCAAAAAAAAAATAAGGTTTCACTTCTACCACGTGTGAATTGCACACGTGTTTTTTTTATTTGTAAGCTCACCAAAAAATTATTAATAAGCTTTGTGAGCTACTAGAAAACCACTCGAATTAAACTAGGTAATTATTTCAGTATCCTGAAAAATTACATCCATTATAATGAACATTTTCAGGTCAAATTCTTATTTTGACGGGAAATATACTGCACGGCAGCACGGCTAGGTGGGGTGACGATATTCTCAAGGTGCCCCACAGTGGTAGCGGTTGGATGAGGAGGGCCAGAAATCGAGCCCAGTGGTGTCATAGGTGAGGCCTATGTCCAGCAGTGGACGTAAGAAAGGCTGCTGATGATGATACTGCACGGTGTTTCATTAAGAGTCAAAAAAACAATGTAATGTATAAGAACCATAAATATGAGGAGTGTTACGAAAAGTGTTATTCTTCGCGCGTATCTCTCCTTGGTCTCGAATCTTACCCGATTTATAAATGCAAATAGTTTGCTATATGTATATAATACTAGATGGCACTGTTGCAAGTTATAAAACCCACTGTAACGCTTGATATGAATGTGAGTCACAGACTAAAAAAATCAATACTGGCGCTGCTGTAGTCGAAATAATTGTGAATTTAGCCAATAGGAGTGGTCGGATGTGACAGTTACTATAGTCTTTGCTACTACATTTCGCCATGTTCACTATTATTTTTAATTGAGTGTAAATGGGTATCGATTTATTGCATTTTCATGAGGCGTAGCTTCGTGCACGGTGCAATCTTCAATCTAGTCCTCCATTGAATACTGAAAAGTAATTCATGATTTGAAATATATTCTCGACTTGCATTAGTGGAGAGGAAGACATTGATAAATTATTAATGTAAAAAAATTGGTAAAAATACATATTTAATATATTTCTTTGATAAACGACGCTGCTGAAAACTGGAAAAGTTCTAAAATATTAGAAAAATGAATCGAGAGAAACGTGAGCCCGACTATCCAACAGAACTGGAGTCAGAATTCATACTACGGCTCCCTGAAGAACCAGCAAAAGTGTTAAGAGAAGTTCTAAAGACAGGGGATAATCTGAAGAATCGTCTCACCATACAGATCGATAGTGACATGAGACATGGCGAAGTGCGCTTAGACCATTGGCTTTTGCATGCAAAAATTGTCGATTTGCCCACTATCACAGAGGCACTGAAAACGATCGATAACAAAAGTTTCTATAAGACAGCAGATATTTGCCAAATGATGGTATGCAAGGAAGAACCGGATCAACCGTCTACAGAGGAGGAATCACCAGCCAAGAACAAAAAGAAGGATCCATTTAAAGTCGATAAAAAGTACTTATGGCCTCATGGTATTACACCGCCAACAAAGAATATTCGAAAACGCCGCTTCAGA
This sequence comes from Hemaris fuciformis, assembly GCA_907164795.1. Classification (NCBI taxonomy): domain Eukaryota; kingdom Metazoa; phylum Arthropoda; class Insecta; order Lepidoptera; family Sphingidae; genus Hemaris; species Hemaris fuciformis. The sequence continues at coordinate 1,837,165 of OU015454.1, forward strand.
AAAACATTAAAGAAAAAATGTGTGGAAGCTCCCGAGATTGAAAAGGAAGTGAAAAGGCTTCTGCGTGCTGACAATGAAGCAGTCAGCATGACCTGGGAAGTGATAACGGAGGAAGAGGAGCAGAATATTAAACAGGAGACCACTCGCCATGTCAAATCTGAAAAGAAACCAAAAGCAGAGCGCAATCCAAAGCGCGAATCAACTTCTGATGCCACTAATCCAGGATCGTCTTCTAATGTTGTTGATATATTTGGAGGTGCAGTAAGTGACAGTGATTTAGAAGATGAAAACATCAATGTTGACCTAGAAGACAGCCACTTGTCAGCTTATGACAGCCGTATGTCTGATAACAGCTCTATGCTTGGAAAATCAAGCAAAAGGGAAATTTTGCCTATAGAATTTGATTCTAACATGTTCCGGTCTCAAAATGAGCCACATACCAGTAAGAGTTTCATGAGTCAATCAGTGGCACCCACAGCAACTAACATCAAATGTGGCGGAATTTCTTCTGAAGACGATGAGTATCAATCTTCTGATGTGTCTAAGGACAACATGAGCCTGCGTATTGAACAACTTAGAGCGGAAGTTGAAGAATTGAAGCAGAGAAGGCAGAGAACACAGCATGAAATTGCTGGGATGGAGAATTTAGCTCTGCGTCAAAGATTCCAAGATATATTGCATACACTCAATCAAGATATAAGATACAAGGAAATGGAATATCAGGGGTTGCTTACTCTGCAAAACTCTGAGGATATATAATTGAATTCCTGCAATGTATTTAGCAGATGCCTACTGTAGATGTTTATATTACTTCATGTTAGATGTTTATCACATTTGTGTAAATGTTATATTAGAAATCTTTGGTAGCATTTCAATATAGCTATGGTTCCAATACAAATTCTGTCAAGTTTAAATACATCACAAATAACATACTCTTCTTCTATTTCATGTAATTTATTAATATTTTCAATAAATATGTAGTGGGGAGTTTTGGTGCCCCATGATTATCCACATATTAAATGTTAGTCTTTGAATTATATGTACCTTTTAAAATATAACTCCTTGAAATGGAGATAATATGCATTTTAAATTTATGTGCTTCTATGTGAGATGTAGTTCCTTATTATATTGTAGTTATTCTGTCACCTGAATACTGAAACACTAAATTGATGTACACATGTGAGGTGGCTGTTCCTTATAATAAGTAATTAACTGAAGCATCATTTATCGCTTTTAAGACCATGATTAACTATTGTCACCATAAATTTCCATAGTCAACATTGTCACAAAAAGTTCTTTTAAATTACATTTTTTTTTTTGGATTGGATAAAAGTCCATTATACGCTGTATCATTTTTTAATTTATTATATATATATATAATTAGCCTATCGCCGTCCACTGCTGAACGAAGGCCTCCCCAAGTAGGCGCCAACCATCCCGGTCTTGAGCAGCCCTCATCCATCCGCTACCCGCCACCTTTTTCAAGTCGTCGGACCATCGTGCTGCAGGACGTCCCACAATTTATTACTATAAATAAAATGTGATTAATTCATTTTGTTTTATTTTACTTATCATAACTTTTAAAAATAAAATAACAGTTACCGTTAAGTACTTAACACATAAAGTCAAAGTCAAAATATCTTTATTCAAATAGACTTTTACAAGTTCTTTTGAATCGTCAATTTTACACATCTTAATTTTTTAAACTATTGCCGCTTCGAAACGTGTTATAGCTGTGGAGAAGAAACGGCAAGAAACTCCCTCAGCAACACGACATGTCATTTTTTCTTTAAAAAAACAGCAATATAATTATGTCTTTTTTTCATTACATTATTTAAATTTTACATTATAAATGTCATAACGATACAAACTGTAGCAACAAAACAAAACTCCGATCAATTTACTTACTCCCAGGGCTTATTATCTTCAATAAAATCTGAAACTTTATAGTATGCTTTTTTGTAAAGCTTATCTTTAATTGATTTCTTAAACATTGTCAAGGGAAGCTCTCTAATAGCCTTCGGAAGTTTGTTATAGAAGCGTATACATTGCCCCATAAAAGAGTTATTAACTTTCCGGAGACGAGTTACGTATTGAACGAGATTACATTTGTTCCTAGTATTTTTATTGTGTACATTACAAATTTTATTAAATTTATCAAGATTCTTTTGGACGTACATTAAGTTTTCGTATATAAACTGACAAGTGAGGGTAAGAATATTTATTTCCTTAAAATTTTCTCTAAGTGAAGCCCTGGGACCTAAATTATAAATAGCCCTAATAGCTCTTTTTTGCAAAACAAAAATAGTGTTAATATCCGCAGCGGCTCCCCACAAAAGAATACCATATGACATAAGGCTATGGAAATAGCTGAAATAAACAAATTAATAAATTTTCAATGTCGACGTAAAGTTTATTCCTGCTGAGTGTGTCAACATTTTATAGAATAGAAAGAATTAAACATGTCTGAAGATTGTAAGAATGAAGCAAAACAATTTAAATAAATAAACTTCTTTCTTCTTTCTTGCTTTAATATGCAGTGATGGCCTCAAGGTTTAGGCGCGCGGTCGAGAATTTCGGCAGTCGCAGGTTCAAACCCCAGGCACACACCTCTGACTTTTCGAAGTTATGTGTGTATTCACAATGAATTATCACTTGCCAGCGTGGTGGACTAAGGCCTAAACCCTCTCAGTTGTAGAGGAGGCCCGTGCTCAGCAGTGGGACGTATTTGGGCTGATGACGATGACGAAACTTCTTTCTTAAGATTTATCATTATTCTTCTTTTGAAAAAAATAAATAAATAAATACACCCAACAGTCACATACATAGTTCTGATCCCACACTAAGATACAAGTCTTGTGTCGTGGGTATCAGAAACTACGAGAGACTTTTCGGTCTCACATACACCCAGACCCGAAACAAATATTTGTGGATCACACAAACGTTTGTCTCGGTGCGGGGATCGAACCCGCAGCCTATATTTGAGAATTGAGATAGTGAATTAGTAATTGTTATTTAAGAAAATATTTTAAAATTAAGTTCATCAATGCTAAATTAGAAAGAAAATTTATTATAGAAAAACACAAACTTGAAATTACATTTACTTGAAAATAAGTAAGGGAAATTATACCCTAATTATTTATATAATAAATATACAATAATAATTTACAAATGTAATATTTAGATACACCATGTCCATGTACCTGTGCCTGGTACCATGAGTATCAGTAACTTTTAAGCGGTGAAAAAACACAGACATGAAAGAAATATTTGCCTTGGTGCAGGGATGAAGCCTCTTGTAACATAAGCTGGTATATACCCAACTGCATTATAAAAGTTGTCTAATTATTCAGGGTTCAATGAAAAACGGTTTTAAACTGAAAAATAAGTATTTATTATGCTATTTCTGACATAAAAATTATTACTACCAGCTTGTGATGATAGTGTGGATCCCTGCATTGGTGATGTTTCAATTATATCTTCATCACTGCTTACATTATAATTTTTTAGTATTGCAATATGTAGAACTGTACTGTACCAAATCATAAAATTGATTTCAAGAAAATGGTATTTAAAGTTAGATCTGTAATTGCTCATGGTTTGACTATCTGTATCAGTTTATTATAATTGGCAGTTTCTTCCTTTTACTAAGGACCTTAGAGCTTAGATAGACATATAGGTTATTTCTGTATTGGTTCAGATTTTTTTTTAAATACACTGAAAAAATGGATTTTTCAGGCAATTGGACATCAATGAAGTATGCCAAAATGTACCACAATTTAAAGTTGATTGTATAATATATTAATAGTTATAAAAAGAGCATTTAATTTCAATGATTACAGAAAATAATTTCTCTAAGGAAGAAAACAAAGTGGTCTTTAACACTGCCATGATATTTTTTTTAAATATTTTGAAGTTATATCTTTAGGCACGTCATGAAAAAAATGATGAGCGAAATTTTAAGATGCGCGTGCATCTGATCACTGTAACACAAAAGTAACAGGTGGAAGCTTTACCGCTAAACCATCATTATAAGTGTTTAAGTCTCGAAAAAATAATACCAATAAAACAGAAATAAAATCTCTATTATAAAAAAAAAACATTTTCCTATATAAACTGTTCTACCTAATTTCCTGCAGTGTTCCCAACTTGGGGGTTTTCCCCCTAAATTTGGGGGGAAAAAATGTGGACTGGGATTTTTTTAGGGGCTTTATATTTTTAGGGGTATTTTTAGGGATTAATCCATCCCCTAAATGCTAAATTTATTTAATGTTAACATGTATGATTTGTAATTTTTATTTTTACAAAATTTTATTTAGATAATTATTAGAAATATGCAAACAGTCGAAAAATTATGATACGAGTGAGATTTGAACCTACGACCTCGGCTTTACGCGCCGTGCTCACATCCAAATTTTTCTAATTAGTAATGTTCATAGCTAAGAAAATTAGAATTGGAATGCCTAACATGAATGTGTGGTATAAAAAAAGATTAGTGTATTTTTTTTAGGGGGTTTTCAAATATTTGTGGCGATTTTAGGGGTTTTTGACTTTACATTTAGGGGTAAATATTTTTGGGAGTTGGTAACACTGATTTCCTGTCAAACATTCAACGTTTATCCCGCCGATACGGTTAAATATCCCCTCAAATTAAAGAACGTATTTAAATAAACGTTTCGAATCGATAACCCATATCACTACAGAGCAGGGTTGCCATAAAATCAGGGTTACCAACTCCCAAAAATATTTATCCCTAAATGTAAAGTCAAAAACTCCTAAAATCGCCACAATTATTTGAAAACCCACAAAAAAAAAATAAAAAAAAAAAATATACCACACATTCTTGTTAGGCACTCCAATTCTAATTTTATTAGCTATTAGCCTTACGAATTAGAAAAAATTGGATGTGAGCGTGGCGCGTATAGCCGAGGTCGTAGGTTCGAATCTCATTCGTATCATAATTTTTCGACTGTCGGCATTTTTTCTAATAATTATCTAAATAACATTTTGTAAAACAAAAAAAAAAACAAAAATATATTCTGCAATATTGTTTAATAGTCTTTATTTATAAATTATTTCATACGTCAAAAAATATTTCATTTTATTCTGGTTCAAACTATTTGAAAGAAAGAAGAAGAAAGAAAGAAAAAAAGTTTATTTGTTTACAAACATACAGAACAAATGTAAATAAAAGAAAATAAAATAATATAGACGTAACCACTTAAAACTATGTTTGCAAACAAAAAGGCACCAACTCAGCAATATGCCGGCAATACAGCCAACGCTGGTCTTCCGTTGGGCCGTATTTAAAATCATACATGTTGACATTAAGGAAACTTAGCATTTAGGGGATGGATTAATCCCCAAAAATACCCCTAAAATATAAAGCCCCTAAAAAAATCTCAGTCCACATTTTTTCCCTCCAAATTTAGGGGGAAAACCCCCAAGTTGGGAACTGTTAGTATTTATTGTATCAAAATACCGGTCATAGACACTGTAGATGACTAAAGATGGTATAGTGTTGAACTGTTGTACAAATTGTATCATAGATAAGTGTTCATAAATAAATTCATTCACTCGCTGACTGTCTTACCGTAAACGTGTTTAATTTATAGGTTATGGGCCCAGTCCCAGAGATTTAATTAAAAGTTTAAAGTAGTAGTATATTCTCGAGTTAAAGTGGTGAAACATAGTTAGTAAAGTGTTATTCAGTATATACAATAAAAGTTTGTAAGAATGACAACGAACTACCTAGTAAATGTTCCCAAACTTAAAGGGCGGGAAAACTACAATGAGTGGATCTTCGCAGCGGAGAATTTTCTAATCCTGGAGGATAAGTTGCACTGCATCAAGCCAGAAGCCGGGAAAGCAATAGAAGCCGCAGACGATGCGAGAACCAAAGCAAAATTAATAATGACTATAGATAGTGCGTTATATGTACACATCAAAGACGTGAAGACTTCGTTGGAGTTATGGAACAAATTAAAGGCATTATTTGACGATTCAGGATTTACACGAAGAATATCTCTTTTACGTAATTTGATATCGATTCGCCTAGAAAATTGTGTTTCCATGCAGTCGTACGTAACGCAAATAGTCGAAACAGGACAAAAGTTAAGTGGGACAGGATTTAACATCAGTGACGAGTGGATCGGATGCTTATTATTGGCAGGGCTCTCCGAAAAATTCATGCCCATGATAATGGCCATTGAACATTCGGGCATTAGCATTACAACAGACGCCATTAGAACGAAACTCATGGATATGGCGGAATCGGAAGTTCAAGTGAACTGTCAATCCGATGACGTTAGTGGTGCATTCGCAAGCAGTACGCAGAAATGGCAACATAAGAAAAATAAATTATCTATGGCCAACGCGCAGAGATACCAATCGAACGATCGGAACGCATTGAGGACAAACGTCAATGGCGGCGCTAAAAGTCACGTCAAATGCTACAGGTGTAAACAGCATGGACATTACAAGAATCAGTGTCCAAATGATAATACCAATACAAATACGAAGGAAATACAACGTAAACAAAGTAATGCATTTAGTGCAGTGTTTCTTAGTGGTAAATTCAATAAATATGATTGGTACATTGATTCAGGTGCGAGCATGCATCTAACAGCTAATGAACAGTGGATTGAAAATGCTGTTTATCACAAAATGAAGGATATATATGTCGCTAACAGCGAGAAATTGCAAGTATTATGCTCCGGAGATGTGACCATTATAACCAAAACTGATAATTGTGAATTTGAAATACCAGTCAAGGATGTATTATGCGCTCCAGGATTGACAACCAACCTATTGTCAGTGAGCCAGTTAATAAAATCCGGTAATACAGTTCAGTTCACGAAAAATGGCTGTGATGTATACAATAGAAACAGTGAATTGGTGGCCACAGCTGTGTTGAATAATGGAGTGTATAAGTTGATGGTAACTGATAGTGTGGTGGCTAATTTGGCTACATCAGGGATCACTTGGCATCGCCGATTGGGTCATGTTAATAGTAAATACTTAAATAAAATGACCAATGCCGTAGAAGGAATGAACCTTCAAGAAAAAGTTGATATTGACAAGACGTCATGCACAATTTGCTGCGAGGGTAAACAGTGCCGTTTGCCATTCACAAATAAGGGTTCAAGAAGCAAAGAATTACTGCATTTAGTTCATACTGACATATGTGGACCTATGGAGCATGAATCACTAGCAGGTTCCAGGTATTTCATATTATTTATAGATGACTTTAGTCGAATGATGCATATATATTTTATTAAACATAAAAGTGAAGCACTGCAATGTTTTTCAGAGTATAAAGTAAAAGTTGAGAAGCAAACTAATAAGAAAATAAAAATATTGAGAAGCGATAATGGGTGTGAATATTGCAATAAAGAATTTGACTCATTTCTCAAGAAAGAAGGTATTATTCACCAAAGGAGTAACCCATATACACCTGAACAAAATGGCTTGTCAGAACGGAATAATCGAACAATTGTAGAGAAAGCCAGATGCTTATTATTTGATGCAGACATAGGAAAACAGTTCTGGGCGGAGGCGACCAACACTGCTGTATATTTACAAAACCGCACTGTTCTTCCTGCATTGAATGAAAAGACTCCTTATGAAGTCTGGACCGGACGCAAACCAGACATAAGTCACTTGCGAATATTTGGAAGCAAGGTCATGGTTCATGTGGCTAAGGAAAAGCGCCAGAAATGGGACAGAAAGTCAGAAGAGCACATACTGGTGGGTTATCCAGATGATATCAAAGGTTACAGAATATATAACCCTAGAACAAAACGTGTGACAACAAGCCGAGATGTTGTAGTCATGGAAGATGAGAAAAATCTTACCAGTATACCAGTTATAGAAAACTCGTGTTCAGTGGGGGAAAAAATAGCCGAGGATATACCAAGCTCAAATGAAACAACTATGGATGAAGATACACTGCTTGAAACATTAGATAAGTCAGATGAGACTTATGTTCCCAGTGAGTATGAGGATAGTTATGACTCACCTGTGAAGTGTGTCAGACCCAGTAGAATCAGAAGGGAACCAGAAAGGTATGGAATGACCAATATGTGTATTCCGGAGGAAGTGTTTGATGATGCTAATGGATTATGTCTGGAAGATGCGCTACAAGGAGAAGATAAGGAACAGTGGTTACAGGCAGTGAAAGAAGAACTTAAATGTTTTGAAGACAATCATGCGTGGGAGCTAGTAGACATGCCAAAGAATGATGAAACTGTAGTGAAGTGTAAGTGGGTGTTGCGAAAAAAGTTAAACAGTGATAATAGTGTTCGCTACCGTGCCCGTTTAGTAGCCAAGGGCTATATGCAGAAGAAAAATGTGGACTATTCAGACATTTTTGCGCCAGTAGTAAGGCATTCAACTTTGAGATTACTGTTTGCATTATCTGTAAAACTTGGTTTAGATATTACACATCTAGATGTCACTACAGCATTTTTGAATGGGGACCTTGAGGAGACAATTTATATGGAAATACCAGATGGCTTGCCATGTTCTCAAAATAACCATAATAATAAAGTACTTAAACTGAATAAAGCAATTTATGGTTTAAAGCAATCCTCAAGGGCCTGGTACAAAAAGGTTGACGAATGTCTTATTAGCAATGGTTATAAACGCTCCAAACTAGAACCATGTTTGTACACTAAAATTAAGGGTAAAAAGAAAACAATAATAACATTGTATGTTGATGATTTCTTTGTATTTACAAATGATGATATTGAATGTAATAATTTAAAAAAGATATTGTCTTCAAAGTTTAAGTTGAAAGATTTAGGTCAAGTTAAAAATTGTTTAGGAATGACTGTAAATATTGATAAAAATAATGGTACTATTACATTGAGTCAAGAGAATTATATCATTCAGTTATTGAATAAATTCAACATGACAAATTGTAAGCTAGCTAATACACCTTTAGAGTCTAAATTGAATATTAATTTAGGAAATAAAAATTGTGATGATAAAATACCTTATCAGAAACTAATAGGTGGGCTCATGTATTTGGCAGTAATGACCAGGCCTGATATAGCATATTCAGTAAGTTTCCTTAGTCAATTTAATAATTGCTATGATAATGTAACTTGGGCTTATGCAAAAAGAATTTTAAAATATTTAAAGAAGACTACATATTATGGGTTAAAATATACAAGATCTGGTAATGATAAATTAGAAGGGTATGTAGATGCAGATTGGGGAAACAATATTATTGACAGACGGTCTTACACAGGTATGTGTTTCAAATTAGCTGGTAGTATAGTGTCATGGGAGGCTAGAAAACAGAAAACTGTTGCTCTCTCAAGTACAGAGTCAGAATATATGAGCATAGCAGATGCTTGCAGGGAAGCAATTTATTTGCATAATTTGTCAAAAGAAATTATTAATGACTCATACACAATAACAATATTTAATGATAATCAGGGTGCACTTAGGATGTCTTCAAGTAATAATTTTAATAAAAGAACCAAGCATATTGATGTACGCTACCATTTTTGTAAAGACTGCATCGCTGATAAAATTATTGAACTAAGGTATTTGGAAACGGCTGAAATGCCAGCAGACCTGTTCACTAAAGGTTTGGGTAATACTAAACATTATCATTTATTACAGTTATTAGGAATACAGGATGTAAATTTAGAATATTGTGTACAGAATATGTAATAGTAATAGTAGTACCTAGTATAATATTAGAATATTTACGTTATTTTGATAAGTGGGGGTGTTAGTATTTATTGTATCAAAATACCGGTCATAGACACTGTAGATGACTAAAGATGGTATAGTGTTGAACTGTTGTACAAATTGTATCATAGATAAGTGTTCATAAATAAATTCATTCACTCGCTGACTGTCTTACCGTAAACGTGTTTAATTTATAGGAACACTGCATAAAATAAAAATTGACTGCCGTGTTTTGGAATTTGGATATCGAATTAGTAGGTAGTTCATAATCGCCTACCACTAGTTATCTATACTATTGTAATAAAGAGGAAAGGTTTGTATTTTTGGATGTTTGTTACGCTTAAACTCAAAAACTACTGAACCGATTTCGATGATTTTGATGAAAATGTAGTGTTCCCGTGGGAATGGGTATAATTAGCAATGGCAATATTCTGCTTTTACGCCTAAACTGTTTGACCGATATGAATGAATTTTTGTACAGAGATAAATGAAATACTATGAAGTAACATAAATTAAATTTTATCCCGAGAATTTGTAAGATTCCCGTGGGATGAGCATATAATGTAATGCGAAAGTAACACTGCCTGTGTTATGCTTTCACGCCTAAACCGTTTGACCGATTTAAATGATTTTTAGTATGGGGGTAGCTACTAACTACTACTTCTACCGAAGCAACAAAGGATACTTTTATCCCGGAAAATGTAATATACCCGTGGGAATGGATATAAGTGGCTCTGCCAATATTCTGCTTGTACGCCTAAATAATTTGACCGACGTGAATGAATTTTGGTATGGACATAAATGGGACCCTATGAAGTAACATCGACTATATTTTATCCCGGGAATATGTAGGGTTCCCGTGGGATGAGCATATATTGTAATGCGAATGTAACGCTGCCTGTGTTATGCTCTCTGGCCTAAACCATTTGACCGATTTCGATTATTTTTAGTATGGGGCTAGATAGGACCCACCGACGCAACTTAGAATATTTTTTATCCCGGAAAATGTAGTATTCCCGTGGGAATGGGATTTTACGCCTATACTATTCGCCCGATTTATATGATTTTTGGTTTGAATATAAATGGGACACTATGAAGTAACATAAGCTATATTTTATCCCGGGAATATGTAGGGTTCCCGTGGGATGAGCATATATTGTAATGCGAAAGTAACACTGTCTGTGTTATGCTTTCACGCCTAAACCATTTGACCGATGTGAACGATTTTTGGTATGGACATAAATGGGACTCTGTGGAATAAAATAAACTACAACTTATTTTCTCTCTGAACCCAACCCTGTAGTCTACGCGGACGGAGTCGCGGGCAAAAGCTAATTTTAATATAAAAAAGGAATTTATATTGGAATAATGGGCTCCCACAGTGATGGAGACCCACCAAAAGAAGTAAAGAAGAGAAAGTATAAAAGTATATCTGATACATTGTCCTCAATTCCATCAGAAGATTATAGTCAGAAAATTTTCTATAAACCTGGATATAAAAGACAATATTCAGATAATTCCAACAATACAAACTTTCCGGTACCTATTAATAGAAAGCACAGAAAATGTGAATTTAGGAAACAAAGACCCAATTTATATCCAAAACATTTTGGGCGATTACATCAAGGGTCAATACGAGATCAGCAGAGCTAATGCTCACAAAATTCAAATTAATTTCAACCAAGCCAGCTCGGCTAATAATTTTCTAAATTAGAAAAACACACTGCCTCGTGGTCTCGCGGCACAAGTATGTGCTGTTCGATCTAGAGGTCCTGGGTTCGATTCCCGGGTCGGGCAAAGTGTTATTGGGTTTTTCCATTAGGAAATTCTCAGTAGCAGCACGGAGTCTGGAATTGTGCCCGAAAAACGGCAATAGGCTCGCCCCCTATTACGTGGGACTGATACATACCTGGCGAAATGTGGGTGCAGAAATGCATCTATGCCTACCCCTTCGGGGAATATAGGCGTGAGGTTATGTATGTAGAAAAACACAACGTCAAAGCATACATTCCAGCTTCATCAGTTGAATCCATTGGTGTCATCCAGTTTGTTCCATTGGAAATATCCAACGAAGATCTATATAGAAAACTCACATGCGCATTCGAAATGGTGGCAGTGAGAAGATTCACGAAAAAGGACAGCAATGGCATAAGACAACCTCTGAAGACTATAGCTATTGAGTATTTCTCAAAATAAATGTACGTAACGAAATGGTAGTAACGAAATATTGTTACGAAATAGTCCTAAGATGTAACTAAATAGTAAAATAAGGCTTGTTATACAATGGCTAACTATAATTTATTTAATCTAGTAAGTATTCGTGTTTTTTTTTATTATAATACATTTATCCTTTTATTTATTTATTGTACATATACATAAACTAGCGACCAACCAAATATATTTAGTTGCATATATTGTAAAGGGTTTAAAATAAAACAAGATAGTATTCATTCATTTCTGTATTAAAATCAAATTAAAAAGGTTTATAAATTTTATAACATCCTTAATTTGAATCACTATCCATTAGCGCTTCATAAATTTCTTCCGTATTTTTATAAAAATTGAATTTTGTCCGAGACAAATTTGGTTTGATAATCCGTTTTTCAGACTTTGGTTTATCTATTTGCTTTGGCGCGTGAATATAGTTTTTTAGCGATAACTTTTGACAAATGCTTAACACGGATTTCTTCATATTTATTTGGCTTTTCCTTTTTTAGCCTTTCTCTATAAGCTTTTTGCCTTTCAGCATTGGTTTTTGGGGGCATTCCTAAAAAAAAAGGAATGCTGTAGTGGGTATCATCAGAGTAAACTATAAAAAATATAGTTTTGTACATACCCATAGCGTAACAATAATATTTTTTATTGTTACACTACCTTTTAGACAGTTCGATTTCATCCCGTATGTTTTTGTATCGTATTATACGAAATGATCATGGATACAATACACCATCCCATTATACATATTTTGTATCCAATTATACAATCTGGCAGCCCTGATACCCATACATGTTTTTAAACAAGCTTTTATCTTTTATTATTACAACACACACATACCCACCTTCACACACACAAAAACTTAATAAAAACTTAGAATTAATTAAAAGCAAAAATATAATTGTATGCACTCAGCCCTATACTGTACATTTTCGTTACGTAACGAAATTCATAAAAAACGTTACGAAATTGTAATAAGCATTAGACAAAACGGGGTTATAAAAAGTCAATGGTTTGATAAAAGCTGATACTGCAAACACATAAACTTAGCAAATGATCGTGTCACACGTATTACAAAAAGACGAAAAAATAAAGACTTACCGTTTTATAAAAAAAGCCTATAATATTACCTGTCTCGAAAAAGTAATCTCACTAAACACCACTCGTTTTTACTGATTTCACAACAAATGTCATGGCGGAGACGTCAGACCAACAAACAATCAGAAAGAAGCTAGTGTTTAAAGTGCAAAAAATTAACGGATGCGTTTAGAAATTATGTGGAAGTAGAAATAAAACGTAACTAAAGAGTAGTAACTAAAAAGTAAACGAGTACGACTCATTTTGATTTGTTGCATTAAATTAATAATTCATTATGAAAACCCCATAGAAAATCACATACAATTAATTAATTAATTAATGTAGACCGATAATATACAAAAATGCACAACATTTACGTATCCTACAGCATTTTATGGAGTATAAACCCATGAGAGAAGTAGGGTGGCAGTTAGATTTTTGTATGGAAGGTAAAAAAACGTTATTTTAAAAAAATCATAATAATTGATAAATAATAAGATTGTATTGTAAATTCTTCTTTATTTTGAAGACTAATATTTATTCTACAATATTGTGAAGTTATTTTTTTGTATCATTAATTAAAAACTTGTAGATTTTTAACTATTTCGAGGCACACTTTTTTTTTCGAAGATGTACATTTATTTTGAGAAATACTCTATTACATTTGTGAGCAACACCTTACCAGAATATATCTTCCTAGATCATTGGCGCTTCAAAGTTAAACCATATGTGAGGCCACTATTACAATGTTTTAAATGTTTAAAGTTCAATCACTCAGCTAGGATATGCAAAAATAAACAAGTATGTTCCATATGTGCCGGTGAACATCTCTACACAGAATGCAATAAGACTAATGAAGTAAAATGTGCAACTGTGAGGGATCTCATTTGGCTATATCACATACATGTCCCATAAAGGAAAGCAAACTGAATCAGAAAAAACTATCTTATGCTGCTACAACTGCTAGTACTGTAAAGATGTAAGTATTAGTCAAAAATTTTGACTCAAAATTTCCCTGCTCTACCTGTATCTAAACATTTTCCAACCAAAATACAAGATTCAGGAAATAATAAATTTAAGCATATTCCTAAAATCATAGATACAAATGAAATTATTAATAATGATAGAATATTAAATGCTTTAGTTAAGACTTTAATTTTGATAGATAATAATAAAGACTCACCAAAGACAACAATTAAAATCAAAGAAATATTACTAAATCATCTACTAAATGGATAATTATTTAAAAATAGTTCACCATAATATCCAAAGCATTAATATCAGACATTATATTTAATAAGCTGCCAGAGATGTGTACTGTAATGACCCATGTAAATAAAATGTGTGTGAATATGTATAAATTAAATAATTACCCTATCTATACTTGTGAATATGATGCTCTCTTAGATAGTAAACTTAATTTAGAGTTAAATGAATTTGATAATAATAAGTATGTAAAGAATAATTCTATTGATAATGTTAATAGGTATAGGATATATACTGATGGCTCAAAATCTGCAGATCACATATGCTCTGCTTTTTATGATGATCATTTGAAAATAAGTAAAAATTATAGAATAAATAACAATTGCAGTATTATTACTGCGGAGGCAAAAGCAATCTACAGAGCTCTAATATATGCTAAAGATGCTGAAAATATAAATATTTTGCTTATTTTATCAGATGCATAATATATCTTGTTATAAGGGCAATATATGGTTCAACTTTGGAGTTTAAGATTAATTACATCGTAATATTAAGGAATTATTGTACAATATGAACAAGAGTATGGCAGTTGAAATTAAGTGGGTTCCCTCTCATTCGGGAATTCAAGGAAATGAATGAGCTGACAAGGCTGCAAATTCGCATTGAAACGAAGATCACAGTGATATACTTAAAATACCATGTAAAGATTTCTATGTGTTACTGAAAGAAAAAGAAAAACTTCGATGGGGAGGCCATTGGAAGGAAAAAATTAAAACCACTGGAAAATTGTATGCATCAATCCAAGAAAACCTGCGCGCCCGCCTCTGCACTGGTATAATAATATTAAAGAGTAGGTATACAGAAAGAAAATATCTAACTATTTTAAATAGATTACGATTTGGCCATTGTCAACCTCCAGCTCATCTCTTTAAAATGAAAATAATCACAGAAGATAAATGCAATTATTGTAACCAGCAAGCAGCTGATCTAGACAATCTTTTTTTTGAACGGCACGAAGTTTTATATTCAAAGATTGTTATTAATTTCCGAATTGTCAGAAGTTTCTTCAGTTATACCTACCTACATCAGTAACAGAAATGTTAAAAAATAATAGATTTTACTGAGCAATATATAAGTTTGATTGTAGAACGACAGAAAATTTGTAAATATAGGTACCTAATATATTAAGGTAGCTTGTATTAGAGAAACTACTTTGATGTAAATATTAATGTATTGGCTTAAAGGACTTGTATCCACAGCCGTAAAATAAAATAATAAAAAATAAAAAAGTCAGTGACGACGAGTCGTCGCTTTTTCTTTCCTTTGTTCCGCAAGGAACCGGCTAAGGTCGAGGACCGCTCGCTCGCTCGCTTTGCTGGTGGTAGGATATTCGTATCCGCCCGGATAGCGACCACCGTACACAGGGCGTAAAACCCGCCATAGTGGCACATGCAAGTGTGCCGCGTTCCGGGATCAGCCAGTGTATATCCGGTTTTCGGGGGGGCTTCAATCATGGTGAAAGGATGACCGTGCCGGCATTTTTTGGCCGGTTTGTCGCGGTCGGTCCTTTGATCACCATGATTGATAGTCCCCCAAACTTCTTCACAATAAGGTGACGAGGTATTCGGCCGGCATGATTGTGTCGACCAACGGGAGACTATCATCTCTCGCTGGTCGGCACTTTTTCTGGACTCCATTGCGCTTACCATCAGGTGCAATGGGGTCACTTTGCCGTGCTATAATAAAAAATAAAATAAAAAAGGACCATGCTGCCAAGTCTTCAGTAATTTAATTTAATTAGTAAACATTATATCCATCCAATGTCTTTAGTAAAATTAATTTTCCATTATCTAGACTAGTCTAGAGTCAAAGGTCACATCCAATAATCGGTCATACACATACATACATAAACTCACGCCTGTATTCCCCGAAGGGGTAGGCAGAGGTGCATTACTGCACCCACATTTCGCCAGGTATGTATCAGTCCCACGTAATAGGGGGCGAGCCTATTGCCGTTTTTCGGGCACATTTCCAGACTCCGTGCTGTTACTGAGAATTTCCTAATGGAAAAACCCAATAACACTTTGCCCGACCCGGGAATCGAACCCAGGACCTCTAGATCGCACGGCACATACTTGTACCGCGAGACCACGAGGCAGTCATAAATAGTAAGTAATATATTTCTTGGTTACAAGTTAGTTCCAGTCGTTCCATTAGTATTTTCTTGTCATAGTCAGGTATTAACTAGTTAAATCTAGCCAGGACTCAGGAGTCACGTCAAATACTAGGTAAAATCATCAACAGATCATAAATGAAGTCATTTAGTTTTTTTTTTGTAATAAACTTTCATTCTTATGTTGTATGTCTCCATAAAAATAAAAAAAGAAGTTGAAATATTTCACTATTTTTGATAAAAACCAACAAAATAATCTTACCTTGTATGTCGTGTCTGGACTCCGTATTTTATTACAAAATAAGTGACATTTGTTTTCGCGCCACCGCCTATTTTTATTTATTATGTGGTAACTAGTGTCATTTAGATTTGTAATTTCTAACTACTTTCAACACTTACCACAGATAAAATACATAATTTATCGATTAAGTAGTTCTAGTTGTACCTGTGCAGGTACAGAGGGCGGTAATGGGTTAACCGCCTCTGAAACACGGTTAAGTTTCCATTTAATTCTGGGGCAGAAATTGTGTTGCCACAAAGCCCTGAGCCTTCTTTTTTCCCTTATGAGGTCTCGGATGTGGCGAGGGAGGTCTTGCTTGACTACGGGAGACCGCGGAGATTTCGCCGCCTCGAGGGCGTGCGCGATGCTCTCCGCGATCTCGACCGTGAGCCGGTCGACGTCCGCTGCGCTGCTCACCGGCCGCGTCGGTGTATTCCTCTTTAAGGCTGAAACATATTTTTCCCAGTTTATGGTATATTGTGGACTGGGTGGATTCGTTGTTGCCGGTTGCCCGGGCAACACGATCAGCACGGGTTGGTGATCAGGCCCTGTGTGGTTGTTTAACACCTCCTGAATGGGGGTGCTTTGGAGGTCGCGTTGGATAACAATGTCAAGTACCTACGTGGGCCGACCATGATGCCCTAGGGGAGTAGATGGTCGGCGCATTCGGACTTTCGACATTGTATCCGTGCAACAGGGAGTCGTTGAAGAAGCTAAGAATCCGAAGAAAAAAGAAATAGAAAAGTGAGGGAGATGATTTGGTTTGGACGACGTCCGGCAAATAATATTCTCCTTCCTCTTGAAACGGTATTACACTTTATTTCTATAACCAACTTTGTACATTTGTTACTTTACAGAACTTGTGGTTTTAACACCAGTACATCGGACGTCGATATGCGTTAATTAATTAATTTGACACTTACAGTTAGTGTTACCAACTATATTCCTGGGTTGCAAGGTGGTTGGCATCAATGTCACAATACGCCACACCACCCCCCCACGGAGAAAAATGAAAAAATAATAATAAAATAAAAATAAATAAAATTATAAGCTAAGTATAAGCTAAGTTTGTACAAAAATGGTTAATAAAATTAACAATCTTAATAATGTTATAAAACAATCTTAATAATCTTAATAATATAACAATCTTAATAATTATTAATAATCTTACACATCTATAGGAACCTTAAAATAAACTTTGCGGCCTGAGCGGGTTGTATAAGGTGCCTGCGTTACCTGTGTTCCAGTGTCATTGATCAGTGCAGGGGTCGACTTGGTACTTTCTTTGACCTTATCTGAGGGTATAGGTAGATCCGTTTGACAAAGGTATGCCGGCTTGACGCGGTCAATACTGACGGTAACTTTCTTATCCCCTATCGCTAGTGAGAGTGTTTTATCAGCCCTATTGAGGACTTTATATGGTCCATTGTAGGGAGGTTTCAAAGAAGATCGGCCTGCGTCATCTCGTAGCCAGACATGTGTAGATTTTGCCAGGTCTTTAAAAACAAATGGGGTCTTCTGACCATGTCGCGAAATTGGAGTCGGTCGCAATTGTGACATGCACCGTTTTAATTGCGAAATAAATGGATGCGGCGTGATATCGGTTGCATCACTCGTCGGGAGGGAAATGAATTCGCCTGGTAGACGTAAGGGTTCCCCATATACCAACTCAGCAGCCGATGACTGAAGGTCTTCTTTCAGTGCTGAGCGCATTCCAAGCAGAACTGCTGGTAAGGCAATCGACCACGACTCCTCATGGCACATGAGGGCTGTTTTTAAGGTCCTATGCATACGTTCTACCAAGCCGTTAGCGCACGGGTGGTAGCTCGTGGTTCGAATGCGCTTGGCTGAACAGAATTGCATAAGTGATTGGAATAGTGTTGATTCGAATTGGCGGCCCTGGTCTGTTGTAACGACCTGGGGAACACCATATCGAGCCACCCACTCACGAAAGAATGTTTTACCCACTTCTTCGGCAGTGATGCCTGAAATGGGCCAAGCCTCAGGCCACCGCGTAAATCTGTCCACGGCTGTGAGGCAATATTGGTTTCCCTTGCTAGAAGGAAGGGGACCGATAATGTCCACGTGAACGTGTCGAAAACGTCCAGTCGGACTGGTGAAATTGCCGAGGGGTGCCGACGTATGGCGAGAAATTTTGCTGCGTTGGCATGCTAAACAGGATCGTGCCCAATTGCGACAGTCTTTCCGCATGCCAGGCCACACGAATCTTTCAGCAACCAGACGTGCAGAAGAACGCGCGCCTGGATGGCTCAAATTGTGTAGTTTGTTAAAATGAAGTCGACGAAAACGCGTGGTTAAATATGGACGAGGTTTCCCAGTAGATACGTCGCAAATAAGTTGGATGTCACTACCAGGTACGCAGACTTTTTCTAAAGTCAACGAAGAGTCGGACTTCATTTGACGCAGTTCCTCATTGCTTTCTTGGTCTTCAGCAAGAGCTCTGTAGTCGTTGTCCATTTGGATGGCGTCAACTCGTGACATCGCATCGGCCACCACATTATCTTTCCCTTGGATGTGTACAATGTCCGTTGTAAATTGAGAGATAAAGGAAAGTTGGTTAAGCTGCACTGGTGGCAACTTCTCACGCCGTTGGGAGAAAGCGTATATGAGCGGTTTGTGATCGGTAAAAATCGTGGCGTGTTGAACTTCCAGAATAAATCTGAAATGCTGAACTGCTTCGTACACACCCAAAAGCTCTCGATAATATGCTGGCCAGGCGGACTGACGAGTGGTCAGCTTCTTGCTGAAGAAAGCGATGAGCTGCCAGTTATCGTCCACAAGCTGTTGCAAACATGCGCCAACGTGTGTGGCGGAAGCGTCTGTGAATAGACCGAGTTTTGCGTCCGGGATAGGATGTGCTAGCAGAGTTGCATTAGAAAGGTGCTCTTTGCACTTATGAAAAGATGATTCTAACTCCGGTGTCCACGGAACAGGTTTTGCTCCTTTAAGGTTAGAATTTGCCAAGACATTGATCAGGGGGGCTTGTAACTCGGCAGCCTTAGGTATGAAACGGCGATAAAAATTTACCATTCCGAGAAATCTGCGAAGGCCTTCAACCGTTTTCGGTAAAGGAAAATTTCGCAAAGCTTCAATTCTCTCGGGTGGAGGCGAAGTACCGTCTTTGGAGATACGATGTCCTAGAAATGTGACTGCATCAGAACCGAAAACACATTTTGAGGGATTTATTACAACTCCATATTCGGACAGCCGACGAAAGAGGATGCGGAGGTGTTCAATGTGCTCTTCTGGAGTACGAGAGAAAACCAATATGTCATCCACGTAGGGAAAGCAGAATTTGAGGCCACGGACTACCTCGTCCATGAACCTTTGAAAGGTCTGACCGGCGTTACGGAGTCCGAACGTCATATATGGGAACTCAAATAACCCGAAAGGGGTTATGATAGCGGTTTTGGAAATGTCGTTTGGGTGTACTGGGATTTGTTGGTAAGCTTTTACTAGGTCTACGGTGCTAAATACTGTAGATCCAGCCAAGTCGTGACCAAAATCCCCGATATGACGAACAGGGTATCGATCTGGTACAGTCCTTGCATTTAACATGCGGTAGTCCCCACAAGGGCGCCAACCATTATCCCCCTTTCTAACCATATGCAACGGTGAGGCCCAAGGACTATTTGAAGGACGGGCTGTTCCGATAGCTACCATGTTCTCAAACTCC
This sequence comes from Hemaris fuciformis, assembly GCA_907164795.1. Classification (NCBI taxonomy): domain Eukaryota; kingdom Metazoa; phylum Arthropoda; class Insecta; order Lepidoptera; family Sphingidae; genus Hemaris; species Hemaris fuciformis. The sequence continues at coordinate 1,857,520 of OU015454.1, forward strand.
TTCTTGGCAGCCTGTAATTTCTGGCCTGCCAGTCGCCGTGGGCGGCAAGATATGGGGGGTCCTTCGGAGGTGACAATATGGTGGACTGTTGAGTGCTTTATATCTCGATAAAGCCCAGGTGGCCGGGTAATTTCTGGAAAATCCTTGAGGATTTCCAGAAACGGAGAGCCACCTGCAAAGATGGTTTTCACGCTAGATTGCGTGCTGAGGGCTACGGTCGCTGGTACGGATAGCCGCGTGGTGCCATCTATTAAGTGCCGATTGTGGCAGTCTGGTAAGAGGTGATAGTGTGCCAGGAAATCAGAGCCAATGATAGGAGTGTCCACGTCGGCGACCGTAAAGTTCCACGAAAATTCCCGCCGTAGACCTAAGTTAAGAGTAATGGTAGTTGTACCATATGTTTTAATCACGCTGCCATTTGCAGCGCGGACGTCAAAATCCAAAGATTTTCTCTTATGTGGCATTAGGTTGTGCGGGTAGCAGGAAATATCGGAACCCGTGTCGATTAAGAAACGGCTTTTCGTTTTTAAATCGAGCACGAATAAACGGCGGCCGGGAGAGTTGCAGTCAGATGCCGCCTCTACTGACTGCTGGAGTGGTTTTCCGAGCCCTCTTTGGATGTTTTCCATCCACAGGGGTGGTCTCACTTTAAGGCCTTTTTTCCAAATTTTTTATGGTACCAACACAGCTGGTGTCGAGAGCGGGAGTGAGACGCAGAGCGGCTCCTGCTCTGGGAAATGGCACGGGAGCGCAATGAACGCGATTGACGGGCAAAATCAGAGAACTGCTTTTGCAAGTTGTTAATTTGTTTTTTTAAATCCTGCAGTTCTGTAGAAGTTGATAATGAATTTACAGCGGGGAGAAGATTTGATGAAGAGGGTGCCTCGACAATAGCATCAGCAATTTCAGCTACCTTGTCAAGGGGTAGATCCCGCTGAGCCATGAGGATTCTTTGAACCTCACTGGGCAACCTGCGCATCCACAGCTCCCTAATAATGCCTTCATCGCTGGTAGTAGGTCCTGCTAAAGAGTGTAAGTGCCGGAGAAATGCAGAGGGCTTGCGATCCCCTAGTTGAATTTCCCCTAGGAGGTGTCGGACTCTCTGCTCTTTTGATGTTGAAAACCGGGCTATGATCTCTCTTTTAAGGTATTCATATTTATTTTCTGTGGGTGGGTTTGCCAGAATGTCCTCAATGTCCTCAGCCATCCGGGCATCAAGCGTGGATATTACATGTCCATACTTTGTTGAATCTTGTTTTATACCGGATATTTCAAACTGTGCTTCAGCTAGTGCGAACCATATAATGGGCTTGTCCTGCCAGAACGCAGGTAATTTCACAGACACCCCATACACACCTGCCTGGGATGAGCCTTGAGCCTGCAGCTCACCTAGCTGTCTCTGCAGGTCCTTAATTTGGCTATTAATCTGCTCTTCTGAGGCCATTATATAAAAATAAAAAAAATAATAAAAGTATACACACTAACACTAAGCAATAAAAAGAAAACAAAAACACAAATATTAATAATTAGTAGTAAAATACAAGCAAATGCATATGCAATAAACAAAATATTTATATTTATACTTAATAAATCATTTAGCTAAATTTATCTTAGGCACACTAGTATTATTAGAAAGAAAAAAAAACCAGAGCAATGCATATGCAATAAACAAAATAATTATCCTTAATGAAAGCTTAAAAACTGTTATCATATGAATACAATTAACACAAAGGTATATCCTTAACGAGCCCTACAACACCTATTATGTCAGACTTATCAACAAATTAATATAAGCATAAGCATTTATAAGCATAAATTACAAAATATTTTAATTCTTATGTTAAGTGATGCATATCATATGCCTGCATAGGCACGGACACTAAAATAATGAATACTTCTATGAGATGCAGTCCTCGCTTCATATGCCAATTATTGGATCACCATCAGTTGAGTTATGAAACTGTTGCATTGAAGAAGGCAATGGCTATGTCAAGCTCCTTAAGCATCAGTTGGTTATATTATAAATTTAGTTGGGGTTGCGGTGCAGGCTCGATGAGATGTTGCACGGGAAAGTGGTCCCGCCCAGGTAGACTGCGTGATTTCCCGTTTTCTGCTTTCGATGCTGTTCCCTATGCGATGGGTGTGCTTCCCAAAGGTGTCACTGCATAGTGATCGCGAATACCGCAGGGTAAGGGTGTGTGGCTTTTCATTTACCTTGTAATGTTGGTCCCAGATGAATATAAGTTGTTCTCGGAGGTGCTTACTTTGTTTGTTCTCGGATTGTTGTATATGGATCTGAGACTTTCCTGTGATGTCGCCGATTCACGCAGATTGGGGTTGAGCACGCTGCACGTGGCGATCACGTCGGGGTCACCATTTGAGGGAGATGATTTGGTTTGGACGACGTCCGGCAAATAATATTCTCCTTCCTCTTGAAACGGTATTACACTTTATTTCTATAACCAACTTTGTACATTTGTTACTTTACAGAACTTGTGGTTTTAACACCAGTACATCGGACGTCGATATGCGTTAATTAATTGATTTGACACTTACAGTTAGTGTTACCAACTATATTCCTGGGTTGCAAGGTGGTTGGCATCAATGTCACAATACGCCACAAAAAGTATTGAAGAAGCACGAAGCTATATATGTATGTACCTGAACAGTATAGAGAGATAATATGTAAAGCTTCGTGGAACAACGCTGTTATTGATATATAACACCTCCTGAATGGGGGTGCTTTGGAGGTCGCGTTGGATAACAATGTCAAGTACCTACGTGGGCCGACCATGGTGCCCTAGGGGAGTAGATGGTCGGCGCATCCGGACCTTCGACATTGTATCCGTGCAACAGGGAGTCGTTGAAGAAGCTAAGAATCCGAAGAAAAAAGAAATAGAAAAGTATTGAAGAAGCACGAAGCTATATATGTATGTACCTGAACAGTATAGAGAGATAATATGTAAAGCTTCGTGGAACAACGCTGTTATTGATATATCAAACCATTTCAGAAAAATTTACGAGTTGCAAAGCAAATTGAATTTAATCAACAGAAAAAAGACGTCAATAAAGAAGAAGTTTACTTTAGAGACGGTATCCATTGGATATGTGTAGACTGTAGAAGAATATGGGTCTTATCTATTCAAAGAAACTAATAACGAAATGACACCTTTTAAAAAGATTAACATGTTAAATAAACACAATATGGTATCAAATTGTTTTGACGTGGAACAAGTGGAAGGAAAATATGGGACTACTTTTGTTAAAAAAAGGCTAATATTAAAGATCAAATTCCATTTGTTAAGCCTGAATACTTTTAATTTCTTTGAAACAATACTTTCTGATCAATAAAAAGGCTACAGTGGAGAAAATAGTCTTTTTTGGTTTCATATCAATTACTGTTAACACTTTTTACACTTAGCTTTCTTTTTTCCCTTATGAGGTCTCGGATGTGGCGAGGGAGGTCTTGCTTGACTACGGGAGACCGCGGAGATTTCGCCGCCTCGAGGGCGTGCGCGATGCTCTCCGCGATCTCGACCGTGAGCCGGTCGACGTCCGCTGCGCTGCTCACCGGCCGCGTCGGTGTATTCCTCTTTAAGGCTGAAACATATTTTCCCCAGTTTATGGTATATTGTGGACTGGGTGGATTCGTTGTTGCCGGTTGCCCGGGCAACACGATCAGCACGGGTTGGTGATCAGACCCTGTGTGGTCGTTTAACACCTCCTGAATGGGGGTGCTTTGGAGGTCGCATTGGATAACAATGCCTGAATACTTTTAATTTCTTTGAAACAATACTTTCTCAAAGTCAAAGTCAAATTATCTTTATTCAAGTAGACTTTTACAAGTTCTTTTGAATCGTCCATTTTACACTTTTTTATATTTTTTAAACTATTGCCGCTTCGAAACGTGTTACAGCTGTGGAGAAGAAACGGCAAGAAACTCCCTCAGCAACACGACATGTAATTTTTTTTTAAATAGCAATAAATGTCTTTTTTTAATTACATTATTTAAATTTTACATTGTAAATGTCATAATGATACAAACTATAGCAAAAAAACTCCGATCAATTTACATTACTCCCAGGGTTTATTATCTTCAATAAAATCTGAAATTTTATAGTATGCTTTTTTGCAAAGCTTATCTTTAATTGATTTTTTTAAACTGTGTCAAGGGAAGCTCCCTAATAGCCCTCGGAAGTTTGTTATAGAAGCGTATACATTGCCCCATAAAAGAGTTATTAACTTTCCGGAGACGAGTTACGTGTTGAACGAGATTACATTTGTTCCTAGTATTTTTATTGTGTACATTACAAATTTTATTAAATTTATCAAGATTCTTTTGGACGTACATTAAGTTCTCGTATATAAACTGACAAGTGACGGTAAGAATATTTATTTCTTTAAATTTTTCTCTAAGTGAAGCCCTGGGACCTAAATTATAAATAGCCCTAATGGCTCTTTTTTGCAAAACAAAAATAGTGTTAATATCCGCAGCAGCTCCCCACAAAAGAATACCATACGGATACGACATAAGGCTATGGAAATAGCTAAAATAAACCATTCTTGCCGCTTCCTCGTCAGTCAGACGTCTGATCTTTTTCACTGCATATGCCGCTGAACTTAATTTGCTTGCCAATTGTTGAATGTGCGGTCCCCATTGGAGTTTTGCGTCTACCGTAATGCCCAGAAATATTGTAGACGCAACAGGATCCAGTTCTTCACCGTTAATTTGTACAGTGGTTTTTAATTGCTTAACATTGGGCATTGTGAATTTTACACATTTAGTTTTTTTCGCATTTAAAAGTAAATTATTATTATCAAACCACTGAACAACTTTACGAAGTGCATTGTTTACTTCGTCAAAATTATCGAGACGTCTTTTTACGTTAAATATAAGAGATGTATCATCCGCAAACAGCACTATATCGTTTTTATCCCCTACGTAGTAAGGCAAGTCATTAATGTACACAAGAAACAAAAACGGCCCAAGAATTGAACCCTGTGGTACTCCCATGGTAACCGACGATCCTGGAGAATTTTCCATGAAAGTTTTCCATTAACGTCAACCCTCTGAACTCTATTATTTAAATACGAAGTCAGAAGATTGAGAGCTCCGTTTCTAATGCCATAATGATGAAGCTTCCTGACAAGAATGTCATGTTTGACGCAGTCAAAGGCTTTGGACAAATAGCATCCCGCGATTCTTCCCATGCCCTGAACACAGTTTTTAAAAGTTCAACTGCTGCATCGATAGTTGATCTACCCTTAGTAAATCCAAACTGTTTCCGATGAAGTAAGTTATTTTTATTAAAAAAGTTCAATAATTGATTAAGTATAATTTTTTCAAATAACTTACTAAGAGTTGGTAAAACAGAAACAGGTCGAAAATTTGAAGGGTCTGAGGTATCACCAGATTTAAAAAGTGGTATTACCTTACTAAGCTTCATCAGGTCAGGAAACACTCCAGATGCGACGCAACGATTAAACACAGCTGCCATGTGAGGTGCAATAATATCGATTATAGAGGATATAGTAACTACTGACATACCCCACAAATCTTTAGTCTTTTTTTTATTAATTTTTTTAAAAGCCTTAAGAATATCATAATGACTAATAGCAGAAAATTCAAACGATGCATCACATTGAGGAACATTATCTTCAAGAAGTAACACAGCAGACCTCGAAGACGACTGAAGATGTTGAGTAGTTACTATTGGAATATTTCCAAAAAATCTTTCAAATTCAGCGGCCACTTCAGTGTCTTTTGAAACAATTTCATTATTAACTTCTATACTAAATTCTTTGTGGTGTGCTATGTTCCTTCCCGATTCAGAATTGATAATGCTCCAAGTGGCTTGTATTACATTCGGAGCTGATTTAATTTTATTTTTAAGATGCATTGATTTGGCAGCAGAACAAACTTGTTTAAAAACCTTAGAATATAATTTTACATAGGATATAAAAGCCGGATTTTGGTTAAACATTCTTTCATTATATAAATCATACAATTTATTTCGGCTTTTAAATATACCAGTAGTTGCCCACTCACTAAAGGTCAGACGGTTCTTCAAAGTAATTGTTTTTGATTTAAAAACTTTATTGTGTTCCATGTTTATATGATTAAATAAGGAACCATAAATTTTGTTGGGATCTTTTTGAGAGGACAACTTAGGTAGATTTTGTTCCATATTCGTTTTAAAGTAATTTAGGCGGCTAGCAGTAATAGGAATAAATGTAATACTTTTGCTTGATACTTTACATGTATTCAAAGGTAAAGACACCAACTGGCCACAGTGATCAGAATCAAAACTATTAATAATAGTACTTTTAATAACTTTAACATTGGTAAAAATGTTATCTAGACATGTCGCACTTGTGGCAGTGATTCTTGTTGGCTCAGAGAATACATGTTTCATGTTATATGATTTAAAAAGATTTAATATGTTTATAGTTGCCTGTGTGTTTTCTAGAATATTTATATTAAAGTCTCCACAAATAATAACTCCTTTTTTTGAATTACATTGTAGGGACGGGAGTAGTGAAACGCATGACTGACGATACAATACTAACTCTTTATTGTGTCTCTACCAAATATATATGTTCTTACAGCTAAGCTATACACACTTACTTATGTCTACGCTACATCTCCCCCATAAAAATAAAAAAAAATGAATGATTACATTTCGTTTTTTTTTTGCATTAGTATATCATAAAATTATATTATTTATTAGTAAAGATTAAAGATTAATATGAATAATACATTTATTTGTATATAAACAGTTAGTAATCTTAATAAGAAAAAAATAATAGTACATTAAAAATTATCTTGTATATGCTTTATATAAGTAAATGTTATACACATTGCTAATAATTATTTAAGAACAGTACAGTTTCGTTCTATTTTTATGAACTAAGTCTATTTTTCCATCTTTAATAATTTCTACATTGGGTGATAAATCTCTTACTACTACATATGGGCCAGAATAAATTGGACTAAACTTGTTTCCTGTTTCTTTCTTTAACAAAATTTGATCATTAGGCTGGTACATTATAGGATTTAATTTACAATCATAGTGTTCTTTCCTTGTCAACTTTGTTTGAATTAAATTCTTACGAGCTTCATTTTGTGACACCTGTAACCTATATTTTAATTCTAAAGGGTAACTGTCATGATTATATAAAGGTTCAATAGACGTTGACAAATTACTCGGTAGATTACATTTCTTTCCATATACCAATTCAAACGGTGTATAATTAGTAGAGCTATGTACTGATGTGTTATACGAGAAACACCAGTAGGGTAACCATGTGCTCCAAGTTTCAGGATGATTATCAGATTGTATTCTTAAAAATGCTCCCAAGTGTTTATGAGCATTCTCTAATGCACCAATACTCTCATGACGATAGGCTGTAGAAGAAAGTTTATTAATATTTAGTAATTTACATACCTCTGACATTGTTGTGTTGATGAATTCTGTACCTCTGTCCGTTGCAATACTCGTAGGGACACCATGCTTTAGAATGAAATATTCAACGAAAGCTTTCGCAACTTCGTTGGCACTTTTGGAAACGAGTGGACAAGCTATTATATATTTCGATAACTCACATTGCATGGTTAATATATACGAATAATTATAGCTATCCTTATCTAATGGACCTACAACATCTAAAAATATCTTATCAAAGGCCGTATGTGCGGTAGTCGTTACCACCATTGGCTCTTTTGTATAGGTAGAATGTTTTTGTGTCTGACATTTGAAACACTTTTTAACGAAGTCATGAACATCTCGCTCCATATTGGGCCAGAAATAATATTTTTTTTATATTATTTAACATTCGCCTAATACCCGCGTGGCCACTCGTGGGTAAAAGGTGAAAGTCATTGATAATAACTCGTATGTCGTCTTTATCGACTATTCTTTTGACATCTTTTAAAACACAAAGTCGTGGTCCGGACCATGTATCATCATTCTTTATTTCTTTCACTATCTTTTCAATAAATACATTATTCGTATCATTCTTAATAAAATATATTTCTTCAATATTATATAAACGACAATATTCACCGAGTTCCCTCACAAAAGCGGCTGGCGTCAGTTGTGATCGGGCTGTCGGATTTATAAACAATGTCATTTGAGATGGCACGAAATTAAATGTACCTCTACTACTTAATCGCACATTATCATTTTGCAATTGCGATATCATTTTATTCCATTTAGTCTTTGTTATGTATTTCATTTCAACAGATTCTTTCGGCTTACTATGTGTTTCCACGACTTTTGGTTGATCAGACCAATCGTCAGGAATAACCATATCATCCCAAGAACTGTTTTCTAGCAAAGTCCTTTTTTGTCGTCTAGTCATCACGTTTATTACACATTCATGCATCTCTTTCAATTCTTTCGATGATAAGCACACTCTCGATAATGCGTCTGCAGCCGCATTACTTTTCCCTGGCACATAACAAACCTCATAATCGTACTCATCCAAAATCAATCTAAACTTTAATAACCTACTAGACGGATCTCTTAAATTAAACAAATAAATCAACGGTTTATGGTCAGTATAAATTTTAAACTTACGGCCATATAAATAAGGTCGAAAATGCTTTACTCCCCACACTATAGCAAGTAACTCCTTTTCTATAGTGGGATAATTTTTCTCGGCTTTATTTAGACTTCTGCTAGCATAAGCAATTGGTCTCCCGTCTTTGTTAGACAACACGGCACCTAAGGCGTATCCTGATGCATCTGTCTGTAGGGTGAACATATTTTCATCGCTAAAGTCGGGATATTCTAAGATTGGAGAGGTTATTAAGCAGTGCTTTAATTTATCAAAACTAAATTGGCATTCTTTATCCCATGTAAACTTTACATTCTTTTTACATAGATTATTTAAAGGATAGGCTATATCTGCAAAATTTTTAATGAATTTTCTATAGTAGTTTGCAAATGCTACAAACCGTTTCACCTCGTCAACTGTTTGTGGAACTGGGTAATTTTTTATGATATTTATTTTCTCTGGATCTGGCAAAACACCGCCACCAGAAATTATATGACCCAAGTATAACATATCCTTTTTTAAAAACACACATTTAGCTGCATTTAATTTTAAATTAACTTTTCTTAATCGTTCAAAAATAGACATTAGATTTTTGTTATGCTGGTAAAGGGAATTTCCATAAACTACTAAATCGTCTTGATAGACAAGGCACTTTTCGTAATTAAGACCCGCCATGGCTATTGTCATCATTCTGGAAAATGAACTAGGACTGGTTTTTAAACCCATTGGCATCCTAGTCATTTGATATTGTCCAGAAGAAAAAGCCGTATATTTTCTACTTTCTGGGTCCAGACTCACGTTATAAAATGCTTGGTGAAGGTCTAAATGACTGAAATAGATGCATCCGGATAGCGAGTCTAAAATCTCAGTTATATTAGGAAGAGGGAATTTATCATTTTCTATTGTATTGTTTAGTTTCCTATAATCGATGACTAGCCTCCATTTTTTCTCACCGCTCGTATCTAATTTTTTAGGAACCAATAAAATCGGACTCGACCAATCGCTTGTGCAAGGCTCTATTATACCATCTGCTAGCATACTATCTAACTGTCTTTGTACTTCTGCCTTTTGTGAATGAGGTAACCTATAGGGCTTAACGAATACTGGTTCTGAATTGGGCTTTAACCGAATGGAATGTTGATAAATATGTGTTGTGGTTAATTTATCGCCTGGCAAAAAGAAAATATCAGGATACTTAGCACAAATGTTCTCAATAGAGACTTGCTCTTCTTCATTTAAATGTTTAAGATTTAACAAAGAAAATATCCTTTTGACACGATCTGCAGTTTTGTCACACTTATCAAAACTACAAATGTTATAATCTGAAGCGCTGTGTATAATTGGTTGTAATTTATTGATAACGACCTCTTTATCCGTAATATTTAGAATCTGTAAGGGTATTTTGCCATTTACCGGTCTCGCTAATGTACTAGCTATGTATACACCATGACATAATTGAGATGCGCAAACAACACATTCTCCTAACTTATTTGTTCGTATAAAATGTATCGACTCTGACCTAGGAGGTATAACAAAAGAGTTCGTATATTCAGCGTTCGTATCAATACCTAACGTAATAATGTTACCACCTAAATTATCTAATGTTAAGCTATAATTATTGTAATCTAATATTGATTTGTATCTCCGTAAGAAATCATCTCCAATGATTCCATGCATCGAACATGGTAATGTTTTAAAAACATAGAACACGTGAGTAAAATTGATGCCATCCACTGCTAAGTCTAAACAAACATATCCAATTGATTGTACTTTGCCCCCGAGTCCCTTAATCTGCGTTTTCTTAAAATGGAATGGAATATTTTGTTCGACTAAATGTTTATGTTTGATGGCTGAAATTGATGCTCCCGAGTCAAGTAACCATCTATATGGTTTTCCATTTATAGATAATGTTACTGACGTATTATTATCGCATGAAAAAATATGTTTATTATTCACGAAAAAACCGATTCGCGTTTTCAGGCTTGTCACTTTTACTCACACTCTCCGTCATAACTCGCATGGATTCTTGAGGCTTTGTCCACTGGTTTCGACTATTATTATTGAAAGAAGACCTACCTCTGTTTGGTCTGTTTCGAGACGTATTCCACGAACCTCGTGACGAGTGACCCCAGTCGACTCCTTGATACTGTCGTCTATCACGCGACTGTCCTCTGCTTGTCTGTCCCCTAAAGTATCGACCACGTTGTCCTCTAAAAAAGTTATTTGTAGCACGCCTGTAATTATAGTTACCTTTGTTAAACATTCTTATGTCTCCGAGAGACGTTGATGACGATGAGGATTCCTCATCTACCGCAGCCTGTATGGCATCCTTAAGGGAGTCAAATTTCTGAGCTGCAATAATAGTGCTCAAACGACGGTTTCGCAATCCGTCGGCAAATTGCTTAATAGCTTGTTTTTCGTTAACCGGTTTTAACACTTTGTAATTTTCGGGTTTTCCTTCGGATTGCGAAATTGTCAAATCCACAAACATCTCAGTAATCGCTTTTCCGTAATCATCAATTGACAAATTATTCTGAGAAAAGGAATGTAATCTTTTCTGTAAAGCCGTAGACGACTTTTTTGGCAATAATTGAACCCTCATATCTCTCAATAAATTCTCAACGTTGTCGTAGTCTGGGCAAAGTTTCAATTTTGCTGCCTGAGACAAACGGCATTTTAAAACAAAAGTAATCAATTGTTTTTGTGACTGTACATCTAATAATGAGCTATAATATTCTATACTATCAATAATATGCTTAATACTAGATTCATCCGTGCTAGACATAACAGGCACTAAATTTAGCGCAACCTTTATTTCAAAGTTTGCCATTTTGGACAATTTTCCTTCGTCTTCACTAATGCTGTCAGACTTTTCACACAATTCCTTAATTTCTAAATATAATTTATTTATTTTGATGCGATAATCATTTATTATTTTTAATTCGTCACATTTAAATTCCTTAAGCTTACCTTCAATTTCACATATTAACCTTTCATAGGAACAATATATTATATTACTCTCATTGAATTTTTTACTACATGTCCTAGATTCACATCTACGCTTAGGACCCACTTTTATTAAATATCGTCTTATTTCACTTAACTCGTTATATATTTTATCTAGTTCTTTAGCCATAAAATACCTTTATTATTATTAATTTTTTTTTACATTAACATAATATACCGCACAGTATGTAAGGAACTGCAACGAACGTATGTATGTTTTTCACGCACTTAGTTGTTATCACCACGACATATCACTATGAAATTATTGTTTTTCTCTAAGATTTCACTTCATAGCCACACCTTCACACGCACACTCGGCCGACCGTGGTTGACCAACGCTCCGCTGACGTCCTGACCATCTCAATCCCCTAAAGGCCTGCTGGTTGATCTCCTGGCGCATCCATTGCGTATGGCATCTTTTGTACATTTTGTACGCAAAAAACAGGAACAGTGCTCCCATCATACAAACAATGAGGCTGGATATCATCGTTTGAATACTCATATGTGCTCCTATATCTTGTAAATTGGCAGTACCTCCAGCACCAGCAGCATTCTGGGCGAGGAACACCTCTTCTTTATTTTGGTTTGATTGGCACATTTTAATTAAATTTTATTTGCAACAGATTTAACACAATTTAACTTTTCGCACTTCGATCATTGCTTTATAAGAGTTGCTCCAATTAAGGTAAGATATGCGGTGCCCGAGCGCGCTGGTCTCCTGTTACAGGCAGGGTCGCCATGTAGGGACGGGAGTAGTGAAACGCATGACTGACGATACAATACTAACTCTTTATTGTGTCTCTACCAAATATATATGTTCTTACAGCTAAGCTATACACACTTACTTATGTCTACGCTACAACATATTTTGTGCAAAGCATCTTCCATGATTTCCATAAATGATATAAGCAATGCACAAGGTGGCCTGTATACACTTAGAACAATAAATTGACCAGATTCAATACAAGCTATTTCTGCAACACGTTCAACAGAAAGTTTTACTATATCAAGTCTTTCTTTAAATTTTATTGATTTATTCAAAATTATTAAGGAGCCTCCATGTATCATATTTGTTCTGTTGAATGTGCTAGCAACATGATGGTTGTTAAAGTTAAACATCAACTCATTGGACTTTAGCCAATGTTCAGTTATACATAAAATATCAATGTTATTTGAATTCAGAAATAATTCCACTTCCAGTTCTTTATTTTTTAGTCCTTGTATATTTTGGTGTATCATGTTAATAGCCTGTTTATTACTGCTACAATTTATATTAAATTTACTAATATAGCCAGAGTTTGTCTCTGTTGTCTTATGAACTAATATAATTTAAATGTCTTATTATTCAGATTACTATAATCTGAATTTATATCAATCCGCTCAATAGAGCATAGTCTATTAGCCAAGTTTTTGGCTGTTACTCTAAAATAATAAGATAGCACATCTGCTATCTGTCTTTTAATATAAAATGGGAGATAAAAATTCTCTCTTGTCTTAGAATATAATTTACTAACATACTTGTTAGTGTCAATTAGGTACATGGAATGTCTTATTATTAGTGCACATTGTATTGTTTTCTGATCAATAAAAAGGCTACAGTGGAGAAAATAGTCTTTTTTGGTTTCATATCAATTACTGTTAACACTTTTTACACGTACCCTTCTTTTTTCCCTTATGAGGTCTCGGATGTGGCGAGGGAGGTCTTGCTTGACTACGGGAGACCGCGGAGATTTCGCCGCCTCGAGGGCGTGCGCGATGCTCTCCGCGATCTCGACCGTGAGCCGGTCGACGTCCACTGCGCTGCTCACCGGCCGCGTCGGTGTATTCCTCTTTAAGCTGTTTTCTATGGACGAATTTGTTGAGAGCATTGACCTTCCCTATTGATGTGGCAAAATACTTAAGGCTCACCGTTTGAGCGGAAAAATAATTAACAATGGCGACATTACTTGGGCACCTACTCAAACTGTAGTTATTACATTTAAGGGACAAATGCTACCAGAGAGGATCTATTCCTTCAATACTTCTCTCCCAGTAGAACTTTACCAGTATCCTACTATTCAATGTGTCAAGTGTTGCCGCTTTGGTCACATTAAATCTCAGTGCAGGTCTGAACCTAGATGTTTCCGATGTGCTCAACCTCATGAGGGTCACTTATGTACCATACCTGAATCTCAAGCTACTTGTCTGTTTTTTTCAGGTCAGCATTTTACAATTTTTGTCTGTCTGTCTGTCTGTCTGTTTGTTCCGGCTAATCTCTGAAATGGCTGGACCGATTTTGACGGGATTTTTATTGGTAGGTAGCTGATGTAATAAGGAGTAACTTAGGCTACTTTTAGTTTATAAATTTTCTTATAAAAAATTTAAAATAAATTTTCCGCGCGGGCGAAGTCGCGGGCATCGATATTTGAATAAAAATATTAAAATTTAATATTATCCCTAAGTAAATTTATTAATCATCTGATTTAATTGTATGTTTTTCATTTAACAATATTTATAATATGCTTACTGTTTCCAACCTGTTGTTTCCCTAACTTTGATATAACTTACCCGAATATAAAATTGAACCTGGCAACACTAATCTACTCAAGCTCTAAAACTTTGACGTTGCCTTGCCATAAGGAAGAAAAAAATAACTGACGCTAGCATATGCGCAAACCCCGCCTAAAATAAACCTCGAGGCCATCACTAGTTACAAGGGTGGGTTAAATTCCATATTTTGACGCTCCAAAAAAATATTCATAGGTGGTGCTGCCATCTATTTGCAAAAATAGCGGAATTTCTATGTAATTTTACACAGATTCCGATAGATCGAGCTAGTTTAGAACAGAATAACAAGAGTAACAATAATATTCATATCAACTATACATATTTCTTTGTTAAATTATTTTTATAATGATGATTTATAAAAAATAATAATAAACTCGTATAAATAAAAATAATCTTATTTCTTTCAAGTATTTGTTATGTGAAACGAAACGTAAACGAATCGTAAAGTTCAGCGGTTTATAGTGTTTTACTATTTTAAAAGTTGTAAGGAAAAAGGGCGGGAAGTGTTTGGATTGGGGGGCGCGTTTTTTGTTTTTCTCACATATAATTTTTATTTTTTTCTTGATAATGGTGAACGGGGGATTAAGTTTTGCTTGTCGGTGTTGTGTGTTTGATTTAGTTTTTCCCTTTTTTCTTCCCTGTCTCGCTGTATCTGGTGAGTCTTTTTTTGGTGATTGTTGGCGAGAGTTTGGAGATTGTTTCCTGAGTCCTGATCCAGGAGGGACGGTCCGGGGAAGGGGGAAGTGAGGGGTGAATTGGATGGGCTGTGTGCCTAGTGAAGGGATTAAGGGTTGTATGTGGGAGGGACGGGGGGCGCGCCTTTCAGTTTGCGAATTTCCCGCCCTTTTTCTTTCATCGTTCATCATCATCATTCATTATATTTAATACATGAAATTAAATTACTGAAGACTTGGCAGCATGGTCTTCGACCTTAGCCGGTTCCTTGCGGAACAAAGAAAAAAATAATAATTAAAAGTTGTAAACTTTCTGCCAAAATTCAAAATTCAAATCACTTTCGTTGGTTGCTACTTGCTTCGTTGTGTTGATTGATTCGTTCTGTACTTTTTTTACGACTGTGTTTGTTAACTTGATATCTGCTATAAACGTTAGACCTTGCTTCTCTCTCGGACCCTGTGATAAGATATATCATCATCATCATCAGCCCAAATACGTCCCACTGCTGGGCACGGGCCTCCTCTACAACTGAGAGGGTTGAGGCCTTAGTCCACCACGCTGGCCTAGTGCGGGTTGGCGGACTACACACCTAAGAAATTCCTAAGCTCAGTTTTTGCCTTTGATTTCGATTCGTTGAATTTTCTACAATGCCAAGAAAGTCTGCGTTCAAATGCTAGTTTGGATGCATTCCTTTTAAAGGTTGGTACATCTCTGATACCTAAAATAATAGGCGCAATATTATTGTTGGTTTAAAATAAACTTACATGGAATGTATTACGACTTAAAACTTTCTTGCAGGAAGAGTTTATAGCTTTCTTACTCTCATCTTTTTACTCAGATAAATTCCAACATGGTTTTAAGTGAAGCAGACAGAGCAAAGGGGGATTAATACATACGCTACAACATACCGTACGTAATATGTGATCACCATTTTGAAGACTTTTATCAAACATGTACTTGCTAGTCGTCTTAGCAAAAATGCTGTTCCAACATTAAGTATTGGTATATATATTAATTTCTAAGGTGAATAATTTTCGGCCAATACCACCAAGCCATAAATATACACACAAAAAATAGTTTAAATAAGTATACACAATCTCGCAATCCATATTATCATATAATTTTAGGTATTTCATTTGTTTGAAGTTATGGTCCTTGGAAACTTAGTTATTATTATTATTTTTTCAATTTGTACAGAATGAATCACTTAAGATATATTCACTTTTTACTTTTTTGTATGTACTTTTTAAGATATATTCACCTTTTGTTTTTTGGTATCTGATATGGTATTCACTGTACAGAAGTGAAACTTTTCAACAAGCATGAATCTTTCTTATACAAGCGATTGTATTATAATTTGTATGATATTTTGCATCACAAAATTTTAATCAATTACTATCTGCAAAGAAGTAGTGATTTTATAAAAAGAAATGTATACCAAATATAATTTATATCATGTATTACACTAAAGCGACAATTACAAGAATAAATTATATTTTCCTATTTTAATCATAGATTTTTCTTATTACAGATCACAACATTCTTCCTAAGGAGTGTGTGGGTATAACAGACTTAATACCATTCTTTGACAAGTTGATCAACTTGTTCAATGGCCATTCCTATTAAAGCATGGGGAAAATATATCAAGTGTGCCCTAACAAAAGTCACGACATAACAAAGTGTGGAATGATTCATTGACAATATTAAAATCAATGCAATTTAAAATAAAAAAAAGCTAAGGGATTGTACAGTTTCTATAAAATTTACACAAGTACCATCCATTAAAAATTGGATTGCAAATATGTTTACAAAGAAATGTTAACCTATTTATATGAGACACATAATACATGTAGTCTTTTGACAAGAAACACTAACCACTAGAATCCATCAGAATCTTTCAATCATCTATGATCCATTAGAATCTTTTTTCTGCAACAAAAATATGTCTTGCTGATGCATTTAATAAGCATGGTGCCTTAAAGTAATAATGATTATATATTAGAAAGAGATTATAAGCGAAGATCGCTTAACTAACCATTGGCAATGTGCAAGTATGTAGATGATATATTATTAAACCACAGCAATAATGTCTGAGGGGTACAATTAAGCAAATTGTTAATATATTTTGTAATTAATCTCATGTCTCTTGCTTAACTCATAAAACAATGATACTAAATTTCATAATAGATATGGAGTTTAATATTATTGTAAATAGTTGCTGCACTAATGTCAACAGATAAATACAAGCATTGAATACTATAAAAATGCAATAAAAGGAAAAAACTAAAACCATCTTTTATTTATTATGTCATCGCCATCAGCCCATATATGTCCCACTGCTGGGCACGAGCCTCTTCTACCATTGAGAGGGTTTAGGCCTTAGTCCACCCCGCTGGCCTAGTGCGGGTTGGCAGACTACACACCTAAGAAATTCCTAAGAACTTTTAGGTGTGCAGGTTTCGTCACGATTGTTTTCCTTCACCGTTAAAGTACGTGATAATTCATTGTGAAAACCCACATAACTTCGAAAAGTCAGAGGTGTGTGCCTGGGGTTTGAACTCGCGACCGTCGAGATTCCCAACCGCGTGCCTAAACCTACCTACATACCTAACCTGTATGTTTCGAAATAAAAGTGATACAATAAACAGCAATGTTTAGAATATGTTGTCCTGGTCTTCCTTTATGGGAGACCTTCGAACTTGGACTAACATACACAAGTAAAGAATTTATTTATTCCATTCAACATAAAATAAAACTATCCAAATATTTTTGAAATTAGGTACTTGAAAGAAAAAGTCCTAAAAATAGTAAATTTGAATTACTACTACCTATAGTTGTAGACTCTTACTCTTTCTTTCTTTGTAGGTACTTATGGAGGTGGACTGTTACATTCTTTGAATTTTTAATTTAACCACATGCAATATTACTAACGCCATCTATTATTATTAAGTGAAATAACTTTAGTAAGAATATAAAAACTTGTTAATTTTATTGTTATGTATAATAATGTTTACTTTTTCAATCTATTTATATTTAAAGTAACATTGAGATTCAACAACACTTTTCAGACAAATCGTCAATTATAAAGTAATATTTAAAAAAAAACAAGCATGTACGGTAGTGCCATTATATTCCACACAATAATGATTTATGCATGGTAGGTTTTTACCATGGCTAAGACAATCAGTTGTAAAAGCGCGACAACAGTTATAGGTCAATAAAAGTTTATGAAATTTTTATTAGCACTCCTAAACATCATTTACGTCGCACAACATCCGCTTCAGCCGTTAGAGGTCGTTTTAGCTTACATAATGATAAAACATAGATGTCAGCACTGTAGAGTTCAACAATGTACTTTTTCTTAGAGGTGGGCGATTACGAATGATTTTGATAATCGAATATGAAATTGGTTACTAATTTGTTTTCATAATCGATAGTCCAAGCGCCGGAGCAAAAAAAGTAGGTAAGTAAAGCATCGTTCGCGACCTGATTTTTTTTTGAAGTTATACTTCTTTTGGCGCGTTAGGGCAAAATGATGAGAGTGATTTTTTACGATGCGCGCGCACACCGACACCAAAAAGTTATTCAGAAAAAGTTTGTTTTAAATTTTAAGAATGTAGAATAGTGACAGTAATAAAAAAACCGACACCATTATTAAAAAAAAACTTATTGAAGTTATTACGATGCGCGCGCACACTGTCATGAAAAACCGACACCATGAAGTTATTAAAATATTATTTTATAATATATTATTATATTATTTAAGAAAATATGTATTTATGTATGAAGTATAACTTCTAACGCGTGTACATAAGTACACACACACACTTTTTTGGAATATGTTCAAGGGTGTCCCGTGAATGTAAATCCAAGTTGGCGCGGGGGGGAGAGGGGGGGGGTTCACTTCAGCCGCCATATTGGAAAACATGTTTTATCGAATATCTCGCGAACCGTGCATCTTACGACAAAAATTGTAGAAATCATTATTGTAGATAATAATATTTGCCATCTTTTTTATTTGAAACTTTTTTTGTATAACGCATAGGTTTTTAATTATCAAAATTTTTACAATATGGTTTTTACTACATATTTAAAAAAATTAAAAAAAAACAGGTCCCGTACGTTGCAAAAAAAAAACCCCGGCGCTTAGCCTACGAATGACGTTACTAATTTGAACTACTAATCTCGTCGGGACTGAAGTGGGTCTTGTTTTTTTTTAGGAATTTTATACCTCGCGAATGCAAATTAGTAATTGGAAATATCTCGAGACATGTTCATAATCGAATGATTTCATTAGTAATTACTAATTAGTAATAGTTATAATCGAGATACTATACGATTACTAAAATTAGTTATTACTAATTTGAATTCAAATTAGTAATTACTAATTCTCATAATCGAGATATCTCGAGATATCTTCATAATCGAATGATTCCATTAGTATATCTCATAATCGCCCATCGCTACTTTTTCTATACATCTTTATGAAATACATAGAAAGATTACATACATTATTATTTTTTCGGGTACCTAGTTTACAGTTGTGATTACGAGCGGTATTGTCATATTATCTCAATTTACAAAATTGTAAAACAAGTTATTAACACATAATAACGGGACATTTTTAAAAGTTTTGAATACCTAATAACGTAAACCACGTTTCGTATAAATGTTGTGGATAACTTTCAGTTGCATAATTTTAGCGAAAATTCTTTGCAGTGACCGGTCCGTTTTCCTTCAAGTTGTTTATTGCTGTGTTAACGTGTTTTATGTGATTTAACTTTACATGATGTGCAGATATGTCATGAGTGTAACCTTTCGTTAAATAATCGTAGTGAAAGTGGCTGATTTTCGTTTGAACGAGTGCCCTTCCACTGATGTAAATTTCTCACCATTGTTCGTGGACATGTGCTTTCAAGTAAGGTAAGTGTTAAACATTACTTTGAGAAATTAGGGCTCTATTTTTATAATCGTTCTTTTTTGACTTTTTATCCATTTTCTTAAACAAAATATTTGTTATTTAGTGTTACAAGTATTGTTCTTTGATATTTAGGCACTAGTAAATAATTTAAATTATAAAATCGTTTATAAAGATGACCAAAGTCTAAATCAAACGACTGTTACTAAACACACATTTCTACTTGTACTAAGGAATAAAGTTAATAGTCCAAATTTGTTCAACTGTACCGATAATTTTTTTTTGACACGAGATAACTTTTAATTTCACTTCCCGCTTTATATTTCGCCTTTTTTCTTTTCTTTCACAAACCCATATACAAAGTTTAATATAAAAAGATAAATTTCTTGGCAAACCGTACAGAAAATGCTCGATTTACATGTAAATTATCCTGAATCACCCTGTTTACAAGGATCGTAGCATGACATGGCTACAGTCTTGCTCGAATATGTATACGAATCAAGTATACACATAGGTAGGTACAGTTAACATCTGGAATTTTCTCATAAGCCTATTGTAAGGACTGATTTATCGTCGACGCTTTTTAGTGAAAACATAATAAACATGTTTAATAAGGTCTAATGAAAACTATTGACAGCAGTTGCAAAACGTAATTATAATTAAACTAGCTTTTGCTCGCGACTCCGTCCGCGTAGACTACATGGTTGGGTTCAGAAAGAAAATAATTTGTAGTCTATTTTACTCCACAGAGTCCCATTTATGTCCATACCAAAAAGCATTCAAATCGGTCAAATAGACGTGAAACGTGTGCCGCCGCGCACCGGCCGGCCGGCGCCTTGTACATCATTGCGCGCTTTATCATTTTTTCGCTGCGGTGTTATTTTAAAACTGCGATATCTTCTAAGATACTCATTGAAATCAAATGATGTAAAGGGCAAATTTCTTTTAAATTAAATACTTGTGATGAATAACGTATTTATTTGGATAAGGATTAATATCGTATTTATGAAAACACCATTTACAAATAATGGTTTATAACAGAACAAATTTGGTTAGCATAAAAAAGGTTATAGTGAGCCAACCTTAAAAGATAGACATATGCTGTCGAGGACTTTTTTTTAGAACTTTTAAAGGGGAACAAATCTGTCATACATTATTTTAGCGAAACTTTAACTGTTTCCGCAGCGCACGCAGCGGAAGTTCTCAAAAGGAAAAAAATCCCCCGATTTTGAAACATAATTTATTGTTGCTCCGCTCCTATTAGTCGTAGCGTGATGTTATATAGCCTATAGCCTTCCTCGATAAATGGGCTTTCTAACACTGAAAGAATTTTTTAAATCGGACCAGTAGTTCCTGAGATTAGCGCGTTCAACCAAACAAACAAACAAACAAACAAACAAACAAACAAACAAACAAACAAACTCTTCAGCTTTATATATTAGTATAGATGCGGATAGAATAGTTTCTAGATTATTGTATGTCTGATTAGTTACCCTCTTTAATTATACACTATTTTAGTAGCTTTGAACACCAAATATATAATTTGAAACCGTTTTGAGGCACCTTCCAGGGGTTTATAATTAATTTAAAATTATGGTTAAAATGCGTTTTATCCTAATGTCATCATCCCGAAATTCAATATGGCGAATTCTAACAAAAATGCGTTGTTTTCTTTTCAAGATCAAATGAATAGATATCGCGAGCAATAAGTATATATATATCAAAAAGTGGTCTAAATGCATCATGGCTGGCTGTTTGTATCAGGGTGGCTTTAGGAACATGATGTAATGAAAACCATCGTACGAATCCTGGATAGTAAATTCCATTTTGATTTATTTATCATGCTTGATGAATGCGCTTGGATATAAATACATTTGTATGGCTAGTTACTGGACCGAATAGTTTTATTTTAAACGCGGTGTTTTGCATATCTGTCTACTCTGATATCTCCGCATGCTTTCATCGTATTTATCTATAAGGGATTCGTGAAAAATGTTTCGGGATGGATACGATGCGTGCGAGGTCGGCGAAAGCTAACCAGACGTTATTCCTTGACAAAAAACAGACGCGTATTCCGAATAGAAAAGGAATATAAAGCGCTATTATTTTGTGTATATTAAAATAATTTGTGGATTTTGTGCGCTCTCGATTGTTGCAGAACTATTTGTGTGTTTCCATGATGAAATAAGTTTCGTAACGGTGTTTTTTGTGAAATTGGTAACAATAACCATGAAGTGTTACAATGTATCTTTACACGTGTATGTAGGATCCTGTTTTTTTTGTTTTGATTACTTTAATCCTAATCCATTCTACCAAATAAAAATGTCGGTTAAGTTTTCAGGCCTTTATCGTCGCACCGATTTAAATGATTTTTGGTATGGTGAGAGATTAATTCTCGGGAAAGAAGTCTTTTTTTCTATAATTATGCTGGGATTATTCTACGCTCCGTCGCGTTTTTAGTGATGTAAGATATTAGGTACCTATACATTTTGAGTTGTGGGTACTCACAAGCGACTGATCAAGAAAACACACCGACTGACACAAAAAGAAATTGGACACAGATAGAAACATAAATACTAACATAATATGTCTTATGGAAAAAGCTAAATTGCTAAAAATGAAATTTATCACAATTAATTAAGTTATGGCAAATATTCATTATTAGACTGTTCATGTAATGACCACGATATTTTCGCGGCATAAAATAATTAGTGCGATCGGCAATCCAACCAGGGATCCCGATTTCCCCGTTTATTAATTTAGCGAATTATCATATCCACGACAAGAAGCTTTGACTTTGTAATTCGAAGAACAATAACTTATATTGTAAGGAAGCATTGGTTATTTGCATCCGATGGTATGGATTTTAGTACGTGGTGCGAGTTCTCGGCGGGGTTGGCGTCGTCGCGTCGCGCGTCTGTCGAACAACCACCCGTCTCGGCGCCGGCCCCGGAATATGTGCACACACCCTTATGCCATGGATGAGACATATTCTTTTCAAGATATGAGTTATAAATAAGTCACAAGTCTAGTGTTTATTATGCCCAATTATTTTTGAATTGTGTTGATTAATAATAGATACAATTAAAAACCCCAAGTACAATTTTTTGAAATCAAGTAATTAAAGCTGGCTAGAATGTATTACTTTTATTCTGGAAATTGAATAATTTAGTCCAGTAGGCAATATACTCGACATACTAAATTTCTATATGGACCCAGCATTTATCGAATTGGATGTAGGTGAAATATTTCTCCGTTTTGTACCAATTGATAAATCACAATAAATTATTAATTTCAAAAATATGGTCGTTGCGTCGATGTGTAACGCTGACCAAGCCATCGCTATTTTGTCCCTAACCCACCACACACCCGCCACTGTAACTCCTGTGCTCCAGGATCAACAGAGGCAAGCACAGTTTTGACGCTGAGCACTGAAGCTCAGCGGATCTAAGGGAACCTAATTTGTCATGATCCCGCAACGAAATTAATCAGAAATAATATAAAGGAGGAGTTGGAAAACGAAAACAGCTGTCAACTTCCCTCCACAGCAAAGCGGCAACAAAATATTAAACTATGAGGTTTCACCCTCACGAAAAAAAGACAATTGCAAGCCATGGCTATTATTAATCTTATATATAAAAATGAATCGCAAAATGTGTTGGTAAGCGCATAACTCAACAACGCCTGGACCGATTTCGCTAATTCTTTTTTTGTTGTGTTTGCTATTGTTAGGAGAAGGTTCTTATGAAAGAAAAAGTTAAGAAAATTGCGAGGAATATGGTAAAAACAACAATTTAATTTTCTCATATAAACTGTTCTACCTAATATTCTGTCAAACATTTTATGTTTATCCCGTCAATATGGTTAATGGTCCCCTCAAATTAAAGAACGTATTTAAATAAAGGTTTTGAATCGACAACATATATCCAGAATATTCGAATAATTGCGTATTTTAGATTTTAAAAATGTAGAATAATGTCAGTAATAAAAAGGGATTGACATATTTATTGGTTGTAAAATATTTATGCGTGCGTTCAGAAATGTATTTTTAAACTCCTTGGTTATTCCTGATTTACAAACGAAGGCAGGTTCGGTAGTCATCACGCTTTGAAATCTAAAACACCCACAACTATGCAATGGAATGCGCTTGGTGTTAAGAAAATTGTTGAGTAATGTTATTCACGTGACGATACTGAAAAGACAACTTAGAGATGAATTGGTGCTTGAGAATTCATCAATTAGATTGATCTAAGATTTCATTGATCCTAACGGGTATGACCATTGAGTTCAAACGAATTCAGTTCCCGATTCATGCCTTCGCAATGACGATTAACAAAAGATGTTTGTGATCTTTTAGACAATTAAAAAATATATTAAAAATGTATATCACAAGGTGCATCATCATCATCAGCCCATATAATATGTACGTCCCACTGCTTGGCATAGGCCTTCTCTGCAACTGAGAGGGTTTAGGCTTCAGTCCACCACACTGATGCTTCAATTAAGAGAATTATTACCGACTACATCCCATCCCATATGTACATGTTTAATTAAATCATGACTTGCGGAGACACGATTGATGCATTTAATTTTCGTACTTATTTATTTCTGTATTTTTATCTCAATAAAGTGCTGAACTAAATATTCTTTCCATACAATCAAAAATAAAATTCAGGTAATATGTAAATATGTAACATTCAATGACTGTTAGGGGATACGAAGTTTTCCGGGTCAGCTGTTATAAATGTTAATGTTTTGTTTGTTACGCTTTCACGCCCAAACTACTTAACCGATTATCATGAAAATTTGTACACATAGTCTTCGAGATATAAAAAAGGACATAGGATTCTTCTTTTTAAAAAAAATAATACGGAGGATAAAAGAATTGAAAAATGATTGAAAAAAGATTTGAATGACTTTTGGTATGCAGATAGGTGGGACCCACCGAAGTAACATAGGTGGGAATGGTTATCCTTACTATTATATAAATGTGAATGTAGGGATGTTTGTTACGCTTTCACGCAAAAACAAAAATTTTGGTATGACCATAAATGAGACCCCGTGAAGTAACATAGGCTATGTTTTATCCCGGGAAAATGTAATGTTCCCATTGGGATAAACATATTATTAAAAATACGAAAATAACTGTCAGAGTTTTACTTTTACGCCTCAACCATTTGAATTGATTTGACCTTTTTTTAAATTCAGTAAGTGTCATTTTGGGCACTTGAGGGACGATTTATAGATTCAATAGAAAAAAAACATACCCCTAAATGTTAAACCCTTAAATGTTGACCGATTCTCAGACCTACCTACAATATACACACAATATTTCATAAAAATCAGTCGAGCCGTTTCGGAGGAGTTTGCCAAAAAACACCGCGACACGAGAATTTTATATATATGGCAAAACAACGTTTGCCGGGTCAGCTAGTTACTTATAAATCACTGTGTATACCATCTAGTGCAATTGTCTCCGTGTACAAAAAAGCAAGCAGGCGCAAAATGCGTTCCGCCACTCACTCGCTGAGTCACTCCACTGTGGAGGTTCTACTGAAGCTAGTACAGGGTTTTAAGCTGCGTCCCGCGTGCTGTCGAATTAATGGTTCGTAACAATCCTCGGTAGTATATACATATTATACATACTACATACATGCATACAGGTGCGTACGTGCTTTTGTGGATTGTGCGTTTCGCTAACATCTTTCTGCAGCTTGGAATTTCCATTTTGACGTGTGATGAAATTTGGTTCCCAGGTTTTAAATTCAATTTTAAAGGCAAATTTCATTTACTAATAATTCTGATTCAAATGTTATGCTTAAATCTGTTATCACCTAGTTCAATAACATAAATGGAGCTTGAGTTTTCAAATGAAATACATTTCAAATTATGTATTTGTAATTTAATATCATATTAGAATTTATTAATTCTTTCTTTAAATAGCAAAAGCAACAACTAATTTATTGTTTACTTAGAATTTCAATGTTCAAGACAATGAATATTTCACGGCTGGATCGATGGCAATATTTTCTGACTTGATATCTCTCAACGACGAGGAACCAATCCATCTTCCAATGAAAAATGATAAATATTTAAACGGCTTCCGCTCTGTCTAACTTGAGTTTCTTTTTTCCTTCTTTTTATTTCCCGCCCTTTATACCATACCATACATACATACCCATAACACTTAGAGAGTCTATGTGCGTTTCAGCCTTTCACAATTCAACTTGTTCGCCCATACGCCCTTTACACCCTCATCCCATTGAGGTAGGGAGACACTACAGAGTGCCACACGCTGCAACCTTCCACATTCATATTCCTTGTCTTGCATTTAGTTCGGTTGTGGTCACTCCTGATAAAATTTGTGAAATTTTATATGTATATACATAACCTTACATCCGTATTCCCCGAAAGGATAGGCAGAGGTGCATTTCTGCAACCACATTTCGCCAGGTATGTATCAGTCCCATGTAATAGGCGGCGAGTTTAATGCTGTTTCTCGGGCACAGTTCCAGACTCCGTGCTGCTACTGAGAATGTCATGAATTCAATATCACTTTGCCTGACCCGGGAATCGAACCCAGGATCTCTAAATTGCATGGCACACACTTGTGCCGCCAGACCACGAGGCAGTCAGTCAGGCAAATTAGATATGTATGTAATGATTATTAGGGCGACACAGTTAATCAAACGCAACGGAGTTTCTCTCTAAAAAACATTTATTGTATTAATATTCTACATTTTAAATAAAAAATCTATAATTAATAGAGTTATGGGATTTGTCATATTAAGCACATTCGCGCCTCAAAGAACTTGTTTACTAATAGTAATGTTAATTTTGATAGCAATTACAATATGGGAATAAAATAAGATTATAATATGTTTTTGGCCCTCAATTTGAAAACGACCCAGTTATAAGAGTCCGCGACTGAAATGAGGCTACATGTCTTGCTACCCATCTCGGAGTCGCTTTTACCGATTTCTTAAACTCACTCTCCTCCATTTGCAAAATGTCTACTCACCTTTTAACACATAGAAGTTAAATATAAAAATGTTTGAATTTGCCCTGGTGTATTATTGTTACAATCCGTAGCATCGACCATTCCGATGCCTGCACGAGATGTACCCGTACGTGGGAGGCGACAGGTGGACTCGCCAATATTACAAATCCATTCGTAGGGACGTGCTTACTGATTGTCTCATGATAAATATTAGTAAATAATAATAAATACAGTCACATACATAGACATTAGACATTAAGATACGAGTCTTGTGTCGTGGGTATCAGAAACTACGAGAGACTTTTCGCTCTCACAAACACCCAGACCAGAAACAAATATTTGTGGATCATACAAACATTTGTCTCGGTGCGGGGATCGAACCCGCGGCCTCTCGTTTCGCAAGTTGGTATCTAGCCAACTGCGCCACGGGGTTGTCATATAAAAATTATTTGAACTGTTTCACTCGTTGTATATATTTATCATATACGTATACATAGGTCATGTTTTATGAACGGTAAGTACTGTGTAGATTATATTTCAGTTTACATCAGAGATCTATCTAATATATATATTGGTCAATTTTTATAATTATCAAGCTCATCTGTCAAAAATTAGTATTTAAAGATTTAAGACATAAATTGATCAATTGTAGGAGACTCCTCTGTTTAATAAAGATACTGTTATATATATAAAAAAAAATGTGGGTAATACAGTACTACTCGTCTTATTAGAAATGAAGGGCCGTCCATAAATTATAATGCAAGAAGCAGAATTCTTTTGGAGATTGCCTCGTGGTCAATTGGTGCGATCTAGAGGCTCGGGTTTGATTCCCGGTCGGGCAAAGAAATTATCAGTAGCAGCACAGACTTTAGAAATGTGCCCGAAAAACGGATATAGGCTGGCCCCTTATTACAGGACTGATACATACTCGTCGAAATGTGGGTGCAGAAATGCTCCTTTGCATACCCCTTCGGGGAATACAGGCGTGGGGTTATGTATGTATTTTTGTATTATGAATCTTAGTTAACCCATACATCATCTTTATTTATTGGTGCACCGGCCGCCTGACGGCCCTTCACTTCCATGCGCCAAATATGTATTTAAATATATTAAATACATACATATCTAAAGCAGTGATGGCCTCGAGGTTAAGGTGCGCGGTCGACAATTTCGGCGGTCGCAGGTTCAAACCCCAGGCACACACCTCTGACTTTTCGAAGTTATGTGTGTATTCACAATGAATTATCACTTGCTTTAACGGTGAAGGAAAATATCGTGATAAAACCTGCACACCTAAAAGTTCTTAGGAATTTCTTAGGTGTGTAGTCCGCCAACCCGCACTAGGCCAGCGTGGTGGACTAAGGCCTAAACCCTCTCAGTTGTAGAGGAGGCCCGTGCCCAGCAGTGGGACGTATATGGGCTGATGATGATATCTAAATGTATGCCTAAATAATAAAAAAAATCAATAAAAATCAAATAAATAAATATCAATTAAAAGTATTCAAATCGTCAAAGTTAAGCCACCCCTAATTTTAGAAGCAATAAGACAAAATCGCTAAGTGTTCACGCAGGTATCTTTTACGGATGATGGCGAATGCCCGCGGGACGCACCTCGCCTCCCGGAATGTAAAAAAAAAACTCCCAAAGGGTTGGTTCCAATTACTCTGTTAACAACTCCGCTGAACTTTTAAATTATGTGCTAATATCGTCGGCGACTTTGTCTCCCGTTTCAAAACAACGTTTGTGTATAGACATCATTATATATTTCCTTTTTTACTGTAATATTTTTTTTAATAAATTTGCAATTATATATTAATAGCCTCTAGGTCTTGCGGTAAAAGTGTATGACGTGCGATTTTCGGGTCTGACAAAGTGGTATATTGTTTTTTATTATTCGGTATCAGCACGAAGTTTGGAAATGTGCCCCTTATAGAAATAGGCTCTATATTACGTGGCGTTGAAAATTGGCAAAAAGTGAGTGCTAAAATCACCCAGGTCTGCCTTATAGTATACAGTCGTGTTTGTGTGTGTAGTAAATATAAGCTAAATAGATATTGGGTTTAAACTGCGATGGAATAAAGTCGTATTCGAAACTTAATGAGAAGATAAACCGATGCTTATCCGAACGTGTGTAAATCACTTTAAATCTCTTATGTTTTGCCTGTATTGTTCTGATGTCGCGGACAAAGCCGCTTCAACAATTTACGAGGGACCTTTCCAGCTACTTAGATTTTTTGTTGAGTAGATAAACGTAAGGATCTGTTGCCGTGCACTGTAGGCGGGTGGGTGACTTTTATCGCCCGTTCTGTTCTATAGCTCGAGGCTAGCTTTTACATTTGCAATATGAATAATTGTACCAGTGATAATCAGGTATGGAATTAATAAAGATGCGTCAAACTAAAAAAAAATTTGCTTCATTCATGACTAGTTGACGTTTTGTACCAATATCAATTGTTTTTTTATTCCTTCAATATTGTTATTTCAAACATACATTTTAATGAAATATTATATTCTCAGCCTATTGCCGTCCACTGCTGAACGAAGGCCTCCCCAAGTTGGCGGCAACCATCCCAATGAAATATTATGTATATATTATTATATAAAGCGCTTATGATGCATGCATGAATAATTCAATTGTTAGCTATATTGAAAATTCACGAGTGCCGCACTTACACGAAAGCATTAACAAAGTCGTTGTCAATAATTTTCTGTATCTATACTTTAGCCGCTTTGAACTTTAAATAAATAAAAAAATATGCTGTATTCAGTTTTTAATCCGTCCAAAATATCGTGGGTGTCAATGATGAATGTTGGAAATGTGAAATGTCTCAATCGAAACGAGATTAGTCCGTGGACAGATTCGTGTTTAAATATTCCAACGCTTAAATAATGTACGTCGGAAGATCACGGTGTATTTTTTTGGTTAATCCAACGGTGCCTCGGTTCCAAACAATTAAATCTATCCGCTTAACCCGGCTGCGGGTAGCGCCAGCAGAAAAATATAAACAAGAATATGTTACTAACTAAATGTAACTATGACATTTTTGGTCGATGTTACTTTAGATTTTTTTTTGTTGTTTATACATACTTATTATAGTGTATTGTTCTAACAGTTCACTCTGGAAGTCTTTGGGGGAGGCCTATGTGCAGCACTGGCGCATTTTACATTTTTGAAAGTCGCTTTTTGGGTATACGAATATCCTACCAGCATTTGAATTGTTACAGACTGTTGACATCAAAATACGACATTTACTCGTAAATGAATATATTTTTTTAACGTATATTATTCCACCATCGTAGGCGTACTAGGCCGGGCGGTATAATGGACTAAAGACTTGCTCCATTTACTTGTAGACGAACCCCGCGTCCAAGAATATATGGGCTGATATAAAATATTCTTTATTCGTGTTTTTCATCTTTTGTGTGAACTGTAATTAGTTTAGTACCTGGCTTAATGTGGGTGCAGAAATGCACCTATGCCTACCCCTTCGGGGAATACAGGCGTGAGTTTATGTATGTATGTATGTAATTAGTTTGCTATCGGTACTTGGGCGTGGGAATTAATTTCGTATGTAAAAAGTGAAACGTGCGCGAGCTTACGGGAGCGTTAAGCAGCCGTCAAAATAAACCTCGTCCGGCGTTCCACCTGCCTCGCCCACACCAGTCGTAAAACTGCACGCAGGGCTAACACCCTAACACCCTTGAAAACGCATATCTACTACAATTAGTAAAAATAAGCAAGTTAATATTAGGTATAAGTGAATAAAATAATTTCATATTTGTTGTGTTTCAAGGTGCCTGTGGAATGTCTTTCTTTAATTTAGACGTAAATTATGGCAGAAGTTGAATAAAATGTCGTTAGTTCCTGTCTCAGTCCAGAAAATAAAATTAACTAAGATTACCTATATATGTTTTTTTCTCCATAAATTCATACTCACGTCATCCCAATGGGGAGAGACTATGTTTTTATTTACATTTATGTATGACTGTTCAAGACTGCCACGAACCAAACTTTTTTTGCCGAAACTAAATATATTCTCGTAGTCATGCACCTTCAGTTTTTTTTTCGCTGACAACCTCTCGCAGATCGGAATCGGCCACAGGGGGTCGATAAGAACACTAACCATCCATCAAAAATTTGGAATCCTTGAAGATTTTGATACATCTCATAAAAAATATTTAAGTGTAACAAATATGTACACCGTTTAAAATTACAGGCTTTTAAACAAATCAAATTTACTCCGAGTACCCAAGATCGAAAGCAAATTGTTTGTAAGTAGGGGTAACACCACAAAACACGTAGCCAATACATATTTCTTATAGCTAGCTCGTTAAACGTTATTATATGAAATTTGATTTAATGGTATCGCGTTATAAATTACGGCTTGTTAATATTTAACACTGGTTACAACGCCTTTCTATTACATATAACTACTTGTTTCCTGTTCAATTTTGTAATAACACATTTACAATAGCCAACAACAAGCAGACTTGCAAGGGTTAAGTTGAAAGGGTTCACGGATGCTTCGGCCACTACCTGTGTCGAGTGGCACAAAAGGAGGAGACGGCCGTGTGTCGCCATTACATTGTGACAACTGCCCAGACGACACAACCCAGCACGCACTTAAAGAGTGTCCAGCCTGGGAGGTGCAGCGCAGCGCTCTCCGTGCGATAATTATTGGTGGTGACCTCTCGCTCCCGGCTGTCATCTTTTCGATGGTCGGGAGTCCGTGGTCGTGGCGAGCGATGCTCTCCTTTTGCGAGCACTTCATGTCGCAGAAGGAGAGCGCGAAGCGGGATCGCGAGAAGAGTGATGGTTAGTGGGGATGCGCCCTGTAAAGTTCCGAGACGGCCGAGACAAACAGAGAAAAAAATTGAAATTGTTGAATTTTTATTGACCGATGTAGTTATGCCTTCACGCTTCCCTGTTCTCGATATACAAGTGTGTGGCGTGCGATCTAGAGATCTCGGATCAGTTCTTGTGCGGGTATTGGGTTCTCCCACTAGTAGATTGTCAATAGTAACTTCTCAGTAGATATGCACCGCCACCTACCCCATCGTAATTTAATTTTGAAATGATTTTTTTGGGATTTAAATTTGTTACTTAATTATTAATTATACGGTTGATTAATAGTGTGGACGACAGTTGATAAATATTGGGTATTACTCGTATATCCACAAAGTGAGCACATGGATAGTGGACATCAGGTTTGTTTAAAAAACACTATACCTAAGTAAGATTATTGTTATCCCACGTGGCTTGTCTCGGCCGGAGTTGTGTTTACAAATCAAATTGCGCTAATCGGATTATATACTGCTTGCACTCAAACTTTACGTTTTACTCGTATACCAATTGCATCGTATGTGTGAATGTGTCAGCTACCAATGAACATAGATCTCTTGTTTGTACCTACTTTTATAGAGCGTAGAGGTCAATTCGTATTGGAATTGTAAACATTTCATTATCTGTTTACTTGCCTATAAACTGGATTGGTCGAAATGAATTAGAATCAATAAGTTCTTTTATCGAGGCTTACATCACAAAAGTATGAAGTTTTTGGTCATAAATTCGTATAATTTTATATAAATTCATTTTATGATCCCTTAATATTGGCTTCCCAATATTACCCCAAATAATCCCATAATTATTTTAGACAATGTTAGTCAAGTGGAATTGAGCGGCAACTAATTAATATTGCGTGAAAAACTTCGAAAAGCTATAGAGATTTATTTACTCAAAACTGCGCTTATTAAGTCAAATCTGATCACATCCAATTGTATCGATTGTCTTTATATGCTAATGCAACAAGGGCATGGGAGTTTCATCTCTTACAGTAAAAGAGTTCGTGTATAGAAATAAATACTTAATTTTATTGCGAGTCCATTTTGCAATGCTAATCAGCCTTCTTAATCATTTATAATTAAAATTTTAAACACATGTTTTTCATCATGCCTTTGAAATCACATAACTTTACCTATCCTTTTCAACTTATACCAAAATTCGATGTCCTCCAGTACGTTTCTTATGTTTTTATATAATTCCAGTTTTAACCGAAATACGTTCTTGATTTTAATCTAAGAAAATTCACTGAGACGATTTGCATTATTTAGAGATTAAGCCACCTTAATATGTTAACAATTTGACTTTCTCAAATGGCAGCAATATTTTAAAATTATATCATAAACTTAATGCTGGCAAGTAGCACGGGCCGCTAGTCAAGTTAATTGTAACTACCATAACTGCTAAAACTACCCTCTAAACAGGTGGAGTTAATATAAAATAAGTGATAACATTAAAACCGATGGCAAGTTTAACTAAGCGGTCAGGGTGGAAGTTGCGGAGTGAAACGGTTTATCGGGCTATTAAAGCGGCGCAGACTTGGCAGTACTACTTCGGTTATAAGTTTGTAGTTAACTTCAGCAGCTCCAAGGGAGAGGGACCTCGCGACCTGTTGGCAACCGACACAATGGAATTTTTTACTACCTACACTCGTTCGAGTCAGTTGGACTTTTATTGCTTGTTATGGTCCCTGTTATATGGTTTCTGTTAAAGAAATAAAAATAGAAAAAATAAAATTATTTTTCAAAGAATGTGTTTAAGAGAAAATCTATGATAGGATATATTGGTTTATAAGAGGTTGGCCACACAACGTAGTGCACTTTTAAGAGAGAGAAATATAATGTATTTGGTGTATATATGTATGATGGTCCCAAAGGTAATCAGAAATAATCTATAGAATACTTTGTGTCTTAATGCATCAGAAACTTGTTTAAATTAAAAAAGAAGTATTACTGTTTTTACTACATTTTTTCCGTTAATTTATCTAATATAATTCCAAAATTATCCAAAAACAAAAAACACATACAATGCGTTAAAAACAAAAGCACGATATATTCGTATATTTATATAAAGAAATATTTCAAAGGGTAATAACACACGCTGAGAACATTCCGTAGTTCCGTCTCAAAGCGCAATGGTCTTAAATATTTTGCGGCGAAGAAACCAATTAACAGTTGGGCAATTAAACGCGAGTTAGCTCCAGCCATGGAATAAACTTACCAACTTACTGATGCATTCTATCTACACCTTTGTGGACGATTTGCCTCTCTTAATGTAGTGTCTTGATCTATCAGGGTTGGTTCGTATAAATAAAACTACTAAAGCTTACTTGCAATAGCGTCTGGCCACTCAGCTCGATGTTGGAAGTCCGGCGTAGTAGTGAACCGGTTTGAGTGGGGAAGCGCTTATATTATAATTTATTTTTATTCCCGGGTTCGATTTCCGGGTCTGGCAAAGTGTTATTGGGTTGTTCCATTAGGAAATTCTCGGTAACAGCACGGAGTCTGGAAATGTGCCCGAAAAACGGCAATAGGCTCGCCCCCTATTATCCCATATTATCGCCCCCTATACATACTTGGCAAAATGTTGGTGCAGAAATGCACCTCTGCCTAACCCTTCGGGGAATACAGACGTGAGTTTATGTATGTATTTTTATGTCTACCTTACAATATATAATAAATATTACTTGTATAGGTACTACACTTATAGGTACATAAGTACATACACATTTTTAAATGTACCTACATATTTTTACGAATTTTTAGGTGTGTAGTCCGCCACCCCGCACTAGGTCAGCGTGCTGAACTAAGGCCTAAACCCTCTCAGTTATACAGGAGGTCCGTGCCCACGTATAAGGGATGATGATGTTGATGATGTATGTAAAAATATTTTTTTCGTAGGTATCTATTGATTTACATGTCGTATTATCGAATACTGCAATTTATACATAGAACAACAAATGGCATGACGCACTAGAGGTCAAGATTTTTATGTAAGAAAAGTGTCGTTTAACTTGTTTTCAATAAAGTTGTATGTTTTACACGGAAGAAATTCATATACAATTATTAACGATGGCTCGAACTCAAGGTCAGACCTCAGGCCCGGGTCGCGGTCGAATACGCATC
The DNA here is from genome assembly GCA_907164795.1 of Hemaris fuciformis. Taxonomy (NCBI): domain Eukaryota; kingdom Metazoa; phylum Arthropoda; class Insecta; order Lepidoptera; family Sphingidae; genus Hemaris; species Hemaris fuciformis. Next base: position 1,892,193 of record OU015454.1, read on the forward strand.
TATATGTAAATATTTACTTTCAGAATTAAGTTAAATAACCGAAGTGTTGGGCGCTACGTCGTTACGTTACCGTGTGTGGTGCAGTTCAAAAACTGAAGGAAAATGTGTATTCTTTTTTTGATACATTTGATAGATATTATTTAGACGGTAGCATAGTTGTGATTATACTGGAATGGTGTTTGAGTCTTGAATTTAGCTTATGTCAAAAAGGATAAAGTTACATCATCATCACCATCAGCCGAGAGATTTTCACCATTTTTAAATCTCTAAAAGTCAAACTAAGTTATGCAGCCCATCATAATTTTACCGCACTGCGTTCCATATTTCTAGTCGCAAGAAATATCAGTGATGCAGAAAACATGCAATAATTCACGCTTCTACTTTGATTTTTTTGAGTTCCGTAGTTCACGCCTTGGAATCCTTATAGTTTATTTATATCATGCTTAGATAACTTTGTTAGTTCAGGAGTTATAGAGGCCTAACTAGTAAAATGCGCTTACTACTAGATACGACTTACCTAGTAGTAAGTTAATCACTAGACTAGGTTCCACAAGATCAGCATTTCTTTTACTCGTAAGTATGCACTTTTAAAATAAAATTCTAATTGATATTAAAACCCTAAACTATCTTAAACTTAAGGAAATTACTAAGACGCTGTTACTATATTAATTTAGAAAATGTAATCTTTGTATCAATATTGTAAACTATTTCTTGATTGAAAAAAAAAACAACACTAGAGTTTCTTGCCCGTTCTGTAGTGAAATTTTGAAATGACTGGTGATGAAATTTTGAATTTTGAAATGAGTGATTTATTTGATATTTTATAGATTCAATAAATATTTTTAAACACTCTCTTGACTGGTCTTCTTCTTATCGTATCTACCTTACAAGCTTATAGGTTTAAGTAACTGCCCTAAATCTTATAACTTGCGTCGTCGACTAAACCGTGGCTATACTTGGGGCGGGCAGCGTATGGGATAGGATAAAAAAAACTCGATCCAATTTCATTACTGGACTATTTTACGGTCGTCCTGTTGGTATACAGGTGGGTACATTGTCGGCGGCACTCTGGCTTTGTCTGTGCCTCCGCTTTCCATTGTTTCCCGTTTCGGTCTATTGTGCGACGCTCTTATCCGCGCTAGATTGACAAGGAAATTTTTTATATGTGTATGGATCAAAGCAAAAGCAGCTCATATACGCCCCACTGCTGGGCACGGGCCTCCTCTACAACCGAGAGGGTTTAATGTGTGTAAGTGCCTAGTATTTATGGTAAATACGAATGGTTGTTTGATTCGTAAACCAAAAAACTGATCGTTTAGGTTGAGTTTATGGCATATAAAGATTTTTTCTATGTAAACCGTTGCATTGTCCTTTTATTTTGTTACTTTTTAAATACATATCCAAATCTAATATGTAGAACATTACTGTTTTTCAAGAAATTCACATTTAGAAAAATGAGAAGGTTTAGAGTAACAACGATCTTTACACTGACATGGCAGATGGCTTAGTGACAACATCGCCCTTGATAAATGGCAAGAAAATACTACCAGTACCACCGAGTACCTCTACTGAAACAATTATTCCGGCAAAAACTAAGGATGTTTGAGAATAAGTTATATCTTTATAACACTTTGCAGTAGGTACATTCAAAAACAGTTGCAAATGATGAAAAAAGGATATAATATTAGAAAAAAGGCACAAATGGCGGCCTTACCGCACATGGCGATGTTTCAAAGCATCCTAAATTATACTTAAACTTAATACGATAATATTCCCAAAACATCACTCTGTACAAATGATTAGGTATAACAGTGTTATAAAGTTTTATGGCCACTCGGGCGTATCGATGACCCGCATTAAGATGTACTCGTAAAGGGACCTTACAGCTTCGGAACAATATTTGAACAAACGTTTTACAATCCACTCCCTGATACCGGATCTATTCTTTCAATAATAAAACTATTCTCCTAGTGATAATACCTGAATATTTTTTTACTTTTCTTAATATCAGTTATTATTATTATTCCATTTTTGATTATCCTGTCATTTTATACATGCCCCTTTTGTAAATTAAGTTGTCTGAAAGAGATCGCAGTAAGTGATAAAACTTAATCTTGAGTGTATTTTAATTTAATTTTGTATTCATATGGTGTAAAATAAAGTATGTATAAATAATATAAATAAATATCAATCAATAAATTTCTAATGCTGGGCACGAGCCTTCTCTACAAATGAGATGGGTCAGGCCTTAGTTCACCGCACCAGCCGTGTGCGAGTTGGCAGACTAGATATCTAAGAAATTTGTTATTTAGAACTATAGGCTGAGTAGATTTTCTTAGATATCTTTCTTCAACATTAATGTGCATCAGAATTTTTTGTGAATACATTCATTATTTGTTCGTCAAACTTGGAATGTAGTCTTTATAAAAAGTAGGTGATAGACTTGTGGCGCAATTAAAGTCTAGTTTGTGAATCAAAAGACTTGGATTACCTCACCGAGACAGATATGGCTGTGTCCCAAATTACTTATTAACTCGCTTAAGCCCATTAAGTGTTTGAGACTGAAAAATCACCATAGTTTTTTATACTATATTTTTATGTCCATTTTAATCAAATAAATTACTTGCAGCCACACATCTTGTCTTTCAATGACGGCCTGCTTGGTTCAATTGACTAGACCTCAGAGATCAGCTGGTGAAACTAGAGGTCGCGTGTTCAATTCCCCCACCGAGTAAATATTTGGGTTATCGACAAATATTTGTTTGTGGAGGGTTTTGTCTAGCATTGTCATGTGTCTAGACATTTATGCGGTCGAAAAATAATTCTTGGTTTCTGATACCTACGACACATGATCTGTGTCTGTGCCCACACTATAGAGTGGTGTCAGAACTACGTATGTACCAACCTGTTGGGTGTATATCTTATGCATGGCTTATATAACGCAAAATATTCCTCAATTGCCCCTACCTTTGTAGGGCATTCAAGTGATGTCTGTGCAACGTAAAGGATGTGATGTGGAGCGGTTTTATATTGGTTTGTTATTTTATGTCCATATGGGTTTTCGTCGTCAATTAGCTATGAAATATTGAGTTGTTGAAATCCAACGACAGGTGTGAAAACAAACTTTGGTCGTCAAGTTTTTGTATTTATTTTTTCTGTCGTAAGGTTAATTAGTCGTTGATTTACGTTAATATTTATACGTTAAAAATAATTACGAGCTCGACTTGCAGTATTGAACATTGTGTAAGCTACATTATTCCAGTAATCATAATTTTTAGGACAATATTATAAGAGTGCCCAATTAATTAATCCTAATTTACCCGAATAAAGTATTGACTGCCACGTGGTTTCACGGCATAAATGTGTATCGTGCGATTTAGAGGTTCCATTCCATTCCCTGGTGGGGTAAAACGTTATTGGGTTGTTCAATTAGGAAATTCTCTGTAGCAGCAGGGAGTCTGGAAATATGCCCGAAAAACGGCAAAACTTTCTCCCCCCCATTACGCGGGATTGATACCTAGCTACCCGGCAAAATGTGTGTGCAGAAATACACATCTGCCTACCACTTCGAAGAACACAGGCGTGAAGTTATGTATGTAGTAAAGTATTATTATTGTTAATTTTCACTTTAACACAACCATTTCTTGGGTAAACAGAATGTTTCTCTAACTGACCGTACCATCTTATCCACACATAATTAAGTTATAACCAACATTTATTGACACGTCAATCTTTATTACACCAATCCCCGGCTCTATTTAAAAACGTCTTTAAGTCCTGTAAAGTTCGTGTCCTTTTATTTGTTGCCTCTGTGTAAGAATTTGGGGTTTAAGTCACGGTATTTCTATGTAGAATAAATCCTGCTAAGATCGCATTATGATAGTCTGTAAATAACATAATGTTTTTCATATGTCGTAGTGATGACCTCGAGGTTTAGGCGCACGGGCGAGAATTTCGGCGGTCACGCCAACCCACACCACGCCAGCGAGATGGACTAAGGCCTATTTCTTTAAAATGCCTCTAAATCCTCTCAGATAAGAGGAGGCCCCTGCCCAGCAGTGGGACGTATGTATATGGACTATGACTATATTCTTAGGCATGTGCAACCAGCAAAGCCGCAGTAGGCCAGAGTGGTGGACCAAGTTCTTCTTAGTAGTAAGAAACGATTTGTAAAGACACCAGTGCCAGTGCAGTCTTTGTCGTGCCAGTAAATTACTTTTTTACCTTTCTATTACAAATGATGACGTTAAAGAAGTTTTATTTTTTTACGTACATAAACTCACGCCTGTCTCCCGTTGGCTATAAAACGCCAAATGCCAACGGTCCAAACGCACTTCGTTCGTTTCCTCAACTGACATTATCCTGTTCATGCATGCACGTGGTTTCGAAGACTTTTTATGTTACCCTCTTTAATTAAAGCACCGATTTTATTCTTTTATTTACCAAAATAACCACCGATTATAATTAAGTAACCCATTGATTTTATTACGTTATTTCCAGACTAATAACATTAAGACGTCTGAATGTATATTTGTATGTTTACTCTTATTTAACCCTTACTGAACCTCGTAAAGATGCATGATGAAAGGTTTTTTGAATAAATGATAACCCTCCCTCGCGTTATTAGGTTATGTGCTGTCCCTCTCTAACTCGGTGGGTCTCAGTCGCACGCGCTGTGTTATTGCTGAATACGAATTGGCTAATACATCAGAATTGAGGTGATATCGTTCGGACATTTCATATCATTTTGTCCGTTACACGTTTTTGAATACAGATCAAGTTGCTACTTACAAGAATTATTGTGAATTTGACTTTCCTCTAAGAAATGTTTAAATATAAATTATGTTTGGCGAAATATTTGATGTTTGTGGAGATGTTTGAGTTGAGCGACTAACAATAATAAATACTTTTTCATTCTAGAAAAAAACAGAAGCTAACATCGCTGCAAAATTATGATTGTAGTATATGATACTCGACAAAAAAGCTTTAAATACAATTTTTCCTAATTCTAGGCTTTAGTTTTTTCTTGCTCTAAGGTTTATATTCTGTGGCTTAAATAAGGTAGGTGTTGGCGAAAATCTATGGAAATAATCTCGAATAAACCATCACTATACTTTTTTTTGCTGCTTTGGCTTTTGTAAACGAAGATAAAAAAAGTGCTAAATAGCAGACAATCGTGACAGAAACAAGATTGCGTTTAGTAAACTGGCGGCCACAAGTATCGCGCCCTAACTCCATCCTAATTGACGGGTAACGTCCACAAATATAAAACTACAGCATTTCACGTAAACCGAGCTCGGACCGATTCATTAAGTCGTGCCGAGGTCACGAGCTCTCTGAGCTAACATCTCTAGTAAAGTTCAATAATTGTGCGATCTATTAGTTGTTTTACCACTGAATACGTTACCTTTAGAGCTACATTAATAGAATTCTCCGCTTTATATAAAAAAAATTAGCTAGATGTGAATTTCTTATTGAAATTAACTAACCTAACTTTACACTATCAAATTCTGCCAGCACTGTGTTTTTACTTATTTATTAGATTAATTTCTTTAGTGAATGTGTTTTTGTCATTTAAGCGAAATTTCAGAACATATTTTTATTACGTGTTTGTTGAACGAAAGTAGGTACGACTCATAAGTTTACCACAATTTTTTTTCTCATCATCATCATCATCATCAGCCCATATGCGTCCCACTGCTGGGCACGGGCCTCCTCTACAACTGAGAGGGTTTAGACCTTAGTCCACCACGCTGGCCTAGTGCGGGTTGGCGGACTACACACCTAAGAAATTCCTAAGAACTTTTAGGTGTGCAGGTTTTATCACGATGTTTTCCTTCACCGTTAAAGCAAGTGATAATTCATTGTGAATACACACATAACTTCGAAAAGTCAGAGGTGTGTGCCTGGGGTTTGAACCTGCGACCGCCGCAATTCTCGACCGCGCGCCTAAACCTCGAGGCCATCACTGCTTCTTTTCTACTACAGCTTATTACATATTTACTTCGTAAGTTTTATTCTCAGCTATGTATTTCATAACAATTTTGGCAAGAGAGTAAATCTAAATGTCACAAAATAAATTGCTATCCATGAAATGAAATATTTTGACGAAAATAAATTACGTATAACTTTCTTTAGTAAAAATTTAAATATAATTGACGTAACATAAAATGGATAAATGAGTGACAAGAAGGGAAATAACATCGGTAGCTCAATTTAAAAAATGTAATTTTGATTCTTGGCAGTCTCCTTAATTTAGAAGTAATGCGAGAATAGACAGATTCTTTTTTTGTCTCTCGTTTTGTTTTATGAATTGTGTAGAAATTAACGCTAGCATCATCTATTATCTAAAAAGTTTTGTAAACTTTCTTAGTAAAAAAAAACTTTCTTAGTAAAAATAACATAAAAAATATTTTTTGACATATTATTATATAAACTCGATATTATGAGCAAATATGTTTTAACCACAGACAACCTAACCTATAGACTCCGCTTCTATTAATTTTAATATGAAAACAAAATCGCTAAATCGTGGCGGGGTACGGGGGCAGTCGGCTAGTTTTCATTGGACGCTTCAAGACACTGATAACATTCTAGTGCGCACTAGAGATGGGATAAACTAATAATTATCGATAATCTACGAAGTTTATAGTTTAAAGGAAAAATAAAAAAACATATTAATTTTCATATACATTTTTAATACTTATAAGTTAAACAATCATCAAAGTCAAAGTCAAAGTCAAATTAACTTTATTCAAATAGACTTTTACAAGTTCTTTAGAATCGTAAATTTTACACTTTTTTTAAACTATTGCCGCTTCGCAACGTGTTATCGCTGTGGAGAAGAAACGGCAAGAAACTCTCTCAGCAACACGACATGTCATTTTTTCTTTAAAAAATAGCAATATATGTTTTTTTCATTACATTATTTCAATTTTACATTATAAATGTCATAATGATACAAACTGTAGCAACAAAACAAAACTCCGATCAATTTACTTACTCCCAAGGCTTATTATCTTCAATAAACTCTGAAATTTTATAGTATGCTTTTTTATAAAGCTTATCTTTAATTGATTTCTTAAATTTTGTCAAGGGAAGCTCCCTAAGAGCCTTCGGAAGTTTGTAATAGAAGCGTATACATTTCCCCATAAAAGAGTTATTAACTTTCCGGAGACGAGAAAATAAATATTCGTTACGAAAGTAAATATTCATCAATTAAAAGTAAATATTATTTATCAACTATTGACTTCTAAAATGTATTAATTTTGTATAAACTCTCCTTATTGATTTTGATTCAGTTTTTTTTGTTAAATAAGCCAAACGTATGTCGATATATTTATTAATTACGCATTTTATTAAATCAATCAAATGATTGACGTTTTCAAAGTCAAACTGATGGTGCAGTAAGTCGGGGAATAATTCTAGGTTTGCTAAAGAATTCAATGTTTTACAAGAAAGATACATTGGATAGCTCTTTGGTTTATTAAATTTCAAATTATTATTATTTATTCAGTTTCAAATAGAAAACGTCGAGATCTACCAACAATCCGGAAACAATCCCCAGTAAAATGTCGCGAACAAATAACGTGATTTTTTCCAGGAAACCAATTATCATCTCGTTTGGTAGCGTCAATCCATTTTTTTTTCACTTCAGGGCACTTGGGAAACCTTTTGAACAACAGACAAACAACGATATACAGTCTATAAAAATATCGATCTCAATATTATTTGTCGATAAAACAATAATTATATTGTGTCTCATTACTAGTCTGCGTGTCAAAGAGAGAGCGAGATAATGTTATATGAATTCAAATAAGAAAGAAAGAGATGCAAATACGACTTAAACGCCAGAATTTTTAATATTTTATTTTTAGTATATAGTTATTTTAGTGATTAATGAAAGAATAATAACTTACCTGTGAAATGTAATACCATGTTTTGCAAGACTAGATGTTGTGCTGCTCTTTCCACAAAATTTCACTGAACAATACGGCATTATGACAGTTAATATTTTTAAAACAGGGACAATATGTTACTGCGACACTCGGCGGCGGAATGAGTCACGTTAAGGGGCGGGGCCGGCGGTTATGTCGTGTCAGCGCATAACGTCGGCGAAAGCTTGTCCCCAGTAATGCGTCGTCTATAGGTTAGGTTGTCTGTGGTTTTAACTAAGCGTTCCGATGTCAAAAGTTTATTCTGTAAAGTCACATTAATAATATTGATTTAGCCTTTATGCAATAGGACACTGCTAGAGACCTTTTACAAAAATAATCAGAGCTTTGTCCACCAGGTGGACATGGGTTTATTAGATTATATAGTAATAATTAAAAAAGAAAACAGTTCATTGACTCAAAATTTACTGAAATAGAGCACTTATCTTAAACTTACCATAAATTCTAACGTAAGTCGTGATAAACATTGGTTATGAACATCCCCAATACAAGCCACGAAACCACAGCACGTGAAATCTATAATGTGTATGTGTTTTACGATCGTACCGTAATTTTGTCCAGCGGTGTACGATGGCGGCCCCGTCGAGTCGGCGGCCAACCGCGCGTGTAGTTCGACATCAACTTAGTGAACAAGGGTTAATGGGTTACGGGTATTTTTACTCCTTAACACAGCGATAAAACTTATTCCGCTGTTGTTTTATCAATTATTTAATATATTCGGTTATACAACCTCCAAGTAAACAGGTAAGGCGTGGTCTGTAAATATTGTATTATAGTGGCATGAGAAAATGTTGATTAGAAAAAAATCTTAGGATTGATGATGTAAAATATATACTTAGATGGTACAATTAATTATAAATCCACTCCCAACATTGTCAAGATTATACAAAATATTATCAATAGAATACCGTTTTAATTGCGGGGAACATTTTCAGCACCAACGCGAAATAATCAAGCTTTATGTTTCTCGCCCATGAATATAAAAGCCATACACTCGTATAAGCGTCAAATACATCAGAACCCTCTCCACATCTCCACAGAAAAGGAATAAATTAATTTGAAATTTGAAATCCCGCCGCGCTTCCAAATGTCTCTGGGTCCTTTTAAAACCTTTTTGCGTCCTTTCACAGAGTTGTATAATTGAAACGAGACGCAGGGTGTGCACAAGTCACTCTTCCTATGTAAATATTTAATAGTATTACACGCATAACTAAATGTATTGTTCGTAACGTGGGGTAAATACGGAACTCAACTTCATACTGACGTTTATGTATAAGTAGGTAATATATACGATTTTTTTATTTGATCGTGGAAAACAGTGATTAAAACAGCGGATTTTAGAAATGTTATATATTTTTTTTTTTTGAACAAAAACACAAGAATCTTGAAGAAAAATTTGAAAGACAAGAACAAAGACTTAATATATTAGAGAAACAGGCAAGAAACCGAAACATTGTATTTTTTGGCATCGAAGAGCATAATCCACGATACATGTACTCAGATTTAGAAAAGGAAATTATTAGCTTCATATCAAAATATCTAGGTATAAAACTAGATCCTAGCGAAATTCAAGAAATCAGAAAAATAGGGAAAAATACTGAAAACCCAAGGCCAATAGTATTGACACTAACCACCGTGGGTAAGAAAATAGAAATACTCAAACAAAAAAAGTTATTGAATGACACAAAGTACTACATTAAGGAAGATTACCCACAACATATTTTAGAGAAAAGAAGAATGCTCCAAGAACAAGTAAAAATGGAAAGAGAAAAGGGCAACAAAGTCATATTAAAGTACGATAAATTAATTATACTAGGAAAACAAGGGTCAAATAAAACATCAAACAACAAACGATCCCTCCCAACATCACCCCAAGAATCCTGTAGTCGCAATGAATCATCACCTAAAACTCAACCAAAAAAGAAAAACAAACCTGTACCAAACACCTCACAAAACACAACCAGTTGTGCTGAAAACATAATCAAGCCGGGGATCCTGAACTATCTGGTGAACAAGAATCCGACAAACCTAGTTCTACCACAAAATAATTTGAACCAATAGCAATCGATGCCCCCTCTCAAAAACAAAATAAATCAGAAACACAAGACAAAAAACCATCTTCCAAGCCGGCTGGTCACCGTGGAAGAGATTGACCACTACCCTCCAAAGAAACAATTAGAAACAAGTCAAAAATCTTCAAAATCTAGAAATTTATCAACAAATAAGCTCTACATAGCAACATACAACGTAAAAACACTCTCTTCTTACGAAAGGCTAGTAGAACTCGAAGAAGCCCTAAAGGAAATAAAATATGACATCATCGGTCTGTCAGAAGTCAGAAGATTGGGCAGCCAAATAGAAGAATACGAGAACACGATATTATGTTATGTGGGCCACACGCCAGGACTATATGGCGTAGGTTTTTTAATAAAAAAGTCCTTACGACCTTATATAGAACAATTTATAGGCCTCACGGAGAGAGTCGCTCTGCTTAACCTCAATTTTCAAGGACATATTATTAGCATTATACAGGCCTATGCTCCCACAGCTTTGTCGAGTGAGGAAGAGATAACAGAATTCTATCGAAATTTAGACACAGCAATTCAGATATCTTCAAAAAATCTTATTATAATAGGAGATTTTAATGCAAAAGTAGGCCAAACACTAAAAGATGAACACATAGTTACAGGAATATATGGCTATGGCGACAGAAATGTCAGAGGTCAAAGATTAATAAATTATGCTTTTGAAAATAGACTTGCAGTGATGAATACTTACTTCAAGAAAAAAACAAATCGCAGGTGGACTTGGCGTTCACCCAGTGGAATATACAAAAATGAAATCGATTACATACTGTCCAACCAACCGAAGATATTCCTAAATATAGAAACACTGAGTCTTAACTTTCCTACAGACCATAGAATGCTCAGAGCTACAATAACTCTAAAAGTAGCAAAGAAAAGCCGAATAAAATTCACCAACATCCAAAATAGTAGTTTAAAAACGAGTGAAGAAATTGAAGCATACAAGCAAAGTCTGATGCATCAAATATCAAACTTAGTTGACTATCCAAAGAATACAGTGCAGGATATTTATAACAAATTACTGGATATTATCAACGTCAGTCTACAACAAGCTCAACAAGTTAAGAACACCTGTATTAGACACAAAGTTCTCTCAGAGAGAACAATAACATTACTAAATAGGAGACAATTATTGCAAAAATCCCAAGTCAAGTCCCGATCAGAAAAAAACGAACTTAGCGCACTATATAAATTAACGAGCAAGTACATAAAAAACGACTATAAGCAATATAGGAATAAAAAAATACAAACTTACCTTACACAAGGAAAAAGTTTTAAAAAAGCGATAAAAGAACTCCGAACAAATAAGACTTGGATTGAAGGATTACACCAATCAGGACAAATAACACACAACCGGAGAGAAATAATAAACATTGCTACGGAATTCTATAAAAACCTGTACAGTGCGAACTCATTACATACAAACAACAACAAACAGGAAGAATACAACACTCACGAAAATCTAAAAAATAATATAAAGTGTATAGACGAAATGGAAATTACACAAGCAGCATATAAGTTAAAATTGGAGAAGAGCCCAGGCCCCGACTTTATTACAAATGAAGCAATTAAATATGGATGTGAAATTCTAGCACCTCTACTAGCCTCATTATTTAATTTAATACTCACAACGGCAAACATACCTACACAATGGTCAGAATCCATTATAATCTTGCTTTATAAAAAAGGAAACCCTAATGATATCGGCAATTACAGGCCAATTAGCCTTCTACCAACTATTTACAAACTCTTTTCTTCCATCCTTAATCGAAGAATATCTGAAACTTTAGAAAAAAGACAACCCATAGAGCAAGCTGGCTTTCGTAAAGGCTATTCTACTATAGACCACATACACACACTGGAACTTATTATTGAAAAATACCAAGAAAAGCGAAGGCCGCTCTACATAGCCTTCATAGACTACCAGAAGGCGTTTGACACAATCTCACACACAAGTATATGGGAAGCATTAAGTAGACAAGGAGTAGAAAACGAGTACATACAAGTAATAAAAAATATATACAACAACAGCGTCAGCAAAGTCAAGCTGGAGTCAACTGGCCCCGATTTCAACATCAATAGAGGTGTAAGACAAGGGGATCCACTATCCCCTAAACTATTTATTGCAGTATTGGAATCCATTATAAATAAATTAGGCTGGAACAAGTGCGGTTTGTATGTAAAAGGGGAATACCTAAGTCATTTAAGGTTCGCAGATGACTTGGTGCTACTATCTGAAACCGGTGAAAATTTAGAGCGCATGATAAAGTCATTACACGAAGCTAGCAGACAAGTAGGATTGGAAATAAACTTAGCAAAAACAAACACCATGACAAACAGTTACAAAAGAACCATCTCACTAGAACATAAACCATTACACTACGTGCAACAATATATCTATTTGGGAAAGCAGATATCTTTGGACAGCAATAGCAATGAACTAGAAGTGGAGCGCAGAACAAGAATTGCATGGAATAAATTCTGGAGTTACAAAGAAGTAATGAAGAGTAACATGGCAACAGAAGTGAAAATAAAAATGTTGGACACTTGCATTTTACCATGTCTTACATATGGTTGTCAGACGTGGAAATTTACAAATTACATCAAGAATAAAATAATAACCTGCCAAAGAGGAATGGAACGCAGCATTCTAAATATAAGAAAAACACATAGAGTCCGTCACACACACATAAGAGGTATTACCAAAGCGGTGGACGCGCTCAAATATGCTCAAAAAATGAAGTTCGGGTGGGCGGGCCACGTAGCACGTCTTGAGGATGGGCGATGGACATCAAAAGTGACTGCATGGGAGGGTCCACAAGGCAAGCGGCGCGCCGGTAGACCTCTGACACGCTGGGAGGACGACATTAGAAAAATAGCAGGACCGAAATGGATTCATGTCGCCAGAGATAGAGACAGCTGGAAATCTTTGGAGGAGGCCTTCACCTGAGAGGGGTCCATGCATATAATAATTATCTTGAATATATAAAAATCAAATTTAAATAATAATGTACCTAATATGAATGATATTTAAATTAACTATTTATTACTAATATAAAATTATTATAGATTAATCAAATTAATTAGATTCTTTTTTCAATTAATTATATAACATAATAAATATATTTCTTCTTTATATACAATATTTCAAAAATTGTAAAATTATTTTTTAATTTTTGTTTTGCATGGAATAAAAGGCTATTTTATTTTATTTATTTATTTATTTATATATTTTTTGCTTGGGACATTCCATTGAGAAAATTTGTGAAAGTGTTAGTGGGTTCGCTAAAAACTTGCAATAAGCTCATTTAGTTAAGATGTACCTATTATTAAGGATTTTCACTCTTAAACCACAATTTTTTTCTCTGAATATTACAAAGAAACGACATTAAAGGTTCACTCATATCACATAGATACTCGCGCGAAGCGCAGCAAATTTGAATTTATAAAATTTCACTTCATTACATATCGACTTAAAACATAGGCGTGAATGTTGAAATACATCTCTACCTACCCCTTTGGGAGTAAAAGCGCTAGTGTACACAATGTATCATGGATAACTAATTGAGTATGGACATAGATCTCCCCTAAATACTACGAATACAAAACGCTCCTCGTATAAACATGTATGTATATAATATACATATATTAAAATTGAATTTTCACAGAGGTTTCGTCCAGACAGTCTGATTGTTGCACACGATACCCGTCGTACGATGCATATATTTACCTTAATATTGCTCTAACACAGAATATTATTATAGAACAAAGTAAAACGTATTGGTACATTCGTGTTGAATACTAATACATTTAGTAATGGTAGTTTACTGCTCATTTTGTAGGGGATTAATGGCCGCTCACCTTACGTTATTTCAGTTTCACAGCGTTTTATGTTCCTCACTTTGTATCTATGATGGATTAGAGAGATAAATAACTCGGTAAATATGTTACTCAGCTATGTTTTAGTCCTTATATGTACCTTATTTTATATTAAAGCCGGCTCGAAATGACAAAACTGGAACTGCTATTGGTTTTTGGTTTTCGGGCAGATTTCGCAGACTCCGGATTGTTACTGAGAATTTCTTAATGGAAAAGTCTAATAACACTTTGCCCGACCCGGGAATCCTACCCGGGACCTCTAGATCACACGGCACATACTTTTGCCGCGAGACCACGTAATATATTTAGATTTATAATCGTAATGAACACGTTCCTCTTATAGAATGGACAGGCATTTTGATTCAGTTACGACTACCACTTCGTTTATTTAAGAAGTTTTGCTTGTATTTTTCACGCGTACTATAATACCGACTTAATAGTATTTTATGTGACACACGATTTTAACTAACAAGACACACTTTACAATATTCCACGTCAGAAGTGTTTGTAAATACATCATGATAATAAGTAATTGAAAACAATTAGAAAATAATTCAAGCGGCACTTCATGATAATTAATTGATGTTATGCGGAAATCATTTAGTAAGATAGAAGCACTCCAAATCAATGATTAACTTATTCACTAGTAATCATAAAATATAAGGTTACATATGCAATAAAATTTTTGATACTTTGGTCTACTCAGGGCAAATTTTATAATTAACTTGAATTTTTATAATTAAGACTAGTGGATGAATTTATTCATTAGGTATCATTAATAACGAAGGTGAAAGTGATGTAATTACTGTGGATCTCGATCTTCGGATTATATTCCTTCCCCAGAACTCTGTCTACGGGTTTAAATCTTATTTTGTTTTATTTGACAGCCCCATGGCGCAGTTGGCTAGACACTAGCTTGCGAAACGAGAGGCCGCGGGTTCGATCCCCGCACCGAGACAAATGTTTGTGTGATCCACAAATATTTGTTTCGGGTCTGGGTGTTTGTGAGACCGAAAAGTCTCTCGTAGTTTCTGATACCCACAACACAAGACTCGTATCTTAATGTGGGGGTCAGAACTATGTATGTGGTTGTTGGATAAATTTTTTAAATTATTTTTTACATATTCATATCCGATGATATATCCTAATCTAACCGTCATGTTACCCAGAGAAAGAATTGTAACATTACATCGCAACATTCGTTTTCATTACTCGCTAGTATTTAAGTTTCAAAAGTGCAAGCTCGGTTGCATTGTTATTGAAAACACGAAAGTACAATCACGGCGAGACGAAAAACGCTGAAAAACTACACTGCAGTAAAATGTAGGTTACATAAATCAAGGCTCATTTATCTTCATTCTTCCGCGCGCTCACTACATTAAAACCTGTTGTGTACGTTATATTTGTCAGCTATTGTGACTTGATCACCAGAAACATTCAATTTGCTCACAATAGAATAATCATTAATAATTTCATATTCATGGAACAACGAACTTACCTCACTAAAGTATTTGCTACTGTCTAAACACACGCCAACAGCCCCGTGCCTAGATACCAGCTTGCGAAACGAGAGGCCGCGGGTTCGATCCCCGCACCGACACAAATGTTTGTGTGATCCACAAGTATTTGTTTCAGGTCTGGGTGTTTGTGAGACTGTAAAGTCTCTCGTAGTTTCTGATACCCACGACACAAGATTTGTATCTTAATGTGAGGTCAGAACTATGTATATGACTATTGGGTGCATTTATTTATTTTACATAACAACACTTGGAGTTCATAGATCTCCTGCATGTTACGGCTAATTAGTAGAAAAAAAGAGAAAGAAGAATGAGGGAACAGGGAGGCTAGTCTAGAATTGTTGAGGACAATGTAGGATACTGAGTGGGCGAAGTTCTTTACAGCTGAAATTACAACAATGTTGCTAAATGTTTTGCAAATATGTTGGCATTGAGTAAGAGTTTTATGTATCGAAAACAGAAATAGACAGACCCTATCCTGTATATGGGTAACTATTAACATTATAAGTTACAGGTTTTTTTATAGAATTTTATAAAGGCATTTAGAGGTTATAAATCAGTCTTGCTGGAAATGTAAAATATGCGAATAATAAGAACCAGTTTTTTAAATCCATTCTCGGGAACTTGATATTTAGGAATTAGTAAGTGTGGAGACTATAAACTATTTGACTATTCTATTTTTTTTATCATTTACGCAGTTTACACTTCATTTTGATTTTATTTATTTAAAATATTTAAATGTTAATATATTAGTATTATAAATTAGTTTAGCCAACACTTTTATTGCCTGGTGGTAAGTGTGACCACAGTTATTCGTCAGTAATTAAGACAACTGTACCAGCTCATTGAAAATGAATTATTTTTTATTGTGCATTAAGTTTTTATAAAAAATTAAATCTCGGATTTACGATTTCGTTTTAAAAGCTCTTGAAAACAAGAAATCACTGTACTTAATTAAAATAATTAAGCTTTAATACTAAGTGTATTTTGGTTTTATGTTAAACTTATTGAAATCATACCACAAGGAATATTAATGAGAGTTATGAATAAATAGTATAGTATTACAGATTGAAATGTGATTGCATTGTGGCCAGTGATTATAATTAAAATAAACTTAGAAATATTCAATATGAAGGCACATGAACTGAGATTAATATTCAAACATTTTTAATATCACGTATTTTTTGAGATAAACGTGAATTCATATCCCTGAAATTTTACCAATCTTCTTGATGTTGTCTCTCACACCAACACAAGTTTTATTTTTTTCTTACGCAAAAAACGGGCAAAGATTGCCTGCA
Source organism: Hemaris fuciformis (assembly GCA_907164795.1). NCBI lineage: Eukaryota > Metazoa > Arthropoda > Insecta > Lepidoptera > Sphingidae > Hemaris > Hemaris fuciformis. The sequence continues at coordinate 1,908,929 of OU015454.1, forward strand.
GTCGACATTTATTACCGCTATACAATTTACAATTTTACCGAGCGCAAAAATAAAATGTTATTTTTCTGGGCGGGGAAAACTCTTTTCGTCTATTATCGACGACAGCAGAAAGCGTGTAAGGCCAGTTTTAAATGTAATAACGCATTGCGACGTAAGCCGTTTCGTCGTACGGACACACAACCATGCGCAAAAGGCATTCGGGTGGACGCGGCCGCGCTGGTAGGCTGTGTGTATCGGAACGCGCCCGAGCCTCGGCTTCCGATCTCATTCGGAATTTGAATTTACTCGTGCGCTGCGATTTTTGAATTACGAATTCCTTCGTATTCGTATTAAAAAAAAACATCACTACTGTATTGTACTAGTGAGTTAGTGCTGTGAAAATAATTGAGAGTGTTAAAAAATATTCGAGTGCAGTGAAATATTTACGTATTGACAAAAATTTGGCGTGTGTCGTGTTACAAAATTCCTGTCTTCTTTTTGCAAGGAGGTGCAGGGGAAAAAACGGTACGTTATTTTTATTTTAAAATCGTAGCGTTTTACGGGACTTTATTTCGCAGTGAAATTGTTTACGAGTTTTTATTAACGGAGTCTGTAGGAAGAACCAACTAGCAATTCACGCAAAACTTTTTGAGTTTATATTTTATTTATTTTAAATGGCTAGTTATTTTGAAGAATTTATAATTATTAAAACATTCAGTTAGAAAAATAAGGTGCCATTTTAATGTACTTCCTTCTGGAAGCTGAGTATGCATTTATTGAATTAAAATATTTTAACGCACATTTTTCAGTTAAGATATTTTTAATATGTCATCATCATCACTGGCACATCTATATCCTATGACTGGGCATGGACCAGCTTTTCATCATCATCATCATCATCAGTCCAAATACGTCCCAATGCTGGGCATGGGCCTCCTCTACAACTGAGAGGGTTTAGGCCCTAGTCCACCACGCTAGCCTATTGCGGGTTGGAAGAATACACACCTAAGAAATTCCTAAGAACTTTTAGGTGTGCAGGTTTTATCACGATGTTTTCCTTCAACGATAAAGAAAGTGATTATTATTTATTGTGAATACACACTTAGCAGTTAAGAGGTATAAAATATGTGGTCTTAGTTCTTTCACCACTTAGTTTAGCATCTGGATATTCAGTGATTATAATTCAGGGTAATTAGTGACAGGAATATTAATAATTAATTCAATGTGTCGCGAACAATTCCTAAGATTGGATTGTGTTTGGCGACACAATTTCACCACGTCCCGCAATAAAGTTGATACATTACACAACATAAGTAGGCCGCGCAATCGTTTTTAAAAACATTGATTAATTATTGACTAGTTCATACGCATTTTGGCCAATTTTGGTACATGAATTATAGATGTCTATTATTTATTTAGATTTTTTTAAATAGCTGAAACTGGTCGGTATAATGTCTGAACCATTATTTAAGGTTTACGAAAGAATGGTTTGCTTTTATGCAAAAGTCCAAATACATATGTATAATTCTGAATTCCTGACAAATGTCTTTATATTTTATCTATCACTTTATCACAGCGCCCCGCTAATTATATTTGATTTAATACATAAAATACGTATAAATTCTTGAATTTAATATATTTCTATAATGCCGTCAATGAACCAGGAGTTGGGTTTTTAAGCTTCTTTATAAAAACTAAGTTTTTTTAACACGCTTAACATCCACAACAGTAAAGATATGATTACGATGTACTTGCCAAGCAACATCGACTTTGTGACCGTACTTTGTAAAAATTACTACTTTTGGCATTGCTCTCTGTACAAATGTGTAGCGTAGAGTCTTTGCCAAAAATTCTGTATTATATTTTGACCATTGAGTTGAAATCGTGACTATGATCGATTTTTTTTCACAATTTCAATATACTACTCCATTCATAAACAACCTTTGTAGATACGTGGCTTATATTATTCTTACTAATATTATACTGATGAACTTAATTTATTTGTTAAGCCTTTTAACCAAAATCATTGAGTCCATTTTGATGAGTTTTAGTACGTATTCTATATTTTAGGTCTCTGGACCTAGTGTCCAGTGTGTGTATTTTATGATTGAAAGACAATATGCTCCAATAACTGATTGGAAAAAACATTTTTTTATTAATTTTTTTAATTATGGCCGTGCAACACAAAATTTAAATAAATTTAGACCAATAAAATATGTAATGGTTTGTTACGAAATGGATCTGACAGCAAAGATGATGATCGCAAACTACTTACTCGTACATGAAACTTTAACTTTTCAATGTGTATCGTTACTTGCCTTAACGGCGATGGAAACTGAGGATTTTTGAGAAATTTACCAATTAGTGCCAGGCTAGGTAAAAATGGAAAAAGCAAGATAGTACAGCGCAATACGGAACTAGTATGCTTCAATTAATATAATGCAATAAATTTGTGTTTAAATAACAAATTCATAGCAGTTTTAACGATTGATATCAATTTATTAATTTGGTAAAGTACGCATATATTTACACTTAATCCGTTTAGCGGGTTATAATTGAGCTTAACATATTTAAATGTTTCCGCTGTCATCATATATTCCCGGAGAAAAACCAAAAAACACCCACGTTTTGCCATCTGTATTTTTAGTCAAATAAAGTAAGACACCATCCTATTAAGGTTTTTGTACACATTTACAGACTATATTGAGGCTTCAAGATAACACCAACACTTCTATCCTATCCTATCCTAAATAATAAGAAAGTATTTAAAAAAATGAAATATCTTTTTCTTATAGAAGACTTACTTTTTTTTTGTTATTTATATAAATATCATCATCTTATATACGGTCCCACTGCTGAGCTCGGGCCTCCTCTACAACTGAGAGGGTTTAGGGCCTAGTCCACCACGATGGCCTAGTGCGTGCCTGTTTAGGTGTTCATGTTTCCTTCCGATATTTTCCATCACTGTTGAAGTACGTACAATCAGATAATATAATCCAAATATGCTATACATATATGTCAAGGAAAACATCGCGATGAAACCTAGACACCAAAAAATTCTTAGGAATTTCTTAGGTCCACCAACCCGCACTAGTCAAGCGTGTTGAAGTGAGACCTAAACCCTCTCATTGGTAGACGAGGCCCGTGCCCAGCAGTGGGACGTATATGGGCTGATGATGATGAAGTTATGTATCAATACCCTGACTCATGTCAAAGTGGCCATCGTAGGTCAGAAAATATACAGACGGTGTAGTCACGAAAGTATACGTTTACATTGCGCGACTAATGGCCGAATACTGAAACGCTACCTAATCTGAGGGCGACTTATATTTAAGTGGCTGTTATAATTTAAGCGGTATACTGAAACATCATTTATCGGTTTTAAGACTGTGACTAACCAATGCCCACTTAAATTTCCATAAATGGCAACATTACCACAAGAAAGTTCTTTTATATGATAAGACAATCCTTTAAACATTATTAGTATGAGGTGAGTAAATCGCTGGCCGCACATGGTGTCAATGTCTTAGATAATAATTGTAGGGATAACACTAAAGCTTGCACACGTCGCGAGCAGATGTGTGTTGCGACAGGAGGATTAGTGTCGCATTATGTGCACCACACTAGTTTACAATACTTGTTAAAAATACCCTGTTTGTGTTAAGTGCAAAAGCAGTGATGGCCTCGAGGTTTAGGCGCGCGGTCGAGAATTTCGGCGGTCGCAGGTTCAAACCCCAGGCACACACCTCTGACTTTTCGAAGTTATGTGTGTATTCACAATGAATTATCACTTGCTTTAACGGTGAAGGAAAACATTGTGATAAAACCTGCACACCTAAAAATTCTTAGGAATTTCTTAGGTGTGTAGTCCGCCAACCCGCACTAGGCCAGCGTGGTGGACTAAGGCCTAAACCCTATCAATGGTAGAGTAGGCCCGTGCCCAGCAGTGGGGCGTATATGGGCTGATGATGATGATGATGATGACCCAAAACAAATATTTGTGGATCACACAACATACATTATACGAGTACAATTTTTTTATTGTTGTGGAAAAAACAACTATAATTCTAAGAGTTTTCTATATACCTATATAGTACGTATACCGCTCTAGGAATTAGAAATAGTAGTTACTTTATTCATACTGTAGTCATTTACACATTACATATGCCCTGTCAGTACCATAACCCAGTCAATCGTTGTTATCGGGTTAAAATGTGTTTATGAGTGATGATATATTTATTAACACTCCATTCGTTCATAGCCATTAGTAAATTAAAAATATATTTGTCAATTTTATTATTTTATGGACAAAAAAGGAGATACTTTTTTACAGTTAAATAAAGGATAACTTACAAGCAAGACATAATTATTCAATTAATGAAACATAAACAATGGTTCATATCCAGATCATATTTAGTTAGCGACGTGTCCGTATACTAATATGAAATACGAAGTCTTGGGCGGACTACACTGCGATTCTGCGAATCGGCAATATCTATTAGTAAAATATCTACAAAAAATGGCAATAATTCCCCTTTTATAGATTATCATCATCAGCCCATATACGTCCCACTTCTTGGCATGGATCACGATGAGGGTATAGGCCTTAGTTCACCACGTTAGCTTAGTGCGGGTTGACGGAATACACACGTAAGAAATTTTACCTGTGCAGGTTTCCTCAAGATGTTTTCCTTCATCGTTAAAGTAAATCCATTGAGAATAAAAAGAATTAAACCTCGAGGTAATTTCTATCTATTCTTTTTATATATCTTCTTTATTCATGATTCAGATTTTTCTTATAAAAACAAATTGGTTTATTTATTTATTTATACTTTATACAAGTTTGCCTTGCCTAAGGCATTTGGAGACTTCCGTTAGAACATATAGGAAGAAAAAAACGTTGTATACTTTTTGTTGTTGTATGAAGCTACTGTATTTACCGTATTTATTAATAAGCTATTTGATATTTTAAGGAGATGTTTTTATTTTATTTTGGGGAACAAAAACAACACTTGCTTTAACAGTAACATATACATAGTATGGTTATTCACGTAGCTGAGATTTGTAGAAAGAATTTGCGAGTTATGTAACATACTGATATAGCAACCCCAATTGGGTTACGACGGCGGAGAAATGTCTTATTGCTCTCAAGCGTAGAGGATACTCTTGCATAGCCGTGGTACAATTTAATTCCAAGGTTAATATGACTCTTTATTAAATTAAGTTTACTATGAACTTTCGAACTTTGTTGCAACGAGTTGGTTGGAAATCTAGCAGGTAAAGTGTAAGTAAATCGAAGGTACGCGTAGGTACAGTAAGAGACGCGTAATTAGCAGATAATAAATATAGCGAAATGTAACGAATAAACTAAATTTTGAAATTCTGCATGGTAATTTGATCGTACTGATATCTGATTGTATGTAAAATACAGTTTGAACTTCGACTGAATATAAATAATTTTGTACGCAAATGTCAAAAAAAATTACGGTATTAAATTTAATGTTCAGTGATTGCTATTTGGGCGGATAGGATCATCAATTCCATTTTGCCATTATGTATCACGTTACAAAATAATCCAGTAATACTTTAACCGATATTAGAACCTGGGACCTTTCAATCAAAAGCCGGTCATTTATGTCGCGTAGGCGAAGCTAAATAGGCAGTTTGTACATTTATCTGTTTACATTTGATGGCATACACAATTCAGTCTTAATCTATATAGGTATATAAAAATGTGATGTTGGTTTGAGTACGCTTCAAAAACTCAAAAAGTTCTGCACCGATTGAGCTGAAATTTTAGCATGATATATAATCCGCATCAAGGATTGATTTATCTATTTTTTGCATCAGTCATATCCGCGACCGCGAAATAACAGTTTTTTTAACGATCAGCTGTGTACCAGTGACTGCGCCATCTGCCGGAATCGAGGAAAACACTCGCTGACAACTGCAATAGTATAGACCGATGTGAACGATTTTTGGTATGGACATAAATGGAACTATGTGGAATAAAATAGACTACAATATATTTTCTTTCTGAACCCAACCCTGTAGTCTACGCGGATGGAGTCGCCGGCAAAAGCTAGTAAAGAATAAAATGGAGAGGTACAATGATATCTGGACAATTTGCTCATCTGTTAAAGCTAAATCTGAGTTAGTATATAGGTACATACATACGCACTCAAGCCTATATTCCCCGTACGGATGGGGAGAGGTCCATTTCTGCACCCACATTTCGCTAGGTAATTGTTTTCATTCCACCTAATAAGGGGCGAGCCTATTGCCATTTTCGGGCAATTCCAGACTTCGTGCTGCTACTAAGAATTAGTCAAAACTAATTTCAAGTTAGTAATCACTTTAAATTTCGAGACATAAGCTATAGGAATATAGGACAAACTAAAAGACTAACTGAGCGTTAGCCGAACTCTCAACTAGTACGAATTGCGAATCTGTCAAGTTCTTAACTGAAACTTGATTGAAAAGGTCAATTGTCTCGCTTTACAATTTAATTAAATTGCGTCTGGTGAGAGAATTGGTAATAAATTAACAGTGTCCACAGAACGTACATCGATTAAAACATTTTTAGGAACGAGTATCTTTATTTTTTATAAAGACAAAATATTTTTTTTTAAACATAAATTCCCATTAAATACTGATCAAATTATTTATAAATTAAATAGATATATTACAATAGTAAGCACAATGTTTAGCACGTCCAACCGGGCCGAAAGCCACGCCAAGAATGTCCGCGGGCGCCTCCGCCACCTCCGAGCTTCCCCACCGTCGTTACTGCCACCAAATGACCGCGCCATACACGTCATGGTGACGTCACTTTAGACTCCGCCCCCTGGTTAGATGATGTTTGTAATAAAATTTATCTTTTATGGTTTTTTATTACCTTGTAAAATGATGATCTCAAAAAATCGATGTGGTGACCCACAGGACCAAAGGGACAGTCTTATAGCATCATTGTGTCTTATAGCAGCTCTTACATTATTTGACGTCCGTGATGCAGTTAGCGACACACCAACTTGCCTTTCAAGAGGCCGCAGGTTCGATCCCCACACCGACACTTATATTTATGTGATCCACAAATTTTTATTTTGGGTTCAATGTATTGAATCCGATCCATTCCAATGTATTGAATTTGAATCCGAAAAGTCTTTCGTAGTTTCTAATAATCACGACACAAGACTCGTAGCTTAGTGTGGGGTCGGAACTATGTACATATGTATCTTATGCGTGTATTTATTTTGCTTTACTGTGCTCGAAGAATTCTAGAATAAGGACAGCCGGGCGAAATAAATCTAGCTATCCGAAACACCTATCTGGCGTAGTAAAATAATTTGAATAAAGTACTGCTGATACGAAAAAAATATGAAAACAATGCACCAACTTACTATTCCAATTACATGCAAGGTTCCTCGCTATGTTAATTAGTCTGTCGCGCTTTTGCACTAAGCACGACGCTGGGAGACGTGAAAGAATGCCCTGTTTCTTAATTACTTAACTTGAATATAATATGTTTCACGGTCATGAATATAAATAAGTATACATGATGTAGTTTTATGGTAGGTTTATGCGTGATTGCGCTGGGTGTCTAAGTCTGTTGAGGGTTAGTCCGTCTGGGCTGTGTCGGAAATTTTATTCGACATAAGGGCACTGGTGTTCCCGCGACGTAGGTGTGAGGCGGTCATACAAAATATCCCCGATTTGATTCTCGGGTAAAACGTAAGTGTTTAGCGCTTTTCCATTTCAACGGAGCTTGAAATAACGCCTCAAAAATAGCAATAGGCTCGCCCCAAATACGTGGGACATACTTGAGCATAACTTAACGACTTTGGTTGTAGGGTATACTTTTGCTTACCACTTCGAGGATACAAGCGTGCATACTACAAACATACATTGACCTGCGTTGCAGTTTTGAAAACTGATACAAAAATACCCAACGCCCAAGCGGGCATCTTAAACATATCCGTCGTCTACGTTGTGAGAACAGCGGGCTGTTACAATAACATAAACCGATCTTCGCCATCAATAACACAGGTGACGGTTGTTATTCTTACACACCCTTTATTTGACGTGAGCTTATTGGTACAAGCTGTTAATTAATTATTATATGTACAAATGTACATAAATTATCCCACAGTTGATCAGTGCAGCCCCATTAAATGCACAGTAAACAGTTTTTTGTGTTAATGGTGACAGGAAATTGTTAGCGGTGATTTATAGGCGGGTTTTTACTTGCCGTAACAAGGGTGTCTTCTAACGCTTTAAGTTTTTTTGTTTAAGAAACTCGTAACTACGAATTCACTTAGAACATTGAAACATCATTGTGTTTTGTTCAACTATGTACTGAGTGAATATAACACATTTCGCTAGGCATGTATCAGTCCTATAAATCGGAGGCGTGTGTATTGCCGTTTTTCGAGCACATTTCCAGACTGTTCTTCTACTAAAAATTCCTAATGGTAAAACCCAATAACACTTGCCTGACCCGGGAATCGAACCCGTGACCTCTAGATCGCAAGGCACATACTTGTTTAATACGACAAACAGACAGTGTTTTTATGTGTGTGTGGACGATAACGAAGTTATTACGTAACATTAATGTTTTGTTAATATTGTTAGTATACATACTCGTAGAATTATATAAATAATTTAAATCCTAGTTTAACGTTAGTCTCAGACACATTCAGACACGTTCTCATCATTTTCCATAGTTTGCGGGACTACCTTTCCGATTAGGTTAGCCTACGCACTTTGTGGCATAACCTAGGTTGAAAGTTAATTATAACATTTTCTTTAAAACCATTCATTTATAACAAGCGCCGTGCATTTCCCTAATTTCTCGTCTAATATCAGCGCTGAAATACAGTCAGAAGTAGAGCGTCGCTTTCATAAGATGTTAACGTACTCGTTTATACGTGGAGCTAAAACTGTTTGAATTATCGCAATGTACACGCTGACTTTATCTCTTCACTAACAGACAATCTTGGAAAGTATGTAATACACGTGGTATTAAGGTTTTTGAAGAAGAGCGTGAAAACTGGTTAAGTGCGTGTCAGGCCACGCATAGAATCATCATCATCAGCCCATATACGTCCCATTGCTGTGCACGGGTTTCATCTACAACTGAGAGGGTTTAGGCCGTAGTCCACCACGCTGGCCTAGTGCGGGTTGGCGGACTACACACCTAAGAAATTCCTAAGAACTTTTAGGTGTGCAGGGTTCCGTATTCACACAATTCACACATTCAAACTTATCTAAGCTCTTATAGTTTTTAACCTTAAAAACGAAGCTGTAAATTATGATAGCACTTCAGGAATTCGGTTACTGTTAAGGAATATACTTTTTAGGCTATTTTCTACGGATTGTCGATAAGAGTGAGCGACTGAGGAGATGAAGATATTACCTCAAGATAATGTCATTTCTCTGCATTTATGTGATAATCTGCTGTGGAAAAAGCTCAAAGTACTTAAGCAAATAGAACTTGGTGCTACAGCTATAGCAAGCCTTCCAAAGTTTCCTTTGTAATTCAACAAATGAAGTATAAGCCTAGTTTTCTGTATATTTTTTGTAAAAAGCCGAATAATACGCCGCTTTGTAGTCTAATAACAGTGTCGTAGGTTTATTAACTTGTAATTTCGTACAAGGAAACGGCCAGTATCAAACAACATTCAAATTATAGGCTTGTTGGTGATAGTGCGGTGTGAGCGCGGAGCTCGCGTGTCCACTGTAAGTATATCATGGGACGTTGTTCCCGGTCTAACAATCTGATGCTTCCAAGTCAAATGTTTTGGAGCACGATGGAATCTTCAATCGGTAAACGTGTTGATGAGCACTCTCATATACATACTGTTTATGTAAAGATAACGGGCTGTATCACGACCTCAAGATAGCAGTAATAATACCGATAAACTTAATAAAATAATTAATTTATTAAAGTAATAAATTTTCCTGTTCATACACTTCTAATACAAACACTGTCTTCCATAATAAAAACCTAACAAATTCTTTATCTAACTTCCGTATATACATAACCTCACACATGTATTCCTCAAAGGAGTAGGTAGAGGTGCATTTCTGCACTTACATTTCGCCAGGTATGTATTAGTTTCACGCAATAGAGGGCTCGCTATTGCCGTTTGTCGGGCACATTTCCAGACTCCGTGCTACTACTGAAAATTTACTAATGGCAAAACCCAATAACACTGCACTAGATCGCACGGCACATACTTGCACCGCAAGACCACGAGGCATATTTCATTTGACTAACTGCCAATTTTACAAATTCCAAACGAGTGAAAAGGGCTAAGAGTTATTGCCAGGTTGAAGTTTGGAACTATCATCGTAGCTCTGTGTAGGAAGTGCCATATAAACCGATAAGGCTTAAGTGCTCAGCTCGGATTTCCTATTTGCTTTAATAGTTAGCGAACTTAGTCCATTTCGTGTGTTGATTGCTTAGGTAAGTGCACAATACGTCGCTAAATAAAGCTTTATTGAAATTCCTGTGCAGTTTTGTCGTGACTTTGCTAATTCTTTTGCTACCTGACAAGGTGCCAGGTTAAAGTTTAGGTATGTCATGTGCACTTAAGTAAATATCGCAAAGAATATAATTTATATTTAATTCATCATTTATCGCATATTTAGTATGCTTTGTTGGTTCTGCGGCAGAAACATATGCGCTGAAGAGGTTTAGATATATATTTTGAGTATAATGTAAATGAATTTTTAGTAATGCAAGATTGAGTTATGCGTCTAGGAAAATTCAGTAGAACCTCTGTTAAAGCTTGAACTTAAAACATAGCTGGCTTAAAGTTTGTGGTAAGAATCCACCTCTGCCTAACTCTTCAAGTTGTATGAAACGGTATGTTTGTGTGTTTTTGTAGTATATCTCTCTTAAGCCTATAAGCTTTAGAAGGCTCAACCATATTCTTAATAGTTTACTGAAGCAAAAGACCTCGGGGTAAAAGTTGTATTGGCTTTTTCCATTAATAAATTTTCACTAGCAGCACTGAGTTTGGAATTATGTACGTAGGACGAAAACAATTAGCGAAAGGTGAGTGCAGAAATGTACCTCTGCCTACCGCTTCGGGGCATACAGGCGTGTGTGTGTATGTATGTAGCAAGACAGCCCCGTGGCGCAGTTGGCTAGACACCAGCTTGCGAAACGAGAGGCCGCGGGTTCGATCCCCGCACCGGGACAAATGTTTGTGTGATCCACAAATATTTGTTTCGGGTCTGGGTGTTTGTGAGACCGAAAAGTCTCTCGTAGTTTCTAATACTCACGACACAGGACTTGTATCCTAGTGTGGGGTCAGAACTATGTATGTGACTGTTGGGTGTATTTATTATTATTATTTATTATTATTAATACGTCACTCGAACCTGATCAAGTCGTAGTTGGTTTAATATACCTTCGTACACAAATGAATAGAATTCGCAATAGTTTAAGATATGTTGGTTTTCTCACGACGTGAACTAGTTTACGATGATCCTTGGTAGCGACCTATAAAACCCTCACAGTATCATAAATAAAATATCGAACAGTATTAGAAGTTAAAAATTCAAGCCGACGTAAATTTTACCGTTTCTTGAAGACATTGTACTCGGACAAAACTACTACTCCCTAAGTCCACAAAGGCACTTTAGTATATTGTGTCTGTTTGTCGCACGATTTGGCTGCAATAAGCACTTAAGTAAATATGGACGCAGATGTGTAGGTAATGTAATAGCTCCTATCTATCATGAACATCATAACAAGCCGCAAGTCGTCCATCGATGGACATAGCTATCTATACGTTCTATTAGGAAGTATACCAGACAGCCACATTCATAGTTTTCATCCCAAATCAAGATCCAAGTGTAGTGTCGTGGACATTGGAAACTACGAGAGACTTTTCTGTCTCACAGAAACCTAGAACAGATTTAATTATTTGTGGTTCATACAAACATTTGATCCAATTTGCTTCTCTTGTTCACACAACATACTGCGGAAGCTGACACAAACAGTATTCCAATATGTATGTACTTTTAAGACTTATGGCTTCTTATAAACGGCGGAAAAGTCCACTTAAAGCTGATTGAGCTTTCCAAAAGAAAAATGAAGCATTTTTGTTCATCATCATCAGCCCAATACGTCCCACTGCTGGGCACGGGCCTCCTCTATAACTGAGAGGGTTTAGGCCTTAGTCCACCACGCTGGCCTAGTGCGGGTTGGCGGACTACACACCTAAGAAATTCCTAAGAACTTTTAGGTGGGCAGGTTTTATCACGATGTTTTCCTTCACCGTTAAAGCAAGTGATGAATCACTTGTGAATACACACATAACTTCGAAAAGTCGGAGGTGTGTGCCTGGGGTTTGAACCTGCGACCGCGCGCCTAAACCTCGAGGCCATCACTGCTTATAGCATAGCATTTTTGTTACTTTTTTTATTGTGTTAGGAAGAATTTGATGTAAATATACATATTTTTTTGTGAGCGCTGTCCGGAATTTATGGATCTATATTCTAAACTATTTGTGTGACCAACGCCGAAATTCATTCAGGCGTTTTTAGTGATTTATTATATTAATAGGATGACAGTTTATTCCGCGCGATAGTCCCGCTGTGCAAATTAGTGTCACCTGGGATCTAGGAGTCCCGCATTCATTTACCGTGTCGGGCAAAATGTGCTCGGTAATTGGCTGCAGTACGGAAACGGAAATATGTTCGTCTCATTAAACGTAGGACTTTAAACTTCGCCGTTAAAACGCGATCACAGAAAAATAATTTTCATTTTTAGTAAATACGGACATACATTTATTACGATTAAGTATATGTTAAAACATTCGACATATATATTTTTATATATTCGCAGGTTAATTTTCTAAATTTCCTTTGACCCTTTGAATAAACTTCCCGTAATCCAATTACGATAAACGGCAGTCCCGTCAGCATGGAATACTTGGACTTAACAAATTGTCTAGTACTTACAAAGTAACTGAATAAACTGCCTTATTTATTCACAGTTCGGACCCGAGTTTCTACGTAACGTACATGCTATATTCTCAAGGACGTGTATTCACAGACATTCTTGTACAGTTTGTTCATTCAAACATTAACACGGTAAAAATGGTAGTCGTGACTATAGGCTTACGCACAGGCGCCCGCTGCTAATTATTAGCGAATGAATAATAAACAGTTTAGTAGCTGAATCGATACTTCACATGGATGGCACGTCAATGCCGTACTTAATGAAACCAATATTATATCAACAGGACGGCATGTACTCAGGCATTTATCGGGAGTATAAAAATAGTTAGCATCACATATAACCTGTGAAGGCCTCGAGGTTTAGGCGCGCGGTCGAGAATTTTGACGGTCGCAGGTTCAAACCCCAGGCACACACCTCTGACTTTTCGAAGTTATGTGTGTATTCACAATGAATTATATATCACTTGCTTTAACGGTGAAGGAAAACATCGTGATAAAACCTGCACACCTAAAAGTTTTTAGGAATTTCTTAGGTGTGTAGTCCGCAAACCCGCACTAGGCCAGCGTGGTGGACTAAGGCCTAAACCCTCTCAATTGTAGAGGAGGCCCGTGCCCAGCAGTGGGTCGTATATGGGCTGATGATAATGACATTCATACCATTCTACTCGTGTAAAGAATTGTTCTAGACAAATTAGGTTCACGATTTTAGTCAGCAGAGGTGAGATTACCCTCATGTGGCACACAGCTTAAATCATGATTGTCATTATAATGATCACAATTTTATTCCATTATCACTATTTCACCGCCAAATTTAAACCAGTTGATCTGCATGATTGTAGTGATTATAAAGATAAGTTCATTCCTAAATGATGTAACTAATCGCGATGCTAGTAATTTATTTTAATAACGTATCGCGAGAACCATTTAATTTTTATATATATTTTAATATAATTCTCATGACCTATATAAATTTATTATAACACCAAACTTAACTCAAAACAATTTCAAGGAAAATAAACTTTCGTTGAGCCGTTTTTCCCTTTGTATGAAGTTTGAAATAAACAAACGCGGCATAAATACAATCTGTCAGTAGCGTGACACGAACTTCACATTCATTACATGTTGTAAAAGTTTAAGAGGGTCCGTGTCCCCGTGTTGGTCCCTCGTTGCGCGCCTCACCGCAGCTTAGCGTTGACGTGCGCCGAATATAGTTCAGGCGAATACTCGTAAAGTTACTGGAAGAGGAAAACTGATATAACTATATCATTTGCGGTAAACGAATTACCTGCTTCCATCGCATTCAGTAAAACCAAGCTTTGTTAAAATCCGAAATAACAGAGAATGAAATTATTAACAAATATTGAAAGTTTTGTGGTATCAATGTGGATCATGTGGAATTGTTGAACAGTCGTTACAAACCGCGCTGGGGTCGTGGTGGACCAAAGCTGGTTTTAACTTTTAACGATTTGGTAGTGCTCAAAAACAACATTTTATTAATATTATAATTAAAAGTAAAAAACAAGCTTTTATTTGAATGAGTTAAAACGAAAAAATATATATAACATTTACTATCTACTTGTATGTATGATGTAAAAGCTTGTCGCGAGAGTTAAGTCCTCGTATTTACTTAGTTTGAAAATTTTAATAATTAAAATCAATCGCATCAAGTTATTTAATTTACTTGTTTATCTACATAAGTAAATCTCGCAACGAGCTTTTATCATATAAATAGTAAAAGTTTTAAAGTATTTTTTATTTTAGGGCATTCAAATGAAGGCTTGACTTTTACTTTTATTTTTTTCAGCTATTCTTAGCAAGTCCTTTCATGTGATACCCATATTGTAGGAGTGCGTTAAAAATAACTAGTCCGAGATCTTAGTTGTGACGCCATGTTGGATTAAGCATGACGTCACAAAGTTAATCATGCATTGTCAAACAAACTGAACGTGTTTACTGAATTTCAGCTCAATCGGTTGAATACCTCATCAAAATTGAGTTGCAAGATTCCACCCGAACTAACGTACATACATACATACATTGCAAGTTAAATAAAAGCGTGTAATAATATGTATGCCTCATGGTTCGGCGAACAAGTATATGCCGTGCGATCTAGCTATTTCATGGTTCAAAGTGTTATTGGGTCATTCCATTAGGAAATTCTCGGTAGCAGCACGGATTCTAGAAATGTGCCCGAAAAAGGGCAATCGCTTCGCCCCCTATTACGTGGACGAAAACACAATGCGGGAGCAGAACCTTTGCCTACCATACATACATACATAAACTCACGCCTGTATTCCCTGAAGGGGTAGGCAGAGGTGCATTTCCACACCCACATTTCGCCAGGTATGTATAAGTCCCACATAATAGGAGGCGAGCCTATTGCCGTTTATTTACGTGTATTTCGGGCACATTTCCGTGCTGCTATTGAGAATTCCCTAATGGAAAAACCCAATAACACTTTGCCCGAACCGGTAATCGAACCCAGGACCTCTAGATTGCACGGCACATATTTGTACCCCGAGACCACGTGGCAGTTGCCTACCCTACGGGGAAATCCGCCGTGAGGTTGTGTACGTACGTATGTAATATTAATATAACCAGTGTTTTTGTTGTTAGAGGTAAATATTTACACAAGATTTGATTACATCGATCGCCAAGATAATTATTTCCCATCAAACAATACCCTATCTGTATGTATAATAGCGAACAGAGTCTATTTCACCACACGCCATTGAAACCCCTGTACACTAGAATCGAAAGTGGAACACATATAAGCGACTTCAAACTGTGACGCTTAGTGCTTCTGTATAGGTATTTAGCTTGTATTTATTATTATTATTTTTTAAACTTAATTAATTTTGATTTTTAATATTGATATGGTCACCATAAGATCCTAGGTTAGCCGTTAGCTAATTACGTAATAACTAAAGACAGAAGGTCCCTTCAGAAAGGACTGAATAAATTAACCGACTTTGTATTACATGAATCTCACAACTTATTACGGTAGAAGAATTGAGTTGCGAGACTTTTATTTTTACAAGTTTTGTTTTTGATGGCATTATTCTTTCTTCACAAATATAAAAAGGTTGAATTAAAAATAATTAAGCACATGTATTAGGTACAAGTCGTGATAGCCTCGAGGTTTAGGCACGTGGTCGAAAATCTCGACGGTCGCGGATTCAAACCTCAGGCACATACCTCTGACTTGTGTGAGTATTCACAAAAAATTATCACGTACTTTAACGGTGAAGAAAAACATCGTGATTAAACCTGCACACCTAAAAGTTCTTAGCAATTTATTAGGTGTGTAGTTCGCCAACCCGCAATCGGCCAACGTGGTGGACTAAGGTCTAACCCAACTCATTTTAGATGAGGTCCGTGCCCAGCAGTGGGATCTATGGACTGATGATGATGATGATTGATATGTATTACAAATTCTACTATTCCATTAGTAAATCAGTTAGTTTCTGAGCACCGTTTATGTCTTGTTGTCTAGAATGGTTAGTTACCACCACGTTTGTTAAGCGATTAGGTGGGATAATGTATGTAGTTCTTTTCCAGCGAGCTAAAGAAACCTCGTCGTGAATTTATTATTGCGCTACATAGTTCTCTCGAGAGTACAGCTTCGTACTAATGTTACTGATATTGGTTGTGGCGGAACAGTATCGTGGTATGAGAACGGTATTATAATGTTGAAGAGTTACATTGTCTGTGTAGTGCTGACGGTTTCGATTAGGGTATAAATAGTACAAAGTAGTGATGGCCTCGAGGTTTAGGTACGCGGTCGAAAATCTCGACGGTCGCGGGTTCAAACCTCAGGCACTCACCTCTGACTATTTGAAGTTATGTGTATTCACAATGAATTATCACTTACTTTAACTGTGAAGGAAAACATCGAGAGGATGTAGTCCGCCAACCCGCACTAAGCCAGCGTGGTGGACTAAGGACTAAACCGTCTCAGTTGTAGAGGAGGCCCGTGCCCAGCAGTGGGACGTATATGGTCTGATGATGATGGTAAATAGTGCAACACTTAAGAATTTTTGTTGAATGTCAAATACTCGCTGATACCTCTACTCTATATGAGAAACTTAAACTCGTCAAAAGGAATATTTTTCCCTGTTTTTGATACATTTTTCAGTGTTGCTCCGCTCCTTCCTCTAGGTTGTAAACAGACCTCGACAGACTGAGACGGGTAATAGTTATGGTGGTTAGGAAAACGTCATTTTTTTGTTATTTTTTTTGCGTCAATCTGTTTTTTAATTTCAGTAACAACTCGTATTACCTATATTACTTTTCGATCACTGTCTGTTTATATCATGTATATTGAAATCCATTAACAATTTAAAGATTAATTAAATATAGTTCCATCGTGCCAGTACTGAAAGTAAACGGTTCTTTCTCGTAATGAGGTGAAGTGGTTAAGCGCAATATAGTAGCGTGACGTCACGTAATGCTCCGTCCCGACTCTATACAATGTTACTCGCGAATTGGCTTATAATAGTGGGCATTAATTTCCGCACTTTGTGGTGCTTTGTTCTCATCTTAACATAATATGCGAGGAACACTGTTGGTTGTGATATTATTTAAGTGAAATAAATTGAAATGTGTGTGTGGACATAATGTTGTACTAAGGTCCTAGCTTCAACTTTTGTCAGGAGTGACGAAGAATTTGTGGAATGTTTACTAATAGATACTCGTATTGCAATCGTGAATGTTAGTATGTTTAGACTAGTCAAATCTTGGTATAGCAAGGACCCAATTATTGCGTGTGTAATTATTTATTAATATCTATAAATTCAAACCTATCCGAATTCAGAACCAATTGTTTTTCCATTCCCTACTAGCCTTGTCCCGCTGCTTCAGCCGCGTCAAAATTGCTTACTCTACATAAACTTTGGATCTCTTTTCACCCCATCAGAGGTGACATTTTTCACTATTTTTGAAAATTTCACGCTCCTTCACGCAGTACTTTCGCCTGTACATTGATCTCTACGTCAGTCAGCACTGAATTTTATATACATTGATGTAAGTTGCATCTAGACGAGAAAGGTGTTTACGTATTCAAAATCAAGAGACAATTTGTAAACTAATAAGGCGAGAGAATCGTTCACTCCAGGTAAAACAGACTATCGATTCAATCTCACTAAACGATGGACATTCAACAGCGTTCCATTTTTACCGTAAACTATAAACGACCACGAAAATTGTTCAAGTTATTGGATCGATAATGTTTTGAGACGGCGCTGGCGTGCCGAGATTATCTCGAACGAGACCGCTGACATATCTCGCTTGCGAGATTAAAATTTACAAAGATAAAAGTGCACTTTATAGTTCCCACTGCTTAGTTTTATTACAGTGTACGAACCGACTTTAAACTTGTTATTGAAGTTTGCTCCGCGCGTTTGTTATTTTAACCGTTGTGATTGTGAAGTTAATATGGAATCTTGTGAGGATTATCGATGTTATGTTTATTAAAGGTTGTGGGATTTTAGAAACATATCTGAATTTGATGACAAATGATTTGCCCACCTGATAACTATAATAAATTATTCTTATTAAGGTTTATTTATCCCTTTTTATCGACACTTCCAATTCGTGGCCACTTAAGGCTAGTAAAAATTTGGCTTCAACAAATTTGCACGCATTAATTTCATTCAATGATACCTCCAAATCTAAAAGTAAGAATGTTTTCTATATATCAAAGCAAAACTAAATATAAATATACGAGGGCAGTCCGATAAGTACTTAGCCTACAAAAGAAAAACGAAAATTTTGGAAAAGTGGCGATTTATTTCTCATCACAGTCTTCTTTCAACTCGATTCACTTGACCCAGCGATGCTCCAACTTCTTTAAGCTGTCTGAAAAGAACGTTTTCTGGAGGTCTACAAAGTAGGCCTCCGTGGCGGCGATAACCTCCTCATTCGACTCAAATTTCTGTCCGGCGACGGACTTTTTCAAGTTTGGAAACAAAAAGAAGTCACACGGGGCCTAATCTGGAGAATACGGTAGATGGAGCAGCTGTTCGTAGCCTAATGTGACCAATTTGGCCGTTGCGACGGCGGAGGTGTGAGCCGGTGCGTTGTCATGGTGGAAGAGCACTTTTTTCTTCGCCAAATGGAGCCGTTTTTTCTACAATTCAGCGTTGAATCGGCCCAATAGTTCGGCATAGTAGAGCCCTGTGACCGTTTTGCCCTTCTCCAGGTAGTCGATGTAAATCACACCTTGTGAAACCTAGAAAACGGTGGCCATCACCTTTTCGGCCGATGGGACAGTGTTCGCCTTCTTCGGAGCACATTCGCCGGGTAAAGTCCACTGTTTCGACTGTTTATTGGTCTCTGGTGTGTACCAGTGAATCCATGTTTCGTCGACGGTCACGAAACGACGCAGAAACCCCTTCGGATTGCACCTAAGCAGTGTCAAACACTGCTCTGAAGTTGTGTCACTGATGCGCTTGTCGTCCGAAGTGAGCAAACGCGGCAGCCATCGAGCCGACAGCTTTCTCATGCCCAATATTTCATGCAGGATATGACCCACGCGGTCTTTTAAGATGCCTACTGTCTCAGCTATCTCGCGCACCTTCAATCGGCGGTCTGCCAATACAAGATCGGGACTTTTCTCACGTTATCCTCCGTGGTAGCCGTTTTTGGGGCACCTGGGCGTGGCTCATCAAAAACTGACGTGCGACCACGTTGAAACTCGTTAAACCAATTTTTGACGGTCGCCATTGAAGGAGAAGAGTCACCGTAAACAGCATCCAAGCGCTTTTTGATATCGCTGCGCGATTTCCCTTCCAAAAACAAGAATCAAATCACCGGCCGATATTGCTCTTTTTCCATTTTTCGAAAATCCGCGGACACGTCCGCTTACACACGCGGTCAAAACAAAACTACAAATCCAATTCGGCTGAAATTTTGACAATAGCCGTCTACGAAGATGTGCTACATGATGGTAAATTTATCTTACGATAGTGGTGCCATCGGGCGGTGAGGCTAAGTACTTATCGGACTGCCCTCGTATACATAACCACACTCCTGTATTCCCCGAAGGGATAGGCCTCTGCCTACCACCTACCACCTCTGTGCATTTCTGCACCCACATTTCGACAGTATGTATCAGTCCCAGTGTAATAGGGGGCGAGTCTATTGCCACTCTCCGGGCACATTTCCAGACTCCGGGCCGTTACTGAGAACTTCCTAATGGGAAAACCTTATTACACTGCTCGACTCGGGAATCGAACCCGGGACCGTTAGATCGCACGGCACATACTTGTGCAGCGACACCACGAGGCAAAACTAAATATACACGCTGATAAACATCTGTGTGATTAAAAACAACCACTTTTAGAAAAAAGCTTGATTTTATTCATACGAATGTCGAAAGTATCGCGTTTCGGTTTATTTCATTCATTAATTATAATTAATACGTACTGTTGGAATTCAAAGGTTATTTTTCATACTTTCTTTTGCATTTTAACAAAATATTTGTGTTAGAAATTTTTGGTATTATGTTCGATATTTGAAGGGTTTATTGCTCAGACAGAATTTATAATATCTGTTAAGCCGATATTGTTCTTAAATATTTATAATATAATGAAAATCATCTAGCGGTTTCTGAGCTCCTAAATCGAGCTCTAGGAATAACAACAAGTACTACGTAAGTGCTAATGTTTATGGGAACAAAAAGGAATAATAAATGTGTTAAACAGAGACTAAAATAAAGGTTTCAAAGTGAAGCGGCGACACAACACAGCAGATGAATTTTAAAAGGGACATAAAATATTTAACCCCTCTTTCTTTGCTACTGATAGTGTGTCAGCGGCTTTATGGTCACGATAACACTTCTCTAGGCGTAGCCTTTGTCACGAACAAACTTTATTTACAATCATATTGCTAATCAGATAGAACAACGACTTAATTACCAAAAAGTTTAAAATGACTTTTGAATGTCATAAGTCCACGTCTTGAACGTTCGATCTATGAAAAAAAAACCAACAGAATACTTTTTACTGCAGTTTTGACTAACTAGAGTAGAGAGAGAGAGTGAGTCAGAGTGAGAGTTAGAATGAATGAACAACAACATAAATAACATTATACTTTCAACTTTAATCTTACAAAAAAATCATCATCAGCTCATATACGTCCCACCGCTGGGCACGGGCTTCCTGTACAACTGAGATAGTTAAGTCCTTAGTTCACCACGCCGCGCTGGTCTAGTGCGGGTTGGCGGACTACACGTTTAAAAATTTTTTAGGTGTGCAGGTTTTCTCACGATGTTTTCCTTCACCGTTAAAGTACTTGATAATTATTTGTGGATACACGCATAACTTTGAAAAGTCAGAGGTCGTGTATCTGAGATTTGAACCCACGACCGCCGATATTTTTGTTTCGTCCGCGCACCTAAAACTTGGCCATCACTACTGATCTTACAAGACGTTCTCCAGAAAAATAAATTAAATTCAATAAGCAATACAAACTAACCGGTGTTGGTTTAATAATTACATTTTAACTTTTAAGCGGGGCGTTGTTAACGGCTTAAAACTTTCATATAAACTTAGGCCGTAAGCTGTCCGTATCATAACAAAGATGTTCGTCTATACATATCTGATATCTTATATATATAGATATATAGATATCTTGGTCTAATGGTCCCTTCAGCGTTACAGCTGCTTTATAATGTCGGAATGTAGATATAATTTAATTTTGTAAGTGTGGCGCCGAGTTCGCTCCACGGTACATTTCACCTACAAATAATTTAAATATGGCTTTAGGAAAATGTAAGGGTCTTTATTAAAGGGCATTGGTAGGGACTGCGGCAGTCGATGCTTTCATGACAGTGTTTTTTTTTCAGTTGACAATAATTGTGGGTGGAGGACACAGTGGGTGTATTTGTCGTTTAGTCCGGATATTCTTTGCAAACACCGAAGCTATTTTTTATCAGTGGCGGTACTTCCATAGAAGCCCAAAAGCCCAGCTTTTGACTTACAAAATTTCGAACCACAATTTTTAAGCTTTAAATCTTTATTTAACAAAAGGAATTTGGCATATAAATGAGAATGTTCTGACTGATACACAATTATAAACTAGACATTACACAATTAACGAGTAACGCTTTTGGGCTTCTATGGAAGTACCTACTGCCACTGTTTTTTATTAAGATAGGAATTAGGTTATTAAGATAAGGACATTTCAATCGTTATATCGAATAATTATTGACAAAATATCGAAGTCATACATATTGGAAAAATTCAAAAGCATTCGAAAAGTCGTCTTATAGCGATATTGGGAATTGTATGAACAATTTTGTTAACATTATAATTTTTCATTTTAAAGTATAGTTTTATGTCGTGATCTGTATAAGAAAATTGAACTTAAGGTATTGTCTCATTTTCGCTTAGAGGTACAATAAAATTTTTTGATAGATTCTTGCAAGTTATAGTTATACAAGTAAAAGTAATAAACTTCCTATGAAAGATTTCATTACACAAATACAACCTTACTTTGATTCCACATGTTATACATAATAGTCACTTTGAAGAATTGTCGCAGAACATTTTATAGTTGTAATTGATACCTGCTCGAGTCATAGAACAAAACTTTGCAACTAAATCTGACTGTACTACGTATTTCTATGGGAATCGGAGCTGTAACTTCGCCACTGTGTCTAAGTACTATCAATATTCTGGAGAGGGCTATTCCATTGTTTCTAGTTTCACTCCAATTGAATTGTTTTCAAGTTGGTGAGTCTAGTTTGCTACTTTTATCTAGTTTGGAATACTTAGTACGTGTTGCCTTCGATTTTAAGCGTTCTGTTACGAGTTTAAGTGTTTAATATAAATGAAACTTTCAAAATCCTAGCTAATTACCAACTTCAGAGTAAACGTTGTTTTGGTTCGCTAATGAAACAGTGCACGTAGTGTGCCACTATCCAAGACGATCTACGATTGGATTTCTGAAACTACTACTAGGATATTCGTAACTGACGGTGGCCATCGTACACAAGACATAGAAAACTTGTGAATGAAACTCATGTAGGTATGTTGCGTTCTGGAATAAGCCTGTGGAAATCTATCTGCTTTAAAATAAGCCAGAACATTTGTTTCGGCTGATCTATTCTATATCTCTAACTAGTATTTCCGCCTGTATGGAAAAGAGTATGTCTCGTAGCATCTCTACGGATCCTAAATATAAAAATAACTGTAGCTTTACTTGTATCAACATACATAACCCCAAGTCTGTATTCCTCGAAGGATAAGCAGAGGTGCATTTCTGCACCCACATATCGCCAGGTATGTATCAGTCTCACGTTATTAGGGGCGAGTCTATTGTCGTTGTTCGGGCACATTGCCAATGCTGCTACTGAGAATTTCCTAGTGGAAAAACCCAATAATACTTTGCCTGACCTAGGACCTCCGGATCACCGAGATCACTTGTGCCTTCAATGGGTCATTGCTAAAACAAAGCTTTTACGTAAAACAGCGCATTACAAAGAAAACAAATAAGAGTTTTTAGAGCAAATGAAATTCTTTTGCCAATGTTTATAATGAGGTATCAGGTTTTTAATTGAATTGTTTTTCGACGATCTGGAACTTTATACAGTAATATAATAAAGAGGTTCAGTTCGTTAGTTGGCGAGAGAAAATATCTGGAAGTTTTCCCTTTGTTTATTCTGTAGGATCGATAATTGAGCAATCGGTATTAAGCTGATCTGATAAAAAATTATCAAATGGGTTCTTGTATGACGTAATTTTACAAGTTGAAGGTATGTTTCTGGAGTAGCAAAGAGGTAACGAACTTATTTATAAACAAATGTGAATGAAACTAAAAAAAATATAATGATTCGTCACGCATTTAAACGCTAAATTAAAACATCGTAAATGAGAGGGATGAGAGAGGCCTGTGTACTTCTTGTGGTAGCTGATGATGATATATGTATATGAAATATCAGGAAATTAGGAAACGTTTTGTTGTACCTGCAAAACAATATAAAAACAACAAAGTTTTATTTTCTTCACCAATAAATGTCAACGTCACGATTGCTTAGTTCCAAAATTTACACGACGAAGATAAAAGAACGATTTTACTATGTGTTATCGACGCGCAAGAGCCATCACTAGCGCGCGACGCCGCTCTACCGAATTTTGATAAAACCGGCGCTTCATTACAATGTTCGACTTTAATCAGATGAATTTCGGCAGACATCTACCTTAACTTCGCTTCTAATGTTAACTTTGTGTGCCGACAAAAATTCAGTAAGTTAATTTAAAGATTTTAATCCAAATGCGTTACAATTAATGATTTCAGACACAATGTGTGTACTATTATTTAAAAGATTTTTATATTACAAAACTAGGTAAGATTTATTTCACACTTTTGAATTTGAATTTTTTACGTTTTTACCCACGGTTCTCTTAGTAACTGCATTGAGTCACTTAGGAGAAGTGACAATTAGCTCGTTCTATTTCAAGAGTGACATAGAGTGTATTTAAACATAGATTATAACCTTTATAGAGATGGAGAACGGTGCCTTCTTACACAGGTATTGTTATACTTAAAAGGAATGTTCCAATATGGCAACGGTATTAAGACTATGAATGGAAAATGCAACATTTTTTTTTAGTTTTTTATTTATTTATTTTATGTAACCCAAATCTTTGTCGGTGCTGTATTCACCAATAGGTCAGGAAGGTCACTTTGTTCTATAATAATAAGGGTTTTATTATTATGACCGAGGCTGGTATTTGTGATTAAAAAATGTTCAGATTGCCCCGTGTCGAAACTCAATAATTCAAAGTCACCAGGTGCTTTCAACTATGTTATCTGCTTTCAACGACTCCGATACGGTCCTATTAGGTAGTCATCTTGCTATAAAATATTCATATCGAAAATTCGGTAAAGGCACCTTTTCGCCAAACTCCATTAATAAACGATCAATCTTGAAAGACAACGTGAAACTATCTCGGGCGTAATATATTTTTTATGCTAAACTATTAGATATATATCAAATTTATAGCGGCGAGATTAATTAATAATTTACATCAAAATGATCTGGCCTATATTGATACTGTTACGTCGCGTTGTATGGGCGAGGCTCTTACCACGAGCGGGTGGAACTCGAATGAAACTCATTGACACAAAAGTACAAGAAGTTTTTAAGTTCACGTGTTCCTAATTTCTGTCTCAATTAAAGTCCTTTGAACGAATTAAGAAACAATTTAATACAAAGTAAATTATGTTTACTTAAATTAATGTAAAATATGTATGTCTTTTATATGGTTAATATGTAATTGCCATTTTTTATCATAATAATCTTTGTTCTAAGGCCGTAAGCAATGTCACGTCCATAGTTGTAATCGCAAAGAAGGCACATCAAAATGTATGAAATTGACATAACGTAAAGAAAAGCCACGTGATCATTTATGTCAATTTCATAGATTTCTATCTTCTGTATTTCCGATTTTGATCGTCGAATGTGACTTTGTCTAGGCCATTTGGGATTGCAATGTATGCAAAAATTCTTCATAAACTGTCACAAAATAAATCAACACCAAAACGTTGTTATGGTGAAGTAAAGGAATGTGTCATGCCTCCTGTAAAATCAGCTTTTAGAGTTTATACAAATTGGTACGGCGTTGATTGATGGTGAGGATAAATTCATGGATAATGATGATAGACAGTCGTGATGGCCTCGAGGTTTAGGCACGCGGTCGAGAATCTCGATGGTCGCGGGTTCAAACCCCAGGCACACACCTCTAACTTTTCGAAGTTATGTGTGTATTCACAATGAATAATCACGTACTTTAACGGTGAAGGAAAACATCGTGATGAAACCTGCACACCTAAAAGTTCTTAGCAATTTCTTAGGTGTGTAGTCCGCCAACCCGCACTAGGCCAGCGTGGTGGACTAAGGCCTAAACCCTCTCAATGGTAGAGGAGGCCCGTGCCCAGCAGTGGGACGTATATGGGCTGATGATGAATGAATGATGAATGAATGATGATAGACAATAGGGTTCGTTCGTCACGTATGTAGTGAATTGTCTGAATTATAAAGATTTATGATTAAATTGAATACTTATTAACTGCGAAAGCGTTTGTTCTGGAGCTTCGATTAATTTTTATACCAGTCTTTCTGTGATAAAAATAGCTTAAAAAAAATTCAAGTCCCCTATCTTTATACCAAATATTATCAACGTGAACTCAGCTATTTAAAAAAAATAGTGTAAGTACAAATAACCTTTAATATAATATAATTGCAGAAAAGTATTAGAGCCACAGCTTAAAGATACATTTGACATTTCTCAAACATATTTCTACGTAGATAGATTTCGCTACAAAACGCGACAGGTGGGCGATTGCTCAAGGGGATGCCAGATATAGATCGTGCCATTTGGAATATCCGAAGATTCTAGTGACACTGCCATAGCTCCGTTTATACAATATACAATTTCAGAATCGAATTACTTGTCTTAATTATAAATAGTGTTCCTATTTTTGTCGCATCAAGGCGCTCCTGGGTAAATTCTTACTATAAATAAAATCAAGATTAAGCTTGTTGCTACTTTATTGGATATTCAGTTGTTACGATCAATTAGTAATTCATTTATCCTAATGAAATTCGAACAGCCCCATGGCGTAGTTGGCTAGATACCAGCTTGCGAAACGAGGAGTTGCCGGTTCGATTCCCGCACCGAGACAAATGTTATTAGGATCCATAAATATTTGTTTCGGGTCTGGATATTTGTGGGACTGAATATTCTCTCGTAGTTTCTGATACCCACGACACAGGACTAGTATCCTAGTTTAGGGTTAGAACTACATATACGTAGGTATATGTTTTGGTCAGTCGAAAGCAGAAGCGGCACGAGAAAACATTTCGTCTATTAATCTTACTGAGCACTTTGTCTCCCTAGTTTCTTCTTACTTATTGCAAAATTAAAAGCATGAAAGAATCCTTCTAAGATTTCCGACGCCGTATTTATAATAATCTTTACGTTGAAACAGAAGTCTTTACAACTTCATGTTGCTCAAGCAAAAGATATGGCGACTCATCCAAACTCCACACATTACTTAAGAACAAATTAAAGTTAGCTTGGATATGAAAGTAAGTTAGCGTAGTAGGTACCTCTCATCATGTTGAAGAACATTTACATTGCTTGTACTATGAGTCAGGATATTTAAACAACTATTTACTTCCGTCCCAAGATATTTGAATGACACTTTTACATTATTTATTGATGACAAATTTTAATTAAATTCCTACATATACTCGTCATCGTCATCATCAGCCCCACTGCTGGGCACGGGCCTCCTTTATTACTGAGAGGGTTTAGGTCTTAGTACGGTGGAGTAAAAAAGTGTTTATCTTAGTTTGAGGGTCGAATTTGTAGCTTGTAAAAAACAAAAAAAAATCTTACTTAACATCTTAAGACGACCTACTCAAATTACGAGTCAAAATGTGTGGTTGCACAAAAAAAAATACCTTGTAATCTTTTAAAACAACAATAAAATTAGCAGTTCTTCGGCAGAGATACAGAGGCGCCCATTTTTTGACTGGTATGTATCATTCCCACGTAATAGGGGGCGAACCTATTTGGGCACATATCCAGGCTCCGCGCTGGTACTGAGAATTTTCTAATGAAAAATCCCAATAACATTCTGCCCAAACTGGGATTCGAACCTCGAGATCGCACAGCACATTTACGTGTAGAGACTTAAGGGCCGATAGGCCGATTGAGGTGATTGATATTTACGGGCTTATAGGAATCAAAACTGAATGAAAAATTTAAGTAGGTACCTATACAACAATGCCAATGCGAAAATATTACGAATAGTGCAAGGAAATCATAGGCAATTCCTGTTGATTCGGCGTCTATTAATTTTATTGTTACTCCGATGCGAAGCTATCACCCCATATATCATGTCCCTACTCAGCTGATTTCTCAATAGAGATATTCATCATGAACAACGCTAAAATAGCCGTATTTATGAAGTCACTCAGGATTTTTATATCGCTATCAAGAGTTATAAAAGTAAATTGGGTTTCTCTGTTGTTTCGGCAGAGACAAAGACAATGAATTAATAAATATTATAATGAACTGTTCTCGTTAAATTAACGAACGTTCACTTTAGTAATATAAACAGAACATCAAGATTGAATTGGAAACAATTGTAGATAGATTTTGTTTTTGTTAGTATAGCTAAATGCGTGAGTTACTATTACTACAGTTGCAATATTGAGCAACTTGGAACAGTATAATGGAAGTAGATTTAGTAAGATATAGAGAACAAGTACCATCAGATCATCATCAGCCCGTATACGTCCAACTGCTGGGCACGGTCTTCCTCTACAATTGAGAGGGGTTAGGCCTTTATCCACCACGATGGCCAAGTTTATGTTTCCTTCCGATGTTTTCCTTCACCGTCGAAGTACCATCAGATCATTATCATTAAACTAGTTGTTTCCCGCAATTTCGTATGCGATACTTTAAACTACATTTTTTATTACTACTTCACTCCTATTGGTCGTAGTGTCATATTATATAACCTATAGCCTTTCTTTTTAAATGGACTATTCGACACAAAAAGTTTTTTTTTCAAATCGAGTGTCTGAGATTAGCGCATTTAACCACACAAACATATTCTCGAACGAATGATTTAGCCACATACAGTTTGGCACCCAAATCCATGCTAATGGAGATTTAACGCCTCAAATTAATTACTGAATTTTTGTGTACAAAATTACTTATTATTTCAAGTAACAATAGCTTTTAGGGAGATAAATAGAGCACAAATGCAGTTGATTCACCAAATTTTTGTTGTATATAAAAAAAAAACGAATAAAATTGCAAATGGTCAGCATTTGTACAAAAGTATGCTAAATTAAGACGTAGTAGTGCATTTCCACGAGACGATTCCTTCGCCATTGCGCGTGCCTGTGTAATGAGCCACTGGGTTAAATTTAAGTTGTATAATTTTAGCACAAAGGAAAACACAAACAGTATCTGAATGTGGCCCGGCTAATGAATAAGTTAATTTTATAGTTGGAATTTGTTTGGCCATACAAATGTTCATGCTTTATGTACCGGGTTTATTAAGATCCTCTTGAGTTTAGAACAAGTAAATACAAAGCTATTCGGGAAAATGGAGTAGGTACTTTTCAAAGGGATGTTAATGAGTTGAATACCTTAATATGTACGAGGATATCTTGAAGTAATATTTTTTCTATTTAGCACGTCTTATACCAACGAATTATTCTGTTTAAAGTACTCGTTATATAAAATTAATCTTAAAACGGAACATTCCGTTCTTTATTACATTTTTCTTGTTTAGATGAAATACCTTTTTTGTGCAAGACCAAGTTGCTTGCTTGGTTATTGGTCAAAAATCAATTTTACCTGAGAGGGTTAGAATTATAATTCTTAATTTGATATACACAGACTGAAAAAGGACGTTTTACAGCTTTTAAGGTCTAAAAATTTCCTTATGCAATAGCACATTACCCGACCCGGAAATCGAATTCCGATCCTTTAGAAACCAAGCGGGATCAACGAGCCAGTCAAATACGTAGCAGTAAAACACATATATTTGTTACAAATACAATTGAATGCCGAATCATATTTTTCCGAGTCTAACCGATGCACGAAACGTTCCGTTATTGAAACATTGATGGCGGACATTAATTTTAGTTCGGAAAACTCGTCGTTGACAAACACGTGGCTTTGATTTAAACTCGGTACGGCCAACAGCCACCAGCCCGCCGGACACCGCGTGATGTATGACTGCAATGTATTTAAAAAGTTCCAACCCGATACATATTTAGGCCGATTTTAGACATAGTTTACATATGTTAGACGTGTCATAATACATTCTGGCCGAGCCCAAAGCGACATGCGATCAACGATTCATTGTAATTTACGAGCCATTTTTAACAAAGGCTTAGCTCGCTTTACTATTTTTTTGCAAAATTAATAATTAAAGGGTTAATGGATGTAGGTACTTTGAAATAACATTATTAATTGATTTATTAAATCTTTATTGCACATACATATAATAGTTTATAAAATAAAAAAAGTTTTTGAATGAAAAGAAGTCGAAGTACAAAGGCAACAGACAACCTTAAGATAGATAAAAGAAGAGGAGAAAGAAATGGCAGTTAACTTGTTATGATAAATACGATTGTGCTCCACGAAACAACTTTCAGATGATGCTGATATTGTAGGCGCAGTGAAACCACTACAACCGTGTTAATACCAAGCCAGCAGAGATAAGGAACCTACAAAATATTACATCGACTAGATAGTCGCTATTAAAGCAATTGACTTACATATGTATGTATATGGGCACATAACTTACTATCAAAAACAATGTTACTCCCACCTGTTCATACATAAAAAGATCACAAAGATTTAGAACCTTAGCGATTGACATTAAAAAAGTACTAGTCACAAGTGCCTCGTGGTCTCACGGCACAAGTATGTGTCGTGCGATCGAGAGGATTCGGGTTCGATTTCCAAGCATTTCCAAGTGATTTTGGGTTTTTCCATTAGGAAATTAGAAAATAGCGAGAAGTCTAGAAATCTGCCCGATACACGGCAATACGCTCGCACCGTATTACGTAGGATACAAACCTGGCGAAATGCTGGGTTCAAAAATGTGCCTATCCTTCGGAGAATATAGGCGTGAGGTATGTAGTTATGTATGTAGTTAAAAGCTACTTTTATGTGAAATCATATTGAAACATTGCCATCGGCAGTTTGAGCATTTCTTGTGGTAACTTCATAACACAAACAAGAGGGAGCAATTAATTATAAACCGATGTGTGGGGAGTACACAAGGTGAATAGAGAACAAACAGTAGGGCCGGTAAAGTTTCTCAAGGGTCAAAGGAGACATTTCGATTACTAGTCAAGGGAACACGACTTATTAATATGTATCGTGGATTCCGCACGGCCCTTTATGTTGATTTACCGATAACGTTTATCGATTTGTCTTGTTCAACGGCCATTTAAATAATTCCCTTCGAATTAAAACGACTCTATTTTTTTTCGTGTGTTGTAAATGTGAATTACATTAGTTGGAGCCGTTATTCGTCTTGTTTTATTGGTGGTACATGTTGAAATTCCCTATTTTCACAAAATTAAGTATCGATCAGTACCAACCGATCACGGGTTTGAGAATTAATTTGTTTGAACACAGTAGGAGCTTGTTGATGGGCTACCGAATGGTTTTCATTTGTTTAATTTTAATCAATGCATTCTTTCTCTGGCAGAAGCGATAAGAGATGTTGTTTGATTGACTTTACGGCATATTTGAATTCGTAGAGTTAGGTTTTGAGTTATAGGTGGAGATTTGTAGTAATTTCTACATAACTAACTTTTTCAGTAATATTTATTAATAATTTAAATCATTATCAGCAGCACATATACGTCCCACTGCTGGGCACGGGCCTCCTCTACAACTGAGAGGGTTTAGGCCTTAGTCCACCACGCTGGCTTAGTGCGGGTTGGTGGACAGTTTACTACTTTGCAGGATTAATAATAATAAATAGCTGTGCCCGCGACATTGTGAATACACACGTAACTTCAAAAAGTCAAGGTGTGTGTGTGGCTTGAACCTGCGACCGTCGAGATTTTCGACCGCGTGCCTAAACCTCGAGGCCATCACGACTTTGTACAGTATACTTACATAATTTTAGAAATATATCTCACCGTATATGGTTAAGCATTCGTCAGGTACTAAGTATATATTATGTATGTTCATACAGATAAACTCTTAAATTGTTATTCATCACGTACTCCATTATAGGCATATTCTGTAAATTGTTCCAGTAACAAGATAAAATATGACATCATTTAATAAGATTACCGAAAATATTCCTATCCAGCGGTGTCCCCTTACATAATCGTCATGTGTTTTGTTTACCACACACGTCCTCGCCGTCTAGGTGACCTCATTTCTACCTCCTCCCCTCCGCCCATTCGCCTATTTCGCCCCTATTCGGTTTCCAATCGAGCCGCAATTATTCCGAAGTTGTTAAACGATAATGTTAATTCTTATTACTATCGGTGCTCCCGATGAAATTGTACAATAAATTATGATTGTTTCGCCACTGAGGTGCGCGGCCCAAATTGAAATTATTACAATCGTTTTCGCCTTTTATCGGTTTGCCATTGTCATCCAAACAATAGGCGTGTTTAGATTTTATACGATGTGTCTTTATTTTGTTAATATCGGCTATTATTTGTAAAAGGGCTTGACTAACATTTTTATTGGGTCGTATCTTGATATCTTCTCTTCTTTATTTGTGGCTAAATATAAATTTTTTATACTGCTTTGTGTTCTATTCGAAACAATCTTCAATAAATAAGAATTATTGTGTCAAACTTGGCAATGAAAGTATAAAAAAATTGGTTCGTTTTACTTAGCAGTGAGAAGGAGAAACAGTATAGGCACAGTTTTTAAGAGAACTGAAGTGAAGCGACAATTCTATCGCCGTACTGAAGGAGATACTTTTAAAACGAAGATTCGTGACAATAATGAAAAATGGGTAAGATAAAGCGACTGGGCGGACTTGTAATATATTTCACAAGTACGAGTATAAGTACCATATGTTTGCCTTCTGCAACTATAATTTTAAGTTCTAATTTGTAGTCGCATAGCTTGATTGTGATCATTTCATTGAAAAAGTTTTATTATACTGGTGC
Organism: Hemaris fuciformis; assembly: GCA_907164795.1. Lineage (NCBI taxonomy): Eukaryota > Metazoa > Arthropoda > Insecta > Lepidoptera > Sphingidae > Hemaris > Hemaris fuciformis. Next base: position 1,941,585 of record OU015454.1, read on the forward strand.
AACACCACCAGTAGCGGTACTTCCATAGAAGCCCAAAAGCGTTACACGTTAATTTGTAACGTCTAGTTTACAATTGTTTATTGTGGGATCAGGATATTCTCATTTATATGTCAAATTGCTTCCGTTCAATAAAGATTTAAAGCTTAAAGATTATTATTTGGACTTTTGAAAGGCAAACTGGGCTTTTGGGCTTCTATGGAAGTATCGCCACTGCATAGCACCACACTAACATCTGAGTAATAGAGTATCTACTTTCCTAAAACGAGTACGACTATTCTTCATCAGTCCACACAATTTTGCTGGCCTGATTGTAACCGAATACAATCTACATATAACGCCTTACTTATAAAAGTTAGTAACTGCTGCAAGCACGCTAAGCATACTTTGTTTTGCTCTATTAATTGACATGTGACGTACGAGAAAACGAGACAATGGATGTTTAAGTAGTAGTCAAAGGCTTTAAGTTCATAATCCTGAAATATGACACATTTCAGTCTATCATTTATCTAGGTTGGTCGCTATCCTGGTGTATAATAACACAGTGGTAAGTAGATTCCGTGCGAACCGTTCCGACTGTCATATCCACCACAGGTGTTATCCCTAAATTCTTAAATAATAGCTTGAAACGACTTACCACGGCAATAGTTTAAAAAAAAACTTAATAGTGACGATTCAAAGCACTTTTAAAAGTCTATTTGAATAAAGGTGATTTTGATTTTGAGTTTGACTTTGACACTTCAAATCCATCCATTCACATACGCTATCATGCAAAAAGCTGTCATTCTTAGCACGTGTCGAATTGTCCCTTAATTTCTCTATAAAGAAACCTATAATCACATTTTGGCTTTTGTATTAATCATTATCATCATCATTTTTACCAGTTTCGTTTTGGCCACAAGCCTGCGTGATTGGTATTTTTCGCCAGAAATGGTAGAAAAAGTCATAAATAGGAATATATAATAATTATAATAAATGAAATTGAAAATAATTTTATAAAAAGTAAATGAAATATTAATGAAAACGAAAATGTTTTTACATGGTTAAAATATCTGATAGCAAATTTACTTAAACATATTTATTACACAGGCCTTATGCATTATTAAAGAATTGTTCTGCTCTCCGAATATTTTCTAGGCAATTTACCAGCATGCTTAATTAATTGCGCTGTCTGGAGTGGCTAAATATACGAGTACACGCACTTATTTATTTGTTGTCTATTCGATAACTTTATCGTGGCATTTTATATTTTTAAACTTTGTCTCGTTTTAGCTTTGCTACACCCTTTCGGTTCGATGTTTGGGGTCTAAAGTGATCATTGTAAAAACTAAAAATAACTATTTGTAAGTCGAAACAGGAGCATTTTGCTAGACTAAACTGTTAATTAAAAATGAACATATGAGTTACTGATGATATAAATCGTTTTCTTGAAATTGCCAATAAGTCTGATTGTTCCAAATCATCTCCATGATGGTAGGATAAATTTTCCCTTGACATTTTACCGTTCCTTAAGAATCAATTCAAATATTTATCGATCGATGGAAATTAATATTTAAAATTCAATAAAAAATCTTTGACAAAGTTTGAAACCTCGGATGAAAACAAATCGCAACACAAAATTCCACGGCAACAGCGCTTGTTATTGAATAAAAACAAATCCTGATTCAAAAGAATAACAAAACAAGACGAAGTTTAGAAATTTTCAAACGTGTTTAAAGTGTACAAACGAAATTATAAATTTGTCGTGCGGCCGAGCGGTACAATTTGGGCGGGCGACACGCGCTACACGTGAGACAAAGCCTTACGTACACAAACGCTTTGCCAACTCGCTCCGGTGAAGTTTGGGAGTGCGGGACCTCACTGACGGCGGTGGCGTCTCTCAAAACTACATGTTGTCTACACTACAATTAGACGTGATTTCGACCTAGTGCAGTTAGTGTAGAATGTACATAGAGAGCAGTGGCGGTACTTCCATAGAAGCCTAGAAGCCCAGATAGCCTTACAAAATTACGAATAATAATCTTTAAACATTAAATTTTCATTTAACAATAGCAATTTGACATATTAAATGAGAATGTCCTGACCCGCAATAAACAATTATAAATTAGACATTACATAATTATCGTGTTACGCTTTTGGGCTTCTATGGAAGTACTGCTATTGGTATACATAATATACTATAATGTACTGTACATTCATGATTGTATCGAAGGCGCGTGCGCTTTTGTTTTTCTACATCCACTTTTCACCAGATATATTGTAGTCCCACGTATTAAAAGGCGAGATTAATACCGGGTGCGTGCTTCTACTGAGATTTTCCTGAAAAATATGTCGGTTCAAGGTTTCGTCCAGAGTTGTGGTCTTCTTCGGAGACCATATTGTGTGAGTCATGTGGGTTTTGAGTAAGAAACAAAGTATTTCATTATCATCATCAGCCCATATACGTCCCACTGCTGGGCACGGACCTTCTCTACCATTGAGAGTGTTTACAAAGTATTTGATCACCATTAATTTATTAACAATTCACACACACTAGGTACACTAATACTAGTGGTCCGTGCGGCGGCTGATAGAAAATTGAAAAGAGTGCGGTTCCAAATAACGCGTACTCGGCCCGCACTCTAGTCGCACTCTGCCGAAACGATGACGTCACCACCACTTGTGTCTTATTGTCGCATCAACTTCCTTATTAATGACCTCTGCGATATGTGTATTATTTGACTTAAAATCGATAGGACCAGGGTTTGCTGCGACATCAGAGAATACATTAAATATTGTTAATATGTCTATTGAATTTCTAATTGACTGTCTAACCCACTTCTGTCCTTGGTTGTATGCGAGAAAAGTTGGAGTTAAGACCGCGTTTATGCAGACGTAGTAAAGGACATCCGGCTACACCATGAAACAACTTAAAATCATTTATGCATTATAATACCGTTATTCAATCTTTGGATATTTGAATCCTTTAGGAGAAAATATTTTGCTCTATATAGAAATTTACTGAACGTTTATAATACAAAAGCAATTCCATTTATCCCTGTAAGCAAGTGAGCTTAATCATCTATATATATTTTCAAAAATATGGTTAACAAAATAATGGGTAAAAGCACAAAAGATTAGATTAAAGAAGAAGACACAATACCGACGAAATTTAACAGCGCATTGTCGTCCCTGCACATTGCCAGAACGAAATCAATATACCGACTTTTATGAGCTGTTGAGTTTGTTTGAAAGTGGCAAAGATATCGCGTCCTAATATTTATTCTAGTATATTTCAAAGAGCATTCTATGGCCGCACAAAACGGTTGGTTTGAACACATATCGTTAACATTTTTGGTAATGAGGCATCGTCAGGCAGTTAGCAACTTTTCTCGCTTATCTTATCTTTTTTTAATAGGTGCCATGAATTAATCGGATGGTCAATGTAATGGGAAACTATTGTTAACCCTTATTTATTTTATTTATTTAATATACTTTATTGTACACTATACAAGGAAAAATAACATAAATAACATACAACTTAAAAGATATATAGTTACAACAGGCGGTCTTATCGCTAGCTGCGATTTCTTCCAGACAACCCACTGGAATGAAAAGTTGTAGTTGTGGCAGCTGTCTTCAGAAATACATATAAATAATATACATATATATACACGCATAAATACATACATACATACATACACATTCATATATAAATAAATACATACATACATAAATATACACATATATATGCATATATAAATAGTCTACATTTAATAAAAGAGATAATTACCGAGATGTAAATGCATAATTATGTTTCATAAATAGTGAACATTAAATTGGAGAGAAGTGAGCTCTGAGAAGCCTTTTGAATGTGGAAAGCGATTTAGCTTTTCGTATTGTTAATGGCAATTCGTTCCACAAGCGTGCAGCATGGACTGTAAAGGAATTGCTGAGGTATTTGGTGCTATGTTTAGGTATTTCAAGTGTGAGATTTTCTGAAGATCTAAGGGGTCGTGCATGTGTTGCGCTAAGAAAACGGAACCTTTCTTTAAGATAGCGCGGAGTTGAAGGATTAAATAAGATTTGATAAAGGAGCAAGAGTATACGAGTATTTCGGCGAAGGCGCATAGATACCCACTTGAGTCTAATACGAAATTCGGAGACATGGTCATATTTGCGAAGACCAAATATGAACCGTATGCAAAAGTTCTGAAGTCGCTCAAGTTTTTCAAATTGGGCTTCGGTGAGGTCAAGAGAGCTAGCATCACTATAATCAAGGAAAGGAAAGAGAAGGGACTGAACCAGCGCAATCTTTGTGGGAATCGGTAGAAAATTCCGCAACCTACGAAGTGACCCCGCAGCAGCAAACAATTTACGGCTAACTTCTTGTAACTGGGGACCCCAGGATAAGTGCCTGTCGATATATATGCCTAGGTTCTTTACCTTGTCGCTTAAAGGGATCACGCATTCACTAAGCACAATTTGCGGTAAAGAGACGGAATCAACTTTGGCAATCATCCTGGAGCTGCCGACAACAATGACTTGGGTTTTCGAGGGATTGACTTTCAGACCGTGCGTATCGCTCCATTCACATATACGTGATTCCTTATGTGAGTGACGAGGTACCTGGGTACCTTTAGCATTTTCAAATTTAAATAAAAGTATGTTTTACGCCCTGTAGGTAGCTGTGATTTCCTGAGAGCTCTTAACTATTTATAAATTTTATATTTTTTAATGTTTTGATCCAGTCAATTATTTACAATGTTTTGTGGACACCAAAACTCATTTTAAACTCACAATAGAGTGACAAGGTACCCGGGTACCTCCTTGTGTTTTGTAAGACTATGAAAAAAGTTATTTTATTATTTTCGTACAAAAATTAATTAACACACATACAAACATAACCTCACGCCTGTATTCCCCGAAGGGGTAGGCAGAGGTGCATTTCTGCACCCACATTTCGCCAGGTATGTATCAGTCCCACGTAATAGGGGGCGAGCCTATTGCCGTTTTTTTCGAGCATAATTCCAGACTCCGTGCTGCTACTGAGAATTTCCTAATGGAAAAAACCCAATAACACTTTGCCCGACCCGGGAATCAAACCCAAGACCCCAGGACGGCACATACTAGATGTATTGAGTCCTGAATTTTTATATTAAGCCTAATACAGTGCATTCTCCAACATTTATTTGACGATTGCCATCACTTGACTTTCCTGTATATGTTTGTCCATTTAGGGGATAGGAATTATTTGCATCACAAGCCCAGAATATTTTTATGTCATACTTTTCAGATTTCGATGGCATGTATTGAGTAAAGCACTTCCGCCCACGATATCCACATTTCTGTTCGTCAACAGTAATACATTCACGAGGCCTGTAGATTTTATTCAAATTTGAAATGAACATAGTCCAAATATCTCATAAAGCAGAGCTGCTTTATGAGCTAACAAACATTCAGGTCGCGTTCCATCATTATCAAACCTTCTGAAGCGTAACAGCATTTGAATCAATCATGGTGTTTCGGTCGCTTGCTGATATCAGGGTAATTTTCCATCAGTTTATTATTGTATGCTACAGTAATATTATTATTAGTCCCTTTCCGATTAGTTTCCCTCAAGATTATGTCACAATGTCCAATGAAATGTTCATTGGACAATATATTTTAGAATATTTCTATTTGATTGTAAAGTTTACTGAAAGATGCAGCCCGCCCCGTTGACGAATAATAATGACTACTAGTTTGTGTCCTTGGAAGTGGATCAGACTGCCACCGCGTTCCATCTTTTGCAATAACAATATTTTCAAACGATACCCCTTCAACAACGCATTGGAATCGTAAGAGTCAATGTCAATTTCCATTCCAGCTTTTGGCTCAACATCCGAAATTTCCAATCTATCCTCTTCAACCAAAGGAATATAATCATGTTCATTATATCAGAAGCAACAATCTCACCTTCGCCATTAGAAGATTCTGCTAATATCGCTAATAATTCTGTTGAATTAAGTATATCTTCGAACACGTGGTCATTCCTTAGAAGTACTCACTCCAATATCATTATGAAATAATTATAAATTCACAAAATATAGGTAAATAACCACGTACACTGCAAACAAACGTATACAGTCAAGTATCCATGTCAAGCACGATGCATTGAAAGTGTTTCTTGCGTGCCGATAACCATGTACCGTTGTCCACCCTTGTTGTGTTGTCCACCCTTCCTCCGCTTTGATCGCTACAGATTATTAACTTTTATCTTAACTAAAATAATAATATTCCAATTATGTAAATACAACGTAAAAACAGATCTTGATTGTCTACATTACGTATAAACTGTATGAAGGTACCCGGGTACCTCGTCACTCTGGTAAAGGTGTTTTATTTGTCACTCACATAAGGGTTAAAGTCTATTAAAAAATAAAACATACATTAGTTATATTATTTTATTAAGAAGAACCATCGGTATTAAATGTACGCGGTTTGTATAGAAAACGTCAAATTTTTTATTTTTTGTCGGAATTTTCTTTAACGCTAGGGGGTTTGTAATCACCTTAGCTATTACCTGCCTTACTTTCCGATCACGGTCTGAATACACCCTGTATATTATGTTGTCGCTGTGTCTACAAAATGTTTCAAAACTCCGTCTGTAATAAGTTTTTAGTTTGTGGTGTCTTCGTTAGAGGTAAACAATAAAATATAAAATTTCATAATATTATTAATAATATTTTAAAAAATATTAAAAAGTGTAAAATTGACGATTCAAAAGAACTTGTAGAAGTCTATTTGAATAAAGATAATTTGACTTTGACTTTGAATACACATTTTGTTATAACATTTTATCGGCGAAAGAACACACTGAGGTATGTTGCACATCTGATGGGTATCTATAAATATTTTCTTAGTTGTTTTAAGTTTACTCAATTCACTAATGGAATCTTTACACTCGTCACAATTTGGGATTGTATTTTAAAAACGTATATAGGCGGATATAAAACTTATTACTATGATTTATACGGAAATCTAGAGAAATTGATTGTGGTTGGGAACACCGAAGGCAAAAGGTCACGCGGTCGTGCACCAACGAGATGGTCCGATCAAGTGAAAGAGTCGTCGTCCTCCACATTCTATACTGCCGTATCCTTAGATATGAGGGACCGACCAGAGAGAGAGAGAAAGAGACTATGATTTATACACATAGGGAAATTGCTAAATAGAAACAACTTAATATAACTTAATACAAAAACTAACTCTGTTTATGCAAGCTAAGTTGTTATATTGTGTATACGATAATAGTTCGCTGACACAAGCACCGCGCCCGATTCTATGGCGAGTTCGCAACTTCCCTCATATAAAAGGCTTTCTTCAGAAAATTTTCATATTACTTTAGCAGCAATAAGTGTAGCCGAAGCGGCTCGACGGATATGAAAAGCAATCTCGAAGGGATTTTATTACGTGAAAGAATATAAACGGAGTTTTTATTAGTAAGCACGGATTACCTTTTTGCAGTTACGTTTATAGAATGGGGCTAATTTCGTGGCGAATCGATGGCCTGCTTTGAGTTGGTCGCAAGGGGTTGCCGGCTAACGTTTGGAACATTATTAACGTTCATTGCTTGTAATATTGTGAATAATGTATGAAAGTCATTCGGAGAGATTTTTTCAGAGACCTTTTTTATAAAAACATTCTGAACAGATTTAAAATGTTTGATGTAAATAAGGTTTTATAGGTTGACCGTGAAAACTGTCGTTTACAAATCGAGACTAATTAATTTTGTAAGGAGATATCAAGATTGATATTTACGTGTTTGTGATTTATTTAATCGCCGATATTCTTAAACAGATTATTATTTGATAGTAGCCGTTGCCCGCGGCTTCGATTGAGTTTATATTATCACTAGTATGTGCCGTGCGACCTAGAGGTCCGATTCCTTGATTCGAAGATTCAATTCCTGGATCGGGCATAGTGTTATTGGGTTTTTCCATTAGGAAATTCTCAGTAGCAGCATTGTGTCTGGAAATGTGCCCGAAAAACGGCGATAGGCTCGCCCCATACTACGTGGGACTGATAGATACTTGGCGAAATGTGGGTGGAGAAATTCACCTCTGCCTACCCCTTCGGGGAATACAGGCGTGGGGTTATGTATGTATGAATGTCAATGTAATAACAATAGATATCCCTCAGGTATCTAATATTTTCCAACAAAAAATATCCAATAAACGTATTCATGTCCCCATCTATCTTAGTACCAAGATTGATTGAAAATAATTTAGCGATTTCTTGAAAACGTGTTAAACAAACTCAATTTCACATGTATACTATAAGTTAGAATACACAAAAAGTAGACATGCAAAGTTTATATGAGTAGAATACAATGATCAGATTATAATAGAAAACAGCGGTGCTATCGATCCAGACAGTAATCTATTTAATAAGTTTTTATGAGATATATTCAATGTTTTCCTTTCAGAGAACTAACTTCGGCCATAAATTAATTATGATTATAGAAACCAAACAGTATGTAAAATTTTCGCTTTATTACAATTGAGTGGAGCACGCGTAGAATTTGTACGAAATAATTGTCCTATAAGTGGAAATTGTTTTGGATTGTGTTTTATATTTTTATTTTATATTTTAGATTGTGATTGTTCTGTGTATTTCCCAAATCAAATAAAATAAAAATAAAAAATAGAAATATGTATAGGTACTAATTATTTCTAAGCGAAATTCGGACAGTCTAGTCGTCTCAAAACCGGGGCATCGCTAACACTGCCCAACGTTCTGAAATTTCTGCCTTTACTAACACAAAAAATATCTAATGTGTTCACTGGAACGGCGGAGATATTCTACGAACTACGTAGTAACTTGTTTGTTTGCAGCTTTCTTACGTACATTTTAGTTCTTTGACATGTTTATTAATTTAATAAAAATGTTCTTATGAGTTCATTATCGGTATCCAAGTATATACATACGTCGCCTTGGCTTGGTATAACCTTTAGTTATTAATCTGAGAATAAAAATCATTGCTTTAGGCTCATTATCATCAGCCAATTTCTAATATGTACGTCTTGTTGAGCGGGCCTCCTCTACAAAAAGATTTAGGCCTTAGTCCACCACGCTGACCTAGTGAGGGTTGGCGGACTACACACCTAACAAATTCCTAAGAACTTTTAGGTGTGCAGGTTTCCTCACGATGTTTTTCTTGACTTTCAATACACAGGCTATGCTTTAGGTTGAATAAGTTAATTTAATAATTGTGTGCGTGTATTTATGGCCAACGTTAATTCTTTAAGGTGATTTAACCAACGCTTTCATTGTGGAGAAACGCAGGCTCTTTAGGCACATTATATTATTTTTCAAATATTTATGAGATCAAAGACACGCGTTTTGTGCCTTTACTGTTTATGGAATTATTCCGCAATAAAAGAGTGCGAACCTCGCCGTAATATCGTTCCATAAGGCCTCACTTGTATAAATTGTGAGCAATGTTAAAGAAAGCATTACATTGAGCCGTCCACAAAGCGACTAGTGCACCTGAGTCCACACAACTTCCGCCGCGACTGTCGATGTCCGATACATAAAGGAGGACGGTATCAATCGCCGTGAATAGCCACTACCCCGCCTTTCACGTCCTACGTCGCAGGTACAATACAAATTGCAGAATTTGGACGTACTCAATGGTATATTGGTTCCGTTTGCTGGATAATCGTGTTATTGTTGCCATACTAACCCATCTGCCTCGTGGTCTCGCGGTACAAGTATGTGCCGTGCGATCTAGAGGTCCTGGGTTCGATTCCCGGGTCGGGCAAAGTGGGTTTTTCCATTAGGAAACTTCAGTAACAGCACGGAGCCTGGAAATGTGCCCGAAAAACGGCAATAGGCTTGCCCCCTATTACGTGGGACTGATACATACCTGGCGAAATGTGGGTGCAGAAATGCACCTCTGCCTACCCCTTCGGGGAATACAGGCGTGATGTATGTACTAACCCATTTAAGTTTGACGCATTCCGATATTAGTCTGTGGATAATTGTCAAATCTTGAGAGTCGTAATAATAATTCTACAATCGATACTTTGAGGACTGCATTGCTATGACTGCCAGTTAAAGATTGCTTTTATGTGCCAATATAAAAAAAAAACTTGACTGCCTTGTGTTCTCGCGGAACAAGTACGTGCCGTGTGATCTAGAGGTCTCTGATTCGAATCCTGGGTCGGGGAAATTGTTATTAGGATTTTCCATTAGAAAATTCTCAGTAATAACACCGCGGCGTCTAGAAATGTGCCTGGAAAACCGCAATAAGTTCGCCGCCTGTTACGTGGGACTGATACATACCTGGCGAAATGTGGGTGCAGAAATGCATTTCTGCTTACCCCTTCTGGAAATACAGGCGTGACGTTATGTACGTACATATATATGTATTTTTAATAAATCTTATTAAACATAATGGATCTGTTGTAGCGATATTATACAACTGTCTGAAAATAAATAGATAATTACTTATTTGATAGTAGTTTAGTAGATCATTATCATCATCATCATCAACCCATATACGTCCCGCTGCTGGGCACGGGCCTACTCTACAACTGAGAGGGTTTAGGCCTTAGTCCACCACGCTGCCTAGTGCGGGTTGGCGGGAAATATATAAATAAATGCAATAAAATAATTAAAAAGTCGCAGTATTAAGGCGTATCACAAATCCGAAGCCAACAAGTTGTACATACACTGTACAAGTGAATAGGATTAAACCGCTTTGAATAATTTTGTACAAACTCTACATGAAATTCACTCTATCAGCCAGTGCTGTTATTTCTGGAACAATACAATCGCCACGAAACTGTTTTGTTCGCTAAGTGCCGCACCATTATTATAATTAAATTAGTTTGTCCATTTGTCTCCCGGTGTGGGCTCGGGACTCGGGACTCGGGACCTCCAGCAATAGCTTTATCTCCACCGGCTTGGAGTCGCCATTCAAAACTAACCGATTAATATAATGACGGCCACTTCCTAAGTCTATGTTATTGCTTGGAACAAGTTTAACTTTTGCTAGGTTTCCTAAATCCACCTTTTGACATTCTATGTGTATATTTTGACCTTGGAACACAATTGTCATATGACATAATTTGTAGTGTTGTAAAATGATTATATAAATTGATACAAAAAAAATCATTTTAACTAATTGGTATATGGTTTATTAGATAGAGATGTTATCTTTTTCATTGCAAAAGTAAAACTTAAAGGGAAAGAAAATAATAGGAGAAATGTAAAATAATGTGCAATAGTTATTTTTGTAACCAATAACCATATATATTTATTCCATTAGGTACAAGATTATAATTACAATGAGTAATTGGATATTTACGAAAGGGTAGGCAGAGGTGCATTTTTGCACCTACATTTCGGCATTGCCGTTTTTGGGGCACATTTCCAGACTCCGTGCTGCTACTAAGAATTTCCTTATTGAAAAACCCGATGACACTGCTCAACGCACGCACGTCATACGAGTATACATAGTAGGTACTTTTGTCGCGAGACCACAAGACAGAATTTATATTTGTCAATGGTATAGAATAAGATGGATGACAGTGTAGTATAGTGTAATGGCTCTTTATACTACTATTATTTTTTTAACGAAAGTATGGCGATGCAATGCCAGGCTTTTAGGATCATATAGAAAAATATAGGTATAGTAGTATAATGTTATAAAAAATGTGTGTGTTGCAACACAGGCTATCGTTTGAAGTCATTGCTGTGTGGCATTTTTTGGTTACCGTTTTAGTGCTGGTCAGTTAACTATTTTTTTTAGATGAAACCTTTTTGTATTATAATATCTCAATGGTTATTTTATTTTATTTAAGGATATCCTGCAAGAAATTATTTTTGCATTTAAATATGAGGTTGTCATTTTGTGTAATCGGATTCCTCATTTGAGTCTTTCTGATTAGCCATTCCATTGCGTAATTCTTACAGTCTTTGTGACGTATGCATTATATATATTATATACCAATCACAAATCAAGATCCTCACGGTGCTCATTTCGAAGATGGAACACTTTTTCGTTCACTCCAAAGATTACGACATATGTAGTAACGTTGTACTTTATCGTGTCATGAAAACTTGACAAGATTGACCTACATCCGAAGGTTACAGTCGGCTGCAATTAAACATTCCTGTAGTGGCACTGCGCCAATTACTAAGTGCCCTTAAACTTGATCGCAAATTGTATAAGTCCCCCAGCTTTAGTACTTATGTAACTTCTTAGTTGAAGACGTCTGTTGTTCATTCACGGTTATAATAATTAATACTGAGCACAGTTTTTAAGTAAAAGTGTGTTAGAAAACAATACAATTATAATTAAATGGCCTGATATTTAAAATGATAGTTCTGCAGCTGTTTTTTTCTAAGAAATGAATAATAATATATGCCATCTATGATTTTTTTTGTATCTATGTATTTACATATAAATATGTTAGTTTATATTTTTTTGTTCATAATCTTTTTATAGGTACTGTTAATTTCACCAAAACGCTATTTATGCGCCTGTTTTTTTTAATCTCTGCATCACCCTTAGGTTGACTGTTAGAGAATGCCTAAGGCATTAAGTCCGCCGTATATGAACTTGGTCGGTCAACGAAGACATTGCAAGAAAATTTGTATGATACGACTTTTCTACTAGGATATTTCATTAACCCGAACCGTTCATTTTAAATTGAATGATATAATTTGATACCCCAGTAGTATGTTCTGAGATCTTATACTAGAAAAATATTTGGTTAAAAAAATTGTGGAATTAATTTTAAAGTTCAAGAAAATAATTTGTTTAGTAGATTTTAGTATGGTATTATATTTTGGCATCGTGTAAGTGTTTCATCATGTAATAGAAAACGAAAAAGTATAATAATTAATAACTAAATTTGAAACAAAGATATTTTTTTGCAATTTCAAAACAATGTTATAACTACGTTAAAAATATCAGTAAAATAAAGTAAAGCGAACACTGCAGATGAAGTATTAATATTAAAATAAAATTGAAACGTAAAGGTTTTAAAACAAAATGATGACAATGGAGACGTTAAAACAACTCCGCTTGTAAAATTACTGCAAGTACGAACATAATTGAAGCCATTTTTGTCCTGCTGAAGCGCCTGAAGATTGTTTTGTTTGAATTGTTGACGAGAGTTGCTGCCACCTGCCGGCTACAGATTATTTACCTTTCATTACAACCTCTACAATTCTTAATGTTGGGAAAATGTGAATCTCAATTTGTTTTTCGGAGCGCTGTCATTGAATTCACATTCATAACTGTGTTTGATTTTGCTTTACACGCAGCTTTGCTTGCAAAGATATTTTTTTATTGCACATAAAAATAATGTATTATATATATTATATTTTATTATAGCTTTAGTCTGTGATCTCGTAGTTATGATTTAAGATTTGGTTCTAGAGATTTTTTTTAACATAATACTCGTACATGTCGACATTCGACAGTTAGTTATAGTTAGTTTTTTGATACAAAACAACCTAACATTTTACTGGAAAAAGCATTCTATCTGTTAATCCAGGCAATAAAATATCTGGGATATCACCTAAAATCCATTGCGCCGTTTATTAACAAATATCCAAAAAACTATCTATTTTATGTTTGTATGGATATCTAAAAGCTATTACTATACTATTTTTAACAGCCGCTATACTAATGTGAAGTCGGAGCACGCAGGTAGTGTAAGTTACAAGGACATCAGTATTTCGTACGCACGCAAAAAACACGTGCAAGGAAGTCGGACTGAAACTTTTCCGCAATTGTACATGCTCCAACGTACAGTATGAGTAGTTTCAAGCAGCTGTAAGGGAATATAGTGTATACTTAGACTCTTGTGGTTATTTAAGTGAACCCGAGTGTCTGTAAAATTCATTCGAGTGTACATAGAATTCAATTTGGTGAATCGATAAAAAAAATGAAAAGCAAATTCATTATTCAAATTAAAATACGTATTTATTTAGTTCCTATCCTGAGCTACACTAATAAAAATAAGTTTACTATTTGTCGTAATAATTAATACTTTTTGTCGTGGATATCAGAAATTAAAAAATCTCACGAATCTAGACGCAAAGCGAAAACATAATTAATATAACGGACATAATTATGAAAGACTTTTTAGGTTTACAAGCAAAAATATTTGTGGTTTTTATTAATTACCTAAATATTTGATAGGTCTTGAGATCGAACTCCCAATCTATCGTTTACAAAGCTTGTACACAACTGCGCTACAAAGTTTGATAATTAGGAGAGGTTAGGTTAGGACTAGGGCCTAACCTCTCAAATGCACAGGAGGCTAGCAATTGCCTGTAATTCAGTTATATAAATATGTTTTCTTATTCCAAGATGAAAACTGAATTATACTACACATTTTGAAGGAAATTACCGTCATTACAAAGATGGCGAGCCGCAAAATAAATGTATGCCGAATAAAGCCTACAAGTAACCGCTGGGCGCTGGATGTGCGGGAAATGAGACCGCTTATTGTAAAATGTTACATTATTTATGTTGCCGGCGAAGCGATCATAATAAACTTTTTAATCAATTATAATTTGCGGCGCTCATCATATCTATTCTTCAAGCTTAAACAGGCAACGTGATTATTGAATATGGTAGTCAGGTGATCTTTGCCTATGGTGGTTTCATATGGTAATTTATGGATAACGGTCACCCCAAACAAGGCGGATTCACAGGTTACCACCTAGCTTTAAGTTTTCTGTCAGGATTAGCCAGTTTCTGTCTATTCAAGTTAATATTAAAATGAAATCAATGAACTGGCCAGCTAGTTGTATGGTAAATTGACTTTTGCCCGTCAGTGCCATATCCAAATTTTAATTTTATTTAGGTTAGATTTGTTTATAGATTTACTAAAAAAAGCCGCTTCTGAAAGTGTTCGAGACCAATGTGAACTAAAAAGTGCTGGCTTCATGTCGTCTGAGTAATATTTGAAAACAAAAAAACCATTGATTGATACAAACCTATCCGAAAATTACAACAATATCTATGATTCTTCACAAACCGAGGCTTGCACGTGCGCAAATATCGCTAATTTGAAAATATTTTAAAAAACGTCTATTAATCTCGAATAAATTTCGATTCTAAAACTGTGTAAAATGTAACAATCAGTTCACATTTCAATGATTTCTTAATAATAATTGTTAATACCCAAATTTCTTTAGCGTTATAAGAGAAACAAGGAATGTTGTAAATATTCCTTGGGCTAAGGCATTCTCGTATCGTACCCATAAAGCGACACGCTGTATACAGGGAAGGCGTATCGCGTTCCCCTCCACAACATTATATTTCTCTTGTGTTTTATTCTTCTCAACGTAAATTATCATGTCATAAATAAACAGTAATATCTCGCTACGAGATATATTTTTTGATGCTTTAGTTTTGTTGGAGATTTTGGGGAGCTTTTAACAATTTTCTTGCGTCTTCAAAACGACAATTGCTTACAACACTCATTTGTAGTATAGACACGAACATGAAATACATATCATTTTCTGATGGACCGAATATGTTACATTAAGTAGTATGAAGAAATTCAGGTTTAGTTTAAACAACCCGGCGGCTGCTGGTTCAAATGCCAAGTACACACCTCTGAATTTTCGAAGTTATGCATGTATTCACAATAAATTATCAAGCACTTTAACGTCAAAGGAATGACTAGGCCAGCGCGGTGGACCAAGGCCTCACCACTCTAAGTTGTAGAGGAGGTCCGATCTATCCGGAGGCTGATATACTCGCACAATGTTAAGTGCCATGTATGTATATGATACCCGTAGGTACTATTTTCTTAAAGGATTGATATTTAACAGACTCACACGTAAATGCCAAAGAGCAGTACAATACGAGAAAATTTAATAAAAAGACACATACATACATAAACTCACGCCTGTATTCCCTGAAGGGGTAGGCAGAGGTGCATTTCTGCACCCACATTTCGCCAGGTATTTATCAGTCCCACGTAATAGGGGGCGAGCCTATTGCCGTTTTTCGGGCACATTTCCAGACTCCGTGCTGCTACTGAGAATTTCCTAATGGAAAAACCCAGTAACACTTTGCCCGACCCGGGAATCGAACCCAGGTCCAGATCGCACGGCATATACTTGTACCGCGAGACCACGAGAAAGAGAAACCAAGTATAATCGGAGTAACTTTTAAAATGTGAACATTGTACATTGTTCTCTAGACATTGTTGTGCAAAAAGAATAAATAAGTTGCAAGATACTAAGTTAGCAACTGGCCGCTAAATTTCTAGCTCCATATATCAAAGGAATTCAACTAAAATACTTAGAGTACGGAGCTGGCACATAAATCTCTAGAACGGTCGCAGATAATGGATCTTTTTGTTAGTACAAAGTATCTTAAGTGCTAGTATTTTACGGTTAAGGACCCGTAATAAATATATATAATTCTTTACCTGAATTACCTATATCTTGTTAACAACCTTCGGTGACAGTTCAGCGGATATTGATGTATTCGATTATAGGTTTGGTCCTATATATTAAAAGCCTGTTAAAGCGAGTTTTAATGCGGATTAAAAATTTCTCATCCGATTACGATAAGCAAAGCGGAGGGTAATGGTTTTGACCGGTATATCTATATTTTTTTCTTATAGATCCTAAGCTACCAATAATAAGTTGCTTTATTATTGTTAGAAAGTTTCGTTTCGATAGTTTTGTTAACATCAATATGTATATGTGTTAAAGATATGAAATATATTGTCACCCCAATGCGTACAGACAATACAGATTCTATTAAATCACGTTAAATAACATTGGGTTTGCATTGCATTTACACATTTTATACTCACATACTTCACACTCATACTTATCATAACGATCATCTGAACAGGTTATATTATATATCATAATCAGGGTGTTTGGAACAGATTTTACGTCTGGAGGATGTAGTACCAGTGACTCACAATCCGGATGTCGCTTACTCGTTCATCGTAATTTCTTTACGTAACCATCACTTCCTGCTATCCATTCCACAATACACATTTTTCCTCTCCCTTACGTTATAGTGCTACAAAAAACGAGTATTGATCCATTTTGTATTTATATATTTTCGACCAACCAAGGAATTATTCCATAGAACCGATTTCATGGAGGAAATAAAGACATTAAAAACATGCAATTAAATAAATTGCATGTGAAAATGAATAAATACAGTGTAGTGTTTGTATACTAGTCTCGGGAACACGGGTAGTGGGGAACAGTCTCGTGCGAGCCGGTGGCCAGAGCGGACGTGTTACCCTGACTGCTGGTGACGTAACGAGCCAATACTTCAGCCTTGTGAAGGCTCGAGTACCATATAAACCAAACTGTTTTTCATAAATTGGAACAGCAACAAAATTTGGAAAGACAGAATATAGTGTTTCATTGAATATCGAATTCAGCTGTTTGTAGGTCAAGTATTTACCTACTAAATTGAAAGCCTTGTTGGTTTGACGTAACATAAATGTGGTTTAATGTAATATGAGAAAACTATTCCCAAGACAAGTAATCACAAGACCTTAAAGTTCTAAGAAGACTAGCTTTACTTATATTACCATTTTAGGAGTACAAAAACATACTTTAACATAGTTTGGTTAGTAATTACTAGAAATGAATACAAATATATACATATAGATTATAGTCGTGATGGCCTCGAGGTTTAGGCACGCGATCGAGAATCTCGACGGTCGCGGGTTCAAACCCCAGACACACACCTCTGACTTTTCGAAGTTATGTGTGTATTCACAATGAATTATCACGTACTTTAACGGTGAAGGAAAACATCGTGATGAAACCTGCACACATAAAAGTTCTTAGGAATTTCTTAGGTGTGTAGTCCGCCAACCCGCATTAGGCCAGCGTGGTGGACTAAGGCCTAAACCCTCTCAATGGTAGAGGAGGCCTGTGCCCAGCAGTGGGACGTATATGGGCTGATGATGATATACATATAGTCGTTAAATACTCTAAAATACCAAATATACTCAAATGATATTTAAATTTAATTAAATGATTTTTTAAGTTATTATTAGACTGTCTATGTTTGACTACTTTTAGTATTGAACTGGAGTTATTAGTTTTGAATCAATAAATAACATTAAGGCATACGTGTCTGACTTATCGCAGTAATGTGTGTATTCACAATGAGATATACTCGTGACTCGTGTGTATTCACGGTCACCTGCACACGTAAAAGTTCTTAGGAATTTATTGTGTGTTTAGCAGGCCAACCTACGTCAAACAAGCGTGGTGGACTAAGGCCTCAACCCTCATAGTGTGGAGGCCTGCACCAAGCAGTGGGATATATTAACTAACATTTGGATATAAGTCTGGTGTTTTACCGCTATTTTATATATAATACGTACATACATACATAATCTCACGCCTGTATTCCCCGAAAGGGTAGGCAGAGGTGCATTACTGCACCCACATTTCGCCACGTATGTATCAGTCCCACGTAATAGGGGGCGAGCCTATTGCCGTTTCTAGGGCACATTTCCAGACTCCGGGCTGCTACTGAGAATTTCTTAATGGAAAAACCCAATAATACTTTGCCTGACCCGGGAATCGAACCCAGGACCTCTAGATCGCACGGCACATACTAGTACCGCGAGACCACGAGGCAGTCTTACGTATATATATATAATAGTCGTATCATATGAACTCATGCAATTTAATATCAGTCTTATCACAATTCTAGATAACTTAGAATATTAATACATTCAAATCGATGTCAAGTGAATGTCTAAAAAGCTTTAACCCTATTCTAGTGTCTTTGAAACTGTCTCTATCCGACTGAGATATATTATGAATGAGGTTTTCCTGTTCGGAATTATTGATAACCACTTCAATAATGATATTGCATTGTTTGTTGGCAAAGATGAATGCAAAGCTAAAAGTCACGCTAAAATGGAACACTACGAATAAATGAGAAAAAGTAAGATCATCCGAATTCACAGGAATTAAAAATTGAAGAAGACAAGGAATTCGACTTTTTAATAAAAAAAATCTCCATCAAAATTTTGAGTATGCTGACGATTACTGTAAAGGATTAATACGTTTATATCAATTGAAAAGCTTAGTAAACCATTTTATATTTTTAATGGTACCTAATAAATAAATACCCCGAACAGTCAAATCTAACTCCACAGTAGAGTAGAGAGATACAAAAGTTCTTTGTCTTTGGTATCTGGAACTATGGAGGAATTTTCTGTATCAATTTTTCTCTATTACATTACTATTTATCTATATTTATTTACTATTTATTTATAGTTTTATCCCACTGAATTGATTAATTGCGATGGATTATTCAGCTACTCCGATTCGGATAATGTAATCTTTGTATTAATGTTGTAAACTATTTCTTGATTGGAAAAGAGCAACACTAGAGTTTTTTGCCCGTTCTTTTCTAGTGATGACTGCCTTCCGCACTGGGTGGTAAACAAAATTTTAAATGACTGAATCTAAGTGATGTATTTGACATTTTATAGATTCAATAAATGTTATGTAATTTAAATTAATTGGGGTATTGTATGTACATGTAAATTTGTCATTGTCGCCGATCTCTAGACTTAAATACATTTTACAAGACAGTTGCAAATATTTTTCATAAATCCGGCAATATCCAGCGAAGCTTTGATAAACACTCTAAGCCACACTTTCAAAAGCAATAAAAAGGTGAACATAATACATACTACACTCCCGTGTGACGCCGAAGAAAATCTATTTTATTCCGCTTATAATCCGGAGCGTTGCCGGCGGCTCCGGGCCGGCTAAACCGGTAAATTGTATTAGAGCGGGCGTCGCGCCGGAGGACGCCGGATCGACAACGCTGTCACCGGACATAACCGGATACGCCGGTGTTTGTTTAACTAGTCCGCTGAAATTGGTATTTTTTGTAGGATTTACGTCGGATATGGAACATTTTCATTTGTTGTTTCTGTGTAACAGTGACATGATATTCATTTGAAATAACTAACTCGGTATAGGCTATACTATCCAAATATATTCTATTTAATTACATACATACATCACCTCACGCCTGGGTGCATTTCTGCGTCCATATTTCAAGACTCCGAGCTGCTACTGAGAATTTCCTAATGGAAAAAAACCAATAACACTGCTCCAGCCGGGACCTGTAGATGGGACGCCACATACTTGTGCCGCGAGACCACGAGGAAGTCAATACCATCGTTGCAATAAGTAGGTAACATTTACATTACACAAAAACAAAGAAATAAATATATAAATCAATTATGGAGAAAAATTAAACGACGCTCAAAATATGTATAAAGTTGACCCGAATTTTATTAGATGATGTTTGATTGATTTTGTTTTAGCTTAACGCAATGTACGCATATTGTTTCGAATATATGGAAACGGCAAACGAAAACAAACAACAAACAAAATTGAAACGTGTCGTGTATGCACGTAAAGTGAATATTTAGAAATAAAATGAACGGACAAATCTTCCTGCATTTTTCAGAAACAAGGCCGAGAGACGGATACGTGGAAAACTGGATATGTTTCATAAATTGGGTCAAATGCTTGCATGATTTAAATATGCTTTTACTCAGAATTCGACATGTATAGTATTAAGTAATCATTTTAGGTTGTCTCGTTAATACTGTAGCGTAAGGGCAGTAAGCGATATATCGGTCGGTCATACATCGATTCCCAAGTCTTCTGTAATGTTATTGGGTTTTCCATTGGTAAATTTTCATAAGCAGCACTTAATCTGAAATTGTGTCCGGAAAAAGGTAAAAAGCTCACCATTTATAATGCAAAACTTATATAGCAGCTTTCAAACTATATTATACAAATACATCTTTGTCCTACAAAAGGAAAATTAAAGGTGAAAATCCGTTTTTCCTTAACCGAAAGTTGCAAAGAAAACAAATCATTAACGTAAATTTTATCGACCTTAGTACCTTCATCATCATCATCATCATCAGCCCATATACGTCCCACTGCTGGGCACGGGCCTCCTCTACAACTGAGAGGGTAAGGTAAGCTAAGGTCTAAACCTTAGTCCACCACGCTGGTCTAGTGCGGGTTGGCGGACTACACTCCTTAGAAATTCCTAAGAACTTTTAGGTGTGCAGGTTTTATCACGATGTTTTCCTTCACCGTCACCTTAGTACCTTAAATTAATTTAAACCAAAATTTTCCTACGTTTATTGATAAGTGTTAATATTCAAGAGCAAAACTTGTGGACGGTCCATATATTTAGTGGAACGTGTTTAACAGAATTCGCCGGACGCGCTAACGACCCCGCCGGGAGAATAACCGACCAAATTACATTATCCCTTTACCAGAATCCGGATGTACGTGTTTATGCTGACAATTTTCTTGGTATCATTGGCGGCCGGCGCAAGTTAAAGGAATTATAAGAGGAGATATATCAGTTTATTTTATTACAATTTAAGAGTTATTTTATTTTACTTTTTTGTTAAGTGATTTTATTTAACATAGCTTTTGCTCGCGACTCCGTCCGCGTAGACTACATGAGTTCAGAAAGAAAATAATTTGTAGTCTATTTTACTCCACAGAGTCCCATTCATGTCCATACCAAAAAATCATTCAAATCGGTCAAATAGACGTGAAACGTGTGCCGCCGCGCACCGGCCGGCCGGCGTCTTGTACATCTTTGTGCGCTTTATCATTTTTTCGCTGCGGTGTTATTTTAAAACTGCGATATCTTCTAAGATACTCATTGAAATCAAATGATGTAAAGGGCAAATTTCTTTTAAATTAAATACTTGTGATGAATAATGTATTTATTTGGATAAGGATTAATATCGTCTTTCATCATCAGCCCAAATACGTCCCACTGCTGGGCACGGGCCTCCTCTACAACTGAGAGGGTTTAGGCCTTAGTCCACCACGCTGGCCTAGTGCGGGTTGGCGGACTACACACCTAAGAAATTCCTAAGAACTTTTTAGGTGTGCAGGTTTTATCACGATGTTTTCCTTCACCGTTAAAGCAAGTGATAATTCATTGTGAATACACACATAACTTCGAAAAGTCAGAGGTGCCTGGGGTTTGAACCTGCGACCGCCGAAATTCTCGACCGCGCGCCTAAACCTCGAGGCCATCACTGCTTTTTTATCGTCGTATATTTAATATCGTCTTTATGAAAACACCATTTACAAATAATGCTTTATTTCAGAACAAATTTGGTTAGCATAAAAAAGGTTATAGTGAGCCAACCTTAAAAGATAGACAGATGCTGTCGCGGACTTTTTTTTAGAACTTTTAAAGGGGAACAATTCTGTCATACATTATTTTAGCGAAACTTTAACCGTTTCCGCATCACACGCAGCGGAAGATCTCAAAAGGAAATAATACCCCCTATTTTAAAACATTATTTATTGCTGCTCCGCTCCTATTGGTCGTAGCGTGATGTTATATAGCTTATAGCCTTCCTCGATAAATGGGCTTTCCAACGCTGAAAGAATTAATCCAATCAGACCAGTAGTTCCTGAGATTAGCGGGTTCAACCAAACAAACAAACAAACAAACAAACAAACTCTTCAGCTTTATATATTGGTATAGATATTTAATATTTAACATATTTATTCCTCATAAATACATATATACATTTTTAGCTCTAGTTTTAAAGTCCATACAGATAAAGTTTGTAAGCAGTAGAGCTATGCGTAACAGCTTCGACTGCGATTTGAATAGGCCGGCTCGATTAAAGGGTTACCACTGTGTCATGGGAAATTGACGTATAGCAACAGTATTCCTGCAGTGAGTAAGATTGTTGGACGTTCAATCTGTGTTGGAATATTCTTATTTATTCTAATTTGTAGAGGAAGCACGTGCCCAGCACTGGGGCGTATATGGGCTGATGTTGATTTATTCCGATAATGACCAATAGGTCTAAAATCCCTCATAGTGACCAATGCAAGTACTATATCGCGTTCTGAGTTCAGCCTTTGTGTATTGCCTTTGCATAGTTTAAGTTGCCTTCAGGCTGTCATTATTGCGTCAACTAATGAAGTAATAATTGTAATAATCCTTGTCATTCAAAATTGTTATGACATAACAACAAATAACAAATTGTTATTTTTGGTAAAAAAATCGCGTGTTGAAATTACATACATAACCTCACGTCCGTATTCACCGAAAGGGTAGGCAGAGGTGCATTTCCGCACACACATTTCGCCAATTGTTTTCCCACGTAATAAAGAGCCTATAGCCTATTGCCTGTTTTTCGGGCACAATAACCGACTCTGTATTGCTTCTGAAAATTTCCTAATAAAAAAACAATAAGATTTTGTCTGACCTAGGATCGAACCCACGACCATATTCGTAACGCGAGATCACAAGATATTGTCGAATTTAGTATCGTATTTTTGCAATTACTGTGTCATCGTTAGATAATAACTCGCCGCCATTTATAAATTGCGCCGCACAAAACCACCCCTCACTAAAGGAAGTGTCCTATCAACTGTCAGAAGAGAAAAATATATTTTTTCAGCATTTTCCTTGACAGGCCCGTTGCAAACATGTACATGTGGGGCGGACGACAATAAATATCGAGCATTATGGGTGCCTGTAGGCCTGAGTTATAGCGGACTTCGACTTGTGCTGGACCAACGATTAAGGACGATTTAGTTTGAAAACTCCTTGGTCAGGGCCCGACTTTGAGTAATTGATTGGAAATACGCAAGCTTCGTCTGAATTAAATATATTTTGCTGGATAGTTGGCGTCTATAAACAAATATTATTTAGGGTCAAAGCGAAACTTGAATTCAATACATTTTCAGTTAAATAAGTAAATTAGTTACATGTTGCTGCTGTACATATAAGCAAATTGCGTAATAATTTTGTTTTTATTTTTAGTTTGTCTTATAAAATACAAACATACATATAAATTTCGCATGTTGACCCGTCATACATACTATAACAAATCATAATATGTTTTACAATTGTCTACTGAGTAAGCAACATATCCAGCAAACAATTCCATAACTATCGCGAAAACTAGCGAATCTTTTAGAAGGTACAGCCTTAACCTGAACTTGAACCATGCTACAATTATACTAATATGGCGACAATTGGTTTGAGGGGAGCGTTGAGTAGGCTCTTCAAACTAAAGATATGTGTATGAAGGTGTAAGGTGTACGTACATATACAGGGTGTATTCAGACCGTGATCGGAAACTAAGGCAGGTAATAGCTAAGGTCATTACAAACCCCCTAGCGTTAAAGAAAATCCCGACAAAAAAAATTATTGACGTTTTCCTAACAACCACATACATTTTATACCTATGTTTGTATGGAAAACGTCAAAATTTTTATATTTTGTCGTGATTTTTTTTAACGCCAGAGGGTTTGTAATCACCTTAGCTATTACCTGCCTTAGTTTCCGATTACGGTCTGAATACACCCTGTATGTACATATACAGTAGGCCTACCATGACTTTTTAACAAACGATTCAATTGCAGAGCAGTTCAGTTTAGGTTCTTAAACTGAATCGTTTATTTTGGTACCATGACGTTCTTTAAACAAAGTGGCATTTGAATTGTTTCGCAGCTAGTGAATGAACGAAACTTAAAACTGGATCGCTTTGATTTAAAGAGACAACGCTATACATTTATCGTTTCTTTCATCCACCATAGTAGAGTGCGTTCTGAAACTCAACATTTTAAATTGTCGGTATTTACCATTACTATTGTAATCCTATTTTTATGATTATTTTTATAAACTTAATTTGTAAAAAAATATATAATTATAAAAATTTATAATTATTTTGATTGTAGTAAAATAAATGATATCGGTACATAACTCCTTAAATAATTTGACATTAAAAATTTGTTCAAGTTTCGAACATGTGTTATTCAACATTCGTATCAAGTCGAGGTCGATGTGGCGGTGGATTTGATTTGTTAATTCTACGTTTTTAATAAATTTGAATTAAAATAGTATTAAACAATGGGGTAATTGATATTTTGAACATTCATATTTAGCATTATCAATTTATATATTGAGTGCTTATAATTTTTACCCCGTTTCGCTTACAAAAACATTTGTATCACCATTGGTATTTCAAGTGCTTTTTTTTTTTCAATATAGTAAAGCTGTACGGTGTACAGTTACTTATGGCGAACTTGAACACTTATGGGAGTTTCTTTATAAGCACAAGGATATAGCCGTGGGTTATAATAAAAACATCACAAGCGAGGGATTGCGGAAACCCAGAAGCAGGCGAAACTTCGAGTAAATAACATTTTTAAACTTTTGTTAAAATAAATAAGAGAAATTAAAGAAATTATGCGAGGAAGGTACTGAACATATTTTATTTACAACTATAAAATATGAAATACAAATAAGGTGGTAAGTATATAAAAATGCATTAAATTATATAGTAAATAAAATATTATTTATTATAGATGCTGCCTTTCTTGGTTTGTAGTACAACATTGTGCACCAAAAGGCAACAATAACACGCTTTGAGAAGCACAATTGTTCTTTCTATTATGTTCCTTGTCTGAACATGAAGAGCTGTATAGTGGCTGTCTGTTGTACCTGGGACTGCAAAATTAACTGGAGTCATCATATATTTGCGTAATGGATACCCAGAATCTCCTGCAACAAAACAAGTATTATTTTTAAAGCTTCATGGTAATTAACTTAATGCAATTTAAAAATAAACTGTTTTGGGTTACACTAATGAAGTGTATAAATACATTGCTTAATGTTCTAAGCAAATTATTTATAATGTTTAAGTCAAGTAGCGCCTACATAGCTAGTATAAATAAGAGGTTTGCTGGTGGTAGGATATTCGTATCCGCCCGGATGGCGACCACCGTACACAGGGCGTAAAACCCGCCATAGTGGCACATGCAAGTGTGCCGCGTTCCGGGATCAGCCAGTGTATATCCGGTTTTCGGGGGGGCTTCAATCATGGTGAAAGGATGACCGTGCCGGCAATTTTATTGGCCGGTTTGTCGCGGTCGGTCCTTTGATCGCCATGATTGATAGTCCCCCAAACTTTTTCACAATAAGGTGAAGAGGTATTCGGCCGGCATGATTGTGTCGACCAACGGGAGACCATCATCTCTCGCTGGTCGGCACTTTTTCTGGACTCCATTGCGCTTACCATCAGGTGCAATGGGGTCACTTTGCCGTGCCAGAATAAAAAAAAAAAAAAAAAAAAAAAAAAAAAAAAAAAAAAAAAAAAGTATCTACACTGGTGATTTGCATGTCTGCAACACATATCTAGAAAAAACATGACACACTCATATGGATAGACAATTTTTTTTATTACAATTAAGTATTGTTAAGTTATAGATGATCAATCTCACCAATTGGACAATTAATGAGTGATAATGTTTCCTACAATAGAAATGTTCTTCATGTTCAGTAGGCTTTATTATAGCTATTTGTGTACAGTCTATACACCCCAAAACACCTGGAAAGTTGAAATTCTTATAAAACCTGCAACAAATTATTGGTTTTTATAATAGATTGTAATAAAAATTTACCAAATAATTATTGTTTACATCAATAAAGGAAAAAAAATTAAAGAAACTTGTACATTTAACAGCTTTTTGAATAAAAGGTATAGGTTTAGGTATTACAACACCAACCTGCAATAAGGCAGTGTGGTGGACAAGTCCTTACAACCCTCAATTTTAAGGTGTCTGATCCGCAGTGTAATGCACATGAAAAGGTATTAATATTTATACAAAAAAAAAAACCTAGCCCATGTATTATTTCTTTCAGCCAGGGTTTTAGGATAGCATACATATTTTCTTGTCATCTGTGGAGAAACAATGCAGGCGGTCCCTTCTGTTATTATGGATGATACTGTCTGCTGTGCCATTAGGTGTCCTTTGATGTCCCCAATGGGTCTTTAATAGGACCCAGTTGCATAAAATTACAATGCAGTCAATATCTTTAACAAGAAAACACACATACTAATCTATTTTGTACATACAAAATATTTATGAGTTGTTGGAATTACATGTATGAAATAAAATCCAGCATGTAATGAAATGTCTTTCTTTTATTTAATTCTAAAATGTTTCTTACCTCTTTATCCACTCTTAACTCCTCACACAAACTTAAAACCAAATGTTTAGAAAGCCGATATTGGTAGGTACATTCAGTACCACTGATGACCGAAGTAAACAAATGGATCCGTCAGTCGAATTCCGACTGTTCCCTAACTTTGCATCTTTCTTTACGGCTTGACGTGCTGGCTTCATTGTCACATTCCATAAATTCGAAAAGAATCAAATATTCAGTCATCTAAAAACAATTTAGGAACGTTTTTAACAGCAGGTTCAGCTTGTTATTATTAATAACAAAGGTATAAATGAATATTGTAACAATATGATCACAGAATCACAATTTTACAACAATTTAATTCAATTGATCACTTATTACCATAAAAAGTTAAAAAATTACACAGAAATCCTAAAAGATACAGAAACTATTAAATTATGTTGAAAAAATAGTAACTTAAAATGGATCGCTAAATGTATTAGGTACTTTTTGACAGTTAAGCGATTCAGTTTAGGTCGTTTCAGAGGGTCATGGTACGAAAATGAACAAACAATAATACTTTACGAACCAAATTTCATTCAATTCTTAAACTGAATTGTTACAAAGCAGTTGAGCCTATACTGGATCGCTTTATAGATGTCATGGTACGAAATAACGATTCAGTTCAGTTTAGGTCGTAAAATGAATCGCAATAAGAGTTGATGGTAGCCCTACTGGGGCGCGTGGCACAGATCGTCACGTCACCGCCGCTGGGCGTCCCACACTATGTTTGTCTAAACACGTCCCACTTAAGAATTCGTTTACACTGATGCTTGTTTTCGTTCCGGGTGTTCATAATAAGAAGTAATATACTGCGCCGCTTGTTCTTACGCAAGAAGGTAATATGTGCAATGTTTTGCTAACGTAAAATTTGTGGGAGCAACAAAGGTAATGCTGGTTGATGGAATATAATCTTTGGCATAGAAGAGAGGCCAATGTGACAACTGTGTGAAGAATCGTTAGTTTATCATATCCAATTAAGAAAATCGTTTTTTTTATAAAATAATGCCATGGATGGACTACAAGTGTAGAATTTCGAGGTCCATAATTTTTAAAAACGTTACATCTAATATTAGTGTTAAAACAGAGGAACTTAATTGTCGAGATGAAAAAGTATTAATATCATGTATCTCCTTCAGTTTGTTTATTTAGTCAGGCTATCCACTGATGTCGTTAGATTGTTAAATTTAAAAAGGTTCTATAATTAAGGGAATTTATATTTTTAAATTGTCAGTTTACACTCAAAAATATGTACTTTTTATTTGTTGATCGATGCAACTTTTCTACTATGTAGCTCCTTTTTAATCTCGGTGTGATTTCTATGATATTGGTTCCTTCTACTACCGAAGTAACAATATAAATATAAAGAATAAATAAATATATCAATGTTTCTTGTACTCGTTAAGTTAACTAGCTATTACTTAATGAAAGGTTTTTATTACCACCATGAAATGAAATTTTGTACATACCTACATATATATTTTTCATTCGCAAAAAGAACCAACCAAATTATCAATACTCGACTCGATAAAAAATGTATCTAATTAGCTTTTTAAAGAACTATTATTTGAAACATACTCGCTTATGAAGAAACCGTTTGATAATTAATTGTATTTATTGCTACTAAAAACCTTTTGTATTAAGAAATGATCTCTTTAATTATGCATAAGTTATTTATGAATTATGTTATACCATGAATGAATCCTTTATATTTATATAAAATTTTCTTTTTTACAGGTACTGCAACAATCTGCGATCATCAAAACCAAGGTTACTCGCAAAATTTCAAATACTATTTCGTATGTATGAATTTACTCGTAGAGAAAAATCCGTACGCCTTCAAGGCTTAACCCTCATCTCGAGTGTATGACACATAGCTAACAACATTCCGATACAAATGTATGTGGGCACTCCGGGGCCGTACAATCCGTTTGATTTAGTCTAAGGGTCGGAGCGGCCCGCCGGGCCTGCTTTCTGTGACGAATGGCTCATCATCATACTTCCCTTCGCTGATGTAATAAAACATAAATAAGTAAGACGCATTTAGGGGCCGGCGCGACCACCGAGCGTATACCTACTCAAAGATTTATTCGTGGCCTTATATAGATCTCGGCAGGGTTTGATTTTGATTTCGTATTTTATGTTTTGCTGTAGCGTGTAGGAATCTGTTTTTTATACTCGTATTGAATAGACTGTAATCAATGCTGTTTCTATTTTGGATTATATTATGGATTTAAATATGGCTATTAGAAAAAAAGAAAGAAAAACCGTTTATTGTCACTTGACATATAACACAAAACATAAAATATTAAAATTAAAAGCAAAAAAAACGTAGTAGGCAGTAACAAACAAGTTGCCAAATCAGCATTTATGCTTCGCTGTGTCGTGAACCACAACGGAGTAATGGTTTGTAGTGGCCACCTAGAGTTACACCCGGGCGTTTATAATAGCTTAAACGAGGATGAGATACAAATATAATAAGGTAAAGACAAAATGATATAAACAACACGCATTATATGCGACTCTACGCAATACAAAACTAATATTATCCAAACAAAATAAAAATGTATATTATAATAACTTGGACTATCAAGATTAAAATTACTCCTAAAACCAAACACTTATTTCACAATTTACCAGAACAGTGTGATTATTATACTAGTTTACATAGTATCACAAGTAAAACGTGCGTCGGAGTTGTATAGACATTACTGTTATCACCAACAGTTACCTTTACAACATCTTCATTTCATTCACCTGTTCTTACACATTAATCTTGTTTAAGTATACTTATGCTGGAAACATATTTTCTCCATCTATTTTAGCCAAGCTTAATATCAGCTATTTATCCTGCCAAGATCATCGATACACCTTCATGGCGTACTACATTACAGAACTCCTTTGATCATTGGATCACATATTGATTATAATTGATGTGTCTGTTTTGTGAGATATGTCCGTCCAACTTTACCTTCCTGATGCGGAAGCCTTTGTTGATAACTGACGTTCTCTGATGGCCGATCTTGTTGAATATGAACCTCCGGGCAGACTCCAAGAAACTACGTCATCAGTATGAAATGTCTTAATACAGAGAGCAATTATTATTTTCTTTCAAGTTAAATTAAATGTACGTATAATATTGTTTCCTTGTTAAACATTAATTAAATATATCATTCCGGTCGGGAGCCGGGAGTGCTCAATAAATCAGTTCACTCAACGTTCAAGATCCACAAAGTGAGGTATTAATTTCCATCCATTTCCTCGTGAGTAAATCGTTTTATTTTCCCTCATTACCGACGGAACAATCGAGATTATTGGAGCTACAAGTTCTGATATTTTCTGCTTTACTTTTTAGTACGCATGCTTGTACATTTTGCCACGAACAGATCATGTTTAAAGTGCTAGTTATTTTTAAGTATTAGCAAAAATCGTGTTTGACAATTATTGTCGGTCCATTTCTCATAAAAATATGTTAAAATTACTTTATGTCTCGTACTTCATTTGCAATATCATTTTGCCGATCTTAGAAAAGTACCTAAATATTCGATTCTTAGAAGAGATCACCAAGCATGGCTGAAGCTGCCCTTAAAACTTTGAATTTTTATTTAACCCACACTAGAGTAAATTCTGCTTCGTGAGCGTATTTACACACACTAGTTTCAAATGCGCAATTAGACCCGGACAAATATTTGTAAGTCATTCAAATTTGGTTCGTGCGGAGTAGAACTAGTAGCGTACAGACACCAAATTAACTTTATAACGTGATATGTCTCTTTATTTAGTAATCTAACAAATGAACAAAAATAAAACTACTGATTAAAATAGGACGTGGTTGTCTTTATGATTGGCTTTTAGTATTACGGCCTTAAGAACATATTTTAATGAATTTCTCGTTGAGAAAAAAGAACATAAAAAACATCATTTTTTTAACAAGGTTTTTCTAAAATTATTTATCGCTAACTTTCGCCTGCGGCAACTGGTTAATTCTCGCAATATGAACGGATGAATTAGGACCACTTTATAATAATTTTGGTGTATTTCGTGTCCGCAATGTGGTGACTAGGTCTCTTTGATAATTCGGCGTACTGACCTAAAACAGGAATAAAAAGCGGAGTAGTCATAAAATTAATATAGGTGACATCAAAATAAGAGGGATTTTTATAGTTGATGGCAAAAAATGGGTTTAATGCCAAAGTATGGTAACGGTAACTAGGAATTAGGATGATTAGGTAGTTCTGGCCAAGCCTCTAACCGCCATATGTAGTTACATCTCTGCAACGCGTACTAGGGCTTTCGCATTAGGGATTGCCCTGAGCATAAAAATAAATTAACACAAAATTAGCAGTTGTTGCCGTTGTTGGTTGTATTGGCAAATTATTTGCAGCATTTCCATTGTAGTATTAAAGCGTTATTGGGTTTTTCCATTGGGATTTTTTTTGACTGCCTCGTGGACTCTGTGCACAAGTATGTACCGTGCGATCTAGAGGTCCTGGGTTCGGTTCCCGGGTCGGGCAAAGTGTTATTAGGTTTTCCATTAGGAAATTCTCAGTAGCAGCACGGAGTCTAGATATATGCTCCAAAAACGGCAATAGGCTCGAACCTTATTCCGTGGAACTGATACATACCTGGCTTAATGTGCGTGCAGAAATGCACCTCTGCCTACGCCTTCGGAGAATACAGGCGTGAGGTTATATTTGTATGTTTACATTATAGTTATGCAAAAATATAAAGTAAAAAGCACAATTTAAATTTTATCCTAATTTAAATAGCAACGTGTTTGTATTATTTTGTTCCACTTATTTCGTTTGCTAAATAAATGTGATTATTTCTACTGAAACTCGAAATACAAGTTAAATTTACGCGGCAAAGATAATCTGTTGTTATTTCGATTAGCCGCTGGTCGGATAATTTTCATGCATGAGGTACACTGGAGGTAACGTGTAGATATTACTGGAAATTCCACTTCAAACCTTACATTTCCACCGAATATCGTGGGAAATTTTCTCTAAGAACACTACAATTTTACCTCCGTATGTACGGTGTAGTTGCCAACTGGAGGTAGAAAATAAAAATTTGATATTTATATTTGAGGGTAACATTATAATCTCGGAGTAAAATATATTTTTGCTTTAAATTTAAACTCAAAACTTACACTTGGAATAATCTGTTTTTACAAGATTTAATTAAAGCTTCATTCTGTCCACCAACCCGCATTAGGCCAGCATGGTGGACTAAGGCCTAACCCCTCGCAATTGTAGAGGAGGCCCGTGCCCAGCAGTGGAACGTCTATGGGCTGATGATGATGAATTAAAGCTTCATCTATATGCCAATTGTTTCGATAAATAAATTTATTTAAGGTTTTGCCATAACCCTGTTTTAGAGAAAATAATACGAAAGACATTTTTTTGGCTCAATAAACTTACTTACTTCTTTTTTATTTCTTCTGTCCATCAACAGTTTGCTTAATAGATTAAAATACCATCGCATGGTATTTCACAAAGGAAGCCGGGAGCTGTAGGGGCGTGTTTCGCCAATCTCATTCCTTGTTTCCCGGCTATCTCGTTCGGTTTACCTACAAGATCGTTTGCAATTTGCGCACGAATTTAAATTGTGTTTGTTGTGTAACACGTTCGTATGTCGTGAGTGAATTATATTCGCTTCAGATATATTGGTGTTGCGGTAGTTAAGTTGAGAATAATCGCATTTTGGAATTAAACCCATAACGTGCTTGAACAGTACATATGAACAGTTAAAATATGAAAAGACTTCATAGAGATATTTTTTATTTTATTTTGTTTATTATTATACTTTTACAAGATATCTATTAAAAATAATATATACAGGTTGCCTCATTTCATAACTACATCATCTTAGATGCGTCTGTTAGAGTGTCTCAGACATTAAGTCAACAGGTTCAAGAGAAAGTATAGCATGTAAACACAATAAGAAATGACAATAACTAAAGACTGCCTCGTGGTCTCGCGGTACAAGTATGTGCCGAGCGATCTAGAGGTCCTGGGTTCGATTCCCGGGTCGGGCAAAGTGTTATTGGGTTTTTCCATTAGGAAATTCTAGGTAACAGCACGGAGTCTGGAAATGTGCCCGAAAAACGGCAATAGGCTCGCCCCCCCCCTATTACGTGGGACTGATACATACTTGGCGAAATGTGGGTGCAGAAATGCGCCTCTGCCTACCCCTTCGGGGAATACAGGCGTGAGTTTATGTATGTATGTAATAACTAAAGGTAAGGGTTGAATCGACGAACAATCAAAGAAATAGGCATGCATATGTCACTGTATTATACAGTTGATTTGAGACACACTCTCTGAAGGACAATCAGTGCAAAGGTGTTTTGGTAAGAAGATGTTTTAAAAATCACACAAACATTTGTCTCGGTGCCGGGGTCCAACCCGCGGCCTCTCGTTTCGGAAGTTGGTGTTGAGCCTACTGCACCACGGCCGCTGTCAATAGTATAATAATTATATAAAAAATTGTCACCATCAGCGCTTGCCGGTACTGTTGGTAGCGTTGGACGTTCACCCACAAGGTGGACCGACGATTTGTTAAAAATCGCGGGAAGTCGCTGAATGCAGTCCGCTTCCGACAGAACGCTCTTGAGGTCTTTGGAGGAGGCCTTTGTCCAGCTGTGGACGTCTTTAGGCTTTATGATGATGTCACCATCTGTTGTGGTTAGTGGAGGCCTTTGTCCAGCTGTGGACGTCTTTAGGCTTTATGATGATGTCACCATCTGTTGTGGTTAGTTATATTCTCAAGCTACATACTTTCATAACTACAAAGATTGCCTTACAAAGGAAAAAACTTTTAATATAATTTCACGAGACATCGTGTGACTTGTAAGGTTTAAAGTTGAAATCCCTGAGACACTAATTTGATTTATCTGTGAACTTGCTTGTGGATCTTGTTTCGTTAATTTTAAATTGATTAAGAATTTGGAACAATTTGTATGAACATTTTGTTGGCCTAATTCTTAACATACACACAGAAGGCGTAACAAGCCGTAAATTAATTCTTACAACTTTGTGTTTGACGAGGAACGATGTTGGAGCATAAATATAAATAAACTTCAAGTGAAACTCGTGTGCTCAATGAAGACATACATAAGTAGCTACATCATTTGAAAGAGTCGGAGTAATCTAAGTTGTTTTTATTTATTTTATTTAATATGTTTTATTGTAATCACATATACTTACAGAAATAAATAAATAAATAAAGCTACCTTATAAACTCGGGGAATACAGGCGTGGGGTTATGTATGTAATTAATAATTTTATCGTATATTAATCTATTCAATGTGGCCAGACTTAGTACATTTCTTTCATTATTGTAAGCACTCCAAATATGGTTGTATTATAGCGGCTACAGTACAAATGATGGAATATTTATTAGACCAGTACTTCAGTGAGCCGCGCTTCGGTATTAATTCAGTCCAGTGTGCTTTATGATTTCTTTTATTGCGCGCGCCGGCACACGAATTTAGATGTAATCACTATTATTGTTTTATGTACTTCTGTTATGTCTTTTGCTATAATGTTTATTTTTAGAGGCAAGGAAAGCTTATCAGTAGTTCCTTTAGGCAACACAACTGTGAATTTAGTTTGAAAAACATTCTATTATAGGACAACCGTAGACCTTTTGTTAATGTGATTGATAAACTCTGATCTAAATTATGCTGAGGGTGAAAATTAAAAGGTAAGAAAATGTCTGCCTTGTTGTCTCGCAACTCAAGTATGCTCCATGCGATCTAGAGGTCTCGGGTTTGATTCCCAGGTCGAGCGAAGTGTTATTGAGTTTTTCGATTAGGAAGTCTCAGTAGCAGCCCAGAGTCTGGCAATGAGCCCGAAAAACAGCAACAGACTGGCCCCCTTAGCGTGGGATTGATGCATACCTGGCGAAATGTGGGTGCAGAAATACACCTTTGCCTACCGTGTTTTGAATTAGGTCAATAACTGTATTTTCCACATACAAAGGCACTCAAGTATTTATTTATCCCCGAAGGGATAGAAAGAGGTACATTGCATTACCTATCTCATCATCGTCATCATCATCATCATCAGCCTATAATCGGCCGACTGCTGGGCACGGGCCTCCTCTACAACTGAGAGGGTCTAGGCCTTAGCCCACCACGTTGGCCTAGTGCGGGTTGGCGGACTGCACACCTAAGAAGATCCTAAGAACTTTTAGGGTTCGAACCCCAGGCAGGTTCGAAGTTGTGTGTGTATTATCAATGAATTATCACGTAATTTAACGGCAAAGGAAAACATCCTGAGGAAACCTGCACAACTATAAGTTCTTAGGCTTGTAGTCCGCCAACCCGCACTAGGCCAGCTTGGTGGACTAAGGCCTAACAATCTCAGTAATAGAGGAAACCTGTGCCCAGCACTGGGACATATATGGGCTGATGATGGTTATGTATTAACATACCAAATTTGCGGATCTAGAAATAGTGCAGTTTTAATCGATTTTCTATACCATTTTTTTTATATAATAATAATTATTGTCATGGTCCTACTAAGGCACTTATACATGTCAAAAACTTTACCTGCTTTAGCGGTTCTCCGCCAATAACTGTTCTGAGAATAAGCACCAAAAACACAACCATAGGCCTTTTCTGTCGATTTGTTATACTTATATGTTAGTGTATACATGTATGATCCCTTTGTGCAAATAGATGAGCTTGCCCTCACTTCATTTGGCGCTCCTTTAGGTGAGATCGTTTGCCGGAGGTCGGCAGCTCCCTCGGGTTTTTGCCTCAATCGTACGCTAATCGTCGGCTTGTTTACTAAAGTGCGTTTCGTCCGGGATGTGGGGTGCGGTCGCATTGTACGAGATGTACCAAAATATACTATTAATTATTTTGTGTGTGAAACGTAGTAAGATTTATAGAATAATTATGATATCTGCATTGGCGGTACTTCCATAGAAGCCCGAAAACGTTACCCGTTAATTGCGTATTGTCTAGTTTATATTGTGGGGTCAGGATATTCTCATTTAAATGTCAAATTGCTTATGATAAATAAAGATTAATTATTCGGAATTTGGCAAAGAAAAATGGGCTTTTGGGCTTCTATGGAAGTACCGCTACAGGCTATCTGTTTTGAAAGTCCATGATTTAGATATGTATGTATGGCAGTGAATTATTTTACTTCGTTGAAAGTATATTGTTAATATAGCTATAAAATTTAGCCTTGAACGCTTTTGGAATTTTGTAGTTTGATTCATACTGTGAGGATTAAACAAAATCGTACTAAACAAACGTAAGAGTAGGTATTTGGGATTTTAGAATTTTGTATGATACATATTTTTGTGTAATCCCAGCAGACCAGCTTGAAAGTAGTCGAATAATGAGATATGAGAATCATGAGAGATTTTTGGGAGGCTATTTGGATAGCATCGCGTTAAGATCAGATGCAATGTTCACCAACACCACAACATATTATTACAATATAAAAAAAACAATATATTTTTATATCTAAAATGTGGGCCGCACAACATTCAATCATCAATCAATCAATCATCAGCCCATATACGTCCCACTGCTGGGCACGGGCCTCCTCTATAACTGAGAGGGTTTAGGCCTTAGTTCACCACGCTGGCCTAGTGCGGATTGGCGGACTACACACCTAAGAAATTCCTAAGAACATTTAGGTCTGCAGGTTTTATCACGATGTTTTCCTTCACCGTTAAAGTACTTGATAATTCATTGTGAATACACACATAACTTCGAAAAGTCAGAGGTGTGTGCCTGGGGTTTGAACCTGCGACCGCCGAAATTCTC
Organism: Hemaris fuciformis; assembly: GCA_907164795.1. Classification (NCBI taxonomy): domain Eukaryota; kingdom Metazoa; phylum Arthropoda; class Insecta; order Lepidoptera; family Sphingidae; genus Hemaris; species Hemaris fuciformis. Next base: position 1,978,460 of record OU015454.1, read on the forward strand.
GACCGCGCGCCAAAACCTCGAGGCCATGCTGCTTTTTTTCTTCTTTTATTTCTTCTCTTGTGAATGTTGTGCTTTTTTTATGAGAAATAAAAGTAGTATGAATAAAATTAAAATATAATATAAAACTAAAAATAAAACTCAAACTTAGCCCTAAAAGTACAAAAAATACAAGAAGACATCTCCCTCTACAAGTGTAGCCGCGCCCGACTGCTGACTCATGCTTCAAGGGTAAATGTACTCGGATGCGAAGAGTCAGCGAATTCTGTTTTTCCACCCCTAACAATACAAACAAGTGCCCAACAATGGGCCGGCACCGTCACAACACACGCTTTTTATTGCCCAGCCCACGACTTAATTATTATGTGAATTGTTTCGGCTGAAAATTTAATAAACGCGCCTTGTTTTGGCATACAACAGCCGCGTTTTTATGTCTGTCATTATGACATTGTTGCGAAGAATTCACAAGGCGGAAAGGAGGACTAGGCACGGTTTACAGCGAACATAATGACTCGAGGATTTGTGAAAAAAACATTCGCTTTGTGATCTTTATATGAAAGCCATTTCGGCTAGATAGAAGTAGATAGAAAACGCTTGTGGATTTCTTTCCTATTAATGTTTCCGATGAAATTATCTGTAGGTTTCTGACCGTATGTGTGACCGTCTGGTTTATTACTCACTGGCGAAATCGAATTATTGATGGGTAGCAAGTAGGCCGGTATAACTATTTCGACTAAGAAATAGCAGTAATTTTCACTGGTCTACAACACTTTGATCACTAACACTTAGGTGTGTATTTGCAATGAATTATAATCAATTGCTTTAACAGTGAAGGAAAACATCATGCGGAAACCTGCATTCCTAAAAAGTTATTGGGAATTTCTTAGGTGTGTAGTCCGCCAATCCGCACTAGGCTAGTGTGGTGGACTAAGGCATAAAACCTCTCAGTTGTAGAGGAGGCCCGTGCCCAGCATTAGGACGTATATAGGCTGATGATGAAGGTCTTAGGTCTATATGCCGTCCCTACTCGTGCTAAAAAAATATTTTTCTTGTATTTTGACTTGTGTCACTTTGCAGTTAACACGACCTAATCCCAGTTATATCGCTGATACCTCCCAAAACATGTCATTTATCTAAGATGCTTAAAGGTGCAGCCAGACGGTCAGAGACCTCGAGGTGACCCAGCATTGTTCATTCACGGTTCTATTTGTGCATTAATTTTTTAATTCAAGCATCGCTCATATTTATACTTTGTTAATTCGTCTCGACAGTTCAGTTTAAAAATGGAGAGTCCATTTTTGTGGTTAATATGATTAAGAATTGATTTAAATATTTATGTCTTAATTTGATTGAAAGTACTTTTATACCTACATTGCCCCTGTATTGTACAACTATCGTAAACGTTTAGTAGAATCGGACGGCAAAAAGAATAAATATTTTAGATTCCTCGAAATGAAAAAGATACAAGTTATCTTGAAAGGCAGTGTATTTAGTAGACAATTCCCATTCGACATCGCTTTTATATAATTAAAACTATTGTTGATATAATTTTGATAGTCCAATATTCTTACAGCTAATTAAATTTTGCTGTGCTACAGTAAATGGTATGAAACATTATGAAAGGTTAAAGCTGAAGGTCTGAAACCTAATTTCGTCTCTGTACAGAAAATGAATATTCAATTGTCTTAATAAAATGTTCAGTTAAAACAATGCGCAGTATTAAAGTATATATACTGAGGATGGCTAAGCAGTAGTATTTTAATATATACCTGAAAACCAGTGGTGGTACTTCCATAAAAGCCCAAAAGCGTTACACGTTAATTGTGTAATGTCCAGTTCATAATTATTTATTGTGGGGTCAGGATATTCTCATTAATATGTCAAATTACCTTTGTTAATATAAAGATTTAAAGCTTAAAGATTATTATTCGGAATTTCGTGAGGCAAGCTCGGCTTTTGGGCTTCTATGGATGTACCGCCACTGCTGGAAACATTATGGTGTGTTGAGTAGACGATTAACCATGTGGCGCAGTGTATGGTGTTACTGGTAAATTTATAGTTCATCTTTGATTTGATGCTGTAATTTTTGAGCAGTATTTGATCATCTTGAAAATTTAACTCGGCTGAGTTTTTATATCATTTAAGATGGAAACACAGCGAGATCTTTAGTCAAGGTTTGTGGATGATCATGATGATGAAGGTGGCTTTATTGAGACTGAAACTTGGACCATTACTACATTTGTTATTCGAATATAAATGTTTTATTATAATACTATTATAATATAATAGACTATAGACTACTTTAAATTAGTTTCAGACATACTAATATAATATACAAATAGACTAATCCACTGGGTATTGTAATACTTATATAACAAGTCTAGTAGCAGATATTATGGTGTTTCTGGGATGGTTAACGATTTTTTTTTTATTTTGCAGCCATTGGTGTTAATAAGGTCTAAAATAACATCATAACTACTTCAAAGTGGTCTTTCATTTGCATTTTTTTGTCAATTTACCTATTCATTTATATTTCAACATGGAAACAGAATGCTTCCAGGCGAGACTCATTGCTAGGCTATTCATAAATTCCCTTATAATTTGCAATCGGGCTTGGGGACACGTCTATTTGAATCCAGGTCGTTATAAATAGCCGCATTTGCCTGCCATACTGGCGTCACAGGCCGCGGTACGTAGCACTGATTTAGAATGCTTTTAACACTTTAATGAGAATTCCTTGCAATCTAAACTATTATTATATCGTGGCTAAAATGTGATTTTGTGACATAAACACAAGTAAATATTACTTCAATAGGCTATCAATGAACGCGTGAAGTCTTTATGATATTGCACAAAATGTCATAAATAGGATTAAAATATAAGTACTTTCACTAAGACTAGACACACGCTGTGCCTTTAAGATCGCTGGCAGCCACAAAACAGCTGAATAAGATTAGATGGGAAATAGACAGCATTTTGTATGGGGACGAGTGTCGCCGCTGTGTCTGTCACCTATTCATTCTACTACGATCACCCAACCAATGATACAAATTTGAAACAAAAACGAAAGCCTGCTATTGGCTGTCTGACATTTATAAAAGTCTTGATATAACACGCAACCCGGATTACTAAGAAGCGGCTGTGTCAAACATACGATAGTGTAATCGTAGGTTCGACAAGCTCGGCATGCTGACATTTCTTTTCTAGTCTTATTCAACTGTTCTGTGCTGACAGACATTATAAGATAATGAACTTATTGCAGCGGAAAATAGCAGAGATGGTTATTTGGAAAATATCGGTAGTAGTAAATAATGTACTGCGCTAACCCCCTATTCATCTTATAGAAAAATGATGGTAATGAATAATGATATAACATCTACAATTTTTTCATTAGTTATTAAATACATAATATGACTGTAGTCGTCGTCGTGATGACCTCGAGGTTTAGGCACGCGGTCGAGAATCTCGACGGTCGCGGGTTTGAAAAAAAATAAGAAGTGTAAAATTGACTATTCAAAAGAACTTGTAAAAGTCTATTTGAATAAAGATAATTTGATTTGATTTAAAAAACCCCAGGCACACACCTCTGACTTTTCGAAGTTATGTGAGTATTCCCAATAAATTATCACGTAATTTAACGTTGAAACCTGAAAGTTCTTAGGAATTTCTTGGGTGTGTAGTCCGCCAACCCGCACTAGGCCAGCGTCGTGGACTAAGGCCTAACCCCTCTCAGTTGTAGAGGAGGCTCGTGCCCTGCAGTGGGACGTATATGGGCTGATGATGTATGAGTGTTGTGGCTTTTCACTTTTAAGTACTTGACTATATCTAATGGAATTTTAATAATCTTTTGCACAGCATTTTTCATATTGTACATACAAGTTACTTGTTGCAGAGGGCTTTCAAAGAATTGTTCAGCTTTACTCGAAATGCTTAATTATATTACGGCACGGTCTGACGCACGCTTAAGTTCCACATCACTTGACTAGAAAGCAATTTCAAAGGTATGTTTTTCGCAGAAAATTCTTTCGCGGAATCAAATAGCTTTTGTAGGTGCTTCCTGATACTACTTTTAGACCTTTAAAATGAGCGTATTTAAAGTTAGTAGGTTAAGGCAAGCGGAGTGAGTTGCCATGCTAGATCTTTGGGTCAGTTTCCAAAAGATTCTATAAAAGTTCTCCAGCACCTATATGAAAACTTCATATAGGTATATGAAGTTTTTCAAACTGCATTAGGCCAGCGTAGTAAAAACTTAACAAACGATTTCCATATACCAAACGTAGTAGTATTTAATATCGTATTATCTTCATCGTCATCAGCCCACATCCGTCCCATTGCTGGGCACGGGCCTCCTGTACAACTGAAAGGGGTAAGCCCTTAGTTCAGCACGCTGGCCTAGTGCGGGTTGGCGGGCTACACATCTAAGAAATATCTACAAATATTTGTTTTGAGTCTGAGTGTTTGTAAGACCGATAAGTCGCTCGAAATTTCTGACACCCACGACACAAGACTCCTAATGTCGGTCATAACTAAGTAAGTGTTTGTTGGGTGTATTTATTTTATTTTATTTTATGTGTTAAAAATCTTTTTATTATTACTGCGCGTGTGACGTTCTGAATAAATTACATAAATATTCTGCCTCTAGAATAGTCTAAAGGTATACTAAAACTAATGCGATGTAAAAACTATTCAGTATTCTAAAACGGCTATGTACTTATGTTGCCACCGCTTTCAGATGTGTCGCACCGTCTGGGCACAAGCTACGTATTAATAAACTAAAGTATGCGACTAGACTTCACGTGTCTGGGTTATATTTATACCGTAAGTTTACTCAAACATTTTAAAATATTCGTATAAAATATTGTGATCATTTTAATTTAAATATTCCTAGCTTTTGCTAGCAAAGACGTCTAGAATCGATTTACAGAAGAATGGAAAATATACACACATATATACAATTAAAAATATACATATGTAGTATATACATAACCTCACGTCTGTATTCTCCAAAGGGGTCGACAGAGGTATTTTTTATCCACATTTCGCGAAGTATGTATCAGTCGCACATAATAGGTCGCGTGTCTATCGCCATTTTTAGAGCATATTCCTAGACTCCGTGCTGCTACTGAGAATTTCACTCACTCAGTACTTAAATATTAAAAAAAAAGTGATTAAAATGTTATCGATACGCCCAGTAGTTCCTTTTTGATACTAATAGAAAACGTCAATATTACGAGTACTTAACCTGATCCGGGTATTGAACCCAGGTCCTGTAGCAAACACCTTATCTGCGTGTCCAACAAGCCCATCTATGATATACGAGTACTACAATACATATTTTTATCTATCACGTAACCCTTTGCTCACTGACGCGTTTTGTCGGAATCGTAAAGGTATCTTAAAGCTAAGGGGACATAAAGCAGATTCTCCCCGGAAGCATACTACCTGTAATAGGGCAAGAGCGTCAAACATGCGAACATTTACGTGCTCATGATGTCGTCTTGTGATACGTCAAGGTAAAATATGAAATTCAGCGCGCATCCGACAGTATATGTACATTCTCTCATAGTTCTCTTAGAATATCTTCGGAATGCATAGTAATAGACATTCGTATTCAAAGCGTTCACTGCATTTATAGGGAAGTTAGTACTCTGTGGCGTAGTTGATTTGTCACTGGTTTGTAGAACTAGAGGCTCGATTTACGAATAAGATAAATGTTTGTGTCATCCACAAATACTTGCTTCGGTGTGGTGTTTGTGAGACTGATGAGTCTTTTGTAGTTTGAGATTTACACAATATTTGTAAGTCAATAAATCTTTAAGCTTTAAATCTTTTTTTAACAAAAGCAATTTGACATACATATAAATGAGATTATACTGATCCTTCAATAATCAATTATAATCTAGACATTACACAATTAGCGTGTGACGCTTTTGGGCTTCTTTGGAAGTACCGACACTGCTCAGAGCTGTGTTTGTGGCTGTTGAGTTTATTTTATTTTATTTGAAGCCAGATCTGTGTGTTCGACCGCCACTTTAAGATACATGTTTCTGGTTTGGCTGGATCTAAGACTGAAATGTTTGGCAGTTTCTCTTATAAAACACACAAGCTTACGAAATATTTTGTGATCGGGACTATTATGTCTGTTTGTGTTTTATAAGGTCAAATAAAAATATCTTCACTGGATTAGTCTTTCAAACCTAGCTGTACCGGCAGCTACAGATAAGATACACAATGTATGTTTTTATACATTTTTTGTTTGATTTCGTGTCGTTATCATTATACATATTATATACAATTGCAACATTATAAATATAAAAATGTCTAGTTAATAGAGAATATTACAGCCTATGAAAGTACAAAATGCCCCAATTAACTAAAGGTCGGTTAGTCGACTCGACGAGCGCATTATTTCTCTTTGGCAACATTCGGTCGAAAGAGCTTGGAGTTTGGTCCCCCCACTCGTGTTTACGTGCTATATCTCACTGAACCGAGTTTCCGATTCTTTTTTCTTTAAACGTTTCTTTTGTGAGCGCCCTCGGTGCGTCTGTAAAGGCTTTCGCGTATTGTGCGTCTGATTATAGCGATTTCCTTCGACAAATAACTATGTTTTACTTGAATAGCTTTTGTTACGTGTGCGTTTTCGTAATATATACTAAAAAGAAGCAGCGAAGTAGTATTACCTGCTTGGTAGACCTAAGACCACGAGTATGATTACGTCAAGAAATTGAAAAATGTCTAACCAGTAATTTAAAAGAACCTATGTACAAGTATATAAATGTCGTGAGGTAATCTGCACACCTAACCTTTCTTAGGTGTAGTCCGCCAACTCGCATTAGTCCAGCATGGTGGATTAAGGCTTCATTTCTCTCAATTGCAGAATAGGCTCGTGCCCAGCAGAGTGACGTATATCAATCTTCAGTATGAGCTTCCTGCCATTTCTATCGACCAAACACCAACGTGTAACTTGTCTACACAGATAAAGTTTGGTGGTTTATTGACAATAATATGTTGGCAATAAATGTCGCTGTCAGAGGCAGCCTAATACATTGCCCTCCGCTTGTCAGTTCCGCGTTAAGGATAAAAATGGTAATGTGCGGTTATGTGAATGTTTGGGTGTGTCGCGAGCATTCGCAAATTGTTCGCATTTTATTACGCCCTTGAACTTAATGTCGCTTAGCCTTATGGAAAACAGTACTGATGTATTAAGAAAGAAACCAACTAAAAATAACTAATTGGTATTATGTTTTATCATCATCATCAGTCGGTAGCGATCTGTTGCTAGACATAAGACAATATACGCCCCTAACCATGATCCTTGGTTTTTCTTGCAAAACACTTTGTACAGAATAAACTTACTTTCATACAGGCACTTCTGTATCACCAAAAATGCAGGCATCATTGCGCCCATGTTTAGTTAGGTGAGGTTCGTCCCACGTGACAGGTCGGAGTCTAGGTTTAGGTGAATCTTTACTACATTTAACAAGCGAAAACATCGAATCTAACTCGACATCAAGGCGGCATCAATGAAACAGACTAATAAATGAATATATCATATCGATGATAGAAGTCTAAAAGTAGTAAGTGTCATTTTGGAGAGGTCTATGTCTAGGAGTAGATTATAGGTTGATGATGGTGATGATGAAGCTTTTTGTGAAAAATTATCATGTAATACTCAATTGCTATTTTACTGCCCAGGTGGGTGCAAGAGGAACAATGCTGTTCTTTTTTAACATCAGCCGCAAACACCCAAGCGACTTAACGCGATAATCTCGGCTAAGCGCACTAACACTACAGTTATACAGAGTATTCGTGTCGAGGGAAAATCTACCACTGTTTTTGTAAGATTTCTTTACGGCTAAGTTATAAATGTCTATTTATTTTCAACTAAATGCTCACGTGTTTCATGATTTAAAATTTTCAAATTTCCTGACTCCTCCCTTTGAGATAAGTAGCTAATGATCACCAGTCTTAGACCGAATCGTCAATATTCTTTCAAAAGGAGAGGTAACTTTTATTTCCCATTCATTTAAATAAGCAGAACTTATAGATTCAATTTATTAAGTTATATTTAATCAATAAATTACTAGGTGCAACACATTTCCGTAATAGTATGCTCATAATAAAAATATATTTAATCTATGAATTATTATTTAATTTGTGAGGTATTTTTCATACTTTTTTGCTTACTATATATTTTATACTTTTTGGCAAATAATAATGATTGGTTGAAATGTTTTAAGTGATACGAGTTTAAGCGTATAAGATTCATTGTTGTGTAAAATTATTTATGTTTTAGTATGTTATGTATAATTCTAACACAAAAACCTTTTATTAGATATTTGTATCATGCGAATTTCAAAACCTCTCTGTACAGTATTTCACTGTTTAGTTTGAAGGGTAAATTACATTTGTTGTGAATGATTAAGTTAGATGGAATTTGTGTCGTCGGTAAAACTAAGTAACGCAATTAAGGGCGGTTAGCGAGATCTGTCAGCTAAACTGATTTGCTTAATTTGTGACTTGTTTGTAAGTAAACGAAATCTTTTAATTGTGCTTTTTTTCCTTGTAACAAGTTTTATGGAGTTTGCCGACTGTCACAGCTTTTGTTTTTGTTAAGTCAGATGATTCTACCGCTTATATCTAATGACGTCATAGCTTCAAGATTTATCTGTAACAACTCAAAGTTATGTATGTTTTCACTATGAATTATCCCGTACTTTAACAGTGAAGGAAAACATCGTTAGGTAACCTGCACACCTTAAGTTCGTAAAATATTCTTACGTTGTTGTAGTCACCAAATCCGCGCTAGGCCAGCCCGATGGCGTAAGGCCTAAACTCACTCAGTTGTAGAGGACACCCTTTCCCAGCAGTGGGACGAATAGGTATGGGCTGATGATCTGATGTGTTTTTTTCTGTTGGCTGAAGTAAATGATTTTTTTATATTAAAATTCAGTTTATATAAAAGGATAAAAACATTTGTATAACCCGACGCTTAGTTTGTTTTGCGGCAAACGAGAGTCTGTGGGTTCGATCGCCGCACCGAGACAAATGTTTGTTTCGGGTCTGGGTGTTTGTGAGACCAAAAAAAGTCTCTCCGTAGTTTCTGATATCCACGACACAGGACTTGTATCCTAGTGTGGGGTCAGAACTATGTATGTGACTGTTGGGTGTATATAATATTTATTTAAGCACAACCACACCACATATATTAAATCTTTTTTTAAGTAGGTAACATATTCTAATGTAGTACATTCATATACATGGCACTTAACGTGAGGATAGCATTCTCCAAAATAATACAAAATTTGATAGCAAATAGAAGACAAAAATTATCAATAATTGGAAATAACAACATCATCATCATCATCACCCCATATACGTCCCACTGCTGGGCACGGGCTTCCTCTACCATTGAGAGGGTTTAGGCCTAAGTCCACCACGCTGGCCTAGTTCGGGTTGGCGGACTACACATTCCTACGAACTTTTAGACGTGCAGGTTTCATCAGGATGTTTTCCTTTGCCGTTAAAGTAAGTGATAATTTATTGTGAATACACATATAACTTCGAAAAGTCAGAGGTGGTGTGCCTGGGGTTTCAACCCGCGACCACCGAGATTCCTCGAGAAACCTTGAGGCCATCACTACTTTAGCTTGGATAACAAGAGTTACTAAAATATTGATTACCAAATTCTCTGAAACTAATTAAGCTACGTACATATTATCTTTAAACGAAATGAATTAAGTTTCAAACAAAATTTTCTTAAACAAATGAGAAAATTGTAATCATAAAGATTCCTAAGGAGATTCGTAGAAGTGGTTGAGCTGATGTGAGGTTTTTTATGGTTGTTGATGGGATAATCACGATACGAGTAAAACCGGGATACAAACACAAGGGAGCGAGCCTATTGACGTTTTTTGAGAACAATTAAAGACTCCGTGCAGCGAAAATTTCCTAAATTTCAAAAAAAAAAAAAAAAAAAACGTTCTAGGAATCGCACCCGGGAACTCGATCGCACAGCACATTAGTGTACCGCGAGACCACGAGGCAGTCAAGAACAAAGAAACAACAAGAAAACTTGGAGCTTATATTTAACTGTGGGTGTTTAGACCAATGTGAATGATAAATATTTACTTTGTTGTCGGTTTCTATTTTTGCGACGTCTGTTTTCAACTTTAGAAATGGAGCATTATTAACTGAAATAATAGATTATTTGTTTTTTTTTCGCTGGAAACTTGAGCAACAATTTATTCAGACAATTGGAATGCCATCAGTATTCCGCAATGATTTGCATATTTTATTACTTCAGTGATTTAACTGCCTCGTGGTCTCGCGGTACAAGTATGTGCCGTTTTATTGTTGGGTTTCTCCATTAGGAAATTCACGGTAACAGCACGGAGTCTGGAAATGTGCCCGAAAAACGGCAATAGGCTCGCCCCCTATTACGTGGGACTGATACATACTTGGCGAAATGTGGGTGCAGAAATGCACCTCTGCCTACCCCTTCGGAGAATACATGCGTGAGTTTATGTATGTATGTATGTGATTTAATTTTCTTTGTTGGTAATTTTGAGAATTCAAAATTAGCACAAATAGTTATTTGTTATGATTATTTTTAAGTTTATATATTAACTTTCATAATATTTAATGAATACTAACAAAGTAAAGGTTGAGTCACAGCGTGCAACGGTATTCAAATTGGCGAAACAATTGCATATGTACTGGTATTCCCCTGAAACTTGAGTAACAGAGATGACTCAGTAATAGGGTTTTTACTAGACGCGGGTGATTTTTTTTTAACCAGACAGATAACGGATGTTTATATTATTTATAAGATATTAAACAATACTAGGACCTTCTCGCATGAATTTTCACTTTACCTATTAAAGACAAAGACATTAGAAAATTTTATTTTTCCATTAGGAAATTTTGAGTAGCAGCACGGAGTCTGAAAATGTGCTTGAAAACCGCAATAGACTCGCCCCCTATTACGTGGGACTGATACATACCTGGTGAAATTTGGGTGCAGAAATGCACCTCTGCCTACTTCTTTGGGGAATACAGGTTTGATGTTATGTATGTATGAATGATATAAGATGTAAAATATGTATATTTTCTTACGCAACAGTCTTTAGAGTTGTTCTGTAAGTAAAACGTGAAATGAAAATGAATTCAATAAAAACGTGTCATTTTCGTAACATGACTAGCTGTTTACATCTAAACTACTCCGTAGTTTCTTTGCCGTATGTTGTTTGGATAATCTGCACGACGTATCCCAGTGTTTCCTTTCTCCTTCGCTAAAACAACTAAGGCAATTGCGCTTTCCATTTGTGTGTTGTAGTTGGGATAAAGTTACGCGTGTGTTGCACCGTCCTAAGTATTTATTTATTACTTCACGGAACTGCCGTGAGACTGGAGTGCTCGGTGCATGCATTCATTAAACATCAGCGGCGCGAGTCTTACTGGAAGATATAGACTGAAAATATTCTTGATTTTTTTGGTAACGAAGCTGAGTATTAGATTTTGGACATAGGCTAGATTTTTCTCGTAGCGTCGCTCGCGTTAATATTTTTTTATTTTTTCTACATACAAGACCTGGCACCCAGTTTCATTAGCTTAGGGGGTGATTTTTTTTTCATTAGACACAAAGCGGCAAAGCTCTAGAATGAGAATTGTAATTTGTCACATTAATGTGACAATAAAATAATTGTTCCGATAAATTCTGTATTTTATATTACCTTTGCGAGACGTCATTAAAATATATATTATGTTTTTGACATACCTACGGATATAATATTTACAGTGTTGTAAGTTTTTCTTTATTGCCTCCTCCGGTTAAATACTTACATCCTAACATACGGAAATAGTATGTACGAAGGCATTTGTTATTACTTATCAGTTATACTACAAGCTTGTTAGATAACAGCCCCGTGGCGCAGTTGGCTAGACACCAGCTTGCGAAACGAGAGGCCGCGGGTTCGATCCACGCACCGAGACAAATGTTTGTGTGATACATAAATATTTGTTTCGGGTTTGGGTGTTTGTGAGCCCGAAAAGTCTCTCGTAGCTTCTGGTACCTCAACACAAAACATGTATCTTAGTGTGTTGTCAGAACTATGTATGTGACCGTTGCGTGTATTTATACTTTCTTGTGAATTTTGTTATCACTACAGCGGTCGTGATAACTCCACGAAATTAGAACGTAGCTTCACTCCATCGCATTGTATGGAGCAGCGGGGCACTTTAATATCGCTGGCAAGCAAAGTGAATTGCCTCCCCTATTCTCCTAATACCTCCTAATTGGGGCTTATTAAAAGCGAACCAGCTTCCGAAGTGCGCGATCTCATTAGCTACATAATTTCTTAACTAAGAGCTTTGTCTGCACGTTTCCTATATGCAGTATTGTACAACGAGGACAAAGATTTTCGCCTTGCGTAATAACTACGGGCGGGAAATGTGGAGTGTTACGTTTAGTATGTGATACCTTTACTTTGTGTACGCAGTTTTAATTATTTTATTTTGGAATAACCAACAATTTTACTCTTTTTTAAAATATGAATAACTAGCCTTAATATAGTGAATTGTCACTTTCATGTTATAGTCTGTAAAATATCACCCAGGGCGTAAAGAACGCCATATACATATTATTATAATTTCAAATGTATCCGTATCTATTTGTATTTTAAGAGTACCTACGATGAATCTAGCAAAGAAGTAAATAAAATATTATTGAGTATATAAATTAAGAAGCAGATTTAGAAGCAGTGATGGCCTCGAGGTTTAGGCGCGCGGTCGAGAATTTTGGCGGTCGCAGGTTCAAACCCCAGGCACACACCTCTGACATTTCGAAGTTATGTGTGTATTCACAATGAATTATCACTTGCTTTAACGGTAAAGGAAAACATCGTGATAAAACCTGCACACCTAAAAGTTCTTAGGAATTTCTTAGGTGTGTAGTCCGCCAACCCGCACTAGGCCAGCGTGGTGGACTAAGGCCTAAACCCTCTCAGTTGTAGAGGAGGCCCGTGCCCAGCAGTGGGACGTATTTGGGCTGATGATGATGATGACATAAATTAATACTCTATAATACGCTACCAACAATAATGGTGCACCTATGTCACAGATATTATGCTGGTAAATAGACATCACATCCCTTTATACGAAGTATTGTGCCGTATGAAGAGCATCAAGTAGTTTGAGACGCCAATTTCCTGTCATCGACACAATAATTCCGGCAGCGATATACGTTCGCGCTACGGTCAAAGGATCTGAATTGCAGGAAGGAGGCAACACGGCTGGTAAAATATTCCACAACTTATCGGCACCGCAATGACATAGGCTCACGAAATTTTCAATTCGAGCCGAAACTATGAATCTGTGTTCAAAAGATAATATTCTCTAAAAATTCACTAATTCACTACGTTTTTTGGTTCATTTCTTTAATTGAGAGGATATATTTGATTTTATCAAGCAGGCTTATTTTTTTTTGGGAACTTCAATGTCGAAATGTGAATTTAAAGAAGAAATGGTAATATGACGCTAAAACAAATTTATTTACTATTCAAATAATATTTCAAAACTAACTTTATTGTACCAGAATTTAAACTGCCTCGTGGTCTCGCGGTACAAGTATGCGCCGTGCGATCTAGAGGTTCTGGGTTCGATTCCCGGGTCGGGCAAAGTGTTATTGGGTTTTTCCATTAGGAAATTCTCAGCAACAGCACGGAGTCTGGAAATGTGCCCGAAAAACGGCAATAGGTTCGCCCCCTATTACGTGGGACTAATACATACCTGGCGAAATGTGGGTGCAGAAATGCACCTCTGCCTACCCCTTCGGGGAATACAGGCGTGAGTTTATGTATGTATGTAGAATTTAAAATATGCGTATTTATTACTTAAATATGAAATTATTTGGAATCATCATTATCATCATCAGCCCATATACATCCTACTGTTAGACACGGGCCTCCTCTACAACTGAAAGGGGTTTAGGCCTTAGTCCAACTTGGAACAGCAATGCATTATTTGAGTGTGCAAAGATCGTACGCGACTGAATAGGACGGCTCAATGAAGTCTATCGTTGAAAACCTGTCACAACTCGTTGCCGACAACGCTGCACATACCATCAGAAGCAGTAATTTTGCCGAGCCAGTAAAAATACTTCATGCCGAAAACTACACAAGTCCATACCTTTCAGAATTTTTTTGATGTTAATGCACACATATTTTTATCAAGCAAGTTTTTTAAAGAATGAAAATATCGCAAATGCTTTAAGTAAATTGGCTATACATGACTTTTGAGTTTCCGTCGTGGCGATCCGTAATCGATTTGCTTATTATGCAACCCGAGAATAACTTAGCGGTCGGTGCAGAAAATTGGTCGCTGTATAAGCTTGCTTATTACGCGCTAGCTTTGCGGAGAAATACGTTGGCGTTTCATTAAAGAATTTTTCGCCTCCCCGTTTCAGCCAGCGTTGAACTATTATTCTTAAAAACATAAACCTTTTGGCAGAGTATTTACCTTTTCGGGAATTCATATGCTTAGAATTGTTATATAGAGAATTATGTGAATAATGCAACATAGTCTAAGTGATCAATTAACTTTGTCCAGAATTATCATTGTTTAAACAATCCTTTAGAAGAAACTTGGGTAAAAAATAATATTAGAGAGATCTCAAACATGTAAAACTTTATATTAGACAAAAAAAAACGTTATCCGTTAAACATTTATACGGAAGGGTATTAGTCTACTGAAAATAATTGAAAAATGCTTTGCCTATTTTATATACAAATTTTCAAGGTAAATAAAGCCATAAAAGATTCGTGCGTTTTTCTACTCTAATCAAATTTGCCATGAAGTTTGTTACTTTAGCCATTGCTAAACTCGTTAATAAACAAACCTCCTTGGGCCACGTCTAAGCGCGACCGCTTTGATATGCAACGCTTTGGGAACAATAAAAAAGGGAAAACTCTTTTACTCGTGTAAAGTTTGGACAATGAAGCCTGCGCGACACCTCCAAGGGACTTACCAACTTCATTATAAACAAAACGTCCAATTAGGAATGAATATACTTTGTAATCTTGTTCAAATTGCTGTACTTAAAGAAAACGGAAGTAACCAAATACATTTTTCATAGCTTATATCTCGGTCTGACATAACTAAGATAATTCTAGCTATCTGCCGTATGCTGATCGTGATAAAAATAATTTACTTTACAGCACAAGGGCGTAGTTGGCTAAGCGAAACAAGAGGCCGCGGGTTCTAAAAATGTTAGAGTGAGCCACAAACATTTCGGGTCTAGGGTTTTGTGAGACTGAAAAGTCTCGCGTAGCTTCTGTTACCCACGACACAAGACTCGTATCTTAGTGCAGAGGTTATTTTAGTTATCAATTGGTAGATTTTACACACGTCTGTAGTTTGTCAATATAACACATCAAAGCGTGCTTTATTTAATATATAGTAATTCAGGGTGATATGGCCTTATTTTTTTTAAGATAGAATTTTATATAGTTATTGCAAATATAAATGAAAAATTCCACTATATAATTAATCTTATATTAATCAACTTTGGTTTTACAGACTTTGGTTACGATTGATCGATTAGAATTTTAGTAATTAAATTTTTAAAAATATATAGTAAGTGGCCATCTTATCCGACCTATCCGTGTAAGATGGCCATAGCAAATCGTAGAAGATGGCCATATTATTTCTTCGACTTTTTCCCCTTGCCTTTCCCCTTGCCTTCATTTTCCTTGTTTTCACTCTTTGCCTTTGCCTTTTTCCCACATGTGTCACAAGTGTTTTCAAATGGAGTACAATTTTCATGCATCCATTTAAAGCAGAAAATGCATTGAATCCAATCTTCGACTTTTTTGGTTTTAGAGTAATTTCTAGGACTGTTTTTCTTCAAACGCCGCTCCAAAGTTTTTCTAGGAATATTAAACGTTATTGCAGCCCTATAAACTGACAATTATCGTTTTTTATAGCATTTAATGCATTTGATAGCTGTTCTTGTGTCCAGTTACCACGGTTTGATATTCGCACGTACTTTGGCATCTGAAAACAAAAAAATAAATTAGTTAACCAATAAAAATAATATGGCCATATTACCCTTAAAAAATGTGGCCATATAAACCAGATCTTTAGGATAAGATGGCCATATAAACAAACACACTGTCACAGTAAAATAACTTTGATAGTTTTGAGGTTATAATAACAATGGAACATCAGACGACAAGGTAAAAGTAAAATTAAAACAAAATCGATTATAAAATCACATTCACAACGTGAGAAATAACATGCACTTAAATTTTTTGAGGTAGTTTTAAAATTAAACCAATAAAATACTTGCCTTTTTATTTTATTTCTTGACAACAAACTGCACTACGTACGATCACTTAGAAAGGTCAACAGCGTACTGCCGATACACAGCGCCATCTATTAGCGAGAAGTTAATTTTTTTCGACTGGCCATCTTAAACGACTGGCCATACCACCCTGAATTACCCTACGTCATTCGTATATTATACCTGTAACTTTTTACACTTTTAACTTACGGAACTACAAAAGTTAAAATGTAACGTACTGAAGCGAAGGTGGCCACATAAAAACATAAACCATTATTTTTGTAGACCTCTCACGTACTCTCCGGGTGAAATTTAACGACAAAATAATTTCACCGAACCAAGTGAATAGAAAAAGAGGATTTTATAGGTATGAACGGTTAATCTACGTGACCCTCCTTATAAGCTACCTTATCCGTCGACCCTCACCAATAAAATTGCCTAAGCTAGTGAAAATCAATAGCTCTTCACTCGACTTAACTCTGGTATCTACTTAAGGATATCTTTAAATACCTACGTAGAAGAAAAAGAATTTATGTCCATACAATTTTAACCGTGATTGAACCTTGCCCACTTGTAAATATGATCGGGAATTGTGTGGTAGTGTTGCGGAGGCCGTGTTCTGGCACGCACTTTTATATACTTTTTGAAGTATTGAAACGATTTTATATGCCTGTTTTATGTATATGTTTATGAGATAAGGATTGTGACTGACTCACAAGTGTATGACTGAAGTCATGGTTGGCTTTATATTGGCGTTCGATTGAGTAAAATATAAATAGAGATTTCATAAAAAAGTGAAAGACATAGCAGTATAAGGTTATTCATAGTATAAATAAAATATATTCAATATACCTATGTGCCGAGTGATCAAGAGGTCGCAGGTTCGATTTCGGGGTCGGTGTTACTGGGATTTTCCGTTAGAAAATTCTCAGTAGCAGCACGAAGTCTGGAATTGTTTCTTAAAAACGGCAATAGACTCGCCACCTACATAATATGTATATCGTGGAACTTAGCGAAATATGGGTGTAAAAATCTACCTTTGCTTTTTCGGGGCATGCAGGTGTGAAGTTATTTATGTATAGGTACATACTATGTACATTAAAAAAAAATAACTGATGATCTGCTTTCAGACTCCAATTTACTTCTAAAACAAATAAATAATCGTTTATGTTTATTTTGTGCTGTGTACGAGTATAGGTAACAGTAAATTGATATACGATTTAATTGAATATCAAAACTTGATTACGATTAGTTATGACTTCAAACGCAGAAATTCACCAACTGATATTAATAATGTTAAATACATTACCAATTTGAACACCAATCAGTTTATATAATTTGACGTATTTAGAAGACTGTTGTTAATTATATTTGTGTATTTTTATTTTGTGTACATTAAAGTTAGTAACTGCCTTGTGGTTTGCGGCACGAGCCACGGCCCGGGTTCGATTCCAGGGCTGGGCAAAATTTTGTTGGGTTTTCCATGAGGAAATTTTCAATAGCAATACGGAAACAGGTAATGTGCCTGAAAACAAGAGATAGGCTCAAAATACAGTTGGTGAAACGTGAGCATAGCAATGCATCTCTGCCTATTCCTTTAAGAGTACAGGCGTGAGTGTATGTGTGTGTTCTATAAATAGACGCCATGGATAGTTTATTTCACAGAATAGTTATAAGACTAGAAAGAAAATGTCAGCCAAAACCTACGATTAGACTATCATATGTTTGACAGGGCCGCTTCTTAGTAATTCGGTAGGGTGTAATAGGACTTTTATAAATGTGTGATAACCAATACCAGTCCTTCATATTTGTTTGAATTTTTTATTGTAGGACGTGACACAATGAACAGGTGACAAACAAGCAGCGACACTCATCCCCATACAAAATACTGTCTATTTCCCTTCTAATCTTATTCAGCTACTCTGTGGTTTATTTACTGTGAATCGCAAAGTAAATAAATATTTTCCCACAAACAACCATTTCACAAGATTATCAAACAAGTAAACAAGAGTGATTCACGTTATTTTTGTGTTTAAACCTCTTTAGTTTCCATGGCGCGTCGTTCTGACAGCTTAGCTTGATCAAGTCGCAGTAAATAAAGTGGTCAGTAAGGAAACTGCGTCGCCCCTCACACGACGATCGGGCAACATTAATCGTGGCGGATTTCCTCGTACAAATCTCGTTCTTGTATGCTGAGGATTAGGAATAATTTCATAATTTATCTGATGTTTGTTGGGCTGATGTAGAGACGACGTTATTGTAAGGGGATGACAAACTCTCACATTTGTTTCTCAAGTCATAGGTAATTCGGTATCTTTTTTTGGAAAACTGAGAAATGTATTTTAAATTTAAAGTAAAATGCATTTGTTATTTTGAATTAGTATGCGTTTATAGAACACTAAACTTTCAACATATAATATATGTTTCACTATGAAAATATATTTACGGTTATATTAAGCTACGTATTTCCGATCACGGTCTGTATACATCTGGTTCTCTACAAAAAAGTTTTAAGAAAATAAATATTAAATCGAAAAAGAACACACATCATGACACAATAACATAATTGCCTTTCATGATCATCATTATCAACAGCCTTTTTCACGTCTACTGCTGGACATAGGCCGCTCCAATGGCCCGCCACTGGGCTCGATCTTCGGCTCCCCTCATCCAACCGCTGCCAGCCATCTTGCGGATATAATTGCCTTTATTTGTACAAAAATTATTAATCGCATTATTTTACAAAGAAATTACTAGCAAGGTTTACTTTTAAATCAGCTCGCTTAGATTTCAAATATATGAATGCACGTAGCGAATCAAATAAGATATAAACTCGCGAAAAAATTGCATGAAACCTAAAATGAATTATGCAGATACCTGCAACTTTAAATTCAAACTGTCTGCTAAAGTAAATTAGTATTAAAGCGAAATCTTTTGTTAAGAACCCAATTATTTGTAGAACTAAAGCGAGATTAGCATACTGTCGCGCCTTGCCTTGCGTGGCCACCCTATTGAGCAAACAATGGAGCGGAGACGCTATTGGTACGTCACGAACGCCATTATTCCAGTTTTTATTGGAAAAGTTCCAGCGGAGAGCAAATTCTATGGTCAGAGCGAGTTTGCGACTAGATAAAAATTCTCAATAGTCATTGTGGCTATCTCGAGGTTTTGTCTCAACCTTATTATCATCGAGATAAGTTGCCGATTGTTTTTCAGATAGCGCGCGTCTGTGTGAGTTAAGCGACGTCTCTTACATGCTTCCTTGTATATTGTATGTATTCTGTTTAGTTATGGTATAATGCCTTTTCCTCTACACATGATTCATTTTGTTTTGGGCAAGATCGTTTTGATTAACGTTGCTGAATATTTCGACACTTATAACTTTATGTATGTTTTACAATTTCTTATGGTTAGTAAGATATTTTATGAATTAACTCACCATGAAAGTTAGAAACAATTTTCCTTCCTACAGCTTCGGGTCTTTTAAGCAACGCGTCAACCCTTAAACCCTTTCAGCTGAAGAGAAGGCCCATGCCCAGCAGTGAAACGTATATGGATTGATGATGATGACGATGAAGTAGCATTTCAGCAATTTGTTATCGTGGCTAATGGCGAGGGTATGAGATTCTCTCATCACTTAATGTTCTATTTGTACAGCATGTGGCTTTCTATCAGGGTCTGAGTTGACTAATTGCCGTGTAAATAAAATAAAAAACTTATAAGTATTCAAATTTTCTCATAATATTTCTTACAAGTAAGATATTACTAGACTAGCATCAGTCTGCTCCATCCGTGAGCTTTATTATAGTCTAGATTTAGTTGATAATGGAAAGCAAATACAGGGTTATTGGTTAAGTCGACCTATATCCGTTAAGGGCGTGTAGTTTACATCGTTTCTGACTGATTTGACTATGATACACCCTATCCTAAATCTAACCGTTTTCGAGATATTTGAATTTAATTGTTTTTTCCAAAAACCTCCCGATTTTCGGCTATCAGCTTAGATATTTTGAAATGTATAAGTCTTATTATTACTATTATTTGATTTTTACATGTAAACTAAGATGCTTTATAACCTTAATACCCAAAATTGTACATAAAATGAATGAATAAGTCGCTGTAGACGATTAAAACTTAAAAACATTAACAAATATTTTGAAAGTTTATTTTTTTCGAAGGGATATCAAAAAATATTATTATCGCACCTGCTTTGCAGATGTGCCTTAAAATATCTACGTTTCATAAGCTATCCAACGAGGTATCACAATCCAGGGTTTTATTAATATTTTGTAGAACAAACTTAGTTTAATAGGCTATAGGGGAGGCAAAAATAAACTAAATAAAATATAATTGATGAGTACAAAATACTAAATCTATTAAACTTTCCAGATATTTTGTTACATTTTAGTATAAATTTTATGTTCATTATGTCTGCCTCATAAGCCTCGAGGCTTAGGCGCGCGGTCTAGAATCTTGGCGGTCGCAGGTTCAAACCCCAGGCACACAAACGCCAACGCTTCACCGTAAAATCAAGTGATAATTCATTGTGAAAACACACATAACTTTGAAAAGTCAGAGGTGTGTGCCTGGGGTGTGAACCCGCAACCGCCGAGATTCTGGGCCGCGCGCCTAAACCTCGAGGCCATCACTGCCTATGAGGCAGACATGATGAACATAAAATGTATACTAAGACGTAACAAAATATTTGGAAAGTTTAATAAATTTAGTATTTTGTACTCATCAATTATTTTATTTAGTTTATTTTTGCCTCCCTGTAGTCTTTGAAACTAAGATTTTACTACAAACTATTAATAAAACCCTAGATTTTTGTACCTCGTTGGATAGCTGATGAATCGTAGATATTTTTAAGCACATCTGCAAAGCAGGTGCCATAATAATATTTTTTGATATCCTTACGAGAAAAATAAACTTTCTAAATGTTTGTTTAAGTTTTAATCGTCTACTGCGACTTATTTATTCATTTTATGTACAATTTTGGTTATTGAGGTCATAAAGCATCTTATTTTACATGTAAAAATCAAATAATAGTAATAATAAGACTTATACATTTCAAAATATCTAAGCTGATAGCCAAAAATCGGGAGTTTTTTGGAAAAAACTATTAAATTCAAATATCTCGAAAACGGTTAGATTTAGGATAGGGTGTCTAATAGTCAAATCAGTCACAAACGATGTAAACTAGGTACACGCCCTTAATGGATATAGGACGACGATACCTGTAACCCTGTATATTACAAAGATATTGTTAGTCTAAGTTAATGCAAACTTAGAAGTCACTATTTCATATTGCTTGAATTGAAAGAAGTATCAATAAAACAAACAAATATAATTCAAAATTTCTTTTCAATTCGTCTACACTAAAGAGAGCAGAGTGCATTCTGCCATTATGCATTGTTTCTGCTGAAGTCAGTAATTCAACAAGAAGCGGTCCGTTTTGGTGGTAGTTGGCGTTGATCCAATCACATCGGAGAGCCCGCCATCGTTACTTTATATGTTTATTATTTATTGTCGTCATGTTGGCAACAGCCATGAGTAAGTGGCGGCATGTTGGTACAACAAACCCTCCTGTTTCATGACAGATGAGATTTAGCATTGTTATTAATCTAATCTAGTTCTTAGGAATTTCTAACGTGTGTAGTCCGCCAACCCGCACTAGACCAGCGTTGCGGACTAAGGCCTAAACCCTCTCAGTTGTAGAAGAGGCCCGTGCCCAGCAGTGGGACGTATATGAGCTGATGATGATGATTAATCTAAAGTAGGGATATGCATGTGTATTTCTAATCACGTTTTGCCAGTTTTAAATCCCAAATAATAGGACACGGGTTCTTTGACATTATATTTCGAATTTGCGAAATAACTAAAATTACGTTGCTCAAGTCGGGATACAATCCGCAATCTCTCGTTGAATGGAATATACTTTTATGGATAAACAAGGAGGCAGTTACTTATATCATAATTTACAGGGTGTAAAAAGACCTGGTTCGAAAACAAAGACAGTTTATAGTTGCGGTAATTACAAAAAAACTGACGTTAAAAATATCCCGTTTTTTTTAAAGATATGAGTATTCCTTACTATCATAGGTATTAAATGTATGTGGTGATTAGGAAAACGTCAAAACTTTTTTTTTTCAGGTTGTCAATTTGTTTGTTATTACCGCAACCATTACTCATCTTAGTTTACGATCCAGGTCTTTTTACACTCTGTATGTTAGATACTATAATCTAAATTTACTCTTTTCATATACTTACAGCCTTAGTTTGTCTTAATGAAACCGCTGTTGGCTATTGTTAGAAATGTAATTGTTATATAATATTGTGTTTTAACATATTCATTTTCTTTGCTTTGGGTAACTGGTGTACAAATAAAGAGCTGTTATTTAACAGTGTAGTATGTCTGGCCCACCCTTTTAATTGAGAATAAATTGTCGTTGTTTGTATTACATTTTGTCATATTCATTAATTTTGCTAGTAGTAACTGGGAGACAATAAAGAGCTGTTAATAAACTACTTATTAATTAGTAACAAATTGTCAAGATTGGAGTTGGCTGCAAGAGTATGTTTTGTAAATTATGTGTGCTGGTATAAGCAGTTCACAAAGAGATGAATGGGCATTGATACAGAAACATGAACAAAAGACCTTAATTTCTTTCACCTTTAAGCGAGTAGAACACGAAAATACTTTCAAATCCTCATTACCATAGACCGTTTCCTTGATAACGAGAAAATAATGTAATTACTGTAGGAAACACGAAATCACCGCACCGAGCGACACAGACATCGGAAGGAGAGGGGGGTGAGTCGCAGGCGTGCGGTGCCGAAACACTGGTAGATTTAAATCTTCTCGTAAAAATGTCCAATGTTGCCATCAAAGTAATAAATGTAGCCGATTTGAATTTAAAATCGGGTAATTGGCTTAATTACCGCCCCCATTGTGACGGGCGGCCGTTGAGAAAACACTAATAAGCTGTAAAATGGGGGATAATTGGCGAAATTAAGATGCGCTGGATTCCGAATGGAAACCAAAGTATTGGTCTTTTTGTTTCCTTGTGCTAGCTTGTGTATCCTGCATTAGTTGGTGAAAGCGCGTTGTAGTTTGCAGTTCTATTGTTAATTATACCTATATGATAACATGTTTTCTCGCACCTCTATACCAACCTAGATACAAAAAGATTAGACAGGAATGTACTTCTAAACTCACGTTTCGCCATCTTGTAAACGAGAGGCCGCGGGTACGATCCGTGGCAAATGTTTGTGTTATCCACAAATATTTGTTTCGGGTCTGAGTGTTTATGAGAGCGAAAAGTCTCTCGTTTCTGATACACACGACACAAGACATCTTAGGGTAGGGTCAGAACTATGTATGTGAATGTTGGGTGTATTTATTATTTTATTTATTTACATACATAGATACATAATCTCACGCCTGTATTCCCCGAAAGAGGCAGAGGAAAAAAAGAAATGCAGAGGCATTACTGCACCCACATTTCGCCACGTATGTATCAGTCCCACGTAATAGGGGGCGAGCTTATTGCCGTTTCTCGGGCACATTTCCAGACTCTGGGCTGCTACTGAAAATTTCCTAATGGAAAAACCCAATAACACTTTGTCCGACCCGGGAATCGATCCCAGGACGTGTAGATCGCACGGCACATACTAGTGCCGCGAAACCACGAGGCAGTTTTATTTATTTATAACATGATATACGCAGAAACAACAACCGCCATTTTTATTCGCACATGACGAACTATCGTTGAGTTGGGCTTTACTTGAAGCGGCAATATATCTTTAGAAAGCAATTGTTTTGGTACAATATAAATAACAGGCGATCGTTCAGAGGGAGGGGAACGCACTCGCGACTCTACAACGCGTTCCCGCTGAACTCAGGAATGTTGGGGAAGGTGGGTGTGGCGCCTGTGACAGCGACGCCAGCCGCAAATAATGTTAAATTAATTTGGATACGGACGGACGATTTGATGAAAATCGCGGGAAGCCGCTAGATGGAGGCCGCTTCTGACAGAACACTGGAAGTCTTTGGGGGAGACCTATGTCCAGCTGTGGACGTCTTTGGGCTGATAATGATGATGAAGTTGGATACACGAAATAATATATGTTTTTTCATACAATATTAAGTTTATTCACTGCTATTAATATTACAATAAACTTTACGACGTAAAATAGCTAAATGAGGAGAAAATTACATTAAACGATTGTTGATTATGTCGCATGGGAGTAAAATGCTATTTGGAAGATTTTTTATTTAGTTAAACTTTAAAATATCTTAGAGTCGATCTAAATTTCACGTCAGTATTTAGAGGGTAAATGTTTTCAATCTTTAGGAAAAGTATGCATACTTTAATTAAATCAAATATTAAATCATCTTTAAAATTTTGTTTATCAAATTTGTAATAGTAGGTAAAAACTGACGGATGGAATTAATATAAAAAATCATCCTCTTCTTATGTAAATATTCCAAAAGTGATTGAGGTCACCCGGTGCCGGTAAATTTTTGAATTTTGCTTAGTAAAAGCAAATTAACCTACATAATTTTGATCGAATAATAAATAGACACCTTTTACTTATAAAGTATTATGAGATACAATAAGTTTGTCTATGCCACACACAGAGCCGCAGAGACGTCAAGATATAAGTACTGTCAAGGAAGAAATAAGAGCCAATTTGAGGAAATGTCGTGGACAATTCAGCATAGTTTTTATCGACAGTAAGAATTTCACGAAAGTATTAAAGGGGTCATCTAGATAGGGTGTTTTGCAGGGGGAGTGTGCTCTCAAAGATTGGAGGCAGGACGCGTGGCCTGGTTTTGTTGCGCATTCTTATCTCACCATAAGCATCTAAAATTAATGTTATTGGACAGAAAAAAGTAAAGTTTGGCAATGCGCCGGTTGGCTGCGGAGAATAATCAGGACAGAATTTTGTTTTGTTATATTCCGTAACCTAAAACTTGCGACAGCCGCTTTAAAAATGTAACACACTGCTAGCGTACGTTTTTTCTTTCCTAAATACAATCCATTATAAATACACATGTCATTTAATCATTCTAAAAATGCCTTAATCCGACAGTAAGTTACGTCTGAACAAAATGTTATAATAAAAAAAATATGGGCCGGCAGTTTTACGGGTGATGCTGACATAGCGTTATAACATAAACAGTACTGAATTATTAAATGTAATCTTCACTTAACTTCAACTTAAAAATTGTCAAGCAATATACAGGTGTAAACAGATCGTGATCGAATACTAAGACCTAGTTACGGTGATTACAGACATATAAATAAATAATAAATATAAATAAATACACCCAACAGTCACATACATGGTTCTGACCCCACATTAAGTAAGATACACATACAAGTCTTGTGTCGTGGGTATCAGAAACTACGAGAGAATTTTCGGTCTCACAAACACCTAGCCCCGAAACAAATACTTGTGGATCACACAAACATTTGTCTCGGTGTGGGGTCCGTGGCCTCTTGTTTCGCAAGCTGGTATCTAGCCAACTATGCCACGGGGCTGTCGATATTGACAAAAAAATTACGTTTTCTTAATCATCATCACTATTACCCGTCTCCATTTTCGATCACGGTCTGTTTACATCGCCTGTATAGAAAAAAAAACATACATAAAAAATTTCATTACCGACAGAGTTAAAATCGCATCAGGCAAAAATAACAAGTAAAAACTCTTCAAACTTACATTCAAAAGTTGTTTTCCCAGTTGGCACGAGTAATTTAAAAAAACTGATTAATAAAGTGCAATTTACACATGCAAATAGCAGGTACTGTGTAGTAGTTTGTGTCGTCGCTGACAGTGGTGCCACAACCAACACTTTTATTGCAAAAGTTTGGATACCCGCCGTCGGAATCCAGCCAGTAAGTATCAACTTGGGCCATTTGTGCGATACAAATTTCGCCCAGTATGAATTGAAAAATGCTATGAGCTTTCATAATTATATTGTTTTCAAGCGATGAGCGATTCACTTTCGCGTTTATTAGATTTCTTTTGGGAGAAAAAATTTTCGCGACTTCCTAATGCCTTGGAGTTGAGTCATTTGTTTTGTTAAGATGTAATGGATACTTTTCCCTTGGGATTCCAGGCATTTTTTGTTATTATTTGAGTTTTTTTGGGAAATTAATTGTAACAAAGGTTTCTTTTTAAAATATCTTTCAATAAGAGGGGATATCATTTAATAAAGGGTTGTGCGCCACTGTTCGAGAACAATTATCAAAATTATTCAGTTGACAATTGTGTTCAATTTGTAGGAAAAACTGAGAATCATTTTCATATTATTATTTAACACACTTTAAGTATTTATTTTTATCTTCCATCTGTAATATAAGCAGGATAGGAATCTATAACTGTATATATTATATATTCACTCAATAACTAGAATGCAGTTTCTGTCGATACTAATGATCCGGAGAGGCAGTGTGGTGGAATATTAAAACATAAACATTGTACATGAACTCATGAAGTGCGGAACTAAAATAAAACAAACTACACAAACTTAAACAAGCTACTAACTGAAAATCTAGAAAAACAGGAACATCTTAATATAAATGAGTTAAAAACTAGTAGAAATTCTTAAAATAAACTTTTTTGCAGAGCGACTAAAAGGCCAAGTTGTGTGTAAGTTACTTAGCAACTCATTACTTAATAACATCACGCCTCGCCCCCAAGGAGGTGATTAATAACAATGTAGTGACACGCACGCAGCTTGCGACTTATTTCTTTAGCTTTAAACAATTTTGTGTAACATTTTGAAAGCAGATAAAAATATGGATAGGCTTTTTACTTAATCATGCGCATGTATATCTCCTAAATACGAGTATTCTTTTCTGGAAAAAAGAAGACTTTATGAAACTGGCAACATATTGTTTCTGTAGTAACATATTGTAGCTTTATACACGAAACTGATGAGTCTCCATTTACACAAATGCTTTTATATAATATCAGTCGATGTTTTAACAACATTTTAGCAGAGAACCACCATACGTTGTGGTTCCACCATGACGTGCGATCTAGAGGTCTAGGGTTCGATTCCCCGAAATGGCAAAGTGTTAATGTTTTTTTTTTCATTTGGAAATTCTCAGTAGCAGTACGAAGTCTGGAAATGTGCCCGAAAAACGGCAATCGTCTCTCCCCTTATTACTTGGAAATGTGAGTGCATAAATGCACGTCTACCTATCTCTTCGGGAAAACAGGGCGAGGCTATGCATGTATGTAAAAAAAACCGTAAATCAGTATTGTCAAAAGGATATCACTCCGACACGTTATTATTCCAATCACAAAGAAAATCTAATTAACCGTCCGACAATACTAAAGCAGTCAAGCGCGTTAAGTATTTATGGGGCATTTTCCACGCTCCCTCGATGTCTCTAATCGATTTGACTTCTTTCAGCCCTGCGACCTTGCAAGCCATTGTTACCCGCCACTCCGTGACTACCCTTCCTTAGGGATTTCCCAGTTACACATTTCAGTGCAAAAATCAATGCCCGTAAATAATGTCAAACTTTAGATATTCGTCGTCACGCTCCGTCGCATTTGTCTCCGGCACTTAAACTGCGTTTAAGATGGGTCTGATTGACTGTAAAATTGTATTATTATTATTAAATTTCCTATACAAATTACCAAAGTGACCTTCATCATCATCATCAGCCGAAAGACGTTCACTGCTGGACATAGATCCCAAAGACTTCCAAAGCGGCCATCAAATGTGTGGCACGTTTGATATAGCCTGCCTAGTTATAACTATATTTGGTATAATAAAATTGAAGCTTGAAAATCCCACGAAAATCCATTGCAGACTCCGGAACACACAGTCTAACGTCAAAACTGTCTGGAAACTCCTATACATTTACGCTTTAAAGGCTGCTATTTGACAAAAATCGGGAGCGTCGACCTGATTTCGTTGAGACGGGGGCAGACTTTAAATAGCCGCTAAACGCGAACTAGATATTCAGCTACTGGAGTTTTATTCTGAGAAGGCGCGACAGTCCGAGCCAGGTAGCACCCATATTAACATAAGCAGGCTGTATAACAAATTTTAATATCTCGGCTACCCTTATCCATGCTAATGTTATAATCTATACGTACTAATATTATAATTTAGGTCAGATCAATGAACTTTGTATATCAGTATAACCAAGCACTAGTATACGATATTGTATACTCTTTCAGGCACGTTTTTTCGACGAATTAAGTAGACTTTGTTATTATCATTTTACGTTCTTTATATATTGTGGTACTTATAGTCCACTCGTTTGTAGAGAATACCCATGCCCAGAAGTGATACATATTTGGGTTGTTGATGATGATGATGATGATGATGACGACATTAAAGAAGGCGAGCACACTGCCGCTAACCGTGCACATTTCCTATTCTTATCATTAACCATGACGAATTACAGAAACAGAGGATCGTGAAAATTATTTTGTAATACTATATCGAAGTACAGAAAACCTCCATTGAAATAAGAAATGAGGGGTTTCTTCTCGCGGCTCAGTCAGATTATTTAAAAAACAAAAACTTCACATCGAAAGCCACAAATAGATTCGCTTCAGTGATCTTTTTCTTTCTTTAGTAATATTTTCCCTGGCTGCGTTATTTCCTTTTTATTTTTATTTCTATTCGGTTTAATTTTTATGTGTTACGTACAAAGGGTTTATTCCGACATTGTTGCAAAATTATTTCGCAATTCATTTACATTTTTGTTGTCTCTTTAACTTGTGTTTTTTATGAAGACAATTCGACCACGCCTCTAATATTTATCAAAATACGGAAGAGAATGTTTATTCAATTTCATGGCGATGTTTTAAAACTTTATCGGAGCAATCGAGCAACAAATCGAGGTTTTAACCAAATCCTATTAAATCTATTTAATCTTTGGAGTTCGAACGCAAACTTAAGTTAAAAGGTTACGGCAGATCACTTTCAGCCAAAATGATGAATTAATTTCAACAACCACCTAGATAATATTAGTCCAACATTTCTTATCAACTATAAATATACACAACTTTTTAATTCTATGTGTCCTATGTTGACTGCCTCGTGGTCTCGCAGTATAAGTACACATGTGTCATGCGATCAAGAGTTCTTGGGTTCGATTCCCGGGTCGGGCAAAGTGTTATTGGGGTTTTTCACTAGGAAATTCCCAGTAGCAGCAGGGGCTTTGGAATTGTGCCAAAAAACGGCAATAGGCTCGCCCACTATTACGTGCGACTGATACACACGTAGCGAAATGTGGGTGTAGAAATATATATCGGCCTACCCCTACAGGGAATACTGGAGTGATGTTATGTATGTATGTATGCCTATATTTTTATTCTGCCCTGTGCGCCAACTTTTAGAAGTGTACTAACTCTACTGACAATTCAATTAATTTAAATAGTTTGTTGTAAAAATATATTGCTGTTTATAAGGGACAAATAAGAGCCGCCAACCCGCACTAGGCCTAATAAGGCCTAAACCCTCTCAGTTGTAGAGGAGGTCCGTGCCCAGCAGGGGGACGTATATGGGCTGATGTTGAAGAGCTATTTTATTTTGTGCCGACTTATATATAGTTCCGTTCAATTTTCTTTCTACCGTGATGCTTGTACCATCAATAAAAATTCGGCCTTTGTAGGGTACAAAGGGCGAAAATGTTACGCACTTTTACATAATTATAAACCATTGTCTTATCACAGAACACACACATCCACAGAGGGTCTAAACTAGTTCATTCCGTGAACAAATAAACGGATGTGAGATGTGGAGTCTAATTTATCTAGAGTCAGTTGCTGTTAACCAAATAAGACTAGAGGCATCGGAGTTGAGCGTTATAACCGCGGCTAGAGGGCAACTTGGCGATTAAACATGCCACATACAGCTTAACTAGACAGCCATGTCTACTAAACAACCAACATATTCATAGACCAAATCGTTTGTAAATAAATCAATGTTTAGTTTAAAAGTAGTCGCGTATATGACAAAAGTTCGTCAATAATGGCGATAAATGAGTTTTTATCGTTAGCGGGGTCTTTTATGACGTTCTGTGTACATATATACACACATACTATGTATACATATATTTACTCAAACTTATATATTATATTAAAGGGGTAGGTAGAGATGCACTACTACGCCAAAGATTCGCCTATTTTTATATCTCATTTTATGGTAACGAGATTTGCCGGACACATTCTGAACTTCGTAATGCCTCAGTGGGTTATATATACGAGTAGCTAAAATTCGTAATGAACAAATCGATATTATTTTACCAAAAATAAATACACCCATTCAAAAGTCCCATACATAGTTCTGACCCCACGCTAACACACAAGTTTTGTAACACACAACATTTGTCTCGGTGCGGGGTCGAACCTGCGCCCTCACGGTTTGCAAGCTATTGTCTAGCCAATTAAGCTACGGGGCTGTCAAATAATGTCATAAGATTTAAAAAAATATACAGGGACTATACTATTCAAGTTAATCCGATGCGAAAGGTTACCCAGACCAATTCTTACTAATTTAAGTATATAACAAATGCATTTTTACCTTGTTTAATCATTCTAATATATTACAGTATGCAAACATTTTTAAAAAACTCCAGAACAATTTTAGAGAAACTAATTTACAACTTAATAAAACGTGTCGGTGGCTCGTTAGGCGTCGCACCCGTGTGTCCCAATTAAACAGCGGCGAAAAACTTTTTCCATCTCGACGTGCCAGTGTTTATAACTCAACTTGAACCGTCAACTGTCTCCGCGGTCTCGGCGCGGTCTCAACGGTCTCGAGGGCGTTTTAATTTTTATTTGCAACAGCTTAGGACTGTTTTTGTCTATGCTCGACAACAGTGACTGCGTTGTGTCATGTTTGTATTCTTTTGTCTGTACAAGGTTTAACGTTTTTGTTAAATCAAGAGTAAGTTGTAGGGAAGTTGGTATGACGTTAAGCCAATTAATTTTATAGAGTGAATATTTAATTGTTATTTATGTATTTTCAGAATCCAAATGAAAATATTGAATATGTAAATTGTGGCATATAATCTGTATTTAAATATTAAAATTTGGTTCACTTATACATATTACACTTATACATGTACATATTATACCAGTGGCGGCACTTCCAAAGAAGTCCAAAAGTGTTACACGTGATTTTTTTAAGTCTAGTTTATAATTGTTTATTGTGGGGTCAGGATATTCTCATGTAAATATCAAATTGCTTTTGTTAAATAAAAATCTAAACCTTAAAGATTATTATTCGGAATGTTGTAAGGCAAGCTGGGCTTTTGGGCTTCTATGGAAGTACCGCCACTGTATTATACCTATTCTTTACGTTTTGATACAGTTGGTTTACTCAAGGAATATGTGAAGTGACAAAATTGCTTCCAAAATCTTAATCGTTTGCGAATTTCTTGAATAATATAAGAAAATATCAGGCTAGAACAAGCATGCATAAATGAGAAAAGTTTTCGTCCTCTCGAGACGTAATTTAACTACCGAAAGGTGTAATATAAAGTTTTGTACTTAAATTCCCAACTCAATTGAAATGTCAAGTTTTATTTTATTTACAATTGAAGTTTCCCAATGCCTTGTAGTGTTATTGTGGTGAATAATTAAACATAATTGGTTGCGGTAGACGGTTAGTGGCTAAACTTGTAATTCTTTCGTTATGATGAGGCATAGAAAGCCTTTTTTTTACGAGAGGAAAGCTCTTTAAGCTTCCCTGTTCGGTACCTCGGGGGAGGCCTCAAGGGGTATGTCGGGGTCTCTGGCCTTCCAACTCGGCGCGCGGAACAATTGTCCGCTTTAGCTGAGTTGGGTCCCTAACCAAAATCCTACGCCAGCATACCGACTAAAACCTCTCGGTGACCATCTCGCGCATTTAGGGCGGTTTTGCGGCATCTCAGGGCGAGAAGCGCCCTAAATGGTCC
This sequence comes from Hemaris fuciformis, assembly GCA_907164795.1. Classification (NCBI taxonomy): domain Eukaryota; kingdom Metazoa; phylum Arthropoda; class Insecta; order Lepidoptera; family Sphingidae; genus Hemaris; species Hemaris fuciformis. The sequence continues at coordinate 2,010,749 of OU015454.1, forward strand.
GCGTCCGCCCAGCGCACCGTCCATTTGTGGACTCCTCCAAATTGGGAGGGCTTCAGATGCCCTTCACTTACGCTTTTTTGGACGTTCACCTCTTGTGACAGTCAAGAGACCACGCCCTCTGCCGCAAATCTCGGGGTTGCTATCATAGTGTACCGCCCCCGCAGTACGCCCAGCCACCCCAGGGGCCCCTGTTAGTCGCCTCTTACGACAGGTAGGGGATACCATGGCGGAATTCTTACGCCCCCAATCCACAGGGCGGAGGCATAGAAAGCCATAGAATTTCGCTGTGAGTCAGCATCAGATATTGTCATAAGTCGTAGCAGTAATTTGGAATATTCAAGTTCATGGATGCCCAGAAATGATACAGTCTATACTTTAGGATAGCTATTTGGTAATTTCAATTAAACTGCAACCAAATAAATAAATACACCTAACAGTCACATACATAGTTCTGACGCCACATTAAGTTTACGATAAGAGTCTTGTGTCGTAGGTATCAGAAACTACGAGACTTCTCGGTCTCACAAACAACCAGACCCGAATCAAATATTTGTGGATCACACAAACATTTGTCTCGATGCGGTGATCGAACCTGCGGCCTCTCGTTTCGCAAGCTGTTGTCTAGCCAACTGCGCCCCGGGCCTGTAAAAATTTGATAATAATGTGAAGTGAGTTGCACGTCATTTACGTCACGTCACATAGACAATATCTTATGGTCATGACTACTTAAGTGTTAAGATAATGAAGTAAAATTAGAACTTCCACGTTCGACACTACTTTTTTTAATTGTAAAGTTTGAATATGCATAAGTAACGTATTATTATACATGAATGGTATTTTCAACAGGAGTTGTACACATATGATTAACACTGATTTATTATCATAATTTTGATATTAACAACCGCAACCTTAATGGGTATTTTTGACATAATAAAAACAAATTACAATAGATATATACCTACAAGTTTGATTTGTCTGTCCGTTTGACATTTCAATGCGTTAAAATTGTTTAATCTACAGAATTGTTTTCATGTATTATTGCAGCTTGTTAGAATATGCAATTTTTTTTACTCTTAATTACATTCTTTTAACGGTGAAGGAAAACATCGTGATGAAACCTGCACACCTAAAAAAGTCTTAGGAATTTCTTAGGTGTGTAATCCGCCAACCCGCACTAGGCCAGCGTGGTGGACTAAGGCCTAAACCCTCTCAATGGTAGAGGAGGCTCGTGCCCAGCAGTGGGACGTATATGGGCTGATGATGAATACATTAAAAATATCTAAAAGTGTACTTAATGCCTGAGACATTCTCTACCAGTCGAACCTTAGGTCGTGCAGAGATGTAAAGCGTAAGCACATATGCTTATACTTTATATTTTATACAAAGTATAAAAAAAATCTGCCTTACAAAGATCGCAATCACAGGGTAAACGCTTCTCCGATTCACGGTAAAAAAATTCAAGGAATATACGAGAGTGGTTTAATTTTTAAAATAGATGATTTTAATTTGTATATTTTTTGTAAAATGATTTTAGAAAAACATTCCAATTGACTTGTTTTTAAACCAGCCATATCTTCATACAAGATTTGCTCAATTTTTTTTTAAAGTGGAAATGACAACCACTAAATTACTTCGAAGGAAATCGCGGGTGATCACATGCTTTGTATAAAAATTCAAATTATTTAGATAGGTATCAATAAATCAAATCAGTGGGCACGTTACGAGACATGATTATGTATGTAGGCCGACGATTAGCATATTATTTCGTGTGATAATTAATCAAATATTAAATTTGAAACATCTAAACTGATCGTGGGTGATCCCATTATGGCGTGTTTAATTAAATATTTGTGCTCGTTGATTATGTCGCGTTTGGGGCGTGTCATTAAGGATTATCAGTTAGTGTGGCCTGGTTTAATCTCCTCTAATACTAATTGATAGCCTGGTTGGCTCATTCGGTTAAACCACAAAAAGGCTAGGCAGAGAAGTATCGACTGCTGTATTTTGCAACTTTGCGTAATAGGGGGCGAACCTGATGTCATATTTCGGGCACAAACTTCACTTTGTTATTGAAAAACCCAATAACACTCGTGTCCCTGGATATCGAACCCTGCCCTTTCGATCGCACGCCGCATGTTTCACGGGATTAACGATCTTACAGAAGGTATTAGGTAACTTTAAAATCTTTTCTGAATTTCTTAGGTGTGTAGTCTGCCAATCTGCACTAGGCCAGCGTGGTGTCCACCAAGGCCTAAAACCTCTCAATGGTAGAGGAGGCCCGTGCCCAGCAGTGGGACGTATATGGGCTAATGATGATGATGATGATTATGAACTTTAAAATCGAAACTAAAGCGAACTAAATCACGGCCAAAGAAAAGACCTGTGCTACAAAGGATAATTTTATTTCTCGTTTTAGCGACAATTACATAATTCCAAAGAAAAGAATCAGACAGACCAAGTCGTCTATAAAGACAAATATATTTCTTACCCTTATTCTACTCGTTTCACGCAGTGTTTTCAATCAATTAAGCCCCGACAAAGCGGGTGTGCGTGTAAGTGCGTAGGTCAACTGTCGACCGAACTGAAAAAAATGTTACGTTAATTGCTTCTTGCTTGCACGACCCTCTTAACATAGGGTAATCGTTTCTTAATTCACTTCCTTGGGCTTCTGTGATTTTGTTACACTGATTCGTAAAAGGTTTTAGGTGAAATATAGTTATTTCAATTGTAATCTAGCTACACCCATATATACTTCTTATATACCCCCATATAAGTCTTACTGCAGGGCAATGGCTTACTTTATAACTAATAGGGGTTAGGCATTGAGGTGTAGAATCCGTCATTATGATCCACAGAAATTTATCGCGTTCAAGTCAGTCACAGTCGTGACCACATCTTGGTGGTCAACACTTTATTTTGATCTATTTTTTTATGATGCTTGTGCGGTCATTTTGCTTTGACACCCGACATAGTGACCTGGGCAAATTTAAGGCCTTCCGGGATTAGTCTTTTTATGGTTATAGGCATGAATCGCTTAATTATGTCAACTGATAAGAGATATTCGTTTTTTACATTCAAAAATCAATTAGACACGAGCGTTACTTGCTATTAGGCACAGAAAAAGTAACTTCTAGAGTTCCTCAAATAAGCTAGATAAAAAAACTAAGTTCCGGATCATTGGGGAGCTATTACGATTTTCCTGGTAAAAAATATTCGTTCTAAATATTATCGTTTAAAAATTCATAACCCACAATAACAGTCCGCCCACAGGAACATAAAAAATATAGTTGTTTAAAAACAAAAGTCTCACCTAAGGGCTAGGGGTCAAGTTTGGTTGCGATACCGAAACAAAATTTATCACCAACCTAATGTTTGTGACTTACGTACAAGTTTAGAGGAACAAAACTGTCGTTTAATGCAAATATATCGATTTAAAAGCAACATCGCAGCAATATATGAGAATATTGGTCGATTATTCGCGCGGGCCACTTAATTAAATATCGATTTGTAATTTGATTAGTTCTTCGATTGATGTATCGTTTTCGTTATTCATATGTCAACTCGATTTCCTATGGTAATATATTTTCTCAAGTTATTTATTGTTAACGGACACCTGTGGGACAAATTTATGAAGAACTTTGAGATCCATTCATTCATATAAGTGGCTCTTTGGCTGTTTGTGCCGCTAGCATTGTTATTTGGCGTTAATGAGGAGATTAGTGAAGGTGTTTATGTTTATAAAATTTATACACAGATTAAGCTGTAGTCATCATCATCAGTCCTTATACATACGTCCCACTGCTGGGCACGAGCCTCCTTACAACAGAGAGGGTTTAGGCCCACCACGCTGGCCTAGTGCGGGTTGGCGGACTACACACCTAAGAAATTCCTAAGAACTTTTAGGTGTGCAGGTTTCCTTACTATGATTTCCTTCACCGTAAAGTAAGTGATGATTCATTTTTGAATACATACATAACTTCGAAAAGTCAGAGGTGTGTGCCTGGAGCTTGAACCTACGACTGCCGAGATTCTCGACCGCGCGCCTAAATCACTACCGAGCTGTAGTAAATTTTAATTATTACGCGAAGCAAAACCATTCCTTCACAGAACTCAAGTGTAACTTGATATTTTTTTTCTATTTTTGAGGGATGTTTTTTGCAGAAGAATCTACAATAAATAATAAGTATTAAATAATAAGGGTCAAGCCTAACGCTATTTTTCATATCCCAACACCATGCTGCTACTGAAAATTTCCTAATAAAATAAATTCATAAATACTCAACAGTTACACACATGGTTCTGACGCCACACTGAGATACAAGTCTTGTGTCGTGTATTAGAAACTACGACAGACTTTTTGGTCTCACAAACACCCAGACCCAAAATAAATATGTGTGGGTTACACGTGCGTTTGTCTCGGTGAGGGAATCAAACTTGCGGCCTCTCGTTTCACAAGCTGGTGTTTTGCCAATAACACCTTTTCCAACCCGGGAACCATACCCGAAACCTCTACGTCGCACGAACGACAATTTCATCGAATAAATATCAGCAAGCATTAGCAAGTTGTCTTAAACGTAACGCGTTTATAATAATTAACGTGTGCCATTTATAGCAATACAGTCGGTTATTTTGGCAAACAAGCCGGAGTCAAACAACTGGGCAACTCAGACTAATTGCAAGCTGCCCGGTCGCGTCAAAAGTTTCACAATTACATTGGAGGGCCGTTATGGTCTACCAGACTCGGACTGCGCGAGGTTCGTGTGGTCGCAAGCCCCGCTTAATGTTCAAATATTGCTTGGGACTCCTATTTATATTCGTTTTGAACCGTTTCATTGGTTGGCTATAGATTGCAATTTGCAGTACTTGCTGTATAAATGGACAATTTCTTGATTATGTGATTGGGGAATCAAATTGTGGTTATCTAATGTTAATAAATTTTTATTGTACTACAAAACAGCCATACAGGTCTGTAGCCCGAAAGGTAAGAAACACGTTTTGTCAGGAGTATATTATTCTCGAGTTATAGTGGACGGGTCTGTTGTCGATTTACGGGCATATTTCCCAACTACAACAACATAAGTCCCACTGCCTGGCTGTTTTAAGCCTTATTCCATCACGCTAGCCTAGTGGGGTTTGGCGGACTACACACCTAAGAAATTCTTAGATTTTTTTTACCATGCGTCATACTTAGTGAATTGTTTATTAAAAGAAACCAATGTCACTTGCTGACTCGAGAATCGATTCTAGAATTTACTGCGTCCTCCGCCAGTCCGTTCTAGGATGTAAGTCTAAGTACGAGTATATGTATGAACGCACTGGCAAACATGTATTAAAAGGTTATGAATTAGTCCTAGTAAAGACAAAAAATATAAGTAGTGACGGCCTCGAGGTTTAGGCACGCGGTCGAGAATCTTGGCGGTCGCGGGTTCAAACCACACAACTCTATCTTTTCGAAGTTATGTGTGTATTCATAATGAATTATCACGTACTTTAACGGTGAAGGAAAACATCGCGAGGTTGCCTACACATCTAAAAAGTTCTTGTCCGCACCGCACCGCAACCCGCACTAGGCCAACATGGTGGACTAAGACGTAACCTCTCTTAATTGTAGAGGAGGTCCGTACTCAGCAGTGGAACGTATGTATATGGGCCTGAATACGGTCCTGTCACGAGTCGACATAATGTGTTTTATGTGTTTTCTCAAATGTTTTTGTTTTATATCTGTTTTTTTTGTCGGCTAAGAAAACTCCATCGCAAGCAATTACTTTGAGTGCGCTCTCGCATTATGTTTGAGTAATTCTGTCGCGTGTATCTACGAGTAATCATTTACCAACTTAATAACTAAATGGCTTCATATATTACGTTACTCAATAGTTTGAAAGATTGGAGTGCTTAAAAATTAAATTGATGTCGTGGGTAACTGTAGCTTAATGATAAAATCTTTATAATGCTTTATTAATAACTAAAAAACATGCAGTCATACCTGCAACTCCAAAGGGGTAGACAGCAGTGGCGGTACTTACATAGAAGCCAAAAAACCCAATTTGCCTTACTAAATTCCGAATTATCCCTTTAAGCTTTAAATCTTTATTTAACAAAAGCAATTTGACATATGTATAAATGAGAATATTCTGACCTTACAATAAATAATTATAAACTAGACATTACACAATTAAAGCGTAAGCTTTTGAGCTTCTATGAAAGTACCGCCATTGGTAGACAGAGGTGTGTTTCACCCGCGTTTTGTCAGCTATATTTTAGTCCCCCGAAGATAGTGTGTGACTATTGCAGTTTACCGGTTATACATCCGGAGTACGTGATGTTAATAAGAATTTTTAAAACATTTCTTCCCTTTCCTCAAAATTAATCTGTCTATCGCTCGTGGTACACTTATGTTGCGGGAACAACTGCGAACTAGACATCTCGACATCATGGAGAAATGTAGATGTAGCAATACATCCCTACATACCCTTATGGAGGTACAGGTGAGAGTATATGTATGCACCAGTTAAAAAAAATCTAAGATAAACTCTTACTGTTTTTCAGCTATATTTTGTATTACATACATACATAAACTCACGCCTGTATTCCCCGAAGGGGTAGGCAGAGGTGCATTTCTGCACCCACATTTCGCCAGGTATGTATCAGTCCCACGTAATAGAGGGCAAGCCTTTTACCGTTTTTCGGGTACATATCCAGACTCCGTGCTGTTACTGATAATTTCCTAATGGAAAATCCCAATAACATTCTGTCCGACCCGGGAATCGAACCCAGGACATCTAGATCTCCTCCATCTACTTGTACCGCGAGACCACGAGGCACGAGAGAGATATTTGGTATTCTTAAACAATATTTTCAAACCGGCATCAAAATATCAACTTATACATTCAAATATTAATACAAAAACAAACAATTTCACTATAATTAACATTCGCCCATAACACATAACAACCTATGCCCTTAACACTATTAATATCAAGTAATAGTTTCTACGCGGAATTAATTTTAAAATTTTCTTCAAAAAAGTTAGTCCCATAATTTTATTATCCAATATATTGTGATCTCGAACCTCATGCAATCAAAGGTAATAAAGGGTCTTCTTCATTTTGGAGACCGTATTGTCCATTTTGACAAGACCCATAAAAGCATTAATAAATTTGAAATGTAGGGTTTCATTCTATTTGGTAGTGTTCCCATTAGCTACATAAATATTTGTACAAGAGTCCGTTAGTTTGTTGATATTAATTCCATAAGTAATAAAATCGTAAGAAACCCGTGTCTATAAATAAGACCCTTTATTTTCTACTTTTGTATAAAACGGAGAATAAATTGTAGGAAATACTGGATTTTTATGTGTATAATAATAGAATTTTAGTTGAAATGTTTAAGAGGGTGCATTCACTAGCGGTAATATGAAATATATATTGAATGTAAATATTAGAGCATATGTGACGTTTGAAATTATATTAAATGACGTCAAATAGCATTAAACATGCCTATAGTATTTTTGTTGTTTTTTTTTTCTCTGATTTTACAAATTTGCTTCACTACTACTAGTTAATGACTTATACATGCGTAGTCTTTTTAGTTTGGATAAAACTTTTACTATTTTTTTTACATGTCGTTTCGGCGCAGGCCTTCAATACCAAGCGAGTTAGGGCTTTATTTTTGCTTCTAAACTCCCTAGAATTTATTCATGGATGTGTCTCTGATACCCTAACATAGGTATCATTAATAGAAAAGTTCCAATGTAAAGAAAATGCAAAAAATTCACTGTTAAACTTGCAGGCACGGTAGTTCCAGTTCTCAATGCCTCTACAAACTTTCTTATTTTTCCATTTTGATATATCGCGAAAAATCTTTCACAACAAAACATGGACAGTATAAAAAGTTAACCAATGGTGCCACTGAGTTTCTGAATGGGATATATTTAGCGAAAGAGTACATTCGGCGCTGCGGGGCGCCGGCACAAAAACCGCTCGGGCGGTCAGTTAGCGCGCTGTTTACGTAACAGAATATCCTGTCCATTAACGTAATTGTACCGTGTGCTCCTAAAGAAGCCTCTACAAACCCGGTCAAGTGTAGTACATGTGCTCAATGTAAGGGACAGATTTCACCCGCTTAAAGACATAATATTATACTAGTTAGAGTTGTAGATGTAAAGCATTATGTGGATACGTTTTATTATAGGATTTTATGTAAATAATTGCGGATATCTTGTATATTTTGTCATTTGCATTTATGCCTACGTATTAACGTCCCACTGCTAGGCATGGGTCTCTACGACTAAAGTGGTCTTAACACTAGGCCAGCGTGGTGGACTAAGGCCTAAACCCTCTCAGTTGTAGACGAGGCCCGTGCCCAGCAGTGGGACGTATGAATGTGGGCTGATGATAAGGTTTTAGCCTACTACGAGTATGTTGGCTTAGTTCGGGACCTAAAAAAATCTTAATAAAATTTAAGGTGTGCAGGTTTCCTCACGATTTCATCCATTACCGTTAAAATACTACGTAATAATTCATTGAATACCTTTAGAAAAGTCAGAGGCGTATGCGAGCGGCATAAAAGGCGTTGTATAAAGTGGAAACAGATAACCGCGTATGAAGACACGTTGCTGGCCTTTCAAAATATGTGGAGACATTTAAGTTATAAGTTGTATGTCCGGATTGAAATGCAACAGAAAAGCAGTCGTTATTGTTCATTTCTGTTAGATCTTGTCTAAGTTGAGCTGGCGCTTTCAAGATAATTGTTAATAACGTGGTTTTATATTCTTTTGTCCAGCAAGTGTGAGAAATACTCGGAGTCGATGGTACCTTGTGTCTGAGACATCAGAAGCTTGCACATTCACATATAAAATGTAACGGTATTAAAATTTATTAAATTCGGATGAACACGTTAAAAATAATTAAGTTTTACTAACCCAACTGACTACAAAATTAATACGAAAATATTTGGACGACATAACATATTGCTTTCGGAAAGACCGCAGCTAAAATGATCATTAAAAGCAACATAGCTGTCATCTTCGACTCCGCCCAGGCTATTAATGCAAAACAAACTCACAAGGCGATTATGTCGAATAAATTTGGATTTCTAAAGTCGATCGACTTCACGAACCGATGCAGCGATAATCCAATACGCCGTAGATAATATTTCGGTCTCATTCATACGAATTGGTGATAAATTGGACTTAATTGACTTTCTACTTTCCGTGTGAATTTGTATGTGTGAATTAAGGTCGAGAAACTTATCCTATTGAGTGAGGTTGAAATTGTTAGAAATGTTGTGTAAGTACTATATGATGTTAGTATCGTCTGTTTTATTTCTTGAACTTTAGTATTGGAGGTAAATAGAGTGTGAAATCTATTGACAAAGGATCGAGAGGTACTGTGAAAAGCTACCCAGTAGCGGTTCATAAATGTGCTTATGTGTGCTGTGTATGTATGTTTGATTGATTGTATGTATATTTGTTTTAACGAAATATATATTTTATTTTTCTCTGTTATATACACTTATTTTTGTACACTTATAACTACCTTGCATTTCTGTTCCTACATGTCCATCCCTGGTTGCCTAGAAGAGACCACCTTGTGCGATAAGGCCGCCTTTTGTACTTATCTAGTTTACTGTATTTCATTTTATTTTTCTCTTATTTTTATGTGTACAAATTTTTTTTAAATAAATAAATAGATGTTGATTAAGGATTCAAAGTATATGTATTCTTAGGTATGTATCTCTTTAGGAAAAAATACAGGAGAAATGCATCTAATTTAAATACCTATATTTCGTCTCACGCCAATTTACGGTTTGAGATCGAGTAGTGTAAGTTGTTGTTGTAGTATGTTTTCACTAGCCATGTTTACCTTCAGAGATAGGTATTGTATGCCTGTATTACTTTAGATTGGAACACGTATTACATCGAAAATGTATAACGAATTGCTTTTATTCTGTACGTTCTTTGGCTACACTCATCAATCTGTCTAAACCCTTATTCTAAGAGATTAAACATTACCGTTAGATACAATTCTTGTTTATCGTCACAAATTTAACATCAAACAATTTGTAATGACGTCTCTGGATGCAGGCTGTCTCCAATAGGTCACTGTGATGATCATTGGGGGAGGCCTATGTTCAGCAATGGATTCCTGTTGGCCGATGTATGGATGGATGTTTGTAAAAGTTAAAAAAATATATACATTTTTCTTTTTTACTGGCAGATTATATCATTTTTGTCTGGGATTAGCCTAATTCGAGTTATTAATGTTATTCAATGAGACGAGCTATGTAGTAGTGTAAGGTTATGTTCCAGGTATATATTGATTGAGATTAAAATAACAGTTTTCTACCTACCTATCGCACTCGCTATGAAGTTAACTATAAAAACGACAAAGACCAGATAACGTCATCAGAAAGAAGAAATTGCATAAAAATATAACCTTTTTATAGCAGGCGAGTAGGGTCGTTATGCTCCAGCGGCAGTTACTCCGAGGATTATAACAATAATTTGTTGAGGAAAAATTTGAGTATTCGAGGAGGAAGTGTTAAGAAAGCTGGTTCTGTGCCACTGTAAGAAATTGAATGGACTGTAATAATGAATGGCACAAAGCAGGCGAAATTTTCGTTGTCAGAAGATTTTATCGTTAGGAAAGGATGGAAATTTATTTTTCATTGTTCCTAATGCTGTTAGCGGTGATGCTGGGGACGGCAAACGGAATAAATAGCTGCATTCTTAGATAAATTTGTGACGATTGTCTTTTGTTGAAGGATCGTGAGTAATATTTTATTTTCCAGGAGGAAATGATTGAAACAGAACATGAATACATAATATTATATTATTGCAAAAACGAAGTATTTTTGTATTTAATGCATAAGTCTACTACTAAAAATACTAATCTCAATAGTATTATAAGTTAATAGTTGTTTTATAGTTACTATTGCTAAAATAATCTCAGTTTCGAATAAATTAAAAAATACAAAAGAAATCCATAAGTGGCATGAATTTAATCGTATTAACGTTTAATATTTCCGCGCCTTAACTCGCGGGTACGTAATGGGCCGTTTGCTAAACGTATTAGATACCAACGTACGGATCACATTCATAAATTAAACCAGACTTTTAATCCCGATATAAAGAGCACATTAAATGAAATATTAAAATAAATAAACGCTACCAATAAATACTGGTTGAATTAATTTTGTAAATCACATAATCCCCGAAAGATGTTATGGTAAAATGTTACAAAATTAACAAATAAGAAACTGGGCCGCCGTGGCTATAACTTAATCGAATGGTTAATTTACGATTGTATTATGTATGGGCGACGTTGGTGTTTCATTCGCTGACGCGGCGGGAGGCAGCGTTGACACACTCCGAACGTTTTTCCATATCGCTTTTAGCGCGTTTCACTATGATGTATTACTGCGTCCGTTGCTCAACAAGCTGGTGATTTAGTTCCATTTTGTCTGCGGGAGTTTCGTGAGATTTATTTAGTTTTGTTTCTCTAACTATACAATTTTTTTTTATATTCATGATACCTCATATAATTCCCACTCATTGGAGTTATATCTAGTCCAACATGCTGGCCTAAAGCGTACTGGCGATAATTACTAGGTGTACTGTTTTTTAACGATGTTATCCTTCACCATTAAAGTCTGTGTTAGTTTATTGTGAATACACACATAGCTTCAAATCCCAGAGGCTCGCGCCTGGGGTTTGAACTCACGACCATTAAATCACGGCGATTAAATCTTGACCGTGATTAGTCCTCTAGCATGATGATTTTATTTGTTAATCTGATTAATTGTTATAAAATATAATAATTTCACTACTGCTTTCAGTTTCTGGAGATGAACCTCGAAGCTATCACGTCTTGTATTGCATAACAGCAGTATCATTAGGCTCAATCGTCTTTCTTTATTCCGCTAAGTTGTTCAGATACGCCTAGTTCGTCTATAAGCAACGTTACTGAATTTACGGGAGGTTGCATTAACCTTTCTTGGAACCTAACATACATTACCAATCTACCTGAAATTCAAATTCTAGTTATTTGACGGCATAGTCGTGTAGCAGCAAAGCGTTAAACAAAAGTGTCGAGTTCACAAAGCCGTATGTAGTTTAGCCATGGCTGGGGGCGAGTGCTACAATTTGTTTTTGTTATTCAACCGCGTTCTAGGGTTTGAATATTCCGACTGCAGTCTAAAAATCCACTCGTGCTGTATTTATACAATATTTTGTGTTTTATTCGACAGCAATACAAATTGCGACCGTGCGCGCGAATAGATTCGTGATGGAAATGTAATATTTTTGTACATTCTCCCTTACAGTATCGTGTGTTAGCTTAGTGTCATTGATATGACGCGCGATCGGTGCGCTGGAATATAGCTTTGTAAGTTTAAAAAAATTGCAGTTCTTTATTAAGTAGTTTTCATTTCTCTTCCTGCATCTCCATGCCAGGTTGCCTGTAAGAGATCACCTTGTGCGATAAGGCCGCCCATTGTACTTTTCTAGACCTCTGTACTCCTTAGTTTTAGTGTTGTGTGTACAATAAAGTTTTAAATAAATAAATAAATAAGTAGTGATGGCCTCGAGGTTTAGGCAAGCGGTCAAGAATCTCGACGGTTGCGGGTTCAAACCACAGGCACAACTTTGTGACTTTTCGAAGTTATGTGTGTTTTCACAAAGAATTATAACGTAGGTACTTTAACGGTGAAGGAAAACATCGTGATAAACACCTAAAAGTTCTTAGGAATTTCTTAGGTATGTAGTCCGCCAACCCGCACTAGGCCAGCGTGGTGGACTAAGGCCTAAACCCTCTGAGTTACAGAGGAGGCCCGTGCCCAGCAGTGGGACGTATATGGTCTGATGACGATGATGTTCTTTATGACCGATATTACCATTTATCTAACTTACAAGATTATATTCAAAAACAATCACGACTTGGAAATTGTTGGCGTGGCTTTTGAAAATGGCAGGAGAGTTATCGGACCTCCAAATAATTGGGCTAATGTTATGAAAGGTACATTTTCAGATGATAAAAGAAAATTTGAAACGTTTATCCAGTTGGGTACTTAATAAAATCAAAACCCATAAAACACTATGAGCTCCTTCAGCGTAGTTCGGGACGTCGAAAACTTTTCAATATACCTAAAAGGAGTTTAGTTATTGTAAGTTAAATTTTGCTGATAACAAACACTTCAGTCACCATGATTCCGATTCAAAAGCATATAATAAAAAAAAATAGGTGATTTTGATTTTGACTTTGACTTATGACTATGGAAATTGTAAGCCTCTAAATTTTAGAGTCTAAAACTTCGAGAAATTGAAATTTATCCCAAAACCGCTATTAAATTCGTAAATTAATTCGTTTAATTCAATAAAATATATTGTTTTAGTATAAGAAATCATTAAACTTGTAAACAGCCATACGATATATTGTGAACGTCACACAGAAACTTGTCATCTAGATGTTGCTACTCGTATATCGTTTCGTTTACTCAGTCCGGTCGCCGCAGGGCCACCAATCCTCTCCACAGCATAAAGCTTAGTTAAGTCTAGTTGGCGTGTGAGAAATGAAGAGACACTGCGATACGACGCGGACTCAAACAATGGTGTAGTTTTATAAAATCTTCGAGTGATCATTGACTTATTAGAATTTAGATCTAACAGCAGTAAAGTATGACGTGAAATATTGTTGCAACTCTGAGCGCCTTCAATACAGTAGAATGACAATATTATTATATGATAAAGTAAAATTTAAAATTTATATTATTTCTAGGATATTTTCGATATGATTTCTGTTACGGATTACGAGATTCCAAATTTCTATATCATCATCAGCAGCCAAGACATCCGTTGCTTGACACAGGCCGCCTCTAAACATCTCCAGAGCATCCTGTTGGGGTCTTCATCCAGAGATTCATTGAGGTCTATTTGAGACTCTATATAAATCTTCGTATTATTACAATTACTAAAAAGAAGAATGTCCGCTCATATAATTCTATATGAAACTAAATACACAGCTTTCTTTACGTATGATAATACTCTTGTAAACTATTCGATCGTCTATATTCTTTATCATATTTTGAAACAACTCGACTAATACCTAACACCATTCTCATTATGAACCTACAAATGTCAGAGACATACATTAACTTAAAATTGATGACGTGAACTACAAAATGAATAGCTCCAGAGTAAACTCCATTAGAGATATAATCAGGAATTTTTAAAATAATACATTACTAGAACGTGTGAGAGCTTATGCTATATCCATCATTCGGTGTGGCGATTACCGCCGAGTGTGGAGACTCACTGTCGATTTCTATCTTGACACGCCCCGCTGCGTTCTCAAACAGATTATATATTTTTATGTCGCATTTGACAAATTGGATATTTTATGATCCGCTACCCGTGCCCCGATACCAGCGTGACGTTTCGTAATTATTAATTAAAGTTTTAACTAAGAACTTGGGAGGATTTTATGGTGATATTTTTATGGGCATATTAAGCAGATTATTATTTTGTCATATTGTGTTGCTTAATGTGTGAAATTAATGTATGATAGGTTTTCTTTTGTTTTTATCTGAAGAAATTACTGCGCGAAAGATTACATTGTAAGAATGTCTATAAATAGCATATTCGAACCTCATATACCTAGATTCACAGGTTATTCAACAATTTCTATATGAAATATCTTGGTCTTAAGAAGTAAGCGTCAATCTAAATAATTACCTCTTTGAGAATTTCATATTCTGTACTAGGAGCTTCTCAGTATTATAAAAGTTAAAATAAGAATTATTCCTAGTCACAGATCAATGCAGGCAATATAAACATATAATGGATCGGACTCGTTCTTTCTAAGCGAGCAAAAGCAAATGAAAACTTTACGAAACTGCAACGGCATTCTCTTTAGTTGTGTTTCAATGGCTATAGCTATAATATAACAGTAGAGGTTAAAAATGTGAATGTACTAAAATTTATAAAATATGTAAACACACATTTTTTTGGGAACATAAATATGACAAAGCGGGGTAAAATTAGTAGACCTATTATTTCTAAAAACAATATTCAAAAGATTTGCTGTGCTTGTGATACAGAATTTAATTTATTTACCATTTTCGGGACCCATGATAAGAATTTCATTAAAAAAAATACAATAGTTTAACCTAAGGTCATGCACAGTTGAAATGAGGCAGGTGTGTTGTGGCAGATTTTTAATTATTTAACCACGTAAATAAGTAATGAAGGAGTCCTAATATTGAGGCGTTCTGAGGGTAGCCAATATTATTTCAGCACAGTACTGCGTCGATTTAATGCAATTACTTTTTTACCAGTTATAAAATGTTTAATAGTATTTTTTTTTCAGGTAAGTCCTGTCAGTTACACTGTGGTATTCAATGAAGAAATATATAAAACAGTAAGTGCATCAAATAATACACCTAAACTTTTAACTTACGTACGTAAAAATTCTATCTTAGTGCCAAAATAAAATATCTTAAAATTGTATGATACAATTTTGGTTTCGGTTAAATCTAGACCTAAACTCCGCCACTATCGGAATTGAAATTAGCGTATTAATCATTAGTCAATATATACTATTATGTACTAAAATCTGTTTCTTTGCCATTGATCTTAAAACGTTGCCCAAGGCAAGCTTCTAAAATGAAGGTAATACCAGTAAGGCAGCATGCTGGATACTGATCGTTTCCATGAAGTATAACTAAAAATGTTTTAGCAACGATGCTTAGCATTAAGATTTTAATATTAAAGTATCTTGCATGGTTAACTGACTCTAGACAAAATTTTGTTCTCTGGCAACAGCGATTGCAACTTTAAATTAATAAAACACTAAAATACGGGATTGATATCAGATCCTACGAGAGAAACAAATATTTATGGATCAGACAAATATTTGTCTGTGCGGTATTGAACCCGTTTCACATGTTGATGTGGAAGTTACTGCGACATGGATATCTATAATTAGACCTGTTCTGCCTTTGAATGATAAAAAGATAAAAAAAATCTGAATTTTGATTAACTTCACTGTATCAACCACAGAACAGCTGAATAAGATTAGAAGGGAAGTATACAGTATTTTGTATGGGGACGAGTGTCGCCGCTTGTCTGTCACCTGTTTATTCTACTACGATTACACGACCAATGATAAAAAATTCAAACAAAAATGAAAGGCTGCAGCTATAGGTTGTCACACATTTATAAAAGTCTTGATATTACACGCTACACGAATTACTAAGAAGCGGCCGTGTCAAACATATGATAGTCTAATCGTAGGCTCGGCACGCTCGGCATGCTGACAAATCCTTTCTAGTTTTATTCAACTGTTCTGTGGTTTCTAATCATAACATAGCACAGATTATTTGCAATCTGATTATTGAAACTTCGACAGAAGCCGTTAAAGTTAATAAATCTTTATAAATCATGACAGCTCATCAATATTAAATCAAAATTGGAGTTCACGCCCTAATTGTATGGTTGATTAAAAATATGAAATCGATCCATAGATACAAATTAATTAACACGCGATTTGATTGGTCACGGGTTAATTAAAACCACACATTTATTTATCTTACGTAATGGGTATTCTACTTTTGTAATACCCGTTGTAAAATAGCCTTTTGATCTTGTGAATAATATGATGCTTACAAAGATTTTATTTTTTTATGCTTTAAATACAGAGTATATAGGCGGATTTAATGCCTAAGGCATTATCTACCAGCCAACCTTAGGGTAATGCAGAGATAAATAAATAGAATGCATAAGAATTTGTGAAAATCTATGAATAAAAATCACACCAAAATTTATATAATAAACATAGCTGTGGAGAGGGCTATGCTCGGGGTTTCCCTACGAGATCGAATCAGATATGAGGAGATCCGTAGGAGAACTAAAGTAACCGACATAGCCCAGCGCATTAGCAAGTTGAAGTGGCAATGGGCCGGGCACATAGCGCGGAGAACTGACGCGGAGGCCGATGGGGCCAAAAAGTTCTCGAGTGGAGGCCACGTATCGGAAAGCGCAGCGTGGGACGTCCTCCGACAAGATGGTCGGACGACCTGGTGAAGGTCGCGGGACGTCGCTGGATGCAGGCTGCTTCCAACAAGTCCCTGTGGAAGTCATTGGGAGAGGCCTATGTCCAGCAGTGGACTTCGATTGGCTGATGGATTGGATTGAATTGGAAACATACACGTTATTGATGTGGTTATTGACTTGGGCCCAAGTGTAGCGATTTTATAGACGATTCCATTTTATGCATCTTTTTATTCTGGTGCGAGTGTCCTCATTTTGTTTTAAAATTTAGAATAATTTAAAATGCGTTACATAATTTAATTAATGTAAATTTTTGGTAAGTTTATTCTACATTATTTTAATTTGTTAATCTAAAATATTCATTAACGCTCCATTACTATTGATCAAGTTACGTTTTCACGCAGTGTACCAATGGAAGCGTGAAGGAACGCCCATACACCCCGCCATCGGCCACTCAGCTTATCACATAATTTATTCAGACTATTAGTTATCTAATCGATATATTTTTGCGTCGAACGCAATTCAAATTCCATTTATCTCTGGCAAACATGATTTTCCTCTTAATTTTTTGATAAGGTAACATTAAACAGCTTTCTGGGTGATACCATTTTTTATAATGTGTTTGTTTACTAAAGTTTCCTGGACAGGTGGGCAAACAGAGATAACGGTATCGGTTCAGCGATTTGTTGGCCAATATTTAGATTGCCTTTGAATTCTTATCTACTAAAGATAGATTTTTTAAATAAAGTAACTAAGGCAAACAGTGTAGATTGCCTTACAAAGATTGTGTTTTGTAAAGCTTATTGTAAATTTAACATATATTTGAGTAAATGTTTTTATCGGCATGGATTTGAGTCATAGTTTACATAGCTGCAGACAATTAAGTAGTTTTGGACTCGAGGTGTAGGCGCGCGGTCGTGAATCTTGGCGGTCGCGGGTTCAAACTCCAGGCATACATCTCTGACTTATCCAAGTTATGTCTGCATTCACTTTAAATTATCACGTGTACTTTAACGGTGAAGGAAAATATCGTGAGGAAACCACTTATAGTCAATGCATAGCGTTAAAATTTAAATACCTATATATATAAATACAAACTTCTTATAGATATAGTATTAGCAAATATTTGTTCCCCCTGCACCACACATAAAAAACCTTTGAAAATCGAGTCGAAAACTGTGAAAGAACTTGTATAAACTTCACAGTTTGTAAAGAGAAATAGGCGGTCCGTTAAAATAGACAATGTCCACAATAGACCAACGGTACAGTAGTGACATTGTCCGCGTGACACACACAAATCATCTCGAATCCGTGCCGGATACGCAGCGGTGAAACTGTACTTTGATAGGAGCTTGCACCTGACCACCTTTGATGACCTATCACTGTTAGCATAGTATGGAGTATGCTTAATATTATTGTAAACAATTGGTTCCAACGTTGGTCTATAGATGCAAAAGATTAAGATCAAATGTGTTATGATTTTGTTGGTTTTTGAATGTGCTTAAAATGTCAAAATTTATATAAATAATCGCGAATGTAAAAATCTTGATCTTATCCTTTCCATATCAACAATCATATAAACAATAAGAGTTTTTCTTTGGTTTTAAATCTAAGATCCAAATTAATGAAAATAAATGACTTAGTAAGAAACCACGTCTTTTCTTAATTTACTAATATAGATACTAATTGATTCTTGTAAGTAATTAGATCTTAATAAAATATTCATAGAAACATGCTCAAATTATTTTGTCAATAATTCCTACAGCTCATCATATTCCATTGGTATTTTTTTATAGAATAAATGCAAGTTTTCCACAAAATAAATTTTGTTGACTGATTTTAATAATTTTATTATACAGATCAGATTTGCTGTGAAAATGATTTACAATGCCCACTATTTTTATTAATTATATACATAAATACATGCGTTTCGTGCTCGGCGCCCACATGTCGTTTCATTTCGTCAATTGCGTTATTGTCCCACGTAATATGGGGCGAGCCTATGCCGTTTATTGGGTACATTTCCAGACTCCGTGCTGCTAATGAGAATTTCCTAGTGGAAAAACCAAATAACACTTTTCCCGAGCCGGGAATCGAACTCCAAGTCCTCTATATCGCACTCCATATACTTGTCCGCGAGACTACGAGGCACTAGTATTAAATATTCAGCAATACTGGCGTGCGACACGCGACAAGCCGCGAGTGTCTCCACACGATCAAAATATTATTATACATTGCGCGTTAAGTACAGATTAGCTACAATAAGCACGGATTTCGGCTGATAGTGGAGCGTTGTGGGTGTATGGAGGAAATAGGGGTTTCTGTAAAGGTCACACGAGGTATGGAACGAATTATGAACATTATATCTTTATTGTAAGATTTAATGTTAAAGTGTAGAAGCAATAGAATTTTATTTAAGGCGTCAAGTTAGGTTGACTGAAAAATATGTATTGAAATCAAGGTTTGGATATAAAATTGTTAGAGAATTCTTCAGGCATTAAGTCCGCCTATATACTATATTTTGTATGAAGCTATACACACATACAAACTTACGCCTGAATCCCACAGAAGTAGGCAGAGACTATTGAGTACCACAATCCTCATACACATACATTGGGTGTGGATATTCCTAACTTGGCCATGGCAGAGAACATCACGAGTCTGATCTATAAAAACATTAATCTACAAATAAATAAAACTGGAGTGTCTGTTTGTGATATTGAAATAACCGGTTTTTAATAAATGCATATGGATGTATACACGGTACATATACCAAAATAACGTTTTTTACAATTTTTGTCTGTCTGTCTGTATGTTTGTTCCCGCTAATCTCTGAAACAGGTGGACCGATTTTAACGGGACTTTCACTGGCAAATAGCTGATGTAATAAGGAGAAACTTAGGCTACGTACATATAAATAAAATTTGAGTGTCTGTTTGTAATATTGAAATAACCATTTTTTACTACATGTTTATATGAATATATATGTATACTAGCTGTGCCCGCGACTTCGTCCGCGAGGAAAATTAATTTTTAATAAGAAAATTTAAAAACTAAAAGTAGGCTAAGTTACTCCTTATTACATCAGCTACCTGCCAATAAAAGTCCCGTTAAAATCGGTCCAGCCATTTCAGTGATTAGCCGGAACAACCAAAAATAATTAAAAATAACTTTTCCGCGTGGACGAAGTCGCGGGCACAGCTAGTAAAATATAAAATTTAAAACGTCTGATCGTTATCAGCCCATATACATCCCACTGTTGGGCATGGGCCTCCTCTACAACTGAGAGGGTTTAGGCCTTACGTGATAATTCTTTGTGAATACACACATAACTGAGAAAATTCAGAGTTGTGGAACCCGACACGACTTAAAATGTCTGATACAACAGCCGAAATGAAACGAAATACTAACCTCCTACGTATTGATTATTCAGAACTATTTCATGGTCAGTGGACACAATTAGGTCAATGTATTTGAAATTTAATTAATCGAGGATGGAATAATATCTATATACAATTTGATACAGATTAACTGTTTAAGACATAAAGAGTTGCATAAACCAAACGTATGTATGTAAATGTACATATAAAAGAAAAAAAAATCTTCCTACAACACAATTTCCTACTAAGAAATACACCTAACAGTCACATACAAAGTTCTGACCCATCATTAAGGTAGAAATGTTGTCTCGAGGACATCAAGAAATAATATTTGTGCATACCAATAATATTGGTGCGGGGATCGAATCCGTGGCCTATCGTTTCTCCAACTAGCGTCTAGCCAACTGCTCTACGGAGCTGTCATTAGATCCGGATTAATTAAAAATATAAATTAACTCTCCGGTCGTTTTTTCCATATTTTAGAGCCAACAGAATTAAAGATTCCGCCGCTTTGTAATCAAATCTGTCACATTAATCCGTATAAAAGTTGACTCCGGCCGTTTGCGTGAAATAGACGGTAACATCGCGCGTCACACGTCACAGCCCCAAGCACATAAATAACAACAACTTACTTGATACATTTTGTGTTCCTCTCTTTACGATATGTTTATGGATTTTGATCGCGTCTAAGTTTGGGTTAAATGTTTTATAAATATATATTAAATTAGTTTTACTTGTATATTGCGAGTCTTTAAATCAATTGAAAGGTGACCGTATTTACAAGCGATTTATTTCATTTTGTGATGGCACGCCGAAACAATTGAAGTGCGGAGTGCGTTCTTCATAAGCTATAGATTGTTGAGAACCAATAATTATCTTGGTGTCATCCATATACATTACATAACGAAAACAATTTAGGGACCATCAAGAAGTTTTTAAAGATTGTAGCATTTACAGATATAGCGCTGTTTCGTCTGTGTCTTATCTCATGTAAAATACCTGGATATAACTCCCCCTTTTCTCAAATCTAGCACACCAAAACAGCACCACACATAATCTTGATCCTATTCTAAAACTCGGGAGTAGGGTATTTTATAAGAAACAGAAAATACTGCAGAAATTTTTGCCGAGGTTTTACTTGTAATCAATCACTGAAATCATCGATCAACTTTAACAGTTTAATACTAATGGTCTATTCAATGGTACCTTTGGTTGCCGAACTCAGGGTAGAAAATATACTCAGATTCTTAAACAAATGACTATTCAGTATGGGAGGCGGTAATATTCGTAAGCCATCGTTGAACCTCGCATATTGATGACCCGCGGTAGCTCTGTCGCACGATAGTTCCATAGTCCCCACTTACCATTCGAACGACCCAATCAACGCGTAGTATACGAAAGCAAGCAAACACGACCTCCATTCAACACATATTAAAGCTATAAAACATTTAATTATCTCATAAATATCAAATAGTTTGTATAATTAATTGTCATTGCCAAGTTAATGCCAAGTGGTCTGAACGTCGCCGTGGCGGTGCAGGCGCCGTGCATTTTAGGGTTCCCTCTACCAAAACTCAAGTCTATATTATTTTTATTATGTATGCTTGTAGAAAAACACGCGTATTGCATAGTAGCATTTTGTATGTAGGTTTATTACGCTGCTAGTTGTGTAGTTACGCCTGGGACGATATAGAGTAAATATTTAAATGATGTGGCTTATTTGGTGGTTAAATTTCTATTTACTATAAAACAGATTGACAGTGAATACTCAGAAATATTTGTACTTAAGGGCTGGACAATCGAGCAAGTGGTATTACTGGGAACTATTTTTATTCCAACCTGCAATTTTTTGAAAGCTTCGTAGCTCAGTTGGCTAGACACTAGATTGCGAAACCATATACCGCGGGTTCGATCCCCGCACTGACACAAATAGTGTGAGACCGAAAAGTCTCTCGTAGTTTCTGATGCCTACGACTCGTATCTTAGTGTGGGGTCAGAACTATGTATTTGACCATTGGGTGTATTTATTAATTTTGTTCCTACGCAGCGATGTGGCAACGCTAGTTCCTGATAGTAACTGCAGTTCGGACCAAAAAGACAACCAGTAAGAAATAAATACCAACAACCACTCTATACAATTATGCCTATTACGACTACGAAGAATAATAATAATCGTACTAATGGCAGTCGGGTTATGACTTGTCACGGAACCCTCTGCCCGCGTCCGGCTCATGTTTTCCAAGTTTTTTATTGTGACGATGGAGGTCTTGCGACAGCTATACTTAGATGTTTTTATGTGGTAATAAATACGTACACGTAATTGTAAGACTTTCGTAGCTCGGAGAACAGTTAAAGTGGGGTGGAATGGGACATAAATGCGTTTAAAGTACCTGGTTTCATAGATGGAAAGTCAATCGACGAAATGTGCTTCGTAACTGACGGGACAATTAACGATGATGATCATTGCCAAAGAGTATAATAAAGACTGGCTGCTTGGTTAACTATATGGCTTGGTGAGTCATCGTCTCAAGTGTCGTAGGTTCTAACCTAAGATGTGTACCTCTAACTTTTTAAAATTAGGTGTGTTTGAAGTGAATGAAAATTTCTTGATGAAGAACTCTTGAATATGAGTACTGCTTGTCGCAATAATTTTCAAAGGTATGTCAACGTACTACCGTAGTGTTGTCAAGTCTTATTTTTTATAATCTTTAAGGAGTCCAGTGCCCAGAAGTGGCCAGTGGTAAAGTGGAGGTGAAGAATATGGCCTGATATTCTTTAAAAAAATTGTTTTCAATTTAAATTAATCAATAGGTAGTTTTTTTATAGGAGCTCGGAGTTTGGAAATGCCCCAAAAAGAGCAAAAGACTAGCCTGCTATGGCGAATTTTAAACAACACAACTACCGAACTAAGAATATTGACATACATGTTTGTTATAATATTATATCTGTATAATACAGGGAATAGGCAAAACAGATTGATGCTAAAAAAAATCCCGAAAAAAAGTGAAGTTTTGTATTACCTGTCTCGGTTTTCCATCACAGTTTGTATATCGTTAAACCTTTGCACAATCCGTTTTTTAAACTGTCGTAATTTTAAAAGTATCAAATGCTCAACGAAACATGAGCACATTTTTGAAACAAAACTTTTGGGTGGGCGCGTCGTTAACGTCGCGGGGCATTTCACGCGCGTTTTAATTACACACTTACCGAGCGACAAGTAAACATTCAAACATGGTGGTTAATTTACAAGATCACTAACACCATTCATTTGGTTTGCGTTTAGAATATGTCGTGTGTGATTGATGATAGCCTAGTACTCAGCAGGACAATTCGACATTTTTATCGTAGTGCAGGTTTGTAATTTTTCATAACATAGATTATAATTGATGTGTAGATTTTTATAATACAATCAATTTAGCAACACAATTGTTAATACAATCTTATTTCATAAGATGTAAGACTGCCTTGGGTCTCGCGGTTTAACAACGTGCCGTGCGATCTAGGGGCCGGGGTCGGACAGTTTTTGGGGTTTTTCCGTTAGGAAATTCTCAATAACAGCACGTAGTCTGGAAATTTGCCGCAAAATTGGCTCGCCCCCTATTACGTGGGACAAATACAATCATCATCATTATCATCATCAGCACATATCCGTCCCACTCCTGGGCACGGTCCTCCTCTACAACTGAGAAGGTTTGGGCCTTAATCCACCACGCTGGCCTAGTGCGGGTTGGCGGACTACACACCTAAGAAATTCCTGTAATATCAAACACAGTAATCATACACTTGAACGGCAAAATCCCGTGTATTTGTTCAAGAAACATTGCAATAATATTATTTTGCCATCGAATAGCATAATTGTACAGTAATGTAAATTGTTTGAGTAAATAACTCAAATATTTAATTAAGTGCGGGCGTTTCAGTTAATAGCTACAACAGTTTAATTAGCGTCTGAGCATGCCAATTTACTGGCACTTTTCCAATGGAATATTATTTATTTATGAATGGAATTTATTGGAACAATTAATATAAGCTATAGAGGGTGTATTCAGACCGTGATCGGAAACTAAGGCAGGTAATAGTAGCTACGGTGATTACAAATCCATTGGCGTAAAAAAAAAAACCCGACATTAAATAAAAAAATTGACGTTTTCCTAACCACATACATTAATACCTATGGTTGTATAGAAAACGTATTTTTTTTATTTTTTGTCGGGATTTTTTTTAACGCCAATGGATTTGTAATCACCGTAGCTACTAGTAGTTTCCGATCACGGTCTGAATACATCCTCTATATTGTTGTAATACTGAATTATTTCTTGTCTGCGAAGTTCAACGATTAGCTCCGACCCCATTGTTCGCCTCAATAAAGTTAGGCCTTTGATCATCACGCGGTATGGCGGAAAATGTCTGCCCACAGCCGCCCTAAAACTCGCTTATTGTTAGTGGAACGTGCACTTTAATGTGTCTTCCGTAAATAATTATCGTTTGTTTATAAATTGCTCATTTGAGTTGGTATTAAGGTTAGTATATGTTCTGTGTATTGGTAGTGGCGGTAGCTTGTTATGATGATTTAATAACAACGATATACACGTTTCATAATCAAGCTGGTGGTCAAGCAAAGTGTACGTATTTGGGGTACTTCTATGACTATGACATAAATTTGTTTAACTGTTATTGGATATACATACTTAACCCCATGCCTGTATTCCTCGAAGGGGTAGGCAGAGGTGCATTTCTGCACCCACATATTTAAAACTTTATTGTACACACAACATTAAAACTAAGGAGTACAGAGAACTATCAAAGTACAATGGGCGGCCTTATCGCACGAGGCGATCTCTTACAGGCAACCTCGGATGGAGATGCAGGTAGAGAGATGAAAGGTAGCCGAAGTGTTATAGTACGTTTAGAACCCGCACTAGGCCAGCGTGGTGGACTAAGGCCTAAACCCTCTCAATGGTAGAGGAGGCCCGTGCCCAGCAGTGGGACGTATATGGGCTGATGATGATAGTACGTTTATATGTTGATATACATGTATAGGTAAATATATTTATAGTTCAAGTATTTACCATAACATCAGTCCTTACAATGCCATGTCCCTAGTTGTTTAAAACGACATGAATCGTAGTGCGTATGCGTCTATTTGTTATGATTTGTGGACACAGAAATACACCCAACAGTCACATACATAGCAATTGCATTTTTTTTAAAGCAAACTATCGTCTCGTATTTCCGATTATATCATTCTAGCACTTCGAAATTAATCGATACATTTTTTTTTAATTTCCTTGACCAAATATTTTGGCTACAAAAAGCATGGCGCAGGAATTTCCGTAGCATTTTCCTCAATTGAACAAAAAGCTGTTATTGCATGGAAGCATTAGTACAATGTTCCAAAACACGTTAGGTCAGGCGAAATTAATGATCTGTCAAGTTTGTTTGGTGTTCTGAGATGAGGTCACGCTGCGGGATCGATGTTGAAACTCCTTCGACGTGATAGATGACCACTAAGTTTCCTATCGAAGTAAAGGGCAGGGAAAATAACGATTAATTGTATAATTTCCCTGCCCTTATAATTATATAAGTAGTGATGGCCTCGAGGTTTAGGCGTGCGGTCTAGAATCTCGGCGGTCGCGGGTTCAAATCCCAGGCACACACCTCTAACATTTCCAAGTTATGTGTGTATTCACAATGAATTATCACTAACTTTAACGGTGAACCGTGAAGGAAAAAATCGTGATGTAACCTGCACACCTAAAAGTTCTTAGGAATTTCGTAGGTGTGAAGTCCGCCAACCCGCTCAAGCCTAGCGTGGTGAACTAAGGTCTAAACCCTCTCAATAGTAGAGGAGGCCCGTGCCCAGCAGTGGGACATTATATGGGCTGATGATGATGATAATGTGTAATTTATGATTTCTTTGTATTCCGATTTCATTAATCTAATTATTTGAGGAGGTAATTTGTAATATGAAAGAAAGGCTGCCTCATTGTCTCACTATATAAGTGGGTGGTGTTAGATGTCGAGGTCCCGGGTCCGATTCCTTCCTCGAATGTTATTGCATTTTTAAGTAGGAAATTCTCAGTAGCAGTACGGAGCCTGGAAATGTGCCTGAAAAATAGCAATAGAATCGCCACTCGCAATAGGAGTTTTTTGTTTACCCCTTATGGGATACGGTATACCTATATCTAGAGATATCTCTTTATATAAATGGTGTATTCAGACCGTGATCGGAAACTAAGGCAGGTAATGGCGACGGTGGTTACAAACACATTGGCGTTAAATAAATCCCGACAAAAAATTAAAAAATGACGTTTTCCTAACAATCATAGATATTAAATGGATGTGGTTGTAAGGAAAACGTTTTTTTATTTTATTTTTGTCGGGATTTTTTTTATTTCACGGTGTTTGTAATCACCGCAGCTATTATCTGCCTTAGTTTCCGATCACGGTCTGAATACAGTCCGTATATCGAGAGTAGGTATATACATACATATTACATATATGTAGTATGTATAAATCATCATCAGCCCAAATACGTCCCACTGCTGGGCACGGGCCTCCTCTACAACTGAGAGGGTTTAGGCCTTAGTCCACCACGCTGGCCTAGTGCGGGTTGGCGGACTACACACTTCAGAAATTCCTAAGAACTTTTAGGTGTGCAGGTTTTATCACGATGTTTTCCTTCACCGTTATAGCAAGTGATAATTCATTGTGAATACACACATAACTTCGAAAAGTCAGAGGTGTATGCCTGGGGTTTGAACCTGCGACCGCCGATATTCTCGACCGCGCGCCTAAACCTCGAGGCCATCACTGCATATTAGACTTGTTTTATACATTTCATTGTGTTTCCGAAACATCAGTAAAACGCGATAAAATACTCAAAAAGCAGTATTCATTTTAAATTGTAATATTCACGTGAACATAACCATTATAGAAATAGTCAGTAGTCTAAAAACTAGGTGTTGTAGGCGTGACCGCGGCGGGCGGAGCGCTGTCGTCGGGATTACCGTATTCACTAACTGGTGTTTGTGGCAGCGTTAACTGACCATTACGCTATGCGCTACAGTGTGAGTGTAACCTGCTTTGGAAATAATCGCATGGACAGCGAATTGCAATGAAGACTCGGTTTAAATGTACCTGGTGGCAGGGAAATTGATACGCTGGCATTATATTGAATACATGAATAACATTAAGTTGTCGAGAGGTCCTGATATTCGACACCAGGTTTCCTCACCAAGCTTTTTTTATTAACGTTCTAACTATGATCGTGGATCCTTTAAGCGAAGCGTGAAGAAGCATTTGTGCGGGCCGGCATAATTGTGTCGACCAGCGGGTGACCATATCGTTTCTCGCTGGTCGGTATTAATTTTTTGGACTCCACTGTGCTTACCATCTGGTGCAGTGGAGTCACTTTGCCGTGCCAGTATAAAAAAAAAACTAAGAACTACGCCCATAGAATTTAGTTTACTTGGGGAATATTTATGTGAGCGCTTCAGATTATGTGGGGACACAAACACACCTAGCAGCAGCATGTGCTGATAACGAATGCAGAATCCTCTAAAAGTTATGAGCAGTCCCAGCCTAATGCAAGTTTATTTGCTTCGTTACAGCTGATAGTGTGACTGTTAAGTTGGTTCCGCGGCATAAGTTTGTGGCATGTTACATAATGTCTTGGTCTATATCCTGGGTAATGTTGGGTTTTTCCAGTGAGAAATCGGAAAAAAAAAACAAAAAGGAACAGGATGGAGTCTGGAATTGCTCCAAAAATAGCAATACCTTCCTCACCTGTTGTGGGTACTTAAAACACAAATAGCAAAACGTGGGCGCAGAAATGCAGTTTTGCCTTCTCTTTCGGGAATAAAAAGGCGTAAGTGTGTATACACGTGCTATTTTTCAAGATATTATCGCTCTCAGATACTGAAGGAAACCAGAACAAAAAGTACATAAATTGCTTGCATCCTTAGCGAAGACAGACCGTCGTTTAAAAGCTACATAATTTCCTTGGGTTAAGAAGCCGTGACTCATTAAGGCGTAGAATAAGGTTTATACAGCGCGAACCTTTGCGCCACTCGGTTTAATTTACACTTCACTTGTAAAAGGCGAACAGACCTCTACGCGATCATAATTTCCTCCTTAAATATTCTTGACATAGTTAAAAATTCATTTTCAGTCTTATGTACCATGATAAAAATCCTTTCAACATAAATATGCAAGTCTTGTGCACGAGTAATAAAAACCAAATGATAAAAATATTTGTAGATCACACAAACTTGTCTTCTTAAAAACTGCACTACGGATGGGGTTAATAGAAAAAATCCTATTAGGTATATGGCCTAATATAGGTAATTTTGGTAGATTAGTTGCCGTAGGCTTCCTAAGAGGTATACATATAACCTCCATTCGGGGGATTTTAAATATTTATTATTAAATTCCGTTTGTAGATGAACCTGTCGTAATGAGCGTTAGAAACAGTTACGAACCAACAAGCTCTGTAAACCATTAGTCGGCTTCTACGGTAAAACAGCTGCCCACCAATAAAGTATTTTGTTGATTGAAATAATTTGTTTCATAACACGAGCAAATACTATTGCGAGAATCTTACGCCTTCTATCCAATAGACAGCTGTGTTAATATTATCACCACGATCAGCCCACATACATCCTTCTGCCGGGCACGGACTCCTTCTACAACTGAGAGGAGTAACTTACTTTAATGGTGAAAACATCGTGAGGAAACCTGTATTCATAAAAGTTCTCAGGAAAATCTTAGGTGTGTAGTCCGCCAACCCGCACTACGCCAGCGTGGTAGGTTAAGGCCTAAAAACCCTCTCAGTCGTAGAGCAGTGGGCTGGCTGATAATGATGATATACATTTCTTAACCAGCATACACACGCTTTCACTATTGAGCACGGCCCTCCTCTACAATCTAAAGGGTGAGGCCATTCAATACGACGCTGTCTATTTCGCGTTGGCGGACTACACAAGGTTGATAAATTCCTTCGATTTGAACCCACAACCGCCCTTCCGCTTAATTCTCCAGTCCGTCACAACTTTTGCGCGTTAAAATTCATTTATTTTCTAAAGTAAATATCTTTTTATACATGTTCATTTATGACCACAGTATTATGGTCTAATGACCTGGTACCTAAAGGTCGCGGGTCGTCGCTGGATGCAGGCTGCCTCCAACAGGCCACTGTGGAGATCATTAGGGGAGGCCTATGTTCAGCAGTGGACGTCTTTGGGCTGATGATGATGATGATAATGATTATACAGGATGTATTCAGACCGTGTTCGAAAACTAAGGCAGGTTATACGAGTAGCTACGGTGATTACAAACCACGTGGCTTTAAAAAAGTCCCGAAAAGGAATAAAAATTTTGACGTATTCCTAACAACCATAGGTATTAAATGTACGTATTTGTGAGGAAAACGTAAAAAAAACAATTTTTGTCGGGATTTTTTTTACGCCAGTGGGTTTGTAATCACCGTAGCTATAACCTACCTTAGTTTGCGATCACGGTCTGAATACATCCTGTATAATCATAGTTCTAACACGTTAAATATAACAATCGTAGTTTGCCCAAGTGTACTATCTCAGCCGTCCGTAAGAAAGGTTGCGTTTCTCACTGAATCTCTCCGGGGGCATTACTGTCGACGCGTGGCCTAAGATCAAATTGTGTTCGATTACTTCATTACTTTGTCAGCTCTTTCAGAATCGACTCGCTTTAATAAATCTGTCCATTTGCCAACTCGTATGGGACTAATTCCATGGGTTATGGTTCACAGGAGAAGTATTTTTAATATAATAATTTCCTAGGTTAATAGAACTAGGACAGCAAGGGGGACTAAGGTTTCACTCCGTGGCAGAAGATTCGTGCCCAGCCGTGGGTTGTAAGGGCTGATGTACATATTACGTGGTAAATATGAAGAATTTAACTCATTATGACAATAAACGCCATGACGTCATAATGTTATGTGCGTCCATGCAAGTTGCTATCTGCCTATTAAATCCCGTCTCATTTTGCGGCGTGTGATTGAGAAGTTCCGGGTTTTAATTTTATTTCACTTTCATACCTAAACAAAAATATATGATATTTTATGAATATAAATGAGACCTACAGTAAGAAATAAGTCTTTTATTTTCATATAACTGCCCGCGTAAAGTGGGACCCCAGAACTAGTTATTATAACTTAGAACTATATGCTCGAAAGTTATGTTCATAAAATTAATTTACGCTTTACATTTGTAATTCTAAAACAGTCGTTTAAGACGGATTACTTATATACAGGCTAACCGCGCGTCGCCTGTGACTCGCACACATAAAACTTGAATAAGAGACATCAGTCACAAGTTTTGGCGAAATCCCTTATCTGTCAAAATCGTAACGCTTGCGCCGCGCCAACTGTGCTCAGAGCGCAAGGTGACAATGATGGTAGAGCACTCTCTTGAAGAATTATATTTCTATGAATTGTATATTTCTTGTGTCATCGGAAATTTATATACTTGTTGACTCATGTCCGCGACTATATCTATCTATATTTACAGCCCATACACAGTCCATTGCTCGGCACGGACGTCCTCTTAAAATATGGGTGCAAAGACTAAGTCTATCACGTTGGCCTAATGGTTTCATCATGCAATGAAACGTACACACTATTCAAATGTGAAACACTATTGAAGTTAGTGACGAATTCGTGATCTAAAATGAAAAATCTTGAAAAATCTAAATATTTTGGTAACGATTTTGTTTTTCATTCAGCTGGGAAAAGGTTTGCTAGGCCGTGTATCCTCTCCATCCTCTTCCTCCACATGGGTCTTTTAAGCGTGAAGGCCAGCATCAGAGTATTGAGTAGAGCGATAGAATCCCTCGCTCCTCGAAGCTGTTTTTGGACAACATCTGTCTTACCATCATTTACGGTGTTGTTTATTTGCCAGTATAAAACATGACAATATTGGTAGTTTCTGTGTGCATTTCTTTCTTAACCCATTACTTCCCAAGGATCGAAAACATTGGAATTTTTTGACGAATTATATAAATTATGAAAAATTTACATTAAGAAAAAATAATATGAGAAAAAAAATCGCGATATATGAAGTCGGATCATATTGTTCTTAGTCGACAAAAAATATCAATTTGATAAAATTACATTGAAATAAATAAAATACAGCGAAAAAGAAGATTATTATAAAAATAGTGGGAAAATTATGAATTTCACCAGAAACAATAAACATAAGAGCCCTAACAACCAAAAAAAGATTGTGTGTGTGGAGACAATTTAAAAACTGTGTTTTTTAATTTCGATAATATCTGTGAGTGAGTCGTCGCGCGGTCACCCCACATCGGGCCGGGTGGCAAATGTCTGGGATAAGTCATTTGCGTCCGTACTCGCGCTCTAACTGAATACATCCGCTTTTATTGCTGCCGACTATATAATAATGGTCCATATTTAGCTTAAGACATTAGACAGTAGACGAACTGGAAGGCCAAATGTTTGAGTCGATGGTCCCACGGCGTATGGGCGCGGTAAATGAAAGATACAGGTTTCGATTGCCGGGTTGGGCAGTTTTATGGTGTTGTTCCGTATGAAAATTCTCAATGGTAAGGATAATTGTAGTCGTTTCCTACCCGTTTACACAATAATTGGACCGGACTACACGTAACATGAGGAATCAACGTTGTCACATAGCAAGGATTCATATTAGCTGAGTTTGATCAAAGAGGGAAGTGAAAAAAAGTAGTGATAGCCTCGACGTTTAGGCGGGCTGTCTAGAATCACGGCGGTTGCGGGTTCAAACCCCTGGCACACACTTCTGACTTTTAAAGTTATGTGTGTATTCATAATGAACTATCACGCACCTACCTTAACGATAAAGGAAAACATTGTGAGTAAACCTGCACACCAAAAAATTCTTGGTGATTTCTTAGGTGCGTAGTCCGCCAACCGTGGTGGACTAAGGCCCTAACCCTCTCAGTTGTAGAGGAGGACCGTGCCGTGATATGGGCTGGTTATGATAATGATGATTGATTAAAGGGACAAGAAAATATAGGCCGTATAGAACAAACAATTTAAAAAATAAAGCTAAAAAATAAAATAACGAATCAAATTCCATTTTTAATATTGCGCCCCTCCTGTTCCCTGTACGCGAAATACGCTCTTTGTATAGCACAAAAGCGATTTGTATGAAAAACTCTATTGTTCCCGCGAACAATATGTCACAACGCGGAGAGCTTTCACGTTAATCACTTATTCACATTTTGACTTGTTTATTACAAATTGTGACACTTCATTTCGGTGGGTGTAACATTAGCCGTAATACTAAGCAGGGATTTTGTACGAGGATTTTCCCTATGTAAGAATGCTGTAGCATAATAGGTTGTGATGAAAAAAGAACAACATTATGGTAAATACTTAAACAAGCTAGAAATAATGGGAGCGTTGTTAATGACTAATGTTGAAGGCTATAATTATATAATTGCTTGGAGAAAGCTAATAATTGCCAACATGTTGAGATGGCTTAGTTCATATGTCAGAAACTACGAGGGACTTTTTCCTCTCATAACCCAGACCTGAAACAAATATTTGTGGGTCGTACAAACAGTTGTCTTGGTGCGGAGATCGAAACCGCTGCCTCACATCCACAAGCTAGACTTTAGCCAACTGCGCCACGGTGGCTTTCAAAACATATATAATACATTTTTACTCATTCTTCGTTGGCCATACTTAGGTATATTTTTATTGTCATTATCAAAAAGATAAACATTTTTTCTTTTTTCTATTTAATTTTTTACTTTGCTTCATCCGGGACTGATACCCCCCAATCGTAAACGTCAATTATTTTCATTTTAACAACGAGACTGTCCAAGAGGACTTGCCAGTGCACTCACAGTACGTAAGCGAGGTATTAGAACCGCAGCGCTGCAACGCGGCATCTATGTCGAGGGTTTAAAAAATGTTAACATCTCACGGCAATTACATCGAGATCAAGATCTCAGTTGAAACGCGTCGATGTTTAAATGATGTCAAACGCGATCGGAAGGGTCCGCCCACGCGACTTCGTTATCTCCACAGATCTGTATCTACATCGGTGTTTACGCCGCACCAACTTTTATCGCGTGATATTTTAATTATTTTATTTGAGTGGGGTGATTTTTAAAGCGGTGCGGTAGCTGGGATTTGTTTAGTTTAAGATAACAAATAAATAAAATAGTTAAACTCTTACAGAGTTTATTTTTAAACTGACACCACAAAGTGACAACAGCGTATCTGATGGTAACCACGATACTGTCTAAATAGAACATCAAGAAACTCCCTTCTTTCGTCATTTGTTACCCTCATGTCGGCTTGCTGAGATTCTTTTTAATGCTACCGTGGACCGGCGAAAATAACTTTAAGTTTAAAACCGAGACGGTTCGCCACGAAGCTGTGGTTTCGCAAGCCATCACGAGTTGTGTTCTGGACAGGTAAAATCGATTAGGTCAGAAATATAATAAGCCGGTATGACGTCAGTGCTAGTTTAATCGTGTTTTTTTTTATTTGAAATTGATTAGCTTTTAAGTCGCTTTAGACTTTATTACGCTGGAATTCCTTCGGAGAAATGAGGAGATTCATAGGTTCAAATTTCCTTGCGATATTTTCTTTCGTCATACATATATAGCATAGCAGTTTGTGATCGCAGTTAATTAGTAAAATTACGGCACTCGTGATCATAATACTGACACATTTTACGTACCGATCTTGTTTCTTGAACAGCAAAAGTACCTACTTAAAACTATAATTCACCAAACATGATACAAAATTAATATTCGTGGGATCATTATAATATAAGAAATAAATGAATGTTGTTCAAAAATCAATCTGTTGATCACAATTAAAGCTGTGTCTGCATTATCTATTTTTATCGTATATTTATTATATTCCCCTGTTTTACATTTTGACCTTCTCGTTAAAACGCTGTCTGTTATACATATTTGCAAAAAAAAAAACAAAATAAATTATGGTGGTTTTTAGTACATGAAATATATATTTTTAAGTTAATAAAATAAAAAATGATAGTAGCCCTTACGGCCACTTGTTCAATCCGCTTTCGTTTTAAACTAATTAGATTGGTTTTCATCGTTTTAAAACTTCGCCCAATCCGGTTTAAATTTGTAACTACAAATTTTAAAATAAAATGGTAGTCAATTTACTCCCGAAAATATTACAAACATCCTTTAAAATTCGCAGCATGATTCCTTTAATAACGAAATAAAAATAGCCAAAATATTGAGTAAATTTACGTGATAAATTCGTGCAGAAAATTATACTTCCATTCGGTATTCCGTCGTGACAAAGACGAGGTTAATTTTGGCAAAACTTTGTCTAGCGTGGCTTGAACAGCTGCTGCATGGGTTCATCCGGGAATTATATTCCGCAGACAGAGTTCAAGCGATAGTGCCTGACTGCTGAGGCCAATACAGTGTAAGATTTCGGGTAACATTATATCCTATAATGGCGAAATTTATTTTCATATACGGTCCAAGACCTGTAATTCTAACATCTCATAAAGTTATGTGTCTTGTTATATAACTTGTTATAATAACTATTTAATGTCAGCAAGTTTGTTATCTACTTCTTGTATATATGTCTTTAAGGATATTAATCTGGATATAGTGTGCGGCGGATTTAGGAATATATTTGACTAAAAATTAAAATGCATGAGCAATAATTATTTTTCATTAAAATATTCAAGGATTCACATTAATATGTCTATGATTAAAAGTACACTACAAATAGTATAATATGGTTCATGTCAGAAATGCGGGTAGACACAAATTTGATGTAATTTAGAACTACCCACATAACAGTCAA
Source organism: Hemaris fuciformis (assembly GCA_907164795.1). NCBI lineage: Eukaryota > Metazoa > Arthropoda > Insecta > Lepidoptera > Sphingidae > Hemaris > Hemaris fuciformis. Next base: position 2,046,027 of record OU015454.1, read on the forward strand.
ACGGAGCGTTAAGGCTCGCGGTGGCAGACCGCGCGGAGTGCGGTCGCGCGGGGACATTCGACATACTCTACAACGGTTGACCGCTCTCGTCGGGAATCAAGTCTAACCGTCTCACAGACCGAGTTAAGTCGACTGTTTTTAACTGCCGAGTAGCTGTCAGATCACTTTTAAATATTCTTTTTTAGATACATTTATAACCTCCTGTATCCCCGAAGGGGTAGGCAGAGGCGTATCTGCACCTACATTTCGCCGGGTATGTATTAGTCCCACGTAAAAGGAGGCGTGCCAATTGCAGTTTTTAGGCACAATTCTAGACTCCATGTAGCCACTGACAATTTCCTAATGAAAAAATCCGACTGTCCGACCCGGGAATCGAACCTGTAACCTCTATATTTGTGCCGCGAGACCATGAGGCAGTCAATTCTTTCTTAATTGTTTAAATGTACATACTTCGTTCCGAACGCTTATTTTATATTAATTGTTGCTAAGCCAAAGCTTTTAATTATTACATTAATAATTTTGTATGTTATGTTCTCAGCATATATTTCCGTAGGTATCTATTAAATGTTCGTACGTAATAAAATTCTTCTGCAAATGCGAGCGTAACAAGCTTAGTTGAAATTTTATGTATCAATGAAAATTTTAAGTACCCTAAACCTATTACTAATTGTTTGAAAGTCATAACCGACATCTGTTCATAGTGTACCCCAAATGTTTTATGACATTCTTAATTACACAGCAAATATAGTTATATTGACTGAATGTGAAGTTAGTGAGATTTTATGTTAAGGTTATCGCCCACTTCAGACAGATTATGACGACATTTTTTTTTCATATCGTTTTGCCATTCCTTTAGATTCCTTGGACATTAATGACATTGATAAGTGACACAAGTGAAGTATAATTATGACTACAGAGATGTTAAATAAAAAAAAACAATATGGCGTTTTATTCAGGTGTATTCACCTACGTAAGTATGTACTTTCTAACTCACGACTACGATACAAGTATTTTGTTGAGGAACTAAAAATTTGTGAGACAATTTTCTATTTCATGAATACATAGAGCGGATGCACATAAAGAAAGAAAGAAAGAACCATTTATTGCTAGCACAATTACAAATAATAAAAGAATTATAAAATAATTAACAAATATTATATTAAATACCTAAAACCTGTGGTTGCTTTTAATCGTATTGTTCTCCAACCAAATTACCACGCAGGGTATTTTTCAATATCGTTAGTCATTTATGACTTCTAGGCATTCCACAAACGACCTCGGTAAGCTCATTAACCTTGCTAGTGCGATTAAACACTCTTAAGATGCCAAAGTGGGCATGTACCTTTACTAAGAATGTGTCAAGTCACATCTCGTGCGGACTGTTTGCTGAGTTTACGTACTTCTGATTCTTTTCAACATTGTGGCTCGTGTAACAAAGTTTCTTAAACTTTTATCGAGTATATTTTATTTAATGGAGTTGTCTTTTTTGTGTGTGACAGAATATGTACATTTAAATGTGTATTCGTTCGTCTGTATTATACGTTAACATATGTAAGTGTGATATTTCTGGGTTTTAACAGCATAGTGTAGGTTATGACCGTTATTTAGCATTGTAAGTAATGTAATATATAATATCTCTCACTTTTATTGGACATAGGCCTAAGCCAAATAAATCCAGCTATCGTTTCGTGTCTATGAAATATTAAAAATGGCGGCGTTAAATTTATTCTTTTCGTGGAGATTAATTCCTAATAAATAAATAATACTCTTCCTAATTCTTCAAGGATACAGGCATTCGGAGTTTTGTTTTGTTGCTATAGTTTGTATCGTTATGACATTTACAATGTAATATTTAAATAATGTAATTAAAAAAAGACATTTATTGCTATTTAAAAAAAAATGACATGTCGTGTTGCTGAGGGAGTTTCTTGCCGTTTCTTCTCCACAGCGATAACACGTGTCGAAGCGGCAATAGTTTAAAAAATATTAAAAAGTGTAAAATTGACGATTCAAAAGAACTTGTAGAAGTCTATTTGAATAAAGATAATTTGACTTTGACTTTAGGCTGACTGGGAGTATATATTCGCGTTGGATTACTTTAACGACCGATATCTTGAGAAAATTAGAGATTAAGAAAAAAACCTTTTATGAAATTATTGATAACCCTAACAAACGTAGTAAGTTGCCCCCTGTGAAAAATATATTGGATAAACAAGCGTAATAAAATTTAATGTTAATTAATATGTATAGGCGTAAAAGCTATGAACATTTTTTTCTGCGGTAGTTCATATAATCCTTACGTCTTTTAATCGTCGCGTAAAGCTATATATCAACAGTTCGAAATGATTGTGTAGAGTCACTATAACCAAGTAAAAAAAAACTATATTTGTTCTGCACAAAAACAAGAACTGAGTATAAGCTACTAATATTACACATAATTGTAGACCCACATAGTATATTTTACGACTATATTACTTAAAAATCCTTTTCTGTTTCGCATGCAAAAATGCAAAAATAACCTCAGATGGTCTATTCGGTACGCACAAAAGAATGTTGATGACGATAAAACGTACTGTGTTTTAGTGACCTATAAGAACATACTGACTTGGGTCCTATAGTATGAAGTTCGTCAAACGAATCATAAAACCATCCATATAAAGATCCACGGTTTTATATTTATTGCTTTGGTATTACTGCCCTGGACGTGAGAATACGGCGAGAATGTTAACAGGGGTCCAAAGTTTCTGGTGGTAGGATATTCGTATCCGCCCGGATAGTGACCACTGTACACAGGGCGTAAAACCCGCCATAGTGGCACATACAAGTGTGCCGCGTTCCGGGATCAGCCAGTGTATATCCGGTTTTCGGGGGGGCTTCAATCATGGTGAAAGGATGACCGTGCCGGCATTTATTGGCTGGTTTTTCGCGGTCGGTCCTTTGTTCACCATGGTATTAGTCCCCCAAACTTCTTCACAAGATAGGTGAAGAGGTTTTCGGCCGGCATGATTGCGTCGACCAACGGGAGATCATCATCTCTCGCTGGTCGGCACTTTTTCTGGACTCCATTACACTTACCATCACGTGCAATGGGGTCACTTAGCCGTGCCAGTATAAAAAAAAAAAAGTTTGTACGTAAAGAATAACAATATATGTATATGTCAAAGCGATCAAAGCTGTAACCAAAAGTTAGCAAGGTAAAAAAAACATGCCAATTGAGAACCATAATAATAATAACTGTACATAATTTTGATAGCTGCGATTTCGTCGTGACTCGGTGAAAACTAGTAATGGTTTTTAAGATTTAACGTTTTAAGAAAACGTGCACTCATGTTGATGGTTTTAGTAAGTGTGAAATCGCGACCAACAGCTAAAGTGCTTTTTAAATTACTTCTTACAAATCGCACAATAATGCTGTAAAACATAGCTACTTTGGATTTACTTCATCATCATCCCATATACGTCCAACTGCTGGGCAAGGGCCTCCTGTACAACTCAGAGGGTTTAGGCCTTAGTCCACCACGTTAGCCTAGTGCGTGTTGGATTTAGTTGTAAGCGTATAAATTCACAATGTTGTATAGTAAAGCTATTTTTTCTACTATAATGTAGCTTTTGCAAGCTATCGGAGTTATGTTCACATGTTTAGGATAGCTATGTAGATTAACTAGGTATGTCTTTAGTTTAAGGATAGATTTCGACTAGTGTTTATTGTTTAGTAGTTGTTAGTTTTCTTATTACGTGACTTATGATTTTCGCCAATTAACTCGTGTACTAGACTTTTTTATGTTTATTATAGGGCGCAGCTTAGTTACTTAACCGCTTATATTTTAAAGGGAAGTTACGTTAAATTGCAAACCGATAAGATTAAGCCAGCTGATCTCATTGCCATACCAATAAAAACAAAACTTTATGTTCAGTCCGCACGCTTCTAGTCCCGAAGGTGCAGCAGAGGTGCATGTTAACCCTCATTTTTCAAGTGCGTTTTGAAGTCCCAGGCGATAAGGGAGGAGCCAATCAATCACTTGTGCCGCGAGACCATGAGGCAATCCTAGTTACCACATAAGGCAATTCTGAGTGTGAAAAACTTTGTATTTTTAAATAGCTGTAAATGATAGATATTTTGCGCCCGACTTGGTGAGCAACAGCATCGTTTTCGCTCACATTTTATTGAATAAGAAGGGGATCGTTGATACACAGCACAAACATCGTCGGAATAAGTGATCGCCGCGTGAGTTATAGGTCCCTCGTGCACGCGCCACCTCTACGTGTATCGCATGCTGTGTACTCTCGCCTTGTATTGTTTCTATGATAAATTATACTATTAACTTTATCTCCTGTTTTATTGTCCACTAGCTTCGCCACGAGATTTTGTCTGCGTGGAAGTTAGTTTTAGTGTAATAATTGCTTTTATGAGTGTAAAAGTAACTCAATTTAGTCGACGTAACATCGGTTATTTGCTAGTGAAAATCTCATCAGTACAAAACATAAGCTAAATAGTTTTCTTGGTATAAGTATTAATATAATATTTTATACATGAATAGTTAGTTTTCGCTATCATATCAAAACACTTTTAAACGTTGTATCTCTCTCGTTGATCAGTGTTTATGATAGTTTAGCAACGTGCCAACTTATTTTTTCCATGGCACATAAAAAAACGATAAAAATATTGCGCGAAAACTTTTACGTATGTCAATATTTTAGAAGATAAAACTGTTGCCAATTTTGGAACTTGGAAATATTTTTTACGCGCCGCGCCAACAAGGGCAGATATTAATGGAAGTTCCAACTTGTTCCGCGTTTCAGCCAACAACTGCTTAATAAATCATAAAGTAAAGTAAAAGAGCTAATTTACCAACTCTTTATTACAAGCTTAAGTTTTTATTCCCCTTGCATACGGAATTGTTGTTCTTTCATGAATATTTTTTATATTCTAGTGTAGCGGTTACGCGGAGTGCGCCGCCGTTGTTCCACTTGTGTAAAATAGTTACAGAATAAATCCGATTGTTATGACGTAAGTTTTATTTATAATGCCTGCATTATACTTTTACGTAAATAAAATTTCATTTTATTAGTTTCTGCCCGCGATTTTGACTTATCTAGAGAAATAAAATATAGTGATTATAGGTAAATATTGCACAAATCTAAAGTCCATTACTTGTCACCATAACACATTTTATTAGATAAACCGAAAAATGTGGTAATATGTTTGTGATTAAAATCATCTGAATTATGTTATTTTAAGTAAGAGTTTTAAAAGGTCTTATTTAATTTCGAACTAAAATAAGGAGAATTGTCTGTTTCTGTTTAACCCAACTATGGCTAATGCATTCACGTCATGTCACATTTTTTTGTTTTTCATGGTACCATAAAGATTTGATTTGTTTATTTTATCTATAAATACTTTTAATACTTTTAACTTTTACCTATCTGTATACTCGAAGAGATGTACATATTTCTTTACCCCCGCTCACAAGCTAATAATTGCAGTCTAAAATGAGGCGAACTAATATCGACACTCCGTGCTGCTACAGAGAATTTCTTAATTACTTTGCTTGATCATAGAACAGATTCTGAGACATTCCATCGTATGCAGTTTTTTATTTTATAAAAACGAAATTGAAAAGCAATTACGACTTCGTAAGGAATACGAGTAGGTACTAGATTTATTTTCAAAAAATCCTTTTCTACACAATCTTTATAATGTTTTTAAGATCTCGTTTCGATCTGACGCCTAAAAGAGGTAAACGTAGTTAAAAAACAAAAATAAATTGCAAATACTAGTCGAACAGCTAAAGTTGTAGCAACGTTATGCGCAGAATAAACATCATATTTTATAATATCTGCGTGCACAGCGCCAACAAAATCAACGTGTGTTTTCTTTCGTTTGTACAAGGAAAAATACGTCTGTAAATACGGCTTGTTTAGTTTGTGGTACTCGGGACGAGCTTACGCGGAGATATGTATCAAGCCTTTAAGTGACGAAAATAATATTTAATGGCTTCTAATTGAACCTCCGTCGTAATTTTGGTTCGAGGCCGTTAATCATACGAAAATTCTTGATGTGATCTACAAATTATTTCGGCTTTGGTAGTTTGTGACATAGGAAAATGCCGCCTAGTTTATAATATAGGAACTACAACGGTATATATACGCTTCTAATCACTGTAGTTCATCTAACTGATGCCTGGATAAAATGGCCGATAGCGATAAGGCTGTTTATTATTATATGTAATATTTTGTTTATTTACTTGGTGTATAACAAAGTGCCAATAAATAAAATAAATAAATATACACAACATAAGATTTATAATTTAATTATCAAAGGGTTAAAAAGCATCCGTTCTATGAGATCTCCATTTGCTACGTTAAGATAGTTTCAAACTTAATTAACGTAGCTTTCGGTACTGCCTAATCTCATGCATGCAATTTATCATATAAAATTTGTAATTACACCTAATTTTATGCCCAATACTTTGACAGCACACCGATATTGAACACTTTCCGACTGTTGCTGCTTATTTTGATTCATATTAATACCAACAGATTTACAATTGAACTGCCTGTTATTTTGTTCTATTTGACTGGTATTGTAACACTGCATAGTTATGATGCTATTTTCTCACGCGTTTTGATTTTAAATCCTGATCAAAAGTACCCATTGTATCTTCTCATGACTTATATTCAATACACCCGAAATGTTACATATACTTCCGTGAACCTGTGTCTCGAGCCGCGCATCGGCTGCCAAACGGTTACGGTTCGTTACACAATTTTCCTGTGAGTCGTGCCCTTCAGTCTGACAAGTCCTTAATTAGCCCACGGCTCGCGGCGGCGCCTGCAATCATGCCCAATTGTGACTGTCCTTTACAAGGAGGTCGGATGATTCGCCCACCGTCTTTTGTTTTTATCGGGTTGATGCTTGTTGAATGACTGTAGGATAAACGAATTAGCTATTGATAGTTTTGACACGTATGCTTCGATATATATGGCTTGTAGAGCGAGTTAGACTGATTGGTAAATACGTTTTCTTTATATGTAAAATGATTGCGTTGTTGCAAACGCGTGTGCCGTGCGTTCTGTCCTGTTTTCGATACCCGCGTTGGGGAAACTGTAATGGATTTTTTAAATTGAATATTGAAACATCGTGATGAAACTTGCACTCCTAAAAATTCTTAGGATTTTCTTATGGTGTCCACCAACCCGCACTAGGCCAGCGTGGTGGACTAAGACCTAAACCCTCTCAGTTGTAGAGGAGGCCCGTGCCCAGCTGGGGCACGTATATGGGCTGATGATGATTATGATGATGATAATGATGATGTATGGTCTATCGTACACCAAACATTCTAAAACAAGCAAATCATCGAGAAACATAAACTAATTAATTGTTCTTTTGTTCCACTTCCATCTATAATTACACGTCAATAATTAATTATTGAACTTTGACAATTGTGGAGTCGGTAATTGTCAAAGTTCAACAAAGTAATTGTGGAATGATCGATTGTTGTAGATCTATTATTAATACATGTCAGCGTCGTCGACTCAGCTCCGATTACGTTTAAAAGGTTTTTTTTATAGAAGCTAAGGATATCCTAATATCTATGAGTCATATAAGTTTAAATAATTACTTATATGTACCTGTTGGTACGTTTTTAATCTATGTTTAACGATATGTATTTTAATAGTTTTTTTTTAGTTCTGTCACACCAATCTAGTAAGGTAGTGTGGTAGAGACGACTAAGTCTAGTTTTATCCAAAAAACCTACATGATTATTGCAGTGGCCGTACTTTTATAGAAGCGCAAAAGCAAAACATTTAAATCTTTATTTAACAAAATTTGACATATAAATGAGAATATCCTGACCCCACAATAAAAAGTTATAAACTAGAAATTATACAATTAACGTGTAACGCTTTTAGGCTTCTATGGAAGTACTGCTACTGGATTATAGGAAGTTGATGATTAATATAGGTGAAGCTATTCGTGCATAAGTAAATTGTATGGTGTACTCTATCGGGCGCTGAGACTTCAAAAACGATTAAGTTGTTATGAAATTGTAAATAAAATTAATGAGTTAGTGTTCTTCGTAAATGAACAAATTGATATCAATCTATATGATAAAAGCATTAACAGCAAAGTAAAACGAACCAAACTTGAACAATATCTCGGTAATTTAACAAAATTACATTCGAGTCGAAAAAAATGTGAAAATTCAAGCATTTGTGGCTGAATTCTTGGTAAGAGGAGAAATTTTTACGTGGAACTTAAGCCACAAATCTTCCTTTAATCGCGGAACAAAATTCACTCGTTTTCCACTTTTGCATTACCACGAAACGTAGCCTAAAGCCATGTCCTGATTACGGCCGCGATCGTGAGGGAGTTTTCATATCACGCTCGTATAATGCCACGTGGGTTAGTTATATTTACTATGAAAATATCCTTAGTTCCAACTACGTGATATCGAAGTAACGTGTTTCATTTCGGTTAGGTATGGATTATTTCTATATCTGCTGTCTTCTTATTCTAAAAAAGGGTGGAAATTTCTCTGGAATGCGGTATTCTCTCGGTGTTACCGTTCGTAAATAAATTGTGCGATAATGCCATATATGCCACGACAGCCCTGTGGCGCAGTTGGCTAGACACCAGCTTGCGAAACGAAAGGCCGCGTGTTCGATCCCCGCACCGAGACAAATGTTTGTATAATCCACAAATATTTGTTTCGAGTCTGGGTGTTTGTGAGACCGAAAAGTCTTTCGTAGTTACTGATACCCACGGCACAAGACTTGTAGATACAAGTCACACTAAGATTAGTGTGAGGTCAGAATTATGTATGTGATTGTTAGGTGTATTTTTTTATCATTACCATCCCATGAATATTCCACTGCTGGGCACGGGCCTCCTCTACAACTATAGGGTTTAGGCCTTAGTCCCCCACGCTGGCCTAGTGCAAGTTGGCGGATTACACACCTAAGAAATTCCTAAGAACTTTTAGGTATGCAGGTTTCATCACGTTGTTTTCACCGTTAAAGTACTTGATAATTCTTTGTGAATACACAGATAACTTCAAAAAGTCAGAGGTGTGTGCCTGGGGTTTGAACCCGCGACTGTCGAGATTCTCGACCGCGTGCCTAAAACTCGAGACCATCACGACTAACAAGCATACATACAGTTACTCAAAAGCAAAAAATATCTTTATCAGGAAAAAAATCACACTATGTGTTCTATTAAAACGTTCATTCTTTATGCTATATTTCAACAATTTCTGTAAAGAAGAACGTGGCTGAAACACGCATCAAGGATGCTACGAACACTTTGTTACAAAAGTTATCTATGAGGTTGAGAACACGTGTGCCTTTTATGGACTTGTTTATGATACGAAACTTATACCAAGAAAGGAAAACAAGGTGAGAGATATCTACGTGACTATTTATTTTTATTCGAAACCATTTTTCACGTTCAAAATTTAGAATGAAACCTAACACATTTGACCTATCAAGTTCTGGAATATCTGCAGCTTTTACTGACCAGAAAAGTAAAAATTAACCTAGTTTAAAACGTCCTAATAAATCTAGGAGTGAGATAAAAGATCGCACTTCTATAAAGACGTTAAGCGCTTCAAGCGCACTGCTTCAAGCGTCGAGTGAATTCAACATTTTAAAAGGATATATATTAGCAAAGCGGGAGATATGCTAAGTCGCTTATCGGGAGCCACAATTTACGGCAACTGGATAACTTAAGGCGGAGTTGGAATGTACAGCTTTATCGGCTTACACGGCGTCATGCCAAATAATTCATTCTTTCGTCTTTCTGTATTGTACCAGCCTATTACTGTATGTATATCTACTGTATTGTATGTTATACACTACATTTGACTGCCTCGTGGTCTCGCGGAACAAGTGTTTGCCGTGCGATCTAGATCCCGAATTCGAGTCGCGGCTAGGACAGAGTGTTTTTGAGATTTTTGCTTACGAAATGGAGTCTCCAAATGTATATGAGAAATTCTCATTTAATACTTTTATCATACAGGTTTCGTACTATTGTAAGCAGTAATGTTTGACATTTTTTCGTAAAAGTTTGCAAAAAATTGCAGGTTTGAAGGTCACTTCAAACGGTAGCAAAATAGATTATTGTCTATTTTGCTACCGTAGTGAAACGTAACTCAATACAAAACTCGTAATCATCACTTATCAATATCATGAAATAGGGAATTAATAACGTACATAAATGAGAGTTTCAGTTTTATATTTAAACTCAACGTTATCCAAAGAAGAGCTTCAACATAATAACATAAAATAGTTTATCTTGGAAAATTCAATATCGCTGAGCAATCGATCATGTAGTCAGCAGATAGCCCTCCCGCTTGCACTATCATATTATTATCTTCTATTATTAGAACGTCATTTCTTTTCCTTTGTTTCGTGGTAGCATTATACTAACCAATAAGAAGGTACGTAGAAGAATTATTAATTATCATCTTAAGATATTCTCACACACACATAATGTATACGTTCATACACACACATAGTACATACAATACAAGTTCGACGTTATAGTAGATAAGCCTAGTCATTTTTAGGGCAACTTAAAAATGACTTGTAAATTTTCTAACTGAAAACATCCACTGCCCGAACTGGAAACAACTCCAGGATCGCCCGATCGTAAACCACGGAACTAACGAGGCAATTGATATAATTGATACTTACACATGATGACAAATATTTCAATACAGTGAATAATAACGTTATTGGCCGGTGAATTTGTGAAACGCTTGCGCTACTGTTGCTAACCCAATTAATAGCTCCGGGCTAAATTAACATTTTGCGCTGCACATGTGTTGATTACTAAAATGTACACTTTATCGAAATATTGATTGAGTAATTGATTGCCATTGAATATGTTATTAATCGTCGAACTGGAAACAATTTCCAACTAAAACCGATTTGATGTGTATCAGCCCATACACATCCCATTGCGCGTTAGTTAGTTAGTTCGAGTTGCCGAAGGACGAAGGACAAAGAAATTCCTTAGAACTATTTAGGTGTGGTAAAAGTAGTAATGACCTCGAGGTACCTTTAGGCGCGCGGTCGAAAATCTCGGCGGTCGCAGGTTCAAACCACAGGCACACACCTCTGACTTTTCGAAGGTATGTGTACATTCATAATTAATTATCATTTACTTTAACGGTGAAGGAAAACATCGTAATGAAACCTGCACACCTAAAAATTTTAGGAATTTCTTAGGTGTATAGTCCACTAACCTGCATTAGGCCAGCGAGGTGGACTGATGGTGGTGGTGTGATGATTTAGGTGTGTAAGATTCCTTACACTGTTTTTCTTCAAAATGCGAGATCAATCACACATGTGACACACAGTGACACACCCATACCTTTGAGAAGTCAAGTTAAACCCGTGAGATGTGTGGACCGTGCGCCTGATACCCAAGGCCATCAGTAATAGGCCAAACTGTGGCTGTGGGACATTCGTATCGATGGCAACCACTTGAATAAGATTTAGAGTATGACGATGCAGTGCTGTGGATATGGGGGCCATAAACGATTATGACCCTTATACATATTCTGCCTCGTTTTCTTCGCATTGTACGTCATACAACATAGTACGATAAACTGAAAACTAAAAACACCGCCGAACGTGGAGTTAGAAATACATTCCTACCAGTCGGAGATACAAGCGTGAGTGCATGTGTTTAAAATCTGCCAGTAAATATTCATTTTGATCGTTTATCTGCGACACAAAACATCTTCGGCCACCCTACCGCTGGTTCATTTTCCTTTATTTATTTTTCCCGCGTTCCCCTTAAAACGGAACAGGATTAAATCGATTCCCGTCACCTGCAGCGCTCTGACGTAATTACAATTTTCACGCTTACTTTTCCATTAGAAAAATAATATCGGTCGGAGGTCGGAGGAAAAATCACTCAGCAAGCTGTGAGGGGAAACCTCTAACTCAAATGTGTGGGTGAAATTGTATGATTGTGCAGTGTGCGGATCAAAAGCAATTCCTACTTTGGCGTTTCATGTTAAAACAAGGTACGCCAAAGTAGGAATTTTGCAATTTGGAATTGCAAATTTATTCTTCTGGTAAGTTTTTGAAGAGCTATTTTTTATGGTAAAAACTGACGTTAGAATTAGGTACAAAGACATCTTGTTTTCAACTGGATACATCCCTGGACATATGGTGAGGACGAATAATTGTCGATGGACAAAGGCAGTAACTGAATGGTGACCTAGGTGGTCGGATGACATAGCCCATGTATCCTGAAAGTTATGGATGTGAGGTCAGTAGCCCTGGACCGAGAAATATTTCGAGGATTGAATGACGTCCCGTTGTTCACTTTTAGAAGGCATAAAGAACCTTAATTGTTTTCAAGATAAAAGTATGTCTTGTGTTAAAGCAGATAATATTTTGTCAAAATTCAATTCTGTTAATTTCATTTTAGGGATTGAGTAATAACAATAATCCCAACATTAAAACTTTCACATAATAATATAAGAAGATTTTAATGTCCAAGTATCTTATGAAGTCACTCATTAACCGTAAGTGCCTTAGAATGTAAGCAAACATAATGAAATGATAAAATTCCATCTACGAGTAGATAAAGCGCTAGAGTCACACTTAAAGAATGTTACAATCAACTTTCTTCAACGGCGACTTATTAAATAAATAAAAAATGTTTCAAACGAAGAAAACACAATTATTTTGATAAGACAATACAAAGTGGAAACATAAAGAGGATGGCACGTTGTGCGGTGCAAGTTCACGGTTCGCGGAGGAGGGGCGAGGAGATAGGGGGGGGGGACGTTCTAGTGTACACTGCAAACACAAATATTGTCATAACTCCGGGGATTTGTTTAATTTGACACGGCCGACGCTCCGTCTAGTCACAGATCAGCTTACGTAGACTGGACATCCGATGGAGGATTTGTGCCTACACTTAGTGAATTTAAGTCGGGTTTGTTTTGTTACAAGACTTTATAAAATATCGCAGTGTTGTTTGGGTAGCGTGATCGTATTGATTGCATTGATGATATATTATTGTTATTGTGTTTTTGTTTAAATAGAGATTTTCTAGATTGATTGATCATGTCACTTTTTTTGTGAATAAGTTAAGGAAGAAAGACATAAAAAAATATTTATTCAGTATTTTAAAAATATATAAAGCCATAACTTAGCTGTTGTTTCCTATACTGTAGAACTGCAATGTAAGACACGAAATATCAATCTTTATAGTATATATAAGCCGTAACACTAACAGTTTATTTAACATTCCGTATTCATCGGTGTGAATATTCAGTTGCAGACTGCACAACTTGTTAATATTCCAAGACGTGTGCAAGACGTGCTCGTCTGCGTCTGTTTAATTATTATAATCTGTGACGGCCCGCTGCGGGACAAAGATAAGCTAGCCAAATAGAGAGGTAATCTCACCGCTAGTTATATGAGTTTATTACACATCGGCTAACGACCTATCCCACTTGGTCGTGTTGCACCCGGCGCATAATACGCTTTCTTGCCCTAACGTCGGCAAGTTTTAAGAAAAGAACTGCTGATGCAGTAATTTGGATATTAAAGCTAGTTGCTGCAAGAATATCCACATGAAGGAGTATTAGTTTTAAGTACAGCAGAATTAGCCCGGCTTAACTAAGGCTACCTCACTAAAATCGACACAACACCATTAACAGACCCGTGGCGCAGTTGAATAGATACCAGCTCGCGGAACAAGAAGCCACAGGTTCCATCCCCGCACCGAGACAAATGTTTAATTGATCCACAAATATTTGTTTCGGGTCTGGATGTTTGTGAGACCGAAAAGTCTTATTGTTGGGTCAGGACTATGTATGTGACTGTTGGGTTTATTTAATTATTAAATACCTACATTGGAAGTACAATTATTCGTAGCTTTTTTGAGTCCTTCCATTCTAGATCTTAGTAGGCCATTAAAACATTTTAAGATTCTGTAGTTGTTGAAAGGTGGTCTTTTTTTACTGAGTAGTCTGGCTCTCAAGACTGGCCGTAGAAATAAAACTACTTGAGTTCATCTTTTTGTAGAGATGGAGCGATGAGAGTCTAAAGATAGTTAGTTATTCTTAGCCAGTGGGGTGGCAGAAGGCTTCCGTAACTCGGCTTTGTTTTTTATTTCGCCAAAGTATTATTACACTTTCCAAGTTCATGAATAGGTACAGCACAAAATATTTCTCTTTCAGGAAGACTTTTTATTTGGTCCAATAATTTCGATATTGATAGGTACTATCAGACCAATACAAATAAACTAAAGAGTAAGAAATGCAAGGCTCTGAAGGCTTGGACTGACATGAAACCATTTTACTATGATTTTACTTATCATAACTAATACACGGGCAATCCTATAAATATCAATATTGTGCGTCTCATTTTATATTTGGCGTGGCGTAGATTATGGAGCGAGACAGTTAGTGCCCTACTTGGCAAAGATTTTCTTTCTCGCGATTTGAAACGTCCACTTTGGGATTTTATGTAGTTTTATACAGCGCGAGTTTCTGTTACTTGCAGTTTTATAAAGCGATATATTTTATAGCGCTGACGTTAAGTGTTACTGTATGTGGGACTCCGGTATATTGTCCATGTCTTATTCTTTGTCATATTGTGTTTCAACATGCAAGAAATATTATTTTTAATATATTCTTTTTATTTTTTTAGTTAATCTGGTTGTAATAGTGATAAGTCTAAACTTATTAGAAACTAGTTTCCACTACATCATTTCAGTTTACAGTCCAAAGACTATCATTCTAAATATTGTAGTTTATTTATTAATATGAAGGTTACAGAGACCCTACGTAACTTTATGCTGTGAACCTTAGGAGGGTATTAGTCACCATGAAACCAATATTCAATATAACACTTAAGTTAGGTCTGGATTGCAGTGGAACGTTGTGGGATTGGGATTTGCGAAATGGCGGAGTGGAAGGGTGAATTGAGTGGAGGGGAGGAGACCGAAGATTAGGTATTGGGATTAGATATAAAAACTGATTAACAGTGGAACTGATGAATAACAGTCACAATACCCCTCTCCCTATACCTTTGCCGTACTCATCAGTAGCCCTGATGGTAATGCTTTTCCTATATGATTGATGACGCTACACTCAATGGAAAGTAGGATGGTCCATAGTCCATACTGACCATATACAGGCGGTATAAAGACCGTGATCGAAAACTAAGACGGGCAACAGTCAGTGATTGCAAAAACCGTGACATTAAAAAAAAATCCCCACAAAATAAAAAAATACGTCTTCTTAACATATAATAAAACTCGTGGTTGTTAGGAAAACGTTTTTTTTTGTCGGATTTTTTTAATGTCACGGTGTTTGTTATCACCGTGGCTATTGACTCAGCTGATTTTTCGATCACGGTCTGAATACACCCTGTATATGATGTCAAAATCGCAGTATGCACAATTCATACACACTAATACCAGATTATTGTCTTTATTTACAAAAATAAGTAGGTACTTCTTTCTAGATATTTTTGTTCTCGCTTCACAAACATCTCAACGTTGCGAATATGTCAAAGTAAATACGGGCTAATATTTTAATACGCGCACACAGTAGCTAATTGGCCGGAGTGTTTGTGGAACGTGTCAGCTCTTGGGACGTTGGGGACAAACACTGGGGCAAACAACGAGTTTCTTTCTATCGAAGGCAAACATTTGTCGTTTGGGCCAAGCTTTATTCATTTACGAACTGGTTCGGTAATAGGCTGAGCACACGAGCGATTGTTACGGAGTTTTTTTTGGATCGAACAATTTCTGTAGATTATTGACTGTCATAGACTGTAGGCATAGTGGCGTCCTGGACTGGTTCTATATTCGACTTGACGAGACACATCTTAAAAATATTAATAGATTGATTAAAGTAAGTTGAGGCGAAAAGAAATTTTAGACATTTTTTGTTATTATATAAAATTATTACAATATCGAGTCACTTTATTTACTAACACTACAGTGGCAATTAAAATAATATTGTAATTAGCAATAGCTACTACTTTATATTACATTGGAGTACCAGATGTCATTGGTGATTACACAAAAATATTTTTATGTTAAATGAACACTGAATAAAATTTGTTAATTAAAAAATGTTTTAGGATTTAATAATCAACTTGGGGATATTACAAAATTCTATTAAAGTTTTCTAAATTCCTTATAAATTGGTTTGTAAAAACCTTTTTGAATTTCTTAATTATACCACTTCAATTGTTTTAAGGCGATTATTTATAAGCTGCGCGTCCCGACTTTGACCAAGTATTTAAAAATATTAGGTTAGTACATTTCAAGTTATATTATTCAAATTAATTGCACTTTTCTACTGCAGAGACGATAATTATTAGATAGTTTTATATGCTGATTTATTCATAGTAGTTGCAAGCTGTGGAGGCAAGCTTCACGCAGGCACGAATTTATAATAATAAGTCTTTGTCCTTTCCCAAAATCCCAACTTTCGCAACAATAATCATCCAAATTGGTCCAGCGGTTTACGAGTGTAAATAAAACAGACAGACTTTTTATGTAAGTATACATATAAATATCCTCCATTACAGACGTATGCTATGTTATCTTTATCAGTTGATGTACGCCCCGCTGCTGGGCACTATACGGAATTCCGACGTTGCAGGTTTTCTTAAGATAATTTCCTTCTACACACATAACTTGGAAAAGTCAGAGATGTCTGCCTGATGTTTATACATTTTAAAAGAGCATTATTAATATTTAAACATTTTAAAAGAACTTGAGCATTGATGAGTTTTTTTTCTTTCTTTTTCTTATGTATTTAATGAGCAACCTTAGTATGAATACTCTCTAGTTTGTTAGATAAAATCCTTCATTTATTTATTGTGTAAATATAAATTTTGATAGCACGTTCTCTTACAACGGTTTTTAAATTATTTAATACATACATACATGAACTCACACCTGTATTCCCCGAAGGGGTAGGCAGAGGTGCATTTCTGCACCCACATTTCGCCAAGTATGTATCAGTCCCACGTAATAGGGGGCGAGCCTATTGCCGTTTTTCGGGCACATTTCCAGACTCCGTGCTGTTACCGAAAATTTCCTAATGGAAAAACCTAATGACACTTTGCTCGACCCGGGAATCGAACCCAGGACCTCTAGATCGCACGGCACATACTTGTACCGCGAGACCACGCAGTTAAATTATTTAATGTAATCCGTGAAATCGTAGTGGGTACTATATGTAACTAATTTATATTAAATAAGCTTCTTGTAATTATCTGTATACTACTGTTTGTTTTCCTTTGTACAATAGAAAAAAAAACCTAGACTAGATTTTTTCCCGACCGCGCGCTCAAACCTCGAGACCATCACGACTTATAATAACCGCTGATCTCCCGTCCGTGTGCATCGGTGGCGGGTTCGTTAGCCGCGAGTTTCGGACGGCTGTGAATTCCCCTTTAGTTTATCACTTCCTTGTAACTGGCCACGGCTCGAAGCTCATGCGCCTGTTTGACTTACAAACTCCACAATGGGTTTTATGGTATCGTGTTTGAGTTGACATAATTATGTATGCCACAGGAAATATTGTGGGCTTTCACCTGTTAGTTTGTTCACTAACACCGGTGGTATCGTAGTTTTGGTTTGTCTTCGTACTTCTGTGTGCTTCGATAAAATAAAGTGTGTTGCAAAATTGTTTAGGGTAGGTGTTTACATGGACTAATAGATTAAAAAATGTTTATCTGTTTGTACAACAATATAATATATAATATTATTTCACAATATATAATGGATTGTACAATTTACAGTGTATTTTGACTCATTGATACCCAAACTTGGATCAAACCTGTGACTTGGAGGTCATTGATTCTCCTGTTTACAATCTTCTTTAATGATGTCAAGTTTGTGCAAATACGGTATTTGTACTGTGACACAAAATTTTATTAATTAATTAATTAATTATGCTTTACTTATTGTACATGACAAGAATAGAATTAAGAAAAACTAAAACTATGTGTCACAAACGGCGGTCTTAACGCATTAAGCGATCTCTTCCAGATAACCCACAAAGCAATAATACCCATGGTTCTAGTGTTTTCCAGACTTGAATACAGAATTTAACCAATTTCAATGCTGTTTACTACTACTACATGCAGGCATGTCATGAATGCCTTGAAGTTCCATTTAAAAACCTTATGTACCTACTCAAAGTGTTATTGGGTTTTTCCATTAGGAAATTCTCAGTAGCAGTTCGGAGTCTGGAAATGTGCCCGAAAAACGATAATAGGCTCGCCCCCTATTACTTGGGACTGATACATACCTGGCCAAATGTGGGTGCAGAAATGCACTTCTGCCTACCCCATCGGGGAATACAGGCGTCTGGTTTTGTATGTATGTACCACGACTAATGACAATTGGGTGACCTCGTAAAAACAATGTAATTTTTTTCCCCTTGGACTTGCACATCCGGTGATGCAATACTAACTGTAAATCTTTCTTTCCTATCTCTATTGCGTGTGATATCGTGACAAATCCCTAGTGAGTCGTTCGCACGTACCGCGACGGCTGTTATGATCACCACATATATTATCCAGAATTAGATGTATATAACTGTTTATAGCTGCAGTCTGTAATCTACCTCACTTGAGCTCCAGTTTGCCTTGTAATTGGGACATTCTGTGAATATATGACTGGGTTGATGGATGCCTGTGATTAGAGGTAATGATAATCTGTCCTCGTGACGAAATTAGTTAGTAAAAGTGAGTGGTTGCGGGTTAAATTCTCGCGTTTTACATAACGTTTAGCTTAAAATCCTCCTCCATTTAAATGAGAATAGAACTAAGATTTTACAGTAAGTCGAGACTAATTGGACCGAACTGCATAAATGATGACATTAGGTTCTAATGCGACCACTTTATACGTTATGCCTAGATGCCATACGAAACATTGCATTTTTTAATGTATGTTAATTTTCATTTTAATTGGTCAAAAATATTTTTTATTGCCGACTATATATGGAAACCCATTTACTTTCACAAGTATAAGTACGAATATACCCGAAAGTCAATATAAATTGTGGGCGATAGTTTTCAAAGTGAGCGACAGCGGGTGCGACATGCGTTCAGAATAGGTACTTAAAATACTTGAATAAGCACTTCTTGAGACGTGAAAGGTTAAATTACCGCTTATGACTGTGTTTGACTCAACGTTGGCCCGCTGTATTTCCGCGATACCTACCCAGTTAATTAAAATTAATCTTTTTTCTATTGATCTTTTATTTTATTGTCGTTTTTATTTATTTTATTTGTCATTTACTACAAGTTACTTAAAAAAAAATACGTTATCTAACATACATTTTACTGAATTACAATTTTTTACGAGGCTTAGGCGCAAGTAGGTACATATGTATGTGCGAAACACAACAGTGTCTTATAAAAGACAATCTATATTGTCTGCAATCATTATTATTTTACAAAAACCTAAGTTGAAAAAAAATCGCAGTTAAACGAAACATTTTGTCTACAATTCTGCTCCAACCAAGTTCTATCCACTCATACAAACCGCATTGAAATCAGTGATTAAAAAGTTGTAAATGGGTTAAAAAGCCAAGGTAAGAAAAACGTGGGCTGAGAACTATTCTTAAGATAATAAAGTATTAATACATTTCGCCGGCTGATAACCGGTTACGTTGATTGCATGCCGTAGATCCTGACGCAGGCTGTGGCGCCAAGTGTGGGTGTAGTGCCGATAAAGATGCTAAAAACAAAATAAGTGTTATTCTATTTTTGTAAACTGCCTCGTGGTCTCGCGGCACAAGTTAGTGCCGTGCGGTCTAGGGGTCCCGGGCGCGATTCTCGAGTCGGTCAAAGCTTTTTGGGTTTTTCAATAAGGGAATTCTCAGAAGCCGTACGGAGTCTAGAAAGTGCCTGAAAAACGACAATAGGCAGTTAATAATTAGTTTATTAAATCCAAATATAAACGTATTAAGATAATGATCGACAGCTATGGCTAAACCCACAACTCCGTTTGTAATACAAAACTGTATCACTTTCAACAAGAACTATGTTTTGTTATACACATATTACTGTGGCCGCGCCGCGCAAGTTTGTCGCACTTGTGTTAACATCTCGTTACGCCCACGCGCAATTCGTCTTCTTTCCAATGTACAAAAGCTGTTTGCACAACTGTACATCGAAATTTCCCTATAACAAGTCCGAACTGTTTTAGAATACGGCCACTTTTGTTTAGTACCGTGAGAAATTGTGTTTTGTGACATCTAGTGGAATTTGACGGAATTAATTTGTTTAATCAATGAGGAGAAATGCGTGGATCGCTGTGGATGCGGTGATTTACATTTATTTATTGTTATGTTAGTTTCACGCGGGCATTATTTGTGTGGTATACGAGTATTCGATGTTAGTGGTTCGATTGAGTAGATCCATATGACGTCATTCTAAGACCATGCGATGTGTGACAAAATTTAATTTCTTTGTTATGGGGGAAACCCTGGTAAGGACTGTCGCTCATACTAAACGCAAGGATAGGTATGGCGTATTTCTAATAAACAACAGTCAAAAATAAACTTATAACCCCACGTTAAAATACAAGTCTTGTATCGTATGTTTCAGAACCTATGAGTGACCTTTTGGTCTCAAAAACGCCCAGACCCAAAACATTTTTTTTTGTATGCGCTGCGAAAACC
Organism: Hemaris fuciformis; assembly: GCA_907164795.1. Classification (NCBI taxonomy): domain Eukaryota; kingdom Metazoa; phylum Arthropoda; class Insecta; order Lepidoptera; family Sphingidae; genus Hemaris; species Hemaris fuciformis. Next base: position 2,066,726 of record OU015454.1, read on the forward strand.
GAATATGGTTGTGGTGTAGTCCGCTATGCCGGGATAAAATAGATCAAAAGTATCACTATTCAACTAACTCATATAATATTTTTAACATACTACCGCAGAAAAATTCACGCTTAATAATTTGGCAGTTGTCAACATAGGTATACTAATAAAATTATGTCTAAATCAGCTTATACGGGTGACCTATAATTGAGCTAGGCCTAAGTCCATTACGCTAGTCTAGTACAGGTTAGCGCACTACACACCTATGAATTACCTTGTGGGGAGTTTATAGGTTTACTCGCGATGTTTTCCTTAAGCTTGATGGTGTGTGATAATTTAGTGAATTACACAGAGGGGCAGGATTAGCACGTGCCCAGCAGTGGGACGTATGTGGCCTGATATAGACACACTTAACTTCAAAAGTCATTAATTTGAGCCGACATAATTCTCGAGGTCATCACCTACCTAATAAAAAATTATCACAATAACTGAAATCCTTTTTATCTAGCGTTCCGAATGAACACTAAATTTTCTACACCAAACATGCCAGTGCTAGCTCGAATTAATTTTCGTGTAAGAATTTATAATTATTTGGGTAAAGAGGAGCTGTTAAAAACATTATGATTGTATTCCACACGAACACGAGCCGACGACACGGCGCGGGCGCGGCGCGGGCGCTAGCGGCCCAAACGGTTTAATTAAAATTTGCATCAAAGCTTTGTATAAAGCTTCTACCTACTATGCCCGTTAGGCAATCGTGAGCAAATTCTATTGCGGCTTAATGTGCGCTTCTTTAAAACTGTTGTTATAATTGCTTTTAAACATAATAATTTGCTATATATGCGAACGAAAGTAGTTATGGCCTCGAAGTTAAGGCGCGCGGCCGAGTATCTCGGCGGTTGCGAGTTCATACTCCAGGCACACACCTCTGATTTTTCAAACTTTTTTGAATTTTTAGTGTAGTCCGCCAACTCGCACTAGGCCAGCGTGGTAGACTAAGGCCTAAACCCTCTCAGTTGTAGAGGAGGCCCGTGCCCAGTAGTGAGACGTAAATGGGCTGGTGATGATGACTTTCCTATTAGGGGACTATTAGGGACTTTTTAGTTCTATGGCAAGTAACTACGGCGATTGATTTGGTGTCCAGATATCTCAACGCGTGTGATGATCACAAAGATGTGTCAGACAATATTCGACTCAGTTTAAGAGCTTTCCGTCACTTTTTCCAAAAGAATGATTTGAGCCTCTGTGACGCTCGCTGGTTATAAACTGATGTTTGTTCGTTTGTGTGAGTGAAAAGTCTCTCGTTAAATATTATCCGGTACTTTTAAATGTGTTTAGTAAATAATCAAAATTCCATTAAATGAACCAATGAAGCACCGAAAGTATTCATGTATTTTTGAAGCATTCTAGGGAGTTAATCAATTCTTTGTTAATCCCGTAAAATGTTCCATTTTCAATTACAATACTATTGTATTGTCATGTCGTGTTGCTGAGGGAGTTTCTTGCCGTTTCTTCTCCACAGCGATAACACGTTTCGAAGCGGCAATAGTTTAAAAAATATTAAAAAGTGTAAAATTGACGATTCAAAAGAACTTGTAGAAGTCTATTTGAATAAAGATAATTTGACTTTGACTTTGACTTTGTATTATGACTGTATGTAAGGGTAGGGTCAGAACAATAAGCGCGACTTTTGAGTGTATTTATTCATTTATTTAATGTACGTTTATATTAGCTACGAGGAATTTCCAACAGTAAAGCCACCCGACTCTTAAAATATTCCAAGCAATTATTTTTGGATAGAATATTTGTGAAATTTGACTAGCTCTTAGTCTTCAATAGAATATGCTTTATCGTTCAAGCATTTAATGAAGTGCTAAAGCATAAAAGTGATTACTTTATGAACTTTATTGCAAACTAATACGGTTCAAATTGGCTTAATGCATAAACAAATAGCTTTGCCAAAGGCGTGAACACTCATAGTTTTGTATAGTAGGTCGTTATTTGAGTTATTTGTTTACGCACTTTAAAAGATTTGTATTTATTTGGAAATGTTTGCTTTTGTGTCATATTATGATGTTATTATGGCTGGAACGTTAAAGAGTAAGTGTTAAAACGGCACGGGTGTACTTACTGGTTGTAAAGTTGAATATTAATTTCGTATGTTGGTTTTTTGTCCGTCAATGATATATAAGTAAGATATTTATGTACTAATATTATAAGTTGTATATCGAGAATGATGGATACCACACTTAAGAATAATAAAAAAATACAAATAACAGTCACAAACCTATTTCTGACCCTGAAACCCTTTAAGTATTTTATGAAAATTTTCTATATATAAATGGAAAAATCAATGATTCAAAGTTGATATTCATTTCAAACTGGCTTATGAACAATTATCACAATATTCAGTTTCATTCAAGTCTTAAAAAATATTACTTTGACTTATGGACGGTAAAGTAACATTAGTATTAGTAATTATTCATTTTTATAAGTTTAAACAAGCAGGTCTTATATAATAAGAAACTAATAACGCAGCTCAAAGTAAGTATTAAACGTGTCATAACAACTTAAATTAGATAGATAAATAAAATTCAATGGTAACTTTGGTATAAACAAAACAAATTCTTATTTGCTTAAAGTAAAGTATTGTTCTTTCTTAAACTTATATTAACACTAGTAAGTTTTATTATTACTAATTGAGCAAATAGCGAAATCTTATTGGCTAGGCTGTACTGTAAACAACCAAACTTATTTAGTCTTAACTAACAAAATGTAACGTAAAATTGGTTACGTTACGTAGGTTTCATAAGTATAATATGACATAACAAAAAGTAACAATTATTTTTCAGTATGAACGAATAATCGATACGAGTACCTACCTATTTTACAACAGTAACTACTACGAGTAGGCGCTCCTGCGCCGCGGTTTACTTACCGGGTCCGGTGACCGGGCCCGGTAAGAATGGCCGGGCCCGGCCCGGCCGGGCCCGGTTTGCAATCTCTACCCACGCATCAAGTATTGTATTCTGGGTATCAGAAACTATGAGAGTAATATAGTAATATTTGTCTCGGTGCGGGGATAAAACCCGCGGCCTCTCGTTTCGCAAGCTGATGGCTAGCCAACTGCCCCATGGAGTTGCCAAGCATATGGATTGATAAATCTATAACACCACGAATAACGAACGAAAATAGACTTGTCGCCTTTTACGTTGGATTTCAAAATCAGAAAATTGGGTGGCGCATAATAATGATACACAAATTAATTTGTATTTAATTGTTTAAACAACAGATGTATATTAAAATAAATCACGTTCGTTCCCAACATCTTTATCCCGGCCTAAGTTACACTTAACAAATCATGGCGGATTGTGTTCTAAATTGAGATTTACTCGCGCCACGCCTTCGCTAACTTACACACTTAAAGCCGTACTTTATCTCTCTTTACCGACACCAAAATATATACGTTTGTCCGGGACGATATACAATTGGTTGCTACTATGAGTGAGAGCTATTTATTCGATAAATAAGGTCATGCGATATCAAATTTATAGACCGCCTCATGGTCTTGCGGCACAAGTATGTGCCGTGGGTTCTGGAGGTCCCCGGTACGATTCTCGGGTCGGGGAGTGTTATTGAGTTTTGTCAGGAAATTCTCAGTAGCAGCATGGAGTCTGAAAATGTGCCCGATAACGGATCATACAAATATTAGTCTCGGTGCGGGGATCGAACCCGCGGCCTCTCGTTTCGCAAGCTGGTATCTAGCCAACTGCGCCACGGGGCTGTCCAATTATGAGTAGCATTGCCAGAAAGTATATTACATTTTTTTTTAATTGATGAACTATTTGAAAATTCTACCTGTCACAGATAGTACCTATATTAGTTTTGCCTCCACATAGAACTAGGACTGCTAACCCGCACTAGGCCAGCATGGTGGACTAAGGCCTAAACCCTCTTAATGCTAGAGGAGGCCCGTGCCCAGCAGTGGGACGTATATGGGCTGATGATGAGAACTGGGACTACTTTTGACTGCTCAGCGTTATAATCGCCGAAATCCGATACAAATATTTGTAGATCAAATATTTGCCTCATGACAGCCATATTACATAACCTGCACCTAAGAAGTTATTATACATATATTCTGTGATATAAATTGCCACCTTGCACATTCTTTTGCTACAGTACAAGCACGGACAAAAGGATCAACAGAGGTGGAATCTAAAGATCTAACAGGCGATAGTTTGCGCATTGCACAACTGAATCGAAATATCAAAACTCGGCAAAGCTTTTAGAGTGCGCCGTCACGTGTGCACGTATGCTCGTATGCTGGCGTGACCGTATCCGCGATGCGCTTTTGTTATTAGCAAGTGCCCACTGGATTTAGAAACCGACAATATAGATTATGTCTGGGTACAAATATGGAAGGAAAGAATGAAAAACAAACAGAAAAATAATGAGAAAGTAGCTTAAATATAGTATTATCGTTAGGAAACCTGCACACCTAAAAGTTCTTAGGAATTTCTTAGGTGTTTAGTCCGCCAACCCGCACTAGGTCAGCGTGGTGGACTAATGCCAACACCCTCTCAGTTTTAGAGGAGGCCCGTGACCAGCAGTGGGACATATATGGGCTGATGATGATGATGATAATGATAATGTTATAGAAGTCAGGGATTTGCGAATAATAAATGATTTGGTGAATTGGTTAATTTTTTACTCTGACGTATTTTGCTGGGCTTAAGTCTGTAAGAAAACTTTTTTTAAATGACACATATTCAGCCTATATAGGTACACCTACGTCCCTCTACTAGGCACGGGTCTCCTCTACAACTGAGAGTCACGATGTATACCTTCATCGTTAAAAAAGTGATATTTCATTCTGAATACACACATCATACACACATCATTTTTTATCACTCACTATATAAAGTATATTATTCTTCTTTCTTCCGTTCATATATTTATTTACTTATTTCCTACTTATTGATTAATATATTATATACACATATCATATTATATTATATGTATATCTCATAGTATGTATGTTTATATTTACTGAATTAGTATGTAGTACTTACTAATTCATATATTTGTATTTATTATTTTTATTATGTATATTTTTAAACATTTTGCGTACATCATATTATTATTATTATTTTATTTTTATTATTTCAAGTATTTACGTAAGTTGTGACCACCCACTCTATGCTTCCAATCTCTCCAGTCCATCTAACGGTTGCCTGGAAGAAATCGCCGACAGCGATAAGGCCGCCATTTGTAACACTACCTTATTTAGAGTTGCTTATACATATGTTGTTTTCTTATTATATGGTGTACAATAAAGAATAAATAAATAAATAAATAAATCATACATACATACATAAACTCACGCCTGTATTCCCCGAAGAGGTAGGCAGAGGTGCATTTCTGCACCCACATTTCGCCAAGTATGTATCAGTCCCACGTAATAGGGGGCGAGCCTATTGCCGTTTTTCGGGCACATTTCCAGACTCCGTGCTGTTACCGAGAATTTCCTAATGGAAAAACCCAATAACACTTTGCCCGACCTGGGAATCGAACCCAGGACCTCTAGATCGCACGGCACATACATGTACCGCGAGACCACGAGGCAGTCATACACACATTACTTCGAAAAGTCAGAGGTGTGTCCCTGGGGTTTGAACCCGCGACCGCCGAACTCTGACATGATCGCGCGCCTAACCCTCGAGGCCATCACGACTTCTACCAAGTCAAAATGATACCCATATTAAGTTATAAAAACCATTGTTCATTGTGATGCATAAACCACAATTTCAATGGAATAAGTAAAACTTCCCATTTCAAAAACGCATATATAAAATTTCATTGAAGCAAACAGCCATTCGACCCGAACCCAATTTAAACTCCGAATGAGATGTAATAAAATAGCAAAATAAATATTCAAGCACCGTTCTGAAGCTTTTACATTCAAATGCGGCAAACGTATGCATAGCTTACCTTACACACGAAATCAAGACGGTATAACACACAAAGCCAGGTGATACAATAAATCTACTGAAGCCGGGCCCACTTCATATTTATAAATATTTGTTACAAATGACCTGCTCCTCTAAATACGTCTTTGACATTTTTACCTTCCACCCCTACCGTGCACACACGAGTATGCTCCGTAATGTTAAACTTTAAGGCACGTAGTCCCATTAAAAGGTATGACATACGACGTTCTGCAGTTGCGGTTGACAAAAGGTTTTTTTTCGTGTGATTGATCGTGCCTATGCTGGTTAAGCATTAGCCTATAAATATGGCCTCAAAGACATCAAAGGTGCGCTTATAATAGATATTCTTCAATTAAATTTACGCGTGCGGGTGACTTTGAACAGAATAAATAGCTTGAATGAGTATACTTTATTGCATCTAATGAGTGATTTACTTTACGAGGAAGCTGTAGAGGCTTTCGGACTGAAGGACATCGGTTCCACCCGATATACCTGAATTATTGAAGTTTAAACTTCAGTCCATGCTGAATTAAAACAGCTCTGATTAATCATTGGATTTCCACAGGCATATGAAAGTGGTGGACTATAGTTTGAGTCCGCTTATTTGTAGAACGGAGTAGCGCGAAGTTTGGACGTAATAATGTTGTCGTAATTTTCTTGATTTTGTGAGCGGCAGTTGGAATAATGTTAGAAAATAATGTTTTTTTGCATAAAACCATTATTTCCTAAATTGCAAAAAGAAGGTCAGGTTGAATTAAAAGATTCGATTAGTACGAAAGTATGGAGTGACAATTCATGGATACCTTTCATTACTGCATTCTTAATTAAAATATCAACGCACTTAACGTCGTATGCAGTGTCGATACTTTGCCGCATCACTATAAAAATCTTACCCGTCTACATAATAATCATCATCATCATCATCAGCCCATATACGTCCCACTGCTGGGCACGGGCCTCCTCTACAACTGAGAGGGTTTTTAGGCCTAAGTCCATCACGCTGGCCTAGTACGGGTTGGCGGACTACACACCTAAGAAATTCCTAAGAACTTTTAGGTGTGCAAGATTTATCACGATGTTTTCCTTCACCGTTAAAGCAGGTGATAATTCATTGTGAATACACACATAACTTCGAAAAGTCAGAGCTGTGTGTCTGGGGTTTGAACCTGCGACCACCAAAATTCTCGACCGCGCGCCTAAACCTCGAGGCCATCACTGCTTTTTTACATAATATATTTCTACATAATAATAGTTTACTTTAATGAAAACATGCTCTAATCAGAATTGAACCCATTATCACGATGGAATGTTAACATAACCCCAAGGATGTTCCGTTATACGTCCATGACATTAACTAATGCCCATTTATCCCCACTAAACGGTTTTTGTTCACTAAAAGTCATAAAACATAAAATATTAGAGATTACGTACCTTTTACGATCCGCTCACAGATACGTAACATGGATCGCGTTGGATTTGTCGAGCTTTTGTAAATGTATCGGGGGGTGATTGCGGCCCGTTTGCTCCAGATCCTGTTTTGTTTTATTTCTTTGGTATGTCATGATTAACATGTTTTTATATACCTGCTTCGATTTTGAAGTCACTTGGCACGAAAAAAGACGTGTACTTCCTTTGTTTAACTTATGGTTTTTATTTTTAACAGCGTCTGTGGCGCAGTTGGCTAAACAGCAGCTTGCGAAATGAGATGCCGCGGTTTCGATCCCTGCACCGACATATATATGTTTGCGTGGTCAACAAATATTTGTCTTGGGTCTGGGTGTTTGTAAGACCGAAAAGTCTATCGTAGTTTTTAACACCCACGACGCAAGACTTATCTTAAGACTAATCTTAAGACGTATCTTAGTGTGGTGTCATAACTGTGTAGGTACGTGACTGTTAGGTGCATTTATTTATTTATATTTATAAGTTGTGAATCATCATGCAAAAAGTAAGTGGCTATAAGTTTAAGAGCCGCGTCATTGATAAATTTATTTGCGGTACAAATCTACTGAAGTAGTACAACTTGTATTAAAGAAAAACAAAATCGTGAATGAGATGAAGGCTTAATTTGGCAAGTCTGAGATTTTGTACATTGAATGGCGAAGGCTGACTTTCATGGCCATAAATCTTCCCTTTTATAGACATACAAAGCTATATTACGCTTGTATCCCTGAAGAGGTGGTTAGAAGTAGTTCTACATCCATGTTTTGCCGTCTTTAAAATCTTACGTAATAGAGAGCAAGAGTATTGCCATTTTTGAGTCTCACTTCCGAAATCTGAGCTCGAAGTGGGAATCGTATCTGTGACAACTCGATTATGGTATCGGACACATGCGTTATTACGTAATTGCATATGTACATTTAGATATTTATAGCCATCATTTAATGCCGTATCTAAGTGGGTGGTAGGTTTTGTAATCATCGGATAATATTCTGATATTATATCCCTATTTTGATTCAATGATAATACTGTCGGTCTGTCATATGTTCGAACGGATGGAATGAAATGAATCATAGAAGAAAATCGAGATGGCAGCCGAGTGTCTGATAAACCCTTATCGATTTATAGATACTAACTGATAGATTGTATTTGAGATATTAAATATGTCAGAAATATTTCTAAGTGACTTCCCACGCTTATTGCTTATTACACAGTACAAGTTTACTAATATAATTATTTGAAGGAAATCTAAATTCAGTAATAGTAATCCATCTTTTTTATTTGTTGTGTTATAAGTGACATGGACTTCTGAAACGAAATTAATTAAAATAATATTTTTTTAAAGACACTTAAAATAGAACGTGTGAATGTATTGTCTCTCGTCAGAAGTGCAAAAGAAAACAGATAAATTTACACTCACGATAATTGATCGGACACCATCTTTGCAGACGCGAGTTCGATCTCGAGTCCAATAGCAGCACCTCCCCTTATCGTAGACAAGGCTGTGCGAATCAATCGAATGAATATAAAGGAGACAGATTAAAACTTGTATAGCTACAGACACAGCAACTTAAATGATGAATTTTTGTGTTACATGTTCACTGACGATGTTTTTCGTCATCGTGACAAGTCACTGATTGCATAATTCCTTCGATAACTTCACACGTCACACGAACTACAAACCAATCTTATGTAAATATTGAATATTATAATCCATAAAACCCATTTGAATTCTTCACATACTCCGATAGAATGTTGAAAGAGCCGACACAAATTTCCGTTTCCCGACCACTAATCTCAATAATGTAAGTATAACAAACGTGAAATAGCTTCGGTATGCGTCAGCGGGTACCTTTAAAAATTCCATTTTACATTCAGAAGAGTTACAATAAACACTTATTGACCTTTCGGGTTGCTAAGTGGCCATCGTAGTGACCTTACAGGGTCGTTCAAAAATTTAGTAAAAAGATTAGTGACTGGTAAAGAAATCACATGATCTGTGGCTTTAAAACATGTTTATATATTTTTTTATATAAATTAAATTTTTGTCCCTAGTAAAAAACTAGGCTTTAATAAAATAAAAAAATCGAAATACACACATACATGGATAGGTGGTAGGATATTCGTATCCGCCCGGATAGCGACCACCGTACACATTGCGTAAAACCCGCCATAGTGGCACATGCAAGTGTGCCGCGTTCCGGGATCAGCCAGTGTATATCCGGTTTTCGGGGGGACTTCAATCATGGTGAAAGGATGACCGTGCCGGCATTTTTTGGCCGGTTTGTCGCGGTCGGTCCTTTTCATCATCATCAGCCCAAATACGTCCCACTGCTGGGCACGGGCCTCCTCTACAACTGAGAGGGTTTAGGCCTTAGTCCACCACGCTGGCCTAGTGCGGGTTGGCGGACTACACACCTAAGAAATTCCTAAGAACTTTTAGGTGTGCAGGTTTTATCACGATGTTTTCCTTTACCGTTAAAGCAAGTGATAATTCATTGTGAATACACACATAACTTCGAAAAGTCAGAGGTGTGTGCCTGGGGTTTGAACCTGCGACCGTCAGGTCGCAGGTCGGTCCTTTTATCACCATGGTATTAGTCCCCCAAACTTCTTCACGAGAAAGTTGAAGAGGTATTCGGCCGGCATGATTGTGTCGACCAACGGGAGATCATCATCTTTCGCTGGTCGACACTTTTTTTGGACTCCATTACGCTTACCATCAGGTGCAATGGGGTCACTTTGCCGAGCCAGAATAAAAATAAAAAAACTTATGCCTGTAACACCAAAGAGACAAGCACACAAAATGGCAAGTAAACTTTTAAATAGTTAATGTTTGTAAAAACACAGCAAAGTCTATATGAATATCTTCACAGGGGATTTTATTTAATGGCATAAAAAAACGTATGAAATATGTGGAGACGTCAAGTTCAACATTACGAATGAAAATTTTACAATAATGCTTTTATTTAATCTTTATCAATTTTATTTTATTTTTAGGTGTTTTTATTTAATTTTTAGACTTCAAGCTTGAACCAAACACAAAATAAAATCTAAATTTCATCATTTGTAAAGTCATGGTGATAACGATTATATCTCTAACCAATAAATAATCGTTATCGATTACTAATTAAACTAATCGAGAAAGCACAATTAGTCGCGCCACAGTGTCGCTATTCACAGAAAGGGCAATAAAATTAACAAACTTCCGGTGGTTAAAAATATATTTTTATATCTCCTTAATAAAGCCATTAAATCTGTTGATAAGTACAATAGCATTTTTGCCGCGGAGATGCGGTATAAGTAGTGATTAACGTCGCTCTGTCGGTTTGTTTATTGCTTGGAATTGATTAGGGCTATCTGTAGGACGGCATCGTGTGGGTGTTGCGATGCTATCTCGTGTGTTGTAAGGTTCGAATACATAGGGATCATAGCTCTTCATTCAAATGTTTTTTAGTATTTAAAAGTGTGATCAATTACAAAAATTACGTTGTTTTATGGACACACGCTAGAGACTTTGCGAAAATACTGCCTCGTGGTCTCGCGGTACAAGTATGTGCCGTGCGATCTAGAGGTCCTGGGTTCGATTCCCGGGTCGGGCAAAGTGTTATTGGGTTTTTCCATTAGGAAATTCTCAGTAACAGAAATGTGCCCGAAAAACGGCAATAGGCTCGCCCCCTATTACCTGAGACTGATACATACCTGGCGAAATGTGGGTGCAGAAATGCACCTCTGCCTACCCCTTCGGGGAATACAGGCGTAAGTTTATGTATGTATGTAATTAATACTAACGCGATGAAATTAAGACTATTCTGAAGGCCGTCCTTCTGATACTGGGACCTGAAAGGATATGGCCTTTACTCCGCGCGAAAGCGTAAAATCTTTATCGCTTAGACAATTTTTCGATAGTGTAACCACACTAGATTGTTTTTAAAACAAATATTCTCAATTTGATCATGAAAATACGACACCACGGTCCGTTTATTTGGAAAAAATATCCTTAAAACCGGATTTCTTAAACTGACGTAAGTCGAGCACCCGATTATAGCAGCCAGATAGGTGATTTGACAGCACCGTGGCGTAGTAGGCTAGACACCAGCTTGAGAATCGAGAGGCCGCAGGTTCGGTGCCCGCACATGAGCTGATGATTTGATGTAATTTAATTGCACTTTAATTTACGTTACTTATAATTTTGGTAAAGCCACAAATTCTCTATATAGTATGTAAATGTAATACCCAGTGTGTTCAGACTTAACAATTATCAGGTGCGAGATATCAGAGGCAACAAACAGTGGGCGTGGTGCGGCGGCGATTGAATTTACATCGCCCTGTGTACATGTCACTCGCGTACTCGCCTCGATTGTATCACACACACCACTATCTTTGATACCTTTTATAATGCCAGTTATAAGTTACTTTTATAAGCGGTTTTGTATTTTTAAACTGCTTCAGAAAGGTTGCCTTGAAGGACTGCCTGTACAGGGTGTAAAAAGACTGCGATCGAAACCTGATGGTAATAATAATGGTGAATTCAAACGCGTTGATAATAAAAAAAAACCCAATAAAAATAAAACACTTTTTTCTAATCATCATGTATTAACTGTCTTAGTTTTAGATCACGGTCTGTTTACACCCTGTAAAAAGCCTAAGAAATAAATTTATGTTAATATTTTGTAATAATATGCAGATGTAAACAAACCGTGATTAAAAAAATAAGATAGATAATTACAGTGATTATAGAAACACCTCTTATTTAATTTCTTTTTGGAGATTTTTTAGCGCTAATGTGTTTGTGATCACCGTAACTATTATATAATCTGTCTTAGTTTTCGATAACGATCTTTACACTCTGTATAAGATCTGAAGGAAACAATGTCTTTTTAAATGCCGTAGTTATCATGATGTATAACATAGCCGAATTAGTATGGGATGCAAGAAGAAAAATAAAGTGTAAGAAAAAAACATATAGAAGATATAACCATGTATACATTTGATTATTTTGATTATTTATGAGACTTCTCGGCTTAAAATACCCAAAAGCGAAATATGATGACAAATGTATTTCTTTAAGTTTATTATCCAATTGCATCACGGAGACTACCATATGACACAAAATGAAATTTACTTGCATAAAAAATTATCACCAATTTTAACGGAGTATACTCGTATATATCCACGAAAAATAAGTGGCATAGTTGCAAAATATCAGGAAGTGTTAAAACCGAACGCCATTTAAAGAAATTTATGGTATGGTATCCGACGATCATGAAGTATTTAATGTTGTTCAATTTTACGTTGTAAATATACAGTTTAAAATAATTGAATAAAATTTGCTTTCATCCCAGCGTAAAAGAGTATAAAAGTAAGTAATTGGCTAAGTTGAATCTTATTTATATTATTTTAAGTCTCGTTAAAACAAGTTCTTGCGAGTCTTAAGTCGGACTCAGATCATTATGACAATCTAATTCTTTATACAGAAATAAAACTATCGATTACACAGCAAATTCAAGAAACAAAGCATAAAATTGCTAAATAATTTCCTAGTCTTACCATCACTAGATCTTGGTGGCGATAGATCCTTTCTCTATGAGTAATCTCACCAAAAGTAATATGAAGCGGGATTCCGTGTAAACGAAGTGTTCAAACACAGTCTGAAGTACATCGCATTAGCTCCGACTCCTCGCCACAAGACGGAGGTGCGCCGGACAAAATCACGCTAATAAAATTCAATCCGCTAAAAGCTATCAAATTAAGCCTGCGTGCCAGTTATATGAGTATAGCGGTTTTTCTACTATAAGTACAGATACTAGCAACGCTTTTAATTAATATATACTAGTTAATATCATTATATTTAATCCTTGTACCCTGGCTTCCTCGTGGTCTCACGGCTCAAGAAAGGTCGTATCGATTCCCGGGTCGGGCAAAGTGTTATTGGGTTTTTTTCATTAGGAAATTCTCAGTAACAGCACGGAGTCTGGAAATGTGCCCGAAAAACGGCAATAGGCTCGCCCCCTATTACGTGGGACTGATGCATACCTAGCAAAAGCAGGCATGAGGTTATGTACTTTTATCCGTGCGGCCGTGAAGTCATCGTCGCTTTCTGGATCGGACAGTATTATTAAGTTTTTAATTAGGAAATTGTTCGAGGCAGAAGACAGTCCAGATTTATGCCTGATAAATAGCTATAAAGTGGCCTAATATCACATGTACACGAAAATGTATTATACCTTTCTAGGTGAACAAAATTTGCCTACCCGTTAAAATCTTGTATTTAACCGGGAATTTACCTTTTACTAATAATACGACTGAAAAAAAAAAACATCAATCATTTAAATCGCGACATCCGCATACTTGTACCAAAAAAGTCCCTACTGACCCCGCGATTCCGGCGTGTAATTTCGTATAGGTGTAATAACATAGGGCGCAGGTGCGGACGGATCAGCCATGGTTATGATACCGCTGTCAGTTTATGAAGTGCTGCGATGTGCTGATACGGGCTGTGCTGACGGTTTCAATCGCCACTACTGAGTGCGGACTTGTGGGCGTTTATCAGTTATTGGGGGGAATAGGACCGTAACATAAACTCTTTTATAAATATTTAACTAGTATCGTATGTTTAAAGCAATGGCTTTTAATTTAGAAAAGTATAATTAATGACAGCCACGTGAATTTATAATACAATTTAGAAGGTCTGGTTAATTTGTTATTGGGTTTCATTAGAATATTTTTAGTAGACTCCAGAAATATGCCGGCTATGACGTGGGCTTTGAAACACGATTAGTGAAACGTAGGTAGAGAAATGCGCCTCTGCCTACCCCTTCGAGAATGCAGGCGAGACTGTATGTACGTATGGATTATTTTAGTCTTACGATTTTGTGATAGTTCAATTAGGATAATACTTTCCTATCGCTTGCTTAAATTATGAAAACATCGATACAAAATCTACACATTTTAATGTTATTTAAATGAATTTTGAGACTACGTAAAACCTTTCTTAAGTATTGTCCTGGCTATTGTCTTAGTCTATTAAGCGATTAGTAGGCTCGTCTAAAACGATGAAGGAAAACTACAAAGTTCTTAGAATTTCTTAGGTGTGTAGTCCGCCAACCCACACTAGGGCCGCGTGGTGGACTAAGGCGTAAACCCTCTCAGTTGTAGAGGAGGCTCGTGTCCAACAGTGGGTCGTATATGGGCTGATGATGATAGAATAAGTGCTATGACCCCGAATATATTTAAGAATATAGGTTAAAACCATATTTTTTGACCTCACAAGTCGCCACTGTACAGAAATATGTTAGTTCTATTTTTTTCAGAATAAAACATGCCATATATCTACTTTGTTATTATGTTGATACGATCTGCTCGAAATTGTGCCAACGAGCGAGGAAACTTTATTACAATAAGCTTGTATTTTCTGAAAAACAGTTTAGCTTTATTATAAGTTGATACAATTCGTGGTGTAAGTGGGTTAAATACAAGTATGAAAGTTATATTAATCATGATTCAAATTATCATCACCATCTTTCATCTATCTAATCTTAAAGAGTGGCTCCTTTGATCTTTGCATAGCCTAATATAGCATGTCTTGTAAAACTTGTTCTTTTCTCGTTAGTAAGATAATATGGAATATGTGCTACAAAACGTATAGAATTATTGAATCAATGACTACAAATTATATTTGTTTAATTTATGTAAATTATTGATTGGAGTAAACTATGAAAAATATGTTGCCTTTTATGAAAATTGCTATGAAGTCATAAATGTCGCTATTCTGTACCAGGGAATTTATAACGATCTATTGTACCTCCATACATAATGGCTGGCAATTTTATATGGTGCAAGCCACGCACTTACAATAAGCAAATAACGTAAGTATAAATAACTTGTGGAATCAATAAAAAGGTAAATAATTGTGAAAGAACCTTATGGCGAAATAATTATTATAATTTCAGCGGCCGAACCCCGCCTACTGAAAGTCTATTGAACTGTGGTAGTTACATTTTAGAATTTCATAAATTATAACTCAACAGGTGCATAATGAGATATTATTTATTGTTTTGGGGACTCAGTACACGTCATAATGCAGTGTTGCATATTAAAAAATACCGCATAACATATGTATATCATATCATCATCAGCTCATATACATACGTCCCACTGCTGGGCACGAACCCCTTCTAAAACTGAGAGGTATAACCTTGTCCACCTTTATCCATGGCCTAGCGCGGGTTGGCGGACTACACAACTAAGAAATTTCTGAGAACTTTTAGGTGTGCAAGTTTCCTCGCGATGTTTTCCTTCACCGTCAAATTACGTAAGAATTCATTGTGGATACACATACAGCTTCGAAAAGTCAGCGGTGGAACCCACAACCGTAAACCTCAAGGCCATATATTACATATCATCAGTAGCAAAAATCAGAGGTTCAAATTTTTCGCCTTTGCGCTCCTACATATGATTTGGTCTACCTCATATAATTTATTTGGGTATTGTGATCATGTAACTTTCCGTCGATCAGCAAAACTAATGCTATTATCTGTTACGAAATTTCAAAATATACCTTTCCAAGCTCAATATCCAGTACCTACATAAATCTTTACGCAAGTCAAACGCAAACAATCCAAATTTTAAGCCCATGCATAGTAAGCAATGATAAATGCGGCCGTTGATTATTATCTGTGCGCTAACAACCACTAAAATTATGATCGTTCGTACTTTTAATTCCGACACTAAACATCGCATAAATTACTCTGCTATGGTATGCTTTGGTTGCACAAGCGAGCGTGTTGATGAAAAAAAAAATGGGTACCTATTATTCGTATGATATAGACGTTTGAGCTTGGTTTCCAAGTTGGGTAAAGTATTATTAGGTTTTCTCTTTAGGAAATTCTTAATAACAATATGGAGTGTGGAAATGAGACCGAAAATAACAATACCTCTATACTAAAACTATAAAATAAAGAAAAATGAAAAATAATAATAAAGTAGTGATGGCCTCGAGGTTTAGGCGCGCGGTCGAGAAATTTGGCGGTCGCGGGTTCAAACCCCTGGCACACAACTCTGAGTTTTCGCAGTTATGTGTTTTTCACAATGAATTATCACTCACTTTAGCGGTGATGGAAAAAATTGTAAAGAAACCTGCACACCAAAAAGTTCTTAGGATTTTTTTTTATGTGTAGTTCGTCAACTGGATATATTTCTTTAGAGGTCTAAAGTTTCGCAAACGATGTTGCGGGCAATACTTAGTTTGGTATGAAGGTTAATGACGCACAGTAGAATAATTGTACTTATGATCAGACATCAACATATGTGTATTTTATGATAAATTATTGCCATTTTAACGAAAACATCGCAAGCAAATACTGCATAATTTTAAGGTAGTAAAACAACTTCATAGATATCCCAACTTGAATTAGCCCAGGAGCTAAAGAGAACCTTAATTAGAGAAAGGCAGGGCAATCGCTATGCATATTGGTTAATACTATTTAATTTTGTTTTAACGTTATCGCCCATAGCTTGGACCGTCCGTTTACTCGGAAGAAGCTTACTGGGAACATAAATATTACTAATGTTTCACAGTTGATTGTAGTTATGAGCGCGCGGCTTTTTATTTTTCTATAACTAGTAATGCATCCATAATACGATGTAATAGCATAAGGGATTGAATAATAATTGCTCTCTCATATGATATATTGTGTTTACTTTAACTGTACTCTTATTTGTATTTTACTGCCTTATCGATCCCGTGGCTTGGGAACTCAGGCTACTGCTTAGGCCATTGCGAGTATTGGGTTCGATTACCGGGTCAAGCAAATTATTATTGAGATATTTCGGCAATCGGTTATGACACTAATATTTTTATGTCCTATGTAATATGACTATAAAAATACTACCGATTATTGGATACAATTCAAAATTCAATTGTCATCATCATCATCATTATCAGCCTAAGGAAGTCCACTGCTGAACATAGGCCTCCCCCAATGATTTCCATAGTGACCTGTTGGAGGCAGCCTGCATCCAGCGACGACCCGCGACCTTCACCAGGTCGTCGGACCATCTTGTGGGTGGACGTCCTACGCTGCGCTTTCCGGTACGTGGCCTCCACTCGAGAACCTTTTGGCCCCATCGGCCATCGGTTCTCCGCGCTATATGCCCGGCCTATTGCCACTTCAACTTGCTAATCCGCTGGGCTATGTCGGTTACTTTAGTTCTCCTACGGAATTCAATTGTAGTACTAATAATTTCCCCATCTGAAATTCTGCCCCAGACAGGAGTCGATCTCTACGTAAATACTCGTATGCTACTCGTATATCGTTAATAACATTAAATAATATTCTTAAATTGAATTTTCGCAGGGCATCGTCCGACCTTTCAGTTCGACCTCGCGGTCGTGCCAAAATCACGGCTTCATAAATATTGACTCCAACTGGTGCCAACATAGCCGTAAAATCAAATTACGATGCATCAGATTACGTGACGTCACCGCGATGTCGCACGATAGCCGATTTATGCGTCAATCAATATACGTTCAGAATCTATATACAAACCCCTGTGAATTAATGCAATCCGTTTGATATCATCATCAGCCCATATACGTCCCACTGCTGAGCATAGACCTCCTTTACTACTGAGAGGGTTTAGACCTTAGACCAACACGCTGGCCTAGTGCAGGTTGGCGGACGTTGATATACAGGTGTCATTTATATTAGTTAAATTTTGTGCATATAAATGTTAGTCTTATATTAGTAATGATGGCTTTGAGGCTTAGACGCGCGGTAGAGTCACCCCGGCAAACACCTCTGACTTTTCGAAGTTATGTATGTATTCACAATGAATTATCACTTACTTTAATGGCGAAGGAAGACATCGTGAGGAAACCTGTACATCTAAAAGTCCTTTTTTTAGGTGTGTAGTCCGCTACCCCGCACTAGACCAGCGTGGTGGACTAAGGCCTTAAACACTCTCAGGAGGTCCGTGCAAAGCAGTGGGACCTAACTTGCTTTTTACCGCACATCATCATCAGCCCATATACGTCCCATTTCTGGGCACGGGCCTCCTCTACCATTGAGAGGGTTTAGGTTTTACCCCACAATTAAATTAATCAGAAGCAGATAAACAGGAGGAGTTGAAAACATAGTTGCCCACTTCCCGCCACAGCAAAGCAAGAGACAATAGGCTTCTGCTAATAAATGAATAGGATTCCCCAAAAAATCTTGTGGTAAAATCTTATTTATGCACGTTTCGTCAAGTTGTAATTTTTTTAAGCGGAAAAATCGTCGTAAAAAATTTCTTCCTTACTTAAACGTTAGGTATTTAATTTGAGTTGACAGCCCCGTAACGAGGTTGGGTATTTATAATTTGGGTATGGTTGTTTGTGAGACCGATAAGTCTGTCGTAGTTTCTGATAACCACGACACAGGACTTATATCCTAGTGGGGGGTCAGAACTATGTACGTATGTGACTTTTGGATGTATTTTTTTTTACTATTTCTTAAGCATGGTTTTGCTTCCTCTATTAATTGACTTGTGACATTAAATTTTATATGAAATTATCGAAAAGTTACGGTCATTAGAGCTACCTAATGAAAAGTGTCAATCTTATTGTTCTACGCAATTTATATTCTATGATTAATATAAAAAACAATTTTAAATAAATTTAGAACAATATTACAATAATTGCCTCACGTCAGCAATAGATGCGTATTGCTGATAAATATAATAAAAAAAAAGTTTACTGCAAAATGTTTTATTTTTTCGAAACAAAAAAAACACTTTAATATAACTGATATTACACGAGCTATAAGCAACAAGAAGACCAAAACATGTTAATTCGTATATTGTGAGCGTAAGGCAGACATGAACGTTCTTAATAATAATTTCTCGTCCGGCGTCCAGTTCAATGGCCAGACATGTTACAGAATATAACTATTTCGGAACGAGATACCCAAAAGCTGGACGTCAACGAGAAAAAATCACCAAGTAAATATATACGCGGGCTGCGCCAAGTACAAATTCGGTACAATCTCGCTACAGGACAGTTTACGAGGCTCCAGCTATCCCTTTATATCCCGGCCCTGATTGCCTCGCCCCTCCCGCGCCCGCGCCGCCCGCCCGCGCCCCTCGCGCCGCTGTACCGTCGGCAAATGAAATGGGGACACAAATTTATTGCTTTATTTTTTTTCCGTTAACACCCCGACTCGATAGTGGATGAAGGTCATATTATAAGGGAAATAAATGGTGTATTGGCGCCGCGTTTCATCCGCGATCATGATATGTTTATTTGTAACGGCAGTTTAATGTAAGTGGATCATTTTGGGAAGATTTGGCTTATGTATCGGTTTATGTTAGATTTTATAGCGTGTTTTTGGGGTTCCGTAATAAAAAGAACCATGAACAGTTACGTCTTTTCTCGTCACCGTCAGCCGTTGTTTCTTGTGCCTTCCGGAAGAATTAACCTTACTAATGAGGATCCCATGACACCGGTTATTTGAACATATAACTGAAAACTGCAACTGAAGCTGAAACTGCATATAAGTGCATAGAAAAAAAGCATGTAATATGGTTAACTAAAATTAAGAATCTACCAATATTGTATTATTTATAGTATGGGATTCGTAAAACTGTAACTGATTTTATAAATTATTTAAATAAATAAAATAATTAAGTTTATGTATGTATATGCAGTATTTTTTTAGTGATGGGAAAATTTGTAGGTATTGATAAATGTATTAGTATATTAGACATTATTGACAAGTTATTCAAAACGTTCATAGTCATATGTTTACGTCCAGAATATAATCAAAATTAACGTCTAATGCTTGCCGTATTAAACGAAGCAAATACATTGCCTTTGGGGATTAGCCCATGTTTATATGTTTAAAAAAGGTCGAGGTAATTTTATCGTCTGGTGAAATTACCTAATCGTTTCTGCAAAGACTGAAAAGAGATAATTTCACAAAAAAATAATTTCAATCAAATGAACTCTTAGGCGAACATCAAAGGAAATTATTTTTGTTTGAGTGTTCCTCACAAGGAATATTTCAAGTATGGTAAGTTTACTTAGCCGCACTAAGCCGGATGGTGGACTGACGCCTTACCGAACCGTAGGAGTAGAATTGTTATGGGTAAAGAACACAGTAACATGTCGGAGTCACACTTTTTGCTTAGATCTTTGCATATGACGTTTTTAACAAAACCTTTCCACCGCATAGTGTAGTATATTTTGGTTGTATGTATCTATCATATGAGCGAATGGGAGTCTTATGGTATATTGCTTAAAAAAGAATGCCATAAGTCATAGTTGACACAGCTTTTACGCCTACTTGGGCTTTGAATCTTAATATATTTCTATGGTTGATCAAGAAGAAGGTGGATAGTATTTTTTTGCCATCACTACGTAATCGTCAAGTAAAGCGCGTATAGGCGCTGCCGAGGTTTTTACCAATAATGTCAACGCACGCCGTCCCTCCAGTGACGTGAGGTACGCTGAAACAACGCCGTGTCACGTGGTTAATCTAAAACTGCAGTGGGACGTATATGGGCTGATGATAAAGAGAAAGTGTCTTCTATCAGAATACTAGGACAACATTAACACATAGTAACATCGGCCCAAATCTTAGTTCAAAATAAGTTTTCTCATAGAGTGACGTATCTCGACAGTTGCATGAATTATTCCGGCTCTCGTAATAGATTTAATGCGCTCATCTTAGATAAGGAATTTTAAGAATAAACGCTGCATTTCCGGGTAGTGGAGACATCTATTATGGATAGAATAAAATTGGGGTGAATCATGTAGTTTCGCGATTATAATTTCATAATTATCTAGAGCCTGAAGGTATTTTAAATAATTTCGAGTCCTATTAAGGATTTCATTTATAAAATCACGGGAGTATAATACATCACGGGTCGAGAACTGTTGTTTAGCTTTACGCACGTTTAGGCAAGTATTATTAATTTATTTACACTTTATACAATGATTGTAAAGGTGGACTTAATGCCTAGGACATTTAGGTACTGTCAGTCGAAACTAGGGTGATGCAGAGATGATACACAGCACGAGTGCAAATAAAATAATTTGAAAACATTAATGTACACACACCTATATATTTTTGAAAAAAAAGAAGAAATTAAAATTATGTTCCTCGTAATACGGTATTTCAGGCAAATTTCCAATCTTTGTGCTACTGAGGAGTTCCTAACAGAAAACCTCATGATACTTTCCTCAATACAGGCAATAGCAGGACTACTGAACCATGCAAAGGAGCGCACTAATGTGTGTAACTTGGTCCAACTGGACTACCATCTGCCGTGATGAAAATATTATCTCCAGCAGTCATTACAAGTTGCGGGCTGCTAAGTGCACCATGCGTATCCCACGCATTTGAGATTTTTAAACAGCTTTGTGGATTTCATACCAATAGATACTTGTATGAGTAATAGCTGCAAATTATTTTTCGCGATTATTTATTTTTAAATATTGCTTACACAATGAAAACTGTTTTAAACTTAGATTTAGATTTAAGATTAGAAATTGTAAAATGGATCAACTTTGGAGAAGAAAACCTGACCAAATGGCCTATAAACAGTCAGTTATCTCCAAACTGGTATATTTGAATCCCAGACGCGAGCTGTCACGTCCACTGAATAAATTTGATTCCCTCGGTGCCTCAGAGGATAAAATCATTCGTAACATTATTTGTGTAGTGAATAAACACGCCTTTATAATATTTATCTGCGTTATAATAACGTGAACTGTTTCTATTAATACTCCGGGGGCTTACGAGAGCGAGGAGCGAAACGGCTGATAATTGTAATGCTAAGTGAATAATGAAATTATTCCTTTACTGGCTACTTGGCGTGACTTCGCTTGTTGTACTTCTCTAAAGCATTAAAGATTTCTAAGGCTAAATGCCTTGTTTCTCCATAATTTTTTCTTTTGCTGTTATAGTTAGAAGTCCCGGGTTCGGTTCCCGGGTCGGGTATAGTGAAATTGGGTTTTTCCATTGGAAAATTCTCAGTAGCAGCACGGAGTCTGGAAATGTGCTCGAAAAACGGCAATAGACTTGCCCCCTAATACGTTGTCTAATACCTGGTGAAGTTTGGATGCAGAAATGCACCTCTGCCTACTCTGTTTTGTAGTACGAGTATGTATATATAAGTATGTATGTGATAACAACTGATAGATGTTTGTGCTCTAGAATGAAACCGGGATGATTGGCGCCTACTTGGGAAGGCCTTCGTTCAGCAGTAGACGGCGATAGGCTAAGAATAAATAATAAAATAAAGAATAAAACTCGCGACCAATAGTTTTAGAAAAAAAAAACTGTCGCTTTCTTCCTCGTATTTTTGTCATCGAATCATGAGTAAAAATACTACCGTCCAAGAACAAGTAGCCAAACAGCAAACATTTTGAAAGCGTATACAAACAAACGCGAAATATACTTGAGAGGATATATTTACAAAGAACGCAATACAGATATTATAATGGTTGATAGTTGAGTTTTATTATTATTGTTAGGGTGATGGCGTTGCGCCGACCTCGCAGACATTATGACGGCAGCGAAGCCTCTGTAAGTGGTTGCAAAGTGCTATATTTATTTTTACTGGCGATAGGTTTTGGACTCCTCTGATACAGTTATACATATAACGAACACGAATGATAGTTTAGGCGGTGTGAACTCATTGTGTTGATTTTTTATTATCATCATCATCAGTCTTTATATATCCCACTTGAAGTCGTGATGGCCTCGAGGTTTGGGCGCGCGGTCGAGAATCTCGACGATCGCGGGTTCAAACCCCAGGCACACACCTCTGACTTTTCGAAGTTATGTGTGTATTCACAAAGAGTTATCACATACTTTAACGGTGAAGGAAAAAATCGTGATGAAACCTACACACCTAAAAGTTCTTAGGTGTGTAGTCCGCCAACCCGTACTAGGCCAGCGTGGTGGACTAAGGCCTAAACCCTCTCAATTGTAGAGAAGGCCCGTGCCCAGCAGTGGGCACGTGGGTACATGTATGGGCTGATGATGATATTTCCCACTGCTGGGCACGGGCCTCCTCTACAACTGAGAGGGTAAAGCACCACGCTGGCCTATTGACGGTTGTTATTATACACCTTTGTCCTCTATATTGTCAGCCACAGGAATTTCAGTAATCTGCCTTTTCTTTTTTCTTTTTTTAGGTTGGCAGGGTGAATGCTCTCGCATTTGATTATAAAAGAACTTCTGTCGAAACATTGTCTTATAATAATTACATTAATACTGCCCAATTAAATAATTATTTTTTATTCAACATGATTGTAAGATTTAAAAACGAACCAAAGCTGAGGTGAATCTCGATTGGTCGGATATTTGGAATCGACCGTATGTCTCTCGACTAGATAATTAATTTATTAGGTATAGCTGGATACGGTCTGTAAGGATGGAGCTCTGTGGGACCTTTTTTTTTAAATGTCACTTTTCACACTCTAGTTTATTTAATAATTAAACATTATAGATAACGCAAATGATGGACCTAACTTTGATTGAACTGTTAAACTGTTTTTAGATAGAACAGGACTTAACGATGGTTAGAGTTTTACTGCCGGTGGATATAGTCTTGCTGAAGCGGTCGCGTGGCAAAGTCAAAGTCAAAATATCTTTATTCAAATAGACTTTTACAAGTTCTTTTGAATCGTCAATTTTACACATCTTAATTTTTTTAAACTATTGCCGCTTCGAAACGTGTTATAGCTGTGGAGAAGAAACGGCAAGAAACTCCCTCAGCAACACGACATGTCATTTTTTTCTTTAAAAAACAGCAATATAATTATGTCTTTTTTTTCATTACATTATTTAAATTTTACATTATAAATGTCATAACGATACAAACTGTAGCAAAAAAACAAAACTCCGATCAATTTACTTACTCCCAGGGCTTATTATCTTCAATAAAATCTGAAACTTTATAGTATGCTTTTTTGTAAAGCTTATCTTTAATTGATTTCTTAAACATTGTCAAGGGAAGCTCTCTAATAGCCTTCGGAAGTTTGTTATAGAACAAAAAAGGGCAAATGCCCTTATATAGCCTCTCGTAAAGCACATGGCTTGATTTGCGGGAAATGCATATTAGCATTTATTTCATATTCAATCCATTTATAACAGGATGCAAGTAAATAGGTATATTAAAAAAAACCGCTTTAATTTCGATTAGAAATCTGCGCAATCAGACTTTTCATAGACGATATGTCCATCTATAAATAAAAACTGTCGTGTTTTAAAGATATATTTTGCGACAAATATGTCAATTAATAAATGTGTGACAGACACTGTCAGATATTTCTACACAAAAAGTAGCACAAAATATTACGAGTCATTGCACTTTATCACCAAACCTTCCGGGATCTTTATCAAATATTAATGGATTTTATAAAAATAATAATACAAGAAGCCAATCCTAGCCGTTATGGCTCAAAGCCTTATCCCTACTCACCATTGACGTTTTATCCACGGTATAAACTCTTGCTTGTTTACAATTATGTCAGTCTACATACTCGTATGTACAGGTACACCCACCGCTAAGCACGGGTCTCCTCTAGAAATGAGAGCGGTTAGACCTTAGTCTATTATGTTGGCCTAGTGCAATCTTGGCGGTCTACGCGCCTAATCTTCGAGGCCAACTAATAAAATAACTATGTATGTATATCGAAACATGTTCATTTATATACGACAATAATTATGGTTAAAAGTAAACAATGTCCAAAAAGTTATATGGTATTAATGCGGCAATCTAAAATCCGCTTTACGTATATTGTATTAAAGTCCACATCAAGCTGCAGATGTTGGCCAATTAGATTTTATTGACAAGTCTATTAAGAGGTGGCGGGTACGAGGGATGCATAGTAATTGGGGGTCAAAGTAAACTGATTATGCTTTATGTATGAATATAAAAAAGAGCCGTAATTTGGTTTATTATACACTGCTCCGAGTTAATGAATGGCTTTGTGCGATTAAAGATGGGCTTAAATAAATTTTTATACTCTTTTATCCTTTAGTATGTTTTATACGCGCATACTGCTCTAGTTTTAGGTGAATAGCATCACTCTCCAATTATTTTTTTGAACCGCATTTTTTTTTAAAAGTAAACTTGCTGTTCTTTTGGTGGTAATGTATTTTGATCATGTCGTTATTTTGACACCAAGTAAGTAGTGAAACTCAGTGAGTCTCTGAGAGCTCTTCTTTAACCCCCAATAATAGTAATCAGAAAAAATACATACAAGAAATTGAAAACATATAGTTGTCCCCTAAACCCACATTAAAGCAGGAGAACCGATAAGAAGCTATTCAATTAGTATTATTTATGGTCCGATATCGGATATTAGAGTTGCGTTTTCGATCTTTTTGTAAATAATTATTTAGTTCTTCTGAAAATGCGACTTCATTGACGTCACATACTGTTCAATGATCAACTCGCCCCCTTTTTCGTAGTACTTAAAAGTTAACTGGAGAACGAGGGCACGTTTTCTTTTTAGAATACAGGCTCGAATGCGTGTGTTTGTGTATGGTGTGAGTATTTCAATAAATTTAAATTTATTTATTATAAAATCAAGGTACCTACGATAATAGAAAATTGAAAAAAAAATTACATTTATTTAAGTGATTGATGTTTTGTTCATTCGAAAACTAAAATTTATTTCTAAGTTCTAAAAGATTTATACTGCAGAACTTAATTTAGTCTCCAAATACCTAATCTTTGAACTTAATTCTTATTTCAAACTGAATATTTCAATCAAACTGAATTACATGTAAAACAAATTAAATTAAATTAATTGTTACATCTATTGTGTTAATTGAAATTTTCTTAATAGAAATTAATGAAGAAAATATATTCGAACCAAAGGAGCGCGCCAACAAATCTTATTAGAGCGTGAAATGTTTAGCGTTCACGAGAGGTGGCGGTGGCAGTTTCAGCAAATTAAAACTTATTAAGGATATTTTGTAAAATATTAAAAATACAACAACATTTTGTGAAGGTCTAAAAATAATGTAATGTCCATCAGGTTAGAATTACTGCGTTTGTATCCCAAATTCCAAACGTTTGATGTTAATCACTTAGGTCAGGTTACTTTGACACTTTGCACGTTCGTATGTGTTTGAAGATCTACCACCCGACTCCGTGTATTAACTCAAACACAGTTTCAGGTTGTGAGTTAAATGTCAAAGATTTCAAAAACCAAACCAGCCTGCCTGCCTCTTCGGGGGCACAGGCATCTGTCATCATCATTCACTTGCCCTGTTCCCAATTTTATTTGGGGTCGGCGCAGTATGTTTTTCAGTGGGCACAGGCATCTGTGTACGTCATTTTTTTCTGTGTATTATTAGTTTGCATTCATTTATTATTGCAAATTTGCTCAAGCTTTACTGCAGCATAAATGGGAGTTACCTTTACTGGTGCAATACAAGCAATTTTAATGTGTTTTTTGTTTCATTATTATTTACTTAGATATATTATGCAATCGGCGTTAAAAAACCGGTTATGTATGAACTTCGTGGGCCTAAGCCAAGTATACTCATGTTGTACGAAATCAATCAAGTTTTCTGTCGTATTTGTGTGGTCCTGCGAATCCGAATGTGTAATGTTATTATTATTTATTATTTTGTTATGCTCTAGAAATAAATGCATCTTTCTTTCTTTAATAAGCATATTAGTAGGATTGTATCAAAATCGCGACCGCTACCTCCCAGCACCGTGGTGAGAGCGACTCGTTTTCTATAACATAATGAATAGCGTGTCAAAAGCAGCTGTGGCCGTGTCGACGTACACTTCACTGGAAATTAATTTCGTTCTTGCATTGTAATCGGCGCTTGTTGGTCAATTCGACCCGCCGTCGCCGCGCTTCCATGAAAAATCCCAACAAACAACACCTTTGAAGGATTGAGGTCGTGAAAAATTTACTTGGCAAAGTTAGGGTTAAGTTGTTTTGACGTAAGGTTTATATTACGAAATTTATTTTTTGCCCTTAAAAAATTATAGTAAAAATCCTATCTAAATCTATAATGCTTTTTGTCATCAGCTTGGCACGGTTGACCTTGAGTTTTTAACTGGCAAACTCATACATTAATTTTGTAATTCTATTGACAAAATATAAATCTAGCGGCAAATTCTACCAGACTAAATCATTCATTCCTTTTTACGTTATCATAAAAAATGTTCGGGCTTTTACATTTGTACACGATTGAACATATAAATCAATGGTTTTTTTAAAAACATTATGCTAAGTATGTATTTTACTTAAATCTTTCTATTGTTAAAATCTTCTATAATAATTGTGAATTCAACAAAAAATAGAGAGCCGTCCACACGCCGTATTAAAACCCACGCGATTCAACTATTCGCATTTACTCACCCTTAGGCTACCACTAATAGCCAAAGCTTCTTGACCTTTCCAACAATATATTTTTAAACATAATTAATACTAAATAGCAACTTATAGCGTATCTATCTAGCTTGGTTACCCCTCCAGTACTTAATCTTAAGCCCACACATTGGCCCAATAGGCGTGGAAATTGCGCTGGATAATACAAATATGTTTGCAGTATTAATTAACTCGAAGTGTGGGATATATCCGTATATATACTAATGTACGCAGCGGTAATAGATTAATTTGTCGGCCATCGGATACTAGTGTGTCCGATGCGATACGTGTTCATTCATTGGAAATAGGATGTTGCGAATAAGGAGGTAATCTACTATCTAGCTAGTTTCCGATATGATTTAATGCCTGATAACGTTGAGTTTTATCAATCGTTTTAGCAAGTATGAGCTTAAGTTAGCGTTCAGACTCTGTTCTGGGCATTTTCCAACAGCAAAGTATGCCCACATGATTAAAAAGGTAAACTCTCCAATCTGCTTAATGTGTAATAAAATAGAAGATATCCAACATATACTATTAGAATGTAAAATAAATAAAAAAGAACGTGAATCATTGTTTGCTGAATTTAATATAAATATTTTAGATGTAGGTTTAATACAAAGCATTTTATGTAATCCTAGTTCAAATTTATCAAAAAAAAATTGTCACTTAGTTTATTTAAGATAGTTTAAGTATTTATAATATTTCATGTAGTAGAATAAGGTACAAGGTATGATGGGGTTGACATATCCTTGTTGGATAAAAACCCCTAAATAAAAAAAAAGATAAAAAAAAAAAAAAATGAGCTTTTGATCTATAAATTACCAATGTGATTTATAGTTATCACATGAAAGACTGAATAAAATGATGACACAGCTTTTACCTTGCTCTCACTATGTTATTGGGCTTTTCCATTAGGAAATTCTCAGTAGCTGCACGGAGTCTGGAATTGTGCCCGAAAAACAGCAATGGGCTCGCCCCCTATTACATTATACTTATTCCTCTAGGAGTTATAGATTTATCGGTGGTAAAAAACTTGTATTTTGATTATGATAACTTGATCGTTTTAATTGTTGCTATGCAAATGTGCAGTTCAATGTATCACAAATCAAGATTTTTAGCAAATTCAAATGGAATTTGCCCGTATTCGCCCGTGAAACGATAAACAAAGTCAAATTACACCGCGTGTAAACGGAAAATGCCGGTATACTTAGTTATTGAACAAGCTAATAAGGGCGGACAGATGCGTCCAACGTTTGGGCGGCATGCTAATTTATCGGAACGAAGTTAATGACCTCCCCCCACCGACACAAACAGACAGTTTGACAATGATGAAGGTGCACCCGAGTCGCATTCAACATGTTCAATTGTAACGATTCTCTAACAATCATTATTTCTCGTCACATCGGTTGTGCTGCCAACAGAGGTTTAGTTTTTAATTGCCAGTTTCGAAGTATTGAATTTGGTTAGTGGTTTTTTTTATATATTTTTTTCCACGAAAACCTTATCTATGCCCCTACTTTTTTATCTCTGCATTACCCTAAGGCCAACTTTTAGAGTATGCCTAAGCCATTAAGTTCACCTTTATGCAAATTGTATATGAAGCTTAATAAATAATAATATGTAAATAAAATGTATATGCTACATTTTCGACATATATGTTAACGAACGTTAATTATAAAGAAACATACATAAGTGTCACATATAATTAAACATGAAAACTCCACTAAGACCCTAATGGTCTGCGTTCAACTCAAACAATTTAACCGATTTGAATGATTTTTGGCAAGCACATGGAGAGAAAACATCTTAAACTAAATAATATACACATTTATTTTAGCAATAAATATCAACAGACAAAATATTTTTTTACATAAAAAGGAATCGACCGCTCAGCTTCCCCGTTTTTCAAAGGGGAGCAGTCCCACCCCCGAGTCGGGATCTAATTACAAAAATTAATTCATTTATTCTTTCCGATAATTAGTATCCGAAGGTTGGAAACATCTGGTCTATTTCATTAATGTCGCGATGGGATCGACGCTTACAAGAAATTACGGCCTTCAACGTTTTACAGCGGTGTCTGAATTAATTACTTTTGTGACGTAATTATTTTTACCATCTGCGTATAGACCGAGAGATAAGTATTTTTAATTTTTAAAGGACAAATGGCAAAAACTATGCTCTACTTTTATTAGATTATAGAAACAAACTGAAGAAAACTTAACTTTGCTACAGCAAAAGTATGTTTGGTATCCAAGGTATAGCGCCTAATGCTAATAATAAGAAACACTTAATTTGGCAGGTCAGGAGAGATACTAGGGGTTATGTAAAGGTCTCCAGCCTTATAGGTTTACGCTTGAAATGGTTTTCCACTTGACCAGAGCCTTGACCAGATTGATCATACCGTACCGACTTTTTGCTAGCTCATACGTACATATTTGAAGCGGTGCAAGATATCACGGGCCGAGAAGCATCTTGATTTGGTCCACGCTGCTATTTATTGTCCATTGTCCAAAGATAGTCGTCTCTAAATTAAAATGACTTCTGATATTGTGAAATTATATATATTTGCCTAATAAAAGCCACCACACTTATTCCTTGATCGCTTTCAGTGTATGCACACTTCCTGAGTAGCCTGATGACCGAACTCTTACGGCCCCAATCCTCTATGCGAGAAATATAGATTTAATCTACTTTTGTCCCCTGAAAACATACATACATTACCTCACGCCTGTACTCCCCGAAGGGTAAGGCAGAGGTGCATTTCTGCACCCAAATTTCGCCAGTATGTATCAGTTCCACGTAATAAGGGGCGAGCCTATTGCCGCTTTCCGGGCACATTTCCAGACACCGGGCTGTTACTGAGATTTCCTAATGGAAAAACCTGATAACACTGCCCGACCCGGGAATCGAACACGGGACCTCTAGATAGCACAGCACATACTTGTGCCGCTAGATCACGAGACAGTCAAGTCATGTAAGGGTATCCATTGAAAATAGTCTCTTAATCTATATTTTATATACTCAGCCTATCGCCGTCCACTGCTGAACGTAGGCCTCCCCAAGTAGGCGCCAACCATCACGGTCTTGAGCGACCCTCATCCATCCGTTTCCACCACGTTTCTCAAGTAGTCGGACCATCGTGCTGCAGGTCGTCCTACACTACGTCTGCCTAAGCGCGGTCTCCACTCCAACACTTGTCTGGTCCATCAGCCGTCGGACCGTCGGCAGACATGGCCGGCCCACTTCCAGTTTAGCGTGCTAATCTTGTGGGCAATGTCAATGACACTGGTTCTTTAAAATGTGTTTCTTCTCTAAAATCTATTTTAACATACCAAAACCGCGAGCAGAAGCTGTCAAACACATAAATAATATACGGCTATTTAATAAGCACACAAAAGGTGATACTTTACAGTGACCCGGTTCCGTAGTTGGGAATATTCGGCGGCCTATTGTGGCTCGTGCGCATAAATTATCGACAGCTATTATTACTTGTTTGGACATTCATTGGTAATTCCATTTCCGGCCTTGTATGACCGATGCATCGCTAATTGGTATTGTGCGCCTAATAATAGATCCTTGAGGATCGCCTGAATGTAGGTATTGTTGGGATTATATGATTGTGTTGGAGAATCTATAAGTCGTATTTATGGTACTCAAATAATTGAATACTGTCTATACTATTACTTGGTTCTTCCGAGGCGACAATAAATTAACAAATACGCCTACCAGTCAAATAGTTCTGATCCCATACTATGATACAAATCTTGTGTCATGGGTATCAGAAACTACGCGAGACTGTAAGGTCCCACAAAAACCCAGACCTAAAACAAATATATGTGAATCAAACAAACATTAATCTCGGTGCGGGGACCTTACCCGCGGCCTCACGCTTCGCAAGCTGGTGTCTAGCCTACTGCCCCACGTGACTGCCTAGTATTAGTGATGCTCACCGATTTCTAATAACATAAAACTAAGTAAGGTTTGCTCCTGTAACAAATTTATTTATTATAAATTTATGACAGCGCCGTGGCGCAGATGGTTAGACACCAGCTTGCGAAACGAGAGGCCGCGGGTTCGATCCCCGCACCGAGACAAATGTTTGTGTGATCCACAAATATTTGTTTCGGGTCTGGGTGTTTGTGAGACCTAAAAGTCTCTCGTAGTCTCTGATACCCACGACACAGAACTTGTATCCTAGTGTGGGGTCAGAACTATGTATGTGACTCTTGGGTGTATTTATTTATTTATTTTTGAATCGAATATTGGAGCTTAATGTCGTCTCTATTATTTGTGCCTCGGGACAAACATACTCAAATACATATCTTTTAAATAAATTCTAAAGACCATATGACTACTTTAGGGCGCCCTCTGGCTAGGTGGAGTGACGATATTCGCAAGGTGGCTGGCAGCGGTTGGATGAGGAGGGCCGAAGATCGAGCCCAGTGGCGTGCCAAAGGGAAGGCCTATGTCCAGCAGTGGACGTAAGAAAGGCTGCTGATGATATGACTACTTTACCAACCAAATGAATGCTTTAAAAAATTCTTGCGAGCGACACTTAGGTACACAGCGCTAAAGGTAACAAATTTAATTAAAATATAAGATAAAATCTGAACAACGTTTAATTTAATTAATTTCCTCCAACTAAGTCTGAGACGGTAATTTATTCATATTTTGATTATGCTAAGGAGGACGTCGCCAGATGATGTTAATGTATGATTTTCAGGACCTCGTCTTTTTCTACCATATTTTTTTTATTTACTTCCTTTTAAAAGTTTAGCTTTATTGGAGGTATCGGCTTTTACGTAACATTGTATAATATATAGCATTACATTGAGTGTAATATTGTGTGTATTTCAATTATGTTACTTAATTGTAATGTAGCTAACTCTTATTCCCTAACAATTCTGAACTTAGCAATTATTATTTAATATATTTATTTACTTAAATAAATAAATACATCCAACAGTCACTTACATACATACATAGTTCTGACCCCACACTAGGATACGAGTCTTTTGTCGTGGGTATCAGAAACTACGAGAGACTTTTCGGTCTCACAAACACCCAGACCCGAAACAAATATTTGTGGATCACACAAACATTTGTCTCGGTGCGGGGATCGAACCCGCGGCCTCTCGTTTCGCAAGCTGGTGTCTGGCCAACTGCGCCACGGGGCTGTAGATATGCGCCACTTATTGAATAATATCCCTTGGTTTGTAATTTGACGTGTTGTACCTAAGCATTTTTATGCACACGTGACAAATATTTTATTTTAGCACATTTAACTTATTTTGTTTTTAAACATCATGTGACTGTGGAAGAAGGAGATGAGAGGTTAGTCTAATTGAGTGTACATTTTCGACGTTGAAATAGATTTACAGAAAATCGACGTGAAGCAGTAGGTACTGTTACGGTTCGTTCGTTGAGTGAGATTGCCTGAGTACATTCACTGTCCCCTTATTTTTCTGTGGTTAAAACAAGCTGCTCGTCGGCGTTCTATGAATGTAGTATTTTTACTGCAGTAATATCTAAAAATGGCGTAAATAAGTCAATTTCATTACATTAATATAATAAATGCGTAAATTTGGGAGTGTATTTGTATTTTTAAAACTTTTTCACGCTCGAACATTTATTTAAACAAAAAGAAAAGTCATTAAAATGTTTCAATTTTGAAGATATTTGGTATGGAAGTAGCTAACACACTGTATTAATAAATAGTTTTAGTCCAAAAAAAAAACAAATTTGGTACGTGTTAAATGTAATTCAAGTCCTTTCAATAGGTCCCATCGATGTCCAAACTAAACATCGTTCATATCTATTCCTTTTTAAATTAATTTACCGAAAAAAAACCTCTATTATCCACCCAAAGGTTGTCTCTAAGAAATTGTATAGGGTAATAAGATCACCACTTGTGCTTTATATTAAGTTTCTTCATTAATATTTTGTAATGTACATAAAAGACACATACATACATACATAAACTTATTTAGTTTTTACATCATGTGACTGTGGAAACCGGAGATAAGAGGTTAGTCTAGTTGAGTGTAAATTTTCGACGTTGAAATAGATTTACAGAAAATCGACGTGAAGCAATACTGTTACGTTTCGTTCATCATCATCATCAGCCCATATACGTCCCACTGCTGGGCACGGGCCTCCTCTACCATTGAGAGGGTTTAGGCCTTAGTCCACCACGCTGGCCTAGTGCGGGTTGGCGGACTACACACCTAAGAAATTCCTAAGAACTTTTTTTAGGTGTGCAGGTTTTACCACGATGTTTTCCTTCACCGTTAAAGTACGTGATAATTCATTGTGAATACACACATAACTTCGAAAAGTTAGAGGTGTGTGCCTGGGGTTTGAACCCGCGACCGTCGAGATTCTCGACCGCGTGCCCAAACCTCGAGACCATCACGACGTTTCGTTCGTTGAGTGAGATTGCCTGAGTACATTCACTGTCTCCTTATTTTTCTGTGGTTAAAACAAGCTGCTCGTCGACGTTCTATGAACGTAGTATTTTAACCAGAGTAATATCTAAAAATGGCGTAAATAAGTCAATTTTTTTACACCAATATAATAAATGCGTAAATTTGGGAGTATATTTGTATTTTTGAAACTTCTTCACGCTCGAACATTTATTTAAACAAAAAGAAAAGTCATTAAGATGTTTCAATTTTGAAGATATTTGGTATGGAAGTAGCTAACACACTGTATTAATAAATAGTTTTAGTCCAAAAAAAAAACAAATTTAGTACGTGTTAAATGTAATTCAAGTCCTTTCAATAGGTCCCATCGATGTCCAAACTAAACATCATTAATATCTATTCCTTTTTAAATTGATTTACAGAAAAAAAACTCTATTATCCACCCAAAGGTTGTCTCTAAGAAATTGTATAGGGTAATAAGATCACCACTTGTGCTTTATATTAAGTTTCTTCATTTATATTTTGTAATGTTTATATATCTTGAAAACAATTAAGGTTCTTTAAGCCTTCTAAAAGTGAACAACGGGACGTCATTCAATCCTCGACATTTTTCCCGGCCAGGGCTACTCACCTCACATGGGCTATGTCATCCGACCATCTAGCACCTTCCCTAGGTCGCCATTCAATTACTGCCTTTGTCCATCAACCATTATTCGTCCTCACCAAATGTCCAGGGATGTATCCAGTTGAAAACAAGATGTCTTTGTACCTAATTCTAACGTCAGTTTTTACCATAAAAAATAGCTCTTCAAAAACTTACCACATACATACATAAACTCACGCCTGTATTTCCCGAAGGGGTAGGCAGAGGTGCATTTCTGCACCCACATTTCACCAGGTATGTATCAGTTCCACATAATAGGGGGCGAGCCTATTGACGTTTTTCGGGCACATTTTCAGACTCCGTGCTGTTACTGGTAATTTCGTAATGGAAAAACCCAATAACACTTTGCCCGACCTGGGAATCGACCCCAGGACCTCTAAGGTCGCACGGCATGTACTTGTACCGCGAGAACACGAGGCAGTCTCATCGAGTCAGTACATGAAAGAGTAAATAAATATATCAAAGACAGGGTAATACTGTCGGAGGAGTCCATGTTAGTGCGGATGTGTTCGCTGTGCGGTTGCGTAGGCAAGCAATTACTGCGATTGGTCACAGAGCGGGCAGGCCGGCTGATATCGCTTCCTTTGACGCACCGTACAAAGCGCGGTGGGTCTAACGCGCTGGGTTTTGCACTACGTTGCGCCCAGATTGTTTCTCCTCTGCTGGTTTTTCTGATGCAATGCGGTAGTCAGTATTCAAGAGTAAAGGTGATTTTTAATCTATTGAAGACACACCTAATGGGAGCGTTTTGATATAGACACGCGATGCAAGAAGGTGGTTTCTACTCATAACAGAGTCTGGTTTGAGAAGCTTACCCGCTAGAGCCGCAAAATTCGGTGTTATGAGGTATAGATTAGTGTATTATTTACCTCATTTAGATTTTATACACTGATAAATGACACATGGTGGTAAGTACGAATAAGATAAATAAATACATATCAACTACGATTAAGCTAAACTGTTCTAACTATATTATTATAATGCTGTATTGGATAAAAGGATAAACGCGTCTTCTGCACACAGAGGCGCGGGCGTATGAGGAAACGTGTGTGAAAATAAAAATAATATGAAAGGTAGCTTTTGTACTATCATTTAGTTTTATCGTTAACTACACAGCCCCGTGGCGCAGATGGCTAACACCAGCTTGGGAAACGAGGGGCCGCGGGTTCGATCCTCGCACCGAGACAAATGTTTGTCTGATTCACAAATGGTCTGGGTGTTTGTGAGACCGAAAAGTCTCTCGTACTTTCTGATTCCCACAACACAGGACTTGTATCCTAGTTTGGGAGCAGAACTGTGTATGTAACTGTTGGGTGTTTTTTTATATATTTTTAACCAATATATCAACGTTATCGCACCAAATATTCAAAGTATTATATAACTACACTATGAAATAAATCAAATCGCGAGCTCGTTCCCTCGCGCAGTGTATCACATGAACCGCAGGAGATCCGCATTACGGGGCATTAGGCAACAATAGGCAGTTGAGGCCGACGCTTTAGCCGAAATTAGTGGGATTTGCATCGGCCGCGATCCCAAGTAAACATCCGTCAAACTTTAATCGTATTACTGGTTGTTTGTGCGCCGGTTAGTGCCGCGAAAAACGCCAGCATCCGGCTAAAGCGCGTACTAACTAGAGTAATTGTCTTGGTAATTATCAAGGTCTGTGCAAACGTCGTTTATGTAGTACGGAAAGTTATGAAACTTAGATGTTTACGTTCAGAAACGTATTGTAAGATGATCAGCTGTGCCTCGTAGTTCCAACGATAAATTAAATCTGTTTATTTATTTTATTTATTTATTAACAGTTTTTATACATTAAGTATAGAGGCGGATTTAATGCCAAAGGCATTCTCTAACAGTCAACCTCTGGGTGATGCAGAGATAAAAAAGGCAGGTGCATAAATAGTTAAATGGTTAAAAGAATATACAATATACATACATACATATATATACATATGTAAATAGAATCAAAATTTATATATACACAGATAAATAAATAATTATAGACACGTATAAATACACATACATACATAGATACATAAAAGAGAGATATAAGATAATCAGACATCACACATATTATTCAGTAATTTCATTGAAGAAAAACTGCCGGACTTTCATTTTAAATGCTAAACGAGTTGTAACCGACCTGATTTCGAGGGTCTGATGATCTGTTAACCCAGGATTTCAGGTACTAAATTTCATTAAAAATTGCTAAGCCGTTTCAGCGTGAAGATGTAACAAACATACAATAACAATTATACAATCAAAAACCTTGCCATTTATGATATTAGTATCATTTAGCTAACAATAATAAACAAGGCAAGATAGAAGACAGCAATTATCCGAAGGAAAACGAATGTCCTAAAAATAGCAAATTGAATTTCGCAAATCTCAGTCACTGATCACTGATCACTGAACCCAACAGTAAGGATTCACGACAGTTTTCTGTTAAACAGTGGTAATTTTAACATTCAAACTGATTGATGATTGATATAATAATATATATTTATATTATTTTTATTTAATCAGTTATTAATATTATTTATTTTATTATAGTTGCTTTTTTTCTCTCTTTTACTTCTTCCTATACACTTTATTCTACCCTCTTTATTTTTCCTCTTTTATTATCCATCCTAAGGTTGCCTGGAAGAAATTGCCTAGAGCGATAAGGCCGCCTCTTGTTTTCTTTCTTATTACCTAAGTTTCTTTATATAATTTTGTATACATACAAGAAAGTGTTAATAAATAAAATAAATAAATAGATATACATATATCTATTCATACCACTAAAAGCTGGCTACTACTAATTTATTTTATCACATTAACACCTAATAGAAGACTATAAAATTATTCCAGAAGGTCCTAAACCGTTTTGCGAAAAGCTACGTCAATATGATACCTTATACTATGATTATCACAAAATATATTTAGTAAGCCTGACGATGTCAGACAGTCAGAATTCCTTTGACCAAGAAATCCATTTTATAGAAGATTTCGGTTTTATACATTATCGTAAATCGTGTTCCATATAAGTATTCATGATACGCGAAATATTGGAAGAGGCTATCATTTTTGCATTTTGTAGACCTTTATATTTACGACGGAATATTGTGTTGGTATTTGGAGCGTACCGCATTGCCCTTTCAGCGGCCTCACGTCTAACGCTAAGTAAATATTTGTCTCCGGATTTAGATCGAAATAACGTTCTGGTTTGGTATTGTTTTCATCTGCGAATTTCTTAACAAAAACACAACCATGGATGGAATAAATATTGCCATATTTAAGTAAAGGTTATTGACAAAATCGTCTCGTTGATAATAATAAGTGAATTTCTCTCACAAATGGGAAAAATGTTGTGTGGCTTTCGAAATGCTTGAGGAGATATTATTGTCTTAAAATCAAATATAAAGTCCAAGCATAGGCTTGATATGTATTCCTTGGTCAATATATTTTCTTTGACAGCCCCGTGGCGCAGTTGGCTAGACACCAACTTGCGAAACGAGGGACGCAGGTACGATTCCCGGTCCGGGACAAATGTTTGTGTGGTTTGTGAGACCGAAAAGTCTCTCGTAGTTTCTGATACACAAGACTCGTATCTTTGTGTGGGGTCAGGACTATGTATGTGGCCGTTGGGTGTATTTATTATTTATTTATTTTTCATTATTTAATAATCCATCAAGCTGTGGAATAGTTTGCCAGCTCACGTGTTCCCTCCTTCCTATGATCCTGGATCCTTTAAGCGAAGCGTGAAGAAGCATTTGTGCAGGCCGGCATGATTGTGTCGACCAGCGGGTGACCATATCGTTTCTCGCTGGTCGGTAGTAATTTTTTGGACTCCACTGTGCTTACCATCAGGTACAGTGGAGTCACTTTGCGGTGCCAGAATAAAAAAAAAAAAAAAAAAAAAAAAAAAAAAAAAATTTACCAATTATTTCATTAGCCTACCAACTTTATTACCATCTCAGTCTGGCTATATTGCTATATTATGGAAACTATTCTTTAGAAGTGATTAAAATCTTGCAGCTTTACGTAAATAGGTAACATTGGTATAAATTTTGAATAAACATTCCGTAAGTGAATTCATCCCGAACCGGCTTTCCGATAATGTCTAATATTAGATTAGTCTAATACAAACCTCGTAATCCTAAGTTGCCAATCCAATTTCATTTGACAAGCCCCCGTGGATACAAACTCGGGAAGGGGGTTCATATCAAGCCCGAGACTATATAGAAACGATATTAAACTTTCCCCTTGGCGACAAATGTCGGAAATATGACCTCTGTGTCTCCCACAGTATTAATATCCGCTTTTATATAAAATCGTTTATTTTTACAGAGCAAATTTGTTTTAAATATTTTGAAAAATACCATATTTTAGATAAAACGTTGTATTAACAGTTTCATGTATGTTTTAATAATAAGGTGGAGTTGTTATTTATTAGGATTATTATTTATGTGGGAGAATAATTCATAGATGATGATGTCGATGCTGTAGAATAATTTTATGTTTATTTTATTTTTTCTACAACAATACAAATACAAAAAACCGAACATTTAAATATTCCCGTTTCGTTTACTGTTATTTGCAATTAGTACGATTCCGTTTTTATTGCATTTGAATTTTTTTTTAAATCCGCGTATCGGGTAGCCATTTATGTATTTATAATAGGTTTTCATATCGTCCGGTGGAATAACTGCGTATTGCCTGCAGTAATGGCATTACGTGTTAGTGATTCGATCCGGCACTGAAAACGGCATTAGGCCGCCCGGGGCCATTCAGATCTTTGATTTAGACGTGGTGTCTCTATATTGTCTTCTGATGCTGTGAGCGTATTTGTCATGTTATTATCATTATTATCATCAGCCCATATACGTCCCACTGCTGAGCACGGGCCTCCTCTACAACCGAGAGGGTTTAGGCCTTAGTCCACCATGCTGGCCTGGTGCGGGTTGGCGGACTACACACCTAAGAAATTCCTAAGAACTCTTAGGTGTGCAGGTTTCATCACGATGTTTTCCTTCACCGTTAAAGTACGTGATAATTCATTGTGAATACACACATACATAACTTCGAAAAGTCAGAGGTTTGTGCCTGGGGTTTGAACCCGCGACCGTCGAGATTTTCGACCGCGTGCCTAAACCTCGAGGCCATCACGACTTGTGAGACATATAAATAGGGGTAGGCAGAGCTGCATTGTGAGAGATATATGCAGTGAAAACATTCCCGCAACGGATCAATCAACATACAAAAATATACGCGGAAAGTTACCATGTTTCATAGCATTTATCTTAAATCACACGTAACAGATCCCCAAATCCGGCTCCAAAAAAAGCTAGCAATTTGGCTTAGTCATAATCCTCGGTGGTTATACTCCGACGAGGCAAAAACTTATCGGAAGAACCGACGCGTTACGGAAACGGCCGAAACTACACGAGTGACAAATGCACGACGCCCGGTTGACAGCAGGCCGTATTGCCAAAGAGAAAAATGTGACGCGCGTGTAAGACCTATTTTAGTTTTAGGAGCACCCAGCTTTCAATTTTCATCGTTTTCGATATTTCTTTTGGTGAAATAATAGTCGTATTTTACTGACGTAATAGACATTCGGGTATTACCAGACTCCGTGCTAGTATTGAGATTTTTTGGAAGAACCTAATAGCCCGAACAGGGATATTAAATTCGGGACTTCTCGAAAACGACGACGACTGTCCATTGTCAGTAGACACAATAATGCTGGCATGTTTGTGTCAAAGATTGTGGCAATCAATAATCTCTCACAATCCATACTATTATAAAGCTGAAGAGTTTGTTGCTTGCTTGAACGCGATAATCTCAGGAACTACCGGTCCGATTTCAAAAATTATTTCAGTGTTAGATTGCTCATTTATCAAGGAAGGCTATAGGCCATATATGACGCTGCGACGAATAGGAGCGGAGCAGTGATGGAAAATGTGGCGGAAACAAAAATAATATTCCTTTGAAGTCTAGTGTTAATTATAACGGAATAATTACCTAAATTATACGGAACTATTGTCTAAATATAGATATAGGTGTCACATTCTGTGGAAGGAATACTTTGATCAGAAATCTCGGGAAAAAGGCATATGGTATCAAACAATTGTATGCGAACCGCCTCGAGTACCTTTGTTCTGTGATAGAATAAGATCTGGACATCTCCCACTTAACAAATTTTATTACTTAATAAGAAAGAGCAGTTCTCCCAATTGTGAAGTGTGTGGTGAGCCTGAAGATGTCATGCATTTGTTGATGAAATGTGTTCGGTTCAAAGACGCTAGGAAGGATTTAATGGCAAATCTACAAGTCAACGAATTGAATGTAGGATGTTTTCACCACATCTTGTCCGAGCCATTATCTGACCAGGCCTTTTTACTATTTAAATTTGTATATGATAGTTTAGTTAAAATAGTTTAGTTATAGTTTTTAGTATAAGGTACGATGGGACTGACATGAATGGTGGCATATAAAAGTCCCCCTTTTTTTATAGAATAAAAAAAATAATAGTCTAGTGTTTCTCATACGGAGTTGCGGCCAACAATCAGTATAAAATCTACAGAGCATAGATTTTAGTTCTTATACGTAGAAAATCGTAGCGGGTAGCGGATGGATAAGGGCTGCTCAAGACCGAGATGGTTGGCGCCTACTTGGGGAGGCCTTCGTTCAGCAGTGGACGGCGATAGGCTGAGAATAATATAAATAAATAATAATGCTGACTGCCTCGTGGTCTCGCGGTACAAGTATGTGCCGTGCGATCTAGAGGTCCTGGGTTCGATTCCCGGGTCGGGCAAAGTGTTATTGCGTTTTTCCATTAGGAAATTCTCAATAGCAGCACGGAGTCTGGAAATGTGCCCGAAAAACGGCAATAGGCTCGCCCCCTATTGCGTGGGACTGATACATACTTGGCGAAATGTGGGTGAAGAAATGCACCTCTGCCTACCCCTTCGGGGAATACAGGCGTGAGTTTATGTATGTATGTAAATAATAATACGTAGAAAATCAACATAACATACGATGAGGTCTCTAAAACCGCTTATGACAGTCAATTACAAATTACGTGAGAGTTAATCTAAGTTTAACCAAACATTCGATTGTGATGTTGGAGGCATTATTGGGGATGGAGCGGTAACTAATAATACGTCGTATTAGGATAATGTGGAACTAAACCAGCACATCACTGTAATCTCAATAGATTCCCTCGACCCAGTAGGCAAGGTTAGTTGGAGTTAATCCCTACTACCTCTGTAATCTTGTAACGTTAAGTCTCCTTACTACTTTAAATACATCATGTTTTACTCGGTGGATTGTGGTTACTGGTGTTAAACCCATAATTCGACGGACCTTTTTTAATTTTATTTGTACGATCATTACAAATTTTGAAATAATCATCCATTATAATTTAAATTTATCAAGTTAATTTTGTTACTCCAACGAAAAGTATACTACACAGTGTCGAATTAAGGGATAAAAAATATATAGGTATGTTATTAT
The DNA here is from genome assembly GCA_907164795.1 of Hemaris fuciformis. Lineage (NCBI taxonomy): Eukaryota > Metazoa > Arthropoda > Insecta > Lepidoptera > Sphingidae > Hemaris > Hemaris fuciformis. The sequence continues at coordinate 2,109,134 of OU015454.1, forward strand.
GTTTTTATTAGCTTCACATGTGTAAATTTAAAACTTTTTATTATTATTATGTCTGTGTATGAAAATGTGCGTATCTTATCAAATATCGCCTTAATTTTAAATATCGATTAACATGCCTGAAGAAATCGAAACGAAAATTTACAGACAAAGTTACTTTCGCACATATAATATTACTAGCTTTTGCCCGCGACTCCGTCTGCGTAGACTTCAGGGTTGGGTGCAGAAACTAACTAAGTGAATCTATAAATCAAAAATTACGCTAATTGTTGCAGTAGTTCACCACCGGAGGTCATTTCTATTTTTGAGAATCGTCTCAAGTGACATTATGACATTTTTCATAACCTCAGATCGTCTCATAAATTTATCGCGAAAATGTATCTAATGTCATCTAGGTGCGTATAATGGCACTTAACATCGCATAATGACACCGAGCCCCATAAAAATGCACATGATAACATTTTACTGTACCGGTACCAGTCACCACTACTCCACAGTGCTAAATGGCATTTAACGTGAATTCAAGTCATCCAGGATACTGACTTCAAATAATGGTGCCTTTCGCAATTTCAGTTCCAAAAATGGCACCTAAATTCATAAAACGGAAAAATAGCTCTTCTATTCCTTAAGTTCCACTAAAATTCTTCTAAAATTGCCATAAGTGCCAATTATGGCACCTGTCGTCGCGTGATTTCCAATAACGGCACTTGTAGCCTTATGGATTCGACTAATGGAATCTGATTCATCCGATAATGGCACCTGACGTCACTCACCATCCACTAATAGCACCTAACGTCACTTAACATACACCAATAAAACTTATCGTCACTTAATTGTACATAACCGCACATAATCTTCCTTAAAGTTACTTATGGGTAAACTCTTCAAAATCACATATCACATAAGAGAACTTAAAACCACCCAGTAGCAATACCAATCTAATAATGGCAAGTAAGTAACCTAAGTGCGTTTAACGTCACCTAAGTAAACTTAAGACCACCTTATGACACTTAACCGCACTTAACTATATTCAACGTAACTTAATGAATCCTTAGAATCTTAAATGGTCTAATGTCACCTATCGTCTTCTAAGTGCCCGAAATGGCACTTATTGAATTATTTAAAAAAATAGCCTATGTCCCTTAAAGGTCTCATTTATGTCCATACCAAAATTCATTCAAATCGGACAAATGGTTTAGGCGTGAAAGCATAACACAGGCAGTGTTACTTTCGCATTACAATATATGCTTATCCCACGGGAACTCTACATATTCCCGGGATAAAATGTAGCTTATGTTACTTTATAGTGTCCCATTTGTATTCAAACCAAAAATCATATAAATCGGGTGAATAGTATAGGCGTGAAAGCCCATTCCTACGGGAATACTACATTTTCCGGGATAAAAAATATCCTATGTTGCGTCGGTGGGTCCTATCTAGCCCCATATTAAAAATCATCTAAATCAGTCCAATGGTTTAGGCCAGAAAGTATAACACAGGCAGCGTTACATTCGCATTACAATATATGCGCATCCCACGGGAACCGTACATACTCCCGGGATAAAATATAGTCTATGTTACTTCGTAGGGTTCCATTTATATCCATACCAAAATTCATTCACGTCGGTCAAACGGTTTAGGCGTAAAAGCAGAATATTGACAGAGCTACTTATACCCATTCCCACGGGAATACTACATTTTCCGGGATAAAAAGTATCCTATGTTGCTTTGGTGAGTTTCATCTACTCCCATACTAAAAATCATCGAAATCGGTCAAATGATTTAGGCGAGAAAGCATAACACAGGCAGTTACTTTCGCATTACATTATATGCTCATCCCTCGGGAACCCTACATATTCCCGGGATAAAATGTATTTTATGTTACTTTATAGGATCACATTTATGTCTGTAAAAGAATTCATTCATATCGGTCAAATGGTTTAGGCGTAAAAGCAGAATATTGACAGAGCTACTTATTCCCATTCCCACGGGAATACTACATTTTCCGGGATAAAAAGTATCCTATGTTTTTTCCCAGGCTCCAACCTATCTGTGTACCAAATTTCATTTAAATCGGTTCAGTAGTTTTAGCAGGAAAGCGAGACAGACAGACAGACAGACAGACAGACAGACAGACAGACAGACAGAGTTACAATCGCATTTATAATATTAGTAAGGAAGTAAGGATTAAACATTTAAAATGAATCGTACCAGAGAATAACTTATTTCTAGGATTAAAAGTAGATAAAATCACGAAAAATAAGTGTATTTTATATTATATGAACATTATCAAAGTGTGAATATTAAGCGTGTCGACAACATTTAATAATAAAAAAAAGTGTGTGTGTACTTATGTACACGCGTTAGAAGTTATACCACACGACTGAAGTAAAACTTATAAATACGCCCAACAGTCACATACATAGTTCTTAGTTTACACAACATATTACATTTCTGAACGCACTCGTAATTTACATACATTTAATTGGGCGCATTTATAAGTTTTACTTCAGTCGTGTGGTATAACTTCTAACGCGTGTACATAAGTACACACACACTTGAAAATAAGAAAATGTCAATTATGTTCTACGCAACTACCAGGACATCATAAATCAGCAAGGACAAAGTACTAGCATTAAAAACTGTATACTCGTATAATCCATTCGAAATTTAAACCACGATGAATTAAAAACAAAACTTATTAATGATAGCATTTCACCTCTCTAGCTTTCTGAATGCCTAGTACCATTAATGAGTCAGCTGGCTTATTAACTCGTCCTTTTGACCGGAAACGACACAAATGCAGATTAAATAATGCAGCCAACATGACGCGCGTAGTGCAGTGTGAACTTAGCTACAATGGACATTTTTTTTTTTCGAGACTTAATGAGCGGTTAAGCAGACAACTTCATACTGTTAATTTTGTGTCACAGATGCGCGCGCATCTTAAAATTTCACTCTCATCATTTTTTCATAACGCGCCTAAAGAAGTATAACTTCAAAAAGTTTAAATAAAGATTTTACGAAGATTAGCCGTTTTCACTTCGAATTTAAATATTTAGGGATAAAGTCTTACGAAAAGCCAGCCCAAATTTACGAAACTTTTCCCGGACAAAAGTATCAGACATTTATCACTCAAATCAACAGTTAATTACGAACAGAAAGAAATGAGTTAGGGCGAGGGTGTCCAAATGAGTTCCCGTCTCAACGATCACATTAAGAGTGTCAACCGATTCGCCATTCCAGCCGGAAGGAAAAAATTGAATTTCCGCAAAATTAAATTTAAATCACTTCAAATTAATACGGGGCGTGTTTTAAGTTCTGGCCGCTGTCACACTGTAATGTAATTCGCTTTGCTTTATAGTTTTAATTAAGTTTAGCTGTGAGTTTAAGGTAGAATTCGGTTGTGAGTGGTTCATAAAATTGCACTGAGAAGTAAGCAATAATTTATATTTTTTTTACTGATTCGTTACTTGATAAACGCATTTTAAATGTATTTTTGGGATACTACATTTAAGCTTCATCAATAATGGATACGATAACTTTGAAATACAATTTGTTAATTATTGCTTTACGAGTTTGACTCGCTTAAACTTGCGACACTTACAAAAAAATACTGGACTATTTGTATTTGTGTATTGTATTTAGGCTACTTTTCTATAAAACTTTCTATACGAAGCGGGGCCCGCTTGTCAGTTCATTCAAATGTTACGCGTTTGTGTAACAGAACACTGCGTTAATTTGTAATTCGGAGTTCGTTTGAGGTTAGGGAGGTCTTTATTCGGCCGGGGCCCACATTAAGCTGCTGTCCCTTCCACCACGGCTGCCCTTGTTATAGCCCATAATTAGTACATGTTTGTGGGGTCGGCCCGGCCCGCGTCTTTGGGCTATCGCTTCATTTTAATGTTATGGTGGGGTCAGGGTTGAAAGGAAGGGTTGTGTGTAGGTTATAGTTGATAGTTAGGGAATGCGGGTTTGGCCTGTGTGTTTTGTTTATTCTTTGATTTGAATAATTACCTTCTGTTGTTTTTTTGTAATATAATAGGCGATTATCATTTTGGGTGTCAAATACAATATGACAAATGTTTTATTTTTGTCACTGGAAATTTGGAAAATATAATTACATTAAAAATGTATGTATTTTTGTGGTTAATTAGTCGGCACACCGAATTCTATTCTCTATTTATACAGGGTGTATTCAGACCGTGATCGGAAACTAAGGCAGGTAATAGCTAAGGTGATTACAATCCCCCTGGCGTTAAAGAAAATTCTGACAAAAATAAAAAAAATGACTTTTTCCATACAACCATCGGTATTAAATGTACGCGGTTTGTATAGAAAACGTCAAAAATTTTATTTTTTGTCAGAATTTTCTTTAACGCCAGGGGGATTGTAATCACCTTAGCTATTACCTGCCTTAGTTTCCGATCACGGCTGAATACACCCTGTATAAATCATAAGTGTTATTTTGGCATCAAATCATCATCCACATTCTTCAAACCGACTGAGGCAGCCGTCTATTCAAATACCATCGCTATTACTTTCGTGCAAAACATTACGCAGAACAGTACTGCCAAGCAGCGCGTCCCTCTCAGTGACAACGCCGAGCCTCGGTCCTCGGGATTAATATTTCACTACTATTCTCAGGTTTCATTAGCTGCGCGCTGAATTTTTAATGTGCCGGGCTCTGTTGGGACCTCCGTCACGAGCCTCCTACGATAATGCAAATTAAACACGCGATCATAGCCGCTTGTGCTCAAACTGTCAACATAATGTGGAAGTTGCTTTTGTAGGTACTTAGGATTGATTAGAGTGGGGACTTGACTCATAGAATAGAGACGACACACAATTTCAACTCTTGGCGATCGACAGTGGCTCGCACGAAATGACATCGAGTGATGCTCAGCGAGTCTCTATTGGGGACCTAACTTGTCTTTTCCTTTCTTTCCCTGCAACGAAATATCTTAAAAAGATAAACAGGTGTTGAAAACATTCTTGTTCACAGTTGGCTTACCGAAGTAGCCTTTGGTCGCATTTGTGTTAACGTAAATGTACAGTATATGTAACACAAGAATAGTTTTGTATTGCCGAGAAGGTGGTCGGAGGTGTATTACTACATTCACGTTTGCTAGATTTATAAATTCCAAGTAACAGGGTGCTTATTGTCGTTTTGAGAATACATATTTTAAACTCGGTTGCTACTTCCCATATACTAACTACTAACTAATACCCAATATACATTTTTGACCTGGAAACCGGCGCATGTTTAGAATCAGCATAAGGTGATAGCAGTACAAAATGAAGCAAGCGAAATCGTTGTCTTAGAAAAATTATGATAACCTTGCGGATTTTTATGGTCTTTTGATGCAACTTACCATCATGCATTATAAATAAATAAATAGACCCAACAGTCACATACATAGTTGACCCCACACTAAGATACAAGTCTTGTGTTGTGGGTATCAGGAACAACGAAAGATCTCACAAACACCTAGACCCTATATTTGTGGATCACACAAACATTTGTCTCGGTGGGGGATCGAATCCGCGACCTCATGTTTTGGAATTTCATCATCATCATCATCAGCCCATATACGTCCCACTGCTGGGCACGGGCCTCCTCTACAACTGAGAGGGTTTAGGCCTTAGTCCACCACGCTGGCCTAAGGCCTAAAGAAATTCCTAAGAACTTTTAGGTGTGCAGGTTTTATCACGATGTTTTCCTTCACCGTTAAAGCAAGTGATAATTCATTGTGAATACACACATAACTTCGAAAAGTCAGAGGTGTGTGCCTGGGGTTTGAACCTGCGACCGCCGAAATTCTCGACCGCGCACCTTAACCTCGAGGCCATCACTGCTTCGGAAATTGTTTTGGAATTTAGGGCGCGATAAACCACAAAATACAGATAATACAATCATAATCGCAGATGGCAGTGAAAAGCTAAAACACGACATTCCGTATTAACAGAACGTAACTATCATCCATATTTACGAAAACTATCGATAACAATAACCGTTTATTATTCAAGTTGGTATCTATTTGGGCTAAAAGAATCCGGAGCTATCTAATAATCTCATAATCAGCAACAGGGCAATCCAATTTCGCCTTGGTACGTACCGAATTCCCTGGAGGAAGGTCGGAGGCAGTTTTGAAATTGCCACGCGACGGGACTTGGGGCTTCGCGAAGATCATTTAGGGGATTATTTGAATTCATAAAATGTTTGCAGAGGCCGCGCCTCGCGATATGGTATTGCCTGTTTAGTTATAGCTGTTTCGTGATTATAACCAAGCTCATCAGATTTTTATATAATATGCATTAAAGGAAGCTAAAATATATTTAGTATACAATAAAAAAAACACTACAGTGTTGATGCATGTTGGGATGTCAAGTAAAGCATGTAAAGGTTGTCTGGAAGAAATCGCATACAGGGATTAAACCCCCATTTGTTGCACTAATTTTTTATTTTTTTTTTAGTTTAAAACATGTTTTGTTAATTTTTGCGGTGTCCAATAAAGAGGAAAAAGAAATAAAGCTTTGCTTAGAGTCTTTGTCTAAACAGTTTTTTTTCTGTCAATAGAAATTGGGAGAAGACAGAAAAATGACGTAAAAGTTTCGATCAGATGTTGCGACTAGTAAAAGATAACCGTTAGTGTTTATTTGGAATTTATTGCATGTACCTACTACGAGTATAAGAAACCAAATATCACTGCGTATATTGTCATAGGCAACCTGCAATCATGATCGGTTGAGAAGTTAAGGCATGATACTCAAAGAATCCTCCGCCCATTTAAATAATACCAATTAGGTCACACGGTCGTAATGTGTGAGTTTCTATTAAAATAAATTTTCATTTACAGGTACGTACGCGCCGACCATGAGCTCGTGAGTGGAGTAAATCTCGTTTGGTTCGCGCCAAGACCTGTCAACGAGGTAAGGAGTAGAAGCGGCGGCACGTAACAACTTAAATGTGGAACAAAAAGCGGCTGACCTACAAACTGGCACTCAGGCCGACAAAGCGCGTAAGGAGCCCGCCCCGCAACGGTCATTAGACGCTCCGTGGGCGGCCATAGGGAAAGCGATAGGTACAGTGCATTATTTCAATGCTATTTAATAATGGACAAACAAAAATACTCGTATATAATAGATGTATCTATACTAGTAAAGTGAAAAGATTCGATAATTTGTTTGTTTGTAACGATTTAACTTAAAAACTACTTGACTGAGTTATTTAATTTTTGGTATGAACATCGATAGGACCCTGGGGAGTAACATAGGCTACTTTTTATCCCGTGTTCTCGTGGGATGGCCACGGAATCCCTAGAGATCACTGAGAAAGGTTTAAGTACAACATGGTTCATCATAAATGCCGATAGAAGTATTACTACGTCGAAAGACTCTTGTGACACAAAGTGCAGTGTAAGGTCGTCTAGTAATAGCAGGTCACTACAAGTAATACAAATGTGACATTAAATATTCCCTGCACACAAAAAAGTTCAAAAGCGAACGTATCGCTATTAAAGCGCATAAATTCCATTTTTAACGGCCCCACGCAGCAGCCGTGCGGAAAATTTTTGTAACACAGAAAAATATTTCTATAAAGCGCTGAAAAGCTTTAACTGAACGCGTTCATTTACTTGAGATTAACAAAAAGATCACCTTTTACCCGTGAAAGGTTTTAACTCGGCGCTCGAGTGCCGGTTATAAATTCAATTAAACCGGGTTATGGGGTGAAATGTTAATACTTAGCCGGCTGGTTGTCCGCTGATATTTAAAAGAGCGTATCTAGCAAGAGTTAGGGGTGTGCTTACGACGTTTTGCTACTGGCAATGTTGGATATGATTAGAAAAAGTGCGCTGCAGCACTCATATAATACTGTTTTTATTCTAGCGTAGCGAATAATATTGCTATCGTTAAGTGCAGTATCAAATGGCGTTTTTATTATATAATGATTAAAGTGTTAATGAGGGATTTTATAGCCGGGTTTATGTCGAATGGATGGAATGTACCTACGTAAAGTCACAGACCACAGCAATATTTTTGCGAAGATAGAAATGTGTTATTACTGAATTCTCTGTTTATTGTTTCATTGTGAAATAAAGGTGACTTCAAGGTGTTAATAGGACCAATTGACACTATAATAGGAAAAAGAGATAATTTTATTTAAATAAAATCTATCTGACTATTGATGTTTACGACTGTTTCGACCTAAATAAATATTATCAAGTAAAGTGAAATTAACACAAAAGTATATAAATTATATAAGAATATTATATAAAGTAGGTATTTAGCATTCTTAGAAAAATATCATTTTCTACTAATGGGATACGAAATTTTAATTAAAAATCTTCACATGTATAAATTCTGGGATATTTAAAGGTATTTTTATAATTATTTGTACTTAATTACTTAGTTACGTGGATCAGTCATTACAATTGGTTAAAAATCTATAAGATTTAAAAAAAATATTCATCATCATCATCATCAGCCCATATACGTCCCACAGATGGCCACGGGCCTCCTTTACAACTGAAAGGGTTTAGTCCACCACGCTGGCCTAGTGCGGGTTAGCGGACTACATAACTAAGAAATTTGTTAAGAACTTTTAGGTGTGCAGATTTCATCACGATGTTTTCCTTCACTGATGGAAGTACGTGATAATTCTTTGTGAATACACACATAACTTCCAAAAGTCAGAGGTCTGTGCCTGGGGTTTGAACCCGCGACCGTCGAGATTCTCGACCGCGTGCCTAAATCTCAAGGCCATCACGACTTACATCATTAACCAGACTAAGTAATAAGCAGCGTTACAATCATACAAAAACGGTGACACGATGAATAATTACGTAATATGTTAAAAACTCTTTGTTGGAATAGAAAGTGAAGATTAATAACAACATTCCCGTATTAAACTTTCACCGGAACGTTTCAACGTAAGGGATTACAAAGCGATTTAAGTAGCCATGTTTTATGACGCGTGACACCAAACATGGCTTAGATATTGTAATCAATTGTTACTTAATGATAAACTAAGGTACCGGCCATAACTTATCTTTATCTACATATAAATTAATATTAAGAATATGAACCCATTTTGAAAATATAGAGCTTAAGAAGTGATTTTTGTTTGGTGCTCAATGTTTATCTAATCGAAAAAACCTCTATATTTTTTATCTCTGTCTAAATCCTTTTTTTAATAGCCTATAATATATCCCACCGCTGGGCAAAGGCATCACTCTTATTCTTCCACGATTCTTCGTAATTATAATTCTTCAACATTGTTTCGAATTAAATGCCACAATATTTTCTCAATTATTATATTAATAGTTAAAGGAAATGTATTGCTTATTAATATAATCAATCTAATATAATCACAATCTTATGAACATTATTTTATGTTTAAAATTTATATATTTCACAATAACTTGCAAATTTTTCTTTCACACTAATACACATTTACACCTAGTAACAATATATCACGAATCACAATCAAGATCCCCTTTCCAAGGATAAGACATGTACGTAGATTTGAAGCCGCGACCCCGCGTGAGAGGCGCACTTGAACACGCGCACGCCACCGCCGCCCTGGAGCCTGCACTGATCGTTACCACGTATTCCAATGATGCTTGAGAGTTCTTTTGCCTGCACTATTTGCTTCTGCGAAATTGTTGCGAGAGGAATACTCACGTTTGATGTTCGCATTTTTATGATTTGGAAAATTGTTATAAGATAATTTTAGCGAAGTGCCTCGCCTACTGAAATGTCTATTGAACAGTGGTAGATTTGAGATTCTCATAAATTATTTGCACTCAACAGGCGTATAATGAGATATTATTTATTGTTGTTGGGACACAGTAAACGTCATAATGTAGTGTTGCATATAACCTTGGCGTAAAAATATACCGCATATTATATATCATATTGTTGTAGAGGAGGCCCGTGCCCAGCAGTGGGACGTATTTGGGCTGATGATAATATAATAATATATATCATATTATCATCAGCCCATTTGGCACGGACCTTTGTGGTTTACAAAGTGTTACTGATTGAGGCCAATAAATACATATGTTTATCGGATTGTTTACAAACTGTTGTCAATATCTAAACGCGTTATAAAGTTAATATAATGAGTAATATTGAAAAAACTGTAATTTTTTTATAAGGAGCCTTTACGGTGGTTTTAACTCATCCCATTGGAAATGTTAAAACAAACAGTGTGAGTCATCCATTAGCTACCGCACGATAGAGATATCTGTTCACCGACTTTATGTCGAACTTTATTATTAGTGCCATCGGCTCGGTCACGAATGGCCCCACATTAAAAAGTTATCTTATTTTCATACCATACGTTCGGATAGTATTGTTTTAGGGTGTCACTTTTATTGTAGGTAAGAAAAGATATTTTAAATCATCATCATCATACGGTCCACTGCTGGGCACGGGCCTCCTCTTAATTTGAGAGGGTTTAGGCGGTAGTCCACCACGCTGGCCTGGGTTTGCGGAACACACCTAAGAAATTCCTAAGAATTTAAGCAGGTTTTCACATGATGTTTTTCTTCGCCGTTTAAGTATCTACGTTATAACTTATAGAACTATATAAATACAAACTTATACAGAAGTATGAAAAGGGTAGGATATAATAGAAGGCCTATATTTTCCTAAAAGGTCGGCAACGCACCGATAATTCCTCTGGTATTGTTAGTGTTCATGGGCGGTGTTGACCACTTAACATCAGGTGGCTCACTAGCTCGTTTGCCTACTTTCCCATAAAAAAGGAAGAGTTGTTTTTCTACTATATCCACGTTACCCTGTTTTAAGTCCTACGTAAGCGCGGGCCTGTCTATTGTTATATTCCGTGTAGGTACATCATCATCAGCCCAAATACGTCCTACTGCTGGGCACGGGCCTCCTCTGCAACTGAGAGGGTTTAGGCCTTAGTCCAGTGTAGGTACATACATATGCATAATTAATTCACGTCGCTATTTAAGATGTCCTTAAGAAAAAATCCACACTCGGGAATCGAATCCGACCATTCTAGATCGCAACAAACTAGATGTATTTAACGATGTTAGATTACGTTACGTAATATAAAAATCATAAGCAATGAACATTATTGTAAGAAATATTAAATCTATATCTCATTTTGTGCGAAGGTCAGAAGGTTCTTACTTAATAACATGACCCTACTCAGCGTTTTGGATTGTCTGGATTTACCAGATTCTTGGAAAACGGCTGTATTTGTTTTAGCTTTTTAGCTATTCGTGAAGAATTATAACACACTTTACCCGAGGAGTAAATTTTATACACGGCCTTGTCACGCTATTTTCCTTCAACAATAAAATCAGTAAAACTACCCTCATAATACGTACACAACTTTACGCCTGTATTTCTAGCGTAATTCCAAAATATGTGTAAGGTTTTGACTTAACTATTCAAAATATTTTGTCATTATTTATGCTCGATTGTACACCAAATTAACTGAACTAAATAGGTAATAATAATAAGGGTGTGTAACATATGGCGGCCTTATCGCTATCGGCGATCTCTTCCAGGCAACCTTTAGATAGACTGGACTGATCAGAAGCATAGTGGGTAGTCACAATAATGGAAATAATGAAATTATGGAATAAATTATGTACGCAAAATGTATACTAAATAAAAAAAATATTTGTACTCTAAAGTAATGATTGTAAATAAGAAATCACCAAGACCTACTTATTAAAACACAATTTAAGAGAATCTTCGATTGATTTGAGCCTAATTTAAAGGTAAATATAAGCTTTTTGTTTGTTTATATGGTGCCAGATACAAGCGCTGCCACCAAGTCGAGCATAGCTGTTAGAAATCCCTCAGGCGACTCTTATAAATCCTTTCAGATAAGGAAGTCTTAAGCTGTACCCGCGGCACACTTATTCTTAGAAAAAGGAACAACAGTACGGAGTGTTGCTCCTGAATAATATTTTATAAAAAATATTATGCTTGAGAAGAGTATCAACTGCCTCGTGGTCTCGCGGTACAAGTATGTGCCGTGCGATCCTGCCTGCCTGCGTCCTGGGTTTGATTCCCGGGTCGGGCAAAGTGTTATAGGGTTTTTCCATTAGGAAATTCTCGGTAACAGCACGAAGCCTGGAAATGTGCCCGAAAAACGGCAATAGCCTCGCCACCTATTACGTGGGACTGATACATACTTGGCGAAATGTGGGCGCAGAAATGCTCCTCTGCCTACCCTACAGGCGTGAGTTTATGTATGTATGTATGTAAGCATTATGAATACATTGTTTTCGATCTAAATTATATGACAAAGTCTTCTATTTTTGGATGCTACATTGATAAGATTATATAGCTCACATCACAAAATATGACCAAATTGAAATACATATTTCGCCATCCAATTCCCTAAGTTCCAAGTCTCCATTTGGACATATTCGCCCACACAAATACCCCGCAAAATTGTTTTAGTAATATCATAAGGATTCGATTCGTACAGAATGTGACGGCAAACAGCCGCGTAATCTCTTTGGTAACAGGTGTGTTGTTGGCACAACGCATTGTTTCCATGTTTGCCGGCCGGGGATTTGTGTATCCGGCTCACAGCGTCTTGTGCGACGATGTTTAAATACATCTTACACCTATATGGAATTCTGATGGCGTAGATCTAATGAATGACCTTAACAGAATGTGATAGCGATTTTCACCATGAATCGCGACTGTCTCGTTATATCGAGGGTGGTCTAGGGGAGATGGGTTCGATTCCTGAATCGCGTAATATGTTATTGGATTTTTAATAAGGGAATTCTTAGTAATAGCACGGATTTTGGATATAAGCCCAAAAATAGCGATAGGGACAATTACGTGCTACTGAGAAAAACCTTTAATACTACCCGACCCGAGTATGGACACCATGCATACATACATAACCTCACGCCTGTATTCCCCGAAGGGGTAGGCAGAGGTGCATTTCTGCACCCACATTTCGCCAGGTATGTATCAGTCCCACGTAAAAGGGGGTGAACCTATTGCCGTTTTTTGAGCACATTTCCAGACTTCGTGCTGCTACTGAGAATTTCCTAATGGAAAAACCCAATAACACTTTGCCCGACCCGGGAATCGAACCCACGACCTCTAGATCGCACGGCACATACTAGTGCCGCGCGACCACGAGTATGGACACCATTCAATCAATGTACTCATAATAATATGTAAACTGCTAAATTTCTTAACATTGCGCCCGGGTGATACTGGGCCCTAGTCTACAGTCTATACGTACTTAACCCATGTTTTTAAGTCTAAACCGCTGACCCAGTTTGAACGATTTTTGGTATGGAGATATATAGGATCTTGGAATGGACACAGCGTACTTTATATCCCGGAAAAACGCTGTGTTCCCATGGAATGTGTGTGTAATTCAAAATTGCGCCCGGTAAAGCCGGATTCCGCTGATAGTGTTATACTAGTATACGAGAGACTTACATATGTATGCCTACATACACATGTCACAAAGGTTCAAAACAAATATTTGTTGATCACTCAAAAGATTGTCTCGTTGCGGTGATCGAAAGGTCTTGTGCTTGTCTAGCTCTGGAACCATTGCGCCACCGGCGCGGCGATGTGAAATGAAAATTAAGAAAACAACCTAAAAACGATTATTTGTAAAGTTAAAGAAGGGTTTGTTGTATAATATTAAGCTTTCATGCGTTTTTGTTGAAGGTTCCCGAGGCACCCTATCGTTAACCCTTGTTCGATGCCTCATAAATATTTACATCGTGATTTTGTTCATACATCCTCTTGAATAGAACTAAGGGTTGACGGTGTTGGATTATAATACATATTGTAGGTGGCACGTCCGTAATAGGGGCCCGTTATGTTAATAGATAATATTTCGATATTACGCGTTTAAAAAATCCTAAAGGGAAACCCAATAACACTCCCTAACCTGGAAATCGAATAGAATCACCATTATCAGCCCATATACATCACATGGCTGGGCACGGGCCTCCTCTTCAGCTGACAGGGTTTAGGCCTTAGTCCACCACGTTGGCCTAGTGCGGGTTGGCTGACAACACACCTAAAAAATTCCTAAGAACTTTTACGTGTGCACGTTTCCTTACGATGTTTTTCTTCACCGTCAAAGTAAGTGATAATTCTTTGTGAATACAATACAGAATATTATTGGAATAGACTACTATAATAATCATATGTCAGTGTCCCGCAAAATCAAACTCACCACTGCAAAGACGGTATCCCAATAGACCACATACTCAATTCTCGTAACCATGACCATTAAAAACGCAACAAAATCCTAGTTTCGTTCTCAGCCACCAAAAACATGTTAAGGATAAGACTTTTTAATTCTGGAATGAAAAAATAGCAATATAAAAGCAGTTAGAAGTAATCATCACGATTGTTATTATCTTTAACAATACCTGCAATGGTTGTACTTCATTAATAATTCTCGGATGAAGAGGTTTTATCGCGATTTTGTGATTAGCCACGTGACGTGTTGTCACGACAAAAATTCAATTCACAATGGCCCACATAAATTAATGTTCGAATATTCATCATTGTTTGATCGCACAATAGATTTTAACAAGATATAATAGCGTCAATTACCCGTTGCTAGGAATTTCATTAAGTCGCCGACCTCGGCTCGAGAGCTCCGTAGAACGAGAGCTTTACAACCAAATTAAAACGGTCTGTACGAAAATACTGACTAAACATTAGGAAGTTTCAACGCTAGGCTTGTTCCACGTGAATTCTCTCCACTTTGCTTTCAAGTTATTGTTTTATGTTTGGGATTTAGAACTTCAAAGCATTGAACGTTGATCGATACTTTTGATAGGATTGCAAAGTTTACGAGTTGGTTAAATGGTATGGTATGGTTGGAGCACGTAGCATGTATGTTTAGTATCAAATTAAGAGGAATCATCAAATGTAGGAATACCAAATTGCCAAGATCGGTGGCAGAGTTATAGTCCTAGTAACTGTCGCGGAGGCACATTTTCAATGAGCGCTGAACGGTCGGGTGTAAGGGCATCTTATTTCTCCATATAATAGATACCTAGGGGGATCTCACAAAGGGTATTCTCAGTAAATATTGCAGCTATGACATTCCGCAACACTCCCAACTCTTGTGACTGCCAGTGAGAGCATTTAGTACCACTGTGAGAATTTGAAACAACCATGCTCATTCAAAGTCAAAGTCAAATTATTTATTTATTTATGCTTCATATACATAAAAGTATAAAGGCGGACTTAATCTTTATTCAAATAAATTTTTACAAGTTCTATTGAATCGTCAATTTTACACTATTTTAAACTAGGACTAAGGCCTAAACCCTCTCAATTGTAGAGGAGACCCGTGCCCAGCAGTGGGACGTATTTGGGCTGATGATGATGATGAAGAAACTATTCACAATATTTTCTTGCGCCTCTGAGTACTCGTCGTAAGAGTAAGCCTGACAAATATCCCTTCGGGGCAACCATTATTGAGTTAGATGTCCAGACATATCACCTTTTCAGTCTTCAGTGAAATTATATTTAAAAACCTTATAATTTGCTGATATTGTAACATAGATTTTTGAACCATATTTATAGATGAATTTCATTGTCTATTATAGGCATAGTCGCGTGTGTTACACATAGCTTCATTACAAAGCCAATCTCCCGCACCAAGATGAAGGGGAAGCGTGGAATGATTTACGCCATTTGGAAATTAAGCCTTTGTTGTCGCGGTTTGTTACGTGTGCTGAGGTGGGTCGAAGTTCACGTGACCCCCGACCCCCGTTACCAACAAAATTATACATGCAAATCCATGTGTGATGTGCACTATTTTTAAAAAAGCAATAAAAAAATGCTTATTTCTTGTTTTTATAACTTTTGTCGCGGTGCGTGGATCAAACCCGCGACTTCTAGATTTTCCTGGTACCCTTAAAGAGTTATGATTCCCTACTATAATTGAATTTTGTTGGTATTGATTGGTTTTGTACTAACATAGTTTAAATCGTGCAATAACTTGTAAAATGTAAAAGGTTGTGAGTAATCTTCGGTAGTGGGGAATACGTCACGTACGCGACATACTCGCACTTCCAGACAAATCGCTATGTAAAGACCTACATGTTCCATATTATTAAAGTATGTTAGTTTTTCGACTGCCTCCTGGTCTTACAGTAGTGCGAAATGTTATTGGGTTTTTCCATTGGGGAATTCTGGGTAGGAGTCTAGAAATGTGCCCGAAAATAGGCAACACGCTCGCCCCCTTTTATGTGGGGCTGATAAATACCTGTCAAAATGTGGGAGCAGACATGCATCACTGCCTACCCCTTCGGGGAATACAGGCGTGAGGCTATGTATGGATGTATGCTAGATTTTATAATTAATTGATTTTGTTTCCTTTTCGTAATTAATAATTTATTTTTGATCATTCAAATCATCATTATATCACCATTAGTATGAATTTTTAGTTTAATAAAATGTTTATTGGAAATTGAACGGATTTTTCAAATAATCGGAAAAATCGGGTCAGAAAGTATTGAATCGAATGTGATTTTGGTATAGGTAAGATAATTTTATGCTTCCTTTTCGGAAATTGAAGAGTAAATAATACAAATATATTTAGGGTATCGCAGGTGTACTTCACGCACTTCTTTCTAATGTTGTCTTTATGTTCTCACGGTGAAATGAGCGACCACGATATTTTTAACGCCGCGCACCCAGTATTCTATCTTGGAATCGCAATTAACAAGAACGTTTATTGTCTCTGCAGTCCCTCTAAAGCCTTTCTTATATAATATCAACTACAGGACTATTATATGCACCAGCTACTCTCAAAACGCAATCACAACGAAGCCAATTTGGGATAATTTCAATCACTTTGCATACTGATTGAACTATTCTGCTGTAAATTAATCAATTAATGTGGCCCACTGTTCTGCTTACGTGTCTGTTTGCTAGTAACTACACGGAGGCTTAGCCCGTCTAATTCCGATTAATTACCATGGTTAAAGGTTATTGTGAGGCTCATAGGGGCAGATTAGCGGCGCACTTGCGTACTGTATCGAGTCGGCTTACGTGCTTGGTTTTACGAGTTTCTTATTGTCTATGTTTGTGATTATTTGATACCTATTTATATGTTGCAAAGTACATTTTGGTTTGGGATTTGGTTTTAGCCTTCGAATACTTATTATTCCTCGCGTTTTTCCTGTGCACTGATTTATTCAGTCCGTCTATCCCCCATCTAAGTAGTTCAGGCATTAACGATTTCTTAGTCATTATATGCTTAAAGTTGGTTGTAATCGAGATTATTGAGATCTGACATTGGTTTAATTGCTGAATATGTTATACATATTGAAGACGGAAGACTTATGACACGTCAATACACGTATATATAAAAAATACTAAAATACAACTGGCGAAAAATACGTATTAAGTTTGCACTGCTCGAAATGTTCTATTTTCATTAAAACTATTTTTTTTCGTTCGGAAAAAGTTCTATTTAACGTTAAATAATAGGAAGTATTATAAGAATTTATGATTTCAAGACAGGCAGTGGTAATCTCGATCAAATTCCAGCTTTGTACGGCGAATTGTTGTAAATAAATGTAATGATTCTGAAATTCATCGCTAGTAACGTATGGCAGCTTTAACAAAAAAAGTGCGGAAACCTTTTCAATCAATAACCCACGTGTTTTTATGCGGTACTACACGTTTTCAATTGCGGCTTTTATGGAATATCGAAATGGAAGTAATTATTTATGAAACATAATTGTTACATAAATGAAAGTTTCTTTAAGTTAATATATTTTGTTATTTTTAAAAGGTTTAGCACTGGTGTAATTACAGGGTATATTGGTCATGAAACATGTTTCCAACAGATAAACAGAAACAATAAAAAAAAACAATAAAAATAAAAATTAACGATTAAAAATAATACGATGCATTTTGTTTAAGCTAACAATAAAATATATGTAACCCTTGTTCTTAATTTGAATAAAACTTGTGACACCTTCACAAAGGTCCCTAAAACTCAAACCAAGTGTCGATCCGTAAAAAAACTTCTCCATTACCAACTAAATCTTACACGGTGTCCAAACAGTGGTAGTGACAAAAAATACAAGACGAAGTTAACCCTTCTAATCCGGCAGGTAGAAAGGACCCGTCGGGCGTTATCAACGACTTAAACAAATATTTTAACTCTAACCCCCCTCAACGCTGCTATAATCCCAAACTTTACAAAAGGCCACGACGGACCTTTTGTTTTTTGTTCTCGCTGTCAATTCGAGACGGGCGGAGCGGAAAGACGAACTCTTACACGACGGGTTGAGTTAATGCGTCTTACTGATGAAGATATACTTGAAGATAGACAGGGAATGTACAAGAACAAGTACCTACTGTTTTATATTTTAGAAGCATCGACAAGTACTTATAATATTTCAGTAGAATTTTGTGAAAGATTGAAAAGAAATAAATGTAGTGCAAATGTATTCAATAAGCATTGTAGATGAGGTTTGCGCCCCGCAGCAGGACTTACATATAATATGGGGTGACCTGTTTGTTTTTTGGTAATCGATCAACTTACTGAAAGAAAGGCAGATATTGGTTTACGACTGCTTTCTATTGCGTAATGACGCATTCATTTTTATTACGGTTGGCAAAATCAGAAGTTATTCAATTTCGAATTTGGTGAAGTCATTATTAAAATTATTATTTTAATATAAAAAATAAACACAGTAAATAAAACAATGCGAATTAAGCTGTCACGGCATATTTACTACTACATTCGATTGGTTCACGTCGACCGTCATTCAATCCTTTTAATTGGGGGGATTGGAATGTTTTTTTTTCGAGGAATGAATTGTATCAACCGTAGCGTATGGATGTAAACAGGACTACTAAATTAAAAGTTATTTATAGTAGTTGGAGGCAGATGACTCGACGTCCCATTTGATGGCAAGTGGTTGCCTTTCTATTTCCTGGTTGATACCGTCGCCCACAGGCTTCAAGATCAGAGGCATAACGTAGACGTCGCCCTAGGCAGAAAAATATAAAAAAAACTTATATTATAGGGCATGTCGGAGCTGCAAGAAAACTATATGGAAGGGAGAATATTCCAAATTTGTACGTGTGTGCATTAATGATCTCTGAAAATGTACTGCAAGAATTGTGTAACTTCAAGTTATATGTATTATTAAGTTGCGAATTGGTTATGAGAAACATTGGATGGTCAAGAGTTTCTATACTCGAACAGGTGTGTGAATTCTATAGTTAAAACGGTTATAATGATGAGCGATTTACAAGACAGTTATAGACGACCTTGAAGTTTACTCTAAATCTCCACTGTGCTTACCATCAGGTACAGTGGAGTCACATTGCCGTGCCAGAATAAAAAAAAATGAAACGTGACACCTGCAACTGACAAGAGCAGTCCAGATTTTAATTGGGTGGAGATATTCCACAGAATTATACTGGCCTGCTAAGTTGCTTTTAAACTGCTAGCTTAGAAGATCCGATATCTTATAATGAAGAAAACTCTTGAACCAGCACACATAGATTCATCTTCATCAGCGCATATAAGTCCCACAGCTGGGCACAGGCCTCCTCTTAGCTGAGAGGGTTTAGGCTTTAGTCCACCGCGCTGGCCTAGTGCGGATTGGCGGACTACACACCTTAGAAATTTCTAAGAACTTCTAGGTGCGCAGGTTTCTTTCCAATGTTTTCCTTTACCGTGTAAGCACGTGATAGTTCAGCATGAATACGCACATAACTTCGAAAAGTCAGGGATGTCTGAATCGAATCCGCGAAATATGGTAGATATTTGATTCGACTGCGCACCAAAACCTCGAGGCATCACTAATTCTATGTAAATTATTGAGTTAACAGTAAATTGACAGTAGGTATGACATATTTAATTATCCTACCACGAGAAAACAACTCAGACGATGATGCTAGTACCTACCATAAAAAACAGATATTCATGATAAAATTAATATTGACGCATACAGCCGTGAAATCATTTAAGTTTTATTAAGTATTAACGTGATTTGCTTGCACAAAATAAGTTTTTTAAAATAACCGAAATTCAAACTGAAATTTCTTTAGTTTTTATATAATTCTTTTGTGAAAATAATTCTATTATTCACTGTGAACCACTGGATTTCTATTCTAGTTTCGTATAAATTTTTCGTTGGAAATATTGCTTATATATTTTTTTATCGCATTGTTAAGTTCATTCGTGTCCTTATTAATAAATCTGAATATCTCCCGACCGGCGACATCGAGCCGATCATTAACACGAGCAAAATCATCTTACATTTCCCTCAAAGAAAACATTTCGAAGGCAAAAAAGGATCCAGTTGCGACATATCTTTATTTGAGAGCGGCCGATAAAAAAATAATGTCGAACATTAAGGGGACGACTTAATTTAAATATTACTGTCGCAGTATTCTCGTCTTGCTTTTTCTTGCCAGTTCGTGTATATTTCCATCCTTGTCTATCCGTCGACGATAAGTCACGGGGCCATCGCAGGGTAAATGCCTTTTTAAGTGAACCCCGCAGAGTTATACTTTTTTGTATAACATGTAATGTGGAGTTGTTACAAGCTCTCGGTTGGTCTGAGTGATAATTGGGTGGTGGTTTAGGATGCTAATTAGATTTTTAGGTCTGTGTTTTGTTTTAAAGCTATTACTGGATTAACATTAACACATTAATTTGACACGGAAAATTTAAATTATAATGGAATATATCAATTTTACCTATGGTTGAAGTCAATGTTTTTTGTCAAATTATAGATTAATAATAATTAATAATTAATTTATCATATTTTTTTGGTTTAAAAATTGGCATTTGGCGCTGATGCTTCTTAAGTAAATTAAAGCAGAGAACAATGTTGCATGACTTATAAATTATTAATAAGAATTTGCACATTTTATCAAACATTCTAATTAAAATAAAATACTACACTAAAAGAATTTAGCTGAATTAAATTCCTATTTTAATAGTTCTGGGCTCGAAAAAAAAAAGGCAATGAAGATTCCCCTCCATTCATTCCACGAAGGATGTGTTGTTATACACTTAAAAGCTAATGTATTGCGAATGGTTGAAGTCGTGTTGGCCTTGAGGTTTAGGCGCCCGGTCGAGTCAAATCTCGTAGGTTGCGGATTCAATCCCCACACACCTCCAACTTTTTGAAGTTATGTGTGTATTTACAATGAATTATCACGTACTTTAACGGTAAAGGACATATTGAGAAAACCTGCACACTTAAAAGTTCTTAAGAATTTCTTAGGTGTGTAGTCTACCAATCCGCACTAGGCGTGGTGGACTAAAGCTTAACTCCTCACAGTCGTAGAGGAGGTCCGTACCCAGCACAGATGATGATGAATTGCCAACGAAATACCGAAAATTTGGATTTATAATGAAATCGGCTTCCTCAAAGAACCGTTAAATATAAACACCACAACAAAATATATTGTACAAGCCCAAAAAATCGAGTATTTCATTAAAATAATAATAACAAGTACGTGTTTTTATCTGTCCTGTGAGGTGCCGCCATGTGGGGCGCGAGAACCTCTATCTGATTTATACAGACAGTTTGAAGTGATTAATTTTAAATTAGGCATTATCTGAGTCCCGCACCGGTTTAATTGGGAATTCGGGGATTGACTAATGATGTTTTAACGGGCTTGTCTTTTCTTGTTAAGGGGAGAGAGTATTTTTAGTGAAATTAGAATTTTGTATTCCCCATTACACATTACCTTTGATATCTGTTATCAATGTTAAATTAACTTGGCATCTCTGGCTGCTGCTTTCTTACGAGCCTCAGATATACCTGGGTATAACAACGTATACCTTCACGCCTATGACCATGAAGGAATAGTCAGAGGTGAATTTCATAACCAACATGGTTTTCGCCTGTGTTAAGTACGACGTAGAATAGGGCGAAATTATTGATTTAATTTCAGATTCTATTCTGCAACTGTGCATTTATGTGTGAAAAAACTAATGACATTACCCAAACTGGAGTCGAACTCCCGATCTTAATATTTATGTCGCGAGCAATTAAAAGCTAGTAATATTTGATTACAATTGTACTATCGAGGCAAGATGCAAAATGCAATGCATGAAACCTTGACATGACGCCTTGTGTATATATTTAGAACATCACACACATGCGCGAATGCCTGCAATACACAATCAGCGAAAAACAATACGATCAGTTGGAATGTGCAGAAATGCACTGCATTGTTCGGGTAAACTGAGGTGTTGACTTACTTTTCCCTCAAATTATATTGATTTTCTTATAAAATAAAATCACATACACATACATAAACTCACGCCTGTATTCCCCGAAGGGGTAGGCATAGGTGATTTTCAGCAACCACATTTCGCCAGGTATGTCAGTATGTCGGTATATCACATACATACATACATACATAAACTCACGCCTGTATTCCCCGAAGGGGTAGGCAGAGGTGCATTTCTGCACCCACATTTCGCCAAGTATGTATCAGTCCCACGTAATAGGGGGCGAGCCTATTGCCGTTTTTCGGGCACAATTCCAGACTCCGTGCTGTTACAGAGAATTTCCTAATGGAAAAACCCAATAACACTTTGCCCGACCCGGGAATCGAACCCGGGACCTCTAGATCGCACGGCACATACTTGCACCGCGAGACCACGAGGCAGTCAATAAAATCATATAACATAAAATATTGTATTAATAAATATTATAAACATATAAATGTTATATCTTTATTATTGCTTTATAGAGTAAAGACTTGATTTTTTATTTGTATTGATATTATTTAACTCGACCGATTTGAATGATTTTTGGCAAGGGCATAGATGGGACTGTTGGAAAAAACACAGGCTACTTTTTATCCCGGGAAAATGTGTTCCACGCGAACACGCAACGTCGCAATTGTGCCCAAGCACATAATGATATTTTGTTTTAGACATCGGGTTATTAATTATTGACTGAATAAAAGATACCTCTTTGGCTAAGTGGGTGCATAAAATTACATTTGGATTTATAAAAGAGGTTCAGGACTTACCTACTTTTGACCATAAAACTTTGAGCAAATAAACAGGGAATATTAAATGCATTGGTTCATGTCATTTTTAGGGTTCCAAAGCAAGGGAAAAAAGCGACAGCCGTTCACCCGAACCGGCACAAAAATGCTTCGACGTCAACGATTTTTTTTTAAATATTTAATTAAATTCACTTATTCCATAATTCCGAGTTAAATATTCTACATTGGCATCTATCAGAAACAAAAATATAATCCTTTGTAGACAAGAACTGGCTGCTCCACCAGCTTTTATTTGCACAACGATGTTTTACAATACCGCATTCAATGCACACAACACGATTTAAAACCTCATTTGTATCTTTGTTATTCGATTTATTTATAAAAACGCAATATATTTACAAAGTATTATTTGTTACAGGTAATTTCTACAAATATGAACGTGCACGTGAGTTTTGTTCAATATCACATCAGTCATTTTAGCACTATTTTTAATAAATATTTATTACTTAGTCTAACTTAAAAAATACCTACAAATAGGGTTTAACTTACTCTTCATCAGAAATAAACATCTGTTTCCAGACATTGTTCTACCTGATATAATCACAATCACATTAAACAAATCCATTATTAGGCTCTTAACACATTTTTTTATCCAAAAGTCGAACATTGCATAACGTAACCTTTTCTCGAGAAACTCCTTAACTCAGTAGCCATGGACTATTATCACTGACGTAGATCGATAATTTTTTATTTCGTTCTTCTTCAGAACATGCAAAAAATACCTATTCAAGTACACAGTCTATATAAACCATGAAAAAAGCAATAGTCAGCTTCAAGCGAATCATACTAAACTGAATTGCTTTTAAATAAACTTGTAACATTGGAAACTATGACTACCACCATGAAGTTTTCTTACTTTTCCATTACGAATAGCATAAGCTTTTCAAATAAATAAAAATCGTAATAACACATGAAATTCTTATATCTTAACTGTCTAGATCGTAGACTTAATTAATTTTAAACTTATTAAAAGCTCACGAGAAACTTGAGTAAACTATACATATTTTATACAAATTACTTAATTATTTTATACAAAAATATTTTAAAATAATTTGACTGTCCAAAACAACCTTCATCTGTTATTAAAGTCATGAAAGTTTTACTAAACCTAGTATAGATAACTGAGGTAACTAATTAAAATGAATTTCTTTCTAAAATGTAAAATATATATAATAATACTGTATATATTATACGAGTATATGTACGCAAAATGTAATAGTTCTGACGACATTCAAAACAAATAAATAAGAACTACTTTTATTACACACCTAATATATAATTAACGGATTAACATCATCAACAATAAATTGTTCTCTTTTCTGGTTTTAATAATTCGCAGTCACATAGTGAATACTAACACAAGTTGCAATATAAAATTCATTCGATCGTTCAGTGTTCGGATTCTTCTATTCTTTTGGGGCAGCAGTCAGGAAAAGGCTCACTTATATTACCCATTCTGAAGAAACCTGGCTTCGTATCTGCTTGGCAACTGTGAACAATGTAAAACAAATTTGTGTTATTGGCTTGTTATAAGTTTCTATTCAGTACTAAGACTTTTGTTCTTTAATATAATCATCATTAGTTGAAAGACGTCCACTGCTGGACATAGGCCTCCCTCAAAGACTGCCTTGAAGCGCTCTGTCAGAATGGGCTGAATCCAGCGGCTTCCCGCAATTTTAATATAATATTATATTCGAATATTTTTAGTAATGAAATATAGTTTATTCAACTATAGGATTTCTTCCAACTGAAATCTTTTTAACGACTGTTTTAGCAATTTTAGAAGTACCCAAATATGTATGTAATATATTTTTTACTTAGAAAATAGATATGTTATTATTTGTTTGTGAAATTTGAATGTATTTTTTCATGCATTTGAATTATTAAAATACAAAAACTTTAGCGTTGAGAACGTGACTCACATTAATGCAATAATAATAATTGACGGGTTAATAAATATATGTGTTTTAAAGAGTCCTACAATAATATAATCTCAAAGTCAAAGTCAAAGTCAAAATATCTTTATTCAAATAGACTTTTACAAGTTCTTTTGAATCGTCAATTTTACACTTCTTTTTTTTTAACTATTGCTATTATCTCGACAAGATTAAAACCCTACAAAATCTATTTCTAAATTTATGAGACACGCTGGAATGTTAAAATAACGAGATACAACCGCGGAGAGGGTTGAGAGAAGCTGTCTAGACGGAGGGTCGAATGCCGGGCATTTTTTGTCCCCTTCACACGAGAATTTGTCAATTTTTTGTATTAACCCTATACGAAGTGTTATGAGCTTTGTTATTTGTCAAATGTGGTAAAAAATTATGTGTATCATTTGTCTTTAACTCGACCACACTAGAGACCGTGTGTGGAGTAATGGTTATTAAAGTTTTTTTTTTGTAATTTGATGAATTAGAAATGTGTATTCACAATGAATTATCACGTACTTTAACGATGAAGGGAAGGATCCTGAGGAATAAGTAAGTTTAGTTAGGAAATTCTAAGGTGTGTAGTCTCCCACCCGCACTAGGCCAGCGTGATGGACTAAGGCCTTAACCCTCTCAGTTGAAGAGAAGGCCTGTGCCCAGCAGTGGGTATATGGGCTCATTCATCATCTGATGAAAGTGAAACGAACAGTATAAGAATATGCTAAACAAAAAATACTTACGTAATAGTTTCTAGATATACTTCATAAATCATACTACTGTCTTCAGAAGAAACCTTTACTTCGTGTACAGTTTCTCTTTTAGATCTGTGGAATTCGTCCAATTTAATCACTTTACCAACTTTCTCTAGCGCCACCTTTTTCCTCAAAGTTAAAGGTTTTAGCAATTTTAAATTATCTATATTAGCTTTCACTTCTTCCAAAACCTTAGCAGGTAGTGGCGGCGTTTGCCATTCTGGTAACTTGCTTTCCTTAGCTTTTGTTATCAGAGTATCTAAAATGTTCAACTCTTTCGATACGCTGTTCTGTTCCTCGGCTGCTACATTTGCACTTAAATGTGGGTACATTAAAGCCGTGTTGCTTGGAAATGTGTACGCTGGATATGGACGGTAGGATCTGTTATAGTAGTCGAAGAATGCCCATGGATTGGATCCGTGGTACATTTTGTTCATATTATCACTGGAATTGTAGTGACGGATATAGGAGAAAGGATATGGGAGCAAAACTGAAGGCTGTATTACTCTCTGTTCTAACATAGGTTTCTTCAAAATTTTGTCAATAGTTGTATGGTCTTTTCTTTGACTGCAAGGAGATTTTTGGTTTGTAGTTGGATGTAGGTATGAAGCATATCGCTGGAAATTTGAAATCGGGTAGTAATAAGGTAATTTATAGAAATCTGTGTTACTAAATGCTCCATTAAAGGATGCCGATTTTGGCTCATTTTTTGCAGGTGTAACTTTATTAACTACATTACTTTCCTGGTTCTCCGAATCTGACGCCTTTTTTTGGAAATTGTTATGTAAAGGTTCGTACCAATAAGATGGATTTCTATACGCAGAGGGACTTCTATCAGTTTTGATTTTCCACTTTTCATCTTTCATTGTGTTTATAGTGTTTATAGTTTCGTCTACTATTTCATCTGTAGTCGCTTTATCCATTTCTTTA
Organism: Hemaris fuciformis; assembly: GCA_907164795.1. Taxonomy (NCBI): domain Eukaryota; kingdom Metazoa; phylum Arthropoda; class Insecta; order Lepidoptera; family Sphingidae; genus Hemaris; species Hemaris fuciformis. The sequence continues at coordinate 2,135,829 of OU015454.1, forward strand.
TATATGTCTTGAGCTAAATTATAAATGTCTACTATGGCATCCAAGTCACTTTTCTTAACACTGTGCAGCAACTGCGATATTGATTTTATCTCATCTTCTGTCAAATATCGATCTTCGTCATTATTTTTTTCAGTATCGTTAATATCATTTTTTTCGTTAGTTATAATTTCTTTATGAAATAAGGGTTGTATATCTGGTTTTACTCGTGTTTCAATTGTCACAGAGCTGGCTTCGCTATTATCAGCATCTTTAGGCTTCGCTGTACTGTTTATATTTACGTCAGTGATATTTATTTGCCTTAAAGGGATGTATTCCATAGCTGTGATGTTTTTGTACTTAATCACGCATCTGTAGTTGCCACAAAAGGAGGTTGACGCCCATGTTGAATTGATACTGTAGAGTTTCCCGGTGTCGGGGTCACGGCAGAATAAAGCTGAAAATATAGATTGGACATGTTAAATTCAAAGTACTGAAAAAAGCTGAAAATATAAACGTGGGTGTAGAAATACATCTCTACTATACATTTGAGTCACAGGAATGATAGTTTGAATTCCCGCAGCTTAGAAAATTGTTATAATTTTTTTTGTAGTTTTGATCTCACAATCTTGTTCTAAGCTCCAATTTTAGATATTATTATTTTATACGTCACTTAAATTGAAGTATGAATGGTGTCATTTGTTTCAATGAAGATTATGATCGCAATCTTAAATGTAAGATATATTACAGCGGGCTCCGACCGATAAATCCGTTTGGTACAGTGATACCAGATGTTATTGAAATATTAAATGTCTATTTAAGAATGTTGCTGACTAAATGTGGATTTTGTTTGTAATGGTGGCTTGAGGAAATTAATTTTTACCAAATATGTAGAGGCATGAATTAAAATGCCAGCCCATGTGTTCTTTTTTCTTGTAATCTTGTTTTCTTTAAGGGTGAAGAACTTTATCTAGCCAACATGATTGTATACAGTGACGACAAATGGTTGTGTGGTTACCATTAGATACTTTGTTGTTACTTGACGTGATGGTTTGAATATAATAAACATGCGTGGTTTTGCTTTGAGTAGATTGTTCTGCTTATCACGTTTTCTCTCAATAAGAATGAAATGTGCTCTATTCACAGAACGAATGTTTTATTCAATCACCATCCCTGTGGGATCTTTAAATGAGGCTTTATTTGAAGTCGACTCTATAAGTCGGAACTTCCCCGAAATTTCCTTTGAACTCAATTTGAGGATAAACGTTGAACGGAAATATTGCCAGGTATAAAAGTTCCAATAATAATTTATATTTGTGGCAAAATATTAAGATACAGAATTATTAAGAACTTGTGTTTTTAGAATAAGAGTAAAAATGAAGTGAAAAATTAAATAATATCTGGAATTTCAAGTGCAACCTGGCAACACTTGTAAGACGATAAGTCTTATTTGAGCCGGGCAGCGATTTGTGTGAAATCGAAACGATTCGTCGGTATTACTTTCAATTGGATATTTTACTTGAGAATACTTCAACAAAAGTGCACTCTTTTCTCAAATTCCCCGGTCCGAACTGAAATAGAATTAGTGGACCAGAGCCGGTCGACTTTTGAACTATTGAATTGAATTTCCTTTGATATTAAATTTTTAAAGAGTAATATTTTTGCAACACAAAGCTTTATGAAATCGGTAACTGCCGAAGGTATTATGTAGTCCTTGGATTAATATTAAGATATCTTTCTCTATATTATGTGTTGTTTTCTCACAAAATATTTGTGAAATTTTCGTTCGTTGCCAGAATAGATGTATTGCTCAAGTCTTAATTAGGTAATATAATATTTATTACTACCGAACGAAGAATATATTCAAAACATAATACTAGAGGAGTAAATCTACTTCCTTTATAACATACAAGTTTTCCAGGGTTATTTGTTTTGCATATTGAAGTGGTAAACTTGGACTAAATGATATCATCTGTAACATAATGTACGTACACTGACAATCAGCTGATCGTTAGATAATTGTTATAATAGAATGATGTCATGTGACGTCACCGCTATTGTTTTAGGTTACCCTGGGCATGATGCCATTATGATGGTACTCGTCATGTAATTTTGGATGATACTAATATAAACAAAGGTACACATCTATTTTAGATTTCATCTATTGTATTCTGTATTTATTCTGTTATTGATCATCATCAGCCCAAATACGTCCCACTGCTGGGCACGGGCCTCCTCTACAACTGAGAGGGTTTAGGCCTTAGTCCACCACGCTGGCCTAGTGCGGGTTGGCGGACTACACACCTAAGAAATTCCTAAGAACTTTTAGTTGTGCAGGTTTTATAACGATGTCTTTCTTCACCGTTAAAGCAAGTGATAATTCATTGTGAATACACACATAACTTCGAAAAGTCAGAGGTGTGTGCCTGGGGTTTGAACCTGCGACCGCCGAAATTCTCGACCGCGCGCCTAAACCTCGAGGCCATCACTACATATCATGTTATTGATAGTTGGTGAATTTTTTATGAAACCTTTTTGATTAGTTTGACTATCTCCTTATTATCTCCTTAGTTTTCGGCGTAAGTTTAAGATGTCTCAAGTACAATTTCTGCGTCGAACAGTCGTTTTTGTATCTGTAGATTTTTTTTATCAGCAGCAAAATGTAATCTTAAAGCAGCAATCTGTTTGATCCCAATTTAGTGGGACTTAAATACATACATACATAAACTCACGCCTGTATTCCCCGAAGGGGTAGGCAGAGGTTCATTTCTGCAACCGCATTTCGCCAGGTCAGTCATCGGTCCCACGTAATAGGGGGCGAGCCTATTGCCGTTTTTCGGGCACATTTCCATACTCCGTGCTGTTACCGAGAATTTTCTAATGGAAAAATCCAATAACACTTTGCCTGACCCGGGAATCGAACCCAGGACCTCTAGATCGCACGGCACATACTTGTACCGCGAGACCACGAGGCAACGAGGGACTTAAATCAGCTACCAAAACAAAGGTATAGAAATCCTCCTCTGCCTGTTCTTTCGGGGATAAAGCCTTGAATTTACGTAATACAATTTAAATATGGTGATACTGTTCGTTGAATAAATATTTAAATTATTATTTTTATTTAAATTATTTGTTTATCAAAATATGGTTATCAAAATAGGTAAAGGTCATGGAGCGGAAAGCATTTGTTAATTATGATAATAATGCTAATGTACGTGGTAATTAGGCTGTTTGAGTATCGTAACGAATTTGTGTACACTGAAATTACTTCCGATGTATCTAAAACGATGATTTGCTCATGAAATTGTTGAATTTACTAATATACATATTACTAGCTTTTGCCCGCGACTCCGTCCGCATAGACTTCAGGGTTGGGTGCAGAAAGATAATAAGTAAATCTATTAAACGTCCCCAAGTGCCCAAATTACACTTAATGAATTAAAAAAAAAGTAACCTATGTCCCTTTTTATGTTTCCGTTTTTATCCATAACAAAAATCATCCAAATAACCCACATATTTTAGGCGTGAAAGTATAACACAGTAGTGTTACTTTCGCATTGACAATATATGCTAAAATCAAAGGGTATATCCGTTGGGATCAGTGAAATCATTATTTAGATTACGAAGCGTGATGACTACCGAGCCTGCATTCGTTTGTAAGTTTTAAACCAGATACAACCAAGGAGTTTAAAAATAAATTTCTGAACGCTCGCATACATTTTTGACAACTAATAAATATGTCACTCATTTTTCATTACTGATTATTCTGCATTTTTAAAATGAAAAATACGCAATTGTTCGAATATTGTGAATGTATGTTGTCGATTCAAAACCTTTATTTAAATATGTTCTTTAATTTGAGGGGACCATTAACCGTTTTGACGGGATCAACATAAAATGTTTGACAGGAAATTAGGTAGAACATTTTATATGAGAAAATGAAATTGTTGTTTTTACCATATTCCTCGTAATTTTTTTGTAGGACTTATTAAGATAAACATTTCTCTTATACATTATATACGTGTAAACTCTACAGTTTTTGCAGCGTACGCAAGAATAGCTCGCAGATGCAGTTTTTCCCGACTTACTTGACAATTATCGTTATATTTTGGACAATTCACACACTATCTTAAAAATATATAGCCTATGTGTTATTCTGATGTATAAGCTATATTATTGTAAACTTTCATTGAAATCCATTCGGTAGTTTTTGCGTGAAAGAGCAACAAACATCCAGACATCCATACATACAAACTTTCGCGTTTATAATATTAGTAAGATTATAATACATGTATTAATGTAGGTAAATATATTGTATGAATTTTATGGGTGAAGTCGGAAGTGTGTAATATCATGTTTAAGACACAATTTCTCTCCATACTATTGTAACTTGGAAAGCATATATGTTCTTTCAACCTTCTGTTCTCAGGGAGGGCTGCTCAGAGGGCCATTTGTAAATCCGCGTTTCGCAATCAGTTACCACACGCTAATCTATAACATAGAAACTATAGCGATAGGCTGAGAAAAAAAATCTATAACTGTTAACTGACACTTCCCGTAGTCCGTGTTGCTGCTAACAATATCAAATGAAAATCTAATAACATTATTCACGATCCGGAAATCGAATCCGGTGCCTCTCGATTGTACATCGCACGCTTATTTCGCGAGACCAATGCTTTTTTTTTATTTATTTATTTTCAAGAAACACAACACATATGTACAAACTTAACATTAAGACAATAACTTAAAAACTTAACAAAAATTGATATCGTTAGCAGTAGTGCTAGGTTCTAGACCCGTGTTACTACTGCTAAAGCCCTCATTAAATAAACTTACATACAAAATACAATTTTATAAGGCACAGACGGCACACAGTTCTTTAATGAGAAATGACATATGTAAATATGTGGGTAACCAGGGTTTAAAAAAATCGAATTATGTTAAATAAATTTTTCTACAATATTTTATGTAGGCATATTTTCGTGTCATATAGGTAGCTGTTATAAAAACATATAATGGATTTGTACGTACATGATATTATTAAGATAATTCTCAAGTAAGTCTCAGGTAAAGCAGTTACCTTATCATTTTCTCCTCGACCATTAAAGCTTATATTTTAAACTGTCTTTCCGAAATTCCATAATACTGTAGAATCGTTTACATATCTAACGCGTTCGTATCCGCTTATGTTTAGTAAACTTGGCAGTCTATTCCTATGTTTATTGTCTGTTCACACCTCCCTTGGTATTTCAATGTGAAGCCAGTTAGGCCCCTTCAGTGGAGTCGTGATGGCCTCGAGGCTTAGGCACGCGGTTGAGAATCTCGACGATCGCGGGTTCAAACCCCAGGCACACACCTCTGACTTATCACGTACTTTAACGGTGAAGGAAAACATCGTGATGAAACCTGCACACCTAAAAGTTCGTAGGAATTTCTTAGGCGTGTAGTCCGCCCACCCGCACTAGGCCAGCGTGGTGGACTAAGCCCTAAACCCTCTCAGTTGTAGAGGAGCTTCGTGCCCAGCAGTGGGACGTATATGGGCTGATGATCAATGAAAACTACAAAATAACGATTAAAATTCTAGTCCATTCTTCGATTAATGTTTCTTCCAAATCAACAAACAGTTTGGATGATTCATCTTTTGGATCGGATTTTCATAAACTCGTATCAGCTGTTTTGTTTGGGAATTTTCGATAAGAAAAGATAGTTTGGGAATGTGTATGGAAAACTGCAACAGTTTTGAGTCCAACAGGGCCACCTCAGGTAACAACCTGAGGTGACTTTAATGTAAACCACATTTCATAATTCCTCTACCAACCTATGTAGATATTACATACATACCCACAACTTCACGCTCGTATTCCCGGAAGGGGTAGGCAGAGGTGCATTTCTGCATCAACATTTCGCCGGATATGTATCAGCCTCGCGTAATATGCGTAATAAATGGAAAAACCCCATCGGTTAAAGGACCCGGGAATACTTCAGCCACGAGGCACGTAGATACTATAATGTACTATTATGAAATTGAGTCCTGGTTCCGTATATAAGTAGGTATTTATATGTTGATCAGTCAAATGTACGAGTTGTAACGGAATAGGTATTTATTTAATAATATTTTGTTCTTATGGTCTTTGAACTACATACCGAAACACGATGCGAGATTGCAGTTTTCGCCTTCCTGATCTTGTCCAATATCAATCTTACCATCAGTCTTGTACATATGTCGCATTTACATGTTATCTGTGCAAATATAAGCCATAGGGCTCAACCTCATATATTTGCCTTTAAAACGATATGTAATTGATGTATAAAAATTACCTTTTCCGCTCAATCCACCGCATTTCACAACAAGAGCACAGAACGCGAGCACTGCGATGGTTCTTGGCCGGCACATGGTGGCGGTGTCGACTCAGCACGCGGCCGGACAAACACTGAACTGCGTGCGCCATTCTCATTTAGGTATTGTTATGATTTTGACCACGTTGCTGTTTAGTTAGGTTTTCAAACTTTGTGCTTGGTAATTAAAATACTTTTGTATAACCGAATAGGTAGGCAGAGGTTCGACACACCCAAATTTCACAAGATCTACTTTTAAGTCCTACGTATGTGGTGAGCCTTATACAGTTTTTCAGTCATTTTCAGACTCGGAAAAAGTAACACTGCTCGACTCAGGAATCGAATCTAGAAACTCTAGAGCACACAGCGCTTCATGGTGCCGCGAAACCAACAAGGCAGTCTTGATAACTGATTGCATAGAAATATTTTAGTATATCGAGAATTGTGGCTATTTTATAAACAATTTTTAACCTGTATTCCTACAAAATTTAACACATTTAAATATTGTTACTAATTTTTACTCATTTAAACTTTTATTATAAATTACACGTGTATCTAACAGAATACGTTGGTACCTTCCTAAACAAACATCCGAATATAACATGTCGCAGTTCTGAAGAAAATACATTAATCTTACGCCCTCGGGCGGTCCCAATCCGTCCCGTAACCATACATTTACAGTAAACATTAAACAATCAATTTCTTTATACAAATACGTATTGTTAAATTCAAATATTGCCGGCAAAATATTTATTTTCAGGACAAACAGGATCAGATCAATAACTCAATTATCCGAAGTCTCATGGGATCTGACGAATTTCCAACAGAGAGGTATGTTACAAAGAAATTGTATGGAGCGCGGTGGAGTTTCGCCAGTCAAGATAAAGCGACGGGATTTTAACAGGGAAATTTTATGGAATGTTTATTTCTAAGCTTTAGTCCATTTCTTTTCAACCTCATACGTTGACGTGGATTAAACGACAGAGTGAACTAACGAGATACGGCATTCAGTCACTCGTAAATAGTCGACAGTTTTGCCGGCCTGTTCGTTTCAGCTTTAGTATACATAAATATATAACATCACGCTTGTATTCCGCGAAGGGGTAGCCGGAGGGGCATTTCTACACCCACATATCGCCAGGTCAGTCCAACTATGGGGCGAGTCTCTTGCCGTTTTTCGGGCACATATTCACTTTTAATATCTTGTCAACAAAGACGTCAACAGCAGCCAAGAGTCTAGAAATATGCTCGGAAATTGCCAATAAATTAACTTCTCTTACGTGGGCCTTGAAACTTAGGTATATAAATATTTATTAATTTATAGTTTTTATACATATAAACGTATAAAGGCGGACTTAATACCTAAGGCATTATCTACCAGTCAAATATAAATATTATAATATCGGCCTAAGTGTATGTAATCAGCTTCCCTCGGCGGTATTTCGGAATGGATATGACTTAGGGACCTTCAAGAAAAGAGCCTATATTTTCCTCAAAGGCCGGAAACGCACCGATGATTCCTCTGGTATTGTGGGTGTCCATGGACGGTGTTGGCTACTTAACATTAGGTGGCTCACTAGCTCGTTTGCCTCCTTTCCAAAAAAAATTAATGTATTTATAAATGTACACTTTATTTATGTGTCTGGCAGATCGTGTATTTTCCGAAGATAAAAAAAAATATTAGTTAAAAAATAAAAAGTTTGGGAATGATGTTCGTTTAGTATTACAGAACGTGCTACGCCATGTCCACATTATCGCGACACATATTCGACAATCAGCCGAGTTTGATTCAATGTTGATAGTTGAGCACATCTCATGATAGTGCACATATAAACTATGCTTACAAGATGATGTCATGCACGATTAGAGATCATCTTTGCAATATTGAATGTGTAAAAATAATGATATGTGAAGAAATTACTTTCTTGTTCGTTGCCAATAAATCTTTTATCAAATATTTTATTTCTTTTTACATTTAAATTATTGTATTAGCTTTCGATAATTATAATCAATTCCATAAATATACCTAGTTCGGTCCAAATAGAGAAACAACTGGCAATAAACGATTACGAATATTTCCAGTTGACACAAAATTAAAGATGATTGATGCCTTTACATAAGTTAAAGGTGATTAACCGGATTCAGTCACGTTTACCTTGCAATACTGTTCAAGCGGATACCAATATTTTGTCAATTCAGAAAACGAGTTCAGAAAACATCATCAGCCCATATACGTCCCACTGCTGGGCACGGGCCTCTTCTACAACTGAGAGGGTTTAGGCCTTAATCCACCACGCTGACTAGTGCGGGTCGGTGAACTACACACCTAAGAAATTCCTTAGAACTTTTTAGGTGTGCAGGTTTCTTCACGATGTTTTCCTTCACCGTTAAAATACGTTATAATTAATTGTGACCGAAGCATATGTGATAAAGCAAGCTATTATTTAAACGCTTCACAGTTCTATTAGTCGAATGAAAGCACTCGACCACAGACAACCGTCGCGGTTAAGATAAAGAATTCTCAACGCAATTACAGCCAATTTAATTCTTTCACTCGCGAGGATAATTTATTTGTACCATAAGGGTGTGATGTCCTGCTGCGAGCTGGCGATAAGGCTCGATGCACACGGACACGAGTTGTACCTCATTTAAATAACGTTTCTAAACGATTGTATTTACTATCGCGAATTCTGCATTAACTTATGTCTCTACAGAGTTTTATCCAGAGCCAAATATATAAAATGGGGCCATTCAAGTATTACGTAAGCTCTAAAGGCGGTGGGGGGATCTTCGCTATTCTTATTTTTGATGACATGGGGGATGGGGGGTGCTGGATAGTGATTACGTAAGCAATATTTTTTTCTCCCAATTTTTTAATAAAAAAAAACAGAATAAATAAAAAAATATTTGTACTAATGTTTACGTAAGCATAGGAGGAGGAGTAGGATACATATTTGCTTATTAATGTACTGAAATGAGGGTCGGGAGGGGGGGGGGGGGGTTTAATAATTGTAAAAAAAAATCTTACGGACTTGAACGGTCCCTATGTAGGTTATTGTTTTAATGCTTCCAAAAGAATTAAAATCTTGTATTGACATATAATTTATCTAGGTAATGTACTATGTCAAGAATTTTGTGCAGAATATCAAAGAACCAAACATACAAAATCCGACGTGTATGATAATAACTTGGATATTTTTTATTTATTTTTCTTCATATTTATTTTAAATTAAACAATTCATCAATTATTTAAAAAAAATATGATTTATGAAAACAAAAAGATACCAATAATTTATAGAATATTCCTTTTTTGATGTCTGTAAATAAATCCTTATGATTTTAGACCAATTCGTGAGTAGTTGCCTTTAACGACTCGTTTTACCCCATGCTGTTCTCGTAAAAGGATCATTCCCTTGGATCCTTTTTCGGATTGTTTTGATGTTTTGTGATTTAACGGGCCTCACATTTAATGTGTCTTTGGATGAAACGTATGTTACCCATCTATTGAAATTTAAATCTTCAGCTACAGTGTTAAAGATCAATTTACAATGAACATTTAACTATAATTTGTGATTGGATATTTAAATGGATATGATACAAGCTCCTTGACAGGTAATATCGTAACTTCATATGTGATTGAATGCGAGTTTACTTGTTCCACAAATAGGTATAAATACGGGGCAAAAATTATTCGATTTCATTGAGAACTTACTTCATAGATTATCCTATAATATTTAGAGCAATTAGAAATTGGCTGCTTGTTCTAGTAAAATGTAGTCGGTTCCTACTTTAATGCTAGACTTATATATTCTATTGAGAGCTGGGTTTTAACCAACCATCCTGTCTTTGTTCGGGTTGGTTTACCTACCTAAAAATAATTTAATGAGAAGTCTGAGTTCTTATAATCAATGGATTGAATGGTCTATAACTAATGGATTATATTGTCTATTGATTGTCGTACTTTCTTTAATACATAGAATGAAAGAATTGAGCGTTCCAATTGAAAGGAATTTCGCGATGATGAAGTTATTAGTATATTATATATATGGTATTATATATATAGTATATTCTCAATTTCATTCCATGCCGATATAAGTTCGCCAAAACCTTACTGACGATGTATCATCATCATCAGCCCATATACGTCCCACTGCTGGGCACGGGCCTCCTCTGCAACTGATACGGTTTAGGCCTTAGTCCACCACGCTGGCCTAGTGCGGGTTGGCGGACTACACACCTAAGAAATTTCTGAGAACTTTTAGGTGTGCAGGCTTTATCACGATGTTTTCCTTCGCCGTTAAAGTACGTGATAATTCTTTGTGAATACACACATAACTTCGAAAAGTCAGGGGTGTGTGCCTAGGGTTTGAACCCGCGACCGTCGAGATTCTCGACCGCGTGCCTAAACCTCGAGGCCATTACGACTGACGATGTATACTCAGTCATAAATATGTTTAATATTTATATTGACGGCTATTAAACCGTGAACGTTGCATGAAATTGAGCTTATATTTTTTCCAGCATTTTTTATCTTCAAACCAAGGAGATCGCGTAAAAAGAGCGCCGGCGGAAAATTTCAAATTTCCGGACCTCCACCGATATTATCGCCCAGTGTATTTCGTATTTATAAACCTTTTTAAATGTATTCCTATTTAGGTTGTTTCAGACGGACAGTGTTTTGTCCCTTAGGTCTCGACCGGAGTTGACAGCATTTCATAGAACTTGACTTTTGTTACGATTTCATTGTAGCAAGATTTTACTCAACTGTTTTATATTCGACCGTCTTGTTGGTGAATGGGAGCTGCTGTAAGATTTTCTTTTATATTTTATTTTTCAATTTGGCCTGGAACTTATATTGTCTTTTCAACTCCTCCTTATATTGTCTTTCTGATTAACTTCGTTGCGGGATTATGACAAATTTAGGTCCCCTTAGATCCGCTGAGCTTCATTGCTCGGTGTCATTACTGTGCGTGCCGCTGTTGATCCTGGAGCACAGGAGTTACAGTGGCGGGTGTGTGGTGGGATAGGGACAAAGAAAAATTTGGCCTGGAAAGTAATGACAATGGCCCCTATTTATTAACACGATTAGATCATTGATAATATTGAGGTGTACATATGTTTGTGAATTTGCGACGCGAAATAGTCGAGGCTAAGTTGACTCAGTCTTTAGCATACACACATTCGAAATATCACATGTAAGTACTTATTATCTATATGAATAGCCTCGTAGTAACCCCAGGATGATAAGGCGCGTGCGAACAGAAAGTATGCGCTATTATTCCCGGGCTTATTCTTTTAATTCACGAAGTTAAAATGTACTTGGTAAAGGACAATAAATAAATAAATAAATACACCCAACAGTCACATACATAGTTCTGACCCCACATTAAGATACGAGTCTTGTGTCGTGGGTATCAGAAAATACGAGAGACTTTTCGGTCTCACAAACACCCAGACCCGAAACAAATATTTGTGGATGACACACACATTTGTCTCGGTGCGGGGATCGAACCCGCGGCCTCTCGTTTCGCTAGCTGGTGTCTAGCCAACTGCGCCACGGGGCTGTCACACGGGGGGCACAATATGCTCCTCCATTATTAAATGACTGACTAAAATCTTAGCTGACAACATGATGGTGTAACATACAGTCATACCTGTCCACACCTCCGAAGATACAGACGTATGTCTAACGGTCTTACGTATAAACATTTTTTTTAACTTTAACATTCTTTGTCTCGTTTTCTCTAACATCACAAGTCTTTTAATAGAGAAGGACAAAGTTTAAGTTGTTAATTTAATGTTTAATAGTAATGGCGTATTTGTGTAATACCCATCTCAGTTGTAGAGGAGCCCAAAAATAAATAAAAAAATATGGCTACCTAATCACGATAAGTATTACCTGCACCTGTTTTCGATCACGGTCTGTTAACCTGTTATGATTTAATGTTGCAATTTGGAATACATTATTTAATCCATCTTGTTGCGATTTTTGATACTACGATCGTATACATTTACGATTGTAAATTATTAACCTTGAAAAAATTTACACATAACAGTTTGCAAAAACTCTCCACACTAGGCACTGCCTGTCTCGTGGAGAGTTTTTTTACAGGAGTATCTTAAAGCTAGTAATAACGGTGCTGAATATATAATTAAAACAAAATGGATAATCAAATATTATAAAACAAACATTAAGAAAACATTTCGGTTTTTTTTTGCGTGAATGTCTTTGTAATCACTATAATTATTATCTACCTTACCTTTCGATCACTGTCTGTTTACATCCTGTATAAAAGCGGTAACAGCGATGCGTGATCAAAAAAGCAGCACACGAATCTCGTCAAACAATGGAACAAAACGCGAAATGAGCGCTCCATAGCGAGGCGGTTGGAAATGTTAGGTTGGCGTGTCGGCAACACATTTGCCACCATTGTTACCAGCACGAATCCAGTCGCGTTTTCAGCTCGGATACTCACACGTGCCCACTTAAGTATCGGTATACTTATACTCTGACGGAAAGAATACGTCGAGCGGGTTCAATAGATGTATGAAAAGGGATCTAATGCCATTTGTACCTTATTCTAACGTATCGTGAATAATTGCTTATCTGTAGGTAAACGCGCGTCTTTTTGTTGGAGTTGAAAATTTTCTACTGTTAATTTCTACGATTCTTATAATGGGTTCATCACCAGTAAACTAAACTATAGATGCCTTCCCAAACTACTGAAATAAATGGGAAGAATTTGCTTTGGAGTCTTCAACAATCTTATTTCTGCTTGGAATTCTTGAGCATTGATTCAATTTTTTTCTTCAACCTTCTATCGTCCTTCTAACCTATTGTGGGATACTAATGTGATATAAACCGCGAAATTTTATTTTTATCCTTGAAACAGTAACTTAACATTGGTGCACCTATTATATTTTCATTAAATTTTAGTCCGAAATATTTTTATAAGGTATTAATTACACTTTGCTATGAGCTTACATTAATCGTAATAGATGCGGCGAGTAGCTGCCGATTTTAAGTTCAATTATTTCTTACTCAGCCCCAGTTTTTTTTTACTTTCTCCTCCGAATAACCTTCGCGAACGATTTCACGTAATAGCTTTTTCAAATGCCTAACAACTGTAATCGATCAATCACGAATACTTGACGAACACATCGGTGGTGTGCAGAAAGTTCCACGCCGCCCGCCGATGTCACGAGCCAATAAAAATGTCCACGATTTATGACTTTCAAAACACAAGCAATCTAAACGGTTTAGGGGTATGTGTCCCATAATCTTGCGTTTGAGTTCACTCGAAGTTTAGGGATCGGTACCTCAAAAGGAAAAAATATATATAACTCGTGTATCTGTCTGTCTGTCAAGCCAATTTGCTCCGATGATACTTAAGGGGGGCACTTTTACATGTCGAACTAGAAAGTACCTACATTTTGTAGAAAAACAAACAAGCCATAAAACAAATCCATCGCTTAAAATCTAGAAATTTCGGTTTCGATTCTCGGGCTTAGCGAAGTGTTTTGGTACACAGAACCAATACCAACAGTACTACGAAGTCGTGATGGCCTTGAAGTTTATGCATGCGGTCAAGAATCTCGACGGTCGATGGTTTAAACCCCAGGCTCACACCTCTGACTTTTCGAAGTTATGCGTGTATTCACAAAGAATTATCACGTACTTTAATTGTGAAGGAAAACATCGCGAGGAAACCTGCACACCTAAAAGTTCTTAGGGATTTCTTAGGTGTGTATCTGCCAACCCGCATTAGGCCAGTGTGGTGGACTAAGGCCTAAACTCTCTCAGCTGTAGAGGAGGCCCGCGCCCAGAAGTGGACATATGGCAACGAAGTCCAGAAAAGTCCTTTAAAAATAAAATATTATTCTCACTTCCCATTACGTTAAAACACGAATAGCGAAATGTAAAAGGGTTTAAAAAACACCTCAACCCACTCCAGGGGTACAGGCATATAAGTGTGTGTATGGTAATAGGATCTATTTGTCGACACAAAGCAAAAATTTAATTTAAGCATCAAGTCGAATAATGCTTTGCGAATGAATTAATTGGACTGGCGATCGGAAGCCTCGTCCGGAAGTGAATGATTGCGTTTGATCCCCATCAATGTTTTATTTCAATTATCTGTTATTTGATTTTGTTTTGTGTTTAGTTTGTTTGCTGAAAATATTAATTGGGAACGTGATATTACTATTGATAGCAAATAAACTTAATTGCTTTGCATTGGTGCTAATTAAATATTTTATATAAAATATGACTGATAGTGTATGTGAAAAAGTGAATAGAGGTAATATGTTAGTTATGCTTTCATATATGACAGCCCCGTAGCGCAGTGGTTTCTGATACCCACTGAACTACATATGTATATTGTATGTGGCGTCAGAACTATGTATGTACGTAAGTGGCTGATGGCTGTATTTATTTATAAGCTTTTGCTCGCGACTCCGTCCGCGTAGACTACAGGGTTGGGTTCAGAAAGAAAATAAGTTGTAGCCTTTGATTGAAGAAATTCGTATATTTTAAAAAGTTACTAATCTTATATAGCCTGCATCTCAAAATCCTTTCTTAAGGGATGCCTACGTCATCGTAGCTTTATGCATGCAAAATCTCAGCCCGATCGGATAAAATTGACAAAGTTTCATACTAACTTTCATCCCCTATTTTATCCTATTAATCAAAATCCTTTCTTAGCGGAAGCCTACGTCATAACATCTACCTGCATGCCAAATTACAGCCCGATCCGTCCAGTGGTTTGGGCTGTGCGTTGATAGATCACTATGTCAGTCAGTCAGTCAGTCACCTTTGAGTTATACATATATATTTAGATATCTAAATCCTAAGCTCATTTTTATGAAATTGAGAACAGGGTTGCATGATGTCATGAAAAAGGTACTTTTTAAAACCAAAAAAGTTGTTCTTAGCTTGTTCGAAGATAGATAAAGAGAAGCTGATTTAAAAAAAAAAAAACTAATGCAGATTATTAAAATTGGTTTCCACCTATACGCGCGATGTCTATGGGGCAAAATCTTACCACCAGAAATAACCAATATAGTTATACCTAGCTGCAGAAATGATCGTCTCGTCATATCTCAACGTATAATGGACTTTTTGGAGCCAAACACATATGAAAACTCTCTGGCTCATCAGCGTAATTTCGCCAGGTCACCTCCGACCACACAATAACTCTTTTTAAACCCAATTACACGGAACAATGTCGAAAAAGGCGTCCAATTAAAATAAATCACAACTCCTGATATGAAGTAACGGCTTAATTTTTTTAACTCGCGTTAAATTGCCCGCCGCACATATTAACTCACTGTACGCCATCGATAAATCTGCATGCAAATTTAAACTTTATTGTATGTTAATAGGGTTAAAAATAAGTATCTATAGAAATTAGTAGGGTGTGGTTATAGTGTCAGCGTTTTCAGGGCGGTATAGATTACGTGCAATATTATAATATAATATTGCTAAATGTACTTAATTGTCGTCGTCAACAGTAGAATTATTAGATACAATCTAGAGTGCCATAGAGTCTCGCATAAATTCTTGAGTACCATAGATGCAGTGTATTTAAAAATACTTACGTTTTTTTCTTAATCTTGGCAAATCATTACAGTGATACCTCTTACGCTTCCTATATGTCGGGGGTCCATACTCCAGATAAATAGTGTAATGCTTTAACATAAAATTCTAACTCGTTCCCGCTGCAAAGATGACCGTCGCCGTACGACCCATTCATGCTTTATTTGTTACATCTTTCTTCCCATTTCAATGCTTCTCATATAAACACGTTGCCGCAAACCACTTAGTTACGCAACTTGTTACTGCTTTAACGATTATTCGCACTAAAAAATTGCCAAGAATTTTGACGAGCTGATTTATAAAATGATTAGTGTTCACTTTGTTTAAAACAATACTGAGCAATACTGAGCGTAAATGGAATGCTGAAATAAATGAGGAAGAGCTCAAAAATATTATGAAATACTTGCAGGGGATCTTTATCAGGTATAATGTATATCTGATTGAGAGAATCCGAGTTTACTTTTGAGGGCAGGGATTTTTTTTAAATTTGGAAATATGGGTGTAACAATACAACTCTGTCTATCCCAATTCCCATGGCGTATACAATGAAAATGTGTAATTTTTTATGTCTATTGTTAGACTGGTATATGTACATATGTATTTTGTTCATTTCAGTTTATTATCGTTACTTTACTACGTAAATTGTTTCATCTTCCCGATGTTGTTTATATCATAATTAAATACTTTGTCAGTTTATAAACCTCCTTCGATAAAACCTCACAGCTTTGTTTCCTACCAATTGTCCAATCATGCTGTCAATATTCCAAAACAATATTCAGTTATCTGTGCAACAAAAAAAAGTGTAGGAGCGCGTTTGTATTCATTAAAATTAAAGATCCGTTATCTTCACGCCGTATAATACGAGGCAGGTACAACTACGGATACAATAGGGGTATTAATCAAATTAATTTCAATCGATTGGGTACGCCCAATTAGCCGGAACGGATCGACGTCACCTTTCTATTTGGAACGTCTGTTTGTCATCTAATTAATAACACTTGTTTGAGAAAAATCCATAGATAAATATAATGATGTGTTCTAACGAGGTTAGAGTTATATAGTGTAGAGGTAGTGGTACTCGATTGTTTGAGAACTATTATTTTACAATCGATTTTTGTAATTTCACCGTTAACGATTGATTATAAATCCATTAAAAAAAAAACTTTAATTGGGTTCTTTATTAAACTGGAAATTTTTTACTTATTAAAAAAAATGTGCTAATATAATATTTAAGCCATTTGTTTATCGTTTTTTTTTCTAAAATGACTTGTACCTTAGTCCTGATGCACTAGGACGTAGTGCAATATTTAACAATGCACCAATTCGAAATTCCGGTGAAATATTCTCAAATACGTATATTTTCTCATCATCATCATCATCAGCAGGCTTTCTTACGTCCACTGCTGGACATAGGCCTCTCCTATGGCACGCCACTCGGCTCGATCTTCGGCCCTCCTCATCCAACCGCTGCCAGCCACCTTGCGAATATCGTCACCCACCTAGCCAGAGGGCTATTTTCTCATACTTTTTTGCAAATATTATATTCTTAACCGTACCACACTTAGTCTAAGAAGGACAAATTAAGGTGCTTCCTTTCGTTCAAAAAAGCTTATTGGGTATTTCAAGTCTAGTCATCTAGCTATAGCAAAACTGTCAACTATCGTCATACATCAGTCTTCTGCGAGTTTAAAATAATGGTAGTCCTATCTGTATTGTATTAAATTCCTCTACAAATAAGTCTGCGTCTATTTAGCTATAAATAGCAAACGACAGTTTTATCAAAATTTATCCTCTAAAAATGAGGAGAATACGTCTCATCATCATCATCAGCCCATATACGTCCCACTGCTGGGCACGGGCCTCCTCTGCAACTGAGAGGGTTTAGACCTTAGTCCACCACGCTGGCCTAGTGCGGGTTGGCGGACTACACACCTAAGAAATTCCTAAGAACTTTTAGGTGTGCAGGTTTTATCACGACGTTTTCCTTCACCGTTAAAGCAAGTGATAATTCATTGTGAATACACACATAACTTCGAAAAGTCAGAGGTGTGTGCCTGGGGTTTGAACCTGCGACCGCCGAAATTCTCGACCGCGCGCCTAAACCTCGAGGCCATCACTGCTTTCTGAGAATACGTCTCTTTAGCTATAAATAACAATTAAACTCTCCATACAGTGTAAATATAAAAGGCAAATAAACGAGCGCAGTACAGTACCGTTGGTATTAACAAAAAGCCGTGCACTAAATCTCAATGAGTATGTAAAGGTTCATCTATTTTAATTAGCTCCTCGAATTGTTACCTTTGATGTATGGGAGGCGCGGATACACGATACAATGGATGTGGTATCTTATTATTTTTATTTATTTCAAAACACAATAGGTGACACACAATCTTAGATATTGCTAGTATAGAACTTACAAAATATAAATTCTAATATTGAAGCCTAATTATGAGACAAACTGAAATTAATAGTTGTTAAATAACACAATAATGAAATCTTAATATAATAATTTAATTGAATGAAAAAAGTGAGGACCTCGAGGATAAGGCGATTCAAACCGCAGACACACACCTCTGACTTTGCGAAGTGCGTGTATTCTTAATGAATCATCACGTACTTGAACCGTAAAGGAAAACATCGCGAGGAAACCTGCGCACCTAAATATTCTTAGGAATTTCTTAGGTGTGTAGTCTGCCATACCGCAGTAGGTCAGTGGGATAGACCAAGGCCTAAATCCTCTCAGTTATAGGAGGCGCGTATCCAGCAGTTGGACGTTTATGCGCCGATGATGATGATGAAAAGAAGTATAATTCCGACATGACTCCAAACACTGTTTTTAACAATAAAATTATACAATAACACAATATTGTTGTTCCTTTTTTAGACTAGTACGACAGCACTGTCCCTGTTGGAAAGCAGGATTTTGTAATCAGGCTGCAATTTCGACGTCAGGTAGCGTAAGTCTGTTTATAAAATCAAAATGTTTTTTTTAAGATTCAGACTGATGCTTTCGTCATCGCAAACGTATGTATGTACGAGTAGATGATGTAACAGGGATACTTAATTCATTATTCGTTCTATTTGCGCCATATTAAGGCGTTTAAGAAATACATCTATTCCAATTTTAGTACATCCGTGGCACATCGTTAACCCTTTCGATTTAATTGGTAGATTCTTTAGAAGATATCGATTTACGTCTCCCGCAGACAATCGTGTGTCGGCGGCCAAGTGAGAAATCTGACAATTTCCAAAACGACCCAGCCGACGAACCATATTAATCTCTGACTTAGTTATTGCGAAGTTGGACTTATGTGGTAGAGATTATGAATTTTGGTTAATGGTTGTAGTTAAATAATTTTAATAAGATACAGTTTATTCACATTCAATGAATAATAACTTGCTTTAACGGTGAAGGAAAACATCGCGAGGAAACCTGAACTCTCAAAAGTTCTTAGGAATTTCTTAGGTGTGTAATCCGCCAACCCGCACTAGACCAGCGTGGTGGACTAAGGTCTTAACCATCTCAGATGTAGAGGAGGCCCAGCAGTGGGACGTATATGGGCTGATGATGAAGATACAGTTTATTATATAAGTATGTTAGGTGTGTTTAATATACAACTTCAGTGGAACCAATTGTATATTTTTAGTATCCCAGAGAACACTTCTAAATACACGTTTAGTCTTTTAGTCTCGGGTTTGTAAAGGTGTAATAACTGTGGTATAGCAATGTAAGAAAATAATACATATAAGTTGCCGAGTTAAAAAAAATAGCATACATTTCAGCTCATTATACTATAATTATACCTATATTTCTCAGTTTCACTTACTACAATCACCAATTCAGTCATAAAAAATATTGTCATTTTGTAAATTGTCTGTAATTTCAACTTCACCGCTAGCACCCACATACCTACACACAATGAGTTATAAATCCAGCTTTATTTGTTTTACCTCTCATATTTTCAAAGTAGAAAGTTTGCGTTTCTTTAGCCCCGAGGGATAGAAACCACGTAGACGTAAGCACGTTGTTAAAAGATACAATTTTTATTTTTATTGGTTCAAATTTATACTCAATCAATCAAAGATATTACCACTGGGTATCTGACCCTGTGTGACGTTGCAGTGCGATCTAAATAATGTGAGTTGGAATAAGCAATCTCTGTTGATACAATTTCAGGCCTGTTCTTATCTGGATATACATACGCGCATTTTAATCCCAGGTGATATCATCATCATCATCATCAGCCCATATACGTCCCATTGCTGGTCACGGGCCTCGTCTACAACTGAGAGGGTTTAGGCTGTAGTCCGTCACGCTCTCCTAGTGCGGCCTAGCGGACTACACACCTAATAAATTCCTAAGATGTTGGTTTCCTCACTAGGATTTTCCTACACCATTAAAGTAAGTGATGGGTCGATTAATATGATTAATATGGGCCGATTATATTGCCGGTTTTTAGCTAAATTCTGGACACCGTGCTGCCACATTTATTTAACTAGAGAATTTGCCGCCTCGTGGCGCAGTTGGTTAGATACCAGCACCGAGACAAATGTTTGTGTGGTCCACAAATATTTGTTTCGGGTCTGGGTGTGAGACCGAAAATTCTCTCGCAGTTTCTGATACCCACGACACAGGACTTGTATACTAGTGTGGGGTCAGAACTATATGTGACTGTTGGGTGTATTTATTGTATTTACTTATTTAATTTGGTATCCAGGGTAGGCCGAAAAGGGTATGTCAGTGTCCGGCGTCTACCATTATTTCGCTTGGCTGAATTAGGTCATTGAACATCACGAGAATTTACTACTAAAAACCCATTAACACTTTTCCCAACACCTAAATAGCACGCCCTTATCCCGAGGCAATCTTACTACTTCACACCTACTTTTTTCAAAACTCAAACTCTTCACGGTTCTGCATAGGCACGTATTCACTCGCATTCATTTGTAAGACCCGTACATCTTCCTGCGACACGTATGACGTCACAAGAAGCTGGTGGAATAAAACGAGTCCTGTTGTACATATCGGACGTGCGACGACAAGACCTGCTTCCGCTCGTTCTTTGTACCGCCCACATTACAAGAGGTTATTATAGGCTTAAACGTTTCTTATTGTGGAAAATATTCTTATTTACCTTTATGTGTCGTGGAGTTCTTTTTTATTTCATCAATTACATCATAGACTGACTTACATTACCTTTTTCCATATGATTTTTTAAGTCGTGATGGCCTCGAGGTTTAGCCACGAGGTCGAGAATCCCGATGGTCGCGGGTTCAAACCCAGGCAAACACCTCTGACTTTTTGAAGTTATGTGTGAATTCACAAATAATTATCATGTACTTTAACCCCTGTGCCCAGCAGTGGGACGTATATAGGCTGATGATGATGATATGAATTTTGGACTCACATTCATCTCCTTAAATTTCAGAAAATCATTGCTTAACATATTTAGTATTTAATTAGAAACTTACTTGACGATTCAAAAGCACTTGTAAAAGTTTATTTGAATAAAGGTGATTTTGACTTTGACTTTGACTTTGACATAATTACAGCGCAATCTGTTCTGTGCTTTGAGTTGTTTGTTGCTAGATAAGTTATTCAGTCAGTAAATAATGCCATTTATATAAAAAAAAAACATGAAACAGCTATAACTGTGACTTCAATTGGATCACGTTAAGCACTACGAAGTCCACCACATACATACATATGTGACTATACTATAGAGCTGTTCTAATACTTAAGAGCGTTTCTTAAGAAATTAAAACCTAATCAGAAATGTCCACTTAATGTCCCAGTAATTGGTATGGAAGCTAGTGTGAACTTAGATTTGCGATATAGCATAGAACGTAAATTATGAAAATTACTTCATTAAGTAGGGTAACAATGTGTCAGTGCCCTTGGGATCAAGTCGTGAAGATGAAACAATAACGAGATGTTACCATTGTTCGGAACAGAAAGGCTGCTATAGTATCTACTGTGTCAAAGGTCGTGTAACATAAAAAAGCTAATTGGCTGGCTTATGTTATACACTAGAGTGAGTCCGCAGCTTAATCTACTATTTTTCTCGAAATAGGTATTGTACACCCGCACTAGGCCAGCGTGGTGGAGTATGGCCTAAACCCTCTGAGTTGTAGAGGAGGCCCGTGCCCAGCAGTGGGACGTATTTGGGCTGATGATGATGATGATGAGGTATTGTTAGGAAGTTAGACGTATGATCGTGTTTTTTTTTTGAAGCAAAACTATTTGATAGCTGTTCTATAAATACCGGGTATGGCCAAATTTCAACACATATCATATTTAATACATTTCGTAAAAATGTTGATTAATCAGCCCATATACCTACGTCCCAACACCCACTGTTGGGCACGGGCCTTCTTACAACCAAGAGGGTTTAAACCTTAGTCCACCACGCTGGCCTAGTGCGAGTTGGCGGACTACACACCCAAGTAATTCCTAACAACTTTTAGGTGTGCTTTGTTTTCCTTCACCGTTAAAGTAAGTACCGGAAAAGTGTATTTATTTACCTATCAAATTTATAGATCGAACAGCAGACTTTCGTGGGTTTTTATTCAACACATCGTGACCTGGTATATACTTACATCCCAATCAGTGGTGGTACACCCATAGAAGCCCAAAAGCGTTAACTGTTAATTGTGTAATAAATAGTTTAAAATAGTTTATTGTGGGATCAGGATTTTCTCAAATTGCTTTCGTTAAATAAATATTCGGAATGTTGTCAAGAAAATCTTAGCTTCCGTGGAAGTACCGCTACTGGTCCCAATTAACCCATACATAAACATTTTTTTTTGCATTTATTTTACCTATAAGTACGACTGACGGATAGACATGTTCTTTTGTTTAATAATATCTAGTGAAGAGGCTCCCAGACGTGCTCGCTAGGAAGCACATTAGAAATTTATCCCTGACCTCTACGTACGGGAAATGTTCAACGGTAATTATTAAAGGCGAGTGTGATGGCAGCGAGATTAGCATATCAAAACGACCGCAGGCGGAGTCACGATGCATTACAACATTACTATTTAATATGCCGAAGTGCTTAGAGCGTATGGAAAGTGATTTATTATTGAATATTGCGAATTATAAACATGCGTGGATGTATGGAAAGGGTAAGAGTTTCCGTATTTCTCACTTAATTTAGCGTGAAGTTAAGTCATTAATTTATTATTTATTTGGGTTTACTTTTTGTCAACAATAAAATTTATTGCAATGCAAATTTAATACACTCAAATAAGTCCAATATTTCTCAATCTAGCTTTTCAGATATAAAATTTATAATGCGATTTTCTTAATTATTTGAAGCACATAATATATTTTTTATTTTATTTTTAAAATACAATTCTTGAAAGAATTCTGAATAAAGAAGCTACTGAAAACTTTTAAGTATAGTTTTTAAAATGCAAAGAAAATTATCACGAAAAGACAATCTGCCATATGATGATAATTGGAGTAAAAACGAGAGCAAAGCTTGCTCTGGTGGCATAAGCCGGAGTGCACACTAGCACGCACGTACTAAAACCGTGTCAATCATCGTGTCACTCGGTCGCACATGGCGGCGCGGCTGGCGGGCGGCCAATACTGTGCAATGCACGAACGCTTAAAGCTGCTTAACACTGTTGTGGAATAAGTAGTTTAAACATCACTTAGATATATCTATCACTATTATACACTTTGTTAAACAGACAGTGATATGAGAGGATAAGGAGAAGCCACAGTGAGTTTTCTTACAAATAGATGCTCGTGCGCAGCGAGCGATTTACATACACAGTACTAATCTAAGTAATATAAGTCTCGCAACTCAGTTATTCTACCGTAAAAAGCTGTGAGATACCTTAATACCTTGTAGCGACCATATCAATTTTTAAAATCTTTTGATAGCCCCTTGGCGCAGTTGGCTAGATACCAGCTTGCGAAACGAGAGGCCGCGGTTTCTATCCCCGCACTCAGACAAATGTTTGTGTGATCTACAAATATTTGTAGATAGTAGTAGAAAAGTCTCTCATAGTTTCTGATACCCACGACACAGGACTTGTATACTAGTGTGGGGTCAGAACTATGTACATTATGTGATTGTTGGGTGTACATACATACATACATAAACTCACGCCTGTATTCCCTTAAGGGTAGGCAGAGGTGCATTTCTGCACCCACATTTCGCCAAGTATGTATCAGTCCCACGTAATAGGGGGCGAGCCTATTGCCGTTTTTCGGGCACATTTCCAGACTCCGTGCTGTTACCGAGAATTTTCTAATGGAAAAACCCAATAACACTTTGCCCGACCCGGGAATCGAACCCAGGACCTCTAGATCGCACGGCACATACTTGTACCGCGAGACCATTATTTTTATGTTTTAAATAAATATATTGACATATCCCCAGATATTGTCAGCTGAAGTTTATTTGTTTGTTTACTTGAACGCGCAAATCTCAGGAACTACTGGTCCGTGAGTAAAATTATAATAGGGTCGAAATAGTTACATCTGTATTTACAGATGTAAACATTATTATGTAATCATTATTTAATGAGTATGTATCAGTTCCACGTAATAGGGGGCGAGCCTATTGCCGATTTTCGGGCACATTTCCAGACTCCGTGCTGTTACCGAGAATTTCCTAATGGAAAAACCCAATATCACTGCCCGACCCGGGAATCGAACCCAGGACCTCTAGATCGCACGGCACATACTTGTGCCGCGAGACCACATACATACTTACTTACATACTTACATACTTGGCGAAATGTGGATGCAGAAATGCACCTCTGCCTACCCCTTCGGGGAATACAGGCGTGAGTTTATGTATGTTTATGTATGTTATTTAATGATTACGATTATCTATTGTCCGACTGTCAATCAATACCTACCGCACGCATTTAAATTTTTTGGCAGGTTTTACACATTCTATGCTGTTATATGTAGTTGAGATATGGGGACTTGAATATTCAGAAAGTTGCAAATTGGGCCTTCGTTAATCTCATTGACCAATTTCAATAATATTACTCCTTAATACCTGCCGCGCTCTCACGTGGTCCCAAGGGCTCAAGGGTTC
The DNA here is from genome assembly GCA_907164795.1 of Hemaris fuciformis. Classification (NCBI taxonomy): domain Eukaryota; kingdom Metazoa; phylum Arthropoda; class Insecta; order Lepidoptera; family Sphingidae; genus Hemaris; species Hemaris fuciformis. Next base: position 2,160,807 of record OU015454.1, read on the forward strand.
TATTCCCCATGAGAAATTGAAAATAAATAAATAAATGTGAAACGCTAATAGACTGTATTAAACATAGCTGGCGCAACGAGGGCGTAGATTTTCACTTTTGCCTTCCCTCTGGGATACTGACGAAAATTTAACTATTTAAGCATTTCTCGGAAGTAGTGACGGCCTCGATGTTTAAGCGCACGGTCAAGTCAAAAACTCGGCGCTCGCGGGTGCAAACTCCAACCACTTGTGTACAACCTCTGACTTTTCGAAGTTTTGTGTAAATTCATAATTATCACGTATTTTAACGGTGAAATAAAACAGCGTAAGGAAGCCTGCATACCTAAAAATTGTTTAGGATTTCCTTTAATGTATAGTCCGCCAAACGGCACTAGACCAGCGTGGTTGACTTAGACGTAACATCTCTCACCAGCTGAGCTGAGCTAAGTCAGCTGTAGAGGAGGCCCGTGCCCAGCAGTGAGATGTATATGGGCTGGTGATGAAGCATTTCTCAATAACATTATGAAATATGAGCCACTGAACTAAGGTTTCACCAAGCTTTATATGTACACGTTACGTATACTCGCAACGTACTTTTTGCCTCGTGGTCTCGCGGTACAAGTATGTGCCGAGCGATCTAGAGGTCCTGGGTTCGATTCCCGGGTCGGGCAAAGTGTTGTTGGGTTTTTCCATTAGGAAATTCTCAGTAGCAGCACGGAGTCTGGAATTGTGCGCGAAAAACGGCAATAGGCTCGCCCCCTATTACGTGGGACTGATACATACCTGGCGAAATGTGGGTGCAGAAATGCACCTCTGCCTACCCCTTCGGGGAATACAGGCGTGAGTTTATGTATGATGTATGCAACGTCCTTTTTTAGGTAGTTTCTATGTTCGCGTGCGCGAAGCCATCGATAGAATAGATCGTTAATAATAAATCACAATGTTAGTTTGTTACCTTTTAACTCGGCAACCAATCACCGTATCGTATAATATTCTTCGAGGTATATAGGAGAATAGATGGACTAGCGTATGGAGTGAAGGTTTATTTTGTTTAATTTACCACACGTCCTTCTATTATATCCAAATGGTTGTAAGTCATCTTTCTAAATCAAACTAACAAAATTCCAACTTTACTGTTCACGACCGTATTATATCCTCTCGCCGAACCCGTACGCTTTCTGCCTCATTCGCAATTTTTGCATCCTACATACTTTTTCTCCCATTGCTCGGAGACTCATCTCACCGACTCTTACTATCCTAAAGACCTTCATAATACCAAAAGCGAAAATTGACTGCATCATGACTGCAGTGCGGTACAATAAATATCAACTTTCGAGAAATTATTAAGATTACCTCTCACTCATCACTATCATCATCACAAACAAGGGTGTTATCTTATTGTTAGGCCACAAACCTCCTATCCAAGGAAATTAGTCTTCAAATCGTGTTCAAACAGGCATCAATCAACATCGCTTTAATCCTTTCATTGAAATATTTAAATCGTTCAAAACACTTCCAGTCCTCAAACCCCGCATTTAACTTTAATCTATTTAAACTGTGCATAAACAAGTGAATTGAAACAAAAGAGAGAATAATATTGTTAACTCAGGACTTTATATTAATGAGAATCCGATTGGCTGTGTCGTGCACATTGCGCGGGAACGCTGCACCTCGCCACTTCGTCGCTGATTAAAATGCTCAATGGAAACATAACGTTGGATTATAATAAAATGAACGGTAGAGCGAGTTTATTATTTATAACACAAATTGTATTGTTCTCAATTTATTTTCAATCAAACAGTGAGAGGACAAAAAAGGTCTTTATTTTTTACATTCCTCGGTAGTGTTTTGTCCCTGAGCTTAACTGTTACCAAGGTTTAAACGATAGTACACTTACCTACATATTCTTATATAAGACTACTAAACGTGTCTCATTTGTTTATATTCATTAAATTAAAATATGAGTCATGTCCTAATGAATGTACTTTAATGGTGCATGAAAACATCGTGAAACATAGGCATACCTAAAAAAAAACACATAAGGAATCCCTAAGATATGACATGAAGTATCCCGCACTAGATCAGCACGGTTATGTCTTAATACTTTTGATTAATGAATGGGGTCTGTGCAAGACGTACAATATAAAATGATTAACATGAATAAAAGTTTGCAATAGACCACCACTAAAATTTTCTGTTCACACAATTCCAACACTAACTAACACAATATTGTTTGATCACCACTAATCGAAGACATAAGCTTTGCAATACAAAGGCTTTCCTATTGAGCGAACTACAAAACCCTCACTGAAGCGCTCCGAACCCTCTTAATAAAATATAACTCCATTTACCTCCATTAAAATCCAGACTCAAAAGCTTGTACACAGTCACTTAAAATCCTTTACAAATCCGGGCGCAGGATACAAAACAGAATAAAAATGACACAAGAAAAAAGGCCAGTCCATTCAATTAAATCAAGCGAAAAATCTCCTCTGAAAATATAAGAAAGAATTAATTGGAGGCGAAAAAGGAATCCGTACAAAAGGTGGGGAGAAGTTTTACATTTAGCAGGGCCGAGTGACGTTTCCATTAACCCAGTCAATACGAGTACATTTAGTGTTTCTTTATAATTCATTAGGTTTAATTAAAAAAACTTGAGATTGTTGCGTCATTTGCCTGTGGAACGTTGTTTTAATGGCACGCCTAATGTTTATTGGTCGCTTTGTTTTGATTTATGTGTTATTTAGAAAAATCTCATTAGTGATCCCTTCCGCTGTTTAATGTTTTCGTGGACGTATTTTTGTTTCTCGAGGGAGAATAATTTTTCTCCGCCCACTCTAAGAAACGATGGATCGTTTAGGTTCACAAATGTTTTGTATTTTCTTAACATTTTCTTATAAATATTTTATTCACTTTGTTCAATAAATGTTCTAAAAGGTCTTAAAATTTTAGCTGTAAACGATTTAAGGTTTATGATGAAAACTATTGCGTCGAATTGCCTGTCACTCTATTTAACATTTAGTTTTATATCTTCACTGGATGTGTCGTCGATCACCTCCCCTAGTGATAGGTTACGTTATAGAAATACATAAGTCAGTGTATTAAAACACGGTAATGAAAGTCACGATGGTAAAGTAACTATCACGTAACTTAGCAATTGTATGTTTTTCCATCCTTATTTCATAAAAAGTCTATGTCTATGTCGTCGCTGGATGCAGGCTGCCTCCAACAGGTCACTATGGAAGTCATTGAGGGAGGCCTGTGTTCAGCAGTGGTCTCCCTTAGGCTGATAATGATGATGATGATGATGATGTCTTATTTTATGTATCCTTGACAACCTATATAAATATAATTTATTCATTGAATTATCAAGGCGGGAAAACGGTACAAGAAACTCATATTCGCATATATACGCTTCTAAGTAACCAATTTTCAAAGTGAATCCTCGAATTTGAGAGACGAAATACAAAATCCAGTAAATAAAGTGTCGGTTAATAATTAATTTACTTATAACAAGCTGGCGAAATTGTGCCGTCCTGCCCAACAGACACAAATAATTCGAGAACAACAGACTCAAACCACTATAGTCTTAAACACCTTATACACAATGGTTGCTATCCCATTATCTATATTTGTCTAAGATAGGCAAATGCTACTTGGAACAGTTCTAAATATTTAAGTAGACAAGAAATCAATGGTGTGTACGGCGGCAGACATCGGGCGGGTATTGATTGGACGCTTTACTGGAAAATTAAACAATAGGAGTGTATTGTTAGCTGTTCTCTATTGTTTGGCTTCTTGACGAGGTCTTATTTTAGCAATATTCAAAATATAACAATATTCCTTCACCTAAGTTTCGATAATATTATCGTAAAAGAATACACCTTCACGCCTACGTCTTTCCAATTGTGTTTTTAAATCTTATTCAAGTTTCGTATTTTGTTCTGAGAATTTCCTAATGGAAAACTCCGTACAATGAGTAACACTATTCGGAGAACTAACTCAGGAATGGAGTCAGGATCAAACTCTTACGGTATCACATGTGCCGTGAAACTACGAAGTATACTTTGAATGCATAGTTTTCTGCATCAATGAGCATTTCTGGTTTAATGTTGACAGCCCCGTGGCGCAGTTGGCTAGACACCAGCTTGTGAAACGAGAGGCCGCGGGTTCGATCCCCTCACCGAGACAAATGTTTGTGTGATCCACAAATATTTGTTTCGGGTCTGGGTGTATGTGAGACCGAAAAGTCTCTCGTAGTTTCTGATACCCACGACACAAGACTTGTATCTTTTGTGGGATCATAACTATGTATGTGACTGTTGGGTGTATTTATTTATTTTAATTCACTTCATCTCGTTTCTTATTACCTCATACACTTCTCTCCGATTTTTTCTTCTTCACTCCAACCCATTGCATACGATTCTAACATGTTTCTTTCCTTGCCATTCTTTTCTATTCAAATCCTCTATTTCTAAGTTATACCTAAAATTCTATTAATTAAAGAAACTTCTAAGTTACATTTCTAATTCCAACTACCTACTAATAAACCTGTAAAACGTGTATGGGCTAGCAACAAAAGATACCTAGTTACAAACCAAGATGAAAGAAAACTATCTTCAAAAAAAAAAAAACGCGAATAGTCTGATTACATCTCCTTCTATGTGTACAGTTAAGGTTATGCAGTATGCTTAAGTCCAGAGCCATTCAACCCACAAAACGTTTCACTACGTCCGTATTTCGCAAACAGCCCCTTTCATAGGTCGATGCTCCGTCTAGACTACCACACATAATACATAAACCTACACTGTACATTAACTGCTAGTATTATTACAACTGGTGTGATATTGCGTATCCAAGTGGAAGCTAATGATCAATTCCGGGTAATTTGATTGTAATCATCACATTTCCAAATTTCTGCGATACAAGCCAGTAAGATAATCTTATACGCATGTATTGATCTCTAGAATAAATGAAGAAATTAAGTAAATTTCGTGTAGTTGCTAAAATGTAATAATTAGGTACTCAATAACAATCCACGATCCGGGTACCGAAAGTGACTTCTAGATCGCATGCCGCGCAATTTCATTTTATTTTTATTTGTTTGTTAAATACTCAGAAAAAGCAGATTTCAACAAAAAATGCGAGAGAAAGTTTGTGACCTAGATATACCTAGAATACGTTATTCCCGGTAGATTACGTGTTTGAATAACTTATCACTTTAATCATATTCTTGAGATTTAATTTTCTGTAGCATCACTCGCGTTGTTATACCATAGATTGTCAATATGTCTTCATATGTCCTTTGGATTCCCGTGGCATTACATGAGGGGGTTGTTTATACAAAAGGAGTTCCTAGTGGATTGTGCTTTTATCAATACAGAAGCCAAATATGCCTCGTGGTCTTTCGGCACAAGTATGTGCCGTGCGGCCTACAAGTTCTTGATTCTATTCGCGGGTCGGGTAGAATGTTGGATTTTTTCATTAAGAAATTCTCAGTAGCAGCTCGGGGTCTGATATTGTGTCCGCAAAACGGCAATAGGCTGGCCCACTATTACGTGGGACAAAAACAAAGTTGGCGAAATGAGGGTGCAGAAATGCACCCCTGCCTACTCCTTCACGGAATATAGGCGTAAATACGTATGTATGGATGTATGTATGTAAAATCTGAGTATGCAAGTAGGCTTGCTATAATAACTTTTGAAAGAGTACTTTACTGTATCTAATTACATAGATTTGCAAGTGCTAAATGTAGTCGTATTATGACACTCACTTTAGATAAGCTTTAATGTTTTAAAGATAACTGAATTATCTACCCTACAGTTGATTGTAGAACTAAATGGCATTACATTTATCAGTTTGAACGTCACTTGTTAAAATAATTAAATAAATACACCCAACAGTCAACTACATACCTACATAGTTATGACCCCACACTAGGATACAAGTCCTGTATCGTGGATATCAGAAACTACAAGAGACTTTTCGGTCTCACAAACACCCAGACCAGAAACAAATATTTATGGATCACACAAACATTTGTCTCGGTGCGGGGATCGAACCCGCGGCCTCTTGTTTCGCAAACTGGTATCTAGTCAACTGCACCACGAGGCTGTTACTTGATTGTGTAAAATGCTTTACTAAGTAGGCTGAATGTAATATTTCTACAAGAAATGTGGTGTGTGTCTAAAGTTACCTATGAGACCTAAGATTTCTCTAAAATACCTACTTACATATGTGTAGGTTGCCAATCCGATCTAGACTAGCATGATGGACTAAGGCATAAATTAGATAAGGCATTCATCGTGTTATCACTCTCAGATGTAGAGAAAACCAATGACATATATTATTTACGTCACTCTGCTAAAGGTTATGTTTTTATAGAAAAAGGAGGCAAACGAGCTAGTGAGTCACCCGATGTTAAGTGGTCAACACCGCCCATGGGCACCCACAATACCAGAGGAATTATCGGTGCGTTGCCGGCCTTTGAGGAAAATATTGGCTCTCATCTTAAAGGACCCTAAGTCGTATCTGATTGGAAATACCGTCGATATATGTTTCGCCGAATGTATTTTAAGTCTCAAGTAATAAGAATCAAGCTGCAGTTTTTCGGGCGGCTATTGAGTGCTTCATAATGGAAAACTTCAGTAACCCGGGACCTCTAGAGCACACCGCGCGCGCCGATAGACCACGAGGCAGTCATCCCTCAACACATTCAAACACAATAACTTTAATGCGACATTGTAACACGTAAGATTTAGTTTTCACAAGCGCACGACGAGTAAAGCGGCCGAGACCATTCCTCCAATCCTTTATTCAACGAACTTAGCTCGAAGTTCGTATGAAGTTGACGCAAACTGCGGAGGCGTCCTCGGGAACTGTTCGCCGAGGATTTTCCTACTTTCACACTATTCTATTCCACTTCTCCCGATTTCCATCTACGGCGGATTATGAGTTTTTGGATTTTCGAATAAATTTGTTCGAAATTCGAAGATTTAAATTTTAAATGTTTTTCTATGTAAATTTAGTAGGAATTAATCTTAACTGGATGCTAAGGTGAACATATTATTTATCCGTCCGTCCGTGACTATTTCACGCATAAACCACTAGACCAGTATAAAAGTATTTCGTTATAGAGATACATAGATAGAAGGTCAATTAGGAAAGCATATAGACTACTTTTTATATAAAATAGCGCCTAGAAGAAGCTGAGACCAACTAGTAATGAATAATGTGGAAATATTTTAAATCAAGTTGAATGTTCACAAACAATTTATCTCAATTACTTTAAATGTGCAAAATCAAAAATGAAGACCTCATTCATTTGCGCTTCTGCTCAAGTAAGCGATTTAAACGAATTGTGTACCGGGTATAAAAGATTGATAAAAATCGTTCTAATGCTTCTGAAGAAATGACACACCAACATACTGAATTAAAAAAAGGAAATATCACACCCAACAGTCACATCATCATCAGTCAATATATTTATGTATACATAGCTACTGTATGTATACATACATATGTAGTATGTACGTCTCACTGCTGGGCTCGGGCCTCCTTTACAACCGAGAGGGTTTAGGCCTCAGTCCACCACGCTGGGCTAGAGCGGGTTGGCGGGCTACATATCTAAGAAATTCCTAATAACTTTTAGGTGTGCAGGTTTCCTCACAATGTTCAAGAAGTGGTGGCCTCGAGATTTAGGCGCGCGGTCGAGAATCTCGGCGGTCGCGATTTCAAACCTAGGCACACACTTCTGACTTTTCGAAGTGATTTGTGTGTATTCACAATTAATTATCACTTACTTTAACGGTGAAGGAAAACAGTCACATGATCATTACAAATTATGGATAGTGGTGCGAGAACCTAACCAGCGGCCTCGCGTTTTACAAGCCAACTGCGCTACAAGCGGTCAAATGTTTGTGGCATAAATATTAAATAAACAATACATTTCACTTACCATTAGGTACAGAATCATGGACAGTGCAGCAATATGCACTAATTAATAGTTGTTTCAAATTTCGTTCCAGAATTCTGGCGTCTATAGAAAGTTTTGTATTGATTTCCAACACAATGAAATTCGAGAAGCGAAAGCGGTGGCATCCCGCTTTGGCGGTTATTAGGTCAACTCCGAGCATTGTAAGGTGCCTTTGTAAGTTGTTTAATACTTTTAACCACAAATGTTAGCAATTATTTCGAAATATAATAGTTGTCGCACGATTCATCCGATTTATTTTTATTTTATTTTATCGTCAGTAATTGACTGTTACGTGACTAACCCTATATTATATAAAAATATTCTCATCAAAGCATACATGCATGCATGTTATCATGAAAGTGTAAGTTGAGGTGTAAATCACCAGCTATGTTTTACGTCAAACTTCATTGAGAGCGAGACTGCCTTTTCGGGGACATTTCGAGACTACGTGCTGTTACTGAGAATTTCCTTAATTAAAACCACAATCACACTTGGCCCAATCCGAGACTCGATCCAGAGATATCTCGGTCCCACGCCGTGTACTATTCTGCTTCGACAGGGCACCTCTAAACTAAAAACCTTTTTTTTTATAAGTATGAGAAAACAATAATAACAACGTTTCATTCGTCTGTATTTTAAATTACCTGAACACGTGAATTTCAAAATTAAAAGCGTAAATCGGAACGCAATCCATCCCCAATGTAGCCGATAAAAAAGTTTACTGACGTAGCATCGAATCCAATCCGGAGCCAATATACATACATTTGGCGAGCAATAAAATATTTTGCCCCTAACCCAGTTTTACCTTTCACGGAATCGTAGGTATAAAAATGGATGCGTCACAGCATTGAACACGTAATGTTGACTAATTTGTTCGAAATATTGTAAAAACTTTTACAAAATACCGTCAGCTTCTTAGTTTGCGTTGTAAAATACATATTCCTCAAAAAAAACCCTTATTCTGAATTCAAAAACTCTTAAACATTGTTTATTTTTATAAACATACATACATAAACTCACGCCTGTATTCCCCGAAGGGGTAGGCAGAGGTGCATTTCTGCACCCACATTTCGCCAGGTATGTATCAGTCCCACGTAATAGGGGGCGAGCCTATTGCCGTTTTTCGGGCACATTCCCAGACTCCGTGCTGTTACTGAGAATTTCCTAATGGAAAAACCCAATATCACTTTGCCCGACCCGGGAATCGAACCCAGGACCTCAAGACCGCACGGCACATACTTGTACCGCGAGACCACGAGGCAGTCAAATTTATAAACATTGTAAATTATTAACGGTTACTATAAAACTACGTACGAGTATCTTGTACTCGTTAATGCCGGGTATAATGGCTCGTTTCTATAAATTATGGTAACAAAAATTCATAAGATCACCCCAATTATGACTACTTATGTACCTACTTATATCTAGATGACACTTTATCATCAGTATTAAAGAGAAAATTTCAGTCATCATAAATCATGAACAAGATTCCAAAACTACGAACTCACTTTGCCACATCTGCTGAGTGGATAATCTTTGTCAGTTTACGAGACGTAAACGCTTCGGATGATTTATGTAGGTCCAACGTTGTAAGTTACGACTGCATGAGTGGTGTTCCGCGATTGTTACCGATTCAACCTTACTTTTATACTATTAATGTTACTCGTGCGATTATGCGGAATTTATACAACATTGTTTATGGCAAACTAAGAATTTTGTGTTTATTTATTATTGACAGTTTCATAACGTATACAGCTGAACATATGTCATATAAAGGCTTTCGAAGAGACCTGTAGGGCTACCATCAACTCTTATTGCGATTCATTTTACGACCTAAACTGAACTGAATCGTTATTTCGTACCATGACATCTATAAAGCGATCCAGTATAGACTCAACTGCTTTGTAACAATTCAGTTTAAGAATTGAATGAAATTTGGTTCGTAAAGTATTATTGTTCGTTCATTTTCGTACCATGACCCTCTGAAACGACCTAAACTGTGTTCTGTATCTTTTAGGACTTCTGTGTAATTTTTTAACTTTTTATGGTAATAAGTGATCAATTGAAGTAAATTGTTGTTGTAAAATTGTGATTCGGTGATCATATTGTTACAATATTCATTTATACATTAATAATAACAAAGGTGTCTGAAGCTGCTGTAAAAGACGTTCCTAAATTGTTTTTAGATGACTGAATATTTGATTCTTTTCGAATTTATGGAATGTGACAGTGAAGCCAGCACGTCAAGCCGTAAAGAAAGGTGCAAAGTTAGGGAACAGTCGGAATTCGACTGATGGATCCATTTGTTTACTACGGTCCTCGGTGGTACTGAATTTACCAATATCGGCTTTCTAAACATTTGGTTTTAAGTTTGTGTGAGGAGTTAAGACCCTTGTTCAAGGTGCCGGGTAAAATCTACCGATCTGCCTGTGGATAATAAGGTAAGAAACATTTTAGAATTAAATAAAAGAAAGACATTTCATTATATGCTGGATTTTATTTCATACATGTAATTCCAACAACTCATAAGTATTTTTGTATGTACAAAATAGATTAATATGTGTGTTTTCTTGTTAAAGATATTGACCGCATTGTAATTTTTTGCTACTGGGTCCTATTAAAGACCCATTGGGGACATCAAAGGGCACCTAATGGCACAGCAGACAGTAACATCCATAATAGCAGAAGGGACCGCCTGCATTGTTTCTCCACAGATGACAAGAAAATATGTATGCTATCCTTAAACCCTGGCTGAAAGAAATAATACATGGGCTAGATAAAATTGTTTTTTTTTTTTATTAATATATTAATACCTTTTAGAGGGCATTACACTGCTGATCCGACACCTTAAAATTGAGGGTTGTAAGGACTTGTCCACCACACTGCCTTATTGCAGGTTGGTGTTGTAATACCTAAACCTATACCTTTTATTCAAAAAGCTTTTAAATTTACAAGTTTCTTTCATTTTTTTTATTTATTGATATAAACAATAATCTATTACAAAAACAATAATTTGTTGCAGGTTTTATGAGAATTTCAACTTTCCAGGTGTTTAGGGGTGTATAGACTGTACACACATAGCTATAATAAAGCCCACTGAACATGAAGAACATTTCTATTGTAGGAAACATTATCACTCATTAAATGTCCAATTGGTGAGATTGATCATCTATAACGAAACAATCATTGTAATAAATAGAAAATTGTCTATCCATATGAGTGTGTCATGTTTATTCTAGATATGTGATGCAGACATGCAAATCACCAGTGTAGATGCTAGCTATGTAGGCGCTAAACATGATTCATTTATATGGCATGTGTATCCTTTAAAACATTATTTGGAAAGTCTTGACAAATCTACTTGGTTACTTGGTCAGTTATGATATTAATATCATATTAAAGACAAAATAAATGCATGCAACTTATTATACATAGACAAGGCCTCTTGCCTTAAACATTATAACATGTAAATAATTTGCTTAGAACATTAAGCAATGTATTTATACACTTTATTGGTGTAACCCAAAAAAGATTATTTTTTAATTGCATTAAGCTTTAAAAATAATACTTGTTTTCTTGCAGGAGATTCTGGGTATCCATTATGCAAATATATGATGACTCCAGTTATTTTTGCAGTCCCAGGTACACCAGACGGACACTATACAGCTCTTCATGTCGGGACAAGGATTCTCAAGGAACATAATCGAAAGAACAATTGGGCTTCTCAAAGCGTGTTATTGTTGCCTTTTGGTGCACAGAGTGTTGTACTACAAACCAAGAGTGGCAGCATCTATAATAAATAATATTTTATTTACTATATAATTTAATGTATTTTTGAATTTTATTTGTATTTCATATTTTATAGTTGTAAATAAAATATGTTCAGTACCTTCCTCCCATAATTTCTTTAATTTCTCTTATATATTTTACCATAAGTTTAAAAATGTGATGTTGTGATGTTTTGTTATAGCCCATGGCTATATCCTTGGGCTTATAAAGAAACTCCCACAAATGTTCAAAATATATATTACCCCATTGTTTAATACAATTTTAATTCAAATTTATTAAAAATGTAGAATTAACAAATCAAATCCAAATCCATGTTGAATAACACATGTTTGAAACTTGAACCAATTTTTAATGTCAAATTATTTATAGAGTTATGTACCGATATCATTTATTTCACTGCAATCAAAATAATTATAAAGGCCTTTATACGTCACTAAATATTTTTTTTTACAAATTAAATATATAAAAATAATAAAATAAACATAAAAATAGGATTAAAATAGTAATGATAAATACGGACAATTTAAAATGTTGAGTTTCAGAACGCACTCTACTATGGTGGATGAGAGAAACGATAAATGTATAGCGTTGTCTCTTTCCATCAAAGCGATCCAGTTTTAAGTTTCGTTCATTCTCTAGCTGCGAAACAATTCAAATGCGACTTTGTTTAAAGAACGTCATGGTACCAAAATAAACGATTCAGTTTAAGAACCTAAACTGAACTGCTCTGCAATTGAATCGTTTGTTAAAAGGTCATGGTAGGCCTACTGTTGAAGATGACAAATATACAGCGAAATTATGCTTCTCTTTTCAAGCGATCAGACCTTTGTGTTGATGGATGTCCTACCTTGTATTTGTAAGTCTTATTACGTTCTCTTTAGGTAGCGCAAGATATAAGCAGCTTAGATTTTTAATTAATTAAGAATATACCTTTTCTCAGCCAAAAGACCTTTTGTAAACAATTTGAGAATTGTTGTTGATAGGCGGGTCGCTCGTCAGTTGTCGACAGAAGGCCTTTACGTGCCCGGAATATCTAAATTGTAGGTGTTGTTTCCTTTGTCTACGTAATTTTATTCATATACATACATACATAATCTCACGCCTGTATTCCCCGAAAGGGTAGGCAGAGGTGCATTACTGCACCCACATTTCGCCACGTATGTATCAGTCGCACGTACTAGGGGGCGAGCCTATTGCCGTTTCTCGGGCACATTTCCAGACTCCGGGCTGCTACTGAGATTTCCTAATGGAAAAACCCAATAACACTTTGCCCGACCCGGGAATCGAACTCAAGACCTCTAGATCGCACGACACATACTAGTACCGCGAGACCACGAGGCAGTTATTTATATAAATATTGTTAAAGTTTCCGTGAGATGTGATTGCTTTACTTAATATTTTGACAGCCCCGTGGCGCAGTTGGCTAGATACCAGCTTGCGAAACGAGAGGCCGCGGGTTCGATCCCCGCACCGAGACAAATGTTTGTGTGATCCACAAGTAAGTATTTGTTTTGGGTCTGGGTGTTTGTGAGACCGAAAAGTCTCTCGTAGTTTCTGATACTCACGACACAAGACTTGTATCTTAGTGTGGGGTCAGAACTATGTATGTGACTGTTGGGTGTATTTATTTATTTATTTTAAATAGTAAGGTCTATTAGCATTGAAGAAGCTTTTAACATTACTAGAGTAGTTACTGGTGTTATGAGAGTATCAATATTAGAAGAACTGTTCCCTGACAACGATAGATGTCTACCAGAAAATTTCTCATGTAGATATAAGTTCCAACTGTCACGTGATCTTGCGGCAAAAGTGTAGTCTGTGCGATCTAAAAGTCTTGGGTTTGATTCCCGGGTATAACAAACTAGTATTGGGTTTTTCGTTAGGAAATTCTCAATAGCAATACGGACTCTAAAAATGTGCCCTTAAACGGCAATAGACTCTCCACTTGTGCGTGGGACTTATAATACACAATTAGAGCAACGTGGATGCTGAAATGCACCACTGCCTATTCTTTAGGAGATACAAGAGTCAATGTGAATATATGTAATTAATGTTTTAATGTTGAATAACAATATTTGCCTTCTTATTTTATAATACCTAGTAATTCAGTAATACAAAAAAGGCAGCAATTTACTTAACATTTATTCGTACTGTATCGGTTTACTTAAAGATGCTGGCAATTCTGCGAGAGTAAGAATTCCAGACGCACTACATCAAGGCAATCTGGATGGTAGTGACAAACAAAGGTAAATCATTGCGAGTTTCTCGCGCGACGCCCGACCGTCTGAACGGTGGAATAAAAAGCTCCCACTGATCTACAGACTATGGATGTGACGTGTATCGTACTTGAAAAATATTAGCTCTTTTGGTATTGAAGCAAGAAAGAAGTGGCTTCTAGTAGTTCGTTGTCTGCTTAAATTGGGTTTGTGGAAAAAATATATGTGAGTAATAAAACGTTGGACACGTTTTATAGATTTACAGGGATTTTTAAGTGTTGTCACGTTATTATATTATTTTTATGTTTGTGGTTGTGCGTTGCTATGTGATCCACAAATATTTGTTTCAGGTCTAGGTGTTTGTGAGACCGTAAATTCTCTCGTAGTTTCTGATACACACGACACAAGAATTGTATATTAGTGTTGGGTCAGAACTATGTATGTGATTGTTGGGTGTATTTATTTATTTAATGCAGATAATAATCTCTGTTGTGCCCAATTTCAACAAATCATTTAACTTTTGTGATTGATTGTTCAACATACCATCTCTCACAGTGAAGATATTACTACGATTATATAACCGAAAGAAAAGTTAAGAAGGAGGATATCGTTTTCTGAAGAGAAACCATGGTATAACTATGCTTAAACACCTCTTAAAACGCGACTACTTGACTTGTCGTCAGACAAAATAACTTTTATAGAGCTCACAATCATGTACAATGAATATATAAGCGGAAGCTTCAGAATAGAACTAACTTTTACAAAAAGACTACAAAAATGCCTGTTTTAAGCCACATCTATGCCACCTCATTCCATGCACACCATTTTCCGTGACGCGCCGGTAGCGTGCCTCCAAACACTAGTTCTTTATACTCCAAGTAAATCGGGATTTCGTATTCGCTTTTATTGATGTGTTACGATTTTTTTCCACCGAGTGTGTTGTTGTATCTTTATGCCAATGTTTGCTGGTTAATGCTGGACTAGCAACATATTTATAGGCCGCGAAATGGTATGGTAATTTATTTATAGTCAGACTTTAAGTACCGGGGTATTCCTATTGGCATATTAATAGGGTGAGATTACTTGTTCAGATATCTAAATATAGCTAAATTTATACTTTTTGTTATAATGTGGAATAGAATAGCGCTGCGGACGAGCGGTCCCAAGTTTGATTGTTGGTCGAGACTTTTGATTAGGATTTTCCGTTCTTTTACTTATATATTCAGCCTATCGCCGTCCACTGCGGAACGAAGGCCTCCCCAAGTAGGCGCCTACCATCCCGGTCTTGAGCAGCCCTCATCCATCCGCTACCCGCCACCTTTCTCAAGTCGTCGTTCTTTTACTTACTACTTCTTTTTCTACTGAGCAACACCAGGTTTTTTGTGTTCCTAATAATCGACAATAGTTTCGTCGATTGTAACTTCATCATCATCAGCCCATATACGCCCCACTGCTGGGCACGGGCCTCCTCTACCATTGAGAGTGTTTAGGCCTTAGTCCACCACGCTGGCCTAGTGCGGGTTGGCGGACTACACACCTAAGAAATTCCTAAGAACTTTTAGGTGTGCAGGTTTCATCACGATGTTTTCCTTCACCGTTAAAGTACGTGATAATTCATTGTGAATACACACATAACTTCGAAAAGTCAGAGGTGTGTGCCTGGGGTTTGAACCCGCGACCGTCGAGATTCTCGACCGCGTGCCTAAACCTCGAGGCTTGTTACTTATGACCTTTTATTTACACGTTCCGTTGACATGTTCCGAAACAGTATTATTTTTTTTCGATTCAAAACAGTTTGTAATAGTCTATTTAAATAAAGTTTATTTTTAATTTGACTATAATTTATAATATCCTATTGTTTCAGGTCCAAATGCCGTGAGTCAGTAATATGAAATCGGATGCAGACGCTCTCTGACGCTATGGCATCTCGGGCGTGGACTGTGCTGACACTTCTGTGCCTCGCAGCGGTAAGTAAACAATATAATCTAACAGTGGCGGTACTTCCATAGAAGCCCAAAAGCCCAGTTTGCCTTTCAAACTCCGAATAATAATTTTTAAGCTTTAAATCTTTATTTAACAAAAGCAATTTGTTAAATAAAGACCCCACAATAAGCAAATATAAACTAGACATTACACATTTAACGTTAAACGTTTTTGGGCTTCTACGAGTATAGAAGTACCGTCAATGTAATCTACATACATAATGTCACTGTCGCTCTTGAACCCATTAACCTAATAAAAATATTTTTGTATGTAGTTGACCTGGGGCTATAGAGCGTCAATTTTTCTTTGTGTTTTAGTCATTTTTTATAGGTATTGATCAATGTTTTTTCGCATCAGCAACCGATTGAACAAATTTTGCACTAAGAATTAGGACGATATAAGTAATGTCCATTACCGAATAATAACAAATATTTGTCACAACAGTCGACACAATTCATAAACTTGATAGTCACTTAGCAAGTTTTTTTAATGTACTCACTAAACTTATACAATATTTTATAACTTTTTTATGTTGTTTTGTGCATGCGGTGTTAGCCTTTAAATAGTTGTTGCATTTACCTAAATTTTTGTAAACATTTATTGTAAACAACTGTTGGCAAATCAAATAAATAAAAAAATAATAAAAAAAGTTGCCTCTTAAACGCGACCCATTTGAATGTTTCTCTATGGCGGGTTCCACATCTGGGTGGTGGTAGCATTGTGTGACGACACGAATATTCTACCAACAACAAAACATTTCAAACAAAACGTGGGTGTAGAAATACATTTATATTTGAGACGCAAAGCGACTGTTCTCAATCCCCATTATTCCATTAAGATATTAGAAAAAAGGAGTAATGGCTTCAAGGTTCAGGCGCGCGGTCGAGAAGCTCAGCGGTCGCGGATTCAACACTGAACTGACTGTATGAATGAATTATCACTTACTTTAACGGTGAAGGAAAACTGAAGGAAAACGCGAGGAAACCTGCATACCTGAAGTTCATATGAATTTGTTAGGTGTGTAGTCAACCAACCCGCACTAGGCCTGCGTGGTGGACTAAGGCCTTAACCCTCTCAGTTGTAGAGGAGGGCTGTGCCAAACAGTGGGACGTATATGGAATGATGATGAATAGAAATAACTTTCAAGCGGTATGACACTGCGTCAAATGTACCAGGACTCCAGAAGCGCGCGGGAGCCAGTTTATTTATTATTATGCAGATGCACAGCGGCCGCGATGTAGCTGTTATAATGTCATAACAAAATTACGACGAAGTGTGAATTACACCATAATTTAGCGCAGTGCGCGGGCCGACGCGGAGTTACGAGCGACGGCAATTTACTAGAGTCGGCGTGTGTGCATGTTACGTAAAGCTTTGTCACTGAAATACGGGATCGAGTTTAACGCGTCTTAGTGTGTTCTGTCTTGTTCTGGTTGTTGAGTTTAAAGACAAGGGAATTCATTTATATTTTTTTAAGTAGAATGTAAGTATAATTGATATTAATTTGTATGTAAACTCAACACACGTAATGCTAATCTTATAAAATATTTATATTGTGTTGTATCAAAAACTTAGGAAGTATGGTCAATATTTGATAAATAAATAGATTTAGAGTAAATCGAACATATTACTTCTAATTGCACATTACTCAAATCAATAATACTTTGGTTTTTTGTCAGCAAGATGATAAAGTAACTATACTGAAAAACTAAAAAAAATAATTAATATCACTTTATTAAAGTATTGTGTCACCATCAGCCCATATTCGTCCCACTGCTGGGCACGGGCTTCCACTGCAATTGAGAGGGTATAGGCCTTAGTCCACCACGCAGGTCAAGTGGGATTGGCGGACTACACACCTAAGAAATTCCTAAGATACTTTTGGGTGTGCAGGTTTCCTCACAATACTTTCCTTCACATTTAAAGTACGTGATAATTCACTGGCTATGACTACTAAAATATTATATAAGAGACTCAAAATAAATTTCAAAATATTAAACACATGTATAGTCTATACGTTTCGTAGCTCGTGGGTTGTTTATAAGTGTGCCATTAAACTGTAGCTAATTTGCTTAATATGCAAATGCGAGTGTCGGTCGCAGACGGCGCTTGTTTAGTCATGTTTCAATTTACACAGCGGCGTGCTGACACTGCGCCACTGTTGTAAAAACATCACGGAATTAGCCTTTGGCGCAATTAACTCAGTCTAATGCCTCGTGTATTTACAGCTATGATTGGGGGACTCGCCGTCGATGGCTTAAAAGGAACAAAAGTTTAGTGGGCAATATTTTCATTTTTGGATTTTTACATAACCTCACGCCTGTACCACTGAAGGGGTAGGCAGAGGTGCATTTCTGCATCCACATTTCGCCAGGTATATATCAGTCCCACGTAATATGGGGCGAGCCTATTGCCGTTTTTCGGGCACAATTCCAGCCTCTGTGCTGCTACTAAGAATTTCCTAATGGAAAAACCCAATAACACTTTGCCCGACCCAGGAATCGAACCCAGGACCTCTAGATCGCACGGCACGTACTTGTGCTGCGTGACCACGAAAAGGGATTTAAGGGGATAAGGTTGTATCGCCAAAAAGGCAAGCAAAGATGTACATACACATTTCGACAACTGTTTTAGTTACAAGTTTACGAGTATAAATAATATATTAATACACCCAACAGTCACATACGAGTACTGTTCTGACCTCACATTAAGATACCGAGTCTTGTGTCGTGGGTATCAGAAACTACGAGAGACTTTTCGGTCTCACAAACACCCAGACCCGAAACAAATATTTTTGGATCACACAAACATTTGTCTTGGTGCGGGGATCGAACCCGCGGCCTCTCGTTTCGCAAGCTGGTGTCTAGCCAAATACACCACGGAACTGTGTATTGTTTATTACCATGCTTAGTAAATTTTCAAACTCCGTGCTGAGTGTTACAACTGAGATTTCCTAATGGAAAAAACCCAGTAACACTACCTGACACGGGACTCCTTACACCGTGAGACATATTTTATTTTATAGTCAGGTTACATATGAGCTGGTATAAGAAAATGTACAATTTATTCAATATCGAGCAATCTGCTCTTTCCTAATACTAATATACGCAATTTCAATTACTACGTGAGGGCAAATGTGGGTTTCCGTTTAAATCTCTGAATCATAGGTGTCGGATGTGTTGCAAGCCGGGCGTCAGCGCAGAGAATCGACCTCATATGCATGCGCTAACTACACAAGTTGCGAGCGCCACGCGGGACCGATTTATTTCTATACGCTGTATAAATAATTATCCAAGCCTGCCTCGTAGTCTCACGGCACAAGTATTTGCCGTGCGATCTAGGGGTCTCGGGTTCGATCCCCGGGTCGGGCAAAGTGTTATTGGCTTTTTCCATTAGGAAATTCTCAGTAGCTGTATGGAGTCTGGAAATGTGCCCGAAAAATGGCAATAGTCTCGCCCCATATTACGGGGGACTGATACATACCTGGCAAAATGTGTGTGCTGAAATGCACTTCTGCCCACCCCTTTGGGAAATATAGGCGTGAGGTTATGTATGTATGTATTAATCCAATAATTCCATTATTTTCGACTTAATTTTATCGGTCCAAGATGGCCGCCGCCACAAAATGGCGAATTACATATTTTTTCACAACTCCCTCCTTGTCGATAATCAAAATCTTGGTCAAAAACACATTCTTATAAAAATATAATTATTGTATTTTCGCAGAAAATTTCTTTGGAAGATATAGATTTCAATCTTATCATTTAATATTTTTTTTTAACCTAGAACATATTTAACAGTGAAATATTGTTAAGACTATTTTACTTATAGTTTTATCTCTATATTATTTAGCAAATACTTAACCAAATAGGGATGTTGACAAAAATTTGGAACTGTTTTCATTTTATAGATAAGAACGTAAATATTACGAAAAAATATATTTAAATTTTAAATTCATCAAATTTAAATAAAAAAAACGACTTTAATTAGTTTAGTGTTTAAATTTCGCGCCTAAACGCTCCAAGCTGTCACCTGGTCTGATGACGTAACAGTGTATTAAATACAACAAACTGCTGTTAAACTAGGGATGAAACAATACCATTAAGGTATCGATACTTCTACTCAATACCGTATCGGTCGTCAAGTATCGATACTTACTCGGTATCGGTCGGCAAGTATCGATACTTACTCGTATCAAATCGTTTTTGGAAAATTTAGAATAAAAATCTTAAAATATAATAGGTAGTATTTTTTATCAATAAGTACAAAATTATAGGATTTTCAGCCACGTGGCGCCTTTGGCTAGACACCAGCTTGCGAAACGAGAGGCCGCGGGTTCTATCCCCGCACCGAGACAAATTTTTGTGTGATTCGCAAATATTTGATTCAATAATATTGTTATAATATTGTTTGGGAGACCGAAAAGTCTCTCGTAGTTTCTTATACCCACGACACAAATCGGTTAAAAATATCTGCTGCTTCAAAATTAAGTTGCAAGATTTCATCCAAACAAACATACATACAACATACATTGCAAGTTAAATAAAAGCTTGTAAAAAGTGTAAAGTTCCGATTTATCGAATCGATGTTTTTTCAAAGTGGACAGTGGACATCCCTAGGTTAGACAACTTGTCTGTGATTCTTCATACATTGTGACGTAACGCGCTCCGATTGGCGTTTGCAGTCACGTGATATTTGGAATTATTTTAAACATTTTTAATTATTTTTAATTAATTTATTACTCATATTTACATTTACAAAATATGATTTTCAGCATTCTAATATTCCCTGCTATGGAAAAAAAATAACTTTTCATACATTCGCTATTTATGTCAACATCCCCATTGTGGATACTTAAATCGCGGAACTCTAGTGACTGAGACCGCAGAGCTCGTTTATCCAACACCCGCACGTGTTAGTGAATCGGACGGGCGCCGCATTATACCACCTGAACCGCCGCGTCGCACTCGCCTCTTCTAATTTCTACTGGAATCTCCACACTTACAATATGTCTTAACTATTTTGTTGTAATTGCGATGGCTGCACTGTATGTTTTGAACAAGTATCTACTCACAGTGAAGTAGCATTTATTTGTTCGAACCTGTCGTAATCGGTTAGATAATTTTGTAATAAATTAGTGAAAGTAGTAATCTGTAAGGTTCATCATCATCATCAGCCATGATAAGTCCTACTGCTGGGCACGAGCCTCATCTATAACTGAGCGGGTTAGGCCTTAGCCTACCACGATGGCCTAGTGCGGGTTGGCGGACTACACACCTAAGAAATTCCTAAGAACTTTTAGGTGTAAAAGTTTCCTCATGATGGTTTCCTTCATCGTTAAAGTAATTGATGATTCATTCTGAATACGCACAAAACTTCGAAAAGTCAGTCAGTGTGCCTGGGGTTTGAACATGCGACCGCCGAGATTCTCGTCCGTGCGCCTCAACCGGCTTTTACTACTTAATAAATAAAAATATAATATTTAATCATATAAACTTAAACACTATATTAAGTCTGCGATACAAATCGATAAAATACCAAAACCAACACAACTGCATGAATATAAAACAAAGCTATGATTGCGTGAGAATTGGATTGAGGCAAAATAATTGTATACACAACTATCATCAATCTTGAGTAGAAAAGCAATTTAGTAAAGTAAACGAAATAAAGAAAAATAATTTGCTTTTACGCAGAAACTGAACGGCACCTGAATCACTTAAAAACAATCTTTATTAACGTTTTTTTTTTTCGGGGATAAATGTCGAGTAATAATAATGTACGGAGCAGGGGATCCAATTAACGTAATGAATAAGACGTTTCTTTCCTAAATATTATTTTTCCTTCCGTTTCATTTTAATGAAATCGTCATTCACAAGTCGTGATGACCTCGATTAATGGGGTTGAGACGAAATGTCGGCGGTCGTGGGTTCAAATCCCAGACGCAAACCTTTGAAATTTGTAAGTTATTGTATGCAAATTAGGAATTTCTGAGGTATGTAGTCCCCCAACCGACCCTAGGCCAAAGTCGTGAACTAAAGCCTAAACACTCTCAGTTATAGAGAAGATCCGTGCCCAGCAGTGGGACGTACTATGTGTATGAGCTGATGATGATGGCGATGATGATGTAGAGAAAGTCCGCAGCCAGCATTGCGTCTAATTTGACTAATTGTAATTGTCTTTCTTTTCTTTTTTTATGTGAGGGTGAAACCTCATAGTTCAATGTTTTGTCACCCGCTTTGCTGTGGAGGGAAGTGGACAACTCTTTGTTTTCCAACTCCTCCTTTATTTATCTTTCGAATTAACTTCGTTGCGGGATTATAACAAATTTAGATCCCCTTAGATTCGTTGAGCTTCATTGCTCGGCGTCAATACTGTTGTTGTTGTGTTTTGATCCTGGAGCACAGGAGTTACAGTGGCGGGTGTGTGGTGGGATAGGGCCAAAAAGCCAGCATTAGGTACAACATATTTGGGTCGAAATACACATATAATGTAACGTACTTTAGAACAGAGCGTCGTGGATTCAAAAAACCGCAGTACGAACGTACCCAGCCTAACCTATTGCCATATATGTACATACCTACACTCCATACACTTACTGAGAATGTTTGAACGTAAAAAACTCCACATAACTAGGTATGCCTTACTTTATGTAATTATCTAGTAATATAAAGTTAAGGCTATAAGTCGGAGTCTATTCCACAAACTCGCGTGCTAAGCGCCACAATATCGCCTTTACCCAAAAATACGCCGGTCATAATATGAGTATCAATAATTCCATTTTTTCACGACCTCCAGACTTGGAACTGCGAAGGTCAATACGTAACTATTGATCATTCGATATAAACTGTCTGCTACGGACACATGTCTAGTTAATTGATCATTTAAGAAATTAGATGGTATTGACATATTTAACGAGATTGGATATTTCTTTTTTGGAGTATGGCGTAATTTTTAGATTTATTTCATGGAATAATTTACTATAATATGACATATAACAAAGGGTCTCATGGCACACATCTCTGAGTATTTTGATTTCTGTTGTTTGTATCCAATAATAGTTATTATTCTGTTTGGTATATGAGTTATACAGGTTGACTGGTGAGTCACTAGCAATATTAAAAGAGAGTATTGGGTTTTATTATTGGGTTTTTGTATTCTCGTTCCAATCTTGTTATAAAATTAGGTTCTTCATATTTGACCAAATTTTCCTATACATTAACGACACGTGAATTCTTAGTAGGCGTGGGTCGTTGTTGGCACGAGCGGTCTTCAAAAGATATGCCCTCGCTTACCCCCCGCCCCAACCCGTTGCTCTTTACATCGCTATTTCCAAGCATTTGGTAGTAGTTACTTAATATTTATTTCTGATTACATCATCATCATCAGCCCATATACGTCCCACTGCTGGGCACGGGCCTCCTCTACCATTGAGAGGGTTTAGGCCTTAGTCCACCACGCTGGCCTAGTGCGGGTTGGCGGACTACACACCTAAGAAATTCCTAAGAAGTTTTAGGTGTGTAGGTTTCATCACGATGTTTTCCTTCACCGTTAAAGTACGTGATTATTCATTGTGAATACACACATAACTTCGAAAACTCAGAGTCGTGTGCCTGGGGTTTGAACCCGCGACCGTCGAGATTCTCGACCGCGTGCCTAAACCTCGAGGCCATCACGACTTCTGATTATATACTATCTTTTTTTCACAGAAGATCACCACATATTACTTCTTCGAGTATTCCTAGTGTCTCACAAGTCACCCTGAGTAATGGGAGTTCTGTACTTAGTGTGCAGCCAAATTCTCTTACTAGCACATATGTATATGATATGTTAATTTTGTGGATATAAGAAGTGGTTGTAATTGGACCACAATTACAGTATTTCCCTTTATTCTTTAACTAGTTCAATGGTGTCGGGGTATGTACTAGGTTAAACTGGGTTTTTACGATCAAAAAATTTTAGAAGCCTGTTGAAAAATATCGAAAGGAACTCGAAAAATCTGAATATGTAATTGGCTAATAGGTTTGCTCTCTATTACGTGGGACCTGATAACTATTGAAATGCGGGAGTTGTAATTGACGTCTAAACACCTATTTAGGGATAGGATATGAAACGTCTTCAGACTAACAATACTGTAGTGTTATTTTTGAAAATGGAACATTTTTCAGAATTAAAGAAAAACTGATTATTAGCTTCCTATTACTAATTTAATAAATAAACACTTAAGGCGATTCATTAGTAAATTTTAAACAATTAAGAGAACTTATCAAACACTTTTAAAAATAATAATCAAGTTAATTCACGTTCGATATACATATATTGGCTTACAACCTTAATGTATTTTTAGTTCGTGTGTTTTGTTGCTACAGTTTGTATCGTTATGACGTTTTTAATGTAAAATTGAAATAATGTAAATTAAAAAAAAATGAATATATGTATAAGAACTGGTAAAAGTATATTTGAATAAAGAGTATTTTGACTTTTTTTACTGATATATATATATGTATAAGCTACCAATATACTATTAACGTTTTACCATACATCCTTGCCAACATCGAGAAGTAGTGCGGCTATCTAGCATAATCAGCTTACTACACACTATGTAAACATCTCCAAGAAATCGGAAACATTTTTAAATAAACGAAACAGCGAAAGTCGGCCAGATCTCGCAGATGGCGGGACCAGAAAAAAAAATCTTACTCAAACACAACTCGCAGCGAATTCCGGCTCGTGATTGCATCCGAGCGGAATTTTCCATTGAATAAATATTGATTTATTACATAAAGTCTTGTCGGAGCTCCGTCTGCGAGGGAAATTCTCTGACAACGATTGGTCATGATTTTTGTCAGGTTATTTCAACTAAAATGTTTAACTCCTTTGCCGGCTCGAGTATTCTGAATAATTTCTTATTTCAAATGATTAAGTTAAAAGCCTCGCGGTTTATTTCGGTCTAGTGGTCCGGGCTCGATTTCCGGGTCGGGCAATGTTATTGGGTTTTTCGATTAAGAAATTCTCAATAGCTGTACGCAGTCTTGAAATGTTGCCCGAAAACGATAATGGGAAAGACTACCGGGAAGTCAAACCTAGCTCTCAATTATACGCCACATATTCATACTGTGCGACTAAGAAGCAGATCTTCTATAATGATCTCACCAACACGAATTCTACTCCCATAGCTTCATAAAAGCGGTAATTACCAATTCGCAATCTCTGTATTGAAATGTTCAATTGATTCAACGCGAATGGGAAATTTAAACAAGTCCCATATTATGTTTACGTTTAATCAGCAGAGTGCGGGAGCGATACGACAGGAGTCGCCCGCCGCTCTCGATACAACCATTATTTTAATATTTATCGGTAACTAGTAACTACCCGCGGTTTTTTAAGGTTCCGTACTTAAAAAAGGAACAAGTGGGTGTCAGGCCACGCATAAAATAGGGTTCCGTTATCACCCATAATGGCACGTGAATTTAGTAAACATGCATAATATAAAAAAATACATGTTTACTTATTATTTCCTTATTTTTGTATGATGTAAGCGCATTTTACAAGTTAAGCCTCCATAGCTCCAGAACTAACGAAGTTATTTAATCCGTTATGTTTTTCCTTCAAATTTCATCACATGGACATGTTTTTTTTAGATTTTTCGAGTTTAGCTTTTAGGAAGGGGGGGGGGGGGAGCGCCATATTTAAACATAAAAAATGTGTTTTAAAGTAAAATATCTCGCAACAGAATACAGCGCATACGCTCTTTCGTTTTTTTTTTTATCAAAGTGGCAACATTTGTTTCTATTTCCGTACCAAAATCATTAAAATTGAGTTAAGTACGACAAATTACATTAAACCTACTCACTATTGCAGTTATACGATAGTATACTACGATGTCAGTATAATAATAATAGTATGATGATGTAGACTCATCCTTAATACTCGATACTATCAAAACGAGACACATCAGAAGACACACAATGAGATGCGGTGCATAGTGTTTTCCCGATGCAAATACTACGTCACCGGTGGGGCAAGTTTAGGCAATTTTTGTGTTCGTTAAAACTATAGGCGGGCGTACAGTCGCCGCCAGCACTCTGTTACATCCTGTTAATTAAAAGTTTCGCCAAATTTGCTTGTAAAACTTTTTGTTTTCACGTGTAAAATTAAAAATTGCATATTGTTATGTTACACGACGTATTCTAAAATTGGATTTTGTATTTATCTTGATGTTGACGGCATCGGGGTAAAAAAGCCAAATCCGAAAAGTTCCTTGTTCGGTCAAAAAATCAACTACTAAACTAGTTTTAATAAAGACTAAAATAGTTTTAATTTATTTTTTTATACAGTTTTATATTACATAAAATCTTTATATTAATCAAATAATGAGATAAATGATATTAATAATGTTAGTTTTCTAACCGCAACATCAACCACATCGTTTTATAATTTACATAAAAAATACTATTAGTCAACTGTATAGGCCGTGCGATCCAAACTTGACAAAAAGATGCCTTTGTTCAGTCGACCCGGCCTGCGATTAATCTAAAATAGGCAAAAAACAGCAATTAGATTACTTGGGACTGATATATGAGTGAAATAATGGTCCAGAAATGCACCTCTGCCTACGCTTTCGGGGAATATAGGCGTGAGCTTATGTATGCATATAAAATTCACCTACCGCTATAATTGCCTGGTTGACTGTAAAAATAAAATCTTCAATTTTACATCAGGATCGCTTTAATTTTCGATCAAATTACGCCATTACCATACAAAACATGTTATTTCACATGCAGAGCAAGTGAAGCGGAGTTTAGCTGCGACATCAGATGCCAACGCAATCCAATCAGAGCATTACGCTGGTAATACTTTTTAAGCGTTATTACTGAGCGTTGAGAGCTAGGGGAGTTTGCATTTTCCCCCAGTACACTCGTACACAATGTATAATATCAACTACAAGCACTGAGGTACTGCATTCAACTATGAGCAGTGCATTACCAGTAACGCAAGTGCCATTTACCTTTTTTTTTTTTTTTTGAAAGTCGACGTAACGAAAAAGCGACAGTAAAGAGAGACAGACACATTTTAGTAAAGGTTTTAACATTAATATACTTGGCCACTATATAATATTATAAAGAACAAAAATTTAATTTTATCTTGGAGCAAAAGTTATTTGAAGGTAACACTTCTTTTTTTTTTTTTTTTTTTTTTTTTCTCGCGGGGAAAATCCTTTTACGGACCATCCCGCCCCGGAGGGGCGAGGGTGTGTCGGACTCACCGGCGCCTTCCGACCCAGCATGGATGTTACCGCCCGTGAATGTGCTCGGGCGGCCGCTGGGCCGGGTCCCTACCAAAATCAATGCGCCGTCATACCGACTAAAAACCCCGCGACGGCCACCATCAGCGCATTCAACGAGGCGGCCCCGGAATACCCTGAAGCCAGAGCTATGGATTGCTCCGGGACCGCCTCTGCGCGGTGCCAAGAGGCACACCAAAATATATTATTTACACCTGGGGGGCCGCCAAGGTAGGGACGGCGGCCCCGTGTGGCCTCTGGGCGCCGGGCTACGTGTTGACCCGGCGCCTCCTACGTCGCCTGTTGCGACGAGCGGGATCGGTCTGCTCCCGATCCCGCTCCGCGCTCTCCTTCTGCGAAATGACACGTTCGCAGAAGGAGAGCATAGCTTTCCACGACCTCCGGCTGCCGACCATGGCGGCGACCACAGTCGGCAGCGAGAGGTCTCTCCCCACGACCGCTACGAGAGCGAAGGTAACACTTCTACCACGTGTGAATTGCACACATGTTTTTTTTTCTATTGTATAAACATACAATACTGGCATTTAAATCATCATTCATCATTAGCCCAATACGTCCCACTGCTGGGCACGGGCCTCCTCTACAACTGAGAGGGTTTAGGCCTTAGTCCACCACGCTGGCCTAGTGCGGGTTGGCGGACTACACACCTAAGAAATTCCTAAGAACTTTTAGGTGTGCAGGTTTTATCACGAAGTTTTCCTTCACCGTTAAAGCAAGTGATAATTCATTGTGAATACACACATAACTTCGAAAAGTCAGAGGTGTGTGCCTGGGGTTTGAACCTGCGACCGCCGAAATTCTCGACCGCGCGCCTAAACCTCGAGGCCATCACTGCTTAAAACTATTTAAATGCCAGTATTTTTTCATATTATGCAACAACGGATAATTCGCCGGCTACTGGAATTTAAGCTGTAGAAAAATCAACATGGAGATTCATCAATTGATTCTATCTCTATCTATACAGCCCATTACGTCCCACTGCTAGGCACGGGCCTCCTCTACAGTTGAGACGCGGTTAGCCTTAGCCTCAGTCCATTGCGCTGAGCTAGTGGTTGGCGAACTGAATACCTAAGAAATCCAACAATGAATTACACGTGTAAAATATATTACAACTAACAATAAGTGGAAGACATTTTACAGAATATGGCTTTGATATCTTACAAGAGTTTATACTCCTAATAGTTTAATAAGCTTTTAACGATATCGAATTGTACTCGAAGCAGACATTCACGCAAACATAAATAGAGAAAGTTACTATTTTTAGTGTATAAAATAAATTGCGCTTTTATTTATTTTTACCTTTACAGTACCCCAAAAATACCCACAAAACGAGATTTCAGGTGCAAGAAATTCACGCTTGCACGGGAAATATGCTGCGTCAAAAGGCGGAGTGCACTAAAATTCACTTTATTCGAATGCATTTTATTTCCGCATGTTGTATGCAAAGGGTCCCGTCTACGAAATTGTGCTCATTTCACGGAATTTCTTTGACGCGTGCTTTCCTTCGTTAAAGTGTAATCTTTGCTAGTTCCTCGAGGAGGATTTTATGTAAAATACCGTCGGAGAGGCTAGGGTGTATCATTATTTCACGGAGTTTATTTTTATGCATTTTTTAGAATATTTAAAGTGATCACAGTCTGCAATGAACACATGAAATTCTTCTTTCGTACAGATACGCCTCGGGAGGTAATTGACTTGTAACATGATGCTATAAAATGCCTTCGAGCGCTTTTAAAACCGGCCCGTATAATGTTGCAGCAAAACGAAATGACGTTATTTTTGCCGTCATGTAAGAGGGTACATGCCACCGTCATCTATTGCCAAACCAGCATGACATTTTGGCAAACGTCTTGACTCTCATTTCATGTAGTCATCTCTTACGTCATCACGTTGATCTCCTGGAATGTGTTTAGTTATGAATATAACCACATTATTAATTTTATGTATTTGTTGTGTACTGCATATTCTACGTTCGTATTCGACTTCTACTTCTGATCTTTGTACTTCCTTCTGTGAGTACTGCATATAAGAAATGTCTTGGAAAAGCCTACTAAGGCACACCACTTCGATTGTATATGAAACTCGTGAACAGCAACGTACTTGTACATTGCCCCACACCTGTATTCACCTGTATTTCACGAAGGGGTAGGCAGAGGTGTATTTCTGCATCGACATTTCGCCAGGTATGTATAAGTCCCCCGTATTAGGCGACGAGCCTATTGCCGTTTTTCAGGCACTTTTCCAGACTCTATGCTACATCTGAGAATTTCCTAGAAGAAAACCCAATAACACTTTGCCCGACCCGAGAGTCGATCCCGGGACTACTAGATCGCACGGCACATACTCGAGCCGCGAGACCACGATGCCTCGTGGTATTGTAGTATATTAACTGCCGTTAATATACTCGTTAAAGTTAATTGTAACACAATATAATCGAAGTAATCTCTGCGCTTTGTGTACATAAAACATTTGAAAACGCGTTCATATTTTTATAAAGCTGAAATATCAGAGGGAACTATCGTTAACAGGCGTTGCGGCGTTTGTTCGCTAACTTTTATACCACTGTTGAATTGTTCGGGGTTTCGATGCCGCGTGCAGTTTACGATTGCGTATTTTTTGGTTCCCTCCGAATTTGGTTAGGTGAAGTGCGCGTCGGATATTGGAACAAATGGCAGGAATAAGTTTTTCCCAGCGCTCGTGCTGGCTGAAATATTGTTCGGAATTCGCTTTTGAATATATTTTTATTTCATGTGTCTGAACGGTTCGACTGGGTGTCCAAGCTACATTTTAGCCAATTTCCAGTCCTTCAATAAAATTGTGCTGTGTTGTATTAGTAACTAGCTGACCCGGCGAAGTTTGTTCCGCCAACAGTCGATTCTTTAATTTTTTTGTTTTTTTTATTATGATACCTACAAAATTTCATATTTTTCAAAAAAAAAATCTTAAATAAGCGTAACTTAAGTTACTCCTTATTACATCAGCTATCTGCCAGTGAAAGTCCCGTTAAAATTGGTCCACCCGTTTCAGAGATTAGCCGGAACAAACAGGCAAAAATTGTAAAAAACGTTATTTTGGTATATGCACCGTGTAAACATCCGTAACCATTTATTAAAAAGCGGTTATTTCAATATTACAAACAGACACTCAAATTTTATTTATTTGTGTATAGATTGTTAGGTTACTCTCATTCAACCACACATAGACTGGAAACAGAAGGTATAGTCTAAGTGCTCATAATTTTAGTTTTTTTTATAATAATGTCCTGACTCATGAAGCCACAGCTTTGTAAACACTACCGTTCGTATAAATATTTAACCATAAGCCCCACAGCCCCGACAGAATGACAGCCCCGTGGCGCAGTTGGGTAGATACCAGCTTGCGAAACGAGAGGCCGCCCGCGCCGCGCCGGTTCAATCCCCGCACCGAGACAAATGCTTGTGTGATCCACAAATACTCGTATTTGTTTCGGGTCTGGGTGTTTGTGAGATTGAAAAGTCTCTCGTAGTTTCTAATACTCACTACACACGGCTTGTGTCCTAGAAAAAAAAAAAAAAAAAAAAAAAACATATCTATTTATGCGACCATTAAACTTTCGTTTATCTGCTCTACCTCCTATTTCGTTTAGTATTTCAACCATAGTGCGAACGAAAATATTAGCAGATTGACATTACATCGAGTGGTAAGACATGCCTAGCATACTCTTTAATGTGCTTCTTCAACTCTAATATACCATTAGCCGTCTATTTTCATTTTGCTGGTATAAAAAGTCAAAATTCGACGGTCGCGGGTTCAAACCCCAAGCAAACACCTCTGACTTTTCAAAGTTATGTGTGTATTCACAAATAATTATCACGTGCTTTAACGGTGAAGGAAAACATCGTTATGAAACCTGCATACCTAAAATTTCTTAGGAATTTCTTAGGTGTGTACTAAGCCAGCGTGGTGGACTAAGGCTTTAACCCTCTCAGTTGTAGAGGAGGCCCGTGCCCAGCAGTGGGACGTATATGGGCTGATGATGATGATGAACAGGTCAAAACAAGGAAATGCAATTAAGTAATAGTTGGAAAAGAACGATGTAATCAGGAGATGATATCGCTTGAGGGAGGGGAAACCACACAAAAATAGCAGACGACCGCGGAGCTCCCGTAATGATACGAGCCCGGCTAATAAATCCACCGTGACGTCGATGAATATTGATGAGCACAAACTGTGTTATGTACGAAATATTCCGTATTATAAAAAGGGAATTCTATTTGTAATTATAATGGATTTTGACGTACGTAATTTGACTTGATGCATTGAAGGTGAGACGCGATTTTGTTGTGGTTTGTATAGCGTTTTAGGAATAAAATTGAATGTTGTGAGAAAAATTGCCTTTACGCTGAATCAAGCAAAAGCAGTTGCAGGCTACGTGTATTTCTTTCCAGGGTTTTGCGTTTATTAGTAGAAGCAAACATAGCAGGTTGGACTTAGGGATTCATTTAAATGTTACCCTCTGGTTAAAGACAAGTCGGGTCTGATACTGGTTTACAGAAATTTTAGTGGCAATTGAGTGTTAGGATAATCAAGTTTTACAATCCTTACGTTTTCTAATGGTTGAGGTTGCTTCTGAGAGAAGAGGAGGCCTATATATATATATTTTACACAATGATGATGAAAATAAAGAAAAAAAAATTAAAATTGTCATTTCCTTACTAAAGTCAGACTGCAAACAACATTTAAGAAAATATTTTAACCAGAATTTATAAAACCTTATGTACGTATAAACTTTATTTTACACAATGTGTTTGTTGGCGGAATAATAAATCGTACGTAGCACAATGAAGCGATGTATCAAGAACGCTGCGCTGTTTCACAACATTATGTGGCGCATCTTAGCTGTAATTTAGGCGAGACTGTTATGGGGAGCAACCGCAGTGGCGATAGCAAAAATAATACGCTCGTATTTTAAATGTAAATGTATTGTTACTAGTGCTTCGCTGGTCCCGGGCATAAATTGTTGAGTGAGGGTCCCAGGTTGTATTCCTATATAGAAAAAAAAAAACGATATTTTTCGACACTACCTAGCAGTCTTGCGGCGCTACTTTGAATAGATTCGGGTTCTCAGATGCAGCACGAATTCTGGCAATGTACTCGAAAACTGCAATAGGCTCGCCCTATTTTATGTGTTACATAAAAGAAATGTTGCAAAACGTGGGTGCAGACATGTACCTCTACCTACTCCCTCCGTAATACTAGGGTAAGTGTGGATATAAAGTTGTATCCGTGAAGAAATTTTCCATAGCAGCGCAGACTGGCAACTTTCCTTGTAAAAGACGAGATGGGATACTACCAAGTAAAATCAAATATTTGAATTTGATTTATTGTAACAATATGTGGATATTTATCGGTACAGTCGTGTACGTCGGTTCAGGACTGGGCCAAATTATCAATATCTAAGAATCGCGAGTGGAGGGAAAAATCTGCCGTCAGCAGAGCGCACGTGACGCCAATACCGAGATGCAGACCCATTCTAATTTCACAGCGACTTGCCAGACAACTTGCATTGTCACTGACCTGCTAGCGTAGTAATATTGATACTGGTATGACAGTGACCAGTAAAAAATATTATCTGTCAAAATAATGAAATATACCCAACAGTCACATACATATTTCTGACGCCACACTAACGTACAAGTCTTGTGTCGACGATATCAAGAACTACGAGCGACTTGGCGATATCTCAAACACCCAAAACGGTTGTCAGTTCATGCGGGTCCGAGTAACCACTGTAGGGGTGTATGTAATGATTAAACAATGGGCGGCCATATCTTATGTGCCATATCTATGAGGCAACCATTGCATGGCCAGAAATATTGTTCATGGAAATTTCGTAATTGTTCTCCAAAGATATGATAAATTTATTAAAATTATTGCCGTATCTATAAATATAATAGTACCCAAAAGTACCTCTATATGTACTTACTCGTTTAATTATATTTTAAACTGATCAAACCGGCTTAACCCTGTCGCAAAAGTTTTCTTACCCATTCCACTTCATGCTATGTAGCTCTTCCCTCTAAATCTCCAATTTCATAGACCTCCTTTCTACCCAATACTTTTAAAATTTAGTTGCAACAATTCATGCCTTACCGCTTGGTTTAGCTATTGCAGCATTTCAACTGCAGCAACATATTAAGCTAACACTAATAGCTAATACTAGCTGCTCGACCTTCTAGACTTAGTCGAGCAACTGTCCCATTCCGAACAGTATTCTGATATCTTGGCACGTCCGTACGATCACGTAGCCGCACTTACAGAGATATAATTATTCGTCGAGCCGAATTTGTGAGCGCCCGCCCTGATATTCAATTTTACAACGCCAACTATAAATCTGCTACGCAAGGGGGTTTCAACAATTCAATTATTACAAGCTGAAGGCTTGTGGATGGAATGACTAACATTGGTTTTGACATCAGCTAGTTGTAGTGATCCGTATTTTTGGTTGAAAAATTTAAGTTGATGATAGAATTTTAGCATGTTAGCGTTAGAGTCAAGGTTCTTCATAGCTGTCTGCAATCAGCTCTGATCCATAAAAAATATTAATAATAATAATAAATAATAAATACACCCAACAGTCACATACATAGTTCTGACCCCAAACTAGGATACAAGTCCTGTGTCGTGGGTATCAGAGACTACGAGAGACTTTTTCGGTCTCACAAACACCCATACCCGAAACAAATATTTGTGGATCACACAAACATTTGTCTCGGTGCGGGGATCGAACCCGCGGCCTCTCGTTTCGCAAGCTGGTGTCTAGCCAACTGCGCCACGGGGCTGTCTTTTGTCATTTGTGGATCACACTAAATATTTGTTTATGTACCTACTAGGATCGAACCCGTTTCTTCGCATTTTAGGCCACAAACTATGGAAAGACATTTAGCTATCTTCGAAGTATAAAACGATTGTATTCGAAGTAACTCTTACTTCTCAAGGACCATCACACTTATTAGAAATTCACCCAGATCTAAATGAGATTAAACTTTTCTACTAATAGTCTCACCTTTAAAGGACAACGAGATAAATTCTCGTAAAATGAAATTAAAGGCCGACAAGACTCTCTCACAAAAAAGTGTAAGACAAACGAATCAAGTGAAAA
The DNA here is from genome assembly GCA_907164795.1 of Hemaris fuciformis. Taxonomy (NCBI): domain Eukaryota; kingdom Metazoa; phylum Arthropoda; class Insecta; order Lepidoptera; family Sphingidae; genus Hemaris; species Hemaris fuciformis. Next base: position 2,195,195 of record OU015454.1, read on the forward strand.
TATGGAGTGAAAAAACTCATTTCAAGAAACGTTGCCTAAAGCAAGTTGTTTCATTACAGTCCTTAAACTTTGGACTATGTAAAGAAAACTTAAGGCCACTGTAACATAGAGCCCTCAAGAGTCCGTAGACTCAACAAAAGCCAAAAGACCCTCGAATTTCTTACCTGATTACATAAACTTTTATAAAGTCAGAAATGCTTTTAGGAGCCTCGTTCACATTGAAGTCAACTTTATTTATATTTTAAGTTGGCTGTTGAAAAGTAGAATTAGGTTGAGTGTTAAGAAATGGAATTAAATTGTCATTTATTTATCACGGAGGCAATTATTAAAGTTGTCAAAAAATGCAGAAGTTAAAATGCATGAAACGTTTTAACACGAAATAGGAAATATAATTAGTTCAAACTTGACCTTTAAAATGGAGAAAGGAAGTAATGAACGACTCCTTAGTGTTTTCAAGTTAAACAATACGTATAAGTATGTTTTTTTTTTATTATTTTTTTATTTAGCATGACAAAGAGAACCTGATGGTAAGCACAATGCTGCCCAAAAATAATATGAAGAATTCTGTTTTCGAGAATGTGAAAAATTATTGCATTGACTGGCGATAAATTGTACCGTTTCCGATGCCACTCCATATACACATTTACCGTAGTGTAGCTATTATATTATTCAATCCCACTGAAATTATTAATGTAAAATTATGTGCGTTGCTCAAAGACCTGAAACTGGATATAGCAATTATGATGAATTTAGGTATGCGAGCAATTTAACGATGATTGAATGACTATAGAAAAAATATTAAAGAACATATCCCATCCATAAGTATGTTTTGGATATAAATCGTTAAGTAAAACACAAATTCATCTCGATAGATATTACAGAATACACCTAGTATAGTACAGAAATTACACTGTGGTTACTTATTTAAATTAATTGTAACACAGTGAGAAACTGAAATCCATTTTAGTTTCAAAAGCGATGGAGAGAATGTTCGTCTGATTCTCGCTCCATTTTGAACAAAACCTAAGCCGACTCACTCGGTTGCTTTATTAATATTCTCTAGACGTCTGCTAATTTATAAAAGCACTCAACGTTTCAATTCCGTGACGTTTCTCGTTTGGCAAATTGTTTGTTGACATCAGAATATCTTTGTAAGCATTCTGGATGATCTTATGATTTCGTTGTTCATCGAATTTGCTTCTGTTAATATACATAGGCCCATATAAGTCTCACTGCTGGGCACTATTTACAAATTCCTAAGAACTTTTAGGTGTGCAGGTTTCATCACGATGTTTTCCTTCACCGTTAAAGTACGTGATTATTCATTGTGAATACACACATAACTTCGAAAAGTCAGAGGTGTGTGCCTGGTGTTTGAACCCGCGATCATCGAGATTCTCGACCGCGTGCCTAAACCTCGAGGCCATCACGACTTTTATCCCTATATCCTCTAAAAAAATGTGTTCGAGGTCCATCGCGCTATTTAGTTTTATTTCTATGGACCAGGCCGTGGTGGCGGTGGTCATTCAAATAGAGGGCATTTCACCGTATTAGTAGACTAACTCAGTGGCGGTACTTTCATAGAAGCCCAAAAGCGTTACACGTTAATTGTGTAATGTCTAGTTTATAATTGTTAATTGTGGGGTCAGAAAATACTCATTTATATGTCAAATTCCTTTTGTTAAATAAAGACTAAAAGTTTAAAAGATTCGGAATTTTGTAAAGCAAACTGGGCTTTGGGCTTCTATGGAAGTACCGCCGCTGGACTAATTTAACATTAGCATCCGCGTGGTCTTTTCGTCTGGTAGAGGTCCCACCAGATCTATATCGCTTCCTGTCTACCTTTGGGTGGTGGTTAGAGAAGTCAATCAGCTTACTCTATAAAAAATGACCCAATTCTGAAGTACAGTCAAAGTCGCGAGCAAAAGCAAGTCCTCTATAAAACCGAGCAGATTTTTTTGTTATTTAATATTTCGCATACAAAAGTAGGCTTCGACTCATTCGCTCGTAATAATCCAATAACACTTTATGCTCCGTTCGTAAAGAGAAAAATCGTTGCTGCATGAAAAATATACGCGGAAATTGTTTTTTATCTGATTTTATGATTTAAATGCCTCCTGTACTTCTTTATTTATGTTTTACTTTGTTATTTAGTACTTCGCGATTTGATTTTTATTAGTGTCTACATCAATGAGCGATAGCCTTGAGGATAAGCCGATGATTGAGCAGCCGTAGATTCGATTTCCAGATTAAACCTCCGAGTTTTGAAAGTTGTATGCGTATTAGAAAATAAATGTCGTGTTAAGCCTTTATGTTTGACTTTGGTAGGTGGTTTGAGCTAAGCCAAAAAATAGTATTTTTTTCTATACTACAAATACAATGGCGAATTCCTGACATACATATCACTCAATAAAATATACCTACATACATCAAAAATAAAGCAATGTAACGCAAAATTATTTAAAAAACTTTTAAACATCAATCAAATGGAAATCGCAAATATGGAAACGGTAATAATGACTCTTCATAATACATTCTATTATTTACGGAAACCTCAGACGAAGAAACCAGACGTGACGGGTTAACTGGTACGAAGTTAGGAAAGTAAGTAAATGCTTGAAAATTTGAAATGGCTCAAACGTAAAATGATATTCTGAGGTACTTATTAAAATTTAAAAACTTTAAAGTTGGCCGTGGATCCTGCTTAATCTAAATCGAGTGATATACATAAGTATACATTGGGAATACAATCTTTCATTTCACTAATAAATAAATAATTGCATCAATATTAATATAACCGAAATATTTTTATTTACACATCGAAAAGAAGCTATAGTTATCATCTTTATGCTGAAATTTGCGGAACTTTTTTTTAAATGAAACCTTACATTTGTTGTAAATGAGTATCTATAACGCTTGTACGTCTAAAACGACTTTAGTACCGGAAATATATGTTCCGTTTTTTTTAACGTTCATTGACAAATTTCAAGTTAACGCCAACAAAATCCCAGGTAAAGGTTATTAAATAATATATGAATAATAATATAAATGCATTGTACTGAATCCACCACTCATGTGAATATCAGAAACTACGAGCGATTTTGGTCTCACAAACATCCAGAATATAACCATTATACAAACATTTATCTCTGTTCGGAGATCGAACCTTCAGCTTCTCATATCGGACGCAATAACCAAATTAACCACCTAGGTCACAATAAATCCACGCAATTCAAATATCCTATCACAAAACGAATTATCATTAAACCGGTACAATCGCGAACACAAATGCAGCCCGATACGTGTTCAAGCCGAGCTTGATTGAATGAGACGAGCTGTCAATGTATGCAGATAGTAACAATGGTATCTGGACCATGTGGAACGATTGATGTTTGTGTTGCACGATGTATCCAAGAGGATGTAAGTATCATGTGTTGATGGAGTGTGACCGAAATACATGTGGTTCTCTGGCATTGGGTGGGTGACTCGAACTTGGAGTATGCAACAGTATCTTGTCCTCTCCTTTTTCGGAGAGGCTAGGAGACTTTGCAAACTTTATTTTAAAAACATTTTAGATCATATTTAAGTATTAATTAGAAAAATATTACCTATAGTTGTATATTAAGTAGAAGTATTTTTATAATATGTATCATCATCATCATCATCACCCCATATACGTCCCACTGCTGGTCACGGGCCTCCTCTACAACTGAGAGTTTAGGCCTTAGTCCACCACGCTGGCCTAGTGCGGGTTTGTGGACTACACACCTAAGAAATTCCTAAGAATTTTTAGGTGTGCCGGTTTCATCACGATGTTTTCCTTCACCAATAAAGTAAGTGATAGCTTATTGTGAATACACACATAACTTCGAAAAGTCAGAGGTGTGTGCCTGGGACTTGAACCAGCGACCGCCGAGATACTCGACCGTGCGCCTAAACCTCGAGGCCATCGATAAAATTATACCATTCAGTTCTCAATTGGATATACCTAGTGTCTGATCGCGTAATGAATTAGGTATGTGCGTGACTTCAGCGAATTATGTTAAAATCGAGTGCTGTATTATCCTACCAGCAAAGGTCACAAAATATTCCTTATTTACTAAAGCCTTATTTTTTTATTAATATAAAATTAACTACTTCTTCACATTACTTCCCCTCATCACAATATTGATGTTTTTGATAAATTATTCATTTCAGTATTCCACAAAAAATATAAAATAAAATAAATTAATTTAATTTAACTAATTAATTTAAGAAGCTATTCGCTTCGATGTCGCAGGATACCTCGTAACATTACCCCGCAGGCTAACATCCGGATTGTTTGCGTTAATTAGCAACGTAATGACGTCATATGTCCCCGGACACGTGCAAGTGGTAGAAGAGGGGGGGGGGGGGTTAGAGGAAAAATATGTAATAAAATTAAATTCTTCTTAATTATATTCTATATGTATATACAATATATTATATTATATTCTATTTATTCATATAGAATGGTTCTTAAGACTCCCAAGATGCACCATTCTATTTTATTACATTCATTCATTCAATTATCCCTTTACTACATACATGTAGTCAGACGCTATTAAGTGTCACATGCTGCAATCCTGACACACGTCCACTTTACCTCTTCCTCATTCATACATTTCAATTTCAGGTCGTGTTTCACCCATCCTCTCCACATATCCTAACCGTCACCCATCTCTTAATTTTCATTTAATGTCAAATATACGGTCAGGAAAAATTACTTTAGGAATTATAAAAAATATATAATGAAAATACTATATTTGGATAAAAACAAACTGAATACAAAGATTGATCTTAACTTTTAGCGGTTTTTGAGGTTTTACGTTCTAGATATACTCGGTAAAAGGTACTCTAGCTTGTAAACATAATGAAAGTGCGTATTACTATCTTATACGTTAGCTGCAACAATATATTATATAATGCGCTAATATTGGGCGATAGACCCTGCTATTCAGTTACCCTCGTCATAGATTAAGGAAAGATTAATGAAAACACCCGCTTCGATTACCTTCAAACTGAATTTTCAATTAAATTATTAAATGACCGGTAATTTTACTGGCCATTTTAAGGCGTCTTTGGGAATAAAAACACGTGTAAGCTGAAGTTGAAACTTTTACATTATTTATTTACAGAAAAGAAACTGTTAATTTTTATAGCAAAATATTTGTGTGGTTTATTTCTTCTTACAAGCCAGTATGATTGACTATTACTATTATAGTCAATAGTATAATTGACTCCTCAGTTGTAGAGGAGGCCCGTGCCCAGCAGTGGGACGTATTTGGGCTGATGATGATTATGACGATATTTATTAATTATTAAGTCGCGGTTCTCATTTCATCATGATGGTGCGAAATAGGCGCGAATCAAGGACATAAAAATCGATTTATTATGTCAGAAACGGCCTGACTATTTCCAATGCGTATTAGGCCTAAAGTGATTTTTTGGGTACCAAGCTAGACCAAAACAGTCATGGGCGTGCTAAGTTGAATCGGAGACCTTGCTATATTCCTTTCCTTTCCTTTACTACTATCATAGGCCAGGAAAAGCACCCCTGAATTCCAAGTGGTTATTTATCCAAAAGCTGACCATAATTTTTCGTTTTGAATCTACATAGATTGATGATAGATTTATAGATTAGTCTTAAATTATTATTCACCCAAAGAATAGAAAAAAATATTCAGCTCTTCCCCAATATTTCCCAAACCATAAAAGTTTCAAAATAAGCCGTGTATTTGTTCCCCCAGAGTGATAAGTCGCGGAGCATGGCTCACTGTGCGTGCTGATGACTCTCATATGATAGATGACTCAAAGGATGATGTGGTACCGCATAAAAGAAATCGTAAGAATGACGTATGGCGCAGTAGATGGCTGTGTGTGACATACAAATTTTCTGTTTGACGAGCAACTGAAGCCAATAGGTCGACTTTTCGCAGCGCCTAATCGGTCTTAAAGCGTGAATTTAGGCTTGCGATTGAGCCGCTTAAAGTTCGACTATGAGTCGAGCGTAGTCGTCTGCTTATTTGTTCAAAGGAAAAATGGCGTCTGGTCATATTGTCATACAATTAATCTGAAATAAAATAAAATCATTTACATTGTGCTAAAAATATAGAAAGTTTCGATATGCAAACATGGAATATAATGACATAAATAATTAATTATTCTAAAGGACTGTTACAAAACTATTTTGAAACTTACGGCAATATAAAAGCTGGAAATATTAACAAGATGTGTTAGTTTAAACTATATACCTAAAATACCTAAAACCTCAAATATTAAAACTTTTATGTTTTAGTCAGCCAACGAGTTCCCGAACATGTTGTGCACTATATAAATCAGTGAGTCACGCGATATAATGTCGTACATCTCACAAAGCTAATAGTGGATGCGCGTCGGGAGAACTGGCGTGGAAATAATGTATTCATACGTGTATTATGGAGGCGTCATTTAATTCCATACATTTCTTAGTGACACTTTAACACTGAGGAGTTAGGGGTTTCGGGAGATGAAATAATTATTTGCATATGATTACAGTGCCTCGTGGTCTCGCGGTACAAGTATGTGCCGTGCGATCTAGAGGTCCTGGGTTCGATTCCCGGGTCGGGCAAAGTGTTATTGGGTTTTTCCATTAGGAAATTCTCGGTAACAGCACGGAGTCTGGAAATGTGCCCGAAAAACGGCAATAGGCTCGCCACCTATTACGTGGGACTGATACATACTTGGCGAAATGTGGGTGCAGAGATGCAACTCTGCCTACCCCTTAAGGGAATACAGTCGTGAGTTTATGTATGTATGTATGTATGATTACAGTAACTTATGCTATGATTGGAGATGATTTTTGTCGTATGAAGAAGTTGGTAACGACATAAGTTTTTTCCTATTACCTATATAGGAAACTACCTATTAGAACTAACTATTAGACTCACAAAAAGTTTACTCAGAAACTTCTAAAGACAATAACGTTTAGTCATATACTAATCACATACAACATATTTCTAAATGGGATTCATTCACGAAATAAGGAGAAAACAGAAAAATAAAAGCAACACCAGTGTGCCAATTATGACAATTTAATAATAAACAAAAATAACAGCGGGTAGTAATAATTGCTCATAATTCATTTACGTAATGAGAAAATATAAAAGAAATATTCTACGATAAAGTGTAATAAGTGAACCACATGATAATAACTTTATAATTAACGCTAATATAGAGAAATGAACTAGCAGAGGAAGTCATAATATCTCCTTATGTGAAGACTTAACATGGCTACAAGGAAAGTAATTGAAGACATTAATTAACTTTACTGATCACTCAACACTTAAGAAACAGGTAATGCCGTCATAATGCCTTTTATCTGCTCAGAATCATTTCTCTTTTACAGTCCTTGTTGCCATTTATAATTACGCATTAAGAATTACCTATCTTTATTTTAACATAGAATAAAAGTTAATAACAGTTTACAAGTTGTTATGAAAGTGTAAAAAACGGTAAAAATAAAGCATTAAAAATAATTTTATGCAAGAAAACAAATGCAAAAAGTAAATGAGGAAAGCAAAATTCGGAAAAGAAATCAAACGCTTTAAAACTTGGATTCAATTTCCACAACTTAAAATGTCTGATTCCGATTCATCTATTGTAATAAAGACGAGAAATCCTTTAAAGATATACCTAATGGCGAGATTAATAATTCATATATTCTTGTTGTGATGTTTTACCTGTTGATATTTTCCTTGCTTTTATAAACTCAACTAAATGTTATTACTAGAGTTTCGTAAGAAGCTAGTTTTGTAATTGCAAATTGAGATACAAATTTAATCACAACAATATTAATTTTAAGCAACATTCTTGAAATTTATGTAGACTAAGACAGATTTCATAGAAAATTAACATTAAAATTATGCTAAATTAATACACTCCTTTGGTGATGGAAATTTCTTTTGCCTCGGTACTTGCAAATAAACCGTGGACTTGTCACTATTGATTATAATCAGTTTCTCAAAACTGGCTTCCAAGAAATGTTGTTCAGTCCATTCAGTTGACGCTTCAAGCCATGTCCGTCAGCCCACTTTGAGTCTAAGTAGCTGTCGTCCTCATCTTGTTCCAATTTCTTCCATTCCTCCTGTTTACGATAGGCGTGAAGCATCAGCTGCTTGCGCTCGTCTTCAGTCATGACTGGCTCGCGACCAGGAGCACCTTCTGAGGTCGAGCACAGCTTCACCGTCACTTTAGACTTGTTGTTTTTGCCTGGAAATAAATTTCATATTTTAATTGAAATTGAAGTGGTTTAACATAAAATATTTATTATTAGGCTAGCTATTCATCGTTAGAATTAATTTGTTTTGATACGTATTATATTAAATTTAACAAATACATCCTAATGTCTCATTTACTACAATAGGCATTGATGAAACATCACCCACGATGATCTAAATTACAGCTAGTTTTAATTTGACATTTTTGGAGGATGTCATTTATTTGAAAAAAGTATGGGCCGGCATGATTGTGTCGACCAGCGGGTGACCATATCGTTTCTCGCTGGTCGGTATTAATTTTTTGGACTCGACTGTGCTTACCATCAGGTACAGTGGAGTCACTTTGCCGTGCCAGTAAAAAAAAAAAAAAAGAAACTATAAGTTATAAAATCATTTTTGGCTATGTGGTAGCTAATGTATAGCTAGTTTAGCTATGTATGTGTGGCTAGTTATAGGCGGACGTCGGTGTGCCTGGTTGTGGGCACGTGGCGACAGCGCCTGATGTTGCGTGCGGATGAGGATGTAAGCAGGCGTGAGCGCAATGATAAAGCACGAAGCAGTTCAAGCATTTATTACACAGCACAGTGATAGTTACAAACAGAGTATATACACGACACAATAGTTCACACACACAATACAGTCAGAAACAAGTAGAAATAACAGAAGGAGACGAGACAGATAAACGTACGATAATATTAAACACGAAAGGCAGCTGTTAAGCGCGGACGAGATGAGGCGGCGAGGTAGCGGGTTACACGGGCTTCGCGAGCGAGAGGGGTGTACCGACTGGCCGCGTCCGTCGGCGTGGCCGACGCGGCCGGCGCGTGAGTTGAAGCGATGCGCGCCGTCGCTTATCTCTTAGCAAAACAGGTTTACGCCCGACCCGTGGTATGCAGTGTCTCCAATGTACTCCACATTTAATAAATTGGATTCTGTAAGTGTAATGTATTGTAATGTATATGTGTTGTGTAATGCGTGTGAGTGTAACTGTGGATAAATATACAGTACCTGGATGACCGAGCTTTGCTCGGTTTTTTTTTTTAAATTGTGTTTTTTGGAAATTATATTTAAGTACGAATTACTAATAAAATGATGAAATATGAATAATGTTACTTAACAACGCCATCTGCTGTTGTGTCGTTAAAGCAATTAGTTGCTCACAAAAAATAGTATTATTATTCGCCAATTCGCCAATAGATGTCAGGAAGAGTCATATTTTTCAGTTGAGACTACTCAAACGCCTCCTTTTTGTTATTTTGCTTCCAAATGACATTTTCTAAAAATGATTCCTAGCTAGATCGATTTATCGCCCCCAAAACCCCCTATATACTAAATTTTATGAAAATCGTTGGAGCCGATTCCGAGATTCCAATTATATATATATACAAGAATTGCTCATTTAAAGATTAAAGATATAAGATAATATTAAATATGTTAATAAAAAAAAATATTTAATAAATAAATTAAATATTAGGTACGCTACACATTAAAATTTAAAAGCACTGGATAAACGCACTGCAATTACTATTTAGTGCCAGTACTCCTCACTTAATCTAATTACTATATTCTTTAAATAACATTTATATTATACATCTACTGATTTGGCCCCGTTTGCCCGATGCATTTTCATAGTAATAGTAGCCTACGAAGTTTCCCAAGCTCCTTCGCCTGTATCCCCGAAGGGAGAGGCAGAGGATAGACAGAGGAGTGACAGGTATAAAACTCTAAAAACGTACCCAAATGATCACTCAGCTTGTTTCCGCTCAGAAATTGCTTCCCACATGACCACATGCGGGCTCTCGCCGGGTCTATCACTTCTGTAGCAGCCTGGGTACCTGACAAATCTTCAACATTATCGAGCTCCATCCTGACTGGATCATGCGGGGGTAAGCCCGCAGGAAAAACTATCTTGGTAGCTCCACGGAGTTCGTCAAGAGCCCGCGCCACGTCTTTCTGTGTGAGACATTTGCGAAGATCAACCTAGAATTAAAAATCGGAAGAAAATACAAGCGTGAATATGTGCCTGTGTCAATATTAAATTTACAATAAAACTTTAATTGTAAAAGTTCTAGCTAAATTGCTAAAGTAATTGCCTTACATATGACTGTAGTTAAAATGTTGATATTTCATTTGGGTTGATTATGCGATAAAACCAATGTGGACATAATTCTTCGAATAAAACGCTTTTCATATACTGATGTTTCGTTTCCCATATTGACTGTATCAATAATTCTTTGTATGTAAATGTTAAATTGCACTAACTGTTCACACTTTCAAATATGTACCTACAAAATTAGGATTTTTATGGAAAGTTGTTCGACTCTAGCAAGAATTACTGTCAGCGTCCCGTGGTTCATTCGTGTTAAAAAAATCATTAACATTATGTTATTTTAGAGGTGAAGCGAAAAGATATGAAATAAATTATATAGATTGAAATGATGTTATTGAAAAGAATTGCCAATACATTTTTAAATATACAGACAAGTGGGACACTTTTTATAACTGACAGCCCCGTGGCGCAGTTGGCTAGTAACCAGCTTGCGAAACGAGAAACCGCGGGTTCGATCCCCGCACCGAGACAAATGTTTGTGTGATCCACAAATATTTGTTTCGGGTCTGGGTGTTTGTGAGACCGAAAAGTCTCACGAAGTTTCTGATACCCACGACACAAGACTCGTATCTTAGTGTGGGGTCAGAACTATGTATGTGACTGTTGGGTGTATTTTATTTATTTATTTAACTTTATATTGTGTATGTTTACACTTACATGCTTCTTACTTATAAATTCTTTAGCAGTTTCACCAGCCTTCTTCAGAACTTCTTGCAGGTTCGGAGGCGGGGCTAGACCACAGCGCCGACCCATATCATCTTTATTAACCACGTAATCACGTGGCGCACAGCGACTAGCCCACGGGTCTTCTAATTTCAATTCTTTTACCTAAAAAATGTATACATCTTATGAAACTGAAAATTCAAAAGTAGGTATACCATACTATATTTGTTACAGGAACAACTGCATCTCTGTTCCCACGTTTCGCCAATTGTGTTTTAAATTCTTTGTATTAGAGAGCGTCCCCATTGCCAGTTTTCGGGCACATTTCCATATTTCGTACTTCTACTGAGAAGCGCCGCGAGACAACGATGCAGAAAATTTTCATGCGCCACTTCTCAGATTCAAGCGTTGGAGTAAAAATACCAGACATACCTGTTCTTCAGTCAACCCCTGCATCTCTGGCGGCAGAAACGTCCCATGGTCCTTCAACTCTTCCAATTCATAGCAGATTCTATTGACCTTCAATCTTCCGTTGAATATAGCCACTACGTCATTAACCACTTCGTCTACTGATTTGTCGACGTCAGTTTCGTAAAGGAATTGGCTCTCATCGCCTCTTTTTACGTGGAGAATCACCATTTTGTTCGAATCGTCAGCGAAGCGTATTCTAGCGAAATATCTGTGCTGTTTATTGATCAAATTGAGAGTTGCTATGGTAGCGCTCCGTTTCCATGGTAACGAATAATTGTGTATATGATAAGTTTGATGGGGCAAAAGTAGAATTCGTAATTTGATCTACAAAAATGTGCATGATAAAACTAGTCGAAAATATATTAGAAAGGTTATTACCGGTGAGGCCTGGTAAAGGTATTTTATTGTAATATTTGTCTCCCCTCCGACCCAGTAACCGGTCTAGACAAAGCATTTGTGCATGTATCAATTACGAAATTAGTAATTCTCAATTACATCACATATTCTGGACACTATTACGTGAGAATGTACGCATCTGGTAAATCGTAGGCGCACACTTTCACTTCTGCCTGGTAAGGATTCAGGCATAAGTCAAAAAAGAACTAAATAGACTGGAACAACAATATTCAATCCTATCCAATCCATCAGCCAATGGAAATCCACTGCTGGACATAGGCCTCTCCCAACGACTTCCACAGGGAAGTGTTGGAAGCAGCCTGCAACCAGCGACGCCCCGCGACCTTTAACAACAATATTAGTAACATAAAAAATACATAAGAGCCCACTGAACGCCGTGCTGTGAGAGCGAAGTGGGCAACAAAGGTGCACTGGAGTCAGCAGCGACGCCGCAACACATTGAGCTCGACTCACGCGCTACCGCTCCACCGGGCAAAATTAATTGCGTCTATTATGCGGCGGCAAGCGTTTGTCGATGTTAATTAACAACATGCATATTTTGTATCGAGAATTTTTGACGCAACATTTTTTTGAATAATATTTTAATTATTTATTCAACAAATATCGCGAGTGATTTAAATGAACGGTTCTTTTGTTGTTTTAAATTGGTATGCCAGTTTCGTGTACTGTCATTTGAGATATTGTAAATTATAGACGTATGTCTTTTATAGTAAATATACTGTGATCAAATTGGGAGGCGGTTTAAATAAGCCACTTAAAAGTATAAAAACATCAAATTCGATGGTAGAATAAAAAAATTAAATACAGTTTTTAGGCTTAGAAGGGGCATATTAAGGGCGTCATTCCGTTCGTCGTCACGGCATCCAAAACTATTTTGCTACCACGGCTACCATATTTTTTGCAAAAAACAGCTTATAAATACTTCAAATTGTTCACAGTGCTACTTACACGACCTAATGAGCATGTTGTATATTACAAAAATAACGTAGCAATCTGCTCGTGTAGGGGCGGTCCCGTGGGTGCTACATTATCCAGCCCGCTGACTCCTCACGGCACATTAGCCCCGGTATACTTGCAACTCGCCCCTACAAATAATAGATTTGGTTCCTCAATTATTATGAGCTGATTTGAAGTTTAGTCGAAGTATAGAACTGAGTTCGAGAATCTTTGTCGTTTAATTGCACGAAAACTTTATTCAAACGCTTAACTTTGCAGACATTATTATTTGATAGCCGCCGTTTTGCAGTGATTTAAAAGTCAGAGATTGTCATTTGTTGAAAACAAATATTTGTTCATGATTTGGTTTGATCTGGGTGTTTGTGAGACAGAAAGGTTTGTACCGTGTAAATTCGTAGTGACTACCACTCTGCCTCAAACCAAAAGGATAACAAATGTTTGCCTTTGCTTACTTATTATTACCATTAAGTCATGCAACATTCTCCGAGGATAAATTAGCATAAGACCTCTTAAGCGTCAACAGCCCCGTGGCGCAGTTGGCTAGACACCAGCTTGTGAAACGAGAGGCCGCGGGTTCGATCCCCGCACCAAGACAAATGTTTGTATCCACAAATAATTTGTTTCCCGTCTAAGTGTTTGTGAGACTGAAACACTTAGTGTCGGGTCAGAAATGGGTATGTAACTGTTGAGTGTTTAAAAAAAGAATCATTTCGATAGGTAGACATGATAAGTGAGTCTTTTGCCACTCGAGGCTATATTTTTGTTTACCTTTAATTTACAAACCATTTGTTCATGCCTCTTCGTTTATTTCTTAATAAGTAAAATAGACAGTGGCGGTCCTTACATAGAAGCCCAAAAGCGTTATATGTTAATTATATAATGCCTAGTTTATAAAATTGTTGTGAGGTCAGTATATTCCCATTTATATGTTTAATTGCGTTTGTTAAATATAGATTTAAGTCTTAAAGATTATTTTTCGGAATTTTGTAAGGCCAACTGGGCTTTTGGGCTTCTATGGAAGTACTCCCACTGGTCTATAAATATATTGGTTAAAATTGCACTCTTAAATAACCCATACAAGAAGTAATAACGCACCAGATCACAGTGCGGCAGACCGTACGTAACAAAATCCCAATTTCATCCAGATATCCCTTTTCGATATGAAACGCAGATACGATCGCTTATCCGGGCCGCTGTTCGATACATCGATACCGGCAACTATTCATCGAGTCGATAAACAAACTGGACTGTTTTTTGCAATCCCTTGTGTACATATTGGTTACATAAACCCTCTATATACAATATGGATTATTACTTATTTTCCGTAATTTTTACCCATTCCACATAAGCCCATATTGTACGTCCCATTGCTGAGCATGGACCTCCTCTACAACTGAGAGGGGTTAGGCCTTAGTCCACCACGCTAGCCTGGTGCAGGTTGGCGGACTACACACCTATGAAATTCCTAAGAACTTTTTAGGTGTGCAGGTTTCGTCACGATGTTTTCCTTCGCCGTTAAAAGTACGTGATAATTCATTGTAAATACACACATAACTTCAAAAAATCAGAGGTGTGTGTCTGGGGTTCGAACCCGCACCATCGAGATTCTCGACCCATTGCCGAGTCTAAAATTATTGAAGCGTTTCGGATTGATCATAATAATCATCTATATGACATTGATACATACATAATTATTATTAATTTTTTAATGTACATAGGAACATAATATGTGCTTGATGCCAACAGTTTCCACCATTTCTATGATACACACAAATCATATCAATATAATATAAGTAAAGAGTTCCAAAATAATTGCTTTAAATAATAACATAAGTGATGACACAGGTATCGGCAAAAATACGAAACTCATACGAATGCTTTCACCTACAGTTTTGATTCAATAAAAATAGTTGGCAAGTTAGAAAAAGTTTATTCTTTAAACCTAACGTTAAAGTATTATCGCCTTAATCTAAATTGGCTTCGCGCGCAACCGGAGCGGAACGCTAGTTTTATTTCTGTTTTACAGATAGAAATGGAGTTCAGTTTACTAGTATATCCTATAGAACTGAGGGCAATCTCGAAAATAATCTCTACAAACATTGACAACACTTTTATTAAAGGAATTTTTGTGCGAATGTTAGTGGCTAACTTACTAAAGTTGTTTTTTACAAGTGGTAGTTTTAGAAAACGGTCACGTAATTAAATATGTGATGATTTTAGTTAGACTGCCTCGTGGTCTCGCGGTACAAGTATGTGCCGTGCGATCTAGAGGTCCTGGGTTCGATTCCCGGGTCGGGTAAAGTGTTATTCCTTAGCAATTCTTTAACCATTTACGCTGCTAGCTCATGGAATGAGCTGCCATTCTAATAAGAGAACAAATCACTTTTTATTTTTTTAAACTTGTCAAGGAACATTTCTTAAAGTCTTAGTCAAAGTCAAAATATCTTTATTCAAATAGACTTTTACAAGTTCTTTTGAATCGTCAATTTTACACATCTTAATTTTTTTAAACTATTGCCGCTTCGAAATGTGTTATAGCTGTGGATAAGAAACGGCAAGAAACTCCCTCAGCAACACGACATGTAATTTTTTTCTTTAAAAAACAGCAATATATGTCTTTTTTTCATTGCATTATTTAAATTTTACATTATAAATGTCATAACGATACAAACTGTAGCAACAAAACAAAACTCCGATCAATTTACTTACTCCCAGGGCTTATTATCTTCTTCAATAAAATCTGAAACTTTATAGTATGCTTTTTTGTAAAGCTTATCTTTAATTGATTTCTTAAACATTGTCAAGGGAAGCTCTCTAATAGCCTTCGGAAGTTTGTTATAGAAGCGTATACATTGCCCCATAAAAGAGTTATTAACTTTCCGGAGACGAGTTACGTGTTGAACGAGATTACATTTGTTCCTAGTATGTTTATTGTGTACATTACAACATTACTTATCTTGCCACGTATAAGTATTATGTAAAGTATATTTTTCGTCTTTTTTCCTTTATATTGTAAATATATTATTATAATTTCTTTACAATTGCCACAATTCGGCACTTAGGTGTCGGTGCTATTTTCCGAGCAAATTTAATGCCAAGTGTATGTGACAAAACCCAATATTTGAAACGGTATTATTTTGTTGCAGATCCCAGTATGCGTTTCGCACAGGCACGGACACGACATATCGACTGAGGATCCTGAAATTGCAGAAACACACGACAACTCAACGCACCATGGCAAGGTAAGAGACATTTATATACATTTAGATAAGAAAATATTAATTGATTTTTAACATTAACATTTATTCGGCCAGGGGCCGTTACAAACATAGACCAACTTGAAATTACAAAATGTTAACATTACTGAGGGTAAATTAATAACAAAAGACACGCGTAGACGTTTGGACAGAGCTACCGCACTGTAGACCGGCCGATGAGTGAGTGCGCCTGATGCTCAGCAGCACCCGTTATACAGGCAGCCGACGTGATGACGACCACACCCCCGAAGTGTTTTTGTTGCTAACAATACATATAGGGATAAAAATATGACAGTACTAAACGTTTATATCAACATTAGCTCAAACGTCCCACTGTTACGCACGGATTGTAAAGTCCTGAGAGGGGTAAAGTCTTAGTCCACCCCGCTGGCCTAATGAGAAGTTATAGTCACATTTCCACCGCAAATGAATATCTACTGAGAATATCCGAATGGAAAAGCTCAATGCTCTCGACTCGAAAATCCAACCTGAAACCTCCCGATGACGACTATAGATACATTCTATCTGTCTTTGTATATTCAAGTAAGATAGCTCGCTGGCATTTCTATAAACCTGAGTCAAGCCAATAATGCCTACTGAGATTGTTTTATCGTAGGATAAAATACATAAGTCGTGATGGCCTCGAGGTTTAGGCACGCGGTCGAGAATCTCGATGGTCGCGGGTTCAAACCCAGGCACACACCTCTGACTTTTCGAAGTTATGTGTGTATTCACAATGAATAATCACGTACTTTAACGGTGAAGGATAACATCGTGATGAAACCTGCACACCTAAAAGTTCTTAGGGATTTCTTAGGTGTGTAGTCCGCCAACCCGCACTAGGCCAGCGTGGTGGACTAAGGCCTAAACCCTCTCAATGGTAGAGAAGGCCCGTGCCCAGCAGTGGGACGTATATGGGCGGATGATGATGAAAATACACAACAAACATTATATCCGAAAATATGAACAATCCGCGAGCGATACGTTCGGAATTTAAATTACGATTCGCGGATGTAATTTGTCTACGTCTGGCTCACAACTCGTCTGTCATACTCAGATTTCGTCTTAGCCGTCATGTCGTTTTTTCAAGCCAAATTGATAAACATGTATGTAATTTAAGATCAGGCTCTTGTTCCCTACATTTTGCTAACTTTCGGTACGTGTAACATAATATTTTACGACCTTTACTTATAAACGTTTGTTTTATTAGCCTAGAATAGATCCCACTGCTGGGCAAAAGCCTCCCTTCACTCTTTTTCTTTCACACCTCTCTTTCTATTTTGTCAAGAAAAAATATATTATAAAGTTCATTTAATTTCTATTTAAACATGGTTAGTCATAGACTTGCGTTGGCACAGAAAACGTGGTAAAACATGCCTGAACAGTACCTAAATTAACTTATGATTATAAGTAATGCCGTAAATGTTAAGGGGACTAAATTAATAAAATTATGTTTTCGGTTTGTTAAAGATTTTTTTTTATCTTTACGAGCAAATAACAGTTTAGAGATATTATGTCATTAATAGTTGTGAAAGACTTCTATTAGTGAAGTATTATTTAATCACGCAAACGGACATTTATTTAACTCTTTATTGTACACATTTCTAATTATCTAAAAAAAACATATAAAAGGTACAGATAAAGGTAAAGGTAAAGGCGGCCTTATCGCACATGGCGATCTTATCAAGACAACTATAAGATGGATATTTTGAGAGGAATTATTTGGAGGGCAGTGTGTGAAGAAAGAATATGTAATATAATTGAGAATTAAAAATACATAATATACAAAAACTAAAAATACAAATACTATACACTTTTAAATACATATACATGCATATATACATATATACATACATACAAAATATAACATATTAGTAACGTATTATATTTATATAAATACCATGCAAGTTGAAGGAAACTTTAGGATGCTTTCGCTAAGATTAAAAAAATTGCTAAATTGAACTCCCGTCCATACTCGTATAATGTTTAATGACAGAGTCCTTCTGAATTTGAATAGTCGGACCGTGCGTAGAAGTTGGCTAATTGATGCAGGTATATAAGCTGATGTAAATATGTGCGTATATATAAAATCCCTAAATTTTTAAAAGTCAATGTTAAAAACGGAAAATAACAACAGTTAATAAAAACGTAAATTAATCCGAAACCGCGTATTTCGCAAAGCTGAAAAATAAAACAGAACAAAACACCGATGGGGCAAAAACTCGCGTATTTGTTTAATTTCATAGTTGTAGTGTTTGGAATCTCGCTCGTCAAACTTGCCGTGGAAAACCAGCTTTTTGTTAACCCTACCGGTGCATTTGATTTCGGGGATAAAACCAACGGGCGGATCGCTCGCCGCGCTCAAATTCTAAAGTATCGTGTATTGAAAGTCCATTATTTTCAAACTTTTACGAGTATTCGATATTCGTGTATTGTTCTCGTGAATTTCGTTTTGTACGCGTGCAGTCTGTGCAAACAATTTTTTATAGCTTTATTTTTTTGTAGCCAAGTCAGCGTGATGGACGGAGGCCTCACTCCTTTCAGCTGCAGAGGAGAGGAGATCCAAGTCCCATAGAGGGGCGTAAATTGAAACAAAAAAGTTTTTATTTATATTCATAAAAAATGCATATGTTTGGAAGTTTTTAATAAATATTTAGACTCGATTACCAAGTTCTGACCATAGAATTACATAGCAACTAATTTGTACTAGAGACGTAAAGTTAGGCTAGCACGAACATTCCAATATTTACTTGGAAGTAGAGTAATTTTCGTTAACAAACACGTTTTGTCAGCTGTGTTTTACTTTCCACGATTAGGAAAAACTAAATACCTATTAAACGGTAATGGTGTCAAGGACCTTAAGATCGCACGCCGAATACTTTAATACAGTCTCCGAAATTTCATATTCCACCAGCGGCCAAACCAATTGCTGAACATGACCTCACCCTAATATGCGGCCTGTTGGAAACGACATGAATCCAGCAACTTTTTGCGGCATTTACAAGATCGTTAGTCTATCTCGTAGACAGAAATTCTCTGTACCAGTACGAATCTGAAAATGTGTCTTAAAATAGCAAAACACAGAGGACGAAACATGGGAGTTGGAATTTCTACCTCTTATGGGATATACGTCTGTGGGTATGTTTACTTTCTGGCTGTGCTGGCAAAGAAACAGTGTATGTACCTAAATATTCTAACGAATGGGATCAATTTAGAAAATACCCTAAAATTCTTTCTTCACCCAAACTTGCAAACTTAGCGTCTTAATAATACAGTGAAGGCTATTTTTAAAATTGTAAATTGCCTCGAAGACTCACATAATACGCGTTGTAACGTCAAAAGTTTTTAAATATATTCCATTGACGTTCAAAGATGTTTCTGAACTTTAAATTAGTCCCATGTTACATAGGGAAAATTCGAAGTGTGTGACATCAAAGTGGTTACAAGAGGGTGATCGTGACACCAGACAAGGGGGGAAAGAAGGGAGGAGAGATTTAAAAATGGAAATATACCACGGCGACGCCGACAAATTGAAGTTGAACTCGGGAGCACTGAATTTGCATATGTGCCTGTTTTGTGCCAGCGCAAGGTACAGAGGATTAGCGATTAGTTGACAATGGAAATTGTGGCAGAATTACCTATAAATGCATTATATTATTTCAATTTTTAACCTATACTCTTAAGTTACGTGAATAATTTATTTATGCCATCTATTCTGCACACTCCTGAAATATTTTTACTCAACAATATGTCTTGGTACTATGCACCCCGCTTACTGCCATTTCAGCTTGTTAATATGTTGGGCTATATAAGTAACTTTATCTCTCTTTCGCCATATCTTTATTAATTGATATTTTAAGGAAATACCGAGCATAGGACTCTCCTAGCTTAGTGACTGTGAGCTTCTCTATAAAGTTCGTGTGATCCACAAATATTTTTTCGGGTCTGGGTATTTGTGAGAGCAAAAAATCTCTTAGTTTCTCATCTGTGGGTTCAGAACTATGTATATGATTGTTGCGTGTATTTATTGTCTAGTCGGAATCTCTCCATACTTGCGTCGCGCGTCCCTTTGACGCGGTAGTACACTGTGATTGTAAATTTGAACGTATTGCAGCGGAGGGAGACGCGCGGTTTGTTTTACAGCCGTCTTGTTGCTCGCTCCACTGCCGGCTCGCCTTGGAGACTGTAATTTAACTCACGCGCACATACAACCACGGAGTCGCTAATATTCTGTTTGGCGAATTGTCGTTATTTTTAGGGGGTTGAGCCAAGTATGTACTAATAATTTTCTTTCCAGAAATAAAAGTTGTATTAAAAATAGGGTAAAAAATATCGAAACTAAGTGAACACACGGTACTTGATAGTAATTGTTAATGCAAAAACGACTAAATGCAAACTTCTTTTTTTGCAATTTCAATTTGACAATGTTTCTGTTGTTATTAAAAATATAATTAATTACATAATATGATACGATTATTATATAATTATGAGTCCGCCAACCCGCACTAGACTAACATGGTGGACTAAGGCCCAAACCCTCTCAATTGTAGAGGAGGCCCGTGCCCAGCAGTGGAACGTATATGGGCTGATGATGATGATGATGAATTAATATATTACCATGTTACTTATGGGGCAGTAATTGATTACTTATGTAAACGTTGTATTGTATAAATTATTGTTACATAAAAAATGCGTATTTTCTAGGCTGTCTATATCTAATCGCAAAGTCAAGGAGCCCATACATACATTTATGCGATGTCGGCGTTATAGCATCGTCTTCTTACTACCCCATGAGATAATGGGTGCGTAACAATGTTGGCTCGCTGAGCACCTTTGAGTACGGCGCACTAAGGCCTCACATACCTTAATTGAAGACTAAGCAAGTTCTAAAGGAGTGTAAGCTAACAAAGGGATTATAATTTAGCGATATTGCGTTGAATATCCTCATAGCAAAAACTCAAATCTAATGGTTTTCTTGATTAATGTGAAAGCTTAAGGTAATGACAGCAAAGGTACAGACAGCCCCGTGGTGCAGTTGGCTAGACACCAGCTTGCGAAACGAGAGGCTGCGGGTTCGATCCCCGCACCATGACGAATGTTTGTGTGTTTGTCAGACCGAAAAGTCTCTCGTAGTTTCTGATACCCACGACACAGGACTTGTAGCCTAGTGTGGGGTCAGAACTATGTATATGTTGGGTGTATTTATTTATTTAATTAAATTAAAGATACGGATTTTCGTATTCGCGAACCATAGCGGCTAATTTTTTTGACAACTGACAAATCAAATTTATTATTTATTATTAATGGTACGGTTAAGCTGTTATCGTCTATTTAATCCTTTATGTACGAATGTCTCATCATCATCCGCCCATATACATGATACGATCCACTGCTGGGCACGGGCCTACTGTACATCTGAGAGGGATTAGGCTTTAGTCCACCATGATGGCCTAGTACGGGGTGTCAGACTACACAACTAAGAAATTCCAAAGAATTTTTAAGTGCGCAGGTTTCCTCACGATGTTTTCCTTAGCCGTTAAAGTTCGTGATGATTCGTTAAGTCTTCTTTTTAAACTAATCGATGAAAGCAGCCTGCTTTAAGTAAAATTCCACAGCTCTTATCAGTTTTTCTTGTGTGTTTTTTTGGACGTCCATAACTTTTTTTTTTTTTTTTTTTTTTTTTTTTTTTATGGGAAAGGAGGCAAACGAGCTGGTGAGCCACCTGATGTTAAGTGGTCAACACCGCCCATGGACACCCACAATACCAGAGGAATCATCGGTGCGTTGCCGGCCTTTGAGGAAAATATAGGCTCTTTTCTGCTGGTACATGGCCTCCACTTGAGAATCATTTAGCGATGTTGAGCATCCCTCGCAGACTAGTTCAAAAAGATTTCCCTAACATTGTTTCGCAGTAGTGGGGAAAGATAAACATATATCCAAGGAAAACAATGTATTACTCGTGTATAGTTATTGCACAGTGGAATAAGGTCACGCGCAAACTCGCGACTAAAACTTTTTGTTGCTCGAACTCTCCGCGAGCTCTCCGCCTACGTATAACCTTTTTTTCTAATGAGTAAAGTTATATTGTATTGGAAATACTTTCGTAAGTATAAGTCGGTGTATGCGTCGAGTTTTTTCGGAGGTTTAAGGGAAAATGTTTTATGCCGGAAGTATCGACGGAATGTTTTGTGTTCCTTCTGTAAGTTGAGCTGTGATGAAATTTTGCCTTAACTTTATCAGAGTCAATCATAATTTGGTCATTGAGTGATGAGGTCGCTTTTTATTTACATATAGTAATTTAATAAACACGTCTGTAAGTTAACAACGGGACAAATATAAATATATTTTTTTATTGAATATACGTATATGGGACAGAAGAACCCGGCCAAAGCGGTGTACAATACCTAGCAATCCATAAAGCGAAGCTCTATTTATATATATTTTATACACCTCATTATACATACATATTGTATATTAAAAATTTAGTTTTGAGTTCTTTGCCCAGCGTGAGTCATCCACGTGAAATTTCTAATCGTAACCTTAATTTACAATCTTAATTTGCTCTTAACCAGTTAAGTCCACAAATATTTGCTGCTGTTATATATGAACACCCAAAATCAGTTAATGCTCTAGAAGATATTGATCCCTATATTGGCCCATATAAGGAATACAAATATTTAGGTTAATCTACGGATCCAAGTTTTACTCTCAAAATCACACGGCGGATCTTGGCTCGGTAAAAAGGCTTATGTGCGGATTAGTAAAAAATAAAGAAACGTCGCGTGTGGAGGAATTATGACGTAATGTTTGCACGTTAATCTCGACGCTGAGGAAAAAACCACAAGTGAAAAAATTAAATAGGTCACCCATGTTTAAAAGAGACAGATGTATTAACTTAAATGTGTAAGAGAAAGGTAGACATATATTATATACGTTTAAACTGCAGAAAATATTATTTTACTTTGTTTGTAGAAGGTAGATGGCATCTAAAGTTGATCAAATCTAGTATTTATTGTAGATAGTGCCCTATGAAATTTTCCACAATGTACCCAGCACGACAATTTAAAGCAATTATTCGTGCCTCTCTTAATGAAATGAAAATTTAGGGACCCTTGTTATAGCCATAATACTTATTTTCTGTTCCACTCTATCTTTCTACTCATCATTTCTTATAATTTCATTTCTTTTGTACTGGCACAGTATTCGAAATAATCTTAGGTGGAAGGTACAGTGTGATTCAAAAAAAAATTGATCTAGCGAAAAACGATTCTGCCAAGTTTTTATCAAATGACACAGTTGTTTTGGCTTTTTCTTCATCACAAGTCGTTGACACTAAACAGACTTTATGTCCGAAGTACACCGTTTACATACAAAATTTTAATTCCAAAATGCGATACGCTTGAGTCAATGGCGATACTTTCATAGAAGCCAAAAAGTTAAACGTTAATTGTGTAATGTCTAGTTTATAATTGTTTATTGTGGGGTCAGGATATTCTCATTTATATGACAAACTGCTTTGGTAAAATAAATATTTAAGGCTTAAAGATTTTTATGCGGAATTTTGTAAGGCAAGCTGGGACTTTGGACTTCTATGGAAGTACCGCCACTGGCTTGAGTGAGTCACAACATGGGTTATACCTTATGTACGACAGTCACTATATTAGATGATAAGATTATCAAATCAAAAGGTTTTTACAAAGCTCACCAAACATAACATAAAAGGACTTCTTGCTTTGCTCGTGTTACAAAAGAACGGATTTTAAAACTTCCAGCTCTTCACTTCTCGGTAATTAGGTTCAGCAAAGGATAATTTTGCGTCCTTTTCTATCCCGTTGGTCCCAACCGAGTACCTTTTATATTTCGAGTACACTTCACATAATTGCTTTCAGTTTTACGATCGCTAGCACTTGAAGCCTTCCTTTACTTTGTTCAGCCACTTAGCTCAGCTTATTTTTAATTAGTATAAAATCAATATCGTGTTAAAAAGTCGTGATGGTTTAAGCGCTCGGTCGAGTCAAAATCTCAGCAGTCGTGGGTTCAAACTCCAGACACACTCTGACCATCCGAAGTTATGTGAGTATTCCATACAAGTATGTGCCGTGCGATCTAGAGGTCCTGGGTTCCCGGGTCGGGCAGAGTGTTATTGGGTTTTTCTATTAGGAAATTCTCGGTAACAGCACGGAGTCTGGAATTGGGCCCGAAAAACGGCAATAGGCTCGCCCCCTATTACGTGGGACTGATAAATACTTGGCGAAATGTGGGTGCAGAAATGCACCTCTGCCTACCGCTTCGGGGATTATAGGCGTGAGGTTATGTATGTATGTATGTATGTCATAACGAATTATCACGGAAGGGAAACATCGTGAGGAAACCTGCACACCTAAATATTCTTAGAAAATTCTTTGTTTTGTAGTCCACCAATCCGCACTAGGCCTGCGTGGTGGACTAAGACCTGACTCCTCTCAGCTGTATAGATGGCCAGCAATGGGCAATATAAAGCTGATGATACCAATAACATAGTATCAATAACATTTAACTGAAAATGTGCCCTATATAGTTAGTCATAATAGTTATATTAATTGGTACGTGTGTAAACAATGCAACAGAGATTTTCCAGAAAATCCGAAAGGTCATTGCTTTTATGGAGTTATAGTTAATGTACGTGGGGTAGTAAACTTGGATCCCGCTATAAAAAGGTAACTGCGGATTCTATTTCCAAAACAAGAAAAATAAATTCTACAAATATAAACCACAATAAAAAGCTATTTTCTGTCAGTGGGGTGTATGTGTATATGTGTAGATTAAAACTAGTATATGTGTGTGAGAGTTTATTACAAGTGTCGTTATACGACGTACACTCGTAGCGGTTGATATATGGCTTACTGGTGGTAGGACGGCTCAACTCGGGCGTAATTATTAATTCCTTGCTTTTCCTACGAAAACATTCCTTTTTTTGGGATAAAAGTAGCCTATATTCATTCTCGAGTCTCTATCTACGAGTACGTCCGTACCAAAAATCAAATCGGTTAAAAAGTACTTAAGTTAATTCTTTAGATACAACAAAAACTAAAAAACTATTCCCCTTTATAAAATTACTTTTAAAATAGCCATCACAGTTAGATATGCCAAACTTACCATAGTAAATTAAACAATCACGTCACGTTCCAGAACCATCCTATATTCAAGTTTTGAACCCCAGCATAAAAGTTTCGACTGACGGGTAAAAATCGTAATCGGTTGCTCTAATATGACCACACTCCATGTACTAGTTTGCCAGTTAACTATGTCCGGTAAAATATATATAATATATAGCCTTAATCCAATTCATCCATTAAAAAAATTGTGAAGACTGCCGCCATACAAAGCAGACTAATCGAAGTGCTCGTAGCTCATGCAAATTCGTAACAAACCACTACGGTGTGCTACGACGTAGCACGGCTACCGTGCTACGATTGATTGTAAATTCGTAGTAGTAGTGTTTCATTGGTCCCGGTTGATTGCGCATGTTATTAAGTTTGGTTTATGATTTAACTAGTTATTGCATCTGATTGTCTGTATTAAGATGAGATCTTTGGCTTCTATCTTCGGAAAAACTGAGATTCGTTGAACCTATCCACATAAGAGTTATTGTGATATCAGGTTCACATTTTACTGTCAATATTTTATTGATCCAATTTTTATTTATTAGAGTTGTGAATCCTAAATTTGATTTAAAGATCCTTCTTTCCTATTAATTTGTTCGAAGGTTTTTATACATCAAATAATAATCTAATGCTCAATTTTATTCTGTTATCTTTACTACTATTTAACTTCAACCATATACTACTTCTATTGCTTCTACTACTGTCCTTAGTAGTAACAGAAACAAGAAGAATGAACTGTAAAATATTGAAGAAATGTTTCCCAAACTTAATATTAAAGTGGAGCCAAGATTAATAATATTATTCAGACGTTTAAAGTGAAAGCTCGAAGTGCGAAAGCCAAGTTCCAGCCTTTATGACACCAGAGAGCTTAGCAAAGTTGACTGAGGCATCACAAACACTTGCCTAGGGTTTCTGTTGACTCCCTCACTCTAAAACATTTTTGCTGTACCATTTTGAAATTCCCTATGAATTTCAGATTTTGTTTGTTGACTGACTGATGCCCTTTTTAAAGTTCTAAGTCAATAGGAGTTTTACAAGCTCTTCTGGATGGTTGATGTAAGATAAGATACTACTGGGTAGTACTACTGAGCTGGGTAAAGAAAAAATTAAAAATGATTGAGCAATAAAAACTTTAAAAAAGTATTATTGACAAATTTATGATAGGCGGACACGCTAGCAGATAATTAACTTTGAATGGTTAATACTTTGGGTCGGTTCTCACTATTTTTTTGGTAATTTTGGCCATAAGTATGCTATGATGTTAACATTAAAGTCGGTACAATCAACATATAGTAAACTAGCGGTGGTACCCAGCGTTGCTTCGTTATTTAATGAATACTTATTTACATATGTCCATAGCAAAAAACATCTAAATAGTCCATTGAGTAACGCGTGAAAGCGTAACAAAGTGACAAAATTACTTTGATATATTATTATTAACCCTTTCAGTTGTAAAAGAGATCCGTGCCCAGCAATGGGACGAATATGGGCTGATGATGTAATGATGATGATTATTAGTATAGATTATAAAAGTGAAAGCTATAAATCCGTGCTGAAAATAATAAGATGAGCAGTTTGGACCAGCGAGCTGGTACCGAGAGCCACTCGCAGTCAAGAGAGCTCAACAAACTTGACACAGTCAATACAAACAGTGGAGCCGTGCCCTTTTTATCGAATTTTCCGACTCGCGTAATCTATCCAACCCGATGGAAACACACGGGAGAGGAACTGACACGTCACTGTCCAATAATGTGATTGTTGGAATAATCTTTCTGTCCTATTTGCCAACGCTCGCAGTTAGTTTACGTCAATTAGATTTGTTTTCGTGCTACTGAATCCCTTTTGACTCTACTACTTCCTTATCTATGCTTTTCTTTTAGTTTCTATGCATTATTTTTATTGAACTCTTTCTCAACTCCCTTCACTCTATACCACCCCTTCTACTTCACTTCCTAACGCGACACTATTGCATTTCATTGAGTGAGTAGTATAGACAAAAGCCCAATTTATGGATACACACATCAAAATTGTTGATAGAATTTATAAGTAATTAAAAACAGTAAGAAATATGAAGTAAAAGAAATAGATCTACTTTTTTTTTCATGTGGAAAATCCTCTTGGATCCCCGTTTCCAGAAGGCAAACGGGGTATGCCGGACTCTTACCGGCTAAAAAACCCATGGTAGTCTCCCTCTACACTTTGGAGGGTCTTCGGGAACTCAAAATGAACGCGCCGAATTGCCTCCAGGATCTACCCATGACTACTCGTCTGAGTCTTAAGTCATGAGATTTTCTGTTAAAGCACACTGACCAACAATTCATATTTAATATGGCCTAGATCATAATAAATTTTCAATAAATAAATACCAAAAGAAGCATTTACACGTTTTTACACCTTATCGTTTCGTATATTCGAAAAAATCGCAAAGCTCTTTGACCGGCGCTCCACGGGGCTAACCGTTGTCGCGTCTGTGCAATTATTCGGAAATGGACCAATATTCCGCGACTGTACTCCGATTGCCCCGCCCGATCACAATGGAACTCCATTAAAAATATTTAACCTCGTGTCCGATCGGACAGGCTAGTGGTTATATGTGTCAATGGCGAGACAAAATTGGTCCAATGTTGGACGTATTTGTTGGTTGAAAGGAAACGTTTATGTTCGCAGAATGGGTCATATCTTATATTGACTTAAATTGTATGTGCCTGGTGGTAAGAAGTTAATGCATTATTGCTATTTAAGTGTTATGCTAGGCATTTTCTTTTAAGATGTATTCCGAATGCAATTTGTTGTAAATTTGACTAACTTTTTTGCCCAAATTCTGGTTTCTAGATGAGTAAAGTCCCAGTCAAAAACTCCTCTTTAATGAACCATTCATTTTTTCTGAATAAAATATTTAAAAAGAGGTATCGAGCGCAAACGCAGCTTCGCGTCGACTTTAATGTACGTTATAATACAAGGGATTGTTCAAGAAAGAGATTTGCCGCGGTGCGTGACGCTTTTGCATAACGTCTGACTGGAATAATGATTATATACGAGATCCGTGAGCCTGGCCAAGCGACGGTAAAAAATATTTTTACCTCAAGTACTTGCTACTTGTATTCATAAAAAATACGGTGGTTTTATAATGTACAGTGTACACGTCAGAATATTGATTTAAAAATTATAAGTGTGAGGTGGGCATGATAGAGTAGTTAATCCAATAGCGAAATTTACGACGATGAAGAAGTAGAGGGGATCAGAAAGTGGGATGTCTAAAAGAACTAACCATATTCTACAATCTACAAATATTATGGGGATATTATATGGCTCATACTCAAGGTTCATGTTAATACGCACGATATGGAATATAGTCATCCACAATAAATAATAAACTTTATTTTACAATAATAACATCCTCGTGGCGCAGTTGGCTAGCGTAGCGCTTGCGATATTATCATTTTGACTTCTCATTGTAAAAAATATTGACAACCATTTTGACTGTATTAGTGGCGAAGTTGAATAATCACCAAATTACGAAACGAGAGGCCGCGGGTTCGATATTCGCATCGAGACAAATGTTTGTGTGATTTACAAATATTTGTTTCGAATATGAGTGTTTGTGAAACCAAAAAATCTCTCGTAGTTTCTGACCCACGACACAGGACTTGTATCCTAGTGTGGGGTCAGAACTATGTATTTAAATATAACTATGTATCTAAATAAATCCATTATTTATTTATTTTAATTTTTATAGTGACAAATCCTTGAATAAAATTGTACATTAACATATTTCTTAGGCTTTCTTCAATGGGCTCGCCCTCTATTACGTGAGACTGATACTTGGCGAAATGTGGGTGCAGAAACGCACCACTGCCTACCCCTTCGGGGAATACAGGTGTGAGATTATGTATGTATTTATGTGTCTTATTTCTTAGCCTAAAAATTGTATATTATTTCACAGGAGCGTGGAGGCTGGTCGCAATGGAGCGAGTGGTCGATGTGCTCCCGGACGTGTGACGGCGGCGTGTCTCGGCAGCTCAGAACGTGCTCCTCGCCAGCTGGGTGCCGCGGCGAGCCCGTCAGATACAAGATATGCAACATGCAGGTAAATAGTCGGAGATATTAGGTCATCCACAAATGTTTGTTTTGGGTCTAGGTGTTTGTGACACCGATAAGTATCTCATAGTTTCTGATAACCGGCGACGATACTTCCGTAGAAGCCCAAAAGCGTTGCACGTGTATTGTTTAATGTCTAGTTTATAATTATAATTTATTGTGGGGTCAGTATATTCTCATTTATATGTCAAATTGCTTAACCGGCGACGATACTTCCGTAGAAGCCCAAAAGCGTTGCACGTTTATTGTTTAATGTCTAGTTTATAATTATAATTTATTGTGGGGTCAGTATATTCTCATTTATATGTCAAATTGCTTCTGTTAAATAATAAAGATTTAAAGCTTAAAAAATATTATTCGGGATTTTGTAAGGCATGTTGGGCTTTTTGGCTTCTATGGAAGTACCGCCACTGCTAATATCCACGACACATAACTCGTATCTTAGTGTGGGGTCTGAAATATGTATGTGTTTGTTGGGTGTATATATTTTTTTAAGCCTTATGGGATGTTTTTACTTGCATTAGCAAAGATTTATGTCAGTAAGTGTAATAATATTTATTGTGATGAGAAGACAATCCAAATAATTATAGTTCGAATCGGCACAATCAAATGCAGAACAAAAGTAATATTAACTTCGCAAATAAATGTGCTACCAAATGAAATTATTCTACGCCGCTCTGTCCCCAATGTGGGTCGATAATTGAGCAGCAAATTTGTTAAATTGCACTCCATCTAGACATTGGATTTGTGCCATAGCTGTTATATATTGGCAGAGACTGCCTACAATATACGCATAAGTTTTAAGTAATATTCATTTAAATGTATGTACTTTGTATGATCACATACATATATCATTGATATTTTACTTATAAGCAGTGATGGCCTCGAGGTTTAGGAGCGCGGTCGAGAATTTCGGCGGTCGCAGGTTCAAACCCCAGGCACACACCTCTGAGTTTTCGAAGTTATGTGTGTATTCACAATGAATTATCACGTACTTTAACGGCGAAGGAAAACATCGTGATGAAACCTGCACACCTAAAAGTTCTTAGGAATTTCTTAGGTGTGTAGTCCGCCAACCCGCACTAGGCCAGCGTGGTGGACTAAGGCCTAAAACCCTCTCAATGGTAGAGGAGGCCCGTGCCCAGCAGTGGGACGTATATGGGCTGATGATGATGATGATGATGATATGTTACTGGTGAAATAATTGGCAGATCTGTCTATCATCAACCCATACGATATACATCCAGATGAGAGGGGTCAGTTCTTAGTCCACAAGCCTTGCTAGATTGTGAGACATTGCATCCCAAAGACATTCTTAAATATGTTAGTGTTCTTATAAATAAATAAATTATTAATACACCCAACAGTGTAGTGTCGTGATGGCCTTGAGGTTTAGGCACGCGGTCGAGATCCTCGACGGTCGCGGGTTCAAACCTCAGGCACACACCTCTCACTTTTCGAAGTTATGTGTATATTCACAATGAATTATCACGTACTTTAACGGTGAAGGAAAACATCGTGATGAAATCTGCAATACCTAAAAGTTCTTAGGAATTTCTTAGGTGTGTAGTCCGCCAACCCGCACTAGGCCATCGTGGTGGACTAAGGCCTAAACCCTCTCAATGGTAGAGGAGGCCCATGCCCAGCAGTGGGACGTATATGGGCTGATGATGACACCCAACAGTCACATACATAGTTCTGATCCCACACTTGGATACACACAAGTCCTGTGTCGTGGGTATCAGAAACTATGAGAAACTTTTTGGTCTCACAAACACCCAGACCCGAAACAAATATTTGTGAATCACACAAACATTTGTCTCGGTGCGGGGATCAAACCCGCGGCCACTCGTTCCGCAGGCTGGTGTCTAGCCAACTGCGCCACCGGGCTGTCACTGTCTTACGACGTGTTATTTTCAATTACTTTAAATTGTAATACGTACATAACTTCGGAAGGTCAAAAATAACATGTGTCCGATGACCCAGTATAGAAATTTTCATATTACTAAGAGTAAACCCACTTATATAAAGTTCTGTAGAATCTCTTACCTCTTAAGTAAAGTTTATTATCGGCAAGTTCTCTTGATTTGGAATAATATTTAATAAATTATGTGGTTCATTGCGCTAATTGATTAGGCAACTAAACGTAAGCAAAAACACTGATTAAATACAAAGGTCGATTTCAAAAATATTTTTTGTAATCCTTTTAAACGATTCAATTGAAGTGAAAACATTCATATTTATCCATTAATTGTTTAGTGGAGTGATTTAATCAAAACGTTTAAAGGTTTTTGCTTTTAAAATGCTATTCAAATAATTTCTTTAACATTAATGCGTCCAAAAAGGACTTAAGCCTTATTCTACTAGATAAATTAGTGAAAGTTATATGGGAATTTATTATACTCTATGCTGCCAAAATCCTGCGTAAAAAATAAAAACATACGAAAAATTTAATTTTTACATGACATTAGTAGAAGTGATAATAGCCTTAAGGACTAGGCTCGTAGTAGAAACAATTTTGGGTGTATTTATTATTTATTTATTTATTTATTTTAATTTTACCAATCCCTTCGGTTGGTGAATGGAAACTTCGTAAAGAAATATACACTCCCATGAGCTATTTCTTAGCCTTAGCTATTCTATTTGAGCAAGAAAATAATAAAACACTTAGACGCATTTGATTACTGTAACATAATTTAAAGTTAATTGAAGACCTAATAATAAAGTCAAAGATAAATTAACTTTTGGAATTTTCCAGTTTTTCGTTAAAGACAAAGCGAGTGACACGTCGTAACATAACTCAGTTTACTGACATGACGTCACCAAACGTGCTTCAGTTTCAAAGCAGTAAAATTTTTAAAACTTTCATTGACAAACTTGATAACGCTAGCAGATATCTTTTCAACGAGTCGTTAACTTTTGGTCAAACATTTATATGTCATTTATTTGCCCAGGGTGTATCTTACTGGTTAATTTCACAGCCTCTATGACGCAGTATGCTAGACCAACCTATGAAACGAAAAATCGTATCTTAGAGCGAGTGCGGAAATATGTGCATGACTTGTAATCTGAATTTAGGTATAAGCATTGATATTTATGTAATTTGTGTACATATATGGATTCATAGCTTTTCCATAATTTTTTAAGTGAAACCTCCTTTAGCGGCGCTGTGCACTTTTTTTGGGATGAGTAATAAATATTGAACTCGCGTCAGATCACTTGACCCTGATCGAACATGCATAAGACGCATTATGTGATATAAATTGTCATGTTTGTATACGATACCGCAATAAATATTATTATTATAAATCAAGCAATTCGTGCGAAATTATTCCCTAACCATTCCAAAATATTCAAAAATGCACAACGTTGAAATTTTCACTTCTGCCGACAGTCCCGGAGTTCCGTTGTTTTTTGTCCCACGACCGACGGAAGTGTATGACAAAATGCATGAATGAAGAAAAAACAAAGAGGTAAATCTAGTACTCTCTGCTGAAGTATATGAGATATGGGCGTAAGTGTATGTATCCATATCTTATAGATATGTCCTATAGATAAGAAAAGAATCTTACAAAGTCATCAATATTTTGAAAACGAATGAACTTTGAGCTCACGATCAAGTTATAAAATTATACAAATTTATTCCAGACCATCTCAGTTCTAAACATTACGATTTTCTAAATAATCCTAATTTTATTATAGTTTTTATTACACAACTTTTATTGAAACGACGATCTGAATTTTTTAATATTTAATGTTTTTATATCTGTCTAGACAATACTGCGAAAACCTTTTATACTTTGTTGTAAAAATATTGTTAAGTAGGATTACAATCGCAAATTGTCTTTTATTTTATGAAATGAATGCATTTGGAAGTGTGCCCGAGACGCGGTGTGCATTTTGTGCAATTCAATGCATTATTCTTATTGAGTTATTTCTCTTGTGGTTTTGGTTGTTGCATTGTAACTATAATTCTTTACTAGTATTATAATTGGTAATACACTGAAGCCATTTTAATTAATTATGGTATAGATATGAATGATACTTAGTACACCGTTATAAGCTACATACATCTTATTGTGTAAAATTGCTTCACTTTAATTACTCACAAAACTTTATATTCGATGAATTCTCGAACGAAATGAAAACGAACTCACGTCTGCAAGAGATGGACGTTGCCACTGTAACTCCTGTGCTCCAGGATCAACAGTGACACGCACAGTATTGACGCCGACCCCTACTGCGAAGCGTAAGGTGTTAGTCCACAATGCTGGCTTAGTGCGGATTGGCGGACAATGCTTGGTCTTCAAATGCCTTCTTGTTATAAAAAATACTGACAGCCATTTTGACAGCATTAGTGGCGCAGTTGATTAATCACCAGATTGCGAAACGAGCTGCCGCGGGTATGATCCCCGCATCGTAACAAATCTTAGTGTGATCCACAAATATTAGCTTCGAGTCTGGGTGTTTATGAGACCGAAAACTCCCTCATAGTTTCTGATAGACTTGATAGAGACACAAGACTTGTATCGTAGGGTGGGGTCAGAACTGTCTATGTGACTGGTTGGTGTATTTATATATTAACCTTATTCTACTCTGAAAATATCCTACCCACCTTGAAACTCAATCTAAGTTTTAACCACATCTAAAACAATGCCTTCGAAAATCATCTACCAAAGTAATAAACAGCTCACCTCAACTAATATAAATAAAGCCGTTGAACTATCGAACTCGACACGCAACACCGTTCAAACATCATCCATACAATATAGATTAATTGCAAACAAATTTAAAGCAATATAGGAACTATGTAAACGGCGCTAAAACTTGGCTTTCAGCGCTGAAATGCCCCCATGATTAATAGTGGAGCATTCAAACTAGCGTGAGCCGACCCGGCCGCGCGTTACACCGCGCGCATGCTTATATAACATAACGCAGTAAATATTTTTTTACAATAATCATTAAAATAATGCGTTTTTCTCGAGTTTTCTACTACGTAACTGAGCGGGAAGCAGTAGGTTTAAGTCTCACTAGGAAATTCCCAATAACGGTGTGGTTTGAAAAAAAAATATAGTCGGATAATGTCATTCGAAATTATGTGGAATACCAGTTGAAAACATCAATTGATTAATTGTCAATTATCGTCTTAAAAATAAAAGTGTTTATTTAATATTTATAAATAAATAAATACACCCAACAGTCACATGCATAGTTCTGACCCCACATTACGATACAATCACAAAATCCTTTGTCGTGGGTACCAGGAACTACTAGACTCTTTTGATCTCAAAAACACCCAGACCCGTAACAAATATTTGTGGAACACACAAGCATTTGTGTCGTAGCGGGGATCGAACTCGCGGCCTCTCGTTTTGCTAGCTGGTATCTAGCCAATTGCGCCACGGGGCTGTTCAATCAAATCAAAGTCAAGTTTTGGCATAATAGTTTTTAGTTACTTGCTTAAAAGTTTCTACTAATATTGTTAATTGTTTCGTTCTTCGTTTAGTTAATAGTATTAACCATCTGGTTAATACTATTGGGATATCTACCCCAAGCTGCCAATTGCTCTCACTTTGTACATTGACATATTACGTAGAAATTCCATTGAAACGTGTCAGGCCTGCGGTTAGTTCCAGACACATATATCCTTTATGTAAGCCTGTATATAATAAAGCTATCCCGGCATACGCATCGGAACGTGGTATTGACTCCTCAATGCGAAGTACACGTTATGTGTGGTATTCATTGCTGCCCATCTATGGAAATGTCTGTGTTATGACGCTATTCGAGCAGCATGGTATTGTGTTTGTAAGATTTGTTTTGTAAATCCAAGGGTATTGGATACCTAAATAATGTTACTTGCTAACATTAAGCACGAGCATTAAATATAACATACTACGTTTTGTATTATTAATACTAATAATATTTAAACGTGTCAAGGATACAAGTGTATTTTAACTGCAATAAAGTGTTTTTATCTATTCTTGTATATGACCTGGCTGCTAAAAAAATCTTCATAAAAATTCGTCATAATCGAAAACTAATTATCTTTAATCCGGTCATAGACTTTATACTTGTTGTTTATGGTATTCATTAAATAATAATTTTTTCTATTTATCATTCTTTATTTAAATAAAAACTTTTTTTTTTTTGTTAAATAACTTTCATCATCAGCCCAAATACGTCCCACTGCTGGGCACGGGCCTCCTCTACAACTGAGAGGATTTAGGCCTTAGTCCACCACGCTGGCCTAGTGCGGGTTGGCGGACTACACACCTAAGAACTTTTTTTAGGTGTGCAGGTTTTATCACGATGTTTTCCATCACCGTTAAAGCAAGTGATAATTCATTGTGAATACACACATAACTCCGAAAAGTCAGAGGTGTGTGCCTGGGATTTGAACCTGCGACCGCCGAAATTCTCGACCGCGCCCCTAAACCTCGAGGCCATCACCGCTTTAAATAACTTTCATTACGGTGTAAATGCACCACGGGTCGAGCTCCAATAGAAAGTTAGCAAGTTTCTCGGAACATGTTTTATTGAGATCACCTTGTTATACTTGCAACGTTTCCTTCAGATACTTCAGTGCGTTGCTCTTCCTAGCATAAGAAAATTCTGTGTTCTACAAATGGTTTTTGTGATTTTTAAACATTTTTTTCTTCTTACTAAATCACTTTTCTCTGCATAAAATTGATATAAAATTTATGAAATCATATATTTTTTTTAAACACATTAAAATCAAAGGAAATGACATTCGTTCTTGATTTAAAATTCGTTGAGTAATTTAAGAAGTATATCATCATCAGCCCAATACGTCCCCCACTGCTGGGCACGGGCCTCCTCTACAACTGAGAGGGTTTAGGCCTTAGTCCACCCTCTAAGAAGTATATGCGAACATATAAAATTACGAGTATAGCAGTTCCATAGAAATAGTTTTATGTAAGATTTTTTATATTAGCACAGCAAAGACTTACACTCAATGGTGATCACAATGTAGTCTTTATAAAATTTTGACTAGCAATAACTCCTTTAGGTATTTCCCCTGTCCATATCCATACAAATACGCTTCGAACACGACATTTTTGCGAATGAGTGCGACGTATTTTTTATTCCAGTTACGTACGTTGCTTACTGTCCAAGCTGACACAAATATTTATATACTAAGTAAGGGAATAAAGCAAGCATTAAAACAGCAAGAATAAATATGCAATTATTCCCAAGCAGAAGTACAAACTCGGTGATTCAAGTGGGTCTTTACGCATTTGATAAATGTAATATTTATTAAGAAGGGAATTTTATATTTCAATTACGCCAAGCGTGTCTAACAAGTTCTAGTGTTGATGTGAAGTTGCGAGAACTTTTTACTTGGATAGCTCGAGTGGATCTTCAACATTGTAAGTAGTTTTAATGTTGAAACTACCCTCTTATAATTTCCAAGTGTTCCGCGATACCGTCAAGTTTTTTAATTTGTGGAAATTATGACGCGTAATTTTTTTCTATGGATTTTTTATTGGCAATGGAACTAATTAAAATTCTTGAGAGCTGACGCACGTTTGAGAGCACTTTAAGTCGCGAGCCTCTTGTTGGAAATATAAGAAAAATCTAGATTGATGGTTTAACTCGAAAGGACCAGATAGTAAGGTTTTTGTTTAAATGGGCCACTGTAGGTAAGTCCTGCGGTCAAGTACGGATCTTATATACGGGACAGAGTTACATGTATCTATGAATCAGCTAGGGCCATCCATTGCGACCCTTCCCAAATTCTCAGCACTGGCTTTTCGAAGTTATGTGAGTATTGCTTATTTATAATCACTTTATCTGTGAAAGATAACATCTTGAGAAAACTCGGCTGACCAATGTCCTCACTCAACAGGGAATTTAGTAGATTATATGTATGTATGTCAAATAACTAAGGTTTTACTCCTCTCAAAAGTAGAAACGAACCGAGATCAAAAGTGAAATAAATTTGGGCTATAATAGATACAAAGTAATTGAAAACAAATTAATTGGAACGAGAAAATACCTAAATATTTAAGAAGAAAAAGCGAGAATAAAACCAACAATCGTATAACGTCGACATTTTTATATCGGCCATAAATTTTCCGCTCCCAAAAGAACAGTAACGTAGACGCTACAAAACAAAATAAAGTATTCAATTTGTACGCTAACAAATTACGTAAAAATAATTCGTAGAAAACAAAAACAGGCGGCCCAATCAGATTTAAGAGCGTCGGCAGTCAATAAAGTAGCAGCTAATACTATTCCTTATTCATTCCACGATTCCGCCACCCGCCGCGTCCCCCCGTCACACCCCACGGCTCGCGCCGCCCGCGAACACGAAGCGATTAAACTCATAAGTGGATCGCGCTGTGATACGCTGCCGCGGTGAATGTTAATGCGTTGCGACACGGTGTGAGTGGCGGATTGGATTGCGTGCGAAAGGATTTCATACGCGTCGATCTGAAGACAGAAAAGCTTTTGAATGGTGCTACATTGAAGGGATTTCTTCGCCTTTCAATATGTAAGTGGCGGTGATTTATATCTGCAAGGCGGTATAGCGATCGATCTGCCTTATAAATGATTAGAATTTTCTCGGGTGGAATTTCGCTCATAAGTGACGGTTTCAATAGTGGCCTCGAGGTTTAGACGCGCTGTCTAGAATTTCGGCGGTCGCGGGTTCAAAAACCTCTGACTTTTCGAAGTTATAAATTGCAATGAATTATCACGTACTTTTACGGTGAAAAAATCGTGAGAAAACCTGCTCACCTAAAGTTCCAAGTTTATTAGGTGTGCATCATGAATGCTGCTATAGTGCTGCTGGCCTAGTGCGGTTTGGTGGACTACACACCTATGAAATTCCTTAGAACTTTTAGGTGTGCAGTTTTCCTTACGATGAGTTCCTTCACGGTAGAGATGTGATAATTCATTGTAAATAAACGCATAACTTCGAAAAGTCATAGGTGCGTGCCTAGGGTTTGAATCCGTGACCGCCGTGATTCTCGACCGCGCGCCTAAACCTCGAGGCCTTTACGACTATAAGAACACGAAGACGACATACATATCACGACGGAAGAACAGTTATTTCCTTTTCCTTCTATTTATTTCCTTCTCATTACTTTTGTCGGGGATTAAAGTGAAGCTGGGAGTTTTACAAATTGTCGCTTTTACTTTTGTAGGTCGGTTCTAATTTATAGGAGTTGCAATAGTATACAGGATGTATTCAGACTGTGATTAGAAACTAAGGCAGATAATAGCTGCGGTGATTATAAACACCGTGGCATTAAATATAATGCCTTAATATCTAATTAAATATATATACCTCTATAATACGAGTAGTCATGTCATAAGCACTAAGGCTTGTATTAAATGCACGCGCCTGCTCGAAGCAAATAGCAACGTTTTGCACTTTGATTAATCGTCGCAGACACAACTTTAGTATATTAGCGGATATGAGTTTACCTCGGCAGCTGTAGGTATTATCATCGTATCTAGACAATATTAATATTAGTTCGTGAGTATATCCTCAGTAGGGCGTACAACAGACATTTCGCCAATAGTTTTCGACCTACGTAATAGGGAGCGTAATAGGGGACTGTATTCACAATGAATTATCACTTACTGTAACGGTGAAGGGAAACATCGTTATGAAACCTGCAAACCTAAAAATTCTTAGGAATTTCTTAGGTGTGTGGTCCGCCAACCCGCACTAGGCCAGCGTGGACTAAGGCCTAAACCCTCTGAGTGGCAGAGGAGGCCCATGCCCAGTGGGACGTATATGGGCTGATGATGATGTAATAGGGAGCGAGCCTGTTGCTGCTTTAGTGCTTATTTTCAGATTCGGTGCTGCTACTGCGAATTACATAATGGAAAAAACAATAACATTTCGCCCAAATCGGGAATTGAACCCGAGGCCTCAATCACACACAGCACATACTCGTGCCAATTATGCAACTAATTATGAAGTGATTTCATTGTCTTTGCATTGAAAGCAATTGTGGCGACAAACAGCTAGCGGAATAAAAATACACTAATAAATATTATTATTCATAGTGACAGTTCCATGTTGAAATCATATTTCTGTAGTCTTTATAAATTTTCAAGACTTCCAAGGGAACTGTTTTGTTATTTATTTTATGACAATTCCGTACAATTTTTTTTATTTGCATAATATAATTATGTAGGTATATATATATATACTTCTATTTATTTACATATTATGTATAAATATAATTAAAGCCGCGAGCCACTTAGTTAATCCTTTAACGATATTATCAAAATCCGTCTTCATGACAATCTCATTGCAATGACTAATGTAAGACAATTTAAATGTTGAATTTCTCATCTCCATTGGAATGGAATTGCACTGGATTGATATTAAAATTAATGTTAAGAGTAGATCAGCTATTTAGGTTAGAAACCCAACTCAGCTAAGCGGACAATTGTTCAGCGCGCCGAGTTGAAAGGCCTGAGAGCCCGACATACCCCTTTTGTAGTCCCCCGCGAGTAGGGGGATGATTAGGGGGGGGAGCTTAAGGCACTTTCCTCCCGCTTAAAAAAAAGCTATTTAAGCACCATCTCGATCGTCTTGTTCGTCTGCACTGGTTAATACCAGGGCAGATTAAATGCGAGGCACTTCTGAATTTATTTATTCTTTATCAGCAACCCGCCCCAGTTTCCCCTGGGTACAAGATATTTTTTTGCACTCCCCCCAAATGTTTCCATCTCCTTTCATATCCCATCTATACAGGGTGTAAACAGAGCGTTATCGAAAACTAAGACAGGTGATTACAAACACATTGACGCTAAAAAATCCCGGAAAAAACATAACTTTTCCTAACGACCATCAGCATTACCAACGATCTCATTTAAACACCTAATAATTTGGAGATATAATAGAATAATCAAAACAAAAGATGTTTAATATATTTTTTATTCATGATAAACCTTTTGATGTATCGTCATGTCTACTTATATACATGATTTTTATATTAAATTCCCTTGTGGGACGCCGTCTTTGATGTCGCTCCGGCTCATCTATCGTGATTTTCTGCCTGATATCCAGATGTTTTTTTACATCAGGGGATTAATTTCCGCGTAATTTCATTCTGTTGTAAAATGAATGAGTTTCAATGAAACTATATGGATTATTTTGCAGTGAGTTTGTGACGTAGGTACTTTAAAAATAGAATGAAACGAAAATGCGGCACAAAAAAAAAGATATTGAATATAAGTCCGACTGTTTTAAAATCGTGTTTTGTCGAAATAAAATGTCGTCTGTTATGCATTCCTGAAAATCCAAGAAGAAAAACATCTTTCAAGGAGGAAGATAAATGTACAGCGTGCGATCGTAAGGTTCCAGATTTGATTTTTCGGCTGGACAATGTGTTTGGGGATTTTCAATTAGGAAATTCTCAGCAGCAGCACGTAGTTTGGTAATGTGCCCAAAATACAGAAATAGCCTCGCCTTCCCTTACGTAGATCCAACCATAACTGGCGAAGGGTGTATAAAAAAACTTATCTCCTCCAGTGATCCTATCAGTATTACTCGGGATGATATAAATATTTTAGCGATTACCTTTACGTACTAAAATTCAAAACATATGATAGAAAAAGTAAACCCGCCACACAATTCACACACAAAATGGACATTTCTTTTTATAGATAATTTATTTATTTATTAAATAAATGTATTTTTTAGTTTTCTTTAAAAAACGATTGTAACAAATCAAAATCCAAAATTTTATCAATTTCTTAAACTTATTTTACCTTCGCAGCCATGCCGCGGCAACATATCGCTGTTGGAAGAGGACGTGTGGCGCGAACAACAGTGTAGTGCTCACGACGGTACGCCATACGGCGGAGAGCTGTTCCACTGGAGAGCCCACAGGGACGACGCCGAGCCCTGCGCCCTCACCTGCCGGGGCACTCCACAGCACTCCGGACAGAAGCCTGAGCCGGTTGGTATAGAATACCTTACTGCATACATACATAAACTCACGCCTGCATTCCTCGAAGGGGTAGGCAGAGGTGCATTTCTGCGCCCACATTTCGCCAGGTATGTATCAGTCCCACGTAATAGGGGGCGAGCCTATTGCCGTTTTTTGGGCACATTTCCAGACTCCGTGCTGTTACTGAGAATTTCCTAATGGAAAAACCTAATAACACTTTGCCCGACCTGGGAATCGAACCCAGGACCTCTAGATCGCGCGGCACATACTTGTACCGCGAGACCACGAGGCAGTCAATACCTTACTGTTTAGTATCAATATTACATTGTCCTACAAATATCCATGTGCCACTATGAATGAGAGATTTTTAAGAATTAAAGATTTAAAAAAAGTAAATAAAATAAAAAAGTAAATAAGGATCAGCCCTTTCACAGTATATTGAATTCACTAGAAAATAATGTCTCGTGGTCTCGCGGCATAAGTATGTGCTGTGCGATCTAGAGTCGGTCGGGCAAAGTGTAATTGGGTTTTTCCATTAAAAAATTCTCAGTAGCAGCACGGAGTCTGGTAATGTGCCAGAAAAATGGCAATACGCTCGCCCCCTATTACTTGGGACTGATACATACCTGGCGTAATGTGGGTGCAGAAATGCACTTCTGCCTATCCCTTCGGGGAATACAGGCGTGAGGTTATGTATGTAGAAAAGAATGTGAACCGCCAATAGATTTAAAGCAATAACTATAGTCGTCTCTTTCATTCGGTTGCAGACTGTGTCATTAGACGAAGACGATAGAGTGGTGGTGGCTGTTCTTGCCGCGAGGGTTTCTGATGGGACCAGATGCCGACCCGGCAGCCTGGATATGTGCATCGATGGGAGATGTCAGGTGAGTGATAATTTTTATATTATAGTACAAGAAAAGTTTTAACTTTTTCCTTCTTCCCGAAGCCTAAATGTTATTGGGTTTCTAAATAAGAAAATTACCAGGAGGAACTAATGAGAATTTACTTATAACTCGATAACACTCAGACCAACCCAGGATAGAAACTGGGACCTTTAGATCGCATCTCACATATTTATACCATGGGAGCAACAAGACGTTCCAAACGCTGGCTCACGTGTTCACTATATACTTCACATCGGCTGATCAATCCTCTAATGGTGAATATAATTATCATTTTCCACACAATCATGCGTAGTTTTAAAAACATGACAATCTTTGATAAAAATATGTAAAATAATTAAAAATAAGAATAATAAAATAAATATTTATTCTTATATGTACCCTCTTATTTAAACAATGTGATTTGAATTTCATTTGAAAATTTTGCAATTGTGGTAATGGAACTAATTCCAGTTTTGATCGTGCACCGAAACGGCACGTCAGATAAACAAATCGACGTAATTAAATGGAATTTGCCTTAAACAAACAAATCTATTAATTTAATCATACTATTTAGAATATTCGAGGGGCGGTTATATGATAATTGAAAACAACAGCATGATGATTGGCCTGTCCCTGTGGGCATGCGTTACATGTGTTGTGCCGAGGAGTCCCGACTTCAATTCTCGGTTTGGTTGCATTGAGTTTTTCCTTCAGTAGATTCTTAGCAGTAGCTCGAAGTCATCATCTGTCATCTTCTATAACTGAGACCTCAAATAGTAACAATAAAAACGTGAATCTATGTACATATGTGTGTATCGAATAGGCACGATATAGGCAAAATCATTTCTGCATTGCCGTATAATTAATTTAAAATTGCGTGTAAATTAATAGTAATTGCAAAACCACAGATTCGTGGTCACATCACCCAAGGTGGTAAATTGGTACTTATTTTTGAAGCAATATTAAACTATAGAACTATAGTTTTCCAACTCACGTTTTCATTGCGTCCAATAAATGCAGTGTGACGAAGGGTTTCACCAGGCCGGCATAAGTGTATAGAGTGACGAGTGACGTGTCTCTCTCGCTACTTAATACGCTGTTTGGACAGTATCGTGCTTACAATCAAATGTCACTGGTCATATTGATGTAGGTACCAAAATATTGTATAAAATTACAAGTTAAAATGTTAAATAGAATAATTTTATTAAATAAGAAATATGTCTGGGGAGGTATTAGGTTTTTTCCGTAGCAGCACGGAGTTTGAAAATGATTCTAAAAAGGCTCGTGACTTTTACGTATCAAACACATTTGGCGCAATATGGTTCGAAATCTACCAGCTTCGTGTATATGCGAAACATTAGACTTCAAAAGGAATATTCTTTCCACATTTTTCATTGACGCTCCGCTCCTATTGGCTGTAGAGTGATGATATATGTATAACCTATAGCCTTCCTCGATAAATGGACTATTTAACATTGAAAGTGTTTTTTTAATCGCACTAATAGTTCCTAAGATTAGCACTCTCAAGCAAACAAACATAAAAAGTCTATAGTTTTATAAATTACTATAGATAACAGATATACATACATACTCGTATGTAGGTAAGTGTGTGTAAAATTGATAGACTATTTAAATGTCGTCCAGAAATAATCCAATTCTCCTCCGACTTATTTACGAGGTTCCCAACACACGATCAATACTACCCTACCCGGTTTATGGTGCATATTTCTGGAACTCGCGACATCTCAAACGCTCAGTAAATTTATAATGATACGCTTAAAGTGTGTTTGGGATGCCGTGTTGTATTCATTTATTTATGAAAAATTTACAAGCTGCTTGCAACTAATCGATTGGTTTAGTTGATGATCTGCCTCGATGAGCCCATATATGTACATCCCACTACTGGGTAAAGGCCTCCTTTACAACTGAGAGGTGTTAAGGCCTTAGTCCACCATGCTGGCCCATTGCGGGTTGGCGGAGTAAACACCTAAGAAATTCCTAAGAACGTTTTTAAGTGTACGATGATTTCCATCACCGTTAAAGTACGTGATAATTCATTGTGAATAAACACATAACTTCGAAAAATCACAGGTTTGAAACTTCGCCTGCTGATATTATGACGGGACCATGCGTCTAAACTTCGAGGCCAAGTTAGTTAGTTAATGACAATATTCTTTGTTTGGATGATTTTCGG
Source organism: Hemaris fuciformis (assembly GCA_907164795.1). Classification (NCBI taxonomy): domain Eukaryota; kingdom Metazoa; phylum Arthropoda; class Insecta; order Lepidoptera; family Sphingidae; genus Hemaris; species Hemaris fuciformis. The sequence continues at coordinate 2,239,613 of OU015454.1, forward strand.
TAGGGACATAGATAGCAAGGATAGAGGTTTTTTTTTTTTCAGATAAATCGCCTCCAGGCGTAGCGGGGGACTAAAGCTTATTTATATAGAAATACCATGACAGTTTTCATCAGCAGTTGGCTAAACACCTTATAAAACTTGTGAAACGAAAGGCCGCGATTTCTATCCCCACAGAGAGACAAATGTTTGATGATCCACATACATTCGTTTCGAGTCTGGGTGTTCCTGAGGCCGAAAAGTCTCCTATAGTTGCTTATCCACTACACAATTGTATCTTAATGTGTGGTCAGAACTATGTATGTGACTGTAAGGTGTACCTATTTATTTATTTTTATAAAACGTGTACTGTTGGATGTAATCATAACCAAAATCTTTATACCAGACAAATTATGTCAGAAACACGTGTACTACGAGTTGTACAAAAACACTTCGCGTGCCATCCGACAGTTAGTGCCCTAACATCGTGTTCACACCGAGCACCTGCTGCAATAAACACGTACTTGCCACCGTGTTTCACTACAAACACCCACTGCCTGCCAAATTATACGCTGCTTTTTATTACAAAACAACTATTGTGTCCGCACCCTTAGAAGCAGGTTTTTTAAACGATGGACTTGTAAATACAATATTCAGCTATTTTGATAACATCGTGATAATATAATAGTAGTTATAAGCTGCAGTTTAAGCAATAGTTTTTCAGTGGCAATAAAATACAATTTATAGATAGTTCCAGATACAGTATATAAGTATTTTAGTATAAAAATGTGCTAACGCGAAAAGTAGGAGCTAGGAGCTGAAGAAAAAAAATAAAGTCTGAATGATATATATGTCTCCGGGTCTATATCTGGGTATATTAATATATCTTCTGCCTTCGGGATTTTTCAGACGTGCATGTACCGTGTACCTTCTCAACAAGAATCGTGGCTTTAAAAATGTAATAATTGTAAACAATTATTTAACAATTAGCGCCTACTTGGGGAGGTCTTCGTTCAGCAGTGGACGGCGATAGGCTAAGAAAAAAAAACACTTTCATTCATAAAATCGCCGTAAAATATGCCTGTTTCCCATTTCATAATTCCAATCTTACGCCTTCAAATCATTTTCCGTTCTACAATGTCAATATTGCGCCCATTGCCAACAGCCCCGTGTTGCAGTTGGCTAGACACCAGCTTGTCAAAAGAGAGGTTGGGGGTTCAATGCCCATACAAATGTTTATGTCATACACACATATTTATGCCGGGTCTGGGAATTTATGAGACTGATAAGTCCCTCGTAGTATCTGACACCCACGACGCAAGACTCGTGTCTTAGTGTCGGATCAGAACTATGTATGCGATCGTTGGGTGTATTCATTTATTTTATAACTTATTCCACCTGTGCAACGTTAGTTGTCTCCGAATTACGCAAGTCTAATTGTACATTTAACGACGCGATGAAGGAAAACATCAGTGAAACGTACATCTCAATTGTGTTTTGAAGTCCCACATAATTTTTTTTGCGGATACATTTACTAACACCGTGCTGCTATTGAAAATTTTCTTATGTAAAAAACGAACAACAATTTTTCCGACCCGGGAATCGAACCCGAGATCATTAGATCGCTCGGCATATATTTGTGTTGTGAGAAAACTAGGCAATACTTACTGTGGTGTGGTAAATAAAGTGTTAATTATTATTATTATTTTATAATCCTCTCACTCGAACAGAATGAATAACAGTAATAACGACAAGGACAGACTTACAGTTCCCACTCACGTCCTAAAAAGACTCGCAAACGTTGAAATTAAAACCCGCCACCCGTATACAGTCGGAATGAGTGTTTAATGGGTTCTTTTCGGGCCCATTACATTCACGGCCAGTGTGTTATTTTAAAAATAAACTCGTTATCTCCGCCGTGATGTGTCTAGCTTTCAGTGTGGCCGGCGCGCGCCTCGTGAATGTTTAATGGGCTACGGTCACCGCGACCCAATGCACGGGAGGATGGCGTTGCGTCACTGACCAATACATAATACACTCCTACGTCAACTACGGACAACTCTTTGTTTCAAACTCCTTTATATCTTTTTCTGATCAACCTCGATGCGGGATCATGACAAAGTTTCCCTTAGATTCGCTGAGCTTCATTGCTCGGTGTCAATACTGTGCGTGCCGCTGTTGATCTTAGAGCACAGGAGGTACAGTGGCGGGTGTGTGGTGGGATAAGGCCAAAATACTTTCCTACGAATTCCTTAAGTACTAGTAGACAGAGTATTTCTATACTCTCGTTTTGAAAGATATTTTAAGTACATGCATACTCAGACTCACGCCAATATTTCCCAAAGGGGCATTGAGAAGAGCATTTCTGCGACCACATTTCGACAATTATTTCTTTGCAACACGTAATAAGGGGCGAGCTTATTACCGTCATACGGACACAATTCCAGACTCCGTGTTGCTACTGATTTTCTTAATAGAAAAACCCAGATAGCAAGGCAACTGTGTCGCGAGACTTAACCCTTTGCACTTGCAATTATGCTTTATAAAGTTAGCACTCATCGACAGATATTTACATTCCTACAAAAGATAGAATTTGAAGTATTTGGTGCCGATGCGGTGACATATGTACGAGCGTAACGGTTGAGATGCGATGTCCCTTGTATGGGGTCATACAAGCGCAACGATAAAACGAGTGATATCCACGTATGGGGACATACGAGCGCAACGATAAAATATGGGACATGCAAGTACATAGGGTTAAAGAAACTTAAAGAGCGAGCTACAAGCATATAAGGCTTAAAATGTAAACAACTGAGACATATCGCGGTCGCCTGTCGCTCAGAACCCGACGCGTATGACATCACGGTGCAGTAATTCTGTTAGTTATGCCTTGCGGAGCGCGGTTATAAACAGGACCTTTTTGTGCGACACAACACGGGAACAACGCGCTGAAACTGTTCATTTACTATGTGAGCACGCCCCAGATATATTACCCAAAAACTGTATTAACGCGGCTTAAACAAAGATTTTTGTTGAGATAAAAAACATCAGGAGGAAAAATGTGTATTTCCCATAAGGAATTATTTAACAAAACATACCTGGTGATTTGTTGGTATAGAAATACACGTCTGCCTATGCACAGATCATTAAGAACAGCAAAATTTACTCAAAAATAATATTCAAATCCTAACAAGACAATATTTGATCGAAAAACCGCAAATTTGATAATGCGGCGAAAAAAAGCGGTCGATATGTTTGCAAAGGTCTGTCAGATTTGAATAACAAGACAAATTGAATCAGACGGTGTTTACTATTGACGCTGGGTGTTCCTCTCTCATCGAATTATGGCTTTATATTGGCATAATAAAAACCCAAACTCCTCTCAATGCAGATAAGGCCGGTGCCCAGTAGTGGGCCGATGATGATGATGATGATGATTATGGAAAACCTAAGATACATATAATCTGAAAAATGTCCCCAAAATAAGAGCACACAAGTGCGCTGTTTTTTATAGTGTGACTCATACTTGTTACTGTACGAACAATAAAAGTGTTACAATACAAGTTTTAAAAACAACCTTTAATTATGAATAAGTTCTGATTTGTTTCATACTTTTTTAAATACTGGCCTATAGGAACCCAGAGTGGGGTACCGCCTAACGACCTATGCCGTTTCTAATAACACTGCCTTCTGAATCTATATTAGGTTATTATTAATGGTTCATTATTTAGTTAATCATTAAATTATTTCTGACTGCCTCGTGGTCTCGCGGTACAAGTATCTGCCGTGCGAGCTAAAGGTCCTGGGTTCGATTCCCGGGTGGGGCAAAATGTTATAGGGTTTTACCATTAGGAAATTCTCAGTAGCAGCACGGAATCTGGAAAAGTGCCCGAAAAACGGCAATAGGCTCGCCCCCTATTACGTCGGACTGATACATACCTGGCGAAGTGTGGGTGTAATGAATGCACCTCTGCCTACCCCATCAGTGAATACAGGCGTGAGTTTATGTATGTAAGTTAAATTATTTATCTACCGAACACATTCAACTAATGTGTGACGCACATCTTTTATACTGACACTTTGTTCATAATTCGGGTTGTTACTGCAGTATACATAACATTAGGTAGATTGCAGAATAAAGCTGAATCCTGGAGCACAGTGATATGCAAACGCTAATAAGTTATTAATGATACTGAAAGCCTTGACAATAAATATACTCGGCCACCTATTTTGTGTGTATATTCATTGTACGTGTTGTAGGTTCGAAATGAAATGAAATAATATTTCTTGTATCTATAAAATGTCAAATACATCACTTAGATTTAGTCATTTCAAAATTAAGTGTACCACCCTGTTCGGAAGGCAGTCATCACTTGAGAAGAACGGGCAAGAAACTCTAGTGTTGCTCTTTTCCAATCAAGACAATTACAATATTAACAAAGACTAAATTTCTCGAATTAGAGCAGCTCATTAATACAATCTCAGACTGTTGGTTCCGCGGCATAAGTGCGTGCGGTCGAGATGGCAATGTTAGTGGCAATTAATATTTCATTTATAGAGCTATGTATAGATAGTAGGTACGCTTCTATAACAAACTTCCAAAGGTTATTACGGAACATCCCTTGAAAAAGGTAAAGGAATCAATTAAAGACAAACTCTATAAAAATAATACTGTAAAATTTCAGATTATGTTGAAAATAATAGGACCTGATAATAAATTGATCAGTTTTGTTTTGTTGCTATAGTTTGTATCGTTATGACATTTTTGATGATAAATTGAAATCATCATCACCATCATCAGACCATACATATATGGTCTGATGTTGATGATTTGAGTGTGTCGTACGTAACCCACTGCTGGGCACCGGCCTCCACTACTGTTGAGAGGGTTTAGGCCTTAGTCCACCACGCTGGCCTAGTGCGGGTTGGCGAACTACACACCTAATAAATTTATGGTATCATCTGTGTATATTTTTGTGACAATAAACTATTATTAATTAACTATATTATAATAAATCAAGAAATCTTCAGTTTTTAGTTAAGTAGTGCTAGTCATGCAAAGCCAGGGCGGGCAGCTAGTATTCATCTAATACAAGTTTAAATTTCCAATAAAATAAATTTAATAACGGTGAAATCAAATATTTGAAAACCAAATACGGCTTCATAATTCGCTTCAAACTTTGATGGATTCTAAGAATCGGTCGCCGTGCGTGACACATTCACTGCAAGGACGGCCAATTTTTTTTCACATTAACGTAAACATGTTATGTACGTGTGTCATTTTTAATGGTGCCCGTCGTAATCTGGAGTTTTATTCACAGATTGTACTAAAGAAATTTTATTTCGTGACATTCGGGTGAATAGAGTGGTTAACCCTTGGGAAAAGTTCATTTTTCTTTTTTTTTAACTAGCAGTTAAAAAGCCTGTGTTCCCCAAAGAAGTAGGCAGAGGTGCATTTCTGCAGCCACTTTTCCCCAATTGTGATTAGTCCCACGTAACAGTGGGCGAGCCTATCGGCCTGTTTCGATCAGGTGCAATATTATTAAAATGTAAGCTCTTTTTTTTGCTTTCCTGAGGTCTCAACCATGTCCATACCGAACATTTTTCAAATCGGTTTATTAAGTTTTAAGTTTATTCGTAACAAAAACACTAGTATTTCATCTTTATGATTTTCGAATAGATAAAAGGTAAAGAAGTAGGATAGATTGTCCGTTTAGCTGAGTTGAGTTCTTAACTAAAATCCTACGCCAGCATACTGACTAAAACCTCTCGGTGGCTGCCACACGCATTTGGGGCGGTACTATGGCATCTTAGGGCGAAAAGCGCCCTGTATTACTTTCCGTTGCCGCCCTACGCTCCGTTCAATCATGGAGGGAAAAATTGGGACGGTTTGAGATGGACTCCACTCACTCTATTTTGGACGCTCACTTATTGCGAACTTCCGCGGCAGTCAAAAGGCCACGCTCTCTGCCGCACATCAAAGGGTTGCTTTTAGTGAAGTGCATCTCGCAGTACGCTCAGCTACCCCTGGACCCCTGTTAGTCGCCTCTTGCGACAGGCAGGGGATGCCGTGGCGGAATTCTTACGCCCCCAATCCATAGGGTGGGGAGGTAAACCTGCGGTACTTTTACTACTACTTTAAAATACGAATACAAATAGTTCGCTTAACCAATTTCCCTTGAGTAAGATGTTATTCATCGTCTATTTCGCTTTCCATTCCACTCGGAAACTGATTTTATAAATGGCGGTGTTGCCACAATTTTGATTTTCTATATTGAAAAGGCGTCCCCATCTTCAGCGCTGAGTGCTCTTTTGTCAGCGAACAAATGGCGAACAGCCGCGATTGGGTTGCTACTGGCAATAATTAATTATCTTTGGATTACATCGTTTATTAAAGCTCTTAAATTAATTATTTGCTGGAATTCGCCATGACGGAGCTATACTGACTAATATAGTTGCTTAAATGTTTCCGAAATACGGTTGGAAAGTAGAATAGATTTCGTGAAAATTAGTTGAAATTGGCTGTGTATAAAGTAAAATTTAATTTGAAACTGCTGAAGCTTTATTCCTAATTTTATTATGGCACTAATGGTATCTGACAGGTTATGATAATGGCTGTTACCGTGTTGCCTCTAAGTAACTAGTCTTTTTAACGAGGTTTGAATCTCAGGTCTGACAAACAGCACTTAGTTTGAAATTATGCCCGAAAAGCGGTAAGAAGTTAGCCGCCTTTTAAGTAAGACTTAATAGCAGGCGAAGCGCCGTACAAATCTCAGTATACCCTTTTTGCGATACAGACGTGATTATAGCAACGTACTTATGTATATTTTCAAATAATAAGGTCAGAACTAAAACAAAATCACCGCAAGAACAAAAGCTCTAACAATTGATACAATATTGCGCTGAAGTTGCTCACAATAAACTCCAACTCTACCGATAGATAAAAGTCTTTATGTAAATTAATATAACTTTCCCATTGTTACTTTGTATTGTTTTAATTTAAAACAATAATATCAGAGTTTAATTGTAGTTCCCTCGGCAGAAGTAGTTCAAGCTTGTGCTAGTAGATGGCGTTATTATAAAATTCCATTAAGGATGCGATTTGTTTTTTAAAGTTACTCTTCGTTATTTTTTTAACATTATTATCAATTAAATTTCTGGCGCATTTGGCTAAACACGAAGTTCAGACATTTTAAAAATCACTTTCAATAGTCATCATCATCAGCCCACAAACGTCCCACTGCTGGGCACGGGCCGCCTCTACAACTGAGAGAGTTTAGGCCTTAGTCCACCACGCTGGCCTAGTGCGGGTTGGCGGACCACACACCTAAGAAATTCCTAAGAACTTTTAAGTGTGCAAGTTCATCACGATGATTTCCTTCGCCACTAAAGTACGTGATAATTCTTTGTGAATACACACATAACACTTTCAATAGTGAAGAGTGAAAATATTCCGTAATTATCGCATTCCAATTATCATCGGTGTACGTTCGCTGCACTGTTCCGCATTAATAAACTGCATTCAGTAACAACTATACAAAGTATTTAAAACAAGAACAATACTTTTAACTTCCGCGCCGTGGATCTCGGAAAGGGTTGCCTCTCGCCATCTTAACGATTTGTTTTGACACTTTTTTGCATTTTAAAAACCGAGTAGGTACATTCTGTATACGTACTGTAGTATACATACTGTAGTAACTGCATATATAAAGTATATATGTACGTATATTATACAAGTCATATACAACATATTATACAAGTCGTGATGGCCTCGAGGTTTAAGCACGTGGTTGAGAATCGCGACGGTCGCGGGTTTAAACACCTCTGACTTTTCGAAGTTATGTGTGTATTCACAAAGAATTATTACTTTAACGGTGAAGGAAAACATCGTGATGACACCTGCATACTTAAAAGTTCTTAGAAATTTCTTAGGTGTGTAGTCCGCCAACCCGCACTAAGCCAGCGAGGCGTAGTGGACTAGGGCCTAAACCCTCTCAGTTGTAGAGGAGGGCCGTGCCCAGCAGTGGGCCGTATATGGGCTGATGATGAATGAGGTGTGTGCCTGGGGTTTAGCCCGCGACCGCAGACAGTCACTACTACAAAAACTTAACCAGTGACAGCCCTACATTGGGAACATAAATAATTTCCATAAGCAAGGCTGTATTGTCGGTGTTTCCGCCGGGTGTTGGCACGGTACGGCGGCTCGCTGGGCGTTTTTAATCTTCACCTCCGTTGTTTTGATCAGCTGCTAATAGTTGCCAACTGGGACCGTGTTACGCTTTGATTGCCGTTTTCATTGTTATGACTTTTGTTTTTTTTTTGCGGCGCAAACTTCATTGTTTTTTTAGTTTGTTTACATTGAAATAAAGAGTGGACTGTATAATGACTAGGAGAGTGGATGCTGGGTGGTATGGATGCGTCAGTTTGACTGGGAAATACAAGCGTGAGGTATGTATATAAATTCACAAAAGTAGAGACTAAATCATACATCTGTAGTACACACGCTACGCCGGAGCTGTTTGTAGCTATTATAGACTACAAGCCCATGGTAAAAATTAACCTGTAAAATGAACCACCGTGAATTACGCTTAGAAGGCTGTTACTTTATCATAAAATAACTCTGAGCGCTATGCCGTCATTTCTGAGCGGTACAGGTGAGTACGAGAGTAAATGGAATTTCTCTGCTACAGTGGTGGAAATACGACTACTTATTAATGTACGGCTTTTATTATAACTTATAGACGATTAAAAATAAATGTCGAAAAACCTAGTGCCGTACTAAAGTGGTGGTACCGGAAGTTAGTGCAAATTTTTAATTCGCCGGTAATTTTAGGAGCAAAATAGGTCATTTATTACTGTACGGCATTTGTGTAATTCTTTTTGTATACATATACAGATACTTTACCCATGAACGCCGTACAAATTTTCCAGTGCAGGGGTCGAAAGCCAAGGGTCGCAAACCTTGCCCTACACCATATGATATAAGGTCATTGTAAAATGTACGGCATCTTGTTCAAAATGTTATTTAATACGGACAATAATGTTTGGTAATTAAGCCGTCTAAAAATTATAGTTCATATTTATATAAATAAATAAGTATCTTCATTTCAGGATTTAGCGAGTTATTACTGCTGTAAGGTCATAAATTTATGTACGGCAACCTTTTTTTTAATATAATGTTATTAAATATTACCGTTGTACCTTATAGCCGTTCATTATAAATGGTAACAAATAAAAATATTAGGATTAAAAAAAAAGGAAATTTCCGAGATTTATAAGATTTTACAAATGTTCCTGTAGTAATTTGGGAAGTAATATTTTCAAAGATTATTGTTATTTTACTTGTAACAAATATAAATAAACAAAAAAACCATATGCCGTACATTTTACGTCAGATTATTCTTTACAGCTGATCAAAACTTCGATAACATTTGAGATGTCCCTTGAGGTCATTAATAACTATACGGCATTTGATAAATTTTGTTTTTAATATTAAATAATAATAAAAAATTATAATGCCGTACATTTTAAATGGAACATTACGTGAAATAAACCAATTTTCTTCAAATTTTCTTATTACGGATAAATTTGTCAATTGTTTGTAGCACTGTTGGTTATACCCTTTTTCTTCTATTACAGACAGCGGTCTGAGGCGGTGGATTAATCTTCCATTTTATAGAATAGCGGACTATCAAAATTGTACGGCATTTATTTTTTATCGAAGATTTTCTAAAGAGCTAAAAACCTATGTTATTGCCGTACAGAAAAAAGTCACCAAGTTACTCCTTTCGGAGGGAAGTAATTTACCCCATACACCTATGTGTCCCACAAAAAATGTACGGCATGCTAGAAAATATTATCTACTCATGAAGTACTCTGAAGATCATTTAATTTTATGTTGTTTCATTTCATCATCATTTATATATAATCAGAAATAAGAGTTGCGTCCCTTGGCTTTCGACCCCTGCACTGGAAAATTTGTACGGCGTTCATGGGTAAAGTATCTGTATATGTATACAAAAAGAATTACACAAATGCCGTACAGTAATAAATGACCTATATTGCTCCTAAAATTACCGGCGAATTAAAAATTTGCACTAACTTCCGGTACCACCACTTTAGTACGGCACTAGATTTTTCGACATTTATTTTTAATCGTCTATAAGTTATAATAAAAGCCGTACATTAATAAGTAGTCGTATTTCCACCCCTGTAGCAGAGAAATTCCATTTACTCTCGTACTCACCTGTACCGCTCAGAAATGACGGCATAGCGCTCAGAGTTATTTTATGATATAGTAACAGCCTTCTAAGCGTAATTCACGGTGGTTCATTTCACAGGTTAATTTTTACCATGGGCTTATAGTCTATTACGATTTGATTAATTTCAATCAAACCAACTAATAACTTTTCATTATTGGTTAATTATTGTAGATAATTAACGAGAAATTTTGCTTGAATATTCAAATCAGGCTATTTGAAGGTCTTCAAGTAATTAGCGAAACACTACGTAACCTCGAACACAAACCGTGATATAGTATAAATTATTTTTTACTGGACCGGCGACGTGATATTACGAGCGTCTTATGACACGTGTCTGTGACGATGATCTTAACGCCTTATGACGCGATTACGCCTTTTGTATGTCTTTCATAACCTTACTTGTCGGACGAAACACATCATTATTTTCTATAAAATAATGGAAATAACACAGTCAAATGACTGCAAAGCCATTTTGCTCTCTATTGTTACCCCTCTTGCCTTAGGCGATAGAGTATTCTGCAATAGCATTAATCCATTTACCATAAGTTATGCCCTTTTTTTGTTAAAACTTATTGTACACGAAAATATATATAATTATCAAAGCGCCTACATATTATAATAGCAATTGCAATAGCAATGTTCGCAGCATTGCTAAGATGTTTTTTTTAGGCGCTCAAGCGTTTAGCCGAGCTAATGCCTGTAGAGATGAATCCTTCGCATTATCTTTAGATGAGTCTTAAACCTTTGCTAAGTTGGATTTTCTAGAGAAGAATATTAGCCTCATTACAAATAAATAATAATAAAAAGATATTGTATTGTTCGTCAGGCGAACAAAATATTACAAGCTTAACGTTCCGGGCCACATAGTTTTAATTTTAAAAACGAGAGCAAACATCGTACCTAGGACAAAGGCGCGGTGCACGAACGACGCAGGCTGTGGATCGTGCCACAGACTTAAGCGATATTTTATGTTTTAAAATAAGAGGCTTGTGTAAAGAGGACGTTTAATGGCTAAAATTGTGATGATCATAACGAATTCTAGACATCAATTAATTTTAAACACTTTCTATATATTATGACGTATCCATTACATTAAACGTATATTCAAACATAATAATGAGGCCCTCAAACATAATTATTGGTACCTCAAACTATGCAAGCTTTTAAGGTGAAGAATACATTAGATTGAAACATGGAGATAAAGATAAGAATTTCATTTTTATTTCTAGCAACCCTTTTCATAATGTCATCATGGCCTAGTTGGCTAAACTCAATGATGCTCACACCATGACCAAAATTCTTTGAAGTGGGATATACATCCATATATGATGATAATAATAAATTATTTTAATATTTATTTATTAACACTTTATTGTATGTACACACGGAGAAAATTAACAAAACAAAAACACAAAAGGAAAATAGTACAATTGGCGGTCTTATCGCTCAAGGCGATCTTTTAGAGACAACCATAGGATGGAAACAAAGAAAGGATAGCTGAGAAGGTAGTCAGTGTGTACAACATATATACAAAAATACATACAAGATTCTAAAAAAATATTTAAATATATAATATATAAATATAAACATAATATTATAAAAAAATGTAGGTATTCGGAAAAAATGGTTTTTATTTTTAGAAAGACTGAGAGTAGTAATGTTCCAAATAATCTACGTCAAGAGTCACGTTTGAATAATAAGCTTTCAACAGATTTGTTGGACTCGGGGTATAAATGTGCGATCGAGAGGTCTATGGTGTCATTCAGGTCGTTCAAACTGTTAATTGAAATTTCCATTGGTAAATTCTTAATAGGAACATAGAACCTGAATACATACATTACGCTCTAAAACAACAATATCTTTGCTCCATATTACGAGACACCTAAAAACTGTCAAAAGGTAGGTATGGAAATACCACTCTTCCTAACTAAGACTTAAGGAAGAATGTATGTTAAAAAAATTCAAGTTAGTTGAGTTCCGCTGTATCGCTCTCCCGGGGCCACAGTGAAGCCTTATTATTTCGCGTCCCCATTTCGTGATGATGTCAGGTCGCAACCATTGTGCCATGAGGTTTCAATACCCATTTTTTCTTGTACACCACAAAAAGGACTCCCGCTTGGCTTTTACAATTCTTGTGCAAATTTTGTGAGGAATTCTTGAAAAGGCGCATTATTATTGTTATCCACTTCTGTGATGGAATCGTGCCGTTTAGACGACCGCGTTTTGTTTAATACAATTACCGGAGTAATGAGTTTTCTCCATCGTGTACAGATGTTTAAAATGAAGAGGCTTTGTTCAGGATTTTTATTGTGTACAATTTTATGGAACTTGTACCTAAAATGTTGATAGAATAGACGTGCGCAAAGATTATTTACGGTTTAAGAAATAAATTATACCCTGAGAACGGAACGTCGTTGTTCATTTATGTATTTAGTAATAGTAGCTTTACCTTAACATATTCGTATTAAAGTAGTAATGGCCTCGAGGTTTAGGCGCGCCACAATCTCGGCGGTCGCGGGCTCAAACCCCAGACACACGCCTCTGACTTTTGGAAGCTATCTGTGTATTCACAAATAAATATCACGAGCTTTAACATTGAGAGAAAACATCGTGAGAAAACCTGCACACCTAAAAGCTCTTAGGAATATATTGACTGTGTAGTCTGCCAACCCTGCAAATAGGCCAGCGAGGTGGACTAAGACCTAAACCCTCTCGGTTGTAGAGTAGGCCCGTGCCCAGAAGTGGGACGTATAATATGGGCAGTTAAAAATAAAGATAAGTGGAAAAAAAAACTCGTAAAATCTAACTTTTATTCAAAACCCGCCACTTTGAAGCAACTCCAAAAGAAATTAAATCATACAACATTAAATAGAGGCGTGAATCCGTTTGGTATTCTTACATGTCGTGACACAATTCCGACGTAACCGCCACATTTATTTGAGCTAAGTCCTGGGCCTTTTAGTTCTCCCATCGGCCGTGTGAATACGTTCTCCGCTGAATAGCCTATTTTGTGAACAAACAGGTGACCCTCTGCATAATGGACGGTTCGGTCCAGTCTCGCTAATTTAATAGTCTCACAGAGGTATATTTTTTGCTTAATGTTTTTTACGTTTTGCATGAGTGTAATGAAATGAGCTTGAAAAAAGGAATCATCTGTTTTTGGGAGTATAATTTGCGTGTACGCGGAATAATGGACACTGAAATAAAGTATACGAGTATATGACGGCTCCGTGGCACAGTTGGCTAGCTACCAGCTTGCAAAATGAGAGACCGTGGGTTAGATCCCCAAATATTTGTTTCGGGTTTGAGTGTTTGTGAGACCAAAAAGTCTCTCGTAGTTTCAGATACCCACGACACAAGACTCGTATCTCAATGTGGGGTCAGAACTATGTATGTGACTGTTGGATGTATTTATTTACCTATATTTATTATTCATATTTCATAATATTCCTTCTTTTAAATGAAGCGTCAGTGGGTCAGTTGGTGAAAGGTGATTGTCACTAAAATTAGTAGGTACTCAAGCTTTGCCCGCCTCATGATAGAAAGATGTTTATTGTTACGATGTAGTACATGAAATTGTAAAAAAAACTAAGTATAAAGAAGGATTAAAAATATTGCTACAGAAATATAATTATTGCACGTTAACACCGTAAAATAAAAAAAGTCTCTCTTAGTATCTGATACCCACGACACAAAACTCGTATCTTAATGTGGGGTCAGAACTACGTATGTGACAGTTGGGTGTATTTATTATTATTTTATTTATAAAATATATAACAATTCACCCAAGAAAACTTAACATAAAGAGACACTATCGCATTATTTTTTTCTTATTATTCACGAAAGATAATACGAATTTCTACTAAGTTTCATCTAAATTATTAAACTCCTCCGCAACAATAATTTAACCGAACACGAAAGAGATTTAATAATTTGTCTTTGAAATTCCGAGTAGAAATGTGAGCCCTGCTAATGGCACAGCGTGTAGATAAAAAGAAACTTTGACAATTTGCGTCTGCAACTCGTCTTCATGGGTTCTCCTGCTTTAATATCCGTACATAATTTTATACGCGCCATACAATATCTTGTTAATTACAACTTGCAGTTGAACGAAACTTCGAGAAATTTTTACACGTAATTTTTAAGACAACTTTGTAACCGTACTTAAATATTAAGACTCGGGATAGAAACTCTCGTCTTCAGAAATAAATGTAGGTATGTAATGTAATTAAAGGCTTTAATGTAGTACCAAATTTGGTGATTTATGTCTACTATTGAGAGGGTTTAGGCCTTAGTCCACCACGCTGGCCTAGTGCGGGTTGGCGGACTACACACCTAAGAAAATCCTAAGAACTTTTAGGTGTGCAGGTTTCATCACGATGTTTTCCTTCACCGTTAAAGTACGTGATAATTCATTGTGAATACACACATAACTTCGAAAAGTCAGAGGTGTGTGCCTGGGGTTTGAACCCGCGACCGTCGAGATTCTCGACCGCGCGCCTAAACCTCGAGGCCGTCACGACTTTGATCTACCTACAATTACCAAAAAAATATTTCTTTTTTTTATGGAAATTTAAAACTTTCTTTTACTGACTTTACTTACCTTAACCCAACCTTATACCAGTGGCGGTACTTCCATAGAAGCCCAAAAGCGTTACACGTTGATAGAGTAATGTCTAGTTTATAAATGTGTGTTGTGGGGTCGGGATATTCTTATTCATATGTCAAATTACTTTTGTTAAATTACGATTTAAAGCTTAAATATTATTATTCGGAATTTATAAAGGCAAGCTGGGCTTTTGGGCGTCTATGGAAGTACCGTCATTGATATATACACATATTGCTTTAACACTAACATCTGTTGGTACGCTCCTTCCGAAGGAGTATCACCTATATTAAGAAACAAACACTCCAATAGGAATAGCAAGGAGGAAAGCCTATTGCCATTAATGCGAATGCCCTAGACAAAACTCACTAACACATTACACGCCCCAGGAATCAATCCTGGAACTTCTCAATCGCTCTCTGAAAACTTACGCCGCGGTAACCAAGCAGTGGCATAAATTACCAGTAGGTTTGTTACCCTGCAGCGCATTCCGCAATTCAAATCCGCTAAAAGTTGCTATCACTCGCCACAATTTCATATATTATTTAAGTGAAAACTTCCCGAGGCTCGTTTGAATAATCCGCGGGAGGGTGTTGTCAACGCATACTAATTTGGCGAAAGTTTGCCAACTTGCCGTCGGTCAATGATTTCCGCGTCGAGTTTCGCAGAGGTAATGGAATCCGCTATGAGATGATGATTAAATCGAAGTGTTTGGCGGCATTACCGGAATTGCCAATGAGCGATTCAGCTTTTATTGAGCTGGACATATTTCCACCTTTACGGGATATGCTAAAGAGAGTTGTGATTAAAAGTTTATAAAAGACAGCCCCGTGGTCATTGAGAGAGTTTTAGGCCTTAGTCCACTACGCTGGCTTTTTGCGGGTTGGCGGACTATACACCTAAGAAATTCTTAAGAACTTTTTGGTGTGCAGGTTTTATCGCGATGTTTTCCTTTACCGTTAAAGTACCTAAGTGATAATTCGTTGTGAAAGACATCAGCTTGCGTAACGAGAGGCCGCGGGCTCTCTGGTTTGGTAAGGTTTGTCTGATCCACAAATATTTGTTTCGGGTCTAGGTGTTTGTAAGACCGAAAAATCTCTCGTAGTTTCTGATACTCACGACACAGGACTTGTATCCTAGTGTGGGGTCAGAATTATGTATGTGACTTTTGGGTGTATTTATTATTATTATTAAAGTCAGTTATTTTCATATGTGTATTTAATCATTTCTGTAAATGACTATTCACTGTTAATCAACCATTATAGCTTTATATAGCTGTAAATAATTCATTCACATATCAAATAAATCAATGAAACCTGACAGAAATAATGGTAGAAATCATCTGTCTGTGTCAACCCATATACATACGTCCTACTGCTGTCTCTCTATCTCTTTTACAGCTAAGAGAGGGGTAAGCCTTTTTTCACTGAGAATGTATTAAGCATGTTAATTACATCAACCCCTACTAGGGAAGCAGAATACAGTGTATATTCCCAAAGGAGAATGCCAAGAACCTGTGCACCTATGTATATGGGCACATATTTTTTATTGTCTTCTGTTTTGTATTTTTTATAATATCATGTAAAAGCAAATTAGTGTTATTTGATGCCTATCGGTTGAGAATTTTGGCGGTCGTGGGTTCAATCACACACCACTGACTTTTCGAATATATTTGTATTCACAATGAATTTTCAAATCTGCATACCTAGTTTCTTAAAAATTTCTTAGGTGCGTAGTCCGCCAACCCGCACTAGGCCAGCATAGTGGACTAAGTCCTCTCACTAGTGGAGGAGGCCCGTGCCCAGCAGTGGGACATATATGGGCTGGTGATGATGATGATTGATACTCCTCATAAAATATATGAACTTATTAATTCATTAATATATTTAAAAGCAAATTGTGCAAAATTTAAGATGCAAATTAAGTTACGATGCAGTATGGTGATATTTATAAAAAAAATCTTGAAACTAGTTTATATCTCATTGAAACTATTTTTATGCTTAAAAAACTCAAACAATAAACACCTTTATTTCGCTCCGTCACCGACCGTACAAAGGTCATACAACTTTATTATGATAATCGGAAAATTCGGCCGCATTTTGCCGGATGGCTCTCGACTCGATTTCAGAGGGCGCTGAATAAACGATGAGGTTACACATCGCGCGGATTTATGAGCCGACGGCGGGGTGCGAGGTGATCCAATCCAAATTTAACTGACCGAACTTCCTTTTGGAATCCGTGACAAAAATTACCCATGTATCGTAGTTTAATCGACATAAATTCGAAATTTATTGGATTCTAAAATTGTGTATAATGGCATTTACTTTATTATTGTTCATTTAAATAAATAAAACCACTTATTAACATATTTTTAATACTTCATGAAGTCGTGATGGCCTTGAGGTTTGGGCATGCGGTCGAGAATCTCGACGGTCGCGGGATCAAATCCCAGGCACACACCTCTGACTTTTCGAAGTTATGTGTGTATTCACAATGAATTATCACGTACTTTAACGGTGAAGGAAAACATCGTGATGAAACCTGCACACCTAAGAGTTCTTAGGAATTTCTTAGGTATGTAGTCCGCCAACCCGCACTAGGCCAGCGTGGTGGACTAAGGCCCAAACCCTCTCAGTTGTAGAGGAGCCCCGTGCTCAGCGGTGGGACGTATATGGGCTGATAATGATGATGATGATGAAAGTAAAAGTTTTCGTTGTGGAGACGATTGAGGCACCTGCCTGGCACCGACTGCCTCATGGTCTCGCGGCATGTGCTTGTTCTTTCTAGAAATTTCCTTTATAATGAAAACAAATCTAAGTGGCGGCGGAATGTTACAGTTTTATTATCAAAGGAAATAAACCAAGATAATAAAAATATTGTAAGAGAAATACGTAATACTGGGGATTAAACAATAAAGTTTCTTCACCGTTCTATGTCTTTATGCTGTATTGGTAGGGCGGCCATGTGTGTTTTTAATTTAATTAGGATAAATAAATTAATTCCTTTTTAAAGGCAGTGATGGCATCGAGGTTTAGACTCACGGTCGAGTGAAAATCTGGGTAGGCGTAGGTTCAAACCAATCGGTCGTCCAATTTCGTCTTGACAACATATTTACATGAAAATATTTGTGGTGGGATTGAAAATATCAAATTTTTTGGCTGCAATTTTATCGTCACGAGCTGCTAGGGATAATTTTCCGAGGAAAATATAAATGAATTATAAATAAAAATTATTTCATAATGAAAATTACTCTAAGTCTCTAGATATCTCTCAAAAGAAGATGCTCACCCTAACAACCTGAAATATGTAAGACGGTTGGCAGCAATTAAGATGCAAGCATACATAAAGTTCTCAGAGCGAATGCATGTTGCCTCGGGGTAATTAAATTGTTTTTATTGTTGTTGCATCGTGGTGTGGTGCCGACCGAGTTACGACTTTGTGTTATGACTTCAGGCATACATGCCGCCAAATGGAGGAGAAACGACACATTTCCGCACGAAGAGGATAATTAGCGTGGTTAATTATTACTATACTGGAAGTAATAAACCCGGCACCAAATTTGTCAATGAATGAATAAAAAATCTTTTAGATTTTTTTTATTATAATCTTTTTGATAGCTGATTGTGATCAATAATAATTTGATTATTTATCACAGTTAGGAAATACGAAAATCCGTTTTCATTAATTATAAGTAACTATTTAAAAAGCAGTGATGGCCTCGAGGTTTAGGCGCGCGGTCGAGAATTTCGGCGGTCGCAGGTTCAAACCCCAGGCACACACCTCTGACTTTTCGAAGTTATGTGTGTATTCACAATGAATTATCACTTGCTTTAACGGTGAAGGAAAACATCGTGATAAAACCTGCACACCTAAAAGTTCTTAGGAATTTCTTAGGTGTGTAGTCCGCCAACCCGCACTAGGCCAGCGTGGTGGACTAAGGCCTAAAACCCTCTCAGTTGTAGAGGAGGCCCGTGCCCAGCAGTGGGACGTATTTGGGCTGATGATGATGATGATGAACTATTTAAAAAAGCCATGGAAATTGATAGTAGAATTTATAATGTATATAAATCATATAGAGAGAAAATAAAAAACATGCTAATGGTGTAAATGGCGGGGTAGGGATATGACGGCACTAGAAAGCGTCATGCCGATTACCATCACTGTGTAAAATTCAGTTTTTCTATTTAGAAAATCCAATAGATATTCTTAAGTCGAAAAAAATATCTATCATGACATGTTACAATTTTCTCAACAATTCCTAAACCACGGCTTTTAAAGATATAAGACTTTTTTACTTAAAACATCTTCATACATATATCCATCTATATCAGCTCACTGCTAACCTAAACGGCGAACTACAACCCAATAAATTTCAGAAATTAATAAATTATTTTTCTTTGTCCTTAGCGCGTCGGCTGTGATCTGCGAGTGGGCTCGACTCGGCGGGTGGACGAGTGCGGAGTCTGTGGTGGGGATGGATCTTCGTGCTCCAGGCCACGGTACCACTGGCTAGCCACGCCAGGGTCTCTGTGCTCCGCTACTTGCGGTGGAGGTAAGACAAATAATGTTCCACTGAATAGCTCAAACTTTCCTTACGAAGGCCACGGTCAGACTAATAAAAAATATCCTGCAAAAATCTGCACGAAAAAATCATATAACTTAATAAAAATATCATTAATATATGATCATGTTTCCCTTTACAGTTAAATTAGTAAACTATAATAGATTGTAACTATAACCTTCAACCCTTTGTAAAATACATTCAACTAACGCGTTTCTATACCACAATCTTCCGATCATATACTTTTTCAATAATACATTCGAAAATTCTAAGCTTCATCGCGTTTCTCGAACATTCCCGAATGTTTCCGAACATTCTCGAACGTCTGATTATAATCCGAAGCAAACAAGAAATCCTGTAATATCAGAGTCCTCGGCGCGTTACGTTCAATATATAACTGTAGCATTGTTAATTGCCACCGTCGGCCGGGCCCGTTGTAATTTATATCGCAAAATCCACCATTAGTCGAAGCCTACGATAAATCAGTGGAGAAATTCCTTTTGTCTCGCGGAGTAGAGCAACAGTTCCTTGGAAGTGATGCAAGTCGGTAATCGCGCGACTTTTCTGCGCTTATTTGTCGCAATCATTGGCAATTTTTTGTCGTTTTTATGTGAAGAATATTATCGGTAGATGCCAGCATAGTTATTTGAACATGACGTTATAAAAATGAATGTTTTATGGTCTTTATTATTGTTTAAGGCAAACGAGTCCGATAGTATGTAATTGGTGCGTTTGGACATTTAAGATCCTGAATTTAGAATTGATTTTGATTAAATAATGACTTGGAGAAATTAAGAACACAGGGGAGTATGTAAAAAATTCTACAATTTTTATTCTTTAATGTCGTAAGAGTAAAGCAATTGCTTTTGTGAGACTCCAGTTGACTCCAGTTTTTTTAATCTATATTTTGATTATAGCATAAATATAATGGAAGTTAAATAAAGTGTTGGTTTTGAAATCAAAATTGTCATCTTGAATATAAATTGATTAGGTAGTTTTGTTTACATTTGAATAATATTTCTCAAAGAAATAGTCGCTAAAATCGACTAAAAATCGCCCGTCTGCTTAATTCTGGCAAGCAAAATTTGTGAGGGTCGATTCTAATTAAGAACCCTTGAAAGATGAATACCGAGATAAGAATTAGCACTTGGAAATGTAGTGTAGAAGCAATTTGTTTCGCAGCGCCCCGCCCTGTCGGGGGTCAAGAGGTTGATTGAGATGTTTGGTCAAACGCTGGGTCAAATGTTGAATCGTATCAATTGCAGATGTTGCACAAGAAATGGTTGGAGATTTTTTGTGCTACGAGAAGGGTTTTAGATGAATTAATGTTAGTTTGATTTTGAATATTATAATGGTTCGTTAGTTCTGGGTAATAAATGTTCGTGCAATCGACCCGTCTTCAGTTCGATTTATGAAAACAAATACTAAATTAGGCTAGCCTTTATTACGTTTGAAAGCCTCAGTTGTATTAATTTACGCGAAGAAATATATCTACCTGATTCTTAAGGTATTATGAAGCGATAAAGATGCCCATAGGTAAACACCATCCTTACTTGTTAAAAATGTCGTCTCATAGTAGGCGTTACACGATAGAAATCCGATGGACTGAAGACAAACTACTACCATTATTATGCCATTGGCGGGACTTTCATAGAAGCCCATAAGCGTTAAACGTTAATTGTAATGTCTAGTTTATATTTGCTTCTTGTGAGGTCTTTAAACAAAGACATTCACATTGCTTTTGTTAAATAAAGATTTAAAGCTTAAATATTATTATTCGGAATTTTGAAAGGCAAACTGGGCTTTTGGGCTTCTATGGAATTACCGCCACTGTTTGAACCATCCGTCCACACAAATTCAGAAATGATTTCAAAATCCTTTGTACTCCACTCTTCATGTTTTATCTAGTCAACTGTCCACTTATTCACGTTACCTGAAAGCCGTTACATGGGAATCAACCCTTTCAACGCGGCTCACCTCACAATACCCTTCGCTAGGATAGCACCTCAATAAGATTATCTCCGACCGGGCCTTACTGACCCGAGACGGTTTCTAGACGTTTCAATTGTTAATTAGGTGTCGCTGTCCCTGTGATAAATGGGTACGAAAGGCCCCTTTATTCACGGTTGATGTGGGCTTTGTGTGGGGGATTTTTGGAATGGGTTAAAAATGTGTGGTACACATTTTATTATTGCACAGATGACTTACAATTAGATCTCTTTGCATTACAAGTGCGTTCGGAAATAATAATTTCACACACAAACACAGGCCAGGACAAATATTTGTATGAAATAGCTATATGTATATTCCGCCAATCAAAATTTTAAAATGATTATTTAACTTCGTAGCCTCAGAGCCAAATGGATTACACTCGGTGTTTCTGTGATTAGAACCAGCGGCTACCTAAGTATATAGTTTGGACTATCTACAATAACTCTCATTCGTCACCTTAAAAGAAAGAAAAAATATATAAATACGTTAAAAAAGCACTTCCGTAACTTTACCATTCTCGTTCCTCCACTCTAAGTGTTTCGTGTGTAATTTAGAAGACCCAGGTTCGATTCCCGAATCTTTAAAATTGTTCCTGGCTTTTTTAGTCAGCAATGTCACGGAGTCTTTATTTGTGTCCGAAAAATGGCAATAGCCTCCCCCCATATTTCGTGGTACTTAAAACATACCTAGCGAAACATGGGTGGGGATTCGCCTTTCTGCTTACTCTTTAAGAGATTCATGCGTCAAAGTGTGTATGTGAGGAAGTCCACAAGGACAACACCTGAAAGTTTTCTGCCATTCTGCCGGGCACGGCAAATATTATTATAAAGTCATTGTTAGTGTAAAAGTTATTATGTTTTCATTAAAAAAACCGCGAATACAGCACCGCTCTCGGATGCGGACAAAACCGTCTCTTGTATACCAAGTTGCAGTGTTTAAATAGTCGTTAAGACGGGCTTGGCAAAACGGCATTATGTAGCGCCATAGCTGCGCTGGAAACGGCCACAAACTTAGGTGTAAGTCTCTTTTATATGACTAGCTTTTACACATGACGTCATTTGCGATGGCTGAGGGCATGTGTTGACACCATGCCATTAAATTCAACCATCTGCATTGATAAAAACGGGACTATTTTGCTCCGGCTGTTTATTCTTATAATAATATTATGTGTATAATATATTAAATTGTGCATTTATATACTTATTTAGAATTATGTATGTATGTTGGCCACATTGACTACCCTATCATCTATCCTTTTTTCCTTTCTCTAAAAAATTGCCTTGAACGATAACCTCGCCTATTATACTCTTTCCTTCTATGTTTTTGTTTTGTTCATTCTCTCCGTGTGTACATTAAGCGCAAATAAATAAATATTTTTAACATGAACTATCTGCAATGTTTTACTTTCTAGTGAAGGTATACATTACCAATACATTTTAGTATGGTAAAGATTAACTCCAGTAAGCGCCTAGTGTGTCTTCATACTCGTACTATGGTTAACCGTCACACTGTCCCATGCATTTTAGACTTTGATAAATGTTCGTTGTACACTTTTTCCTTTCTATCCTACTGTATACTCCATCTTTGGTCAATTATATTATCAATTAAAATTGGTCCACCCGTTTCAGAGATTAGCCGGAACAAACAGAGAGACATACAGACAAAAATTGTAAAAAACGTTATTTTGGTATATTTACCACACGGATGTATGTATACACATACATCCATATGCATTTATTAAAAAGCTGTTATTTCACCATTACAAACAGACACTCCAATTTTATTTATTTGTATAGATGGTCGTATGGAAGTTGGCTACAAAATAAATGCTTAGAAATGTTTGTGTGGTCCACAATTTGTTATTTATTTATTCAATTAGCACGGTTACACCAATTACACTAATCGATAACAAACTATAAAATCTTAAAATCATAAAAATAAAAAACTCAAACAAAAGAAGAAAGACACAAAACAGCGAAAATTTACATAATATAAAAATAAAATTATAGTAGAATTGACAATGATATAAACTAGTAAAGTATTTACTCGATTTTGATACGCAAAAGTATTTAGAACGCTGGCAACACCATTCCCAGTCGGAGTAACCAATCGCATCCAGTTATTTACGTCCATCAGAACGGTGCTTTTATAATGAGCGATTAACGTAAAACGTAGCGCCGAAACTTCTTTTGTATAATACAAAATATGCAAATGCGAACTGGAGTTTGTGCCGAAGCAAATTTCTCTGAACAAATCCCGGATTTATACCCAAAAGTATTATAATATGATTACGGTGAAACAACTGAATTTTGTTTACTTTCGAAACAAGTTAATCGTTTATTTATGAAGAATATTTCTTCATAACTAAGAGATCTCGCTGGTATTTTTAGGTAAGGTATAACGTCAATTTTATATACCGCGAAACCGTTCCTTTCTTGTTTAGCCATACCAGTAAATGTGTAAAACGGA
Organism: Hemaris fuciformis; assembly: GCA_907164795.1. NCBI lineage: Eukaryota > Metazoa > Arthropoda > Insecta > Lepidoptera > Sphingidae > Hemaris > Hemaris fuciformis. The sequence continues at coordinate 2,263,479 of OU015454.1, forward strand.
ACGCAATCCAGTATGCTGACGTCCAACATCCATGTCATGTTATTTGTGGACGCTGATCACGTGTTATTGAATCGTGGTGAAAAAAAAAGTGTTAAAGACCAGAATCGGAACTTCTAATGTAGTGCTATGTGATAAATATTATAAAGAATATTCATGTGTTTATTATCCTAAATAAATAAAAACTGTATAATATCATGACTGTATGTCACTACTGGTTGTTAGTAGAACATGTTATTGTGGGTTATATTTTAAATAAAATGCGGGTATTTAAATAATTAAATGTTACAGGGTACAAGATGTCGCTAGCGGTGTGCCGGGACCGTCTGACTGGTTCGGACGCGCCAGAACAACTGTGTGACGCCTCGAGCAAGCCGCAAGCGTCTGTTGTGCGGTGTAACACGCATCCGTGCCCTTTCAAGTGAGTGCCTGTGTTTTATGAAGCAGTAATACATGTACACAAATTGACCAGTTGAGTTATGCGGTCTTTAGATATTAACATTTTCCATAGTTTTATTAGTATATCGGCTATTTTTTATTAGTGTATCGTAAAACGGCAATAGGCTCGCCCCCTATTCATGGGACGATGACATAATTGGCGAATTGTGGGTATACAGAAATACACCTATGCACAAGCGTTAGGAGATACAGGCGTGAAGTTACGTTCAATGTATGTATCGGCTCTTGAGTGACATTTCAATTAATTTTAATGTACTTTACGTCTTAAGTAAGCAGAGAAATCGAAACGCAAAGCTTTGAGTTATAATGTTTAGAAATACTAACTTATAGTCAGTGGCGGTACTTCCATAGAAGCCCTTGTGTGTTACACGTTAATTTTGTAATGTCTAGTTTATAATTGTTGATTATGGGGTCAGAATATTCTCATTTATATGTCAAATTGCTTTTGTTAAATAAAGATTTGAAGCTTATTATTCTAAATTTTGTAAGGCAAGCTGGGCTTTTGGGCTTCTATGGAAGAACCGCCACTGCTTATCGTATGTTGTAATGTGTGATAGTGCGTTATATGTGTTTGTTTTGTGTATAGATGGTATGTGGGAGAATGGTCGTCATGCAGCGTGACGTGTGGCGGCGGCGTCAGGACGAGGCGAGTGCTCTGCGCCAGGTCCGCTAACATCACCAGGACCGACACTTATGAACCTGGTGAGTCTCTCCTAGGAACCTGGTAATAATAGTCGGAAATAGTATTAACTCTAAAATGAAGATGGACGGATAACTGACCATAACTTAAAGGTATAAGGAAAAAGGAAAGCTGTTTAACGTCGGTTTTCTGCGAGGCCGTAGTAGAAAGGACTTAAGTATGGTTCCTATCACTTCAATAATTTAGTTTTATTAATATAAAATACTTTTATAAACAGTACCTATAATCGTACATAAATAATATAAAATGTTAATAACGCTATTATTTCTTTTTGTAAACATTTCCTGTTTTGAATATCAAATTGAACATTATTTTGTCATTCATTGGTGTTGCAGGTACAAGCACGGATCCTGGTTGCGTGTCTCCAACGCCAAGATCCACCCAGCCGTGCAACCAGCACGAGTGCCCGACCTGGGCAGCGGGACCTTGGTCTGGGGTATGTATTTACCTCTTAGAAAGTTATTAATGACTTTACTTATAAAGTGAATTTCACCTCCAAACTAAAAACGTATCTTTTTTGGATTCTACAACTCAAAAAGAATTGTTTTCTTTCGTCATTTTGATTATCAAATCATTTTTTAGCTGTGAAAGAAGTTGGCAACTTTTGTTAATAGAAGTAATGTCATGTAATTCGTAACATTTCGACTAATATACTACAGTAAAAAAAGTAAAAAATATATGGAACAAAAGAGTAAAATTTATCGCTATGACAATCATTACACGTTTACTAGTTTCTAGGAAAAAATAGAACAGGACTGTTTACAAATAAAAGAATATGTATTTGACATTTTTGACAAAGAAATTTGTCAGGCATGACTGTATCAAGTTGCTGAAGTTTCAGCTATCTCAGGAACAATTCTGTATTAAAAACAAAACAATACCATGGATCCCGTTCACACTTGACTTAATTTCAAACCACGCGCCACACTAACAAAAACAAGTGTAAAACTAAAGGTGGTTCCAATTAGGTAAAGTTACACTAGCCTTTTTAATTTGCTCAGGGGCATGTCGTCAACTTAGCAAGTCTCGTCTGCAGACAAGTTGGCTTGTTAGCTCGCGAAGTTTTGGACTTGTGGCGCCGAAACTCCACTCTCATTGTTTAGGGTTGTCAGTTGATTAATCGTGCTTCGAACCTTGCCCGAGGGCGATGCTTTTGTATCGCTATCTTTGGAGCTTGTTAATGATGAAGTTTGGCTGTAGTTTTTAATGTCTTGATAATACTTAAATGCAGAATTTGGTTTAAGATATGAAGAAGCAGTGAAGGTATGTATATGTATTGGTAAAAATTAAATTATTTGTTACTATAATAATTTCATGAAGTAATCAAGGGCATTAAGTACATCTTTGTATGTATATAAAGTTGTCTTGTTTTTATAGTTTGTACTTTGTATCTTTATATCACTTAATGAAATTGTGGTATTCACGAAGTCGCATAAATGGTTGCAACATCATGCTGACCATTCATATATTAATGAAGTCCAAAAAAAATTGTACCATTCAAGAAATGGGACCCGTATTTTTCATGGTATCTTCGAATCTTTAGGCTGAATTCAGTCTAATAGCTCTATTTTTGTTCCAGTGCTCAGTATCGTGTGGCGAGGGAGTGCAAGTTAGAGGAGTGGAGTGTACGCCCGCGGGTGGAGGCTGCGATCCCACCAACAGACCTGAGATATCGAGGCCTTGCTCCACAGGCATCAACTGTCCCGCTTACAGAGAATCTGACGAACCCGAGGTATGCAACTCATTCCAACTCCTCTCTTATATCTTTTTCTGATTAATTTTGTTGCGGTTCCATGAGAAATAAGGTTCCCTTAGATGCGCTGAGCTTCAGTGCTCAGCGTCAATACTGTGCGTGGCGCTGTTGATCCTAGAACACAGGAGTTACAGTAGCGGATATGTGGTGGGATACGGCAAAATAGATTCCGAGATATTGTGACGCAGGCAGTATGACTTCATGGACTCCTGGTACAATAATTCTGAAAACTTCGTTTATGAAACCAATTATAAAGCAAGAAGCTTTCAAGTTACATATCAGTGGATCCCAAAAAAACGGTTTTATGTTGACAACAAAATTATGCCGTAGTCACTATGATTTGATTAAATTATAATTGCTGTGGAATAATAAAACGACAGACCTTTCCCCATGGCTTTGAAAAATAGTTATTTATTTATTTATTATTAATTAATTAATTAATGCAAGTTTACAGATTTCTCCAAAACACTTAAAAAAACTTACTTATTAAAAGAGTTTCGAGTAATAGTGAGTATTGACAGTCTAAGCAGTGTCTATTAGCAGACCTACATATGTATAAGTAGACTTCTTATGAGATATTTAAATAATCACACATTGAAATCACTAACATCTATTGTGCGTGACGTAGAAATAGAATTAATTACATAATTGTATTCGTTTCCAAAGATTTATCTTTACTATGTGTATGACAATGAGACCTCACTACGTTCTATTTTAAGTCAATCTTACTTTATTATAAGTCAATCCTTTAACCAATTCTAAGAAATTTAATTAAATCATTCTCACATAAGTAGTGATGGCCGCGAGATGTAGGCGCGCGGTCGAGTATTTCGCGGGTTTACACCCAAGGCACACACCTCTGACTTTTCAAAGTTATGTATGTATTCACTTTAACGGTGAAGAAAATAATCGTGAGGAAACCTACACAAATATTTTTTTTGGAATTTCCTAAATGTGTAGTCCGCCAATCCGCACTAGGCCAGCGCGGTGGACTAAGGCCTAAACCCTCTCAGTTGTAGAAGAGTCCTGATGATTCTTTCTTTTCTTTATTCTCATATAGAGCAAATTAAAAAAAAAATCATCTATTTCTAGGACGACATAGAAGATTTACTGCCTGGAGTGGTGTACCACACGCAGCCGCTCATCCAACCATACCCACCACCACAAGCAAAAGCGGAGCGACTTATAGGAGAACCAGACATACCTGTAGAAGCCACGTAAGTAAATGAATTTGTTGAGATACTTTTCAATAATGATATGGATGCAACTGTCTTGTATTATTGTTAACGAACAAGCAATATTGTAATCTCTTTAGAGATTAATTTTGAAATAGTTTTAAAAATAGATTGTGTTTTGTAAGCTTCCAAACTTGGAATCCAACTGCGAACTTTAAATTGCATAGTTAAATTTTCCATAATTTATTTTAAAAATTAAATTTTTTTGAAAAACAGTGGCCCCGTCACGGATGATCTAAAATTAATGCATCTCTTTTCAATCACATTTTGAATTGAAAAGCATGAAGTTTTAAGTGTTCATCATTTTGTAGAATAAAAATAGTGTTTATATACATGTGTTTTTGCCACTTTTGCTACAATAACTACCGACCAATAAACATAAATAAGTACAAAGTATATATCTTGACTGGTTAATTAATTTTTCTATTTAGATATAACATTGTTGAATGCTGTTCAGATCGAGTTTCAATCTAAGCAAATTCGAAACAAATTATACAAATTATTTGGAATGGGTTGCATCAATATCATTACTTTAATTTAACTTGTTATTTATGTCTTCCATACACCATAATAATGCATGTACATATATATTCTTAATACTACTAAATTATAACGGTAATAAAACACTCAAATTACTAATTTCAAATATTATATATTTTTATTTAATAGACATAAAATTAATTTTCTCCAGATTTTAAGTATGTCCTAATTATTCGGATATTAATAAAAAAATTAAAAGCGCCTTAAAACCTAGGTACATTACAAAACACATGATTTGGAAACACTAGCTTGAATTAAGAATAAAAATTTAAATTTATTGCCAACCTAAGAAAATATTATTTGTTGTTTATTGTAAAACTGTCCATTTCCAGTGCACTCACCCTACTGTACAGAATAATATACACATACATACATCCCATGTAACATAATGTGAAGTGAAGTGAATAGCTCAGTGTTTCGTTGTGGTCTCTTTCAGCAATTACAAAATATTCTTTGCCTGTGGCTGGTTGTATGTAAGGTATTGTACTGAGATCAGTCAGTTTTCAATGATTCACGTTTACATTAAACACATTTATTGACGAACCCTCTCCATTCCGTCGACACACATGATGCCCGGTGGCTGCCAGTTGCGTTTTTTTTTCTTTTTTAGCTTTAAATGTTGCTCAGAAACGTCCGTTGCGATTGTAGAATCACTTGTGAAAATGTAAGATTTTTGAATTTAGAAAATGTTTATTTAAAAATATAAATATTATTACTTTTATGCCTCTTTTGTTCTACTAATATAATGTTATTTGGTTGTTATTATTTTGACATAATGATTAAATTTATTCCTTGTAAATAGGTTAAAACGAAAAATACAAGAATGTAATTCAAACATAAAATATTTTGCTGGTCTACTTCCAGCAGGACTGGTTCTACAATCTTATTACAGTATTGCAATCTATTATCAAAAAGTAATATTATTTTTTTAAACGCAAACAATTATGTTACTGATTTTTTTCGAATTTTATCAATTTTATTTCTATAAATATTTGTTAAAATTCGAAAAATTCATTTCCTAATAAAAAAACTGCTGGACGTTTTTTGAGCAAGTATGATATAGCGGTTATAGAACCTTGAACCCGTGTTTGTCACAAATGTCCCAGAAATGTCTAGAGAATAGTAAACATTGTATATAACAAACACAACAATTAAAGAGTACTGTTTACACCTTATATATACCAGAAAATGCACAATCTTTGAGTTATGTACTTCGCCCCGTCTACCTCTCACATACCATAGACCATCCACGCGTACAAACGGACGACATAATGACAAAAACTATATTTATTGTATTAGAAAAAAAAGGATGTCTTTACATTGTTTATTAACTATTAACCATAGAGTGTCCTACGTCTATGATGGTTGGCCTATGTCTAAAAAAACCTGAGAAAGGCCTTCACGTGTGGACTCTCGTGACTTATGACAAATATTATTTATTTTTATTCAATTTATCTAAATTAAAAAATATATTGGAGAGATTACCTGCCAGTGGGATTTAATGTAAACTCTCTTGGTTATAGAGGAGGCCCGTACCTACCAACGGGACGTATATGAGCTGATAATGAATAATGATGGGATGGGTCCGTAAAAGAATCTAACGAAAGATTAACGAAAACCAATTTTCTTCGCCTTTTAATAATTAACTTTCATTGTCATCGTATCCACGATAAAATTAATGAGTTTAGTTTTCTATGCTATCTAATATTATTAACATTATAATTTTAGTTAATCACAAATAAGTATGGATGTTATTTTCAAACACTGATTATGTAAATTTACATGGAATTTGCACAGAAATAATTTCGTATATTTCTTAAATTAATTATCCAAGATCATATGACAATAATGTCAACACTAAAAGTTGACAAATGCAATGTAGTTGCGATGTAATAAATCAACTGCAACTACTCGGACTGAAAGAGCAAACAACATTTACTGAAATGTTTGCTCGTACTGTGCACAATGCGCTTTTCTTCAGATTATAAGAAAAATCTTGTTTGAACTGCGCTTAGGTCATTAGTTCTCCGTTCCTCTACTGTGTCGTCCGCTTGTACGCTACCTGAACCATACTGTGATCTGCGATTTTCTACTCTATGCACTGCACAATAAATTTTAAATTTCTCCGCACATAACTACACCTGAACAGTCTTGTCTTGCAACATTATTTTCTTTGCTTTCCTACACTGCTCTTACTGGAACATTTCTGGCACGAACACTTGACACTGCTACATATTTTTCAAAATTTACAAAAGGAAAGTACAATGCATTTTATACTCTATTGTTATGGGAACATATTTTAAACTCGAATGTAGGTTCAATTGGCGCTTAGTACAACACACTGGTGCATATATCTACATATACCAGCCAGAATATACTAATAGGATACTAGTATTTACCCCGAGCACCTAGCATGTACCTCTTTGAGAGATTTGTGTGAATTATAGAAATTTTGTAGGCATAGATGAAGATCGAAGTTTTATCCAAATCTAAAAGGAAAATTTTCCACAGTTACATAAAAGATGATGATTGGGGTCCATGCAGCGTGACATGCGGCGAGGGTTGGAGAAAGAAGGAAGTGCATTGTAAAATATTTTTGGAGTTCAGCAGGACTATAGCAAAACTACCTGATAGTAAATGTATGGGACCAAAGCCCTCTGAAGAATCCGAACGGTGCGTTATGGAACCTTGTTCTATGGCTTATGGCACTTCCTACGGGGATTCAAGCGTGCCTTCCTACAGTGGCGCTGACAGGTGAGTACATAATTAATGTATTTTTATTTAAAACAACTTCTGAATAAATTGTTAATGTAAATGTTCTAGTATAAAATGCAGGAGATACATTTTCAAATATTTAAATGTCTGATTACCGCTGAGACATTGACAGTTGTTAGTTTATGGTTACATAACATACTTTAAAAATAAAGAGGTTGCACATGCCTTTTTAGTTAAAAAAATATTTCTACCGATAAATTAAAATTTAGAGTAAGAAATTGTGTGTATCAAGAATTTCTCTCAGTTAATAAAAAAACTAAATAGCTGTCACGAATTTATTAATCCAACAAGTTGATCTAACACACCATTATCAATAGATTCTTGAACCACATCATTGACTTTAATTTTCAAGAATTCTATTTCCCCTGGAATTTCATTTAAGTTTTTCAATGAGAGAGTTTTAGACTCTTTCAAAACCGCATCATGTTCAGCTGATAAAGTTATTATTCTTAGCTCCACCATAGCTTCTAAAAGTCCAAACGGCAGATGATTCTTAACATCTTCCTTGAATTGTTCGTTTGGATATATATCGTTTATATCCAAATCGTATTTAATGAGAAACGATTTAAGACTATCATAGTATATATCTTGTAAATCATCAAAATGTTCAGATCTGCATTTGGCATCTGTGCATAAGTACATGAAGTAGACGATGTCCGTGGCGGGATTGCAATACCGTAATGTTTGGAAATCTATGAAACACACTTTTGTTGGTCGATTTTCCTGGAAAAAAGATAAATAACTTTAATTTTGACGATAAAAATCTTTATACAATATTTTTTACAATCATAAATGTGATTGAAAACAAAATAAAATTTAAGACACTTAGATTTTAATTAAAATTTTAAAAAATGAGAAATATACATAGTAAAATAAATTTTCACATTATTAATGAAAAGTACAATAATAACAACGTTTTTACTTAATTATTGTTACTAACATTAATTACTTAGCTTTAGTCAAAATATTTGTTTGATAAAAGTAGAATTCCAATTAAAATAATGGACAAAAAGGTTGTTTGTTTGAGTATTGCTGGAAATGTACCAAAACCTACTTTTTGACAAATAAGCTTACTTCAGCTAAACAACCACAAGAAACTAATTTTGCAAAACACTGCAATGCAGCTTAATAAACATTTCTTATGTTCTAATGACCTTCTCCAAAACTGAATTTAAAAGAAGTGCAGGAATTAACCACATGTTTTAGTTTAGAAAAATATTCCTTACCTCATTTTTAAACAGCATGTTATTGATCCAACAGTCACCATGGCACAACACATTATGCTTCCCGGGCTTAACATACGATTGCAAAATCTCCAATACTTTTGGTTTAATTTTCTCTAACTTCGCTTTCGCTTCAGAATCGTTCACTAAATTTACGGACATTTCATATGATTCAAAAAAATAATTCCTTAATTTGCTTTTATTTAAGAAGTTGTTTTGAAACAATATATCCTGAAATTCACTTTTCAGTTTAGTAAAATATTCTGCATCTTTATCTTCGCAAACAAAAGACAGCCCATGTAATTTAGCTAACTCACTCATAACAGCAGCTATTTGTGCGTACTCCAGTTTCTCATATTTTGCCAGATTGTTGTCAATAACAAATCCTCTTAAATCCATGTCTTCTAAAATGATAACTTCGTTTGACTTTTCTATAGTTGAAAACAAACATTTGGTCAGAACGAGCTGATCTTCTTCCTCCAAAGATTCTTGCAATTCATTAAATTTCGTCACCACTTGTCTATAAACACTTGCTTCTCTTTTATGAAGTTCGTGAAAGAGCTCCTGTCTTGTGGTATTCACTAAAGTCTTCACTATCACACTCAATTGCTTAGCATCATTTTTTATGAGCACTCTGAATATATTTGCTACGTAATTCTCCCCTTTGCCGCAAACATAATCTACATGATAAACAAAGTCATCGAGTCCCTCTTGATCTGCGAATTCTTTGAGACAATCGTGCAGTTCTGTGCAGTTGAACTCATCTGGTTCGCTAATGTTCACGTCTAGAGACATTGTTTCCACTTCCGATACAGTTTGACGATTGATAACCACTGATGGAGTGCACGTTAATCACCTCTGATAAGAATTATCAGTTGATATACTTTTGATTATCTTATATCGCATGTAGACTTTATAAAAATTATACCGAGGCGTTTAAAAACTGATATTGAAAAATCAAGGCGGCGTCTGACTTAGATTTGAAAAGGCAAGATTTAATAAATAAAAGAATAGACCTATAAAAACTCTACTTTAAAAACTCGGACTCTTTATTTAGTCGGAATTACTGAAAAAAAAGTCATAGATAAGATAGCCTTCCTGACAACTGCCTGCTATTCAAAATGTTTAAAATTCTTTGGTTAGTAACAAATTCTCATTTTTGATCAAATTATCCCAAAAAAGAAGACGTCAACCATACGTTAGAATGTTCCAATTTAGATAATTCTATAATTGCTTGTTTTTAACTACTCCAATCACATAGACAAGACATTAGCCTAGTCCGGTAAATTTAATTATACTGTATCAACTAATTTCGGTCTCTATTAGCTCTGAAAAATCTACTTTAATCTATCCTAGTATATTTATAACGCTCCATAATAAACCAATCGTTCAAATTAATTAAACAAATGCCAACGTAAATTCACCTGTCTGTCTGTTACGCTTTCACGCCTAATCACTGGGACAATTTGAATATTTTTTTATTCATACCAATAGACATTGAAACCTTGGGACTTTGCGCTGCTTTTAAAAAAATGCACCTAGTCGAAGCGGGACCTAATCATCATCATCATCATCATCATCAGCCCATATACGTCCCACTGCTGGGCAGGCCTCCTCTACAACTGAGAGGGTTTAGGCCTTAGTCCACCACGCTGGCCTAGTGCGGGTTGGCGGACTACACACCTAAGAAATTCCTAAGAACCTTTTTTAGGTGTGCAGGTTTCATCACGATGTTTTCCTTCACCGTTAAAGCAAGTGATAATTCATTGTGAATACACACATAACTCCGAAAAGTCAGAGGTGTGTGCCTGGGGTTTGAACCCGCGACCGCCGAGATTCTCGACTGCGCGCCTAAACCTCGAGGCCATCACTGCTTCAAAGTGGGACCTAATCGCCAGTCTAAATTCGTGTTAAAACCAGTGTAACGTTGATATCTCCCTCAGCAGGTCGCTGATATACGGCACGTCGAGCAACATTAGAGTGGCGCCCGGCTCTCCCGGGAAATCTTACTCCTGGAAGGAGAAAGGGTACACGAGCTGCAGCGCGTCATGTCTGAGCGGAGTGCAGGTAGCTGCTATACATATTTTGAATGCTTTATTTCATTTAAGATTTTTATTTCTATTAAATGGAATAGTTTACAACGATCAGTTTGGCTTTTCAGCGCTACTGTTTACAATATACAAGAACAAAGCATACAAGATTATCATTAGGAATAAGATGTATTGACTGATGATGTTTCTCAAACCACTATATTATAATCATCGTATAAAGTTATCTGTTCTTATTGTAGAGAAATAAACATCCGTCTTTAGTTTGTTCTGAAACACTGCAGAAATTTAGCGTTTAGAAAGACAAATCATTTGCAAGATCTACAAAAATAAACACGTTTTAAAGCGTCCGTGATTGTTATTTTTGGTAGCTACTATATTTTATGACGTGAACTTCATACTATTAGACTGCTTCGTGGTCTTGTGACACAAGTAGGTGCCGTGCGATCTAGAGGTTTCGGAACGATTCCCGGCTCGGACAAAGTGTTATTGGGATTTTTCACAATAAAATTCTCAGTACGAGCCTGGAAATGTACCTACCCCAAAAAACGGAAATAGGCTCGTCCCTATTACGAGGCACTTATACCTGGCAAAATGTGGGTGCAAAAATGCACTTCTGTCTACCACTTTAAGGAATACAGGCGTGATGTGATGTATGTATGTATGTATGTACATATGTATGTTTATTACTATTCCATTGTTTTAGGAATTGATCATCCAATGTGTAAGGGATGAAGACGGAAAGAACGCGTCACCATACATGTGCGACCCGTTGACCAAACCTGAAAACAGAGTTAGGACTTGCAACGATCATCCATGCCCGCCAAGGTAAAACAATATTTGGACAATGAAGCAACGAGAACTAATATTTTTGTTATTTTAGGAGTTTAACAATTAACTTATAATTTAAGTCAGTTTTTTTTATTCAATTTGATATCAATATAATTTAACAAACTTATTATACCTTCAACGATTCCGGAATTGAATCAATTATTATTAATAAAAAAACAAAATGTGGTAGATATTCGTAATAAGTTTGGAGCATTGTGAATTTACAGTGCCTGTTCGTTTCAGATGGAACTACACTGAGTTTTCACAATGCACGAAGTCGTGTGGCATCGGAATACAGACTAGAGAAGTTACGTGCATTCATGAGGTTTGTATGGCAACAAGTGTACTTTATTTTATTTTTTATTTACACTTTTTATACATTAAGTATAGAAGCGGACTTAATGCCAAAGGCATTCTCTAACAGTCAACCTCTGGGTGATGCAGAGATAAAAAAGGTAGGTGCATAAATAGTTAAATGGTTAAAATAATATATAAAATATACATATATATACATATGTAAATAGAATCAAAATTTATATATACTAACATATATACACAGATAAATAAATAATTATAGACACATATAAATACATATACATACATAGATACATAAAAGAGAGATAAAAGATAATCAGACATCACACATATTATTCAGTAATTTCATTGAAGAACAACTGCCGGACTTTCATTTTAAATGCTAAACGAGTTGTAACCGACCTGATTTCGAGGGGGAGTGCATTCCATAAGAGAATAGATTGTATGGAAAAGGAAGAGTGGACAAAATCAGAGGTGTGGGGAGGGCACTTAAGGAGAAGATTGCTTGAGGAGCGGAGATTCCTAGAATGGGTGCTACCGAGGTATTGAAAATGCGGAGTTAAGTAGGAGGGCGAGGAAGGAGAGTTAAGAATAGAAAATAGGGTAGTGAGGGCACGCAGAGAACGACGTTGACGGATAGGCAATCATTTTAAATGGGAGCGGTAGGAGGACACATGATCATATTTACGAAGGTTAAAAATGAATCGAATGCAGTTATTAAGAAGACGGTCAAGTTTATTGAGATATTCTGCATTCAGATCGAAATAGCACACATCACCATAGTCAATTATAGGGAAAATCAAAGTCTGCACAAGCATTGTTTTGGTTTTGAACGGTAGAAAGTTCTTTAGGCGATATAAGGCGCGAAGGGTGCTCGTGACTTTTTGGCAAACCGCAGTTACCTGGACTTGCCAGCTGAGGGTCGAGTCGATGTGTAAGCCTAGATTCTTAACGGCTGGGCACCAGTCGATGATACAGCTATTAAAAACGACAGGTGGTAGTGTATTTGTGTCCAGTCTAGACATCATCCTTGGGCTGCCAACAATTATGACTTGACATTTAGTTGGATTGACGGTCAAGCCAAAATTGTCAGACCATTCCTTAATGCGAGCCAGGTCTCCGTTAACCGCATCAATAGCAGAAGACACACAGTCAACACTTGCCTGGGAGTAAATCTGCAAGTCATCGGCATACAGGTGGTACGCACATTGAAGATTTTGGGTAATGAGATTAATAAAGATAGAAAATAACAAGGGAGAGAGTATACCGCCTTGAGGAACGCCTGAATCCAGATTGCGCCAATTTGACGATAAATCGTCAAGGCGCACTGATTGCTGACGTCCCTGAAGATAGGAAGAGAACCATTCCAGTGCCTCAGGCGATATCATAAGATGGGAAAGGATAGCTAAGAGGATGTCGTGACTGACAGTATTAAAGGCATTGGAAAAGTCTTTTAAAGCCAAAACAGTAACCATGGACTTCTCCATGCCAGCCCTAATATCGCCAGTCACTTTGAGAAGAGCGGAAACAGTGCTATGTTGAGGCCTGAATCCGGACTGCAAGGGACTAAGAAAGTTATTAAGGTAAATAAAACGGGACAGCTGCTTGTGGACACAGGCCTCAAGCACTTTGGAAAGGAAAGGTAATATAGATATAGGACGGAAATGGTTAGGAGTAGAGGGATTTGGGATTTTAGGGAGAGGTATAAACTTACTAGTTACTACAATTCTTAGGGTTCCGTGGTTTACATCTCGGAACCCTTACAGTTTCGTCATGTCCGTTCGTTCGTTCTCGCTTACCTTTAAAACGATTGGTGCTAGAAACATGAAACTGCATGGTTGAGTGTATTTGCTATTTCGACAAAGTGATTAAATAAAATCACGAATAATATTTTTTGAGGTACTTCCCCCACACGTAAAGTGAGGTTGTTGTTTTTTTCTTGCGTCTACCCCATTTTTTTTTTTTTTTTTTTTTTTTTAACGAGAGGAAAGCGCTTTAAGCTCCCCTTTTCGGTACCTCGGGGGAGGCCGAAAAGGGGTATGTCGGGGTCTCTGGCCTTCCAACTCGGCGCGCAGAACAATAGTTGTCCGCTTAGCTGAGTTGGGTCCCTAACCAAAATCCTACGCCAGCATACCGACTAAAACCTCTCGGTGACCATCTCGCGCATTTAGGGCGGTTTTGCGGCATCTCAGGGCGAGAAGCGCCTGATGGTCCGCCTCCGCCTAGCGCACCGTCCAAATATGGACTCCTCCAAATTGGGAGGGCTTGAGATGCCCTCCACTTACGCTTTTTTGGACGTTCACCTCTTGTGAACGTCCGCGACAGTCAAGCGGTCACGCCCTCTGCCGCAAATCTCAGGGTTGCTGCCACCATTGTGTACCGCCCCCGCAGTACACCCAGCCTCCCCAGTGGCCCCTGTTAGTCGCCTCTTACGACAGGTAGGGGGTACCGTGGCGGAATTCTTACGCCCCCGATCCACAGGGCGGGGGCGCCGGATCAGCCGTATTCGGTCACCCGGCGCCTCCTTCTTTGCTGGCGGCGGCGGGCGGGATCGTTCTGCTCACGAACCCGTCCCGCGCTCTCCTTTTGCGACATTACAGTCTCACAGAAGGAGAGCATCGCCTGCCACGACCTCTGACTCTCGACCATGGAAGGAATCACGGCCGAGAGCGAGAGGTCCGCTCCGACGGCTGCGCGGAGTGCGCTTCTCTCTTCATCCCAGGCCGGACAATCCGATAGAGTGTGCTGGGCTGTGTCCTCCGAACAGTTGTCACAGTGGTGACACACGGCGGACTCTTCTTTTCTGGCCACCCGCCACAGGAACCAGCCGAAACAACCATGTCCCGACAGAACCTGTGACAGGCGGAACGTCATCGCACCGTGGCGCCTATCCAACCACTGGTTAAGGACAGGACGCACTGCTGCGACGGTCCACACACCAGCACTGGGACTATCCAGCCTGGAACGCCACTCCTCCACGGCGGCCAAGCGTAGGGAGGCCTTTTTGGCCTCTACCTCTCTTGGGGCCGGTCGTTCCCCTCGACGAGACGCCTCCTCTCGCCAGTGGTAGACTGACGAGAGGGCCTTGGCGTCAAGGTCCCAGGGAAGGCAACCGGCCAAAACGCAGGCCGCCTCGTGGGAAATCGTGCGGTAGCCCCTGATCATCCGCTGCGCAACTACCCGCTGCGGTTGCCGCAGGAGGGTCACGCAACGTCTACTCAGGGACTCGGCCCAAACGGGGCAACCGTATAAGGCCATTGATCGCACGACTCCCGCGAACAATCTTCGGCAAGGGACGCCGGGACCTTCTAGATTGGGCAGAAGAGATGACAACGCCCCTGCTGCCCTAATCAATTTCGGCTTTAGTCTTCCGAAGTGGGCGCCAAAATTCCACCGGCTATCCAACACGACACCAAGATATTTCATCGTGGAGCCGATGGGGATTTCCACGCCCTCTACCGTCAGATTGGCCCCTGCAGGTGGCTGCTTCCGAGGCCCGTGAAAGCAAATAGCCTCGGATTTCTGTAGGGCCACCGCGAGGCCAAGCCTCCGAATCCTCCTTACCACGTGGCTAGTGCCTAACGTGGCAAGGTTGACGGCCTCCGGAAAGGTCCCGGCACATGCTGTCACCAGCGTATCGTCGGCGTAACAAACTACGCCGACGCCCCGGAGATTGGCACCACGGAGGACCCAGTCGTACCCGATGTTCCACAGAAGGGGCCCTAGGACCGACCCCTGTGGGACACCGCACGACATTTCTCTACGGTGCCACCCGTCAGCGCCCGGATACACTACGTCCCTGTTGGGCGTCTACCCCATAGTAGTACCATAAGTTAGGTCTTGAAAATATTGACGAGGTTGCTAAAACGATATATAAATTCAGGTGTCCGATTGCGAGATATTGCGAGAACTTGAAGTTATAGACAAGGTTCCTGTAGGCTCGCTAATTTTCAACGCTCGGTGTTACTTATGCGTTCAACCGTCGATCCTGGTATACTGGGGTTGCAGTGCCAGTTATGGTGGAATGGTCTCAAAAATTATAAAAAAAACACACCACATGTTGCACATAATTATGACCCCACATAAAAATACAAGCCTTGTGTTGTAAGATACTTTCGATCTCACAGACACTAAGACCCGAAACAAATATATTTAGGTACACAAATATATGCCTCGGTGCAGGGTCGAATCCTTGCCTCTCGTTATTGATGTCGCCTACTGCGCCACAGAGGCTGTCTAGTAATATACTCATCCTATCGCCGTCCACTGCTGAACGTAGGCCGCCTCAAGGAAGCACCAACCATCCCAGTCTTGAGGGCAACCTCATCCATCCGCTACCCGCCACCTTTCTCGACTCGTCGGACCATCGTGCTGCAAGACGTCCCACTCTACGTCCACCTAAGTCCAACACTTGTCTGCTCCACCGTTGCCGCCAAACTTTCACTCTAGCGTGCTAATCCTGCGGGAAATGTCAATGACTCCGGTTCTCTGGTGGATGACTTCATTACGATTTTACTAGAGAAACTCAAGCATTGCTTGCTCCGTTACACGCCGAGTAACTTAAAATTTCAAGTAATGTCTTGTAAAGTCGTGATGGCCTCGAGGTTTACCTAAAATTTCTTAGGTGTGTAGTCAGCCAACCCGCACTAGGTCAGCGACCAGCGTGGTGGACTAAGGCCTTAACCCTCTCAGTTGTAGAGGAGGCCCGTGCCCAGCTGTGGGACGTATATAGGCTGGTTATGATGATGTCTTGTAATACCAGTTTATATCTCGCAGGTGACTAGAGGCGGTACCAACACGGTGGTGGTGCCGAACAGCATGTGCCCGCAGCCGCCGCCGCCAGACCGGCAGTACTGCAACGTGCTCGACTGTCCCGTGCGCTGGCACGCCGGGGACTGGACCAAGTGCTCCAAGACCTGCGGGGGCGGCATCAAGCAGAGAGAGGTATGTCCATACTATTCTATTGATTTGCTCTTTTCAGGAAATTTAATTTACGAATTCTATATAAACTAATAAAAAAAAACATTATTTAATTGAAATATGAGAATTTAAAACTATTTTTTAGTTCACTGTTTATATTTTAACATTTCTGTTTTCTTTAATTCTTTGCAAATTGCCTCACCCATAAACCTTATAAGTTCAATCTGTGCAGATTGAAACGGCATAATTAACTTTAAAAATCATCATCATCATCATCAGCCCATATACGTCCCACTGCTGGGCACGGGCCTCCTCTACCATTGAGAGGGTTTAGGCCTTAGTCCACCACGCTGGCCTAGTGCGGGTTGGCGGACTACACACCTAAGAAATTCCTAAGACTTTTTTAGGTGTGCAGGTTTCATCACGATGTTTTCCTTCACCGTTAAAGTACGTGATAATTCATTGTGAATACACACATAACTTGGAAAAGTCAGAGGTGTGTGCCTGGGGTTTGAACCCGCGACCGTCGAGATTCTCGACCGCGTGCCCAAACCTCGAGGCCATCACGACTTATAACTTATAACTTTAAAAATGTTGTATCCCATATAGGTGGAGTGTAAGCAGATAATGGCGCAGTCGCACGTGGTGGAGCGTCCCGCGTCACTGTGCAGTTCGCCCAGACCTGCCTCTACCAAGTCTTGCAACACCCGCCCCTGTCTCCTCGACACAGCGTCGCCTGAGATATCGCTAGCCAACTCCTCGTATATACAGCACGACCCTAAGAAGAAAAAGGTAAGATTATAGGAGTTATTGCTGATGATATCAACCTTTGATTATTTCCAAGGAATAAATTAGTTAATTAAGTAATTTTGTTTTATATTTAGAGGGATATTTTTATCATCGCTACATTAAGTAACTGGCATCATTGACAGCCCTGGGGTGCATTTGGCTAGACTCCAACTTGCGAAACATGAGGCCGCGGGTTCGATCCCCGCACCGAGACAAATGTTTGTGTGATCCACAAATATTTGTTTCGGGTCTGGGTGTTTGTGAGAGCGAAAAGTCTCTCGTAGTTTCTGATACCCACGACACAAGACTCGTATCTTAATGTGGGATCAGAACTATGTATGTGACTGTTGGGTATATTTATTTAAAAAAAAAACATTAAACCCTCTTTACACACTAAAAACATCACAAATTTCGGCTTACATAGCGTATTTGACGTAATTTTCGGTCACTATTGGTCTCGGTGCAGAAAAGTTAAGAAATTATGTACTATATTTGGTAGGTTTAGATCATTTGAACAAAGAAGTAACGACTCGACAGGTTAGCATAATTCAGTTAAATAACAAAATATTTTATACAACTGCATTAATCGCATGTCCAAAATTGACCCTGACAAAATATCTTTATACCGTAACAGAAACAAAAGAAATTCAGAATTTTTTAAGCAGACGTGATCACCTAAGTGATAGTGGTGTAATGGACGACACTTTATACAGGATATTTTATTTGCACAGCACCAAGTGTGAGATGCTATTGATTAAAAATTCACCACAGGTAACGGTGAAAGTAGGAGGCTCGGCTACGTTATTCTACGGGACTCAGGTGAAAATCAAGTGTCCGGTTAAGGGCTACAACAGAACCAGGATACAGTGGGCGAAGGACCACCAAATCATCACCAAATCTAAGAAGCACAAGATTTCCAAAAAGGTATGTTGCAGTTGCATAAAATTTGGATATCATCGCTAATGTACGTCACACATTTAAGAATGTTTGAAGATTTAAATTTATCAGCTCGTTTTGTGTAATTTCGCATCGCAAAATTTTAATTCAAGACCTATTAGCAATCCTAAATGTTTCTCACCGTTAATAGGCAACAACTTGTCTACAACAAACTTAACACGTAAAAATGCTTTATCTGGTCATTTTGAATCTATGTCTTAACGTGGCATCTTTGGATGCTGGTTGAATCGAATGCTTAAATTGGTTGACTAATCACAATTAATAATAAAGATCTACTGATGAACATATCTTGTTTGATCTCTAAAATTACTTGATAAAGCGATTAAAATAATTGTTATTTTTTTATATTTCAACATGTAAAAACAATTTTCAAGATTTTTTAAATTAATGTAGGGTGCACTCCGCATCACGTCCCTATCGCTTCGAGACCACGGCGTATACACCTGCGTGGCGGGACGGTCCAGCGCCAACCTCACACTGCTGGTGAAGCCAAGACCTGGAGAATTCCCCTCGAGTGAGGAGATAGAGAGGCACAAGGCTTTAGACGAGCCTTCCTCTCCACTGTCTGACAGGTTTGTAAAGATTATCATGTGATTTCGTACCTACTATTTCGTCAACGTTACTAAACTATTTTTAATCGTCAATGGAAAGGTCAAAACATTAATATTACTGTTCTCTAAAACTATTAAAAGTTAGAATGATCAATTACTGAAGGTCGTAGAATGTGGGATGTGAAGAATGTTAGCTAAAAGATTAATTTTAGACGCGATACGAAAGCAAAAATAAATAAATGCAAAAAAAGGCCTGTTTGAATACTTCAGTGATTTAAACTTTATGTTTGTCATTTTTAACTTTAATCTGATACTCTTTAAAGATTTTGCTTTTTTTATTATCAAGATTTTATATCTACACATCTGTACATGATACATATATTATTACAAATCAGGTTTTATTCCTAAAAATAAATTAAGTCTGAAATACAAATTAATATATCAAAAATTTTACTATTTATTTTAATGACATCTAGCGGTATATACTTGAACTACGTTAGTTTCTCACTTATCCATTGCATCGACAGTAGAGCGGACGGAAGGTACAGAGCTATGATAGGGGGCACCTCAGACGACCAGTCGCACGAGCAACGACCTGGAGACCAGAAGAAAAACTTCAAGAACAGACAGAAGGGTGAGTAATATCATCTTTTACTACACGACCATGGTTTTATAGTTGTTATTTTTGGACTGCGTCGTAGTCTCGCAATACAAGTATGTGCGATCTAGAGGTTCTGGGTTCCATTCGCGGGTCTGGCAAAGTGTTATTGGATTTTTCTAGTAGGAAATCATCAGTACGGAGTCTGGAATTGTGCCCAAAAAACGGCAATAGACTCGCCCCCATGCATCCCTGCACCCCTTCGAGGAATACAGGCGTATGATTATGTATGTAATTTTTATTTATATAGGCGACTGATAGTGAGCCTGACCATAGTACATAAGTGTAAGCCAATCTTCATTAGTCACGCAAGTATCTTTCGGTGGTATGTTACCTGCAATTTTAAACATCCCGGCATATTTTATACCAATATATATACATCACACTTACTCGGGTTACTTAGAACACCTCATATGTTCTACTTCTTATCTATGGCGCTAGCTCTCTGGGCAGATGCAAATGTTCCACCACCAGAAAACCATTAGTCTCAGTCACTGTTAACTGTATTGCACGCGTTCCTTCACGTCTAAATTCTATGAAAAATCTATAGCAATATTTCAAACTATCAAACTCTTTCTAAGATAGCATTTTAATACGTGATTAATAAATGTTTGGTTCAAATAAATACCAATTAAATTACGATTTTCAATGTTCCGACATTCCAAAGTCTATAGACAAAAAATATTTTTTATTATATTCTTAATTGAAGGCAGTCATTCAAAAATTTAACGGTGAAGGAAAACATCGTGATGAAACCTGCACACCTAAAAGTTCTTAGGAATTCCTTAGGTGTGTAGTCCGCCAATCCGCACTAGACCAGTGTGGTGGACTAAGGCCTAAACCTTCTCAGTAGTAGAGGAGGTCCGTACCCAGCAGTGGGACGTATTGGGCTGATGATGATGATGATGATTTAAAAAAAATACACTGTGAAACATCTCAATCTACACCAAAACTGAAGGCTGTTTTAAGTTTGAAATATTGGCAAAATAAACCGCGATAAATTCCGTATAAATAGTTTGATTAATCTCATAAATGTAGAAAACATATTGTATTGTTTGTTAAAGGCAAAATCGATAAAATTCGCGAAAGTCTGTACGGATCTACGGCAACGACAAGCACAAAAGCTACGCCGAAATCCAATTCTCAAGCGAGGGATATCTACGATGAGAACGAGGTAAGTCAAAAACCTTATCCCTTTTTGGTAGTAGAAATATTTGTATTGATAAATCGTTGTTAACAAATAATGACGGTCTCAGTTAAGAGAGTCACATACTACGGAATCCGACACATTCTCCATTAAAATATTAATAATTAAAAAGGTCAAAAATTGTGCAGTTTATGTCTAAACAATCTCCAATTTATGGAGATGTACATAGGATTTTTTAATCTGGTGGTAGGAATAATACTCAAGTAGTTACCAAGTGTCACCAGTGTTTTCATAAAATAGGGGTAATTTAAATAATAATTGTTGAAAGAATCGCTTAATTTTGACTGATTTTTGGTCCCGTGACATAATGAATCGCGTGCGTTAGAGTGGTTCCGGATTGGATAAAGTATTAAGTATTCGCGGTAGGTAATTCCCAAGAGCTGACCGGGTTTATAAATATGCCAACAATACGGTAATTAGTTCCCATCCTATTGCGTCGAGCTTACATGTACCTATGTACAAAAAAAATACCACTGCTTTCTTATTCGGGGATACAGGCGTAATAGAGTATATTAGTATATCAAAACATTTATAATCGAAATTGATAACTACCCAACATGTTACGGCGCAAATAGTCTACAAAACTATAAACAACTTCATTTAAACAAAAAATGAGTAACATTTAACATATACATTCAACAACGGGTCCCTCCCAATCGGCTCCGAAACGTGAACAAATGACTCTATATCATAAATATTTTCATAATGTTATCTGCGCGTTAACTCCGACTTTACAGTTAATGGCGCTCGTAAAATTTATGAGTTATTTTATGGATGTCGTTAAATTATAATGACCGACTTATAGTACGCTTTTGACGACAAACTTATCGTTGGAATTCTTGATCGTTGTAATAACGCTGGGGTGGATCGGGAGACACCTTTTTTGAACTACGATTTTATTGGGGTGTAAGGTGCTTAATCGTTTTCTATTTTTATGATTTATCAGGCGAAATTCTGCGTAGGTAGCAATATAATTTATTTATAATATTATTCTTTAGTCGTCGACACAGTAAAAGATTTATATTAAAAATATTTTATTGTTTAGGCAGTCCTTTTAATACAACTACATTTATAATTAAATACATATATTCATAAAGTAGAGAAATAACAGGGTAGTCAATAACAATAGTAAACTTTTTTTAGTAACCAACTCTCTATTTTGACGACATAGCACCTACAATCAGTTGGCAAGGGTTCGCCGGACCAGTATTACAATTAGAATTGACGGCAAATCTCATCTTCATAGTTTTTAAGATAGAAATTACAGATAAAGATTTGAAGTCAACAACAGATATAACATACAAAATAGTGCAATACTTGCATATAATTAACAACGATTTATCAACGCAAACCCAAAACAGCTTATGTGCGTACTGTTACCTAACACTACCTTACAAAACGCACGCCGCTTGGGACGTTTTGGATTCAAGGAGAGCGCGGTGTCCTCCCGGATGCTCCCACCCGACCGAAGCAGCTCCTCCAGAGTTCTTCCATGCCTGCATTACCTAGTCATGCAACTACAGGTGAGGAGTTACCAGAACGGACGCCCTGTGGTCTTTTGCGGTCTTTTCTGGTGTTTTCAGCCTTCCAGGTTCTGGCTTGGCATGATCCGTAGCTCTAATTTGGTTTGGATTTATATTTTGGTGTTATGGTTTTGATTGTTGAGTTTGGAATGCGTTATCGTAGTTTTATCATTTTATTTTCAGTTCGGATTGGTATTTTGTATTATTTTTTGTCCATGAATTGGAAATTTCGTTTGGTTTTCATTTCAATCACGTAACAATTTTTTCATAAATGATTATCATCTAAGAACTGGTTCATAATAAGGCAACTCTTTATACATTTGGCTGAACTAGTTTGTCAGAAAAGATTTTCATAGTTAATTGTTGGATTTTGATTTTCATATGGATCTAAGCTAATTGTAACAAATATTTTATTAATTACAGTGTAGAAATAATTTAATCACATTTTGTTGAAAATTACACGAAATATTTACTGAGTCATCATCCTAACTTCATAATTTTAACTAATTTACTTAAATTTATTAAGACTTTAGGACATAATCTTAATTATTAATTGAATTATGTCTGGGTTCGTCTAATACTTCAAACGCTTTCACATTAAATAGAATTAATAAATTAGCATTCGTAGACAAACTAGAAACTAGTTCAGAATTTCGAGAATGTTATAATATCAAGAACTATTTTGCCATTTTTTTGTTAATTCCGTTTTGTGACATTTTTCAGTCCAAACAGTTGTAAATTTAAAACAATATAGTATTTAAAATTAAGCCTTAAAATTGTGGAACTTTGCATTCATTAACGTTAACAAGTAAACAAATAATACGAATCTGCGGTTAAGAAACATGTAACATTGATATGTTCAGATGTTTTGGAATTTTCAGACGATCGGCAACTCGCGGGGCCAACGCACCGTTGATTCGATAATAATGTACCAAAACTACGGCAGTCCGACCAAAACTCACTTGGTCACTATGAACGATAAGCAGTTCGTGTTCCCAGAAGATGATGATTCTGATATAATTATTGTAAACGAAGATTATAACAAACAATACGATGAAGCAAGAGTTGAAAATTTGAAAGAAGACATGACTGATGTCGAAACTACTACAGAGATTAGGTACGTTAAATTAAACGTCCACCCACAAGATGGTCTGACGACCTGGTGAAGGTCGCGGGTCGTCGCTGGATGCAGGCTGCCTCTAACAGGTCACTATGGAAGTCATTGGGGGAGGCCTATGTTCAGCAGTGGACTTCTTTAGGCTGATAACGATGATGATGATGATGAAATTTGAAGATGAGAATATACAGTAGTTTAAACTAAGTAGTATTTTATTTTGAGATATCGAGTGACTTATGACGGCTAACATTAATTATGACGAGTATAAGTGAGTTTATAAGCAGATAATAATTAGCGAAAAACAACTAATTCACAGCTGAAAATTTCTTAAGACTAATTATAAGTCTTAAATCAACACCAGATAAAAAGGTAAAAGTATTTTGAACTCAATCGATCTTACATAAAATTTTGTTTCTAGCTCAACTCAACCTTTCGATGCAAAGGACTACATGTGGTTGACGACAGAATGGTCGCCTTGCACCGCGTCTTGTGGTCAAACCGGACATCAAGTTAGGGGAGCAGTGTGTCAGGTATGTATTTCGAATGTTACTGACAACTACAACGATGTATAAAAAAAAATTAAACCTTGAAGGCCTACTAAGAATAATATCTTGTTCTTGATTAAAAATAAATTCGGTACAAACTTAATAAAAAGGATAGCTTTGATAACTTTCAAAGGGAGTTACCCGGCGATACCCATCTGGGTCTAAAAATTCTTTTAATAGTACATTTTACCCCGGGCTAAAATTCTTGTTAAGATCGATATTAATGAGACAGTTATATTGGTATTATATTATATTTTTTTATATTGGTTACCGAATAACTCAATTGTACAAATTTTGGCAGACAGCTAGACTTTTACATAGATACTTTATCGAGGAATACGTAATATTTAATACTTTTTTTTCTCAGAAATATTTGTGGCGTTGTTGTTTTTTTTTTTTCATTTCAATTTTATCTCTAGACCCAATATTCGGGACTGCCAGTGGTCTCGTGGCACAAGTATGTGCCGTGCGATTTAGAGGTCCTAGGTTCGATTCCCGGGTCGGGCAAAGTGTTATTGGGTTTTCCATTAGGAAATACTCAGTAGCAGCACGGAGTCTGGAAATGTGCCCGAAAAACGGCAATAGGCTCGCCCTCTATTACGTGGGACTGATACATATACCTGGCGAAATATGGGTGCATTTCTGCACCTCTGCCTACCCCTTCGAGGAATACAGGCGTGAGGTTATGTATGTATATATGTACCCAATATTCCTCATCATTTTTTAATTCGTCTTTTTTAAACAGCATAAATTATTTAATACGACAACAACTACGGAAACAAACGAATGTCTATCGCGAGGACTGACTCCGCCTAAAGTTGTTCGTGAGTGCGCCGGAGACAATTGTGCCAACTGGAGGACGACACCTTGGTCGCTGCCGAGGTGTCTTGCTAGCGGAGCTGGTAACTATACCTACTTATTATTAAGATATAAGACTGAGAAGTGGATTTTATTCACAGTATTACAGGACTGCCTCGTGGTCTCGCAGCACAAGTATGTGCCGTGCGATCAAGAGGCCCTGGGTTTGATTCCCGGGTCGGGCAGTGTTAATGGGTTTTTCCATTAGGAAATTCTCAGTAGCAGCACGAAGTCTGGAATTGTGCCCGAAAAACGGCAATAGGCTCGCCCCCTATTATTTGGGACTGATACATACCTGGCGAAATGTGGGTGCAGAAATACACCTCTGCCTACCCCTTTAGGGAATACAGGCGTGAGATTATGTATGTATGTGTATTACAGGAAATTTTAGACGTAGTTCATGCCAATACGAAAATTTATTATTATCAAATATCAATAAACCCTAATCTACAGAATCATTGCTTATAGGATAGCCTTTCTTGAATATAGATATCTCCCAAAAAAATACTTTAACTCTACTAATCAATTCAAATAGTGTGAGGCAATGTTGTCTTGGCTTGGAAAATTTACCATCAGTTCTTGTAAGTACAAAACAAGCATCAGCCGATGGTAAGTGATGCTTGGCCCACATGGATACCTTGTAAATTCAATTAAATAAAAGTATTGCTGGCAATTGAAAATATAGAGATTTCTATCTACAGTTACAGTACATTTTGGTCTTCGACAATTTCAGCTACCGTACAAAATGCTACACAAAACCTGGCGTAGTTGGTTTTCTATGAGATATTAGTAAAACTCCACTTGAAAACGGCGCATTGCAAGCTACTACTACTTCTGAATGAAACGCGTTCAATAAAAACTAAATTATAGCTTGTTGTACCAGCTATATCCCGGCGCCGAGTGGAGTGCGTGTCTGACAATGAGACCGTGTTGTTGGATACAGCGTGTGACGCCGTTACCAAGCCAGAGAAGATTCGTAGAGAACCACAACGCTGCTCGCCCGCCTGGGACGTTGGGCCTTGGAGCAAAGTAAGTATATAACTTTCTACGTGTAAATAATATAATAAATAAATAATAGTAATACGTTAATACTTCATGTAAAGTTTTTGTTAAATTTGTCTGTATATAATTAAATATCTATTAATGTTAAGCTATATAAGCTAAACAAAGTCAAATCTAGAGGAATCGTTGTGCGATCATCGAGACATACCCATGATAGACATATCTAAAATTTCTAGAGAAAATATCTTGAAGATCTTATCTTTAAAATTGAGTTTTTTGATGAATTACTTAAAATCTACAAACCCGTCTACAAGAAACAAAAATTAGAACATTAGTGACTGTTAAACAAATTTCAAGCAATCGAAATGGTTGTGAAACAACTAAACCAACTTTTTTTGTTATCCTAAAGTGCATAGGTCCATGTGGGTCCGCGGGTCGCGAGCACCGCGTGTTGCGCTGCGTGTGGCGCGCGGGCGCGGGGGGCGGGGGCGGGGGCGGGGGCGGTGCGGGGGGACCGGGGGGCGTGGGGGGCGCTCGGCGCAAGTTGAAGAGCGCGGGCGTCGCCTGCGACACGCTCCCTCGCCCGCACGTGCTCAGGAACTGCACCACATCACCGTGTCTCAACAAAGGTGAGCCCTTTATCCATCATACCCAAAACACGTCTGCTGTTTTAGTATAGGTCTACCCTAAAGACTTTCAGAACGTTCTCTCAGTACGGACTTTCGTTCAATGCTTTACTGGAATATAAAAGCATGAAAAGCGATCAGATTCGCCACACTTAAAACGTGGGCAAAACGCAGCTGGCTAAACGTGTTTTTTGTTATCGAGAGGAAAGCTAATTGAATTTGTACTTCCCGCCAGCCCTCGGGGGAGAGAACAGGAAGCGTATGTCAGGGTCACCGGTCTTCCAACTCGGCGCGTGGGGACAAATTTTAGGTCCGGGCTGGATTTGTAACCAAAATACCTAGCTTTGTTTGGGCGCCCGCCGTCAGAGCCCACGCACGCTCCCACGGCACCCTATTAGTCGCCACTTACGACAGCCCGCGTCGCAGAAACTTATCATTACCGCCCCGAACCATTCAGCTTTCTCAACCCGAACCGGAGATTCCAATGCGAGATTTGTGCTAGGGACCCAGTCCGGCATTATCAGCGCGGACGTGACGTCGCCGCACATACGCTTACCGCCCCCGTCCCTCGGGGTGGGGGGAAGTAGTCATAATCGCCTTTTACCCCGATAAAAAAGCGTGAATGTGTGAGTGTGTACGTAAGAATGAGTATAACTAATGATAAATCTCATTCCGATTCTTCAATAATTTTTTTGTCCACAGATGGCGTATGTCGCGACACATCTCGGTTCTGCGAGAACGTGCGTGCGATGAACATGTGCGCCCTCAACAGGTACAAGCGACAGTGTTGCCACACTTGCGCGGACTGAACTCAAAGCAGTGAATAGTGATGTGTTAATTACATTGGGTGAAATAGATTTTTGAATATTTCATACTGTTTTAAATATCTTTTTTAATGAAAACAAAAACACGTGCATAATCTTCTATTACTCTTTCATATAAAAATATACTGCAATTTTTTTTCAGCTACAAGGGTCAGCATGAAATCATCGATTTACTGTGCAATCTTTCTTTAAATTAACAGATCAGCATTAATAAGAGAAATATAATAAATTATAAAACAAACACATGTCGTGCCGCTTTTATGCACAATATTGTACTCCTTTAATCATCATTTAACGCCAGTATAGTAATCAAGATATTAGTAATTATTATTTTTACTTATACTTTTAAATATGCCAGTTTGTGTCTGTCATTATTTGTCCTAATTTCATTGTCCTAATTTAATATTAATGTTCCATGTTTTAATCTCCAACTGTTTGATAATGACAAAAATCGTCATGTTGTATCAATGAGACGATGATTTGTTAATATATACCATGTAATGGCACAAAAAAAACGTATTCAAATATAAAGTCAAACAACATTACGTCTTTATTGATAGAAGATTTCAAATTGACGAGGGTTTTGTTTGATATGTTCAGCTGACATTTACATTGAGGCTTTTTGAAGTTTTATTCTGATGTTCGGAAAAAACGATATTGAAATTGTATTAAAAAACACAAACATATTTAAAAAAAATAATAATAATAAGAAAAGTATATTTATTTAATCAAAAACAAATATAGATGAAAAATAATCACAATGTACGGTAAAGTTTCCTTGTCCTAAAAATCTATTCCACCCAAGCCAAAGTATGTATGTAATACAAAACAACGCAAGTTACAGAAACATTTTTTGTTTATAAGCACAAACAATAGGTCTAGTCGTATAACGCACTGAGGGAAACACCTCGAAACGTTTTAGATAATTTAGTGAATTTTGTACTGTAACTAAAATATGTAAATAATCGAGGTCCGCACGCTGCGCTTAGCTGTTGTATGAACCGATGCACAATACAAAGTACATTATAGCGTAGTTTCCATTGCCAAATTGTCACGGTGACGTGCTAGGATGGTTAAACTGTACATTTCAAGCGGTTTTTGAAGTGGAATTATATTTGACTCAAAGGACTTGGTTCTAGTTAATAGATGGGCGAAATACAGTTCAGTAATACATTCAAAATATATATTTCTAATTTACATACAGTTATTTAAACTCAATCCATATTTTAGGCTCTTTGAAATCGATCGTATTATTTTAAAATGATAGAGATGAGAGAATGAGATTTGGTATTTTGATTTGACCTCAACAGATCCTATTAAATTAAGGAACAAACTAAGTAAACTTGATGATTTTTTCAATAATGTCGAATATGATGCCAATTGTAATAATAAAATAATTAAATATTACAAAAATATTTCAATTACTGCATCGATTTTTTTTTAACAAGCAATAAAATATATTTCTTAATATAAAAGTGTGTTAATATTAAATATAAAAGTAATTTTATTAACTAACTGGTACCACTTCAAATATCACTTGAAAAAAAGTTATACGCAAAATTTTTATTTTCACTTTATAAACACTTATATGTATATTGGAATATGTAATTAAAAATATATAAAATTATAGTAGTTATGAATAAGAAATTTCTGATATAACTTAAAAGCAATACGAATCGCTTAAAATTATAATGTGTATATGCTGTTACATAAAAATTGTTATTAAGACGTGCACATATAGCGGTACACGGATTATAACCGTTAAAATCACTATTAACATCTCTGAACTTAATAAAGATTTTTACTAACTTCAGAGTATGACGAAGGGTTTGTCACATATATGAATACATGACAAATCTTTTTCATACCGAAAACTATTGCGATATTTTATTTTATTTTATTTGTTTAGCACACCAACAAAATAATTACATACAACAGACAACTGATCTAAAGGTATTCTTAAAAATATAATACAATGTAATCACTTAAGTTAGTACGCATGACATTTAAACACTATATTTTGTGACTGGCAATGAAAGCAGAATATATATATGCGATATTGTGAGGTAAAACAAAATTAAAATTTTATTTCGAGCATTTGCTCTAGTATTTACTATGGAGTTGTCGATTGGTAAGTGACAATCATATTTAACCGAGCTCCGAACTACTAATTATCATGAAATTTAATGTAATCGTCTTCTATGCGGGAGTACTATTAAATAAATTATATGAGGAATCAATTCCTTGCCTCCGTGTGCCGCTATGTGCGCCGGCCTCGCCTATTCATGGAATAGGCTTAGTTAAATATAGCCAATATCAATTTATTTGAACAAATATAATTTTAATATTTAGTGCAGTATTATTAAATAAATTTATAGATAATATGTTGTCAATTGTTAGGTGGTCACCACCCTGTAAATAATAGCTATAATAAAGGAATTATTTCAAAAATCTGTTTGAGTTACTGCTTCAAAAGGGATGGACAGTTGTTGACTCTAATTTGTCTGTGTATCTCTTTTAAGGGTAAGTTTAAATGGACGACAAGACGAACTGTCTTAGGACCGCCAGTTAAACTAGATCTTTGGTACTTAAGGCTGTTTTGAAAAGTGTCAAAATTTTGTTCGTATTCACCTTAATCAAATTACCGCAATAGATTTCAATGACCATTTAAAAAAAATATGTGAATACTTATTATGCTATGGAGAATTTAAAAAATATATGAACATTTTCAAATTATAAAAAATAGTATATATCCTTGCCAAAGCAAACGAAAAAGGAAAATGATGTCTATAAAATTAATTCCATTATATTATTTTGTATAATTACTACTTAAAATGTATTATAAGACTACGATCAACCTTTAAGTAAACTTTGAAAGGCCAGTACGTTGTCTCCCCCTTAATCTAAAAGTCACATATTTTCTCCCTAAAATTGTGACTTAAAAGCGTGTAAGCTTTAAAATTATTTTGTTCATAGTTTGACAAAACTTGGAAATTGTGAGTTGAAAAGAAATGTTTTCTATTATGTGATTTAAAAGTACATCTGCGCCAATATATTGAAACAGTTTGTATAATCACTGCTATTGAATAATATAATAATATCTTCCTTGGTTTAATAGCCAGTGTGTGTTTTTAATTACGATTATTATCTATGTTCCAGTCTGTTAATTTATATATTTTTTAAGATTATAATACCTATAATGCTTGAGTTCTTTAAAAATGTTTAAAATTATTAATTTTTAAATATCAAAATTAATAATGAATCAAAGTAATTTTGATTCTTCAGAATTAATAATTTAGATATTTTAAACGATCTAATTCTTTGATGTATTTCCAAAAGGATTATGACGGAAAAGCAGCTCTTTTTAGTTAATAGCATCGAATCGTACGAGTTATCCTAGTATTTTTACTGCTTAAAACCCTAATAAAAAACTTAACCATTCTTTATTTACTTCTATGATTAAGATCTTAAACAACAAGTCTATTTCTGTATATTTTTTAATCGCAAGTAGCAAAAATCATTCCAGAACCAAACTGAATTTAGTGCCATCTGTTATTAGAAAATGGAACCATACATTGTTTATCAATGTATTGTTTCATAATGAACGCATTCCTTTAGTTTCACGGCGTTGTTAATTTTTAAGAGTTAAGTCCAAAATTGTACATTGTACCAAGAATTTTCAAAATAAAAATGAATATATATGAATTATATGGATAAGTTACTGATTATTGCGTTTTATTTAACAATCAACCCTATTTTAAGTTACTGGATCGACTCCATATGTTAGACATAATATATTTTTCTGCTCTAAGAAATAGAAATAAAGAAGTAAATCCACAAGCCATATTTCTTCACAAAATTTTATGAGTCATTTATAAGCCTGGCAGTTATTTACAAGTTGCAAAGTTTGTTATGTGTACTACATACACTGCTTAAAAGTAATAATATATGATGAAGGTATAAAGTACAGTGAAGCAGTGATGGCCTCGAGGTTTAGGCGCGCGTTCGAGAATTTCGGCGGTCGCAGGTTCAAACTCCAGGCACACACCTCTGACTTTTCGAAGTTATGTGTGTATTCACAATGAATTATCACTTACTTTAACGGCGAAGGAAAACATCGTGATAAAATCCGCACACCTAAAAGTTCTTAGGAATTTCTTAGGTGTGTAATCCGCCAACCCGCACTAGGCCAGCGTGGTGGACTAAGGCCTAAACCCTCTCAGTTGTAGAGGAGGCCCGTGCCCAGCAGTGGGACGTATTTGGGCTGATGATGAATGATGATGAATAAAGTATACCTTTGAATACGATGTACTGGTATCATATCGATTTATAGGTACATTGCATGGCCAATTATGCATGCTTTTAATCAATTTGAGCATCTAAATAAACAGAACTACTATCGAAACTTTAAAAAAAAACTGCCTCATAGTCTCGTGGTACAAGCATGTGCCGTGCGATCAGAGGTCCCGGGTTAGATCCCCGGGTCGGGCAAAGTGTTATTGGGTTTTAATTAACTAACTAACTACCGTTTATACTTATAAACGGTACTTACCTAAGGCGTTTATCTAATCATTTACTTGGAAATGCAAGTAAACCAATAGTACCACCAGTACCAATACCAGTAATCCTCTTCCCCTCGGATCTCCGCAAGGTGTAGGTAGACGACTTTAGAACCCCTAGAGTTTTTATTTTAAAATAAGTGAAATTTTTGAACCGATAAATTCAAAGTAAATAATAGGAACGCATAAAAACGAAGAGCTATCAAAATCAATTGCAAGTGTTGTTCTGTTCATCTTATCTGTGCAAGCGACGATACGACTCTAGCCGCCAATTCTTAAACTACTCTGTAAGCCACGCCTACCTTTTTCTAATTGGCTAATTAGGACACTCCCTACTTGAAGGACACTTACAACAAAAGAGACAAATATATCTGCTGTCTCAAATAGTTACTGTGCGTTATTAACCTCCGTATCACCTATGGCGCCCTGGTACTATGGACGCCACCTCAGAACGATCTACTAGAAAGAAAAATGCACCTGTATTTCGTTCGATAAATTCAAGGAAGAAATGAAGTCAATATAATGTCAGCCCGAGATGTGGAGTTCAAAAAAATTCTAAAAGAAATAAAACAAAGCTACGAAAGTATAGAATCTTCTGTCAGTTTCCTCTCCACACAGAACGACGAGTTTAAAAAGAAAATTGAAGAACTTGAAGGTAAAATACAGGAAGATCAAAAATATATCACTATATTGAAGTCGTGATGGCCTTGAGGTTTGGGCATGCGGTCGAGAATCTCGACGGTCGCAGGTTCAAACCCCGGGCACACACCTCTGACTTTTCGAAGTTATGTGTGTATTCACAATGAATCATCATTTGCTTTAACGGTGAAGGAAAACATCGTGATAAAACCTGCACACCTAAAAGTTCTTAGGAAATTCTTAGGTGTGTAGTCCGCCAACCCGCACTAGGCCAGCGTGGTGGATTAAGGCCTAAACCCTCTCAGTTGTAGGGGAGGCCCGTGCCCAGCAGTGGGACGTATATGGGCTGATGATGATGATGATGATAACATACATTGCGAAATAATGCAATTAAACGTATGTGAATACAACTTTCCACGCGACTTACTTTACATAAAATTAGCTACATAATGGATAGTTCCATGTCAATACTCAAACAAATAGACGATGTGGAGGTGTCGGATGCCTTTCAATGCGATATCGAAAAGGTGCATGAAATTATTACTGTTACAAATAACGATCTCACTATTATATCTCAGAATATTAGAAGTGTTTATTGCAATCTGGATGACTTGAGTTTATCGCTTAACATACTTAATTTTACTCCAAACATAATAATACTTAATGAGAGCCGAATTAATCCTGAAAAAACTATACCGAACTTAACTAACTATACTTCCTTCGCTACTACCAAACATATGAATCAAAACGACGGGGTTGTAGCCTACATTAAGAATGGTACTGTCGCTTTAAATGTCAGTGAAATAAATTTGACACAAGCATCTTGTCTACAAATAGTTACTCATAACTGTGCGACTTTGGGTATTTACCGTTCTCCCTCTAATGTTAACGCTGATCTATTTGTCAACTCTCTTAATGCACACGCCACACTTAGAATCGATTAAAGAATATCGTAATATTGTATTGACCGGTGACATTAATATTGATGAAATAATAAAAGATCAAGACTCTAAACTGTAAAGAACTATTTATTTTAAACTGAATTAACAAAGACAGAGCACTATGACATTATCGACCGTAAGAACAAGAGCCTATATTAGTTGACGCGCAATTATGCGTACATGTACATTGCTATTGTATTATTCTAGGCGTTGCGCATGTCTGCGTTTCTCCCAACATTCTCTCCTAAACGCAGACCCATCGCTCTGCTGAATGCTTCATGTTTTGGTCTATGAAGTCCTTTGGTCAGTATGTCCGCAGTCATGTCTTGACTCCTTTGGTATTTTACTAGGACTTGTTTGGCAGCAATCCTCTCTCTGATAAAGTGATAGCGAACATCAATGTGTTTGCTGCGTTGCTGATAACTTTCATTTCCTGAAATGCGAATGGCACTTTGATTATCACAGTAAACAACAATAGGAATAGCTGACGATTCAGGCCAAAAATCTTCATTTAATTGTTTCAGCCAAATCGCTTCTTGCACAGCAGTGGCTAGAGACATGTATTCAGCCTCTGTACTTGACAGGGCTATAGTTAGTTGCCTTTTAGAGCACCAACTTATTGCAGCACCCTGAAGAATAAAGATGTATCCAGTGCAGGATCTACGGTCTTCAGAATGACTGGCCCAATCACCATCACAATAGCCTGTAATTTTGCCTTCTGAGTTTCCATCATATGTCAATTTATAATCAATGGTGGCTTTTAAATATCTTAAGACTCTCTTCAGTGTAGTCCAATGCTCCGCAGTGGGTTGACCATTGTACCGACTTAGTGAATTTACAATATATGTTATGTCAGGTCTTGTCCCTTGCGACAAATATAATAAACACCCAATAGCTTCTTGATAGGGTATATTTCTCAATATTTCTTCATCACTTTCGGCTCTCTTTAATTGAATGTTTGGGTCACATGGAGTCCAGACTGGCTTGCAAGCGTCCATACCAAAACGAGTAAGTATCTTTTTAATATACATTGATTGATCCAGTGATATTTTATTTTGATCTTCATATATTATTCTGAATCCAATACATTGTTTTGCTTTTCCCATGTCTTTCATACTAAAGTTATCTTTGAGCCTTTTTTTTGTATCTTCACCAGTTTCAGAACGATTATAAAATAAAAGTAAATCGTCGACATAAACAGAGATAAATTAAATATCATTTTTGCTCAATATACGAAAATAAATGCAAGGATCAAGTTTTGATCGTTTCATGCCAATTTCTAACAAAACGAAGTTTAGCCTTTTGTTCCACTGTCTACTGGCTTGCTTTAGACCATATATCGCTTTGTTTAAATGGCATACTTTCTCTCCTCTGAAGTCTGATGTAATATTCCATTTTTCCTTAAATAATTGGCAAAGTTTTTATTAGTATACTCCAATCCATTATCGCTGCTTAAAATTTAAATCTTTTTATTTAACTCATTTTCTACTCTATTTTTGTATTCAATAAATTTTTCAAACAATTCCGTTTTGCTTTTAATTATGTATATATAGACTTTTCTTGAGAAATCATCAATAAAAGTTGTAAAATATCTGGCACCGCCAATCGAAGCAACTTGTATCGGGCCACATACATCTGTGTGGACTAGATCTAGCAACCCATTTGCCCTGGATCCATTGCTTGGAAATGATTGCCTTGTTTGCTTACCCTCTAGGCAGCTTATACATACATACTTTTCTTTCTGTGATGATAGTTGTACACCAGTCGTGCAGTTAGGTAACTTGTGAACATCATTATAATTTAGATGGCCCATATGTTGATGCCATAGATGTGTAATTGACTCTGCTTTTGCTGACATGGCAAATATTTTACTGTAATTTATGTTCAGTCTATATGTATCATTTGTTAGATATGCTGTGGCTACTTTTTGATTATTTGAATTATATACTGAGCAGCCAGTTTTATCAAATTCCACCTTACAACCAGATTTTATTATTTTACTAACTGATAATAAATTTGTAGACAACTTTAGTACATATAAAACATTCTTTACTAATATTTCACTGCTGCTGCCATCTTTATTAGGTATGTGCAGTATCACATCACCACAGCTTTCAACATGTAAAGTTTTATTGTCTGCAGTTTTGATTGTGGATATTGGTGGTATTGTTTCATTCTTTAATAAATCTTTATGCATTGGCATATGCATTGAAGCACCTGAATCTACATACCAGTTTATACAATCATTCAGTTGCATGGCTGAGAAAGCTGCTACAAAACCTTTATTATTTTCTTTATTCTGTGATTTATTTTTCAGAAACCAACAATTTTTTCCAAGGTGTCCATATTTGTTACAATTAAAACATCTTGGCCCTTTTGACTTTGGCTGATGCTGAGTGTTTTTGAACTTAGCTTGAGTATTTTTATTACTTGTGTACAGAGCTGAATTACTTGGTGTAACTTTTATTTCTTGCAAGAGTTTCGTTTTAATCAGATCTGCACTTATTTTTACTCCTGAGCTTTCAATACCCATAATCATAGGTTTGTATTCATCGGGTAAACCTGCTAGCATTAAGGTCCCGAGCCATTCATCGTCAACACTGAATCCAATATTTCTGAGCTTATGAGCTGAGCTCATGATTTTGTTGACATAATCTTCTACACTGGTGCTTGTTTCTAAATTAGTGTTAATTAAGTCTCGCAATAAATCAACTTTTCTCAGTAGACCAGAGTCTTGAAATGCTTTTGATAAATTTTCCCAAATCTGTTTTGACGTCGTCGCATCCTATATATGTATAAAATTTATTGGATCGACTAATAATATTAGTTTTGATTTTGCCTTTTTTTCTTTCTTTGGATCAGTATTTGTTCCTTGGACACATTCCCATAAATCATCGAGTTCCAAGTATGCTTGCACTGCGAAACTCCAACTTGTCCAGTTATCTCGGCCAGCAAGTTTTTCAATTTGTATCAATGATCCGTTTGATGACATTTTATCAACAAATAATAGCTGAAATATAAAAACTTCGGCGACCGCGTAAACAATTTTTAGGTTATACGTATTTCTGACCAAAATCAACTAATTTACTTTAAATTTTTACTGTACTACACTAAACAGACAAGGAGAAGCCCATAACCTGATGAAATAATAAAAGATCAAGACTCTAAACTGTAAAGAACTATTTATTTTAAACTGAATTAACAAAGACAGAGCACTATGACATTATCGACCGTAAAAACAAGAGCCTATATTAGTTGACGCGCAATTATGCGTACATGTACATTGCTATTGTATTATTGTAGGCGTTGCGCATGTCTGCATTTCTCCCAACAAATATCAATATTATCCCAAAGACTGTAGAAGGAACCTGTGAAAGGAATAATAGGATCTCTTATTTGAATATGCTATCTATGCACAGTATAATGACATACAATCCCCACTAGAGAAAACAGTTGTCTGGATCATTTCATGTTAAAAACAGAGAGGAATAAAGTGTCGAGTAAAATCATCGTTTTTAATACTACTGTAACCGATCACCAGGGTTGGGCAGTATTTGAATTACTTGTAATTGAAATACGTAATTGAAATACAAATACGTATTTTGTATTTGTATTTTAATTACTTTCTTAAAATGTACTTTGTAATTTGTATTTCAAATACGTGAAGCCGAAGTATTTTGTAATTAGTATTGAAGGGTAACACTCGTTGAGAAACAAGTACGTCTTCAACTTTTATATTTCTAACAACTTTTATATTTTAAAATATCAATCCGTCTTGCAAGTTGCAACTGACAATTCCAACGACTGAGCTCGAAGTTCGAACTGCTCAGCGACACAATTTTTATACACATCAATTGACGGTCTTATTTTTAAATATTTTTATAAAGTCCAATAATTAATTTATATTAATCAAGATTATATTCTCATTAAAGTTATTGACAATTTTAATTATACTTATAAGTAATAAAATCATCAATATGTAATTATACTATTACTACAATAATTTAGTAAAAGGTCTGTACGCATAAGCTTTTAATAATGTAAATATATAATATTGTAAGGTATTATAATGAAATACATTTATAATTACTAAATATTACTATTTAGGCTAACAGTATTTTAAATACTCGAGGCTTCAAAATACATTTATTAAAATACATTTGCCTTCATTTAGTATTAATTTTGTGCTCATCAGGACCTGCAATAACAAAACAAAAACCGCCTTCCAAAAAAACTATTCCAAAACAAATAAATATGCATTATTTTGTATTTTGTAATTTGTATTTCAATTAAAAAAATACTGTATTTTGTATTTCAAATACCTTACCTAAATGTATTTTGTATTTCGTATTTTAATTACTTGCGATAGGTACAGTATTTTGTAATTTGTATTTCAATTAAAGCAAAGCATGTATTTTGCCCAGCGGCAGGGCTGGGCAAATCACTATATGATATTTCTTAGCTTATCCTCAATTAATAACTTAAACAAATGTAGGAAGTTTAAAAGAGTAACAGATTTCGAATCTGCTCTTTCTAGTCTTAAGCAGAAAAACCTCAAGGATTTGCTTCTCTGTGATGAACCTAATAGTTTAACAGAGCTTTTAATTAACATAGTTGGAGACTCTCTGCAGGAAAACACTCATTTTAAGCCGATTCCAAAGTGTAAACGAACCATTAAACCTTGGATGACACAAGGCTTACTCAGGTATATACGACATAGAAATAAACTTCAACAAAAATTACGTTCGGATCCCTATAATAAAATTATTAAAATAAGTTACAAAAGATATCGAAACTACTGTAATAATTTAATTAAAAAACTCAAAAGAAAATATGATAGGGAACAAATTTCTAGCACTACCAATAACCCAAAACTTCTTTGGAAAAACATTAAAGCTATAAATGAAATCGCCCCGATTGTTACCCATCTAGTAAACTTATACTTCTCTAAAGGAATCTTTCCATCACTGTTGATTGTGTCCTTAATAACCCCTGTATATAAAAGTGGTGATGTGAACGATGTAAATAATTACAGACCGATATCTGTTCTACCCTCTATTTCTAAGATACTAGAAAAAGTTATCAATAATAGACTACTGAATTACATCGATAAATACCATTTACTCTCTGACAACCAATATGGGTTTAGAAGTGGGTTATCTACTGAGGATGCAGTTAATGAACTGACCACTTTTATTGTAAAAAAAATTGATCGTAATAAGAAATGTCTAGGTGTTTACTTAGACCTCAAAAAAGCTTTCGATACTGTCCACATCCCCACCTTATTAAAGAAACTAGAACACTTCGGAGTTAGAGGTAACTGTTAGACATTATTAGCCGACTATCTAAGCGATCGCAAGATAAAAGTGAAAATTGGAGAGTACCTAAGTGACGAACAAACTATTTCATATGGAGTTCCACAAGGCAGTGTCCTAGGTCCAACACTATTTTTAATACATATTAATAGTCTAAGTCAACTAAATTTAAATGGAGCTAAAATTATTTCATATGCTGATGATACTGCAGTAATCTTTACAGGTGATTCTTGGGAACATGTTCAGAAAGAAGCTGAAAAAGGGCTTTCTAAAATCGCATACTGGTTAAAATAAAATATACTTACTCTAAATACGCAAAAAAAACTAATTTTATGTGCTACTCTATAGATAAACGAACCCAACCCAGTAATGATTTTATGATTCGTGTTCATCAATCTGTAAATGAAAATCATATTAACTGTAACTGTCCCACCATAAAAAGAGTAACAACCACAAAATACTTAGGAATACTTATTGACTAAAGATTATATTGGTATTCCCAAATTGACTATGTTAGTAATAGAAAACTTATATGGATTTTTAAAAACCTAAGACATGTGGCAAATAAAACACTATTGCATAAAATATACTTGGCTTTGGCTCAATCCATTATAGGATATTGTATTCCCATATGGGGCGGCGCTGCAAAAACAAAATTTTGGAAGTAGAGAGATCGCAACGAGCCCTGTTAAAAGTAATGTATTTTAAACCATACAGATACCCCACTGACCTACTTTACTCAGAAACAGAAACACTTTCAGTTAGAAAACTATATATTTTACGTACAATTATAAGACTCCATAAAACTATTATCGTTAATCCTAATGATGTGTATAAGAGAAGGAAGGATAAGATTGCTAAAGCTTGTGGCACAAAAACGTATTTTACGAGCAGACAATATGAGCATCAATCATCTCAATTATATAATATAATTAACACGAAATTAAATATATATAAAATGCAACAATACCAATGTAAAAAATCCATAACAGACTGGCTGTTATGTAGAGGCTATGATGAAATAGAGGCTTTATTGAAGTGTTAACATGTATGTATACATTTTAATGGGTACTTCTAGTTTTATTGATTGAATTATTGATCACACACACACACACACACACACACACACACACACACACACACACTCACACACACATACACATACATTAGTTAAGTATTTTTTAGGTCTACATAGTAAATTTTAATTTTTTAATATAATTGTTTAATTTTTATTGTAACATGTTCTAAAGAGCTACGCTGTTATTACTTTTAGATATGGAAGAGCGAGGCCTTCTGGCACAAGTATTTCATACTTATTAGAAGGTCTCAACCATGATCTCATATATTGTACCTATTTGTTGAATAAAGATTTTTATTATTATTATTTTAGAAAAATTAAGTCCTTGAATATTATGAGTTTTATGTTATTAATTTCAATAAAAATTACTTTTATATTTTTAAAAACTTTTTAAGGGAAATTATCATGATAACTGCATAGACATTTCCTTTACCTTTATACAAAATAATAAAAGAAGCAGAAGCGACCAACAAACTTATTTCCTGCATCCAGACGAACTAAAGAATAAGTCCCCAACAAGCTGATACTCAAACGGAAACCTTTGCCATACAAATTATTCGAAGCATTTCGGTAGTATTGTTAGCACATATTGCACTGGTAGTTAGGTGACGTCACGAACGCTGCGCTCCTGATTGGCCGAGACGCGCTCCGGTGCGCCAACGCTGATTGGCTTAATGAACGAGCAGCTGATTGCGTCACAGAATACGAAATGTTGTAGAGGAGGCATATTTTATGGTAATTTCATTATACTGCTTGTATGACGACATTGTTTAAGACATTTTCAGGATTTATTGCATTGACAACAGGTTCCGAATTTATTTGAACAATGTTTTTGCTAATTGAAAACATTCATTCAGCTATATATTTGTCAGGAAAAGGAATTCAGTCTTATGTACAATATGATTTTCTCAGGAAATCGTTCGGCTCGTTTCCTCGAATCTCATTAATAAATGGACTATGTCTTATTGTCATAGTTGTTTCTCAATGATGCTGTATATATATTGTATATTGTACAAAAAAAGTATACAAAATAAATATTATTTTGATTACTGACAGCCGTCTCTGGTATTTTCATTGCATGTGTCACATTAATGGCGGTAGCGTGCGACGCGCGCGACATGACAGCTCGCTGCAGCTTCGCAATAAAAGCGGCGCTCCATTGAGCTCAACTCCTCTTGTTCGTTCAGAATCGCACGCAAAAATGTAGTTTTTTATCAACGCTATTGATATCTAATATATTTTTCTCTTACTAAATAGATATAAGTCTATACTCCTCTGGAATGCACTTCCCTTGGAAATCAGGACGAGTACTAATCGTTATGCGTTCAAGTTGAAAGTTCGAAAGTTGTTGACAAACAGAATGGCAGATTCTTCACAACAATAGTTTGTATGTATTTATTGTATTTTAAACCTTTATGTATTTATTTATGTATATATATTATAATTTTATTATGTATTTATGATATTTATGTTTTATATATTGTATTTATGTATTAGCTTTAATATCGTGTGTAGTATATCATAATTTAATTTACACCTACGCTTTCATCTCTGCACCATCTAAGGTTCGACTGGAAGAGAATGCCTCAGGCATTAAGTCCACCTTTACATCATGTATGTATAAAGTGTAAATAAATAAATAAATAAGCAACAACCACATACAAATACTTTTGACATACATTAAGATAAAATTCTTGTTGTGGGTATTAGAAAATGCGAGACAATTTTTAGTCTTACAATTACTTAGAACTGAAAAAAATTTAGTACAAACATACTATCTCTTACTGCGGGGATCGAACTCACGGCTTTTAAATTATTAAGAATTTCTGGATGTGTAGAAATCATCATCAGCCCATATTCGTCCCACTTCTGGGCACAGATCTCTTCCACAACTGAGAGGGTTTAAGCCTTAGTCCACCACGCTGGCCTAGTGCGAGTTGCTGGACTACACACCTAAGAAATTAAGAACTTTAAAGTGTGCAGGTTTTTCACGATCTTTTCCTTCACGGTTAAAGTACGTGATAATTCATTGTGAATACACACATAACTTCGAAAAGTCAGAGGTGTGTGCCTGAGGATTGACCCGCAACCACTGAGATTCTCCACCGTACCTACGCCTAAACCTCGAGGCCATCATGTATCATAATATATATTATCACAATTTTATTTCTTCACCGTTAAAGCCAGACTAATATATTGCGAACTAGCTTTTGCCCGCGACTCCGTCCGCGTAGACTACCGGGTTGGGTTCAGAAAGAAAATAAGTTGTAGTCTATTTTACTAATATATTATTATTTTACTCATTTTTATTTACCCCCTAGTTTGTAATTTTTTTACAGACTTTGAATGTCATATTTATTTATATCTAATCAACAGCCTAAAAAATAAGTTTCGAGTTTCTAGCTTTAAAAATGACAATACTTCCATACAACCTTTCATCCCCCCTTTCAACCCCTTAAAACCCTTTTTCCGGAATAAAAAGCCTATGTCCTTTCTCAGGGTCTAAACTATCTGTGCACCAAATTTCATTTAAATCGGTTCAGTAGTTTTAGCAGGAAAGCGAGACAGACAGACAGAGTTACTTTCGCATTTATAATATTATTACCTAGTATATTAGTATAATTAGTATATTAGTATGGATAACAGTACATTATTTATAATCTGGCATTATTTCGAGTTAGTCGTACACAGGGTTGGGCAGTATTTGAATTACTTGTAATTGAAATACGTAATTGAAATACAAATACGTATTTTGTATTTGTATTTTAATTACTTTCTTAAAATGTAATTTGTAATTTGTATTTAAAATACGTGTAGCCGAAGTAT
The DNA here is from genome assembly GCA_907164795.1 of Hemaris fuciformis. Taxonomy (NCBI): domain Eukaryota; kingdom Metazoa; phylum Arthropoda; class Insecta; order Lepidoptera; family Sphingidae; genus Hemaris; species Hemaris fuciformis. Next base: position 2,306,290 of record OU015454.1, read on the forward strand.
TTTGTAATTAGTATTTCAAATACTCGAGGCTTCAAAATACATTTATTAAAATACATTTAGCCTTCATTTAGCGATCATGAGTGTGAGTGCGAGGCGAGAGTGCAATGATGGAAAAGCCTCGAAATTTACAGACTTTTATAATATTGGACATTAAATATGTGCTCATCAGGACCTGCAATAACAAAACAAAAACCGCCTCAAAAAAAAACTATTCCAAAACAAATAAATATGCATTATTTTGTATTTTGTAATTTGTATTTCAATTACAAATAGCTAAAATACTGTATTTTGTATTTCAAATACCTTACTTAAATGTATTTTGTATTTCGTATTTTAATTACTTGCGATACAGTATTTTGTAATTTGTATTTCAATTAAAGCAAAGCATGTATTTTGCCCAGCCCTGGTCGTACATACATACCTAGAATCGAATACAGAATTCAGACTGGTGTTGCAACGCCACCCGTCAATCTGGCCAAGCGTGTCGGTTAATCTAGAATTTAATTATCTCGGAGTGGTTGTATCTTCCGTTTTAGTGGTCTCCCAATAGACTAGGGCCGTCAGGTCGCGGTTTTAACTCTGTGCTAACAAAGTTTTTATAGTGTAAAACTGTTTTATGTGGTAAAGCCACAGTTCGTTTAAGTAGGTTATTCAAATTCATTCCATTAGTTAAAATGTAATGAATGTTTCATGTTCTTCGTGACTTCGTCTATTATTACTTTTTTCCTGATAATTGATTTCAACGCACTGACTGCCTCGTGGTCTTGCGGTACAAATATGTTCGATCTAGAGGTCCTGGATTGGATTCACGAGTCGGGCAGTGTTATTGGGTTTTTCCATTAGGGAATTCTCAATAGCAGCACGGAGTCTGGAAATGTGCCCGAAAAACGGCAATAGGCTCGCCCCCTATTACGTGGGACTGATACATACCTGGCGAAATGTGGGTGTAGAAATGCACCTCTGCCTACCCCTTTAGGGAATACAGGCGTGAGTTTATGTATGTATGTGTTGTGTATGTGATTTCAACATAATAACACCTATATTGTGCATCAGTTCAACCTACATGAGAATATCTTTTTTCCTAGCATCTAATTTAATAAAATAAAGCTTAAAATTTGTTCTAAATCAAACTATAGGTATGTACCCATGGAAATTACACTTAAAATCCAATTACTAATTACAGATATTCGTGCAGCGAAAAAAAAAATATCTAAAGATTGTGGTTTTGTTCTTGTCATCCCTTTCTAATATTTGATACTTATCTTTAGATACATTAAGTTTTTACCGGTAAGTATATTGTCCCACGTACTGTAAATATTATGAAGTGTGTGTGTGTGTAGACTGAGTAAAATCAACAGCGAAACATCCAACCCTACCCGAGAATGCTTTTGTACACAGTATTGCAGCGGTGCAGGTCACTAGAGGAACGAAGGTTTGTCGCTACCACAGTTACAAGCGACGAGCGTTTACTAAGAAATAGACATACATAAAAAGTGGTGATGGCCTCGGGTTTAGGCGCGCGGCCGAGAATCTCGGCGGCCGCGAGTTCAAACCTGTGGCTTTTCGAAGTCATGTGTGTATTCTCAATGACTTCACTTACTTTAACGGTGAAGGAAATCATTGTGAGGAAACCTGCACACCTAAAAAGTTCTTAGGAATTTCTTAGGTGTGTAGTCCGCCAACCCGCACTAGGCCAGCGTGGTGGACTATGGCCTAACCCCTCTCACCTGTAGAGGAGGCCCGTGTCCAGCAGTGGGACGTATATGGGCTGATGTTGAGACATACATACATAACCTCACGCCTGTGTTCCCAAAAGGGGTAGGCAGAGGTGCATTTCTACACCCACAATTTCGCCGCCAATTGAGTTTCTTTTTCAAGTAATAGAGTCGCAATAAACGTTATTTCTAAGCTAATATGAGTTTATTAACAGAATTTATCTAATCTATAATAAGTATATCAGACTGTCCTATTTAAGGAATTTGCCAGCTTGTCTTCTTGCATTAAAAATAACTACTAAGTTTTTAACACATATATTTTTGCTACTAAATCTCTGGTCTTAATTAAATTACTCCTCGATATTCACTGGAATAAAACGTTTCTTTTGTTCCACTTAAATTAGTTGAGTAGCACAACTTGGCGCAAACATTTAACTGGAATATCAATTTTTTGCAATAATACTTGATACAATACAGTTCTTTAGTTATCATTTAATAATCAACATCTATCATTCAAAAAGTTCATGGGGTTTTCAAACATCAAATTTAGCCGAGCCGCAAATTCGATACGTGTAAAACAATATTCTCTGATGCTAATCCATTGAAAAACACTTAAAGCGTCGTTAAGTGTTTGCAATATTAATGATTCATTTATAATAATCACAATTTTTGAACTGAAAAGAACAAACCAATAAACGACTTTAACAGAAACATTTACTGAATTTAAATTATGGGAAAAAAAATATTTCATTAACCGTTATCGCTCGTACCGTGGAACAATTCGTTTTGAGAGGGTAGTTGTAGGCCGCAGACGTAAATCCGCCTTTGTCACTGGAACCAGCCACCTGACTGTCCCGTTATCTGCTAACGACTTAACTGGAACTCAAGACGAATACAACCTATTTACTTTCATTTATTTCGAGCAAACCTTTTCGTATAAATAAATTTAAATTAAGAATACTGTAAATAAGAAAAAAATATGTAAAAAAAGCGTGGCTTCCTCTATAAATGAGTTATCTAACACTGAAAAAAATTCAAATCGGAGTATTTTTCATTAATTTAAAATCTTACAGATTTTTTATCATAAAAAAAAATATTTGAAAAAAGATATGGAGACCAAATTTATACCAGGAACTAAATAAATATCATAGAATAACATTAACAACAAAATCTCAAAAAAATATCAACATCTTATAGAACAGTTTTCTATAAAGTCATTATTTTCATGACGGTCAATTTTATTCTTATACCAAGCTGGTTCACACACAGACGAAACGGGAGAGCGGGACTTATCCCGAAATATCGTTTTATAAATTGACAAAATCAAGGGCTCTGGAGGCTGTATATTTTAATCAGTGCGAAATTCGTGAAAGATGAGCACAATGCACGAGAAGTTATTCTCCGCGAAATATCTACGCGAGAATTCCAATAAAACTGATTGATACTCCAATAAAATTTGTTTGTTATGAGCGTCGCATAGTTCGCAGCGCTATTTAATATACGGACTGGGCGCTGCTTGTTTTATGAGCAAATTTAGTTAAAAGCCCAGTTTGATTACGTTTTGGGGCACTGGCACGATAATAGTTTAACGACCTTCCGCTGAGTATGAGGATCTGTGTCGGGAAATGAGTCACGCGAGTTTTCAGTTGGATTTTAACACAACTCTGTTACCACAACATGTTATGCTGAGCGTTTTAGTATCAAGTATTTATCGACTTTTCAAATTTTATATGTGTATTCACAAAGAAGTATCACGTACTTTAACAGTGAAGGAAAATGTCGTTATGAAACCTGCACACCTAAAAGTTCTTAGGGGTTACTTAGGTGTGTAGTCCGCCAACCCGCACTAGGCAAGCGTGGTGGACTAAGGCCTATACCCTCTCAGTTGTAGAGGAGGCCCGTGCCCAGTAGCGGCATGTATTAGGTCTTCCGGTTAGTTTTGAGGGAACGTGTCTTTTTTTTTTTTCTCTTTCTTTTTTTTTAGGACTTTTGTCCAAAATAGACATGTCAGTCCCATCGTAACAAAACACTTAAAATTACAAAACGCTTAAAATTACAATTTACAATTATTTTATTGTGTGGAACAACGCAAAGCAGCCAAGTCGTATAGCATTTTAGCTTTAGCAGATGTAGGGATTGCTAAAATAGAAACTATGGTACCTACATCTAGACAATTTATTTTCATATTACCAATAATTTCTTGCCTTTTGTTATCATTTCTAATACATTCCTTTAACAAATGGAGTACATCATCTATATAAGTAGTTACAAGATTCACAATAAGGAGAGTTAACTTTTTTCATAATAAATCCAAATTTTCTTCCTGGAAAATGTCCTGTACGTAACCTATGAGCAATTTTAATGTAGAATCTATTTATATTAATGTTATTAAACCAAGGAAAACGAGGAGGATTATTCTGAATAATTTTATACCAAATTCCTTTTTCTTTTGTTGCTTCATTAAAATTTTGAGTCCATCTTTCATGACAAATATTTTTAAGAGAACGTGTCAAGTAGCTGTCGCGTCACGTCGCGTCGGTGCAAATGACTTAGATATTCGATGTTGCACGTTTTAGCTTGCACTTTAATTATTCGAAGTAACTCATTTATAGTAAACCGATGCAAGTTGTTAGTGTGATTAAGTATGGAATGCGATAAATATCACTCTTGTCATTTACTACTGTTTTTTACTGCAATGCTCGCCCACTTCGCAAAAACTGTAAGAGATACACTTTCAGATCTTCTGAGGGAAGTGTTTCCTGCATGCCGCAAATTCACCAGATTGTGCTCTTTCTGATTACCATGTATTTCGACTTATGCAACACATACTTGCAGATCAGCACTTATCAAAAAATTGTATGTATCAAAAAATGGATAGCTTCAAAATATTATATATTTTTTAATTATGGAATCCATTTGTTGCCTGAAAAATGGCAAAAGGTTATAGCTAGCAATGGAGCATATTTGATTAAAATTAATTTATCTTTTTTATAATACAAAAGTATTTCGTTTTTAATATATCCCTCAAAATTAACCGGAAGACCTAATATATGGGCTGGTGATGATGATGATTTATCGACACCGTACAATTTAAGTATCGTGTGACTGCCTTGTGGTCTCGCGGCATAAGTATGTGCCTTGCGATCTAGAGGTTCCGAGTTGGATTCCCAGGTTGGGCAAATTTAATGGGTTTTCCATCAGGAAATTCTCCTAGTACTTATAGCAGGACGGAGTCTGGAAATGTCCTTGAAAAATACCAATAGGCTCCTTCCCTATTAAGTGGGACTGATACATACCTGTCGAATTGTGGGTTACAAAAATACACCTCTGCCTACCCCTTCGGGGAATACAGGCGTGGGGTTATGTATTATAAGGTTATATACGATTATACTGTAGGGCTGTACTGTAGGCTATAAGATTTCTTTACGGCAGAGAGGAGGATTGATGGATTTGATGTAAATACTAAGAAACTGTGAATGTTTACGGATTTTACCAACATGTTTCTTTTTAAAAATTCATATCAATCATTATGAATACTCAAATCATGCTTACCATCAGGTACAGTGGAGTCACTTTGCCGTGCCAGTATAAAAAATATAAATAAAAAAAAACGTGAAAAGATTCATCCCTTTGTATCCCCAAGTGCCGTGATGACGTCATAAAGTATTTAACGTGTATTTACTACTCAATTATATTTATTAAATTTTGGTAAAATTCCAAAAAAAATTGTGATCAGCAAAAGGCGTGCCAATTTCTTTTAGTAGGTACTCCCCAATATATTAAACCCAATTTCACAGTTGCGAAAGTCGCGAGCGAACCGCCAGTTATTTTAGAAAATGTGAAACTTTTAAAACAGCCAATTACTTAAACTGGAGCTGAAGCTACTGAATAATCAGTCGGTGCATCTGTTTGTTCTTTATCCGGTTATATCGCCGGGCGGTGTCGGGTGAATGCAAAACGCTCTTCCATTTAAGAGAGTCCCGAGAGAGACGTCAGTGCATTCCGAGCTCGTATCAACTCGAGTACTATAACACTGTTCAAATAATATGTACTTTAACTAGTGGACGCTATTATTTTATGTAGTCTTGGCTTGTTATTCTACTTGGACGCGAGGGACTCGCAGGACTTTGTAGAGAAGCTAACGAACTAGCTGTTTAAATAGCTTTGTCACATACATACATACATAAACTCACGCCTGTATTCCCCGAAGGGGTAGGCAGAGGTGCATTTCTGCACCCACATTTCGCCAAGTACGTATCAGTCCCACGTAATAGGGGGCGAGCCTATTGCCGTTTTTCGGGCACATTTCCAGACTCCGTGCTGTTACCGAGAATTTCTTAATGGAAAAACCCAATAACACTTTGCCCGAGCTTTGTCATAATTTGGTAATTACAAGCCTTCAGTTACCATTTAGAAATATTTCCGAGAAAATTAGAGTTTCCGAGTTTATTTACAGCAATGTAGAACAGATTATTTGCAAGCAATGTTTTCAGAGTTACGTTTGATATTTATGTGTAAAATTTCTAAAGTTATTTAATACTATATTTTTAAAATAAGAACTGTTTTATTTTAAACAACGGACATAGACTACAGAGCAAGTTGCCATTATTTTTCTAATACTTTCGATTCCAGTTAAAATATGTTTTGTCCTCCGCTGAACGGTCTTTTATAGAAATGAGACGAATAGTTCTTAATAAGGAAAGATAGAGTCAACGAAAATAAGGATATGGATAATTGATTTAAACAACAGAAAACATCAAGTAAAATGTTAAAATTCAACTATCATAAAAGTAAGAACAACGCATGTCCATGTTATTCTTTCTCATTTTTCATATCTCTATGAACCCGATTTTGAAGTAAGCAGACGAAATCGCGGGGAAAAGGTAGTCTCAAATAGTAAACGAATAGAAAGTCAGAATTACAAACTGATAAATATCGTAGAGCTAAAACAAACTGCAAGATAAATGCAGTGAGCTTAGAATTCTTCACGAGACGAGTCCCGGAATATAAACCGCTGTCCTTATCTGAAATTTGAACGCGCGTTCATACAGAGTGGACACAACTATAAAACCCTATTTATCAACACGAATCATGAATCAGACACATTAACAAATATTACAACAAAGTATATCTTCTCCGCTATAGTCCATATAATCAACACTTAATAACATAATAATTACACTCACCCGGCACAAGATCGCTGCTTACCCTTAGCTATGTCTCATTTACGTTCCTATTTGTGATGGAAATACCCTTAATACTTATAATAATTTTTATACCTGTTACACAACAATATTTGGGATCTTGGCTTCGCTCATGTTAATTAAAATTTAAAAATATGTGATTATTAAAAGTTTTCTGCATAAAATGTCTTTATCTATAACTAATATGTGTAAAATGAATTACGGTCGATTTATTAATTGCAGTTTTTATAATATGAAGGGATTGGAAAAAAGTACAAGTTTATGACACTCTGCTACTCGTTAACAACTATAGCACACAAAGAGTCTAGCTCTATTATCCCACGCAAATGCAACGTTGGGACTTTGATCTTTTTTATAAATAAACGTAAATCCGATACGTCAGTCCACTATTTCTAGTACTAAAAAAATAATCATTTATAGTCACCAGCAAAAGTTGATTCATAATACATAAATCACTACACGAGGTATTTCCGAAGTGAAAGACATTGAGGTATTTTACTTAAGTATTTTAATAAAGACTTTCCCAAAAATCCCAATATGCTTTGCTCTAACTAAACCCGGCATCGCTCAAAATGCCGCATATTTATACCGCGGGACCAAAAGGCTATTTCATAAAATAAGTAGGATTAGACCATACAAAAATGCATGCTTTTGAATTTTTCAAGTTTAACTTGAGCACTGGTGAGCAATTTTTGAACGACTGAAAGCGTATTGGATTATTTTATCTATAAATGTATCTGGTAAGAATGGAAGTCGCAGTGGAACATAAAACGTGATACAGTCGAGGAAACAGCTGAGTGGCGCGACTAGGGATGTAGAACGTGGAGAACGAATGATGTTTTCCGAGATGTATGAATTGATTTAGTTCATTCGCTAAATCAATGAGACGGAACGACTGACACTATCCCACACAGGTTCGCGATACGCTAAAATCGACAATGACACATAAATAGCAACGAGCAGTGAAGTCTCTGGAGTTCTAGAGTGTCTTTAATCTGCAATGACGTTAATCAGAATGACAATAGAAGTGTGCAATAAAAATTTGTTTTTTCCCTCAATGTGAGACATACAACGGCCTATGTTATCTTATGGAGAAGTCACATATAAACCACCACGGAACAGTAAATAGGTCTCGAAGTTCAAGTTGGTTGTTTTTAAAGGAATAATAGATGAGGCAAAAAATTATAAATTAGAGGAAATTACTCACCACGTCGGCTTGATTTACAAATTATATGAATATTATTCCAAATTTTTCGTTCAGTATACAAGGTGTATTCAGACCGTGATCGTAAACCACGGCACATAATATCTAAGGTCATGACAAACCCCCTGGCCATAGATATAAAATGTATGTGGTTGTTAGGAAAACGTCAATTTTTTTATTTTTTGTCGGGATTTTTTTAACGCCAGAGGGTGTGTAATCACCTTAGCTATTACCTGACTTAGTTTCCGGTCACGGTCTGAATACACCCTGTATATACTGAGTACATAAAGTGAACGCGCTCAATAGTTCGTTGCCAGAACCACATCACTGCGACAAAATCCAAATGCAGTCAGAGATGTCCGTACCGCTGCCACATTGTACTGCGATAGCAATATATATTCCCGATATTGCCAAATCATATTCTCTTCATTACTGCGGAACTCTATTTAATACTTTTATTTTAAGACTTTACTATATTTTTTATACTGGCGCGTGAAAATACACTAGACGGTACGGGTAACTGTTACGATAAAATCTCATCAGCGAAAAGAATATTGTCGATGTCTTCAATAACAGATATGTATATGTACTTAGGAAACAAATATAATCAATCATCCTCAGCCCATATAAGTCCCACTGCTGGGCACGGGCCTCCTCTACAACTGAGAGGGTTTAGGCCTTAGTCCACCACGCTGGCCTAGTGCGGGTTGGCGGACTACACACCTAAGAAATTTTTAGGTGTGCAGGTTTTATCACGATGTTTTATTGTGAATACACACATAACTTCGAAAAGTCCGAGGTGTGTGCCTGGGGTTTGAACCTGCGACCGCCGAAATTCTCGACTGCGCGCCTAAACCTCGAGGCCATCACTGCTTTATTTATAATCAATAAAGTGTAGAACTTTTGGTACAAATTAGTATTTTATAATTCATCACATACCCTTAGCGCGACATCTAAGATGATATCTAAGAGGTTTACAAAAACGAATAAGTCTTAATTAAAGGTGTTCAATAAAAAACAGTAATGCAAAAAAAATTGTAAAACAGTATGGTTGACGTCAAAAAAGACTGAGTTAAAAAAAATCATGCAAACAAAACAAATTGAAAGTAAGAAAGTAGCGTTGATATCAAAGCAGATCCTATGGCTCAGCACGATACAGAATATGAGTAATGTTAAAAGTTCGATTACAATAATGTCGTTTATTAGAACCAGCACCTAACACTCACATGCATAATACAATCGATCAGACGCGATTGTGTCGTAACTATCAACTTAAAGAATGATTATGTCACATATTTCAATCGAAAACACACAAATACGTTATATTTTGTTAAAAAATGTTTTAAAGTACGCATCCATTTTCACACATTTGGTAAAATAAAATGTAGTCTCCCTGAAATAGTTGCAGAATAATTTTTAACAACATACATTGTTTGGATGTGGGGCGCGGAGGGGAATCTACTACAGTTGTAAATCTAATGGCGCAGGCATTGCGAATGCAAGCATCGCACTTGACGCAGACACTCATAGAGATGTTACTACCAAGTCTAAGTCTAAGTGCCTATTCACATCATTAACATCATCAGCACATATACGTCCCACATCTGGGCACGGGCCTTCTCTACAACTGAGAAGGTTTTTATTTTTATTTTATTCTGGCACGGCAAAGTGACTCCACTGTAGTTTTGGCTCTAGTCCACCACCATAGTGCGAGTTGGCGGACTACACACCTCAGAATATCTTTAGTATTTTTTTAGGTGTTCCTCACGACGACGTTTTCCTTCACCGTTCAAGTACGTGATAATTCATTACGAATACATACATAGCTTTGATAAGTCAGAGGTGTGTGCCTGGGGTTTGAACCCGCGATTTCCAAGATTCTCGACCGCGCGTCTAAACCTCGAGGAGAAGTGTTTTAGTAATTTGTATATTAGCTATGCGACATAAAAGTATCTTGAATATTTCTATGAATTCTCCGAAACACTCATTCCTCACGATGCTTTTGCTCATCATTATGATTAATCACCTTCGTTTCGAGACATTGAAAAGATTATTAAACGAAACACAGTCCGTGACAGACTCAAAGTTAAGTTCAAATACCTTCTAGAGGATATATAGTTTATAACGAAAGAAGTCTTATTGCAATGCAATTTAAAAAATATATTACAAAGTTATTTTAAATAAAAGAAATAAATTACTCTATACAAATACCGCCAAATATTCTATTTGGGTCGGTGCAGGAAGAATATGGGCAGGATTCGGCGCGCCCGCCACAGCCGCGCTTGCATTATGTAAAATAGAACAGCCACGCCGGGACCGCCGCCTCTAACACCACACTTGATATGTTTATATCACGATGTCGCCTTGCAACAAGCGCCCCTAGTGACAGCACCCATACACTGGCGGCTTGGGACCATTTTATGAACGAATTTCTTAGGAGTAGAGCCAGTAAGCTGTCTCGCGTCTTAGATCGGACAAAGTGTTACTGGGTTTTCCCATTAGGAAATTCTCAGTAGCAGCACGGAGTCTGGATATGTGCCAGAAAAATGACAGTAGGTTCGGCCCTATTACGTGGGACTGATTCATACCCGGCGAAATGTGAGTACAGAAATGCACCTCTGCCTATGCCTTCGGAGAATACACGCGTGAGGTTGTATATATCTATATGTAAAGAATTATCGTAATGTTATCTTTTTTATGCCATCGGAAAATTAAAAATTCCAGTCCAAATAAAATTTGTACTGGCAAGAAAAGAAGATAATCTATCTCCATTCAATGCAATTTTGCCGCTAATCGGATTTCCTCACGCGGCACATTTGCTTGTATTATGGTGGGTTTTACACCATATGGTACGGTACGGTAAACGCGCGCAAATGATTGTCGTACAAACACATCCAGTCTTATACATTGATGTTTTGAACTTGATTCTACTGTTTGATTAAAATGTAGGTACTCTAAATTCGAGTTCAACAAAACAGTTTCATTATTTATAAAACTTTCTTGGCGTTATGCGTTATGATGCCAGTTTTTACTCCCTTTGGCTAGTCTCAAACTGTTTTATTTTTATTGAAAGATTCTATTTAAATTTTATTTTTAGCATTTTATCACGCACTTCTCCAATAGCCTGATACTCTAAATAAGATATACTTTGGAATCTTCTATTTACAGACCTTGTACAATACACCCCTAATACCGCGAACAGCAAAACACGCAGTTGTCTACTCGTGAATTTTACCTCTCGAATGCATAGTCGGGGGGATTATTGTGAGGTATTCGACATACATAAATATTTGTCTCCACATTTTGAATAAATCCTAGGAAAGAGGGATAATCTTTATAGCATGCAGTCAGACGAAATATTCTGCTATCATATATAAAATATCTAGCCGGTGCAGGGAGATATACACATTACACATTTGCAAAAATTGTAATATTTTATTGTATACCACAAATAATATGAATTGAGTAAAGCAGTGATGGCCTCGAGGTTTAGGCGCGCGGTCGAGAATTTCGGCGGTCGCAGGTTCAAACCCCAGGCACACACCTCTGACTTTTCCAAGTTATGTGTGTATTCACAATGAATTATCACTTGCTTTAACGGTGAAGGAAAACATCGTGATAAAACCTGCACACCTAAAAGTTCTTAGGAATTTCTTAGGTGTGTAGTCCGCCAACCCGCACTAGGCCAGCGTGGTGGACTAAGGCCTAAACCCTCTCAGTTGTAGAGGAGGCCCGTGCTCAGCAGTGGGACGTATTTGGGCTGATGACGACGAGTAAAATGCTGTATACATACATATACAAACTCAACCTTGTGATCCCCGAAAGGGTGGGCAGAAGTGCATTTCTGTACTTACATTTCGCCAGGTATATGTACATATGTTAGTCCCACGTAATGGGCGGCGAGCCTATTGTGGTTACAACAATTCAATGATATTAAGTTGTATTAAAATATTCTACAAGATTTCCAATCATATGAAAGCCAACTTCACTTTCTTATACCGCAATATTTCGAGTTAACATGGTATTCAGCAATAAATCAGTGGTTTAGCCTGATATAAATCTCAAACGTCTTCAGAATGCTGGCTCGGGATCGACCAACAATTATAGACACTTTGCAATTTCACTTAAATTAATAGATTCACAAATTGTTACCAAGTATGGATTCTTACCTACAAACGAATGCAGGGAAAAATGCAAATAAGTTTATTAAGTGAAATATTTATAGGAGCCTTGGCAGTGACACTGATTAATGTGCCGTGACGCCAAACGGCATGACGCCGTCTAATGCCACCACGCCACTGCTTAGATAGCAGACTTTTTATTTATTTTATGCCTTATTTCACAAATGGTATTAATTTTAATGAACTATTTAAAATTGATTTACCGAAACAAGTAGTTGATGTTATTTTACTTAATAACTTTACGCCTAATCGAGTAAACACAGACACGATATGCTAACAATAAATAAATAAATACACCCAACAGTCACATACATAGTTCTGACCCCACACTAGGATACAAATCCTGTGTCGTGGGAACAGAAACTGAGAGACTTTTCGGTCTCACAAACGCCCAAACCCGAAACAAATATTTGTGTATCACAGAAACATTGTCTCGGTGCGGGGATCGAACCCGCGGCCTCTCGTTTTGCAAGCTGTTATCTAGCCGACTGCGCCACGGGTTTGTCAACATTATTTACGTGATTCTATTAGGTCCAATTATTTCTTATTAATTTACCTGTAATCTAAAGGCAAAGATCTTTTCTGTATTTTAACCCAGTTTATATTTAAAAGTATGCTATTATAAGCCTATGTAGTTTTGGAGGCGAGGGAAAGAAAAATATCAATTCTACTTTATTATCCTATAAAATTTAACACCTATTTATTTTTACAATACTTCTAAGACTCAGAAAATGATTAAATTTATATCACACGGAGAATTTAAAACAGTATTTTTTAAATTTTTTAGTTTATCCCTTAAAAGAGAGCTCCATTTTTTTAAGGGACAAAATCCTAGAGATACAAATGTAGGGAACTGCAGCATCGTCTAGTTGACGAGCTAATATCATAAACGCAATTTACTTCACCCGAAGTAACTGGCAACAAGCAAGCGACGCGCGAGTCGATCAGCAGGCGAGTGTGTTTGGCAAGTCGATTGTGCCAGTAAGTGGGCTGGAAAGTTAGATTATTAATTACTGTTGTCAGACGGGCGGATATGCTACTCGCCCGATGGATCAAGTTTCCCTTGATACTTAGCTTGAATCAGATGTATTTGAATATCCATATGAAAGCTTTCTTGACAGATATTGAGAATGTTTTATAGTTTAGAAAAAGTCACGTTAAGGCAATAAAAGAAAGAAATACAGTAATTCCTCCTTAACACTATCTATATAGGTACTTAATTATAATTACACTTACCTAATCAGTCACAATCACTACTTACTCTAAATTGTTAAATTAGATATAAATAAATAAATAAAATATAAAAATAAATAAATAAAATAAATAGATAACCCGTAGCGCAGTAAGCTAGATACCAGATTGTGAAACGAAGGGCCGCGAGTTCGATCCCCGCACCGACAAATATTTGTGTGATCCACAAATATATGTTTCGGGTCTGTGTGTTTGTGAGACCGAAAAGACTCTCGTTGTTTCTGATACCCACGACACAGGACTTGTATCCTAGTGTGGGGTCAGAACTATGAATGTGACTGTTAGGTGTATTTTTTTTTCTTTGCTTAGATGGCCAAAACTCAAATAGCTAATTGTTAAAATTTATATTTTTTTACAATAGAAAAGTTTCGCGGAGTGTCGTGGAGAATCTTTAGTGTGAAAGCAAAATCTGATCTGAGGAAGCCGACGGCCTCCCTGAGACGGGCGCTTGCATTAATGTTCGTAGAACAACAAGAAATAACCGATACATCAATATGCTAATTAGGTTCCAGAAACTTTTACTTCCACAACAAAAAAGTAGTAACTTTATTGGTGAATAGCAAATTCTAAAAAAAAAAAGTGTTTTTTGCACGTCCGACGGAAGCGAGGTCGTGTGAAACGAAGATATTGCAGGTAAATTTTGGGTGCATAAGAAATTATTTTATTTATATGTATTTATTTAACCATTTAACTATTTATGTACCTACCTTTTTTATCTCTACATCACCCAGAGGTTGACTGTTAGAGAATGCCTTTGGCATTAAGTCCGCCTCTATACTTACTGTATAAAAAGCATAAATAAAATAAATAAATTATAGGCCGTGGACAAAGTTTTGTTCGATAGAGATGCTATAAAATCGCACTGACAGTAACTTAAGAGTAGTCATTTGCGCCAATTCTAAAATTAATTAATTTAAATATAAATCTAAGGATGTAATCTGATTGCTTAGTTTTACACAACAAAAATATTAATCCATATTCAGTAACATAATTTAATAGATTTGGCAGTTATATTTCTCTTATATTACTTTTTCGTGTTCTTCATTTAAAATGCAAAAACAACTTTTAGTTTATTTATTAAAAGAGTCGAATTTACTAAAAAATGTCGTTGTTAAAAATAACATCAATACTGCAAATTTTACATAAAACTCCTTCACATCAACATCAGATTATTTTAAAATAAAAAGAGGTATTCGTCTAAAAGCGCTGAAGCACTGAATATCTGAATACGTCACACACTCTCGACCTAAAATATGTATTGAAAAATAATTCAAAGCAAAAAAACGCTCGCGAAAAAACATCTGAACATTTCGCGTGCTCTGCGCAAGCTTTCACATTTTAAAGTGAAAAGCTCTTTGTGCAGTAAAACGAGGTTTCGTTCTCAATGAACCCGCCGTGATGCCCTTTATATTTATTATATTTTAATATTTTTTTCCGAAAATACGCCGTGAAAAATACGGAGAAAATCGTGTTTTTCGTTAGCAAGTACAATTTGACACATTTTCACAGAAAATTGTGTCAAAATAATTTTGTTGCTCCTTGAACTTGCACTGGTGTGAGTCATGACCTGGCTTATACATACATGTATTTATTTATTTAATCTCAAATACTTCCCACTGCTGGGCACGGGCCTCATCAACAACTAAGAGGAGTTAGACATTAGCCCACTACGCTAGCCTAATACGGGTTGTCGGAGTATACTCGTATATGTACGAACACGACTGCCTCGTGGTCTCGCGGTACAAGTATGTGCCGTGCGATCTAGAGGTCCTGGGTTCGATTCCCGGGTCGGGCAAAGTGTTATTGGGTTTTTTCATTAGGAAATTCTCGGTAACAGCACGGAGTCTGGAAATGTGCCCGAAAAACGGCAATAGGCTCGCCCCCTATTACGTGGGACTGATACATACTTGGCGAAATGTGGGTGCAGAAATGCACCTCTGCCTACCCCTTAAGGG
Source organism: Hemaris fuciformis (assembly GCA_907164795.1). Lineage (NCBI taxonomy): Eukaryota > Metazoa > Arthropoda > Insecta > Lepidoptera > Sphingidae > Hemaris > Hemaris fuciformis. Next base: position 2,321,800 of record OU015454.1, read on the forward strand.
AATACAGGCGTGAGAGTATGTATGTATGTATGTACTTACCACTTCTTTTAATACTTTCAATAACAATAATATCTATTATTTCAAACCTAATAACGATCTGCACCACAACCCTAAACAAAGCCTCATAATTCAGCGCATCCCAAATTATTTATTAATGATCTGATATTGCATTAAATTATCTTATCCTACTTCCTACGTTCGCATTCATTCAGAATGCTCGGCCATGCGCAACCTCAGCCAAAAGTTGGCTTGAAACACTCCATCATTAATCCACCAAATGGACGCGCCGCGATGAATGCAAATAATAATTTATGATGACTGCGAACGAGGGGATTTCAAAGGCCCTAATCTCGAATTTGTTTCTAGATTTCGAGATCCTTTGGTACGTGGGACGATTGCGTAATCTGTTAATTAGTCTTTAGGTTCTCATTCAATGTTTCATTACACTAATTTCTGAAAGGGATTGAATCGTGGGTGAATCCTGTATAGCACAGCTTGACTGGTAAAATTATAAGTGGAAATGTGGAATACTATAATTATTGTATTTCCATCCACAAGTCGTGATGGCCTCGGGGTTTAAGCACGCGGTCGAGAATCTCGACGGTCGCGGGTTCAAACCCCAGGCACACACCTCTGGACTTTTCGAATTTATGTGTGTATTCACAAAGAATTATCACGTACTTTAACGGTGAAGGAAAACATCGTGATAAAACCTGCACACCTAAAAGTTCTTAGGAATTTCTTAGGTGGGTAGTCCGCCAACCCGCACTAGGCCAGCGTGGTGGACTAAGGCCTAAACCCTCTCAATTGTAGAGGAGGCTCGTGCCCAGCAGTGGGATGTATATGGGCTGATGATGTGATGTGATGTGATAATTATTGTAAAGAATGAGCTTTTATGACCTTTTACCTTTAAGTGGGTGGGATATCGAAGTGTAACGCCGTACGTTCCAGAGGTACTGAATTTCATTGGAAGTTGTCAGCAGTAGATCGGAGTGAGAAACCGAAAAAGTAGCAATAGTATAGGGCCCTATTATGTGACACAAACACAGCTGGCAAAAATGTGGGTATAGAATTACAAGTATTTCTCTCTTAAGAGATAGCTTAAATATATCTCTATAAAAAGCAACATAGCAAGAAATATGCAGTCTTCATGTTAATTAGAAATAAACTTTCTAAGTAGCCTTAACAAATACATGAAAGAAATAAGAAGTTCCTACTTTAGTCAATAATGAATCGGATTACAAGAAGGAATCACCAAAAGTCTCAAGCCACGAGGGTTTGATGTTCCAACTGCACATTATAAACATCATCAGTCATTCATAATTCATCGTCGGCCCATATAGGTACGTCTCACTGCTGGGCGCTCTACAACTGAGCGGGGTTAGGCCTTAGTCCACCACGCTGGCCTAATGCGGGCTGATGAACTACACACCTAAGAAATTCCTAAGAACTTTTAGGTGTGCAGGTTTTATCACGATGTTTTTCTTCACCGCTAAAGTAAGTGATAATTCACCATAAATACACACATAACTTCGAAAAGTTGAAGGTGTGTGCCTGGGGTTTGAACCCGCAACTGCCGAGATTCTTAACCAGGCCATCATTACTTTACAAATAGTATTGTCAAACAAACAGTCGATGATAATTTTCGCACGAGACTCGCAACACTAAATCCGGTACATTCGAGTGAATATTTTATAGGTCTGTAACAGCACGATGGGAACGGCGAGTTCGTAAATTATACGCTAGTGCTGTGACGAAACGGTTTATCGATACATAGTGCTTGCCAAGACTGCTCCGGTACTATTATGTGGTACTAAATAACATCTGGCCCTACCTAAATTACAGGCCGTCATTAAGATACTATTATTTGTTGTGCCAATCTCTACTATTATGAGCTAATGAAAGCATTCATTAATTTACTACTACACAAATTCGTGAGCCGCTAGCTGGTTTTCTAACATTTTTAGGAGGTTAAAATGTATGTTATTCATTAAATAATGTTTTTTATTTATTCTAAAGAGCGACTCGATCATATTTTAATAATTATACACGTAAAAAAACTAGAATGGTTTTATAGTTTAATTGAAATCGAAGTGTTTATATTACTCATACGAATATTTTTTACCCAAATTCACTCACAAAGTCGGAATTAATCATTCAAAATGGAGACTTGATCCTAATAAATGAACCTATAACTCTCGGATACTGTGCATCTAAACCGAGCTAAATGAAGAGTGAGAGGTTCCTGTTAGAGGGAGACAGCAACATCGACACACCGTCCAGCCGTTTCAATTCAATAACCGTAAAATTCCTACTGTCCTCCATGAATAACTGAACTAGGGGTATTTCAGAATTATGACGTCATCACTTGGCGGACGCGACGCGGCCACCGCCAGCGGCAAAGAATAAAAAATTAACCACACTGTACAGAATGAAGGCAGATTAAAAATATTTTATTAAATGACGATATACAAGATATTAAACTACTGCCTGGAATTAAAACGCTAGCAAAATATGAATTCTTTTTAATATTTTGAGGAACGAAAATACGGCTCACCTGGTCTTCGTTACCCGAAAATACTCATACCATTGGAATTAAAAAAATATGGTGTTGATCACTTAAATCCATAATATTTTATAATAATTTATTAATTTTTTTGGTAAAGTAAATTTTTAAATGACTGAATTCAAATGATGTATTTGACATTTTATTGATTCAAAAATGCTTTCATTTTATTTAAATAAATGCACAATCACAATTATGTAGATAGCTCCGTCCTCACTCTAATATATGTACAAGTCTTTTGTCGTGGGTATCAGAAACTACGAGAGACTTTTTGTTCTCACAAATACGACTCGAAGTAAATATTTTTGGATCACACATTTGTCCGACAATTACGAACACGGTCCAACGAGAAGATAAGTTAGTCTCTATCCAACTACGGCAAGGGGCTGTCGAATTTATATATTCTGCTTTCACTACGGTGAGTGTCTCTCACCTTGGTGACTTCATGAATTAGGAATGTTTTTTATTCAAATAAACCTTCTGCTACGTTTACTAATCTATGACGTCATGCTTTTGGCACCAACACATGTGCTTTAGATAGAGAACGGCAGCGCAGCGTTTGATTTCTTCATATTTTGATAACACCCTTATGTGTATTCGACAGCCAAGAAATTCTAGTTTATATTCCAGAAATATCTTAAACACCTATCTTGAATTTTGCGATCCGACAACAATCCAACTTTATTTGAAAGATAAATCATTTTCTGCAGATGCTAATGCAAAATTGACACAATATATTCTTGAATTCAGCAATTTCAACATCTATACTTCATATTTATCTCTTCTATGTTCATATATGCATATATCAGCTCAAACGTGTGGACTGTTGGGCGTGGACTTATTCTATTCTAGGGAAAATAGCCCTTAGTATACCACGTTGGCCCATTCCTTGGCGGTCTTCACATTCAGTATCAACCCATATATATCCCACTGCTGGGCACGGGCCTCCTCTATAACTGAGAGGTTTAGGCCTTAGTCCGCCACGCTGGCCTAATGCGGTTTGGCGGACAAGCGGTCTTCACAAATCTAGGAATTTCCATGTAGAGTAGGCCTAGGTGTGCTCACGATGTTTACTGTCACCGTTAAAACTATTCATTAATTATCCCAGTTTTGACGGACATCAACCATCATGCGAAACGAGAGGACGTTGGTTCGACCCCGCACTGAGACCAATGAGTGATCCCCACGCAGAAGTGCTTTCCACATACATACATAAACTCACGCCTGTAATCCCCGAAGGGGTAGGCAGAGGTGCATTCCTGCACCCACATTTCGCCAAGTATGTATCAGTCCCACGTAATAGGTGGCGAGCCTATTGCCGTTTTTCGGGCACGTGTCCAGACTCCGCGCTGTTACCGAGAATTTTCTAATCGAGAAACCCAATAACACTTTGTCCGACCCGGGAATTGAGCCCAGGACCTCTAGGTGGTACCGCACATACGAGGCAGTCCAGTGTTTTCCACAAATAGTTAAAATCAGAACTATGTATATGGCTGTTGGGTATATTTAATTATTCATCCACATTGAATTGCAACTTGGTACAAAAGATATAAAATACCACAACTCCCAACAGTAACAAAGTTGGGTAGAATTAAAAAGGTTGCGAGTGAAATAATATCGGCGCGGACCGCACAATAGTCCAAAGGAAATCGTATTAAATGCTTGTAAGTCGAGGGGAAGTTTGTGGAGTGGTTTGTAGCGGGTGCGACCGCGCGGCGCCGTCACAGAATAACTACATGTATTCTACTCAATACTTAACTTGCACTTACAGTATGGGATAAAATAAATAAATAGTATTGTTGATTGCCTCGTGGTCTCGCGGTACAAGTATAAGCCGAGTAAAGTGTTGTTAAGTTTTTTCATTAGAAAATTCTCAGTAACAACACGGAGTCTGTAAATTTACCCGAAAAAACAGCTATGCTCGCCCCCTATTACGTGGGACTGACACATACTTGGCGAAAAGTGGGTGGAGTAGTGATCTGCCTACTCTTTCAAGGACTACAGGCGTGAGGTTATGTAATTAATTGTACTCCGTATGCATTATTGATTTCCAAATGTTATAATTTTTCTTATATCTGCGCCATCCTAAAATACACTATTAGAAAAAGCCTCGGGCGTTAAATCCTTATTATATTCTGCGTACGAAGCCAAAAAAAATATTGTACAAGTTAATAAATAAATACACCCAACAGTCATGTAGTTCTGACCCCATATTTTTCACACACAATTCCAAGGTCATGGAAAATACCCCTCAACGTCATCATCAGCCCATAAACGTCCCACTGCTGGGCACTGGCCTCCTCTACAACGAAGAGGGTTTAGGCCTTAGTCCACCACGCTGGCCTAATGCGGCTTCCTAAGAACATTTAGGTGTGCAGGTTTCCTCCTTTTTTCCTTTACCGTTAAAGTACCCCTATCCCTTAAGGGGACCCGGTGGTCTAGAGCCCGGAAATTTTATGCTTTTTCAGAATTTTTTTTCATTATATAAGTAAATAACAACCAAACCTTTTGAAATTTTTTGGGGCTATTTTATTGTTATTTAAGTTTATAAAAATCATTACAACTAAGAAAAAAAATTAATTTTAACATTTCAAAGATGGCGTTGAAGTTAATCTCTTTAAAAAAACGGACTCGTGCGACGCAGAAGGTTTCGGCACTTCAGATGGTCTGAAAAAAAAATTAATAACGGAATTATAATCAGCACGAATATAGCTATCGCTGGAACTAGAATCAAGGAAAAATTTTTTTTGAAGAAATGGCACGTGGTCTAAAAATGAGGTCCGAAAACAGCATTTTTTTGTTAACATTTCGCATGTTAAATATCGAAATATTTATCGTAAAAAATTTATTCTAGTTCCTGCGATAGGTGTTAGTATATATAATAATATATTTTCATTGCAGACAAATCGGCCGAGTGGTTTCTTTTTTTTCATCTGCGCCAGGTCAAAAAAAGTCATTCCAAGATAAACGCGTTTAAAGTTTTAGTGAAAGAAATTCTCAAGAAAATTTGATTTTATCTTATACCTACTTACGATTAATCAGCTATTCCGGCACCATAAAGTATACCCTCCGTCCTTTCAAATTATTGAATTTCAGCAGCTGTTAATTTTTTACGAGCAGATCTCGCCTCTAGTACTTTGACGATCGGCCTTATAGACTCGTCGCGCGTCACGTTCATGAGCAAGCTGTTCTGTATGTGGTCCAACTTTTATGCCCATCACATCTAAAATTTTAAACAAGCTGTAAAGCCTTCATTAAAAGTGCAAGCTGCACAATATGTTGCGATATCAATTCCTTTTTTTCCGCAAAATTGATGTTTCGGCGCAAACTGCCAAACACAAGAATTGGAACTCTCGTTATTATTTTGCGTGTTACTGCCAAGACATCGTTCCAACAGATTATCAGCAGTCAAATCCTCGTGAATACGCTTTAAAATCTGTTGAGCATCGTCATCTAAAGCTGGTGGATGCTCGAAATTGTCTTGAGTACCTTCAGCTTCACATTTGCACCATTTACACAATAATTCATTGTGGGATCTACATTGTACTCCAATGCTCCACCGAGGCTCAATTTTTTGGCTGAAGTACTTGTATAATCGGTCGTTTTTTCGGTACTATAACGATTACCATGAAATTTTCTTTTTACACCTTTAGAATAAGGCCTTCTGGATGCCGTTTTATTTTGCTTACGATCCATTTTCTAAGCAAAATATATATAATATTTTCACTTCTATAAAAACTATTGGACAGCACGTGATGATGATTCCTTCAGAGACAACGATATACTAACCCATGAAGTTATTGAAACTATATAACTTAAATGTAAAAAAAAGTAACAATAGAGCAAATCGCTCGGCCGGCCGGCTCGACTACCTGCTCTGGCGTTAACCTTGTAAATACGTTTTAGAACATGAAATACTCGGAATTTCGTCACCAAATTTTAACAGTATATTTTTAAAACACTATACTTTCGAAATATACAACAAAAAAAAAAACAATTTTTTGAAATTTCTAGACCACCGGGTCCCCTTAAGAAATTTAAGCATCAGCATAAAATCAGAAATCCAAACATATCCATTACTATACATCAAAGATTATAATCGCCACTCCCCCCGCGTACAGACACAATCTGATCCATAATATTAATGGGCAGTTTTAGTGACGTGCGGTTTCCGCGGTCAGCCTCGCCCCTACATACATTTTAGAATATTGTGTCCGTGTGTCCGATATAGTAATTAATGTAAAACGCAATTGATTGCGGATGCATAAATAAATAAATACATCCAACAGTCACTTACATAGTTATGACCCCACACTAGGATACAAAGTCCTGTGTCGTGCGTGAGTATGAGAAACTACGAGAGACTTTTCGGTCTCACAAACACCCAGACCCGAAACAAATATTTGTGGATCACACAAACATTTGTCTCGGTGCGGGGATCGAACCCGCGGCCTCTCGTTTCGCAAGCTGGTGTCTAGCCAACTGCGCCTCGGGGCTGTCTATATAATGTTTTTATATTGATTGTGTTTTTTGTTGGACGTGATCTGATGTGACAAATTTAATTCATGAACGGTGTGATAGAAAAAGAAGTGATGGCCTCGAGGTTCAGGCGCACGGTCGAGAACCTCGGCGGTCGCGGATTCAAACCCTAAACACACATCTGACTTTTTAATTGTGTGTATTCGCAATGAATTATCACATACTTTAACGGTGAAGTAAAACATCGTGAGAAAACCTACACACCTCAAAATTCTTAATAAATTCTTAGGTGTGTTGTGCGCCAAACCGCACTGGGCCAGCGTGGTGGACTAAGGCTTAAGCCCTCTGAGTTGTAGAGGAGGCCCGTGCCCAGCAGTGGGACGTATGATGATGATGATGATGTGATAGCCTCTAGTATGAGGTGCAGTAACCTACCAAGGCACCGTCTCAGCGACTGCTGGTTTGATACTCAGAGTTTAAAAATATGAGTGTTTTTACTTTTGAATTTATAATTTATTTATTTATTTAACACTTTATTGTACACTAAACACAAAATAAAACATAAAAAAAAAACATACATTGAAAGGTACAAATGGCGGCCTTATCGCACATGGCGATCTTTTCAAGGCAACCATAGGATGGACAACCTGAAGGGATTTAATTTGGAGGGCAGTGTGTACAAAAAGAAAAAGAAAAAAAAAGAAAAGAATAATATATATATATATATCTCTCTCTATATAGAATATAAGTTACGATTAAAATCATACATACACGAAAAACATAATATACACAGATAAATACATATACGTACATAAATAAATATATAAATAAGATATTGTTACTATTTAATACGGAGATAGTGATCTTTGACAAGTTTTTTAAATTGCGAGAGTGTTTTAGCCCGGCGTACCGTAACAGGAAGAGCATTCCACAAACGGACAGCCTTGATAGTGAAAGAGCTATCCAGGAACGTAGTAGTATGCACGGGCATTTTCAGCTTTAGATTCTCTGACGACCTCAAGGTTCTTGAATGTGATTCATGAAGAAATTCAAAGCGGGTTTTGAGATAAGTAGGAGTAAGAGGGTTAAATAAGATATTAAATAGAAGAAAGAGGACATGAGAATTCCGGCGAAGTCGCATTGGTAACCACTTGAGCATAGCGCGGTATTCAGAAATATGGTCATATTTACGAATTCCAAATATGAACCTGATACAAAAATTTTGAAGGCGCTCAAGTTTATTAAGTTAATTTCTTTATCAGAAGTGAAAATAACAAAAAAAGGGTGGCACTTCGGGAGTGCCGGCAGAAGTGAAACCCTCAACATTAACATTAACGTATTTTAGAATATTTTGGAACTGTTAGGAATAATTTCGCACGAATTTCTTTATTTATCAGTATAAAAGTTCTATCATTTACGTGGTAAAATACAATATTTATTGCGCTGTCGTACACAAACATGACAATTTAATATAACATAATACGTCTTACGCATTTTCTATCAAGGTCACGTGAACTGACGCGAGTTCAATTTTTTTTACCCATCCCAAAAAAGGGCACAGCGCCGCGAATGAAGTTTTTACTTCAAATCAGTAGCGGTACTTCCATAGAAGCCCAAAAGCCCAGTGTGCCTTACAAAATTCTTTAAGCTTTAAATCTTTATTTAACAAAAGCAATTTGTCATATAAATGAAAATATCCTGAGTCCACAATAAAAATTTATAAACTAGATATTACACAATTAACGTGTAACGCTTTTGGGCTTCTATGGAAGTACCGCCACTGCTTCAAATATCAGAATTTTATATGGCTATTCCTTATGCAGAATCCTTAGGTAGACTTCTGCCCCTCTTAGGTAGATGTTCCCTTTCGTTATAGAAAATTGATTAGTACATAACCTAATACAACGAATAAACCCACGAGCAACGCTTAGTGATATATCGTAGGAGATTATCTGTGGGTGCAAAAAGTCCCTGTCGCGGTCTACGGTCGCACACTAATTGCCAAACGATGAAAAACATGTTCCACGACACTGACCAATCAATTTGGAGATTATGCGGTGGCGTTTACAGTATACGATATGTCGGATGGTTGTAAGATGACGCTATTGGGCAGAAACCCTGTGGAAATAGAATATATCCTTAGGTCTGTTGTAGTGGCTTTCGCGTGCCAGCATCTTAAAATAAAAAATAAACCTTATTAAATGCATTACTTAGGGATATCAAGATACTAGGAAGACACAACAACAATATATGTATGATGTAATGTAGTATTTGAGTGTCTCATGATCACGCGGGTTCGATTGCCGGGTCGGACAAAGTCATATTGGACTTTTCCATTAGGAAATTCTCAGTAACAGCACGGAGTCTGAAAATGTGTCCCTATTACGTGATACTCATACATACGTGGTGATATTTGGGTGCAGAAATGCACCTCTGCGTATCCCTCTCAGTTGTAGAGGAGGCCCGTGCCCAGCAGTGGGACGTATATGGGCTGATGCTGCTGCTGCTGTATCCCTTTGGGGAATACAGGCGTGAGGTTATGTGTGTATTCTTTAACCAGTCATTATATTACAAAAACATTTGGTACACGAATCGAGGACATGTATCAGTACCTAGTACATACGTCATACTCGAATATTACTGAAATCGGCCGCTTCACGTGGAGCGCCCACAGTTGATAAAGAATAAACTATAATAAAACATCCATTAAGGTGATCGCTTTTTACCGCTCTGAAAGCACATAAAATAATATGTATCTTTACTTAAGCGCACTGTGGTCCGCGTGAAAATATAGCCCCGAAATCTTATACACAATTAAGTAGTAAAATATAATCTAGTTATACCTATATCGATATTACAATATATTTATCGCAAAATAAAATCACGGATAGTATAAATAGTTTCTAGTAATCTTCCAAAGATTGCCTATTAGAAGAAAAAGAGGAGACGGGCTTAAACGACGTGTAATCAGTAATCGCTGGGACTCATTACGGTTTCTCTCATACATTTAGTGATGTACAAACACCTACATGAATAGACATATAATTTTTACCCGAAAAATATTTAGTAAGAATAAAATATTAGTAATGTTTTGAAGGATTTCTTTATTCACAAGTCATAAAAGATAATATTTTGATGAATCTGTATAATTGGAAGTTCTTTATGAGAAATATTTCAAGTATGTGAACTCCACCAACCCGCACTTTGACGTTTAAACACAATACACGGAGTCTATTGTTGAGAGCAAGGGGATCACCTACAAATAAATAAATACACCCAACATTCGCATACGAGTACATACTTCTGACCCCACATTAAGATACAAGTCTTGTATACAGAAAGAAACTACAAGAGATTTATGGGTCTCACCAACTTCCAAACCCGAAACAAATATTTGTGCATTACACAAACATTTGTCTCGAACCCGCAGCCTCGTTGCACAACTTATAATCAGCGCATATACGTCCCACTGCTGGGCACAGGCCTCCTCTACCACTGAAAGGGTTTTAGGCCTTAGGCCACCACGGTGGGCTAGTGCGGTCTGGCGGACTACATAGCTAAGAAATTCCTAAGAACTTTTAGGTGTGCAGATTTCATCACGATGTTTTCCTTCACCGTTAAGGTAAGTGATAATTGTGAATACACACATGTCTTAAAAAAGTCAGAGGTGTGTGCCTGGGGTTTGAACCCGCGACTACCGAGATTCTCGACCGCCCGCCTAAACTTTGAGGCCATCACTACTTCATTGTCAGTTCTTAAGGATAGCTTCAAGCAGAAAAAAAAATCTTAATAAAGCTAACGTTCCATCAATTTATCTGCAACCACAAACTCTCAAGTTTGTAATTAGAAACTTCCAAAACATAACTGTACCGAGGTCGCCAACTTACCTCACAGCCTTGTACAATATTGAGCCAATATCACATTCCATTATTGATCTCTCTGGAGAGTTCATGTCTCCATCGCAGGTGCGGATCTAGGTCGGCCTGTCTCACATATTTACTTGTCCTGTGCGGACGTTATTGCTTTCAAATTAAATTGACATCATCCGGAATACCATTGACTCGTGTGCACTATTGAAATATTTGAAAATTTAATTTTTATCATCAAGAAATAATTATTTCTCCTACAAGATTAGATAGGGGTTTGTCAACATTTTCTTTCTACTAGAAGATCAAATATAATTTTGTGAATCATTCCGCTGTTTTAGTATGCGTTGAGCAATCGAGAGGTCCGTTGTATGATTCCTGAGCTGGACAAATATAATTGGATTTTCACGGTAGGAAATTTCCAATAGCAAAACATTATATCTATCCCATAAAAAACAAAACTTTTAAAAAACCCCAAGTCTCGCAACTCAGTTCTTTTGCCGTAAAAAGTTGTGAGATCTATATGATACCAAGTCGATGAATTTATTCAGTCCCCGTTTAAGGGAACTTCTGTCTTAAGTTATTATGCACTTAGCTTACCAGACACCATCTTATAGTGACCATATCAATGTTAAAAATATTTTATGTTTTAAATAAAATAGTTAGACTTGGCAATCGCATGAAAACACAATATATCTCACTTTTAGTGCCGCACGCGTCATACGTCAGTTGGAGTTAATCCTATTTTAAAGTTTTTATCTCTCTTTCACTATAAATTGGTACTGTCAATGTACCTAACAGAAATTTAAGCTTATTAGAGGTATAACTTGAACTAATTTACGGTATTAACTGCCGCACTCAGATTTTTTGAAATGAATAAATTACTTGACCCTATTAATCAGATTTCCTCACGATATTTTCCTTCCCCGTTAAAGTACGCGATAATTCATTGCTACATACATACATAAACTCACGCCTATATTCCCTGATGGGGTAGGCAGAGGCATTGGCGGTACTTCCATAGAAGCCCAAAAGCCCAGTTTGCCCTATAAAATTCCAAATAATAATCTTTAAGGTTTAAATATTTATTTAACGAAAGCAATTTGACATTTAATGAGAATATCCTAATCCCACAATAAAAAAAAAATACTTGGCTTTGCAAAATTAACGTGTAACATTTTTGGGCTTCTATGGAAGTACCGCCACTGGGCAGAGGTACATTTCGCCAGGTATGTTGATACATACCTGTCAGTCCCACGTAATAGGGGGCGAGCCTATTGCCGTTTTTCGGGCACATTTCCAGACTCCCTGCTGCTATTGAGAATTTCCTAATGGAAAAACCCAATGACACGTTGCTCGACCCGGGAATCGAATCCAGGACCTCTAGATCGCACGGCACATACATGTAACGCGAGACCACGAGACAGTCCTTAATTTAAAGACCTTACTTCATAAATGATAAATAAATAAATAAATACATCCAACAGTCACATACATAGTTCTGATGACTAAGATACATGTCTTGTGTCGTGGGTATCAGAAACTACGAGAGACTTTTCGGTCTCACATACATCCAGACCCGAAACAAATATTTGTGTATCACACAAACATTTGTCTCGGTGCGGGGATCGAACCCACGGCCTCTCGTTTTGCAAGCTGGTGTCTAGCCAACTGCGCCACGGGTCATTTCTATAGTAAGCTCTTCCCGAATACTAATTCATTGCTAATACACACATAACTTCGAAAAGTCAGATAAGTGTGCCTAGGGTGTGTACCCGCGACCGCCGGGATTCTCGACCTCACGCCTAAACCTCAATACCATCCCTACTTATCTAGCTACACCTATTATTCCATTATTTTATACTATACAGGAACACTAATTTATTTATTGCAAATGTATCTTTGTAATCGTATATATTTATATGGGATTACAAAGTTATTTATGCAGTTTGTGTATCTAGAAAACTAGACCGAAATTGTAAGATATTATAATTTTTCCTTAAGTTATACACTAAAACCTAATTGTGTTCCAAATTTGAAGCTTCTATGTCGGCTAGAAGTGCCTTAGAGTTTTGATGATCGGTCAGTGAGTGACCAAAACTGCGAAGTTTGACTAGTTATAATTCTTAAACTACTGGTTCAAATTGAATGAAATTTGAAATATACAGAGTTTATACCATTCTTGCTTGGTAACTAAAAATTCAGGTTTCTAGGTTTATCCACAACGAAGTTATAGGGTGTCGAAAATGGCCTGAGTTGCTTCGAGAAAAGTATAGTACGGCCGTGCCGCTTTTTCGCTCGACTTGGCGGGGCACTGCCGTGCCCCCAGATATTTACCCGGTAAATGGCCATAACGTCGCCTGTAGCTATGTGAGGCATAATAATAGCTAACAAAAGAATTATCACGTACTTTAACGGCGAAGGAAAACATCGTGATGAAACCTGCACACCTAAAAAAAAGTTCGTAGGAATTTATTAGGTGTGTAGTCCGCCAACCCGCACTAGGCCAGCGTGGACTAAGGCCTAAACCTTCTCAGTTGTAGAGGAGGCCCGTGCCCAGCAGTGGGACGTATAAGGGCTGATGATGAATAACAGCTGACAGACGTAGTGTGGGACGTCCTGCAGCACGATGGTCCGACGAGTTGAGAAAGGTGTCGGGTAGCGGATGGACGAGGGCTGCTCAAGACCGGGAGGGTTGGCGCTTACTTGGGGAGGTCTACGTTCAGCTATGATCGGCGATAGGCTGAGTATATTATAACAACTGAAACGATGGCGTAGAATAGTCCTCTGCCTTCTCCTAAGAGGATACAGGCGTCAGAATATGTCACATAATTTCAAAATGTGTGTTGCTTATTTAGAGTAGAGTACCTATACAAATCACTTTCAACTTTAACCGCAACCATTAAGCTAAAACTAACACTGGGCAGTAAATTTCCGAACTGTCCAATAATGAAAACTTTCCCAATCACATATGTAAATAATAATTGCATTTCAAACTAATTTCTTACCACCAGACTAATTTACTGTTATAACCCTATTTTAATTACGGCGTATGCCAATTTATTATCAACTTTAACTAACCTTAATTAAGATAGAAAATTAAATGCAGCCCAACAGTCACTAGAGGACATTGACGTAGAATCCAATCACAGGGCGGTTCAAATTGAGCCATTAAGTCATTCGAAACAGCACTATTTAATTGTATTTGTCGGTTTATTGTACTACAGCTACATCGGATTGTCTATTGACATTCAGGTAGATATTATAGAAATGGGTTTGAATATTAATTCTGTTAGAAGTTTAAACGCAGCTTTAAAAATATAAATCTATACAAATAAATAAAATAATAAAATAGAATGATTTGCCACTAGCACTACGAAAAGCTAAATCGCTTTCCACTTTTAAAAGGCTTCTCAGAGCTCACTACTCTAAAATTTAAATGTCCTATTTTTTATTATATTTATGTATGTGTATGAATATAGTATGTTTTATATATGAATGTATGTATGTATATGTATATGCAATTTATATATTATTTATATGTATTTTTCCACAACAACTGCCACAACTACAACTTTTCATTCCGGTACCATGGGTTGTCTGGAAGAAATCGCAGCTAGCGATAAGACCGCCTGTTGTAGCTATATATATTATTAGTTCTTCTCATAGTTGCTTGTTATTTATGTTACATTAAGTTAAGTTAGTTATTTATGATATATTAAGTTAAGTATATTATAGTGTACAAAAAAGTATAATAAATAAATAAATAAAATTGGAGTGTCTGTTTGTAATATTGAAATAACCGCTTTTTAATAAATTAATATGGATGTATACACGGTACATATACCAAAATAAAGTTATTTACATTTTTTGTCTGTCTGTTTGTTCCGGCTAATCTCTGAAACGGGTGGACCAATGTTAACGGGACTTTCACTGGCAGATAGCTGATGTAATAAGGAGTAACTTAGGCTACTTTTAGTTTATAAATTTTCTTATTAAAAATAATCAACAATATAAATGATTAAATTTTAATAACAAAAGATAGGTTGACCCCTATCCAGTGATAGTGGGTCATAGGAAGATTTGTCAGTTATTATTAGAGATTTGAATGGAGAAAAATGAATACGATTATCTCTTACCAATCGCCAAAATCATGCTGGCTTATTCGTTACCGAATATACAATGCAAAACATCAAATGCACTACAAAAAATTAGCTCTGCCACTTAAAGCGATCACTACAAATCCTGTTGACTCACAAAGTTCATAATCCGCCGGTATGCAATAATGGAAAACAATAAAACAAGCCCACAAATCCTGCACAGATCAAAAGCAATTTCCTGAACAAATTCGCTGCAGAATCAAATAACACATTACTAGTGTCGGTAAAAATGTGGGCCGCATCAGGTATTCTGTGTGTCAGAGTAGTCTCGTGGGACGTGCCCCCCCGCCCCCCGACCCACACCTCCCCACTACACGGCGCTCTGATGCGCGGTGAAAGTTTACACCTGGTATTGACAGCTGATGTTACGCGAAACGTCTGAACTGCGGACAATTCGGAGAAAAACCGAAAATACGAAACATTTAGAAGGCCAAAAGTCCAAATTGCCTTACAAAATTCCGAATAATGATCTTTAAGCTTTAAATCTTTATTTAACATAACAAAAGCAATTTGACATATAAATGAGAATATCCTGACCCCACAATAAACAATTATAAACTAAACATTACACAATTAACTTTTTTTTTTTTTTTTTTTTTTTTTTTTTTTTTTTTTTTTTTTTTTTTTTTTTAAACTGGCACGGCAAAGTGACTCCACTGTACCTGATGGTAAGCACAGTGGAGTCCAAAAAATTAATACCGACCAGCGAGAAACGAAGGTCACCCGCTGGTCGACACAATCATGCCGGCCTGCACAAATGCTTCTTCACGCTTCGCTTAAAGGATCCAGGATCATAGGAAGGAGGGAACACGTGAGCAAACTATTCCACAGCTTGATGGTGCGGCAAAGGTAAGAGTTGGCGAACTTTTTGGTTCGAGCCGCGGATGTTGTGACCACAAAGCTGTGGCTTCGCATGCCAGCACGCGTGGTTCTGGTGAGGAAAGGAGAGGATGGGACAAGCTTAAACAATTCTTCAGAGCATTCACCATGATACAGACGGTAGAACACGCTAAGTGCGGCAATGTCCCTGCGCAACTGTAGCGGCTCCAAGTTGGCTGTGACGTCTGCATCATCCACAATGCGGATGGCACGCCGCTGCAATCCATCCAAGGCATCGAGAAGGTATTTGGCGTCCCAGAGGTGTGAGCAGTATTCCATGCCCGGCCGAACCTGCGCTTTGTATAAGCGGAAAAGCTGACCGGGCGTGAAAAACCGGCGCACCCTGTTCAGGATTAAACGTTTAACGCTTTTGGGCTTCTTTGGAAGTACCGCCACTGCTATTGGCTACCGTCTTCCTCTGGCAGGCCTAATACTGGTTGGTCTAAAAGAAAATTTAATGCAAAAACTCCTTAGTACTTTAAGGTTCAATACGAGTATAAATGGTAGAATAATGCTGTAGTAATCTTAGACTGCGGTGTGCACTATCTCACAGAAGTTTGACTGATAGCAAAACTATTGCGATGCGATCATCAGGTCATACTTCCTACTGCTGGGTACGGGCCTCATCTACAGATAAGTGGGGTTAGGCCTTAGTCCATCACGCTGGCCTTGTGCGGTTTGGCGGACTACACACCTAAGAAATTCCTAAGTATTTTTAGATGTGCAGGTTTCATCACGATGTTTTCCTTCACCGTTAAAGTTCGTAATGATTCATTGTGAATACATATAACTTCGAATTCAGTCTGTGCCTTGGGTTTGAACCCGCCACCGCCGAGAATTTAACGCTTAAACGTCGAGGCCATCATTGCCATGCATAAAATACTAACCCTAAACAAATACAAAAGTCAACTGTTATGCACCAAAAATCTACAATAAAATTTCCACGAGTTGCGAGTTTATGTGGTAATGTCTGTGTGTTTGTAACTGTGCATAGTGAATTCCTGTCAGTATCGCATCCCGACGTCCGTTGGGGTTCGCCGCATTATTATTTAAATAAGCCTTAAATAGAACACATGATATTTGTATATTGTTTTCAAACGTGTGTCACTTGACTTACGTGATGAAAAAGTACAAAAATATTGCCTTATCGTCAAGTCAAACACAAATACAAAACTGCTGACCTCAATCATTCACAATCGTAATTCGAGTTAGTATACCTATTTGATAAGCTTGTAGTTATTACTACTGATTAAGATGACATTTATTACAAAAATTCATCATCATCATCATCAGCTCATATACGTCCCATTGCTGGGCAGAGGCCTCCTATACAACTGAGAGGGTTTAGGCCTTGGTCCACCACGCTAGAATAGTGCGACTTGGCGGACTACACACCTAAGAAATTCTTAAGAAGTTTTAGAAGTGTAGGTTTCGACTCGATGTGTTCCTTCACCGTTAAAGTAATTGATAATTCATTGTGAATACACACATGTCTTACTTCTAAAAGTCAGAGATTCTCGACCGCGAGGCCATCACTACATAGATTAACACTGCATACAAACATAACGACTGCCTCGTGGTCTCGCGGCACAAGTATGTGCCGTGCGATCTAGAGGTCCAGGGTCCGATTCCCGGGTCGGGCAAAGTGTTACTAAGTTTTTCCATTAGGAAATTCTCAGTAACCGCCCGGAGGCTGGAAATGTAGAAATGCCCGAAAAGCGGCAATAGGCTCGCCCCTATTACGTGGGACGATACATAGGTACCTGGCAAAATGTGGGTGCAGAAATGCACATCTGCCTACCCCTTCGGGGAATACAGGCGTGATATATGTATGTATGTACAGTGGCGGTACTTCCATAGAAGCCCAAAAGCCCATCTTGCCTTACAAATTTCCCAATAATGATCTTTAAGCTTTAAATCTTTATTTGACGAAAGCAATTTGAAATATAAATGAGAAAATTCTGACCCCACAGTAAACAATCATAAACTAAACATTACAAATTAACGTGTAACGCTTTTGGGCTTCTATGGAAGTACCGCCACTGTGTATGTATGTATAAATTAACACATATTATACTTCAAATCACTAAAATTAATTAGCTTCCAGTGAAAATGTCAAATATGAAGTAAATATCTCTTAATTGCTACACATATTTTTATTTACTCTGGGTTATAATTCGCAGACGAAGTCACGGGAAGACGTACTAATACAAATTCCTTGGCATACGTGTACGAGTAAATTCACCTCCATGCCAATAACAATGCTGTAATAATGGATCGCTGTTTGGAGCTCAGTCGGAGTTAGCCCTCAACTATACCCGTTGGTCTTACTTACTTTACGATAGGTCAAACTGAAGTCAATGAACGATTTTAGTGAGAAATATATTTTCCTTGCGACACGGTAGGGATAATAATAAATAAATACACCCAACAGTCACATACATAGTTCTGATCCCACACTACGATACAAGTCTTGTCTTGTGTCGTGGGTATCAGAAACTACGAGAGACTTTTCGGTCTCACATACAACCAGACCCGAAACAAATATTTGTGGATCACGCAAACATTCGTCTCGGTGCGGGGATCGAACCCGCGGCCTCTCGTTTCGCAAGCTGGTTTCTAGCCAACTGAGCCACGGGGCTGGGCCGGGATAAATAGAAACAATTGATATCATCATTTTTTAATGGCTTGAAATTTATTTGACTTATAAGTCTAGTCGTATCCACATGCCACTCTCAATAAAGATTTTTATTAATTTTGACGACACAGAACTCTCACAAGATATGCGGTATAAAGAAAATCCCCTACAAAAAGCCAACGTGAAGCAACTCTGTTAAAGAATATCTAATTTGCTCCAATTAAATTCCAAAAAGTCAAGAAAAAAAAACTAAAGCTCTCAGCGTCGATCAAAATTAAAAAGGCATTCATGTGATTTAGCGGTGTTTTTTTTTAAATCGCCTATAACAGATCCCACCGCCGCGCTGGAAAGAGGCCTCCCTCTTCTAGTCCTCGCTCTCTTTTGACAAATAACAATAATTTAATCCTTAAAAAAAAAGATTGGGACGGAATTATAACACAAGTTCCTTTCACCCAGACGTACAATTTAGACTCCCTCCAGTGTATATGATGCAACACAACCTTACAACACAAGCTGCCACAACCAACTGCACAACTTTAAGAGCATTCCAACGAACTTATTACGTATGGCGATCGCTCATTCAAACTCCATCGGGAGTCATTAACACCACTTCGACAGTACCTATACTGTGATTTGGTAACTTGGTCAATTTATGTTAGAATATTACAACTATTATCAATGCGAAAGTTTGTGCCGGTATTTCTTACTCAATCATGGCAATATAGCTAAACGGATCTAGATAAAATTTTGCAGATAAATATACATGTATTCAGACTGTGATCGGAAACTAAGGCAGGTAATAGCTAAGGTGATAACAAACCCCCTGGCGTTAAAGAAAATCCCTACAAAAAAAGAGATGTTTTCCTAACAACCATAGGTAATACATCCTGTATTCAGTGGCGGGACTTCCATGGAAGCCCAAAAGTCTTAAACGTTAATTGTGTAATGTCTAGTTTATATTTGCTTATTATGGGGTCTTTTATTTAATAAATTGCTTTAATTAAATAAATATTTGAAGCTTAAAAATTATTATTTTGTTTTTTAAAAGGTAAATTGGGCTTTTTGGCTTCTATGGAAGTACCGCCACTGCCTGTATTATATTGTGGATGAACGCATAACCTCCTTTTGATCCCTAAAACGTATATAATATTTTTTTTGACACAGCTTGTGTTATTTGCAAGTGTAATTTTTTACGCACATACATACGTACCTATATAATTTTTATAAACCAAATGTTGTCATAATACATATACCAGAATAAGAAAATCAAATTTCGACTGCCTCGTGGTCTCGCGGTACAAGTATGTGCCGAGCGATCTAGAGGTCCTGGGTTCGATTCCCGGGTCGGGCAAAGTGTTATTGGGTTTTTCCATTAGGAAATTCTCAGTAGCAGCACGGAGTCTGGAATTGTGCCCGAAAAACGGCAATAGACTCGCCCCCTATTACGTAGGACTGATACATACCTGGCGAAATGTGGGTGCAGAAATGCACCTCTGCCTACCTCTTCGGGGAATACAGGCGTGAGTTTATGTATGTATGTATTAATAAGTTAATCAGAAAAAATATACAAAGGGGGAGTTGGAAAATAAAGAGTGGTCCACTTCTCTCCACAGCAAAGCGAGAGACAAAACATTAAACTATGAAGTTTCACCCTCACATAAAAGACACAATTACAATTAGTGGGAACAACTATTGGAAATAAATAAATAAATAAAATAAATAAATAAATACACCCAACAGTCACATAGTTCTGACCCCACACTAGGATACAAGTCCTGTGTCGTGAGTATCAGAAACTACGAGAGACTTTTCGGTCTCACAAACACCCAGACCCGAAACAAATATTTGTGGATCACACAAACATTTGTCCCGGTGCGGGGATCGAACCCGCGGCCTCTCGTTTCGCAAGCTGGTGTCTAGCCAACTGCGCCACGGGGCTGTCAATCATTACTATCTTTTGCCTAACTCGTTAACATCGTTTCAAATAGCGATAGATATCACAACACATAATAAGACAGCGTCCCACAAGGCAGCTCATCACAACTTCGCCGTCAAATTGGCGGAGTCACTCTGCGGTCGCGTCAAGTGTCTTTCCGTCCAAACTGACGGGGGTTAATTAAAGAGCGAGACGCTAATATGTCGCTCGAACAAGAGAGAACAGGATAGCAACAGTTCCAGGTTTCGAATTTCAATTCCCGACCCGATATTACTGCTTGATGGATGGAGTTATGCTCGTGACGTGTAAGAAATTTACCTATATTTTGATATTTTGCAAGTAATGGTGTTTTAGTCTTGTGAACCGTTACACGCGAAATCTTATACTTGGCTTGAGTTTTGTCTGGCAATATTTTACTTTTATATGCAAATCTTTAAGGAATAATTAACCAGACCTTATATTAGATCTGTTTTGAATAAGAATTTGTTATTAATTAATATAATATTAATCTAATTTTTTAGTTACTATACCATATTGTCAACTAAGTAATTTCGAGTTCAAATACATCACTAAATTTTATTAAAATAAATCTACTAAGTATATGTTAAGATTACTTAATGCTACCAAGTATACATAAGGCGTAAAGCGCACCAAAGTGACATACACAAGCGCATCGCATCACGTTGCGGAATCAGTCTGAGACAATTCAGTCCACATTAGAACAGCAGAACTGTATCAACTAGGGAGGAATGATCTTGGTCGTGTCTTGGCCATCGACACTGTATTTTGACTGTACCAAAATGAATCATGTGTGTATTAATGCACCTCGGATTACCTCTTTGTGAACACAAGCATCAATTTACATCCATACGTAATTTTAATTTCAAAGAAGAATAGAATAGAAAAAAGTGTGTGTGTGTACTTATATACACGCGTTAGAAGTTATGCCACACGACTGAAGTAAAACTTATAAATACGCCCAACAGGCACATACATAGTTCTTAGTTTACACAACATATTACATTTCTGAACGCACTCATAAATATTTGACAACTAATAAATATGTCAATCCCTTTTTATAACTGTCACTATTCTACATTTTTAAAATCTAAAACATATAAACTTTTTTTGAAAAATATTCGCTCCGAAACATATTAAAACCTTTCTGATCCATTTGACACTTACATTTAATCTAAATCTCATAATTTTTTCATAAAGCGCCTAAAGAAGTACAACTTCAATAAAGTTTATTGTACACACACATAACAAAACAAAATATAAACATACATATACTAAAACAGAATGCACGTACAAATGGCGGTCTTATCGCTTTAAGCGGTCTTTTCCAGACAACCATGAGGTAAACATAGCAGAATATTTTTGTGTGCGTATACGTACAATAAATAAGTAAAAAGCACCAACATCGGTTTAAAAACTTTCAAAACATTCAAAAATTCTATACCGGCTGAACTAAATTTTTCCAGGCGAAGCCTAAATTGGAATGTACGCCCCTCGTTTTCGCACCCTTAGCACCCCTCGCTGAGCGTGATAGGGGTTACGAAAGGGTAGCAACAGCGACACGGACAAAAATTGCTAACGCGAAACAAACGAGCGATCGGCCGTGTAAACAAGGTTACTGGCGCGCCTCTCCAATGTCCACATGTTTATTGCATTTTGCCGTTTATTTATTGGAGTACCTCTCAAGTCCTGAGGTAAGTGTCTGGCGTGCGATTGGTGGGAGGTTTTGGATACGATTCTTGGAAAGGTTGAAATGATATTCGTTAAAAGTTCTCAGTAGTAAAGTAGTGATGGCATCGAGGTTTAGGCGCGCGGTCGAGAATCTCGGCGGTCGCGGGTTTAAACTCCAGGCACACACCTCTGACTTTTTCAAGTTATGTTTGTATTCGTAATGAATTATCACTTATTTTAACGGTGAAGGAAAACATCTTGAGGAAACCTGCACAGCTAAAAATGTCTTAGGAATTTCTTAGGTGTGTAGTCCACCAACCCGCACTAGGCCAGCGTGGTGGACTAAGGCCTAAACCCCTCAGTTGTAGAGGAGGCCCGTGCCCAGCAGTGGGACGTACATATATAGGCTGATGTTGAAAAGTTCTCAGTAGAAGCACAAAGTTTAGAAATGTGAGTCGTGAAAGTTAATAGACTCGTTTCTTTTACGTCAGACTAAATGGAGGAACCCACCTCTGCCTACCTCTTCAGTGTTCAAAAGTAGAGTAGAATGTATGTTCATTTAAATGCAATCATTTTTATATTATGTATCGTAAACTAATGTGTTTTTCAAGACGGACTTTGTTGGTTGACAATTTCCGTGGATATCAATCACGGTAAAATGGTGTAAAACCTGACCTAGTGTCTTACGTTTGTATGTAGCATTTCAAAATCTTATGTGTACACACATATGTATGTCTTATGAATCATAATTATTTCAATAGAAGACTCTGAAAATAATTTCTGAAGACTTGTGTTTCTATACTTATGAACACTAGGTATTTAATAACGCAAAATCTGGTGCAGTAGATAAAGAGTAAATTAATCCAGCGCAGGTCGAATGAAGCTGTGGAAAACGGCAAACACGAAACTTCAGCTAACGTTGAAACGTTAAAAGAGCGGCACACCGCTTTATTCGCTCGTGCAATCTTTGTTCCTAGTGTTTTAACAACTGCTACAAATAAATTTAAGACCTTTTTTATAACCAAACTTTACGGATATATGTAGTGTATCCGCTTAATTCTTAAGATTTTTTCCAGGTATAAAAGAGATTGTTTCGAGAGTAATAGTGATTGCGTTTTAGTTTCCGAAATGGCTGTGGGTATTCATTCGGATTTTTGCGACTTTGCGGAAATATTCTAGGAACGTCTTTGTTTGTAGTCGAAATAAGAGAAGTCGATGTGGTCTCAAAGATCACACACGGCATGATCTTCATAAACCTCTGACTTCAAATTTTCGTATGTAATCTCAATGAATTATCACGCATTTTAACGATGAGGAACCTTGCACATCTATGAGTTTTGACTTTCTAGAATAAATCTTAATTCTACAGGAGCCCTATGCCCAGCAACATGACATTTATAAGCTGATATACATATAGATTGGAAAACATTCGCTAAAATACTACAGCGTCGACCATTTGGACTCTTAGACGTCTGAAATTGTATGCTTATGGCGCCAGACGACAAGCAAACGTCCTGTGCCTCCGAGATGCGTTCATACTCAAAGGGATAAATTTAACTTTATTTTAATACCATGCTCTTGCTTCGTCAGCGTTAATGCAGACATTGATCAACCAATGTTACAACAAATAATTGCTAAAGATTGCCAACTTTTTTCCGACATAAAAAACTACAGCTGGTCCAGGGTCTCAACTATATTTAAACAAATAATTATCAATTACGTCCAAGTGGTTTAATTGTGGTGGCGTTATAATCAAGCTCGCATTCATAATATTAAAGACTTTTTTTGAATTATGGAACTAAGTTACTTCGCGTCACCTCATGACTCGTCAATTGAAACTTTATTTTGACCACCCTGGACTTACCATGCTACTTCGCCGCAACATAACCATTTTTAACGTGTTTTAAATTCCCTATCCTCAAGTCCAAGACTTTATATTAATACAATCAAAACGCACTTCATATTGTCAATACTATAATCATCATCAGCCCAGATACGTCCCACTGCTGGGCACGGGCCTCCTCTACAACTGAGAGGGTTTAGGCCTTAGTCCACCACGCTGGCCTAGTGCGGGTTGGCGGACTACATACCTAAGAAATTCCTAAGAACTTTTAGGTGTGCAGGTTTCATCACGATGTTTTCCTTCACCGTTAAAGTACGTGATAATTATTTGTGAATACACACGTAACTTCGAAAGGTCAGAGTGAGCCTGGGGTTTGAATCCGCGACCGTCGATATTCTCGACCGCGTGCCTAAACCTCGAGGCCATCACGACTTTAACTATAATATTAACAACAAATTATGTTTTACCGTTTACGTATATAAGAAACTCTAGAATTTCTAATCTCACAAACATCCAGACTATAAAAGCTGTATTGCTTTGTAATAAACAATCTTATAAATCGGAAGATATTACAGGTATTTCAATTTAACGATAGATTCTTGGTGAAATCTAGGATGAATCCCCGGTATTTTTGCTATGAAGCGCTGGACAGGGAATAATTATGAACCGCTCGGCCTTAGCACAGATTACAGAGACGCTGGCGCTCGAGGAGGGTGCAATTGCCGGACGAAAAATTCCCAGCGATCCCACCTTTAGTTTAACTATTCGAAATTGACTACATAGCACGCTATAATTAATACCAATGACTAAAATGGAAGTTTAAATCTATCTATACAAATAAATAATAATAAAAAAAAAAATAAAAAAAAAAAAACAACTGGAGTGTCTGTTTGTAATATTGAGATAACCGCTTTTTAATAAATGAATATGGATGTATACACGGTACTATAAAACCCTACTTATCAAAACACGAATCATGAAACAGACACATTAACAAAGAGTACAACAAACTATATCTTCTCCGCTATAGCCCATATAATCAACACTTAATAACATAATAATTACACTCACCCAGCGCAGGATCTCTGCTTACCCTTAGCCATGTCTCGTAGTGAACCGCCGTTGCAGGATCACCGAGTCTGGTCGTCGTCCGTTCTTATATATCATTACCCCTGCCGAGGCTCCATGACATATACGTTCCTATTTGTGATGGAAGTACCCTCAATACTTATAATAATTTTTATACCTGTTACAGTACATATACCAAAATAACGTTTTTTACAATTTTTGTCTGTTTGTCTGTCTTTCTGTTTGTTCCGGCTAATCTCTGAAACGGGTGGACCAATTTTAACGGGACTTTCACTGGCAGGTAGCTGATGTAATAAGGTATAACTTAGACTAAAAAGAAAAAAAAGTTAGGCGGAATGAAGTTCGCCGGTTCAGCTAGTTACGAAATAAGTAGGCAATTTAATTTATTTATTATTTATATTAACACTTTTGTTATCTCAACCTCTTTATTATCACGATATGTACACAAATATTATACAATACATAATAATATATATATACATATACTCGTATAGTCTCGCAAACATCCAGACCCGAAACAAATATTTGTGTATCATACAAACATTCCATTGGTGTGATGATCGAACCTATGACATCACGTTTCGCAAGTCTAGCCAACTCCGCCACGAGGCTGTCATGTTTTAAACAGTAATTACTAGGATATTTCCATAATCCGTACCAGAATATTTATGGCGAAAAACCAATAACACTTTTTCCGAACTGGGAGTAGAATCCGAAACACCCCGATCGCAAATATTAGTTGACGCCTCCAATGAGGCTGTTAAGTCATAAACCGTTTTAAAATGCTATAAATTATACGATGCCATAAAAATGTTATGTGGCCATTTTTATCACATTATTTCACATATCTATCTAAAAATTTTAAACGAATTAACTGAGCGGATTAAAAACATTTTTTTTGTCATGTACATGTATGTTATGTAGTGTTCATAATAATCATAGTCGAAGTCCATTAAGCTGTGACTTCACTTGCACAAGTACTAATATATACAAAGAGTTCATATTTTGACTGCCTCATGGTCTCACTGTACAAGTATGTGCTATGCGATCTCGAGGTCCTGAGTTCGATTCCCGGGTGGGGCAAATTGTTATTGGAGTTTTTTCATTAGGAAATTCTCAGAAGCAGAACGTAGTCTAGAAATGTGCCCGGTAAACGGCAATAGGCTCGTTCCCTATTACGTGGGATGAAAACACAGTTGGCAATTTACACTTGTAAGTGCCGAAATGCAACTTTGACTACTATAAGAGTGATGTTATGTATGTAGTTTGTATGTTACACGAAGCTGGTGGATTTATGCAAAACAATTATGTCGGAAATAAAACTGAATCTGTGAACGAACCTCGGTTCCCCATAAAAGATGTCTGCAGACGCAAAATTTTGAAGTTGTGACAGTTTTGCCGCAAAATGGAGCAAACGAAATGATTCAATATTTATTTGATAAATTTTCGAGACGAAGGCAATCAGTCGGGCCGAGGGAAGCGCGACTCGTGACCAACGAAGTAATTGATGCGGTTATTTACAAAGAAAATAGGCATAGTTTACATTCATTGTTTTATTTTAGGGTCTAATTATTTACGTTCATTAGGGTTGGGAAGAAAAATTCAGATATCATTACTTAAACTAGATGAATGTCAATACTTTTTATAGTAGCTTGAAAGACACAATGCAACATAGTATCACGTTGCTGAAAACAAAAAGAACATCGAGAGGCGAGAATATTATACCTATATATCTTGTCAGTTGACACTCTCAAACCTCCCGAGATGCTTTTCCCTGATAATAATTATGATCCAAGACCCTTTATTATTTTATTTGTATTGTATTCCCTATTTTTGATGTCCCACATTATTTATGGGTCCCTTGTAATAGGAGGTGAGCCTATTTTCAAGCACATTTCCAAACTCCGTGTTCCTACTGTGAACTTCCTAACGGAAAAATCCCAATAACAATTTATCAGATCCGGGACCTCCAGATCGGACGGTACATTTTTGTGTCGCGAGACCACGAGGCAGTCTAAAAAAAGATGTGCTATAAAAAACAAATGGATTATAATTCTGAATGATGCCTCGTCCATTCACAGCGCTTTATTCGTCATTCTACAAGGGAGGCAAAGGAGACGCAGTGAAATTAGTAGAATGCGGAGCGCTGGCTAAATCAACTGTGCTCAGTGCTCTCGCTGCGAGCGCAGTGCTCAAACTCAAGGGCCTCGTCGTGCCATTTTATCCAAAAACAGCTATTTACAAAGACCATTTATGTTTACATAAATGTATTTATGCCTATTTTGAATGCAGTATCTTCGGAGCTGTGGCGGTACTTTTATAGAAGCCCAAAAGCGTTACATGTTAATTGTGTAATGTCTAGTCTATAATTGTTTATTGCGGGGTCAGGATATTCTCATTTATATGTCAAATTGTTTTTGTTAAATAAAGATTTAAAACTTAAAGATTCTTTATTATTCTGAACTTTGAAAGGCAAACTGGGCTTTTGGGCTTCTATGGAAGTAACGCCACTGCTTCGGAGTACGAAAGGAATTAGCGCTGACCGAATAAAGAGTGTGATTAGGAATGTGAGTCGAATGATTGAATTAATAGAGGCATGTTGAAATGGTTTGAGGATTAGATGTATAGAGATGATGGATAAAAGACGATTAACGATAGATCTACGTTTTATGGAGCGAATCTGGATGGAAGTGTCAGAAAACGTCGGCCGAGGAGATCTTATTGCAAACACATAAATGAGCAATAAGTTTTAGCATAAAAAAGCAGTGATTACTCGAGGTTTGGGCACCCGGTCGAGAATCTCTACGGTCGCGGGTTCAAACCCCAGGCACACACCTCTGACTTTTCGAAGTTATGTGTGTATTCACAATGAATTATCACTTGCTTTAACGGTGAAGGAAAACATCGTGATAAAACCTGCACACCTAAAAGTTCTTAGGAATTTCTTAGGTGTGTAGTCCGCCAACCCGCACTAGGCCAGCGTGGTGGACTAAGGCCTAAACCCTCTCAGTTGTAGAGGAGGCCCGTGCCCAGCAGTGGGACGTATTTGGGCTGATGATGAAGTTTTCCAAGATCGTAGTGTGGCACAGAATAGTTTCTGCGCGATCTATAAATACAAGGGCATGACAATTATATATGTATGATAAATCTTAGTTTTGCAAAGCATATAGCTGCACCTTTATAACGATTATAATATACCATGATTGTTCATTGCATAGAAACATACCCACATTATTTTCCATAGTGTAATTATTGCAATTCGCAAGAGTCAACCTAATGTAAAAAATACTTCGCTTATCCTGTATGCCCACAAATACATGGCTTTATGAATGATACTAATTCCTATATTATATTAATTAAGAAAATCGTAATTGACGTAAATTAGTAAAAACACAATTTCTTGACATCTATTTTAGTATTTTACATATTTATATGTATTTTTAACCGACTTCAAAAAAAGGAGGAGGTTATCAAGTCGACTGTAATTTTTTTTAATGTTTGTTACCTCAGAACTTTTGACTGTGTGGACCGATTTTGATGCTTTTTTTTTATTTGAAAGCTGGTGCTTCCAGATTGGTCCCATTTATATAATGTAGTTTTAGTTATTGTTATTTTTGGAGGCGGTGTCAGCTAAGGAAATACTACAATATACATACCAAGCATCACAGTTGTAGGGGAGGCCCGTGGCCAGCAGTGGGACGTATATGGGCTGATGATGATGATGAATACGAGAATGCTACCTTGGCTGACACCGCCTCCAAGAATAACAATAATTAAAACTACATTATATTGTCGTAATAATTAGATCGACTTTTAAGAAGTCTAGTCTAATCTATGATCGTACCTAGGTATATATTAATAAAGAGAAATAGTAAGTTGATTATTAAGTTATAGGAGAATACGCAATTATTTTTTTACTTTTTAGTGCATTTTAATTTGTTTTGGAATAGTTTTTTTTTGAAGGCGGTTTTTGGTTTTGTTAAAAAAAAATCGCGTGTAAATTGCACACCTATATGTGATCTGATCCACTATTGCAGATTTCGTTTTACTGCCCCAAATAAGTTTCCAAAACTGAAATAAAAATGGCACAATCCTCGAGATAATATTAAAAAGCGCTCAGTCATATACGCGGCGAGACAAATTCGCATACGTCTCGCAACAAGCTACAAAGTATAAAACTCGTAAACTCGACGGATGAAAGGGGCATGTGTAAGTATTTCTACCAATTTGTAACTCTCCGCGAAAGCTTTGAGCTGTGTCAAGGAGACGGGCATGTTCTACCTACACTTTATCTTATATTTTAAAAATATTTATCTGTTTTGGTAGAGGAAGTTGCATCTACTAAAATAACTTTATCGGGCTACATAAAAATGCGAGATTCTACATAAACTATTCATTTTCATACCTTACGCCAAAAATCATTAAATCCGGGCGTCATCTGTCGATGAAATTTGTTTTTTTCTGCTGTGACTGATCTCATACATCCAAAAAGGAAAATATCAATATAAAACCAGCACTTTACCGGCGCCATATTATAATGTAAACGTCTGCAGGATTTCATTTATCTCAGGGCGAAAATTTATATCTAATCTAAATAAATAACATAACTTAGAAAAGTCCCAGGTGGGGCTTGAACCCGCGAACACCGAGATTCTCGACCG
The DNA here is from genome assembly GCA_907164795.1 of Hemaris fuciformis. Lineage (NCBI taxonomy): Eukaryota > Metazoa > Arthropoda > Insecta > Lepidoptera > Sphingidae > Hemaris > Hemaris fuciformis. The sequence goes on from OU015454.1 coordinate 2,351,606, forward strand.
CGCGCCTAAGCCTCGAGGCCATATCTACTTCTATTTTCAATTTCTATTTTTATTATTCAAATAATATGTAATAAATAATAGAGATCTGGCTCCTCGAGCGAGCAACTCTGTTGTACCCGTCGGGGCGGCTCGTTGCTGCCCTAGAGACACCGATGTTTTCTGATAAATGTTACTTTATGCTTCGCACTTCTCGCCGTGAATTAGGGATGTGCAGTTGGCCGAATTACGGGTACAGCTAACATGAGTTACGGTCCAAGGTTCCATGAATAATAATTTATGATAAATGTTTACTATAATAATATTAATTAACTATTGTATTGATGATGACGTGTTTAAGAGTTATTAAACTTTGTAGAAACGTTTTGATTTATACTTGTGTCTTTTCTTTCCCAAATAAAATAAAATTAAGGAATTGATTTATTTATTCGTGGAAAGGAAAGTCTTAACTAGCATAATTGAAAATGATTACATCATTACAGGAGTGTTATAAAAATATTATCGATTATATCGATGACAGATGAATTTCAGATGGATTTTGACTGCCTCGTGGTCTAATTAAATAATGTATAATATGTGTTTGAGTGTTATTGCAGTTTTGAATTCTACTTGTATCTTTTCTTTCCCGATAAAATAAAATAAAGAAATTGATTTATTTATACATGGAAAAAAGTCTTAACTAGCATAACTGGAAATGATTAATAGGAGTGTTATAAAATTATTATCGATTAAATTATCGAGATGAATTTCAGATGGATTTTGACTGCCTCGTGGTCTCGCGGTACAAGTATGTGCCGTGCGATCTAAAGGTCCTGGGTTCGATTCCCGGGTCGGGCAAAGTGTTATTGGGTTTTCCATTAGGAAATTCTCGTTAACAGCACGGAGTCTGGAAATGTGCCCGAAAACCGGTAATAGGGTTGCCACCTATTACGTGGGAATGATACATCATCATCAATCATCATCAGCCCAAATACGTCCCACTGCTGGGCACGGGCCTCCTCTACAATTGAGAGGAGACTGCAGGCGTGATTTTATGTATGTATGTATGAATTTCATCGATAAAAATTAATCGATTGATCGGTTTATGCTGGACATTAAACATATTAAAACAAAAAAATGTGTTCCATTGTCTTAATTATATACCCTATATCGTTTTAAAATATTTTTGTAAAATTTCAATAATTTTAATTTCTAAAGTTATTACATTAAATATCTATAGAGGCACGATTGGAGGAAAGCGTCGTCCCTAACCCGTCAATTTGTACAAACTTGAGTAATATTTCAAACTTTTTCTTATATTGCTACCACCAATCGGTTATATTCTTTAATGGTTTATTATAGATCGCTTATTAAAATGATGAGGTAAATTCGTAATAAGCTAAAGGACATGAAATAAACATTATTTTGTTATTGTGGCTATAGCTGAAGTACATTGAACCGCAGGAATATGTCGTATGAAAATAACATAACCGTGTTTTATTTTTAGGTCTTACTCCTCTCTATAGTAGAGGAGGCCCGTGCCGTACATGTGCTGTTGATGATAATGATTTTATTTTTAAGCCATGTCATATGCTTCACGCCTGTATCTCATGAGGATAAACAAGTGGTGAATCGTTTATTTTTTTCCTTTACGAAAGTATTTATAACAACTTGGATATTAAAAATGTGCCCGTGAAATCACTAAACCTATATGCACTTTTTAAGGCGAAAATGTCGCGATGGAAACTACATACCAAAAAAAAATTGCGTAAGAAATTTATTTAGTCGATCCTTTTTTAAATAATGCATGTCTCTTCTGATGTAGAAAACAAAATGAGATTTAAAAACATAACTCGCACATTAATCAGCGACTTTTCGGTTGAATTTTTAATTTATATTCAAACGCGCGGAGCTCGCACACTCCGCTAGATACGAACAAAGCGAATGTTGCGAACAAAAGAAATTATCAAATGGGTATACAGCGGGTGCTGTGCTGATTTTAAGCTTTTCGGGTGGCACGACAGCATAAAAACATTTTTATTTTCAAACAAAAACGAAATAAGATTTTTAAGTGGAGTTGCGCCTTAATAAGATTGTAATAATATAAGTATATAAAGTGGTGAAGGAAAACAACGTGATGAAACCTGCACACCTAAAAAGTTTTTAGGAATTTCTTACGTGTGTAGTCCACCAACCAGCGCCAGCGTGGTGGTGTACTAAGGCCTAAACTCTGTTAGTTGTATAGGAGGTCCGTGCCCAGCAGTGGGACGTATATGGACTGATGATAATCTTGAGTGGTATATGTGGCTAGTCTGAACATTTTAAAAGCATGAAGTCACTTAAAGACTTGTAACAAAACTATTTATTTAGATTTCAACATTGTGCAATTTATTCTTCCAGAAACAATCATTATTAAAATAAAAATTATATCAGACAACTAAAACATGTTTTTACTTCAAAGGATTTAAACGGAATAAACATATATGTCACAATTTCTATCTTACCAAATAAAACATTCCAAATTCAAACTAACTTAAACATATTACAAAAACCAACCAGATCCATTATTAACATTAAAAGAGTATGAATCAACAGATAATATGATAATCGAGAAATACATCGTGGGTCTAAGTAATGTATAAAATATTTTCAATAATTTAGAATTTTTCATTTCTGTCGAAAAAGAAGACACTACGGTGATAATAGCAATTTGGCCTTTACAATTTCTCCATACATACATATACATATATATTTACAAAATCATACGCCTGTTTTTCCCGAAGGTAGGCAAGGGCACTTTTACACCGACATTTGAGCTAGGTATATTTTTTCGGGCACATTTCCAAGCTCCGTACTGAGAATTTTCTAATGAAAAAACCCAAATACACTTTGCCCGATGCGGGAATCGAACCCGGGACCTCTAGATCGCACGGAACATCCTTGTACCGCGATACCACAAGGCTGTATTCTATTCTACCAGTAAAATATATCCATCGGATGGCTAATTGAAACAAATAATCCCCAAATAAGTTTAAAATTAAATTCCGTTTGAAACATCTACAACAAGGGGTTTTATTCTAAACAGAATGGTCACATTTACGGGTAGGGGAGGGGGGTACGGTAGAAAGTTCGACCGCCCGCTCAACTATGCTCATGTTTTGCATAAACTGCCTCTGGAATATTGATGAATTTGCCGGCTGGGTTATTATTACGAACGACAATGGAACGATTCAAGGGATTAAATATTTCCACTCTTATACAAAACAAAAAACTGCCATAAGTATGATGTGTTTTATCTTAGAGTTAAACGCGAGTGAATATAAGACATAGTATACTTAAATTTATATGAAATAAGTGCGAAATAAAACGTCCAAAACATGCCATTTTGGACTTACAATCAGGTATGGTGTGGTCACTTTGTCGTGCCCGTAATAAAAAAAAAGGAAAAAATCATTACTCTAATACGTCTTAAGACATACCAAAAACCTATGATGAATTGATTTTAAATTTTCACCTCCTTTTGATATCATAAACACATTAAAAATCAGCGAATGAAATGTTCAATAGTTCTGCTAAAATAAATCACGGTTTTAAATAATCTGGCTTTTCGAAACAATTATTTCAATGAATAATTTCATACTTAACACTTGTCTACATTGATTGAATCTGCATACTTGAAAGTTCTTTTGTGTTTCTCAAGAGCAATTTTTCAACATAACACTAGGTAAACTTGATTAATTGATAAGCTTAACTTCTTTGAACCCTCAATCGAGCCCAACAGTACGCCTTTTGTAGATTTTATATCGTTCTTCAGAATCAACGCAGGTGGGCACAGATTTCGCGGCGTCCGGATTGAATTTTAACCATGGCTCGGTTACAGGCTGCGCCGCGGCGAATCGTTACAGCGCCGGCCGACAAACCTCCCTAATTGTTTACAACTGTGTCACTACGGATTTACTTCTAAATAGTAGAAAGAAACCAATGTAGTTGTAGATTTTATTTATTTATTTATTTATGCTTTTTACACATTGCGTATAAAGGCGGACTTAATGCCTAAGGCATTCTCTAACAGTCAACCTTTGGGTGATGCAGAGATAAAAGGTAGGTGCATAAACAGTAAAAGGGTAAAATAATATACAACAATAATAATAATAAATGGAACAACTATATATATTAACATAAGTACACAGATAAGTAAATAATTATAGGTAATTACAGATACACATACAATACATAAAAATATATATGCAATATATAATATATACATACATACATAAATACATAAAAAGAGGGGAAAAAATAATCAAACATCACACGTATTGTTTAGTTCATTACAAAACAGCTGCCGAACTTTCATTTTAAATGCCAAGCGAGTTGTAACCGACCTAGTTTCGGGGGGAGATTTAGATTTTAAATGGTATTTTGGGATTAAATATCAGAGCTCTCATCTATACTCACGCTTGTATCTGCGATAGGAGAGACAGAGGGTCATTTTTACATCCACGTTTTGCTAAATGCCATTTGAGCTCATGTTATAGAGAAAGAAGGTATTACTGTTATTTAGGAACATTTCCACACTCTGTGCTGGCACCAAAATTTTCCTAAGTGAAAAATGAACCTCATAAGACCGACTAGTGACAGCCCTGACTAGTGACTGACAAGCATGTGCCGTGCGATCTAGAGGTCTCGGGATCCATATCCGGTTCGGCAAAAGTGTTATTGGTTCTTTCCGTTAGTAAGTTCCCAATAGCAGCACGGAGTCTGAAAATCTGCTCGAGAAACGGCAATAGGCTCGCCCCCTATTACGTGGCATTCCTGAAAAAATGTGGGTGCAGAATTGCACCTCTGCCTACCCCTTCAGAAAATACAGGCGCCAGGTTATGTATATTGTTTGTATGTACGTATAAGCTCGACTAGAAAATCAAACTGGAGACTACTTGATACAACGCCATTTGGGACGGAATAATAATTATGTATAGTATAATATTGATGTGATATATTTATTTGAGCCCCTTATGTGCCCCATACCTATGTGATTTAGAGTAACATTGGTGCAGAGTACACACACAGAGTAGAGACCGCAGGCTGCGCGATGGCTAATATTAGCTAACGCCGATATTATTGTGTGGTTTGACGCATAGTTTACAATAAACCATGCTGACAAACAAGCTTCCCGTATCGATTACTGATGAGGGAACGCACTCAGGCTTTTCTATACGTGGTCACAAATAAATAAATAATAAATAAATGCACCCAACAGTCACTTGCATAGTTCTGACCCCACGCTAAGATACGAGTCTTGTGTCGTGGGTCGTCTTGTGTGGTGGAAACTACGAGACTTTTCCGTCCCACAAACCTGAAATATATATTTGCGGATCACACCAACATTTGTTTCGGTGCGGCGATCAAACCCGCAGTCCCTTGTTTCGCAAGCTAGTGGCTAATCAACTACGCTACGTTAAAAAAATACAATATATTGCGATTCCCTCTGGCCACTCTAACTGATTCGCAAAATTATTTTAAAATGAAATTAATTAATTTATAACTCGGAAAGGTTCACCCTTAGTACCTTGGCCTAGTGGGAATTGGCAGATTATACATACCTAAATCTATTATCATTTATGATAAATTGAAGATAATACAAATGGGTTTTTTTATTATTTTTTGCAGTTTGGGTGTTTGTGAAAACTAAAAATCTTTCGTAGTTTCTGATATGACTGTTGGCTGTATTCTTGTCGTCGTCGTCATCAAATACGTCCCACTGCTGGGCACGGGCCTCCTCTACAACTGAGAGGGTTTAGGCCTTAGTCCACCACGCTGGCCTAGTGCGGGTTGGCGGACTACACACCTAAGAAATTCCTAAGAACTTTTAGGTGTGCAGGTTTTATCACGATGTTTTCCTTCACCGTTAAAGCAAGTGATTATTCATTGTGAATACACACATAACTTCGAAAAGTCAGAGGTGTGTGCCTGGGGTTTGAACCTGCGACCGCCGAAATTCTCGACCGCGCGCCTAAACCTCGAGGCCATCACTGCTTAGCATTCTTGTAGACTGCAGAAATTAGGCCTGATTGACCTGTACTTATATGTTTACGACGTGTAATTGACGTTCGAGGGTCAGACGATACTTTATTGTTTATAATTTTCTCAGTAACATCACGGTGTTTAGAAATGTCAGAAATATGATAATTAATTGTTACGTATATACATACATACATAACCTCACGCCTGTATTCCCCGAAAGGATAGGCAGAGGTGCATTACTGCACTCACATTTCGCCAGGTATGTATCAGTCACAAGTAATAGGGGGCGAGCCTATTGCCGTTTCTCGGGCACATTTCCAGACTCCGGGCTGCTACTGAGAATTTCCTAGTGGAAAATCCAATAACACTGCCCGACCCGGGATTCGAACCCAGGATCTCAAGATCGCACGGTACATACTTCTGCCGCAAGACCACGTGGCAGTCTGTGGCAGTGACTGTTACGTGTGACTTGAAAACATGGTAAAACAAACGGGTAGTGTCTGTCCACCCCTTTTAAGTAAGTTTATACGTGAATGACCACATCGACGCCTGGCTGCGTACCTGGCACGCACTTTGTCAACGCGAGATGTCCGGCGGTAGCGTCTCATGTTCACAGCAGTAAATCACTCCTCAGACCAATTCAGCGGCTGCAATCGACTGCGGTAACCAGATCTGAAGCATGTGAAGTGTGTGTCGCCTTTGATCTAATGGACTGTGAGCTGGGATATTGGGTTCAAGTGCCATTGAGGCATTGTACTAAAATATGGAGTACGCGTTAATATGAGCGTCCAAGTTTTACCCGGTTCTAATATGCATTAAGTTTGTATATCAAATTATTTAAGTGCTAGTGAAAAATTAATGTTGGCGTATGCAATTGTAAGGATGAAATGATTTTTCATTTATGAAATTTTGGCTAATAAATATTCTTGATAATCGTTTTTCATCTTTGCACCTCCTAAAGTTCAACTGGAAGAGATTGCCTCAGGCATTAAGTCGACTTTAACATTGTTTATGTATAAAGTGTAAATAAATAAATAAATAAATGACTAAGGATGTTTGAAATTTTACGATTGAAAACGTGAAGCTCGGTATAATAAATAAATAAACCTTACACTAAGATACAAGTCTTTTGTTGAGGCTGTCAGAAACTACGAGGGACTCTTCGGTCTGACAATCAGACTCCCAGACCTGAAACAAATAGTCGTAAAATAAATACATTACAATCTTATTTACAACATATCAATACGATTTCGCGACCTATTGACTACTAAAGTACAACAACCCAGCGTTTTGTCCAAACAAATATTTTTTATTTTCCATATAAAACTGGAACGTCTATCAAATAACACGAAGAAAGCAATTTTCCTACTAAATACAAATATAAAAGCTGAGGGCGGTTCGGAGACCTCCGGGACCGCTGAAAAAAATATTACCGCCGCCTCTTTGAATCTTTTGTATAGATTTTCTTATGAAAAACAACGATACAGCTTCCCCTAGATATCGATTTGTTTTGAAACTGCTTAAATGAGGGCACGGTTTTTGTACCAAATTTTACTTTCGGCTTGGCCTTGCGATCTTTGGGAATATTATTTATAATTATCATGGCCTATACACTAAAGACTGCCTCGTGGTCTCGCAGCACAGGTATGTGCCATGCGATTTAGAGGGTACGATTCCCGGGTCGGGCAAAGTGTTATAGGGTTTTTCCATTATTCTTAGTAGCAGAACGGAGTCTGGAAATGTGCACGGAAAACGGCAATACACTCGCCCTCTATTACGTGGGACTGATACATACCTAGCGAAATGTGGGTACAGAAATGAACCTCTGCTTACCCCTTCGGGGAAAACAGGCGTGAGATTATGTATATATGTATGTATTATATATGCATATACTATAGAAGTTGTCTGCAATAAACACCTTGAGTTTGTGAATACCTACCTGCCATAAACATTAGTCAACAGAACCTTTTTTTTAATAAAATAATAATAATTTTTGATTATTATTATGATAAATTTTTTATATATAATGCGAATAAAACAAAATTTTGCAATTAATAAAAATGAATAGGTAAATATTTTATTAATTTTTTTTTCTATTGAAATTACATACATACACTCTCGCCTGCATATCTAGAAGAGGAAGACACCCATAATTCGTCAATAATGTTTTCGTCAATTTACTATTGAAATTCTTTCTGAATAATTAAAAATTTCTGGGTAAAGTCGAGCTAGAATTCTTTGCTAGTTGGTAAAATATCTGTGTATGCGGGTTTCGGCGTGGGTTGCGGTGGGGTAGTCTCTCAAATTACATTTTACTGGAAGGAATTTCTTCTCTGTTGGGAACGTAAAGCTTCGGCCATCAAGCTGTCGTAGAGCTTTTGCAACGAGGTCTCATTAACTTGAAATAAACACTGGGAAGCAAGCGACTACACGAAATATTATGGCTGCTGGTGTCTTTACTACTCTGCACTGTAGTGGTAGCCTCGAGGATTAGGCGCGCGGTCGAGAATCTCGGCGGTCGCGGGTTCAAACCTCAGGCATATTTACTACTCTGTAGTGACGGCCTCAATATTTAGACGCGCGGTCGAGAATCTCGGCGTTCGCGGGCTCAAACCTCTGACTTCGAAGTTAAGTATGTGTGTATTCACAATGAATTATCACTTAACGGTGAAGGAAATCATCGTGAGGAAACCTGCACACCTAAAAGTTCTTAAGAGTTTCTTAGGTGTGGAGTCCGCCAGCTTGCACTAGGCTAGCGTGGTGGACTAAGGCCTAAACCATCTCGGTATTGTTGTAAAGATCATATACGTCCCACTGCTGGGCACAGGTCTCGTCTAGAACTGAAAAGATTTAAGCTTTAGCCCTCCACGCTGGCCTAGTGTGGGTTGGCGGACAATAATATGCCAATCGAAAAATAACACAACTTTCAAGCCTCAGCTTGGTATAATATTCCATTCCGTTTACGCTATTCCCACATTTTAGAAAAAAACAACATATATTTTTCAAAAACAGAGCATAATATATGCTCGCTCAGTTAATCCTCAGCTCAATGCATGCATATTGTAACAGCAGGAGGCTTGCACTATGAAGCCTGTGGCGCGCCCACCGCTTTTGCATCTTTGTAATAATACATGAGGCGTGGGAAACTCCTAAAATTATTAAATTTTCAACTAATTTCCATCTGGATATAAGTTTTGTACTACACTTTCATTATATTGGTGTGTTAGATTATCATGGATCTGATAGAGCCGCGTGGAAGCTATTAGCTGTATAATACAGTTTTCATATTCGATCAGAAATTTGTGTGACATGATTTCGTTGAAATGGTTGTATACACGCCACTAGAAATAATGAGAGATTTATCTAAACTCACTTTTCATCATCATCATCAGCCCATATACGTCCCACTCCTGGGCACGGGCCTCCTCTACAACTAAGAGGGTCTAGGCCTAGTGCACGTTGGCGGACTACACACCTAAGATATTCCTAAGAACTTTTAGGTGTGCAGGTTTCATAAACTCACTTTTACCAGGTTTTAATTGCCACGTTAAACTTAACTTCCGATTTTTCCACAATATATACATTCTACTCCTCGCCAATCTCTATAAATAAAAAACAGGCCAAGTGCGTGTCGGGACACGTATAGAATAGGGTTCTGTAGTCATCCATAATGACACAAAGTTTTACAAATTAGGCCTCTATAATTCCAGAACTGACAAACTTATTTAAGCCGTTATAATTGTCCTTCAAAGTTAATCACATGGACTACCATTATGATTTTTTTAGATTTTTCTAGCCAGCTACATAGTTTTAGACAAGGGAGGACGCTCTATATTAACAAAAAAATGTGCTTTAAAATTCAATATCTCGCAAACAGATACTTAAATTTAAAAAACGTCTCAACAACTTCTCATTTTTTAAATGACCTATCTAATGAGACCCTACACTCTGGAGAAGACACAAAAAAATCATCACCACATTTCGTGCAGGAGAGGTACCCCAATTTTTTTTGTCGTGATTTCATTTTAACACTTTGTCGACATTCCTACACATATCCATGCAAAGTTTCATCTTTCTAGCACTAACCGTTTTGAAGGTAAGCAAAGGACGGACAAACGAACATGATTGAACTATAAGGGTTCTCAGACGTGAACTACGGAACCATAAAAAACTCATTTAAGTCTATAAATAATTGCAGAAATATTTGCGATCACACAGCCACAAAAATTTAGTTCGGAACTAAGTTATGCTATGTTCTATAATACCCAATCTCTATATACCTACTTGCACAAACACCGAATTCTTCTGCTTTTTCTAAACCCACGGAAATCTGTGTTAATTGTAATGTATCATAATAACAAATTGTCCCAGTGGTCCCGTGACGCAATAGCCCTCATTATTACGAGCCACGCGCCGCCAACCGGGTCAAGAACAAGCTCCGTGTGACGTCATATGAACACACTCCATGGAAAATGGAACGAAAACTTACACAATATGTAACAAGGTGGAATTTAATTAATACCTGCGACCTCATTTGTGCGGCCTTTAGCTTTAAGGATCGAACGAGATATTGAATCTATGATTCAAACTATACATTAGCTTGAGTAAAATACATACAAAGCCCACCTTGCTTTACAAAACTCCGAATAGTAAATCTTAAAGCTTTAAATCTTTATTTAACAAAAGCATTTTGACATATAAATAAGAATATATTACATAAACATAAACTCACGCCTGTATTCCCCGAAGGGGTAGGCAGAGGTGCATTTTTGCACCCACATTTCGCCAGGTACGTATCAGTCCCACGTAATAGGGGGCGAGCCTATTGCCATTTTTCGGACACATTTCCAGACTCCGTGCTGTTACTGAAAATTTCCTAATGGAAAAACCCAATAACACTTTGCCCGACCCGGGAATCAAACCCTTCTATGGAAGTACCGCGACTGACTAACATAAGCCACACAATCCTAATCACTTACGAATACATAATGTATTCGCACATAATAATGAATACATAATTGACAGCCCCGTGGCGCAGTTGGTTAGAACACAGCTTGTGACACGAGAGGGCATGGGTTGAATCCTTATAACAAGACAAATGTTTCTGTGATCCGCAAATATGTTTCGGGTCTGAATGCTTGAGGGACCAAAAGGTTTTTAACCAAGATAGCCACGACAAAGTCTTGGTTCTATAAAACCCTACTTATCAACACGAATCATGAATCAGACACATTAACAAATATTACAACAAAGTATATCTTCTCCGCTATAGTCCATATAATCAACACTTAACAACATAATAATTACACTCACCCGGCACAGGATCGCTGCTTACCCTTAGCTATGTCTCGCTTCAGTGAACCGCCGCTGCAGAGTCACCGAGTCTGGTCGTTCGTCGAGGCTCCATGACATTTACGTTCCTATTTGTGATGGAAGTACCCTCAATACTTATAATAATTTTTATACCTGTTACAGTTCCTACTCAGAACTACTTATGTGATTGTTGTGTGAGTTACTAACTTTTTTATCATATTAAATTTATTTTCTACGCCAATTCAACAACGTAGAAAATCACCACAAACCGCATAACATATTGAAAACATAAATCAACAACTCGGAAGTTTATAAAACTACGTCGATCAAGCTAGCAAACGTTCCTCGGTTGAAATTCTATTTGCGGAACTGCATGAAGGCGCGTGTACTGCAGTACGGAACAAGGTAAGCCTCGACGTGAAACGATTTCCTTTCGAAACACGCCCACGTATTTTATTATAATACGACGTGTGACGTCATGTATAGAATAAACACTATTTCAAAATAACCTTAAGTGTTCATACATTGGGAAGAGAACTGTCAAGTTAGTTTCGAATTGGCGCGTGCAATGAAGAAATTTTTAAGTGTTATTGGTAAATTGGCCGACGGACGGACGGCCGTTGGAGCAGACAAGTGTTGGAGTGGAGACCGCGCTTAGGTAGACGTAGTGTAGGACGTCCTGCAGCACGATGGTCCGACGACTTGAGAAAGGTGGCGGGTAGCGGATGGATAAGGGCTGCTCAAGACCGGGATGGTTGGCGCCTACTTGGGGAGGCCTTCGTTCAGCAGTGGACGGCGATAGGCTGAGAATAGAATTGGTAAATTCTTAAATCTAATTTTCTTCTTTCCGTGGGATTAGGCCTAAAAATACTAATAAACCGCTTCTTTATATGTCCATAACCTCATCAAAACACCAACTTATTTTCTTTAAGAAAAAAAATGTTGATTTATATTTTTAACACCAATGAAATCTAAACTCTGTGTTATTTTAATAAATAAAGTTATTTTTGCAACCTGTAAATGAATTCCTTGCACTAAATCTTTACTAATATTACAAAGCTGAAGAGTTTGTTTGTCGCTAATGTCAGGAACTATCGGTCCGACTTGAAAATTTATTTTAATGTTAAATAGCCCATTTATCGAGGAATGCTACATGCTATATATAATCACGCTATGCCCAATAGGAGCGGAGCAGCAATGGAAAAAGTGTCAAGAACAGGGAAAGAAGAAGAGACCTTTTGAAGTCTCGTATTTGCATACGGAGTTGCGAGCAATAATTAGTACAAGATAAAGGTAAACTACGAAAGTCATACGTTAACTCCACGGATACAACATATCGCATCCTGGGATTTGAGCTACGCGCCCGCCAGTATTGATTCTCAATTCATTACCCGACAAATCGGCATCAATAATCATAGAATGCAAATTGTTATGAACGCAACGTGAAATCTGTGGGCCGGGAGCGGCTGCGACGCGCTCTATGAATAATGAGCACCCTGTGTAATAAATCTTACTGCTTTGACGCTGCCACGTGAACCCGTATTGATGAGACAGTACCGTCGGCAACCGAAATATTATTTATTGTTTACATATACTCCACATTGAATGAATGCGAGAATGCTGGAGAGACAGCCTAGACAACTTTGGAAGAAGAGAGAGGCCCTTGCCCAGCAGTGGGATCTATTGTAGGCTATTAAAAAAAAGTAGAAATGTGTGCAATTCACACGAGGTAGAAGCGAAACCTTCGAAGAGTAATCAAAGGTAGTCGTAAGTACACAAAGATAAATAAATAAAAATAAAACAGAGATCGCAAAATATAAACAAATAGAGTAAATGCATGTTTATAATAATATTATAAATGATTTGAGTGGCATTTGGTGTGGAAATTGGTTAAAAGCTTCAAGTAGTTATGATCATATTTTTGCTTAGTGCCACATTTTTACCTATAAATGATTTGAAAATCCACCAACTTGATAATGATTTGTGATTTTCTTTTATTATTTTCGCTCCTCAAACTATAATTTCTATAATATATTTGTATGTAACTTTAAAGATGTCGAGCCATCATCATGTAAATTTTATCGAATTTAGATCTGGGTTATACGTTTAGTTACATTAAGACCACTTTAGACTTTTTTTTAAGATTAGTATATAGGTACAGTAGCATAATTTTTTGTAGACGCTACGCCAATGTCAAAGGAGCTTTTCAATACGCGTTCTTAATACTTTCGTAAATTTCACCACACCGCGCCACATCCCCGTGTCTCATTTAACTTCCAAATATGATCGTGTTTAGCAAATATTTTCAGAGGGTTAATAAAATTGTTTTATTTTGTTGAATAATGATATTATTATCTAATATTATAAAGGGAAGACATTTGTGTTTTTGTATGTTTGGAACGAATGAACTCAGAAAATACTTAACCGATTTGAATAATTTTTGGTACGCACATAGATGGGACCTTGGGAAGTGACATAGGATACTTTTTATCTCGGTAAAATGTAGTGTGCTAATCAAACTGCACCCGGGCGGGGCTGGGCCACAACGATTTAATTAATAAGACCGATTGATGTAAAATAAATATTTTCCTCTGGAATATAGACTGTTTTGCAAATTAGCTGTTTGGTTTATGAAATCAACGCTCGTAAAGAGTTCCTGTAGATTTTTTGTCCCAAATCTCTGAAGCCAAAATAATAATTCTTTTATGTGAACTCTAATCCTTCTTACAAAAAGAAGGCCTTAAACTAACTCTAAGAAGTATGTCGGAGTCTCAGGCCTTCCGTATCGAAATTCGGAGGCTAATTCTGAGGCTTAAAAAGCGCACAAGGCTTGCAAAAAGTTGGTCCAGAAGTGTGCCACTGCCTACCCTTTCGGAGATATAAGTGGATATTATGAATATAAACTTTACTGTACCTATACCTTTTTTCCTGATCAAGTTTCTTTCAAACGAAAAAATCCATTACACAGTACTGTTAACGTGCAAAAGAATTTGTTCGGACTGAAATAACTAGGTACGTCATTAGACGGAAAAAGCAGCGCACATTTCGTGCCAATAATTATGCTAGTTGGAACGATTAATTTCATTCATTACTGCACGATATATTGTACTTAAACGGCTTATTATTATTTAAATTGTGGTGTGCATTTATGACTAATTTTATACGTTTCATGTTGAATGTAATTTTACATTACTGCTAAGTTAGAAATTATAATTAAATTAAAACACCCAACGGACACATATCTAGTTATGACTTCACACTAAAATTCAAGTCTTGGGTATCGGAAATTACGAAGGATTTTCCGTCTCACAAATACCTAGACCCAAAAAAATAATTATGGATCGACGATTATGGACGATTTGATGGGAAAAAATTATATATTATATCGATACAAGTATGCCACACATGTTATACAGCGGATTTTTTATTTTCTCTTTCCCTTTTATTTAATAAGGGAACCTTACAAAGCTTTAGCCATACGGAATAAAAAAATAGTTGCGCGCGCTCGTCACTACGTCGCGCGTGACTGAATGCGGATTTTATTTAACACCTTAGGCACTAAATTTCTATCCAAGCGAGAAGCAATATTCTACCAGCAACAGACAATCTAGTTTAATTAAATCAGGCACGTGACAAACAGTGAAACAGTGTTGCCAAAACAATGTCTATCAAATTGAATTACATTGCGTTGTTACAAGGGAATAAATCGTGGGCGCTGCAAATCAATGTAATTTGATCATTTAGCACTATTTGCGGGGCGGTGAGCCGCGGCCGGCACTAATTTACCAACTGATGTGCGTAAATTATACAATTTACAAACATTCGCCGGTGTATGAGCCATCGCTTGCCGACAATTGATTTGTACATCGACCTTATACAGTAGGTACGTCGGCAGAGACAGCTATAACACGTTTCGAAGCGGCAATAGTTTAAAAAAAAAGAACTTTAAAGAACTTGTAAAGTCTATTTGAATAAAGATAATTTGATTTGATGTGATTTCGAGAAAATTCGACACAAGACATTGCTGTCTTACTTACAAATATAAAAGCAAAAATGCATTTGCTTTTTAGGGCTCCATACCCAAATAGTAAAACGGGTATTAATAAAGGGTATTACGAAGACTTCGCTGTCCGTCTGTCCGTCTGTCACCAGGCTGTATCTCATGAACCGTGATAAATAGACAGTTGAAATTTTGACAGGTGATGTATTTCAACAAATACAATGCTATAACAAATACAAAAAAAACAATAAATAAATATTTAAGGGGGCTCCCATACAACAGACATGATTTTTTGCCGTTTTTATAAATAATGGCCCCGTCCCTTCGTGCGCGAGCCTGACTCGCACTAGGCCGGTTTTTGTATTAGTACTGGCACTGCAATGGGACAACTTATCTCTTCTTCCACGACACTCCCATTTCACCTCACTCGATACTCTCATTCAAGCTTGCTGCTCAGGATTTTCCATAAAAAATTCACATACTCTCACGGAGTCAGGAATTGTGCCAAATAAAAGGCAATAAGCTCGGCCTCTATTACGCAAGACCTTATAAGTCGCAAAACTTGTATGTAGAAGTACACCTCTGCTTACCCTATCGGGGATACAGTCGTGAGAAGCATGTCTGTTAGTCTACAAATCTTAAAACTTAAATCATCATCAGCCCTTATACATCCCACTGCTGGGCACGGGCCTCCTCTACAACTGAGAGGGGTTAAGTCGTAGTCCACCACGCTGGCCTGATGCGGGTTGGCGGACTACACACCTAAGAAATTCCTAAGAACTTTTAGGTGTGCAGGTTCCATCACGATGTTTTCCTTCGCCGTTAAAGTATGTGTATTCATTCTTTGTGTAAGTATTCATTCTTTGTGAATGCACACATAACTTCGAGGTGTGTCCCTGGGGTTTGAACCCGCGACCGTCGAGCTTCTCGACCGCGTGCCTAAACCTCGAGACCATCACGACTTATATCGAAAAACTTAAATTGTATCACAGCAAGGCGGTTAATACCACTGAAGAAACGCTCACTTGCAAACACTTTCTACTCCCTATTTTTCTCATTCCACAAAAAATACAGACATGTTTTCTTTTAATTCCCACCGCACGTCCGCACAAAAGTGGGTCTTTCGCCACATACAGGCAATTTAAACCCCGATTTCCTATTTAATCAGCAACACTGAGGCTTAAATGGAATGTCTGCTCCGATCAAAGCTGAACGCCGCTTTTCAGATTATTAATTAACGTACTAAACATTTTGATTAAAATCCATAATGTTTTAATTTTAGCACGTATTTTGATGGTTTCGCTTTCAGTTTTGCGGAGTGCGGAATACGACTAATTTACTTTTTGTTCGCGCTCTTTATTTTATTGGTAGTATCGTCCAAATGAAGTGTACCAGTTTTAGTTTGAGGCCGAAATAAATTATAAATAAATACACCCAACAGTCACATACATAGTTCTGACCCCACACTAGGATACAAGTCCTGTGTCCTGGGTATCAGAAACTACGAGAGACTTTTTGGTCTCAAAAACACCCAGACCAGAAAACAATATTTGTGGATCACGGTCCGGGGATCGAACCCGCGGCCTCTCGTTTCGCAAGCTGGTATCTAGCCAACTACGCCACGGGGCTGTCAAGTCAACTTTGTTAATTAGAGAGGAATTATTCTTAGCTCGTGTTGCCAGTTATTTGCACTACATTTGTACTGCACGGTTAAGTTTTATCACCGTGGCGTTCACGTATTATCAAAAAAGATAGCCGACACGATAAAGACAACTTAATCCAAAGCAGGACGTACAGTATGTACGTAGCAGGTGATCCTGGAATGAGGCATAATTGCATGAAGGTATCATTAACGTGGGTTTTGTACCTCATTCACAATGGTTACAGAATATGACGAATATCACAAACATTTCAAACGTTCGCGCAATGTCAGTTATCGAACGGTGACGAAAAGTTTCTCATCGAACATTCGTGAAATCTGTTCTCATAATACTTGTTAATAATATGAGAGTGACAGGAGGTGCATTTCTGCACCCATATTTCGCCAGGTATCGGTCTCATGGGGCGGAGCCCACTGCTGTTTTGCGCGCACAACCCCAGACTCCGTCCTGCTATTGAGAATTTCCAAAAATAAAAAACGAATAAAACTTTGCCCAACCTGGGAATCGAGCTTGGGACCTCTAAATCGCACGGCACATGTGCCACGAGACCACTAGTTAATGTCCATGAAAAGATTTTTGAGACATTAAGCAACACAAGAAGCTATTATCGATGCATGAAAAGCCCCACAGGGAGCCCTCGAAGAGTCGACGCTCGCGATCATGCACTCTCCCATTTTATTGTTTTTGAGAGATCAATGAACCGGCGTAGGGTTGGAATTTTTGTGCCATAAAACCATTGAAGCTTGAGAATTGCCTCTCAATCTGCTGTGTGGGTTTTATAGTTTTGGATTACGTAGTTTTGAAAATTGAGCGATAAAGTAGGAAATAAAGATGTTTTTGCAAGCACGACAGTTCATTTCATTGTCGAATTGCTGAAACAGATGTCGCAATTTTGGATCTTGGAAAAACACCAGCAATTTCGAAAATTCTGTTCATTGCTGTTAAACGTGGAAGGGTCTATTAACTAAAAGAGCAACGTTGCAAAAGTTAATACAATAACAGTCTCTTATTAAACATAACTTGTGGTCTCGCGACACAAGTATGTGCCGTGCGATCTAACGGTCTCGGTTTCGATTCACGGGTCGGGCAAAGTGGATTATTTCATAAAGAAATTCTCAGTAGCAGCACAGAGTCTGGAATTGTGTCCCAAAAACGGCAATAAACTCGCCTCCAAATACGTGAGACTAAAACAGAGTTGGTGAAATGTTGGTGCAGAATGCTCCTCTGCCTACCCCTTAGGAAAATACAAGCGTGAGTTTGTGTATGTATTTAAAACTTATTACAAAAATCATTTAGTGACTATCTATAATCCCGTTTTTAACTTATTGCTACTTCTAAATATCAGTGTCTGCAAACAATTGCAATTTTGTCTTTGCATTATTACTACAGCAAAATACCGAAATCCAGGCAAGTGCATAAATAAATTCTCCAAAATATGGTATTCGAGGACAAAATACTAACATAACGTACGAGAGGCTAGACTAGGAGACAGCAGCGGACCGCGCGGATCTGGAATAGATCTCATTGAGATGCGGCTCCAAAGGACTTCCTCGGTACCGACAGCAACGATACCCCGTTATTAGGACTTATGTTTATTACTTTGCATTGATAACTCATTTCCCTCAATATAACAAAGAAATATATGTACATATAGTAGTGATGGCCTCGAGGTTTAGGCGCGCGGTTGAGAATCTCGACGGTGGTGGGTTCAAAGTTGTGTGTATTCACAATGAATTATCACTTTAACAGTAAAGGAAAACATCGCGAGGAAACGTGCTCACTAAAAGTTTCAAGAAATTTCTTAGGTGTGTAGTCCGCCAACCTGCAACGTTTCTCCAATTCTGTTTTAAGCGTCTCATAAGAGCTTTTGCTATTTTTCGGTAACACCTCCAGACTCCGTGCTGCTATTAAAAAGATCCTAATGGAAGAACACGAGACCGTCATATATTATTACATATTAATATTATTTTAATTACGCGACTGCCTCGTGGTCTCGCGGTACAAGTATGTGCCGTGCGATCTAGAGGTCCTGGGTTCGATTCCCGGGTCGGGCAAAGTGTTATTGGGTTTTTCCATTAGAAAATTCTCGGTAACAGCACGGAGTCTGGAAATGTGCCCGAAAAACGGCAATAGGCTCGCCACCTATTACGTGGGACTGATACATACTTGGCGAAATGTGGGTGCAGAAATGCACCTCTGCCTAGCCCTTAAGGGAATACAGGCGTGAGTTTATGTATGTTAATTACGCGATGTCCTCGAGAATTTTTCACGGAAAGGAACGAAACATTTTTAAATGACTATAATTAAATTTTTCACGGACCTCGTTAAAAGTACAAAAAATAGAACTCAATATACTCCTCATTTGCTTATGATCACTCAACAGGCTGATTGTAAGATTCTTGGAGTAAATTAAAATGTCTCATGCTTCTGAAGGAAGCTATTTCTAGCAGTAGACGTCTTCTGGCTGAAGAGGATCATGATGAAACCTTGGTTAGCACAAGGACGTAGAGAAAACATTTTTTTAAAGCAATAGAACTAAAGTCAAGCTACCTTTCCATGCCAACGGTGTTTTAAACTCTTCGGCCCTCATGCATATTTTTATTAAATCTATAGAGAACGGAGGACATTTTGTCCTGACCGTACGTCGAATAACAAGTGCCCGTATAGATAGCGGCCCTCAATAAACGCATTCGAGTAAAATCATAATACCGACCGAGTTGAGCGATCTGTAACTGGTCTGAGGCATACGCGGAAGCGATTATGTAATCCTATAGTAGTAATAAACTGATAATCATGACAAAAAGTAGTGATGGCCTCGAGGTTTAGAAGCGAGCTCAAGAATCTTAGTGATCGTGGATTCAAACCCCAGGCACACACCTCTGGCTTTACGAAGTTATGAGTGTATTCACTGTAAATTATCACGTTCTTTAACGGTGAAGGAAACCTGCACACCTAAAAGTTCTTACCAATCTCTTAGGTCTGTAGTCCTATATAAACATATATAGGATTACAAAGTTACATTTGCAGTGGACAAATCAGTGTACCAGTATATGTATAAAATAATGGAATAATAGGTGTAGATAGATGAGTAGTGATGGTATTGAGGTTTAGGCGTGCAGTCGAGAATCCCGGCGGTCGCGGGTTCAAACCCTAGGAACACTCATCTGACTTTTCGAAATTATGTGTGTATTAGCAATGAATTGTCACGCACTTTAACGGTGATGGAAAAAATCGTGTGGAAATCAAGTAATTTATTCATTTAAAACTTTGAGTGCGGCATTTAGTACCGTAAATTAGTTGGAGTTATACCTCTGTTAAGCTTAATGTTGTAATTTTCTGTTAGGTACATTGACAGTACCAATTTATAGTGAAAGAGAGATAACAAATTATTTTTCACATCGTTTTTTATGGGATTATATATTGTCCGCTACCGCTTAGAATTTGAAATTTATCCAAAATATAAGCGATCTGCCGTTGGAAAACTCTACAAGAATTCCCGATATAAACGAACAAACGGAACTATTCGGCTGTACGTAATATTGAATAAACTCTTACGTGCATGTACCGGTCAATTTGGGAATGAATATCATAAGATATAAGAGGAGACGGTTTGATGTACTTTGTTTTAAAATACTCGTATATTTTTAAGAATGTTTAATGCTTGTGATAACGACATGATGTTTGTGAAATTGTCCTATTGTCTTAAGTCCTAAATCAGAATAAGAGAAAATGTAGCATAGTTAAGGCAGACCGACAAAACATTTATTGATATTACCGTTACTCTATTAAATGATTTATTTAATGTTCATTTAATAGGCTACCTCTACAACTGAGAGGGTTTAGGCCTTAGTCCACTACGCTGTTCTAGTGCGGATTGGTGGACTACACACCTAAGAAATTCCTAAGAACTTTTAGCAATGCAGGTTTCCTCACGATGTTTGCCTTCACCGTTTATTGACCATTAATGAAAAAGCAAAACTAAAACACAATATTCATTTTCGCAAAACTAAATTCGAAACCTAATTACATTTGATTCGAACACGGTTTGCGTTAACTACTAGCTTAACCAACGTGTTAAATTAATATTCCAACTAAACGTAATATTAAGCTGTGGCGGTGCATACCTGCACGCTTCCGTTCTCCCCCTCCTCTCCCCCTCAACCCGTTTTCGCCTAGTTACATGGTACTACTATTCTATATCTGCAGACTTACTTATTTCATAGCAGAAATGCTTCGAAATAAACCGTCTGTATAGGTATGGACATATTATGAGAAGGGATGAAGCATATGAAGGTAAAAAGTAATGAGTATGAAAGTTGAAAGATGGACAAGCAGAGGAAGGACAAAGAAAAGATGGATAGAGTGCGTAATAGATGATATAAAAGAAAAAGGCGTGAATGAAGACATGACGGCTGACTCCAAATAAAATTGGAAATAGGGCAAGAAAATGATGATGATGAAATACTTCGCAATATTTACTTCAACGTTAATTCAATAAGACTGCATATTGGAATTATCATAGAATTAGAATCATAATAGAAATATCTCTGCCTACCCCATGAGGGGTGAATAATATAATAATATTGTATTTCAAACCTACCTATGCTTGTCGAACGTGAACTGATATAATTCTATGGAGAAGAAACGATGAAAAAGACTCCCTAAAATAAAATAAAATAAAATTCATTATTATTATATACACAACAATCTCAATAGTCTCTGAAATTTTATTATACGCTTTTAGTACTGTGTAATGGAGTGCTTAAATTTCTTCAAAGATAGCTCTTTAGTATCCTTGAGAGACTTGTAAAAGCAGATACATCGGGCCATAAAAGACGCTCATATGAGTAAGAATTGATAGGTACGTTCTTTGTACTTTAGTAAATAACTTAAAAATATAAATAAATTATAACATTTATTTCTTGGTACCTAGATTAGGTGGATATTTTACGACCAGCAACGATTAAGTCCTTTTCTATGATCCCACTTACGTCCAAATTGGCGCGGTTAGTTTCAGTTTATTCTTCTCGATCACAAAAATAATTTCTCTTTATAATATTGTTATAAATATGAAATGGAAACCGTTGCAATACTTTATATTCTTTACCTTTTACTCCAGCAATTCTTGATACTGACGAGACTCCATTCTTCTGGTCGTGGACGCTTAATACTAAAACGTGATGTGACGCAACCACTGTCATTACACGGTGTTATGGTAATGATGTATTTTACATAGCAAATAATCTCGGCTACGTTCTACAACGACAGCTCGATTTTTCCCCCACTTTAAGCGCAGGAGACAAAGTTTTAAGCTGTGCCACGTATTCTTGCAAAGTTTTATATGAAACATTCACACCGAAGCGTAATCTACAAACTTGTAGAAATGTGCAACTTGTCATGTAAGTCAGGGTCAAATGCAAATCGAATTAAAGGGGATAATTTTCTTGTGTGATCAAACATGCATAGTAAAATCGCTGTCCAAATAAATAATGCATAATTAACAACCCTAACCAACTAAAGTACAGACCCGCGATTAACAATTATGTCTCTCATTATACTTTTATATATTGTTTTAGTTTAGTTTATAGTAAATTGTTGATGCTTTCGTATATTAGTTCTCTGGCGGCTAAGCACATGTAAATTTGCTCGCTGTTCGTATGAGTCACGAAAAGAAAAGGCAACAGTACGAAGCTATGGCTTCATAAGTTTACAACAACAAGTTACTGTTACGAAAAGAATATTGACAGATATACCCACATACATCCCAATGCTAGACAAGACTCTCCACTGCAACTAAAACGAGCTAGGCCTAGGACACAGCAACGAAATTTGAGTCTCGGCTTGAACACTGCGAATTTCTACCAAATCTCGATTTCGATATTAGGTGAGTGTGGTGTAAGCGACGCCCCAGGAACGTGGAAGGAAAGTACACGCGAACTTGTTTGCATTTCACTGAACAGATCGAGTTTCTTTACGAATCACGTACGTACAAGTTTTCAATTCTTGCCTTAGATTTTCGCCTCGTATAAGTGTCTCGTTATATTCTCATAAATACGGTGATCTATTTATCTATAGTTTTATGTTGATGTAGTATTTCAGAATGATCTGTATCTGAATATGTACGTCGCACAGTTAGGCATATTCTTTGCTAGTTAAAGAGGTTAGACTTCATTCCACCTTTCGAGTCTATTGAGGACTCATTGAAAAAGTCTTAAGTACGCAGGTGACTTCAAGGTACTAAAAAATATTATTAGTTGTTTTTGAAAAGTCTAAGACATGTGCCTAGGATTTGAAGAGTTCTCATGTTCGAGATTATCATTTTATTTATTTTCGGGGCTCAATACATATTATTTATGTCGGCTAACAAATGTCCCACTGCCGGACAAAGGCCTCTAGACTCAGTTTAAAAACACTGTGAAATCTAAAAGTCTTGCCTGCCTTTAATTCTCATCAGCGACCCGCGGATAGATATATAGGTCATTGAACAAAAACATCGCGCCACTAATCTTTAACCCGTCATGCACTACATGCATATACCTTTATAGTAACAGCCAGAAAGCAACTAAAAACTTTAACATTTAAGGAGGGAATAACTTCATGAAACATTCGATTTGCATGAAATTAATTGAATGTCCTCGGAACCTCGAAAGTAGTAAGCGAGTTCGTAAAACCAGCATTATTGAACGTCTATAAAGGATTACCACAGCGATGAAGGAACTTGTTAATGTCACATTGTTATAACTTATGTGAATGCGCAATTTTTTCTTGGAAACTTCTTCACAGTTGGAACTAGTGGAGACTTAGCGTACGTGACGAAATGCGACGAAGAACGCAAGCTTTTTTCGCAGAATACATTTTATTTATCCATATATATTTGTTCCAATGTTAGGAACAAGTCTATTGAATCATTTAAAAGTACCAGATGTTGTACTTAAGATTGAAATCCGAAGACGCATCTGTCGTGGTCGTGTTCTTGGCAAACCACGCGCTAACCTAACTCTAACTGTATTCACATGAATTATCACGTAGGTACTTTAATGATGAAGGAGACCATCGTGGGGAAACCTACTCACCTAAAAGTTCTTAGGAACCAATTTAATTTGTAGAAGAGGTTAGCGCCCAACAGTGGGATAGTTATGAGCTGATGATAAGACTGCCTATTGTCTTTGGTAACAATTGTGTTGGTAACAATAATAAAGAGCTGTCCATCTGTCTATAGTCTTAACAGAATGCAATAAAACTACCACTTAATACAATTAAAATAAATTCCAAGACGTGGGGTACAGCACATTTGCCCTAGTTGCAGTTTCATAAGTTAAGTCGTCGCCAGTTCGCTATTCATGTCGATGGTGTCTTCAGTCAGTTTTACAAAATTATACGTTGGAATTTACTATTGCGATAATATTATCTTTTACACTGGATAAAAGAAGACTTACATAATATTTCCAGTATAAAATGTGGTGTATGTTACTTTACAGGTTCCCATTTAGATCCATACCATACCAAGATCAAATCGGTTCAAATTCAATGCCTTTTTATGCCTTTCAACACCATTTGTATTTATTTTTCAGAACATTAAATACACGCAATAGACTAGCGTGGTGGATAAAGGCCCAAACCCTCTCAGTTGTGAAGGAGGCCCGTGCCCAGCAGTGGGACGTATATGGGCTGATGATGAACATTAATTGAACAAATATTGCTCTTATTTGAAGAACTACACTACTGTCAATAGAGTCGAGGGAGTAAGTGGACTTGTGCTACATGGTATTCTATTTGCTAACATTTAGTCGCAAAATAACTAACCAAGGCCTAAATCCTCTCCATGCGTCTCCTGCCCATCAGTGGGAAAGTGATGAGTCGCTAAATGCCAGTGTCAAAAAAGTACAGTAACTATTAATAAATTCTTTCAAAATGTATAGGATAAAAATATTAAGACAATAGAATGGGTCATTGCGTCAGTGTATACTAGAACCGGTATCGTAAAGAAAAGAAATATTTCTGCAACACAACAACAAAATATGATTCAAATGATGGCGCCCAACCCTAAATACTTAGGCGCACAGCTCTAACATCGTTAAACAGAAAATGTAAACTATCGAGAGGAAGCTTTCAACTCGCTAATGATTTGTACGCAAGGCTGCCACTAAGCACTTATTTAAATTTCGCGATAACGATGTGAAAACTATATTACGAAGAAGACTGTCGAAAGACGACTACATGCAACAGAAATGCGAATGTTGCGATGGATGTGTGAGGTAACATGACAGAGCGAGGAATGAATACGTTTGGCAAACTACACACCTAAGAAATTGAAATGAGTACTTTTAGGTGTGCAAGTTTCATCACGATGTTTTCATTCACCGTTAAAGTACGTGATAAATAATTCATGTGAATCCACACAAAACTTCGAAAAGTCAGAGGTGTATGCCTGGGTTTGAGCCCGCGACCGCCGAGATTCTTGACCGCGCACCTAAACCTCGAGGCCATCACAACTTCTAAAGTCTTAAATACAAATGTGGGTAGGTGACAGCCCTGTGTATAGTTGGCTTCGTATAAAGCGGCGCGCGACAGTTGCACCGGAACTACTTACAGGTGGCAGCACTAGGTGGCAGCTTTGTCGACGACCTCTTTGTTGTTGGCAGCGTGTATTTTGTAAGATAACTTTAGTAATGACTCCTCGTACGGTACTGTGATGGAACTCATCGCTCGCACACTCAAACAGGGTCGGATTTACAAAACTGTTTCTCGTTAGTCTCATGTGCATTCACCCCTGTATCCTATACTCAGTGGCGGACTTCCATAGAAGCCTATAAGCGTTACACGTTAATTGTGTAATGTCTAGTTTGTAATTGTTGATTGTGGGGTCAGTATATTCTCATTTATATGTCAAATCGCTTTTGTTAAATTCAAATCTTGAAGCAATCTTATTCTTGAAGCATAATGATTATAATTCGGAGTTTTGTAAGGCAAGCTGGGCATTTGGGCTTCTATGGAAGTACCGCCACAGCCAAAACCTAAATGGGTAGGCAGAACTGTACCTTTTACGTACTGATGGTACTTACCACAATCTATTCTTTAAAATGTTAACGCCTTTTGTTTTCATAAGCAACATTTACTGTATCTTAATTAATTTTGAATCCAGTGCTCGTCCCACGAATCCTTTAATACTAAAATACATAACGCCTGTCATAACTTTCTGAGCAATATGTTTCGTAAATATATTTTATATCGTTTTGTGCCCCGTTCAGGCCGCGCGTAATTTTATAAAATAATGTAGCCTATGTTACTTCGGAAATTCTCATATGTTTCCATACCTAAAATTATTGAAATCCGTATATTCGTTCCAATAATTCAAAAATACAAACCTTTCCTCTTTGTCATATTATTATGGTTTTTTATTTTATTTTTTTATTTTATTTTTGTAAATTCATAACTGTATTTAAACACTCCCAAATCTCCTTGATCACTTATAGAATTAAAATCAATCATGCCTGGTCCGGTAGAGATCGCTTCAAGCGATAACTCCGCCAATTTGTCTATAATACGAGTATCATCAGCCCAAATACGTCCCACCCCACTGCTTGGCACGGGCCTCCTCTACAACTGAGAGGGTTTGAGCCTTAGTCCACCACGCTGGCCTAGTGCGGGTTGGCGGACTACACACCTAAGAAATTCCTAAGAACTTTTATGTGTGCAGGTTTCATCACGATGTTTTCCTTCACCGTTAAAGCAAGTGATAATTCATTGTGAATACACACATAACTTCGAAAAGTCAGAGGTGTGTGTGTGTGTGTGTGTGTGTCACGTTTCATCAATTATTACATTTCAACACTGCTGCGTGCCGCTGCTGTTTAGAATTTTCTAATAGTAATACCATATTTTACGTTTTATTCGCAGTAAAACAAATTTTATAATTTAAAAAAATATGTTGGACCCTTATTTTATACAAGGTTGAGTAAAATAAGTTCCGATACTTCTAATCATAATATAAATATCTTTAGTCCAGAAATCTCTACCTGATTTGCCTCCCTGATTGAGATAAAATTCTCTTTTCATTAATGCTTTTAAACCCTATCCGGTTATGCTGTAGTTCATTCTACAAGGAAGAAATGCCGCATAAAATGTGCCTCAACTAAATTCAAACAATCTCAGCCCCACGAGTCTCATACTACGAGTAAACTTTATTCTTCAATTTATTACCATTGGCATTTTATATTTTTTATTTATAAAATCGCGAACGTGGTGACTTTTCCTGATTAAAGTATTCACAAGCACAAAGAGTATATTGTTCGCTGGTAAATATATCGTATTTTTTAAGTCTTAGAATGCAAATTACATTGAATTTCCATAGGAACTTGGGACCTTAAACTTCTGAGGAGATCGTTAATTGAGTGGTTCCAGTTTTAAAAGTTTTTCCGCTATTAACTTTTAAACATTTTTACTTTTTGCTTAGGTCGTATCGAGAGCTGAGTGCTAGCAGCTGAATTAAGATATCTATATATTTGGTGCAAGGAGGTTCAGAAAGGCGTCTATGGTTTTATGACTAAATATTGGCAAATAGATACATAGAAAATGGGAAATGGTCACCGCTTAAAGACCTTTCTGGATATATTTTTTGTATTAAAAATATTACTGTTATGAATGTTTGTTGTTAAAAATAAACATAATAAATTTGACTAAAATTATTTTATAAGTATTTATTTAGTTTTTGGCTTCTACGAAATATAATGTCAAAGAAGAGCGCGGCATCTATGAAGTAATCTAGATTAGTAAATTCCCGCATTTTTTTTGTTTTCAATCTGTGATAATTATAAAATTATAGCTTCAGAAAACATGACTACTATACAGGGTGTAAAAAGACCATGATCGAAAACTGAGACAGGTAATAAAAATTGCGATTACTAACACATTATAAAAATCCCGATTTTTTTAATGTTTTTTTTTACTAACCAACATAAGTATTAACTGTGTCAGTTTTCGATGACGGTGTGTTTACACTCTGTAAAAAGCCTAAGGAATAAAGTTATGTTAATATTTTGTACAATTATGGTTTGTATAATTTAATATATTATACAGGTGTAAATATACCATCATCGAAAAATAATATAGGTAGGTACCTTACAGTTATTGTGAATGTAAAATCTCCAAAATTTTTATTTTCATTTTAGGGATTTTTATGCGCCAATTTATTTGTAATCACCGTTACTATTACCTGCCTTAGCTTTCGATCACGGCGTTTTTACAAACTTGACTTGCAAAAAGTGGGGCACTTATAACCTTGGCTCGTAACCTAAATCTAAGACTACCCTCTCATCACCTGCCACTTTAGAATTCCACACGCTTATAAAACATTACACGCGCTACTAGAACATTCAACATGCTACTAGAACATCTCACATAGCATACGATGAGACGTCATGTTAATTAATAAAAGAACACCACAATTTTCGACGCCGAAGTTAAGCTATCCGATACCAAAATGGCTTGTTGATGGCGGTCTATTTAGAAGCTCCTTATCGAAGTGGACCCGTTATAAAATCTTCCGAAACGCTTACGCTTTGAATGTTAAACAGCTATTGATGATAAAAGCACCCTAATTTTTATGTTTCTGTACCCTGAGGAGGGCAATTGAACTTTTGTTTTGCCTGTAAGTGGTATACGTAAAATGCCTTAAAAAATAAGAAAAAAAAGGAGTCTGGTTGAAAGGAATATCAGACGTAAGAAAAAAGAGTCACTGAATTATAGCGAGTAATGAGGCTTGTCATTCATTTTTAGGAATACATAAAGAAAGAGAATTACATCGTAAGACCAGTTGTTTAAAAGTATACCTATAGCTTAAATAATTGCATATACATAGGTATAGCTAGCTATGTATTTTGACAAGTCCATATAAAAATCTTTAAAGGTAAATTTGTTGCCAGTCGATATTCTATTTGGTCTTTAATCAGGGGTTTTAAAAACAACACGATACTTTCTGATTTCAAAACACATACAACTTTATGACCCATCAGTATTTTTATCGATGAGGACGGGTCCTCGGTATCGGGATACAGCGACTTTTTATAACAGAACTCGACGAAGAACGACGCCGCTAACACTAAAAATTAATAAGCCAAAATGCATTTTTTTATAAAAATGCCAGTTTCTTAGTTTTACTAATTCCCAATCCTATGCTAACAGCTAATAACTTTAAAAAAATAAAAAATTATAACTTAACTCTATTTTAATTAACGACGCCGATAAGACTATAAATAAATACGTCAAAATGCATTGTTTTATTCAAAGTTCATAGCCTTACAAATTCCCAATCCTGTGCTAACAGCTAATTCCATTGTAAAATTTGAAAAAGCAGGGCAATTTTTCACTGGGAATACAAACGATATTTTCGCAGAAGCGTCCCAATCAGGCACTAGACCGTGTGTTACCCGATTAAGGCGAGAGGCGGCAGACGCTATCTGATCGCGTCCCGTCTCCCAGGCACGTTCCCGATCCCAGATAGCTTTCTGTTAGCTAGAAAATCTACCGAACACAATCCCCTTGCCAATCCATACTTGCTTTTTGATTGCTACTTCACTTGTTTCAATAAATCACTTTAACTCAATCAATCACCGTAAATGTGTTTCCGAAAAGTAAGTAGAAGTGAATTATTCATAATCATCATCATCATCATCAGCCCATATACGTCCCACAGCTGGGCAAGGGCCTCCTCCACAACTGAGAGGGTTTAGGCCTTAGTCCACCACGCTGGCCTAGTGCGGGTTGGCGGACTACACACCTAAGAATTTCCTAAGAACTTTTAGATTACAGGTTTCCTCATGATGTTTTCCTTAATCGTTAAAATAAGTGATACTTCATTGTGAATACACAAGTAACTTCGAAAAGTCAGAGGTGTGTGCCTAGGATTTGAACCGGCCAGTATTGAGATTCTCGACCGCGCGCCTAAACCTCGAAGCCATCACTTCGTACAACATTATAATCAGTGTGATATGTAGGTATGTAGGCGCTACTGGGATTTTGCGAAAAGAAAGAAACCCTCTCTAAGATACAATTTTTGTGTCGTGGGTATCAGAAACTACGAGAGACTTTTCGGTCTCACAAAGACCCAGACCCGAAACAAATATTTGTGGATCACGCAAACATTCGTCTCGGTGCGGGGATCGAACCCGCGGCCTCTCGTTTCGCAAGCTGGTGTCTAGCCAACTGCGCCACGGGGCTTTATTTGCACGGAGACATATATTTATGTACGTGTTTTTTTTTTCGAGGGTAAAGCTATTTATGGCTTTACTTCCCGCCAACCCTGGGGGAGGGGAGGCAGAAAGCGTATGTCGGGGTCACCGTCCTTCCAGCCCGGCGCGCGGTGGCGTTATGTCCGCACAGATGTTAGTGCCGGGCTGGGTCCCTAACCTAACCCTAACCTACACCGGCATACCGACCAAAATCCCCCGGTGGCCATCTCCGCGCCAAGTGGGGAGACCACGGTACGTGGGCGAGAATCGTCCACAATAGTGCCGCAGCCGCCCATGTATGTGTTTCAAAAAATTTATAACTAGAATGTTAGTGTGAGCGCGTGATTTATCAAAAAGGTACATAACAGTCAATGATATGTTGATACGATCAGAAACATCATGTAACAATGCAATTAAAAATCCAAAATAAATATTATATTAATAAACAATGTAAAATAATACAATGCTGAATAAACGGTCATTGTTGGCGGCGTGGACGCGTCGACTTGGCTTAATGCCAATATATTTAATTTTAAACTTCATTTCGTATTAACGAGCTGTAATGAAATTATTAATTATGATTTTAATTCATATAAATGGCGTTTTATTGGGAAAGTTAATTATTTACAAGTAAAACACCGGCTTATATTCGTAATTGCGGATTCGAGCGATTTTTGTTCGTGCTAAGATTAACGTGCATTTTGTAAACATAATGTTTTTATAGACAATATTGTATATGATGTATATAATAGTGTATTTAATTGGAGCATAAAGAACAGCTAAGCAGCTATAAGTTTTTGATTTACATGTATTTGTAAACTGCCTCGTGTTCTCGCAGCTCTAAGGCAGATGTTTTTTGGGTTTTTCAATGAAGAAATTCTCAGTAGGAGTACTGTGTCTGGAAATGTGCCCGATAAACAGCAAGCGGCTCACCTTTATTACGTGAGAGTGATACATTACTGACGAAATGTACATACATACATACATAAACTCACGCCTATATTCCCCAAAGGGGTAAGCAGAGGCGCATTTCTGCACCCACATTTCGCCAGGTACCTATGTATCAGTCCCACGTAATAGGGGGCGAGCCTATTGCCGTTTTCCAGGCACAATTCCAGACTCCGTGCTGCTACTGAGAATTTCCTAATGGAAAAACCCAATAACACTTTGCCCGATCCGGGAATCGAACCCAGGACCTCTAGATCGCACGGCAAATACTTGTGCCGCGAGACCACGAGGCAGTGCTGAAATGTGTGCCGAATATGTATGTATGCATGTATGTATTAACAATATGTATGTGTGTATGTGTGTATGTATGTATGTACCAGTGGCCGTACTTCCATAAAAGCCCAAAAACCCAGTTTGCCTTTTAAAATGCCGAATAATATCTTTAAGGTTTACATCTTTATTTGACAAAAGCAATTTGACAAATAAAAGAAAATATCCTGACCCGACAGTAAACAATTATAAACAAAACATTACAAATTAACGTGTAACGCTTTTGGGCTTCTATGGAAGTACCGCCACTGGTATGTAGGTATGTTGTATGTATGAGTAAATGGAAGAAATACGCTGCACTTACTGCT
The DNA here is from genome assembly GCA_907164795.1 of Hemaris fuciformis. Classification (NCBI taxonomy): domain Eukaryota; kingdom Metazoa; phylum Arthropoda; class Insecta; order Lepidoptera; family Sphingidae; genus Hemaris; species Hemaris fuciformis. The sequence goes on from OU015454.1 coordinate 2,383,392, forward strand.
TACTACTTGTACTGGGATATAAAACAGTTTACTAAAGCGGAGTGATTAGTAACTCACGGAAAACCGGCAGTTGATTATTCGCCATGTTGGTTTTACCAGTATGAATTCTAGACTTAGTAAAACTAAATTTTTGCGCTGTGGCCAAGTTGCTTTCTACGCTAGAGTTTTTGCCCTTAATACCTGTTCTGACGTTAAGCAGCTTTGAGTTACGGTTTAAGTGGTAAAAGTATGAATTAGTGCACCTTTTTGAGATTAAACGTCTTTTGGCGCTACTAAGACCTGTGGGGAAAAACTGCATGACGCTGTCTTATACGGTTATGCCTCTATCATCATCAGCCTATATACGTCCCATTTCTAGACACGAGTCTCCTCTAAAACTGAGAGGGTTTAGGCATTAGTCCACCACGATGGCCTAGTGCGGGTTGGCGGACTACACACCCAAGAAATTCTTAAGAACTTTTAGGTGTGCAGGTTTCCTCACAATGTTTTCCTTTACCGTTTAAGTACGTGATAATTAATTGTGAATACACACATAAATTCGAAAAGTTAGAGGTGTGTGCTTGGGGTTTGAACTCGCAACTGCCGAGATTCTTGACCGCGTGCCTAAGCCTCGAGGCCATTACGACTTACCTCTATGCCACTTTTATTTATTTTTCGACGCATTACTGCATTGATTTTCATCTCATATTTTCTGTCTGCTATTATTGGGTGTCTCATGACAATCAATTTTCGATTCGCGTAATTTCCACAAACATTTCTAAGATGTGTCCAATTTACTGCGAACATAATTAAGTGAATAACGCAAAAACCAATACAAAATATTAAATACATTATGATTATAAATTATGCATTGTAAAAGTAAACCTTAACTATTAATCCGGATCACATTTTAATGAAGTTTATCAGGTATAAGACTGGATCGTGGTCTCGGAGTCCGGAAAAGTGCGAAAAACGGCAATAGGCTCGCCCCCAATTGGCGAAAAGTGGTTGCAGAAATACCTATATCTCTGCCTACCATTTCGATGAATACAGGCGTGAGTTTATGTTTGACATAAACAAAGTCAAAATATCTTTATTCAAATGGACATTTACAAGTTCTTTTTAATCATCAATTTTCGAAACGTGTTATTGCTGTAGAGAAGAAACGACTAGAAACTTCCTCAGCAACACGAAATGTCATTTTATTATTGAAGTTATACTTCTTTTGGCGCGTTAGGGAAAAATGATGAGAGTGATTTTTTACGATGCGCGCGCACACCGACACCAAAAAGTTATTCAGAAAAAGTTTGTTTTAAATTTTAAGAATGTAGAATAGTGACAGTAGTAGTTTTTTTTTATTACGTCACGTACGGTCAAGACAGAGTCGAGAGAGGTATTTATTTTATTTTATTTATTTTAATTTAATCTGATTTTACTTTTAAAATTCTGCTCACGTCACGTGCCCTCCCAGCGTGACGTAAGCTATCGATTATCCCCATTGGAATCGGGAATTTCGTTCATCCTAATTTTAAGATTAAGTAAAAAACTTATTGAAGTTATTACGATGCGCGCGCATACTGTCATGAAAAACCGACACCATGAAGTTATTAAAATATTATTTTATAGTATATTATTATATTGTTTAAGAAAATATATATTTATGTATGAAGTATAACTTCTAACGCGTGTACATAAGTACACACACACACTTTTTTTTCTATATAAAAATTATTTCAATTTTACATTATAAAATGTACGTATTTATATATGATAGCAAGAATATCCTCGCTTCCTTTATAAACTACAACGAAGGGTGCAATTGAAGACGTGCGGCATGTACAAAAAGACATATCGAATGAGAATCCATGTACATATTTTGTGAATTTCCTGTTTATGTATTCTAAATAAATTTCAATGTTATGAAATGATCGCGTTTAAACAAAATTGTTTGTAAACAAAACATGCTGTAAAAGACATTCGTCTATTATACCTCAAAGTGTGTGTTACCAATTTGAAGCAAACACAAAAATGATTTTATTTTTTCTAAGTGCTATAACCGTTTATAATGGTAAGTCTTTTGAATTTTTAGCTTGTAAATACAAGTAAAAAATCATTTTCAATAATCAGGTCTTTAAACGGAGAAGGAAAAGATCGCAACAATACATAATCTCACTAGCTAATTTTTATGATTTATACTCTCTATGTTAGGAGACCATGAAAAAAAGCTGAAAAATATCAAAAAAATTACGTAGAACCACCACAGTCGACTGACGCTATTCATCCTGGCATTTAAACTAGTTATATCATATCTACAAAAACAATTTGTTCAGCCTTTTTTCTACGAAACTGTTCCCCACACGCGAGTATAAAAAATGGTGCAACACGTGCAAATAAAAACATAAATCCGCAGCGGTGATTGCACAGAGCCACAAAGCGGGGTGCGGCGTGGACAACTCTCCAATAACCGTAGTGTATGAGGGCATAGCGCGAGTCCACGTATACCCGTGGATGGGTGTGCTCTTCTACCCGATGCGTACGTATCTTTATCATCCTTGTGTACTTCGTCGTGCATTTTGGAATTTTTATGGATTTAGTCACGGGAAAAATCGCAATGCCATTACAAGTACAGGGTGTAAAACATCCGTGATTTGATTTGTGAAACTAATGGCCGAATACTGAAACACTACTTAATCTGAGGGCGACTTATATTTAAGTGGCTGTTATAATTTAAGTGGTATACTGAAACATCATTTATCGGTTTTAAGACTGTGATTAACTAATGCCCACTTAAATTTCCATAAATCGCAACATTACCACAAAAAGTTCTTTTACATGACATTTTTTAAGTATATGCTGCTTAAATTATAACAGCCACATAAATTCGGCCATAAGACAAGCAATAGCCACGGTGATTACAAATATATTGACGTTAAAAAAATCCCGACAAAAAATATAAATTTTGACGTTTTTCTAACAACCATCAGTATTAAATGTATTATGGTTATTAGGAAAACTTTTTTTTTGTCGGGTTTTTTTAACGTCAATGTTTTTTTAATCACCGTAACTATAACCTGTCTTAGATTTGATAACGGTCTTTTAACAAACGTATAGGAACATAAATACTCATATAGCGGTAATGTTAGCGACGCAGTGATTGTTTTACTCCGGCCTACACTTCAAACAACTAAACTTACCTTCAGGTAAATTTATTATCTGTATCTTAACCTTGTAATCTTGTATAAATCTCTCACTCGTCAACACAATTTCTACGGGTAATTAAAAAGTCTGAAACTGAAGCTGAAACTAGAACGCACTTGGGCCAAGTGAACGCCCAGTGACTAGGCGTTCCAAACAATAACAAATAGGATATCCCGCCGCTAACTGATTAAAAAGCCAAGATTGAAAATATTGCACAAATCAACTTATAGTTTTCTCTCTGATCTCCACCGGACGAGCTCAAATTTTGTTTGCCTTCCTTTCGGGCATTCCACCCCTAGCAGTTAAATGATCCTAAATAAAACTTTATATGTCATTTATTTAAACAGATAAAAAACGTTTAACAACAGTCGTGGTTCTGGTGACGAAACAAATGGCCTTAGCTACAGCTACTGAAATTGACAAGCTGCCCAAAATGGATTTCAGGTAAAGATTAACTTTATAAAAGTCCATGAGATTAGTTGATTAGATACAAGACTAAACTAAACTCAAGACCTTGGGTTATCAAACTTTATTAGTTGTAGAGGATTTGGGTATTTTTTTGGGACCAAAAAGTCAAGCCAAATATAACTTTAGGTGTTTGAACTACATCATCTCTTACTAGGCCAGCGCGGTGGACTTAATCCTAACGCATCTCAACAACCATAACCCCACATATACGCTTAATTCAACACCAAATTCGCCGAAAACTAACATTATCATATTGACAGTCGGCATAGTTGGTCGGTATTTTTTTTTGGACTCCACTGTGCTTACTCCTCAGGTACCTACAGTGGAGTCACTTTGCTGTGCCAGTATAAAAAATAAAAAATACTAACCAAGACGAACTTCACTGTTCGTAGTATATTCAAAGCTGGATGCACCATATCTCTACCGATTAAAGCTTTTTCAGAGAAAATTCAAAAGTGGTGTTTGGACACAACTGTAGCGGGCCTGTAATCAACGTTCGCGATTACACGTTCCACCCAGATTATGGCAAAAACAGCTACAGCGCCCTAGCAATGATCCAACTGGAGACAGACCATTTGTTAATAGGTAAGTCAACCCTTCCAGAATGCTATACATACATCGTTCCCTGGTAATTGTCGACTAATGTACAATTCTGCTGAATTGGGGATGGGTCGTTGACGTTTTTGGCGTCAACGAAACGTAACCGTTTTTTTGCATTGGTTAACTAGTTAAAAAAACTAGTTGAATTCGTCAACTAGTTGATAATATTAATGTTAGCAAATGAGCAGCTCGTTTTTTTTTGAAATTTAGTTACCCTAGCTAGATAAATGGTCGGAAAAGCCCTACGAATTCAACTAGATTTTCACAACCAATCAACCGTTCGTTCGTTTCTTCATCGTCAACGGTTGATTCAACTAGTTCGTTATCAACGCCCATCCCTATCCTGAATACACAGCGCAGGAAGTTATTATCTATTGTACTGGTCGACGCTTCTCGTGTCCTTGCAACCCTCCAATGCCTCAATCATGAACATCCTAACTGATGTTATAAATCTGGAAGTGATTTTGTGTTACGTGTTCACGTCTATGTCGATAAAACGATTTTGAGACATTTCGTGCAAAGAAAGATGGATTATATGCTACTTTTCAATAATGATTGATAAAGTCTACATAAACGAGGTAAATAACATATTTAATGGTTTAAAATCGTCACATTAATTCTATATATCCGATTACAATAACATTTTGTCAACTACTATCTTGCTTTATCAATTTCAAACTGAAGTTTAAATAAATTCAATCAGAGACATGGTTTGACACTTTTTTACCTTAATCCTGGTAGTATGTCGTTGAATTTAGAACAACAAAAGATTCACAGTAAAATAGAAGAAGATTAACACAAAGTTAATCTACTTAATATAATATTTTTGCCAAGCTAAGTTTGGAATTAATAACTTTTAAGCCTTAGGCAGTTTTTAGCGAATTGATGAATTGCTTAGGGAATAAACAACGTTTTGTTGCAGATTTGCAGCCTATATGTCCTCCGCCAGCGCACTTTACAAGTCCACGGATGTATGCCATGACTTTGTCTAACGGTACGATTTTACTTGAACATAATAAAGATGTAAAAATATATATATGTAGATATGTATAATCTACGTTACTACAATAATGTATAAAAAAAAAACAATAACTATATAAATAAATAAATACTACACCCAACAGGCACATACATAGTTCTGATCCCACACTAAGATACAAGTCTTATGTCGTGGGTATCAGAAACTACGAGAGACTTTTTGGTCTCACATACACCCAGACCCGAAACAAATATTTGTGGGTCACACAAACATTTGTCTCGGTGCGGGGATCGAACCCGCGGCCTCTCGTTTCGCAAGCTGGTGTCTAGCTAACTGCGCCACGGGGCTGTCATATATATACTCAACAAGTACCTATATGCCGTGCGATCTAGAGGTCCCGGGTTCGAAAGTATTATTGTGTTTTACATTAGGATATTCTCAGTAGCAACACGGAGTCCTGAAATGTACCCGAAAAACGGCAATGGACTCGCCCCCTATTACGTAGGAGGTATACATAGCAGGCAAACTGTTGGTGCCGAAACACGCATCTACCTCCAGGCGTGAAGTTATTTATAATGTATGTAATAATTAATAATAATTGAAAGTCATTTTTTTCCAATGCTTTACATTCTCAGACTGCAGCAACCCAATAATAAAAATTCACAAAATGGAGTACGTTGATGAACAAGAATGCAGACAATATTACAGGAGGACGCAGGTTTGTTGAAAAAGTGTAACTGTGCTAACCGCTGAACCGTTGCAAGATAATTGTAATCGTTTTGCGTCAATTCACACACTCGGGTGTATTAATTGACAATTCTAACTCCACATTAAGATGAGAGAGTTTCGTTTTCAATATCAGAAATCTACCCAAAGTAATTCGGTCTCCTAAATACACAGGCCAAGTTGAAAATAGTAGGAGAAAAAAAAAAGGTAACTTGGGCATAATTAATCCATCCAATGTAAAAAAAATATGCCAGAAGCATCGTCCAGACAGTGTTTACAAAATACGGCCTTCTTTCTGCTTTCTCTATTCATCTTTCATTCATCATCACTATCAGCCCATATATGTACGTCCCACTACCGGCACGGGCCTCCTCTACAACTGAGAGAGTTTAGGTAGTGTCCACCACGCTGGCCTAGTGCGGGTTGGCGGACTACACACCTAAGGAATTCCTAAGAACTTTTAGGTGTGCAGGTTTCATCACGATGTTTTTCTTCACCGTTAAAGTACGTGATAATTCTTTGTGAATACACGCATAACTTCGAAAAGTCAGAGATGTGGGCCTGGGGTTTGCGCGCCTTGAGATTCTCGACCGCATGCCTAAACCTCAAGATCATCACGACTTGCTTTCTCTATAACTGTAATAAAATAATTGTTTTTAGGATTAAAATGTTTTTTGCCTTCTAGTTGGATATAAGCACTCTGTGGCCATTACATTCAACATGCGCGCGGGCTCTTAGTGGTGGAGAATGCGTCTGGCGCAGTGGGGCCGCCCTTGTTATGAAAATCAACGGAAAATGGAGATTGGTACGTATAAACAAAAACGCATAATATTCTACGTCAAGATACAAGACGTGGATATCGAATAACTAAGTCTTAATATTGGTCTTAAAAGTACAAACAGGTTGCATAAACACCGTGATAGCAGTCATGCAATAGCCACGGTGATTACAAACACCGTGACATTAAAAAAAAATCCGGCCAAAAATATATTTTTTTACGTTTTCCTTACAACCACGATTATTAAATGTGTATAGTTGTTGGGAAAACGTTTATTTTAATTTTTTTGTCGGGATTTTTTTTATGTCCCGGTGTTTTTAATCACCGTGGCTATTGCTTGTCATAGTTTTCGATCGTGGTCTTTATACACCCTGTATGTAAAATTGAAGTATTTATTTATATGTATGTATGTTTAATTTTATGTATGTAATTAATTATATGTATGTTTATATATGTATGTGTATTATATGTTTGTATTTCGTCAATAGTATTGTTTTGATATTTTACACACCTGCCTCATCTCATCTCTGCATCACCCAAGGTTCGACTGGAAGAGAATGCCTTAGGCATTAAGTCCACCTTTACACACTTTGTATAAAGTGTAAATATGTAAATAAATAAAAAAAAATAGGTCTAAATTAAACATAATTATATTATGTGACGGACTAACTTGACTTTAACGACTCCGTGGCGCAGTGGGCTAGACCTAGTGTCTAGCCCTTGCGAAACGAGGGGCCGCGGGTTCGATCCCCGTACTTAGACAAATGTTCGTGTGATCCACAAATATTTGTTTCGGGTGTTTATGAGACCGAAAAGGCTCTCATAGTTTCTGATACCCACGACACAAGACTTGTATCTTGTGTGGGGTTAAAGCTATGTATGTGACTGTTGGGTGTACTTATTTATTTTATTTATTAAACTAATATTATACTTCTTTTTGTAAAATATTTCTTCATAGATAAATAAACAGTACTGTAGTAGTCAATTAGTGTATAGCGGAGGGTAGGAGGATGGCTTTAGGCGGATGTTCAAGTGGCATGCTGGTGACCGCTGCGGTGGCATTGCTATTGTTACCAGCACAATATTATGTGCCAGATCTTTACTCCGCAAAGGAAAAGCCACTTACGATACAGGCAGTAGTGCCACCTAGCGGCGCTCTAGCGTGGCTCGACCAAATCTTTACATCCTTGCCACCATTAGATCTTTTTATGGCTGCAATAATGTTAATTTTGGGGTTTTTCACATACCTTTACGAATGGATACAAAGAAAACTTATGGAAAGAAGAATAGCTAAGGTATGTAAAAAAATCATGACATTTGTAAAATGTCTCGCAACTTGGATTTTGGAAAGATTTTTTATGCTAGTAGTTTTAGTAATCTATTCATAGATGGCGTTAATTTATTACGGAAAGAAATAAATGAAACAACCTGCAGCAAGAAATACTGGCGAAGCAAATCTTTGTTAAAGTGCGTTTATAATCAAAGAACTGCCGATTTATTGTGTTTTTAGCTAGGGTTTGGCGTGTACGGCCCAGGATGCAGGGCGCCAGCCAGATTTCTGGACTACGGCATGTATCATAAATGGGTGAAAAACAACATCGCTAGAATTGGAAAGCCAGCTTTAACTAGACTTGGACCTAATCAAATTGTATTGCGCAGATGTAAGTCAGTAGCTAAATCATAAAAGTGTATTTCATTGTAAATTATAATCAGCCCATACACGTCCCACTGCTGGGCACGAGCCTCTTCTACAACTGAGGGTTTAGGCCTTAGTCCACCCCGCTGGCCTAGTGCAGGTTGGCGGACTACACACCTAAGTGAGATGTCACTGCTGGACTAAGGTTTCCCTCTTTTTCATCCACTCTTCTCTATTTTGCCAAGTTACGCCACTCCTTTCCTTAAATTAAATAGCTTCTATCTTATCTTATATCTTTAAATGAGCAATTCTTGTATATATATATATGACTGCCTCGTGGTCTCGCGGTACAACTATGTGCCGTGCGATCTAGAGGTCCTGGGTTCGATTCCCGGGTCGGGCAAAGTGTTATTGGGTTTTTCCATTAGGAAATTCTCGGTAACAGCACGGAGTCTGGAAATGTGCCCGAAAAACGGCAATAGGCTCGCCACCTATTACGTGGGACTGATACATACTTGGCGAAATGTGGGTGCAGAAATGCACCTCTGCCTACCCCTTAAGGGAATACAGGCGTGAGTTTATGTATGTATATATATATATTTATATAATTGGAATCTCGGAATCGGCTCCAACGATTTTCATAAAATTTAGTATATAGGGAGTTTTGGGGGCGATAAATCGATCTAGCCATATATGTCATTTGGAAGAAAAATAACAAAAAGGAGGCGTTTGAGTAGACTCTTCCTGACATCTATTGGCGAATTAGCGAATAATAATACTATTTTTTGTGAGCAACTAATTGCTTTAACGACACAACAGCAGATGGCGCTGTTAAGTAACATTATTCATATTTTATTAGTAATTCGTACTTAAATATAATTTCCAAAAAACACAATTAAAAAAAAACCGAGGAATTTATGTTTTATATATTGTATTTATTTGCTGTAATATCATGTGTAGTATATCATAAATTTATTAACACACCTACGCTTTTCATCTCAGCACCACCTAAGGTTCCACTGATGGAGACTGCCTCAGGCATTAAGTCCACCTTTACATTGTTTTTAAAGCGTAAATAAATACATAAATAAATTATTTATTTAATTAACGAATGAATAAATAAACAATCAATTTATAGTGGTACATTTGCCTTGTTAATTTAAATATGTATTTCCTCAGCGTCTTCAACGTTCCAAAAATACGGTCCGTGCGATATAGAAGAAACTAAAACTGAAATATACACCGACACAATAGAAATGAAGAGAGAAAAACAAAACTTCCACGTCTCATACAATGTAAGAACATTTTAAATTTTCAATTAAGCAATTTACCTACTTGTTTAAAACGCTTTAAAAGTTTTACGATTAGTTAAGCGCAATAAAGTATACTTGCGTTTAAAAATGTATGTTTTATGTGTTCTAGCAAAGTAAGTAAGTAGTAAAGTAGATATGGCCTCGAGGTTTAGGCACGCGGTTGAGAATTTCGGCGGTCGCAGGTTCAATCAGGCACACACCTCTGACTTTTCGAAGCTATGTGTGTATTCTCAAAGAATCGCTAGACGGTTTAACGGTGAAAGAAAACATTTTGAGGAAATGTGCACACCTAAAAGTTCTTAGGAATTTCTTCGGTGTGTAATCCGCCAACCCGTCCTAGGCCAGCGTGCTAGACCAAGGCCTAAACCCTCTCAGTTGTAGAAGAGACCCTGCCCAGCTGTGAGGCGTATAAAGGCTGATGATAATGATGATGATTAATAAGATTAAATTTGCAGTTAACACTCTACGCAGATGTGGAATACTCATGCGTGGTCTTTCGAGCTGATAATTACAACCTCTTTGGACGGGACTTAGGAGACGTATACAAGAAACCGAGGCTGTCCCTTCGAAGGTGGTGCGCTGGGTCAGGAGGCGTCTGTTACGACTTCCAGTATTTAGAAATGCATTTCAACATCGAAATATACTTCACTCATCACATGATATTCAAAGTGAGCGCGTACGGAAAGGATGCACAGATAATAGACCCCCTTTTGGCAACTGCGTACGCCAACAAAGTGAACCAAAAACCAAAAATCAATGACTATGAGTATGTGAAAGATAAAATTAAATCCGAGAAAGATACACGCAACTGGTACTGGTTTTATAAATCCGATGTTAATGGTGGGTCCACACGATACAGACTTTAAGTTTGTACAAATATCTGCACAAACTTAAAATCTGAGTAAAAATCTAAAGTCTGCGTAAAAATATGATGACAAAATGTTTTTGCAGACTTATTATTGGCTCAGACTTAAATTACTGCAAGCATGCCAATTTTCACTCAGACTTTTTAGTTATACAGACTTTTGTATGCACCGATTTGTTGCGCAGACAAAATTCTATGGAAGCCTGCGTGAAGTTGGTATCGTGTGGACCCACCATAAGAGACGGTAGTGTAAATATCATTTATTAATCAATTATACATAAAGTATTAAATAATTCTATTGTTAAATTTTTCACTTCCATGCTGTCAAACCGAATCAGTCTATAAAGGTCTCGTTAATGAGAGAGAGGACCAGAAGCAGGGATGCCATTGACACGGTAATCGCCGTGTTATACGGCAATTGGGGTCAGTTGGAAAAAAAAACACGGTACACGGCAGAATATTCATTGCCGTGTCATGAAACACGGCAATCACATGATAAGAATTTAATACATTTTGAAAAAAAAAATTTAACACGGCAACGCCTCCAATTTTTCTACAAAACACGGCAATTCGACATCCAAAACACGGCAATCAATTTTTATTTTATGACAACCCTGAACAGAAGTGTAAAGTCGACGACGCAGGCCTAGTCTGAATTAGTGGACTAAACTTGAAAAATTGTTGCAATTCCAACCGTCATCATTTATCTTTAGCAACCCATATATGTATAGCCCCCGCAGCTAGATCCGGCCCATCCCTACAATTGAGAGACGTTAGGCCTTAGTCCACCAAGATGGCCTAGTGTTTGTACCTAATTACACTCGTTATATCATGCATTGTTATAGTGCATGGCAATTTATTGCGATTACACACTACCTGTGATAATTTCATCATGACTCAAAATAAATCCAATAAATTCAGGTGTAAATGCTATGAAGTTAATCCACAAGTGACCAGCTTCTAGTAGAATTTATGGCAAAACTTCGAGGATATGACGATATTACAGTATTAACCTAATCCGATACATTATTACTATCTAGTCTTTCCTGTCACTGGCGATTATTTTACTGCCTTAATAACACAACTCGCATTACACACCTTTTGACCATCAATATACTACTTATTACGAGGCCTACGTTCAGCAGTGGACAGCGACAGGCTGAGTATATGGCATCCAATCCATCAGCTAATGGAAGTCCACTGCTGGACATAGGCCTCTCCCAATGACTGCCACAGGGACCTGTTGGAAGCAGCCTGCATCCAGCGACGTCCCGCGACCTTTACTAGGTCGTCCGACCATCTTGTCGTATATGGCATATATGCTAAATAATACAGTTTACTAACAGAGTTGATGAGGCATATCCATGTTGATTAATTTATTTTGTCTATGGTATCTAATGTAATAAATAAATAAATAATAAATACACCCAACAGTCACATACAAGTCTTGTGTCGTGGGTATCAGAAACTACGAGAGACTTTTCGGTCTCACAAACACCCAGACCCGAAACAAATACTTGTGGGTCACACAAACATTTGTCTCGGCGCGGAGATCGAACCCGCGGCCTCTCGTTTTGCAAGCTGGTATCTAGCCAACTGCGCCACGGGGCTGTCAAAATATGTAGTAATAAATATGTATGTAATGTAGGGCAGGTTAATGGAGAGTGTTGATATTCAGTGTTCAGTAAAGTTTTTTTGGTATAATAAATATCAGTAACGTTCATTATTACATTATTTAAGAAGACAGACTCATTCCTTCTTAAAGAGTCCAGTTTTAATAACTAGTTAAGCGACTAAACGAGGAGAAGATAGAAGTATTTATTAATAAGTCTCAATATTATAATGAATACTCTTATAACGTTTTTAAATTATTTAATGTAATCCGTGAAAACGTAGTATACTACCGTATTTACCGTATACTACCCGTATAGGTATCTAATTTATATTAAGTAAGCTTCTTGTAATTATCTGTATACTACGGTTTGTTTTCCTTTGTACAATAAAAAAAAAAAAAAAAAAAAATACAGCATGGAATAAATATTCCAATAGAAAAATCCTGTCTCAGCAAAATACGTCCGATACCCAATAACCATAAAACACTCATCAAACTTGAACGTTTACAAAATTCCATATATTTTTTTCTAACAAACTGTAAGGTAAGTTCGCGAGTTGGGCGGGAGTTTGACTGCCATTTGCATAATTTCCGTCGTCGTTCACAAGTTCCCGAGGCTGACCTCTGATTCGTTTTGTGTCTCAACTATGCGGGATGGACGTGAAAATGGCGGCTCAAGTTATATTATTAAAAGTTGCCTCGATGTCTGCAGATGTTAAAGGTCATAAAACAAGAAAAACTCCTTTCGAAGGTCGTGAAAACGTGCTATGAAGGTGAAACCATTTCGAACGAACTTGATACTTCATCAAAAACAAATGACAGTCTAACGCTCGAACTATAGCCTGTATGGGTTGCCTTCACCGAGATGGCAATAAAAACATGTAAACACACGCTTACGCTTTGATCTATCGGGGTAAATAGAAACTATTGTAGGCCTACCTAAATATATGTATAACTCAAAGTGACTGAATGACTGACATAGTGATCTATCAACACACAGCCCAAACCACTGGACGGATCGGGCTGAAATTTGGCATGCAGGTAGATTTTATGACGTAGGCATCCGCTAAGAAAGGATTTTGATTAATTCTACCCCCAAGGGGATAAAATAGGGGATGAAAGTTTGTATGAAACTTTGTCAATTTTAAACCGATCGGACTGAGACTTTGCATGCATAAAGCTACTATGACGTAGGCCAACCCTGAACCCAACCCTGTAGTCTACGCGGACGAAGTCGCGAGCAAAAGCGAGTACATATTTACTTACCCTTCATAATTAAAACCGGGAAACGCTTTGAAACCAGTAGCGGTACTTCCATAGAAGCCCAAAAGCCCACTTTGCCTTACAAAATTCCACATAATAATCTTTAAGCTTTAAATCTTTATTTAACAAAAGCAATTTGACATCTAAATGAGAATATCCTGACCCCACAATAAACAATTATAAACTAGACATTACACAATTAACATAAAACGCTTTTGGGCTTCTATGGAAGTACCGCCACTGTTTGAAACATCATTTGATACAACAATTCACGTATTATTTCCAAGTATTGTGGCTGTTCACGGGCCAGATACCTACCCCACAAAAATACCACCCCTGCCAAAAACAAACATACTTTGAGATTTCCATCACAATAATATCAGCCACATACGTGACTTGGCTGAATACGAGCCCTCTTTACGGCTGCGAGATAAGTCCAAAAGGCCAAAACTTTCTGGTATGAAGTATAATTTATTAACAACGCACATACTTTAAAAGGCATACTGGGATATTCAAGCCTCGAACTGCCTCCTAATGATTTCTAAACTCCCTACTTAACAGAATTTATGCTAATAAAAAATAAGAAATTATGCTAATTATATGTACCTAAGTATGTATAGTGACCCTTATCTGATTTAAGACACAAAACTATGCTAATCCTTCCATTTTACGAAAGGCCCGGTATTTTTTTTATTTTATTGAAGACGATTTTAAAATTCAGTGTACACACACACACACGGAGACGAACACTCATGCTTGTATCTTCGAAGGTAAGCTGTGTAATTTGGATCCTAATTATTAGGAGCAGAGTCTTTTGCCGATTTTTATAATAGAATTTCCTAAAGGATAAACCCAAGAACACATTGCCCAAAACCAAGACTGCTTAGATCACACGGGCAACGGCACATGAGAATTTCTTAATAGGAAAGCCCAAGAACACATTATCCGATCCGTGAGTCAAACTTTATTCCCACAACAACATTTATACCGCGGAACCAATATAATAATTTATTATAATAAAAAGTAACATTAGGTATCAACTAAAGTATTGTAAAAGTTAGAGACGATAAATGCGTACTTAGTAATAGCTGTTAAATGTTACAAGAGTTCGGTGAAAGGAGAATCGTTAGTGAGCCGAACTAATCCGGACCGCGGTCTCCATTCAGAAAATCGTTACGGTTGAAACCTTCTCGAAACGCTGATTGTTTGCTCTATTCTTCTTAATGACAAACGTTTTGTGCCAATTCGTAATGTTTTTTATTGATGTTGCAAAAACCGGATGACATTTTCAATTCTACGTAACTTGGCGAGACATTTAATACTAATAGATATTTCTCAGTAGCAGGAAACGTTCCCGAAAAATGCAATATGCTCACTCCCTATTACTTGGGACAAAAACACAATTGACGAAATGTGGGTACAGAAATGCACCTATGCTTACCTTTTCGGGTACTTACGGGTATTCAATATGATTAATATACATTACTTGAACATACAATAAAACACACAACACCTTTACATGTTCATCTGCAAAACACACATAATTCCCGCCAAATCCACAACATGAATCTTCTCCTGGACTAACATTTATTACATTATAATAGCGACATCTATTATTCAATCCCGCAAACCACGTCTGTCTAATTTTACCCCATGTCATCGATGTTAGTACAATAGACAAAGGAATCTATGCTTTGTATACCGGGTTTTGTTCGTGTTCCACTATTGTGCTGCAATAATACCAGGAGAATGTTTTTCGGTCATGATAAAAAAATCCTTTGTGAAAATACAGGAATTTGAACGCTGTTTATATGTCTTAATTTTTATCAAAATATGATTGCATTTAATTTAATTGTATAACCCTCTCAGTTGTAGAGGAGACCCGTGCTCAGTAGTGGGACGTATATGGGCTGATGATGATGAAATTGTATTAATGGACTTGCAAAATTCGTTCATTTTAAGCAATAGACTATTTTTGTTTAAGTAAATAGCTTATACAAATTTTATTGTTAAATTCACCTTGAAACTCAATCATCGTCATGATCAACCCATATTCGTCCCCCAGCTGAGTACGAGCCGCTTCCACAACCGAAAAAGGTTTGACTTTAGTCCATCACGCTAGTCTAGTGTGGGTTATCGGACTACACATCTAAGAAATTCTTAAAAAAAATATGCAGGTCTCCTCGCGATGTTTTCCTACGTTGTTTAAGTAAGTACGTGATAATTCATTGTGAGTTCACACATACTTAACTTCGAAAAGTTAAGAGCTGTGTGCCTGGGGTTTATCACTATAATTTTAAACGTGTCAACAATTTCTCTACAACTGTATATGCGATAACTATCTATAGATTTATAAATTTAAAAATAAATGTGCGACGAATATTTTTTTTGCAAACGGGAATCTGTAACAGGCACAGAGACGTTACGATATACTTCGGAGCGAGACACAATCCAGATTGCTCACCGCCTTATTAATCTAATTCAGGAAGGTCCAAATATTCACGACTTACTTTTGTCCTTATTAATACCAAAAAGTATGTTTTTCTGACGCATATAGCATTCTCCGATGATATTTTTAAGTCCCACCTATAGGCAGGGGAGAAAATCAGATATCTTTTGTGGGTCTTACAAGGTCGACTAAGCATAGCAGAATTCTACGTAATCATGAATTTGTACAAATACTTGTCATACCTACTCTCACGTACACGACACTTAGGTACAGACACACTTACACTACACTTACTTGCACACTTTGTTTACAAACAAAAAAATCCAAGAATGTTTCACATTCAACGCAGATTGCATATAGCGAAAGGAAACCCGCGAAATCTCATGGCAATCGAATTAAATCCAAGCTTTTTCAACGTGTCGACCGCGTGAAATATTCAGCGGACCAACCACACGCTCCGTGGTGAGTTACCCAAGCCAATTTAACCTGAATAATTTAAAACAGTCGAATTTCGAAGTTCACTCAAAGTCGAAATGGTCATTTACAATTTAGCAGTATTATAGACCTATAACCCCGACGGGTTATCCTGGGCTTCGAGTCGTGAGTGAGGCTGTGAATTATAGATGAATTTAATGTCAACCGGGGCAGGTGGCGCGGCAATAGGAATTCACTAAAATAAACAAAAGATTCACATTCTATGGTAACGGATATTTGCACCTTTTTGTGATCATTGACTTTTTGGACTTTCGTGCGATTATCTATAAACTCCATAATGCATTATAGTGTACTAATGTTATATTATATCAAAAAATAAGAAATGAAAGCAAACCGACACTGTGTTCTTTATTTTTGTAATACCTATTGCCGGGCAATTTTTCCGACTTTAATCTAATATTTAAAAAAATCTAAAAGAAAACCCCAATAGCTGTTTGCTCAATACATGAATCGTACTAATTAGCATAGAGACCACAATTACAAAGCTATTACCATAAAAACCCTTACATCTGGTGATATTTAAGATAGTTATGTGCCAATTACGTCTGTCTAAAAAGTAATATATTTCACATTAAGTAAAAGTAGCCCCGAAATAAGTAAACACGATCCAACCTCATTCAAAATAAGCGTCTATCATGCTTATTGTGGGGAACGGCTCTGCGGAAACACTGCATTTTTCTGTGATAAAAAATACCTTTTGTATTTTCCCTCTTTATTCAGTATAAAGATTCAGAAAGAGAGTAAAGTCATTAGATCACGTACGCTTTTTGTCTCGTCACTCCTTATCTTAAAGATGTGTTCACAAAGCCACAATCCATCAGTGCGTCTTGTTTTACTGTGATTACGTTTCAAAAAGATGACAACAAAAAATACCACGCGTTACAGCCCACAGGCCGTCTCAAAGCCAAGCAAAAACTCTTTTGTTTTCCATGCGAACTGGCGCGAGAAATTCTTGATTCGCGCCTTCGGGCGGTGTGACGACTGCTTTTTGCTTTAAAACTAGAGATTTTTCTATCAAAATCCGTGATTTAGGATCTTCAACTTTATTTCTTTGTGATAAGATGTTTACTAAGTTCGGTTGGGGGTAAAAGAAAATGTGTTATAGTGTACAAAAGACTGATTGTGGCAACGGAAGGCCCGTGAGGCAAGCGACCTTTGTAGTTCGTTTGTTTATATTTTAGGAATTTGTTGAACTTTCTCCATAGGTGCCATTGTTATTCCATTTGGTTCTGACTTTTGCATTTATTTCGCATATAGCGTAAGCACGAGAAGTAATAAATAATAAATACACCCAACAGTCACATACATAGTTCTGATCCCACACTAAGTTACAAGTCTTGTGTCGTGGGTATCAGAAACTACGAGAGACTTTCCGGTCTCACATACACCCAGAAACATTTGCCTCGGTGCGGGGATCGAACCCGCGGCCTCTCGTTTCGCAAGCTGGTGTCTAGCCAACTGCGCCACGGGGCTGTCTGGACACTTTATAATTTAATTTCGGTTATTTCAAAAAGAAAACTAAAAATATTGTTTTTAATAGCCAGATATTATGCTTTAGGTATTGCTATTAATTAGACAGTGTAAAGAAAGATTGAAATATCTTAACATTTGGAAAAACAATATTACGAGTATGTAGCCGCATGATACAACTACATACTATTCACTACTACTATTTACAACTAAATAATATTCAGATTTAAATAAACCATATGGAATTGGAACTCGCTTTACTCGGTCTACGTCTTACCTACGCCTACGGTTCCATTTGTCTCCTTACCAACTATCATCCAACTTGGTCCAGCGAGTTAGGGTAACAAACAGAGTAACTTTCTCACTTATAATGCCAAGTATAGTCTAATATCACAAGTATGTGCCGTGCGATCTAGAGGTCCTGGGTTCGATTCCCGAGTCGGGCAGAGTGTTATTGGGTTTTTCTATAAGAAAATTCTCGGTAACAGCACGGAGTCTGGAATTGTGCCCGAAAAACGGCAATAGGCTCGCCCCCTATTACGTGGGACTGATAAATACTTGGCGAAATGTGGGTGCAGAAATGCACCTCTGCCTACCCCTTCGGGGATTATAGGCGTGAGGTTATGTATGTATGTAAGTATGCTCAAATTGTTACGTGGGAGTTAAAAATTGTCAAAAGGGGGTTCAGACGTAAGTGTGTATTTATATGAAAGACTTAAAAAAAACGAATAATTACATCATTTAGATTCATTAGCCGTTTCCAAAAATTATGCATTGACATAAACATAATCGAAGAGAATTTCAACTTAGCCTAGTCAAATATTTCAAAAACACTTGTATGACGTGAACAAGCACATGAGCATGAAATTTAATCGCGATTATTATTTTTATGCTCTGCAGTGGGTACATGTGGGGTGGAATGATATGATATCATCATCAAACCATATACGTCACGTCACTGCACGGGCCTCCTCTACAAGTGAGAGGGTATAGGCCGTAGTCCACCACGCTGACCTAGTGCGGTTTGAAGGACTACACACCTAAGAAATTCTTAAGAACACCTAAAAGTGTGCAGGTTTCCTCACGATGTTTTTCTTCACCGTTAAAGTACGTGATAATTCATAATAAATACACACACAACATTTAAAAGTCAGAGGTGTGTGCCAGGGGTTTGAACCCGCGGCCGTCAAGATCCTCGACAGCTAGCGTGGCCAAACCTCGAGGCCATCCCGACTTCTGAATGATGTGATATATATATTATTAAATTTTGCCTTTAAGCTCGAAGTAGATTGATTTGCTTGGCTAAAGTCCAATAACTTGATGACATGATCTTTATATAGATTGTAGAAAAATAACTAAGGCTATTGTAGAAGCTGTATGGGCTTGAAGTCTTTTGCCTGAAACGCCATTATTGTAAACGTCAGTTTTGCTAACGTTGTCTCACAACGTCTAGATGATAGATGACAGCTAAAGATATAATCCGATAAATTCAAAAGCTGTATGTTCAGAAGGCAATTCTTACAATGAATGCCATTTTAACTTATATGGCTATCAGCATAATTTCCCAGTATAATTTAAAAGATGCGCAAAATTGAGGATGCGAGATATAACAATTAACAATACGCATATTTATTACATAATTGTTTATATTCACGCCATTGTTTGTGATACTTAGTATTTTTTAAATATTATTATAAACCTGTGATTTTAAAATAAATATAATTTGTTTGTATTTATCAATTATAATAAATTATTATTGGTAAGTTAATAAAATAAAAACTTATAAAGTACTAGAAAAAGAAAATTGTTATGATGATGACATAACATTAAACCTTTTAGAAATGTAAGGAAAATTACTAGACTTTAGAAAGATAGGATTGTGGATAATAATTATACCTAGACTTAAATACCAAATAATGATTAGCTAAAAAAAACACAACCCTATGAGGCCTTACTCCTTTTTACTTGTTTTTTTTATAGTTATGGCTCTATGATTATAAAATCTGATGAAAATTATGTAGATGAGGCGTGAAAGATATACTGCATAGGAAGGGACACCTTTTTATCACTGTTTAAACCAGCTTAAGAAATGAGTGAGAGTTCATATTGATCATGATTGTGTTAAATGCAATATTTTTCATTTAATAAATATTTTCTACGGTAATTTTCATTTTCAATATAGTTAAACATTAAAATATGTGAAGTCAATGAACATACTACTACAGTGATAGGGTATAGTCAAATAAAAAATAATAAGAGTTAATTCCGCCAGCCCTTGCTCTTAATTAATATAAAATTTCTAAGGCAATGGGACAACATCACATACATCACCCTAAGGTTGACTGGTAGAAAATGCCTTAGCTATTAAGTCCGCCTTTATACATTCATTTAATGTATATAAAGCATAAATAAATACATTACAGACCTGCCCAGCTTTAATAAGGGATGTACAAGAGTGTTGAGAATTTTACAAGGCATTAAAAATGACTACAACTTGTTTGCAGGCTTAAAACTTGAGAATGATAATAATTTTTGTTTGCAGATATGTGAATATTTTAAAATTTCATATAAGTATTATAAAATAGTTCTCAATAATACTATTACATTTTCCCAATGATTATATTGTTTTTAAGTAGTGTAGTGAAGGCCTTTAAGGTTGCAGGTTCAAACCCCAGGCAAACACCTCTGATTTTTCAAAGTTACATGTGAATTCACCCTGAATTAACTCATACATTAATGGTCAAGGAAAACATCGCAGGGAAACCTGCACACCTAAAAGTTTCTAGGTGTGTAGCCTGCCAACCTGCACTAATTCAGGGGGGTGGACTAAGGCCTAAGCCCTCTCAGTTGTAGATGAGACCTAGGCCTAGCAGTACGTAACTTCTTCAATTAATTCAAAGATACTAATATTTGATTCTAGATAATCCACAATGAGCGAAGACTTCAGCACATTACTTCATGTGTCTCCGGCACTCACAAATGACAAGCTCAGTAAAGCTTTATCCGACTGGTTTAAGGAACCAATGATATTTACACACTGGGAGGTAAATTTAAATTTTTATATGTTCTTTTGGGCTAACATCAAATAGCCACCTAGACCTAAACTCATAGAATTCAGGCTACTTTTGGTAGTTCACATTGTTAAATTTACAATTTATAAAAAGGGGAGAAGGCCAATGCCCAAATATTAATGGCCAATAACATCATTATAATATTTTTGAACAGTTTTTTTATGTTATTTTTCAATCAAGAACATTTACTTAAAAGCATATATACTTTTGCTATTTACAGTATGTAAGCGACACAGGTAAAGGCGATTCATATCTCAGCGAGTTGATAAGAATTAAGATCCATGGTACAAACAAAGACAATGTCGCCAAACATATCCAAGTCATACTGAAAAACATACCAAAGAGCAAATCCCGAAGGCTTACGTTCAAAAGTCACGAGTTCTTCAGAAACGAGATTAATTTCTACGAGAAAGTTCTACCAGCGTTAGTGAAATTTCAATCTGAAAAAAATGTTAGCGAGCCTTTCGACAAATATGTGAATCTGTTCCTAGCCTACACTGATGGTACTAATGACGTCATTTGCTTGGAAGACGCCTCACTGGATAACTACGGGAGCGCAGTCCGCCAAGAAGGAATTGATTATGAGCATTGCAAATTGACCTTTAAAGTTTTGGCGCAGTTCCACGCCTTATCATTCGCTATGAAGGACCAACAGCCAGTGGAATTCGAGAAAATACGGACCCAAGTCTTCGAGACTTACTACGACGAACGCCTTTGGGACTGGTACTCCAGGTTTTGGAAGAGAATCTCTGGTATAGCCATAGATGCTGTGGAGAAGGAGTACCCAAACTCGATATACGTGGAGAAGATTAGGAAGTTTGCTGTTCCCGAACGCTACCAAGATATGATAGACGCTGCTACGAAAACTACAGCAACTGCTGTGATATCTCACGGAGATTCTTGGACAAACAATTTCTTGTACAAGTACGTGGACGGCCGGCCGGTTGATGCAAAAATAATTGATTTTCAACTGTCTCGCTGTGCCAGCCCAGTACTGGACTTAAGTTTTGTGATATACGCTTGTACATCCCAAGAGCTTAGGCTAAAATATTATGACGAGCTGTTGAAGTATTACCATGATGTTCTGACAAAAGCGATTAGGGATATGGGAAGTGATCCAGAGAAAATATACCCTTGGAGTTTGTTCATGGACGAGATCAAAAAATATTCGTACTTCGGTCTAGCTTTCAGTTTTGAGTCTACACCGTTTATTGTTTTGGATCCTGAGGATGCCGTTAACATGGAAATGGAGGTAAAGTTTTATAAATTCTATATAAATTAAATAAGTAGGTACCTAGTTGAATTTATAGTCAGGTAACAATTTTGGTTATGCCAAAACAATTCTTTCTCTAAATATTCCTTTAAGTTTGATAAAGGTTTTTATAACGAGAAAAAATGGAAAAATTATCCGAATAAAAGTAAACCAACTACTTTTTTATAACGAACCTCAATCGTTATATATAAACCATTTTACTAGTATTAACAATCGAAAGTACCATATAAATCGCGGCAAAATAAATTAACACGGCAGACGTAAAGCTTGGTTGACATATTATTATAATGAGACTTAAATTTAAAAATGCACCCTTTTCTTGAATAATTTTCGCTGTCAAGACCAAGAAGTTGAATTACAAATAGTTTGTAGGTGAACAAGGTTGCTTTAACAAGTGAAGAAATTATTTTATATCATACTACCTGACGATGGCAAATATACGGAATACAAATTGTATCTAGCAGCCTCTGTGAAACGAGCGGTCGGAGGTTCGATCCCCGCTCAAAGAAAAATGTTAGTGTGATGCAAAATTTTTGTATTGGGTCTGGGTTTACGAGAGGCCGAAAAGTCTTTCATAGTTTCTAATATTTACGAGAGACTTAGATCTTAGTGTGGGGTCAAATATGTGACTGTTGGATCTATTTATTTAATGAATGAGAAAGTCCCTTCACATCAGGCCAATAGGCGTCATTAAAATTATATCACAAAACGCACATTTCGTACACTTAAAAATAAGTTAATCAATGTCTTAAATGGTATTTTATATGTTTTCAGGGAGAGGAGCAATTGAACATCGATGACGTATGGCAAATAGGACCTTTCAAAACTAAAGAGGGAAGACTTCGGGAGGCAAATAATGTAGTACACTGCGTCGATAGAGGATACATATAAAGTTTTAATTATTGTAAAATTAATAATATACCATAGAGTATAACTTTCATAGAAAAGGGTCGTCACAAAGCCGTATCAAGCCATAAAAAATATATAAAATATACCTATATGGCCGATTTCAATATACAATGATATACTATATCGATCCAAATAATAAAATAATCGGGTTGAAGATTGTAATTGACGCACTCAAATAAATTAATTTGATTGGTTAATTTATAGATCAATTCGGAGATATGGATCAGGATTGTTTATCTAAATAGGCAGTTAATCGTGTTGCAAATCTCGATAGCACAACACTACCGATATAATGTAATCGATATTCACGATACAAATGTAGACCGTATAGTAAATTGTTTTATTTATTCGTACGTGAAATATATATGTATAATGCCAACACGTTTAATAAGATTTTACTGTATTTTCAACTATTTTATTGTTTAATTTACCGATTATAATCGATACGTCTACGATAATCGATGTTTAAATCATATTGCATAACTAATGAGAAACTACACATTGAAGTTTCAAGATAAATAGTAATAGTCCAAGAATCATGATTCAGATGAATCAGAAAAAAATTTATCTAAAGTTTTACATAGATATGTAGTGTTTTTTTTTTTAAAATGGAAATAGTACTGCCGACTGCCTCGTGGTCTCGCGGCAAAAGTATTTGTCTTGCGATCTAGAGGTCCTGGGTTCGATTCCCGGGTCGGACAAAGTGTTATTTGGTTTTTCCATTAGGAAATTCTCAGTAGCAGACTTCGTGTGTGGAATTGTGCCCGAAAAACGGCAATAGGCTAGCCCCATATTTCGTGGTACTGATACATACTGGCGAATTGTGGGTGCAGATGTACCTTCGGGGAATACAGGCTTAAGGTTATGTATGTATGTATGAAATATTATAAAGGCAAGCATTGAAGTATTATAGAGATTATTAGAAATTATTAAGTTGTCATTATTGTTTGTTGATTTTAATAATAATAAAAGTTTTTATTTTGTAAGTATTGATGTTTGTGCTAGCTATACTACTTTGTCTTCGTATCAGTGGAGTCTATATGGTCTCACTCTGTGATCAGAACAGCCAATTTACAAACAGGTTCTAGTTTTATACAGTTTTCTTTACATAAATGTAAGGGACATTTTTATGCATATACTTATCAATAAATTTATATAAAATAAAAATTAGTTTTGTTTAAAGTTTATTTCATATTTTTACCTTTATTACATACGTAGTTTTTATGCAACAAACATACATTCCATTTAGTCTTATCTAACAAACAAACATGTACATTATACAGAGTTTATAAAGACCCTGATCGAACTAAGACAGACAATAGCCACGTCAATTACAAACATCGTGACATTAAAAAAATCCCCACAAAAAATAAAAATAAATTACGTTTTCGTAACATACATTTAATACTCGTGGTTGTTAGGAAAACGTATTTTATTTTTATTTTTGGGCGATATTTTTTTAATGTCACGGTGTTTGTAATCACCGCGGCTATTGCCTGTCTTATTTATTGGGAGCATAGAACGATGCCCACTGGTTAAAGACAAATTATTTGAAGCATAGCGTTTTTGCTACCGGCCTGAAGTGGGATAAAATATTACCTATTATTTTATTTCACTGCCCTGTTAATTCAAAAGAACGGATAATTTTGCGTTACACGTCCGTCTTTGGATCATAAAGTGTATCATAATCAACAGCCTTTTTTTTCACCTCCACTGTTGGACATAGGCCTCTCCTATGGCACGCCACTGGACTCGATCTTCGGCTAAATTGTATCATCATCATCATCATCAGCCCAAATACGTCCCACTGCTGGGCACGGGCCTCCTCTACAACTGAGAGGGTTTAGGCCTTAGTCCACCACGCTGGCCTAGTGCGGGTTGGCGGACTACACACCTAAGAAATTCCTAAGAACTTCTAGGTGTGCAGGTTTTATCACGATGTTTTCCTTCACCGTTAAAGCAAGTGATAATTCATTGTGAATACACACATAACTTCGAAAAGTCAGAGGTGTGTGCCTGGGGTTTGAACCTGCAACCGCCGAAATTCTCGACCGCGCGCCTAAACCTCGAGGCCATCACTGCTTCTTCATATAATATAATTGTATACCAACTTTCAACTCGTCGTTGTATCGGCTTCTTCGCTATTTGGAGGATATTGGCAGACTGACATAGGGATCCTATTGGGTTTCTGGTTCTTCCTTTTTATGTACGTAACTTTAGAAAAAATGATAAATTGCGATCAGAGCTTCTTGATTGTTCTTGTCTTGGTCTTCATCTTCTTCTTTGTCTTCTGCGTTGGAGGCGGAGTGGCCTTCGTTGGCGCGTAAGCGTAATACCCAGCGTCGCCGTCCGGCCCCGCTGGAAATAATAAATAAGTACACCCAACAGTCACATACATAGTTCTAACCCCACACAAGGATACTAGTCCTGTGTTGTGGGTATCAGAAACTACGAGAGACTTTTCGGTCTCACAAACACCCAGACCCGAAACAAATATTTGATCACACAAACATTTGTCTCGGTGCGGGGATCGTTGCCCGTGGCCTCTCGTTCAACAAGCTGACGTTTTGCCAACTATGGCAATTATTGCAATAAATTTTTAATTTAAGGGGATTTTTTTTAGTTAGTAAAGCTTTTTGTTTAACGGTGACAACAACGACATCATAGTGCGTTTGCGAAGAATGCAGCTGTATATCAATCCAACAATAAAACCAATCAGTTTGTTGTATCACTCTGAAGCATATTATTCTTATTGGTTAATTTTTAGATCAATTCAAGATAGGGATCAAGGTTGTCTATTGAAATTTGCCCTTAGTGAATTAGTTATATACAAAAAAAACACAAATCTAAGATAGATTTGTAGTAGTAGTGATGGCCTTGAGGTTTAGGCGCGGAGTCGTAAATCTTGGCGATCGCAGGTTCAAACCCCAAGCACACACCTCTGACTTCTCGAAGCTATATGCGTATCCATAATGAATTAATTGTCACTTGCTTTAACGGTGAAGGAAAACATCGTGAGGCAACCTGCACACCTAAAAGTTCTTAGGAATTTCTTAGGTGTGTAGTCCGCCAACCCGCACTAAGCCGGCAGGCCTAAACCCTCTTAGTTGTAGAGAAGGCCCGCGCCCAGCAATGCGACGTTTAGCAGCTGATGATGATTTAGTATAGATCGCAAACTTACATTCTTCCTTATTCGGCGGCGGCGTTGTACTTGACCATGTGTTATTATCGAACTCCGTGGTGGTCCATACGTCAAACTCTGGAACCCACATGCTATAGTCCAAGGGTTCATACCCAAAGTCTGTCATGTAAGTCTGACCACGGTACTCCGTTCTCGTCATAGAGAAGTCCTCGTAATAGGTCCCCTCCTCCCACTTCCACTTCTGTACGTCAAGTAATGTCATGTCTTGGATATCTCCCCAAACGTTCAATTCGAATAAACACTTGTCTGAGAACATTATGTAGACAGATATGTCTAGCACAGTGCCTGAAAAAAAGGGATTTATACTTTATAGGTTTGAGAACGGTGGAGTCAAAATCTTGGAGGTTGCAAGTTAAGACCCCAACACACTTCCCTGACTTTTCCAAGTTAGGGGCCATTCAAGTATTAAGTAAGCACTTAAGGGGGAAGGATTCGCCATGCTCATTTTTGATGATATCGGGGAATGGGGGGTCTGGATGGTGGTGACTTGATGATTTCGGATTTTTTACAAAATTTTGTCCCAATTTCTTGAATAAAAAATAAACTAGAACAGAGTAAAAAATATGTATACTTATGCTTACGTAAGTATATGAGGAGGGAGTACGATATTAGCTTACTTTTGCTGACATAGGGGACGGAGGGGGTTAATAATTTTGAAAAATTTGCTTACGTAATGCTAAACAGCCCCTTACGTGGTAAAGTACACCCAACAGTCACATACATATATAGTTCTGACCCCACATTAAAATACAACTCCTGTGTCGTGTGTATCGGAAACTATGCCAGAATTTTCGGTCTCACAAACATACAGACCCGAAACAAATAGTTTTTTGTGGATCACACAAACATTTGTCTCGGTGCGGGGATCGAACCCGCGGCCTCTCGTTTCGCAAGCTGGTATCTAGCCAACTGCGCCACGGGGCTGTCTATTGTAGCAGAGTTTTTCAAAGACAGACCTTTGTAAGTGTAGCACGGAGGTCCGTAAGAGAATCTTGTGCAGTGGTGGGTGAGCTTCAACTCGGAGACGGCAGACGCGTTCACCAACTCCAGCGTTACACACTGGTAGTCCACGTTGTTGTACAAGGTAAACTGAAGAGACAAATCCAAAATAAATATTCGTTTACGGCTGATTTTAATAAAAAAAATATTCGTATTTCGGCAAAAGCGTCCCAATAGGTCGGCATTAATGTTTTTATTTCCGCTGATAATCATCATCAGCCATCTACAGCTGAAAGGGGTAAATCGACTTAGTCCACCACGCTGGCCTAGTGCGGGTTAACACAGGTATTCAATATTAAATAATAAACTTAAGTTGATAAGTTGAACTCTGGAGCCTTTAAGAGTAGAGTGAACAGGTTTCTTTTGGATGGGCGTGTACCAACCTCGTCTTCATCTACACTTTCCATCAGGTTAGATTGGCGAATAATAATACTATTTTTTTTGAGCAACCAATTGCTATAACGACACAACAGCAGATGGCGCTGTTAAGTAACATTATTCATATTTCATCATTTTATTAGTAATTTGTACTTAAATATAATTTCCAAAAAACACAATTTAAAAAAAAATCCGAGCAAAGCTCGGTCATCCAGGTACTAAGTAATTTAAATTACATTGCCTAAAAATATTTTATTACTTGAATTTTTTGCACATTCCTCACACTGCGCAGATGTTAAATAACCCGATTCACGATTTCATTCATAAAATACTAATTATTAGATATGTGAACTTGAATAACACCTCAAAATTCCTCGCCAGCTCTTAGGCTAAATTAAAATATCATATTTACATTGTACGTGAGGAATTGGTACTGACTGTTGTCAGTCCTCAGAATAATGTCCTCCCTGAACATGAGGTTGACGGTTTCCTCCGGGTCGCACGCGCCGAACCTTTGCATCGCTCCACCGTTAGCTAAAAATAATAAAACAAAAGCCATACACAATTCAATTCAAATTCAAAATATGATTTACTAAATTTAAAAAAAATTACGCACAATTGTGTTTAATACTGGTTTTCGGATACATTTCCAGATTTTGCCCTACTATTTAGATTGTCCTTATAGCAAAACTCATGATAATGTCATGAGTGTCGTAGCGTGACCGGAAATCGAATCCTGGGCCTCGCAATATTCACACATATGCTGGAATAACGAGGCAGTCAAAGCGCAATATAATTCTAATTATTAATAATAATCTTACATCGCAGTATATATTTCTGATTGCTCATCTTGGTGATGGAAAGCCTCTGGAACTTGCGCAGGCTGAGCCGCAGCCAGGGGTCGTAGCTCATCATGTCCAGGTATCGGGAGGGGACTCCACAGCCTGGACCCCGCACTCCGATACCCAACTGTCACATACATACTAAGCAGTGATGGCCTCGAGGTTTAGACGCGCGGTCGAGAATTTCGGTGGTCGCAGGTTCAAACCCCAGGCACACACCTCTGACTTTTCGAAGTTATGTGTGTATTCACAATGAATTATCACTTGCTTTAACGGTGAAGGAAAACATCGTGGTAAAACCTGCACACCTAAAAGTTCTTAGGAATTTCTTAGGTGTGTAGTCCGCCAACCCGCAATAGACCAGCGTGGTGGACTAAGGTCTAAACCCTCTCAGTTGTAGAGGAGGCCCGTGCCCAGCAGTGGGACGTATATGGGCTGATGATGATGATGATGATGACATAACTATTTAGTAAACAAGTCTCAAGTGTCATATTACTTTATTGGAAACATTTGAATTATCATGAACACTAGAAAGCCAATTATGGAAAATATTAAAGTGAAAACTTCTTTAGCACCGCTTTTTTTGGGATGGGTAAAAAATGTTGGACTCGCGTCAGATCACGTGACGTATTACGTAATATAAATTGTCATGTTTGTGTACGATAGCGAAATAAAAAAAAATACCACGTAAATGATAGTACTTTTATACCTACTGATAAATAAAGCAATTCGTGCGAAATGATTCCCTAACCATTCAAAAATATTCAAAAATGCACAACGCTAATGTTGAAGTTTTGACTTCTGCCGACACTTCCGGAGTGCCATAAAAAAATATTCATCATCAGCCCAAATACGTCCCACTGCTGGGCACGGGCCTCCTCTACAACTGAGAGCGTTTAGGCTTTAGTCCTCCACGCTGGCCTAGTGCGGGTTGGCGGGGACTACACACCTAAGAAATTCCTAAGAACTTTAAGGTGTGCAGGTTTCATCACGATGTTTTCTTTCACAATTAAAATAAGTGATAATTCATTGTTAATACACACATAACTTCGTAAAGTCAGAGGTGTGGGCCTGGTGTTTGAGTCCGGACCGCCGAGATTCTCGACCGCGAACCTAAACCTCGAGGCCATTACTTGAAATGTAATGAATACAGCTGTTAAAATATTGTGATGATAAAATATCTTCATTTTTGGTAGTAACTTACCAATTGCCATCTGCCCCATACATCTCGGGTGACGAGCGCGCCCCCAGCGTTCCACACGCATGGATACTGGTATTCTAGAGACAAGGCGCACGCCACGTGAGGAGGCCTCATCTTCTCGCTATATAGCTATATACATTCATATTTAATTAATAAATTTGCAGAGTAGATGAAAAGAAAATTGCAGACATCTGTTACAACAGTACAAAAACTGAACTACTGTTAAAAATTACATTGTTTTTAGGGCACATAGTGTTTTGGTTACGTTAAAAAGACGTTGTAGCTTATTATAACTGTAACATAAATCAAACACGAAGCAGCACAGTTTCTTAAAATAACAGATATGATTTTTGTCCCCTATTTTCGTTCTGGATTGGAGACCGCGACTCGGCAAACGTAGTGTAGGACCCCCTCTGGCCAGGTGGCGTGATGATATTCGCAAGGTGGCTGGCAGCGGTTGGATGAGGAGGGCTGAAGATAGAGCCCAGTGGCGTGCCATAGGAGAGGCCCATGTCCAGTAGTGGACGTGAGAGAGGCTGGTGATGATGACGATGATGATGATTTGCAATGGAAGCTCGAGGCATACCTAATATAAATATGCGATTCCAAGACTTTTTTATTTCTTTGTACCTACGTACTCGAATTCGTTGTAAATGCTGTTGTAATTTGTATTACTTCAGTGCGTGTATTGATATTGCACCTGCTCTCACAAGTTACAATGGTCACCATTGAATGATGGGTATGGAGTGAGTTAGCTACTTATTTCCTAGAAATTCCAAACCTCTCCCACCTCTCCATTCTTAATCATCCATGTAAAAAGAGGGTATATCACTAAAGATTTTTTTGTTTTGTGTATGTTCATTTGCTATCGGGTAATTCGCTTACTCATTTCTCGCTTCTATAATATAAAAAAAAAAACATTGATTCTTACATTTGCTGCGATATAGAAGTCTTTGCACCAGCTGCCGGGTATGTGTTCCACTTTGTGCACTTGCTTCTGCAATTGTTTGTAATCTGTGGGACAAACAATACAAATAACCTTTTGTAGATCTTTCAAGTTTCATCTTGAATTTTTCCTCCAGCGTTAATGTACATGATAAATCATTGAAAGAAAATACACACTTAACTTCGAAAAGTCAGAGGTGTCTACCAAGAAGTTGAACTACCCGATCAGCTACCCAGCGACTAGCGACCTTCTATACGATTATTATGGCGGAATACTGAAACGCTACTTAATCTGAGGGCGACTTATATTTATGTGGCTGTTATAATTTAAGCGGTATATACTTAAAAAATGTCATATAAAAGAACTTTTTGTGGTAATGTTGCCATTTATGGAAATTTAAGTGGGCATTAGTTAACCACAGTTTTAAAACCGATAAATGATGTTTCAGTATACCGCTTAAATTATAACAGCCACTTATATGACAGCCCCGTGGCGCAGTTGGCTAGACACCAGCTTGCGAAACGAGAAGCCGCGGGTTCGATCCCCGCACCGAGATAAATGTTTGTGTGATCCACAAATAGGTATTTGTTTCGGGTCTGGGTGTTTGTGAGACCGAAAAGTC
Source organism: Hemaris fuciformis (assembly GCA_907164795.1). NCBI lineage: Eukaryota > Metazoa > Arthropoda > Insecta > Lepidoptera > Sphingidae > Hemaris > Hemaris fuciformis. The sequence continues at coordinate 2,414,666 of OU015454.1, forward strand.
TCTCGTGGTTTCTGATACCCACGACACAAGACTCGTATCTTAATGTGGGGTCAGAACTATGTTTGTGACTGTTGGGTGTATTTAAATATAAGTCGCCCTCAGATTAAGTAGCGTTTCAGTATTCGGCCATATATCTATTAAGACAAACCACGCGCCTAAACCTCGAAGCCATTTTTGTACGCCCTTTTGTGGAATGATGCTCTACGAGTACCTATATACATCTACTGACTAAGGAAAGTAAGCAAATGTTTACCTTCATCAAATTTGACGACATAGAACTTCGGACTCCTTAGAATTTCAGGCGGAGGACATAGTGGCTTGATTTTTGCTGAAACAAGCGTCCACCTAATTATCATCGCATTCATAGGGATTTGAAAGTGCAGACATCATTATCTGCTCCGACGGATCCCTATGGATTCAAATCCCTATAAATGCAATAATATATAGCGATAAATCCGATGGAGCCGACAAATTTTGGAATGGAGTCTATGTCAACTACTAGACATAAACTTCCCTCAAAGAATTCCAGTGTCTTTCACCATCATCATCAGCCCATGAACGTCCCACTGCTGAGCACGGGCCTCCTTTACCATTGAATGTGTTTAGGCCTTAGTCCACCACGCTGACCTAGTGCGGGTTGGCGGACTACACACCTAAGAAATTCCTAAGAACTTTTAGATGTGCGGGTTTCATCACGATGTTTTCCTTCACCGTTAAAGTACGTGATAATTCTTTGTGAACTGAATACACACATAACTTCGAAAAGTCGTGTGCCTGTGCCTGGCGTGTGCCTGGGGTTTGAACCCGCGACCGCCGGCGTTCTCGACCGCGTGCCTAAACCTCGAGGCCATCACGACTTCACGTTCTAGTTCCAGTTTCCAGTGCCTTGCTAAAAACTAAATGTAAAACTCACGGTTCCTAACAATATCCTTAAGTTGTATCAGAGCAATAGTGTTGTACGTTTCTCCATACTCAGGATGTATGACATAATTCCTCACTCTTCTACCGGGTGCCTCCCAATCTTCACCGAGGAGTACACGGGAACTTTTTCTGGTTACACGGAAATATTTTTGTTAAAATATTTTATTAGTCTGGTCGTATCAAGCCAATGATTTCTCCTCCATACCATTCAGATTTTCCCATTAAGAACAATCGCATGATAACCTCAAGTGAGGGCAAAAAGTCGATTAGCGGGTAACAATTTAGAGGCAATAATGTCGGTCGGTTCTTCACTATTTATATATAGACTGATCTCGGAAGGCAACTCTTGTGTGGATTACTATGATGGGCTTTAAAATACTACCACTGGCAAATTGGGCCTCCGCCTCTCCCTTGCACCGAACGAAACATAAGAAGGCTTCTTCACATCGAATCTATGAGACAGTTGTAACCGGTCGAGCTAAGCACTTTTCTGTTTCGTCTTTACTACGATTCTTAAGACCTTTCATGAATTGTAAGAGGAAATTCTGAATCTATAGGCAAACTAAGTATAATATATGTAGTGTAATTTAAAACCTGAAGTGTTTCGACGATATAGGTCCTATATCAGAAGCAGCCGCGAGCACAAATTCATTGTGTATCAAAATTACATTGGTTACAACTCTTACATCTCCTGCGGCATCTGAAAATTATTTGACATCAATTAGATATATGACATAATTATACACTTAAACTGTAAAGTAGATTAACTAGAATGGGGTTATATTATGGAAAATAGAAAATATAAATCATAAGGTAGGTATGGCATTTAACGCCCAATGTGTAATAACGCCCGAATCCTAGTAATCGGAGATAATGTCGCACGAGTTACGTTACACTTCACGCACACATAGAATAAACTAATAGGAACGCGCAGACGCAGCACGGCGTGGATCACGCCACGAATATTCTCAGTTTCGAACAACACCTCAAGAACGCCGGCAGTGCACATTGTTTTTATAAAATATACTCTGACAAATTTGTATGTTTTAGTTTATTTTTCTACCTATCTATTTCGAATTTTGTTATTAGCTTTTATTTAAGATACCTTTATTCCATATTTCACTGAATATTTGATTGATTTGTTTGTAATTATGTATGAAAATATGAGAATAATAGAAGGTGCTATTTGGGTAATAACGCCCCGTAAAGTGAGGTTTGGGCGTTAATAGCCTGTAACGGCCTGTATGGGCGCTATTATCCATATTGTGTCCGTATGTTTCATCATCATAATGATCTGCTTTTTACAGATTTACAGAAATGACTACATTTAATTCCACACGTAAGAAAAGAGGGGAGTCATCAAATTCATGCAGTAAGGGGTTTAGCTTTAATTAACTTCAGGGCGTTCATTGACGCACTGTTCTGGGGCGTCATTAGCCATCTACGTTTAATAGCGCCCAATAAGCATTTCATAGTCATTTATATTTTAATGAAAAATCCTTTATATTTTGATTTTCTATAGTTATTGAACATGTTAGAAGTGAGATATTTTCGTTAAAGATAATTAAGTAGAAAGTACGAGATGTGTTGGACGTGTTACAAAATTTAAATATTGTAGTATTTGTAGTTCATTAAGACAATTATAACGCTTTGTAATAAAAATATATACCATATACTTTTTGGTTTTGTACGGCTCTAAGTCGAAATATTTATGTTTATTAAGATAATTCGTAAATGAATATATGGGCGTTACTAAAAACTGTATGCTCAATAACGCCCATGACAGGGTATTCAAAATTTCTTTGTTTGCATAATTTTATACGACTTTTAGCACTTAAGTGTTAGTTTTATGTATTTATTTTTTATCAATAATAATATTTTTTTAAACAGTTTTTTAATCCAATTGTTAAATTAAATAATATATTGATTTGAAATTAAGTGGGCGTTAATTGCCTAGGATACCTTATATTTTTGTTGTTCTAATGATTTATTAAAACGCTGAGATATCGGAAGATAAAGAAAGTCGAATAAGCTCTAAGGTCCATTGCAATAAAATAGATGTAACAGGAAATTCTAGGAAATGTAATTAGAGCTCTATATTCGTTACGTAAGGATTCCGAGCTCAAAACTTTAAGGATGATGCTGTTGAGTCTAATAATAAGAAGGAATTTATCAAAGTTAACTCCCTAACAGTCCAAATAATAAAGTATTCCACTCCAAGGATATCTGTCAAGCGTAACATTTCCAGTTTCCACATCGACGTCGTGATCCACTCCACAATTTATAAGGTCTAATTCTACAGCTTTGGTTAGTATAGCTGAAACAAACACATGAATATTATGAGACCATCCCAACATACTAAACCGAAATTAGTAAGTAGTGTCCGGCAATAGCAGATTACTGGACACTATCGGGTAATCTGCCACGATGTAGGATTAATAAATAAAATGGACTTAGAGCGAAACTTCACTTTATATTATAAAGTACGAACTTTCGATAATGAGAGCAGTGATTACTTATCATTAGATTATATCAGATTTATTCTAATTAAAATGTAAAAAAAAAAACAAGAATTAAGTACTAACCTTTCGCTAATATCAACGCGATAATTTTACAACACATGTTTCACCAAATTTTGTACTTCTAACGCCTGCATTTATGAATTCATAATAAGTTATTGAGAAACTCGATCCACCATCCACTCTTTAATACATCAATTTTGTTATGAAATGTGATTTTGCTTACAAATTTCAGATTTTATATAAACGCGCTAGCTATGAAAATACTCTGACTGTGGTTATCATATTAATTATGAAAGTTTTTTGTTTTTAGGTTTTCGAGACAGCTTATTATGATACACTGACAGTGAAAGCTCAATTACCTTGCGGAGGATGGCAGAGCTTGTCATATCGTCTCACGGACGCTCAACCCCAATACTGAAGTATGTGTGGACGCCTTGAGTTTAATTTATGTAATTTTTATTTCATCATCGGCCCATATACGTCCCACTGCTGGGCACGGGCCTCCTCTACAACTGAGAGGGTTTAGGCCTTAGTCCACCACGCTGGCCTAATGCGGGTTGGCGGACTACACACCTAAGAAATTCCTAAGAACTTTTAAGTGTGCAGGTTTTATCACGATGTTTTCCTTCACCGTTAAAGCAAGTGATAATTCATTGTGAATACACACATAACTTCGAAAAGTCAGAGGTGTGTGCCTGGGGTTTGAACCTGCGACCGCCGAAATTCTCGACCGCGCGCCTAAACCTCGAGGCCATCACTGCTGCTTTTATTTATAACAGGCGTATACACGCCACAGCTGCCAACGGGCCTACTCTACCGCTGCGACGGGTAAGGCCTTAGTCCCCCTGTTGGCCTAGTACGTGTTGGAGAAAAAGTTCCATGTGGAGAAATCTTTGGTTTACAAGTTTCCTCCCAATGTTTTCTTTGTGGTTCAAGTACAATCAAATAATTGTAATTGAAAATACACTTAGCTTGAGTAGGTACTTTGATCGCGTGCCTAGTCCTCGAGGTGTGGCCTCCTCATGACTTTAATTCAAACACAATTATAAATGTTATAATTATACCACCTCGTTTCAAAATAACGGTGAATTCGATATATCTAAATGGCGCTAAACCCATGAAGATGAAATGAAATGTTGATCCTATAATATCTACAGAAAAAATACATACATAACCTCACACCTGTATTCACCGAAGGCATAGGTGCATTTCTGCACCCACATTTCGCCAGGTAGGTATCATCATCATCCATCCATCATTCAATGGAAGTCCACTGCTGGACATAGGCCGCCCCTATCCAAGTAGAAATCAGTCCCACATAATAGGAGGCGAGCCTATTGCCGTTATTCGGGCACATTTGCAAACTCCGTGCTGCTACTGAGAATTTCCTAATGGAAAAACCCAATAACACTTTGCCCAACCCGGGAATCGAACCCAGGACCTCTAGATCGCACGGCACATACTTGTACCGCGAGACCACGAGAGCAGTATGGAGTATAACTACAGAAAAAAAAAAAACAATTAAAATACAAATATACTTTCACATTTATATTAACGACAATTATGATTTACAGCAAAAAAGTAACGTAAACAATGTGTTGTTTATTTAATACAATACGGAGGAAACTTCAAGATATACAACTAGTGCTCGTCAGACAGATCGGATGTTCATACGAGTACATGCAGAACGGATGTTACAGATTCAAATTCCAACTACATACATACTACTCTCTGCTCAATGGTGGTACTTCCATAGAAGCCCAAAATCCCAGCTTGCCTTACAAAATTCCGAAATATAATCTTTAATATAACATAAAAATAGTGACATATCATTATTTAACAAAAGCAATTTCACATCTAAATGAGAATATCCTGACTCCACAATAAACAATTATAAACTAGACATTACACAATTAACATGTAGCGCTTTTGGGCTTCTTTGGGAGTAGCGCCACTGTCTCTGCTGTATCCCCGAATGTACAAGGAGGTGCATTTCCACGTTTACGTTTTGCCTAATACAAATCATAGGTAAATGTGAGCAAGTCTATTGCCGTTTTTTGAGCACGATTCTAGATTAAAAACTAAGGAATAAGGAAAAGTACAATAGCAGTTTGCTCAACGGGAATACAAACCCATCCTGGGTTTTATTATTTAGATCGCACGGGCCAATATTCAAAATCAGAAAGCATGTGAGCTAATTTTGCTCATATAATATGTTTACGGCTGTATTGCGAAGAGAATAAGCAAAGCTAGTGAACAAAATATTAAAATTAACTGTCTTTAGTGATAATTTGAATATTTTATAACAGATAATTATGACATTTTAATTATGGTTGCCTTGCATATAGCGGTATGCGATTGAGAGTTGGGTTTGAAAAGTTACCGGCCCCGATAGGGAAGAGTAATGTTATTAGGTTTTGTCGTGCCAGCTTATAAAAAAATAATTACACACTACATTTACAGCACATAATATGTATATTTTTTTTTTAAATATGTTTTTATGGTTGTCGAAACTCGAAAACCACAAGAGGCAATATACAAGGTGAAAACAGACCATGATCGAAAAGTGGGAGATATATTTTTTTTTATTTGACGTTTTCCTAACCATCATACGAGTAATTAAGTTTCACCTGTCTCAGCTTTCTATCTTGGTCTTTTTACTCTCTGTATACCCGAGCCTAGCTATCGCAGGGCTCGAAGTAGACCAAAAAAGCGCTAGTTAGACATCATCAGGGAAAATATGAGAACCCATAGTTTTACTAAAAATTATGCTAAAGATCGCCAAAATGGAGTATCAAGGAGAAAAGAAATGGCATTTAATGTAACTGAGGGAGTTTCTTGCCGTTTCTTCTCCACAGCAATAAAACGTTCCGGAGCGGCAATCATTTAAACTGACAATTCGAAAGTACTTGTGAAAGTCTAATTGTATAAACATTTTTTGACTGGTTACTAAAATTTCTTAACAGGAAAATCCAACTGCCCAGCCCAAGTGATTTTACTAAACTGGGACCCCTAGATCACATGACACACACATGACCATGGGGTAGTTAAGCAAATATACAAATATGTAACTGTTTATATATGTAGGAAGGCAGTACAGGGAGAAGATTACTTTCATATTCGTCTGAGTTATATTTGTCAATTATTATTCAGAAGAGGTTTTAACCTATGTAAAAAAATGTGATATGGTAATTTACAAAAGTTTATTTTTATTATTTTATTTATAAGTTAATTAAAACTTAATCTACACTTATTTATTATATTTCACTGTATTTCACTATGCTGAGATTAATAATATTTTATTGCCATAAGTTTCTGGCAATTTTATATTTTGTTTATAGTTTAGAAAACTGTTTATTATAGGCATTACAGTCAATTATACACTTTTGCCACCTATAAATTATGTTAAAACAAATTTGGAATCTTTTCCCGTAACTTACTACTGAAAGCTATAGCACAATTGTTACAACTACAAAGTCTTTTCACTGTAAACACAAAACCCACAATATTTAAATATGTGGAAAGTTTTTCTCAGGCATTCCTCATTCCAGTAGACTTTCTGTATGCGCTAAAATGCTCTAAGTACTGGTAAATTGTGTCTATTGGGGTGTAAATCTCATTCATTCTGCTTAATAAATGTTGAGGAGGCTGGACTGGAACAGATGGACCAAGCAGGCCTTGTAGAAACTCTCTCAGTAAACCCCAAACAGCATTTGCCATTACACATGGCCTGTATTCTATCTGCAAAGAGTATTTATAATGTTATTTAATATGACAGAAATGACACTATTCTATGTTAGGTAAAACTTGATGATCTATTTATTTGATGAAATTGACATGTAATTTGAAAAGCCTGTAGTGATGGCTATAATGATGATGTCTATATAATTTATTAATGGAAGTTATTTACATATCTTTTAATACCTAAGGTAAATAATCAAGTCAATAATATAAAAAAAAAACTTTTATATACGTTTTTCATATTCTCTCAAATTATGACAAGGCAATTTTAAGGCAATTACACATTTTAATTCAAGGGATACCTAGTCAAAAATATTTAAACATCACTTTAAAAAATAAGATTTTTGAATACCAAATTGTTTTACCTCAATCAATACTCCTTTGAAATTCTGATTCATGGTCACAGAACCCAACTTTATACAAAAGTCTCCCAGCTCAAATCTAGGCCCTTTGCTTTCAATCTTTGTCTGCTTTTTTGATGTGTAGTGTTGGGACAACTTCATCATAAGCAGATCAAACAGGCCATCAGCTATTACATGGATGTTCTTTGTACCACTTTCAAGTATTGAGAAGACTGATGCAGGCTGTTCAGAATTATGCAGAATGTGCACTGTTTTTGTTGTTCCTTGAGAGACATACAAACATCAAAGTAAAACTATAGGAAATTTGCTTAATTTATATATTTTTTTGATTCTATGTACAGTAACCATTTACTAAATTATAATTAAGTGTAAAACATATTATAGGAAAATACAATGATCTGAACACCTTTAATTAGTTTTTTTAACCCCAGATGCAAAAAGGGGGTGCTACAATTACCTTTATCACTAATTAAAGCTGCTGAGGATTTAACAGGTAATAATTTATACTAATGTATTAAGTTGAAAAGATTGTTTGTTTTATTAAACACTGTAATCTGAGGTACAAATTAAAAATTCTTTTTTTTTTAATAGTCCATTTATCAAGTAAGGCAATAGGATATCTACCATCATGCTACAAACACTAGAAGCAAAGCAGCAATGAAAAATCTGGCAAAAACCAAGAAAAAATTAAAAGTCTAAAGTTTTGCATAAGGTGTTGTGAGCTGCAGCTAGTTGTCTTACATTAATTAGAAAAAAAAATTGTATTTTTGTAAAGTCTATAACCTTTCCAAAGCTCCTACATTTCTCCATACCAAAAATCCCCTCTATTGTTACAGTGATGTAGTAATCAAACAGAAAAAAAATACTTTCACATTTATTTGTACAGATATAATATATAATACAAACCCATTTGGGGATGGGAAAGATAACTCTCGCAATCCACCAGGAATTGTCCCTGTTGTGTGGCTCCCAGAGCGAGAATACGTTTGGTGAGCAATTCAATCACGTATGTTCCTGTTTTGTTCTCGGGCACAGGGAATTGCTGTAAACTGAACAACAACCCGGTGTAAATTTAAGCTATTATGCTTATTATAAGACATCTTTTACACAACAATATACAGTACTTACACCGTAACACCCATTTTTAAGTTGTAGTAAGTAGTTTGAGGTTATTGTTTTGTATACATAATAAATAGGTACTATTAATTTAAATTAAACAGACGATAATATTTCCGATTAAAAATAAAAGTGTTCAGAACTTATTTCCTTACTTTTTGCGTTCTAAAATATAAGAAAATTGGAATCTAAATCTTGTTGACTATTATGATTAATTATTGACTTTCAAAAATGTCAAATTCTCGATTGTCGTTTCACGTCGTGAAATTCTCGACCATTACTTGCACAGAGTAAAATAGAAAACATAGGCAAATCACATATTATACGCTAGCCAAAATTTTTACACATTGATAAAAACAACATTCCCACATTCCTTACTGACAATTTGTTTTACCGTTTACCTACGCATATTTAGAAATAAGACTATGTGAGTCTGTGATGAAAATAGTCAATTAATTTATTTTGATTTCGAAGTGTAGTATATTTTCTGAATACAATAAAATAATTAAGTTAGGACTTAGGTAATTAGTTGTGGCTTAACTTTTTTTACTCCGAATTATTCAATTGGTGGAAACGATATTTCCCTTTAACAAAATACAAGAAAAAATGATAGGCACAAGATTTCTTGAATTCTGAAATAGTTTGTAGCCCATTATATAATATATTGTTTTTTTCTCTATCATCATTATCATCATCAGCCCAAATACGTCCTACTGCTGGGCACGGGCCTCCTCTACTACTGAGAGGTTTTCTCTATAGATTGATATATTAGTTGAATTAAATATTAAGCATAATCATGCTATTTCACCTAAAATATCGAATTATTAAAAGTTTAATTGTTAAAAAATTTAATACTACATTTAAGATTACTACCCACCCGTAGACAATAAATTATCTAACATGATTGATTCTTAGCGTATTCCTACAAAAACAACCAATCAGGAATCTCCGCACGTCGCCACAAACTACAACAACCAATGGCGTACAATAAAAACAAAAGTCTATTCATAAACCATACTGTAACATCTCGAGGTGGTCCAATTACAAGCCGCCAAATAATTTCACGGGCAAATTGACAAGTGCAGGCCCCCGATTATTACAGTATTTATTTACATCAAATTTATAATTTGGCCATTGTATATTTAGATAAGAGTGTGTAAATAAAAAACATATAAGTTCACATATTGCGTCAGCCGTAAATCGTAGTGATACTTGTGGAATTTCAACTCTTGAACAAGATCAGTGTAGTGCGTTTGATCACGGGATTCGCTTATTATCTAATACGAAAATTTTATTGGATGATTGAAAATGATACCAGATAACGTGACGTTGATTGTGAAGGCGCCGAATCAACAAATTGATGATCAGAGAATCGAGTGTTGTACATCTTGGACAGTCAGGCAGTTGAAGGGGCATCTTTCTGAAGTGTATCCTAGCAAACCGGTAAATACTCAATTATTATCTTTCCTTTACCGTTTCAGAACACTTTGTCCCGTATTCCAGACCTATTTTATATAGGAAGGATCCTTGAGATAATTATCATATATCTAGGATGATCCATCCAGACATGTATCAGTGACATAAGTTCATAAGGTTGATATACAATGTAACGTATTAGGCGCAGAAAGAACTTTGACCGGTCGTAATGATTGAGATATAATTTTCTATGTATGAAAGAACCAAACCAGTTGTAGGTCGTTAGGAAAACAAATCTTTGTTGGTATTGTATCGGATAAAGTTATCGTTATAATGTAAGAGTATTTGAGTGTGTATATTATTTTGTAGTACTTAGCAGTTAATATTTAAAATCATGTTCTAAACTAGAAAACTAGACATACAAATGTTTTCTTTTTGTGTTGCATACTAAAATTTAAAGATAAATACTCTAAGTTGTAGAGGAGGCCCATGCCTAGCAGTGGGACGTATATGGGCTGATGATGACGATGATGATGAATCACCCATAATTGCTGAATGCTATAAAAAACTCATCATTAAGCACTCAAATTAAGTGCAGGCTGTTCTAGAATCATTTTTTGTAATGTCAATGTTTATTCTGATAATAATGTAGTTCTATACCTTTGTCTGAGTATACACACATGTACAAGGTCATGCAAATTTTCATATATCTTTATGCTCATTACAGCTCAATTATTATTGTAGACACTGCCATTTGTCACCACATCTGTTTTAACAGTATGTCTGTACATCTGTTATTATTCTATTCTGTTATCACTTGGTGGTGTGGATTTTTTTAATCAATCAGGTTTTTTCAAAATTCAAAGCAGTGTCTAGGACAAACTGTCATAACCTAAAACTAGAGTTATTAATGTTCACCGAAATACTGCATTGAGATGGCCAACTTAGAGGCATATGATAACATCGACCAATCCCTGACTTTTGACTGCCACTTGTTTGATAATCTCGAGGAATGTAAAAGCATTTTAACAAGCGACCATAACTTTAAAATACTCTCAGTGAATATTAGAAGCCTGCAACGTAACTTCGACAATTTTCTGGTCTCATTAAAACGTTTGAATGTAGAATACGATGTCATTATACTTACCGAGTGTTGGTTACGTGAAAACTCAATTATCAGACACATCCAAGGCTATCAAGTGTTTCAAACAACCTGTAATACTAACAAAGCAGGTGGCGTTACAGCTTATATACGGGACTCATACGACGTTTCGGTAACGGAACCTAACATAGACGACGCTGACTGCCTAGTTATTAGCATAAATGACTTCGTAAAAATAGTAGGAATTTATAGAACTCCGTCCATAGTGAACTTGAACGCATTTCTCACGTCACTAGATTTAATCTTAAGTAACTTCAACATAAATTCTAGAATTGCTCTCGTGGGCGACCTAAATATAGATTTGCTCTCTGACAATCCTAATGGAGATAACATTGCGTATAACTGTCTTTTGGCTCAACACGGTCTCCTTCCTGCAATAACAAAACCAACCAGGGGAAAATCTTGCCTGGATCACATATTTGTTCGGAGCCGAGGTCAAACACTAGGAATTGTCGCCAAATGCTCAGTAACAGACCACGACATTGTCATGGCAGGTCTCAAAACCTGTGTAGAGAAACCAAGCAAAAAGACAAGAGCGTTTCTGAAGGTGGATAACAAAGCTGTTCTCGAGGAATTATCTACAGTTGACTGGAAAATAGTAACCAATAAAAATAATGTTAACGATGCCCTCAATTGCTTTAATAGTATTCTTGATTCAGCCGTATCCAAACATACAAAAGTCATGAATATCAGCCGCTCTAAATATAATATCAAACCCTGGATTACTCCCGGTTTACTCAGATGTATGCGCCATCGAGACAAGCTTCATCGCCAAACAAAATTAGACCCAAACAACAATACCCTGCAACTAACATATCGACGTTATAGAAATTTTCTTAAGGAGTTACTACGGAAAGTAAAAGCGAACTATGAGCACAAGCAAATAGAAGATAATCGTAAAAATCCAAGGAAGTTATGGTATGCAATAAAAGAAATTTGTGAAATTCGAAAACAAAGACTTGCTGCTACCAAACTATTAACGACATTGTCCTCTACGACTGAGTCACTCAATTTCTGTAACAAGTATTACACAACGGTGGGGAAAAACTTGTCCGATCAAATTCTGCATAGACTTTCTGTTACTGAGGAACAACTGAGCTCAAATGTCAGCATTCACGGCAGTTACGAAAACTCCCTGTTTTTTACACCCACTGACATTGTTGAGGTTATAGACTTAATCAAGAATCTAAAAAATGATAGTGCACCTGGCCTTGATGGTTTTAAACCCCCATTAATAAAACTATTAAGCCCCGTTATTGCCGAACCTCTTACTTTTTTGTGTAATTTAAGCATGTCTACGGGAACATTCCCAGACGTCTGGAAATCAGCTATAGTGTGCCCAATATATAAGACTGGTAATAAAAACAGACCGGAAAACTACAGGCCTATATCCTTACTGAGCATATTTTCGAAAATACTAGAAAAGTTAATAAACAAAAGAATAACAAACTTTATGGAAGAAAATTTCGCACTCTCAAATCGACAGTTCGGATTCAGACGAGGTAAATCGACGGCGGAAGCAAGTGAACTTTTGACGAACATTGTTTCGCGACATACTGATCATGGACGGCGATGTGTTGGAATACAAAATGTGAATCGGGTATGAGAACAATAAAGCACTGGCTGGACGCAAATCTGCTTACTTTAAACATGAAAAAAAATCAAAGTTTATTACCTTTAGAAAGACTTTAGCCACTGATATATCGACCCGCAAGTTATTAATTCATGAAAACACTTGTAATGAACCCAACATCAATATCTGCTCATGCAACAAAATTGATCCTGTGGACGAAATAAAATATTTAGAAATAACTATAGACCAACACCTCTCCTTTCAGCCACATATAAGAAACCTGGTAAAGCGAGTCCGTAAACATATTTATGTGATGAAGTTACTACGAAACTGCCCTTCTAACGATGTGAAAAGACTTGTCTATCTTGCCTTATGCCAACCACTGCTACAATACTGCATTAATGTGTGGGGAGGTGCCGCTAAAACATACATGCTAAGCCTCGAGAGAGTCCAGCGGGCCGTACTAAAGACAATGCTATCAAGTGTTTCAAACAACCTGTAATACTAACAAAGCAGGTGGCGTTACAGCTTATATACGGGACTCATACGACGTTTCGGTAACGGAACCTAACATAGACGACGCTGACTGCCTAGTTATTAGCATAAATGACTTCTTAAAAATAGTAGGAATTTATAGAACTCCGTCCATAGTGAACTTGAACGCATTTCTCACGTCACTAGATTTAATCTTAAGTAACTTCAACATAAATTCTAGAATTGCTCTCGTGGGCGACCTAAATATAGATTTGCTCTCTGACAATCCTAATGGAGATAACATTGCGTATAACTGTCTTTTGGCTCAACACGGTCTCCTTCCTGCAATAACAAAACCAACCAGGGGAAAATCTTGCCTGGATCACATATTTGTTCGGAGCCGAGGTTAAACACTAGGAATTGTCGCCAAATGCTCAGTAACAGACCACGACATTGTCATGGCAGGTCTCAAAACCTGTGTAGAGAAACCAAGCAAAAAGACAAGAGCGTTTCTGAAGGTGGATAACAAAGCTGTTCTCGAGGAATTATCTACAGTTGACTGGAAAATAGTAACCAATAAAAATAATGTTAACGATGCACTCAATTGCTTTAATAGTATTCTTGATTCAGCCGTATCCAAACATACAAAAGTCATGAATATCAGCCGCTCTAAATATAATATCAAACCCTGGATTACTCCCGGTTTACTCAGATGTATGCGCCATCAAGACAAGCTTCATCGCCAAACAAAATTAGACCCAAACAACAATACCCTGCAACTAACATATCGACGTTATAGAAATTTTCTTAAGGAGTTACTGCGGAAAGTAAAAGCGAACTATGAGCACAAGCAAATAGAAGATAATCGTAAAAATCTAAGGAAGTTATGGTATGCAATAAAAGAAATTTGTGAAATTCGAAAACAAAGACTTGCTGCTACCAAACTATTAACGACATTGTCCTCTACGACTGAATCACTCAATTTCTGTAACAAGTATTACACAACGGTGGGGAAAAACTTGTCCGATCAAATTCTACATAGACTTTCTGTTACTGAGGAACAACTGAGCTCAAATGTCAGCATTCACGGCAGTTACGAAAACTCCCTGTTTTTAACACCCACTGACATTGGTGAGGTTATAGACTTAATCAAGAATCTAAAAAATGATAGTGCACCTGGCCTTGATGGTTTTAAACCCCCATTAATAAAACTATTAAGCCCCGTTATTGCCGAACCTCTTACTTTTTTGTGTAATTTAAGCATGTCTACGGGAACATTCCCAGACGTCTGGAAAACAGCTATAGTGTGCCCAATATATAAGACTGGTAATAAAAACAGACCGGAAAACTACAGGCCTATATTCTTACTGAGCATATTTTCGAAAATACTAGAAAAGTTAATAAACAAAAGAATAACATACTTTTTGGAAGAAAATTCCGCACTCTCAAATCGACAGTTCGGATTCAGACGAGGTAAATCGACGGCGGAAGCAAGTGAACTTTTGACGAACATTTTTTCGCGACATACTGATCACGGACGGCGATGTGTTGGAATACAAAATGTGAATTGGGTATGAGAACAATAAAGCACTGGCTGGACGCAAATCTGCTTACTTTAAACATGAAAAAAAATCAAAGTTTATTACCTTTAGAAAGACTTTAGCCACTGATATATCGACCCGCAAGTTATTAATTCATGAAAACACTTGTAATGAACCCAACATCAATAACTGCTCATGCAACAAAATTGATCCTGTGGACGAAATAAAATATTTAGAAATAACTATAGACCAACACCTCTCCTTTCAGCCACATATAAGAAACCTGGTAAAGCGAGTCCGTAAACATATTTATGTGATGAAGTTACTACGAAACTGCCCTTCTAACGATGTGAAAAGACTTGTCTATCTTGCCTTATGCCAACCACTGCTACAATACTGCATTAATGTGTGGGGAGGTGCCGCTAAAAAATACATGCTAAGCCTCGAGAGAGTCCAGCGGGCCGTACTAAAGACAATGCTGAATAAGCCTTTTCACTTCCCTACCGAAAAATTATACGCAGAAACATCAGTACTAAGTGTTCGCAAACTTTTCATTAGGAATGTCTGTAATAAAAGTTCATGCTCAAAATCGCGGTAACGTGTCCACACTACAAAATAAACGTATACCAAAGATTCCCATTCCTGCAACTAAATCTGTTTTTGCACAACGACACCCATACTGTTTTCATCCCCGAATTTACAATTCTATGCTGAAAATATATAATTTTCTAAGCTGTACACAGTATGAAATTTTTTATTTTTTTTATTTTTTTTTTTATTTTTTTTTATTGGAACAACAAACAGTTACACATTCTTAAAACTAAGTAGTACAGATTTATTTGTTATACGATCAAATGTATAACTTACAGCGTCGTTCACGAATTACATATAAAAAGGTATTGCAAATAGAAACGTGTTAAAGAGACTAAAAAGTAATAATAATATAATAGGTTGACTTAAATTTACTACTATAATTTTACTATAATTTACAATTCTAAATTTTCATTTGTGAGCAATATTTTCATTAAAGATTTCTTAAACTCGTTAGGTGTCAATGCGAAAATATCAATGTTAGAAAAGTGTGCATTGTAGGACTTCATAAGACGACGCAAAGGAGCACGCATCCCTGCGTTAGTGCGACAATATGACACTGCAAATGTCGGCCGTGCGCGCGCTCCCCGGGGTATAATGCTTCTAGGAGTAAAGTAACTGATTTGATTAGTTATCTCGGAGCAATCATATCTGTTGTTACATAAATCAAAAAGAAATTTGGTTTCCAGATAGAGACGTCTAGATTTTAAGCTAGTTAACTTATATTCCTGCGTTAATGAGTGGTAGGATAGATTCACTTTAAAACATCGGTAATGCATAGCTCTAAGAAATTTGCACTGGATTTTTTCAAGAACATTGTCATACTTTTTATAATAGGGGTTCCACACCATTACAGCATACTCTAACTGCGATCTGACCAACGAGTTATATAGATGAATGTATGTGTCAGTACATCTGAAATCTACAGTTGACCTCATTACAAAGCCAAACATACGATATGCATTATTAACTATTGTATCAACGTGCTTATCAAGGGTTAATTTACTATCTAAAACTACACCGAGATCTCTTATTGAAGAAGATTTCTGTAAAATATTGCCATCTAGTACATAGTTAAAAGGTATAATATTTTTGTTTTTAGTGAATACAATTGATTGGCATTTAGCGATATTAAGATGGATTTTGTTTACATTGCAATAAGTAGAAAATCTGTCTAAGTCTTCCTGAAATAAATAACATTCGGAGAGACGTCTAATAGTCTTGAAAACTTTAAGATCATCGGCGTAAAGTAAGAATTTAGAATGTTTGAAGCAAGTGCTGATGTCATTTATGAACAAATTAAACAGAAGAGGCCCCAGGATCGATCCTTGTGGTACCCCTGATGATACTATAAGAGAATTTGACTGAAACCCTTTAACAGCGACGATTTGGGTTCTGTTAGAAATATACGACGCAAACCATCGCAGCAAATCGCCGCGGATGCCGTTGTATGCAATCTTGTTTAGTAAAATTTCGTGATCGACTTTGTCGAAAGCTTTTCGGAAATCTGTATAAACTGCATCTACCTGCATTTGTTGATCCATACAGTTAAATACGTAATCTGTATAGAGAACTAGGTTGGTGACGCTAGACCTTCGTTTTACAAATCCATGTTGTTCCCTTATAATTATATTGTGCAAGATAGGATAAATTTCGTTATGAACCAATCTCTCGAAAAGCTTTGACAGCACAGATAAGATAGAGATGGGGCGATAGTTCTCTACATTATGCTTGGAGCCAGTTTTATGTATGGGTATAATAAACGCTCTTTTCCAAACTTCGGGAAAAATACCTTCCGACAAACATTTGTTATAGATTAAGCATAACGGAACATATAAGCAATCAGCGGTTTTCTTAAGAAATAGCGCAGGCAAGCCATCAGGACCTGTTCCTTTCGTGATGTCTAATGATTTTAAGCCCTTTAAAACTGTGTCATTTTTAAATTGAACAGAATTAATGATGGTACAATTATCTACATAACTTGTGGGAGCTGTCCACTGACCAGATTGGTACGTGCAGGGTTCGTATACCGATTGGAAGAAAGCACCAAACAAATTGCAGATTGAAGCTGGATCATTGGAATTTTGTTTTTTAAAGAACATAGACGTGGGAATTCCAGAATTTGCTTTACGGTTAGAAATATAAGACCATAAGTATTTGGCATTATTTTTAACGTTATTTTCCGCTCTATTTACGTACAACTTGAAGTTATTTTTGCATTCTATTTTAAATCTATGTCTAAGAAACGAAAATTGCTCATAGTCACTAATATTGCCGTACTTTTTCCATTTAATCCAGGCCCTGTTTTTATTTTTAAATATACGAATGAGTGATCTGGAAAACCAAGATGGGAATTTCGTACTTTTATCGTGTATAAGTGGGGTATTAGCCGTTATAGTTTGAAATATTTTGTCGTAAAAATAATTGAGGCTTTCTTGTGCTGATAAATTGTGAAACAAATCCTTCCAATTTAGCTTACTTAACTCATTTATAATAGTATTATAATCCGCTTTGTTAAAATTAAATTTTGAGATTTTACGTTTCAATATGATTTGGTCGTCGATTTTTAAATAAATTGTGGCGCAGAAGGGTGGATGGTGATAATCTATAGGTAACAGTGGAGAGCATGGAACATCGATAGTACACGTAGTGTTGCTGATCAATAAATCTAATATACGTTTGTTGTGATTTTGAATGTAATTATATTGATAACAATTAAATAAGGACATAAAAGATCCTAGATGCTTACTTATTGAAGTATCACCACGACATGTTAATTGTATATTATCGTCGTTATGATCACTGTCTGAGAGCCAAACAATTTCAGGTAAATTGAAATCCCCAAACAAAAGTAGGGTGGTATCTGGGTTCTTATCTACTATTAAGTTTGATAAGGAATCAAAATAATATATAAAAGCTTCTTCTTTAGATTTTGGTGGAATGTAAACCGCACTTAAATAAAAAGTGTGATTATTGGGTCCAGGAATCTGTACAAACACGTGTTCAAAGTATACGTTATTACCCATAAAAGTCGGGACAGAGGAAGAGCAAAGGTTCTTTAATATAGCGACTAGGACACCGCCACCTTCTTTTTTATTTGATGCAACGCGATCACGATCACATCTATAGACCACATACCGGTCGTCAACAAACTCATTGTCAGATATATGGGGCGTTAACCATGTTTCTGTTAATATAATTATATCGTAACAGTTAGATAATATGTTCATATGAAGTATGTTAAGTTTGGTGCGGATACCCCTACAATTTTGATAATAAATTATCAATTTATTTGACATCAATGCTATCTGAGTAATAACAAATATGTTTATTAATAGTATAGAGCTGAATTACCGAAGTACACAGCGATTGCACACTATTAATGCCTGAATGAAATATTATGTTGAAATTAGTAATATAAAGATTATGCAGTATCTCATTGTACAACCGAAACATTAACAGTGATAAGTACGCATTATTAACAATAATTCTTAGATTATGTATCTGATTATTAAATTGATTTACTGGAATTAACATTCTGCTATTTTGCTCGAGTAGGTTTTTATACTTTTTGGCTGTAGTGTTTGTTAGAACATAAATTAAAAGCGTGCAATTAATTCTCTGGTGTAACCAAAGTTGAGTTTCCAGAAGGCTTGATTTTAGAGATATCCCGCATGGAACGTATTGTAAAAGCTGGCGAGCTATCTGTCTCTCGAACAAGAATAGTAGAATGCTTAACCCAAACATACTTGTAGTTGTTCTTTCGGGCTGCCTCTCGGCATTCACGAAATAAGTGTTTATTTTTAAGTGTCAAATGTTCGTGCATGAATAGAGGATGATTTGTTCCTGAAAATCCAATTTGTGCTGCCTTGAGGCCTCTAGCTAATCGAAATGCGCTTAAGACGTTGTCACGTAATATGCGCGAGTTAAATTTTACTATAATATTTTTTGGTTTTTTGTTTTCTTTATGAGCATGAGGCACCCTGTGAATGGCAGTTACGTCCTTAATATTAATTGGAAATTTTATTTCAGCGCAAATTTTTTCTAAAATCACTATTAAATTTTCTCCTCTCTTTTCGGGAACATTGCATAACTCAAGGTTACTTTGACGAGCTTGTTGCTCTAAGGATTCAATTTTTCCTTCAAGGGCTAATATGGTACTGTTAACATCTTCTGTTATCTGACTTTGTTTACCAATGAGATCTAAACACGTTTTAAAATCTTCTTGTTCCTCCAACGCGTGGGTCGTAGTTGTTTGCAAAGTATCAATTTCCTTGGTCATTGCTTCGTATTTGGCTTCCAGGTTATCCAGACGAATTTCGTGTTTGTTTTGGTTAGATTTAATCGAGTCCAGCTCCTTCATAATATTAGAGGTAGTTTGTGTTACAGCAGCCAGTTCTGCTTTAATGCTAATTATATTGTCAGTAATTTTCGACATGGCGCTATCCAGATCTCTTCTCATCTCCACTTGCATAACATCCAGTTTCTCATTTAAAGTGTTTGAAAAGTCTTTTAAAGCAATCTCGAATTCCGATTCTGGTTGTTTACGTTTTCTTTTCGTACTAGTCATATCAGAACCAGACTCGCTTGTAAGGTCTGGATTAGAGTAGCATTTTGTAGGTGATCGAATCATTTTATTTGTTTTCTAATTAATATGCAAATAAAAGTATAAAAGCGAGGGTAGCAGCCAGGTATTGATAGTCTTAAAGTGTGCGTTGCGTTCCAAGTGCGATTACTAATTTCGACGCAGCGCTCCCACTCACTGTGGCGTGGCTGCAATGTACACTGCCGCAGACGCCGCAGGCCCCGAGTTCGAAACTCACAAAATCTTCAAAATTTGTTTCTTCAAAATTTGTTTCTTAAATAAAATTATCACAACTAATGCTAACCTTGACAGCAGCCGTGCAGTCTCTGGTGGTCTCACTCTAGACACTCCCAAGGGGCGGAGTTAGTCCATATAAAATATGTATGCGGAAGCAGGAATCGAAAATCCACTTCGCTGACCAATGACAATCAACTAACAAGTAAAACACTTTTAAATCAAAAATTAACAGAGCACACGTCCACTCGCAATGAATTCTAAACAATGAAATGAAATCCAAATTGCAAAGCTTGCTAATTAAAATGTCCTATGACCAAATTGAAGATATATTTAAAATTATTCATTGAATACAATACTTCAATACACACTCACACACACACACCCTCACGCATGTACACACAAACACACACACACGCACACACATATTTAAATTACTTATTTGTTGTATTTTGTTTTGTTTTGCTTTGTTTTATTTTATATTATTTTGTTAACGTATTTTTAAGATGATTGAAACTGTTTCACTTTTATTTGTATTGTCGTTAAGCTAATGTACTATTTAACTCGTTGATGTAATTAAACGGGTACCCAAGCTACGGGCTTGCCTATATTGGGACCTGTTGATACTCAAAAATGTATATGTTTTTACGAAATAAATTTCAATTTCATTTCACCTTTTCTTTTTATTTTAATAGAAAATATTAATTCAATTAATTAATCAATATTTACCTACATAGTGTTTAAATAAGTGTTGTATATTAAATTGTGTGCAATTGAATACTAAACCACAGATAATTGGCACTTTTTGTCATGTTTTCACACACCTCATAACTAAATATAACTTTAAAATGTTTACATATTATACAAAATTATGGGTCAAAAGTTTCATTCTCAGACGACTATAGGTGGGTATAAACTTTTGATTATTAACAGTTATTAAAGAGTACCTTGTCTTAAAGTAATTGATTAATAAATAAATAACAATTTTGATGTTTAAACACTTCTTTAAAGTTATTTCTTTAAGCTACTCTGAACTGTTTTTCAAGAAAACTTATTTTGTAATCTAGTACTCCGGTATTTAAATGTGCAGGGCCTTATTATAATTCAGGCTCTCTTGCTGCCATTAGAGTCTGTGTTATGTTATATTATGATATTAAGACACACCTTCTTTATTGCTCCCACTCAGCGTAATATCTTTAGCCATCTTTGCTATAAATAATATTCAATTTGTATAAAAAATTTGCCTGCAGACAGTCAGTAACTTGTACAATTATTGCTTTTTATTTTTGAAATAAACATTTTCTCGTACATACCCTTACAAGCTATCACTGATAACATTCTTGATAAAAAAAAATACTTACCTATAAAGCTTTGTGTTATTACATTCATCATTTGATAAGATAACAAATTTATATGTGTAATTATGCTTCTATCCTATAAGTTCATAAAAATCTCAATGCAGATTTTAGTACATAAGTTTTTAAGGGTATTTAAGTAAAAGAATACTCACAGTTACAGAGAATAATTTACTTAACTGTATTGAAGGATTCCATAGAAAAATTATTAAAATATAGAAATAAAGTTTATCTAGACTTTATTTTTCCATTCTCATGATAGTAACGGCTGGATACTTCTTTTTTGCTTTTTAGTATTTAAAAAAACATGTTCTAAGGACTCACTTGTACTTAGCCTCTTGTTTAATATTTTTTGTAATGAGTTTAACAAACTGCTGTAAAGCAACTTTAAAGTCGAAATTAAATTTATTAACTCATATTAAACAATTTAATGGACAACATTAACCTGTAAAGGAAAAATAAAGATTAGCAATATGTTTATTATCAAAACTTTGTTCATTAAGTGACTCCGCCATCCCATTTCAATTTCCGTCTGTTTAAAAACCCAGCAATGCATCTACAGTTTTGTAGTTGCTTCTCAGCACCACTGACCCTATGATGAGCTGTTTACCGTATTAATCAGACTTACTTAAAATAAAAGCGAAACGAATTGGGTCATTCTGTACATGCTCACCTTTATCAGTTGGTCTTTGATCCTTTTATAAGCCAAAAGGTCATTTAAAATTAACAATGGTAACTATGCGAAATATAGGTACTCTAATGATTATTACGTAAAGCATACATGTATTTTATATATCCATCGGGACTCGGCAGTGTTTCATATTATAATGAACTGATTCAGTAGCAACCTACATTCAGTCATTATTGTGGACTGCTAGAGCGCGGAAGCGGCTAATGGAGCGAAGAATTCAATACTATATTACATATATCGTTTATAGTTGTTACTTTCATTTTAGATAGTTAGGTATAGTAAAAAAACCCCTCGTCTTTATTGAATATCGTAGCTACACTCGATTTTATTATGACCGGTGCAATGACATTCATGTTTATAAGCATTAATGTTATGCCAACTTTTACATTAATTTTCCCAAAGAAAGTTTCGAAAATATTTATATTTTTGTTGTAATACTCAAAAACTATTTAGTTCCTTGGAATTTTAGATGGGACTGGAGATAGATAAAGGCTATTTTTTCTATAGGAATTAATATATGTAGTTAGTCTCTCTAGTTAGTCATTTTATAGGAGACCTATAAATAAACCCTAAATTGATTATGTTCATAAATAAATCTAAAATAAAAATATACTATAAATCATTCAATACGCCATCATAACAATTAAACAAAAAACATACAGTAACATAAATCATGCATTCCACGTGATACTAACAATATAAAATCCACACATCGCAAACATATTATGTGATCGATTGTTATCAGTACATACAATATACATATTGCTATTAAACTGTATGCGGTTTGATAACAACCCGCTAACGAGCATAAAGTTTTTATAGCTCACAATAATACGACGTGTTCTCATTTTTGTACACAAAATTAGTGAAAAATGTAAGTGTGGATTTTTGTACCATCGCGTCGTTGCGAAAATACGAGTAGTAGAATTATCATAGTGGCATCGGAATTTAAAAATGATTCCGATTTAGTTACTTTGTTGTAGTAAATATCTCGAGTGCTTCATTTGATACTGGCCAAGCAAAAGATACATATATAATCGTAGGTGTAGTGAGTCTAAAGACTACTAGTAGAGACTTTTCCACCACACATTTGCCATTGCAACAATAGAATCGACAGTGACATCAGACATAATTGAAGCTTATAAATAAAGATATAAATATATGTAAACTTTATAGATTATAGTCCATGTTTCCCTTAGGTATATTAAAAAAAAGGAAAACAAAAACACCTGAATACCGCAAGTTTATATATCTCTTTCCACGCGTTTGGAGATTACTTTTAGATTAGTTTTGCTACCGGCTTTTCACCTACTCCGCCAGTTACAATATGTTCCTTAATGTCCAAAAGTCTTCACTCTAGCGAACACAATTGCTTTCATTATCAGCTCGCCCTTTATTGACTTCCGCTAGTTGTTGTGATGCTATTCTTATAACCTTGAACGACATCTAAGTATCATCTTTGTTTAGGTTTCTTATGACTTGTTTAAGGAACTTGAGTCTTGTTTAGAATCAGGAAAATGGGTGTGATTAAATCTTGTTTGTATTAAGGAAATGTGTTTTAAAAATTAACAATTTATTTACGCTGTTAGTGAATTCACCATAGAATCCTATTATTGAATTCTAAAGACTTTATTTTATTATAATATATACTCACAAACCACTCGCGAGTCGCCAGAAATTGTTATCCAAAAGGTGAAAATTATGAAGTGCAAATGGAAAGGTCGTAAAGATTAATTGGCGCGCTCAATCTCATTCCTCAAATAAAACTCTGTTGCTTTACAATGATTTACGGTACTAGGTTAACATCATCACGATTCAATCAAAGTCGATTTTACTGACTTGAGTGACTATCTTTGCAGAGAACAGAAGAACAGAAAATAATATACTCAGGCCGACTGCTCGAAGACACCGTGAAGCTAAAGGACGTACTGCGTACATATGACAGCGAGACAGTGCATACTGTGCACCTAGTCTGCACTCCAAACAGAAGGATGCCAGAGCCACAGCCCAAGAGATCAGAACCCGCCCCCGAAGGACTAAGGCGTAGGAATGTAGAGCCAGAACGAACTACGGAAACGGCGCGTCCAGAAACAAGGCAGAACGACCAAAACCATAATGTGGAGATGCAGAATTACATTAGCTCTTTTGTGAACAACTATGGTAGGGTGCCACCTTACCCTAATTACGGCATCGGCGAGGGTTATCTGCCCGTGCCAAATGATCCAGCTTCGATGGCAAATCATATGATGATGATACAGCAGGCTTATTTGCAGTATATGCAACAGTATGCGAATATGTAAGTATTTTTAGTACATTACCGTATTTAAACAAAGTATGTTATAGTTTATGTAGTAGACATTTCTATACTCTGTGCTGTTATTGAGAATTTCCTGATGGAAAAACCCAGTATCACTTTTCCGACCCGTGTATCCGGGACGCAGGCTTCAACATCCTACGGTATTTAGTTGAAAACATGACTGTCCACTTCCCTCCACAGTAAAGCAGGAGACAAAATGTCATTACAAATAATCTATTACAGGTGGCAAGCCACAGCGAACGCCGCCCCTGCAGCGGCGCCAACGCAGCCCGAGGTGCCCCCCCAGCCGGCCGCGGAGGCTGCGCCCCAACCAGAGGAAGGAGAAGATGGACTTGGCGCGCGCGATTGGCTCGATCACTTATACGCCGCGTCGCGACTCGCCATACTGTTTTCTCTGGTGTATCTATACGGCAGCCCAGCCAGGTTGCTGTTGGTGCTACTGCTAATAGCAGCCGGCTATTTGTAAGTTTATTTGGCCAATGTTGGTCGCTTTGGCATTGACTCTAGAGCAGTATGGGGACGGTTGGATGTAGTGGGCACGTGGGTTTGGACCTATATTGGCGGCAAATGTTTGTACAATCATCAAATATTTTCAGATATAATATGATAAATGAATTAGTCTGGTCTGGGATTATGACTGTTGGTAACTAAGGTAGAGGCGACAGAGCTGATACAACGTCATAATATGATGTTAAATAACATTTTTGCTCTAAATATTTTTACTAAGGATAAAATGAAACAAAAAACAAATGCTTCGATGCTGCTAATAGCTATTACGATAAGGAAAAATATTAAAATACTCATATACAATATTTTAACAAATAGGTAACAGTACGTTATTTTTGCCCAATTTAGTCATAATTAAGAGCATCGAAACTGAAGTGCCTAAAATTATGAAATAGCGTCTTGAGTCATAAACATACATACATACATAAACTCACGCCTGTATTCCCCGAAGGGGTAGGCAGAGGTGTATTTCTGCACCCACATTTCGCCAGGTATGTATCAGTCCCACGTAATAGGGGGCGAGCCTATTGCCGTTTTTCGGGCACATTTTCAGACTCCGTGCTGTTACTGAGAATTTCCTAATGGAAAAACCCAATAACACTTTGCCCGACCCGGGAATCGAACCCAGGACCTCTAGAACCCACGGCACATACTTGTACCGCGAGACCATGAACATGGCTAATTAATTTGTTGATTTTGTTCCAGGCATCAAATAGGATTCTTCCGCGACCTCCACGTCAACCCAGCGAACAACGAGCAACCCCAGAACAACCAGCAACCCAACGACGCCAACCAACCGACCAACACTCCAACTGAAGACGCGGCAACCAACGCGCCGCCAGCCATCGACGACCAGTCTGTCTTGGATTACACCAGAATGGTTTTCACCTCATTCTTCGCGTCCCTTATACCGGACACCAATATTTAAAGGAGGTTGCGCATATATTGGTATTGTTAGTAGGAATTTTAATGGGAAATTTTTAAATGAAGTAAACAGCGTGAATCGCTTGCTCCTTCAGATCCCTATCCCCTAGTAGAATATTGAGTGTTGGATTGGGAGTAGAAGAAAATAATTGTATAGTAACTCGATTGACTTGGTGTGGTTTGTGAAATAATTTTTAAATTTCTCAATTCTTAATCATCAAATGGGAATGATGTCGAACATCGACGTTCCAGTTGATACTTCTAACTTATCAATTTGTCGAAATAAATTTTGGTGTACATATAGAAATAATTAATTCAAATTCAACACTAAAATAAACACATAAATTATATCACTTGTTCAGATTAAAATTATCGAATTAATGGATAAAACGAATATCCGTAAAATCTATTTATTACATTACTAAACATATTTGTAGTGTGACGATTCACACTGATCTTATGTACTAAATCAATTTAAATAATATTTATATTATGTATAATATCTCATTCAAAATAGTACCAAAATGTTGACCCAGTGTTTTAATTTCATATCTGTAAAATAGGTATTAGTGTAAATTATATCAGACTATCCATAATTGATTGTGACTTGGTCTGAATAATCGACTTACTCATTCAGTTGGTTCAATTTATTTATAATTTATTGGCCGGTATATTGAAGTCGATATTAAGCTAAAGAATATGGCGCCTTTGACGAACAGCTGACAATAATATTATCGAGTTATGGAGTTTAAAGTATCGACTTCGATCTCTGAACCAAACATAATAACGAGTATCCTTATGATATCCAGCTGCGGTATTTGCCCAAGTAATAATTTATATTTCAATCGAGAATACTAGTGGGGTTTAAAATCTGCAGCTTCGATTATTAAAAATTTCGTGTACTGAATATAAAACCAAATATATATATATGTATACGCATGATGTACATATTTAGTGTTAGATATTAAAATGTTATATTAATTTAGTGCGTTAGGATGCCTGTATAATTCATGTAAAGATAACTTTGTTAACTTTGCTGTTGTAGTAATTTTTGTGTCTATGGTTTTTGTCCGGACCTCGAATTCTGCGCAGACGATAAAAGGTGTGCAACTGTTTTATAGATTCCAGACATTCTTTATTTATAACGATACTCAATAAGCTTTAGCCTTGTCTAGTTCGCGAACGAACTAGTTCATAAGAGCGCTCCTACAGACGAACTACGCGAACTAGTTCGCTCTTTCCCATCTTCGCAGTTCGGTAGTTCGGCCGAATGAACGAGATTGGCCTCAACTGAACTAAGATCGTTACGCCCGAGACAGCACTATACATACTCCCGTTCGCTCACCGCTCATGCGCACAGCGATGATGTTGATTACTTTTAAAAAAATATAAAAATCTTGATTATCAGTTGATTACTTTTGTTTAGTTTGTGTTATGTTTTATTCTGTCAAGGAACAGAATTATCTATGTATGTGTACGTTATCGTTTATTTTTCTAAACTAATAAAAGTATAAAAAAGGCGAAAAATATAAAGGGTTTATTGCACCAATTAACCGTGGGTATTATTGTAAATAACAATAATTATATACATTTTATGAATATTCATTAATTAAGAGGTGTATGCTGTTTTTAGAGGTTAAAAGCACAGCATTCTATATCCATTATCCATAAATATTATCGCTTGCAGCAGGAACCGTATTAAAACGAGCGGACGTGTGATCGGTCTTTAGGTCTAATTTGAACTAGGAACTAACGAACTAGAAGAACGAACTAGTTCGTTTAGGAGCGGCGAACTAAAGTGAGCGATCTCAGTTGTGAACTAGTATGCCCAAGACTAATAAGCTTCACTCCATTTCTTCAAATTATGGCGTTGATTGAATAGCATACCTATTAGCGAGGTTGTTAACTTATTAAATAAAAAAAATTAAAGTTCCGCCATATGTACCAAACTACCATTCTCTAAAAGTAGTGTCGTTTTAGTGTTCGATGCACAGACGAAAACCATAAGACATTTTAATATATAATGTATTCGGATCGTGTCCATTATTTTTAAAGTGTCTTGATGTATTTTGGGCATATGTAGTAATTAAGTCATATGCGAATTCAGGTTTAACCATAGCGTTGACTACATATATTTATTGAACATAAATTATAGTTAAATGTACAGATTGTTTAAAAAATAAATTGCCTTTGGTATTTGTTACTGATAACTTGCAATTCACAGGTCGCAAGATATTGATATCAGTAAAAACTAGGGTTCTTAAAATATAGTCATTGATTTTCAACCTTCGTTCGATATATTTTAGTCTAGTTCACTTTGTTTTGCAAGAATGAACTCGGGCCCTCTAGATCTCACGGTACATACTTGTACTGCAAGACCACGAAGCAGTCGGGCAGATTTGTGATTCGATTCTAACGTTATAAATGTTTACGAATAATTGGATACGATCGATGCTATTATCACCGTACGAGGCTTCTACCTCGCCAAGTTGAGAGCTTTTAGCTAGATTTTGTAAATACCTTGTAGTTTTTAATTATTTTTGTGATTATCCACTGCATTTCCATCATACGGTAATATTTATCCATCACGAGTCATATTTGTGTAATTTAATTTATTATGTAAGGTTTTTTGTCGAGTACGCTGCGGTTATGATGACGGAAATATATTGACTAAATGAACAAAATTGATTTGCATAACGCAGAAACTATTTTTAGATGTCTTATTTTAATAAAACAGCAGTTTTCAAATATTACTAAATCTATTATAATTTATTCCCCGTAATTCGCCGCCATCTTAGCCACAATGTCAACTCGGATGGTTTTACTAATTGTCGTGCTACTTTCCACAATTTAACATGAGTTAATTTGTGAATAATTTCATACAAAGATATTTGCATTTTGTAATTATTAAGGTTATTGGAAAATTACCGATATTAAGCACGATACGGTTGAAAAGCTATTGTATACTGTGATAAGGTTTGTTTTCGTTTGCAACATCATTAATAAATTTTGGAATGTGATCTTGTCTTTTATTTCAATGATTCACGTGTATCTTTGTTTCACTCCCAATGAAAGACCTATTATTTTTGAATTCTACATTTTTTAATAATAATATAAACATAGTTTATTTGTTTAAAACTATTGTTTCACTTATATTTAAAATTCATCATCAAAATCGACATCCATTAGATCTTCTTCAACTACTAGTTTATTAGTTTCTGAAACATGATTGTCTAGATCAATCACTGCTGGGTTTGGTTTTAGTATATTGACACTCTTATTCTCTTTTTCTAGACTTTCATTACATCCTTTATCATTTTCTTTTTCTATGTTATCAGGTACACTTTCAAATGGTTTTCTATTACAACATTTTTCTACATTATCTAAGTCTTGTACTTCAGTGGATTCTTCATTATTTATTCCATTAGCAATATTTTTTGATATATCTTGTTCATTAACTAGTACTGCAGAAATGAATTCCATATCAACTTGTTGCTCTGTGTAGGTTTCACTCATTTCAATGCCATGATTGTTAGTAATTTCTTTATCCTCTACTACTCCTATGGCTTCTTTATCTTTTTCTCCATCAACAATGTCTGGAGTGTTTAGTTGTCTCTCTTGCTCTTTAACAACATCTGCAGAAGCCAATTCCATATTATCTTGTCGCTCTGTGTAGGTTTCACTCATCTCCATGTAATGACTGTTAGTAATTTCTTTATCCTCTACTGCTCCTAACGCCTCTTTATCTTTTTCTTCATCAACAATGTCTGGAGTGTTTAGTTGTCTCTCTTGCTCTTTAACAACATCTGCAGAAGCCAATTCCATATTATCTTGTCGCTCTGTGTAGGTTTCACTCATTTCAACATTACTTTCAACAATTTTAGCCTGAGTTATTTTATTAGAATCATTGAGTTGATCAATATCATCATCAGTATTCCGATACTCATTATTTGAAGGTCTTTCCACCTCAACTTCTCTATTACTTATAGGATTTACTTCAACAGTTACTGACTGGTTTACTAATACTACATTGTTTTCTTCATCAGAGGAGTCTATTTTTTCATTTGCATTAGATATTCTTTCTTGTAGCGTGGTTAGCCTTGCGGTTTCTACTTCAGGTGATTGTGTGTTGATAGTGTTTTGCTTCAGTCGCGCAAGACGCCTTTCTTCGGCTAATTTACGATTCCTTAACATTCGCTCTCGTTGTTCCTCGCTAATTGATGGTGATGACGTCGCCTTGGGCATCGCAAATGGTGACCTAAAATAAGGAAGATGTCTTTTATAAAATTGAATTAATTTATATGGTCTTAATATACAAAAACAACAAATAGTTTAAAACAATTATTTAGTCTTATCATGGATGAGATGGAGTTACTGAAAGTAAAAGGAAGTTCTAACTACACATTGGTAAGTGATGTAATCTTGAATTTTATTCAAGTAATTCTCTAACATAACAAAACAGGTATTGCAAGTAACATAAAATTTACAGCTAAGGTTGTAAAGTACTGAAGTACTGAAGGGCATACTTTCGGTGTTTTCTCTTAATTTTCCTTTTTTTTTTAATTAAAGATCAATAAATGTGTTTATGTTCTGCACTTTTGAATATCCAACATGATCTTTGATACTCTTTGATTAATAGAAAAATATAGCTTTAATAAAATATAAAAATATACAGGAGATACTAGGATTAACTTACATATTAACATGTCTGGGTGTTGCAGCTGCAGTCTTCCTAACAGAATCAGGTGCTGGAGTAGCCCTTGCTATTTCTATTTGCTGCTGTAATAATTTATCAAATTCATCTTCATCCACACGGGGAGCATCTTCATCATCACTTGAATCTTTCTGATCAACTATCTCTTCAGATTGGAACTGATCTGATCTTATTTTATGCAAATGCACCTGTAAAATGAAAGTTTTAGTTAAATAACAACATAACAAGTAAAGAATGGCCTCGAGGTCTAGGCGCGCGGTCGGAGTCTCGATGGTCGCAGGTTCAAACCCCAGGCTAATTATGTGTGGATACACAAAGAATTATCACATACTTTAATGGTGAAGGAAAAATCGTGAAGAAGTCTGCACACCTTAAAGTTCTTAGGAATTTCTTTGGTGTGTAGTCCACCAAGGCCTTCACTAAGCCAGCATGGTGGACTAAGGCCTAAACAATCTCAGTTGTAGAGGAGGCCCGTGTTCAGCAGTGGGACGTATAAGGGCTGATGATGATGATGATGAAGTAAAGAATAGAAACACAATTAACAATATAAGTCATGTTGGGTGAATATATTTAATCAAGCAACAACTTAAATCACAAGAGAAGCTGAGGTAAAAGCTATTGAAATTGATAGAAACTTTGCTGACAATACAGTAAAGAATAAAAACATTATTCCATTTATAACATAATTCTTATTGTAGACAGTGGAGTAGAGAGGAAGCTGCTTTTTAGATAGTGAAAACCGATTATAACAACAGATCGATTATAACAACCATATGGCAAGGTCCTGGCCAAATCTCTATATAAACTAATAACTACTTGTGTATATTGCATATAACAACTATCAAATAAAGTCCAAATTATATAGTCCCTTCAATGTCTTTATATCTGGTTTCAACTGTATAAAAGTCCATAAATTTGTCTCTACTAGCAGGACAAATAAAAAAAAATTGTAAGCTTTGAATTAATAGAAGATTCTTACCATAACTGGTTTCTTTTTTCCCAATGTTTCAATTTTCTTAAGACAATCTTCAAACTCAAACTTTGGGTATAGTCTATAAGCCCAATGTTCTAATTTTTTCAATAACAAATCCAAATCTTCCTTCTCATGGCCTTTTCCTACAAAGATGTTAAACCACTTAAGTTTTTTATACATATTAAAGCAAGGAATAAAAAATATTAAACTTAGTCTTTTATATAAGTTGGTAACCAAATGCTGTAAACTGCTCTGTCACTATGAAATGGTTCAAATCAGATAGGTAAAAAAAATTGAAAGCAATTAGACAGCGTAGCAAAACTGTGTCTCTCTAATAAAAAAATATTCTTAAAGAACTATACATTTTGAGCACCATTACTCTGCCTCAATAAAACTGGTCTAACAATTACCATAAAGTGTAATAATTAGTCATTTACTTTATAATTTAAACAACAGAAGCATTTAATTAAATTCAGTAAAGTAACTTATTATGAAATAGGTACTTAGACATTTTTAGAATATTATTTTTGTTCAGACAATTTTTACCTTTAAATTTAAAATCCTTAAAATGTTCAGGAATCACCTGAATCCCTCTGGGTCCTGTGAGTCTGGCTGGGTTCAATACAAATCTGGGATTCTTGACTACTCTCCTGGGTTTGTCAGTTGTGGGATCTACCCGCCTTTTTTCTTCCTCTGCAAATAATATTACTTTCAATAAACACTCAATAAATTACAGACTGGAATTGTAAAAATTGTAGTGGAAAGTAAAGTAAAATTTAAAAAAGTAAACTCTTATGATGATGTACTGGATAATAAAGAGCCCCGTATTTCTGATAGCCAAAACCATGATCACCATATTATAATAATGTTTGTCTACAGTAAAACCCTATGAAACTCTGGAAGCATAAATTTAAATTAATTGTTTTACCATTTTTATACTGTTTATACATATAGAATATAACATACAGATATGTAAGAATAAAAGTGAAAATCTATTATCACACATTATTTGGCAAGTGTACAAAAAATATTTACAGCTTAAATAAACATTATGTAATAAAGTGTAGGACATTTTCATTTTGTGCTAGGGTTATATATTTTGAGTAAATGTAGAAAATAACAATGGTTAATAAAATTTGTGTTTCATGGGAGTATATGTATAAAGGTTAGAAATCTACTAAACTCTATAAATAACAAAAGAGGTACGTATTTTATTAACAGAAATGTGTTAACTCCAACAATTGTTGAATCTATTGAGGTATTTAACAATTATCTATTTTGGTACAACAGCTGATGCATTTACTGAGATTTTCGTAATTATTAGTTTTACAAAATAGATGGCGAAAAAGACAGTTCATTTCTTTATTGAGTTTTAGGACTAAAACTGAAAGTTTCATACATGTTAAACTCAAATTATACAAACCTGCCTCATCTTCTTTAGCACTATTTTCATCACTGTTGGATGCAACACTCCTCGGTCGTTCATCGTATTCATCACCTTCTATTACACGTTCCAACTCCCGGGCCTCATTTGCTTCGTCTTGTAGAAAAATGTCTTCCAAGAGCGACATTACAAAATATGAGAAATGTTTTTAAATTTTACAGTGAAAGTATTTGACAAGAATACTTGGCGGGCATCTCGTAAATAGTTTCGTTCGTTCTGAAATTCTCAAAATGCAAATATAATAAGTAATAAATTGCTTAAAATTTTACATTTTTTTTATATTTCTTTTATTCAAAGAATGTAATGTATTTTATGTAATTGTATAAATCCTCTCAGTTGTAGAGGAGGCCCGTGCCCAGCAGTGGGACGTATATGGGCTGATGATGATGATGAATGTATTTTTACTTTTTTATATAAAACATTTATAACAATATTTCAGAAACATAGTAGGTAAAATTAGTAAATGTAGGTTAAAAAATTTGTTTAAAAAGTCAATCCTAAAATACCACTAACAGTTTTTTATTAATAAAATATTGAAAAAGAAATAGAACTTAAGAGCCTATTGTTTATAACAGATACATGAAGGTGAAAATTAACATTTAGATATAAAGAATTTAAAGGTACATATAATAAAGCCTTGCAAAAATAACTAGGTATCCGCTCAGTACCGCTCAGTACTTTTTGTAAAACAAAATACATAGGATAACAAAACAACAACAATAGGATTATTAAGTTAAAACAAAATTAACATTTGGAAAATACGACGTATAAATATTTCTTTTTTTTTCTTGTGATTATTTAAGTTATTTTAATTCTCGTTATAAAATAATTGAACACTCTATAAAACTTTAGTACAACCGTTTCAAAACCGTAAAACTAACCAAATTTTACAATAATGGTACATCCCTAGGAAGTCACGTGACCAGCTTGCGTTTGAGCGCATTCACAGGTATGGAAATCGGTCAATTTTATTGGAAATTCAGTTAGATTTTGGACGTTATTGTAGAAATAAGGTAATAAATAATATTAAGCGTTGATTGTGTAATGATGTGCGTATAAATGTTGCGTTAATTGGTGCTGTGCACGTTTATTTCATCAACAAAGACTGTCATTTTGATACCAAGAATGGTGTTCAAGAATGGCGTCCCCCACATGTGCCGCTGCCCTATTGAGTTTCGTCTTGGCGTTGCTCAAATTTGATGACGTGAGCTGTTGGAATGGCGTGGAAAATAATTCGCGTCGTGTTTTTACCAGTGTTCCGGTGGTAATCGGGCGGATTTCGAATAAAACTCGTATCCCGCAACAATGATTCATTGCCCTGAATTTTGCATATAACTGCAAAAAATCCCGTGATTACGCCTCGGCAACTGTCGTAAATCGTGAATTTCTTATTTACTCGTATATTTTTTATATATTCATCATTAGAAATGGTTTAATACACACAAAATGCGTTCGTTAGTTTTGTTTACTAAATTACCGCCCGGAATTGTGTGCGAGTGAAATTATCAGTTATCATTGTTTTTGTCTGTTGTAGGTACTTTCCATATTTTTAAACATGTTTATCAATATTCGATTATCGCTTTGGAAATTTGGACGAAACATTCCAAATGTCTTTGTTACTTATTTAGTGCATCGATGTGGTGAAATGTTTTTCCAATCGTAAATATCCCTATTTATTCTATATATAGTTGACACAATTCATAGAAAACTAGCACCACGCCCATCATTATATTTTGTTTTAAAAGATAACAAGGATTCCTTACTGCTTCCATTGAAATATATTCAAGTCCCTGAGTTATAGTTAATGTTTTTTGTATAACTTAAAATGCATCATATAAGTGTGTTAAGGATAATATAAAATCATGAATAAGAATGAAATTATGATTGTCAGTTTAAATCTCTGGTTATTGTTTCATACATTTTGGTGCTATTGCAATATTTAGTTTATTGAAAAAAGAATCATGGCTTTAAAAATAAACATACTGCCACATTTTACTCCATTATTTATGTTAGCATTTATGTATACTGTATTAAATTTATATTGATTTTGCAATTTCAATAATTGGTAAGTATTAATTGTTATTCTTCCAATAATATTTTTGATGGTGTTCACTAAAAACTGTTCAAAAGCTTAACATGGAACTGCCTAATGAAGTAGTTGGGGATAACCCCAAGAGTATAAACTCTTCTGACAATTATAAACAAAATAGCTGTAATACTCAAGGCAATAGATTATTATTATTTGTCACAGCATTAAATTAAAGTTAAACTGTAACAAATTCTATTATATGGGACATTTATATATTGTCATCATCATCATTCATCATCAGCCCAAATACGTCCTACTGCTGGGCACGGGCCTCCTCTACAACTGAGAGGGTATATATATTGTCAGTGTTTCACAATGAAATGAAATGAATCTCATGATGAAAGTTCCACCTACTAGATCACCAAAAAAATTGTGCATCAATTCCATATTATAGATAAAATAAATAATTCCAATCCAGTTGGAACCATGTGTTTGCAATAAAGTAAAATAAATTTAGATTTTCCTCATGCAATTTTAATATATTTTTTCCTCCCATGTTTCTTAATGTTATCCTGAATCATAAACAAGTTACTAAGTTTGCATAATTCTTTTTTATAGAGGAGTATTACCCCTTGCAGTGAAATATTATATTCTTGCTGTTTCTTATATGGAATGTTATAAAACCACTACATATTCTTTGCTGACTCATAATTCCTAACATTTGGCTGTTATCCAGGATACAAGTGTCCTATTTTATGGCAAAGGACTGTGATTCTTAATATGAAATGTCTACAGCCTAGTATTTATCATTCTATTGAAGTATTGTTTTTGCTTGTTTGTTAAATATGAGATGATTATTAATATATTATAAGTATCTACTTTTTTTTAAAAGAAATTATAGACTAAAAATATGAAATCTTAAAAAGATTTCTAACATGCATTAGTTTTTTTTTGTACTATGATTCTTTTAGTAATATCTACCTTTGTTTGTTAAACCTCTTTTGGCTTGAGCCATTTACATAGTTTAAAACCTGTTTTCAGTTATAATCTCCCTTTGCTCTGTATCTTGCACAGTTCACTTTCTATTAAACAAGTTTATACATCTGGCTCCGGTTTTAGCATCCTTTTCAATACGCAAATATGTAATGACCTTTTTCCTGTGACTGCTTGCATTGGCTACAAGCCCTCAAGGATTGTATGGTTGCATACAATGTGAATAAGTGGTCAATAACTCAGTATTGTGGTAGAAATTGGTTGCGTGAAGTTTTACACATGTAGGGTGCAATTATAATAGTTGAGATTTCAAGCTGTGTAGACTGTTTTCTTGCTGTAAAATAGATTGCTTGGCTCATTAGTTTTGGTGATAGAGCTTAGAACAAGTATATCTCAATATTATTAGCTAACTTAAAACAATTTGTGAATTCTTAAAGTTTTGTGAGTAAATATACCAATGATTGTCTCTCCTAAACGCAATAGACTATTTTAAAAGAAACAGTTTTCTTTTAATTATTGAGTATACTCTAGATTTCAAACAATAAAAAATTATGTAAACTTCACATCAGATCTTAGTTTACACAACTTTTTAAAACAGATATTGATTCATGCAAATGATAAA
This sequence comes from Hemaris fuciformis, assembly GCA_907164795.1. Lineage (NCBI taxonomy): Eukaryota > Metazoa > Arthropoda > Insecta > Lepidoptera > Sphingidae > Hemaris > Hemaris fuciformis. Next base: position 2,451,473 of record OU015454.1, read on the forward strand.
AAAATTTGTCATCATTAATCATAATTCTTGTAAATAATATTATGTAAAGAAAGTTCTAATGATAAACAACAGCTTCTAACTTATCTTTTCTCACAACTGCCCAATCAATTGAGTGTCAAATGTGTTGATCTGCATATTTGTTGTCTATTTATGTTGGTTTGATTTCCATGGTCCAACATTACCTGAGTGTGCCAATTTTGTTTATTGATAATTTGAGCTTTGTCTAAGTACAAGAATATATGCAATTTTAATCTGAAAGTGAATAGTGCTTGAAATAATTGGAACTTAAAGATGAACTTAAATGACAAAATTGGTACCAAAAGAAATATATACAGCCTGTTTTAAGTTATTAAATGAATTTTCATTGTCAGTGCATTTGCTGTAAGTCTTATATTATATTCCATTCAACTAGCTGTCACATAATTTCCTATGTGTTTGAAATTAATATTTCACCAACATATTGCAAGACAGATTGGTTGTGGTATAGAAAATAATATAATACCTAATAAATAATTATGGAACCATTTTACTGAGGCCCAGTGGAGACTGAAAAAAAAACAAGCTGCTGATTGGCTTGCGAAATAAAAAATTGTGCAACAATTTTAAAATATTGTTTTCGAGAATCCCTAGTTTATTTTGTTTGTGTTTTGTTCATTGTTATGGGTTTCAGTTGAAAGTTTTTTTTGAGCGAAGTTTAAGTTGGGAAATATTTCGTAAGTAACATCGCGCTAACGTTTTCCGACACGGGGTTATCAAGTACATGAGTTTGGTTTTAGAAATAACTGTTCTCGTTTACGGTCTTATGACCGTTAAGTTGACTAAGTTTGTGACGTGGAGTGTATTTATATTGGTTTATTTTGTCGTAAAATAATTTTTCGAATCTGTCAAAAAAAAAAACTTAATTTTTACTATCGATCAACAGCTCTTTCCCGCGATTTTCGTTTTTGCTCGATACATTTTAACACGGAGCAATATTCTTTGTTTTCAAAATAAAAGTAGCCTGTGTTATAAATTTAAAAAAGTTCTGTTTCTGCGACAGTCCCGCCAAATCAGCAGGATTGAAGATTAACTAGAACCAACCGACAAATTTTTTTTTAGTATAAACTACTAGTCAAATGGTGTTATTGTTCAAATCAAAAACCTACATATTAATTTTGTTCATTAGAACACAGGATATTTTTTTTTTAAGACTGGCATAACTGAGTTATTTCGATGATTTGAGCCCCACGTTTACGTATTACCTTCCTCGTACGACCTTAGGTCTTATAAGCGAAGCGTGAAGAAGCATTTAAGGTTGAATGGGCAAGGAGAGATTGGCGCCTTTAATTGATACACAATCTATACGGCGTCTATTTATCCAATATGAAACTGTGGAATTCAGTTATTCACTTGTTATGTATGCCATATAGAAAAAATATTAAGGTTATTTAAGAATTATATCCTGTGAGCTGTTCTCTCCAACGAAACGTTTAAACATTAATAAGGATATCACGGGCCATTATAGCCCATAAAATATTATTTTCGGACAATATGCCATTTGTAGGTTTTTTTTTTAAATAAAGTATTGAATCAATATCCTTCACCTAAATACGTCACGCTACTGGGCCTAGTGCCGATTTGAAAATTAACGATTTTCCTAATTATACCTATACTTTTAACTGTAGGTATTAGAAGATATTTGCATAGGCAAGTCATTAAAAAAGGGAGATATATCTATCCTTATCATAATGTAATTAGATCCTAATGATAAATAAATAAAACAAAATAAATAAATACACCCAACAGTTCTGACCCAACACTAAAATACCCAACTCTTGTATCGTGGTTATCAAAATGCAAGAGGCTATAAGGTCTTATTAACACCCAGACCCGAAATAAATGTTTCTGGGTCACACAAACATTTGTCTCGGTGCAGGGCTCAAACACGCGACCTCCTAATTTCGTAAGCTGATGTTTAGCCAATTGCGGACTTTGTCAAATTTGTTTATCATTTGTTTCAGCTGCTTGTAAATAGAGGCTGTATATATAAAGTATAGAGTAAAGATGAGTTTGGGAGCGCGCGCCACCAAGGGTGGTGCGAAGGCTGGCAAGGATGGCAAGCACGCGCAGGACAAGGGCAAAAGCACAGACAAACCACAGCCCAAGGAGAAGGTGAAACCACAGGTGTGTACGAATTGTAAGGCATTTTGATGATGTTCTGTCTCGCTCTTTCCTAAGTCTTAACAGATTAAGACGGAAAAGTAAAGTAAAAAAATCCAATGTCTGTAACTAAGGTCTCTAAAAAATTAAAGAGAAAATCCCTCTAAATTAGTTCATACAAACAGATTTTTTGTGTGTAAATTTTCATAATGCTTTATAAAAACTATTGTGTTGACAACCAACATTCCATTTTTATTGAGTTGTATCATTATACATTCAGATAGCAGTCTAAAAGAAAGAATTTCCTAATTAACTACACAAATATCCCGAATGGACGCTCAAATTTAGACCAAGCATCCAAACAAGTCATTAGTAAATTATATAACAAATTAATTGTTATTCTGTTGTCCTTATTTGTATAGAAGTTTGCCTAACGGTAGTTTTGTTAACAGTGTTGTTTGTTTTGTAGGCAACAACAGAACAACTCCGTATGGCACACATGATCGATCGTAAAAGCGAAGACGCGTCCGACGTTCGGCGAATGGTAAGCGCTTTGAATATAGAAAAACAAAGACTTTTTGTGTTTAAAAGAGATGGGAACTATCATAGATGTGAGACTTTTGTTTATGACAGCATATTTCTGTTGACTAGCTAGGGAAAATTCTACCCAGTAAAAGTAGCTGGCCTTTAAATCTAGTGTTCATCCCACGGGAACACTTAATTCAAAATACAAAACGCCTGTCATCTCTCTCTGAGCAATATGTTTAATGTGGTCTTGGGTCCTGCACCGTCCGAGCGTAGTTTTTTTAAAAGATGGCAATGACTGATGGCCTCTAGGTTTAGACGCGCGGTTGAAAAATACCTTTTCCAAGTTATGGGTTTATTTGTAATGAATTATCACGTACTTTAACGGTGAAGGAAAACATCGTGAGGTAACCTGCACCCTTAAAAATGTTCTTAGAAATTTCTTAGGTGTGTGGTGCGCCAACCTGTACTCAGCATTTTTTATTTATTTATTTACTTCAATATATACGGTTAATACCATTTACACATATCGAATAACTCTAAAACATCTATATTCATAAAACAAGCATAGTGGACTAAGGACTAAACCCTCTCAGATGTAGAAGTGGTCTGTGCCCAGCAGTGTACGTGGTGATGGTGATTGTGAGTGTAATGATGTACGTTCGTGGCTAGGTGCTGGAGTTGATGGAGATGACGTGTCGCACGGAGGACGAGGTGTGCTCCGCGCTGTACGACACCGACAACGACCTGGTGGCCGCCTGCAACCTGCTGCTGGAGGACAGTCAGCGGATACAGGTAACAACACTCCACCTGCATACATCTCAGTGGCGGTACTTTTTTTTTTATACTGGCACGCCAAAGTGACTCTACTGTACCTGATGGTAAGCACAGTGGAGTCCAAAAAATTAATACCGACCAGCGAGAAACGATATGGTCACCCGCTGGTCGACATAATCATGCCGGCCTGCACAAATGCTTCTTCACGCTTCGCTTGAAGGATCCAGGATCATAGGATGTGCTTCCATAGAAGCACAAAAGCCTAGTTTTTGCTTTACAAAATTCCGAATAATATGTAATCTTTAAGCTTTTAATCTTTATTTAACAAAAGCTATTTGACATATAAATAAGAATATCCTGACCCCACAATAAACAATTATAAACTAGACACTACATAATTAACGTGTAATGCTTTTGGGCTTCTATGGAAGTACCGCCACTGATACATCTAGTTAAAATAAAAACTAAGACAGCCCCATGGTGCAGTTGGCTAGATACTAGCTTGCGAACGAGAGGCCACGGGTCCGATCCCCGCACCGAGACAAATTTTTGTGTGATTTACAAATATTTGTTTCGGGTCTGAGTGTTTGTAAGACCGAAAAGTCTCTTGTAGTTTCTGATACCCACGACACAGGTCAGAACTAAGTATGTGACTGTTGCGTGTATTTATTTGTTTATATAGACCGGATTAAGATATAAGTCCATCTGCAAAGATTGTTCATTAACTTCATTTTGACAACTTTAACAAAGCGTATGACCGCGATGTCGTCTGTATGAACTTAGATTTACGTCTGGTCAGACACAAAAAGTGGAAATAATTAAAAAAGCAATCGAGACCACTGTGGAATACTCAAATAGGTTGTAGTAAACTTGTAATATTGTTGGTGCAGGGCGAATGGCAGACAACGGAAAAGAAGAAAAAGAAACCGCCCGCTCCCGCCGGCAACGGAGAGCTAGAGCCGCAGCGGGACCCGCGCAGCCGCTCCGGACCTCGCCCACGTTCGTACTATGCTCACTTCACAACCAAACTTATTCTTATTCTTGCTATTATATCGTAAATAAACGACGTATACGCTAGAGTAACGTTGTCTGTACCAAACCTGTATTGTTTCCAACCAAACATTTTTAATGTGCTGGTTTGGACATTAGTATTGCTATAAGTAAGTGGATGAAACCCTCAATAAATTAATTTTTAGAAACTTATATTTGAGAACAGTTTGTTGGTCATCAGCGTGTTGATGAGACGCGTCATCTCCCCAGCAGGTCGCGGAGAAGGCGAGCGTGGCGAGCGCGGCGAGAGAGGGGAGCGCGGGGAGCGGGGAGACCGCGGCGACAGGGCCGAGAGGGGCGAAGGCGGGTGGCGCGGGCGAGGTGCACCGCGGGGTCGCGGCGGGGCGCGCGGGGGGCGCGGCGGTGGACCGCGCCGGGGAGCCGCGCCACGAGCCAGGCAGCCGCGCGCCGCAGACTGGAGCGACAACCACAACCCTGGTCAGACTTTTGTTTTATCATGGCATAACCCTATACCACGTTGCTCAGATTGTTGACCCAGGAACTTTTCCATCGCAAAGTACGCATTTATGCCGCGGAACCAAACAGATAGTAAGTAGCAGTCCGACAAGTACTTAGCCTACAAAAGAAAAACGAAAATTTTGGAAAAGTGGCGATTTATTTCTCAACATAGTCTCCTTTCAACTCGATACACTTGACCCAGCGATGCTTCAACTACTTTAACCGTCTTACCGTCGTAAAAATTGTGTTTTCTGGAGGTCCCTTTTTTTATACGAGAGGAAAGCGCCTTAAGCTCCCTGTTCGGTACCTCGGGTCCCTCTCGATGGCCGTCTTGCGCATTTTGGGCGGTTGTGCAACTTTTGTAAGGGCGTACCTCCCCCGTAGTACGCCTAACAACCCCGGTAACCCCTATTAGTCGCCTCTTACGACAGGCAGGGGATGCCGTGGCGGTATTCTTACGCCCCCAACCACAGGGCGGTTTTCTGGAGGTCTGCAAAGTAGGCCTCAATGGCGGCGATAATCTCCTCATTCGACTGAAATTTCTGCCCGCCAAGTGACTTTTACAAGTTTGGAAACAAAAAGAAGTCACGGGGCCTAATCTGGAGAATACGGTGGATGGGGCAGCTGTTCGTAGCCTAATGCGACCAATTTGGCCGTGGCGTCGGCGGAGGTGTGAGCAGTGCTGTCATGGTGGAAGAGCACTTTTTTCTTCGCCAAATGGGGTCGCTTTTTCTGCTATTCGGGGTCGAATTGGCCCAATAGTTCGGCATAGTAGAGCCGAGAGACCGTTTTGCCCTTCTCCAGGTAGTCGATGTAGATCACACCTTGTGAATCCCAGAAAACGGTGGCCATCACCTTTCCGGCCGATGGGACAGTCTTCGCCTTCTTCGGAGCACATTCGCTGAGTAAAGTCTGTTCTTTGGTCTCTGGTGTGTACCAGTGAATCCATGTTTCGTCGACGGTCACGAAACGACGCAGAAACTCCTTCGGATTGCGCTTAAACAGTGTCAAACACTGCTCTGAAGTGGTCTCACGGATACGCTTGTTGTCCGGAGTGAGCAAACGCGGCACCCATCGAGTCGACAACTTTCTCATGCCCAATCTTTCATGCAGGATATGTCCCATGCGGTCTTTTGAGATGCCTACTGTCTCAGCTATCTCGCGCACCTTCAATCGGCGGTGTGCCAATACGAGATCGTGGACTTTTGTCACGTTATCCTCCATGGTAGCCGTTTTTGGGGCACCTGGGCGTGGCTCATCAAAAACTGACGTGCGACCACGTTGAAATTCGTTAAACCAATTTTTGACGGTCGCCATTGAAGGAGAAGAGTCACCGTACACATCATTCAAGCGCTCTTTGATTTCGCTGCGCGATTTCTCTTCCAAAATCAAGAATCGAATCACCGACCGATATTGCTCTTTTTCCATTTTTCTAAAATCCGCAGATACGCCCGCTTCCACACGCGGTCAAAACAAAACTACAAATCCTATATGGCTGAAATTTTGACAGTAGCCGTCTACGAGTATGTACTACACGTTAGTAAATTTCTCTTTCGATAGTGGCGCCATCGGTGAGGCTACTTATCGGTCTGTCCTTGTAGAGTCAAATATTTGGTCTCCAGCTTTATTTTGAGGGTAGTTCACAAATATATTTCCAACACCCCTCATCTATTATGATAAACAAACAATAATTCCACGGAGACTCGCCATAATTGCCGTTGTCTAATTGTATGATTTATGCATACTATTGTTTTCACAGGTTCTAACGCGGTGGATCCGTTCCCAGCTACAGAAGACTGGGACAATGAGGAGTGGTCGGGATCTCTCTCAGACACAAAGGTATTAATAAGTTTGAATATAATAACAATGAGAATAATAACTATGACAAGTCACAAAAAACGCTATAATAAGATATAAGTATTATTTAATTTGTTTTGAAACTTACAAAATTAGTCAACATCAACACTTATAACTATATATAATTTATTGATTATACAAATCTTTTATCTTAAAAAATACCTATACCACTGTTTAAAATGAATAAAATAGTTCACTGTAGATTTAAATGGTTAAAACCAAATAAATAACTATACTATCAGCAACTTCTAGACAATTATTACCGCTACAAGTTTTGTTATTATCTAGTCTACCGAAACACCTGTTTCATTATATATTTGTTTGGGCAGGTGTTCATTGCAAGCTCCGCTGTACAGAATGCTATTGTGGATCCGGATTCCGCTGCTGCACAAAACAATACGGTGAGATATTATTCTATGTAAAGTTTCAGCAATTAATTTTAATTGTGCTACCTATAGAGTAAAATAGACATATTAAACCAAATTTAAAGCTTGCATGATGGTTTCAGACTCCAAAATTATTCTATATTGACATAAATGAGTCAATATAGATAGACATTGTGACCGCTATACGAGGTTGAGGCATGAAGAGATTTTCACAAATAACTTAAAATAAATTCTAATACACCTTATATTTACGTTCGGCCCATATATTTTACCATTAATCCCAACCCTTAATTCTTGAACATATTAAATCTTATCAATAATAATAATAGCCTTGAGTTTTGGGCGCATGTTCGATTCAAAACTAGGCGGTATTCATAATGAATTCGTGAAAAAAAACTGCACACCTAAAAAAGCTCTTAGGGATTTTTTAGTTGTCGTTCGCCAACCCGCACTAGGTCAGCGTGGTAGACTGAGTCATAACCCCTCTCAGCCGTAGTGCAGACCCGTGCCCAGCATGTATGTGGGTTCATATAGATAGAATAATAATAAATTAATACACCCATCAGTCACATACATAGTTCTGACCCTACACTAGGATACTAGTCCTGTGTCGCGGGTATCAGAAAATACGAGAGACTTCGGTCTCACAAACACCCACACCCGAAACAAACATTTGTGGTTCACACAAACATTTGTCTCGGTGCGGGGATCGAATCCTCTGCCTCTCGTTTCGCAAGCTGGTATCTAGCCAACTGCGCTACGTGGCTAAAGCCTGTACATTATTGGTAAAACAATTTGTATGTATTGCAGGAGGACTGGGAAACTCCAGAGGCAAACGGTCCGACAGAGGGACACATCCCCACGTATACATACCACAACACAGCTCACACCACCCACCACCACATTCCCATCATCGATGTAAGTATTCTCAACTTTGTTATGTGGGTTATAATTACTCATATTGCTGAGTGGTATTAGGCGGAGACATGCATATGTACTACTACAATAGTATATTGTGCAACTACTGCGAAAAATTGTCGATTGCCCACGAGAGCGTTTGCTCAAGTGGGCAATCGACAACTTCGCACGAGTTGCCCATATTATCTTTTATTACGTACATATATATGCGGGGAAAGTAGTACCTCTGGAGTATAAATTATTTTTATTTAAATACCAACCTCACTTCTTTGATATTGACACTTCGACTGTCACTGTTACTAAATTTGCGTGTGCCAATGAAAATTTGTGTGCGAGAAGTTTACTTGTGGCACATTAATTGTGAAGTGGGCAATTAGCGTCTTTTCGACCCCAAAAGCAAGCGCAAAAATACTACTTTCCCCGAATGAGTAATAAAAACAATATTTGATTATATTACTTCTCTCCAGCCACTCTTTACTAACTCATCCATATTCGTGCTGTAACTATATTATTTAGGTGGTGTTTCACCCATCCTGTCATAATATGTCCAAACTTGATCGACGCATGTCTTTTTCAATTCAAGACACCACATCAACTTACAAATATTCCTATACACACGAGTTTTTCGAGCACATTTCCAGACTGTGTTGTGTTAGTTAGAATTTCTTAATGGCACAAGGCCAGCATATTTAAGGTTAATATTATGTTTGTACAGCAGCAGCAGCAGGTGAACTCGGGCAGTCGGTCGTCCCCCGTGAGTGCGGCGCCGCCCGAGCCCGCGCTGCAGGAACAGTTCCACGCCACACATCAGCACCAGGTAACCATCTGTCATAATTAATTGACGGCCATATTTGATAATAACTATTAAAATTAAACAAAGCCCTTGCCTAACCCCTTTTTCTAGTAGAAGATGCTAGAGCCAAGTATATGAGTTGATTAGAATATAAATAGAACCGTGTGATGACTGATATTTTTTTAAGTATTATTTTTACATTTATTTTTTTAAGCGCTGTAATACTAATAAGTAGATTTTACAGACAAATAATTTTACATGAAAAATATAAAATTTGGAAATTATAATTATTATTTTTTTGTATTTTTTTCAGCCCATGGGTATGTCTGGCAGTTTGACAGCGGCACAATCTCAGTACCTGTCGCAGCTGACGCAGCAGTCGCAGAGGCATGACAACAGTATGTATATTGCTTTTTTTTGCTTAAGCTGTCTAGTAAATCTGTTTATTCACTTATGAAATTTTACTTCGTTAGTGGCCCAAATTTGTTGAATATATTGGAGGGTTATAATTTCCAATTAGGGTGGGGCATTTACTTTAAAATGAAACAGTAACTAATGAAGGAATAAAACGGATGGTGTATTAACGTGTGTCTTGCATACAGGCGTGTACAGTTCGAACTACGGCGTGTACGGTTCGAGCGGCGCGGAAGGGTCGGGCAGTCGCAAGGCGGCACGCGCGCGAGTGCCTCCGCCGTCCAAGATCCCCGCCAGCGCCGTGGAGATGCCGGGCGGAGAGGCCGCCGCGCTCTTCCTCGACGTGCAGTTCGGCGCGCTCGACCCGGACGACGCGGACAAACCGGTACGCACGCACCAACACACACACGCACGCACCCATACACGCACGCACAAACACATGCGCACGCAACACACACGCTCACGCACGCCAACTTATACGTACGTACAAGTGCACGCATGCTTGTGTTTGTGAAGACGAATGTACACATACGTCGAATGTATTAACGAACACGCACACGTGTATATACCCTATATACACTACTTACATACTCTAACATATACACATAATCCGATTTTTTTGGCAAAATTACTATATTTGGAACTATTAAAATATTTCATCTTACTCATAATCTAAGGGAACATCTAATGTCATCTAAGAACGCAATTAAGAATATAAGGACTCAAGATTTTCTGTGTCTCAGGAAATATTATTAACCATATTATATAATTATCATACTGATTATGTAGGAGTGTAAAAAAACGTGTCCATTCAGGTAACAACACAAGCCGAGAGTCAGCCTGCGCCGGTGTCGACCAGCCTTGAGACGACGACAGAGGTCCCGCCCACCACATACCCCAGCTCAAACAGTATGGTGAGTCAACTTCATAAAATTGCACATATATTTTTGACGTTTATTGTAATGTTTAAATAAAACAGTGGTAACCCAAATAAGCTTTTTAGTTATATTACAAGAGGACTCTATCCTTGGTATGTGAATGGGTGCACTAGAGTTGTTTACCTTCTTCTTTAAGCCTAAGGTAAAATAAACTGAGTTCTTTCCATTTTAAAATGACTAAAAATATCAGACTTACATCCGCAAATCATTTTGTAGATATTAAACTTTTTCTTTATTTGCAGTTAAGCGAAAGCCTGTCAGTAGTGGAGTCAACAACACCCAGTCAGCCCATCACATCGGAACCTGTAGTCACAAATGCGACATGTAAGTATAACATACTATCAAATTGGGCACAGTCTATAATAGGTATTCAGTATTTGTTATTCAGATCATCATCATCATTAGCCCATATACGTCCCACTGCTGGGCACGGGCCTCCTCTACAACTGAGAGGGTTTAGGCCTTAGTCCACCACGCTGGCCTAGTGCGGGTTGGCGGACTACAAACCAGACCCTGAAAATGTTTATTAATTGTAAGCCGTTGGTGGAATAATTGTATGTATCTAGATGGCCACCACCATAATATGTTAAGTAAAACTCGCAATAGAAACTAATTGGTTTGTGTGTTCGGCATCAAGTTGTGTATATTCCTTTAAAGCAGCAAAAGTTATATTGATGTTTTGCTTGGATTATATTCCATTTACATAACCATTTTTTTATTTAAATACCTCATGTAGACGGAAATTTTGGTTGCGTGTATCTCAGGACCGAGACAATTGCCTGCATTGGGAGAGGCCTATGCCTAGCTGTAGGTAAATGTAGGCTAAGAATGATAATATTCCATTTACTAAAAAGTAGTTTATTTGGGTGTTACAATAAAAAAAAAGTTTTTTTGGACTTGCCAATCCAAAAAAGTCTTCCAACTTAAAAGGTGCACTCTAGACTTTTCTATTAGCACTGTAGACAATTGCTGAGTGAGCAGGCAGTATTTTTTTCTTCCTATACCTATGTCTAGTATTGGACTTCCTATGATTAAAGTTGCAGTAGGAAATACTCATATCATAATAGATAAACATCGCATAATAGATACACAATGATGATCATAATATCCAGATAGCCTTCATAAATTTATCCTGTTTTCTATTTCCAATGTTTTATTTTTAGTTATAAATAATATTTTCACTGCCGCACGTGGCTAGAGCAACGCGACCCTGTGTCGTTGGTTTGTGTAATAAACGTGCCAGAAAACATGGCTCTATTGCCCGGTTCACTCTCTCCAACAAGATTGGGTGGAGCGTAACGGGCCGTACATTTTTGTTTTTTTTAGTATTTTTGGTTGGTTTTTCTCACAGTGACCAAAATGTACAAGAGCCAAAATTTAAAAAATATATGGAACTAAATACGCCTTGGTAATTTAGTTGGAAAATAACATTTGATTTAATTGAACCCATTGGCATTATTTCTAAAAAATACGTGTGCATATTGGTTATTAAATTGTTGTATTAACTTTTATTTTTTATTTTTTTTACTTAGTTTTAGATTTTGTTAGTTTCAGCCATAATTAATTAATTTCTAAATATTTTTTATGGCGCTTTTATTATTGTTTTTTTTTCTTTTTTTATAATCACCATGACCACTCCTTTTATATTCACTTTTATTTTCTCGGTTGTCTGGGAGATATCGCTAATATCGATAAGACCATCCTTTGTGCCACAATAATTTATAAGTTAGCATTATTAAATTTTTATTTCTTTATATATGGTGTACAATAAAGCATATAAAATAAATAAACGGTAATATGTTTCAGCGGCGCTGGAGAAGCAGTTGACGGCGTCGATGAAGCAGCTGTCGGTGTCTGGCGGCGAGGGGGGTGTGGCGGTAGCGGCGGGCGCGGCGGCGGTGTCAGGCGTGGGAGGCGCGGCGGGAGTGGGGGGCGCGGCGAGCAGCGTGTCTGCGCCCGCGCCGGCGCCGCACGCGCACCACTACGCGCACCACCGCGCCAAGCCCGTGGCGCCGCAGCAGAACGTGTACGCGCACCACGCCGTCACGCACCACCCGCCCGTCTACGGAGCCAACGTCTACGCGCCACAGGTACACAACAAACATTATCTCGTAGTCGTCGTCGTTGTAGTCATTACCATCATCATCGTCATCATCAGCGCCATCATCATCATCATTATTATCATCATTACCACTACCACCTCCACCACCACCTCAACACCACCATCATCATCTTTATTATTATCATCATCATAAGCCCATCGAGGTTAAGGCGCGCGGTCGAGAATCTCGGCGGTCGTGAATTGAAACCCCAGCAGACACACACCTCTGACTTTCTTAAGTGTGATGATGATGATGATGCTCTGTTATTTTAATACTATTTGTTGCTCTCAACGCTGTAAGTGTAACATTAAACTTTAAAATATTCTTTCCCTGTTTTTGCGACATTTGCCATTGCTGTAATCTTCCGCAAGAAATGGTCTATCTAACACTGAAAGAACTTTTCAAATAAGATCAGTAGTTTCTGAGAATATCGCGTTCAAGCAAAAAAAAGCTTTAGCACAAAGAAAAGATCACAACTGTGCTGGCATATACAGGATGTATTACTCCATAAACAAAAGCATATGTTAAAAAAGAAATTGTGTCCTATGCATACTTCTCCAAAATATATAACTGTTAACTGAGTCATTATTAGATGTGCTTATTTTGTTTGTTTGTGACAGGTTAATTCCACGAACGCGTCGCTAACAGGCGCTTCGGCCATCACGGCGACAGCGTACCCGTCCAGCGTCACGCTCACACAGTACCAGCCCATCATTAACTCATATCAGGTTGGTATATTCTTTGTTTAATTCTATTTTCTACCTTTTTGTAACATAAACGTAAGATTTGATTTGATTTTTTTTACTATATATAACACCATTGTATTTTGCCTGTAAATATAGATTATTTATTATACAGAGTACTGACTATCTTCTATATATATAAAAATGAATCGCCGTTCGTTAGTCTCGCTAAAACTCGAGAACGGCTGGACCGATTTAGCTGATTTTGGTTTTGAAATGTTTGTCGTAGTCCAGGGAAGGTTTTAGGCGGTGAGAAATTATTGCAAAATTGCGAGGAAGATAGTAAAAACAGCAATTTCATTTTCCCATATAAACTGTTCTAGCAAATATGTAATGTTTATCCCGTCGATACGGTTAAAGGCCCCCTCAAATTAAAGAACGTATTTAAATAAGGGTTTCGAATCGACAACATATATCCACAATATTCGAATAATTGCGTATTTTAGATTTTAAAAATGTAGATTAGAATGAAAAGAGATTGACATATTTATTAGTTGTCAAATAGTTATGCGTGCGTTCAGAAATTTATTTTGCGTAACTAAGGAAAATATATCAAGCCTCATTATCCAACTGAATTTTTAAACTCCTTGGTTGTGTCTGGTTTACAATTTACAACTGAGGGTGGGCTCGGTAGTCATCATTGTTCGAAATCTAAAACACCCTAAACTATGCAATGAAATGCGGCTTATTTTAAGAAAACAGTTGAGTAATGTGATTCACGCAACGATTAGATACAAGGAAAACTTAAAGATGAGTTGGTTTGCTTCTCATTGTAAGGTTTTAAGTTTCTCATTTTATAGTTAGGTCGATGATCCAAACGGATATGCCTGAGATTTTAAATTTTTAATGGCTGGACCGATTTTAATGAAATTTTCTGTGTATCTTAAAGTGGATTCGAGAATGCTTTAGATTTTCAATTGGACCCGGAAGGTGGCGCTGTGATCGAGTTCTGGGATTTTAATTTTTCGCATATCAGAACATAACTCCAAAATCTTAAACAATTCATTTTCTTTGTTCAAAAGAAGGCAGATGAATTTTTTTGTGTGTCTTCAGGTTGATTTGAGAATGGTTTAGATCGGAAAAAAATTAATTTTTGTATTTAAAATTGTGCACAGGACAACGTCTGTCGGGTCCACTAGGTATAGCTAAAAATCATTAAGTTTTCGTAGTATATGAATTAATAAAAGAATGTCTTTAAATTTGACATTTTTGACTCAATTTTTGTCCAATGTATGTCCCTATGTACAGGCCGTTTACAATGTCTCATTCTGATGATTGTTTATGTAATGACCGCCATCTGGCTGCTAGTGATGGTGGTTATGGTGATGATGATAATGATGGTGGTGGTGGTGATGAGTACTGATGTAGCATGTGTGTGTGCAGCAGACGTCGTCATCAGCGGCGGTGTACGGCGGCAGTGCGCTGTACACGGCGGCGCCATACACGGCGTACCAACCCACCGCGCAGCCCAAACTGCAACAGAAGGAGACACAACCGGTACTTACATCTCTTTTTTTTTTTCAAATGGAGTTGGTATACATAAATAGTTTGGCAAGTGTCATACTTTTTTTAAACAGCTATATGAACGCACATAAGGCAATTACCTTACGATAAGGTATTAGGTACCAATATGTACCTCTGGCGTGTTCATTTTTTAAGTCCCGGAGTATCTCCTTATTATAAAAATCCAGCATATCCCGACTACCTCATTAGGCGGTAATTTTCTCCATGGAATATGTACAGGATAGCGAAAATAGATATGCTATTTATTCTCAGCCTATTGCCATCCACTGCTGAACATAGGCCTCCCCAACTAGGCGCCAACCATCTGGGTCTTAAGCAGCTCTTATCCATCCTCTACCCGCCACCTTTCTCAAGTCGTCGGACCATCGGGCTGCAAAACGTCCTACACTATGTCTACCTAGGCGCTGTCTTCGCTCCAACACTTGTCTGCTCCAACTTGCTAACTTGCCACAAATACTTAATTAATATAATTAGCATTATATAGCATTTCTTGCGTACTTCAGAACTTTTCATACAGTTTTACATATTTTTTCCAACCGGTACTAAGCCAACATTGGAGAAACTTTTGTTGCTACTAATGTGTATAAACATATTAATATTGTGTGTTGAATATTGTTAGCAACAGCAGCAACAGCCGCAGCAACAGCAGCAGCAGCAGTACGAGAGCTCGGTGGCGTCGAGTAACAGTCTAGCGAGCACGTCCACCACGCAGACGTCAACGTCAAAAGTCACCACCACTACAGGTATGCGATATTTTTGTTTAGATTCAATCATATGTTATTAAGGATCAGCATTATCGTCATCATCAATTATCAGGTACTTT
This sequence comes from Hemaris fuciformis, assembly GCA_907164795.1. Classification (NCBI taxonomy): domain Eukaryota; kingdom Metazoa; phylum Arthropoda; class Insecta; order Lepidoptera; family Sphingidae; genus Hemaris; species Hemaris fuciformis. Next base: position 2,466,921 of record OU015454.1, read on the forward strand.
AACGGTAAAGGAAAACATGGTGAGAAAACCTGCATACCTAAAAATTTCTTAGGTGTGTAGTACGCAAACCCGCACTAGACCAATATAGTAGACTAAGGCCTAAACCCTCTCAGTTGTAGAGGAGGCCGTGCCCAGCAGTAGGATGTATATGGGCTGACGATGATAATGACGAAAAAGTTCAAAAATGCTTAATATTGTCACCGCAAATAAAATACTTATTTGTGAAGACGAAAAGCATTTTAACATATATTTTTTTTTAATTGTCTAGCCATATGAATTTAACTTTTTTTTTTTATTATTTTGCAATTTGGAGATCCACAGCATATGATAGAATGCTGTACACGAGTAGTTTAGAGGAGGCAATAAAGGTTGACTGTTAGAGAATGCTTTAGGCATTAAGTCCGCCTTTATACGAATTGTGTAAAAAGCATAAATAAATAAATAACAATAGATGTGCATGTGTGTCAGGCACGGGCGCGAGCTCCGGTGCGTACGGCGGGTCGGGCGCGAGCGGCGCGGGCGCGCTGTACAGCGGCGCGGCGGGCGCCACGCCCTACCCCTACGACGAGCCGCAACTCATGCGCACCACCATGCCGCACCACATGGTACACTCCTGCATACACCTACACACTCCTACATCACAGCTCCGTGGCGCAGTTGGCTAGATACCAGCTTGCGAAACGAGGCCGCGGGTTCGATCCCCGCACCGAGACAAATGTTTGTGTCATCCACAAATATTCGTTTCGGGTCTGGGTGTTTGTGAGACCGATAAATCTCTCGTAGTTTGATACCCACGACACAGGACTTGTATCTTAATGTGGGGTCAGAACTATGTATGTGACTGTTGGGTTTGGTGGTTTGGGATTTATTATGTATTTTATTTATTACAAAGTACACACTACAACATTCCACACTACACTATACATTCTGACTGCCTCGTGGTGGATCTAGAGTTTCCGGGTTGGGCATAGTGTTATTGGGTTTTTCTATTAGGAATTTCTCAATAGCAGCACGGAGACTCGAAATGTGCCCGAAAAACGGCAATAGGCTCGCCTACTATTACGTGGGACTGATACATACCTGGCGAAATGTGGTTGCAGAAATGCACCTCTGCCTACCCCTTCGTGGAATACAGGCGTGAGGTTATACTTATATGCATGTACTATAGTCTAGCCAACTGCGCCACCAGACTGTCGAATATTAAATTTGCATTAGACAGTGTATTCTCTTCATTTTAAAATTCTATGTTTTAATAGTCAAAATTGATTTACTTCGTATTTCTAAGACGATGGCCACTACCCAGTCTACCTGGCCTGTATGTGACCCAATCCTACCACAATACACCTACACTCCACTATTACTGTTTTTTTTTAAATGTAATATAGCCAGAAAACGAAACAAAAATAAATGTACTAGTACAATAATATAGCATAAATATGTTAGAGCAAGATAGAAAGTGGCTCCTGTGATAGATAAGCTGAAATTAAACCCTCTGTCGTGGTATGGGCATGTTATGAGAAGAGATGGAGCATTATGTCAGTGAATAAGTAATGAGTATGAATGTTGAAGGATGGACAAGCAGTGGAAGGCCAAAGAAGAGATGGATGGAGTGTGTGACGGAAGATATGAAAGAAAAAGGGGAGAATGCAGACATTATGGCTGATAGGGATGTTTGGAAGGATAAAACATATTGCGCCGACCCCAAATAAAATTGAGAATAGGGCAACAGGATGATGATGAATAACATAGCATTGTATGTTGCAGGGAGGATACTACGAGGTTGGCTATGGTGTGGGAGGCGGCCGCGAGGGAGCGTTCGGTTTAGGAGCGGCCGACAGATTCGGACGGGCTGATGCTGCCTCACCACAACAGGTATTCAAACTTTTTCATCATCATCATCATCAGCCTATATACGTCTCACTGCTGGGCACGGGCACGGTAATACTATCATACAGTATGTTAACTCGGCCGCATTTTTGAAATAAATACCTACAGCCGCGCCTTACGTAAACATGCGATAGGGCTGCGAACCTGCAGAATTTTAATTCAATCTGCCTATTTCGACTTTCTATCTATTTTTGTGATTGTAAATATTTTTATTTTTATTTAAACTAATAAAATATTTTGTGAATGGAATAGGAAGTATTCAATAAAAATGCATGTTATTTTTTGATTGGAAGATTTAATGCAACCAAAAACAGCACAATATATAAACACAATATATACTTGTCATATTAAAGGGATTAGGCCTTGGTCCACCACGCTGGCCTAGAGCAGAAATTCTTAGCACCACAGAGTCTAGAAAACTGCCAATAATGTGTTCGTCGCCTTCTTGTCCGACTTTTGACAATTGGCGATACTTAGATGTAGAGGATTACCTCTGTCAACCACTTAAGTGTGTTTTGTATTGTATTAACAAATGGTTGTGGTTGCAGGTACCAGCGGCGGCGTTACCGCCCGGCTATGCGTACTTCACATACCAACCACCACCAACCACATACCAGTACGGAGTATATCCCACGGTGAGTCAACATTACTATTTTTATATTAACGAACTAGATTGGCTGAATGAGGAAACCTATTGTAATATTTTTTTATATGAATACGTATTTTCAAATTCTTTTTTGATGTTTCATAATTATAAGCTAATTTGCTAAGGCTTTGCCTGCAGTACTAAGAATTGAGAAACCTCTTCTCAATATTTCATTTTTCGACAGTAACACTTTTTCTAGATAAAGGTATCCTTGCACTCATTTTTGAAGGTTCAAAATAAGTTAAAATAAGAGTTAAGTAGGTTCCACCATTACCATACCTCTTTCAACTTTAAGAGCTGACCAGTTTTTTTTTAATGGGGCACACTCAGGTCAATATTTTCTACAGCCTCCATATTGCAGTTGGCTAGACACCACCTTGTGACATGAGAAGCTGTGAGGGTTCAATCCCCTAAGCGAGATAGACAGTTGACTTGAGTCTATGTGTTTATAAGACTGAAAAGTTTTTTATAGTTTTGAACTACCTACATGTGACGGTGAGCGTAGTTATTCAAATAAATTGAAGTAATATTTATTGAATCTATCAAATGTCAAATAAATCACTTAGATTCAGTCATTTAAAATTTAGTTTACCACCAAGTTTGGAAGGTGGGCATCACTAGAGAAGAATGGGCAAGAAACTCTAGTGTTGCTCTTTTCCAATCAAGTATTTAGTTTACAGTATTGATATAAAGATTACATTTTTCGAGTGGGAGTAGCGTATTATTAATATTGTTATGCATAATTGATATATTTCAGTACGGCGGCGGTTCGAACGTGGGTGGCGTGGGCGGAGTGGGCGGAGTGGGCGGCGTGGGCGGCGTGTCGGCCACCGGCAAGGTGAACACGTACGCGCAGCAACAGCAGCCGCCCTACGACGCGCAAGACTCTTACAAACCCGGTACCGCATACCTCTAGCACAACACTATGTCAATAAACCAGTCACCTGCCACAAATTTGTTTTTATTTTTTCTAAATTATTTGCTGCACCTAGTGGCAGTACTGAATAATCCGTCATTCATCATTCAGCTTGAGGATTGACACATTGGCATTAAAGATACATGCACACTTACATACAGTCACCTTGTTTTATTTACCAATAAGTTCACTGCCTGATTATTCAGTGTAAATAAATGAATAGCCACATGCTTAGACCACACACACACAGACAAGTGTTTGTGTCCTCCACACACATTTGGTCTGAATTTTATTAGTCATATTAAGTCATATGATAGTTTCCAACATTCTTAACTAAATGCCTATTAGAATGGTTATTTATCTCACTTGGAAGGATCAGAAAGTTGCAGGTTAAAGACATTTGTTAGAAATAATTTAATATAGTTTTACAAGCTTTGTTAATATCCAATTGCCAAATGCGAATGTTGCTGAAATTCACACATGATACATTTAGAAAGGAAATGTTTGTATCATCATTAAATATGAAGGTAGTCCTAAATTATAAGTCCTATAAAGCATTAACACAAAATAAATGGCATTATAATAATGGAAGTTGTAAGAGATAAGTCATTAGAATCAATTATAATATAATAATCAAATAATCAATTATAATAATCAAATATTTATTTATTTTAAAAGGAAAGTAAATATATAGTAATTTAGAAACACACTTGTTCAATGCACAAATCAAAGAAAAGTCACTTATTTATATTATAGTCTGTTAGTTGTCACCATAAATTAATTACTCTCTAATGAGTTGACTGCACACTATATTACTTGTATAAAAAAGCATTAACAATATATTGCAACCTTTAGATACTTTAAAAACAATGAATCTCCTAACGTCTTTCCACTGACATAGAGTTACAAACACAATTCTTACACACAAACATTCTAAACAGGAAATAAAAGTAATACGCACAAATATTGGTCCTCGACGGCATTAAGCTCGCGACCTCTGCCTAGAAAACTATATTTTTACTATCTCTATAATGTAATAATATCCAAAAGTCATGATATTTTATGATTTATGACTCGAGAATAAATAAAGAGACACATCTTATAATTACGTTGAGAATTATACAATGTTGCTGAGAAGGTCTTTACCCCAGTGGAAGACAATTCATCATCAAACTTATTAAGAGTAGTACTTGCAGTAGAGTATGTATTAGTTATGAAATAACTTTGTATTTTAGCAGCGGCGTACTCTGGCAGCGGAGCGAAGAGCGGCGCGGCTGCGGATCTCACCAACGCTATGTACGCCAAGACACACGTCGCGCTCAACAAAGTCAATGTGAGTATTTTTTGTTTTTATTTTTGAAGGGAAAAACATATCTATTGTGAGGGATCTATAAGTATAATTTTCAAAATTGATTGCGACTCTTAGTTATGTTATCAATGTAATAACGTGAATTAATTAGTACACTATAGAATGGGTGGCAAATCTTTTAAAATGGAAGATAATGCAACTGCCAGATATATAAATTGTTTTTTTTTGTGTCAAGGGTTCGAAATATTCTGTTTACCTCTTTTTAGTCCTTGTTTTGGTTAAAAAAGTAATGTTGCGGGTTCTTTGAATAATTTCCTATACAAATAAATATGTTAATGTGACAAAAGCATTTGTTTGTTGGTTCTAATTGTATAAACGTTGTAACGTTGCAGAGCTACGAGAAGGCGGGGTTCGCGGGCGGCACTCCCCCTCCGTTCGGAGCGTCACATCTGTACATCCCCGCGCCGCCGCACCACCACCCGCACCACCACGCGCCGCAACACGCGCTGCAGCCGGTCAGTACATCCTACGTACCACACAGTCACCGACACAAACGAACATCACCATCAACACAGACACGAACATGAACACTGTCACGAACACAGTCATGAACATGAACATTGACAAAAATCACAAACATGAGCTCATCACACAAAAAGTAGACACTCATACACTACTGGACAATCACACTACTACTGTAGTATATGCTTTAAGCACAATAGTGATATTGATGGTAATTTCAACACTTTAAATGAGCATTTCTATTACCGCATATGTCATAATATCATACCATTATATTCTTCCCTATGTGATAACCACTAATTAACATTGCCAGAGCGATAGCCTAGCACTACGATATTTTTTATACGACTTAGTATTATTTCATGGCTTTCAAAGAGTATCGCCTCTATTTTACAAATATTGTAAACATAATATCATAAGTTACTGTATAAGTAATTATAAGACAAATGTAAATAATTACGAATTTGGATTAACAAAATATCTATCATTATTTAATCTGTCTTATCTACTTGAGATAACCCTAAAAGTAAAGCTTATTATTGATCATTGATTAATTAGTTACATACAAAATATTTAAAAAAATCATCAGCATTTTCAATTTAAATTAAAAAATTTACTTTTTGAGCCACATACACCACATAACCTGTACCTAGGACATATAAGACTAAATCTTGAATGGTCTTCAATAGTATAGGATGCTTGTGTGCATTACTGTGCATCAATATGCATACATATATTTTTTAAATATGATTATATCACATACATAACCTAAATGTTTTTAAATTATGTACAGCTGTAAACTTAAGTTGATAATATGATACTTAATAAGTAGAACCATAGCAGAAGAAAAGAAGATTTTAGAAAGAAATGTCATTGTGTCAACACAGGGAAGCCTCTGAACCGCATTTAAATTTGGCGCGTAGTATACTTTTTCGCGTTGCGTACTACGCGCCAAACTTATATGTGTTTCGAGCAGTCTGCGACATCGACATCGCAAGGAAACCTTCACATCAGGTATATGTGGTATTTAGTGGCGGTACTTCCTTAGAAGCCCAAAAGCCCAGCTTGTCTTACAAAATTCCGAATAATAATCTTTAAGCTTTAAATATTTATTTAGCAAGAATGATTTGACATTTAAATGAGAATATACTGACCCCACAATAAACAATTATAAGATAGATATTACACAATTAACGTGTATCGCTTTTGGGCTTCTATGGAAGTACCGCCACTGGTGGTATAGTATAATGTTTTTAATGCAATAAAGTTATTATTTTGGTGGAATAATTTGGTTAATGTACATATTGTAATGTATTTTATTTCAAAATTGTTAGATAGTGGCGATACTTATTTTAAGAATATAACCGAAATAGTACTAATAAAATTGTTATAGTATGATATAATGAATCGATGTTTAAATCGGACTTATAAAGCCTACATTGTGTGAGCTACAAATAAATACATCCATAGTTCTAACTCCACAAAAAGATACAAAACTTGTGTCGCGGGTATAAAAAACGACGAGAGACTTTTCGGTCTCACAAACACCCAGACCCGAAAAATATATTTGTCAAACAAACATTTATCTCGGTGCGGTGATTGAACCCGCGGTCTCTCGTTTCGCATGCTGTGCCGAACCAATTGCGCACTGGTCAAAGAATAATTTTATAGTGATGTGGCGTCTCAATAGAGCTTAGTGTGTATAGTGTGTTATCATTACAAGGTTTCTGAAATTACTCAAACTACTCATCGAGTAAAAAGTCTCAATCATATTACATTTGTTTCATAGCCTAGTCTTCATTAAAAAAGTAGGAATTATTGCCAGCTTTTCAACCAATTATAATGCTATTGTCATGGAATCTATTAATAATTTTATTTCCTGTGGTACTTTATTTAAAGTTGTATAAAACTGTTTTAAAAAGCATAGTTAGTTATATTTTTAATTTGATATCATAAGTGCCAATGTTATAATAATATTGGAATGTATAAGTATATGTATATGAAAATATTGGATAGTTTTTGAAAGGAAATCTTCTTTAGCGGCGCTGTGCACTTTTTTGGATAGGTAAAAAATGTTGGAACTCGCGTCAGATCATGTGACCCTGATCGAAAATGCGTAAGACGATTGTTGTCATGCGTTGTCATGTTGGTGTACGAAAGCGCAATAAATATTGTATTTTACACGTAAATGATAGTACTTTTATACTGATAAATAAAGCAATTCATGCGAAATTATTCCCTAACCATTCCGAAATATTAAAAAACATATATTCAGAGCCTTATAACACAATAAAAACTAATTTGAAATATTTACCTTTTCAATGGTTGTTAATGATGGAGCACTTAAATGCTTCCGGGTGCTTTTATACAGGGTTGATACGACAGATGAGCATTAAATTACACTACGTATACTATACGTCCTTAGTATTAATTCGACACGGCACAAAAATTAATAATACCCAAATTGTGATTTTTTTGTTTCAAACAATCTAAATAGCTTACAAATAAGAGTAATACGCAACCACCCTTTATAATAAATAATATTTCACAAACCTGTACAAATTGGCAACGTCGCGCGCGGCGTGTGTTATCGTGGTGTCGTCGTACAGAGCGGCAACAACGCGTAGGTTTGAGTAGGATTTACCGTTAGACGTAATCAGCTGTTAGAAAAGTTACATCGTGTTCAAATGGAGTGAAAACTTAAAATATGATTTATGACTAAACTGCTGCTCCTATTTAATTGATTTTTAGAACAGAGCTTGAAAATGGTACCCAGTATGTGCAGTTTAAAAAGATGCCCTTCGGTCGTATCAACCCTGTATATGCAGAATAATAGTTTTATGAATGGTTAATTCATTAGTATACCTGTTTGTCACTGGCGCTGTAAAATGGAAGGTAGATCTTAAGATATCTAATATTTTTTACTTTTTTTGCATGAAATAGTTTATAGTGTCTGTCTGTATAACAATTTATCTCCTTTTTCATAATTTTATTTGTTACTTATTCAATTTACTCCAATAGTTGATACATTGTTTTGCACAGTAAAACCATAGACTTTAGATGACCCATAGGTCTTATTCAATGTAGGCATAATTAGAGTTTCCAAGTTTTTTTATTTTACTTTGTAAGTGTAAATAATAAATAATAATTTGAAATCAAATATTATATGATGAGGTGCATACTTTCAATGAGCTATATACAGTAAGTGTATAAGCAACTATCTCACATACTGACTACAGAAAGATTATTATTTGCCAGTATTCGAAAAAACTTGATTTATTATTTAAAATACCATTTAATTGGTCCCTGTAATGAGTAGAGCCTATACACATTATACATGGTAACTTTGAATGTGACATTAATAGTGGATTTCATGTTTTAAGAAACTGCAGGTGGTATTATCCATAGTTGATAAGTAAAGATGATCTTGGAAACAGTACAGTCCTTCATACAATCAGATATACTTTACACAGAGCACAGAGTGTTAAATATATTTAGTAAATTAACTAGAGATATGTCTTGATTAATTGGAAGAGATTAAGATTAATCGGAATGAATGAGAAAATTTCATACTGATATGATAAGCTAAGCCTTATATACTCTCTTAAGGAAAGTGTAAATAGCAAATGGAGGATCAGCAAGAATATGTTTAAGTTGTTAACCTTCGTAAAGCAAGTCAAAGTAAGTAAATTTGATCATTTTCTCATTTAAATAATAAAAATTTAATCAACTCATGAGGAAGCGAGATAAAACATAATATGAACTTGAATGAAGTTTACATAAGATTCTGTTTTGGCAGAACACTCTTTCTGCCCACCGTTATGACATACTTAGGTGTAATAGGAAGTATTATCTTCGTATATTTTCATTTCTGTACATAATATACAAGAAGAAACCTTTTATATATTTCCGTGAATAGCATTGAAATTGGTTGAAAATGAAGCAATAAATAAAAATAGTACCTCAAGATTATGAGGGGATATGGTTTGGTTAAAGTTGGATGATAGTGACGTCACTTCTGTCATAGTGCTTCCTCTTTTAGTTATTTCGCGACTCGGAATAATTCGCGTGGGTAGGTGGGTAGACATTTTGGCACTATTTATTTTTTAGTTACATGAAGTGTTTATAATAACATATTTTATAAATACATTTTTGTTTTGAAAGCTGAAAATTTTAGTTGATGTTATTAATGTTTCCGATACCTAAACAGTCCTAAATTAAAATAATGTACCTTCTTACTTAAAAAGAACATGTTGTCAACACAAAATGATCCTTATGTTAGTTTCTTTTATTTTTTTATTTCCATTGAAGTTATAGATTTTGATGTATAAGTTAATTTCGCTTTAAAATTTTAAAAATATATATACTACAATGATTGTGTTCTTGCACCGTGGGCAATACACATAATATATGTTTTTAAAACTGTTGCAGTTTTTGAATTATTCAAATTTTACAGCTCGGTTGACTGCTCCTTTGGACCAAGTCTTATCTTAGGTTGTATATAGTATCATGAGGCATGTTAATTATACATATCTAGTATTAGTTTATATAAATAGTATGAGTTAAGCGTCTCAACTGATCACTCAGTATGTAATGCATGTGTATTGTTTTTAATTTTTTCAGTTGCCACATATTTTTGTTTATTATATTACAATAGTTTGCTTTCGTTTGTAGATGGATGTACGGGTGAACAGTAGTCATAACAGGCGGGTAAGTCGTGTCCGTGTGTAATTATATTATATATTTATGCTGTTGTATGTATGCTATATATACTTAATATGTTGGTATTACCCGCCTAAACTAACATTTGCATGTATTTATATGTTTGATACATTTAGTTTTTTATGTTTAGGTTTCGCTTCACCATTATTCTATTACCAAAATAAATTTTTTGACTATTGTCATGTCTGTATATAAATAGCAGGAGCTAGTTTGAAGCAAGGTTTGAAGGTACATGTACATAATATATACAAATTTATGGACAATAGTACACACACAGCATCAAAAACGGTCATATGGTATCAGATTCTGCGAAATTTTATATATCTATCGGTAATTCATAAAAATCCCTAAGTTAAATAATAAATAATATTTGTTCCTTACAAGACCTCGGCTAAAGGAAATCCGATAACTTCCAAGTAACGGATTGATTAAGGAAATCAGAAGTAATGATTTTTGGCAATCAATTGCATAAAATCTGATGAACCTTTCAGAATTTGATTTCTCTTTTCATTATCATTGCATATCAGAGATGAAGGTCTACCTCCGTTATTCAACTTTGGTTAATGTTTCGTTTCATTTATTTAAATGAATTTAAAGATCAATTGGGTTAAATTCAATCTGATCATTTGTTTTTGAATAAGTTTTTTTTATTAAATACACGTAACAATGATCAATGGTATATTAAAAATAACTAAGGTGTGTTGCGATCGCTCTGTAAATTATATACCTATTTAACTGTTAATAAAAAATATTATAATACTTTTTATTTGTCTTTTTTCTTTATAAGAAATGGACTAAAGCATGCAGAGTATCAATACAGCAAATTATTTTTTATCTATTCTTTTAAATAAGCCCCACACTCGACGTCACTGACGTCACCAGCTCCGCAATGAGGTTTTACGCTGGTTTGAATTTGGTGTTAGACAGACTTACTATTTTGCACACTTTATACGAAGCTTACGATTGCAATACGAACCCGCATTAGGCCAGCGTGGTGGACTAAGGCCTAAACCCTCTTAGTTATAGAGAAGGCCTATGGTAATACGAAGCTTAGATTCTACGCAATAATTGTGACAAGGTGCTAGTGCGATCTCTTCGTCCTGCCAGGAACGCGATGTTTGGAATAAAATTTAAAAATTAAAGTCAGTATACTGTTTAAATGTGTATGAGCTTACAATATTTTACCGGCTTGTAACACACCGCGTGGTTTTTCATCACCATCATCAGACCATATACTTCCCACTTCTGGGCACGGGCCTCCTTTACAACTGAGAGGGTTTAGGCCTTAATCATAAAAACCGCGTGGTTTTTGAAATGAAGGCATAAGACGTGTTCATTTGTAAATCTTCGGCTGATTTTTAACATTTGGCTTTTCTCCCCTCGAAAAATACCACAAACCAACTGTGAACGTAAAGTACACATCTGTAAACACTATACATTATTAATAGAACTATGTTTTTTACTGTCAGTGAATTAATAATAAATATTTTTTGTGTATGTTCAGGAGAAAAAAATGTAACATAATATTGTCTTTGCCCTGTGAGGTGATTACAAAAAAATACGATTTTTTTTATTACTAGTCACAAAACATTTACAAATAACTTGGAATACATAGTGAAATGTTTCTTATTTAAATAGACCTTTCTAGGCATGCGCACTAAGGTTAAAACATTGCTTAAATTGTAACTAATTAATATGTAAGCTTATTATTAGAATTACTATAAAAGTTTAAAAATTGTCATAATGCTAGATATAAGTGTTTTTTTAATACGGTGCCATTCGTGACATTAAATATCGTGTTAGTATTAAAAAAGTTACAAGCAAATTGTTGTTGTTGGCTGCATCGGTTTTGTTGACTGTAGTCTGCATAACCAACAGTACTCGCATCTTATTCACTGCCTGCGAAATCGTTGATAATAAAAAAACGTTTATATCTATATAAGACTGAACTATAAACAACTAATTTAAGGTTTTATATTTTTTGTTCTTTTTTTTTTTCAAAAATCTACTAAAACATCTGGGTCTTGCTCAGTAATGCCAGAAAAGAAGAAATGTATTTTAAATAATTTTACAACAATGGATTTTTGTATATATTTTGATATCGGTGTAGATTATTATACATACTAACGCTTTCAGCAGTCGCTCGTTTACACAATAGTTAGTAAGGTTTTTGCTACATGTTCGTTTGTAGTAATGTAACTTATTTTGTTTGGTAGGAGAGCGGAACTGGTGGCGGCCGCGCCGCGTCCAGCAAGCCCCCGGCCAGCAAGCCGAGCTACTCGCAGTCTTACTGGGCGCCCAACTAGCTGTTGCAGGTACGTAAAAAAAAAGAAAAAAAGTGCATATTTTTGGGCTATAAAAAAAATACGCGTGTATTTACGCTTGTAATCTTGTAAATAAATAATAAATTGTAAATGAGAGGTTTATTTTCACATGCTCTTTCCGCCATCTGTATTTTAAGTTCCTGCTACTGAGATATCTGACCTGTCTATCGCACGTCGCACACTAAGTCGAGAAACAAACGAGGCTAATGAAATGTATTAAAATGGTATGTTTGTCGGCAGGCTCTCACCATTCACGCAGTCGTCAGACAAATGTACATAGACAAGGGCGCGCCACCGCCCCCCCTCACTGTCCAGTCAATTGGCTCTCGGCTGGCGGCACTGGAGCGAGTGCGGCTGCTGGCGCGGCTACTGGCGCGAGTGGCTGGCGCGGCTACTGGCGCGGCTACTGGCGCGAGTGGCTAGCACTCACGCCTCCCGCGCGCCCCAGCCTCTTCTGTACCTACTCTAACGTGTAACTCATATTTGTAAAATAAATAAAATAAAATGAAGGAATTCGATTGAACTATGTTAATATTATGTTAAATTGAGCGTGTCGGGGCGCGGCGGCTGTGTGCGCGTGGTGTGGTGGCCGTGGCGCTGCCGTGGCGTGGCGGTGGCGCTGCCGTGGCGTGGCCGTGGCGCTGCCGTGGCGCGTGGTCGCGAGGGTTGCGGGCGCCGCGCCCCCTCACCGTCGACTCCGGATAGGTTACGGTGTGTTTAAAATAAAATAATTAAAAAAAATTAAGTAGTGCTATGTATATCTTATGTCTACGAAATATGTATATGGATGTAAGCGTTTGGTACGCTATGCGCGCCGAATTTTTTTGTATTTAGTTGACACACTTTTTGTAATTAACTATATGATTATTGAAAATAAAAAATATTAAAGTTGTAATAGGCCGTTAATCGTAATGTAACAAGTAAATAGTCAAGGTCTTTTTTATGTGAAAGAATGCTGTTGTGATGATCTCGCGGGCAAATGAAGCTGAGGGTAATACACATATTGGAACTTGGTCTATAGTTTTATTACGATATACCTCTCGAACGTGGTTCATTGGGCAGCTAATAAAGGTATGGAGCGTAAAAACAGCCGCAACTAATGGAGGAATAATGAAGATTGCATGTGTGCGGAGAAATTCCTTTGCCAAAAATAACACAACAGGTTTTACACTTTAAATGAATTAATTTTTAAATTAATTTAAAAAAAAATTAATTGGACACACCAAAGGCCTGGTCCACAAATTCAAAGTCGCTCAGCGTGCTATGGAGCGGGCAATGCTTAGAGTTTCTCTGGTGGATAGAATTCGTAATGAAGTCATCCGCCAGAGAACCAGAGTCATTGACATTGCCCGCAAGATTAGCACGCCTAAGTGGAAGTGGGCCGGCCATGTCTGCCGACGGTCTGACGGCTGATGGAGCAAACAAGTGTTGGAGTGGACACCGCGCTTAGGCAAACGTAGTGTAGGACGACCTGCAGCACGATGGTCCGACGACTTGAGAAAGGTGGCGGGTAATGGATGGATGAGGGCTGCTCAAGACCGGGATGGTTGGCGCTTTCTTGGGGAGGCCTACGTTCAGCAGTGGACTGCGATAGGCTGAGTATATATATATATATATATTTAACGTTAATTTTTTTTATGACCTCTACACTATTTGAAATACAATTTACATTTTAAGAAAGTAATTAAGATACAAATACAAAATACGTATTTGTATTTCAATTACGTATTTTAATTACAAGTAATTCAAATACTGCCCAACCCTGCTGCTATTATTACTATTTACTAGTACTACTATATCGAGCCGTTTTAGCGCAAACGACAAAAACCAAATTTTACAGAAGGTTTTTTTAAAATATTTTTAAACAGAAATGTGCCAGTAAATTAAAATTTTACATACATGAATAATTTTTAGATATTTACATATATAAATGAAAAATACACAAAAATAATTAATATTTAAGCTATTTATGGAGCTTACATTATTTTTGCTGTCATAAACTAAGGTTATTTTGGCGTTTACGATAACAATATCTGTTAATATTACTATGTTTAAGAAACTCTATTTGATAAATAAATAGACATTTTAAATGGGTTTTAAATGAAAAAGTCATATTATAATTGCAAAATATATTTATTTATATTAAACATTTGGATGTGAGGTGATTTGAATTGATTTGAGGGTGAAAACCGGCAGTGATCACCGAATGGTTAGAGGCTCATTGAATATCATCAATGTCCAATTAGAAAGGCGTCGCCTGATGAAGTCTACGCTTCGACCTACTCGCGCCTATATCCAAAACCCCGAGAGCTTTCAACTTGAGCTGTCAAATTGCTTTGATTGTTTAAAAAAAACGTTGCAGTGGACAAGCTAAAGCGGTTTGGTAGAAGCTGTCCATACGGGGGGATCTAAGTAGATCTTTTAGATCTCGCCGTAGAGATAGACCACAAAAACTCTCGGTCCACACTCTTGACTTCATGGCCGAACGTCGATCTATGACACTGCAGTCTTCCGATGACGCCGAAGCATATCGTCGGCTCAATAGACGGATTTGGAAGTCCTTGCGACACGATGTCCGTGCACGCAATACTGTGAGCATCAAAGACACAATTGAGGGGCACGGAGGCTCCATAGTGTTTGCAAGAGACTTATCTATTGGCCAAAGACAGTTGTCTAGGCTGAAGACGGACGACGGCCGCATAGTGTCGACGAGGGCAGAGGTATTAAGGGTGATCGAGAGGTTCTATGAACAGCTTTACACCTCGGATGCCAAACAGACTATTAGCTCGGCCGAAGAGCCGAGAGTCGAGTTGATCCGCTACTTTAGCGATGATATCCCGGACATCAGCCTGTGTGAAATTGAGAGGGCCCTGATGCAACTTAAAAACAACAAGGCGCCGAGTGAGGATGGAATCACTTCAGAGCTTCTAAAAGCGGGCGGAACGCCGATACTTGAAGTCCTTCAAAGGCTCTTCAATTCCGTTCTCCTCTAGGGCTCAACGGTAGAGGCGTGGAACAGGACTTGGTGGTACTGTGCTTCAAAAAGGCCATAACACTTTGCTGAAGAACTATAGGCCCATCTTGCTCCTGAGCCATGTTTATAAGTTGTTTTCGAGAGTCATCACAAATCGTCTCGAACGAAGGTTTGATGACTTCCAGCCTCCCGAACAAGCCGGTTTCCGAAATGGCATTAGCACTATAGACCACATCCATACGCTTCGGCAAGTTATACAAAAAAAAACGAGAAATATAACTTGCCGCTTTGTTTAGCGTTTGTGGACTATGAGGAAGCCTTTGATACGATCGAAACCTGGGATGTGCTAGAGTCCCTCCTGCGGTGCCACATCGACTATCGGTAAAAAATCGAGGTGTCGAAATGTATATACAGCAACGCCACCATGTCGGTCCGAGTACAAGATCAGAGCACGTACCTACTTACATAAAATGAAGTTTTTTTCTCTTTAGTACCTGACAGAAGGAAATCCTTTTGTCTTATAACACCTTAATCCCCAATAGTTTAAAAAAATATGAATTTGATCATCTTTAGTAAACAAGTAGGATCGTTTGAGCTACAAAAAATCTATCGCAAGGCACGTAAGAAGAAAATGCTTGTGTCGCTTACGATAAAACTTTAAGAAAATATGTGCTAACGATAATTTTGGTACTTGCTATAACTTTATAACGATTTTCTTTTTTTGGGAAAACTTCGACAGGGGTGGGTCCGTTACGGCTTAAAGTGTCGTTTACGATAATTTGGCGGTAAGGGCTCGATATGCTTTTCATGTAATTTATTTTGAATAGATCCGCATAGGTCTGTCTATTCCAGATTTTAGGTTTTGTTTTTTTAGGGCACCTCTTTTCATATATGAAAGGCAAATAATACGGCAAATTAATCACAACAGTTTATTAAAAACAAATGCAACAAGGAATGTAATATATAAAATATTTATAAAAAAAATACACCGAAACATTACTTTGACAACATTAACACAGTCAAGCCATTAGAAGCAGTTAAAATATATTTTATACATAATATTTATAACTATTTATTCCATATACCATAATATATCTCAAAAAGTACCAAAACTTTTATTTAAAAAGTTGAGAAAGTTTTACTGAAAAAGTATGAAATTGTGTCTTCATGAAGGTAAAGTTTAAAGATTTCAATTATTATTTTAATGTTACATTAAATTTTTAATTGAATATTATACTGAAATCTTAATCGTAATTATATTGTTGATGCATATCAAATAGAACTGTAAAGATAAGTAAATTACAAATGGTTAACCTTAAAAAAAAATACTTATTTGATGAATTAGAGAAGATAAATTAATAATTATTTGTGTAACAATTTGTCAAGTCTAAGCAATTATATCCACAGTACATATCACAGATGCGCGGCCGCCGCCTCATCTACAATCCAATAAAGAGAGCCACCATTTGGCTTCACTCTGCCGGCTGGGAGGTCTTCTTTGTCTTTTAAGATGCGCTGGAAAATAATTATACATAAAGAATATTTGATCGCCATTTTTTATATGGCATGAAGGACTAAAATGTGAGTTAAATACAAGTCTAACTTTCTGACTTTGGTATTTAATTTAGAAGTTAGATAAATTAATACAGCTCATAGTATCATATTTGGCTTTAAAGTGGAAAATTATGATTAAATTATTTGCTCTTAATGTAGATGCGAAAGCTTATATTATTTTACCCAATCACACACCACATCATTGATAGAAATATCATTGGTAGAGTCAATAGTATAATATGCAGAGCTCATTATTCACACATTTTAAATTTTAGCCTATGTGTTATTATCTAGTTATTCTTATGACTTACCTTAACCATATCAGCCTTTCCCGATCCACTAATAGCATATATACAATTTCTTGCATTGTTTATGGTTGGGTAAGTAAGGGTAATGCGGGCTGGGGGTGGTTTGGGAGAGTCTGTTATAGCTGCTACAGGCACACTTGTCTCTGACAATAGGGGGTGGCCAGGGAACAAAGAGCATGTATGTCCATCAGGACCCATTCCAAGCAGGAGCAGGTCAAATTTAAATTCTTCTCCATTAAATGCCTTTTTTAATTTTTCAATGTAATCTTTAGCTACTTCTTCAGCTGAAATTAAGATTAAAATCTTTAAGATTATTTATTAAGACATCTGATTTTAATAAGAGGAGTTTGAAGAGTGCTCTAAAATGTGAATTAAAATAGGCCCTTTGTGAGAAATTGAACAATATCAATATCAAATAATACAGAGAATTTCAAGCTTATTGCACAATATATTCAAGCATTCATAATGATTTTACTCACTGATAAATTTGACTAATTATCACTAATTCATGATAATTAACTGATTAATAATTATAATTGTTATAAACTAAAGGTTTTCTTAAACATACTTATAATTTGTATGTAAAAGATGATGTCATCTGATATTACTCTGATTAAAATGTAATAACATTTCTGAGCATTTGGATCTTACATTTATGTAAAATTTTATAGCTTTGCTCTTCTACATTACCCGATGTAGTAATGTAGGTATTCAAGACACATCAAAAATTACTAAAGCTATGTATAAAAGTCTGGTATATAAGTTTTAAAATAAACTGCATTATATGTCTTGATATACAAGTACATATCTTTATTTATATTATTAAGCTGATGCTTTTGTTTGTTTGTTTGCTTGAATGCACTAATCTAAGGAACTACTAGTCCAATTAGAAATTCAGTGTTAGATAGGCCATTTATTTAGGAAGGCTATAGGTATCATAATGCTACAATAAATAGGTGAGTAGCTGCAAAGGAATATGTTGCAAAACAAGGAAAGAATATTCCTTATGAAAACTAATGTTACGCATATGGAGTTGCAAGCAACAGCTTACTTTAAATTTTAAGTTTTAATATTTTTTATTCATAAAAACATAAGAATGTCTTACTCAGCCATATAAGCCATCTAGATTACATAAATTGTAATTGTTTTTACCTGAAACACCCTGTTTTATAATAACAAACTGGTTTTCTTTCAAAGCAGTTTTAGGGATGAGATCCCTTTTGTAAGTTCCAAATGTAGAATCACTGCTGTCCTCTGGCACCACTCTTTCATCACAAAAAGCCAGTGTCCATTTTGACCAGTCTGTGTCTATTTTTGGAAGACTTTCACATAGGTATTTGACAACTGATCCACCTATAAATAATAGTTTTTGTTTGAAATCTGATGCTATAATAAATGTATTATAAAAACATCTAAAAATCACACACATATTTTTAGACAATTATACTTCGTACAATGAATTATCACTTGCTTTAACGGTGAAGGAAAACATCGTGATGAAACCTGCTCACCTAAAAGTTCTTAGAAATTATCCCGCACTAGGCCAGCGTGGTGGACTAAGGCCTAAACCCTCTCAGTTGTACAGGAGGCCCGTGCCCAGCAGTGGGACGTATTTGGGCTGATGATGATACTTCGTACACTATGATGTCAAAGAAGAGACAAAAAAATATTAAAGATTTTAATTAAGAAGTCACTGTCCCTGGGTGAGGAAAATATAATATTATATTGTTTAAAATTTTGCCTGTGCTTTAAAGAGAATTGACTACTAAAATATATCTAATTAGAATAGTCACGAACAAAAGGTTTGCTGGAAAATGGAGCACACCAGATAGATTCTAAAAAGATAAAAAAAATTACCGGATAGTCCCATATAAAATTTTCCTCTGTTTAAAATAGCATCATTGGAAATTTTTTGAACATAAGATGCCAATTTGTTGATGATTTCTTGCTCGTCACTAACTTTTATTGTAGTCATTATAATAAAATAAAATAAATTTAATAGATAATAACTATTGTTTCGTAATTATAGGTTATGTTAATGTACTACTAGTATTATAGTATTGGAAACTATTGAAGTTTCTGGTAGGTTAGGGATGCCCGTTACGATACGATATATCGGAATATCGATACAGCCACTATACGATATAGCGATATTTGATGCGATATTTTGACTATACGATACATATCGAATTACCGTATCGTAGCAAACTATGTCGGTGATTAATTTGTATAATTGTAAAGTTCCTATTACATCATCACTAAACGATAATAGACAGTGCCATTGAATATATTGTTGTTAGTAATAAGAGAATGATAACTTCGACAAAATTGTTTATGGAACAAGAACAGCCGGCTTTTGTTTAGACTTGGAGGTAGATTTAAATAAATCTTTGGACTTTGTAGTACCGTCAAATATGATTAATAAATGTTTAGTTTATGTTCTCCTTTTTCATTCCGTTCGAGTTCGAGCAACAAAACTTTTATTTCAAAATCAATGCAATGGCACCGCCAGTAAAGTCAACTGTGTGGATTTTTTTTTATCAAATCAGATAACGGTGGAGAGTGTATATTATGTCATATGTTTGTAAAGACTACAAATAATACTACGAATTTACAAACTCATTTAAAGAGACATCATCAAAGTGCATAGGTTGGCGGTCATACTTCTCGATCAGTATCGTCGTCACAACAAGATAAGCGGGTGAGTAGTTCTTTGCCGGTTTTTCATAAATTTAAATCAATGTCATTTGATAAAAATTGGTTTACATGCGATACAGTTACGATGCGATATATCGATACAATACACTGTTTTGGGCATCCCTAGTAGGGATGGCGATCTGAGATCGATTAATCGAAGAATCGATTTTTCAGGCCCAAAAGATCGATTTTTTAAATCGATATACAGTACTGAATTGATTCAGTGGATCGATATTTCACCCTTGAAAATCGCCATTCGATTGTTTTTGCTGATAAAACTAAATTTATTCAGAATTAGTTGAAGGTACCGTTACATTACGTTTATTATAAATATATTTTTGTTGGATTTTTCATAAAATGGATTTACATAACATAACAAAACATAACCTCACGCCTGTATTCTCCGAAGGGGTAGGCAGAGGTGCATTTCTGCACCCACATTTCGCCAGGTATGTATCAGTCCCACGTAATAGAGGGCGAGCCTATTGCCGTTTTTCGGGCTCATTTCCAGACTCCGTGCTGCTACTGAGAATTTCCTAATGGAAAAACCCAATAACACTGCCTGTCCCGGGAATCGAGCCCAGGACCTCTAGATCGAAGGGCACATACTTGTGCCGCGAGACCACGAGGCAGTCATGGTCATGAAAATGGATTTATATTTACATTACAAATGAAACTTGAAAAAAGAATCGATTTTTTAAAAATCGATCTTTTAAACCTCGATTTTTTTGTGAATCGATTTTTCAGGCTTCGATTCGAATCGATTCTAAAATCGATCTTTTTTGTAAAGAATCGCCATCCCTAGTTTCTGGTTCCATGACCTTGTTATGACTTTAAAATAATGTTCCATTCCACGCAATTGATCTCGTATTGTACGGGTATTGTGATTTGTGAAAGTAAATTAAAAAACATATTTTAAATTATTATGAATATAAAAAATGTAATAAATGCAAATCACATTTTAAAGTACTTAACATACAGTAAAAGATAGCTAGTTTATTTAATAATACAAATGTGAATTCGTATCATTTTACATCTCAAATTTCCATTATAAATAATGTAATATTAAAGAATTTTGATTATCTCTGTAGTATATTCAATATGAGATTATGTTATGAAAAGATTAAAAAAGTGTGTGAATGCAATATAAAAAGTTTGTCAGAAGTGGGATTCGAACCCACGCCCACAGAAGTGGACTGCGACCTGAACGCAGCGCCTTAGACCGCTCGGCCATCCTGACTTGACAAAATCAGGCAAAATAATAAATTATATTCAAGACATTTTCATATAAGACTACTGTTTGGATATCTTTTTTCTATCCGTTTTTCGCGCAAGAGTCGAATGACTTGCAAATTGCATTCAAACTCGCTATTTACACAATTGCTTGAGATGTTTTAACTTCAACAATTTATTAAAATGCTCATGAATAAACGTCAAAGAAAACTAAATATTATTTTTCAAAGTTAATTGAAAGGCAGTACAAAAGAAGTATGTAATTACGTCTTTTATTTTAAAAACAGGTCCTGCGAAAACTTAATAGCAAAATTACGTTAAGAAATTGTTGCGGCAAGATTACATTAAGCGTTGTGAGATTAATTACATCACAATATACTATGTAGTAAAGTCATTAAACAGGACTCAGGAGAACACGTACATACACACATTAAGCATGTATTAAAAATGTCCAAGTTATTATGTTAATATAAACTACGTTAATAAAATTTAGTGCGCGAATGACTCAATTTAATACGAGTACAACTATTGAATAATTTGTTGCTTTTAACATTTTACAAAATATAACATTAGTCGCTTGTATATTTACCTCGTTTCGTACCATCATGGTTTCTGAGACCATATAAAGAGGTAGACAGGCACAGTTCTGCATTTTCGTTTCATTAATTGAGCTCAATAACATTTGCCCGAATCTGTAGATTGCACAGCATATTATATTTATGCCGCGACACCCCGATGTATTTGAACAAAGCAAAATATGAATAAAATAAAAGTAAAAGAGTGCCGCACTGGACTGGAACGTTGCTGAGTTTGAACAGCAACGTAATTACGGTCCCGAGAACGTACTGCTTGGCCGCTATGCCGGCAGCGCGCCGAACAACACGCTACCGCGCACACCGCACCATGGTTCGGGAAGCAGTACCGCCGCGCTACCAACAGGCCAATACGGCACCCCACATAGTGCATCAAATATTGCAACTAGTTACAACGCTAGGACACGCGATCGAAACCTAGTTATTACGTATAGAAATAAAAACATAGTAATCACTTTTTGCGATTGTTTTAGGTTAGTTTTGGATTGAACTGATACCAAGCGATATTTGTTTTTTATTTTGAATATCACATGAAAAATAAGACAAGGTTTCCGTATAGTTAAAGGTTTTATATTTTACTGAATTTTAAAATCATTTAAATGAAATTAAATTTGTAATTTTTTAAATGTTATTGTTTATTGTAGTAAATTTAAAAAATATTCCAAATTTAGTTGTGTCGAACTTACTAGATATAAGATTTACTTTAATCAACGACAGAGGGCGATGCAGTCCAATGAGTTCCTATCCATAAAAGGAATCGCAAGTAACGAGTTTCTGTAGCTCATATGCCTATTCTGCGATAGGTACATGACCAATGGTAAATACAATTAAGTATTTAAATTGTACACGTTCAGATCCAATGATAGTTATTGTTTATTACTTTTTGATTAGCGCTCCCGTCTTGATTCGTTTGGATGTAATATGCATGAAGTATACACACAAATTGCCTAAATAAAAAAAACATTATTTTAATAAAAAAGCAGTAATGGACTCGAGGCTTAGGTGCGCGGTCGAGAATTTCGGCGTTCGCAGGTTCAAACCCCAGGCACACACCTCTGACTTTTCGAAGTTATGTGTGTATTCACAATGAATTATCACGTGCTTTAACGGTGAAGGAAAACATCGTGATAAAACCTGCACACCTAAAAAGTTCTTAGAAATTTCTTAGGTGTGTAGTCCGCCAACCCGCACTAGGCCAGCGTGGTGGACTAAGGCTTAAACCCTCTCAGTTGTAGAGGAGGCCCGTGCCCAGCTGTGGGACGTATATGGGCTGATGATTGATGATTGATTATTTTAATAAAAACCCTATCAAATTGTGTTGCTTGTTTTAGTAGAAGATAAGAGACAAATAAGAAAATCCAGGTTGTTTTATGCTAATTAGACACATGTTTTGTATGTTGTTTTCACCAATGAAAAATATGATTGATGTAAACAAATCAAGTTGTAATCTCTGCGCCTTTTTTCTTTAGATGTCAGTGAACGTAATCTCACGGTTCACCTGTAACATTTTCATTTAATATTTTATCAACACGAGGCCATTTGTCTCGCTTTCTCAAAAATAATATTAGATATTATGTAGAACCAAGCTTCTAACTCTACACGCCGCAACACCATAGCTTAGTCAAGATATGTGGGTTGATTGTTTCGCTACCGTCACATTGGCGTACAGTGAAAAATTAATTCATAGTTCATTACTATTCTGTTATTAAACAGTTCTAATAACGAAGTCTAAACCAAACTAGCAGATTTAGTTTATATGACGAATAATAGATGTCGCTGTGTGTCAAAGTAAAAACGCGTCGTAGTAAAAAGTGAAAGTGCGATGCAGTTTGCGTTTGCGCACGTTGACCGCGACCGGCTCGGTTGTTGACCGCCAAAAAACCATTCCTCCGGTGACGTAATTGGTAATAGTGATTACGAGATACTCTTTAGGGCTTCGATTTTGCTTGTTGATTCGGAAGGAACAACATACAACGTAACTATGCGTTTAAAAAAGAGAGGGCTCGAGTTTTCTTGCTGTTTTTTGGGCTCTACCTCCTTGCTTTGCGAATCTACATTAGGCACCTTAATGGTATGAAATTAATAAACATATAAATTTGTGACTTGAGTGAATAAAATGATGATTTTGAATTCAAATCTTAATTCTTTAGGTGGTGGAAGGAGTTTAATGAACATGATAAATGTGCATAATTTATTATGGCAGACTTTGCTAATGTGAAAGACGAATACCAATATTCCACTATCAGCAAATTGAACATCCAGTAACTACTCCTTCACTGTTCCACTGTAACCACGGGGCGGATCGGGCGTTACTTTACCACACCATGAAGCGAAGATGGACAGACGAAAACAATAGTTTTATATTGATGACTGTTTGTTGTATGTTTCAAATTATATTAATTGAGCAGCATGAAGCTCTGAAATATTTTGCAACCGCATATCATCAGCATCAGCCGAATCTCGCCCACTGCTGGACATAGGCCTCCCCAAGATTTTCAGAGTGCTCTGTCAGAAGTAGCAGTCTGATCCAGGGATCAACCCCACGTGTTCCCTTCTTATTATTCTGGGTCCGTTAAGCATAAAAGGAGTATTTTATTTGCCGGGTATAAGGCATTGACGGTACTTCCATATAAGCCCGAAAGCCCAGCTTGCCTTACAAAATTCCGAAAAATAATCTTTAAGCTTTAAATATTTATTTAACAAAAGCAATAAACAATTATAAACTAGACATTACACAATTAACGTGTAACGCTTTTGGGCTTCTATGGAAGTACCGCCACTGGTATGAGGGTACCCAGTTACGAGGGATGAGTCTCTCGCCAATTGATGAACTATTTGGATAGCATCGTGCTTACCATCAAGTTCAGTGTTGTCAATTTGTCATATCAGTATAGAAAGAAGTCAAAAGTGGATTAGGCGTGGATTTAGTATCGGGCAATATTCATGCAACTATTTGTACATACATACATACATACATAAACTCACGCCTGTATTCCCCGAAGGGGTAGGCAGAGGTGCATTTCTGCACCCACATTTCGCCAAGTATGTATCAGTCCCACATAATAGGGGGCGAGCCTATTGCCGTTTTTCGGGCACATTTCCAGACTCCGTGCTGTTACCGAGAATTTCCTAATGGAAAAACCCAATAACACTTTGCCCGACCCGGGAATCGAACCCAGGACCTCTAGATCGCACGGCACATACTTGTACCGCGAGACCACGAGGCAGTCTATAACAAATAGGCAACTATTTGTTATGCAATTATTTTTGTGTTTTGGGTGCTAAGTATGCAAATATCATCTAATACCTATTTGGTATCTACAACGGTTTGTGTGATCGCTGACCGTTGAGTGTGCGTATTTATTACATTTAGCGAAGTAGTCACAATTACATAATTTAGCACTTACCGACTTGTTTATTTCTTATTTACGGTCAATATATGCATAAACTTAATTTTATTATCCTGGCGCGCCGGGTCGTCGACGTAAACTGACAAATCGGGTAAATAAAGCTTGAGGAGTGATCTTAATTATTATTACGTGATTATGGTTGGATCAATAGCACGGGCTTTCCAGATATTAGGGACCTTCTAAGATACAAAGTAAAACGAACTTTATGAAGATACTTGGGCTTTAATATTGAGTAATTGCACACATAGAGGTTTAGGAAGATATTTTATAACCAATTTGTTAAGCATGTTTATTGAGACTGCTTGGTCTAGATAAAGATGCCGGATTCGCAAGAGGATAAACCTTTTTAGTCGAAACAAGCTGTGAAACAAGATGCTCGGACTAATGTTTACCTTTTCTTATAACCCTGAGTCTTTTACACAAACTTTTTTTTTTTGATAAATTGCTATATTTGTACCAGTTGCTTTTGCCGAATCTCAAAAAAATCCGTGTTTCACTTCTCACTTTTGTTTTTACTAACAGAAGATTTCAGTTAATACAAAATTCATTTTATATCTACCTTGTTAGTCCTACGGTCCAACTCTAGACGAAAGGAATGCGATCACGACGACTCGATTTTATTTCCCGGGTCGTGAGAAATATTAAGTTTTTATTATAGAAAATTCTCAGCGGCAACACGGAGTCTGGAACGACAATAGGCTCACAAAAAAAAAAACCGCGCAAACGTCCTTAACACCCTGTATTTATGTATGCTTTTTCAATACAATTACCACTAATATTCCAAACCTGATCTTGTTTATACATCATTGCAATCGTTTGTTAGTACTTTAGCGTTCAGTTTGCCACACCTTGCCTGCATATGAGAGGTCAAACGAGTGAGCACATGTTATCGCCGGCTCACCTCCGCGCTTGCCTTTGAATGTAGAAGCAAGTCATGATATATTATACGAGTATGTTACACGCCGAGATATGTTCACCGTTTATTGCTGGTAATACTACTTGAATTTTATAAGATTATTATATGTTATATACTCAGCCTATCGCCGTCCACTGCTGAACGAAGGCCTCCAAGTAGGCGCCAACCATTCCGGTCTTGAGCAGCCCTCTGCCATCCGTCATACATCTCATCACCCTTGTTATATGTTAAGGGTTTTGTTATTAAATATGTTCTCGATTACAGTATTTTTTGGAGTTTACTAATATTACAAGAAAAACAATTAAAAATTTACTTCTTAAATAATAGAATTTTATTGTAATTGTTTTAATTTTTGTTGGTTTTCGTTATATTTACTAATTAATAAGACTGAGTATGTTTAATTACTTTTGTTCGCATTCACGTCAAAATCATTAAATCGATTTTGATAAGTATAGGCCAGCGTAGTGGACTAAG
Source organism: Hemaris fuciformis (assembly GCA_907164795.1). Lineage (NCBI taxonomy): Eukaryota > Metazoa > Arthropoda > Insecta > Lepidoptera > Sphingidae > Hemaris > Hemaris fuciformis. The sequence continues at coordinate 2,493,406 of OU015454.1, forward strand.
GCCTAAACCCTCTCAATGGTAGAGGAGGCCCATGCCCAGCAGTGGGAAGTATTTATATGGGCTGATGATGATACTGATAGGCTTTAATTTATAAATGAAAGATCTTAGTTCTCGAACAAATATTTTGTATAAGATTTCTCAACAAAATCTCTATAATTGCGAGTAAAACCGCGGGGAATATAAAGTATTTTTATAGAGGTAAAATAATAATTATATTGCACCAGATTGGTGAGTGACAAGTTCCCACTTGTAATAGTATCCCTACTATTATCAGAGTTATTTTGCCGGACTGCTCAATTGTATCGTTTTGCTGTTCATTAAAGAAATAATTTAAACATTTTCAGTCTATTATAAAATTATTTTTTACCCACATCCATTCGAGCTAAACAAAAGCTATAAAAGCTAGCTAACGGGTAAGCTTATTACATATTCTCGCGCTTGTATTCGTAAAGGGTGGCCAGTAGTCAGAGGTGAATATCCACATAAATGTTCCGTCATTTGTGTCTTAATTCTCATAAACCATTGGCAATTTATGACAAATTATATAATATACCTAATTATAATTGACCTAAATTATGACAAATTTAGGTCCCCTTAGATTCGCTGAGCTTCATTCCTCAGCGTCAATATTGTGCGTGCCGCTGTTGATCCTGGAGCACAGGAGTTACAGTGGCGGGTGTGTGGTGGGATAGGTCCAAATCATTGGCATTTTTTAAATTTCAAGACTGCGTGCTGCTTCTAAAAATTTCATAATATAAATCTCAATAATACTTTTCCATACCCGGGAATCGAATCCATTACCTTTTGATTCAAGATGGACACCTAAACCGTGACACTGAAGATGCTGTAAATTTTAAACAATATTAGATGTATTTATTCCATATAACACGTGTTCTTAAATATACTTACGACGCTAAACAATAGGGTAGAACGAAAAAAAATATTTATTTTCTTAGCCTGGGCGTCGAATTAGTAGCTTATAAAATACAAAAAATTTTGAAAAAAAAACACTGTTTTTATTAGCTACAAATTCGACCCCAGGCTAAGAAAAAAAAAAGTTTTTTTCGCTCCACCTTTCTAAACAAGGAGTTAAAAAATGCAGTAAGCTCAGATATAATCAGACATAACTTATTATTTATGTTTATATTATAGGTACTAAGCCCCATAACATACTATAAACAATTTACCTTATCTCGCGACATACATGTCCTGGCGACCAGTGGCAAGTTTTAATTAATTATTCTTGCATACTTAGTGGCTCTTGGATTACGAATCTAAAGAGAACTTGTGATTTTCGAAATTATTTGCGTATTTTAATACATTTAAAGGAAAGGAAAACTTAATTCGATGGCCTCTTGGGTGCCTTTCCCGCTTCATCATCATCATCAGCCCACTGCTGGGCACGGGCCTCCTCTACAACTGAGAGGGTTTAGGCCTAAGTACACCACGCTGGCCTAATGCGGGTTGGCGGACTACACCCCTAAGAAATTCCTAAAAACTTTTAGGTGTGCAGGTTTCATCAAGATGTTTTCCTTCACCGTTAAAGTACGTGATAATTCTTTGTGAAAAGTTAGTGGTGGCCTCGAGGTTTAGCCACGCGGTCGAGAATCTCGACAGTCACGAATTCGAACCCCAGGCACACACCTCTGACTTTTCGAAATTATTGTGTATTCACAGAGTCCCGCTTAGGTAGGTGTTATTGGGTTATCTTTTAAGAAATTCACAGAAGTAGTACGAAATCTAGTCATGTGCCCGAAAAACGGCAATAGGCTCGATTTCTATTATGTGGGAAAATGCAGCTAGAGAAATATGCGTGCATAAATACACCTGTACTTTGTGTTTTTATCTTCTATTTTATTCTATTCAAAAATATTTTTTATACCTGGAAGTTCACAATTAACCACTTATATGAAATCCATCAGTCCGTACTAGGCTAGCATACTGCATAGTAAATTAAGGCATAACCACTATGAATGGTATAACAGGCCATAACTCAAGGCTTATTTAATTAATGACAGATATTATTATTAATTAATGACAAACATCCGCGATATTAAATCGCCTTCACGATGTCATGATTCCGGATCGAGCAGTTAGATGTTTTTTTTTTCAAAAGGTTTTTTTTAGCAATATTGAATCTGGAAACTTGTCACGTAGTCGAAGATACATTCTCTCCCTTGAATGAGTTATGTTAACAAAACAAATGAAATCGCATCTACGAAAATTCTATATGATTTACGTATGCACAAAAGCTTGCTACATAATTGCCAATTATCCCCAACTATTAAAAACTAACGCCCTCTGTCGCTTGTATGTTTAGTTTGTGATTTATATGCGGTCAAAAGTGGTTGACCATTACATTTAGCTAGCCGGGCCGGCTCGCCGATAGTCCCCAGGCAATCGGATTAATATGGAAAGGTCGATTTTTATAATCATGTGCGTACCTTAAAACATATGTGAGGCTGTTGCACTTGACCCAGTTAAAGACTTTCTGCACACATACGTGTAGTGGTTACTATGTACTTTATTCTTTATAATTGTGAATTAAAGAGCGTGAATAGTCTTTTTTATTTATTTATTTATTCAATTAGTACGGTTACATACACCAATTACACTAATCGATAAGAAACTATACAATATAAAAAATCATAAAAATAAAGAAAGAAAACAAAGAATAGAAAACAAAAAGATATAAAATAAAAAAAATATAACACAAAACATAGCGAAAGAATTACAAATTAACATTATATAACATAACATATAAAATTTTTACACACTGCTTTACTCGCAATATTGTTCCCTATTTTAATTATGTATGTGTATGAGCCGTGTGATCTAGCGGTCCTGAGTATGATTTCTGGGCAGTGTTATCGGGTTTTTCCATTAGGAAATTCTCAGTAGCAGCACGGAGTCTGGAATTGTGCCCGAAGAACGGCAATAGGCTCGCCTCCTATTACGTGGGACTGACACATACCTGGCGAAATGTGGGTGCAGAACTGCATCTCTGCCTACCCCTTGGGGGAGTATAGGCGTGAGGTTATGTATGTATTTTAATTAATACGATGAAAGGTCCATGTTACTTCTGACCCCACTCTAAAATATGAGTCTTATGTTCTAGGTATCACTAACTATGAAAAGCTTTTTGATCTTATAAACGCTCGGACCCGAAACAAATATTAAAGTATTGGATATAATATAAACAGTAGTCTCGGCGCGCATGGAGCCCGCGGCCACTCGTTCTACAAGCTGGTGTCTAGCCAACTGCACAAGGAGCCTGTCAGTGTCAAGTATTTTTTATTTATTTATGAAAAACGGTAACCGTGAAGGAAATTTTATTTCTGAAATCATTAAGGTGGCAAAAACGTTTCAAAACGTCCGTTACAAAATTCCGAGTAGCAGCATGGAGTATGCTTGATGACTCGCATGCTATTATATACAGTAGAACCTCTATAAGTCAAACTTCAAGGAGTCTTCCTTCAAGGAGACGACAAAAAATAGAGTTATAGAGTTTTCAATTTATGGAAGCATTCTACTTAGAGGGATTTTGATTCGACATAAAGAGGTTAAGATTTATTCTTATACATTTTGAGTAAGATAGATTGTGCTATGTTCGAGATACAGAGGTCCATTTAAATATTCATGTTCTGGAGGGAAATTATTTACCAATAGCTGGTGGTGGTAGGATATTCGTATCCGCCCGGATAGCGACCACCGTACACAGGGCGTAAAACCCGCCATAGTGGCACATGCAAGTGTGCCGCGTTCCGGGATCAGCCAGTGTATATCCGGTTTTCGGGGGGGCTTCAATCATGGTGAAAGGATGACCGTGCCGGCATTTTTTGGCCGGTTTGTCGCGGTCGGTCCTTTGATCACCATGGTATTAGCCCCCCAAACTTCTTCACAATAAGTTGAAGAGGTATTCGGCCGGCATGATTGTGTCGGCCAACGGGAGATCATCATCTCTCGCTGGTCGGCACTTTTTATGGACTCCATTGCGCTCACCATCAGGTGCAGTGGGGTCACTTTGCCGTGCCAGTATAAAATAAAAATAAATAAATAAAATGGCTTCGAGGGAATCACTGATTATTTCGACTAATAGAGCGTTGAGATTTCGAGTAATGGAGGTTTTGGTGTTTGAAGGGAAAGGAATAAAACATTTTCTCGAGATTTGGAGGTTTTCAACTTATCGAGGTTCGGCTTAAAGAGGTTCTACTGTAGTTACAAAAAAACAAAGTTGGCGAAACGTTAGCGTAGAAGCGCATCTCTGCCTTACTCTTTGGGAATACGAGCCTGAGTGTGTGTGTAAGTATTACAAGACCGAGTCAAGAAATGAGTCATAAATCGAGGCAATGAGCAATGGCATTACTTGCCTTTTGAGGTGTGTTCGTGAGGGGAGACATCAATAATATACGCGTAATAAATCTGTGTACTTACAGTTTAATTTGGCAAGGTTGTGCGCAGGAAAACAATCTTTTAAGTTGGAGGCTTATATTTTATCGCAGGCCGAAATGAAGTTTTTATAGCTGAGAAGGTAAACAAGCTATCAATGTAATGATAAGCATCTTGTATCGTATTTTTGCGGTACCATTTAGCTGGCGAATATCTTGCTAGCCCATAGGTCGCTCCTTTCTACTATTCTTTACGTTTAAGGCATGGCGTAAAGGTGCGTAGGTGCTGGGATCCAGTGTGATTTACTCGTAATGTACGTAACAGAGTGCGTAGTAATGGTGGCCTCGAGTTTTAGGCGCGCGGTCTAGAATCTCGGCGGTCGCGGCTTCAAACCCCAGGCAAACACCCCTGACTTTTCAGAGTTATTTGTGAATGAATTATCACTTGCTATAACGGTGAAGGAAAACATTGTGAGGAAACCTGCACACCTAAAAGTTCTTAGGAATTTCTTAGGTGTGTAGTCCGCCAACCCGCACAAGGCCAGCGTGGTGGACTAAGGCCCAAACCCTCTCAGTTGTAGGGGAGGCCCGTGCCCAGCAGTGGGACATATGTATATGGGCTGATGATGATGATGATGATGATCCAAAGAGCGTATCAAAGGGAGATCTTGTTTACACTTAGAATATGAGTATTAAATTCGTGACTCCCGCACAAGTTATTTTTGGCGCAACGCAATGTGTAGAGGTTACACAAATATCTAATGACATTCACCTACATACATTGATAGTGCATGATAAAGTACAGATAACAGAGGACAAATTGTCACGTTTCTCTTAACGCTGACACATTTGTTTATTGAACGGCGCATGTATTTGCTAGCTAGCTCGAACCCGCGACTTTGTCTGCTTCGGTTTTAGAGCAGTAATTCCCAAAATGGTTCAGGTGGACCCCCAGGGGACCACGCTAGACTGGAGGGTGTCTACGATGGGGGTGATAAAAAGTGGGAGTCCACAATCTAGAGGTCTAATGTCCAACTAAAATGTTGGCTTGACTTCTCCTATTAATCATCATCATCTCCTTGCCCTGTTCCAAATTTCATTTGGGGTCGCCGCAGTATGTTTTATCCTTCCACACATCCCTATCGGCCGTCATGTCTTCATTCACTCCTTTTTCTTTCATATTTTCAGTCACGCACTCCATCCATCTTTTCTTTGGCCTTTCTCTGCTCGCCCATCCATCAACTTTCATATCCATCACCTTTTTACCTACGTATGATTCATCCCTCCTCATAACATTAATATGGGCAGATAATATTTTAAGAAGCTCAGCGACTGTTACTTGTAAAAACTTGCATATTCCATAATCAGTGCAACGCTTCTTGTTTTTTTTTGGACATTTAGAAATTGTTAGTACTGTAGCTGCAGGGCGTCCACTGGATCCATCAAAATTTTGATAGTGGTCTATGAAATGTTTGGGAACCTCTGTTTTAGAGGAAAATTTATAAATTTCCAGACTGTGATTGAAGAAGTTTGTGACGGAAAGGTAAAATTAAAGTTATTCACGAACCTCAAAATATATTCCTTGTTACAAGAGGGCTTTTACGAGATCGAAATTGTGGGAGTCATTACCTACTGCCAAAAAACTTCTAGAATATGCTTAATTATGTTCGTTTCCCTATGGTTTTTTCGTCAAAAATGATACAAACTAATATCTGTGCTCTGTGTCATCATCATCATCAGCCCATATACGTGTCCCGCTGCTGGGCACGGGCCTCCTCTACCATTGAGAGGGTTTAGGCCTTAGTCCACCACGCTGGCCTAGTGCGGGTTGGCGGACTACACACCTAAGAAATTTCTAAGAACTTTTAGGTGTGCAGGTTTCATCGCGATGTTTTCCTTCACCGTTAAAGTACGTGATAATTCATTGTGAATACACAAATAATTTCGAAAAGTGTGTGCCTGGGGTTTAAACTCGAGACCGCCGAGATTCTCGACCGCGCGCCTAAACTTCGAGGCAATCACTACTTCTCTGCTCTGTGTATGTACTATGAACCCGCGACCTTCGTCTTTTTGCCCTTTTCGCACTTAATTAAACCAATTGATCAACAAAGTTTATAGAGATGTCTAACAAACAAAACGATGAAACGAAAAATGGCTTTGGAATGCAGTGATTGATGGAAATTATGACCTTATTATTATGGACATAAGTAAATATGCATTGCTTATGCAGCATTCATTTTAATGAAAAATGAATCGGCTCTATTATTTATGTTTTTGTAGTGTTTTAATTTAATTAAATAAATAAAAATACTTCATATTAGTTGGTGGCAATATATTTTTATTACAAATACAGACTTTTTTAAAAACTATTTATGGAATTAGTGACTTTAAAAAAATATTGGCAGCGGTGGGATTCGAACCCACGCCTCCGAAGAGACTGGTGCCTTAAACCAGCGCCTTAGACCGCTCGGCCACGCTACCGCATACGCACAGCTGCGTATAAGCGTATCGCATTTTTATCTTTGAAACATGACTGTTCTGTAGTTATGCAAGAGATTGTATTTATTTCTAATCTTTAAATTGTTACTAATTTTTCACTGAAACATGTTTTACTATCTAAATAAAAAAATCTATAATACTACTATTAGAATGAATCACGACAGTTCAAACATTTTTGCATCTTGTTCTTTTATATCAATATTCGCAAAATCTTTACTTGAAAATATTGAAATGTTGTAGTCAAGTTTGTACTATCCACATTATTGACATTGAAAAAAAAATATTAATAGTAAAGTTATAGCATTGAAAAAGATCAATAATAGTTAGATCATTAAACAAAAAATTGATAATTTTGGTTTTAATAAGTTGAATAAATAATCCTTTTTATTTAATTATACACGGAACAAAAAACAGGGCATTATCATATAATTAGCTGACCTATGAAAACATCACGTAATGTATTGTGATGACAAGTTTGCTCGTGGCACGATACATAGTTGAATTCAATTAGATTTACAAAAAATGTTTAGTTGTCATTATTCCTCGTTAAATTTTCAGGCAATATGATTAGTCCATAGAACGATCGCGTGGAAAGGGATTGTGTTTTTTGTGCTACCGAATGCGATCTCAACATAGAAAACATGGCGAATTTTCTATTGTTGATAATCATTTTGTATATACGTCCAACAGCTGGGCACGAACTTTGTCTATTATTGAGGGATTTTAGGCCATAGTTACTTTTACACATACATACATAAACTCACGCCTGTATTCCCCGAAGGGGTAGGCAGAGACGCATTTCTGCACCCACATTTCGCCAGGTATGTATCAGTCCCACGTAATAGGGGGCGAGCCTATTGCCGTTTTTCGGGCACATTTCCAGACTCCGTGCTGTTACTGAGAATTTCTTAATGGAAAAATCCAATAACACTGCCCGACCCGGGAATCGAACCCAGGACCTCTAGATCGCACGGCACATACTTGTACCGCGAGACCACGAGACAGTCATGAGTTACTTTTGTATACCTAATATTAGCATAGATATACCATGAACTAAAATACAGTCAGAATAATATGCCATATTCACATCTTAATTAACCTTTTGAAGGTGTAAGTAGATGGTGGTGGATAATCTTATTAAACAGCAGTAATGGGACAATATGTGTGGCTAACTAGCGGGCTGGCACTCAATCCGGCGGGCGGCATGTCCACGCTATCGCCAATATCAATCTACATCGCCTGTAGCAGCTGTACCGACAGCATGCTAGTTGTAAAGTAGTCACATTTGATAGCTTATGTGTTGCAGTTTGTACGGCGAGCTGGTGGAAAGAGAGAGGAAAAGAAAAAGAGGAAAAGAGACAGAACACCAGGTCTACACTAACTAACATGGCGAAACCGATAATGAAAATGTTAAATACGTTATATGGAATTGAAATGAAATGTCGTAACACTTTGTGTCCCACTTGCTTATATATCTACACATATGTCTATATCTTCCCATCCCTTCCCTTCCCTGCCCTTCCCTCCCTTTCCCTTCCCCTCCCTTCCCTTCCCGTCCCGTCATCCCTCCCCCACCCTTGTTCTGTTTTGTTCTGTTCTGTTAAATGCAAAAATGTATTTATTTATTTATACTTTTTAGTACACTATACAATAATATTTATACTACGTGATTGAAAACAATGAAGACAATAAGTATAGGCACAATAGGCGGTCTTATCGCTAGCTGCGATCTCTTCCAGACAACCTACGGGACTGGAATGAAAGGTTGTATTTCAGGCAGTTGTCTTCTGTAATTGTAAAAAAAATATGTAATGTAAATGTATATCTTAGTCTTGAACCTAGTCTAGAAGTCTAGACTGTATATGTTGCTATTGGTACGAGCAATATGTGTCGTGCGGGCGCGGCGTGTTACGCTAGATCCGTTTATCGGTGACCCTAACTGCGGCTACCTGTTTTACAACCACTACACCACTCAGTGCTCATGTAATAGATAATAACGCTCTTTCTGTTATCAAAACTAGTATACATAGGAAAATATTTGATTCGTTTTTGCCTTAATTATTAAAATTTAATTGGATTATCTTGTTTGTTTTTATGCCTTAACGAAACGGTTTTAATAAATTTTGTTATAATAGTTGGTAGTTATAAGTAGACGAAATTCTGTTGTAAGATTATTTTTTTACGGAAACAAAACAAGGGACAAAATTATTTGAACAATTAATTTGAGGGATTAGAATAGAAGTAAAGTTTATTGTACACACACACAAAAAAAGAAAGGATAAAAAATATACATTAACAAAAATAATGCACGTACGATTATTCTCATTTTAAGAAAACTCATATTTTATTTTGAAGATAAAATGAACAGTTTGGCGGATTTTCCTGGTAATAAGATATATGTATTCGCCCACATAGTAAACGCCGCTATATAATCTGTAAAACATAATTCAAATATTAAAATTAAAATCATAAACAAACGTGTAAGATTTCCTCGATCGCTAAAGGATAATGTTTCAAATCGATTTCCTCACAAATCGTTTTTGTTATAATCAATCTTTCCGATCAATCTTTCCTCGTTTACATATTAATTTCTTGTTTTGTGATATCGATTGAATAATTTAACATACGTTTCCCGTGAACGGTTTATGATGGAACAAATAAAAGCAATAAATTAGCGTGACTTAAGTTTTTATGATGAAATTTGTATCGCTAGCTTCAGTGATTCATTTATATTGAAATCTGACGTTTTACGATTAATGTTCTTTGTTTTTGTTAGTTCTTATTAATATGTATGTTTTTACCGTCTCTTGGGTTCACGGCGTCAATAGGTGCGTAAAATGAATCAAATGTTTATTCCTTTAAGAATTTTTTAACGTAGTTACACGGCGTATGGAAAATGTCTCGTCCTCCGTTCCTTGGGATAATAAAACTTGCAAGAAGTGGGCGTTAAAATTCACCTACGCCTATAGGATACAGGTGTGAGTGCACTCACTGTACGTATTTTAAAAATTGCCATACAAAGAAACCTAGATTATTAAGTCCCGCGTAATTAGAACATTTCGGACACTATTCTAGACTCCGCGCTGCTATTGAGAATTTCCTGACTTAAAATCGTAATAACACTTCGGAAATCTGATCAGGGAAATTTCGATCACGCAGTTGTACCGTAGGAACAATGAGGTATTCATATTTTTCCTATTTTTGAACACCGGAAACCGCTGCGAAGTACTTATAAAATCCTAAGGACTCGTAAGACCTAAGGATTTTGGCTAGATACCAGCTTGTGAAACATGAAACCGCGGGTTCGATCCCCGCACCGAGACAAATAGAGTGAAATTCTCTCGTAGTTTCTGATACCCACGACACAAGACTTGTATCTTAATGTTGGGTCAGAACTATGTATGTATGTGACTGGTGGGTGTATTTATTTATTTAATAATTCTCAAATAAACGCTCCATTGTATTCATTTATCCAATGATACGCACTATGTTTATCTAACTACTCGCGGATCTATTAATAGTGGTACGCAAATAAATTTCCTATGATTACAGTGTGAGGCGGTGGTGCGAGGCCCTGACACGCTTGGCCTCACGCCAGGTTCAAGATTATGTGCTCGGTGCACTTCATAGGTGATTTTTTAATACGCATTATCATGTTATATTAAATGCGGAACTAACTCTGTCTCTTTGTTACGCTTTTACGCCTCAAACTGAATTTTGCATTGTTTGAAGTAGGTGAAACATCGAGGTAGGTTAAAGGTCAATTTTAATAGACCAGACGCTATTTTCATCATGCCTGTTGCCTAAAAAATGAATCATCAAAATCAGTTGGCAAGATATTGAGTTATTCTTCGATTTGTCGCGCACATAAGTGCAAATTTAAGACTTTTATGGTTTTTCTATGGATGCCATTGTCAGAAATGGACCAAATTAAAATGGGACCAAACTGGAAGCACCAGCTTGCAAATAAAAAAGAATCATCAAAATCGGTTCACCCCGACAAAAGTTCTGAGGTAACAAACACAAAAAAAAATACAGACGAATTGATAACCTCCTCCTTTTTTTGAAGTCGGTAAAAAGGGTAGGCTATGGTGTAAATCAACATACACGGTTTGCCAGTTGTTTCAAATATAAATTTGGTCGGCTTTAGGATTACTTTATGGATAATGCAATGACGTTTTGTTCTACCTGAGAATGGAACCCAGGATCTTTCGTTGGCATTCCGCGCACTTACAGGTTGGAATCAACTTATCCGACGGAGTCAGGGTATAAAATACTTGGTTTATCTATCTTATACATACATTTGTATTTGTATTCTCAAAAGAGTACTAAGTGACTTAGGGTTACATTTCCACTCAGGTATGTATGAAATATCCAGTAACACTGCCCGACACGAGAATCGAACCCGGGATCTTTAAATCGCACAGCAGATCATTGTGAAGCGACACCACGCGGCAGTCATTATTTACTTATATATTTATAATTATATGTGATTTAGTAAAAAATAGTGTTGTTTAATGTACTGCGTTGACAACATACAGCATTATTAGTCTCATTAATTTAAGGTCCAGTCCAAAGTGTTTTAAATGCCCTTAAGCTAATTGTTATGACTTTTATTTCGCTAAATCGCCCCGAGCGCACACTGACCCGTCGTAGAGCTGAGGTCACCCGCTATTCGCATGAAAAACAATTCAATCACATACAAGGCTATTACAACGCCTTGCCTGGTCCAAATTGCATTAATCCTGTTTAATATTACGGTACACATTATGCCCAAAGGGTAGGTAGAGATGTTATCGATACTGTATTCCTAAATAATAATAAATGTAAAAGAGACCGTTTATCTAATTAAGATTCGACAACCCCGTGGCGCAGTTGGCTAGACACCGGCTTGCGAAACGAGAGGCCGCGGGTTCGATCCCCGCACCGAGACAAATGTTTGTGTGACCCACAAATATTTGTTTCTGGTCTGGGTGTATGTGAGACCGAAAAGTCTCTCGTAGTTTATGATACCCACGACACAAGACTTGTATCTTAGTGTGGGATTAAACTATGTATGTGACTGTTGGGTGTATTTATTAAGATGAAAAATATCATCGTCATCATCATCAGCCCATATACGTCACACTGCTGGGCACGGGCCTCCTCTACAACTGAGTGTGTTGAGGCCTTAGTCCACCACGCTGGCCTAGTGCGGGTTGGACTACACACCTAGGAAATTCCTAAGATCATTAAGGAGTGCAGATTGCATCGCGATGTTTTCAACGTAAAAGTACGTGATAATTCCTTGTGAATACACACATAACTTCGAAAAGTCAGAGGTGCCTGGGGTTTGGACACGCGACCGTCGAGATTCTTGACCGCGTGCCTAAACCTCGAGGCCATCACGACAAGCTCTTTTTTATCCCAGAAAAAATTAAAGTTCCCGTGGGATAATTTATTTATTTTAATTTAGTGGCGTCAAAACACTTCACAACTGACGAATTTAATCTCTTAAAGCCAATATAAACTCGAAAAAAGCTACACAAATAAGCAACTATACAAATGTTTCTGTAGTCATGAGACCGCGCTAGATACATGATGCAGCAAAAAACTGAACAGATATACACATCGCCATATATGAGATGATTTTTACACATACATCGGCAGTGTCAATGATTGTCGCATTAGCATACTGTTATGGCGACTCTGAGGAAAGGACGCCCACTTCACTGCACGCTCGAGTATTGTGTCGTGGCAAGGGCTTGCATATCGACATAGTTTTATACTTGCACGACAATGTAACACCATCATCATCATCATCATCATCAGCCCAAATACGTCCCACTGCTGGGCACGGGCCTCCTCTACAACTGAGAGAGTTTACGCCTTAGTCCACTACGCTGGTCTAGTGCGGGTAGGCGGACTACACACCTAAGAAATTCCTAAGAACTTTTAGGTGTGCAGGTTTTATCACGATGTTTTCCTTCACCGTTAAAGCAAGTGATAATTTATTGTGAATACACACATAACTTCGAAAAGTCAGAGGTGTGTGCCTGGGACACACCGAACCTGCGACCGCCGAAATTCTCGACCGCGCGCCTAAACCTCGAGGCCATCACTGCTTAATGTAACATCGTGCCTGATCATCAGGCACCATCAGGCCCTGATGCATTTAAGTATCAGTTCCACGTAATAGGGGGCGCGCCTATTACTGTTCTTCAAGCAGAATTCCTGACTCCGTGAATTTGTGAATTTCCTAATAGAAAGACCCAATAACACTTTGCCCGACCCGGGATTTGAACCGGGGCCCTTGTGATGTACGGCACATATTTGTACCGCGAGACCACGAGGCAGTAAATAGACATACATGACTGATTCAGATCTTGATTGGAATTCTCTTCAGACTTATTGTGTAATAGACTTGGTTTTTCCGTAGCTGAGCCGTTAATATTCATTTTGTCTACCACTCTTCTCAAAGTCGGCCCTACAGTAAGACTATAAGAGATTATGTGCATACAAAGATTGACATGCGTTCTAAAGGCTCCGGGTCCAATTCCTGGTTAGTGTTTATAAGCCTTTCCATTAAGAATTCTCTACTCCGTGGAACTTAAAACACGGTCGCCAAAACGTGGGTTCTATTACATCCCTGCCAACCCCGCACTAGGCCAGTGTGGTGGACTAAAGCCTAAACCCTCTCAATGGTAGAGGAGGCCCTGATGAACCCTTTCTAGCCACGGGCGTGAGCTTGTACCTAGGCTGTTGGTGCGTACGTTTGGTGGGGAGTGCCGCAGGGCTTGTTGCGAAACACACGTGTTACACAATGCGCGCGACGCGTGGACGTTGTCGCTCACACGCTAGTGATGTTGCCGGCTCGATATCATTAGCGGTGACGTAGCATTTGTACACAAAAGCTATTTAAGCCGACGATTAAAAGCAAAATCCACAATAATAATAAGATTTAAAAGTAAAAATAAACAACCAACAGTCACAGACATAGTTCTGACGCCACTAAGATACAAGTCTTGTGTCGTATCAGAAAATAAAAGTCTCTCGTACTTTTTTATAACCTATTTTTATACAAACCTTCACTAAGTCAGTCTATCAGTCGACGACTTAGCTATTGCCAATCATAGAAGACGCCCGTGCTTAGCAGAAAGGTAACATTTATATTTATTTTCTAAATAATTACTATCGGATATAGAATGCGTAAAGATGTCTAGCGTTATTTATTAAACACGTTACGAAATTAATACATTTTTAAACATAATTAAATGATTACTTATCATAATTAATACAACAAAAAATGCCTCAGTTTATCTTTTACGCTCTGACGCCATTTTTTTGTTCACAGATGGTTTTCAGACCACTCAAGCCGAGGTAAGGTTTATATACAATACTATTATTTAATATTGTCATTTAATATTAGAGTTACGTGGCATCGTGCATTAGGGAGGTCAATTAAAAGTTTTTGTCGTTGTAATGGTGTTGGGCGGTAATATATTATTATAATGATCGATATGATAATGGTGTGAGTAATGACAGCACTATTAACCTGATCGCGAGTCGGGCTGGGCGCGGTTGCTCGCCTTGCGCCTGCACATGTGCTGTGTCACACGTACGGACAGCAGAAAAAGTTATATATGAGGAAAATTTGGGAGTAGCCATAATTTTTTATATATACATACGTACATACATAATCTCACGCCTGTATTCCCCGAAAGGGTAGACAGTATGTATCAGTTCCACGTAATAGGGGGCGAGCCTATTGCCGTTTCTCGGGCACATTTCCAGACTCCAGGGTGCTACTGAGAATTTCCTAATGGCAAAACCCAATAACACTTCGCCCAACCCGGGAATCGACCCCAGGACCTCTAGATCGTACGACACATACTAGTGCCACGAGACCATGAGGCAGTCTTTTTTATATATATTTATGTATAACACACTAGCGATTTAGCTGTGCTGTGTGCGGGTGCAATTGTTAAAGGAATATCGATATCCCTATATTTCCATACCAAAAATATCCAGATCGGTTCAGATTTTATTTCAAAGAAACAAAAATGCAAAGCTTTGGTATATTATAACATTAGTGAAAACCGTGATCTTTAGTATGAGGCACGCGATCAAGAAAAAATGTGGCAGTTTACTAAGCACACACAACTGACTTTTAAGTCAGTGGCGGTACTTCCATAGAAGCCCAAAAGCTCAGTTTGCCTTTATAAATTCCGAATAAGAATTTTTAAGCTTTAAATCAATTTTTAAATTTAAATTAATAAGGTTTAACGAAAGCAATTTGTTAAATAAAGACCCCACAATAAGCAAATATAAACTAGACATTACACAATTAACGTTTAACGCTTTTGGGCTTCTATGGAAGTACTGCCACTGTTTTAAGTTATCTAGTATTTCCAATGAATTATCACAAACTAAAACAGTGACAGCACACACAGAGAGGAAACCTGCACACTTTAGATTTCTTTACAAAGAATAACACAGGCTGCTCCAGTACCTAACGCGATATAATAACATGGACAAACCCTCACACAAATAGTCGTGATGGCCTCGAGGTACAGGCGCGTGGTTTAGAACCTCGGCCGTCGCAGATTCAAACACCAGGCACACACCTCTACCTTTTCGAAGTTATGTGTGTATTCACAATAAACCATCACTTTAACGGTGAAGGAAATCGTCGTTAGGAAACCTGCATACCTAAAAGTTCTTAGGAATTTCTTAGCGTTTTCTTAACAGCGTGGTGGACTAAGGCCGAAACTCTCTCAAACCCTCCTGACAAAAGAACATAAGTGTTTTGTTTTGCCAACGGTACGTGTTACAAAAGCAATAACCATGTATCAAATTTGAGATAATTCTGCGTTGAATAGAATCGGGAGCCGATTGCGGGCGGCGGGCGGCGGGCGGCCACGCTTTGCATACGCATTTCACATAACGCGCTTAACTTACATGCGAATATTTCTTACGCCTAATGGGGCAACTTTATGTACAGGTGCACCATATGTGTAGTACAACGAATTGTATGTCACAAGATCGTGAGACTCGCGTGGAAAAATATATAAACAAATACACCCAATAATAAATACACCCAACAATCATATATGTACATAGCTCTGACCCAACATTAAGATACGAGTCTTGTGTCGTGGGTATCAGAAACTACGAGAGACTTTTCGATCTCACAAACGCCCAGACCCGAAACAAATATTTGTGGATCACACAAACATTTGTCTCGGTGCAGGGATCGAATCCGCGGCCTCTCGTTTCTCAAGCTGATGTCTAGCCAACTGCGCCACGGGGCTGTCAAAAAATATATTTGTACTTATCTCACGATTGACGCCGAGATAGATATCCTTACAGTAGAAAATTAGTCAGAATGTAAGCTTACTAAAAGAAGCGCTACAGGGTTACCGCCGAATTGGCACATTCGTGCAACAGTCCAATTTGGCTTTTGAATGAGTAAAATGTAAAATATGGTAATGAAAGTGTGTGTGTACTGTACCTACACGCGTTAGAAGTTATGCCACACGACTGAAGAAAAACTTATAAATACGCCCAACAGTCACATAACATACATAGTTCTTAGTTTACACAACATATTACATTTCTGAACGCACTCATAAATATTTGACAACTAATAAATATTTCAATCCCTTTTTATTACTGTCACTATTCTACATTTTTAAAATCTAAAACATATAAACGTGTTTTGAAAAATATTCGATCCGAAGCATATTAAAACCTTTCTGATCCATTTGACACTAACATTTAACTTAGGCAGCTTCAATCTGTCAATTATATTAGAGCACATAGGCCGTTTTAACGTCTTACTTTTATGTTACAGTGATGCGCACGCATCTTAAAATTTCAGTCTCATCATTTTTTCATAATGCGCCTAAAGAAGTATAACTTAAAAAAATTTTTTTTTCAAGTTAAGCCCGTATTCACGAAGGGGTAGGCAGAGGTACATTTCTGCCCCCACATTTTGCCAGACCTTTTTTAAGTCTCACTTAATATAGAGCGAAACTATTGCCTATTTTATGGGCAAAGTATTAGCCTCCGAGCTGCTACTGAAATTTGTCTAACGGATACCGAATCTCAATTTTCAGAAGCGAAAATTGTGATATTTGCAATGAGAACAAATTTCAAAATTCGATCTAATAGGTTTATCGACGTTACAAGTATGGCTAAAAGTATTCCACCAGCCCAGACTAAAATTGCATCAGTGCGCCACACACCGCCTCAACCACATATGCGGCGCATTGCAACTTGCCTAAGCCAAACTAATTATCGTCCATAACGCAGTTGTAATTAAACGGAAAGTTCTCGCTTGTCAATATGTAAATGAATAGAGCTTTTGTAGCAACATATGTAGCACACATGTACGTAGCGACAACGCACTAGAACCGTGTCAAGGTCTGCAACTGATTTTTAAAATCTTTGGATTGGCTATGCATTCTCACTTACCACTCTGTCACAATCAAAAACTTCAACTATCAAACCTGTTTTGTGTATAAACAGTATTCTTTCACTGCGACAAAGTTCTAGCGTTTTTTTCACGCGTCGAATAAATCAATGCATTCTACATTTGTAATTATGGCTGCCATTTTTTTTCAATATGGCGACAGGGCTAACTGGTTGGCGGGAAAATCTATACATATATGGACCTATTATTAGCAGAGGTCATGTTTGTGCATTGTGCGTGTTTTTTTATGGAACTGTAAGGTTAGTGTTTAGGTAGGTCTTAATGGAAATTAATAATAGCTCAGGTAAGTTCAGTTGCGTATGAATTTTATACGATAAAAGGGTTTATTAAAAGGCACTTCTTCTTAAGTGGCATTAAGAATCGTGGTCATAATAAAAGGGCTTATGTTGTAAAATATACCGTAGAATTAATAAGTATATATTATGTCCTCTGGTTGATGAAATCTAAGGATTGTGTTAAGTATATAGCAAATTGTGATATATGTACCTATATGTGATAACCAAGGCTTTAGGCGTCCTTTATTCCTTATATCCCGTGCACCTCAGGCAGGTTGGTACCTCATACTTTTCCAAGGAATAGATAAAACCCAAGATGTCGTTTGCAGTCCGTCAATTATCTTTATATCGTATACAAAAAAATACTTGCTAATACATCAGCCGATTAATGGCATCCGCATCCAAAATGGTATAATAAATAAAGGACAAACAAACAACCCGAGTAATGAGGTTTTATGATTTAATACAACAAATAAAAAATGGTCGTAAATTTTTCACTTCCTACAATAAAATCAAACGGCGTTAATTACTTTAGTCGGTGTCCCGGGCTGGCTTGGTGTTTTTATCGGATTTATTGTAAGTTAATAAAGTCAGAGTGGAAATATGAAGAAGCATTTGTGCGGGCCGGCATGATTGTGTCGACCAGCGGGTGACCATCGTTTCTCGCTGGTCGGTATTAATTTTTTGGACTCCACTGTGCTTACCATTGGGTACAGTGGAGTCACTTTGCCGTGCCAGAAAAAAAAAAAAATGTCTTCAGTATGCAAAGCTTTTGGCACCATTTGCCATGGGTCAGTGGCGGTACTTCCATGTCTATTTTATAATTGTTTATTGTGGCGTCAGGATATTCTCATTTATATGTCAAATTGCTTTTGTTAAATAAATATTTTAAGCTTATAGATTATTATTCAGAATTTTGTAAGGCAAGCTGGGATTTTGGGCTTCTATGGAAGTACCGCCACAGCTATACAGTTTGATGGACACCAGCTTGTGAAACCATTCGATGCCCGCAACGAGACAAATGTTTGTGTGATCCACAAATATTTGTTTCGGTTCTGGGTGTTTTTGAGACAGTAAAGTCTCTCGTAGTTTCTGATACCCACGACACAATATCTTAGTGTGGGGTCAGAGATATACGTGACTGTTGTTGCATTTATTTATTTGCTTAAAATTGTCGGAAAGTCCTTATTTCTATTGATAATTTCAATTGAAATATGATTAAAATTTAAATGTTTTAATTGCACATAGATATGGAATTATTTAATGACCGTTATTTTTATAAATCGTGCTAAAATTACTTTGTTGCTTGTACTTTTCAGTTGTGTAAATGCTTTTTTAAATTTCAACTCGTTTAAACCGCACGTGCCTTTAAATAAAAAAACAATTGACGAGATATTAAATGTAAAGAAAACAGATACCCCTTTTCACGTTTATTCTATGTATCCAAAGTTTTATTTTTCAAATTATAATGACATACAAACACAACATAAATCCGATTTGAAATATCAACAAAAAATATATCATCTTAGCCAACAAAACTATTTCCTGCATCATTTGTATAGAACTTCCCTGTAGTTATTTCGTATGTCCAAAAGATTATAAATGCCCCTTCATTATTCCGTTTCTATTAAGGGCACATGACCGATATAATATAATGAACAAAATGATTTATACTGATATGTTTGATTTATACACGATTAAATTTCATAATGGCGGCACCTATTATTGCTTGGCGTGTGGAATTGCAGTATTGATGCAAGGGTAAAAGCTCATTAAAAAAACAATACTGTAGCTGGAATAAAAAGAAAATATTTTAGCCAGTGTATAAGTCTTTTAATTAATCATGAGGTATAAATCTATAAGTAAGTAAGCAGTGATGGCCTCGAGGTTTAGGCACGCGGTCGAGAATTTCGGCGGTCGCAGGTTCAAACCCCAGGCACACACCTCTGACTTTTCGAAGTTATGTGTGTATTCACAATGAATTATCACTTGCTTTAACGGTGAAGGAAAACATCGTGATAAAACCTGCACACCTAAAAGTTCTTAGGAATTTCTTAGGTGTGTAGTCCGCCAACCCGCATTAGGCCAGCGTGGTGGACTAAGGTCTAAACCCTCTCAGTTGTAGAGGAGGCCCGTGCCCAGCAGTGGGACGTATATGAGCTGATGATGATGATGATGATATAAATCTATACATCTATATAAATAAAATTGGAGTGTCTGTTTATAATATTGAAATAACCGCTTTTTAATAAATGCATATGGATGTATACACGGTACATATACCAAAATATCATTTTTTACAATTTTTGTCTGTCTGTCTGTTTGTTTTGTTTAATCTCTGAAACGGGTGGACCGATTTTGACGGGATTTTTATTGGCAGGTAGCTGATGTAATAAGGAGTAACTTAGGCTAAAAAAAACTACTGTTAGGCGGAACAAAGTTCGTCGGGTCAGCTAGTTGATAAATAAATTTACTTATGTAATGCTGTTGTGTCTTGTTTGTTAGTGTCAACATAAAAGTGTTTGTGTACAGTTTGCTGATGGTAGGATAGTTACAACCGCCCGGATAAACTCAATAGGTGAAAAGTAGGTGCAGAAGTGCACCTTTGCATATTTCTTCAGGCGTAAATATGTGTAATAATAATAATAAATTTATTTATTAACCTTGAAATCATTTACACATATCAGTTTCCAAAAACTCTCCACACTAGGCACTGCCTGTGGAGAGTTTTTTTACAGTATCTTAAAACTAGTAATAACGGTGCTGAATATACGAGTAAAACAGTGGATTAGCGAATATTATAAAACAGAAACAGGTGTAATGATTTTTACTACGCGTGTTTAGAGTTACTTAATGGTTTTCAGAAAGTCTTCTGAAAAAGAGTAGGACCAATTAAGCAATTATTTTGTTAACTTTCTTTTGACTTCCCCGTAATTTAGGTTAAGAATTTTGTAGAATGTATGTATGTATTATATACATACATACATACATAAACTCACGCCTGTATTCCCCGAAGGGGTAGGCAGAGGTGCATTTCTGCACCCACATTTCGCCAAGTATGTATCAGTCCCACGTAATAGGGGGCAAGCCTATTGCCGTTTCTCGGGCACATTTCCAGACTCCGTGCTGTTACCGAGAATTTCCTAATGGAAAAACCCAATAACACTTTGCCCGACCCGGGAATCGAACCCAGGACCTCTAGATCGCACGGCACATACTTGTACCGCGAGACCACGAGGCAGTCATGTATCATATGAGGAAAACATATTAGAAATTACCCTCTCGTTGTCTTCAAAAATTCAAGATAACGGTTTTAAAAGCTAAATAACTCCTCAAGAATTTGTTTCGCGCAAAGAATCTATAAAATTAGCAGTTATTGCAGCCCGCAGAATTTTTCTTACAAACCACTGTTTGCTAATACTTAATTTATCCATAAAATCACCGTAGTGAGAAATTGTGCCATATAATGGGTACTGGAAAAACGAGTGTCTTGCGCTGCTTCGATCATGATCTAATACATTATGTAAGTAATTTCGTACACTTTAATTGGCTTGTTGAAGTTTAGATTTCCTAGGCATGTGACTAGGTATTTTTATTGAGAATTATCGAAGCAATTAATTGAGAAGTTTGGCACTATTCGTTATGAGAAAATAGCGTTGGAGTTAAAGAAAACTAAAATTTCTTTTATTGGTCATTAGGGCCTTTTCCTAAGACTTCTAGAGACCTTATACGAGATATTAAACGATAACGTTAAACTCTTAAACTGTACTATTATTACGTACTAGCATCCGAGCTTAAAACATACGCAGGCGTCAATATGTACATATAAAAATGGTCTTTATAATAATCTCTAGATCACAACTGATATTTACAAAACAATGAAGTTGCTTAATCAGATCCCTCAAATACAATCAAGACGACTTAAGACAATGCTGTTTTATTCATATTGTATGACAAAA
Organism: Hemaris fuciformis; assembly: GCA_907164795.1. Lineage (NCBI taxonomy): Eukaryota > Metazoa > Arthropoda > Insecta > Lepidoptera > Sphingidae > Hemaris > Hemaris fuciformis. The sequence continues at coordinate 2,515,004 of OU015454.1, forward strand.
TTAATCTGTTAAAACGTTGCCGATAATGCGCCAGGTTACACATGGAACCGGTCGTGGACATTAGCACACAATGATGGATTGTGATGTCATTTTAGGTTTTGAGAACGACGCGCTTTTTGCTAAATTAGCGCACGGCAGTCTGTAAGCCAAGTTTGGACCAAGGTTGGACGAAAAAACAAATTAAGTATTTCATATTTGTTTTATTAGTTTATGGTTGATGGTAAATAAAAATGATCATGTACTATAATGACTTACAAAATGTTGTAGATGTTCTTTTACTGCCTCCTGGCAGTGGCGCTACTTCCATAGAAGCGTACCTATCCCAAAAGAGTTACAAGTTAATTGTGTAATGTCTTTTTTATAATTGTTAATTGTGGGGTCAGTATATACCTACTTATTTATATGTCAAATAAAGATTTAAAACTTAAAAATTATTGATTATATTTAAATTTAACTTATATATAAAGTGGTTGCAGGAATGCTCCTCTGACTACCTATTCAGGAATTCCGGCATGATAAGAATATTGTGCAATGCAAAATAATCTAGTCACATTTAATTTTTTTAATTGTTAACAGTTTCGTGGCTATTTGGTTTATAATGGGCATCATACAATTTAGAGAGAGGTACGAAATTTTTATTTTATTTTATAAATACGGAATTTATTGTTTCAGATTACAAATTTCTACATAAAATAACATGTAACGTATTAATGTTGATGTGGTGTTGAAAATAAATAAATAAAATTGCTGTCAATTACTAAAATAGCGCTATTAAAATACTTGCAATAAAAGCATTGATTGCGACAGAAAAAATCCAGTTGTTTGTACATAGAATTCGAGTAGATTTTGCCCGCGATATCGTCTGGGTGACCTTCAATATTGGGTCCAGAGAGAAATCAAAACAATTTAATTACCTGATGTAATCAGTTGAGCTTTAGGTAATTCCATACTAGAAATTAGTAATCCCTCAAAGTATCCCTCAAAGACTATAAGTGTTCGTCTTTATATTAAATCTTATCAAAAATGTTTTGCGATGTAAACAGTCGGCAAAAACAAGACCATTTTACTTTCTCTACATTATATTAGTTTTAGCTGGATAGGCGGCCCGTGCCCAGCAGTGGGACGTTTATGGGCTGATGATGATATTGTTTTGGAATAAAATATTAATGAACATTTAATAGTAGTGATGGCCCCAAGGTTTAGGGACGTGGTCGTGATATTGGCGGTCGCGGGCTCAAACCCCAGGCACACGCCTTTGACTTTACGAAGTTATGTGTGTATTCACAAAGAATTATCACATAGTTTAATGGTGAAGGAAAACATCGTTTGGAAACCTGCACGCCTAAAAACTTCTTAGTAATTTCTTAAGTGTGTAGTCCGCCAACCCGCACTAGGCCAGCGTGGTGGACAAAGGCCTAAACCCTCTTAGCTGCAGAGGAGGCCCGTGCCTAGCAGTGGGACGTATGTCGATAAAAATAATGCTAAATTTTCTTAATCAGTCATCTATATGAAAGGACTAAACGTGTGACAATCTTAATTATTCGGATTAATTGCCGTAAATTTTTTACAAGTCTGCTTAGCTTTTTATAATCTACGTTAGATAATTAATGTACAAGGAAAATCTTCACAATGGATGGTTCTATAAATGGAGTAGTTGCTATAAAAAGCAAGAATGGTATTTCATATATCAAGTTGCTTTTTGCTAGCCTGATTACTGTAACTAAGTTTTTAAGAAGTTATGCTGTGAGTTGAGGAGACATAAGGTCTACAACCTCCACCGAGGCAGATGTTTATGAGATTTTCAAATTTCGTTTTGTATCAAAAGTTGACTCAAAAGTCACTAGCACATTCTGCTAATCACGACGCTAGATTTGTATTTATGTACGATATTTTATATTTAACAATCTTTATATTTAATCTAAGCAGTGATGGCCTCGGGGTGGCGCGCGGCCGAGAATGTCGGCGGTCGCGGGTTCAAACTTGATATACAATACTTTAATGTGTATTAAGCTTTTGTATACTACGATCTGATGTATGTTGATAGACTTAAGATATCAAAGAAAGTAATGGTTTAATCTCTCCCTGAATGACGTCTAGCCACGAAATCGTCAGCCTATGGCACACAAGATTCGGGAATCGAGTACGGGAGCTCTAGATCGCAAGACAGAGACTTTGGCCGCGAGACCATAGGCCAGATAGATAGCAACGTTTTTATTCCATTAAAAAAAGGAATTTATTCTAGATTTTATAAAGTATAAAAAATCGTTTTCAACAAAATATAATGGAAAAAATTAGAGAACAAAAAAGCTGGTTAAATCTTTTCAGACGTCTTTGAATTTCAAGTTTATATTATAACTTCAAGTAAAATTATATTTAGTCCGAACTTCACAATTGGGAGACTTACTCTTTTAGATTAGGCAGTTAAATAAGGATAACAACTTAATGATGAAAATTATAGATCGAATTAGCGGATGATGGGTATCGTGATCTATTTGGAGGTTGATAGCAAAAAGTTTCGAAACAACGCGAAGATAAATAGATGGAATCTTAGAGATAAAATGCTCACGTCTTAATTTAGTGAATGATGCGAGGTCGGATGTGTTTTTGTTATCTGTTATTGTGCATAGTGTTTGTATCGGTTAATTGAGAAATATTTCGTCGTGTTGTATGAGATGTTTTTGTTGAGATAATATAGGCAATATATAATACATAGAGATTTCGTCTCCCGTTGTTTCTCCGCGATAAATTCCTGAACTATTGAACCGAATTTAATCAAATTTTGCACACTGTTTGCAGTTTGAGAGATAGAGATAAGGAGTTTAAATCATCTGTGAGTTTTTGTAAGATTCTAATAGATGGCGGTGTAATGGATACAGAAGACGATTGAAAGATTTTTGACAGCCTCGTGGCGCAGTTGGCTAGACACCAGCTGCGAAACGAGAAGTCGCAGGTTCGATCCCCGCACCGAGACAAATGTTTGTGTGATCCACAAATATTTGCTTCGGGTCTGGGTGTATGTGAGACCGAAAAGTCTCTCGTAGTTTCTGATCCCCACGACACAAGACTTGTATCTTAGTGTGGGATCAGAACTATGTATGTGACTGTTGGGTGTATTTATTTATTTAATTTCGGGAAATCACTGCACCCATGCGAAGATTTGACGGAGCAATATACATTACGTTATTATAGTCAAATTTAAATTGTTTTTTTTTTACCGAGAGGAAAGTCATTTAAGTTCTGCTTTAATAATATTCATTAATACTTTTCTGACTACTTAAATTAATAGTTTTAGGGATAATATTGTCATTTTTGGGCACATTTCTTGCCGCCGTACTACAGAACTTCGCCCGATCCAGGAATCGAACCTTTAAATCGCACGGCACAGATATGACTTGAGACCACGAGACTATCTACTAGCCTTCAGTCAATATTGTTTTAAAAACCTTTACAACTGACAATAACATATTGTTTGCATTAATATTCAAGTCGCGATCATGTTTAATGGACGTATGATATCGGAATTGAAGGCGCTACGATCAGTGATAACCGCCGGTTACTCAATTGGCCGTGTTGGAGCGACACAGCATACGATCGAACAGATAATATTAAAACAAATTGCTGTCATTGAGACTTTATTGATTGTACGACGAACGTAGCTGCGATTTGAATGGGGCTATTTATTTTTGACAATCCCATGGTGCAGTAGGTTAGTCCCGGCACAGAGGCAAATGTTTGCGTGACTTACAAAGTTTTGTTTCCAATCTGGGTGTTTGTGAGACTGAAAAGTCTCTCGTAGTTCCTGATACCCGCGAAATAATACGTATATCTTAGTGTGCGGTCAGAACTATATATGTGACCGTTGAGTGTATTTATTTATTTAGGTTGTTGACGTCAAATCCTTCCAAAAGGACGTAACAGCATAGTGAATGAGCACAGGCCAAGGACGTATTATATCGCCAGTTCGAACATCAAGCACACACTACTAACTTTTCGATATTATGCGTGTAGACAGAGGTTTATTACTACTCTCACATATGAAAAGTAAATTTTGTAAAAAGGCGTTGACCTATTAACATTAACCGGACATTTACCAACTTTCTGAGACGATTAAAAGACAAAAAACACTTTGTCCTATTCAGCAACCAAACCCGTATTCATTTTATCGCAATCATTGAATCCGCGGATGCAATGTGGTAACTATTACACCCGTTACTCCTCGAGCATAGAAACCGTAAAGTTTTCACACGAACAGATGTGTGACAATACTCCTTACACATAACTTATATCATCTGTTACGTGACCTAGTGCAGTGATAGTTCAACTTTATTAAGTCCCGATTATCGCTCGAGTCGACATAACTCATCGTCCTATACGTCCCATTGCTGGGCACGAGTCTCCTCTACAACTGAGAGTGTTTAGGCCTTAGTCCGCCACGTTGGCCTAGTGCGGGTTGGCGGACTACACACCTAAGAAATTCTTAAGAACTTTTTGGGTGTGCAGGTTTCCTCGCGATGATTTCCTTCACCGTTAAAGTAAGCGATAATTCATTGTGAATTATCACTTACTTCGAAAATTCAAAGTTGTGTGCCTGGGGTTAGTACCCGCGACCGCCGAGATTCTCGACCGCGCGCTTAAACTTCGAGGCCATCACTACTTCTCCTTCACGATTCCTTCACTCAAAATACATACATAATATTTAAAGTCTCGCATTCTATGCGCTACGGAGGTATTCAACTCTATACTCGTATATAAAGAGCAGTTGGCAGCACTGTAATATATTTTTCTAAGCGACTGATCGTAGATAATGAATTATTTACCTAAGTATTTAGTGCGGCTCGTGTCTCGGTGACCTAGCATTTTTGACAAGTTGTGTTTGGTTGGTAGTACGCACCTTTCTTTTATGCGTATTTGTATGTCGAAATTATTTGCTAACAACAGAAACATGTACGTTAGACTTTTTTTGTGATATATCATCTGGTCTAGTTATAAAAAAAGTGTACTTAAAAACACCGTGTAAGTGTCTTAATCTTAGTTTTCCTTGTAATAAAAAAGAAGCCGAGGGTTCGGATAAAGATCATTTTATAAGCGAACTCATGACAAAAATGGAATAAAATGCATTATATTGACGTAACATATCGCAAAAGCGCGTGTTCACATTTGACAAGTTCGTACATTTTTCGGTTTCTATTAGCGATTTTGATTTGCGAATGCTACTAAGTCAAAACAAGCAGGTCTGACAAAACAACTAGTTAATAAAAAAATAATTCTTGTATAAATATAAATGGAAAAAATGAACAAATTCAAACGCCTAAGTATGAAGCAAACTATTCGTAAAATTTCGCCATTCGCGCCATAAAAGTCGAATTCCTTAAATCACGACCAATCAACGTGCTTTATTTGTCAAGTGCTTAAAATTAACACGACTTAACCTTAAATAACCCGACATAATTACCCACCTTCGACAATAAATGTCAAAATCGCAGCAAAATATCGACCGTAATTATTAACATTGGCAGATTGATTTGTTAAAAATATTTTTGATATTTATTGCCACCTTTTGGTATTTGTTAAGGGAAAATGAGCTTTCTGTGCATATCATAAGAGTTTTGGCGGGTATTGAAACAATGTACAGAGTTAATGCCGTAGTATTGTCACTAGAGCGACATTCGGAAGGTCGACATCCGCTCGGTGCGGGAAGTGGAGCGTCGGCAAAAAACTATGTAATTTTGTTTTTATAGATTTTTCATATAGCAGAAGTCTTGATGTATGAGAATACTTGACTTTTAAAACAGATGATCAATTAGGGGAAAGAAAGGGGCATTTTTAGAAGTTCCAATAACCGATTTCACTGACGCTTTAATTACGAATTATAGTATAACTGTCCCGAGGATCCCATTCAATTTCATCGCTGTAAGAAGTTTTATTAAAATACGTTCAACAATTTACATTTCAACTTAGAACTTTCAGTGAAAGTAGTGATGGCCTCGAGGTATAGGCGCGTGTATGAGAATCTCGGCGGTCGCAGGTTGAAACACCAGGCAGACACCTCTGACTTTTCCAAGTTATGTGTGTATTCACAATGAATCATCACTTACTTTAACGTGGAAAGTGAAAACTTGAACGAAGGAAAACATCGTGAGGAAACTTGCACACCAAAAAGTTATTAAATATTTCTTAGGTGTGTAGTCCGCCAGCTCGCACTTGGCCAGCGTGGTGGACTAAGGCCTAAAAACCCTGTCAGTTGTACAGGAGGCCCGTGCCCATTATTGGAACGTATATGGGCTGGCAATGAACATTCAGTTAAGCATTAGTTAGGACAACAGCTCACAATTTAATAAACCACAGTTGTAAAGAACATTAACAACAAAACCACGAAAAATATTAACCCTAATCAGACTAATTAAACCTAACCGTAAACTGGATTTTAGTGTCAATGTTGCAAACTTTCTTCGGGAATTCCAGTTGTTGGTACTACGATATTGTGCAGACAGTTTGGTGCCAACGCAGACCGGTCGACGACACGGTCCACCGAATATCCGCGTACGTTTTGTGCAATCATTATGTCAGGTCAACATTTGCGTTCGTGCAGTTGTAGTGTTGAGGAACGCCTGAATTAAAGATGTAAAATCGAGGCATTCGGTACTGTATTCCAAATTATCATAGTAAAGTTATGAAGTATATCGACGAATAAACAATGATATTAGATGAAATATCGCATATTTGTACATTAAAACATTTACCTCGTAGGGTACTCCTGAAATAATGTATCCGGATATTCGTTTCATCCCAATTCATTACAAAAATAATTTCCAAAATAGCCTCCATCAATATCGGAGAACAGTTTTTCGTAGTCTATCATACCCACGATACAAGACTTGTATTTGAGTGTGCCATGGATATGAATCATTATCAACTCATATACGTCCCACTGCGGGGCACGGGCCTCCTCTACAACTGAGCGGGTTTAGGCGTTACTCTGTCACGCTGGCCTAGTGCGGGTTGACGGATAACTCACCGAAGGATTTTCTAATAACTTCAGGTGTGCAGGTTTCCTCACGATGTTTTCTTTCACCTTTAAAGTAATGATTCATTGTGAATATACACATAACTTCGAAAACTCAAAGGCGTGTGCCTGGGGTTTGAGCCCCCGATGGCCAAGATTCTCGACCGCGCGCCTAGATCTCGAGGCCATTACTACCCCACGGCTATGAACACAATAAATTTAATTACAATATTAAGAATTAATAAATTTGAATTGGGGTCCTGTTTGTGCTGTCGCTACTAGTTATCTTTCACCGGTAGTGGTTCCGCGGAGCGTGCGGCGCTGAGGTCGCGGCGCAGGAAATGTTCCCACTTTTGTATGTCAATGACGCTTCGCCATTATCACATTATGCGATAACGCATTGTTCTCCACTCATTTGCAATTCGGTTTTCGATAGATTTCATTCAATTGTGGAATGCGGCCAATGTGTTTATGGATTAAAATTTCGACAACCATTTTGGTTGATTGATTAGTTCTTGAGCAGTGCTAAGTGAATTGCACCTAATTAGAGTGAATAATTGATAGATGCATATATTATAGTCTGAATCCCTGAAATGCTAGAAGTGTATTTTAAAATCGACGATACGCCAACTATGTTTATTATAGGTGCTGTATAAAACTGAGAAAATTCCCAAAAAAAAAGACTGAATAAATAAATACACCAACAGTCACATATGTACATAGTTCTGACCCAACACTAAGATATGAGTCTCGTGTCGTGGGTATCAGAAACTATGTGAGTCTCTTCGGTCTCACAAACACCCAGACCCGAAACAAATATTATTGGATCACACAAATATTTATCTCGATGCGGGGATCGAACCTGCGGTCTCTCATTTTGCAAGCTGGTACAACACGAAATATTCCATGTAACCTTTAGCCACATAGTGATTTGTCATTGGACCCTCATTATTTCGCTTCTACGTCGAGACCTGAAGATTTATCGTCCGGAGCACACTTCCTTATAATGTTTTCTTCACCATTAAACTGAGATATCATCAGCCCATATACGTCCCACTGCTGGGCACGGGCCTCCTCTACAACTGAGAGGGTTATAGCCTTAGTCCACCACCCTGGCCTAGCGCGACTTGGTGGACTAAGAAATTCCTAAGAACTTTTTTGGGTGTGCAGGTTTCCTCATGATGTTTTCATTTCACCGTTAAAGTACGTCATAATTCATTATGAATATATTTATAACTTTTGTCCCTGGGGTTTGAACCCGCGACCGCCGATATTGTCGACCGCGCACCTCAACCTCGAAGCCATCACTACTCGTTAAACTGAGATATAATCAATAATCATATATCACACCTCGGAATTTTCGAAATTATGAGTGTATTCTTAATTAATTATCACTTACTTTAACGGTGAAGGAAAACATCGTGAGAAAACCTGCACACATAAAAAATTCTTAGGTATTTCTTAGGTGTGTAGTCCGCCAACCCGCACTAGGCTAGCGTGGCGGACTATGGCGTAAACCCTCTCAGTTGTAGAGGAGGCCCGTGCCCAGCAGTGGGACGTATATGGACTGATAATGATGATAATAAGTAACTTATACACAGGAAGTACCGAAGACAGATTAAAAATATTATATATACAATGAAGCTTTAAGTTTCGCAATTATCATTCTGTTAAGGACACGCACAGGAAAAGTGTTTATACATTACAGTTATTACTTGACACTTCCGCGGTGTTTAGTAAGGGTGTTTTGCAATGCCTAAGATTCTTCCCGTTTAACTATAATTGCATACAATGGTGTCGGTGTATTGACAACAAGGAAAAAATACTTATTTTCGACATCGTTATTTATTAAGGTTCCTTTGTAAAACTTAACGCCATTCGTGCTCTAAAGTGTAGTAGCAGGTCAAAGGACTTTTGCCGTTTTTTGGGCACATTTCCAGACTACGTGCTGCTACTGAGAATTTAAAATTTTAATTAGTTGAAAAAGCCAAAATAACTTTGCTTAACATGGATATCGAAGCCAGCACTACACTGCAAGCCACTTGTCCTGCGCATCAAACGAGGTGGTTCGTGGACTAAATATTATTCATTTTAAAGTCATCATCATTAGCCCATATACGATCCACTACTAAGCACGGGCCTCCTCGACAAATGAGAGGTTCTAGGCCTTAGTTCACCACGCTGGCCTAGTGCGGGTTGGCGGACTACATACCTACCTAAGAAAGCCCTATGAATTTTTAGGTGTGCAGGTTTCCTCACGATGTTTTCCTTCACCATTAAAGTACATGATAATTCATTGTAAATACACACATAACTTCGAAAAGTCAGAGGTGTGTGCCTGGGATTTGAACCCGCGATCGTCGAGATTCTCGACCGCGTGTCTGGAAAAACTAAATAACTCTTTTCTGAATATGGCGATTGCGCTCATTTTGTAAATGGCAAGGCAGCTCTCAGTTAAACAGTATTCATAAAATAAAATATCAGTTGGAAGCATTTAGTAAAATATCTAAATTCTAAATTCATTCGGAACCCTTAATGGCAATATCCGTGACAGACCTAGTCGATCAACTTTGTAATAGGTGTCTGCAAAGAACATGTTATTGTATCCATAGAAATTAAAATGCGGAAACTACTGGCCATTTTTTATAGGCTCAGAGATAAACGCTATTTATCTAACGAGTTGACTATCCTACAAAGTTTTTTTTTTATAAATACACCCAACAGTCACATACATAGTTCTGATCCCACACTAAGATACAAGTCTTGTGTCGTGGGTATCAGAAACTACGAGAGACTTTTCGGTCTCACATACACCCAGACCCGAAACAAATATTTGTGGATCACACAAACATTTGTCTCGGTGCGGGGATCGAACCCGCGGCCTCTCGTTTCGCAAGCTGGTGTCTAGCCAACTGCGCCACGGGGCTGTCAATTTTGAGTTGATTATGGGTGCTTTTTTGCATGGGTTAAAAGAAAACCTAATGTTATGTTTATGGGTAAAAGTATGGTAGAGAATTCTTAAAAAGAGTGTATTTAGTATGTGAATTGCGAAATTCCACGCTAGGCTTATTGACAGTGGTGGGAGGATTTGTCAAAAATAAATTACACATCTTTATATATACATACATATCTATCTATCTATCTTCAGGTGGATTCGAGATTCTAGATTTACAATTGGACCCGGTAGGTGGCGCTGCGATCGAGTTCTAGGATTTTAATTTTCGCATATCAGAACATTACCCCTAAATTTTAAACAGTTCATTTTCTTTGTTCAAAAGAAGGCAAATGATTTTTTTTGTGTGTCTTCAGGTGGATTCGAGAATGGATAAGATTTTCACTTCAGTCCAATTTAAATTGTTTATTTCTTATTTTCTTTCTGAACTCAGCCCTGGAGTCTACGCGAACGGAGTAGCATTATAATTACATATATATTATAATAATTTTATTAGATACTAGCTTTTGCTCGCTATGCCTATACAATTAACACTAACGCTTGTATCCTCGAAGGAATCGATATAAATGAGTATTTCTACGCCTACGTTCGCCAGTTTTTTTGAGTCCTACTTTATAGGGGACGAGCCTATTGCCATACTTCGGGCACATTTAGACTCCGTACTCCATGGTGCTACTGAGAATTTCCTGAGTAAAATACGAATTGATGACGGAAATGAAAAACTGTATAAACAATATAATCCGAGTTCGTGTCGCATATCCACTCATCCCTACAAACCTTGGTATAATCTTATGCACACTTCCGCATCACATTTTCTACATCTAGGCAATACTGCACGCACTAAGTACTTATTTATAGGTGGCCTAGGTCGACCGATGGGCCTTGGTCTCATGCAATTGGAATAACAATTATAACGTTCTTTATCTGATGTGAGAGTTTAATAATAGCCGTATGTTTACGGATATCCACCGACTCACATGTTTACTCGAGAGAATTGCGCGTGTATTTTCACGCTTCTATAGATGTTTATCTTGTTTTGTACTATGTATACATGTAAATAATGTTAGTAAATACCTTCTTTCTTCGACTATTTATCTCTGGCTTAATGAGTTGATATATGTGGACACACTAATATTATAAAAGCAAAATTTTGTTTTTATGGATCCTAGTCCTTCATAAATAGATTTTAATCTGGAATAATAAATGGATACTTCTTATACCGACGGGACAATTTTGATCTGAATAAAATTTAGCACAGATATTATTATAATCTTGAATAGTACATAAGTTATAGGAAAAATAATCTTGATACAAATAGATTTTTAAAAGCGACAGTTAAAATAAACTACTAGCGTACCTTTGTAATGTATTAAAACAATATTTTCTATTAATTTTTATTACTTATGTCCATTTATCATATATTAAATATAATATATTTAACACGCAATAGTCACATACATAATTCTGACCCCACACTAAGATACAAGCCTTGTGTCATGGATATCAGAAACTAGAAGAGACTTTTCGGTCTCACAAACACCCAGACCCGAAATAAATACTTGTGGATCGTTTCGCAAGCTGGGGTTTAGCCTGCGCCACGGACGCTGTCATATTAATGTCACAACGAATCACAATGTAGCAACATAAAGAATATTAGTAGTAGCCGAGTATAACGTACTTTTAATTTGGAAAACTACTTATAGTTTCTATAACGTGTTATGGTTGTAATCAATTGTGTGCTGTTAACCTGTGACCTTTATTTTGCTGCTGCTCGTTTCACTCCATTTTTGGTTGTGATTCGTCTGCATTGTGATGTATGATTGTAATTATCTATCCATCACAGTTTAAGGCGTAGCCCCTTTCAAACGTAAATATAGCTCATCATCTCGTTTATATGTAATTTTATTAAAAAAAAAGATTTAATAATAAATACACCCAACAGTCACATACATAGTTCTGACCCCACACTAGGATACAGTCCTGTGTCATGGGTATCAGAAACTACGAGAGACTTTTTCGGTCTCACAAACACCCAGACCCGAAACAAACATTTGTCTCGGTGCGGGGATCGAACCCGCGGCCTCTCGTTTCGCAAGCTGGTGTCTAGCTAACTGCGCCACGGGGCTGTCAAATTTCAAATTCGATTTTGAAATCTCATTAATCGATTTACAAAAAAAAAGTCAATGTTTACAAAATTTTTCTTACCAAAATCAGATTTTCAAATTATTAAGGTGTCTTTTTTAAATAGTAATTCAGAGAAGTTTTGAAAAGCGTATTGTTTTGTTTGGACGCAGTTTTACACATTATATTGTATCTTCTATCAATTTATCTTTGCCCGAGATGGTTTTAAAAATCATTTTTATTACTCCTGATAATCTATTCATTGATTTCCGCTTCCAGATGATAATGAACCCGGTGGAATCTTTTTCAGTACCCCATATAAACGTAGCGTTCAGAATGTGTATATCTGGTTAACAAAAAGCCGGCAAATTTGTGTCAACCAGAAGATAATCTTTCACAAGTGACAAAACTGGTGACGCAAACAGAAAACCCCATCGCAATATGTTCATCGAAGCACTCCTGCGAAGGTTGAACCGCAAGAAATGTGTGCCAATTGTTTCTCAGAAATTTCTTGATTTATTCGTAAATATTTTTAACGAGTTGCTCTGTACGTAAAGTTAATTTAATTGCCAAAATACGTGGAGATGTTGCATTGAATATTCTAAGAATCGTTAGTACTCTTATCCTTTTAGCATATCTTATGAAGGGGGTATTCAAACTTCTGCCGAGTTTTTGCTTACGCAAATATCCAAACGTTTGTTGATAAATTAAAATTTGTCTTAGTTTGCAAGTCAATCAGTGATGGCCTCGAGGTTTAGGCGCGCGGTCGAGAATTTCGACGTCACAGGTTCAAACCCCAGGCACACACCTCTGACTTTTCGAAGTTATGTGTGTATTCACAATGAATTATCACTTGCTTTAACGGTGAAGGAAAACATCGTGATAAAACCTGCACACCTAAAAGTTCTTAGGAATTTCTTAGGTGTGTAGTCCGCCAACCCGCACTAGGCCAGCGTGGTGGACTAAGGCCTAAAACCCTCTCAGTTGTAGAGGAGGCCCGTGCCCAGCAGTGGGACGTATTTGGGCTGATGATGATGATGATGAAGACTAGTTTAGAAATCAAATCAAAAAGTGCCAGACATTATATTCAAATATTAATTGTTTGATGTTAGGATGTTTGTTAAAATCAAAAATATCGTAATTTCTGATACACACGACACAAGACAAACACCATAGCGTGGGTTTTATTGTTTGTATAACTGTTGTGTACATATAAACTTTACAATGTTTATTGACCCGCGGTAAAATTGCACGGCTTCCCAAGGTCCTGGGTTTGATCCTGAATCGGACAGTGTTACTATGATTATTACTTAGGACATACAAACTATCGAAAATGATCTACACTTCTTGTACGTACACCTACGATACTTGTTTAACATATGTACTTATCAAAACTAATTAAAATCAAACTAAAAGTCGTGACCCTGGGTTCGTACTCGGCGAACGAGTTCGATGTTTGTATGATCGGCAAAATTAAACACGGCATTTAATATATCGACATCCCCGGCCCGCCCCGCCGAGGAGTTGATCACCTACGAATTATGGGCGAAAACTTTAAGCCTTTCGATTGTGCGTCGTCAAGTTACCAGCGATAGCGGTTTAGGAGGTAGCGATTTATTTGCGTATTTAGATTAAAGACTTGTCGAACTTTGGCGTCCTGTGTTGTTTAAGTGTGCGACTATTGAAAGACCACAGAAGTTCCTGTGGTGGGTGTTGGAAAAGATATTGTATGAGAGCATAGCGGCTATGATTTATACATGATAAAACTAACAGCAAAACATAGGTATAAAAAACTGACAGCTGTGTAATTCAAGTGCCCTCAATGACTTGGTTTTCCAATTATAACATTAGCCAAATAACCTTTTACTAACTATATATACGTGGCTTATTTTTGTTGAAAAAAATGTCTGTTATGCTTTATCAATATAACATGAACTTCTTAATTAAAATATATTTTAATTTATACGAAAAAAAATCGGCGTATTAAGGCATTTCAAAAGCAATGGTTGGCCATAAATCCTTTAATTAATGATTTTTAATTAGTTTTGAAACATATAGTTATGTTAGTGAATTTCTTTTCAAAATTGGTCCAGTATTTACTGATGTTAGCTAGAACAAACAGACATAAACCATAAATAAAAATATTACAAGTAAAATATTCTAAGTCGAGATTTATAATGTGTAGTTAGTAAGGATATGTTAATTCAATATTATTATTTTTTCAACTTGTACAGCCGACTGCTATTGTGAATATAATGTGGAAGATATTTGCAATACATACCAAAGCAGTGTTAGGTCGAGAATCTCGCCGGGTGCAGCTTCAAACCCCAGGCACACACTTCTGACTTTCCGAAATATTGTGTGTAATCTTAATGAATTATCAAGTACTTTAACGGCGAAGGAAAACATCGTGAGTACAACCTGTACACCTAATTTTTTTTGGATTTTTTAGGGGCATAGTCCGCCAACCCGCTTTAAGCTTCCGTGGTGGACTCAGGCCTAAACTTCTCAGTTGTAGAGGTGACCCGTGCATAGCACTGGGACGTATATTGGCTGATGATGTAAGCTTATGGCCTGTGGGTAAAACGAATTTAGGATTACACTTACCTATAGCGGCACTGAAAAGACGCTTAAGTCTACACCTTGCGCCTCACCCAAAACCTTTACTTTAAAAACATGAGAGTACATACAAGTATGTGTTGAGATCTTGGCCTTATTATATTTTGGCATTGAAAGTATCGCGAGTGGCTTAACGTGACATGTCGGCCGATTGTAGGCTCCTCTGACAAATCGTTCGTGAACCACGCAGATCTATTGTCAGATGCTCAAAGAACACATGGTTTAACCTAAGTTTTGGAGTGTTTTGTTCAAGGTTTTCGTAGGTGAAGTATTTGATGTTATTATGGCGAAATGTGTGTCATTTTTGTTGATTTATAGTGACTACTATGGATAGATGAGGGCTGCTCAAGACCGGGATGGTTGGCGCTTACTTGGGGAGGCCTTCGTTCAGCAGTGGACGGCGATAGGCTGAGAATAATATACCACGTGAAAATTTACATACATAATGTTATGAAGTCGTGACCCTGAGTCGAGTCGTAATCCCGAAAGGTTAGACAGGAGTGCATCCCCCCACCTACTTTTTGCCGATTTTCGGGAATATTTTCAGACTCTGTGCTGCTTCTTAGAATTTACTAATAGAAAATCCTAATTAAATTTGACCGACCCAGGAACCGAACCAAGGGCCTTTACATCGCACGATACAAATGTCACCCCAAAATCAGCAGACATTTTAAAAAAAGTCACTTAAAACTGGTAAATTATTGTATTGATCTTATGCAAATATCTTAGAAATTACAAATAATGAAAAAAAAAAATATCCAAATGATTGGCCGGACCAAGTATTTATTAAGCTACGTACGCACATACATACGTTACAAATGACAGGGTAAACACGACGGTTGTACGCGACCTTATTTCCTTCCGTTATGACATTGACGACCATCGCGATTGCCAACGGTACGATACGATTTTAGAGTTCCGCATGGTTGGTTTTGTAAACCTTTTTTTAGTAATTTCTCTCTACAAGATCTTCTCTTTATCGTGGGTGCAATTTTGATACTGACACGACAGAGTGACAAGAGCATGCACTTGGGGTGCAACTGCGCCCCCCCCACAACTCCGGGGCGGCCGAGACATTTTCTTCTTTTTTTTTTATACTGGCACGGCAAAGTTTTGTCAAGGACTCAGCCAGCATTAACACCTGCACGGACGTGACATCGCCGCGCGCCGGGCTTTGAGCCAATGACCCAGACATAGGCTTACCGCCCCCTCCCCCAGGGCTGGCGGGAAGTAGAGCCATAACCAGCTTTCCCCCGAGAAAATAAGGCCATAAAAATGCTAGTCTGAGATGGTTTAGAAATTTTCCTATCCTCAAAAGCTTCATAGCTTTAAGAATTACTTGAACGTCAAATAGATATTATAGATTACTTGATGTATTGCAAGCGCAAATTTAGTAATAGTTTGAATATATTGATAGATATGGATGTCAAATCACTGTGAAAATTAGCATTAACAGTAATCCTATTTGTTGTACTTTACCAAATGGCGCTACAGTATATTAAATTATACTTTATCTGTGACATAAATCACAAATTTAATAGCTTTTTGCCAGCTAGCCTGTCAATAAGTGTGTTTTTATTGTTAAAAAAAGGATTGTGGGAAGGAAACAACTGCCTCGTGGTCTCGCGACACAAGTATGTATGTGTCGTGCGATTTAGGGGTTCCGGGTTCAATGTCCGGGTCGAGTAATGTGTTTTGGGTTTTTTCGTTAGGAAGTTCATAGTAGCAGCACGGACTCTAGATGTGTGCCCGAAAAACACTATATAACGCCTCCTATAACGTGGGACTGATAAATACAAGTCGTGATGGCCTCGAGGTTTAGGCACGCGGTTGAGAATCTCGACGGTCGCAGGTTCAAACCCCAGGCACACATCTCTGACTTTTCTAAGTTAAGTGGGTATTCACAATTAATTATCACGTACTTTAACGGTGAAGGAAAACATCGTGATGAAACCTGCACACCGAAAAGTTCATAAAAAATTAGCACTAGTCCAACATGGTGGACTAAGGCCTAAACCCTCTTAGTTGTAGAGGAGCCCCGTGCCCAGCAATGGGACGTATATGGGCTGATGATGATGATGGTGAAATGTGCGTGCACAAAATATTACTGCCTTCTCCTTCGGGAAATGCAGGCGTGATGTATGTATGTAAAAACAGTACATCATTTTTTAAATAAAAAATAACTAAAAAGAAA
Source organism: Hemaris fuciformis (assembly GCA_907164795.1). Lineage (NCBI taxonomy): Eukaryota > Metazoa > Arthropoda > Insecta > Lepidoptera > Sphingidae > Hemaris > Hemaris fuciformis. The sequence goes on from OU015454.1 coordinate 2,531,894, forward strand.
ACGTAATTTATAGCATGTCTTATATCATCATAAACAGTTTTTATGTACCATTACAAACTTAAACTTAAGACTTTAAAGACCAATTTTCATGTTACGATTAGTAGTTCATATTGAGCTGTGACGTGGTACTGTAGACTGTTCGAACTAAGGCCACGACATTTTGTTGGGGCATCACGACTGAGGTCGCGAGACCACAAGCTCTCAACATCGCTAGACAGGTGTTAGAGATGACGACATTGCAATAAAACTATTAATAATTGTCTTTGGGAAGGGCTTGGGTCAAAGCTCCGGTAATGGACATCAAGGCTTGGTAATATTTGTTATGGAGAAGGATAAGTTGTTGTGTATTTGCGATATAATTTAAATATCAATATGTTTGTTATTTAAATTCGGGTGATATTTATTTATAAATATAAAAAAGAATTTCAAACTAAAGTTCTGTGAAGTCGTAACGGCGTCGAGGCTTAGGCGCCCTGTCGAGTACATATCGGCGGTCGCAAATTCAAACCCCAGGCCTCTATCTTTTCGAAGTTATGTGTTATTCACAATGAATTATCACGTACGTTAACGGCGAAGGAAAATATCGCGAGGAAATTTGCACACCGCACTTGGTCAGCGTGGTGGACTATGGCCTTAACCCTTTCAGGTGTAGAGGAGGACCGTGCCCAGCAGTGGGACGTATATAGGCTAATATAGTAGGAGTAATAGCAGGGTAAATTTTCGTAGAAATAATTGTATTTCTAAACATACATTTCACAGATTATATATCGTTAACAGCACTAATATGATAATAAAAAATAGTATTGAAGTTATTTTGATTACTTCAATCAGAGCGGCGGACATACGCGATTAAAAAAATTGAAAAAAACATATAAGGTAAATAATTATTGCCTTCACACTTGCCGAATATCACTTTTAGCGAAATAGCTCTTATGTTAAAGTAATAAAGTTAGGATTTCTTTATCCAATGCCACAGGATGTAGCAACTAATTTAATTGCCCCATACGCGACTTTCCGTAAACTACACGATTGATATATATGTATAGGGTGTTGTCGTTATAGTACTGTATACTATAGATTTTATATATAAAAATACAAAAATAAAATATTTTTTTGTTATACAATGTGTTAAAAAAATAATTCTGACCTTAATTAGCATTATTTCAAAAATCATAAATTAATGGTACACGGCAAACATAAAATGAAAGAATAATTTGATTGCGTAAGTTTGCAACTTTGCAGCTCTACAAGGAAGCACTGATGGTCCTCTTGTATTCTTACAGCTAGATATATAATGTGAAATATAAACACTGGAAATTATAAAGAACATTTGCTAACTGTCAACGATAATTGAGAGTTCAGTGAATAACCTTGCCTGGTAGACGTATGTATATACAAAATAAATACACCCAACAGTCATATCCATAGTTGTGACTCCACACTAGGATACAAGTCCTGTGTCGTGGGTAACAGAAACTACGAGAGACTTAATTATTAATCGCTCTTTAAACAACCAAACCCAATGTTGCTTTTAATTTACCACTATTAAAAATTTAAATAGCGTTGAGATAAAAACCCTGTATTAAAATTGCTTGAATCATTTAAAACCATGAAAGTCTGTTAGATTTACCGTTTGCGCTTCAGGTACATGTAGCATGTTTCATAAACTGCCTCGGATGGAGTTAGAGCTTCATAAAACACTCACGTCCTTTATGGATATCGTTAATGCGAGTGGGTGCGAGACGTTCGCCATTCACATCTCCAACTTCAAATAGACGATGATAAAATTTAAAACCAGCACTGGTCCTTGGCTTACACGCAATAAAACACCGACTAAAGGGATGTAGGCTTTAAAGTTTCTCTTTTAATGGTTACGAGTGGGAATTGTAAAGATATTGTGCTATTTTTGTTAGATTTAATATTCTTAGGCTTATATTCCCAGCATATCGCTTCCACTGTTGAACGAAGGCCTCCCCAAGTAAGTGCCAACCATCCCGTTGAGCAGCCCTCATCCATCCGCTACCCGACACGTTTCTCAAGTCGTCGGACCATCGTGCTGCAGGACGTCCCACACTTGCTAAGCGCGGTCCACTCTAATACTTGTCTGTTCCACCGGCTTTAGGCTTTATAGGTGGTTATTGCAAGCCGAACTCTTGTCTACCACGTCCTACGATCATAGGTACACACTCATGCCGCTATATCCGTAGAGATAAGCCGAGGTGCAATTCTTCAACCACGTTTAGCCAACCGTCTTTTGAGTTCCACTTGCAAGCTTATCGTACGGTACAAACCTTTGCGACTAGACCAAACCTTATTATAAGAAGCACATGTAATTTTAAAACATTCGGTTTCAAACATGATCGATAGATAGGTGTCTTAGGAGATTGCCTTATCGATTACTAAATATCACATTAAAAAAAATATAAATCATCATTGTTTTTGTTGTTCTCGAGGCTGATTATGACTCTACTTCCAGCCAGCCCTGGGGGAGGGGGGCAGGAAGCGTATGTCGGGGTCAACGGCCTTCCAGCCCGGTGCGCGGCGACGTCACGTCCTCGCAGATGTTAATGCCAGGCTGGATCGCTAACAAAATCCCTATGCCGGCATACCGACCAAAACCCCCAAGTCGCCATCTCCGCGCCATATGGGGCGACCACGGTGTGTGGGCAAGAAGCACCCACCATTATTCCGCAGACACCTGGTGCGCCTTCGAGACAAAATAGTCTCGGCCGAATAAAAAAATCAGCCTGCTGTATACGAGACATTTTAAAAATAAATAACAGATAATTGTAATGTGTCAAGCGGCACCTCGTACATGCTAATGGTTTCCTTCGATACAGTATTTCTTCCTGAAAACCTTAGCTAGGTCTAGGTCGCCGAGACTCGATACGTACACATTAATTACTATAAGACACGCCGGTTCCGTTTCCGAGAAAAACATCCATTTATCATTACTTATTATATCACTTATATGACATATAATGTATGTAAATTACGTCACATTAAATAAAGGCGAAGGTTTGTACATGATGTTTGTTACCCTTTAACGCAAAAACCACTGATAATGGATTTTATCGGAATTCGGTATGGAGGTAGCTGACTCATTGGATTAATGCGGGGTCTAATTTTTATCGAGGAAAATAAAATGCGCGCTGGTAGAAACGCGGAGCACAGCTAATACTAAATAATATCAAGTAAACAGTGATGGCTTCTGGCACGATTGACAATCTCGACGGTCGCGGGTTCATATCCCAGGCACACAACTCTTACTTTTCGGAGTTATGAGTGTATTCACAACATATTGTCACTTACTTTAACGATGAAGGAAAACATCGTGAGGAAACTTGCAGTTATAAAAGCTGTAAGGAATTTCTTAGGTGTGTAGTCCGCCAATCCGCACTAGGCCAGCGAGGTGGACAAAGGCCTAAACCCTCTCAGTTGTCAAGGAGGCTCGTGACCAGCAGTAGGTTGTATTAGAGCTGATGATGATGATGACGTTCAAATTGTTTTATAGCTCCATTGCAAATTATGCGCTCATATCACAAGCTCTGTCTCTGGCAAGCTCGCCATTATTACGAGGGTCATATAACATCGCTGGCGAGAGGTGGGTGCAGATATGCACCTCTGCCTACCCCTTCGCGGATGTAGGCGCGTGTGTGTATTAATATGATGTTTATATAATATTCTCTTTAAATTCCGTATTTACTTTCACAATAACAAGAAAAAATACAATTGATCAAAGACAATTACTTAAGTAACGTCTCGTTTAACAATCGAATAATTTTGTAATACCGCCAATCTATCGATATTATTGTAATCGCATAATCGAGTTACATAATAAAACTATCGGTTTCCGAAAAAATATGATGTTTTTTTCTCTTAGAATCAAGATTCAAGTGACAACATATTGTTTGTTAATATTTGAAAGTGGGTATTGTTTGTATAGATTTAAGTTATCGATAATCGATGCTTTTTGAAATAACCTAAAAAATAATCTAGACTACCGCAATGTTGCAATTTATTTAATAGAAAGGATAGGATAGATGAGTCAAAAATATTCTATTTAGTTCTTTTTAAATTTTATAATTAAGTTACTGAAAAAGGGCAATATAAAGAGTCCTCGAAACCGACGTGCATGCATGAAAAGGATAATATCAGTGGAGGAAGCGAAAGTGGTGTGTTTGGACCGTGGCATTTGGCGCTCTATAGTCTCTGCCTACCCTTACGGGAGACAGGCGTGAGTTTATGTATGTATGTAAATTTTATAATATGAAAAAAGTGGAAACCAACAACTTGGAAACAAAAAATATTAATTGTTTTTACGTTCTGCACTGGCTATGAGTATAATGGTCGACAAAACATTGTGCCTATGTTATTTTTTTTTTCAATAAGTCAGTAATTAGAAGATTGGATGATGATACCACATTCAAATGCGGTATTTTGTGTGGTTGTTTGTTACACAGTCAGACAAGAAGGACTGAATAAATTTCATCAAATAGTACCTACGGGTTATAATTCGGAAAAACACGGGCGAGTTTTATTTCGAAAAATTATTTCACGTGGATGAAGCTGCGGCGAAAACCAGCATACTGCATTTGAAAGTAATTTTATTTGATCGTTTTTTGCGTTTTCGCTTCCAAATTTTGAGCCAATGTTAATGAATTTTAAATTATGAACATAATGGTATAGATATAGATGGTACCAAGGACGATGCCATAGATGAATCTCGACCCCGGAAAAATGGCAGGTTTCTAGGATATTATTTATTTTCAAAAAGTTATCGTATAACGATATTTGTAGCTCTATCGTCTTATTTATGTTCAGATAGTACCTATGTATATCAGTAAAATATGTATTAAAACGATCAATCAATATGCGACAGGTCTAGAAGTTAAATATAGACCACATTATTGTACAATTCCTACGTATGTGAAGCGTTATTATGTTTGCCACGTCAACAGCCTCGGTAGCGCAGTAGGCAGCGCGTAAGTCTCATAATCTTAAGGTCGTGAGTTCGATCCTCACCCGGGGCAAACCACTTTTTGTATGTTAAAACTCATCTACTAGCAAATTTATTTGCATTTATCTATGAATCATATAATTTTATTTATTTCATAGATATTCCTTATCAGTTGATACACAGTGTTAAGGATTTATATGTCTAATTTCCCAATAGGTACCTATATGTAATGAAAAAAAATGATTATTTTTTAAATTTTGTTTTGTGGCCTTGAAAACCTAACACATACTTAATTGAATTTCGTTGCATTATTTTTTACGATGTAAGAATAATAATTAGACAAAAATCAATTCATAGTTATGAGTCATATTTTTAATTTATATTTTTTTTTAACTAAATAGTTCAATATTAATGGAAAAGAAATGTTTTTATATTTCAAGTTTTTTGAGTAAGCTTGTTTTGTCATTATTTGGTTATTCACGTCATCATTTTTTCTAATATTTTTTAATATTCAACAAAGCTATTTATTTATTTATTATTTATAAATTCTAAAATCTTAGATGGTCAAGTAATTGCAAAAAAGATGCTACACGACAATGATTGATGATTCTTTGACAGCCACTCGGCAACCTTAGCAAGTCGCACTTCCTGATGTCCTATCGAAGTACTAATGAGGCATCGACCTAGCATTTTCCTTACCACTAGGAAGTATCTAGGTTATCTATGTGATGAAGGAAACACCACAAACTGTTTCCGTGCTAAATGTCAATCATGGCGATAGTATGTGAGGTTGTAATCATAGACTTTATTGCTACTTTTGTATACAGATTCTTATTTCCTTATAGAATTATTTTTTATGATTTTTAACTAGCGATGTTTGGGTACACATGCCCCTGAATAGCTATGCATTTTTAATGAAAAAAAGTGTAACTCCCAACTGCATTGAGTGTGGTGTACCTGAAGATGTGATTCATATTTTAGGGTAATCTGTTCGTAACGAGGCTGAAAGGAGAATATTTTTATTAAGATTCGGCTTTGATACACTACAAATTGGTTTGTTCAATAGTGTTCCGGCTTCACCTTTATCAGGAGAAGCCAGAGCTCTATTCAAAATGGTATTGTTAGGAATTAGATAGTTGTAAGTAGTATTGTAAGTAGTTAAATTGTAATAGAGATTGTAATGAGGGTGACATGCTCTTGTTGAACCAAACCCTCCATAAATAAATAAAGAATAAAAAAAAATAAAAAAATAGCGATGTTTAAGAGAGGTCGCGGGACGTCTCTGGTTGCAGGTTGCTTCCAACAGTTCCCTGTGGAAGTCATTGGGAGAGGCCTATGTCCAGCAGTGGACTTCCATTGGCTGATGGATTGGATTGGATTGGATGTTTAAAGTCACATGCATCTAAATCAAAACAGTTAGTTTTACTAAGACGATATTGTGAATATAATGCTAACAAAACTTTAAATGAAGGTTATTTATTCGTTACTTTTTAGTATCATTTATTTTTTATTTTTTTTAGATTAAAACACGCATTTATGTTTTAAAATCGGCTAAATATAACAGTTTAGGGAAATTCATTGTAGAATAGAATATTTTCGACCATTTTTTTACGAACATAGTGCAATAAAATGTCATTTACAATTTTTTGCACACGCGAAATTGACTCCAGTTGACTGTAGCGAAGGCCGTTTGGACGTTTCTTCGATTTGAACATAATAATAAATCCCTTTAGTTATTGTGACGATCCATCGTCTATAGATACTAAATACAATAGTCATTCTACATACATTAACATCAATCTTTTACCCGCAAACCTTCCAGGTCCCTACCCACGTACAAAAACGAAGACACATTAAAATGTATTAGTGAATCTACATTGTTCACTGGAGCGGCGAGGTCAATTTCAGAAATAACATAATACACGTTAGATACAAACTGCGCGGCCAAGATCTTGGCACATGACCTTACTTCGGCGGCATTGGCGCACCGCGAATACAAAATAGCTCGCAAACTATTCCTTGTTCGTGTGGATCTTCGTCTCTATGGCAACTTTTGTGTCATGGCTTGGTTAGTAGCTTGAAGTAGAACTGAGAGAGGGTTAGGCCATAGTCCATCACGCTGGACAGGTATGTACGTGTGTATCAGTCCCACGTAATAGAAGGCTCCGTGCTGCTACTGAGAATATCCTAATGGAAAAACCCAATAACACTTTGATCGACCCGGAAATCGAACCCGGGACTTGTGCCGCTAGATCACGAGGCAGTCCTAATGAAGTGGTGTTATTGGGTTTTCCATGAAAAAAATCTAGGTTGAGGCAAAGGATGTACATAAGTATCCATAAAGATCCCAGCACCTACGCATCTTTTTAAAATGCATAGAATAGTAGTAAGGAGCTAACTATGGGCATGGTTAAATTATTCCTTTCGAGACAATTTTGCTGGTCTAATAATAATCGGGTACACACAAGCAACTACAGATCTCAATGAATAAGGATTAAATCCTTTTAATTGTAGTAGAGGTCCCTGTCCATCTGTGGATAGTGTAAGGATTAATATAACATTTTAAATCCCGAGAAATTATTTTTCTTATTTATTTTTCTTTTATGCTACGACAAAAAAGTTTTCCATGTCGGAAATATTTTTATTATTTTAAAAGTAGTGATATACGAATTTAGCTGCGACATAAATATAAGTCCATGGTATTGCGTCCCGATTTGCTGCAAATATTTCTAGCCTCAGCCATTTTTGCTCTATCACGTTCTGTATAAAACAAAATGTAAACAGGTTTGAATAAAGAATGGGAGATGACATAACGTTTAAAGATTCTTAACTGCCAGTTGTTTTTTTGTTGACCTTAATGTACCTTCTTATTTGCTACAATACGTTCGTGTAATATTATTATAATTTAATTGTGTAATGTGGCCTCTGTGCCAACCCGCACTAGGCCAGCCTAGTGGACTAAGGCGTAAACCCTCTCAGTTGTAGAGGAGGCCCGTACCCAGCAGTGGGATGTATATGATGATGATGAAGGTGGATCATCATATCAAGGAAATAAATATCTACGTTTACTGATAATTTTTTAAATTATTTACAACCATTATTAAAACTCTAAATTGGAACTTTGTTTCTTGATATTTGTTTCGTCAGTCAGTCGCTCAAAAAGACTAAAGGGTTTTTTTTAGAATTAGGCTAATAAACAGGCTAAATACATACAATACCTCGGAAAAAGTACGTTTCCTGTGAAATTATCTACATCTATATTACTTGAGCGAATCAACAAAACTAGTAATATAAATAATATTTTAGGTCACCCTTGGGGTACTAAAAGAATCTTCGCTCATACTTTGTTATTCTAAAGGTGTAAAGGTTTCTTAGAGATGTCTTCCTTATCCTGAAAGTAGTTTGATAAATATATTTCCTGTTTACAATAAAAGATACGAATACTAAGTAACTTCTAATGTATTCCAAAGCAATTTCATTGGTATTATTATAGTCAGCTGTTGAGTTATTTACGCGGTAGTATTTTGATGTTCAATTATATTTTTATTGTTATCACCTTTTCTATTTTTACAATGACACGATAAAGTACTTGATTCTAAATATGGTGCGGTCTAAATTGAGTGTCGATTGGCTAGAAATGATTATGACCATCCGATTGGCACCTAAAAGCAGTGATGGCCTCGAGGTTTAGGCGCGCGGTCGAGAATTTCGGCGGTCGCAGGTTCAAACCCCAGGCATACACCTCTGACTTTTCGAAGTTATGTGTGTATTCACAAAGAATTATCACTTCCTTTAACGGTGAAGGAAAACATCGTGATGAAACCTGCACACCTAAAAGTTCGTAGGGATTTCTTAGGTGTGTAGTCCGCCAACCCGCACTAGGCCAGCGTGGTGGACTAAGGCCTAAACCCTCTCAGTTGTAGAGGAGGCCCGTGCCCAGCAGTGTATATGGGCTGATGATGATGATGATGATTGGCACCTTTGGCACGGTGGCCGACATCCGACAGGATACGAATATCCATCAATTGTTCTCAGGGTAGTCATAATCTCAGAATCCCAGGTACCTCTGAATAAGACAAATACTGTGAGGAAAAATGCACACCTAAAAGGTAATAGGATTTCCTTAGGTGTCTTCTCCGTCAACAGGACAGTGTTATGAAGTTAATCCTAACCGTAACGGAGACCGGTGGCCTATAGCGAGAATTTTTAGATAGACAGCTAGGTCCATAGGGTCACAAGTTTTACCCAACGATCAAACTATACCTAAGTTATTCCTTGTGGAGAAACTTCCCTAAACCATTCGCACGTTATTATGCGCATGGTTCGAAAAATATGGTAATCTTTTTCGAAGGCACAACTCGCCCACATTTCCACGAGTTTCAGTTGACTTTTATAATATAATGCGGAGGTGTGTATCTCGAATTTCATACAGTGTCCAATTCCTAATGACTGAAGCCGTATATAGGCTGATGTAACCCAGTTATTTAGCAGACCGAATTATGTCATCGATTAGCTGGGTTTGATGGAGTTTCGTTTAATTCATACAAAGAAAGACTGAATAACATAGGGGAAGACACAAAATATGTTTTTGCATTGCATGTTTGCTTTATTTGACAGCCCCGTGGCGCAGTTGGCTAGACACCAGCTTGCGAAACGAGAGGCCGCGGGTTCGATCCCCGCACCGGGACAAATGTTTGTGTGATCCACAAATATTTGTTTCGGGTCTGGGTGTTTGTGAGACCGAAAAGTCTCTCGTAGTTTCTGATACTCACGACACAGGACTTGTATCCTAGTGTGGGGTCAGAACTATGTATGTGACTGTTGGGTGTATTTATTTATTATTATTATTTATTATTCTGAATGTTAAGGGCTTTAGCAATTTGTGTAACATCGGTGTGATGGACCACTGCTGTTTAATCCATACATCCGAGCTTTTCTTTTTAACTTTTGATAGCTAATCTTGTTCTTAATTTTTTAATTCTAGATCTTACATTTGTACTTGTCGGTCCGAAAAGTTCCCCTGCTAAGAAATAATGATAACTGCTAGTTGTTGACTCTCTAGAAAGAAAAAAATCATTTAATTAAAAAAAGTTTGGTGATTGTTACAACTTCTTCAGGTAATTTCGCGATTATTTTTAATCTACAATCCAATTTATTTAAGTCGAAGGTTGGAAAACTCCCCGAAAAAAACAAAATATTTGTGTACAGGATACAGTCAGTGTAACAGTCTCTATTAGTAAAGTATTGACTTAGCTAGGGAGCTATAAAAATCAATAAATGCGGTAACTGTTGAGAAACCAACATTTTAGAATGTCTGACAATTAACTAAATGATGTAATGAGAGATTTCTTAATTCAAATTGTACCTAATGCTGCTTGGGAAATAGTCCTATATTTTCCATCTCTCTTCTGCACGTAAGTTTTACCCATTAATGGGAATGAAATGATAAATTTTAACACTTTCTCGTCTGGTATATATTTATATGGTAACAACAAATAAATTTTATAATATGTCGAGCCGATCTAGGGACTTCCGTTTTTCTAGTTTAATAATATAATAGCCTAATGAGAGATAATTTATGATTCATTAAATTAAATTATTGGGAATATTTATCAATAAAAAAATGCTGATATAACTTCTTAATAAGAGAAGAAATTTCCGATTACAATAGAGTTTTCATACGTCATAATAACACAGCTTTATGACTGATGAAGACAAATCACTCAGTCTCAATCTAATCTAAGGAATCGTAGTTTTTCTTTGAAAACAATTAGGCATAGAAAGTTAGTTAGACGATATAAAAAATTGTTGCGCCCTGGTAATATCACTCAACAGAGTTAAACTGCAGAATTATTCCGTCTAGTTAATATCTTTCCTAACGTCAGCTTTAAGCTGCTAAATTATCGCTAGGGTACATTCATCAGTTACATAAACATCTAGACTTGCAGCAGTTGCTAATAACACGGCCTAAATATAGTTCGACTGATAAAAGTTTGCGCTAATAAGATAGCAGCTTGCAATCCTAAGAGATCTATGATATAGTTGCTTGTTCTTTTATTGCTAGTGATTTGTTGGTTTATTGTCGACAACTGAATAAGAATACAATACGAAGATTTCGTAATTGCTAATTGTTCTTTTTACAGTGGTACGGTTAAGTTACAACACCGCACCTGTTAGTAAGTATGGCGCTGTTCAAACAACACTAAGTGGCTAAGGGTTCCCATCTCTCATTCTTTTGCATATTTACGAGTATGTCGGCTGCTGGGAATCTTTTTCATGCCCTCGTAGGTATAATAAAAAAATAAATGAAATGTGTTTACAAAAGTCTCTTCTAATTCTTATCAGATATATTTTTTTGCTTACTGATTTAGGGAGATAGATCTTCCTAATATACTGACTCGTAATTCGCCTGATATTCAACGTTCTTAATAGTAAGACCAAAAACATTTTTATGTTATTACGTCACTTTTTAACCAATCAATTTCTTAAATCAAAGTATAATTTTCTTTCTGGTAAGTTTTTTTGGAGCAGGATTTTTACAGAAACCTTTAATTTTATAACTACTCAAAACCCAGTGTCCGTCGTTTGCTCTATAGTTGTTCGGGATATCCTATCACGAAAAACGACTAAATTATTTACGGTAGCTGCCCTCATAGTATCAATGGGCTCATAAAATGAGTATACCCCTAGCCTTAATCGGTGGAATGATGTTTCGTTTCAAAAAAAAAAATAAACATAAAAATACACAAGGTCCCTAGTTAACTCTTAAATCTTTGCAGTAAAGGAGAATTATATTGGTAATTTCATACACGAATTCAATATTCCTCCAATCTACTTATTTAAGGTCGTAGCCATTTCAAATAAATTCGTATTGCAAAATGCGTATGAATTCCTAAACGAAGAACGCTCACCGATTACAGAATTATAGATGGAATTGTATTAACGTTGGTCTCATTTCAGTATACCCAATTACAGCTACTCATTTTTGGTAATCAAGCTTCGAAAATTAATTTTATAAATGTAGAAGTTATTAGTACAAATTATTGTTTAGATGTTACGGTAAAGAATAAGCATAGGCAATCACTACAGCCTTAAGGGACACTATCGATTGAATGTCAATTAAGGCCTAGAGACCGGTATTAAAAATATTTTTTAAAAGTTTTTGTTTACCAAACACCTAAAACTTTATATCATATTTATACATTTTGAGAGTGTTTAGGCCTTAGTCCACCACGCTGGCCTAGTGCGGGTTGGCGGACTACACCTAAGAAATTCCTAAGATGTTTTAGGTGTGCAGGTTTCATTGCGATGTTTTCCTTCGCCGTTAAAGTACGTGATAATTCATTGTGAATACAAACATAACTTCGAAAATTCATAGGTGTGTGCCTGGGGTTTGAACCTGCGATCGTCGAGACTCTCGACCGCGCGCCTAGATCTCAAGGCCATCACAACTAAGACCTAAACCCTCTTAGTTGTAGAGGAGGCCCGTGCCCAGCAGCGGAACGTATATGGGCTGATGATGGTTATGAAGTTGAAGAATGAAACAATATAACCTAAAACAAATTGTATTGTTGTAACAATGACATTACTTCAATAAACATATTTTTTCTCACAGTCATTCAATTAGATAATGTGCTGTTGGCGTTTTAATAGTTTGTTTATAATTTTATTGTAACATTTTTAACCTGAAACCAAATTCATATTATTTTTTAATTGCTGTTAAAACACAAGGTTGAAGCGTAATTATAATTAACAATATTTGTAAACAAACATCTTTAGTCTGTAAATGTCTAGCGACTTAGTTATATTATACATTCATCTATAGTCTATTCAAACACTCACGCCTGTATACCCCGAAGGGATAGACAGATGTAGGTATATTTTCGACTGCCCTGTGGCAAGGGGGCGTTAGAATCCCACCACGGTATCCCCTGCTTGTCATAAAAGATGACTCAAAGGGGCTCTTGGGGTCGTTGGGCGCGCTGCGGGGGCAGCGTGTCCACACTGAAAGTGATCCCGAGAGGGGGCGGCACTGTGGCCTGTGTCCGTCGCGGGCGCCCACCCGCAACCGGGGAGCCCGAACCAAGTGCGGAGATGGCCATCGGGGGGTTTTGGTCGGTATGCCGGTGTAGTTTAGAGACCCAGCCCGGCTGACATCTGCGTGGACGTGACGTCGCCGCGCGCCGGGCTGGAAGGTCGGTGACCCCGACATACGCGTCCCGCCCCCCTCCCTTGACGGGAAGTAGAGCCATAATCAGCTTTCCCCTCGAAAAAAAAAAAAATTCGATACCCACATTTCGACAATTGTGTTTTCGTCCCACGTCCCATCTTAGCAAGCCGGCATGAAGGCATCGAGTGACGAGGGATGGAAGTCTCTCGCAACTAGATACTCTGTTCGGACATATTGTATGCCAATGCGGTGTTGCTTTAGATTAAATACGACTAGGACAGCGTGATGAGCTTAGGCCTTCCTCCTTTCAATTCTTAAACTCTTTCCGCTATTGTAATATTAATATGAGTCGCAAGTATAGATATTAATATTCTGATCAGATGCAAATGCATGAATTTGTATGAATTAGTCTCGGCCGTTTAGTTACGGTCACACGTTGTAATGTAACGTTCTGTATTCAATGGACCACTTTTGCAACATTATTATACAGTTTAATTCATTGTTTATTGAGTTTTGCTCTCTAGAGAGATTGTGTAAAGTGCCATGCAGAATTTCACGCATCAAATATTTGAACTTGAAAGTATTATTGTTTTGGATTGACTTTGTACTATTTAGTCCATATAGAATAGCTGCTGAGAATTGTTTTAGAAGAATAAACCCGCAGATATTATTTTATTATCAACGTTTTCTACAAAACTATTACTGTGAAAAGCTGCATCATCATCTACGAGTATATAATGTACGTCCCGCCGCTAGCCACGTACCACCAAGACTGCTAGCTGATCCTATTGAGATAGAGCGTCGGCTATCCGAGGATACCACGCTTCCTTCACCGCCGCCAACCATCATCGAGGAGAGGTTACATCACAGGGTAATAATACGGTTAATTGAATAAGTTCAATTCATAATGACAGCAATAAAATCACAAGATTTATTATGGAAAGTGTGATACTCGACACGCCCGCGTATTTCACTGTCTCTTAATAACTACACTAGAATAAATATTTGTACGAGTATGTCCACGTGGCATTAGTATATACTTGTGGCGGTACATCTAACATCCGTATAAATAGTTGAATAAAATCGCTTCCAAATTAATTAATTTACAGTGAGCAGACGACTCGACAGCCGACACGCGTCGTGCTCGCTACATTTTGAAACAAACGGTAATTTGCCCGCATAAAGTTGTAACGTATACATAAAACGAGAAACACTCATCTACGTCACAGACGAACAAACATTTAGGTAAATTAATATAATGACCAGCAATCAGTGAAAGTGCTTCAGACATCGTGCAGTGGCTAATAAAGTTGCAGAATAACACTCGTTGCGTGATGTACATATGTATAACAATTAAACAACAGATAATCTTTCGTAATAACTGTCTGTAGGGATCCGTCTTATGTTTGTTGGTTTTTAAAGGTCTTGGTTGAAAACTCGAAAATTAGCTACGTCTGTTGTTAACTATGTTTAGCTGTTTTTTTTTGGAATGTAACGGAATCTTTTAAATCTGGAAAACAAATACAATTATCGATGATTTTTTTAACATGAACGAGGTTTTAATTGAACATATGTAAAATATGTAGCAATAAATTAGGAAACACGATTTTAATTAACGTTGTAAGATGCATGTCTTTAAACTGATAAGAAACTATACAAGAGTTGTTTTAGGGCAATAGGAAGTAATCATTATTAATTTCAATAACTTTTATTACACTAATAAATCAACTGCATACTAATAAACCTTTAAGAGGATATCAGTTACGCGCCGTTCATATTAATTTGGCGGTATGAATATTAATAATGGCGGTCATGCCATTCCTTTGTTGTTAATATGCCATCTTCCCGCACACACCGATTTGGGTCGACCTTTTTAATGCGCACTGCAAAGGAGTGGAACGCCCCGCCCGCTGAAGTGTTTCCCGTACGATACAATCTGGACAAATTTAAATCTAATGTGAATAGGCTGCTACTAGGCAAGCATGCTCCATCGTCGACCGCATCGTCGCTTAACACCAGGTGAGATCGTAGTCAAATGCCTGCACTGGATTTTTAAATAATAAAAAAAAATTTGTTATCTTAAAAGTAGGTTCATTGTAAAAACTTAAGAAAAACATTAAAAACACTTAACTAAATTCGATCTTTCAGACCAAGCCGAATTAATTTTTTTTAATAATAATTTCAATATTAACACATTATCTATTTTATGCATTTATTACTCCATATTATAATTATCATGAGTGTTACGACAAAAACACTTTGGAGTATCAGACGCTAGCCGCAATCTAAATTAATTTGATGCAATGACCCAAAAAATTCGCAAGCTAATTTAAAAACCAAATTTGCATTATTTGCGGTTCTAAGCTACTAAAATTAACTTTTGAATTATAATAATTGACTAATTTTATATCGTTTGTCATGTTTAAAGTTTCATCTTCTGAAGAAAGACTTCATGATGCCATCTTGGTTATAGAACTAACTATTCGGTGTACTTGTAGTTTCTTTCTAATAAAAAAAATCTTAAATGATTTTCGTCTTTCATTGAATATGTTCTGCTTAAATATTTACGTGCCTATTGTTTGATTTAATTTTCTGTTGTTTAATCTTAAAATATTTAACCTTTCATACATACTGTATTCTTATTTAAAGGTGATTTTTTTTAAATGTTTAAAAAATGTTCCTAAGTCAATCTGAAAAGGGTGGACGAATTCGTATATTAGTATACAGACACAATTACATCCATTATTTATTTCATCCCGAAATATTATCAAATATCCTTGTGATTATAATAAAATTAAAAACAATTCTTATTCCATCCGGACGAAGTCGTAGGAGGAAAAGTCAAAGTCAAAGTCAAATTATCTTTATTCAAATAGACTTTTACAAGTTCTTTTGAATCGTCAATTTTACACATCTTAATTTTTTTAAACTATTGCCGCTTCGAAACGTGTTATAGCTGTGGAGAAGAAACGGCAAGAAACTCCCTCAGCAACACGACATGTCATTTTTTTCTTTAAAAAACAGCAATATATGTCTTTTTTTCATTACATTATTTAAATTTTACATTATAAATGTCATAAAGATACAAACTGTAGCAACAAAACAAAACTCCGATCAGTTTACTTACTCCCAGGGCTTATTATCTTCAATAAAATCTGAAACTTTATAGTATGCTTTTTTGTAAAGCTTATCTTTAATTGATTTCTTAAACATTGTCAAGGGAAGCTCTCTAATAGCCTTCGGAAGTTTGTTATAGAAGCGTATACATTGCCCCATAAAAGAGTTATTAACTTTCCGGAGACGAGTTACGTGTTGAACGAGATTACATTTGTTCCTAGTATTTTTATTGTGTACATTATAAATTTTATTAAATTTATCAAGATTCTTTTGGACGTACATTAAGTTTTCGTATATAAACTGACAAGTGACGGTAAGAATATTTATTTCCTTAAATTTTTCTCTAAGTGAAGCCCTGGGACCTAATTTATAAATAGCCCTAATGGCTCTTTTTTGCAAAACAAAAATAGTGTTAATATCCGCAGCGGCTCCCCACAAAAGAATACCATACGACATAAGGCTATGGAAATAGCTGAAATAAACCATTCTTGCCGCTTCCTCGTCAGTCAGACGTCTGATCTTTTTCACTGCATATGCCGCTGAACTTAATTTGCTTGCCAATTGTTGAATGTGCGGTCCCCACTGGAGTTTTGCGTCTACCGTAATGCCCAGAAATGTAGTAGACGCAACAGGATCCAGTTCTTCACCGTTAATTTGTACAGTGGTTTTTAATTGCTTAACATTGGGCATTGTGAATTTAACACATTTAGTTTTTTTCGCATTTAAAAGTAAATTATTATTATCAAACCACTGAACAACTTTACGAAGTGCATTGTTTACTTCGTCAAAATTATCGAGACGTCTTTTTACGTTAAATATAAGAGATGTATCATCCGCAAACAGCACTATATCGTTTTTATCCCCTACGTAGTAAGGCAAGTCATTAATGTACACAAGAAACAGAAACGGCCCAAGAATTGAACCCTGTGGGACTCCCATGGTAACCGACGATCCTGAAGAAAGTTCTCCATTAACATCAACCCTCTGAACTCTGTTATTCAAATACGAAGTCAGAAGATTGAGAGCTCCGTTTCTAATGCCATAATGGTTAAGTTTCCTGACGAGAATGTCATGTTTGACACAGTCAAAGGCTTTGGACAAGTCGCAGAAAATGCCAATAGCATCTTGCGACTCTTCCCATGCCCTGAACACAGTTTTTAAAAGTTCAACCCCTGCATCGATAGTTGATCTACCCTTAGTAAATCCGAACTGTTTCCGATGAAGTAAGTTATTTTTATTGAAAAAGTTCAATAATTGATTAAGTATAATTTTTTCAAATAACTTACTAAGAGTTGGTAAAACAGAAACAGGTCGAAAATTTGAAGGGTCTGTGGTATCACCAGATTTAAAAAGTGGTATTACCTTACTAAGCTTCATCAGGTCAGGAAACACTCCAGATGCGACGCAACGATTGAACACAGCTGCCATGTGAGGTGCTATAATATAGATTATAGAGGATATAGTAACCACTGACATTCCCCACAAATCTTTAGTCTTTTTTTTATTAATTTCTTTAAAGGCCTTTAAAATATCATAATGACTAATTGCTGTAAATTCAAACGATGCATCACATTGAGGAACATTATCTTCAAGAAGTAACAAAGCAGACCTAGAAGACGACTGAAGATGTTGAGTAGTTACTATTGGAATATTGCCAAAAAATCTTTCAAATTCAGCGGCCACTTCAGTGTCTTTTGAAACAATGTCATTATTAACTTCTATACTAAATTCTTTGTGGTGTGCTGTGTGCCTTCCCGATTCAGAATTGATAATGCTCCAAGTGGCTTGTATTACATTCGGGGCTGATTTAATTTTATTTTTAAGATGCATTGATTTGGCAGCGGAACAAACTCGTTTAAAAACCTTAGAATATAATTTTACATAGGTAATAAAAGCCGGATTTTGGTTAAACATTCTTTGATTATATAAATCATACAATTTATTTCGGCTTTTAAATATACCAGTAGTTGCCCACTCACTAAATGTCAGACGGTTCTTCAAAGTAATTGTTTTTGATTTAAAAACTTTATTGTGTTCCATATTTATATGACTAAATAAGGAACCATAAATTTTGTTCGGATCTTTATGAGAGGGCAACTTAGGTAGATTTTGTTCCATATTTGTTTTAAAACAATTTAAGCGGCTAGCAGTAATAGGAACAAATGTAATACTTTTGCTTGATACTTTACATGTATGCAAAGGTAAAGACACCAACTGGCCACAGTGATCAGAATCAAAACTATTAATAATAGTACTTTCAATAACTTTAACATTGGTAAATATGTTATCTAGACATGTTGCACTTGTGGCAGTGATTCTTGTTGGCTCAAAGAAGACATTTATCATGTTATATGATTTAAAAAGATTTATTATGTTTATAGTTGCTTGTGAGTTTTCAAGTATATTTATATTAAAGTCTCCACAGATAATCACTCCTTTATTTGAATTACATATTTTGTGCAAAGCGTCTTCCATGATTTCCATAAATGATATAAGCAATGCACAAGGTGGCCTGTATACACTTAGAACAATAAACTGACCAGATTCAATACAAGCTATTTCTGTAACACGTTCAACTGAAAGTCTAACTATATCAAGTCTTTCTTTAAACTTTATTGATTTATTCAAAATTATTAAGGAGCCTCCATGTATCATATTTGTTCTGTTGAAAGTGCTAGCAACATGATGGTTGTTAAAGTTAAACATCAACTCATTGGACTTTAGCCAATGTTCAGTTATACATAAAATATCAATGTTATTTGAATTCAGAAATAATTCCACTTCCAGTTCTTTATTATTTAGTCCTTGTATATTTTGGTGTACCATGTTAATAGCCTGTTTATTATTGCTACAATTTATATTCAATTTACTAATATAGCCAGAGTTTGTCTCTGTTGTCTTATGAACTAATTTAAATTAAATGTCTTATTATTCAGATTACTATAATCTGAATTTATATCAATCCGCTCAATAGAGCATAGTCTATTAGCCAAGTTCTTGGCTGTTACTTTAAAATAATATGATAGCACATCTGCTATCTGTCTTTTAATATAAAATGGGAGATAAAATTTATCTCTTGTCTTAGAATATAATTTACTAACATACTTGTTAGTGTCAATTACATGGAATGTCTGATTATTATTGCACATTGTGTGCATTGTTATATTTAACCTATATCTAATGTTATTTTCTTCCGCTGACAAGTTTTTACTATAGGGTAATGTAAACATAACTACCTCTCTCAGATTTAATAAACAAAGTTGTTCATAGAATTTTAATAACTTAATTTTGTTTAAATTACCCCTATTGCCAATGAATATAACTAATTTACTGTTTGAATCAATTGTTTTATTATTAAGTATGCTTTTTGCAATTTCTGAATATGGCATGTTGGGCATACAGTTATTTAATAGTATTTGTCCCCTTTCCAAACCAACTAAGGCTCCCATATTTTTGCCCATTTCATCGCTGTACATAATTACATTTCTACTTACTTTGTGTGGAAGTTTCCGATTATTGGAGTTATTGGCTGGCTCTGTAGGTTGTGGGCTTAAACATAAAGAAGATGTTGATGCATTGTTGAGAGAAGGAGCATTCACAGGCTTTGAATCGCTTAAACTAATGCAATTACAAGTCAAAGTATGGTTTTCCAATGAATCAAAGCGATCTGCATTGTATTTACATAAATCTATTAATTCAGTCAAAGCTGATGAATGCTCTTCAATCTCTTTTTGAGCATTTTCATATTTACAAGTCATTGAAGTTAGTGCTAATTGGAGTTTTTCCAATTCTAAATTAAGAGTTTGTGTGTCAGTTTCATATCTAATTCTATTTTGTTCCAATTCATAGGTATATAAGTCAACTTTGTCTCGCAAAACCAATTTATCTTTTATGTTACAAATAGTTTTATTTTGTTGTTTATGACTTTTTAAAAGTTTCTGAGTTTTTTTTATATACCTATTAATTTTAACATACTTCTTTATTTTGTTTTTGCTACTTCCAACAATTCTTACCCCACTACTTGGATGTAAAGTGTCATCCCCTGTTAAATCTATGGTAGTAAAGGCAGAAGTATTAGAAGTTACTGAGCCAAGAACAGAATCAGTACTCATTAGCTCAGAGAATAGGTTTTGAGTTTGCTGTTCCCGAGCTGATGTTTTGGCCATTTCCAGCTGTGTGATGTGGTGGTGTGCTTCACAAAGTTCTTGTTGTAAGCTGGAAATAGTGTTTAAGGCCATTTCGTACTCCTGGGAACATTTATCAAACCCTTCTACAATGAGCCTGAGCCGATCCCGCTCTTCAGTTATAACTAATAACTGTTTGTGCATATCAGTTAAGTCATTTCTAAGTGTGGTATTCTTATTCAGGATTACCAATAACTCCTTCTCATTGTCATCCCTCTCCTGGTCCAGCAGTTCACACCTCTCCCTTGCAATCTTTAATTCTTGTAAAGCCAGTTGAAGTTTTGACTCCTCTTGGCGAGACAAGGCTCTACGGGTCATCATTTTGATGATGTTAGGTAGTCTAGTTTCTTAGTTTACAAATATAAACTGCGGCTAGACTAGGTGGATTGTAATAATTGCAAGGAAAAGTGCAACACTACAGATGTTAAAGTTGGGTCGTAACGGTGACAAAGTATTACTTACCTCAGTTTTTAGCTGAAAGTAAAACCGAGGAAATACACAATCGCACCAATCACTTACCCAATTTATTAATAAAAGAAAAGAAAAGCGATGACAAAGAAATTAAAATTTAAATTGATCTGACAGTTGTTGTTACACACGTATTACTAAAATAACGTTTAAAAAACCACTAATACTTATAATTAACGTTTTATCATACACTTAATTAACGTTTTTAAGAGTTAAATAGCTTATGTACAGCGATAAATTAAATAAATTTAAATATTTAATAATTAAAATCAAGGAACGTTAGTTAATCGTATTGGGGTTGCCAGCGGCAACGGAAGAAATTTGACAATAACATGAATTCTTAATACAAAAATAATAACCCTAAATTAAAAAGAAATAGATTATTTAATTTCTAAATATCAAACACACCAATCACTTTTTAATTTCTATGTTTTTTTTTACCAATTCCGCAAGACAGTTTTTACTCTACCAAGAAACTTCAGGGTTGCTCCTACCCAGTGGGCATAAGCTCATATAAGGCATTTGCGGTTTTGCGTCACACATCTGAAGATTTCAATACTATTTATTGGATCAATTACATCATAGACACGCCCTACAATGAAAATTATACAACGTGGTGCCACTTGTACTATTTAATCCATAGTAACATCCATCAGTTACGAGTTATTCATAAAAAAATCTTATTAACGTATTTGTTACTTCGAGTTTGCGTTACGAAGGGAGGATTGAATATTTTAATGTTTTATATACACACATATGTAATCACACATGGATTCCCTGAAAAGGCAGGCAGAGATGTATTTCTGCGCCCATATTTCGCCAACCCGCACTAGGCCAGCGTGGAGGACTAAGGCCTAAACCCTCTCAGTTGTAGAGGAGGCCCGTGATGATGATGATGATGATTTCGCCAATTGTTGTCATCCCACGTAATAGGGGGCAAAGCTATTGCCGTTTTTCGGGCATATTTCCAGACTCCGTGCTGCTACTGAGACTTCACTAATCGAAAAAACCGATAACAGTTTGCCCGACTCGGACCCTCTAGATCGCAGTCTGTTTTATATTTACTACAAATGATAGCAGCGTTCGGAACAAAAAAAAAAAAAAAAAAAAAAAAAAACAATATAAAATACTTATTGCCGACCCATCCGCTGCACTGACCCCAAAAGTTTTTTTTTTGTAATTTGCAGAATTTGACAAGCGTCTTGTTGTTAGATTCAGATCTTTCAATAATACCTATATTTATATTTTGGATCACATACTGTACCTTCGTTGGGAAAAAAACTCGTAGAAAATTTGTCTCTAGCCGGTTACTAAAAACCATGCTGTGGTGTTGTTTAAGTTATGTTTTTTTTTGTTGCCTCATTGATCCTGCAGCGTAAAAAGGCATTTTAGTTCAATTTCCGTTTACAGCAAAGGTTATGGTGTTATTGTAAAATTTTTGTGTATCAAGAAACCTGAATTTTTTGGATAAATGAGTCAATTATTTGTTAAAAGTTTACTGCACTTGTGTTTCAACGTAACACATTTTAGAGTATATTTTTTACGTCCCACTGCTGGGTACGGGCTTCCTCTACAACTGAGAGGGTTTAGGCCTTAGTCCACCACGCTGGATTAGTGCGGGTTGGCGGACTTTACACCTAAGAAATTTAAGGTGTGCAGGTTTCCTCACGATGTTTTCATTCACCGTTAAAGTAAGCAAGTAAGAGAGTTGAGTAAGCCGCCATTATTGTGTAGACTAATGAGAGGATAACACTTTGTTTAAGCCACACTGTATATATATTAAATGCAATTGGTAGGTTAGGTACCAGGGCACCAAAGCCGTATAAAGATTAAATTGATATTTTTAAAATCCTTTATAAATTATTACGCAACATGCCAAATTACTGGCTGTTAGAAAAAAATCATGTTGAACAATAATCGGCTTTTTGTGTCGGCTAGCAATCTAATTAGTACATTCTGTGCCGGGTACGTTAGTTATACAATGCGGGTGGACCGGCCCGACTAATCTTGTTACTATTTCGATGGAACTAGCTTGGATTCTTCTAAAAACATTGTAAAGATGTATTATTTGGGAAGGAAATCTATGTTGAAACTTACCACCTTTTTTAGGTGGCCTTTGCTTCCTCTAAAGCCATTTACTGTTGCAGAATTGTCGAGTGATAAAACTATAAAATTTGTTGTTTGTGTTATAAATAAGGAGAAAATTAGATAAATAGAAGAGAGAATAGGACCCTCAAAAGTTGTCCGTCAAGACAAAAAGATTTTTGAATTCAAGTATTGAATTCATTATTTGTCTCTTGGAAAAGTGTTTGTCTTTATTTGATGATGATAAAGAGGTTAAGTTTTTCAAATTTAAAACGGGAGAACCGATTTAAAAAATACTCACTATTGAAAGCTATGCGATGGCGTAAATAAATTTGAGCCTTCATTTTATCCCAAACGAAAGTGTAATTATAAGGAGGGGGGATATTAATGGAATTAACTAAAATGTTAATGTATTACTCGTTGAAAGTTAAGCATCTGATGTATTGAAATGGATATTACTCGTCTGAGGTTTCGCAAGGGATCAGTCAACGACTCAGGGGCCAAGGGCCGCGCTTCACCTAACTGGCTCGAGTGTCGTAGAAATCGATTTTATGCCTGGTATTTATTTAGGTGAGAGTTTTGATTCTGTAAATTATCTTTTTTCATCAGCTTTCTGCAGTGCAGTGTCCGTGAACTTATATAATTCAATTTATATTTTAATTATTCTGACATCACAATTTTCAAATGTTAAAGTCGTTGCCTCTTGTTACATGCAAGTTAATGCAATAAATTAATCAAAGAATACGCCTTCTACATTTGAATTAAAACTACCATTTACATAACTGATTTCGATGATTTTGGAAAAACGATGAGACCCTAAAGATGATTGTAGACTACTTTCATTTTGGATAATTTTATGAGGGATTAAGACATTTATGTAACATTGATTTAAAAAATATACTATATTAATACGATTAAAAGTAACGCGGCCAAAGGCTAGTTCATAATTATTACTAACAGATGGCGACACCATCGTCGATGACGTAGTCGAGAACATCAACAAAATATAAATTGGAAAAGTCAAGGCCCGCACACAAGCAGATTCCATTAATCCAAAGGTATGAATATAATAATTAGTGGTTTAACTCGACACTATCAGGAAGTTTTGCGGATGTTTTTGTAATCAAATGCCTGGCGAGACATAAAAAAATCTGGTAAATCGACATAAATATTTGCAATGTAAATTAATTGTTGTTTACGTAAACAGACTGCCTCGTGGTCTCGCGGTACAAGTATGTGCCGTGGGATCAAGAGGTCCTGGGTTCGATTCCCGGGTCGGGCAAAGTGTTATTGGGTTTTTCGATTAGGAAATTCTCAGTAGCAGCACGTAGTCTGGAAATGTGCCCGAAAAACGGCAATAGGCTCGCCCCCTATTAGGTACGTGGGACTAATACATACCTGGCGAAATGTGGGTGCAGAAATGCACCTCTGCCTACCCCTTCGGGGAATACAGGCGTGAGTTTATGTATGTATGTAAACAGTTATGGTTTTTATATGATTATAATGTCTATGTTGATTACATTTACAGCGGAGTGCTGGTAATCCGGTGCCCCAATGCCTATCTTGATAAATCCTTGCTAATGTAAGATATAATAGTAATGGCCTCGAGGTTTAGGCGCGCGGTTGAGAATCTCGGCGGACGCGGGTTCAAAGCCCAGGCATACACCTCTGACTTTCTAAGTTATGTCTGTATTCACAATGAATCATCACTTGCTTTAACGGTGAAGGAAAACATCGTGAGGAAACCTACACACCTATAAGTTTTTAGGAATTTCTTAGATGTGTAGTCCGCCAACCCCAGCAATATCTAAGCCAGGGTGGTGGACTAAGACCTAAAACTTCTCAGTTATAGAAGAAGCCCGTGTCCAGCAGTGGCACATATATGGGCTGATGATGATGATGATGATGATGTATCCTCGAAGGGATAGGCAGAGGAAAATTTCTACACCCACATTTTGCGAGGTATGTATCAGTCCCACGTAATAGGGGGCGAGCTTATTGCCGTTTTTCGATTTTCAGCAACCGTGCTGTTTCTTAATATTTCCTTATGCGAAAACCTAATAACACATTGCCCCACCCGGGAATAGAACACAGGAGCACTAGATCACACGGCACATGCTTGTGCCGCGAGACCACGACGCAGTCTATGTTAAGTATTTTTTATCGAAAAACGGGAATCAAATCATGTACCAAGCGATCGCAAGGGTTGATCAACAGGTTCAATGCGGCAATCTCTTTCTAATTTATGTCTTATACATAGGTCTTATGTTGTCTTACAAAACAACTACTCGAGGTCACCACCATCTCACACATTTGACAGCCTCGTGGCGCAGTTGGCTAGACACCAGCTTGCGAAACGAGAGGCCGCGGGTTCGATCCCCGCACCGAGACAAATGTTTGTGTGATCCACAAATATTTGTTTCGGGTCTGGGTGTTTGTGAGACTGAAAAGTCTCTCGTAGTTTCTGATACCCACGACACAAGACTCGTATCTTAATGTGGGGTCAGAACTATGTATGTGACTGTTGGGTGTATGTAAAAAAAATTTAAAAAATCTCGACCGAAAAAGTTTGCGGATTCTACTATTGTCATACCATCAATAGGTCTAGTGGGGTAGCTGGTTAAGACCAGAAAACGATGCGCTGAATCCTCGAGGCAATCACGTCCTTTATTACTTCTATATTTTTTTTTACAACAGTTCACTACCGAAGTTTATTAATGGCCTCGCGTTTCGCCCATTTTTTTTTAAATCAAATCTCTAGTGTTAGGTGGCAAGCCTATTGCTTTTCTGGGTCATTTCCAGGTTTCCAGCCTCGACTAGGAAGTTCATAATTTGAACACCCATTAACAATTTGTTCTCTGGAATCGAACCCACCAGCACCATCGGACCACTAGATCTCAAGGCACACGGTAATGCCGCGAGACCACGAGGCGGTTTGTTGTATAAATATTATTTTACGCTATCGCGTACCGTTATCGTCAATGTATGCACACATTTACTACTACATAAAAGTGTTTCAATGATGTTTTTTTAGTCTTTAGAATACTTTCCAGAAATTTCAGCATGGTACAGTTTAGTGATGAAATTGTCTTCAGGAATTTTTGTGGTTGGGTGACTATAAAAACTATAAACTGTTAACAAGATACAATAAATAGCCTTAAATATCAAAAAATAAAAGAGAATTTTTGACCCTAGCAAATAGTTGTGAATCACAAAAAAAGTCCTACTTCGGGAATCGAACCCAAGTTTTCTATTTTATCAGACGAGTTATAAACAACTGCGCCATGGAGACAGCCTTGTAATAATCCTGCGTATGAATATTTACAATTTTTTCCTTAAAACTGTTACTTTGATGAATTGCCGAAAGGTTGAGTGGAAGAATGACTCAGGTACAAAGGCCGATTAAAAAAATATGTATGTACATAATTAAAAACGTACGTAGAATAATTGTAATAAGGATGTAATTGGTGGCAAATAAATATAATGAGTATTTTTTGTAGCGCTAAATGATAATAATAGCAATGTGTAAACATTTTGCCGCATCATAACACAATAATACTCTTCATAATTGCACTCAGTACTTGTATCCAACCTTGAAGCGATTTGGGCCAAAGGTTTGGCCAACGTTGCCTTGCAAAAATATCACTACCGCAAGTTGTACCAATTTATGCATTTAGATGCATAGAATAAATGTTTTTGTGCCGTAACACACATAACGCGCGTTCGTGTTTGGATCGCGTGCGCCGGGCCCGTGCGAACTCGCCGCAATGATACACTATTCGCGTGAGATTGTGCCTAATTTCAATAAAACCTGCGTTGGAGTGACCTCTTTACTAGATACACCGGCGGGTCTTTAACATGTGCGCAAAATAATTAGCTCGCACACCGCGTCGGCGAGTCTGCAATGTCATCTCGTATTATCATTTCCGAATGCCTTTAGCGCCTTTTACTCGTGCATCCCCCCGATATTATAAAAGAGGCGGATAAGCGCCGCGCGCCCGCAGTCCGATCCGCGCTACCGAGCGAGTAACACGCTCCTGTAATGCAATAATAGTGTCCCCACGCGCCACACACATGGAGGGGACCGCCCCTCCGACCGCCAGTCAGGGCGCGCCCGAGCCCGACGAGGGCATCGCCACCGACCGCCGCCCGTCCACCGACGATCACGCCGACCTGTCCGACACCGCTTCCGAAGCGGGCTCCGGCGGCGGCAAGGACTCGGGATGCGAAGTGGCCGCCGAAACCCAGGAGCCACCCTACACGCCGCCCGACGACGAGCTAGCCAACAGAATCGTTTCGCAAGTCGAATTCTACTTCTCCGACGCCAACATTACCAAGGATGCGTTCTTGCTCAAACATGTCCGTCGGAACAAGGAGGGGTACGTTTCCCTCAAACTTATATCGAGTTTCAAACGCGTCAAACATCTCACCAAGGACTGGAGGGTGGTCGCCGAAGCCCTGAAGAGGTCGACTAAGTTGGAAATCAACGAACAGGGAACAAAATTGCGCAGAATAGACCCGCTGCCGGCGTACGACGAGACGACCCCGTCCCGGACCGTGGTGGCCGTGAGGATGCCCATAGATCGGCCGTCCGTTGAGAACGTGTCGAGGCTATTCGCGAGCTGCGGCGAAATCGCGCTGGTCCGAGTGCTCCGGCCCGGCAACCCCGTGCCTGCGGATGTGCGCCAATTCCTCAACAAAAACCCGAGTTTGGTTAACTGTGTGTGTGCCTTAGTTGAGTTTACGGAGTCGGAGGCCGCAAGGGAGGCCCTCAGGTTACAGAGCCCCGAGGAGGAAGGTATGCGAGTGTACGAACTGAATGGAGTGCCCCGCGAACCCAAGAGGAAAGCCCCAGTGCGCCGCGCGCCCCAGCGTCGCCACGAGTGCGAGTACTCCTCGTGCTGCAGCGGCTCCGAACCGGAGTTCGACTTCAGATACGCAGCACCCTTCTACAGAAGAAGTTCAAGCGGCTTCTTCGCGCCGCGCTCTCCTGAAATACAAACATGGGTGCCGCGACGTCAGTCCACTTGCAGCCACAGTTCGGATTCTGGAGTATCTTTCTACTGCAATTCGAGGCGAGCTTCGCAGGCGAGCACGGGCAGCGCCAGCAGCGCCGAGGGGTGGCTGTCGCGCCGGCTGTCCGGGTGCTCCCTGTCGGGCACGGAGTGCGGCGGCCGGCGGCTGTCGTGCGCGCCGCGCTTCGAGCCGCGGACGCCGCTGGTGCCAGACGGCACGCGCGGCTTCCACGCCGCGGCGCGCCAGCGTAGAATCTCGGACCTGGCGTTGTACTCGCGCTAGAAAGCGCCCGCCAACCGTGACACCTTTCTAATCACGTTGGATAACTGCCTTTCACGTTCTGCCCGCGTAGTTTTTAATCTATTTTGTATGAGGAAACGGCGTCGTATAGTTTCGATCGCGTGTGTATCGCTGGACGGTGCGAATTTTTAAGTTTTTCCTCGTGACAGAAGTGAAGCGCGGTTACCGACCGTTGATGCCGAGTTACCTTCACCTCTCCGTTTTTGTACATGTTGACGTATGTGATCGTTAAGTTAGCGTAAGTAGTTGTAAGTATTGAGCCGACAGGTCGCTGTGTTAGATGTTAATTTATATTCATGTTAAAATGTAATTTATTAGATTTATTTATTGTGTAGTACGCGTATTTATTGCGTGAATGCGCGCACGCGCCGCGGTCGAGTTTTCATCCGAGTTATGTCAGAGTTGTTAGCACAAAACCGACATACAAAATCGACATTGAGCGCGATTGTAGGCTCCAGCGTCGTTTGGCGCGTCTGTGATGTCGCGAGTCGCGCCAGATGATCGCGCCGATAGTTGACGGCGGAGTAACAGGCGGCGCACACCTGGTTGCGTAACGTTGCACACTCCACATGTGCACCGCTCCGGCCGCGCCAGAATTTCCTGCGAAAGTAAAAGGCTCTGTCGCCGAGCCTCTCTGCCCAGACTGTGATAGCCGCGGCGCGTTCGGCCTTACTAACAGATTTTACATTTTTTATACGTCTAAACTCATTAAGTCATTAATATATTGTAAGTCAGTCGCGCCATCACATGTTATTCGTTCATGTTAAGTGTTCCGTAGGGTACTGTTGCGATGTTGATTGTGGACGAAGCGGACGCGTCCGGGTTGCGTAACTATACTTTCGTCGCTCTCATGCGATACATATTTTTATTTATTTCCTTTAAGAGATGAATGTTACGCCATTTTATGCTTTGCAACGGCACAATTAATTTGCTTATGTTTCTTTTGTATGAGGCGAGATCTGTCGCTGATGTGATTATTTTAATATAATTATAAGTTTTTGGAGAAACTTGGCGTTTTTTTTAATGTCTGACCTTCGGCGCGGTAATGGAAAGTAGGTTTTTTCGAGCCCAGTTCGCCTTGACAGATCGATTCCCACGGCGTGTGACAAATAATGCTTTATTTCTCAACAGGTGAGCATGTATTCTTTGCAGCACAATATAATGCACCCTAATGACATGCTAATCGATGCGGCGATTGATTAAATAATCGATATGTTTGTATGTCATTAAATAAATGGCCGATCGTTACGGAGATGACAACGTCCGACAACCGATCATTATCTGAATTAATTCTGCATTAATAACGCACATTGATAATCCTTATCGAGATGTTATTAAATTAATATCAGCTGATTATCCATTGACCAATCTAGCTGCAGCAGGTGAATAATGAATACACCCAACAGTCACATACATAGTTCTGATCCCATAGAAAATAATTTAATTAAATGTATTGTATTAAATGAGTTTTAGTCAGGTTGTAAAACTAAATGTATTCGTACGAATATAAAGGTTTTTATGTATAGATGTTTGGTACACTTTTGCACAAAAACTACTGAATGGATTTCAATGAAATTTGATGCGAAGGTAGCTGGCACCTGGGATTAACACATGGGCTACATTTTATACTGGAAGACTAAATTTGCTGCGGGTAAAACTAGAGGGAACAGCTAGTATCATGTTAATATTCATACTTATATTATATTCTACATATAATTGCAAAATGACCGATATTTCGTGGGACTACTGTATTAGTTTATTCCGCAAACTACATAAAATTTATTATAAATGTGGCTTTTACGATTATAGATTTTTATTATTTCTTTTCGGCAGTCGCAGGTTCAAACCCCAGGCACACACCTCTGACTTTTCGAAGTTATGTGTGTATTCACAATAGTGTAACCTGATGGATACAATGGATTTAAAATTAAAAATAGAACGATAGAATATGCAAATAATGTTGTAAAGTAATAACTGCATAGACATACACAATACACATCTAAAGATACTATGTCCCCAAGAGATAATAAGTATATAGGGATAGTGGCGTATTTATATAGCCAAATTTTGCCAGCGATGTTCAAGTTCTATGTAATATTAGTAAGCTTAATGGATAACTCAACAAACTTAGCTCGACTCGGAAAATTCGAGCACGTTATGTCTTTACGCTTTATCTAGGTAAGGATCCATATAATTATACAACTTTTATTAACATTGCATAAAATAAACGAAAAACTATGTTATTTATATTATATTTCCGTTCTCAGTATATGGATAACAATTCTGCCAATTATTATTTTATGGAATTCAAATCAAAAACTATTCTATTCAATTCAGAGCAAAAAATTATAAGGAACAGAGTTGCATGTCCTTGGCAGACATAATGGCTTTGGAAATCTTTGAGGAAGGTCTATGCCAAGAAAACTGACTTAAATTCTAAATAACTTAAAGTATAAATGTTCCGAACATTTTATAAAAATAAAAAGATAACAGAAATTAGGGAAAGCACACACACCGTATTAACTACATTAGATTAAATCTAATTATATGAATATTTGAATCTTAATTTTTTATTAAATTCAAATGTTTCTTGATATTATGCTAATTTTACAGCTTCCGTCGTGCAGTTGGATAGAAGAAACGAGTTCGCGATTTGAATTTGGATCACTGCACCAAGACAAATTAATGTGCGATCCAAAAATATTAGTTAGGTTTTAAGATGTATTATAAGATAAAAATGAGTTATTAGACTAGAACAAAATGTGATCATTTATTCTTAAGGATAGGTATACTCACTTCTGTATCTCCGAAAAGATAGGCAGGAGTAGAGGTGCATATCTGCACCCACCTTTGCTAACTTAGTCTAAAGTCCAACTTAATAGGAGAAGAGCCTGTTGCCGTTTTTCAGGCACAATTCCAAACTTTATGGTTCTTATTTTTTTTTATGAATTAATGGAGTTACATTTTGCCCGACTCGGTGTACAGTTGTGCCGTGAACTACGACGCAGTAATCATAACATATTATTAAAAATATGAAAGATCATAATGAGAAATCTTACTCGGAGCTTTTTTATCAAAGTAGGTACAAACGATGAACTTTGTATATCTTTTTTTACACAAGCAGAAAGATTTCATGAGGAGGTTGGAATTTAGTGACTTCTCGCACTTTCTCAATGCGCGTTACAACTTAGTGATAGGTTTAGTTAGGGTTTCAGCTCAGAGAAACAAGTCGGGTTTTTAGGCTGTAGACACTGTCACACCCGTTTAAATCGCTGTAAGCTGAAAGGAGAGCTTACGTATCTTAAAAATAAAAAAGTAATAAAGTAGGTAGGTACAGTTTACCTCAGATTAAGAGATTATTTTATATTTTTATTATTATGCTTTCTCAAAATAATGCAATACACGAAAATGTTTTTGTGAATACGTATAAGTTCCTATCTGCGTCAGAATAAAACCAAGAACCAAATTCCAAAAAAGACAATTTCGAAGTAGACTTTACAGTTTAAAAGACTATATTATAAGCTGAAAGACTAAGTGAAATATCTCAATTGAATTTGGTAGCAAGTAAAACTCATAAATTTTCTTTCTGATTTGTAATTTGGTTCCGTCTAAATTAAAATATCTATACAAGAAATGCGCCATAAAGATAGCTCTTCTTAGGCATTCGGGTATTTGTTGAAATGTTTCTGAAAGAACTGATGCCATACAAGATCAAGCGGAGTAAGTCAGCACTATGTATGCTAGTGTTGCGTATTTAGTTATCTAATATATCGTATGCACTTACCCCCTACAACCATATGGCGTTTGTTGCCACGGTCGTTGTACGGATTCCCTCATCTCATTATAATCGTTCGATGTTATGTTTCCGCGTACTATTGAACGAAGATTCTTGCTTTTATGACAGCCTGGTAATAAATAGTAAATATCTTTGGGGTTTTGTCATCATCATTATCATCATCAGCCCATATATGTCTCACTGCTGGGCACGGGCGTTCTATACATCTGAGAGGGTTTTAGGCCTTTGTCCGCCACGCTGGAATAGTGCGGTTTGGCGGACTACACACAAAATAAATTCCTAAGAACTTTTAGGTGTGTAGGTTTCCTCACGATGTTTTCCTTCACCGTTAAAGTACGTGATAATTCATTCTGAATATACGCATAACGATGGCCTCGAGGTTTGTTCTAAACTTTATTGATGCCACATCAATATTGACTATTCTATCTAGGGATTGATAGACTTAAGAGCGGTTAAGCGGTTTTAGCGTCATTTGAGCAAAAACAGTACTTTTCGAACCCCTTAAAATTGATGAAAGACTCATCGTACAAACATGTTAATTACCAATTATTTTAGGGAATATTTTCATCTAAATAGTTAGTAAAGCACATTTTAAGATTTTTGTGTAAATTTTGATAAATAACAAGATAACTGAACGAAGGTTTTCATAAATTCACTTTTAGAGTCATTTTCGAGGCTCAAAATTCGGGTTTATTTATAACATATTTTATCAAAATAAAATCTTGCTGAATTGGAAATATCCCCAAGCAAATAGTTAGTGAAAAACATTTTAAGATTTAGATCCCTTATTGAAGTTATAAAAAATCTAAGGCATACGAAATATTGAGAAATTACTGTCAATACAGTATTTTTTTTGACCCATATATATTATTTAATTTAATAAAACAACAACTGTTTAAATTATAAGAACGTGTAGGTACTTGAAAACGTACAATTTATGTTTTGAAGAATTTTCACTTATTTATTTTATTATAAATATTTTA
This sequence comes from Hemaris fuciformis, assembly GCA_907164795.1. Taxonomy (NCBI): domain Eukaryota; kingdom Metazoa; phylum Arthropoda; class Insecta; order Lepidoptera; family Sphingidae; genus Hemaris; species Hemaris fuciformis. The sequence goes on from OU015454.1 coordinate 2,564,973, forward strand.
AAATGTACTATAAAACGCTGCGCCCAGCCCGGTCTGCCCGGTGCAAATGAAATCAGTCTGCCGCAAGGCATCAGTTAGATAGAGGACATGTCGCTCTGCGCTCCGTCGATTTTTTGTTTTTTCGATGTTTTCGCGGTTATCTGACTGCCTTCCAAACAATGATGATGATCAGTGATGTATTTGACATTTTATAGACTCAATAAACATTGTTTCATTCATTTTCATTGCATATCATTAAATATCAACGCTCATATTTACGCGAGTTATATTTACCGAAATCGACTAGCCGCGTGGCGAGTACACTCTTAACGTACTTAGGAAATTACTTTGAATACATTTTGGGTATAATTTTTTCTAGTCAACTTTGTCTGTTAGGGATTTTTTATTTAAAAGCAAAAGAAAAAATTGTAGTTGTCTCTTATCAGTCGAAACAATTTTGCCGGCCGACTTCAATATCTAAATCAACTACGTACCTAAACCCTAAGCAACTTCGCAAAGTCAGAGATGCATGGAAGGCTGAAGAAAGACATTATGAACCCTGGAGCTATTGCTTCTCTACCAGGCTAGCATAAGCGCCAAGAAACTTGTATGTTCTGATGAGATGAATGGAACTATGCAGCAAATAGGCAATCAATACACTGACATTAGTACGTTCCAGTTTCACGGCTATAATAGCTATTGGATAACCGTTATTAGCTGTTAGATAATGTGTTACGTACGTTGCGGGCAAATAGTTTTCGATTACAAATAAGCGATCTTGCATATCCTCAACCTTTGTTTTGAAAATAGTTTTTCAAATATCTATTTACAAATTTTTCGCTTGGTTATCTAGTTAGTCCTGATGTCCGATTACCGTGCAACTAAAAAAAAAAAAAAAAAGGCTAGCATGGTGGACTCCTTAGTCCACGATATAGTAGATATAGTCCTTACTAACCCCTCTAAGTTGTAGAAGAGGCGTGGGCCCAGCAGTGGGACGTATTTGGGCTGATGATGATCACCGCTTGTCACGTGGTATGTGGTAGTAACACACAGCTAGCCAAAAGTGGGTGCAGAAATGTACTTCTGCCTCTACTTTGGTTATAATTTATAACTATCAAAATAGATTATGAAGATATACATTAAGTATAATATAAAGTTAAAGTTCAATCAGACGGTTGGAAAATTTCGTTTTGCTATTGGCCTTGGTAATGCTCTGTGGAAATAATTTAATTGATTTTATGCATTTTACGCAACCGCTTCGTTGGCGATCAACCACTTTTACCTTTAATCGAAGCAAATATTTAGATAGAACTCAACTTGAAGGTCTAATGACTATAAGTGGCTGTGAAGATGTATTTTTAACAGCCACGCATTCAAATCTTAGGCACATATATTTTCTACATACAGACATATATAACCTCACGCCTGCATTTCCCGAAGGAGTAGGCAGAGGTGCATGTCTGCACCCACATTTCGCCAGGTATGTATCAGTCCCACGGAATAGGGGGCGAGCCTATTGCCGTTTTTCAGGCACATTTTCAGACTCCGTGCTGAGAATTTCCTAACGGAAAAACCTAATAACACTTTGTCCGACCCGGGAATCGAACCCAGGACCTCCAGATCGCACGGCACATACCTGTGCCGCGAGAACACGAAGCAGTCAGTCAAATATATTTTCTACTTCGGAGGAAAGGTAATTAACTTAGTGTAAGTCCGGCATCTTGAGTCGATTTACTTAAAGTCTATCATTTCGGAAATAAAGCTTGAGTGTATACAGTCCCGTGGCGCAGTTGGCTAGACACCAGCTTTCGAAACGAGAGGCCGCGGGTTCAATCCCCGCATCGAGACAAATGTTTGTGTGATTGACAAATGGTTGAAATATTTGTTTCGGGTCTGGGTGTTTGTGAGACCGAAAAGTCTCTCGTAGTTTCTGATACCCACAACACAAGACTCGTATCTTAATGTGGGGTCAGAACTATGTATGTGACTGTTGGGTGTATTTATTATTTATTATACTGTATGTATTGTAATTTTCCAGTATATCATAACATTTAATGCTACAAATAAAAGTAAACATCATTGATCGAGATAAAAAGGAAATGAAAAGTTAATGATCTGTTGATGCCGAGGATATAGCAGTGATTGAACAGAAAGTGAGAGCGGAATGAATATTATGCAACGTACAATTACAAGTTTTACAAAAAAAGCGACAATAATTATACCTTGCTAGTTTTATGGCTTTAATGGAAGTACGTGATGGTTTAGTGGGTGTAGATTCGAGCAGGTTTTTTTTACTTTCAAGACTAAAGCATCTTCATCCGTAAGACTTGTAAGTGGTAGAATTCTTCAGTAGTCAGTTATGTCCGAAATTGTTAGCCAAAAAAAATCCTGTTTCTTTTCATTAGTTGAGTTGGATTAGAAATATCATTAGTCTTAGAATTGTGTGCTTGGATAGTGTCTACCGTACATGAGACTTCAAAACATGTATCTCTGAAGACTCGAGTTCTGACACATTCGGTTATGGGCAGACGACAAAAATTATATCTATCGATGGAAGAAATTGATAATCTTATTCGATAGTCAATAATTGTAACAAAATTCTAAACCTTAATTACGCGGAAGTTAAAAGAAGGTTTACAAATGAATGAAATGGGTCTTACTCTCTTTCAGAAGACTTTCTGAAAGCCATTAAGTAACTCTAAATACACGTAGTAAAAACTCATTATACCTATTGCTATTCTATAATATTCGGTAAACCATTTTGTTTCATATTCCGCTATTACTAGTTTATGTTACTGACGTAAAAAAACTCTCCACGAGACAGGCAGTGCCTAGTGTGGAAAGTTTTTGCAAACTGATATTTGTAATGTTTTTCAAGATTAATAAATGTATTATTATTATTATTTATAATTATTATCAGCTTTGACAGCCCCGTAGCGCAGTTGGCTCGACACCAGCTTGGGAAACGAGAGGCCGCGGGTTCGGTCCCCGCAACGAGACTAATATTTGTGTGTTACACGAATATTTGTTTTGAGTCTGGGTGTTTGTCAGAGCGTAGAGTCTCTTGTAGTTTCTGATACTCACGACACAAGACTTCTATCTTAGTGTGTAACTATGTATGTTGGGTGTCTATTTATTATTTATTAATGTCTGTACGGTCAGCTGATTTGAAAGAAAAACAGAGTAATTACCAAAAAGCCCCGCACTGACGATAAATTAAAAAAAACAAAATAATTACATGTAAAGCGTTACAAATATTTTATGTATGATGCTAAGTTTTTAGAATAACCGGCAAAACCTTGAGAAGGTTTGTGTTTGCGCATTTATTAAACCATGTGCTAATAAATTATGTTTTATAGTTGTTTTTGACTGTCATGATCTAGTTCCTTAATATTGTGCGAAGGAAATAATTTATCACAAAAACCACTTCAGAAAATCAGGAAGGTTGTGTTATGAATTTTATACGTACGACTGGCCGTCTATTCAATCCAATTCATTTGCTTTTAAATATTTATTTATTATCTTTGGAATACATAAAATATATATTAGAAGCTCTCGTAAAGAGGTTTCGTAAATAAATGCTAGTTGAAGAATAGAACGAAATGTCTTCGAACTGTATTTTTTTATTCTTAGTCTACTTCGATAACCCAGGACCCTTCAATCGCTTACAAAAGGTACTTATTCAAACTTAAAAAATCCCACAAAAACTAAATTTTGGTATGGTTAGATACGAGGAGACAATTTGGAAACCTCTTTTAGAATTATCTTATTTTCTACGCAAGACTTTACCATAATTTAACGCAAGTTTCACTCAAGTGTAAGACGAGTCCTCATTAAATCCTTTCCTTCAACCAAAACAAAGGTCGGTTTACATTAATACGTGATTACAGGCTATTATTACTGGCAATACAGTGTTTATTAATGATATGAAAGATTTCGTGTAAATAATGCTGTGGGTCAGGGCTAGCAGGTTACGGCCGCGGCGAGGCTGCTCTCGAGAGGAAGTGAGGAAGTATAGCGCCTTGATTTATTGAGCCTTTTGTGGCATAATTTTTATCCTTTAATAAACATGCAATTTCAATTTTATTTTGATTAAAATAGCAGTTCGTTTTTTAAACATACATACATAGCCTGACGCCTGTATTCTCCGAAGGGGTAGGCAGAGGTGTATTTCTGCACCCTCATTTCATCAAGTATGTATCGGGCAAGCCTATAGCTTTTTTTCGGGCACAATTGCAGACTCCGTGCTGATACTGAGAATTTCCTAAAGGAACAATTCAATTAACACTTTGCCCGACCCGGGAATCGAACCCAGGACCTCTAGATCGCACGGCACTTGTGGCCCTGTTTTTTAAATAGTTACAAATACGCTATCAACTCACAAAAAAACTTGTTTTTTTATTTTACGAAGAGAATTGGCCGTAATTGTAACTGATAGTAACTGTTCTGTGTGACTAAACTGGCAGCTAATAGTAATAATAAGTTCAATCAGAGCGACGACTGTCGAAAAGCGTGAATATTTATCTGTTTGAATATAGAAGCGAAAGTGTTGATATTTTTTGTTCTTCCAAATAGTAACGAAATGAATCGTCATTTTTACATACATAGAAATAATGATGGCTCTATTGAATAATTAATTATATGCATATGTTTAACACATACGTTAACAGTATTTTCAGAATCACAGCACCCAAATATGTAAAAAATATTTGTAGATCTCACAAATATTTTCCTGAGGAAAATATACCTATAGACAATGTTGATCCTAACCGTCATCACATCAAAGAATGCAATAGAATTCAAATTACGTCATAACTTCTATTATAGCGAAGGTGACGTCATCAGAATCTCACGGAACATGTATTGTTGCAAGGCCTAGGATGCCTAGATAGCATCTTGAATTCACATCAAAGCATCAGTAATGGCGGTATATTATTTAAATTATAGCACATTCCGATGCAACTGGCCGATGTAGGTTCATTCATGTGTAAACAACTCCTAAGAGTCACCGTAAGATTACTTAAGGTATTATAGCCTCGATGGATAAGGTAAGAAATGCAAAAAATTCGAGGTAATTCAAAGATAAACGCATTTAAACAATGTTTTCAGTCTTTTTCTTCGTTTTTTGTTAAGTTATCCTTACGTAAGGATCTTAGCGTGATAAAAATAACCTTCCTAAAAAAATGGAAAAAATACTTAAAAATCGATAAGTATCTGTTTTTCTAGTTTTTCTATCTAAATTAAGAAATGTTAATCTATTTACATTACATTATTATTTCGATTGCATAGTCATGGTGTACTTTAAATTTAGTAGTAAGTTTATAGGCATTGATAATATTTCGACTACCTAGAAGCAAAAATTGGGTGCAGAAATGTACCCCTGCCTACCTTTCCGAGGATAAAGGTGTGAGGGTGTATGTATGTAAAATCTTGAACGTATAAGAAGTAATTAAATGTTTTCTCATTCTCAGTAGCCGCAAGAAGTCTAGAAATGTCCCCAAAATCCGCAATAGACCTCCCTATTACGTGGAATTGATACATAATCGTAGCTAGCGAAATGTGGGTGCAGAAATGCATCTCTGCCTACCGTTTCGGGAAATACAGACGTGAGGTTATGTATGTACGTTATAATTATTTACTCTGGCTAGGTGGGGTGACGATATCCGCAAGATGGCTGGCAGCGGTTGGATGAGTAGGGACAAAGATCGAGCCCAGTGGCGTGCCATAGGAGAGGCCTATGTCCAGCAGTGGACATGACAAAGGCTGTTGATGATGATGATATTATTAATAGATAAACAACAGGAAGAGACACGATACAGAAGTTTAAGGCCGTTATTGTTTTCATATTATTTATCACGGTTGTGTGAACACCCTTAATGAAACCAAAGCGTTTGAATAATTGTTTGTTTTTATTATTATGTTGTCATTTACATAATTGTGAGTGATATAACATAGGTGTTTACGCGTTGTTAGTGCAGGCTTGTTATAATAACGATGTTTCGAGACTTAAATAAATCCGGTAGTTTTTTTTATTGAATTTTATTTTTACTGTAATTAAATTCTTTTCAAAAACATTCCATTACGTCTAAGTAGATTTCATAAACTTTAATAAAAACATATAACAGTCACTCAAACTTCCGATTCTGAATTAATTCTTACTGAATCTACTGTTGTAAACTTGACACAAATATTTCTAGATCTTACGAGTAATTTTCTCATTGCGAGGATCGAACTCGGAGGCATTTCACAGTCTGTTATTTAACCAACTGTGCCATAGAGGCTTCATTAAAAATTAAATGTATGTGTTTATTAAACTACTAAGGCACAACTAGGTATGGCAAAACTTGTGATGTACGATTCAGTCAGTGAAACATTGGTCAAACGAAATATTGGTCTATAGTAATATAAAATTATAAAGAGGAAAGATTTGTATTTTTGTATACTTTATTTATAATCAATTTAAATTATTTTTGTTATGGACATAGAATAGACCGTAGAGCAGAACGTCGGCTACTTTTTTATGAAATTGGAAATTACATGGAATTTGACGTTAAACTTGAAATAAGACCGTGTGATTTCGTGAACTCCTTTGAGAACCTTCTAGGTCCATTAATAGCGTGTTATTTCACATAAGGTGAGCAAGGTTCTCCTCAACATACGATGTTGGCAAAAGGAAAACAGAAATTCGCACTCAGGGCCGTCGGGAGGATAACACTGACACCACAGGAAGTGAAACGTAGGAGATTTTTAACAATAGCTACATCAATCGTATATTAATGAACGTATGAGGTAACTTGGGGAATTTCCAATGTTATGATACGGTGAAATAGGACAAGTACATGGGGTGGAGTTTAAGACTTATATATTCTTTAATTTCGGCACGAAATTTTGACTGCAGTGGTGATGGTAAGCCGGTTTTATATTCAGACCATTTTGTGCAACAAGTGGTCACACATATATTTTTTATTTATTTACTCTTTCTTGTACATTATAGCTACATCACAAATAAATAATTCGAGAAACTAGACTTAATAGAAAGTACAAGTGGCGGTCTTAATGCTTTAGGCAATTTCTTACAAACATTTGGATTAATAATAAAAGAGGAAGTTTTGATTTCAATGCAGAGACATACTCGTATGTTTATAAAATTATCAAATATTTGTTTCAGGTGTATTTTTGTTAGTAAAAGTAAAAGTCTTTGGTGAAATAAGTATAACGACATTTCCAACCAAATTCAACGTACATACATTCCTTGACAGACACGAACAATGACTCGTCTATACCTACTACTTACTTGAGATATAGAACGTAGAAAAAAACTAGAGCAAATTTAATTTCAGAACACTATTCCATCATTAACTTTAAATCAGTTTACTATTCAAGTCTTTCAGTTGTACAAAAAAGAAGCAAGTTTATAAAACTGCCAGTAGGTACTCTCCATTCACTGCATGTTGAAACTATCCAGTTTAAGAATACATCTGAATTCGTATGCAAATGTAAAGATTGATGTCCTCTCTACATCTCCCGTGTAATAAATATTATGTCACAGTACATTGCCCTTTTTTCCATTACACGGAACTACTGTTCCTTTATTTGTCATACAAGTCGATCTTTTTTTATATTAACTTATCAGTTAAGGGACATGTCAACCAAATAGCGGTATTTCAATTTTAAGAATCTTTGTATTTGAAAAAGCTTTAGCCATATCTTTCTTATTGTTCAAAGTTTGATAATTATAAAGCCAAGCAAAATAGTTCTGAGCTACTTTATAGCATTAATCTAGTTCACTGCTGAGAAAATATCTGTGGAATAAAATCGTTTGAAGTAGAACAAATTGGATGGAAATATAGATACATACATACGTACATAAACTCACGCCTGTATTCCCCGAAGGGGTAGGCAGAGGTGCATTTCTGCACCCACATTTCGCCAAGTATGTATCAGTCCCACGCAATAGGGGGCGAGCCTATTGCCGTTTTTCGGGCACATTTCCAGACTCCGTGCTGTTACCGAGAATTTCCTAATGGAAAAACCCAATAACACTTTTCCCGACCCGGGAATCGAACCCAGGACCTCTAGATCGCACGGCACATACTTGTACCGCGAGACCACGAGGCAGTATATAGAATGCATAGATATTACATATAATTGGAATAAAAATTATAAGGCATTATTGTACAGTTACGATACATATTGTACATCATAAATATATGTTTTAAGAAGGGCACAAATGGTCGTCTTATGGCACATGGCGATCTTTTCAAGACAACAATGGAAATTCTGAAGGGATTTGTAGGGACGGCAGCGTGTACAAAATGTAAGAAACCTAAAACTGGCTAAATATATTCTTGGTAACGAAATGTAGATTTCATTTTTTTAAAGACAAAATAAATTTTACACTTATAAATTCCTATTTAATGCTGATTAAATTATTTATAACTTTAATAGATTTATTAAATTGCCGAATACACTATGTATTCGCTATGAATTATATCTTACTTTAACGGGAAATGAAAACATCGTGAGGAAACCTGCACTCCTAAAAAGTTCTTAGGAAGTTCTTAGGTGCGTAGTCCGCCAACCCGCACTGGACCAGCGTGGTGGACTAAGGCCTAAACCCTCTTAGTTGTAGTGGAGGCCCATGCTCAGCAGTGGGGCCGATGATGATATACACCTATTCTCAAACCAATTGTATTACATATTATATTAAACTATGACAAAATTATACGAGGCAGGCAGCTGTGTAACAATTATGTAGGATGATACAGTTACACATTGAAAATATTCAACTGCGCCTTAAGTGAGTTACATTTACCACAATTGGTATGCTTTATTTTTTTACATAACGAGTGAACAAGACTTTCACTGGCTCTCTGCAACATACAGATTACTCACAGCGCGATGCTATCGGAAACGGTTCCGTTTAGCTCGCAACGCACACTGAATGCTGATTGTATTTAATGATCATTTGCGAATCGCAACGCAGCTCGGTTGCGATGGAAATATAAAATGTTGTAAAGATAATAAAGAAGAGGAATAAAACGATGTAAGTGTGCGGCTTGCGATCAACGTATCCCAATGCCTGGAATGGGAAAGTATTACCTATACGGATTTAAAAACGCCAACCTGCACTAGGCCAGCGTGGTGGACTAAGGCCTAAACCCTCTCAGTTGTAGAGGAGGCCCAGCAGCGGGACGTATTTGGGCTGATGATGATGATGATTTAAAAACACCTCACGAAAATTAGGTGGAGAAATATAACTCGTAACTTTATCAACGTAAAATAGGAGCGTGTGGAAAACCTATAGAAAAAACAACTCTTTATCAAATATTAGCCAGGAGCATCTGTAACTGATAAAAAATAAGACGTAGAAGAAGCGAAGAATTATATAAAGATCGTATATTGCCGCACTCAATAGCGTCGGTCTACCTCTGCGTGACTCTGTATTCATTTTGTTAATATCCTTATTGTCTCCATAGTCTCTTTCCATATTTTTTAAAATTACAGTATTTATTCTACTGAATTTACGTAGGTACATTTACAAGCTATTATTTTATCAACAATGTCTACTTCGGTCGAAGGGCGCCTTGGTTGGCTTCAGGCGGTAACTCGTGTGGGTGATCGTACCATATTACGTGGGACTTAATCATAAAGACGAAGCGTGGGTGTTGAATCCCTGCCCACTCCTACGGGGATGTCGGCGTGGGATAGTGTATACGTACCTATGTGCGTGTAGGTACTATTAAATGTGCACCTGTCTATTTAATGTATAGTGTGTAGGTTCCTATCACCGGATTAAAATCTACAATCGAAATTTATAAAAAATCAATTCAATTCATGTTTTTTTGACTAAGTATTAGTGGAAACTGCTTTGGATTGTGTACTTATTTTTACTCTATATTTTTGAATATAACTGTTCTGTATGTCTCCCAAATAAAATAAATAAACAAATCAAATAAATAAAATAAAATCCGTAAGCGAGTCACCATACTTGAGAGTTTTTTTATGGCAAACTAGCAGTGACTGGGGATAAAAAAAAATAGTTTATGTAAAACATCTAATCAAAAGTGTAACGTAAAGTAACAGACTTATGGCGGAATACTGAAACGCTACTTAATCTGAGGGCGACTTATATTTATGTGGCTGTTATAATTTAAGCGGTATACTGAAACATTATTTTTCGGTTTTAAGACTGTGATTAACTAATGCCCACTTAAATTTCCATAAATAGTAACATTACCACAAAAAGTTCTTTTACATGACATTTTTTAAGTATATACCGCTTAAATTATAACAGCCACATAAATATAAGTCGCCCTCAGATTAAGTAGCGTTTCAGTATTCGGCCATGAAAGAGTTACGTTCGTGTATACAAAAATTAGTTCGGATTATGGACAGCATGATATTCGAGGAAAGTTTACCAACTGTTCTTAGGCCGTTGAAAACTAAGACCATAATAGACTCTTAACTAGAGGACGCCCACGTTTTATATATATAAAACCTGTGCCAATTTCTCCCATGAATTTCAAAACACGGCTATCAGGAAACGTTGCTTGTAACTCTAACGGCGTGTGGTGGATTCTGTGTGAGATACTGGTGAAAATTGATACTAGATTGCAAACCGCAGTTCGTGGGCTACCTAATATGATAGTAAGTAGTAGGTTGTGAAGAAAATCTGTTAATATGTTCCGAGTTGAACATTCGTTTATTCAAAAGTAGGTAGCCTACCTATAGAATAATGTTGAAAACCTAAAGTACCTAGGTAACCTAAAGGAACTGTTGTTTTAAAGCCCTATTAAATAAAATCTGTCATAAGATTCTTTATTGGTATTTATTAAAGTATTTATTTGTAACTTAAAACACTTGCAGTTTTCGCTTATTAACATAATGATACAGAAAAGATTGTAAACGAATTCAATGCTCTTAAAGTTTAATTCACAATTATTACCAAGTGGAAATCTTTAGTACTTCATACGTTTGGTGAAATGTATAATGATACTTTGGCTTCGAAGTTCATAATTTCGGTAAATTTAATATGCGGAACCGTAGAGTAAATAATAATTCTACTTTCTACATTTAAAAAAAATAAGGTATGGCGCAATTAAATTGGAAAATTGTTATTCTATGAAATAAAAATGTAGACTAGTAATAAATTTAAGGAATATTGTTTTTTTTGAATTTTTAATAGTAGTGTCATCGTCTTAGATTTCTACATTTTTGTCATAATGAGCGCCATCTAGGAAGCTTTTATGCAACTTAATGATTTGATAGTAGACCAATATTATCCAAGTGAGCAAAGCTCTATGAAATTTTACATTTGTCTAATAAAATGTTTCACAAAAATAATATTTCTATAAAATATCATCATTATTTTTCGATTATTTAATGACAAAATTGGAATTGTTCATGTTGGGTTTTGTATTTCCATAGACGCTAGATGGTTCACACAACATCTCGTAAAAAATATTTTCATGTGACAACACTGACGGATAGACTTTAGTTTATGGCCAGATCGCCGCTTGTGACAGTTTGCGTGTGAAAAATTTTGGAATTATGAAGTAAAATATTTTCATTAAATTATCGTGTTTAAATGACAGCAGGGAAAGAAACCATGGGGTGAGTTTTGTTGATTTACATTTATTAAATTTATTTGAATTCTATGCTTGTTAAGATATGAGTGTATTTCCTAGAAAATTCAGATCTCTGTACATCTTATTTTAGGGAGGGGATGCATTTTACCACTGCTAAGGGATATTTTCGGTATTCATCCCGAGAACCATGACCTTACTTTTTAAACCATTTTTGTCTAGTTAGAATAAATTGATTTATGTGTGTGTCATTGTTCTGTATTTATTATTTTATTGCAACAATATATCAATTTCGGTTTCGACATTTACGCTCAAATGGGTTATTTCACATCGATTGCATTCGATTGAGCGCTTTTACCTCTTCGTTAAGGTCGTCGAGTCTTACCCGCTATTTATAATGTTCAGATTTTATAGTTCAGTGAATTTTTAACACAAATTTGTTTGAAGTTTCATGAGATTTAGTAAAACTGTAAAGAGTTTTCTCTCTTTTAAAATTTTAATGCATTCTGATGGAACATAAGAAATTCATCTGCCTCGTCTATTGATTGTGATTATTCCAAAAAATTACATTGGGATAGAATATAAAAAAATATATGAAAGAGACTAAAAAATATTTATAAAAAATTATATTATTCCGAATTTTCGAATTTATATATTGTTTCTAATGAAGTAATTAACACACAATTAAATGATAAATTTATATAGTTTACTTCCTATAATTACAATAGATTTAGTTTTTTACTCTTATTACAGTGATGATAATAACATAAACCAATTAAATATCCACACATCATTAAACAGTTAATTAATTGTTCCACCATTGTTTAACAATTGGCCCTTCATATTCCAGATCTATGAATATTGTTTAATATGTAAAGGCCATTAACAAGTTTGAAGTATGAACTTTCATTGGATATTCCAGCTATGCCCTTGAATCTATGAATAGAGAATTTAACTTTAGAATACAATTGACTTTCATCTGATCACCTTTAAGACAGTATAGGTTTTTTTGTCATAGCCATATGTTTATAAATTTTTTGAGCAAAAATATTTTACACAAAAGTGCATGTTGATTTAAAATTATAGCCATGTTGGCTGTTTGGGCGCTTCTCATTAAAACTGAGAGTATTAATGTGAATAATATTTAATAGAATAGTGAAAAAGTTTGTTCATAAAGATTACTTGTTATATTTTTTTGTGTATTTGTCTAGGTGTTGTTATTCCAATAGCATTAAAAAAAAAACTGTTGCCATCTGTATCATTTTGTTACAGTTATTAATTTAAACTAATCCTATCCTCTGTTACTTGAAAAGGATGCCCATAACAACCAATGAGAATTATAAGGCCTGTCATAAATGCATGAAAAATGTGTGTTAAATTATTAATACACATTAAACTCATCTTCAAATAAATGGTACAACTGCAACTGGAGTGTTGATATTGATATTTATAACATTTTAAGATTGAAAAAAATATTACAAACAATATCTTGTGATGGAGTTTTGTCCTGAAACATACAATGCCATTCCATTCATTTATTTTTTGTCGTGAGTGAACTTGCTCGGTCATCAGTATTGCTATGTCTAGTTTTCCAAGGATTCACAACACATGTCTTCACAGATTTTTTGTGCTGTCAGTGTTCATTTGTTACAACATTATGTCTAGTTGAATTTCACAATCATTTGGTTTCTTATTCTGCAACCAAAATCGGACCAGTAAAGTTAATTGCTTCTGACTGACTGAGTGATTTATGAATATACAGATTTGCTCATACATAGTTTTGCAATTTTTCATATGGATAGTTATTATGATGTTAAATTCAAAGAGGATAAAATGAAAGACCTAAGTTGGTATAAAAAAGTGTTGACAAAGATCCATATTGACAGAAAAGAAAATGTCAAAGGTAACAAAAATATCTGCAATGCATCACTATTTTGTCAATCATGTTATTGTATTATAGGCATGTTCACATTGTTTGCTCATTTCGAGTAAATAATGATTCTATTGTAACACATTATAATTTTTTTTTAAATTATGAGTCTGTATGTAATATTTACCATTGTAGTTATATTCAATGCTTTGGAGGATAGCTTGATAAAGCCCCTTTGCATTGTAGCATTATCAATGATCTAAACTACACACATCCTGTGTCGTATCTGTAATCTAATTAAACTACACTATGCTACACTATAAATGTTGTTGCTGAACTCATGATATAGAAGTTTTATGATAAAGCATATTATCACGATTCTACATGGATTCATTTCCGTTAAATAAAGTTTTTTATGTAATGAATTTTGATGTCAAGGTTTAGGCTAGAGAGGCGGTCAAGTCAAAGCTCGGCAGTTCAAACCCCAAGCACAAACTTATAACTTTTCGAATTAATGTGTGTATTCACAATGAATTATCTCATATGTTAATGGTGAAGAAAAACATTGTCAAAAAACCTGCACATCATAGGAATTTCTTAGACATGTAGTCTGTCAACTCACACTGCACCAGTTTAGACTGACCTAACCCCTCTCTAGAGGAGGTTTGTGCCCAGCATTGGTATATGAGCTGATGATGATGAAATTTTAATTTTATAATCTGAAAAAATATTTGCAGCTTTTATGGTTGGACTCTCTTGCTTTCAATTGGCTTCTCAGCAATGGAATACTTTAGGTATAATTTTATAAATTAAAACTCAACTGCTACTCATCAATTCCTTAACTGAGTTATGAGATTTGTGATGACTGCCTCATGGTCCCACGGCACAAGTATGTGCCATGCTATCTAGAGGTTCTGGGTTCGATTCCCGGGTCGGGCAAAGTGTTATTGGATTTTTCCATTAAGAAATTCTCCATAGCAGCACGGAGTCTGGAAATTAGCCCGAAAACGGCAATAGGCTCGCCCCCTATTATGTGGGACTGGTACAGACCTGGCGAAATGTGGGTGCAGAAATGCACCTCTGCCTACCCCTTCGGGGATTACAGGCGTGAGGTTATGTATGTATGTATGAGATTTGTTTATTTGTTTTGGTTTTAGTGTTATTATTATTCATGGTTTGATAGCCTTTCAGAAAATATTGTTAATATTCCAAGTGATACATTTTCATTTATGGAAATGTCTGTTCAGCATTTTACTGACCGTTAAGTATGACACTAGGCTGTGCTAACTAAGACATTTAGGAATATATATTTATCACGTTCACAATATTGCCGCGGATGTAATCATTACGTATACCATCTTAGCACGTAACTACACACATCCATCGAAGCGTCTTCATATCCGCAGCTCATAAATTATGCCTCTAATGCACGGACTTATCTCGCCTAAATTTATAGTGTTAGGTTCACCCTTGTTTTTACATTGTGTATTGGAGATTTGGGTTGTGTTGGTATATTGAATTACGTTATTTCAAATTCTTAAAGGATCACATAGTATGTTTTCCTTCAAAGACGAAAATGATTATTTTGAAAAATATCTCGACAAATAGCCAAAAAACATCACGATAGAACCTGACCAATATTACGGATAAGGATTTTGCCGTCGACTTCGAATGTCTTCATTGAGTTAATCAAAATACCTTAGGAATCTTAAGATTTATTAACGCTAAACCAACCAACTCTGGGTTCTTTATGTGAACCAAAATTATCTGAAATCAATTCCACACTCACCAAGTTAACTCTGACCTTCCGTGACTGATATTTACCATTCAACACTTCGGAAATAAACTCAAAAACAGATCTATCTATTGAATAAACATTTGTTCTATCTGTGAATAGGGAGCCGTAAGTAGCTCTTCGATTCAAAGCATCACAAACGCCGAACTAATTAGGTCTCGCAGATGCAGTCTTTGTCATCTGTGTTATTTCTAGGTCGACAGCCTTTAGGGGATTCCGTGATACTATTTCCTATTTTCCATTCATGTGTTGTCGTTGTGTGAATTTAGGTGTTAATTGAAAACGAGTGCTATTGTTACATTATGCAACAGCATTATTATAGTATTAGTCACAGACAAGACGTGCAATACATTTTAATTTTCCCTACGTTGTTTTCTTACACTACAATACACTTAAAATTTTCTGTCTTTTCAAATGCGTATAAGTTACTGCCTACTGATTTACGTTATATATACCAATTTAAACGTTTTCTATCGCTTCTCTTAACGCCACTTGTCACTTTACGAATGAAATCCTCGAATCAGTTCCATCGGGGACGGGATATGAGTCCTCTCTTGGCCTAGGATAATTTTTTTATGACTTCTAAATTCATGACACAAGGGGCATTTGGTTAGACTCTTAGTGTCACTTCATACACTATAAAAACCACGTTGCACTTACCTTCAGGTTTGGTGTTTTCACTTTGCCGTTGAAGTATAAATAATAGCCTATTGAAGTAATTACAATCTAAAATATTATGGTAAATTGAATCCAAACATGTTTTTGGCTGATTGAGAAACAACATCTAAACGCGCATACTCTGACATTTGTGATTGATAAGATTTTGATCTTATTAATAAGGACACATCTGCGACTATACTAATTTATTTGCTTATTAGGTTTACCCCGCGGTTTCGGTAACCGTACTTTTTATAGTGTTAACAAGTATCATCAACTCTTTTCAGTTGTAGAAGAGGCCCGTGTCCAGCAGGGGGACTTATGTGGGCTAATATAGTTACATTAGCTCTTCTGGACTTTAATATATTTAAGTGGCAAATTTTATTCAAATTTATTCAGCTATTATCATCCACTATTATTCCGGAAAACTTTCGCATTTCTAATTTTATTGAGATTAGGTTTTTTTCCAGATCTTTTAACCTATCTTAGTTTTCGATAACGGCTTGTTTAAACCCTGTGTAATTGTAGAATGTTATAGTATTTTGTATACGTGAATAACAGTAAGAACAGAGACAGCTAACAGGTTGAGCGGTAGTAGCTTATTACAAGGGGATTTACGTGTATCCGACCGCAGTGACTCATGTGCACGGGTCTGTACAATAAATCAATGCTTTAATAAATTTTTATGTAAATAAGCTATTATTTTATTTACTCATCATCTGATGTAAGGCAAGTTGAGTTTTTGTGTTTTTAGTCCCGAGGCATAATTAGGCATATTCGAAAGTCAATATCAATTCTGTTGGGAAATTCTCAGCAGCAACACGAAATCTTAAAATGTAAGAGAAAAATTGTTAGCGTACGTCCTACCACACATACATAATGATGTTAATCAAAATATTATGTTTATAATGATGTGCCCCAAAACAAGGAAGAATAATATATATTTAATTTATGTGGGTAATGTACTACATCTTAGGGAAAAAAAACTTTTCATATATCTTTACATACAGATACTTATACCATTACTTTTATCTCGTTATGACAGATAGCCCAAACCATCTTAGAATTAATCATCGTGCTGACCCAATTGCAAATAGCCGCACACAGTGTTTAGTAATAAAAATGGTTTGTGGCATGAAAAAAGAATATGTTGTAAGTTATTTCGATTGTTCTCTTTCGTGGGAATCTCGCGATGTACTTTACTCTATGAATACCGTACAATGTTATTACGTGTTAACGTCCGAAATATGTGATAAAATCTTCACATTTGTATGAAACGGTGTTTTGGAGTTTTTTCATTGTATTTTATATTATTATTTTTATGGCAAAGGTCTTATGACTCACGTAATGAGTAATCATAGCAATGGTCATGAGTAGAATATGTGGTTACTGTTCTTAGAAATGGGTATGGATCTTGGCGTAGTTGGCTAGACACCACGTTGTGAAACGAGAGGCCGCGGATTCGAGCCCAGCACCGAGACAAATGTTTGTGTGATCCACAAATATTTTTTCGGGTCCAGGTGTTTGTGTGAACGAAAAGTCTATCGTAGTTTCTGATACTCATGGTACAAGACTTGTAGTTTAGTTTGTGATCAGAACTATCTCATCATTATCGTCATCATCAGCCCATATACGTCCCACTGCTGGGCACGGGCCTCCTCTACAACAAAGAGGGTTTAGGCCTTAGTCCACCACGCTGGCCTAGTGCGGGTTGGCGGACTACACACCTAAGAAATTCCTAAGAATATTTTGGTGTGCAGGTTTCATCACGATGTTTTCCTTCACCGTTAAAGTACGTGATAATTCTTTGTGAATACACACATAACTTCGAAAAGTTAGAGGAGTGTGCCTGGGGTTTGAACCCGCGACCGTCGAGATTCTCGACCGCGTGCCTAAACCTCTAGGTCATCACGACTTCAGAACTATCTATGCATGTCAAACAACTAAATCTAATTTGTGTGAATAGGCTCCTCGTGTATCCTACATTGCATAAGTAACGGGGTTTAGTTCCCAGATCGAGCAGTGTCATTGGTTTTATCGTAAGGAAATTGTCAATAGCAGCACGGAGTTCCCCTTCGGGTAAATAGGCGTGTATGAGTTTTGAGTGACAAACATGTGAACACATAATTTTTTCACGTTCTTTGAACTTTTTACGTAAGACTAATACATGCCTGGCGAAATGTGGGTGCAGAAATGCACCTTCCTATCCCTTTTGGGAATAAAGGCGTGAGGATATGTATGTATAAATTTTTCACACTTAAAATATAATTTGTATTTTTTCATGTTCATAATGTATGTTTTTCTTAACTTGTCTATAACGATAGATTAGCAAATCTATGGAAGAATGTTGATAATTTAACGCTTCGCCGCTCAAAGAGGCTTTGTTCTCCATCTCCACTCTAATATCAGTTTAGCAACATGATCTGGCGTTTGGTTATCTAATCGGCTGTCATGCATATCGCATAGTATTTCATAGTATCGACTTATCGAGATCACACTTGATGTTCTATCACGTTGCATTGTAAACCTGCGCGCGTTTATATCGAAAGGCGGTTGCGAAAGTTACACGTGTTTTTTTAATTCTGAAGATGGATAAGGAAATGCCGTGAGTTTTTACGCAATAGTTTTTTTTTTCGGAAATGTTTGAAATTCTTGAGATCATAATCAGAACGTTTGCTCAGTGGGAGAATGTTTCAAATACTTTGATGGGATGTTGTGAATTTAATTTGAATTTAAAAAGTCAATGTTGTTTCTCTTTATGTTGTAGCTGAATCTGATTTTGATTCGTGTCTTCGGTTTTTCTAAGCTACACGTGTACACAATTTTGTATTGTGAACATTACGCACATAACGGTTAAGAAGAGCTTGTTAAATAGTCGTTTTTTTTCTATGCCAGGTTGGTGTACAAAACGGTTTTTAGGAAAGTTGTTAAATTATTCAGTGCCTGGTTTTGTAGCTTGAAAAGCGCGAATATAGTAAGGCCTGGCTCGCTCCCTAGCAAAATCGTTAGCGGTACTGATATACTCAAGTTATAATCCCTTTTTTTGACTACGGCCTCCTTTATAGTTGAGGAGGCTTGTATCCATAACCCGTGTAGACTATTTATAGGTGCTTACGAATTTGTTTCTATGAAAAATGGTTATAACTATCATATTTTTAATATTAGGATCCAACTCATGGAAACTAGTCGAATCAACTGGATTTTATCGCTAGTTCCTATGTGAACCGTCATTGAGCTCTGCAAACGCCCTTTGCGAACCACTTAGAATAATATTATGGATAGAGGTGAAGGGTAATCTTGGCCATTTTAATATCTACTGATCCCTCATCTGCATATATGTATAACAGTTAGATCTTTTTTGGTTCATTGGCCGGGCGATGTGAATGACTAAACTATATATTTATATTTTTCTGGCAGTAACAATGGTAATGTGGACTAGATATATTTTTAATAACGCAATGTAATGCTAAAATACGGTAGGATAGATAAAGCCGCCGGTGTGACACTAATAGGATCACGGATTTTTACGTTGTACATTGCGGGCTCTTGGATATTATTTCTAAATAACAATGAACTTATATTATATTAATAGTTTAATATAATGGCAACATTTAAAAGAAAATATTTTCTAGGTTCTGTGAGAAATATACGTTTCTGTGTACTGTATTCGTTCATCTTAAGTTCCGTCGCGAATCCGATTACAGTTGAAACTTAGTATAGTTGGTCCCTCCCGCTTCGAAGTTTCTCGTATAATAACACCAAGGTGAAATAGTTAGTTGACGTGCAATATGCGGGTTCAGTTTTATTGAGAAAACTTTCTCCTTTAGCGAAGTTGACTTGAAACTTTGTATTCGTTTCTAGGAATGCTTGAGATTCAGGCTGTGTAGGATTCTTATATAGAACAGAACAGCGTTTACGATTAGCGGCAGCTTTGTTCATTGATTATAATTTATCATTGATAAACTTTAAACATGCAGTCGGGCTGGAAGCTCCCCATTACATACAATATAAAATTCAGTCTAGAAGTTTTTAAAAACTAAAAACAAAGTCATTCAGAGAAATTATAAAGTGAATTATAATGTACATATTAATTTTGACAACCCCGTGACGCAGTTGGCTAGACATCTGTTTGTGAATAGAAAGGTTGCGGGTTCGATTGAACTGAGACCAATGTTTGTTTGATACACAAATATTTGTTTCGGATTTTTTATTGTGAGACCGAAGTCTGCTAGTTTCATCTGAAACATCATCTGTGGGTATCTACCCAAAACAAAAGACTTGTATTTAAGTATGGGGTCTTTTGCTTTATTGTTGACCTAGATGATATCTCGTTATAAGTTTTCTGAATATTTCTTAATTAATCAGAGAAAGTTTGGTAGTGTCATACATTGCCTATTTGATGTTTTTTGCAATGTTAAAACCACGGTCCGACGTGCAAAGTCGTCGCAAATAGTATATAGGTGTATACCTGAGTTAGTTATTTTCATAACGTGACTATGATGGGTCAGTTCCTGCGCGGTGACGTGTCGTCCGTGCTAAGTGAATTAGCCGTCAAATTTGTTGACCACATACCGTTCAACTGCGATGCTTTTGGGTTCCATTTTCAAAGGGGATCAACAGTAACCTATTACAGTATTATGCAGGGGTTGTGCGTGTAACCACATAATATACTTTATTTTTTTTATTTTTTTGTTATTTTTTTTTTATTTACGCAAAATTTCTGACAAAAACAATGAACTATGAGCTATATTATGAACTAACTTAAAGATTAAAAATTGAGCGCCGGTACTTAAAAAAGGTAACCCTGAACTGCACCAGCAACCTTCCATTTGTACAGGTTGAGTATAGGTAAAAATTATAAAATACTATATATAGAAAGCGTATTGAGAACAATTACATCACAACAGCAGTCACGTACGTAGTCCAGTACGTAGATAAGTCTTGTGTCGTGCGTATCAGAAATTATGAAAAGAGTTTGTTCTGTAACCTGTCCGGCCTCGAAATAAACGTTTTCATGATGCAAGTATTGTTCCTTCGTTAATATTAAATTTATGACCTTTTACAGCGTTTTAAACAACTGCGCCTCGGAGGCTTGTTTCATACCGGATGGAATAATTATACTTATCTGCGTGGTGTCGGATACCACGGGCTGATTATGAAATGCAATACCTACATGATGTTACCTCTGTATATCATAGGGTTGGTCGACTACCTATTAATAATACCTACCTTTTATCTCTGCATCACCCAAAGGTTGACTGTTAGAGAATGCCTTAGGCATTATTTCCGCCTTTATACGCGATGTGTAAAAAGCATAAATAAATAAATTAGTACAACTTCTCCGATTTACAATTGATTGTCCAAGATATTCTGAAATCGGAAGGGATTAACATACATACATACACAACCTTACGCCTGTATTCCCCGAAGTGGTAGGCAGATTTTTGTACTCACATTTGCATCAGTCCCACGTAATAGAGAGAGAGAGAGCCTATTGCCGTTTTTCGAAAGGGATTAATTCTATTTAAATTTGAGTTTCTTGCTGATTCGGTAAATTTATCGACGGCACTGAAATCATATTATGGTTAGCGCAGCGCAGTGCAGTCCATATAGAAGAGCCGATCGACAAGTTGACAAAATTATAATGGCTTTATGAAACTGTGTTCAAGGTGATTTCGGAATCGTCGTCGTCGTCATCAGCCCAAATACGTCTCACTGCTGGGCACGGGCCTCCTCTACAACTGAGAGGGTTTAGGCCTCAGTCCACCACGCTGGCCTAGTGCGGGTTAGCGCACTACACACCTAAGAAATTCCTAAGAACTTTCACGTGTGCAGGATTTATCACGATGTTTTCCTTCACCCTTAAAGCAAGTGATAATTCGTTGTGAATACACACAACTTCGAAAAGTCAGAGGTGTGTGTCTGGGGTTTGAACCTGCGACCGCCGAAATTCTCGACCGCACGCCTAAACCTCGAGGCCATCACTGCTTTCGTAATACATTCATTATTTCATGCTTTACACCATGAGGCCTAGCCAGAGTAACATTCTATTAATAAAATTATAATAGAAACTATGTAATTAAAAAGTACCAGGTCACATTTTACTTAATTTCATTCAATTTTATTGTTTCTACTAGCGATTTCTCTTGTAGAAGGATAATTGTCAAGATTAAAGTAAACTATTACGAATTGTATAATAGCTACACGAATGTTTTTTGTCATTTGCTGTAAAATTTCATCCACACGACAGTGCTTCGATAGAGTGGTTTGGCAATATTTGGCGCGGTCAAAGAGTGGCCGATTTCTATTGACAAAATGTTCCGCGTTCTATATCAACCAATCGATTTTTAGAGCATCGCAGTTATTGAAGTTTACGGTCAAGTGATATGAAATATTGCCACAAGGGCCACTATCAATTTTATTGCAAAAAATATTTATTTGATTTGGCCCATATACGTCCCACTGCTGGGCACAGCCCTCCTCTACAACTGAGAGGGTTTAGGCATTTGAATAAAAATGTTCGTGAAAAAAGTCCGTAAACTGTAATCGATTAGTAAATACAAAGATATGGTATCGATATCTCTTAATAATCGGATATTATTAACCACCTCAACATCCCTATTTCAATATGTGAAAACTGTCAAAGGGTACCTATTGGATTAGATAGAATATAGCTCTCCATGATATTGAAATATGAAAAATGCACGAGTATTAAAAACAGCGAGTACTGTGGGGTTTAGAGCTCGTAGGATGATATGATATGTAGATAGATACATTGTGAACTATATGTCACACCTAAATATAAGTCGTGTAAAATTGGATAAGCGAGATGTAAATTGTTAGTTAACGTGTCTAAGGGTTTAGCTTTCGCAGCTAGAAGTTGCGGTTTTCATATTCCATTACCAATATTTGCTCAGCCTGTCATAATAGATTGGGTGTTGTGTATGCGAAATTACTTGAAGTAAATGCGCCCACATAACATGAAATCCTAGAAAGGGAATAATGAGGAAATAAAACTTTGTTTTAACGAATAAACACTAAAAGTATTTAACTGAATTTAATATTTTTTTGTTGAAAGAACATGCGCTACTTTTTCCTATAAAAACGCGCCTAGGTGGAGGGAGGCCCAACCGCTAGTAATTCGTCTTCATCATCATCACCCTATGTATATACGTCCCACTGCTCGAACGGGCCTTCTCTACAGCTAAGAAGGGTTTGGCCTTAGTCCACCACGCTATAATACTGCTAGTAATTAATATAGTCCAACTATCCGGGGGTATTGTGAACCCTCATAGAGACATGTAGCGATGTGTGCTTCGAAGCGGGAAAGAGATTTCTTCCTGTCGCCGGTCTTACCGACTTGTATGGTGATTTATGCAGTGCTTACAGATAGCGATAGCTAACCGACTTGCGATTTATTTTCATTATATTTGTGCCAAAAAAATTAAATTAAAAAGCACGTGGAGGCATTAATTTTAGATTTTAAGCAGTCAGATAAAAATAAATTTACCATTGTAAATCTTTGAGTGAGGTTTAGGTTCGTTGAGATGGAACGGATATTCGTGATGTTTTTTTTTAAACTTAGGTCATTTAAACTTTGTTATCCGTGTCAATTTTTTTATTTCCTCACTATTTATTGCTTTTTGAAGCATTTTTTTCAGACAGCATGGTGCTCTAAGCCCTTCTCAATTGTCAAAAGAGTCCGCGCCTAACTGTAAAATTGAAAAATATGACGTATTTGTGCTGATAGATGAGTGGGGCGTTATACATAACTACAACTCAATATAAATATCTGAGGCCTGAGTAATACG
This sequence comes from Hemaris fuciformis, assembly GCA_907164795.1. NCBI lineage: Eukaryota > Metazoa > Arthropoda > Insecta > Lepidoptera > Sphingidae > Hemaris > Hemaris fuciformis. The sequence continues at coordinate 2,588,673 of OU015454.1, forward strand.
AGTCCCATCAGTTTGTCCAAAAAAAGAAAGGGCGTAAAGTGGTGTGCGTGATTTGGATAGAAGAGTACCTATAAAGGAAGGGAGGAGAAGAATGGAAGACTGATGTGTGGCAGGGTGATAAAAAGGAATAAAGAAGAGCAGTAGGTTGGGTAAAATAACTGGACGATCTCATAAAGGAAGGAACAAATCACGTGGATAGTCGCATACTACGGCTCGTGTACATATGTATGTGAAGCAATCTGCGAATAATATTTGTAAACATGTTTTGCCTTCAATTATCCTCGTCGGGTTGCGTCTGCCGCTCCGGCGAGTATTGATTACGCCCAACCTCCACACGGTGCTATATATAAAAGCATTGTGCAAAAACACGTGTTGTTGTTCCACCACGGCGCACGGACACCTTTATTTATGTTACACCACCTCATGTTGTTTACCCATTTCGTGGTAGGGGACGATGTAATTTTAGGTTTGTAGGACGCGTCTGCTTCTCGATCTTGTGTAGCGTGGTTATCCCTTTTTAAGGTTTAAAGGACGGCTGTACATTGTTTACACACTATTTAGTTTATAAACTAAATTGCTAGACCATTTAGCATACATACATATACAATATCACGCCTGTATTCCCCGAAAGGGTAGGCAGAGGTGCATTACTAAACCCACTTTTCGCCACGTATGTATCAGTCCCACGTAATAGGGGGCGAGCCTATTGCTGTTTCTCGGACACATTTCCAGACTCCGGGCTGCTACTGAGAATTTCCTAATAGAAAAACCCAATAACACTAGCATTAACCATTTATTTTTTTATGTTTAGTAGGTACTGCTACATGACAATTTATTTTAAACCTTGAGCCACTAATTTTCTCATATTTTATTAAAAGAGTCCCTTTGTATGGTGAAATAATAATCTGTTGCGCAGTGGGGATGGCTTTTCGCCCCAAGCGAGTTTGTTAGACTAAATGAAGACATAAATAGAAGTAATATGGTTTGAATGCTTCGTTTTATGGTATAGGATTGTTTAATTTCAAGCGCTGGGTGGGTATGAGCTTGAGGTTAAATTTAGTCTCGAAGCGTACAACACGCCTGAAGTCATTATCTGCGCGGCGCAGTAGATGAATGCTTGAGATACGATGTGAGCAAAATCCAACTTATATGAATAGTACTAGTCAAAGTAGTATGAATTATATTAGTTGGAATAATTCAGTCTGGATGCAATCGGAGGATGATGAACAACTAAGTTTGACTGTGAATATTCAGAGATTTAATCTAATTAATAATCTCTGTCTGTTTAATGTGATTTCGGAGGCGAATATTGAAATCTAGTAATATAATCATCTTAAGCAGATCGTTTTTAGTCTGAAAAATTATTATTACAATCAATCTCTATCTGCGGGCCCCTCTTAAAATTGAACTTATCAAAGTAAGTAATCATTGACTGTGTCCTATAAAAAATACCTGATTGGTTCAATATTGGGGATATCCGAAGATATAAATTAGGATTGATTAATTAATTTTTGCATAAATGTAGTTACTGTCGGTCCAGGATTAAAATTTGTTCTTAAATCGACAAAAAGTGTTTCTCATTTACGCTGATTTTGATATCTTATGTTCAGTTTGGGATCTTGGCTGATTGGGTGGAATACATATAATATTTACTTGCATACATATATGTACTTGCTTTTGGTCCCGGCATTAAGCGCACAAAATAATGTAGAAAAAATGAAGGGACTGATGATGCTTTTCAAATAAATAATAATTATTATTTAAAACTAACTAATAATTGTGAAAATTATTGAGACAAGTATGAAACCACAATGAAAATATTTTGCGTTAACCTTAATAAAAAAACTACGGCCCTGTACTGCACACTATCACCCATGCATACACACATAAAATAGGATGGGTGATAGTGATACGGTTCTATTAGGCTTGGCCGCAGTGAATTACTGCTGTAAATATTATGAAGACGTTAAGCTATCAACATTTCCCCTTATCGTGAATGATCGATGGCATATTAGTGTGCTTGTGCCATTGTAAAAAAATATATAAGGAATATTCAAAGATAAGTCTGAATATATGCGCCTCCAGTCATTAAATGTAGTGTGGTCTATGCATAGTTTCAATTGGTATAGACAAGGTTTCGATTAACTTTCACTTGTTTAAATAATTACTTTTTGTAAGGTTGGATTGAGAACTATTAACTTATCCATACAATGAGCTGACTGTCAGCAACTTATCTGATAAGTGCAGTGCTGTCTAGCAGTGGCGGTACTTCCATAGAAGCCCAAAAGTCTTACACGTGAATTTTGTAATATCTAGTTTATAGTTGTTTATTGTAGGGTCAGGATATTCTCATTTATATGTCCAATTGCTTTTGTTAAATAAACATTTCAAGCTATTAAAAAATATATTTTGGGACTGAAGGCATCTTAGACTGAAAATTCTCTTATTTCAGTCACCAGTTGTATTCAACCAGTATTTTTGAGGATTATGTCTTTTGTATAAAATAAATGCATAACGATGTTATATTTCGTTCGCCCATATTTTTTACCTACCTATTATAATTATACCTACATGCTGGCAAATAAAAATAAAATAAATCTTTTGTAATAAGCATACGGGCTATAACAATAAATATATTTTGTATGTGGTTGTTGCAGTGAGCAGCCGATCTTCACGTGCAAAGCCCACGTGTTTCACATAGATCCGAAGACGAAGCGCTCGTGGATGTCGGCCAGTTCCGCCGCCGTCTCCGTCTCCTTCTTCTACGACTCCTCCAGGAACCTGTACAGGATCATCAGCGTCGAGGGCACCAAGGTATGTTGGATATGCTCTTCCTCAATTTGGTTCTTTATGTTTGACAAGTAAAAATGCAAAAGAATAAAATTGACATAAATAATCTCGTGGTTTCACCATTCTTGTGAGTTTTATCTGCTTTTTTCTTTAGCGATTTCAATTAAAAAATGTAACTTTGTCTATGGCCGCTTAAATGTATCTCCATATCGATCCCTACTGGTATTCTCAATTTTAAATTATTTGTCGTTTTCTTTTTAAATTACTGTGAAGATTATATTGATAAACAATAAATCCGAAATATGAAGCTACATTATAAGATAAATAAATGATTTTGAATAATATGAGTTTGAGTATATTCATGTTTTTTTTTGTTGTGCAGGCGGTGATCAACAGTACGATAACAGCGAACATGACTTTTACTAAAACCTCACAGAAGTTCGGTCAGTGGAGCGATGTGCGCGCAAACACCGTCTACGGACTCGGGTTTGCTTCCGAGCCTGAACTCGGCAAGGTAAATACATTGTTACACTCAATAAATTCGTGACCGTACAATAAAAAAAGACATGCTCTTCAGTATGACTACACTCAAGTCAGGCACTCATGGCTGTTTCAAATCCCTTGTGTAACGGTCACCTAATTGTTGTTTTAAAATGCCATGTAGAGAATTATATTTTTTGCGAAGACACCCCTTAACAAAATGAAATGGGCATATTATTTTTGTATTTCAAAAAAGATCGTTATTATCCACCTAACAGTATCTTAAATTAATAACATGTCATTGTTTGCAGTTCATAGAGAAGTTCCAAGAGGTGAAGGAGGCGATCCAGGCGCAGCAATGCGGGGCAGGGGGGGTCGCGGGCGCGGGCGCGGTGGGGGGCGTGGGGGGCAAGGCAGTGTCCAACGGAAACAGCGGGGGGGCAACTCCTGTAGCCTCCGCTACAGCAAGCCCACTGCTGGCTGGACGCACCGCTGCTGCGGACGAACCGCCATCTGTAGTATCCCCGGCTCAGGTAAACAAACTATATCAGCCTTTATAAGTTCCAATACTGGGCACAGGCCTCTTCTACAAATGAGAGAGATTAGCCAACGCTATACAGCAGGGTTTCTCAAAGTGGGTTTCGCCATTCGACGGCAGGGGGTTCGCTACAAGATTTACGTAATGGAGACTTGATGCCTAGCAGCCACGTGCGGCACACATAGTGGCTACAACATACTTATGTGAGAGTGGGTTTTTACACCTGGTCATATAAAAACTAAATACAGAAATCAACTAGATACCGAGTTAGAATCAAGGGTAAAATTTTCCAAAATTAATTCTAAAATTGACTCCATTTGCGAAAAGAAATAAGCTACCCATCACATTTCTTCTTATTTCTTCAACAATTTTACTATTTTCTTTTTAAGGTTAATTAGTTACCTAAGACTTAAGGGGGTCGCTGTCACCTGGAAACTTTAAGAGGGGTTCATGAAACCAAAAGTTTGAGAAACCCTGCTATACAGCATGGACTAAAGTTCACTGTTGCCAAACTACACATCTTAGAAAATCTGAAATTTTTAGGTTTCTGAGAGTAAGGTCACTTTTTTAAATATGGAAGATCGTAGAGGCAAGAAAGATGGTATTAAATTATGAAATAGAGTGTGTTTTCAAATTCATAGTTTTGAACCAATATTAAAGCTTATGACCAATAATATGAGCGTCCGGATATAGGCCCCAGGCTCACATTGATGTCCAAATTGACTTATGTAATGAACTACTATTCCAGACAGTGGAATTATAGAAAAAAAAAGATTAATAAATGAACTCTATTGTTCACAGCCGAAAGTCGAAAACGATGAGATGATGGTCCACCAGAGAGCCCATTCGGTTTCATCCACTCTTCAGGTAAGGGAAAATGTTTTAAATAAGATAAAAAAACATAGCAAAACATAGTTTCAAGTGGCAAGATTGGATTAAAATTTATTTCTCCTCAATCAAGTAAATTACGCCAGTCGATAAACTACCATTTTTATATTGTTTACCTAATGTCAAATTAGTCCACACATCACTCGATAGATGGCGTTGTAGTAAATGTTGCAATAGCGAACACCGAGACTTAACTTGCCTGCTATGTAGCTGAGTACAAGGAAATACAATAAAAGGTTATTCACATAAAAATAATACTACTACACACTAGCGACTGCAGTTGACATATTTTCTTGTAATACAGGCGTAAGGTCATGTATCAGTGGCGTAGCGTGCCTTGGCGGGGCCCTTTATTAGAATTTCCTGGAGGCCCAAATAAAGGGTAAAGATTATCAAAAAAAAAAACAGCTCGTACCTTAGGTCCAATTTATTCAATAAATCTGATATAGTTATTTACCCGTGATGCGTTAATTGCGTCTAATTTCACTAATTGTAATTGTCTTTCTTTTTATGTGAGCGTGAAGCCTCATAGTTCAATGTTTTGTCACCCGTTTTGCTGTGGAGGGAAGTGGACAACTCTTTGTTTTCCATCTCCTCCCTTATTTGTCTTTTTGATTAACTTCGTTGCGGGATTATGACAAATTTAGGTTCCCTTAGATTCGCTGAGCTTCGTTGCTCGGCGTCAATACAGTGCGTGCCGCTGTTGATCCTGGAGCACAGGAATTACAGTGGGGGGTGTGTGGTGGGATCGGGACAAACAAAAAGGGACGTTCCGGGGCCTCTGTAGCCTAGGGGCGTTGATACGGCCGTAGCTACGCCCCTGTCATGTATGTGTGTGGGCAGTGGCGGGACTTCCATAAAAGCCCAAAAACAATAAACGTTAATTGTGTAATGTCTAGTTTATATTTTCTTACTATGGGGTCTATATTCAACAAATTGTTTTGTTAAATTAAGATTTCAAGTTTAAAAATGATTATTCGGGATTTAAAAAGGCAAACTGGGCTTTTGGGCTTCTATGGAAGTACCGGCACTGTGTGTGGGTTACATGGGAGACTGGGTGTGCAGGGCGCGCACGTGGCGGGCGGGTACGCGACGGTGGGGCGCGGGGCGCGCGGCGCCGCGCTCGAGCCGCCCGCGCCCGAGTCCAGCGAGCAGCAGCTGCGCTACGAGAACGACAGGCTCAAACTCGCACTCGCGCAGAGGTCAGTACTGTCGTCACTCACAGGCCCGCCGCTAGCTTCTTCAACGCCCGCCTCCAACACCCGATTATAACACACCTCCATCATCATCAGCCCATATACGTCCCACTGCTAAGCACGGGCCGGAGCCAACTGAGAGGGTTTTAGGCCTTAGTCTACCACGCTGGCCTAGTGCGGGTTGGCGGACTACACACTTAAGAAATTCCTAAGAACTTTTTTAGGTGTGCAGGTTTCATCACGATGTTTTCCTTCACCGTTAAAGCAAGTGATAATTCATTGTGAATACACACATAACTCCGAAAAGTCAGAGGTGTGTGCCTGGGGTTTGAACCCGCAAGCGCCGAGATTCTCGACCGCGCGCCTGAACCTCGAGGCCACCACTGCTTATAACACACCTTACAACAAAAAAAAAACCGGTTGGCACTCCGGGAGTGTCGGCAGAAGTGAAAACTTCATCATTAACGTTGTGGATTTTTTAATATTTTGGAATGGTTTGGGAATAATTTCGCACGAATTGCTTAATTTATGAGTACAAAAGTACTATCATTTACGTGGTAAAATATAATATTTATCAATGTATCGTACACAATGACAAAGCGACAACAAACGTCTTACGCATTTTCGATCAGGGTCAAGTGATCTGACGCGAGCTCAACATTTTTTACCCATCCAAAAAAAGTGCACAGCGCCGCTAAAGAAGTTTTCACTTCAAAAAGGTTACCTAAAAAAATCTTATATCCAAAATGTCATTACATTTGTTAATCCTAAGGTGGGTGTTATGACAATGAGTTGGGTTACATTACGAATCGCTCGATTTGCCGCCCCCTGGACGTGCCGCTCGCTCGCGGCGGCCCTGCGAACTCAGTGCCGGTACTTCCATACAAGCCCAAGCGTTACACCTTCATTGTGTAATGTCTAGTTTCTAATTGTTTATTGTAGGCTCAGGATATTGATATTTATATGTCAAATTGTTTTTGTTAAATTAAGATTTAAAGCTTAAGTATTATTACTCGAATTTTTTTAAAGGCAAGCTGGGCTTTTAGGCTTCTATGGAAATACCACCACTGCTATTACTATAATAATTACCAGTAACGGAAGACCGACCTATAGTATGTCGGGTAGGTTTGCATGTTTCGTATATCGGAAACTTTTGATTTTTAAAATTATAATTAATAAAGATATATTATAATAAATAACTTAAAATTAAAATAATAAAGTACATAAAAATCAAAAAAGGTTTAATCTCAAGAAATTTTGTACAACACTTAAAACTACGCAAAAGTCAACAATATACAATCGCACCAAACAATAGTTAGCACAAGCATAACATGAACAATTGGTAACAAGTAACAACATTATCCCTTACGGATTCACTCAAATAAATTACAACATTTTCGTAAATATATACCATTAACCAATTGATTACAAATTCTATGAAATAATTAAAAATGTCTAACATTTTACTGTCTAACTTGTGACAATATAACGACTGTGATGGATGATAAGCTTATAATGGATGAAGAAAAGTGTGATGGAAACATCATGGTATTTTATGTCCCAAATATGATACATTCGTTTGATTATGTAATCCATATATGAATGTATTATGTTTGATTAATATGTATTAAAATTTTCTGCTTTCACAATTTTAACACATTATTCCTCGAAAAAAATAGAAATCCTTATATGTTTATAGTAAAGCAAGCTGCAAGATATTTGGAATCTCTATTATTTACACACAACGCTCTAACTCAGTATTCATACGGTTTTATGACTCACTATATCGAGACATAAGCGTTATTTACACAAACATATTTTCCACTTATATCATCACTGGGACAAATTGGGACTTGAACAAAATATGATAATTACAATACAGTGTATATGTGATGTTTAAGCCGGAATGGATGGTTAACCGTTTCTTATTATTATCTTTAATATACTTATTTCGTCCACACTTATCGTATTTACTCATAAGCTGTTCCTAAGACTGTCTACCTTATCATGCGACTATAACACACTAGCAATACAAAAAGTCCCAACTGGCAATTACTATCACAATTAGCTCATACAGTCCCAGTCGTGATAACCGATCATCCGCTCCACACAAACACACAACTTAAAGTATAAGACTAAAACTGACCAATGAGGAGACGAGCTTAAATATGTGACGTCATGAGTGCCTTAATGTTCGTAACCTCCAGAAACGGGGACAAATCCTTCGTCAAAGTGTCCGTAGTCGTGTTGGTACTCCAAAGGCTCGATCGCTGGCTTAGCGTGATATTCTTCCTGTTGTTTGGGTGTTCCTATCTTGTGTACCACTGCGTTGAAACCGTTCTTGTCGTCGGCTTCGTATTCCACTATGCGTTTTGTGCCGTCGGTTTCGACGAGGGTGTACGTGCCTGAGGTAATGGATTTGTTAGTGGTGGTTTATCGGTTACATATTGGATTATATAACATGAATATTCAAATGACAGTTAATATGTCTAATTATTCGTTTAGTGCTAAACATGGTGCTTAAGTATTATTGTTGAATCTTTTAACATGCAAATATTATATTCAGGAACAGCTTACACCACTCAAAATTTGCCTATTGATTAAGTAATAGAACAAAAAATCAATTACCTTTAACTTTGTCACCGTCCCTGGTTTCCCAATGTTCCTTGTCGTCACCAGTGTGGGGGTCCTTTACTGAGTAGTCGAATGAGTATTTAGGATACGCCTGAAACGTATATATTTGTACGTAAATTCTCTATCATATTATGATACCTTCAGGGGTGCATTTCTGCGCTGAAGTTTCGCGTATTGTGTTTTCAAGTCCAATGTGAAAAGAGGGGAGCCTATTGCCGTTTTTCAGACCCATTTCTTAAATCAGGGTTGCTAATGAGGATTTTGTAATGTAGAATTTTTCTCGACCTGGGTATCTAGATCGCACGGCACACACTTGTGCCGCGAGATCACAAAACGCCCAAAGAATTACTTACATGATAATCCAAATCATATTCTTCCCCATGGTGCTCGTCAAGGCTCTGGTGTTGATGGTGCAAGATTGCTTTGGGATGGTATCCTTCGAACCCGCCGAAATCCTCGTATTGGGCCAGAGCCGAAGCCGCTAGCAGGATTAAGGTGAATGTCTTCTGAAAAAGAGAGCGCTTCTTTAAGTAAATTTCATATTTAACCTCATCATAAACAACAATTAATAATGTTGTAGTCACATTGAGAGTTCGAGTTGAGACATCAATGTTAATTTATACAGAATAATGCTAAGATTAAAATTTAAGGTCATAATCATTTGCCTCGAAGGGGTTCTCCTTCATTAGATTCTATTAAAGAAGGGCGAGGTTACACATAGGGTGCACCAGAATAACTTATTCTACAATCCTCGTTGGATAATTCGGTACCAAATCCAAGAGTCCTCGCTAAAATAGAAGTATATTAATAAAATCATGTGTTTGAAATGTAGATCTTCGTTCATAATAAATGTTGCATGTACATTACGTTTGAATTATAGGATCAGCGAAGAAAATGGCTATGCTAATCCCATCGTAAAGCTCGTGAAACGAGCGTGTAAATCGTGTAGGTTCTAAAACGCATCTCGTGAAGGCCAATAAAGTCATTCGAGTTTCTCATTCCTGTTTCGAGTCTCGGGGGTATAGTATTACTCGTATTACTGCGAGTATATTGCGAACACGCGAGATAAGGGGTGCATGTAAGGCTTATATTTTAAAGAATATAGACTGCAGATGCTGAAAGGGTAATGCAATTTATAATGAGATAATTTTTCATCTTCTATTATGCTATAAGAAATATTAGTTAAATATTTCATTAAAACGCAATTTAAAGCAAACAGAATGGTTTGGCAACGTATTTAAAAAATATATTATTTTCTAGTTATCATTTATTTCTCAGTCATCGATTCATTTATTTATGCACATAATATGATTAGACTTAGTTGTGATTGTAATGGCCTCGAGAATAACTTAGTGAAGTAACTTATTAGATGTATTATACTGGGATGTAACGATGCCAAATTAGCAATGTTGATAATCACTTTGATATTTTTAACCGACTTCAAAAAAAGGAGGAGGTTATCAATTCGTCTGTTTTTTTTTTTTTTTTATGTTTGTTACCTCAGAACTTTTGACTGTGTGGACCGATTTTAATGATTCTTTTTTTAATTGAAAGCTGATGCTTCCAGATTGGTCCCATTTAAATTTGGTCCAGTTGTGATAATAGCTTCCATTAGAAAGCCACAAAAATCTTAAATTTTCAGCAATGTGCGTGACAGATCGACGAATAACTCAATATCATGCCAACCGATTTTGATGATTCTTTTTTTAAGTGAAAGCTGGTGTTTCCAGTTTGGTCCCATTTGAATTTGGTCTAGTTGTGACAATAGCTTCCATTAGAAAACCACAAAAATCTTAAATTTTCACCAATGTGCGTGACAAATCGACGAATAACTTAATATCATGCCAACCGATTTTGATGAATCCTTTTTATTATTGGTTAGGATGTACTTCTAGGGTAATTGCATGAGAGTTTGGTTAAGTTCTAATTATGGGATCCATGACAAAGTAACGGAACTCTTCAATTCTTAGCAGAAAACTAACGATACTCGGCCGAATCTTTATAGGCTATCCGGATATTTGAGTCACCTACCGTAACCTCTTTATGGTCAAGTAATTCCTAGTCAAATATAATATAACGTCAATGGAACTCGTTAATGGCGTACAGTATGGATGCGATTTGTGGCCGAATTTCTAACTGTCTTGAATCAAATTGTAATGCGTTTACGTTTGTTGCTGCATTGCAACATGAAGCAAACGATCTAATTGTATTACTTAAGGTGTATTAAATGTGTGAAGCGGTGGTAACCGAGTGTGTGGTAGAAACATTTGCGTATTGTTGATGAGTTTTATAACCATATAATAGACTGGTGGTAGCGGAATGGCAAAGTAACCGATTTGCAACGCATGATGTTGCAGGTTCGATCCCGGGTGTGGCTTCACTAAAAATTAAAAAATAAACAAAAATTTTAACAAAACAAAAACCGCCTTCAAAAAAACCTATTCCAAAATAAATTAAAATGCACTAAAAAGTAAAAAAATAATTGCGTATCTTCTATTACTTAATTATAATCAACTTACTATTTCTCTACATCAATATATAGGTACGATCTATGTGTTTACGACGCAGGAAGCTAGGTAGGTTCTTCTATATCTATCCACTATCTATCCACTTCAAATCTAACTCAACACATACCTATGAATAACAAACAATGATTAAAATATTTTTTAATGTTCTAAAAATATTAGACTAGGTACTTAAAAGTCAATCAAATTATTACGATAATATAATGTAGTTTTAATTATTGTTATTTTTGGAGGCGGTGTCAGCTAGGAAATACTACAATGTGCATACCTAGCATCACAGTTGTAGTGGAGGCCCGTGTTCAGCAGTGGGACGTATATGGGCTGATGATGATGAATAATAAATAATACGAGAATCCTACCTTGGCTGACACCGCCTCCAAGAATAACAATAATTATATTATCGTAATAATTTGATTGACTTTTAAGTCTAATATTTTTAGAACATTAAAAAATATTTTAATCATTGTTTGTTATTCATAGGTATGTGTTGAGTTAGATTTGAAGTGGATAGATATAGAAGAACCTACCTAGCTTCCTGCGTCGTAAACACATATATCGTACCTATATATTGATGTAGAGAAATAGTAAGTTGATTATAATTAAGTAATAGAAGATACGCAATTATTTTTTTACTTTTTAGTGCATTTTAATTTATTTTTTCTATGACAACTTAAAATTTATACGCAAATTACGTATAGCGTGTAATGATGACGTGACGCGTCGTCGCGTAATCGACGTGTGCTCAAAACACTCAGGTTTAACACCATTATACGAGGCTCGCGTAACATATGTGTAACGTTACATAATTTAGATGATCTTATTTATGATAACCGATTGGCTATTGGCGGGTAAATTAGTTCTAGTTTCCTAGTTTTCTAGTATTTAGTGTCAATCGATCATTTGAAAATGGTTAATGTAAAATGAAGCGGAAAGACTTTTGGCGATCACTCTTGATAGCTTTTTAATGTGTAGCGTATTACGATGTTCAGCTAGGATCTGACTTATATTATGAATGCGAATATGACTCTACAACCTTTTCACACCTAAAAAGCTGAAAAGATTTTAATGAATTTTATTATAATGATAGATGGGGGCAATGAGGACGGTTATAAACTACTTTTTAATTCGGCACACCTGGGGGTTTCTAGAGATATAGTTAGGTGCTTGAAGGATTCCATTTTGTAGCACTGATTGACAAAATCATTGTTAGGGCGCGTGAATTGTGCCATTGCCTCCCTATTGGGATTTCAAATAGCATACGAAAAGTGGAAGTATTCAATTCTGCCTGTTACTGTTAAAATACGATTTGTAGGTACTCGATTTGCTATATGTTTTTAAATATAAATCTTATTTAATAATAATAAATGTTATTTCCAAAATTTGCGCATCATTACGATCACTCCTAGATATTGCAATGATATAATTTGTGAAAAGAAACATGTGAAATTAAAACCTGCCCAATCATGTACCTACAATTACACTGCGTTATTTGTTTGGCTAAAATCGTGTCGTCAGTTTACGTAACAACCAGTGAACTGCGAAGATTCGCGCGAACTCGTCAACTTTCGTCAAAGTTTCTTAATGCTAAGCTCGCAAGTCATCTGCTGTAATGTGTTTAGTAATCGCACTTTCTTTTAGCGCATGTTCAAGTGTAATCTCTGTGCGTTTTAATTTAACTTCGATCGTCGTTGTCTAATGAGCGATTTATTTGTGGAGTTTCCCATTAAATGCTGATTTTATTACATTTGTTATGGATGTTACGTCGTGTACGTTACTTTTTTTTGGTGGAGAAGATCTTGTATGTTCTCGCTACATGCCTCTATGTGTCAAAAAGAAGCCTTCAGGAGGTGTTGGCGACATGGGAAATCTTAATCAGCCATGGATGATCAAGTCTTGAAACAATGAGTCTGTACGATACCTAAGGAGATTTTATGAACAATTGCACAGCTATTACCACCGGATCTCTCTTTATTTTAACTGCAAAATATTATGCCTCTAGCATGAATAACTTCTCGCCCGAGGTATCAAACAGAGGAGCTTAAGGCGCTTTCCTGTCGTAAAAAACAGCTTTATCGTCGTTCACAAATAAGTATCTGTGCGGTACACACAGGTCCGAAATATAATTCGTTATAAAATTTATGAGTATGAATTTCGCAATCAAAACTCTGAACGCTGTACGGGAAGTGTGTGTGGATTGACTAAATATTTAATTAAATATTTAATTTTGTTTCCTGATGCGGTGACGTCCGACCGCGCGTCGCGTGCATCTCATTTGCACCAGTCACGCTATTGTTTTCACTTTTTTTCAGCGATGTCGCTTACGTCCTTTTACGTGGCGTGTTGTGTGCCAGTAATTTTATTAATTGTTGGCGATTTGTTATAACTGTCTGGTTCTTGCTTTCTTGTAACGTTGTTGATGAATATCCAGTTTTATAGTTATGATCGTTTAGTTTGTTGGAAGTCGGTTTTTAGTTAACACTAAGGCTCTCTAATTTAGGGTTGATGCACTATGTAATTTTTTTGCTTTAAAAATCGTAAAGTTGCCAAGTGCTGATGGAATTAATGTCTGTTGTAACTTCCAACAATCACTTTAATATTTGAGGTCGGTACCTTTGCTATCAATATGTATTTTTTTTCTTTTTTAAATAGCGTTATTATTAATGCTTTCACTATACAGTCCAAGGCTTTAAAACCTAATGTAGCAAACCAGTAACGTAACACACATGGGTAGATCGATATAGATATTTCGTCGCTAGCTGTTCCCATATAGCGAGTATAATATAGAAAAACTACCGACAAAATATTTGTCTAAAAATTTAACTATTACATAATTCGATTTAATTGAAATGGGTGCGCTATTGTTCTCTTTTGAAGTAAAGATTATTCTTTTAAATCGTGACGACTCAGACGAGCAATGGGGCGGTTTGAAAAACTTACGCTTAGGCTTACGATAAATCCTTTACATCTGTATTCCGATGATATTTCACTATATCTATTCGTCATGCAATAATTATTTGGTTTTGAGACAAGAATCCTATGTTTCTATTTGAGCGTTTCTAAGATTGCAAGATTTAATTGGTAAAATTCAATGAAAATCGGCTGCTGATTTGTAGTCGTTCAAAGAACTGGGCATAAATTTAGTGGTTATTTACTTCAGACGTCCTATAGGAGCAAAGAAATCATATTTAGCTTTTGATATGCATGGTACAAGAATATTATTAATGTGGATAAAACTACATAGATGAAAACTGTTTATTTTTTTTATAAGTTTAATTGTAAAGTTAATATTTCGTTTGCATTTTTAGAAATCTATACTAATTTTAATAAGATCAATCCGACTATCAAACATAATCGTTGTAATTTATGGGACTATTTAAATTAAGTCATCTTAACATACCTACACTCATTATATATGCAAGTTATCTTACAAACTTTTTTCTACTACATTTCTTAAAGGATTATAATAATTGATGGACATGTTTTATGTCATAAATTAAGATTCATATGAGACCAGTGTAATGCGTAAATCTCATTATTTATAGCACAATAATTATAAATATTTTTGCCTTTTTAAACATTTAGAAAATTATGTGTTTGGAGACTTATCAGAAAGTTCTGTGACAAAATACTAAAATCTTTGTACATTTTTATGCTATAGTAAAAGTTCATCAACAAAAAACAAATTAACATCAATCTATCGTAAATTTAGATGAAGATTGATTGATAACTGAAGATAATCTAGCACACCGTCAGCGATCATTTAATAAGAACGCAGTTTGAAAAAAAATCACAAAAACACAACACATCACAATCACTTAAAAAATACAGTACTCACAATAGTGCGTTCCATGTTTTCAACACGCGTCGGTCAGTGGTACAATATTGCTTTGCTTGCACGCGCGCATCCACTTATACCCGAGAAATAGTTAATTCTCGCCATCCCTCCCCGCGCGTCCCTCTATTCACCTCTTGCGTCTGGCACCCCAGGCGTGTGTCGGTGCCACACTATGCTCCTTTGGTGGGGTTCTTAAGGTGTATACAGGATATGTTTATCCGTTGTTTTGGATATTTGCAGGAATTAGCCAGTTTATCATGTTGGATATTGCAATTAAAGTATTTTATGGCGTATGGAATGATGAATGAAAAATTATTGAGCAAATCCGCATAGCTGTGTCGGCTGTCCATAGAATCATTTGTCAGTAATTGAGATTGAGTTTAGAGATATAGTGTATCTTCTCGCCTTTAGAGAAAGGCAAAAACGAATCCTTTCGACAATTGCTGGAATCGGATGACATCATATATACATGGAATTGTATAAGTTATCAGTACATATACATGCTTTTCCCAATCTGTTTAGTACACGGATGAGTATTAGGTTTGTAGCTCGTGTTTTTTTGCGCCTTTTGAAATCTAAGAGTCTCCTATTGCAGTGCTTTCTAACTTATAACATGTTTCTAAAGGGACAAAACAACAGACAACCTTAAAAGGCCAGCAGACTGCTTGTAACTAAATTTTCCAACGAACGGCAAAGTTATTTTACCGCGCCTCGTCGTAAAAATAATCCCGAATCGATATATCCAAAGATAATCTTCTGTTTTTCATTCCGAAATGATGTCGACCACCTAAATGATTTAAAAGTCGCTTAAAAGTTTGTAAAAGGAAGGTTCACTCTAATGTTTCGGTGTCACCTTGAAGACAATAATTATGTTTATTATTTTTTTATAGAAATATGAAATTAAAAATGAACACAAGAACATGATCGGATATTATCCGCTGTGCGTGTAGTCTCTATAGTCTGATGTAGAACTGGCTTTACGCAAAATGGCATTATTGCTAGCCGATCAGATGTGGTTTATGTAAGCAAATGAGTCGGGGGTTTTAATTCATCGAGGTAGGCTTGCTACGCGCTAGCTCAAATACAATTATTTTTAAGTACGGAGGATTTTTTTGCTATATTCGAGTGTGTGTTGCTTTCACATAAACCCGTCGGGTCAAATCACATTTTCAATTCGAATTCTGAGCTGTGATTTGCAGAAACGAAACGTGGTTTGCGATCGGGTTTTTTAAGTTGTTATAGGTTAATGATGTTAATCTTGAGGAACTTTATAATTATGATAAAAGCGTCGCATATTCTTTAAGGATTCCTTTCCATTGTTGAGTCCGGTTTTATAAACTTTTATAAGATGTATCTATCTGTTATAAAGTTTTCGTGACCCAGAAAATGTAAAATTACATCGTATGCTCTACAAATATCAGTATCGGGTCATAGTTTTTTAGAACCAATCTCTTATGCATATTTTAATTATTAACAACAAAGGAAATCGTGATGACTAGAAAAACTACTTAGTCTACTTTTATGAATGCTTCCTAATCAATAATAAATTTATTGCTTAAGGCGTAGTAAAAAGAACTGAACGTAGCGTAAGTGAATCGTACTTTCATAATGAAATTATAATAAAATGCGGAAAATATGCTACGCATAAAGTGACCATTAAATTATTAACATGTGCGTAAGTGGCGACAGAACATGTTTTCATTAAAGCTATCATGCTGCCGGAAAAATTTAAGTAATCATTACCTACCTTGTTTTAGTTAACGAATATACGGTAGAATACAATGAAGAAAACAAAAGCTAATAATTAATTAATGATCCCTTGTATTATTATTATGTGTACAATAAAGTTTTAAATAAATAAAATAAATAAATAAATGATTAAGAAGATTGGAGGTAAAAAGATAACACAATATATTGTATAATTACTGATGCTAGTTGGGTACTAAAAGTACTTGAAGTAAAGTATACAGTGATTGAAAACATTATGAGGTATTTTAAGAGGTTTAATCTTATTAATCTAGGTGCTTTTGTCAAAATGGATTTGAGTATTGACAAGTAAATGGTTCAACTTCAAGTCGGTTTGCAATAATTTCGATGTTATTCATGTTTATTTTTTTATTAGGCACTTAAATAGCGAAGAAAAACATTTAGAGTACAATTGTATACCTATCAATTTTCTGCGAAGAATTTATTTTAAGCATGTCGAGTGCTTTTTACTGATTTAGACTATTGCTGTGATACGGCCTCCTGTCTTAGAGCATAAAGAAGGCAGATAACCAGATGTAGGACGTATAAGTCTAATAATAGTAATGAGTGTTAAATAAAGTAATCTAAGAAGGGCTATTTCAAGCTATTTTCTTCTTAACAGCTTCAACTAATTTCAACGATGCACGATAATGAACATACAAAGAATTATTAAATTAATATACCTTTTCTACTCTAAAAATGCAATAACGCATTACAGTAATGGGCTGGATTTAGATAAAAAATTACTAACATTAACGTTCAATAAAGCGGATAATTATGTAGCAATACAAATATTACATAGGCTAGTTATTTTGTTACGTTTTTATTACACGTATATAAACAAGCGAAGCAAATTGTAACTCGGATACGGCAGATGCCGCAATCACTTTACTGTATTCGAATAAAATATTTTCGATGTTAACGTGGAATAGTTTTTAATTGATTAATTTTTGTGTTTGTTACACGCTACAACGACGTGGCTACTTTTGACGTGGGTATTGCGATCTAAAAGAGACTCTGTGATACCTCATGGAATCTTAATTAATGCACTTCGTCATTTTTCCCTAGCAGTGTACCTATAGATAAAAGTTTTAAAAGCTTTTAGTATATTTCTCTAACGCATTTTTTTGCTGCTATCGGCTACTGATTTAATAAATAAATACACGTAATAGTATGTTCGTCATACTTCTGATGTTTTGTGTAATAGGTTTCGGGGTTAGAAGAGAATTTTCAACCACACTAACACCTATCCCCGAAACAAATAATTGTGGATAACACAAACATTTGTCTCTGTACGTGGATCGAATGCCCGGCCTCGTTATTTAGATCTAGGTGGTTTCTAGCTAACCGTGCCACGGTGGATGTTTACTGACGAGTCATAAGCGCCATGTTATTATTTTATAGAGGATGTACATACATACATAATCTCACGCCTGTATTCCCCGAAGGGGTAGGCAGAGGTACATTACTGCACTCACATTTCGCCATTTATATGTATATCAGTCCCACGTAATAGGGGGCGAGCCTATTGCCGCCTTTCGGGCACAATTCCTGACTCCTTGCTGTTACCGAGAAAAAAAAAACCCAATAACACTCTGCCCGACCCGGAATTCGAACCCGGGACCTCGTGATTGTACGGTACATATTTGTACCGCGAGACCACGAGGCTGTTTATAGAGGATGTGTAATATGCTTATTTAATTTCAAGTGGACAATGTTTTCTACTGTTACTCATCACTTTAGGCCCGTATGGTTCAGTTCTTTGCTTTCGCATTTCGCATGTTGTATCTAGCACAGAAGCGTCACTATCATAATGATCTATGTTGCGGAACACGTATGTGCTCGCTTGTGTCTGCACTGCCATCCGACATTTGATACAATAAAATAATGATGTTCATCAATCTTTCGAAACACGCCCCTCGCACTCGCTTCAAAATTTAATTTCCTGCACTAATGTATATCGGCGGTATTATTCTTTGTAGCAGTGTCATTGCAGCTTAATATTTTAGTATAGACTATTATGTAAATGGAATGTGGTCAACGATTTATTTTCCAAGCCTTTCAGATGGTTTAAGTTAAAAAAAAAAATAACCAATCGATTCTCCTTTTCGTGTTCATTAAAATATGCCATAAATAATTTATGTCTGACGGTCCGAGATCATTCGGAAACATCGTGACACTGAACACTTAAAAATTCTTAGGAATTTCTTAGGTGTGTAGTTCAACAACCCGCACTAGGCCAGCGTGGTGGACTAAGGCCTAAACTCTCTCAGTTGTAGAGGAGGCCCATGCCCAGCAGTAGAATGTGTGTATATAGGCCGATGGTAATATATAAGGCCAGTAGCGGGCCGTATGTAGGCTGATGATGATGGTCCGGAATACTTGTTAAAAATTATTAAAAAGATTATCTATGACCTCTATATAACTTTAATTCCCGCTGCAAATTTAATTATATAGCAAGCATAAAATATGCAGGGCATTTCACCTAAATCCCACACAAAATTCAATTTAAAAGAAGCAAAAAGAATTTACATTTACACTTGTGTTAAACAGACGAGTAAAAAAAAACTATAAGAGCGCTCTTAATCTGCGGACTAAATACCAGTGTCCTCATTTGGTGAAGCGTCGGAAAAATTAACACAGTTTTGCAAAGAGTGGAGAGGGAAAATTGCAAAAGGGTGCCTTGTTTTGCGTGAAAAAAATCTGCAGCTCGAGACGAAATGTGCCGAGACAATTTGCTGACATCGCTTCAGTGGATTTGATGGCGGCCATTACATTCGTCACAGTTGAGAGTGGACTTCGAACTACTTTTAAGAATACACATAAAATCTCATCCAATGTGCAGCATGACTTTTAAATTGGAAGCCCTTATACCGTTTATTTGATGCTTTGGTGTCATTGTGGCGACTTCTATGATGTTAATATCTTTTTGAACTTCATCACGTAATACCCTTGTAAATTGCAGACTGCCTAAGTTAACCTGTAACCCTATTAGAAGTTGATGCAACTAATAAAAAAATCTTTAAATAAGTATAGGTATGCCAGCTCGAACTGAAAAACTTGTTAATGTAAATTAACTCCAACAGCGATAAAATCAAATTAGTGGTGTTTGTTATTATTATGTTTTACAATATTCTTAATTGCATTGTAGCAATTACTTAATTACTGTTTGTTACATACGCGAATACATAATAAGAAACTTACACACGATCGCCTGAAGTATTTTATTTACATAATTTAATTTCGTTCGTGTTTCGTGTGCGTATCGGGTATTTGTTTCGATATGTTGTTAATTATAAATAATTATTATCTTGTATATTTCCCCATAGCTAGTTATCAACAACACTTATTGCTTGATGCCTTCTATGGCACAATATTGTAAATTTGAAAGTAATCCTTATTTTTAGATTGGATTCGTATCTCAAAATTAAAAAAACAAAGCCTTTATAGGATCCCTTGTGTTTCACAACCAATTTGAGTTGAAACTTTGTACACATTCTATGACCGAGACACAGACTAGTAGATAAATAAATTTTGAGTATTGCGACGATTTGAGGGGACCAACTGATACTTAGAAAACCTACATACATAAACTCACGCCTGTATTCCCCGAAGGGGTAGGCAGAGGTGCAGACCCACATTTCGCCAGGTATGTATCAGTCCCACGTAATAGGGGGCGAGCCTATTGCCGTTTTTCGGGCACATTTCCAGACTCCGTGCTGTTACTGAGAATTTCCTAATGGAAAAACCCAATAACACTTTGCCCGACCCGGGAATCGAACCCAGGACCTCTAGATCCCACGGCACATACTTGTACCGCGAGACCACGAGGCAGTCTATTAGAAAAGTATTGTACTAAACCAATTATTAAAATATGAGTTGTATATAATATAGATAAATATGTATCCTGATTGTAGGATTATTGCTAATGTCGACTTACAATACTTTTTCCCTAACAAGAACGCTATGATTAACAAGCTTCCCTTTGTAGGCATTAAAGCTCACGAGAACAAAGCTATGTTTCTCTTTGAGTAGCTTTTTTACCCTTTGTAAATACAATTCCATTAGCGGGTTCAGGACTTAGAAATTGCGCATGAAAAAGTTTTCCTCTTGAGCTCTCGCATACAGGTACAATTAGGTACCATGTATATATATATATTTGTTTCAATTCCACGTGTTGGGGTGATGCAAGCTTAAATCTCAAAGAAACTCTTCGAGCTTCAGTGCTATGCGCGCAATTTTTAATGCTGTTGTACAGGAGCTATGGAAGCCGGTGTGAATTTAGATTGTCAGTGTCTACTGTCGGGACTCTGTAATCTAAGATGAAACGTGTATCTTTAAGGCATATCTGTCGGCCAGTCCTTATTGGAGCTATTCAATAATATATTAAAATAATTATTTGTTCTATTTATAAAAGTTTAATCACTTTAGCAGTTGCATAGAAACGTGTGATTTAATCCATTTTTACATAAGTGTTGAAGTGGAGCGACGAATGGCGAAATGATTATATCTTTACGCCTATTACAAATATGCAAGGAGTTGTGCCGGCGTATCGATCACGATGCGAGTTGTGAGGCAATCAGCGCGCAGCCACAATTATTTACAACCACTTGTTATAAGTAACTGGGATAATTGCATTGCTTTATGCAACTGCGATTGATTGCAGATCACTTATGCGCTGAAAATAGGTCACGTTTCTGTAATAACGCGTTCTTTAGGATTGTGTTCAGAGAGCTGAAATAACACTCTCCATTTGGTGTTCCATAGAATATTGTAGATCTCTGGGAGTCTAATAAGGATTTTTATACTATTATTGTATTAGTATTTTTGCGTCTTGGCTTTTCAGTTGTAGCTTCTCATCTATCATAGTCCTACATACACTCACTGAACTGCGATCATCATCAGCCCAAATACGTCCCACTGCTGGGCACGGGCCTCCTCTACAACTGAGAGGGGGTTTAGGCCTTAGTCCACCATGCTGGCCTAGTGCGGGTTGGCGGACTACACACCTTAGAAATTCATAAGAACTTTTAGGTGTGCAGGTTTTATCACGATGTTTTCCTTCACCGTTATAGCAAGTGATAATTCATTGTGAATACACACGTAACTTCGAAAAGTCAGTGGTGTGTGCCTGGGGTTTGAACCTGTGACCGCCGAAATTCTCGACCGCGCGCCTAAACTGCGATGCCCGCTGTCATTTCTGTTCATGCCACTGTCAATTTAAAACTTGTAGGGCCATCCGCACCGCAATGCGGTGACAAAATCTCTAATCTAATATCTGATCTGGAAGTGAAGAAGATGAAGATGTGGGTATATGTGTACAAACCTCCGGTATTCCTATTGTTACCTCATGCAGATCGTCGAGATGATTCTACCGTCACGGTCGAGACCACGCATTCAATAAATAATGCTGATACAAATATTTTTACAAAATTTGCGCCGGCTGGAGATGAGCACGCATTATGTACCGTGTAATCGATTGAAAACATCGCGCTCGGTGTTGGTTGCGCAACTATAAATCTTAGTGGTTTACGATCGAAAGCGAATCTTGCGGTACACGTCCGAGTGTTCGCGACGGACTTTTCATTGATATTTTTTTGCTGTCTCACGGTTGTCTGTTGTTGTAATTTTCGAATATTTGTTTTGATGGCTTTCTGAAATCTGTCGATTCTTCGGGTTAATTTTGTACGTTTATTTAAGAATTTGATCGAGACTGCCTCGTGGTCTCGCGGCACAAGTATGTGCCGTGCGATCTAGAAGTCCTGGGTTCGATTCCCGGGTCGGGCAAAGTGTTATTGGGTTTTTCCATAAGGAAATTCTCAGTAACAGCACGGAGTCTGGAAATGTGCCCGAAAACGGCAATAGGCTCGCCCCCTATTACGTGGGACTGATACATACCTGGCGAAATGTGGGTGCAGAAATGCACCTCTGCCTACCCCTTTGGGGAATACAGGCGTGAGTTTATTATGTAGATCAAGTTTGCAAGGAATGGGATGGTCTACACGCCTGTACCTATGGTCTATGAGAATTGGAGTCGGCTATGTTATATGAACATGTGAAATCTGTTTGTCTGTGAGCCATACAACGTGCATGTTGGTAGTGTACAACCGACGGTTAGTTACGACTGCACTATGTGAGACGATATATCATACATCGGAAATTAATTTCACACTTAAATTAAACAGCTATGTCTGTTACCGGGTTACTGGTTACAATATTGTGGAAATTTAATTCGCTTCCGTTACGCCATTTGGGCGTATGCCTTTTTTTAGAGCATGTTTAGTGCTCGTATAATTGATAATAACTATTTGGGATTTTTTCTGAAAACACTACTTGATTCCAAACCATCTAACGGTTGCCTGGAAGAAATTGCCGATAGTGATAAGGTCGCCATTTGTGACATTACCTTATAGAGATGTTACCATAAAGCAGAAATAAATTAATAAATATTTTTCTTAGTTTTCGAATTGATGTAAATTTGTTTCAGGTCTATAGGTATTTGAAAACTTAAGCACATCAAATATAAACTCTTATTTCTTTAAAAAAAAAACTGTAAAAGACCTAGCTATATCGCCATCTCGTTTTCAAACAGCTCTGCGAACGCAAAGAAATGGGAGGTGGAACTGGCGACGCTGAAGAGCAACAACCTCCGGCTGACTGCCGCGCTGCAAGAGAGCACCGCCAACGTGGACGAGTGGAAGAGGCAGCTGCACCAGTACAGGGAAGAAGTGGCTCGCGCCAGACACTACGCCGGAAAAGGTAAGGCTCAAATGACGCTACACTTTTTCTACTAGCACAACAAAGTGACAATGTCGTACCTAATGATAGACACGATGCTGTTCAAATAGAACATCAACTGGCGAGAGACTTGATGCCTGCTTGCTGAGATGCTTCTTCTACGCACTTCTTATAGGAGTGTAGACTGAACAGAAACAATGGCAAAGGTTTTCAGCGACACTATAAAAAATTGTATGGCAACGCCCAATTTTTTGTTGCAGTTTTGTCAAATTTTGAGTGTTCTTGATTGACGAACCTCATAAAAATTAATATGATTAATTGTACCGAATAATCTGATTATAAATATTAAGCAGGGAAGTGACTGATATTGCTCTGCTTTATTTAGCTAATAATAATTAGTTTTTTTTTTGTTTTACTCTTCGAATATTGCAAGACTTCATCGGGGAAGTTGTGATCTCCCACGATTGATCTGGATGATTAATTAAGTTTAAGATGTTCTTGTCTTTAAAGAGCCTGTTTTGTGTTCCAGCGGGTGATGCAACCGAAGTGGAGCAATTGAGACAACGCGTTGCTCAATTGGAAGCAGAGTTAGCACAGAAAAACGAGGAGCTCGCCCAGATCACTAAATCCAAGAAAAGTGAACAGGTAATAGAATAGTCTATGGAAATTTGTTTTGTGCCACTTTGTTTATAATTTTCTTCGCACTTTGTTTTATATTTATTGATGAACTATAAAGTTAAAGAAAGATAGATAGAGAAATATCTGAAAGTTCATCATGGTTTTAGAATCCAAAACCGTAATTGTCTTATTTCGTCAATAGTGTTAACCGTTTTGATCCTTACATTAAATGCAATTATTTAGATCAGTTTTTTATTTAGTATTTTAACCATGGCTATAGAAATTGTACAGTTACTTAATACCCATTATGACATTGCAGGATGCGGAAGCTAAATTAGCCCAGAGCCAGTTGGAGCTCGCCATCGCTGCCCAAGAGGGACAGCGGCAGGTCATACAGGCGCTCAACGATCAGCTTGCGCGGCAGCTCGACGAACTGGTAAACAATTCACACTATTTGTTTCATTTTAAAATGTTTTTTTTTCGGTATTAAATACTTTATTGATATTACGACTTGGAGGTTCCGTATAAATGTAGTGTGTATAGTAATGATGGTTGAATCAGATCAAGTTTTTTATTATTTCTGGGCTGGATAAATTAGGCGAGTCTGAATGTGTGTGATATGGGCCGATTCTGTTAGATCATAGTGCGTCTAATATAAGGGTGAAGCACATGTATAGCAATGGACGATTTATTGATGTTTGTGATAATTGCGACATTGAAGTTAATGATGGCGACGTGAAGTATGATGATGATGTAATCCTACTAATATTATAAACGCGAAAGTTTGTACCTATGTATGGATGTATGGATGTCTGGATGTTTGTTGCTCTTTCACGCAAAAATTACCGAATGGATTTTAATGAAAGCTTACAATAATGTAGCTTATACATTAGAATAACACATAGGCTATAATTTTTAAAGATAGTGTGTGAATTGTCCAAAATATAACAATAATTGTCGAGTAAGTCGGAAAAAATCTGCCATTTGCGCGCTATTCTGGCGTACGCTGCAAAAACTGTAGACTATACACGTATATATTATACAAGAGAAATGTTTATCTTAATTAGTCCTACAAAAAAATCCGCGACAGCATATTATATCTATCTTTTATGAGTAAGCCATTATCGCCAAAACAGTGAACCATGAATACAATAAAAATCTATGATACAAAAATGGATCGCTGAATGTACTAAGCGCAAATCTCGAGAACAGCTGAACCGATTTCGCTAATTATTTTTTTGTTGTGTCTGCTATTGTCAGGTGAAGGTTCTTATGAACGAATTTTTTTTTAAGAAAATTGCGAGGAATATGGTAAAATCAACAATTTCATTTTCTCATATAAACTGTTCTACCTAATTTCCTGTCAAACATTCTATGTTTATCCCGTCAATACAGTTAAAGGTCCCATCAAATTAAAGAACGTATTTAAATAAAGGTTTTGAATCGACAACATATATCCACAATATTCGAATAATTGCGTATTTTACATTTAAAAAATGTAAAATAATTAGTAATTAAAAGGGATTGACATATTTATTGGTTGTCAAATATTTATGCGTGCGTTCAGAAATGTATTTTTAAACTCCTTGGTAATACCTGATTTACAAACGAAGGCAGGCTCGGTAGTCATCACGCTTTGAAATCTAAAACACCCACATCTATGCAATGGAATGTGCTTGGTGTTAGGAAAACCGTTGAGTAATGTTATTCACGTGACGATACTCAAAGGACAAATTAAAGATGAATTGGTTCTTGAGAATTCATCAATTAGATTGATCTAAGGATTTCATTGATCCCCACGGAGATACCCTTTGAGTTTAGCATATATTGTCAATGCGAAAGTAGCACTGCTGTATTATACTTTCACGCCTAAAACATTTGACCGATTTGGATGATTTTTGGTATGCATAAAAACGGGACCATAAAAAGGGACATAGGCTACTTTTTTTGGAATCAAGTTCCTTATTTAATTCATTAAGTGCCATTTTGAGCACTTGGGAGACTATTAATAGATTCACTTATTATCTTTCTGCACCCAACCCTGAAGTCTACGCGGACGAAGTCGCGGGCAAAAGCTAATATTATATAATATTACTGTCTGTTCACCAGTCGACGATCCACCGCGAGATAAACACGGCTCTGCAAACATGAGACGCGGCCTGCGCTCCGCCGCCCGCGATATACGCGTCGGTGTGCAAGGAGCGTGTCGACCAGCGGCCCGAGCAGCGAGTAGACCAGCGAGTAGACCGAGTAGACCAACGAGCGGACAGAGTAGACCGCCGGCTGCCGCTGCTGCTGCGCCACGAGGCTGAGGAGCCCACATACGTCACAGTCAAGGCGAAGAAATGAAGAGTGCTCTCGGTATTTCGCAAGGTGCACGAGTTTTTTTAAATGGCTTTTATGTTTGTAGTGTTGGTGGGAGCGGGGAATTTATGATTCTTATAGTGATTTTACAATATTTTATTTTAAATATTGATTACGATTTTTAAATGATTTTTATTTATATTAAATTACGTATGTATTATTTATTGAATAACCGAGGTGCATTTATGTGTAGCAAATATTTTCTTCTGTTATACAAGTTGATTGTCTTATTTACAATGTTTTTGGTTATATCAGACTCTACTGTTAGAAAGTATGTAAAAATAAGTATTTTAATTTTCTTTCCCTTCTTTCTCTCCACAATAGTTTTATGAGGATTGGTTTTTAAATCTATCTGGTTCAATACTTACACTTCGTACCTTATAAAAATATAAAAAATTTAAAATAACTATACTTATATATAGAACCAATTTAATCTTTAAAAAGAGTTTAAATATATGTACATAGTGCACCTTACACTGCATACTTTCTGACAGTACTATAAATAACAAAAATTCCTCGCTCGATCACACCAATAATTTCTATAGGTGTTTTATTCAAGTCAATAAGTTTAGCTGTCCTGTTAATGATCCTATTTGTCACAATTTACATATGAATCTCTTCAATAGTATTGTATTGATTAATGAAATTATTTCCAACCGTTTGTAATCCAATCCAATCCAATCCATCAGCCAATCGAAGTCCACTGCTGGACATAGGCCTCTCCCAATGACTTCCACAGGGACCTGTTGGAAGCAGCCTGCATCCAGCGACGTCCCGCGACCTTCACCAGGTCGGCCGACCATCTTGTCGGAGGACGTCCCACGCTGCGCTTTCCGGTACGTGGCCTCCACTCGAGAACTTTTTGGCCCCATCGGCCATCAGTTCTCCGCGCTATGTGCCCGGCCCATTGCCACTTCAGCTTGCTAATCCGCTGGGCTATGTCGGTTACTTTAGTTCTCCTACGGATCTCCTCATTTCTGATTCGATCTCGTAGGGAAACCCCGAGCATAGCCCTCTCCATAGCTCGCTGAGTGACTCTGAGCCGTCTAATGAGGCCCATAGTGAGAGGCCACGTCTCAGTGCCATATGTCATCACTGGTAACACACAACTATCGAAGACTTTCGTCTTCAGGCACTGAGGTATTTTGGACGAGAAGACGTCGCGTAGTTTCCCGAACGCTGCCCAACCGAGTTGGATTCGACGATTGACCTCTCTCTCGAAGTTGGACCTGCCTAACCGGACCACTTGTCCCAAATAGACATATTCGTCTACAACTTCGAGAGTCGAGCCCCCAACTGCGATCGGGGTGGGCACAACATGGACATTCGACATGATTTTCGTCTTGTCCATGTTCATTTTAAGACCCACCTGTTGAGAGACTCGATTGAGGTCTTCGAGCATAGTGCTAAGGTCTTCCAGCGATTCTGCCAAGACTACAATATCGTCGGCAAACCGGAGGTGTGTGATATACTCGCCGTTGATGTTGATGCCGAATCCTTTCCACTGCAAGAGCTTGAAGGCGTTTTCCAGCGCGGCAGTGAACAGTTTCGGAGATATGACATCTCCCTGTCTCACGCCTCTCTGTAGTGGAATAGCCTTCGTGCTCTGATCTTGTACTCGGACCGACATGGTGGCGTTGCTGTATATGCTTTTCAACACCTCGATGTACCGACAGTCAATGTGGCACCGCTGGAGAGACTCCAGCACAGCCCAGGTCTCGATCGAATCAAAGGCTTTCTCATAGTCCACAAACGCTAAACAAAGCGGCAAGTTATATTCCTCGGTTTTTTGTATAACTTGCCGAAGCGTATGGATGTGGTCTATGGTGCTAAAGCCTTTTCGGAAACCGGCTTGTTCGGGAGGCTGGAACTCATCAAACCTGCGTTCGAGACGATTGGTGATGACCCTCGAAAACAACTTATAGACATGGCTCAGGAGCGAGATGGGCCTGTAATTCTTCAGCAAAGTGTTATCACCTTTTTTGAAGAACAGTACCACCACGCTCCTGCTCCATGCCTCTGGCGTTGAGCCCTCGAGGAGAACGGAATTAAAGAGCCTCTGAAGGACTTTAAGTACCGGCGTTCCGCCCGCTTTCAGAAGCTCTGAAGTGATTCCGTCCTCACCCGGCGCCTTGTTGTTCTTAAGTTGCTTCAGGGCCATCTCAATCTCACACAGGCTGATGTCCGGGATATCATCACTGAAGTGGCGGATCAACTCGGCTCTCGGGTCTTCGGCCGAGCTAACAGTCGGTTCGGCAACCGAGGTGTAAAGCTGTCCGTAGAACCTCTCGATCTCTCTTAACACCTCTGCCCTCGTCGACACTACGCTGCCGCCCTCCGTCTTCAGCCTAGACAGCTGTCTTTGCCCAATAGACAAGTCTCTTGCAAACACTTTGGAGCCTCCGTTCCGCTCAATTGTCTCTTTAATGCTCACAGTATTGTGAGCACGGACATCGTGTCGCAAGGACTTCCAGATCCGTCTATTGAGCTGACGATATGCTTCGGCGTCCTCGGAAGACTGCAGCGCCATAGATCGACGTTCGGCCATAAGGTCAAGAGTGTGGATCGAGAGTTTTTGAAGTCTATCTCTACGGCGAGGTCTAAAATGCTTAGATCCCACCGTATGGACAGCTTCTACCAAACCGCTGTTTAACTCGTCCACTGCAAGGTTTTCTTCTAGGCAATCAAAGCGATTTCGAAGCTCGAGTTGAAAGCTCTCGGGGTTTTGGATATGGGCGCGAGTAGGTCGGAGCGTAGACTTCATCATGCGACGCCTTTCTAGCTGGACGTTGATATTCAATGAGCCTCTAACCATTCGGTGATCACTGCCGGTTTTCACCCTGTTGATCACAGAGACATCACTGAATATCCGTCTATTCGTCGTCAAGATGAAATCTATCTCATTTCTCGTAGAACCGTCAGGACTCAGCCAGGTCCATTTCCTGTGAGGCGGCTTCTGGAAAAAAGAGTTCATCGCGAAGAGTCCCTCTTTCTCCAGAAAGTCGGCCAGCCTCTGACCCCTGAGGTTCCGTTGCCCATGTCCAAATTGCCCCACTTTCAACTCTGCATCGCTTCTCTTGCCCAACTTTGCGTTGAAGTCCCCCATAACAACATTGAAGTAGGTTTTGGAAGTATGTATGGCCCGACTTATGTCCTCATACATCTCCTCTACTTCTTCATCTGGGTGTGTCGAGGTCGGCGCGTATACCTGTATGACCTTCAACGAATATCTTTTCGATATTCTGAGTATAAGGTACACTACCCTGCTCGACACACTTTCGATGGATACGATGTTGTTGATGAGAGACCTGTGGACGAGAAATCCGACACCTCCTCGGGACTGTTGGTCGTCCCCCCGGTAGAAGAGCAGGTTACCGGACTTCAGGGTTATCGTGTCCTCCCCGATTCTTCGGACTTCCGACAACCCCAGAATGTCCCAGTGTAACCCGCTCAATTCTTCTTCCAGTTCGACAATCTTCTCGTCTGTCCTCAACGTGCGTATGTTGTGTGTTACCAGGGCCAGTCGTCGTCGGGGGTGGTAGCCGGGGCCAACCCGGGGATTCTTAGCACCCCCTGCCCCGCCGTAACCATGGCCGCTACCGTAGCCAGGAATAGCGGGGCTGCCGGGGACTGGGGGCCTGGTCCTAGTTTCACTCATCAGAAGGTATTTGCCAATACTCGCCACGCTTGGCAGGCGGGTTGGCGAGCGCAGGAGGGGACTCGCGTTGATGACGCTGCTGCCCGTCATCAACCAAGGAAAGGGAATAGGGTGTGTGGGTAGAGGATGGTATGGGAAAGGAAAGTATGGCCTATAGGAGTGGATACTGCAGTCACGGAAGGGGAGGTTGGTAGTGACTGCAGTAGCTCGGGGAGGTCGAGGTCGCGTACTCGAAGCCCCTATTCTAGGGTAGGCCATGACCACTAGATAGGAGCATCCCTGACCAAATTTGTAATGGTTATTGATATTAATCATTAACACCTCAACATGTGAACTTCCAATATGGATAGTTACTAATACAGTGTAGGACAAACCTAACAGTTCTGTTATCAGTAAATAGACTTCATATAGTTCTTTAATGATTGTGTAAAAAATATCAATTATAACAATCATGTGTTTCTTAATAATCAAATATCAACTTGGAAGTTCACAGAAAATTGTTAAGGCAATATGAAAACTTAATTGAACATCAGATCATTTAATGTATCACTGTGGTAGCCTCTACGGCTTCATCTATAAATGTGTCTTCATATTTAAAAATAAATAAATGAAGAGTAAATTAAAACGAATGATGTGTGTCACCGGTATAGTAATACAAGACAGGAAGGAGTAGTACGGTGAGAAACGCTCATATGATCTAGAACAAATAATTGAATGATGCTTGTTCAAGATATTTTCTATGGAGATATTTTTGTTTTATCCAGTCCTGTCTAATGTAACAACTTTAGCTCTCTCTCCAAATATCCCCAGTCAATTGAGTGATATCAACCCACCATTTTAAGTGTCGTGTACATATTTGTTTTGCATTTGTGTAAATCAATGATAGTATGCCAAAAAGTATATAATTTTATTTATACGTAGTTGTATTGTGTGGCTGCACGGTGAAATACCGATTTTGATGACGAAAAAAAAAAAAAAATTGAAATAAAGGAAATTCTTTATTCATGTTCGATGACTTCGCCTGGTTTGTGAGATGGCGAACGCAGACGATTTCGGTGTTTCTGTTACGAGCTATATACGCGTAAAATTACTTAGTTTGTTCTTCAGGCCCGCAGTCAGATATAAGTTCATAGGTCCTAGTGTTATTTTTCTCGAATATTAGCGGTGTCCCCATCTGTCTCCAGGCCTGATCAGATCTGTTGACGTCTGCGATCGTCACTATTGTCGGCGGGCTGTGCCATGTCTTAGTGTAAAATGAACTATTCCATATAGTTATATGTGTTTACGACGCTTCGCCCTGTTCCCATTAGAGGGCGTTCGGAGTGTTATTCAGGTAACGTTGCTCCGATGGATACGGGAGGCGTCGAATTAAATTATTGCATAGTTGTAAGGATAATTAATTGTATGTTATGGTAAAGCGAGATTGAAAGCTCTTTCCTTTACTATTACCACTTTGGATCTGGTTTGTGCATTTCGTTTCGTCCATCACACCGTTGTTTTGCTCGAATAAGTTGTCCACTTTAACTATAAGATAGATTAGAAACGATGTACCATAAGTTTATGTACAATTTCCTTTCACTTTCCTACTGTGTAGGCTATTTAATGTAATAATATTCCGAAACATAAGAATATATGGTTTTTAAATCGGATATAAAATTTTCATATTTAGATATACGACGTGTGACACCGGTTTGTTTCATACGACGTCGTACTTTGTCGGTACAGTTGCGGCCGAAACAATGGGATGTGCAATCAAATATATCAATATTACATGAACAAATATTCGTGCCAATCACTATACGAAAGTACGACACAAATGTGTGGAACTTTAAACTATTATAATAATTGAAAACTGAACATCACAAAACATCCGTCTATTTATTCCCGAATAATTATTTTATTATTTTTTTCTTTTTAGTTATGTAACAAATTTTATTTCGTTATATTTTAATGCCCTGTATTTAATAGACCCCTTAGCAAATTAGTGAATGCTTTGACGGATAACAGATATGCAAACTTTTTGCAAAAGTTCCGTTCCCCTTCGCATTTACTGGTGTATGTAGTCAATTAAAAATTTGTCTATGTGTTTTTTTACAACCAGCTACAATCTTTTTTATGTTACCTTTACCTTTTAATATCTGTTATCCGTTAAAACAAAAATAAATAAATGAAACCAAAATGATATCATTGAAAAAGGCTGAGGACACAATTTTAAGATATACAATGTCTTCTGAACAGGGTAATTTCATTTACTGTTGTGTAATTTTTTAAATATTGAAAAACAATTGTTATTCGATTTTTACTGTCGTCTACTGCGTACATTCTCCGTAGAGCGAATAATGAAGCATTTAGCGTGGCGTCGTGCGCTTTTAACATAGAACTTGGGTAATTCATGTTCATGAGCTTTTGACTGAATTGTGTTTTGTCGTCATGTGTATTTTTTCGCTTTTGAAACGAATTTGATAAGTATCTTGTTCATTCAAAAATCAAAAATATGAATGTGTATTGCTGAAATTACAAAAAATAAATCTGCGAATAATTTTTTTTTCTCTTAAAAATTTAAACTAAAAACCCTTTTTTTGGTTTACTGTTATTAAATCAATTTAGCGTATGGCACCCTAAATGAATGGCCAGCAGTAGATTTATCTTCGATTTTTCATCACAGCATTGTAACCACTGTTCTGCATTCAAAAGTGTGACATAATAACATGGCATTAAAACACTTTTCAGAATAATTAAAACTGAATTCGAATAACTTTTATCAAATTATAGATATGTATGACTTTTCTTTAGAAGCCGATTAATCGTTTTTGAGTACTCGTTATATATTGTTTCAACTATAGATTTGCAAACACATGGATAATTTTGTTTCTTACCTATACGTATAAGTAATTTAGGATGAACAAAAAGTGTTTATAAACTCTTATATTTATTTGTAAATGTAAATCTTGTTTATCAAATGTAGTTAAGTAGAAACCGATGGATCTGTTATATGAGATAAAAATAAACTGTATTGAATAGTTAAAAGTGTAAGTGTTATTTCCAATATGTCATGTAAAACCAACGATGTTACGTGTGTTTACCTATATCGAAGGTTTCCAACGAGGGGGAAGAAGAAAGTAGAGGGGGGAAATCCCAGACTCCCCCTTTTTATAAGACAGTCGAAGCCAGTTCAATATCGATAATACAACATTTACAAAAAGGCCTAGACTGTCGTGACTTTGGGAACCTTCGATCTAAATTATTAGATAGTTATTGTATGTAACTGTATCAATATCGTTACAATAGTTAAATGAATTTAACAGATGTATAATGATTTTCGTAAATGTCTCGCTGCGAGTCGGCTCGTCTCATTTCTTGGAAAACTAATAAAAAAATTAAAGTAATTAAAAAAATAATTAAAAAATATAATAGTGCGACCGAGTACAGTGGCCCGAAGTGTCCCACCGAATGTCAGGAGTGCCAACCTAGCAAATGCAGAATGTATTGTCTTCTGGACGACTGTGGTCGGTAGTATAAATAATAAAATTGTTGTAATCGCATTATAGTTTGTAATTTATTCAAATATATTATGTACCGGTTGGCTTTGTATTCCTTGCCGGTGTTGCCAGTTAATACTGAAATATTTACCATAGATTATTTTCACATTAAAATATTAGATTGTTAGACATCTTAATATAAATAATTTCTCCTATAATATTAGCGGATTAGATTAATTATACTGAGCTTAAAATTTCATTGTAGTTGAAAGCTGTAACTGTAAATTTCTATCGCCTATCACGAGGTGGATGTTAAATTAAATATTAATATCCTGAGTAAATAGATGTTAGAATGAGTAAACCCAATTCGAAACATTTAGCACGGAATACAAGGCGGGCCGCGAGTATGTGTACGTACTACGTAATATCTTCCATTAGTCTCGTAGTCGCTGTGGGCTGCCGTATGCGTTAACAAATAAATACTATTAAATATGAATTTATATGGGTAATTTTATTTCACCTTTCAATAACATCCTATCCTGCACTGTACTTGTTTATTAAAGCGTGTTTTCCGATCATAGAAGATATACTGCCTCGTGGTCTCGCGGCAAAAGTATGTGCCGTGCGATCTAGAGGTCCCCGGTTCGATTCCCAGATCGGGCAATTTGTTGTTAGGTTTTTCCATTATGAGATTCTCAGTAGGAACACAGAGTCTGGAAATGTGTCCGAAAAACGGCAATAGGGTCGCCCCATTTCTGCATAATTGCGGAACTAATATATACCTGACGAAATGTGGGTGCTGAAATGCACTTCTACCTACCCCTTTGGGGACCGATAGCCTATACAATAATTGAGTTAATCTCAAATCTTCAGTCTCATTCGAAATCTGTTGTTCTGCAGTGGGTGCCGTCATATATTAACCTAGACGGAAATGATATTGCCGACAATCTAGCGAAAGAAGCTATATGCGATGGCATACCTCATTTTATGTTGCCCTGTCATTTTGAAATTATAAGCCAATTGAAAAGAATATGTTTTGATATGTGGAAGGAGTATTTTGACAAGAGATCCAAAGATAGGGGAATCTGGTATAGAACGATTCAGCCAAATCCTCTGAGATCATCATGGATTGACAATGATGTTTTAAATAGGAATGAAATTATATTAGCTTTAAGATTGCGTTCCGGCCATATTCCATCTGGTAAATTTAAGTTCCTCATGGGAATTAGTATATCCCCTAATTGTGACACTTGCGGTGTGATTGATGATGTTTATCACATCCTGATGGAATGTGATCGAAATAAATTTAACCGTATAAATGTTGTAAATAAAAACCACGTAGGTGAATGTAATAGTATTCTAAGTTTACCTTTAACCCTAGATTACTAAACTTACCTACAAGTGACGTTATTACTAAACATTCGTAAAAAATACGACAGCAAAAGAAAACCGAATAAATTTATGAATCATGAATTTTAATTATTTTGGAAATTACAATTACTTATTATTTGGGTTTAAGAGATCATATCATAATAAAAATTGTTTAATTTTTTTTACTCTACACAGTTTGAACACATATTCATGTTGTGCACCCTACATATGGCTCTTTTACATTTTATACAAAAGTTAATTGTCATTTTTCTAGCCTTAGACGGACGCAAGGCACATGTTTTTCTAGAATTTAATTCTTGCATAATTGCCGCTTTAGGAATAGCTTCAATACCTAAGATATCTTTCATGAGCTCTTTGATATCTCGCCGCAATGTTGGTTTATCTTTTAGGTGAAATTCCATAAGAGCATCAGCCATTTCGAAAATGTAGTCGTGCATGGATTTACTTTTTTTGTTTGTTTTTGCAATTGATGCTAACATAAATGACGTATGAGTTTATTATTATAATATTAATCATGTTATAAAACAAACAATGTCAGTCGTGGTCCATTTATGTCTATTTTTGCCTCCATTTTTTTTTTCTTATTGTGATAACCCTAGGATTATATAGCGTTTTGTTTTGATTACTTTGATCAGTTTTAATGTTCATAGAATCTTCAAGAGTGTGAAGAATTAGATTCTATATACTGGTATCGCTTTAGTAACTGAAAAATAGGAACATCAGAATCAGTGCTTTCCACGATATCCGACATAATTGTGTATTCTTCTTCAATATCACTATCGGTCAATTGATGCTATTTCACTTCTAAGTTGTATTTTGACTCACTCAGTATCTCTTGCTGCTGTGCGCTCTCATCGTCATCTTCAGCCACCTACATAACTGAAAAATTTCATTGTTTCCAAGAATTCGAGACATATAAAACAATATTTTATTGTATGTATATAAATACAATATATACATTATATTATATATATTTACTATTATAAATAGTAAGCATATAAACATATATATGTATGTATATATACTATAATCAACACAAAATCTTTGTGAAAAGTGTTAAAAGTAAGTACACTTACCTTTGCTCAAAACTCGCGCAAACACTAAACATTCGTAAAATTTACGACACGTTAGTTATAACTCATTATACAAATCACATCCGACCACAATGATAGCGCGTAGCAAACCGATAGACGCAATTAGGAAGGTACAGTGAAGCAGGGGACGCGGGAATGACGAGAACTTTGTTTTTTCCAGGAATCATGATTTTGCCGTTGTAAATTTTACGATAGGTAGTTTAGTAATCTAGGGTTAAGTGATTCGGCTAGGATATTATATAAGTTAGTTAAGGACAGATTTGTTTAAAATTTATGTTATTTGTTATGTTTCTCTGGGGCGACATTATCGCTATAGCGACAAAGCCTCTAAATAAATAGAAAAAAAAACCCCTTTGGGGAATAAGGCGTGAGGTTATATATATAAGAGTACATAGGTATATGTATAAACATGTACTAACGTTTTAAGTGAGATGGATTGAGGCGACACTGAGACGAGCCGTAAGTATAATTTATATTTTTCTGTGGCAACATTTAACTGCTATGACAACTTATTGATAAACGACCTTCATGTTTTTTATTCTGAAAATTATTCTATTTATCATGAAGATGGTGCGCGAAGCTATTGATGTTTTCAAGTACACATACCTACTTCGTGTTGCTAATATGGGATTGGAAACCAAATTATCACGTACTTTAACGGTGAAGTAAAACATCGTGATGAAACCTGCACACCTAAAACTTCTTAGGAATTTCTTAAGTGTGTAGTCCGCCAACCCGCACTGGGCCAGCTGTGGGACGTATATGGGCTGATGATGATGTTGATGACGGGAAACTACAATAACACTTTGCGAATCGGAATATGCTGTCTAGTTTGTGTGGTAGTATAGTAAAGTAGGATTAAGATAAGCTCGTAACGATCTGACTAATTTTGTTTTTACAGGGGCGAAAAACAGAAAGGTATTTTTTTAAAGGAGTACCTCGTGGTCTCTTGGTACTAGTATGTGCCGTGCAATTCTATTCCCGGGTCGGGCGAAGTGTTTTTGGGTTTTTCCATTAGGAAATGCTCAGAAGCAGCACGAAGTCTTGAATTCTGTCCGAAAAACGGCAATAGGCTCGCCTCCTATTACATAGTACGTAAAAAACAATTAGCGAAATGTGGGCGCAGAAATGTATCTGCCTACTCCATCGGAAAATACAGCGAGAATGTTTGTATCATGTATATATGTATTTTTTTAAATAGCATAGCAAAGTGACAACCACATGGCTGTACGGCGCTCTACGGGCAGAGCACTAAGTGGCGTGAGATTATTTGTTCTCGTAATTTAACATAGAAATAGAAGCTTGTGTCTCAGATTATAGTAAGTCCAAAACAATTAAATTGCAGCAGGGAATTCCAACTTCCTTTTTTATCGCTGAAAACCTACGGTTATTTATGAGGCAAAATATGCATTCATCATCATCAGCCCATATACCTACGTCCCACTGCTGGGCACGGGCCTCTTCTACAACTGAGAGGGTTAAGGCCTTAGCCCACCACGCTGATCTAGTGCGGGTTGGCGGACTACACACCTAAGAAATTCCTAAGAACTTAGGTGTGCAGGTTTCATCACGATGTTTCCTTCACTGTTAAAGTACGTGATAATTCTTTGTATACCCACATAACTTCGAAAAGTCAAAGGTGTGTGCCTGGGGTTTGAACTAGAGGTGAGCGATTATGAATGATTTTGATAATCGAATGATACTACTAATACTAATTTTGATAATCGATTATGAAATTAGTAACTAATTTGTTTTCATAATCGAATGACGTTACTAATTTGAACTACTAATCTCGTCGGGACTGAAGTGGGTCTTGTTTTTTTTTAGAAATTCCCAACTGCAGGCTCCAGAGTGGCTCGTTTTTTTTTTTTAGGAATTTTTACCTCGCGAATGCAAATTAGTAATTGGAAATATCTCGAGACATGTTCATAATCGAATGATTTCATTAGTAATTACTAATTAGTAATAGTTATAATCGAGATACTATACGATTACTAAAATTAGTAATTACTAATTCTCATAATCGAGATATCTCGAGATATCTTCATAATCGAATGATTCCATTAGTATATCTCATAATCGCCCACCGCTAGTTTGAACCTGCGACCGTCGAGATTCCCGACCGCGTGCCCAAACCTCGAGGCCATAACGACTTATGCATTATTTTATATTTTTATAAGTGTGAGATTACCGAAGCGTAAGATATTTGTGTCTGCTCGGATTTAGACCCCTATCTTCGCTGGACGCTGTAATTATATAAAACGCAAATTTCGACTACTCGTACGGCTCTCAATTTTTATCACCGGGATAATATATAAAGTTTGTTGCTGAAAAGTAATTCTGAATCATAATATAATGTATAGTGTTCATTACAATATTTCAATCAAACGCTGTACTTTTTGTAGTCAATAATATATTCGTAACATTTATAAGCATAAGTACTTACGTTTTCATTAATACTAACTCGTAACTAAATTTCAGCACTCCAATATTTTTTTATTTCCGTTATGGTGTTTTATTTGTAAATCATATCAAATATTTATGTTATATTCAGGAATAAATAATCTTTATTGCGATGAGACAACAAAAATTAACCTAAAAACGCTGACAAGACAAAAATTTCGAACGGCGCGCGTCCTAGGCTGAATGCCACTGTTGTCATCGATTTCCCACAGCGCATGTCAGATTTCCCGCCTTTTCGGCAGTGCCGCGCGCCTATTGCTGTGATACGAACGTCGTCCGTACACCGAATTTGCGCTTTTGCTAAAAAAACAAAAAAAATATATTTGAAACCTACCATACGGGCTTGAGTAAAAGTTTATGTAATTATTCAGTTTGAATTTATTTTTATGTGATTTGACTATTGTAATATTGAACGTGAGCTTTCAACGACTTTGTTTTGAGGTGAGTTGTTCTTATTATTAATCGATATATTGGGATTTTTATGGCTATAATAAATTTTGTTTCGATTATTGTTAGTAAAGTGTCGGTGCATTTTCAACATTCTGATAAGTTTATTGTGCTATAAATACGTAGTAAAATGTATTTACGGCTTTGTTTTGTGGTGCTAGATGATCTAACACGCCTTGGATCGTATGTATTTTTGATCGTAATTCAAACATTTACAAATTATTATTTTCATTCGCGCATATTGTTGAAAATGTCGCTATGTTTTGTCGGTTCTAAGTAAAACTAACATTTTTCTTTAAGAATTTGTGAGGATGATGTATGATGATATAAGTTTAATCTTCCGTACAATTGTTTTGCGTTTTCTGTGATATTACGCGTGCAATAGAAAATTACAAACTACCCACGCAATTTTTTGTCTTCAAGTCGCAAACTTTTTAAAATTATTATGGTGACAATAGTAAATAAATTATATTCAGTAAATAAATTATATTCTTCTAACGAAAATTGTTGGAGAAAAGTTTGTTGAGAAAAATATAAAGAAAATTTCGTAATGAAAATATGCCTCAACGCAAATCTTCATTAGTCCCGCGACGCGGTGTAAGGCTGAGGAAAGTCTTCTATTCGCATAATTTATGGAAAGTTTGTGTCCTAATAAGGTTGTATGGGTTTCGCAAAGTGATGGTTTTTTTTTCTTTTTAAATAAAATATAAATGTTTTTGTTCTTAATCAAATTTGCAAAGAGAATGGAGTTGAATATAATGAAGTACCTATGTATATAAGTACTTACATAATTTTCACGTTTGTGTCCCCAAAGGATAGACTAAGGAGTATCCCGACTCATGTTTCGTCAGTTATATTTTTAAAGACCCACGTTTCATGTGGTGAGCCTAATGTTTATTATGGACAGATTTTCGAAATTCTTGTCGTTAACTAAATAACCCAAGCATCGAACCCGACGCCATTCAACAGTTGATACATTTATGTTAAACTTATTCATAGTAAAAACTTAAAAGAGTGGATATATTTACAGTTAAGATGATAATCCTGAGGAAACAAGGAATTTGTTAGTATGTATAACGTAACCCGTTTCACGTTAGAGCGGTGGACTTAGACCAAAACCCTTCAGAATAGAAGAGGAGGCCTGTGGCCTTGTAGTGGTACGTTAATGATAGGGTAGTAATGTTCTCAAGAGGTCGGATAATGACATAGTAACCGGAACAAGTTTTACATCTTATGAATTGTGCATGCCAAACTGTATGCCCAAGAGACTTTAAAAAAAAAGGTCAGAGTCATACATATTTTATACCTTTTAAACATTTCTTGTCACGAAATTGTTCACCAATTAGGTACGTTAAATACAGCCACGCCTGTATCCCAAAAGAAGTAGGCAGCTGCATTGATCAGTATCCAAGTTTTACCAATATTGTTCTAAGTCTTTACAAGGGTGTACACAATACTGTTCTAAGTTTTTACCGCAAGGCCGGGACGCAAGGAGACCGTACGAACGAAATGCATTATTTATTTTACAACTTTATGGATGATATTTAACCGTGCCCCGTCCTGAATACTAGACGTTGCTTAGACGTCTATAGCATCACTGATTAGTTGTGTTTTAGTTTTCCTTGTTTTCCTAGAGATACAATGCTTTTTATTATCTATATCAACCGAAATTTACGGCCTTATTGAAGCTTTCAAGCAGTGATGGCCTCGAGGTTTAGGCGCGCGGTCGAGAATTTCGGCGGTCGCAGGTTCAAACCCCAGGCACACACCTCTGACTTTTCGAAGTTATATGTGTATTCACAGTTAATTATCACTTGTTTCAACGGTGAAGGAAAACATCGTGATAAAACCTGCACACCTAAAAGTTCTTAGAAATTTCTTAGGTGTGTAGTCCGCCAACCCGCACTAGGCCAGCGTGGTGGACTAAGGCCTAAACCTTCTCAGTTGTAGAGGAGACCCGTGCCCAGCAGTGGGGCGTATTTGGGCTGATGATGATTTAAGCTTTCATAGAGGTCGAATTTTACTTCACAATGCTGCGTGATGCCAGTTAAAAATATCAGGCTTACAAGTTTAGAAGTTACGAAATTTTACTACTTCTATTTTATGTTTTCTTTCGTCGCTAAAGTGAAATAATAAATTAAAGAAGTCGGAGGTTAGTGTCTTTTTCTCAAGGGAAAAATTTATTGCTCCTACTCGCTAGGTCTCGGGGTGGGTTTACCGGGGTCACTGCCCCTACAGACCATTGCGCGAAGACAGCATCTGGACTGCGCAGTTGTTAATGTCTCATACATCGCGAACAAAATCTCCCGGTGATCCCTTTCGGGCATACGACGTTCATGTATGAGACAAGAATAACGATTATATTAAAGCAATGTATAATGTACATTTGCCGCAATTCGGTCGAATACGAATAACATAGCAGCAGATTTTGGTAACAGATCAAAATTGGTTTCTTTAGACGAAGTCTGAAAGAACAATTGAGAAGATTGGTATAAATGTCCTCTGCTGGTAGATAACCCTAGGGCCTAGAACAACTTGATATTTTCTGCTCAGTCGGTATTGCGCTTCTCGATAGGTGCAGTTTCGGCATGGCTCAATTTAAAACATATAATTCTTGCAATTTGACATTCGGGTTATTTGTTGTCTTAATTGTAATTTGGCAATATGTAGGGTTGAAAACGCTATGGTGTAGTTTAAAAGTGGCAATGAGGTCTTTTATATTTAACATATAACTATGCTGATTACAGCATACTCCATTTTAAGACGGAAAATTTGTATAAGGGAAGTACCTGTGTTTGCAAATTAGGAAGGGCGTGGAAGTACATTAAGATCAGTGGCGGTACTTCAATAGAAGCCCAAAAGCGTTACATGTTAATTTGTGATGTCTAGTTTATATAGAAATGCACCTCTGCCTATACCTTCGGGGAATACAGGCGTGAGCTTATCGATGTAAGTTATTTACGTAATCATACATTCAAAAACTTACGCCCGGGGAATACGGGCGTAAAGGGGCAGGCAGAGGTGCATTTCTCCACGCAAATTTCGCCACACTATGACACGTGGATTGCCGTTATTCGGACACATTTCCAGTCTCAATGCTGATTCTCATAATTTCCTATAGATCAGGTTTTTCCTAGTGGCAATAACACTTTGACGACCCGGAAGTCGAATTCGGGACCTCAAAATCGCACGGCACATGTTGTCCTGCGAGTCCACGAGGTTGACCATTGATTGTTTAAAAAAGTTTTATATTCAAGATGTATCTTATCGTATCGCCTGTATTACGTGGGACTTAAATGGCAAATTGGAGAACCTATAGGAAAACGCCTTAGCCCACATCTTCGTAATAAAGGCGTTTTTGTTTGTATGTGTGAAAAATTGCTGTGGAAGAATATATGTATGTATAAAATTAGATTTTTTTTTGCGTCTTATCGCCGACGTATTTGCGAAGATATAACTATTATACATAAAGGTCTGACGATATAGCACCTTATTTGTCTATTTATTCGTGTAAAACCGTTTCCTAGTTCGCTGTTGGCGTGTTTTCGATCTGAAACACATTATTTATTCGGAATTGGATGCGTGCCCGATATGGCGATCGCCCCCTGTCATTCCACGGGACGGAAATATATTATGTGGAATAATATAAGTTTTCCCTGCTGGATAGAGGAGAAGTTTACGTCATATCTACACTCGCCAAGTTGGAGCATTTCATGTTTTTTTCATTTAACTTGGAGTGATAAATATATTGGACTGCCTCGTGGTCTCGCGGCACAAGTATGTGCCGTGCGATCTAGAGATCCTGGGTTCGATTCCCGGGTCGTTTAAATGTTATTGGGGTGTTCAATTAGGAAATTCTCAGTAGCAGCACGGAG
This sequence comes from Hemaris fuciformis, assembly GCA_907164795.1. Lineage (NCBI taxonomy): Eukaryota > Metazoa > Arthropoda > Insecta > Lepidoptera > Sphingidae > Hemaris > Hemaris fuciformis. The sequence continues at coordinate 2,631,433 of OU015454.1, forward strand.
TCTGGAATTGTGCCCGAAAAACGGCAATAGGCTCGCCCCCTATTACGTGGGACTGATACAAAACCTGGCGAAAATGTGGGTGCAGAAATGCACCTCTGCCTACCCTTTCGGGGAATACAGGCGTGAGTTAATGTATGTATGTATGTGTATGTGATAAATACATTTGGCAACATGAAGGTAGACATTCTGAGTAGGTAGAAAAGAGGAAAGTTATTCCCCCGCATCGTGTATACGTAAATGCCATCGAAGGAAGCGAGTTTCTAATAACATAAATAAATTAATTTACGTAACAAGCTCAACTGGGTTGTACCGCTGTTTTTAATGAAACTGACTTGAGTTACTGTTCACTTAGTTCGAGGTGTAACATAAAGAATATTTATCCGTTACTTTCTCCTTTACTTTCCTATTATTGGCAAAAATCACTAAACAGTAGTAAGGTATCACGTGTATTTATTTTTTCGTCATTTACGCGCGATTTCTAAACCGAAAAGCCTGTCACAAACAACCTGCAACCTTTCTGTCTACACATTTTTCATGATCCTTAATTTCAGAATAAAATTATAATATACATTATACCTGCATTTAAACATAATATTCTAAAACTTTTAAGATTCACTACTGCTACTAAAACTACACGTGATTTTGCGTGGGGGAGGGGGGTTAGTCTTAAACCTCACCGCGTATCACCAAGGGGGACAGTGGGTTTAAAAATGCAAAAAAAAACCTGATTAATGGACGGCCCCTTGGAAGGCTAGAGCCTCTTAAACCATTCGGCAACCTTCGTGTACTACGAAGGAAGGCAGCGTAACATTCCTAGCACAAAACAAAAAAAAAAACCTACCGCTCAAATCATAATAAAACGTTTTACTAATTCAAAGAGCCGGTTCTTGAATAGCTAAAGTCTATACCGATAATTTCTACCATGGGAACTGCCACACATGCTTCCACACATATCAACATTTGCGTTCGTCTATTCGGTATTAGAATTGATTTACATGTGACGATATGTTTACTGTTATTCCCCTGTATGCAACGTCATACAATCCTGTGCCAAATAGTTTGAATCGTGATTGTTATGATACGTAGCCCAGCAGCCGATGTTTTTGGAAAACAAGGTTTTTAGTGTGTTTCAATATATGATTGTTGGCATTTTGGTTGGCATAGTTTACGTGGTTACGGTGTATACTATGGAAAATTGTAATCAATAGCTCGCTTATCCTTTGGAAACTTAGGTGGTCACATGGCTTTGTTAGTATAAAATAATTCTATGTTCTCATCGAATTGAAATAAATAAATAAAAAAGAACACCCAACAGTCAAATACATTCTTCTGAAATCTTACTAAGATACAAGTTTTGTGTCGAGGGCATCAGTTAATACGAGAAACTCTTCGGTCTCATATACACCCAGATATTTGTGGATCACACAAAAAATTGTCTCCGGTTATCGAACCCGCGGTCTCTCGTTTCACATGATGGTGTTCAGCCTACTGCGCCACGGGGGTGTCGATTTATTATTAAGTTTCTGTGAAACTAACACATTAAATTTTCCTTTACTCATTTGCAAATATTAAAATCTGCCAGTCACCTTAAAAATGTCACCTGTAGATACTAACATAGAAAAAAGAGTCTAAACTTGGAAATACACGTAAAGTATAGACAATTTTCTAATGAAATCGTATTCGTTTTTGGAATGATTACTATCCCTTTGTAACAATTCAAGAGTTGGATTGTCTAACGCTGCGATGTCGATGACAAAACCATTTCATTTCAAGGTCACAAACTTTTCTTACGACTTCATTGGAAAGTTGTCCGAGAGGATATTGAGTAATTCAAACATTCGAGGAGTCAGTTTGCTTATGTAAACAATTCTTTTGTTTCGGAAATTATGTAAACGATGAAAAAAGGAAAGTATGTCAAATCTTTTTCATGGAGTTGACCAGTCTTGAGTATCGTACAAAGTGAGAACTGAGGTCTTGCTTCAACATAAAAATTCCCTTGATGTCATCAACCTTGTGTGAATTATTTATTTATTTATTTACTTACATTTTATACAACTAAACACATAATTGTAAAGGTGGACTTAATGCCTAAGGCATTCTCTGCCAGTCGAACCTTGGGTGATGCAGAGATGATGCATAGTAGGTGTGCAAATAAAATCATTTATAAACATTAAACATACACATACATATATACACATATTATAAGCCAATATACATTGGTGAAGAAAATAAGTAATTATTTGTTATAAGCAAAGACATACATACATACATAACCTCACGACTGTATTTCCCAAAGGGGTAGGCAGAGGTGCATTTCTGCCCCTGCGTTTCGCCAGGTATGTATCAGTCCCACGTAATAGAGGGCGAGCCTATTGCCGTTTTTCGAGCACAATACCAGACTCCGTGCTGCTACTGAGAATATCCTAATGGAGAAACCCAATACCATTTTGCCCGACCCGGGAGTCGAACCCAGGACCTCTAGATCACACGGCACATACTTTTGCCACGAGGCAGTCTATAAGCAGAGAATAATTAATAATACTATACTGGTGCTAAGGATTTAATTTAATCTAATATTATCAAGCTTTGGCATCTTAAGTACAGCTAAGCTAAAAGCAATTGGTTCGTTGAGGCGTAACGGAGCGCAGTTAGACGAGCAATAAGCACCAATTACTGTTAAATTGTAGTCTCCAGGGAGCGCATTCTCCAAGATTTATCCTTTGATTCGTGTAATAAAATTGCTTAAAAGTTAAAGTACTTTCAGTTTAAAAGATAGAAAGAAACGTTTTGAAAGAAAGTTTTCGGTAATGATTGTCAATTTTAGGAGAGTTTTATTTGTTAATGATTCTAGATAATAGAGGATGGATGATAGAATAATAGAATGTGCAAGTTAGTGAGAATTCAGTTTGGATATTGTAGAATGGTCTAGAATACTGATTACTGGTAGCTATCATGAATAAATGATAATACCTAATAATATAATGGAAGTCTATGATACGATACTAGTATCTGCATAAATTTAAAGTTAAGTTGTTGTCAGTTTAGACAACATAATATGGTTTTATTGATACGTTTTTATGAATCCGACATACCTATGCGTAGAAAAATTAGAAACCGTTTGTTAAACCCCAGGCTACCTTTGACTTTTCGAAGTTATGTGTGTATTCACAAAGAATTATCACGTACTTTACGGTGAAGGAAAACATCGTGATGAAACTTGCTCGTCTAAGAGTTCTTAGGAATTTCTTAGGTGTGTAGTCTGTCAACCCGCATTAGGCCAGCGTGGTGAACTAAGGCCTATAAACCCTCTCAGTTGTAGAGGAGGCCTGTGCCCAGCAGTGGGACGTATATAGGCTGATGATGATAGTTATAATAAGTAACATTGAATATCTAAAATGGCTAGAGAACAAATCTTAATTTTATAGACGTGGCGAGTTCTGAGCCTAACAATTGCTCGATGAAACACAACTATTGCTCTCAATTTAAACTTGATCCGTGTTAGTCAGCCTTAGCCCGTCCGTCTGTGGATTTGGCCCACGCACAGATTCGTTGCTCAATTGTTACAGCCCTTTATTTGGCTCACGTAATGTTTTCGTTGGGAACACCTTCGTAATTGGTTTCGCACTTATTTGCTGGGACAAGTTCAATCTCTGGAAGGTTAGATCGTTGCTTTATTTATTTCTGAAAATAGAATACTTTTTTGTAGAAGCTCTAGCTTCTACAAACAACAATAAGGACTATTATAACAGATCTATCTGTTATAATAGTCCTTATTGTTGTAAATGAGAAACAGAATTTATTTACGCTTTCCCAAAAAAAACTGATTTGGTTTTATTGAATTTTGGTTATGGGGATGGAAATAAGGACTATATTTTATAATAAAAACACATGTTCCTCAGGGATTTTTAAAAAACGTCCGTGGTATTATACTCAAACATTGTTATCTCTCTATTGACAAAACATAACGAGATAACGGATTGGGTAGCAGATGGATGAGGACTGCTCATGACCGGGATGATTGGCCTATGTTCAGCAGTGGACGGCGATAGGCTGAGCATATGTATATATAGATAAAATATTACAATCCATAGGCCAAACGTAGTATTGCATAAAATATCAAATTATATAGTTATATGTGGTCTTCACCACCAAAAGATTTATAAGTTAAATAATGTCTATAAATGGAAAAAAGATAATAATTCACATGTCTCCTTATCGAAGTACGCGGTGGTTAGAAAATATTAAGATTCGGTTCAGTGCGTTATCTCAGCGCTTTCATGCGAATTCATATTTTTCATTGTAACAAAAGCGTGAAAGATAAATTCCGCCTCTTATCTTGCTTTGGGCCTTAAAATACGGCGACATGATCTTATTGAAGATGTGCTGCGTTTCTCTCAACTAAATAAAAATTTTATGCAATTTAGAATACAAAACGGTGATCCAATACTTTTCTTGCGAACGAACGAATTGAATGGTGCATTTTTTTCACCACGATTTTTAAAATGTATTGTAATCTTTTATAAAATATTATTATTTTTTACAATAATCTGTCTATAATCTAAATACTTTTGTAGTAGTTGAAAAAGAGATGCACAATAAGCCTTTTGACATCACAGCAATTGAATAGCGGGCGTGCGAGGAAGATAAATGGTATTACCACTACGCCTCCACTCTAATATTTAAAATGTTATTACGTCACTTTTTAATTAATTCGAATGCCCTTTTCACTGTAGGTGGTTTCCTGACAGATTGTTTTTTTACCACTCCTTTTGAGTTATGTACATAAATGAATCCATCCATCCATTCATCCATCAGCCAATGGAGGTCCACTGCTGGACAAAGGCCTCTCCTAATGACTTCCACAGGGACCTGTTGGAAGCAGCCTGCATCCAGCGACGTCCCGCGACCTTTACCAGGTCGTCCGACCATCTTGTCGGAGGACGTCCCACGCTGCGCTTTCTTATACGTGGCCTCCACTCGAGAACTTTTTGGCCCCATCGGCCATCAGTTCTCCGCGCTATGTGCCCGGCCCATTGCCACTTCAACTTGCTAATCCGTTGGGCTATGTCGGTTACTTTAGTTCTCCTACGGATCTCCTCATTTCCGATTCGATCTCGTAGGGAAACCCCGAGCATAGCCCTCTCTATAGCTCGTTGAGTGACTCTGAGCCGTCTAAAGTATATAAATAAATATATAAGAATGAATACAAATATACATTATTGTGGTTTAGGTATCATCACGAGACAATACATATAAATAATTGAATTCAATTTTAAGTAAATGAAAACAGAATATCTGTCACCGTTTGTATCTATAATTGCCTTAGTCTGCATTAAACCCCGTCAGAATTTCCCCATGTCATTGTAGTCGAGGCCCCGCGTATAACGCTACGAGCATCTATTAATCGGAAAAGCCCTGATAATGATACGTGCGTGTCCTCGTTTGTTTTAATACATTTAAATTAGCCGTTGCAAATGTTGGGTACATTATTGTATTTTCTCTGCCGTATCAACTTATTGTTATAAGAAAAATACTTTCTTCTACATTTTGTGAGTACATTCCAATGGTAATTGTTGGTTTCGTGAATTTATTTTGTTGGTATTTTTACTATTTCTTTTATTCCACGTTTCTCTCCTTGGATTCAATCATATTTTAGTCTTCTTTTAAAATATGGCTATCGAATGTTTTGGACTAGTTCAGTATCCCAGGTACATGTTTTTGACTATTTAAAGTTGTATTCTTAACGAATCATGCACTTTAACAATGAGAAAAAATCTTAGCAAGGAGTTTCTTAGTTATGTGAAGTTCACCAACTGGCGCTAGGTCAGCGTAGTAGACTATAATAGTAAAGGTTGTACAGGGATTTATTAGGACTGATATAAAATACTAATTACAATTTTAACACTGTTTTGACAAAGAATGCTACCGTGCAGATTTTCCTTTGTGCTTAGTACTCGCAGAATATTATAACAAAATTGCTATTAATATCAAACAATCACGATCAAAGTGAACTTCCAGCGATATATATAATACACGCAAATCCAGGCTTTAATGAGAAATTTGGCGTCCCGTAGGATAACGCGGAGTCGGTAGGCTAAGTCTCTCAGGGGACCGCTCGCCACCGAAACGTACAATAACAAAGGGAAGAAATACGAAAGGGATCCCGTAGGAGAATGTATAATGGAGTTTGGGATGTACACCGGATTGCGTTGCGATTTAATCGTAATTATCTTGTTTCGTGTAGTGGTTGTAAGTGAGGAAAACATTGTTTGTTATTGTAATTGTTATAGTTGTTCGTTTGGAAATTAGATTCTTAGGTGTTTTGGATATTCATCGGTAAGTTTAAATGTAAAAAATAATTACATATGTTTAAAAAAAATGCATCATGCGAATAAAATCGGGTTTAGGCGCGCGGTCGAGAATCTCGGCGGTCGCAGGTTCAAACCCCAGGCACACACCTCTGACTTTTCGAAGTTATGTGTGTATTCACAATGAATCATCACGTACTTTACCGTGAAGGAAAACATCGTGAGGAAACCTGCACACCTAATAGTTCTTAGTAATTTCTTAGGTGTGTAGTCCGCCAACCCGCACTAGGCCAGCGTGGTGGACTAAGGCCTAAACCCTCTCGGTAGTAGAGGAGGCCCGTGCCCAGAAGTGGGACGTATATGAGCTGATGATGATGAAAAACAATACATTACTTAAGAAATTTGTTACATATTTCTTAAATGTAAATGAGTAACAGAGTAGATATGCTCGGTAGTGGTATTTGAGAGTGATTAGAAATTGAATGAAAGTCATGTACCTAGCATAAGTTTCTGAAATGTTGGTACTGCGTGCCTCTTAGCAAGAGTTACAGATATTCATATTTCCAAGTTGAATGTTACAAAGGATAAATAATTATTTGAGCCGATTGCTGATATATATTTTTTTTTCGGTTCTGCTATCCTTTTCCTGCACGTTATTCGAAAGACAATTCCGTAACAAGTACGCACTTAGATCCCAGCCTCGAGTACTGTCTAATGCTCGAATTCCCGAGGGACGGCGATAAAATGAGCGCCAATAATATGTGGGTTTTTCAAACAATACCTCAAAACTCGGCCATTGCCTTAAAATGACGCGTGGAATATTGTATAATAAATTTTCGCATAGTAATGTATTTAAAGCATTTTTTTCTGACTTTTTAACTGTATAAATTAATAATTACATAAAATCAAGCTTGAATGCATAAAGGGTAGACAGTGATGTATTTTTATAACCACGTTTCGCCAGCTAACACATAATATAGGTATACATATGTATAACTCGTAGTGGGGCCCGACACCGTTTTGGCGAAATTTTATAAAATTATGTACTCCTGTGTACTTTTCCAAGGCTCTATATACCCCCAGAAAACAAATCATACAAATTAATGCAGTGGTTTAGCCGTAAAACCGCAATAGATAGACTTTTGCAGTTTCTTTAGAATTTATAATATGTTTTTATTTAAAATTTAAATTTTTCCCTTATTAAGACGTGCTTTACCGTTAACCCAAGTTTTATATCTATTGATCGATCTAAAGTAACCTCTATTACTTTGACTGTAAACGCACCTACCAAAGAAAAATAAGACATGTTAGGGGGTTAATATTGACATAGACTTTGTTTACTAAATCCGTAGAAAAAAACTCACGTAGAGTATCCAGGCCTATTATGCAATAACAATTTTATTGAAGAATACAGAATGGGTATGTTACGCCCATCCTCCATTCAACGTTGGCGGGAAATATTTCTCTATCGGAACAAACAGGGAAACTAGAGCGTGTTTATTTAACTTCGGTATTCTGAATGTAAATGAGTTTGCAATAAAATCTAACGATACGTACCTTGTAATGCGAGAACAGTTGTAAAACTGTAATTAAGTTTGCGGTATCAAATACCTAATATTTATTGTTATGAGCTGGGATATTGTTAGTAGTATGAGTGTTAGTGGTACTATATGGATAGTGTAAGTCGAGACCATTAGATGAGAGTGTGATACGCATTATAAGTCGTGATGGCCTCGAGGCTTAGGCACACGGTCGAGAATTTCAACGGTCGGGGGTTCAAACCCCAGGCACATACCTCTAACTTTTCAAAGTTATGCGTGTATTTACAATGAATTATCACGTATTTTAACGATGAAGGAAAACATCGTGATGAAACCTGCACACCTAAAAGTTCTTAGGAATTTCTTAAGTGTGTAGTCCGCCAACCTGCACTAGGCCAGCGTGGTGGACTAAGGCCTATACCCTCTCAGTTGTAGGGGAGGCCCGTGCCCAGCGGTGGGGCGTATATGGGCTGATGATGATGTGATACGCATTTCTACAGAAAAGCGATGGGTAGAACGGCATCTTTAGAAAGTGGTGACGGTTTCGATGATTAGACAAATGTCGGCGGTTGCGGGTTCTTGTCCCAGGTATACACTTCTGTTTTTTCGAAGTTTGACAAGTAAAATTGACAGCCCCGTGGCGCAGTTGGCTTGACACCAGCTTGCGAAACGAGAGGCCGCGGGTTCGATCCCCGCACCGAGACAAATGTTTGTGTGATCCACAAATATTTGTTTCGGGTCTGGGTGTATGTGAGACCGAAAAGTCTCTCGTAGTTTCTGATACCCACGACACAAGACTTGTATCTTAGTGTGGGATCAGAACTATGTATGTGACTGTTGGGTGTATTTATTTATTATTATTATTATTAAAAATAATAAACATTTTCGAAATTTTAATTCGCTGGTAGTAGCTTATTCGTATTGGTTCACATATTTTATTACTAAGAAATAAAATGTATAAGTACACATTTCAAAATAAAACTAGTTACTATATGTAAATACTAAATACCTACTACTTGCATGTCTATTAGTAATATACCCAGTTCAGTCTAATTAAACTAATTTCTAGAATGGTGAAAGTTTTTGAGCCAGGTCCCAAGGGATAATACTTGGCGAACGATTTCGTAAAGGATTCGGAAGTTAAATTCGAGGACTTGTTTAATTATTAAGTCGGGTTGAAAGCCTCCCTTCCTATTTAATTCAAAGTCAAAAGTCAAAGTCAAAATATCTTTATTCAAATAGACTTTTACAAGTTCTTTTGAATCGTCAATTTTACACATCTAAATTTTTAAAACTATTGCCCATACACAACAATTCATCCCAATATCGCATATTTACTTTGATAATATCGCGTCCAATAAAATTTGTATCAAAATTACGCTTGCTAAAGAGACTCAGTCGCTTCTCCCTACTTTATTGGCGCTGGAAAATTCCTTTGTCGAAATTTCAAATATCAGGCACGGTTTCGATAGTAATAAGTATATCCATAAAACAAAATATTAAGGGAATTTAATTTTGAAATATAAAACATTTACTTTATACAATATAATAATGTATTTCTTTTCTTTGTGCAAGGAATTGAAGTTTAAAAATTATGATACAAACAAAAGCAGCCTGCATTTTAATATGAGAAAATTAAAAAAAGCATTTGATGACGACGAAATAGGCAAAATAAACCTACTAATTTCGCTGAATGCCAGCAGTTTTAAAAGATCAATCAGGCTAATACCAGCGAAGACACATAAGTGATACTGTTGTATATGATCTATTACAATATGGTCAGGTCTTCGTCCACCACCCTGACCAATGAAGCTTTGAAGACCCTAAGAAATTATTTGCAGAGAATTCACAGACATTTTGGGTTCCTTATTGTATTTATCATCCGTTAATAAAAATAGTTCTACCTCCTGGGTGTCAGTAATTAGACTAATAAGGCGACGTAGTTGTGTGTTTAACAAGACTACGTCAGATGACATAAAACTGGCTTGTTAATAAACGATGCTGTTGACGATCCACAGGCGGTAACCCAAGTTTATTTACGAACTTCCCGCAGCTAATCAACTTAAGAGGTTCTCGAGGTGTCGTATTTTGCACTCATTCATCGGGGTCACGCTTTTGTTTATGCTTTACAATTAATTTCTTCTTCATAAGCACTAAAAATTTCAAGAAATATCACTATGAATCCGAAAATTGACACGTACATACTTACAAGTTCTAGTAGAATTCCGTTTATTTCTGTCATACACATCGCCCTAGAATATTGTGACCACTCTTAGCCATCATTTTGCTACTATCTACCAAAATCAGGTACTCTATCAATGATAGTACTGCGATAGAAATTCGAGTATTTTTAATGACATCTGAGAATTATCTTTTTGGAATAAGCCTTATATGGGACGGATATGAATATAATCAATACAATGCATAACCGTATATGTACGTAGGGTATTGTAATACCCTCAGTTGCTATATAAGTAGGAAAAAGGCCTAATGAAGATAATTCAATGTTATCGTACTTCCAACTGATATTCCAAGAGTGATGGTTTGTTCCATACAAATTGTTTGTTACTTAATAACATCAGAGCGGATGATCGGATTTAGGTAAAATTTGGCAGATAGGGGCATTCTAGCTTGAGTCATAAATAAATAGAATAGAATGCACAATAGAATGTTATATTCATGGTAGATTAAGTATAAGTATTAGTTAAAAATATCTATCTATAGTTTTATACAATTAAAAATGTTCCTTTATTATTATACTTATGCATAAATAGTTAGAATTATTGATGTACTTATATATATTCCTAGTTTAATTAGTAAATAGTAAGTAGTGGTTAATACATGTATTTGGTGTGTACGGGAGTGACATAATCATATTTTGGTTAAACTCCCAATAAAAAAATAAAGAGAAAAAAATAAATAGAATGTTATATTAGACGTGTCCAGATATCTATGTGAAACGAGCGAATGGATGTAACCGCCGAACAGCCAGTAAACATGCAAGCCTCTAGTTCGTAAGGCAGAATTATGTTCTTTCCCCCGTCGGTTGCAACTGTTGTGTTCCATACAAATATGTTTGTGAAACGCTAAGCCTGTGTACGTGGCAAGAATTTGTTTGTCTTGTGAGCGGAGTTTGTCCTCGCCACGGGATGTCGCTATAAAGGTCCTTGTGTTGACAGTTTTATAGCCCGCGGAACATTTGCGATTCAATATTTTACTGCAGAAATATGACTAATCAAGGGAGATCACGTATTTTTCCAATGGAAGTTTATTCGGATAAAAGTGACCTAGTTGGAGATGTTGTATATATCAGCAACTGTCGTGTAAGATATGGCTATATTATAATTTGAAAGTCTCGTAATTGAATGCTGTTACTAAGCTCAGTATATAATTGAGTACCCGTAGCTCTTTGAATAAACAAGCTGTCTTGCTGTGGTGTTTGTCCTTATTGCGCTTAAAGTATAAAAAAATATAAGCGGAAGGTAACTCTGGGCTAGCCAATCATTTCACTGACCTAAGTTTGATTGCAAGTAGAGAATATTTTTATGATGCTTTGATTTATAATATTGCTGTTTTGTCGAAATGAACGAAACAAAAATTAAAATAAACGTCTTGGTCTCTGTCTTTCCATTTATTATAAAACATCTTATAAATCATGCTAGTTTAATGTTGTAAATAATGGCCGTGTTGTTTAGAGGTAACATGACAAATTTTACACCAAAGAATGTATTGGTTTTCGATTGTGAGATAAAAACAATCTTTGGCTCCATAATTAAAACCACGCAATAAATTGCTTATTGATTTGCCTTATTGCGGTTTATAAATAAATACACCCAACAGTCACATACATAGATCTGACCCCACACTAGGATACAAGTCCTGTGTCGGTATCAGAAACTACAAGATTTTTCGGTCTCACGAACACCCAGACCCGAAACAAATACATATTTGTGTAAAACACAAACATTTGTCTCGATGCGGTAATCGAACCCGCGGCCTCTCGTTTCGCAAGCTGGTGTCTAACCAACAACCAACCTTCATGAAAAAAGAACTATATTTTCCTCAAAGTCCGGCTACGCACCGATGATTCCTCTGGTATTGTGGGTGGCCATGGGCGGTGTTGACCACTTAACATCAGGTGGCTCACTAGCTCGTTTGCCTCCTTTCCCATAAAAAAAAACTGCGCCACGGGGCTGTAAAAATTGCATTTTGTAGAGTATTTCACAACTGATTTCAACGTTTATTCATAGAAAAGTAAGTATACGTGTACTGTGTAGCCTTTGTTCCTCCCCAAGGTCCCATCGATGTCCACAACAAAGATCTTACAAATCTCTCGGGTAGTTTTTGATTACAAACAGGAATACAAATCTTTTTAATATAGATTGAAAGTATTTTGGATTCAATACGATTCAGTGTTTTTGTTAACCAGGTAATCGACCGCAAAGAACTAATCAAGCCTATTACAGAATTCAATGACATTTCCAGATCTATTTTTATATTGTCATTTTTATAGTGAGTCATGACGACTCAATGACGTTACTAGCACCTAATGGTAAGTAATATGGCTATCTATCGCCGGTCAAAAAAATTTTGGTGCTTTATCTATTATATGATTTGCATTTAGCCTTTACTTGCTAAGTTTATTTTAATTATTTATTTTATTTATAAACACTTTATTGTACACCATGGACATATTACACAAAACAAAATAAAAAAAGGAATACTTAGGACTAAGTGACAATAGGCGGTCTTATCACTGACTGTGATTTCTTCCAGACAACCTACACACGTTTAACACGCTGCTAAGATCTTTCTCAACTTAGAAATGTTTTTTTTTTGTTCATAGTTGAGTTGTTAGCAATGTTTATAAGTATGTTTATGTATGTAATCGGTATTTTATTCGATTGGATCTTTCGGATACCCATGTCTTCCAGTAGGATATGATCTGAAGCAATAGAAAGTTTGGAAATATGCCCGAAAAAGGAAACATGCTCTTTCCATATGTCAGCACCAGTGGCGGTACTTCCATAGAAGCCCAAAAGTGTTAAACGTTAATTATGCAATATCAAGTTTATAACTATTTATTGTAGGGTAAGAATATTCTCATTTATACGTTAAAGTGCGTTTGTTAAATACATATTTAGAGCTTAAATATTATAATTCGGAATTTTGAAAGGCAAACTGGGCTTTTGGGCTTCTATGGAAGTACCGCCACTGGTCAGCACTTCAATTACAATTAGCAAAGAAATACATATTTTCCATCAGTATATTTTTCAATAGAATATAACCAAAATTCGACATCCACGTGACAGTATTTGACGTTGTTTTAATGATTGAGTTATTTCGGTCGTCCACTTGTCCACTTGTGTTTTACGTCACGATACAACGGAATAAATGATAACATTGCTATGGTGTTTTCCTCGTGTTTATTGGTGTTGAAATATATTGAGTCAATTAATGTTATTCCCGATGCGACGGTCAGAGGATTCGATCCTGTGCATATTTGTGTATAAGTGCTTAATTGGAAAGTTCGTGAGACGCTTGTGATTGTGGATGGTCCACTTTTGTTAATATATGTATGTGGTTTTTCGAGTATGTGTTATTGTTAGTAGTAGTATGTGCCGTGGGATCTAGAGGTCCTGGGTTCGATTCCCGGGTCGGGAAAAGTGTTATTGGGTTTTTCCATTAGGAAATTCTCAGTAACAGCACGGAGTCTGGAAATGTGCCCGAAAAACGGCAATAGGCTCGCCCCCTATTACGTGGGACTGATACATACCTGGCGAAATGCGGGTGCAGAAATGCACCTCTGCCTACCCCTTCGGGGAATACAGGCGTGAGTTTATGTATGTATGTATTTTAAAAGTGATCAATAGTCGTTTAGCTGAAGTTTGAGAAAAACAGTAAAATGAAGAAAGTATTGAATACACTTTGTACTTTTTTTTTTTTTTTTTTTTTGTTCTCGAGGGGAAAGCTGTTTATGGCTCTACTTCCCGCGCCAACCCCGGGGGAGGGGGGGAGGGAAGCGTATGTCGGGGTCACCGGTCTTCCAGCCCGGCGCGCGGCGACGTCATGTCCGCGCAGGTGTTAGTGCCGGGCTGGGTCCCTAACAATATCCCTAAACCGGCATACCGACCAAAACCCCCCGGTGGCCATCTCCGCGCCGAGTGGGGCGACCACGGTACGTTAGCGAGAAGCGCCAACTGTAATGCCGCAGCCGCCCGGTGCGCCTCCGAGACGTATTTGTCTCGGCCGTCTCGGAGTGTGTAGGGGGCGCAGTTGCACCCCCACTAGCTTGGTTCGGGCGCCCCGGTTGTGGATAGGCGCCCGCGACGTACACAGGCCACAGTGCCGCCGCCCCTCTCGGGGTCACTTTCAGTGAGGACGCGCCGCCCCCGCAGCGCGCCCAGCGACCCAAAGGGCCCCTTTGAGTCGTCTTTTACGACAGGCAGGGGATACCGTGGTGGGATTCTAACGCCCCCTTGCCACAGGGCAGGGCGCCGGGTCTAATTATCTCTGTTGACCCGGCGCCTCCTTCTCTGACGTCTTTGGCGGGCGGGATCGTTTCTCTCTCGATCCCGCTCCGCGCTCTCCTTCTGCGACATGACGTGCTCGCAGAAGGAGAGCACCGCTCGCCACGACCTTGGACTCTCGACCATCGAAGATACGACGGCCGGGAGCGAGAGGTCGCCACCAACAATAGCGCGGAGAGCGCTGCGCTCCATCTCCCAGGCTGGACACTCTTGTAGTGGAATACACTTTGTACTGCCTGCCTAAGTAAGAGATTATCAAACGAAAAGCTGTGGTGAATGTGACTTGTAGATGATTATTTATTTGTTCGATTTCATATAGTTCTCAATAGAAAGTGAAAAGCGATAACGACGAAAAAGGTTTGTTATGTTAGGCTTAATTATTATTATTCTCATACAAAACTATTATGTCTGAGGCAGCTAAGCTTGCGGTAATATAGATAATAAAATATATTTTACATAGTAATGTATACGCAAAATATTTCGATGATCAGTTTACGATTTATAGCGAGATATCATATAAAATCATAAAGTTATATCTTTACTACTGTTTTCAATGTTTGATCTCTGCAGTCGTCCTTTGATATAGACCACTCTTAGAAAAATCTTCTGAAAAATGTCTGTTACGTTATAATTATGCCCAACCGGCTTCTTATTCGGCTACTAAACAACTGCGTTACGAAGAAAGTTCTGTTTTTAGTCCACTGTACAATTTACTTCTGATTTCCAATATTTATTTATTTATTTACACTTTATACAATTAAACACATAATTGTAAAGGTGGACTTAATGCCTAAGGCATTCTCTGCCAGTCGAACCTTGGGTGATGCAGAGATGATGCATAGTAGGTGTGCAAATAAAATCATTTATAAACATACACATACATATATACACATATTATAAGCCAATATACATTGGTAAAGAAAATAAGTAATGAATTTAATGTAATAGTAGTTATAATAGTAAATATATAAATATAATATGAATATAAATATTATACGTACCAAAATACTATAATACATACATAAAGATAATACTATAATGAAGATTCTGAGATTCTCTTTAGCAGCAACTCGCGAACCTTGAATTGAATTGAAGAATTGTTAGCAGTATAAAAAGAATCACTGTCAGAATTCATTTAACAATTAATAAAAATATTTAAAATAAAATAGATAAATATGTATAATCAATATTTAAAACAAAATAAAAAAAATATACATAAAAGACGTACCACTTGATTCAAATCTTCAGTCTCTGCACCACCCACCAGCTTATACACTTATTTCACAAAAAAAAGTATTTTTTTTTAAATAAAACAGAAATATAAAACCAAAACAACTAAAAAAATAACATGCAAAGTATTTGTGAAGAAAGACAGAAACACGGTTCAGAACGCAAATTAAGAATTAAAATGACATCTGTCAAGTGCATCTCATAGATGACATTACATTAACAGTCTATAAGAGATGACATATGGGGTAGTTATAATAAAAAATAAAAATCTCAACATTTACAGTGGGTAGATTGGAGTGAAATGTCAACCAGTACGATTATGACTTACGCCACAAACACACATCGCGCACAAAACAAGCTCACCGATTATAAGTTATTTACGAGCATTCGCGTTTAACTTTGTAGTCGTGATATGACTTGTTGTATCGCCAGTTGCCGCGGATTTTGCAATGTTAGACGACTTAGGATACTTCACTGTGAGATTGTTCAGCTCCTACAATGTGGTAATCTTCACGGTGCCTTCAGACACTTTAATACTTCAAACACCCCTACCTTTTGAATGGGATATAATTACGTGTTTCATTTGTTTCAGAATCCCTAGCAAAGGAACCCACAGTGCTCAATTGAACACAGGTGTACAGTGGCATAAATAATGTGTGAAGTTGTGGGTAGGTGTGTGGTTTCGGAGGCGTCGTCGAGTGTGGCCGGTTCGTGTGCAAGCTGTCAGTGAGGGCTAAACATGGCGGAGAAGGTCAGCTGATCAGAAGCTAGCGCGCGCAAGCCTCACAGCAAAAGGCGGATAAAGCGCATCATGGTAAGAATACGATAATAGTTTTAAAAGTTGTTTTTTTGCGGAGTTTTTTTAGATTATGGTCGCGAATGGTGTTATTAAGTTTTTCAATGAGGGTATTACAGCACAGAGACTGGAAATGTGCTCGGTAAAAGACAATAGGCTTGTACACAATAACTACGCGGTAGTGAAATTAGACGTCTTCCATACTTCGGAATACAGTGAATGAGAATGCCAACAGTTTCTAATAAGCAAAATAAGTACACCTCCAATCCAAAATACTCTTTTACATCCGAAAATACGAAGCTTTGATCTATATTGCTGCCAAATGATTCAATTTCATGAAATTAAAATGTGCGTGTAATTTCTATATTTTGTAAAGTATAGACATTTATTTGTGTTACATAATATAGTGCATTCTTGCTCTACTTTCATTCGTCTCTCCGATGCTAAAGTCGGACAAAATAAGTTTAGACCACGAGACACAAAAAAGTTATGAATTTGGTAACTACCAACTGGAAGTCCTGACTCTTTGAATGAAATTTCGCCAATTCTCGTCTTTAAGGTCATTATGTTCTATTTTTAATTGAGTACCTTTTTCTCTACCTCATTTTAAAATGTTTTCCGCGTCATTTCTCCGACGTTTCTTTAACTCACTCAGGCATTTATTCATTCATGCTCGCTTGATCCCTGTTTCATTACAAAAGGGAAAGTTAATGGTGATAATTTGTTATGAAAGCGGTAGACTTTTTGCCTTAAAGCAGTGATGGCCTCGAGGTTTAGGCGCGCGGTCGAGAATTTCGGCGGTCGCAGGTTCAAACCCCAGGCACACACCTCTGACTTTTCGAAGTTATGTGTGTATTCACAATGAATTATCACTTGCTTTAACGGTGAAGGAAAACATCGTGATAAAACCTGCACACCTAAAAGTTCTTAGGAATTTCTTAGGTTTGTAGTCCGCCAACCCGCACTAGGCCAGCGCGGTGGACTAAGGCCTAAACCCTCTCAGTTGTAGAGGAGGCCCGTGCCCAGCAGTGGGACGTATTTGGGCTGATGATGATGATGAAGACTTTTTGCCTGCAGATTTAAATTTTTGAAAAAGTTTTATGGCACAACTGAATTAGTAGATTCAGTCGCAGGTAAATTTCTTTCATTTTACCATTTCCATTTCGCCTATAGGTTATTGCCTAAGAGCCTATGGGCGGGCACATTTTCAGACTCCGTGATTCAGTTCCTAATAGATAAACATAAGAACACTTTTCTCATCTATGAAACAAACATCACAGCTTATTCTTGTAACACCTCATGCCTCATAGCAAGTTATCCAAGTTAAAATGTGTCTTTAAAGTAGTGATGGCCTCGAAGTTCGGGCATGCGGTCGAGAATCTCGGCAGTCGCAGGTTCAAACCCCAGGCACACACCTCTGACTTTTCGAAGCTATGTGTGTATTCCCAATGAATTATCGCGTACTTTAACGCCGAAGGAAAACATCGTTAGGAAACCTGCACATCTAAAAGTTCTTAGGCATTTCTTAGGTGTTTTGTCCGTCAACCCGCACTAGGCCAGCGTGGTGCAGTAAGGCCTAAACCATCTCAGTTGTAGATGAAGCCAGCAGTATGACGTGTATATGCCTTATCTTTCACAGCAGGTATTCGGCGAGTGGGCCCAGGTGGAGGTGGTGGAGTTGGTGAACGATGGGTCCGGGCTGGCGTTCGGCATCGTCGGCGGTCGCTCTTCAGGGGTCGTCGTGAAGAGCGTGCTGCCCGGCGGAGTGGCCGATAGAGTGAGTCTTTCTATTTTCAAAACCTATACTAATATTATGAAAACGAAAGGTTTATGTTCTTTTGTTTGTAACGAAGTCAAAAATTGATTTGAATGATTCTTGGTATAGACATTGATTGGACCTTGGGAAATAATCAAAATTTTGCCCAAGCAAAGCTGGGCTCAACCGCTAGCTATATAAATGTAGCGTGAAGAAGCATCTCAGCAGGTTAAACAATTTAAAGACTCGTTTTAAAATTATTTTTTTAAAGTTTTAACTTGTTTTTAAGACCATAATACCCTACCGCATTTTAGAAATATAGTGACGTAATTAAAAAAAATTAAGGTAAATAGCAAGAAGAAATTCTTAGAACCATACATTTAGTAGAAAATATAAATTATTCGGCTAGGTTAAAAATATGTGTATTTTAATAGTTTTATATCAAATTTCAATCATTTACCTAGACATCTTGATAAAAAAGTCCAGCATTTTTTCTTTTAAATAAGCATTATTCTACTCTTACAAAACGTTGCATTTACACGTCGTACACATGAATACAGCTTCTCTTAAGTATGTAACGGACTATCTTCTTCATATGCAAATACCATGTTACGTGAACGTAACAAGTGTGCGACAAAGCGCAACTTTTATATCGTAGAATATTCGAGACGGAATTTTAAGTGGGAAGCCGAGTGGAAAGTAGATACTTTACGGGCTACTTATAACGTTTTAAATGGGAGCTGGGGAGTGAAAATCGAACAGTGTGGCCTATATGTTACAGTCGCGGCACTTCCATACAAGCCCAAAGGCCCAGTTTGCCTCACAAAATTCCAAATAATAATATCTTTAATTTTTAAATCATTGTTTAAAAGAAGTAATTTGACATATGTATAAATGAGAATGACTGACCCCACAATAAACAGTTTTTATTTTTTATTTTTTTTATTTATTTATTTATAATATTTAAAATAACAACAAGAAAATTCAGAAACAAGAAAAGTTAGAATAAGCGTTGACGCCTGCAAGAGTATTGTAACTGTGTCGCAGACATCAAGCACCCTTCTAGTTCACAAAAACGAATCCAAAACAAAATAACAAATATTAAGGACATATTGTACGATTAATAACATAATACTTTTTAGAATAACATAATCGAAATACAATTAATAACATAATCGAAAGACAATTAATAACATAATAACATTTAGTAAAACAAAATCTTAAAAGTTATAAACTAGACATTACAAAATTAACCTTTAACGCTTTTGGGCTTCTATGGAAGTACCGCCACTGATATGTTATCTGCATTAATTATGAAATATCTTATAAGTTTTAAAATACGTGAAGATGCAGAAGGGTGGCGATATTAGGAGGTAACAATAGGACGAGTATGAGAACGTTCATGTATTATGTAATATTTTTTTTTACAATAACAACTGTTGAAAAATCTCAGTAACAACAAAACGTCTGAAAAAGTGTCGGAAAGGCGGCAATAGGTTCGTCCACTAATACGCGTTTCAACTTGAGAAACATGGTCGCTGCTTACCCCTTTCGAGAAGAAGGCGAACGTGTGTATCATATTTTTCCAACCTTGAGCTACCCACGCTGCTGAACCAATATCTGATGAGATGTTCATGCATATTAGACAATTAAGTTTTCGCTCCTAGCCCCTTTATCGACGCTAATCGAAGTTTATATTTCTTATACTCGTAATAGAGATTCAGATGGCCAGTAATTCAAACGCATTTGTTATTTTTCTATTTCCACTTTTCTATTTTGGATCGTACGTGGGTATTAAACCAATAAGACATAAAACGTAAAGCATTGTGAAGATGATGAGCAATCGAGTATTTATATTGAATACATTTTTGTTAATTTATTGAGAACTATAATTTTCTGTCCGCCAACCTGCACTAGGCCATCCTGGTGGACTAAGGCCTAAACTCTCTCAGTTGTAGAGGAGGCCCGTGCCCAGCAGCGTCCCACTGCTGGGCTGTTGATGATAATATTCTAGCCTACATATTCCTATAAACGCACGTTTTTAAGCGCGGCTTGAATTGACTCTCCGTAGGCCCGCATGTACGTATGTACATATACATATGTACATATATCGGCAAGAGACTTTCATCTTTCCCCAATTGATGCTTCGCTTGGGCAGCACCATCTGTTACTGTATTGTCACGATGCTGTGCCAATTAATAATATCGTACCTGTGACATTTTATGTACTTTGTATTTCTTGCATTTCGTTCATCCGTCAATAGTAAAGAGATTCGAATCTCTACATTCGGTACCCCACGCTTGTTTTAGAATGTAGTAAGGGATGAAGTTGTAACCGAAGCTTAGCATAAATGCCTTTTTTGAAATGCTGATCTATTTGTTTCTTTAAAAAATATACTATAGTACTAGAATGAAATAAAAACTTCGCACCGCTAAAAACTTAACTACAATATTTAGCAAATACTCTCCCGGTTTCATTTTAAACTTAATCTCGTAAATCTGCGAAGTTTCACCCCAATAACCGTGTATATTGCTTTAATCCCAACTTGGCCAACTCAATAAGACGGTCCGACCTCGGTGACCGCGCCTGCGGTCTCATCGCCGTGTCTTCTATAATAGTCTTTTAATTGATCGATAATGGATGTTCAGACTTGTAGTTCTGAATGTGGAGTGTTTAATGTGGTCGAGTCATCCGTTCTTAATTACTGCCACTTCAACTATCGCTTAAGAACTATCTTTGATCTGTTCACATGGGTACGTAGGATCTAGCGCCTTATAAAAAATCTCAGAATTGATCTTTCAAGTCACTATGAATCTTAAAGAGTCCAATGCCTTTTGGGCATAATTTATTTATTTATTTACACTTTTTATACATTAAGTATAGAGGCGGACTTAATGCCAAAGGCATTCTCTAACAGTCAACCTCTGGGTGATGCAGAGATAAAAAGGCGTATGAAAATATAAAAGTAATAATATTATATTATAATAATAATGTGCGTTAGTAGGTACCGCAGTTCGCTTACTAGCTTACGAAATCTGAAATCGCGGACACATTCTGATATCCATGACACACTAAAATACGTCAATGATCTAGGGGTTTATTGTTATATACACATTCTGTCATTTAAAACACGAATGAAACAATTCCTATGATAATAAGAGCTTAATGCTTCCGCAAACACGTTTATTACCAAACTTTCCCCGTTGTGAGGAAAAAACCTGGACATTAAAAATGAAGGAAGAAAAATAGCGCACACATAATTCCTATTGTAAACTGTATTGCTATTAACGAGGCTAAATGAAGTGTTGTGAGGCTTGCGATTATTTCTGTCGGTTCGCGCCGCCGCCGTCACGAAAGTTTACATTTCATTCATCAAATGTTTTGTAATTGTGCGCGTGGGTGCTTCAAAGCGGCTCGATGACGGCTCTGATAATAGTGGATACTGAGTACTGCCTCTCATAAACTAATATACCACGATATACGGTAAACATAAATGATCTGTACAGTATTTTTAGGTCATTTTCTGTTGGTAGTATTGCAAGCGTTTGGATAGCGACTGCCGTGTCAAATCGATTGCTAATATTGTATCTGCTTTGTTGGTATCGCGAGTAATAGCTTTTGGGTTCGATTCCGAGGGTAGGCAAAGTGTTTTTGTAATTTTGGCCGGAATTGCTCTGTCGCACCACAGAGTCCAAAAATGAGTCTATTGAAATACTATCTTGTGTCATATAGTGCTTTTGGAATTTATAATATTATTAGAAGTGAGGTCAAATATTATTAACTAGGGCATAACTAACGTTTTTAAGTGAAGTCCAAATTCAGGGTCCAAACTTTTACTAGTTTCTATTCTACGAAAATCATTCTATTGGCACGTTATATCAAGAACTGCGTTGTTATTTTTCGCCGTGTGTCTGAATTTTCGATATTGCCTCGGAATTCAGGGTTTCCAGCGAAATAGCATGTAACGCTGGCGGACAACAAAAATGCAATTTTCGGCGGATTTATGATAGTTTATAAACTTCCATTCAGAGGATTTTCCATGAAAGGATAGGGAATGACGTAAAATATTATGTTGTGATTGTAGAAAAAATAATAGACTTATCTATCATCCATTTATTATGTTAATTATATTATGAGCCAAAAAATATCACTATACTGAACACAAGTCTATAGGCGAGGCGAGTTAAAATAAGTGGACATCATATTATAACCAAAAAACAAATTGGGTTATTAATAATTGGAGAGCTTATGAATGCAGATTTTCTTGCGATATTTCCCTAGCCGATGAAGCCATGAAGGTATATAATATAATATAACAATACATTCGCATAAATAATTTTCACGCCCACTGAGGTCTTGGTCACATCTATTAGTTTCCAAATATACAAGAGACTTTTAGAGTGATACAAACTATCAGTCCCTAAACATTTGATTATAGATGATACTTGTGACAATACATACATACATACATAAACTCACGCCTGTATTCCCCGAAGGGGTAGGCAGAGGTGCATTTCTGCAGCCACATTTCGCCAGGTATGTATCAGACCCACGTAATAGGGGGCGTGCCTATTGCCGTTTTTCGGGCACATTCCCAGACTCCGTGCTGTTACTGAGAATCTTTGCCCGACGCGGGAATCGAACCCAGGACCTCAAGATCGCACGGTACATACTCGTACCGCGAGACAATATAGATATATTAAGAATAAAAATGTGTGAAAAGGTTAATAAGGCCCTCGGATGGATATTTTAATTAAAAAAATATATTTAAAATGTAAAGCGAATATAAAATATAAGAAAATGTTTTTTTTTTTCGTCTATATACTTCAAATTTGTAAGTGTGAAAAACGATAAAAGTTTGGGTCTATTTCTTTATAGACACTGATTGTAACAAACTGCGGGTGTCGTAAAACCACCCCCATACATGTCTAGTCCATTACGCGTGAATTTAACGTTATTTGCTCCACGCAGTAGGCGAAGTGTCACGTTGCCTACTACTTGTAGAGATGCTGGTGTTGGCTTATAATAATAGTAATCTTTATATGTAAAAGGATGCTTGGGGAAACTATCGCACCACACATTCATATCCTGAGCAGGAGGAATCCTCTTGTATACCAGAATAAACAGTTACATACTGGCTCGTTGTGTCGCCGTACAGGTGCTTGCCGTGTGATCTACGTTCATGAGTTTGATCCTCGGATTGGCCAGAGTTTTCCATTAGAGAATTCTCATTACTGGCACGGATTTTGGAAATGTGCCCGAAAAACGGCACTAGACTCGTTTCCTGTTATATGGGGCATACATACATACATACATAAACTCACGCCTGTATTCCCCGAAGGGGTAGGCAGAGGCGCATTTCTGCACCCACATTTCGCCAAGTATGTACCTATCAGTCCCACGTAATAGGGGGCGAGCCTATTGCCGTTTTTCGGGCACATTTCCAGACTCCGTGCTGTTACCGAGAATTTCCTAATGGAAAACCCAATAACACTTTGCCCGACCCGGGAATCGAACCCAGGACCTCTAGATCGCTCGGCACATACTTGTACCGCGAGACCACGAGGCAGTCTGTTATATGGGGCTTAAAGCACAATCAGTGGAAAGTGCTCGCTTATATCTATAAGGCTCGATCTATGCATCCCAATACATACAAATTAATTAATGTAGTCTAACATACAAGAATAAAGCCTGATTGTGAGACGTGCTAAAAGTAAATTCCTTCTAGGTGAAATATAATAATATAACAATTGAAACTCATGCTGCAACAGGCTATTTAATTAATCAAGAATGTGCTAGAAAAGAGAATTTAAGGATAGGTCAGTTAGCCGGGAGGGTTTTATTCCGTCAGGAAGGCGTCGGTTACTGACGTAATGCCGACGTTTAAACAGAATAAATTTGCATAGTAATATCGGCTAACACTCAAGATTTGTCATGCATTTTCAAGATAGCGCTATTCCAATCGTTTACGGGCAATTTCAATAAACGTTCCAATCTCCGAATAGATCTTACAATTAAGCGATGAAAATAATTTATGTAAGGGCGTCATCCTCAATCTTTAAATATATTGGTCCTTTATTGGTATCAATCTCAAGATTGTTTAGTTAAATCAGTCGTTAGTTGTTGAAGAAGTAAAAATTCTGGACTATATAATTATTGGAAATAATAATTATTGGATTAAAAACTTCACGCATAAATGTTTTTATTAGGATTATAAAACCTAGAGGTAGTAAAAATAAGATTCATTAAAAATTTGTTTGACATATAACTACGAGTATAGAAATAATTTTACCTGCTGCTCTTTCTTTGATTGCAATCCCGTCTACCTATAAAACCAGTCCTGACAAAAGATTCAGCAAGTTAAAAGATTTTCAATTATAATCGACAATTTAATTAAGAGATCAGATATTTTTTTACGTT
This sequence comes from Hemaris fuciformis, assembly GCA_907164795.1. NCBI lineage: Eukaryota > Metazoa > Arthropoda > Insecta > Lepidoptera > Sphingidae > Hemaris > Hemaris fuciformis. The sequence continues at coordinate 2,656,014 of OU015454.1, forward strand.
TTCGCATCAGATGCTGAGCACGATGCAGTCGAAACAGACCGATAAAGAAGCGTGACACTCCCATTTCTTCTCACTAACAGAGTTCACAGAGCGATCAGCCTCGTGAGCATAAAGTTGAGGCGGACTGTTGAGATACTGCTCATCAGTATTTGAAAATATGTTTTGTTTTAGAATTTCTACAGTTTTATCGCCAAATACTTCGATTACCATCGAACCTGTTGTTTGTTGCAGGATGGGCGCCTCCGAAGCGGGGATATGTTGCTGCGCATTGGTGCGGTTTCTGTGGTAGGCATGTGCGCGCGGCAAGCGGCGGCGGTGCTTCGACAATGTGGGGCGTGCGTGAGACTCCTAGTCGCTCGACCGGCGGCTTCCAACGCTCTTCCCATGCAGGTAGAATAAGAAAATTTTATATGGGATAGCTATAATAAACTAAAATACAATAATGATAAATGCCACAGCTAAAAATGAGGCGAGATGGATCATCTACTAACCTCATCTTCTACTTATAAAGTAAAGTTAGTAAAGGTATGTTAACTTGACTGCCTCGTGGTCTCGCGGTACAAGTATGTGCCGAGCGATCTAGAGGTCCTGGGTTCGATTCCCGGGTCGGGCAAAGTGTTATTGGGTTTTTCCATTAGGAAATTCTCAGTAGCAGCACGGAGTCTGGAATTGTGCCCGAAAAACGGCAATAGGCTCGCCCCCTATTACGTGGGACTGATACATACCTGGCGAAATGTGGGTGCAGAAATGCACCTCTGCCCACCCCTTTGGGGAACACAGGCGTGAGGTTATGTATGTATGTATGTATGTATGTAGGTTATGTATGTATGTATGTATGTTAATTTTCGTCGTCTTTTCGGACGACTAGCTCCACTGACTTTTATGTTTGGATGACTTATAGTAAAATTTAATTTATGAAGATCTAATATAAATACGACTTTTGTTATAAATTGTTCACTTGCTAGGTGCCTAAGAAAGCGCAGAAAGTTTAAAAAACATAAATGATTTTTAAATTGGTCACTTCTGAATTGACTCAAGTTTTAATAGTTAAAATTGGATCAGTATTCCAACTTTACTGTCAAATTTGTCGAAGTTAAAAATGCATAAATATGTAGCCGTTTTAGATTGGTATCGTAGTTAGTAGCAAGTAGCACTAGTAGTTAGTTGGACCACTAGTTAGTAGTTAGTATAAATTAGCTGATTCAATCCAAATAGTTTTACTCCATCACAATTAATCAATGAGAAGTTTTGTTGAAGCAAATCATTCGGTCAGAGGTTTCAGTGGCGCTGATTAATCTTTACTGTCTTTCAACCTGTATTCATTTTCTTTGTAACTATGTCTTAGGATGACGACCAATCTAGGATTTACGAGTCGCCTAATAATTAAACTACGTCTCCCTTTGCACAGCATTTACACACTACTTCATGTGTGACCTGGTGATTACAGCGCTCTAACCGGCCCTCGTGTGACCTATATACGTGCGCATTAATTGGACACGGAGTTGAAAGAAAGTTTTCTCAACATTCCGTATTAGGGTTGATTTAAACTCGTCAATTACTCAACGCGCACTTGCCGCTGCGTTTATTCAGCCCGGGTTTATGGCTCTTGCGTTTTAACTATGATTCAGCATGTAATTAAGATGGAATTGGAGCGAAATGATGTCGCTTACTGCCGGTATTTTGAATACATTAGAGTTGTGAGCCAAAACGTTTCGACTTATTTACAAATAACACGTTATTGACTGAAAACGTTTACTATAGTTGAACGTGTTTATGGATGTTTTATAGACTTGCACCTGTGTCATATTTCAAAAGAAATATTTGTTTCTTGCTTAATTCTTTTTTATTCAAAAGAAATTTAAAAGTGACACATTAATGTCAAGAATGTTGTTAATGATTTTGCGACATTGTATTATAAACAAGCAGAAATTAAATAAAATGTAAAAGTCAAATTAGATTCTGCAGTGCATTTCACTGCATTGGTCATTTATGCGAAGAAAAATGTGACCAAGAATGTCAGGAAAATAGTAACTGATGAACGCAAGCAAGCATTGTTCAAAAGGAATTTATTTGTACTTGCGTTATGTTATCTTAGTTTCAGACATTTATACATATGTATATGTGATTCCAATTCCTTGGGCATTATCGTGTTGAAAATACGATATACGTTATTGCTTTTATCTTGAGTATTTTGGATAGTCAGTGCGCAGTCTATTTCTCCTCGTAATATTCATAATCCTTTGAAATTCGGTGCGAGCACGGAGCGCAGTAATCTTTATCATCCGACGAGATGTTTGCCTTTTACCTTGTCTGCTTTAAGAGAATTTCTATAATGAAATCAAGCGTAGGTGAATCTGCAGTCAGCAAACTCATTTAATCCAGTTTGAACATAGTAACGGTATATTATTATTCTATTACTCTATTATACTATCTGTTGGTGAAGATTTTGTCCGCATAGAATTAATTTTATAACATCCTAACCCAATTAAATTTCATTCCGTTTTTGTTTGATTGATTATCATCATCATCATCAGCCTATCCATATACGTCCGACTGCTGGGCACGGGCCTCCTCTACAACTGAGTGTTAAGGCTATAGTTCACTATGCTGCTGGCCTAATGCGGGTTGGCGGTTGATTGATTATAAAATACTTGAACCATATGAACCTTCTTTTTTGTAATTACATATGTATGTTGAAAGGACTGAAAATAATAAATTGCTATAATTAAACGTATGATTTAAATTACGGATTATGGATGATTTAAACTTTTCAAAACGTTATTTTATTTTTGTAAATATTAAAAAAGTATTCACTGATATACCAGGTTGTAAGCTTTATGCTTCACGTAAGCCAGTGGTCACATTAAAACAAACAGGAGATTTACGCGTGGAGCGTATTTTATACAAATCGTTAAATGTAATCTAGGTTGGTTCATGCTGTAAACATTATTGAATTAAATGTTTCGTTCCTCATTCGGAGACTGTTGTGATGTTTCATTACTAACGATGTTTTTAGACTTTTTATGTCAGTTCTAAAAACCTAGTTTGTAATCGTATGAGGTAAACACATACTTTTTTGTTTTTATTATGATTCTAGTTTGGACGTTTTACTAGTTGCGCTGGTACGTTTTGCGCGGTGCAAGCTGAGTGCCAAGTATTATTTTAAAAATGCTGACTGGAGATTTATTTATCAAAAAAAAAATTGGCGTGCTCTAATATTTAAATCTGAAAAATAATTATTGTTGGCCATACTTAATTTGACTCCGCACAATGATAGAAACAGCGAAAATTTATGATTACTTAGTTTATCTATATAGCTTTATTGACTTCGATAATTCGGTATCATATTATGTAAATCAGTGCCCATAAATATGACGTAAATATTAATTCAACAAAGTGATATTGTAAATATTTGTTTCGGGCTGCGTGTTTTTGGGACCGAATAGTTTCTCGTAGTACTCACGACACAAAACTTGTATCTTAGTGTGGGGTCAGAACTATGTGACTGTTGGGTGTATTTAATATTTATTACTTTTTTGGTCCCAATACTTCATCCTTTCTATTCCTTGCAGTCGCTAGGAGCATCTCAAGCGCCAATCGTACCATCAAGACTGCTAGCTGACCCTATAGAGCTAGAGCGTCGGCTATCCGAGGCAGGTCATGATGGGTTCGGCGCTCTGTGTGAGGATACCACGCCTCCTTCACCGCCGCCAACCATAATCGAGGAGAGGTTACATCACAGGGTAACTATTGAGTCTATTCATCATCAGCCCATATATGTACGTCCCACTGCTAGGCGCGGGCCTCCTCTACAACTGAGAGGCTTATAAGCCTAGGCCTTACTTAACTTAACTTAACCTTAGGCCTAACTTAACTTAACTTAATACACACTTAGCTAAGTCTCTTGATTTTTGACTATCCACTCCGTGTCTCGAATTTGACTTCATTATACGAAAGTCTCTGTTAATCCAATGAATCCCAGTCAAAAATATCTATTGTTTTTAAGAAAATCGTATAATTCATTATTTAGTTCGTTCAACGATTTATTTAATAATCCTATATTTCTAAATAGAATTGTTTTCTATTGTATGTAGTAGTAGTAGTATATGTAATAGATCACCATTGTTGAATTTGTCCATAAAAACCATCGGCTCAATCAGAAAAAAGAAAGAAAAAGATATTTATTGTTACAATTCAGTACACGCAATTACAAATAAAATAAAGTACAAAAAAAAGGAAAAAAATATCTACAAAAAATCGCACAGCAGTTCTGAAGTTGTGAAGTTTTCAGAGAGAAAACCCAAAATATTCGTAATCATCATGAATCTAACAATTGTGACGTCAGAGTTGGTGACGTCACACATTTCAAAAACATTTCAAAGCCCCTCCTCCTCCGACATATGCATTTTGTATGTCCGACATATGTATCCATGTTGTGTACAGCCGGTAGCGTCCATAGTAGCAGTAGTGCCTCGCGGCGCCCTGGCCCCGTCGCCGCGACCACCTCCTCTCATCACCAAGCAGACTCCGCCCGAACCACCACCCGTCAGGTAAACTCCATTACATTCCTCAACATTACAATCTTCCTATATTTAATATGCTTTATTATACACCACATATACAGAAGTAATAAATAAAGACAACTTATAAACTATTGTACCACAGAGGGTGGTCTTATCGCTACGATCTCTTCTAGGCAACCCAGAAAAGAAAAGTGAATATGAAATGGGTGGACATGTGGTTATAAAAAATATCAAAAAAGCAATAATAAGAACAAAAAAGAACTATAATTATAGTTGTATTAAATTTTTTGTTGTCCTATATGACTTTTTACGCGCCAGCAACATTTAGCTTATGATTATATCCCATCAAAATTAGACAAATAGGGGTACAATGATGTAGCAACAGTCTCGTTTACAGATCAAATAATATTAATAATAAATCACTCAATATAATTTTAATTACTTTCCTGTTTGATTTCGTTAATCTGTCAAAAATATTTAACATGATAAATATTTAACATAAAAATATTTATTTAATTGTGCTTATGATTTATACCTGCATCAATCAAAATCTAAAATAATGTAGATCTAAAATATAACTGTTACTTAGGTTACCACTGGACATGGCGGTGCGAGGAAACGGCTCACCAGAAACCATCAGTTACGAGGTGTCTCTGAATAAGGACTCTGCTCTTGGACTCGGCATCACCGTCGCTGGCTATGTTTGTGAACAAGGTTAGTTTTTATTACATTCTTATTCTCCGCAAATATCTGGTCAACTTTTAAGCAAAAATTCTTGCAAGAAAGTCAAAATGATGTTCAAAAATTTGTTGCCTGATACCGAAAATTCTCATCGATGTGACGTTAGAAGTGATTCTCAAAAACATAATATTTCGATCCAAAAAATTATGTTTCTATGTAATTAAATTGTCTGTAATTAAAATAACTTTGGCGTAAGGAGTTAGCCCAATGGCAACCACTAGCCATAATAACCATCCATCTTGTATACATCGGGTTTCTAACAGCCCTGGACAACCTAATAATGTTAAGTGACGTTTGTATACCATTCCTTACATAATATATAAGTTCCAATACTGGGCTCTTATTCTATTGAGAAAGATAATGCCTCAGTCAGTCTTTTCAGTGTAGTGCGGGTTAGTGGATTCCAAATATCTAAGAAGTTCCTGGTGAGAAAATCTACCCACGTTTTTGGGTGATTTAGAATCACGGTGCCACTACACAACTAAAAAATTGTAGAGCTACGCCGTAGTCAGGTGGAACTGCGATACAAATAGGGCGCTTCAATCTGATTGGTGCCGCAGTAAACGAACATGTAGCAATTTCCGGAGGCCAAATTAGGTTGTGGTTGGATATTAGTATCGAATCGAATAGAAAGAAATAAATAAAAATATTAATTTATCTGAATTTCGATACATTAACTGTCCTGCATATTTCAATACTGATGTGTAGGCTGCGTAGCTTCATATAAAATACTGTTTTGCTTTGGTTCGTCCAGCGTTAAAAATATCTAATCACATATGTAAATTTATTGATCTTTTGTGTTTGAGCGCTTATCTCCGCCTACCACGTACGTGCGCGTGTAAAATATATTGACTAGAATAAACTGTAATGTATTTGTAATCGTATTTCAAGTGTTATCCCAAATTTCTTTATGTTTTTACTTTTCGTCCCAAAGAATATTTGTTTCTTTAATTACACTTGTAAAATAGACACAATTATTCCGCGTTCTTGGAGAGTGTATCGCTCTATGGCTTGTTCACTTGTATTCTACATCTGTCTAATTCGCAAATGTCAAAACAGATTTGACATTGGCCGCTATTTGCAAAAACAAAAGCAATTTCCACATTACATTACATAACCTCACGCCTGTATTCCCCGAAGGGGTAGGCAGAGGTGCATTTCTGCACCCACATTTCGCCAGGTGTATCAGTCCCACGTAATAGGGGGCGAGCCTATTGCCGTCTTTCGGGCACATTTCCATACTCCGTGCTGCTACTGAGAATTTCCTAATTGAAAAACCCTATAACACTTTGCCCGACCCGGGAATCGAACCCAGGACCTCTAGATCGCACGGCACATACTTGTGCCGCGAGACCACGAGGCAGTTTTTTTTTAATTTCCAATAGGGTGATTTCTTTTGGCCAACCTTGTATATCTTTGTGATGTGAGTTCTAAGCCACGGATTCTTGTTTTTAATCTGCTAATAATGAAATCTACTAGATTGCTGTAAAATTATAGACTGACTTAAGTTTCCTTTTCAGACTAGGATACATAACAATTTCTAATGTCTTCAAATTCGTTGCGAGTTTAAGGCAATCTAAAAACCTATTGAGACTCACTGTGGTGCTCGAATCACAGAAGTCGTATTAAGTGTTTATCGTTCTAAAATTACACGTAAATACCAATGGAGATCGTCATATTGGAATAAGGCTACCAAAAAGATCCCCTACCTTCTTAAGCCAAAAATAGCATAAAGATTTCTGCCAACGTGAGTAATGCCAACAAAGGCCTTTGTACAACGCGATCAGTGTAATCCCCAAACAACTGCGAACCACACGTGTTCCTTCTCTGGCCTATATTTCGCACTTTTTATTGTTATACAAACGGCTCAGTGGATTAAGTCGTGTCTCCGTGGGATTTCTGAATATGAAAAGTAAAATCTTTTAAGTTTTTCGTTTTGAAACAGGAGTATCTGCATGGATGGTCATTGGTCACTTATATAATATCTTAGAAATAAACTTAGAAAACTTGCATCTGTAACGTTACAATAAGTTCTTAAAGTAATTTAAAAATAACCTCGAGAAGAATTGTCTTAGAGATGCTACGATACAAGCTCCTACTAGTTTTGCTTAGATAGTCCCACTTAATTTTAGGTAAGGGCTCAGTAGCGGGACGCACGTGGGCTCATTTAGATAAACCTATCTTCCAATAACCGATCATAGCATGATAAAGCCCTATATATAATAGCCCTAATCTAAGGCCGTGAAACGGATGAAATGGGTTTCAATCCTCACTTGAAGACATTCTCGTGTGATCCACAAATACATTTAGGAGATGGTTGGTTGGTGAGTTTAAATAGTCTTTAAGAAGTTCTATAGTTGGAGCGCGATAGATCTAAGTCCTCAGGAGTGAAAAGTGTGGATTGTAAATGAGTAGATACTTCGTGACACTAAATGGGTATCTTAGTATGATGTTCGAAACATTTTGTGAATGTTCTTACGTCATTATTCATGAACATTGTGTATTAATATTGGTTGTGGTTGTCAATGCAGTATAGCGAAAAGATTGCAGTTAAAGAATGTTCCACTTATTGCACTGTGAGACGATGGCGCCTTTTTCCTTTTCCTTCGCTACGGCTGTAGGATTTTAAGATGCCCTTGAGCTAGTAGCTACCATTTTGTTCTAACTAGCACTTTTAGCTTTCCTTTTGACTGTGAAAAAGTTTCTTTCTGAACATTTTAATTGTTTCTAGCAAAGACGTTATATTTCGTACTTTTTACTTTCAAATTGGTTCGGCAATTAACCCTGTTATTATAAATAACCTTAAGTAACCAATTGAGCTCATAAAAAGCCCCAAAACTTGGCGGTTTAAACAGTACCGGGATAGCTTCACGCTGGTTTTCTGATAAACAGAAGCAACATCCAAGTCGAACTAACCCATTCTTAGCAGTGCCATTTGACCACCATTTCTACAATTACATGATACTTTCGACATACTTTTAAAAAACTGAAAAAAATCAAATGAAAACATAAACTTTTATTCCAACCCAACCAATTGTGGTATATATGTCTAATTAATATATGGAAACAACCGGATTGAAATTCAGAATTGCAATTCCACTGTATAATTGTGTAAAAAGTTCTCGTTCGGTGTAGCGGCACTGTGCACTGGTGAATTCAACAATCTGCAATGAGTTAGTGCGGCTTTCATTCATTCATTAACTTCGTGTTGCGAATTTTTACTACTTCGTGCTATTCGGATGACGTAACTTAGGTATGTGCTACTAACGTGTTGAGTTCACTGGGACATTTTAGAATTTGGCGTGCCATTGCTGTCGGATTAAAAATGGGATATATTGCACTAGCCTTGCTTACGAAATGTACTTTAAAAGTTGCAAAAATAATCTTCAAAACTCGTCGTCGGTCTTTTCAAATGGATGGAATTAGAAGGCGAAATTAATGAGCAGTATATTTATTTTAGATATATGTATGTACATGTTTTGAATATTTTATATAAAGTATAAGTACTTACTTGAATATCGTAATATGTATAAGTTTATTTACAAACCTACGCTTTTTATTTCCGCACTACCTAAGGATAGATTGGTAGAGAATGCCTCAGGCTGATGCCTTCCACGTCCACCTTTACACATTTTTCATGTATAAAGTGTAAATAAAAATATATAATAAAGTAGTTAAACTACTAAGATTCTGCGTTATGATAGAATTGGATTGATAAATGCAGCGTCCACTAGAAATGTATCTACCTACCACTTCGGGAATTACAGGCGTGAAGTTAGATGTGTGGATATTGATGAGTTGGCAGACATCTCGTCTTTAAAAGCACATGCGTAAGTGTAGTGTTATGTACATATCATACGAAATATCGTGGAATCCTTCCACTTATCAAAGTTTCGCTCTTGACACACGTCGGTGGTCGTGACACGTTTCGGTTGCCGGATGAATTTCATTTAACTAACGAAGTGAATTACTTGCGGGTGTAGCGTATTTTTGAGTCACTGATCATATTAAAATAAAATGAATACACCCAACAGTCAAATATATAGTTCTGACCACACACTAAGATCAAGTCTTGTGTCGTGGGTATCAGAAACTTCGAAAAAAACGGTCTCACAAACACCCAGACCCGAAACAAATATGTGTGGATCACACAAACACTTGGGTCACTGCAGGGATCGAACCCGCGGCCTGGCGTTTCGCAAGCTGGTGTCTAGCCAACTGCGTCACGAGGCTGCACTTAGCTTTAGTTTTTGAAGCGTACAATTAATTAGAAGTTAATTCTCCTTTTGAAAAGTTTTATACGAATCAATGGGTATTTACTATTTACCTCAAAGTTTTCGCATGCGGTCTTGATATAAATAACTTCGATAGTCGCGGATTCCAATCCCAGGAGGACGCTTTTCATGGAAATTACATTTGTTATAAATCCCATTATTTCAAATTGAAGGAAAACATTGTGAACAAACTTGCGTGGAACTTATGAGTATGTAAGTCCACCAAGACTCCCTAGTTCGATTTGGTGTTTTGGTGTGTTCGAAACTATTACATTTTATCTATACATCTGTCTGTAATATGTATCTGTTTGTAATATTGAATTAACCGCTTTTTAATAAATGCATATGGATGTATGCACGGTACATATACCAAATAACGGTTTTTCCAATTTTTGTCTGTCTGTCTGTTTGTTCCCGCTAATCTCTGAAACGGGTGGACCAATTTTAACGGGACTCTCACTGGCAGATAGCTGATGTAATAAGAAAAACTTAGGCTACGTTTATTTGAGAAAAGATCTTGTATTTTAGAAAAAAATTAAATTAAGTAGGTATCATGTAATAAAAAATAAAAATAATAATAATAAAGAATCGACTGTTAGGCGGAGCGAAGTTCGCCGGGTCAGCTAGTTTTAAATAAAAGTGTTCCGTTAAAAATACAAATATGTAAAAATAATTTAAGAAACAATTCAATAGTGCCGGGAGAACTAGACGAATGTTACATCATAAAATCCCAACAAAGCGCATCTGATATATGAAAATAGGTCAGCGTTGCACTAACAATGGTACGCACACAGAAGAATCCCCAAATCGATATGTTTATGCACGAAGCTGTCGCACTATTTGTAAGCCCGTCGCCGAATAATGAAAACAAGGAATTTATTTCAACTACAACTCGGACTCGGAAAAATATTTGTAAAACATACATATGACAGGTCGTGCGGGGATTATAATGGAAATATTTTTTGCTTTCATTTCGAGGCTTCAAGCGGTAGATTTGCTATCATAACGATAACAAAGGTTTTGTTCTGGTGTAGTCTAAATAAATGTGAAACTACATATATAATATTCATTCAGGATTATGACAAATTTCGTACATTAATAGTTTTATATGACAGCACCGTGGTGCAGTTGGCTAGACACCAGCTTGCGAAACGAGATGCCGCGGGTTCGATCCCCGCACCGAGACAAATGTTAGTGTGATCCACAAATATTTGTTTCGGGTCTGGGTGTACGTAAGACCAAAAAGTCTCTCGTAGTTTCTGATACCCACGACACAAGACTTGTATCTTAGTGTGGGATCAGAACTATGTATGTGACTGTTGAGTGTATTTTTTTTTTTTTTTTTTTTTTTTAATATATATGATTCTTTGTAACTGGGAATAAAGCATAGTTTTACTAACTAATTTATAACTGACTAGCTTTTGCTCGCGACTCCGTCCGCGTAGACTACAGGGTTTGGTTCAGAACGAAAATAGTAGTCTATTTTACTCCACAGAGTCCCATTCATGTCCAAACCAAAAAACACCGGCCGGTCGGTGCTTTGTACATCATTGCGCGCTTGATCATTTTTTCGCTGCGGTGTTATTTTAAAACTGCGATATCTTCTATGATACTCATTGAAATCAAATGATGTAAAGGGCAAATTTCTTATAAATTAAATACTTGTGATGAATAACGTATTTATTTGGATAAGGATTAATATCATCTTTATAAAAACACCTTCACAAAAAATGCTTTATTTTAGAACAAATTTGGTTAGCATAAAAAAGTTATAATGAGCCAACCTTAAAAGATAGACATACAGTCTCGTACTTTTTTTTAGAACTTTTAAAGGGGAACAATTCTGTCATACATTATTTTAGCGAAACTTTAACCGTTTCCGCAGCGCACGCAGCGGAAGTTCTCAAAAGGAAAAAATACCCCCGATTTTGAAACATTATTTATTGGTGCTCCGCTCCTATTGGTCGTAGCGTGATGTTATATAGCCTATAGCCTTTTTCGATAAATGGGCTTTCTAACGCTGAAAGAATTAATCAAATCGGACCAGTAGTTCCTGAGATTAGCGCGTTCAACCAAACAAACAAACTCTTCAGCTTTATATATTAGTATAGATTATGTTTTTATTACTCACACGTTTTTCAGTTCTCTCCGGATAGTGTAATATTTATCCTCCAGGAAGCTATCCCATGGGATCTCGTATTAACCGGCTACTAAATTCATAAGTATCACGTGCGGGGTTAATTTCATCGGGCCGATCGGATCTTAGGAGACGTCGCATTACCGGCCGCTGCTCGCTGCGGTCGGCGGTCCCTGCTGGTCGGTTACGGATCGATTTGGAACCGCCAAGAAGGGATACTGATATATAGTGGGATATAGTGAAAGTTCAGTCTTTAAAGTTCAGACCTGGATGTGTTCTAATAGAAAATTTTGAAGCGTGTTATGTTTTGATGGATTTCTATAGATATGTTTTTTTTTAAGTTATGTATCTTTGGTTCATTTACCCGACTTAAATTTTTTCTTGAAGAGAATTTTTGAAATGGGTTTTTAGCCTCATATAGGAAAACGCCCTGATTTATAAAGTAAAGGAAAGATCTCAAAAATGCTCGATAATACACGCATTGTCAATCTAATAAGAATCCATTATTAAGTAAATTTCATTTTGCAAACTTGGTGGGTAACAATTGAGGGTTTAGGAAACTGGAATTAGCGGGCTGAAGTTAATTACGAGTACAGTAGAATAAAGTTTTTTTTTGATAAATACATGACAATGCAGATTTACAAGCAAGTAAGGATATAACAGGAGCACTGTGCGTTAAAACAATTATTTAAAAACAACATTTTTTTCATTACTTAATAAAAACATACATACATACATACATCGGCGTAATTTGGCTACATAAACACATCAGTTGAATGCCCTTAGGACAGGGAGATCCATTATGTAATTACATGACGTCATCATGTAAATTAATGAAATTAATACGGCGTACCTAAAGAAACATCGTTTTTAATTGTATGGGTTGGGCTATAAAGTTTCTGGGTCATCTGATTAAAATGGATCATAGCTGGTAAATATTTTCAACTCTCATGGGATCTTAATTGTAGGTTCTTTTTTGAAAAACGATGGATGCGAAAGGAGGATGAAAGGTAGGTAAGTTATGCTGGACCTCTGACCAATATATGGTGTATTTACACAGACCATTTTTTTTCCTTTTAAATATTTGTTCACCTATTAATACTGTGGTTACAAACTCAAACAGAAAGTTTAATTTTCTGAATATCCAACCCGTATTAACTAATGTGCAATATTTATTTCAATTGTATGTACCTATAATATACAGGACTATTAATAAAAAAAATATCCTCAAGATTATCTCTCGTTGTTAAAGTGCGCAATAATTCATTGTGAATACACCCAGAACTTTCAAAAGTCAGTTATATTGATATTAACACTTAAAATACCGAAAATCTACTCCAACAGTCCGTGCGTGTAATTTTCGAGGACATAGAATTTTATTGTTACACTTTATCAAAACAAAATTTTGTTCAATATTAAGTAGCGTGATAAAGCGACACTTTATAAACACCGTAAAACGACATTGAAAGCAGAGGATGATTGTATTTATTTATTTAATATACTTTTTTGTACACTATAATATACTTAACTTAATTTAACATAAATAACTAACTTAACTTAATGTAACATAAATAAAAAGCAACTATGAAAAGAACTAATAAAATATATAAATATATGTATATATAGCTACAACAGGCGGTCTTATCGCTAGCTGCGATTTCTTCCAGACAACCCATGGTACCGGAATGAAAAGTTGTATTAAAAGCATTTTAATTAACGAAATGGATGGTAAATGATTAAAGCAATGTTCCGCGCACAGTTTTTGTTTGAAACGAGAACTGACCAATTATTGCGACGAGCTAATGGATTTGACTGGCGGCGCGCCCCGCACTCCTAGCGGATTCGTTTAGCCCCCGAGCGAGTGGCGCGACTTCTTAATTGCTATCCTGAAGTCTTTGCGATAAACAATCGCTTATTTATAAACTTGAGAAAATTGACGCAGTTAAATTATCCTCTCGTGTTTCAGTAATATAAGGGTCGAGTAGCGTAACTTCAATGGTGAGGTATCGTCTCATCGAAGCGTGTTTCGAAGGACGCAAAATTGTTGTTGTTCCAGTAAACCGACGGTTAACAAAAGAGTATAAGATGAACTTAATTTAAAATAATCAAAGTTACTAACAAATATCAACAAAAAAGTAAAGTTACAGATACTCTAGATCTACTCTTGTATATTGTAAAATTATAAAAGCTTTTGCTTTGTACGACAAGCAAGTGATGGCCTCGAGGTTTAGGCGCGCGGTCGAGAATTTCCTCTGACTTTTCGAAGTTATGTGTGTATTCACAATAAATTATCACTTGCTTCAACGGTGAAGGAAAACATCGTGATAAAACCTCCACACCCAAAAAGTTCTTAGGAATTTCTTATGTGTGTAGTCCGCCAACCCGCACTAGGCCAGCGTGGTGGACTAAGGCCTAAACCTTCTCAGTTGTAGAGGAGGCCCGTGCCCAGCAGTGGGACGTATTTGGGCTGATGATGATTGTACAATAATATTTGGGGAGTGTAGCTGGGGACGGTGAACGAAACATTGTCGCGCATTAGATGTCATGTCTTTGATCATGTTGATGATACCGCTTTCCAATTCAGTAGTTCGTATCAGTCTACGCAATATACATTTAGTCCGACTTGACTGAAATCATAAGTCTATCAAATAATCTATATTGAATAACATTCTTAGTTACAACTAATAATTTAGCACAGTTTATTATTAAGAATATTATAAAAACAACCTACAAACCTAGACCAGATAGGGAAACGCAACTGAGACATATCGATTGCACTTTTTACACGAGAGACCACCATGGCATTATTAATAAAACGTCACCATAATACGTATCCGAATTGACAAAATACCATAAAACTCAAACAGAGGCTTAATATCGCGCCGTAAAGTTGACAACAGCGGGTACTATAGGAAACTTTTCCAATATTGTGGACCGTCGTAGAAATTAACCCGTCCTTATCGACGAACCCTGATGTATCACCCCAGCCCGCCGTGTTCGCCAGATATTTATAGATACGTTTCGCCCCTCGTTTTAGTTCGGACTGCGCCGATTTATTGTTTTAGGTTAGGTCGATCGCTTGTGTTGGAGCCGGTTTTTATTGCTTCATCGTCTGTTATTTTGTTAAAGGTATCGCATAATATTGTTTTAGTAAACTTTTTGACCGGGATGGTTGGCGCCTACTTGGGGAGGCCTTCGTTCAGCAGTGGACGGCGATAGGCTGAGAATGAATGAATGAAACTTTGTATATATATACTATATCAGACCGTTTGAGCAATTTATTTTAAAGGAATTATTATTAAGTCTGATATCACGAGGAAATTCGTACAAACAAATCCTTAATTTCTAAGCTATGAAAAGTTCACCAACCCGCGGTACATCAGGGGGATGGAATAAAAACTAATCTCAATCAATAGCAGAGGACGCCCGTGCATGGAGATTGGCCGTATGGTATATACCATACGTTATAAGCCATTATACCAAGCGGCTATGTCAGTTTACCCCATCCGCTTCCCCTTCCGGTTGCGCCGCCATGCTTTTATTCACTCTTGAGCATGGAACCAATAACTAAATTAGACTGTTACCTACATATCCCGTCATCATTTTAAAAGTGAACAACTTACACATACAATCAGGCATGTATCCTCGACGCAGTCAGAGGTGCACTTCTGCACCCAAGTTTCGCCAATTTTAAGTTTCGCGTAATAGGGAACGGGCGTATTGCCGTTTTCAGACTTTGTTTTGCTAATGATAATCTCCTAATGGAAAAACCTAGTAACACTTACCAGGATTTCTCATATATATGAGCTAATATAGATAGACAGAAATCCACCCTTTAAGCGGGGTTGACAAGGTATATAGATCTATTTTTGTAGACAGTCTTGATTTATATCCTATGTGGCTTCATTAGTTCACTACCAAAAATAGTAGTGGGTATAGTATTGTCCGTAACAGTCCACAAATAAAATTTACTGCTACATTAAAATAAGTTTAGGGTTTTTAAACCGGAAAAACAAAACCTAAACAAGCAACAAAATGGGTCGCCAAATTGATCAACTAAACGTGTCCTTAACTAAATGTATTATGTTTTGTAACAATCATAATATAGCACAATAGTATGATATTTAATAAAATGTGTTATTTCTCCTCAGAGGAATTGAGCGGGATATTCATAAAGAGCATAAGTGAAGGAAGCGCTGCGGATCTCAGCGGGCAGATACAAGTCAACGACAGGATTGTTGAGGTAAATTGTTTTATTGTAATTGTGATACTTGGGCTACCTCTAGCCTCTTTGTATTTTTTTTTTGCTTTTTTTGTGTATAAACTTTTTATTTAAAAACTTCACGTTGAAGTCTGTTTAAGGGACAATTATATATATGAATGGGGACATCTGCCATCGATAACATCTTGATCGAACATAGATTCAAAACACACCTTTACTATCATGTTTTCATTTAGTTACTAAGAGTCAAAAGTCATAGTATACCTAATTGCGTCCTTTTTTCTCTTGTCTCTCCAAATTCCATTTTAATATCAGAACTAGGTCGTGAAACATTTTTAAGAGAAGTGACGACATTACATCAAGTGAATCGCCAACTTTTTCGCTGAACTTTTATATAAAAGAAGGCAGGATATTCGTTTAAATTTATATAGCAATTGACTTGAACGTTCTACGAGGGAAGACTCAGCGCATTATTTGAAGGTTTAATCAATAGGTAATGGGGTTAAGTAGGCACTCAGCACGGCAAATGAGATGAGTGACTGTGTGAGCGGCACTCGACTCTGTATTGATTCCATCAGATAAATCAGATATCGTAAGATGAAAGTACATATACACACTAACGCCTCTATCCCCGAAGAGGTTGATAGAGGTGCATATCTGCACCCACGATTCGCCGTTTGTTTTTTATGTCCCACGTAAAAGAAAGTGAGCTTATAGCCTTTCTACTGAGAATTTCACTTGTACCGAAAGAGTAGTTTTGATTAAAAGTTGTTTTTTAGTTGAATACTGATTTGAGTACTTAAAGTGCACGATGGCCTAGATCAGTGGTGGTACTTCAATAGAAGTCCAAAAGCGTTACACGTTAATAGTGTAATTTATAGTTTGAAATTGCTTTTGTTAAATAAAGATTGTAAACTTAAAGAATATTCGGAACGTTGAGAGGAAAACTTGGATTTTTTAATAGAAAAAATATAAACTGGAATACCGCCTCTGATATTGGTACCTAGATGGATCCAAATCAAAAGCACATGCCTATGTTTAAAAAAAAAACACTGTTTCATTATCACACATTTAAAACAGTAAAGGCAAAGCTATTATGATTTAACTTCGTGGAAAATATTAACATACTCTCAATGAAATTCTCTCCCAACGCGATAACAATTTCGAGCCGGTTAATATTCCACGTGCTGCCCCAGTGAAATTTAATTTCATACATTGTTTGCATAAGTGGGCGCATTCAGAGCGGGTAGTGCCGTAGTGTATGACAAATAATGTGCGGCGCGTGAGAACACGACGGACGGTGCAAGGTCGAGTGCTCTGTGTGTCGTGAATTTTATGCTAATGTACTGACAGCAGGGAAAAAATATTCAGCGCTGCAGCGATGAGAAAACTCGGTTAGATACCGCTAAATTTTCTCGCTTTTAGCTGGTCTAAAAGTTTCGTGGTGTTCTTTTGTGTTAACTAGTACGTGATGGGGAAAATTTATCAATTATTTCTACACCAAAAAGTAAATGAAAATAATCCATATTTCCAGGTTTATATTTTTAGTGCGTAAATGGTCGTATGGAAATAATATATTTGATGATTAATTTTTAAATAATTTTAATGAATCATTCAATTAGTTTTTATTTATACATTGAACTTTTGCATGATATTGGCTTATGTTCTAAAACACTGACTTATATTTTATGCGATTAAAAACTACTTGAAAATGACAATACAAATGAAATACTGTGGAATTTCATAATGCTTTTGTGATGCAACTGTGAAAGAATTTCAATCAAGTTGCAAGATCGATAGAAAAGGCGCATCAGTATTAGCTGCGGGAAACAATTGCATAGTCAGTATTCACGATGCCGATATCACTGTAGGTATGAAAAAACTTTTCCAATCTTCAGATATTGCCTTCGCTAGAGAATGAAGCAGTCATTTATTTTTAATATGGTGATCGCAAAACGATTTTAAAAATATGTTGGTTTAAATAGGTTCTTATTACGTGACATGAAAAAACAATTGACTAAAAGTGGGTGCAAAAATGCACCTCTACCTACCACCTATGCAAATAACCTACACCTTCGAGGAATACAGGCGTGAATGCGTATATGTCTGAAAGCGTCTTGTCATGATTAAAAGTAATGTTTTCAATGGTTTATAACGATCTTGAGGAATACAAACTCATGAATCATCATCATCAGCCCATATACGTCCCACTGCTGGACCGGGCCTCCTATACAACTGAGAGGGTTAAGGCCTTAGTCTACCACGCTGGCCTAGTGCGGATTGGAGGACTATACACCTAAGAAATAACATTTTTAGGTGTGCAGGCTTCGTCAAGATGTTTTCCTTCACCGTTAGAGTACGTGATAATTAATTATGAATACACACATAACTTGGAAAAGTCAGAGGTGTTTGCTTGGGGTTCGAACCCGCGACCGCCGAGATTCTCGATCGCGGGCCTAAGCCTCGAGGCCATAACGACTTGGGAATAAATGAATAAATATTGTTTTTTTTTAAAGTTTGTTAGTTTTTCAATAATTATCATAATTGCGACTTGCAAAATCAAGAGCTATAAATTCATACGCTCGAGTATGTTCCAAGGTTCAGGCAGACTGATATCTTTAAAGCCAAATTTGCTCAGGAACCGCGGAAAAACGTTACATTGGCATCATTACATTGATTTTGAGGCATAAAAAATTGTTCCATTAAATTCATTCATTGTCAATATATACATGTCTCTCTCTCTGGTCGGTCCCTCATATCTGAGGATCGTGGTCAACATTAGGGTGACATCTGGAGCGGATGATCTGCTTCCACCGGATTCTGTCCAGCGCGTCCCTTACGGCAGTATAGAATGTGGAGGACGACGACTCTTTCACTTGATCGGACCATCTTGTTGGTGCACGACCACGTGACCTTTTGCCTTCGGTGTTCCCAACCACAATCAATTTCTCTAGATTTCCGTCGCCTCTGCGCATCGTGTGACCGAAGTACGAAAGGATACGTACTTGCGTCTATATCCCTGAACGAGAAGGTAGGGATATATCACTACTTTTTCTATATGATGTTTTGGCGATTTCTTGGCAAAATTTTACACACTGAGTTGATACTTAGCGGAAAAACTCAATATTTTGTAAGACATAAAAAACACGAGACGAAAAAATGTATAAGGTACAAAAAAGCCGATGAATTATTTTTTAAAAACATATTAATCTGACGACCCATCAAATAGTACCTTGCGAAATTACTACACGATCACAATTTCATAATCAAAAAGTAATTTCCGCCGGCGTGCATTAATCACAGTAATGAAGAGTTTTTCTGCCATCGGTTTCAACCCTGACGTCAAGCGAGAGGGGAGGCCGGGCTAATTACGAATTCAAGCGCCTCGTCTCCTTCCATTGTGGAGTTTTATTGTACCTGCTACAGTTGGAATAAAGATAAACAAAAGTTGACGACCCAGTAGTGAGTAGGGACAACAGATTGTTGGCGCTTATGGCGAGCTCTCGTTCTCAGCACTGAATAATTACTTACATAGTAAAACGTTTCAGTTTGTTTGTTTTTCGAATTTTCTTTATTATGTCTTTGTTGATTATTTTCTTTGACGTTGATTGAAATGACTTTGTTCTGTTTTCTACACTTAGAAATCCTTTGATAGACAATTTCTCTTTAGCGTCAAGGAAAAATACATTGAAGAAAATAAAATCTATACAGATTTTAACATACGTACATTCATGTATTTCGAAGGAGCTGGCAGAAACAGATACCCATCTTCTGTCAACGGTGTTTTTGAGTCCCTCGTAAAGGGGGACACTTTTCCAGTTCTTTTTCACTCTGTGCTGTTATTGGAAAGTTCCTTATTAAAAAATTCAATATCGATCGAATTTATTTAGGCGACAAGGCACTTTTAAAATGAGAACGAAATATATTTGAAATATTTAGAGATTTTGTGTGGTGCAATTTCAATACATTATCTAACTAGGTCATACGTAGCCATCTGTTGCCTTGAGCCTGACCGTCTGAATCGTGAAGTGGCCACTTAATTACTGGCCGGTGTATGAAAGCTTTAACGAACCCATATAAAAGAGCTTTGGTGTTGATCAAAAACATGAAAAAACAGCCTTTGAGTTACACATTGCTTTGGTCTGCCTCACAGAGTTATTTCAGTTTTTTTATAAGAAACCAAAAATGATTGACGATCTGGTATAAATTTATGTCGTTTTTATACTAATTTATTGAATTAAAAAGAAATCACTGACAGCGATAAGGCCGCCATTTGTGACACTATCTTATTTAGAGTTACTTATACCTATGTTGTTTTTATTATATGGTGTACAATAAAGAATAAATAAGTAAATAAAAAAAAGTGCTTAGTTTGTCTAAAATAGGTATAAAAAGTATCATAAGTAGATTTCGTATTTGTTTAAATTCTATTTTCATATCCTTATGTTTTAAATAAAGAAGTACAAAAATATATGATTTTACGGTTATAAAAATAACAAGTATAATCAGGTGATAAACAATACCTTAGATAATGGGATGCAGTAATAGAAAAAATCATTAATATTATCTTCATAACAAAGGTTGATGTTTGACGTAATTAGTAAACCTACTCGTAGTTATCTTCGAGTTACTTGTGTTGTGTCAGTGTTTATTTATCAACTAGAAACACTGGTTACGATGTTATTACCTTGTTTTCGTCTGTGTTATTTGCAGACCTAGTTTTATTATTACATTTTCAGAAGACTGACTATAGAATTAAATAATAGAAGATATTCTGCAATCATTATTTACCTGTGAATATTTTTTGAATTTTTATGCTTTGCTGTAGTTGTGGCACAATTGTAGAGTTATGATACATTTTGGCACCCTCTCAGTTGTAGAGGAGGCCCGTGCCCAGCAATGGGACGTATTTGGGCTGATGATGATACATTTTGGCATCACTACTGTTTTGAGAAATATTACTGCTTATTTCAAATAGAAATGCTTATTATAAGCCAAAAATACTCAAATTAAAAGCTGTGTATTTTTTGGTAATGTAAAAAATCTTTTACATAAAATTATAACCGCCTAATTTCCTCATGAATTGAGTTTGATGTAAATTTTCCAGTACCGCGCAGCACAACTTTAAATGGAAAATTATTTCATAATCATAACAAGTTTCAAAATGTGATTGCATTTGAAATTCCAGGTGGATGGGGTATCGTTGAATGGAGTTACCAACCACAGAGCGGTAGCGTTATTACGCGATGCGAAAGGACCCATCGTCAGGCTTAAAGCGCTAAGGTAAAAAATCCTTATCTTAGCATAACTTTTTTGTAAATAATTCGAAGCTCCTTCTATTTACCATCACTTTTCAAAATAATGCACAGAACCGAAGAAAGAAGCATCATAAAGAAACCATGGAGTTCTTTTCAAATATTTCGTCAAATGTTCGTAGTCTACTAACCCATACTATCAGGGTATGCTAAGGAACCAACATTACAGCATATTTGTGCCCTGTAGTGTAGTTTCGTCAACTGGATTCAGGTTTAATAATCCAGGTATGATGTGGTGGTGATGTACCGCAGGTTTAATGTATGATCCGGTTGTGATGTGGCGGTGATGTTCCGCAGGTATCTCCGCGGGGCGGGGTTTGAGAAGATCCAGAAGGCGATGGCTGCGCAGGACGGGCGGCGCTCCCCCGTGCCGCCGCCCAGCCCCTCCGTCACCTCGCTCGCCAAGTACAGCTTCAGCGTGGTCAGTAACTTTCTCATTATATGCAAGTAGGGACAGGGGTCATGATTTCAAGGTTATGTTGAGAAGTTGAGGTTATTAATTGTTCCATACTATTAACCGAAGCTATTTTAAGTTTTGTTCGCATAGCATTTTTCGGTCCTTTGTATTTAATTTTGCAATTTTTTTCAAAGCTTATTTATAAACTTAGTTACAATCGATGAAAGTGTTGTTTATTATGTATTCAGACCAACTTTTTAACGCAAACACCAAATTTTATTTGTGACTACAATCCATTAATAAAAGTTCTTGGGACTCTGTTGATTATAATTTCAGGACCTTTGACTAATTAAACATGACAATGGTTGTTTCATTTCCGCAGTACGACGAGTCAACAGTGATAGAAGTGGAACCGGAATCTGAAGCGCAACCACACTTACCATCGCCGACGTCGCCGAGTGAGGAAGCGGAGATAGTGATCGGGCGCGAGGACGCGGACAAGTACCGGCGCATACAGGACAAGTGGCGGGACATCCTGCGACACGAGCACGACTGGCCCGGACACTCCTACTCATACGACATTGTTGTGAGTCTCTTCATTACCCTTCATCATCACCATCATCTGTCTTTATACGTCCCATTGCAGGGCACAGGCCTTCTCTGCAACTGAAAGGGTTTAGACCTTGTGTACGCTCGCCTAGTGCGGGCTGGCGGACTACACACCTAGGAAATTCCTAAGAACTTTAAAGTGTGCAAGTTTCCTTACGAGGGTTTGTTTTGCAAGACTCCTAACAGAATTGTATATACTTAGTGTGCGACAAGAGGTTCATAGTAAGTCTACCAACCCGTACTTTGAAATCTACAAGGAGTGTATAAGTAAGCAGTAGATAGACAAACCTATGAATTCTGAGCTTGTAGCACCCATGTGTGGTATTAGGGTCTACTGTCAAAGCAAATCCTCAAAAATGTCCAGGTAACTCTGCCATTCAATCATAGATGAGACTAGAGGTAGAATTGTGAGCTCCTACTGATGTGAAATTGGGCCTTGTGGTATCGCGGGTCAAGTATGTGCCGCGCGATCTAGCGGCGCTGGGATCGATTCCCAGGTTGGTACTGGCTGATACATTCCTGCTGAAATGTGGGTGCAGGAATGCACGTCTGACTACCCCTTCGGGGAACGCCGGCGCCAAGCTATTTGTGTACGACATTTGGTTTGAAAGGATTCACAACTGGGCTGGTTGAAGACCCCATAGAGAATCGTTGAGCTTTTCTGTTCGATGTAAATTGTGTGTCGATCGATATGCAGAAATATGTACCGTACTACAATCCTACCAAATGTGTCATGTCAACATGTCAGTTCATCAGAGATTCAGAATTAGTTTTCAAACCTCGTGTACTTATATAGTATATATGTTTGAAGGTTGGAACGATAATAAAGGACAAGGAGAGTGGTCTGGGTATATCGCTGGAGGGCACAGTGCGCGTGGTGGGCGGTAAGGAGGTGCAGGCACGACACTACATCCGAGCCATAGCGCCCAACGGACCCGTCGCCAAACTCGGAGTGCACAAAGTTGGAGATGAATTGTTAGAGGTATGTATATTTCTGTTTTTAATACATCATCATCATACACGTTTCATTGCTGGGCACAAGCCTCTTCTACAATTGGTAGAAGTCTTAGTCTGCCACGCTGGTCTTTTGCTGGTTGGCGGAGCTTAACAGGGTCTCAAGAAATAACCACCCACAGCATTGTAATTTATAGATGACAAATAAACATATTGTGGTATTGATTTTTTTTCCACTTGATCTAAGAATCCATAGCAGATCAAGGGCCAGAAAGTAGTCCACATAAATATGAATTGTAGTGGACTAAGAACTATGATCTCAACTACCAACCCCAACTCCAGCAGTGAGGCATTTATAGCCCGAAAAACCTTTAAAGGTTTTCCATATAATTTTCAGGTGAACGGTTGGCGAGTACTAGGCGCCCATCACGTGGAGGTGGTGACTCGGCTGCGCGCCGTCAAGTCTCCAGTACTTCTCGTTTGTGTACGGAAGAGGGACCAACAACCCCCCATCAAGCACGAGTCGAGTTTTGCACGGGTAATTTGCTTTTATTAATGATTATGATTATGTTGTTGGATTTGTTTAAAGATTTTGTTGTTTTTTATTACTAAGCGTCAAGTGTTTAGAGATTCCGATTTCTCGTAAACCGATGACCCTGATCTACTGAAGAGCTCATAACTTATTTTGTTTAAATTATTACTAACAGGGGCATATGAGCTGACGTTATGCATCATGGAATTCAATAATATACTTTTTAATTATTTGGTGTATTTAATTGAAGTCGTGCCTGGACTTTCTAGAGTGCACTTCACTCGAATCCACTCGGCTCTGAGCTTCCTACTGGTTTATCTCTTTCCGTTATTTAAGCATCCACAACAGCTTCTTCCATTTCCTCTAATTTCATGAATTATTTCTCAAAAAACGTAGGTATATACTTCTATTTATTACCAACCATAGCGAATAGTTGTACAAAATATAATTCGTTAAAAGCGACATTTTCATCAAATAGGATTATTTTTACATGATTGTTTTATGATTACTGTTCCAGACAATGTTACAGTTTAGCGAACACCTATTATATACCTTTATGTAGATGCTAAGACAGAAATATTTTACTTATAAACAATACAAATTGAATATTTATTTATGCAGAATAGCATCCTGGGCGGCAGCTTGCAGGACCTGCTGACTCCCCCGCAGAGACTGATCAAGGCCAAGTCGGAGAGTTCCGTGGCGTCGCTGTGCAGCACCAACACTGTCATGTCGGCCGGACATCACGATGGTGATAATATACACTTACTTTGGATCCAATTTGAGAATATTAAATCTAATTAATATGAATATTTTAAGTTCAAGTTGAAGATCATGATAACACGATTTTTATTAGGCCACTACTCTACAACCAGGGGAGATCACTTTAGTCCACCACCCTGGCTTAGTGGATTTGTTTGTGTTACATCTAAAGAACTCATTAATTACACAATAAACTATCAAAATATAAAAAAAATATAGCCCTAGAACAGGGGCCAGGGTATTGACTCAATGTATTTTATAGTTAAAGTCAAAATTGTCTATATTCAAATAGACTTTTATAAAAGTTCTTTTGAATCGTCAATTTTATGACATAGTAAGAGGCAAACCTTGGATAGAGATAGATGGAATGAGCATAGAAATACTTTTGGCAGTTCGACAAAGGTAATTTAAAAATAATGTAATATTTGTTGCAGAGTTCTGTTCGGACGAGTTGGAACGAAACAAATCTCGTTCTCTGGAGCCGTTGAGCGGTCTGGCGATGTGGAGCGACAACGTCGAGTACATACAGCTGCTGAAGGAGGACAGGGGCCTCGGCTTCTCCATACTTGACTACTTGGTAACACTTTATCATAGTTTAACGGTTCTTGTACCTTTGCACTTAATGGTGAATGCCGTTAAGAAAAGTGGGTATTGATCTCAGTTACAACATCTTTAAGTTTTGTACAGGTAATATTAATAAATGTATTTGGTATTAACAAACATTTTTCGGGTAATAAATTTATGTATGTAATATATTTAATTATGGAAAAACTCGTCATATCCGTGTTCCCTTTATTCGTTTTACTGTGAAAAAGCTACTCAGTAGACATGTTATATTGTGTCGAGTTACTTAGACGTTGACTTAATATTCTTCTGAGCAACGCCATCTATCGTCGCATTGGTATAGATAAAATTTGTTATTCCAGATACATGATCCACAAATATTTGTTTTGTGTTTGTGTGTTTGTGGGACCGAAAAGTGTCTCATAGTTTCTGATACCCACGACACAAGACTCGGTATCTTAATGTGGGGTCAGAACTATGTGTGTGACTGTTGGGTGTATTTATCTTTTATATTTTTATAACACCAAGTCCTTAAAATGCAAGACTTGTATAGTCGGTATTGATAATTTTGTGAGATCGAAGTCTCGTAGTTTCTGATACCCACGACTCAAGACTCGTACGTTAGTGTGGGGTCAGAAGTCAGAACTATGTACCTATGTATCAGCGGGGGTACTTCCATAGAAGTCCAAAAGCGTTAAACGTTAATTTTATAATGTCTGCTTTATAATTGTTTATTGTGGAGTAAGGATATTTTCATTTATATGTCAAATTATTTCTGTTGAATAAAAATTTAAAGTTTAAAGATGATCATTCGGAATTTTGTAAGGAAATCTGGGTTTTTGGGCTTTAGTGGAAATACCGCCACTAGTATGTATGTGAGCGTGGGGTCGGAACTATGTATGTGAGCGTGGAGTCAGAACTAAGCATGTGAGTGTGGGGTCAGAATTATGTATGTGAGTCTGGGGTCAGAACTATGTATGTGAGTGTGGGGTCAGAATTATATATGCAAGTGTGGGGTGAGAAGTATGTACGTGAGTGTGGGGTTGGAACTTTGTATGTACGTGAGTGTTGTGTACGGGTGGGTGTGCAGGACCCGTGCGGCGCGGGCGGGTCGGTGATCGTGGTGCGCTCGGTGGTGCGCGGCGGCGCGGCGGCGGCGGACGGGCGCTTGGCGCCGGGCGACCGCCTCGTGTCCGTCAACGGCGCGCACCTCGCCGCCAGCCCGCTCGCGGCCGCCGTCGCAGCCATCAAAACCGCGCCCAAAGGTATTGCGGACAAACAGCCGCCATATGGTTTCATGTCATCATTATATATTTACATCACATACAATATTAATACACATAATATAGCTTAGTAATATTTACTTAGGTACTACGTCTGATATACATACCACTTAAAGTGTGCATAACATTCTCCAAAATAATATACGAAATATAGCTAAATTATCATCATTCCTTTGCCCTGTTACTATTTTTTTATTGGGATCAGCGCAGTATGTTTTATCCTTCCGAACATCTTTGTCATGTCTTCATTCATATCTTCTCTCACATACTCCATCCATCTTTTCTTTGGCCTTCCTCTGGTTTGTTTATATCTTTCAACTTTCATATTTATTGCTTTTTTACCTATTCATGCTTCATACCTTCTCATAACATGCCCATACCACAACAAGCGGTTTCAGTTTCATATTATAGCGAGACAAGCTATTAGAGTGGAAATAGTAAGAGCAAGATAGACAATGTATTTAGATGTCATCATTAAATTTAAGTTTATTGTCCTGTGATTGGCCAAAGCCGAATTTGTTTTGCGGAGCGCACTCAATGTACAATACAAGCTGTAATTTTGTACTCGTATATATTGTAAGGATTTTCATCTATTACGTAACTACCGAAGAAGGCTCACCTATTTTAAGAAACAGGTATCATAGCATCAATATCGGTATCACCATCGATAGTAATGGTTGTATCATTATCATCTTCACTAAGATCATCATTGATGTCTTTATTGTCATCAACACTATTAAAATCTTCATCATTGACTTTATTAGCATAAACAGTAATAACTTAATCGTAAATATTTTTGTTATATTTATAAGCATCGTAATCGATAATTTTATTAATGGCACTATAATTATCATCAATGTCTTTATTATTAGTCAATGACACCATGATGTCATTGTCTTTACAATATCACTATCATAATATTATAATTACCACAAACATCTTCATAAATAGATCTGATATTACCAAAGACACGATAATAATCACCAATGGATCTATTGTAGTCATCTACATTATAAACTACAAATAATATAGCTATCAATATGAACGAAATTATCATTGGTATCAGTATTGCAATTACCCTCAATGCCAACATCGGAATCATTAACGTCAACATCGTATTTACTGTCATCACCATCATTGTCATTATAACAAATACTAAGTTTAAAACTAGAAATTCTAAAAAAATCATAATTTCTACAATAAGAGCTATTGACTAATTGCCCCGAGGCATTTATTTCATCTCTAGGTTCCATGTCTTTGCGGGATGTATAGATTTTTTAATATGCATACTTTAATGGATATGATACATTGGATAAATATGCTATGGATATGAGATGATATGGATCTGATAGGTACATTTGACACACAAGATTATAATCTGCGTATTGGAAAAGGCGAGGTTATAAGTTAGGTTGATTATGTACTAGCTGTTGAGCTCATTGAACATCGTCCTTATTCCATGGGAACACTGGATTTTTCCTAGGTCCTATCTATCTCCATACCAAAATTAATTCTAATCGGTCCAGCAATTTAAGCGTGAAAGTGTAACAGACAGACAGAGTTACTTTCCCATTTATAATATTAGTTATGTCAGTTAATAAACTTCCAAGGTGTCCCGTTACTGCAGTTATATGGAACATAGCGTATTACGTAAAATGAAAACAACGTTATCGCTTGACAAGTTCATTGTTAATAACGTTAAGTACACAGCAAATAATATGTGTACACTTACAGATAATTACTTTCAGCTACGAACAGCATTACAGATGAGGTTTTTTACCTAGATAAAATAGATGCGATAGACAGAGGTATTCTGCACTCATGTTTCGAAGGTTACGTTTTCAAGCCCCGCTTAAAAGGCAAAGGACATTTATTTTCGGCTTTCGGATAAATTTCCAAACATCGTGCTGCTAATCAGAATTTCCTAATGGAAAAACCAAATGTTTGACAGGGAATCATATCCAGGGAAAATAATAGATGTGTTAGTTTTGCTATCCATTTTCTATTATAGACAAGAATATCATTATTTTTTAAAATCAGTTTACATTGTGGTAGACAATTAAAATTAACACCAAATGGAAGAATATTAACTACAGTGCTGGGACCCAGCTCCACACTACTATCCGGGATAAGAAGTAGCCTATTTTCCATTTATCAATATTCCATCTATGAATGGACATAATCATTGGATTCGGTCGAGAAGTTCCTTTATAATCTTAGTATAGATTTTAAAGTTTTGCACTGTAAATGTTTCGTAGCTTCATGTGAATTATGTAAAGATGTGAAAAGCAAATAAATGTAGCAGACGTATCTCTGATAGAAACACGACTATTATATTCTAATTAAATAGTGCTTTCAAAAATATTTTCTAATAAATAGTATTATATTTCTATTCCTTTCTAATGTGGCGTGTGCTGTGGATTTAACATCAGTGTTTGCAAATCCATAAGTTAGTTATTCCAATCGTTTCATTTTTGACCACTTCGCCGGAATAAACTAGCCAAAAAAAAACTCCAAACAGGTCCATTAGTTTTTGAGTTTACTACTTGCAAACAAAAATAACAAACTATGTTAGCTAGTATTGTTTTGTTTCGTTTTCTTTTCATCATAACAACGAAAATTGTGTATCAGATACATATTTCTTAGTAGGCTGTGGTTTTGTGGAAATTTCGAATTTTTATGACTACTAAAATGTAAATCTTTAGTCGTTCGTCTTTCTATTTTTGTAATATGGAATTTTGTTTCAGGTATAGTTACTATCGGGATATCGAAGCCGCTACCCTGTAGTACTGTAGTGGGTGGAGAGAAAGCTAACGGTCACAGTCTACAAGATAGTCAGGTTAGTACATTGTGTTTAAAATGCATATAAAGGTTTTTTCAACGTTAAAAATTTATACATTGTTTCATATACCGCGTTTAAATTGCTCCTGGAGTATAAATATTATTATAAACGGAAAACGATTAATTTCATTATTCTCACCACTTTGAGTAATTCGAATTTTCTTAAGCCCGCAATGTAAAGCGTTTAAAACTTTCTTCTACACCACGAGTCATTGACCTCTAGAAACAACAGATTTATAGTTATATTACATTACGTTACTTCCTTTTTTAGAAAAACAGTTTATTTTTTAATGTTTTTTTTTTCATGTAAGTATCCAAATTTGATGCAGCGTAAAAAATAAGCAAAATAGCTGTACTGCGTATTTTCAATCTTTTAACGGCATTTCAGTCAAAATATTTTTTGACTTTGATTTTAATAACGAGACTTTTTTTCTGAGAATGGAATAAAAGGGAATACTTTAATGTCAAAAACGTTGATGCTGCAAAACCTTTTTCTACATTCAGATGAGGCTCTTTTTATTACACAATATATTGTAATTTTATACTTCAATAATAGATTTTCGATTTGATTCAGTTATAAGTTGTATATTAATTGGTTGTTCTGTTACATAGGCTAAAAATGTTCGGAAGGAATTTAGTTAAAATTTGTAGGATAATATTTTTGTAAAATATCTGATTACGCGTACGTAAGTGTTATTATTTGTGTCCGTGAATATTGTACACTGAGGGGAAATAACGAAAGTAAGTCGATTTTATCTTTTACTAAAGCTTCTACGCTTAGAGCAGTATTGCAAACTTTAGCATGCAATCTTTTTTCATACTAAACCTTCTTGTACAATAAAGGGAATCGCCGCTCTAAGATTCTTCACATCCAAAAATTATTTCCCTTTAGTGTACAACGCGCATGCTTCATCATTACTATCAATTTTATTATCTCTTTTGCAGAAATTGGAATATTTCACGAAGATATTGCGATTGATAATGTCGTTGCATCAGGATATAATGGAATTGGAGCTGCATTGCTCCCATCAGAAGACTGGGGGGACGCCATCGAAGTCTTATACGATGCAGCCAAAGATAAAAGCAGAGATCACGATGAAATGACACGAGAACAAGTTGAGGTACACTGTGGCAGTGGAGATTCCTGAGAATGGAAACTGTTCAGGGGAAGGAGCGTTGAAATGTGATGAGTTACGAGTGTGATTGTGTTGTTGCGAAAGGTTAGCATTGGGATATTAGGGAAAACTGCTGTTAGGTAGTGTACATGAGTTTAACATGAAAACGATTGGCTGCAATTATGTACAAATGTTCAATTAGTCTACTTATGAATACATGTGCTGTGGATGTTGATGATAAAATTTTAATGTAGATAAGATATAAAGCAAAATTAAAATCAGAAAAAAGTTGCAAATAAAATATGAATCACATCAAGAATTTATTAAAGAGAAACTGCCATGCATGTGGCATTCATGTTAAATCAATGACAGCTTTTATTTTATTTTGTGAAGACGTTGGGAATTTAATCTTTTGTAGAATTATTGCCATACATTATCTAATAGAGTAGCTGTAAGTCAAATATGAAACTTTTGTATTTGAAAAACGCTTCAGCAGTTTTAGTTAGGATAATAAAGATCTTTGAGCTATAAATATGTACTTGTAGAAAACTATTGTTATGTTAGTTTGGTACTGTCGTAAGTTATCAAGTGTACTTTAGTATTTTTCTCCGACTTATAGGTACTGCTTTACCGTTTAAATCTATAAATTAAAACTATTACAAAACTACTTCTGGAAAAGTTTCCTCTATCGAAATAAAATTAAACACAATTTTTATCACACATTCTCTCTAGAGGGTAAGAAATTATTTACGATAGCCATCCTACTCATAGTTGTTATATTTCAATTGATATCAATAGTTTGTGGACTTTCCAATGTTTAAAAACAACATTTAACGTTATAATTATTTAAAGTGAGACTATTTGAGTGAGTATAATTCTAAGGTCTTCAACCGCATTACTTGTACCAGAAGTACCATCACAGATGATGCAGCCTTTTATACAGCTTTTCTTGCTATGGCATGACTATGCTACTTAATAATATAACTTTGACTTCTATTTTGTCAAAGTTAATTTAATTTAATTTTGATAGCATCTTACTCTACATTAATAAAGCCATGATCTCTATCCAAAAAGAGTATATTTATATCCATTTTGAGAATTATTGTTACGGAGCTTATGACGGTACCTTGTTAGTTAAATGTCCATTATTTGAGGTTGTGTAGTCGTGCTAGCGAAACGTTTGTAGTCAATTTTATTGTGATAGTAATTATACTGCGTTACTTTAAGACTGTTGTATTTAACATTTTTTTAGATTCACATATTACATTCCATTTTCTCAAAAATATTTCCAGACCATTCAAACGAGTTGCACTGGTTAAGAGCTGTATTCATTGTCATAAAATTGTTGCCTCCTCTTGTTTTTTATTTCTCTCTTACGTCATTAATATTATTAGCATATTCCACCAAATAGGTGATGTAAATTATGTCTAAACAATAGTAAACATTTATCACAAGGAAGTATGTATATATATTTCCAATTTTAAGTTGTGTAAAGAAATGTTAAATTCAATAATTTATGTGATATTTCTAGCTGTGGATGTTAGAGTTTTGCTTAGTTATGTGTAGATATTAATATGATGCATTCTTGCCCCAAAATCAACTGCTTTAGCTAAATAGTCTTTCAATTTAGTATAATAAGCGTACAAAATTCTTATAAAACGTCCTTCGATGAACATTTCTATTAGAATAATTGATAAAAATTAGATTCGATAAAGTCTTAAATATTATGTCTCGTTCTTCTGGTGTAAGCATATAACATATTTTACATATCTCGTATATGTAAATTACAAAACAATGCTAAAACTTTTGGTAATTAAATTAGAATCTAAGTTATAAATAAATACACCCAACAGTCACATACATAGTTCTGACCCCACACTAGGATACAAGTCCTGTGTCGTGGGTATCAGAGACTACGAGAGACTTTTCGGTCTCACAAACACCCAGACCCGAAACAAATATTTGTGGATCACACAAACATTTGTCTCGGTGCGGGGATCGAACCCGCAGCCTCTCGTTTCGCAAGCTGGTGTCTAGCCAACTGCGCCACGGGGCTGTCAAATCTGTAAAATCGGTTGCCAATGATACGAATGTGTATTGTAAGTGTGGTAATAACGTACTTGTAACTTCAATTAAGCTTAAAAAAATATTAACTGCAATATAATAATCTGGTTTACTCAATGACAGATACATAATATTGGTCGCCCCCCTCAAAAAATTAATAGTTATGCTGTAGATCCGATATATCACCATCAAATAATCATTATAAAACGGAATATAAATGTTGTTTCATCTGAAAGTTAAACATTTTTAAAAAACGCCATGGTACGCTGTAAATAATTTTATGCCAGCGGTCATTGATCTCCATACTCCTAATAAATTATACGCTTTACATTGCCGGTTTATAACATTTTGATTTTACACTTAATGATTCTAAATAATTATTGATTTTGTTTTTCATTCGCCTGCATCAAAGTTTACTACCATCAAATCAGCAAAATATAAATTTGTTTTAATAACGACTTCAGAGTAACTACGACATTCACGATACACGTTCGTGTTAAAATTGACGATAATTGATATTCTGTCTTTACTATTAAAATCTGTCCCTAGCCACTTTTGAAGTGGTGGTTAAATAAATTTCTACAGGTAAACAATAACATATCATAGTTTGTAAGTAGATGCTAAAAAAAAAAAATATGTAAATATTGTTTAGTGGATATTGTAATACTGACGATTGAAATATTGCATTATGGATTTTATTATGAATAAAAGACAAGAAAAATAATATCTTGGAACACACATCTAACCCAATAATTAAATGAAAGCATTATTACGTGCGTATGCAAGAATTACTATAGCGTTCTTTTTATAGAAATGCGTGGGCTGAAAGAAAATTATTGTAACATGACGTATCTCTTGTTTATATACATATTTTATAGATACACCTTTATTACGGTGTTGTAATGAAGATGTGTCAAATCGACATTGATATCCTTTCGGCTAAAAAGGTCACGAAAATTAGTTTTTCGTAAATATCTTCTGTAAAGTTAATCGTTTTCGGAGCAGAGCGCGAAGAAAGCGACTACGGTATTGTATGTACCTCTAGCGATACTAACATTTTTTAATGGTTTTAAGACCGCAGATAAAACCTAAAATGACGACTATAAGTAGTAGACAAGTATGAGTGTATGGAGAGGTCAGTGTCTGTCACGACGTGTTGTTCTGTTTCGATAGTACTGTGCACTCCATCAAGTGCTGGGTTGTCATATTGTCGTAACAGTAAAAAATGTTAAGTAGACCAGACTTCAAGATACAATTAGTTTCTTGAAATTATTAAAGTTAGTTATCATTTTTTCCTGAGGGTTTTATCAATACGATTATACTTAGTTTTATATAATTATTCAATTTAATCGAGCTTGTTGTTGTATCTATACATATACGTTATTATTATTTAAAAAATATTTATTTGATTTACTAAGACTGTTCAATGTTTATGATTAAAATGATTATATGGACCTTTAGTTAAGTATACCCTTACAACTAAAAGAAGAAAATGCATTTTTTTTTATGTATTATTTAAAGAAAAATATACATAATAATATCGAAGGATAGATCGTCGGATCTTAATTTATTTATAATTGTACTTTAAATTATTTTTAAAATTAGTTCAATACAGAAATTTCTTGCTTTTTATTGTCAGATAACCATATTTAAATATATAATTTTTAACTAGAAATGCTCTGTGAGTGTTCAATGAATATTCAAATTTGACTGTAATGAGAGAAATGAATGGTAATATAAAGCTGTAGAGCGAATTAATATTTTGTATACTTTTATCCATAAATTAATAAGGAACTACTGATCACTGCAAGTTTTCTGATTACTTTAATTTAAAAAAGAGGTCATGTTAATATTGCGTGATTTAATTAAGATATTAGCAGTTGTAGGTAGTTTTAAAATCGATGTCTAATGCTTTAATATGTCTGTGTTAAATGTTATATAGGCTTTGTTATGTGTTGCTATGATTATATTTTGAGCGATGAATAGAAATTATATTATTGGTTTCATTACATCCCCGTATTATCCATTAATAAAAAATAACAATTAATAAATTCTTTATTAACTGTTTTAAAAACAAGACGAAATTGTTCAGAGAATAATTGATGTTACTGTAATCTAAACTATGTTTTTAGAAATATTGTATATAAACATATGAATACAAAATTGTAATATCATAAAATAAGTTTTAGCCTCAAAGTCAATATAAGGCTTTAGAAATTAAAAAAAATGATTTGGTTCGCAGGAATGCATAAATTCATTGGCGTCTGATGACCATACGGGAATGGATTCCTTTCACGAATGCTTACAAGAATATGGCGAAGGTCTCGAAGTAGTGCAAATATGTCTGGAGCCAGAGGAAGCTTCCATTAAAGACGAAGACTTGTCGGCTCTAGGCGATCTTAGTTATGATGATTGCAACAAGGATGGAAATGTTCAAGAAAACGATCAAGTTAAAATCGACATTGCGCAAGTAAACGGAGTCAAGTCTTCCAAATCTGAAGAGTCTATAGACCAAGATGACGATATGACAATAACAGAGGATGACATATTAATGCCCAGGGAATTGCAAAGAGAGGATGTCAGAAGCAAATCTGCCGATCGAAAAGAAGATGATAGTTGCCTGTCGAAACTTCAAAGCAAAGATGTATCAACGTCAGACGAAATGGTATTTGCCGTGACACCAACGGGATTGGAAAGAATCAGTTTTGATAAATACTGGAAAGATTACGGTGGGAAAATGGAAAAGCCGGGGATAGAAAAAGTTAAAAACGACGATAGCTGTACTGAATGTTTGAATTCGCCAGAAGACACGAGCTACTACGATGCGAACGCTAAAATTTCCGTCCATGAGGAGAATTCCTTGTTGTATATCGACCATGAAATAGATGGATACGAAACATGTCTCGACGATGATTCTACATCTTTGAAATGCACTGTTAAAAACGGTCGTAAAATCAACGGCGAACGCGAGATCAAAGCGACAGGTAAACAAAATAAAACATCATTTAGAAACAAAGACATCGACGTAAGTGCCAAAACCGTGAACTCGCAGAACGTTGGCAATGTTGTGAACGACGTGTCGTGTTGCGTGCAAGCGCAGAAAGAGGAACAAATGAATTCTCCGAGAAGAGAACTAAATTCCAGCATAAAGTCACGCAGTCCTACCAAACCGTCCAATGAGAGAGTGCAATGCGTTGAATACTACAACGACCAAGACGAATGCCTAAAAGAGATACGTCGAAGAAAGTTAGAAGAAGAAGAAAAGAAGCATAAAGCAGAACAGAGGAAAATGCTGGAGCATAATTTGACAGCGACGGAGAAGAAACTGAAGTTCAGGAAAGAGGAAGTGAGTGAAGAATCGACTGATTTGGAGAATAATTATGTGCCTGGTTGCCATAAGTGTTTTTTGGAGAATTATGCTTATGCGATCACTAAAGCGTATATTGCTAAAGCCAATGCTTGCAAATACTGTGAAGTTATAAGAGATATGTTAGAGCCTTCAAAGACTTTACCCGAAAGACGGTTGTCTGCTCCCGCTTTGTTCAACTTGGAGAGTAGTAGTTCGGAGTCCGATGATGAGGACTTGCTGTTGGTGCCTGTCGTGAAGGGGAGACGAAAATCAGCTGGACCGTTGAAGTTTCTCGTGCCTTCTAGAAGACCAAGGTTAGTAGTATTTTTTTTATATTCCTTTATTTTTATCTTATATATATATAGTTTATTTCTTTTTAAAGGGGGTGCTACCTGTATTATGATAATCGCAAATCTCTTAATTTTTCGATAATTATTACTATTAATTTCTTTGCAATTTTTGAATATGATTGGAGTATTTTGCTTATGTCCGATTCTTAAGACTTATTGTATGTTTTGTACACAATTGCTTATTCTTGTTCATCTTCCAATAATGATAAAACGATTAAAGACTGTAATGGAAAATTTCTGCAGGAACGTTCTTCGTATTTTGTGTCGATAGATCGTAGATTTATATACCTATGTATATACATGACAGCCCCGTGGCGCAGTTGGCTAGACACCAGCATGCGAAACGAGAGGCCGCGGGTTCGATTCCCGCACCGAGTCAAATGTTTGTGTGATCCACAAATATATGTTTCGGGTCTGGGTGTATGTGAGACCGTAAAGTCTCTCGTAGTTTCTGATACCCACGACACAAGACTTGTATCTTAATGTGGGGTCAGAACTATGTATGTGACTGTTGGGTGTATTTATATTTTTATTTATATTTTATATTAGACTTACTCTAACTATTCTGAATTTGTTTACAACATTAGTCCATTTAATATGTTCTACAAATAATAACATTATTATAAAGACAATATCCCTACAAAATCTCCTGCTTCGAACATAATGTTAAACAATTTATTGACAATAGATTTCCTGTAACACGTGAACTATATAATGCGATGAAGCCGCACAAATAAGGTCACATTGTTGTCTATACGTTTACACATGTCATTCTTAATACATTCAAAATACCACCCTGTTGGATGAGATTAAGGTTTAAGTTTCTTTAAACTTCACTTTCCTTTGCTTTATTGAAAAAAATTGACTAGATGTGATACTTAACATTGTGGAATAAGGTTCATAATGCCTTAAAATATTTGAGAAGGACGTTTGAATACAGTTGTATTTTGGTAGTTTCAAGTTCAAGTTGATGACTACGTGTGTTTAAATTTCACAAATGAAAGTTTTGAATGTATACATTTGCCGAGCATATTTCTATTTTAAATAAGCTTAATTTATTTAATAGATATAATAATATAAATTTGCTAGCAGACATACGAAATTCCCTCTCAGTTGTAGAGGTCCGTGCCCAGCAGTGGGAAGTATTTGGGCTGATGATGATACGATATTCAGTAGCAATTTTATTATAAAATTATTATTGTGTGTGAGAATCGATATTATGCTTTGTATATGACTTTTTAACATTAAACACATAAGGTACCACTTAACAGTTTAGTTAAAGTATTTAGCATATAACAACAAGAACCCTTTATTTTAATTACATAGTGCGTGTGAAATTTGTCGCATGGGACTTCTCTTAATTGGACAATAAATCAAGACAGTAGGTGTATCGTGGATACTTTTACATATTACTTAATTTTATAAATTCAAAACAAATTAGTTTGTAAAGTAAATCAAATGAAACGAAACTGCAAAAAAAATAATTGATAATGAATTAATGATAAAATATATTTTATTTAAGACTCGTATCTAAATAACGTAAGTGATAGAAACAGTTTTTCAGCCCAAATGTACTCGTATCCTTGTTTTTAAGAATAGGAAATAGTAATGTAAGGATATAACTGCATTAACCCTCCGGTGGTCATTACATCGAACTGGTATTTAAAAGTTGGTAGCCATAACCTCAAATCTTATGGATAGTCGTAAAAGACTTTCATCAGATAATTCTGTATTCTATTAAACTAAAACCTTTCTTATATTCTATGTGGAAAAAATACCAGGTCTTCGTATAGAACGGACGATTATGAAAATTGCTTTTTCTTATAACGTCTAAGTGATTTCCTTTGATTATAATGTAGTGGATGACCTAAATGCTTCTATTCACGATTTTTTGTTATCAGTCTAAATATTTTAGGTCTCTAGGTTTAGCAAATGATTCCTTGAATGCGAAAAAGATTCGTGAATTTCTAAGTTCGATTCGGCCTCCTTTTCTAGTTCACAAATGATGTAGTAGAATTTAAAAGGGTTGAAGTCATAAATCCATTGCAACAAGCATGAAATTACGTTCTAGCACTGACTTCATATAATATTGTAATAGGGACACATTTAGGTCATTCTCTACATTATAATCAAAGATATTTCTTGGGTGTGTAGTCCGCCGTGTCTAGACTAAAGCATAAACCCTCTCAGTTGTAGAGGAGCCCGTGTCCAGCAGTGGCACGTATTCGTACATGAGCTGATGATGATGAAGGACGCAAAAATGATTTGGTTTGCCATACTAAATGGTTCTATATTGTAAAGTGAAACCATGAACATGAAAATGCTTGGTATTTCTTCCTGTTCCTTATATCTCTTCCTCTTGTTAATTATTATTTTTAAAGGAAACATTGTAAACTATTTAGGAGTTTATGAAATTCAGTAAAATCTTCGCTGGTTTGTGTCCTAATGTCAATCATATTAACGGTAATTTAATGGTGGAAGATGTGATGGCCTCGAGGTTTAGGCACGCGCTCGAGAATCTCGACGGTCGCGGGTTCAAACCCCAGGCACACACCGCTGACTTTTCGAAGTTATGTGTGTATTCACAATGAATTATCACGTACCTTAACGGTGAAGGAAAACATCGTGATGAAACCTGCACACCTAAATGTTCTTAGAAATTTCTTAGGTGTGTAGTCCGCCAACCCGCACTAGGCCAGCGTGGTGGACAAAGGCCTAAACCCTCTCAATCGTAGAGGAGGCCCGTGCCCAGCAGCGGGACGTATATGATGATGATGTAACCTTTGAATTTGGATAACCATTAGTCAAGTAGATAGATCAATAGCTTTAGTTAACGACCAGAAATACCCCTCTCTTGCGAGTTAAAATAATTTTGCTAACACATTTTCAACATCAAGTGCAGACAGAATTAATTATTGCCCCGTAAAACTGGTTCAACTTATTTCAATTTGACATTGTGCACTGTCATTTAAACATATCTGTCCCCTAGGCAAATAGTATAAGCAGAAGTGAAATGAACATAATTACAATGCAGATCAATAAAATTTCAATAATGCGGTGTATTGTCGTGGGAGTTAAGTCAACACTACTTTCATTTCCAATTACATTACGCCAGTCCCGCGGGTGAGAGCTCGCCGCACATTTGTTCACTTAGACAAATTGCTGCCAAATGTACGAATGTGTTATTCATTATTATAATTCTTTCATTATATTTATGTGGTTTAATTTTATGATCTAAAGTGCCAGTCCATTCAACCTTTGTATTATTTACAAATTCAATATTCCCCGTTCACATCAAACATTCAGTAAAACACATATTCCGACATAATTTCCCATTTGTCGAAAAAAAATATTCGTTTGCAAATGGCGAACTGTGATCTCAGTTCTTTTTAAACAATATTAACAGAGCCCAGTTTCCTATTTTAAATTCAACAAAAGGAGTAGATACCTAAATTTCTACTTTGTAAATGAACCTGGAATAAAATTGCGTAAACATAGAAATATTTGTACATAAAGTTATTAATAAAAAGCATTAGATTGTTGCCGTCACCAATGTGCTAACAACAGAAAAATTAAAGAGAATTTTCAAGGGTACAGTTTTTAATCAAAAACTCCGTATCTTGTGAAGATTTTAGACTCCGAGAAAGATAGCTATGCACACCTAAGAAACGAACAGCAAGAAACCCCATTTGTGCACAAAATGGGCAGATTTATTGCCAAAGTTGTCTTTCAGTAAGTTGTATTAGGAAAACAAGAAAAGGCAGTTTGATATAGCGACAGGTCGGATTTATGATAAATGTAATAATAGTCTTTTAATAATTTTATGAATTCGTTTGAATTAACTATAGTATTATAACAATACACAAAAAAGAAAAATGTAACTAAAAGAAACAAAAGTGATATCTTAATTTTTCCGCTGCATTACAACCGCCCTTTCCGCCTTTTCAACAAACTTCAATTCTGTTTTCGCAGAAAACATATATTTTTAATTTTGATGATAAAACTGTTCTAAATGTACAAATCATACACAAATAAGTTATTCTGGCTATTAAACCTTCAATATTTGAGGCCCTTGTGGTTCAAATGCCGAGGCTGTGAGCGGTCAGCCATATCGCTCACACCTCGGGTTGGTTCTAAGCTAGATTATACTTCAGTACATGTTGTTAACACCTATGTAGATATTGTCAAGTATTTAATAGTAAAACGCAATAATAAGTTAATGCAGAAATACAATCGGGACCTGCCCCGACCAAGCTTAAGGGCGATTATAAAAAAAGTACCTCTAGTGATGATATAATGTCGACGTCGATTAATCTGTAAAACGAAATTGTAGATGTTTTGAGAATGGTATTGTGTTCTAATAAAAAATGTTGTAAGTAGCTTTATCACACCTTACTACCCATCGTTAAAAAAATGCGTTTTTTTTTATTTTTTATAATTACTTATTTGTCTTGGAGTCATCTTCAATTTTTTGTAGAAGTATTCTATGCCTTACGTTTGATCAATTTTAGATTGTGTTACTTGGTCTGTTAATTAATTCTAGTGTTTTGAATAGAAGGGTAAAGTGAGAGATATACGAAGAGAAGCAAAGGAATACTGGACCTATGACAATCTCAATTAATAACTGGCGCCTGTTTGTGTATTCACCGTGGACTAAACGTGTGTCAATAAAGATATTGACACAATGACTCTGATAAAAACTTACATACATACATACATATATAACCTCACGACTGTAGTCCCCGAAGGGGTAGGCAGAGGTGCATTTCTGCACCCACATTTTGCCAAGTATGTATCAGTCACACGTAATAGGGGGCAAACCTATTGCCGTTTTTCGGGCACAATTCCAGACTCCAACTCTATTGAACTCTACTGAAAATTTCTTATTCGAAAAACCCAATAACACTTTGCCCGACCCAGTAATCGAACCCAGGACCTCTAAATCGCACGGCACATACTTGTACCGCGAGACCACGAGGCAGTCATAAAAACTTCTATTTTAATATCAACAAAAATTTTGAAATTTTAGCGATTTGTGCCAAAGATTTGTGTCTCGATTTTGATGTAATTTTGTGTCTTAGTAGACCATATGGCTCGCCCACGCAATTGTTCTATGAAGTTCTATCGATATGTAAGAGCGCATCACTGTTTGAAAATTGCTAATGCCCGTAATTGAGTTATGGTTGTCGACCTGAATGCTGCGTTACTGGCGGCCCGCACTGGGTCAGCGGCGCTCGTTTTTCATCGTATGTTCTAGTATTTTGGTGAGGAATACACGAAATTCATATTCTGTCGTATGAGGACTATGTAGTGAGAATTTTGAACGTACTGGTGAGTGGATTTTTCACGTATTTATGTTATTTTATAAATTTATATATGATCCTTGTTATTTAATGTCAAGGCTATTTAAAAACTTAATTTAATAAAGAAACGTGTCAGTTAATCCGTGTTACAGTTTTTAATAAGTATTCCGTTGGTAATATTAAAGCTAGATTTTGTTTTTAAAATTTCAAATTAATAAAAAAATATTATTTTCATAAATGCCATAGAGTTATCTACAGGTTTTTGCCAAAGGCAGATGACGGAAATCAAGCTAAATATTTAAGCGAAATGCATAGAAATTGCTCTATCACATAGTCGACTTAATTGCTTAATTGCTTAAATGCACTTAATGCCTTATTTAGGCAAGGTTATCCTAAGGGTTTTCTATTCATCAAAAATTTGTTTAGAATGTTTAGTAAAGGTATGTATGAAATGTGTTATAGTATTTTTGATTAAACTCGCTCACAAAACATCCCCTTCAGTAGATTATAATTTATAAAGTCTAGTTTTTGCCCTATTATCAGGTTTATTCTAGATAAAAATTTCGTGAACTCTATTGATACGCCGCATCTACGTCGTTGTTTAGGTTCTTTAAGTCTTAGTCCAGGACCAGATATTATTCTAGACTAATCGAAACCTTAGAACTTTTCTGCGATCACCGTTTTATATGTACATATAACGTTTAATACCGTATAAACGTTGTGTTGTAACTTCATTACATAGACCGCTAAATTGTTGGTTTTATATTTTGTATTTATAGAGGTGAGAATATCCGTAGCTACTTATTTATTAAGTAATTGATACTTAAAGGACTGCCTCGTGGTTTCGCGGCACAAGTTTGTGCCGCGCGATCTAGATGTCTTGGGTTCGATTCCCAGGTCAGGCAAGGTGTTATTGGGCTTTTCCGTTAGAAAATTTTCAGTAGCAGCACCAAGTCTGGAAATGTGCCCGAAAAACGACAATAGGCTCGCTCCCTATTACGTGGGACTGATACATACCTGGTGAAATGTGGGTGCAGAAATGCACCTCAGTCCACCCCTTCGGGGAATATAGGCGTGAGGTTATAGATGTGTGTAGATGTTAAAAAATACGACAAAATTTTGCATCTGAGTGAATTGTAGGACGATGCACTAATTCAATTTTCCAGTCAACCAAGCGCACTAACTAGCAAGCTTCAGTATCGCTTCCACTATCACTAAATTAATTTTATTCACCTCAATACACTCTGAACGGCTGTCTCAGCTGATTTATGTCTTTTATCATAGGGATATTACTTTTTAATCCTAGCGCGTAACATCTATCTTTTTACGTCTATCTTTTGTGTAGAGATAGTTTCAACCGCCATCAGGCGTAATTACTTCCTCACTAGAAGTACATAATATATTACATCGATGATCGATCGTGAATAGAGGTTTTTATCCTCAGAATTGTGATTCCATACGTTCCAAAACCACCAGATACGTTTTATACCCCAATTTAATAGGGACGAACCCACCGCTTTTTTATCAGTAATCTATGACACTACCTTATTGGTCTGGCGATACAAGTGTGTAGCAATGAAGAGGTCCTATGTAAGGTTTCGTGATCGTGAAAAATCTTAGTTTCTAAATCTTAATCAAAAGGAATATGTCAGTAACTGAATGGAGTCTGAAAATTTGCTCGAAAAACCGAACTGAGAAAACGTGGATTTAGAAATACACCGTGGCCTTATATTAAGAATCATCAGCAGCCCATATACGTCCAACTGCTGGGCACGGGTCTTCTCTACAATTGAGGGGCTTAGGCCCTATTACACCACGCTGACCTAGTACGGGTTGGCGGACTACACACCTAAGAAATTCCTAAGAAATTTTAGCTGTGCAGGTTTTCTCACGATGTTTTCTTCCCGGTAAACTACATTAAGAATAGAAGCATACATACATACATACATAAACTCACGCCTGTATTCCCCGAAGGGGTAGGCAGAGGAGCATTTCTGCACCCACATTTCGCCAGGTATGTATCAGTCCCACGTAATAGGGGGCGAGCCTATTGCCGTTTTTCGGGCACATTTCCAGACTCCGTGCTGCTATTGAGAATTTCCTAATGGAAAAACGCAATAACACTTTTCCCTACCCGGGAATCGAACCCAGGACCTCTAGATCGCACGGCACATACTTGTACCGCGAGACCACGAGGCAGTAGAATAGAAGCATATAAAGAATGTGTGTTTTGTGTTAGTAAATACATCCATTCAGTAAATTAGCATAGTAAATTAAGCAGCGACAATTGTAATAACACCAAATACAGTAAATTGTAGTGTTCGACGTATGAACAGCGATTTAATATGATGCGGCGAGGCAATCTATCTACCACTTGTTGCCGTCACGCGATGGTGACGGTAAATAATAGGAACAGTACGGTAAATAATTGTTAAACTTTAAAGACGTGTGTTTTTTATACAAATACGGAAAAACGAAAATTAATGGTGCATGCAACCACACTCATCAGCGCAGTCGCAACAGGTTCGACTAACAGAATGCATTAACAGTATTCCTCATCATTCGATTTTATTAGCTGGCTTAATAGTAATTGGATATACAGAGCCTAATCTCTGATCGATGAAGTCGCGATGGCCTCGAGGTCAAGTATATCTCGGGGGTCGCAGGTTCAAACCCTAGGCACACACCTCTGACTTTTCGAAGTTATGTGTATTCATTATGAATTATGACGTACTTTAATGGTGAAGAATAAAAACATCGGAATGACGGAACCTGCATACCTAAAAACTCCAAGGAATTTCTTATGTGTAGTGCGCCAACCCGTACTAGGCCAGCGTGGTGGACTATGGCCTAACCCCTCTCAGTTGTAGAGGGGGCCCGTGCCCAGCAGTGGGACGTACCTATATGTGCTGATTATGAATTCCGGATCGGAACACACTTGCATTTGTCAATATGATATATACAAATATCCTAATACCATCAATTTGCAGTCATGTTCTTCAACGTGTAATGTTATTTGTAGATCTCTCTCTATTTTCGAGATGTGTATGTTTTGGAGAACCAAGAGTCTTACAATTTCTATTCCTCATTTCCTATTTTCTAAGACCAATTTCTCAGGATGCTCGTTGTTACGAAGGCTGATATTGGGTTTAAAAAGTCAAGACTA
Organism: Hemaris fuciformis; assembly: GCA_907164795.1. Taxonomy (NCBI): domain Eukaryota; kingdom Metazoa; phylum Arthropoda; class Insecta; order Lepidoptera; family Sphingidae; genus Hemaris; species Hemaris fuciformis. Next base: position 2,700,515 of record OU015454.1, read on the forward strand.
ATAAAATAATAATGTTTTCCAGCTCACGACTTATTAGTTTTGTGGTCTGTGTCATGTCAGAAGGAACCAGTATATAAAAAATATAAATATTCATATCATTCGCATTATTTAAGACTATATTTTGCAAAAAAAATATGAGCAAGGTTTACATGTACGTAAGCTTCATAGATACTATATTGTCACCAATACGAGGTATCAATCAATGTACAAGTGTATAAAACACGAGTTGTGCTCGGTCGGCCACAACGACACCCGCCGCGATTGATTCTTGTTGTACAACGCTGAGCACAAGTGATATCTTGGTACTTTTATTTTTAATTAACGCCCACTTTGCCTGGACGTAATTTTATAACGGTAGTAGCTTAGGTTCTTTTGCAAGGTCTTGACAATGTCCAAACCATAAATCATCGAAGTCATTATAAACTTATTTTCACTTATTTTATTGATGTTGATGTTAAGGTATACTTTTATTTGTTATTCGTGTCCTGGATATCATAAACTATGATTTTCAGGTCCAGAAATAAAAAAAAACATTCCCAATGCAGGGATTCAATACGCGGCCTGTAATATTGATGTATAACTAAGCCAGATGCCAATTGATGCTGTATTATTCTTGTCTCAAGTAATATGAATAACTATTTATAGGAGGACTGCCTCGTGGTCTCGCGGCACAAGTATGTGCCGTGCGATCTAGAGGTCCTGGGTTCGATTCCCGGGTCGGGCAAAGTGTTATTGGGTTTTTCCTTTAGGAAATTCTCAATAGCAGCACGGAGTCTGGAATTGTGCCTGAAAAACGGCAATAGGCTCGCCCCTTATTACGTGGGACTGATACATACCTGGCGAAATGTGGGTGTAGAAATGCACTTCTGCCTACCCTGTAAGGGAATACAGGCGTGAGTTTATGTATGTGTATGTATTTATAGGAGCTATGTTCATTTACAATCACGTGATTATCCCGTGGATTTGTCGACCGAGTTTACAGGAATAATAATGCTTACCCATTTCTTTTACCAGCTCATATATGTGCCATTGCTGGGCAGGAGCCTTTTCTACTACTGAATCGGTTTAGGCCTTAGTCCACCACACTGTCTATACCTTAACGTCTTGTTCCTCCTAAGTTCTTGTTAAGTTTCTACTTGTGCAGGTTTCCTCCCGATGTTTTTATTCGTCGTCCGCAAAGTTTTAAATTCAGTGCATTTCCTTAGAATATTCTTAATATAATAACCATTTGAAAATATCATAAAGTTAAGATGACACAACGGTTGTGATTGATTTATTTCATAATTCAAATACAGAAATACTGTTGAGGCACACAATGTCTTATGGGCTCGCCTGTACAAGGTATAAGCGACCGACAATAATTTTATTGCAACGTTTTCAATTTGCGAGGAGTTCCATTGTCCGCTGTAGCGTATATGCACTATAACCACATATTGCGATACTGGGCCAATTTTTCACTTAGCCAATTGACAGCCATACTGGACTGTGGTGTCGACGATTTGCAAGTCCAAGGTACGGGATGTAATCTTGTTTTTTGCGTTGTCTATTGTTTCTGACCAACATTTTTCCTGTAAGTTGTATTCGGCAGTGACTGCATCTTTTTTTTGCTGTACACGATTTTATCTTAAGCTATTTTTTATTCTGATTGTAAAAGTATTAAGGGACTTCTTGCCCACTGCATGCTACTGATCAAATATCTACATCAATTTTGGGGAAATTCTTTATCTTCTTTATCCGCAATGGCAATAAGTATGTTTTAGTCATTCTAACGTATTCTTATATTGTTGCGATGAGTTGCAATCACAATATACTTGTGCACTTAGTTTTGGTTGGAGGCCATTGATGTATTTCTAGTGATAGTTGATTATTGTGGTTTTTTTTTAGATTATATTATTCTCAGAATGTAAATGAGTAAGCGGCTACCAGAAAGTAAGTCATTACACGCAAGGAAAAAACGTTGCTTGAATCTGCCATCAATTAAGAGGGTGAAGGATTTTTTTTTTATATTGTAGGTAGTTAAACCCTATGTGTGTGTTTGCAGCTACATACCGCAAGCCATGACAGTGACAGTGTCCCCAGACCGGCGTTCAGACGCGTTGGTGGCCCAGCGGTGGGGGCCCGCGCGAAAGGTCACAATCAAAAGAAATCCGGGTGCGCCGCTCGGAGTCAGCATCGTTGGTGGCAAGGTAAATCCTCATAAATTAGTCTCAAGTTAATAAGTTTGCCCCTTTATTTTCCGTTAAAATAATGTGATCGATATAATCGCTATTTTTAGTTTGTGTCTATTTGCGTTTTTCAAAAGATAGTGAAAGTTTTCGACCTTGAAATTAAGGGAAAAAAAAAATATAGTTTCGTAGCGGAGCTGCATATTTTGCTTTGAAACAGTATATTACCAATGAAAGATCTCATTAATTGCTTAGAGATTGATATTTTTTGAGCAAAATATCAATTCCAACAGTTCATTTTTGAAGTCTTTTTTGGAACGTCTTTGTCCACCAGTAGATGTATGCGTCTAACATAGTTATAAGATGATGAACATGAAATTGTAGTTCGTAAAGAAACTACTAAATTAGTATGATTAAATTAAATTTATGTCTTTAGGTTGACATAATCTCTAATCGTGAAGGGGAGGAGGGAGAAGAGAAGGCTATCTTTGGAATTTTTATCAAAAACGTGGTCCCTGATAGTCCAGCAGGTTCAAGCGGAGAGTTACAAGTAAGTCATTTTGAATATACATATAATATCCCTTGCGACTATAATAGCTTCGGACTGATTTAATAGCTCATTAAGGGAATTTGGTGTAACGTCTCCTTGGTTCATGGAAAATGCTTCTTCTTTTTTAAAATCATATTGCAAAGTAGCAATAAGAGCTAAGTTAAAATATATCACATAATAAGTATAACAAACTATTGACACTCATTCTAACAATATGTAAGGCATACAAATTTTACTCGCGATCATGCATCCGGAAATCCTCGTATTATGTAACAGATGCTATTTATAGAACCTTGAATATTTTGTTAGTTCATTTCGTATTCGTATTAAAAGGTAAACTGGACACAAGCTAAAGAGCCAACTGAGTAGTTTACTAGCGGGAACATTGTGTACTCGTATGTAACTTGTCCTGATTCTCCAACAGACAGGTGATAGGATCTTGGAGGTGGATGGAGTGTGTGTGAGATCAGCGCAACACGAGAGAGCAGTGCAACTGATCAAAGCTGCTGGGGAGAAAGTTACACTCACCGTTCAAAGCCTGCTGACGTGGGTAAGCTGCAGCGATTTGCTATTGTTATCGAGATATTTTGGCTTCTTCCGAAAATAGGCGTTTCTAAATCTGATACTTTTAATTATTTTTTTATCTAAATTGTTATTTTTTGTCATTATAATAAATACTGGTAGTAGTTAAATAAAAATAACTGAACTTTTAGTAAAACCTTTACATGTATTAAGAAAAGATTACACATGTGAAATAAAAAATTTCAACAAGGATATTGTTCATATTAAAGCTTCATGATCAATAGAATGTGTTGTACTCCAAGTCATGACAGTTAAATTATGAATATATCGTTTATTTAGAACACAGATTCATCAGATGTGGAGGCGTCATCTCCGGCGCCATCGCCTACACATTCGGTGCGCAAGTCACCTGCCAAGACTGCAACGACAACAGCAGAACCGAGCTTACCACAGCACGAGATAAAGGTGCGCCAAAAAGAAAAGAACTGTTATTGCTTTTTTCGCTACAAATTGCAATTTAACATTTAAAACTTTAGAGCGATTTTAAGTCAAACCGTCGGCATGTGTGAAGATTAGGTTAGGTGCAGATATATCTACCACAACTATATATATCTACTATATAAAGTAGCTAAACTATAAGATATATTTAATAAAAGATATATTTTGGTTGATCACTTTAATGTAAATGGAGGCCTATTATAATAATAAATTCTATTTTAGATTGATTAAAAATTATATTTCAAATAAGTGATCTATTTAACCCTCAATAAAGATATCCCTCTATAGAGATCTATAAAGACCTAAAAAAAATAAAAATAAGTGATCTGAATTTGCGTTTATATCTTTATAGTTCATGTATTTGAATTTATTAACAGATAACAGTAACATCAGAACCCGATAGTACTGAAGAAGAGAAAGAGAAAACAGATGAAGCTGAAACTCCTGCGCAAGAACCTGCGTCTAAGCCGGAGTATTCGGATTCTGAAAGCAGCGATGATGAAGAAGACGAAAGAGAACTACAGGGAAGAACTTATTCTGATAAAGGAGTAGAAGTGAGTTATGACTATAATATTTGTAAAGTAAGAATTTTGAAACATATTTTTAATAAGTGAAGTTTCGAGATTTAGAGCAACAATTTACCTATATTATTTCATTTTCTTACACGCTTATAATTTTCTTGCAGACAGGCCAAGCCAATTATAAAAACGTTAGTGTAAATACTTGGACAATTCCCAATTGCAGAGAAGACCTGTGTTCAACAGTGGGGACGTACCCAAGTACATCCTCATTACTCCAAAGTGATGAGGATGTTCTTCTGCAACATTAAAGCCATGTTGTTAACACAAATTAATAAATTGTTCAGAAAAGTATCCATGAAAACGTAACGGATAGGGTTTTGTTTCGCATTTGATATATCGATTTTGATAACGTCTATGTATCCATCATGTAGGAAGTCTACTTAGTAAATTCTTGTGATTTCTTTAGTTGACTCGTAGTTCAGATTTTTAAAAATGCATTATTTCTTAACCGATACACCTTTTCTAGATTGATCGAGCATCAGCAGGTGCGATAAAACGCAGTAGAGAAGAGAAGGAGGCAGATCCAGAGGAAGAAGATGACTTCGGTTACACGACAAGTGAGTGGAGAGATACATTATTCACGCTGTTCAATTTCTCTTTCTATCTCGTACATGTTTATTTTTACGCGTGTATTTTGGAGCACACACGATGAGTAATTGACAGAGAAGGAAATTTTTATACTTGAATGAATAGAGTCGGAAACAGGGGCGTTATAGTATTACCTCGGTTTGGAAAGTAACTGTCGATATTCATATAAATTTTAAACATTTCATATTACCAATGAATTTTTTTGTTTCCGGTTGAATTTGAAGTTCAGTGACTTATCACGGTATCATAGGAAGAGGAACATCGGCGCGTAAACATATAAATATAATAATGTATGGGGTATTTTATTAGATTTCATGGTCGAAACAATTCGTAATTTTATATATTGCTACAGTGATATTGCTTCCACGACTATACTTTCAAGGACAAAATATTTTCTTTGCGCAGTGGGTTATCTCATACAAGTACTTACGCTTTGCTCTTGCACAATTTTTGAACGGTTAAGATTTCAAAATTTAAGAAAAAAGCGTACATATTCTTTTACTATTTTTTTTTTAAATAAGCACCTGAAATTCTATACAAACTGTTCGCCGGAGTATTTGCTTCCACTGTTTTTTTTCCTATTTTTGGCGATACATCGATATTCTTATTAGATGTAACTATATTCATTAATGACAAATACCCCGCAATGTAAAGAAAATTTTTAGTATGTTCGTCGTATTTTAGTAGCCTATTTCTTATTTTAGTTCTTGTGCGTTATGAAGACATAAAGTTTTTTATGATAATTTGTGATCAGATATTCATCATTGCTATCCGTCCTTTTACGAGGAATTTCACACACACTATAGCCCAATAGCAATTTGATGTAATTAAATATGGTAAATGGTGTTGTTTACGAAGTTCCGCGGAGCTATAGTTTTATTCAAATTTAAACACGCACGTGACCCTCAAATTAGGTTGTACTTACTAACGATAGACCACATATATTTATGTTTCCATTAGGAAATTCTGATTACCATTTTTATTGCCCAAGAATTGGCAATAGATATGCCTACTGTAAATGGACTAAAAGAAGAACTGAAGAAGCTTATGTATAGAGGTAGAGCTCTGTCTACACTTTCAGAATACATCAATGAATGTATGTGTATATGGCGAAAACCAGTACAGGTAATAGTTACGGTGATTAAGAAACGGCATTTTTTACGAGATTTTTTTAGCGTCAATGTGTTTTATCACTGTTACCTGTCATAGTTTTCGATTACGGTACTGTATTACAAAATGTATGTGTACTCTGGTTAAAGAATCTTCAGGAAATACTCGTCATTTTATTTATGATTTGGACATAACATAACATAACATAAAAACAGTTCTGTTAAACAGAAGAGTTAAGGTGAGGCGTCAATCGCTTAGCGAACCAATTTTAGTACCTAAAAGTAGTACCTTCATCTTTGTATAATGTTGGTTGAATGTAGATGTAATGCTAAATATCCCGATCTAGGAAAGTTCTAGAAAAGTAAACAATACTTAACAACAAACTCAGTTGTTCCAGCTAAAGCCCCACGAGGCGAGTAAAGGTAAATATGTAGTCGAGCTCATATAAAACAACTTCCGAACATTAGTCAAAAGTCATATTGCTTGCTAAAGATATGTTCACACTAGCTTTTGCCCGCGACTCCGTCTGCGTAGACTACAGGGTTGGGTTTAGAATGAAAATAAGTTGTAGTCTATTTTACTCCACAGAGTCCCATTTATGTCCATATCAAAAATCGTTTACATCGGTCAAATGATTTAATCGTGAAAGCGTAACAGAAATACTCGTATAGTTACAGTCGTCTACACGTCGTTTCATCATTCTAGCTTCAAAAATGACGAATTTCCACACAAACTTTCACCCCTATTTTTATTTTACCCCCTTAAAGGTACATTTTTTTTACAAACTTTGAATGTCATATTTATTTATATCTAATCAACAAAAATAAGTTTCAAGCTTCTAGCTTTAAAAATGACAATACTTCCATACAACTTTTCATCCCCCCTTAAAACCCCTTTTCCTTGATAAAAAGTAGCTTATGTCCTTTCTCAGAGTCTAAACTATCTGTGTACCAAATTTCATTTAAATCGGTTCAGAAATTTTAGCAGGAAAGCGAGACAGACAGACTGAGTTACTTTCGCATTTATAATATTAAGTAAGGATAAGGATTTAAAACAATAGCCTATGTCCTTTTTTAAGGTCTCATTTTTGTCCATACCAAAAATCATCCAAATCAGTCAAAATGGTTTAGGTGTGAAAGCATAACACAGGCAGTGTTACTTTCGTATTACAATATATGCTCATCCCACGGGAACCCTTCATATTCCCGGGATAAAACGTAGGTTATGTTACTTCATAGTGTCCCATTTATATTCATACCAAAAATCATATAAATCGGGCGAATAGTATAGACGTGCAAGCCCATTCCCACGGGAATACTACATTTTCCGGGATAAAAAGTATCCTATGTTGCTTCAGTGGGTCCTATCTACCCTCATATTAAAACTCATCTAAATCGTCAAATGGTTTAGGCGAGAAAGCATAACACAGGCAGCGTTACTTTTGCATTACATTATATGCTCATCCCACGGGAACCCTACATATTCCCGGGATAGAATATAGTCTATGTTACTTCATAGGGTTCTATTTACGTCCATAGCAAAATTCATATAAATCGGGCGAATATTTTAAGCGTGAAAGCCCATTCCCACGGGAATACTACATTTTCCGGGATATAAAGTATCCTATGTTTCTTGGGTGGGTCCCATCTACCCCCATACTAAAAATCATCTAAATCGGTCAAATGGTTTAGGCGTGAAAGCATAGCATAGGCAGTGTTACTTTTGCATTACATTATATGCTTATCCCACGGGAACCCTACATATTCTTGGGATAAAATATAGTCTATGTTACTTCATAGGATCACATTTATGTCTGTAAAAGACTTCATTCATATCGGTCAAACGGTTTAGGCGTAAAAGCAGAATATTGACAGAGCTACTTATACCCATTCCCACGGGAATACTACATTTTCCGGGATAAAAAGTATCCTATGTTCTTTCCCAGGCTCCAACCTATCTGTGTACCAAATTTCATTTAAATCGGTTCAGTAGTTTTAGCAGGAAAGCGAGACAGACAGACAGACAGACAGACAGACAGAGTTACAATCGCATTTATAATATTAGTAAGGATTGCGGAGTGGTGTGCGAAGCGTTATTAGTGTTAAAACGCAGTATTAAATTATAAACAAAATACACCCGAAAGTCATATACACAGTTCTGACCCCACACTTTAATACAAAACTTATGACGTGAGTATCAGAAACTATGTGAAAGTCTCACGGTCTCACAAACGCCCAGACTCGAAACAATATTTGTGGGTCCCACACGTTTTTCTGTTCGGGGATTGAACCCGCGGCCTGACCACAAGTTGTTGTCTAACCAACTGCGTCAAGGGGCTGTCTGTATTAAAAGTAATTAAGTTTATTTTCATTATTTTTGCCCAATTTTTTTTTTATATTTATCAATTGACTTGTTTAGTTGTAATTAATATGAAGGCATCAAAGTTTTCATACAATATTGATAGAGGAGTATTGAGGCAGTATTTCCAAACCGATACGACTTGGGGACCTTTAAGAAAAGAGTCTATATTTTTCTCATGCACCGATGATTCCTCTGGTATTGTGGGTGTTTATGGGCGGTGTTGACCACTTAACATCAGGTGGCTCGCTAGCTTGTTTGCCTCCTTTCCCATAAAAAAAGAGTAATCAATACTAAAATAAATTGATTCGCGAGTTAAATCAAATGATTACTGAAAATATTATAATATATATCATATTTCCGTATTTATTTCCCAAAGCCACTTTTTACATGTTTGCACGGATAACCAAACGGCATGTCGTCTCAGACTGTTCTCTAAAAATTTACGTCATCCAACCTGTCGTTATGAATATCACAATTCTAGCTACGAGCTAGCTGCTGTGCTGTTATGATTATCTCAATACGAGCGTTCTAAAAACCTCAGCGTTTTTTCACTCCATTATGTATGATTCCTAAAGCTAAGCAGTTATTCGCGCCGGGGAACAGCCAAGTTTGTTTATCCGGAGTTTTCTTGTTTGTTGGCGCCGTTAAGTGTTTGCTCCACTTCGCCGTGTGTTTTGGCCGCGCGTCGGAATATTTTTCTGCCAAAAAATATTTCGGTAATAATATTTTCCATTTTTCATCGATTTTAGTAATCTTCGTTGAGTGTATTAGTTGGCTATAAGAATTGTAGAATTTATGTTAGTTAATAATAATAGTTTAAAAAGTCAAATAGTTAAAAAGTTTATACTCGAATTTAGCGTTAGAGACGACAATCTGATAGGTCACTTGTATTTTTTCCCTATTTGGTCTTGAGGATTGGGTATGCGGTCAGTCGAGAAAATCTCTCTAAAATAAATAAATTATCACGCATTTAAAGGGTGAAGGACCATCGTTAGAAAATCTACATAAGAGTTATTCTCTATGAATTCTTTAGGTTAAAGCCTTATCAACCCACTTTTGGGTAGTATGGTGGACTAAATCCTTGAGAAGAAACAGTCCTTCTCAATTGAAGAGTAGACCTGTGCTTAGCTGCATATAGTTATGGGCCGCGTTATAGATTGATAGAAAAGTTTATTAATCAACCTTTTTTCATTTCCTTTTTAAGACTTTTTAAAGGTTAAAATAATGTATCTTTTCATTGCTTGTTCTTTATACGTTGGTGTTTTGTATCTTTTAGGTTTTATGTAATACTATTGATTAATAAATGTAAATATTTTTATTAATGTTTTGTCATTTTTATCAACGTTAATTTTTCTTTTCTCTCTTTTAGTGTAACCCGTTTTGTTTGTGAAAAATATAAGACTTAGTTCACGGTGTTGACCAAAAGTGAATATGATTATAAAATATATCGTCTATAAATATTTGTCCGGATTACACTAAGTGTATAGGTAAAAACGTCTTCAAAGAAAAAAATGCAAATCAAAATAATTTGTATGTAGGTATACATATATGTAGTATGTATATAATAGACTGCCTCGTGGTCTCGCGGCACAAGTATGTGCCGTGCGATCTAGAGGTCCTGGGTTCGATTCCTGGGTCGGGCAAAGTGTTATTGGGTTTTCCATTAGGAAATTCTCAGTAGCAGCACGGAGTCTGGAATTGTGCCCGAAAAACGGCAATAGGCTCGCCACCTATTACGTGGGACTGATACATACATGGCGAAATGTGGGTGCAGAAATGCACCTCTGCCTACCCCTTCGGGGAATAAAGGCGTGAGTTTATGTATGTATGTATGTATATAATAGATAACGGTAAATTACCTATGAAATAGAAGTAATTAACATAAATTAATCGCAAACTAATCAGCGGTAACATAAATAAAATAAAATATATAAAAGACAGTGTTTCAGGCAAATCCTGATTAGGAAGCGAGCGAATCAACAGGAAGGGAAAACCGACGTCGACATTAATAAAGGAAATAATTGCGCGCCGTTTTCAATTGAGTTTTTCAATTGCAAATGAAGAAACATTTTTTGCCCTAACTTAGTCTATCTGCATTGAAAGTATTAAGTTTGAAGTAAGAAAGTACATAGTTTCAAAATCGAATCCTCCAAAGGGGTAGGCAGACGTGCATTTCTGCTTCCACATTTTGCCAAGTTTGTAGGTATCAGTCCTACGTAATTCGAGGCTATAGCAGGGTACATTTTCAGACTATGTGTTGTTACTGAGAATTTCCAAAAAAAAACAATACTTTGCCCGATCCGGAAATGGAACCCGGGACCCCTAGTTTGTACAGCACATACATTGTGCCGCGAGACCACGAGGCAATATAAATTTATACAAATTTATATGATATGCAACTCAGATGCAATCAAATTCGGCTAACAAAGCGGTTGACCACAATTGCTGTTAAGCTGTAGAATTTACTGACCAGCTTAATTCAACACGAGATAAATCTGCACAAACTTTATGGCAAAAACTTTTTAACGTATTACATGCATATATTTTTTGTTTCTATCATTACTTAACGAAACTGCGTCAGTAAACCCGAAAAACCGCAATTTATATAGTTCTTTATGTAGTAGCCCATAGTGGTGAAATTTAAAATAAAGAAACAACTTAGGGTTGCTAATAGAACAACAAATGTATTATTATGTAATATTTTCAATTAACAAAGTCATAACCATCTTTAATATTGGTTGCATACATACATCCCGGTTTATGAAAACCGTCCAACCAGTACTTAGAACTTGTTTTTGTCTTTCCTATGAGTTGGTATTTAAATACCATTATTCGGATTTCTTTATTTCTACTAGGAAACTACTATCATTACTACTAGGTAAAAAGTAATGAGGATGAAAGTTGAAGGATAGACAAGCAGAGGTAACCCAAAGACAAAATGGTTGGAGTGCGTGAGAGAAGATATGAAAGAAAAAGGTGAATGAAGATATGACGGCTAATAGGAATGTTTGTTGGGATAAAACATACTGCGCTGACCCCAAATAAAATTGGGAGCAGGGCAAGAGGATGATGATTCGGATTTCTTACTTCCAAGTAATTGCCACTTTAAAATAGAGCCTTGATTGCCTCATGGTCATAGTACAACAATGAAGAATCCAATGAAAATGCTGTAAAACTAGGGAAACAATTTCAGTAAAACGCTATTGGAAATGTAGTGTACATTCCCAGAGCTACATAAAGTTAGTGATAACAATAAAGCAGTGACGACATGCAGATAAACATTAACGTCATTGGGAATAACACAAAACAGAATACTCCCACGTCATCGACACAGAGCGTATCGCAGTGTGATCGCTAGCAATCTGTGCCCCCCCTCTCACTTTTCTCCTTTCCCCTCCCCTATCGCTCTTACATCTCAGCTTGTGTTGAGATTTTATGAAATGAAATAGCAAAAATTATGCTATTTGTTTCTCATTCTGGGAACTTCTGGATTGAGTCCAGAAGTAATTGGAGATTGACTGGTACGCTGTATACAAACATAAAAAAATATTGACGAAATATATGTTTATTTTTAAAAGAATAACAGTTTATTTTTCGCTAGTAGAGGATTTATTCTGAAATATACAAAACAATGAGTTAGCTTAACATTTCTACGACTTATCACACCAAATGCTGGTCAATAGTTTTCAAACAGACTATCCTCACTTTTCCTATTCTGTCAGTTGCTCACGTCCCTCTGCTGCGTTGTATTTACTCATACTAAAATTTCAATACCTCAAAGAACATTTTTAATTTAAAATATAATAAAGGAGGCTCATAACAACACTAGCACAATAAACAAAAAACGTCTATGCCTCTTTACCCAGTTCTTTCATAGGAGTATTTTTTTAAAGAATCTGTATTTTGTAAAATAAATTCTCATTTGGCAGAAATTTACATACGTGCACAAATACATGGAATATATATTTTATAATACAAGCTTTGTATGAATTGAATGATCTTTATAGTTTCTCTGACGTATGCCTTTTGGGCTCATCGTTTCGTCATAGTTGCGTACGCACTGAAATATGTCGAATATGATGCCAGCTTACCTTGAATTTATTATAGAGATAATTCATCTGGCAGTCGCTCGTCTGGAGTGTAACGTAAACTACATAATGGCTGATTCCAATGCTCCTACTAGATTCTACTCCAATTTTATTCTAAAAATGTAGTTGAATGTAAGGAGTACTACTGTAGATGATCTTTTTCTGTCTCTTGAACATCCACAGAAACGATAATTCTTGATGTTGTTTTAATAATTAAAATCAGATATTTTAATCATTTTGGAATATATTTTATTTCTCAATCTGAGATACATCTACACACTTCAGCGACCGGAGGGCAAAGTGAGTGAATGAACGAACTAAAAAAAGAAAGCTACCAGCAATACTACCAACATATATATTTAAACATTCACTCTCTCTGCAATACAGACAACTTAAATATAACTAATATAAACATTGTCATATAAAATAACAATTCTAATTTCTGATTGATTGCTGTTCTCGACTAGGACATCAGTCGTTTGGAGAGTGTGCTTTTTTATGATTTTATATTGGTTTTGAAACTAGTTTTTAACAACATTCAGAGCTACAAAAAGCTCACATTAACAAAATCTGAAAGTAAAGGAGTCTCTTCTATGCCTGGTTTCAATATGATAGTAACTTATTGCCCTCGATGAGTCGAATTTTTAGTTTTCACCAGTATGCGCTGCATTTTAAATGATACTCACTGAGCAGATTATAATGTACTGCCGCTGAAAAAATTAATAATCCTGACCCAGGAATGTTACGATTAATCCCTCATATTGAAATCTGAAACAAACCTGAACAGTATCTCCGATACAAGTCTGAATTACACCAGTACCAAAAAACAGCATAAAGATATTTTATTATATCGTAAAAGTGTTCCAAACGAGATGTAAACAGCGAGCTATTCTATTTTAGTTTGACTGACACACTGTCGTCTCGTCTGCCGAACGAAAGGTGATTTATAGTTTTACGGTCTTTTGATTTCTATGTAAATAACATTGTCTTGTACCTTATTAAACTTTTTGTTCTTTTATATACTATTATCGAATGCGTACACTAATAAAATGTGTATTTGAGCCGGTTGATTTGCGAAGTCACTACATACGGTAGTACTAGTAGGTATATAACAAAACATTTAGTACATTGAAAATATCGTGTAAAGTGTTTGAAATATGCCAAATTTCACAAAATGGTCGTGTCTGGTTTTATCCTAATGTTTGGGGTATGCTAAGTCTAACAATTAGTACTGAGACAGCTAATTAGGCCTCGTGGTTTAGGCGCGCGGTCGAGAATTTTGCCAGTCGCAGGTTCAAACCCCAGGCACACACCTCTGACTTTCCGAAGTTATGTGTGTATTCACAATAAATTATCACTTGCTTTAACGAAAATGTAAATGTAAAACCTGCACACCTAAAAGTTCTTAGGATTTTTTTAGGTGTGTAGTCCGCCAACCCGCACTAGGCCAGCGTGGTGGACTAAGGCCAAACCCTCTCAGTTGTAGAGGAGGCTCGTGCCCAGCAGTGGGACGTATTTGGGCTGATGATGAATAACATTGGAACAATAACAAAATTGTAATATGCATGACATTTTTTTGGGATGCACTGAACTTACTAGGTGCCAATGCGGCGACTTCGCCAAGGTATTTCAAAAAGCGCTAGTTGAATTGGTACGGAGAGTATTCTACGGAATGTTTTCTACCTATAATATTTCCTTCAATTTGATCAAAATTTGTTTGCTAAACAAACTTGTGGTATCATCATCATCATTATCAGCCTAAGGAAGTCCACTGCTGAACATAGGCCTCCCCCAATGACTCCCATAGTGACCTGTTGGAGGCAGCCTACTTGTGGTATGAATGGCCATAATTTTGATTGCATTATAAAAATGCACAAATATTAAATTTAATTTTAGTAAGTCACGAATATTCATAGCATATTTACTTAAACAGGTATAAACACGAGTGATCTTAAGTTTTCCATTTTTCCTTCGAGGTGCGGAACTCTAAACAACTGGATAGCCTGATGTCAGAATTCAAAGTCAAAGTCAAAGTCAAAATATCTTTATTCAAATAGACTTTTACAAGTTCTTTTGAATCGTCAATTTTACACTTTTTTTTTTAAACTATTCTATTATATTCAATATACTTACCTGCGTCACTACAGCGGATATTACATCACATATTCGCTATCCGGTCGGATGTCGATATCCGACCATCAGCAAAACATATTTCACTGAAATTAACGTAAATATGAAATTACGTATAACTCAAAATTATTATAAACAACAGAATCGAACTAACAACTGCTAAAACCAAGTGATGATGTCATTAACAGCGGAAATAATAAGAGAAGTTACAGTACAGTAAACAGTGTTTACGTTTGTTTATGAGTTAGAATTAGTATTTAGAGTATTTGCAAAACACACTGATTAATTTTATACTGCACATTACACTCGATCTAGTTTCGGTCGTATTTCAACTAGAGATTTACATTTGTGATCCTTTTTTTTCTCGAGGGGAAAGCTGGTTATGGCTCCACTTCCCGCCAACCCCGGGGGAGGGGGACGGACAATGTGATCCCTTGACAAACTCATGTTTTTATTTATTTTCAACTTAAGACTAAAAGAAGACCGGTAAAATTGCATGACATATCAAATTCGTCATTCTTAGTCGTCAGTTTTAATTAAATATCTTATAATTTTATTTACTTACGAATGTTTAACAAATGGAGATATTGATTCAAAAACTCAGTACTGTACGATAAATCCCTGGCTTCTACATAGCTTAGCTTATTATATAATTAACTTAATAACTTAATTGTCCCGCAAAAAGACAAATTCTTCATGATGCGATTAAATGTTATAGTTTTATCATAATAAATAATAATGAATGTTAATCATTTTGTAATAAGTTAAGGTAAATCTGCTAAATCTGCCTTTAATTTTATTATTAAGGGTTTCAAGTGAAATGTTTATGCTATTATAACATTTTCAAATTTTAATGATTTTTTAGATATATTTGAATTTCGATTTCGTGATACAAAAATTGAGTCATTAGAAAATGACTTACATGATACCGGGCTTAGTGCCCCAACGTGAAAAGGTGTTCTTAACATGTAGGACATTAAACATATGTAGTGAAATGTGGTTTCAAAAATATACCTCTTCATCCTTCGAGGATACAGGCATGTTTGTGAATGTATAATGTATTATATATGTATGAAGAATACAGTCGTTCGTCCGAAAATTCGAGGACTCTTCAACTAATTGCTGTTTCGCTCGTATTACAATGTTAGTGTAATGAATGGAGCTCTTTGTTTAAAGTCAATTAGAAGCGTTGTTAAAATCGACACACGTTCGTAAATCACTAGTGGCTCTTAAATAATTGTTCTGCATCGGTTACGCGCAATAAAATGAGCATTACGAAGCTTTGTTAGTGAAACTATCTTTGCATCACTTACTTGAGTTACTTGTTGTGAGGAATTTTCACAGTAATGTATAATATATGTACATACATACGTCAGTTACGTCTGCCCAAACGAGTAAGCAGAGAATTTTATACTAACACTTTTGCACATTGTGTTTTAAATCCCACGTAGGGGGCGTCTGTTGTAGGTTAAAGTTTCGAGAATTCGTGCATTTTCGAATGGAAAAAATCTAGTTACTGCCTGACCCTGAAATATATCCTGGGCCTTCTTAATCGCACGCAGGGCACTCGTGCTGTAGGAAAATCGAGGCAATGATTTGACTATATCATTTCATTTGGTCTTAGCTTAGTACGGGTTGAAGAACTGCCTAAGAAAATATTTGCAGAAAAAATCTTTATACCGGTACTTTAAGGTTACTTGAAGTATTAACGCCACGGTAATGAAATTCTAATGAGAACGCGTATAATTACCAAGACAGTAGATAATAAGATCAAAATACCAAAATACCGCTAAGAAAACGAACTCATAAAATACCTACGTAATGGTAAAAAACAAAACTTAAAAAGTGACCTCGTTACGGCGAAAGCAAGAAATTTCGTACGAACTCTGTCGTGCACAATTTCTCGCATCATTTAAACAATGCTCGATATGCAAATTTAATTTTGCCTGTTTACAACTTGAATAAAACAAGAATCACGCCTTATTATCTAAAGCATAAGGTTGTGTTTTCAAATTTATTTTCAGAAAAATCAATTAGCAATTGCATTAATTTGTTTTATTGTGTAGACACGTAAATCTGCTATACCTAAAGTTTTGTTTTTACAGCTATTAATACTAATGCTCCTTTTGTATTTCTGTTCAACTTAGGTTTACGGAAATATAACATAACACTATTAAAGTCAACTACAAATTTAAAATATCTAATAATATTTTTTCTCGGAAAATTATAGTTTCCAAGATGATTTCACAAAAACTCAAATTGATTACTAACAATAAGTAATAAAAGAAAAAAACTGCGATTGACGACTGGTAAGAAACAAAGTAGGTATATCGTACAGATTACACATTTATTTTGACCTATTCTATACTTGATATAATACATTGATTGATTACGGAACGCGACTCATTAGCGATCTTTACTTACCTCCGCTGATCGTTATCTGGATGAAATCAAATAATTTTTCAATCTAAAAGAAAAGACTAATCAGTAATTTTGATACATTCTATTAAAATTTTATTTCTATGTAAATGTCAGTATATTTAAATTCCTGTATCATCGATAATTCTCCAGTATCCAGGGTGTTCCCACTTGCATCTCTAAACATGACCTTCGCGAGAACCATCTATTTACCATAAGTTTTTCCACACTCACCTATACATTCCGCCTACATTATTCACCCAAAGCCACTGTACGTGTCTACTGAAAATAGAACCTTATCTCTGCTGATTAGAAAGTAATTTATGTTGTATTATCCATGCGTTACGACGTTTGTAAACTGAAAGTGTGTACCACGTGCTATATTTTTACAGTGGCGCGACTGAAATGTTGGGAGGCGGTCGTACGCTTCCGCTCGCGTTGTTTCGCGTATTTCATTTGTTTTGTCGTGGAAAGTGAACGAAATGATTGTTTTGTGAAAGGATATTAAACAATAAGGTTTAACAGAGTGCGTTATTATATAATCGTATAAATAAAATAAAAAAATTATAGAGTATTTCATGGTTTTGGAATTAAATTTACACGAATATAAAGATCTTAGAGAAAATATCTGAAAGAGTGTCTTTGTTAAAAGTAAACTCAAAAAAATATTTTAATGTTTTGCATAATTTTTGGTATGGAAAAAGTTCCTTGGAAAAGAAAATAGGCTATATTTTTTTTATAAAATTCCGCGAGGGCGAATCAGGCCAAATCATAACATGTATTTCATATTAAACATTTATGTTAATTTATTGGAATGTTTCTGCAATGAAATCGCAACTTTCCTGTAATCAGTAGCGCTGATTATACGCTGTCCTATTATTGGCAAACAGCCTTCACTATGATTAAATATGACGGTTAGTACTCACAACGGAAATCTCTCACCGCTTAATCATACTTAACATCAGGTGTAGCGTTGTCTTTACTGTGCCAAAAATACAAACCGCCAAATCTGTAGCAGGGTCAAATCTAAAACTCTCTAATCTAAATCCCTGACTTTTCTAATTGAATAAATGCACAGCTTATTATGAATTATTCCACATTTGAATTTATGTTGAGGAAATTTACATGCCTGGAAGTGGCTGTCAATATACCTAGGATATCTACCCTGTAACTACACATATGTATGAGAAGTTTTTACGGTGGACAAAAATTAAATTCCCTTTACTGTAATGACAAGGTGTTGTAAATATAAAAAAATAATAATAGCGTGTTGAGGCACAACAAATCGTGTAGTATTTTTTCTTTATATAAAACTCCTTGGACACAAACGGTAAATAATATTTATCTTTAGGTATTTCGCCCGTCTTTCAGCTAATCTATAATTCATAGGACCGCAATGTAAAGGGATCTAAGTTGGCCCGCAGTGTAAGCTGTATCTTTATTCGATTTACACTACTCTCAAAACAAAATTATGATTTATCATGCACCTAAGTAATTTGTTGGAGAATTCTCGGGTTAGATATTTTTACTTTTTTGTATGGAATAAATGAGAGATTAGAATTCGTGACTAAATTCTAGAACTAAATGCTTCGACAGATTGCGTTCTTAATCCTCCAGACTATAGTGTACTGTGACGTATATTATTATCAGTGGCGATACTTACATAGAAGCCCAAAAGCCCAGTTTTCCTTACAAATTTCTGAATAATAATCTTCATGCTTTAAATCTTTATTAAACAAAAGCAATTTGACATGAAAAGAGAATATCATGACCCCACAATAAACAATTATAAACAAGACATTACACAATTAACGTGTAACGCTTTTGGGCTTCTATGGAAGTACCTACCGCCACTGATTATTATCATAAATAATTTTGGAATATATTGTAATCATGACAGTTGTGAGTTTCCGTGGTGCAAAATCTCATCGGGATCGAAAACTCAGCGTTTGAAAGTATTTGTGTGATGAACAAATATTTGCTTCGGATCTTTTTGTCGCAGAAGCGAAAAACCCCTCCTAATATCTGATAACCGACACAAGACACGTATCCTAGTACGTGGTCGGGTACTTCATTATTAAATTAATACCGAGACCACATTTGAGTCATTAAGGGTACCGTAATGAAACTAACTACAAACGGATTATACAAAAGTAAGTTTGAAATAGGGGATTAAAATCAATAAAAAACTTGATACAATTTTAAATTATAAAGATACATGTATCCAATTATGGTACAATTTCATAATGATAAATTGAAACAGGGTGGTATGTACGTTGGATAACGTTGAAAGGACAATATTTCTTCGTTTCAAGATTTTATAGTATTTGCTCAATAAAAAAGTAAATTTATTTATTTATTTATGCAATTATTACGATAATACTAATCACACTAATCTATACTAGCCTAATTATACAATCTATCTATCTTAAATCTATTTAAAAATAAATAAATAAACACCCCGGAAAAGAAAACATTACAAATTACAAAATGACAGGTAAATAAAATTATAGTAAAGTAAAAAATTTATACTATTCATAAAATTCATTTAAATTCAATTAAAGATTTCCCTTGCAGAACTGATAAATCAACTGCCGTTTTACGTATTCAACCACACTTTTTTGAATATTTTTTTTAAATTTCGTGATAAACAATGTGCCCAGACAGACCCGAAAAAAGCCACAACCGGTAGCTTCAATGGTAGTCCTATAAGTAGGAGCTATAGGGAAAGGACAAAGACGAATTTGGAGTCAATTGTTTAGACATTTCCTAGTCATTAGCTGAACGATTCAAGACTGAAAAGGTGTTTCTGTCCCGTACTATCTTAGTCGAATTAACCCATTTATATTGTAAACTAAACTACTGCGTGATTATACTTTTTAAACTACGATAACAAAATATACTAGCTTAGATAACAATAGGATTGATATAGTGGTATTTGGATATTTCTAATCACTAAATAAATATAATACACAAGATTGTATGAAACTTGTCAATATTTTTTTCGAAGTATTCGTTCTGATCGCGACTACCTACACACCGCTCAAAATATACAAGACCTGTTTATTTATCTATTCAATTGTCTTACCTTTCAGTACTAGTCTGTCCAAATAGTTATATGTAGGTGTTAGAAATTTTCGAAATTTCTTGCTCTGTATGGACTTTTCAATTTTTCATTTAGAACTGACTCCATTGCGATTATTTTACCATTTTTATTACGACAGCCCCGTGGCGCAGTTGGCTAGACACCAGCTTGCAAAACGAGAGGCTGTCTGTTCGATCCCCGCAATGAGACAAATATTTGTGTGATCCGCGTGTGGTCTGTGTGTTTGTGAGAGCGAAAAGTCTCTCTTAGTTTCTGTTACCCACGACACAGGACTTGTATCCTAGTGTGGGGTCAAAACTATGAATGTGACTGTTGGGTGTATTTATTTATTTATTTGCGTGAGAAAAATTAGCTAATCTATTATTTACATTCATAATATTCACTAACAAGCTAATCATTCTTTAAAACATTAATGGAATAAGCAGTGGTACTAAGTTCATAAGTATTTTCGTATGAGCAAAATATTTCTTAATTAGTAGCGTTCTTAAAATTCAATGACTTGAAGCTGTGTAATTATTGAATATCTTTTTAATTACGATGACGTAAACCTATTTATTTCTGATATTTTTTTAATAAGGACAGAAATAGTATCTCGGAAGAGGATCTAACAATTTGCTCTCTGTGTGACTGGAATTCAAATTCCCTAAGATGGTGTATTGTTATACCGCGCCCAAAATCATCGAACCATCACGGACCTTCTAAATATAGTTGTCACTACCGTCTATCATAAATCTATCAAAGTCAAAGCCAGAATAATCTTTATTTAATTAGAATTTTTGAAATGCTTTTGAATCGTCAGTTTGAATAAGCTATTGTCGCTTCGGAACGTGTTATCACTGTGGAGAAGAAAAGGCATGAAACTCCCTCAGCAACGCGAAATGTTTTTTTTTTCCTTTTTGATATGTAACAATACATTTAGATAATTTTTTATTTTAATTATGTCATATAACGTTTGTTGATATCTAGTCCATACAAGTACTTCAGAATATTGAATCAATTAAGCCGATTTACTATCGAAGCGAGTGAAGCCACGTCGGATCGATAGCGCAGTTAATCTAACAGTCCTTCGCGACAATTGAGTGCAATTATCCAGCGCGGTGGTAAAGTGGTGCTTTGATCGAGTACACGCGCCGTCCGGATAGCTAACGAGTGCTCGCGTGTGATACGATACTCGACACACATGTGCGAATATGCGACACATCATGCACTTAGGTAATGTAGTTTTCCGCGGTTTGTATCAGTAGTGATGGCCTCGAGGTTTAGACACGCGGTCGAGAATAACGACGGTCGCGGGTTCAAACCCCAGGCACATCTGTCTTTTCGAAGTTATGTGTATTCACAGAGAATTATCACGTACTTTACCGGTGAAGGAAAACATCGTGATGAAACCTGCACACCTAAAAATCTTAGGAATTTCTTAAATGTGTAGTCGGCCAACCCGCAGTAGGCCAGCGTGGTGGAATAAGCCCTAAACCCTCTCAGTTGTAGAGGAGGCCCGTGCCCAGCAGTGGAACGTATATGGGCTGATGATGATGTATCAGTAATTGTCTCTTGTTATCACGGCAAAGTGCTAATAGTAACTGATGGTGAGTGCATTAGGGTCCAACTACTCGACTGGCTGACTACGACCACCTATCACCAGTTCACACAAATATGCTAGCATCCTGGCAAAATACTGCTTAGTTCATATAACCTGTGACCTATTTACCATGTCACAGGGTAATCAACCTTAATTTATTTGTTAAGAAGTCATACTCCCTAGTCTTGTATTCTTAGAAGGGGTAGGTACATTACTTATTGCCATTAAAGAAGAATTCTTCTCAAACGTGTCTAAAAGCGTAAATTCAAAGCGTGCCTGCTAACTAGTAACAGTTGTTTTCGAAGACAATAAAACTCCGAGACAGATACGACGTGAGGCGCGCCCGTGTCGAGTTTAACAGCTTCCGCTTGTTTGATTTCAATACATTAATCTTTAGAATGCAATTTTATATTCATGAATGTGTAATACATAGTTTAAAATTTACATTTTATATTTATTTAAGCGCGTAATCATTTCACAACGAGACTCCCGTTCGTGTACTCGTGATGTTCAGAGTTGAAGAGAATTCAAGCTTCATTCCGATTTCAGATACATCTTTCCAAAAAAAATTATTCAAGACTCACGCCTGTATTCCCCGAAGGGGTAGGCAGAGGGGCGTTTCTGTACCCGCATTTCGCTAGTTGTGTATCAGTCCCGTATTTCGGGTACATATCTAGACTCCAAGCTCCTACTGAGAATTTCCCAATGGAAAAATCCAATAACACTTTTCCCGACCCGAATCGAAAGCCTATAGATCGCACGGCAAATACTTGAGCCGAAAATAGCCAAAATACGGCAAGCTATTATATCAACCCTCTCAGTTGTAGAGGAGGCCCGTGCCCAGCAGTGGGGCGTATTTGGGCTGATGATGATGATTATATCAACTCTCAGATCCTGAATGGCTTTCGTCAAGATGTTTTCCATCACCGTTTCAATACATCATGATACTTTGCCCTAAATATAACTAGGCATAACCAGGTACGACCGCTATATTTTATTAGTCTTCAACAGCATACCGCTCACAATATTAGAACAAGACGCGTGAAAGGAAATGGCAAATTTAGACATGAGCTATGTTCTATTAGCGAGTTCAGATCTCAGCTCGCTACGATGTGATGCTGTCTTTCAAATTGGCAACTTGTGAAATATTAATCGAATTTATGTGTAAATATTTCTTGGTATATATTTGTACAATGTATTCTTGTTTATTTAAAGGGATAGAGGGAATTGCTATGGTTGAACCATTTAGAGTATATTCTTTAGTGTTTTGAGTCCTTTCTTTATTTTATCGAACCATATATATAACTATGTATCACACCCACAAGTCTAGAGTTCATTTAGTGTATGGGCTTCCAAAATCCACATTAAGAAAATACGTATAATTTTGGGTACATGCATATTACGTTCGCATAAAAACTAAATTGATTTTGCCAGTTTGAGAATTAAATCATGATTTTTATGGTGATTTAGAGGTATTGTTACCAATTAGGTACTTTATTTTTATGTAGATTTTTTTCCTGCCTGATTCCGATCCTCAGAATGATGGTTTAAGAAAGAAACGATCTATCTATGTTTTTGCTAGCCGCGCATTTGTATTCTAGGCACAAACATCTTAGAAGCTGTAGGTAATAATAATAAATCAATAAGTACTTTAATTGCGTAGAAAAATACCATACATGGAGGTTCTTCGCAAATAATTTCTACCTATCCAAAGTATACGAAAATGGACATCGTATTGACACAATAAATTAAAAACTAATTTAGGTTATTCTGTTACCACAGGCCACTATTACGTCAATGCTATTCCTACTATGTAAATTAGCGATATGCGGGGAGGCAAATGAAAGCGTTTTAATTGGCCTAAAAGCATTTTAGAGTGCAGACCACATTCGGGCAAATGTACGCTAAATTCCTTGACGCGACGATGGAATGACAAGAACGGAGTACATTACACCGACCGCGGTTTTCTAGCAAGTTAATAATTTTGAAAGGTTGAATATATATTTCATTATTTTACTTTAAAGTGCTTTTGATAGAGTAATGATAATATAAAATAAAATAAATAAATAAACACATCCAACACTCACATACATAGTTCTGATCCCACACTAAGGTACAAGTCTTGTGTCTTGGGTATCAGTAACTACGAGAGACTTTTCGGTCTCACAAGCACCCAGACCCGAAACAAATATTTGTGAATCACACACACATAACGTGTCCTCTTTTATCCTCATTATTTAACTTATCAAAACATGAAACATGTTCAAATTTAATTTAAGAAATTCAAGAAATTCCGAGATTTAAACAAATAATATTTATTGGCTATTAAAAACGGTAAAATGTATGAAAAAAAAAACAATCTATTTGCTTTAAACAAGACGTTTTCGAAACTGAGAAAGTAAACAAATAAAAAGCAGATGTTTATGTTTTGTTATCACGATGTGTCACTCAAATTTTCTCCCCTCATTAATTTACTTCAAAATTGAACATCTTATTTTTAAAAAGTATACGTGATTTTGTTTTTCAAGTAATATTTCGACAATATGTAAATTTTTGACATCGTTAACACACGTATAAGCGTGCAGCGAGAGATGTCCCGAGTTAGATTCCCGCGTAGGTTAAAACGTTGATATAAAATATATGGGTTCACGTAAAATATGATTTTCCGTTAGGAAATTAAGTAGAAGCACTTCTGTTTATCCCTTCGAGGATATAGGCGTTAATATATATACTAGTATGTATCAATGCACAGTAAAAAAGCGTAAGCAGCTAATAGATGTTTCAATTTTATGTATACAAAGACTATTTTAATGTTATAACAGTTACTCGTATTACTTAAGACATCAATAAAAGAAGGCCTCTGCTTTCATTTAGAATATTTCCGCCGTGTCTGTAAAACTTCCATGATCCGATATTGACAACCTCTTCCATACATTCATGAGCATTTGCTCACCGTTCTTTGTGTTGCAAATTATTGTGAATAATATTTTATGCAGCGATTTATCTTTCGTGTTTTGAATATTTTTATCAATTTTTTTGCATCAATTAAGTGACAAAATTTAAATAAGATTACTAAGAATACTCTAGAAATACTTCTTCATAAATGAAGTGATAGACAAGACGAGGTGCTAGTACGAGTATTTATGGCAACAAAAATACTTCTTTCGGACTTTTCACACCTTGTGCCCTGTTTACTTAGAGTAGGACATCGTCAGCCGGCCAGTTAGTAACAGAAAAATCATAAAAAATATATAAATATAGATGTAAGAACATGTCAGTCCTTGGGACTCCAAGTTGGTTCAGGAATATTTTTCAGCAAAAATTACTTACTTTTGTATAATGTCTACTAGCTCTTATTTGGTTTATTAAAAGTTTTAACTTTATTATAACGTATTCCTAATCATAAAATAAGTGCGTACTAGATATAAGGTAGGACAGGTATAATTAAAAATTCGTCAAAATAATTTCATAATAATATTTTTATTTTTTTCTATTTAAGATATTCATGATAATGTGATGGCCTCGAGGTTTGGGCACGCTGTCGAGAATCTCGACGGTCGCGGGTTCAAACCCCAGGCACACACCTCTGACTTTTCGAAGTTATGTGTGTATTCTTAATGAATTATCACGTACTTTAACGGTGAAGGAAAACATCGTGATGAAACCTGCACACCTAAAAGTTCTAAGAAATTTCTTAGGTGTGTAGTCCGCCAACCCGCACTAGGCCAGCGTGGTGGACTAAGGCCTAAATCCTCTCAGTTGTAGAGGAGGCCCGTGCTCAGCAGTGGGACGTATATGGGCTGATGATGATAATGTGAAGTATCAATGATTTTTTTTTATCAATGTAAATTATTAAATGTAAAACGGTTTTCTTTATGTTAAAAGGCATATTCCATTTTATAACAGAACACATTAAACTAAAAATGTGATGGCCATTTTGACGAGTCTGAAACTTGTACTCAAACATTAACGATGCCAATATCCGGACATTATGCAAATTTATATCGTTGCTATCAAATATTTGTACGGTTTATAGATCGGTCAAGTGCTATTTTATATTCTGTGTAAACGATGATGATACTAGCATTTAATGTCCAGTAATGTCGCACTAATATAACACAACAATATTGTAATTCAAAATACGTCGAACACAAATCTATTATTAATTTTTAAAAGTGTTTCATAAGTAGTCGTCATTTCTTTAAAATTACTAATAAAGCACATAAGTATATCATCATCAGCATCATCATCACGTCCCACTGCTGGGCACGTGCCTCCTCTACCATTGAGAGGGTTCAGGCCTTAGTCCACCACGCTGGCCTAGTGCGGGTTGGCGGACTACACACCTAAGAAATTCCTAAGAACTTTTAGGTGTGCAGGTTTTATCACGATGTTTTCCTTCACCGTTTAAGTACGTGATAATTTATTGAGAATACACACATAACTTCGAAAAGTCAGAGGTGTGTGCCTGGGGTTTGAACCCGCGACTGTCGAGATTCTCGACCGCGTGCCTAATCCTCGAGGCCATCACGACTTACAAGTAAACTTATACTTACAAATATACATAAAACTAAATAAGTATATATTATAAAATCAGTAATAGAAAATGATTAATCACTTTTATTTTTAAAAATTGTTCCATTTTCAACATTATTCTATAGAGCTCGTGCGATGTGATAACAATAGATCTACTATGATAAAAACACCTTATTCGTGGTGGTCGCTATTTTAATAATATTTTACCTAGCACATGTCTAGGTATTAATTTAACACGATCTATAAAGCTATATTTGAAACAGCTCGTTGGTTAATCCGCTTCATGAAATATATGTCTAATAAACAATTTCTTAAGAATTTACAGCTTCATGCATGAGATTGCATGATATGTAATTTCAGTAGCGCGGCCATTATTAATCCTTCACAGGGGAATATTGTCATGCAATATTAATATCCTCATATTTATCTTTAGTAGCGTTGACCTGTTGTACTACGTCTTATGTTCTCAGAAGGCTTGTGTACACTTTAGAATAATGCCTTGCCCTCCAGACACCGACAACTCCTGTACTCTAGGATCGACAGCTGCTCGCATAGTATTGACACCAGGCATGTTCAGCGATACGCTATAAGATGCTAGCTTTTCTTAACCCGCAGCGAAATTCATAATAAGGAAATATATAGTAGCAGTTGTAAAATTTGCCCACTTACCTTCACAGCTCCATACTTATTAGGCGCAGGTACTTGGGTCGGAAAATTTGGATGGCAGTTTCTCGATTAACAGTTCATTAACAATTTTAATTGGATGAATTACTTTACTGATGTAAAAGTTACATATAGATGCAGTAACGTTTTTTAATGATTTAAGTAAAAATACATGTAATGTACCTGTATATTCCATCTACATATATTAGAAACCAAATATCTTGTATTTTTTGGCATGTTTAGTCAAGACATAGTATGAAACTTTTATCACTTGCCTTAGGAATATAAAGTTTATCTTGTAAGGACTATTTTGACGTCGACGATAGAAAATCACATCAGCGACACTCTCAGTAAATAGTTTTCAAATATGCACGAGCAAGAAACTGCGGGACAAAAGCCAAGCCATTAAAAATAGATTTTGTTACAAATCTCGTCGGTGTCTTGAAACGAAACAAATGAATGTAAAACATAGTAGTTATAAAACAAGTTTGCTAAAGAAGGGATTTGTCGAAATAGCCTTTCGATTGGAATTTAACTTGCAGAGATCACTGAATTTTTAATCAAAATCACAGTCCATCCGACGGAATACAAGACCAGAAAACTTTGTAAGTAAAATTGGATTTGAACCCTTTTAGGGATGTAATACTTTGAATCGCAGAAAATGCAAAAATCTCGGACCAAATAATTATCCATGAAACCAACATTGATATTAGCAGAAACTGGCTCGAAATTTATAAGCTTTACTATTCCTTAGCCTGTATCTCGTTTTTATTAGTGCCCAGTATTTCCGAATTATGTTTTCGTGACATATTTTTGAATTGATGGTGGATATCTACACTGAGTGAATTTAGTCAAACAAATTGGGTAGTTTAGAATATCTTGTAAGACGATAGCCATCTTTTCATTGCATGTATTGGCCCAAATCCATTTCGTGCTGCTTATGTGTCTCCACAAGTATTGAAAGAGAAGCCACTGATGTATAAAAAAGAATGCTCGCATTGCAATGGAAGGTACTGTAACGTAGTAAATATTTGATATATTGCTAGTAAGAACATGTCAGGAGTCCTTGGAGTTTGTTTAAGCGGGAAAACCTTTCTTCAAGTATTTATAAACATTTTCGGAAAAAAATCCTACTTTTGTATAATGCCTACTAGCCTTTATTTGGCTTATTAAAAGGGTTAACTAAATTATAACACATTCCTAATCATAAAATAAGTGCGAACTAGATATAAGGTAGGAAAGGTATAATTAAACATTCATCATAATAATATTAATTTTATAATAATATTTTAATTTTCTTCTCTTTAAGATATTCATGATAATGTGAAGTAATATGGTAAATGATGGTAAACACATGATAATGAACAATTTGTTATCAATATAAGACTTTTTGATAATGCGGGACTATATAAAAAGAAAAAGAATTACCGAATAATAAATAGCACGAATAAAAATATCGAACAGTGAATGTTTAAGTAAGAGTGATCTACTGTAATTTACCATGAGTGAAGGACACATAGACGGACCAATGTGACCTGAGGGCGTAGTGTGAGTGTCAGCGGTGATGTGTGGAGGTTTGACTAGGGTGGAAGTGTAGGCGCCACGTTGACGCACGCCGCGTGCCCCGAGTGCGCGCGGCGTGCGGTGCGCGCGCGTTGCACGCCCGCGCGGGACCTCGACTCATGCGCCGACCGGGTCATGGAGACCATCTCCGAGGATGCCGAGGGTGAACTTGAACTTGGTAAATATTGTGCATATTATGTATGTATGTCTTATCCATAAGTTGACAACATCTGTATCTATACCAAAATATTTTTTTTACAATTATTGTCTGTCTGAAATGGCTGGACCGATTTTGACGGGACTTTTATTGGCATTTAGCTGATTCATAAGGAGTAACTTAGGCTACGTTTATTTTAGAAAAATACTTTTATTAAAAAAAAAGTAGGTATCATAATATATATTTTTTTAAAGAATCGACTGTTAGGCGGAATGAAGTTCGCTGGGTCAGCTAGTCTGCAATGAAGCCGCAAAGTGAATTGGAATTTTTAGCAATTTTGATCAGATTTTAATAAAATATATATTAAAAATTGAATCCAAATATGCCTATATACCCGAACGGATAGGAAGAGGAGCTTTTTGTATCTAAGTTTCTCCAGAGGATTTTTCAGTCTTGCGTAATATAAGGAGAGCCTTATGCCGTTTTTCATGCACATCGCCAGACTTCATGTTACTGAGAATTTCTTAAAATAAAAACATACTTTTGCAAAGGGAATGGATGAGGCAAACTATTTTTTGAAATTCAGTGTATTTTACGAATAAACGAAGAAATTATATCTTTCAATTTAATTCTAAAGTTTAAACAGAAAAAGGTTAAAACAAAAGTTAGCATTCAATATACTTCAGAAAAGTTCTTTGGAATTTCTTTGGTGTGTAGTCCGCCAACCCGCATAGCGTGGTCGACTATGTTTTAAACCCTCTCAGTTGTAGAAGAAGCCGGGCCCAGCAGTGGGACGTATATGGGCTGATGATGATACATCAGAAGATCAACACTATTTGCAGGTTGTCCTAGTAAGCCTTATCAATCAGATATAAGTAGACATACTCGTACGACAGAAGCGTAAACATTTTTTCAGTTACAAAACAAACAAATAATTAGTCTTTTATTGGCGCCATTCAGTGACACCGAGTGTGTTGTTTTACATTACAACTGGACCGTTGGAAACATTCCAAGACTTTGTATCTGGATAAATTCATTAATTGTATAAATCACTATATTATTGCAGAAAGCATTGAGTTCTATATCTACGTATATCGGCCCATAATAGATATGTAGATTGGTAGAAAGTGAAAGAATTGTAAATATTTGGATTTTTTAGCGGCGGGACCAAATTGGCTCTGGTCGCAAACAGTAGTATATCCTTCTGATATTTTTTGTCGAACTCCGGTGTCAATTAATCGATGTTATGTTTTCTGGACAAGAATAGCTTAACATTTTCCATCTTTTCTATAGCAAAATTGAAGCGTGAAAGAGCGATAAATAAACAAAATCTCTTTCACATGTAGCACCAGTTACGATTGTTAGGCATGACCGATGTTAAAACCACAGAGTAAGATGAGATTATAATTTTTTTCCCAGTTTACAAGCTTGAACTTTTTCAAGTTTGAACAAGAATGTACGGATTCGTTAAATATGATACTGAGTTGAAACCTTTTAAATAAATTATTATATTTAATAAATCAAAATTGGTATCCGATAACACGATTTATATAGGAGTCTAATTTCAGTGAGAAAATTCTCAATAGCAACACTGAGCCAGTGTATTATTTGCTCGGTAAAGGGCGTTATGATGGCCTCGGGGTTTGGGCACGCGGTCGAGAATCTCGACGGTCCCGGGTTCAAACCCCAGGCACACACCTCTGACTTTTCGAAGTTATGTGTATATTCACAATGAATTATGACGTACTTTAACGGTGAAGGAAAACATCGTGATGAAACCTGCACACCTAAAAGTTCGTAGGAATTTTTGAGGTGTGTAGTCCGCCAACCCGCACTAGGCCAGCGTGGTGGACTAAGGCCTTAAACCCTCTTAATGGTAGAGGAGGCCCGTTCCCAGCAGTGGGACGTATATGGGCTGATGATGATGATGATATTATTTACTCGGTAAAGGGCGTTAGCTGGACGCCTATTTATTAGGGCTTGCGAACATTTTGTGTACCTATACACTGACGAAACAACGTTGAGGATAATATAGTACCTATACCTATAATCCAAATAAGTACCTACTACTCCTCAGGGAATCGTCCCTCGTCAATTTTTTGGCTAGTATTGCCTACCTACCTACCTAGTATGTATCAATTGTGTAATGACATGCAAATGTTCTGTTCTTGTACAAAAAACTTTAAATCTTATAACTCGATGTTTCTTTCACTAAATCACAAAATTGTTACCTTTACTCACCTAAAGCTGCTTCCATAAAAAAATCCCAAATGAATAGATTTAAATACTAAATTCTACACATACTTGTATATATATGTGCTAAAATACACTCTCTGCCTACCCCTTCTGTGATAATGGCATAATATAGAGCGGTTTAAAATCCATTCATACAATCTAGCAGATTAGACGTGGGCATTTGGGAAACGCAAGGCGATTTCAACTCGAGCGCGTGTTTAGGAAATAACAGCTATTTCGGACTGGCCAGGTGTTTGCGTACGAATACCCGAAGCTGTTTGGTAACAACATATTATTTTTATTCAACGGTTTACGCTTTGCCAAGAGCGCCTCGACGCCCAAGGTTCGGTATAAACTGGGATTTCCTGTGTTGTAAATTTACCAACGTAATCGCACTGCACGGTTAGAATCACAATAGAATACGGCGTGTAATAAGGTAAAATGTATTATCCCTTAATATGTCCGTTGTGCCAAGATATTTGTTTTAGACTTTGGCTACCATTAGAATAAATTTTCTTATATTATGTGCTATCCAAACAAAAAGTACCTATCAAATAGAGAGAGATATTTATCTCTCACCACGGCCCACGGTATACCTATTCTTAATCCGGCATACTGATATGCTTCTTCACGTACGCTTAAAGGACTAAGGTTAATAATAAGGAAGACAAGACAGGGTCTGAAAACTATTCTATATTCTATTCTTAGGTGTGGATTCCGCCAACCCGCACTAGGCCAGCGTGGTGGACTAAGACCTATACCCTCTCAGCTGTAGAAGAGGCCCGTGCCCAACAGTGGGACGTATATGGGCCGATGATGATTCTATTCTCGGGCCAGGGAAGATGTCACTCGGTTTTTACATGGGAATATTCACAGCAGCACGAAGTCTAGAAATTTGCCCGAAATACGTCAATAGGCTCGCCACCTTTTATTAGCATAGCTAGCGAAATTTGGGTGTCGAAATATAACTTTGCCTACCTATGTTAAATAAATAAACACACCCAACAGTCACATACATAGTTTTGACCCCTTTTTTTCTCGAGGGAAAAGCTGTAAGAACCATAAGGTTCTACTTCCCGCCAGCCCTGGGGTAGCCCTGGGGCGGAAAGCGTATGTCGGGGTCACCGGTCTTCCAGCTCGGTGCGCGGCGACGTCATGTCCGCGCAGGTGTTAGTGCTGACCCCACATTAAGATACAACTCTTGTGTCGTGGGTATCAGAATCTACGAGGGACTTTTCTGTCTCACAAACACCCAGACCCGAAATAAAACTTGTGGATTACACAAACATTTGTCTCGGTGCGGGGATCGAACCCGCGGCCTCTTGTTCCGCAAGCTGGTATAGCTAACCGCGCCACGGGGCTATCATGTCATTTTAGGATACATGAGTATAATACGTGTATATTTATGTAATGTAATCCTGCACATTATAAAAGCCTGATATCAGAAGCGGCGCGTAACCGTCGCGTCACTTTGTTTGATCATCGGTCAACGTAAAAGCTTTTCCATCAATCCTACGAGTATACCACAGTGTATATAAATAGCTTACAATTAAATGGATGACTAAAGAGCCATGCATTGAAGGTAAATTAATTGCGATAAGATACAACAAAATTTTATAAAGCCTGTATTGTATTTTTACACTTTTATGTATTATCATTAAAAAGGTCCAATACAATAGTTTTCTCTAGGAAGAGAATCTAGGAAGATACGAATTAAATCACTTTAGGACCAGGAGGAAAGTAGATGTATTTTCTAAATGCCGTTTTTCGAAAGCCTTTTTTAAACTTATTTTCACTCCAGCAAGATAAAAAACAATAATCACACCCATAACCTTAGCTTAAAAACTATGATAGTATTTTAATGCCAAAAAAGCGTGGAAAAATATTTATAAACTGTCACACATCGAGAATGAAATTTGGATGTAAACCTTACATGTTAGTGTTTGATCAGAATGTACATAAATATATACGTATATATGTGACTGTTTGGTGTATTTACAGCTTCTGGTCGTAAATAGTTAATTTAATATGTGTCTGGGTTCAATGAACCGTATATTCGTGGCAGCACAAATACAGATTTGAGTGCCATCATTGGATATTCTGTGCAATACCGCTTGAAAGGTGCGCGTGCATTGGGAGTATGTACAGTCTCACACAGAACCATTTACATTATTTAGTTAAAGGCTTTTGTTGAAATTTACGCTAAAAATTACCCTTTAAATGTAGAGTACTCCTGTAGATATATAAATGAGGTAAAGGAATGAAGTATTAAAGTATGTATATTGTTTGTTGGAGAATCTTTAATAAATTCACACAGCCCCGTGGCGCAGTTGGCTAGATACCAGCTTGCGAAACGAGAGGCCGCGGGTTCGATCCCCGCACCGAGACAAATGTTTGTGTGATCCGCAAATATTTGTTTCGGGTCTGGGTGTATGTGAGACCGAAAAGTCTCTCGTAGTTTCTGATACCCACGACACAAGACTTGTATCTTAGTGTGGGATCAGAACTATGTATGTGACTGTTGGGTGTATTTATTTATTCGTTCGTTGCAATAAAAAATATCGCGACTACAAATTGAGATGTAAACTATCCTATCTCACGAGTTGGATGAAACTGCAGACTGCAAAATTTGTTTAAAATCGATTCAGTAGTTTAGGAGTTCATCGCGGATAAACAACGTGACACGAAATATTTATACATATAAAGTTATTTATAATTGAGAAATTGTTCTCTTCAAAGAAACAAAATGTATGCTGAAAGTTAACCTCGAACGCTTTCCATACGTCGACCATTCACAGATTTCGGACGATTCGTTTATCGAGACGAGTGCGTTCGGGCACCTGTCGATACGGCCAGTAATGGGCCGCCCACATTTCATAATATCTATTTTCGTCCAAGAGGTTATTGCTGGGGTGTCCGTCGTCGCTATAAATCTACAAGCGTATTTTCGCATACATTTTTCACGAAAGCTTTATGTAACCTTGGATTTCTCGATGCTCCGAAAAGTATATCTTTTAGAGAAAATAATCAATGTGATATATTGACACGCCTACGTATCGCGGAGTCTTTTGATGGCGTTTATTAATGGATATCGATTAAAAACGCTGATGCTCTAAAAATGATAAATAAACGGGATAATTTCATACTATAAGCCATGCGTTAAATATTTTCGTGCAGATAAATATATTGGGAATTTTAAAATAAATAAATATCGTTGTGATAGTTATTACTTAATGAGTCCACTCTACCTCTGCGTATTTATGAATAAAATAAAAGAAATAATTAGTAATTTTGCAATTATAAAATATTCTAATCCTTGATTTTTTAACAGGAAAGTCTCGTAGTTTCTGATTCCTACATTACAAGACATACCTACCTTGAAGCTACATTTAAACATTTCCTGTAATAAAACAAATACATTATACATGGAACCACTATACAGTATTTATAAGACTTGATTTTGCTGATTTCGACGTCTGTTGACGACCGCCAACGCCAAATCTGCTGAAATTCATGCAATAGGTTCGACATGTTGTTTTTGATTTGTCAATCATGACTTGTGTCAGTGAATTTTAAACCATGCCTACGGCGACTAACTTATAAACAACACATATAAAATATTCACTATAAGGTAATGAATAATAAGAAGTAGTGATGCCCTCGAGGTTTAGACGCGCGTTCGAGAATCTCGGCGGTCGCGGGTTCAAACCCCAGGCACACACCTCTGACTTTTCGGAGTTATGTGTATTCACAATGAATTATCACTTGCTTTAACGGTGAAGGAAAACATCGTGATGAAACCTGCACAACTAAAAAAAAAGGTTCTTAGGAATTATTAGGTGTGTAGTCCGTATATGGGCTGATAATGATGATGAGTGATAGTCTCGAGGTTTAGATGCGCAGTCTATAATCTTAAGTTCGTATGAGATTCTCAAAACTTCGAATTTGTGTTTCATTTCATTTCATTTCATTTCATTTCATTTCATTTCATTTCATTTCATATAAAGGCAGCGAAATTAGTTCTCGCGAAGCGTGTCCAGTATGAAAGTGCAGCAGAAAACAGCTGAAAATATTGTTTTTGTTTAACCTTTCCTATTTGGTAACGTTTAGTTAAACCATTAAAAGTTTATAATGAGGGTGGCCAGTTTGCAAAGTTGTCGGACACCGAAACAACCTTCAAACGACAAAACAACAGCGTACCAAGCGTTTTGGACAAGCTTTGTTCTTCCCAACCCCTTGTAAGCTTTATATTGTTTTTGACGAAAATTTTATGAGTCATAAAAAATATATTCTTTTAAGTTGTTTCATTTATAACGTCGCTAAAAATCGCACCTCAGTCGTGACCCAAGATCTATACAAATTTAATAATAATAGGTTAAGTAAAATCTGTTTTTTTTTTTGCCAATAGCATTATGAGAATAAGGGCAAGTGTGTTGTTGATATGGCCTTTTTTCCAGACTCCGTACTGTCTGAATATTCCCGAAATTTGCTTGACCCCGGGTTTTCTAGATCGCATGGCATTTCCGCAGCGAGACAAAAACGTAGCCATTTCGTGACTTTAAAGTGTATAATGTTTAAATAAATAAATACACCCAACTGATCCCATTAAGATACAAGTCTTGTATCGTGGGTATCAGAAACTACGAGAGACTTTTTGGTTTTACATACACCCAGACCCGAAACAAATATTTGTGGGTCACACAAACATTTGTCTCGGTGCGGGGATCGAACCCGCGGCCTCTCGTTTCGCAAGCTGGCGTCTAGCCAACTGCGCCACGGGGCTGTCATGTCATTTATTTATTTATTTAAATGTATATGGGTTTGCATTAATAAACACGCTATGAATATGAACGAGATGGGGATGCATAAAATTAAACACTGATGCGTGCGAGCGTTCAGTTTTACATCGCGTAATGGAATCGTGATAAGCGATCGAGCTGCTGAAGATTGACTTATCTTGACGGTCAGATTCTCGTTCGCAACAGTACAATGTGCAGACAGTGGCCCAATAAAATGTGTATTAAAGTCAATCAAGTTTGTTTTTACATAGCATTGTTACCAAAATTATACATGCCTGTGTCGCCGAAGAGGTTAGAAGTGGTGTCTCGGAAGCGGTACAATACTTCTGTAATTGTGATTGTTTATTTTTGTTGGTGCAATTTTAATTGTATCATGAAAGTGTTAGTAGAAGTACGTAATTTATGATCATCATCATCAGCCCAAATACGTCCCACTGCTGGACACGGGCCTCCTCTACAACTGAGAGGCTTTAGGCCTTAGTCCACCACGCTGGCCTAGTGCGGGTTGGCGGACTACACACCTAAGAAATTCCTAAGAACTTTTTAGGTGTGCAGGTTTTATCACGATGTTTTCCTTCACCGTTAAAGCAAGTGATAATTCATTGTGAATACACACATAACTTCGAAAAGTCAGAGGTGTGTGCCTGGGGTTTGAACCTGCGACCGCCGAAATTCTCGACCGCGCACCTAAACCTCGAGGCCATCACTGCTTTTTATGATAAAATAATTGTAATGTAATTTATGATAAAATAATGAAATTGCCAGTCACATTATGTATGTATGTACCTATGGTGTGTGATGTCATACATATTGTATTGGAAACTTGAATGAAACTGTTCTAGTTAGTAAAAAATAGATCATGAGTCCTGAACATAATATCGAGCTCATTCAATTGATGTGATCTGAGCTGTGTGCGCGCGATAGAGTGTATCGACCGGGTCTAATGTAACGCGGGGACAATGATTGACGACGCTTGTACACTTCAACAACTCACCAATATACACTACGAGAAAAAAATACAGATAGAATCTAAACTAGGCTTCTAGGTCCCTTGGTACTGTTGTGCAGCTTGCGATACAGAGGTCGAAGGTAGGACAATCACGGTTTTTAACGGTGAAGGAAAACATCGTGATAAAACCAGCACACCTAAAAGTTCTTAGGAATTTCTTAGGTTTGTAGTCCGCCAACCCGCACTACGCCAGCGTGGTGGACTAAGGCCTGATTCCTCTCAGTTGTAGAGGAGGCCCGTGCCCAGCAGTGGGACGGGTATGGTAAAACGTGGGTGTCGAAATGAAGTTTTGCCAACTTCTTAGGCAGTACCGGCGCGAGATAATAACAATATATAGGTATATAACTTTTTTGCCTCAGCTATCGCGGCATAAGTGCGCGTCCTGCGATCTAGAAATCCTTGGTTTCGTCCTAGTTTACGTAGGACTTAGCACTATTACACGTTAGTGCATATAAGATCCTTTTTTTTTTAACGAGAGGAAAGCTCTTTCGGTACCTCGGGGGAGGTCGAAAGGGGTAACCTTACCTCTTCGGGGACCAAAGCGTGAGGTTGTACATATGTACGAGTAGGTACCTGAATCAACCTTAAACCAATAATAATGAGACTACAAAAAAAATATGCAATATCAGTCATCAGAGTTAAAAAACTCTGCAAGTATTCAAGATACAATGCAATACGGTTGTGAATAAATGAAGTGGGAACTTGGATACAGTTTCTCGCGTTTTACAAGTAAGTTAGGCGCGGGGAACAAAGGGCGCGTTTCAGACGGTTGCCCGTCTTGCAATCCTGACTCAGCCAAGTAGGTCACTTGGTCTGCCCGTTTCGAAATCACTACATCTTGCTGTACTTATCGCCTGTAACAAGTTCCTGTGCCCGATGTTCGATGTAAATGCTTCGAAGTAAACTGCATAGGCTTTTACGGTTAATTTGGTAGTGTTTTGTGCATTGGCCCTGAATTAGGTAATATCTTTCTATTGTTTATTACTTAACATACATATATATGCCTATATCCAGACAGAAGTTGGCAGCGGTGTATTTCTAACATTTGCAGAGGCTCTTGTAATAGAAGACAAGCATATTTTCATTTTATGGGCAATCAGGCTAAACATTATTAATACCATTTATCTTTCTCTTGATGGGTAACTTCATTACACAGTTACGAGTATATCTAAGATGCCTTCATATAACTTCACATGTACATAACAATACAATACCCCTATAGTTATAAAAGGGCTCATAAATTATTCAAACACTCGTAAAATCCACCATATATCAGTTGTTTGTCCAATTTTAAGACGAGAACTAGACACGGTGTCGCCGAACCATTCGTCCCAAGAGCCACGCTTTCGTCGATAAATAAGGCATCATTAATTGCGGTCGTATTTGCCCACGATGGGAGCCCAAGGCCGGCACAATATGTCACGATTATGGCGTTTTAAGTGCCCATTAAGGGGCTATCGTCCGACGGCGGAGCGCCCGCGGTCCCAGCAATATTGCAGGGGTGAATTTACATTCTATATTGTCTTTACCATGTTAAAGGATGGTTAGTGGAAAAATCTCATCTCCTTTACTGTCATCATAGAGATGTTTTGAATGAATTGCATTTGCGGTGAAGCAATCTAGGAGGGGAGACTTTTATAAATCTGTTTGGAAGGTTGAATTAAAATGTAAGTATCTTAGTGTGGGGTCAGAACTATGTATGTGACTGTTGGGTGTATCTAGACACGCGGCAGCGTGTCAAGCCAAGTTCAAGTAACTGAAGCACCGTGTTTAATATTACACGAATCATTTGGAGCCACTTTTGACCCCCTCCTAACTCAAAAACTATTTCATATAAACGTGTCAAAATTGGCTCATATATTGAGACTTACGAGATACATATGTGCTCTTAATTTCATAAACACATCTCATACGGTTATTTAGATATTAACGTCCAAAAATCGTCATTTTTAACATTGACTGACCTATAGATCAAAACTCTAACCCAGTTCCAGATGACCTAGAAAGTTCAAATTTGGCATGCAGGTAGGTAATTAGGTGAATACAAAGGAATAAATCAGAAACTGGTAAAATTTTATCGTTTCATTATAATTTATTTTTCACTTAAGAAAACCGTTACACTTTTTGTTACTTTCCTACTGAGAATGTTTAAGAAAAAGTAATGGACCTACTCAGTGGCGGTACTTCCATAGAAGCCCAAAAGCCCAGTTTGCCTTTCAAAGTTCAGAATATAATCTTTAAGCTTGAAATCTTTATTTAACAGAAGAAATTTGATAAATAAAGACCTTACAATAACCAATTATAAACTAGACATTACACAATTAAAGTGTAACGCTTTTGGGCTTCTAAGGAAGTACCGCCACTGGACCTACTATAATATTATATATATTAAATCAGCCTATAAACGTCATATTGTTAAACACAGGTCTACATCCAGACTTTTATAATTTTTCCTTCACTGTTAAAGTCCCAAAAATTGTAAATAACATTTAATACGCCAGCTGCTATATTTCCAAAAATACATATTTAACAATATATTATCGCGTGAAATATGTCACTATGTGTTAAAATGTAGCATTCCATTGAGTTCATGGTATATCTTGAGATCTTGCTGTTGCCAGCGAAGCCGTATGAATGGAACAGCCGATGGAGGTTACTCGACCCACTTCTTGAATATTCTCAGGTTTCTAAATGCATAGCTCGTGATTCTTTTTACTTGTTTGTCCGTGGTTTGATTAATGTGAAACTTTACCGTCTCTGGAATATGGACCGTAGGAGTTACGACTGTTTGTTTTGGATGATTTAAATCGCGTTTTACTATCTTTTATTTTTTATGTATTAAACTGTATCTGCAATTTGCCAATTAGTTGATTTCTAGATTTAAGTAAGCGAAGATCGAAAGGCTCTGTGTTTGATTATATCGACTGGGTGTTATTCAGTTTTTTTATTAATAAATGTTATAGCAACATGCAGGTTGGAAAGATACCTATAAGATAAGCAATAATGAGATTATGACAAAGATAGGTCCCCTTAGATTCTTTGAGCTTCATTGCTCGGCGTCAATACTGTGCGTACCACTGTTGATCCTGGAGCACAGGAGTTACAGTGGCGGGTGTATGGTGGGATAGGCATTAAAAAGCAATAATGAGCCAGCAGCCTGTAAGCAGGACTTAAAAAGGCTACCGATGCATGAGTGTAATAATAGGAAGGTAATGCTTACCTTTCGGGAATAACGGCGTAACTGTACGGCTGTACAGTGTGCCCATATATATCCTGCTGTATGAACATCATCATCATCAGCCCATATATGTACGTCCCACTGCTGGGCGCGGGCCTCCCCTACAACTGAGAGTGTTTAGACCTTAGGCAATCCCGCTAGACAAGTGCAGGTTGGCGGACTACACACCTAAGCAATTCCTAAGAACGTTTTTAGGTGTGCAAGTTTACTCGCGATGTTTTCCTTTACGGCTAAAATACGTGATAATTTATTGTGAATACACAAATAACTTCGAAAAGTTTGAGGTGTGTCCTTGGGGTTTGAACCCGCGACCGTCAAGATTCTCGACCGCTTGCCTTAACCTCGAGACCATCACTACTCCGCCTAATACTTCAATATAATTGTGGTGTATTCCCGCTTATTTAACGGAGGGCTATCCCCTCGCTGAGGTTGCTTAAATGCGGACGTACTTTACACTCTTCAAGAGTCCTTCCATATTATTCAATCTATAGGCAGCTACTTTAGCCAGTTAATTTAAAATTTGAATGGACTTTTTCGAAGGAAGCATTATATAGGCTTAGTTACATTTTTTAGATGTGTGGTCGGCTTACTCGCACTAGGCCAACGTGGTAGACTAAGGACAATACCCTCTCAGTTGTAGAGGAGGACCACGCCCAACAGTAGGACGTATATGGGTTGATGTTGATATCTCAGTTTAATGGTGAAGAAACATTATGAGGAAGTATGCTCCGGTCGATAAATCTTGTCAAATTGTCAGAGTATTATTCCATTTGTTTTAGTTTATATTTTATGTTATTACCTCCTCTGCTGTATAAAGTTGTATTATTCAAATACGCCCATAATCATAATCATAGGTATAGGTAGGTCAGATGCGTCAAGTTGTTCAACACCAAACAGTCAAATTGATACTACAAAAATATTTTTATTTTGTTTTGATGGATAATTATTTTATCTAACTAAAATAACTCTTGTTATTCAAACTCGCGTAGAAACGATAAAATTGTTAGTAATTTACAAATTAATAATGCTATACAATAATTCTGTATATCAGAAATATAGCTGCTATTCATATACAGTATCAAAACTCCCTTTGCGAGCAGAAATGAGAGCTCATTCCCAAATGTGATATTCGACAAAGCACAACTCCAACCGGTGGAGGCTTATTCGGAATATAATCAAATCTCTCGATCCGATTGTGTTTTATTGCTGCAAGGAGTCGACGCCTCACGTCGAGGTCGAGGGCAAATCGAGTTTGTTCTGCCCAACGCCGAATAATACGACCATTTCTCGCGAACGAATGATTTCTCTTCAATTCGTCCTCTGAGGTTTGGCGCGCGGAAGTAGGCCGTCGTCATTTTTGTAAATGCTTCTTGTTTTTATGGCTTTGATGTTTTTATGTATAAATATCTGTATATTTTTCCCAAGTTTCATTGACCAAAACAACTATATATTTTCTTTACGTCATAATATTGCCATTGGCTATTTCTTGCGGTTATGTGATTTTAGTCAAAATCTGTCGTTGTTACAGAAAACAGTCCAAACAAATAGTCGTTTTAATCTTAATGACTTAATCAAGTTAAAAAAAGGTTATCGAATGTTAAACAACTTTGGCTAAAATTATTTACATCCTAAATAAATAGGTACTTTAAAATCTGGTATTTGTTGTTGATAAAGAATTGTATGTCTCTCTCTACCAGAAGTCTAGTCGGAAGTCAAGAAATTTTATATTTTTTTACGCCTAAACAAGAATACTCCTATGAGCACAGCAAAGCCTGTATAAAATGCGTTAGTAATTAAACATGATTTACTTTCTTCCACAGATAAAATCCGCAAGAAGTACGCACCCCTCGGAGACAGTGTCGTTGTGGTGAAGCTCGAGCGCACCCCCAAAGCTGGACTCGGTCTCAGTCTCGCTGGTCATCGGGACAGGAATCGTATGGCAGTGTTCATTTGCGGTCTGAACCCAGCCGGCGCCGCTGCGAAGGCCTCGCCACCAGTTAAAGTCGGAGACGAGATTTTAGAGGTGAGTCAAATTGATGTTTTCTTTACATTACGTTATTTCCAATGGGTGGGAATTATAGGCTAAGTACTAGAGGATTGATGGTACTGGTATTGATTGTGGTATGTACCGTAGCGTTACTAAGCTGAGTGAGATTGTCGAGGGCAATTTTCTGGTAGAATATCGGTATAGAACGCGTAGGGACCACACTTCATAAAATGTAATGCCTATTAAAATCGATACAAGCGACCTGGTGACCCAATTATGACCTGGTGAAAATTGGGATATTTAAAATAATTCTAAGGACTGACAGGATTAATTGCTGACTCAGAAATTTCGGCCGTCACCATAGAAAATAAGAGAATTCATTTGCAATCTTCCTTATGATTATAGCATATTGACTGGTGGCCTATAAAAACCGGCCAAGTGCGAGTTGGACTTGAGCACGAAGGGTCCCGTACCATAAATTATAAAAACGGCAAATAAGTCATGGCTGTTATATGGGATGGCCCCCTTAAATATTTATTTATTCTGTTTTATAGTATTTGTTGTTATAGCGGCAACATATACATATATACATATAATACATCACCTGTCAACATTTCAACTGCCTATCTATCACGATGACAGCCTGGTGACAGATGGACCAGCAACATGTGACGAGAGTTGTCAATCTCTTGTATCCTGATACTCTTTATAGAAAGTACCGTACCAACCATTAAATGCTTTTGTCACTTTGCCGTGCACGCATAAAAAAATTACAATACCCCTCTGTAGTACTTGTGCCTTCACAAGGGCTAAGTATTGGCTCGTTACGTCACCAGCAGTCAGGGTAACACGTCCGCTCTCGCCACCAGCTCGAACGTGACTGTTCTCCCCTCTACCCGTGTCCCCGAGACAAGTATACAAACACTACATCATCATCATCAGCCTAAATACGTCCCACTGCTGGGCACGGGCCTCCTCTACAACTGAGAGGGTTTAGGCCTTAGTCCACCACGCTGGCCTAGTGCGGGTTGGCGGACTTCAAACCTAAGAAATTCCTAAGAAATTTTAGGTGTGCAGGTTTTATCACGATGTTTTCCTTCACCGTTAAAGTTAAAATAATTTATTGTGAATACACACATAACTTCGAAAAGTCAGAGATGTGTGCCTGGGTTTGAACCTGCTACCGCCGAAATTCTCGACCGCGCGCCTAAACCTCGAGGCCATCACTGATTCGACAAACACTACACCCTCTACTTATAATAATTACACTCCTAGAGGAGTTGACGTAATTACTTCTGTGTAAAACAACGAA
Source organism: Hemaris fuciformis (assembly GCA_907164795.1). Classification (NCBI taxonomy): domain Eukaryota; kingdom Metazoa; phylum Arthropoda; class Insecta; order Lepidoptera; family Sphingidae; genus Hemaris; species Hemaris fuciformis. The sequence goes on from OU015454.1 coordinate 2,743,710, forward strand.
CACTCAAATTAACTTCACATATTCGATATTTCCAATTAAAAGTTAAAACACTTCACAATTCGAGTCTAAAGGGCCCTTGTTAAACAAGTTTCGAGACGAGTCTAGCGCACGAAATTTTACGTAACCTACAACCGACATTGCAGTGAATTGATGATTAAAGCCGTTAGTATTTTGCAAAACATTACGCTGCAAGAAAAAACAGATGTTATCAGATGCCTTTGGATATAAATAATAAATAAATAAATACACCCAACAGTCACATACATAGTTCTAACCCCACATTAAGATACGAGTCTTGTGTCGTGGGTATCAGAAACTACGAGAGACTTTTCGGTCTCACAAACACCCAGACCCGAAACAAATATTTGTGGGTCACACAAACATTTGTCTCGGTGCGGGGATCGAACCCGCGGCCTCCCGTTTCGCAAGCTGGTGTCTAGCCAACTGCGCCACGGGGCTGTACGCTATATTGTGGCACAATTTTTTGTGTGACTATCATTCCTATTTATCCGTTTATATGGGGGCATATAGAAAGAAAGAGGAAAGAAAAGATGTTTATTGTCACAATATAGTACACGCAATTAAAAAAATATATTAAGTACCAAGAAGGGTAAAAAAAATGAGCTGAAGAAACTTAATTATTGCACGTTAACATCGCTTTAGTAATGACCGCGAGGTTTAGTTGCGCGGTCGAGAAACTCAGCGGTCGCGGGTTCATACCCCAGGCACACACCTTTGACTTTTCGAAGTTTTGTGTGTATTCTCAATTAATACCTTAACGGTGAAGAAAAACATCGCGAGGAAATCTACACATCTAAAAAGTTATTAGGAATTTCTTAGGTGTGTAATCCACCAACCCGTACCTACCAGCGTGGTGGACTAAGGCCTAAACCCTCTCGGTTGTAGAGAAGGCCCGTGCCCAGTAGTGGGACGTATGTATATGGGCTGATGATGGTGAACATCGCAAAAGTTAGGTGGTCATGACTTTTAGTGACCACCTAAGTCATTGTGTAGACGCCAAAAACAGCCTTGATGCATGCATCAAGGTTAATGTTAAATGTAACATATACCCGTTTATAAAGTTACATAGAGCATTAATTGATTTATGGTTTTTCTTTGTCTATACTAACGTACTTAGCTAAACTCTAGCCTGTAACACCAAAAAAGGTGAACAGATGTGTTTTCCAACACCAACGATTGACTAATCGTATTTTGAAGTCCCACAAAGTGGGCAAGGCTTTCGTTTTTCGCAGTTTTTTTTTGCAAAATCCGTGTTGTTATTGATAGCTTTCCAATGAAAAAATCTAATTACACATTGACCGACTCAAAATTGCCTCGTGGCAATCGGTGCCTTTGACTGCCTCGTGGTCTCGCGGTACAAGTATGTGCCGTGCGATCTAGAGGTCCTGGGTTCGATTCCCGGGTCGGGCAAAGTGTTATTGGGTTTTTCCATTAGGAAATTCTCGGTAACAGCACGGAGTCTGGAAATGTGCCCGAAAAACGGCAATAGGCTCGCCCCCTATTACGTGGGACTGATACATGCTTGGCGAAGTGTGGGTGCAGAAATGCACCTCTGCCTACCCCTTTGGGGAATACAGGCGTGAGTTTATGTATGTATGTATGTACCGACTCAAAATTCGACTTCAGGAATATTACATCGCATAACACATTTATACTATGTGGCTGCCTAACAGATGTGAAGATTCTGGCTGTTATACATTTTAGAACTTAATAATAGTAATATTGGCGTAACCTCTCTGCCGCGACTATGACTATCCCTGACTGTTTCCAGATAATTCTAACATGTACCTGCTCTCGCGAACGTACAAACAAGTTTTATGATGTGTATGCGTGTCTGAAAAATAGCTCGTAAAGCACATATCGTGATGTATGCGCCGCGTTCAGCTCATTGTTGCGTGTCGTGAGTCAGAGTCAAAAGTAACTTCCGAAATTACGGGCTCGACATATGTATACCATACAAACTAACACTACCTACCTTTGTTTCCTTGTTTTTGTGAACCAAAAAAGGCAAGTTATCTATTTTCCTTATTTGTATCATAGGAAAAGCCATATTTACGTAAACAAAAGTCCTTGGTACCTAATCACAAACAAAAACTTTATTTATGTGCATATTTGGTGGTATCTACCGCCACAAATAGATAATTACTATCAACCTACTAGTGTATTAAATAGAACATACATACATACATAGCCTCATGCCAGTAATCTCCGAAGGGGTAGGCAGGGGTGCATTTCTGCACTCACATATCGATAGGAATGTAAAAGTCCCACGTAATTGGGGGCGAGGCTATTGCCGTTTTTCGGGCATATTTCCAGTCTGCTGTGCTGCTACTGAGAATTTCCTACTGAAAAAACCCAATAACATTTTGTCCGACCCGGGAATCGAACCCAGGACCTCCAGATCGCACGGCACATACTTGTGTTGCGGGACCACGAGGCAGTATATTTCATAGTTGAGTTGATAATTGAAATTACTAGAAAGAGAATACATTCGTGCTATGCCAAAAGAAATCGCACAATACGCGCACCGAGAGAGCTACGACCCCGAGCAATAAATCACATACATACATACATAAACTCACGCCTGTATTCCCCAAAGGGGTAGGCAGAGGTGCATTTCTGCACCCACATTTCGCCAGGTATGTATCAGTCCCACGTAATAGGGGGCGAGCCTATTGCCGTTTTTCGGGCATATTTCCAGTCTGCTGTGCTGCTACTGAGAATTTCCTAGTGAAAAAACCCAATAACACCTTGCCCGACCCGGGAATCGAACCCAGGACCTCCAGATCGCACGGCACATAGTTGTGCTGCGGGACCACGAGGCAGTATATTTCATAGTTGAGATGATAATTGAAAGTACTAGAAAGAGAATAGATACATTCGTGCTATGCCAAAAGAAATCGCACAATACGCGCACCGAGAGAGCTACGACCCCGAGCAATAAATCTTCTAAAACATTTTAATACTTTTGATGAATCTATTCGAATACGTCCGTGCAAAAATCTTGGATGGCTTCCAAAACAATACGGACAGATGTAAAATGTATGACAACGCAGTGCTTCATGTCGTTGGCATCGAATGATGTAAGAAAGTAGTGGGTCTGACAGACGCAGTCCTGTGATGGCTTGCCCACTTTTATAAAGTTCACACAACTTTTTTTCTATCTATTTTATTTACATACTTTAATAAATCCAGAAGCCCGGGGTTTGATTCCCGGGTCAGACAAAATGTTATTGGGTTTTTTCAGTAGGAAATTCTCAGTAGCAGCACAGCAGACTGGAAATATGCCCGAAAAACGGCAATAGCCTCGCCCCCCTATTACGTGGAACTGATACATGCCTCGCGAAATCATCATCAGCCTTTATACGTCCAGTGGGACACAAACCTCCTCTACAACTAAGAAGGTTTAGGCCTTAGTCCACCACATTGGCGTAGGGCGGGTTGGCGGACTACACACCTAAGAAAATTCTAGGAACTTTTAGGTACGCAGGTTCTCAGGATGTTTTCGTTCACCGTTAAAGTACGTGATAATACATTGTGAATACACACAACATGGAAAAGTGAGGTGTGTGGCTGGGGTTTGAACCCGCGACCGCCGAGATACTCGACCGCGTGCTTAAACATCAAGGCCATCACTACATTTTATCTGGCGAAATGTGGGTGCATAAATGCACCTATGTTTCCCCCTTCGGGAAATACAGGCGTGAGGTTATGTATGTACTCTCTTATACATTTAAATGCATTAATAAGGAAAAGGAAAACTGATTTAAAGGAGACATGGGTAATGAAACCCTTATTTATGTTTAAACGTTTCCCAGCTCTGTGTCATTTCTGTATATTTCCTCAGAATATTCTTCTGTTAAGAAGGGATTAGATGCCGAAGCTAAGTCCACTTCACTGTCATAGAGGGTTCAAAGAATTTCTTTCTGGTGAACTTTCAGACAAGTAGGCTTTCACAATTTTTCCTTTGTTGTTGAAGTGTATAAAAATCTTTAGAAATATATAGAACTTGAATAGTAAGATCGCCAGTAATTCGGAATCTTGCCGCAGCTAATCTTCCCCTAGAACATTACGCGTGTAAGTGTTCAGGATCACGTCGGGTTTGAAATGAAATGAAATGAAATTGCTTTATTTGGTCACATAGGCAATCAAATAGCACTTATGACAAGTCAATACAGAAAAGAAAAATCTTTTATTATTACATTATAATTTAACTATGGTTCATTTTATATAATTTTTACAAAAAAATTACGGTTTTTTTTTTATAATTTATTTTTAGTTTTCATCAGGAAAAACATAATATCTTATTATTATTATTTTAAAGTAAATAACGAGATGGACCCTGTATATTTCCGAAACGTCACGTATTATTTTAATGGTACCACCGGATCCAAACGCGACCCTGACTGAGAAGACCCGGCGAAACAAACTCAGCGGGCTCACTTTACTACTGGAAATTACGCGGCGCGACCCACACCTGAGTAGATCCAGCGAGTCCAACTCAGTGGGCATGTATTTGTCCAGTAAGGATAACATAATTATATTATATGACCTGCCAAATAAAAATTGCCTTCTTATTATTTATTTGCTCGAATTATTTACTCGATCGGTCGTCATTTCATTTTTATTTTATTTATTTTTATTTATTTACCAATGTAAGTGGGCTTGAGGATTGTTTTAAATGAAACAGTTTTTCTGGACTCCATTACGCTTACCCTCAGGTGCTTTGCCGTGCCAGTATAAAAAAAAAACTTACTAGAGTTCAGACGAAGGTGGCATGGTGCCGACTGATTGGATAACTGACTGACTGACTGTTTTATTGCAGGAATGATCAACTTATATACAGAGTTTGGTAAATGTGTGTGTACGCGTGTTTTGTTTCGTATTTACCGTTGAGTTGTTAGTGTGCATCATTTGATACTTTATTTAGTAAGCATATTTGATTTACAAACAGTCGTGATGGCCTCGAGGTTTGGGCACGCGGTCGAGAATCTCGACGGTCGCGGGTTCAAAACCCCAGGCACACACCTCTGACTTTTCGAAGTTATGTGTGTATTCACAATGAATTATCACGTTTTTTAACGGTGAAGGAAAACATCGTGATGAAACCTGCACACCTAAAAGTTCTTAGGAATTACTTAGGTGTGTAGTCCACCAACCCGCACTAGGCCAGCGTGGTGAACTAAGGCCTAAAACCCTCTCAATTGTAGAGGAGGCTCGTGCCCAGCAGTGGGACGTGTATGGGCTGTTGATGAAATGATATTTGATTTGACCGACATAGGGTACAATGATCTGTGCACCACACGTATAAAATAAAGTCTCCTAAAATTATATGAATTGGGAATTATTCCCTGTATACGAGCCAAGAACAATAACGCCCCACGTAACAATATACTGCTTTATACCATTAATGAATTTAACCAGATCCATCAGGCTAGTGTTGGAATGTTTCCAACGACGGTTCAGTTGCAATGTAAAACAACACACTCGGTGTCACTGAATGGCGCCAATAAAAGAGCAATCATTTGTTTGTTTTACAACTGAAAAGGTGTTTAACACTTCTGTCTTATGTCTACTATCTAGACTGCGTTAATGATTACACATGTAGCAAAAAAACGTATATTGCAGAGCATTGAGTGCCGGGATTTTTTTCTCTACAGACTAAAATTCAGGTTAATATTGCTGTTAAAGCGTTTTAACCACATGGAGTAGTCAAACGATGCAGTAAGATAATATACTTTTAAGTCATTCTTGAATATTTGTTTTAAGTTTGATCAGAGATAAGACCGAAAATATCTTGCAGTTTTTGGTACCTTCGGCACAAGACTTATATCTTAATAGGAATAGGACTGTAGGTTTGTTCTTTAAATCTAGTTTTGAACTGACGTTTTGGGCATGTCCTTCATAATCATATCAGTAATACTACCACTCTACGTCATCAACTTTTTTCTCAGTGTAAATTGCAAAAAAATATATATTTTAGCAATTGACAATACTTATTTCACTTCACAAGAGATATTTTTTGCACAAATCTATGTACAAAATTAAAATGAATATATTATTAAATAACACTTCCATAGATTAGCTTTTTATGACCTTCCAAGACTCAGGAAACAACAAAAATTGGAAGAACACATGCTGGTGAAGTAATAATGTCATTTTCTTATACATGCACGTAAGTGACAAAACCGATTGCAAGCAAGATGCTGTCCAAATAAAGCCTCAAGTAGCGAGAGACTCCAATCTTTTCACTCGAAACACCTTTGCAGCCTGCAAAGATGCTATCTCACGCTACGCTTAAAGCCATTAAAAGAAAAATTGTAAGATGAGAAACATTCGGAATCTCACGTACAGACAGATAAACGAGCGAGTGGGTAGCGACAGGGATATGTAAAAATGTATCGGTGATTTATTATGTCTGCTCTGCCTGTATCGTTCTTGAAGCCGATAAGGGATCCAATTTTACAGAGTTTAAAACATAATCTATTACCTTTTTCTGAAGACTGTCTGTCTCCATGAATCAGAATGTACCTAAATATTTTCGGAATAAAAAGTAGCCCTTAACTCAAGATTTGTTCCTATATTTCTTTGTATTACAATTCACGAGAATAGGTTTGGCGATTTGGAATTGAGGGCATAACAAAACAACTTATTTTCGCACGTAAATATTACTGTCTAAGGCTTTGTGATTTTGAATTGTCCCTTTACCAGTTCCCAATTCCAATTTTTCTCGTTTCATTTTTTTACTGTCACGAACAAAAATAATATAGATTTTGTCCTGACCCTTCAATTGTTGAAATACACACAGCATTTATATTTTATTTACAGCTAGTATTTAATCACTAAAATGGCAGCCCCGTGGCGCAGTTGGCTAACTACCAGCTTCCGAAACGAGAGGCCGCTGGTTCGATCCCCGCATCGAGACAAATGTTTGTGTGATCCACAAATATTTGTTTCGGGTCTGGGTGTTGGTGAGACCGAAAAGTCTCTCGTAGTTTCTGATACCCACGATACAGGACTTGTAACCTAGTGTGGGGTCAGAACTATATATGCGACTGTTGGGTGTATTTATTATTAATTACTAAAATCATTAAAATTATACATAATATCCTGTTGTGTGATTAAAGTTGGCCTAGAGGCATACCAAGCGCCGCATACATTACAAGTGGTAACATATCAATTATTCTCGGATCAAGTATTTGGAATATTAACAGCTGATTCCTTGTTGCGTGTGTGGGGTTCTGGCTGATCGCCAATTATTGTGGAGTAATCAATGAGCGACGAGGGCAGCTGAGCGGAAAGCGGTTGAATAAATAAATACACCCAACAGTCACATACATCGTTCTGACCCCACACTAGTCCGGTGTCGTGGTTATCAGTAACTACGAGAGACTTTTCGGTCTCACAAACATCCAGACCCGAAACAAATATTTGTTGATCACACAAACATTTGTCTCGGTGCGGGGGATCTCGAACCCGCGGCCTTTCGTTTTGCAACCTAGTATCAACCCAACTGCGCCATGGGGCTGTCAAATTACATTACAGGTAGAGGGATAGTTAAATTATTGTTTCTCGCCAGCTGACATTTTATTCGCAATATTAAATTATATTAATTATATTTACTCCATTGCACTTCTGGCAGGAGCTAATGTGTTATCTTAGCCGTGGCTACTAGCTACATTAAAAAAAAATAAGTTATCGACATACATACGTTTAGATATTTAGAAACAGCAAATCTGGTTTAAAATGTAAGTTCGCATAAATGACTAAGTGTACAAGTTATTAGAAACCTAATTGTTTTTTTTTTATATACTGGCACGGCAAAGTGACTTTACTATACCTGATGGTAAGCACAGTGGAGTGCAAGAAAATAATACCGACCAGCGAGAAACGATATGGTCACCCGCTGCGCAATCATGCCGGCCTGCACAAATGCGTCTTTACGCTACGTTTAAAGGATCCTGGATCATAGGAAGGAGGGAACACGTGAGCCGGCAAAACATTCCACAGCTTGATGGTGCGGCAAAAGTAGGAGTTGGCGAACTTTTTAGTTCGAGCCGCGGTTGTTGTGACCACAAAGCTGTGGCTTCGCATGCCCGCACGCGTGGTTCTGGTGAGGAAAGGAGAGGATGGGACAAGGTTAAACAATTCTTCAGAGCATTCAGGTTTAGATGTTGCGGGATGATCGTACGAGTATTAGTTTACCTATATGTAATTGACACTCTATGTAGACAGCATTATTTTTCACATCTGATATAGGTTTTTGATTGTCTCCGTAAGTCTAAAAGTTTTCGTAATTAATATATTACCGTAGTTGAAGCCTTATGGTTAAAAGATAAAGTTTTGAGTTTCGTCTAGATTTATTTATATTATAAAAAAATATTTGTATTGAAAATGAACCATGACAAATTAAATTTCAAGAAATTGCAGATATTGTTCAGTATCACAATGATTTTAATTAAAGTTAAACCTCGAATAAAGTTAATATATTATTACGGCGGTACATTAACGTTTAACGAGGATATAAAACGAAAATAAAAATATATAATACACATTCTAATATTAGATAAGTAACATATTTGAATACAAAACTGTTGTTTTGTTCTCAAAGAGGAAATTAACCATAAAAATATTTTTATATGTTTTCCTCGCATTATATTGCTTAGGATACGCATAAAAACTGTTTGCATTGTTCCTACTATATTGAAATCTCCGCTATGAATTTTTGTTTGTGTGACACGTATTTTTTAACTTTTTTGAATGGTTGTGAGGACGATAAGTCTCTCGCTGTTTCTGATTTCCACGATATGATAGTGACGACTGGGTTGCAATCATGTTCTTATTTTTTTTTTGTTGTATTACTTATATATGAATATAGGTATAACAGTGGACAAATCTCAAGTATTAAAAAAAATGTATTGACACCCCCGTGGCGCAGTTAGCTAGATATCTGCTTGTAAAACGAGAGGCCGCAGTTTCGATCTACGCACTGAGACAAATATTTGTGTGAACCACAAATTTTAGTTTCGAGTCTGGGTGTATGTGAGACCGAAAAGTCTCTCGTAGTTTCTGATACCCACGTCACAGGACTTGTATCCTAGTGTATGGTCGGAACTGTGTGCATATGTGACTGTTGGGTGTACTTATTTATTTATTTAGCGCTTTTCTTATGTCTACCGATTTTCCGATTATTTTAGAAAAGTCAAAAAACACCAGTATTCTACAATTGTTCATAGTCTATTTGGTCGAATACCAGACCTACAGACAGTAGTAAAATCGCTCCGCTCGTCAACACAATCATATCCGTATCGCCGGAATGGCCAAACTATTGTATTTAAACGCTCGTTTTGATTGAAACATAACGCGCGCGCCGTCCGGTGTTACACGTAAACTCAACTGCGGATAGTTAACTCTCTCTCGAATATGTTTGTTTATCGTTTAGTTAGGGAGAATATATTGCTACGTATGGAAACTATCATATAGATTATATAATCGAAACTCATAAAGTCCAAGTGAGATCCTGTCTTGTCTTTAGGCCGTAGAGATTTAATCATAACGAAAAAAGCACGAAACAAACATTTCATAGATATTTGTTTACCTCCATATCAGAACCATAAAATCATCATGATTCGCTTGCCGTGTTCCCAATTTTAATTGGTATCGGCGCAGTATGTTTTATCCTTCTAAACATCCCTATCAGCCGTCATGTCTTCATTCACCCATTTTTATTTCACATCTTCTCTCACGCACTCCATCCATCTTTTCTTTGGCCTTCCTCTGCTTGTCCAACCTTCAACATTCATACTCATTACTTTTTTACCTACATATGCTTAATTGTAAGTATCATCTTCGGGTAACACAGTGTGTAATAAAATTGTTGAAACTTGATGGAAAATGGAAATTTCTTAAAAGTATTACTCTAACGCCGTGAATAAATGTAGATGTCTGTATAGGCCCATTCCATTGGGGTCATAAAAGTAATTGAAAGCACCACTATCTCATAAAAACCGATGTGAACCGATGCTGCAAAGCAGCATTGTCAGCGACTGAAATTAATGGCGAGATTTTTACTTGTAAATGAGAACTATTATACAATTCCAGCTAAAAAAAAACCATTGTAAGTTATCAAATATAAGAAGCTTCGGTACCATAGAGAAATGGTCTTATAAACACACTTTTTTCTGTAAGAGTCCTCAAGGTTCATAATTCTAAGTTTAGGCCACGGTTCCTACACTCATGGTCATCGATAATAATTATCTTTAGTTGGTATGTCGGCGTAGGATGTAAGTTAGGGACTAAGCGCAGCTACATCTGTGTGAGTACGCGGTTGTGGCGTGCCGATCTGAAAGACTGTAAACCCTAATACACTTCTTTCTCCACGAGATCATAGAAGGTGAGCTTATGGCGCGAGGCCTTAAAAAAAGGACCTACTTCACTCCTGAGTCGTTTTTTACTCAAGGAAGAAATAATTAGCCAGAAACTCCTTTTTTATCCCATGAGAATGAAATGCCTTTTCTAGCATAATGGGCTGACTATGTACCTAACCCTAAAACATTGCGAAGTTTTAGACACACATCACGCTTCCCTGCAGTTTATTATACAACAGAGACCTATTAGTATACGTAACTTTAGTATACATTATGCTCTTGTTGCGATGATAGTTTTATGTCAGTGGCGGTACTTCCATAGAAGCCTAAAAGTTTAGTTTGCCTTTCAAAATTCCGAAGCATTTCTAAATATAAATGAGAATATATTAAGCCCACAAAAAACAATTATAAACTAGACACAATTAACGCGTAACGCCTTTTGCCTTCTATGGAAGTACTGCCACTGCTTTATGTCCATATTTAAGAGTGTGTTTTCAATTTCAAGACATAAATTAGCTCGTGGTGTCCAACCATTACGACAGAATTACAGTTGGTAAAACCTGAGTGTAGAAATACACCTGTGCTCATAGGTGTATTAAATAGCTTAACATAAATCCTACCACACTCTTTAATATTTCGTTTTTATTGCGGTTTAATTTTTCATTATTTTGAGTTTGTTTATTTAAATAATTTTTTTAATAATTTTTGCACAAAAATCTTCACATCCCAAGCATCCTACGACGGGTTTTATTTACTCTACGACCACTTATTGGTACAATTCTCATTTCTATTTGCCATATCATAATAGCGGGGACCTTCAGGCAGTCACGTACGAAGCCTAATAATAGCCTCCGGATAGCCGATGATCTTCGTATCGAGATCAAAGCAGTCACGGCTATAAAGAACCAGTAACAACGCCTTGTGAAATTTTACGATCGATTCCAAACAACATTGTGTAATATTTGCTGTAACTAACAACAAAGGGAATGTTAAGGTATAGTAAATATAATCCGTAAGCTGTTTAGAACATTGGGAATGGTGATATTTATATTACTATAAAATACGATGGTAAGTAATTGTCATTGGTATATCAATAGAGGTATGGAATACAATATTCGTATAAACAAACAATATTCGTATAATTGACAGCCCCGTGGCGCAGTTGGCTAGACACCAGCTTGCGAAACGAGAGGCCGCGGGTTCGATCCCCGCACCGAGACAAATGTTTGTGAGATCCACAAATATTTGTTCCGGGTCTGGGTGTTTGTGAGACCGAAAAGTCTCTCGTAGTTTCTGATACTCACGACACAGGACTTGTATCCTAGTGTGGGGTCAGAACTATGTATGTGACTGTTGGGTGTATTTATTTATTTATTATTTATTTATTTATTATTAAACAAACATTTGTGATTCTGTGGCACACGTATGTCGTACTAGTTATGCCCCGCGGTTTTACTCACGGCTAATTAAATATTTCGGAATAAAAAATATTCTATGTGTTAAATTAATACAGGGTATCAGCTATCTCCATACCACATTTCATAAAAATCCATTCAGTGTTTTTGCGTGAAAAAGTAACAAATATACATACATACCAGTGGCGGTACTTCTATAGAAGCCCAAAAGCGTTACACGTTAATTGTGTAATGTCTAGCTTATAATTCTTAATTCTCGGGTCTTTATTCGACAAATTGCTTTTGTTAAATAAAGATTTTAAGCTTAAAGATTATTATTCGGAATTTTGATAGGCAAACTGGGCTTTTGGGCTTCTATGGAAGTACCGCCACTGATACATACATAACCTCACGCCTATATTCCCCGAAGGGGTAGACAGAGATGCATTTCTGCACCCACATTTCGCCAGGTATGTATCAGTCCCACGTAATAGGGGGCGAGCCTATTGCCGTTTTTCGGGCACAATTGCAGACTCCGTGCTGCTACTGAGAATTTCACGACGCGCTGACACCCTCCACTCTCATCCCACTTGAGATGTGAGCGTCAAATTGTTCACGAATTCGTGACAGCTCGAGTTTTCCACCCGTTTCAAGGTCAATATGAGCCCTTGAAATCCCCATTTTATTATCAGTCTTGGCACGGTCAAGTGACTACATCAGATTTAAATGCAATGCAGTCTACATTTAATGTTACTGTCAAAAATAATTACTAATATTACATTTTTCATTACTAAGAAAAGATTGTTAGGATGATGCTAATCGAATACAAAGAAATTGATGTTAAAATGCAATATATTTGAGTGTGTCACTGCTGCGGACTTTACTCTTTGCACGCTGGTCGCTATACGGCCGGATACATATCCTACCATCAGCAATTTGAAAATCCAATTATCTCACTCACTGAACTAACCACAACGGTATCGCTTCAAGTCGAATTTTGGGAAGGTTTGGTTAACTCGTTCAAACCAACGAATGAACGAATATTTGTTATAGAACAACTGCGGTTGAATATATTGACATTTAATTCTGTACGTATAATTTTGTTAACTACCGACTCAATCAATTCTTTATGTGTTCAATTTATTATCTTTATTTTAAGTTTGTTTTTAACATTTTTGAATATAAAGTTTAATATAAAAAAAAAAATTAAAGATATGATTTAGGTCTTAGACCCCGCAGATGGCGGGATCTAAGACCTAAGACAACGGAAGATAGGGTCCAAGAGTTAGGTTAATATTAAGACATTTTGTGTTTTTTGGCTTTTACGAGGTTATCATCATGAGGAATAGTAACATCAACCAACATTGCCCAACGCGCCAGTCGATCCACTACCACAATATAAGGCTTCATCATCAGCCCAAATACGTCCCACTGCTGGGCACGGGCCTCCTATACAACTGAGAGGGTTTAGGCCTTAGTCCATCACGCTGGCCTAGTGCGGGTTGGCGGACTACACACCTAAGAAATTCCTAAGAACTTTTAGGTGTGCAGGTTTAATCACGATGTTTTCCTTCACCGTTAAAGCAAGTGATAATTCATTGTGAATACACACATAACTTCGAAAAGTCAGAGGTGTGTGCCTGGGTTTGAACCTGCGACCGCCGAAATTCTCGACCGCGCGCCTAAACCTCGAGGCCATCGCTTCTTATATATAAGGCTAAGAATATAAGGCTTATTGGCAATTTTTGTGTTCAATTTTGTTGTTATTTTCTAGTATAACTAGAAAAATACCTATACCTAAAATTAATAGCAAATTGTTTCCTTACTTCCAGGTGAACGGCATAGTGCTGCATGGACGTTGTCATCTGAACGCTTCCGCCATCATCAAGGGTCTCGTCGGTCCAGTGTTTAAGATTATATTGTTGAGGTAAATAATTATGTTTTATGGGTGGGTGGACAGAAATGTTCATTTCGCTAAACCAGGCATACTGTTCCCGCTCTACGCTATAGCGGTTGGCCGAAGTTGCTTCTGTGTCATCTCTTGGCTGACTTTGCTTTGCTTAGCTTTGACAAACTACTTTCGGTTCATCCAACTTCATAAATCACTTTATGGATTCCCAAATATTTCCTTCATAAACGCCACATGTATCTTAGACTATACTCAAAACAACGCAGTTGGTGATGGACAGCCTTCGAATAATAACACGTTAAATTGTAAGCAGTTCATAATCTTTCGATAGTTTACAATCTCCCTAGATAGATTATAATCTAACGGTGTTTACAATTTTACGGTGACATATACATAATTAAACATTGCCTTTATGTGTCTGGTAGGCGTACGGCTTAAATTAATGCGAGACTTTTTATTGTCTTGCTCTCTCTACTGCTGTCGAAGTTAACTTTGTATTGTTTGTGATTATTATAATATATATATAATAATATATATTATAATATATGTATTTAATATAATATACCGCACATATATACATCTATGCTATTGGCAGGCAATGTAATAACCACAGAACAGCTGAATAAGATTAGAAGGGAAATAGATTTTGTATGGGTACGAGTGTCGCCGCTTGTCTGTCACCTATTCTACGATCACACCAATGATAAAAAATTAAAACGAAAATGACGGGCTGCTATTGATTATCACACATTTATAAAAGTCTTGATATTACACGGTACCCGAATTAAGAAGCGGTTGTGTCAAACATATGATAGTTTAATCGTAGGCTCGGCACACTTGGCATGCTGACGTTTCCTTTCCAGTCGTATTCAACTGTTCTGTGGTAATAACGTTTGAAAGACTATAACTACATCCGTATGTAACCTTCATTTGTGATTGCAGGAGGAAATCGGCACTAGAAGACGTCGCGGTCAAGCCTCTTACAAATGCGCAGTTCCCAGTCGCTTTGGACGAAGAGGTGAGTTGAATAGATCTATGATCGTATACTTATTACGTTACGCCTGCCTTAACTAACATTTTTTGTGTCGCTTCCTTTAACGGAGGCGAGTTCAACAGATCTATTATAATATGAGTTACGCCTGTCCTAAGATTTTTTTTGTATCGCTTCCTTTAACGTTATAGGTTGCAAGAAGATAATTTTTAGATAATAATTAACTTTGATAAGAAAAACTCTAAGTATTTATTAAAATTCAGCTAATTAAATTTATGTAAGTCGAAGTTAGTAGATATTCCTCAAAGGTCAAAGGTTAAACTTCCTTAGCAAGACGAGACAGGAAAACTATATACATATATCATCATCATCATCAGCCCATATACGTCCCACTGCTGGGCACGGGCCTCCTCTACTATCGAGAGGGTTTAGGCCTTAGTCCACCACGCTGGCCTAGTGCGTATATACGTACAAGTAAGTACGGTTGTATTGTTATTAATGGACATTATATTAGGGCAGCACCTTGCTCATTTGTTTATTTTTTATGATGAGGGAAATGGGGGTTTGGCTGGTGACTACGTATACAATATTTTTCAAAATGTCTCGATTTCTAATATCAAAAAATATATGTCTAAATGCTTACATATGCACGGTAGGGGAGGGTAAGAGATTTACTTAATTTTGCTGACATGGGTGAGGGAGGGGTTAATAATTGTGGATCAATTGCTTACGTTATACTTGAACGGTTCCTTAGTGACAAAATTTAATCACAATATGTAATAGATAAGGGAGAAAAGACTATACATTCAGATACTTGGGTAAATCAGCTCTCAAGTCTGTATTTGTAGGGTTTCTTCGCAATATCAGCACAGTATACGTTCTGCTGCTAGCCACGGATCTCCTCTATAGTTATGAGGGGATAGACCTTGTTCCATACCGCTGCCTTAGTGCAGGTTTGCGGACTACACACCTAAGAAATTCCTTGAGAAGCACTTTTAAGTGTGCAAGTAACCTGGTGATGTTTTCCTTGCTGTCAAAGTGCGGGGTAACAAATTTTATTTATAATTACATGTTACGAAAACTATTAAGTCCCATGTAACAGGGAGGATGCTTTCTATCGATCAAATTTTCGGATAACGAGATGCTATATAATTCCTTTACGAATAACCTAATTTTTACCGGATTGATAATCGAACTTAACACCATTAGATGGCTCATGCGGATTTACATAGGACACAAATATAGCTAAGTAAACAAAATAATTTTCTCAACGAATACATTGACAACGCCTTGTGGGGCTTGACTGTGTCAATGCTATTACTTATCACTAGGAGCACAGCAAGTTCTTTGATAATGGAATTAAATCAATATTTTATAGTTTATACTATCTTACTGACTGGTAGTCTCGCGGCACAAGTATGTGCCGTGCGATCTAAAGTTCTCTTGTCGGGCAAAGCGTTATTGGGTTTTTCCATTAGCAAAATCTCAGTAGCAGCACGGAGTCTGGAAATGTCCTCGAAAAACGGCAATAGGCTCGCCCCCTATACCTGGCGAAATGTAGTTGCACTAATACACCCCTGCCTACCCCTTTATGTATCTATGTAAGTGTGTATCAATACTTTAATAGCAATTTCTCAGTGTAGAATTAATGTCTATGGGATATCTGGAGGGTTAGGCGCGCAAAACCTCGGCGGTGGCTGTTCAACTCACGGGTACACTCTTCTGAATTTTGCAAAACTATAATATGATTTCACAATTAGTTATCACGTACTATAACGGTGTCTGAAAACATCACGAGGAAATTTACACATTAAACATTACTCTCCACGAGGTATTTCTTAACTCACCTGTTAGGCTAAAGTCAAAGAGAGCAAGCGGTGGGACGTACCTATATAGGCTGATAAACATAATATAGTTAGACTTAAAATAGTATAGTACAGGTTATCAACCGTAGAAGTAGTGTACAAGTTGTAATCACCCGGTATCCGAACCCAGGACGTCTCGATCAGACGATACGCACTAATTTCTTGGGACCCGCTATGAAAAATCATGCGAGCTGGCACTTTTGACCTTCGTCTTGTGCGGTCCGGTTCACTCCGTCTAACTTATCGCTCACTTGGCATTTTAATTGTTAATTATCATAATAATACAATTAGAGCACACTCAATATTTGAATTGAAGTAGTTTTAGATTAGTCAATGCATAAAAATTAAAATTATTTTACGCGAAATGTTAATCAACATCAGCGGCTGTATCATAAATGTAACTTAGTAACAATTTACAATCGAAGTCGCTTATAGAAGCATTCAAATGTTTGTAATTTAAATTAAGAAATTCAGGCGATCATTTATTTCGTTTCCATAAGAGATTTACTTGTATAGAAAACATTATTAAATTATTCTATGTTATAAACAATTTTGTTTGCCGGCATTCAAATGCAAATAACTATGAGAATAACGCTATTGTACGAGGGAATGCATATTATTCGTTCCAAGTACAATGTACAGGACACGGTAAGTTATCTTTACCGGCGTTCTCTTTACATAAGACCAATTTAATTTTCTTACGCTTTATTGTGTACTTATTATGTGTGTTTATTATTAACGCTGACCTTGTCCACGGGTGTTTTGTCTCCCTCGCACCCATTAGTAAGTGTATGCCGGTGATTTTCGTATGATTTTCCTATGGCGCACCTTTCAACAGAATGAGGACTCTAATACAGTCCAATAGAGTTTAAATTCAACAGCGTATTGTATTTTTCAGTGTTTATCTTGGCGTTGTATATACAAATGAAACAATGTCGTGGGCGTTGCAAATTGATTTAGACTTTAAATCAATAACTTTAGGTGCAATATTGTATGATTGATGGACGTTTCATAAGCCGTTCCGCGCCGTCTATTTTCAGTCCATGTTATCTCACATTTTAGCAATGTCATATAGCAAATAAGTTTTCGTATTCAGTACGTATTTAAATACAACATGGTGTGGTCGTGTGATTAGAAAAAAAAAACAAAAAACAATAATATGACATTAATTGAGTTATAATCAGTGGAATTGTGTTGTGTCGGATGGTTTTGCGGATTTTTTTACGTGCCGCGAATATGGTAACACCGAATCGTCAGGATAAGTGGAGTTAGTGAAAAACAACTAGTTTTAAATCTCATATTTACTTATGGAATCAGATAAAACAATAACTAGATAAACAACGTTTTTATTCGTCCTACTTACATGGGTAAGGAGGGAAAGAGACGCAAAGTGTAAGCGATCACGTGTGAATCCATTTCGGAGATTACTGTTGGGATTAAAGTTTTTTGTACATAAAAACTTTGTTCTCAACGCTTAAAATGGTGTTATTAAGTGGCTGCCATCAAGGAAACAACAAAACGCCAACTATTGTGTGTCTTAATAGACACATAATAGTGCCTTAGACACATAATAGGCCTTGACAATGAGAGTTCATAGACATTTGACACCAATAGTTCAAGTTTAAGCAATGAAAAAGAAGCGGAATTATTAGTTTTTAATAATGAATAATAATCGCATTTAATAGTAATAATAACGCGTTCGAAATCGCAGTTTTGAATTTGGACACGTGTCGTTATTTTTATTAATAACACTACACTTAAGTATGCCACGTGCCTTAAATATTATATTACAATAAACTGCGCCAAAAATCGAACCCCGACTGGTTTAGTAAGTGGTACTGCCGCAGTTATTCAAATGAAATGAGTCTTATATAATTGTGAACACTCCTTTATAATATGTGAGGAATGTTTTGTTGTACACAAATAATATGTGGATGCGTCGATAGAAATATTTGCACATCAAAGAACTTTTAGCTTTGTTAGTGATTCGTTCAGTTTTAAAATAGATGTGATTGATTAGATGCTCATACATATTACATACACATACATAATCTCACGCCTGCATTCCCCGAAAGGGTAGGCAGAGGTGCAGTAATGCACCTCTTGCAATGCGGCCTTCGTTCGTAAGGTTTATTATTTGAGTGATATTAGATATTGAGCTTCTAATCATCGCCTCGTCGTCTCGCGGCACTAGTGAGTGCCGTGCGATCTGGAGGTCTTAGGTTCGATTTCCGGGTCGGGTATAGTGTTATCAGGTTTTTCCATTAGGAAATAGCAGCCCGAAGCCTGGAAATGTGCCCGAACAACGGCAATAGGCTCGTCCCCTATTACGTGGGACTGATATTATATCTGGCGAAATGTGGATGCAGAAATGCACCTCTGCCTACCCCTTCGGGGAATACAGGCGTGAGTTTATGTATGTAATTAACTTGGATGATAAAATATGTTTTTATATTCGTACAACAATATTTAATTAGTTTGATATCGTTAAACTAATTTAAATTAGTGGCACTTGTTATCATTACAATCAAACCGGAAATATTTTAAATATTTTAGGCCTAATAAGAGAATTAAAATACATCAAAAGAGTAAATTAAATTAAAATAATTAATATATAAAAGCCAAGCATGAGGGATAGGCAGAGAATAGTCAGTGCCATAGTGCGGTAGTTCCAAGCCCAGAAGCCTTTTTTTGTTTGTTTGCCTTACAAATTCCGAATATTTAAGCATACATATTTAAGCTTTAAATCTTTATTTAAAAAAAATGACATATAAATGAGAATATCCTAACCCCACAATAAACAATTATAAACTAGACATTACATAATTCACGAGTAATGCTTTTGGGCTTCTATGGAAGTGCCGCCACCTGTGCCACCAATTACCACCCTTATAATTTGCCTCTTCTGTTTTCATAATAATAAAAATTAAACACTTAATAACTGCATTAAAACATTTAACTAAATAAAATTTAAAAGTAACTAACATTTTAAATTAAAAAGTCCTTCAACCCGCACTTGGCCAGCCTGGTGGATTAAGGCCTTAACCCCCCCCCCCCCCCCCCCTCCCCCCCCTCCCCCCAGCAGTGAGACGTATATGGGCAGATGATGATAGAGAGTTCCCAAGTTTGATTCTTAGTTGAAGTTGAAGAATGCAGACGTTACAGCCAACTTGGAGCCGCTACAGTTGCGCAGGGACATTGCCGCACTTAGCGTGTTCTACCGTCTGTATCATGGTGAAGGCTCTGAAGAATTGTTTAAGCTTGTCCCATCCTCTCCTTTCCTCACCAGACCACGCGTGCTGGCATGCGAAGCCACAGCTTTGTGGTCACAACATCCGCGGCTCGAACCAAAAAGTTCGCCAACTCTTATATATATAGCTCTATATCGTTTCTCGCTGGTCGGTATTATTTTTTTGGACTCCACTGTGCTTACCATCAGGTACAGTGGAGTCACTATGCCGTGCCATTATAAAAAAAAAAGTAAAAGCTTTTATGTAAAATACCTATAAATTAGTCATGAAATTATTAGTAGCAGCAAAAAGTTGGAAAACGTGCCCGAAAATCGGCGGACAAGCACCGAGACAAATGTTTGTGTGCTCCACGAAGTTACATAAATACACACTTACATACACGTACATTCATATGTTTACGGAATCTTAGCAAGTAATTATGTTGGATGCGATGCGATATGTGACCCGAACGGAATGTTAAATCATTGTTTACTAAGTGCTAAGACTTGTATGAGAACATTTCATTGATTAAATTATCTGTACGTAGGAGTTTATAAATATTTAGTTTTTTCCCGCGGCTTGTGTTATAAAAATTGTCCATTATTTTTAAGAAAAATGAATAAATAAATAATAAATACACCCAACAGTCACATACATAGTTATGACCCCACACTAAGATACAAGTGTTGTGTCGTGGGTATCAGAAACTACGAGAGACTTTCCGGTCTCACAAACACCCAGACCCGAAACAAATATTTGTGGAACACACAAACATTTTTCGTTTCACAAGCTGGTATGTAGGTACCTGCGCCACGGGACTGTCAATCAAGTCTGGAGGGTGATAGTCTCTTTAGATTGTCGCTTATGACCTGAATTAACCAATGGCGATACTTCCATAGAAGCCCAAAAGCCCAGCTTTCCTTACAAAATTCCGAATAATAATCTTTCTTTAACAAGCTGCTTTAAATCTTTATTTAACATACGCAATTTGACATGTAAATGATATTTGACAATAACGATATTAAGTTATATCCTGACCCCGCAATAAACAAATAGAAGTTAGACATTACACATTTAACGTGTAACGCTTTCGGGCTTCTATGGAAGTACCGCCACTGGAATTAACCCCTTTTAGTCTCTCCTTCGCCCCCACATTTAGAACCTCCGGTCAGATACGTTGATAAGCTATCTGCGTGTTGACCAAAGGCAATCGAAACTAAAGCGTAGGTGTGTTTTGCGCTGGGCCTTAGATAAAACACATCCTCATTGAGAGGATTCTGATAGTGTATCCGTTGCTAAAGTCATGCTAATGTTATATTAGGGACGAGAGACGGTGAAATTCACATAAAAAATTGGTGGTAGGATTCTATTATGTATTGGTAATGACATAAATGAATCGTTTTGTCGCTGGGGTCCAAGATGTCGACCTATTTGATGATGCTGTAATGCATATTATTAATTCCGTTAAATATTATTTTAGTTATATTTGTTTTGTATTAAAAAAAATGAAATGAAATGAAATTGCTTTATTTGGTCACGTAGGCAATCAAATAGCACTTATGACAAGTCAATACAGAAAAGAAAAATATTTTATTATTACATTATAATTTAACTATATTTTATATAATTTGTAC
Organism: Hemaris fuciformis; assembly: GCA_907164795.1. NCBI lineage: Eukaryota > Metazoa > Arthropoda > Insecta > Lepidoptera > Sphingidae > Hemaris > Hemaris fuciformis. The sequence continues at coordinate 2,765,121 of OU015454.1, forward strand.
AAAAATATTTACGGTTTTTTTATAATTTATTTTTAGTTTTCATCAGGAAATACATAATATCTTATTATTATTATTTTAAAGTAAATAACGAGATGGACCCTGTGTATTTCCGAAACGTCACGTATTATTTTAATGGTACCACCGGATCCAAACGCGACCCTGACTGAGAAGACCCGGCGAAACAAACTCAGCGGGCTCACTTTACTACTGGAATTTACGCGGCGCGACCCACACCTGAGTAGATCCAGCGAGTCCAACTCAGTGGGCATGTATTTGGTCCAGTAAGGATAACATAATTATATTATATGACCTGCCAAATAAAAATTGCCTTCTTATTATTAATTTGCTCGAATTATTTACTCGAATTATTTAATTATTATTATTTTTGTGTTTGGTGTATTAATTAATTAATCAACTAAGCGTTTGGTGTCATGCTGTAAGCTTATGTTGTATTTTAATGTGAATAAATAAATAAAAGAAAACTATCGCAAGACACGAAATAATTGTTTTCGCAAGTTTTATGTCTTATCGTCGTTCAGTCAACTATGTCACATATGAACTTAAGGTCCCGTGTTAGATTCACGCGTCAAGAAAAATACAACTGAGTTATCCCATCAGGAAATTTGCGTTAAAAAGGTTAACCGATTTAGAAAGTTGATAGGCTCGTCCCAAATACTTTAACAATAGGCGAAATATATAAATAAATGTACACCCCTAAATATAAATACATGTAAATCTTTGAAATGGATTCAATATAATAAATATCACCACAAGCGGTTCACTTTCGGTAAAACATGTATAATTTTCCATAGGTAAATATAACGATAACTTACCTAAAATCAAAGACCAATAATGCTATTGAAATACGACATACTAATACACTTCCAAGTGCAATAAAGTGAATCGTGTCAGTGGAGTGAATTTGACAGTGTTAATGACGTCAAAGAGGTGAAGTAGAAGTGATGTGATGACTGTGATGACTGAGGTGCGCACGCGCCGCGCGGTGTCCGATTACAGACCCACAACGCTGTTACGGACAATATGGCGCAGGACGCTTTCCTACAAGAAAAAGAAGGTAATGGATATAAATTGTAAACTATAAATAAGCTATCATCATCGACCCATATACGTTCCACAGCTGGACATGGGCCTGCACCTGAAAGACCTAAGGAATTTCTAAGAAATCTTAGATGTGCAGGTTTCCTTACGATGTTTTTCCTCACCGTCGCAATAAGTGATTTTTTATTTTGAATACAACCATGTTTTCGAAAATTCCGAGATCACAGACCTCGGAATCTGATTAACTGGGCTACAAGATTTGACTTTTATAAAATATTTACGCAATAGTACGGATAATCATAATATTGTATGATAATGTACATTGATGTAACTTGAAGTGCCGCAATAGATCAATAGTAATAACACTTCAAACCTCCACATTATCGTAGTAGGTTGAACTATGTAAGTACCTGCTATGGGATTCGGTTCCTCCCGGTCGCAATTTTGAATTTCGTACTCATCCCACGGACATGTTTTCCCGGATTAAAAAGTTTAAGAGACTTAAGATTCCTATTATAAACTAAATTTCCATTTGTAGAAACCACATGAGGCAATTAGGCAAAGATTCCCTAGATTTTATAACTTTTCTACTTGCGGATAATTCTGTTTTCGTTTTTCTTCGGAGTATACCAAGCTTATTCAAAGTATTGATAAATACAGTATATTATATTTACTTTTATTAGCTTATTTACCAAGTAGTAATGGCCTCGAGGTTAAGGCGCGCGGTCGAGAATCTCGGCGGTCGCGGGTTCAAACCCCATGCAAACACTTCTGAGTTATGTGGGTATTCACAACCTTTAACGGTTGAAGAAAACATCGTGAGGAAACCTGCACACATAAAGTTTCTTAGGAATTTCTTAGGTGTGTAGTCCGCCAACCGACATTAGCCAGCTGTAGAGGAGACCCGTGCCCAGCAGTGAGAGGTATATGAGCTGATGATGATGTAATATTAATCATCTTCGGAGGTTATTTATTATATTTAACTTAAACCTGTTGATAACTATGCTACGATCTTACATAAAAGCGTTAGGTACCTATGTCTGCAATATTTTGTCGTACTTTCTCGAATGACCTATTAGACTAAACGAAACGAAACAAAACTTACATAAATTCATTCACAACTATATAGCAAAAGTGTATTTTGACCCTCCCGTGTCGCTAGCTTTGTCCTTTGGGGCGATCGCATTGGAATCTGTTAAGGGAAATATCTCAAACCACTTTCATAGACCAAGAAATCTTACTCTAGATAGACATAATAGCACACAATACATTTTATACCGATTATTCCTCCCCACTGTACTATTTTTAAGACTAGTGTCTGTAAGTATGTGTTAAATTTATTTATTTTTGTTGTTAGGGCTCCTATTTTTATTTTTTCTGATGAATACTTTCACACTATTTTTCTAATAAAATTATTTTTTTTCGCTGTAAAAAAAGTTAAGGTGATTTTAATGTAATTTTTTCAAATTGATAACGACTAAGGAAGAGCATTATGATCGCGAAAAATTTTTTTTTCTCATATTATGTACTAAGAACTTAAAGTATTACATTATACATTTCATAAAAAAAAAAACAATGTTTTCGATGCTTTGGAAGCGAAGGGGTTAAAAGAAGCGAGACAAAACGACTTAGTTAAAACAAACATAATCTATGTTTACACGGAAGGTCATTATGATAAAGCTTGTACTAACTCTTAAGTAACAACATCTAAATCGAGGCCGTCGATGTGTTTGTTCACGTGGTGAATATTTATATGTTTACGTAAACTAGTGTGATGCTTATTATAAATTGTATGATTCATCGGTTTATCGTTCAATTCCGGGTTCTATTCCCGGGTCACAAAACGGCGCGGCAATAAAATTAATCTCAGTGATTTATATTTATATGTTGTTATTTAATAAACATGTAGGTACTTGGAGCTACGTGTTATAAATTATTATGTTCTATGGACTAATTGTTGGACTGCCTCGTGGTCTCGAGGTACAAGTGTGTGCCGTGCGATCTAGAGGTCCTGGGTTCGATTCCCGGGTCGGGCAAAATGGTTATTACGTGGGTCTGATACATACTTGGCGAAATGTGGGTGCAGAAATGCACCTCTGCCTACCCCTTCGGGGAATACAGGCGATTATGTATGTGTATGTGTGTGGACTAATTGTTCTATAAATCATAAAAGTTCGATCAGCGTAAGGCTTAGAGAAACAACCATAGGTTCGTGCTATATAACTGGCCAGGATAATTTGGCTAAATATGGGCATTGAAATAAATATTTAAACAAATAAATACACCCAACAGTCACATACATAGTTCTGACCCCACACTAAGGTACAAGTCTTGTGTCGTGGGTATCAGAAACTACGAGAGACTTTTTGGTCTCACAAACACCCAGACCCGAGACAAATATATGTGGATCACACAAACATTTGTGTCGGTGCGGGGACTGAACTCACGGCCTCTAGTTTCGCAAGCTGGTGTCTAGCCAACTGCGCGACGGTGTTGTCAAATAAATATTTGCCTATTGAAAAATCAATCACATATATGTATTTTTTAGAATGAAAAACAAAGTTCTCTATGTAAAAAACAACTCATACTTGTTAAGCCTGTATAATTTACAAATATACGTAAACTTTGTAATAACAGTTGTTAATTGGTTCCATTGTTCGCAGGCGGACGACCGGTTTGCCGCCTACAAAGGAGTTCGCGACATCACAGTGAAAAAGGTAAGTAAATAAGTATTTATTGGAATCTATAAGTGTATATATAAGTACATATTTATTTCTGAAGCCACACTAAAATATATTTTTTTGTGTGTACTTTTCGATCTCATAAACACCAAACAAAAAATACATGCAATTCATTCACGAACTGCTTTTATAAAAAAACATTAAATTATTGGTTGTTTACCGCCGGTTGTTGCTATATAGTAAGTATACTTCAAAAATTTTATATTTTTCAGTATTAATATAAACATTTTATTACAGGGTCCTACTGGTTTGGGTATCATGATAATCGAAGGCAGACACACGGAGGCTGGACGAGGGATATTCGTCTCCGATTTGCAGGAAGGCAGTGCCGCCGAACAGGTTAAAAAATTCTTATTATTCCTTGCAGTCCGTTCTAGGTTTATTAAATTATCTGTTATTAAATAATCTGAACCCTGTGTTATTGAGATTGTGTGTGATTGAGATTAAGAGTGGATGGAGTGAATATGAGATAGATTTTGTTTTGATTGCCTCGTTCTAGTCAAATGAACATTAATATTGACTGAATTCTGTATTCCTTTCAGGCGGGCCTACAAATCGGCGATATGCTTCTCGCTGTAAACAAAGACTCCTTACTGAGTTGCAGCTACGACGCGGTAAGTAATCATTAAGATTTTAATTCTCATTATTGTATATCAGTCATCAGATTAGTTACAACATCATCATAAGTAGTGACGGGTTCGAAGTTTAGGCGCGCGGTCGTGAATCTCGGCGGTCGGGGTTCAAAACCCAGGACACGCCTCTTACTTTTCGAAATTATATGTGTATTCGCAATGAATTATCACTTCCTTTGACCGTGAAAGAAATCATCGCAAGGAAACCGGCACACCTGATTTTTTTTAGGAATTTCTTAGGTGATTAGTCTGCTAACCCGCACCAGGCCAGCGTGGTTGACTAAGGCCTAAACCCTCTCAGCTGTAGAGGCTCGTGGCCCAGCAATGTGTCTGGGGTTTGAAGCCGCGACCGCCGAGATTCTCGACCTCGCGTCTAAGCCTTGGGACCATTATTACATACAATAAATTAATACCGACAATTGTTTTGAATTTTTCAGGCGGCTGCCAAGCTAAAGCAGACTGAAGGTGTTGTGGTATTGACTGTATGCAGTCCCAACCAGAAAGACGGCAACGAGAAGACTGATGATGGTACGCCAAATAATTTCCAATAAAAATATAATAAATAGATACACCCAACAGTCGCATACATAGTTGTGACCCCACACTAAGATACAAGTCTTGTGTCGGGGAAATCAGAAACTTCAAGAGAATCTGGTCTCACCACGCGACCTCTCGTTTTGCAAGTTGTTGTCTAGTATAATGCGCCAAGGGTCTGTCATTTACAATCTTGTACCCAACTATTTGAAAAATTGACTCATTTACATTATTCGTGATCAGGGATAAGTTCGAGTTTTATTTTGATAAATTACTTGTGTCAACTCGTAAAAGACAGTTATCGTTTCTCGACAGTCGAAATTCTATTTGAACTTTGCATATACAGAAAAAAAAAACAGTGTTATCATTAAAAAAGCAACTGGTGACGATCGTAATAATTTGACAGCAAGCCCAGACGCCGCTGCCGGCACTTCTCGGCCGCAGACCCCGAGACCAACACCTTCGCCGGTCAAAGGTAAGGTTTATCTCATAATTCCTAAAAACTGATTTAAATTACTGAACCAGAAAAATATAAGAAGGTTTTTCATCTTTAAAAAAATACTTGTAAAAGAAAAAAAACAATTTTTTTAAATTTATATGCATTTTGCAGAAAAAAACATTCTATCTGTTGTTCAGTAAAAATTAGTTAATCAGCAATACGGATCAAAATATCTTCAATCATGTGTATCGCAAGTCGAAGTGACGAAGCCCCCTATTTATCTGTTTTTCAGCGGAGCCCCCTCCAGACCCGGCGACTGCGGTCCCCGTGCCCAACCAGGACACGGTGATAGAGATCAACTCCAACAACGACGTGCTCGGAGTAGTATTACTGGGAGGGAGCGACACTTTGATCAATGTACGTAGCGATACAGCGGTTCTCAACTTCAGCTCTTAGCCCTTAAAGTATCAATATTCATTAAAAATATATAAAGATCCAAGTGCTTATATCTCAGATATATCACATTATAACAATAATAAGGTAGATGTTTGGAATATTTTATAGGTCGAACCACATGTAGACATGAGCATTGGTTGTTATCGACATAAATTGGGACGTGCCATCGCGAGTACAAGTCTAAGATAGTGCACTGCATTTATCTGGAAAACGTTCTGAAAAATATAATCAAGTTTTCTGTACAGTGGTTCTCAAAATAAGATCCTTATCCTCCCTATTGTTAAGCCCATAAATAATATAAATATTTCAATATTTTTCAGGGTCCAGCGGCTGTGATTCTAGACGTATACAAGGACGGTGCTTTTGGCAAGGACGGGAGGTTGAAGTTCGGGGATCAAATCCTGGAATGTAACGGTATCGCCATTACCAAAGAGATGGCCCATGAGCGACTCTGCCTTAGTATCAAACGGCGAGCGCCGAAGGTACGTCATAATAATCTAATTAAATTTATAATTATGCTAAGTTTGTTAAAGGCCCGGTTTAAGCACTACTACAAAAGTTCTTTTCTGCTATGCTATTCTTAATTGGTGATACGAGAACTTCTAACTGCTTTCCCGAGGGTTCTTCAAAATTGATCACATGTATGAAATCTAACACAACGAGGTGAAAAATTCTAAACTCGAGGAGAGCTCGTGAGGAAACCTGCACATCTAAAAGTTCTAAGGAATTTCTTAGGTGTGTAATCCTCCAACCCGCACTACGCTAGCGAGGTGGAGTAAGGCCAAATTCATATTTAAGGGTTTATTTATCCAAAAGTTGTTGGGAGATATAATACTGCTTATCGTCTTTAGTTTATGTATATAATTTCATTTATGGGAATTCCTGTATGTGGAAAGCTATAAAGAGCTATCATCATTATTAGCCCATATATGTACGTCCCACTGCTGGGCATTGGCCTCCTCTACAACTGAGATGGTTAAGACCTTAGTACACCACGCTGACCTGGTGCGGGTTGCTGGACTACACACCTAAGAAATTTCTAAGAACTATTAGGTGTGCAGGTTTCCTCATATTTTCCTTCGACGTTAAAGTGCGTGATAATTAATTGTGAATACACATATAACTTGGAAAAGTCAGAGGTGCCTGGGGCTTAAACCCGCGACCGCCGAGATTCTCGATCGCACGCCGAAACCTCAAAGCCATCACGACTTTTAGATATATAAAGAGTTATCTACCTCAGGGTTGTCTCCGGTAGTCAGTATTATTATTTATTTATTTAAACCCTTTTTGTACCCATAATATTAAAACTACGGCATACAGTAGACTGGATTAGTACAATAGGCGGTCTTATCGCATCAAACACCAACCAAGAATGGAGATGTAGAAGAAACGAGGCTATCTCTTACAGACCAAGGATGGAGATGTAGGAAGAAAAATGAAAGGTAGTGGTAAGTGTAGAGGTGTGCAGTAGTCGCGGTGTGTGTGCAGATGCGGCTGACGGTGCGGCGGCCGGAGCCGCTGCCGTGGGAGGAGGTGGAGGTGGAGCTGAGCCGCAAGGCGGGGCGCGCGCTCGGCCTCACGTGCGTGCAGCCCGTGCAGCCCGCCGGCGTCTACCTCGGCGACATGGTGAGGCAGCCACCGGGCTACTTACATACAAGCCCAATACCGTTATACCTTCATTGTTTTTCTAGTTTATTAAGCGTTTTATGTGGGATCAAGATATTCTCATTAATATGTCTAATTGCTTTTGTTAAATAAGGATTAAAGATTATTCGAAATTTTGTAAAGCAAGCTGGGTTTTTGGGCTTCTATGGAGGTACCACTGACATACACTCCTTTTACACCTTACACCATCTTAAGTAATGGACTAGACTGGATCTTCTAGAGGTAGTCGAGAGATCCAGGTCCAAGTGGCCAATGGGTTATTGGATTTTTGTGGCAGGAAATGCAATCTCTATAGCACCATCTAGAAAAACAAATAATTTTGGGCAGTATGGACGGTAGGCGTGCTTGTAGAAGGTACAAGATGGGCTGACGCAGTGACACCGCCTATGACCGCGAAACTGATCATATGTGGTTGCGATCCTCAGCAATGAACAAAATATTCCGCCAAAATTACAATCCAATTTTACTACATCAATTATAATTGCTTTTTAGTAAAATCGACCCATTTCTATATCAGATATCAGGCTCCCCAGCGGAGATGGACGGTCGGTTGCAGAAAGGTGACATCCTAGTATCCGTGGACGGCAAGGACCTCAGCTCAGCGGACCTCATGACGGCGGCCGCCGCGCTCAAACTGGTCGGCAACAAAACCACCATCAAGGTGAAAAGGTTCAAGATCGTCAGGTAATTCTGATAGACTAGTTAAGGGCAAAGGAAATTAACTTTGGTTCTTATGTCCTTTGCTGATGGAATTTAGAGATCCTTCAAAGAGAATAAGGGTACCTACACAAATATTTAAGAATGTTGGATGAATACCTTACCAGTGAACTCGAAATGTATAATAAGAGAATTTTATGTGAAATTAAAATGAGATTCTAGAATGTTCTATCGTTTAAGCAAGGGCTTCTTAAGGTTTAGGTCAGGAATGAATAACCAAAGAGAAAAATTATAGATCATAATATAGTTTTTGTCGATCCTGATGGAGCAAATGTGGTAGATTAAGGCCTAATATATTTTAATTTAAAAAAATATTAAAGATTTTAGAGCAAGCTTAATTTAAAGTCATCTTATAGTGATACGAGTAATAGTTGTGAGTCATAAAGTCCTAGACTGGGACGATATGACAATCTGACTAACATAAGCAGGAAAAACAGAAGCTGTGACCTCTTTGCAAGGTAGGCTGAATCAAAGGATGTAAGAACCAAAAATAAAAATAAGGTATTAAAATTCGATTGTAAAGGGTAGATGCACCACACTTTTTAATATACTGAAATATATTGTTTGCGTATGTTTGATGGCTAGTAAATATCCTATAGACTATTAATTTATTTTGTTAAAGATTAGCGCTATGTGTGGTGCGTTCACCCTAAGGGAGCGATGTATAAATAATTTGTTTCATTTATGATCTGTGACACGTTGTAGGGCCTTTTTGACATTTTAATAAATAAACTTGACAGCTAAAACTTTGAAAATGGAATGTATTTGGATGCGGAAAATATCTTGTCAATTACATTGAAGGCCTTTAAAATGCCGTTATTAGTATTGTCAAATGCGGTCAAAGTGATGTAGCAAATGTCAAAAATGCCATTCCACGTGGCTTTTAGTATAACGTAGAGTAAACAAAGCACGGTGACTGAGCCGCATCCACTATAGACGTCGTGTTAAGCCAAATTATCCTAGTTAAACAATACATACATACATTGGCGTGACTGGGCCTTGTATGTAGGAAGTAAGTCAATTCAAGCCCTTCTAAATGATATGGTATTGAGTATGTTCTACAAGCCTAGTAGAATAGGAGATATTGTTAAGTTTTACCAAACATCTATTGATTAAAAAAAGAAGGAGAGAATAATTATGGTAAAAATGGAAACAGAGAAGAAGGAAACTAGATTTTTTTAATAGTTTGAATCTCAATGAAGGTCAAAGACAATTTTTTTCATTAAAAGTTAAATGTCGTATTGTATTGTTATGGGACACATATCTTGTAAAATTCTTGATTCCCAAGAACTGGATGAGTGAAGATTAGTACTGTAGAGCAGGCATATGCCTAACGATAAACTATAAATACCTAGATAAATAGGTAAAAATAAACGCAGATGTGTTTTAATTGCAAAGATGTATGATCTTTTACAATATCTCCGTTTACAAGAAAAAAGATGTTATCTAGGAATTCGAGTAAGTTATCTTGCAGAATACAGTGAGTGTTTGTATATGAGTGTTTGTACAGGAGAGAAGAGATAGAGCAAAGTGAGTGAGATCTCATCCAAGCCCCAGTCAAGCCAGTGCACACAGTACGCTCGTTAGAACTTGTTCGTTCGTATCTAAGGGAGTGAGTAGACAATAAAGATTAACATTTCACTTGTATCCACCGCGCACGTCGATCGCTTATTTATTGTTCTAAACCATTTTGTACTACATTCTCGTATTTTCTTTGATCAAGAATAAACATTTTAATGCTTTGCCCTCCCTCAATCAATACATCAATACACCACCCTTATTTATTGTTATCAAGATTGCCATAAACATTATTTATGAATATAAATGTCTATTTTAAAATTACTACTCATAACTCGTATAAGAAAATTCGAGAATAACTATTATGTTAAATATAGGACGTTATAACAGAGATCGCGTTCTGAAATTGTCACTATATACGTATAATACATAGCGCCGGTTCAGTATTGGTTGCGTAAGATCTGTTTGTACAAAGCGCTGTGTGACATTATATTTTTGACAGCTCCGTTTTCTAATAATCTCTGGTTAAATAAACAATTTTGGCGCCATGCCGCTTATCGTCACGGCACATGAATCTGAGTGAAGGCGAGAACAATGAAAAGAGCAATATTGTAATTCTGAAATAGATATGATTTTAGCAAACGTGTCAAAACGAATAAAAATAGGGTCAAAAATCTCGAATATCTGTCAAAATGTATTGTCACATGATAATATTAGTTTGTATTCATTTAGTTTGGTTGATGTGTAGGAGATAAGGCCGGGACGACCCTTGAGTTTAGCATTATCTGTATGTTTCAGTATTTTAGCGTCGTATGAATTAGTTTAGTTGACGGATACTATGAAATAGGGTAACCTGTACAATAGTTGGCACCAATATTTTTGTGCAATTTCAAAAATATCATTATACGGGTTGTAAAAAGACCGTGATTGGACACTGAGACAGGTAAAATTAATTGTAATTACAAACACAATGATGATAAAAAAGTCACGATTTTTTAAAAAGAAATTGACTTTTTCGTAACCATCATAAGTATTAATTACCTCAGTTTCGGTCAAGGTTTGTTTAAAACTGTATAATATTACAAAATATTAACAGAAATGTATTACTTAGGCTGTTTACAGAGTATAAATAGACCGTGATCGAAAACTCAGACAGTTAATACTTATTGTGGTTATCGAAAAGTCACTTTGAATATTTTTTTTTGGGATTTTTTTATCATTAATCTATTAGTTATCATTATTACTATCACTGTCTCAGTTTTCGATCACTGGCTTTTTACACCCTTTATCCTTTAAATGATTATCTTAAATATCCTTCTAATGAAACTATGCTTATTGCCGTTTAACTTCGTAAGAATAAAATTATTGAATACGTCCACGTAACGCCAAAATAGTTTTTATTGAAATGAGCAACATATGTAAAGCCAATAATCGTTCGCATGATTCATTATATAATTGTATGCAGTTGAAAAATAAGCGGGTAGTGCCAAATATTGCATAGTTTATTCCATCGTCTCAAAGCGTTGGTGATTTACAAGCCACGGACGGACAGGCAGACTTTTTAAGCATTAAAATACACCCAACAGTCACATACATAGTTCTGACCCCACACTAGGAAACAAGTGTTGTGTCGTGGGTATCAGAAACTACGAGAGACTTTTCGGTCTCACAAACACCCAGACTCGAAACAAATACATTATGTGGATCACCGAAACACCTTTTTGTTTGTTGATGATTTTAGGCTGTTGACTTCTTACATTGATTGTAGAATTTTATATGTAATAAATAAATGCATTATGAGAGATAAAAAAGTATACAAGTAATTTTTCATGTGGTTTATCTGAAAACACTTTTGACACCAATTGCCTTTTATAAATTTATGTATTTTCATCAGGTAAATGCATTTTTAAGATTATGAAATCGTCTGTCGGTTCGTCCGTTTTATTTATTAGTTCAGATCAAGCACATAGTCTAGTCTACTAAAACTAATAAAAATGCCTTTTAGATAGAGGGCGCTTGCGTCTATTACGTTAGTGAGCTAGGCCAAAATAACGTTAGCGATAGGGGACATGCGCCAATCAGCGCCCCCGCCTTAGCTAATACTTTTGTATAGTACACATTTTGATTATATTATTTTTACAACACATGTTGTGTTTAATATTCGTAAACCGACTTCAAATAAACTTTAATCGGAAATTTTCGTTTCGAACGCCGAATTATTTGCTATAAGCTTCATGGGAATCTGTCCAAAGTTTTAAAAAGATTTCATTACTTTAATGTTTTTCTCGAAATTTGAATTACAAAATAACGCATCGAATTACAAAAAGCCTCATTATTTGAAGTCGGTTAGAAAGTACATTATTATTTTTAGATAATATTGTTAATCTTCGATAGTGCTTTATTGAGATTACGGATAATTTGGACATATTTTTCCTTAGTAGTATTATCAGATGAAGCCAAAGTGCATTTTTTATAAAAAATCGTATATAGCGGCAAAAAATCTAATAAAAATTGCATTTAAATGAATGATGAATAGCATAGCATTATTCTAAAAAGATTGTAAATTGTATATACATAAGTGTTTCGCCCAATTAACTTTTTAGCCTTAATATTGATGTAATTATTGTATTATTTCACGAGGACGGAAATACTTTGGAAGTCCAATAATAAACCATATGATGTAACATCGGTCCTTAAGAAATTATCAACCAAAAGTTCACCACCCAACTTCAGGTTGAAACCAGACAAGCCACAATATGATTTCCTGATGCACATACATTTACCAGCATTTTAACGCAACTTTCTTATCGTCAGTTTACAAATATAAATACGTATTAAAGGATCATTAAAAAAAACTGATTTTATCAGTATCAGAGTAAATTCTTTGAAATAGAGAAGGTGGAGGGTGAAGAACAGAATAAAACAGGATTTTGGTGCTTTGGGACTTGACTGACTGTCTAAAGAATTCCAATGGTTTGAATCCAAAAAGAGAATCCTAAAATATGACTCTGTCCTCGCTTTTATAGTCAGACACGTAGACAGTGCGCGACGTAAATCATTAGATGTATTTGTATAAAAATATTGAGTTATCAACATTTGAAGTAAAATCCTTAATGGCCTTGTATCCCTTGATAAATTAAACTCAAACATAAGTACAAGACACGGAGTTTGGGGCCACGAACAACGTCCCAATTTTTTGCGTGGACTACAAATATTTGCTCCAAGGTAGTGAATACAACCACGACTCGTGACCAATGATGTTTCTCTTCAAATGTTTAACGGATTCTTTTACTTTTATATTGGGAGGAGCTTCGAAGGATAATTACTAAAAAATATCTCAATATCTGTTCAAGAAACCGGGCCATTTTTTTAATGTTAAATACGTCACTCTTGGTGATTGCATATGGTCGTCATTTAAAGATGAGTGTTTTTAAAATGGTAAATTAATCAACATGTACGACGATCTTCTCAGTGGTAATCGTCAATATGATAAACAAAGTTGCAAAATCAAAGCTCAATAACAATCCAAATAATTTGTAAAACACAATCTTGGAAAACTGCAACCACTGCAAGCCACTGACAGTGCACACATAGAAGTGATACTCGGTATCAGATGAAACAGTCTCTATGGTATCCTATTGTCCATTTCTCTCAATGAACTATAAGTCAAATATATATCAGTATAAGTTAGATGTGAATTACCACAGCGCAATAAAGTACAAGGTCACAAAATACTACCCAGTTTGTTCTAGAATGTTCTCTCGAAAAAATATAATATAAATACGTATCCTTTCCAGCTCTGTAGCGACACCAAAAATAATTTATTATGTTATGTTATTGTGATCTTCATTTTGAATGTCAACTAACAACTAACTCATTTATCTGTACTTATTTGTAATGGTCAGTGATAGTGTTATTCTCTTCTAACTAAAGCCTTTTTAAACGTAAGTTAAACTAGTACGTAATTAGATAAACTTAAAAAAATCCATTATATTATAGTGAAATAAAGTGTTTCGACGTAAATAGAGTGGAGTTTAAACTTTCTTATAACGCCGGTTGGATTTTAAAGTGTACCTAATTCTATACACTGTGGTATATGTATGGAATAGTGATTCTGTAATAAAACGTATGCTTTTATAAATATTGTTTTATTCTTTTGTATTTGAATTTAGTGACATGATGGCCTCGATGTTTAGGTGCGTGTTGGAGTCAAAAATCTCGGCGGTCGCGGGTTCAAACCCCAGGCACACACCTCTTACTATGTGTGTATTCACAATGAATTATCACTTGCTTTAAAACATCGTGATGAAACCTGCACGCCTAAAAGTTCTTCGGAATTTCTTAGGTGTGTAGTCCTCCAACCCGCACTAGGCCAGCGCCCAGCGTGGGGGACTAAGGCCTAACCCTTCTAAGCAGTAGAGAAGGCCCGTGCCCAGCAGTGGGACGTATATGAGTTTGATGATGATGATTTGACTTCATTGATTCAGACGTTTAATATGAGGTAAGTTGCACATCTAGTCCTTAAAAAAATATTTTTAACTTTATTTTTATTGACCTTGATTGTCTCACCAGATGACACAAAATTGCCGGTGAAGGTAACCGTATCTACAAAAGCTGATTCTGAATATGCTTGGCTATAATCCCATGGTGGCTATGAGAGCGGATACTGTGACCATACAACCATCGAGTTGGGTCTCCAATAACCTCACTAGTCGAGCGAAACGAAACAGTACTGTTTCTGTACAATGTTGATCCAAAACTCCAAATTGTGTCCCATATTCTAATAATTCCTCTCAATTGCATTGTGTGTATATGTTTGTATGTATGTTTATAACTGTCTTTTTCATAATTTCTTCTTTTTCATAACTTATGACAGCCCCGTGGCGCAGTTGGCTAGACACCAGCTTGCGAAACGAGAGGCCGCGGGTTCGATCCCCGCACCGGGACAAATGTTTGTGTGATCCACAAATATTTGTTTCGGGTCTGGGTGTTTGTGAGACCGAAAAGTCTCTCGTAGTTTCTGATACTTACGACACAGGACTTGTATCCTAGTGTGGGGTCAGAACTATGTATGTGACTGTTGGGTGTATTTATTTATTTATTTATTTATACTTGTACACTTACGACTACCTTCATCTCTGTTCTTACATCTCCATTCTTGGTTGTCTGTAAGAGATCGCCTTGTGCGATAAGACCGCCTCTTGTACTAATCTATCGTAATGTTCTCCATTGTATTTTTATAATGTGTACAGTAAAGTTTTAAATAAATAATTTCAATTGATTAATATACTGAAACTCGTTTCGACGCCAATCCTGCAGCCTCGGGAATTAGATTCAGGTGAGTACGCTTGTCTATCTTAAGACTATTCCCGTTTTGCTGATTGTTAACAATCCAGATAATATAAAAACTTCAGTAGATTTATAAACAACAATTTATTATTTTAATCACATTTGAATCAACCGTTCTATTGTTACGTTATTCTATACACTATTTTATTGTGTATTTTGTTCTTTATTTACTTAGTGATGTCATATGACTAGAAAAATCGGTATACAAGAAACATGGTTCTTTTAAATAATTAAGTACGGCTTGTAGCACCTTTGTATTATTATAAGATTTTATGTGTCTAAAATACAATACGTTAAATATTTCTTAAGAATCACCACTTTGGCACATCATGGTGGCTGAATTTATATAATTATGTTAACTTATAACTACAACTATATTAACAAAATATTTCCACGTCTTTGAGCAATAAATACTGCTATACATTGTTGTCTTTAGTACAATAAATTTAAAATAGATCTTCAATTGTCTTAATTCCACAAATTTCATATAATACTGTTAGGATTTAATTTACATAATCGTCGCTTATTCATATTTTAAATAATTATTAATATAATTTATACTCAATACAACTAAATTGGCCCCTTTTTGTCATTAAAAAGTCGGTCATTTGACGGCAATAAACAATATTATCAAACAAAAATCGATAATACTACTTAATAATTTTGGGGCGAAAAAAATTAGAGCATCTATGTTTATTTCAGAGGAGTCAAAAATCCCTGAATATTTTTATCTACTTTTCCCTTCATCAAAATTTATTTCGTTTTAACCAATAATTTGATCTTTTTTTAAATACAATTCACTATAATCTCTCATCAGAACTTTTTCTTATTACTAAGGGTTTCAACCTTCCTCTCAACTTAACAAGCCGCTTGCTCACCTTACCAGTCGAAGTCGGGTTTCTTAGATCTGGCATAGATTTGCTTTCATGAACTGAGAGCTGTTCGGTAGACTTCGCAGCAGTTCCGTAATACCTCGGCATGCTAAAATCATTAGCTTGGAACATCATAGCAGTCTTCTCCTTTATACTTTGAAGACTTGTTTCACCCTTATATTCTCCAATCGTTGGACTGTCAGTGAAAAATCTGGGCAAGTTGCTACTCTTAATAATAGGCGTGTCAGGCAGCTGGCTTAGTTTCAATTCTTCGTTCATCGACATTACACCTACCATTGATTTACTTTTAACCAGTGGAGGTTTCTCTGGGCGCAAATGTTCTGGAATGTTCAAGAAAGATGCACTTCTGTGCGGCATTCTTGCTAAGACTTTGTTTATTTTAGTAGGATCTATACTCTTTAGGCTTTCTACTCGACTAATAGACTTCAATTTACTACCACTGTCAACTCTTTCCAAGGTTCTAGCGCTGTTGCTTCGTGGCATGTCACCTTTCTGTCGTAATATTCCTTTAACACTCTCAACTCTCGGAAGAGCTAGCGTTGACGGTAACGCTACTACGGATACCGGATCGTATTTATAAATAGGACTGGGTGTTGTTATTTTCGATTCATCTTTTATTGTAACTGTGCTTGGTTTGATAACATCTTGTTTCTTCACAGCAACGTTCATTGTAAGGCCTTCTTCAGTATCTTGGCTTTGTCTGTCACTTTCTTCTTCTTCATCAATCTTGAACATGTCGTGGTTTGCTAGTAATTCATCTTTGAACATGATTTCAAAGTCAGTGACTGGAGAGTTAACTTCATCTTCGAAGTAAACCTTAGTCCTGTTAGGCTTGTCTGATAAATAGTCTGGTTCCGATTTAGTTTCCAACTCATCCAGTGAATCTCTACTGCCTTTCGACTTTAGTTCGTGGTCTTCTCTAAATATCAGCGATCTAGAGAACACCTGTAAGGTAATAAAGATTAATTAAAGCGGTTGCTAAACACGATTAGGGCGAAATATCCTTTGTTTCATATATTAAGTATCCTGCGTTTGGTTAGGTACAAGTTTTGGGAACGAGAAATTACATTGCGTGATGACAGATATCTTTTTAAATCTGGGTATCTGTGAGTCTTTCGTAGTTGGTAACATCTAAGACACAATATTTTTTTTTTAATGTTGGGCCCAAAGAATGAGATGCTTTACTATGAAATACTCTCATATTTATTTCGTATTTAAAGATAAATTATTTACGTGTAAAGTAGAAGTTGCAAATAATGAATATATTGAAACGCAAAAAAATAACAGCAGCTGACTTCATCGCAGCAAACTAGTTTTATTCTGTTAAACTTAGCAAAAAAATAATGTAATTGGCATGCGGAGATCCACGTAACACGACAAAATACACATAACATTTTTGTATACTGCGTTTTTTTTTTTTATTATAAAATAAATAGTTGACTCCGTTTAAATATGTTATTGAGAACGGCATGGCAGCACTCACACCTGGTTGTAAAGAAAACCAATATAAGTATTACTTAACTAAGTAGTTTACTCTTAGATGAAGTCTAATTATGTATATCAAAAACTTTGTAGATCGATCGTCTATAGTACTGTAAATCATATAAAGTGAATCAATTCTTCATTAGCTAGGCGTGGAAGTTATTATATTGAAAACCCAAAACATTTGAAGGCCGCCAAAGTTATTATGTTATGCTTGCAATTACATCCAACAATCCGGCACAATTTGACAGCCCCGTGGCGCAGTTGGCTAGACACCAGCTTGCGAAACGAGAGGCCGCGAGTTCGATCCCCGCACCGAGACAAATGTTTGTGTGATCCACAAATATTTGTTTCGGGTCTGGGTGTTTGTGAGACCGAAAAGTCTCTCGTAGTTTCTGATACCCACGACACAAGACTCGTATCTTAATGTGGGGTCAGAACTATGTATGTGACTGTTGGGTGTATTTATTAAATTTATTATTATTATTAAATGTCCCTTTTTAAAAGTCAGTCTTACATAATTCTGCCCACATGTAGTATACAATTAGTTTTAAAAAAGTTCTTGTTCTGTTGTGCTTTACAACAAGCATTTTTTTAATTTTTCACATTAATCTTAAACAAAACGGGAATCCAACCAGTAGTTGCGTCTCAGAGTCATCATCATCATCATCAGCCCATATACGTCCCACTGCCAGCAGTGCCCAGGCACGAGCCTGGGAAGTCGTGATGGCCTCGAGGTATAGGCACGCGGTCGAGAATCTCGATGGTCGCGGGTTCAAACCTCTGACTTTTCGGAGTTGTGTGTATTCACAATGAATTATCACGTACTTTAACGGTGAAGGAAAACATCGTGATGAAACCTGCACACCTAAAAGTTCTTAGGAATTTCTTAGGTGGGTAGTCCCCCAACTCACACTAGGCCACCGTGATGGACTAAGGGAATAAACCCTCTCATACATAAACTCACGCCTGTATTCCCCGAAGGGGTAGGCAGAGGTGCATTTCTGCACCCACATTTCGCCAAGTATGTATCAGTCCCACGTAATAGGGGGCGAGCCTATTGCCGTTTTTCGGGCACATTTCCAGACTCCGTGCTGTTACCGAGAATTTCCTAATGAAAAAACCCAATAACACTTTGCCCGACCCGGGAATCGAACCCAGGACCTCTAGATCGCACGGCACATACTTGTACCGCGAGACCACGAGGCAGTTGTAGAGGAGGCTCGTGCGTCTCAGAGTCATCTTTTCTTGTTAAATTAAAATGTATTTTTACCTCGTAAAGTTTGTCAGCGTGCAAGGGGATCTCGTTGGTCTCTCGTCCAGTGATGACGTGCGGTGGCAGATGGTTGTTGTTGATCGGCTGCTGCGTGACCACGCTGTCGAGGCTCGCCCCCATGTTCGCGTACCCGTTCGTGTACACCGCATCTTCGTCCAATCTGCAATGTAAAAAATAATATGACAAATACAAATTACAATAGGACTAACTCGCGGTCTCGCAGCACAAGTATGTGCCGTGCAGTGGCGGTACTTCCATAGAAGTCCAAAAGTCCAGTTTGCTTTACAAATTTCCGAATAATAATCTTTATTTAACAAAATCAATTTGACATAATATAAATGAGAGTATACCCCCCACAATAAACAATTATAAAGTAGACATTACAAAGTTAACGTGTAACGTTTTTGGGATTCTATGGAAATTGGAAGTACAGCCACTGGTGCCGTAATCTACATGTCCCGGGTCGAGCAAAGTGTTATTGGGTTTTTCCATTGGGAAGCCCTTAGTAGCAGCACGGAGTTTCGAAATGTGCCCGAAAAACGGCAATAGGCTCTCCCCCTATCACGTTGGACTGAAATGGCTAAATGTGGGTACAAAAGTGCACGTCTGCCTACGCCTTCGGAGAATACAGGCGTGAGGTTATGTACGTCTACGTATGTATATAATATGACAACTATATAATTGCAAATTTTCTTACGCCAGTCACTGGTGGTTGTGGTAAACGTGAATGTATCATTTGACCCAATTTCCAAATACTTTTATCCAACATTTTATCGTTGCGTTGAATGAAACATCGCGATATGTATAATAGTATGTTCCACAAGAAAGTCAGACTTTATTTCAACTAAATAAAAAGAAATGACCAGCAAAATGCCCTTGCGCACTGACAACCTTTCATCTTTGGTCACTCTTCTTTACCAAAAGCGCTGACAAACTTTATTCTTTGGTAACTCTTGTTTATCCCTTCCATGAAAGGCGCATGCAACTAAGGTCATGGGTTCGATTCTTGGGTTGGGTAAATATTTTTTTTAACAGATTACAGAAATAGGCTCGTTCTATTTATTATGACCACTTAAAATATAGCTGGCCAAATAAGCAGTGATGGCCAAATAAGAAGTTTAGGCGCGCGGTCGAGAATTTCGGCGGTCGCAGGTTCAAACCCCAGGCACATACCTCTGACTTTTCGAAGTTATGTGTGTATTCACAATGAATCATTACTTGCTTTAACGGTGAAGGAAAACATCGTGATAAAACCTGCACTCCTAAAAGTTCTTAGGAATTTCTTAGGTGTGTAGTCCGCCAACCCGCACTAGGCCAGCGTGGTGGACTAAGGCCTAAACCCTCTCAGTTGTAGAGGAGGCCCGTGCCCAGCAGTGGGACGTATATGGGCTGATGATGATGATGATATAGAACTATGCAAATGTTTATACGTCCAAGGGTATTGTATAGGGCGGGAGTAAGAAATTATGCAGACTTTATCTCCAAGGAAATAACATTAACCTTATATACCTTTATGAGTGAATACAATACTGTTGTGTGCAAAGCTATTAATGATGACACGAGCACTGTAAATCATGTGTTTGTGAGCGGAATGTATCGTGTCACATGTCAAACAATGTAGTTCGTATGTTATAGTTGTACACGAAGCGTCAAGGTCGCATATATCTCTATTTATTGTTTGTAAATCCACTGCTTGTTTTGATCTCCTACCGTAAACTAGAATGTAACAATGCGCGCGATGAATTGTATTCTTAAATTCATTCACGTTGGTTCCGTGATTTTTTGTGAGTGTTAGCAGACGAGCCCGGGTTTGATTGCCGTGTCGAGTTGTGTTAGTGTAGTTTTCTTTGTAACGGCCACCGAGGAGTTCACTCCTCCACCGATGGCGCCACGTCCATCGGCGCCATCGTCGTTGGATTCGGCAAGGGATATCCCGGAGGTGTCGCCTGAAGAGCTGGAGGCGGCAGTGCTTCGGCTGCGGGGCAAGAACTCGGCCCCGGGGCTCGACGGGGTGCCCGGACGTGTTTGGGTGCTCGCCGTCGAGTCGCTGGGTACGAGGCTCCGCAGCCTGTTCTCCGCGTGCCTGCAGCAGGGCAGCTTCCCGTCGCGGTGGAAGACGGGCAAGCTTGTCCTGCTGAGGAAGGAGGGGCGACCCGCAGAGTCACCGTCGGCGTACCGGCCCATCGTGCTGCTCGACGAGGTGTGCAAGCTCTTTGAGCGTATCTTGCACGCGCGCCTCGTCGAGCATCTGGAGAGCACGGGCCCGGACTTGGCAGATTGCCAGTTCGGGTTCCGGAGGGGCCGGTCGACGGTACACGCTATTCTGCGGGTCAGGGCACTGACGGAGGATGCAGTGTCCCGGGGCAAGTGCGTCGTGGCGGTGTCACTCGACATCGCCAACGCATTCAACACCATGCCCTGGGCCTGCATCAATGAGGCACTGCGGTACCACGAGGTTCCGCCCTACCTTCGGCGTCTGGTGCAGGCGTACTTGTGTAATAGGTACGTCGTGTATCCGGGCGCCGACGGGTGGCACCGTCGGGCGGTGTCGTGCGGTGTTCCACAGGGCTCGGTTCTCGGGCCGCTCCTGTGGAACATCGGTTACGACTGGGTTCTTCGTGGTGCCAACCTTCGGGGCGTCGCTGTCGTCTGCTACGCGGACGACACGTTGGTGACAGCGACGGCCAGGACCCCACAGCGGGCCGCCCTGCTCGCCGGGTTCGGGACCGAACTGGTGGTGAGCAGGATTCGGCGACTCGGCCTCCAGGTGGCCCTGCACAAGACTGAGGCTCTGTGCTTTTACGGACCTCAGTCTAGGCCACCGCCGGAGGCCCACTTGACGGTGGATGGCGTGCGGATTCCCATCGGCTCCCAGATGAAGTACCTTGGACTGATTCTGGACAGTCGGTGGGAATTCCGTGCGCATTTCGAGATGTTGTCGCCGAAGTTGGTCCGCGCAGCAGGCGCTCTCGGTCGCCTGCTGCCCAACATCGATGGTCCTGGCTTCCCTTGCCGAAGCCTATATGCTGGAGTCGTGCGGTCCATGGCCCTATACGGGTGTCCCGTGTGGGCCAATTCCCTCGGCGCTCGCTGCGTCCGCCTGCTGCATCGTCCGCAGCGAATGGTGGCGCAGCGAATCGTTAGAGGGTACCGCACGATTTCGCACGAGGCGGCCTGTGTTTTGGCGGGTACTCTGCCCTGGCAGCTGGACGCCCAAGCCCTCTCGTCCGTGTTTTGGTGGCGGGAGGAGGCGTTCCGGCGAACCGGGCGGAGACCAGCCCCCAGAGAGGTCGAGGCCATGTTGGCCTCCCTCCGCAGCGCCGCCGTGGAGGAGTGGAGTTCCAGGCTGGAGAGCCCAAGTGCTGGCGTGGCGACCGTCGCGGCAGTGCGTCCTGTCCTCCAGCAGTGGATGGACAGGCGCCACGGTGCGCCGACCTTCAGATTGACGCAGGTGCTCACCGGGCACGGCTGCTTCGGTGCGTACCTGTGTCGCATCGTTGGAGTGGAGGAGGCCGCCGTGTGCCACCATTGTGGCAACTGCCGTGTGGACACGGCTCAGCACACGTTGGAGGAGTGCCCAGCCTGGGACGAGGAGCGCAGCGCTCTCGCAGCGGTCGTAGGGAGCGACCTCTCGCTGCCGACTGTGGTCGCCGCCATGGTCGGCAGCCGGAGGTCATGGAAAGCTATGCTCTCCTTCTGCGAACGTGTCATTTCGCAGAAGGAGAGCGCCGAGCGGGATCGGGAGCAGACCGATCCCGCTCGTCGCAACAGGCGACGTAGGAGGCGCCGGGTGAACACCTAGCCCGGCGCCCAGAGGCCACGCGGGGCCGCCGTCCCTACCTTGGCGGCCCCCGAGGAGTAATACAATACTTCAGTGTGCCTTTTGGCACCGCGCAGAGGCGGTCCCGCGCCAATCCATAGCTTCTGCTTCAGGATATGCCGGGGCCGCCTCGCTGAATGCGCTGATGGTGGCCGTCGCGGGGTTTTTAGTCGGTATGACGGCGCATTGATTTTGGTAGGGACCCGGCCCAGCGGCCGCCCGAGCACATTCACGGGCGGTAACATCCATGCTGGGTCGGAAGGCGCCGGTGAGTCCGACACACCCTCGCCCTTCCGGGGCGGGATGGTCCGTAAAGGGATTTTCCCCGCGTGAAAAAAAAAAAAAAAAAAGTTTTCTTTGTAACTAATATTGAAACAGTAATTAACTTTCAATACCATTTAACAGGGTCACCCGTTGTTAATCAAATCAAAAGTTTGTAGGTTCGTTTTCCGGCTCAGGTTAATAGTTATTGAGTTTGTCAGAAAAAAAAAATCGGAATTATAAAACGATAAACTAAAATAGGCCCGATATTTATTTATTTTATTTATTTATGCTTCTTATACATAATAGCGTATAAAGGCGGACTTAATGCCTAAGGCATTATCTACCAGTCAACCTTAAGGTGGTGCAGAGATACATGGTAGGTGCATAAATATTGTTGATACAGAATATATACTCTTATATATATATAAATAAATATATAAACAATAAACATAAATAGTACGTTTGTAAAACCTACTTATATAAATAAATATTATACATAAATACATAAATATATATACATACATATATAAACTAAGATGATTCTGACAGTCGATTCAAAAATAGTTGCCGAACCCTTACTTTAAAGGAAAAGCGGTTTGTCAACATCCTGATTTCTAGGGGGAGTGCGTTCCATAGAAGGATACACTGAATGAAGAAAGAAGTATGTAGAAAGTCTGAGCTGTGAGAAGGACATGAAAGCAGAAGATTGTTAGACGAGCGAAGATTCCTGTCGTGGTTACTACCTAGATATTGAAAGTGAGAAGTCAGATAAGAGGGCGGAGTAGAAGACTTAATAATTGAGAAAAGAGTAGTGAGTGCGCGAAGAGATCGGCGCTGTCGGATAGGTAACCAATTTAATTGAGATCGGAAAAAGGAAACGTGATCAAATTTGCGAAGGTTAAAAATGAATCGAATGCAGTTATTAAGAAGACGGTCATATTTATTGAGATATTCTGCATTCAGATCGAAATAACACACATCACCATAGTCGATTACTGGAAATATTAAGGCTTGCACGAGCATCGCTCTGGTCCTGGAGGGAAGGAAGTTTTTCAAGCGATAGAGAGCACGAAGAGTACCCGTGACTTTCTGCGATACGGAGTTAACTTGAGCTCGCCAACTAAAGGTTGAGTCTATGTGCAGCCCTAGGTTTTTAACACTAGCACACCAAGGAATATCTGAGCTATCAAAAACTACAGGTGGAATAGACATGAAGTTCAGTCTACTTATCAACCTAGGGCTCCCTATAACTATGGCCTGACACTTGGCAGGATTAACTGCTAGGCCAAAGCTATCTGACCAAGTTTTTATGCGAGCTAAGTCATTGTTAACCTTATCTATCGCAGAAGTCACAGAGTCAACACTAGACTGAGCGTAAATTTGCAGGTCGTCGGCATACAGATGATACGCACATTGAAGCTCTTGCGTTATGAGATTAATAAAAATAGAGAATAACATAGGAGAAAGTATACCGCCTTGAGGAACGCCAGAACCCAGGTTGCGCCAATTAGACGATAAATCGCCAAGGCGCACAGACTGCTGACGTCCCTGAAGATAGCTAGAGAACCAATCCAGTGCCTCAGACGAGATCATAAGGTGGGAAAGGATAGCCAATAGGATTTCGTGACTGACGGTATTGAAGGCATTGGAGAAATCAACCAGAGCCAAAACTGTGACATCGGTGTTCTCCATACCAGCCCTAATATCGCCAGTCACTTTAAGGAGCGCGGATATAGTGCTGAGCCCAGGCCTGAATCCAGACTGTAAGGGACTCAAGAGTTTGTGGTTATGTACAAACGTAGCCAGCTGTTTGTGCACACAGGCCTCAAGCACCTTGGAAAGAAAGGGAAGTATGGATATAGGACGGAATTGGTTCGGAGTTGAGGGGTTAGGGACTTTAGGGAGGGGTATAACATGTGCTTTTTTCCATAATGAAGGAAACATGCCGGATTCAAGGGAAGCGTTGATAATATGGGATATAACCGGAAGGAGAATGTCAAGTAAAGGAACTATCATGCGGCGACTGATTTTATCACAGCCCGTCGCATTGGACTTGATAGCTAGGATTACCTTTTTAATCTCACCCGGGGCAACTGGAGAAAATTGGAATGGGTTAATATTTGGTCGCCTAAGTCTGGAAAGAAAATCCAGAGTACAGATCATGGTTTGGTGAGCAAGAGAAGTGGTACTTGAGAAATGATTATTTACATCATCCAAACCAATACCTGTTGGAAATTCCAAATGCTTTTCTCTGCCAATACCCAGCGTCCCAAGGAACTTCCAGATATTAGCATGAGAAGAAGCTGAGATATTATTAAGAATATGGCGGCGTTTTGCGTTACGTACCATCTGGTTACACCGATTACGCGCAGTTTTGAAAAGACTCCAGTTAACTTCTGTCCTTTCCCTCTTAAATTTGGTGAAGGCACGATCCCTGCCCTTCATCGCTCTCCGAACTTCAACAGTCAACCATGGAGCTGGGGGGTGCTTTAACTTCACTTTCGCAACTGGTGCGTGGATGTCATAGAGAGCCAGCAGTTTTGTGTTGAAAATGTCGATCTTAGCATCCACTGTAGAAGCAGCCCACAGTCCATCCCACTTGATGTTAGAAGCATCCCTACGTAAATTTTCCACGTCCAAGCGACCAAAACGACGCATATGCAATACCTTAGGAGGGGATTCGATATCTACAATACTAATAATAATCGTCTATAATTCAGTAGCGACACGGAAACATTTTTATTCGATTCACACTCATCGATTGAATTAAAAACATGAGCAAGCTACCTGATATCGATGATCGCGTATCTAATCTGTGTGTCACGAGGTAGAACTTCAGCGAGTATTGTTAACATCTACGTCATTCACACTTCCTTTTTATAATTTCAGTATTTAGCTGTCGTGGGCGATATATTTACTTTCATTAAATATTCGACAGTTACGTAACACAAATATTGGTATTTTTTTAAACTACATATTGGAATGATATGGACAAATTTTTCATTAAAAAAATCAATAGCGCTTTGCTCAACCCGAATGTTGAACCCGGGAACTCCTGATCACATGGCACGCACGTACCGATACCGCAGCAAAATGCAATCTACATACATTATCTAGTTAAAAGTTAAATTGTCGCGTCATGCATTTTCATTTCTGTCAACTCAGACAAGTTGTCAAAAATATCTTCTTTCATGGCGTCATTTACAAAGCCTAATGAATCACGAATTTATTTTACTACCATATTGGATGTGTACCGTATTAAGAA
The DNA here is from genome assembly GCA_907164795.1 of Hemaris fuciformis. Classification (NCBI taxonomy): domain Eukaryota; kingdom Metazoa; phylum Arthropoda; class Insecta; order Lepidoptera; family Sphingidae; genus Hemaris; species Hemaris fuciformis. The sequence goes on from OU015454.1 coordinate 2,791,231, forward strand.
AAACTGAGCAAATAACTGACATGGCTTTCGAACCTCTATAGAAGAGGCATACGTTTTTCGGAGAAGGGTTTCTAGACCTTAATTCAATAAAATACTTCAGAAATTTGTTGAAGAAAACTGTAAAGATTTCCTCACAATGTTTTCCATCACACTGCACACGTCTAATCCTCGACGCCTTTAAAATTCATTTTGTTTATTTTGATTAGGAAGTTTCTCAAAAGAATACTTTTTCTTTTTAAATAATTTCTGATCTTAAAACATATTGTTAAAATATTTGTAGCATAACAAGCAGTTTTTAAAGCCTTTAATAATATCTTCAGTAGTAACGTTTCGTCTGAAGAGCACGATAATAGTTTTAAGGCAAAAAGTGCTATCATTTGCCAATACTATAGAGATATAGATAAGTCACTCACTTGTAAGTAGCTATCTTCTTGTCAAAACAGAACCTTTCCTCGCAGCATGTCCAGTACATGGTCTCCAGGCAGCTGTGAAACAAACAACAGTCTTTTTAATCTTTGTCCATTAAAATTCTATTTGAATACCTCGTGGTCTCCTGGCATAGTAGCAATTGTCGAGCAGAAGCTGTCATCACTGTGTGTGGGGGAAGCAGATTCATTAACAGAGTAATAAGAGTCATCGTCAGAGTTCATAATAAATTAATATAAATATCTAAATATATGTACAGTAATAAAAGTAAAATAAAATAGATATATATTATATGTATATTAATATGGCGCAAACAAAAAATATAAGTACACCACTATACCGCGATCAATCATACACTGCGCCACCCGCCAGCTAACACTATTAAATATAAAAAGCAAATTTTTCATAAAAAGAAAACGAAATTTAATTTTATCTAATGAGATGAGAAAAAAAAAGACAACAATAAATTATTGTAAAAAGGAACGTAACATTTCATCATCATCATCAGCCCATTCATTTGCGTCCCACTGCTGGCCACGGGCCTCCCCTACAACTAAGAGGGTTTTAGGCCTTAGTCCACTACGCTGGCCTAGTGCGGGTTGGCGGACTACACACCTAAGAAATTCCTAAGAACTTTTTTAGGTGTGCAGGTTTCATCACAATGTTTTCCTTCACCGTTAAAGTACGTGATAATTCATTGTGAATACACACATAACTCCGAAAAGTCAGAGGTGTGTGCCTGGGGTTTGAACCCGCGACCACCGAGATTCTCGACCGCGTGCCTAAACCTCGAGGCCATCACTGCGTTATCACTCAAATGTCAAAAGTGACATAAAAGCAAGAGAGAGAGGGAAATAACAAAATAACAAAAATACAATGAAAATGTGGGTAGAATAGAAAAACATAGGCAAACAATAACAATTATAAACGGACATAATACGAGTATGTTAGTTGCCTTCTTACAACATCACGGCTTGCGCGTTTTTAAATCCGAGCGCGATGATTCCGCCGCCCCGTGGTTACTTACGGCCGCCGAAGATAATTCCGCTGTCTTCGGAAACTTAACCATTAAAGAGTTTAGTTCCTCAACGGTAGTGACTTTAATTCGGCTTCCATCCGAAACTTTGATGACAATAATGCCGTCCTGTGTCCAGCAAGATCGCATACCGAAGTGCTGCCGACTTTTGCTAAACACAATTTGTCGTGGTTTTGTCAGAAACTCTTTAATGGACGCGGACGAGCCTTTTAAATTAAACTTGGCCCACCAAACAGCTGACCAGTGACTTACATTAGTGAACCTAACAAGTATAGGCCGATGGTGCTCTTTGTTCGGCGTTCCAATGCGATGGCAAACTGTGATGGAAGACACTGAGATATCCTTAAGCGACAAGGCACCGTTCACCAACGACAACACGGCCTCAGTACAATTTTCTTTGTCAGCCTCAGGCACTCCGAGGAATAACAGCGCTTTTCGACGATGCCTGGTCTCCAGTGCGTCCACCATATTAACGCACTCCGTAATTTGTTGCCTTAGCAGCCGAAGCATATTAAGCATGAGCTCTCTAAAACTCCGGAACTCCTCTGCAACTCGAGCAACGGTGTCCTTAGCAGTGTCCCCAGTGTGAAGTTGTACTTCTGGTTGATCCATTCGTTTCGAAAAACTGTCCTCCAGATTTTTCTGTGCACTTTGGATGTCCGCGAGTGTTGACATTGCGAATTTCGTATGCCTCAGGGATTTTTCCTCAAACAAGTGATGAGTGATATGTGTAAGTGCTGGCAGATGGTGCAGAGCAGGATCACATATAGCGGCACTAGTGTAAGTACATCGCATGAACTGTCTGTACTATTAAATACACTACATTAACTAGCAAATTTCAAATTTTAAAATTCTATGTTTTTGGTTTACATTATCATTACTTTTAGGTGGTACGAAGCAAAATGTTTTAAAATAAAATATTGGAAGAATCTATCTAGAGGAGGGTGAAGTATTACAGTTAGGAAATAGATCCAGTAAATAATTAAATTAAGCCTTAGTTTGGTGTCGTGGGTGTACTCCTATATAGTATGTACATATGTATGAATGTATGTTTTTCCTTTACCATATAGTTACTTAGACAGGGCCGTAAGCGGGCGTGCAAAGCGTGCACCGCACGCGGGCGGCACGTCCAGGGGGGCGGCAAATTTGTTTAGGTGACCTTTTTTTTCTTTAGACAAAACTCAAAGTAGTTGTAGGGCGGTATAATGGGGTTTGCACGCGGGCGGCGAAATAACTAGCGCGGGCCTGCAATTAGACGCTTAGACCTCAAGCTACCTGCATCGTAGAGATTGAAAACAGTTTCAAACAACACTAATAAAATCTTTTGGTACGTCAATTTGTACACATTCACTTGTATAAACACTATTTCACTCTAATATCCCCGAAATATAAGTCAGAAAAGTAAACACACACGCTTCCCCAACTATGGTAACTACGTAAAAGGTGGTCTATATGCCTTTTTGCATAATATCATTATTATTTTAAATCTTACCAAATTACGCTTGTATTTTCGTCCGACTTGATAATTTAATCCGCACAAAAAATTTATTGGTAAATTCTTAAATCTAATTTAGTATAGAATACAAACTAAGCACTCACGATCGACTGACGTGAAGCTAATTCACATACTGAATATAGCTACTTACGTCAGTAAATATAACTGAAATAACTCAACGTACAATTGACAATATGTTTAAGTCTTATGTAAAGTTACTCGCAAGAGTTTTCAAAAAAAAATATATGTATTTCTTCATTATGGTTTTAGTTCGTGACAATTCTTTTCGAATAGTTAAATATTTGTGATGGATAACATCACCAAAACCTCTACACTAAAAAGTTATAAATAAATAAACCTAACAATCACGGACACAATTCTGACCCCACAATAAGATACAGGTCTTATATCGTGAGTATCAGAAATTTCAGGATACTTTTCGGACTCACAAACACACACCCGAAAAAAATATTTGTGGATCATACAAACATTTGTCTCGGTGCGGGTATTGAACCTCTCGTTTTGTAAACTGGTGTCTAGCCAACTGCGCCGCGGAGGCTGACAAAAAGTTATGTACGAGGATTTTATATCTGTTCTAGGCTAGCGGCGGGACGAGCTTGTTGCCGTGTATTGAGCATATACTGCTAAAGAATGAAATACCACTGCGCAACTTTGGTATTGAAACCACAATCTTGATGATCATGACCATAACCTTGCATTTTTATTCAGCATAAGGCAGCAACTATATTGCTCCACATACATAATAACCACGAAAATGATATGATCACCTTTTAGTCGACACACTTTTAAAATACCGAATTGCCTCTGTGGCTTAGTGTCAGTCAAAAACTGACTGCGACAGTCAAGATGTATGTATGCTCTCCGACTAGACTCAAACATTTATACATACACACATAAAGCGTCAAACCTGTATTCCCGAAGAGGTAGCCAGAGGTGCATTTCTGCACCCACATTTCGCTAGGTATGTATCAGTCCCACGTAATAGGGGGCGAGCCTATTGCCGTTTTTCGGGCACAATTGTAGACTCGGTGCTGTTACTGAGAATTTCCTAATGGAAAAACCCAATAACACTTTGCCCGACCCGGGAATCGAACCTAGGACCTCTAGATCGCACGGCACATAATTGAACCGCGAGACCACGAGGCAGGTTATATCATATATTTATGTGATCCACAAATACTGCCGCTAGTTTGATTTTGTGTGGGGCGAAATAGTTTCTCGTTGTTTCTTATACAACACAACGCGTTATATCACAGTGGTACGTCTAAATACGTGAGTAATTATTTTTTGAATTAGTTTTTAATTCAAATCTTCACAATTTTAAAATCTAAAAACCCACTCACCTTTAAAGTATCACTTAATATTGAAAGCTAGGCATACACTTCAACTACGTACGCGCCTGTCAAGTATATTTTTTAAAGATCACAAATTCACACTCACAAAACACATTTTTTGAAATTGAACACAGAAAACTAATCATGGAAAATAAAATCTTGAAATCGTCAACACTTGTACAGAACAGGAGTTGAATGTGTGTTTGAAACAGCCACTCAGTCACTGCGAGTGCCGTCGTAGTTATCTAGACAGCTGACTGTCAAACTGACGCGCTTTATCATGGAAATTTGGAAATTTTGCACGTAATACGATGCCCGGGAGAACAAATATTGCCGTAAGATGGGACATTATGGGCCATACTTTGACAGCCCCGTGACGCAGTTTGCTAGGCACCAGCTTGCGAAACAAGAGGCCGCGGGTTCGATCCCCGCACCGAGACAAATGTTTATGTGATTCACAAATATTTGCTTCGTGTCTGCATGTTTGTGAGACCGAAAAGTCTTACGTAGTTTCTGATACCCACAAAACGAGAATTGTATCTTAGTAAGGGATCAGAACTATGTATGTGACTGTTGGGTGTATTTATTTATCTGTGTATCATCATCATCATCATCAGCCCATATACGTCCCACTGCTGGGCACGGGCCTCCTCTACAACTGAGAGGATTATCTGTGTATAATGTGTGTAGAAAATATGTGCACTTACTACTGGCATGATTTGCAGAATGACAGAAGCATTTTCATTCTTCACATAGTGATCTCGCGGGGTTCGAGATTCAAGTCCTCTACCGCTCGGCGCCTTGTCTCTGGTAACAGCTTGTGACGCTCAACGCTCCTCTCATCTCTGTAAAGAATATTATTTACCTTAATACATAATTATTCTCTGACCTTTCGAGGTTATGTGTGTAGGCATCCACAAAGAATTATCACGTACTTTAACGGTGAAGGAAAACATCGTGATAAAACCTGCAAACCTAAAAATTCTTAGGAATTTCTTAGGTGTGTAGTCCGCCAGCCCGCACTAGGCCAGCGTTGTGGTCTAAGGCCTGAACCCTCTCAGTTGTGGAAGAGGCCTGTGCCCAGCAGTGGGGCGTACCTATATGGGCTGATGATGATAATGATGTCAATAATAATAATTAAATAAATTAATACACGCAACATTTACATACATAGTTCTGACCACAAACTAAGATACAGGTCTTGTGTCGTGGGTATCAGAAACCACGAGAGACTTTTCCAACTCACAAACACCCAGACACGAAACAAATATTTGTGGATTACACTAATATTTGTCTCGGTGCGATGATTAAACGCGCGGTCTCTCGTTTCGCAAGCTAGTGTCTAGCCAACTGCGCCATGGGGCTGTCGTACATATAGTAGAATCTGCGTTCGATTCCCAGGAGGGGCGGGGTTTCGGGGGTCATTGGGTTTTTTCATTTGTAAATTTCTAGTAAATTAGTTTCTTTTTTCTTATACGTTTACATCTCTCCTTTCGGGAATACACACGTGAGTGTATGTAGGTACATATTAAGAGTTCCAATTTTTATATATGGTTAAGTTCTGTTGAAGCGAAGAAAACTTATTATTCAAGTGAATAGTCGTAATTACGAAAGCCTTCAGCTCAACACTTCGTAATCCGCAAAGCGTGTTCAAATACTAAACAACAAAGCGACGGGACTTCCTGCTTTATTAAGTGTTTTCCGCCATTTAATAGACTTCAATTAGGGCCTGACTAGAATTCTAAGTAGTTATTGTACAAAGAATAAAGTGGTGATATAAATTACAAAACTAATTGTGCTGAGTGCGCGTTGAATTTTGGCCAGGAAGTTATCCTTACAAGCGTTTAGAAAAATGGTCGTTGCCAGAGTATAAACCTATTACTTCGAAAACTGAAAACTGATTTTTTTTGATGAAATGTATAAATTAAGTTCTTAGTACATTAAGAATAAATATTATGAGAAAAAAAAATATTTTGGTAAAAATTTTTCGCGAGATATGAAGTCGGATCACAACGCTCTTCCTTAGTCTTATTTGATTTGATTAAAATACATTAAAATCTCTTTAATATGTTTTACAGCGAAAAAAAATGTTTTACCAGAAAAATACTGTAAAATTACGAATTTCATCAGAAACAATAAAAATGGCAGCCCTAAAACTAATAAAAAATATTGAATATAGTGTACTAAAAATAGGACATGGGTTAACCAACATAATATTAAATAAGACTTGATTAAAGAAGTGATTGCCTCGTAGTCTCGCGGTACATGTGAGTGCTGTGCGAGCTAGAGAGCCTAGATTTGATTCTTAGGTCGGGCAAGGTTTGTAACGTTTTTCCATTAGGAAATTCTTAGTAGCAACACGGAGCCAGTATATGTGCTCGAAAATTGGCAATAGGCTCACCCCCTGTTACGTAGGACTGACACATACCTTTTTTTTTTTTTTTTTTTTTTCTCGAGGGGAAAGCTGTTTATGGCTCTACTTCCCGCCAGCCCTGGGGGAGGGGACAGGAAGCGTATGTCGGGGTCACCGGCCTTCCAGCCCGGCGCGCGGGGCGTCACGTCCGCGCAGATGTTAGTGCCGAGCTGGGTCCCTAACCAAATCCCTACGCCGGCATACCGACCAAAACCCCAACAAAAAAATTGTCTAAAATTTCACAAATTGGTGTCTGTCACGCATACCGGACCCTTTTAAAAACGGTTATTGCATAGAAGTACCTTTTTTAAAATCATTAATAAAATTTTTACTGTTTACATTATCATCATCATCCGCCCATATACGTCCTACTGCTGGGCCTCCTCTTCGACTGAGAGGGGTTAGGCCTTAGTCCACCACGCTGCCCTAATTGGTTGGTGGACTACAAACCTAAGAAATTCCTTAGATCTTTTAGGTGTGCAGGTTTCATCACGATGTTTTCCTTCACCGTTATAGTAAGTGATAACTCATTATGAATACACACATAACTTCGAAAAGTCAGAGGTGTGTGCCTGAGATTTGAACCCGCGACCGCCGAGATTCTCAACCGCGCACCTAAACCTCGAGGCCATCACTTCTAATTATTAATTATTTAGTGACCTTTAAACAGCAAATTCCCGAGCATGATTTTCTACACGTACCTACACAGTAAATTTTAAGTTATGAGGAAATATTATGTGGTTAAGGATATAAAAATACCTGACGTTGATTCATGACTAAGCAAGGGCTGCGAAGTGCTATGAGAAATAAAAATCACACGACTGTATTTGTGTCTGGGGTTTAAACCCGCGAACGCCTAGATTCTCGACCGCGTGCCTAAACTTCGAGGCCATAACTACTATTTACACACTGTTTAACAATTATTTATCCAGCCAAGAACAATACCTAATGAATTCCAAGGTACTTGTATACAAATTGCTTACAAGAAATAATATAAATAATGTGCATATCTAAAGAAATTAATCACAGTAGATAAAGAGCTATTGTTGTATTCATCCGTTTATTATTTCTTGAACGTGTTTGTGCGCGGTATCTTGCTAATATGGATAACGCTTGATTAATATCGATTTGATTTTTATTACTCTTACAGATTTATTTTAAGCCTATACATACATACATACATAAACTCACGCCTGTATCAGTCTGTATGGACTGATACATACTTGGCGAAATGTGGGTGCAGAAATGCACCTCTGCCTACCTCTTCGGGGAATACAGGCGTGAGTTTATGTATGTGATGTATGTATGTATCAGTCCCACGTAATGGGGGCGAGCCTATTGCCGTTTTTCGGGCACATTTCCAGACTCCGTGTTGTTACCGAGAATTTTCTTATAGAAAAACCCAATAACACTTTGCCCGACCCGGGAATCGAACCCAGGACCTCTAGATCGCACGGCACATACTTGTACCGCGAGACCACGAGGCAGTTTAAGCCTATATTCATGCTAAATCCTTAAAGATGTAGGTACCAATCTATTTTTGCACCGAAATGGTAACTGTGTTTTAAGCCGTAGGTAATAGCAGGTCAAATAATTTACGGTAACCGATAAGATTATAAAAAACACGAGACATAACCCACATAGTTGTGACCTCCGCTGAGTCTTGCATCTTGAGTATCAGAATATATGGGAAAATATTCATCTAGCCAATCGGTCTCGAAATGAATATTTACGGATCTCCCAAACCTATATTTAAGTCTACGGATCGAATTCGAGGCAATTAGCTCCAAGGTTTATCTCTAATTAATTAGTAAGATTTTATGTCGAGTACAGGTTTTTTACAATTGCTTCTATTTTATTCACTACATCATACCATATTTGTACCAGTACCTCTCCTACAATTTTTTTTTAGATACAGCCTATATACTATACTGTTCTGATCCCACACTAAGATACAAGTCTTGTGCTGTGGATACCAGTAACTACGAGAGACTTTTCGGTCACACAAATATTTATATCGATGCGGGGATCGAACCCGCGGCCTCTCGTTTCGCTAGCTGTAGTCTAGCCAACTGCGCCACGGGGTTGTCGAGGGTGTAGAATTGATAGGGATTTCAGCCTTAGTCCGTTACAATGTCCCAATGTGGATTATTGGACTCTACAAGAATTCCTTGTTAATAATTTTTAGGGTATACGTATCGAAACTTAACGTCACTGTTTTTGTGCATGGCAACTACCCAGGATTTAAACCTGCACCTACCTAGATGGGGTCTTACAAAATCATATGACGAATCCTTAAGTCTACCCCGAACATGACACAAAACGTCTAATGTTAAATATAAGACAGGTTTTACATACTGCGTGAATAATCGGATTAAACTGATCAACAAAATGTTGCTATGAATGAATTATGCACGCAATAAAAGAGCCATTAGTCGTTATAATGGCGGTGATTGATTATCATAAGATGTAGGCCAGAGAATACTGTGCCGCTATTGTATGCATATGTGACATTCGCGCCGCCCTACATTCCACATCTTGTACAAGGGCGACGACCTTAGGCTTCTTATAAAATTAATAATCTTTTTTTTAGAATCCACTGCTGACTGAGTTAGAGATCAACGTGCAACCGCAACCGCTGGGTATAAGAGGGTATGTAAAAATCTTTGGCGACATCTTAAAGACTGATTTAACGTCATTTAAATCAATAATAATGATTTCCTAAATTAACCTAAATGTTCTTAGAAATTTCTTAAGTGTGAAGTCTGCCAACCCGCACTGGGCCAGCGTGGTGGACTACTGTGAGGGGTTAGGTATTGGTCGTCCACGCTGTAGTACTGTTCTGCCTAGCACGGGTAGTGCGGGTTGGCAGACTACACACCTAAGAAATTCCTAAGAACTATTAGATGTGCAGGTTACTACGCAAGTAGTGATAGCCTCTAGATTTAGGCTCGCGGTCGAGAATATTGACGATTGCGGGCTCAAACACCAGGCACAAACCTCTGAATTGTAGAAGTTATGTATTATTTTTTCTATAAACAGTCACATACATAGTTCTGAGCGCCCACTAGTGAAACTACGAGAGACACAAACTGACAGACCCGAAACAAATATTTGTAGATCAAACATTTGTCTCGGTGCGGGAATCAAATCTGGTGTCTTACCAATGAATGAACTACGACGTACTTTAACAGTGAAATTTCACAATAAACAATATAATTAGTTTACTTACCTAATCAAATGCAGTTTATCAAAACACGATTGGGAGGGAATGTGGTGCGCACTCTTCCCTCTTCGCGTTGTGAGTGATAACACAGTAGATAAGCCTACATATAAATATGCTATCTCCGAGATAATGGCATGTTAAAATCGCAGATTAATGGCCGTACAATAACCTTACTTTTGATGTTTTTAGATAAGCGGTTTAATAAAAGGTAACCCTGTATCAGCCCAAATGCATCCTCTGATAGGAAATGGTCTCCATAATTTTTATTTTTAGAGAGAGTCCAACAAGTTAGTCTATACGATACTTAAGGTACTTGTTCCCTGTGAACTATAAAAAAAAACATGTGTGCAATTCACACGTAGAAATGAAATCTTAAAAAAAATTGGCTTCAAGATAAAAATATTTTTTCTGGCTGCGTTCTTTACAATACTCCTACTATATGGGGGCCTAGTATATTAATGGTAAAACCTCTACTAAAATGTGTGTGTCTCTTTTTACTGTCGCTTTTTCATCGACTTTCAAATCACAATGATGCTAAAGAAGTTTTCACTTAAAAATCTAACAAGGAATTTCTTAAGTATAACGAACGGACTAACAGTATTTCTTTTCAACTGTAGTGGTTACGTTAATAATTGTAGTGAGATATCATAAGCAGTTGTTTAATTGCCTACAAGGTTGATAAACGTTATTACATTTAATTTCAAGTCGTTGTAGGCTAATAAATACAAATTTACATATATACTTATACTTTGCCGGAACTGGGAACCGAAACCGGGACATCTAGATCATACGCGGCAAATAATGCCGCAGGAACTGACAGTCATTTCGTTTTTTAATTATTTCATCATCAGCACATTTACGTCCCACTGCTGGGCACGGACCTCCTCCACAACTAAGAAGGTTTAAGCCTTAGTCCACTACGCTGGCCTAGTGCGGATTGGCGGACTACACACCTAAGAAATTCCTTTTAGGTGTGTAGGTTTCATCACGATGTTTTCCTTCACCGTTGAAATAAGTGATAATTCATTTTGAATACACACATAACATTTAAAAGTCAGAGGTATGAACCCGCGATCACTGAGATTTTCACCAACCTCGATGCCATCACTACTAATTATTTAGTGACCTTTAAAACAGAGAATTGCCGAGCATGTTTTTCTACACGTACACAGTAAATTCTAAGTTATGAGGAAATATGTGGTTAAGGATATAAAAATACCTGACGTTGATTCATGACTGAGCAAATGCTGAGAAGTGCGACGAGAAATAAAAATCCCACGACTGTATTTCATCACGCGAAGAAATTTTTAAGGGATCATTGAATATGTTGCAGCTGGTCTTAGCGGCACACAAATATGATTCAAATGATTGAATGTAGTTTGGAATCATCTTTAATAGAATCACCAATAAAAGTAATGACAAAATTTTATCTTATCCTTACTTAATAATATTATAAATGCGAAAGTAACTCTGTCTGTCTGTCTCGCTTTCCTGCTAAAACTACTGAACCGATTTAAATGAAATTTGGTACACAGATAGTTTAGACCTTGAGAAAGGACATAGGCTACTTTTTATCCCGGAAAAGGGGTTTTAAGGGGTTGAAAGGGGGGATGAAAGGTTGTATGGAAGTATTGTCATTTTTAAAGCTAGAAGCTTGAAACTTATTTTTTAGGCTGTTGATTAGATATAAGTAAATATGACATTAAAAGTTTGTAAAAAAATGTACCTTTAAGGGGGTAAAATAAAAAAGGCGTGAAAGTTTGTGTGGAAATTCGTGATTTTTTAAGCTAGAATGATGAAACGACGTGTAGACGACTGTAACTATGTACATATATGTAACGATATGTCTGTTATTAAATCATTTGACCGATGTAAACGATTTTTGATATGGACATAAACAGGACTCTGTGGAATAAAATAGACTACAACTTATTTTCATTTTGAACCCAACCCTGTAGTCTACGCGGACGGAGTCGCGGGCAAAAGCTAGTTTTATATATTTTTATATCTCTCTATTCACAAACGTACGAGTATAAATGTATTAATAACAAGACCTCTCGCTTTGGCAGTTTGTACTTATTTCTGTAAACTATCATTTTGTACTTCTGTATTATAACAAAGTAGTTATGGCCTTGCGGTTTGGTCATGCGGTCAAGAATTTCGGCGGTCGCAGGTTCAAACCCCAGGCACACATCTCTGACTTTCGAAGCTATGTGTGTATTCACAATGAATTATCACGTACTTTAACGGTGCAGAAAACATTGTGAGGGAACCTGCACACCTAAAGGTTCTTAGGAATTTCTTAGGTGTCCGCCAACGTGCACTAGGCCAGCGTGGTGGACTAAGGCCTAAACCCTCTCAGTTGCAGAGGAGGCTCGTGCCCAGCAGTGGGACATATATGGGCTGATGATGATGAAGATGATTACCGCCCCTTTAAGTCGCTAAACACGAGGCATATAGTCACCTGTTAATTGTCCTATTCATATGGGAGAAAACAGAACTAAATATCTGAGTCAGTGGTATGAAATCTCCTATTTCTTACTATTGAGGTTTTCGTTGAGTCGCTGTTTACTGAGTAGGTATTGGTGCTTGGTTGTTTCTAAAACCATTCATCCATTCTAAAACCATATGTTCCAAAATCATCCACATGACCCTTGTACATACCAACAGTATAGTAGAATTGTGTCAAATAGTAAGTTATGTTTGTTGCAACTATACTTTTCAACTACCAGCGCGGCGCTGTCATATTGATGTGCCAATTCGTGACAATGACGTGTAATCGATTATTTTGCCAAGATCCTTATATCCACCACTTTTCTATAAGAGGAATGTGTGAGATCATCAACCTTATAGCATTACTAATTCCGAGATTACAATTGTTCATATTCTTTGCAAATACATCGACATTGTTGATAGAATAACGCTATACCGTAAAATGTTATACACTTGCACTATTTGCTTTGCATTTCACATGCATATGTATGTATGTACATAACCTCACGCTTGTAGTCCTTGACGGGGTAGGTTCATAAAAGGGTGTATTCAGTCCGTCATCGGAAACTAAGGCAGGTTATAGCTAAGATCATTACAAACCCCCTGGCGTTAAATAAAATCCCGACAAAAATAAAAATTTTGAAGTTTTCATAACAACAATAGGTATGAAATGTATATGGTTGTTAGGAAAACGTCATTTTTTTTATTTTCACGGTTAGAATACAACCTGTATACATTTCTGTATCCGCATTTCGCCAATTGTGATATCGTCCCATGTAATAGGGGGCGAGCTAATTGCCGTTTTTCGGAACCCCTAGATCGCATGGCACATACTGATGCCTCAAGACTACGAGGCAGTACGAAAAATGAGACGAGAAAAATTGATGTATTTTGCAATACATTTTTAAACGAAGAATAATAAAACATATCACGCTATAAGGTTTGTGTAGTCCAAGAAGGCTTCATGTTGCTACTGAGAATTTTCAAATTGGAAAACCTAATATATAAAGTCAAAAGTCAAAGTCAAAATCACCTTTATTCAAATAGACTTTTACAAGTGCTTTTGAATCGTCAATTAAGTTTTTTTTTTAACTATTGCCGCTTCGAAACGTGTACGAAATAAAAATAATAAGAAGAATAGAAAATAATAAATGCACCGCTAACCTTGGCAAATGGATATAAGTATAGTTTATTAATATTATAACACAGTTATTAGTTAGTTTTCCTCTTTTTGTATTTTAAATATCGCACGGGAACAATCCTTAACAATCCTTGAGGCTAATGACGTGCAACAAATTGCGAGTACATGTTTTATGATTCACGCGTGTGTATTTCTCATTGTAATGCAATAACGTTGGAAGGATTTTCCTTTTGTTAATGATTTTTTTTGTTTGCAAGAAGTAATGACAGCGAAAAAAAATAAAACAAAAGCAGTGATGGCCTCGAGGTTTAGGCGCGCGGTCGAGAATTTCGGCGGTCGCAGGCTCAAACCCCAGCCACACACTTCTGACTTTTCGAAGTTATGTGTGTATTCACAATGAATTATCACTTGCTTGCTTGTTGTAGAGGAGGCCCGTGCCCAGCAGTGGGACGTATTTGGGCTGATGATGATGATGATGAAGCACGTATGAAGGGTATCAATTGCTACCGGCGCCGCGCAAAGAGGGCCCCCATCTCTGTTTTGTACTTTCGTAATCAACTGTATAATTTTTCATTCACAACATTGTAACTTATAGATGTGAAATAATTGTATCATCATGAAATTGCCCCTTGAAATGCTTCGGGCCCCGCGCTTGCTTTTTGGAAGACATCCGATATAGATTTAAGAATTCACCAACACGGGTAACACGTTTTGAAGCAGTGTGTCAAAGTGTAATTGAGGCACACTTTTCGTAATTTTTGAAATTATTTGTAGTTTCATTACGAATTATAACGTAAATAGTTAATCGTTGAAAATACCATCGTAAAAAAAATCGTATTTGTTGATCACGTATTGGAAATAGCCGTTTTCTCGGACCTTCGCACAAATATTCCTAAATACATATACATATATACAGACGAACTTAAACTACATTTATTTTACTATAGTTCCGGTTAAAAAAAATACGCTAAAATTAAATTCAATACGAACGAAAAAACTACCAAAAACTAGTCTTAAACAAAACGAGTCAAAGTAATCAGTGTCCGACAAGTCAATAAAAAATATATTTACGGCATATAACTGTTATTATACTATAAACAATTAATCTGTCAAAATGCAATAAGATTAAATTACGTATTTTAATTTACACGAATGGATCAATGAGTACCTTGACGCGAAATAACAATAAAAAAAATACCACGGCCGGTCGTCGACTTGGCGAGCTCACGGGAAGTGAAACCGCCCATATGACACACGCTACGTCGATTTATGATCTGTACTTCAAAAAGAAAGGAACAAGCTCAGCAGTTGGCTAGACAATAATTTGTGAATTGAGAGAGGGTTCTCCTCACCGAGACAAATGTTTGTATGATTTACAAGAATTTGTTTCGAGTCTGGGTGGTTGAGAGACGAAGTTGTCTCTAGTGGGGTTGGAATTATCAATCGGATTGTTGGGTGTATCTGTTATTATTGTTTACTTATTATTAAACGGTTAAAGTTATTTCTATTATTATTTTTATGTCTGTCTATCAACAGTGCTCGACTTCTCATCAGCCTTAAGTTATTAAAAATAGCTCGAAACAATTGTCAATATCCCGTCTATCTCTGTACTAAAATTCATTGATCTAGAGGTCCCCAGTTCGATTTCTGGGTCGGGCAAAATTCCGTTAGGAAAATTTCAGTCAGCACGGAGACTGTAAATGTGCCCGAAAAACGGCGACAAGCTCGCCCGCTATTACGTGGGACTGTACCTGGCGAAATGCAGAAATGCACCTCTACTTACCCCTTTGGGAAAGCAGGCGTGAGGTTGTGTATGTTTTTAAAATTAATTGAAATACATTTAGTGATTAAGGCTTGAATAGGAAACATACTAATTTATTTACTTAATTGTAATATTGCTCAGGATTGTAATGAGGATTTGATTTATTAAGTTGGCCTAGCGTGGATTAGTGGGCTACACACTAAGAAATACCATTTCTTCAAAATGTTTCAAATGTTTCTTCGCGATGTTTCTTTTTTCACCTTAAAAGAGATTTAAATGGCTACATGCATAAATAGCAGAAGCGGTACTTCCATAGAAGCGTTACAAGTCAATTGTGTAATGTCTAGTTTATATTTTTTGTGGGCTCAGGATATTCTCATTTACATGTCAAATTGCTTTTGTTACGTAAAGATTTAAAGCTTAAATATTGCTATGCGGAATTATGTAAGGCAAACGGGACTTTTCGGCTTCTATGGAAGTGCCGCCACTGATAAATAGTATGTACATATATTCGTGTTTACAGAGTACGAATAAGTAACATTTCGATTGATATAAAACTGTTTAATTACAAATGTTACCTTGATCGGTTTCTAAAGGAACTAGTACGATCGGAATAATACATAAATATTGAACAGCCAAATTGCATTCACGTCGGCCTTTAAGTACTGTACCACTTGTGAAATAAAACCAAATGTTCCATGCCGAATTGGGTATACATACATAGTCCTGACCCCACATTAAGATTCAAGTCTTGTGTTGTGGGTATAAGAAACTACGAGAGACTTTTAGAGCTCACAAACACACACAGACTCGAAACAAATATTTGTGGATCACATAAACATTTGTCTCGGTGCGGGGGTCGAACCCGCGGCCTCTCGTTTCGCAAGCTGGTATCTAGCCAACTGCGCCACGGGGCTGTCAAATATGATTATCATACACCAAAGTAGCTGCTGGATATGACTTTATCCAAATGTACTTTAAGCAAATGTACCTAAAGAGGTACACTGATTTAGATAATGATTTCACACAATAATAAAATAAAACAAAATACAATTGGACAGCCCCGTGGCGCAGTTGGCTAGACACCAGCTTGCGAAACGAGAGGCTGCGGGTTCGATCCCCGCATCGAGACAAATGTTTGTGTGATCCACAAATATTTGTTTCGGGTCTGGGTGTATGTGAGACCGAAAAGTCTCTCGTAGTTTCTGATACCCACGACACAAGACTTATATCTTAGTGTGGGATCAGAACTATGTATGTGACTGTTGGGTGTATTTATTTATTTTTAATTTCGATCCCACACTAACAAGTATCAAAACAATTCAAAAGGTAGGTGTAAGAAACTACTTTAGGTTTATGTAGATCACGTAACATTTGTATCGGTGTACGGGTAAATCCCGCAGCTCTTTAATTTAATAAGAAAATTTAACAATTTAATCATCATCATCATCAGTCCAAATCCGTCCCACTGCTAGGCACGGACCTCCTCTACAACTGAGAGGGTTTAGGCTTTAAGTCCACCACGCTGGCCTAGTGCGGGTTGGCGGACTACACACCTAAAAATTCCTAAGAACTTTTAGGTGTGCAGGTTTAATCACGATGTTTTCCTTCACCGTTAAAGCAAGTGATAACTCATTGTGAATACACACATAACTTCGAAAAATCAGAGGTGTGTGCCTGGGGTTTGAGCCTGCGACCGCCGAAATTCTCGACCGCGCGCCTAAACCTCGAGGCCATCGCTGCTTTAACAATTTATATTATATTTATAGGCCTACTTATAATTAATTATTTAACAATTGTCGTCACTGTCACATAACAAGCAAGTCTTGTAGCTAAGGAATATGGAACCAAAGAAGCGTCCAAAGACATTTGGGGATTATAAGAGGTTGTCCACACAAAATTAGGCATTTTCTAGGTGTTTAAGCCGCGGGATAGTCATATTATATCAATTTGGTGGCTTTTTATACTATAATTTTGGTTGGATGAAAGACGACTTACGAAAGAAATATATAGAGCAAATATAAATGGAAGGATTGCAAAAGAGAGCCCACGGAGAACATGAAGCAGTGGCGGTACTTCCATAGAAGCCCAAAAGCAATTCACGTTATTGTGTAATGTCTAGGTTATAATTGTTTATTCTAGGGCCAGGATATTATCATTTATGTGTCAAATTTTTAAAGCTTAAAGATTAATTATTCGGAATTTTGTAAGGCATTCTGGGCTTTGGGGCTTCTATGGAAGTACCGCTAATGGTCTCCACAAAGGACATGTTAAGTGTACCCATAAAAGACGAATGTGTATGAAAGTTGTAAAATCAAAAGAGCTGTGTCAGGATCGTAGTTTGTGGCACTCAATAGACTGTGCTTAATTAGGCGTGAATGTGTATGTATGTATGCCAATTTGGTTGTCCAAGCAGATTTGAACGACTGTCTCGCAGAAAATCGATGTGAAGCAATGCTAACGCGTTTCGTTCGGTGAGTGTCCTATAGTGAAGCAAGCGCATTGCATTCCGGGAGCGGCCGGTATATATCTTAATACAACTATACTGATACAATTTTGTATAGAGTGCCAGCTATTGCTATAGTTTGATATATCAACATAGTGATCAACATGAATCTTGTCATAAGGAAAGGAAATTCTTAGCAGCATCACGGAGTCTGGAAATGTTAACGGAACACTTTTTTCTAAAAGACTCTCAAGTCTGTTCTTCTTCAAGATTCTTCTTGAGCTCACTCACAATAATTCGGCACTTTAATGTTGAAAGAAAACAGCTTCAGGTAAGCTCTTTAAAGTGTATGAAGTTTACCCGCTCTAGGCCAGCGTGGTGGACTTATCTCGTCTCTCTACTTTAGGTGTCTCATGCCCAGCAGTGGTATGTATATGGATTATTAATTATGGTTATCAAGAAAAATGGCTAAGACGGTGATTACCGCATTTCGACATGTTGAAGTCAATAATATTTCTTAAAATACCAATTACTTTCCACAAATAATACTCTTCATTACATAATTGTTTTAGCCTCACCTTAGTACAACCGTTGTCTTTATGCGGGTATATATTTATAGCAATACTTTAGTACTGCCACGTGGTCCCGCGGTACAAGTATGTGCCGTGCGATCTAAAGGTCCTGGATTCGATTCCCGGGTCGGGCAAAGTGTTAATGGGTTTTTCAATTAGGAAATTCTCGGTAACAGCACGGAGTCGGGAAATGTGCCTGAAAAACGGCAATAAGCTCGCCCCTTATTACGTGGGACTGATAAATACCTGGCAATATATAGGTGCAGAAATGCACGTCTGCCTACCCCTTCGGGGAATACAGGCGTGAGTTTATGTATGTATGTACTTAAGTACTATTGGTTCAACATTAAAATGTCCTACTCCTAACAAAAGTGATTTGAATGTCTGTATGACTATAATACTACCACGGTATATCTATCGATAATTCACAGACTGTGTTTTAAGTGACACTTAATAGGGGACGAGTACCTATTTGCATATTTCGAGCACATGTTCTGCCCCGTGGCGCAGTAGACTAGACATCAGCATGCGAAACGTGAGACCGCGGGTTCGATCCCCGCACCGAGACAAATGTTTGTGTGATCCACAAATATTTGTTTCGGGTCTGGGTGTTAATGAGACCGAAAAGCCTCTCGTTAGTTTTTGATACCCACGACACAAGAGTCGTATCTTAATGTGGGGTCAGAACTATGTATGTGACTGTTGGGTGTATTTATTTATTACTAGCTTTTGCCCGCGACTCCGTCCGCGTAGACTACAGGGTTGGGTTCAGAAAGAAAATAAGTTGTAGTCTATTTTTATTTTACCCCCTTATTTGTAATTTTTTACTAACTTTGAATGTCATATTTATTTATAATCAACAGCCTAAAAAATAAGATTCAAGCTTCTAGCTTTAAAATGACAATACTTCCATACAACCTTCCATCCCCCCTTTCAACCCCTTTAAACCTTTTTTTGGAATAAAAAGTAGCCTATGTCCTTTCTCAGGCTCTAAACTATCTGTGTACCAAATTTCATTTAAATCAGTCCAGTAGTTTTAACAGGAACGCGAGACAGATAGACAGACAGAGCTACTTTCGCGATTATAATATTCGTATGGATTCCAGACTCAATGCTGATGCTGTGAATGTCTTAATAAAAGAAACTCGCCGCAACGTACGCATGGACGATTTATTAAATCATCAACTTCCGTCGTAAACACATTTTAATAGCTACATTATCCAGTTATATTAATTTCATACGTACATAAATGCAAATTGTATTTGAGGAAAATGTTATACCTATGTGATATTAACATCAAACCAGTTCAATTGTTTTTGCGTAACCAACCTATATACATGATGATAAAGTGACAGTCATGTTTAATTTTTTGTATTAATTTGATATACCCATGCTAGCTTAGTGGTAAAGAATAGTAAAACTAGACATGTAATCCAGCTTCACCCGGGCTCAATTTTATGAAATGAATAAACCCATGTCCTTTTCCAACACTTTATCTATATTCAAACAAAAAATCGTCGAAATTTGTTCAGAGGTTAAGCTGTGAAATTTTAGTTAAAAAAAGACAATTATTCGAATTTAGTATGTCAGTATGGATTCAAAACTTTTAACACAGAAAATTGCCTTCTGTACAACTGACAAGGACTATAGTAAAATCTAGTTAACCACGCAAGTCTAGTGTCACGCATTAAAGAAATTAATTATGAAAAAAAAAGTCAGCAAAGATCCTCACAATATTTTCCTTCATCGTTAAAGTTATGGATACACAAATAACATTGAGATTTGAACGCGCGTCCGCAGATATTTTGTCTAATCTACGCGCCTTATATCCAAGGCCATCACTCACAATGGTTAAGCGTTAAATCACGTGGTTATAGTATAAAATCCCATTAGTATTCTCCGAGTAAAAATAATAAATCAGCTTGTGCGGCGTCGATGGGTAACTATTAACGTCGGTCCCTTCACTTGCTTCCTCTTTCGCAACCAGTTGCAGCACGCTATTCATACTACTAAATATAGACGCAGGTAAGTTACAAATCAGTGTAAATTTTGCTGTGTATACCTTTTTATAGAGCGCGGGAAAGTGATAGGACTGGTAACTTACGGTAATTGGATCGAAGTTAATACAGCGTCAATTGGTGGCGAAAATTGCTATGAGCAGTCGACGAAACTACCTTTCGTTTTCCAACTCCTCCTTTATTTGTATATCGCTTCTAGTGTTATATATTTGTACGTGAAAATTTGCACAACAAAAAGTACTTTAGAATTTTTTAGGTCCGTAGTCCACCAACCCGCACTAGGCCAGCGTGGTAGACTAAGGCTTAAACCCTCTCACTTGCAGTGGCGGTACTTCCATAGAAGCCCAAAAGCCCAGCTTGCCCTACAAAATTCCGAATAATGATGTGTAAGCTTTAAATCTTAGCAATTTGGCATATAATTGAAAACATCCTGATCCCACAATAAGCAATTGTAAACTAGACATTATACAATTAACGTGTAACGCTTTTGAGCTTCTATGGAAGTACCGCCACTGCTCACTTGTAGAGGAGATCCCCTGCCCGGCAGTAGGACTTATATGGGCTAGTGATGATGACGACTTGGTGATAAATAGGAAATTTATCTTACTTTCGACAGGTGGACGGTCATTAAACTACGAGTCACACGTTATCTGGGATAAAACTCAAGAACGCTTACGTTTATATAGTTACTATTGCAACTATATTTCGTCACTTAAGTAATCATGTAATATATAGCAGTTTTAGAGAATGAAAACGTCACGTTTAGCTTATTTATTTTATTAAATAGTATAAATGAAGACAAAATATTAAAAAAATGATAGTATAACCATGAGTTTACTAATAATTAAAAAAAAGGGCTCCGAAAACAAAAAAAAGGCATTTTAAAATACAATTTCATAAAAACATTTTGAATAATATATAAGATGCCAAGCAAATACAGCTTCCGCCACGAACTACGAATGTTTAGGCACACGATCGAGAATCACGGCGGTCGCGGGTTCAAACCCCAGGCACACACCTCTGACTTTTCGAAGTTATGTGTGTATTCACAATGAATTATCACGTACTTTAACGATGAAGGAAAACATATTAAACCTGCACACCTAAAAGTTCTTAGGAATTTCTTAGGTGCGTAGTCCACTACTAGGCCTGCGTGGTGAACTAAGGCCTAAACCCTCTCAATGGATATGTACTAACTACCTAAATAAGGGTAAATGTGGACCTTTATTCCATTTGGCTTAATCTGCATATATTTTATTGAAATTCACGAGAATCCTCAGATCGATCGATACTTTACATATCCCCTATATTTTCCTTATTATTTATGCGAGCTACAGTTTATATTAAATAATGAATAATAAAATCTCACAGAACTTCAAACCTCATTACACGCTACTTCAAACTAAACAAGTCATTTTTTTTTATTAAAAGCAAATCACAAAACAAACAAAAAGCGCTTAATAATATATTAAGTTATTATAGTTACTCCTTCGTTCACAAATACGGAACTCACAGCATAAATTAATAAACGTAACAAACCTCACTAAACAATATCCAAATGTACACAAAAACAATTCGATTCTCACACACAATATACGAACTTGTAACACGCACGTCCACGCAGACCGAGGCGGGTAGTGAAACTGTGCAAGTGACCAATTCCCAACGAGCGTACCGTCCGTACTATCCAAAGTGATTCATTGATGGAGTGCAGGTGACCGGTGGCGCAATGCTCACACGATAAGCGATGATTGCTTCGAGGAAACTATTTCAAATAATATGTGTTCAATTGGAGCATAAATAAAGAGAACGTATTGCCGTGGTTTTAATAAACAGTATTTTTATGAAGCTTTTGTTAACCGTAAATACACACTGCGGAATCTTAGGTGAGGCAGGCAAAGCTGCATTTTTGAACCCACGTTTCACTAGTAGTTGATAAGAACATGGAAATCATACCGGGGTCCTCTAGATTGTACTCACTTTTGCCGCAGGATCAACGCACCTAAATGGTCTCAGTTGTAGAGGAGGCCCAGCAGTGAGACGTATATGGGCTGATGATGATGATGATGATATACAATAGTTTGATAGAATGCAGTATTAATTCATTGTCGTGACAAAAATAAAAACAATTCCATACTGAATCGCGATCGCTTATGCTTTGAGGAAAGCACAAGCAATTTATAAGAATAATGACGTAAGAGCCGTTCGTGGTTCGTTTTCTAATGACGAGCCATTTCACTGAAATACTCACTAACTATGATTTAAACTACAAATGTTCTAGAATTGTAACCCTATAGTTTTATTTACTTATTAGTATTTATACCAACACGGAAAAGTAGTCGCTGAATTTTATAGTTTAAGATACTTACGTTGTGTCGTGGGTATCAGAAACTCGAAGGTCGAAGGACTCATAACCACTAAGAGCAGAGTCAAATGTACGTGTATACTATGTATGTATGTATGTATGTATACATATATTATGCAATCATTTGTCTCGATGTGGGGATCGAATCTACAGCCTTTCGTTCCACAAGCTGGTATCTAAACCATTGCGCCATGGAGTATGCCTCCGGCCCTAAATTGAGTGAAGATCGGCGTAAGATAATTATCTCTTAGGAAAAAAAAAACATACCCTTACTAAAAGTATAAATAAGGAGGTAACTTTGATATTGAATGCTATTGTTATGAACCCTAATTTTTATTTTATTTTAATATAAATATTTAAAATAATTTAAATATTTGGTGCTTCGTCGATTTTGAACTAAAAATTGGTAGCTATTAAAACACAGAGATGCTATGTACATATGTATGCAATACCAACCTCTTTGGGGATTCCGTCACAAGAGAGTATGAATGACATGAACCAGTTCACACCCTATTGACATTGCATAAAATTGATCCGCAGATATCGATGTTTATCGGAGATGGAAATTGTTATGCCAGTATTCAAAAAACTTTAAGGAATTTCTTCTAGTCTTCCCTAGTCGTTCTATTTTGTGTCAACGGTCAATACACTTTAAACATACATAAATAATGTAAATATAATTAATTTGTACACAACTGGCTTGAAACAACAGCGTTCTAGAAACAGCAGCGACTTGTAGACAACTCAATCAGTTCCGCTGAACACATCATAAATATTCATCGCGCGACCACTTCCCAGCCGATTTCAAATGAGCAGCTGTCTCGCCGCTTGCTGCTTTACTTGTCAGTACAGATTGTGTTGTAACATTAATAATTCCTCAATTATAACACGTAGAATTAAAAGGAACATTTAAGACTTTGGGGTCTAAGCTCGTGGTCTACTTAAGAGAAGTTGCAATGAATTTAATAAGTTATTTCGAAAATATCGAGAGGAACCTGCACATTTTAAAGTTTTTCACAACAAATTTCTTAGTTGTGACCCCACTAGATCGGCTTGGTGGAATATATAGGGCTTAACCCCTCTTAGTTGTAGGGAGGCCCGTCCTCAGCAATGAAACGTATCCAGGGCGTAAAAAGACCGTGATCGAAAACTAAAACAGGTAATAATTACGGTCATTACAAACACATTGACGTCAAAAAAACCGACAAAAAACGCTTTCCTACTAACCATAAGTATTAAATGTATGAGGTAAGTAGGAAAACGTCATTTATTTTACTTTTTGCAAAAAAAATTAGATGTATATGGATGCCAAGTTCTATGTAGATAATCGTAAAATTTATTAGCACGAATGGATCATATTTGCAAAATAGTTTTATAACAATTTCTTGTTTCTAATAATTGGTACTTAATAAGTAATAAAAAAACACTTAAAATTTTAACAATTCTTATTTACACAATGAATTCATTTCACTTAGGATGTACTTCAAGCTGAAGATTTGACTTGGCTAGATATCCTTTGTAGTCAATAAATTCGAAAAAAAATATCCAACAAGACTCCAACCAATAATATCAGTATAGAAATGGAACCCATAGCAATAGATTCCCATTATACTACTGAAAATACGAATAACAGTTATGCGTTGATAAATGTCCTAAAACCAAAGTGTTTTTTGGCGCGTACTGCGCTCGATACGCTTCCATTGTTATAATATACGAAACGGGACCTATTGTATATTACAGTTACAAGATTCAGTTATTCGATAGTGAATCAACACAATCTTGGATATAATACTGAAGAGTGAGAAAGAGAGGAAGGTAGAATAATAGAGACAGAATAAATGGGTATGACTGCTATCAAAAAGGTATTACATGCACACGTACTTAATAGCAGACGAGAGCGTCGTCATCATCATCATCATCATCAACAGTCTTTTTTCACGTCCACTGCTGGACATAGGCCTCTCCTGACTCGACTGAGCTCGATCTTTGGCCTTTTTCATCCAACCGCTGCCAGCCACCTTGCGGATATTGTCGTTTAAAAATGCTCGCATTTTCCTGGATCCCGTGTTGCTATGGAGAATCTCTCACAGAGACTCAATAACGCTGTCTGACCTGGACATAGAAACCGCGATATTTCCACCGCGTATCCAAAATACTTAGGTACCGATGAGGTAGTTGAGACCGATATCAACCTTTGTTTAACCACAATCTTCAGTTTTACTTTTTACCTAGTCATATCATAATAGATCTAATTCCTTGTTTCCCAAAACATTATAACAATCAGAATTGAAACCTACCGCATTTAAAATAAATGTCACAACTGCATAACAAGGACAAGCAGGTTTCACGTGACAGCAGGCGTTGCAACTGCCAATCAAATCAAACACATCGCGACTTATTGCGGAATTGACTTGTACTCGTAGTAGCAAATGTAAGGACCGTCGCAAACTTATAGACAAAGTTTTGAGCCTTAGATAATATTACTGACTACTTATTGAACAGTTGGCTCATCAAAGACACACAAACACACATTTATAATATTAGTCACCAAACAAAAAAATGCAACGTACGATTCTGTCGAAGATAAGAAATTTATTTTTTATCACTTTTTCTTTGAAATGAAACATCGCTAAGTATGTCAAGGTTTGTTTCTATAAATTCATTTCTAAGTTTGTTTTATTGCAGCTAAATTAATATTAATTATTTGGCGTTTTAAAGTACGCCATTAATTTTATTACGATTCTCCATTTAGATAACTTCCATTCACAAGTTTTGGTCAAGTACATTTAGTGTGAGACTGGCGATGTCGCTTGATTATGACTGCGTTATATGTATGATTAATATATAGATTATAAAAATCAGGAAGGCAGTCTAAATAGAATTACAAATAGCAAACACCCAGTGTCTTTTACTGTCACTGATCTCTTGAATAGCCCATGCTATATGTTATACAAAATTTATAATTCTAATGATCTAATGATTATATCCAGTGACTTAGGGCCGTTCTAGTATTACGTAAGTTATTTTTATTTGCAACTATTACCCCCCCCCCCCCCCTTCATATCATTAAAAGTTACCCCTGCCCTTCTTTAGTGTTACGTAGTCAAAGTCAAAGTCAAATTATCTTTATTCAAATAGACTTTTAGCAACACGAAATGTCTTTTTTTTTAACAGAAATACGAAAGAAACTCACGTAATACGTGAAGGCTGCAAAAATTTCTGACCAGATTAAAATTAAGATAATATGCTATTTGGCAAACCCCAAACCATGATATGCATATAGACAATATTTCTCACTTGAACCGTTCAAGCGCTAATAAGGGAGATCCGAGTATTATAACTTTCGAATTTAGAATTATTACTTGCTCAGTCTACGATAGCCTTTATTAGTATGGATAAGTCGCTGAGTCGCAACATCGATTCGTCAAGGGCATTGCACAAATAATTTCAATATCGCAACCCTTACGAATATGGAGTCGACGGCCTCAGATACACTTTACTGGCCATTTGTTTTGTAACCGAAGGAAAACGCGGGCGGAATTTGTTTTGGTAATACAAAAAAGGAATTCATTCTATTTGTAACTATGTATATTGGCTGTGAGATCTAGAGGGTTCAATTTCCAAGTCGGGCAGTGTTAAAAAAAAACTCAGTTGCAGCACGAAATCTGGATATTTTTGGATGTGTATTTATTACGTATAAAAAAATATAATTTGCGAAGTGTAGTTGCAAAAATACTCTGTCTTCGGGGATACAGGCGTGACTTTTATATTTGTAACTAAATTGAATTAAGGGAGGCGGATTCCTGATTAGGAGATCGTTTTTGAACAGGGCTTTGAACGCTTCCGGTGAAATGAATTCCGGAAATATTTTGGATGATGGTATTTTCCTCAAAAAAGTATTAAATAAAAACAATTATTTATTTCGTGTAATAGTTATTCTAAATGGTAGACCAACAACATAATCTGAAAGGACGGCGATGCTAATAAATCATGATCTATGGTGGTATCAGAGACCCAGAGAAAATGGAATGAAGCGCTCCTGAAACCATAGACAAAATCACGTTCTACAATTGTTATTACACCGAATTCAACAAGACGTCTACATATAAAAACTGAGTTGCGACTCAATAATTGTCAACAAAACCGTGGTTAGTGCTCATTAAACCGTTGACAATGGCGGTAACGGTCCGCCGAGCGGGTTCGTCGCGGTGTCAGAATTTTTGTAATAGTCCAAGGTCAAGGTGATAACGGCCTTGGGTTATTTTCTCCAATTTATATATCACATGCTAATGATTCGATCTCGATGTCCTAAGTTAAGTGCAGAGGAATGATGGTTATACATTTTTAAAAGGTTAGACAATGTCACGGTAATACTATCATACAGTAGTTTAACTTCATACAAACGGGCGAAACGCGAGTTATACCTACACGCCTCGATCGCGGCATGCGCTGACATGCAGGCAGTCGCGAATGTGCCGCAGTCACGAACGGACGGTGTTGTATTTTAAGCAGTAACCGCGCGATTTTTATACAAAATAAGTGTAAGAGCCTATTTAATATGACAAGTATATATTGTGTTTATATATTGTGCTGTTTTTGGTTGCATGAAATCTTCCAATCAAAAAATAAAATGCATTTTTATTGAACACTTCCTATTCCATTCACAAAATATTTTATTAGTTTAAATAAAAATAAAGAATATTTACAATCACAAAAATAGATAGGAAGTCAAAGTAGTTAGTTGTTATCGCATGTTTACGTACCGCGCGGCTGTAGGTATTTATTTCAAAAATGCGGCCGAGTTAACATACTAAATATATGATAGTATTACCGTGACAATGTTAGTGATATGAACTATATTTGTTTATTTTAGAGTTATTGAGACTGTATTGGCAGTCTTGGGTTCAATCCCCGGGTAGGGGAAAGGGTTATTGGGTTTTTCCATTTGGAAATTCTCAGTAGTAGTACGGAGTCTGGAATTGTGCCCGAAAAACGGCAATAGGCTCGCCCCCTATTACGTGGGACTGATAAACACCTGGCAATATGTAGGTGCCGAAATGCACCTTTGCCTACCCCCTTCGGGGAATACAGGCGTGAAGTTATGTATGTACGTAGAGTTATTAATGTTAGATATCAATATTTCATTTACCATTTATTTACAGTGTTATACCATTTCCTATTCAAGTAATGTAACACATTCCTTTTATCAAACATTATTGACATCTTCTAAGCGAACTCACATAATTTATGATTGTTTTTGTCACCAGCACACCCTTTTTTTTCGTGTAGAAAGTAGTAATTAGTAACTGATTTATGTTGTATCGTTTAAGCTATTGTGTTATCGTCTTAGCGAACTTACATAAATCATGATTGTTTTTGTCACCAGCACACCGTTTTTTTCGTGTAGAAAGTGGTAATTAGTAAATTGTTAGTATATTAAGGAAAGCATTTGTGGAACACGACACACTTGTCTTCAAGTTCCCTAGCAAGACGGTTTAGTCATAGTTGAGTTAATTCTGTCAGTTAATTCATAGAGTACAATTAAGTGTATAAATAAAGTGATTGTAAAAGTCATAAAAGTAGAATAAAACCACAATGTAACGCTGAGGGAGTTTCTTGCCGCTTCTTCTTCACAGCGATAATATGTAGCGAAGCGGAATTAGAAAATAAAAGTCTATTATCGAAATAATGTTGTGTGATTTCTTATATCAGAAGCGGGATTATACCAAAAGGCCCATAAATCAAGTATGTATAAACCTAGTGGAGTCTGCAGAAAAGTAAGTACAACAGAAGGAAATAGTGACATTCTCACTATCACTTCTGATGCTGTAAATTTGGTGAGTTATGATTTTTATTTATAACTTTCGATAATTTGCCGACCACAGTTATGGTTTAGTGATTGTATCATCAATATTTAGTTTTGATGAATAAGGATTTTTGTGGAAAAGTTTATTACCTCATCTTCATAGTTTCATAAACTAATAGATTCCAATGATTCCATGATTTTTTTGTGTCTATGCAAATCTATTAAAATTTTAGCATTTGGACGTGCGGCGTCTGGTTAGAAACTAAGAATTTAAATATACCAAATAGTGAGTGTTCTTAAATCAATACAATGTAATGTCATATTTTATTATTTATAACTCAATAGCCTACCAAAAATGCCATGCCGAAAAAAAAAAATAAAAAAAAAATCTTAAGTATTTTTTTTTCTCTTTCCTTGAATCACACGTTTGATATATAACCACTTCAATAGGACATGCCTTTTCAGAATATTAATTTATATATTAGTGAATTGTTAAAGATTATGATAATATTCGTTTTGAACGCAAAATAAATATAATATAATAGCTATTCAAATAATAATAGAAATCTGGATCAAGGAAAATAGTGCTTTTGTCATTAAATAAATACATTTACATATAGGTTAAAGGATGAAGTGATTGATTGCAAAAAATATATATATATATGTGTGTATACAATTAAAAAAAAAACACGGGCACCGCAACAATCATGAACCAAAGTATTTTGCCATTAAATAGAAATGAAATAATACAGACAGTGTTAATTAAATTTGTTTCGGCTAATTTTGTGTATATATTCGTTGCTATAAATAAAACAGGTGCTCAAGCTAAGGACTTTACGGAACCTATCGAGATTCAAATTATTGTGTACCTACATGTTTTCTGTTCAAAGTTGTATAATTTTTTATCAATAGGAAGTAACTAGCTTATCCTCGACGTCAGATGTTAAACATGCCACGAAAAGGTTAAAATAGCAGGCCAAAACGAATAAAATAATGGATATGTTTCTTTACATTCACCAAATCTGCGTATGGACTTATTGTTATTAAAGACTTAAATAAAGATGTAGGTCCCTTATCGATAGTTATAATTTTCATACCGACGATTCTGTTATGAGTAGTAAAAGATGTTGACTTGCCATTATAAGCTGTTTCCGGAGTTTTCTTCTAAATTTATCTAAATAATATTTTTCGTATTAGTATCGTGTACAGCACAGTGTTGCTCGCAGTGTTTATATTTTATAATTAATGATTATAAAATATAAATAAATAAATAAATTCTATTGGAGAATGCATGAGAGCGATACAAACACACATAGACAAGGAATCTGATATTGAACTAATCCGCGATATTGTGTTTAAAACAATTAAATATTATATAATAAGTGATGCAAGTTAAATAAAGCATTTATATAAGTGGGTAAAATCATAAAGAAAGAGTTCGTCATAGCGAGCGTGCTTAGAAAACGAAATAGATATTTAAACTTGAATGAGATGAAATCATTATCATCATCATCATCATCAGCCCATATACGTCCCACTGCTGGGCACGGGTTAAGTTACAATTGGTTCTTTATTTATTCAATAATACAGTCAATCGTCACGATAAAACATTAGACGGGCTTGTAATGAAGCCCTAACGCAGATATGTCAGGACAAATATTATAATTGTAGATACATTTGCAAATATATGTTTTCTTTGCTTTTTCTTTTTTTTTGCTAAGACGCTGATTTTTAACTCAACTAATAAAGATACTTAAGGAGAAACAATTATAGCGTGTAATGCAATATTAATATGATATGTCGAATACATGATGATGTGATTATGGATTTGAAGATTGGCAGATTACTTGAACTTTCTGAATAAATTCGAAAAACTACAGTGAAATTCGTAATATGATATTTTGTAAACTATAGATAGAAGCAGATTTAGGAGTTTATAAATAAGATAAATAAAACCTAACTATATGTTGACCAAGTAGAAGTAAATAGCTTGTTTTGGAATGAATTTCAAAAGATGAAACAGTCTGATATAAGTTTATGCAGTGAATACAATATAATTTATTTCAGTTAAGAATTGTCTAATTAATTTACTGTAAACATAAGTTTCATTTATTAACTAGTCAAGCTACATAGTATATATAACACACGGAATATTCTGCTTAAAAATATTAATATATTTTAAAAAAAAATGTACACCTACCAGTCAGTGTCATAAATACATATATTTTATTTATTCATTCATACTTATGGTCAAATAAAGGCTTTAGATAATTAATAATACACCAACGTCCAACATTGATATTTCACTAAAAGGCGAACTTGTAAGAGATATAAAACAAAGGTGGCATTAT
The DNA here is from genome assembly GCA_907164795.1 of Hemaris fuciformis. Taxonomy (NCBI): domain Eukaryota; kingdom Metazoa; phylum Arthropoda; class Insecta; order Lepidoptera; family Sphingidae; genus Hemaris; species Hemaris fuciformis. Next base: position 2,822,136 of record OU015454.1, read on the forward strand.
GTTTAAAACAATTGTAAACAGCTGGAATAAATTGCAGAATATCAATAGCTATATCATTATAATACATCGCAACAGACTTATTGAAGTTTTAACAGGAACATAATTTAGTCTCAGGTGAAACGATTAGATTAGTAGCTGAAAGAGCAATAGTAGGAGAAATCATTAAATCGAATATAATTAAATGCAGAACATGAAATGTTCATCCAGGAAAACCAAATTATGGTAGTATAAAAAAAAAAAAAAAATAAAAAAAATAAAGCAACTTTACTTACTATTGTTTTTTTTTTAACCGAAGAGGCTTCTTTAAGTAGGACACAAAATAATAGCATTGATAAAGGGAAATTAAAATTAAAGGTAATTTTGTAATGACGACGATTAAGTTGTCTCAAGTCGGTTATACCTAGTATGTACAAAATTAGCAATGTTATTTTATTTTATTTATTTTCTACAAAAAGAATATACAAATATATATATATATATAAAATAAAAAAAGGGGTCACATTCTTCAAAATCTTATTCTTACATTTTGGAAAAATGATATTAAACTATAACAGTTAATTTTGCTGCTCATTGAACATAAGGCTCTTCTACTGATAAATTATATAATCAAGAGTAGCATCGAAATAAAATAGTTTGACTCAGAAGAAAGCCACAAATAAGTTAGTATATTATACGGAGATTACAAAATACTATAATAGTAATCTGTTACTGTTAATTATATTTTTGAAGACTAATTCAATAAAAACAAAGCTTTACAAAAAAAAAAGGGTTATTACCAACCTTCCTTTTTTAGTGCGAGTCGTACTAGCGCACGAAGGGTCCCGTGCAATTATTTATAAAAACGGCAAAAAAAAAAAGACCATGCCTGTTGTATGGGAGCCCTCCTTAAATATTTATTTATTCTGGTTTTCAGTGTTTGTTGTTATAGCCGCAACGGAAATACATCACCTGTCTATCTGTCACGGTTTATGAGATACAGCCTGGTAACAGACGGACAGCGAAGTCTTAGTAATGGAGTCCCAATCTACCCTTTGGGTACGGAACCTTAAAAAGGAAGGTAACATGGACAAAGTCTGGAAGTTCGTGCAATGGGAAGTATTCAGTTCACTAGCACATATTTTATTCACTTTATCACATACAAAAACATTTTCTTTGTATTTTTTTTTTTTAAATAAATACATATATCACAACAGTTTCCACTAATAACAAAATGTGTGTAACATTGGTAACACTTAGAAATGAATTATTTTAAACAATTTTATAACAAATGAAAAAAAAAACAATCAAACAAAATACAGTCCAATATGCTTTATGGAAAAACCAATAAGTATGGAGTTTATACTACGTATCAGGTGTTATTTATAGAGAGGATTTTATATTCCAATATTTTGATTGTTTTAAATTATTATTTCTGCATTAGATACTAACGACAGATAAAATAAATTATTTAGAAGTAAGAAGTTAAATTTGATACTGCTTTTTTTTATGTTACAGAGAGATTTCCGTCCGACGTGTTTGTTACGTTGTAACAAGTTTATAAACATAAAATAAATACAAATAATAACTACATTCAAACAAACAAATAACCCGTTGTTACAATTGAATGCAAACCGCGCGCTTTAACTAGCGATAACATCACAACGACCATATAAGGTATTCGTCGGTGCCGGAAATCAAATTATTTCTAGAACATCGGATAGTAAACGCCACAGCCAGAAATTTCGAGAAAAAATACAATAGCGATCGACGGTTCAACTTCCTACGAACTATTCCATCTCGCTCGATTCTATAATTACTATCTCAGTCCCACAGGGATTTACAAAAATATAGAGGGTAGTCGTGACGTGTCTTGCTTCGGTTGTACCGTTCTTTCCATATCTCTGTCTCATGTCATACGGAACAATCGAGAATCTGACAGTACGCATTGTCGCCTCAGGAAGGAAATAGGCCCACCACCGAACCGATATGTACCTATATAAGGACGAATTCGCGGAGAGAGAATGAGAAATTCCGACGCCAGAGAGTTGTGATTAGTTCGCATTTTTTAAACAGTAGTAAAATCAGTGCTATACTAAAACGAAAAAGAAATTAAAAGCGGATCGCATCATTTTCAACCCCCTTGGTAAGTTTAATATATTTAATTCCAATATTGGCTTGGTTGCTGTTAACTAGTTTTTCGTGTCTGGATTAATTTGATTACTATTCAACAAGTGATTTCTTCAACCTTTTAATAGTGCAAAAATTGCTATGGCTATATATATTTCTTGATAGTGGTATAACAACGTAACGTAATGCGACTGTGAGTATCTTAAAATTGGTAAAATATAACTTACCTTTTTATTTTTCCGATGAGTTTCAAATATGTTTCGCCGCGGTATTTTTCTTCATTAACATTCTATTATACCTAATATTAATTTAGTCCAAATCAATATGGCCGCGATAATTAATTCCCACTGTGTTCCACGCGTATGTTGTTAATATCGGTGGTTTGTGTATTATCTTAATAAGAACTTTATTATCTTAAAATATATTTCCAAATTTAAATATAAGTATTCTATTAAAAATTGCCACCGAATAATTGTATTAGTTTGCTTAGACTTTAAAGCCAGTTAAATTTTTATAATTGTGTAAAGTTATATATAAACTATATTTCCTCCTGTTAGTTCAAATAATGTAATACACACACATAGCTGTGAGATTTATTTTCTAGATTAGCGTGATGTTAAGATAAGAGAAATTTCTCGATGTACCGGCGAAATAAATATCGAAGGTCATTGTTTCACTCGTAGTATTCATGTGTATAAAATTAAACCTGTACTTGTGTAAAAGTTTAAGTGTAACTATTTCTTTTGTACTCATCGCGTAATGGAATGGTGATCGTCCGGCATATAAACAGTTGGGGTTTGATCCTGGGTTGGGTAATTTAAATAATAATTATTAATTATATTGGCATTTGACATATAACTATGTTTCGTTTAATTATTATTTTTTTTTTTTTTTTACAACCGGACCTAAATGTCGCCACTCCATTCCGCTATTTTTTAATTGCTTCACGAAAGATGCCGACGCCCATTCCTGGTCTCGTCTAGTGCCTGGGTGTCGGATCTTTCGCGCTACAAGTGTCGTTTCGACGCGTTCCAGGAAACTGGGGGTTCTCCGTTCGGGTTGAGAAATACGAGCTGCACGTTCACGACTCGGATTGAGAACTACGAGCTGCAAGTCCACAGTACGTTTGTGAACGACAGCTGCACGTACTAGTACGGACTGTACCAACGGGCAACGCTTCTGCCCACCGACTCCAGCAGACCCCTGCGGCTGAGGGCCTTCCGATATATCACCGAAGACCCCTCCACGCGTCACGGGATCGAAAGACCGAAGTTAAGTCCCCAGTGCACATAGGGTTTTATTGGGACCAGAAAGCTTTCCTGTGCCAAGAATCCACCCCCTGGGTGTAGTCATAAATATAGAATTTTTTTTTTTTTTTATTTTTTTTTTTTTTTTAATAAATTGATTATTTTGTAATTGTTTTTTTTTTATTGTTCCCGCCGTCAGGCGGTCGTAATAAGTGGCGCCCACTATATAAAAGGCAAGGCACAGGGAAGTTTTTTTTGTACTCTTTTGGTGTCGGTATTTTTCAATTCCAGGTGGTAAGCCTTTGCGGACGAGGCTGAACGGGGAGGTACCACCGACCCGTTTCTCCTTAAAGAGGAACGGGTAGCCGATTCTTGTCTTCTGGCTCCGCCGGGTAATCAAATACCATCTCAGATTACCCACACATACGCGTGTGTTTCACAGTGGGCATTATACAAATTATTGACTCCGACATTTTAGTTTTGCACAGTCGGGCAACATCAAGTATTTTTTTTTCTTTCTACAACATTGTGTCATTTTTTTTTTATAACATTCCATTCTGATACATTCTGTGCATTTACATTTTATGTTAGCATTTGTATATTGCATTTGTGTTTGTGCGTAATTCACATTTCTTTTCAGAGATTTTTTTTATTTGTGCATTTATTGCATTCATTTTTTATTGTTGCATATCTTTATTGTTTTGTAATTTTATTTCTTTTTTGCTCTGAATAGATAATAGCGGTTACGTACATTATTTTACATCGTTCTTAATATATATTTTTTTAACATAACATTGCCCACAATCGTGTCACATTCCGTCGCGTATTGTTTCAGTTCACTATTTTAATTTAAATACATCGTCTCACAAATTATTAATTAATTAACTTTCATACATATAGCTGTCCCACAATATATTAAGATATTTTAACTTCATTTTTGAACTTAGTCAATTCTCTAAAAATAATTTTCCTTTAAAATGGACCGTAACATTAAATATTTACATTTAACTAAATCGGAGCTCACGTATGAAGTAGCCTTACGCGGTTTAGAACCTAAAGAAAAGGTTGAGGATCTTAGAGTGCAAATTAATAAAATTGTTTCGGAATATCCTGCGGACGCGGTTTTTGACTCATGCTATGACATAGAAACAGACATTAAAGAAGTTAACGCAACTATTAGCAAAATATTAACAAACTTAGATACTTTAGATAATAACCCGGATAATAAACCAGTTTTAGATCGTACTCGCTCGTTAATTAATCACACTTTTATAGTGTCTATCAAGTTACTTGTTATGTTATATTCACGCGGATTATACACGTTGGATTTATTTTATCATTTGTGTTATGTTTCGCGGGTTCGACTCATATATTTTTTTTTATTTTATTTATAGTTGTTAATCAATAGTATGATGATTATATTAGCATTCGTTTATTTTATAATGTATCGGCAAATAATTAATTCAATATTAGTCTGTTCGTTAATCGATTATGTTTGTCTTTAGCGGATTAAAATAAGCCTACACGAATTTTGATGTTTTGATTGGGAGTTTTGTTTTAGTGTTGTATGACTTCTTTATAGGTCTACAAACATTTTAATTGCGTTTTGCAATTTTTTTTAGCGGAGTATGACAGTTTCTTGGTATAGGTCTACTCGTCTGCTGTTTTTTTTTCGTTACAGCGGGTCGTGACTGTAACAAATTCGCTAAAGACTAGACATACTCACAATGCCGTTTAGTTTATTTAATTTTGTTTTTATTAATTGTTCATATATTATCATAGTCGTCACCGTTAACAGTTCAATACTTGTTTACCTTGATACGTACCTAGTGTTTCGGAACATTGGTTAATTTTTTTCCTTTTTTTTTTTACAATATTTTTTTTATTAAAAAGTTATTGCGTTTCGGTCTCTGTCTACGTTTGTCTTTGATGAATTAAAATAAGCCTACACGGAGTTTGATGTTTAGTTGGGAGATATTTTTTTATTTTTTTGCGTTTTGCGCATTTATGGCGGGTTGCGACCTCTTGTATAGGTCTGATTCGTTTTGTTGTTTTGCGTTCTGCGCGTATAGAGCGGGTTGTGACTCTTTAAATAAGCCTACACTAATTTTCTCGTTAGAGCGGGTTGTGACTCTTTAAATAAGCCTACACTAATTTTCTCGTTACAGCGGGTCGTGACTGTAACAAATTCATCAAAGACCAAATGTATTCCACAGTGCCGATTTCGTCCGAATGTTTCATGTTACAGTATTTTCCCTCTTAGATGCTCTTTGTCATGCAGTGCTGTTCTTGAGTCCAATCTTATAATAGATTTGTACTCTAGTTGTATGGTAGTCTGTTGATAATTATAGAATTCTTCAGACAAATGTGACAGGTCGTATGCAAGGTCGCATGGTAGGTATTTGTTAGTGGATGTATGAAAGTGAGACAGTTACTGGGCGGTTCTATCCTTCTTAGGCGCTTGCCGCAGCGGATTTTACTACGTAAAATCCTTTCTCTGGGAGAGGGGGTATTGTTACGTTGTAACAAGTTTATAAACATAAAATAAATACAAATAATAACTACATTCAAACAAACAAATAACCCGTTGTTACAATTGAATGCAAACCGCGCGCTTTAACTAGCGATAACATCACAACGACCATATAAGGTATTCGTCGGTGCCGGAAATCAAATTATTTCTAGAACATCGGATAGTAAACGCCACAGCCAGAAATTTCGAGAAAAAATACAATAGCGATCGACGGTTCAACTTCCTACGAACTATTCCATCTCGCTCGATTCTATAATTACTATCTCAGTCCCACAGGGATTTACAAAAATATAGAGGGTAGTCGTGACGTGTCTTGCTTCGGTTGTACCGTTCTTTCCATATCTCTGTCTCATGTCATACGGAACAATCGAGAATCTGACAGTACGCATTGTCGCCTCAGGAAGGAAATAGGCCCACCACCGAACCGATATGTACCTATATAAGGACGAATTCGCGGAGAGAGAATGAGAAATTCCGACGCCAGAGAGTTGTGATTAGTTCGCATTTTTTAAACAGTAGTAAAATCAGTGCTATACTAAAACGAAAAAGAAATTAAAAGCGGATCGCATCATTTTCAACCCCCTTGGTAAGTTTAATATATTTAATTCCAATATTGGCTTGGTTGCTGTTAACTAGTTTTTCGTGTCTGGATTAATTTGATTACTATTCAACAAGTGATTTCTTCAACCTTTTAATAGTGCAAAAATTGCTATGGCTATATATATTTCTTGATAGTGGTATAACAACGTAACGTAATGCGACTGTGAGTATCTTAAAATTGGTAAAATATAACTTACCTTTTTATTTTTCCGATGAGTTTCAAATATGTTTCGCCGCGGTATTTTTCTTCATTAACATTCTATTATACCTAATATTAATTTAGTCCAAATCAATATGGCCGCGATAATTAATTCCCACTGTGTTCCACGCGTATGTTGTTAATATCGGTGGTTTGTGTATTATCTTAATAAGAACTTTATTATCTTAAAATATATTTCCAAATTTAAATATAAGTATTCTATTAAAAATTGCCACCGAATAATTGTATTAGTTTGCTTAGACTTTAAAGCCAGTTAAATTTTTATAATTGTGTAAAGTTATATATAAACTATATTTCCTCCTGTTAGTTCAAATAATGTAATACACACACATAGCTGTGAGATTTATTTTCTAGATTAGCGTGATGTTAAGATAAGAGAAATTTCTCGATGTACCGGCGAAATAAATATCGAAGGTCATTGTTTCACTCGTAGTATTCATGTGTATAAAATTAAACCTGTACTTGTGTAAAAGTTTAAGTGTAACTATTTCTTTTGTACTCATCGCGTAATGGAATGGTGATCGTCCGGCATATAAACAGTTGGGGTTTGATCCTGGGTTGGGTAATTTAAATAATAATTATTAATTATATTGGCATTTGACATATAACTATGTTTCGTTTAATTATTATTTTTTTTTTTTTTTTTACAACCGGACCTAAATGTCGCCACTCCATTCCGCTATTTTTTAATTGCTTCACGAAAGATGCCGACGCCCATTCCTGGTCTCGTCTAGTGCCTGGGTGTCGGATCTTTCGCGCTACAAGTGTCGTTTCGACGCGTTCCAGGAAACTGGGGGTTCTCCGTTCGGGTTGAGAAATACGAGCTGCACGTTCACGACTCGGATTGAGAACTACGAGCTGCAAGTCCACAGTACGTTTGTGAACGACAGCTGCACGTACTAGTACGGACTGTACCAACGGGCAACGCTTCTGCCCACCGACTCCAGCAGACCCCTGCGGCTGAGGGCCTTCCGATATATCACCGAAGACCCCTCCACGCGTCACGGGATCGAAAGACCGAAGTTAAGTCCCCAGTGCACATAGGGTTTTATTGGGACCAGAAAGCTTTCCTGTGCCAAGAATCCACCCCCTGGGTGTAGTCATAAATATAGAATTTTTATTTTTTTTTATTTTTTTTTTTTTTTTAATAAATTGATTATTTTGTAATTGTTTTTTTTTTATTGTTCCCGCCGTCAGGCGGTCGTAATATGTTACCGGACTGGAAGCCTAGTTTTCTGCCTGACGTGTTACCAGACAGGAAGCGAAGCACAGAGAGATTTCCGTCCGACGTGTTACCGGACTGGAAGCCTAGTTTTCTGCCTGACGTGTTATACCGGGCAGAAAGCGAAGCACAGAGATATTTCCGTCCGACGTGTTACCGGACTGGAAGCCTAGTTTTCTGCCTGACGTGTTATACCGGGCAGAAAGCGAAGCACAGAGATATTTCAGTCCGACGTGTTACCGGACTGGAAGCCTACTTTTCTGCCTGACGTGTTATACCGGGCAGAAAGCGAAGCACAGAGATATTTCAGTCCGACGTGTTACCGGACTGGAAGCCTAGTTTTCTGCCTGACGTGTTATACCGGGCAGAAAGCGAAGCACAGAGATATTTCAGTCCGACGTGTTACCGGACTGGAAGCCTAGTTTCCTGCCTGACGTGTTATACCGGGCAGAAAGCGAAGCACAGAGATATTTCAGTCCGACGTGTTAAACCGGACTGGAAACCTAATTTTCTGCCTGACGTGTTATACCGGGCAGAAAGCCATGCACAGAGATATTTCAGTCCGACGTGTTAAACCGGACTGGAAACCTAATATTCTACCTGGCGTGTTATACCGGGCAGAAAGCGAAGCACAGAGAAACTACCGTCCGACGTGCTTTCCGGACTGAACTATATTGAGAGGATTTTCGAAACAAGGTTAAAAAAGTGTTCACTTTCACATAAGGATCACGGAATTAACAGACTTAGATGCTAATGTTAATATTAGTTTGAGGACAAACTAAGGGCAGGATGGCCGAATGTTAGATATCAATATTTCATTTACCATTTATTTACAGTGTTATACCATTTCCTATTCAAGTAATGTAACACATTCCTTTTATCAAACATTATTGACATCTTCTAAGCGAACTCACATAATTTATGATTGTTTTTGTCACCAGCACACCCTTTTTTTTCGTGTAGAAAGTAGTAATTAGTAACTGATTTATGTTGTATCGTTTAAGCTATTGTGTTATCGTCTTAGCGAACTTACATAAATCATGATTGTTTTTGTCACCAGCACACCGTTTTTTTCGTGTAGAAAGTGGTAATTAGTAAATTGTTAGTATATTAAGGAAAGCATTTGTGGAACACGACACACTTGTCTTCAAGTTCCCTAGCAAGACGGTTTAGTCATAGTTGAGTTAATTCTGTCAGTTAATTCATAGAGTACAATTAAGTGTATAAATAAAGTGATTGTAAAAGTCATAAAAGTAGAATAAAACCACAATGTAACGCTGAGGGAGTTTCTTGCCGCTTCTTCTTCACAGCGATAATATGTAGCGAAGCGGAATTAGAAAATAAAAGTCTATTATCGAAATAATGTTGTGTGATTTCTTATATTAATGTGTCTTTTTGTTGCTTTTTTTGGTTTGGTTTACGCGTGTCCGTGTATCCGTGTACGCGTCTACCTGCGAAAACCTGTAATTGGCCTTATTTGACATATTGTATTCACCTGTAAGTTTTCAAAAATAATAATTCGTAATAGCCTCGAGGAATACCAGCGCGGTGAGACAAAACATCGTCATGGGTTTTAGTAATTGTCATTGGTTTCTGCAATACATGCCTACCGTGCAGAAACCCCCAGTACACGATTTTTATAAAAATGTATTATGTTAAATCCTTGAACACTTCGTAAAATGTTTTTATCGTCATCATGAGCCCATATACGTCCCACTGCTGGACACGGGCCTCCTCATAAACGTTTTTATAGCAAATAAATATATTATTATTTATAATTCCAAACACAAGCCTCTTATTAATCAAGTGTTATGTATTCATATTGAATCATTACACACTTGACAGCTAAGAAAAACATTGAGACGGAACCTGCGGACGTAAACTCGTAGTGTGGTATTTTTTTAGATATGTAAAATAAGTATGATTATAATAGTTAGTCTAGACCAGAGGTTCCCAGCCTCTTTTGTTTTATAGACCACTTTAAAAATTTTGATGGATCCGGTGGAACCCCAGCAGCTAAAAAAAAAGACGCGCTGCACTTGTTGTATTATGAAATATCCAAGTATTTACAAGTAACAGTCGCTGAGCTTATTCAAATATTATCTGATAATATATTGATAGGAGAAATCAAGCCAACATTTTACTTCTTGACTATCGAAACCAAATTAATTTCCATGGACCCCCGCTTACGATTGTGGACTCCCATTTTTACCCCCGTCGAGTCTCCCGTGGATCCCTGGGGGTCCACCTGGACCGCTTTGGGAATAACTGGTCTAGATCTTTGCCTATAGAACACTGAAGTATAAAACCCATGCATTTTGCAATTAAAGTTGACCCCCCTGTGAAACAAGCATTAATATTTATTATATAGGGTTTAACCGCAATCAGCTATCCAATTAACCGGAGATCAAGACATAGCCTACGCTTTTTATTACCACACCATATTGCGTCTTATTTCAACACTATTAGACCTATTTTCCCTCGCAACAGTTAACTGCGACAAATAATTTTGCAGGTACAAGTTTTTCCTGCAGATTTCCTCGTATATAAAAAGGCCGGTGTGATAAAAACAAAATGTTTTGAATTATTCTTTGGTACATAAAAACGACATATCAACCAGTTCCGCGAGATATCCAAACACCGGTGACGCAAAAAATTGTGGTTTTTTGTTTTGAATACAATTGAAAAAATGTAGTGACTAAATTCATATACAGATGTCGATTTATGGTAATCGGTCGCATTCTGGGACCAGTGCTTTTGTTTATAATGGTCATTTACATGTCAGCATATTTATGTCAATTGGTCAATTTGGAACCAAAAACTACAATAATTACTTTGATCTACTGATGTCTAGGCACTCTAAATAAAGTCAAATTAAATGTTACATGCTTTTTAATCGCTTATTTTAGAAAGTAAAAAAGAAAAGGGTGCAGAAATGCATCTCTACCTATAATAACGGCCTTTACCTGCAATATAGGCCTGAGGTTATGTATAAGTATGTTTTTTTTTTTTTTCAACAAGATAAAATATTTTTACACCTTTATAATTCTGTGAAACGTATAGTCAGTGATAGATATCGTACAAACAGAACTGTCTATGAGTGCTATGCATGTGACAGTTGAATAATATCCGCTAATATATAATAATTAAAGCGACAGGGTGTGGACGTATGTAAGGTAAAAACTATCTGGGGCAGGGTCTCCACTGGTCTCGAACCTTCGACTTAGAGCAATTTTATGCTGACAGTGATACGAACAGGCTAATAGTAATAATCTAATTGACGATTGGTAATACCTCTATTAATTTCTGATTTTCTCATCTATATTTCTAGCAGCCAATAATTAAATGTTGGGTACGTGACTCCATTACAATTAATAGGAGGTAGGTTTTAGGTTACCACGCTGGCCTTATTCAAGTAGTCAGATATATCCAACATTTAATTTTAGTAGTCATACTCACGATTGAGAAGTGGACAAATCTTTGTTTCCAACTCCTCCTTTATATCTTCTTTCTGATTAATTTCGTTGCGGGATCATGAAAAATAAGGTTCCCTTAGCTTCACTGAGCTTCAGTGCTCGGTGTCAATACTGTGCGTGTCGCTGTTGATCCTGGAGCACATGAGTTACAGTGGCGGGTGTGTGTGATAGGGCAAACAAGTCATACTTACGATGTTTTCCTTTATAATTAAAATGTGAGAGAATTAATTGTGAATACTTATGTATAACTTGGGAATTCAAAGGAGTATGCCTGGTATTTGAAAATACCTCTCATCCCGTGTCCAGTAACCAAACCAGAGACCTCTTGGTCGCAAGCAGTTTTATACCTCGGGTCCAATGTAGGTTTTTATAAAAACTAACAATTAACAATAAGCCTACCAAAAATACATGCTCCATTCCCGAATCCCCTTACGTCATTGGGAGTCCCTCATCTCTTACCAAAAAGAACCTTAAATCATCGTTCGTGACGCGACAAAATTACAACAATTACAAACAGTTATACAAATGATTAGAATGACAATGGCTTGTTCGTGACTCAAGGACCGCAGGTTTTTACGTCCATTTATTCAATGGTTTTTTCAAATGACCTTATGATTTCAATACGATGAGATGCGATGTTGCAAAAAGTTGATTATTAAATATTCGATAATCATAAGATATAAAAAGATTCATCATATGAGTTGTAAAACCCGCCATATTGCAAAGCTTTTTTGTAACATTAGACAGCCCCGTGGTACAGTTGGCTAGACACCAATTTGTGTAACGAGAGGCCGCGGGTTCAATCCTCGCGCCGAGACAAATGTTTGTGTGACCCACAAATATTTGTTTCGGGTCTGAGTATTTGCGTGACGGAAAAGTGTCTCGTAGTTTCTGATGCCCACGATACAAGACTTGATATCTTAGTGTGAGTTCAGAACTATGTATGCGACTGTTGGATGTTGTAGTTATTTTTATTTATTTATTTATTCACTTTCCGGGAGCAGCCAGTGTACATCCAGTTAGCAGACTGATGTAGGGTGATTTGCCGGTCGAAATAATATATGGACTGCATTGCAATTATCATCGAGTGTTAGTTACTAAAATAACCAACGATTTACGTCCTACTGCTGAGTATGGGTTCCTGCCGTAGAGAACGATCAGTCTTTTTTTTTCTTTTTTTTATTCTGGCACGGCAAAGTGACTCCACTGTACCTGATGGTAAGCACCTTTCTTTAGTCTACCTTGAGAAGAAATGGTCTTAACTTCACCACGCACTCCACTAAATGCGGGGTTATGGACTCTACATACGATAAATCGTAAAGGAGAAATTCTTTGTAAGGAACTCTTAGCTTTGCAAGTTTAAACTAATTCTCTTCATCGTTTTAAGTCAAATTACTTTCACATTTATAATTCAATTAACATTTATTTCATTTATCGTTGACAAGTCGTTCATATGTAATTAATATGAATTATTCCTAGCAAAGGATTTGCATTTATACGTCTAGCCTTCGAGTGAATTAAACTGTCTGTACATTTAGCGGAACCCGTACAATTAGCAAGTCATGTGATATCAATCTACTGGGCATTACACACACAATTCAGTGTCATGGACTATGCTTCTGAGACACGTGATTTTAATTCTAAAATGTTTTGAATTATGTACACGCATACATACTAAGCGCCAACCCGCACTAAGCCAGCGTGGTGGACTAAGGCGTAAACACTCTCAGTTGTAGAGGAGGCCCGTGCCCAGCAGTGGGACGTTTATGGGCTGATGATGATGATACATACTATAAACAAACGGCAAACGTAGTGTAGGACGCCCTCTGGCTAGGTGGGGTGACGATATCCACAAAGTGGCTGGCAGCGGTTGGATGAGGAGGGCCGAAGATCGAGCCCAATGGCGTGCCATAGGAGAGGCCTACGTCCAACAGTGGACGTGAGAGTGTGTAGTCGGTCAACCCACACTAGGCCAGCGTGGAGGCCCGTGCCTAGCAGTGGATGTAAGTATATGGGCTGATGATGATAATGACATAATGTGAATTCTTCGGGTTCCGGGATTAACCCGGTTAATACAAGGCCGTTATTACTATTGCAACTGACGAAGGATTGCAGAAAAATGAGCTGAAGTCTTTGACGTTTCTTTGAAAAAATTTAATCAATTTGCGGAACAGCAATTCCGAAGATTATCTGAGACTTTCATACTAGACAATTTTATCTCTTGCGACAGCTTACATACTCGTATAACACGTGTAATAAATGCGAACTCAGTTAAGTGTCAAATGACGTCAGGATTGCCCTACATTTTATGCTTAGTATTTTTCTATGAAGCCTATTAATTTTCATATCAAGCCAAACGAAAACAAGAAACGCCACTAAGGGATTTTGTATGCTGCAAAATCTAATGCGATCAGCATTAAAATTTAACTGAAACTGGGGTTAAAAGGTGCGCGGTCAAGAATTTCGGCGTTGGCAGGTTCAAACCTCAGGCACACACCTCTGACTTTTCGAAGTTGTGTGTATTCATAATGAATTATCATTTACTTTAACGGCAAAGGAAAACATTATGATAAAACCTGCACACCTAAAGTTTTTAGGAATTTCATAGGTCTACAAACCCGCATTAGGCCAGCGTGGTGGACTAAGGCCTAACCTCTTTCAGTTGTAGAGGAAGCCCGTAGGCACGGGCCTCCTCTAAGACGAAAAGGGTTTAGGCCTAAGTCCATCACACTGGCCTAGTGCGGGTTAGCGAAATACACACCTAAGAATATTACTAAGAACTTTTAGTTAATAATTTAAAAAAAATTAAGAAGTGTAAAATTCACGATTTAAAAGTACTTGTAAAAGTCTATTAGAATAAAGATAATTTGATTTGATTTGATTTGATAGGTGTGAAGGTCCCTTACAATGTTTTACTTCACCGCTGGAGTACGTATTAACTCATAGTGTATACATACATAACTTTAGAAATTTTAGAGATGCGTGCGTGCCTGGGGTTTAACCCTCCCAACGCCGAAATTCTCGACCGCACGCCTAAGCCTCGACTCCATCACTAGCTAGAACTAAAAGCGCTGACAAGGATTGTTTATTAATTTTGGCCGTTAGTCTATTTCTTGGTTTTACTATTTTTACTAAGCCTCTTTTTGGGCTTAAGTATTGCTGTAAAATATTGATACAAATCTAACCATATCACATCAAATAGAAGTTAATTGTCAAAAGTGTACCACAGCACGAAATTACAACTAACAATCTGTTGTGTAACACTTTAATTTGAATATTGTAAAAAAAACACAAGTGAATTGTTATTACACTTACGTCAGAATGAATTCGAAGTGATGTAAGATGACCACAATTTATTTATACTTTATATACATACAATGAATGTATAAAGGCGGACTTAATGCCTAAGGCATTTTCTACCAGTCAACCTTAGGGTGATACAGAGAGATATGAATAGGTGCGTAAATTCATGTACATATGTGATTCCGTGATATTAAAAAATAATAATAAAGATAAATAAATATAATATATAAATAAACATTTAATGTGTCGTAAAATTTCTATATGTGGTATTCATAGACTACTTGCGCATATTTTGAGATATCTAAATATATATAACTCAAAGGTGACTGACTGACATAGTGATCTATCAACGCACAGCCCAAACCACTGGACGGATCGGGCTGAAATTTTGGCATGCAGGTAGATGTTATGACGTAGGCATCCGCTAAGGAAGGATTTTGATTAATTCTACCCCCAAGGGGATAAAATAGGGGATTTAAGTTTCTATGAAATTTTGTCAATTTTAAACTGATCGGGCTGAGACTTTGCATCCATAAAGCTACGTAGTACGTACGTAGGCATCCTCTAAGAGAGGATTTTGGGATGCAAGCTATATAAGATTAGTAACTTTTCAGTTTAAAATATACGAATTTCTACAATCAAAGGCTACAACTGATTTTCTATATGAACCCAACCCTGTAGTTTACGCGGACGGAGTCGCGAGCAAAAGCTAGTTACAAGATAAAGATGTTGTATATGGAAATAGCGTATTTTTTTTTCATACTAAATATTTATAATTTTTTTTTATTTAATTTCTTTTTTATGATTATAAGAATATGTTACAAAATTAAAAATATTTTAATATACGTGATATCGTTGTGCTAAAAAAATCAATAGACTAGTTGGCAAAAATAACCCCTACTGTTAGTTATTAGACCAAAGTTCACCACGCTGGCCTATTGCTGACTTTTGGCCTAGACTTACCGAGTTATATTCGCGTTTATGTCTTTCAGGTATAGAATTTACTCGGGAAATATTAGTCTAAATATTGTTTTAGTATATCTATATCCAATCCAATCCATCAGCCAATCGAAGTCCACTGCTGGACATAGGCCTCTCCCAATGATTTCCACAGGGACCTGTTGGAAGCAGCCTGCATCCAGCTAAGAATATCTATATACATACAAATAAATAAAATTGGAGTGTCTGTTTGTAATATTGAAATAACCGCTTTTTAATAAATGCGTATGGATGTATACGCCGTACATATACCACAATAACGTTTTTTTACATTTTTTGTCTTTCTGTCTGTCTGTTTGTTTCCGCTAATCTCTGAAACGAGTGGACCAATTTTAACGGGACTTTCACTGGCATATGGCTGATGTAATAAGGAGTAACTTAGACTACGTTATTTTTAGGAAAATTCTTTTATTTAATTAAATTAAGTAGGTATCATAATAAAAAGAAAACAAAAAAATTAAAGAATCGACTGTTAAGCGGAACGAAGTTCGCCGGGTCAGCTAGTTCTAAATAAATTCGAATAATTAAAACAGACAATTTCAATAATTAATTATAATTAATATTCCAATATACCTAGTTATATTGGTGATTCTACATATAAGTATAGCTCATCGCATTACGGTAGGACTGGCTTGCTCGCGGTATGTTCTATACTTAGGGTTACCAGACGCAAAAATATTATTCCTTATTGTAACGTTATGTAATGTTATTATTTAATTCGACAATGCCAAGCAAAAGCCAAGACAAGAATTTATGGTGGTCGGAGTAAAACTATAAATAAATAAATACACCCAATAGTCACATACATAGTTCTGACCCCACATTAAGATAGAAGTCTTGTGTCGTGGGTATCAGAAACTACGAGAGACTTTTCTGTCGCACAAACACCCAGACCCGAAACAAATACCTACTTGTGGATCACACAAACATTTGTCTCGGTGCGGGGATCGAACCCCCGGACTCTCGTTTCGCAAGCAGGTGTCTAGCTTAAAAGGTGGCTTCATACGTATACTAAGTACATATGAAATATCATATTCTACTTTTCACCGCAGAAAAAGTACTTATCCAGAGATTTTACCAATTTAATCTCTATTAAAGCCATCGCAGGGATAAAAGCTAGTAATTTTAAAAATTTAAGAAAATCCAGACGTTTCAGTAATTCAATCGTAGTGTGGCAACATTGGTCGCAGCCGTCAGTGAAAGTCGACCATTAAAATGCATTTCCGCATTCACTATATCGCTCTCTTTCCCGGTTTAATTATAGATCAGTTATTTATAAAGGTCCTAAGGCCTATTTTAACCCTAGAAGCCTAATCTACGTCTGCGAGGCGTACACGCAATCGAATATCGTTTGTTTTTTTTTAACGGTTTAAGCTAGCGCATTGTGCTCTTTCGCCAACTCAGTGGCCGACGGGTGCTAGCGGATGGTGCACGTGTCGTTACGGTAAGTCCCGCCACTTTTTATTTATTGAAGTATAGCACGCCTGCGAGACGTATGTTTAGGCTTTGTGTAACTTTTACCTAGGTTTGTGTGATTTTACTTTTGTTTGTTTTTCTTATATTTTGTGTTTATTTTACACGTTGTTTCAGGTATAAATATGTCACGGTCTAAAAGATTAGACGGAGACGATTTTTTAGCAATCTTTGATAATTCTTCTTTAGAAGATTCAGATTCCGAAGTTGAGGATGATCAGATTATCGACGACGTTCAAAGCGAGGTAAAAATGGGCACATATGGTCAACTGCTAAAGCTCAAACATCTCACAGAACTCCAGCTATGAACATAGTCCGCACCTCTCGTGGTCCAGCTCGCATGTGCAGAAATATTTTTGATCCTGTGCGAGCTTTTTAATACAATATAAATGTGAAAAATCTGTGTGTGGCGAGCACAAGGTTGATATGTGTGTAGACTGCTCTTAAAGTTCAGCTAGTCTTTTAAAGTCTGATTAGTTTTAATGTTTGCTCTAAGAATAACTAACTAAAGTTAAAAAAAATAAGATTTTCTAAAAAATATATATGTTTCAGTTGATTTTGAAGAAGATAATTTTTTTGTTCCAATTGATGCATATTGTTTTTTCGTTGTAATAAATAACTATGATTATAGTTATAAATTCATAACAGTGTTGTTTTATTTTTAGTTTATATTCCAAATTTAAATTTCCACTGAATAATATTTCCAAAATAGGGCTATTGTGCATACAGATTGTTATTTTTATATGTGTACGCCTCTGAGACGTATATTAAGGCTTTGTGTATGTCCCAAAAAGATTAGGCTTCTAGGGTTAATTGGGTAATAATAAATATATACAATTCGTGATGGTCTTGAGGTTTAGGCGGGTGGTCGAGTCTAAATTTGAGAGGTAGTGAGTTCAAACCGAAGGCACCAACGTCTGGCTTTTTGTTATGTGTATTCACAATTAAGTATCATGTACTTTAACGCAGAAGGAAACCTCGTGAGGGAACCTGCATACCTTAACATTATTAAGAATTTCTTAGGCGTTTAGTTCACCAACCCGCACTTGGTCAGCATAGTAGACTAAGGCCTTATCTCTCAGTTGTAGAGGAGGCCCAGCAGTGGGATATGGGCTGATGATGATGATAAAAAATATACATTAGCTTACACGACCGGGTACGTAGTAAAATGTTTCTACTTTTTATAACAGTTAACTTTGTAAAATTATAATCATATATGTACTTGTAGAAAATTACCTAGGTAATTGTATTTAATTATAAATTAATACATACATACATACATAACCTCACACCTATAATCCCCGAAGGGGTAGGCAGAGGTGCATTTCTGCACCCACATTTCGCCAAGTATTTATCAGTCCCACGTAATAGGGGGCGAGCCTATTGCCGTTTTTCGGGCACAATTCCAGACTCCGTGCTGTTACCGAGAATTTCCTAATAGAAAAACCCAATAACACTCTGCCCGACCCGGGAATCGAACCCAGGACCTCTAGATCGCACGGCACATACTTGTACCGCGAGACCACGAGGCAGTCGTTATACATTAATAACATAGGAATTTCCTGTGTTTGGCCTAGAAACAAAACCACGTACGTTCCCTTGCTAGGGTTAGAACTACTACTTACAGAACAGTTAAATAAGACTAGAAGGGAAATGTCAGCATGCCAAACGTGCGGATCATACGATTAGACTATCATAATATGTTTGACACGGCCGCCTCTTAGTAATTCGGGTGGCGTGTAATACCAATTTTATAAATGTGAGACAACCAATAGCAGCCCTTCATTTTTGTTCGAAATTTTTATCGTTGGACGTGAGTCGTGACAGAATGAAAATGTTATACTGTCTATTTCCTTTCTAATATTATTCAGCTGTTCTGTGCTACTACTAATATTCAGAGGAAT
This sequence comes from Hemaris fuciformis, assembly GCA_907164795.1. Taxonomy (NCBI): domain Eukaryota; kingdom Metazoa; phylum Arthropoda; class Insecta; order Lepidoptera; family Sphingidae; genus Hemaris; species Hemaris fuciformis. The sequence goes on from OU015454.1 coordinate 2,841,219, forward strand.
TTATAAACACTCAGAACTAGTGACCATCTAGTTGAATTCAACAGGACGCCCATCACCTCTAGACCATCACCGACTTAATCCAATTATAGTAAGTCGTTAACGATGATGAAAAACAAACCTTTGACTATAGATAATGAGTAGCAGTCGTGACACAAATCAGTAAACACAAAAGGACATAATTAGCGTGTTTTCTTGAACAAACCGTAGAAACACGACATTTAGTAATACTCGCTTTATTTCGTTGTTTTCTTTTAGAGGTAGATAATTTTGATTGATGATTTTTATAAATAATATTGTTTTTTTACATACATACATAACCTTACGCCTGTATACCTCGAAGCTGATGCTGAGGTGCATTTCACCAGCTACGGTCAGTCCACGTAATAGTGAGGCGAGCCTATTGCCGTTTTTCGGACACATTTCGAGACTCCGTACTGCTACTGAGAATTTCCTAACGGAAATAGTATATTATGCAACTATTGCGAAAAATTGTCGATTGCCCACGAGGGCTTCGCTCGTGCGATCATTCGCTTGAGCGGCCAATCGACAATTTGGCACGAGTTGTACATACTATTTTTATTACGTATATATGCGGGGAAAGTTACTACTTAAATATACTTCTTTACAGTATTAATTATTTTTATTTAAATACCTACCTCACTTCTTTGATATTGATACTGTCACTGTCACTGAATTTGCGTGTGCCAATAAAAATTTGGGTGCGAGAAGTTTACTTGTCGCACTGTAATTGTGAAGTGGGGAATTAGCGTCTTTTCGCCCCCAAAAGCGTGCGCAAAGATACTACTTTCCCCGCATGAGTAATAAAAAAGACAATAACACACTGCCCGACCCAGAAATCGAACCAGGGACCTCTAGATCGCACGGCACATACTTGTACCGCGACACCACGAGGTAGTCAACATTGTTTTCTTTTCAGTTGATATTCTCTTTGGGCAAAACATACTTTACATTAGTCCTTCCCCATCCACGACCTTCTGTGTATTTCACTGTTAAACTATCATACTAAAAAGAGTGGATACTAGCGTAGATGTTGATTTGGTTAACAGCCACTGTAGGTTCAAAGCATAATCATAGATTTCCGTATTTCCATAATTTCCGTTTCCTAGACAAGTCACAAATTCTTTAACTTCAACGTTCCGTGTGTTAGAATTTCTATTAATAATGTAATTGCAGCAATTACTCACGACTTTATATTAATTAGTACTTGATACACACACGAACACGCTCGCCGACACGCACTAGGCCAGCTTGGTGGGATACGGCCTAAACCCTTTCAGTTTTGAAGGAGCCCTGTGCCCAGCAGTCGGACGTATGTATATGGGCTGATGATGAAATCTCACGGTAATATCCCCAAGGAAATGTGTTGTAAGTCCCATGTAATAAGAGCTAAGCCTATTCCCGTTTTGTACCCCAAAAGGGTAGAAAGGGTACATGGTATGGTCAGTCCCACATAATAAGGGGCGAGACTATTGCCGTTTTTCGGGCACATTTCCAGACTCCTGGCTGCTACTGAGAATATTGTTATGGAAAAAACCAATAACACTTTGCCAGTCCCCGAGATACGAAACCCGGGACTTTTGGGATATTTGAAACCAGCCGAATATGTTCATAATATAAAAAAATAGGATTTTTTATGGTTTCAAATATCCCAACACAAAATGATGAAAGATGACAGTACAGCTGGTAAATAAAGTTTAAACATTGATTAGTGCTAATAGATTTCAGACGAAACATGAACCACAAAATGCTCTTGATTGTTTCAATTGAATACACACGTAGGCAACATGCTGCTAAACTGTATCCAATTTTACATGATCCTCCATTTTCATCGGCTATGGTGGTGCTCGCGTGCCAAACGTTTTTGGTAATTAAGATCATATACAATATATTTCTATTGAAAAGATCGTGTGACGAATTAACCACGAAGCGACCTTCAAACTGACCAACACAATGAACGGAAAAAATTAAAATATTATTCGCCATATTCAGTATAGACGGAACATTGGCTTTGAATGTATAATAAAAAAATATTTCTTGATGTAACACTCATGATGCATGATGATGATGATAAGCAGTGATGGCCTCGAGGATTAGCCGCGCGGTCGAGAATCTTTAGAATCTGTGGAATAGTTTGCCGGCTCACGTGTTCCCTCCTTCCTATGATCCTGGATCCTTTAAGCGAAGCGTGAAGAAGCATTTGTGCAGGCCGGCATGATTGTGTCGACCAGCGGGTGATCGTTTCTCGCTGGTCGGTATTAATTTTTTGGACTCCACTGTGCTTACCATCAGGTACAGTGGAGTAACTTTGCCGTGCCAGAATAAAAAAAATAAAATAAAAAATACTTGGCGGTCGCGGGTTCAAACCCCAGGCACACACCTCTGACTTTTCGGAGTTGTGTGTGTATTCACAATGAATTATCACTTGCTTTACAGTACGAGGCAGTCCTAGGTACCTAGGTACGTACCTACATTTCAAAAATATTTGTGCATTAATTAATGAGTTATTACTCCCTTTAGCGATATAGGAAAACATCGTTTGGAAACCAGCACTTAAAAGTCCTCCATATAGATTCGATTAGTTGCAAGATTAACCTGTTCTTTGATAGCGTGGTAGACTTATACCATAATTTTCTAAGGGTCAGTGACCAATAGTGGGAAATTACAAATGAAATGCGCTCAAATCTTGTTGGCCAATGCCTCTTTAGTCACATTATTTCTGTTCGTTCTGAAAATTTGTTGTTTTATTTCACAATACTTATCTATAGAAATAATATTCGTAAATTTTATCGGTCATAAATCATCTTGTATTTACTTAATGTCTCATTTTTATTTACTAATGGCGAAATGTTATGCAAACAGTGGAATTTACAATTAACGACCGTCGGTTTCTCAGACAAAAGAACAAAAACCTCTTGCAAACAATTTTGTTATTATTCAGATTAAGTTGTCTCAACACTTGTTTGGCTAGTGTCTAATCGAGTATGAGTTTCATAGTAAATATTTACGGCCTTACTTAAAAACTTTAATTAATATGTGACTTGAATTTGACTGCCTCGTGGTCTCGCGGTACAAGTATGTGCCGTGCGATCTAGAGGTCCTGGGTTCGATTCCCGGGTCGGGCAAAGTGTTATTGGGTTTTTCCATTAGGAAATTCTCGGTAACAGCACGGAGTCTGGAAATGTGCCCGAAAACCGGCAATAGGCTCGCCCCCTATTACGTGGGACTGATACATACTTGGCGAAATGTGGGTGCAGAAATGCACCTCTGCCTACCCCTTCGGGGAACACAGGCGTGAGTTTATGTATGTATGTAATTAATATGTTTGGTGGTCGTCACGCGTCCGAAATCATTGGATTTACTGTTTCATAGCTTAAGCACGAGGTTAGCTAGAGATCTGTCTATGAAACGGAAGGCCACGTTTACAGTCTTGGGCCCTAAACAAATGCTTTTGAAATCCAAATATTTGGATCAGGGTTTGAATGTTTCAATTAAGGAATTTACCACATATTAAATTTTCGCAAATCCACCCTAAATGAGCGTAATGGAGGTGATACTAACCTCTATCAAAGGAAGCTCGCTTTATTTAAAAGGGCTGACATTTTATCTTGGAAAATTCTCAGTAGCAGCACATTAATTTTCTCAGCCCTCAAGACGTGAACGATAGTGTGTGAACACTATCTTTTCTAAGATCCTGGCGTGAGATCATCATCATCATCAGCCCATATACGTCCCACTGCTGGGCACGGGCCTCCTCTACCATTGAGAGGGTTTAGGCCTTAGTCCACCACGCTGGCCTAGTGCGGTTTGGCGGACTACACACCTAAGAAATTCCTAAGAACTTTTAGGTGTGCAGGTTTCATCACGATGTTTTCCTTCACCGTTAAAGTACGTGATTGTTCATTGTGAATACACACATAACTTCGAAAAGTCAGAGGTACACACCTGGGGTTAGAACCCGCGACCATCGAGATTCTCGACCGCGTGCCTAAACCTCGAGGCCATCACGACTTATCGACTCACGGCGTGAGATCGCATAAACAAAAATTAGTTCATCACAAGCAATGAAGTAATGTCTCCTATTCGGGCCATCGCCTATTCCCCGAGAGAGCGCGCTAATTGCATAACAAAGTCGTGTGGTGTACATTAAACTGTCACCTTGTAATACTTGCGCACGCGTCGCCGACTAGTACGTACTCAATGTCACATTATTTTTATAGTACTTGCAACTATAAATATATACATTTTAACTTGTAAATGCAAAAGTTACTCCGTCTGTATTTTACGCTTTCACGCTTAAACCTTTAGAATATTTGTATGGTTTTTCGTATGGAGGTAATTAGAAGCTGGACAAAGGCAAAATTAACTTTTTAATAAAATGTATGTAGCTCGTACGAAATTAAGTCCGCACGGTAGTAGTACTATGTACATTTTACATACATATTTTCATCCGGGATGTTCCGTTAATTTACAAGATTATATCGTTTATCAGTAGGTATTATTTTATTTAGGTACTTTTTTTTTTTTTTTTTTTTTTATTCTGGCACGGCAAAGTGACCCCATTGCACCTGATGGTAAGCGCAATGGAGTCCAGAAAAAGCGCCGACCAGCGAGAGATGATGGTCTCCCGTTGGTCGACACAATCATGCCGGCCGAATACCTCTTCACCTTATTGTGAAGAAGTTTGGGGGACTATCAATCATGGCGATCAAAGGACCGACCGCGACAAACCGGCCAAAAAATGCCGGCACGGTCATCCTTTCACCATGATTGAAGCCCCCCCAAAAACCGGATATACACTGGCTGATCCCGGAACGCGGCACACTTGCATGTGCCACTATGGCGGGTTTTACGCCCTGTGTACGGTGGTCGCCATCCGGGCGAATGACTTTAATGACCAAAAACAGTTTTATTATTATAAAATGTAATTTTAAAGTCTCCGTGGCCTAGTTCCTTAGACACCAGCTTATGAAATAAGATGCTGCGGTTTGAATCCCCGCAAATAAATGTTTGTGTGATTTGAAAATATTTTTTCCGAGTGTTTCTCACAGTGTATAGTCTCTCGTATGACCCAAGACTTAAATAATAGTGTTGCTAAAGATTTATGTATTTATTTATTTAATACCATTATTTCCTACCTATATTATAAATATATTTATGTAGGAAAAAATATAGTAGTAGGAAAAATAGTAGGAAAAAATATTTATGTATGTATGTAGGTAAGTTATAATTTTAATTCGCCCTCAATTAAATGAATTATTAAACGCAAGCTGATAAAATATCTCTCTTCGGGGAAATAGTAGGCTTGTTTAGATTCTATTTACGTATATTTTCTGTGAGATAGACAATATATTTTTGCGTACACAGTCAAATCTTCTGAATGATTAAAGTAGAAAAAAAAATGTATTTCCTCCAAAAAAATTAAACGTAATATAATTTTATTTTTCTATGACGAATAATTGCTTCCAAAGTACAATACATAATTTTTTTCGCCTCAAAATTACCAAAGATTATCATACCACATTCATCTCGACTGACTACAGTATAGTTTCACAAATAGATACAGTACACCAATTAATTTAATTTGGACTCTTAAGCCATTGTGTTAAGAAACTAAATAATCAAAGCAGCGTGTTATAAGTTGGTAGAAGTTATCATAATGTATGGATCTGAATTCTCGTGCGTCGTCGCTTAGAAATAATTAGCACAATGATTAATAGACGTAGAACAAAAGCGTAGGTTCAAAAATCTCGGTTTTCTTTAATGAACAAACAGTACCAAAAGCCTATGTAACCTACATTCGCTGGTGGTAAGTGTGTAAAAAGAAAGCGATGTGTAGAAGTTGTAATAGCCTAGGGGTTTAGGCACGCGGTCGAGAATCTTGACGGTCGCAGGTTCAAACCTCAGGAACACATTAAACATCGTGATGAAACCTGCACACCTAAAATTCGTAGGAATTTTTTTGGGTGTGTAGTCCGCCAACCCACACTAGGCCAGCGTGGTGGGCTAAGGCCTAAACCCTCTCAGTTGTAGAGGAGGCTCGTGCCCAGCAGTGGGACGTATATGGTGATGATGAAGTTTAGGGCTTCGACACAAGACTTGTTTCTTATAGTATGGTCAAAACTGTAATTTGTATCAAATACAAGCCGCATTAAATTAAATGGTGGTTTATTAATCTTTAATCAGTCATCATCATCATAATCAGCCCATATACGTCCCTCTGCTGGACACGGACCTCCTAAGTAAGAGGGTTTAGGCCTTAATCCAATACGCTAGATTAGTGCGGGTTGGCGGACTACACACCTAAGAAATTATTAGGTACGTATGCTGGTTTCCTCACTATGTTTTCCTTCACCGTTTAAAGTACGCGATAATTCATTGTGAACACACACAACAGATGTCAGAGTTGTGTGCCTGGGGTTTGAGCCCGCAACTACTGAGATTGTGGACCGCGTGTCTTAACCTCTTTACCTTATGTAGCGATGGCCATTAATCAGTATCTACAATAAAAATATATAATTTAGATATTGGTAATATGTAACCGAAACTTTTATTGTGTTTGTCTCGAGTGATCAATAGCGGGCGCCTAAACCAAACAACAGTCTACCTCCTTTGCGCAAAGAATTGCTGTAGTCGTTGAGACACTTTTGAGATTTTTATAACATAGTGACCCAATCCGGCATTAACATCGGATGGCCTCGAACTTTCCTGCCTCCTTCGGGACTATGGGGGAAAGAAGAGCCAAAAATAGCTCCCCTCTTAATAAAAAAGAATTATTTTGTGTTTTATTATTCCACTTTCGTAGGATTTTTTCCGATGTCTATAAATTAAATCTATTCCACCATCGGTTTAGAGGTAACTTTATGATAATAAGACAGTTAATTAACGTTGATTGCAACATATTTTAAATACCAATACTCACTTGTAAGACCCTTTTAAGAAACTGACAGGAATTTAACGTTTTTGTGTAGGTTCGTTTATACCTCAAGTAATTATTGTTGACTGATGGTTATGTTTCAACTTATGTGACTTTTGCCCTAGACTTTTCACTTCTTATTTCAATTTTACCTCTATGACTCGTATTGTTTCTTCTATGCCTGTTTTTCTTATTTCTTAAAGGCGCAACAGGTATAAAAATATACATATAGTAGCGCCATCTAGTTCGATTTTATGTTCAAAAGTGTGCGTAGTTATGTGTGTATTCACAGTGAATAATCACGTACTTTAACGGTGAAGGAAACCTGCATACCTAAAAGTTCTTAGGAATTTCTTAGGTGTGTAGTCCGCCAACCGGCACTAGGGCAGCGTGAACTAAGGCCTAAACCATCTCAATTGTAGAGGAGGCCCGTGCCCAGCAGGGACGTATATGGACTATTAGAACATTTGTAAAAATAATAGGATGAATAAGGGCTGATGATGAAGTAAAGGGTTATTAGGTTATTAATTATGCAATTCTCAGTAGCAGCACTGATTCAACATTTTACGTTTCATGTACGTAGGTATACCCGGATAAATATTGATGTAAATCTTTCTGCCTCTTAACGAATACTGTCGCGAGTGTAGGTATTAGCATTCCACGTGACTTATGAACAGATTTGTTCTCCAGAGGTGGCACTAGTCAGTAGTAAGCATTCTAGTTTTTGCCATGAATGACTAAAATGTACACGGCAGGTCACATTAACAGATGTTACGGGCCACGATTGAAATATCACCTGCTGGTGACCTGGATATCTTAAACACATTTTTAAAGTAATATGGATTAGTGGTATTGCTACAATAGATTTTATCGACATAGCCCAAAGGATTAGCGAGCTGAAGTGGCAGTGGGCAGGTCACATCTGTTGCAGAACTGATGTCCGTTGGGGGAAACGTGTTCTGGAGTGGAGACCACAGCTCGGCAAACGTAGTGTAGGACGCCCTCTGGCTAGGTGGGGTGACAATAAACGCAAGGTAGCTGGCAGTGGTTGGATGAGGAAGACCGAAGATCGAGCCCAGTGGCGTGCCATAGGCGAGGCCTATGTCCAGCAGTAGACGTGAGAGAGGCTGGTGATGATGATGATGATAAGATTTTATCATTATCTTTTAAACTATCGATATCTGGTTTGACTGTTGTGTGGTTTCGCGGTACAAAAATGTGCCGTGCCATTAAGAGGTCGCTGGATAGATTCTCGGGTCGGGCAAAGTGTTATTGGGTTTTTCCATTAGGAAATTCTCAGTAGCAGCACGGAGTCTTGAAATGTGCACGAAAAACGGCAATAGGCTTGCTTCTATTACGTGTGACTGATACCTACCTACCTGGCGGAATGTGGGTGCCGAAATGCACCTCTGCCAACCCCTTCGGGGAATACAGGCGAGAGGTTATGTATGTGTGTATATCTGGTTTATCTATAATATTTGGTCGTATGTACCTAGATTTGCTGAATAACGATGTCCGACTCTCATAAATCAGGTTTTAATATAATAATGACAGTTCAGTATATTAAGTTGGAAATAAATTTAATAACATTAGGTAAAAAAAATAAAATAAACGGTTCCTTAAACTAGATAAAATTTATTTAATAAAAACATTTAAATATTTAAGTTTTTTAAATTACTTCGAAAATATATACATTTGTACCCATTGGTTTGTTCAAATATTTGTCGTACAATATTCAATTATATTTACAATAATGTAACAAATGTTTGACTCAAACCAGTCGTCAAGTTTTATATTTTGTTTATCATCATTGTAATACATTTTTTTTGAATCAAAATAATCAGTCTTGAGTCCTCATATAAAGACCGATTATAAAGAATTAAAAAAAAAAAAAATCAATTATCGTCTCATTGTATTCAATTAATAACGTTTTCAAAAAAAAGAATATTAACGTTATATTGTTATTCATCAATAACGTAAACGTAATAACGTTACTTTTAACGCGTTATAGACAATTAACAAAAACGTTATAACAGCGCTACACTTCACCAAGACAAGGTAAAGCTTAGCCAGTAACAATACTGCAAACAACAGATGGACTAGTAATTATCTCACAATTAAAAAATGCATAGCCGATACCCGCCAGTTCAACTGGAAGATCTAAAAAAAAATAACATGTTAATAACGCGTTATGACTGCGTTACTGTGACAGAAGTTCTTTTTGGCTCCGTCGAAACAGTTATAACGGTTTCTGGCGCGGGCTCAGCTGCTCTGGCTGGTTCGGTTGTGGGTGCTGTTTGGTTGCTCGATGAGCTCTGGGCCATCGCGGCTGTTATGGGCTGAGTGATGGGCTGGACGGGATAGTTGGGGTAGTGGACACCTACCACCTCTTCGTAGCTAGGCGGCGCCATGCATTCTGGAATAGATGTAAGGAAAACATATTAATGGATACACATTATTGGGTTTTTCTATTAGGAAATTCTCGCTAACAGGACGGAGACTGGAATTGTGCCCGAAAAACGGCAATAGGCTCGCCCCCTATTACGTGGGACTGATAAATACTTGGTGAAATGTGGGTGCAGTAATGCACCTCTGCCTACCCCTTCGGGGATTATAGGCGTGAGGTTATGTATGTATGTATGGATACACATTATATCATTCATTAGCTGTTGCCCGAAGTATGTAAAACATTCATTTTGTGGGTATATTTTCCCCCATCAAGCCAGATTTTAGATTTCTGTTCCGCTCCTTTCTTGATAAATGGAATATTAAACACGATTTTTTTTTAAATTAGAACATTCTTGATGTGAGCGCCTAAATCAAACAAACTCAGATATACATTATAGTATAGATACCTAAAGTGTTATTTGGTTTTTCTATTAGGAAATTCTCAGTAGCAGCACGTAGTCTGGAAATGTGGCCGAAAAACGGTAATAGGCTCGCCCTCTATTACGTGGGACTGGTACACACCTGGCGAAATATGGGTGCAGAAATGCACCTCTGCCTGCCCCTTCGGGGAATACAGGTGTGAGGTTATGTATGTATGTATGTCTTAGTATAGATTTGTTACGTTTATAATCTCGCCAATTTTTTTTTTGTTCTTTACGTGATATAGCATTAGTCCTAATAATAAATGTACACATGTGAACTATGATGTTTGTTTCAGGTCTGGGTTTTATACGACGGAACATTTGGGTGTCATTTTTTTAACAACCGTGACTATAGTAAACATTTTTTAAGAGCTAGAGACAATTACCTCGTAACTATTTTCAATGAATGTTATTATATCATCCTGATTAATCGCTTTTTTTGAAGAAAAGCAAAAGAAAATAAAAATTTGCAATGCACTTGTAAAATTTTATCTGCTTCAAATTGATTAATATCATAATAAATATTATGGGTAAATATCTGATTAAATTGCTAACAGGATAATAAATATTTTCCAACAAAAGTTACAATTAATGGCCATTTTGTGTTATATCTACAATTGATAATAGATTTATCTTTATGACAAGATCATGACGCTTTATATCGTTAAGACTTCTGATAAGTTTTGTCAATACAATGTACACTTATTGCTTTTTGATGACTACAGTGGTAATTCAATTAAAGTAAATAATATTTGGTACAACGTGAATAACGTAAAAATGGAACGGTATAGGCTGTCTCCCATCGTTGGGGACTTAAAACTATTGGTGAAACGTGGATGTATAAATTAACCTCCGAATTATTTTCGCAATCAATTATTGTAAGTTACATTTTCTGACTTCGGAATACTTTCACTTCAATGAAGCTAATTTTTATTTTTAAATAGAGATTTAACCCTTCTGTTTTCATTGGAAAAGTTATACTTTTTTTTAAGCGTTTTGTTAATTTCCTCACAAAGGATGTTAGTCATTTTATTTCCTTTACTTAAAACAATTATTATATCATAAAAGACTGCCTATCACCCAGTAGAGGTTTTCAAGTACTTATTTCCTGGCGAGTTAACTTGATATACAATGACGTTATTAATTAATAGGAAATAGGTTGTTAATGCAAAAAGTGATAAGTTATTAATAGGTTTTGACAGGGACTTTTTTGGTATCTAAGCGCGATGGAAAGCGTATAAAATAAATGACAGCTCACATGACGTGTCATTAACCTCGGGTATCAAATTCACACTTTTGATTTACATTGCGCTATTTCCGAATAAGAAGATTTTAAGATGATTTTGACAAATATTTTTATGTTTTTATTTAGTACCTGAGCTTCTTAATAAATTTTGCTGTAATATCTTATTTCAGTATCGAGTCGGGTACCAGAAATGTATAAACCTGGATTGACCAATGTATAAGTGAATTTTTTTAGCTGTGAAGTTGCCGAATAAGTAATTACACCCAACGGTCACGTACATATTTCTGACCCCCCATTTTTAAGTCTTGTGTCGTTGGTATTAGAAACTACGATAGACTTTTCGGTTTCATAAATACTCAGACCCGAAAAAAATACACCGGCCCACAAAAAAAGAGTTGTTTGTACTTTTGACCGGACCTACCTATTTTTATATATTTTGACGCACTGAATCCGAATCTGAGGTCAGTTGCCCGTACACCCTCAAAATTTTGAGTTTTGAAAATTGCAAAAAAAAACATAAAAATCGCCAAAAATTGGCAGTTTTGGTAAGAAAAAAAATTATGGAACTATAAACCAAGTATAATTTTTATGTACATATTATTTTGATCCGCTGCATCCAAATCTGAAGTTTATTTAACCATAAGCCTTTTAAAATATATTTGTGGATCACACAGACATTTGTCTCAGTGCGTGGATCAAAGCAGCCTCTCGTTTCACAAGCTGGTGTCTAGTCATCTACGCCATCATGGTTAATGTATTTGTTTAATTATATAAATAATCTCACCATATTTGGGAGGGGGAGGTAAATTGTTGGGGCTGACGTAGATAGTTGGTTCGCTCGGGCCAAGCGACGGTCTCGCCCGCGCATCCATGTACATTCGCCTCTGCTGCGGACTGCGCGTTTTTTGTCCTGGAAAAAGAGATCAGTTTGTGTTAATACATATAGCTTTGGTCCAAGCGACCCTTAAGAGGTAGTTTTAAGTCGGAGAACAAATGTTTAAACATAGAGTTTTAACACAAGTGGCACTTAAAAGGTAGGAGAAGACAAAAGGTTGTTGGTCACCTAATTGTTAGAATTGAGATTGAAATTGGTACTGATATCATTAATAATCTTAAGGTTCAAAGCGATTAATTTAGCTTAAAGTTTTTACATGTTCAATAAAATGGCTAACAGCCAGTAAAATGTCAAATCGAGGAAAGAAAGTTACAAACAATGTCATAAGAATTTTCTTTCCATCATGAAATTAAAGACTTGTTTAATGCAATAAATCCCTAAAAGATAAATAAGTTTATTGCCTTCATTATCAGTAACACTTATCTTTGAAAATTCAAAAATTATATAAGTATAAAATTGGTTTACCCAATATCAAAACTCGAATGCAGGTAAATATAAATATTATGACGACAAAAACAGTGCTTATACTAAGAGCAGACCACGCAATATCCGCAATCGAATCATGCTTAATCGAACGATAATATTCAAAGTCCCATGTCGATGAATTTTGAGATTCCATAACGTAAATTTCGATAACTGTTATTTAACACATTTTGAACCGTTATTTTTCTACTCTACTAAATACTAGCGACACGCACTACACCGACGACCAATCGACGATAAAAACCAACATGTATTGATTAAACACACCACATATATTAAGCATACCGTTTTATCATTAGATAACTATTGTAAAACGGATAAAATGACACTCCTCATATATATTGCTTATAATTTTATGACCCCCAGCTTAACACTGGCAGGTGCGATAAAAAAAACAGCATTCGAAATGTGTTCAAAATTCAAATGAACCGTTTCAACTGATTGATCCAATATGGTGGATGCGTTTTAATGGCATATTAATTGAGGGGTAATGTTATTTTGATGATCACCAATTGTCGTTATCTGTATTAAACAAAATGTTCTGACGCTTATCATCTATCAGTCTGTCTGTCTTGACGGACCTAATAAAGTTCATTGTGGAAAACTTTTAGGTGTAGGTACAGTTTTCTTCTCAATGTTTTCCTTTAACGTTAAAATTCCTAGGATTTAAAACCACGGTCGCGAACCGTGCGTCTCATCCTCGAGAACATAACGAGGTTAATCATAGGATCACAAAACTGTACTTGACTTGTGACTTTTTTTGCATCCGGCACACAGATTTTAAATTCATTCGGTACATTTTAACCTTAATATATGACCTTGAAGGAAAGATAAAATAACAAAAGGATTACTATCTTAATGGATTATACGATAATTATTTCAACATCCGGAATAAAATTTTAATACAAAACCCCTTAAAGAAAACCTCACATATTCATACCCCTTCGTCATAAGCTTAGCAAATTTTAGCCGTTACAATATAATCATTTGAAAAATAAAATTCCTTATACAAAATACTCACACTAAACACTTAACAGAAATATTGCTATCGATCTTCTAATAGGCGCTTGGCTTCTAGAAAATATTCAGCGATCTACGATTCACATTGTAATTAAATAATCTCTGGTTCAAGTATGTGCCGTGCAATCTAGAGTTCCCGACTTCGAGTCTCGGGTCCGGCAGTGTATTACTGAGTTTTTCCACTAAGAAATTCTCAGTAGCATCCGGAGTCTGGTAATGTCCCCGAAAACGAACTTATTATTTGTGACAAAAACATAATTTGCGAAATATGTGTGCAGAAATGCACGTCTGCCTACCCCTTCGGGGAATACGAGCGTGAGGTTATGGATGTATATATAAATAAATTGCCTAGGTTAAAACATAGAAATCTATTAATCCACGATTTGTTAACTTCCGTAGCCGTGCTTATTTTGTTTTGATAAATTTTACTCAGGGGAGTTTTTAAGGGTAACACCATTTAGAAAAGCAACTTGTCGGAAACAAGATAACCTTATTTACAATGCGGTGTTTACCTACATAAATTATGATAACATTAAAGCATGAATTATTTTCCTTAATTGTAATCTGAACGATAAACATAACTTCGTTTCCTACAAAAATAACTTCATATCCTACAAAAATAAAAATCGCGGGAAGCCGCTAGATGCAGGCCGCTTCCGAAAGAGCGCTTTGGAAGTCTTTGGGGGAGACCTATGGCCAGCAGTGAATGTCTTTCAGCCGATGATGATGATTATGATATTCAAAATGGTATTTGAATTTGCAACAGAATTGCGTCAGGTAGGACAAGAATATTTTTTTCAAAATGTACTACTTACTTTAAATTAGATTATTATAGTAAATTTTTCCAAGTTATCTTTTCATCTTGTCCCGAATTATTTATTTAAATAAATGATACTGCTCTGTTACTCACTCAGCCTAAATAGGTACCTGTTATTAATACTCGTATAATATTATTAAGTCACCAAGGAAAAGACTCTATATATGTTTGTCACGTTGTTTGTCCGTGATGAACTCCTAAGCCACTAAACCAATTTCAATCAAATATCAACTGTGTGCAATTTGATCCAACATGAGAGATAGGATAGTTTAATTGCAATATTTTTTATTGCACACTTTTGTGAAGAGTCGTAATTATCTAGGAGTTCCATTAGATTCCAACAGATGGCGGTGTTTTGGGTGTTAATAGAAGCCGAGTGGAATAGAATAGAGAAAAACACTGCGCCCAAGCGAATTTGGGATAGGTCACTAGTATTATGTATAATTCACTTGCTTTATTTTTCGATATAAGACAACTACTAAATATTTTGTGTAATTTTCAAGCTTGGTTGGCTCTCAGATGCTTTACATCGGAAGGTAGTTAAGTCTAAATTGTACTAAACTAAGTCACCGTTCTTATTTATGTGTATCCCCTTTATTTTTTAAACAACGCAATGTGTAATTTTCTCTCGGAAACGCTTTAGTAATCTTCGATCACAGAGACAATGACATCCACCCAAACTCTTAGTAAAATCTAAATGGGAGCGTCTACATCGATCTAAATAATTGGTTTTGGATTTTGTATACGATGTAGCTGCTTATTAAAAACCTAGTCGATCATAAGGGAATATTATTATATTAAATTCGTTTACGCCTTACCTAATGTTTAAGTAACTTCAAACTGATCATAAAAGCTATCCTCTTTTTTAAAATAACTGTTAGAAAAAATACTTATTTTAAATGGGTATAAAATAATTTAATAAATATACTTAGAGAAATGATCCTTAAGCAGAAGAACAGAATCAGCCAAAGAAGTAGCATGGCTACCAGTACAAGCATGTACCAGAAAGCCATTTGCGTCAAATTGGCTGGATCACTCGAATCTTCGTAATTGTCGTTCTCAACCGACTCGTCCTCATATGATCCGAAGTCATATGATGGGTGTCCGAATATTGGAGACATCTTCCTGTCGTTTCAAATTTCGTCGAAAGCAAGGAGAACCTCTTTACGAATCAAACTCTTTCAATTCAATTGAAAGTGCTAGATCACCAAAGATCACTTCAAGGTCACTCGTCACTTCTTTGCCAGACAAAAAAGTCGAGCTTCCAATTGAAACTGGAGTACCACTCACAAGAATTTGATTGAACAAATTATTGGAATGACACAATTTTTTTGTATCACTGAATCACAAATATAAATGTTCCGATGCACATATTTAACACACTACATATCTCTTTGTAACCCTTGTATTACTATCGAAAACATTTTGAGCGTACTTCTTTCCTGTTATCATATCAAAATCGGTCGATATCAGACAGTATCGTGTCTAGATTAAGAATTGAGTGTTAAAACAAGAACACTGCCATAACCGATGTCAACTGTACACTATTTTTTTGTGGCTGAATTGTTATGTCAATTAAATTTGTGGTCAGCCTGTACAATCGGGTTGACATCTTCAAATACGTAGTTAATGAGAATTTAATTGTTAAACAAAACTGGTCTGATATATGGAGAATAATCGACTTAGACTAACAATCTTTCTGAATTCTTAAAAACACATGAGATTTGTTATGTATGTAAACGAGTATATGAAATGGTAACATCTGATCAGAGTGCAAGTGAGAAGGTTTAAAGGATCTAAGGCGACTGGAATTCAGAATCTTAGTAATCTCCTAATAGAGACAAAAATATTGAAACGGGCTTATGTTCGAGGGCAAGCGTTTAAACAAGATAGACAAACGATAATTTATCTATGAACAGGATTTTCCTATTGCACAGATAGATAAGACTTCCAGGAGTCTTCCTCAATTATTAAAAAAAAACTTTGGAAATATATTCTCGCGCATCCATTACGAAAGCCTAGGGTAGTGTATAATACAATTTGGCGAGTCAGATTAGATATTAAAGTCAGCTGAAGTGTCACTGATAAAAAGATATACGTACAGATTGGCGATACGAAAGAGAAAGAGAATATTATATTTACAATAGAGTGAGATGGGTAGACTAGGCTATTCACAGACAAGTTATGGACCAGAAACAGTTTGACATCAAAATCGAAAATTATAGCTTTATTTTCGCAGAATATGTTATCAGTATTGACCGGATTGTATGCATTTGCATATTAGTATATGCAATTGGGGTGGCTGGGCGTACTGCGGGGGCGGTATACAATGATGAAAGCAACCCCGAGACTTGCGGCAGAGGGCTTCAAAAGGTGAGCGCCCAAAATAGCGTAAGTGGAGGGCATCTCAAGCCCTCCCAATTTGGAGGAGTCCACAATTAGATAGTGCGCTGGGCGGCAGCGGACTATTTAGGGCGCTTCTGGCCCTGAGATGCCGTAAAACTGCCTTAATGCGCGTGATGGTCACCGAGAGGTTTTAGTCGGTATGCTGGTGTAGGATTTTGGTTAGGGACCCAACTCAGCTAAGCGGACAATTGTTCTGCGCGCCGAGTTGGAAGGCCAGAGACCCCGACATACCCCTTTTGGCCTCCCCCGAGGTACCGAACAGGGGTGCTTAAGGAAATTTCCTCTCGTGAAAAAAAAAAGTAAATGCAATTGCATATTTGCTCCATTTTGCCAGTTATTGCATATTTCGGCTAAAATCTGCTAAATATGCATACTATTTTATCCTTTTTTTCTACATTTTTCGGAACGTACCAATAAGTGTAAATTAACGATAACAAAATCCGCATGCCTTCAAAATAAATAAAATACTTTATTGACGTTTATAATTACAAATCCCGCCTCCTCCCCGCCCGCTGCATGGTTTGTAAAGCGCACCCAGTCGCACCACTTTTGTTTAGAAGAATAATGTAATTACAAGAATTTTTAAATAAAATAGTGAAGCATAATTTTTTTTCCATATTTATCTTTTAAAAACTATTGTTTATGTTGCATATTGTACCTATTTCGTATATATTATCGATATTTCCATTTTCATGCATATTATACGCATTAATGCATATTTGCGTGCATATTTCAACCTTTTTATATTGCATATTTAATTCGGTCTCTAGTTATCAGTATAGAAACCCACATATTACGATATCTTTCTTAGTTTGATTTTGTTTTCTATTATATGAAAAACCGGTACTAAAATGGCTTCTCCTTAGTAACTCATAAAACAATTGTTACACGAATCTAACAGCTAACTTAAACTCATAAGAAAAGAATAGTGTTGCTTTAGCTAATGTTAACTATGTATTTATAAGTCGATATTACATCATAAGCCCATAAACGTCCCACTGCTGGGCAAGGGCCTCCTTTACAACTTAATTTAGGCCTTAGTCCACCACGCTGACCTAGTGCGGGTTGGGTGAAAAAAGAATTAATTATAAATACGTAAATCTAGAACCTAGCACTACTGCTAACGATATAAATTTTTGTTAAGTTTTTGTCTTAATGTTAAGTTTACATACACATGTGTTTTTTGTAAATAAATAAATAAAAAAAACTACGTAAATCAAATACCTAAATATTTGCTTATTGTAAACTGTTATATAAAATAACAATATACTACAATGGTGACGGTCCCTTGTCTCTTTTCGTGAGCTAATATTTGTTTGGGTTTCGTTGCTTTATTTCTAAGTGCTTATATTTTTCTGTGCGTGCTAATATCAACATGGATTCGCAAGATTGTGATGCAGTCTCAATTAAAGTACATTTTTTTTATTGTGATGATGAGATCAACAGCTACAAAACTTGCAGTTCGTTGGTGTGTTATTAGCCGTTCCAAGTGGATAAAAGTAAAAAAGACGACAGGAGTCACTATACCCTAAGCGGGTCGTTTTCAAATTGAGGGCCAAAAAGGCATTCGTGTTTTTTATCACACATATTAAACAAAAAAATACCATTTATTTATTTGAATGTGGTAGGCGGGGTAGCAGAGAGGTTCCAATTTTTTTTATTTGAGTTTGGAAATGTAACACGAATGATAATTTGAAAAGAATCAGTTTTATTTAGCTGTAAAATCTTTTTTTAATACTTAATAACTTGTTTTAACGGTTAGTATTTTTCTTAGAAAATTATATTAGACAATCATCATCATCATCATCAGCCCATATACGTCCCACTGCTGAGCACGGGCCTCCTCTACAACTGAGAGGATTTAGGCCTTAGTCCACCACGCTGGCCTAGTGCGGGTTGGCGGACTACACACCTATGAAATTCCTAAGAACTCTTAGGTGTGCAGGTTTCATCACGATGTTTTCCTTCACCGTTAAAGTACGTGATAATTCATTGTGAATACACACATAACTTCGAAAAGTCAGAAAGTTCGCATGCCCATACCTCAAGGCCATCACGACTTCGATATTAGACAATGGGAAAATGAAATGTGCAGATTTCAGCACACATTTTTAATTTATGAAGCATTTAACAAAAAAATAAACTTTGGCTTAGGTCACACCACTGAGATTTGAGTTAGTTTTATGGGTATATCTTCATAATTAATAGAGGTATGGGATTTGTTATATTGAGCACATTAGCGCCTCAAAGAACTTATTTATAATAACAATGCTAATTTTGATAGCAATTACAACATGTGAATAAAATCAGATTATATGTTTTTGGCCTTCAATTTGAAAACGACACAAACATCTATTGAATTCTTTAAGATTAATTCAAATTCATAAAGATACATTCTCGGAATTCTCCATTAATGTTTTTTAAGCGTATGATACATGGCTTTTATCACAAATATACAAAGCGCCTCTACTGACCATAATGAGAGCTTTGATCTGTTTTTCACAATTTTAACTATAGGTGGCGCTACAAATTAGTTATATATTTGTGTATGGTTGTCATACGGGGATGAATAAAATAAAGAAAGAGTATATTTAATGTTTTTGCGTTTGTGTATAAATAAGAAAGTGTATAAAATTATTTATAATTAACTAATCCATTCACATACATACATACATAAACTCACGCCTGTGTTCCCCGAAAGGGTAGGCAGAGGTGCATTTCTGCACCCACATTTCGCCACGTATGTATCAGTCCCACCTAGTAGGGGGCGAGCCTATTGCCGTTTTTCGGGCACATTTCCAGACTCCGTGCTGTTACTGAGAATTTCCTAATGGAAAAACCCAATAACACTTTGCCCGACCCGGTAATCGAACCCAAGACCTCTAGATCGCACGGCACATACTTGTACCGCGAGACCACGAGGCTAAACCATTCATTCAATTAAATACTTCTAAAATTAAATAAATATAGTTACCTAAAAATGACATCTTGATGCACATAATAACAAATGACATTAGCAACAGAGTACATAGTACGGATATATAAGCTATCGTAGTCGCAGACACATTTGAGTCAGCAGACCTCACATCTCCTTCTTCAGAATAATACATATTGAATTATTCACAATATACCAAATTTATACAATATTAAAATAATCACGAGAATGCTTTGATTGTTCAAAACAGTTCGTTATTTTAATTGGTTTTTGATCACACAGCTGTGTTTGTTAGCAAACATCACGGTAATCTTATTATAATTTTAATGTTTTACAACATTATTAAAATTTAAAGCACTGTTCACTCCACTTTTGCTACTTTAAAATGATGTTCGAAATCAAATAATAAATCATTTCAAGATGGATTTTGATCGCCGTCTCGTGCCTCTTCTTCATCGTTGTATTGGATTTAAGGCTTTATTTTTTTAATGTAAGTGCCACTTTCGTTTGAATTGGCAATGTCAATCAATATTCCGATTTATCATGAAGATTAGGATTTTGATAGCTGATGTACTCGCTGTATTTGCTCAATAGTCATGCGTTGTAAACTTTTCTTTTCGTGATTCCACTTATTTGATTATTTTTTTAGAAAGAAAACTAAGTAGCAAAACACTGAAATTCCTGGTAACTTATGGGAATCTGATTTTTGCATTAAACATAGTATTTTATCATGATTCTTCTTTTAGTTAGAAAAGCGTGTTTACATACATACATACATAAACTCACGCCTGTATTCCCCGAAGGGGTAGGCAGAGATGCATTTCTGCACCCACACTTCGCCAGGTATGTATCAGTCCCACGTAATAGGGGGCGAGCCTATTGCCGTTTTTCGGGCACATTTCCAGACTCCGGGCTGTTACTGAAAATTTCCTAATGGAAAAAACCAATAACACTTTGCCCGACCCGGGAATCGAACCCAGGACCTCTAGATCCCACGGCACATACTTGTACCGCGAGACCACGAGGCAGTCGTGTTTAGGTGGGCTAATACTAGATTTTACGGTGACTTTACTAAAGCGTCTTAGTCATTAAAAAATAATAAAAGAGAGGGGCATTATATTATTATGCCCCGTGGCGCAGCTGGCTAGACAAAAGTTTGGCAAACCAGAGGCTGCGGGTTCGATCCCCGCACCGAGTCAAACTTTTGTACATATTATGATCCGGAAATATTTGTTTCGGGTCTTTTTGTGAAACCGAAATGTCTCTTGTAGTTTCTGATACCCACGACACAAGACTTGGGGTTTCACACACAATCTAAGTTTGGGGTCAGAACTGTGGCTTCAATTTTTTCGATTTCGTTACAACTAGAACCATTTTGTTTAATGGTCACTTTGTAAAGTAGTATGGACTGATTAGGACGTTTGGAATAGATTAAAATCTTGTAGAACATTCGAAGTATCTATCGTTCTTATCTCTTTGTATTTTTTAAATTAATTTATGTACATTTGTGACAAATTAAATATGAAAATATCATTAATAACTTTCTTCTTTGTTGCCTTATCAATTTTTTTTTCTTTCGACTCTGCCTGCCTTAAATTAATTAAGCTTATGAAGATAAGATATGATGAAGACGTAATGAAATGTTCTAGTAACGTGCTTTCTAATATGAAGCAGTTATTCTTCTAATTTCGTTTACTGTGAAGTGCGAGGCGACGATTTTTGTATGTACAAGTAAGAGCCAATTATGCATGAATGTCTATAAAATTAAAAATGATGTCATTCAAATGCGCACCTCACGATAATTTTACATTGTACATATATCACTGATTACGTATGAAATTATTGTTTTCCTTTCACTATCATTTTTATTGATGTGAATTTTTGTATTTTTATCTTTACCTACATGTAAATAATGAGTGTTGTGACGTTCAAGATAATTCTTTTCCAAGCATTTATCCCTGATTATTTTAAATGTCCCAATAACTTTTATTTGGCATGTTCTAATGTTTTAACTATTCTGTTAGGTTCATCCTCCTCTACAACTGAGAAGGTTTAGGTCTTAGTCAACCACGCTGGCCTAGTGCGCTTTGGCGGACTACACACCTAAGAAATTTCTAAGAACTTTTAGGTGTGCAGGTTCATTATGTTAGATTATCGAATATTTTTTTACGACTTACGTCACTTGGGTAGTTGTAAACCTTTCACATAAATACACGCAGCGGTGTATTCCGGAATAAATCGTATCGAAAAAACAAAAAACACTGCGCGTCCCGTAAATCGAACACAGCAGATTACACACTTATGTCGCGGGCCTCAAAACAATCACATATACGAAAGAATATTATAATCGCCTAGAATCTTAAAGAAGTTATCGTTTGGATTCCTTTTGATTAATCATACTTGAATTACTTTATGAGGTACGTCATAAGTATCGATTACGATTATCACAGAGCAAATACATCGCCTTTTCCGTATTTATTGATTATTTATTATCCATAATAACGTTAACCCTTAATTAAATACTTTAAAAACTTAACAGTCACAAAGCAGTTCTGATCCCTGAGATACAGGATTTTTGTCACGAGAATTTACTCGCTCTTAAGAATGTTTGGACCCGAAATAAATATTCTGGATTTTATAAAAATGTCTATTGTTTAAGACCAGAATGGAACCCATGGCTTCACGATTCATATGCTGGTCTTAAACCAGCTCGGTCTTGGAGTATGTTGCATAATTTTATCGCTTAATTTTCCAGAGCAACGAAAGTAGATATTATATTACATAAGTTGACACTATAATAGGTAAAAATTACTAATCATTTGTCAATAACATATTAAATTAAGCTAAAACGGCTTCTATTAAATCTAGTTTAAATAACAAAATGAATTTATCCTTCTACAATAAAAATATAATAATGCTATTATTCTTTGAGTCGCTCCATAAATATAAAAAATATTATTTCTAGTGTATTGTAAATGTTTTTTTTTTTTGTATAATCTAATTAATCTTTTTCTTTTCTTTTTTTATTTGTCGTTCACTGCTTCTATTTATGTATTAGTGAAAACTGTTTTGGATTGTGAACAATTTTTTTTTATTTATATTTTTGAATGTAATTGTTCTGTTGGTTTTCCAAATAAATAAAAAAAAGAGCAAATAAATTTCCATATCCGTCCGCAGCAGATGGCGCTACTAGCACTATATGAAGTTATTCCAACTTCAAACAATATCAATAAAAACAACAAAATTAACTCACTCAAAGACCTGTAGGTAGCAAAAACCAGAAGCACCAATAGAAATATAACCCAGAAGAAGAAAGCTGGTGATGGATAATACATTTTTGTTCTACTTCACAGCACTAATGGTAACTGATCGATGCAAACTAATTATAAACGATAACTATACAGTATATCGCGTTGATAAGAGGATAATGGCTGTTATCGGAACATATTTTCCTTTTATCAGCTGTTTTTATGTACAGTTTTCCACGTCGATAAAAATGGTAAGAAATCGCAATATTTTTCGTTGTATTTTTTTATACGAGCACGGAAATTTACAATGCAGTCCGAAGCTATAAGTGGGGGACTGAATAAATTAACCGACTTGGTATTACATGGATCTCACAACTTTTTACGGTAGATGAAGTCGGTTGAGAGACTTGTTTTTTGATGACATTATATACAAAGTGTATTCAGACCGATGGCCTCGAGGTTTAGGCGCGCGGTCGAGAATTTCGGCGGTCGCAGGTTCAAACCCCAGGCACACACCTCTGACTTTTCGAAATTATGTGTGTATTCACAATGAATTATCACTTGCTTTAACGGTGAAGGAAAACATCGTGATGAAACCTGCACACCTAAAAAGTTCTTAGGAATTTCTTAGGTGTGTAGTCCGCCAACCCGCACTAGGCCAGCGTGGTGGACTAAGGCCTAAACCCTCTCAGTTGTAGAGGAGGCCCGTGCCCAGCAGTGGGACGTATTTGGACTGATGATGATTTAGACCGTGATCGGAAACTAAGGCAGATAATAGCTGCGGTGATTACAAACACCGTGATATTAAAAAAAAATCCGACAAAAAAGTCTTCTTTACATCCACATCCATTTAATATCTATAATTGTTAGGATAACGTCAATTTTTTAATTTTTTGTCGGGATTTTTTTAACGCTAATGGATTCGTAATCACCGTAGCTATTACCTGTCTTAGTTTCCGATCACGGTCTGAATATACCCTGTATATATTTAACAAAAAGTAAAATATGAAAAAAAAAGCGTCATCATGGCCTCGAGGTTTAGGCGCGCGGTCGAGAATTTCGGCGGTCGCAGGTTCAAACCCCAGGCACACACCTCTGACTTTTCGAAGTTATGTGTGTATTCATAATGAATTATCACTTGCTTTAACGGTGAAGGAAAACATCGTGATAAAACCTGCACACCTGTTCTTAGGTGTGTAGTCCGCCAACCCGCACTAGGCCAGCGCAGTGGGACGTATTTGGGCTGATGATGATGATGATATTTAATAACGTTTTCCTACTGTGAGTCGCTTTCTTCAGAGAATTACGAAGTCGTGTATCTATTGAATGACGTAGTGGCTAAACCCGTCCTTGTTTTCCTTCTAGCTTGGTTTCTGGAACGTATGTGACTAATTACTTTAAGTTTAACTTCTTACATAGGTTTGATTATACATAACTGTATAAAAATATTACCAAAAGTAAATTTAGAATTGTAGAATTATACTTTAAGATCTTAGTAGCTGACATATGGCCGAATAATGAAACGCTACTTAATCTGAGGGCGACTTATGTGGCTGTTATAATTTACTTAAAAAATGTCATGTAAAATAACTTTTTGTGGTAATGTTGCCGTTTATGGAAATTTAAGTGGGCATTAGTTAATCACAGTCTTAAAACTGATAAATGATGTTTCAGTATTCGGCCAATAGGCCCGTACCCAGCAGTGGGACATATACATATAAGCTGATGATGATAATGATGACACTCATAACTTCGAAATGTCAGAGGTGTGTGCCTGGGGTTTGAACCCACGACCGCAGAAATTCTCGACCGCGCGCCTAAACCCCGAGGCCATCACTACTTGAACGTGGCAGTCAAGATGTCCCAAATGCTTAAGTATATTTAAGCTTAAGTATTTTCGACTTTTATCTTGTTCATATCCACGAAATCTAATCAACAATCAAATGATTAGCCTGCTTTCAGTGTTATCTCATTTAGTCTCAGCTAAATGTACTTTTAATACCTGAATATAGATACTGCTGTTCTTGATTGTTTATTAAGATTATTAACCTTTAACTAGGGACATGACAAATTTATAACACTTTAAGGGACATGACGTCTAACAGGCTACTACTTCGAAATTTAAAAAAATGACAAAATTGCATGTGGATGATTTAAAATCGTGTTTGTATTTAACTCTTGGTATACAATAAAACAAATTTAAATGAATTCAATCATATTTTTATGATTACTTAGAAAAAAAAACTATAATTAACAATTAGTGGTAATTTTTAGCCTTAATTGATATGAGATCCTTTTTACCATTTTAATAGACTTTATATAAATTCTATGCCAAATTCAACACTTTTTTCTTAAAATCTTATATTAGAGGCAACAAAAAAACATTAAAACCACTTATAAAAACTAAAACTAAAAATTCTGACACCCGCTCAATTTGGCTCGATCTTTGTAATTCCGAAAGAGGCTGGTCATCATCAGAACTATCGGTCCTCTTCTGGAATGTTATCCTCTAGGTCTTTATCTTGATCACTTTCACGAAGATGTAAAATTTCACGATCGTAAACCAAGAACTCGTCAATATCACATTCACTGTCATATTGGTCTGAAGCCAGCATGAGGACATTGAATTCCTCTTCAAACGATGGGTCATATGTTCGTATTTTTTTATTTTTTGATGAATTCGTAGGAGAGGTAGGTTTCCTAGTGTTTTCTGCCATTTTGCACCAAACATTAAGAAATAGATCGTAAAAGTATTTGTATGACAACTAGGGACATGTAGCCTCATAGGCTACGGTCAATTTTCTAATTCGTATTACTTAAGTGTAAAACAACCGATAACGCGTTTGCCTTCTTCGATGGTCGTTTTAGCACTTAAACAAAAGCTACTAAGACGCTGGGTCTCCGCAAGCAGGGAGAAGTGGTCAATTCTAAGAATTTGCAAAACACGCGACGCCTGTGAGACTACACGTCACTAGTTAAAGGTTAATATTTAGCTTTTTCTTTTTTCAACTGGCTTTACGCCTACCCCGTCCGTTCGTCACTTGGTTCCTTCATTGCAAAACAGCGCTTTTTTTTTTTAACGACAGGGAAGCGCCTTAAGCTCCCCTTTCGGTACCTCGGGGAAGGCCGAAAAGGGTATGTCGGGGTCTCTGGCCTTCCGACTCGGCGCGGGGAATATTATTGTTTGTTTACCTGAGCTGGGTCCCTAACCAAAATCCTACGCCAGCATACCGACTAAAACCTCTCGGTGGCCGTCACGCGCAATTTGGGCCGGTACTACAGCATCGCAGGGCGAGAAGCCCTGCATTAATTTCCGCTGCCGCCCGGCACTTTGTCCAATCATGGTTTCCTCAAAATTGGGAGGGCTAAAGATGCCCTCCATTGTAAAACAGCGCTGCAATACCGTGCAAGTGGAATGATATGATTTTTGTTGGCTGCGTAAATTATAGCACCTAATTGTTTTCTTGTGTATTTTCGCGGATTGGCCAGCTATAATAGTATATTACGCACTTAGGGAGAAAAGTAGGACATTCTCACAACATGTGAAAATAATCCGTGGGTGAGAATGTCCTACTTCTCTCCCTAGGTGCGTATACGATTTTTTTTCCTATCTTGATGAAAAACCCGATTTTAGTCTCTGTTAAAGGGAGAAACATCAGGCACTTTTGTCCCTCGTACCAGGGACTAAAAGCGAGCTTTTCATCATGGTAGGAAAAAATCTTTTTTCTTTCTAGATAGTACATTATTCGCTATTACGTAGTTACACGATGTAGAGTAGGTGAGTCAAAGTGCTGACTAAGTATGTTTTTGTTTTTTTCTACCACAAGCGAATAGCCTCTCATTGCAATAACATTAATTCACTTCGGTTTTATAAGACATTGTCTTTACCTCTGTATAGTACCTACTTTCTGTGATGAAGTGTGCAATGTGTTATCCCTAAATATCTGTCTATATTATTTCAACCATATTCACTCAGCCGTGCTTGCGTGATAGAGTAATATACATACATAAACATATGTATACTTTCACAGAACATATCCTATTAATAATGTAAGAAGTTTTTTTTAATTTTTCCTTAAAATCGGCAATATGCTCGCCCCCTATTACGTAGTAGTATATATATCTGGCGAAAGCACCTTAGCCTGCCCCTTCGGGGAATATAGGCGTTCGATAATATGTATTTGATCTACCTAGCCAGTTACATGTTAGAAAATCAGATAAAATGAGTTGATACAGCGAATGCAATGAGACTAATATGATTAATTAGACTGATTTGTTTTTTGTCAGCATTGTCGTATTGCTCAATCGATATATTTATTATTATTATTTCTTTATCATCAGCCCATATAGGTCCCACTGCTGGGCACGGACTTCCTCTACAACTAAGAGGGATTAGGCCTTAGTCCACACTGGCTCAGTGCGGGTTGGCGGACTACACACCTTAGAAATTCCTAAGAACTTTTAGGTGTGCAGGTTTCCGCAAGATCCTTCACAATTAAAGTTCGTGATAATTCATCTTGAATACATTATAATTATTTATTATTTTGTAAATGTCCTACCAGTAAACACGTCTTTCTTTTTTTATCATTATCCTGATCGTTTCCATATTTGGTCTTCTAATTAAAAATAAGCACTAATTAAAAGCCGCTGGAGGCAGGCCGCTTCCGACAGAACACTTTGGAAGTCTTTGGGGGAGGCCTATGTCCAGCAGTGAACATCTTTAGGCTGATGATGATGATTACTAATTAAAAACGCCAGTGCGTTCTTTCCCCCCGCAGCTGACAGCCCCGTGGCGCAGATGGCTAGACACCAGCTTGCGAAACGAGAGGCCGCGGGTTCGATCCCCGCACCGAGACAAATGTTTGTGTGATCCACAAATATTTGTTTCGGGTCTGGGTGTTTGTGAGACCGAAAAGTCTCTCGTAGTCCTTGATACCCACGGCACAGGACTTGTATCCTAGTGTGGGGTCAGAACTATGTATGTGACTGTTGGGTGTATTTATTATTTATTATTTATTTATTTATTTTTTTCCGTTCCAGTATAAGGAAAATATAATCCACAACTTGGATAAGCTAAACTAATAAGACTCAACTGTTGAGAAATCATGTTGTAACACAAGCAAGTGTCAAAGTCATAGCAGAACAAAGTTCGTGCAAAATTATCTTTGATTTTTTATAGTCACGTAAAAATACATTGTACAATTTGTACGCAACAATTTTATCGCCAAATGGTGGAAAAGTGCTCGTTATATCGCTTTTGACGTTGTTTAACATTGTAGAAAAGTAATAATAAATATGTACTTACAAAACTATATAAAAAAAAATCACAAAAAACGGTCACAACTCCTATGTCATGAGTATCAGAAACTACGATCGACTTTTCGGTCTCACAAATGCCCAGACCCGAAACAAATATTTGCGGATCACACAAACATTTGTTTCGGGGATCTAACACGAGGCCTTTCGTTTCACAGGCTAGTGACAAGCCAACTGCGCCACGGGCTGTCAACCATATCAATGACATCGTTGAAACGATCTAGAAAAATACTAAAATAATGTCAAACATTATACTATATAGATACATAAAAACGACATTCTTGAGGCTACCTCGAAATGTTTTTAAATCGAACGAAATTACAAATTCCTTATCAGCCATTTTAATTTTATTTACGTTCTACAAAGATAAAGAACGCGAATGTTTTGTGTCACGTCCGACGTGCTTTTCCGAAGCGTTTTGATTTGTTGTGTTCATCCAGTAAAAATAGGATCACATAATTATCGAAAGTTTATTTTTCGCCATTACCACTTCGAACGCAGTTGTCTTATCAGATATTTATTCGGTCACGTATTGGTGCCAGTACCTACATTAAAAATTGTTTTAGACTTATTTAAATATCACATGAGTTTTTCATTATAATGTAATTGATGCGCAATAGAAATTGGTCGGGGTCAATTCATTTACAATATACATACATAACCTCACGCCTGCATTTCCTGAAGGGGTGGCAGAGGTGCATTTCTGCACCCACATTTCGCCAGGTATGTATCAGTCCCACGTAATAGGGGGCGATGTTATTGCCATTTATCGGAAACATTTTTAGACTCCGAGCTGCTATTGAGAATTTCCTAATGGAAAATCCAATAGCATTATATTCTTCCCGACTCGGGAATCGAATCCGGGACCTTTAAATCGCAAGGCACTTACTTGTCCTATGAGGTAATCTACAATATGAACATCTCCTTTTTCACTGTTTATGCACCTACCTTTTATCTCTGCATCACCCAAAGGTTGACTGTTAAAAAATGCCTTAGGCCAGGGCTTCCCAAACTTTTTCGTACTGTGACGCCTTTAGGACTTAGCTATTTTTTGCGACGCCACTCAACCCAGCCCCTAAAAATACTTATCAATTAATATTATTAGCCTAGTAGCAGGTTAATCAGAATAACACTATTTGAACATTTATAATTTAATCCTCAATCATTCTACTCAATCGCATCGACACGTGACGCCCGTGACGCGTCGCGACGCACAGTTTGAGAAGCCCTGCCTCAGGCTTTAAGTCTGCCTTTATACGCAATGTGTGAAAAGCAACAAAATATGTATTCTTAAATACTGAATGACGTATAAACGCCGTTTCCCATTAAAAAAAACGTTTTGTCGCCGATATGTTGCAATATTTCGCACTAGCAGTAAATAGTAAGTGCAGAACGGTATATCTAAAGATATTGGTGTCTTTAAAGTATTGTTTTTAATAATTACCTGCCTTGGAAACGATTGATAAATCTATTGATATGATTAACATGACGTTTACTTATTAATCATAAGAGCGCTGATTGGTCTACAGACAATCTTAATTTAATCAGAAAACCATACTACTTAATAGCCTAGAAAGAATTTATGTTTATCTAAGACCATAACCGAAATGACACGTTAATTATATACAACAAACTCACCGAAGTATTTCACAACAATCCAATATATGATCCAAAACAACAATATATTTAGGACCATGAATATCAAAACACCAGCTAAGCTAGTAGCCATCATGTTGAAGTGAACAAATAGAATACTAAGTGAATACTACAATAAAAAAAAAACAAATGATTAGCGACGCACGTAATTTAGCTCACGACGTTCAAGCTTCGATATGAAATATATTTTGAACGATAAAGCTTGATATCAAGCGATAAGGATTGTTAATTATCATTTCGCCTACTGACAGTACATTGCGAACAGGATGTAAAAGAATAAAATTTACATATGTACATTACTGATGATGAAGACAAAGAGAAAATCATGGGACGTCCTCGCCGCTTTGAGTTTTAAGTAGAACATCCACTAGACTGTTTTCTGATAATGTAGCCATGTTTTCGACCCTTATTAACAGGATATCAAATGTGATTTTACTTCAAATACAATTGGTACCTAGTATTTTTTCTAATTATAATCCTCAAGAAAAAACGTCTAATGAAAGTTTTTTATTTATATGAATATAGACAGCCTCGTGGCGCAGTTAGCTAGATACCAGCTTGCGAAACGCGATGCCGCGGGTTCGATCCCCGCGCCGAGACAAATGTGATACGCAAATATTTGTTTCGGGTCTGGGTGTTTGTGAGACCGAAAAGTCTCTCGTAGTTTCTGATACCCACGACACAGGACTAGTATCCTAGTGTGGGGTCAGAACTATGTATGTGACTGTTGGGTGTACATATTTATTTATTTATTATTTTAGTGCTTAACTAAAATAAACATACATACATACATAAACTCACGCCTGTATTCCCGAAGGGGTAGGCAGAGGTGCATTTCTACACCCACATTTCGCCAGGTATGTATCAGTCCCACGTAATAGGGTGCGAGCCTATTGCCGTTTTTCGGGCACATTTCCAGACTCCGTGCTGTTACTGAGTATTTCCTAATGGAAAACCCAATAACACTTTGCCCGACCCGGGAATCGAACCCAGGACCGCTAGATCGCACGGCACATACTTGTACCGCGAGACCACGAGGCAGTTGAAAAAAATGTGTTTCTCAATCTGCTATTACTATTAGGTACTGGTTTTTTAGAGTCTAATACTTATTTCGGGTTTGAGATTTTTGACATCCTATAGTCTCTTTTACTCTGATGCTTACAATACTTGGTCAGGAAAATGTGCATATGTTGCGCGTTATAATATAACTCTACATCTTTATCATTACTTAGGTAAACACATATATACGCTTAATTAGTCAACCCTATTTAAAATGTTGTTGATATGTTCGAAGTAAATGTTATGTTTAGTTGTTAGAAATGGCAAGATTTTCAGTGCTTAGAAATAAATTATTCAATCATTTGCCTAATAGCTTTAGGGTTGTGGCAGTTTTATACCTGAAGTAGGCACTGCCTGGCAAAAAAAAATATTGAACAAGAACACTTTTAGCTCAGGAGGGGTGTTTTTCTTCTCTCATAAACGGTGGCGAGTGTATTGCAGTAGCGATACTTACATAGAAACCCAACAGCCCATTTTGTCTTACAAAATTCCGAATAACAAATCTTTAAGCTTTAAATGTTTATTTCACAAAAGCAATTTGACTTATAAATGAGAATATCCCGACCCCACAATAAACAATTATAAACTAGATATCACACAATTGCCTCGTGGTCTCGCAGCACAAGTATGTGCCGTGCGATTTAGAGGTCCTGGGTTCGATTCCCGGGTCGGGCAAAGTGTTATTGGGTTTTTCCATTAGGAAATTCTTAGTAGCAGCACGGAGTCTGGAATTTTGCCCGAAAAACGGCAATAGGCTCGCCCCCTATTACGTGGGACTGATACATACCCGGCGAAATGTGGGTGCAGAAATGCACCTCTGCCTACCCCTTCAGGGAATACAGGCGTGAGGTTATGTATGTATGTATGTACATCACACAATTAACGTGTAACGCTTTTAGGCTTCTATGGAAATACCACTGGTCTATTGCTATAATTAAGATAAGTTTTAAGACGTCATGCTACTGCAGAGAATATCGGAATTTCCCAATGAATAAAAACATAACCCTAAGACCGATATGAGTAATGACGTAGGGTCTCTGTCCTGCGCGCCGCACATTTGTGTCACGGGACCAACAAGGCAGTTATAATCAAAGTCAAAGTTAAAATTATCTTTATTCAAATAGACTTTTACAAGTTCTTTTGAATCGTCAATTGTAAACTATTTTAAGCACAAAATTCTACAGCCACAAAAAATCATTAAAATTAGCTGGCATTATTTTATATGGAATGGCAAGGATCGCCTTGGGCCGTAATGCTCTATTTACCTTGGTTTTTAAGAAGCCATGTGACACAGTATTTCTATGATTATATTCTTTAAACCGAGAGAGAAGAACTTTCTAACAAACAAGATCGTCGGCCCTTATACGTCCCACTGCTGGGCACGGGCCACTACCATTAAGAGGGTTTAGGCCTTAGTCCACCACGCTGGCGGACGTGTAGTCCCAAGAAATTCCTAAGAACTTCAAGGTGTGCAGGTTTCATCACGATGCTTTCCTTCACCGTTAAAGGAAGTGAAAAATTCATTGTGAATACACACATTTCGGAAATTTGAAGTGTGTGCCTGGGGTTTCACTACAGATTAAAAAACCTCGAAGTCATCACTACAGATTAAAAATTACGATAAGAAAAACAACTTACTACTCCTTATACAGCCGCCAAAACAGAACCACAACCAAAACAAATAAACGCACATAAACACGAAAACGCCAGACAATACCGACGAGACGGTATCCATGTTCACTAACAAATTATATACAAATCGCACGAAAGTTTACACCAATCGGCAATACTTTATCGCTCACTTATCATTTTATCTTTCTGACGCGAATAAAATTACTTGTTTACGTGTTGTTTCTTGCATTCTAACGTTGTAAACATGAGCTGTGCTCGAACAGACTTTAAGTACTAAATAACAATACACGAAGCAACATCGTAAAGCGCTTAATTGACGCTGTGTTTTCCAATGATGCGGCGTGTCGGACTATTCGGTTAGGATGGTAATGAACTCATTACGTGAACTTTACGTGATTAACGCTTATTAATTATTGCTACAATGATATATTTACGGTGAAGGCAAACAAGCAACAAGGCAACAGGCAACAAGAGCGCCTTAATTTGTCAACAAGAGGAAAATATCAAACTAAAGTAACCACGTGATATGTGCAGAGATGAATACCATACACTTCTATGATTTGCGAACTATGTATTTCTACGGAATGTTTTCTTAAGAACTTGTCAGACTTGGGAAGCTATATGTTAGACCTCTCTATAGACGTCTTAATGACGGAAATAATAATGTTATTTAAATTCTACTTTATAATTTTTGTCCTGTCACAAATGCAATACATTATTTATTTTAACAATAGGACATATAAAATACTATTTATCTCCATACAATTATCCAAATTTGGTCAAAACTTTATCTAAATGATTTATTTATTATGCCCGAAAAACAGCCATACGTGGAATGAAAACTTAATTGGCAAAAAGAGGGTGCAGAAATGCACCTCTGCCTACTGTAGTAAGCAACTTGAATACATACCTGAAAGCAAATTTATATTGATACATATGTATGTATGTTGTTATTTATAAGTATCTAATCTTAAAATACCTAAAATATTCCAACCTGACAAAAATTCAAAGACAACATTTAATAAATTATATCTTTGTAGATATCAAAATTCTTAATTGTACAGAACAGACACCAAGGTTAGTTCCGTAACTACAAGGACACAAGCACTTCTATCAGGACTATCAATATTATCATTGCGTTTGTGATAACTAATGTAGGGTATAGCTAGCAAGGAAATTTTTGAATAACTTTCCAAATTAGAAGAGTCCTTATAATATTGTAAGTGGTAGAATAAATAAATATAATACACCCAACAGCCACATACATAGTTCTGACCCCACACTAGGATACAAGTTCTGTGTCGTGGGTATCAGAAACTACGAGAGACTTTTCGATCTCACAAAAACCCAGACCTGAAATAAATATTTGTGGATTACACAACCATTTGTCTCGGTGCGGGGATCGAACCCGCGGCCTCTGGTTTCGCAAGCTGGTGTCTAGCCAACGC
Source organism: Hemaris fuciformis (assembly GCA_907164795.1). NCBI lineage: Eukaryota > Metazoa > Arthropoda > Insecta > Lepidoptera > Sphingidae > Hemaris > Hemaris fuciformis. The sequence continues at coordinate 2,875,184 of OU015454.1, forward strand.
TTTAATAAGTAAGGACTGTGGTAAGAGTAGACACGACTGGGAAAACGCCATTGTCTAACAGATAACAGATGTGATAGAGCCTTAATTTATACGAGATGTTACCGAAGAACAAACTTGATAGGATGTGGATAAAATCGCCAATTTAACCCATTTTATTAACACAATATACAACTTATGCTTCAAAGAACACAAACTTCCACATTCCTTCTCTATTTATTCAGAATGTAAGCAACTCACTATCATTAGTGAGGATGGGGTCATTCCTACAATATAATAAGTGATCACATGGTTACTACTTACTAACAAGTTAAAGTGCTCGTTTGGTTAGTTTTAATATTGAAGCCCAAGAAGCATGTAAATAATAATTATAGAATAATATTAGAACAAACCACTTACCCATCCAATAATATAAACACGATATACACGAAAAAATTACTAAGAAAGCCACAAACATAATAATAGCTGGTAAAGTTGTTACTAAAATAAGAACTCCGATCGACTCCATGGCAAATCTACTTGTGATAAATTCGCAAATTAATTACTCGTAGTACACTCACAGGAACATAACATAAACTGAATTATCAGTTGATTAATTCAAATTTATCGGATGACGTTGTAATCTTCTTTAAGGTCGTATATATTCCATAGTATTGACAATTTGAAATTTCTCGTCAGATATTGTATCACCTTCAATGCTCACAAGATATACAATGGAGTTTTGCTGTGGAGACCTCAACCCACTGCCTGTAACATCGGTAGTTCCATGTGCTTCGTAAATTTAAACTTTGGGTTAAGTTTACTCAGTAATTAATTGGTATTTTTGAAGTTATACTTCTTTAGGCGCGTTATAGAAAAATTATGAGAGTGAAATTTTAAGATGCGCGCGCATATGTAACACAAAAAGTAAGACGTTAAAGCTGCCTATGTGCTCCAATATATGTAATTGACAGATTGAAGCTGCCTATATTAAATGTAAGTGTCAAATGGATAGGAAAGGTTTCAATATGTTTCGGATCGAATGTTTTAGATTTAAAAAATGTATAATAGTGACAGTAATAAAAAGGGATTAAAATATTTATTAGTTGTCAAATATTTATGAGTGCGTTCAGGAATGTAATATGTTGTGTAAACTAAGAACTATGTATGTGACTGTTGGGCGTATTTACTATAAGTTTAACTTCAGTCGTGTGATATAACTTCTAACGCGTGTACATAAGTACACACACACTTATTTTTATTTTCATAGAACACCTTATATTACTACCTCGAGTATGGCTAGTATCTCACAGTGTCGGGGATATTTCTTTTAAAGATCGCGCGTGCAGACGACGGCCAGACGGCGCGCGAACCAAGTATCCACAATAATTTATAGGGACATATGATCAAAAATTAAGTACCTAATTCTATAATATAATTAGAACGAAAATCTAGTAACTATATTATTATGCTAATAAATTATAGAAAGTCATTAGACATATCTAGCCACTTCAGCTTTGAGAGCTCTATAGATAACATACTAAATACAGTGATATAACACATTTTATCTTTTTTCCGCATACAGCGCTTAAAGCGGAAAATCGCTTAATTTATAATTATAATAAAAAAATCTAGTGTTTATATTTAAAAAAAATCATTATGAGCTCTACATTTTTATACTCCACTCTATAACGACCATGCAATCCTCTGGATATTATCCATAAGATGGTTGTATTTTAATTCCCCGTTCCGCAGGATTCCAAAGGAGTCTGAAAATGTGGCCGAAAAACAGCATTAGTCTCGCCTCCGATTAAGCGGTAAAACCCCCCGGTGGCTATGTTCGCGCCGAATGGGGCGACCTCCCACAATAATGCCGCAGCCGCCCCGGACTGACCCATACCTGGCGAAATGTGGGTGCAGAAATGCACCTCAGCCTACTCCTTCGGGGAATACAGACGTGAGGTTATGTATGTTGCTATAATTATACCAAACTAACTCAGGTTGATACCAAAACATGCTTGCATGAATCCCACAAATAGTACAACTAAAATGTTTCGTAAAATGTCCGAGTCAATTTACATTCTGTGACAAATGGAAAACGCATAACATTGCACTGATAAGAGCGTAACTGATATATGCAACTTATTTAACGGCGTGCATTGAGCAAAAATGACGTCACAGTGTATGCAACCTGTGTGGCTAATTGGTTGTGACGTCACTAGCGATAGACCATTTGACATTTAAGACGGATATTGTTTTAAGACTTTATTAGTACTAAATGTTGATAGCTGAGACGCCTGTGTCCTGACAGTCTTTATAGATACATATAAAAAGTACCCTTTTTAGTACAAATAGGTATGTTGGATTTTTTCATTAGGAAATTCTCGGAAGCAGCGCAGAGACTGGAATTGTGCCCGAAAAACGGCAATAGGCTCGCCACCTACTACGTTTGAAAACACAATTAGTAAAATATGGATGCAGAAATGCACGTCTGCCTACCACTTTGGAGAATGCAGCGTGACGTTACATATACATATATACATATGTATGAGCAATGTTCCTTAAAAATCAGGCCACTAAAGTATGATTACAGGAGGGTTACTCACAGTAAGATTAAAGTAAAAAAATAAAAGCAAGATTTGTAGTTATAGTTACAAAATCATTTACTCATTTGAATGACAATAAGTTTAAAAATCGTGACATAATTTTTTATTCATTTTCTAGGGTCAGTCACTACCCTATCGCCAGATTTCGGCTTGAGATTGATCTACGGAACAACTTGCATAATACATATCTTTAAAATTATAGTCGACGTATTTTTGACCAACAACAAACAAAATGTCTCCACAAAAACAGATCGTCATGAATGAGCCGTGTCCAATTATCCAATTGACTTCGTGACTCGGTCGCTTTTATTGGACAAATTGGATCATAAGTACCAATGTATATGCGATGCAGGGATTTCCTATGATGATAATTTTGGTTTAGAAATAAGAATCACCTAAGGTTATGTAACGCTAATAAAAATTATCTGGAATGTGTGTCTAGGTATCCATCTACATTTCAAGGACAACTTTTTCAATCTATCAAGGATTAACTATTTCAAAAACACAGTTGTAAATTTTAAAATGGAGTTTTTACCTAAGAAATTCCTAAGAATTTTTAGGTGTGCAAGTTTCCCCAAGATGTTTTACTTCACCGTTAAAATACGTGATAATTCATTGTGAATACACATAAATTAACATTGCGTAACAATTGTACCTGAGTTGGGTCCCTAACCAAAATCCTACGTCAGCATACCGACTAAACCTCTCGATGACCGTCGCGCGCATTTGGGGCGGTCTACGGCATCGCAGGGCGAGAAACCCTGCATTACTTTCCGCTGCCACCCAGCGCTTCGTCCTATCATGGACTCCTCAAAATTGGGAGGTCTTGAGATGCCCTCCACTCACCCTATTTTGGACGGTCACTTATTAGGAGCGACCGCGGCAGTCAAGAGGCCACGCTCTCTGCTGCACATCTTGGGGTTGCTTTTAGTCATGGCGCACCGCCCCCGCAGTACGCCCAGTAATCCCTGGACCCCTGTTAGTCGCCTCTTGCGATAGGCAGGGGATGCCTTGGCGGTATTCTTACGCCCCCAATACACAGGGTGGTAGAAAGAGCTGCTGCACGATGGTCCGACGACTTAAGAAAGGCGGTGGGTAACAGATAGATGAGGGCTGCTCAAGACCGGGATGGTTGGCGCTTTCTTGGGGAGGCCTACGTTCAGCAGTGGACAGCGATAGGCTGGGTATATGTACATACATATATACTCAACATTTAAGACATTCATTTTTGGAGATTATAAGACTTTAATGCTTAATAGACTTATGCCTGTGGCTTAGCCGTTGCATCTAAATAGTAAATACCAATGTCACTATAAAGAGATAAAATTTATTGCTTTTATGTAGTGGTATTTCCCTGGTACTAATCAATCGATTTAAAATAATCTCATAAAAATACATACATACATAACCTCTCGCCTATATTCCCTACATTTTCACAGGTATGTATCGGCCCCACGTAATAAGGAGCGAGATTGGTTTTGTTCCTCCGTGCTGGTACTGAGAATTCCCCAATGGAAAAGTCCAATAACACTGCCCGACCCGGTAATCGAACCCAGAACCTCCAGTTCGCACGGCACATACGCGAGGCCACTTAAAGGCATATGCACGTAATTCCCAAAGAACTTTTAAGGTACTTACTGCATAATTGAAGTATTGAGTACCGCACGACCACAAGCAACAAAAACATAAATAAAATGACACCGGGCAACAACAAATATCCGCTTAAAGTGTACGAAACCATTTTAAATAATTATTTACATTATTTTACATTACTGTCTCTCGCATTCAATATTAGTGGACTCGCGAGTAAAGGTTGCACGGCCTAAAGGGGGACCGTTGGGAGGCAATATAAAAACCCTTTCAGCGATAAATATATCTTATCTATCCTATATCTAGAATGATGGGAGTACGCGTTGACGTCAAACGAAACCTTTTATGATGGTAATACATAATTATACATACCATATAGTATATGTATACTTACGAAGGTATACCCGAAAAGGTATACCTACTCGAAAAACAGTAAAGCAATGATGCATTTCTGTAGTCATAGAGATTTCTTCCCGTTTATGTGCCTACATCTCCAGACTCCATGCTGCTACTGAGATTTTTCTTAAGTTGGTTAATTACTATTGCATTTAATATATGATCCGTTTTCCAACCGTTGATGGTAAAAAGGGATGTATAACATGACAACGTGTCGCGTATGATTGATGTCTGACAATTAAAAGTTCGTGAGTTTTGCACCCCCACCTAGAATAATATTTGTATGCTTTTAAAAGTTTTTTTCTGGATTGTTTTAACTTTTAAAACAAAAAAGTGTAACCTTTGTGTTGGCTCAAAACTATAACGCGTGCTATATTGTCAATGTACCTATAACGCGTGCTGTAGTGCAACCGTTTACGAATATACATATTTGTACATTATACATACAAAAAATTGCTAAACGACTTTGTCACCTTGAATATTTTTAGTGGCATCACAAGAAATGTGAAAAAAAAATACAACAAAGACACAAATAAACACCACTTCCTTATCATGCAGATGAGTGATAACTAAAATTAATCTATTTTCAATTGCGTTAGGGACCGTTCAAGTATTACGTAACCCCCCCGTCCCCCATGTCAGCAAAAGTAAGCAAATATCCTATCTACTATTAGTACATTTTTTTTTTATTCTGGTTTCTTTTTTGATTCCAAAATTTGGGAGAAAAATTTGTAGAAAATCCGCAAAAGAAAAAAGTATTGCTTACGTAATCATTACCCAGAACCCCCCATCCCCCATGCCATCAAAAATAAGCATAGCGAAGATCCCCCCACAATTTAGTGCTTACGTAATACTTAGCAGCCTGCTTGCTTAAGCAGATCTACTTAGATCAGTGACCAAGAAGGTCACAGGTGTCCCATTACATCGCAAGGTGATCTATTTTCGTATGTACACAATGTATTTCTACAGATATAGTGTATATAAATAATGTCTTATTTTAATTATCAAATAGCAACTATTGACCTAAGTGCGTAAAATTTTTTGCAAGGTAACTTGTAGTAAAAAAATATAATATGTATAATTTCGCGTCTGCAAACTTTTTGTGTCGCTGTCTTTAGCCTAATACGCACTTTTCTCTGACCTTATACTAGTCAGCCCCATGGTGCAGTTGTGAAACGAGAGGCCGCGGGTTCGATCCCCAAACCACTGTGTGATCCACAAATATTTGTTTCGTGTCTGGGTGATTGTGCGGGTCTCTCGTAGTCTCTAATACCCACGACACAAGGCTTGTATCTTAACGTGGAGTCAGAACTATATATTGGTGTGTTTATTTATTTAAATAAGTAATATTAGAATGAGTAAGTTAGGCCACTTTTCATTTAGAAAAATAATTAGGTTACAATCCAAATAATACGATAAAATTTATTTTCTTACGAAGTTGCACGTATCGCGTTCAAATAAAATTACATTCCATAAATGACCTACAATCAACTTGAACAATTACGAAACTTAAATAATGAGTAATCAATTTTTTTGTCGATGCAACAAATTAATAAGTTACTCGTCTGAAACGAAAAAGTTATACAAATAACTGATATTTGCACGCTCTTACGACACGATTATAATCAAAACAGATAAAAAATCCAGTGTTTGCTTTTCAATTTAATTTTATTTAATTTATAGATATGTTATCATGCACTATCGGCTGGCAAGTGTCCAATTTTGTATTCATTTTGATACATCTGTTTCCTCACACATCCAACGAAGACACATACTCGTATTTTCGTTCCAACATCAAGAGACAAATCCGCAAGACTTCGAACGAATGATACCTGCTTGATAATAAGCCATAGATATTTACAAAAATTATGGCCCAGTAATAATATTTAAAATGATTGTAAAAAAGAACAAGATATTAATAGACGGATTTTATTACTTCTATATTAACAGTAGGTTTTAATGTGCATATTTCTCCTTTCAAAAATATTGTAGCAAAAATTCTTATCATAATATTTGAAATATTGCTGGCAACAGTTCTACAGGCGCTAATATTTAAGGAATTTCGATTAAAATGAATAATACTTTACGGCATATGTGGCATATTGTTCAGTGATATTTTAACGTTTTCCAGTTTTGAACGATACAACCCTTATTTCTTTTATAAACGCTATGGATTAAATAAATAAGCGCCATCTATTTTTTTTGTGCGAAAGTTACTAATCGCAAATTAGTTTATATTAACCATGCTAGATGGCGCTGCATTTACATTAAAACGCCGAAACGTGATGTTTGGAATGATAACATTGTATTCTTTGAAATTTAGATAAAACTAAAGATATAATAAAAGAAATGCATTAGTACTTAGATATTATAGAGTAGATATCAGTTATCACCAAAACAAAATACCCATTTCACTTTATTATAACGTAATACAATTCCACCTGGTATTTCAATGCAGGTTGCATATTGTATCCAAAGACAAAGTTGTTTTAAAACGTTTAATTAAAAAAACTTTATAACGTTTAATTAAAAAATTAAAAAAACATACCGACCAAAACCCCCCGGTGGCCATCTCCGCGCCGAGTGGGGCGACCACGGTACGTTGGCGAGAAGCGCCAACCGTAATGCCGCAGCCGCCCGGTGCGCCTCCGAGACGTATTTGTCTCGGCCGTCTCGGAGTGTGTAGGGGGCGCAGTTGCGCCCCCACTAGCTTGGTTCGGGCGCCCCGGTTGTGGGTGGGCGCCCGCGACGTACACAGGCCACAGTGCCGCCGCCCCTCTCGGGGTCACTTTCAGTGAGGGCGCGCCGCCCCCGCAGCGCGCCCAGCGACCCCAAGGGCCCCTTTGAGTCGTCTTTTACGACAGGCAGGGGATACCGTGGTGGGATTCTAACGCCCCCTTGCCACAGGGCAGGGCGCCGGGTCTAATTATCTCTGTTTACCCAGCGCCTCCTTCTCTGACGTCTTTGGCGGGCGGGATCACTTCTTTCGCGATCCCGCTCCGCGCTAAGGAAGAAATACCTAATTGTTTTACCGCCCACTAGGAATTAAAGAAAAGTTGAGAACATTAAATAAAACTTTTTTAAATAAACTGTAGGCTGTATTAAATTCTTATATTATAATCGTAAAAGACCATGGTACATAGTAGGTACATACGCGACGATGTAAAACTAGCCTCAGTGCCAATAAGCAAATAATATGTTGTGTAGGATTAGCTTATACCTTATAGCCTTTTTTATTCAAGATTCTCCAAGGCAGAGTGCAACACTTTATATTAATACTCCACTATATTAATGCTCCCTAATTCTCTATTTTATTCCTCTCATAATCTATTGAAACGCAATACACCGCCATCTGTTAGAATCTTATGGAACTAACTCTTTGTCAGATAGCGAATAATTTGCATTATGTATGTATGATAAAGAATTGGTGTTTAATGTTCAAGTTAGGTGAACAGCAATAATCATGCACCAAGTGGTCATCATAACGTCATAACTTAATCACAAAGCAACAATGTACCTAAAATATATCTTTTAATTATAGCCAGACGTGGACTTTTTTATCAGCTACATTTATTGATTGAAAGATTTTTAAAATAATCTGTGCACACGTGATTTACTTTTGATACTTGGATGTTCATAACCGTTCGAATAACCTTTTTGTTTATACCAGCTTCACCTTATGGTGACTGGCAGAATGTGGGTTCGATCCCTGAACTAAGAAATACCAAGCAGTTTCTCTTAATTTGATAACCACAACATAATTTTTATTTTTAATATGAAACCATATGTATTTGACTGTTGGGAGTATTGTCATCATCAGCCGATATATTTACTGCTGGGCACGGGCCTCGTCTATAACTGAGAGCTAGGTCCTTAGTCCACCACGCTGCCTAGCGCGGATTGAAGGAAGTTGGGAATATAAAAATATGCATGCTTCAGTTCAGTTACTTTTACTATAAATAATCTCACTTTTACTATAACATACATACATAAACTCACGCCTGAGTAGGAGTAGGCAGAGGTGCATTTCTGCACCCACATTTGGCCAGGTATGTATCAGTCCCATGTAATAGGGGGCGAGCCTATTGCCGTTTTTTGGGCACATTTCCAGACTCCGTGCTGTTACCGAGAATCTCCTAATGGAAAAACCCAATAACACTTTGCCCGACCCGGGAATCGAACCCAGGACCTCTAGATCGCGCGGCACATACTTGTACCGCGAGACCACGAGGCAGTCACTTTTACTATAAATAATTTATAAATCATAACTAATTGATCAAGTATCCTATGTGAAATAATGTATGGAAGTATTTTTGGTAATTAATAAATAAATACATGCAACAGCCCCTTAAATAGAGGTGGCCTTGCGGTTGAGTCGAAATCCCGAGGGTCACGGGCTCAAACTTCAAACACACACCTCTGATTTTTCGAAGTTTTGTATTCAGAATTAATTATCACGCCCTTTAACGGTGAAGGAAAACATCTTGATTAAACCAGCATATTTAAGTTCTTAGGAATTTCTTAGGTGTGTAATCTGTCATTCGCACTAAGCCAGCGTAGTGGGCTAGGCCCTCTCAGTTGCAGAGGAGGCTCGTGCCCAACAGTGGGACATTTTTGGGCTGATATACCTAGTACACATTTTTCTACACACGTTGATGTCAAATGCACGGAAACGTGAGCAACGCGTGTATGTGAGATGGTATAAATAATAATCGACAAATTCACAATAAAATTTATCACGCGATTAATGACCAAAAATAACTCCATATCTTAGTCATCAGTTAATTATTTAGTCTGTGATAAATTTGATAAATTTGTGAAAAGCAGTGATGGCCTCGAGGTTTAGGCGCGCGGTCGAGAATTTCGGCGGTCGCAGGTTCAAACCCCAGGCACACACCTCTGACTTTTCGAAGGTTTGTGTGTATTCACAATGAATTATCACTTGCTTTAACGGTGAAGGAAAACATTGTGATAAAACCTGCACACCTAAAAAGTTCTTAGGAATTTCTTAGGTGTGTAGTCCGCCAACTCGCACTAGGCCAGCGTGGTGGACTAAGGCCGGAACCCTCTGAGTTGTAGAGGGGGCCCGTGCTCAGGAGTGGGACGAAGTTGGGCTGATGATGATGATAAATTTGATACAGCAATTGACCCGTTGCAGCAGCAGACAGACAGCGGTTGGCTAGATATCTTGCGAGTCGAGAGTGCGGAGGTTCGATCCCCGCACCGAGACAAATATTTTTTTCGTATTTGTGACGCCGAAAAATCTCTCGTAGTTTCTGGTACCCACAAGACTTGTATCTTAGTGTGGGATCAGAAATACATAATATGTCGGAAACGTAGGCCGAGTGAAAGCTTTTAAGTAGGGATGGGCGTTTTTTTATTTTGTATGAAGTAAATATTGGTGATAGAACCTTGTGTTCTATGGGGAAAAAAGGATGCCTATAGAAAAGTGGTGAATCGACTAACTGAACGCAGCCTCTAGTGTATTATCTATGAACGCAGCAAAGCAATTATTATTGTTGTTTGAATTTTGTTAGTGATAGTTTTGAGGTTTGTGGATATATTTTGTCGATTCGAAACCTTTATTAAAATACGTTACATATTTAATTTGAAGGGGAAATTAACCGTATTAACATTAAAATTTAAATGTTAGACGGGAACTTTTAGCCTTTCTGTTCCACATTTCCGTTCCATTTCATGCATAAAAATTTTACCCTCCTCCGCGCAAAAAAGTATCACGTTTAAAAAAAATGCAATATTATTATGATAGCAGTTATTATTATTATTAACTAGATGAAGCATAGATGGCGTGATTAACCCAGACGGAATTTTACTTTTATTATTTTAAGAATTCATTTGCTAACATTTTTCAATTAGTTGACGAAATCAACTAGTTTTTTAACTAGTTCGTCAACGACCCATCCCTACTTTTAAGACATTTAGAGGTAATATTTCCAATGAAACTTGACAAATTATACTACAACGAAACGTGAGACAGTTTCTAGGCACTTGTTGTCCGCTCGGTGGTTCGATGAGAATTGACGACGTTCAAGCTGCCACTCCCACTCGTTGACATCGCTTGACGTCCCCACTCTTCGAACGCACGGAAGTGAGCTAGACTCTGTCGAAGCGTGCTATCTGCACACTGCGTTTCGCTGTCAGTTGAAGTCCCGTACTAATGACCAACCCGACACATAATATGTGTGTGACGGTTAGATGATACTTCCCACTGTTGTCAAAACACCTTCTTTAATTACATTTAATTTAGTCTAATAAAGCCAGTAGTGATGGCTTCGTAGTTCGCGCGCGGTCGAGAAACTCGGCGGTCGCGGGTTCAAACCCCAGGTACACACCTCTGACTTTTCGAAGTTATGTGTGTATTCTAAATGAATTATCTTACGATCGTACTTTAACGGTGAAGGAAAATATCGTGAGGAAACCTGTACACCTAAAATTCATAGGAATTTCTTAGGTGTGTAGTCCGCCAACCCGCACTAGGCCAGCGTGGTGGACTAAGGCATAAACTCTCTCAGTTGTAGAGAAGGCCTGTGCCCAGCAGTATGTATAAAGCCTGTGTTTGTGCCTGTGTTTGGTTTCCGTTGAAAGTCTCATGACCAACTAACACTCATTATGTTCCTCACTATATTTTCCTTTACAATTAAGCGAGTGATAAATGGCTACAATAACAAGTAGAATGAGTGAAAACCGTACAACTACTGTAAACGTTTACATAACTAAAACACGATTTGCATTTGTCAATAAAAACGGGGTCGAATATGAATATGGGTCGTTGAACTTGTGTTCAAGACACATCATAATATCACGAGGGTATAAAGTTTCGACTGCCTCTTTATCTCGTGGCACAAGTATGTGCCGAGCGATCTAAATGTACTGGGTTCGATTCCCGGATCGGGCAAAGTGTAATTGGGTTTTTCCACTAGGAAATTCTTAGTAGCAGCACGGAGTCTGGAATTGTGCCTGAAAAATGACAATAGGCTCGCCTCCTATTACGTGGGACTGTTACATACCTGGCGAAATGTGGGTACAGAAATGCACCTCTGCCTACCCCTTCGGGGAATACAGGCGTAAGGTTATGTATGTATAAAGTTTCAAACATCATCAACGTCATCATCATCAGCATGTATAAATCCCGCAGCTGGGCACGGGCTTCCTCTATAACTGTTAGCGGTTAGGCCACCATGCTGGCCTAATGCGGGTTGGCGGACTACACACCTAAGAAATTCCTAAGAATCAGTTGGTGTGTAGGTTTCCTCCCGATGTTTTCCGTCACTGTTCAAGTACGTTATAATTGTGAATACACATAACTTCAAATAGTCAGAGGTGGTTTGAACTCGCGACCGCCGAGTTTTGACTTTTTTTTTTATGCTGGCACGGCAAAGTGACCCCATTGCATCTGATGGTAAGCGTAATGGGGTCCAGAAAAAGTGCCGACCAGCGAGAGATGATCTCCCGTTGGTCGACACAATCATGCCGGCCGAATACTTCTACTCGACCGCGAATCTAAACCTAGGCCTTCGCTTTAATGATAAACCAACTAAATTAATGCTTATAAATTATGTAATTTACTTCTAAATGTTTGAAATCAAAATATAAAAAATACACTTACTATTACTCCACATGAATTCAAGAACATATAACGTAACACCAACAAAGAACACAATCAATATTATCAACTCCGCTTGCATTTTACAATTAAACTAAATAAAAGCACCACAAACACTAAGACCGGACTCGGTAATACGATTAATATGTCTGCAATGCCGTAATCGGAGACACTGATTATATTGACACAAATTAACGATAAGATTCGGCCGGCTCGGATTTAGGCCGGTACTGCACAAACAGTTGCGTTCGATTTTTTATACAGTCGAAAAAAGGTCATGATGCCACGCTAGTTCTAAACTAGGGACGATTTTCAGCCCTACAACATCGAGAACCAAAACAAATACTCGTAGATACACCCAACATCCAAGTCACATATGTGTACATAGTACTAATCCCACACTAAGATACACGCATATATATATTGTTTTGCGCAGGGCCCGTAGCAATTGGTACTCTAGCTACGTGGTTAATCCGCCTCTGATCATTTCCCAATCGAAATAAATGTGCCGGACTATTTGTTTCGTATTAACACGATCTTATCTCAAACGACACTCGATTGAGTCATTAGGTTTTACCGGGCGGATACGAAAACCCTAGCACCAGTTTCCGGCAGTCACAATAGCAGCTTTACGCGTATTTTCTATAAGACCGTGGTATTAAACCGGTTGAGCCAACCTCATACCAGTGGCGGAACTTCCATAGAAGCCCAAAACCCCAGAATGCTTTACCAAATTCCGAATAATATTCTTTAAGCTTCAAATCTTTATTTATATTCTCAGCCTATCGCTGTCCACTGCTGAACGAAGGCCTCCCCAAGTAGGCGCCAACCATCCCGGTCTTGAACAGCCGTTATCCATCCGCTACCCGCCACCTTTCTCAAGTCGTTGGACCATCGTGCTGCAGGACGTCCTACACTACGTCTAACTTTTTTTTTTTTTTTTTTTTTCGCCGGGAAAATCCTATTTACGGACGGTGTGTCGGACTCACCGGCGCCTTCCGACCCAGCATGGATGTTACCGCCCGTGGATGTGTCGGGCGGCCGCTGGGCCGGGTCCCTACCAAAACCAATGCGCCGTAATACCGACTAAAAACCCCGCGACGGCCACCATCAGCGCATTCAACGAGACGGTCCCGGTATACCCTGAAGCCAGAGCTATGGATTGGACCGGGACCGCCTCTGCTACACTACGTCTACCTAAACGTAAACAACAACAAACAAAAGCAATTTGACATAAATGAGAAAATACTGACCCCCCAATAAACAACTATAAACTAGAAATTACACAATTAACGTGTAAGTACCGCCACTACCTCATATTGCAGCTAAAGAAACGTATACGTGATTTAAAGAAAGTATAATTTGGCAATCTGCCACTTAAACAAATGAATTTTTTTATTGAAAACCGCCATTGTTTTCAATCGTCGGCTGTAAACAAGCCTCAGCTATAAATCTTGTAGTCACAAACAAAGACGTTGGCACAGAAACTAGTAAGTACACAATAGATTGTATTTAATCTAAGTTTGTTCTACTTGTAATATAGCCGTTGTTTGCTGCTTTTGCATGACATAACGCATAAAATTTTATCGTACAACGCGGCAGCACAACAGTGCTAATTCGCTGGCTCGACCGTAACACTGCCACTGTTTCAATGAAAACAGGCGTTGACCAACAGGGTTGTTGACGCTCTTTTATCTGTGCTAAAATTATATACCTACGTATGTTATTTTAGTCACCCAATTAGTTTCTAATCTTCAACCCATATACGTCCCGCATACGTCGAGAATTTCGGCGGTCGTAGGTTCAAGCCCCAGGCACACACCTCTGACTTTTCGAAGTTATGTGTGTATTTACAATGAATTATCACATGCTTTAACGGTGAAGGAAAACATCGTGATAAAACCTGCACACCTAAAAAAAGTTCTGAGGAATTTCTTAGGTGTGTAGTCCGCCAACCCGCACTAGGCCAGCGTGATGGACTAAGGCCTAAACCCTCTCAGTTGTAGAGGAGGCCCGTGCCCAGCAGTGGGACGTATTTGGGCTGATGATGATGATGATGATGATATACGTCCCGCACGGCCTCCTCTACAACAAAGAGGATGTAGTCTTACTTACTTACTTACTTAGTCCACCTGTCCCTAGTCCCTGGCCTAGTGTGGGTTGGCGGATTACACACCTAAGAAATTCCTTAGAACTTGTAGGTGCGCAGGTTTCCTCACAATGTTTTCCGTCACCGTTAAAGTAAGTGATAGGTCATCGTGAATACACACATAACTTCGAAAAGTCAGAGGTGTGTGCCTGGGGCTTAAACCCGCGGCCGTCGAGATTCGATGATGCCGATTTTTTTAAATATAAAATGCAAATTCTACTAATGTAATGAAAATTTCCACACTTATTACCTGGAATATACAAAGTACTTATTCAAAAAATTTAATCCTATGAGACTAATTAAGGACGGATCTATGTTTTCACATATTTTACTCTGCTACTCTATTTGTCAGACAAAGTCACGGCAGAAGCTTTTATACTGATAAAAACTAATTACATAAGAGAAAACGTGAAGACTATCTACTCATGATGCAATGTTTGTATTACACTATCGTACTCACTGCATAATGTCACCAGATAACGAATAGTCAAACATGATTGTTTACATACACGTAGAGAGTAAACGCTGTGATGCTAAAGGTATTAAGATTTTACCATTGTTTTGTAAAAGGGGCCAAAAGGTTCTCGAGTGGAGGCCACGTACCGGAAAGCGCAGCGTAGGACGTCCACCCACAAGATGGTCTGACGACCTGGTGAAGGTCGCGGGTCGTCGCTGGATGCAGGCTGCCCCCTACAGGTCACTATGGAAGTCATTAGGGGAGGCCTATGTTCAGCAGTGGACTTCCTTAGGCTGATAATGATGATGATGGTGATTGTTTTGTTGGAAAGGAAAATGCCCCACGCGAAATGTTGACGCACTCGGAGTAGGAGGACCAAGAACATGGTATGGATCGCCGTCCACTGCTGAACGTAGACCTCCCTAAGAAAGCACCAACCATCCTGGTCTTGAGCAGCCCTCATCCATGTATGGAATATAAGTAATAGCTTATTGCTGTTTATTGAGTATATTTTCGAGCCAATATTGAGAATTTGATGCAGGAAAATGATATTTTACACGACTCGAGAATAGGACCTCGACATGACGATAGCACCAGTGGCGGTACTACCAAAAGCGTTAAACGTTAAATGTGCAATGTCCAGTTTATAATTGTTTATTGTGGGGTCAGGATATTCTCATGTATATGTCAAATTGCTTGTGGGGTCAGAACTCAGAACTATGTATGTGACTGTTGGGTGTATTTATTTTTAGAAAAGAAGAAACAAGGTTTTGTTGCTGGCCAATTTACAAAAATACCAAAAATAACAAGGTGTTATAATTTACACAGTCAATAATGATCCCGTCATACCGCTTGCACGGTATTGCGCTGATTTTCAATGAAAGGACCAAGTGACAAACGGACGCTAAGTAGGCGTACAGGCAGTTGAATAACAGTAAACAACAATGTTTTCAACTATACAACACAATAAAATTGTCTGATCAGAGAACCAGAACCAGACCTAACGATCAGGACTAATTTTAATGATTGATGTGATCAAATTTTAAAAAGAACGCAATAATTCCTTATCATGTATATTTTAGATAATTATGTACATATATTGTAAACAACCCCGTGCGGAAGTTGGCTAGTCACCAGCTTGCGAAACAAGAGACCGCTGGTTCGATCCCCGGAACGAGACAAATGTTTGTGTGATCCACAAATATGGGTGAAACTTCATAGTTCAATGTTTTGTCACCCGCTTTGCTGCGGAGGGAAGTGGACAACTCTTTGTTTTCCAACTCCTCCTATATATTGTCTCTAATTTAACTTCATTGCGGGATTATGACAAATTAGGTCCCCTTACATTCGCTGAGCGTCATTGCTCGGCGTCGATACTGTGCGTGTCGCTGTTGATCCTGGAGTACAGGAGTTATAGAAGCGTGTGTGTGGTGAGACAGGGCTAAAAAAATTGTTTTTCTTAAATCGATACTCTACAGTGTATAGTCCACACCATCAACCGCGGTTTCTTTGCTACAGTATAGTAGTATGAAAATGACGCCATATTTGTCACCAAGCTATGAGTTAGCGGCGACCTTGCCTTGTCTCGCGTGAAAATACCACCGTTTCCTAGATGTGATAATTAATGAAGGTTATTCATTAACTACGTACACCACCTTTGAGGAAATCTGTAAGATGTGGGATAATTTACGTTTATTTCATATTTTTATGGGTATTTAATTATACCGGTAATAAGACATTTGTAGTCGCGTGGATAGCGATCGTACATAAACTGTAATAAAGCCACATTGACCGAAGGAATTCATGTTCTTGGCTAAGACGTTTCAACAATGTGTTATAAGTTCATAAAAAGAAATAAAAGAGTGCTCATTGATAAATAAATACACTACTACAGCCACATACGCAGTTTTGACACTAAGATACAAGTCTTGTGTCAAAAAACCCAGACCCGAAATAACTATTTCATTGGATCCGCTACCTCTCGTTTCCCAAGCTGGTATCTATCCAACTGCGCCACGGAACTGTTAAAGTATTAGAAGGAGAATATGTATTATGATAATACAATATGATGTCGAAATAGTAGAAGAAGAATAGGTTGAAGGATATGATATGTCAACCTCATTGCCATGCACTAAACTGCGATTGTAAAACTCTTACCTCGCCTCAGTGATATCGACATCCACGCAAACCTTCGTATTATAAACTGAGTATGACTCACCAAAAACAAGCCTAATTCCCGCAGTCTTTGAACCGTTAACATACATACATAATCTCACGCCTGTTTTCCCCGAAGGGGTAGGCAGAGGTACATTACTGTACCCACATTTCGCCATTAATATATCAGACCCACGTAATAGGGGCGCGCCTATCGCCGTTTTCGGGCACAATTCCTGACTCCGAGCTGTTACCAAGAATTTCCTAATGGAAAATCCCAATAACACTTTGCCCGACACAGGAATCGAACCCGGGACCTCTGGATCGCACGGCACATACTTGTACCGCGAGACCACGAGGAAGGAACCGTTTACGGTCCTAAACTCAAACCGGCTTTAAGACTTATGCAAATATTCGCTGTCCTAATCATAGCCCAGAATAAAAACTATCAGCAAAAAGAACAGACTTTATCGTTTTAGTATTTAATATCGCTTAGTGGCTCGTTGACCCCAGAGTCCTGGGTTCGATTCCTGGATCAATTGAAGTATTTTCCATTAGGAAATTCTCAGTAGAAGCACTAGACAGCAGATGGTTCTGGTAAAAAGCAATAGGGTTGCCCCCTTTTACGTGAGACATAAAATCATAGAAATAAATCAATACCTACTCTATTGTTGATACAAGCCTGAGTGTAAGTGTTTTTGTTAATACTTAGTAAACAATTAAATCGAAACATGAGCGGCTGTGACCGTCCTAAAATAATTAAATTGGTTAGTAGTCTCTTCTAGATTTCTGAATTGTCAAATGCAATTCGAACTTTAAATTAAAATATATATTTTTTAAGATATGAAGGAGTAAGAACGTATTGAGTGTATCGCATCAACATTTTTGCTTTCTCATTCGCACTTTAAAGGCACTGACGTCACTGTTGCACAAAACGGGCGGCACTCCGGGAGTGTCGGCAGAAGTGAAAACTTCAACATTAACGTTGTGCATTTTTGAATATTTTGGAATGGTTAGGGAATAATTTAGCACGAATTGCTTTATTTATCAGTATAAAAGTACTATCATTTACCGGGTAAAATACAATATTTATTGCGCCATCGTACACAAACATAATAAAACGACTGCAACGCATGACAATAAACGTCTTATGCATTTTCAGTCAGGATCATGTGAGGCGAGTTCAAATTTTTTACCCATCCCAAAAAAAGTTCACAGCGCCGCTAAAGAAGTTTTCACTTCAAAAATATTGAACCGAATTCCCTATGAATACGTGTTTTGTTTTATGTGATTTCATTTGTTTATTTATTATCACTATGTAACTATTGTAATTTTGTTTAATCATAAAATCTAGGCACCAAGTTCGTACCCATCACCAATACTCCAACATTTGTCACCAACAAACTTTTGGTCAAACATTAAAAAAAAATACTCACGTAATATGCAGCGCTTTTTCAAATACACCACCAACATTAACATCAGGTACACCAAACAACTCAAAATCGGTACTGACAACACACAGATCAACTCCAGTAACTCAATATGCATGATTCTATAATAATATTTCATTTAATTACAACAATATGTGCAAGAATGTCGTATGTACTATACAGTGAGCGAAGTATGACTTATCAGCACACGTTGTGTCGTGTTTACATTAATGATAAAAATGTTAATTTCTTTCGCGTGTAAATATTTTTCATATGTTGATGTGTTAATTAGTTATACATCTTGAACTTTGTTTTTTTTTTATGAAATAACAAGCTGCGTTTTATACGTTCATATAGATAGATGAGACAATCTGTCACTAGGCGACTTTTTATTTGCACACGATATTCGCCAATTGTGTATCATCCCACGTAACAGGGGATAACGTTTTTCGGGTACAATTACATACTCCGTGCTACTACTGAGAATTTCTCAATGGATAAACCCAATAACACTTTGCCCGACCCGGGAAACGAACAGAGACCTCTTGATCCCACGGCATATACTTGTGCCACGAGACCACAATGTAACATCGTATCAATTCTCATATTTATTTAAATAACGTATTATGAGTGTGTTGTCAATTTCCAATATAATGTTTGATGAAGCTGCTGCCAGATATATGCGTCATACTTGTAAACGGTGCGGTTTAGATGGAATACTTGATGATTTTCATCGTTTTTGTAGAATTCAGTTTATAATGTAATTTATTTTTGCATTGCAAACTAAATCTACAGGCTTACTTTATACAAAAATCGTGTTAAAAATATTATGAAATAGAAACAATATAAAATTTAACATATTGCCTGAAAACCTCACGGTTGTGATTTTTAGTGCTTCTTCTTAGAATATTGGTTATTTCCGAATCACAACTAAAATCATATTTTTTTTACTTGTGTAAATGTCAAAGTTAACTTACATACATAATGAAACAATATAGTACCAATACATAAAAAAAAGATTCAGTACCTTACATTACCTTATAAAAATAGCAGTAATGTATGCCACGTACAACTAAAAACAACTTTTACACACATAGTGACTCACGCTTCATCGCCGATGGTATAGACAGAGACAGTGGCGGTACTTCCATTAAAGCCCAAAAGCATGCCTTAGAAAATTTCGAATAATAATCGTTAAGCATGAAACATTTTATTTAACAAAAGCAATTTGACATATAAATGAGAATTATTTTTTTTTTTTTTTTTAATTCTGACACGGCAAAGTGACCCCATTGCACCTGATGGTAAGCGCAATGGAGTCCAGAAAAAGTGCCGACCAGCGAGAGATGATGGTCTCCCGTTGGTGGACACAATCATGCCGGCCGAATACCTCTTCACCTTATTGTGAAGAAGTTTGGGGGACTATCAATCATGGCGATCAAAGGACCGACCGCAACAAACCGGCCAAAAAAATTGCCGGCACGGTCATCCTTTCACCATGATTGAAGCCCCCCCGAATATCCTGTTTCCACAAAAAAACAATTATAAAAAAGACATTACACAATTAACGTGTAAAGCTATTGGGCTTATATGGAAGTCCCGCCACTGGGCAGAGGTGCATTTCCACCCCTAATTGACAGAGATTTTTTACATTCGATACAAAGCGGTAGACACCAAGAACCTGTGCAATGGCAAGCTAATGCTCGTAGTATCTCTTATTTAGAAAATTTATATGTAAAATAGTTATTATACTTACATTTCTTGGTTGGTTTTGAGACAGTTGTATAACAAACACACTAATATAATTGCAGAAAACAGCAGTAGAGGTATTAACAACTTGAACCATATCGACTTCATTACATTTACTTTTTCGTGAATTTCCTTTGAATCAATTTCATCCATTCCTATTAATAAGTGAAGTATTAAAGACCAATAAAAATAATGTAATTAAAAGTAAATGAAATTGCAATATATTAAAGTGTAATACAAAATTAATTTACATGAACGTACTGTACAACCAAACACGATAATTGGATCACAAAATCTATAGAGTTGTGCTTGTTTAGATAAAAAAAATTACTTGTAAATTGCCTAAGTTGGTTTTGGCGTCTCTAGTAATACTCTAATGTTACTAACTAGGTATACCACTGCCCAGATTGCAATCGAAAATAAACAAATCAGCCGCTATCACGACATATTAAAGCTCGGCAAGCTGTTATCATATTATCATCATTTTTTTTATCTATCTCATTAAGTTCAGTTTATTAGCTTGCTACGTTTTGTCCTCGACTGTGTCTGCATGGAATTTAGAATTGAGTTAAAAAATGAAAGGTGGAAAAGTAATGCACGCACAAATCGTTTGTGATAATCATTTTCCAGAGATGAAATTAAGCTTATAACCGTCTCAATAGTTCCATTTTTCCAATGTTCCAATGTAAGCATATTAATTATGAAAAATTCAGATTTAAATCTCGCAAAACTCAAAACTTGACACGAATCAGTCGTTGCGTCGGTTCTCTTTTATTTTTCCATTTTAATATTATTTTTCGAGATCGAAATAAGAAAGAAAAATTAAACTAGTCAACCATAAATCTTTTTACTCATGAATCTCTTACAATGTAATTAATAGTCAAAAAATAATAATAATACTAACTCTTTATTTAGACACCACATGTACAGAGTAAGCCATAAGAATAAGAAATAATATAGCAGGTGACATAAATTGGCGGTCTTATCGCTAATAGCGATCTCTTACAGACAACCTTGCAAGGAGAGAAAAAGTTCACTAGAATGGACGGTGCTGCGTCTTAATAAACTTACATAAAAATAATGTACTTATATACATATTATGTGAAAACAAAATAAATACAAAATAACTTACATACTATAAACATACAAATAAATATATATATTTATATATATAATATATTCATAGGATCCGTATTAGTGTGCAAGAAAGTGAGATTTCAATCTAAACTTGAAAATTTCCGGCGAGGACGATAGTTTTATGAAAAAGTTGTACATCGCAAAATAATAATAATAATTAATCAACACCCATCTCTCGCGGTCGAGAATTTCGGCGGTCGCAGGTTCAAACCCCAGGCACACACCTCTGACTTTTCGAAGTTATGTGTGTATTCACAATGAATTATCACTTGCTTTAACGGTGAAGGAAAACATCGTGATAAAACCTGCACCCCTAAAAGTTCTTAGGAATTTCTTAGGTGTGTAGTCCGTCAACCCGCACTAGGCCAGCGTGGTGGACTAAGGCCTAAACCCCCTCAGTTGTAGAGGAGGCCCGTGCTCAGCAGTGGGACGTATTTGGGCTGATGACGTTGACGACGTTGACACCCATCTGCGGTAAAATCGCGAAAAAGATCAATGAGATTGATCGCTTTTAGATCGATCTGCAGATGTCGATTTGAGTTGACATAATTGACATGAGTACGGTTACATTTGGTCATTAATATGAGGTTAGTCTTAGCTTCCCGCATAAGCCGTAACAAAAAATTGTACAGGCATTTTGCCCGTACTTTTATGTAGAGAAAACGATAAAAAAGTAATCATTTTTGGATGAGTTTAATCAGTATTGTTACTAGACATGCAAATATCAGATTCCTCATTTTTATTATGTTTATCTATCTATAGACGAGTTTATTTGTCATTTAATGAATAATGTCCGGGCAGGTATACTTAGCACTTAATCCACTTCCATTATTTTTAAAAGGGCATAGTATGCTGAAGGATTTAACCACTCGAACCATCGAGAAACCAGAGAAAAATAGGTTTTGCTTATTATACTATCATCCAGGCCAAGCGGCAAAATCGCATGTAATAAATACCTTGCAGCCAGTGGCGGTACTTCCATAGAAGACCCCATAATAAACAATTATAAACTAGATAATCCACAATTAACGTGTAATGCTTTTGGGCTTCTATGGAAGTAACGCCACTGCTTGTAGCCTAAATAAAGCATCAAGTGGCTAGAAATCTTCAACAAAAGAAACGAACTTGGCGATCTGTTCAGACACTTAGTCCGCTCCTAAACAAAATCCAGGAAGAAAAACAAAAGAAAATCACCGAAGGACAGATAAAAATCAGTTCGCCAAAAATAATTCGCCAAACACGAATTAATCTCAAGTGAATCATGAATGATGATGATGATGGTATCATGTCAGAAGTGTAGTAGAATGTGCATCGAGATCAATGATACCGCGGTCATATGATGTATTATCGAATTATCGATACGTTGCGCATATACCTGTGAATCTAAAAATAAATATAATCATTTTTTAAACGCGCGTGATTTTGCACTTTGGCCTTGATGCCATTTGCATCACAACGGATCATGGTCGATATGTTTGGAGTTTCGCAAGTTTGAATTAATAGAACAGTCGTAGAGATAGCGATGTATATTAAAGTCAAAGTCAAGACAATCTCAAAATAGGTACCTACTCTTTATTCAAGTAGACTTTCACAAGCCCTTTTGAATTATAGCAGCACGGAGTCTAAAATTGTGCCCGAAAAACGGCAATAGGCTCACCCCCTATTACGTGGGACTGATACATACCTGGCGAAATGCACCTCTGCCTACCCCTTCGAGGAATACAGGCGTGAGTTTATGTATGTATGTCTCTTCGACAGAATGAAATGCAAAAAAGGGGGAGACGATTGACGAGTGCCTCCGCAGTGGCTGTACCAGGACAGCATGAAAAGAAAGAGAATCAAGTTGGTAGCTTCATAGCTTGTCCATTGACATTAGAATACTGCCCACAGTTAGAGAAGCGGTCGTGAATATGACCTATCATCTGTTATCAGTTTTGTGTTTAGTTTGCATAGATATCACAGTTATCACTGGCAATTACTATGATTCATTCCATTATGTTTGCGGATGTCATATAACTTTGTCAGTATCTATACTAATATCATAAATACAGTGGATGTTCGCATGTCTGTCTGTTATGCCTAATTGCTGAACCGATTTCGATCATTTATGATTCAGAGATTTTGTTTGTTTTGTATCCAGATGACTGCGATAAATTGAAATGAAATGAAATGAAATTGCTTTATTTGGTCACGTAGGCAATCAAATAGCACTTATGACAAGTCAATACAGAAAAGAAAAATCTTTTATTATTACATTATAATTTAACTATGGTTCATTTTATATAATTTGTACAAAAATATTTACGGTTTTTTTTTTATAATTTATTTTTAGTTTTCATCAGGAAATACATAATATCTTATTATTATTATTTTAAAGTAAATAACGAGATGGACCTTGTGTATTTCCGAAACGTCACGTATTATTTTAATGGTACCACCGGATCCAAACGCGACCCTGACTGAGAAGACCCGGCGAAACAAACTCAGCGGGCTCACTTTACTACTGGAATTTACGCGGCGCGACCCACACCTGAGTAGATCCAGCGAGTCCAACTCAGTGGGCATGTATTTGGTCCAGTAAGGATAACATAATTATATTATATGACCTGCCAAATAAAAATTGCCTTCTTATTATTTATTTGCTCGAATTATTTACTCGATCGGTCGTCATTTTATTTTTATTTTATTTATTTTTATTTATTTTGTGCACATTTTATATTAGATATCAATTTGTATTTGATGTTTTTATAATGGTTTAAGTTACACTTGGAGCTTTGGGTTAATTTATATTTATTTATGTATTTATTCAAATGATTTGGTTTAAGAAAGAAGAATGTGAAAGGTACTGGGTTCCAAGATGTGGTGATGGCGATGTGCGGGAGAGATCTAATGCCAAATTTCCTTATCCTCTAAATACTGATTTATATTGTAGTATCCCCTTGTCATCAGAACACGTTTAATGTGCACCTTAAATGAATTATCTGATAGGTCAGTTACAGATTTGGGGAGCTTATTGTAAAATTTAACGCAGTTGCCTATAAAGGACTTACTGGTTTTTTCTAATCTTAATGAGGGTATCACAAGTTTATGTCTACCCCTGGTATTTACATTATGTATATCACCAATTTTACTAAAGCTAAATACATTCTTACGTACATACATAATATTTTGATAAATGTATTCAGACGGCACGGTCAGTATATTACAGTCCTTGAATATGGATCGTAAGGAATCACGGCTACGTAGATCATAGATAGCGCGGACTGCTCTTTTCTGTAGTATGAAGATGCTGTTAATATCAGCCGCCGATCCCCACAATAGAATGCCATAAGACATTATACTGTGAAAGTAAGCAAAGTACACTAACCTAGCCGTTGAAACATCCGTGAGTTTTCTTATTTTACGAACCGCAAAAGCCGCGGCACTCAGTTTACTAGATAATCGCTCTATTTGCGGACCCCACTGCAGTTTACTATCTAGAGTTATTCCTAGGAAAACAGTTGAAGTCACCAAGTCAAGTGTTTCTGCGTTTAATGTAACAGGTGACATTACATTCTTAACATTTGGTAATGTAAATCGAATGCATTTTGTCTTTCCTGCATTGAGTAGAAGATTATTACATGAGAACCAATTCAAAATTAAATTAAGTACATGATTTGGAATAGCTAGATCTTTATCCTTACGATTTATTTTAAATATTAGTGACGTGTCGTCAGCGAACAAAACTATGTCTGTAAATTTCTGTACCATGTAAGGGAGATCATTTATATAAACTAGAAACAAAAAGGGGCCCAGAATAGAGCCCTGTGGAACCCCTATTTTGACTGTTGATCCTACTGAGGTGACGCCGTCCACACATACTTTTTGTTCACGACCCGATAAATAGGACATTATAAGTTGAAGAGAGGAACCACTTATGCCGTAGTAACTCAGCTTCGTAATAAGGGTCTGGTGATCAACGCAGTCGAAAGCCTTCGAGAGGTCACAGAAAACCCCAAGAGCATCTTGTGACGTCTCCCAGGCTTCCAGTACAGATTTCATCAATGATGTTCCTGCATCTTGCGTAGACCGACCCTTTGAAAAACCAAATTGGCTACTATGTAATATCCCATTTCTATCAAAATGTTCCTGCATTTGCGTGAGCATGATCTTTTCGAAGACCTTACTAAGAGCTGGTAGTATTGAGATGGGTCTAAAGTTTGATGGATTATTTGGACACCCCGACTTAAATATGGGCACAATTTTACTGATTTTCATTAAGTCGGGAAAAATACCGTCACTTATACAAGAATTGAATATTACCGTCAATATTGGAGCAATATTAAATATAATAGCTTCAATAGCTTTAACCGACAGTCCCCATATATCTTCAGTAGCCTTAATTTTAAGATTTTTAAAAGCTTTTATAATTTCGGAACAAGACACTCTTTCAAAAGTGAAAATGGGCATATTTCCAACAACATTTTCTTTTAAAAGAGATTCAGCCAAGACTGCTGATGATTGCAAGCATTTAGTTGTCTCTAAAGGTATATTTGTGAAAAACTTTTCTAGGTAATTAGCAATACTAACTTTGTCTGAAACCAGGTTGTTGTTTATAGCCAAGGTTATCTTGTTTTCAGTAACCTTATTTCTCCCAGTTTTCAGTAACCTAATTCAATTAAACATTTTTTTATTATTATATTGTTTATAGTCGTGATGGCCTCGAGGATTGGGCACCCGGTCGAGAATCTCGGCGGTCGCAGGTTCAGACCCCAGCCACAGAGTTTTCGAACTTATGTGTGTATTCACAATTAATTATCACGTACTTCAACGGTGAAGGAAAACATCTGAGGTAACCAGCACACCTAAAAAAGTTCTTTGGAATTTCTTAGGCGTATAGTCCGCCAATCCCCATTACGTAAACGTCGTGGACTAAGGCCTAAATCTCCTCAGTTGTAGAGGAGGCCCGTGCTCAGCAGTGGGTCGTACATGGGCTTATGATGATATTGTTTAATTTTCTGGAAATAAAAGAATACAAAAAAAATAAACCGATTAAATCTAATTTAAGTTAATGAACAGTGTAATTCTGGATTTAAAATCTGCTATAATATAATTCTCGGACAGGTATGTAAGTAAATAATATTTAAACAATTATTCATTTATCTTACTTATTATTATAATGTAAACATAAACTACTTTCCCATCTATCACTTTTTATGTCCATCCTATTGTTGCCTTTATAACATTGCCTTGAGCAACAAGACTGCCAATTGTACGGTGACTCCCTCTATATATTGCATATTGAATGTTTTCCAAGGGCTTAAAAAAACATTCAATTCAATTTATTTGTTTAAATTTAAGAATTTTGTAAGCACGCTTCTCAAAGGAACTCTAAAGTAAATGGTTCATGTATAGCTTCATTTCACGTGCGATTATGTACGGACAATTTACCTTAACGCGTCATGCACGATTTTGTTATTACTACTTCATGTTTGTATTATCTACTTTGTTGGGCTCATTAATTCAGTTTTTGCGTCACCAAACTGCTCGGTTAAGTAGAAAATTTGAAATGTAATATAGATGTTCTTACATTAACATACGAATTTAAATATTTGTTCATGAATTAAGATAAAATGACTAAAAACTAACTGAGGTATTAACTATTATTTCGTGCCACATGTGCTTCCCTGTAATTCATATAAAACCGGTTTCTAAAATATCTTAGAAAAATAATAATAATGAATTCTTCATCATCATCAGCATATGGATACGTCCAACTGGTGGACACGGGCCTCCTCTACAACTGAGTGGGGTTAGGCTGACCACGACCACGCTGGCCTAGTGCTGGTTGGCGGACTACACACCTCAGAAATTCCTACGAATTTTTACGAAGTTAGTGATGATTCATTGAAAATTCACACATCATTTCGAAAAGTCAGAGTGCCTGGGGTTTGATCCTGCGACCGCCGTGATTCTTAACCGCGCGCCTATAGCTCGAGACCATTACTACTAGTGACACATGTACTTACTGTGTCTTCTCCTTAAATTATTATCGCCATTTGCACTATATTGAGCCCTTAGTAAAGTAACTATAACTTAAAAAAATACAATAAAAACAAAACAGAAACAATGTTATGTTTGGAACAAATTTGCAATACAGTTTTGCTTATCGTATATGTCTGAGCTACGTACCTATTAACTTCTGATTCTTAAAACCTTAGAAGTTAATAGAAATAGATATTGAGAATATGCCACTGAAATTTCATTCGTCTATTGCAATGATTTGATTCCCTAATTATTAATTTGTCCTTACATCATAAAAGTTTGACTATTTTATTGTTCTTTCATGAAAGGACTTTCTTTAATGAAAGGACAGCTTGGTAAAGGTCGCTGGATGTCACTGGATAGAAACAGAAGTTCGTTTTGAAAGACTTTGGGAGGTCTACGTCCAGTGGACGATGACTGATAATGATTACCGGTGTCATTAACATTAACCATTATCGTTCTGATATAATCTGAGACAAACAAAAGTACTCGAGATATCAGGTACTGATAGCTGCCCTAATTCAAAATTCAGTCTGATATATGATTTATGATACTGATACGGTCAAATCATTTTTCAATATTTACTTACAAAAGATTCTGTTTTACTGTGTACATTGTCTTTGTCGTCTCAGCAACGATGAGATCAAAGGAGAAAATTAAAACTGTCAGAAACATTTTGAAGATAGCACCAATGGAGTGAGGGGGAGTACGGCTCTATTAATCTATAGAACTGTCTACATAACCTCACGCCTGTATTCGCCAAAGGTATAGGTAGAAGTGCATTTCTTAACCCACATTTTGCCAGGTATACAAATGTCCCACGTAATAGGGGACAAGCCTATTGCCATTTTTCGGAGATAATCCCAGACTTCTTACTACTACTGAGAACTTCCCAATGAAAAAACTGGATTGGAAAAAAAAAATACCTACTGATGGCAACATGATACATCATTGAATAAAAAAATGACTATTAATTATTTAAAGGACTCTTTATGCAAAATACATTCTATAAAACATAATCTTAATTTAGGTGTTTTAAGCATACATCTACAAAAAGACGTTAGTAACTTTCAGATAAATTAGGTAATTTAAATGCAAATAAAAAATCTCATTTATTTATTTTAGTCATACGACCGGTACTAGGTTCATCTTGAAGTAAAGGAATTTATTTGTATTTATGCAAGTTATACCTCTCACACTCATGTCTCATTTTCAGACACATACTTATTCTAGCATTATGTGGGTTAAGGACATAATACAGCAGTCTGGTTTAGAGCGGATTACTTTAGAATTTAGGTGTAAATAAGAAACTGTACCTCAAGCAATGACGTCATAGCTTAGAAACACCACTAGCACCACAAAATTTGTCGGTTAGTTACTTTTTTTTTAAGGAAAACGCTCCAAGTGATAGTCTTTTATCTCTCGCTTTTTTGTGCTTTGTTTTCGAATTTTTGTGCTTGAATTTACTTTGAAGGACGATATCAATTTCCAGTCGGATCACGTATGGCACATTAGTCTGTAGTCATTAGTTCTGAGAGGCCTTGATGGTTATAACTCACCCAAAAAAGAACACAAAAAGTGCATTGTATACCTTTGGCACACAGCACGCAAGGTTATATAGCAAGACTAAATATTGCGCAACATCTTACGGCATGTCTATTCAGTACAGAATGCAGTATAAGATTATTTTGTACATGTTATTTTGTATGCCCAAGAAGGGATAGTTCGAGAATCGATCGTTTCGCCAGTTATATGTCCCATGTAAAGACTAGAACTTATTGCAGTTTAGCAGACATTCTCAGAGCATTTTCATAAGGAATATCCCATAAAACTCTTGACAGCCCCGTGGCGCAGTTGGCTAGATACCAGCTTGCAAAACTAGAGGCAGCGGGTTCCATTCCACCAAGACAAATGTTTGTGTGATTCACAAATATTTGTTTCGGGTCTGGGTGTTTGTGAGACCGAAAAGTTTCTCGTAATTTCTGATACCCACGACACAAGACTTGTATCCTAGTGTGGGATCAGAATTATGTATGTGACTGTTGGGTGTATTTATTTTTTTAAGTCTGAAATTTGAATCGCAACGATTTGTGTAAAGAAATATCACAGAATTATTTGTGACAGAGATAACAACCGCTGTTCTATATTTCATGGAAAATAAAAAAGTACCTTACTACTACATTTTCCAAACAGGATATGAAGTTGAGCTGAAGATTCACACATGGAATTTTGTAGAAGCGAATTAAGTGTAAGACCTCGAGAAAGGTCGCCGCGTGTCATTATCTCATCAGTCTTTCACCTGACATTTAGACGATTAAAATTTATTCAAATTTTGTCGTACGATGCGCGGTTCGCGAGATATTCGATAAAACGTGTTTTCCAAGATGGCAGCTGAAGTGAAGTGAAGTGACTATGAATTTAAAATATTTGAAGGTAAAATCGAATGTTTGCATTAATTAAAATCGTTTTTAAAGACACTCTTATTATATGGATGTAATGAGTCACCTTCTCAGATTTATTAATTAAATACACCGAACGGCATACATATGAACATAAGTGACCCCACACTAAGATACAAGTCTTGTGACGTGGGTTACATCAAATTAGCTTTTAAAATTTTACCTGCTTTGTTTTCATAAAGTTGTCAGCGCTAGATGCTGTAAGCCTAAATGCCTAAATCTGATTATCTCTTACAGCATCTACGATAAAAAAATGAATATTTTTGAGATCCAAACCAGTGGCGGTACTTCCATAGAAGCCCAAAAGCCCAGTTTGCCTTTTAAAATTCCAAATAATATTTTTTAGGCTTGAAATCTTT
The DNA here is from genome assembly GCA_907164795.1 of Hemaris fuciformis. Classification (NCBI taxonomy): domain Eukaryota; kingdom Metazoa; phylum Arthropoda; class Insecta; order Lepidoptera; family Sphingidae; genus Hemaris; species Hemaris fuciformis. The sequence continues at coordinate 2,905,294 of OU015454.1, forward strand.
ATTTAACCAAAGCACTTTGTTAAATAAAGACCCCATAATAAGCAAATATAAACTAGACACAACACAATTACCGTTTAACGCTTTTGGGCTTCTATGGAAGTCCCGCCACTGATCCAAACTACTTCTCAACTAATTAATTATAATGATTCCCATATTATGTATGTATGCTACAATAATATAGGAGAAAACAAAAATCATTTTTAAGCGTTAAGTGTAAACATATGTATTTTAGGCTAAACATAAATTCTCCAACATATTTTTATAAATATACTTTATTGTAAACCACCTTTAAACTAAATACAAACAAAAAATTATTTAAATTGTTTTGTTTAGATTAAAAAAAAACAATGATTATACAACCATTTAAATAAATGATTCAGTAACTGAAAAACCCACCAGAGGTTTTTTCTACGTCCACGATTCACCAACTTTTAATTCACACGTAAAGGAGAACAAAAAGTAAATAGATTTTTCAATTTTATCATTTTTCTTCAGTTGCACCAAAAAGTAAATAAATAAACAGCTTAAGTCCTAGAAGAATCTAGCAATCTAGCAAGTCAATCTATAAAAATACCCTATGTTCTACCAGAAAAATAATAATTCAATAGTAGATTTTAGTAGTAAGAAGGGGTCAATTATACACGTATAAAAAACATGGAAAACATTCTGAAAATTGGCGAACATAATAAAAACATAATAAATAGATTGGTTTAGAACAATTTGCCTTTTTTTATGCACTGAGTCAGTTGTTTTTTAATTCAGTAATATTTCATGATATGTCGTTTAAAAACCTGTGAATCATGTCTTGACAATTGTTGCCTGTCACATGACAATAACTCCAAGGTACAATGATCTTCCGAATCATAATCTTTTAGATAAAGTATTCTTTTATGTTTCTAGAAGATCGTATCACTCCATTCCATAAACAAAATATTGAGTCAATATCTTAAGTTATAAGTAGGTCGCAACTAAAAGACAAACGGAGATAATAAAATCTAGAAAAAAGTACAAATTTAAACATCATCCATCAAGATTTTACTTTTTTTTTTAAATATTCTGTATTTTTGAGTAGGATACACCGATATATTAACAGAGGCGATACCGCGGTCTCATACAAAAGTCGACTTCAGCAATTTGACGCCCAAATTGACAGAAAATTAGTTGCACAGAGGTCAAAAGGTGTTTAAAAAATGCTATTATGAATAACCTAGCATAATTGTGTCCATTCACGATTGCTTCCCTCAGTTTTGTGTTTTTAAAATATTTTAATTCTTTCTCACATTATTTCTTGATATTTACTCTTCATCATCTTCCTTTACCTTGTGGTAAGTCAATATAAAATATTATCTATATTTCGTACTTTAATGGGAAATTGTCATAATTATTGTTAGTCGATATTCTGTTTCGAAGCGAATCGCACATCAAGTACAAAAAATCAGATCATCATCATCAGCCCAAATACGTCCCACTGCTGGGCACGGGCCTCCTCTACAACTGAGAGGGTTTAGGCCTTAGTCCGCCACGCTGGCCTAGTGCGGGTTGGCGGACTACACACCTAAGAAATTCCTAAGAACTTTTAGGTGTGCAGGTTTTATCACGATGTTTTCCTTCACCGTTAAAGTACGTGATAATTCATTGTGAATACACACATAACTTCGAAAAGTCAGAGGTGTGTGCCTGGGGTTTGAACCCACGACCGTCGAGATTCTCGACCGCGTGCCAAAACCTCGAGGCCATCACGACTTAAAAAAAATTTAAGCGGTAATTAAATTCTCTTTAATTTATTAGTCGCGTGGACCTTCGTCTCTTCGCTAGTAAAAATAAATAATATTTTATCGACAAATACCTAATACAAGCGATTTTTTAAAATTCAAGACGCAGCTTCACCTTATAACCTTTAGCTATGCACACTCGGAACTCGTTTGCGTCACTACTCAAATATTTCACTTGCCGTTGTTTATTTAAGTTCGGTAAATATCGACTTTTGAAGAGGAAATTTTTAATTTATTTATTTATTTATATAATACATTTATTTACCAAGATATGGTCTAAAGTAATTTTCGCGCCTGTGTAACAAGGTTACGCATTTTAATTGTCGATTATTGTCTTAAAATCGTTTTGTTCAATAAAGAAGTAATTGTACATGACGACATTCTTTTTTCTGATATTTTTTATGATTGGCAGATTATTATAAGTTAAAGATTTGTTTTAAGGGCAAAATGATCATCGGCTTGGGAAAATTGGATCTTCAGCCACTTAACATGACAAGCAAAAATGTTATTAATCTTTTTGTTTTATTAACCTTGTGTCGACCCTACTCGCAAGTTCTCGCAACATTTCTTTTTTATCAATATAAAACAAAGCAAATGCAAAGGCTTAAAAAGATAAATCATATCTATTTGGAACATAAACGCATTATCCTAATGTGTTTTAAACAAACAATTATTAAAACGACATCGTCTCCATTAGGACCTCTATTTAATCACCACTTGACTTTTCGAACTTATTAATTGTTCTAACCAGTTTATCTGCTCGAAAGAATCTTACTCGGTGACATTAGGCGAGTAATTTAATTATAATCGGTTTTATTTCTATAATGACTACAATAGTTTTACTAACGTGTGTTGTATTTTTAATTTTATACTCTTAACTAGCAGCCTATTAATATTTTTTTTGGTTTCCAAGTCGTGATGGCCTCGAGGTTTAGGCATGCGATCGAGAATTTCGACGGTCGCGGGTTCAAACCCCAGGCACACGCCTCTGACTTTTTGAAGTTATGTGTGTAAAGAATTATCACGTACTTTAACGGTGAAGGAAAATATCGTGATGAAATCTGCACACCTAAAAGTTCTTAGGAATTTCTTAGGTGTGTAGTCCGCCAACCCGCATTAGGCCAGCGTGGTGGACTAAGGCCTAAACCCTCTCAGTTTTAGGGGAGGCTCGTGCCCAGCAGTGGGACGTGTATGGGCTGATGATGATAATGTTTCTATTTCAAGATTTTTTTGGTTATGAGTGTTGTAAATTTCTTTTAATTTATAAGTTACACTGTGGCTTTAGCTTACTTTTTTTACAACATATTCCGCTTAAATATTGCTTTGAAAGACACATATTATATAAACGTGAACATATTTCACGTAAAACAAAAGACAGTCTGAAAAGTAGTAAGTAAAATACGTAGAAGTGAATATTACACACAACATTAATTACTACCAATATAATACATCAATTCTACAGCACATTATAGGTACAAAACACTACTACTATTACAGAATTAAGTTGCCACAATAGAAGTTTTTATTCGTGAGGACGCAAACAAATTACTTTAATTTGTGTGTCTGTGCATAATATTAGCTGCAATCCATCAACCCTAACAGACGTATTAATATGAAAATGCACTTCAAGCTTCTAGCGATTATGGTTAGGTATATTTTTTTATCGTGGTCTCGCGGCGCAAGTATGTGCCGTGCGATCTAGAGATCCTGGCTTCGATTCCCGGGTCGGGCAAAGTGTTATTGGGTTTCTCCATTAGGGCATACAGGTGAGGGGTTATGTTGTTGTTTTTTTGTATGTATATTTATTATAAATAATGGCTTGTAAGCTTGCGATATTTAGTTATGAACTTCAAAAACTTATAAATGCAAAGGCGCTTCAAACAATCAGTTTTTTTCTTCGGTATAATAATATTTTGTAAAGAGTTTTTTTTATTTATTTTGGTAATAGAATTTTAACACTTAATTGAATCCAAAAAGATGTATAATTTAACTGATTTGAGTGGAAAGAAGTCTTAAATGTCACTCAGCATACGAATATTGACAAAAAAAAACACTTAAGGTCAACGTCTTTTAAATAAAGATACTCTTTCACTCGGGCCGAGTCATTCATATTTAAATACTGACCTTTTTAAAAAACAATATTTTCTTTTCCTTTTTACAGCTTTATTTTGAAATTACTTGGAGAGAAAGGGACATATTATAGAATTATTTGAAAATGAACACAAAAAGACGAAAATGCAAACGCGTTTTGCATGTTATTCGATTATCATCTATTTAGTAATTTTCTCGAACCAAGGTGTATATAAAAGAAATAAAGTACATACATACATAAACTCACGCCTGTATTCCCCGAAGGGGTAGGCAGAGGTACATTACTGCACCCACATTTCGCCAGGTATGTATCAGTCCCACGTAATAGGGGGCGAGCCTATTGCCGTTTTTCGGGCACAATTCCAGACTCCGTGCTGCTACTGAGAATTTCCTAATGGAAAAAACCCAATAACACTTTGCCCGTCCCGGGAATCGAACCCAGGACCTCTAGATCGCTCGGCACATACTTGTACCGCGAGACCACGAGGCAGTCAGAAATAAAGTCGTGATTTAAATTGCCAATGCGATCGTTAGATCCAGAAACGTATGATACTGTATATACTATTAAGCAGGTTTTTCACCTCTCGTCCTAGTTGCTATCCGGACCGCGTGTAATCGTCTGTGAAACAACAAAAACCAATGCGGAGAGCCTCGCCATTGAGCAATAGGAAATTTCATGATGTGGTCTGTCATACATACATATATGTAGATCAGTTGCGGTACTTCCATAGAAGCCCAAAAACGTTACACGTCAATAATTGTGTAATGAGTCATTTTGCCGTGCCAGATTAAAAAAAATAAAAATAAAATGTCTAGTTTGTAATTGATTATTGTGGGTGTCATTAATATGTCAAATATATTTTGTTAAATAAAGAATAAAAGATTATATATTATTCGAAAAATTCTTAGGTGTGTAGTCCGCCAACCCGCACTAGGCCAGCGTGGTGGACTAAGGCCTAAACCCTCTCAGTTGTAGAGGAGGCCCGTGCCCAGCAGTGGGACGTATATGGGCTGATGATGATGATTCGAAATGTTGTAAGCCAAACTGGGCTTTTGGGCTTCTATGGAAATACCGCCACTAATGTAGATGTACATACATAAGCTGACACCTACTTTGCGGCGGATGGAAGTGGACAACTCTATGTTTCAAACTCCTCTTTTATATCTTTTTGTGATTACTTCCGTTGCGGGAACATGACAAATTAGGCTCCCTAAGATTCGCTGAGGGCAAAAAGCTAAGTATCGAACTATAAGTAGGCGTACATTTCTGCACCCATATTTCGCCAGGTGTCAGTCCCATGTTATAGGGGGTGTGGCGTACATAATATGATATTTTGTGTAATTTATTTTTAAATATATTTATTTAGTGTATACATATTTTATATATATATTCTTATATTAATTTTAAGCTTTTTGTTTTTCGGCCACATTTCCAAACTCCGTGCTGCTACTGAGAATTTCCTAATAGAAAATTTCAATAACATTTTGCCCGTACTGCTACAATGATGGGTCTTTATGAAAGTCAAATCTTCAGTTTGAATTACAAACTAAGCGAAATAAATGTGTAAATAGTAATTGTTAAAATTTAAGATTTTTACTAACTACCAATAATTGTGGTGGTACGAAGAAACATGAAATTGTTATAAAATTATTTTGGTATTATGCATATAGTAATTAATTTTTAGAATGATCTACAGAGAACTTAGCATCCATATAGATCGCTATTGTTTTGCCGACGAAGTAGCCAGCGATGCATATTTTCTTCGTAATACTGCACTTAGCTTCCATTTCATATTTATATTTTTGATGGGATTAAATGTTAACCCTTGTGCTTAATTGCTTCTGATTATTGCTTTTTGTCTCATCCATTTGTTTAACTCACGTTATTTGAATTGAAAAAAATCTATAATTCACGTGACAAATGTATTAAAGTGTTTTTACAGTCATTACAAGAAAAACATTGTTTTTGTTTTTATTTAACGAGTTTTTTCTATATATAAATTGATTTAAATTGTGTATTAAATGTATAATTATATTTTTAAAATATTCATAGTTTGCTCCCACGTGTATGAAAATTGTATTAAATTAGGGACGTCGTAATTCATGCGACCTTAATGATCATAAATTATACATAAATTTTTCTATTGAATTTGCCACGAGCAAAGTTTTTAGATTTATTTATACGATAGCACTTTTTTGTTCATTTATAACTTCTTAATAAATTATTATATTTTTTCATTCATTTATTACTTTTTATACAAAAACTTTTCCTACGTTCCTAAAACTTTTTTAAATGACGAAAATAATTACATGATGTTATTTGAGTGTCGGTGTTATTTGAGTTGTTGTTACGTTAACGCTATTGCACAACGAAACTGATGATCTGTTGTTATTCTCACCTTAAATGGGTTTTCAAAACAGTGTAAGTGTCGTAACATGCATACGGCAAGTCGAATTCTTTTTAATTTGTACGATGGTATTTAACCGAGTTTTATCAACGCTTGACTGAACTTCAAAATTATAATTGATTATGATATTCTGGCTAGATTTTTTTTTAATTTATAAATTTTAATATATATGAAAAGGATGGGTTAAACCATAATAAATACATAAATAAAATTTTACTCACCAAAACTTTTGTACAACGTCCATGATATCCTTAGAACTACGATCAAAATTAATAAAAACATAGGTAACAGTCCAATCATCCTCCTGCTATTATATGTGTCCGTATATTCTTCTTTTGTTTCTGTTATGTTTTGGCTTTCCATTTTTTTTCCCTTTAATTCTTAATAATAAAGTCACTGGCACTTAATTATTGAATAATTAATAAAATATATTAATAACACATTTTCACTAAAACATTTCGATATTTAAACTTCGAACAAAAAAAAATGTCGGATTAAAAAAAATGTTCCAAATTTAAATCCGCCGCGTCACGGTTGGACGTTTTGCTAAGACTGCGGATGCCTTGTAATATTGTTCGGACGTACGTGCCGCGTTATTATCTGTGCTAACCGCTTGCTTCATTGATAAAGTCAGCTAAAGGCTCGCATCCACTGTTGTGATTTCACACGGCGATAGGCTACGACCACGGTCGAGCTACTTTAGCGATTAATATACAAAATGACCGTTATTAATTAAATTTTTCGAAGCCATCAATTTAAAAAGATCAATTTTTCAATAATTCATCGATATACGACAGAAAAAGAAATATTATTAAGAGAATTAATTTATTATAAATATTATAGAATTAGGATAGTTTCAAAGCATATATCAAAGCCTTATAGTGAGGATGCTATTAAAGTATACAAATTTATCAATAGTTTAAAAATGTAATATCTCCTTTTCTGTCGTAATTATATAAGGGTACTATGGGGCTAGCAATTGATTGTAAGCCCCTAAAATGATAATAAAGAGAAAAAAAACATCGAGTTGTTTTCTGACTCCTTTTTTTTATCAAAGCAGCTATTAATAGAAAGCCTTCGTTTGCAGATGTATTTCACATTTCTGTAACGGTTTAATCATGCTAATTGTCTTGTAATTATGGAAAAAAAATCAAAGCTATTTATTAGGTATTCCGTGACGTTCATTGTCATAGTTACCGCTATGCAATTGAATTTACTTATAATAACTGATTGCATTGCATGCATGCATCAACTTGTAATTTACTGTACTTATTTTTAATTCTTTTCTATTTTAATTAAAACTGTGGTTTACCAACGCTTTTTAAATTATTATTTTTTTTGATTCGATTTAATAGCCAAAAAACAACCCTATAAAAAAACAGTATTACTAATTAAACCGTGTGTCCAGCAGTGGACGTCTTTCGGCTGATGATGATGATGAATTATGTCTCTTCAATTAAAATGCAAGTTTGTTACTTAGAAAGATGCAATCAATAGAAACATGACCATTGAATGCTATGCAGCATTCAAATAAATCTTAACAATAAAGCTTAAGTTTACGCCATGAGCTCAGATCATAATATAATTGGGTAAAAAAATGGCCTCTTGGCATTACAATAAGCGCGCAATCTATATAAAAGTTTTGTATTTCTTAGGTATTTCAAGTCCACCAACCCGTACTATTTTAAGTTAGAGTAAGTCCTAATTTTAGAAAAAAAAATACAAACAAACAAAAAATTCCTAATCTTAACGGTAGAACAAGTATAGCCGTAAGACGCCCATATTATAATTGTGATTTCTAAGTAAATCTGAAAAATATCAGTATGAAAAATTCTTAACTTGCTCGTAATTACGTTAAGTTATCAGTAGGAACTTGGAGCTAATGTAACAAGTAATTATGGATAACGTCTCGATGCCTCAGAACACACACGCTGCGGTATGTAGCGTTAAATTGAATGATTTGAAAACATATTGCTAAATTGATATCGCGTGATACTTATTGAATTCTCGTGATTTCAATGACTGTCTGCCATTTCGCCATCCTTTAGAGCAGGGTTTCTCAAAGTGGGGTTCTTAAAGAAACAAGCTAACCCATGACATTAATATTAAAAAGAAATATGTTTTGAATAAAATTCTTATTTTCTTCAACAGACAATTTTATTATTTTGTTTGGGGGGGGGGGGGGGTTTGATTTAATTAGTTACTTAAGACTTAAGCGGTTCGGTGTCACCTGGAAACTTTAACAGGGTTTCGTGAAACCAAAATTTGTAGAAACCCTGCTTTAGAGTTAAAGAAGCTTATTGTCAAACGAAATACCACCCTACTCACTTGACTGATGGGTTAAAAATCATTGTACATACATCACCGTGATGATTCATTGTGAATACACACATAACTTCGAAAAGTCAGAGGTGTGCCTGGGGTTTGAACCTGCGACCGCCGGGGTTCTCGACCGCGCGCCTAAACCTCGAGGCCATCAATACTTCATGCTACTCTATGCTACGTGTATACAATGCTAACATGTTATAGTGGAACCTCTATAAGTCGAACTTCAAGAGAGACACCAAAAAAATAGAGTTGCTTACAAAGTTTTCGACTTATGGAGGATTTTAACTAGGACGGTTTTTTATTCTATATAAAGCGAGTTAGTTTAATTCTTATACAATTTTAATTAGATATATTTTTATGTTCGAGATACAGAGGTCCAGTTTAATTTTTCGAGTTACGGAGGGAAAAATATTATGTACGAAAATAGCTTGGAGGGACTCACTGATTATTTCGACTAATAGAGGGTTGAGATTTCGAGTAATGGCGGTTTTGGTGTTTGAAGGGAAGGGAACAAAACATTTTTTCGAGATTTGGAGGCTTTCAACTTATCGAGGTTCGACTTAATGAGGTTCTATTGTAGTATGTTTTTGCTTGTTTGTCTGATCTTATGGCCTCTCGAAAATGCCTTTTATGCATTACACGTCATTACTCGTACGCGTTTGTTTCCTTAACAATTCGGTTTGAGGACAAGTCGTCTTTTGTTCTTGTTAACAACAAAAAATATCATTGACGTAGGAAAAAAACATGTCTTTGTCAAACAAATATTCATGTTCCAAAAATTTTGTAAATAAAATCTTAATTTTATTAATCTGTTGTTTTTTGTTAGTGATTTTTAAATAATGGTAAATAGAAAATTGGAATGTTACCATAGATATACTATAAAACATACGTATTAGCTAACAATAAACCTATCGTAGTTTAAGAGAATTGGGTTTATATTGTCGATCTTTAAGAGATTCAATGTGATAGGATAAAAGCAAAAAGTATAAAATAATTCGTATGGACTTCTGAATTTCATTTCCTTTTTAATTATAGATACAGTATATATTTATTATAATCTTGTATTTAATCGTTTTAAAATAAAAATATGCGTCCCACTACTGGGCACGGGCCTCCTCCACAACTGAGACGGGTCAAGCCTTAGTCCAGTCTTAGTCAGTCAGCCTTAGAGTGCGGATTACACACCTAAGAAATTCCTTAGAAATTTCAAGAATCTGGTATGCATTATAGGTTAAATACAAATAGTTTGTATGTAAATTCAAAAGTAAAATGGAAATTCTTGCAATTGAGGAACCATTGTTGTTTGGTGGTACGGAACCGTGCGCACACGACACCGAACGCTTGTTTTTTTATCATGTGTTTGTCAACAAATCGTTGTTTTGTTAATTGCTTTGTTGTCCAAATGGTTTTCATATCTTTTATATAAAAAATAATCTAGTTTTGTACATTATAACCCATGCGATTATTTGCTTATTGTTTTTTAAACAGTTCAATAAATCCGTGATAAAATAATAAAGGAACTTCTGTACCCAGATATAGTATATTTTTTACGACGAAACAAGATCGTGTCTTAGTATGAGATTTAAGAAAATTGTTTTTGTAAGGGTTAAAAAGTATGCAAGATTAGATATAATGTAATAGCTTTTATTTTTTAAATTTATATTTAAAAGTCGAATACATTTTTAACGGTGAAGGAAAACACGAGGAACCCTTAACACCTAAAAGTTCTTTGGAATTTCTTAGGTGTGTAGTCCGCCAACCCGCACTAGGCTAGCGTGGTGGACTAAAGCCCAAACCCTCTCAGTTATAGAAGAGACCCGTGCCCAGCAATGGGACGCATATGGGCTGATGATGAAAGATTATGATAAGTCCGCCAACCCGCACTAGGCCAGCGTGGTGGACTAAGGCCTAAATCCTCTCACCTACAGAGGAGGCCCGTGCCTAGCAGTGAAACTCAGATGGGCTGATGAATGATGATGATGATGAACATTTTTTTAAACAGTCACTACAAAAATTTAATCGCTATCGCTCAAGCCACACGAACACATGCTAACTCGTCTCGGCTCACCTACAGCAAGTATATGTGTACACACGCGATAAGGTGCGTGATTCAATAATTTCGTTGATAAAGAATTTCCCCATCAACAATGCACTGATTACTTAGTTATCGTCTGCACCAAGCTTAAAATATTTTTTTTTGTGACTTTTCAATTTTCGAACGTCCTTTGTTGCTGGCTGATAATTTAAATCCTTATTTTCGTTTTTATCTTTTTAATTTCTTTATTATTGTTTTGTTTTTTTTTTTACCGACGCGACGGCACTAAAGTTGTTTTCAAATTTAAAAAAAAACGAGTGTGCTTTAGACCACACGATTGATGTAAAACTTATAAATACTCCCAGCACAAATACGTAATTCTGACCCCACACTAAGATACGAGTCTTCTATATAATTATACTAGCTGACCGGGAAACTTCGTACCGCATGACAGTCCATGAATGTCGTGTTACATATAAGCTGAATTTTATTTTTGATTGTATGTAAATAAATATTGAGTTCAGCACTTTCATCATCATCTCCTTGCCCTGTTCCCAATTTCATTTGGGGTCGGCGCAGTATGTTTTATCCTTCCACACATAGGGATGTGTGATAGGCTGATAGGGATCAGCCGTCATGTCTTCATTCACCCCTTTTTCTTTCATATCCTCAGTCACGCACTCCATCCATCTTTTCTTTGGCCTTCCTCTGCTCGCCCATCCATCAACTTTCATATCCATCACCTTCATCCCTCCTCATAACATGCCCATACCACGACAGACGGTTTCCTTTCAGTTTTTCTATCACAGGAGCTACTTTCAGACTTCCTTTAACGTATTCATTCCTCACTCTGTCAAATCGTGAGTTCACGACCAAGTTGTTTAAAAATTCAGTCAGAAAATTAGGCTTAATTTATTTTTCTTAGTTTACCCAACATACATTTCTGAACGTACCTAATTGATACTGAACTGATAAATATGTCAATCCCTTTTTATTACTGACACTATTCAACATTTTAAAAATCAAAAATATGCAATAATTCGAATATTGTGGATGTGTGTTTTCGATATGATCGATTTAAATACGTGCGTTAATTTGAGGGGATCATTAACCATATTGACGGGATAAACATTAAATTTTCAGGAAGATCGCCTCGCCCGATTACATTTTTCGTAACGCTCTCGGCACGCATTCGCCAGCTTACTTCCCAAGTCAAGCGTGCCTATAGATGTTTTACTTAAAGAAGATTTCATTGTTAGGAATAATAATAATAAATACACCCAACAGTCACATACATAGTTCTGATCCCACACTAAGATACAAGTCTTGTGTCGTGGGTATCAGAAACTACGAGAGACTTTTCGGTCTCACATACACCCAGACCCGAAACAAATATTCGTGGATCACACAAACATTTGTTTCGGTGCGGGGATCGAACCCGCGGCCTCTCGTTTCGCAAGCTGGTGTCTAGCCAACTGCGCCACGGGGCTGTCAATTTAGAATTTTACATAAATGTAATGCTATTTAGTATAGCTAAGAACAAAGTACCTTTAATATTTCATTATCAATATCCTATGGAAATTGAAATGATGCCAAATTCCTCGAGTAATCTAATCTATATCTACAATTTGTCTGTCTGACATGGATTTAAAACAAAGCGTGTCTACCTTACACATTATATCCTACTTCTGACATGATGAAAGGATTACCGTGTGATACGATTTTTTTAGAAACTCTTTAATACATAGGTACATAACCTCACGCCTGTATTCCCCTAAGGGGTAGGCAGAGGTACATTTCAGGTATGTATCAGTCCCACGTAATAGGAGGCGATCCTATTGCCAATTTTCGGGCACATTTACTGACTCCGTGCTGCCACTAAGAACTTCCTAATCGAAAACCCCAATAACACTATGCCCGACTCGGGACCTAAAGATTGCACGGTAAATACATTTGTATGTGTACCGCGAGACCACGCGGCAGTTTTATAGGGACATATTCTTCTAATGCGCAAAAGGATTTAAAAACAATTACTATTTTTGTGTTCGTGCCTATTAATCATATCACAGTAATTAATTTCATCAGATATAAAAGCTAAGTGCATTATTTATAATAGAATTTAAAATAAAGTGTTCTTTATCTTTGAGTCAACAAAGATTTAAAATTTTATATCGAGTTCTAAATTAATAAGTAGTGAAGGCCTCGAGGCTTAGGCGTGCGGTCGAGACTCTCGGCGGTCGCGGGTTCAAACCCTAGTCACACGCTTCTGAGTTTCCGGGGTTATGTATTCACAATGAATTATTACTTATTTTAACGGCAAAAGAATACATAACCAGCACACCTAAAAAAAAGTTCTTACCAACCCGCACTAGCCCGGCGTGGTGGACTAAGGCCTAAACCCTCTCAGTTGTAAAGGAGGCCAATGCTCTGCAGTGAGATGTACATGGACTGCTGATGATGATCGAAATTAATCGATTTACCACCAACTTATATCTATTAAATTAATTATATTGAAATTCTTAGCACCGCGAAGTAAGTAGTGCCCGAAAAATGGCAAGAGGCTCGCCCCCTATTACGTTGCTCTGATAGGTACATACCTGGCGAAATGTAGGTGTAGGAATGCACCTTTGCCTTCCCCTTAGGGAAATACAGACGTGACTGCGTATGTATTACATATTTCCCTTCTAATCTTCTACTTAATATAAAACATATATATGATTTCTTAGGTTATCTTAATTATTGACAATAGATTTAAAAATATCAGTTACACACAATACAGTCTCAATCCCACCTAAGATAAAGACTATAAAATAGTAAAAAAACAAATACTTATATTTAAAAAAAAATTGTCAATATTTATGAGCTAATTTGTGTTTTTATCTTATCATCACATGTTTCTAAGCGTATTTAACAACAAAAAAGTATAAACTTCTGCAATTACGCACAAAGATTATTATTATTATTATTTAAAAAAAAAATGCAAGTACCACAAAATAAAATTCATCATCAGCCCTTACAAATGCTACCATAAAATAAAACATCTTCGCTTATTTATTTTAACGCCATCTACTGACTTTGTTTCGAACTGCGTAAACATTTATTTGCATGCTTATCGTCATGACTTTACGTCAGATGTTAATCCAAAGTTGCTGACATATGTAAACAGATGGCGCTAATTGTCGCAAACGTTTGAGTAAATAAAACGAATTGTAAATATTTACATTATAAATAGAATTTCCGTACAATATGAAATTATCGAGCATTTAACTAAATAGCATATTAACACCATAAAGAACATGGATATTTCTATGAATGATAGATCATGTAATGACTTTTTAAACGAATAAAATACAAAATGACTTACTGAATAGTTCGCAGCAGTGAAGGCACACACATGAAATTGCATACACCATAATCAACACAACAAATGGTAAGAACAATATAGCATATTCCATAATGAAGTTTGTCCTTACAGAGTGCTGTACATACTGAAACATTATGCTCTCACGTGTTTTATCGGACTAGCGAGGTATCGACGAATCGACACGAGAGTTCCGTATACAATTTTTTTACTATAAATTTCCTTAAATCGTGACTATAATTTTAACGGCGTACGGTGAAAATGAGGAGTTTTTATTTTCTCCAATTTTGGATTAAACTGTAATCTGATTGGTGGAAAGTGAAAAGTTAGCTATCGGCAAGGCGGTTTTTTTCTCATCATGTTTATCATCATCAGCCCATATGCGTCCTACTGGGCATGGGCCTCCTCTACAACTGAGAGGGTTTAGGCCTTAGTCTACCACGCCGCGTTGGCCTAGTGCGGGTTGGCGGACTATACACCTAACAATTCCTAAGAACTGTTAGGTGTTAAGGTTTCCTCACTATGTTTCCCTTCACCGTTAAAGTAATTGATAATTCATTGAGAATACGCACGTAACTGCGAAAAGTCAGAGGTGTGTGCCTGGAGTTTGAACCCGCGACCGGCGAAATTCTAAACCGCGAACCTAAGCCTCGAGACCATCACTTGTTTTTATTATTTTTATAACTAAAGATTATATGAAAAAAAAAATAGAAACGAAGAACACTATTGCCCTATCGGTGAATTTGGAAGTTACATAATATGTCATCCAATTTATATAAAATTATTTTCGTTTGGTAATTAAGATTAAATTAAAAGAGAATGCAAGAAAAATGATTTATTTCCCAGGGTCTCTTGATCAACAAATGAAAAATAATCTAGTAATGCATTGGAAATATCGGTTGATGTCATGATAAATCCTCAACAACACAAATGTTTTTGGATAAAAAAGGCCTATAAGGGATAATCGTGGGGGAATTCACTTATCTTTGTAGTAAAATTCATTAAAATCGATTCAACAGATTGGGCGTGTAAAACTATATGTATTATCATAATCTTCTTGTCATGTTCCCAAGTCTATTTGGGGTCGGCGCAGTATGTTCTATCCTTCAAAACGTTCCTATAAGCAGTCATGTCTTCATTCACCCCTTTTTCTTTCATATCTTCCCTCACGCATTCTTTCTATCTCTTCGCCATTCGCCAGACATGTATCAGATCCACTTTATTTGGTTTTTCATTTACAATATTATTTAGTAAAAAGAATATTTATATTGACGTAATCTTTTTCCAATCGCCCATTACGCAATACACATGATGATTAAGAAATGTTGATATTATTTATATTATCAGTCAGCGGAACTCCAAAAACCACGTAGCCGATAGTGATTATCTGCATAAATTGATAGATATGGATTAATTAGATATTGTGGATAAGGTGGATATCGCCGTTCTCAAAAAGATATTACATATCTTTCGGTTCAGGGGGCGGGCGTATTTTTAGTTCTAAATATTTAAGGAAAATTTTGTGCAAGTGTTTTGCATCGTCAATTATTTTCGTTTCTTTTTTGCCCTTTACAAGTGTGCGCAGTGCCGTCTAGAGGAAATATGCGAACTGAAGAAATTCGTTGTGTGGTTGGCATATTTTCATACAACCTCCAGTACTTAATATTCGTTCATAATATGCAGACTGATTTGGATAAAATAACTTAGGAAGGTAGATAAGATGCCAAATCAATAACTATGACACGAGACCACGAGACTGTCATTCTCATTGATTGATGTTATATTAATCCATTCAACTCCTTAATATTGGTAGGTATCACTAAATTGTAAATGCTGTAAATACGCTGGAAAGTAAAATGTCTCTTTTTGAATTTCCTAGGCTAGCATATTGACTAAAGCCCTTAAACCAGTAAGCCAAAAGTAAAAAGTAAAAAATAAATAAGCCATTTAAGACTTTGAGGTAGAAAATACATTAACAAAGCGCCTGGTACAATTTCAATAGCAACAAATGTGCTTCTGATGAATTTGATATACGTTTACATAATGATAAGTGGATTAGATAAATTAAATTCAAATGATGAGATATAAATTATAATAAATGTAAACATAAAAGTAATTTTATGAAAGTGCTATAATCCAGTTTTATCTGGGTAAATCAATTTGTCATAATGTATAAAAGCGATGTACCATAATTTACAGTCCTTAATATCTAAAATAACATACTGATCACAGGACGTAAAAAACAATCTTGATCTAATTTCTACATGGATAATCAGCGTAATTAATTTGATTGAGATATTTCTTAGTTTTCTAGCTAGATATTATAATCATTATATATCATCAGCACATATAGGTACGTCCCACTGCTGGGCACGGGCCTCCTCTACAACTGAGAGGGTTTAGGCCTTATTATAATATTACTTAGGTAAATTAATTATGTCCCAGCCATAAAATTTGAATTTTATTGTCATGTTTATAAGATAAAAATATTAAGATTATGTATCACTTAGAAGATTTAGGCCGTAGACCGTAGTGCACCACGCTGGCCTAGTGCCATTTATTTGTTTATTGTACAGTTTAAAACAAAAGTCGTGATGGTCTCGAGGTTTCGAAACGCAGTCGAGAATCTCGGTGGTCGCGGTTTCAAACCCCAGGCACACATCTGACTTTTCGGAGTTATGTGTGTATTCACAATGAATTATCACGTACTTTAACGGTGAAGGAAAACATCGTGAGGAAACCTGCACACCTGAAAGTTCTTAGGAATTTCTTAGGTGTGTAGTCCGCCAGCCCTCACTAGGCCAGCGTGGTGGACTAACGCCTAAACCCTCTCAATTGTAGATGAGGCCCTTGCCCAGCAGTGGGACGTATATGGGCTGATGATGATGATGATGTATGTATGTATGTAAGAAAATTTAAACCAGCTTCTAGTCGTGCCACGCCATGCTCGCGATGTAGTTATGTCGACGCTTAAAGATTAGGATCGCGTCACGTGCGGAAATTTAAATTGGTACAACTTTTGTACGAGGAGGAATCCTACATTTGATGTAAAAGGTTTTTTGCTCAGAGAAACCTACTTTGTATCGGCACATTTATGTATGTGTTGAAAGACTAGATCCATAGGAGCATCAAAGTTACTGACATAGCCCAACTTATTACTTACATATCATGTCGTGGCCATATCGTAGATATGCTCACTTCATCAAATGCTCGTGCATTTCATGATGTGGGCAACTCAACTTGACCAGATTATTAAATCGTCTTCATTTCACGGTTTTTTCATCCACGTTTAGCCGAATCGTATAAATAGGGTATCCGTAAAATATTTAACAAAAATTCAGAATTCGGCCTTAGTCTAGTCTGTGTCCATAGAGTTAGGTTACGTTAGGTTAGTTTTCACAATCTCGGGAGATAGGTACATTTTAATCTAACGGTATTTACAATTTCACGGTGACATCACCACTTTCTTCCTCACTTAATAACGGATTATTCATTTTTCACTGCGAGAAACAACGTTGTTCACAGGCCTCCTCTACAACTGAGAGGGTTTAGGCCTTAGTTCACCACGCCGGCCTAGTGCGGGTTGGCGGACTACACACTTAAGAAATTCCTAAGAAGTTTTAGGTGTGCAGGTTTCATCACCATGTTTTCCTTCAGCGATAAAGTAAGTGCTGATTCATTGCGAATACGAGTACACACATAACTTCGAAAAGTCAGAGGTGTGTGCCTGGGGTTTAAACCCGCGACCGCCGAAATTCTCGACCGCGCGCCTAAACCTCGAAGCCATCACTGGTTGTTAATTTAATATTCTTTTAAAGCTACTTGTGACGAAAAAGAGGACTTTCACCTACAAATGCCTATTCTACAAATATCTACTTCTTGTTATTCTCTGACTTAATAAGTTTTATTTAGATGAACAGTGATGAGATAGACTTCCTTATCTGCTCCAGGCTGCGCTAGACGACCTGATACAAATAAGTCAATGGAGCGTTCCGAGACGTAAACGACGTTAGACAAACATTTGTCTCGGTGCGGGGATCGAACCCGCTGCCTCTCGTTTTGCAAGACGGTGTCTAGCCACCTGCCCTGGCTGTCAAATGATAGTAATACTGGCAATACTATTACCTACTACGTCACAAAGTGCTAAACTTGGCGTAAACTCAAGGTATGTCAGGTGATTCAAAAATAAAAGAAACAAAAGCGACAGCCCCGTGGCGCAGTTGGCTAGACATCAGCTTGCGAAACGAGAGGCCGCGGGTTCGATCCCCGCACCGAGATAAATGTTTGTGTGATCCACAAATATTTATTTCGGGTCTGGGTGTTTGTGAGATCGAAAAGTCTCTCGTAGTGTCTGATACTCACGACACAGGACTTGTATCCTAGTGTGGTGTCAGAACTATGTATGTGACTGTAGGGTGTATTTATTTATCATTTATTTAAAACCTCGTTTTTTGAATTTCTAATTCTCCGTTCTTCAGTTTTAACTCTCTGGCTACCAGAGATGACCCTAATGGAGAAAACGTACAGCAGTCAGTGTGATCTTTGCCCCAACAAAACACATAAAGGCTTGGTTGGTTAAGTAGGGTTGGCACTAATTGGCACATGATTATTGTCACGGGACTGCTGTTTTTATATTACGTTTCAGTCATGTCTGGCCGACATCTTATCGTAGATGATAGAGATCAGCAAATCATTCTGGTTAGAAGCGCTTGTAAATTTTACTTGGCGCCCATTTCACTCAAAGCCTTCTCCCACCTGGCGCCCATATGTTTTCTCTGGCTATTCTAATTTAGCACTTTTTATTCCAAATATTTGGAATCCTTGATCATTAACGCTACACTGACGCCAACAATATAATTTTTCGAGAAAAATTAGATGTACCTATATGGGATTACATTCAATATAATAGGGGCAGTCCTGTTTGGCTAGAAATTGATTAGAATCTGTTTTCCTTATAAAATGTATTTTTACATTAACTTATTTAGAAACAATTGAAAATAGTTAACATTAAAAATAGGATCTTTACGTAACACGAATATCATTTTTGTAACATGAAATCATCATACCGTGCTTTGAACCAATCCATTCCTCCATCCATTTTATAGTGCCATTAATGATACCAATAATAATAAAAGTAAAAACAAAAATACACTCACTGAAAACTCTGAAGACATATCTTCCAATAATAATGTCGCACATCTGCAGATACATGAACACTAGCAAGAGGATAATGATCACGAAAAACAAAAAAATAATTTCCTTCATATGTAAAAACATATTAACTAAAATATACAACACGGCCGAATTGACAACACACTCGTTCCCCCACACCTGTAGTATCACTACCGTTTTCTAACTTGCCCGTGTAACACTTCAATATTGCGATGTGAATTAATCATCTGCCAGCGTCGGTTGATGTCGAGATAAAACTGAACAGTGTCAAAATCGTGTGCGCGTCATTGTCTGTATAGCTGGGAATTTGGCTGTATTGCTCTGTGGTGATATGAGAGATTACACGCTTGTTTTGGGCGTTAGGACAGATTACGTACGCTTAGACCCTTTTTTTCTCAAGGAGAAATGGCTCTACTTCCCAGCAGCCTTGAGGGAGGGGGGTAGGAGCGTATGTCAAGGTCACCGGCCTTCCAGCACGGCGCGTGGCGACGTCACGTCCGCGCAGATGTTAGTGCCGGGTCCCTAACAGAAATCCCTATACCGACCAAAACCCCTCGGTGTCCATCTTCACGCCGAATGGGGCGACCACGGTGTGTGGGCGAGAAGCACCCACAATGATGCCGCAGCCGCTCGATGCGCCTATGGCCGTCTCGGAGTTGCATCCTCACTAGCTTGATTCGGGCGCCTGGTTGTGGGTAGGCGCCTGCGACGGACACAGGCCACGGTGCCGCCGCCCCTCACGTTCACTTATACCACCCAGTTGCTTGCCTCAATGGTCCTGTGGGTTATAGCGATGCCTGTGATTTAGACTCCTGTGTCAAGCAGTGACTTTTTCATTAAGAAATTCTCCGTAGAGATATTATAACTATGCCCGTAAAACAGCAGAAACCCGACCTATTCTGATGTGCGACTTAAAACATAGTTGAAAATGTACCCCTCAAGGATGTAAGCAAGTGTGTGTGTGTGTGTGTGTGTGTGTGTAAAATCGTTACAGATATATAGAGTTACTTCCATATTTGACAGCCCCGTGGCGCAGATGGCTAGACACCAGCTTGCGAAACGAGAGGCCGCGGGTTCGATCCCCGCACCGAGACAAATGTTTGTTGTGACTGTTGGGTGTATTTATTATTTATTTATTATATTTGGAATAACATAAATATTTGTTCCTGGTGTTTGTGGGACCGAAAAGCATATCGTAGTTTCTGATACCCATGACACAAGACTAGTATCTTATTGTGGGGTCAGAACTATGTATGTGACTGTTGGGTGTATGTATTTATTTCTTAATACAACACATAATAATAAATTTAACAAGTAGTCATTAGCAAAAAGAGAAATACCTCCTAAGCGGTTACAGTGATTTTAGCTAAAAACAATAAAAACACTGACACTGTTATTGTAATCTTCCTAGAAAACTGCTCTGGGAAATTCTACTTAACACCATTAACATAAAGTCTACTTTTAAAAATCACGAAACTATTCGCGATTATGGATATCTGATAACCGTTTATCTTGTTTTCATCACAGCATTACTAAAAATACCTATTTTATCATGATCCGTCTTACGTCGCTATTCGAGGGAACGGATTAATCAGAAAGGGATCTTATTATGTTGGACATACGACAGTACTAAAACCAACCTTTGCGCCGTAATATTTCGTGATTAACTGTCAGTTACAGTTAGGATCAATAAGTCCTATAAGATAGTTGTGATTAACACGGCATTTTACTTACCACCAGGGGCCGACATGTCACTTAACAGTGCGAGAAAAAAACGTTAACAAAGACGTAATGCGTGCATATATTAAATAAATCATGAAACGTTGGTGTATTGTCTCTATTGAAATTAAAATAAAATATCAATTTTTACTCATAAACAACATACCAAATGTGAGTTCACAATGAATTCTCATTTACTTTGACGGTGAAGGAAAACATCATGAGGAAAATTGCACACCTAAAAAGTTCTTAGGAATATCATAGATTCCGCCAACCCGCACTACGCCAGCGTGGTAGGCCTACACCCTCTTAATTGCAGAGAAGGCCCATCTCCAGCAGTGGGACGTATATGGGCTGATGATGGTGATGATAATGTATTCATTAAAAAAGTTTTTATTGTAGATCAATTCACTGAGGAAGTTCGTACAATCTTGTAGCCCACATCGATCTTAATTACAAACGTTACTGAAATATTTTCAGGGCGTATATCAAAATAGTTTTCTATATTTTTTCGAATTTCCAAGCAAAGGACACCTGTTCTGTAACTTTGAATTCATTATTGTATCAAAATAAAGAATGGAATACATGCACACACATTTTTTTGAAAGTATATGAGTAATATTTATTTTTATATTGCGAACAGAAACGACGTTATTCCTAATAATAGTGAAGTAAGCTTTACACTAAAAAAACAACGGGTGGCACTCCGGGAGTGCCGGCAGAAGTGAAAACATTAACATTGTGCATTTTTGAATATTTTGGAATTATTAGGGAATAATTTCGCACGAATTGCTTTATTTATTAGTATAAAAGTACTACGTGGTAAAATACAATATTTATTGCGCTATAGTACACAAACATGAAATATTATATAACATAATGCGTCTTATGCATTTTCTATCAGGCTCACGTGATCTGACGCCAGTTCAACATTTTTTACCCACCCCAAAATAAAGAAGTTTTCACTTCAATGATTATTTAAAGAAACCATACATAATGAGAGCTACTTAGGAATACCGCCTTACTCATCGTCCCAGACTATAATGAGTTTTTGCACGTTTACATACGAGATCAGCTTCATGTGTGGCCGAGGGTTCCGAACCGGTCTTGGCAGAAGGCCATCATGATTTCGTACCAAAAGTTGCTATCAGAACGGAGGAAAAAATGCAATTTCACACGTAGAATTGATGGAGATGTTGGGCTTGTGGAATTCTCTAACATTATCAACAAGGAGCCAAAATGACGCCACTTCGGGCGCCTCAAAGCGTTGATTGCCTTCGCCTTGATGACGGCCGAAAGGTAGGGTCCGCATATTAGGTAAATATTTATTTTGTTGGCTCGCAGCAAGTGCTACATGAGATACAAGAGCCGAGAAGGAGTCGATAGATCCGGAGAAGTAAAGTGTTGTTAAGTTTTTTCATTGCAGAGCGGTGGACTAAGGCCTAAAACCCTCTCAGTTGTAGAGTAGGCACGTGCCCAGCAGTGAGACGTACATGGGCTAAAATAGTAAATAATAAATGGCAACAACCTCACACTTAGACTCATCTAAATTGTACGGATTTGATATACCCCTTAACTTGACCCTCTATCAACGCCCAGTCGGAATGAGCGTCCACGTCAGTCAAAAAGCCATGTACTTTGCCGCACATCTAGGAAACGCTTGTATTGAGCTTTCTATAGCCAAGCTCGTAGCAAGACCAGCCACCCTAATGACCCTCGTTAGTTGGCTAAATTCTTGTTCAATCCGTGGGGTGGATTGGTAGACTAAGGCTCATCCTTTCAAATTTTAGTATAGACGCATGTCTTGCAGAAAAATATGCATATATATGAGCGGACATATAGGGTCCCTTAACGCAATGCTACGCTTGTCAAAATAAATATATTTAGAAATGTTATTTTTCTGCCGTCGGTACAAAAGCGTTGTAAATAAGAAACACTCATGTAAATGGATGAGCAGATTTGATTTACTGACAATTGTCTCCGCGGCTTTAGTTTTTTTAGCGGTTTGGTTAATTACAACGAGCAGCCCATGGCCACATACAGGTTTTCCAGTCATAGTCTAATTAAAATTTCGCTCGCAATATAGTTAAACGTTTCACAATATTCAATTCTTGGCGCGTGCAACAGTTATTGTGTGAATGTAGTTTTTTGACAGTCTCATTAAGGCGTCATTACATCATCAGATAGATCATTATCCGATGATTTTAGGACGTGTTTAATATTATTATATTTCTCTAGACCTAAGTTTCGTCAGCTTTGTTTAAAGGTAATCCAGGGCGAGTTTGTGGTTTATAGTGTACATTGCCAAGGTCCGTGATATTGAGAACTTCTAATGAAAAAAGTGTGTGTAGTAAAACTTATAAATAGGTACGCCCAACAGTCACATACATAGTTCTTAGTTTACACAACATGTTACATTTCTGAACGCACTCATAAATATTTGACAACTAATAAATATGTCAATCCCTTTATATTACTGTCACTATTCTACATTTTTAAAATCTAAAACATATAAACTTTTTTTTTATATTCGATCCGAAACATATTAAAACCTTTCTGATCCATTTGACACTTACATTTAACATAGGCAGCTTCAATCTGTCAATTATATTGGAGCACATACAAAGTACTTTTGTGTTAAAATTTCACTCTCATCATTTTTTCATAACGCGCTTAAAGAAGTATAACTTCAAAAAAATCACTTTGAATATGCCCGGATCGAACCTGGGATCTCTTGTTCCACGAAGCCTACTTTTTTCGTGAGATTACGAGGTAGTAACGTAATCTCTAGTCGCTTGGAATATTATCTCTTACCAGACACCTCTGCCTACAACCTAAGTAACATAAGCGTGAATATATATTTTAATTTTTTATAGCCTATCAGTCATCAATTAATCATCAACTCTATCAAGATATACAGCAATTTACTTGTGTTATGCGCCATTGAAAATACACATTGATACGAACATTGATGTAAAAAAACATCAAAAACTATCGCATGATTCCGACGAGTAGCCTCGGGGTGATCCCTCGCATCCACGCTTATTTGTTACTCTCAGTATGGGCAGTAGATTTGTTCCTAAATAAATGATAATAAAATATTGTTTAACAAAAAAAAAAAACTATAAAAACATGAAGCGGAGGAAAACATCGTGAGGAAACCTACACACCTAAAAGTTCTTAGGAATTTCTTAGGTGTGTAATCCGCCAACCCGCAGTTGGCCAGCGTGGTGTACTAAGGCCTAAACTCTCTCATTTGTAAAGGAGGGCCGTGCCTAACAGTGGAACGTATATCGACTGATGACGATGATGATAAAAACATAATACAGCTAAAAGACAGAAGCTCAGAATCTGGAAATATACCCGAAAAACGGCAATGGGCTCGCCCCTATTACGTGGGACAGAAATGTCTATCCCTACACAGGCGTGAGGTTATATGTATGTATATGTATACACATACGTCACTTCATAAAATAAATAATAAATGGTTTATTGAAAATAATACAATGTCCCACAAAACACTTAAATTTAAAATACAGAACTTAAAAAGCTAATATTATTATAGTGGAGTCAGTAAAATCTCATACATATGTCAAATTGCTTTTGGACTTCTATGGAAGTACCGCCACTAGTATGTACAATATAAATTAGTTATTAGTTATAAAATAAAAAACGGACAATGTCAAAACCTGCACACTTAAAAGTTCTCAGGAATTTCTTACGTGTGTAGTCCGCCAACCCGCACTAGGCCAGCGTGGTGGACTAAGGTCAGAGCCCTTTCAGTTGTGGAGGAGGCTCGTGCCATCAATCAATTAAAGATACACTATATAAAAAAAAGCTTACTATAAAATTTCAAATTATATTGGAGACAATAAGCCCTGGGAGTAAGTAAATTGATCAGAAGTTGCGTTGCTACAATTTGTATCATTATGACATACATAAGATTAAATTTATATAATGACATTTAAAAAATGAAATTATAATAATTATATTTATTATTTAAAAAAAATGACATTTCGTGTTACTGAGGGAGTTTCTTGCCGTTTCTTCTCCACAGCGATAACACATTTCGAAGGGGCAATAGTTTTAAAAAATAGTTTAATATTGACGATTCAAAAGAACTAGTCTATTTGAATAAAGATGATTTTGACTTTAACTTTGGACTTCCATTGGCTGATGGATTGGATTGATTGGATATGTACGTATGTGAGAGCAAATGAAACCTCCTTAATACAAGTACCAATGAGTGTTTAACATGCAAAACGACGTGGATACACGATCGTCGTTATTTTTTCACGTTCACCGATACAGGTGTTAATTATATTAAGATTGTCCGGAGATAGGGCCCGACCATAAATATGCCCCGCATGGGAACGCTGTCCGCACTCAATGATATTTCAATGCAAGCCGTTGGGTGCTTTATAAAGACATGTTTATTAACTTTACATGTTTTAATCGATCGATGAAGGAACGAGAAAATTGCAGTGGCTTTATGATGATTTCATTTGCAATTTTAGTGACTGTATTTTTGATCAAGTTGTATAAATTACTACGTGAGATGTTTGAAACGGCAATTCAGATTCATTAATTGTAAGAAACATACATAGCCTCACGCCTGTATTCCCCGAAAGCATAGGCAGAGGGGCATTTCTCACTCACATTTTGCCATGGTATGTGTCAGTCCTACGTAATAGGGAGCGAGCCTATTGCAGTTTTAAGGCTCATTTCTTAACTCCGTGCTGCTACTGAGAATTTCCTAGAAAAAAAAACTCAATAACAATTTGCTTGACACTGGAATCGAACCCTGGACCTCTAAATCGCACGGCACGTACTTGTGCCGCGAGTTCACATGACAGTGGATTTTAAATAAATGTAGCGGTAAAAGTGAGTATAGAAAACTACCCCTGTCTAACCTTTAAAAAAGTCCCACTAAGAAAATCATATTAATCAACCCTTACACCGATGCTCGTAATAGTCCGCTAATTCAAACACAATACGAGTATTAACTTCGCACATCTTTATTTACAAAAGAACTGTCATTTGAGTACCTAGTAAGTACCCGGTAGGTGTATCTGCAATCGGGTTTTTAGGATGCCATTAATTTTTTTTCTACCAACCTGCAAAAAGTGGGCTAAGGCCCAATATCGAGAATTGAGAGGCCCATACTCAGCAGTTGAACAAATATGAAAATGAAGTCTGCGAGATCCCTAACTTAATAAAGAACCAAAAACGACAAACACAGCCATAACCTCAACAGACAACTGAAATCCAATATTTCTAACATCATTATGAGCTGTAGTAACATTGTCCAATCTGTATTTTGGCCGGCGTTTCTTATCCTTCCTCTTTCTCCTAGGTAAATTTGTTTGGCTGTCTGAACGTTCAACTTTCGGCCCTTTAGGGTGGGACTCGCCAAACATCCCGAATTTTATCACCGCGTCGCTTCGAAAAATAAATTGTACCCATAGATTTATATTCGGTATAGGAAGGCTAGTCATATTATCTGAGATACTCTGTGGTCGCAGCATCGGCGACGGCCTCCATATGGGGGGCGTAGAGGACTCATTGACTGTAGCATTGTGGAGTTTTATTATAGTGGGGTGCTCTTTGATGATTTCTATGGGTGTTCCGTCGAACATTGAAGTGGCAGTGCCTTGGTAATTCTGAATCGTTTTCTCGTAGTAAATGTACGCGTCGGTCCGGTCGTAACATTCTATCTGAAATGGAATTACGAGATTAAGTTTTTTAAAATACAATTTAAAAAAATTGTCTTAAAATGTTGGATGCATGAGAATTTATATTCTATCGTGTGACATGATAAACCTCGGAAGATAAATTTCTAGCCTTGAAAATTATTGTATTGGAAGGTAGTTTCGTAGCTTTCGACGTAAACAAGTGACGTCACGCGGTGGGGCGGACTCACTTGGCAAGCGGACGGCTAACGAGGCGGACGTGCCGCTTATCTATTATCATGCGTTAATTTCTCGGAAGTTCTTAACGTTTCACTAGTATTGTTTAGTTTAATGTTATCTTTGATTTCACGTTTGTAGATTTAAATTGCTAATATTAGTTAAGTTCATTTGATGATCTTGCTTATTTTGTTTTTATTTTTCTTTAGATTTGTCAACTTTGTATTGATTATAAAAATAAAGTGTTTATTTGGCTAAGATTTAATAAATTAGCGTTTTTTTTTTCGTTATTTTACTTCTGATAAATAATGGTTTTTTTTTTTAAAGGAACCGTATTTAAACGTAATAGTGATTAGTGGATCACACAAACATTTGTCTCGGTGCGGTGATCGAACCCGCGGTCTCTCGTTTCGCAAGCTGGTATCTAGCCAACTGCGCCACGGGGCTGTCAAAATTCCTTACCTCCAAATTCTTGATATCTCACAAAGGTTGTATACATATATTTGAATAAAATAAACTACAGTTATTAGTTTGGTCGACAAATAGTTGTGCATAAAGTACGAAAGTCAAGAAACGAAAAGGAATCCACAAAAGTCAAGAATAATTTTAGGTAGTAAAATTTGAAAGTTAATATTAATAATCTCAACAGATGGCGTTAGTTTATATTGAATAATATTTAAAAAGAACATAATATACCTCTATTTTGATGCACGTGTATCTCATAACTATCATGTCGTAGAGACTCAGCTGGAACAATAGAATTGTACAAATATATAAATATAATTATATGTGGATAACAGAAATATTTGACTGCCTCGTGGTCTCGCGGTACAAGTATGTGCCGTGCGATTTAGAGGTCCTGGGTTTGATTCCCGGGTCGGGCAAAGTGTTATTGGGGTTTTCCATTAGTAAATTCTCAATAACAGCACGGAGTCTGTAAATGTGCCCGAAAAACGGCAATAGGCTCGCCCCCTATTACGCGGGACTGATACATACCTGGCGAAATGTGGGTGTAGAAATGCACCTCTGCTTACACCTTCGGGGAGTACAGGCGTGAGTTTATGTGTGTAGAAATATTTGTCTCAAAGCGGGGGTCGAATCCGCAGTCTCTCGTGTCGCAAGCTGGTGTCTACAACTGCGGAGGCTGTGATATAGATGACTTACCTTATAATAAGCTATGCCTTGCGCACCAGGCGCGACTAGCTTCGTTATTTCTCGATACACAAGTCTTCTAAGCTTTGAACAATCCCCTGGTAAATTCTCATATTTCGAATCAACTGCAAACATAATTGATGAAATGAAATTAAAAAATTTTTGAAGTTATAGTTCTTTTGGCGCGTTAGGGAAAAATTATAAGATTAAATTTTTACGCTGCGCGCGCTCACCGTCACGAAAAAGTTATTCAAAAAAAGTTTATATGTTTTAGATTTTAAAAATGTAGAATAGTGACAGTAATAAAAAGGGATTGACATATTTAACAGTTGTCAAATATTTATGAGTACGTAGATTTTTTTTATGTTTTTTATATCGTATGTATGTATGTATTTTGTTTAATATCTTGTGTAGCAGATCATAAATCAATTTACGCACCTACGCTTTTCATCTCTGCACCACCTAAGGTTTGACTGGTAGAGAATGCCTCAGGCATTAAGTCCACCTTTACATATGTTATATATAAAGCGTAAATAAATAAATAAGGAGAAAGATAAAATTTTAGTATAACTTCTAACGCGTGTACATAAGTACACACGCATACACTTTTTTTTAAATATTATAAAATATTTAAAGTTTATAGTTGATTAAAGCTGTCTCTTATTTAGCAAAAAATGAGGACGTCGTGAATAAAATATTATGCTTAAGCTAGATTAGGATTACAACTCACATTTAGAAACAATTATAGCGTCCTTGTCTATCCTAGTCACACTCAAGAAACGGTAGCTTTCCACGTCAAATTGATAAGCATCCGAAATCATCGGCCGTCCAGGGCCAGGCATATTGTTACTCCGGAAGAAAACGTGCACTGGTATGTCTTTGATTTCGTTTGCCTTTTGTGAAGCTTGAAGAAAAAAATCATTTTATAATATTAATTTTAAAACGTAACTTTCAACCATTGCCGTTTTCCGGGACATTTCCCGACTTGGTGCTATTAAGTATTTCCCAAAAGAGAAACGTTATGACACTGTCCGACCCGGATTTCGAACCCAAGACTTGTATGTATGTCTGTTACAGGACCTCTGAGCACACACTGCATATTTAGCCGCAATACCATCGCCATAGAATTATTATTTATTTAAAAACTTTATTATATTGTTAGAAATAAAAACACTTCGGGGGTAGCTATGGTCGTCATCACGTCGGCTGCCTGTATAACGGGCGCTGCTGAGCATCAGGCGCACTCACTCATCGTCCGGTCTACAGTGCGGTAGCTCTGTCCGAACGTCTACGCGTGTCTTTTGTTATTAATTTACCCTCAGTAATGTTAACATTTTGTAATTTCAAGTTGGTCTATGTTTGTAACGACCGCTGAGCGAATAAATGTTTATTTAAAAATCAATTAATATTTTCTTATCTAAATACATATAATACGAAAAAAATAGTAGCTTAAATAAGTACAAAAGGCGGTCTTATCTATATCGCACTAGGCAATCTATTATAGACAACCAAGGATGGAGATGGAGGAAGAGAAATGAAAGGTATATGCACAAGGGTAATTAAACAAAAAAAAATATAACAGAGATCGTTAAGACATATGTAAATCCATATACATATATACATATGTACATATACAGGGTTACAGGTATCGTCGTCCTATATCCATTAAGGGCGTGTAGTTTACATCGTTTCTGACTGATTTGACTATGAGACACCCTATCCTAAATCTAACCGTTTTCGAGATATTTGAATTTAATAGTTTTATCAAAAAACTCCCGATTTTCGGCTATCAGCTTAGATATTTTGAAATGTGTAAATCTTATGATTACTATTATTCGATTTTTACATGTAAAATAAGATGCTTTATGACCTCAATAACCAAAATTGTACATAAAATGAATAAATAAGTCGCAGTAGACGATTAAAACTTAAAAACTTGAACAAACATTTAGAAAGTTTATTTTTCTCGTAAGGATATCAAAAAATATTATTATGGCACCTGCTTTGCAGACGTACTTAAAAATATCTACGTTTCATCAGCTATCCAACGAGGTATACCAATCCAGGGTTTTATTAATATTTTGTAGAAAAAAAATAGTTTAATAGGCCATAGGGGAGGCAAAAATAAACTAAATAAAATAATTGAGTACAAAATACAAAATTTATTAAACTTTCCAGATATTTTAGTATAAAATTTATGTTCAATATGTCTGCCTCATAAGCCTCGAGGTTTAGGCGCGCGGTCTAGAATCTCGGCGGTCGCGGGTTCAAACCCCATGCACACAAACGCCAACGCTTCACCGTAAAAGCAAGTGATAATTCATTGTGAAAACACACATAACTTTGAAAAGTCAGAGGTGTGTGCCTGGGATGTGAACCTGCAACCACCGAGATTCTAGACCGCGCGCCTAAACCTCGAGGCCATCACTGCTTATGAGGCAGACATGATAAACATAAAATTTATACTAAGATGTAACAAAATATCTGGAAAGTTTAATAAATTTAGTATTTCGTACTCATCAATTTTATTTTATTTACTTTATTTTAGCCTCCACTATAGCTTATTAAACTAAGTTTTTTCTCCAAATATTAATAAAACCCTGGATTGTTGTACCTCGTTGGATAGCTTATAAAACGTAGATATTTTTAGGCACATCTGCAAAGCAGGTGCCATAATAATATTTTTTGATATCCTTTCGAGAAAAATAAACTTTCAAAATGTTTGTTAAAGTTTCTAAGTTTTAATCGTCTACAGCGACTTAATTATTCATTTTATGTACAATATTAGTTATTGAGGTCATAAAGCATCTTATTTTACATGTAAAAACCAATAATAGTAATAATAAGACTTACACATTTCAAAATATCTAAGCTGTTAGCCGAAAATCGGGAGTTTTTTGGAAAAAACAATTAAATTCAAATATCTCGAAAACGGTTAGATTTAGGATAGGGTGTCTCATAGTCAAATCAGTCAGAAACGATGTAAACTACACGCCCTTAACGGATATAGGACGACTTTACCTGTAACCCTGTATATATGCAAACGTGCATACATACATATGTATATACCTAGACTGTAATACCAATTATTAACAAAATTTATCAAAAAATTAGCCAGTTTATTATAATGCATTTGTTACGAAAAAAATAATCTTACCATAACATCTGAAAACTTAAACATATTCAACTATATGTACCAATATGTTGTTGGTAAATATTTTTCGTAAAGTCGTTATGGCCTCGAGGTTTAGGCACGCAGTCGAGAATCTCGACGATCGCAGGTTCAAACCCAGGCACACACCTCTGACTTTTCGAAGTTATGTGTGTATTCACAATGAATTATCATGTACTTTAACGGTGAAGGAATACATCGTGACGAAACCTGCACACCTAAAAAATCTAGATCGCACGGTACATACTTGTGCCGCGAGATGACGAGGCAGTCATGATTTGTATGTATATTATAATATGTATGTAAGTAATTTTGAGAAACTTAAAACAGTTTAATTATTTCTTTGATTTCAAAATTATTCGTTTAAATTACTGTTCAATAAGGATGAAAATTATGTCACAAATTAAATGCCGAACCAACTGTATATTTTTAATAATTTGTAAACAATAATTAGTTACATTATCAATTTTTTCACCTGTCCACTGGCTGGAAGAAGAACAAGTCAATAGTATTATTTCTATAAAAAAGGTAAAGTAATCGACATAAAATTATGACCTCGTTAGTACGTCATAACTATATTGTAAGGTAGTTTCGAAACTTTCGAGGTAAACAAGTGACGTCACGCGGCCAGCCTTTAAAAGAAGGAACCATGGTGGGGCGGAACCAAGGTTATTTCACTTCAGATATATAAAAATGTATTATTTTCTCATTTGTTAAAATCACAAATTACTATTACTCGTAGTAGCAAAGCTAGCATATGATTCTACGAGTACGATACAATACAGTAGTTGAAATAGAACATCTCTCAGAAGCTTGCACAAATATGCCTGTCACTAAAAAGAAAAGGTCAAGGATTATGTTGCTCCAAACGCTAATTTAGCCCATAAAGCTATGTTTTTTAAAAGCTATAACACTCCGGCTTATATTACATTACTTGGAGTATCTCTATAGTCTAAAACGAAATAAACACGAGTTGATTTTAGCCCGTAAGAATCGAATTGTCTACCAGGATTACATAAGCTATGAACAAAAGACAAGTTTTACCTTCAGTAAAAGCCCTTCTTCCATAGTCCGGGTAGTAGACCTCTTCAAGCGACATGGCGGACTCCAGCCACGGTATATAAGGAAACAGGTCGATGAAACGTGCCGGGGCGGCGCAACCGGGTCCTTTTATGCTAAGCCCTATCTGAAAACAAACTTAGAATCAAACTATACCTACATATTCTACCCCAACTATTAGCATAGGCCTGTAGGCGAAGATATATTTCTGCACCCACGCTTTGTTTTATTTTTGTAGTCTTACACATCAGGGGGGGAGCCTATTACTGTTACCTGCTCAAATTTCCGTGCACTGTGCTGCTGTAAAGTACTTTCTAATGGAAAAACTCGATTCTGGGCTTCTAGATGCCACGGCAAACTCTTTAGTAGAAAAAGGCGGTTTACTGTTACAAATATTATAAATCTAGAAGTTTGTTGAAATACAAGAATGGCTAAAAATTGTGACACTTTGATTTAGCACTTATGATCTTTTCAATTCTAAAAAATCTCTCCTTTCAATGGGATTATCAAAAAGTGTCATCAGATCCAAATTATCTACATTATTTTCAATATCAGTCTACACAAAGCAATGTTTTACCAAATTAAGAGGAAAATTCTACAATACCAAGCTCCAAGTTCCCGATGAATTGGAAGTCATCGCCATTCCATTTTCCCACACGCAGTTTTCTTTGTTATTGACAGCGAAACCGCATTGGTAGAACTTCGGCGTTGTTTTGTCGCCAAGTAACTGCGGATAATTAGCACTAAAAAGCTGAACATTTTAAGATATCTCTCTAAGTAGTGAATAAATAAATTTAATAAATTTCTCTGGTCGTTGGTCTTTGAACTTACGTTTGTATTCTTAATAAATTATCATTGGTGATAACAGTGATGGCATTGAGGATTAGGCATGGGGTCAAGAATCTCCGCGGTCGCAGGTCCAAACCCCAGGCGCACACCTCTGACTTTTTCTAGTTATGTGAGTATTTACAGTGAATTGTAATTTAACGGAACGACCACAACGAACGAAAAGAACGAAACCTACACACCTATAAATTCTTAGGAATTTCTTATGTGTGCAGTCCGCCAACCCACGCCAACCACGCTGGCCTAGTGCGGGTTGGCGGACTATAGGTACACCTAAGAAATTCCTACGATCTTTTAGGTGTGCAGGTTTCATCAATATGTTTCCTTCACCGTTAAAGCAAGTGATAATTCATTGTGAATACACACATAACTCCAAAAAGTCAGAGATGTGTGCCTGGGGTTTGAACCCGCGACCGCCGAGATTCTCGACCGTGCACCTAAACCTCGGGGCCATCACTGCTGCTAAAGGTATTAAGTATCTTTAAACACTTACTCCCGCTCTGTTGTAGAACTCATCACATAAAGCAGGGTCTACGTACTGCAACTTATATATCATTTTCTCTAGTAACTGATTCTCTGAAATGATATATTTCATCTTAAAGCTCCATTAATTTGAGAAGGTCAATGAGAGATGCGAGTATTATGTCCAAATCCTCCTTCTTCTTTTTTCTTTATATAAGTGTATGCCGTGCGATCTTCGGTTTCCGGGTCAGGCAAAGTTTTATTGGATTTTTCCATCAGAATATTTACAGTAGCAGCACGGAGTCTGGAAATGTGCCCGAAGAGCGGCAATGGGCTCGTCCCCTATCAGGTGAGGCTGATATAAAACTTCGCAAAATGTGGGTGCAGAAATGCATATCTCATCATGTCTCATCATCAGTAGACTCTTTGGGGAATACAGGCGCGAGTTTATGTATTTATGTATTGTATGTATGTATGTATGTGGCAGAGGCGGTACTTCCATAGAAGCCCAAAAGCCCAGCAAGCTTAACAAAATTCCAAATAATAATCTTTAAACTTTAAATCTTTATTTAACAAAAGCAATTTGAAATATAAATGACAAACCTGACCCCACAATAAACAATTGTAAACTAGACATTACACAATTAACGTGTAGGTACCTAACGCTTTTGGGCTTCTATGGATGTACCGCCACTGCTATGTATGTATGTATGTTTTTTTAATGGCTTATATCGACGGAAGAAAGCGGAAACGTCGTATCTCGAAAAACCCAAGTTTACACTAGAGCCAAAAAACTATTTTGAAAATTCATAACTAATATATTTATAGAGATAGAAAGTTAAAAGTTGGAATGTATTTATATTTATCAAAGGCCTATTTGATGCCTTTCTCTAAATTATCATAAAGTTATTATTATCATTAATTTCACAAGTTACGCCAATTGATGTTTTAATTTCAGGCAGCTGAAATGTTGTATCTGTGAGCTGAAATGTATGGCCAACTTAAAAAGACATAATTTTTTGAGCGACGGATCTGCTGTATCTTAAAAATGGCAATGCCGATATATATTTCATTTAGCTGTATTTCGTTCATTTAATAAAATTACGTAAAAGTTTTGTTTTAAGTGCAAAACTGGCGACAGACGTTTTTAAAATGAAATGCTGTATCTTAACTTTAATATTTTGATGAGTAAAAAATAATGTTATGATTAAAAACATAATCATTATAAACTGGGAAAAAGTATATCGTTATTGCCTAAAATTACTAGGATCATATAAAATTACTGTAAAATTTTAGAACCTTGTTTTTAACAAATTATTTTTAAATCTCAACTTTCTTTTTCTTCCTCTGATCCAACAGAAACGTCTTTAATTTTTTTTGTCATGCTTTAGATTCAAATACAAGCGAAACGTTTGCAAATAATTAGTTTTACTACTACTTTTTTAAGATCATCATATTTGTGATCATTATAACCATCCATCCATTCATCAGCCAATGGTAGTCCACTACTGGACATAGGCCTCTCCTAATGACTTCCACAGGGACCTGATGGAAGCAGCTTGCATCCAGCGATGTCCCGCGACCTTTACTAGGTCGTCCGACCATTTTGTCAGAGGACGTCCCACGCTGCATTTTCCGGTACGTGGCCTCCACTGGAGAACTTTTTGGCCCCATCGGCCATCACTTCTCCACGCTATGTGCCCGGCCCATTGCCACTTCAACTTGCTAATCCGCAATATTGGTTACTTTAGTTCTCCTACGGATCTCCTCATTTCTGATTCGATCTCGTAGGGAAACCCTGAGCATAGCCCTCTCCATAGCTCGTTGAGTGACTCTGAGCCGTCTAATGAGGCCCATAGTGAGAGGCCACGTCTCAGTGCCGTATGTCATCACTGTAACACACAACTATCGAAAACTTTCGTCTTCAGGCACTGAGGTATTTTGGACGAGAAGACGTCGCGTAGTTTCCCGAACGCTGCCCAACCGAGTCGGATTCGACGATTGACCTCTCTCTCGAAGTTGGACCTGCCTAACCGTACCACTTGTCCTAAATAGACATATTCGTCTACAACTTCGAGAGTCGAGCCCCCAACTGAGATCGGGGTAGGCCCAACATGGACATTCGACATGATCTTCGTCTTGTCCATGCTCATTTTAAGACCCACCTGTTGTGAGACTTGATTGAGGTCTTCGAGCATAGTGCTAAGGTCTTCCAGCGATTCTGCCAAGACTACAATATCGTCGGCAAACCGAAGGTGTGTGATATACTCGCCGTTGATTTTGATGCCGAATCCTTTTCACTGCAAGAGCTTGAAGGCGTTTTCCAGCGCGGCAGTGAACAGTTTCGAAAATATGACATCTCCCTGTCTCACGCCTCTCTGTAGTGGAATAGCCTTCGTGCTCTGATCTTGTACTCGGACCGACATGGTGGCGTTGCTGTATATACTTTTCAACACCTCAATGTACCGATAGTCGATATAGCACCGCTGGAGAGACTCTAGCACAGCCCAGGTCTCGATCGAATCAAAGGCTTTCTCATAGTCCACAAAGCGGCAAGTTATATTCCTCGGTTTTTTATATAACTTGCCGAAGCGTATGAATGTGGTCTATGGTGCTAAAGCCTTTAGCCTTTTCGAAAACCGGCTAGTTCGGGAGGCTGGAAGTCATCAAACCTGCGTTCGAGACGATTGGTGATGACGTTCGATAATAACAAATAGATATGGCTCAGGAGCGAGATGGGCCTGTAATTCTTCAGCAAAGTGTTATCACCGTTTTTGAAGAACATTACCACCACGCTCCTGCTCCATACCTCTGGCGTTGAGCCCTCGAGGAGAACGGAATTGAAGAGCCACTGAAGGACTTTAAGTACCGGCGTTCCGCCCACTTTCAGAAGCTCTGAAGTGATTCCGTCCTCACCCGGCGCCTTGTTGTTCATAAGTTGCTTCAGGGCCATCTCAATCTCACACAGGCTGATGTCCGGGATATCATCACTGAAGTAGCGGATCAACTCGGCACTCGGGTCTTCGGCCGAGCTAACAGTCGGTTCGGCAACCGAGGTGTAAAGCTGTCCGTAGAACCTCTCGATCTCCCTTAACACCTCTGCCCTCGTCGACATTACACTGCCACCCTCCGTCTTCAGACTAGACAGCTGTCTTTGCCCAATAGAAAAGTCTCTTGCAAACACTTTGGAGCCTCCGTTCCGCTCAATTGTCTCTTTAATGCTCACAGTATTGTGAGCACGGACATCGTGTCGCAAGGACTTCCAGATCCGTCTATTGAGCTGACGATATGCTTCGGCGTCCTCGGAAGACTGCAGTGCCATAGATCGACGTTCGGCCATGAGGCCAAGAGTGTGGATCGAGAGTTTTTGTGGTCTGCCTCTACGGCGAGGTCTAAAATGCTTAGATCCCACCGTATGGACAGCTTCTACCAAACCGCTGTTTAACTCGTCCACTGCAAGGTTTTCTTCTAGACAATCAAAGCGATTACTCAGCTCGAGTTGAAAGCTCTCGGGGTTTTGGATATGGGCGCGAGTAGGTTGGAGCGTGGACTTCATCAAGCGACGCCTTTCTAATTGGACTCTGCTCTGCAACTCAACATATTAAAAAACCTAAATTATTACTATTCCATTACTCACCTTAGGTCCTGGAGTTGTTTCATAGCATTTTTAACTTGTACACAATCGTAAATATGCTTTTATAAAGTTATGAAACGCAGCGACAAACATGTTTTCTCAAATTGACGCTCACGCATGAACTAAGTCGTGGTCGAAACGGCGTATGAAGAGAACACGTGATGGTATTATAAAGCGGCGGGAGGGAGGTAAAGTGGCGTTACTGATCTCTGTACACAAAACAAAACTGTATTCATTTGTTGTAAGTATGATTTTTACAATAAAATAAGTGTTTGAAATGTAATAATTGTTTCATATCCCTGCACCAGTACGGAACATTTGTTGTATCGATAAAATTACACAATATTTTCACCGGGCAGAATTGTTGTATCTCTGTCAAAGTAAATTTTTGGGCTATAGAAATGTCGTATCTTATTCAAATTGAACTCCGTGATAATTAACAAAGTAGTAACTGTTTTATTGTTAAAAATTGCAGATTTTGCTATAGTTACGACAAATTTTCTTAAGCTCTGTGCTAAAACACAGAAAAATTCGAGGTCGTATCGTTAGAAAAAATTATCGTAGAAAGACGAGATATAGATCATTCGACGCGGATTTTTTTTTTATATAACAATATGGTAAAAAGTGATTTTACCCAAAATCCGAGTTACGACGTTTCCGCTTTCCACCGTCGATATCATTGTAGATGAAAGACTTGCTATGATCTAATATAGATTGTCTGAGTTTCGTATTCTATGTCAAACCAACGCATCCTGGTGACCATGCGTGGTCTAGGCGTAATCGTCGGGGGTGTGATATGGAATATATTTTTTAAATGTATGAGATATTGTGAGACGTGGCTTCTCACTATGGGCCTCATTAGACGGCTCAGAGTCACTCAACGAGCTATGGAGAGGGCTATGCTCGGGGTTTCCCTACGAGATCGAATCAGAAATGAGGAGATCCGTAGGAGAACTAAAGTAACCGACATAGCCCAGCGGATTAGCAAGTTGAAGTGGCAATGGGCCGGGCACATAGCGCGGAGAACTGATGGCCGATGGGGCCAAAAAGTTCTCGAGTGGAGGCCACGTACCGGAAAGCGCAGCGTGGGACGTCCTCCGACAAGATGGTCAGACGACCTGGTGAAGGTCGCGGGACGTCGCTGAATGCAGGCTGCTTCCAACAGGTCCCTGTGAAAGTCATTGGGAGAGGCCTATGTCCAGCAGTGGACTTCGATTGGCTGATGGATTGGATTGGATTGGATTCGATATAAAAAATATACAAAGCAAGAAAAAGTTTTCGCTATATATTAATATGTGTAGACCAAAATTGATTTTCTATTAAAAAAATAGTATAGCGTGATATTAGTTGATGAAATAAAATGAAATTGACTCACCATCCGTATATCCAATCGCGTATAGCTCACTGGACGCGTTAAAAGCATAATTAGGAATACATATAGGCGTCATTGGAACTGAAAAAAGTCACGATTGATCTAGATTGACAATAGCCAACAGAAAGTCTAGAAAATATAGTCTCCTCTAATATTTATATATTTCAACTGCTTCACAGGCCTAAATTGGCGCTGTGAAATTATTTATTTTGTGATTACTAAATATAATTTGTATGTTGTGTTGTGTTGAGTTTGATATTTTTAATTAGACTACTGCACTTGATTATTCTTTTAGATTAATATTATTTAGTTTTTTTTTAAACTGCCTGCACGCTTACCTAGCATCCGTTGCTCACTTGGTCCCTTCATTGTAAACCAGCGCTGTAATACCGTGCAAGCGGAATTGCAGCATGCAGCTGAATATAGAGATCATTGTTGGCTACGTAAATTTTACCGAATTGTTTTTTTTCGAATTTTGTTGTGGATTGGCCAACATTAAAACCTTTTTCTTTCTTTCAAATTAGCTATTTATCGCTAGGTTCCTTACCCCGCAGAATGTTGCACCCAGTCAATAAACTTAAGCTCATCTAATATTTTAACAGAGCTATTAAAATACTTGAAGAAACGTCCTTGAGCAATTGCGGTCTTGAGCAGCCCAGTCTTACAGCGAGTACACATTACGTTGGCGTTTTGAAGCGCGCGCTTTGGTAACGCGCGTTTTGAGAAACAGTAGTTCTTATCTAGGTGTACACATGCAAGCGCGCGTTTCTGATTTTCGTTCCAAACGCGCGTTAGGAGGACGTTAGCCGCGCGCTTCGAGATACATGAGCCGCCATTTTGCTGTACATTTGAACGCGCGCTTTTGTATAGAGTGGCCATAAACATCTGCGACTTGTAAAATTTATCACAACAAGTATTTTTATGTATCATATTGTTAAAGATTAGTAAATGCTGTTGTAAAATATTTTGTAAAATTCTCCAATTGTAAATACTCGTTCGTGCCAGTGCAATAAAACTATATTACTTAGTTAAGCTCTTTAGCACTCTTTATCACGAGTTTTTCTTCTGGGGAAATTGATTCTCTTAAAATTGTTGAATCACCAGTAATATCCGCTTTTATAACATGGAGTAAGTCATCAAAGGATTTTATGGACATTCTAAAATAATTAAAAAACTTAGTTTCATACTGTCTTAATTTGGGATACAATGTTACAAACATTCCATGCGTCAGTCTATCTCGTAGTATTGGGTGCACCCAAAATTCTCTTTGTCTCTGCCGTCGTCTTCTGTAGCGACGGTATAGATGCCACACACAAGCAATCACTTCGACGTCCGTTTCCGAACTGAGCCGAGTATGGACGCCCTACTAACGCTCGTAAAACGCCGTGCTAAGCGCGCTGTATGTACGCTACCAACACGCGCCTAACGCAACGCCGAGTGCCTAATGTGTACTCGCTGTTAGTGACTGTAACTTCGTAAGTTTTATAATGCGGCGGTACTAACTCTTAGAAGAACAAATATTATAAATACTCACAAGAGCCTTCATTTGGCAACAGTTCAAGTAATGCAACTGTGTTTATTGTAGCAAACTCGTACTCTGGATGAGACATGGACTCCTTGACTCGTCCATACCACGGGTTCTGGTCTTCGGGAATAAACATAGCTTTGCTGTCTTTCCTGTTGGATTTATACTCAATTTCAATTTAGACACAAAATTTACTGCCTCGTCACTCATGCACTCATAAGGATGCGACGAGCGATTTAGAAGTTTTTTATTCGATTCCCAGATCGGGCTATAGGGTATTTTCGTTAGGAAGTTATATATAAGTAGTTTTTAGCGATAGAGTATTATATGACAGCCCCGTGGCGCAGTCCGCTAGCCACGCTCTTAGGAAACGAGAGGCCGCGGGATCGATCCCCGCACCAACACAAATGATCCATATATATTTTTTCACGCCGGTCTCACATTGGAGTAGGCAACCTTAGAACGCGAAATAAATCGCTCTTGCTTCCTCGATAGACATAATCCCATTATTTACAATTTATACAAAGTTTGTACAGGTGGACTTAATGCCTAAGGCATTCTCTAACAGTCGAACCTAGGGTGATGCAGAGATCAGATTAGGCAGGTGTGTAAAATATCAAAACTACTATTGACAAAAGACAAACATATAATACACATACGTATATATACATATACGCATACATATATAAATACATATAAACATAAAATACAAACATACATACATAATCTCATGCCGGTATTCCCCGAAAGGGTAGGCAGAGGTGCATTACTGTACCCACATTTCGCCACGTATGCATCAGTCCCACGTAATAGGGGCGAGCCTATTGCCGTTTCTCGGGCACATTTCCAGACTCCGGGCTGCTACTGAGAATTTCCTAATGGAAAAACCCAACAACACTTTGCCCGATCCGAGAATCGAACCCAGGACCTCTAGATCGCACGGCACATACTTACAAAAATAGATACATATAATACAAAAATAGACAGAAAATTTCTTTCCAAG
This sequence comes from Hemaris fuciformis, assembly GCA_907164795.1. Classification (NCBI taxonomy): domain Eukaryota; kingdom Metazoa; phylum Arthropoda; class Insecta; order Lepidoptera; family Sphingidae; genus Hemaris; species Hemaris fuciformis. The sequence continues at coordinate 2,946,314 of OU015454.1, forward strand.
CATCGAAAACAAAGGATTTTTGATGAAATGTATTAAATTAAGTTCTTAGTACTTACAATAAGAAAAAATAATATGAGAAAAAAATAGGATATTTTTTTCGCGATATATGAAGTCGAATCATAATGCTCTTCTTTTGACGACAAAAATTAATTAACAATTTTAAAAAAAATCATTAAAGTCACCTCAACATTTTTTACAGCAAAAAAAATATATTAGAAAAATAGTGTGAAATTACGAATTTCATCAGGAACAATAAAATTAGAACACTAACAAGAAAATTTTTTTTTAATTAAACTGTTCATGCATGCACATTAAAATTTAAATTATTATTTAAGTGGACTTACAATAAAACATGTCTTGGTATCCTAACGATATCATCCGCGTTGGCTATGGCAAACTTCTCCTTTATGTAAATTAAGCCAGTGAGTGCTATTTTGGTGACATCCTCGTCATCTGCAAATTTGGAATATTAGGCTTAACCCTTAAATGCATTTTTTTTTTATTAAAAAAATATTATAGGTAGTATAAGTAGTAAATACATATACCGAAAAGGTTATAATATAAAATATATTTTTTTATAGATTTTAGACATTTGGCAACAATATGCATTTAAGGGTTAAATTGGATGAGCTCAATACAGAGAATGTGACAACTAAGACAGGTAATAGCTACGGTGATTACAAACACGTTGACGCTAAAATACATAAAACCCAAAAATTTTGACGTTTTCCTTACTTCCATCTATACAAATAAATAAAATTGGAGTGTCTGTTTGATATTGAAATAACCACTTTTTAACAAATGCATATGGATGTATACACGGTACATATACCAAATTAACGTTTTTTACAATTTTTGTCTGTCTGTCTGTTCCGGCTAATCTCAGAAACGGGTGGACCAATTTTAACGGGACTTTCACTGGCAGATAGCTGATGTAATAAGGAGTAACTTAGGCAAAAAAAAATAAAAAAATCGGCTCTTAGGCGGAACGAAGTTCGCCGGGTCAGGTAGTAAGTACTAAGAAAAACGTCATTTTTTTTTTTTTGATTAATTTCAGAGTCAATGTCTTTTAACACCCTGTATATCTCATTTTGGTTTTAAAATATTTAAACTGAATTTCTATATATGTTAATAAAACATCTAATACATATTTTAATAAAAAAAACTAACAATAAACAGCTTGTACAACAAATGCCTTAAATGAGAAAGTGCATGACCCTTTCATCAACTGATTTTTCAATTTATAACATAATTAGTGATGTGAAACAATGTACCAGTACTTATCTATTTATTTAAAACTTTATATACATAAAAGTTTAAAGGCGGACTTAATGCCAAAGGCATTCTCCGTATTCAGTACTCTCCCATTTCAGTTTACTTTTACGATTGAAGACAAAATTGAGCATTTCATAAATATCTGTAGACTTACGTAAATGCACCCTTAGAATGCCGAGCCATGGAAAATATCCAACTTCTCCAATGTTACCTTCTTTGAACCTTGAGTTCGTCGAATCATCGCACCGCCCAGATAAGGGGTGTATTGCTCTACCTTAAAATAAAAATGAACTCTATACGAAACTAAAATAAGGTAATCGAGTAAATGTTTTGTTAGTTTTTTCTATTACGCAATTTTTAGCGGCAGTAATGACTAAGGATATGTGCGAGTCGCGAGACAATAAGTCTAAACACCGACAGTATCGCCCATAGTAGTTTTGAATAAAAACAACTGACGGCTGAGGGTACCCCTTCTGCTTAGTCTAAGTCCTCCTCAGTTTTGGAGTCCCACTGCTGGGCACGGGCCTCCTCTACATCGGAGATAATTTAGGCCTAAGTCCACCACGCTGGCTGGCAGGTTGGCGGACTACACACCTAAGAAATTCCTGAGAACTTTTTAGGTGTGCAGGTTTCTTCGCCGTTAAAGTAAGTGATAAATTATAATTCATTGAATATACACATAACTTCAAAAAGTCAGAGATGTGTGCCTGGCGTTTGAACCCGCAACCGCCGAGATTCTCGACTGCACGCTTAAACTTCAAGGCCATCACTACTTAGTGGCACGTATATGAACTGTTAAATAAATCCAGCCTTAAAAATATTGACAAGTATTCAAATATTGTCAATATCTACTTATTGCCTAATTGTGTAGACACTATTTTTCGAAACAAAAATAAATTGTTTAAAAGTATTGGTAGTTAGTACACTAGGTATCCTTATGCTTTCAATATTTGTTAAGGACCCAATATCATCATTGCCTTGCCCTGTTCCCAATTGCATTTGGGGTCGGCGCAGTATCTATGTTTTATCCTTCCACACATCCCTATCAGCCGTCATGTCTTCATTCATCCCTTTTTCTTTTATATCTTCAGTCACGCACTCCATCCATCTTTTCTTTGGCCTTCCTCTGCTTGTCCATCCTTCAAATTTCATACTTGTCACCTTTTTACCTACATATTTTACTTATACATATTCTTTTTTATTATTTATTATTTTACATATACTTTCTGTTAAGGACCCAATAATTAATTGCTAAATTAAACGTATAAATTTCTGGCAAAATGTGCCTTGGATTGCAATGATTAAATAAAATAAGGTGATATACAACGTTGTAAAACATAATACCTTATTAATTTTATGAAAGTAATAAAAAAACACTTACAAAAAACAATAACAAACACCAAAGCGCTCCCAAACATTCTCACGACGCGAGCACAAATTCAAAACCAATAAAATTAATTAGCCGCTTAATGAGAGACGATAACTCCGTAACAGTAAATAATGACCATTAAAACACTAAAGGAAAACGAAAGAAAACAATGGTATGTTTATGAGACGACCAAACATCCAGTTGGTTTGTTTATGTTACGCGCCGTTGTCAATTTGTAGTACAATTAACACGTTTGTTACCAAATAGCTCAAGGCGATCTGGCATCCGTATGATGCGATTTGTCTGAGTGTCTGTATTGTAAGAATATAAAGTACAGGCAGAGGAGATTTTTTACACCCACGTTTTGGTATGTAGACTGCCTCGTGGTCTCGCGGTACAAGTATGTGTGCGATCTAGAGGTCCTGGGTTCGATTCCCGGGTCGGGAAAAGTGTTATTGGGTTTTCCCTTAGGAAATTCTTAGTAGCAGCACGAAATCTGGATATGTGCCCGAAAAACAGCAATAGGCTCGCCCCCTATTATGAGGGACTGATACATACCTGGTGAAATGTGGGTGCAGAAATGCACCTCTGCCTACCCCTTCGGGGAATACAGGCGTGAGGTTATGTATGTATGTTTTGATATATTTTAGGTCATACCGAGTTGAGGGCGAATCAAGCACATTAAAAAAATCCCTACGACGGCATACCGATAAAAACCCCTCGGTGGCCACCTTCATCCCCAGTGCCAAGGTGGCGACCACGTTGTGTGGGCGAGTAGCGCCCACAATGTTTCCACACTCGGCACACAGTTTCACCTTCATTTGCATTGTTCGGGCGCCCCAGTGGTGGATGGGCGCCCGAGACGGACACAGGCCATAGTGCAGCCGCACCTCTCGGGATCGCTTTCTTAGTAATCTAATTCTCTATGAAAAGTTTTTTATGTGGTAAAATGCATCATAATTTTTTATATATTATTATTATCAATCCAAAAGGAAAGGCCCATAAAAACACATGAAACCTTTTAAAAGATATTCAAGACCTAGTTAGTCACTTGCCAATGTATCCCGCATTATCACTTAAATAACAATGGATAAGAAACTTGTTAAACAATATATTTTTATTGTCGAAGGATTTAAATTAATGCGTACAATGAAACTGCTGCAAACAACGTGGCTCAGATTACAGACCTGCTTACCGATAAACATACAGCGAGTGCGTTCCGCTTGCGACCTTATTGTATTGTGATTGGCTATTTAATTCATTCGAATTGTCTGACCAGCTTGCGAAACGAGAGGCTGCGGGTTCGATCCCCGCACCGAGACAAATGTTTGTGTGATCCACAAATATTTGTTTCGGGTCTGGGTGTTTGTGAGACCGAAAAGTCTCTCGTAGTTTCTGATACCCACGACACAGGACTTGTATCCTAGTGTGGGGTCAGAACTATGTATGTGACTGTTGGGTGTATTTATTTTTATTATTTTTATTATATAGTACTCTTAAGCCTTTACCCTCGACGAGAAAGATATGTACTTCAATGCTTATGATGTGTAAGCCGCGATTTTAGTCGTACGGAGTTTTAATAAAATCCAACAGTGCATTTACTTATCATTGTGGTGTCCGCTAAGTAAAAATGTTCAATTATTCATCAGCTAATAATGAAACGGGAGTTGTAAAGTTTGTGTGAAAAACCCTTAGTTAAAAGCAAGGTAGGCCGCGGGCAAAAGCTATCTTGAATAAATTAAAAAACTACTTAACCTTTAATATGATGCGCCGTATCTTACTCCAATTGGTAAATGTATATTGGTTCAATTTTAATAATAGATTATAATTAATTCCTTTGAATTCATAAAGCCTGTATTATTTTGTTTTTAAGTCAGTAAAGGAAGTTAATAATCATTATTTTGTGAATTCCATAAAATTCCATTTCGATTTTCACTATAGTATTACGAATACGATATATCCGGTTGAAAGTGGAACATGTGGCCAGTGTGAGTAATATATATGGACAGCGATACCGGTGTGGCGTCGCGTGCCATAGTGTGCCTGTCCTTGTCTACAGTTGTTACTCACCTGACGCGGTGTGTAATCGAGCGCCCATGGTCGCAAGTGGAACAAATTTATAGATCAAGCCGTTCGAACATTTTGTTGCGCTTTTGTTTCCAGATTTTAGTATTTTTGTGCAATTAAAATCTCCCTTACGAGGCTGTGTTGGAATTTTGTTGGCCTGTCGGCGGTCGCGAGTTTAAATCACAGGTTTTGGTAATTAACACGCAGTCGACAGCCCCGTGGCGCAGTTGGCTAGATACCAGCTTGCGAAACGAGAGGCCGCGGGTTCGATCCCCGCACCGAGACAAATGTTTGTGTGATCCACAAGTATTTGTTTCGGGTCTGGGTGTTTGTGAGACCGAAAAGTCTCTCGTAGTTTCTGATATCCACGACACAGGACTTGTATCCTAGTGTGGGGTCAGAACTATGTATGTGACTGTTGGGTGTATTTATTTATTTTATTTATTTAGTTTAAGGGTAAAGGAAAACATCGTGAACTTTAGAAATAGGTTTTCGTGATGACTAAGGATTGGATGTCTGGTTTTAGATAAGTTTATCATCATGCACTGGGCGCGGGCCTCCTCTACAACTGAGAGGTATAGGCCTTAGTTCACCACACTGGCTAAGTGCGGGTTTCCTCACGATGTTTTCATTCACCGTTAATGTAAGTGATAATTCATTGTGAATACACCCATAACTTCGAAAAGTTAGAGGTTAGGATTTAAACCCACGACCGCCGAGATTCTCTACCGCGCGCCTACACCTCGAGGCCATTACTACATCAGATCACTATTTTAGACTAGTTACGTGTTTATAATGATTAATTGCTATTGGCGGCTCTCGTCCAGCAGTAGGACGTGTAAAGGCTAATTTTAAGTTACTAAAAATTGTGTAAAATTATTTGGTTGCTTATGGTCATGTATATGTGTCCGATTTATGTACATACATCGAACTTAATGTCCGACAACCGAGTACTCTCATAGCTAAGGCTTTAATCCCTATTTCTTTGTTTATGCTTACAGGTCTAAGAGCTATCAATAAACCAAGTATGTCCTTATCTGGAGATAGATGGAGTAGGGATGCGTTTTGAGCTATCTGATTCAACCGAGTTTGAACGCTCGTAGACTATCTTGATAATCATTATGACTATCAGAATGTGAAAGTCCTTTTTATTGTCATTGTCCGTATAAGCAAATATTATTATTTATTAATATACATATGTATATACTACCGCCTGTACTACTAAAGCTACTAAAGATAGCTAGGTACACCCACTTCTCACCAGCTGTGTCATGTAATAGGGGGAGTTGTGATGGCCTCGAGGTTTAGGTACGCGGTCGAGAATCTCGACGGTCGCGGGTTCAAACCCCAGGCACACACCTCTGACTTTTTGAAGTTATGTGTGTATTCACAATGAATTATCACGTACTTACTGACAGCCCCGTGGCGCAGTTGGCTAGACACCAGCTTGCGAAACGAGAGGCCGCGGGTTCGATCCCCGCACCGATACAAATGTTTGTGTGACCCACAAATATTTGTTTCGGGTCTGGGTGTATGTGAAACTGAAAAGTCTCTCATAGTTTCTGATACCCATGACACAAGACTTGTATCTTAGTGTGGGATCAGAACTATGTATGTGACTGTTGGGTGTATTTATTTATTTTTATTTATTTACTTTAACGGTGAAGGAAAACATTGTGATGAAACCTGCACACCTAAAAGTTTTTAGGAATTTATTTGTGTAGTCCGCCAACCCGCACTGGTTCAGCGTGGTGGACTAAGACCTAAACCCTCACAGTTGTAGAGGAGGCCCGTACCCAACAGTAGGACGTATATGGGCTGACGACACGGCAATTACCTCGTCCTTGTTGGTTGGATATTAATATCACCTGATAATGACATATGCAATTGTGACATGTTTTGAGATCAGCTTAGCCTTAAGACAGCATAATTATGTCGACAAGGGTAGAATAACAGTCATTTTCCGACAATTTACGGGCTATGATTTAAACCTCGTTACACTCACTATCAATTTACCATTTCGGTACAAAAAGCAACTACAACTACAATACAAAAAAAAACGGATAAGGCCGCATACACATTAAGGGCTATACGCGTAAGGGAGCGTGCAGAGTACAATAGAGAAGCACACAATGTGCAATTTAGTTACTGATCTAGACTGGCCCGAGATAAGGGAGTCGTGAGCCCTTAGCCAGGCGGTACGCGCGCGTCCTCCGATCCCTATCATTTATTGAACTCTTATATGGGCTACGATTCGACGCACAATAAAAACAACATAAATTATAAAAGTTGGTCGTGGACGAACTCGGGACTTACGTGGGGACAACTAGATTTTCGTTGTGAATTACAGAATTTACGTTTAATATTAGCAATTTTTTTCTTGCTATTTTGTTTCATCAACAAATTAAAAACTTTAATTTACCTTAGTCATTTTTATAATATGAACTTTTCTTACATTTACGATCGTATGATTCATTATCGGCTCTCTTTCTCTTTCTAACACAAACAAATAGTTTCAGACACTTTAAAAAATATAATATTTGGTTCATATTTGCATATTTGGTTCAATAAGTCACAGCAAAGCCAATTGGAAAACTGATTTTTGGTTCATTAATTTTTGTCACCTTATATCCAGTATTTATAGATTCTAAAAAATCATGACGTGTTTTTTGTATGTAGTTTTTGGCTAATTTTATATGAATAAATATTAAAAATATTAATCACGCCACGTAAAATTCAGTATGAGTTTTATACTTCTTTTGTGGGAAATTGCTTAATGAAATAGTTGTATCGCTTATCAAAACCCATAATATTTTTTCCGGATACGCATTGAATTCCTGCATGCGTATCACAGTAAATAGGCAAGTTTCTGGCCGGAGTTCTTGTTCTTGCGTGATTGAACGATAATGTTCAATGTTACGCTTTGTTACTCATGTACGAGTATATGGAGGTTTAAAGACCTGTTTTTTATGGCCTCAAGTGAAAACTTATTATTTAGTATACATCCTTTATCGGCACTTTCTATTATATTTCCTTGAAGCTTTTATATTCCACATCAAAGTCTAAAAATATAATTCAAGAAGTCTTTGACAAAATGTATTCTTTGACAAGAACCGTCAGTACTTTTATCCCTGTGGAGCGGCGCAAGTAAGTAGTTCAGAAAACTTATTATAGTTGTAGAAGAAAATACCAATGAACTAACAAGCCTTGCCGATATATTGTTGTACATTCGACTTAAAATCTTAAAGTCCTTTACATTTGTAACCTAGAATTTAGATCTTTGGATAGCCCCGTGGCGCAGTTGGTTAAACACCAGCTTACGAAACGAAAGGTTGCGGTCCGCCGCACCGAGACAAATGTTTGTGTGATCCACAAATATTTGTTCCAAGTCTGGATGTTTGTGGGTCCGAACAGTCTTGCATATATTCTAATGCTGATGCCACAAGACTCTTATCCTAGTGTGGGGTCATAACTATGTTTGTGGCTGTTTGGTGTAGGTATTTATTTCTTACCTATGTCTATGAAGTCCAGTAAAGTGGACTAGGCCAGCCTGGTGGACTAAGTCTAGTACTCTTTTAGAATGCACATTCCCAGCAGTGGGATTGTATACAGATTGTTAAAAGTCCAAAATCCTTTTAAGATTATCCATACGTTTCTTTCGCGTACCAGGATTGCATAAATTCTACACAGGCGATATATTTGATACAATACGTCTAGGAACCGTTTTGGTCAAAGGCCGTTGACCTGAGCCGCAACTTTTTGTTTCCAGTTTGGTTAGTATTGGATGACGAATATTGTTGTCACCAAGTCACAAAACAAATTAGATGGAATTAATTTTTAACTAACTTTTGCCTAAGACTTTGTCTAGAGTTTAAATGAATCTTTTCCAGCATCTGATTGAAGCGCTATATGACTCCGTAGACGTAATTAAAATGACCATTACCAGAGATATAAATATGACAATAACGAAGAGAAACCAAGAAATATGGTTGTTTTGGGATTATGACCGATAATTCATTTTATGACTGCCTTTGGTCTCAAGGCGTGAGGGTTTGCCTTGCGATCTAGAAATCCCGGTTTTATTTCCCCGGGTCGGGTAAAGTGTAAAAAAGTAAAGTATTCATATATTTTTTTAAATTATTTTTTTAAATACACTCAACAGTCACATACATAGTTCTGACCTCACATTAAGATATGAGTCTTGTATCGTGGGTATCAGAAACTACGAGAGACTTTTTGGTCTCACAAACACCCAGACCCGAAACAAATATTTGTTGATCACACAAACATTTGTCTCGGTGCGGGGATCGAACCCGCGGCCTCTCGTTTCGCATGCTGGTGTCTAGCCAACTGCGCCACGGGGCTGTCATTCATTCATATATTTACAATTAAAACACATATTTCCAATCCACTTTCACGCCTGAACTCAAAATTACTATAATTAAGTAACTCCACAATGACAAATTGTTAAAACAACGATCTATATGAATCATTTGTCCAAAACACTAATTGCTGGGATCCATGTTCGTTAAAATACCTGTGCGTCTTGTTAAATGTGTCATATATGGCGACGGAGAGATCTCGAAGAAAAATCTCCAAGAATTCCTACACGCATGCAAAACGCTCTAATGACATAGATTGTCCAACTCGTTGTAAAATGCGGTTATGCTCGTGTAATATCTATAAAATAGACGACAGCTTCAGCAAACCTGTGTCCTTGGTGCAATTTAAAGTGTTTATATAAGTAGTCTATATAGGTGCAGAAATGCACCTCTGCCTACCCCTTCGAGGATTACAGGCGTGAGGTTATGTATGTATGTAGTATTATTTATTTAATTGTAATTACGTCACTTCTTACTGAAAGTAATCCATCTTCAATACGTGTTATACAAAAAGGTAGACTGCCTCGTGGTCTCGCGGTACAAGCATGTGCCGAGCGATCTAGAGGTCCTGGGTTCGATTCCCGGTTCGGGCAAAGTGTTATTGGGTTTTTCCATTAGGAAATTCTCAGTAGCAGCAAGGAGTCTGGAATTGTGCCCGAATGGGCTCGCCCCCTATTACGTGGGACTGATACATACCTGGCGAAATGTGGGTGCAGAAATGCACCTCTGCCTACCCCTTCGGGGAATACAGTCGTGAGTTTATGTATGAGGTATGTAGACTAGGGTCTCACCAAATGAAGATATATAACCTCATAGATTATATATATAGGAATTTATTTATAAGCCATGGCCTCGAGGTTTAGGCGCACGGTTAAGTCAAAAACTCGGCAGTCGCAAGCTCAGACCACCCCCGAATTTTCAAAGTTATGTGTGTATACATAATGAACTACAAAGTACTTTAACAATGAACAAAAACATCGTATGTAAACCTACACACCTATACATATATTCTTAGTAATTTCCTAGGGGTGTAGTTCGCCAACCCGCACTAGGCCAGCGTGGTGGACTAAGACCACAACCCTGTCAGTTGTAGAGAAGGCCCGTGCCCAGCAAAACAACAACCTAAAAACGGCAAAAGTCTCACCCCTCAACAATTTACATTTGTATTTTTTTTTGCCTACTCGTTCTGGATGCAGGTACCAAAGAGGTTATAAGTGTTTTATGATGAAAACACCAATAAGCAATACTGATACATTCACGTACATACACTAATACATCCCGCCTGTATACCAAAAGGGGTAGGCAAACGTTTTACACGCACGGTTAGCAGTCTCTTAACCCATTACTTCCCAAACATCGAAAACATTGGAAAAATAATATGAGAAAAATAATTTCGCGATATATGAAGTCAGATCATAATGCTCTTCCTTAGTCGACAAAAATTATCAATTTGTAAAAGTTACAATAACCTTAACAATTTTACAGCGAAAAAAATATTTTATCAGAAAAATTGTGTGAAATTACAAATTTCAGAAACAATAACAATAAGAGCCCTAACAACTAATAAAAAATGTTAAAAATAGTGTACTAAAAATAGGACAGTGGGAAAGAATGGGTTAATAAATATGTATTTCTACTGAGTTTTTCCTCCTACAACTACACGCTACGAAGTCACACACATTTCTTTCAAAAAACCTGCCTTTAAACCTGACAAAATTAATTTTGCACACACATAAATGCTCCATAAATTTTATATATAAGCACAAATTCCACAGAAGCAAAATAGGTAGTTTTATAAATGCGATCTTTCGTGGAGGCTCGCGATCTGCCGCCGCAGATTAGATGACTCGATGTTACGAATTCGCGCAGACGGAAGCTGACTGAGTACGACAAAATATTTTCTGGTACTTTAATATACCTAAATATATCATGCGTCATATTTTTCTTAGAATTTATTTTTCCTTGAGTAAAATAAAATTAGTAAATAACGTAAATGTTATATACAAGGTTACTGGTTAAGTCGACATATTCCCGTTAAGGGCGTGTAGTTTACATCGTTTCTGACTGATTTGACTATGAGACACCTTATCCTAAATGTAACCGTTTTCAAGATATTTGAATGTAAATGTTTTTTCCAAAAAAAAACTCCCGATTTTCTGATATTTTGAAATGTGTAAGTCTTATTATTACTATTATTTCATTTTATACCCTACCCGAGGTATTAGATTATGTTATTATTAATAATACACGATATATAGGTACATTTACTTATTACCCGCACATTTATAATTACCCCAGACCCAATTCTGAACACCCACGCAGACGAATTGTGTTTAAGTTATTAAACAAACAAATAAAATATATAAAAAATAATTCAAACACTTAAAAATATATTCACCAAATTTTTTTGAATTAAAAAGACACTAAAACAAATCTTATCTAATATATTCACATAAAATACATCGAATTAATAATTTCAAACAAGAAACACGATTTTAAAAACCCCAATGGCACATTAAAAACACTTTTAAAAACATTTAAATAAATGGATCGCTTCAAACCCATTGTGTCTGTTAATTATGATATCATACATCAACCGTAAAAAAACACACGTATTAATAACTCCTTAACACAAAAAACGTTGAAAAAACACAGTTGAATAAATAAAAAGGCCGTAACTCACACAAATGGTGGGCAATATTGGGCTATTATTCAAAATCTCAACCCCTAGAGGAAGTATTAAGTGTCAAATATAATAGTTACGATTGCGGGGCGCGCGGGAAGCGTTTCCAATGGACCACGTATTTTTTTTCATTTTTAAATAACACAGCGAGTTAACAAATACAGGTGGTTTATTCTGCCATATTTAATAGACAACTAAAGCCAGACTAATCAAACGCACACAAATCTATATTCCCAAAGTATACATGCACGTTTAGGCGAAGAAGTTTTGAGGCTACACGTCTAGACCGCAAGGCTTGTACCGCGAGAGTAATGAGGCACTTAATAAATAAATACACCCAACAGTCACATACGTAGTACTAACCCCAAAATAATATACAAGTCTTGTGCCGCCGGTATCAGAAACTACGAGAAACTTTTCGGTCTCACAACCACCCAGACTCAGACCCGAAACAAATATTTGTGGATCCCACAAACATTTGTCTCAGTGCATGGATCGAACCCGCGGCCTCTTGTGTCGCCAGCTGGTGTCTTGCCAACTTTAAATTATTTCAAATACTTGAGACCTAGTTGGCTTGGTTCTATTTGATAAGAAGTCAATAAGTCTCCCGAAAAAAAATTAAGTAGGTCCTCTTTATTTATCGCGGAATAGAGTTATCTGTCTGAATGATTACATTTTTTAAACATGCGTAGTTATTATCAGTATTTAGAATATACATATTATGTATCTTACCCGCAAACTATGAGCAAAGGTTAGTTAAAATATTTCGTTGATACTCCAGACTAACGTACGTTTGTTAGACATGTTCTTAAAATGACGTATTAAAATGGAAACAGATATAGGACAACAATGGCCCATACAAATACATACGTCTTTAAGGCCACATGGGTGATCTCTTTAAGCCTCGCATGCTTTTCAATATAAATTCAATTATTTTAATGTTTTCAACAAATGAATATTTAATGAGTCCTGCGGTTCTTTAGTTTTTTGTCCGGGATTTATTTGAGACGTAAAGGAATTTATTCTATTGAAGTATTGGGTTCACAGGATTTATTATAATATTTCTTCCATAAATCTGGGCTAGGCCTGCGTGGTGGACTAAGGCCTTTTTCAATTATAGAGTCCTTGCATATCTCTACTACGTTTTAGAGAGCCGTAACTGGCAGTAAGGCCTTTGTTATTGCATTGAGTCATTAGTGATGGCCTTGTTACTTACCATCACATATCTTTTTAATTAACAATTTTGTATAAAAAAGTGGGCTACGCAAGGATACCATGGTCGCATTCATGTCCATCCGTTAGAAACATAAGTCTGTTCTTTTTACAATATTACTACAGGTTAATGTGTAAAACAACTGTAGTTGTACTAATATAGCACTTTTTTTTTTTTTTTTTTTTTTTTTTTTTTTTTTTTTTTTTTTTTTTTTTTTTTTTTTTTACGAGAGGAAAGCTCTTTAAGCTCCCCTGTTCGGTACCTCGGGGGAGGCCTAAAGGGGTATGTCGGGGTCTCTGGCCTTCCAACTCGGCGCGCGGAACAATTGTCCGCTTTAGCTGAGTTGGGTCCCTAACCAAAATCCTACGCCAGCATACCGACTAAAACCTCTCGGTGACCATCTCGCGCATTTAGGGCGGTTTTGCGGCATCTCAGGGCGAGAAGCGCCCTAAATGGTCCGCGTCCGCCCAGCGCACCGTCCATTTCTGGACTCCTCCAAATTGGGAGGGCTTCCGATGCCCTCCACTTACGCTTTTTTGGACGTTCACCTCTTGTGAACGTCCGCGACAGTCAAGAGGCCACGCCCTCTGCCGCAAATCTCGGGGTTGCTATCATAGTGTACCGCCCCCGCAGTACGCCCAGCCACCCCAGGGGCCCCTGTTAGGTAGGGGATACCATGGCGGAATTTTTTACGCCCCCAATCCACAGGGCGGGGACGCCGGATCAGCCGTATTCCGTCACCCGGCGTCTCCTTCTTTGTTGGCGGCGGCGGGCGGGATTGTTCTGCTCACGATCCCGCCCCGCGCTCTCCTTTTGAGACATTACAGTCTCACAAAAGGAGAGCATCGCCTGCCATGACCTCTGACTCTCGACCATGGAAGGAATCACGGCCGAGAGCGAGAGGTCCGCTCCGACGGCTGCGCGGAGTGCGCTTCGCTCTTCGTCCCAGGCTGGACAATCCGATAGAGTGTGCTGGGCTGTGTCCTCCGGACAGTTGTCACAGTGGTGACACACGGCGGACTCTTCTCTTTTGGCCACCCGCCACAGGAACCAGCCAAAACAACCATGTCCCGACAGAACCTGTGACAGGCGGAACGTCATCACGCCGTGGCGCCTATCCAACCACTGGTTAAGGACAGGACGCACTGCCGCGACGGTCCATGCACCAGCACTGGGACTATCCAACCTGGAACGCCACTCCTCCACGGCGGCCAAGCGTAGAGAGGCCCTTTTGGCCTCTAACTCTCTTGGGGCCGGTCGTTCCCCTCGTCGAGACGCCTCCTCCCGCCAGTGGTAGACTGAGGAGAGGGCCCTGGCGTCAAGATCCCAGGGAAGGAAACCGGCCAAAATGCAGGCCGCCTCATGGGAAATCGTGCGGTAGCCCCTAATCATACGCTGCGCAACTACCCGCTGCGGTTGCCGCAGGAGGGTCACGCAACGTTTGTTCAGGGACTCGGCCCAAACGGGGCAACCGTATAGGGCCATTGATCGCACGACTCCCGCGAACAATCTTCGGCAAGGGACGCCGGGACCTTCGAGATTGGGCAGCAGAGTAGACAAGGCACCTGCTGCCCTAATCAATTTCGGTTTTAATCTTCCGAAGTGGGCGCAGAAATTCCACCGGCTGTCCAACACAACACCAAGATATTTCATCGTGGAGCCGATGGGGATTTCCACGCCCTCCACCGTCAGACTGGCCCCTGCAGGTGGCTGCTTCCGAGGCCCGTGGAAGCAAATAGCCTCGGACTTCTGAAGAGCCACCGCGAGGCCGATACTAATATAGCACTAGTATCGATTTATTGTTAATAGCTATTGCCCGAGACTCCGTCGACGTAGACTACAGGGTTGGGTTCAGAAAGGCAATAAGTTGTAGTCTATTTTACTTCACAGTGTCTCATTTATGTCTATACCAAAAATCATTCAAATCGTTCAAATGATTTAGGCGTGAAAGCGTAACAGACATATACCTTTGCCGCACCATCAACCTGTGGAATAGTTTGCCGACTCACGTGTTCCCTCCTTCCTATGATCCTGGATCCTTTAAGCGAAGCGTGAAGAAGCATTTGTGCAGGCCGGCATGATTGTGTCGACCAGCGGGTGACCATATCGTTTCTCGCTGGTCGGTATTAATTTTTTGGACTCCACTGTGCTTACCATCAGGTACAGTGCAGTCACTTTGCCGTGCCAGAATAAAATAAAAATTTAAAAAAAAATTTAAGTTATTCTCGCTTTTGTAACATACTCGTATACCTATTCCCACGGGAACACAATTTTTTTCCGGGATAAAAAATATGTATGTGTAAATAGGTGTAAATATGTATGTTACTTCGGTGGGTCGCATCTATTCCCATACCAAAAATCATTCTAACCGGTTCAGTAGTTTCGGAGCCCATTCAATGCAAATAAACAAACAATAAAATCTTTCCTCTTCATAATATTAGTATAGATAACAAAATATAGATTCACTGGATCTTGCATAAACTAACTGTAACTGCAAGGCGTACCTATTAATCTAAAATATGTAAGAACTACTAGCTTTCCACAAGTTATTATAACTTTATTTCTCATATGACTAACTTAATAATCCAACATACTCACGACCACAATTTAAAAAAACCTTATATGTATTCATTAGTTGATGAAATTGTCGCCTTGGACCATTGGGCGCACGTTGAGCCACTTTTTTTGGAATCTCATTTTACGACCAGGGCAGGATATGCACTACTCCATCTCCCTAACACCTTTTCTAATTCGAAATTGTTGCTTTTTTTGTAACCATCTTAATACAAAGTGGTCCCATTATGTAGGGTCGTGGTCGCGCGGGCCCATAAACATGTCATCGGTAGGATGGGGTATGTTCGACCGCGCGATCACGGGTTGACTCCTTTGATGTTCATTTGATTTATGACCACTGGCTGTGAGTTTTTGATTTTACTGACTCCTGCTTAGTGCGGCTTTGAAATTTGGTGTAACAAGTTAGGGTTATGTGAGTAATAATTACTGTGAAGTAAAGTTTTTGATTATATCGCTGATATTCATTAATTCTTAATTTTGACCCGATTTAGAGTATCGATGTAGGAATATAGTATAGAGTAGTGATGGACTCGAGGTTTAGAGATGCGGTCGATAATATCGGCGATCGCAGATTCAAACCCTAGGCACACAACTCTGATTTTTCGAAGTTATATGTGTATTCACAATGAATCCTCAAGTAGGTACTTTAACGTTGAAGGAAAACATCGTCGTAAAGTTCTTAGGAATTTCTTAAGTTTTTTTTAGGTGTGTAATCCGCCAACCTACACTAGGCCAGCGTGGTTGACTTAAAAAACCCTCTCAGTTGCAACGCAGCAGTGTGACGTATATGAGCTGATAATGGATAATAATAGAATACCCTAAAACATGGATGTAAGCCGAGATACTTATGTCAAATGGTGAGGATTAATCACAATATCTTGCCAATTGATTTGTTGTTGTTATGTTGTTGTTTTTTAAGTTTGGACTGCACTGTATTTACTATCAAACAGTGTGGTCAGTTTTCAGTGCTTCAATAAAGGCTTCATGCAATACATATTCAATATTTTATTAAAGTAGTTTTTTTATTTAATTTACAAAATAGTTGCAACATTACTCGTTTCCGCTAATTTTACAGCCCCGTGGGGCATTTAGCTAGATACCAGCTTGCGAAAAGAGAGGCCGCGGGTTCGATCAACGACAAATGTTTGTGTGATCCACAAATATTTGTTTCGGGTCTGGATGTTTGTGAGATCGAAAAGTCTCCTTTAGTTTCTGATACCCACGACACAAGACTTGTATCTATACTTGTATCCTGTATTTATTATTATTTATTTTATCTACAAATACGTTTTCACATATTCTTAAATGTTTTTATATTATACCGATACCATCTATCAATAACACTTATGATACCACTGCATTGGAGTATAGTAAAAAATCAACTAAACACAAATCTAGTTGGTAGATATGTAGCTTGGAAGATTAAATTAATTGCTTAGAACTTGGTGGAGTGCAACCGCGCATTCATCAGCCCAGACGCATTGCTTGTTATCCGTTATTGAGAGGAGGCTGGGTAATTTTACTCGCAATAAAACTTAGATTAGAGCGATAGTAAAACCTAGATTATTTGCCATTACGTGGCATGCACGTGGGCGAACGCTTGTTTCCCGCCGCTTCGGAACACACATAAATCATTGCTTAGAAAATTATTTTAAGGTACCATATACATGATCTTATAAATCTTTATTACTCGGCGCAGTTTCGCCTACGGGTTTGTCCCACGGGAACTGTTGTTTTTTACGTACTGGTTTGTAGCTGCGATTGTGCATTGACTCTAGAATTGTGACAAGGCAATTGTCTATATAACTTAATAACTTACTAGATGTTCTGACTTTCAATTCTAATAATTTAAATGCAATAATATAATTTAAATTTGGGGGAGGCCTATGTTCAACAGTGGAACGTCTTTCTTCTGACGATGATGATGATTTTAAATGTAAATAGATGTGAAAAAATTTACCCACTACAGAACATCTGAGTCTGTAATTCAACAGTCTGGGATAAGACATAGAAAACATTTTATGCCTTAAAAAGGATTATAAAATTCAACGCAGATAAAACTGGTATATTTCATAATGCCGGTTCGGATTGGGTTACTGTTAAACAAACTGTTGACAGTGTTTGACACCCCCGTGGCGCAGTTGGCTAGACACCAGCTTGCGAAACGAGAGGCCGCGGGTTCGATCCCCGCACCGAGACAAATGTTTGTGTGATCCACAAATATTTGTTTCGGGTCTGGGTGTATGTGAGAGCGAAAAGTCTCTCGTAGTTTCTGATACCCACGACACAAGACTAGTTCTTAGTGTGGGATCACAACTATGTATGTGACTGTTGGGTGTAATTATTTATTAACTCGTGTGAAGAGGGTTCCGTACGATGTTACCAACAAAACTTAACATTGGAGTTGAAAAATATATTCTCCCACACATTCCACCTGCAAATTTAAATTGGTACGCCCAATATTGAGTGATTTACCATGTTATTTTGATATCGTGGACTTCTTATAGGTTTTCCTATAATCTATAAGTAAGAAACTTTTCAAAATTTTAGGTTCAGTAGTTTCGGAAATAAGGGGTCGGACGGGGGTGACGGACGGACAGACGGACACACGAGTGAAACTATAAGGGTTCCGTTTTTTTATTCGGACGTACGGAACCCTAAAAGCCCTATGTCTGTTCATAGTGTGAGAATTCCACTAAGTATATACCGTGCGATCTAGAGGTAAGTTATTCCTTTTCTGTAGTATAAAAAGGACTTTCCTTGACCACAGGTGCGTCTAATGTACCCATAGCTTTAGCATGCAGTGAATAATTTGCCCGCACGTCGGCGCAGTCATTAGTGTAACCACATAGGTGAATTATGATCTGTGTAATGGGTTTATGAAGTTCCCACATCACTCCTCGCCGGCTCTATCATTTACCAATCGTTACGTGATCGTCTCGAACGCGTCACGTTTGACCAAAGGTTTGATCCAAACCACTATAAGCGTCACGATTGTGGGATATTTTCCGGCCTCAGCCACAATGAGACGTATAATAAATAATGTTTCTGCGTTGAAAACTCAAACATTACTCATACGGTCTTGCGGCACAAGTATATGTGCGATCTAGAGGTCGTGGTTTCGATTCCTGTGTCGAGGAAAGTGTTATTGGGTTTCACAATTAGTAAATTCTCAGTAGCAGCATGGATTTTCAAATTATGTCCAAAGAATGTTAATAAGTTCGCCTCCTTTTACATGGAACTACAACACAATTTGCGAAATGTGGGTGCGGAATGCGCCTCTGCCTACCCCTTCGAGGAATACAGGCGTGAATGTATGTATGTATTATCATTATGTAATTTTGTACACACTATGTCAGGGCTTAAGAAAAGTAAACAATGATATAAAACAGTGTCTTCGAGGAATTAATTGTTTTTATTAGACAATAACATTAGTGGGTGTTTTATTACAAATACATTTTTCATATAATTTAGGCAAGTCATACTATATACAAATATAAAATGGCCTCGATACATCGCACCAAAAGTACGCGGCGTTTCGTCAAAATATACTGGATTTGATTCATAGAAGAATTATTGTGTCTTTTTCAAAAAAATACCTTAAAATATTTAATAACAATATTTTTTTAATAAATAGGAGCGCCTCTATTACGAATGACTTCAAATTGATGACGAAATATGAGTGTAAGAATGGCCTCGAGAGTTCGGCGCGCGGTCGAGAATCTCCGCGATCGTAGGTTCAAACTCCAGGCACGAACCTTTGACTTTTTGAAGTTTGTGTGTCAATCACAATGAATCATCATTTACTTTAACGGTGAATGAAAAAATCGTGAGGAAATGTGCACACCCAAAAGTTCTTAGGAATTGCTTAGGTGTGTAATCTGCCAACCTGCACTAGGCCAGCGTGGTGGGCTAAGGCCTAAATCCTCTTAATTGTAGAGAAGGCCCGTGTCCAACAGTGGGACGTATAAGGGCTGATGATGATGACGAAAGAATATAAGAATACTCTACTTCGATTCCCATCAGGCATCACTGTATCTATGTACATAAGTATTTAGTATATATCACAATAACTCCTATACTATTTGCTATAATTATTCGGTCGAAATAACCATTGTTCATGATTAATTACAAATTTGAATACTGGAAGCTGTTGTGAGTACGGTTGATAAATGAGTTTGCAAAAGTCGGCCAGCGTTGTGTTTCGATCTTGTATTAACTGTCGATACGGACTGGATAAGCTTAAATGCAATTTGTTATAGTACTACTAATGAAATTGTATATTACTAGCGATATGGCCCAGCTTCGTCTGAGTATGATTTAGTAAACAAAAGTAGGTCATAACTTTTTCCAAAGTTATATCTGACACCATATTAAAAATCATTGAAATAGCACCAGTGTCTTTGTCGGAAAAAGACAATGGACAAATATATTTCCATATGTTTTTTATAGTTAAGATGGATGTTGCTACTATTCCGTTTCGTTAACACATGAGCTAAAGCTAAGATAAACCACATATTTTGACTAAGATGTAGATTTATATGGTTTTGTAAGGATTTGTAGAGTTAGGACGCGTAGTGTCAGAAGTTTGTCTCTACATGTGATCTGATAACTTTTTAGCAGAGCGAGCCATATTATCGTCTCGGCAATATCATACGTATGTTTTGGGTAGGCCCAAGAAATAAATAATAATGTAAATAATCATCATCAGAACATATACGTCCCACTGCTGGGCACGGGTCGTCTCTACAACTGAAAGGGTTTAAGGCCTTAGTTCACCACGCTGGCCGAATGCGGGTTGGCGGATTACACACCTAAGAAATTCTTATGAACTTTTAGGTGTGCAGGTTTTTTGACGATGTTTTCCTACACCGTCAAAGTGCGTGATAATTCGTGTAACTTCGAAAAGTCATAGTGTGCCTAGGGTTTGAACCCGCGACCGCAGAGATTTTCGACAGAGTGCTTAAACCTCGAGGCCATCACGAATTAATAAAGTTAAAAAAATATACGTAAATTCTATAAATAGCTGTCAACCCACCTAAACCCTACAAAATTGCAGCTACAATTCAACCATTTATTCCTATTCTAGCATCACGTAAAAAGCTTGTTAAAATCTTTTTAAAGAACCTACACAATCAAGAGACATTTAAAACCACATTCTAACATAAACAAGGATGTGTTAATTTATGTTCCTCAGAGGATTTATGGGAGGAGGCCTCATCAATCCGTCGGACAGTCTAATGCCGCTCAGCTGAATTCAATTGATAAAACTATAAATAGAGAACTCGTTCCTGGCGAGTTAAAGACCGCTCTTTCTAACTTTAGCTTCGCGTTTAATTTTTTTTTTTTTATATTTATTTATTTAGCACAATCACATAACATGTTGGTATATTAAAACATTTTTAAGTTAGTAACATATTCTAAGTTACTATGTCTGATATACATGACACTTACTTGCTTAGCATTCTCCGAAATTATGCAAGTTAGATAGCAAAGTTAAGAAAAACTGAAAAATATTTATATTGAAAAAAGTTTGGGCTAATTGTATTTATAGCATTGTTCTATCATTATATCTATATATTTTTATTTATTAAATAAAACCTTATATATTATATAATAACTATAAATATTTACTGGCATAACTGATTTGAATATATTTGAGAAAAAAAAATCAAATGAAGTAAATTCAGGAAATAAAGCAGAATACTAATATTAAAACTAATAGGTAATTATACAGAATCACTTAGTGTTGTACTTTTATTCGTTAAACGATCTGTTATTTAAGGATTGTGTTCTGTTTGAGTACAGTAAAAAATCCCATTTTAAGAGGAAAATAAAATTTACTAACATGATTATTACAAAACATTAACATGTGTAATACCGATACTTGCAGTAATTTAGATAACATTAACATTAAATAAAATGCGAATTCGTAAATATATTTTTTGATTTTGACATACCATAACTAGGGTCAGTGGAGGACATCTCAAGATCTCACAATTTTGAGAACTCCACGGTTGGACGATGCGCCAGGCGGCAGCGTGGACCAATTCAGGGCTCCTCTTGCCCTGAGGTGCCAACGTAGCACCCCAAACGCGCGTAACGGCCACCGAGAGGTTTTAGTCGGTATGCTAGCATGGGATATTGATTAGGGTCCTAATTAAGCTAAGCCGTCAACTGTTCCGCTCACCGGAGTGGATAGCCAGATACCCCAACATACCCCTTCGCCCTCCACCAAGGTACTTCTTGTAAAAAATGTGAATGTTGGGCGTAACCCCAAATTGTTACCATATTCTTTGAAATCATTTGACTTGAATATCGAACCCGAAATTCCAAATTTACACACGCCACCTCTAAAATCTTGGGACGACTCACAATAGAAGCTAATTTATCTAACTTTAAGTGACGTTAAGTAAGGAATATGAATACATATGGTACTTTTTGATTTCTACGTCAGATTAAGTGAAGTTTATTAAGCCTCATACATCTTTATTTATTACTCAATTGTAACTTAAATATAAAAATCACTTCATAATCTTTGGGACTTGTTTAAACCATTGACTTCGTAGAAAGTTATGCGGTGCGGTTATATGAGGTGTATACGATTTTTTAATAATAATACTGTGTCTTAAAAGAAATGAAAAGGTTATAAGTCTTCAGAACTTTTCCGTCCTCCGTTGTTTAACGAAATGTCTTGGTATGTTTCCCCATAATATGCATAGTCCCTATAGTCCCACACTAAGTAATTCTGTCCCCATAATAAAATACAATTCTTCTGTGGATGATATGTGAGGCTACAAGAAACTGTTTTAGTCTCGCGAATACAAATATTTGTGGATGACACAAATTTTTGCAAGCGTGTAAATCGATTCCACGGCCTTTTATTTCACATTTTGGTATCTAGCTAGCCAATTGTACCAGGAAGACTGTCATGTAGCTTGCGAAGCGTGGGTGCTCAAATATATGTATATGCCTACCCCTTAGTCAAGAACTTATGTTAGTATGCACGTACATACAATAAATAATTGTAAGAATATGCCTACCATGATTTTCCTTAAATCTATTTTTTCTACAAGATAGGTAGTCAAAAGGATAGTATGATCAATATAAGCTACAACGGTAACAATATTAGACGCAACCTTGGTCTGAAGCTTCCCAAGCGAATAAAATATTTCTTCGTAATTTACGTATCTCACGTAGGTCACATTCCGTGACCTCGTTAGTACTGAAAGGCCCTTTTAGATTCAACAAGCACATATCATCAGCATTGTTTGGAAACAGTCTATGGTTCCTAAACTAAAAGCCGTGTCGTGTCGTTATTTAAAGGCTTATAATAAGTATAATTTTATATCGTAACTAGCGTAGTAGACAGGAATAATACAAAATGACTCATAAAACATTTTGTCGATTTCGCCACGATTGAGCACAATAAAACTAATTTATCGGAGTACTTTGCAGATTACACAATAGGGAATCAACAAAAGCGCCCCGTGAGGTCTGCACCCTTTGCAACCAAAGCGCCAAATTCCACCAACCACAGCGCTCGGATCAAACTCCGCGGCGCCACACTACACGCAAAATATTTCACGCTGCGCGCCAATAATTGATTCCGCTCGCCCAATACTTATAACATTATTCAAATGAGTGATAATTCTTGATAAATGATGACTGTGATTGCGCATAATGGCTGCGGAGTCACGCGGACTCGTTGAATGTAACTCAGAAATTGATATTTATTGCCGGAATAGCGAGCGCGCTTTACACTATATTTGCATTAGCAGTCTTATTGCGGGAGCATTGTTGTCGATACTTGAATGTTTTGATTCTCGGCCTCTGAGATTATCTCGGCTCGTTAATACATCTGATGTTTATGTTTGTGCGTCCATTTCTTTGTTTAAAAAATAATAGGCGTTAACTCAAAGGTAATTTTAAACTTATTAATAACAATGAAAAGTCGTGATGACCTCGAGGTTTAGGCACGCGGTCGAAAATCTCGACGGTTGCGGGTTCAAACCCCAGGCACACACATCTGACTTTTCGAAGTTATGTGTGTATTCAAAAAGAATTATCACGCACTTTAACGGTTAAGGAAAACATCGTGATGAAACCAGCACACCTAAAAAGTCCTTAGGAATTTCTTAGGTGTGTAGTCCGCCAACCCGCACTAAGCCAGCGTGGTGGACTATGGCCCAAACTCTCTCAATTGTAGAAGAGGCCCGTGCCCAGCAGTGGGACGTATGTATGGGCTGATATGATGATGATATGATGATGATGAATAACAATGAAGTAAAATTTTACCAAAGGATAGGATCAGAAATGATGCCATCCGACAGAGAACCGAAGTTATCGACATAGTCCAAAGGATTAGCGAGCTAAAGTGGCAGTGGCAGTGGGCAGGTCACATCTGTCAGAACTGATGACCGTTGGGAGAAACGTGTTCTGGAGTGGAGATTACGGCTCGGCAAACGTAGTGTAGGACGCCCTCTGGCTAGATGGGGTGACGATATCCGCAAGGTGGCTGGCAGCGGTTGGATGAGGAGGGCCGAAGATCAACAGTGGCAGGAGTGGCGTGCCATAGGAGAAGCCTATGTCCAGCAGTGGACGTGATAGAAGCTGGTGATGATGATGATGATGAAGTGAAATTTTACAGAGACCGACATATATTTTATTTTATAGTACTTTCGTACAACGCAGTAAATTAGTTGTGTTAATTATTAAAACAGCCGAAACAGCGAGCAAAAACAAGTCAACCGATTGCAAAATAACAGAAACCACTTTATGAATAAATAGTGTGTCGAGACACTATCACTTTGAAATTAGTAGGCGCTAAAGAAATATATTGGAGGTAACACCCACTTGTGCGAATTGGTCTGTATTAGTATGATGTATTATTTCTATTTCATAGCATACATACTATAAAAAATATAGCATACTGAGCGAACGAAAAGTGAACAATTAAACGTTATACTTAAAATCTTTAATCCCATAAAAAACAAAACTTGTAAAAAAAAAACAAGTCTTGCAACTCAGTTCTTCTGTCGTAAAAAGTTGTGAGATCCATGTGATACCAAGTCGATGAATTTATTCAGCCCCCGTTTAAGGGAACTTCTGTCTTAAGGTATAATGCACTTAGCTTACCAGACACCATCTTATAGTGACCATATCGATATTAAAAATATTTTATGTTTCAAATAAAATAGTTAGACTTGGCAATCGCATGAAATCACAATGTATCTCACTGTGCGTGTCAAAATAAGTATAGAATAAAGTTCTGATGTCACCCATAATAATGTCATCATAATCATCAGCCCATGTATGTATGATGTATATGCCCATTTCTGGGTACTGGCCTCCTCTACAACTGAGAGGGTTGTAGGGGACGTAGTCTACAACGCTGCCCTAGTGCGGGTTGGTTACTAACTACTAACTACACACCTAAGAAATTCGTAATCGTTTACTCCCGATTTTTTTCTTCACCGTTAAAGTGATAATTCACTATTAATACACACATATGTAGCTTCGAAAAGTCAGGAGTTTATGCCTGGGGTAAGAACCCACGACCGCCGAGATTCTCGACCGCGTGCCTAAACCTATACAAACCCATAATGTACGAAGTTTTCAAAGTAAGCGCATTTTACAAGTTAGGCCTGTATATTTGCTGAACTAACAAAGCTATCTAATACGTTATAGTTTTCCTTCAAAGTTCATCAGATGGATTACTATCATTACATATATCAGTTTTTTCGAGCCAGCCGTTTAGCTTTTAGAGGGGGAAGGGCAGAAGGTCCTATTTTAACAAATAAATGTGCTTTAAAGTTGAATATCTCGCAAAAGGATACCTGAATCAATAAAACATTTTAACAAGCTCTTATTCTTTTAAAGACCTATCTAATGATATCTTATACTATAGGGTAGTCACGAGAAAAAAAATATCTCCATTTTACTTTTAGGGGAGGGACCCCAAAAGAAAATATTTATTCGGGATTTTATTTTAGCATTTCATCAGTGTTATAAATATACATATCGGTGCAAAGTTTCATATTTCTAGCACCGTTTGGAACGTAAGTCCGGGACGGACGATGTACGGGCGGACGGATATGTCGAAACTATAAGGGCTCCAAGACGTGAACTGCGGAACCTTAAAAAGTGTCATACTTCATTTATTTGCATGCACTTATCTAAACAAAAATCGATCGTAATCTTTCTTTTTAAACTTATTCTGTGAAACTATTCGACGTCTTCTTTACTACATTTATACTAAAACTATCGCTAACGTATCAAAATACTAAAGCGGAGAAATAAATATAAACATTAAGTGAAATACACGATAATACAGTATTTAGTGATTGGACTGTGGGCGTAATAAACGAGGTATACGAGTAACACATTACCGCGGATTGTGACCAGCTCTAGTGCCAAGGGATTATCGCGGATTAGTATTTGGATCGAAGTATAGTTAGTAGCCATCGCAATGGGCCGCGAATAACGGCTACTTTGTTGCAACATCAAAGATGACCAGTTTATCTTGGCCTCTCTTCCTTTTCGCCTTAAGGAAGGTTTCGGGCCTGTATTCTCTGAAGGGGTAGGCAGAGGTGCATTTCTGCTCCCACATTTCGCCAGGTATGTTTCAGTCCCATGTTGTAGGGGACGATCCTATTGTCGTTTTTCGTACACATTTCCAGACTTCCTGCTATTTTCTAATGGAAAACCCAATAACACTTACCCATCCAGGGAATCGAACCCTAGACCTCTAGATCGCACGGAATATACTTACGCCGCGAGACCACTAAACAGTCGATGTTGGATTTTTCCAATAGAAAATTCTCAGTAGCAGCACGGAGTCTGGAAGTTTGTCCGAGAACCAGGAAATACGCTCGCCACCTGTAACGTGAGATTAAATATGAAAAAAAAAAACAAGGGTATAGAAATGGTAGGCATGTGCCTACCTTCGTGTCGGTACACGCTTAAATGTGTATGTACGCATATACGTATAGTTAAGTAATTAATCACAAACAAGGGATTTACTGACATAGATATTTTTGCAGTTACAATATTATGTATCTAGTTTTATCTCACTATTTACACATTTTTTCAACTATTTCATCATCATCATCAGCCCGCACGTGATATACGTCCCACTTTTGGGCACGGGCCTCCTCCACAACTGAGAGGGTTTAGGCCTTAGTCCACCACGCTGGCCTAGTGTGGGTTAGCGGACTACACCACCTAAGAAATTCCTAAAAACTTTTAGGTGTGCAGGTTTCCTCACGATATTTTTCTTCACCGTTAAAGTGAGTGATAATTTATTGAGAATACAAAAAAAAGGCAGGTGTGTGTGCCTGGGGCTTGAACCCGCGACCGCCGAGATTCTCGATCGCGTGCCTAAACCTCGAGGCCAACTGTACTTACCCAAAAATTTACTACCCACTAGCAGACGATGTCAGAAACCCCTATATGCATTACGTCACAACTTTCCCATACACAGCTTGCACTGTATGTAGCCTGAACAAGTATGTTAATGCGAGCACGATTGGCACTTGTGGCCAATAATGAAGTGTCGTGTCGGGGGATAAACAAGGGACAGCGGGGGGCGCTGGTCCCTCTTATCTACATCACTGCATCGCGGACTATTGTCACACAGTGTTGGAACACGGGCGTGCTGATTCCGAATTGGATTTCAAATTATACGAGTGTCTAACTGAACATTTACTACGAAAGGAAATTCCGAGGTTACTTTTTGTTGTAACTTTTGAGGGAATAATTAATTTGTGTTTCGTTGGATGCAGGTTTCAGATAGAACGCTCTTGAAGCCTTCGAGGGAGGCCTATGTTCATGTGTTTCGGCTGATGAAGATGATGATGACGACATACAAACACACCCACACCTGTTTTACTAAAGGGCAGGTAAATATGCAATTGTGAATTTTTTGTCCCACGTAATAGCGTGCGATCCTCTTGCCAAATTTGGAAACATTAATTACAGACTCCATGCTGCTACTGAGAACTAGACCCTGTAGTCATATCAGCATATGTATATTTTTAGTTATAGTATATTTTTAAATAACTTATTTATGGGCTTAACATTGTCTGTCCAACAAAATCTGTGTCCATTTAAAATTCCAAGATTTTGAAATTCTGATTTTGTACATATACGAGTACAAAAAATATAAACAGTTATTAAGTTTCATCCACCACACCACTCCTTTTATAATGAATTATCTTAAAATAAATTTAACCATTTCTGCATGAATAAATTCATGCTTATAAAATTTGAATTCATAAAACAATAGGCAAAATGTAAAAACGAGGTAATACTCCTTTCACTAATTTGTTAATCACCATCATCATCATCATCAGCCCATACGAGTATACGTCCCACTGCTGGTCACGGGCCTCCTCTACCATTGAGAGGGTTTAGGCCTTAGTCCACCACGCTGGCCTAGTGCGGGTTGGCGGACATTTGTTAATCATCATCACCTAAAAGAACAAAAGAAAACAAATCGTTTGTTTATTTTTTTTATAAGTCTGTGACATCATTATAATCAAGCCGATTCATTCATTCTCGGTCAATCCACTAACAGTTAACCGTTTGCCTAGATTAAAGTGCTAAAACTTTTTTTGCCATTCGCAAATCCATGTTGTGTGTGAAATCTATTAACAGCGCCATAAACCGTTAAGGAAACGCTTAAGTTTGGTCATTGTTCTTCTATACATTAATCATAAGCCATATGACGGCCACTACTGGATATTGATCTACTTTACGACTTATAAGAATAGTAAGTTATTCTTATTCCAAATCCTTTGGTTTTTTACTGCCTCGTGGTCTCGCGGTACAAGTATGTGATTGCAGGGTCGGGCAAAGTGTTATTGGGTTTTTCCATTGGGAAATTCTCGGTAATAGCACGGAGTCTGGAAATTTGCCCGAAAAACGGCAATAGGCTCGCCCCCTATTACGTGGGACTGATACAACTTGGCGAAATGTGGGTGCAGAAATGCACCTCTGCCTACCCCTTCGGGGAATACAGGCGTGAGTTTATGCATGTATGTATGTGTCTTTAGTTTTTCAAATTGTGATACATATTTTTACACACATACGATCAGGAATTAAATTAGCCTTTAATATTACTTGTTACACAACATCTCTCTACGCCTTTTAATTCGAAAGTTGTAGCTTTTTATTGCTATTTTCATTTGCTGTCTAGGCCTTTAATAAAATTCATAATTATGGAATAAATTGTCAAATCTAAAGCTCGTACTTTTAGACATACTTGGGTTCATAATTACGAACTATTTCCCTACTGTGAAATAAACATCGTCTTACCAAATTCCCCTTTTATCTTTTCCCTTAAAGATACTATCCTTATTACTCAAAAATAGTCGCATTAAAAATTAATTAGACCAAAGTTATGTACATAAAAAAAGCTTCATATAAGGTATATGGCGAACAAATCTCTTTAATTTTGATTATAGAAGACGGGTGTGAACCGATCAGTGTCATATTGAATGCCACGTCCAAACATTACGTCACGGGCGGTCCGTTATCGGACTGATAATCTCTGATGCAAGCGGAGCGTACGCCGTCAGTTCGAACTGTCAGATCCTACGTGATGACTGATGCGTCATGTCAATTGATCACAAAATGCGGTTAATAAAAATAATCGGCAAATTATTAATAATCGTCACGCATTATGGGTTCCGTAATCATTTATTTATTATGTAAAGATACATTATGATTACTAAACTCAAATCTATATAGCACAGTCTTTCTTGGAGTGCGATTCATATGGACGGATGCTCCAGTGTGGTGGAACTGTTCCTCAGAAATTAACGTGAAGCAATATTATTATATTTCGTCCCATCAATGAGATTACCGGAGGCCCATTTGGCAGTGATAGTATCGCATAGCGTATAGGTTTTAAAGTCGTCAGCATTTCTATCATCTCAATGTCAACGTTAAACCTTATCCTTCCCCTTCTGGAAGCAAGAAATGTTATTATAGAGAAACACCACTCTTTATACTTTTATATACATACATATACATATTTCCATGTGGAATTCTAAAAACAAAATTGACAAGCTACTGAACCACTCGTGAGTGAAGTACGCTTGATTAATGTTGACAGGTACACTTGTTACTTCATTAAGTAACTAAAGCCAAGTCACTTGATAAGCATCGATGATTGAATGAAAATTACATATGCATTCCAATAAAAGTAATGATTTTACAATATTGTACATATGTATATACATAATACATAACTTCACGCCTTAGACAATAATACAATAGACATTTTTTTTGTTCCTCAAGGAACCGGCTAAGGTCGAAGACCATGCTGCCAAGTCTTCAGTAATTTAATTTCATTAGTATGAATTATGAATGATGATGATGATGAATGATGAAAGAAAAAGGGCGGGAAATTCCCAAACTGGAGGCGCGCCCCCCGTCCCTCCCACATACAACCCTTAATCCCTTCATTACAATAGTTAGCAGAGAATCAAGCACCATTCGTCGATATTGCACACAGCGCATCCGATTCACCCCTCGCCTCCTCCCTCCCCGTCCTACCGCATCGGTGGGACCGTCCCACCTGGATCAGGAGGCTCCTCCATCCTCTCGCCTACAATCACCAGAAAAGACAAGACTCACCAAATACAGCGCGACAGGGAAGAAAAGGGAAAAATAAATCAAACACACCACACACAACATCGACAAGCAACACTTAATCCCCTATTCACCATTATCAAGAAAAATATAAAAATTATATGTGAGAAAAACAAAAAAAGCGCCCTCCAATCCGAACACTTCCCGCCCTTTTTCTAGATAATAGACATTGACATTTGAGATTGTGACAGTGACAGCAATCAGCTCCGTGTCCGTGTCTTATAATTAAAAGTCATAACTAAAACAATGGGGATGTTGACATAAATAGCGAATGTATGAAAAGTTATTTTTTTTCCATAGCAGGGAATATTAGAATGCTGAAAATCATATTTTGTAAATGTAAATATGAGTAATAAATTAATTAAAAATAATTAAAAATGTTTAAAATAATTCCAAATATCACGTGACTGCAAACGCCAATCGGAGCGCGTTACGTCACAATGTATGAAGAATCACAGACAAGTTGTCTAACCTAGGGATGTCCACTGTCCACTTTGAAAAAACATCGATTCGATAAATCGGAACTTTACACTTTTTACAAGCTTTTATTTAACTTGCAATGTATGTTGTATGTATGTTTGTTTGGATGAAATCTTGCAACTTAATTTTGAAGCAGCAGATATTTTTAACCGATTTGTGTCGTGGGTATAAGAAACTACGAGAGACTTTTCGGTCTCCCAAACAATATTATAACAATATTATTGAATCAAATATTTGCGAATCACACAAAAATTTGTCTCGGTGCGGGGATAGAACCCGCGGCCTCTCGTTTCGCAAGCTGGTGTCTAGCCAAAGGCGCCACGTGGCTGAAAATCCTATAATTTTGTACTTATTGATAAAAAATACTACCTATTATATTTTAAGATTTTTATTCTAAATTTTCCAAAAACGATTTGATACGAGTAAGTATCGATACTTGCCGACCGATACCGAGTAAGTATCGATACTTGACGACCGATACGGTATTGAGTAGAAGTATCGATACCTTAATGGTATTGTTTCATCCCTAGTTTAACAGCAGTTTGTTGTATTTAATACACTGTTACGTCATCAGACCAGGTGACAGCTTGGAGCGTTTAGGCGCGAAATTTAAACACTAAACTAATTAAAGTCGTTTTTTTATTTAAATTTGATGAATTTAAAATTTAAATATATTTTTTCGTAATATTTACGTTCTTATCTATAAAATGAAAACAGTTCCAAATTTTTGTCAACATCCCTATTTATCGATTTTATGCGAGAACATACTAGCAAACGGTATCTATCCACCAACTCTATTTATAAAATAAACAAACTTTTTTGAATTTTGTTTTATTATAACAAATTTTCTTTAAAATAAAACATTATGTAGGTACCTAGTACGCTTTCGATATTTTGTCATGCGTAGGGATGAAACGATACGAGTAAATATAAGTACATACTCGATACTTTTCTCCGATAGCAAGTACTTTTAGTATCGATACTTTGAAATGAAGTATCGAGTAGGTATCGGTCAAAAGTACTCATATCAGTAGTCAGTATACCAATGTCACTATTTCATTATAACATCGATTAAAAAATCCATATACTAAATTGAAGTTTTTGAACGCATCCTAGTCTTAGTTTTGTGTAGTTGGCATACAAGCACGCATATATTTGAACGTGGTAGGTACCTATGTACCTTGCGATATGCTCTTTGCCAAAGCAGGCGCAACAGTCACTGCTTCCAAAAATCGCCTAACCGGCAAACGGAAAATTATTGCTTCCCACAAAACAGACATTTTTCATAAATTCCTATAATTAAATAAATAAATACACCCAACACTCGATACGAGTCCTGTGTCGTGGGTAACAGAAACTACGAGAGACTTTTCGGTGTTACATACACCTAGACCCGAAACAAATATTTGTGGATCACACAAACATTTGTCTGCGGGGATCGAACCCGCGGCCTTTCGTTTCGCAAACCGGTATCTAACCAACTGCGCCACGGGGCTGTCAAAAAATATAAACAGTCATATCGAATCAAACCGAGTTAAAACAGCTGCATCTAAAAACGGTTGTATAATAGAATCAACCTTCAACTTGGATTAGACAATAATCAACCAGTGTAGCGGTGGAACCAATCGCGAGTTCAATGACCGATATAGAAAAAACGTTTCTATAATATTATGGAGTTCGATTCCCAATCTGATTGATGTACTTATAACTACTTTGGTATTTATTCTTATAGTGCGTCGAATGTTTTGTCAGTATTCTGATAAACGTTACTTTTTTACTAAATTGTAGAACTCAACTTATGACTTTGTATGCCCTGTATCTGTCAGTGAAGACCGCTTATTGGTTTATAGCTATAACTGCTTTTGATAATGTTTTGTTGACCTATAGGGCTTGCGAATAAATAAAATGAAATGAATGAATTGTAAACCCCCTCCGTGACTTTAAATCTCTACAAAAAAATCTAGGTACCTATATTTCGGAATGTTGTAAAACATATATCGTTAAATTGAGCACATATATAGTTTATTGTTTTTCATCAGTAAATATAATGTTTAGAGACGGCTTGTTAAATCTTTTTCAATACGCATTTCGATAAACATTTGTTTATTTGGTTCCTAACGACTGATATTGAGGGTTGTTCCTGAAACTATAAGTATTATTTTTTTGTTTCTTCTTCTTCCTTTCATATTTATTAATTTATTTATTATTAATTAATTACCTAATGCAAGTTTACAGATTTCTCCAACACACTTACATTGTAACTAAAATTAACTTAAAATTAATAATATAAAACACAAGCACATTTTAACAATATAACAAACAATTTAACTTACAAAGCTGTACAGAAATAAATGAATTTTAGTAATATAATGTAAAAACACATGCACATTTAACAATATAACAAACAATTTAACTTAAATAGCTATCCATATTGTCTCTGTTTTACAGAAAATCGAATTCCGTCGTCCCACAGAGAGCCATAGTAAAACATTGTATAGTAATCTGCTTTATGTTCGGCTTTTACGTGATTCACAAATGATTTATTATCTTATAGATTGATCTATGGAACTAGCAGTAATTAACTATGAGCTTGTCTAATTGGTTCTATACCGATACTGGCAATTCCTTATTACTTTTACTTAGGTGCAGTAGGCACCGTTGTGCAAGACTTTTATGTGTCGCAGGTTTATTTCTGACTCCAATTTTTACCGTAAAGAGTAAAAAATTCTTTAAAAATCCGTTGGGCCTGAGTCTACAGTTATCGTATTTCGGAAACATAACATTGATAATTATGTAACAGTACCCTTTTACTTTCGTCTTTTAGTGAGGTTTTCAATTATAAGTAAATGGTTGACTCGTATGTCGCAAATTTGCATCCATAATTTTTGTCAATTTTAAGCTGTTTGTATGATGTTTATTTGAACAGCAATGATGCCCGAAAACAGCCATCAATTAAAAGAATATTGGGGATGTTAAATTAAATAATTGTTGAAATTAAAGAATAGAAAATTAAAAAAAGTTTCAGTGACGTATAGATAATATGAACAAGCTATCCCAACCTCAAAATTGTTAAGTTCAGCTCTGTAAGTTTGTGGGTCAGTAAGCTCACGTGGTTCCTACGTCTTTTTAAACCCTGTAGATTTAGCGTAGCGAGAATAAAAATCTTATTAGGTCAGAAAGAGGATATCGAGTGATAAGAGATAGCCACTTGAAGCTTTAAACTACGCCGTCCTTATTATTATGTGTGGTGTTGTTACTTCATCATTATTAGCCCATATACGTACCACTGCTGGGCACGGGCCTCCTCTACAATTGAGAGGGTTTAGGCCTTACTCCACCACGCCGGCCTAGTGCGGATTGACGGACTACACACCTAAGAAATGCCTAAGAATTTTTAAGCGTGCAGGTTTTATCACGTTTTCCTTCACCGTTAAAGTACGTGATAATTCTTTGTGAATACACACATAACTTCGAAAAGTCAGAGGTGTGTGCCTGGGGTTTGAACCCGCGACCGTAAGATTCTCGACCCCTTACCCAAACCGCGAGGCCATCACGACTTTGTTACTTCGCCAGTATTAAAACGGCATGTAAAAGCCTATAGCAATTCACAGTTTTATTACTATCATTTACTATCAAAAGCCCATTTATTTAAGCACTTATATAATTTTATTACCTCTAAAAGTAAACCTTATCGGTAAATCTTTCGCAAAAAAGCGCATTAGCTTATAAGCGGCGTGAGTGGAAACGACTCGGCCATTTGTTGTGTAGATAGTGTCAAAGATAGTACTAAAACGGATGTTTAATTAATTGCCAATATTATGTTACTAATATAACACAGTAGTCCCATTTGCGCTGAAAAAAACTTAGATAAATCGGTTATGGCGCTGGATTTACATTCGCACGCTGTCTACACAATACATCAGTGTTATAGCAGAAATATGGTGAAGAGCGGAGCGGTGATAATAGCTTAATTGCAATTGTCATTTTTTCGCATATTTTTGTACGTGTGTAATATTTTTTTATCATTCATTAGCAAGTCTTATAATTCTATTATCTTGGTAAAAAAGGCACAACCTACATAGCTTTCGTTTGACTAATGGATCTGAAAATATATTTAAGAACTTCAGTCCACATATTCTATTATAACCCTGCTGAACACTAAACCAACTGTTGTAACAGTTTTTTTGTCTAATTATAAACTAATGATTTCAAATAATTCATATTCTATCTATATAAAGCCAGCAAAGCCATAACATGTGTTATTGCTAATATCAAAATTATGAAAATAACAAAAAAACAAAATCGCTATCCCATCCAACATACTTATACCATCAACAAAAAAGCGTCGATCAAAAAAAAAATGGTCGCATTAAAAGGCGAATTAGCGTCGCCGTCGCGACAAAAACTATAAACACGTCAATACTTCTATCGGGGGCCATAAAACGCTTGACGGATCGCTACCGGCTCTATTGTGGACGCACCTTTTTAGGGATCCACAAGCATTGTTCTCAAAGATTGTTTCTTAAGACGATTCACCGTGGTACTGTAATTATTCGCTTGGTTTGCTCTGTCCCAGTTTGTTACCGCATCGTTGAGCTTTCGACCCGTTTCACATTCATATTAGTATTAAGATGTGTCTAGTTATGGCCTCCAAGGTAAGGCGACATGATACAATATTCGCGGGCTCAAGTGCTAGGCACCCACCTCTGAATTTTCGATCACCATCATTCTCTTGCCCTATTCCCAATTCTGTTTGAGGTCGGCGCAGTATTTTTTATCCATCCAAAACATGTCTACTAGCCGCCATGTCTTCATTCACACCTTTTTCTTTAATACCTTCCCTCACTCATCCATCGATCTTTTCTTTGGTCTTCCTCTGCTTGCTCATCCTTCAACTTTCATACTCATCACTTTATTTACCTACATATGCTTCATCCCCTCTCTTAACATGCCCATACCCATACCACGATAGCCGGTTTCCTTTCATCTTATCTATCACAGGAGCCACTTTCAAACTTCCTCTAATGTATTCATTCCTCACTCTGTCAACCCGTGTACATCCATCGCAGCATTCGCTTTTCTCCTGTATGCAATCATCTTTCGTCCACTTTTGTCTAACTTTGCGATGTTATGAAGTTACAATGTGACGCATATTAAGAGTGAAGGAAAAGAAAAGAAAAGTTCTCCACAGAAGTAATTTTCGCAGCAGTTATCTTGGGTCGGATGCGAGAAGCCGTGAATAATGGCGGGTATTTAAATAAGCATGGACTCAGAATAGACTGCTAAAGTCTGATAATTAGTAACACTCACTGCCATTTTGTTGAGTTATATAAACAGACCGTAATCGAAAACTGAGACATGTAATAACATAGTTGTAGTGATTAGGAATACGTCAAAATGTTTATTTTGTTTTCGTGATTTTTTTAGCTCTCAATGTGATTGTAATCACCGCAACTATTATTACATAAACAAAATATAAATACGGACTAATAATTCATACTATCATGTAGCCTTTATAATTACTAAGACTATATTCCAATTCAATCCAATCCATCAGCCAATGGAAGTCCACTGCTGGACATAGGCCTCTCCCAATGTCTTCCACAGGGACCTATTGGAAGCAGCCTGCAACCGGCAAGACTATATTATTAAAACTTAATATTAATTGGTCGACGCACTACCTTCTCATCATGCAACTTAACCTGTGGATTAAGTTGCATGTTGATTTCAAACTTATTATCCTAATCCTATAATTTTTAGATAAAAACTAATATAAGTCGGAGGAAAAAAGATAAACAACATAATATCTTATACTTCAGGGAAAAAAACTACAATTCTTTTGTCATTTCTTGAAACCATTCCCTTTAAAGCTATATGTTGCCAATACCCGCTAGAGGGCGTTAATCCAATTAAGAAAGACTGATTGACGCCATAAACAGCATATAGTAATAACAGCAGATTTCAATAAATAAACGTGTCTTATAAATCTGACTTAGACGCAATAAAATCTGTATAAATATAGCATTATTTATTTTATGACTGTTGATTAATTGTTTTAGGTTTAATAAAGCTCATATTTTCCATATTTTTCTAATATGTTTTGCATTGTATAACATTTCGGTACGTTAATTTGGTCATTTATAATACAAAACGTGCAAATTTTATGAACAGTATAGTTTACGTCAATTGTTTTAATATTATTCATTGGTAAAGTAAATATTCCAGTAGTTATAATGGATAATTTAATTAATTAGTTAATCACGATGGCCATGATATAGGGTGCGCCTAGTGTAGTTATTATAGTCAATAAATAACAACTGTAATTTGATTATTAAATAAATATTTTAATTATACATCATAAAGATATTTATTATACATCAATTGACTCAGGTGGAGAGGGATTGTTAGGAAGTTCTTAGTAACATAATCGAGTCTAAAAACATGCCCTAAAAACGGTTGGATTTTTAGATTTACCCTTTTCCTAGAACGTGGGATTTAAAACACAAATTACACTGGTCAACAAAAAAAAAATTTTATTGCCGCCGCGGTTTGAAACTTGTATTTTTCCATACCTAAAAATGAAAAATTTGAAACACCCACTTTCTAAGAAAAAAGAGATTATTTGAAATTTATTTGTAGGCTGAGGTGGTGGGCTGTCTTCAGTATAAGGAATCGGTTTAGTTACAAATTCCACATCAGGATATGTAATTTTACTTCTTGTTTTATAAGAATATCCCTTCAGTTTTCTTAAACATAAATAACAATCATTCTCATGATCTTTTGTTCCCTCCAAATTACAGGTTTAGAAAAGAGCATTAATCGGTGGGTACCATTAAACCACCCTCTCAAATAACATACATTTCTTAAACAAAAAAAACTTGGTGTCCAAGGTTGATTAATACTCTCAGAAATCTTGAAACCAAAATACAAATTGTAAATGATATATATAGTAACGGCGTAGGACGTTCTCGATTGGAACTTGAATTAAACTCCCCACAAACAAAATAGAAGAGATCCGATGAATTGAAACACTTTCGATTCATAATGCAAATTATATATGTACATATGTATTTACTATTTAGTAAACTTCTTCAAAACCGAAACATTCAAATTGACAAAAAAACTTCACAATTTAAACAACAACACTTTGGAATAAATACTAGAAACTGCACGTCGTCGTAGCAATACTCGTATTACGTAATGGTACTTGTTAAAGTTATATTAAAAAATTAAGCATCAATGAACGAACAATAACGAGTTGAAAATATACAGGTTTAAGGATATATCGTGTACTACCAACAACAATATGTCTTTGTAAGTAAGATCAGCTGTTGCAATACTCTTTTTCTATATCCCCTTACAAAATTAAGCCAAATATATCGTACATACATGTAATTGTACATATTTAGGTATTTCGATGTAATAGATATTTTTTATTATTGTTCCGTTAATATTTATACATAAAAGATACCGAAAAAGTACAATTGGATTAACGGCAAAAAGTCATGTTGACCAGTGTTATGAAACATGGGTGCAGTAATGCACCTTTGCCTACGTTTTCGAGGATAAAGTCGTATGTCTAGACGTATGTAAACTTTTCATCACATAAATAACATCAATAGTGAAACAAGTATAATATTTGTATATTTTAATGTGCAATACTTGTATGTATTTATTTTATTATTATTTTAATATTCATTATCGTATTCTTGATGTGTTGTATTATATATGTATATACCAAAAAAATATCCGTATATGTATTTTCACCTTCTGGTTGTCTGGAAGAGATTGCTTAAAGCTATAAGACTGCCATTTGTACGATCATACGTTCTGATATTTAGATATATATTTTTATTTTTTATTTCGTATGTTTTGTTGTGTGTGTGAAATAAAATTTGTTTGTATTTAGGTGGCGACCACCTGCTGATAAATTTGTCCATGTTAAAACAGATGCAAGCCTGTCCGCTAAGGTCATATTTCAAACATCAATTAAGACGAGATATATATCTTTTGATTAATACATTCAACATTTGACATTTGCAAATGGCAACTAATCAGTAACATTAGTCAAAACGTAAATTGAATTTACGCTACTTAATATCACAACTGGATTTGCTTACGCTGTATAGAAATATCCATACAATATTAATAAATTCACTCAACAGTCACATACATAGTTCTGACCCTGTACTAAGGTACAAGTTTGTCACGGGTATTAAAAACTACGAAAGACTTTTTGGTCTCACAAACACCCAGAACCGAAACAAATATTTGTGATTAAGCATTAATTTCAGTCCGGAGATCGCCACGAGCCCCACGTTTCACAAGCTGGTGTTAAGCCAACTACGCCAAGGAAGCTCCTTCTGAAGTACCTTTTCTAATAGCTGTAACAAATTAGTCTCAATTGACACGATTTGTTATTGCTAGGATATATATATCCACCCGGATAACAAATTTATTTCTTTACTTACCCTTTCTTGTACATAATTGCTTTATTACAAATAAATAAATGGAGAAACTAAATTTATTGTACAATACAAGTGGCGGTCTTATTACTCTAGGCGAATTCTTACAGACAACCTTTGGATAGATAATATAAGAGAAAAAAAGGTAGCATAAAAAAATTCAAAGAAAAATACATTCTAGTTAATTCATGCAAGTGTGTCTCGTTCTGGTATCGGCCGACATCATTGTAACAGCTGTTGCGGAGTAATAAAAGTCATTTATTACTAGACAATTATCAATTAGGATTGTATTACATTAACTATCAGTTGCTGGTGCGATTATTTTGCCGCAGAACAAAACCAAGTTTCAGAAGATATAAAAATATGAATAGCTAACAAATATGTTATTTTCGAGAGCGATAAACAAATCACAATTTATAATTTTTTTTTAAACAGATCATTAACATTTTTCATTTTATAACTCCGAACACTGATATCTTCGTTAATGATTTGTCTATGTTTTTATATCAATCATAAATAATATAGAATTATCGCTTTTATGAATCAAGTTTTCTATTAATGACAACTAAATAATAATAATCAATTTATTTACTATATT
Source organism: Hemaris fuciformis (assembly GCA_907164795.1). Classification (NCBI taxonomy): domain Eukaryota; kingdom Metazoa; phylum Arthropoda; class Insecta; order Lepidoptera; family Sphingidae; genus Hemaris; species Hemaris fuciformis. The sequence continues at coordinate 2,986,081 of OU015454.1, forward strand.
TAATTCTTTATTTTACACTGGGAAAATAAAATGAGATACAATAAAAAGTGTAACTGGCGGTCTTATTGCTCATAGGCGACCTTTTCAAGAAACCATGAGATGGATATAATTAAAGAAGGAAATAAAAGGGTTAGGTAGTTGACGTGTACAATCAAAACATCTCATTTAATTAATAAGTCTACTGAACCATGATTTTTTAGCCCTATCAGCGTTAGGGGTGATCTATACATCACTTTCTCGTTTTTTGTTTGACCCTTTGTCATTTCATCGAAGCTATTTGTTTACGAATTAATTGGGACTGAAATCTTTGAGTTTTTGTATAAGATCATAGATAATTGTTTGTGACAAATTCTTTAGTATAGATAATCGGCGATAGGGTTGCTACGCTTTCGGGAAACTTTTTATAGGTACAAAAAGTGTCGTATTTGATAGAATCTTTTGTCGGCAGATGGTCACAGAGTAAGGAAATAATCTTTTTGTATTCGGCGAATTCTTGAAAATGTAGCACAATGGTATTCTCAAAGAATTCCGACCAATGAAATGCCTGATTATCTTAATAGTTATTATGATTTTGCCTAATTTATTGATATTTAAAATTCTTTCACATTTTAAGTGTGGGTTTATTTAATATTAACATTGCATTTAATCGATTATTTCAAATGTTAACTGGTTTTTTGCAGATAAATTTCACAGGATTATTTCTTTAAGTATGTAGGTATGGAAGTTAAAAATTACATTTATCCGTTTTTTTTTTAGTCAACGACTGAATTCACACCCATTTAAATCTAAAGAAAACTTTCCGTGAAAAAATCTATTAAGGAAAAGTAAAAACTACGGCACTTTTTTACAACGACTAATTGCGACGCTCATCATCAGCAGCAGCCTTTTCTACGTCCACTGCTGGACATAGGCCTCTCCTATTGCGAAGCTCAAAAATTTAATTTTAAAACTGTTAATGTCAACAATATTTTACCCCTTATCTTTGTACAGATTTCATTACAAACTCTACATTAGTAGCGATAGTAGAGTTCGCAATCTATCTAATAAATAACAAGGGACATGACAAAATACAAGCCAATTTGTAATATTTCGTGGTAGAGGCATTTCTCTAAATTGTCCGCCAGTAATTGAATTCTCGTCTCTACATTATCAGTAGTTGTTACTTAACTCTTGTTGAAACCTATGATATGTTTCGTAACACTGCATGCTACTGTTCCACTGGTTAGTTGCAATGCTATAAAATTTGTATGTATAAAACAAATCGAGTGAGTAACAAGTTTAGTTACTTTTCGAAGTCAAGGCTGGGAAAATTGACAAAAGAAAAGTATTTTGCAAAAAATTGTGTTTTTGGCTCGGACTTGCAAAGGTTTCTCAAGTTTTGAATAGGATGCTTAGGTGAAATTTGGCCGGCTACGTAATAGTGTAGTCAAAAATTTAATATAATATTATTGACTTGTTTTCGACACTCAAGCGAAAAACTTTTTCTTTGTGAACAGGTAACGTAATGGGAGTTTACTGCTGTCATAGAGTTTGGAGGTACTTTGCAGACTTTTCAAGTTGTGAGGAGAAAGAAAATGAGAATGGAGGATTGGAGGTAAGTAAGTGAGGATAATTAATTAATTAATCCTGTTTTAACCCATTGGAATTTGAAAATATTTTTGTCGAATACCCTTGATATTTTTCTAAATATGAAAAAATAAGATTTTTTGTAGATCGAGAGATTAAAAAAAATTCAAAGCGTAGTTTTAACCCAGAACGACCAGTTCACAGCACTCTCAATTAAACTCAGTACTGGGTGAATTGTGAGAAATTAACTGATCAAACTATTACACTATTATATTAGACGGATTGTCCGTGTCATTGGCGCAGTCCCACTGTCCCCTCAAATGTCAATGTGTTAACGACGCTCTTTACGCCCCTAAAATAAATTGGATATGTTTATTACAGAAAACAAGTTATAGTTAATTTTACATCAAAACAGCTACATTCTGGTAATTTTAACAAAATTACAACCCGAAACATATGTTTCTTAAAGCATACAAAAGAAAATAAACTTACAGACATACTTATAAACGTAAGTTAATTTTACCTTTAGCCTACAACCAGCGACGTCCCGCGACCTTTACTAGGTCGTCCGACTATCTTATCTCCGATAACTATTCGACTCCGATAACTATCCGATAACTACTATATGACGTCCCACTATTATATATACAGGATGTGAAAAGACTGTAAAAATCCCGACAGTAAATAAAAAAAAATACTTTTTCCTAATTACGGCACACATTTAATACTTATGGTAGTTAGGTGAACGTCAAAACTTTTATTTATTGTCGGTATCTTTTTTAACGTCAATGTGTTTGTAATCACCGTAACTAGTGCCTGTCTTAGTTTTCGATCACGGTCTTTTTACATCCTGTATACGAAATGACCACTTTTTCATTCATCATCATCATCATCAGCCCATATACGTCCCACTACTGGGAATATGCCTGCCCTACAACTGAGAGGGTTTTAGGTCTTAGTCCACCACGCTGGCCTAGTGCGGGTTGACGGACTACACCCCTAAGAAATTCCTAAGAACTTTTTAGGTGTGCAGATTTCATCACGATGTTTTCCTTCACCGTGAAAGCAAGTGATAATTCATTGTGAATACACACTTAACTCCCAAAAGTCAGAAGTGTGTGCCTGGGGTTTGGGCCCGCGACCACCGATATTCTCGACCGCGTGCCTAAACCTCGAGGCCATCATCTTTTTCATTGTATCATACATATTGTAATACGAGCAGGGATTGAACCCAGAGTCTGGCTTATAATAAACTACTCTAAATAACTGTCAATAATAATTTTATAGCCTTTAATTCCCATTTAACTTACGAGAATCCTTTTGGCTTTTAAATGTATAAAAGTAGCTATAAAACTACTTATTTTATTCCATAACTAAGGCTTCTTACTATAATCTTAATGCTAAAGATGATACAGTTTACGTTGTTACACGCCTGTCTGAGCAGTATATGTTCAGTCTAAGCTTTAAGATCCCTAGATTATAGTTCTCTGGATCATAAATGTTGGAAAATTTAACTCTTTAGTTTTTAGTACATAGATTAAAAGTTATTTGTAGAATGAATATACTTTGTGATGAGTTTGATGAGAAATATATACAAAGTAGACATATTTGTCGTGACGGCAAATGGCCTGACGCGCGATTATGCCGTCACTGATATATTTATAGTGTTCATTAAACTATTTTGAAACCACACGGCACACTAAGATTATCTTTGCATTAATGTGGAATTAACTCTCTCAGTTGTAGAGGAGGCCCGTGCCCAGCAGTGGGACGTAATTGGGATGATGATGAATGAATGTGGAATAATGAAAAAAAAATATTTTTTGAGATGATACAGGAATTAAACTTCTGACGTGCCATAAGTGCTAAATCATAAATAAGCGGTCATTTCATTTTATTTGCACTATTACCATAAACAATGAAATAATAAAACAAAACCGTCATCAATCACGTATACATATTAAAAAATGCTAAAGTTATATCATAAAAAACAAAGAGATCATAGTTTATTGAGGAAGTTACTTTTTAAAATAATAAATTAAATATTAAATACATCCCACAGTTACATACATATGTACATACTAGTACATAGTTCTGACCCCACCCTAGGATACAAGTCCTGTGTCGTGGGTATCAGAAACTACGAGAGACTTGTGGATCACACAAATATTTGTCGTGGTGCGGGGATCGAACCTGCGGCTTCTCTAACTACAACACGGGGATGTCAAAATAGAATTAAAATAGGTATAATTTAATAATGGAACAGTATTTATGGGAGTCACAAAAAAAAAAAAAAAACATAATTTACCAGCATACTAATAACTAGAACTATTCAGTGGTAGTGAATGCATATGGTATTAAGGGCGACTTTATACATCAAATCAAACACTAATATTATAAAGCTAAAGAGGTATTTTATTTGTTTGAACGCGTTAATCTCATGAATTATTGGTCCGATTTGAAAAATTATTTCATTGGTAGATAGCCCATTTATTGAGGTAGGCTATAGGCTATATATCAACACGCTACGAGCAAAAGGAGTGAACTAGCTATCAGAAATGTGAAAAGTTAGAACAAAAATTTAAATAAAAGTAAAGTCTTCATACTGTTTTTTATCTTACAATGCCATCCTCATCTCAACAACATCTTAAAGTCGTGATAGCCTCAAGGATTGAAAGAGAAACTGTGACATAATCTCGGTGGTCGCGGGTTCAAATCTTAGGCACACGCCTCAGAATTTCGAAGTTAGGTGTATTCACAATGAATTATAACGGCGAAGGAAAACTTCATGTGGAAACTTACACAACAAATTATTTCTTATGTATGTAGCCCTCCAACTCAATAGCCCAGAATGGTGGACTAAAACCTCACTCCTGTTGGTTCTAGGAATAGCCATTCATCATCATCATCATCATCAGCCTCTCTTACGTCCACTGCTGGACATAGGCCTCTACTATGGCACGCCACTCGGCTCGATCTTCGGCCTTTCTCATCAAACAGCTGCTAGCCATCTTGCCTATATCGTCACCCAAAGGCCATTGCGTAACTTGAAAATATATGTGGTATAGATATACCTATAAGGCAACAACCGCATTGTATAATGAAATAGAACAGTAGCCTATGTAGAATAGTATACTCGTACACGATAATTAAGAAGAAAAGCGTCAGTTAAAATTAGTAGCAAAAACGGGTAGAAAATATACTTTTTAAATTTTAAAAAATTTCATACGGAGTTTCTGGCTGCTAATGGATACAAATGAGACGTTCCACCAAAAGCACCTCTATGTTTTAACGAGCGTTCTCTATAGGAGCACAGACAAATGACTGCTAAAATTAATAAGGTGCAGTTGACATTAGCTCGTAAACGTGGTATAAAACCGGCGTCGGGAGTTGCACGCTCGCCCGCGGCTACGTCTGTCCCGATCTCCGCAGCTCATTACGGCCTCATTATTGTGCTGGATGTCTGTCTTCTTGTCTGTGATGTGTGGGGTCCGTGGGGTCCCATTTATCAGCGATTTCATATCGCTCTTGCGAGGTAATGCTGTGTTCTAGTGTTTCTGTAATCACGACAATGGTAGATATATAGATATATACACTTTATTGTTCACCATTTAAACAGAGAAACAACAATGGTAATGCTTTTATGAAACAGTGTTTTATACCTGCATATATATCGGTTAGTATAAGACTGACACATTTGTTTCGTATAATGGATGATCTTCGTGGTTTTCTTGGGCAGTGTGTTTGTACTCTCATCGTCTTCAGAAGCAGTGTCGCCACTTTACTGTTTTGATATAAAATAGAAAATTACATAAGCAAACAATAGTCTCAAAATCAATAAAGTCTCGGAATTTGCATTTCTGCACCCGCGTTTCGCCAAGTATATATCAGTTCCACGTAATAGAGGGCGAGATTATTGCCGTTTTTAGGGCACATTTCTAATCTCCGTGCCGCTACTGAGAATTTCCTGATGGCGAAACCCAATAACACTTTGCCCGACCCAGGAATCGAACCCTGGACCTCTAGAATACACGGCACATTTTGTTCCGCGAAATCGCGAGGCAGTTGGAAATGGGTTCGGTAAACGGCAATTGGCTGTTCCCTGTAACATAATGAGATTGTATGTAGGTATACTTCTCTGCATATCGCATACATATGTATATAACAGTCTATAAGTTAATAATAAGGTTAAATAAGTAACTCATGTAATTTAAACAAAGTTCAACAATAAAGGCTTTTTATTTTATTTATTTTATTATATTTATTTATACTTCTCTGCCTGCTTCTACGTAGATACAGCGTGAGAAAAGTGTGAATAATCTGTACAAATGTCGCAGACGGAGCGAGCGGCGCCGAACGCGACATCAGATCATATTACTTTTGTTCCACCATCCACGTGAGATTAGGTAACGTCCGCATATATCAATAACATATATAACAGTGTCACGTTATTTTATACTGCATTAATTTTGATATTTTTGATGTGTAAGGATATATAATTCTCGTCTCAAAAGTATCATAGCAGTTTTCCAGTATAGTTCACATATACTCGACTAACGGTGGTGTCCAGCTTGATGTGGTCGCAAATTTTAATCCCGTGCTCGTCCTACGGGACCATTTAATACAGAAATACAAAACGCCTATCATAATTTTTTGAGCAATATTTTTCGTAAATGTGTTTCATATCGTTTTAGATCCCGTTCCGACCGAGCGTAACAATATTTTTCCGTGATAAAATTAGTTTCGTAATGTTAACAGATACTAATCTATTGATCTGCCGGAATCCATAAAAATCGCTTCAATAGTTTAATACAATTCAGAAAGAAAAAAAGGACTAAGGCCCTCCCTTCTCAGTTGTAGAGGAGGCCCGTGCCCAGCAGTGGGACGTCTATGGGCTGATGATGATGATAATGAAAAAAATATTAATCTTAAAAAATAACATAATATACAATGCCTAATTTTTTTTGCCTATAATTCTAACGCTACGCGCCGATATTAGGGAAAGCTGCGGTCTGCGGCTGAAATAGAGACGAGGCTGGTGTCATGTGTAGAATCATTGCGTTAACGGTAGAGTTGGACTGCACAACACTCTCCCTTCGATTAGAGAGACAGATATAGATATAAAATATTATACATATATAATATCACACCTTCCTTAGAAGCCCAAAAGCGTTACACTTTGATTATATAACGTCTAGTTTATAATTTTTAATTGTGGGGGTCAGGATATTCTCATTTATATGTATGTCTAATTGCTTTTAAAAAGGCCGAAAAACGATTAAAAAATTATAAGTCGGAATTTTAAATAGCATGCTGGGCTTTTGGGCTTCAATGGAAGTACCGCCACAGCCTCACACCTATATTTGAGGGAGGCAGAGGTCCATTCCTGCACCCACATTTCGCCAAGTTTTGGGGGCCTATCGCCGTTTATCGGGCATAACTCAAACCAGACTCCATGCTGCTACTGGAAATTTACATATAAATAAAATAAAATCATAAAGTAAAATCGTGAAAATTTACGATGTTACATATTAGTACAGAAATAAATGTTCGTGCGATCCTTAAGTATGTTTCATTACTAGGTGTGTGTGGGAACGATAGTTTCTCGTGACTTCTGATACTATACGATGAGACACTCTCGAAAAAAAATTTGTTAGTGATGTTGATGTTTCAAATACTACTTTTGTAAATCAAAATATTTTTATATGATAAACATGTCTCGTTGCGGAGATCGAACCCGCAACCTTTTTCTGCTGCCGGCTTTCAAACAAAAAAAAATTATCCAATGTCGAACATTGGTTGTCCATTGTTCAATGTATGAGTCACGACACAATGCAAGTGTAATATGTAGACCAATATTACATGAGTTATAATATTTTAAAGAGAAAGTTACTTTAATAAATACAAACGTTAAAAATATTTCAAGTTTTACTCGTCTTGCGGTATAAAGTTGCCGTGCTTCAAGAAGTCCCAGGGTCATGATAGAATCGGGCTAAGTACCACGGGGTTTTTCCTTAGAAATTGTTTAGTAGTAGAACATAGAATAGGAAATGCGCAATTCAATCATAAATAAAAATCGCCGATAGCGATAAGGCCGCCATTTGTGCCGACACTATGATATTAAATTGTGACCAGTAAACAATGCTGTTTCTATATTTTTTTATGGTGTATAATAAAGCATAATAAATAAAATAAAAAAAGTTTTTTGACTTTGCCATTACGATTTTTCCTAGTGTTTTTTTTTTATTAGTCTCCTAATTATCTCAAAATTTATAAACATTCTTATATCCAAAAGAATTTTAACAAACGATGTCCTAATTAAATCTTTTTCAATTTTATATAACACGAGTAAAGAAACAAATAAATTAAGGTCCTATTTCATACTTACAAAAAGCACCGTCACACATCTCAAGCGTAACTTAAAAATTTTACGTAACCATTCAATTGTAATATCACTTAATCATAACTTATTAGCTTAACTGAGATGTACATTTTATGAATCTGGGTAGTGAAACCAGTTTTCATAGAAAAGACATCAACGCGCTCACACTCACAGAACGTCGAATAAATTACATGTTAATTCTACATTTACTTTGAATATTACACCGTGACTATTTTGATTACATTACACATATTTATAGGTTATAAAATTTAAATTGAGTCCATAAAAATATTCGACTGCAGTTTATAAAAAAAATATACAAAAGTTGTGTCGCTACAATTTATTTTCGTTTGTGTGGAATTGATTAAAAATTACAGTATTATAATGAAACATTGCAAAAGTATATTGAACTTTGCACTTTGATACATATATTTAAATAAATAGAATTAGAAACTTGTTTTCTTTGGGTGTAAAGATGATTGAAATATTTTTGGATATTAATGTCTACTTAAAATGTGTGTGTACTTCTAAATGACAGCTGTATGGACAAAAACGGTATCTTATCAGAATTTCTTTGACCTTTATAAAAAAAAACTCTAAACGGTCTCGTTTAGAGCCTTGTTTTCACGCAAGTCATATAGCGTAGTGAGTCAAACCCTCCGCAATCGAAGAAGATTTACACAATATTTATGATTAAGTCGTTTCGATTGAATTCACTTCTAATCTCATACAACCATTCCAGTCCCGTCAAACATATAGACTCTTTTTATCAATATACCTACATACATAACCTCACGCCTATATTCGTCGAAGGTATGTATCAATCCTACGTACTAGGGGACGAACCTAATGCCGTTTTTAAGACACATTTCTTGACTCCGTGCTGTCACTGAGAATTTCTTAATGGAAAAACACAATATCACTTTGCCCAGCTCGGGAATTGAACCCGGCACGTCTATTATACGGCACATATTTGAGCCGCGAGACTACGAGGTAGTTTATTTATTTATTTTATTTATGCTTTTTACACATTGCGTATAAAGGCGGAGTTAATGCCTAAGCCATTCTCTAACAGTCAACCTTTGGGTGATGCAGAGATAAAAGGTACGTGCAAAAACAGTGAAAAGGGTAAAACAATAGACAAAAATAATAATAAATGGAACAACTAGAAATCACTATCATAAAAAATTTCAATTATTTTACTCAATACAACAAAGTCACGGTCAATGGTTAGTTTAACATAAACGTCTGTGAAACGGTTTCAATTAAAACTGGCCGCAATTAAAATATTTATAGCAATATTTTATAACCCAGTAATTGGGATTGAGATCGGCTGCGATTTTATTAATTTCCGCAGTAAAATTTATCTCGAGTGATTCACATTTGTGCCACTGAAAGCGCTCAAAGGATTAGGCTCGTTTATAGCCAAGTATATAAGTGATAGCTTGAGTATATCTTAATCCGACTTAGTGCTAAAGCCACGCGTTAGTGCGCTGTTACTGCGGTATGAATAGGCCGGCTCTAAATGACTGATTTGCTTAAAACCGTCGTATAGCAACGGCTGGGCTAATAAAGACTGTTTAGATTCCTTGAGTTCCCACACTTATTAGCTTTGGCTTATTGCAAATATGAAATTTAGAACTACATGATCTAAATCTGTGGTAATCATCATCTTCAATCTTCAGTTTAATAAAATTCTTACAACATACATACTTAGTAGTTTATATATAATTTTTTTTTATTACACAATTTATCTCCAAATATCATTGAATTTTATGTTATGGTTATGTTATATTGAAATAATCCTTCGAAACATCAGAGATTAAATTTCAGTGTTTAAGAAATAAATATATGTTTTAAATTTATCATTTTTAAGACAAAAACTTAGTCTTAATTTGTGAAACGAAAATTCAAGAAAAACATTATAGTAGAAATTCCTCACTTGATTTTTAAGTATACAGGGTTACAGGGTAAGTCAACCTATATCCGTTAAGGGCGTGTAGTTTACATCGTTTCTGACTGATTTGACTATGAAACATCCTATCCTAAATCTAACCGTTTTCGAGATATTAGAATTAATAGGTTTTTCCAAAAAACTCCCGATTTTCGGCTATCAGCTTAGATATTTTGAAATGTGTAAGTCTTATTATTACTATTATTTGTTTTTTACATGTAAAATAAGATGCTTTATGACCTCAATAACCAAAATTGTACATAAAATGAATAAATAAGTCGCAGTAGACGATTAAAACTGAAAAACTTAAACAAATATTTAGAAAGTTTATTTTTCTCGTAAGGATATCAAAAAATATTATTATGGCACCTGCTTTGCAGATATGCTTAAAAATATCTACGTTTCATAAGCTATCCAACAAGGTACAACAATCTAGGGTTTTATTAATAGTTTGTAGAAAAATCTTAGTTTCATAGGCTAAAGGGAGGCAAAAATAAACTAAATAAAATAATTGATGAGTACAAAATACTAATTTTATTAAACTTTCTAGATATTTTGTTACATCTTAGTATAAATTTTATGTTCATCACGTCTGCCTCATAAGCAGTGATGGCCTCGAAGTTTAGGCGCGCGGTCTAGAATCTCGGGGGTTGCGGGTTTCATACTCCAGACACACACCTCTGACTTTTCAAAGTTAAGTGTGTTTTCACAATGAATTATCACTTGCTTTTACGGTGGAGCGTTGGCGTTTGTGTGCCTGGGGTTTGAACCCGCGACCGCCGAGTTTCTAAACCACGCGCCTAAACTTTAAACTTATGAGGCAAACATGATGAACTTAAAATGTACCTATACTAAGATTTAACAAAATATCTGAAAAGTTTAATAAATTTAGTATTTTGTACTCATCAATTATTTTATTTAGTTTATTTTTGCCTCCCCTATAGCCTATTAAACTAAGATTTTTCTACAAACTATTAATAAAACCCTGGATTGTAATACCTCGTTGGATAGCTTATGAACCGTAGATATTTTTAAACACATCTGCAAAGCAGGTGCCATAATAATATTTTTTGATATCCTTACGAGAAAAATAAACTTTCTAAATATTTGTTTAAGTTTTTCAGTTTTAATCGTCTACTGCGACTTATTTATTCATTTTATGTACAATTTTGGTTATTGAGGTCATAAAGCATCTTATTTTACATGTAAAAAACAAATAATAGTAATAATAAGACTTACACATTTCAAAATATCTAAGCTGATAGCCGAAAATCGGGAGTTTTTTGGAAAAATCTATTAATTCAAATATCTCGAAAACGGTTACATTTAGGATAGGGTGTCTCATAGTCAAATCAGTCAGAAACGATGTAAACTACACGCCCTTAACGGATATAGGTCGACTTACCCTGTAACCCTGTATATAGAAAATAGCCATTTGTATAGATATATGTATGCACATAATATATAGATTGATAGATTATATGCACATTGTACATACATATATGCACATAATATATTTTACGGTATATAAATTATTACATTTTAAAGGTCACGTCGATTTCTTTCTTCTGCATCTTTCAATGCACTAAACGCCTTGGGCTGAAATTCGGTACGATTAATATGATGTATATCCGCTGTCCACCAACCTGCACTAGGCTAGCGTGGACAAGGATTAACTAAGGCCTAAACCCTCTATGTCTAAGTTGTAGAGGAGGCCCGTGCCCAGCAGTGGGACTTATGCATATGGGCTGATGATAAAGATATCCGCTACAAAAATATTTTCCAAAAATTCACCTTCTAAGAGGATAAAACGAGAGTCCAAAGTTAGTTTACAAAAACCGAGAATTGAATCCGAGCAAAGGCGAGGACAAAAGTTCCTTACATATAAATCAAACCACCACGCGTATCTATTTATACCATTACTGTTACAATCCCTTCGAAAACTTAATATAGATATTAATCCTAAGTGTTTTGTGCCCAATTCCTTCGGTGAGTTTGTGTTGAGAGCACTTCAAGCCCTCGACAGCTGTCAGGTGCCGACAAACTGACACTCGATAGGCTTTGATAGCTCTCAGACGTTTGAGGACCAAGTATGCGTTCATTTGTTTACTTTCTATAGAAAATGTTGGCAACATTACACAACATACATCCTGCTAATATTATTTAGCTAGTTTAGTTGGTTGGATATTTGTACACTATATTTGTTACTTAAATTTAAAGTATGTGCCGTGCGATCTAGAGGTCCTGGGTTCAATTCCCGGGTCGGGCAAAGTGTTATTGGGTTTTTCAATTAGGAAATTCTCAGTAGCAGCACTGAGTCTGGAATTGTGCCCGAAAAACGGCAATAGGCTCGCCCCCTATTACGTGGGACTGATACAATACTGGCGAAATGTGGGTGCAGAAATGCACCTCTGCCTACCCCTTCGGGTAATACAGGCGTGAGGTTATGTTATGTTATGTAAATACCTGCATTAATTAATATTGGACTAATAATTCCAAAAAAAGAAAATATTGCTGCGTAATTCTAATTTATTCTATTTTATTTTAATCTCTTTGGAAAATATACAATATCATTTCTCTTATATTATAAATTTAAATAAATATAATATAATATGTCAACAGTATCCACTAATAGCAAAATTTAAAGACATCGGTAAAACTAAGAAATTAATTATTTGTTTTTGATATAAAATACGGTACAGTTTACAAATTTAGCTTTTTTATAATCATATCAACCTTAGTTAGGCCTTAATCTACCACGCTGGCCTAGTGCGGGTGAGGAAGATGATATTCTAATCATATTAAACAATTATTTATTTACGTACACATCCGTTTCAGTCATAGAAATTCGTATATGTAGGTATCTAATTTCAACTTCAATTCAATTTCAATTCAATTTTCCGTGGTGCGTTAATTGCGTCTAATTTGACTAATTGTAATTGTCTTTCTTTTTGATGTGAGGGTGAAACCTCACAGCTCAATGTTTTTGTCACCCGCTTTGCTATGGAGGGAAGTGGACAACTCTTTGTTTTCCAACTCCTCCTTTATTTTGTCTTTCTGATTAACTTCGTTGCGGGATTATGACAAATTTAGGTCCCCTTAGATCCGCTGAGCTTCATTGCTCAGCGTCAATACTGTGCGTGCCGCTGTTGATCCTGGAGCACAGGAGTTACAGTGGCGGGTGTGTGGTGGGATAGGGCCATTTTATCTAATTTCAACATATTCCAATTGGCTATCACAGACAGATGAAGTAAGGTATTTCTTTATTCCTTTTGAACTTTGGAACTCTTAAATTAATAAATACATCTTGTTTTTTAAAACCCAGACATGAAACAAATACTGACTGCCTCGTGGTCTCGCGGTACAAGTATGTGCCGTGCGATCTAGAGGTCCTGAGTTCGATTCCCGGGTCGGGCAAAGTGTTATTGGGTTTTTCCATTAGGAAAGTCTCAGTAACAGCACGGAGTCTGGAAGTGTGTCCGAAAAGCGGCAATTGGCTCGCCCCCTATTACGCGGGACTGATACATACCTGGCGCAATGTAGGTACAGAAATGCACCTCTGCCTACCCCTTCGGGGAATACAGGCGTGAGTTTATGTATGTTTATGTATGAAACAAATATCGGACCATGAAAGCGCCACTATAAACCAGTCTCTAACACTGCAGTTTATGACGTTGCAATATTTCTGTTTTAGTCAGCATGACATCAGACTGGCGCCATAACTAGCAATAACACACACTACTAGAAATAAACGGCACATACTTATAACATTCATTAAAACGGGTCTAGAAATGGTTTGAGCTCGGTAAAAATGCCCTTTCGAATAGCTGCGTACGCCCAAATTGTCGCTTAATTGTCGTGGGACTTTTATGGTTTAGAAATCACGTCAATCTATTTCTCGTGCCTCGTGGTCTCGCGGTTCAAGAACGTGCCCTGCGATCTAGAGGTCCTGGGTTCGATTCCCGGGTCGGGCAAAGTGTTATTGGGTTTTTTCGTTAGAAAATTCTCAGTAGTAGCACGGAGTCTGGAAATGTGCCCGAAAAACGGCAATAGGCTCGCCCCCTATTACGTGGGACTGATACATACCTGGCGAAATGTGGGTGTAGAAATACACCTCAGCCTACCCCATCAGGGAATACAGGCGTGAATTTATGTGTGTATGTATGTGTCAATTTATTTCACCTTATTAATCCCGGGGCTTAAGTGATACGTGTGATCAAGAAGTCAAAGGTTTTAATAGCAAGTGAAGTAATGAAGATTAATGACCCTCTCAGTTATAGAGGTAGCCCGTGCCCAGCAGTGGGACGTGTATGGGCTGATGATGATGATGAAATAAGGCCTTATGTGAGTAATACGGCCGTGGAGTCAAAAATGTTTTCTAATAAATGTAAATTTTCTCACCCTTTATTGTACTGATGTAGAACTTAATGGATTAGGTTATCATCTATAAGCCCCGCTACTGTAGGTACAGCGCAGTGGCGGTACTTCCAGCCCCGACAGCCCCGTGGCGCAGTTGGCTAGATACCAGCTTGCGAAACGAGAGGCCGCGGGTTCGATCCCCACACCGAGACAAATGTTTGTGTGATCCACAAGTATTTGTTTCGGGTCTGGGTGTTTGTAAGACCGAAAAGTCTCTCGTAGTTTTTGATACTAACGACTTGTATATTAATGTGGGGTCAGAACTATGTATGTGACGGTTGGGTGTATTTATTATTCTATGGAAGCCCAAAAGTGTTATACGTAAATTGAGTAATTCCTAGTTTATTGTGGGGTCAGGATATTCTCATTTATATGTCAAATTGCTTTTGTTAAATAAAAATTTAAAGATTAAATATTAGCCGGAATTCTGTATGCCAAGCTGGGCTTTTGGGCTTATATGGAAGTACCGCCACTGGTACAGCGGTACCTCTTTTACGGTTAGAAAAGTTTTAAAACTTAGTTCACACTTAGTCTATGCTTCGTTAATAAAATAAATTCTATATTGTTTATTAACACCCAAATCTAGTAAAAAACGGAGCAATATAACTATGTCGAATAGTAAGAGATATATTCTTAATATCGTATATCAATGTTTCATCATCAGCCCATATAGGACCCACTGCCGGGCAAGTGCCTCCTCTACCATTGAGAGGGTTTAGTCCTTAGTCCACCACGCTAGCCCGTTGGTTGGGTAACTATGTTTAGGTTTAATATAATATACTGAATATAATAGACTGCCTCGTGGTACAAGTATATGCCGAGCGATCTAGAGGTCCTGGGTTCGATTCCCGGGTCGGGCAAAGTGTTATTGGGTTTTTCCATTAAGAAATTCTCAGTAGCAGCACGGGGTCTGGAATTGTGCCCGAAAAACGGCAATAGGCTCGCCCCCTATTACGTGGGACTGATACATACGTGGCGAAATGTGGGTGCAGAAATGCACCTCTGCCTACCCCTTCGGGGAATACAGGCGTGAGTTTATTTATGTATGTATGTATGTATGTTTAATATAACTTTGCTACTGAATTTAAAAAAAAACTAATTATTATTATTCGTATAAAATTTGCATAAAGCCGCAATTAATGCCGTAGGCATTCTCTAAAAGTCGACCTTAGGGTGATTCAGAGATTTAAAAAAAAAAAGGCTCATAAATAAAGTTTAGGTAAAAACAATATGAAATAGACCACTAAAAAATACTTACTATCAAATTTACATAGACAAATAAAAATATCCGAAAAGTTTCGACTCTTAACTCCGCTCGCACCTCAGCATTCCACGCCACTATTACTCACCTATAAATTTTACAGAAATCAACGTATTAAGGCCAAAACTCAGATCTACATTGTCTATACCTACAATATGCCGTCTAGAACGAATTCGCGGGCACAGCTAGTACACATAAATGAATGGAGGCGGCGTGGTCAGTTGATTTGACTGTCAGTGGATGCTGGGTCGCCGGTCAGAACGCACGCGTACGCTCTCGCAGCGAAACTTACTCGTAAATATTTCGATACAACCGTGAAAAATTTGTGCTGTGTCCCATTTAGTGTGAAGTTTAAGCGTACTTTAAAAGGTTTATTAAACAGCAGTCAAACTAAAATAAGGTGGGATATATTTTTATATTTAAGTTTGCTTTTGAAAGATGTGTTACCGATTTATTTAACAATAAATTTCTGATAAGGATTTGTTTTATGCCATAATGGGAACATTTAATTTATATTATCGACGTAAATGAAACGGTATACATTTAAAAAATGATTCAAACTTGAGTGAAGTAATACCAGTTGTGGAATAAAAAATAAGTTATCTGATAAAATGATATTTAGGTCTCGTATTTACGCAACATGTACGCATATACCGAAATTTTGACAACTTTTATGAGACCATTACAATGTCGCTCACGTAATAAGCAATAATGATAAGATTTACCTCTAACTGCTCTGTTTCATAACACATGTGCCATAAATTTTAAATATTAAGTGAAGTAAACACGTCTTCAAACCGAAACTTTACAACATTCGTAGGATTTTTTAGATTTTGTTGATATTACGTGCTTTGTCTTGCTTAGTTTAAAAAAAACATATATCGAAACTACGATAATTTTTAAAACTTACAAATAATTAATATTTTTATAAAAACCTCTGTTATATATTTTTGATGTTATTTCGTGTAAATTTACGTTTATAAGAAACTGTAGGATTTGAATAAAACATATTGATTTTTCTTAGTAAATAATGAATTATTGGAGACCATAAAATTTGTCCTAGGACATAGGCCTCCGTGAGAGAGGCTGATGATGATGATGATGATACAATTTGTAACAAATATTATGACAATTTAATATATGTATTTCGTATTGTATATAAATTAGTTGATTAAAATAGTTGCAATAGTTATTATACGAGAATACAGCCTATAAATTAAATAATTATGAACTTTAGGCCTTCAAAAGATAAATTATAAAACTTGTTGAAATAAAAATCCAAATGGACTAATAATAAATCTAGCCGTCATTATGTCTTGGGTAACAAAAAGACAGTACGTAAATATGACATCTATTCTGCACACAAACGCTTATAAGCGGTAAAACCACTGAAACATAGTCGAAGAATACATCCAATAGTAACGCAGTAAGACATTAGTATCCGTCTTGTTGTTAGAAACTACTAGATACTTTTCGATACCACAAATATGTCATAAAACATCTCGTCAGATAGGAACTGCGGACCAAATTTCACAGTGTATTATTTAAATAATAAATAATACCAACACCCAACAGTCACATACATAGTTCTGACCCCGCACTAGGATACAAGACCTGTGTCGGTGTGTATCAGAAACTCAAGAGACTTTTCGGTCTAACAAACACCAAGACCCGAAACAAATATTTGTGGATCACGCAAACTTTTTCTCGCTGCAGGGATCGAACCCACGGCCTCTCGTTTCGCAAGCTGGTATCTTGCCAACTGCGCCACGGGGCTGTTTATGTAAGACGTCAGTAGATTCACCGACTCGACTATATTATATACCACGAAATTTATTTTCCATAATCCTTCTAGTTCCTGGCTTTAATCTTTTCTATTTCCCATCTATTTAGACGAACCTTACTGAACTTTGACGCGTAGATTTTGTGTGCCAATAATGGAAAACATCGCGAAGATTCCTGCATACCAGAGTTCTCTTCACAAAGATACTTAAAACATTTTTTGTGCGGTCATGCTATAGCTAATTTTAACGATTTGGATAAATGTATGTATGCACTTTACCAGGCTATAAATATCCTGCATAAATTGTTAAAGGCGATTAATATTTTACCATGATAGGTATGTATCTTTAGGGATCCGCAAACCGTACCCAATGTATGGAAACATAACCTTAACAGTAATACTGAGTATTCAAGGACTATTTTAAGACATTGCCCATTTTTACTTACTATAGAGAAAAAAAATTAAAGATTCAGATGCAATTTTTGCAACATCATGCATACTACCAGAAATGCTTATAAAAAGAAAAACCTCAGGCAATATCATTCTACTAACTAAGCTAGAAGGCTTCTTTACGACCATTTTCTATGTAGTGTTACAACCGCGCCCAAGCCGACCCAATTACGCTTTTACCGTGACTACAGCCATATGGGGCCAAAGCTATACTTCATAGTAGAATTTAAAACATTTTTTATGCAATTCATTTTTTTTATTAACGTAAAATATTTGTATTTTTCGAAGACGAGCAAGAATAAACTATAAGCAGACCTTTTTTTGAAGTACGCATAAATATTTATACGCATAAAAAATCTATTTCGTTGGTCCTGCATAACTGAGCGGCAAAAGTGCTAAATGTCTTTTAATTCCTAAGTTGGACCAACTATTTTAGACTTTACAACTTTTGGTAGTAACACGAAGTTTGAGAATGATTTTGGTGCATCGGAATAGACTCGGACACTTTTACTTAAACACAGGACTGTAACATTAGCAGAAGACCTGTATCTATCCCTCTAAATGAAGACGACAACTAATGTCATCATCATCAACATCATCAGCCCATATACGTCCCACTGCTGGGCACGGGCCTCCTCTACTACTGAGAGGGTTTAGGCCTTAGTCCACGACGCTGGCCTAGTACGGGTTGGCGGAGCACACACCTAAGAAATTCATACATACATACGTAACAACTTTTTGGTGCGCAGGTTTCATCACGATATTTTCCTTCACCGTTAACGGAAGTAATAATTCATTGTCAATACACAGATAACTTTGAAAAGTAAAAAGTGTATGCCTGGGGTTTGAACCCGCGACCGTCGAGATTCTTGACCGCGTGCCCAAACCTCGAGGCCATCATTACTTGTACTAATGTACCGATATGCATATACAGCTGTGTTCAGACCGTGATCGGAAACTAAGGCAGGTAATAGCTGAGGTCATTACAAACCCTTTGGCGTTAAAACAAATTTCGAAAAAAAAAATACGTTTTCCTAACAACCACATACATTTTATACCTATGGTTGAAATGACCTTGGCCTTACCTGCCTTAACTTCCGATCACGATCTGAATACACCCTGTATAGACAAAAATCAGCGCGGACTCATATCATTATCATACAGAGCCCTCAATACCGTTTAGCTCACACTTATCCAGTTTTTTAACAAGCAAAGTGAACTCATAGCTTATATGCGAGACAATCAACGGATCGTATCGAGACACGCGTGAAGCCGCAATTAAAAACGTTTTATAGAAATAAAACGGCGTTGAAAATCGCGCCACACTACATTGAACACGAATCATTCTACAAAATATTACATACATACATAACCTCACGCCTATGTTACCCGAAGGGATAGGCAGAGGTGCAAATATGCATATTTGCACCCATATTTCGCCAGGTATCACCATCATCATCATCATCAACCCAAAGACGTCCACTGATGGACATAGGCCTCCCCCAAAGAAAGACCCAAAGGTGGACGGACAATTTGGTGAAAATCGCAGGGAGCCTCTGGATGCAGGCCGCTTCCGACAGGTATATATCAGTCCCACGTAATAGGGGGCGAGCCTATTGCCGTTTTTCGGGCACAATTCCAGACTCCCTGCTGCTACTGAGAATTTCCTAATAGAAAAAAACAATAACTATGCAATAATTAATCACCGACTTGCTTTAGATCGCACGGCATATACAAATTATATTGTAAACTTGAGATGCAAACCAATTTTAAACAAATTTGTCTCATTTCAAATTCGAGGTCTGTGACCTTTAGACGTTATATAAAATTTATAACGTGAAATAAACAATAATAAATGCACTTTTGGATCGTAAAATACACATTAAAATATGCAAAAGAAGCTTAATATTTGTTATTTATTTAAATTTATTTTAAATAATAATTATTTTATATTATATTTTATAATTCATTCACAATGAAATATTACTTGCTTTAACGGTGAAGGAAAACATCGTGATAAAACCTGCACACCTAAAAAGTTCTTAGGTCTGTAGTCCGCCAACCCGCACTATGCCAGCGTGGTGGACTAAGGCCTAAACCCTCTCAGTTGTAGAGGAGGCCCGTGCCCAGCAGTGGGACGTATTTGGGCTGATGATGATGATGATGAATAATTATTTTATACTATGCGACACCCGCGTTTGTTGTCGCATAAAATATAAATTCTGTTATTCTATTATTTATATTGTGTTGTCTATTTAATCGGCGTGGATCTGACGGTAGGTTTCAGAGAAAAATTGTAGTATACTTTTAGTCCAGCTTAATAAGGGATTAATCTATAGTAGTTTTTCAGGCAAGTATCTTGATATTGACTTCACACTGTTACTGAGAATTCTAACCTCTAGTTAAACCTCGAGTAACCTCTTGCGGCACATTTATAATTATGATACATTAACGAGATATAGATATTATCCTGCTAAAGGTATTAAACATCATCAGCCCATTAGTCACATACGTCCCACTGCTGGCCACTTTAGGCCTTAGTCCACCGCGCTAGCCTAGTGCGGTTTGGCGGACTACACACCTAAGAAACTCCTAAGAACTTTTAGGTGTGCAGGCTTCATCGTGATGTTTCCTTCAACGTTAAAGTACGTGATAATTAAAATAAATAAATAAATAATTCTTTGTGAATACACACATAACTCCGAAAAGTGTGCCTGGGGTTTGAATCCGCGACCATCGAGATTCTTGACCGCGTGCCTAAACCTCAAGGCCATCACGACTGCTAAAGGTATAATATATATAAAAATATTAAATTATATAAAGCCATTCAATTATAATCTCAAGTCAATTTAGTTATTTAAAGACGGTCGACTTACCATAAAATTGAAAGCTAATACTGGCGAAAGTTAATGAACAAACTCAAACAAACTCACGGACGACAATTAGGTCAGTATAAACAAGCACGTAATTAGAACATTGACATGTCCCGAGGGCCAGACAATTTTGGAGGTTGGTTTCTAGACCGAGTAAACATTCTTTCTATAAAGCCTCCAATTACCTTTTAGTTAGACGTCTGTAATAAGAGAGACCGCGGATTTTATGGGGTCAGCCTGTGCTCATTAGGTTTCGGCTGGTATAGGAAGTGCAAGCCGGCTTGAGAGTACCAAGTTGCTAGAGACGGAATACTCTCGTAACTTAATTCTTTTTGTCGTATCGTGCTTGTTGGCATTAAAACTCTGTCGTAGTATTAAAAAAAAATCTACCGAAATATGGGTGTTGCATCATCCGGAAATACAAACGTAGGTGTATGGGAAGTCGTGTATGTATACAGAACTTTCTTTAGATAATATTTATACAAATGCAGCAATAGGCTCGCCTATGGATCAATTAAGTGTTTGAGTGGAGACTGCATTAAGGAAGACGTAGTGTGGGACGCCCTGCTGCACGATGCTCCGACGACTTGAAAAAGGTGTCGGGTAGCGGATGAATAAGGGATGCTCAAGATCGGGAAGGTTTAATCTTACTTGGGGAGGCCTACGTTCAGCAGTACGATGATAGGCTGAGTATACAGGTTTGCTTCCTATAACGTGAGGCGAAAACACAATTAGCGATATCATCATCATTAGCCCATATACGTCCCACTGCAGGGCACGCGCCTCCTCTACAAAGTACGTGATAATTCATTGTGAATAATTTGTTTGTTGTGTGCTTGGGGTTTGAACCCGCGACCGTTGAGATCCTCGACCACGTGTCTAAACCTCGAACCTATTGGCGATATGTGGGTGCAGTAATGCACCTCTGCCTGCTTCTTCAGGGAATATAGGCGTGAGTTTATATTTACATAGGCTATTCATTACGTAAATAATACAAAATACACTAGACGGACAGCACACACAGTCAAGTACATACATAAATATTGTAACACACGAATTAGTTAACAAACACCAATAAATATTCATAAAGACACGTACCGGGTGTCAATTAATAAACGGAGATTATTTTAAATAGCTGTGTACGTAATATAAATGGTAATTTATGTCGCGATCGCTAGATAACTCTTAGTCGACGCATATCTCATTGTACCGGAGTTTTGGAAGCACGATTTTTTATATAAGTGAGAGCTAGACTATATCATTTCAACATTATCAACATTCATTGGATTCTACTACTTATAATAATAAATACACCCAACAGTCACATACATAGTTCTGACCCCACATTAACAATACGAGCCATATGTCGTGGGTATCAGAAACTAGGAGAGACTTTTCGGTCACACAAACACCCAGACCCGAAACAATTTTTTGTAGATCACACAAACATTTGTCTCCGTACGGGGATCGAACCCGCACCCTCTCGTTTCGCAAGCTGGTATCCAGCCAACTACGCCAGGGGCTGTCAAATTTAAGGGCTATTTTAAGGTATTAAAATACGCTGGCCTTGTGAGGGATAATGGATATTGAAATTTCTTCTGGGGAAATCTTACACGTGCAGATTACCTTACGATGTCTTGCTTAACCCTTAAAGGTGATCCTAAAACCTTCTGATTACACACCACAACTTTGAAAAGGTGTGTGCCTATGATTATAACCCACCAAAGCCATATAGGAAAAGCGATAAATTAGAGGGTTAATATCTTGATAGTAAATTCGTTTCCCACGGTTAGTGACCGGCCATTATTTTGTCACTCACTTGTCGCGTAATTTTACCCAGAAGATACTTCAAAAATTCTTGATACTAGTACAGATTTCACAATATCTTTTTCCCCGTAAAATCAAATGAGCATAGTGTTTTTGAAAATGTGGTTCAGAAGTTCCCAATAAATGCCTTATTGGGCTGAAGTTCCCAATAAACGCCTTATTGGGCTTGGAGCAAATCACACGCGATCGATATACTCGTATGTAGGTATACAAGGTACAAATCCCGGTCCGTAAATTGTTGTTGAGTATTTTTATTCAGGAGTCTTTAGCACCACGTGTTTGAAAACCGATGATAATAAGCCCACATAGTTCTTAAACGTAGATGTCGAAACGTGAATAATGAATTTTTACAGCCCCGTTGCTTAGTTGGCTAGACACCAGCTTGTGAAACGTGAGGCCGCGGCTTCGATTCCCGCACCGAGACAGATGTGAGATCCATAAATATTTGTTTCGGGTCTGGGTGTTTATGAGACCGAAAAGTCTCTCGTAGTTTCTGATACCTACGACACAATATCTGTATCTTATTGTGGGTTCAGAACTATGTACGTGACAGTTAGTTGTTTTTATTATGTGTATTACACAGTGGCGGTACTTCCATAGAAGCCCAAAAGCGTTAAACGTTAATTGTGTAACGTCTTGTTTATATTTGCTTATTGTGGGGTATTTATTTAACTAATTATCATCATCAGCCTAAATACGTCCCACTGCTAGGCACGGGCCTCCTCTACAACTGAGAGGGTTTAGGCCTCAGTCCACCACGCTGGCCTAGTGCGGGTTGGTAGACTACACACCTAAGAAATTCCTAAGAACTTTTAGGTGGTCAGGTTTTATCACTATGTTTTCCTTCACCGTTAAAGCAAGTGATAATTCATTGTGAATACACACACAACTTCGAAAAGTCACTCGAGGCCATCACTGCTTTAATTAACTAATTGCTTTTGTTAAATAAAGATTTAAAGCTTAAAAATTATTCGGAATTTTGAAAGGCAAACTGGGCTTGTGGGCTTCTATGGAAGTACCGCCACTGGTATTACTTCGGAAAGTCATAGAAGCCCCGTGGCGCAGTTGGCTAGACACCAGCTTGCGAAACGAGAGGCCGTGGGTTCGATCCCTGCACCGAGACAAATGTTTGTGTGATCCACAAATATTTGTTTCGGGTCTGGGTGTATGTGAGACCGAAAAGTCTCTCGTAGTTTCTGATACCCACGACACAAGACTTGTATCTTAGTGTGGGATCAGAACTATGTATGTGACTGTTGGGTGTATTTATTATTATTATTATTTAAGTAGTCCAGTTTGTTTCCATGTTGCGATCTATCAATTCCTCGTCACATTCCACCATCTGCTACTACAAGTAATTCCTTAAATGGGGGATTAAATGGCTGTGCAAATTACTCCTACGCCTTCCGACACCCATGGAGGGTAATGGAGTCCATCGTTTAACTTAATGAATGACGTATGACGAAGACGACCCCGCCCACGCTTAGCTGCACATTTTATGCGCCTATTTTGAAAGCCTCCGTGGCGCAGAGAAACGCATGACGGCTGGGAACTGGAAATCCCTAACTATAAATTGATTTCCAGATCTTAATTATAACAATGTCACCTCTTTTCCACGCCTTATAAACCTGTTTCGTGTCGAGAGTCCCAGGTTCGATTTCCAGGTCATAATTGAATTTTTTACCAATAATTTTTTTTTGGGAAATTGTCTTTAAAGCCTCTTGGCTTTACTTCTATTACACTGAAATTAAAAACACAGCGAAGTGTAGAGGTACACATTTGCTTACCCTTTTGGTAGTGCAGGTGTTATTGTATGTATCTAGGTACGCAACAATGATTGTCCTGATCCATCCTATGGCACAATTCTTATAGTCATCAAAACAAAGAGAGTTTTGGAGACAAAACTTATAAAATATTCTCATTTCAAGTATCTGATTCTTAACTCTTCACACTGCCCAATTCTTAATATAGGTCATTGCTTTACAATAATATGATAATTTTTGTTTAATGTGTAAATACTCTAAAGTTACCAAGTTTGACATTTACGTCATTAACAGGATATTTTATTACCACCGTCCTTTCTCTAAACCCATTTCGCTTTCACATATATAATCTTAGGGAAATTCCAAATAGCTGACGCTTATGAATTAAGACCGCACGTTGATCACAAAGTTTAACTGTGCCGTTAACCTAAATCTCGTTTACACTAAGCCATCACGTACTTAAACACGACACTGGCAACAATACATGCGAGAATTTACAGGTCTGTCTGTTCCTTAGACATTTATCTTACTTCATTTTTATGATAGACATTTATTGGCGCACCTTAGAAAAGGCAATTCGCGTGGCATGACGGAAAAGGCATGACGCTTGCACAGGTTCATATTACATTTAAACAATAGCCGACTTTCTTATATTATTAATTCCACACTATATTCCTTTATTTTTGTTTGTTGACCTTGGCATCCTCTACCATTAAAATAGTTTACGTTTTAGTCCCCGACGCTGAGGTTCAAATGGATTGGTAAAGTGACCGTGTGGTGGAACTTTTTATGTTTAAGTGCAGAAAAACTAAAATCCTCAAAAGTTAGTGAGAAATATGAAGATTATTTTTCACCACTCAACATAATATCTATCCTTAAACATTAATACTCCTTCCTTTAAGACGTTAATCTTAATATGTATTTATAATTTATTTATTGACAAATTTATTTATTTATTATACACTTCAATAATGCAGACAATATTAGCATTGCCCGTAAGCCTATATGATTTATTAATGCTAAAAATATATAACATTTATTGCATATAAATAATAATAGTTAGGTCAAGATACCAGTCGAAATTACACACACCGACCACAAATTTCGGTCACAACGGAAAGTTCCCAGACCGAATCCAAATTTGCGTTCTCACGTTGTTCCATTTTCAGGAACAAATCACCACACCTTTAATACACCCAAAGCGTTAGGTTATCATACAGAACACGTTGTCACAAACAGCGCAAAGTGCACTATAAATTATAACTGAAGTAGCAAGTCTAAGTCGCGAGACAAAAGCGAAAGTGTTGTAAATCACGAGAGGTAGCGGAACTCATTTGCGCCTGTCGCTATCGGCTTATGTGTTACAATGCTAAACGGAGTCTCCTGGTAATGTTATGTGACAGACTCTTTGAATAGTTAGCAGTTTGTAAAATACGGCTTAGTTGAAGAATAACGGAGGTACAGGGTTGCCAACTTAATATTATTTTGATTTTTGTTTTTAGATATTTCAATTTTTTTATTATTATCTGCCCATATCCGTCCCACTGCTGGGCACCGGCCTCCTCTACAATTGAAAGGGTTTAGGCCTTAGCCCACCATACAGGCCTAGAGCGGGTTGGCGGACTACACACCTAAGAAATTCCTAAGAACTTTTAGGTGTGCAGGTTGCCTAGCGATGTTTTCTTTCCCCGTTAAAGTATGTGAAAATTGTTTATGAATACACACATAACTTCGAAAAGTCAGAGGTGTGTGCCTGGGTTTTGAACCTGCGACCACCGATATTCTCGACCGCTTTTTGCATCACTGGTTTGCAAATAAAATACCCACTCAATATTATTGTTAGAACCAATAATGATCCGGCGAGTTATGTGTGCGGCATGCAGTAAAAGGTGCTGTGATCTATTGTAGATAAAGTATTATTGAGTATTCCCATTAGGAAAATTTCACAAGCAGTATGATCGAAATATGCACGACAAGCAGTGATGGCCTCAAAGTTTAGGCGCGCGGTCGAGAATTTCGACAATCGCAGGTTCAAACCCCAGGCGCACACCTCTGACTTTTCGAAGTTATGTGTGTATTCACAATGAATTATCACTTGCTTTAACAGTGAAGGAAAACATCGTGATAAAACCTGCACACCTAAAAAAGTTCTTAGGAATTTCTTAGATGTGTAGTCTGCCGATACTCGCCACGCTTGGCAGGCGGGTTGGCGAGCGCAGGAGGGGACTCGCGTTGATGACGCTGCTGCCCGTCATCAACCGGGGGAAGGGAATAGGGTTTGTGGGTAGAGGATGACATGGGAAAGGAAAGTATGGCCTGTAGGAGTGGATACTGCAGTCACGGAAGGGAAGGTTGGTAGTGACTGCAGTAGCTCGGGGGGCCGAGGTCGCGTACTCGAAGCACCTATTCTAGGACAGGCCATGACCACTAGATAGGAGCACCCCTGACCTAATCGGCAAAACCCCCCCCTAATGGATGAAACTAGGACCAGGCCCCCAGTCCCCGGCAGCCCCGCTATTCCTGGCTACGGTAGCGGCCATGGTTACGGCGGGGCAGGGGGTGCTAAGAATCCCCGGGTTGGCCCCGGCTACCACCCCCGACGACGACTGGCCCTGGTAACACACAACGTACGCACTTTGAGGACAGACGAGAAGATTGTCGAACTGGAAGAAGAATTGAGCGGGTTACACTGGGACATTCTGGGGTTGTCGGAAGTCCGAAGAATCGGGGAGGACACGATAACCCTGAAGTCCGGTAACCTGCTCTTCTACCGGGGGGACGACCAACAGTCCCGAGGAGGTGTCGGATTTCTCGTCCACAGGTCTCTCATCAACAACATCGTATCCATCGAAAGTGTGTCGAGCAGGGTAGTGTACCTTATACTCAGAATATCAAAAAGATATTCGTTGAAGGTCATACAGGTATACGCGCCGACCTCGACACACCCAGATGAAGAAGTAGAGGAGATGTATGAGGACATAAGTCGGGCCATACATACTTCCAAAACCTACTTCAATGTTGTTATGGGAGACTTCAACGCAAAGTTAGGCATGAGAAGCGATGCAGAGTTGAAAGTGGGGCAATTTGGACATGGGCAAAGGAACCCCAGGGGTCAGAGGCTGGCCGACTTTCTGGAGAAAGAGGGACTCTTCGCGATGAACTCTTTCTTCCAGAAGCCGCCTCACAGGAAATGGACCTGGCTGAGTCCTGACGGTTCTACGAGAAATGAGATTGATTTCATCTTGACGACGAATAGACGGATATTCAGTGATGTCTCTGTGATCAACAGGGTGAAAACCGGCAGTGATCACCGAATGGTTAGAGGCTCATTGAATATCAACGTCCAGTTAGAAAGGCGTCGCTTGATGAAGTCTACGCTCCGACCTACTCGCGCTCATATCCAAAACCCCGAGAGCTTTCAACTCGAGCTGTCAAATCGCTTTGATTGTTTAGATGAAAACCTTGCCGTGGACGAGCTAAACAGTGGTTTGGTAGAAGCTGTCCATACGGTGGGATCTAAGCATTTTAGACCTCGCCGTAGAGATAGACCACAAAAACTCTCGATCCACACTCTTGACCTCATGGCCGAACGTCGATCTATGGCGCTGCAGTCTTCCGATGACGCCGAAGCATATCGTCAGCTCAATAGACGGATCTGGAAGTCCTTGCGACACGATGTCCGTGCTCACAATACTGTGAGCATCAAGGAGACAATCGAGCGGAACGGAGGCTCCAAAGTGTTTGCAAGAGACTTGTCTATTGGGCAAAGACAGTTGTCTAGGCTGAAGACGGAAGGTGGCTGCGTAGTGTCGACGAGGGCAGAGGTATTAAGGGAGATCGAGAGGTTCTACGGACAGCTTTACACCTCGGTTGCCGAACCTACTGTTAGCTCGGCCGAAGACCCGAGAGCCGAGTTGATCCGACACTTTAGCGATGACATCCCGGACATCAGCCTGTGTGAGATTGAGATGGCCCTGAAACAACTTAAGAACAACAAGGCGCCGGGTGAGGACGGAATCACTTCAGAGCTTCTGAAAGCGGGCGGAACGCCGATACTTAAAGTCCTTCAGAGGCTCTTCAATTCCGTTCTCCTCGAGGGCTCAACGCCAGAGGCATGGAGCAGGAGCGTGGTGGTACTGTTCTTCAAAAAAGGTGACAACACTTTGCTGAAGAATTACAGGCCCATCTCGCTCCTGAGCCATGTCTATAAGTTGTTTTCGAGGGTCATCACAAATCGTCTCGAACGCAGGTTTGATGACTTCCAGCCTCCCGAACAAGCCGGTTTCCGAAAAGGCTTTAGCACCATAGACCACATCCATACGCTTCGGCAGGTTATACAAAAAACCGAGGAATATAACTTGTCGCTTTGTTTAGCGTTTGTGGACTATGAGAAAGCCTTTGATTCGATCGAGACCTGGGCTGTGCTAGAGTCTCTCCAGCGGTGCCACATAGACTATCGGTACATCGAGGTGTTGGAAAGCATATACAGAAACGCCACCATGTCGGTCCGAGTACAAGATCAGAGCACGAAGGCTATTCCACTACGGAGAGGCGTGAGACAGGGAGATGTTATATCTCCGAAACTGTTCACTGCCGCGCTGGAAAATGCCTTCAAGCTCTTGCAGTGGAAAGGATTCGGCATCAACATCAACGGCGAGTATATCACACACCTTCGGTTTGCCGACGATATTGTAGTCTTGGCAGAATCGCTGGAAGACCTTAGCACTATGCTCGAAGACCTCAATCGAGTCTCTCAACAGGTGGGTCTTAAAATGAACATGGACAAGACGAAAATCATGTCGAATGTCCATGTTGTGCCCACCCCGATCGCAGTTGGGGGCTCGACTCTCGAAGTTGTAGACGAATACGTCTATTTAGGACAAGTGGTCCGGTTAGGCAGGTCCAACTTCGAGAGAGAGGTCAATCGGCGAATCCAACTCGGTTGGGCAGCGTTCGGGAAACTACGCGACGTCTTCTCGTCCAAAATACCTCAGTGCCTGAAGACAAAAGTCTTCGATAGTTGTGTGTTACCAGTGATGACATACGGCACTGAGACGTGGCCTCTCACTATGGGCCTCATTAGACGGCTCAGAGTCACTCAACGAGCTATGGAGAGGGCTATGCTCGGGGTTTCCCTACGAGATCGAATCAGGAATGAGGAGATCCGTAGGAGAACTAAAGTAACCGACATAGCCCAGCGGATTAGCAAGTTGAAGTGGCAATGGGCCGGGCACATAGCGCGGAGAACCGATGGCCGATGGGGCCAAAAGGTTCTCGAGTGGAGGCCGCGTACCGGAAAACGCAGCGTAGGACGTCCACCCACAAGATGGTCCGACGACCTGGTGAAGGTCGCGGGTCGTCGCTGGATGCAGGCTGCCTCCAACAGGTCACTATGGAAGTCATTGGGGGAGGCCTATGTTCAGCAGTGGACTTCTTTGGGCTGATAATGATGATGATGATGATGATGTAGTCTGCCAACCCGCACTAGGCCAGCGTGGTGGACTAAGGCCTAAACCCCCTCAGTTGTAGAGGAGGCCCGTGCCCAGCAGTGGGACGTATTTGGGCTGATGATGATGATGATGCACGACAATTGGATTATGCTCACCATCCAAATATGGAAACGTGAATGTAGATATACAGCTCTACCTACCTCTTAAGATAGGCGTGTGTATAAGTGATATTAAAATCAAATATAAATGGCTTGTATAAATCACCACAGTATTATAATGTAATTAAATTTAAAAACCGATACATCAGATAAATATCTAAATTATGATGTTAATTCGCGGTGCCCACTCGCGTCATGTCGTATACCAATGAATGCATCAGCAATATATCAAACCAAAGAAGGCATTAATTAAATAACAATCAAATATTTACAATAGAGTTACATTAATTTAAATAAATTACGCATTTAATTAAATAAAGCTGTTTAGAGTTCCGTGAAGTTTTATTCAGTTGTTTGTTTGATGTCCTCCGTGGCGAATTTGATTGGAGGTAAGCCTGTGAGAATGAAACTAATATTTGTGCGGTCTACAATAGTTTTTGATTAATCATAATCAAATATTTTAAAAATCACTTAAAAAGTAGTGATGGCCTCGAGTTTTAGGCGAACGGTCGAGAATTTCGGCGGTCGCGGGTTTCAAGCCCCAACCACACCTCTGACTTTTCCGTGTTATGTGATCTCTTCCGTATCTGTATCTACAGGCGAGAGTATATTAAATACATGTAGAATAAAGAAAAAATACGGATTTTATATTTTCCTCTTTTATTATTCATCCTAAGGTTGTCTGAAACAAATTGCCTAGAGCGATAAGACCGCCTCTTGTTTTCTTTTTTAATAGTTAAGTTTCTTCATATTATTTTGTATATAGATATGTACATACAAACATGTTCTTAGGTGTGTAGTCCGCCAACCCGCACTAGGCCAGTGTGATGGACTAAGGCCTAAACCTTCTCAGTTGTAGAGGAGGCCCGTGCCCAGTAGTGGGACGTATATGCGCTGATGATGATGATGATGATGTACATACATACATAACCTCACGCCTGTATTCCCCGTAGAGGTGCATTTCTACACCCACATGTCGCCAAGTATGTATCAGTCCCACGTAATAGGGGGCGAGCCTATTGCCGTTTTTCGGGCACATTTCCAGACTCCGTGCTGCTATTGAGAATTTCCTAATGGAAAAACCCAATAAGAATAACATTGTATATACAAGTAAGTATAAATAAATAAAATAAATATTTATGCGGAGCTCATCACATCGTATCTAATTTTACGCTTACCGTTGTTTCACAACATCGAACGACCGTCAAATCGGTGCTACTTTATTACCAATTAGGCGAAACTTGGACCCCTGCTGGGACGGTGGCAATATGTGGTGAAACATGTGTACCATTCTCTAAATGTCACAACAGAGGTACAAGTGGCGTTATATTAATTGACGGATGTACACGTCAGAGGAAATGTCACAGAAACTTTAATAGGAAAATATACGCACGTAATCCTAAAGGAAGGCACACCTAAAAGTTTCTAGGAATTTCTTAGGTGTGTAGTCCGCTAAGCGTTACTAGGCCAGCGTGGTGGACTTTTTTCGAATTGATAATTTTTGTCGACTAAGGAAGAGCATTATGATCAGACTTCATATATCGCGAAAAAAATATACAGGGTGTATTCAGACCGTGATCGGAAACCAAGGTAGGTAATAGCGACGGTGATTACAAACCCCCTGGCGTTAAAGAAAATTCTGACAATAAATAAAAATTTTGACGTTTTCCATACAAACCGCGTACATTTAATACCGATGGTTGTATGGAAAAAGTCAATTTTTTTATTTTTTGTCAGAATTTTCTTTAACGCCAGGGGGTTTGTAATCACCTTAGCTATTACCTGCCTTGGTTTCCGATCACGGTCTGAATACACCCTGTATATTTATTTTTCTCCCATATTTTTTCTTGTACTTAGAAGTAAATTTTTACATTTCATCAAAAATTCCAATGTTTTCTATGATTGTGGAAAGTAATGAGTTAAGACTTAAAATATGAAAAATTACTACTATTAAAACTTAAAATATATCTGGCGAAACGTGATTACAGAATCGCATATCTGCCTACCTACCCCTTTAATTTTACAAGTTTGAATGTGAAGCCAATAGATAAGGCAATTTTATTTTATTTATCAACTACTTTTATACGAACTGTTTTATAGCCAAATATAAGGTCAAAGTATTAAATTAATTAGAAACTTAGATTACATAAAACCGCCAATGGATAATTAACTAAGTGGTTCTAAGAAACATAAATAAAAATAAAATTATAGCGAAAGAGGAGGAAATACCAAGGTAGATTCAATGGAGCTTTTTCTAAGAACGTTCTGAGTAACCATTAAGTCTGTTCTTGTATCGTAGTCTATCATTATGGCTGTATATATTAAATTCTTGTGTTTTATCCTTCTCGATGCTACCTCGGTTACAATAGGTATCAGGTACATACATACATAAGGAAACCCATAGTTCCTTCCTATTAAATCATAGTTTTTTTTAAATATAAATACCTAATAATTAAAAGTTTTGTTTATTTGCAAAAAAAATCATGCGCTCTAATGGTGAAGGAACACATCGTGAGGAAACCTCTTCACGATAGAATCCTTTGTATTGACATCCTTCACCTTTCCCCGGCTGAATATAAGAAAGACTTACATTCAGTTTCATACAGCTAAATTAAAATTTATATGTTACGTGTGTATTTGTATTTATTTATTTGTCTGTATAAATATGTTAACTTAATGAATGACTTATTGTTTTAGTTCATATTGTTTTCACCTTATCGCTATTTATGCAATTTATCTCTGCATTACCCTAACGCTGACTGTTAAAGAAAGCCTTAGGCATTAAGTCCGTCTTTATGCATAACTGTATAAAAAACATTAAATAAATAAACTTATTTTTTTGCTTCAAAGTAATTATTACGCACTTCATCGGTTAAGAAAAAGTCGTGTGAAATCTGAGAATTCTCGGCAGGGATCTTTTAGTTCGTCAAAAACACTAGGCCAGTGTGGTGGAGTAGGCCTAAACCCTCTCGGTTGTGAAGCCCGTATCAAGCAGTGGGACATATGTATATATGTTGGCAGTTGGACATCCCCGTGGCGCATTTGGCTAGATACCAGCTTGCGAAACGAGAAGCCGCGGGTTCGATCCCCGCACCGAGACAAATGTTTGTGTGATCCACAAGTATTTGTTTCGGGTCTGGGTGTTTGTGAGACCGAAAAGTCTCTCGTAGTTTCTGATACCCACGACACAAGACTAGTATCTTAGTGTGGGGTCAGAACTATGTATGTGACTGTTGGGTGTATTTATTATTATTATTATATGTACTAAAAGTCATAAATAAATCTATACAAAGTAACTATTATAAAAAAAAACATTGTGATTTAATAACGTTCAAATATCTTTGCACAAGTCTAGACTTGCACAAATATCCGTGACGCATTACCTCAAATACTTTGGTTATTTTTTTACCGAGACTCGCTTGAGTAAATACTTAGAAGGGTACCACTAACAGCTACATTTTGCAACTGTGTCATTTTATGTAATGTATACAAACAATTGACGGGCGTGTAGGAGGCCCGTGTTCAATAGCGGGGATATATGTATGTGTATATGTCACCGTAAAATTGTAAACACCGTTGGATTATAATCTATCTCGCGAGATTGTAAACTGTCGTAAGATTGTGAACCGTAATAACTGCTTACAATTTAACGCATTATATCTCGGTAGATTATAATCTATCGAAGTGAAACCGTCAAATTGTACAATCTATCGAATAATAATACGTTAAATTGTAAGCAGTATGTTACGGTTCACAATCTTTCAACAGTTTACAATCTCGCTAGATTGATTATAATCTAACGGTGTTTACAATTTTACGGTGACATATATAATACTCGTATCTTAATGTGGGGTCAGAACTATGTATGGGTGGGTGTATTTATTTATATATAAGTATTACTACTGTAGGGGGATGAGATTCTCATTAGTATTTTTAAATTGTTGGTAGGAAGACTCTGTTTATGTGTCTTCTAATCAATGTTTCTTTTAATTGGTGTAAGAATTAGCAAAAATAAATATTCTTTCCTTTTGAAACACCCAAAAGTCACATTCATAGTTCTTGCCCCACACTAAGATACAAATCATAATATTTGTGGTTATTTTCTCTAAATATGATTAATTTGTTTTGTCATCGATATTAAAAAGTTCAAGAAATTATTTGGTGTCAAAAAACCCCATACCCAAGTAAATGTTTGTTGCTCACACATTGCTCGGTGCGGGGAGCGAATCTGTGACCCCTTATTTTACAGACTAGAATCTAATCAATTGCGTTTAAGAAATACATTTTGCTTAATTAATTGATATTTGTCGAGTTTTTACATTCAAATTACAAACATTAAGTCTAGGATAACAAAAGTAACAGGTCCTTTCATCTCCATACAACAACCCACATATAAATTACTTCATCATTATCTTCATCATCATCAGCCGAAAGAAGTCCCCTGCTGGACATAGGCCTTCCCCAAAGACTTCTATAGCGCTCTGTCAGAAGCGACCTGCATCAAGCGGCTTCCCGCGATCTTCGTGAGATCGTCAGACAACATTACTTACCATTTCTCAATCAGTATCTACAACCATTATTTAATAGCCACCTCAACTACTACACCGAGACGGCTGTAATAACTTCCTAAAAAATGACAGCTACTTAAAACAATCAGTAAAAAATACACGAAAATGTTCATTGACCCGCGACTCGAAGACATCTTTATACAGGTTTCGTCGGAGTATTTTGAATCGATATCGGAAGCAATTTTTTGCCAAAACGAACGGTAAAGTAACGGAGACCGCTGTTAGTGCCAGTACTGACCATTTCAACACGCGCTTGACCTCTGCAAATCGTGAATTTAGCACCTTTTTATGAGTATACTATGACCTCTGATTTCGCATGATTAGTAGACTATAAATTATTTTTTATCAATCATTACTGCCTCGTTGTCTCGTGGTAGCGATTGTCAGTTCCTGAGATCCGCAGTTCCATTTCGCGTTCTTCAGTGTTGGGGTTTTTCCATCAGGAAATGGGTCCGAAAATCTTAACAGTTTTGCCCTCTATTATATGGGACTTAAAATATAGTACAGGCTATCTCGTGTTCCCGCGGCACAAGTATGTGCCGTGCGATCTAGAGGTCATGGGTTCAATCCCTGGGCCGGCAAAGTATTATTGGGGTTTTCCATTAGAAAACTTTCAGTAGCAGCACGGAATCTGGAAATGTGCCCGAAAAAATGCAATTGGCTCGCCCCTTTTAACGTTGGGCTGATACATACCTGTACGAAATGTGTGTGCAGAAATGCACCTCTGCCTACCCCTTCTGGGAATACAGGCGTTAGGTTATGTATGTATGTTAAATTATTGTGTAATGCGCTTAGATTGCCATTGTGTACTCTTTCGGGTACACAGACGTGAGTGTGGCTGGTTTAAGATTGTATTAACAACTAACCCTGGCATAGCACAAGCATACTAAACCTGCATGTGTTTTGTTGAATATGTAGATTATTTATTTATTTACGCTTTTATACATTAACTATAGAGGCGGACTTAATGCCAAAGGCATTCGCTGACAGTCAACCTCTGGGTGATGCAGAGATAAAAAAAAATATAAAGTATTATCATCATAAGCAGCCCATATATGTACGTCCCACAGCTGGTCACAGGCCTCCTCTACAACAGCGAGGGTTTAGGCTTTAGTCCACCACACTGGCCTAGTGCAGGTTGGCGGACTACACACCTAAGAAGTTGCTCAGTACTTTTTAGAGCAGGTTTCCTCACAATGTTTTTCTTCACCGTTAATAAGTGATCATTTATTGTGAATACACACATAACTTCCTAAAAGTCAGAGGTGTGTGCCTGGGGTTTTCTTAAGTATGTTTTGAAAAAATATCGCCATTAAAATCGACAGGTTCGGTGACTTCAAGGAGCTACACAGAATTTCTCAACGAAAAATCCCGATAGAAGCACCCAACTTGGGAATGACATCAGGAACCTCTCGACCGCACGTCACATACATAGTCGAGTGACCCAGTGGCCGTACTACCATAAAAGCCCAAAAGCCCAGATTGCCTTATAAATTGCTGAATTATAATCTTTAAGCTTCAAATTTTTATTTAACAAAAGCAATTTGACATATAAATGAAGATATCCTGACTCCACAATAAACAATTATAGATTAGACATTACACAATTAACGTGTAACACTTTTGGGCTTCTATGGAAGTACCGCCACCGGCGTGACCAACAATGTAGACAAAATAAAAGCTAAGACGATCATCATTATCACCCCAAATACGTCCCACTGCTGGGCACGGGCCTCCTCTACAACTGGGAGGGTTTAGGCCTTAGTCCACCACGCTGGCCTGGTGCGGGTTGGCGGACTACACACCTTACAAATTCCTAAGAACTTTTAGGTGTGCAGGTTTTATCACGATGTTTCCTTCACCGTTATAGCAAGTGATAATTAATTGTGAATACACACATAACTTCGAAAAGTCAGAGGTGTGTGCCTGGGATTTGAACCTGCGACCGCCGAAATTCTCGACCGCGCGCCTAAACCTCAAGGCTATCACTGGTTAAAGACGATATCTCAAGTTATTTATGTCCAATGCATTGCAAATATACAGGGCAATAAAAATAAACTTTAGCCATCATAATAAAGTATCAAAACACTTATCCATACAATAATCGTAAAAACGAAACGCAAACGAATAAAATTTAAATTAAACAAGAGAAATTAATTTTAATGGCGTTATTTGTAAGCACCGATAACTGCCACATCGGTCTTGCGACAAAAGTATGTGACATCTAGAGGTCCTGGGTTCGATTCCCGGGTCGGGCAATGTATTATTGGGTTTTTCTTTTTTAATTCTCAGTACCATCACGGAGTCTGGAATTGTGCCCGAAAAACGGCAATAGGCTCGCCCTCTGTTACGCGGGACTGCCACATACTTGGCGAAATGTGTGTGCAGAAATGCACCTCTGCCCACCCCTTCTGGGAATACAGGCGTGAGGCTATGTATGCATGTATATAAATTGATCAGAGTTTTGTTTTGTTGCTACAATATGTAGCGTTATGACATATATGGTGTAAAATTGAAATAATGTCAATTAAAATCAAATAGTACCTTAGAAACTTTAGAGATTGATGTTCTACTACTAAATAAAAATGACGCAACACTCCCGTCATAGTGTAGGTTTGATGAACTTGTCAAATTAACAATTGATGACGCCAATAAAAATAAATTGAACTCGATATTATGAATATGTATGTAATATTAACATCAGCATAGATTTTCGCAACGAGCACGTTATAAAATTTCCCCTCAAGTAGGTCGCAGGTAATCACAATCTGTCAAAAATGTCGCTTCGTCGCCGCGGAACATTAATCAGTGAGGCAACATAGCGAATCGATTTGCTACATCAATATATCTTGAGCTGTGCATTGATTAGGTTATTTTTATCGATCCAAAAATAGAGATAATAATAAGTTTAATTATAGCACATTACGAATAGAAGTAGTGATGGCTTCGAGGTTTAGCCGCGCCGTCGAGAATTTTGACGGTCGGGGGTCGAACCTCAGGCTCGCACCTCTGACTTTTCAAAGTTATGGGTGTATTCATAATGAATTATAACTTACTTTGACGGTGAAAGAAAGCATCGTGAGGTCACCTGCACATTTAAAAGTTCTTAGAAATGTCTTAGGTGTGTAGTCCGCAGAACCGCACTACGCCAACGTGGTGGACTAAGGTTTAAACCCTCTCAGTTGTAGAGGAGGCCCGTGCCCAGTTGTGGGACGTATATGGGCTGATGATGATGATGATGATGAATGTTTACATTGATCTGCATTAGAATTTTCTCCTTTTAATGTAAACAGAAAGAGCCGCATTCCTTAGAACGCAGGATTTAAAACACTAATAGCGAAACATGGGTTTTAATATAGTCCTCTGATTACCCCTTCGATTATACATGCGTGAATATACACTAATGTGTATAAAGAAACTTTATTTCATGTGACATAATTAATTTAGAAGGAATTAATAAATTATTTATAATTTTGAAATAAGCTATTGTTTTTTTATAATTAGTATAAGTCTATGGCTCAAATATTATAGTATAATATATGCGAAGAGAAAGCAATTAATCAAGAGACTGTTTGTATCAAATTGTGTTAGAGAAACGCGGGACTTGTTTTACGCTGAGGTATCAGTGTATCTGAATATACAATAACTTATAGCGACATCGAAACAGGGTGTTGACAAGGAACTAGGAAATTTCTGATTCAGCTCATTAAGGCCATACTCTTTATCAATAAAATATTTTATTTATGTATTACGCAAAACGGATTAGCCACTTTTACATCAAAATAACTACATTTTAGTAATAACGAAACTAGAACCCATAGCACGTGTTTATCATAGCATACATTTAAAAGAGATGAAACGTTGATCGCTTACACACTTATTGTATCTATTTATATAAAAATTAATGTTTGTCTGTATGTAATCAAACTCCTCTTAAACGGCTGGACCGATTGGGATGAAAATTTTTGTGTGTGTTCGAGGGGATTCGAGAATGGTTTAGTTATAATATAGGGGGAGGTGGGCATGAAAGAGCCAGTTTTAGAAAAGGGCTCGTTTTAATATCTAAAACATAATAAAACCACATTTTTTATAAGTAAGGCCGAAACTCATCTATAACTTTATGACATTCAATCAATAATTACTCTTTAGAGATACGTTTCATTATAAAATTCTACCTTTTTTAAAAAGAGGGAAAACGGCTCTTTCATAGCATGTGGTTATTGAAAGAGCCACCACTTGTTATGAAAGAGCCATGCACAATATTACCAACTATTCAATAAATTTCTCCAAAAGTTTAACAATATTAACAACAAATGACATTTTTTTATTAGAATACCGTAACAAAGCAGTGATGGCCTCGAGGTTTAGGCCCGCAGTCGAGAATTTCGGCGGTCGCAGGTTCAAACCCCAGGCACTCTGACTTTTCGAAGTTATGTGTGTATTCACAATGAATTAATCACTTGCTTTAACGGTGAAGGAAAACATCGTGATAAAACCTGTACACCTAAAAGTTCTTAGGAATTTCTTAGGTGTGTAGTCCGCCAACCCGCACTAGGCCTACGTGGTGGACTAAGGCCTAAACCCTCTTAGTTGTAGAGGAGGCCCGTGCCCAGCAGTGGGACGTATATGGGCTGATGATGAACAAAAACTAACTAACATTAGTTAATTAATAACACTCATTTCAAAACTCATAGCTCTTGCAAGAGATGTGATTCTGGTTTTTCTAATGGCTCATATTTATTTCGGTGCATAAATCCTCTGAAACAATTGTTACTACTAC
The DNA here is from genome assembly GCA_907164795.1 of Hemaris fuciformis. Taxonomy (NCBI): domain Eukaryota; kingdom Metazoa; phylum Arthropoda; class Insecta; order Lepidoptera; family Sphingidae; genus Hemaris; species Hemaris fuciformis. Next base: position 3,025,315 of record OU015454.1, read on the forward strand.
TAATAGCTACTGTATAATCGTATGTAATTTTTTTACATGCAGTTTTCAGGTAATCAGTCTTTTGTTCCTGATCCAAAATGAACATACGTTTATTGCTTGTATTTGCACAATGTTTGTAGGTCTGTTCGCCAGAGGATTTAATTTTTTATTGTAGAAGTTGCGTGTTTTTTTAGGTTTTGCTGTTTCTGATGATATTTTAATGTCTACAACAAAATAAAACAAAATATCCAAGGTCCAAAACAGATTGTTATGAAAGAGCTAGGCATGAAAGAGTCGGCTGTTTCATCACATATTTAGTGAGCTCTTTCAAAACGAGTAGCCACTAAATGCAAAAACCTTATAAGTATATGATCAAATCACGAATAATGTCCATTAAATATTACAATTACAAGGTAAAATGAGTGCAGACTCTAGTTCTAATGTAATTTTGATGTCAAATCAAACCATAGTATAAAAAAATGGTTAGAATAACAGCATAAAAATTTTCTTTTCAATGCCTCTTTTTTCCTGCTCCGTCGTTACACTTCCGCAACCTGTCAAATCTTTGTGGGCCACAGATAGTCGATGTTTCCACACGAAAATAAAATTTAAATGATGATAATTTCAAAAGGTCGGGTAAAAATCCAAGTGGCTCTTTCAAAACATGTCTCTTTCATGCCCACCTTTCCCTACCTAATAGTTTAGAATCGGCATTCATCGTGAATATTTTACAACTGCAGATTTTAGAGTAACTGCGCAATGGAGATAAATAAACATATATATACATACATAACCTCACGCCTGTATTCCGCGAAGGAGTAGGCAGAGGTGCATTTCTGCACCCACATTTCGCCAGGTATGTATCAGTCTCACGTAAGAGGGGTCTTATTAAAAGAGAACACTTTATGCCATTAACAATAATGATTACAATAGTTTCGTCATCAGCCCAGCATCCAGCCCAGCATCAGGGTTTAGACCTTAGTCCACCACGATGGCCTAGTGCGGGTTGGCGGACTACACACCTAAGAAATTCCTAAGAACTTTTAGGTGTGCAGGTTTTATCACGATGTTTTCCTTCACCGTTAAAGCAAGTGATAATTCATTGTGAATACACACATAACTTCGGAAAGTCAGAGGTGTGTGCCTGTTCTCAACCGCCTAAACCTCAAGTCCATCACTACAATAGTTTACATTAATATATAATGTTTTGTGTAGTTACAATAATTGAGATTTTCATTCATACATCACATTCGCAAACCCCCAGGCATTCCAACGTCGATAGACTGTTAGACATAAATATGTCACATTCTGTTTTTAATCATGTTCCTGACACATAAATCTTTCAATTAATAAATACATCCAACAGTCACATCATAATTCTGACTCCACAAAAGATACAAGTCTTATGTCGTGGCTATCAGAAACTACGAGAGACTTTTCGGTCTCACAAACACCCAGACCCGAAACAAATATTTGCGGATCACACAAAAATTTATCTCGGTACGAGATCGAACCCACGGACTCTCGTTTCGCAAGCCGGTGACTAGTCAACTGCGCCACAGGACTGGAAAATCACCTTGTAATTCTTGATAACAGCTCGTATATCAAAAATGAACCAATAATACTTTGGAATATCTTATTTCTAGTTACCGCTTCAGTAAATTGGGCGATAGACCGTGCCGTAAACACTCACATGTCGAGGTACATAAGTCTGGGTGGAATTCATGCGTTATAAATATAAATCATCATCATCATCATCAGCCTAAGGAAGTCCGTTGCTGAACATAGGCCTCCCTCAATGACTTCCATAGTGACCTGTTGGAGGCAGCCTGCATACAGCGAAGACAATAAATACATACATACATACATAAACTCACGCCTGTATTCCCCGAAGGGGTAGGCAGAGGTGCATTTCTGCACCCACATTTCGCCAAGTATGTATCAGTCCCACGTAATAGGTGGCGAGCCTATTGCCGTTTTTCGGGCACACTTCCAGACTCCGTGCTGCTACTGAGAATTTCCTAATGGAAAAACCCAATAACACTTTGCCCGACCCGGGAATCGAACCCAGGACCTCTAGATCGCACGGCACATACTTGTACCGCGAGACCACGAGGCAGTCACAATAAATAAATATAAATGCAAAACATTAATTTCCTATTAAACAAATTTAAAAAAATACACTTTATTTTCATGTAGTAAATATATTGGGGTGAGTCTTACTAATGCCAAAGTTTATAATAATTATTGAACACATACACGCCAGAGACTTAACACTTTTTACGAAAATCTATGAAGAAACATACGGTTTTATTTATGGATACGAATTTTAGGAATTAATTGACTAGTCTCAATAAAAAAATATTATTAAATCCAGTACTTCCATAGAAGCCCAAAAGCGTTATACGTTAATTGGGCAATGATTGGTTTATAATTGTTTATTGTGGGGTCAGGATATTCACATTTATATGTCAAATTACTTTAGTTAAATAAAGATTTAAAGATTATATTATTATTCGGAATTTTGTAAGGCAAGCTGGGAATTTGGGTTTCTATGGAAGTACCGCCTCTAATAAAAACGTACACTCTTTTTTATTTTTGGGTCCGATTTTTTATTTTACGTAGGTAATATTTAGGTATGTACCCTTAATATACATATGAAAGACGCAAATTGTATAATATGTAACTTATATGTTATATGAGAGATGCAATATGTATTTAGTGTCGTAAGTGATAGTTGGTATAATACAGCGTCGGACGGACCAACTTTTACAACTGGTCGTCTCGTGTGGCAGTTTTTGTGCTTTGAGTTATGGACGTAATTATTGTTGACTTTCCTCTGAACAAACCAAGTATGGAGTCCGTTGATTTTATTGCAGATATGTTATATAAACTTAATGATGTCGCGGTATAGGTTAATAATCCTGAAGACTGCTTTTTTGCTGACACCGTACCGTATAGCAGCAGCAGGGGCTTTGACAGCCCCGTGGCGCAGTTGGCTGGACACCAGCTTGCGAAACGAGAGGCCGCGAGTGCGATCCCCGCACCGAGACAAATTTTTGTGTGATCTACAAATATTTGTTTCGGGTCTGGGTGTTTGTGAGACCGAAAAGTCTCTCGTAGTTGCTGATACCCACGACACAAGACTCGTATCTTAGTGTGGGGTCAGAACTATGTATGTGACTGTTGGGTGTATTTATTATTATTTTTTATAGAAAGCATGATGTTGTCCATAGACTCCTAGAAATCACTCGACATCCTCATGTTCTTAAAATTTATTATATGCCCATATATATTTATTGCATAAAAAAGTAGTGATAGGCTCGAGGTTTAGTCACCGGTCGAGAATCTCGGCGGTCGCGGGTTCAAACCCCAGGCACACTCAACTGACTTTTCAAAGTAATGTGTGTAAATTCACAATAAATTATTACGTACTTTAACAGTGAAGGAAAACATCGTAAGGAACCCTGCACATCTAAAAGTTCTTTGGAAGTTCTTAGGTGTGTAAACCCGCCAACCCGCACTAGGCCAGCGTGGTGGACTAAGGCTAACCCTCTCCGTTGTAGAGTAGGCCCGTGCCCAGCAGTGGGACGTACATATATGGGCTAATGATGTATAACCAACTGCGCCACGGAGGCCGTTACTGGAGATTAGATGTGGTCTTATTAAAATAGATAAGGAAACAAACATACATACGTAACCTCACGCCTGTATTCCCCGAAGGGGTAGGCAGAGGTACATTTCTGCACCCACATTTCGCCATATATGTATCAGTCCCACGTAATAGGGCACGAGCCTATAGCCGTTTTTCGGGCACATTTCCAGACTCCGTGTTGCTACTGAAAAATTCTTAACGGAGAAACCCAATAACACTGCCCAACCCGGGAATCGGACCCAGGACCTAGATCGCACGTCATATACTTGTGCCGCGATACCTCGAGGCAGTCTTAGATAAGGAAAATATTTATATAAATGCGCATGGCAATATATCTCTGAAGCCTTTACTAATGAACTTTAATATGCCGAAGTCGACGCTTTCGCGACGCCGAAATTTTTCTCAGAAGCAAAAATAGCTTTTTAGTTTCTGTATCGGAGATCCTAAAATACCTTCAAGTCATTTAAACCTAGATGATTTATGGCATCGAGTTTTTGTTACGACTACTGGGAAGTGAAACGTATAATATGCAAAATATTACTAACAAAAAGTCTAATCACATAATGATTTATAATGGAGATGCAGTAACATATTATAAAAAAAATTAAAACCTACATTTAGCAAGCAAATAATTCGTAATTACGAAACTATTTATACAAAAAGGCCAATGAAATTATCTCTGACATTTGTTTTAATATGGCGGCGATTTATGGCGGACTCCCGCCAAATGTCACTTTTTGTAACACTGATATTTGGAATGTATGGTTGTTACGGTTAGCTGGCGGCTTAAGTAATAAGCGGTGCCGGAATATAATAAATTAATAAGAAGCATTAGCGTTTAGAGGTCTCACGTCGATTACCAAATCGTACAGTGCTATTAGGTTGTTTTTATTAGGAAAATCATACGGAGTCTGGAAATGTGCCCGAAAAACGATAATAAATTTTGCTTAGGAAAATAAAACCGTATTATAATAATAATATACATTCAAGTATTTGAAAATTATAGTCAAAATACAATAAAAAATTATTAGAACAATAACAATAACATAGTTGTCAATATAAGACAAAAACACCTAATGTAATATGGAATAATCAAAAATGCGTAACCAAAGTTGACGTAGACCAATCCATATTGTTGCTTACGGCGCGGAAGCAATAACAGCAGCAAGCAGTTATATTAAAGTTATGGTCAGATGTCTAACGCGGCAGTTGATGGCATGTACTCAGTACATTCATATTAAATACGACATTGATTCTCATTTGATTTTCAGATATTTTCATCCAATTTTATAATTAGCAACAAAATTTTAAAAGCACGAACGATTCATTATAGTTTTAATTATTTTATTTTTCCAAGAAAATACGCTACCTCAATGATTATTATCCACCCGCTTGTCTCTCATCGCACAGACCCTTAGCAAACTAGACCAGCGATTACCTACAACAACATAATTACATCTGTATTTTAATTTGAAAATGATTGTGTGGAACCGTTCATTATTGAGATATATCAAGATCCTTGGCATTTGGCTGTCAGGACTTAATGCCTTAGACATGGGAATTGGTCTTAACTAGAGCGCAGCGTCTAATTTGTCTGTCTAGGCGCTCTTCCGGCTGATTAACGATCGTCTAAACTTTATTGATATAAAACAAAGGAAACTAAATTATACCGCCGATTGTTTTGTACAAGGACACGATGTAATTTAAATATAAATTGGTCGGTTTAATTGTAATATAATTTCGATGAATTTTAAGTATAGTTGTTATGGAATTTATTTTCTTGGATTATAAAGCAATAAAAGTATTACTTATATGAAAAATAATAAAGACATTACACAAGTTAAATGATTTTAAGATAATTATAAAAATCATATTAAAGCTGTATATAATATGACTAGGACAGCGTGGTGGACTAAGGCTTAAACCATGTCAGTTGTAGGGGAGGCTCGTACCCAGCAGTGGGACATATGGGCTGATAATGATAATATGACTTTCTATTATTTGTTAAATGAAAAAATACGCGTGTCTCCGAGTCTCATATTTATGGATCACATTCAATCTCAAGGCAGATATCGACCCGACAACCTTTATAACACAACCAGTCCGTTACGAACCGCACGGAATCATATTTTATTTTATTTTTCTAAATACTACCTTTCACACAGCATTTATGGACTAGAAATCATATGAACCGTTTTTTCCGCCAGTTAAAAATACCAACAAATAAAATTGTACTTTAATTACTGAATATTTGGATAAATTATTTCTAAATTGAGCAAAAGTGCACATATTTGTAGATAATTGTCACAGACAGTGCACCTAAGAATTCAGTTTTGTGGTATTTTAACTCATGAAAAGCTGTTTTTAAATAATGAACGTACGTTTTGAATGTTGTAACTAGCGGTCCATCCTGGAGTTGCCCGCTGAATCTAAAATGTACTTACTTCTACATTCATAATAAACAAAACCTACTATACAATATCAGATATATGGAGGATAACGAAGCCTGGTTATAATAAGTAATAAATTTAAACCCAAGTCTGACTGGGTCTTCTTCAATGGGCATAACTTTATCAATATTGTAAACTATTTCTTGATTAGAAAAGAGCAACAATAGAGTTTCTTGCCCGTTCTTCTCTGGTAATGACAGCCTTCCGAACAGGGTGGTTCTAAATTTTAAAACGACTAATATAAGTGATGTATTTGGTATTTTATAATTCTATAAAACTTATTAATTCTAATAAATATAATTTCTTTTAATTTGATATGGTTTAGAACTTTCAGAGCGCATTGCTTACAAACAAGTCTGTTAATTATGTTACTGTTTACAAATACACAACATGACAGTAATGCATTTATTCACCCACATTTTCACTAATCTGGTTTTGAGACCCTATGGGCCTATTGCCGTTTTTCGGGCATATTTTCAGGCATCGTGCTGCAGCTGAGAATTTCTTTATAAAAAAAGAAAGAGTTCTCATTCGAATAGTGAGAACTTTTTGTTCGGTGTTTTTTAAACGTTGATGATGCATCAAGTGGTGAAAAAAATATACAAATTAAGCGCTGAAAGCGATAAAAGAGCACGAACATAAAATCACATTAACGACGGTAACAAAACTCCAATATTACCGACAAAGGTGTTAGCGTAGAAAGCGAACTGTGGTTTAGTGCACACATTTTATAGTGGAAAGCTATAGTCCGTACAGTACTGAGAAATGCCGAGATTAGCTCGACCCGGATTCCTGTTCCCTATATCGAGATGTTTGACAAATGCCGTCAGATGCACGAAACTAATGTCGAGACATACTAATGTAGTATACACAGCCAAACAATTAGTACAACGGTGGTAAATAATACATGCAAATGCAATCACACCTTTTTCCCAGGGAAGCAGTACTTTTGAGGGGTACAATTTACGATCCTGAAATATCTTTCTTGCCTCGTCTATATTCTTCTTATTTCCGTCGCTTTAAGGGCCTCTGACATTCCCCTAAAGAATGTCATGTCACATTCGCCTTATAAATACCTATCGTACCAACAGCCCCGTGCCACAGTTGGTTAGACACCAGCTTGCTAAGAGAGAAGCGAGAGGCGGCGGGTTCGATCCCCGAATCGAGACAATCCAAAAAAAGTGCACAGCGCCGCTAAAGCAGTTTTCACTTTAAAAAAACCCACAATTTTTTAAATATCACCCATTAGTTCCACATATCAATGCAATCACATATGAGATATCAGCAGTAATTACATGTCAAGCTGAGCTAGTTATTACGCTTCGGCGCTAGGCAGTTCAACTAATTCGGTTCGGGGCATACATTGATGAATAGCTCACCGTTTTGATAGAGGTGATTTAGACGTTGATAAATATACTAGCCAATTATATATCAATACAATTCTCGATAGAATTTTCGTAGTTTGTGCGATAGTACCTGTTGCCCGTAATTTCCTATGCGAAATTCTAAAATTTGAAATACTGGAGAATATCCAATTTTTGAGATTTTTTCATTGATGGTAGCGTGTTGTTCTATATCCTATAGCTTTAATCGATATATAGATCGATATATAGACTTTTCAACACAAAAATAATTTTTCAATTCGGATCAGTGCATTGAACCAAACTCTTCGACTTTATACTCATATATTAATTTAGATGTGTATCTATCAGTACTGTTGAAGGAAAACATCGTGAGGAAACCTGCAAAACTAAAAGTTTTTAGGATTTTCTTAGGTGTGTAGTCCGCCAACCCGCACTAGGCCAGCGTGGTGGACTAAGTCCTAAACCCTCTCAGTTGTAGAGGAGGCCCGTGCCCACCGTTGGGACCTGTATGGGCTGATGATATCAGTACAGTTATTATCGAGAAACTCAAACCATATACTTCGGCCGCCATAATTTTGTCTAAACAGATTACTGTTCATGCTTATATATACATGTACATAAAACATACAAGTAATTACATACATATAAAACATAAAGTCATCTTATATTTATCTTTATTATTTTTCCGTAATATAATGGTATTTAACTGACAGCCCCGTGGCGCAGTTGGCTGGATACCAGGTTGCGAAACGAGAGGCCGCAGGTACGTTCCCCGGACCGACACAAATGCTTGTGTGATTCACAAGTATTTGTTTCGCGTCTGGGGTTTGTGAGAGCGAAAAGTCTCTCGTAGTTCCTGATACCCACAACACAAGACTTGTATCTTAATGTGGGGTCAGAACTATGTATGTAACTGTTGGGTGTATTTATTTATTACTGCCTCGAGATTTCCCATTGCAGTAAACTATGGAGGAAAAGATATACTTCACCGCTGTCTTAACTAAGTTAACCTAAATTTGAGGAGGTGAATTAAAAAATGTGATAACGCCCACTAACAATTAACAGTGCTTATCGTAACTACAATTTGATTGAGTTAAACAATTAAAAACGAAAGTTGAAAATTGTTATTGACAATAATTTATGTACTTGTGAGTAGTTTTCTTTTAACTCTCAAGCTAATGGTTTTTTACGCCTTTAAAAGGACAATTGAAAAACCTTTTGGTACATAGAAGTCTGATTCCACACCCTGACGAAAGTGCTTTAGACTATGCAGGTTATGCTATTAATAATATTTTTTCATTTACGGTCTCTTTTACCGAGATAAATATTATGGTTCGAATTGCCCTTACCTTACCATTATATCAGAAGATAACATACATACATACATAAACTCACGCCTGTATTCCTCGAAGGGGTAGGCAGAGGTGCATTTCTGCACCCACATTTCGCCAGGTATGTATCAGTCCCACGTAATAGGGGGCGAGCCTATTGCCGTTTTTTGGGCACATTTCCAGACTCCGTGCTGTTACTGAGAATTTCCTAATGGAAAAACCCAATAACACTGCCCGACCCGGGAATCGAACCCAGGACCTCTAGATCGCACGGCACATACTTGTACCGCGAGACCACGAGGCAGAAGATAAATCTAATAAAAAACATTGGCCATAGGGCGCGATAAATGGAAAATGTTTAAACTGAAAATAACATTTATAATAAAAACCAATAAGAAAATAATGAATAAATAAATAAGGAATGGTAACAAATGAAAGGAGCGTGACGGCTAACAAACCGTCATACCATACGTTGTCACGGCACAGGAATTATTCGTTGTCTGTCTGTCGTACTTTTATGTCAATGCAACTGTTTTGACACTCCAATTCAAAATATTTACAAGTGTATTGTAATCAGTGGATTAAGAGTTAGAACGCGACCGCGAATGTCGTATGATACTATTTATAAAGACGTTAATTAAGTAATAACAGTGCTAAGGTTACTGTGTGTGTTTGTTTATCGAATAAGTTTTGTTTTTGACTTAAAGAGCTTGTTGGTTGATTGTTTTAGTATATGATAGAGCTAAATTAACTTAAAGTGCAACGTGAAAATAATATATCAGCTCATCATTGATAGCCCCGTGGCGCAGTTGGCTAGACACCAGCTTGCGAAACGCGAGGCCGCGGGTTCGATCCCCGCACCGAGACAAATGTTTGTGTGACCCACAAATATTTGTTTCGGGTCTGGGTGTATGTGAGACCGAAAAGTCTTCGGTAGTTTCTGATACCCACGACACAAGACTTGTATCTTAGTGTGGGATCATAACTATGTATGTGACTGTTGGGTGTATTTATTTATTTATTTTATCTGATGTGGTAACACTGTCTCACAGGAAACTGTGAAACAGCGCTGTTGTGTTTTAGTCTGTTAGACTGCAAAGGACGATTAGCTAATGGAGGTTATTTGTATTAGGTAATTGAGACAAAATAGCCGCTGTTACGGGTTCAAATCCCAGTCACTCACCTCTGACTTTTCGAATTATCACGCATTTTAACTGTGAAGGAAAACATCTAAATGACGCCTGCTGACCGGTTTTCTTTTATGCCCACAAGGATAGGATTAAATAAATAAATAAATAAATAAATAAATAAATAAATAAATAAATAAATACACCCAACAGTCACATACATAGTTCTGATCCCACACTAAGATACAAGTCTTGTGTCGTGGGTATCAGAAACTACGAGAGACTTTTCGGTCTCACATACACCCAGACCCGAAACAAATATTTGTGGATCACACAAACATTTGTTTCGGTGCGGGGATCGAACCCGCGGCCTCTCGTTTCGCAAGCTGGTGTCTAGCCAACTGCGCCACGGGGCTGTCAATTATTAGGATTATGTTGTTATAGTCCGCCAATCCAATCCAGGCCAGCGTGGTAGACTAAGATCTCACCCTTCTCAGGCGCAAAGGAGGACCAACAGTGCCCAATAGTGGGAAGTATATAGATTTAAACAGATTATATAGAGAGATTTGACAGCGTCTTTGGTGCAGTTAGTTAGACCCCAGCTTGCAAAACGAGAAGCTGGGGGTTTGTTACCGAGACAAATGTTTGTGTGATCCACAAATATTTGTTTCCGGTCTAGATATTTGTGAGACCGAAAAGTCTCGTACTTTCTGACACAACACAAAACTCATATCTTAGTGTGAAATCATAACTTTCTATGTGACTGTTGCGTGTATTTATTTATTATTATATTATCACATAAACGATTTTTCATCGACCGATAAAAGTCAAAGGTAAGCCCTTAATGTACGAGGAGGCCCTTATACTTAAACCATGACCAATAATTTGTGTCATAACTAAGCTAAATAAAATTATTATCTAACAATTTAACAGACATAGTCAAAAGCTAATTCCTGTATCTTCTAACATCTTAATCCATATCCGGCGTTTCAAGGACTTTCTAATTTTATCCCGGGCTTTACTCATCGACTCCGCCATTAAGCCAATTGAACAAGTTGCGTTGCGGCGTTCACAACTATTTAATTAGATAACGACTCCGTTCCGACAATTAATGCTCAATTGTCCATAATATGTGAATGAAATGTACAGATGTAGATTTCACGATAATATTTTGAAGTTTTGTTGCCATTGCTTGCGTACATATAGATTTCTAGTTTCCTGCAGTAGTGATGGCCTCGAGGTCTAGGTTTAGGCGGTCGCAGGTTTAAATCCCAGGCATACACCTCTGAGTTTTCGAAGTAATGTGTGTATTCGCAATGAATTATCACTTACTTTAAAGGTGAAGGAAAACATCGTGATTAAACCTGCACACCTAAAAGTGGAAAGTTAAGTTAGGAACTTAACAGTCACATAGATAGTTGTGACCCCACATCAAGAGAAAACTTTTTCGTCGTGTATTACAAACTACGAGAGACTTTCGATCTCACAATCACCAAGACCCGATACAAATATTTTTGAATCGTGTGGTCGGTGTGGGAATCGGATTTACTACCTCTCGTATCACAAACAAATGTCTAGCTAATTACGCCACGAAGGTTGCTTAAAGATTTTATAAATGGTAACCTCTCAGTCCTTTCTATTAAAAAGGAGGCCCGTGCCCAGCTGGGGGACGTATATGGGCTGATGATGATGATAGAGGGGAGATTTTTAAGACTTTTAAGACTTCCTATGTAATAATAATTGTGCGCCTAATTTTTTGGTTTGAGCTATGTGTTTATATATTAGTGAAACATAGCAGCTAAGTTTGTATCAATTGCGTTTTGTTATGCGGATAGGATACGATGAAAATCGAAAAGGATATTTTTTTCTGGATACCACCTTTTCTTCGTCATAACTTGACAAACAAAAAACTCACCCAGTCACGAATATATGTATAATAAAATCATTAAAATTATTACGGCCGTACACCAACATACACCAAAACAAAACAAAACCCACCCATAAAAATCCAGTTGCGTTAACGATTCAATCGACAATATTCGCCGTGGCGTACTGTAAATAGCTAGTGTGGGAGGTGTTATTTACAACACAATTTAACTAAGTTATAACTTGACGAGCCAATCCGGCTGATAGACACGCTCGTTAGAGCTCCGACGCGGGCGCTGTACCACCGTGAGATATTTACTATATGGGACTGTAGTGTACTTGTAATATTAATAATAAATTGTAAGGTAATCGTGAAAATAAATTATAATATAAGCACTGTTCCCCACTCAAACCGGGTCACTACTACGCCAGACATCGGACCGAGTGGACGGGCCAGACGATATTGAAACTAAGCTTTATTAGTTTTATTTACACGAACCATTCCTGATACATCAGGACATTAGAGGGACGTAAACACACCGTGATCGAAAACTAGGACATGTAATAGTGGCGGTACTTTCAAAGAATAAATAAATAAATACACCCAACAGTCACATACATAGTTCTGACCCTACACCAGGATACAAGTCCTATGTCGCGGGTATCAGAAACCACGAGAGACTTTTCGGTCTCACAAACACCCAGATCCGAAACAAATATCTGTGGATCACACTAAGATTTGTCTCGATGCGGGGTTCGAACCCGCGGCCTCTCGTTTCGCAAGCTGGTACGTTAATTGTGTAATGTCTAGTTTGTAATTGTTTATTGTGGGGGCAGGATATTCTCATTTATATGTTTTGTTAAATAAATATTTAAACATTAACGATTATTAATCGGAATTTTGTAAGACAAGCTGGGATTTTAGGCTTCTATGGAAGTACCGCCACTGGTAATAGTTAGGGTAATATGGCCTATATTTTTTTTTTATTTTTTGGCACACACCTATGAACTTTAAGGTGTGCAGATTTCACCACGATGTTTTCCTTCGCCGTTAAAGTATGTACGTGTAATTCATTGTAAATACACACATAACTTCGAAAAGTCAGAAGTGTGTGCCTGGGGTTTGAACGCGCGACCGTCGAGATTCTCGACTGCGCGCCTAAACCTCGAGGTCATCAAGACTTCAAAAAGTCTCAAATTACACTACAATAAATCTTGTTTTACAGCACATCGTATACACTAAGACTAGTCTGACAAATGGCCGTGCAATTTGGTTAATTTACGCCCCCTTGTTAGCTGACATACGCGTCTCGTAAATCTCACCGCGAATCAATCGGATCACCTCAATTTAATTTATATTTTACTCCGCCATTGTGATGCTGCTTCTGAGTAAAACATGTAACTTATCCTCGGTAACAGCACGGAGTTTGGAAATGCGCATGTGATAAATAATATAATTGTCGAAATGTGGGAGCAGAAATGTGCTTCAACGTTACACTTAATACTAATAAAACGTGTGTGGATTCTTGTGTTTGTAACTAAAAAAAGTTAATGATTCAGAAAGATCCAAGACTATCAGTAGGAAAGATTAATTCTATAACTATTCTGCATAAATTTACTAGTTTGTATTAATTTGACAAAAAAAACATACATATGAATGTGAGATATCAAAAACTTCAAGGTGATTTTCGAACTCAAAACTTTTTTTTTTTCATTCTGGCACGGCAAAGTGACTCCACTGTATCCTGATGGTAAGCACAGTGGAGACCAAAAAATTAATACCGACCAGCGAGAAACGATATGGTCCACGATTACTACTAATTAATTACTAATTAATGGTTGAACCATTGGTCTTCTATAGAAGTAGCGCCACTGACTACAACTTTTCTTTCCCAAATACTTCTATTGATTTTCGTTATAATTAGGACAAGCTGGGATCTCGAAGAAACTAACTGGGCTCTAATGCTCCGTGTCATTTTTGTGCGTTCCATTACCTACCATTCTTACGTAAAGGAGTTGCAATGACAAATGTATATTACGATAATCTCACAACTCGATCGACATTTGAGTCACGATTCAAAAGTACTTGTAAAAGTCTAATTGAATAAAGATTATATTGACTTTGCAGTTGTCACACAAACGTCTGCAAGGTAAATGCTGCGGTGCAAATGGAACCGAGCAAAATTCAATCTGACAACATGAACTCGAGTTTTCGATATAAAAAGTGCACAAATCGGAGCGAGTTGTTGCAAGACGAGTACGCGAGGTGTATACGAGTAAAAGACGTTTTCCATGTTTTTGTTATCTGCCCATTGGTGCACGCATCGACACTGAACCGACCAGTTTTGATGTTTTTTCTCACGCTGCTGTTCCGTACGTCATTAAAATTATAAAATTATATTAAAATACATACATACAAAGCAGTGATGGCCTCGAGGTTTAGGCGCGCGGTCGAGAATTTCGGCGGTCGCAGGTTCAAACCCCAGGCACACACCTCTGACTTTTCGGAGTTATGTGTTAATTCACAATGAATTATTACTTGCTTTAACTGTGAAGTTTTATCCCTATACCGACCAAAACCCCGGTGGCCATCTCCGCGCTGAGTGGGGCGACCACGGTACGTGAGCGAGAACCGCCCACCGTAATGCCGCAGCCGAAGGCCTAAACCCTCTCAGTTGTAGAGGAGGCCCGTGCCCAGCAGTGGGACGTATTTTGGCTGATGATGATGATGACATACTTACATAGGTACATAGTCACAGGTAAATTTTTGCACCCTTTCGACAATTATATTTTTAGTCACACGCAACAGAAAGCTAATGCCTTTCTTCGGTCACATTTCCAGACTCCGTGCTGCTACTGAGAATTTACTAATGGAAAATCCCAATAACACTGCCCAACCAGGGAAGCGGACACGGTAACTCTAGGTCGTAAGGCGCACAATCGTGCGGTGAGCCTACGAGGCAGTATAATATTGTAATAAAAATACATGGTTCATTATCATTCTAGGTGGCACAGTTGGCTAGACACCAACTTGTGAACCAAAGGCCGCGTGATTGATCCCCGCAACTTATAAATGTTTGCGTGATTCACAAATATTTGTAATGGGTCTTTGTGAGACCGAAAAGTCTCTTTAGTTTCTGACAAAACAATACTCGTATTTTAGTGCGGGATCAGAAGTATGTAAGTGACTGTTGAATAAACTTATTTATTACTCATTTTACGTACATACACTCATGACTACATCTCCGAAAGGGGTATGGAAAGATCTATTGCAAAACAGATTTCGTTGCTTTCTGGATTCTTTCTAGGCTTCTTGCTGATACTCAGAACTTTCTAACTATTGTTTGTTTGATAAGTCGTGACGACCTCGAGTTTTAGGCGCGTGGTCGAGAATCTCGACGGAATAACGCTTAGTTTTAACTAATTATTAGGTTTGAATAGAAGAATAAGAAAGAGAAAAAGCCGTGATGGGGTCGAGGTTTAGACACGCGGTCGAGAATCTCGACAGTCGCGGGTTCAAACCCCAAAACCCCAGGCACACACCTCTGACTTTTCCAAGAAATGTGTGTATTCGTAATGAATTATCACGTACTTTAACAGTGAAGGAAAACATCGTGAGAAAACCTGACACCTAAAAAATTTCTTAGATGTGTAGTCCGCCAACCCGCACTAGGCCAGCGGGGTGGACTAAGGCCTAAACCTTCTCAGTTGTATAGGTGGCCCGTGCCTAGCAGTGAGACGATGTAAATGGGCTGATGACGATGATGCCACTGTCGATCTTTATGTAATTGAAGTACCGTTGCAGAATAGGGAAAAACGGTATACATCCATTTTACTGTATTTTGTTGTAATTTTATTCATGATGGCCTCGAGGTTTAGGTTACCGATTAAGTCAGATTGTGATTTCCAAATCACACCTCTGACTTTTCAATGTCATGTGTGTTCACAATGAATTATCACGTAATTTAACAACAAGTGAGTGAAAACATATAAACATGCACACCCTTACGTACTTAGTAATTTCTTAGGTATTTAGTCCGCCAACCCGCACTAGGCCAACGTGATGGACTAAGGCCTTATCTCAGTTGTAGAAGAGGGTTGTGCCAACAGTGGAACGTATACGGGTCGATATAGTAATAAAAGAATAGATTAGGATCGTGGAAAAATAGCAATTCTTTTTGAATGAATTGTTCATCTATGTTTTTTTTTTGTTAAGCATTAAAAATGTATATCTCGCCTAACAAAAAAATATGGCATAATCTGAATGAGACGAACAAATTTCCACAGTAGTTTTTGACAGCCCCATGGCGCAGTTGGCTAGACACCAACTTGCGACACGAGAGGCCGCGAGTTCGATCCCTGCACCCAGACAAATATTTGTTTCGGGTCTGGGTGTTTGTGAGACCGAAAAGTCTTTCGTAGTTTCTGATACCCACAACACAAGACTCGTATCTTAATGTGGGGTCAGAATTATGACTGTTGGTATTTTTTTATACGATAGGAAAATATAAAGAGAGATAAGAAGGGGACAAAAGAAGAGAGAAGGAAACAAGAGTCGAGAGAAGAGGAGCTAAAGGTTTCCACCAATTCCCACGGTACCCTAATAAAGATAGTACGCTGTATTACTCATTAAGCACTTGTACATGGGAATGCTATTAAAGCTTTAATGTAACGTGCGCCCATGTCGCCAATAACACGTCTAGTTAAACATAACATATGGCCGTATTGTCTCTTAAATACATTGATTTGCATCGGATTATAAGTATTATTTGCGATATACGGTATACCTTATGTGAAGATCGCGGCGCGTGTCTTACAAATTTCAACTTTAATTCAGAATGAGTAAGGTACAAAATGAGGTTTGATAAATTTGTAAAGACAATGTTTTGATGGATAAATATAATCTGTTTGTAATACGTGTTAGATTGTTTTAAATTACTATAACTCCATCTAAGCCCGGATTATAATAAGTTAGATGTTGTATAGCTTCTTATTTTTTTTAAATAGCATAAAGTTTTGTTCGTGCACTCGCTCTATCCTTCCGATTTGCCTTTTTTCATGGCATATACAACACTGATTTATCATGATCATCATTGGCCTCCTATACAACTGAGAGGGTTTAGGCCTTAATACACCACGCTGGCCTAATGCAGGTTAGCGGACTACACACCTAAGAAATTCCTAAGAACTTTTGGGTGTGCAGGTTTCCTCACGATGTTTTCCTTCACCGTTGAAGTACGTATATATACACACATAAATTCAAAGAGTCAGTGTGTGCCCGGGGTTAGAACCTGCGACCGCCGAGATTCTCGACCGCGCGCCTAAACCTCAAGGCCATCACTACTCCTAATCAATAACTGATTTATCATTAAGCATTAAATAACACTTTACTGTCTTCCTATCTCCCATTTTAATTACGTATGTGGTTCGTTTTCACACAGATTCGGTGGAATTTCTTTCAGTCGAAATATTGAGATTGAATTGGAGGGAAGCTAATTGAACATCTCACTTTCATTTCTAATGAGACAGTCTGGATATAAAATTCTGCACTCATTCTTAAATAAGCAGGCAGTGGAATTTTTCTATACCTTCGTTTTGCAATTTATTTATTTTTAGCCCCACGAAATTCCACGACGCTGCTGAGAAATCATTATGAAAAAAATTATGCTTTCCCGACCCGGGGACCGAACACTTTTTGGTCGTATATCATACTTATGCCGCGAAATCAACGAGCCAGTCAAAATATACGAACAATTAAAATACATCCGTAACAAAATTTGCAAACTAGAGTATTGCCAAATTCCTCTCGTCTAACTATCCATTCTTGAGCTAAATATGAAGCGTACGAAAATACCGTACGGAAATAAGCGCACTCGGTCACCCGCCGTGTCGTAAACTCACAACTAACGACTCATAAAGCCGGCAAATATTACAGATTTCGGTTGTAATCGCTAATTGTGACATAAGCATACCTATTGATAGTCAGTTGTTTAACTGTCATATTTATTATTTATGGCCTCGAGGTTCTGGCGCGCGGTCAAGAATTTTCGGCGGTCGCAGGTTCAAACCCCAGGCACACACCTCTGACTTTTCGAAGTTATGTGTGTATTCACAATGAATTATCACTTGCTTTAACGGTGAAGGAAAACATCGTGATAAAACCTGCACACCTAAAAGTTCTTAGGAATTTCTTAGGTGTGTAGTCCGCCAACCCGCACTAGGCCAGCGTAGCGGACTAAGGCCTAAACCCTCTCAATTGTAGAGGAGGCCCGTGCCCAGCAGTGGGACGTATTTGGGCTGATGATGATGATGATGATGATTTATTATTTGCTATATTGTTTTTATAGGAAAGGAGGCAAACCAGCTATTGAGCCACCTGCTGTTAAATGGTCAACACCGCCCATGAACACCCACAATACCAGAGGAATTATAACGGTGTGTTGGTGTCCTTTGAGGAAAAAATAGGCTCTTTTCTTGAAGGTCTCTAAATCTATTGCTGCAACTCTGTGTGCGTAAGAAAGTTTTAACAAAAAATATCATCATCATCATCAGCCCATATACGTCCCACTGCTGGGCACGGGCCTCCTCTACAACTGAGAGGGTTTAAGCCTTAGTCCACCACGCTGGCCTAGTGCGGGTTGGCGGACTACACACCTAAGAAATTCCTAAGAACTTTTTGGGTGTGCAGGTTTTATCACGATGTTTTCCTTCACCGTTAAAGCAAGTGGTAATTCATTGTGAATACACACATAACTTCGAAAGTCAGAGGTGTGTGCCTGGGGTTTGAACCTGCGACCGACGAAATTCTCGACCGCGCACCTTAACCTCGAGGCCATCACTGCTTACAAAAAATATATTTTTACCATATTTTTGATTGCTGTCCCGGTTCTATTGGTCTTAGCGTGATGATATTGAGCCTACCTCGACAATATGGACTAATCAACACTTATTTATTAAATCAAACCAGTAGTTTCCAAAATTAGCAAGTTCAAACAAACCCTTCAGCTTCATTTATTAGTATTGATTAATAGAGGAATGCAAAAATAAAAAAATACACCTAACAGTCACATCGTTCTAACTAAACACTTAGATCTTGTATCTCTTGTGTCGTGTATGAGAAAGTACGTAAGATTTTTCGTTCGCATAAAAACCTAGTTAATATTTGGAATTGAGCGTGTTCACCTTAAGGTTTATACACGTGACTAAGAGGTCGTAGATTCAAAACCCAGCTATTTTCGACAGTCGAAAAGTTTGGTGAATATTGTTAATAAAATATGACTACACTTTCTTAATATACTATGACACGTTAATTATTAAAGTAAACATCGTGAGAAAACCAACATCTAAGAGTTCAAATTATTTCATAGATGTATGAAACTCACTATATTAGGCCACTGTGGTGGACTAAGGCCTAACTACAAAATCTCAACATAATCTGTGGGACGTATTTCATCATCAGCCCATATACGTCCCGGTGCTGGGCACGGCACTCCTCTACAACTGAAAGGAATTAAGCCTTAGTCCACCCCGCTGGCATAATGCGGGTTGGCGGACTACATACCTAAGAAATTCCTAAGAACTTTTAGGTGTGCAGGTTTCATCACGATGTTTTCCTTCACCGTTAAACTACGTGATAATTCATTGTGAATACACGGGACGTATTACTAATAGAATATTAAAGCTAAATTATGTGTGTCACAAGTGGGTTCTGATAAAAAGCCGGAACGTTAACAACTAAAATTTAATAATATACATGTAAATGACAATTTGCATTCTAATAGCAATTGACAAACGTTATGCTAATGCAATAATTAAACAGGCCGCCGGCGTAGCGCTGCAGTTAGTGAGACAATTCACTCACGATCGGCTAAGTAATACCTAAACTTGCTTTTGTGGACAGGCGGGTCAAACTTTATTCAACACGACAATACTGAGCTGATGAAATCTTAAGAGAAAAAGAAGGAGCGGTCTTTGCATCAGTGGCGGTACTTCCATAGAAGCCCAAAGCGTGTGTAATGTCTAAATTATAATTGTTTATTGTGGAGTCAGGATTTTCTCATTTATATATATAAATGCTTTTGTTAAAAAAAGATTTAAAGCTCAAAGATTATTATTCGGAATTTTGTAAGGCAAGGTGGGCTTTTGCAAAGTTTGCATGCACGCAGCGTAGTCTTTTAAGTACAATAAATTACCAAACCTCCATTATATTTATTGAAATAATTCTCCATTAGGAATTTGGTTGGAAGGAGTCATTCGCCTCCTTAAAATTATAGAATAATATAATAGAAGCCCAAAACCCCAGCTTGCCTTACGTAATTCCGAATAAGAAACATAAACTAGATATTCCATAATTCAATACAAACAACAAAATATTTATCCAAAAACAGAAATTTACGTATTTTTGCCGCGCCGCCGTCCGTCATACAGCCGCGCCGCCGCGCGCCAAATCCCTGCCCATATAATTTCAAAAAACGAAACGCGGGCGCATGAACGTCAATAGTTTAGAGTAAACATCAATGTTGAACATAATAATAATATCCCTCTATCTCGTGGGCTTTTAAACCTGGCTTCACTTTACTAGTTCTATCTCTTTAGCACTACGTCGAAATTCCTATTGAATTTTAAAACATAGATATAACCAAAATACCGTTTATATAGCAATTAGTATGGACATAAGAATCCCGCTTTCGCTCTGAAGTGCGTGCATGCATGAAGGTAATTGGGGTCAGTTGGAAAAAAAACACGGTACACAGCAGAATTTCATTGCCGTGTCATAAAACACGGCAATTATGTGATAAGAATTTAATGTAATTTGAAAAAAAAAATATTCTACAAAACACGGCAATATATTTTTATTTAATGGCAACCCTGGAGTGCAGTGAAGCACAATTTGTCAAGGTTACACGTTGTTAATTTTGTTTACGTTTACTGAGTGAAAGAACCAAATTAAATAGAATTTGTTGTGGTATTTAGAATATTAATACAGTGATTATAAAAAATGGCGATGTTTATTGTTAATCCTAGTGGCGACTTAAAGTGTGTGCATGTTTTGCTCTTCGAAGATAAGGTAAATTCATTAAATTATACTGTGAAAAAACGGCTCGTAACTTGTCCAAAATCTACATAACATGCCAGACTCGAGTATTTCTCTAATTGTTAAAAATTATGAGGACGCTTAATAGATCCGATTAGTAAGTACATAACTAATTGAATAGTTGAATGTTCCCATACGAAAAGGTTATATTATGTTTGTGTTGCATATTTTATATAATGTTAAAAATGTGTGGAATTCTTGTTGTAATGATTTAAATAATTTATCTGGTTCTTGTAGAATGCATTAAAATTTACAACACCACATACTTTGATTTCTGCTTATAAATATTCTAAACAACGCATTGAAGTATTCATTTCTCGTTAATTATGTCACGAAATTTCAAAACTCTCGCGTTGATCATCATCGTAATATATCTAAGATTAATACATATTATTTATCATTTTGTTCAACAACAAAACGTTGCATTCAAGGTCACGACATGAAAATTAACTTACGAGTATACCTACGTAATTTTTAGAATTTGACTGTTTACTTTTTAATTATGTGGTTTGAAACCAATTCGAATCGAGTTATTTGTCTAATAAAATTCAATATGATATATTCCGTGTCTATGTTATAACATCTCGCATTCAAATTTAGAGAGACACGACGTTTGTGCCAAATTTGGACATATTATTGTTCTAATAATTTTTGCCGACATTTTATGGTTTTTGGTACTAACTATCACTAGCGACAAATAATTATTTCTTTGTTAGGCCAGTACTATAATATACCTACAATCTACATCAATATGTCAAAATCTTGAATGTAAATAATTTGCGGTAGGTATATTATTTATTAGTTCTCTGACTTTCTGGACCAAAAAAATACACTATAAAAACCGTAATAAAAATTTGGGCTTGCCCTAGCTAGAGACCCTAGGCACGCCACTGGATCCAAGCTCTATGAATGGACAGGATCAAATAGGTTATTTCCTTTGTATCAAAGGAAACTGACGCGAACTGTATTTTTTTCTCGAATTTTCTATCGCTTAGTGAGTTTGCTGAAGATATAACATACGTTTTAATCTACAGTGTAGTCCATCCTACTGACTGTTTACGATAAACTTTTTGTATAATAACTTAGTCGACAAAATTAATATTTAAGGGTTAAACAAATTCTCGTAAAATTTCATAAAAAAATATCTTTCCAAAACAAATATCAAGAATATTCGTCTTCATAGTATAACACAGATTTGCAGTACAAACTTTCAGAACTAACTCGTACGTATGAATTTCAGGTCACAGCCGATGCGCCGCCGCACAACACGCAGTGCTACAGCACAATGGTCTGAGTGATTAGTGGGTGAAAGTGGAGTGATGGTGAACAGTAGCGTACAACGGTGAGAGGATGTGAACCATGTCGGTATGTGCGCAAGGCGCGCGGCACTCTGGTCGAGCAAGCGCGCCCCATCACCGACTCAGCACACTTGCGCTTCTCCTACTCACGCTGCTTTACGTCAGGTGAGTCTTACTCTAATATGAACTGTCTTATAACAAAATGGAGACTAGAACCTTAGTAGTCGTCACAATAGACGAAATTTGCAAAAAAAAATACGTTTTTAAATAAACTTGTTTTTTTTTTAATGAAATTAGAATCAAGGTAGCTACTTAATCAATGAACTACATAATATAGTGGCCACAAAACTTTGCATCTTTACGATGAAGGCACTGGCCAGTTTAAATAAATATTTGAGGTCTTAAGTTAAAATGATATTTTAAAATCTTGAAATCTATTACGACTCCAACCGACGATCTATTTTGCATATACGTCCCACTGCTGGGAACGGGCCTCCTCTACGACTGAGAGGGTTTAGGTCTAAGTCCACAACGCAGGCCTAGTGCGGGTTGGTGGACTTTTTTTATTAATTAGCGCATTATTATTTTATTAAGAAAAGCTTAGTGGCGCAAAATATCCTCAAGTTTCTGAAATCGCTTAAATTCATATTTATGAAAGTATTTTTTAGCTTTAAGTACCTTGGGTCCAAATGAAATATGTGCTTGGTTTTGGTCTGAAAGCGCGGTAACGTAGGTACTGTCTAATTTTATGTTTTCACTCAAAATATTGAAGAACATTTGTTTTATCCTTTAAAGCATTATTTTTAACAATAATAATGACTACTTCATTGGTGCCACGATACAAATGTGCGGCATGCCATTGATTTTCGATTCGCGATTCAGCAATTGTTATTGGATTTTTCCTATAAGAAATTCTCAATAACAGCATGCAGTGCAAATACACACGAAAAATGATGATAGGCTCGCCCATTACCACATAGTAGAGAACACAGCGATAAAACGAGCAAAATAAATTCTAGAACCGATTTTTTCATCAATCACCTAATTTTAAACAACCGACAACAAAAATCTCATAATAAAAATTATCCGAGAACATCAAAATTTGCAATTAAAATTCCAATTCCAAAACGAATCTTCATAAAAGGGAACACAAAAATTCATTTCGCGATATATCCATCAATATTTTTTGTCAAATTTTCAGGTAGCCAAATTAGCTAACCAATGTTTATGCGAAATGAACCGCTGCCAATTTCCATACTGAATTAGTTGTAAATTATGGTGCTGGGCCGCCAAAAACCGCGGGTAAGTTAATATTATCAATTATGCTAACTATACCATTTGATCCGTGGGACCGAAATTACGAATGTTTGTTTAGGGATGTTCCTTATCGATTTTTCGTATCGATATTAATGGAGCAGTTTTTTCTTATTTATTTAAGAAAAAAATACAACGCAAGCTTACAGTGTTGACCGTAGCGGTTATATCAATAAATTACATACTATGCACGAAACAAACATTACTAAAATAAAATGTTTTACATCATCATCAGCCCATATACATCCCACTACTCGACATAGGCTTTCCATATGATTGAGAGTGATTGATTCCACCAAGCTGATCTAGATCTAGATTGGTGGACATCTCATACTAAATTTTTTATGGAGCACTCTTAAGCAACACGGGTTTTTCGATGTTTTCTTTCATCGTTAAGTACATTATAATTCATAAATAACACTCAATTAACTTTGAAAAGTCAGACGTCTGTACTAGAAATTTGAAGTCGTGACAAAAAGAAAATGCCATAAAAAACAAAACTTGTAATAAAACAAGTCTCGCATCTCAATTCTTCTACCGTCAAAAGTTGTGAGACTTAAGGGGCTTTCTGTCTTAAGTGTTTACGTAATTATCTAACCTAACAACATCGTATCATTATTAAAAATGTTTTATGTTTTAAATAAAATAGATTAGTCCCATAAAACGTATGTTCAAATACGCGTCTCGTACATAATTTCTACACTTACTTTTTCGTACTAATCATATCCTCCATGGCTCCTTATGACTCATTCCACAAATCCATTTACACGAGTCTATTTCATCGACAAACCAATCAGTCCCACCCACAACCCTGCCCGGTACAAAGCGTATAGGAGCACAATAAGACGGTACCCTGCAATTACACTCAATAAATACGCAAAGCCCTCGGACGAAGCCAATTTTCAATAAGAAAAACATACAAAAAGTAGAATAATAATACGCGCCCACAGTAATGTGCTTTTTATGGCTGATCAATTTGGAATACATTCGTCATTCAACGATCTTTTACGGATGAGTGTCGGATTGATTTTAATGCCAATCAGCAGATCCTGAGTTCGATTTCCAGGTAGATATATTTGCTTTTTCTGTAAAATTTTAAGTAGCAACATAAAATCTATTCATTACGAAATTCTAAGTAACAGCACGTAATGTAGAATTTGGAATAGCTACCTACATCTTTACTTTTAGCCATTTACCATTATGAATCCGTAGTTTCGATCCAAATGATTTTAGGTCTGGTTAAAGCTAATTTCATAGGACTCTATGGATATGAATGACATACATACATAAACTCACGCCTGTATTCCCCGAAGGGGTAGGCAGAGGTGCATTTCTGCACCCACATTTCGCCAGGTATGTATCAGTCCCACGTAATATAGGGCGAGCCTATTGCCGTTTTTCGGGCACATTCCCAGACTCCGTGCTGTTACTGAGAATTTCCTAATGGAAAAACCCAATAACACTTTGCCCGACCCGGGAATCGAACCCAGGACCTCAAGATCGCATGGCACATACTTGTACCGCGAGACCACGAGGCAGTCAAGATATGAATGATAGAAGTGTTATTGGGTATTATATATTGTCGGGGAATACCTACAGGCGTGAGGTTATATATATGTATGGTCATTTAGTTCAGCCCCTATACGTCCCGCTACTGGGCACGGGCCTCCTCTACAACTGAGAGGGTTTAGGCCTTAGTCCACCACGCTGGCCTAGTGCGGGTTGGCGGACTACACACCTAAGACATTCCTAAGAACTTTTAGGTGTGCCGGTTTTATCACGATGTTTTCCTTCACCGGTAAAGCAAGTGATAATTCATTGTGAATACACACATAACTTCGAAAAGTCAGAGGTGTGTGTCTGGGGTTTGAATCTGCGACCGCCGAAATTCTCGACCGCGCGCCTAAACCTCGAGGCCATCACTGCTTATATACGAGTATGTATGGTCATTTATATAAGCCCCTATACGTCCCACACTGGACACGGGTCTCCTCTGTAACTGAGAGTACACAACATAACACACTCACGTCTGTAATCTTGTTAGATAGGCAGAGGAGCACTTCTGTATCAACGTTTCGCAAACTTCCCCAAATCTTCTTTTCCAAGCTGCAAAATACAAAAAAGTAAATTTACACATCACCTTCACCTTTAAAAGTTCTAAAAAATGAAAATAAATACATTTTAAGGATGTCAATATTATTCTGTCGACTGTCCAGTTGTGCTGGCAGCATAATCGCTCTAAAATAAGTATCTAGCAAATAAAAATAAACATATTTTATTTCAAGCACAAACATTATTCAGTGAGTGTTAGCAACATGAGAGCCAGTACATCGTTTACCTGATTGCTGACACAGACGTGGGCCAACCGATCATTACTGCCAATCCTTTTAACGGACCCCATCACACTCACACCTCTAACACCAGCGAAAACCAACCTTATGACCGGACAATAGAATCCAATATCCAACCAACCCCAACACATTTATGACAGTCAATCATTTAAGATTTCGTATTTAACAACTCCGCCCATTCGCCCACGATGCCGTACACGCCTAACGTCGAACGCGCACGTTAACGTTAAATTTTCATGTGATTTTGTAGGGATCGACGGGGGTAACGTTAAGGGCAGATGGTTAGATTGTGGCTGTCAATCAGATCGATTCGATTGCGTGTGGTTTGGTTCGGTCACGTCTTGTTACACAATAGTTGGACGGTATCTTGCGTAGTGGATCGTTTCACGGCTTATTAAACGCAGTAATTTGGAGTCGTTTGGAAACTACGTTTTTTAAGTTCAAGCTTTAGTTAAAACTTTGTCTTACTAAGCGAACTCTAGGAACCGTGGTGTGTAGATATGTCATTATACATATGTAAGGAACTGGCTATGATCGCGGTTTCTGGTTGCCCTCGTTTATGGTGACTGTTTAAACTTATATTACAGGGTTTCTCAAAGTGGGGTTTACGAACCCATAAGGGTTCGTCATTCGACGGCAGGGGGTTCGCGACAAGATTTACGTAATGGGGACTTGATGCCTAGCAGCCACGTGCGGCACACATAGTGGCTACAACATACTTATGTGAGAGTGGGTTTTCACACCTGATCATGATTAAAAATTAAATACAGAAATCGACTTGATGCCGAGTCAGAATTAAGATTAAAATTTCCCAAAATTACTTCTAAAATTGACTCCATTTGCGACAAGAAACAAGCTAACATGGCATTAATATTAAAAAGATATTTCTTTTAAAATAAAAATCTTATTTTCTTCAACAGACACTTTTGTTATTTTGTTTTTGGGATTTAATTAGTTATTTAAAACTTAAGGGGTTCGCTGTCACCTGGAAACTTTAACTGGGTTCGTGATACCAAAAGTTCGAGAAACCCTGGTATATTATATAGCCTATGGCTTCCTAGATTAATAAACTATTAAACATAAAAAGAATTTCAAGATTTAAATATTAGCGTGTTCAACAACAATCATGCTGAACAGATTTATAGTATTAGTAAGTTCTTATAATATAACAAAACACGATGAGCTCAAGCATTGGATAGGTCGTGAAAAAAATTGATTAAAAAATCCATCACGTAATTCTCAAAACCTCCTACTAAGTCTGAAAAGTCCAGTAAACTACAATTAGCTCGCCCTTACTATATAAAATATAATAACTTACGAAAGCAGTGATGGCCTCGAGGTTTAGGCGCGCGGTCGAGAATTTCGGCGGTCGCAGGTTCAAACCCCAGGCACGCGCCTCTGACTTTTCGAAGTTATGTGTGTATTCACAATGAATTATCACTTGCTTTAACGGTGAAGGAAAACATCGTGATAAAACCTGTACACCTAAAAGTTCTAAGGAATTTCTTAGTTGTGTAGTCCGCCAACCCGCACTAGGCCAGCGTGGAGGACTAAGGCCTAAACCCTCTCAGTTGTAGAGGAGGCCCGTGCCCAGCAGTGGGACGTATTTGGGCTGATGATGATGAACTTACGAAACCCGTATGTAAAAATCACTTCTACCCACCCTGTCGCGGATATCCACGGTTTGAAATAAGCGTGTCTATTTGTTTAATGCTAATTATCCTACTAAATAACATTTAATAGCAATAAATTTTGATCACCTCACCGCGAATCTAACACGCTTAACATTTCAATCGACTCCTCCATTCATCAGTCGATAAGTTATCGATATTAATTCACGTACATTCGGGTACTCAAGCACTTCATAAAGACATTACTTATACACCATTAGTCACGACGATATCTCCGACGCGAAGATTAAAGAAAAGTACACGATTTATTTTATTTCTTGTTCGACGTCAGCTTTATTAACTTATTAATACACGTAGGTTATGATAAAAGTTGGTAAATTGATGTTGTGCGGGAGAAAGTTGTAAACTAAATATAGGTAAAAATATATTTATTCTCTTACGTGATTTCGTCTAAAGAAAGAGATGCGACCGGTCCCAATAGTTAGTGGTAGGAATGATAAAGGGTTCTATATAAATAAATAAATGCACCCAACAGTCACATACATAATTCTGACCCCACATTAAGATACAAGTCTTGTGTCGTGGGTATCAGAAACTACGAGAGAATTTTCGGTCCCAACACCCAGACCTGAAACAAATACTTGTGGATCACACAAACATTTGTCTCGGTGCGGGGATCGAACCCGCGGCCTCTCGGTTCGCAAGCTGGTATCTAGCCAACTGCGCCACGGGGCTGTCTATGAAAACAAAAAAGGAACAATGTAATTTAGATTGCAATATTTAAAAGCGATGATGTAAAAATCCATATTTGATTCAATTATCAACTTTACGATTTAAGTAAAGTGCATCAATGATGTTCAATGAAAAAAATGCTTAATAGGATCCTGTAAAGACTCCGTCTTGCTTTTTTAGGTTCATAACCTTAGGGTTAGTTAAAGTTAAAGTTAAGTTTAGACTTAAGGTATTCCAATCACTACCCCATGTTTTGAGCTTAAATCTATAATGAAACACGAGGTAAGGTTGACGCACGACTGACATTTATTTAAACTCTAAACCATTACAATGCACATTAATTCTAACTAGATGGCGTTACATACTCCATTTTGATATCTATTAACAACACCCCCACTATATCAAAATTAAAAAATGAACTTATTAATTATCATTTACAAAAGAAATTTATCTATGAACAATTCCAAGCATTTTCATAAATTTATAGTGTTTTATTTCTGGCAGTCCCTTAGTCAACAAATCAGCAGGCATACTGGTAGTTGGCAAATGCTTTGTTACAACTTGGTTGTTACAAATTGCATCCCTAATAAAATTGTATCTTACATCAATGTGTTTTGAACGTTTGTGAGACTGTTGATTGTTTGCCAGTTTTAAAGCACTCTGATTGTCATTGTACAACACTATCTTATTACAATAGCCTGTTATTTCTAACTCTAAGTTCTGCAAGTAAATGGCTTCTCTACAAGCTTCGGATAAAGCCATATACTCAGCTTCACAACTGCTTAGTGCTACTGTTCTTTGCTTCTTACTTTCCCAAGAAATGGGAGATCCACTTTACACAAAACTTAAAACTTATATTTCAACAGTAAAACCAGAGAACATACAATTATAAATTGTAAACATAACAACTCCCTGATATCCGCACAATAATCGGCGTTTTACTCTGCCCGTCACTGGTAACACGACTTGACGTGAAACACATCACATTCAACATTACACATCGGCTGATATTCCGTTTATGCGAGTTTAATGGGCCCATTGCATTAGCGGTGCGCGCCCTTGTCTACTCGACTTTACTACATCGTAAAACCATCGTTTTATTGTAAAGCGCATTCATTATTCCACTGAAGGTTTTCTAACTGATTATCATGTTAGAATTTATATGAAAATTTATTGGCGAGTTGATGTGGCGAATTAGCCTGTAATTAATTTCGAAGGATGATTCTAATAGTTTGTAGTAGTAGGATCCTTAAGGCTAGGTTGTGGCGTTTTGCCGGGCTGGAAGGCCGGTGACCCCGACATACGCTTCCTGCCTCCCCTCCCTCAGGGTTGGCGGGAAGTAGAGCCATAAATAGCTTTCCCCTCGAAAAAAAAAGGGATTTGCCCTACCTGGGAATCGAACCCAGGACCTCTAGATCGCAGGGCACCGAAATCATTTCATTTTGGAAAATACTAACTATTTATGCGATATCTGATTTCAACCCAAAAAGTTAGCTTTCGCAGTTACAATAAAGGTATTACATTGCCTTATTTAAATATCTTTCAATCTTAATTCAGCGTGAATTTAGTTAGTATCTAAAGCCATATTATCCTTCTTATTTTAAATTCAAAATGACCTTATAAATAATTCTCATTTTTATTCAATAAAACTACCAATATCTTTAAATACGAGCCATAACAAAAATCATATAAATTCAGATTTTATATGTTTATTCACTACTGTCGTGGGGATCTTGGCTTGAAGTTTTTGCTCCATACAATGTCTACGTTCCCTTCAGACTGTCAGTCACGCATGACAAGCTGCATATGGGGATAGTTTTTGTTCCTTACGCTTTCTGTTTGCGACTGAATAATGTATAAAACAACAGCTTGTTGAACATGATGGTTCCCTCAGTTTGGTTTTGATTGAATATAATAAAATGTAGTAAAAATAAATACAAATAAGGCAAATATTGTGATTGAAAAAGCTATAGAAATTAATGAAATGAACATACGCAAATGTGTACATATATATACTATAGCCATATATACTAGCGGTACTTCCATAGAAGCCCAAAAGTGTTACATTGTTGATTGTGTAATGTCTAGTTTATAATTGTTTATTGATGGGTCAGGATATTCTCATTTATATGTCAAATTTATTTTGCTAAATAAAGATTTAAAGCTTAAAGATCATTATTCGGAATTTTGTAAGGCATGCTGGGCTTTTGGACTTCTATGGAAGTACCGCCACTGATACTAGCCCATAATCTATATCATCATCAGCCCATATACCTGACCACCACGCTGGCCTAGTGCGGGTTGGAGGTGCACCACATAAACCGCAAATAAATGCTTATAATAAAATTACTGAGAACACTCGATACACACTGTAGAACACGTTAAACGAATGTCAGACTAATATGACAAGCACCCATTAAGGAATTCCAATTTCACATAAACACACAAGTATAAAAAAACTGTACCTACTAGTTATCCGAGTCGCATTGGACGCTTAACATTAGTGGTCGCTAGTATATCATTAGGGAGGTAATGAGATAGGCCGGATGCAGTCGACAATGCTGCCACGGTCAGTGGGCCTATTGTTGGACGGATATTAAATGTTTTGTCGTTATGTTGGCGGAAACGTCTGTGTGGCGTCTGCCATGCGCTGATTACTGCTGTGAGTCAGTGATGGGGTTTTAATGGACAGTCATGGTAGAAAAGTAGCTATTCATACCACAATCATAATGTAATGATGGAGAAGGTGTAATTTTAATAATGACAACCGTAGTATGCCAATGGCTTTCTAAATCTCCCTCGTCGTCTCACGGCAAAAGTATGTGCGATCTAGAGGGCCCGGGCTCGATTCCCGAGTAAATTACCAATGGGTTTTTCCTAGGAAATTGTGAGTGATGGCATGGACTCTGGAATCGTGCCAAAACGACAATAGATTATTATGTGGGATACAATTAACGAAGTGTAGATGCAGTAATATCAATCTGACTACCCCGTTGGAAAATACAGACTTGAGTAAAAAGTAAGCAACTTACGTTTACAACAACTAAAATTATTGTTTATTATTCTTTTATTACCCCATCAAACAAAAACAGCTTATTAAATTTTGCCGAAATTTTAGTCTATAAGCAATCTCTACCAAAAAGAGACGGTAGATGCAACATTTTCATTTCTTCTTGAATCCAAAAATTTCGAATGATTTAAAATCATTCATCAACAATCTGCTTTGCACTTCGCTTTAAAACCTTAAACAAATAATCATAGTTCACTATGCAGCTTTACCACCGATCAAGACCATTAATTCAGGTTTTATGTTCCGCTCCGTATGAAGCGCGGTCAACCGGGCACATCATAGTACAAGCAATGTATATGCAAATGCCAGAATTATCACATCATTAGGCATATGATTAGTGTGGTGGTAGAGGCGTCGCGCTGGCGTAAATCATCCGGATTAATCACATTGACTTATAGGGAACCCACACGAAGGCCAATTTAATAAATAAAAAAAGTAAATAAATAAATACACCCAACAGTCACGTACATAGTTCTGACCCCACACTAGGAAACAAGTCCTGTGTCGTGGATATCAGAAACTACGAGAGACTTTTCGGTCTCACAAATACCCAGACCCGAAACAAATATTTGTGGATCACACAAACATTTGTCTCGGTGCGGGATCGAACCCGCGGCCTCTCGTTTCGCAAGCTGTTATCTAGCCAACTGCGCCACGGGGCTGTCAATAAGGGTAATCATATTCACGCTTGTATCTCTAAAAGGGTAGGTAGGCAACGGTATCTTTCTTTATTCAATCTTAAAAAAACAATAATATGATTTCAAAGTCACTTATATCAACTAAAGGAATTCGTTGTACCTCCAGCTGAGTTTTGAGTAATTAAATTCTCTTACCAAAATACTAATAAACAATTAATAACAAAACGAGAACAATAACTGTACATTCATATTTAACTCGTGGACGATGTAAGACATCGAATAGTCGATTTTATTTATTCGTATCGATTTGAATCGATAAGATTCATGTATTACGTTATATTTAAGTGGAATTCGGCTTGTCGCCGGCGCTCCGCTGCACGCAACGATTAAACTAACCGTCTATTGAGCGAGACAGTTTGCTCCCTAATAAATATATTGATTTGTTATACATTTATCGCCCGATTCATAAAGTCTGCACTATTTATGCAGTGGTTATTCTTGCTGTTTTATTTATGTAGTAAATTCCATCAATAATTTTAAAACTAGTATTTTTTTTATCTACAAAATACAATAATGTAACACCTATTTCAAGCAGTACGAATACGCACCATTTCTGATAAATGACCATATTATATTAACTTTCATTATAAAAATAAAAGGGAAAACAATTGCATAATATAAATTATGACATACGTGATACAACGCAGTATACAAAGCAGTGATGGCCTCGAGGTATAGGCGCGCGGTCGAGAATTTCGGCGGCCGCAGGTTCAAACCCCAGCCACACACCTCTGACTTTTCGTAGTTATGTGTGTATTCACAATGAATTATCACTTGCTTTAACGGTGAAGGAAAACATCGTGATAAAACCTGCACACCTAAAAGTTCTTAGGAATTTCTTAGGTGTGTAGTCCGCCAACCCGCACTAGGCCAGCGTGGTGGACTAAGGCCTAAACCCTCTCAGTTGTAGACCTCCTCTAGGAGGCCCGTGCCCAGCAGTGGGACGTATGATGATAATGATGATGATGATGATACAACGCAAGGGAAAATGAGACGAAGTAATAAATGATATAGCTTTAACAGATGTGAAGGTAAAATGCCTATGACAATAAATACACAAAACCTTTTTTGTTACCAAAGAATAATCAAATATTGAATTAGACTGCGTTACTATAAAAAATACCAAAATTATTTCAAAAAGAACATTTAAAATCCATTAAATGCCTTTAGGTTGTAAGTAAAGATATTTTTATATGAAATGCCCATATTTTTACCAGTACAGCCCGACAATTCCATAATGGGTGCTTATCTTTAGACCACCTGGTTACTACTTCAACCAAAGGCTATTATTTGACGACCCCGAATTTTACGGATGCTTCTATGAATTCATTTCGCTAGACCGTGTTCGTCTTAGTATAAAATTCTTGGTATTCGACTGAGCGTCCTTTCATATAAATATTCGACAAAGAGAACAACGCGAAGCATCCGGAGACTAATTTATATTTAGTTATAATGCTTAAAGACATGCCTTAGCTTTTTTGTGGTCGTGGGAGATTTTTACATATTTGACTAGAATCGCCGATGAACTTCGCCCAAACAAACAAAAAAAATAACAAAAACAACGAAAAGTTTTTTTCTCGGCATGAAAAGTTCGCTTTTAGTCCCTGGCACGCGGGAGAAAAGTGGGCAATTCTCTCCAGGCAAGACGACACTAACGCGCATGCGACTATATCACTTTACCTCCCGGTTACGTAGCAACCGTATGTTTATTAAAGCGTTTATTCACTTACGTACTTTGCTCCCTCGTATCAGGAACTAAAAGCGAACTATTTCATCCAGCTGGGAAAAAAACGTATACGCACCACGTGAAATAAGAAGGACTCTGCGGGTGACAATAATCCGCGGGTGAGAATGTCATACTTTTCTCCATTGGTGCATAATATACTATTTTCCAAGATCCGTACTATGTGCATACTAAAATTAATCAATTTTGGGTCACCAGTACAGTCATAAAAATATGCCTACCCTGCGAAAGGCAAAAATGGTAGAACCATCATAATGATGACTAACTAACTGCACAAATTAACCTAATATATCACAACACATACACAACAGGTAAGAAATAACATACAATACAAGTTAATGAATGATTTAAATACCTTTTCAACTTTTAAATACTTCAAATGCTAAGGGCATATTCCATACGATAAAACAGCCTCGGGGCATCATTTACTCAGTACGGACACACTGCGCCCAAAATCAGCCGACAAAGGGTGATCCACTCATAAACCACCCGCGTTACAGATTAACACGACAACACTTGTTTTATTGAAGCTATCTATTGGTGACACACGGTACTCGCGTTCGGTCAACATAGAAATATTTAAGCTTAATTATTGTGATCAATGTAACTTGATTTTTTTAACATTGAAAAATCTATTATTTTTATAGTTTGGTGATAAATTAACTTTTTTGGGTAGGATAGCACCACAAAACTGTGTACTTGAATAAAAAAAATACGATATTATTTGTCTTTATTTATTAATTCTATTTGTATATTTTAGCGCTAGTGGTTTTTGTGCTTTAAAAAAAACTAAAATAAAAACAGCATAAAGATTACATTTTTGTGATTTTTATATAATTTTTTATTTTTTCTTGTTTTAATTCGACAGTTATGTATCAATTACACGTAATAGAGGGGGAGCTTATTGCCGTTTTAGATGCACATTTTCAGACTCCGTGCTACTGATGATTTCCTAATGAAAAAAAAAAACACTGCCCAACCCGGGAATCGAACTCGGGACCTCTAGATCGTATGGCACGTACTTGTTTCACGATACCAGTCAAGGCAATTAGTATTAACAATCCCAACATTTAAAGCACAGTCTGTGTTAAATTTTATCTGTCACTCGGCACTCCTTTACTGCCCAAACGCGCCGTCCATATGCGACACAACACAAGAATTTCATTACAGGAAAGCGTAGCGATGCTTTTTGTGTTTAATAGCTAATTAAAATTTATCAAGCCATGTCGGAAAGTGTTTACAACACACAACATACAACACACAACACAACACATAAATAACTACCGTTACGCTTTTAAAATCATATAAAAAATTGTAAGCTTTAAATTGATTTTATGAACGTGTTGATAAGTGAAATAGGCGCTTAATGAATCTGTGCTCGTAAGTTTTATTTCTTGCAGTAAAATGGAAACAGGTATTAGGAGATTGTCATTAAACGAGCGATTATGTAAAAAAAGTTGAGTAGTTTCATACACTCAGTAGAAGGTGACTTTATCACTATGCTCTTTATTAGATTTTTACTTTTATTTTAATTTTTCATTTAAGAGCTATGAAATTATATTTGAATAAAGCTTACTTTGACTTCTCCACTTTACTGTTATTCTCCTTTTCGCTCTTCACTATTTCTAAAAGCTCCTTTAGCCTCTCTTCTTTCGACTCTTACTCTCATCTCACTCTATCTCTCTGCACTTTATCTAGCATATAAAACTACTACGGACATGACTTTGTCTGTTACAATGCATCTATGATCTAGTGTGTAGTTTTTACGTTTAGCTAGATAGCCCATAAATCTTAAAACGTGAAAATTAATATGGAATATCTTTTGTATTTGAGAATTATTACTATTCAACATCATCATCGACATCAGCCTGTGTACGTGCCACTATTGGACACGGGCCTCCTCTACAGCGGAGATGGTTAAGGCCTTAGTCCACCACGCTAGCCTAGTGCGAGTTGACGTACTCCACACCTAAGAAATTCTTAAGAATTTTCAAGTGTGCAGATTTCCTCACGACGTTTTCCTTCACCGTTAAAGTAACTGATATAATTCTTAATGAATAACTATAGAAATGATGGGTTTGAACCCGCGACCACCGAGATTTAACTCGACCGCGCGCCTAAACCTCGAGGCCATCTCACCGACTAAAATATATTCATCAACTCCAAATATATTTATCGTGTATTTATCGATAATGACCGTGTAATTTTCGATCGATAGTTACACCTCATACAATAGTATAGAGGTTATGTGCGCGTCCCCTGACCTCAATAGAGGGCTCTCGACCCGGTGAAAGTTGACCTTGTACATCATAACAATCATCTTTCTTGTTCAATCAAACGCTTTGTCGTGTTTGAATACTTTTTCTTTATTGTTATACCAAGGAATACCACAGCCACCTGTTAGTAAGCATGCCTCCGAAGAATTGTTTAACCTTATCCTACCTTCTCCTAGTCCTAATATCTTTATGGTTACTACCAACCCGCTTTGAATCATAAGGTTTTACTTCGTATATTCGCTGCACTAAGTTGCGAAAGTCTTTCGACCCACGTGGTCCCATTTACTATTATTGTTCTTTAATAAATAAATACATCCGACAGTCACATACATAGTTCAGATACCACCCTAAGATACAAGTCTTGTTACGGTATCAGAAACTACGAGAGACTTATCGGTCTCACAAACACCCAGACCTGAAACAAATATTTGCGGATCACATAAACATTTGTCTCTGTGCGAGGATCGAACCCGCGGCCTCTTGTTTCACGAGCTGGTGAATAACCAACTGCGTCACGGGTCTGTTTAAGCGTAGTCTAGAAGCATGAGCGTGACAAATGACCTTAGATGATAGTCTATGGCTACTTGACGATCTTTTTGGACGGCATCATTCAGGTGCATCTTTGTTTTCTTAAGTTTCCATCGTATATCATCAGTATCAAAAAGTATTAAATGACAAGAGAAGAAAATTAAATACGTACCTCCAGGTAATACGGCCGTGACAACAATAGCTCGACTTAAAATGACACCCGTCACAATATTTCTTTATATGTCACAATAACTAATTAAATTTATAAAATTAAAAAAAAAACAAATTAAGGCAAGTAAGCTATTGAGATAAAAAGTTGGGTGACTTTTACATATCAGAATGCATACTCAAAAGGGCAATCTATACTAATATCATGAAGTAAAAAGAAATGTATTCCTGCGTATATACAAAATTAACTCAAAAACTACTTAACCGATTTGAATGATTTATATGGATATAAATAGGACCTATTTTCAGAACACCTATTTTCTCCCTTTAACTTGCACCCAAGCGAACAGGAGCTCACATTTTACAAACCGCGCCCGACCGGTGGCTAATCGTGTATCTTCCGTACAACCGGTAGTGTGGGGCGGCCCACTCGGTCGCTTGCCAATTCGCGCTAATCGTTTGATTTATTCGCAGGTATTGCTTGAAATATCTTGCTTTCTACCTTACTACGTACTGAGAATATGTACAGGAAACATTCCAGAAGACAAAAGTGTCGTTTAAAGCAATTCTAAAACAAATGAATAACGCTTAGTTTTAACTAATTATTAGGTTTGAATAGAAGAACACATGTATTTGTATATAAATAAATACACCCAACAGTCACGTACATAGTTCTGACCCCACACTAGGATACAAGTCCTGTGTCGTGGGTATCAGAAACTACGAGAGACTTGTCGGTCTCACAAACACCCAGACCGAAGCAATAATTATTTGTGGTTCACAAAAACATTTGTCTCGGTGCGGGGATCGAACCCGCGGCGTCTCGTTTCGCAAGCTGGTATCTAGCCAACTGCACCACGGGCTATCCAAATATGTAAATATTGACTGTTTTCAAACAAACTGCATTGTTTAAATTATACGTATCAATTTTCTTGTTCCGATGAATACATCAAATATTACGAATGTACTTTGCTTAGGATTTACACATTTTAAGTAAAAAAAACATCAATTTAACACTAGAAAATGTACTAAATTATATTTTTGCTGTGTTGTTACACAGATAGTGGAAATTGCCTGACGTAAAACCTAATTTATTTTCTCCTACAAATCCCCTTACATTATATCCAACAACATAAACATTGTAACAATTAACACCGTTTTACAGTTATCTGTTATCGCAGTAACTGGAAACAAGCTCATTTATTAGTCATGCATGCGCAATTGTCTCACGCATACTTAATTAAAATAAATTAGTTAATTTTATTTACTATATTGTTAAATATAATATTATTTGACGAATAAATATATAAAGTTGACATACATACATAAAGTCCACTTGTATTACCCGAAGGGGTAGGCAGATGTGCATTTCTGCACCCACATTTCGCCAGGTATGTATCAGTACCACGTAATAGGGGGCGAGCCTATTGCCGTTTTTCGGGCACATTTCCAGACTCACAATCACAGGACTCACAGGAATCGAACCCAGGACCTCTAGATCGCACGGCACATACTTGTACCGCGAGACCACGAGGCATAAAGTTGACTAACTGATTTAATCTTGATTTAATAAATCTGTGTGCCAGATTTAATAGAAGTCCCTGCATTTATTCGGTGCGTCTGTGTAGCATACAAACGTAAAAATTAACACTTCAAATCCCAGGCGCAAAAAATCAAAACGCAAAACATCGGGAAGATTCATATAGAAGAGTTCTTCACTAATCATTTTCTGATTGTGGAATCTACCATCCACACACAAAATATGCAGCTATGGACTAAGAAATTACTTTGTCAACTGTAAAGGACACCCATTCTCAGCAGCAGGACATATATGGGCTGATATTTTTATTATAGTAATAAATTGTCATAATTCTATCATAGCTTAAATCATAATTCCATTACAGAAGTTCCCCGGTTAGGTCGAGTTACACGTTTTCGCGCAGAAATATGATTTAGTGTGGGAAGTCGCTCTAGATATGATTCGTACAACAATTTCGCACCAAATTCACATGGTGTGTACTCAGGGATTGAAGTGTCGGCCTAATATATTTATTTTGAAGGTAAATATAAAAGAATTTTACTCTAAAATTCGTACTTCAAAAAGGAATAATCGGATTATAAAATCGTATGTCTTTCCGTTAAAGCCAATTAGTTCCAGGTCTATTTTACTGATTTGTTTGGCAAAAAAGAATTAAATTCCAAAAAAATATAAGTTTTCCCTTAGTTCCCCTTCTTCAGAAGAAATACTGATGAAAAACATTAAAAAAAAAATTGTCGGTTGTCATCCCGGGTCGGGAAAAGTGTTTTTGGGTTTGGACTATTAGGAAATACCCAATAGCAGCACGGAGTCTGTAAATGTGCCTGAAAAACCACAATAGGCTCGCCCCTTAGTACGTGGGACTGATCCATACTTGGAGAAATGTAGATGCTGAAATGCACCTCTGCCTATCCCTTCGGGGAATACAGGCTTGAGGTTATGTACATACATATATATCTTGAAAAGTGGGTGCCGCTGCCTATCCCTTTTAAAAAAACAGGCATTAGTGTACCTAAATGTATATGTCGAAAAGTCTCTCATAGTTTCTGATACTCTTTGTAATACTGTTTATTTTAACATCGCTGTATTAATAAATTTACTACAAAGCTCCCCGTCTCATCCTACCTGCAATTCCACAATACAGAGGGTCAACCACCCAACCAAACAGCCCTGAATACACGTACGAATTTCACGCACAATGAAATACAGTGTTCCGAGTGTATTTGCCGCCCACAGTGGGCGCTCTGGGCCCAATTAATTTGTGATTTATACACCAGCGGACCATCGGGGGACGTGAGGGGGGCACGGGGGACGCGCTTTGTTTGTTCAAATTAAATAAACAAGGCGAATGATTTATGCCGGAAAAAGGGAACTAATTTGTCTGTGTTGGTTTATTGGGATGATGATGTATCCTAAGGCTTTGGAAAGTTATAGTTTAATGTACTAATGATGTTGAAAAAAGTACTGTGTAGCCTTGTTGATTGCGCGGTCTACCGTGTATCTAGGCGGTCGTGGGTTTGAATCTCAGGCACAAAATGATTGTTCAAAATTTTGGTAATTTTTTCTTTTGTTTTTATAATCGGTTACTGGGAAAGATGTGTAATGGAACGTAGACGTGGTTTCAGCACTAAGGCATTTTTTCTTAAACTTACTCGACAAGTTCCCTATTCTGGCACAGGTCTGCCAAAAAAAATGTTGTCCGACCTGAACAACAAAATTTAATCTCAGAAAAAGTGATGTATTTCTGCACCCATATATTACGTACCCCGTAATATGCCTGTTTCCTGTCACAAAAAAAAACGTGTTGCTACTTTAAATATCCTAACAAAACTCAATAATAAATTTTCCTGACCGGAAAATTAAACCCGGGACATCCCAATCCCAACACACACTCATGCCGTCTTCTAACAAGACAGTTGATAATATGCTTACATGACATACCCATGCGCATTTAACAAGATGTTTCAACATAAAACCAACAGATGTATCTTGATTTAATTCCCCATAATCAGCCGGATGGCTGTATTAATGCATACAGGGTTGGCACTTTGTGAAGTAAAACTTTTTTTGCGTACATCATTTATTTTGTCCTCCCGACACCTGAGCATTTCTGAAATCACTTCCAACTACTTTTGAACTGTTTTTGTGGCAAACGCCGAGACCTTGCCAATTTAATAAAACATAAACTAAGGTTTTCCCGAGTTGTCACTAAAACAAATGTTTCCATATATTATTTATAATTATAGATATTTTTCATTAAGGTATAAGTAGGTTATTTTTATAAATAAAACAAATTATATTTTTTTATATAAACAAATTATTTTGTTGTTTCGGGAATTGATGCTACATGAAGGACGGTCGTCCGATGTCGAAATAAGAAATTCAAAAATACGTAACCTTTACCGTACGGTTTATTTAGCTCTTTATAAAGTACTTAAGTAAGTACTGTCTAGGAGGGTAAAAATAAAAAATTAACATAAATAGTGACCACCCATTCCATGCTTCTGATTTCTCCAGTCCATATAACGGTTGCCTGCAAGAAATCACCGATTACGATAAGGCCGCTATTTGTGAAACTACCTTATTAAAATGTTACCAATATCTATGTTGTTTTTATTTAAATGTTATACAATAAAGCATATCTAATTAAATTAATAAAATAAACTTTATTTACGCACGCTTGACTTGGGGAATAAGCTGGTGAATACGTGACGAGAGCGTTACGAAAAGTGTGATCGGGCGAGGCGAACGGAAGTTAAGAGGGAGATATAAGTTAGTGAAGATAAAAAGAGATATATTTACGTTTTTTTTATATTACAGTACCGTGGCGCAGTTGGCTAGACACCAGCTTGCGAAACGAGAAGCCGCAAGTTCGATCCCCGCCCCGAGACAAATGTTTGTGTGATCCACAAATATTTCTTTCAGGTCTGGGTGTTTGGGAGACCGAAAAGTCTCTCGTACTTTCTGATACCCACGACACAAGACTCGTATCTTAGTGTGGGGTCAGGACTATAAATAGTTATGTGACTGTTAGGTGTACATATTTATTATTTATTTATTAACTCCACATGGATTGGAACCCTTATTACTTTATTTGTATTTTTAATTGCCGCATTTAACAACCCTAAGTTATAATGGCCGGTCTAAGTGAGGAGGTTGTAGCGGCGCTAATGTCGCCAGTTGTGCTATCAGCTGTCGCGAGATATCATACACGTTGTGCAAACCGCTATTTACAACAAGCGATCATTTTGATGGAAGGTTGGAACAGCTGTATGATATAGATGGTACGGGAGTAAAGAGGTAGCGATTTGACAGAAGTTGTGATGAATAACGCGCATGGTAGCGGGTTCAAATCCCAGCCACACAGCTCTGGTTTTTAGATGTTATGTGTATTCCCAATAGGATATCACGCACTTGAACGATGGAGGAGAACGTCTTGAGGAAATCTGCATACCCAAAAAGTTCTTAGGAACCTCTATAGGAGGCCCAGCATAGAAAAGCATATGGGCTTAAATAACTTTTTGAAGTGTAAACTTCTTTAGCGGCGCTGTGCACTTTTTTGGGATGGGTAAAAAAATTTGAACTCGCATCAGATCACATGACTCTGATCTAAAATGCGTAAGACGCATTATGTAATATAAATTGTCATTTTTGTGTACGATAGCGCAATATTTTACCACGTAAATGATAGTACTTTTATACTAATAAATAGAGCAATTCGTGCGAAATTATTCCCTAACCATTCCAAAATATTCAAAAATGCACAACATTAATGTTGAAGTTTTCACTTCTGCCGCCACTCCCGTTTTTCTTAAACTGATCACATTCAGCGCCCTATTTTGTATTAAACGAGATCTTGTCCGGCTTTAACAAGTAATTGGCAACTTCTTATCCAATTAGTATTTTCGGGAAACTTCCGAGTACGTATTTATCCGCTTCGCTCCTCACAAAAGCAAAACAACAGTTAACAATATAATAGTATGAGCACAATTGTCGTGGTATAAATCCCAGATGCGCAGTCATTGTTCGGTGCCGGTTAGCTGACCGTGATGGACCTTCGACCTTTGTAACAATCCTGCAAAGCCAGTTTAAACAAGGGGGACTAACAACTTACCTTTAAATTGGTCTAAACTCAAAAAACTGCAAAGGTTTAGTTAATGTTATAACTTGTGGAGCCTTCCTCATCGGGCGCAATTGGCTAGATACCAGCTTGCGAAACGAGAGGCCGCGGGTTCGATCCCCGCTCCGAGACAACTGTTTGTGTGATCCACAAGTATTTGTTTCGGGTCTGGGTGTTTGTGAGACCGGAAAGGCTCTCGTAGTTTCTGATACCCACGACACAAGACTTGTATCTTACTGTGGGGTCAGAACTATGTATGTGACTTTTGGGTATATTTATTTATTATTTTGAATTCCGTGCTCATTTCATAGGAACACTAAATGAAATATATAAAGATTATTCTTCGGAATTTTGTAAGGCTGTTATAGGCTGGGCTTCTATGGAAGTACCGCCAGTGTTAATAAGATCGAAAATACTCTCGTAGTTTAGATACGCATGGCACAAGACTTTAACTTAATGGACAGGACTATGTATGTGACTGTTGGATGTATTTATCATTATTTATACATGCAAGAAGTAACAGTCACTTTATCTTTGTACATTAAATGTAAGAAACAATAATATGCATTAAGTGTACTTGTTATTAAATTGGCAATAGCACTTTTACAAGTATTTTACTGTCAATTTCACAAGATAAAATAAACTGTTAGCCTTCGCTATAAAAATTGTAATATTATGACAACTTTCTCTGAAGGATAGGATCAGAAATGATCATGTTATCCGATAGAGGAGCTGAAGTGGCAGTGGGAAGGTCACATCTGCCGCA
This sequence comes from Hemaris fuciformis, assembly GCA_907164795.1. Classification (NCBI taxonomy): domain Eukaryota; kingdom Metazoa; phylum Arthropoda; class Insecta; order Lepidoptera; family Sphingidae; genus Hemaris; species Hemaris fuciformis. The sequence goes on from OU015454.1 coordinate 3,068,414, forward strand.
GAACCGATAACCGTTGGAGGAAACGTGTTCTGGAGTGGAGACCACGGCTCGGCAAACGTAGTGTAGGATGCCCTCTGGCTAGGTGGGGTGACGATATCCGCAAGGTAGCTGGTAGCGGTTGGACGAGGAGGGCCGAAGATCAAGCCCAGTGGCGCGATATAGGAGAGGTCTATGTCTAGCAGTGGACGTGACAAAGGCTGTTGATGATGATTACTACTTTCTGATACCCACGACACAAGACTGGTATCTTAATGTGGGGTCAGAACTATGTATGTGAATGTTGGGTGTATTTATTAATTTATTATTATTTTACTGTCTTGGTAGTCTTGCGGCAAAAGTGCACGCGATCTATAGTACCAAAGTCAAAGGCATCAATTTCCTGGTTGAACAACGCTGGTATTAGGATATACGTAGTAACAGCACGGAGTGTGAAAATGTGTCCCAAAAGTGGCAATAGGCAATCGCCATTACTAGGGACTTAAAATTGTGAAACGTGAGTGGAGAAACACTTTGTCTGCCTATCTCTTTAGGGTTACAGGCGTGAATATACGTACTTAAGTTATTATGTCATCATCAGCCCATATACGTCCCACTGCTGGGCACGGGCTTCCTCTTCCATTGAAAAGGTTTAGGCCTTAGTCCACCACGCCGGCATAGTGCGGGTTGGCGAACTACACACCTAAGAAATTCCTAAGACCTTTTAGGTGTGCAAGTTTCATCACGATTTTTTCCTTCACCGTTAAAGTAAGTGATAATTCATCGTGAATACACACATAGCTTCGAAAAGTCAGAGGTGTGTGCCTGGGGTTTGATCACACGACCGCCGAGATTCTCGACCGCGCGCCGAGTTATTATGTAACCAGTAATAATTTAAATTAAAACAGAGTAAACTAAAGCAACTCCATTAAATCCAAACGAGAAAAATAAACACACCCAATTGGATTGGTTTTTATAACCTCGACGCAATAAAATAAATCATATATTTAATACGCATTTCATAAAGTTTAGAAAGTATATTTAAACGATGATTAGGGCGCGTGACGCCGCGGGCTATCGCTAGTTAATTATGATATACGGGCATTAGTTGATCGGAGGAGACTTGTTTATTATACAATGTGTATTGTCAGTTCCACGCTTTAACACTGCATTTTTTTACTTAATGATCACTTTCGTAATACTAGAAAATACTAAGAAAGTAGAGATGGCCTCGAGGTTGAGGTGAAGAATCTCGGCGGTCGCGGGTTCAAACCCCAGGCACACACCTCTGACTTTTCGAAACTATGTGTGTATTCACAATGATTTATCACGTACTTTAACGGTGAAGGAAAACATCATGAGGAAACCTGCACACCTAAACGTTCTTAAGATTTCTTAGGTGTGTAGTCCGCCAACCCACACTAGGCTAAGGTAGACTAAGGCCTAAACGCTCTCAGTTGTAGAGGTGGCCCGTGCCCAGCAGTGGGACGTATTTGGACTGATATTGACTAAGAAAGACTATTTTCATTTATTGCATCGTATTTATTGATGATTTTGCCAATTGCGAGGTAGGAAAAGACACGAAGTATTATTTTTGATAGCTTCTGAGTCAGTTTGACAACATACGAGTATAATATTCTGAAAAAGACAAAACAATTAGTTAATTTATACATAAAATGTTACCTTTAATGTTGATTTTATTATTTATTATTATTAATTTAAAAAATGAAACGCAATTACTTATAATATAACTCGAGAATAATGAGAAAAAGAGTACAGAGGCTAATATCAGCTTAAATAAAACAAACATTTGATCCAATGCCCCTGCGAATTGAAGTGAAAATTACAGTGACTTACAAACGCCAGTGCGCAACAACCACCCACATTCCCAATCTGTGATGACATGGTGATGGAGAAAGCAAACTAATCAAGCGTAATTAACATTATTAGTAATCAATATGGAATTTGTTGGGATATGCAAATCGCTTGCGTGGGACACGAAGTTATTGCCTTCCGACCAGATAACGTTTGTTGATTTCCACAAATTATTCCATTTGAAATGTTTATATTTTGTGTATTTTTCTTCAGACACTTCTGTGAAACTAATCAGCCTGGAATCTGGAGTCTGTGTGTAGAATTCAAGAAAAATGATTTAGTTATTCACAAATTGTTTCAGGTCTAAGGGGCCGTTCAAGTTTTACGTAAGCACTATGGGAGGGCGGGGGGGTCTTTGCTTTGCTTATTTTGGATGACATGGGGGGTAGGGGAGTCTAGATGATGATTACGTCACGGGTAGTTAAATGTATTTTCTTATTTTTAAAATTATAATGATAACATTCTAAATATAATATTAAAAAAACAATACATTAATTGAAAAAATACTTACGTAAGCATGGGGGGAGGGGGTAAGAGCTTTGCTTACTTTTGCTAACAAGGGGGATGGGGGGGTAAATAATTGTAATAAATCTGCTTACGTAATACTTGAACGGCCCCTAAGCAACTAAAAGTTAATCATTGTTTTCGATATCTTTAACAAAAGACTTCTGCATCCAGACCAAATCCATAAAATGGGAAAAAATGGAATTAGCCCCTACATACTGGCATGCTTCTAGGCACATGAGTTATTTTCGATTCAAAAAGTGAGCAAGCCTTCGTGTGCCATACTAATTTTGCTTTAGTTGATTATTACGCCCAAAACTCTTAGCAGAAAATCACAATCATTCTTAAGTTATTTTTTCTTCTTGGTTAAAAATTTGAATAATTATAATAGTCTTGTGTTGTAAGTATCACAAACTATAAGAAACGATTGAGCCTCACCAACACTGAAACAAACTCCAGTGGACCAAACAAACATTTGTCTCGGCGCAGAGGTATGACTAGCAGCCCCACATTTTGCGAGCAGGAGTTTAACCAAGTGTGCCGTGGTAGCTGTCATGCATTCAGGAGATATACACGTACCTCCTGGTATCTCTGGGGTTTAATCTCTCAACTTGGACCGTCGGCGCCAGTAAATCAGATACGCATTCTCAGGCAGTCCCACTATTTATCCAAGTTTAAATCCGATTGTGGCGGTGTTGTGTATTTGTCTACAAGCTTCCGTATTCCACTACTGTAGATTACTTAACTAACAGGATAAGTCTTAATTGGATTCTCTAAATATTCTATATTCTAAAGAAGCCTTTCTTTAGTTTCGATTTATAAATCGAGCAAAGGTAAAAAAAAAATTGATATCTATTCGGCCTTTCAAAATGAAAGCAAAACAGATTTTTTTTACTTTGGTTATGTAGATATTTCCCTTTCCTAGAAATAAGAAGAGTTAGTCGTAAGAATAGGGTTGTTACATCCCTAAGAATTTAATTGAGAAATTTTTTAAATCATTCATTGTGATAATTTACATACATAAAGTTTCACTAATTATGATTCACGTTTTCCACAAAGATTTCCAAAGGTTTCTCAATTAGCAGATGGATATTTCAGTAAGGGTTAAGAAAACTGTGTGCTCATTAATACAGCGCTGTTAACGAGCACATCCAATTAACGAGCGCCTGTGACTCGGGACGTGACAATTCACATGGGACTTGTGTTTTCGGCTTTAGTAATTTAATAAACAAAATTCCTTTGTGAAGGAGCATCTGGCGAAATAATAGATTTGGGTGGTCTTCCTTCTTCTGCAAAGAAAACTATAATAATCAAAATGATAAAGCGATTCGGTAGTCAGCTAAGATTACGATGTGAATGTGCTAGCTTCACCAGAATTAAAGTTACTCAAAAATTCGAAGTCAAGAAATGCAGAGGGAAGAATTGACGAATGAATGAATCATGAATGAGTAAATGTATCCATGAATCATGGATGAAGGAGTACAAAAATAGACAATCTTTATTAGCTGGGACATAATCAGATTTACCGCTCCATTTTCGCTTGTAGTAATGCTAGTTGAAACGTAGTTTCGTTTATGTTCGCACGGCAGTGTTTCAAACTGATTTTTATTGAATAGGATACAACCGAACAAGTAGGTCACCTGACTAAGTGAGTTACCATGAAGTGCCATGAACACCCAAAATACCAGAGGAAACATCGTTGCGTTCCAGTCTCAAATTTTTTTTTTCAACTAATACTTTATGGCTATTTGAGGTACACTGCATACCCTACGTGAGCAGTGATGATATCTTAGTCATATTGACACTGTATGCACTTAAACCAGTAATATTGAGGAATGCTAAATTCATGGGAGTTCTAACGACCTGTATTTGGCAAGAGTGGACTAAGGCTTAAATTTTAATACGCGTATATGAGACCTCTCCCAATAGCGCCTATTTGATTCCCCGTGCCGCATTTGGTTGGACCACCTTGCAAAATAAGTGGCCGCTGGTTCGATCCCCGCACCGTAAATGTTTGTGCGATCCACAAATATTTGTTTCGGGTCTCAGTGTTTGTAAAACCGAAAAGTCTTTCGTAGTTTCTGATGCCCACGACACAAGAATTGTATTGTTGTTATAGTATGGGGTCAGAACTATGTACGAGACTGTTGGGTGTTTTTATTGTAAAAAACATCTAAAACAGTAGTGATGCGCTAAGTAAAACTGTTTTGGTGGACCGGTTTATTTAAAAAGGAAATTTTAGTCATGTTATGTAAAAGAGTAATTAAGTACCTACACATAATTATTTCTTCTTAAACAATCGGAAAGTACTTTTAAGATACTACCAATAAAAACAAAACATAATTAGTTTAACGGTACCTACATGTTATATTACATGCATGGTGATATTGTGGGAAAATATAATTACGTTACTAAGTTAATAAGTCTAAGTCAAATTATCTTTATTCAAATAGACTTTTACAAGTTCTTTTGAATCGTCAATTTTATGATATTTTAAACTAAACTATATAATATAAATAATATTATATTCTCAACCATATGAAGTTAAAACCTTAATGCAAGTGTCATGTTCCGCTTCCGGAATAAATCGGTGTACATCCGGTTTGCATTTTTGCAACGTAGCCGTTTCTGTGATCCAAAAATATTTGTTTTGGATCTGTTTGTTTGTGAGACTGAAAATTATTTCGTATTTTTTCATACCCATGTCACAAGACTTGTATCTTAATGTGGGGTCACATACATATGTGACTGTTGGGTGTATTTATTATTTTTTATTTTCATTATTCTTGCCATCCGTCAACTGCCGTATTCCCCGTAAATTGCCCGTAGTAAAAAAATAATATTTAATTGCTATTACAAAATTAGATCCTTTATAATTTACGTTTACAGTTTTAAATGGCTGAACAGATTTTAAATGATTAACGCAAAACATTCGACTTTAAAACATACAAACTATGGAATTAAACGTAAAAATAAGTATTCTATGAAAACTTTCAGTGTTCTTTGTCAAGGTTTATATGAAATAGGTAATGATACTTTAAAATATAAACAGTTATAGCTCACACCAGGAATTTAATAAATTCTTTACGTAATGTCATACATTTTAATTAGTTGTTCTATTTTCCCGGACACCTGTATAAATATATAATAGGGATGATGACTCCTTTTTATTTACTTTTGTCAAAACATCAAAATATCTCAATGAATCGAATGTATAAAAATATTTTCAAAATCTGTCCAGATACAAAGAAATGACCAGCATTAAAATCGAAAAATGTAAATTCATCTTAAAAAGATAAATATTTTTTTAGCAACAGTGTTGTAGTGCGCGCATATAAGACAGATAGCTAAATTTTTCCATTATGCAAAATACGCTCCCGCTCCTTTATTGTATAATAAATTACCACTTCTTTTAAAAACTTTCTTTATGGTTACAAAACGTACCATTTTTTCAAGTCCAGTCCAAGTCCACAAAGTCAAGTCAAAGTCAAAATTATCTTTATTCAAATAGACTTTTACAAGTTCTTTTGAATCGTCAATTTTAAACGAAACGTGTTTTCGCAGTGGAGAAGAAATGGCAAGAAACTCCCTCAGCAACACGAAATGTCATATTTCTTTTAATTCTTTAGAAAATATTTTATTATTGCCATTTTTTCAATTTTACATTATAAATGTCATAACAATACAAACTGTAGCAACAAAACAAAACTCTGATCAATTTACTTACTCCCATGGCTTATTATTTTCAATAATTTATATAATTATTGTTGTAATAATTTTTATAGTTTGCTTTTTTGTTAAGTTTATCTTTAATTGATTCCTTAAACTTTTTCAAGGGAAGCTCCCTAATAGCCTTCGGAAGTTTCTTATAGAAGCGTATACATTGCCCCATAAAAGAGTTACTAACTTTCCGGAGGCGAGTTACGTTTTGAACGAGATTACTTTTGTTCCTAGTATTTTTATTGTACATTACTAAGTAAAGGTTAAGTCGGTCTAAGGCATTCTCTAACAGTCAACCTAAGGGTGATGCAGAGATAAAAGGTAGTTTCAAATTTTATTAAATTGATCAAGATTATTTTATCAAACCATTAAATGTTTAGAGTAATAGTAGAAAATGAAGGTAGGTAACCCTATTCCGTTACACAATAATCCATGACAATACAGCGTCGGGCGACCGCACATAATTACGATTGCTGTTAGCACCGTATTTCCGATCTCCATATCCGACGCGCTAAACAACACAAACCAAACAATGACGTACAAAATTGTTTAAACGACACAATTCTCTGACGATGCGCAACCAACAGTACTGTTTCCTGCTCGCCTAATGATATATAAATAAATGTATTTCATTAGTAACGTAGTGTTATATGTAAATAGGTCCAACGGTTATATGGTAGTTTTAAGAATAGTCTCGTATTTAGGTTAGTGACGGTTACAATGAGTTTGATTTACACGTCTTCTAAATTAAGAGTTTGCATTGTAAATCGTATCATTTTTAAGAATCATCAATTCATTAAAAAATACATTAATTAAAAAAACAAATTTAATTTCAAATGATTTTATTGCTTCGTTTATTTTTATATACAAAAGTAAAGAACGTCAGTCCGCGTGTTCATCTCTTCCTGTTATCTGTTTCTTTTAAGTGGGGTTTATTTTTATTGGCTGATGATGATGATGATGAAGTTCTAGCTATACTGGAATTGCATTAAATAAACTGAACAAATGACAAATTGTTGCAGAGGCGGCGTATCTGGTGGTGTCTCCCTGGGCGCCCACTTAGTCTGCGCGAAGGCACCTGGACTCACGGACAAACAGCGAGCCATGTGTCGGGCCTCGCCTGCAGCTATTGCAGCCATCGGGGATGGGCTTCGGTATGTACCAGATGACCAGCTAATTAGACCTGTAGCAATCTCACTCGGAGGCGATACTCCCATAGAAGCCCAAAGCCCAGCAAGCCTTACAAAATTCCGAATAATAATCTTTAAGCTTTAAATCTTTATTTAACAAAAGCAATTTGACATATAAATGAGAATATTCTGATCCCACAATAAACAATTATAAAAAAAATAACGTGAAACGCTTTTGGGCTTTTATGAAAGTACCGCCACTGATCTCACTCACCTTACGTATGTACATATATCGTCATCTTGCCTAGCTCGGATCTTACTATGTCTGCCGAGCAAAGGACTCCACTCCAGAACACGTTCCTCCCAACGATTAATCGCTACTGCAATATATGTGATCTGCTCAATGCCACTTTAGCTTGCTAATCCTTCGAATCTACGATTAGACTATCATATGTTTGTCACGGCCACTTCTTAGTAATTCGGGTTGGGTATAATACCAAGACTTTTATAAATGTGTGATAACCAATAGCAGCCCTTCATTTTTGATTGAAAATTTTATCCTTGAACGTGACAGAATCAACAGGTGACAGACAAGCGACACTCGGCCCTATACAAAATATTGTCTATTTATTCCCTTCTAATCTTATTCAGCTATTCTATGGCTATGTCGATGTACGATTTACATCAGGTGGCTCACTTGCTCGTTTGCCTCCTTTTTCCATACAAAAAAAAAAAACATAAATTTCCTAATGTCAGAAGAAATCAGTAACTACGCTGAACAGGTATGTTTGAAGCAATAACCTAATTCACAATGAATTATCACTTAATTTAATGGTTAAGGAAAAGTCTTGATAAAACCTGCACACCTAAAAAGTTCTTAGGAATTTCTTAGGTTAGTCCGCCAATCCGCACTAGGCTAACGTGGCGGACTAAGGCCTTAACCCTCTTAATGGTAGAGGAGGCCCGTGCCTAGCTGGGCTGATAATGAATAACATAAACGAGTGTCATGTTGTCGCTACGGAAATCTGTTTTGTTATAACAATCTTTTCTGCAGGATGGCATACGAAGAATGTCGAGTCCAGCTGAGCGGTCGCAGATGGAACTGCAGTGGCGTTGGCGATGGCAACCATTTTGGACACGTCATGCCTCTAGGTGAGTTGATCGACAACATTAATTATAATCATCATCATCATCGGCAGCCTTTCTTACGTCCACTGCTGGACATAGGCCTCGCCTATGGCACGCCACTGGGCTCGATCTTCGGCCCTCCTTATCCAACCGCTGCCAGCCACCCAGAATATCGTCACCCCCCACCTAGCCAGAGGTTGATAATATTATGCCCTATCCCACCACACACCAGTCACTGCAACTCCTGTGCACCAGGGATCTGTCTCATAGAATTTACTGTGTACATGTAGAAAAGCATGCTCGGCAATTCTCTATTTTAAAGGTCACTAAATAATTAGTATGATGTCCTCGATCTCGGCGGTCGCGGGTTCATACCCCAGGCATACATCTAAGTTATGTGTGTACGTATTCATAATGAGTACCTACTTACTTTAACGGTGAAGGAAAACATCGCGAGGAAACCTGCACACATAAAAGTTTTTAGTAATTTCTGAGGTGTGTAGTTCGCCAACCCGCACTAGGCCAGCGTGGTGGATTAAGGCCTTAATCCTCTCCGTTGCAAAGGAGGCCCGTGCCCAGCAGTGACGATGATGCTTTCATGGCCGAGTGGTTGGTGAAAAGAGATATAATTAAAGTAACATGAAATATTACGTATATATAACCCTCTCATGTACATTCAAATTGATTTACGCCACCGCTATTCCTTGCCACGTCTTGTCCATTTCACTTGATATATTTTTAATGGCTTACATTAATTATCTATAATTTATAAGTTTACTACATAATTCGCAATTTATTTCACCTTTGCCCCTATTACCCCACTTCGATAACTTTTATCTCATTTTAAAGAAAAATTATATAGGAAGTATACTCAGTATTTGAAACATTCCAAGATGGTTACATAACCGTAACCTTACAACTTACATGCGATAGACATCGAAACACGATTTGGGAGGTTCTCATTTCAAATGATAGATGTAATCAAATAATAGCTGACAATTTCGTTTGAGTTGAAGACACTGTGTACATCACAGAACAGTTGAATAAGACTAAAAGAAAATGTCAGCATGCCGAGCGTGCCAAACCTACGATTAGACTATCGTATGTTTGACACGGCCGCTTCTTAGTAATTCGGGTTGCGTGTATTAACAAGACTTTTATAAGTGACCAAACAAAAGCAGCCCTTCATTTCTGTTTTTAAATTTTTATCATTGGTCGTGTGATCGTAGTCCATTGAATAGGTGACAGACAAGCGGCGACACTCGTCGCCATACAAAATAAATAAATAATAAATAAATACACCCAACAGTCACATACATAGTTCTGACCCCACACTAGAATACAAGTCCTGTGTCGTGGGTATCAGAAACTACGAGAGACTTTTCGGTCTCACAAACACCCAGACCCGAAACAAATATTTGTGGATCACACAAACATTTGTCTCGGTGCGGGGATCGAACCCGCAGCCTCTCGTTTCGCAAGCTGGTGTCTAGCCAACTGTGCCACGGGGCTGTCAAATACTGTCTATTTCCCTTCTAATCTTCAGCTGTTCTGTGAATTCTGTGAATATCCTAAGTTTATGCATTGGTTTTCTTGGGGACTACAATGGGAATATGACGATGCATATCCCATTTGGCCTTGGAGACGAGTGTCATTAATCTCTTTACAGGGACAGAATTATAAAAATTGTAATGATCTCTAAGAGACATAACAGGTTATATGAAAAATCCCTTTTTTCATATTCGAACTATAGCCACTACCACTATACCACCTGTGGTAGGCAAACCAATTCATACGGTATCATTTGACTACGACTCGCCTCTACCACTTAAAAAATTACTAATTATACAACCGCGACGATTAAATGGATGTAGTTGTTAGTAAAACGTATTTTTTTGCCGAGATTTTTTTAATGTCACAGTATTTGTAATCGACGTGGCTATTGCCTGTCTTAGTTTTCGATCAGGGTCCTTATACACCCTGTATACGAGTTTAGTACGATCTGAACAAACTTATCATTATTCAATACAATAATTTCCGCATATAAATCCACCGTATACCACCCAATAACTAAACACACTGTATTATAACGTATTAGTCATTAAAACTATGAATTTACGATCTCTTGTATGAAAGATGATGTTCTATCATAGCCAATAATTTGGCTTGTATCAATCGTGATGGTAGCCGCCCACAGACTTCTTGTTTCTAAATTATGTTTATTTATAGTCTCTTCATATTATTGTGTTCAAAGACAATTTTAGTAGGAAATAACACTTTAATTGTTTTGCTCGAAGAAATAACTACTACTTATTTGAAAAAGTAATTCAAAAAAGTAGAATCAGCATTTTAAATTGTTGATCCCACGGCGTTAGCGATCGACTGATTTCGATTCCTGATTCAGACTAAACGTTACTGGGGTTTTTGAAGTTATACGAGTACTTCATTTGGCGCGTTAGGGAAAAATATGAGAGTAATTTTTTACAATGCGCGTGCACACGAAAAACTGACACTATGAAGTTATTCAAAAAAAGTTTATATGTTTCAGATTTTAAAAATGTAGAATAGTGACAGTAATAAAAAGGAATTGATATATTTATTAGTTGTCAAATATTTATAAGCGCGTTCAGAAATGTAATAAGTTGTGTAAACTAAGAACTATGTACCTATGTGACTGTTGGGCGTATTTATAAGTTTTACTTCAGTCGTGTACATAAGTACACACACACACTTTTTTATTCGGAAAATATCAGTAGCCGTACGGTGCCCAAAAAACGACATATTGAAACGGATTCCCCATTTCGTAAGCCTAGAACAAGCAAAATTACCTCTATAGAGATTTGATAGCAAGTCTTTTTTTCATTATTATCCATTTTTAAACTATGAATAAATATAACAGAAACTGCAGGCTTTCGCTGGCAATAGGAATAAATTCTGCCACTTGTGTCTCGCCCACTGCGGACTCTCGTGATTTATGCACGAAAGTTAATTGACAGTTTGTTTAGAGCTCGTCTCTATCGCTTTGTAACTGTGTCGGGTCGGTGCCGTGTCGTCGAGTGTAAATCATACTATATTCGACGCTTTATTTCATTCTACAATAATAAATAAATTAAAATCAGACTTTTCTGGTTATCAAATTTAGGTCAAAATATGTTAGTGCAAAAACAAAACAGTAACTTGGCGGATAGTTTAATATGTGGATAAGATTACATATGTATGTATGAAATACTTTTGATCTCGTAAAAAAACTAAGATTCTTGAGAGATTAAATAAAATACTTGCACTAGATATCCTTATATTGTCCAAGCAGAAGAACTTGTACGGAGAAGTAGTACAAATCTTATATTTTACAATGGGATTTAGGACAGAATTCAACTCAAATATAGTTCGTAAACTGGGTTAAATTACATTAATAAATGCTATTAATTTATGATAAATTTTATTACTAAATCGATCAATGTGTTATAGATTATGACTGAAGAGTTTTATAATCAATATCGTTAACTATTTCACTATTTTCTAAGCCCCTCCCCCCTTCCCCGCAATCCCCTCCGGCACCGACCACTCACAAACTCATTTGCCTACCACTCGAGTGACATTTGTCATGCACTGTCACAACTGTCGAGTTGATCAAGCAACGGCAATTAAAGTCAATTTGAATACGAAATATAAATGGCTTAAGCGCCGACTTATGTTACAGAGTGATATATTGATAGGATTAGCAAAAAATTTAAATTCAATTTGAATATTTACTACTAGTGGGTACAGGCTACCTCTACATCTGGGACGGCTTCTATAGTTTTCTAAAAGTATTTCTTAAACAAGCGCCAACAAATACATTTTTGCGTTCCCCTTTTAGGGACTGTGGAGTTATAAAAACTATAAATACATCCAACTGTCTCGTATATAGTTCTGACCCCACACTAAGATACGAGGTTTTGTGTTTTGTACGAGAGACTTTTCGATCTGACAAACACCCGAGCCAAATATTTCAGGATCGCACAAACATTTGTCCCATTACGGGCTTGAACCGCGGCTTCTTGTGTCAAAGACTGGGGTCTATCCAACTGGGCGTGGAAGACTGTGAAATAAGATCTATAAAATATACATACATACATACATAACCTCACGCCTGTATTCCCCGAAGGGGTAGGCAGAGGTGCATTTCTTCACCCGCATTTCGCCAGGTATGTATCAGTCCCACGTAATAGGGGACGAGCCTATTGCCGTTTTTCGGCCACATGTCCTAACTCCGTGCTGCTACTGAGAATTTCCTAATGGAAAAACCCAATAACAGTTTGCCCGACCCGGGAATCGAACCCAGGACCTGTAGATCGCACGGCACATACTTGTGCCTCGAGACAACGAGGCAATCGGCATCTATAAAATATGTAATTTAATTACATAATATTTTTACCGAACTAAAATAAACATATAAATTTATTGCATGTGGTAACATTTATACTAATTGACTTACTGCCAGTTGTTGCATAGCGGACACATGAAGATAAACACACAAACATCTTGCTTAACACGCGATAACTTAATCGTGGAAAATTACCTCCTATACCGTACATGAGAATACAAGTTAATTCAGAAGCGAAATTAAAGTAATTCCGCTGTCTTTTGTCAGTACTATAAGGCTAACTTGTTGGTTCCCTTTATTTATGTATAGAGTAATTTGAATCGTGTATTTAAATTAGATTGTTGAAGTGAAAACTTCTTTAGCGGCGCTGTGCACTTTTGTGATGGGTAAAAAAAAATTACCTCGCGTCAGATCACGTGACCCTGATCGAAAATGCGTAAGACGTATGGTGTCACGCGTTGTTGTCGCGTTGTCATGTTTGTGTACGATAGCGCAATAAATATTGTATTTTATCACGTAAATGATAGTACTTTTATACTGATAAATAAAGCAATTCGTGCGAAATTATTCCCTAACCATTCCAAAATATTCAAAAATGCACAACTTTAATGTTGAAGTTTTCACTTCTGCCGACACTCCCGGATTGCCAAGCGTTGTTTTTTTAACCAACTTCTTTTGCAAGGTAATTTTTAGAAACAGTATGGAGTCTTGAAATGTACCAAATAAATGGCAATTGGCTAGCCCTTTATTGCGGAAGGCTAAAACAGCAAAACGTATCTATAGTAAAACATCTCTGACTTCCCCCAAGGGGATGCAAGCGTGAATGTGCCTATCATAAGAGTTAAAACAGATAATAAGCAACTACCAGTGCGGTACTTCCATAGAAGCCCAAAAGCGTTACAAGTTAATTGTGTAATGTCTAGTTCATAATTGGTTATTGTTGGGTTTTTATTTAACAATTTGTTTTTGTTAAATAGAGATTAAAAGCATACATACATACATAAACTCATGCCTGTATTCCCCGAAGGGGTAGGCAGAGGTGCATTCCTGCACCCACATTTCGCCAAGTATGTATCAGTCCCACGTAATAGGGGGCGAGCCTATTGCCGTTTTTCGGGCACAATTCCAGACTCCGTGCTGTTACCGAGAATTTCCTAATGGAAAAACCCAATAACACTTTGCCCGACCCGGGAATCGAACCCAAGGCGCATACTTGTACCGCGAGACCACAAGGCAGTCGAGATTAAAAGCTTAAAGATTATTATTTGGAATTTTGAAAGGCAAATTGAGCTTTTGAGTTTCTATGGAAGTACTACCTTGCTAAATTTTATCGAAATCTGTTGTTTTTGCTAGATGACTAGGTTTCAAAACAGTTATATTGTAGTAAAACTTAAAAAATCTTAATAATGTTTGTGCTAAGCAGCTTCTTTTTAAGAATGACAAGTTTAAAAGGATTGCAAAGAAATAACCACAGGCACTATTTTTATCTTTCTATTACTTTATCTGCATCTTTCGCAAAAAAAAATATCACTTTCTCTATTTTTCACATTTTCATTTGTCTATATTTGATGGAACCCAATCTTAAATTTAATACTAGTCACAGTACCTTCAGACAATGAGGCGAATAATGCAACCGCTTTTCAGCGTCACACAGACCGAGTCACTAACTAACGAGGTGCAATAGCGTAATTATATTCATGTATTCATGCGTCTCGGTCTGCTACATTTCAATCAGCCGTCTTCTCACAACACCCTTTGCAAAATCCCAACTGTTTCTAAACGGAATTCCAAATGCCGAAAGGTATGAAGAACCCATTCTATTTGAATTGCATACGACCTTTGCTTTTGGTTTTGGCCACGCGATAGTTTGTAGCTATAAATATAAATGTGAGTTTATGTGCCACTTCTTCACGCTTAGAAGGCCGGAGCAATTTAGATGAAATCGTTGTGGAGGTAGTTGATATCCTGGATTATTTTTTATTCAGAAAGTAAAATTTCCAACTGGTAAAATCACATCATCACGGATCAATCACGGAATCATATATGTACATGAATTTACGCACCTATTCATATCTCTCTGCATCACCCTAAGGTTGACTGGTAGAAAATGCCTTAGGCATTAAGTCCGCCTTTATACATTCATTGTATGTATATAAAGTATAAATAAATAAATAAATAATAAAACAACGGGAAACAGCTGGTGGTTAAACAAAATAAATTTTAGTTTTAGAACAAATTTTAATTTCTGCTTTCATTCTATGTTAGTATATAAAATTTCTCATTAAATGTATATAGAAAATTAGGATCTCTTTAACAAAAGCATCATTTAGAACTTTATGGTAGTACTCTGCGCTGTTACTGAATCTTTCCTAACCTAAAAACCCAATGATGATGACGATGATAATGATTTGTTGACAGCGACCCGCGAGGCAGCCTTTACGTATGCCATCACATCAGCCGGAGTGACACACGCTCTGAGCATGGCGTGCGCGAGGGGAGAACTACCAGCCTGTGGTTGTACTGCGAACAGGTAAGGAGATCTACGGTACTATCATAGATATAATTTTAGTAGTCAGGGTTCTCAAACAAGTAATTCTAGTAGAAAGATATTTAATTTCTTTAATGTGTGTATTTTCAAGAGTTATTAATCTCGTAGATTTTAAGTCTATAAATCAGGTAATTAGAAGTATTTTAGCTAAATTGACTTTGCACTTAATGAATATTTTTTTTTTTCTACCACAACCAGATCGAAAATAAACAAAATTTAAATTAATATCTAAGGATCTCAACAAAGTAGAAGTAAGTTTATAAATTAAAATAGGAACTTTTGATAATTTATGCTATTCAATATCAATCTCATTATTGGCAAACTCTCTTCACTTCCCTTTCAACTCAGTTCCATAAGCCACATAATCCATACACGTTTCCCACATCTTGTGCACATATAAGCAATGATGATTTTCTTTAATCTATAAGAACTGTTTTTATCACTAGACGGCGTGTGGTGAACGCAGTAGAACAGTTCCAGTGGGGAGGCTGCGGATCAGGCGCGTTCGGGGCTCGCGTGGCGCGGAGATTCCTGGACGCGCGGGAGTTGGAGCGGGACGCGAGAGCCCTCATGAATCTCCACAACAACCGCGTTGGAAGGAAGGTGAGCGAGGTACTAGCGCACTGCACGTTATTACTGCACTTCTGCACTTATTTCTTCAAAGGTATTTTTAGGAGGAAATCGAGCAAACGATTACCATCATCATTTCATCATTAGCCTATATACGTCACACCACATGCCCGTGACACATCTGAAAGGGTTTAGTCCATCACGCTGATCTAGTGCGTGTTGGCGGATCACACACCTAAGAAACTCCTAAGAAGTTTTAAGTGTGCAAGTTTCCTCACAATGGTATCTTTCACCGTTCAAGTACGTGATAATTCAGAAGTTTGCCTGGGGTTTGAACCAGCGACCGCCGAGATTCTAGACCACGCGCCTCAACCTCGAGGCCATCACTTCAAGTAATCGCTTACTTTTACATAATGTGCTGTTTTTTTTGCTAATCCTGTCAATATATTATTCTGTAACACAAGTCGGGCTTAAGACGTTTATATTTTGTATTCGAATTGACTTTAATTGCCGTCGCTTGATCATCTCGACAGTTATGACAGTGCATGACAAATGTCACTCGAGTGGTAGGCAAATGTGTTCATGAGTGGTAGGTGTCAGAGGGGACTGCGGGGAAGGGGGGAGGGGCTTAGAAAATTCTGGAATAGTTAATGATATTGATTATAAAACTCTTCAGTCATAATCTATAGCACATTGATGAACATTGAATGGTACACTTGGAAATAATTTATATTAATTTTTGATTGAAAGTCTGACTCGATTTAATAATAAAATTTATCATAAATTAATAGCATTAATTACTAGCTTAGCCCAGTTTATTAACTAACTGCGGGGAAGGGTTATTGATTATAAAACTCTTCAGTCATAATAATAATAATTTTGATTAATTAAAGTAATTTTGCAAAAAGAAACCTATATACTGGAAAAATATTACAATCACAGTCCATCTAAATTTTAACAGCAAAATTAAGAAGAAAACTACTATGACATAACACAGAATGGAATTAAACTCAAATGTATGTATTTTACTTGATGAGTGAGTTCTTCATTCATCCTACATTCTAATGTCATCAAGATTACTGCTCAGAAACTGGAATGAACCATTTAGTTAATCACTCTAGTATTGGAGTGTAACTGCACTAAGATCTCTCTTTAGACTTGCAATCCAAGAAACTAGATTTGCAAGCTACAACACCTAGCGATAACTAAGCTATGTTTCTACAATCAAATGGACACACACTCATACTATTATCATGTCAGAGGTCACGTCAATAAATACACCCAAGTCCGTGCAATGTTCTCAACCCACACTAACAAACAAGTCTTCATCATCATCATCATCAGCCCGTATACATACATCCCACTGCTGGGACGCCGGACGGGCCTCCTCTACAACTGACAGGGTTTAGGCCTTAGTCCACCACGCTGGCCTAGTGCGGGTTGGCGGACTACACACCTAACAAATTCCTAATAACTTTTTGGTGTGCAGGTTTCCTCATGATGTTTTGCGTCAAAGTACGTGATAATTCATTGTGAATACACGCATAACTTCGAAAAATCAGAGGTGTGTGCCTGGGGTTTGAACCCGCGACCGTCGAGATTCTCAACAAGTCTTGTGTCGTGAGTATCAGAAACTACGAGAGACTGTAGGGTCTTCAAAACCCAGACATTTGTCGTTGTGCGGGGGGACCTTGGCCTTACGCCAACAAGCTGGTGTCTAGTCAACTGCGCCACAAGGCTGTCAATAGAGATTTAAGTCACGCGTAAGGCGAGCATATTGCCGTTTATCGTGCGCGTTTCTAGACTTCGTGCTGCTACTGAGAATTTGCTTACTTTCTTCTAATACTATTTTTATGCTAGTAGAACACAAAGTAAATCGTGATGGCTTCAAGGTTTAGGCACTTCATCATCATGAAGTGGTTTAGGCACGCGGTCGAGAATCTGGACAGTCGCAGGTTCAAACCCCAGGCACATACCTCTGACTTTTGGAAGTTATGAGTGCATTCACAATGAATTATCACGTACTTTAACGGCCAAGGAAAACATCGTGAGGGACTGCACACTGAAAAGTTCTTAGGTATGTATTCCGCTAACCCGTACTAGGCCAGCGTGGTGGACTAAGGCCTAAACCCTCTCAGTTGTAGAGGAGGCCCGTGCCCAGCAGTGGGACGTGTATGGGCTGATGATTTAGAACCCAAAGTATTAGCAACCCGTTATAGTCCCACCTGGGTGCAAACTTTTTGTCTACTTAATACTAGACAATGGTTCACCCCACACTCCTTATCTCTTCTCCATTAATTAAACACCTTTCTCCGGATAATTCAATAGCTTTCACTTACTTTATTTTACTTATATTACTTTAGTTACAATACCTCTTAACATTAATTACGGGTTATCTAGCCTATTATAGAGATTAAAAATATACGCGTGTTTTTGCTCGTATATAAAATTTTGAGTTCAATGAAAGTTCAAGGATGGACAAGCAGAGGAAGGCTAAAGAAGAGATGTATGGAGTGCGTGAGAGAAGATATAAAAGAAATCGGGTGAATTATGATATGAGGGCTGATAAGGATGTTTGGAAGGAGAAAACATACTGCACCGACCCCAAATAGAATTAGGAACAGGGCAAAAGAACGATGATAAAATTTTGAGTTCATCGCTTAGCGGCCTTTTACAAATCGGCATAATTCTGAAGTTCCCATAGCCGTTGCAAACCTTTTATAATAAAAATTATTGCACCGTTTATCCTTACCTCAATGGAGAACCACCCTAAGGCGCAGATATGTGGATGCAAATGAGTAATCTGTATCCATTAAAACGACATTACAACTGTTGGTAGCAATCACACTCGTGCACTCACTAATCAGCCGGAGAACAGTAACACAAACAGCCGGCGTATCCGGCGCCGCTGGCGACCATTACCGTATTGTCCGGAATGGACGATCCGCTATGATTAACCCGCGGGCGGTCGCCGTGAGAGTTTGAGGCGCTTTGGGTTCAGCAGATGGTTTGGAAATCATTTTATGATATCTATCTATTTTTGCATTTAAATATTATCATGATTTTTTCTGACATTTCGAAGCTGTGTGTGTATTCACAATGAATTATCACTTACTTTAACGGTAAAGGAAAACATCGTGAGGAAATCTGCACACCTAAAAGTTGTTCGAGTTGACCGACTCCACACCTAAGAAATTCCTAAGAATGTTTTGGTGTGCAGGTTTCCTCAAGATGTTTTCCTTCGCCATTAATGTACATGATAATTAATTGTGAATACACACATAACTTCGAAAGTCAGAGGTGTGTGGGGTTTGAACCTGCCGAAATATACATGACCGTGTGCCTAAACCTCTAGACCACCACGGGTTCGAGTATATGTAAATAAATATGTACGGAACTTAATCATTTTGCACCATCTGATGGCAGGTGTAATTTTGATATGGCTACCACCGCGGGCTGGTCGCACACTGCCATTATTCCATGGTAACAACGCCATTACCATTTTATGTTACTGTTCCATCAACAACAGGCTGAAGACTTCTTTTTTGACGATCATCTCGTGTGAACCCACTGGTGTTGGATGACCGGTTTCCTTATCTACGTGATAATAATTTATTTTTTTAATTTTTTTAATTATCATAAAAAAAAACTCACTGAATTCCCTATTGTACTTATTACCATACTAATTGATATATAAACGTATTTTGGATATATGTATATGTTTCAAAATCCAGTGGGCCTTCGTCCATGGGTATGAAAGAGATAGAATGAATACGCAAGGAAATCTGTAAAATAATGTACACCTCTAAGCCTAATGTAGTAGCAATTGATTATTATTTATTTATTTTCTAAAACTGTCGTCAGCTCATTAACTCTAGTGATTGATCTCAGTGATTTTATAAATTCTACGAAACGTTGAGCCTTGTAATACTTACTTAACACTAAAAAATAATTGTATGTTAATGGCCGTCCATTAATCACATGATGTTTTTTTAGCATTTTTTACCCCCCCCCCCTGGTGATACGTTGTTAGGTTTAAGACTGACGCCCCCACTCAAAATCACGTGTAAGAATCTTTAAATTTTAGAATATTATCTTTAAATACAGGTAAGTATAATTTAATTTTATTCTGAAATTAAGGATCATAATAAAAGTGTCTAGACAGAAAGGTTCAGGTTGTTTTTGACTGGCTTTTCGGTTTAGAAAACGCGCGTTAGACGAAAAAATAAATAAAAGTGATATTTTACTACAACCCCCTCCCCCTAGTGATATTTCGTGATTTTTGCCGAACGCCTCCCCCCCCCCCCCCTTCAAGCCTCACGTGATTAATGGACGGCATTTTAGCAGACTATGAATAATTTTGAAGTGTGTTTACGTGCAGGTGGTAAAGGACTTGGTTCATCGCGAGTGCAAGTGCCATGGGGTCTCAGGGTCTTGTGCTATGAGGACGTGCTGGCGGGCGCTGCCAACCTTCAGGGCTGCGGCGGCCGCCCTAAGGGACAAGTACACTCGAGCGCGCCTCGTCGTACCTCACCCCGCGCCCTCCGCACAGACTCATTTACTGCTACGAAGGTATGGAAGTTAACAAGTAGTAAAACTTGAAGAAATACGCCTTGAGACCTATCCCCAAGCTCAAAGCATATTTAAACTAAATAATGAAGTTTTTTTTTACGTACATTATAATTCATTTTGAATACACACATAACTTCGAAAAGTTAGATTTGTGGTGGGGTAACTGCCAAGATATACTCGACCGATATATTCATTTTTATTAAAATCTATCAACACCAAACTGCAGATCAGTAGTTCACAAAGCACCCTTCTATTACAGGCCAAAGCAGACGTCTGGCGTAGGGCGGGCCCCTCGAAAGTCAGAGCTGGTGTTCCTGGAGCCGTCCCCGTCGTACTGCGAGCCAGACCTCGCCGCCGGCTCGTACGGCACCCACGGACGGACCTGCAACAGGACTTCACGAGGTAAATGTTGTGACACTCAAATCCGCCCACGATTCAGCCCTGAATTCTCGAAGGAGTAAGTACTTACCAGTGGCGGCACTTCCATAGAAGCCCAAAAGCCCAGTTTGCCTTTAAAAATGCTAAACCATAATCTTTGAGCATTAAAGCTTTATTTAACAAAATCAATTTAAATTTATAAATAAATGAGAATATCCTGAGCTCACAATAAACAATTATAAACTAGACATTACAAATTAACGTGTAACGCTTTTGGGCTTCTGTGGAAGTACCGCCACTGGTAAGTAGGTATATTTCTATGTACACACTTCGCCTGCCCTGTTTTAAGTCTCTTCATGGCTAATTTGTTGCCGTTTTTCGAGCACTTTTTTATGCTATCATCATCAGCCCATATACGCGCTGCTGGGCACGGGCCTCCTCTACTGAGAGTGTTTTTCATGCTACTAGTAAGAATTTATCTATGGAAAAATTTGATAACAGATACAAGTGCGATGAATTACGTGTCAGTATTATTAAGATTCAAAGCGTCCAAAGCCCCAGGACGTAACTGCTAATAATATCAGTTGAAATTACGCACCTATTTAAAAATTACGAACCAAAAAATGCTCACCAATCATAATCAAACCTAGATTATCTATCCAAAGTTACACAATCTAATATACAAACATAAACATCTCATTGTAATTAGTAACGTCATCATCTATTTTATTATTAGAACTACCTACCCACAATAGACCCAGTAAATATAAATTTCTGATACACAATTAACGTTTTGTCCCAGGCGAAGACGGCTGCGAGTCTCTATGCTGCGGTCGGGGCTACAGCACTTCTCGCCGCGTGGAACGAACCAAGTGCAAGTGTAGATTCCATTGGTGCTGCAGTGTCACCTGCGCCACCTGTGTGGCCAATAAGGAAACTCACGTGTGCAACTAAACTACTAACTTCAACTGCCGCAACTTCATATGGACACATACTGGCCGAATATTCGGATATTAAATTACATTTTAAACGTTGTAAAGCTACGTTAGAAAATTTTTACGGATTTTGGGACACTACGCCGGGACTCGGCATTTTGTACCAGAGTATATCCAGGTCGCCTTTTGTACTAGAATATACATCGTCTACATACACGTGAAAGCCACCAAAAGCTTTCTATGTATGCGGTATGCAGACATAGTCTTTTATAAAAGAAAATCCACAGACTTCTTTTGGTCACCATCAAATTTCTTTTGAATTTTTTTTTCATGTTCACAAAACTCTTAAATGGTGAAAACAACGTATTCTGGTCTTAAATTTAAACTTGTCATATACATATAAAGTTGCCTAACTTACATATCCTAACAAAGATTCGTCGTTACATTTGGAAACTGCATTATGCCAATAATGATGGCAGTGTAGTAACGCCATCTATTGTCCATTTGCTAACTTAAAAATCAACACATTAAAAACATTAACAGTTTTTATTACTTTAGTTCCCCTTTCGTTATGAGACAACTTCTCTTTTGATTACAAGATTGTAATAGATCTAATAAAAACTACATCTAATTGTTTCCTAATTACTTGTTGGTAAATAATGAACAAACACATTCCTCGTGCACATTTTGATGTATTTAATCGTATTTTCTATATTTATTAAAATATTTTTAACAAGCAATAAGGATTTTGCCAGACTTTGCCTGAGACTTCAGATTTAGTGATCGAACGCACCACGTAATTCGGCTCACCGTCGATAGATGGCACTACGAAGTATTGTAAATAGTGTGTAACGAGCATTCAAAATTTGTACAAAACAACTCACATGTACAATAATATTAAATTAATGAAAATAATAAAGTATTATTTAGGTGAATAATCACAATGAGTTTTTAGGTATTGACCTATAATGGCTTGAAATGTGACTTAATTACGTAATAACTTATCCACTCGATTTTTGTAAATATTATTAAAACATAAGTACTTAAATTAACATTGTCTTTGTACACTAAATGTAAGAAACAACGGCTTTAAAATTATTCATATGTATTAAGTGGATGTACTTATTTTTAATTCGCTATATGTAAATTGGCTATACCTACACTTTCACAGATGTATTTACCTCGCTTGTTATAAAATATTTTTTACATGAAATAGATCTATGTGGTGGCATTTTTATAAGATTTTAATATTTATAATATATAATAACTTGCTTCTATATCGACCATCGTTTTTCAAAAACTGCAATATTAAAACGCTTTCGTAATGTTTTAACATTAAGTCCTATTTGAGTTTACTGGTGATTTAAGTACATAATTATCATCTAATAATATATTTAAGTAGACATTTTTAATATAACACGCTCCTGTGAAAGTGTACCAACCGCCTAACTTTTTCGGAAAGATGCATTCCATTTTACGATTAAAGTTTAACTTATTCATTTTAACTTGTACGCGTTTTTGAATAAAATGTTTGCCATAGTACCTTGTTTTAATTTTTTAACCACAACTCTCAGTGACAAAAAGACAACTTGGTACTTATATTTAAGCTATAAAAAAAACAATCATGGTAAAAATAAAGTAATATCGTTACAAAATTTTATTAATTTAATCCACTACTATGGCCTACTACTACTATAAAAGACAGATATTGTGGGTAAAAACTGGGTTAAAACAGCGTGTAAATTAATATTTTTCTACGTGATGTTATCCCATTCGACAAGAAGTGAGCCCGTCTTCTTCGAAAAAATGCATGAAGGAAATTGATATTAAACAATTTCGAAAAAGATTGCATTAAAATGTTACGTAACAAAATTTCGTTTGGATACACGCCAACAAATATTCCAAGTTTATGGTTTGAACAGGTTCCAAAAAGGGTTATATCTAAAAATGTTTGAGCCCTTGAAAATTTCATTCAAGTATGCACTCTGACCGTCTTGCGTAGGTAGGTAGGTAACATATGCATTAAGTTATTTATATTAGATGAGTAATTTTTAAACTTGGCAGATGGATTGTCTACGCGTTGTTATTGCCAGAGTTTGTCTAGTAAATACGTGAGTAAATATTGTTTGGAATAAAATATCCGATGTGTGTAAACAAATACTAGTATAATAGTTTCAGCACGTGGTTTGATTCTTAAAAACAATTATGTAACACGTCCTATATTGTAATCGTATGATTCTATTAGTCTTCAAAACGAGAGAGACAATTAACTCAATAACCTATTTTAAAGGCATAATACAATGTTTTCTGTTTTTTTTTTCAAAAGATTAGGTTCCGTAGGTAAATAAGCCGCCCATGTAGTGACAAAAAATTAGGTAAAAGGATATGGGGAATACCTATTGAATTTTTTGAAAAAAAAAATTACATTACGTAAAATTTAAAATGTACTACGCAACGCATATTTTTCAAAACATTTTTTTACAATAAAACTCACTACTAGTCAGATATAAATTTGTCCAGGTATTGTTTACAAATCCATAGTTTTAAAATCTGTATTGGTCCAATAACACATTACGATCAATGAAAACAAATGAACCACGCCCTCGAAACACAAACAATGGTAGATAATGTTTGTTTTCATTCAAGTATTTGCGGAGTTCACGCGATACTCTATAAATAGACATCCGTAAATATTTGTTTGTTTAACGAAATCACATGTTCGCGAAATGCGTTCTGTTTAGATATTTAAATTACGCATTATAATTTCGTAGAAATGAGAACAACATGTTTTGTTGATGTTTAGAACATACCATAGCGTGATTTTATAGGTGTAAGATTAAATAAATTATCTTATCACGATTAAAAAGGGGCCGGTGCTCTTGATAAAATCTATTTTTGCGCGCCTGATTGACGTAATGTAGTGATGACAAAAGAGTTAAAATTAAAATTATCGCCATTTAAAATCGTCATCGCTCAGTAGCTTGGATTCACATACAACTACGTACCATACCATCAAAATGTCGATCAATGAAAAAAAAACTTATTTTTATTAAACACTGGCAACAGTGAAACACTTTTAAGTATCATATTGAGATGACTTAGTTGCAAAGTTGAACGATCGAAAACAATTGTTAAATAAAAAATACTGCGAAGTAGCTATGTCTACTAGACGTGTAGAATATTTTTTAACTAATTGAATACGCAAATCCTTAGACATTCATCATGTGTAACCTTAAATAAAGTTAATGTACCTAAATAGTATAAACACGTGGCCTCGCAAATTTTATTACCTGTGTCTAACATTATTTTGCGATGTTAATTTATCCAATTCCGTACAACTTCTTATAGGTAGATAATGTTACCGTGTCCTTTAAATATACGCAAGTCTCGCTTCCGCGCGTGACTTCGTCTGCGTAGATTTTCGAATTGGATAAAGCGGTGAGCTTACCAGTACCTAGATCTTTGTGTATGAGCACATTGAAACACGTTTTCCGGGATGAAAAGTATTCTATCCGAGTACCATGTACTTATCTGAAACAAACATGTGTCTATCTAAGCATACTAAATGTATTTTAAAAATAAACTTTTACAATGATAGGTATTAAAAGGGAATTAGTGGAATTTAAAACGTTTATATAATAAAACGTTTATATGTATATAATAAGCAGCACATAAGTAGACTGCCACACAATAAAGCTTTTTGAAATGTTTACTAAGAGGTTTAATTCAGCTCATTTAATTCATAAGAAGATCGCTAAAGTATGGTTCGTTAAAAGTTTTCATAAAATTTTCGTGTGTTGTTTGAACTTTTAACAAGTCGTCGCAGTTAAGCCGTTTGGTTGTCAAAGGACTTTAATTGTAAGGTGAGAAAAATAAGCTTTTGAATTTACGTCAGCATCGTCTACCTACTATCTTGAGAGATTTTGCCATAATATCGTAGACTGGATATAATTTCCTATCATATATTGGTTACTTTCCTGTAAATATCCTATTCACACGTGGTAGTGCGTTTACTAAAAATATGAAATACAAATAAAAATAACAAAGTTGTTTCGATATTATATTATCACGATAAACAATAAGGACAGGTAGAGATAGCATGGGATTAAAATGCCAACATTAAATCGTGAACTAACGTATCTCGGCCATAAATCCATTGTCCACAAATCAGTGCGGGCTAACCGACGTGCGATCAGATACGGCGCGTAACTCACAAACACACATCACGCTCACGCTGGCTGTATGTCTGACGTTTAATGCATTTATCTGGCTGTTTCCGACAATTTGCGCGTGATACATTACTTTGGGAATCCAACATAATGCGCCATTAGTTTACGGATAATCAAAATGTCGCCATGAATCGTTGCGGTTGGTGTAACATGCTGCATTATAAATATTTGCTGTTGCTCAAAGTAAAACCTGTAATTAGTGCTCTCGTTATATTGATAATAATCGCGAGATCGCACCTCGAGAGAAATGCACCTCTGCCTACTCTTTCAAGGAATACAAGCGTGAGGTTATGTATGTATGTTAATATAACGCTGGCTTGCTAGATATTCGCCCAAATAACAATGCTATGCCACATAAATATTTTATAAAAACTGTTATTAAAATTGAAGATTAACTCCAGGACTTTTATTTCAATCGAACAATCCAGAAATGCGATTTCGTTGTCAACTATAGATAAAATATTGTATTTTTTATTGAATGCTTTAGTAAATCTTAAAAACTTATTTTGAAAATATTATAATATTAACAACTTGAAGCTTTACGATAGTATTGAAAGTTTAACGTGAAACGAAACGTATATCGACTTTTGACATTGGCGTTTGCTATGTTTATAAATTAATCCATATACCTACTCGAAATAACAAATATAATAAATAAAACTTAGGAAAATGCCAAAACCTACATGTGTTCAATGCAATACAAACGACTCTTTACTTTGGAGAAGCGCTGAAAACGGACAAATATGTAACGATTGTTACCTCGCAAACGCAGCTAAAGATTCAAAAGCAGAAACGTCAATTAAAACAGAAATCGAGGATATAAAAGAAGAAAAGGACGACAGTAAGAATGGGAAAGGTGACGGTGATTCGACGCCAGCTAAAGCGACTGGTAAGGGAACTAGGAAGAGTACAAGATCAACGAGATACAAAGCCAAGACGCCAGCGCCTTCCGCACCCAAGCCGCCTGCGCCTCGTGGACGCGGTCGACGAAGTATATTCAAAAGACAGCCGCTAAAAGCGCCCACAGCCACCGCCACTGTAGTCACCAGCGATTCTGTATTCTATAAGGTATGTGTCAAAAAGACTATGGAATAACTTAGCAACTAAAATTTGTTTAATAAAAATACCTTGAAGACATCCACGCATTTAATAAATATTTTGAAATCTATTTAAAACCTTTAGTTAAGCAGAACATCTGTTAATGTCATGAACCAATAAGTTTTTTTTGTTAAAGTTTGCAGTGCATGATATCAATATAATTTTTTACTTAAGAGACACTTGTATTACATCTGATT
This sequence comes from Hemaris fuciformis, assembly GCA_907164795.1. NCBI lineage: Eukaryota > Metazoa > Arthropoda > Insecta > Lepidoptera > Sphingidae > Hemaris > Hemaris fuciformis. Next base: position 3,095,640 of record OU015454.1, read on the forward strand.
ATAATGATAGTGTTAGTTTTAATTTACCATTTTATAAACAAAAATCTTGCTTTTAAAAAAAATGTATACTAAGATTTAACCAACTATTATTTTCACAGGGTTCCTACATGCAAGTAGGTGACATAGTATCAATGACTGATATTGACGGAGGAATATACTATGCACAAATTCGAGGATTCCTGACAGACCAGTACTGCGAGAAGAGTGCAGTAGTTACATGGCTATTACCAACAAAAGCCAGCCCACCTCCAGAGAAGTGTTTTGATCCCGCCACATATATTATTGGTAATTATTGCGGTGTTTTATAAAAATAACTAGAATTTCTTCACTTAAGTTTCTGTCTTATTTAAAAATTATAAATTATATTGAAAGGATAATATTATTACTGTCTAACATCATTACTTACAATCTTGAAAAGAGTTAGCACCACTACACCAAAAAAAGATGTTTTATATTTAGAAATTATGGCAGTTTTTCAGTTTTTTTTTTTTTTAATTAGTTGAACTTCAATAATCATTCAATTATGTTTTTTCGATAATCATATTGGTAATATTGTTATAGATACTTAATTTATGCTAGAATGTGTTAAAAGTAAACATTTTCATTTTTAGGCCCTGAAGAGGAACTGCCCCGCAAACTTGATGTCATGGAATTTGTTATGCATGCACCATCAGACTATTATAAAGCCGGTACCAATCCATACCCAATAACAGAGAATGAGGTCAATAACTACACTGGATTCATTTGGACCTCACTTGAACCTAAAGAGAGAACATAGAATAAGTTTTATTGTGTAATAAAGTTGTTTATGTTAAATGTATTTTTATAAAAAATCTATATAACCAAAGATAGTTGTATTAACTTCAGTTTCTTGAAGATTTAAAGTCACACTGATGGCAGATACAGAGGTTTACTGGTTAAGTTGACCTATTCCCGTTAAGGGTGTGTAGTTTACCAGTGGTGGGCCTTCCATTGAAGCCCAAAAGCGTTACACGTTAATTTGTAACATCTAGTTTATAATTGTTTATTGTGGAGTCAGAATATTCTCATTTATATGTCAAATTGCTTCTGTTAAATAAATATTTAAAGATTAAAGACTATTATTCGGAATTTTGAAAGGCAAACTGGGCTTTTGGGCTTCTATGGAAGTACAGCCACTGTAGATTACATTGTTTCTGACTGATTTGACTATGAGATGCCCAATTCTAAATCTGACCATTTTCGAGATATTTGAATTTAATTGTTTTTATAACAAATTCCCGATTTTTGGCTATCAGTTTAGATATTTTGAAATGTGTAAGTCTTATTATTACTATTATTTGATTTTTACATGTAAAATAAGATGATATATGACCACAATAACCAAAATAATATTGTACATAAAATGAAGAAATAAGTCATTGTAGACGATTAAAACATAAAAAAATATATACATTAGAAAGTTTGTTCTTCTTGAAAGGATATAAAAAAAAATTGATGCCTATTTAGCAGATGTCCCTTAAAATATCTATGTTTCATCAGCTATCCAACGAGGTATAGAGTTTGGGAATATTTTTTAAATAGAATAACTTAGCTTGGCTAAGTTATAATTAGTTATAATAGAATAATTTAGCTTGGCTAAATAGGGGAGGAAAAAAAATACTAAATTTATTAAACTTTCAAGTTCTAACAAAACATCTTAGTCTAAATTTCAGGTTCAACATATCCGCCTCTGTTATGCACACATCTTCGCAATCTTTTACGAAGTCCCCTTTTTCTACAACAGTAGTCAAAGTCTATCTCATTTCATTCGCCGCATCAATTATCCTGCCTCTCAATACTTCAACGGACGAAATTGAGTATTGAGTTGGGCCTGTACACGAGACTCTTCATGTGCCCCCACACATAAAAATCCATGGGGGGTAAGGTCCGGACTTCTGGCTGGCTAGGGTAAAGACCCACTTTTGTTTTGTTATTCGTCGTCATCAATCACACATGGTCTTCCCAAGTCTGAAAGTCGCCTTGAAACGGAGCCAGTTTCTCGAAGTCTTCGATAAACTACGGCGAATACGCTCACATCCGGCACTCGACGGCTAGGATAGCGTGTTATGTACTCATTGCGAGCATGTGCGGACACACAATTGCAGTATCCGTAGCAGATTAACATATCAGCATATTCCTCATTCGTGTATTCGTATCTTGAATAGTTCCGTATCACAACACAAGCACAAATCAGAGTCCAGTTTACAAGCACAGCAGTCACAAATCAGAAGAAATAATCCAGAAACACGGTCAAGCCGAGTAGGAAACACAGAACAAAATAATTTTGCATCTACCACGGACGTACCTATTGTTTATTATTATTTAGTTTTTTTCTTGCCTCCCCTATAGCCTATGAAACGATGTTTATTCCACATTTTTTTGTTAAATCCTATATTATTATACCTCGTTGGATAGCTGATGATAGATATTTTAAGGCACGTCTGCAAAACAGGCGCCATAACATTTTTTTTGAAATCCCTTCAAGAAAAATAAACTTTCCTTTTTTTATATATTATTTTCAGTTTTAAAAGTCTACAACGACTTATTTTTTCATTTTATGTACAATATTGATTATATTATTTTACATGTAAAAATCAAATAATAGTAATAATAAGACTTTAAGTACACATTTCAAAATATTTACGCTTATAGCCGAAAATCGGAAATTTGTTATAAAAAACAATTAAATTCAAATATCTCGAAAGCGGTTAGATTTAGGATAGGGTGTCTCAACCAGTGTTGTCATATCTACCAACTTTTTGGTAGATCTACCAATTTTCACTTCAGTCTACCTATCTACCACCCTAGACCTAAAAACTACCTATTTTTTAATTAATATGACATTATCATCACTTTCAATTATTTTTATATCAACGAGGGACTTTGCGATGTGTTGCGTGAGCCATGCGACGATGTGTCAAGCATACATAAAGTCCAGGCCATAAACAAAAAAAAAAAAACGTCAGCAATAGTTCGCCGTTCGCGCCATTCGGGCCCTCGCCCATAGACATTATTATATTGTTTTGTGATTCTGTGGCCCATTCCTGGTTGGTTTGTTGCGGAATAAATTGTGAATCTTTGCTCCTGTTTTGTTGTTAAATCTAAATAACTACGTATTAACGGTGCTAATTGCTGTTTGTTCTGTGTTGCGTGCATTTATTTATATAATGGATACTGACAACAGCGAAAGCGATGCACAGAGTTCTAAGTTAGGAACTCCGCCACGAAAAACTAGAAAAAGGCACTATGACCAAAAATATTCGAAATTATGGGAAAAAGACAAGGAATTTGCAGGTTGGCTTCAAGAAAGTACCAAGGGTGAAGGATATTTTTATTGCAAATCATGTAGGTGTGATCTTAAGTGTGCTGGTGGAAGATTTATTCTAAATAAACATGCAAATAGTTTAAAGCATGTAGCATGTGTAAAAGGTGAACTTCTATTTCGTGGTTTTATGCTCAGTTTAGTTTAATTAATATTGAATAATTAATTAAAATTTTACAAGCGAAATTACTAACATTAAATTAATTTATCATTGATTGCTAATGATTGTGCATGTATATATTTTAAATCCTAATTTTACGCAATTTCGTTTTATCTATCTTCTTTTAAATATATAAAACACCAATCTTTTAAAAAGTATAGTACTTGTTTTCAGGTATAGCAAGTCAACTATCAATCACCCAGTTTGGGCAAACTCAGACAAAAAAGTCATTTGAGAATAAAATTAAATTTGGTGAAATAAGAATGGCTTGTTTTTTGGCAAAAAATAATCTACCTTTTAACATTGCTGGTTAGTATGCTTGCGGCTTGGTCTACAAATTCATTATTTAATAAATGTAGGCTATGTTTTGTTTATTTCATTCACAACAAATTAATTTTAATTAAGACACTATAGGTATTCAAATAATATTATTTTTCAGGTGACCTAAATAAACTTATTTAAAATGTTTGCTCGGATTCTGAAATAGCCAAAGAAATTACATTCGAAAAAAGTAAGGCAAAAGCCATTGTTACAAATGTAACAGGAAAATTATCTCACAGTGAATTAGTTAAGACTTTACAAACTGAAAATTTTTCTTTGATTGTTGATGAAAGCACAGACAAATCAACAACAAAACACTTGGCACTCATTGGCAGAACTGCAGTAGATTTCAATGTGGAAGATCATTTTTTATGTTTAATACCAATTGTAGAGGGCACTGCCTCAGCACTACATAACGAATGCAAAGAATATTTTGATAAAGAAAATATTCCTTACAAAGAGAACATGATTGGGTTTGCAGCTGATGGTGCAAATACTATGTTTGGTTCACACCATTCATTGTCCACCCTATTTGCAAATGAGATCCCACATTTATTCATGATGAAGTGCATTTGCCACTCGTTTCATTTGTGTGCTTCTTATGCCTGCAAAACTCTTCCGAGGGGTGTAGAGGATTTTGCAAGAGATGTTTACAATTATATCCAAAATAGTCCAAAACGTCTGGGTGACTATAAAGAATTCCAGTCCTTTCTGGATATCAAACCCCACAAACTTCTACACCCAGCTCAAACAAGATGGCTGTCTCTACTTCCTGTTGTCAAACGGCTTTTAGAACAGCTTCCAGCTTTAAAGCTATATTTCCAAAATGCTGTTTTGAATGACAGGCTACTTGCAGCTCAGACCATCCATGCGAAGTCCATGGATCCTTCAACAGAGCTATACTTATTTTTTTTGGATTATGTGTTGCCCTATTTCCATGACATTAATAAAGAAATGCAATCAGAAAGTCCTAAACTTTATTTGTTATATGAACGGATTTTTACAATATACAAAACTATCTTGGAATGTTTTATTAAACCAGAATTATTGCAACTGACTGAAAGTGAAAAAAACAGTAGCAAGGATCTTAACTTGGATTTAGAAAACAAAATTTTGAATTTAGAATATGAAAATAAACAAAACCATGTACCAATTTAAGAAATATACCTTGGTGGCAATGTTATTTCCCTGTTATTGAAACAAGACTTTGTGGCAAGAATGAATGAAATGGAAATAATACAGTTTAAAGAAAAATGTATACTCTTTTATATAGAAAGTATAAAACAAATAAAGCAGCGTTTTTGTTTTAATGAAAAGCAAAGATTAAAATGTCTTAAATTTATGAATCCTAAACATATCATTGAAAAACATGCAGTCACAACTATTGCTCATTTAGGAGTTCAGTTTCCAGGCAAGTTAAACATTAATAATTATTAATGTTGTCCACTCAAGAATATTTATTTTATTTACATTACATTTTTATTTTTAGGACTATGCCCAGAAAACATGACCGAATTGGACCGAGAGTGGAGATTATTAAGAAACATGACATTTCATTTCACAGAAAAAAATGTAGATCCTACACCTGAAGAATTCTGGAAGCATGTTTCATCTATTAAAAAAGGAGACCAGTCTCCAATGTTTCCCCTGCTATGTGAATTCGTGAGAAAATTACTCGCACTTCCACATAGTAGCGCCAACGTTGAGAGATTGTTTTCTGCAATTAATAATATGAAAACCTTTCAGAGAAATAGAATTTGCACGGAGACTCTGGAGGGATTGTTACGCACTAAGAGATTCATAGCAAACAATGGGCAGCCTAGCGCAGAACATTTAAAACTTTTCAATAAAAATATGTACCTATAATTTCCAAAAATAAACATTTTAAGAATACTTCATGCATTTTAAATCTTACAAAATCTTTTAAATTGAGGTGGTAGATCTACCAATTTTGCATTTTACATTCTACCAACTTCTACCAACATTTGGCACATAATCTACAAATTTTCTAAAATTAGGGTTGGCAACACTGGTCTCAACTCTCATAGTCAAATCAGTCAGAATTCAGAAACGATGCAAACTACACGCCCTTAACGGGAATAGGTCGACTTAACCAGTAACCCTGTAGGTAGGTATGAAAATAATGGAAATTTATTAATATAAAGTAAAAATCTTTAACTCCAATAAATTATTAGTTTTGGCAATTCGCTTCTTATAGTCGACAAAGTAAAAAATATCACTTGAATTTAATAAATTCCTACCTATGAGTAATCGAAAAATTCTAGGATTATAACAATAAATTGTATTTAATTATAATTTAACTATCTTTTCAATAATTAATTCCTATCGAAACTAAATGAAATTAGTTCCATGTATATTTTTAGGACTTGTTTTCACAAAATAAACTTCGTTAATAATTGAAGTACAGGACAGGCTGTATGATTGCTATTCCTCTGCTTAAATAAAAAAAAGGTGCTACCAAAATTACCAAAACATAGCAAATTAGCAAAAATAACTGACGTCGGTCGATGAAAAGAAGAGCGGAAATCTAAGAAACATTTCCTTTAAAATAGAAAAATAAAAATAATGAGTCGTAAAGAAGCTCTGTCCTCCTTCATTCAGCAGATTCACGGCCGCCCGGTTGTTGTGAAGCTAAACAGCGGCGTTGATTACCGAGGTAATATTTTGTTTGTTTTGGTACTAATTATAACTTACGTATGTATCTGATTAGTTATTTATAAGTTCATTTATTTGTTTTTGAATACGGAAAGCTTAAAATAAATATTTTTAATCAATACAAGTGTATATAAAATATAAGTTCTATGTATCATATTTGAGGTTATGTTTAGGAAATGTCTACTGAAATTTGAATTACAAATCACTCATTAAATCACTAGAGCAGATTTTTGACTAGTTTTGAGTTTGTCTTACACATCTTTAACACCGGATTAGCATTACATATGTAATTCTTGGAAGTTCCCATATAAATTATCCATGTATTGCTACTAAGAATATTTTTTATCTTTCAGGAGTTCTAGCATGTCTAGATGGCTACATGAACATTGCTCTAGAACAGACTGAGGAGTATGTGAATGGACAGCTTAAAAACAAATATGGAGATGCATTCATTAGAGGGAATAATGTTTTGTATATCAGCACACAAAAGAGACGAATGTAAAAATTACTTTAAGTTAGCTTAAATCTGATTAATAAATTTTATATTGTTTATTTCTGTATTTCATTTTTTGAGATAAGACATCTATAAAAAGTACTAAGTTTATTTTGATTCATTGATTATAACATCTCAAACTTAAATATACATAATATGAATTGATCTTTATTGGTTAGTTACAGGTATTTGCTGTAAAAATTAATCATTATCTATTAAAGTATTATAAAAAGAATATCTTTTTAATTAAAAATGTGTTCACATCAACTCAATTATAATAATAACATTATTTTATATGTCCATAAATCAATATCTCATTCAAGTTGAGTATTATAATAAATCTTCACATCTCCATAAACCTGTGAAAAAAGTTAAACTGATTATAGTTTGGATTTTTTTAAGCCAAGTCAAATTATCTTTATTCAAATAGACTTTTACAAGTTCTTTTGAATCATCAATTTTACACTTTTTTTAAATATTATTATTATATTTATATTTCTTAGTATGTTATCAAGGTCACAGGAGCTTCAGATCTCAAGAGGATATCTGTTGAACATTTTTTAGATACCCTATCTTAGCCTATCTAAATTTGCTCAGGTTTCAAAATCTTATATTTATCTCTGAAAAATATAATAAACTATAGTAAACAAAATTTAATGAATGATACTTAAAACTTATGGAGAATTATTCTGGCAGAAGTTCAGAAATTATATTACAATTTAAATAACATGCATTTAATCACTTTACCTTTGGATCATAGACACTATTTTGTGGCCCTTTTCCATTGCCCAAATCATTGATTAATTTTTCTCCTCTGTACCCATTTTGTTTTGCATATCTTTCTGCAGTATTTCTTCCGGCATTCGGATCAAAATTGACATCGACGTTATAGTTCAACATTCTTGGCGCCCAAAAACTTGAATACACGTATACACACTCGCAAAATGTCAATGATAGACGAATTAATAATATCTTGAACATTTTGTACGTTGAATTCGGATGTAAAAGGATTATGTATTGAGATATCGCACGTCCGTCTATAATGCATACGTGTAGGTAAACATTTATATTTGTCGTCTTGTGTCAAGGTTTCTGCGCTTCTGGTCTAAGCAAGGTTACAAGAATTAACAATATTGTTTTACCTAGCTTAAGTAAGCATACCTAAGGCGAAAATGACGTAGGTACGCAAGATTATCTTGTAAATAGGGTTTCTTATACTTATTGTTCTAGAACCCGCAAGTTAAAAAATACACCTAACAGTCACATACATAGCTCTGACCCCACATTAAGATACAAGTCTTGTGTCGGGGGTATCAGAAACTATGAGAGACTTTTCGGTCTCACAAACACCCAGACCCGAAACAAATACTTGTGGATCACACAAACATTTTTCTCGGTGCGGGGATCGAACCCGCAGCCTCTCGTTTCGGTTCGGCAAGTTGGCTGTGCAGTTCAATGGACGACTGGCGTAACGATTACGATTGTCCTATAACAGTCAACATAATTTTTACGGTCTGTTAGCAATGAAATAAAACTACAATTAATCTTTGATTTATGAATATGCGAACTTAATAAAAATTAGTGGAACAATAAAAATCCCAAAATTTATTAAATTTTAAGGGTTTACTTTAATTTTTCTATCGGGCTCTTTAGGCATTTTTATGCGCATTGGCTCTATTGGTATTTACTGGTTATTTACAGCACGATGGTCCGACGACTTGAGAAAGGTGGCGGGTAGCGGATGGATAAGGGCTGCTCAAGACCGGGATGGTTGGCGCCTACTTGGGGAGGCCTTCGTTCAGCAGTGGACGGCGATAGGCTGAGAATAGAAAAAAAAAAAAATAGTTAGTTTAAGACTGTCCATAAAAATAATCGCCCTCTTCATAATAAGTTACAATTTTGGAACAAGTAATCCACTTACATCTGCTAAAAGTCGTACACTGTTGGACATCAGCCGACCACAAAGATCTAAAGAGAAATGGAAATATGAGATGGGTAAGTACCTGATTTTCACAATTTGTAAAATAAGATGTGCTTACAATAAGATAATTAACAACAAAATTGTTAATTACATACCTACATAATATATAACCTCACGCCTGTATTCCCTGATGGGGTAGGCAGAGGTGCCTTTCTACACCCACATTTCGGCAAGTATGTATTAGTCCCATGTAATAGGGGGCTAGCCTAATGCCGTTTTTCGGGCACATTAAAAACTCCGTGCTGCTACTGAGAATTTCCTAATGGAAAACCAAATAATACTTTGCCCGACCCGGGAATCGAACCCAGGATCTCTAGATCGCACGGCACATACTTGTACCGCGAGACCATGAGGCAGTCAAACAATATATAAATAAAAACAATATATAGTTTTAAAGGTATATTTACGTATGTACAAAAATATAAACTTATAATAACAATACCTAAGTACTTAAAATATACCCAACAAACTTTAAATAGTTACAATATTTATTGGAATTTCAATCAATCACATTAAGTAAGTCGTAAAATTACAAAGTTTTAATTGTTTAAAAGGATAATTGCTATAGAAAAATATATTTTTTTTAAAAATAACATTTTCGCGCTTACATACGAGGTGAAAAACCTTTCATCATTAGCATCTACTCCCCAAAACGTTTATTTTTATGCTAGCCTCTTAAGTTTCATGACACCAGACATAAGACAAATTTTACAATAACATTACAAAATAATTTTAAAATTTCATTAAACACTATAATAATTATTATAATCAAACATTTGATATGTAATATGCGACCATGCCTTTTCTAAGAGGCCTTTATTGGTAAATAAGTCTCAATATGTCTTGCGTGCATTGGAAAATATTATACTATTTAACCTAACGGATTTAATGAATTCCTTCTAACGGCGAGTACGACTTATACTGGTATAGTTCAGGACCTCCGTATCCGTATAACAGCTTGCCTCGTCCGTTTTCATCGTAGTAAGGGTAGCGGTAGTTCGGCCTGGAATATGGTTACAAAGTTAAATACATTATCCTACATAAATGTGAAATGAGAGCCAAGTTCAATACCTATATCGATAGTTGTTGGTTGTTGTTGTTGACTTCAACGACAAAAGAAGTGAGATCTGGTGCCAAGGTGCCAAGTTCAATGGTCAGTCCTGAGATTTATTTATAACAACATAAAATATCATTTCTTCTTATAACTTAGGATAATATATGTTGTAGCCTAAGGTCTGACTTGGCTAGTTCTCATATATGTGATAAAAATGAGGATTTTTGGACGTTAATATCTAATATACCTAACCGTTTGAGATGTGTTTATGAAATTTGGAGCACATATGTATCTTGCAAGTCTTAATATATGAGCCAAATTTGACACGTTTACGTGAAATAGTTTTTGAGTCGTGAGGGGGTCAAAAGTGTCTCCAAATGGTTCGTGTAATATTACACACGGTGCTGCTAGCCAGTTCTGTTACTTGAACTTGGCTTGTCTAGATACTTGATCAGCGTATGAAATGAGCACACAACAGCAAAACAAGGCTCAGCTTATTTAGCTGTTCTGTGAGATTCTGAATCGTTATTCTTTCTTTTTGGATAATAAAAAATACATTTTTTTTTCAAAGTAATATCATTATGTGAGGTCTCAACGATGTGTGACATTTATTTATAGATAGATCGTATGTAAATTGGTTATATAAAGTGTATATAGAATTTTATTAATATCTCGTAGAATCTACAACTGTCTGAGTCCTACTTGATGCACGAATTCGGTTCCTTCATGTTGTTATGTATTAAGGAACCTTACTTTGATAATTATGTACCTTTCGAAATACTGGAAGTTGGGTGCCCTTGGCTGCGGTACCGTCGACTCAGCTGTGATCAACATACACGCGATCAACACGAGCTGAAAAAAAAACATATTTTTAATTAACCCGCACTAGACCAGCGTGGTGGACTAAGACCTAAACTCTCTCAATGGTAGAGCAGGCCTGTGCCCAGTAGTGAGACGTATATAGGCTGACGATGAATGAAATAAATATGTATACAGAATTAAAAAAGAATATGGGCTACTCAAATCCGAAATGATTAGCGAATAGCGATCACTTGGGAACGACTACGTTCAAGAGGATAGACGGACTTTCGATGTACAGAATTTAGATAAAGACATTTTACAAGCAACTCTGGATTACTTCATAATTTTGATGTTTAGATCAGAATTAAGAAAGAAGTAGGTACATAACATTCAAATTACCAAATTATTTCTTTGTAAATCATAGAATTTGTATGTTAGTAATGTACAAATTGAATATCGTACCCATTTATTTCTATTACGGACATCACGTAATATCCATAAACCTTGTTAAAAGATAATAGTGTAACATGAATATTGATATTATTAATAGTAGTGGTAGATTACGGTGATTAAACACCCGGTTTGACATACACCACCTCGACGATTGCGGTTGCAAATCATAGGCATATCAGGCTTTTCAAAATTAAGTTAACGAGCCATCGTGACGATAACTGCATGTATGAGAGTTCTCAGCAATAAAATATCTCGTGTGTCTTTGTAAATGTGCATATTTATGTATAGATAGAGATGTATTTTGATACTTGGAATACAAGTAAAAAGGGTAATTTTATTTGTTCGGCAGTCAATTTTTTTTATAAGAATAATTAACACAGCAAAAAGTCAACCACTTTTTGGTAAAATAAAAAAAATGCTTGCAAATAGTGATTTTTTTAAAGCAACCGAAGTTAATTTTTAACTTAACTCACACGTTATAATTAAATTAAGAATAATAAATTGTGATTACAAATCGTTTATCAAACTGTTATCATTAATCTTAGGACAAATTATGAATATAAAATAATAAGAGTTATAAACTCATAGTGCGGTCCCCATACAAAATATCAAAATTATACAGCGTACTATCTACCTTGTATGCAAAATTTTATTGATGTCAAATGTGGCTACGAGTACGCGCATTACCTCACGTTTCGACAAGGCCATGTCCTCGTTGTGTTAATGTTTTCATAATAATAATTAGATAATCGTAAATTAAGGTATTTTAAAATGATATATAAGTAATGATTAATTTAAAAAAAATGGATTGAATGGTTGGAAAGCGTAGCTATTTTAAAAGGAAATACAGTCGCTTCTTTTCACTCAAATACTTTAATTGCATAAAACTTGTATGTCCGCCTTTCTTTTGAATCGAAGTGTCCTCGTTAAAATTGGCAAAGCAAAATTATGATTCGGAAATACACAACTTCATATATTATAAATTTTGCCTTTCACCTAATTGACAATATATTGATATGATAATACAAGGGAAGACTCCCTTATAGCGTATAATTTTCACCTTGACTACCCATCATTCGATTCATTCCTAATCATATGCACACAACCAAAAAACTTTTCTAGTGTATACAAAACTTTCAACACATACAAGAAGTTTTAAACATACTTTAGGAAAAGTTTATATTGGTATGGTATATTAAATATTCTACTTACCACCGAAAATACATATTTAAAGCAATCCATGGTTTGTTTTTGAACGTATTTTTGTCGAACTTGGTTCAACTCGCGTACACTCGCCACAGAGACCGTTACACAACTGATGGGTAGTGGTGGTAAATGAAAGTTCGAGTTGAATGTTAATGGCGTCGAGTCACCCACTTAGCTCAGTGTTATACAATGGAATACCCATTACGATGCTTAATCACCAGATCCTTCCAGAATAACTCTTCCTTTTTCATACAATCCATTCACCTGTGGAATACACTCCCCGGTCCCTCTTGAAAATAGGTCGGTTACAACTCACTTGGTATTCAAAATGAATTTTTTTTTTTTTGTATGTATGTGAATATATTATAATTTGTATATAGGTATTTTACATGTGTATTTACTTTGTTAGTTGGTATACTTATTGTTTTTGTTAATATTGTTTTCACTTTATCGTTGTTTATGCACCTACCTTTTATCTCTGCATTACCCAAAGGTTGACTCTTAGAGAATGCCTTAGGTATTAAGTCCGCCTTCATACGTACCTTTCATACATAAATGGATATTATTTCAAGTGGCGATGATTCTTCATCCGAACTTTATACTAAAATTATATGGTCGGCTTAAACATGGTGACCATTTGCCTGTCGTCGTTGGGGTCAACTAGACATGTTTTTAAAAAAAGACCGGCATACAGTTGGTCAGAGTAATGCCAATAGTTTCTCGGTAATTGAAAACTCTCTATTTGTTATTAAAATCTAGTGAACTTGTCGTGCAAAAAAGGATAACAAGGATAGATATTAAGGGCCAAATATCAAGTTTTATCTAATGTACGAGTATATATTCAACTGCTCTTAACTAATTAGTTAAGATTAAATGGTGCGATTAAATGTTTCCATGAGGAATGATGGTTCCGTTGGATAAACGGATTAACGGGTCAGGTAGTTTTTTTATGGGATTTGGATTTAATGACACACAAGGCACAAAATGTAATTAACACATTATCACATTTGGTTATTTTTTATTTTTCATGACATCATTTGAACACTAAAATATCAACATTCAAACACAAATCAACATGAACATAATCTCAATACACTTATATACATATTGTCCAGAAATATTTCAACACCTTTATATCTGAGGGGTCATGAATATTCCTTAAAATTTCTTTTTTATACCACAACAAACAGAGCTGAAGCAAATATTCGTGGATCACACAAACATTTGTCTCGTGTTATTGTTATTTATTGTAGTATTCATTATATAGGACATGACCCCCATTACAACCCATAACTGTAATGGTATAAATATTCAAATATTTAACGGAAATATAAACTATAATATACTTAATATAGTTTATTAACTTATTGCTTTTATGAATGTTACAACACATCTTAAAAAGCTTAGAAGTTTAACTTCTTGTGTAATTTATACTAAGCACAACAGAGTGGCTGCCAATAGTTAAATTCTCTTTAAAAGAAAATGCTCCTAACTTTCTATTGATACTATGGCGGCACCATTTAAAATTAATTTAGCTATACTTATAACTTAACAAGAGATGTATAAATAATTATCATCCCAACTTAAATCTAAAACTAATTCGGACTAGCAGATTATATTTTAAGCGTTCTATAGATATTCCTTGAAAATTATATTTTGACATATGAAATATTTACACATGAAATAGTAGTACAATAAGAATTAAGTTAATTATTCTGTATATTGTTTAATTTTCTCACGACAAACAAATGACAAGAACTGCATTGACAAAATAAAGTATCTATTGATGACTTTCTAATCATATTTATAATTTTTGCTTTCTTACTTATCAGTACAAATTTCATCTGTTGAATAACTATACATTCTATGACTAGATTACAATACAATTAAACTTATTTACAAATACTTAAATATTTTCAATATTATTTATCTACACTCTTTTTTTTAATTTTCCCAGGGAATAGTAATTGACCGAATATCTTCTTGAAATTTTCTTTGGTGTAACATCAAAATCTAGTAAACTGGATTTTTGGTCAATAATGTGTCCACGAAAAATATTGGATCAACTTTACTAATTCTAATATTCGACGAAATAAAGCTATTTAGGACCTAAATACGTTTTTGATAAAGCTTTAGCCGTGGGACAGGTTGATCAAAATTTAAATGTGGTACATAATTATTGTAGCTTTATACAATGTTTATAAAAAAGGCAGTCAAGATTACTGCTTGTAATAAGATAATAATATTCATGACTACATTATATAGCTTATATATGCCATTCTAAAGGCTGTACTGAACTTGTTTAATAAATATTACTTCTCTAAAATATATTGAGGCGAAACAGCCTCTAAGGCGTTAGACATAGAGTCGAAAACTATTTGAAATATAATAATTCTTTTTTTGGGAAGTCGTGATGGCCTTGAGGTTTGGCCATGCGGTCGAGAATCTCGACGGTCGCGGGTTCAAACCCCAGGCACACACCTCTGACTTTTCGAAGTTATGTGTGTATTCACAATGAATAATCACGTACTTTAACGGTGAAGGAAAACATCGTGATGAAACCTGCACACCTAAGAGTTCTTAGGAATTTCTTAGGTGTGTAGTCCGCCAACCCGCACTAGGCCAGCGTGGTGGACTAAGGCCTAAACCCTCTCAGTTGTAGAGGAGGCCCGTGCCCAGCAGTGGGACGTATATGGGCTGATGATGATGATGATGAATTCTTTTTTATTACAAAAAGAATATTGATTCAAAAAACTAAATTGAAAATTTTGATCAGATTGTGATAACGCCTATCTATTAATACCTACAATAAGATACTATAGGAAAAAATAAGGTAATATAGTAGTTACTCGTAGGTGTCCAAAATGACCCCAGAAATTGGCAATGGTTTACGTATTAAAACAAAATTAATCTCTTTACGTAGGAGTAAAAAACGAAACTACATGGAAACAGGGATCGCTTATGACCCCAGTTCAACGTCACAATGGTTAACCCGACAATTAGAGGTAGTTTACCTTAACAATGTGATTATATTCCTCTTAAACATTTAAGAGTAAAAAGGTACAAAAATCTACGATGCGTAGCGATACGGAATGACGAAGCTGGCACGCAAAATGCACCTTTAGAATCATATAATAAGACTATTTGTATGACGTACTTTTTAATTTCAAAATAAATTGAAATATTTTTAAGGCCTTTTAAAAGACTTTTAAAGATTTTAAAATAAATCTATAGTCATTATATGACCTAAGGACGTTAAGAGATTTTTGCAACCAAATAATTACATTACACCAGCATAACTTGTGCATTGGGGGTCATCACATTCCCCATGAAACTGATCACAGACTAGCCACCTTTGGTTGGTCTTTAACATCTACTAATGAAATTTTTAAATTTGTAGCACATTCAATTGAATTCCATCAGAATTTCAAACATAAGCAAATCTAAATATTAATTTAGAGTTTGCTTATGGTATTCAAACTAATAATTTAAGTCATAGACGCCTTATGAAATATCTAAATTTTCTACTTTTCTTAGTACTCTTCCAAAGTTTACCTACAAAAAACTGCTGTGTCTAGCTTTACAAGCATTTAAGTCAGTACAATATCAACCCAGTCTATCCTTTTTCAAGATATTTCTAGGAGAAAGTACTTTTATGGCGAGCAAGGCTGGGGTCCTTGCTGGGGTATGGGTCAGTTGGTCTGGACGCCCATCACTTGCGTGCGGTATCGCACGTAGTCCATTACTCGTTGGGACATGCTTCGTTTGCGCGTGAGCATCGCTGCCGCTTGTTCGAACTTGTGTTGGTTGCGTCTGTGAAAGGAGAATGAGGTTAATATTTATAGATATAATTTCCTAGATGGCCGAATAGGCTCAATTTTATAATCTAGCGAAAAAATACTATAATTCTGATTTTAAATATAATAAAAAATATTTGACAAACCTTGTTGTATAACATCATTTTATACAATAATAAATATCTCTATTAATAGAAGTGACAGAATTTTCATACTAACTTTGAGGAACTAGCAAACAAAATAGACCAGTGTAATGAAGTAGCCGGTAGCCTGGCTATGGGAAGTATATTCTGGTACAGTACCATAGTACTGAGGGTAGTCAATAAAATTTACCTGATATATGCCTGAGTGTCTGTTATGAGGCTGTTCAGTTTATCTGGGTTCACTTCATCCATCGCGCACTCTTGCATGAGGGGTGGGTTGAATCGATAGTACGCGCCGGGGGGTAGCAACTCGTTCACTATTAGATGCACACCTGATGAACAGTCAATATATAAATAATTTAACTATTTATCTTTCATGTTTAACTAACAAGAGTAAGTATATTGTTTTTATCGTATGATTTAAAAAACTACTTAATTATTGTAGGAATGACTGAGGAGAAAGGAGAATTACAAATTATATTTTAAATATTTTTAACGATTTTTTATATTATTTATCAAATTTGTTAGAATAAATAGAAATGATTTTGATTTACTTTACAAGGTGAAATATTAAAATAAATAATAAAAAAAAATTAAACCCATAGGACCTATTACTACCATTAGACTCTATTTTAAACCCAAATTTCTCACCTTCAGTATCGGTGGCGGAGTCCAAGATCTTGTTGAACTTGTCCTTCCAGCTGGTCCCGGCTGCGTCTCCGGCGACCCCACTGCTGAGACCGCGGTAGTCTACGTGCTTGGTCAGAGCTTTGCCCGTCCCTACGGAGACCACAGTCGCTTGGCGAAGGGAATCTGCCCCGAACAGCAGCTTCGCTTCGTGTAAACCGACCCCAGTTGGGTTGTTCACCATTATACCACCATCCTGGGGGAGAAAAGTATTTTTATGAATCATAAAACAAACGAGTGTTTGTTGAATAAAAATTAAAAACAAAACATCCAAGTACAACAGGCAGTGGTATACCTACATATTTTTCAAAGAGCAGATTTTTTTTAACATATTAAAAAATATATTTTGAATAATGCTATAATGCATAAGATTGATTTACATGTATGTACCAACACACAACCACATTGTTACTATATGTGTTACAAAAATTTTGATAATTGAAGAGAATCTACTTTAAATTTAAAGTAATAATAGAGAAAAATATGAATTATTTTTCTTGATACTCAACTTTTACTTAATGACACAAGAAAAAACATAATAAATGTAAAAAATGTGGGTGAGCCCATAAGCGTTACATATGCAATTTCTAGTTTGTAATTGTTTATTGTGGGACCATGATATTCTCATCTACAATATATGTCAAATTGCTTTTTTAAACAAAAATTTAAAGCTTAAACATTATTCGGAATTTTGTAAGGCAAACTGGGCTTTCGGACTTCTATGGAACTGACTGGACTGGTTCTACATACCTGATGCAACAATCCGTCCAGTTTAAACTCGTGGAAGTAGGTGGGCGCGGCGGCCGAGGCCCTGACGGCGTGCCACAGCCGCGCGCGGGACGTGCCGGGCAGCGCCGACCGCACGCGGAACCCGCACTCGTACGAACGGAACACGAACGGCGTCAGGCGCGACCCCGAGTTCACCACGCATGAGATCAGCGCCATCTGTTGGTACAGTTAGCTGATTAGTACAACGCCATCTGTTGGTGAACATAGGGGGTTGATAAAAAAGTAAGGTTTTATATATTTTGTAGTATAATTAATTTTTAATAAAACAATAACATCGTGATGGCCTTGAAGATTAGGCACGCGGTTGAGTCAAAATTTCGACGGTCGCGGATTCTATGAATTATCACAAACTTTATAATTAATGAAATATCGTAAACAACAACAAAACTAAAATAAATATCGTAACATCAAAAAATCTCTTAGGAATTTCGTAGTCGTGTAGACGCACAACCATTAGACGAGCGTGGTAAACTAAGGTCCACCTCTCAGTTGTAAAGGAGGTCCATGCCCAGCACTGGGACTTAGGGCCGATATATGCACGTACCTTGGGCGAGTTGTATCGGTTGCACTGTGTGAGCGTGCAATCTCGGAGATTGTCCTGTAGCATCTTCTCCCATGCGTCGGTATCGTAGTACGAATGGGTCCAGACGAGCCTCGACGTGCCTACGAATAAGGAAATTAGTTAAAATTTTCGAGTCACTAGAAGTGGTTAACTTAGGATTTCAAAATTCGATAACCTTTACGATATCATATCAAATAACATAGCGATAAGGAATATAACTTATTTAATTTCAAGTTCATTCGGTTGGGCAACAATGAAAATAAATTATGATGAAAGTAATCACCTCCAATAAGTGATGTGTTTCCGAACATTTCTTTAGACAGAGTATGGTACATTCGGCTGGCTGTCTCTAGATTGCCCACTCCACTTCCTGCAATAAATATGTGTAATAGTAATAACAATTATAAAAAAAAACTGATTTGTTTTTTACCATTATTTCTTAACAATTTGTATGTAAACTATAGTATTAGCTATTGACAGCCCCGTGGCGCAGTTGGCTAGACACCAGCTTGCGAAACGAGAGGCTGCGGGTTCGATCCCCGCACCGAGACAAATGTTTGTGTGATCCACAAATATTTGTTTCGGGTCTGGGTGTATGTGAGACCGAAAAGTCTCTCGTAGTTTCTGATACCCACGACACAAGACTTGTATCTTAGTGTGGGATCAGAACTATGTATGTGACTGTTGGGTGTATTTATTTATTTATATTTTACAAATCATCATCATCATCAGCCCAAATACGTCCCACTGCTGGGAACGGGCCTCCTCTACAACTGAGAGGGTTTAGGCCTTAGTCCACCACGCTGGCCTAGTGCGGGTTGGCGGACTCCACACCTAAGAAATTCCTAAGAACTTTTAGGTTAGCAGGTTTTATCACGATGTTTTTTCCTTCACCGTTAAAGCAAGTGATAATTCATTGTGAATACACACATAACTTCGAAAAGTGAGAGGTGTGTGGTGTGTTTACAAATATAAAAAAATATATAATGACCCATGAAATGCAAGTCTGTTTCGATAGTTTCGAATAGACCATAATAATGGTATAAACTCATAGCTTATGAGGTTATGTTATATATTGATACACAATGTAGTTGCAATTGTTTGTCTTCTTAGCCTTGCTGCTGCAATCTATCCACAACACAAGAGTTGAATATCAGTGTAGCGTCCGAACATAAATGTTTAAAATATCGTTAAATGTCATCATCATCAGCCCATATACGTCCCACTGCTGGGCACACTCCTCTACAACTGAGAGGGTTTAGGCCTTATTTAGCCACTCTGGCCTAGTGCGGGTTGGTGGACATAAATAAATGAAGTGATGTCAAAACTAACAAGATTAAAATCTTCTAATCAATATTTCTTAAGCACATACCAATAACTGCAGCTATGATGGCACCCGTGCTGACTCCTATGATGTAGTCAAACAAGTCATTCACACTGCGACCGGTCAATCTCTCCAAATGCCTCAGTATCTCTATGGCTATGAGACCCCTGATGCCCCCTCCGTCCAGTGACAGAATATTTGGTCCCGGACCCTTAGTGGGACCAGTGTACCCCACCAGTGCTAAAGCCTGCAAACAAATTAGTATTAACACATCTTATTTTAATAAATTTGTATGTGAACTATGATTGAGCACATTTCTTTTTTAATGGTAGTAGATTGCGTATATCAAGACGTAGACGTCTTAGTTTCGATTCTCAGTTTGAGCTAATTGTTATTCTACAGAAATCTAGTAAATTGCCAGTCGGAGTCTGGAAAGGTACCATAAACAGTAATAGGCACGCCCTAATTAAAACATAGTTTGCTAAATGTGGATAAAGAGGTACACTACCGTAGAAGGATGCAAGCATGATTGTATATAGTGAATTTACCTCTCTGACAACCCCCATCGCTTGTTGTGTGGGGGGCTCGTCATCTCTAAGACCATTGTGCACCCGGAGTAAAGCTCTTACTGCACCTTCCTGTAAAATATATAATACAATATATAAAAATATTGTAATTTTTCCAGTATAAAATAGTTCAATATTACACATAAAAATGTTGGAAGTTTTTATTTTTGAAGAAAAAAAATCAATGTTATATTTTCACCGCTAAATTGCTGAATTCCAGTAGAAAATTGCCAGTGGGCTTAAAAACACATAATTTCGGGAATACAAGCATGGCAGAACATAGGAAAACTGCTGAATAAGTTGTGGATTCTCAAACAGATAAAGGTGGGATATCCGAAAAGTGTACTAATTTTCCTTCTAGAGCTAGAAATATGTGATTAACTAAGTTTTGACATGGATCACGCCATTCTGTTTAACAAAACAACATAAAACATACTAAGAATTCATTTTCTGGCAAACTTCCTAAATATTTAAGATAAAATACAGCATTTAATTTTAGATTCTAACAACAGCTCATAGAATTCAAATCAGCTTAGCAGTTATTTCGCAAATTATTGCGATTGTGACACTCGTCTTGTTTACATCTTCTGTTATGTGTTATCAGGCAGATAAGAAAATATAATAGAAAGTGTGTTATGCTTGAATATTTTTTACTTTTATCATTTGTTTACGTCAAAACATTGATCGGTAGCCTGATTGGGGGGAGTGTCTATCTCCAAATCTAAACTAGATATAGATAATGCTCTTTTACTCACAAAGGAATAAGGAAATGACCTCAAAATAAATACTTTGCGATCTTATGAAATTTATGTAATTTCTCTAAGCACCTGTGAAACTGTCAGGAATGTAAATAGATGACCAGTTTATAGTAAAACATTTTGATACATAGAATTAAATCATTCCAAGAAGATTATACACTCTTTAATGTGAATAATGTGTAATAAAGTGTTATCAATTAATATAGTAAATCAATCAAGTACATTGCATATAAATTAAATGAGTACTAGATTCTCTTAGAAGTTAGAACCTAGATTTAAAAGATAACATACCTTGATAGCATAATCTCTGGCTTCAGGGTACTGTTTAAGATGATCAATAAAATGTTCTGTCCTCTTTGTCAGGCATTCTAAAGTCTCTGCAGTAATTATAGCCGATATCACATATGCAGTTCTCGAGTGAATTGATGACTGAAAGAATACAAATTTAATAAAATCTCAGTTCTAATTTAGGGAAGAATATTATTAAATTAATCAGAATTATCACAATATATGAGGAGATAAGATAACCATTGTAACCTTATCGAGTTCAAAAGTACCTATTAGTTGGAAAATATTAACTTTACCACAGTCAAAGACACACACATTCAGATTCTTTAATCTCTAATTACAATAGATTGATGAACTTATGAAAGAAAGTGGTATATACAAAGCATTAAAGTCAATAAAGATGTGAGAATAAAAATAAATCATTTATCAATGCAACAATTAAAATAATCAAGAATTATTCATTCAACCTTCAACTTATGATTGCAAACTTGTTACAATGAAAAATAGCTTGGGAATTCACACCTTATTTACAATTGGCTTCTTAGATTTCCAACTGGAATCTGATATTTTGCCAAAATGCAAGTCCTTTTTCAACTTGAGCCCTTGAAGAAAGCCTTCGAATGTGATGTCTTTTGCTTCTGAACCGACACTTAGAGCTGGTGGGCTTGGCTTTTCCTCACTCTTTTCATCCTTGCCTTCAACACTGTCAATGGTAGTTGCTTTCGAGTAGTCTTTGTCATCTTTTTTCTCTTCGCTTTTCGTTTCTCTCATTACTTGCACCGGTACAGCTTTTTGGATTGTTGCCAATAGTTCTGAAACAAAATATTGTTATTTATACTGCTTAGTAATATTCACTGAAAACAATATTGTATGTAGCATTTCCTATGGGATTTATTTTTAAAAATATTTTATTCCACTTTAGTTTCGTTTATCCTATTTTTGCCATTTGTATAATAATCAATAGGAATATCTAGTGTTCAGTTATTATTATGAGATTAGATTTTGCTTATTCATATGTGTGTGATATTAAATCTTCATTCAATTATACCTTTAATCCCTCTAACCACTAAGAAGTCTTAATGTCAGCTTGATATTAAAAACAAAAAAAATTGGTGACTAAGTTTTTCATAGTAAATTATTAAATAATTTAATAAATAAATATTCTTTTACTAATAATGCCATTCATAATTCTGTTAACAATTATCTGTAACTAAAAATGACTGGAACTATGAAATAAATAGTAAAATATCATTTTTTATTTGAAAAACTAACAACTCTTGCCAGAAATTGATTGAGATTTATTCCTGAATTTGCTGATATTAATCTTTACTGAAAATTTTAGTTAATTATGTCATCCAAACATTTGATTTTTGCATATCAACTGTGTTTTTATTTGCACGCCGTGTTTAAATATAAACATCATTTAGTTCTACATGAGCAAATAAAAAAGTAAACTACATCGCAAATATTTTATCACAGCTTATGGAACAAGGAAACAGCGCTGATAGAAAAGGTCTTCCGAAAATATAAATAATCTTTAGCACACGGATTTTTTGCGCGATTGGTAACTACATATTTTTAGAACATATCTAATGAGGTCAATATTAAGTCGATCATGTATGCCACCAACGAAAAAAAATTATTAAAATAAACAAATACTAACTTTCCCATTGCTCGGGTGTCGCTGGTTTTAGTTTTTGCACTAACTTCTCAACTTCACTGTTTAAATTAGACAATGATAAATAATGTCTTATTATGCGCCACTGGCCGCCTAGCGACATTTTAGTATCGCACTATTAATTAATACTATTCTAGTACTTTCTTTTGAGTCTTTCTCGAGCGCAGATATAGATGTACACTATAAAGTTTTCTTTGATAACTGATATAAACACAGCGTTCACAATAACTGATACGTAATTTTCGTGATTTTATGAAGGCCACTTATCGCAAACTTATTATGCACGCAGCTAACTCAGATTTACGAATGAAAATATTGCGAGCAAAACACTCGTAAATAAATACACTTTTACATCACAGCACTCTGACGTCAAATCGGATGATTGTGGCCTGTGGGCAGTGCTGCCAATAGACAACACAAGTTGAAAACTCAAAACATCAACATTCACAAATTCGCCAAATTCGCAACAGTCTACTCGTATTCAACACAACAATGACTAAGATATTGTTCCATTACAAGCAGAATAGAATTACGACGTTTTAAACGTACATAAACATATTTACAAAGTATTTTTTGTGACCAAACACAAGCCACCTTTTGCGTTGTTAATTAAATGTTATGGTACTACGTAATATAATTTGTATGGTTCATTTCAATAATGCGAGTACCTACTGATTTGTTTTATATAAAGACCATACGAAACTTATACCTAGGTACATGAAACTTGATTAAGGCCTCCTTAAATGTGCATTCACATATTTTTTTTGGTAGTAGGTATTATTTCACGTTAGCAGGGGATGTCCCCAAAATCTTTTTTTTCCAATTTTAATGAACAATAAATAAGACTGGGTACCTAATTTTTGTTCCTTGGGTTGGCTAACTTTGAAGTAAACAACGTACTAGGTAACTATTAGTTACACATTTCCTACTGAAGACTTGCACTTGGCAGCATGGTCTTCGACCTTAGCCGGTTCCTTGCGGAACAAAGGAAAAAAAATAGTTAGGTACACATTTGAAATGTCAAATTGAATAAAATAAATTATAAAAATTGGCGCGATTTGGTACAAACATTATGGTTTAAAAGAAAGATTTGCAATTTCTAAAGTGTTTGAAGATGCAGCGAATGCGCCAGGAAGTTAACAATGCTTTTAAAATTAGTGGATTTATGCTGCGTAGGGAGGCAAGTACATTTGTTTCCGAACAGTTATCTTTATTGCCACCTGATGAGCGACAAGATATGTTAAACAAGTTAACCGGCTACATACTAAAACAGAGTATATCTCAGCCCGTCCTAGAAAAAGAACATTTAGAAGTAGCGTACAAAGAATGCTCCACATCAGGACTAGAAGAAACGGAGACAGTATTAAACGTTATCGACGCTTTTAACATCCCCAAACTGTGCTATGATAATGAAAGGAAAAAGTTTTACATAGACGCTGCCGCGAAAAACAGTCTGTATCCAGACCAAAAATGGAAGTCAAAATATTTAATAGACCGATATACGATGATCTGGCAGAGGACTATAAGAAACAAATTGTTTGCCCAAAAAGCTTTACCTTCTGGCGACAGCGATCAGAATTTTCAGCTGCGGAAAATCGAGGTGTTGTTGAGTTCATCGAGTAGACTTAACGATATAGTTGTGCTGGGATTACTGACACAATTAGTTGAAGGAAAATATTATTTAGAAGATCCTACAGGCAGTGTGCAGATAGATTTATCACAGACAAGGTATCACTCAGGTTTATTCACAGAATTTTGCTATGTACTAGCAGAAGGTTACTATGAGGACAAACTTTTTCATGTTCTTGGTTTAGTGTTGCCACCGCCTGAGAGTAGAGCTACCTCCTTGTCATATTTTGGAAATTTGAACTCCTTTGGAGGAAATTCAAAATCATTGCTCAAAAACTCACAAGCATTATTAAAAATTGAGGAAGAGAATAAGGATGGTATGATTATATTTCTAGCTGATGTATGGCTTGACAAAGAAAAGGTTGTTGCTAAGTTAAAAACATTGTTTCAAGGTTATAATGAGTTTCCACCCATAGCTATTGTTTTAATGGGTGACTTCCTTTCTCGTCCATATGGTCAAGAACACTGTTCACAGCTCAAAAAAGCTTTGACAGGTCTTGGCGAGTCTATAAATCAATATAAAAAGCTAAAGGAGAGTTGTAAATTTATCTTTGTGCCAGGCAGATCAGATCCGTGCACAGCCAATGTGCTGCCCCGTCCAGCTCTACCTAGCTCCATAACTTCAGGAATTACAGATAAATTAGGGGACACTGTTGTGTTCACATCAAATCCATGTCGAATCCAGTACTGTACACAGGAGATTGTTGTGATAAGGCAAGATTTGATGATGAAAATGTGCAGGAATACTGTACATTTTCCAGAGTCTGGGGATATTCCAGAACATCTGACAAAGACTTTATTCAGTCAGTGTACATTGTCACCGTTATCATTGGGAGTTCAGCCAGTATTATGGAAACACACAGATGCTCTAAGTCTGTACCCTATACCAGATGTGGTTGTAATAGCTGACCATTTTCAACCATACACAAGGACTTACCAAGACTGTTTTGTAGTCAACCCTGGCTCTTTTCCTAGAACTGAGTTCTCTTTTAAAGTGTATGTGCCAGCAAGTCGAACTGTTGAGGATTCACAGATACCTAAAGAAGACAGTTGACAGAAGTAACTAATCAGATTATATGCATCTCATTAGATTAAAAAAGGCTATGTATGTATGAAAAAAATAATTGTTATCAATTCACAATTTTATTCCAGTGGGAGACTTCACATATCATGTTTGATCATAGAATCTTTGTACTTGAGAAGGCACTTAGAGGTTTATGACTTCTTCCATAGGTATCCTGAGCTGGATTCCATGTCTAACATCACACCACAAGGATATTTTGACTGAGGAATTAAAAAGTTCATATTTGCAAAAATATTTTGTTATTTCACCTCTTTTCTCCATATTAGTCCTTTTTAAACAGACAATTAAATACACTCTTTTTAGAAATAAAATGTTCTAAGGGAATAGTATAGAGGGATAAAGTAAATATTTCTCTTGACTATCATTTTGTAGTTCTAATCAGTATAATTAACAGATATTAAATAATACACCCAAAAGCTGAGATTCAGTTTTTTTATTCATAAAAAACATAAAATTAAATATACTTTATTTTAAATTAATATTGTGCTATGCAGTATCACATTTTAAGTACAAAATTAAGACCTCTTGTAGGCTTTATGCAAAATTTGTGGTACTCAACCACCTACAATTAAGTATTTTGGTATATAAATCTTGTAAAAGTTTTATACATAATTTTAGAAATACAACCACATAACATTACACTTTTGTTTCTGTAAATTATAAGGAAGTTTAATTTTGCTTGTAAATAAATATCTTAACAATTTTCATACAATATTTGTGTTATCTACCTCTTGTGCATTTTTTTCTTGTGTAAATAGTAGGTAACTACCCTTACCATAAATATTATGATTACTGTACAAATGATTGTGATGCTTTATTAATAATGATTTTATGTTAAACACAATACCTAAAAAACTACAAATAATAAAAATAAATCATCATATACAAATCACTTCTTGTAATTAATTTGTTCCAATAATTTCAATAATCTAAAACAAATTTATTCAATTCAGCACTGATATATCATTCATTCAAATATTATGAACTTGTTAAATTCGTAAGTTAAATCTATCATTGAAAGATTCATATAAATCAACGACATCTAACTTAACAAATACTTAATTACGTATACATCTCTTTTATGCACGAAGAATTAGTTTGTTACAATACATCCACACATTGACGTCTGATCTCGGAAGAGATAGGCAGAAGGGTATTTATTTTAACACGCACAAAGTGCGAGCCCATTCTCGTTTCATGGGCACATATTTCGACTCTTTGCAGTTGATGATTTCCAAAATTAAGAGCTTAAAAACGGTGCCTGACCCTGGAAACGAAACTAGTACCTACCAATCATATACCGCACCATTTTGCTACGGGATTAATACTGCAAACAGTTTGTTAATTTTATTTAAATCGTTAGTGATTTATTAAGTTGTATACATAACATTTATCACGACAAATAAGTTATTTACATACATGAAAGTATTGTTTATGTTGAAATGGGATAGCCCGAAAAAAACAATGTAAAATAGAATGAATGAATGAGTGAGTAAAGAGAAGAATGGATGAAGAATTGTAGAGCGTTACGAGCCGAGAATTGAGTCGTAATCTCCAAGAGGTGCGCGTGCCACGATGAAAATCATGGCGGCAATGAGCACCGCAATAATTGGCGTGTACACGCCCAGCATCAGCTTCTTGAATCCGGAGAACTAGGGACAGATAAAAATTTTAGTGTAAATAAAATAAAATGAGAGTTAATGTACTAAGTATAAGTTGCTGAATTAAAATTTTTATTTAGTGTTGTTATGACTACTTGAAGACTCTATATTGAAAATCATTACAATTACTTAATTATGTAATATGCTGAACTGTCGTACTCCTACTCCGTAGTAGTATCATAGTAGGAATATATAAAGGTACATATGTAAACCCTCTCAGTTGTAGAGGAGGCCCGTGCCTAGCAGTGGGACTTATATGGGCTGATGATGATGATACATATGTAAGTCATATACATAGACCTATATTTAACATTGCTGCCGTACGTCTTTCTATTTTCTTATAAAAAAGCATGAATGAAAGACAGCCAGGTCAGTTGGTTGAATGAACAAGAACAACTAACAAGAATGAATAAATGAGTGAATGAGTAATGGATCGAATGAGTGAATGAGTGATGGACCCAATAAATGAATGAGTTGAAGATCGAATGAACGAATGAGTGATGGACCGAAAAAATGAATGTGTGATGGATCGAATGAATGAATGCTCGCGATGGACCGAATAAATGAATGAGTGATGTATCGGATGAATGAATAAATATCGGGTTATCGTAGGAAAGTTATAAGGTAATTGAAGTCGGTTTACCTGGTGTGGGGGTCTGGACGCCAGCGTGGTGGGCGGCGCGGTGTGCGGCGACAGATTCTTCATGGCGAGCGCGCCGCTCACTCCCACTGACCCACGCTCGCCGAAACACCACGTCGCCTGCAAATATATCCGAGTATTACGTAAGTAGTGATGGCCTCGACGTTTAGGCGCGCGGTCGAGAACCTTAGCGGTCGCGGGTTCAAACCCTAGACACACACCTCTGACGTTTCGAAGTTATGAGTGTATTCATGATGAATTATCACGTACTTTAACGGTGAAGGAAAACATCGATAAAACCCGCACAGTCCGCTAATCCGCATTAGGCCAGCGTGGTGGACCAGTGCCTAAACCTTCACAGTTGTATATTGATGACGTATATGGGCTGATGATGATACTGGTTACTTACGGAGAGCACTAGATGCATGACGACGTGGAAGGCGACGAACGCAGCTAGAATGTACACGCTCCAACTCGGCAACTCTGCTTTAGGTAGATACACCGCCAGGAATATAGACACGACTGGAAACAACATTATGCATTATTAGCGAACATCGACAGCCTTCGTGGCGTAGCTTTACCTTTTTTTAGGCGTAGCAAAACATGAGGTTTGGGTTATGATTTCGTGCAAGAAAAATTACGAGTAATTCACAGATATTTGTTTGCCGTGATGGTATAAAATTGTATGGTATTTCTTAGGTGTGTAGTTCGCCAAACCACACTAGTCCAGCGTGGTACACTAAGGCCTAAACCCCTCAGTTGTAGTGGAAGCCCGTGCACAGCAGCGGGACGTATAAGGGAGGATGATGATGGTATAAAGTCACTTCTTAGTGACTTTTAACCTTATGTCGCTTTTGACAGCCTCGTGGCGCAGTTAGCTAGATACCAGCTTGCGAAACAAGAGGCCGCGGGTTCGATCTCCGCACCGAGACAAATGTTTGTATGATCTACAAATATTTGTTTCGGGTTTGGGTGTTTGTGAGTCCGAAAAGTCTCTCGAAGTTTCTGATGCCCACGACAAAGTATCCTAATGTGGGGTCAGAACTATGTATGTGACTGTTGGGTGTATATATTATTTAATATATCGAAAGCTTTCACGGTTGAATAGTGACTAAGGCTAAGTACCTATTTGTGGTTGCAGCGGTTTAAGACTTAGTTATCAAAACACTTACTTCCAAGTATATGTGCGGCGTTGCCGGCGAACCAATGCGCCCAGTTGAACAGCAGCCGGTGCTTAGTGCCGGGATGGGGTCTGAAGTATGCACCTGAAACATATATTATATTGTTATTAAAGAGAATTTATAGGTCTTGAGTTCGATTCTAACAACCTCATAAATACTGCAGGTCTGCTTCTAACAGGTCGCCTAGGAATTCTTTCGAGGAGACCTTTGTTTAGTGGAGTGTAGTCTTTTATCAAATTATGGTGATGTGATCGGTTTCAAAGTTTGGCAGTGTTATGGAGTTATTTAACTAAAATGAGGAGTCCGAAAAAAAAGGTTGCTGCTATGAGGGATTTAAAACACAGCCAGCGAAATGTAAGTGTAAATATTTCTGCCTACCTCAAAAGCGGCCATTCAAATATTACGTAAGGACTAAATGGGGAGGGGGGTATACCCTTTGGTTATTTTGGATGACATCAGTAAATGGGGGGGTTTGGATGGTGATTACCAATGATGGTGATTATGGTAACCAATATATATTTTTATTTTTCGGATTTTCTAAGAAATTTGTCCCGATTCTTTGAGTAAAAAAAGAAACTAGAACAGATTAAAAAATATGTGCACTAAGGCTTACGTAAGCATATGAGGGGGGAGTACGATGGGACGGGGGGGTTAACAATTATGAAAAATTTGTTCACGTAATTTCGCATATTTCCCCAAGATACAGGCTAAGCCTAGTTTGGGGCCCTCTGGCAAAGATTGAACACAGCAAAAACTTTTATGCGCAAAATATAAGTAAATATGTATAGTAGTAGATGTAAGAAAATGTTGTATTTTTGTGGTTAATAAAGATTTTTATATTATTTTTTTTATATTTTGTAATCCTTGAACGGCGCTAAAGGGAATAATGTCGAAGGCGTTTAAATGTAATAAATAATAAAATACTAGGAACCATCTTAAAGTAAACATACCAATAGGTTGAATGAAGCAGAGCACAATGGTGACTATTCCTGTGATGGCGTGCACGTTGTCTGGTCCCGTCCAGCCGCGGACCTCCGCCAAGATCAGGATGAAACCAACCATCGTCAGCGACCACGTCGCCACCATCAGGATGCGGTGAGACTGGAATAGAGATATGGATTTGGTTCATGTGGGGTTGGAGCCTTTAAATAAAACAATTTATGTCAATCACCAACTAATGTAGACTCGTGTACTATAATATCATCATCATCATCTCCTTGCCTTGTTCCCAATTTCATTTGGGGTCGGCGCAGTATGTTTTATCCTTCCACACATCCCTATCAGCCGTCATGTCTTCATTCACCCCTTTTTCTTTCATATATTCAGCCACGCACTTCATCCATCTTTTCTTTGGCCTTCCTCTGCTCGCCCATCGATCAACTTTCATATCCATCACCTTTTTACCTACGTATGATTCATCCCTCCTCATAAAAAAAAAAGTCCTGAAAGTATTCAGGCTTCCTCTAACGTAATCATTCCTCGCTCTGTCAAACCGTGTTATACCACACATGAATAATGAATTATACACTCGTGAACTATCATATTTTCATAAATATTCATTTACAGTTGATGATAATTTATTGGCTTAAAATGATGATGATTCAAGTAGATACATACATACATAAACTCACGCCTGTATTCCCTGAAGGGGTAGGCAGAGGTGCATTTCTGCACCCACATTTCGCCAGGTATGTATCAGTCCCGCGTAATAGGGGGCGAGCCTATTGCCGCTTTTCGGGCACACTTCCAGACTCCGTGCTGTTACTGAGAATTTCCTAATGGAAAAACCCAATAACACTTTGCCCGACCCGGGAATCGAACCCAGGACCTCTAGATCGCACGGCACATACTTGTACCGCGAGACCACGATTCAAGTAGATGCAATGATGATATGTAGCTAAGTAGCCTACCTTGATGACTTGCGATATATGCGAGTGCCATAGGAATGTGGTACTGGGTTTTACCGTGAGGAAGTAAACTAAATCCGCACGGAGCATAGATAAGTTCCCGAAAAACGGGAAAATAAAATGTTGGTATACTTACAGCGAACCAGATGTCCTTCCCGCCAAGTTGCTTGCCTGCCCACGTTTGTTTGAAGTACCTGCAAAGAGAATTTATTTACATGTCTCTTCGTATGTACGATAGTTTGAAACTGTGCGCGAAAACTTAGACAGGTTAATCTTGATACATTACTTTCGCCCCATCATCATATTCGGATACGTCAATACATCGTTTCATCATCATCATCATCAGCCCATATACGTCCCACGGGGCCCCTCTACCTTTGAGAGGGTTTAGACCTTAGTCCACCACGCTGGCCTAGCGTGGGTTGGCGGACTACACACTTGAGAAATTCCTAAGAACTTTTAGATGTGCAGATTTCATCACGATGTTTTCCTTCACCGTTAAAGTACGTGATAATTCATTGAGAATACACACATAGCTTAAAAGTTAGAGATGTGTGCCTGGAGTTTGAACCCGCGACCGCCGAGATTCTCGACCGCGCGCCTAAACCTCGAGGCCATCACTACTTCAATACATTTAACATAAAATATTTTTATTACCCTATTTTGCATAACGCAACAGTATCAAGAATCGTAGCCGGTGCGTCATTGTCAAAATTTTAACCGTATATCCGAGTGGCGTGAGATTCACATTATCTTTTCATCTTTTTAAATTAAACAAAAAAGTCACTTGTCGCAATACAAGATCAGACCTGGCCACCAGTATTCCGAGCGAGGCTGTCCCGAGCCAGGCCAGCAGCATGAAGCATCCGTGCAGCTTCAGCAGGATCTTGGAGGCCGGCGCCGCCGCCCCCACCGCGGACAGCGCCAGCGGAGCCCCCGTGGCCTCGTACGCCGAGTTGTGGAACCCGACGCGATCCGCATCTACGACCAATCATCTTCATTAATAAACTTCTTTGCAGATGAAAAGAATGCAAACCTAATCGATGATGGGAAATTCCATCATTTCTTTTAGTTGAAATATTATCGTTCAAAATGTAGTAGGTTATAAAGATCATAGGGTTGTTTATACTCTTTCCACCACTACTTACCTCTTTTTATGTAACAAAGTTAAAATATATTCTATATTTATATAATACTAGCTTTTGCCCGCGACTCCGTCCGCGTAGACTACAGGGTTGGGTTCAGAATGAAAATAAGTTGTAGTCTATTTTACTCCACAGAGTCCCATTTATGTCCATATCAAAAATCGTTTACATCGGTCAAATGATTTAATCGTGAAAGCGTAACAGAAATACTCGTATAGTTACAGTCGTCTACACGTCGTTTCATCATTCTAGCTTCAAAAATGACGAATTTCCACACAAACTTTCACCCCTATTTTTATTTTACCCCCTTAAAGGTACATTTTTTTACAAACTTTGAATGTCATATTTATTTATATCTAATCAACAAAAATAAGTTTCAAGCTTCTAGCTTTAAAAATGACAATACTTCCATACAACTTTTCATCCCCCCTTAAAACCCCTTTTCCTTGATAAAAAGTAGCCTATGTCCTTTCTCAGAGTCTAAACTATCTGTGTACCAAATTTCATTTAAATCGGTTCAGAAATTTTAGCAGGAAAGCGAGACAGACAGACAGACAGACAGAGTTACTTTCGCATTTATAATATTAGTAAGGATAAGGATTTAAAAAAATAGCCTATGTCCTTTTTTAAGGTCTCATTTTTGTCCATACCAAAAATCATCCAAATCAGTCAAAATGGTTTAGGTGTGAAAGCATAACACAGGCAGTTTTACTTTCGTATTACAAAAAATGCTCATCCCACGGGAACCCTTCATATTCTCGGGATAAAACGTAGGTTATGTTACTTCATAGTGTCCCATTTATATTCATACCAAAAATCATATAAATCGGGCGAATAGTATAGACGTGAAAGCCCATTCCCACGGGAATACTACATTTTCCGGGATAAAAAGTATCCTATGTTGCTTCAGTGGGTCCTATCTACCCCCATACTAAAACTCATCTAAATCGTCAAATGGTTTAGGCGAGAAAGCATAACACAGGCAGCGTTACTTTTGCATTACATTATATGCTCATCCCACGGGAAACCTACATATTCCCGGGATAGAATATAGTCTATGTTACTTCATAGGATCACATTTATGTTACTTCATAGGGTTCTATTTTAGTCCATAGCAAAATTCATATAAATCGGGCGAATATTTTAGGCGTGAAAGCCCATTCCCACGGGAATACTACATTTTCCGGGATATAAAGTATCCTATGATTCTTGAGTGGGTCCCATCTACCCCCATACTAAAAATCATCTAAATCGGTCAAATGGTTTATGCGTGAAAGCATAGCCTAGGCAGTGTTACTTTTGCATTACATTATATGCTTATCCCACGGGAACCCTACATATTCTTGGGATAAAATATAGTCTATGTTACTTCATAGGATTACATTTATGTCTGTAAAAGACTTTATTCATATCGGTCAAACGGTTTAGGCGTAAAAGCAGAATATTGACAGAGCTACTTATACCCATTCCCACGGGAATACTACATTTTCCGGGATAAAAAGTATCCTATGTTCTTTCCCAGGCTCCAACCTATCTGTGTACCAAATTTCATTTCAATCGGTTCAGTAGTTTTAGCAGGAAAGCGAGACAGACAGACAGACAGACAGAGTTACAATCGCATTTATAATATTAGTAAGGATTTCACGAGATCTTATTATTCTACTGGACCATAACTGAAACTTTCGGGTAAGGTTACTAGGGCAGTATGTTAAAAGCGGTCTTCTTACTACGAGATGCTATGATGATTCTACGATCTTTATCCACTAGTCTATCCATTTTGTTAGTGAGAAGAAGTTTAGAAGAAGTCTCATTAAGAAATAACCGGACTTATATAGGCTTACATGTTTATTTGTTTTCTAAATATAGAATTATTCAAATGATACTAACCTTTCATGCTATTTCCAGAAACGACCATCAGATTATACATGCTGGAAGCCAAATCGAACGTAACTCCTTGAACAGTAGACACAACATCCCTCCTAAACTTGCAGTAAAGTTTCCCATCGATCACCGAAGACTCTAACAACTGCACTATCTCTTGCGGCGAGTCTGACCTTCTTACATAAGGTTCGACCTTCGGGTAAGTCCATGAAGTAAACAGGCTGACTCTCCCATTGTCGTTCCTAACACATTCCATGGCACTGTCGTCTCCCATTTTCTCGTCAAGACTTAGAGCAGCTGCCACATATTTAGGGTTGCCTGTCCCTTGAATTTCGAAGGTGTAATCGTCTCCAGAGACGAATACGGCTACTACAGCTTTGCAGTCAGCTTTCTCTATGCAGCCCTGGGGTACTCCGAAGCACAGTTTTGTGTCTGCGCAACCCTGGTAGATTACGTCTAATGGTTGGGCAATTGTTTTTGGCTGTGGGCAGATAGAATAAATGCGTTATTATATTATTATACGTAAAACATCAAAATAAAATTAAAATCTATGCGACCTAATATTACAACGATTAAAAACTTGTGTCAATTTTTTTTTACGTCTACAGGAATAATCATAAATCATTGTTTCGAACCTTGATCTCCATGATAATGGGTGGGGGCTGCGTGTTGTACTTGATGGTGACTGGTGGCAGCATGGTGCTGACGTCAGTGTTAGGAGTCACCACTTCCACAAGTGATGACTCTACGTTCTTCCAAAACGTTGCGTAGCTCTGTGCTACGGTCGCTCTGGAAAAATAATATTATATTTTAAGAATATTTCTTTCATGTGAGGAAAGCTCACATAACTTCCCTCCTATTAGGTCTAAAAAAAGATAGGTCGGGTATTATTTTGTACCACCTCTGCATCGCCCTAGGTTCTGTTTATGGAGGGTAGAGGTAAAGAGAATCATCTGTGTATATGCAAAAGTGGCCGTCAAAATGTATTAAATTAGGGTGGCGCCACACTAGCATCAGGGTAAATTTTTAAGGAAGCGGAAATCAATAAACGTAATATTCACAGTTCAGGATGTAAAATCACTCTAGCTACACGCGTTTTCTCATAATAACTCTTTAAGGTTATATTTACTACATTATTTTGTACTACGAAAATAGTTGACATTTTCAATAAGTAACTACTTTAGACGACAATAATATTAAATTCAAACCATACCCTTTGTCTACACCAGCGCCATTCTGGAAGGTTTTTGAACTGTTTTTTACAGCTTACAGCTGGACACTTTTCTCGAATTTCTACCATATGAGATGACTCTCCTTACCTCTACCCTCCATAGTTCTGCAGGCGGAGAATGTCTTAGGCATTCTTGACAGCCCCGTGGCGCAGTTGGCTAGACACCAGCTTGCGAAACGCGAGGCCGCGGGTTCGACCCCGCACCGAGACAAATGTTTGTGTGACCCACAAATATTTGTTTCGGGTCTGGGTGTATGTGAGACCGAAAAGTCTCCCGTAGTTTCTGATACCCACGACACAAGACTTGTATCTTAGTGTGGGATCAGAACTATGTATGTGACTGTTGGGTGTATTTTTTATTATTTATTAACGTCTACCTTCATAATATTTGTAAGGAATGTGAATATCCTCAACGGAAACCCGCGAAATAAAAGACGAGACCTTTCCTCTTGATACTATGTGTTAATTCAAGGTCTCGGCTACCTCACATCGATTTTCCTTAAAATCCATGTAGTAGTTTTTACGCGAAGGGGGGAACATCATTCATAGAAAGTTACGACTTTACTAGTATGAGGATTACCTGAATTCGATCCCTCCCAGGAAGTCAGTGGGCGCTTGCCACTGGAAGGTCAGGGCTGGCTTTTCCTCGGGTGAGGAGTGAGTCACAGTGTCGTTGGTTGCACTACACGTCACCACGTGTGTCGTCGGTGGAACTCTCACGAACTTACCTACTATTATGTCGGGGTCCTGAAAATGTTACAGTTTTTTTTTTACATAAACACCCCAAAAAGTAAACACGACCCGTGTTTACACAGCCGTCTTTTATGATCGACGTAAAGGCAAAAAAACGGCCATTTCAACTCCGTTCTTCTAAGAATAT
This sequence comes from Hemaris fuciformis, assembly GCA_907164795.1. Classification (NCBI taxonomy): domain Eukaryota; kingdom Metazoa; phylum Arthropoda; class Insecta; order Lepidoptera; family Sphingidae; genus Hemaris; species Hemaris fuciformis. The sequence continues at coordinate 3,131,959 of OU015454.1, forward strand.
CCTAAGGGAAATGGTCAATAACACACTATAAATACACATACTTATGTCATCATCATCAGCCCATATACATCCCTCTGCTGGGCACGGGCCTCCTCTACAACTGAGAGGGTTTAGACCTAAGTTCACCACGCTGGCCTAGTGCGGGTTGGCGGACTACACACCTAAGAAATTCTTAACTTTTAGGTGTGCAGGTTTCATCACGATGTTTTCCTTCACCGTTAAAGTACGTGATAATTATTTGTGAATACACACATTACTTCGAAAAGTCAGAGGTGGGTGCCTGGGGTTCGAACCCGCGACCGTCGAGATTCTCCACCGCGTGCCTTAACCTCGAGGCCATCACGACAAATACACATATATGTACACAAACAGAATCTAGATCGCACGGTACACTTGTGCTGCAATACTATCAAGTGAGATCAATTGCGTACAATCTAGTCCTTAAGGTCTATTTTGTTTCCATCCCACGGCACAGGTTCATCACCACGTCAATAATATGTTCAGGGAAAACACCAGTCAGACTTTCTGTTATTAAATTAAACGGGAATATTTAGGCACTGAAATTTTTGATATATTATGTCCAGGATATGTAGGGACCAGAAATTCGACAGATTAGTTTTAGTGGTTAAAATTAAATTTTCCTGCGTTAGATACTCTCTAGCCTTTTAACCTATTACGAAAGCATATAAATATATAATTATTAGTACCTGTATCTGTCTAGCTTGCAGTATGAAGCCTCCAATAGGCACGGGCGCGCCGGCCGGGCTTCCGATAGTCACGTTGAGCACATCTCCCTGCCGCACCTGGGAGCCTGTGGTTTGTATCATGTAAGGAGGGACTGTTGTCTGGACTTCGATGCCTCCGTGTCGGGGGGTTTGATCAGCGCACGCCTGTCGACATAATTAAGATTATCTTTGGGCACAAATTAATTTTGTAATTATATAAAATGATTTCCAATATTTTTTCTTTCCTCTACAGTTAGCTCCATACTGCTTCAGCCAGAGAAGTTTGTAGCAGTTTTAAGTAAAGTAAAGAAAATAAGTAAGAATAATGCAGATCAAACATTTTTATATATTTTTATTTACGTTTTGCCTGATTTAACATGTCTTTAATGAAGAAAAGGATTTGCGGTTGTATTTCAATTTGTGTAGAGATCTTTTCCTACAACATACCTCACACCTTTCTAATTATTCTTGATCGTTAAAATGCATCTTATTTCTTAATTTCTTTATGTAGATACTAGGTAACTATAAATATCTAGGATGTAGCCATTTTTAATAGTTAAAAAGTATAATCTTTCTCCATAATAAGTAAGTTACTTACTCCAGCTGGTGCTCCTGAGCCGTGTTGTGTAGTTTCTCGTACCAACAACAGTATTGTTACTGCAATAGTCAAGCATCTTTTCCTGGGCAGCATTGTCGTTGTCTGAAAAAAAGGAAAATAGCATTAAGTCTTTTTTCAGTAGATTGGCGAATAATAAAACTTACGCTGCGGTAGATGATCACTACCGACAAACCCTACCTACTATGTATGAGTATTTTACTTCCAAGACAGTTGTGCACAGCGTAAACGCTTAGAGCGTGATAGAAAAATATCAGGCTAGATTACAAAGGCAGGCAAAAAGTGTATTTGGGGTTCTGTTAGGAAAATTTCAGAAGAAACACGGAGTCTGGAATTGTGATCTAAAAGGGAAATAGTCTCGCCTCTTATGATGCATAAAAAGCAATAGTATTTTTATCAATAAGCCCTTATTCTTTCCAGTTGAATGAGCGTCCTTTATTTACTAAATGTTTGTTTTGACCTCAAGTTACAAAGATCTATTACAACCATATCATGGCTACTAACAATAACATTTTTAAGTGTTTTTGAATGAGATTAGCACGTAACAAGGTCTGCTGATCGCGTCACGAGTGAAAGAGAGGGAAGTACGAAAATAAACCAGTAGGAATGAGACAAAAATAGCGGCTGAGGTCACTCCAAGTGAAGGGACTGTGGTGACGTGACTCCTTTAAGTGTAGATAATTTGTTAAACAATATGTATAGTTGACGGCTATCTGTCTTTTAAATTACATAAAGTCCAATTTGTATATATATTTATGTAGACATAGACAGTCTTCGTGGCGCAGTTGGTAAGACATCAGACTGAGACACAGGCAGAGGGTTCGATTCCTACTCCAGGACAAATTTTTGTTTCATTCAAAAATGTTTGTGAGATTGGACAGATTGTCGTAGTTTCTGATATTAAATACAAAAGCAGAACATAATTAGATCCACTGCTGAGAGTATTTAGAATAAGTTTTGATTGGCTTTTAATTGCGACTTCATTTTTTCTCAGAATTAGGCATAAATATGGCGAATATAAAGCTAATTTGAGCATAAGTTTTCTACAAAAGAAATGATTAGAGTTTGTACAAAATTCAATGATAAGCATAATGTGTAGCAGCTAGAAAAGGACACGACAAAAAAAATACGTGTCGTCATCTCTATCAACCGGCGTGCGCATCACAAAGATGGTTACGTATTTATAGAAATCATACGGGACCTTTGTTCTCCATTGTGCTATATATTTTGCAATTATATTTATTAACAATTCAGTGATTAATTCATACCATGACAATACGTTCACTTCGCGCTTATGACCTTAATTGATAATATGCGGAAATATCTCCGCACGACTACTTATATGCTAATCTACCGGAATTAATACCATTGGATTTTACCCACCAATGAGAGTGGACATAGGTACAAACTACTAATAAATCGTTGAAATAGAATTTTTGTTAGTATGCCTGACTAGGGACTTCAACTTAGGACCCTTCAATCGTACACTTGTGACTAGTAAACGAAGCATTCATTCATCATCATTCCCTTGCCCTGTTCCCAATTTTAATTAGGGTTGGCGCAGTATGTTTTATCCTTCCAAACATCAGTATCAGGTGTCATGTCTTCATTCATCCCTTTTTCTTTCATATCTTCTCTCACGCACTCCATCCATCTTTACTGTCGCCTTCCGCTACTTGTCCATCCTTCTACTTTCATACTTACTACTTTTTTACTTAGGAAGCATTTATTATTGAGAATATTTAGATTAAAAAAGTGTAAATATTACCTGTGAATTCTGACCCCAAGCCAAGTCATAGTTTTTTTTATCGTGGATTTAAGAAACTACCGAGGGACTTCTCGATCTCACATTTTTTACGGTGAATGGAAGGAATCTAAGACATTTAGTTTCTTATCCTGGTAATCAGATTAGCCACGAAGGTTGCTTAACCACAGAATATGTTAATAATTGTATTTCATCAGAAAATAACATTTTTAATACCGCTCTCACATTGGTTGCCTTTTACGCTTTAGTTTTACATAAATATTTAATTAGTAAAGCAACATAATATTTGCATTTTTTTGCAATGTCTTATTGTTAATAATTTTACAAAATGTATGTTGTAAATAATTTGTACCTCCAAGGTTGTTATTGTACGACAGTCAATTTCACAGACTTTTATGCAGATAAATGGCTCGTTACTAAGATAACAATTATGACAACAAAAAATTAATCGCCAAAGGGATAGGATATATCTATGTCCACGTTTTAGCCTTAAAAAAGGGGTCAAACCTATTTCATGACTCATGACATTTTCAGACTCTGTACTATTGAGAATTTCTTTACGAAAAATGTCAATATCACTTAGTCTGACCTTAGAATAGAAAACGGGACATTTCGATAGCTGCTGGCACTGTGCAACCGAGGCAGTAGGTACACGTCGCTTTAAAATATAGGAAGTAAATTCCATTAAAGTCCGGTATAGGCGAAACCAGCATACGCAAATATATTGGAGTGAGGTCACTCAGTTTTGGACATTGAAACAAATGGTACCTGAGGTCGACGGAAGTATTTGTCTATTAAATTATTAAAATTAATAATAAAAATATATTTTTAGAATGTTTATGAATTACGTAATACCTTCCTAGTAAGGAGAATAATACGTATGTATTTATATTTCTAGTATAGGCGTAGTAGTAGATACATATATAAAACCTAAATGTAGTATAATCATCAGCCCATATTCGTCCCACTGCTGGGTACGGGCCTTCTCTGCGTTTGAGTGGGGTTAAGGTTTTTGTCCACAACATTGGCTTAGTGCGGGTTGTGGCGTTGTCTCGACATCTAAGAAATTCCTAAGAACTTGTAGGTGTGCAGGTTTCCTCATGATGTTTTCCTTCACCGTTAAAGTGCGTGATAATTAATTTTGAAAAACATAACTTCGGAAAGTCAACGGTGCGTGCCTGGGGTTAGAACCAACGACCGCCAAAATTCTCGACCGCGCGCCCTAACTTCGAGGCCATAACTTAATTTATACTATTACTTTTTATTCCGGGCAAATGTTAGGTTACTAAGTTACTGTTACATCAATTGACATAATGTACGAGTATAATGTTGGCCAACCCGCACCAGGCGAGCGTGGTGGACTTAGGACTAAACCTTCTCAGCTGTAGAGGAGGCCCGTGCCCAGCAGTAGGACATATATATCTTTGTGAATACAGTCATAACTTCGAAAAGTTAAAGGTGTGTGCCTGAGGTTCGAACCTGCGACCGTCGAGATTCTCGACCGCGTGCCTAAACCTTGAGGCCATCACGACTACAAAGACCGAACCGAACTACCCGAAGCCTTACTGATTCCCAAGTCCTTGCCCATAAATCATATGAATCCGAAAACTCAGCCTTGATTGAACTACTCATTTCCGATGCAGGTATGATTGATGTGAACAGGTTGGGAGGTGAGCCAGTGACATTGGCGCAAGGCCCGCGCCGGTCGACCTACACGCACGACCACGCTGTAAGGCGAAACATTTCTTTATTACTACTGGACCGGTAAATTTAACGATTCTTTTTTTCACTGCCTCGTGGTCTCGCGGCTGTATGTACAAGTATGTGTCGTGCGATCTAGATGTCAAGTATTCGATTCCCAGGTCGGGCAAAGTAGAAAATTATCAATAGCACAGGGTTTGGAAATGTGCTGAATAGCGGCAATAGGCTCGCCTCCTATTACGTGGGACTGATAAATACCTGGCAAAGTGTGGGTGCATGAATTTTGGTTTCTCTGGGAAACACAGGCGAGAGATTATGTAGGTATGTTTTTTCATGATTTTAGATTCACGATATGATGTATAAAATCGGTGGTTTTGGCATTTTAATGATTGTATGCACTCCTTTATTCAGCAAAGTGATCACTCTGGTATCTTAAGGTAATTGCAGCGCCGTCCATCTTAGCACGACAAATATCAAGATTCCGTACAGTTAATGGGAAAACCCAAAAAATATATTGTCTGACCTGAAATGGAATCAGGTAATTCTGGTTCTTATGGCGCAGGGACCAACGAGTAACCATACAATAACGGATTTGGGCGAAATTCGGCATTCCAATAATTAATTACCTATTTGAGTTTACAGATAGCGTTACTTTTATCTCGGAATGTGAAGTTATTGTTGTTCTATATTTTAAAAAAACACAGTCAAGGGTGTTTTTAATACTTATATTTACACAATTTTTCTTTATTTATCCAATTCAAAGGGTCACGGTAAATATTAACCTATTACTCCCAAGCATCATAAACATTGTTTCTTTTATGAAATGTATAAAATAAGTTCTTAGATCATTAGGATAAAATGATATGAGAAAAAAATCCCGATATATGAAGTCGGATAAAATATCTTAGTTGACAAAAAATAACGATTTCAAAAAATTACATTAAAATCACCTTTTTACCGCGAAAAAAATATTTATTTAAAAACAATAAAAATAAGAGCCCTAACAACTAAAAAAATATTGAATATAGTGTCCTAGAAATAGGACAGTGGGGAGGAATGGTTTAATGAGTAGTAGCCAGTAGTTATTTAAAACTTACTATAAATTCTATATTGTTTATCTCAAAATATCTTTTATTTTTAAGCCTTCCATTTATAACTTTTGCCGGAACCAGTTTAAATAAGAACGTAATTTCCTACGTTCTTGTGCGTGTTTTCCTCGACCGTTCGTTGCTCAGTACTCAGTACGCGCTTGATCTGGGGATTTCCAGAGTGCAAACCTCTCAATGTGCTACATAGTTTGCTAACTACTTGTGCAGTTGTCTTTATTGTTTGCGCATGCGCCGGCGTTATAAAAAGATAATTTTCAACCTCGCTAACTATTTGTCTTCATAATAAAGTGTTGAGTAGTTTAACAGTGAAAGATAACGAAGATAAAGTTTATTTATCAGAATTAGGAGTAATATTTTTTTATGGCTCATGACCGAGACTTTTAATTTGCGTGTTGAGTTCCTCGCGTTTTTTTTCAACGAGTTTTGAGTATAATTTAAACCACATATGACATGTACCTACCAGGGGCGGTACTTCCATACAAGCCCAAAAGCCCAGTTTGCCTTTTAAAATTCCAAATAATATTTTTTAGCCTTGAAATCTTTATTTAACTAAAGCGATTTGCTAAATAAAGACCCCATAATAAGCTAATATAAACTACACATTAAACAATTAAGGATTAACGCTTTTGGGCTTCTATGGAAGTCCCGCCACTGGTACCTACGAATTCTATGTGGTGGTGTGGTTTGTCGCGAGGCATAAAAGTGTGGCGTGCGATCGAATGGTCTTCGGTTTGATTACTGCTTTAGGCGGTGTGGTTCACAGTGCCAGTTCACATCGAACTAGGTTACTAGCCCTTTTATCGGCCGTATACTTAAAATATTCATTTACAAGTTAAAATAAGGGTAAGAAACACCAAAAGCACGTCCAATCACGCGATAAGACTTAGATTGTTAGGGGCCGATTCCTTACATTTGTAAATTCTGTAACGTGGCCCACATTGGGGTCGTCGTGAAAACTAGGTGACGTAATAATTTATTAAAGTAAGAATTCTATAGATTCGACCCCATTCATTAACTTAAGCACGAAAGCAATAAATACGATACCTACAAATTCGACCTCGTTTAAGATTGTTTAGGTTTTAAGTACTAGAAGAGTTTTCGTCATAGCCATTTGAATAAGCTAATTGCTATCTTTTCTATCTCTAGATCATACTTCAGGATGGTAAGTATGAGATCAACCCATTCCTTCACACTGTCCTATTTTTAGGTCACTATATTCAACATTTTTTAGTTGTTATGGCTCTTATCTTTATTTTTTCTGATGAAATTCGTAATTTCAAACTAATTTTCAATTTTTTTTTTTTCAACCACATAAGTACGCATAATAAATAATAATACAGATTTGTGATCCCTCACACGTTGGATAGACACATTTTTTTTGCTAGTCCTTATTCGTCCTTCAAGCTATGGATATGTTTGCCGGTTTGCGCATTTCTATATATTATGTAGATCTTAAAGGATTTGATTGTTTTTAGTAGCAATTGTATTTAATGATGTCTACCAGTTTCTTCTGATCTTTTCGATGAAAATTAAAAGGAAAATATGTACATCATACATAGTTTGTTTGCTTTAACGCACTAATCTCCGGAATTACTTGTCCGCTATGAAAAATCCTTTCATTGTGTGATAGACCATGTATCGAGGAAGGCTAAAGGCTATATCTCATCATACTAAGACCAATAGTAACGTAAAATGTTGTAAAAACGGGGTAAATATGTTTAATTTGAAGTCTACAGTTTCGTTTAAACAGCATATCTCGAGTAAGGTCGAAATTTTACACTTTCTTGTTTAAACAATTATATTAAGAAAAAAATAGCAAAAGCAAGAGACGGTCTTATCGCTCTAGGAAATATCTTCCAGACAACCTTTGGATGGATAATAGAACAGAAAAAATAAAGAGAGTAGCATAGAAGTTTAAATGGTTGGACGTGAGAATCGGTTTAAGGATCGCATGATTAATGCTTACCGTTAGGGGGTAATTAGAACTATTACCTAGTCAATGTACATAATCGATCGTTGAGGTTGTTGCACCTCGTGCACCCGCCTTGACACGAAATCAATTTAGTAAAACTACGCTTTGTATTATTGTACAATTACCTCATGATCAAATAGTTTAACACTTTAACTGTAATTATTAATAACTAGTTATTATAAACGTTCAATAATAGTAATTTTTACATCATGATTCTTGATTTCTAGTGATCTAAGATTAACGTCACTTATTAAGACGATCTTTTATAAGACTGGGCCAGGTCAAGGCTAATGGCTTGGTAAAAGAGAGGCCTATGGGTGATGATGATGATCTATTGCCTGGTAACACCCGATTAAGCTGAGCTGAGTTTCAACTGGTAAATAAAAAATAGACATTAGGTATGCGAAGGCGAAATTTCGAATTAAGTTATTCAACAATCGTTCAAAAACCACCTCTATATACGAATATTTATAACTATTAATATAATGACCATATGGCATTAAATTAAGGGGATTTTACTGAGTCGGTTGTTTTAACAATGATCAAACTTGAATAATGCGTAAATGTTTTATGCATTTTTTACTTTCTTTTTGGAACAGTAAGGCGATTAACCATTACTGCAGATTAAAATATTGATTAAACTCGTATGGCATCCTGTCTTCAAGTAATCTTACCGGATATCATTGTACGCGTTCGTTAATTGGGACTTTTGCACTGTTTTCTTATCAGTACGTATTAATTCGTTGATATAATTAGATATCTACATTTTCACAAATATGGTAAACTTCGTGGAATTAGTAATAAGTATGTGGTTGAAGATTTCATTCTTTGTTATTGTCCAAGCACTCATTCGACCGACTGAATCGGCCGGGAAGGGGGGGGGGGTCAACGGCCATTTCAGTCTCAATATTTTACTGCTACCGATAACACCACTGTCGCGTCTATTTTCTAGTTATTCAAATATACCAGTTGTAAATCATACAGTCCACTCTCATTTTATATTAACGTCCCAACAGTACTCGTAGGACGAAAGGTGCTTATACCCTAGTGGGTCTACCAATCCTTAGTCAGATCTAAATTTCCTTCATATAGGAGCACCGTAACAGAAAACCTATTGAAATGCCAAAGCCTCTTATATTAATAAGAAAATTATAATTTTTGAACCAACAGCCAATAATCGATAGACACCAGCTTGTGAAACGAGAGATTCGATCCCCGCACCGAGACAAATGTTTGTGTGATCCACTAATATTTGTTTTGGATCTGGGTGTTTGCGAGACCGAAAGTCTCTCGTAGTTTCTGACACCCACAACACAAGACTTGATCTTAGTGGGGTCAGAACTATGTATGTGACTGTTGGGTGTACTTATAAAATTTATTTATTTTGAACCAATATACCGGTAAGTTAACGGGAATCCTATGTTTAAAAAATATTTACAAAATTACCTACTGCTAATTCAGTTGCCACGCTCGTCTGGAAAGCCATCAGAAGTAAACAATGGATTAGTCATTAGTCATCACCACCAACGATTGCTATCAGACATATGAACAATTATTTGAACAAATGTTTGAGCTGTCGCATCAAACAATGGTTGTTAAGGTCAAATCGCTAAATGAAGTTGTTCTTGGAAAAAACATTGTCCTACAATAATGACAATTATTATTGTCTTGTAATTTGCGTTTTAATTCCAATCTGTGTATGGCCTTTGTTGTGGCCTTTAACTGGCCTCGCGTGGCACCATCTGTCATACGTATCGTTAAAATTTATGCCACCTTTTTCAAATATGCCCTTAAAGACGCCAAAAAGACCCTTCTTCCGACTGGTTTACTGACCATGTTTCAAACATAAAATTAGATTTTTCATATTCTTCTATAATCAGAAAACATTTTACGACCTATAGTTAATTGGTTAGAAAAGAGCAATAAACAAAAAACAAAATCGGCCCGTTAAATTTAAGCCTCATTTGACTTTCGTAGCATATGTATATATTTCTTATACTGCACATCAAAGTGATACCAAAAAAATTATACAGTATTTTTTCATACTGCTTGACTGTGCTTAAAAAAAGAGGAATAATAATATTATAAGTATGCATACGTAACATAGGTGCTTTAAACTTGAACCCGCGACTGTATATTTGGCAAATCCTGTCCATATTCAACTGAGATGCCACTACAACGTTTTATAACATAATCAAAAAGCATTAAACATTATAACTATTAAAAACTTTGTATCTTTTGTATTATAAATGTCAATGTTATGTAACATAATTGCTATTAGGAATACTTTCGATAACTTAAACGATACATAACATAATCATCATTAGAGCATAGAAACACTAGTTTCTTGCCCGTCCTCTAGTGAAATCTGCTTTCCAAACCGAGTGGTAAATAAGAAATTATAGTCAAACTAAAAAATGTACAACTTTTGAATGAATCAATAAATTATTTTTATTTTATCTTCAGCTTATTGGCATCCCAACCTGAGCAACAGTCTCCTCTTTTATTGAGGGCGAATAGACCTTAGTCCACGACGCTGGGCTAGTAGAAATTAGTGGACTTTACATACGTAAGAAAACATACAGGAATGCATGTATCCTCACGAGGTTTTTCTTCAATATTAAAGTGCATTAATTTATTATAAACTAGCTGACCCGGTGAACTTCGTTCCGCCTAACAGTCGATTCTTAATTTTTTTTGTGCCCAAATTACTCCTTATTACATCAGCTATCTACCAGTGAAAGTCCCGTTAAAATTGGCCCACCCGTTTCAGAGATTAGCCGGAACAAACAGACAGACAGACAGATAAAAATTGTAAAAATCGTTATTTTGGTATATGTACCGTGTATACATCTATATGCATTTATTAAAAAGCGGTTATTTCAATATTACAAACAGACAGAAATTTTATTTATTTGTATGTATAGTTAACTGGGTTTATCATGACGTTAAGTTAAGGTGTGAAGAACGAACTCGCATTCGCATTATTACATAACGATCTAAGGCCAGTTACTAAATGTTGGTTAATACATTTTTATTTTCTTTGTAGTAGCCTTGACATTACGTTTTCACTTTATCTATGCACACAAGGTTTTATCATTGTTATATATGTAGTTCAATTTACAATAATGATTATTTCTTAACAGTACTGAAGAATCGAATATATTATAAACTTTAGATACATACATACATAACCTCACGCCTGTATTCCCCGAATGGGTAGGCAGAGGTGCATTTCTGCACCCACATTTCGCCAGGTATTTATCAGTCCCAAGTGATTACATAAGCGCGACAATTAAAGTCTCGTGATTGTAGGCATCATGACTATATTTATAACCTGCTTAGTAATAGAATGACTGGCGATTTTTACTCAAAAATCTATGTTTAAAAATATTCTTCAATGTGTCCATACATGCATACACAATCATATCTATGTAGTAATCTTTTGAAAGGATAAGCAGAAGTGCATTTCTACACCCTTCTTTCAAGAATTGTATTTCCTCAAGTAATGGGAGCAAGCCTAGTGCCGTTTTTTTTAATGGAAAATCCCAATAACACTTTTTCCGACCTGGAAATCCACGACCTTTAGAACGCACGGCATATACCCGTGCCGGGAGACCACGAGGTCACTTTTGATAGTATTAGGATTTCTCATCTTCAGCATCTGGTGAATCTTCTCCATTCATTCTCTGATTGTGAGTCTACGTTATCCACCTGTAATAGGTGAATCCATGAAATAAAAGTAAATATGCGCATGCATAAATATATAAACTCCTTTTTCGCCTAAGAGTCGACCTAAGGTGTATTTCATACGTCATATTTTCGTTAGTCAAGAAAATAAGTACTAGATTAGCAAAGTTGTGCTGTGTTGTGTATAAGTTTGTAAGTACTTAATTAAAGCTCTTTTAAATATTAAGAATAATAATAATATAATGAAATGTCTCAAAGATTTATGCAAGATTTCGACCACTTTGTGCTATAATTCCGGTATTTACTATAAATCTCATTTAGAATATTAACCAGTAAGCCGTATATAGACTTGCTTTTTTATCCATATAGGCAACGGCGTAAACATAAAAAAGCCTAAATAGGAACGTGTGAATGATTTGACGGAAGAACACGGTTGTGCAAACAAGCCCTTGAAGTGTGGTTGTCGTAATATATTGCCAATCACGGTGGTACGTTGAAGGAAACCCACATGTTGTTGGAATATTAATCGACGGTGTAGCAACAGTTGATACTGTTGTTTACCGCCTCGTCAGCCTGGTAGTTGGGCAATTTGGGCATAGATTTGCTATTGTTAATTGGGACTTAAGAACAGTTGGTGATGCAGAAATACATCTTTGCCTACCCTTTTAGATGCATAAAAATATGTATTTTACTTAGTCTATTTATAACGATTAAATGCAATAAAAGTTCGATCTTGGCGCCAACGGAGATATCAATATAACATAAAAAAATATCATTTTAAATGTTTCTGGTTTCTTCTTGTAAAAACCCAACATTTTTTAAATAAGTCAAGCAAAAATACAAATATTTCCGCGAAGAAAGTAACAACAATATTCCAGCAAGTTAAACTCAGTATCTAGATTAAGATAACCTTGATGTGGTGACTGTATCTCATTTCCTGTTTTACAGTTGCTTGTAAGTTGTAACAAAATGTTTTAATTAATTTTAAGTTGTTTTAATAAAAAACGGCATTCCGTTCTTTTTTATATTCCCATATCAAAGTAATAACTTTGCTGACTGCTTTCTAAACAGAGCGAGTTACTACCATCTTTCGTGACTCTATACAATCAAGCTGAAAAGCATCTTTAAAGGAAGTATGAAATGAGTGGGCTAACAAAGTATTCGATCGCTTCATGGTATGGAGAAAATACAAATTTTACGAATGTTTCGGTTTAAGCCAAGTTAGTGACCCATGCCTGTGGTTTCGTCGCAAGCCAGCTCGCATGGTTTTTAGTGGAGAGGGTAGGATAAGATTTAACAAGTCTTCATAGAATTGTTATTTATTTGGAGATGCCTATATCCAGTTTTGAATCGCTTAGGCTGATGTCGATGATAAAAGAGTCTTCTATGCATATTCCGAATAGGTGTAACTAGCCCTGCTACCGTTATAATGTATCGCTGACGTCACGAAATACAAAATTCCCTACGTCCTAATTCAGAACTCGTTTCGTCGCGAGATTTAAAGGATTCCGTTATCTTACCTTACAAATATTCAGAAAAAATCTTACGCCTTCAACATTATCGTGTAGAGTTGTTGCTTGTATTTTACAAACTTTTTCCTTTACATCATCTTCGTGGATTTCAGAATTAGAAACAGTGAAAGTCACTGCTGTTTTTTTTTTTAATAATTCCTCAGAATTAAAAATATTTTCTGAGACTATAGAATATAGCTATCTTCATGGTCCCGTTTATTTATTTGTTTATTTTGGTACCAAAATTTATCATAATACTTTCTTGATTGAGGATTTAAGTAGAAGCAGTCACTTTTTCACTTACAATATTAAATAGCAACCGAAACTGATATTGCTAACATCATTCAAAATTACAGTAAAAAGAGCATAATTCTAGCGAATTCCAAATTACTTTTCTTTTATAACGTCTTGTGAAAACATTGCGAGAGAAAGTTCTCGGTACGCTCCGTACGGGGAATGGTATTTACTTATACCATTACTGTGTTGTGACGTTGGTTCACTATTATGACTTCAACATAATTTTGAATATATTTTTTATACCAGTATAAATCATGTCATGGTAAGAATGTTGGTGTTGAAAAGTATCAAGAAGCGAAAGACATTTTTCTTGAAGTAGGATTCATGCTGATTAAGATTATTCATCATCATTATCGCACCACATAAGTGTTGGGCACGAGCCTTCTCTACAACTCATAGGGTTTTTAGGCCCTAGTCCACCACGCTGGCCTAGTGTGGGTTGGCGGACTACAAACTTAAGAAATTCCTAAGAATATTTAGGTGTGCAGGTTTCCTCACGATATTTTCTTTCAACGTTAAAGTACGTGATAGTTCTTTGTGAATACACACATAACTTCGAAAAGTCAGAGGTGTGTGCCTGGGGTTTTAACCCGTAATCGTCGAGATTCTCGACCGCGTGCCTAAATCTCGAGGTCATCACAATTAAGATGATTATTTACGAAATATTTAAAAACAGATACTGTTGACCTTAGTCTAATATTTTTTTGACAAAGGTCTTCTTTCCAGACTCATATTTCCTTAAATATTATACACTTTTAACTTCATGGCGTTTGGGATAAACAGTACTCCCGATTTTAGAAAGAATTGAAAGGGACTTGATCTTTGTTTAATGGGGAATTTGTAATGATTGTGACGACTAAATCTCCCTTAAACTAGAGTCGACACTACTAGCTCGATTTATCAAAAGATGCGGTTAATAAAATGGTAGTACAAGTTATAAAAATCTTTGGCTATCTGATAAAAATATAAATAAATAAATAAATACACCCAACAGTCCCATACATAGTTCTGACCCCATACTAGGATACAAGTCCATGTCGTGAGTATCGGAAACTACGCGAGACTTTTCGGTCTCACAAACACCCAGACCCGAAACAAATATTTGTGGATCATACAAACATTTGTCTTTATCATCATATTATTCTAAGGAGAGACCCCAAAGGCGCAGTCAGAGATACGAAAAACAATTTACATAGTGATAATTTAGGCGATATCAATGGTGCAAGAATTCCATGCCGGACCGCACAGGTTGTGCTGGGCGTGTACTCGTGGTCCCCGCCATGGAAACCTGTTATCCTTCGCCCGCGATCTCGAGGTTTGCGTCATTGCCGTTTCGTCACTTGGAATGCGATCGCATTTGTTTTATCAAACGATTTAATGGTATTTGGTTTTACTAGTTCATAAATAAATAATGTCAATTAAAAAGACACAAGTGAGTCGTGATGGCCTCGAGGTTTAGACACGCGGTCGAGAATCTCGACGGTCGCAGGTTCAAACCGACTTTTCGAAGTTATGTGTGAATTCACGTATAATTATCACGTACTTAAACGGTAAAGGAAAACATCGTGATAAAACCTGCACACCTAAAAGTTCTTAGGAATTCCTTAGGAGTGTAATCCGCCAACCCTCACTAGGACAGCGTGGTGGACAGAAAACGGGATAGGTGGTGAAGGTAAATGTGCGGTGGACGCTGTTCATCAGGACACGAAAATACTACAATCACCAAATTGGTCCTCCGTCTCTCATTCACCGGACTAAACGCAACAATTTACAATCCGATCTAGCTGTCTAATTTGTATGTCTACCGTGAATTAACTACGGCGTAACTTCAGATTTGTTGATAAAAAATTACGGTAGTAAAACGAAGTACGTACACAGTTCTTGCAGTGAGTCAACAAGACTTCCGTGTATTTGGTTCCCATGCACTGTACTGGAACGGTACCACAGTACTATATCTTTGTTATTGTGACTCAGAGGTTTGTGCGAATGTTTTTAGTGGTATGAATTTTAAATACATACATAAACTCACGCCTGTATTCCTCGAAAGGGTAGGCAGAGGTGCATTACTGCACCTACATTTCGCCGCGCATACGTACCCCCCCGTGCCCCGTGGCGCAGTTGGCTAGACACCAGCTTACGAAACGAGAGGCCGCGGGTTCGATCCCCGCACCGAGACAAATGTTTGTGTGATCCACAAATATTTGTTTCGGGTCTGGGTGTATGTGAGACCGAAAAGTCTCTCGTAGTTTCTGATACCCACGCACAAGACTTGCATCTTAGTGTGGGATCAGAACTATGTATGTGACTGTTGGGTGTATTTATTTATTATGTATTTATATATCAGTCCCACGTAATAGAGAGCGAGTCTATTGCCGTTTCTCGGGCACATTTCCAGACTCCGGGCTGCTACTGAGAATTTCCTAATGGAAAAATCCAATAACACTGCATGACCCGGGAATCGAACCCAGGACATGTAGATCGCACGGCACATACTTGTGCCGCGAGACCACGAGGCAGTCATGAATTTTAATTGACTTGTAATTGTGTGTTCCGTACTAACAAGTTGTGAAGTAGTTTGCAAATCCTCTCAGTTAAAAAAGTTATAGAAGAAGACCGGGCCCAGCAGCGTGACGTAGTGGTATGTGCTGATAAAGATACTAGACCACGAGTAGAAGTATTTCAACAAGTTGGCATGAACTGGGTGATGGAATCAGTGGCGGTACTTCCATAAAAGCCCAAAAGCATAATTTGCCTTATAAAGTTCCGAATAATAATCTTTGAACTTTAAATCTTTATTTAATACCAGCTGACCCGGCGAACTTCGTTCCGCCTAACAGTTTTTTTTTGCCTAAGTTATTCGTCATTACATCAGCTATCCGCCACTGAAAGTCCCGTTAAAATTGGTCCACCCGTTTCAGAGATTAGCCGGAACAGACAGACAAAAATTTTAAAAAACATTACTTCAAGTTCAATATTACAAACACTCCAATTTTATTTATTTGTATAGATATGTAACGTGTATACATCCATATGCATTTATTAAAAAGCGGTTATTTCAATATTACAAACAGACACTCCATTTTTATTTTTTTAGATGTAGGTATAAAAAAGCAATTTGACTATAAAAGAGAATTATACCTAACCCAAAATAAACTAGACATTACACAATTAACGCGTAACGTTTTTGGGCTTCTATGGAAGTACCGCCACTGTGATGGATGTCTGACGCTACTTGATTGCTATTTGGATGCCGTACTTGTCATAAGAAGAAGAAAGATGCCTAGCGCCTCTAATGTCTTTCATATGAATCTCATCACCTCAGACGGAAACCTTGTTAAACACAAATGAACCAGACTGTGTGCTTTCGGCTAGTATCACGCCAACATTGTTGTGTCCACTGGTGAGTAGTAATGCCGGCATGAGGACATCGAGTTGCGAGCGACGAGTATCTCTCGTCACTTGACGCTCTATTTGGCCATCGTCATGCTTACTATCAGGTACGAAGTTGTAATTTTTTCGTGTCCATATAAAAAAAATATGTAGATGTTGACGTAGTAATTTCTTGCCAGTTAATCTTATTTGAATCACACCGAATTTACCATTAGGTACGATGGTTTGGCCACTTTGCCACAAAAGCACCATATTAAATTTATTCTTGTTTTTTTTCTATCCATTACTTGGTTAAATCAGCATGATATATTACATGTTCGTGTTCGTTTCAAATACTTTTAAATACATAATCATCAAATATCTCATTTAGATCTTATGTGGGCACAAAAAGTATACTTTTTTTTGGCGTTGGCATGGAAAGGTGATCTCACCGCATCCGATGGTAACCGCAGTGTTTTTATTTAAAGTATCGAATCGCGAGAGATCCCTCGTCACTCGATATTGTCATCTCGGCCTACACAGTTAATTATCTTTATTGTTGTGGATACGAGTTTCCTATCGAAATCTGACGAAATATTTCGAAGTGGAGTGTCAGTACGAATTGTTTTTATACTGAATTGTTCTACCTGGTATCTCAATGTGTAATCAGATATATCTTTTAGATAAATAACATGTTAAATACATACAAGTAAAAATTCATGGTGAATCCACGTAAAATAACTTCTCCTTTATTTCATAACAGCTAGATTATTTTCATACTGGCACAACTGTCATCGTTTGAAAGTAAGCTGATGATGATGTTGGCTGATGGTAATCACCGTATTATCCAAAGAGAGCATTAACTCCCACTCTCGTCACTCGATGCCCTCTTACGGGCCTGCTGAGATTTTTCACTCTACGATTAAAGAACCCATTAGAGTCTAAGACTATACAGAAGGGAACATGTGGGTTAATAAACTTTTCTACAGCTTCGTGGAATAGGTAGGACCGATTAGTACACCGCCACTAGCCGAATGACGATAGTACAAAATGTTATCGTACAGCGAACATGACCTCTTAATGTTACCCAATAGTAAAACTTTAGCTAGTTGATCAGTCGTAAAGATAATATTTACTTTGCAGTACAAAATATTTTGTCAGATTGATCTTGTAACAATACAAGCGTTACTGATAACAATTTTGTTTAGACTTTGTTATACAAAGGATTGTACTTTACTAAGTCAAGTATCGACACTGGGTCTCTATCTAAGGTTTCACGAGGTTAGGGAATCATCATCATCATCAGCCCATAAACGTCCCACTGCTAGGCACGGGCCTTCTCTATAACTGAGAGGGTTTAAGGCCTTAGTCCACCACGCTGGGCTATTGCGGGTTGGTGGACTACACACCCAAGAAATTCCTAAGAACTTTTAGGTGTGCAGGTTTTATCACGATGTTTTCCTTCACCGTTAAAGTACGTGATAATTCAATGTGAATACACACATAACTTCGAAAAGTCAGAGGTGTGTGCCTGAGGTTTGAACCCGCGACCGTCGAGATTCTCGACCGCGTGCCTAAACCTCGAGGCCATCACGACTTCTTAAGTTAGGGCATAGGGACCTGAATTTGAAATAATCGCAATTCCATCGATTTAATGGTGGATGATAGTTTTAGGAAAGGCTAGTCACAAGTAGGTGATGTCTGGTATCTGAATTTGTTGTACATAGTTGATACGATTGTAGGTAAAATGTAATAGTACAAAACATATATAGAGTAAATGTATAAGAACTATAAAGTATAGACAAATTTTGAAGCTTAATACAAAATTTAGTCAAGACTCAAGAGTAACAATAAAATTTTAAGGGACCTAATATTTAGTGTAGTCTATGAGGAATTAGTACTGTATTTGGTGGCTGTAGTTTTTTTTTAATTCTTCGTGAACGGAGTGGTACCTAATGTGACGAATTCGCGTCATTGAGTCGGCGGCGACCAGCGTGACAAAAGCGGCCTTCGCACGCTTTACGGTTTAACAGACGCCGTTCACAGCTGAATTGTATGTGTTTTTGTCTGTACGAAAGAAATATCCTAAACCTTTTTGTGTTGTGAACTTGAGACTTGTACACCGCTTCAGATTTTTACAGACCAGAACATTATCTTCAGTCTACTTATTGGTATACCAAAAACTTATAGTGTTGTCTACTAATAGTAGTAGTACTAGTAATAGGATAAGACCCCATCACAATGGGTAATATAGGCAAACTAATTCAGACAGAAACGTCAAGTAACCGACTAAAGATAAAGGCTGCCTCGTGGTCTCGCGGTACAAGCCTGTATT
This sequence comes from Hemaris fuciformis, assembly GCA_907164795.1. NCBI lineage: Eukaryota > Metazoa > Arthropoda > Insecta > Lepidoptera > Sphingidae > Hemaris > Hemaris fuciformis. The sequence continues at coordinate 3,151,049 of OU015454.1, forward strand.
GCAATTTGTGTGGAAGTATTAAGTTTCTAATGCCGCTAATGTGTACTTAGGCATTAAGTAATGCACCTTTTAATTTCCTCAATCCATTAACTCCACCCAAATAACTGGGTAATTACCTTATACAATGTTTGCATAACTTGAACGGTAAGGTTTGTGCTCATTCTGCCATAGTTTGTTAGCTGTTACTGTGAACACATGAAATTTCTCATGTATAAAAGGCTTTGTTTATACTTAAATACTTGTACCTAATGCAGCATCTTCACAGAAAACTTGCGACGCGACTCGGGCTTCGATACATACTTTCACGGCTATATTGCCGAATGGATAGCCAGTATACGACTCGTTTTGCCAATTATTGTGTCGCTCTTAAAGTGGCGGGCTTATAGCGTTTTTTTTTTATCATCTCCAATTTTATTTCTCTTTGACCGATCTACGGCTGCCAGCGATTCTCGGGAAGATACCATTTGCAGTCACTCATAAATTTCTTATTATGATTGTGTACGCATGCATACATATACACAAAACTTTTTTAGTGTTTTTTGCTTTATTTGCTCAGATAGGTAATTAAATAGCACTTATGACAGGTGAATACAGAAAAGAAAAATCTTTTATTGTTACATTATAATTCAACTATGGTTCATTTTATATAATTTGTATAAAAATATTTTAGGGTTTTAACATAGTTAATAGTTATCAGTGTTTAGTATAAGGTGTTGTGCTGATCTTCTATAGGTTATTGTTATTAGCGAGGAAGTCTTTCGTATGTATCATTTCATATTTGTAAGTAATCTGTAAGTCTTCCTAAAATAAAATACAAAATTATGTACCTGAAACAAATATTTGGGAATCGGATATATGTGTCCCCGCTTGCTTTATATATGCTTTAACCGCAGGTTGTCAAGATCAATTAAAACCATAATAATATTAGAAACCATGTAACGTAAGCATTCCAAGTATTCGCTGTATTATTACGTGAGTTTTTTTTATACCAGTATCAATTTTGAGTATAATGTCGGAGAAAAAACCTATTACCTCAACAGTTAAATGGTGTTTCATAAGGCACGTTATTTTGCAGCAACCGTTACGCATTTGGTTAAGCAATACTTCGTAGCTGTTAAACCACACAATAAAGCCGAAGATACTTTAGAAGAGCGACTTGCTCGTCATTAATCATTTGTCATGTATTTAGTTATACTTCGTTTGAACTATGCGGTTTCCGTGAAAAGCACCTAGAATTTAATTTAACATTGCTGTGACCACGAAAAATATATCATAGAATATTTAATTAAATAACTAATAATTATTTTTACTCCATATAAATCTTGATTGTACTCGTATAAGCATTTATACTAAACTGGTCACTTGTAATTGTTCTTGCACTGTTTATTTATTTAGTGAAGGTCCCAGTCATCCTAGGCCATTGTTCTTATCTTTTACAAGAGAGTGCAAGCGATCAGAAATATATTTTCTGCTTCATAAATGAAATGTTGGTAGCGATAAACTGCAGTTGATAAAAACTACACACGTCTAAAACTTACTTGATAAGTGAATTTAAATTTTTAAGAAAATTTAATTTAAATTTTTTAAGATTTCAAAACTTGATAAGCCCGTTGGTTATATAATGTGAAATAAATTATTATAATAAGATATATTTACACAAAACCCCAAGGACGCAATTAATACAAATGAATTTGAATAACAAACTAATTTTCCTCAAGATGACAAAGTTGAAACGAATAATATAAATGTAGCTAAGAATACGATCTTCCTATTATAGGCATACCGAATGTGTCAGATATTTAATTAGGAGTTTTTTCAACGTTGTAAATTATATATATACCGGAATCATTGACATTGCCCGCAAGATTACCACGCTAAACTGGAAGTGGGCTGGCCTGTCTGCCAACGGTCGGACGGTCGGTGGAGCAGACAAGTGTTGGAGTGGATCGCGCTTAGCTAGACGTAGTGTAGGACGTTCTGCAGCACGATGGTCCGGCGACTTAAGAAAGGTGGCGGTTAGCGGATGGGTAAGGGCTGTTCAAGACTGGTAATGGTTGGCGCTTGCTCGAGGAAGCCTACGTTCAGCAGTGGACGGCGATAGGCTGAGTATAACATTTCACACTAATAAAAGCATAACTAAAATTAGTGTTTTAATTTCTTAATTATTCATCAGAAACCGTTGCACCCACAGAATAGAACACTAATTATAGCATATGAGCAATCAACAACATTTTCAATCTCATTTTAACCATTAATTTCAAATCGGAGATAAACCATTTGATTTTATTCCTTTTCTATAAGGAAATTCTCAGAAGCAGCACCGAGACTGGAAATATGCTGGAAAAATGAAAGGCTCGCTTCCATTACGTAAGATTCAATTCTCGAAAGGAGGACGTAAATGCACTTCTGCCTATCCTTTCGAAAGATAAATACACAGACATGATTGTGTATCTGTATGCATGTACGAACATACTGAAGAATATTTTGAATTTAGATTTCGGAGTAAAAATCACCAGTCATTCTATTTAATCAAGTTATGAATATTCTCATGATGAGTACAATTAGGAGACATGAGATTTTAATTGTCGCACTTGCGGTAGCCATTACGATTTCCGTGGTTACCTTTTAAATCACGAAATGTCGAGTCATTCTATAAATATATGTCATTTAATTGGATACAACGTATATTGGATTATTTTATGACTTTCCTGTACTTAACGGTTCCTGTGAAGTATATAAATATCTTTATACGTAGTAATATGTGCCCCTTTTTTCTGGGCTTTACTTCTGTTAAATAAAAGAAATACGCAAACAGAGAAAATTCCTTGAAAAATTTTTCTCTTGCCTTTTTTTGATCCAAAGTAAGTGGTACTTACAAAATAAGAAATAATATCATATATCCAATACCAATGTTACTTTATACTTATATGGTGTACAATAAAGAATAAAAAATCATTTATAAAAATTATTCACATTCAAGAATTTATTATTTTAATAATTTATTTATTTCTTAACAAATTATTTCCATCTTATTACAGAAGTTAGGGCTTCCTCGCTTAATTTTGTTAGCAGTGTTATAAGTGTTATAACTCCATGCTTGCTTTTGCGTGGTCTAGATTTATTTTTTTATATATCATGTATGTTATACTTGCCTCGTGGTCTCGCGGTACAAGTATGTGCCGTGCGGTCTAGAGGTCCTGGGTTCGATTCCCGGGACGGGCAAAATGTTATTGGGTTTTTCCATTAGGAAATTCTCAGTAACAGCACGGAGTCTGGAAATGTGCCCGAAAACGGCAATAGGCTTGCCCCCTATTACGTGGGACTGATACATACCTGGCGAAATGTGGGTGCAGTAATGCACCTCTGCCTACCCCTTCGGGGAATACAGGCGTGTGTTTATGTATGTATGTATGTTATAAACAAAACAATAAATTTTAATGTTTTGGATATTTTTATTGGCTATTCAAAAACGCACATAGGTAAATAGATTGTTGCATTCGCTACTTAGTTAATCTCGGGCAAATTGAACCAGCCTCGCTGTATTTGAATACAATATTCATTAACGAACCAATCCACCTACGTAAATACATACATTTTTATCACCCAACTACCTGTGGCTGTGGCGAAATTTTGAATTTCTGCTCATTCATAGGGAACACTGTTTTCCGGGATAAAAAGTATCCTATGTCCTTTCCCTTGGAGGATATTCCTTGGGGGAAGCCTATGTCCAGCACTGTGGCGGTACTTCCATAGAAGCCCAAAAGCCCAGCTTGCCTTACAAAATAGTCTTTAAGTTTTAAATCCTTGGTTAACCTAAGCATTTTAACATATAAATGACTCCACAATAAATAATTATAAACTAGACATTACACAATTAACGTGTAACACTTTTGGGCTTCTATGGAAGTACCGTCACTGGTCCAGCAGTGGACGTTTTTCAGCTGATGATGATGATGATGATAACCTTTCCCAAGATCCTATCTATCTTCATACCCAAACTTATTCAAATCGGTAAAGTGGTTTAGGCATGAAATCATAACAACGTTACTTTCGCGTTTATAATAACAGTATGTATTGGTATGAGGTTTTATATTCAATCGTATAAAGTGGATTAAATACGTACCTTAATTATTTTTAGCACATATTCTCATGTTTATGCAGTCAAAATGAAGTAGGTGCATATTATTAAGTTAAACGCAATAAATAAAATAAAAAAACTGTGGCACAACACAATTCCAGTTCTTGCATTCTTTAATTGCAATTCCAACAAGACAATTACATACCTACATATATTCACGCTTGTATACCCGACGGAATAGGCAGAGATTAATTTCTATACCTATACTTTTTAGTTATTTTCTAGTCCCACGTTATAGGATATTGCAATTTTTAGGCATATTTCCAGACTTAGTATTCTCAATAAGAATTTTCTATTAGACAAATCTAATAAAACTTTTCCCGACACGGGATTGAGCCCAGACCTTCTCTATCAGACGTCATACACTTTGCCGCGGATCCAATTACCTAGGTACAATTTATATTAACAACAGGAAACTGGTGCAAAAAGCAATTGGTCTTAATTTAGCAATGATTTACACAAATCGTTGGCAGATTAATGCCGATTTTTATTGAATCGTAACATGAAGATATGTCATAGTTCAGTTACCTAAATGCATTCAACAAGATTACATTCTCAGATTCAAGAAAATACTACGTCAGTTTTTGTGTCAATATAGAAAAAATAATAATTTCAAAGATTCCTATGCTGCCTCGTGGTCTCGCGGTACAAGTATGTGCCGTGTGATCTAGAGGTCCTGGGTTCGATTCCCGGGTCGGGCAAAGTGTTATTGGGTTTTTCCATTAGGAAATTCTCGGTAACAGCACGGAGTCTGGAAATGTGCCCGAAAAACGGCAATAGGCTCGCCCCCTATTACGTGGGACTGATACATACCTGTGGCGAAATGTGGGTGCAGAAATGCACCTCGGCCTACCCCTTCGGGGAATACAGGCGTGAGTTTATGTATGTATGTATTCCTATGCTCTATGGGAATTCTTATGAATTATCACGTACTTCAACAGTGAAGGAAAACATCGTGATGAAACATACACACCTAAAGGTTCTTAGAAATTTCTTAGGTGTGTAGTCCGACAACCCGCACTAAGCCAGCGTGGTGGACTAATGCCTAAACCCCCTCAGTTGTAGAGGAGGCCCGTGCCCAGCAGCGGGACGTATATGGGCTGATGATGATGAGGATGATGATGCGTTTATAAATAGTAAATACATATACAGAAGGGGTATGACTATGCAGAAGTGCATTTCTGAACCCAAGTTTCGCCAACTCTGTTTCTAAGTGTCATATAATGAAAGGCAAGCTTATTGCAAATTTCTACTTCGAGCTGCGATTAAGAGTTTTTTTGAACGAAAAAACCGACCCGGGAATAGAAACTGGGATGTCGATAATGATATCCATTGATAGATATGAGAGCATCCGAGGAATGATGATTATCGCAGGATGGATGATGATAATGCGAAACTGAGGATTTTGGTCAGTAACGTGTATGTCAGCCTATGCTGATGATATTTTTTTGCCGGTTTTTCAACTTATTGATATATGGTTTTAATTTTATAATATTTCCCAACTAAAAATGCGGTTCCATGATAAGTTATTTTTAAATTATACAATAAGGTTAGTAGGTATTATCGTTTTATTTTTATTGTCTTTGTTTATACGATAAAAACTTGTTACGCTAATTATTATCGTCTACCTTAGAAATAACATTATTGCAAGTAATAAGAGTACTAAGTTATTAATGGCGTTCTTATAACGCCTACCCATTCACTAATTCTATCCCCTGTTTTCAAAAGCCGGTAATGTAGTGATTTCTATAGTCCTCCTTGAAAAAAGTCATTACCGTAATATTTGCAAAAATTAGGAGTTTCAACAGATTAAATACAAAATGTGTGTGTTATAACAATAAAACAATTATTAAGGAAATATCGCGTAAAACTTTTACATGGTAAGTAAATTGGTCGTAAAATTTCACGGATTGTTTGCAAGAATGTGGACTTTTACTTTCAATACTCACGGTTAAACCGGTCACGCGAGCACCTCCACAAACTATCACAACCAACAGCACGTTTCTACACACGCGTACTGAATCCAAATGATTTAATTTCTCAAAAAAATCTCAACACCACACACCACAATGGTTACGATACGCTTTTTGTTAAATGCACCGTTATTTATTGCAAAGTTAAGTTAACAACAACTTTAAGTCCTTTTTTAATGTCAGTTTATAATTGCAATTAGTATTAAAGTTGTTTTTCAATGAGTTATGAAAGTTTTATCAACTTTTTAATGTTCGTTCGAAGTTTATTTCGATTGTAAACAGTAAACACACGACACAGCTATATTATTTCGCGCGGCAGACTGAGCGAATGAGCGGTGATGAACGGCCGGCGTCGAGAAAGTGAATGAACGGAAGAGCTGTTCGTGAGTCACCTGTGTTTACCACCGCCTACAGGCGTGCGGGCTACAACTGATGTCTTGACGTCAGCAATGTATTGTAATCAAAGGGTTTTTACGTCGGCATTTTGAATCACGCATTAACACGCGGTTAAATTAATTTGGAATTATGAATATTTTAACCATTTCTATTATTATATTGTAATTACTCATCAACAGAACACATGAAATGTGTGGAGTAAAATCTATTATTACATACCTTTAAACCCGTGGCGGTACTTCCATAGAAACCTAAAAGCGGTCGGTACACGTTACTGGTGTAATTAATGACTAGTTTATAATTATTTAATGTGGGGTCAGGATATTCGCTTTTATATGTCTAATTTCTTTTGATAAATAAAGATTTAAAGCTTAAAGATTATAATTCGGTATATTGAAAGGCAAGCTGGGCTTTTGGGCATATATAGAAGTACCGCCACTGCTTCAAACATAAACTCAAAACTGTATTCAAAGGGGTAAGCATTTTTTTGACTGCCTCGTGGTCTCGCGGCATAGGTATGTGCCGTGCGATCTAGAGGTCCTGGGTTCGATTCCTGGGTCGGGCAACGTATTACTGAGTTTTTCTATTAGGAAATTCTCAGTAGCAGCACGGAGTCTGGAAATGTGCCCGAAAAACGGCAATAGGCTCGCCCCCTATTGCGTGGGACTGATACCTGGCGAAATGTAGGTGCAGAAATGCATCTCTGCCTACCCCTTCGAGGAAAACAGGCTTGAGGTTATGTATGTATGGGTAAGCATTTTCTGTACCCACATTTTGCCAATTAGGTTTTCGTCCTAGGAGCCTAATTCTTTTTATGGGTACAATTCTGACTCCGTGCTGCTACTGAGAATTTCTTAATGGAAAAACCCAAAAACATTGTGCCTGACTTGGGAATGGAACCCAGGACCTCTAGACCACACGGCACATACTTGTGCCGCGAAACAACGAGGCAGTCAAGTTGAATTATTTGTAATCTATTTTTCTCTTGACCTATTCAGTTCATTGTTTTTAGCGTATTTTGGCGTCACTGGTCTGACAGCCCAGATAACGACGCAGTTTTGGTGCCGGGCTGGGCACTTAACCAAAACTCCCTACGCCGACACACCAACTAAGTCCCCCCCGGTGACCGTTTTAGGGCTAAGAGGGCCACTATAGTTTGTGGGCGAGAAATTACCATAATTAATCCAAAGCCCTAGGCGAGCGTGATGGAATAAGGCCTCAACCCTCTCAGTTTTAGAGGTGGCCCGTGCTCAGCAAAGGGACGTTTATGGGCTGGGCTGATGATGATGTTTTCCAGCAGTAGTAATTTTTGGCATCTCCTCGTCATCAAAAACATGGCATTGCAACTAGCATATCTTAGCTCTCTGTCGATTTTACGTCACTGCCATAGTTTTCAGACAATTTTTACGGTCGTATCAATTTTGAAATTTTCATCCGAGTAAATAACACACCAAATATATTTATGTAGTTTTATTGATATAATTTTGTACAAATAACGGCGTATATTACATCAGGGACAGGTCTCACATACAAAACTAACGCTAGTCAAGCTATTCATATGTCACAAATTCTACTATATATCCATCATCAAATTAATTGGTACCGGTTATTTTTCAAAGCCGTATAAAAGAGAACGCGACTACGAGGAATGGAATGGACAGCCAAAGAATGAGAATGAAAATAGGTTTTGGATATGAGGGTACATTTGGCGATACGTTCTGTTGTTTTTCACAATGACGTGGTATAAACTGATTTATGTTCTATTATGAAGACGATATTTTGATTGTTTTTATCTGGTGTAAGAAGGTATGTTGTGGGAATTTTTGGACACTTTAAATTTAATTATAATAATATAATTAGATACAAACGATGTCTCAATTGGAATCATGGAATAATTTATACATCGATGTATATTGAAAAAAAAACGATATTAACTAGAGATAACCATTTCATGACATGACACAGGTTTGCCTATAGGTTGGTTCTATCTCTAGTGATTTAAAATATGCATTAATTTACCAATTACTTTTTTGTAACTGATGTGAAGGTGTTTCACGTATTGTTCAGTCCAATCAGACTAGGTAAACTGTTGTAATGAAAATTCGTCACGATTAAGTTTACACCACATACATTGTCTTCTTAATAATTTATACTTGCCCTACAAATGTTCGATATAACGAGTTATTGTTTCGTCATTTGTGGAATGAAAATGTTAATTACGTCCATCAATTCAACGTATTTAAGTCGCAATGACATTTCAGTATACTCATCAATTAAATTACATGGATGATTTTTTACTTATGGCAAGCCTACTAATCACAAGAGATTGGTTAAACAGATATTTAAAGCAAAGATTCCAGACTTTATTTTCACTTGATTCGATATTTCATGTATTTTTGTACTGTTGCAAATATAAGGTTTTGATTTTTGATGTTTCTAAAGTACTCATTCAAAAGTTTCAACCAATTCAAAAGCTTCAATCAATCTCTCGTGATTATTCAACACAACAAGAACGCACTTCGATGAACGAATGATGTATGATAAAAAAAAGAGAGCAAGGCGGATATGTAAAATGTAAATAATTGTCACACCCTGTGGAACTTTATAATTGACCAAATGATTGGTGTAAAGGAACGAGACGCGTTGACTCGCTACTACTTTTACGCCATCGAGTGTTTAATGTTTTCATTATTATTTTGTCTAGAAACCGAATTTATACAGTATTTTGGAAATAACTGTGTAGGTTTCCTCAAGATGTGTACCATATACACACGGACATGTCTTACTGTGTAGAAAATTGTAAAAAAAACGGCAAATGGCTCGCCCCCTATTACGTGGAGCTGATACATATCTGGCGAAATGTAGGTGCAGAAATGCAACTCTGCCTCCCCCCGTGAGGTTTTGTAAGTATGTATATTTTGAAAATTAAATATTACGACGTAAAGTTTGTGGATACAGAATAAAAGAGATAATATAGATAAAGTCCCTATTTATGTAATTCAAATTTAATAAAATATATTAAATCTGTAAACATTAATGAAGGGTTTCTTTATTTATTGATTTTAGTTCTTGATTAATTTATAATATTTTTTGTTATTTTAGAAAAAAGTTATACTTCAAATATAGTTAGTGTCAACATTAAACACTCGATACGCGTGTATAACATAGAAAGCGCTTTCAAATAACTCTACTCGATATATATAAAACTATGACAATGTTATTCTAGAAGGGTGCTATTCGATATTTAGAGTTCAAGCAAAGCAAAATGGCGTCCGGAATTTTAAATTTATCAAAATGTCGCCATCTGTGAAATGAAGCGTAACCATTATTCAATTCATTAAACCATTATTTACTACACTTCTATATGTATTAAATCGAATGATATTATAGTGAAGTTACAAGTCTAGTTAGCATTTTATTACGCTTTTAACTGTGGCTTTTACTGCCCTCATTATTTACAGCTTAAACGTTTTAGCAAATGACATTGAATAAAATTTCCATTCACTCAATGTCCACATAGTTCCGCGTACATTTCACAGATGGCGTTGTTACAAAAAGCTCGTAGTATCAAACGCTCGCGCTGCTCTCGCCAGTGGCTGAGCAGCACATGTTAAAACGTCACTGTATACAAACGCTATGTGTCGTGTACTTACACCGCTATCATATAAAACACGTTTACGTAACAACTCGTGTTCGCAGTTCGGCGCCCACGTAGCGGACGGGCGTGAATGCGTAATTCAATAAATCTCTATATTACATATACTTTGAAATACATATTCGATTATCTATATGGATTTATATAATGATGTATTGGAATATCTATAATTATCTATTAATTACTAGAAATTATGCATTTGAAATTAATATAAATAATAATTTTTCGCTATACATTCGTCCGTATACGCACAAGCGACCGCGAATGCGTAAGTCACGTTTGCGTATACGATAGTCCGCAACACGAGCGCCGCGTATACACATTTAAATAAACAGAACCGATATAAGTCATTATGTGCAAAACACACGTACGTCTATAGTTTAACATTACAAATAGGTATCCTCTCGTATCTACTAGATAGTAAAGCACTTTGAAAAGTTACACCATTGTACAGGAGACAGATCAACAGAAAAACGAACAAACACCCAAGTATTACTTCAGTTCCTCTTACACTAAATTGACTAGAATATTCAATGGACTCCACGCGACGAAAATATATGGACAAATCTTTTTGAAATCAGTATGAACATAATTTTTCAATTTGTCATATTGTATGAAATATGAACAAGTTTGTATGAAACTAAAGATTTTGAAGATAAAATAATCTTTGGTTAACGATCAGAAGAGGACAAAGGAAACATTCAAATATCATCATTGTCATTGAAATACTTATATACTTTATACTTTGTGGGTACTAGCTTAGTAGCTTTTATTTACTCGTGAAAATTTCGTGATATTGATCTCGATAGTTTTATGGGACATGGCCGATATATTCTCAATTTTTTCTAACATACTGTATAGTATGTTTAGCTTATGCAGGAAATAATAATTAATTTACGTTTAGTCCATGTACATTCGTCGGCAGTCCATATTGCTATACGAAAGATTGCGAGTTGTTAGTACTGCGCCGGTCGCTGTCGGCTCCGCTGCGGCGCTTGATATGTTTATACGGAGTCACTTTACTTACCCACAACTAAAACGGTTGTATTTCATATTTTTGCGGAATGCAGGATGTATCGGCCGCTCCCGAAAGACTTACTTAAACATCGAGTGGTATTTTTTTTTGTAGTATGGAGTATCATGATGGTTTATGGTGGTATAACAAAAAAAAAACGGCTGGCACTCCGGTAGTGTCAGCAGAAGTGAAAACATCAACATTAACGTTGTGAATTTTTGAATATTTCGGAATGGTTAGGGAATAATTTCGCAGTAATTGCTTTATTTATCAGTATAAAAGTACTATAATTTACGTGGTAAAATACTATTTATTGCACTATATATAATAATATTTATTGCACTATAGTACACAAACATGACAAAGCGATAACAACGCATGACAACAAACGGCTTACGCATTTTCGATCAGGGTCACGTGATCTGACGCGAGTTCAACATTTTTTACCCATTCCAAAAAAAGTGCACAGCGCCCGCTAAAGAAGTTTTCACTTCAAAAACTGGAACATCGTAATGTTACAAATAAATAAAAAATACTGGCCCTAGTGGACAACTGTTTAAAAAACAATTGAACATTTAACTTATTCTTTGATTTTTTTTTTATTTCAGCTCCGGAAACTTTGTTACACCCTGCATAAGAAAACATGCAAAAATATGAGGTACAATTCACATACCTACTGCACAATATAACCCGATTGCAATAATTCAGTTTTTAATTTACATGAAAATAAAACTGGGAAATACATTAACGCTATGAACGTAAACATTTATTTTAGATGGATCGCAGTCATCATATACGAAGTTATACAGCATGTTACATCTTAATCATAGATTCCCAACGTTGAGGTCATTGACATCTTTACTCAGCAACATCCTGTAGTAAAGGCAAACTATCTTAATTTTTAAGACAGCCCAGCTTGTGAAAGGAGAGGCCGTGGGTTCGGTCACCGCACCGAAACAAACATTTGTTTCGGGTCTGGGTGTTTGTGAGACCGAAGCCTGGTAGTTTCTGATAACCACGACACAAGACTTGTATCTTAGTTATAGTACTATTTATATGACCGTTGGGTGTATTTATTTACTTAGAATCCTCTGTAACTGTTGCAAACATTCTTTTTCACGATTTTCTCGACAGATGTCAGAAATCTATGATTTAAGCGCACAAACCTTAATGACTGCGATACACTTAAATGACTCCTGCGATGGGTCTAAAAGAACATGGGTTCATTCAATGCTGTCTCACGGCGTGCAGCGGCCCACGTTGTTGGTGATTGTGTGCGGCAACTTGGATAGGGATAGTGGGATATCGAAGTCACCGCTGAGGGATATCTGGGATACGCATCCCACTAATCCGCTCTTGTATTTGCCCATTGTTGTCAGCTCTATTGATGGAAGACCGCCTGAAAATGTTTAATTTTGAAATAGTAATTACAGATAGTTAATAAATAGAATGAATGGCAACACAATTATTTATTGACTTCATTAATAAATATTATCATATAATTCTTATTATCATACAAATTATGACAAACATACAATCATATATGTAAATAAATAAATACACCCAACAGTCACATACATAGCTCTGACCTACACTAAGATCAAGTCTTGTGTCGTGGGTATCAGTAACTACGAGAGACTTTTCGGTCTCACAAACACCCAGACCCGAAACAAATATTTGTGAAGCACACAAACATGTGTCTCGGTGCGGGGATCGAACCCGCAGCCTCTGGTTCGCAAGCTGGTGTCTAGCCAACTGCGCCACGGGGCTGTCAACGCATTTATTCCAAAAAGGATGCGCAATTTAAATTTATGCACTCACATTTCACCACACTTTGCCCAACCCGGATATCGTACTAGAGACGTCTAGATTGCACGTTATACGCTTGTGCAGAGAGACCGCAAGTCAGTCTAACAATTAATGAATGAGTGGATTTTTAGCTAAATAGAACCATTTAGTAGAACATAAACTACGTTATATTAAATTTGCGCCCGGAAGAGTAATCATCATTTTCTTTTCCTATCCCAATTTTATTTCGGCGTCCGCGCAGTATGTTTTATTCTTCCAAACATCCCTACCAGTCTTCATGTCCTCATTTACCCCTTTTTCATATCATCTCTCATGCACTCCATCCATCATTTCTTAGCCCTTCCTCTGTTGTCCATCCTTCATCTTTCATACTCATTGCAGTTTTACCTACATATGCTTCATCCCTTCTCATAACATGCGCATATCACGACAGACGGACGCGACCGAAGAGTTACTTACCGATATAAAGGCCATTCTCTGTGTTGAGTTGTTTGTGTTTCCCCGGCGATATTTTACCAACTGAACCGAGCCCGTCAACTTCCAAAACTCCCGCTTGTCTGTTCCTGGAATTTAAGTAAAGAAGAAGGTAATAAGAGTCCCTTATTATCCCGATTTAATTGACTGATTTCTGAGATTGGCAATACCGTTGTAGCAATTAATGACGGAAGAAATAATCAAGTCTATATCAAAAACTATTTTAGACTTTTCATACATACATTACGCCGGTATTCCCCGTAGGGGTAAGCAGGGGTGCATTCCTGCACCCACATTTTGCCAGTTATGTATCAGCCCCACGTAATAGGGGGCGAGCCTATTGTTGTTTTTCGGGCACATTTCCAGACTTCTGCTACTGAGAATTTTGTAATAGAAAAACCCAATAACACTTAGACCGACCCGGGAATCGTACCTGGGACCTCTAGATCGCACGGCACATATTTGTACCGCGAGACCACGAGGCAGTTAATTTTAGACTTTTAGATTGTACAAATACCTATATAGTAAGACGAGTCTGTAGGTATCGTACACACCATGTCTAACATAACGTAGTACCCACCTGGTAGCTCGAGCTCTGTGCCACAAGCCGTCGTCCACTTTGGTGTGGTTGGCTATTATCACCACCTCTCCGCTGCCCAGGTCATATCTGAAATAATAGTAGCTTCATACAGTGCTACAAGGATCATTTGGCATCATCATTCACATGCAAGTTAATAGGGATATCGTCATTATTCATATTGAGCATCCTTCTTTAAATACTTCCAACAGATTTGATATGAATGATGAAAATATTTGATATGAATCTTTTATAATTTTATTTTATTTATTTATGCTTTTTATACAGTTTGTATAAAGGCGGACATAATGCCTTAGGCATTCTCTTACAGTCGACCTTTGGGTGATGCAGAGATAAAAGAAGTAGGCGCATAAATAACGAACTGGTGAAGATACACACATACATATATACTAACATATTAAGAACAACAAGAAAATAGGAATACACATATAAAATATGAAATATAATTCAGTATACATACACACAAATATAAATATATACACATATAGAATCATACTCATATACATACGTACATATTACATATATAAACATAAATACATAGAAGATATATATTATCAACTCAATTCCTTAAGAAATAGCTGCCGAACTTTCAACTTAAATGTCAGGCGGGTTGTAACCGACCTAATTTCAGCGGGGAGTGCATTCCAAAGGAGAATAGATTGAATGAAAAAGGAAGAGTGGACAAAATCGGAGGTGTGAGGGGGACACTTAAGAAGAAGATTTTCTTGCCGAATTAGATTATTTGGCTTTAGAAGAAAAAGTTAAAAGCCTTTTACCTAAAGACTAGGACTCCTTGCTCCACAGCCAGTGAGAGGAAGTCGTTGGGCGGCGCACGCGCAGAGCGGCCGCTCCACACCAGCAGGCCATGCGAGGAAACGCTACGGAACCTTATGTTGATGTCCAGGGAATAGCTCACCAGTCTGCAACCATTAAAGTTATTAACATCTCAAAGACCACTTTATTACAATAACTAAATGCAATATTTATGAAACTTCAACTTTGGTATTTGGGTGAAGAAATGTCTTGTTAAGATCCACACAAAACTGTAAAATTTTCATCATTAAGTGGAAAACAAGTTTCAAAAAGAACAGCTCTGAAGCTTTTTAATGCTTGTTCCCAATTAGCAACTTTGAAATTTTGTGGTAACTCTGATTAATCAGTTTTTTCAGACAGCTAATTTTCTATTTTAACTTAAATAAGGTTACGTGTAACAATGATTTTAATGGAATTGTCATAATCGGTTGCCTTATTCAATAAACTGATTTCTACTACCGCAAACACTCACCGTTTAACAGTCTCGTCATCATCAATGTGTATGAAGCTATCCGTTCCACTGAAGCTGGGATACGTATTAGTATCGCCCCAGTTAATTTCGTTCGTGTTTATATATTTAACTTGCATGTACGTCCGTCCGTACGTCGGCGCTTCGGTCCCTCTAACGCTGTCCACTTCGTTGTGGTGTTGATGTTTCTTTACAATCTTCTTCTTCTTATCAGTGTGTGTGTGCTTCTTCGATTTGCTATTGTGGTATTTACCCTTGATCCCCTTCTTGGCTACTATTGCGTGGTGTATGTCCAGTTCTGTCGAGTTTTGGGGATATTCTGGGAATGATTGTACAACTTCCTTGCAGAGGGTGCCACTAGAATTAGACAATATGTTATCATTAAAAAAATGTTCTGTAAAATATATTTTAATCAGTGAACCCGAAATGTCTTTATCTTTGTTCGTATTGATAACACTTCATCTTTAATCATTGACGATATACTATAATATAAATGTTTTTGTTAAATTTTTGGCTTGAATCTAGTATAAAAAGGTGGAAAGGTAAATTATTATTATTATGCGTATATACATCATCATCATCAGCTCTTACAAAGCCTGGACTTGAACTTACAGCATACCTGTCGTCTTCATCAACAAGTATCGTCATTCCGTCAGACCCCTCCCCAACATTTCCCCAGTAGAGGTCTACAGTTAATAATAAAATGTTATACGTACGTGCAAGTATCATTAGCGGGCTCCTCACAGTTGTCCACGTTGAGGCCACCGAGCGCTGATGATACCACTGATAACTCTTCGTCATTTATCACCAACTGTAATGGAGAAATAAGTTTTAATTGTTTTTTTTTAATGATATTTTAATGAAATGCAGAAACTACGTAGGGTTTCTTTGGTATTTTAAATTGTAAAAATAGGCTTGTGACTATAATGTCTGTTACATATAATCTCTAATGGAATCTTTAAAGTCTCTAAAGCGATTGTCACATCATTACGAAACACTGTCAAATTAGCAGGAATTAAGAAAACTTAAATGCGAATAATAAAATATAAAAAATGCATTTGTCTTTTGTTCAAATGCCTCATCTATTGACAAAATGAATAGATCCTAATTTTTAAAACTGGCAGCATCACTATATAAAAAAGTCATAAGTCAAAAAACTTGTTCGCGATCCACTACCGACAAATCTTATATAGCTGGTTGCATAAAACGAAAACAACAAAATCCAACCAACCTGGCCAACGCATCCACTAAAGGAGGTTCCGAGCGCCAACCGCGGAGGTATGGGGTGAGGAGCTCCGCCCAGTAACAACGGCTGTCGTAGCGACAGTGTGCGCGCCGAACCTCGTGCCACCACACGAGACCACCACCAAGGACTGCTGGTCAGTGAGTCGCCGTCGCGCTGCTTCCGAACTCGAAGGGTCGCGCGCCTTCCCCACCGACTTACTGACACGCTGTGCCATGTGTTGGGCCGTAGGGGATGGGAGGATCTGGCGGAAAATACCGGTGTTGTTTGTTATGAGCACTGTAAATTGGCCATACTGACATTATACGGGCCGTATTCAGACCGTGATCGGAAACTAAGGCAGGTAAAAGCTACGGTGATTACAAACCCATTGACGGTTTTTTTTAATGTCTCGGTGTTGGTAATCACCGCAACTATTATTTGCCTAAGTTTCCGATCACGGTCTGAATACACCATGTATAATCATCATTATCATCATCATCATTATAATTAGTGTCATATACGTCCCAATGCTGGGCACCGGCCTCCTCTTTAACTGAGAGGGTTTAGGTCTTACAATTAGTCCACCATGCTGGACTAGTGTGGGTTGGCGGATTACATACCTAAGAAATTTCCAAGAACTTTTAGGTGTGCAGGTTTCCTCACGAAGTAGGTAATAATTCGTTGTGAATACACACATAACTTCCTTGTATTTTTCCTATTTTTCCTTGTATAGTGTACAAAAAAGTATATTAAATAAATAAATAAAATAAATAACTTCGAAAAGTCAAAGGTGTGCGCCTGGGGTTTGAACTGCGATAGCCAAGAGTCTCAACCGCGCCACTGTCAGAGCCAGTCTTCTTATAATAAAACATATTTATGGTAGTGGGCTCGCAGGACGAACCACAATTAAAATTTTACCTGACAATAGCGACGCCCGAGCCGAGATCAAAGGCAAACTCGACAAAGTAGTCTCGGAGATGCAGAGAGAAGAAATCGCCCTCGCCGTTGGCGTGCTCGGAGCTGTACAGCAACAAGCCGTCGCCGTTCGTCGGCTTTAGTGTTATCTGGAAGAAAATAAAATACATATGAATGCCTCGTTGATTTCATGAATAGGGGCGTACGAGGGACAAGTTTCAATGCCAGGTTGAGTAAATTTTGTTTTGATTGTTGTCGCTGGCACTTCAACTGCCTCGACTGCCTCGTGGTCTCGCGGTACAAGTATGTGCCGTGCGATCTAGAGGTCCTGGGTTCGATTCCCGGGTCGGGCAGAGTGTTATTGGGTTTTTCTATTAGGAAATTCTCGGTAACAGCACGGAGTCTGGAATTGTGCCCGAAAAACGGCAATAGGCTCGCCCCCTATTACGTGGGACTGATAAATACTTGGCGAAATGTGGGTGCAGAAATGCACCTCTGCCTACCCCTTCGGGGATTATAGGCGTGAGGTTATGTATGTGTATGTATGAATTGTAGTCGCTGGCACTTCAAAAGTCTCTGTTTACTACAAAGGGAGAAAGGATAGGTTTACGCTGAAGTTTAATATTTCAAGTAATTACTAATATATCATGCATGTTTACACTTATGGATAAAAAATATAATTATGATGAAAAAATACTTTTAAGAAGCGACTGTGATGTCTATATATCTCTATATATTTAGAAAAATATCAACCTTGTGAAATCTTGTAAGCAGTCTATTTGTTAAAAGAAAACTTTACAAAATAACATTAAATTTAACTTTGGGAACGAGAGACCAGAATAAAAAAATAAACTTTTTTAAAGTAGGTAACTTGTTTTTATGTCTTCCAAATGGAATGAGACAATAAAAGAAAAAAGTTTTACTTGTTTTTTTATTCTTATTCACTTTTTCTGAATTCACTGTTCTTTCTAAAATAATATGTAAAGAAAATGAACGATATATAAATAAACATAGGTAGATTGAAATATTATGTTTAAGTATTCCTGAGAATCGACTGATCATTTTTGACTAATTGTGTTTTGTTCATCGTGCGATCTACATTACACGTGGGTGTAGAAATAAACCTCCGCCAACCCTTTCGGGGTGAGGAGTGTGAGTGTATTAACGTATGTTTTAAGTGACGCGGTTTTTTTTAAGACTTGGCCTGGGCGCCTTTGGCCCGAGATTCTACTCTAGTTAAGTTTAATTCAGGACAGGACTGCCTCGTGGTCTCGCAGTACAGGTATGTGTTGTGCGATCTAGAGGGCCTGGATTCGATTCCTGGGTCGGGGAAAGTGATATTAAGTTTTTCCATTAAGAAATTATCAGTAGCAGCACGGAGTCTGGAATTGTGCCCAAAAAAACGGCAATAGACTTGCCCTCTATTACGTGGGACAAAAACACAGTTGGCGTAATGTGGGAGCAGAAATGCACTGCTTAGTCAAACTTTTGTTCGTTTAACACTCTGAGTATTTGTAATCAGCGTCATTCTGTCCCACTACCCCTTTTAATTACAGGAATTGTAAGAGAAACAGCCTTTTAATTGAGATTCATTAATTAATGGACTCAGAACTATGTGTGACTGTTGTGTGCATTATTACTATTATTTTATTGTGTACTTAGCAAATAACATATGATAGTAAATA
Source organism: Hemaris fuciformis (assembly GCA_907164795.1). NCBI lineage: Eukaryota > Metazoa > Arthropoda > Insecta > Lepidoptera > Sphingidae > Hemaris > Hemaris fuciformis. The sequence continues at coordinate 3,170,214 of OU015454.1, forward strand.
TTTAATGGAGTTATGCGCCTCGCCGCAAAGTTTCAGTGCATTAGTCAGCGTCTACGCGGTGTATAAATATCAAAAACTAAAGAAAAATACTCAGCCAAGAGCAATTTATCAGCATAAAACTAATTTCCCCGCCATAAACTAACTTCCAGCGCTTGTAAAATTTCAGAGTTAATTTTTCAACTAGTATATTTCACGCGAAACCTAACTGCACTTTACAACGTTTTAAAATTCAGCTTGTTCAGGGAGCTCCATATTAATTTATTGTCATAAGTTTAACAAAGTGTCCTCATATAGTCAGGTACTTGTTCAAAAGCTTTTAAGGAGTGCTGTCAAAGTTTTTTTCAAGTTTTTCGCAATTATGAAGAAATATTTTGATTTGTTTACCGAGTTTGGGCGAGGAAATGCAAAAGAAATGTTTTCTAAACTTGTGAGGGAATTTATGGATTATGCTTAAATATATTTAAAGACGTTTTTAGCTGTATTGGAACTTTCGTCTTCTGAGCAAAAATGACGTCACTCAGGATGAACTGTCAAGATTTTAGGTGATAATGTCTGAACGATAAATGATCGTGTTACCCCATCATATAGTATGTTAGTCTTCCTTTCCTTAAAACTACAAATGCAGGTGATTTAGATTGCATTTAGAAAATACAAAACAGTACCTGTATATCAAGCCAAGACTGCGCTGAATTTCCCAGGCCAGGCAAACGCAGGTATGAAGAACCGTTAAAACGTGGAACCTGAAAGTGAAATGAAATCATTTGAGTTGAACAATCTTAAAAACATAAGTAGATGCAACATCATTTAATGAATATCTGTGATAGCCCAAATCGCATACTTCCAGTTTCGGAAACTTTTGGGTATTCATAATGAATATGCTAATAATAAGCTTCATGAAGAAAACTGCGTATCTAAAAATTCTCCGCAAAGAATTACTAAGGTAGTAAACCATCCCAGAATAGCCCGGTATTGCGGAGTAAAAACTAATATTTTTTACATACATACATACATAAACTCATGCCTGTATTCCTTGGTGGGGTAGGCAGAGGTGCATTTCTACACCCACATTTCGCCAGGTTATCAGTCCCACGTAATAGGGGGCGAGCCTATCGCCGTTTTTCGGTCACATTTTCACACTCCGTGCTGCTAATGAGAATTTCCTAATGGAAAAACCCTATAACGCTTTGCCCGACCCTGGAATCGAACCCAGGACCTCGAGATCGCACGGCACATTCTTGTACCGCGAGACCACGAGGCAGTAATCTTTTTTAACTATGTATAAGACCTAGTCCTAGCAATCGTAGTACGTATCTATGTATGTTTACCTTCAGATCCAGTGTTATTTCACACTTGTCCCCAGCATATCCAAGAGGACACAAACACACTTTGTTGACACACCCTCCACCGTGCTGACATTCACAAGTCGATTTATCTTCCCGCACCTTCCCATCTTTGTCGTTTTCATCATCGACCATTACATTTAACGCATTGTCGTGTAATTTAGGTACGTTGTAATTACTAAGAGGATCTATTGAGTTCTCGAGTTTGTTGTGGTCCTGGTAGCTCTTCGCATCTCTCATGACAATGTCGTTGTCTTCGAAGTGCACTATGTCGTTTATGTCGTAGATGGAGTGAGTGTCGATGTCAGGGTGACGCTGTGATGTTTCAATTGTTGTTACTTCATTTGGTGGCTTCCACGGTGCTAATGTTGGAGCGCATTCACCTGCAATGAAAAATACACTTGACTTATTTTAGATGAACAAATTTACATCATACATACATACATACATAAACTCACGCCTGTATTTCCCGAAGGGGTAGGCAGAGGGGAATTTCTGCACCCACATTTCGCCAGGTATGTATTAGTTCCGCGTAATAGGGGGGAGCCTATTGCCGTTTTTCGGGCACATTGCCAGACTCCGTGCTGTTACTGATAATTTCCTAATGGAAAAACCCATTAACACTTTGCCCGACCCGGGAATCGAACCCAGGACCTCTAGGTCGCACGGCACTTACTTGTACCGCGAGACCACGAGGCGGTCGAACAAATTTCTTGATAGATAAATTACCGTTACGATATCTTATTTCGTTTTTCCTATGTTTTATCTTGAATAAAATAGGAAGAACATAAAATTTTCAATGTATGCCATCCCTACAACATCCAAAGGACTATTAGCACGTAAATGCAAAATAATATGTGGAATGAATTAAATTCCCCACCACATCGCGTGACGAATGTAGTAATATCGATGGCTATGTAAATAGGAGCGCGACACGAAACAAGACGAGAGGAATCATTATGTATTCAATGGATGGCATCGTGGAATTTCATTATTCCATTGTACCATTACAGATAGTATTAGACGGGTTTAATATACAATGACGTGTACGAGAAAACACATCTACAAATTTATTAATGAAATTTGTTTGCGTAATGCTCTTACTCTTATTGGTTTATGTTGTAAGGCGTAAATATTTCGTCTTGTAACATTCGTAGTAGTAATACAGTATGTTATTTGTAAACCACCAGCCCTTTTACATCCAATTACTAAACACAGACCTACAAGAAAGAATTCTTAGACTGTAGGCCTTAGTTAACATTTTTTTGTAAACTTGTATCAATCCTTTTTGTATTAATATTGTAAAATGCTTCAAAAAGAGCAACACTTGAGTTTCTCGCCAGGTCTTCTTTAATTTTGTCTAAATATTATACATTTCATACATACATAATCTCACGCCTGTAATCTCGGAAGGGGTAGGCAGAGGTGCATTTCTGCACCAACATTTCGCCATTTATATATCAGTCCCACCTAATAGGGGGCGAGCCTATTGCCGTTTTTCGGGTACAATTTCTGACTCCGTGCTGTTGTTCTGTGCTGTGTATACGCCGTGCGATCTAAACTTCCCAGGCTCGATTTCCGGGTCGAACAAGGTGTTATTTTAAGGGTTTTTCCATTGGGAATTGATGAATTGTGATTTTATAAAGGACTCAAACTTGCTGACGTTCTTGTACCGCATTCTTCTTCTAAGGGCTGATATGCTCTTATGCACTTAAAAGCTAACAAGTCTGATACTGTGACGTCATGTCAGCCGTTTTTTATTTATATCGGCTCTTAAGTCGTTGCCTCGTATGGGCAATTTGTCGCGTCATTCGATTTACCGTTCCCGCGTGCAAATTACGTTTGTCGTTCAGCTCGTCGACGCCGCTCGAGGACACGTTAAGGGTGTATCTTTTATTCGTTTAATCCAATTGTTGCGATATGAATTCTGATTCACATGTTGCGTTGTAGTCGTGATGAATGGAAGTTTTTGAAAGAAAGAAAGAAAGAAAGAAAAAGATTTTATTATTGGCTAGTGCACGAAAATACAATTTTTTAAAGAAAACAACTAATAACTACTCGTATAATTCACACAGCCAACAATGGTCCTCTCATTCAGCTACATGCTGCAATTCCGCTTGCACGGAGTTGCAGCGCTGATTTTCAATGAGGGGACCAAGTGACAAAACGGACGCTAGGTTGGATTACAGGCAATAAAAATTAAAAAAAATAATAATAAAAGCTTACCAATAATAATATAAATGTAAAATAAAGTATAGTAGTACAAGTAATTAATTACATTTTTATCTTTGAAAAAACGTTTAAGGTTAAAATATTGTTATCCGTATGATCTACGGATGCAAGACTGTCTAGAAACCCATTTTACCCATATTGGATAAGCCAGTGTACGAAGGAATAGGCAAAGACAATTGTATCGGCTGGTCAAAAGATTTACAAATAGATTTGGGATTGAATATTTTTGTGGTTCTGGCTATTGACGCTGGCGAAGTTTTTTATGTATGTATATTTCATTGAGAAAATATTTCTCAGTCTTATAATAAACAAGATATAGTTCGCAACTGCGTTTGCGAAATTTTAAACTTTAAAATGCATATTTTTCCTAGTTTTACATATGTCATTGCAGTCTATTCCTATTGGTTAGCGTTATAATATATGTGTAGCCTATTCAACAGCAAAATAATATTTCAAATCGGAACAGTAGTTTTTGAGATTAGCGCGTTTAACCAAGCAAACTCTTCAGTTTTATATATTGACTAGCAGTGGGGCCCAGCTTCACACGTTCGCAATTTTGAATACCGTTCTCATCCCATGGAAACACTTAATACAAAACGCCTGTCATCACTTACTGAGCAATATGTTTCGTAAATGTGTTTCATATCGAATTGGACCTCGCTCCGCCCAGGCGAAGCTTCAAAAAAAACATATGTTTCTTGCGTAGTTATTTGTGATCTCAAGGTTGCGAGTTTAAACCCCAGGCACATACCTCGGACTTTTCTAAATTGTGTGTGTATTCACAATGAATTATCACTTACTTTCACGGTGAAGAAAAACATCGCGAGTGTGGGCAGATTGCCCACAATTTCTTAGGTGTGTAATCCGCCAACCCACACTAGGCCAGCGTGGTGGACTAAAATCTAAACCCTCTCAGTTGTACAGGTACCCCGTGCCCAGCAGTGGAACATATATGGGCTGATGATGATTATGTTACTTTGGAAGTAACATTTTGTATATCCATGCCAAAAATCCGTAAAATTCTGCGTTTATTCGTTACAAACATACAAAAATACAAATCTGTCCTCTTTATAATATTGGTATAGAAGCACAGATATAGATTATTGAGGCACATTAATCTTTCACCCCATACATATATACATATACCTATCTGGAAACTCAATTACGCAGATAGCTAGACGCTGCAACACGTAAGTGAAGTTCTCGTTCCCACTTTAAAAGAAATCCCATTTATCAAGGCGATGCTTAATCTTTTAACTTGTCCGCCGTGACGATCGCTCTCGAAGAAAACAAATGAGTTTGAACAAAGTTGTAAGTGCGATGCGTCCGATGCCGAGGGCGCAACTTTCATGGCACATTTTCTGTCTGAGTTGCAGTTCATTAAGGAAATTTGCGAAGGAAATGTGTCTGTAGCTATTGCAATTAAATAGTGATGGCCTCGAGGCTTAGGCGCACGGTCGGGATTCTCTGATGTCACGGGTTCAAACGCCAGTCACATACCTCTAACTTTTCAAAGTTGTGTATATTCTTAATGAATTATAACGAATTTTAACGTCGAATGAAAATATCGTGAGAAAACCTGTACACCTAAAAGTTAGTTAGTTAGTTAGTTAGTAATTTCTTAGGTGTGTAGTCCGTCAACCCGCACTAGGCCAGCGTGGCCAGCTAGTCCACCAGACTAAGGCGTAATCCCTTTCAGATGAATAGGAGGCCCGTGCGCAGCAGTGGAACGTATATGGGCTGATGATGATGATGATGATGGTCACGATCGTCAGCGGTGAGGAAAGGAGGAAGAAGAAGAATAGAAAGCGAGCCTATTAACGTTTTTCGGCTACGATCTATTGACACTGCCCGATCCGGAATCGGACGTAAACGTAAAATTACGTAGAGACGTATCTCGGCAAACACGGCGGGACCAAGATGCAATATGATTTGTGAAATATTTGAACTCCATATCGCAAAAGGAATAAAAACAGAACCTTAATAATTGTCGTATTCTTGGCATCCCCGAGATAGTGCTGTGGCTTAAAACAATCTTGATAGATCAAACCCTAAACATTTTACAAAAATTACAGCTTTTAAACATCTTCAATTCGAAAACGACGAAGCTCTTGAGTGACTTCAAGCATCGCAACGTAAGCAAAATCAGGGCAGAACAACAGACGTTCGAGAAAAGCAAATGGTATGTTAATACAGAGAATACTTCCCGAATGTCGATAGGCGGCAGTCGCGAGCCAGCGTACCGACAGAATTGGATCTTGGAGTCGCGTCTACACTCACAATACGGCGCCGACACAGCGCCCCGCGGATTTTGTTTGTCGTGTCAAATGAAACGTTTTAAATCCAATCGCGGCACAAACGGCCGCCAGATTTACTGCGACAGCCCCGTGGCGCAGTTGGCTAGACACCAGCTTGCGAAACGAGAGGCCGTGGGTTCGATCCCCGCACCGAGACAAATGTTTGTGTGATCCACAAATATTTGTTTCGGGTCTGGGTGTATGTGAGACCGAAAAGTCTCTCGTAGTTTCTGATACCCAGGACACAAGACTTGTATCTTAGTGTGGGATCAGAACTATGTATGTGACTGTTGGGTGTATTTATTATATAATTGTTTAAACGTGCTAATACGGTCGGATGCGAGGCGTTGTCGAGTGCAAACTGAAGGACATCATGTTAATTTAAATGTGTTAATTTTGCTCTATCAGGTCACTTATGAAATGAAATCAATATAACACAATTTTCAGGTAACTTTCGGAAGATTATGACAATGAATAGAAAAATATTTATTAAATAAATGATTGAAATTGCAAGTCATTATGATTAAAATGAATTATAATGAGAAAAAAGTTGTGTCCATCCTACCGCCTCTATTAAGTCCAGGTATACTTTTTTTTAAACGCAAAAGAGACGTAAATAACCTGAATACTCTTTTATAAATACATTGGTCTTATTAATAAAAATTTTTTAACGGAGATTTCCCTTGAAATAAAAATCTTTGTATCATTAATTACTCATGAATAACCCCAAGAGAAATGTTGTTTATCCATTCCCTTTCATAATACCATTGCTTTGCATTGAATTTACGGTTCGAATGACAATCCTCCGTACAAAAGGCGGAGTCTATTATAATTTTCTTATTACGTTAATATTTTCCCGTCTATCCGCCGAGGCCCATCAAATTTCCTGAGGCGTGGGCCGCGAAAATCCGCCATTTGGAACCGACAAACAATCACAGCGTTTTTCAATAGGAATTTGCGAACGTTTCAAATTGGAGTACAGATAAATGGTTCATTCATGAGTTTCAATAAAGTATAATTCAATATTTGCAGTGGTCCGGGCTTTCGTCGCGATTGTTTTTTGTGACATAGGACGGTTAATTTATACGAAGGGAACAATTTGTGGAGGGAAATGGAACGTTACTCTGTAATGGATTGTTGGACTTGTTTTACATCCAAATTTAATTTCAATCTTTGGGTGTCACTTAGTTTATTTATTTATTTATTTACACTTTATACACTTTGTTTAGGTGGACTTAATGCCTAAGACATTCTCTTACAGTCAAACCTGGGTGATGCAGAGATGAAATGAGGCAGTTTACGCGCACAATTTTCACTTTCTTTGCACTTTCTTATGAAACTGGGCGTTATAGATAGATTGATAAACAGCGTTAAATGGAGATATACAATCTTGTATCTAGGAAAGCTGCAGAGAAATTTAACTCGCTTTTTAGGGGTCAGGGTCTACCAAACTAAAAGTAAACTCTTTTAATTCCTGTCCAGTATTTAAGGGCATACCGATCGTGATATGTCGGAGTCTTTTGCCTTTTGTACCTCCGTGCTAAAATTGCAGTTGAGCTGGTAAAGTCCCTAAGAGAAACCCTATGTTGATCTCTTTCAGTAGGTGTCACGCGCATTATGGACTGAAATAATCAATAAGACTCGAGAGTTGAACGATGGTGTGTGTGAATTTACCCCTAAATTTATTTTTTCAATAAATACGTAATAGCCTCGCCCCTATTACGTAGGACTGATACATAGCTAGCGAAATGTGGGTGCAGAAATGCGCCTCTGCCTACCCCTTCGAGAAATACACTCGTAAGGTTAAGTAAATTTCCACTACTAAATAAATAAAGTAGCAAATTTACTTTGAATAAAAGACGCGACGTCACTACGACCATTAGTAAAAAGTTTTGAATATTCCAATCATGCAACGTCAGCTTGTGGCCGATAAGGACGCTATTAATGTTATCAAGTGACCATTGCGTTGAACTTTTTCTTTAATGATGTTGGCAGTAATTGAGCGTATAAGGACGGTTTTTAAATGAGATTAGTCAAAGAATGCGATACTATTTAAATATAATAGGTCTATTGGTTCATCTAGGCTGTAAAACACGTGGGCTGTGACGGCAGATGGCATGAAAGTATCTTAATCATCACCATCACCATCATCGTCAGCAGAAGCAGCAGCAGCATAGGCTGATGATGATATTATGATGAAGTATATGATACTTTCCACCGCTGGGCATGGACAGAGAGTTTTAGGCCTTAGTCCACCACGCTAGTCTAGTGCGGGTTGGCGGTTTTAGTCTCTTATGCTTCCTCCACACCACCGATATCTACTAGACTGCTTTACATTTTTTTTACTAGATATTATCACACTATAATGGCGCCTATGGCTCCAAAAGGGCAGGTGAAGGTGTAATTCTCAATTAACTTTTCACTAGCCATTAGCGTTGCTCGTAACTATGAGAATACCTATTGCCGGTCACTGCCGGTCATATCTGTAGTCAGACAGATTGTTAATTTCAGAATTAAAAACCCAATAAAAATATTCTTACCGCAGAAATGAAAGCGACAGTAACTTGATTTAATAACAACAAGCGATGTTTTTAATGTAGTTGATTAAGCAAAATTGATATTGATAAAAAAATACTACTGTATTGTTTATGCGAAACAGAAAGACAAAAATACATGCAATATTAAACGCATTCTCATATTAAGGGAAACTGTTTTAAACGAACTGGTATATAATAATTAGCCATAGTAAATTTACCGCGCACGAACAAAAAAACATGCATAATCTCATAAATATCCAATGAAAGTTGCAATCAATTACGTTCCACGAACTTCAAACACAATTTTGTACGCGAAAAATATAAAGTATAAAAAACAAGCGTCATAAAAGAATTTGGAGCGAACGGGGCGACAGAATGTTAAGGAAATATTGCGCGCGCTCCGCGGATTCAGTTAAATTTTAATGAACGGAAACAATATCGGGATTTCGCCGTGGATTAAGATGAACACAGTCTAATGCCGAGATTTTACGCCCTCCCTAGAAGAGCTGGCAAGGATATAACAGACGAAATTTTTATATTTGCTAATTCCATAACACACCGGCGGAGCGGGCACTAAAATAGCTTAGCACGTAAAATTCATTCATTTATTCAGTCTGTTTGAGTAGCGGCTAATATTGTTTGAAATATTCAGGACAACCGTAGCCGAAATTAGGTTTAGGAAGACTTTGATATTTGGGTACTAGATATTATCCGTGCATACTTTCACGACTTGCTTCACAGGGTACAAAGTAATAAGTTTAAATATATGTACCTATATAGTAAGCTAATCTTATCTGATTTTATCGAGAGGAAAGCAAGACAGATTACATCGGTACTCACTAGACGCACTTGCCATACAATAATGTCCAGTGATTTTAGAATTGGGGGTTCATCATCAAGTCCATATACGTCCTATTGCTAGGCACGGGCCTCCTTTATAACTGAGTGGATTTAGGCCTTAGTCCACCACGCTGGCCTAGTGCGGGTTAGCGGACTACACACCTAAGAAATTTTAAGTGTGCAGGTTTCATCACGTTGTTTTCCTTCACCGTTAAATTTGACTGATAATTCTTTGTAAATAAACAGCTAACTTCTAAAAGTTAGAGGTATGTATCTGGGGTTTGAATCCGCGACCGTCGAGATTCTCGACCGCGTGCTTAAACCTCCAGGCCATAGCGACGCTAACGAATTGGGGACTACTTGCCTTGTTTACTTAAGCTGTACCTACATTACTGAACAAAAAACCTCAAGTCTATTAATGAATAAATAACGAATAAGGCAACAAAGAAGTTAACACAATCGTTTGGTTGGTGCATACTCGATTACTCTAGTCGACACTCTATTAACATTGCAATGCATTTACTATCAGTTAATTCTTTGGTTGCTTCGCCAGAATTAAAAAAAAACACGTAAAAAGGAGAATCCAATAACCACACAAATATTAACTCCATTATAGGCATGTCCACAGCAGAGACCTCTCAGTTCAGAACACTGCGAGAAATAAATCCTCTGAACGCGGTATACATTGAGTGTTAACAGGTTTTAATATTGCCCACCACATGGGCTCTATCTATTATTTATTAGCGACTCTCGTGAGTCGTTGATTTATTCGTCTGAGCCGTTAAATTGCCTGTTGTAATTAAGAAGAATTACACATATTGATTGGATTCTTGGATTTCTTCTACTTTGCATCTGGTTGCTCGTCTGGCGTCATTTCATCAGGAAATTCTTAGGTTGGAAGTTTATTTTATGAACCAAAACCTTCTATCTTCATCATCATCATCAGCCCATTATACGTCCCACTGCTGGGCACGGGCCTCCTCTACCATTGTTATCTTCATCTTACTTGAAATCTTATACCTAGGTTAATTGACATTCAAAGTTATAAATTCACTGTTTTTTTTGATAGAATGTACGTATTTTATCAACTATCGAAAAAGATTACTGAAGTGGGAGTTAAAGCGTAAAACTCGCGTGATTAATGTCAAATTCATAGGGAGTCGAAAGAAGCTATGTTTTTTGTCCTACAACTTCAAGACCCTTTCCATAAACGATCCAAAGTTTCTAGAAAGAGGAAACGAGTGAACTGATAAATTACTTCACTTGATGTTGCAGACATGATAAAGATTAGCAAATGTCAACATCAGCTCTTATACGTCTCAATGCTGGGCACGGGCCTCCTAAATAACAGAGAGGCTTTTTAGGCCTTAGTCCACCACGCTGGCCTAGTGAGGGTTGGCGGACTACACACCCAAGAGTTTTAGGTGTGCAGGTTTCGTCACGATGTTTTCCTTCACCGTTAAAGTACGTGATAATTAGCAAATCTCAAACCAGATCAAATTAATTATGACTGCAGAAATAATTACCACACCGTCATCAGGTTTTTATTCCTTTATTTTGAATAGACAGAGAAGGAAAGAATAGTCCATTGTATTTTGATCTATTCTCATTGGTAACAGATACAAATAGCCGCTATCTAGTATTGGCAAAGTGCTATAAATTTTTCCTAGCATCGTTCAATTTAAGTATGAGCTTGAATAAACATATGCACAATACGGGAATAATACTGCATTGTGGCGAGCGCTTGCTATTCCTAGTGATGTTCCGGATATCCGTGTCTGTATCCGCGGATATCCTCGGGAGAGATAAGAACCGTAATGGTATCTGTCACTTTTCTCGCGGATCTTTTACGGATCTTTTTTAATTTGACAGTATAAAGTGCTGCATAATAATACTTTCGTTTTTCTTTTGTTGTAAGATGTAGGGTCTTACAATCGGGTTTGCACGCGGGCGTTGAAGAAGCTAGCGGCGGGCCTGTAACTAAAATCAACTACCTTATCCGGATCCGTGTCCGCGGATATACATTTTTTACGATCCGGCACATCACTAGTTATTACCGAGGGCGGATTCAATGAGCATTGTGTCATTAGCTCAGCGGGATAATTTACATAATGTTCGTTAGGATGGAATATTGCAAGCCATTTTCTTTATTTCCACTATGGTCCGTGAGTGGAACCATCTCGTTAGCGACGGTATGCGGTTGAATTTAATATGAGTAGTACAATCATTTGTACGGTTACATTCTAGAAATTCAAGTGCCTTTTTTGTTTTAAAACTATGTCTAGAAATAGATTTTCATAATATAATGAGTCTTATAATTTGCTGTTCTGAATGAACATGAGTTAAGGATTAGTTATTTATTTATACATACATAAACTCACGCCTGTATTCCCCGAAGGGGTAGGCAGAGGCGCATTTCTGCACCCACATTTCGCCAAGTATGTATCGTATCAGTCCCACGTAATAGGGGGCGAGCCTATTGCCGTTTTTCGGGCACATTTCCAGACTCAGTGCTGTTACCGAGAATTTCCTAATGGAAAAACCCAATAAAACTTTGCCCGACCCGGGAATCGAACCCAGGACCTCTAGATCGCTCGGCACATACTTGTACCGCGAGACCACGAGGCAGTTAACATATTTATTTATATATTACATTTATCATCATCATCAGCCCATACACGCCCCACTGTTTAGACCTTAGTCCACCACGCTGGCCTAGTGCGGGTTGGCGGACTACACACCTAAGAAATTACTAACTAACTTTTAGGTGTGCAGTTTTTATCACGATGTTTTCCTTCACCGATAAAGTACGTGATAATTCTTTGTGTTTATTACATTTATATAAAACATATTACCTGCGTAATACGCAAAACGTAGGAACTAAATATAAAAGCAGCAACCGACGTGTGATGCAGTTCCGATCACACGAAAATAACAATTGGAACATATAAAAATGCTATCCTTTTATATGCAAGTCCTGTAATGGATACGAAAAATATGGCTACGGCGCGTGCCTGCTCAATTAAATGCCGTCCGTGGTTATTTGTTTAATTGAATTTCATGAAATGCGTACTAAAAGATAATTGTGTGTTCAGTATTGTATACCCTAGGTAAAAAGTACGGGTACCGGTTTAATTACTAATTATGGATATTTTTCTTATACAGAGTGTAAACACTGCCTCGTGGTCTCGCGGTACAAGTATGTGCCGTGCGATCTAGAGGTCCTGGGTTCGATTCCCGGGTCGGGCAGAGTGTTATTGGGTTTTCCATTAGGAAATTCTCGGTAACAGCACGGAGTCTGGAAATGTGCCCGAAAAACGGCAATAGGCGAAATGTGGGTGCAGAAATGCACCTCTGCCTACCACTTCGGGGAATACAGGCGTGAGTTTATGTATGTATGTAGAGTGTAAACAGACCATGATCGAAAAGTAAGACAGGTAATAGTAACGGTGATTACAAAACCATTGACGTCCAAAAAATCGCCAGTCATGATCAGTCCCACGTAATAGTAGGCGAGCCTATTGCCGTCTTCCGGGCACAATTTCAGACTTCTTCCTGCTACTGAGAATTTCCTAATTGAGAAAGCCAATAACACTTTGCTCGAACTGGGAATTGTAAGCGAGATCTCTAGATCGCACGGCACATACTTATGCCGCGAGACCACGTAACAGTCAAAAACGAGTGTGCTTTAGACCACACGGCTGAAGTAAAACTTATAAATACGCCCAACCGTCACATCCATAATTCTGACCACACACTAATTGTAAGATACGAGTCTTCTTTATATTATACTAGCTGACCCGGCAAACTTCGTACCGCATAACAGTCAATGAATGTCGTATTACATTAGCTGAATTTTATTTTTGATTGTATGTCAAAAAAATTCGAGTTCAATACTTTATTGAGATAAAAATACAGAAACCAGGCACAACCAAGGAGTTTAAAAATTCAGTTGGATAATATGCTTTATATATTTTTCTTAGTTAACACAAGACACATTTCTGAACGTACTCATAAGTATTTGACAACCAATAAATATGCCTTTTTATTAGGTACTGACACTATTCTACATTTTTAAAATCTAAAATATGCAATTATTAGAATATTGTGGATATGTGTTGTCGATTCGAGATCTTTATTTAAATACATTCTTTAATTTGAGGGGACCATTAACCAGTGGCGGTACTTCCATAGAAGCCCAAAAGCGTAACAAGTTAATTGTGTAATGTCTAGTTGTCTAACCATATTGACGGGATAAACATTAAATGTTTTACAGGAAAATCGCCTCGCCCGATCACAATTTTCGTAACGCTCTCGGCACGCATTCGCCAGCTTATTCCCCAAGTCAAAAACTGGTCTGAGAACCATCAAGTACACTCTAATACAACTGTTTCTGTTACAATCGAATTTTGATTTCATTCGTAGATAGGCGGGATTCTGAGTGCCGCGTACGTGTTCCGAATGTTCGAGAAGGACGCATAAGAATTGAAGATCGCCGACATTGCCCCACGCATATTTAATGCTAAGAAAGTATTGTAAGTTCCATTTGATAGAAACCATTTGAAGCCGCCTCCGTGGCTCAGCCTCTTTGCAAATATCAATTTCAAACTTACGCCCTCGATGTTGTTATGTCTGCGTGTTTGCTGTGAGTTGAATGACACAAGGGTCGTTATATTTCATATTATATTTGCATCTCTGTAGGTGTGGGCTGAGGTGTATATCCACTCACACTGTAGTTATTTTTAATGACTTTGGTAATGGGGGTGGAATTCATTGTCGTTATCATAGCAATTTTACAGCAGAGACTGGCGAGAATTTCTAAAAATTCTTAAAAAAGTTTGATGAACGAAATCAGGTAAACGTACTTGAAGAATTAAGTATACTTATTAGTTATTACCTGGAAAAAAAATCGCAGAACAGTTGAATAAAACTAGAAAAAAATATCAGCATGCCGAGCGTGCCGAAACTACGATTAGACTATCATATGTTTGACACGGCCGCTTCTTAGTAATTCGGGTAGCGTGTAATATCAACTTTTTTAAATGTATAACAACCATTAGCAGACCATTTTTGTTTGAAAATCATTGGTCGTGTAATCGTAGTAGAATAATAGGTGGCAGACCAGCGACGACACTCATCCAAATACAAAATACTGTCTATTTCCCTTCTAATCTTATTCAGCTGTTCTGTGTGTTGAAGGTATGCGCAAAATTGTATACTACGCAGATTTTGAGTTCTCTTTAGACCTAATACATCTGCACACAAGAAGTAGCGTGCAGAAGCTAGTACTATAAAATTTTATAGTGTCTCATAAAATGCACTATCAGAAAAATACCGCACCTACTGTTAGACTCTAACTGCTAGTTAAAATAAACAATTTTATGCATGATAGCGATAAGACTGCAGTTTGCTACGCTTTGATTATTTTTTGCTTGTGTTTAATGTTCACGAATGTTTGAGCTAGTTTCTGCGGCATGTGTGTCGTGGAATTTAGAGGTCTTTGGTTCGATTTCCTAGTCTAGTTATAGTTTTTTTTAATTAGAAACTTCTCTTTGCCAGCATTGGGTCTGGAAATATCATCATCATCATCAGCCCATATACGTCGCACTGCTGGGTACGGGCCTCCTCTACAACTGAGAGGGTTTAGGCCTAAGTCCTTAGTCCTTGGTCTTAGTCTGGAAATATGGCCGAAAACAATGCGTTCGCTCTTCATACGAGAGACTCTTAACACAGCCACCGAAACGTGGTTTGATAAATGTGCCTCTGCCTACCCTGTGAGTGCGTGTATGATTGTGAATATTCAAGTTTATAACTTGGTTACTCCATCCGCAAAAACGGATAAACAATTTGACTCATGGGACACCACTAAGGAAAAATATTAGTTTCCTTTGGTTTATCAGGATCTATCTAGCAATCTAGAGAATAATGGTGTTTTCCACTTATTTTATATCAAAATAAACTTGTATATTATTGTTATAGTTGATGATATATTTCTTTATTTGCAATCACAACAATACTCCGAATTTTCTACATAATGCATAGGTACATCATACTTGATCATACACAAACTCACGCCTGTCTCTCGTTGGGGTAGGCAGAGACTATAAAGCGAGAATGCCACGGTCCAAACATACTTCTTTCCCTTTCTCAACTGACATTATCCTCTTCATTTATGACGTCGGTTTCGAGGACTCTTTATGTTGCCCTTTTAAAATAAATAAATCAATCACCTATTTTCTTTTCATTTCATTCCAAATATGACGAAAATTTTAATGGGTTTCATATAAGACGAAGACCTAATGAACAACGCTGTCTGAGCATTAATAAAAAAAATAAATCAAAGTCAGCTTTGACAGTCATTAAAACTTACAAAGTTACAGAAGG
The DNA here is from genome assembly GCA_907164795.1 of Hemaris fuciformis. NCBI lineage: Eukaryota > Metazoa > Arthropoda > Insecta > Lepidoptera > Sphingidae > Hemaris > Hemaris fuciformis. The sequence goes on from OU015454.1 coordinate 3,185,844, forward strand.
GCGTATCAATTAAAGTCAAATGTTTGAATCACGAGATGAAAATGAACAAGCATTTGTAAGGCACAAATCGAAACTTTATCTAACTGAATTAACTGAGATTCCAGACTCTAGATCAACTTGTCAAAGGTAAAGATTATGATAAGGAAGCCTCGTTAAAGTCTCGACGAGTGAAGAAACTTACGGGGCTTGATAAGCCGAGCAGCTGGCTTTGTTCTGAATCACATTCATTAATGAGTTATGAAAATCGATATCTACAACTGCGATTTAATGGAGTTGAAATATTTGTAGAATCTTTATCATAGAATAGAAGAGTGATAAAGTTTGAGTTACAACTACGTTTTGGAGAATAAATTGACCCATTGTGAATTGTGGTAGACTGCGTAAATATGGATTTATGAGACGAAAAAATACAGTTTCCGATCACGGTCTGAATACAGCCTATATATACATAATCACGCTGATACTCACCGAAAGGGCAGGCAGATGTGAATTTGTGCCGTCAAATTTCGCCAATTATATTTTGAATCTCCCGTAATAGGGTATTAGAATTAATACCATACGTAATTATATAATTTTATTCTGGATGAGAAAACTTTGTAAACTTCATTAGGGTTGCTTGAAAGGTAATTTACATGAAAAAGATCAGAAGGTGCTTATAAAATGATCATAACACCTTTGAATTACATATATCTGATTGCTTGCAAAAGATTCCTTTAAACATTGGCTATTTCAAGTGGCCAAGTACGAGGCACTTTCGAAGGTTTGAAAGCACCAATAGTGGTCCAACTGTCACTCGGCCACGACCGGAATCAACGGCTTTAAATGCTCTCTGGAGCAAGAGGGAATCAAGATTTACGAACGGGATCGCCCTCTCTGCAACTTATGGCTTTGGTAACAAATTGTTCTACCCTCGCTTACACGCTGTTTGATATTTGTATTTTAGTTGTCAGATGAATTACTCGTAGTTATTAGAAATGTAGAATTACAAAACTGATAATATAAGATCGTAGCGGGGTTAAATAGGTGTATATTATACGATATGTATAAGTATTTATAGTTTTTTTTACTCTATTTGTTTATATTTTACAATTTCTGTTTTATTTTTATAATTATTTAACCTTGTACACTTACGTCTACCTTTCATTTCTCTTCCTACATCTCCATCTTTGGTTGTGCGATAAGACCGCCTTTGTACTTATTTAGTCTATTACTCCATAATTCTTATCTTATATCTTAGGCCTTAGTCCACCACGCTGGCCTAGTGCGGGTTGGCGGACTACACACCTAAGAAATTCCTAAAAGCTTTTAGGTGTGCAGGTTTCATCACGATGTTTTCTTTCACCGTTAAAGTGCGTGATAATTCTTTGTGAATACACACATAGCTTCGAAAAGTCAAAGGTGTGTGCCTGGGGTTTGAACCCGCGATCGTCGAGATTCTCGACCGCGTGCCTAAACCTTGAGGTCATCACGACTTATGCGTGATAACTTCCTTTAAATACGCACATTACCAAAATTACCTTAACATAACAAATTTCAATTATTATCCGAGCGTGTCCGCACAAAATAGCACGTACTTAGCTTCCATAATCCAATTTCTGAGAAAGCAAATCCGTAGTGCAGACAAAACTGGAGTTTCAACGGCGACATTTCTCGGCATTAGTGTCAGAGGGCGCTGCGGGACAATCCCCTGGGATCTGGGACGCCCGCGTGGCTCTACAACCTGCTCGGACCATGTCTAAGCATTCGTTTTAAAGCAGGGAGTGGAGGAATATTTCCTTGCTGCGATTTTATGTTTTTATATTGTAAGGTTGTTTCGCAACTTTCGACGTAAACAAGTGACGTTAGACGGCCGGCCTTTAAAAGGAGTAACCATGGTGGGACGGACACAATTAACAAGCTGAAGGCTAACGAGAGAGACGTGTCATATATTCATTGTCGTGCATTCATTTAATTGAGATTTTTTTGTGCCTATTCCAGTGGATTCGAGAATGGTCTACATTTCCAATTTGTTCCAATGGATAATGTTTATTTAATATTTTTTCACACCTCTGGGCGGAAAGCGTCAACTTTCGTCCCGCTGCGCTAAACGAAGTTGTCGCTTTCCGCCTCCGTCGAGGTGAAAAATAGTATACGGCTCTCCTATTCTTATTTTACTTCCTGAGGGGTGTAATATACAATTATTTATAAATTTACATTATAAAACACATTTACGAAACATTGCTCAGAAAATTATAAGAGGCGCTTTTGATTTATACTAATATAAAGAGGAGAGATTCGTATTTCCGTATTTAGTGTGTCTGTGGGTTGAACACGGGATTCAAAGTTGCGCTTTAATCATATAATAAAATTTTGTACTATTTAGTTTTAGTGTCCGCCAACCAGGCCTATCACTAGCTTCTTCAACGCCCGCGTGCAAACGCGATTATAAGACCTACACTTTACAACCCAAAAAACAGAGGTTACGTAAAAATATCATGACATTTCTCATGTGGTAATACCCACCGTATTATGACAATGACTTGAATTACATTATGAATCGCTCGATTTGCCGCCCCCCTGGACGTGCCGCCCGCGTGCAGTGCACGCTTTGCACGACCGCTTGCAGCGGGCCTGCCGCCAACCCGCATTAGGCCAGCGAGGCGGATTATGGCCTTAATCCTCTCAGTTGTAGAGGAGGCCCGTGCCCAGCAGTGGGACGTATATGGGTTGATGATGATTTAGGTTTGAGTGTGTAACTAGTTATCACAATAAATGTAAAAAAAGACATATTCAACACTGGATAGCATCCTATTCACGAGCGATGTGATTTAAACTTGATTGCAGGAACACGTAGAATTTCACGCCCGCTTCACAACAGATGCAGATACCTTATTATGCGGACAAAACAAGCTCCCAACGCATTCACGAACATTATGTGCTGAGCTCGCCGCGTGGGTTTACATAATTCTAGTTCTAGCCTCTAATGCAGTTATGTCGAGTGCTGTTCATTTGCGAGCTCTTCACACGGCACAGGTTTTGTGAGGTGTTGAAATGAAATCTGTATCCCCGAAAGAGTAGGCAGAGGGGTGTTGCGTCTACGTAAAAGTCGTGATGGCCTCGAGGTTTAGGCACGCGGTCGAGAATCTCGACGGTCACGGGTTCAAACTCAGGCACACACCTCTGACTTTTTGAAGTTATGTGTGTATTCACAAAGAATTATCACGTACCTACTTTAACGGCGAAGGAAAACATAGTGATGAATGCTGCACGTCTAAAAGTTCTTAGGAATTTCTTAGGTGTGTAGTCCGCCAAACAGCAATAGGCCAGCGCGGTGGACTAAGGTCTAAGGCCCGTGCCCAGCCGTGGGACGTATATGGGCTGATGATGATATTTAAACATTGTGCTGCTACTAAGAATAATGTAGTGATCTTATAAGAATAATGAAAAAACTTATTATGGGACTTTAATCGACCCGGATGTCAAACTTGGGACTTTTTGTACATGATATGATGAGACATGCACGATTTATTAACATTCATATTCATTATAACATTCATAAACTTTTTATTCCAATCAACCAACACTTGATACCCTCACATCAATAAGCATTACATTTCACTGAAGTTTAATTAAGATAAAAGTCAAAGTTTATTTCTCTCAAAAATCGACGAACAACCCAAAGACCGCCGCGATCCGGATGCCGGATATAAAGAACTTATCTGATGTTAGATTAGAAGCAGGAATCAGAAACACTCGGGGGACTTTATGTTCGGCGTCTAAGCAATTTCAGAAGCCTTTGGTATTGCAGCTGTAGTTGGTACATTCCCATGTGCATATAGAATACATTCCAACGTATAACTTCACTCATCTCGTTGGTTTTGTGCATAAATAGATGAAACATTAGATTTTATGATCGCCTCTTCTGATAGATTACCTCTTCATGCATACATAACCTCACGTCTGTATTCCCGAAGGGGTAGGCAGAGGTACATTTCTGCACCCACATTTCGCCAAAGTGCTTTCGCCCCACGTAATAGGGCGAGCCTATTGCCGTCTTTGGACACATTTTAAATTCCGTGTTGCAACTGAGAATTTCCTAATTAAAGAATCCACTATGGTGATAATTTTGACAGCCCCGTGGCGCAGTTGGCTAGACACCAGCTTGCGAAACGAAAGGCCGCGGGTTCGATCCCCGCATCGAGACAAATGTTTGTGTGAACCACAAATATTTGTTTCGGGTCTGGGTGTTTGTGAGACCGAAAGGTCTCTCGTAGTTTCTGATACCCACGACACAAGACTCGTATCTTAATGTGGGGTCAGAACTATGTATGTGACTGTTGGGTGTATTTATTATTAAAAAAAAAATAAAAAAAATACAGGACTGACATTGACATGACATGACATCTGACATGATGACTGACATTTCCTTTCTAGTCTTATTCAACTGTTTTGTGATTTTCACTGTCACACGAGTATAAGTTACAAAATAAACTAAGCAAGTCATAAGTTGAAAGCTTTAACTTAAACCTACCTGAGTACGAGACAATAAAATCTTGATAAAATAACTTGAAGTACAAACTTTGTGAAATTATGTGGCGTGAATTCTGGAGGCAGTAACGCAAATTGCGTGGAAATTTCATCGTTCTTTGCATGTTCAGATTTTGGCGTAAAAGGATACATGTTGGTTGTAGTGACCTAAGTACTAAATAGTTTAAGAATTTACGCATTATATTACAGCTATTTATACTGCAGAGAGTGGAGTTTAATATGAAGAGACACGGTATGAGAATAACAAAATTCTGGTTCTGGTTATGGCAAGTCCAAGTCAAGTTGATAATCATCAAATAATTAATTTGAATATACTGAGTTTTGTGTTATCCATAGGTTCACTAATTGATTTTGTGATGGCATGAACTAAACTCACTATGCTTGTTCAATTAGAAGACATTTCGTTGCTTAGACATGGTATGAATGTGAACAATTGTGAATGGTATTACTGTGCTCTAAATTCATATGCTAACTACTAATATTCTCTCTTGCAGTAGACATAAAATTACACCTAAGACCACAGCCAACAATATTTTTTTCGAAAATCTACTTACCAATATCAAGTGTGGCGACAGCGTCTTTCACCAGCCGGTAGGTGTCTCCGTTGATGCGAAGGAAGTCGACGCAGCCGAGCAATCCTTCGGACAGACCGAGCTTGCTCTGGAGCCCCGTGGTGTTGCCAGTACCTCCCACCCATACTGGCTCACGGAACGTCATGCGAGAGAACAGGCCCTGGTGACAAAGATCATTAGGTAATTCCAATTGTTAATGAGGATGTGTTAAAGTCGAAATAACTGATTTTTTTTTAATTCATTTCGCAGATTTACGTAAATAGAACTTGTTGTATTTTTTCGTTTTGTCCCAATTGAAAATGTATACTTAAGATATTGTCCATTAATATCGCCTTGTTTATTAATTTTTATTTTCTTCATTCTATTTAATTTGTCATTCACTTTCTTTTCTCTTACTGAGCAACATTGAAGACCAGTTCTTAGTAAGAATAAAGCAATAATTAATAGGAGGTTTTAATTGGAAACTTTTTATTGCTCTATATATATTTGTAACAATTTTACTGTCGCGTTTTTTAAACGTTTTTGACACTTAATTCTGTTGACATTTTTACGCCAGAAAGAAACCTTACCACGGCTTTGAGGGCTGTATAAATATCAGGCAACTCTTCAATACCTGCTTTAAATCTTAGGCCACAACTTACTCAATTCTCATTTCACAAGAAACGTTAGTGTGTAAAATTTCAACATTACCATGCACCATTACGCCAGATATGAACTCGAACAGGCTCATCAGTTACGGCAGAATGTCGCCGACGATTGTTCGAGACATTACCCTCTCGAGGTAATTATGTCAAACGGAAAATTAAAGTCTGTGTACTGCGCGCCGTCCCTGCCTTCTCTTGAACACTTTATGTAATGTTCCGAATGCTTGGCGCTTTACGGTAGGTATTTTAGAAGTTATGTACTTAATTAGACAGTTGTGTTGGTGGTATTAAAAAAGTGATGGCCTCGAGCTTTGGGCACGCGGTCGAGAATCTCGACGGTCGCGGGTTCAAAACCTGACTTTTCGAAGTTATGTTTGTATTCACAATGAATTATCACGTACATTAACGGTGAAGAATTACATCGTGATGAAACCTGCACACCTAAAATTTCTTAGGTGTGTAGTCTGCCAACCCGCACTAGGCCAGCGTGGTGGACTAAGGCCTAAATTCTCTCAGTTGTAGAGGAGACCAGTGCCCAGCAGTGGGACGTAGATAGGTTGATGATGATGAGTTGGTGGTATGTTCTTGCACATTAGTATTTAGAAAAATGCATTAGATGCACTATAAGTCATTTTGTATTTATTCTATTGTAATTGATTGTTATAAAAACATTGATGGCACAAAAACACATCAGAGATTTTGTTTAAATTTCAAAACAAAAGGAAAGCTCTAATTCTCTCTTAACTCAGGAGAGTCCTTAAAACCATGTAGGTACTATCAACGACTTAATTTAATAATATGTTTCCTAATGTATGTTGTGAAAATCCGTGGCGCCAGCCCACCACCAGCTACCAGCTTGCGGAACGAAAGGTCGCGGGTTCGATCCCCACACCGAGACTAATGTTTGTGTATTTATTTTAAATGTTCACAAAAGTTTTGTCTCACCTATAGAGGCAAGCATTTAAAAGTTTGTTTGTGCCATACGCCAAAAACGTAGAAGAGTTTTAGTTGAATTTTAGCACAGAGCTAATTTACACCCCGACATAATACATTTTTAATAATACGATTCTAAATCACCGATTTCTTATTACTTAATTTCTTTCGCACCCATTTCAAGTTATACAGTAAATAAATACCAAATTAATCCTGTTTCCTCCTAACCATCAAACCGGCACGATAAAACATAATTATCCTAAAACAACAAAATCCATGATTAATTACGGGGCAACGTGCAAATTGCAAGGCGGGCTCATTAGCAAAAATTAAAAAGTTACTCAACATTACTCATTAATCAAACTAGAACTAATTAAGTATTCAATTTGTAGCGTTGACGCTGAACCGTTTGGCCTGTTGTGGCCGCAGTTAATTTCGGCGGCCGTTGTGGCAGTCGCCATCGGAAAGCTATTTATTTTCCACTAGATTTTTCCCGACGGTTTTATTTGTATATTTTTAATACATAGTACATGTCAACTGGTTCTAGAAATAACACATACATACATAAACTCACGCCTGTATTCCCCGAAGGGGTAGGCAGAGGTACATTTCTGCACCCACATTTCGCCAGGTATGTATCAGTCCCACGTAATAGGGGGCGAGCCTATTGCCGTTTTTCGGGCACATTTCCAGACTCCGTGCTGTTACCGAGAATTTCCTAATGGAAAAACCCATTAACACTTTGCTCGACCCGGGAATCGAACCCAGGACCTCTAGATCGCACGGCACATACTTGTACCGCGAGACCACGAGGCAGTCTATTTAATCGTTTTCCTTTTGTTCAGTAACGACCGTACGCAACCGTCCGCCATGTTCGAATCGATGTTACCAGTTTATTTTTTACAAATCAAATAAATTTTTCATCTATTTGCATATACACATATATATTAAATAATTATATAATTAAAACAAGATAATTTAAAATCATAGGTACATATTATTATGATGAAACCTGTAAATCGTAACACATTTAGGATGCCTACATTATACAATTAATGTGTAGTAGAGGTATATTTTCATCACAATTACGAAGTCCTAGGTTCGGTTGTATCATTCAGATTTCCCAGGAATTTCTCAGTTAGAAGTTTCAGAAATTACTATTGACCCTGATATATATATTAGGGCCTATTGACACGTTTAATGACACTTAGACGACTCATCTCAAAGTCAAATAATTTTTCAATGACACTATATCACGACTATCCTAAGAAGTAGCGATAAAATTAACAAAAACTTCGATGGCGTCATGATTCAGTCGCTTTAGCCTCCGTCATCCGGAAACAAACCGGCTGAGTGTTTTAAACGCGCGGAATTCGGCACAGCGCAATTCTAGCTAGCTGTATTTCAAGTTTAACTTCCAACTGAAAGCCGAATGGATACAAAAATTTTAGGAAGTCGAGGGGGGAATTTTAAAAACGGTGTTTTCGCGTTTTATCGTTTATAAAAGCATTATTTACGCGACAATTGCGTTTTTAAGGATTATTCAACACCTCACACATTTAAAAACGGATCATAAACAGTTATTTTATAAATGTATGCGAAATGAGTTGAAGTGTTTAGCGAAATTTTCGAAATTTTTAATTTATTTTCCCACGGGTAGTCACCCAGTAACGTTCGCTAATTTGTGCTCCCCCGAAAGAAAATAATAAAACTGTTTATAATTGTGATATAATTTAATGCACAATGCATTAAGTTCACCACTTGCCGGTCTACTGTTTCCTATTGCATTCTCCTAATTACTCTGGAAGTGCTCTCACTTTTTGCACTCGTTCTGATCATGGATTCCATCAAGGAAACGATGGCTGAGATGAGGGAGCTGTTCCACAAAAGGATGTCAGGGGAGTAGAGGAGGCCCGTGCCCAGCAGTGGGACGTTTAAAGGCAGATGATGATGATGACGAGCCGTTGGTCGCCGCCACGCGTCGCCCGCGGTATGAGTGAGAAGTATGCGGGCGGTGGGACGGTACGCGGTGCAAGGAATTATAACAAGAATAATATATCCCTGACCAAGAAAAGGTTGGGAACCTCTGATCTAATTGTAAATACCTTTAGATAGAAAGGTTTTGGCTGGCGGGTTCTTAATTAGCGAGATTCGCTTTTACGACGCCTATGGTAATGAAAGGGATTTTTTGCGCATTATTATCCAATTTTGAACTTTTCGATTGAATTCGCTGGAGTTAAGTTGGCTAAATGTGACCAGAAATCGATAATCATTAAACAAAGGAAGATACGGAGTGCCTTCCGTTTTGCTTTATAGCTTTTGGATGTAGTTTCTGAATTGGATCTTCAGAGAAATCAAATGTGTTAGTAACAAAAAAGTTATCGGTCTCACGTTATAGAGGGCAAGCTCTCTCCTGCTCCTCTGTGCTGTTACTGAGAATTTCTTGATCGAAAAACCCAATAACTCTTTGCTTGACACGGTAATCGAACCCGGAACCTCCAGATCGCACATCAGAAACTACGAGAGACTTTTTGGTCTCTCAAACACCCGGATCCGAAACAAATATTTGTGAATTACACAAACATTTGTCTCGGTGCAGTGATTGACCCCGCGGCCTCTAGTTTAGCAAGCTGGTGTCTAGCCAACTGCGCCACTAGGCTGTCTGATCTGATTATCTAAGTAAGGATAAAGAAAAGGAGCTTGTATATGAGGACATATCATCATCATTATCATCATCATCAGCCCATATACGTCCCACTGCTGGGCACGGGCCTCCTCTACCATTGAGAGGGTTTAGGCCTTAGTCCACCACGCTGGCCTAGTGCGGGTTGGCGGACTACACACCAGTGGCGGGACTTCCATAGAAGCCCAGAAAAGTTAAACGTTAATTGTGTAATGTCTAGTTTATATTTGCTCATTGTGGGGTCTTTATTTAACAAATTGCTTTTGTTGAATAAAGATTTCAAGCTTAAAAAATATTATTCGGAATTTTAAAAGGCAAACTGGGCGTTTGGGCTTCTATGGAAGTACCGCCACTGCTACACACCTAAGAAATTCCTAAGAAGTTTTAGGTGTGCAGGTTTCATCACGATGTTTTCCTTCACATAACTTCGAAAAGTCAGAGGTGTGTGCCTGTTTGAACCCGCGGCCGTCGAGATTCTCGACCGCATGCCTAAACCTCGAGGCCATCACGACTTCATACATACATGAGGACATATGTATGTACCATATGCTACAACTGTGTAAGAGCTAAATTTGAAGAGACTTCTTTCTCTCCTAAATAAAAAACAAAATACGAACAACGCTTGAGTCAATATAAAAGTTGTTCTTATAAAGACGTGTTATTCGACTGCGAGCCGTTGATATGAAGTCTCGTGTGAGTAAGATTACTTGCAACTTTTATCAATTTAACACTCCCTAACGAATTGAGGTGGAGAAATGAAAACTTTCAGGACTGTTTATTGTATAGCGTTTTAGTGTACGTTTACTGTTATGTGCTTCATCAATTTAGTTTAACAGGGTAAATTGTGCCTTATATCTAATTATAATGTATATGAATTAAGGGAAATGTTTTACTAGTTATTTGTATAACAATCTACATAAATCCAATCAATTATTGTTCTAGTGTTAGATTGCACAAAAGGTTTTTATAATATATTATTTATATCATCATCAACATCATCGTCTCACTGCTGGGCACCGGCCTCCTCTACAACTGAGAGGGTCTAGGCCTTAGTTCACCACGCTGGCCTAGTGCGGGTTGGTGGACTACACACCTAAGAAATTCCTAAGAACTTTTAGGTGTGCAGGTTTCATCACGATGTTTTTCTTCACCGTTAAAGTACGTGATAATTCATTGTGAATACACACAGAACTTCGAAAAGTCAGAAGTGTGTGCCTGGGGTTTGAACCTGTGACCGTCGAGATTCCCAACCGCGTGCCTAAACCTTGAGGCCATCACGACTTTTATTTATTATTTATATATTTAAATTTAATTATAATTTACTGTGGTTTATACGTAAAACTGGAACTAAATGGTTGCTTTTTTTCAAAAGCTCTTCGTCTATTACACGGTTCCCTATCCCTGTCACTACATACCAATTTGCCAATAACTTAGTCATATGCACATTAGAAGTTCAATTATAATTATCATTACTGCAAGTATTAATTCCTATTTATAGTATAAATATCTCCACAGTCAGAGCTAAATAATTGTAAAACAAGCTATATATTTTTTTTACATTAAAGTGCCCTGTATCTGAAACAAAGTGTGATGCGGTCGAAACCGATATTAAGTGGCAAAAAATATTTAAAATATATGCACTTCCAACAATTTAATTATACATTACAATTATACATTTTTAATTATATTTTCCCCCTAATACTTACAGAAAAAAATACAAAGTACAGAAAGCGCCATTTAACATTCCACGCAATTTAATTAACGCGCGAACTATTGTTTCAAGTGCGTCATATAACTACACTTCATAAGCACATTCAACAATTACTGCGGACGGAATGTGTGGGTTCCGTGGAATTTTCTATTTAAAATTCTGTATCGTGTAAATTATTCAATTTAAACGGCTCTTCCGTTCCCCCAGCTCTCCTCTAAGCGGTCGTATTAATTTTTTATCCGAGCATTACTGAATAAAAGACACAAGTGTCGGGTTATGTTGGTAAATTCGATTGTTTTTAGAATGAATCGATTGATGTGCAGTTGTTTTACGATTTATCGGTACACTGTTCTTTTTACATGCATAGTAGTGGTGCGTTCCAGCTAAGCCTGGGTACAACGTTTTTTTTGTCCTATATCTGTTTTAATGTGCCTTTGAACAAAGGTTATACAATATAATATAGTTTGTATGTTTATGTAATAGTTTGGAACTTTCTAAGTGAAATCTAATATAAATTACGTCCATATACGTCCACGGCACAAGTCTCCTCCACAACTAAGAAATTTTAGGCCTTAGTTCACCACGCTGGCCTAGTGCGGGTTGGCAGACTACATTCCTAAGAGTTTTTAGGTGTGCTGGTTCCCTCGCGATGTTCTCCTATCGTTAAAGTACGTGATTATTCATTGTGAATACACATATAACATCGAAAAGTCAGAGGTGGGAGAATGAAATAAACACTACCTATAAGTTAATTTAAACCGTTATCTTCGAGTTATAAACATTTTCTAATTGTTTCACTGCTGAAATAAAATTCCTTTTATCGATTAGTATTAAATATCTATTTTCCAACAACATAATCGATATTATTCGTAAAATCGATTTTGAATCGCCCGAGTATGTAGGTACATACAGTACTGTTGTGTGCGCGTACCGATTCCTATTGTTACGTTATCTTCTGACGTCGTCCGACGTTTTCATAATTCATTGTTTGTGTATTCGGAGTCCGTTTACCTTTAGAGGATAAACTGGGACGGGTTTTGTATTTATATGCACTAGGGGTTAATAGAGAATTTAGTAGCAAACTAAATTTGTGGATGTGCTGATATTGTGATTACGAATCTACATTGGTTCGTTATCCTTAATATTTTGGCTGTTTGTTTTGCGATACAAATGGTTTCGAGTTTAAGATAGCTTTTGAGGCTAGAAACGTTGGGAAACGTACGGTCAAAAGTAAGTATTAATATAATAATAATAATAAATAATAAATTTATTTATTAACCTTGAAAAAATTTACACATAACAGTTTGCAGTATGGCCTAGTAATTGTCGATGTATTTGTGTGTGTAATTTCATTCTGTTAGCGCGACTACGAGATATGTACCTACTATATTATTATATAATGGAGTTAAGTTTAAAAAATAATCGATTACACAGTGCCTGTGTTACAGAAAAGGATTCACCTATGTCTTTCGTAAAAAAAAACACCTTATAACGTCAAGTAGATTCGAAGCAAGTTACGGCAAGCAGACACACTAGTGATTCTACCATCAGCTCATATAAGTCCCATTACTGGGCACAATTCTGAACAACGGAAAGGGTTTAGGCTTTAGTCTACCACGCTGGCCTAGAGCAGGACAGGACATCTAAAAATTTATAAGCGATCCCCTTAAGATTCCCTTCTTTTCTTTTGATGTACTGAATAAGTACAAAGTTAAGACTATCCAAGAGTGTATACAGGACTCCATACGTACATACATAATCTCACGTCTGTATACCCCGAAGGTGTAGGCAGAGGTGCATTTCTGCACCCACATTTCGCCAGGTATGTATCAGTCCCACGTAATAGGGGGCGAGCCTATTGCCATTTTTGGGACACAATTCCAGACTCCGTGTTACTACTGAGAATTTCCTAATGGAAAAACCCAATAACACTTTGCCCGACCCGGGAATCGATCCCAAGACCTCTAGATCGCACGGAACATACTTGTGCCGCGAGACCACGAGGCAGTAAAATAGTAAAATAGCAGTGAAATACTCCACAATGGTCTAAAACATGATGACTGTCCGAAGCAAAGATTTAGCACAAAAAACGAGTAGCGGGAGCCGTACGTCCCCTCTGTGAAACTTTATAATTGCCACCAGAGTTCATTAAGTGTTGACGGCTTGGAAACAGCCGCCGTTGGCCGTGTCACTTCATTTTAACAAACAATGACTCCGTACTAAATGGATCCGTAACATTTTTTCCAAGTCTATTAAAATGTTGCATAGGCGACGTGTATTTGTAGCTGGCGAGGAATAGTTATTGTTCGGGAAAGTTTATTAAACGGGTTTATATAGGTAGAGATGTTATTGCTTTCATTTTGTTTCAAAATACGGGATTCGATAAAAATATAGGTATATTCTCTTTAGTCGTGATGGCCTCGAGGCTTAGGCACGCGGTTGAGAATCTCGACGGTTGCGGGTTCAAACCCCAGGCACCTCCGACTTTTCGAAGTTATGTGTGTATTCGCAAAGAATTATCACTTACTTTAACGGTGAAGGAAAAGATCGTGATGAAACCTGCACACCTAAAAGTTCGTAGGAATTTCTTAGGTGTGTAGTCCGCCAACCCGTACTAGGCCAGCGTAGAGGACTATGGCCTAAACCCTCTCAGTAGTGGAGGAGGCTCGTGCCCAGCTGTGGAACGTATATGAGCTGATTATGATGATGATGAAAGGGAGACAACACCTGATGAAAAGTATTGTGGGGACCAAATAGTGTCAGTAGACAAGAACCGTTTACAATATACTATAATACTGATTCAAAAACGAGAATTGCGTTTGTCACTATGGCAGACAGACCTAAAAATAATTTCAACACGCTACGTTTCCGTGGTATGAAAATCACTTTCGCAAAATAATAATGTATCCTGCTTAACAGGTTGGACCGATGGCTGGTACATGCGTCATACCCGTGAACAGGTGCTGTTTGTGTGGACTGTTCTGTCTGATTTGCTTATTTATGATCTTTTAATCTCGTGAAATGTCAGAGTTTCGATTCTAGATAATGTTATTCTCATATTCAATACAATAGTTTGAGATTGAATGAGCTGCTCTAATTCGGAAATTTTTGTCTTTGTATCAATATTGTAAACTATTTCTTGATTGAAAAAGCGCTAGAGTTTTTTACCCGTTCTTCTCTAGTCATGACTTCCTTCCGAACAGGTTGGTAAACTAAATTTTGAAATGTCTTAATCTGAGTGATATATTAGACATCTAATAGATTCAATAAATATTATTTCATTTCATTTAAAATCAATTCGCTTAAACAAATATGTTTGCCAAAAAGAACACATAAAAATGAATCATAAGTTATAACCACTCTCTCTCTCTAATAACCACAAGAACACCCAAAATCAAAACTGAACTTAGGTATTTTCTCAATACGGCATGGACAATATAAAGCGAGCCGAAACCTCTTGAACTGTTATTATCTTGAAGAAATGCGAGTGAGCAAGTAATAGGAATAGATGGACCATTAAACTCGAAGAACCGATGGTCATACGCTTTGAGAGTAAAGTACTGAGCGCGTCGGGACATACATTATCGACTGTAGATTTAGAATTGTAGACAAGTAAGATGGATTTAAAGTCCAGCTTTTATGGTGAGGTATTTTTAAAGTGAATGTGATGTTATTTGTGCCTTTGATTTTCTCTTTTACGCATGAGTAAGTACCTACATAACGTCACGCTTGTATTCTTCAAAGGGGGTGCAAGGAGCATTACTGCACCCACATTTCAGGCACATCTCCGAACTCCGTGGTGCTGATAAAAATTTCCTAATTGAAAAACCCAATATTGCCCGACTCAGGAATCAAAGCCGGGACCTCTACATCCCTTTTTACGTGGGACAAAAAACAATTGGCGAAATGCGGGTGCAGAAATGCACCTCTACCAGCTATAATATATTGTCCGACTCAGGAATCAAAGCCGGGACCTCTACATCCCCTTTTACGTGGGAAGAAAAACAATTGGCGAAATGCGGGTGCAGAAGTGCACCTCTGCCTACACCTTCAAGTAATACAGGCGTGAGGTTATGTATATTGTAAGTATGTAATTTTTTATTAAACATAAACCGTTTACATTTCAAACAGGCATAGTGACAACACAAGGAGAAATTGTAGTCCATTTCTCCTACACAGACGCCATATCATTTCTCTTCGAGTTGAATATTTTATTCACTACAATAGTTTCGCTGTTAACATAATCTCTGGCTTGCAGCCAACACGCATCCACCTACCCGACTCTGATAGAGAATTGATAAATGTTTTTGAGGTAGAAAGGTTTTACAATGAAATTGTAGCATTCCTGCTAAAAAGCACGTGTTTAAATCTAAAGTTTTCAAAAATATAGTAAACTTATTGCTCCGACAAGCTAATCAACAGAATTAACTTATTTAATTAGCTGTTGCCTGGAACTTCGTCGGGATATAATTATTTACTTTATTTATTATGCTTTATTGAACATCACAAGAACAGAATAATTAAACAAAACTAAATTCTTATACTGCCTCGATGTCTCGCGGCACAAGTATGTGTGATGTATTTCTGTTTACGCTATAACAACAAATACTTAAAAAGCAGAATAAATACAACAGACAAGATTTTTTTGCCGTTTTTATAAATAATGGTACGAGATCCTTCGTACGTGAGTCCGACGCGCATTTGGCCGGTTTTTATTATTATTTATATATCGACGTGACTCACCTTAGATCTTCCTCGCACTCTTTTTCCATTGTTGAGCCTCAGCCACGCGTCCCATCTGTGTCGGTACACCGATATCGTGTTCCAGTGGCCCAGGCGAATTGGCTCTGGGGACCGGAGGATCCCCGCGCCGCTTCCGCAGTCGAACCTGAAGGATTTTTACTTTGTAAAATATTTATATTCATTACAAACGCTGAGTCGAATTTGTTATCTACACCATACTGACTCAGGGCGGGTTTGGGAAGTATAGATACTCATGTTACTCATTGTGGAGATTTTTTATTTATTTTTAGGTTTTATTTTCTATTTTGGATTTTTTTCGCGATACGAGCTAAGAATTTCTTTATTTTGGAAAAAAATCGTTTTTGTGGTACTAAGGTGTTAAAAACAGAAAGAAACACTGAACACTAAACCAATTAATCCATTAACAGTTTAAATAAAGAATCTTTCGGATCAGGCACATAACAAGCCTATACTGGCCAGTTGCAACAAATCTTTCCACTCCAAAACAATGGTCAATACACAAAGGTATTTTTACCCGCGTATCGAACGTCAAAATGCACAACGGAGGTTAATTAATAGTGCATTGTAAGCCGCGTTGAGGCCGGTGCATGGTGCAGCCGCGGCTTACACGACCCGTTAATTAGTCCGATACTGGCTTCGCTCCGATCCGAAAGGATTTCAATGGAAATCATCAATTAGAATGGTTTTTCCATTGGGTTCATTAGACAAATGAGGGTCGAGCGCGGATTGTCCGGGTTTGTGATTTAACAATATTGGAACATTCAGTAGAAATGGGCGGTTAAATCCGTATGGGTTAATAAAATTGAAGTGTGGTATTTTGGGTGTTGAGGTTACGTGTCGATCAGAGCTACCCAAATATTTATGTCTTTAATTAAACAAGTCATTTTCAATTTTGTATCGATCACTTATCTAACTGATGAAGTCATACTCCAAGTACCGCCCCATAGAGAGCAGATAATTGCGATATGATATTGTTGAATCACATCCACTACTGTTTTTTTTTTGCTGAGATCTCATGGACTTCCAATTATTTTTTTGACTACCCTGCAACCTTCCGCGAATTTCTCGATACTTTGCATATCAACAGTTTAGGGGATGAGACCCTAAGGCCTAAACGGTACAGGATGAAACTTAATTAAATAAAAATAGATAAGATGCTTTGTCAAGAAACACCTCGGTTGATGCGGTCTCGTATCTCAAGAACACATATAACAGTCTTGGAGCTATATTTGTATTATTATGAAATATATCACACCAATACTATTTATAATGTATTTATAGCTATCTTCTTATAAATAAATGTCTTCAGGTAAAAAAAAAAACACTTTTAGCCGTTATACTTCCTAATACAATAACTGTGTATACAACATTTAAATTTGAGTTAATAATACTGGAGTTGCAACCTGTTTGCTAATTACACAAGTTCTGTTCATTTCCAATTTGTACTCTCTTAGTCGAGGTTGTCTAACAAATGTAATTTAGACATATGTTTCAACATTTCTCCAAGTTCTAACGGGGATGAGTTAGAAAAGTGCTTATTTTTTAAACTGGTATGGCTGAGTGATATGACGGTGGTTAGTATAACTTACTTTGAAGTGAAGTTGTAAGCGTAAAACAAGAGACGATTGAATCCATGAATATGATTCCAAATTTTAAATTTATACCCAGAAGTCAGTTTTTAAAATAGAAGACCAGGCAGGAAACTGATGCGTGGCTCCTCCCAAAACCAGTTTGTAATAACAAATTTAATTCCGTTAGATGAACAAATTCCAATAGAAAACGAAACTTCCAGAATGGAGAGCGTACGTTGAACTACAAGTACTTTTTTATACTGACACAGCAAGTGATAACAGCGCACCTGATGTTACTCTGCTGTCCAAAAAGTAACTGGCAAGAAACATCCACACGCATACCACTACAGCAGATTAAGCCTGAAGTAAAAAGCCAGTGATAAAATGAGACCACAAACCTGAGCTCCACGTGACCATTCCTCAGCATAAGCGCGAGATAGTCCCCGGAGAGGTCGTCGTGCTCGCCAGTTAGGAG
Organism: Hemaris fuciformis; assembly: GCA_907164795.1. Lineage (NCBI taxonomy): Eukaryota > Metazoa > Arthropoda > Insecta > Lepidoptera > Sphingidae > Hemaris > Hemaris fuciformis. The sequence continues at coordinate 3,203,724 of OU015454.1, forward strand.
CAGCACTCCTCTTGCCCTTTCTGGACGTACGCGCACGCGCAGTCGCACCCGCTTGTACGCTCCTCGGAGCGCATGGAACGCTATCCATGACGAGCCAGAGAACCGTGGCGTGGAGATGTTTGTGTCTGAAACAAAGAGTCTATTTTGCAATCCGTTGATTTGACAGCTTGTTGTCTGAATTTAGGTAGTTTTATAAAAATTGAAGGAATATTATCTGGTTGCTCATGTCGCTAAATTAAAGATGATTTTTTTGTGTAGAGATGTATCAGGTTTTGGAAAAGAATATAAGATTATCTTTTTGACATTATATTAAGGAACATTTTAAAATGTTAAGGTCTTTCCCATAATTAATTAGAAAATATCATGGCTATGCTACATTTAATCATGCCGCAAATACTTTTAAAGGGTCATGCTGGAAACAGCTTAACCTTACTTTCTGCTTCAACTTTTATAATATTTTATTAAATTAATAATAATTTTAAAATATCCCAACAAGAAAATTCATTCCAACATCAAATACAAACAGACTTAACATTTAATTTCGCAATTGTAAATCGTTACCTCGCACAGTAGGAAATCAAGAAATTAACGTAAATGCCAGTACGAGACTGGTTGTGACTGAGCCTGGTAATTTCCCTCCATTCGTTGCCATTCGCCGCTATTCTCCCTCGACAACGGCTTCGTTGTGACAACTCTTAATTATGACAATGACACGTGCGTTTATAAGCACGCTTTGTGCCCGCTTGTTGTGGATTACGTGGGCGTACCATGTAGGTTCTGCTTTGTAATTTTCCCGTACTGGGTTTGTTATGATTTGATTCAAACAAAAGTCTGTTTTGTTTTCTAATTGACTGCCTCGTGGTCTCGCGGTACAAGTATGTGCCGTGCGATCTAGAGGTCCTGGGTTCGATTCCCGGGTCGGGCAAAGTGTTATTGGGTTTTTCCATTAGGAAATTCTCAGTAACAGCACAGAGTCTGGAAATGTGCCCGAAAAACGGCAATAGGCTCGCCCCCTATTACGTGGGACTGATAAATACCTGGCGAAATATGGGTGCAGAAATGCACCTCTGCCTACCCCATCGGGGAATACAGGCGCGAGTTTATGTATGTATGTATGTATTTCCAGAATCTGTGACGGTAGGAAGTGAAATGAACAAGTCTTCTTCTTCAATATACTTATTTATTTTTACTGTTTAATACTTTTTATACCAACAAAATATCAGGTAATAACTTCTCAGTTCAAGCTCGAATAAGATTAAAAACTAATCAGACGTTCCGAACATTAAGTTTGAGACAATTTTAGTTTTTAGCTACCCACCTTAACTGTTGTTAATTTGAATTATTACAAATAGATAATAAAATTATAATCAAAATTATGACAGAAGAATTTACAGCAATACTATGTAGTTGATCAAGGTTATGTACCCGGGACTTCACGATAGCAAGTCGCACCTTTACACCGCAGAATAAATAACGTGTTTGAAGTTGTCTTCTTTTTTTTGTTGCTATAATGCAGAGACAGTTTCTTTGAAAGAGTTTAGGTTTTAAAACATTACTTAAACTGTGTTTCAACGCTGCATTAAGCCATTAAGGTCTTGAATTATTTAGCACTAGGTACTCTAGATATAAGCGCTGTATACGAGTATACTAAGAGCGTTTACTATATATTTATGTAAAACTTATTAAACTTAAGCTCATATCTCTGAGGTAAATACATTTTTGATGATAAAAAGGATTTTAATTGATATTATTGTAAATATCTTTTCACGAATAAAATCCTCGTAGATATGTTTAGAAAACACAATAGATTAAAAACAAACGAAAGACACGATTGTGCTCTATAGAAGCCATATAACAAAAGCAATACCTACACACAACATCCACGTTAAAATACAATTTATAATCTAAGATCTTAATTTATATTTTCAAGTTAATGTTCCCGCTTATTGTTTACCTTTCAAAAAACCATTTCATAAATAAACATCCAAGAAAGAATTCAAACAATGAAGACTTCAGCCACTATTTACCGACGGGTAAGTCATTTTCGTTTCTGCACCGAAGGACTATAGATCAGACCCCGTCGATATCACTTAATATAATTCTGGAGGGCCACATTCTTCGAGAGATGTCGATTAGGGCGAATCGTTGTGGGGTCGGTAATCGAAAAATCCGACCTACTGCGAGCCCCTCAATGCGGGTATATACCGTGTCTGTCTAGGTGCTTTATTGATTCCATTGTTTGCCAGGAATTTGTAATCAGAATCAGGTTTTTTTGTTCTTCAATTTAGCGTTCTGCGCGCATATTTTTTCCGGATTGATTCGAATTTTTGACGGTACATATTTCTATGTGTTTGTACATTATGAATAATTGATGAAATTTTTAGTTAATTTCAGTGACGGGGAAATTTTTAGTTGGAATAATTTTATATTTAGCCAAATTCACCGAGTGAGCGCAGTCGACAATGTATTCAGCTTGGAAAAAATCTCCCTTGTCATTCAATGTTCCCGTAATTCATTAGTAACTGATTTAATATCAAAATTCGAAGTTTCGAGTCTTGTTATTCGATCACGCCAAACGGCTCAAGGGCTTTGATTAAACATTTTTACGTAGACTAATTTCACTCTGGAATATAACAGTACTTTATACTGAACTATTTGATAACTATCTGTAACTATTTAAAAAGATTATAACTTCTATGTATTCTTAACTATTGATCTAGTTGGTTTGACCTATCCTATTGTTTTCATATTTTCATTTAACAATTCAACTTCCTAACGTTAGTTGAAATTTCGAACTGCGGTTGAATGTGTGTGAACTCTTCACAACGACGCGAGCCGGCAACTCAATAACAACTGTCCAGGATAAGTTGGAGGAAGTTGCGCACCGGAAGTGGTTCGTTCATAATGGCCGCCCGCTCCAACGTTTACACGTTAAATCGATAGCGCCATACTATGTTGTGTTACGGTTGTATGGCTTAAATTATGTTGGTAGGTTTGTTTCTACATGGGTAAAATGTAGGAATTAATTAAGAAAACAATTGAGTAGATTACATATCCTTGATTGATCAGCGTACGTACAAGTTATGTTTTTAAGACCCCACGTAATCAATTGCCGTTATTCCAACATATTTCCGGACTTCGTTCTGCCACTGAGAATTTCTTAATGCAAAAACCAAATACCAACTTGCCCAACTCAGGAATCGAACCTTTAGACCGCACACACTTGTGTCGAGATAATCGATTAACGTATTAAACATCATGCAAATATAAACTTTGTGAGTTGTAGTACCCATACACGAGATCACCTTTCCCGTTTCCCTTCTCCGCCATAAAATAACAATACCTTTACAAACAAAATTCATTGGCTGTTACGTGAAATAAAGGAAACAAAAGGTGTTATTTACATTTATACCCACGTGGCGCTGTTTTATTTCTTTTAAGGCCTTTTCGGGACTAAATTCAGTATTCGCGGGTTTATAGGTTTCCGCGAATCTTTTATCTGTTTTTTTGTTTCATTAATGGTTTATTTGGAAGCCAAGTGGGCTTTCAGTTACGAGAAACTAATAATTAATTTTGTTCCGTAATATAATTTGAAGGATTTAATTAATTTGATTAATTAAATCCTTTACTTCAATTACCAAGAGGGTATCTATTAGTTATTCTCCGTATTTTGTATCTTGGATGTTCTTAAGAGTTCTTTAATCTGATAGAATACAGATTACATTGCAGTATTATTAGTAGGTATTGAGATGAAGAATTGTTCATATAGACTATTGATTGGCAACATACCACTTTCACGCGCCACATTTATAACAGTTTGTAGGCTGGTGATTACTCGTATAATCATGATCAGCCCATATACGTCCCACTGCTGGGCACGGGCCTCCTCTACAACTGAGAGGGTTTAGGCCTTAGTCCACCATGCTGGCCTAGTGCGGGTTGGCGGACTACACACCTAAGAAATTCCTAAGAACTTTTAGGTGTGCAGGTTTTATCACGATGTTTTCCTTCACCGTTAAGACAAGTGATGATTCATTGTGAATACAGTATACACACATAACTTCGAAAAGTCAGAGGTGTGTGCCTGTGGTTTGAACCTGCGACCGCCGAAATTCTCGACCGCGCCCCTAAACCTCAAGGCCATCACTGCTTCTTAATAATTACTCGTATAATGCTACGAATATAAACTGAAGGTCTGCACATTGAAATAATTTATTCTACTCTACACTATCGTACATTTGTCAAAAATAGAAGACATTCTAAGAACTACGAAAAGCTGGCTCATATTTTATTCAAATTGTCTATAATTAAGTATTTATTTAGACGGTTCAAATCGGCCGCAAAGATAACGATCCGCCTTTGATTAAAACTGCACTGAAAAGTTGGAATCGATTTCACCACGTCGCGTCCGAGCTCGCTTGAAGGGCAATAATTCATAATGCAGGCTGATAAATTCCAAACTCATCTACGGTTGTTATCCGAGACCATGACATATTTTTGAGTTAATCCTGCGGCATAAGTGTACAACGAGGGATCGACAGATCCTCGGTTCCATTCCTGAGTCGAGAAAGATGCTATTGGATTTTTTCATTAGGAAATTCGAAGCACTTAGTCTAGGCAGCGGGAACTAAAACACAGCTGGTGAAACATGGGTGTTGTAATGCACCTCTGCGAACTTCGGAGTAACAGGCGCTAATAAAATACACTTAAATAAATACACCCAACAGTCACATACATAGTTCTGACCCCACACTAGGATACAAGTCCTGTGTCGTGGGAATCAGAAATGCCTTTTCGGTCTCGCAAACAACTAGACCCGAAACAAATATTTGTGGATCACACAAACATTTGTCTCAGTGCGGAGATCGAACCAGCGGCGTCTCGTTTCACAAGCTGGTATCTATCGAATTGCGCCACGGGGCTGTCAATATCTATCTTTGTAATTTATCGATTAAGCAGAAGTAATGATAGCATTCAAAAGAAAAACATCTTACGAAGTGACCGCAATCTTTTATCCTGACGTACAACGGTTTATAGATATTGAAATCTGTACTAACCTGATTTGCATTTACTGACTGGGTGATGGCAGGAGCACCTTTCAGCTCCGCAAGAAGAGTCGCATCCACAAGCTTCCACTGCTGCCGTCCACGGTGGAGATACTGTTGCTCCGGGTACCTGAGAGTAAAATAAAAACATAGAATTAGATAGAACATAGATTACTTGTCCTGCTAATTGAAGGCATGTCGTGTAAGTTGATGTTTGTGTGTATGTATAATATGTATGTATGTATGTATGCAAGTATGTATGTTTGTTTAAGTTTATATATGAATATTTATTTACATGTTCTACCATATTTATTTATATGTTATACCAGTACACTTCGGCTACCTTTCATCTCTCTTCCTGCATCTCCATCCCAGGTTGCCTGTAAGAGATCGCCTCGTGCGATAAGGCCGCCTATTGTACTTCTCTAGTTCTCTGTACTCCTTAGTTTTAATGTTGTGTGTACAATAAAGGTTTAAATAAATAAATAAATAAATAGAAATAAAGTGATACGAGACAGTAATAAAGACCACAAAGATATGAAACGTGCTGTAGTGACTCATGTTAGTGTGTCATATAACAGAATATACATTCGGACACATTTCCAGACAGAAAAGCCCAATAATAATTTGCCCGACCTAGGAATTGGACCCAGGAACTCTAAATCGTATGGCAGATTACGATACCACAAGTCTAACTTTAAGTGTTTGCCCATCGAAACTTTTGGAAAGCTATTATAAATCTGATTTACAATAACTTATCAGACGTAACCTCATTATCTCTAGTTTTAAATAAAAAATTCTTACCTTTTGTTCCAAGCTCGGACCGATAGTAGTAACCTTTTGACCCATCCCACCCAAGTGTTCTTTAACATCGTCAGCTATGATATTGATGTCAGTTTTGCTGATGCCGTCTTCAATCAGACTCTTCAGTCCGTCAACCTGCTTCGACCGCTCGCCAGAGTACGTGTAGTTGTGCCTCACAGTGTCTCCGGCGGATTGTGTGGTTAGTCTTTTGTCATCGTCGATATGTTTTAAGCTTACAGTAGGTTTACTAATTCTATTGGACGGCGCTACTTCTAGTTCAGCTGAGAAAGATACATCCTTCTGGTAGAGTATATCTTCTTCTGCATCCAACGAGGTTACAGTGGCTTTTGTCGAGTTCAGTTCTGTGGACAATGTTTGAAATTTATATTGTCTGAAAAAAGTTTTACCTAGGTTCTAAACTCAGAATTACTTCCATTCTGTAGATGTTTTACTAATTCTTTATTGCATCAGTTTAAACTAAAATTACATTGCAATAGTGTTTACTGACTTTAAGTTCGTTGAAATAAAAAATAGGTCACCAGTCCTGGCCGAAATATCACTTTGATTTATATACAAATTGTCACGTACGTTCATTAAATTTTGCATACACACACATACATAACCTCACGCCTATAATCCCCGAAGGGGTAGGCAGAGGTGCATTTCTGCACCCACATTTCACCAAGTATTTATCAGTCCCACGTAATAGGTGGCGAGCCTATTGCCGTTTTTCGGGCACAATTCCAGACTCCGTGCAGCTACTGAGAATTTCCTAATGGAAAAACCCAATAACACTTTGCCCGACCCGGGAATCGAACCCAGGACCTCTAGATCGCACATCACATACCTGTGCCGCGAGACCACGAGGCAGATATTATTGATTCTATATGGATAAAATGTAGGAATTAATTAAGAAAACAATGGAGTAGATTATTCTTTATTCATATTCTATGATTGATCAGCGTACGTACAAGTTATGTTTTTAAGACCCCACGTAATCTATTGCCAACATATTCCAACATATTTCCGGACTTCGTTCTGCCACTGACAATTTCTTAATGCAAAAACCAAATAACAGCTTGCCCAACTCAGGAATCGAACCTTTAGACCGCACACACTTGTGTCGAGATAATCGATTAACGTATTAAACATCATGCAAATATAAACTTTGTGAGTTGTAGTACCCATACACGAGATCACCTTCCGTTTTTCCTTACCGTTTTTCGGGCACAATTCCAGACTCCGTGCTGTTACCGAGAATTTCCTAATAGAAAAACCCAATAACACTCTGCCCGAACCGGGATTCGAACCCAGGACCTCTAGATCGCACGGCACATACTTGTACCGCGAGACCACGAGGCAGTCCATTAAAAATAAATTTTGATCTAACATTAATAGGGACTGTAAGAGATATGATAAAAATGCTGATTATCTTGAAACTTCAAAATGTCGTAATAACAAGATCTTACGTCTTACAAGAGATACACTAATATATAAGCCTCCTCAAATCCGCGTAAGCTGCTTACAGTATTATAGATTGTGCAAATAAAACAATTTGTATACTGACACAGTGTCTCACTACAAAGCCTATTTAATCCATTGTGATACATTAATCCAACAATTAACTGGAGTATCGAATATTAAAGACAGTCTTGAAGGGGGAGAAAATATAGCCTTTTTATTAGTTATTACTATAAAAAACGAAAGTAAATTTTTATCCTCTATTTAGCTTATTGTTTGACCGTATTTTTATTTTCAGAATTCTTTGTAATTTCCTACGATGTATATAAAATTTGTTATTAATGACATATCTCTTGTTAATCAGCAATTTATTTATAACCTCGTTATCGCTGCATCTAGAAAAAGAATAAGCCGTTCATATTATGATCAACGTCGCGATTTACAGCCTCCAAATTGTCAGCCTATCAAATGAATGGGAAAGGAAACAAAAACGCATATATTTCCAGTTATTGCAATAAGAAGGCTAACTGTTTTAACGTTTTTTTTCAGTTTACTTCCTAAGACGTGAGACGCCAATCACATTTCCCACGATAATAAACTCGAGAATAGTCAAATTTCCATACAAATAACGTGGTTTATACGCACATAGGATTTGAATGCGAGTGGCAAACGTCGATAGCGATGAAATACACCGGTATCTTAAATTCAGCGTCCAACGATGGCTGGATAAAATCGATTTATCTGACGAACGGAGTGGGTACTGCGTTCGTGTTATTGGCCCAATGCACTGGATTCGAACACGGGTGCATTTTATCTTTCAATTCGATTCGAGTGTTGGAGGTATCTATTTTTAAATTGACGTGCCGTGGAGAGGTCTTGGCCCTCACGTGTACCGAATAGATATGAAAAGGGCGAGCCATTTTGAATTGGTTAGTTAGGTGCAGTTTACGCTCTTGCTTTTTGTAACGATTTTGTCGCTTAAGGAAAATGCAATACCGTAATCTCGTCTTTATTTCGTCACCCAAATGGTGAGGTCACTTGGTGACTTTTGAATCTTTTTCAATTTCTATTATACCTATTATGATCAGCAACCTGACCTCTTTTAATGACTTTCAACACTAATTTCCACCTCCACAATATAAGCTTATCATACATACATACATAAACTCACGCCTGTATTCCCCGAAGGGGTAGGCAGAGGTGCATTTCTGCACCCACATTTCGCCACGTATGTATCAGTCCCACGTAATAGGAGGCGAGCCTATTGCCGTTTTTCGGGCACATTTCCAGACTCCGTGCTGTTACTGAGAATTTCCTAATGGAAAAACCCAATAACACTTTGCCCGACCCGGGAATCGAACCCAGGACCTCTAGATCGCACGGCATATACTTGTACCGCGAGACCACGAGGCAGCATAAGCTTATCATAATTTTCTTAACCTAGTCTTTTCCTTTTTTTACCCAAGTCGTGCTTTTATGTATTCTAATGCTAACTCATAGAATATTAGTGCAGCTAAGTCTTAGCAGGTACTGCTTTAAGCATAGTCCTGATTGAGGGAAAGATGATAGAAATTTGGTTTGTAATTACAGATTTACTTTCAGGCCTCTTATTAACATTTTAAGTATGAGCCCTTTATTTCCCTATTACCCCTTTTATCATTCATCATCAGTAATGTAAACATGAATTATCATTTCTTAATCAAGTATTCAAAATGAAAGAAATAAATGATAGAAAGGTACATTACTTCATCGATACTTGACATTTTACATTTTTCGTAAGAACGATCTGATATATTTTATAGGTATGAAAATATAAACTTTTCAATCCCTGCAGTGTACATTGAATTGGACTAAGAATCGACTCTCCGATTGCAATCTAGAGTAGCCTTTACTTGAAAAGGAGGCTCTAACAAAAGGCACAACACAAATGAAAGGAGTACAAAATTCAATTTGTTGTATAAAGGGTTTCGAAGTCTTACGCGAAGAGAAATAAATCAGTTTATTTTGTTGAAACTGGCCGTCTAGACTTCAAATAAATAATATAATTAATTAAATAAGGGTAGTTTTGATATTGCGATAACATTTAAATCAGGCCAGACTATTGAAATAGCTGCACGAAAGAGGATTATGAATCTCAAGATATCAACTTAGTAGATAACATTTTTGATCTTGCTTCCTTGCTTATTTTCAGTTAATTATGGCTAGAAGATTGAAACTGAAGAATAATTTATGGGTTAGGAAAAAAGTAACAAATTCAGAACATTAAACGATCGCAGTACAAGTTTTATAATGTTTACAAAATTGAACTCCATTTTTCACGTTTTGTTTGTTGCGTATTGCCGACCATATATTTTTCCTCTTACGGTTTTTTTCTTTATATTTTCACATTTAAGGTTCTGCCAACATGCCTATAGCATGCAGTTGTGGTTGCATATAGGCCCATAATCTACATAAAGCCTTTTGAAACTATTTGTATTTACAACTCTACAAGTATATGGAGAAATTATCAAAATAACGAAGACGGTGTGTCATCCGAAACATCAATTGGCGCAGAACCCAGGTCATGCGTTGGCTAGATGCAGTGGCGGTACTTCCATAGAAGCCCAAAAGCCGTACACGTCATTTGTGTACTGTCTAGTTATAATTGTTTATTGTGGAGTCAGAGTATTCTAATTTATATGTCAAATTGCTTTTGTTAAATAATGTTTAAAATCTTAAAGATAATTCAGAATTTTCTAAGGCAAGCTGGGCTTTTGGGCTTCTATGGAAGGATCGCCACTGGCTAGATGATATATACAACAACGCGATCTATTCACAATGCTTGACAATAAGACAGATCTGAACTATTACGTGTCGTATGCCGTGACGGCAAATGGTATGACGCTTCTCTGTGTTACGTTTTAAGAAAGAAAAAAAGAAAGAAGAAAGAAAATAGTTTATTTGTTAACAAACATACAAAAACAAAATATAAAATAAAATAGACATAAATCACTTAAAAACTATGTTTGTAACAAAAAGGCACCAACTCAGCAATATGCTGGCAATACAGCCAAAGCTGGTCTTCCGTTGGGCCGTTGTTTTGGAATAAAAAGGATGATATCACGGGGTACAAAATAACTCCTTGTACAAATAAATAAAACAAAATAAAACATTCCATCCGATTAAAATTTACACAAAAATCACATATACACAGGCAAGGGCAGTTGCATAGACATCTGAATCCACATTGTCCAGGGAGCATAAGTTGAGCGTAAGTAGGAGCAAGTGTGATAGTATAATATAGTAATGTAATATATATAAACCAAACATTACTTCATATAGCACTAGTGTCATGCTTAAGAGGTCCCTGAGATATTTGATGGTTAATTATAAAGTCTTTCAGCTTCAACTTAAAACCATTTATATTCTGTAGGTCCCTGATTGGCGGAGGGATATTATTCCAACATTTAGTGGCTGTGTACCGGAAACTACCTCTAAAAGCGGCAGAGCTATGGCTATGAGTGTAAAGCTGTTTTGCACACTGCCGAGGCCCACGCAAGCTGTGACCTGTTGGCCAGGACAATTTGCTATGAAGATAGCTAATAATAATAATTTATTTGCTTCTGTAAATCTCGTTCAACTCAACAAAAATACCTGATTCATCTCTGTCGTACGTATTGTGTTAGTCATTTTTACATGGTAAAGTACAAAACTTTAATTACTACATTTTTAAGCTGGTATTACCTATCTAGTGCAATGATTAACAAGATTATCTAGAAGAATCAAATGATACTAAAACTATTTAAGAATTACAACGAAAAAACAATTATAACCACGCCAATATGTATTATGTTGCGTTATTATCGATAACCAAATTTGTAAACGAAATGAAATATTCACAGTTTATTTCAAGTCCCCGAGCTCTACATATAAGCAAATAAAATTATTTATAAAGTTGAATATCCGCCAAAACTTGTACTTTGTAACATACATATGTATGTTGTACATATGTACATATGTGGTTATGTAACCACACGCCTGTATTCCCCGAAAAAGAAAATAGTTTTTATTTTGTAAACATTGTAAAACTTGTACTGCCACCGGCTATTTTTTAATTCTTCTGAATTTGTTAAATTTTCCCCTTACTTATAAATTCTCATTCATTTTAAATATATACATAACCTGACGCCTGTATTCCCCGGAGGGGTAAGCAAAAGTGAACTTCTGCACCCACGTTCTGCCAGGTATGTATCGGTCCCAAGCAATAGGGGGCGAGCCAACTGCCGTTTTTTTGGGCATATTTCCAGACATCGTGCTGCTACTGAGAATTTTCTAATAGAAAAACCCAAAAACACTTTGTTCGACACAGAAATCGAACCCGGGAACTCTTGATCGCACGGCACATACGTGCCGCCGCACGTGTGATGTGTCTAGAGATCACGAGGCATTGTACATTATTACTAAATTGAAAACAGAAAATACGTTGCAATAGCTCAAGTTTTAACTTAACGGTCCAATTAGCGGTTTCATTACTCGTTATTTTCTTCAGGTTACGATAGGATGGAAATTAGACATAAAAATGAGCTATTCACAGATGCCATACTAAAATAGTAATGATAATAAATCAAGCGATGGTGTACATTATAGAACAAGTCAATAGAACATTATGAAAAATGCGCTAATTGATTCCTTAGTCCATATATTTATTATTCGTCCTTATGTATGCATATTATATATTATATATAAGTCGTGATGGCCTCGAGGTTTAGGCATGCGGTCGAGAATCTCGACGGTCGCGGGTTCAAACCCCAGGCACACACCTCTGAATTTTCGAAGTTATGTGTGTATTCACAAAGAATTATCACGTACTTTAGCGGTGAAGGAAAACATCGTGATGAAACCTGCACACCTAAAAGTTCTTAGGAATTTCTTAGGTGTGTAGTTCGCCAACCCGCATTAGGCCAGCGTGGTGGACTAAGGCCTAAAACCCTCTCAGTTGTAGAGGAGGCTCGTGCCCAGCAGTGGGACGTGTATGGGCTGATGATGATGTATGCATATTTACAGCGTAAAAAGCGTTAATTTACTCTTAAATGTCATCAACTGCCTGTGGCGCATCATCATATACCAAAAAGTATTTTTTGTCTATTTTTGTTATTTCTATTGGCATGCAAAGCTGGAGCGCCAAACACATCTATCAACGCCATAGGCTGTCATCGATTATGTCGTATTTTGAGCTCGTTCATAATAATCGATTGTTGTTGTGATACGTGTTTTGTTTACCCTCGTTTGTGTCTATAATCCCTATTCATCGAGTTTCTGGCCTTATTTCGATTGGATTGAAGGCATTTGGACTTTATTACATCAAGCTGTACCATTGGATGTTAGTGGTATGGTATTCCAATTTCATTGAACAATTTGTAGCTTTTTCAAGTAGATCAACTAATATTGTATAAAACAACAATCTCTCGTAATTTGAAACCAGCAAAGAGACCTGTAAATAATCAAGGACCATATAGCTTCTCAAATTATTTCAAAGTTTAATAGTGTCGCAATAATATGAATGAAATTCTCTTAATAATTTTATTATAAGCAGTACCTCATTCGAGATTGCTGAAATGTTATGAAATAATTCGCCCAGGATTTCTCGTTCACAATTTATGAAGTTCTCTTAATACGCGTTATAAAAAAAACGAATGTCATGATTAGACGTATGATGTATGAGATTTTTCGCACGACGTAAGACATGCCTAAAGAACTTTTCATATTCTTGGTTATATGCTATTTGTTATTTAGCCTGACATGTACAGGGTAAATATGATTGATTGGTTGCTTTCGTAAGTCCCAAAGCTCACTTAATCAGGCTAAATATAGAATTTCTATTACAGAAGTAACGTAATTAATATGACTTCTAAAATCATGTGCTCTTGTATTTTAACACGGTTTTGATCATACTGATTTTTGAGAAGCAATTTCGATATCATATGAAATACTAACAACTATCTTTTCTTAAGCACTAAAATTTAGCTCTTCTGATGAGTTGCTTCTTTACACCACTAATAAAGGAACTAATTAAAGGATGAAAGAAACAATTTCACAGTTTAGACGAACACAAATATGGTGCCTCTTGGTTCATACTAACGTTGTAGAAATTGCTGCTGTTTCTGCCATAAATATATGTCTACATACATACGTAACTGCTGATTGCTCGTCAGTTGGAATGAAGGTTACTAAGTTCCTTCCAAAATCAGAATTAACTAGGGTTAAAAAACATATGATTATTATGTTCTTGTTGAAAATTGTTAAAGCAATGATAGATTTATGTAATGAGCAGCGTCCGTAACGCCTTTGTAAATTTCGAGGTCCTAAGCATGATATTCCTATCGAAAAATTAATTCAGTATGTTTTTAAATGAACAGGTTTTTTTTCTCTATTAACCCTCTCTCTATCTCTTTCGAACGAAATTAGAACGTATGTAAGATTCGAAAAATATATCTTCACTTATAAAACTCGTGATACTTCTTTAAGAATTTCTTGTGATCGAATGATATTCCATCCTCCCAATTATTGAGGATCTATATTACAAAGCGTGAAGAAGCGAACAAGCATGATTTGGACAGCACCTTACTTACCATCAGTTCCCGCCATTTTGCATTCAAATTTGAGCTTACACGAGAACCAAATCCTCAATCTTGAGTCAAATACGTAGGATAAGAGCAGGTAAGGATATTATTTACCGCAGGGTTTCTCAAAGTGAGGTTCGCGAACCTCTAGGGGTTCGCCATTCGAAGGCAGGGAGTTTTCGACAAGAATAACGTAATAGTGAGTTGATGCCGAGCAGGCGAGTGCGGTCCACATAGAGGCGCGCGCGCGACTGTATTCTTCAGAATCATATTTAAGGTTAAAATTGTCCAAAATTACTCCTAAAATTGGTTCTATTTATAAGAAACAAGCCTACCCATCACATGAATATTAAAAAGGTATTTGTTTCGGCACTTTGTTTATTATTTTATTGAAATAAAAACCTTATTTTCTTTTACAGACAATTTTATGATTTTCTTTCCGGGGGGGGGGGGGGGGGGTTAAGTTATTTAAGGGGTAACTGTAAAAGGGGTTCGTGAAACCCAAAGTTTGAGAAACCCTGATTTAGCGTATTACACAGGGAAGCTTACCTAGGCAGCCATAGCCGTCGACATGCAGCACGTAGCCCGGCCCACAGCCGCATTCGTACGTGCCATCGTGCAGCTCGCGGCACAGCTGCTCGCACGGGCTGCCCTCGCCGCACCTTCCTGTCACAAACAAATTATCTACTTACGTATCGGCTTACACCATTAAAACATCCACCGCTGGGTAAGTCAGCTGCGGAAGGGAAAGATCTGACAATCGCTCGAATAGCCAAAATAAAAGGTGAAGAATTGGATGTTCAAAATGTATTTTCATGTTTCATGGTAGCATAGCTGTTATCGGGTCTAGCGTTAAAGCGGTTGAAAGATAGAACACTCGGACATATTAATATAATAAATTGGCTGTGTGTAAGATCTCAAATGAAATAATGGTATAAGTTTACAAAAATCTAACTTTGAATATGCATCTTTATTTACAATTATTGAGTACAAATATAGAATATATTCTGATGTTTCTGACTAAAGATACTTTTTTCCATATAACTACATAACTAACTAAATAGTTTGCAAAATCAGCAAAAGCTGATTGACACATATATATCCCTCGATTCGAAAAGGGTTTATTAACTTAGATCACAGTAATTAACTATCCTGAAATTAATTGCTTGAACTCCAAGAGCGACCTTGAACTACTAGTAATGGAAAAATGGTTTCAACACCAAACTCAATAACGTCGACTGTTATAGCTGAACCAATTATAAATTCTCTAAGTAATCTGTAGCTGAATTTATAGGATATTTAGCCCGAATTCTTCTCGTCTCAGAAAAGCAAGTGACTTATACAAACAAATTCCACTAGTGCAACGAAAGCTCTCTGGTATCTCTAAATGAACGCGACGAATTCCTTTCAATGCATTGCTATTTCAGGAGGTAGTATACAAAAAAAAAAAACTACTGACTAAAATTCCTTAAATTATTCTCCCCGTCTAAAGATTTTTTATTTAATTATTATTTTCTTAGCAGGACTAATAAAGTTTATAAAAAAAAAATATGAGAAAAAGGTGGCAATAACAAAAGTCGAAATAACTGTCAAATGCGTTTTATTTTTATCATGTTTACAAGCAGAGCTAAAATATCCACAAAACCTCTTACAATTTAATCGTTCGGTATCTTTTCAGCACGTGGCCTGCATTCTAATCATGACGTAGAAACGAGGCCCAGCCAGGGGAGAAATATCCGCGTGTTTTTTACAGAGATTAATCTGCGGAAAAAACCGATACTGTCCCTAGAATATTTTTCCATGTAATTGAATGTAAATGAATATACCGTTTACCATTAAACCGATTGTGGTATTTTAGCTAAAATAATATTTCATTTCTAATGTTACTAAATGGTCCATATTTTGAGAATGTAATAAATGCTGTATATTTTTTAACTGCGTTGGGTGTTTTGTGTATACGAGAGATTAAAATATTTTTTTCGTGGTTTTCTGCAGAATCGAATGTCATCTTCGAATGTAATCTTGCTTAGATTAAATTTTACTCTAGAAACTCTATTTTTATATTCATATTTGATAGCCCCGTAGCGCAGTTGGCTAAACACCAGCTTGTGAAACGAGCCGCCGCGAAATCGATCCCCTCACCGAGACAAATGTTTGATCCACAAATAATTGTTTCGGGTCTGGTTGTTTATGAAAACGAAAAGTCTCTTGTAGTTTCTGATACCACAATACAAGACTCGTATCGTAAGGTCAGAACTATGAATGTGATTGTTGGGCGTACTTATTTATATGATTTCATGGAAAATCTATCTATGATAGTATCAAATATTAACCATTTTCTACTCCAAGTATATAACAAACGCTGCCATTGCACCATTTGCAGCGTTGTTAAGCATCATCATCATCATTATCAGCCCAAATACGTCCCACTGCTGGGCACGAGCCTCCTCTACCATTGAGAGGGTTTAGGCCTTAGTCCACCATGCTGGCCTACTGCGGGTTGGCGGACTAGCGTTGTTAAGCATGCATTTTATAATAAAATAAATCTTTAAAAAAATCCGTATTAAGTACGGACAGCCGATAATTTATGGCGCACATAAAAAGCTAAGTTGAGGACAAAAATCTCCAACTACGTGTCAGAAATGATGATTAACGACGGCGAGCGCCCCCACGGAGTAGGTACTGGCACACAAAATAAATGTTGGAAGTTTTGTAACTCAATGGTGTTAGAAAAGGTGAAGACCGAAGAGTATGGCCTACTATTTTGCTTATGCTAAAGCTGTACCATAAATTCGCTTCCTTACTTTTTAAAATAACGAGCATATGTATAGAACAATGAGTAGTGATGGCCTCGAGGTTTACGCACGCGGTCGAGAATATTGGCGGTCGTGGGTTGAAACACACACCTCTGACTTTTCGAAGTTATGTGTGTATTCATTATAAATTATTACTTAAATTAACGGTAAAGGAAAACATCGTGACAAACCTGCACACCTAAAAAGTTCTTAAAAAAATCTTAGGTGTGTAGTCCGCCAACCCGCTCTAGACCAGCGTGGTGGACTAAGGCCTAAACCCTCTAAAGTTGTCACTGTCACCCACATTCCACTTATATAGTCAAGACCCTATTCAGCATATTCTTAGAATTCAAACAATCGACTGCCTCGTGGTCTCGCGGTACAAGTATGTGCCGTGCGATCTAGAGGTCCTGGGTTCGATTCCCGGGTCGGGCAAAATGTTATTGGGTTTTTCCATTAGGAAATTCTCAGTAACAGCACGGAGTCTGGAAATGTGCCCGAAAAACGGCAATGGGCTCGCCCCCTATTACGTGGGACTGATACATACCTGGCGAAATGTGAGTGCAGAAATGCACCTCTGCCTACCTCTTCGGGGAATACAGGCGTGAGTTTATGTATGTATGATGTAGAATTCAAACAATCATATTTATGGTTTCTTGTATCGGTATCCTTTGTTTTCTATTCATCCACTAAGTCTCGCATGGGTCAGCAATTGAAGAATGAGACATTTTCTCGCAAACTGAAGTGTGGCTCTCGAGCATGTGCTAACGCGTTAAGGGTTACTCCGGCACCATTAGTCGCTTCCGTAACAGTCCAATCTCGGGCGCACTCCGCCGACCCGCGTCTTTCCGCTACTTAAGAAATAACCGTAACGCGTTTGTTAACGTTAATTAAGTCATAAACGCACTTTTGTAAATGGTTTTGGTGGCGCGTGCCAGCTCATTAGACGGAAAAATCAAAATGCTCTTTATTGTATTAGCCTGAAGTGTTCAGTAATACTACCATAAGGTAGTCTGAAATAGTATTTTTGCAAATAATTTATTTGATAGAAAACACGTTGTCTCAAATGAATATAATATTGGATTTTAATGACGCAGAATCATGCGATTGAGACTTATGATATGTCTCAAAGAAAATAAATAAATAAATACACCCAACAGTCACATACATAGTTTTGATCCCACATTAAGATACGAGTCTAGTGTCGTGGGTATCAGAAACTACGAGAGACTTTTCGGTCTCACAAACACCCAGACCCGAAGTCAAAGTCAAAGTCAAAATATCTTTATTCAAATAGACTTTTACAAGTTCTTTTGAATCGTCAATTTTACACATCTTAATTTTTTAAACTATTGCGCTTCGAAACGTGTTATAGCTGTGGAGAAGAAACGGCAAGAAACTCCCTCAGCAACACGACATGTCATTTTTTCTTTAAAAAAACAGCAATATAATTATGTCTTTTTTTTCATTACATTATTTAAATTTTACATTATAAATGTCATAACGATACAAACTGTAGCAACAAAACAAAACTCCGATCAATTTACTTACTCCCAGGGCTTATTATCTTCAATAAAATCTGAAACTTTATAGTATGCTTTTTTGTAAAGCTTATCTTTAATTGATTTCTTAAACATTGTCAAGGGAAGCTCTCTAATAGCCTTCGGAAGTTTGTTATAGAAGCGTATACATTGCCCCATAAAAGAGTTATTAACTTTCCGGAGACGAGTTACGTGTTGAACGAGATTACATTTGTTCCTAGTATTTTTATTGTGTACATTACAAATTTTATTAAATTTATCAAGATTCTTTTGGACGTACATTGAGTTTTCGTATATAAACTGACAAGTGAGGGTAAGAATATTTATTTCCTTAAATTTTTCTCTAAGTGAAGCCCTGGGACCTAAATTATAAATAGCCCTAATGGCTCTTTTTTGCAAAACAAAAATAGTGTTAATATCCGCAGCGGCTCCCCACAAAAGAATACCATACGAAATAAGGCTATGGAAATAGCTGAAATAAACCATTCTTGCCGTTTCCTCGTCAGTCAGACGTCTGATCATTTTCACTGCATATGCCGCTGAACTTAATTTGCTTGCCAATTGTTGAATGTGCGGTCCCCACTGGAGTTTTGCGTCTACCGTAATTCCCAGAAATGTAGTAGACGCAACAGGATCCAGTTCTTCACCGTTAATTTGTACAGTGGTTTTTAATTGCTTAACATTGGGCATTGTGAATTTAACACATTTAGTTTTTTTCGCATTTAAAAGTAAATTATTATTATCAAACCACTGAACAACTTTACGAAGTGCATTGTTTACTTCGTCAAAATTATCGAGACGTCTTTTTACGTTAAATATAAGAGATGTATCATCCGCAAACAGCACTATATCGTTTTTATCCCCTACGTAGTAAGGCAAGTCATTAATGTACACAAGAAACAGAAACGGCCCAAGAATTGAACCCTGTGGGACTCCCATGGTAACCGACGATCCTGGAGAAAGTTCTCCATTAACGTCAACCCTCTGAACTCTGTTATTCAAATACGAAGTCAGAAGATTGAGAGCTCCGTTTCTAATGCCATAATGGTTAAGTTTCCTGACGAGAATGTCATGTTTGACACAGTCAAAGGCTTTGGACAAGTCGCAGAAAATGCCAATAGCATCTCGCGACTCTTCCCATGCCCTGAACACAGTTTTTAAAAGTTCAACCCCTGCATCGATAGTTGATCTACCCTTAGTAGTAAACAAATATTTGTCGATCACACAAACTTATCTCATCAACAATTTTATCTCTGTTCGCGGATCGAACCCGCGGCCTCTCGTTTCGTAAGCTGGTGTCTAGCCAACTGCGCCACGGGGTTGTCGGCATCATAATAACCCTCATTAGTCTCATGCAGCATAGCACACTGTGTCTAATTTTCCGTCAAGTACAAAAAATATAGCAGAATATTTTTTATCCTCGTCAAAGGGTACATAGAGCTTAGAGCAGACGTGTGGCAGCCGATAGGATTTGCAGAGGAGATTAAATCACATATTACCATGCCGGTAAAGGTACGTCAATGCACCATCGCCCCACGTGTTAAGCGATTCACCGAGCGCATCTATTTCATCGAACTAACTCAATGGTACGAGTTATAAGCATAAGCGATTTTGTCCTATAGCTTATGTTAATGTTAGATTTTGCCTGCCACTTCGCCTGGGGGATAGTGAAAGAAAACTATGTGTTCTGTTTAGAACCAAATTTAACCTAGAAATGTTTTGTGTAAAAAAACCGGGTGATTTTAGTAACAAACTATTTGCAAGTTTAATTAAATTTATTCGTGTAGCCGATTTTGCGTTATTCAATGTCGAATATCCATATTTATAAATAAAATTATTAGGATGTTAAATATTGACTAATTTATTACAGTACGAGCTATATTGCGTACATATATTCATAACTATATTTCCGAACTAGTACGCAAAGATCTATATCTACAGCAACGTTTCGGCACCTGTGGTTTAAGTCCCACGTATCATCATCATACGTCTGATTGCCGGAAACGAGCTTAATATACAACTGAGAAGATTTAGGCCTTAGTCGACCTAAGAAAGAATAATATATTTTCTTTCTTCCTCAAAACGTTTAAAAATTCTTCTTCTTAAAATGTCTAAAACCTTTGAGGTGTGCAGGTTTCTTCACGATGTTTTCCTTCACCGTTAAAGTACAATTGCGAATACACACATAACTTCGAAAAGTCAAAGGTGCGTGCCTGGGGTTTCAAAACCGCGACCACCCAAGTCCCACGTATACTCCTATTACTTATAGTAGATATACTCGTATTATCATAGCAAATAATTGTTTTTTCTTCGCTTGTCACTTGCAGCGTGAAGCGTCACATCGTGTGAGTGATGGTTTTAATATAAACCCGCTTTGATCCTTCGCCGCATGGATGCTTGACAAACAATTTCATATTATGTACTATGAGATTATAGTTCGGATTAAATACCATACTTCTAGTTAACACATAGGCTTTATGCTAAAATATTATAAATATTAAACAGGGCTTCGCTTGCGTTGAATCGGACTTTGTTAATATTAAAGTTCTTATCCCCAGAGGCATATTTGTTATTCATCATTTGTATTGCGATTTCGGCGTAAATGATAAAATATTTTTCATTTCTTTAAAGAAAATCAAAATTCAATAATAATCATCATCACCATCACCATCATCATCATCATCATAATCATCATCATCATCATCATCCTCATCAACAGCCTTTGTCACGCCCATTACTTGACATAGGCCTGTCCAATGGCACGCCACTGGGCTTGATCTTCGGCCCTCCTCATCCAACCGCTGCGGTGCGGATATCGTCACCCCACCTAGCCAGAGGGCGTCCTGCACTACGTTTGCCGAGCCGTGGTCTCCACTCCAGAACACGTTTCAATACATCTATGCGTGCGCTGCGGAAACGGTTAAAGTTTCGCTAAAATAATGTATGACAGAATTGTTCCCCTTTAAAAGTTCTAAAAAAAAGTCCGCGACAGCATATGTCTATCTTTTAAGGTTGGCTCACTATAACCTTTTTTTATGCTAACCAAATATTGTTCTAAAATAAAGCATTATTTGTGAAGGTGTTTTCATAAAGATGATATTAATCCTTATCCAAATAAATACGTTATTCATCACAAGTATTTAATTTAAAAGAAATTTGTCCTTTACATCATTTGATTTCAATGAGTATCTTAGAAGATATCGCAGTTTTAAAATAACACCGCAGCGAAAAAATTATCAAGCGTGCAATTATGATGTACAAGGCGCCGGCCGGCCGGTGCGCGGCGGCACACGTTTCACGTCTTTTAAAGCGATTTGAATGTTTTTTTGGTATGGACATAAATGGGACTCTGTGGAGTAAAATAGACTACTATTTTCTTTCTGCAACCAACCCTGTAGTCTACGCGGACGGGGTCGCGAGCAAAAGCTAGTCATCTATAAAAGAGCTGTGGATAACCTAAATGTGATACAAAGAGAAATACTGTATTTTCAATTGAATCGGCTTTATTTCTAAGGATTGGTAATGATTATAGTCCATATCGCAATTTTTTGTAAAGTAGTATGGAATCATAATATTAATAAATAACAAAGAAAAAAGGTGTCCAACGTCACTGAAGATAGCCGAATACGCCAAAAAACGACCACTTTAAAAAAATATATCCTAGTAAGAGAACGATTTTGTTGATTCATATGAATTTGTGTAAGAGAAAATTCTAAATTGAGCTTAATAAATAAAAGAAAAAGAAAAAGGTCTCGTTTGAACCAAAGATTTTAAGCTTCATGCTTACTCAGCTACTTAGACGTCAAGTATAAGTCTTGTTTCACGAAATAAACGACGTGTAATTTACACATAATTACTAAGGAGGCTGAAAAAACTTCATAAAACGTTCCGTGCTTGCCGCCATTACAGCTATAACAATATTTCTTCTTAACGAATTTTCGTCATGAGACATGAGGTAAAGTCGGGGTGGGTTTGTCAGCGAAAGAATAAAATCTAGTTACCTCTACTCACATAAATACATTCATTTAAAATCAAATTATTTTATTGTTATTAATCAAATTTAAAAAGATTTTAAAGATTAACAATAAAATGAAAAATAAAATACATAGATTTAATAAAAAGAAAACATACTGACCAGTGCTTTTTTATGCCAGTTATATTTGAATTAATTTTGTTTTGTCCTTTTTTATAAACATGTATTGACGTGTTATAAGTGTTACAATATTGCCTACGTGATAAATTAATCATTTCATTTCATTTTATTTCAGTGTATAAAAGACGATGAAGTGTGATATACGATTTTCCGGACAACAGCATAAAAAAGCTAATATGACTATAGCATTATTTTTTTTCATATTACCACGACAAAGTGACAACAACGAACACGGTAAGTGCCGTGCTGTGAAATATCGTCAGTCATCGACCCTCAACATAATTATGCCAGTCCAATGAAAAATTACATTCTAAAATATTAAAAAATAAATCAGTAACAAACCTCCAAGCGTATCGAATCAATCGTGTATTACTTTGTATATTTTTGATAATTTTATAAGAATAATAGTAGATAAAACCCGAGTTAAATCGTTTCACTATCAGCCCATACACGTTCCACTGCTGAGCACGGACCTTCTCTACAGCTGAGAGGGTTTAGGCCTTATTCCACCACGCTGGCCTAGTGCGGGTCGGCAAACTTCACACCTAAGAAATTCCTAAGAACTTTTAGGTGCGCAGGTTTCCTCAAGATGTATATTCCTTTATCGTTAAAGAACGTGACAATTCTATGTGAATACCAACAGAACTTCGAAAAGTCAGAGGTGTGTGTCTGGGGTTTGAACCCGCGACCGCCGAGATTCTCGACCGCGTGCCTACGCCTCGAGGCCACCACGACTTTCCGACGAAATTAAATCGTTTAATTCAACATATTTTAGTTTAAAATCCCCAAGTTAGTGTATGTTTAATCTACTTAAAGGTGGTCGTCCGTCTATTACACGATGTTATCCCTTTGAGTACAAGCAAATTAATTTAAACAACGCTTAAACGGTGAGGTGTCGTCGCCCGCTCGCACTGAGACCGCACCGAAATTATTTATTTAAGCCGCACCATTGTTAGGTATATTGTTCGCAATTAGTCTCTGCCAGCGCCATAACGTCCGGGCTATGAGTTCACAAAGGGACTATATATTGCCGTTTTATATTAAATTATGCTAAGTTGCGGTGACGTAGTGTTTGTTGTTTAAGCTGGAGTGTGACGTCATTCATCTCAATCAATGCAAATCTGCATTCCTTTTTGGCACACACCTCTTACTTTTCGAATTTATGTGTGTAATGTGTATTCACAATGAATTATCACGTACTTTAATTGTGAAGGAAAAAGTAGTGCTGTGTAGTCCGCCAAACTGCACTAGTGTAGCGTGGTGGACCAAGGCCTACGAAAGCCTCTTAGTTGCATAGCAGGCCAGTGTCCAGCCACTGCGTATGCAGGCTTATGGTGTTGATGATGATGTATTCTTTCTATGTGTTTGAATTGCATGAGAACTATTAGTAATTTGTCTGGTATGGTCTAGTTTAATACGTACTAGATTGCTGGTACAATGTAGTTAAAAAAGTTAACAAAATTATATGGCAGTAAAAAAAAGCAGAATCTTATTAAATAAAATAAAAATTAGCTTTTACAGGAAAAATTACAATAAATAAAGAGACTGTTGGCGGACTAGTCCGCCAACCCGCACTAGGCCAGCGTGGTGGACTAAGGCCTTAACCCTCTCAGTTGTAGAGGAGGCCCGTGTCCAGCAGTGGGACGTATATGGGCTGATGATGAAAGACACAATTTGACATAGTGTGGTAATTTTAAAAATTATAATTAAAAGATCAATTATAAAAAACTCATCTTTTCTTATTCTCCTTCTTTTACCACATACGTATATCGAAATTTCAAATACATATTTTCTTACGTTCTAGTTTCATTATCTAAATCAATTCTACAAAAAAAACAACGATAAAACGTCAATATTTCCAGCTAAGGTTTTCAAAACACAAATCAATACAGCCGGAGATATATCGCAGAAGTTGTAAAATAGATTTACGCCGGCCACAGCAGCACGGGCGGACGATCATTTGTCAATATCAACCGACCTACATCCGTCGGGGCGGGGTTATCGAATTATACGCGCACAATATTTGTATTTGTACTAATCAGTGTGCACGAACGAAAGTATACGAGGTAACGTACGAACGCCATTTGTTACGTTCAGAGCTGCTTGGAATGCGAGTCAGGCAATCGTGATGAGGCCGTGTGAGATGACTTATAATTATTTCGACAATACGCGGATGGAAAGCATAAGACGTGGCTGTAGAGAAACTTATTGTTTTTTCCTTTTAACCTGATATGAATGAGTATTGATTGACTTTTGGTTTGGCGTCGAAAGATAATACGTAATTGTAGTGATTTTAATGTTGCTATTTTTTTTTGTATTCTGGCACGGCAAAGTGACTCCACTGTACCTGATGGTAAGCACAGTGGAGTCCAAAAAAATAATACCGACCAGCGAGAAACGATTTGGTCACCCGCTGGTCGACACAATTATGCCGGCCCGTACAAATGCTTCTTCACGCTTCGCTTAAAGGATCCAGGATCATAGGAAGGAGGGAACACGTTTTTTGAAATAAATGTTCCGCAGCATTTTTATGACGATGATGATTTAAAAACAATAAAATTTAAAATATGTGATGTGGTCGTGATAAATAAATAAATAATTAAATATGCCTCCACTGCCTCGTGGTCTCGTGGTACAACTATGTGCCGTGCGATCACCCGGGTTCGACTCCTGCGTAAGGCAAATTGTTATTGGGTATTTCGAACAGCCAATTTTCAGTAGCAGCACGGAGTCTGGAAATATGTCCAAAAACGGTAAAAGACTCGCCTCCTATTAACTTCGACTGATACATACATTACTATCTGATCGGAATAAAGTCAAAAACTTTCTATAGGACATTTTGATTCACGAAGAAAGTGCAACTATAAAATCCAATATAATTTTCCGCGCGGACGTAGATGACCCTAGTATAAATTATACAGTCATGCCTTAGAATAGGTCGATGAAGCGAGAGCTAGATGCCGTCTAGAAATATGTGAGAAATCAGGTAGGAAGATGCCCATTATAGAAGCAAAGTGGTGGAAATTTACTCGAAAGCTGTAAACTAGCATCATCGAATTATTGTCAAGTGAGAATTTGTTTACTACCTCGTGGTTTCGTTTGTTACTATGCAATCTGGAAGCCCTGGGATTCGATTCCCGGGTTAGGCAAGTTTTATGAGAGCTTAAAACACAATAAGCACACGTAGATGTAGAAATGCCTTCGGCGCCGTTCAAGTATTTCGTAAGTATTTTTTTTACAATGAACCCCTCCCCCCACTTCCTTATGTCGGCAAAAGTAAACAGAAATCTTATTCCCCCTTTCTATACTTGCGTAAGCACACATAATTAATCGTTCTGATTATTTTTTTGATTCAAGACATTGGGACATAAATCTCACCTTATCAACTTCCAAACCGCCCCATCCTCCATTGATTCTTCACCCCCTTAATTGATTCCCTCATACTTGAATGGCCCTCAAAAGATATAGGCGAGTTTTTACATATATGTATCGATAATTTCTTGGATCTTAATTGAGAAACTTTCATGAAACTTAAGACATTCAGTGCATTAACTTGTTGAAATGAAACTCCTATCAAATTGTTAAGCAAATAAAATATTCGCGTTTATATTAAAGCACCTTTACAGCATTATAAGGTAAATTAAATTATTCATTCGATTCCAAGATAATATCTTTATTGTTGTCAACAATGGAATGTGGGGAAATGAGGTCGCGCCACACATTCGCCGCGCGGGTTTTTCTTTTACGTTTTCATAATCAAATTGCGATGTTTCAACCATGATGCCTTTTTTTATTGTTAAGTTGTCGCTTTCAATTCAAATTCGAAGTGAAATGTAAAAAATGTTTCGATGTGGTTACATTTTCTGGGTCTTGTTTTGTTTCACTAATGTTTAATGTTTTTGCACGGAACAGCGAATTTCATTTCGTATTTTTAATGGGCTATGTGCTGGAGTTACGCTTTGTGATATGAATAATTTTCTCTTTATAACCATTTTAATTTTTCGGTTTTTAAATCTAGAATATGAATGAAACAGTTCATACTTGAATTTTACCGAATCTAATACTTTCAGCTCATACTAAAAATAGTATCTTTTTGCCAAATGACATAAAAAAAAAAGACCGACGTGGTCTTGTGTAATTTCCCTAAGATAGATAAGTAAGGGTTCGAAAAATTCTTTCACATACATAAACTCACGCCTGTATTCCCTTATAGGGTAGGCAGAGGTGCATTTCTACATCCACATTTCGCCAGGTATGTATCAGACCCACGTAATAGGGGGCGAGCCTATTGCCGGTTTTCGGGCACAATTCCAGACTCCGTGCTGCTATTGAGAATTTCCTAAAGGAAAAACCCAATAACACTTTGCCCGACCCGGGAATCGAACCTAGTACCTCTAGATCGCACGGCACATACTTGTTGCACATACGTGTTTAATAGGTTCAGCATCAAGCCATCTTAGTGGAGTAATTAGTACTCATAATCATCAGCATGGGCTGATGATACTTATCGGAAAAAATTTCGTTCATTCATCATCATCAGCCCATATACGTCCTACCGCTGGGCACGGGCCTCCTCTACCACTCAGAGAGCTTAGGCCTTAGTAAGCCACGCTGGCCTAGAGCGGATTTGGCGGACTACACACCTAAGAAATTCCTAACAATTTTTAGGTGTGCAGCTTTCCTCACGATGTTATCCTTCACCATTAAAGTATGTGATAATTCATTGTTAATACACACATATCTTCGAAAAGTTAAAGGTGTGTGCCTAGGGTTTGAACCGTGACCGTAGAGATTCTCGACCGCGCTTTTAATCCTCGAGGCCATCACTATGTAATTAGTACTTTCTGAATTGAAGAGAAAACTCGTATTATCATATATGCCCTTAGTAATGTATCAAATTTTAAATGAATTCACAGTTGTTTTAAAAATACTCTGTCGTGCCGACCGCTACCACCAGATTGGTACAAAAATGTCTATTTGAGAGTGCAAACGAAAACCACACGACACCGCGGAAGAAAACCAAAATATATTTACATTCGGGGAGGCTAATAAGACTTGGAACGAATGTAAAGGACACTGCTTGCACTAGTTTCGCAAAAACAAATAAAAATCTGTTCCGACAACTCATTTTTATTTTATTTCGCGAACATGAAATAAACACGACGAAATTTGAAATGAGAAATTTTATGTTGTTCGCATTATGATGTAATACGCCACTTTCTGTGGGCACGATGTAATTTTCCGTGTACGTGTTTTCGTATTTAAAATAAAAATTAGATTTTATGGTTAAAAAGTTGAATGCATTAAATTTCACGCGAATTTCGACCTATCTCCGTTCGTCGACACAATTATGTCGGCCTGGTTTGAAATAGAATATTTACAACACATATTGAAATTGTATTCTGACAACCCTGTGGCATAGTTGGCTAGCCACCAGGTTGTGAAACGAGAGCCGTTCGATCCCCGAACCGAAACAAATGTTTGTGTGATCAACTAATTTTTTTTTTTTTTTTTTTTCCCCCTATGTTTCTGTGTTGGGGTTGTGTCTGTTTCTCTGTTGAGTGTGATGATGTACATGTGCTGGTGCCGGCAAGGCTTCGCTATTTGATACGACAGCCCGTACCTTGTCAGTTTTGCTTCGAGTGGGTGTTTGTGTGACCGAAGTTTCTTGTAGTTTTTGATACCACAACACAAGACTTAAATCTTAGTGTGGGGTCAGAATTATAGATGTCTGTGGAGTTCATTTATCAGATAAGATTTACTTATTCATGGATAGCTGGGCTGGTTATGAGTTTTTCGATATAAATGACGTTTTATCAAACGATAGCAAGCTGAAAATTCACTATTAAACGGAAATTGAGTCATTCATCGTCATCATTATGGTTGAATAGCTTTTGTACGAAATCACCAAGTAACTAAGGCATACGTCTTTAGTAATATTTGTATTGTTATTTAAAAAATAATAAAAAATATATTTACGTTGAAAACATCTGCATAGACATGTTTTCAAATAGATGCTTCATTGCACACATTAAACCATTTCTACACAATAAATATATACGTGTACAGTATAGTTGTTTGCGTATTGTGAAAGTCAAAGTAGAGGCTAGGTCGTCTGGAGGCCAAAACATACTATTAGAACGTTGGTATAAAAGCTTTTAGGTGGTTTTAAAGTGAAACTATATACTTATATATTTTTTTACAGGCTTAGCCTCCCAGGAGTGACACCAAGCTGTAAATTGGGAGGTTGTGGGTTCGGTCCCCACTGTGAGACGTTCTGTTTCGGGTCTGGGTTTGTAAGACAGTTAAGTCTCTATTGGTTTCTGATACACACAACCTTAGTTGTCTAGCCTATTATGCCAAAATCTCACCAAAAAAAAGCGTAACAATTGTAAAAAATGTGTTGTTAAAATCATCTCATAGATGTCGGATGTCCTGATAAATAAATAAAATCATTGGAAAGTTTCTTTCTCAGAATATACTGTTGTCATATATCGATGTCAACCCACTGCTGGGCTCGGGCCTCCTCTACGACTGAGACGGTTTAGCCCTTAGTCCACAGCGCTAACCTAGTGCGGGTTGGCCGACCACACACCTAAGAAATTCTTAAGAACTTATAGGTGTACAGGTCTCCTCACGATGCTTTCTTTCACCGTTAATGTACGCGATAATTCATTGTAAATACACACATAACTTCGAAAAGTCAGAGGTATGTCCCTAGGGTTTGAACCCGCGAGCACCGAGATTCCCGACCGCCCGCCTTGAAAGTATAGACAACGATAAAAAGTTTAAAGAAATATAAAAAAAATGACAAGCAAAAACAGACCTAATGTCATCGTTCTGTATCCTAAGTCCCGACAATGCGGTCAACACCCGATGAAGCCGAATCCTTTGCAGTGCGTGTATGCAGTCCCCCCCCGCCCCGGCACTCGATACCGCACCCATTATGTCATTTGATCGGCTCCCGGCTCTTCGCACAATGGCGGGATCCTTGACCCCGCCCGCTCCTTGGAATCATAGTGGTTCGAAAGCGTTCTAGCGCGGATCCTGTTTACAATGCTTTCGTGAAAGCGTCTTTTGTGGGAAATTAAGCGCTTCAAGCACTTATTAATGCGATGTGACACGTCACTCGATAAGTAATTTCAGACCTTGGTTATTTTTGTTATGCAAGCGATATCAATAGTAATGTAGGAATGAGTGTGTCAAGCAAAATGATCGCTGTTTAGATCAGAATGTTTGAATTATGATTGCGGGGCTCACTAAGAAATATTCGCAAGCTACGAGCTTTCATACTCCGGAGTAGTTCTATAGTCCAGGCAGACGGGCATTTTAGTATCAGTCCCACGTAGGTAATAGGGGGCGATCCCTTCGGACACATCTCCAGACTTCGTGCTGCTACTGAGAATTTTCTAAATGAAAAACCTAATAACACTTTGCCTGCTGCGCATGCTTGTGCTGCGAGAACACAAGGTAGTCAAAAAACATCCTATACCTACAAGCTACTTCAATCAATAAAATGCTATAAGACCAATAATGGTTCATGTAGGAGTAATAAAAATGCTGTCCAAGTGCATGACGTCACATGAAAATCGATTAGCTCGAAGGCCGTTGTTCGTGCAAGCCGTAAAGTTACCCCGCCCTCTTCAAATTTATACTCGCGGAGTGGTTCTAGCGTGGTCATTATTTTACTAACATATGGCTTTATCACTTGTTCGAACATGTCGTCTTGTGCCAGATCAACCCCTCCCCCCAGACTCTCACAGCGCTCAATGCTCTCATGAACACCACATGGTGATATATTCACGGAGGAATGAAAGGCGATTTCATCGGAATGCTTGCACTTTTGTCAATGGAATGTGTGATGTATGTGTTTACTTTATACTTTACACTTTATAGTAGATAGGTAGTATATATGTAAATATTATTATAATTTATTCATTTGGACAACCTCGTGGCGCGTTTGGTTAGACACTAGATTGCAAAACGAGAGGCCATGGGTTCGATCACCCTACCGAGACAAATGTTTGTATGATGCACAAATATTTGTTTCGGTATGTATGTGACAGTTTTTTTTCTATGCGACGATTTATTCATATGATGCATTTAACGATGCCCGTTCTTTTTTTTATTATGCTTATAGTCTGTATTGTACACGTACACAGGTACCAGGGCAATGCCTTATTATGATTCCCTGGTGCCGAATATACAAATTAAATCTGTACTCGGGCGCCAGAATTCATTAAACCACTTTAGATACATTGATGTTCTGTACTTAAAATTTTGGTGCTTTGTGTGACATTGCTTTAAATTTAAATAAACAATTATTTATATTGCTAATTTTACTATAATAATTTGTATACATGTTATTTTGTAATTTTTATGTAAATTTTCCTTTTTGACTTTTCCCATGAAGAAATTCTCCTTACAATTTGCTCGAAGAAAAAATGGCAGTAGGCTCACCCTCTTTTACGTGTGACATACATACTTAGCGAAATGTCGATGCAGAAATGCATTTCTGCCTAACCCTACGGGAATTAACTATTTATCTTTTATATTTATTTTCTGTGAGTTAAAAATCTGCCAACATTCTGCCAACAATAATATTTCCATCTGAACCTTATAATTTTACAATCTATAAATTATGAAACAGTTTACGGAAATTTGTAGTGATGACATGATGAAGACCTATTTGGAAACCAAGAAAATGCGAGAGGAAAGCGCTTTAAGCTCCCCTGTTCGGTACCTCGGGGGAGGCCGAAAAGGGGTATGTCGGGGTCTCTGGCCTTCCAACTCGGCGCAACCAAGAAAATGCTACCGCTACCTACCGCTGTTGACAATGTTTTTGACTTTTTACATTTGGCTATTATTGACATTTAATACTGTACATAAACTGTACTATCACTATTATGTTAAGACCATTGCCATTCGTGCCCCATTTAAATGGCCCGGATATTCCCACACGCAGACTCAGGGCAAACAAGGGACTGCGCTGTAACTCTTGCTTATTACTAGTGCGAATTATAGGCGTGATATGTGCGTGTATGTATTTATGTTACAGTAATTTATAACCCAAAATTTTCATATAAAATGTTGCCAAGATGAGACCACAATTCACACTGTCATAAAGATGTCAGATCGCCTAATAATTCTACAAGCCCTGACTTCAGAAACTAAACTTTGGTAAAAATATGTGGTTTAAAAAAACGAATTTCGTAACTTAATATGGAAAATAAATTGTCTACAATAAATTAACCAGAACCGGGTCAGTGGTTATTTTAGGAGGCTTCCAAGCCCAAGCCGACATTCATTTTCTCATATATATAATGCAATAGATCTTAGGGATTTGCTTTGATTTCAAATGCAAGTAATTCTGGTAAATAATTTATTTTGTGTGCTATGCCTTGGGATTTGTGAAAGTGATCCTTTTTCGTAAAAACATTGCCTCAGAAAAAGAGGTGCGCTAGCGATGACTTAATGTAAATTTAAAGTTATTTATTTATTAATGGTTTATACACAATGCATTTATAAAGTATAAATGCATGGACATGGACTTTTACAATGCATGGATTAAGGCCTAAACCCTCGCAGTTATAGAGGAGGCCCGTGCCCAGCAGTGGGTCGAATAAGGGCTTATGATGAATGTATAAAGGCGGACTTAATGCCTAAGGCAACCAGTCAACCTTAGGGTGATGTAGAGAAAAATGAATAGGTAATTTATGAAAACATTTATAAAAAGAACTTTTTTTTTTGCATATTACAAATTAGTGGATACGTATGAATTTAACGTCAAAATTTAAGATCTCAGACGCGAATTAATATTTCTGAATCACTGGCTGTAAACCACAACATGCTAAGAAGTTGCCAAACGGATACGACTTAGGCACCTTCAAGAAAAGAGCTTATATTTTGCTCAAAGGCCGACAACACACTAATGTTTCCTCTGGTATTGTGCGTGATAATGGGCGGTGTTGACCACTTAACATCAATCAGGCTCACTGGCTCGTTTGCCTTCTTTCGCATAAAAAAAAATAAAAAGAAAAAAAAACGAAATAAAATCCGTATAAATATTTTCAAGTCGAAATACAATATCAAAATCCTATCGTGAAAACTCTACCACGGCTCCTCAACAAAACTTAAGTAGATTTACGCGCTGAAACTATGCTCTGATTTTTACGTAAACTGTTCTCCGTGGCGGAAAACGCAATTAAATGTGGCTTATACAAGAACAAGGATTACGACAGCGCTTAAAGGAAACGTTAAAATAATTAAAAACACTCGTTCTGCGACTCGTCGAGACCTAAGGACGTAATTATATGGCTTTTATTCGCGCTTATTAAAACGCTTATAAAAGCCGAGCCAGCTCCACCGACAAGCGTTTATTTGCTTCAATTCCTGCTTAAACGATGCAATCGTATTATCATTGTTCGTAGTATGTGCAGGTTCCGTTTCCTTATTCCAATCTTATTTGCATGTTCAAATAATTCTAGCACAATGGACAATAACAGAATTTAGGTCTATAATTAAACCATTGGGTACTGTTATTGTAACTTCTCTTAACCCATTACCTCCCATCCATCAAAAACTTTTTTTTTTATGAAATGCAAAAATTAAGTTCTTAGTACATTAAAAAAAATATGAGAAAAAAATAAAAAGTAATTTTTTTCGCCATATATAAATTATCAATTTGAAAAAAATACATTAAAATCAACTTAACATTTTTTACAGCGAAAAAAAATATTTTATTAGAAAAATAGTGTAAAATTACGATTTTCATCAGAAACATAAAAATAAAAGCCCTAACAACTAAAAAAACAAATTTTGAATATAGCGTACTAAAAATAGGACAATGGGGAGGAATGGGTTATTTACACGTGCCTGGGAAATTTCCCTGTTGTATATGGATTTGTTTTCATTCGTGCTAAAGTATAGCGATGTTGTAATAAGATACCAAAAATAACCTTGGAAAGCGGCTTCGAAGAGTACGGGGTCTTGCGTGGGCGCGCGGGCGGTTGCTGTGACGAGCAGCGCGGCGAGCAGCGCGACGAGCGGCGCGACGAGCGGCGCGGCCGGCGCGACCCGCGGCGCGGCCATCTCAACACTACGCCATGCCATCTCCGCCCATACTCGACGCACGCGGTGCTTCTGTAAACAAACAAATTCATTTTACTATACTCGTACACCTGAAGACTGGAAAGAAAATGTTCTACAAAAGGAATTTCTTAAGAGTGTATTTCGCCAACCCGCACTAGACAGTAGACTTATAAGGCTTGACTGCTCTCAGTAATAGAGAGAACCCGTGTCTAGCATTGGAACGTATAAAACATTAACGCGTTAATGTACCTACATATGGATACACATACACATCGTCATCAGCCCATACACGTCCCACTGCTGGACACGGGCCTCCTCTTCAAATAAAAGGGTTTAGGCCTTAGCCCACCACGCTGGTCTAGTGTGGAGGCGGACTACACACCTAAGAAATTCCTCAGAACTTTTCGGTGAGTAGGTTTCCTTACGATATTTTTCCTTCACCGTTAAAGTAAGTGATAATTCATTGTGAATACACACATAACTTCGAAAAGTCAGAGGTGTGCCTGGGGTTTGAACCCGCGACCGCCGAGATTCTCGACCGCGCGCCTAAACCAGGCGTTATTACAAAAATACATTAATTTAGATTCAGCAGCCCCGAGGCGCAGTTAGCTAGATACCAACTTGCGAAACGAGAGGCCGCGGGTTAGATTATCACAATGAGACAAATGTTTGTGTGATCCACAAATATTTTTTTCGGGTGTTTGTAAGACCGAAAAGCCTCTCGTAGTTTCTGATACCCACGACACAGGATCCTAGTGTGGGGTATGAACTATGTATGTGACTGTTGGGTGTATTTATTTATTTATTATCACGCTTCACCGGTCGCAAATTTAAATAATATATATCATTTGATCTTCAGATCATAAAATAAAAGTCCCTGGGTGTTTAAATCTCAGCAATAAATCGTTACAAATATACGGAGTTACGGCGAAATGTTCATACGTTAACCCTTTCCTACCCAAGATACCAATAATAAGGAAAAATAAAGTTTTTATGATTGTATATGGATAAGGAGCAGTAAAGAAAACCAATTTAATTTTTTTAGATTTTTATAGAATATCTAGGTACCATTTCTAAAACCTGGACTTACAGGTACCGTCAGGAACTTTTGGTAACAAAATTACTTATAACAAAGCAACATAGGTACTTTTTTGGTCTTGTTTATTTTAATGAATTAATAATATAAATAAAAAAGTAATTATATATTAGCCTCATGATATTCAGCAAAACAATTATTTTTCTCATTTATGCACAAAAATATATTGTAATCGGAACATTTTGAGTGAGGTTTTGACTGCACTTTCTTCATGCTGTATACTTCACACCTCCCTCTATTTGGCACAAACGTGGGCCAGTGTACGCCGCAGTTTCCTAGGCGAACATCTTTTAGCCTTGAATAGCCCGTTTTGCGCCTTTTCGATGGTCCAGGACTAGGTACATTGTCTCTTGATATTTTTTTTCTTCTTGATATCTTTTATCTCCTTCATTGACATTAACCCTAGAGCTATGGATCTCCTGAAGTCTTTTACAGATATATTTTCAAATAGGAGTCCATGAATAATGTAAGCATTTACAAATGTAATGTCGAGAACACCCCAAAACAACCTATCCACGCAGTTTAGTGCTCTCAATCTGTCTGCTGTATCAATACCCCCGATATAAGAATTATAATCTTTTATGGCCCTTGGGCAGGTAAATGTAGATGTAGGCCAATTTTTTCTTTGCGCGATACTGTAGCTTCATCACTTCCATGAAAATTAGTTGCCAAATGTACAATTTTGTTGTCTTTCAATTTATAATATGCAATATCCAAATTAGACAACCTGTAATCATATTGGCCACGTTTCAGTCTAGAGTCAGCTTCCAGATTATTGGGAATGCCCTTATAGTTCCACATGCATGAGTTCCTTCAGTCTTTAATTTTTCTGATAAAGCAACAGTGGTTGGTTTATCAGAAATGGTTGGACAGTGCATGTCTTGACGTTATTGTTTCCTGAGTCTATAAGGTATCTGAAACTGAAAATGCAGTTACCTCTTGATCTAATTCTGCACTTGGTATTTCATTTTCCTCTTCTGTCTCATGTACCGTATCAGATTCAATTTGGCTCAGATATTCTTCTAATGACGCCTCAATTTTTTTTTATGGAAATTGCTAATTGAGGTTGAGGGTATTTGTACGTCACAGACGTTTTCTTGGTCGGACAATTCCACTTTTGAAGTTACGTCACATTTTAGAAGCTTTTCAATTAGTAACGCTTCGATCAAAGTTGTATTTTTTTCAATATTCATTATAAAAAACTGTAAAATAGGATGAAAATAATGTTATTACATATTCGATCATACTAACAGAAAATCAACGAAAGTCACTGACGGTACTTCTAAGTCCTCATACATTTTTATCGTTATTTTAGGACTAAAATAAAAAAATATGATATAAAATAATATTAATTGTATAGTTAAAACCTCAATATAACATAAAAATATAAAACAAGAACACTTACCACGTTTTTTCTATTTCTAAATGTTTTCCAAAAAAATAGGTAATCTGTTGTTGTGAAATCCGATACAGGTCGAAACTTGAATGAGTAGTTTGACGGCGGTATATCAGCAAAATTGAAATAAACCACTATTATTGGCTAGTGTAATAGTACTTGAAAGGATTCTCAGGGTTCAATACACAATGCGCCCTCGTATATTCGAAATATTGTAAGGGGAATCACCTGGTACAAATTAGTACCGTCAGATAGGAAAGGGTTAAAAGTACCTAGTAATTTGTGTTAATGGTTTATTAAACAAACAGCCACTAAACTTGATGACTAACATTAAAATAATTTAATAACATCTTCCATTTCCAATTATGAATTCTAATTACAGTGAAAGCCATTTTGTAAATTCGTTGTATTAATTTCAATGTATTGAAGAAAGCGGTTATTATGCTCAATAGCGCTGTCTCGAGAAAAGGTATTTTAGGTCAATAAACTTATATTAAAAAATTTGAAGTATCAAATAAAGTAAGTCCTATATAACTGACGCATTAAACCATAGAGCATTTAATTTTGCTACTTTAGATATACCCGAACTTTTTCCACGAAAGCTCAAATTCTTTTTGGGTTTAGAAATCACAGAGAAAAGGCAAGGTTTAATAACTATCTACCAGATGATATGGATTGACGGCTATTATATGATCAACTTAAAAAAAGAATAGTTTAGACCTCTTGCCTCAGTTTAGTGCCTTTAGCCTAATGAAGTAACTTATTATTATTATTTATATTAACCCATTACTTCCCAAGCAACAGAAAACATCACCACCAGAAAACATTGGAATTTTTCGATGAAATGTATAAATTAAGTTTTTAGTTAGTACATCAAGAAAAACAATATGAGAAAAAAATACTAGTATCTTTTTTTGCGATATATGAAGTCGGATCATAATGCTCTCCCTAAGTTGACGAAAATTATCATTTTAAAAAAAGTGTAAAATTACGAATTTCATCAGAAACAATAAAAATAAGAGCCCTAACAACTAAAAAAATATTGAATATAGGGCTAAAAATAGGATGGCGGGGAGGAATTGATTAATAAACAAAGTCTCAATGTATACTAGTATGATATAACTCAGAATATCACATCGATCCTACACCTACTCACAATTAATATAAGGCACATATTTGCACAACAGTTCACGTACTCGCGAAGACACGTATTTTATTATAGCTGTAAGTTTTCCATTGCCATCCATTCTTGAGAACTTTCTGCGTTGTAGGGTTGACTCCACTGTGGTGCAACGTTTTTTTAACGTTGTGATGTTATTCTATTGAATTATTAACACATTATTATGTGTTCTAACAAATACAAGCATAAGGCATAAGTTACAACAGCGTACTTGATAGTAACGCATTCTGACTCTGCACTTATCATAAGGTATGGCTAAGTAAATGCCATGCTGGTATGTATCATCATAAGCCTAACGTGTGTAACGTTGGGACGCGTGAACAGTTGGGCACGAGACTCCTTTACAATAGAAACAACGGGTTAGGCTGGAGTCCACCACGCTAGTGCGAAATGCCGAATTATAAACACACAAAAATAACACGTTTCGAAGCGGCAATAGTTTAAAAAAGTGTAAAATTGACGATTCAAAAGAACTTGTAAAAGTCTATTTGACCAAAGTTAATTTGACTTTGACTTTAACTTTACTCACTCCTATCAAAAAAACACTCAAGAACACTAATTGTAAAAGCTAAATGATACTTTATACAAATTACTTGGAAAAATCAGAAGCATATGCTTGCGATTTGAAATCACGACTGGTGAGATTTTGGCTCGACAAAACGCCTTATCCTCAAGGCCATCACGACTTAAATAATTACGCCTAAGTTTAAAGTAAAATACTTGCATTTGCTCAACCCTGATCGTAGCACCGAGTAGTAACGCGTAGGACTCACTCGTCCCCTCACTTAAATCGTCTGAATCGGCTTCCAGTAACTTTTTATTTTGTTCCACGATTGTTCGAAGTACGTGACGCCCTGCCTTTGATGTTTTTGGCGCTTCCGAGAAAAATCCAAAGCATCTAGTCCATGGGTTCTCAAGATTTTTCGACAATGCTCATTTTAGGTGAAAAAATCGAGTACCGACTATTTCATTTTACCCTCTTAATTTTTTAAGTTACAAAGGGGTATTATTTCTATTTAGAGAAAAACTGATCTAGTTTTCTATCGTGTAAAGTTTTAATAGTAGGATAAAATGTTATAGTTTAGATTTAAAGGTGTGAATTTGACTAAAAGGTTGAATATGTGACATAATGGGATTTTGTATTTGATCGTACAAACTGCGTTTTAGTGTACATATACGAGTATATATGTAAAATACGGCATTAGTAAAATACTTCATGTATTTTACCATCATCTAAATGTGTTAATATCAATTTTTAGAAAACAATGAAATCAAGTTTTAAGAAAACAACGGTGAATTAAGAACAACATCCTTTTTTAAAGCAGTCAATACAGACTTAATATAAGTATTTCATGCTAGACGTACCTACCTTATACCTACGCCAAAACAGAACCACTTTTAATTTGTCTTTGCCGTCTGTCTGAACTCTTATGTCCAATGGTTCACAATCACGCGAGACTTCACTTTGGGTAAAAATTTAGTAAAGAAAATATTTGGTTTAGAAAATATTTTATACTAGTAGTCAACACGAACAATATAGTTGTAAAATGATTTTCGTTTAAAGTTTAATTTATTAATTACATACATAGCCCTGCGATACGCCAACAATGATTTAAATAATACGTAAAAAAGAGTGATAGTATTTCCCTTCATATTAATTAGTTTTCTACACTTCGTAGGTACTGCTAGTGTAAAAAAATATAATTTTTCTATGAGATTGCCTAGGCGAGAATCAAACTCAGGACTTCTTGTTGGAAGTGCCACTTTATATCGCGACATTAACGAGCCCTCCAAAGAGTTATTAAAGATCTTATTAATCATCGCCATCTTCATTAATTGGCAAGAGACTCACAGCTGGCATTGCATGTTTACATTTTAATATAACACAAAAATACTACATAAGTAATTGGCATCAGTATAATTCTTACTTCGGATATTTTAAAAATGCATTTGTTGTAGGTAAAATATACCTATATGTAAAAATAAAAATTCAATTCTTATGAAACCCAACCTGCCTCACGCTGGATAAAACGAAATGTCACATCATCTGTCAGCTGTCACAGACAGTGGATAGTCGAATGACATATTATGCCTCTAATTTCAAAAGATATGAAAACGATATTCATAATATACAAACAACAAACATTTAATTTATCCGCATTGTTTTCTATTGACAACTTCATGTAAACAAAACAAATGTTTTTAATTTTTATCAATGTATGCGTGGCAAACGCCGGTTATATGTTAAAAAAAATATTAGTTTAATAATATGTGAAGATTGCGTGCTAAAATGGGCTGTGTGCGACAGACTATTATGGTGCTATTTTTCGCAAGTGCGTGGAATCCGGTGTGTGTTCTGGAGAACGGTTTGGCTCGCACGCCTCCCATGGGATGGATGTCTTGGGGATATTACATGTGCGCCGTGGATTGTGAAAGAAATCCCGATAAATGCCTAAAGTAAGCTCCCTTGCCGTACGTAAAAATATTTATAACACGTTCGGAACTTTTTTATTGCCGAGGTTTTATAGAAAAACAATGTTTGTTGTTGTTTTTCTGGTGTAGGTAACTCGTACTCAAGTCCTATAGGTATATGTCATGAAAATATAATTTTAATAAGTAAATTATGAAATAAATACAACATGAGCCTGGTTATCTAACAAGTGTTTGTCTTAGTAAGAAGCTTCAAACAAATAACAAATTCAATGGTTTTTTTTTTACATTAAAATATCATTTTTTTTGTATGAAATTCTTTCATTAGAGTTAAATTTCTAAACTTTATTCTATAATTGTTTTAATTTTACTCTAAAAATTGATTTTGGGGAGGTTGAAATATTTTATTTAAGTTTTGACCACAAACATGATGTTCTTTACACTCAATACCATATCAAATAATTATCTTTTATCATTTCAATATAACTCTACAATACTTTAAATATTTCAAACAAATTACTTGTTAATAAAGATTATCATGAATATAGTTTTTTGGATTGTTTGTTGTGTCATTTCAGTGAAAACCTTATACTGTCAGTTGCTGGTGTAATGTTCAATGAAGGGTATCAAGAAGCAGGTTACGAATACATTATAATAGATGACTGTTGGTCAGAACGTAATAGGGATGAAAACGGCAGACTTGTGCCTGATGCAAAGAGATTTCCACATGGTATGAAGTACATTGCCGATTATGTGAGTGTTTTATAGTACATTATTTATTTCATCAGTCATATGATTTACCAGGGGATGTAGTTCTCCAAAAGAAGTCTAGAATTATCCGATGAAAGTGGTCATTCAGCAGTCTTGCAAGGCTTATATTCATTATTTTGAGATATTTATTCTAATATTTTAATTAAATAGTAAATTGAATTAGCTATCCCATTGATAGTTAGCATAAATAAATAAAAACCGGCCAGGTGCGAATCGCACACAAAGGGTCTAATATCATTGTTGCCCCCCTTAAATATCCATTTTATTTTAATGTAATTATTAATTCTTTAAGTGATATTATTCACTTACTATATTCTGCGAATATTTCAAGGGTTTACCTGTTGCCGTTATCAATATTGAGCAAAAATGAAAAAAAATATCATGTTTATTGTATGAGAACCCCTTATTTATTTATTTATTCTGTTTTTTAGTATTTGTGGTTATAGGCATAGCGGCAACAAAATACATCACCTGTCAAAATTTCAACTATCTATCCATCACAGTTCATGAGCCTCGGACAAATGGACAGCAAAGTCTTACTAATAGGGTCTCATTATTATATTAGAAAAAGTAATAGTTATTTAAAATTCTCAACATGAGGTGAATATGAAACTTTTGAGATTAAAGCTT
This sequence comes from Hemaris fuciformis, assembly GCA_907164795.1. NCBI lineage: Eukaryota > Metazoa > Arthropoda > Insecta > Lepidoptera > Sphingidae > Hemaris > Hemaris fuciformis. The sequence continues at coordinate 3,244,716 of OU015454.1, forward strand.
TTAATGTGATAACACATTCAACTTAATATGAAGCAAGATTTCATAGCCGTTTTTTTTTTACTGAATAAATTAGATTGGTTATTATTAACTTAATAAAAGTTAATTACTATTAATAAAGATAAAAAGTTAGGTATGACTGGGTCATAATTTCCGCAGCATAATGTGCGGAGAACATTCTATGGATCCCGGTTTGATTCCCAAGTTCGGCAAAGTGTTATTCTATTTTTCTGTTAGGAAATACTCAGTAACAGTAAGAATTCTGAAAACCGATCAAATCAACCCACTTAAATTTTCACATTCGGCAATCAATGTATACAAAACCAATTATTTGTATTTATTAATATAACTTAGGGACTTTTAACAAGATTTTTGAAATATTTATTTACCTATTACAACAAAGACATGACAATTACACCTTACCTATCAAAAAAAATAATTCAAAACCATTATAAAGTTAATTTATTTTAAATTCAAGATACACGCCCTCGGCCTGAAATTCGGCATGTATACGAACGTAGCTGAAGTTACGTGTATGCATTATCCGGGCTCGAAGAACCATTTCAGTATCGACGCCAAAACTTTCGCCGAATGGGGCGTCGACTACCTCAAAGTGGACGGATGTTTCGTCGAAGAGAGCTTTCTTAATCAAGGTTTATTAATTCAAAATAACTTTTGTCACTTTTGTATAATTTACGACTAAATGAGATTCTCAAGGTAGGTAATAGAGATATTTGAAAAGGTGGCGGCTAGCGGATAGATGAGGGCTGCTCAAGACCGGGATGGTTGGCGCCTACTTGGGGAGGCCTACGTTCAGCAGTGGACGGCGATAGGCTGAATATATAAATGAGATTAAAGATATATTTGTTTCGTGTCTTTGTCAATTTGTACCTTGGAAATTATGTTGATTTATTAGGTATTGTTTAATTACGTTTTTATTTTTGAATAATACCTACACAATATACTCGATTTATGACTAAGAGTAACCTAAGCAAGTTGTATGAAATAGCTCTGAAGCTATTTCATTACTTGTTTGTATTATGTGCAAAGCAGAATTATGACGAAACTAACTATGACTAAGCAGGTATATTAATCGTCGTATTTTTAACAGGCAGCTGTGGGCAGAGCAATTTTCATTCTTCGATTTCGAGTCAATTAATTGTCCTATTAATTACAAGCGAACTTTTAAAAGTCACAAGTTTGTGTTTTGGATTGATTTCAAAATCCTATACAGTCTAATTAGGCCGTCAAAACGTTATCGAAAAATTTCATTAACGATAATGAACGAAAGAAATTTGAATCATAATTACTATTTTTATTACAGCATATATAGAACTGGGTATGCATTTGAACGAAACAAGAAGGCCTATGGTTTATTCTTGCAGTTGGCCTTATTATATCGAATTCATACATCATAAAAAGGTGAGTTTCTATCTTTGTTGCCATGTTAGCATGTTTCATAACCTTATCGCGTGTACTTGTATCGTAACACCATTGGCGATTGGCACCGAAAAGTCCAAGATTCCCTGGTAGAATACAGTGCTATGAGGATTTTTACCTTCGAAAATCCTAAAATATGTTTTATCCTAAATTTCATCATCATCATCAACCCATATACGTCCCACTGCTGGGCACGGGCCTCCTCTACAACTGAGAGGGTTTAGGCCTTAGTCCACCACGCTGGCCTAGTGTGGGTTGGCGGACTACACACCTAAGAAATTCCTAAATTTATAACCACCAAAGCTACACTTTTGTCTACCCTTTTGGTGATTCAAGCGTGAATGTACGTATTTTGTTCGACAGCCAAATCATACGGCGATATCGAAGCACTGCAACATGTGGCGGAACTACCATGATGTGGTGACGTCATGGCGGGCGATCAAGGCTATCATTTATTACTATCAGACGCAGTATGAAGTATTGGCTCCACACCACGGCCCTGGACACTGGAACGATCCTGACATGGTAATTATTGAGTTTTTTTTATTCATCATCAATCATAGAGCCTTCTTTTGAGTTTCAACTTATGTGTTTGTATTGTAATTTCCTTTTTATAATTTTCAAGTAATTATTCAACAGAGCAAGAAAAAATATGTTTAAGTTAAGTTGGTTTCGAAGTTATGTGTGTACTTTTCGAAGTTATGTGTGTATTCACAATCACTTACTTTAACGGTGAAGGAAAACATCGTGATTAAACCTGCACACCTAAAAGTTCTTAGGAATTTCTTAGGTGTGTAGTCCGCCAACCCGCACCAGGCCAGCGTGGTAGACTAAGCCCTTAACCCTCTCAAATGTAGAGGAGGCCCGTGCCCAGCTATGGGACGTATATGGGCTGATGATGATGATGAAGTTGACAATGATCCAAAACTAAGGAATCGGACCTTCTAAATCGCTCGGTACTCACTTGTTCCGCGAGACCACGACGCAGTCATTTCCCAATAAATATTCATTGAAGTAGTTGGGAGTCCGCGCATCGTCGAGAAATGTCCCGCTCGCATTGCATATATATTGAATTCTCCTTCCTCTACCGACATTAATGCGGTTTGAATAATACAGTATGGAAATATACCGTGTATTAACATGACAATATTAGTAGATATTTCATTTATACGCAATGTAAACAGGTGTTTTGTTGGTTCGTCACGCCAATTACGCCTGCCAGCTACGATTTGTTAGCTAACGACGCAAAATGTTTGAATATTATATGTTATATTATATTATCATCATATATGTCATAATATTATCATATCATATAATGACAGTTCGTGTTGCTGAGGGAATTTCTTGCCGTTTCTTCTCCACAGCGATAACACGTTTCGAAGCGGCAATAGTTAAAAAAAAAAATAAGAAGTGTAAAATTGACGATTCAAAAGAACTTGTAAAAGTCTATTTCAATAAAGATTTGATTTGATGGAGAACAATGATCGTAATTAAAATCGATATTCAAACATAGAATATGTGTACAATAATGTAACGGTAGAATTTACAGTTACGCCATAGCAACTAGTGTTAGCATATCGTGATGTTTTTATGGATTGGTTTTAATTATTTTTAAGTTTTTCTGACACAAATTGATTTGGTAGAAGCGTCGCAGTCAGATAGGGCTGTGGTAAAAATCGACTGAACCGAAGTGAACCGAAGTGGTACAACTGTCTCACAGAAAGTTTGCTTCGTAACATTAACAAAAATATTTTTATCTAGTACTTTACAGATTTACTTATATTTTGCGCTTATAAATTTGCTATATTCAATGTTTGTCAGAGGACCTCAAACTTGGCAAAGCCTGTACCTGGATACCAACAGATAATTACTTTTTATAAATCGTCGTCATATGTTAAACTTACTTTGTCAGTGTGTTTGCCGGAGATCCTATTGGTAGTAAGGTAACTCCCTAATATCGTAACATATCCGAACAGATAGCCATCACTGTGTATAAGGAGGGAGCCCTCCTATATTGATTTATGCAAGTATAGTTTATTCCGGGAACAGCCTAAGATCCACTGTCTCATGAGTTAGCACTCTATTTGAAACGCACTACACTTTTCATCAGTTAGTGTGATTAAAACCAACTCGACTGAATGAAAAATATGAGAGGGAAATTTTAAGATGCGCGCGCATTATTGTAACACAAAAGTAAGACGTTGTAATTGCCTATGTGCTCCAATATAATTGACAGATTAAAGCTGCCTATGTCAAATGGATCAGAAAGGTTTTAATATGTTTCGGATCGAATATTTTTCAAAAACTGACTGCCTCGTGGTCTCGCGGTACAAGTATGTGCCGTGCGATCTAGAGGTCCTGGGTTCGATTCCCGGGTCGGGCAAAGTGTTATTGGGTTTTTCCATTAGGAAATTCTCAGTAACAGCACGGAGTCTGGAAATGTGCCCGAAAAACGGCAATAGGCTCGCCCCCTATTACGTGGGACTAATACATACCTGGCGAAATATGGGTGAAGTAATGCACCTCTGCCTACCCCTTCGGGGAATACAGGCGTGAGTTTATGTATGTATTTTTCAAAAAAAGTTTATATGTTTTAGATTTTTAAAATGTAGAATAGTGACAGTATTAAAAAGGGATAGTCTTATTTATTAGTTGTCAAAGATTTATGAGTGCATTCAGAAATGTAATATGTTGTGTAAACTAAGAACTATGTACGTGACTGTTGGGCGTATTTATAAGTTTTACTTCAGTCGTGTGGTATAACTTCTAACGCGTGTTCATAAGTACACACACACATTTTTTTAATACTAAGGAACAAAATTGCAAAACTTTTACAATGTAATATGTGACTATTGTGTGTATTAATTTACTATCTTTCCAGCTCATATTAGGCACAGGTTCCCTAACCGATAGCCAAAGTCGCGTCCACGTTGCCGTATACGCGATGCTCTCTGCGCCTTTTCTGCTCAGTTGTGACATGAACCGCATTACGCTTTACGAGAAGATTTTACTGCAAAATTTGGATCTTATTGCAATAGCTCAAGATCCGCTGGGGATTATGGCTAAACCTCATAAGGTTAGTATTATTATTATTTATATGATAGTTATATTGGTAGTTATTGCCATGTATGTATGTATAGGTATATGTATTTGTATACCCAAACCAAAACATAACTGGGCTGACCATATAGCCCTACCAGAAGTTACCGTTCCCGAATATGACGCATTTAGTGACAAGCTTGAGGATCTTACGAATAACTTTAAATGAAAAGAAAATATACTAACCCGCCGCAACTTAGCTCGAAAAACTAGATTCATAAAAATATGTGAGTAGTAATAAACGGTGAATAAGATCCGTGGGTAGTCGATAATCCCAAAGAAACTAATAATTTTTCCGTTATTAACTTATTTGGATTACCCAATAAAAAAAATCATCCACATCCATTCAGCCGTTTTCGTTTGATTAAATAACAATAATGTTGACATACAAACTATCATATACAAGTATATATTAGTTGTACCTATAAATAAAACCCGGAAAGCGTGGATTGTCGTGTCTCGAAATAACGATATCACAGTGCTCAATCAACATTGTTATCAAACTCGTCAACTTTAAACATGTCGTAAATTATTTTATTACCCTTCCTGCTATCGAGTTGGCTCTATTTCAGCGAGCACTACAATGTCATTATGAATTCATGGAATGAATTTACGGCAGTGAGGAAACGCAACAATGCGTTCGTAAATTTTGGACTGATGACTTGGTTGATTCACTGTGATAGTAATTTTGTACCACTGTGCGATTAATCGAAGAACTATCGATTAATAGGTACTCGTAATCACTTCTGTGTTTTGGTGTAGGAGTGGTCTTCTAATCTAATACTGTAGATGCGTTTCTAATATTCTAAGATGCAGTATATTATGTATATATGGGGGGACTAGTTGGTTCTTACACAACACTTACATTCAAGATTCTGCTAATTATTATCGAAATTTTAGTGCAGTATGCATGAAAATCATGCACATAGCTTGATAGTGTTTTTAACAGTAGGTCTTGCTCTGTCAAATTACTTTATGAAAATAGAGGAAACGAGACAAAAAATTAGTAAAATTATATTAAGTATTAAGTGAAAAAAAGTCTATATACATAATTGCTTTTTCCTTAACACAAATTGACTGATAAATAATTAAAAAATAAATAATGGAGGTATTTTTTTTTACAAAAAAAATATGTTTTAGAAAAAATAACCATATCATCGGCTTATTGATAATACATATGTTCTAAAAAAATATTTGTTAACACAAATAGTAAAGTTTATCGGAATCAAAATAAATCACATCATCCATATGAAAAAGTTGGAACAAAACGCACCAATAAATATCAGTTATCAGGAACATCAATATAAACATAACAATTTCACCGGCCATCGACTACGGTATTTGCACCGTTCGCTTTTATTGTTTCAGCTACACAACTCCCTCACAATGTGGGTGAAGCCTCATCATCCGAAGAAGGGGGACATATATCCGTCCTACTCTTTCGCGGTGGTGAATATAGGTGCAGACGATCATGCCGTCTCTTTCACACTCATGGAGTATGGATTGAATTGTACCGACGGTTACAGTGTTATGGTAAGAGATTTATAACTCAGGTGAAGTTGGATATGTGAATTGTATGGATTTCTCTATTAGGTATAGATCAATGAATATTTTTATACAATTGAAATGATAGTTTATTTATGATGCCTACGCACAGAAAAAAGAAAATTATTTATTTATTTTATTTTTTGTTTTTGTTCGAAAAATGTCCTATTAATAATAAGAGGTAAAAAAATTATTCTTCAACAATGTGGTTAGGCATTAAAGCTATTTTCCTCAAAATTATAGTGGTTTAGAGAACGCCTTATAAGCCAATTTAAATCAGTGATTGATAATGTTTTTTTGAAATAAGACGTGGACTAATTTCGATATATATATTCTTTGAAGGCACTGCGCATCCAAAAAAATACATGACTCAGCTGTCATGAACTGCCATGACAAAATTATTTAAAAACTTGGGCTGATTCCATGTTGTAGCATGTTTAAGTCCAAATATTTAAAAGTTTTTATGTATTTATATGAATAATATGTGGTAAAGGAAAACTTAACAACTCCAAATACTTCAAATACATAAACAAAACTCGTAACATAACATGAATGACTTGATTTAAAAGTTCCTATGATGATTGAAAGAAGACCCCGACATACTGTTTTTGGCCTCCCCCGAGGTACCAAACTGGCTTAAGACGTTTTCCTCTTGTTAAAAGGAGGTCTTACGATTGCATATGCAATATAGGAGCCGCGGAACTCTAAAGATCAGACAAACTCTTATCCTATCTTCTTTTTCCCTCCTCTTTCCCATCTTTACCTGTGCATCTCTTTAGGTACTGACATTGCGATTCCTAAAGAATGCGCCCCTCGTAAAAGGCGAACCTTCTCTAATATCATTCATACGTTATCCAAGTTCAATAATGCGTTATCAATTCAATATACCAGTATAGGCTTTTGCGTCGATGATAAAGTAATTTTCTATGTATCATTGAGCAGGAATTGTGTTATGTGTGTATTCACAATGAATTATCACTTGCTTTAACGGTGAAGGAAAACATCGTGATAAAACCTGCACACCTAAAAGGTTCTTAGGAGTTTCTTAGATGTGTAGTCCGCCAACCCGCACTAGGCCAGCGTGGTGGATTAAGGCCTAAACCCTCTCAGTTGTAGAGGTGGCCCGTGCCCAGCAGTGGGACGTGGTTGGGCTGATGATGATGATTATCATTGAGCAGGAGATATAGTTTTGTGAACGTCTACTTATACTTATGTATAAAGCTGAAGAATTTGTTTGTCTTAAACAAATTCTCAACAAATTCACGAACGTGCTAATATCTGGAACTATTGGTTCGCATTGAAAATTTGTGTCAAATAGTTCATTTATATGACTGCCTCATGGTCTCTCAGGACAAGTATGTGCCGAGCGATCTACAGGTCACTGGTTAGACTCCCGTGTCAAAGTTTTATTGAGGTTTACCATTAGGAAATTGACAGTAGCAACATTAGTCTGGAATTTTGCCCAAAAAATAATAGACACGCGCCCTATTACGTGGGGCGAAAAAAAACATTTGGCGACATGTAGGTGCAAAAATTGCACCTCCTTAGTGTACCCCTTTAGTGAATACAGACGTGAGTGTATGTATTTGAATATTCGTATAATTAAACGTCAATTTGAAATTTCATTATCATCATCATCATCATCATCAGCAGCAGCCCATATACGTCCCATTGCTGGGCAGGGGCCTCTACCATTGAGAGGGTTTAGGCCTTGGTCCACCACGCTGGCCTAGTGCGGGTTGGTGGACTACACACCTACGAAATTCCTAAGAACTTTTAGGTGTGCAGGTTTCATCACGATATTTTCCTTCACCGTTAAAGTTAGTGATTATTCTTTGTGAATACACACATAACTTCGGAATGTCAGAGGTGTGTGCCTGGGGTTTGAATATGAAGCTGGGAGCGAATTATTCCCACTTGAATGATAAATACAAACGAGATAAAAGGTATTAATATCATTCACGTTATGAGCGAGCTCGTTAACAATTCATTAGGCAATGTACGATTTACCTCTAATCTATCGTAACTAATATGAACGTGGAAATCAAATTATTTTTGGTTAGTATCATTCACTGTTCCTTTGATTGTGAACGATTGACGTACAAATTTCCCTGGAATTTTAATTATTAAAAGTATTCACAACTAGCTGACCCGGCGAACTTCGTTCCGCATAACAGCCGATTCTTAATATTTTTTTTATAGCCTAAGTTACTCCTTATTATATCAACTATCTGCCAGTGAAAGTCCCGTTAAAATTGGTCCACCCGGTTCAGAGATTAGCCGGAACAAACAAACAGGCGGACAGACAAAAATTGTAAAACACGTTATTTTGGTATTATATACCTATACCATATGCATTTATTAAAAAGCGGTTATTTTAATATTACAAACAGACACTCCAATTTTATTTATTTGTATAGATGAGTTATCACGTATTTTAATGGTGAAGGTAAACATCGTGAGGAAACTTGCACACCAAAACTTTTAGGAATTTCTTGGGTGTGTAGTCCGCCAACCAGCATCAGGCCAACGTGGTGGACTAAGGCCTAAACCCTCTCAGTAAACAGTACCATAAATTGGATTGGAAAAACAATATATATTTTTCTTTTCTATTTCAGAACGTTTTCACCGGAGCATTCTTAAGAAACGTGACGTTGCAAGATAACATAGAAGTTGCTGTGCCACCAGAAGGTAAATGTACCAATCTTCTCTTTAGGGCCCATTTAAGTATTACGTAAGCACAGGAGGGGTTAAAGTCATCACTTCGCTTATTTTTGGGGGATCGGGGGCCTTTGGAAAGATTACGTTTTTCTTTTTATATTTTGCCATAAATTTGTGTTCCTATTTCTTCAACTTAAAGTTCGAATTATTATTATTTATTTCGCTTTAAGTTGGTTGTCATTAATTATAATAACTTGTTTCACAAATTAAGTTTGTTGTCATTAATAAAAATGCCTTCTTGTCATCAAAGTGCCTCGCTAGCTAGTGCTAGCTCAAATAATATGTGACGTGCGATCTACAGGTCCCGGGTTCAATTCCCGGGTCGGGCAAGATGTTATTGGGATTTTCCAATAGGAAATATTGGTGGTGTCTCATTCAGTTGTGGTCATACATAAACCTCCAAATTATGCTAAAATCGCTAATTAATATTAATAAAATTGTTTTTATTTTCAGATGTTATATTATATACAGTATATCCCTTATGATGAATAAGAAAGCGTGCAAAGGATATTAAACAAGTACTTACAAACATTTAATATTGGAAACAAATGTGTGACTGAAAACCTATGGTATTAATAAGTTGTTAAAAATAAAATAATAAAAAATATTATAATTCCGTTGAAAGTTCGGAACTGTCGGTAATAATTAAAAGGTTTTAAGTTATATTGGAAGTTTATGTATTCTACTTATATTTCGTTGTTCATTTTTAAGTTAGTAATCGAAATTTATTTTATTTTATTTATACAAATCGTTACTATATCTTTTCATTATGTATTATGTAAATAATTTTAATATTTTGTTTGTATAATTGTGATAATGTAATTTATTCTTTTGTTTTTCTTCAGCTGTGTAAATACTATTAATCATTTGAAAATAAAATGGTCCATTGTGTCATTACTTTGAATCGAGTGAGTTATTTTTTTCTTTTAATGCTGAGTGATAATTCTTTGTGAAAACACACATTACTTCGAAAAGTCAGAGGTCTGTGCCTGGGGTTTGAACCCGCGACCGTCGAGATTCTCGACCGCGCGCCTACACCTCGAGGCCATCACTACTTGTAACTTCTATCACTAACTTTAACAGTGAAGGAAAACAGCGTGAGGAAACCTGTCCACCTAAAAGTTCTTAGAAATTTCTTAGGTGTGTAGCCGTCAACCCGTACTAGGCCAGCGTGGTGGACTAAGGCCTAAACCCTCTCAATGGTAGAGGAGGAGAAGGCTGATGATAATGAAAGCTGAGTGTAAAGAAACTTTATAAGATTTAAAAATTGTAATTATTTTAACAAATTAATATGACAATATTTTGTTTTTGTTTGATAGGCATTCAAGTCCCTATATATCCGAAACAAACCACAACAAGTTGAGATTTTTTTTATCAAAATTTACACACTTGAGTGCATAAAAACAAAAATATTTACTATTTAAGTGTTATATTCTGGCAAAATAAATAACGTAACAAAACTAAAAATTTTGGAGCAATCTTCCTGTGGTTTTTACATAAACCATTATTCTTTGACCCGATGCCAACAGCACAATAAGACAGCACTTCCGATATACACCAAAACGCTTGGATTTCCATGACGAGACAGATATTTTACGGTCTACATGTACTGGTACTCATAGCGAAAGCAATAAAACTGTGTCGGAATCGTTTGAATTTATGACAATTTCACATACAATTGTTAGCTGCACATATTTTATGGCGGAAATTAATGAATTACGGCCCCATAAATTTAGCTAACGTTGGTTTAGTTAATATTATTTACGATTGAAAATTATATGTTCTTTTATGTAGGCGCAGAGCTGACGATCGAGCCCAGTTACGTCTTATAGAAGAGGCCTATGTCCAGCAGGGGACGTAAAAGGCTGCTGATGATGATGATCATTTTTAGTTGAGTTTTACGTTCATAAATTCGGTTTTAGGGGTTGAACATCAAGAGGAGATTATAATTACATACATACATACATAAACTCACGCCTGTATTCCCCGAAGGGGTAGGCAGAGGTGCATTTCTGCACCCACATTTCGCCAGGTATGTATCAGTCCCACGTAATAGGGGGCGAGCCAATTGCCGTTTTTCGGGCACATTTCCAGACTCCGTGCTGTTAATGAGAATTTCCTAATGGAGAAACCCAATAACACTTTGCCCGACCCGGGAATCGAACCCAGGACCTCTTGATCCCACGGCACATACTTGTACCGCGAGACCACGAGGCAGTTATTATTATTTATAATTATTTAAAAAAAATGAATATTTAGTACCAAACTACCAACCCGGAGATAGAGGTGTTCACAAAGAACTGTAATTTCCTGGTCCAGTATTAGGGATGTCTAAAAAAAACCGTAACATGCTGAAGGTTGAAAGCTGAAGAAGCATTTGTGCGGGCCGGTATAATTGTGTCGACAAGCGGGTGACCATATCGTTTCTCGCTGGCCGGTATAATTTTTTTGGACTCCACTGTGCTTACCATCAGGCACAGTGGAGTCACTTTGCCGTGCCAGTATAAAAAAAAAGAAAAAAAGGTGAATGCATCGCCTACCACTTTAAGTATAGGCTAAAATATACATTTGTTCACAACATCTCTCGCACATATGTAAATCTACAAACTTTAACTAAACATTATATGCACATAGGATAATCCCGATCCGGCAACGCTTAGCAGTTGGATTATATAGATATTAATTCGACTGACGGTAAACGTAAGTATAGTATTTCTTTTAATATATTCCTCGTTATTTCACGATTTTGGAGCTGGTGTGGAGATCGGTCAGAGAATGAAAAGTGAAGACATCCCAACCCAGAAGATATCCCCACGGATGATCAAGATGATATGACAGTATACAGGGTGTATTCAGACCGTGATCGGAAACCAAGGCAGGTAATAGCTAAGGTGATTACAAACCCCCTGGCGTTAAAGAAAACTCTGACAAAAAATAAAAATTTTGACTTTTTCCATACAACCATCGGTATTAAATGTACGCGGTTTGTATGGAAAACGTCAAAATTTTTATTTATTGTCAGAATTTTCTTTAACGCCAGGGGGTTTGTAATCACCGTCGCTATTACCTGCCTTGGTTTCCGATCACGGTCTGAATACACCCTGTATATATCTTTTTCTGTTCCACCGCACAACGGGCGCGCCTATTGCCTTTTTTTCGCACACATTTCTAGATTGCGTGTTGCTACTGAGGATTCCTAAAGGAAACACCCAATAAAATTTACACTTGCGCCACGACACATTCATGTAAAATATTATTTTAAAGAAAAAAAGTGCAAAAAATCTATTCAAGCTGTATCAGACCGTTAGTACCTATCTATTGAACGTTGGAATAATTTCATCTAAAATTTATTTAATATTTTCAGCGTTCGTATTTACTTTGCGTTCTCGACTAGAAGCAAAATTTGTTTTTCGATTTCATAAAAGTACTTTAATAAAAATATTAGCAAGATTGAGGTTACATTAGCTTACTGAACTATTTCTTTGCTGTAATAAAATTTCTACAAGACCTACATCAAACACTCATGAATTTTTATGAAATGTTTTACCGATAAAATTCCTATAAAATTATTTTCTTTGACGTGTGTTTACTTAACGTAGCCAACTTCGAACGACTGAAGACCATTAGGTAATTTAATTGAGATGTACGTAGAAAATTCTTTGACTCAGCATTCACGAAAGAAAAATCAACAAGAACTTTGGATAAATTAGAAAATAGTTCATGGAATATATTAAATAAGGGCTGTTTTTGGCGTCCGTACGATGCCTTAAGTGGTCACTGAAAATCAGCGCTATGCCATGATTCACGTCATGTTGCAGGTTTATCCTGAGTTGACCACCTAGTTGATGCGATGTGGACGTGTAATAGTTAGGTTTTTTGTAGATAATTTTTTGTTAACTTTTTATATCTTCAGTGACGCACTCCATCCATCTTTTCTTTGCCCTTCCTCTGCTCGCCCATCCATCAACTTTCATATCCATCACATTTTTACCTACGTATGATTCATCCCATAACATGCCCATACCACGAAAGACGGTTTCCTTTTAGCTTTTCTATCACAGGAGCTACTTTCAGACTTCCTCTTACGTATTCATTCCTCACTCTGTCAATCCGTGTTATACCACACATCCATCGCAACATTCGCATTTCAGCTGCATGCAGTCGTCTTTCATCCGTCTTCTTCGTAGCCCAACACTCCGATCCATACCATTGTTTGTACTTGGTAATATTTGTATTGCATGTACTGCATTGTAACAATAAGTCTAATTTTCTTTCGTTCAAAAATTCGTAAAGTGCAAAATAGATCGTTTAGATACAGTCATTGTAACTAAAGAAGAGCTGCAAAAAATACTTAATTATTTATTTTCCAAACTAGTTAACAATACAACGATCCATTGTGTTATTCGTATTTGGAAGGATTTTGTGTCCAAGATAATACTGAAATACGAAAGATAGCTAATTAGGACAGATTGCTAATAGGCTTATAGTAAAATAATGTAACAAAAGATTGTCTAAAATAAATGATACTGGTAAAAAGAAAATACACTATTCTTACATAAAACCTATACGAAGTGATAGTAAATCCATTTTTCCAGATGCTATATGGAGAAGTCGACACAAGTGTATTCTGGCTGCTGCAAGTTAATTGGAAGCAAATGGAAGTACCTATGTACGTTCCTTACCTAATTTTAATAACTCATTATTAGCTATACTTCGAAAAGAAAAGGATAAACCAATCCTACAAAAGTTGTAAATCCCGCTATTGGACCTATACCTATATTTGGATTTTTGTAGAGCATTCTTAATGACATAAGAAGTCGCATGATACATAGACATACCTACAAGCGCTAGCTCGTGTAAATATAAAACTTGTCAATCATTTTCCATACAAAATTTGGACTGTCATTGCATCACCTCAATGGGAAATTCTTAGCAGATTCAACGACATAATTGTCGTGGCCAATTTAAGCTCAATCCGTGTAGTAGTTACAACTGTGTGTACATAGGTCAGTTAGTTACGTTTTCCTTTTATAGATAAAGTTTAAAGAATCCCAGAAGATTAATAACTTTACAAAATAGAAAAGGAAAGGTCAGTAAGAAAAAAAACAGCAATAACTTCAATTTAATTAGGATCAGAAAACACCCCGGCGAAGATAATTGCCTTAGTCTTAGTGTCAAGCAGGCAGTACGTGAACGGTTTGTTGGCGATGAAGTCCTGGCCGATAAGCGAGGCGGTATGGGCCGTCAGGCTGGTTGCTGTGTTCAGAAGGCCCATCAGAATATTGTCGGCTTTTTCCGCGGGCGCAGGGTTAACGCCAGCGTCGTCCAGAGATATGGATATACTTTGGTATAAATTGTCTGGCAGTACTGGCGGTATGGAAATCGACCTGTGCGAAAATATTGCTTTTAATTCACGTAACAAAGAGCCTATTGCTGTTTTAATTAGCACATTTATATAGGTACTGATGCGGTGGAAATGCGCTTCGGAGTACTTATATGTGAAATCACCCTTGCAGACTGCATGAGGAATAGCTTAATAAGTAGTGAATGATTGTTGTGGATTGAACGATGATGCGGTGGCCGGTGGTAGGATGCTGTTAGTCGGTTCTTTAGACAAGTGGAGCGGACAGATGAAATATGACTTACGAAAAGAACATATCGAGTGTATGTTAATGAGGGATCGGATAAAGAATTTATGATCTGCGTAAAAAGCCAATTAGAAGAAACCAACGCAAGTGTATGAGCATGGGTTTTGAAGATTTGGGAATCCAATAATAGACTAATCGCACACATCAACTTTTACCGCGGAGCCAACGATACTGTCATTATTATTAATACAGTATTTTGTTTAATACCTAACTTATAACTCACAATCAGCTGGGGCTAGCATATCATCTATCAAAAAATAAATCCCTCTAGTAGTAGCGTAGCTTTCCGAAATTATAGATTAATATTCACTCATGGAATACATATTTTATCATAAGTCTTATTAGGTTAGCCCCAAGTGGGCAGGATAAGGATATGATTAACGTGCATTAATAAGTAACAGTTGACATTACAATAATCCTCGGAAGGTCATGTATTTTCGAAAACGCCTCCGCGAAGGTTTGTCCAGAGCACGTTACCATTTGACCTTTTACATTTCCGTTTCTTGATGTACTCGTACACTCGCACTTTATTATTATTATTAATGAAAGGCTCACTGACTGTCACACGCAAGCTAAGCGCCCTTGTGGTGAAGGGCTTGTTAGAATACTTTAAGCGTTTACGTTTTCGCGTAATGTTAACAAAGGATGCATGAATTTCGAATATACAGATCGGGAAAGTTTAACCAAAATGCACTGAATATGTTTGGAGTATGAAAGTTCCCTATCCGTGATAAGTAAAGGTTATATGTGTTATAAATCATGTTAAGTTTGACCATAAAATAGTAATGAACGATTGATAACTTGATAGGAATATCATATATTATACCTCGTGCCGCGCGGATCATTCCAAAGCGATCTTATTCCAATATCTTCGAGCATGGGTCTCGTTTCAAAGTCTGAACTCATTTTAATCTCCGGTATGGCTATATTAATAGGTATTAAATTTGAAGTCAGCGAGCTCAAAACTTGCGTGATAACGGAGTTTTGGAACAGCGTCATCAATTGTTTTATTGGCATAGTTGTCAAACCTAACGCGATCAACATTGTATACCGACCATCCACTCCGACGGGTAGTTCCAAAATCTTCGCATCGAGATTAGGCAGGTTCCCTAGCCTAAACTGGTTAGTTGTGGTCATTAGCTCCACTTTTCCAATAACTTTGCCATTTTCGTCGTGAAAATCGGAGATTTTTCTTATATTTGAAAACGCGGTCGTCCATGCAGCTTCGAAATTCAAGGTATCATACAGTATAGAATTGCCGTAAATGTCTGGGGGCGAAAACTCTATAGATTCACTCTCTTCCGAAGAATCGGGGTGAAGCTTTTCGTACTTCCAGCCTAGTAGTCCGGAGTCACCGACGAATTTATCCCAATCGTTATTCACTTCCAAATTCTGATCGATGACTAGTAAACGCTCTCCTGAGAACTGTACATCGTCACCAGAATCTTCTAGCCCAACGGCTATATTGTAGAGCGCGTCCCGGATACATATTTCTTTTGGTAAACCAAGAATATCATAGAGTTCTTCTTGGGCTTCATCAGTAGCACCCTCTGCAATCGCCGCTAATGACATCCATATGGAATAAGGTGACAAGACGAAGTGATTTTCATTGTTGTCAATAGCCCAACCGATCAACATGTTTGTAAACTCAGAGGTCACATTTACAAACATACCAGTTTCATCATCACTGCATGGATCTGCAGGCTCGACGGAAGTTTTTTTTCCAAGGAGATTCAACGCAGTTGCGGCGATGGAGCTAATAATCCCATCAGTCTGCACATTATGTACCATAAGTAAAACTACTAATAAATTAATGGACGCTATTAATCGAAATATTGACGGAAACTTCATTGTGACACTTTATTATCTAAACAATAATTTAAAAGAACTAATCCTACTTTCTGAATTTGCACCTATATATAGAGTCGACTGGCTATCTGCGGTTTACAATAAACGCGTCTTCAATGATGATAAAAATGTAGCAATATTTTTAATGGATTTTTAATTATCTCATGTTCTTCCAAAGACATGACTGTAATATTTTATCGCATTTAATAAACAAAGAACAAATACAGTCATTTTAGGTGTTTTAGTTATGAGTGCAACAAACTACTTAAAACGAGACAAATAAAAAATATATTCTGGAGTAGTTAATATTTTGTTAAGTTGTTATCTTTAATCTGCAGACGTTTCAATGTTAACTAGGTTGATATATATATATATATATGTTACGGGCAATTTAGTTCTCTGTACTCCTTAGTTTTAATGTTGTGTGTACAATAAAGTTTTAAATAAATAAATAAATATTTAATAATGGCCGGTCCTTATTAATAATGCACAGTTAATCACGTTGCCCGTAACATATATATATATTTAAATATAATTAAGTAAACTGCACTTCATACGCAAGTAACTTTTGTGAAAGGAACGTTTATTGATGGAGTGCAAAAAGAAGATTTAAAGTATGTGAATCGATATTGAAGGCCAATATCAAAATAGCCCAAAATGAGCGGAAATTTCGTATATAAATACTAGAATCTGCAGTGTTCATCATTACAAGTACACTTGAAGACTCAACCAGGTGTGCAACATGAGGGCTGTTGTGGTAGCGTTTTGCGCGTTGGCTATATATGGAACTTTCAAGGAATCTGACGCCAGTGAAGCATTCAGCTCGCTATATAATCCAGTCCTGTTAAGTATTCCAGAATTTAAGTACAGCGATCTGTGTGCCTACAATGGGATCGACTACACTTTGGACTTCCGTCGTGCCCTCTACGAATTCAGTGCCCAATTATTTAAACGTATAGCGCTCGAAAGCAAATTCCACTGCACGACATCTCCATTGTCATTATGGATGACCCTCGCAGCGATGGCTGAAGGAACTGAAGGACCAGCGCAAGAAGAGCTCTTACGATCCCTCAACCTTCCCGAAGACAGGTGTCAACGTCAAGAGTTCTACAAACTGGCAGCTGGGAGAGAAGTTCCTGGTTCTGATATGTCTTTGTTCAGAACTCGTGTTATGGCTTACGACGAAAGTCTGAAACTTAACCAATTTTGGGATAATTTTGTTCGTTCTAATGGGCTTTTGACAACATTGGCGGTGCCAATGAAACGTGATCCGATATCAGCTGATTCCGCCATGAGGAATTTGATTGCTACGCGTCAACCTATTGATTTCTCTGGAAACTCTGTGATATTGGATTCTTTGGATATGCAGGGACTATGGACTAGTGCATTCTCTGACGCTATTATTGAAAATTCACCCTTCTATGACGACTCTGGTAAGCAAATCGGCACTGTTGACATGATGAAGATGAAGAAACGCATTCGCATGTCGTATATTCCTGACTTAAAAATGAAAGTGTTAGAGCTTCCAATGGGATATGACGGTCGCTATCGTATGTTGCTTGGATATAGTTCCGGATCTATCATAGAAGCTGCCACGAATTTCAAGAATGATGCGATTTTCGATGTGATGAAAAACATGCGCACCAGCCGTATACCAATCGATATCGCTATCCCCCGGTTCACAATGACTTCAGAAATCAATTTACGACCTATTTTAGAAACCATGGGAATACGCAGTATATGGACAGACTCGTATGCGACCAGGTAAGATACCAAATTTGGAACAGCTTAACACGTGGGTACAACCTTTCAAAAGCTCTAAATGAAAAAACAAAATTACTATAAATTAACATTTTATAAATAATAATACCCGTATTAATTATTCATAAAAAGTGATATAACCTCCTCGAAACCCTTTATTTTATAGTTGAAAGGACTTTAGAGCATAATAAAAGTGGTCATGACTCTGCACTTAACACTTAAAATTATTAATTAATTATATTGCTTCTTTTTTGGTGAATTACCATTAATAGTGTTGTTTCAAGAAATTTAATTATAATTATAATGTGCAGGTTAGTGTTAATGATATACGAGACATACTTTTTTAGATCACTACAAGTAAAACCAATAATATTAGTGCTCAATCAGAAATTTGGCTACAAAATGTCATTTGAATTAAGTTAATACGAAATGTATCAACAGGAACATCTCGGAACCCGCAGTCAAACCCAGCTCGATTCTCCAACGTGTGACAATCACTATGGACCGTGCTGGCACCCTGCCCAACACAGACGATCTGCCTAGCTTCCTGTCTGCCTCCTCTGCTCCTCTGGACACAGAGACCGGATTAGATACAAATGTCGGTCGTGATTTCATCGCCAACAAGCCATTCGTTTTCGTACTACGAGACTCCGAAACTAGTATTGGTTTGATGGCCGCAATCTTCACCCGTCCCACATCTTTTTTCCAATTGAAATAATCGGTTTTAATTGAATGTGTAAAGTCGAATTGCTCACGAATGTAACCACCAAGCTTTCAATTCACAGCATTATCAAGGTTTTTGCAATACTAATACCCTAAAAAACTGTTTAGATGTCTCACAAGCATGCTTAACAGTTGTAAACTTAGAATTTGCTAAGCAAGGATTGTATATATTTGTAAATAAAGATCAATAAAAATATTTTAATTAAATTATGATTTTATAGAACCTTTGACTACATCATAGACGTGATAATTTCTATGAATTGCTATTGCTATAACAAATAAAGTATCTCAAAGTTTGTAACACTCTTAAATTTTAAAATCGAGTGATACGGTATACTTTGTATCACAACTTCTTTGTATGATAATAATAATTGAGAAACGAAGTATATTACAAAAAATTACAGAAACATTACAAAGATTGTTTCACAGCAATAATAAATATTTCATTAAGAAAATTGAAAACAGGTAGGACTTATGTTTCTTTTAATTATTTTACAATCGATGTATTTGATATCATATTTTTTCGGAGTTACAACTTTATGGAATTTTGTTATTCAATAATAAAATTACACTTTTTAAATTGGGTACATTATTTCTGTTTTATAGTTAAATTTTAATTCAATAACAGACACAAGCGATATGATATTGTCGTTATAAAATATAAGTCAACGACTATCACACTTTAGTGAAAGGAACATAATATTTTTATTTTTCAAACAAAGAACTATTTATACATATTCAAGGAAAACATCAAACTGTTCGAGATATGTGCGAATTACTATATAAATCAAGATAATTTGTGCGGATTCATTATTCCACGTACACCCAGAGACACAGTCGGGTGTGCAAGATGAGGGCGTCTTTAGTAGTGTTTTCCGTGCTGGCTACATATGGTGCCTTTAAGGAATCACATGCCAGCGAAGCATACAGTGCTCTCTATAAACCTGTATTTTTGACGTTCCCGGAATTCAAATACAGTGAACATTGCGCTTACGATGGAATCGACGTTTCTTCGGACTACCGTCGTGCCACATACAACTTCGTAATCGATCTCTTCAAACTAGTGGCGGAGCGCAGCAAACTTCACGCTGTTTACTCTCCAATGTCGCTATGGCGGATGCTAGCGGCGATGGCTGAAGGCGCTGAAGGTCCAGCACAACATGAGCTGTTCAAAGTACTAAACCTTCCCGAAGACAAGTGCCTGCGTCAAAAGTACTATCAGCTGGCTGCGAAATCGGAGACTGCTGCTCCCGACGTTACTTTGTTAAGCACACGTCTGCTTGCATATGATGAAAGCCTTGATCTGAACAAATATTGGGCTGATTACGTTCGCTCCAACTGCCTCATGAATACTATCCCAATTCCGATAAAACGTGAACCATTAGTGGCGCAATCCGTCTTGAGAAATCTGGTCAGTTCTCGGCTGCCTCTCGCAGACTTCAGCGGCAACTCAGTAATTTTAGATTCCTTGGATTACCAAGCTTTATGGACGACTGCTTTCTCCGATGCCATCATTGAAAATGCTCCTTTCTGTAATGACGCTGGACAACAAATTGGCACTGTGGATTTGATGAAGATGAAGAAACGCGTCCGATTGACCTTTCTTCCTGGCATGAACTTAAAGGTTTTGGAACTACCAGTCGGGTATGATGGCCGATACCGTATGATGTTGGCACTCAGTCTCGGCAAAACTCTGGAATCCCTCCAAAATTTCAGGAAAACTATTGTTTTTGAAATTTTAGACAGCCTTCGCACCAGTCGTATCCCAATCGATATCGCTATTCCCCGGTTTACAATGACTTGTGCCAAAATCTCGAGGCCATCACGACTTCGAGTCTAGTAAGCATATTTCTCTGAGATTTTATTTTAATTAAGATGTGATTGTATTGTAATGAAGATATTTATCGCGAGTCTTGAAGAGTATCCAATATGTATGTATATTCTATCAACAGGAATATATCGGTGCCAGCAGCTATGCCCAGCGCGTTGCTGCAGCGCGTTACAATCACACTTGATAACAGGGGCGTCGTCAAAAACTCAGAAGAACTCCCCGAGTTCCTATCCGCTTCTGCTAAGTCGTTCGACACTGAGACCGGGTTGGACCCGATCCTTGGACGCGACTTTATCGCCAACAGACCATTTATGTTCGGATTGCTCGATATGGAAACCAAAACTGTATCGATGGGCACTATTTTCAGCTACCCCTCTACTAAATTCGTCCTCAAAAAGTAAAAGAACCTTCTAGATATTCAAATATGAAATTCATGCTAATATAACATATTAACTAACATACAGCTTTAACTATTTTTATTCCTCTTTCGGTCCCCGCAATAAACTGAAATTAAATATTTGGTTTCCGTGACATTTTAAAATAAAACGCTTAGCGGTTAAAGGTTCACATAATCTTTATAATCTTTTATTCATTACCAAGTTTTTTTACAACAATTATTACAGTGTTAGGGCCTCCTTTTAAGTATTTCCATACTTGTGCTAGGAGACCCTGCTATCTCGCAATCATTATAAAAATTTGAAGTACTTATATATAGCATATACAAGAACATAATAAAAAACTAAAACATTTGACATAAAATTAATTCTAAGAAAAATTAAAAATAAATAAAAAACCAAAAACACGAGACTTAAAATCAATCCTAGTAAAACTTAAAAACTAATAATATTTGACATAAAATCAGTTCTAATAAAAATTAAAAACAAATAAAAAGTAATAACGTTTGACATAAAATTAATTCTAAGAAAAATTAAAAACAAAAAAAAACTAAAAAAACATTTGACATAGAATCAATTCTAATAAAAATTTTAAACAAATAAAACCAAAAACATGAGAAATAAAATCAATTCTAGTAAAACTTAAAAACTAATAATATTTGACATAAAATCAGTTCTAATAAAATTAAAAACAAATAAAAAATTAAAGACAATAATAACATAGAATCAAATTCTAATTACATATATACTTATAATCTAATTAAGTATAGTCTAATTTAGTAATATGTGTGTGTGTGTGTGTGTGTGACTTTTTGAGTGAATACAATATATATTCTATATTTCTACTTCACAACTTGCAAAATATCTTCTGTTTCATCATAGGTTCTTTCCAATAGCCAGGTAATTACTGCATTTTTAAAATCAAAGTTCGATTTCGGATAAATATTGAGGTTCCTGTTAATTGTGTTATATAAACGCGTGGAAATAATTAAATGCTGGTTCCTTGCAAAAAAGGTTCTGGTTGCGGTAACTGTAACAATGTTAAAATTTCTTTTAACTGTATTTGAGTTAAAAATCAATGATTTGTGCGTTTTTAAAACTGTCCTTAAAACGAATAATTTCCTCGCACTGAGTGTCTTACTGGAGGAATATAGCAACTCTGTGGGATACCTGTAGGGTCTGAAGTACATGACTTTTAAGAGCGCCCTTTGCGCTCTTTCTACTTGGATAAGTCGAGTTTTGGGAGCCACACCCCAAATAGGAATGCAATATCCTAGAACAGACTGCGCTAGTGCTAAATATATTTTGTGTAGAAGTTCTTTTGTAGCGACATGTCTCAAAGTTTTAAAAATCCATATTAATTTTCTGATCCGATTACTGATATTTTCAATTTGTGGTTTCCAAGATAATCTCTGGTCTATCATTACGCCTAGGTATTTGATGGAGTTCACTTTTGTAATGGTGGGACATTTACAATTATTGTCATGGTCTAAAGGTGAATTATGTAATGTTATAATCGTCGCTAGGTTGTGTTCGATCACAGATGGAAAAACATAAATGTAGTTGTTTTTTTTGGTATTAATTGTCAGTAAGTTTGACCTAAGCCAGTGAGCCACTTCACATGAAAAACAAAAAGTATACAACTTTTTCTGTAGTAATAAATATGCTTTAATTAAATTATTTTGTTTGTTTTCATTCCCGGAAATCGTAATGTTACATCCGTTAATTAAGTATTCGTACATACATACATACATACATAAACTCACGCCTGTATTCCCCGAAGGGGTAGGCAGAGGTGCATTTCTGCACCCACATTTCGCCAAGTATGTATCAGTCCCACGTAATAGGGGGCGAGCCTATTGCCGTTTTTCGGGCACATTTCCAGACTCCGTGCGGTTACCGAGAATTTCCTAATGGAAAAACCCAATAACACTTTGCCCGACCCGGGAATCGAACCCAGGACCTCTAGATCGCATGGCACATACTAGTACCGCGAGACCACGAGGCAGTCTATTATTCTGCTGGTTGTCTGGCTGTTGCTGTCTGCTGTTGGGATTCAGGAGAAATTATAGTTTAAAACTAGATTTGTATTCTAGTACATTGCTTTTAACACAAACTATGGTACTAATATTTTTATATTAGCAGTCAAATAATTCCAAAACACATTTTATAATTATTTTAGATTCAAAGTCGTTTAAAATGTAGATATAGGTATATAATAATAATGCCATTTAGTTTACTTATTTGAATATGAATTACTGGCAATGCGATTAAATTGAGACGTTGTATACAGAAATAACACCAAAAATGTAATAGATGTAAGTATGTCTTAAACTAAAAACGACATACATATCTTTAAGAGAACATAAAGGAAACTAAGCTATATTTTACTATCTGGAGATCACCCACAAGATCGTTATAACTTATGGTAGACAAACATTTTTTTTTTGCAAGGCCAAGCGGTCCAATTTCAATCAACGTGAATCTAATTAATAAATTTAATGCACTCAAAATAAAGGAACGTCTGCAAAGTAAGGCTCGACCGAGATCTCGGTCTCGGTCTCGGTCTCGGCATTCTCGGCTACAAATCCAACCGAGAATTTTGTCTCGGTTCTCGGCTAATTCCAGCCGAGATTCTCGGTCATAACCGAGACTGTAACTTTGTTCGGATCGGCATTCAAATTGTACGCGAGTGGCCATGCGCCGCAGCGCGAAGTCGATCGGTGTAAGTGCGTGAGAGGCTGAATTGTGATTGGTTGAAGTCCCGGCTGCCGAACTGCGGCCGGCCGCCATCGCCCCGTTCGAGTCTTTCGAGGTCCGAGTTCGAGTCTGCGCTGCCTACTAGCGTAGCAAGTGAACAACTGTTTAGCAAAGCGGGAATTTGTATGACGAGAGGCAACACTCTTTGAAGAGCGAAAATACCGAAAAATTGCTTTTATATGTTATAATATAATGTTATTTCACTTTGATTATTAAAACAGTTAATTTTGTTAAACAATTAGTAGTGTATTAAAAAGTTTACAGTATTAAAAAACAAAAAAATCACGCTTTGTCTATTCTCGGTCTCGGCTCTCGGTCTCGGCCGAGATATCATTTTATTCTCGGTCTCGGTCTCGGTCTCGGCCGAGAACGAAAAACCCATCTCGGTCGAGCCTTACTGCAAAGGCTATGAAGCAAAAGGCCACACTAGCCGATACAATCGCTACTACATCGTTACTAGTCGGGTTTTATCTATGATTTTAATTTATGTTTTCATTTGTATTCTTTCATTATGATAGTTTTTAATAATAAATGTAATTAAATGCAAAAATTGTAATTTCCTAGTTGTAATTCCGAATGTGGTTTTATTTATTTATAATTTTATTCTTATTATTTTTTGTATCGTCACACTATTTTTTAATTTTGATTTTTTTTTGTATAATTAATTATTTTAAATTCTCATTTATTTTAGCTTATTTTTTACATTTTTAAATATAAAGTTTTATAAAAAAAATACATTTAAAAATATAAAAATAAAATACCCGCAGATGGCGGGGTCTACGACCCAAGCCACCGGTGGTTAGGGTTCAAGAGTTAGAAACCGCCTCACGATACGTGCCGTGTCCAATAACACTGCTTTTTGTATCTGGGTTTTGACCCAACAATCGATTGAGAGCCTCCGAAGATGTTGGTCGAGGCTCTTTGGTATCAACCCATTGGCAGTAACGACTATCGGAACAATAACTGTTGAGTCTACATCCCACATATCAGTAACCTCGTGAGCCAAATCTAAATATTTAGATATTTTGTCTTTTTCGGCTTTCACAAGGTTATCATCATGCGGGATAGTAACATCAACCAACATTGCCCGGCGCGCCAGTCGATCCACTATCACAATATCAGGCTTATTTGCAACAATAGTCCTGTCTGTGATAACAGATCGATCCCAATACAGCGTTGCATGACTATTTTCGAGAACCGGATGCGGGACATATTGATAATATGGTACTTCGTCAGTCACAAGGTGATATCGAAGAGCAAGTTGTTGATGTATGATCTTGGCTACTAGATTATGTCTATGTAAATACTCGCCGTTAGCAAGATACGAACAACCCGAAATTACATGCCTGATTGATTCTCCGGGACGATGGCATGCCCGACAAATGTCGACCGTACCGTCCTTCATGATGTACTTTCGATAGTTGTTCGTCTTGATAACTTCGTCCATAATTGCAAAGACAAAACCCTCAGTTTCCCCAAAGAGGTTACCAAAACGTAGCCAAGTCACAGATGCGAGCTGATCCACATCGGACCCGTTAAGAGCTCGAAAGAACCGCCCATGTAGCTCCTTGCTCTTCCATATTTCCCTGCGTTCCGAAACACCCAGTACCATAGGTCTTCGCCAGTTCTCGTTCGCTAAGGAGAGTGGGGTGAATCCTTTATCCGTCATGACTACAACACCATGCATACTCTCATCACTGTGTAGGTAATTAATTATTATTATTATGATAGCATATTTATCATTAAATGTAATTTTTAATCTGTCTGAGCAATAATATCAAATATGTTGTATTCACCTATAATGATGGTACGCAATGTCCAATGCTATTTATTCAACTGTATTTTAAAGTGTATGTGTAACTGTCGCTGTTGTCTCTAAATAAATAAATAAACAATTTTCGACGGATGGACAGAAACCCTATGTACGCAGGTTGATTCCGGAATGACTATTTCGGGTTTCACACCTGTTATAGTACTCATTATCCGACCGGATATGAGCAATTAAATTACTATTTGAAGTTATGGCGCGTTAGGGGAAAATGATTAGAGTAAATTTTTTCGTTGCGCGCGCACACCGTCACGAAAAGGTTATTCAAAAAAAGTTTATATGTTTTAGATTTTAGTGCGGGTTGGTTGACTACAAACCTAAGAAATTCCTAAGAATTTTTAGGTGCGCAGGTTTCCTTACGGTGTTTTCCTTCACCGTTAAAGTAAGTGATAATTCATTGTAAATACTCACTTAAGTAATTTTAAATGTGTATCTAACACAAAATTTAGTAATTATAATAAGAGGTCTTATTTGTATCAGTATCTATGATACATTTTACGAATCCCCAGACGTAAGTACGTTAAAATCTTGGTGTCTAATAAATTTCTCCACGGAAACTATTGAAAAAATATCACACTAACCAATTCCTTTGCTCATCCATCAGAGTAAGATGTACATACATGAGCGGATCCATCCATCAGCCGAAAGAGGTCCACTGCTGGACATAGGCCTCTCCCAATGACTGTCCATTGAGGGGATTTAGCCGATACTCGCCACGCTTGGCAGGCGGGTTGGCGAGCGCAGGAGGGGACTCGCGTAGATGACGCTGCTGCCCGTCAACAACCGGGGAAAGGGAATAGGCTTTGTAGGTTGAGGATGTAATGGGAGAGGAAATATGGCCTGTAGGAGTGGATACTGTAGTCACGGAAGGGGAGGTTGGTAGTTACTGCAGTAGCTCGGGGGGCCAAGGTCGCGTTCTCGTAGCACCTGTTCTAGGACAGGCCAGGACCACTAGATAGGAGCATCCCTGACCAAACATGAGCGGATAATTATAGAAATTTAGACTCAACATAACCTCTTTCGTCATTCTAGCCAATTACGAATACCTAATTAACGGATATAACATTTCAATTTGGGGTAATGAAAAACAAACAAAATAATTTAATTAAAGCATATTTATTACTGTCCGCCAACCCGCATTAGGCCACCATGGTGCACTAAGGTCTAAACCCTCTCAGTGTAGAAGAGGTCCGTGCCCAGCAGTGGGACGTGTATAGGCTGATTTTGATTTTTTTTATATTTATTACTACAGCAAAAGTTGTATACTTTTTTTGTTTTTCATGTGAACCTTCAACCGCTAAGCGTTTTATTTTAAAATGTCACGGAAACCAAATATTTTATTTCTGTTTATTGTGGAGACCGAAAAAGGGATAAAAAAGTTAAAGCTGTATGTTAGTTAATATATTAGCATTAATTTCATATTTGAACCTCTAGAAGGTTCTTTTACTTTTTCAGGAAGAATTTAGTAGTGGGGTAGCTGAAGATGGTGCCCATAGATACAGTTTTGGTTTCCATATCGAGCAATCCGAACATAAATGGTCTGTTGGCGATAAAGTCGCGTCCAAGGATTGGGTCCAACCCGGTCTCAGTGTCGAACGACTTAGTAGAAGCCGATAGGAACTCGGGGAGTTCTTCTGAGTTTTTGACGACGCCCCTGTTATCAAGTGTGTATTCAGAAGTCATTGTAAACCGGGGAATAGCGATATCGATTGGGATATGACTGGTGCAAAGGCTGTCTAAAATTTCAAAAACAATAGTTTTCCTGAAATTTTGGAGGGATTCCGAAGTTTTGCTGTGACTGAGTGCCAACATTATACGGTATCGGCCATCATACCCGACTGGGAGTTCCAAAACCTTTAAGTTCATGCCAGGAAGAAAGGTCATTCGGACGCGTTTCTTCATCTTCATCAAATCTACGGTGCCAATTTGTTGTCCAGCGTCATTACAGAAAGGTGCATTTTCAATGATGGCATCGAAGAAAGCAGTCGTCCATAAAGCTTGGTAATCCAAGGAATCCAAAATTACTGAGTTGCCGCTGAAATCTGCGAGAGGCAGCCGAGAACTGACCAGATTCCTCAAGACGGATTGCGCCACTAATGGTTCACGTTTACTACAAAAAATTACAAAGATTGTTTCACAGCAATAATAAATATTTCATTAAAAAATTTGCAAACTGGTAGGACTTATGTTTCTTTTAATTATTTTACAAGCGATGAATTTGATATCATATTTTTTCGGAATTACAACTTAATGTAATTTTGTTATTCAATAATAAAATGTCACTTTTTTAATTGGGTACATTATTTCTGCTTTGTAGTTAAATATTAATTCAATAACAGACACAAGCGATATGACTTAACACTTTAGTGAAAGGATCTTATATTTTTATTTTCAAACAAAGAACTATTTATACATATTCAAGGAAAACATCAAACTGTTGGAGATATGTGCGAATTACTATATAAATCAAGATAATTTGTGCGGATTCATTATTCCACGTACACCCAGAGACACAGTCGGGTGTGCAAGATGAGGGCGTCTTTAGTAGTGTTTTCCGTGCTGGCTACATATGGTGCCTTTAAGGAATCACATGCCAGCGAAGCATACAGTGCCCTCTATAAACCTGTATTTTTGACGTTCCCGGAATTCAAATACAGCGAATATTGCGCTTACGATGGTATCGACGTTTCTTCGGACTACCGTCGTGCCACATACAACTTCGCAACCGATCTCTTCAAACTAGTGGCGGTGCGCAGCAAACTTCACGCTGTTTACTCTCCGATGTCGCTATGGCGGATGCTAGCGGCGATGGCTGAAGGCGCTGAAGGACCAGCACAACATGAGCTGTTCAAAGTACTAAACCTTCCCGAAGACAAGTGCCTGCGTCAAAAGTACTATCAGCTGGCTGCGAAATCGGAGACTGCTGCTCCCGATGTTACTTTGTTAAGCACACGTCTGCTTGCATATGATGAAAGCCTTGATCTGAACAAATATTGGGCTGATTACGTTCGCTCCAACTGCCTCATGAATACTATCCCAATTCCGATAAAACGTGAACTATTAGTGGCGCAATCCGTCTTGAGGAATCTGGTCAGTTCTCGGCTGCCTCTCGCAGATTTCAGCGGCAACTCAGTAATTTTGGATTCCTTGGATTACCAAGCTTTATGGACGACTGCTTTCTCCGATGCCATCATTGAAAATGCTCCTTTCTGTAATGACGCTGGACAACAAATTGGTACCGTAGATTTGATGAAGTTGAAGAAACGCGTCCGAATGACCTTTATTCCTGGCATGAACTTAAAGGTTTTGGAACTCCCAGTCGGGTATGATGGCCGGTACCGTATGATGTTGGCACTCAGTCTCGGCAAAACTCTGGAATCCGTACAAAATCTCAGGAACACTATTGTTTTTGAAATTTTAGACAGCCTTCGCACCAGTCGTATTCCAATCGATATCGCTATTCCCCGGTTTACAATGACTTCTGAATATGATATGCGCCCATTCTTAGAAGAGATGGGAGTGCGCAGCTTATGGGCTGACCCCTATGCTACCAGGTAAAATTATCTTTTCATTCTTTTTATAAGTAAGTAAAATTAATTTGAATTTTTATGCCATAATTCTTTTGATCTTGTTGGTATTCTTAGCATATTTTTCAATTTTGACAGCCCCGTGGCGCAGTTGGCTAGATACCAGCTTGCAAACCGAGAGACCGTGGGTTTGATCCCCGCACCAAAACAAATATTTGTGGTCTGGGTGTTTGTGAGACCGAAAAATCTCTCATAGTTTCTGATACCCACGACACAAGACTTGTATCCTAGTGTGGGGTCAGAACTATGTATGTGACTGTTAGGAGTATTTATTATTTAATATTATTATTTCTCTGAAATTTTAATTAGGATATGATTGTATTGTAATTAAGATATTTATCGAGAGTCTAGAGGACTATTAAATATGTAATTCTATCAACAGGAATATATCGGAGCCAGCAGCTAAGCCCAGCGCGTTGCTGCAGCGCGTTACAATCACACTTGATAACAGGGGCGTCGTCAAAAACTCAGAAGAACTCCCCGAGTTCCTATCCGCTTCTGCTAAGTCGTTCGACACTGAGACCGGGTTGGACCCAATCCTTGGACGCGACTTTATCGCCAACAGACCATTTATGTTCGGATTACTCGATATGGAAACCAAAACTGTATCGATGGGCACTATTTTCAGCTACCCCACTACTAAATTCGTCCTCAAAAAGTAAAAGAACCTTCTAGATCTTCAAATATGAAATTAATGCTGATATAACATATTAACTAACATACAGCTTTAACTTTTTTTATTCCTCTTTCAGTCCCCGCAATAAACAGAAATAAAATATTTGGTTTCCGTGACATTTTAAAATAAAACGCTTAGCGGTTGAAGGTTCACATCGAAAACAAAAAAAGTATACAACTTTTGCTGTAGTAATAAATATGCTTTAATTAAATTATTTTGTTTGTTTTTTATTACCGCAAATTGAAATGTTACATCCGTTAATTAAGTATTCGTAATTGGCTAGAATGACGAAAGAGGTTATGTTGTGTCTAAATTTCTATAATGACCGGCTCATGTGTGTACATCTTACTCTGCTGGTTGGGCAAAGGAATTGGTTAGTGTGATATTTGTTCAATAGTTTCCGTGGAGAAATTTATTAGACACCAAGATTTAAAGGAAAGTCTGTGGATTCGTAAATGTATCAGAGATATACATACATACATACATAGCCTCACGCCTGTATTCTCGGAAGGGGTAGGCAGAGGTGCATTTCTGCATCCACATTTTGCCAATAGGTTTTTTTTCATTGTTTTCTATTGCCATTTTTCGGGCACAATTCCAGCCTCGGTGTTGCTACTGAGAATTTTCTTGTTGGAAAAACCCAACAACACTTTGCTCGACCCGGGAATCGAACCCAGGACCTCAAGATCGTACAGTACATACTTGTATCGCGAGATCACGAGGCAGCCTTACTCGTAAATAGTAGATTCTGATACAAATAAGACCCGTTGGAGAAGATCTAAGTTTTTATGTAAATAAAATTACTTGTGATTCAGGAGAAATTCTAGTTTAAAACTGGATTTGTATTCTAGTATATTGCTTTTAACACAAATTCCAGCCTCCCGAACAAGCCGGTTTCCGAAAAGGCTTTAGCACCATAGACCACATCCATACGCTTCGGCAAGTTATACAAAAAACCGAGGAATATAACTTGCCGCTTTGTTTAGCGTTTGTGGACTATGAGAAAGCCTTTGATTCGATCGAGACCTGGGCTGTGCTAGAGTCTCTCCAGCGGTGCCACATCGACTATCGGTACATCGAGGTGTTGGAAAGCATATACAGAAACGCCACCATGTCGGTCCGAGTACAAGATCAGAGCACGAAGGCTATTCCACTACGGAGAGGCGTGAGACAGGGAGATGTTATATCTCCGAAACTGTTCACTGCCGCGCTGGAAAATGCCTTCAAGCTCTTGCAGTGGAAAGGATTCGGCATCAACATCAACGGCGAGTATATCACACACCTTCGGTTTGCCGACGATATTGTCGTCTTGGCAGAATCGCTGGAAGACCTTAGCACTATGCTCGAAGACCTCAATCGAGTCTCTCAACAGGTGGGTCTTAAAATGAACATGGACAAGACGAAAATCATGTCGAATGTCCATGTTGTGCCCACCCCGATCGCAGTTGGGGGCTCGACTCTCGAAGTTGTAGACGAATACGTCTATTTAGGACAAGTGGTCCGGTTAGGCAGGTCCAACTTCGAGAGAGAGGTCAATCGGCGAATCCAACTCGGTTGGGCAGCGTTCGGGAAACTACGCGACGTCTTCTCGTCCAAAATACCTCAGTGCCTGAAGACAAAAGTCTTCGATAGTTGTGTGTTACCAGTGATGACATACGGCACTGAGACGTGGCCTCTCACTATGGGCCTCATTAGACGGCTCAGAGTCACTCAACGAGCTATGGAGAGGGCTATGCTCGGGGTTTCCCTACGAGATCGAATCAGAAATGAGGAGATCCGTAGGAGAACTAAAGTAACCGACATAGCCCAGCGGATTAGCAAGTTGAAGTGGCAATGGGCCGGGCACATAGCGCGGAGAACCGATGGCCGATGGGGCCAAAAGGTTCTCGAGTGGAGGCCGCGTACCGGAAAGCGCAGCGTAGGACGTCCACCCACAAGATGGTCTGACGACCTGGTGAAGGTCGCGGGTCGTCGCTGGATGCAGGCTGCCTCCAACAGGTCACTATGGAAGTCATTGGGGGAGGCCTATGTTCAGCAGTGGACTTCTTTAGGCTGATAATGATGATGATGAATGAACACAAATTATGGTACTACTATTTGTACATTCGCAATCAAATAATTCCAATATGTATTTTATAAATATTTTAGGGTCAACGCCGTTTGAAATGTAAATATATTTAAAAATAATGTTATTAATTTTACCTAAATGAATATTAATTACCGCCGATGCGATTTAATTGAAACGTTGTATACAAAAATAACACCAAAAAGATAATAGATGTTCCTAAAACAAAAAAAAACAATATATCTTTAAGAGGGCTATAAGGGAAACTAAGCTACATTTTACTACCTGTAGATCACCCACAAGATCCTTGTAGCTTGTGGTTATTGGTTGATACACATTTTTAGACCACCCTTACCAAGCGGCCCAGTTTCAACCAAAATGAATCTAATAATAAGTGTAATGCGCTCCCAATAAAGAAACGCCTACTAAAGCTATTAAGTAACACAATTTCCGACAGATGGACAGAAGCCCTATGTACGCAGGTTGATTCCGGAACGACTATGTCGGGTTTCACACCTATTATCGTAGTCATTATTCGGATCTGAGCATTTAAATTATTTTTGAATATATACTTCTTTTGGCGCGTTATGAAAAAAATATGAAAGTGAAATTTTAAGATGCGCGCGCATCACTGTAACACAAAAGTAAGACGTTGAAGCTGCCTATGTGCTCCAATAAATTGACAAATTGAATAATAATAAATAATAATAATAAATACACCCAACAGTCACATACATAGTTCTGACCCCACACTAGGATACAAGTCCTGTGTCGTGGGTATCACAAACTACGAGAGACTTTTCGGTCTCACAAACACCCAGACCCGAAACAAATATTTGTGGATTGAAGCTGGCTATGTTAAAAATAAGTGTCAAATGGACCAGAAAGGTTTTAATATGTTTCGGATCGAATATTTTTAGAAAAAAGTTTATTTGTTTTAGACTTTAAAAATGTAGAATAGTGACAGTAATAAAAAGGGATTGACATATATATTAACTATATACTTGTATATTTATCTGGCGTTAATTTTCGGTGTAGTTTGCGATCTCCTCTAACTGAGGAAGCATTTTAAATTAAAAGTTGTTATAAGTGTATTCTTTATAGAACAATAATATATGTTGACCGAAGGAAATACGTGTAAAAGTTTCTTGTGTTCACTTTGATTATAACTGTCTTGTGTTTTGCCTTCCTTGAATGAAGAGTTTTCATTGAAGTTCTGTTTGTATTTAAGGTAGCTAAATATGAAAGGAATAGTTTTAATTTAGCCTATTCGAACTACCACCGTAAAACGTACGGCGGTTAAACGTACGGTAAATATGTGCTTCGGACAACCTCAATCAATAATACCAATTTCAACGCAAAGGTCTTTCGTAAATTAATTCTACTGAATCAGTGCTATGGGATTGTATATTTATTTTCTTATTGAAGAATGGGTAGTGAGAATGTGTAGGCTTTATAAGGTAGTTAAAATGTAACTGACAAGCTATATTAAAAAAAAAGCATTATTATAGCAACAGGATTACCCTCATTACCTATGCCTATGTATAAATGACTACCTGCTGAGATGCTTGTTCACGCCACAAAAATGTTGTCTTTTCAAATGAATTAGTGTCAATGACTTTTTTAGTTATCGTTCACTATTTCGTCTCAATGAAAAAAAAACGAACCGTGGCGTTGAAGATATTTATTTATATTTAACAGCAATACAACAATCACCATTGTTTATTATAAATTCAGTCATTTTTATTCAAAACCATCGAAGTATTTAAAATATTTGATTATTACTAATAAATCTTTCTGTAATTTTACTTATAAGTAGGTACAGAAAAAGCTGCAGCGAAGAGACACGTGTAGGTCTCGACATCAAACAGTCCAAACATGAATGGTCTGTCGATGATCACTTCCTTTCCAAGTATGGGATCCAGTCCAGTGTCTGATGAAGTGGTTTCTGCTATATCTGGAGTTGGGGGGTCCACGCCGTGACTGTCCAGAGTAACTTGGACTCGTTGGATAAAGCTGCTTGGTAATGCTGAGGGTTCCGATATATTCCTGCAGGATATAAATAACTTTTAGTTATTTAATTTTTTTACATCAGTAATGACAGATGACTTTCACCTACCTACTTTAACTACACTTCTAAACATACGAAAGCCTTGCTTCATGTTAGTATAGATATTCAAATGTCGAGTATGTTATTAAAAATAAAACTTGAGCTAATATAAGCATGTAAATATACCTGATTTATGGTAATGCAAATTTACATATTATTTTCGTTCAGTAAGTTATTAAATAAAAAATACTAACCTAAAGTGATTACTATACTGGTTTTCGCTTTTAAATATAATTAATGACACAAACGTTTTATCAAATTTAAGGTTATAGCTTTCCAATAAAAATAGATTTCATAGATATACGTGCACTGTTCGACATTAGTCTGTCATTAGACATTAAGTCTGAGGGTCAAAGATTACTCGGCAATACGTGACTTTTAAGAAAACCAAGGGCGTGAAGTAATTGCTGACATCCAATAAAGGGCTTCACGATAATACTTACAGCAAATTCTATCACCATCATTAAATTCCGTCAATATTTCTGATTCATGGAATACTTACAGTGGAAACGAATTAACGACGATTAAAACATATTATTAGAATATTTTGGTGAATTTATCTACTGTTTTAAATTCGTCATACATACATACATAAACTCACGCCTGTATTTCCTGAAGGGGTAGGCAGAGGTGCATTTCTGCACCCACATTTTGCCAGGTACGTATCAGTCCTACGTAATAAGGGGCGAGCCTATTGCCGTTTTTCGGGCCCATTTCGAGACTCCGTGCTGTTACTGAGAATTTCCTAATGGAAAAACCCAATAACACTTTGCCCGACCCGGGAATCGAACCCAGGACCTCTAGATCCCACGGCACATACTTGTACCGCGAGACCACGAGGCAGTTTAAATTCGTTCTGATGTATTTAGCAAAAATCTTATTAATAATAAATGAAAATTACCCGGTTGCCAAAGCATCACTCCATAAGCTGTGTACGCCCATATCTTCCAAAACACTCTTCACGTCGACCTCAGACGACATCAAGAAACGAGGTATTGCCACTTCCAGTGGTATAAAACTCTCCTTCAGATTATCAATGGCTTCAAATATTACTGTATTCGTCAAAGTTTCGACTGTTCTCTTCACTTCTTGTCCTTCCACGGGAATACCAAACCACATACGATATCTGCCATTATGGCCTACCGGTATTTCAACGACTTTTGTATTCAACTGTTGTATAAATGCCATCCGTACTCGCTTCTTCATCCTCATCATGTCTACTGACCCTATCTTGTCGCCTTTGTGGTTGTAGAACGGTGACCTAGTAATGGTCGCTTGGGGGAATGCCTCCGACCATAAGCCATGGTAGTCAAGAGACTCTGCCACTACAGAATTGCCTTGCAAATTCAGACTTGCTAGTTGGGACGAAATGGAATGCCTTATTGAAAAGGCTGCTGTCTGAGGGTCGCGTTTAATAGGAGCCGGGGCAGTAACCAAATTGCAGTGAGTCTGGGCAAACTTCTTCCATTGATTGTTCACCGTTAAGCCTTCGTCGACGATTAAAAGGCGTTTTCTATCCAGCGAGACGTCTGGGCCGACTGGCTCGCGAGAAGAAGCGACTTTGTAATACATTTGACGCAAACATTCGTCTTCTGGTAAACCTAGAAGTTGGTCAAGCTCCTGCCTCGCTAATCCACTGGAACCCTCGGCGATTGCTGCCATTGACTGCCAAATTGAGAAAGGCGAGTAAACAAAGTGCGCCCCGCTATGCAGTGCGACACTCTTGAACGATTTTATGCTGAAATCGTATAGAGCTTTTCGGAACTCCAAACTATCAACTTCATCGTATCCACATATAACTTCGGAGTCTTCACTCCCGGCAAATTTTTCATAACCTTCACCATATTCAATATTTATTGCACAGCATAGTGCGAAAGTCAGAATTAAAATCTTCATGTCTAAAGCAACAACACTACTGCAGAGGTTTGGGATTGAATACCATATATATATATACTAAAAATTGTTGCAATAATAAAAATATCTTAAAATGTGACACCTTTAGTGACCTGTCTAAACAAAAAAATGATGATTACTAAATAACAGCTTCAAGGTTACGATATCGACCGACCCAAACTCGTAATACACTTGATTTGATTAAAAGCTTTGATGGTAGAAACCACCACATTTTATTTATTTTTAACAGCAATTTACAAAAATAACAAAAAAAAGGGTTTGTTAACACGAAAATATCCGGCAGGCACTCATATTTTTTTTAAGGAAACCGATTGTATATCGGGCTATTTGATCAAATTTTCCACAAATTATTACAATTTTCGTGTTTTAGTTAGTTAGATGTGAAATGAGAGGTGCTACATAATAGGTTTTTAAATCATGTCACCAATTTCTGAAGAGGTGATTTCTTTAGTCAATATGTTTTTGCATTAAGATATTACTAGATTTTTTGAATTTTTAGTTTTAAGTTAAATGTTGCTTAGGAAATCGTGATGGCCTTGAGGTTTGGGTACGCGGTCGAGAATCTCGACGGTCGCGGGTTCAAACCCCAGGCACACCTAGGACTTTTCGAAGATATGTGTGTATTCACAATGAATTATCACGTACTTTAACGGTGAAGGAAAACATCGTGATGAAACCTGCACCTAAAAACAAAAAATGCCTTAGGAATTTCTTAGGTGTGTAGTCCGCCAACCCGCACTAGGCCAGCGCGGTGGACTAAGGCCTAAACCCTCTCAATGCAATGGTAGAGAAGGCCCGTGCCCAGCAGTGGGACGTATATGGCCTGATGATAATGATAATGATGATAGATAGTTCATGAATCTACACTAGGCCAATCCGTGGAATTAAGACCTATTCGTATCAATGGTAGTAGGCCCGTGCCCAGCAGTGGGACGCATATGGGCTGATATGAATAAAAATTATCTCATTGCAATTATGTCATTGCGTTTAGCAAATATTTTTTGGAATATTTTTTCTAGATGAATTGATACAAACATAGAATTAAAAGAGCCTGAACAACCCTTATGGAACATTTAACTTTAAACAGTTTAGAGGGTGAGTGGTTGAAGGTAACAGACAGACAAAATTACTCCCGCATATATGAACGCAGATTTGCATACGAATGCATGAATACATTTAAAAAGACAAAATCCTTTAAAAGTTCGTAATTTTTTGTTTTTTTTTCAATCTTCTATACAAATAAATAAAATATAGTGTCTGTTGGTAATATTGAAATAACTGTTTTTTAATAAATGCATATGAATACACGGCACATATACCAAAATAATATTTTTTTAAATTTTTGTCTGTCAGTCTGTTTGTTCCGGCTAATCTCTGAAACGGGTGGACCAATTTTAACGGAACTTTCACTGGCAGTAACTGATGTAATAAGGAGTAACTTAGGCTACTTTTAGTTTATTTTATTTTTATTAAAAACACATTTTCCGCGCGGACGAAGTCGCGGGCACAGCTAGTTTTAAATATAAATCTTTAAGTTAATAAAACTTATATATCCGTCTGTGATCTGTAACAAAAACCTTATAATACTATTTTTTCAAAAATAAATAAAATACATTTTAATGTTATTTATTAGTCTAGGGATAAAGCCAATCCTAATAAAAAAACAACTCTAGGTAGCTAACGAAAACCGGTGCTCCGTTATGGTTCACGCCACAGCGAAGCAAAAATGCCGATTTGGCGACCTGTTTGTCACTGCCTGACGCGCCAGCCATGTTTTTTATAAGTTAGTATAATTTATACGTCTAATATTTGATATTTTGTATGTTTTTTTTGGCATGCCAAGTAACAAATAATATTATAGTTACTTGATTAAAAGCAGTGATGGCCTCGAGGTTTAGGCGCGCGGTCGAGAATTTCGGCGGTCGCAGGTTCAATCCCCAGGCACACACCACTGACTTTTCGAAGTTGTGTGTATTCACAATTAATTATCACTTAATTTAACGGTGAAGGAAAACATCGTGATAAAACCTGCACACCTAAAAGTTCTTAGGAATTTCTTAGGTGCGTAGTCCGCCAACCCGCACTAGGCCAGCGTGGTGGACTAAGGCCCAGCAGTGGGACGTATTTGGGCCGATGATGATGACTTGATTAAAGTAAGTATTTCGAGTAGTGTATTTTTTTATAAACTTAACGTTTTCCGTAATATAATTAATTAAACCAATTTCGTATAGAATTACGTATATAAATGGCATCTTACATCCATTCTAGGAATATAACCAAGATTTTGAAATGTGGAAGGGAAGAGTTCGAAAAGATTGCCTTTAGAAAGAACATTCCTCACGCACTTTTAAGAAAATAATATTGGAGCCATGTTGTCAGCAGAATTAGCTTTTACTTTTTTTTTATATTTTTTTTCTCATACAATTTTTTTTTTATATTTTTGTTATTTGTTACTTTTTTTATTTTTATTGTTATTTTTAATTTATTTTATTAGTTATGAAATTGTAAATTACTTTTTAGTTGTTAATTATTTTTTATTGTTATACTTGTACTTTTCGGAGAACGCTATGCACACCTTAAGTGTCATATATATCAGACATAGTACCTAAGGAAATGTCATTAATTAAATTATAATTGTATTAATATATGTGATGTGGTTGTGCTATATAAATAAATAAATAAATAAATAAATAAATAAATAAATAAATAAATAAATAAATAAATAAATAAACATGGGCTATTTTTCTTTAATAAATTTGCGCTCAGGAGTATCGGGGTCCAACCAGCAGAAGCTAATAAAGTAATTTATTAAGACGTCGAATTTATTAAGTCGCGCAATCAGGCGTCATAATTTAAGACACATACAAATAAGTGTTTTCAATTATAAAGCTCGTAAAGTGCTTGGAACTGTCTGTATTAAAATTAATTAAATGTTGCTAACGTAAATGTTCTTTGACCTTCTCATATCCAAACAAAAAATACGAGGATTTGCATTAATTTGATTCTAATGGTCTCGCGGTGCAAGTATGTGCCATATTTAGACAATTGATTCTCTTATCAAGCAAAGTGCTATTAGTTTTATCCATTATAAAATTCGCTGTATCAGCACGAAGTCTGGAATTGTGCCCGAAAATCGGCAATAGGCTTGCCCCCCGTTACGTGGAACAAAAAATAATAATTTGCGAAATGTGGGGAACAGAAATGCTACTGTGCCTACCCTTTCAGGGAATACAGGCCTAAATGTATGCCAGACTCCAGTGATGGTCTCGGGGTATAGGCGCGTGGTCGAGAATCTCGGCGGTCGCGGGTTCAACCCCAAGCGCACACCTCTGACTTTTCGACGTTACGTGTGTATTGAAAATGAACTATCGCTTACTTTAACGTTGAAGGAAAACATCGTGGGGAAACCTGCACACCTAAAGTTCTTAGGAATTTCTTAGGTGTGTAGTCCACTAACCATTAAACCAGCGTGGTGGACTAAGGCCAACCCCTTCTCAGTTGTAGAGGAGGCCCGTGCCCAGCAGTGGGACGTATATGGGCTGATGATGATGATAATTAGACTCCACAACGATTGATACATCGAAATCCTTTGTTCATAAACTCTAACAAATCTATTTTAAAATAACTCAGAAGTTCCTATTTCCATTAAGCATGTCTACAACCCTACAGAGTTAAATAAATTGAATTACACCCGGGGCGGGTCAGGCGCGTCATGAATGAGGCCCTTTGCTAAATCTCTGCTAATTATCTCAACTCTTAATGCTTTCAAAGACGTCTCGAGTGACGGCCTGCGTGGAATTCCAAATTAATAACGTTATGGAGTATAATTATGTGATGGGAAGTGTGGGGCGTGTCGGATATTAAAACTGAGCTCGTTATGAAAGCAAAAATTTAGGTCGGATATTTGATGATTATATTTCTGTATATGGTTTTTGATATGAAAAGAAGAATAAAAGTCGATGTAAGATGTCGAAAGTGAACCAATTTGTAAAATGATGTCCGTCAATGATTTCGGAATTTTTTATATAAATATGCACATATAAACTTAATTTTAAATAAACTAAACTAGGGTAATAAAATGCTAAATAAATAAGTTATAATTTTATATTAATCTAGTATGTGTAAGTCCACGCCTTAACTGGCATTTTTGGTGTTGACCAGACCTCCATAATTCTGTCAAATAACATGAAAGAAGAATAATCTAGTTGAATCGTGAGAATATTATCATCAGCTATACCTATACGTCCCATTACGGGGCACGGGACTGCTCTACAACTGAGAGAGTTTTAGGCCTTAGTCCACCACGCTAACCTAGTGCCATCTACGTAACATGTTTTTTTAAACATTAGTCTTTTTCCGTCTTTTGCAGTGTTTTTATAGACCGAACATTCTCAAGTGCTATTAAGGATGTTATTCCTAAATTCCACGTGATTTTCCGTCACACGTGAACGTAAAAGTTGTCCGCCACTTCAAACGCAATCCCGCAACCGGTGGGGAGCACGGATCAAAGTTAAACTAAGAAGCTCGGTACTAGAGAGTTGTTGATTGTCAAACGCACGCCGCAAACTCGACGGTTCTATGTTAATATTTAAATACTTTGCAGGTGTACTACGTATGTTGATTTGTGGTTTGTAGTCCCATGTTTGTTTTTTCATATTCTAGGTCTTCGTGTGAGACCGAAAAGTGTCTCGTAGTTTCTGATACCCACGACCCAAGACTTGTATCTTAATATGGGGTCGGAACTATGTATGTGACTGTTGGGTTTATTTATTTATATTCAAAATTCTGCCTGCATGGTCAAGAATTGGGTGCAGAAGAAAAATAGAAATGTGTGAGCAATTAAAATACTGCTATAGGGATAAAAATATGTATTAAGTCGGATTTCAAGCTAAATTTGTGCCATTGCCAATTAGATTGTTGCCTGATTGCATAACAAATATTTAAACACACAAACTGTGTTTTATTATTACGATAAAAATCTTACTGTTGGACTAGTAGTACGGGTTCACAGTTTAGTTTGTGTCAATGAAGTTTTGATGATGTGAATAATGAACACAACTACGACAAAAATGAAGCTAAAAATAAAAGCTTGTATAAAACAAGATTTTCGGGACACAGGATTAAACAACGTTACTGAAGAAGCAAGATAATCGACACATAGACTCTACCAAGATGCCTTCGTTGCAATCTAACAATATTATCATACGATACGATACTATAGCACACAATTATCAATGTACAGAGATACACATATTCAAGTGTGGAAAGGCGTAGTCACGCGTTGTTTAAGTGTTATGGGAATTAATATTACAAACATTAAATATTCAAAAAATTGTAGCTTTTGACAGCCCAGTGGCACAGTTGGCTAGACACCTGCTTGCGAAACGACAGGCCACGGGTTCGATCCCCGCACCGAGACAAATGTTTATGTGATCCACAAATATATTTGTTTCGGGTCTGGGTGTATGTGAGACCGAAAAGTCTCTCGTAGTTTCTGATACCCACGACACAAGACTTGTATCGTAGTGTGGGTTCAGAACTATGTATGTGACTGTTGGGTGTATTTATTTATAATTATTTATTTATTATCATTCGCACAATAATCGAGACCTATTTACCACACAATTTATATGTATCTTCATACTCGTAACCTACAAACACTGGTAAATCAAGGCGCAACATCCAACTAAAACTACAGCTGGCTTGGCAAGTTGTCGAGCGCGCTCCGAAGACCTTACTACGAGATCTCGTCAGAACTTGCTTCTGAATTCAGTATTACTAACTTCCCAACTAGTGACTTACTAAGCCCTTCTAAATGAGAAATTAGTAGGTACGCAACTTGAACTAGATTTGAGACTTAGTTAAGGCTATTCAATTATAGTTCCTTTTGTTGAAAAGTTTAGATTATAATAATTTAGAATGTGTATGACTGCCTCGTGGTCTCGCGGCACAAGTATGTGCGGTGCGATCTAGAGGTCCTGGGTTCGATTCCCGGGTCGGGCAAAGTGTTATTGGGTTTTTCCATTAGGAAATTCTCAGTAGCACGGAGTCTGGAAAATTGCCCGAAAAACGGAAATAGGCTCGCCCCTTATTACGTGGGACTGATACATACCTGGCGAAATGTGGGTGTAGAAATGCACCTCTCTGCCTACCCCATCAGGGAATACAGGCGTGGGTTTATGTATGTATGTATTTAGACTGTTTATGTAAGAGGAATAATAATTTTTCGTATATCAAAAACGATTTGGTCTGCGCCGTTTGCAGTGCATACCTGCATGAAATAATTTAAGTGTAGTTGACTATGAAATTGTCCTAACCTCTTATTCTAGTTTTTATTTATTTATTTATGCTTTATATACATAATAACGTATAAAGGCGGACTTAATGCCTAAGGTATTATCTACCAGTCAACCTTAGGGTGGTGCAGAGATGCATGATAGGTGCATAAATATCGATGATACAGAAAATATACTGTTATATATATAAATATATAAACATTAATAATATATTTGTAAAGCCTACTTATATAAATAGTTATAATAGCTACTTATATAAATAGTTACTTATAGTTTTTTTTAGAATAGAGAAAATTTTAGACACCTAGCCATGCTAGAGTTGACCTCTGTCTCCTAAAAAATAGATAATAAGCCGCTATGCTGTTGTGTTTTATATTAATAGGTCAGAAAAAGATATTTCGGAATGTTTCGAAATTCCGGAGCAACACGGAGTCTAAAAATCTGTCCGGTTAACGCTACTAAGCTCGCCTGAGACTCCCATTATATTGGGCTTAATAACTGGCAAAACAAAGGTTTAAAAATTACACAGCATAAGTGCATATGTAAGTCTTGATGCGATACATAAGTGTCATCATCAGCCCAAATACGTCCCACTGCTGGGAACGAGCCTCCTCTACAACTGAGAGGGTTTAGGCCTTAGTCCACCACGCTGGCCTAGTGCGGGTTGGCGGACTACACACCTAAGAAATTCCTAAGAACTTTTAGGTGTGCAGGTTTTATCACGATGTTTTCCTAAGCCGTTAAAGTACGTGATAATTGTCTGTGAATATACACATAACTTCGAAAAGTCAGAGGTGTGTGCCTGGGGTTTGAACCTGCGACCGCCGAAATTCTCGACCGCGCGCCTAAACCATCACTGCTCATACATAAGTTACATAAGTGATAAGAACATAAGAGAGAAGATACATAAGTGTTCCTTTCAATATTTCTGTTTCCCTTTAAACATAATCGCGTAAAATATAAGACTACTCCCACTACCTGAGAATGAACAAAACTTGTTCACAACTTCGTCACGAACAAACGCTTTGAGGGCATTAAAAGTTTTTGTAGGAACTGGGATTATTTCGAATACGTTGTGCTTGAACATAGCAAGATAAAACTGAATTTTACTAGGGTGAAAACTGTTCTTCACAGCGTTAACGTTTTATCTATTGTAAAATTAATAAATTTAGAAAATAAAATTCACAATGAATCATCACTTACTTTAACGGTGAAGGAAAACATCGTGGTGAAACCTGCACACCTAAAAGTTCTTAGTTGTGTAGTCCGCCAACCCGCACTAGGCCAGCGTGGTGGACTAAGGCCTAAACCCTCTCAATGATAGAGGAGGCCCGTGCCCAGCAGTGGGACGTAAATGGGTTGATGATGATGATGATAAAATAAAAAATAATCTTTCAATGCACATCCAAAGTATGTTAAGATATAAAATAGTATATTTTTTCTTTAAGTACGTTTTTCCCGTTTTTCTGTTTTTAATTTGGTAATTTCTTTTCACTTCTCATATATGCCCGATGCCATTTGCAAACAATTTGTTTGCGTTGCTTGTATAATATGGTTGTTTTAATACACCAGGATTTAAGTAGTATTTCTGTGAGTTATGCAACGAATCCAATTCAAATTACTTCTTCAATATAAGTCTCCTTGGAGCTAAATATGAAGGTATTAACTTGCGTTCAAACTGTCAAAGAAGTCTCGCCTGAGTGCATGCGAATATAACGCTACACCCGAAGCCATATAGTAGAGGCTAAATAAGTTGTTGCCAAGTTTCGCAGTACCCCTTGGCGCAACTTAGCCCATGTTTCTGTTAACTTATGCAGACGCCAGCCGGGATTTGCTCAGACCATTGGTTTAATTGTGCTTAATGCTTATATGACTCTTGCTTGTATAGTTGATATATGCTTTAAATAATTTGATTTTAAATAAATAAATACACCCAACAGTGACATACATAGTTCTGACCCTACATTAGGATACAAGTCCTGTGTCGTAGGTATCAGAAGCTACGAGAGACATTTCGGTCTCACAAACACCCAGACCCGAAACAAATATTTGTGGATCACACAAACATTTGTCTCGGTGCGGGGATCGAACCCGCAGCCTCTCGTTTC
The DNA here is from genome assembly GCA_907164795.1 of Hemaris fuciformis. Lineage (NCBI taxonomy): Eukaryota > Metazoa > Arthropoda > Insecta > Lepidoptera > Sphingidae > Hemaris > Hemaris fuciformis. The sequence continues at coordinate 3,289,068 of OU015454.1, forward strand.
GCATGCTGGTGTCTAGCCAACTGCGCCGCGGGGCTGCTAAGAGTAATATATCATCATCAGCCCTTATATGTCCCACTGCTGGGCACGGGCCTCCTCTACAACTGAGAGGGTTTAGGCTTTAGTCCACCACGCTAGCTTAGTGCGGATTGGCGGACTACACATCTAAGAAATTCTTAAGAACTTTTTTAGGTGTGCAGGTTTCCTCACGATGTTTTCCTTCACCGTTTATGTAATTGATGATTCATTGTGAATGTGCCTGAGGTTTGAACCTGCGACCGCCGATTATATGATACAAATATGCGAAGTAATTGTTTTTTTTTTATGGGAAAGGAGGAATATTTATTTGCCTTGAGGTGTGGTGGCTCATGTATTTGCCATGCGATCAAGAGTCGGGCTATTGGGTTTTTCTACTAAGAAACTTTTACTACCAGCTCGGAGTCTGGAAATGTCACCGAAATACGGCAATAGGCTCGCTCCCTATTACGTAGGACTGATACATATCTGACGATATGTGGGTGCAGAAATGCAACTATGCCTACTCCTTCGGTGAACATATGAGTGGGTTTATGTATATGTATTTCTTTGATCAACAAAGTTTTTCGTGGCCCCTCTTATAATGGATAAGCCTCTTTTACTACTGAGAAGGATCAGTACAAATGTCATATTTATTAAACCTAAGAAGCTTCTTGTTGACATCATTCAGGTATGCAAGTTTTTTTTTTTCCTTCAATAATGATAATACTTTCTGTTATTTTCGTGGTATTCGTTGTCTCTATACCTGTTTCTAAATAATAAAATATATTTTGGTACCTACTCTGTTAAGGCTTATCCTTGATAAATTTTAATAGGAACTTTCAGCTATCAAACGACAAAATTAATGCACTGAACGCTAAAATTATTTTCTATTCGTCTATTTTTACAAAAAGGTCAACGTCCTAGCCTTTAATCGCTTGCAACTATGCCATCGTTCACTTCCAATGTCTCCGAGTAGATAAATGATTTTAAAAATACCCTGTACGATTAAAGGAAAATAGCAATGGAATTACTGTCTCCATGTTCGCAGACATATGGCAGAGTACGGGCACTGCGAGCGTACGACTGACATAAAGACTCTTGTATTAAGGCTATATTTTATGACAATATTCTTTGTAATGCCCTATTTACACTACGCCGTTTAGACTGTGGAAACGAATAAATTGTTATACTAGAAATAATGTAAGATGTACATCCTTTGTTAAGTACAAGGCATACTTAATCTCACTCCTGTATTCCCCGAAGGGGTAGGCAGAGGTGGATTTCTGCACCCACATTTCGCTAGGTATGTATCGCTCCCATTTTCAGGCACATTTCCAGACTCCATGCTGTTACTGAGTATTTCTGGAAAAACCGAATAATACTTTGCCCGACCCGGGAATCGATCCCAGGACCTCTAGATCGCACGGCACATACTTGAGACCACGAGGCAGTCATCGTTAGTGTTAGATTTACTTAAATACTGGACTAAAAAAATCTAAACAATTTAGTGTCGTTTTTTTTTTAGCTTTATTGCCTATTTTGATTCATAGAGGAATGTTTAAAAATTATTATTGCAAAATTATGTGGCGTATGGTTAAAGTTATCTAAAATCATTAGGTAAAGCATAAACTACCCAAGATATCAACACTTTCGGATCAAGGGTTATTGTTTCAACAATTCCTTATGTGCGTTTGAATACTTTTTAAAGATAAGCTTCTGATAATCATTAGTGCAATTTCTAAAATGTCAACGATGTATCTATTTGGCTTTAATGTACCACGTCACAATGTCCGTTTCATTCCTAAATAAGTCAAAGTCAAAATCAGAGTCAAAATACTCTTTATTCAAATATACCCTTACAAGTTCTTTTCAATAGTCAATTTTAAACTATTGCCGCTTCAGAACGTGTTATCGCAGTGGAGAAGAAACGGCAAGAAACTCCCTAGAAAATTAGCAATATAAGTACTTTTTTTAATTGTCATTATTACAATTTAACATCATAAATGTCGTAACTATACAAACTGTAGCAACAAAACAAAACTCTGAGCTTTTTCTTTCTTCCATTACAATCGTCATGCTGGTCTCCAACTGTCCTAGTGTGAACGAAGCAATAATAATTCGAAGGCGTCCCACGTACGTCTCAGAGCGTAGTCCTTGATCCAAACGCGACATGTCGTCATATACATGTTACTGGCGCGGCTGTTGTGTGCAAACTTTGTGCCTTTCAGTTAATCCCTAGGCTTATGAAACGAAAGATTGAACGTGTCTACATTCAAGGCGATATTTTGTTCCTTTTGTTAACTAAGGGGAAAATTTGAGATGACAAAAATATCTAATCAATCCATTATCATATTCTTGATGTTAACGACACGCTCATAAATGAGGCTGTGTATATTTTATAATAGTATGTGTTATGTTTTGTTATTCTGCCTCGTAAAATTTGTAATGGGGTAAACGTTATATCTTTAGACTGCCTCGTGGTCTATAGGTCTATAGGTATCTATAGGTCCTGGGTTCGATTTCCGGGTCGGGCATAGGGTTATTGGGTTTTTCCATTATTCCATTTCCATTTTCGGGAATATAAGCGTGAGGTATGTATGTTACATCTTTTCTCAATATATTTTTGTGTCGTCTTTTTCTCTGAAACCGCAACATTTAGGTGCAGCAGCCAACAGTTGATATGATTTATGCATTTTACAATATATGCTTAGGTTTATTCTGCTCAGAGTTTTTGTTATTACTTTTTAACTGTTCATTTTATTTTAGGATCTTTGAATTAGTTCAATGGATTTACGAAAAAAGTATTTATGGTTTATTTAATTATGGATGGCTTCTAGCTATAACTTTATAAAAATAAAAACAGGCTATTTAACGAAAAGCCAATAACAAGTCTTCACTCACAATGGTGAATTAATTTTTCTTCGAATTATGTTCGAATAGCGGTCAAGTTGAAAAAAAAAACGGGCTTTGTCGTGACTTCTTGAACCTTTTAATTGCCAACTCCAGTAATTGCTCTTCGATTACGGTGCCAACCAATGGAGAACGTATTTACACTCAACGGTGCCAAATCTTTTAAGACTTTTCACTATTCACAAACCATCTACATCTGCTTATTCAATATGTATTACAAATCAATGCAGTATATAAAAAAAATAAGTTCTTTATGGCAATAATACCCTATGAAGCGATGCACATATAAACAATATAATATAACGATCATAAGGGCATCATGGCTAGATATCGGCATGCGAAACGAGAGACCGCGGGTTCGATCCCTACACGGAGACTGGATCTGGGTGTTTGTGAGACCGAAAAGTCCCTCGTATGATAGGCAGACGACACAAGACTTGTATCTTAGTGTGCGGTCAGAACTATGTATTTAGTATTTATTATTATATAATAAGAAACCATATCTCTTAAACAATGGACAATGTTTGCTAAATAAAACTGAACCGTAATTGATACAAGAAAACTTTAAGAGTAGACAATCGCTTAGCACAAACCGCTATAACTCTGGCGTCCTCAAGCAGGCCGCCGTCTCAACGAAACTTTCCATTGTGCCACAGCAGAAGTTTTGCAACTATTGCCACTCCAATACTCGTCGAACTTTAATACTCGATCTGGTTTACGAATTATCGTATCCTATTAATGCTGCAGATGTTTATTATTAATTGTGAAGCGCCTGACTGTTGAAAACACATTGTTTTTCCTGAGAGATTCCGTTCTGTTGTTACTATTGATTTTATCTAATACGAGTACTATTTACTTATAAGTCAATAAAGACACATTGTCTTTTGTAGAAAAATCATTTGTAATTATCATTCTATTGAATCAGCCCATATACCTACGTCCCACTGCTGGGCACAGGCCTCCTCTACAACTGAAAGGGTTTAGGCCTTAGTCCATATGATATATAATTTTAGATGAATCAATTGGATCAACCCACACTAGGCCTGTGTAGTGCAGATTGGTCTATTGAATTCATCTAAAATTATTTTACTACAAGTGCAATAAAGTAATTTATATGATCAAGCAATATATATTACTATTATACAAACAATATCATTGATAATTATTGGAAATTAATCATGTAAGTTTTCGAAGAAGGCTTTGTAATTCTCGCTATACTCATACGATAATGTGAATTAAATATTTAACAAAACGTGACTTATACGATTAAAACAAATGTAACTGGATTTTAAATTAATATAATTTAATAAAACACCACATAATATATGGGTCAAATAGAATATCACACAAAGTTTGATCAAGTTTATGACTTATTTAGTCGAATCGCTGATTTTTCTTGATGTATATAAGATTTTTTTTAAGTTGACGCATTGCTTGTGTTATGCAAACTTTATGCAGAAACCTCATCACCTACCGCATATTGTTAATATTAAAACACCTTTTTCCGACCCTTAACTCCCTCCCCGGCGCATCGCTAATGGAATTGCACCAAATGCTTGACGCGACCCCACGTCAATGCGCGGGAAATCTTACAAATGCTCCAGGGGTGAGGGTGCGGTGAAATACGATCATGAGGTGTGAGCGCACTCGAGCGCACCGCGCAATTTATAACTTGAATCGGGTTTCGATTGTCGGCAACCCTATATATGAAACTTACAAATAACTGCCATCGATCAGAAGCCTCGCTTTATGAACGTAATTGTTATAGTGTGCCATTTCTTTCGCTGCTCTGTACAGCTGCTACGCTGACTGGAAGGGAATAGTCTTTTGAAGGCACGCTGTACTTTTTCTGAACAACTAGACCATCATACTCCACAGGCTCGTGGTGCAGTTGGCTAGACACCAGCTTGCGAAACGAGAGGCCGCGGGTCCGATCCCCGCACCGAGACAAATGTTTGTGTGATCCACAAGTATTTGTTCCGGGTCTGGGTTTGTGTAAGACTGAAAAGTCTCTCGTAGTTTCTGATACCGACGACACAAGACTTGTATCTTAATGTGGTGTCATAAATATGTACGTGACTGTTGAGTGTATTTATTTATTTATACTCAACCAACTCTAAAAGTACATAAATTTATTATCGCGGAATTCTGCAGCGGCATTTATTTTGATATGTTGTCATTAAATGGTGATAAGGAACTACTTTTTAGGTAGTGGCTACGTTAACTGTCTATAAACCAGTTCCTTATTTCAAAAGTTACGGTTTATTATAATAAAAATATATTTTAAGTTTTTGCTTGTTTCTTAAGGTCATGAGCACAATATACAACTGCAACTCTCATACAACAATCAACAGCGGTACGCACAGAAGTAAGATGAGTAACGTAGCTCGCCAACTCTTTGTTTTTGATGTGGGCTATACCTCCTCTTTAAACATGGTTTGACAGTAAGCTTAACAGAAACTATGTAAAGTTAGCGTTTAGGCTCCGTTCTGGGCATTTTCCAACAGCAAAGTATGTCCACATGATTAAAATGGTAAACTCTCCAAACTGCTTAACATGTAATAAAATAGAAGATATCCAACATATATTATTAGAATGTAAAAAGAATAAAAAGGAGCGTGAATCATTGTTTGCTGAATTTATTATAAATATTTTAGATGTAGGTTTAATACAAAGCATTTTATGTGGTCCTTGTTCAAATGTTGCAAAAAAGTTTTGTCACTTAGTTAATTTAAGCTAGTAGAATAAGGTACAAGGTATGATGGGGTTGACATATCCTTGTTGGATAAAAACCTCTAAATAAATAAAGGTAAAAAAGCAGTGATGGCCTCGAGGCTTAGGCGCGCGGTCGAGAATTTCGGCGGTCGCAGGTTCAAACCCCAGGCACACACCTCGGACTTTTCGAAGTTATGTGTGTATTCACAATGAATTATCACTTGCTTTAACGGTGAAGGAAAACATCGTGATAAAACCTGCACACCTAAAAGTTCTTAGGAATTTCTTAGGTGTGTAGTCCGCCAACCCGCACTAGGCCAGCGTGGTGGACTAAGGCCTAAACCCTCTCAGTTGTAGAGGAGGCCCGTGCCCAGCAGTGGGACGTATTTGGGCTGATGATGATGATGATGAAAAAAAACCTCCTCTTTGTGAACGCGGGAGTATTCTCAAATAATGAACATCATAGGGTATAGCAAGGTTAGAGCCGACGAAGACATGTTTATACATACATATAAAGTTGAAGAGTTTGTTTCTTTGTTTCGTTGCACACACTAATTTCAGGAGTGTTGAATAGTCCGAAGAAGGCTATAGGCTATATATCGTCACGCTACGACCATTAGAAGCAGAGCAGTAATCAAAATTGTGGCCAAAACAGGGAAAAATATTTATTTTGATTAGTGTTTCGCATATGATGTTGCAGGCAACGGCTATCCAATATAGGAAATTATATTAAAGGCCAAGTCGTCTTTAAAAAGGATTATTTGATAGTGAAGGGTCAGAGGGAGACAAAAAAGAGCTGCGTGTACAAAATTAGTTCAAGAATGATTGTATGTGATCCTCAAGAGTCTTTCACCTGGGACGAAATGAGGGATAATAGAAGGCAAGAAAGGCCTCCAGCAATCTCAATCAATGGAAAAACGACAACAAAATCGTTACTTCACGTTGATTTTCTACAATACAGTACGGTAAGCAATTTCCTACGTTATCTGGACCAAACGGCTTAAGAAAAATAGAAAATAAATGAAGACGTAAAGAGACAGACCAAATTAAATTACAGCTGGCAAAATTGAATGCAAAAATGTTGGTACCTCTGCCTCCTTTTGCAGAAACACAGGCCTGATGATGTCACGGCAGTCACGAAAAATATTTGTATTCAAAAACTAAAAACTATAAAAAATACCGAATGCGGATATTGAAACAAAAAACATTATCTTTTAAAAGAGAAATATATTTTTCATAGTCCATACAATCCGTATTTTTACAATTTATTTTTTGGAAGTGGTCAAAAGTTTCAAAAAAATACGCGGACATTTTTTACGCGCTTAATACCGCGCACTTGAAATGCATGTATTCGTTCGCTACAGAACATTTGTTTGTCGAAGCTTTTTGTACTTATTGTCCGAAAAACATCTCATATATATAATTGACAGCTCCGAGGCGGAGTTGGCTAGACACCAGCAAAACAAGAGGTTGCGGGTTCGATCGCGGGACCGAGACAAATGTTTGTGTGATCCATAAATATTTGTTTCAGGTCTGGGTGTTTGTGAGACTGAAAAGTCTTTCATAGTTTCTGATACCCACGAGACAAGACGTGTATCTTAGTGTGGGGTCAGAACCACGTATCTGACTGTTAGGTGTATTTTTTTATATAGGAAAGTACAGGTCCAACTTTTAGCAAGCCTTACAATTGTATTAAAATGGTATCTTAATATATATTTTTGTCATTCATTTCATTGCATTCCACACTACTGCTTCTAAAATACCGTTCATCTTAGATTAAAACCAGAAGAAACACAGACTTGCAAGAAACGCGCTGTGTTCATTGTGGTATTTCACGAACAAACACCGGGGCAACCCTCCAATACGTAAAAGAGGGAAATGTCTGCGTGAAATGAATTTTCTCCCCACGCTAAGTCGGAGACAGTGAACACCGACATGCATATCTGTGTGTGTGCACTTCGAGACACTTCACTTTGAAGTGTACATAGAGGTGCTCATGGCGCAGCTGTTCGGAGCCAGTTACAAATATCCTATAGATTATATAAATGGTAACATGAAAGAAGGAAAGAAAAAGATTTTTAGTGTCACAATATAGTATATGCAATTATGAACAATATTAAGTATAAGAGGGATAAAAACGAGCTACAAATACGTAACTATTGCATGTCCCCAATGTGGACAACGTGGACTCCACTTCACAACAACTTGATGGTCAACTCAACATTAAGCTGCGACATGACGCGAATCATTGCACAGCGCTGATTTCCAGTGACATTTATTAGACAAATATTCTGAAGAACAAAGTTACACAGTTCAGTGAGGGAATACTTTTATATCCACAAAATGGCATCGACAGTTAACGATGTACGTATCAACATGAATAAATGAAAATACTACCCTCATCAGCCCATAGATATACCTACCTACATACATTACTCCCTGCGCTATAATAAGTGAAATATCGTACATAGTGATTAGTGACACAATCAGTGTGTTGCTGCATGCTTGTGTATATCCATTAAATAACAGGCCGGTAAAATCATGTCGAACGCTGAAAGAAGTAATAACCGTAATCGATTTTCACCAGTCGTGAGTCAGACTCGCCCCCTCTTACGTGGGAACAAGGACACCCGGCGAAAGTCTAGAAATACATAATTGCCGACTAATTCGAGAATACAAGTGTAGTTTTTATTTATTTAAACTTTCTTGCTTGAACAAAAATATATGGAGAAAAAAAATATATAAAAAATAACAAAAACAAGAGGCAGTCTTATCGCTCTAGGCAATAACTTACAGACAACCTTTGGATGGATAATAGAACAGGAAATATAAAATAAATGTGTATGTACAATTGTTTGAGCGTAAGTCCTTGCGGTAATTTGGCAAGCATTTTTCAATAAGTTACGCATTAAATACAAAACAACAAATTTAGGAATACGTAACGTTTATACGTTAAACGTCTGCAAACCCGCAATAGGCCAGCGTGGTGGACTAAGGCCTAAACTCTCTCAGTTGTAGAGGAGGCCCGTACCCAGCATTAGGACGTATACAGTATATGGGCTGATGATGATGACTCAATGTTTATGAAAGCCTATAAAAAGTTCCCATAGGTATAATAAGACACTAGACGTTACTTAAAGAAAGACAAAATCAAAACTTATAAAAGACAGTGGTCAGTCATTATCAAAGACAGTGGGATTTTAAAGTGTTAAAATCCCCAGTTACTGTATAGTAGCTATACTATACCGTTGGTTTTAGTTACTAAATCCTTTACAAAGTTTGCAGAGCGCCCTTTGATTTGCAGGAAAACTAACTATTGATTGCCCGAGCTGCGTCCACTAGTTTTAATGCAACTGTTGGTACCTGAAAGCCTGCCTGTGGGTATTCGGCTTAACGTTCGGTTTAGTTGCCGTTTTTATTTGAATAGATGTTAGTTTATTTTCAACGTACAACGAATAAAAGTCGTTGTGATTTTTTGTGAATTTTAATATTTAAGTAAATGAACCACTTTGAAACAGATCCCTAACTTTAATGTCTTTACTGTATTAACTATATTTATGAAAAGGGATACTTGGGATATTATTGATACTTTCTGAATTTATTTCTAATAGAAATTAGATTACATAAAAATGTTAATAATTTGTGGTTAAATAAAAAAAAATCTTGCCCTACTCTGGTAAAAAGTGGTTTCTGAAATGTTTGGAAAATTAAATTAATTTAAACGTTATGGTCGAAGTGGTACAAGTTATAAGCAAGTTGCATTTCAATTTCATTATATTTTTTTATAATCTACTTTAACGCGTAACAGTAAATCTAGTTATATGAGTGTTGTTGAAATTGAAATTTCTCGTCTTCGTTCATCAAAATCTGCATCTAGCGAATGAATTAATTACTTAAGTTTCATTCAGACTGGCAGCTATAAATCCGTAAGGGCGCGTTCACATAGACCGTCCGTTTTACAGGTCTGTTTAAACGGATATGTTATTAGCGTATGTAGTATGAGCGAGTTCACACAGAATACAGTATCACGGATACAGTAAAAAATCCCACACACAAAGGAAATACTGATCCGTTTTATCGGATTGAAACCGCGCCAGGCTTGGCACGGGCGTGCGCGAAGTTCGTAATCGTTTGAGAAGTTCATCAAAAGTAGACGGCGTCATTCGGAAATAAGTAAAAATTTTGATACACTGAAGAACGAGAGTCCTGTAGCGTCGGATCTGTTAAAACGGACGGTCTATGTGAACGCGCCCTAAGGTGGGTGGTACATCTCAATGGCGGTACTTCCATAGAAGCCCAAAAGCCCAACTTGCCTTACAAAATTCCGAATAATAATGTTTAAGTTTTAAATCTTTATTCAACAAAATCCATTTGACATATAAATGAGAATATACTAACCCCACAATAAACGATTATAAACTAGGCATTACACAATTCACATGTTATGCTTTTGGGCTTCTATGGAAGTACCGCCACTGGTGCGTCTGTCACATCACAGACATAATTCCTGTTTCACGTCATAAAAAACAGCTTGCAGTAGCTTATATGCATTTTTTCTAAGTATATACATACATAAATTAACGACTTTAATCTCCAAAGGGGGTAGGAGTAGGATAGGCAGAGGTGAATTTTTGCACACACATTTCGTCAATTTGTGTTTTCGTCCACGTAATAGAGGGCGAGATTATTGCCGTTCTCGGGCACGATTCTAGACTCCGTGCTGATACTGAGAATTTCTTAATGAAAAAACCCAATAGCATTTTGTCCGACCCCGGAATCAAACCAAGAACCTTTGAATTGCACGGCACATACTTGTACCGCGAGACCACGAGGTAATCTTGTACCTAATTCTCATATTATCTACCACACCTACACCTCTCTAACTGGGATTTTTTAATCTGACGTAATAAGAGGCGTTAATATTGCTAGTGATAAAATTCAGATAGAAATCTTATATTTGGGCCAACCAAGAAATTGATCCCGGGACAGTAGAAGCAGATAATCTATAATTCTATAAATTTGTACTATGCTATACAATACTACCCAATAAATTTCAAATATTCGTAATAAATAGTTTCGGAATAATCCATTTACAAAAAACAGCCTGAATAATACCGATACAAAAGCCCCAAGTCAAACTTCCAAAACACAATTTTTACTTTTCATACCAACTTTTCAAGCTATGCAGGAGACGAATCATATAAATAACCTACTCTATTGTTCAGAGAATAAGGTTGAAACTGTAATAACGTCCTGGTCCAGATGCCATAGTAGTGCACAGCTTACAGGATATTAACTGTCAGCCGGTTCGCGTCATATCCTGCGCCGTGACTACTTCCGTTTCCGTTACAACGAGCGCCGGATACTGGGACGTACCAATGATTTATGGCCTTTTGAGTGCGTACATTGTCAACCGTATTTAAGACTTCGTATCAATAGAAAAAAAGGTAAAATATGTGCACTGACAATTGTTTCTTAACAAAGACTCATCATCATTTTAATTTATGTTTTCATTTTTATTCTTTCATATGATAGTTTTTAATAATAAATGTAATTAAATGCAAAAATTGTAATTTCCTAGTTGTAATTCCGAATGTGGTTTTATTTATTATAATTTTATTCTTTTTTTTTTTTTGTATCGTCATACTATTTTTTAATTTTGATTTTTTTTATACAATTATTATTATTATAATAGCATATTTATCATTAAATGTAATTTCTAATACTAATATAAATATAATTAATCTGTCTGAGCAATAATATCAAGAATGTTGTATTCACCTATAATGATGGTACGCAATGTCCAATGCTTTTTATTCAACTGTATTTTAAAGTGTATGTGTAACTGTTGATGGTGCCTCTAAATAAATAAATAAATCATCAGCCTATATACGCCCCACTGCTGGGCACGGGCCTCCTCTATAACTGAGAGGGTTTAGGCCTTAGTCCACCTCGCTGGCCTAGGGCGGGTTGGTAGACTACACACCTAAGAAATTCCTAAGAACATTTTTAGGTGAGCAGGTTTCCTCACGATGTTTTCCTTCACCGTTAAAGTACGTGATAATTAATTGTGAATACACACATAACTTCGAAAAGTCAAACCCACGACCCTCGAGATTCTTGACCGCATGCCTAAACCTCGAGGTCATCACGACTTTGTTATTAGCAATTTGTAATAATTTAATCATAAATTCATAAATACATGTTTTTTTTGTACCTTTAATGTTTTTTTTTATTAATCTTATCTACAAAAGCTAATATTTCACAATCAAGGCCCAAAATAAAAGTTAGATTAAGTAATGGGACTATTCTGACCGTTAGGCAGTCATATTTTACACAATACACGTGTTCCGGACAGCGCGGATGCCTATCGGGAATGTTAAGAGCCCTTGCCTCGAGTGTATTGGAAATCTGTTCTAATTTCAGTACGGAATTCTCACATACTCGTAGTTGGAGATTGGGTTTTGTGTGATATTAATTTTATTTGTTGATCGGATGTCCGTGAAATTTTGGTTGGTGTAGATGTTTGAGAATGTTAGTGGGTAAGGGTATAGAAGAATTGAATTGAGTTATGACAGAGTTGGTTAGATGAATATGCAGGAGAATGGTAGAACGGGCTGAAAGAGCCATTGTGGGATAAAGTATAATGAAGTATACGCCGAGACGAGCCACGGGTTATATTCCATAATTAAAATTCGAGAATACGAAATCGACGACTTCGACCTATAATAAATATAAATTTAATGCTGTGCGTACCACTTTCATTTTAATTGTGGTTACGGGCGTAACTAACAAATTTACTTAATCCTTAAAAAAATAATCAAGGTTTAACTCTAATGAATTACAATTATATACAATACACAAACGAAATATTTTAAATGTGCCTTTTATATCTATGTTTTACTAATGACTTATCAGTAACTCGGCTATTTATTCACTCCTAAGAACTCGGAAATAAATAAAGAATTTTTCAAAACCCACTTGCACTAATGTAAACATATAAAACTGTAATAAACCGAAGAAATCAGTCTAATTAAGCCGTGCGAGGTCTTGAAAGGTAATAACCCAACCAAAGGTAACAGTGAAATGGTAAAAACCCGAAATAGCCACGCAAATGAGTTTACCCCGAGAGCGTACAAACAGTTTTTGTTCGGCGGTGTTTACACGGCCGACTTCATTCCGCGCCGGGTGCGGAGCGAGTAGGTACTCGCCGAGCACACATCATTAGAACATAAACGTTTTTGATTCTTGTGTAAACGCCTTGTGGCGATTTGAAAGTTTTCATAAAGAAATACAAGGGTAAGAAGACTTTTAGAATTTAGACCAAATACTGTTACTGAGTGAGCCAAAAAGTTCTCGAGTGGAGGCCACGTACCGGAAAGCGCAGCGTAGGACGTCCTCCGACAAGATGGTCGGACGACCTAGTAGGGGTCGCGGGACGTCGCTGGTTGCAGGCTGCTCCCAACAGGTCCCTGTGGAAGTCATTAGGAGAGGCCTATGTCCAGCAGTGGACCTCTATTAACTGATATATGGATGGAATGCCACTGACAAAAAGTTTTAAACTTAATATACACTGACTGACTTCAGTGCCAAACGAGCAACTGTTCAGTAAGATATATAGGGGTAGTGGTGGACCAAGAAAAGGTAGAATCTTATAAAAACTTGGTGGGCTCGATCACTCCGTGTTTTATCATTACTGTACTCGTAGATGTTAAGGAGTTTTAATGGTCGAATTGTGTGATAATGACTCTGACGTAATGTTTGTTGTTTTTTATATGCTTACTGCTATTCTATTCATTAGTCACTCCTTAGACTTCTAAATTAAATACAGAAAAGGAATTCTTGATAAATATGATGACGAAAACTATTGTTTTAAGCTAAACTGTTAACAACCACAAAACGAGGCTAGTTGAATTCCGAAATTTAGCCTATGTACAAAATCGAATCGTCACTATTGCAAGCTCATTGACAATCGTTATCGTTTCTCGATATACTATTTGGACCGCACCTGAATTTGCCATAAGGTGGGGTGCGGTCGATATGCCGTGCCCGTAAGGACACCAACTTTCAAACGGATCATTGTGTCACATGTGATCACATTCTTCATTCTCAATCCGTACTAGAGTATTGAATTTTATAGCAACGGTTTATTTAGAATGTCTATTGACTTATTATATTTTATTATTGTAAAATATAAAGAAAGTGTATTGCATTGCAGGCTGCTTCCAACAGGTCCTTGTGGAATTCATTAGGAGAGGCCTATGTCCAGCAATGGACCTCTTTTGGAGGATTGGATTGGTATTGATCGAATGTCACTTGAACGACGACATTTTGCTCGTGTAGGTATTATTGAGTAGAAATTCGAGCGAGCGCAAGTAAATTATTAATTCAAACATATAGTTGTTTATTTTGACTGGTTGTATTTATTTACTGACTGCTTCGTGGTCTCGCGGCACAATTATGTGCCGTGCGATCTAGGGGTCCTGGGTTCGATTCCCGGGTCGGGCAAAGTGTTATTGAGTTTTTCCATTAGGAAATTTTCAGTAGCAGCACGGAGTCTGGAATTGAGCCCGAAAAACGGCAATAGGCTCGCCCCCTATACTCGACTTATACATACCTGGCGAAAAGTGGGTGCATTAATGCACCTCTGCCTACCCCTTCGGGAGCGTGAGTTTATGTATGTATGTATGTGTATTTATTTAAAAAGTAAGCCACATCTACATACTTCTGTTATATATACATAAGTAATACGGTGTGCATAACATTCTTCGAAATTATATAAGTTAGCCCTGAAAACGCAATCAACATTTATAAGCAATCCGCTAAATCTCTACCGCATAAATTGGAAATTTATTAAGCGCGTAGTTTAAACCCAACCGGATTCGGTTTGCGTGTTTATGTGATATCGAAAACACATTAAACTGACCGAACCGAACTTCCGTTTTGGAGAACCATTACACGTGTGTGCATATATTTATAGTGCTACGTGTATTCACGACTAAATCTCAGAGGTAGATAAATAAACACATATATGTATTCAGGCCGTGATCAGAAACTAAGGCAGGTAATAGCTACCTACGGTGATTACAAAGTCATTGGCGCTAAACAAAATCCCGACAAAAAATAAAAAATTTGACGTTTTCCTAACAATCATAGATATTAAATGGATGTGGTTGTAAGGAAAACGTTTTTTTTTCGGGATTTTTTTTTCATGGTCTTTGTAATTACCATAGCTATGATCTGCCTCAGCTTCCGATCACGGTCTGAATACACCCTGTATAACCTTACTCGATTACGATTAGGTCAACAGCCCTACATTTCAGGTGCATAGTAATATAATAGCCGTACTACTAGCACAAAGAAAGCTCTGAACACACATTAAGTGAACCAGGGCGTCCATTTTGTGGCGCCCCGTAAACAATACAGCCCGTGCCGCGCAAAATTTGCATAGTAACTAGGGGCCGGTTATTTGGTTACGTTAAACTACACCGGCCCCGTCTAGATAATTATATAAAAAACGGTTCCTCATTTCAAAAGGATTTCGACGGAAACATGAATTGTGAAGGCAAAGGATATCAAGTATATAATACGATTGTCCATTAATAAATCAAGGTTTTTTTTATTTCCGTCCTATTAGGCTCTGTGGTGCAGTTGGGTAGACATTAGCTTGCGAAAACAAAGGCCGCGGGTTCGATCTCGACACTGAGACAAATGTTTGTGCTATCCACAAATATTTGTTCCTGGTCTGGGTGTTTGTGAGACCGAAAAGTTTCTCATAGTTTCTGATAACCACGCAACAATATTTTTAACTTAGTATAGGGTCAGAACTAGTATGTATGTGACTGTTGAGTGTATTTATTTATAACTAGCTGGCCCGGCGAACTTCGTTCCGCCTAACACTCAATTTTAGCCTAAGTTACTCCTTATTACATCAGCTACCTGCCAATAAAAGTCCCGTTAAAATTGGTCCGCCCGTTTCAGAGATTAGCCGGAACAAACAGACAGACAGACAGAGAGCCAAAAATTGTAAAAAACGTTATATTAGTATACGTACCGTGTATACATCCATATGCATTTATTAAAAAGCGGTTATTTCAATATTACAAACAGAAACTCCAATTTTATTTATTTGTATAGATAACCCGCTCGCTGTCTAGATTACTGTAATAATAAACAAAATCATTTAATTAAATGTGTAACCTTGAATGAATGACTGTACCGTTATTTGTACCAGGATTTGTATCACAGCCGCGGTCTTAGATAGACTTAGTGTCACTTCGGCCCTAAATGACGCACACAGGAAATAAGCTCGACAAATCCGAAAAAAAAGCGATTCATTTTGTGGGAAATTAGTTTCTGTTACCCGATTTTATATATAATGAAGGGTAACACTCGTTGAGAAACAAGTACGTCTTCAACTTTTATATTTCTTAACAACTTTTATATTTTAAAATATTAATCCGTCTTGCAACTGACAATTCCAACGACTGAGCTCGAACTGCTCAGCGACACCATTTTTATACACATCAATTGACGGTCTTATTTTTAAATATTTTTATAAAGTCCAATAATTAATTTATATTAATCAAGATTATATTCTCATTAAAGTTATTGACAATTTTAATTATACTTATAAGTAATAAAATCATCAATATGTAATTTTACTATTACTACAATAATTTAGTAAAAGGTCTGTACGCATAAGCTTTTAATAATGTAAATATATAATATTGTAAGGTATTATAATGAAATACATTTATAATTACTAAATATTACTATTTAGGCTAACAACTCGGCCTTCCTGTTAGAAGCGAGTCCCCTCGCTTACTTTTAAATTATATTAATACATAACAATGAACTACAAATAGTAATATCTATTTTTATTTAAATAAACTATTATTTTTTTATTTTTATTATCTTAAAACTAAATGTTAATGCAACCTCTTCATATTCATACAGTTACACGATATGTACACAACTATTATACGTCACACATAATAAATAAAAACCTTTTGCCCGACCCGGGAATCGAACCCAGGGCCTCTAGATCGCACATCACATACCTGAGCCGCGAGACCACGAGGCCGTTCCTTTTACAATTATTTATTAATTTTCGTATTTCTACAAACTAGTTAAAGCGACAACAGACTCATGTCTGCTGCTTCATATCGTTGGGAAGTACTTTAAGCTGTGACTGCTCTTCACGAAATTATCGTCTATTCGTACCAAGTTAGCGTTTAGCATGTGTTTGATTGAATTATACATAAGTGAAGAATTCCATAAAGATACTGTTCGTGTAACTCAACTTTCTCGGTAATTAGTTGCGACCCATTAGTACCTTATGTAATTTTTTTAAATATAATCACGGTAGGGCTTTTCATTATTACAATATCTGGTATTGCCGTGAATGAGTGGCCTAAGACAACGGACTAATTAATGACGTAGTCTTCTACTACATAAAAATAGTTGTTTCTTTTATTACCTGTACTTCTACTGTAACGGTTGTCATCCCGATTGGCGTTATTAAGTTAGGCTCTACAACAACTATTGAAGTTCCGGGTCCGAGTGACAAACACTAATGATAAATATAACTGATATTATCGGTTAAGCATAATTAGGCTACTTGTTTCACATTTTTTTCTTGATCCTTTTCATGGTTTTTTTTTGATTGACTTTATTCTTAAAGCAGTGCAAGGATAAATGACTCAACTTATCGCAAGTACTACATTTTAATGGAGGTTTATCACATCTATAACTTGGATGTCCAAATTGTTCACAGTTATAGCATGTTAATCTTAAGGTTATATCGGATTTGGGCGGAATCGGTCCACCTTTACGCTCACTTTGGACTTACGATTGTGTCCTACCTTCACGGATCTAAAGTATTTCAAAACCTGCTCCGGTTCTGAAAATTGAGCAGCTTACGCGCCTACCTTAATAGCCCTATCCTCTACGCTGTTCAACAAGCAGTCAACGGCCAAGCCAGTCCGTATTTTATAGATCTATTTAATAAACTTACTTTGGCATAATAATAATGATCATAAGATTCTTAACTCGTTTAAAGAGTTTTCATTCAAAAGTGCCAAAAACTTATCCAACGCAGTATTTGTTGAAACTTGTAAGTTCTGATCTTTCTAAACTAGTTCGATGTAATACACTAGCGTCTCTTGAAAAATCATGTAATTCTGTTCTCATATACCTGGTTTCCAAACTTACGACTCTTCAGTCGTTCCATGTCTCGTCGCCTTGGCTCGAAGTAGCCATATTATCTTCCAAAGACCATTGATAATGTACAACCCGTAGCGGTCTTAATTGCTTGTCTCGGTCTCGGCTCTCACTCCTGGAAATGCCTCGGTACCGACCCCGGCTCTCACTCCTGAGAACCTTTCGGTCGCGACCCTGGCTATCCCCTCTAATAACGCCTCGATCTCGACCCCGGCCCTCACCCCTGAGAACATTTCGGTCTCGACCCTGGCTATCCCCTCTAAGAACGCCTCGATCTCGACCCCGGCTCTCACCCCTGAGAACCTTTCGGTCTCGACCCTGGCTATCCCCTCTAAGAACGTCTCGATCTCGACCCCGGCTCTCACCCCTGAGAACCTTTCGGTCTCGTTCCTGTCTCTCGCTCCTCGAAATGCTTTGGTCTAAATTCCGGTCTACACATCTGGGCTTACTTTGGTTACGAACCGGTCCCTCGTGCTCAGAATCACTCGTTCACACCCTCTTTCTCGAGATCCATAGCGAGAGCTGAAACTGACATACCGGCTTAAAACACAGTAGAAATGTCATACCACTTCGTATAACATTTATAATTACACTAGATGAAAACCCGGCCTCACTCGGGTGAAATATTACTCATAATACACATGTGGATAGATACCTCTGTAGTTATCGGTTCTCAAGAACTATTAAAGGCAAAGCAAGGTATAGATTCCCATAGCACCGTTTATTGTGCTTATTAAACACAGTACATTAGAACCGAGATGTTGGCAATGATTAAGAAATAATCATAAATATTCTATATAATGCATCACAGATTAATTAATATAAGATTTCTCTATATACAACAATTTTCGTTAATTGTTTATCACCTTTCAGGTCGTATTATTATTTACAGCCTTCGGGACTATTTAAAGCCATTAGCTTTTTCATGTTCATTGTTCACAGTCATAAACGGAATCAGATAAGAAAACATCATTTTCATTAATATAGGGCCGAAATCTTTTAGTCTCTTTCCGTGGAGTTATGTTTTAATATAATATATCCTCCATTTGTAGGTACTTAAGAAAATTTTATGTTCACGTAGTCAGACATGACATTTTATTTCTCAACGGCTACTATTGAGTGTTACCGGCAAAAACTTAAGTTTTACGATTGTCCTTTAAATCACTCTGAACACAAAAAATGGGGAGAAAAAAATCGTGTACGAATCACTTACGTCACTTATATCCAGGCGTAGATCGAAAACAATTGAAGTTGTTTTCGGTGATCCCTCTTCTGAAGCTGAAGGGTAACACTCGTTGAGAAACAAGTACGTCTTCAACTTTTATATTTCTTAACAACTTTTATATTTTAAAATATTAATCCGTCTTGCAACTGACAATTCCAACGACTGAGCTCGAACTGCTCAGCGACACCATTTTTATACACATCAATTGACGGTCTTATTTTTAAATATTTTTATAAAGTCCAATAATTAATTTATATTAATCAAGATTATATTCTCATTAAAGTTATTGACAATTTTAATTATACTTATAAGTAATAAAATCATCAATATGTAATTTTACTATTACTACAATAATTTAGTAAAAGGTCTGTACGCATAAGCTTTTAATAATGTAAATATATAATATTGTAAGGTATTATAATGAAATACATTTATAATTACTAAATATTACTATTTAGGCTAACAATAATAAGACACGTTTTGTAAGCGTGGCAGAATTGTACAAACGTACCCAAAGTCAACGTATTTTGACGGTCTTTACAAAATACGAAGAAGGATAGGGGAAAAGGGGTTAAGGACATTGAAATTCCGGCATGAACTCTCCTCTGGGAATTCTGTAGTAAGAAATACTTGCAATTAAATAGCTTGTACAGTGAAAATAAAGTATAAAATAAAATGAAAAACATTAACCTTCAATTTTTTTTCATAAAAATCGTAAAAGCTCCGGTAAAATAATCTATCAGAAATAAATTTTAGTTATATATTAAATATAGTATAAAAATAAGCATTTTTAAAAATAATATCTGCCTCTAAATTATATTTTTAAGGACGCTAAAAAGTTTAATTCCTCTCTCTCATACTATTGCATCTTAATAAAAAAATGAGATTCAAATTCAGTTTATTAACACCAAAATTTATTGAATACCAGAATTTTATTCACGAGCTATATAATAAATCTAATTTCATATTAATATTTCCATTCCAAATGTGCAAGTAATGAAGCTGTATATAAGCGTATCACTGGTGAATTCAGCACCATTTCCTTCCAGTCTTCCAGTCCTTAAGACTTACGGGTTATGGTTGAAATTCCCCTACAAATTGCAGGACATTACTCGCCCTACGTGACCTAAATTGCTTTGAATTTTACCATGTATCGGATTGGAAACGTCCGGTCACCGTCGTGACTTGCTGTTTGATACGCAAATTTGCTTTTACATGGGTACCTACGTACATGGGAATTGGAATACCTCAAATGAGAAATGAAGAAATAGTAAGTGATGTTCTTAACGTAACCCATTTTTGTGTTATTACTTTTTAGGTTTTTTTAACCTAATCTTGTCGTAAGGAAAACATCTCTAGTAGTAGTAGAGATAGAGAATTTTGAATATTTGTAGGCTTGATGTATGAGTATGTGTATTAATGAACAACCCACAACTAAGAGAAATTACGATTACTAAGAGAGGTACGATATAGTCAGATTGAATTATGATATGATCAAAGGCTCGATAGGGTTAAAATTAATTTTAAATAATCGACGTGAAGCAATGCTTTTGAGTTTAGTATCATAAAAGAGATTACTAGAAACTCAAACCGCTGATAGTAGGACTTTCCTACATTCAACCGAATAGCCACTAACGTACTTAGGATGTATCTGCCATACTGATCGCTATGACATTTGGCGTTTTATTTATGTAATAACGATGAAGTTGCCATCCATTCCTGGGACACAAATAATATTATATAAACAACAAATAAAAATATAAAAAGTAGACATTGAATGTATTAGACATACAGATACCATTTCCCTAAACTCTATTATGACCACATTCGTAAATATCCGAAGTAAGAGATCAACTAGATGTACAGCAATGGAGAAAAGGAAACAAGCAATTTAAGATTTAGATCAGTGAATTTAACCCAGATAAGCTGACTAAGGCTTGTTAATCAATTCATTTGTCAGAAGACGCTCATATTTGTTCTAAAGAGCGGGTTTTGGGAACAACTAAAACCGCGCTGGCCAAATCCCAAAGCGGGGGACAAAAGAACGAAATGAGCCCACCAATCAACGAGCTCTGAACAAATTTATAGCCAATCAGCGCGAAGCCGCGGCCGTTGTACTAAATTGTGAATGGCTCGCAATTAGCACTGTCAAATGTGTTGTTCCGAGCGCCGGCAAGATTACCCGTTGAAATCTGATATGTGGTATGGGTTCCCGTTGTTTGAACGTTTTAATATGATTTTAGTTGCTATATGAGGTTTCAGGTTAATACATACAAGGCAAGGTAAAATAAACCAACCACCGCACTATCATAAGCACACTCGCACTGTATGAAGAGGTATCCAGAGGTATGATTCTACAGCGTTGTTTTCAAGTTCCACGCATGCAGCCTCATTCCATTTCTGGAGTGATTTCTAAACTTCGTACTGCTCCTGGGAGTTTCCTAATGGATTTTTTTTTTTTAATTTTTAAAATTGGGTTTTTTTGGAAATTATATTTAAGTACGAATTACTAATAAAATGATGAAATATGAATAATGTTACTTAACAACGCCATCTGCTGTTGTGTCGTTAAAGCAATTAGTTGCTCACAAAAAATAGTATTATTATTCGTAAATTCGCCAATAGATGTCAGGAAGAGTCTACTCAAACGCCTCCTTTTTGTTATTTTTCTTCCAAATGACATTTTCTAAAAATGATTCCTAGCTAGATCGATTTATCGCCCCCGAAACCCCCTATATACTAAATTTTATGAAAATCGTTGGAGCCGATTCCGAGATTCCAATTATATAAATATATATCTATATATATACAAGAATTGCTCATTTAAAGATATAAGACAAGATAAGATATGCAAAAGACGATTGATGACGTATTTTTCGACGAAGCGCCTGAGCAAATAAACACACCGATAACAGCCATCCGAAATATGAGAACGCCATCCAATAAGTTGTTAATATAATTTTTAAAGTCAATTATGCGCCATCAAATATTATTCCCCCGTCTCTGGACGCGATTTTTTGTATTTTAATGGTATATTTACCCTGTAGTAAGGGTATTTTATTGTCAATGAAATCTTATTCGAACAATGCAATAAATATTCTGCGAAAATAGAGACTACCAATCCAGTTTAATGGTACAAATTCCTATAAAATATGAGCGGTATATCAAGAGCAATGAAAAATTTGTATCCGCTTAGACTTTTGCAAATAGAATCTGCGTTGTATACGTTTTTATAACAAACTTCCAAAGGCTATTAGGGAGCTTCCCTTGACAAAGTTTAAGAAATCAATTATAGATAAGCTTTACAAAAAAGCATACTATAAAATTTCAGATTCTATTGAAGATAATAAGTTTTGTTTTGTTGCTACAGTTTGTATCGTTATGACATTTATAATGTAAAATTGAAATAATTTAATGAAAAAAAAAATACATATATTGCTATTTTTTAAAGAAAAAAAAAAATGACATGTCGTGTTGCTGAGGGGTGCTTTCTCGCCGTTTCTTCTCCACAGCTATAACACGTTTCGAAGCGGCAATATTTAAAAAAAATTAAGAAGTGTAAAATTGACGATTCAAAAGAACTTGTAAAAGTCTATTTGAATAAAGATAATTTGATTTGATTTGGAAATCTGCGGAACACATAAAAAACGAACTGAAAATTGGAGAAAAGTGGCTCATTGCATCGATACAGACTCCGGTGGCAATGAAAGTGTCCAAGGAAAGATTTATTAGTCTCCATCGGCCAGTTTTGGTGATATATGGACGGTGGCGATTCGATTACATTTACTGAACCCATTATAGATATGGTGGTGAAAGTTGCTTAAGTAATGATGGCCTCGAGGTTTAGGCGCGTGATCGAGACAAAATCTCGACGGTCGCAGTTTCAAACTCCAGGCACACACCTCTGACTTTTCGAAGTTATGTGTGTATTCACAATGAATTATCGCGTACTTTAACGGTGAAGACAAACATCGTGAGGAATTTGTTAGATGTGTAGTCCACCAACCCGCACTATGCCAGCGTGGTGCACTAAGGCCTAGACTCAAATCTTTTTGTTTGTCCTAAACTCGTCGTTAAAAAAGCATGAACTTTCTCCAAGTTTACACAAAAATATATTTAAAGAACTCGTTTCAGATATTAGACATATTTAGATTGAGACATTTTAAAAGGTTGATTTGAAAGGTCGAGGACACCTGTAGCTATATTCATATACAAAAATTAGCATCATTTGTTATGTATAAAGACTTAGTTTGATTTTACTAATTAAAACGTCCCTTACAATATTCCTCATAAAGTTTCTCGATAACTTATTCTCACCTCATCCTCAGCCGGCTACTCCGCGAAAATTATCGCTACCTAGCTTCATAGCTTCCTATCTACGTTCACGTTTACCGAGACGTAAATTACTTAATGTCTTTGTACCTTTCCCGTGCAAAATGTGACTGATAGGATAAGTCATATTATTATTTATGATTATAAACTAAGGATAATCATAAATAATAATCGTGTTTCATATTGCTCTAAAACAATTTACGTTTAAACTTCCGTGAAATCTATATTTTGTATTAAAGCAAAGAAAAGGACACCAGCAAGCCACCTAATATCGTCGGAAAGAAAATCTCTAGCACTTTTTACTACCGTCCGTTATAAGAAGTGTCCAAATAATCAAGGCTGGAGTTTCGTTGTACAAACTGTAGTAATGGAAAAAGTTACTAAAATAGCGTTAGATGAATGCGCCCCGAGCGTCCCCTAGGAGCCAGCGCAAATATCCCGGAGTTATGAACGTTCCAAGCATTGGGGATCAGTGGCTAATTCGTATTTATTGCGAGCACGGCCGCTCAGCGTCGCCGAGGATTCAAACTTGGTAACTATTGTACACGCCTTTAGGACAAACAGAACAGTTTGGATTAGAAGAATATGAATTATAACCGCTTTATTTTATGACTAGTTGTTGCTAGCAACTCTGTATACGAAACATTAGACCTCAAAAGGAATATTATTTTCTCGTTTTTGCCACATTTTCCATTTCTGTACCGCTCCCATTTTAATAAATAATAAATAAATACACCCAACAGTCACATACATAGTTCTGACCCCACACTAGGATACAAGTCCTGTGTCGTGGGTATCAGAAACTACGAGAGACTTTTCGGTCTCACAAACACCCAGACCCGAAACAAATATTTGTGGATCACACAAACATTTGTCTTGGTGCGGGGATCGAACCCGCGGCCTCTCGTTTCGCAAGCTGGTATCTAGCCAACTGCGCCACGGGGCTGTCATTGGTCGTAGCCTTCCTCGAAAAATTGGCTATCTAACACTGAAATAATATTTCAAATCAGACCAGTAGTTCCTGAGATTAGCTCGTTCAAACAAAGAACCTATTCAGCTTTATATATTATTAGTTAAATTATAAATTATAAAAATACATAGGTAAAAAAAGTAAAGCAAATCGGTAAATCAGTAGCCACCGTATAGTTAGATTTATCTTCTCTTAGTGCATACCAAAGTGTAATCAATGCTTTATGATTTTTATAAATTGAAATTGAAATATTCAAGACCGGGGTTAAGTAACTTAGCTTTAATTAAGCGGACACAGATATCCACACCACAAGTTAATTAAGCTCACATGTTCTGATATATGTTCACATCATGTAACTTCTTAATTAAATACAAAACCTATAAAACAATAGCCATATATATAATATATATATGTATATATATAATATGACCTTTTTTTTAAATAGATATGCAGTGAAAAAAAATGTAGCCTAACCGCTGTTCATACTTTATTGTAATATTTTACATTTCCCAGAAACCACTAGACTCCGCTTTTTACTTATGCAACAGTTATCCAGTTTAATGTGAGTGGCCACTTCTCCTTTCCTTTGCTTTCATATTTTCAACTTTTGTTCTTTTGTAATGGCTCTATTACTATTACACTAAAGGTGATATTTTGTTTAGTATTCAAAATCTTTGTCATATTTTTGTCATATAGAAAAATTATAATTAAATTACAATTAATTACATATTTTCCGAAGAATAAATAAAAATATTTCTAATTGGCATATAGGCAATGTCTTAAATCACACATACTCTATGATGGCTGTAACCTTAAGTTGTAGACGAACGTAAAATTATATAGACTATATAGAAAGAGTCAAAGAGTCTATTGCCGGTTACAAAACCCTTTTCCAGCCACCGTGCAGCTACTGAGAAATTCCAAACGGAACATTCTGAATAAACGTTTAACACCAGGAAATCAAATTCAGCACCTCTCAATCACACGCCGCACACTTTGCCGTGTTACCATCTAGGTATTATATGTAAATATGCCAACATTATAAAGAACGAAATAAGCTAAGATTTTAGTAAGCTCTCGCAATATCCTCTAAAATTCAGGTCACAAGGGTTTTAGCAAATATACAAAACCTTCAGACTGAAATCGTTTTTTATTGTCGGCGTCTCAGAGTGGCTCGCCAAACTCTCCGATAGGAAGCATTGACAAATTCAGTGACATTTGGAGTTGTAAGTTCAGTTGAAATTCAGATAAATATGAAGCCATTGAAATTCAGATTATTCGAAGCGTTTCAAACCAATCATCTTCGAGTGCCGACGGATCGGTGCTGACTTCAGTGTAGTGTGGTGGCAATAAACCGATTTCCGGCACTTTAAATTCAACTAGCTTGAATATACGATGTGTGATAATCGAAATAATCGAATAGAATTAAAACATCAGCAATCTTTGTACTGATCATTAAATGGATTTTTTTTTGTATATTCCCTGTTGTATGGACGGCTAATTAGATTCACGATTCCGTTGAATTTAAGTAATGGACAAATTCATTATCAAAATAATATCATAGTTCCATAAGATCGTAAGCAAAGCTTTGTTGCTTTTGTCAATTACACAATAAGAAACCATGAATTGTAGAAAATATATTTGTAGAGTAATGCTTCAGAAGATGATACGATAATCATCTTGTCATTTATTAACACTAATATCCTCATTCATATAATATAATTATTATTTATTTTATTATTTAATTATTAATTAATAAAAATTTTTTCTTAGTCAACTATTATATAACATCTTAGACCTGCAGGTATCCATAATAAAATCGAAGGAAGTATAGTTTATCACCTATCTCTAAAATTGGACATCATAAATCAGAAACTTTAATTATTGTCATCAACAATCACAATTGAATCCACATTCGAAATGGAAATGGAATTCAATAACAAAATAATTAGAATCAATAAATAAATGCCTCGTGGTCTCGCGGTACAAGTATGTGCCGTGGGATCTAGAGGTACTGGGTTCGATTCCCGGGTCGGGCGAGGTGTTATTGGGTTTTTCCATTAGGAAATTCTGAGTCTGGAAATGTGCAATAAAAAACGGCAATAGGCTCGCCCCCTATTACGTGGGACTGATACATACCTGGCGAAATGTGGGTGCAGAAATACACCTCTGCCTACCCCTTCGGGGAATACAGGCGTGAGTTTATGTATGTATGTAATAAACAAATCATTTCCCATATCAAAGCACATTACTCACGCTGCTTTATAAAATCGATACAAATTGGTAACGAATGGTTGAATCGTCGGCGGTTAACGCTCGCACCCAGCAGAACGCAGTTATTAACCAATCAGGTGTTCGATGACCGAGTGCGGCACGCGTCCATGCAAAATGTGTTTCGATTAATACAATATTTCATCGCTTATCCGTTTCGTAGGTGTCAACGAGTGATTTTAATTGCTTTCATGGGCGGCATGCGATTTAATATGACGTTAATGTGAGTAAAAACCATTTTAATGAAACGCTTTTCGATTTAAATTATGTTTTGTTGATGGAAATTTGTAATTCAGATCAGGTCGTGCTATTTTAATATACTTTCTTTGTAAGGCGTCCATATTGTCAAGTTACAATTCTGGAGTACGTTGTATACAATTCAGTAATTAATTATTTTTTTTTTAAAGATTTAGGCAATGTCAGGAATTGAATGACCAAAAATTATCTTAAATTCGTGGTGTAAAGAATTAAACGCACCTATAAGAAAACATAATAAATTGTAATGACAAAAAAACGTATTTTTAATAAATGGGTGACGATGAATTGTGTACTAAACGAATTTTCACGATATCGATTGATAGTTTTGCTACGATCACAACATTTTCTTCTTAAGAAAGATAAATATCCTACAGGGTAATCCATCAATTGAAGAGGCAATGGGCGGGACTGCACTGGAACCATTGTGGCCTGTCATTTAAAATGGTCAGTGACAAGCGATTTCAACATTACTTCTTCTCATTACAAAAACAGATATGTGTTTTATTAGAATAAATATTGAACAATACAGTACGAAGGTACTAAAAATTTTACTATTTTAAGATGACAATGAAAAACAAAAATATCTGTAGAAAATATTCTGTATTGACAGCCCCGTGGCGCAGTTGGCTAGACACCAGCTTGCGAAACGAGAGGACGCGGGTTCGATCCCCGCACCGGGACAAATGTTTGCGTAATCCACAAATATTTGTTTCGGGTCTGGGTGTTTGTGAGACCGAAAAGTCTCTCGTAGTTTCCGATACCCACGACACAGGACTTGTATCCTAGTGTGGGGTCAGAACTATGTATGTGACTGTTGGGTGTATTTATTTATTTATTTTTAAAAACGAAAGCTATTTATTATATAGCCCAGCTTATAAGCAAGCATCTGTAGAGAACTTAGTGGGCAGAGCCCATACAGAAAAATCTAAGTAGACCAACGAAACGATATAATAGTAGCATGGATGCGAGTTGCTGCCAACAGATCGCACGGAAACTTTTTGGGGGGTAGCTATGTCTAGTTGTAGGCGTTTTTACGTAACGATAATCACTATGATGTAAAATTCAAAATGAAAATCTCGGTTTCAAGCTACGCAAAGGATTATTCTAACGTAACATAATTATATTGTTTTGATTTATAAAGAGGAAACAAGATAGAAACTCCTTTTGGTTGCAGACTGTACTGATAACTACTTAACGGTTATAAGCACACCATTATCACCATCTGTTGGATCCTCTTACATTTATATTACTGAATGTGATGTTATATAACTCTAATGCTTCATAACAAAGGATAAATCTTACAGTTAACCGCAGCAGTCCCCTTATGCTCTCATTAACGGCGCATCATTAAGCACTAACTACACTACCCTATTTATATCACAACAGGCTGTTTCCAACGGCCTCGCTTCAACTGTAAAATTCTTTGTCTCTAGAAGACTGTATTTTCCGGTGTAGAAGATAACGTGTGCTATTTTTCAGATTTCAGAATGTGTCAGTTTAATATTAAATAATTGTTAATATATATTCCAGCAACTATTTCATAGCAGTAACCTTTTTTATATTCTATTTGTTTATCTATTTCATATGCATATCAAATCTGAATCAGAGTGGACTTTTTCTGAATTATAATTTGGGTAATTGGTTAAATGGTTAACCCCTTCGGAGAATATATATACAGAGAAAAAGACCTACAGCTGAGTTTCTTATTCAGTGGAAAGGAAACTAAATGAATTACGCATTCATAATAGGGAACTGCAATTACTGTTTTCTCAATTTAGTCAGCTATTATAAATAGACGAATGAAATTTGAAATCACCAAGTTACTTTAATTATTTACATTGTTTATTCTTAAACGGTTAGCCTGGTTTAATTAACAATCGCGTTAAGTTGGCTACGTTCTAATGGTAGTTTTAGTATAGCCAATATAAAGCTACTCTGGAATTGAGTAAAATAAAATGATATCTTTAATACTACATACATTGTTTAACATTGTTTACACTTAAGTATTTATTAGCATGTATTAAAAGTCAATGGAAAAAATACAATTGGATATTTTTGAGTAAGTTTAGTCTTAGAGTACACAGCATCTAAGATCATGCAACTAAATTTCGCTATTACGTAATTAGGATTTTTAACAGCACATTATTTACTAAGGAGTGAATATGGATAGTTGCGGGTTCAAAAGCCAGGCACACACCTCTGACTTTTCGTATTCGTTATGGGTGTATTCACAGGGATTTATCACTTACTTTAACGGTGAAAGAAAACATCGTGAGGAAACCTGCACACCCAAAATCTTAGGAATTTATTAGGTGTGTAGTCCACCAACACGCAATAGGTTAGCGTGCTGGACTAAGGCCTAAACCCTCCCAGTTGTAGAGGAGCGCCCAGCAGTGGGACGTATAATAAGGACATAATGATTAAAAACTAGAGCTATTATGTCAACCAAATCAGTCAACAAGTCATGATGTTTAAAGTAAAGACTTTCCTAATCTTTACTATCAAACCAAACCCAACACGAACTCCAAAACAGCATGTACGTGGGAATAAATGTTTCAATTTAGCCATACTAAAAGTGCGCCTTTTACCGAGCTCTCAAAGGCGTGTTCATAAACGTGACTGGAACTCGCAGCAGACGTGGCCGAGGCGTTCACAGAAATTAGTTTCAGAGTTGTACGCCTCGCTGAATTGTACATCTAACTAAACAAAAAGGTCTAATGGATTCATCGGAATTAACACTGAAATACTGGCTTTCGGATGTGCCGTTACTGGCTTTGATTTTTTCATTCCTTCGTTTTATTTACTAGTTGGTAGTTGCGCGTTGTTTGTAAACGGTACGATATCTTTGATTTGAATGGGCGAGCATCCAATGGGATCTCTAGATGAATGTTTCGCTTACGTTCTGTTTTCATCTTTTATTTATTCGTTCCGTGGTGTTTAGACAATCATATTGCTAAAATTGGTATTTCGCCTACGTATGACTACTTGTGGATTTCGATACGGTTTTTTGTGATCTACATAGTGTTCTCAGTGAGATAGTAAAGTTAGAGATAAGCTGAGATATTTTAAGATTAATGCATAGACACACAAATGTCTCGTTCCATTTAAAACAAAAATATGAGTGTAGCAGTATCAGGCATCGCTTGGCGGCATTTTTACTAGGAAGAACCTAGTCATCCTTCCAAATCTTTATGATAATAAAAAAGTATCCCGAAGAGTCATCAGAAAACCAATAACATTGACTAGAACTAGTCAAACGCATAAAAGAAATCTGTCCAAAATTGCTAAGCTGATAAAGCAAAGTATAAACTATAAAGTAGAACACTGGCTCGTAAGTTTCTAAAAAGGTGTATTGTGAGAAATAAAGATGTAAATTTAAAAAATGTTTAAGACTAAATAAGTCCCTAGATAAAAGCAGAACAAGTTGTATATTAATAGCAGGTATTGTTCCGTAACTATTATCGCGTCGAACAAAAGTTGAACTGGAACAAGAAGCGAACTACGCTAACTCAATTTACTTACAAGTTCCCGTGAAAAGTACACTTATTACCTTCTTCTTGGAGACATTGTTCACTTAGAAGAGATAAATGTTGGACATTTACAAAATAATTCATAGAGCGAGGGAGTATAATATTTGGAGAACATAGAAAAGTGGCTAAAAATTTTAATATACGTTATTTTCCATATCAATTCATAAACTTCCAATTGATGGGCAAAATTTTACAATACTATTGAACAAAGTTAGGCATCAATCCATCATCATTAAGACCATATCTCATAGATTATTTGTATTTGTAACAATCCTGATTTGATTTTAACAATCCTAACTGAAGCCATTATTCTACGTCTTTTTTTTTGTTCTCGAGGGGAAAGCTGATTATGGCTCTACTTCCCGCCAACCCTGGGAGAGGGGGCGGGAAGCGTATGTCAGGTTCACCGGTCTTCCAGCCCGACTATTCTACGTCTAACGGTACAACCACCATTTTCAATGAAAATGATCAATCTTTGTTAAATATGTACTTCACCCAGACTTATCCGCTCCTCCAGCCGAAGCTCTATTCAGTTCTTAATATAAAACTTATAAATATAAACTACTGCGAGATCCATAGCAGTCAGTTGCCCTCGCCCCGGCGATCAGATTAAATTATTCAATCGCCCAATTTTATGGCGAATAACCGTCAAACATCCAAGCGTTGTCGTCGATAATCGGATGTCCTTCCAATATCACATCCATTGCGTCTTCAATATAGCCTTTATCGTTATACTTTACTCTGTCCGCAGCTATATTTCACTACTTAATCAAGTGGATCTTTCTATGCGACAAACGTAATATACTCGTCATTTTATTATTTATATGAATAATGGGTAGTATTTAAATTAATGAGGTTGTTGTAAAACTATATACAACTCATGCCGTTTGGGTTAAGGTTGTTTGAAGGTGGTCACTTTAAACACGATCTATGAATGTTATTTAATGTTTGGCTCATTTATTTGATTATGTATGATTTATAAAAATGAACTATTTTATATAAAAATATACTTGATACTCTTTTGCATAACATAGAGATCGCTTAATAAAACGCCAAGAAAGAGGAACGAAAATGGTAAAAAAAACCTTGACTAGTTAAAACCATAGGATTCAATGACATTAGCACACCAATAAAGTAATTAAATACAACAAACAAGTTAAAGGTATTCTTTAATATATACTTAAATTATAGGCATGCGTGACGTATAAAAACATTATATTTTGTGACAGGCAATGAATGGAAAAAATATAATAAGAAGGATTAAATACAATAACACGTTAAACAAAAGTAAAACAAATAAAAAAAGGAAAAATAAAAATCAATTAATTATAGCAAATCGAGGCAATGATTTATAAATATTTTTGTTTGTGTATACTTAAATATATTATGCAAATGTATTTTGTTTCTCTCAAAGAACTGGTTCTAGCGTTTATCGCCCGACTTCGTTTTTTTCGTGTTAGTTTAATATAATTCCCTTACCTTCCTATGTGCCACTTTTTCCCGTAGATATTTCATGACATTTGACACCGCCCTGTAATATTAAAGTAGTAACACGTTCCAGAATATCTAAAAATGTACGTTAAAAGCAGCCTTCTGATATTCAGTGGTACGTCTTCTTCATTCAATGAATTTAGGCCATCTAGTTGATGCGTACAGCCATCAAGGCGTATTTGCGTAACCTATATTCGGTACAGGCCGCCTTCATATTCCCACTAGATTAGGAATTCTATGAACCGAGTAATACATTTTTAAGACCTACGTTTTCTTGACATTGTATTGAGCGTTTTCATGTGAAAGTTGTGAGGCTTAAATTTTTTTCAAGACAGTTGGGAGTGATGATGATGACGTGCTTCTAAATTGGGAAAGAAAAGCCAACCTAAGGGTCAATAATTTGTAACTGAACAGAAAACAACCTTTTAAATTCGACAGCCCCGTGGCGCAGTTGGCTAGACACCAGCTTGCGAAACGAGAGGCTGCGGGTTCGATCCCCGCACCGAGACAAATGTTTGTGTGATCCACAAATATTTGTTTCGGGTCTGGGTGTTTGTGAGACCGAAAAGTCTCTCGTAGTTTCTGATACCCACGACACAGGACTTTTATCCTAGTGTGGGGTCAGAACTACGTATAATATGACTGTTGCGTGTATTTATTTATTTATTTATTATTTATAAATGTCTTGTTGATTAAATTTTTGTGCTTCCATTAATTCCATTAATAAGTGATCACATACGATTTACAATCAGTGAGTTTCCCTTCTTTCTTATCTTTATCAGCCCATATACGTCCCACTGTTGGGCGCGGGCCTCCTCTACAACTGAGAGGGTTTAGGCCTTAGTCCACCACGCTGGCCTAGTGCGGGTTGGCGGACTACACACCTAAGAAATTCCTAAGAGTTTTTAGGTGTGCAGGTTTCATCACGATGTTTTCCTTCACCGTTAAAGTACGTGATAACTCATTGTGAATACACACATAACTTCGAAAAGTCAGAGGTGTGTGCCTGGGGTTTGAACCTGTGACCGTCGAGATTCTCGACCGCGTGTCTAAACCTCGAGGCCATCACGACTTCCCTGCGACCTTCTTAATATAACGTTAGTCTTGATATCAGGAATGTTTCTTAATAACCAAAGTTACAACTAAAGAAATACTTCAAAGCCGCAATAAAATCAGCACAAATACTCGAATTTTGCTAACAGCCAATTCCAGTATCGAAAAGCAATTGTCTTCGGCTGGCCACAATTCTTAAAGCAAAATATAGAAATTGCTACAACTAAAACTTGATTTCGACGTCGTTAAAATACCAACTTCGACAATGCCAGCAGGGACGATCCATGGGGATTTTTATTTAAAACAAAAGAGGGCGCAGGTAGCCAATCCACTGACGCCTGGAGGGCTTTTAAATCCCCTCTGAGAGGAAAGAGGGACGACGGGTTCTTGCGAGGGATGAAAAATTGCTTTGCATTCAATACAGACTTTCCTGATAAAGTTATATGTAAATATGGTAGTTACAGTTTTGAAAGCGATTTGGTAAACACAAATCAAACTAAAACGTTGAGAGCGAGTCTGGAAAGTTTCCGTAACTGTTGGATACACGCCTATAGCGGATATCGGAACGCCAGACAAGCGTAATGAAAGATTTTGTTACTCGTAAAAGTGAAGATTTTTTCAGTCAAACGAACTTAATTTATACTTGTTTTATTTCGACTTGACTGCCTCGTGGTCTCGCGGTACAAGTATGTGCTGAGCGACCTAGAGGTCCTGGATTCGATTCCCGGGTCGGGCAAAGTGTTATTGGGTTTTTCCGTTAGGAAATTCTCAGTAGCAGCACGGAGTCTGGAATTGTGCCCGAAAAACGGCAATAGGCTCGCCACCTATTACGTGGGAATAATACATACCTGACGAAATGTGGGTGCAGAAATGAACCTCTGCCTACCCCTTCGGGGAATACAGGCGTGAGTTTAAGTATGTATGTTATTAAGACTTCGCAGCGGCCCTTACACCCATGTTTCGCTATTCAACACAATCATGCTCATCCATCGAAGAAATAACAAGACTTTTTAGGCTCACAAACACCACTGAAACAAATAAACAAATATTTGTGGACTGCAGAAACATTTGTCTCGATGTGGGGGGGGGGGGGTCAAATACGCGGCCTCAGGGGCTACGGTTTGCATAGACAAAACTATAGGAGGGAAGACAAAGGGTCGTAAAATAGCACACGGTATGATTATTTTAATCGCTCTAAAAGTGAGATACATCGTGTTTTCATGCGATTGCCAAATCCAACTCTTTTATTTAAAACATAAAAGACTTTTAATATTGATATAGTCACTATAAGATGTTGTCTGGTAAGCTAAGTGCATAATAACTTAAGACAAAAGGTCCCTTAAACGGAGACTGAATAAATTTATCGACTTGGTATCACATGGATCTCACAACTTTTTACGGTAGAAGAACTGAGTTGCGAGACTTGGTTTTTTTTACAAGTTTTGTTTTTTATGGGATCTCATTTCTTTTTGTAGAAAGTCCTACTTTTTTCCTTTTCGGTACCTTCTACTTATTGAGTACTAACAACGGATATTCTTAAAACCCACGCTCTGTCTTATGAGCTTTGCTTACTTTTGTAGGTAGTCTTCCTCTTCTACATACGAGACGAGACATGTTCTTTATTTTAAAATAATAATTACTTTTTGCGTTAGTTAGGAAAAATTAGGGCCGCACGTCAAACGTCAGTTAAAGTGAATCCTTTTGTAAAATTGTTATCTCTCTTTCACTATAAATTGGTACTGTCAATGTACCAAACAGAAAATTACAACATCAAGCTTAACAGAGGTATAGCTTGAATTGATTTACGGCACCAAATGCCGCACTCAATTTTTTTTAATGAATAAATTACTTGACCCTATATGAAGATTTCCTCACGATGTTTTCCTTCACCGTTAAAGTACGTGATAATTCATTGCTAATACACACATAACTTCGAAAAGTCCGATGAGTGTGCCTAGAGTTTGAACCCGCGACCGCCGGAATTCTTGACCGCACGCCTAAGCCTCAATACCATCACACCTTATCTGTCTATACCTACATTCCATTATCTTATACATATACAGGTACACTGGTTTATTAGCTGCAAATGTAACTTTGTAATCCTATATATTTATATGGAATTACAAAGTTATTTATGCAGTTTTTGAATCTAGACAACTAGACCGAAATTGCAAGATATTTTAATTTTTCCTTAAGTTATACACTAAACTCTAATTGTGTTCCAAATTTGAAGCTTCTATGTCGGCTAGAAGTGCCTTAGAGTTTTGATGATCGGTCAGTGAGTGACCAAAACCGCGAAGTTTGACTAGTTATAATTCTTAAACTACTGGTTCAAAATAAATAAATTTTGATATATACAGAGTTTATACTATTCTTGCTTGGTGATTAAAATTTCAGGTTTATAGGTTTATCCACAACGAAGTTATAGGGTGTCGAAAATGGCCTGAGTTGCTTCGAGAAAAGTATAGTACGGCCGTGCCGCTTTTTCCCTCGACTTGGCGGGGGCACTGCCGTGCCCCCAGAAAAGTGTAGGCTATTCACAGAACATTAATTAGTCTATAAGTTTTTGTGGGTGGATTTTGATCATAGTTATGTATTTTACACACGATTTTTTATTATTTTAAGGGTTTAATAAAATAATTCCAAATTGTCCCGAAGGCAATTGCATGTTCCAACTCTTCGCTATAGTAATAACAAGATCCGAAATAACGGTTTTAATTAACGTTTCAAAAGATGTTTGAAAATTGTTTTGATTTGATTCCAATTTATAATTGCCGCCCCGAGCCCAATAACAAACTTGTCTTTTTTATTGTCAGAAAATATGCATAGCCATATCCTGGGACTCATTGCTGGGTTTTGGAATTTTCGCCCAGAAAAAAATATTTCTCGGTCAAACAAATGGGATATTTCAACTTATTTTTTACTTTAAAAGCGACCTATCTGCCTTTCGCCAGTTATTCGTCTATTTGAAAAAAAAACTAAAACTAAGGTGCAATTTAAGCACAAGGTTCGTGAACTGTTGCTAGTTAGTGAAAATGCAGAACCTTCATAACAGTAATTTTTATTTTTTTATTATGTATTTTGTTCATAACATTGTAATTATATTTACACACCTGCCTCATTTCATCTCTGCATCACCCTAGGTTTGACTGTAAGAGAATGCCTTAGGCATTAAGTCCACCTAAACAAAATGTATAAAGTGTAAATAAATAAATAAATAAATTTCATTGGATAGGTAATAATAGAAATCAATTTATGTAGTGGTACAACCACATTTTAATTTTTAATGAAAATCAAACTTATTTACTTACGGATTCATGTCAGTTAAGCGACAAAAAATAAGTATTTAGATACAAATTGCTTATGGATCCTGTTTTTACATACAAGGTGTCGCCACTTCGAGAAGTCTTGAAAATATTATTACTGAGTTTCTACGACGAATAACTCTTTGCTCCCATTTTCTTATACGTGCTCTTATCACATAATAAGAATTTAGGCCAATATTTAATTCATACATTTTTTTAATGATATAGTATAAAAGTAACAGCTTACAGAAATAGTATTTTTATTTTCAGTTTGAGAGCTAACTCAAAACGGGAACTTTCGGGTTTCATAATAAAACAATTGTATTTGTACCCACTTACTTTGAATTTAAGACACACGGTGCTTATTTCTGTACCTACCATTAAAAGTAATTTTAGGCGCATAATTTGCTTTTTTAATTAAAGTTTGGGAGTTGATGTAGCTAATCGAGGCCATTTAATAATAGTTTCATTATTCTCCTCAGTGCAGTTTTTAATTTCTTTTTAATAGGAGTTTGAACGTTCCGTTTACGTGCAAAGCGCCGTTCTCAAAACTGCTGGCAATCACTTTAGGTTTTGCGGATTTGACAACACATTAGCGCCAGGCCTCAGCAATTAAGTATCCCTACTTAGGTAAGTAATATATACAAATTTGTAATATCAAACTTCAGATACTTTCTTTCTATCTACAGGGCATAGGATAGGTACTATCACAAACATAAAAATTAGAACAAACCATAAAATTCTATTCTGTTACACGGACCATAGACAACGAATTCGATTTTCAAATTAGCTTAAATCCTCTTTCACAACAAAGGACTATAAAATCGATGCTACTTTAACGTTCCGTTCCTATTTCAAAACCACGGTGGTTCATAATGCCAAAATCCCGCGTGCCAGACACGCGGCAAAACAAAGCGCGCGCCTTTATCTGAAGCCCCTGTTAATTTGGCACCCGTCCCAGTTCGTTACGTATAAGCAGGTGGATGGAAACCCTACATGTCTACCAAATGTGGAACATACCAAACAATCTGTCGCCAAATACTTGGTTAGGGTTGACAATGTTACCAATGATACTTATAAACGTTAGTATATTGACTACTATTTAAAACATGCTATGTCTCGTTTTCACGGGACGTACATATATGGGCTGATGATGATGATTATTTGTTTGAGTAATCTTCATAATATGTTCTATTTCATCACGACAGCGTCCGTGGCGCAGTAAGCTAAACGCCAGCTTGCA
Source organism: Hemaris fuciformis (assembly GCA_907164795.1). Taxonomy (NCBI): domain Eukaryota; kingdom Metazoa; phylum Arthropoda; class Insecta; order Lepidoptera; family Sphingidae; genus Hemaris; species Hemaris fuciformis. The sequence continues at coordinate 3,326,611 of OU015454.1, forward strand.
AAATAAAACGAGAGGCCGCAGGTTCGATCCCCGCACCGAGACAAATATCTGTGTGATCCACAAATATTTGTTTTGAGTCTGGTTTTTTGTGAGACTGAAAAGTCTCATAGTCTCTGACACCCTAGACACAAGACTCGTATCTTAGTGTAGGGTCAGAACTATGCAAGTGACTGTTGGATGTATTTATTTATTTATATTTTTTTAATACAAGTCTCGACGGGGATTGGTAACCATACTATGCGAACATTTTATTATTATAAAAATCAGACATGAAATTAAAACCACAAGGACATAAATCGTAAATGCCAACTGTGGACTGTCAACCCTGCTTAGCTCGATAATAACTGGCGGAAATAAGAGAGGTTTGTCCCGACTGTCGAGCACTTGTAGCGGCCAACTGTTACAGGAATCGTACTGGATTACTTGAGGTGTATGGGATAAGAGATGGCGTGTAAAGCAACAGTAATCTACAGCAGTGTCGGTACTTCCATAGGAGCCCAAAAGCCCAGCTTGCCTTACAAAATTACGAATCTTTAATCTTCAAATCTTTGTTTATCAAAATCAATAAATGAGAATATCCTGACCCCACAATAAACAATTATAAATTAGACATTATACAATTAACGTGTAACGCTTTTGGTCTTCTATGGAAGTGCCGCCACTGGTCTACAGCAGTAATAAAAATAGGCGATAACGGTCTCTTTTGGATGTTACAGAGTTCTAGGTGGTGGAATTTTTTGATATTAGGAGGTTCGCAAAGAAATCTCATAAAGCCGACTAAATTCGTCATCCAAACAAGAACACGAGCATATAAGAAACTTGCCCTGAAGAGTTAGTAGAGGTCGCAACAATATGTTTCTATATGAATGTTTGCAGTGCCTACAATGACTTTGAAAACATAAGCATTAGACATACTATGTAGATATAATAAGTAATATTTTATAAATATATTTGATAGAGACTGGGTGATTAATTAATACATCTTTGGCCGTTTCCCACCACACACCCGCAACTGTAATTCCTGTGCTCCAAGATCAACAGCGGCACGCCGTATTGACGCCGAGCACTGAAGCTCAACGAATCTAAGGGAACCTTATTTGTCATGATCCCGCAAAGATGTTAGTCAGAAAAAATATATAAAGGAGGAGTTACAAAAACTTGTCCACTTCACTCAGTGCTTAACAGACTTACGTTTAAGATCTCAGCTTAGCATTAATAGGGTAGTATATCTCCGCTTCCGCCTGTGCCTTGTTCGTGTGCAGCCAACTGTCACGGCAACGACTGTTCGGCGTAGGTAATCTTTCCCAATTCACGGCTGAGGGTAACTTCTTCATTTGCGCGAATGCGTCACGTGGACAAATGGGAGCACAACCCTAATGAAACGACATGGCAACCCTACCGCCGCACCTACAGACAACAACAATAACTTCCCAGCAAATGTTGCGGATCTTGGTTGTATTATATTTTTTCTACTGAAAGTGATTACAACTAATAAATCCGGTAAAGTGCCGACAACTGCGGGTATTGCAAGAGCACTGATGTTATTGGTTAAAGGTCAGTCTGTAAACTGAGAGGTGGTCTCAAAATGAGAGGAATGTTTATTTTCGTATACATGTTTTGAGTCTGTATATTTGTCACAAGGAAATTTTTATATGTAGTTTATGGTGCCCTAAAGTTTATCTTACATCACGGCTACGCGTGAGGCTATGTTAATCTTAGTTTACCAATTGAGATACTACATTGACACATTTGGTTTGAGGGACTCTGATTATCTTTTACAACTGTTGTAAACCCAATCAGCTTTCAAATAATAATAAAAAGGAATCATCAAACTGGTCCACCCAGTTGAAAGTTCTGTAAATAAAAATAAAAAATATACAGACGAATTGATAACTTTCTCCTTTTTTTGAAGTCGGTTAAAAAACAAAGTAGCTAACAGCCTTTGAAATGATGTGAACGAAGAGAAGGGAAAACAAAACGGGCAAACTTGAATCATCATCAGCCCATATACGTCCCACTGCTGGGCACGGGCCTCCTCTACCATTGAAAGGGTTTAGGCCTTAGTCCACCACGCTGGCCTAGTGCGGGTTGGCAGACTACACACCTAATAAATTTCTAAGAACTTTTAGGTGTGCAGGTTTCATCACGATGTTTTCCTTCACCGTTAAAGTACGTGATAATTCATTGTGAATACACACATAACTTCGAAAAGTCAGAGGTGTGTGCCTGGGGTTTGAACCCGCGACCGTCGAGATTCTCGACCGCGTGCCCAAACCTCGAGGCCATCACGACTATCCTCGAGGCCATCACGAACTTGAATCGTTGGCCAAATTAAATATTCCCAAATAAAATTTAAATTAAAACTCGCCAAATTAAAACTCCCAAAGCTCATATGTCAATTGATATACTTCACATTAATCATTACTACCTACAGTCTTTTTTAGTTGTAACCAAATTTTAATTTTATTTTATTTTTAATTTTATTTAAAAGTTTTTAGGAATTTCTTAGGTGTGTAGTCCGCCAACCCTCAATAGGCCAGCGTTGTGGACTAAGGCTTAAACCCTCTCATTTGTGCCCTGAAGTGGGGCGTATATGGGCTGATGATGATGATGAAATTTTATACTGCCATTTTCTAAGTAACTTCCATTAGTAATCTCCCATTTTGATAACAAATTTCCTCGATTCTATCCTAAGATACCTCAAAACATTAATTTCCCCAATATATTTTTTCGTTTAGACCGGTTCCCTTAGTCTCGCCTTCACTGTACTATCTTAATCTTATTAATTATGTTAGGAGACTTCATAAAGTTTGAAAAGTCAGCAATAAAACCAATTTGAAGAATTTGCCTCGAGTGGTCGTTAGATGGAGCGCTTCACATCTTTTTCCAATAAGTGGGCACGTCGAGTGTCAAGTGCCATTGAATTATTCTTCAAAAAATGAAATGTGCTGGCGTTAGAACAAATATTTTCTTGTAAATACTTTATGCGGTATAAATAAACTTTATTTACATACCATTTAATATTGTTTCCGTATCTTTATATTAGATTGTTTTATTATTTTAATGTTACGAAATATCTATGTTTTCTGGATTTGGAAACAAAATCCGAATACCTAAATGTATCGAATGTATTTACCTAAAAGGTGTGATAGACAATACGTCAATGATATTATATAGCTAAAATAACCAAATATCGTTGTTATCGAAATTATTCATATCGATTTGAAAAAAAGAAACGTTAATTGAAAAAAAACACAAAATACGCCTAACATTGGATATAAAGTATAAACCAAACGCTCTACGTCGATAAATAAATTAGAATGAAATAAACACGGGAATATAGTCTCATCGGTCCATCAAGGCTATAAATTCGAAATTCACAAAAGATTTTTACTTACAGCTCTCGCGAGCAACTTATAACAGTATCCGATATAGGGCTCCATAACTCTTACCGAAGCTTTACGAGGGCAAATTTAAATATTCATGATGCGGCCACAAAATGCTGTTATACAGAAAACTATTTATGTAACAAGTAGTCTATAGATAGAACGTTAATTAAAGGAGGTCCAAACCTTTCAACTAATAGGGAACAATGGAAAATATTTATCGTAATTTTGTTAATTGGATTAGATTATAATTAAATATCTCTAGATTGAGTTAATTACGAACAACATGAGATTAAATGTTGGGTTGGCACAAAGGGCTAAAAGGAAGTATTTTGTATATATGATACTAGAAGAGATCGCCTTGTGCGATAAGGCCGCCCATTGTACTTTTCTAGTTCTCTGTACTCCTTAGTTTTAGTGTTGTGTGTACAATAAAGTTTTAAATAAATAAAAATAATAAATACTAGAGATGGGGTCCAGCTCTACTCGAAAAAAACGCATGTTATAACTTTCTGAGTAATATGTTTGGTGATTGTGGTTCGTATCGTATTGGGCCTCGCTTCGCTATACACCACTTCAAGGCGCGAAAGGATTCGGAATCTTTGTTATATAACGTGGACAATCTCAACTTCACACAAATCCAACATTGTAGTAGGATTCATTCATATACCTAATTGAAAACCTTGCATAATCCAATTAACTACGTACAAAATTATAATTAATTTACTAACTTAAGTCAGCAAACGTCAGCTGTGCATTTCATTAAAATTAGGTTTTTTACTACTAGATCTAAAACCCTTGCATTTAACATTGGGAGAAAACCGTGCTTAGAGAGATAAAAAAGACAATCTATCAAAAAAAACAACTTAAGATTTTATCAAAGTCCTATTATGTCACGAAATAACATACCCCTTTTGAAAACAGATTCATTCCATCACTTCCAACGAGAACAATTACTAAATCTTTGATATAAGATACTCTACTACAGAATTAAACATACGTAGCTCGTAAATCGCGACTCGCTTCGTAACAAAGACAAGCTCATTCCGAATGCCGCATACATTGACTTTATTGTATGCGTTCCGTAACATAGACATAATTTATTCATGCGTGGATATGTCAGGAGGATAGGATAAACAGCTCTTCGCGCACCTTCAATAACATTGGATGAGACACGGAGAAATACGAGGTCTACTACATTTTCATCCAAGATTTCTTATCCATACTTACATATTACATACAGAGTGTAAGCAGAGCGTGATCGATAACTAAGGCAGGTAATAGTTAAGGTGAATACAAACACATTGAGGCTAAAAAATACCGAAAATAAATCACAAAAAAAAAAGTTTTACTACCCACTATAATTATTATCTGTCTCAGTTTTCGATTACGCTATGTCTACATTTTGTACTGATACCCGTATGCTTAAAAAAGTTGAGGTATATTTCTAAACCTAAGTTTCAACACATGAGTTTTAGGTCCCGCGTAGAAGACGGCGCGCCTACAGCCATTTTACCATTGAGAGCTCGAAGCCGGATCATCTAGATTGCATGCCGTACACTTACACCATAGTAACGACGATGCATATACGCTTAAAGAATTAACACCTTTTTTCCATAAAACTACACATATTCAAATACAAGAAAAATGATTTGCACGCACATATACGCAATTGCGTCTCGCGTCCACAAGAACGGCTAAGAGTCTAACTTTCCGTATGACGTGGCTTCAAAACGCTTGTGAAATCAATTAAATGTACCTCGCCCTCCGCCCTTTCAGTACTCGCGACGTAATGAGCGGCGCGCCCAGTACCACACGACGTACAATTTTTTACGATGACGTGCGAAAAATAAAACATACACGCTAATCTTCAACATTTTTACACGGGGTTTTTGTGCTGAGTTTTCTTGGTTGATTTATATCACTGTAAGGTGAGTTTTAAGAATGATACTAAGTCATCTTAGTTAATGAAACACATACCAGTTTCTATTTGCAAGAGAACTCGAAAGTTGGTTTGAATGTCATAGAATCACCAATGATATATACATATATAGTGAATAGAAATAAACTCAGAAATGAGAATGTACATTTACCGACACTCACTTAGTTTTAAACCTAAAATAAAATGGGTTGTCTGGAAGAAATCGCAACTAGCGATAAGACCGCCTGTTGTAGCTACATATATTATTGGTTCTTCTCATAGTTGCTTGTTATTTATGTTACATTAAGTTAAGTTAGTTATGTATGTTGTAAAGTTAAGTAACTCAAAATAATAAAAATAAAAACAAGGGATGCTCAGTGGTAGGAAGCAGGGTGCCTTCCCTGGAAGCGTTAGCTCCAGGAGAGGTAGTCGCTGCATCGTCCGTGGGGACGTCCGCGGAGGGGACCGCGCCAGCCCGGATCGATTCCGAGTCCGGACTGAGCTGCGACTCTTCGCGGGCGAAGAGAAGGAAGATTCAAAGAAGGCGGCAGGCAACGCTCGGTGACAGTGACACCGCAGGCGAGCCTGGCCCCTCCAAGGGGTCAAAAGAACACGCTCCGGTTTCAGCCACAGACGAGGAGGCTGTGGCTGAAGCCAGCAAAAAATACAAGGCGGCTCTTCGAAAGGAGCGTGCCGCCGAAGTGAAGAGGAAAGCCGAAGCGGAGGCGGAGCTGGCCAGGGCCAAGAAGGCCTGCCCTTTCCGTGAGCCAAAGGCTCCGGAAATGCCAGCTTCCACCCGAAGGGAGGCGCTCATCAGGATGGCGGATCGGCTCCGCAACGTGACGAAGACGTCCAGAAATCTGAAGGGTGAACTTCAGAGGGACGTCAACGTCAGCGTTGCGGAGCTGGAGGAGTTGGCGAACGAGCCACCCTCGGCGGAGTTGGCCCGCGCGGAGGCGGTAAATGCCAGCCTCCGCGAAAAGGTGACGGCACTGGAGGTGGAACTCGCCACCCAGTCCAAGCTCCTGGAGGAGCTGACGGCCACTGTTCGGTCGCAGTCGCGACCGACAGTTGCGCCCGTGGCGTCTTCAGGGGATGATCGCCTCGAGCAAGTATTGCGTCAGATCGCAATGCTGAACGCTCGGGTCGAGGCGATGTCGTTGAGATTGCCTCCGGAGCCGATTCTCCGGCCTCCACTGGCCGCAGACCAAGGGAAGGGAGGAGGAGGGGACCGCATAATCCCCGCCCTTCCAGCCAGTACTCAGCCCGCAGCCAAGCGTCCTGGTGCCGTGCCCCCCGCAGCGGTTCCCGACCGCCAATCGCGCCAGCGGAAGCGGGGGAACCGAAAGCGCCTGGCACCGCGTCTACCGACGCCAGCTCCGCGTTCTCTCCCCCCGCCACCCGTGTCCATGGAAACTCCATGGACCGAGGTGGTAAAGCGGGGGAAAAAGAAAAAGAAGAAGTCTGGGGGGCACAACACCACCGCCCCCCCTAAACCCCAGCCGACACAGCCGCCGCGCAAGCCGGTGCCCCAGCTCCGCCTCCCGCAGAGAGCCGCCGTCACTCTGACGGTGCTGCCGGAGGCGTTGGAGCGGGGCACGACGTATGCCCAGGTACTGCGCGAGGTCAAAACTCACGTGGACCTCACTAGCCTGGGCATCGCCGGTATGAAGGCCAGACGAGGAGCCACCGGGGGCTACATCTTCGAGGTGCCCGGGCCGGAGTCGGAGGCAAGGGCCGACTCCCTCATCAGCAAGATGAGGGAGGTACTTGCCGGGTCGGAGGGCGTTCGCGTCAGCCGACCTGTCAAGACTGCGGAGCTGCGCATCTCGGGGCTGGACGAGTCCGTCACCCCCGAGGCAGTCGCAGCGGCCGTCGCTCGGCTCGGCGAGTGCTCGCCCGAAGATATTCGGGTGGGGGAAATCCGGGCCGAGCGCTCCGGTATGGGCGCCGTTTGGCTCCGGTGCCCGGCCAAAGCGGCTGAAAAGCTCACCAGGGCAGGACGCGTCTTGGTGGGCTGGGTGTCGGCTGGGGTCCGGCTTTTAGAGCCTAGGCCCTTGCGGTGCTTCCGGTGCCTCTTTCGGGGGCACGTAAGGATAAAGTGCACCGCGGAGTGTGACCGCACCGGGATCTGCTACCGGTGCGGTCAAGAGGGCCATAAGGCCCGTGATTGCCAAGCGGACCCGCACTGCACAATCTGTGCAGCTGCGGGTAAGCCCGCTGGGCACAGGGTGGGCGCTAAGGCTTGCGTCGCCTCCTCCGTCCCGCACCGCTCTTTACACGGTGCGAGATCTGAGGTTGTGGCGCGGCCGAAACCGCCCACCCCGGAGATGATGGAGATCGCCCATAGTTAGTATGGCACATAACTTCCTCCAGGCGAACATCAATCACTGCGCCAGGGCGCAGGATTTGTTTGTTCAGTGCCTGGCGCAGTGGTCGATTCAAGTGGCTGTGGTCTCCGAGCCATACTTTGTTCCTTCCCGGGATGACTGGGCTGGGGACCTAGATGGCTTGGTGGCCGTCATCACTCGGGGCGCCGCCGGATCCCCGCCCTTCGAAAAAGTAGCGAAGGGCTCGGGATGCGTGGCGGTCCTGTTGGGAGGGATTTGGGTCGTAGGAGTGTACTTCTCTCCCAACAGGTCCCTGGCGGAATTCGAGAGCTTTCTGGTCCGCCTGGGGGCCCTGGTGGTGCAAGGCAGTCAGTCCTACCCCGTGCTAGTCGCCGGTGACTTCAACGCCAAGTCCTTGGCTTGGGGCTCGTCGGTGACGGATGCGCGGGGTAGGGCCCTGGAGGAATGGGCGATCTCCATCGAGCTGGTCGTCCTGAATCGGGGGTCGGAGGACACGTGCGTGCGGCATAATGGCGGTTCGGTGGTGGACATAACGTTCGCCACCCCGGCCCTTGCCCGCCGTGTCCGGGGCTGGAAGGTCCTGGTTGACGAGGAGACGCTGTCCGATCATCGTTACATCCGGTACAGCGTCTCTGCTTCCCGGGCCCCTACCCAGCCCGGTGGTGGTCCCGCTACCCGATTCACGGGCGGCCGGCGGTGGGCCGCTAAGCGCCTCGATGCGGAGGCTGCGGAAGAGGCCGCTCTTGTTCAGGCGTGGATCTCCGTACCGGACGGACCGGTGCGGGTCGAGGAGGAGGCGGAATGGTTCGGGGTGGCGATGTCGCGCGTCTGCGACGCGTCGATGCCCCGGGTCACCCGCCTCCCGGTGAAGCGCCAGGTGTACTGGTGGTCGGCGGAGCTTTCGCAGCTGCGCGCGTCTTGCGCGGCTGCGCTACGCCGACTCTCCAGGCACCGTCGTCGTCGGGTCCGCCGACCTGGCGACGACGAACAGGAGCGGCTGCTCTACGGCCTCCACAGAGGGGCGAAGAGAGCGCTGCGGGTGGCCATTGCACGAGCAAAGGCCGCGGCTTACGAGGAGTCCCGGAGGTCTCTCGATAGAGATCCGTGGGGGCGTCCATACCGTGTGGCGTTGAGCAAGCTCCGCCCATGGGCGCCCCCGCTGACGGAGAGTCTTCGGGCAGACCTCGTCGAGGACGTCGTCGCGGCTTTGTTCCCGGCCACCGAGGAGTTCACTCCTCCACCGATGGCGCCACGTCCACCGGCGCCATCGTCGTTGGTTTCGGCAAGGGATATCCCGGAGGTGTCGCCTGAAGAGCTGGAGGCGGCAGTGCTTCGGCTGCGGGGCAAGAACTCGGCCCCGGGGCTCGACGGGGTGGACGTATCTGGGTGCTCGCCGTCGAGTCGCTGGGCTCGAGGCTCCGCAGCCTGTTCTCCGCGTGCCTGCAGCAGGGCAGCTTCCCGTCGCGGTGGAAGACGGGCAAGCTTGTCCTGTTGAGGAAAGAGGGGCGACCCGCAGAGTCGCCGTCGGCGTACCGGCCCATCGTGCTGCTCGACGAGGTGTGCAAGCTCTTTGAGCGTATCTTGCACGCGCGCCTCGTCGAGCATCTGGAGAGCACGGGCCCGGACCTGGCAGATTGCCAGTTCGGGTTCCGGAGGGGCCGGTCGACGATACACGCGATTCTGCGAGTCAGGGCACAGGCGGAGGATGCAGTGTCTCGGGGCAAGTGCGTCGTGGCGGTGTCACTCGACATCGCCAACGCATTTAACACCATGCCCTGGGCCTGCATCAATGAGGCACTGCGGTACCACGAGGTTCCGCCCTACCTACGGCGTCTGGTGCAGGCGTACTTGTGTGACAGGTACGTCGTGTATCCGGGCGCCGACGGGTGGCACCGTCGGGCGGTGTCGTGCGGTGTTCCACAGGGCTCGGTTCTCGGGCCGCTCCTGTGGAACATCGGTTACGACTGGGTGCTTCGTGGTGCCAACCTTCGGGGCGTCGCTGTCGTCTGCTATGCGGACGACACGTTGGTGACAGCGACGGCCAGGACCCCACAGCGGGCCGCCCTGCTCGCCGGGTTCGGGACCGAACTCGTGGTGGGCAGGATTCGGCGACTTGGCCTCCAGGTGGCCCTGCACAAGACCGAGGCTCTGTGTTTTCACGGACCTCGGTCTAGGCCACCGCCGGAGGCACACCTGACGGTGGAGGGCGTGCGGATTCCCATCGGCTCCCAGATGAAGTACTTAGGTCTGATTCTGGACAGTCGATGGAAATTCCGTGCGCACTTCGAGATGCTGTCGCCGAAGTTGGTCCGGGCAGCGGGCGCTCTCGGTCGCCTGCTGCCCAACATTAATGGTCCTGGCTTCCCTTGCCGAAGCCTTTATGCTGGAGTCGTGCGGTCCATGGCCCTGTACGGGTGTCCCGTGTGGGCCAATTCCCTCGGCGCTCGCTGTGTCCGCTTGTTGCATCGTCCGCAACGTATGGTGGCGCAGCGAATCGTTAGAGGGTACCGCACGATTTCGCACGAGGCGGCCTGCGTTTTGGCGGGTACTCTGCCCTGGGAGCTGGACGCCAAGTCCCTCTCGTCAGTGTTCTTCTGGCGGGAGGAGGCGTACCGGCGATCCGGACAGAGACCGGCCCCAAGAGAGGTCGAGGCCATGCTGGCCTCCATCCGCAGCGCCGCCGTGGAGGAGTGGCGTTCCAGGCTGGAGAGTCCAAGTGCTGGCGTGGCGACCGTCGCGGCAGTGCGTCCTGTCCTCCAGCAGTGGGTGGACAGGCGCCACGGTGCGCCGACCTTCCGGCTGACGCAGGTGCTCACCGGGCACGGCAGCTTCGGTGCGTACCTGTGTCGCATCGTCGGAGTGGAGGAGACCGCCGTGTGCCACCATTGTGGCAACTGCCGTGAGGACACGGCCCAGCACACGCTTGAGGAGTGCCCAGCCTGGGACGAGGAGCGCAGCGCTCTCGTAGCGGTCGTGGGGAGAGACCTCTCGCTGCCGACCGTGGTCGCCGCCATGGTCGGCAGCCGGCGGTCGTGGAAAGCTATGCTCTCCTTCTGCGAACGTGTCATTTCGCAGAAGGAGAGCGCGGAGCGGGATCGGGAGCAGACCGATCCCGCTCGTCGCAACAGGCGACGTAGGAGGCGTCGGGCGAACATCTAGCCCGGCGCCCAGAGGCCACGCGGGGCCGCCGTCCCTACCTTGGCGGCCCCCGAGGGGTAACAATTGCTTCGGTGTGCCTTTTGGCACCGCGCAGAGGCGGTCCCGGGTCAATCCATAGCTCTGGCTTCAGGGTATTCCGGGGCCGTCTCGTTGAATGCGCTGATGGTGGCCGTCGCGGGGTTTTTAGTCGGTATTACGGCGCATTGATATTTGGTAGGGACCCGGCCCAGCGGCCGCCCGACAACGGGCGGTAACATCCATGCTGGGTCGGAAGGCGCCGGTGAGTCCGACACACCGTCCGTAAATAGGATTTTCCCCGTAGGAAAAAAAAAAAAAAAAAAGGACTAAACAACGTTACTGAAGAAGCAAGATAATCGACACATAGTCTTTACCAAGGTGCCTTCGTTGCAATTTGACAATAATGTCATACGATACGATACTATAGTACACAATTATTAGAGTACAGATATCTAGCTAACTAGGCGACGATGGCTGTCACGAAGATTCAAGGTGATACGAGGAACCGAAATAAAAGAAGATTGGAAAGAGCCGAACAGAAAAAAGTCCGCTGAAAGGTGAAATTAGAAAATATAATGTCTGAGGAAAGCTGTGAGTTTTAAATAAAAATATATTTCAATTAATTAACAAACAAGATTCTACTAAAAGTAAAAACAAGACCGTACTTAACCTCCTGGTACTAAAATGTAATTATTCCAGGTAAGTGCTATTTCATTAAATTACACTATTAAGATTCCGCTCTTTTACATAAAACCTTGATCCGAATTACTAACTAATTTAATTTAGAAAAGACAAAAAATATTTGAAAAACAAATTATATTTGCCATTTGATTAGAAATTGAGAACAGTTTCCAAATTATTTTTAAAATAAGTAAACACGTAAGAGATCTTAAGAATTTCTTAGGGGTGTAGTCCGCCAACTCGCACTAGGCCAGAGTGGTGGACTAAGGCCTAAACCCTCTCAATTGTGAAATAGACCGGTGCCCAGCAGTGAAACGTGGACTAATGATGATGATTACTATACAAGTATACATACATACATAAACTCACGCCCCGAAGGGGTAGGCAGAGGCGCATTTCTGAACCCACATTTCGCCATGTAAGTATGTATCAGTCCCACGTAATAGGGGGCGATCTCTTCCAGATAACCTACAGTACTGGAATGATTGATGTATTATACTACATCAATATATATGATACTAAATATTCCTACAAAATCCAACAATCAAAGCTATTCATAGAGTAAACAATCATTACTTTGATATCTGTTCCGGGCGCAATCAAAGGCTCCGAACTGTTATTACTGTACGAGTTTGAGTGTGTCTACATTCTATGAATTACGTCATATTTGTCCTTGAGCTGATATTGTGTTTGATCTGGGTATTAGAACAATTCCCTTCTGTATAATGAGCGGAAGCTTGGTTGGAGTATGACCGAGTTGTCAAAATAGTTGCTTTGATGTCGAAGTCAAATATTCTTAGTTATGTATTGCACCGAATCGCTCACATTTAGAGCGATGGACATTTAATTAAGTAAATCATCATCATCTCCTTGCCCTGCTCCCAATTTCACTGGGAGTTGGCGCAGTATGTTTTATCCTTCCACACATCCCTATCAGCCGTCATGTCTTCATTCACCCCTGTCTCTTTCATGTCTTCAGTCACGAATGTCAGTCATGAAACATATTTCAAATCTATACTTATAAAGCTGAAGAGTTTGGTTCAACGTTCTAATCTTAGCTACTTTCGCTTTGAAAAATTATTTATGTGTTGAACAGTGCATGTATCCAGGAAGGTTGCAGGCTACATGTCGTCACGCTACAACCAATAGCAATAAAAAATGCGGCAAAAATATTCCTTTTGAAGTTAGAAAGATTCGCATTCGGAGTTGCGGGCAACATCATTATCATCATCATCAGCCGAAAGATGTTCACTGCTGCACATAAGCCTTCCCGAAAGACTTCCAAAGCGCTCTGCCGGAAGCGGCTTGCATTCAGCGACTTCCCGCGACTTTCATTTTTGCGGACAACAGCTACTTTTAGCTCTTCTTAACCAACACAGAAAATTAATAGTACGTCTAGAATATATCTGTATATATATAACTCAAAGGTGAGTGACTGACTGACATAGTGATCTATCAATGCACAGCCCAAACCACTGGACGGAACGGGCTGAAATTTGGCATGCAGATAGATGTTATGACGTAGGCATCCCCTAAGAAAGGATTTTGAGATGCAGGCTATATAAGATTAGTAACTTTTCAGTTTAAAATATACGAATTTCTACAATCAAAGGCTACAACTGATTTTCTTTATGAACCCAACCCTGTAGTCTACGCGGACGGAGTCGCGAGCAAAAGCTGTGATATATATACGAGGCAAATTATCTTGGGAATTAAACAAGTATTTTTGATATGCACAATTTTCTTATATAAAATTACTACATCATATAAGAATCCTTTGTTACAGAAAACCTATTAGACATTTCATCGTGTCATCCCTCTTTGTTCTACGTTTCTAAATTATAAATGATTTCGCATTGAAGGCTTCAACGTTATTTTTCAAGGCCCGACCTTAAGAATAAAGCATAACCAATTTGGTAAATGCGCGCTCATCCCGGCCCTGCGTAAAATGTAAAGGGCCTCGTTTGAACGGACAGATTGGTCCCATTTTTGAGGCGGCCCACGCGAACGACACGGGGTATAGCATCGTACAACGTTTAAGAGCATGTATCTCCAGCTGAATTATTCACTGATCCGTAACGTTTGACGGCCATGGCTGGGTTTGTGTTGCTTGTTTATCGATATTGACTTTAACAGGGGCTGAGATTGTTCTTGAGTACCTAAGAACTTTAGATGTGCAGGTTTCATCACGATGTTTTCCTTCACCGTTAAAGTACATGATAATTATTTGTGAATACACACATAACTTCGAAAAGAGGTGAGATAGAAGAAGAGAAAACCGAGGTGTGCCTGTGATTTGAACCTGCGACTGGATCCTTGACCGCGCGCCTAAACCTCGAGGCCATCACCACTACATATAGATACATAATATATCCTTTAAAAGTGAACGTATTAAAATAAATCCACGGTGAAATAACATCGCCCAAGCAATAGAATACAAAGCATTTCCTTTGAAAAAAAGGAAATAAAACAAGGTAATAGATGATAGCAATAACTATTATAATGGAATACACAAAGGGAACTATAGAAAGCTTGTATTGCGATACTGACAATTGCGTACAGCCCCCGAGGGGTTTGCGACAAAAAGTACGTTTTTATAACACAAATTCAGTTGGCATAGACACGTAAAGCTGTACAATATGACCGGGTTTATAAGACACTGTTGAATCGTCCCTACTTTCTTCTATTTATCACCTACATACATACATACATACATAAACTCACGCCTATATTCCCTGATGGGGTAGGCAGAGGTGCTTTTCTGCACCCACATTTCGCCAGGTATGTATCAGTCCCACGTAATAGGGGGCGAGCCTGTTGCCGTTTTTCGGGCACATTTCCAGACTCCGTGCTGCTACTGAGAATTTCCTAATGGAAAAACCCATTAACACTTTGCCCAACCCGGGAATCGAACCCAGGACCTCTAGATCACACGACACATACTTGTACCGCGAGACCACGAGGCAGTCACAGTCACGAGTACATAAAATACCAATGTACATAATTTTCCTAATTTAATTTCCTATCTGTTTTGTTTCTTTACGTAATTTGACAGCCCCGTGGCGCAGTTGGCTAGACACCAGCTTGCGAAATGAGAGGCCGTGGGCTCGATCCCCGCAGCGAGACAAATGTTTATGTGATCCACAAATATTTGTTTCGGGTCTGGGTGTTTGTGAGACCGAAAAGTCTCTCGTAGTTTCTGATACCCACGACACAAGACACGTATCTTACTGAGGGGTCAAAACAATGTATGTGACTGTTGGGTGTATTTATTTAATATTTATTGTAATGCGCCCTCAAACTTTCACATTCATAAGTTGTGTAATCTCACGTACCGATAATGCAGTAGTCAAACAATTCAACAAAATAATAAAAATAAGAGCTAAATCGACGTTATTGTTGGTTGTTTGCGTACGCGACACCAATGTCATCGAATGTCAATAGCTGTCAGTTGCACAATATTGACTTCTCGTTCTATTTTCAAAATATTTAGCACCGAGTAAGCAATACTCGTAATCCTATAATACTTGGAATCCTTACATACATACATAGCCTCACGCCTGTATGCCCTGATAGGGTAGGCAGAGGTGCATTTCTGCACATACATTTCACCAAATATGTATCAGTTTCACATAATAGGGAACGGAGCCTATTGCCGTTTTTCGGACACATTTCCAGACCCCGTGCTGCTATGGAGAATATCCTTACAAATTCGAACCCAGGACATCTAGATGCACGGCGTCTACTTGTACCGTGAGACCACAAGGCAGTCAATTTTCAGTATTTCTATTAAATAAGAATACAATCATTGTGGTGATTTTAATTCAATTTTCCAATGTAAGAATGGGCATACACTTTTCCCGGTCTAGGAATCAAACCCAAGACCCCCAGATGCTTGAGCCGCGAGACCACGAGGCAGTATTGAAATTGTTCATTTTTAAATAACAAACCGACGTATCGTATAAAAGCGGGACAACTGTATTAAATACAGTTGTCCCGCTTTTATACTGCTTTTTTATGCTGTGTGAGAATTTCTTAAACAAAAATAAAAAGGTCCCTTTATATCTATGCGCGGAGCAAATGATATTTCGTCTGAAAAACCTCTAGGTTCACTCGCGCTCTTTGTGAAGCACGTGTAAAGAAAAGACCCAAGGCACGAGGAAAGTATAGAATCAGAGCAAGCTAGATATATTAATGTAGTACGTTTGGTGAAATTTATTATTTTGTAACCCAAGGCGGTTGTAATCATTAAAATGTCTGGAATTCTCGTAAGAACATATATGTTAGTTTTTCGAAGTACTCATTTGAGGATATCGCATTTATATAGAATTTTATTTATTTATTTTTATTAAAATAAAAAGGATAAGGATAAATTCATACTATCAGTCAAAATATGAAAGTTGAAGGATGGATAAGCAGACGAAGGCCAAAGAAGAGATGGATGGAGTGCGTGACTGATGATATGAAAGAAAAAGGAGTGAATGAATGAACATGACGGCTGATAGGGATGTTCGGAAGTATTAAACATACGACCCCAAATGAAATTGGTCAATTCAGAAATTAATTAACTTTTAAAGGTTTAAAGGTGCCCATTTACGTCATTGGAAAAGATCGCTCCCTTTCCCCATTTCTGTATACAAAACATTAGTTGATGTTTTGTACGTAAAAAATCATATTTACTAAATCAGTAATTATTACAGTTTTTTTTATACTGGCACGGCAAAGTGACTCCATTGCACCTGATGGTAAGCGTAATGCAGTCTATAAAAAGTGTCCATAAAAACCAGCGAGAGATGATGATCTCCCGTTGGTCGACACTATCATGCCGGCCGAATAACTCTTCACCATTCTTGTGAAGAAGTATGGGGGACTAATGCCATGGTGTTCAAAGGACCGACCGCCACAAACCGGCCAAAAAATGCCGGCACGGTCATCCTTTTACCATGATTGAAGCCCCCCCGAAAACCGGATATACACTGGTTGATCCCGGAACGCGGCACACTTGCATGTGCCACTATGGCGGGTTTTACGCCCTGTGTACGGTGGTCGCTATCTGGGCGGATACGAATATCCTACCACCAGCAAAGTAGTAGTACTGTTATAGTGAATCAATCTACTACTACAACAGCCCATATACATTCCACGGCCGGGCACGGGCCTCCTCTACAGCTGAGAGGAATCATGCCTTAATCCACCACAGTGGCCTAGTGCGTATTGGCGGACTACGCACCTAAGAAATTCCTTAGAACTTTTAGGTGTGCAGATTTCTTCATGATGTTTTCCTTTGCCGATAAAGTACGTAATTCATTTTGAATACACACATAACTTGGAAATGTTAGTGGTGTGTCTGGGTTTAAGCCTGCGGCCGTCGATATTTTGCTTTGATGGCGCGGTAAGCCATCACGCCGTGATTAAAATAATTTAATTTAGTAAATGAATCAACCTAACAGTATATAGGTTTGAGAATTTACACAGAGACTACACCACGAGGGGCAAATCTATCATGAAATGAGGTCAAACTCGCTAACAAATTATCTGATAGCGAAGTTATGACAAAGCACCTGTTTCTACTAATGATAACATCTGGCGTCCGCAAACCACTTCATATTCTCAGTAAATAGACCATGTAACAGTCACATTATTTTAAAACGAGTTATAGAATAATCAAGTCTCCCAGATGAAGTAAATATTAGTCCATATCTTATTAATTAAAGATAAAAATTGTTTGTTATCTATGTGTTTCAATAACGCAAAAAGAGAAGAAGACAGAGATGGTTATTACTCGTATGCTCATTATGTTCCGTTAACAATTTCTAAGATATATTATTAGTAAAAAAGCGCATTTTTTTATTTTCGTGTTTTGTCGATTGAAGTAAAATTTAAATTTTTACATATTTGTGTGGTGCTAATTGGAAATACAAAATTGACCAATTAAAAAAATACTCACTTTAGGAGATGCGATCTACTCTGTGAGCGAATGAATTAGTTGCAAATCGATATTTAGCGTCCCATTGAATCTAAAATCGATTCCGTCCCAACAGACTAAAATCGATAATTTCGAAAACTTCCCTCTCCAATATAGAACGTGATAAAGTTTCTTATTCGCACGAGTTTTAGGTCAAAGCTAGTCGAAGTTGTGGCAGAAAATTACAGGTTTGTACAATTCAAACACGTTTATGAAGACACTGAAATCTGTGGCCCAGAATAGACTTTATATAACATTCCGAACGTTGAAATGAAATGGAAGTAGCCACTGGAGTGAAAATTTTCCGTGCGACAGAGGACTGTATTAGAGGGACTATCGACAGATGACTTGATAAAGGTCGACGGAAGCTATATTAATCAGTATATTTGTTTTAAATATTGTCAGCGATGCGCTCTTATTTATTAATTTAATTATTTACCCTTCATACAATACATGTAAAGGTGGACTTAATGCCTGAGGCATTCTCTGACAGTCGAACCTTAGGTGGTGCAGAGATGATAGGCGCAGGTACGTAAATGAACTTATTAGAAATAAAATATACAAAACATAAATATCCGTAACTAGAAAACCTAAATACATACTTATATAATACTAGTACATAAATATACACATATATCAATATATATACATACATACATATACATATCAATGTGAAGAATCTGCTATTCTGGTTGACAGCAACTTTCGAACTATCAACTTGAACGAGTAACGACTCGTACACTTAGCTTAGGTATTTACATATTTTATTTTTAGAAACTGGCAACTATGTTTAAATATTCAAATTTAGAAATTTTAGAAGAAGAAGAATTTTAGGTGTCACCTCTGTCTTGTTCGTCTTTTAGTTATATATTTACTTAATAGCTTTTACACCGAATTCGAAACATGCACGTGCGATAGCCAACAGCTGCTCCTTCGAGACAATATTATTTTAGTACAACCTGGAATCTGACTAGAATTTAAAGCGTACACATATCACCAGTTTTTATTAAAGCTTCGTTAAAGTTTAGAATGATAAATGATCACTATCACACAAAGTTTGTAAATATAGTTTTATGATTATAAGTTTTTTTTTATTTACTGAATTCGAAAAGAGAAAGACATGAGCTATTCATCATCAACATCATCATCAGCCCATATACATCCCACTGTTGTGTACAGGTTTCCTCACGATGTTTTCCCTCACCGTTAAAGCCAAACCTCATCATGAGCTATTAAAACTAATAAACATCGCCTTATTTAAACCTAAAACTGTCTGATTGGACGTCGCATAAACATCGTTTATCGTACTATAATATATATACGAGTAGATACTTAATGTTAATTTTCTCTTCCTTTCGCTATGTTTTGTGTTTATTTTTTTCTTTTCTTTATTTTTATGATTTTTAGATAGAAGATTGGAATACTTTGCCTCGTGGTCTCGCGGTACAAGTATGTGCCGTGCGATCTAGAGGTCCTGGGTTCGATTCCCGGGTCCGGCAAAGTGTTACTGGGTTTTTCCATTAGGAAATTCTCGGTAACAGCACGGAGTCTGGAAATGTGCCCGAAAACCGGCAATAGGCTCGCCCCCTATTATGTGGGACTGATACATACATACTTGGCGAAATGAGCGTGCAGAAATGCACCTCTGCCTACCCCTTCGGGGAATACAGGCGTGAGTTTATGTATGTATGTATATTATCGATTAGTGTAATTGGTGTAACCGCACTAATTGAATAAATAAATCTGGACCAAAAATCCATATAATGATGTCGAAAATCGGCCACAACTTTGCAGTAATGGAACTATCTATTAAAACACGATTTAAATAGATACGGGCTGACGGTGCTCCGTACCGCTGAAAAGGAAATAAAATGACCAACTAGAGATTGATCGAGGCACAACAGCTTCCTTTTTTATGGCACATGTGTTGCAACACAAGAGCACGCTCAGCTGATGAAAGTGATTACAACGGCCCCAACAGTTGTTTGACTGTTGGAAATAATAGTAAATAAAATAAAATTCATTGTACAATAACATTAAAATGCAACATAATTTTACAATACACATACAATGAGAATTTCACACAATTTGAGTGAGCAATTTTATGACTCATTGGCTCCAAAATTAGGAATAAGCCTGTAACTTGGGGGTCATTGATTAAATCATTAAGGACATCAAAAGGAACTAACAATTTTAAACACTTACGCAATTTTACTGCTAGCCTCTATAATTCTGGGGTCTTTGGCTTTAATATTAATACGATTTACGAGACTGCCTCGTGGTCTCGCGGTACAAGTATGTGCCGTGCGATCTCGAGGTCCTGGGTTCGATTCCCGGGTCGGGCAAAGTGTTATTGGGTTTTTCCATTAGGAAATTCTCAGTAACAGCACGGAGTCTGAAAATGTGCCCGAAAATCGGCAATATGCTCGCCCCCTATTACGTGGGACTGATACATACCTGGCGAAATGTGGGTGCAGGAATGCACCTCTGCCTACCCCTTCGGGGAATACAGGCGTGAGTTTATGTATGTATGTATGTAATATTAAACTGACACATTATTGAAATCTGAATAATAGCACACGTTATCTTCTACACCGGAAAATACAGTCTTCTAGAGACAAAGAATTTTATAGTTGAAGCGAGGCTTATCTTAATCTAATTGGGATAGGTCTAACAGTACACTTTGATAATAAAACAAACATCAATAACCTATACGAAACAGTGCCCCTCGTAAATGTTTCACATATAATAAATACACCCAACAGTCACATACATAGTTCCGACCCCACACTAAGATACTAGTCTTGTGTCGTGGGTATCAACTACGAGAGACTTTTCGGTCTCACAAGAACCCAGACCCGACACAAATATTTGTGTGGTTGAACCCGCAGCCTCTCATTTCGCAAGCTGGTTGCTAACCAACCGCTCCACGGGGCTTCCAAAGGCAGAAACATAAGAAGCTTCTCCCTGTTGAAGCTCTGGTCTTTACAGAATCAGGTGGAATTGTAAATCAGTATAAATGAATAAAACGCCAATTTGAATTGTGTATGGGTAAGTCTACAATCGCGACGTGTGAAGCGGGCGCGATATGCGACGAATTGACAGTGCTCGGTGTCGGCGCACTGTAATTCAATTTTGCGGAACCTCGTTGACTTTACTTCTGCTGTTTATTGATAGGGTATACTTTAGTCTAAGCCGTATATTGGTGCAATTTAATGAACTGGATGTTGGATTTTATGTATGGATGTTGATGTATATAATATTTTTCAATACGGGACCTTAAAAAATCTCATAGCTGGTTGAGTTTAGAAATTGGAATATAAAAGTATAATTGAAATGATAGAAATTAATTCGTAAAATCACCAAATAAAATATTGTTTTTAATTATGATAAATAATGTTGTTTTTATGTTTCAAGTCTATTTCAGATTTTTACATTTTTATTAGGGCATAAATATATTTTTTTAGAAATTTAGTACATATAAAATTCTATACCTTTTATAGATTAGTTAAGTTAATTTAGTATAGCGTAAGCCTGTTTTTTATTAACGCCAAGGCCTTTTTGTTGAAGCTGATACAATTTCCAAAAAAGGAATAGAAAAATGGAAGAAGCACAAAACTAAAGCTAATATTTTAAAGACCAATTATGCTAGTGGTTTAAAGTATAAAGATTACTGTCCAATTACATATTTATCCAAACATTTAGAATAACGAAGATAGAAGGTACCATCCACGTTCGTTTACAACAATGAAATAGAACATATAAAAACTAAGGAATGAAGGACCTAATATTGGGAGAAAATGTATTGAATTCAAAAACTATCTCAATGTAATTGAGAATAAAAATATGCTCGTGAAATTATATATTCGTTCCACTCGGGCGATCACACCCACACAATCACACCGCTACAATTATTTAAATGGAGTCATTAGTTATTTAAGGAGTCATTAGTCATACGTGTACCATCATAAATGTACATTACTTGGAGCTTGACACGTGGTTTCCGTTATCTAATCTTTTCTATACTGGCACGACAACATGACAACACCATACTTGACAGCACGATGCTGTCCAAATAGAACATCGAGAGACACCTGTCGTCTGTAGATGCCCTCATGCCGGCCTGATGAGGTGCTCCTCAAGTTTTGTAGTGTAAAGACAACATGACCATGGCAGTCACGGGTTCAAATTCATTAGTTACTGATTGCAATATTTGAGTATTGTGATAAATAAATAAATACACCCAACAGTCACATACATAGTTCTGATCCCACACTAAGATACAAGTCTTGTGTCGTGTGTATCAGAAACTACGAGAGACTTTTCGGTCTCACATACACCCAGACCCGAGACAAATATTTATGGATCACACAAACATTTGTCTCGGTGCGGGGATCGAACCCGCGGCCTCTCGTTTCGCAAGCTGGTGTCTAGTCAACTGCGCCACGGGGCTGTCGAGGTTTGCGCACGCGCTGATAATCTTGGTGATCTCAGTTTCAAAAACAGAGAAGTCTCTGATTTTTCTAAGTTATGATGGCAACAGAAAACGTCACGAGGAAACCAGCACAACTAAAATCCCTACAAAAGAAATTTGAAGACTTCTTTTAATGTGTTTCGTTAACCCGTCCAAAGCTACCGTAGCTGACTAATGTCTAATAAGTCTTCTCTGATAAAGGTGATCGGAATACCTAATACTTATTAACCATCCTCACCTCACGCTGATCTTCTTTAAGGCTTAGACGGATTCGGCCTTAAGCCCCTACCTGCTTACGTGAGACGTTGTAATTCAATAATTATGCCTCCCATTTTTTCTAAAAGACACCATCAACTTCGATGATTCAGTTTTTTTGTGTCTCAACAAATCTTGTTTTTACTTTTGCAGTTTCAGTTTTTTTTATAAATGCATCATTCATCATTCATCATCAGCCCTTATACGTCCCACTGCTGGGCACGGGCCTCCTCTACAACTGAGAGGGTTTAGGCCTTAGTCCACCACGTTTGTCTAGTGCGGATTGGCGGACTACACACCTAAGAAATTACTAGGAACTTTCAGGTGTGCAGGTTTCATCACGATGTTTTCCTTCACCGTAGTACGTGATAATTCTTTGTCAATACACACATAACTTGTTAAAGTCAGAGGTGTGTGCCTGGGGTTTGAACCCGCGACCGTCGAGATTCTCGACCGCGTGCCTAAACCTCGAGGCCATCACGACTTTATATATGCACAGTACCTATAAATGTATATCTTTATACTTATCTCTGTTATTAAATGTACACTGTGTTTCCTTTTTACAATTGTTGAAAACAACTGCCACAACTCATCATCATCAGCCCAAATACGTCCCACTGCTGGGCACGGGCCTTCTCTACAACTGAGAGGGTTTAGGCCTTATTCCACCACGCTGGCCTAGTGCGGGTTGGCGGACTACACACCTCAGAAATTCCTAAGAACTTTTTAGGTGTGCAGGTTTTATCACGATGTTTTCCTTCACCGTTAAAGCAAGTGATAATTCATTGTGAATACACACATAACTTCGAAAAGTCAGAGGTGTGTGCCTGGGGTTTGAACCTGCGACCGCCGAAATTCTCGACCGCGCGCCTAAACCTCGAGGCCATCACTGCCACAACTACAATTTTTCATTCCAGACCCGTAGGTTGTCTCGAAGATCACAGCTAGCGATAAGACCGCCTGTTTAGCTATTTGTTTTTGTTATAGTTGATTATCTCATTTATGTTGTATATACTTTTATAGTGTACAAGAAAATACATAGTAAAATAAAAGTACATACATACATACATAAGCTCACACCTGTATTCCCCGTAGGCAGAGGTGCATTTCTACACCCACATTTCGCCTATTGCCGTTTTTCGAGCACATTTCCAGACTCCGTGCTGTTACTGAGAATTTCCTAATGGAAAAACCAAATAACACTTTGCCCGACCCGGGAATCGAACCCAAGACCTCTAGGTCGTACGGCACATACTTGTACCGCGAGACCACGAGGCAGTCAAAAAGTTAAAATAAAAGTTTGGTTAATAATTAGGGTAAAACACACATCTACCTATGTATTGGAAGTGACAACTACTCCTCACACCGTGGCAGTACTAAATTTATTATCCTAGGACAGTAGACAGAGATTAATCGTAAACCCGACCACCCACAGTTTTATTACTCAGGAATAAAATAATATTTATTTGTTAAAGAAAACAGATGGAAACTCTTTGGTGGTTGATATCCCTTCCATAAGTGCAATATGTAATATTTCATGAAGTTATTGCGCAATTAGTATTATTTCTATAAATAGAGATTTTTATTTTTATAGTAATAAATGTTGTTGTAACTTTATTAATAAGACATAATTAATAACTACTTGCATAATTTAATTTTTTTTTTCGTAGAAATCGAATATGAACTAATAGTAAAAACTGGAGGATTGGAAAATTATCAGATTACGAAACAAGATCCATTTCTATGAAATAAACTTATTTTGGAATTTACTTATTTTACTAGTTTTACTTATAAAATATTGAATTAAATTGATATTATGTGTTTATAACCGTTTAAAAACCTCTCAAAAATAAAACCTTATAATAGAAACAGCTAGTAAGTAAGGATATGCGTCTCATTTATTAATCTCCTAACAGTAATTACCTGTCAATACTTAAAAATAGTCTTCAAACAAAAAAAACGCAGAATAATTTTATATCTATCATTTTAAATATCATTTAAAATAAAAACGAAGCTATTTCAAAAACATTACAACAGTAAAATCGTAGCCGCCGAAACCATTCAAGGCGTGCATGTAAACGTTAAAATTTCACCGAATCAATAAAGCGTATAATCATTATAGACCTTAATGTTTATTTCAACGTTACGAAACACGCATACACGCGGGCACGCACAAGCCCGTAAATAGCGACGCCGAGAAAAAAAACAATTAAAATCACTTATTAAAAAAAATTACTCACTATTAATGAAGCGGTATCCACAAACAAGTCTTCGCGCTGTCAACGTGATGGTCGCTCGTGCTGTCACTATAACACTAGGCACAAACCGTAAACGATCAGTTGATTTTTATAGGGTCGGAATTGGTTGTATTAGAGAGTAAGAAACGCGCGACGTCTGGGCGTCAATACGTGGACTGAGCGGCCATGACAGTTCGGCTGGGGTGCGGGACGCATGCGCCCTGCAGACACCACCTTAAGGTCATTCCCCATTGTTCAACCCCTCATGGAAATTGATGCCAGAACGTATTAGAAAAGACGAAACCTTTTTAACTTCAAATCTAATTTCATAATTTAAAACGACGCCCGTTTCCCGTACTTAATCTTGTTTGTGACTTCTTAGTCATCGCGTTTCTGGTGTTTTTATGATTTTTCATATTTAACAGGATTACGTTTTTTTCCCTATAATTTGTATTTACTTTCATATAAAACTTTATAGAATTACCTATAAAGTTGTCTAGTTGTATAGAATTTAAATGTTACCCACATTTAAAAATAAATAAATCCGTAATCAGTGAATATTAAAAAAGATTGTTTACCACTGACACGGCTTACGCGTGGACGAGCAGGAGGCGCGGAGGGGAAGACTTTCAGAGGTAAGTAACGCAATGGATATCTGACAGAAATATCAAATAGAATTTATTTATTTACCGGTATCATTTCGAAACAATTCTTTTTAAAATTGTGTATGGCAATGTCTAGAAGACGTTTCTATACTTTTCTTTTTAGGTATTTTTTGTAATGATGAATGATTTCAAATTTGATTTGTATATTAGCTAATACTAAGTTGGGCATTAGTTACAGTGATTACACATTGATATCTTAAAAAATCCTGACAATAAATTGACGTTTTCCTAACAACCATAAGTATTAAATTTATGTGGTGATTAACAAAACGTCATTTTTTTTTTATTCTTTATCGTTTGTTTTTTAACACCAATGTATTTGATCACCGTAACTATTACCTGTCTTAAAAATTCAATCACAGTCTTTTTACAACCTTTTTACACTGTTGGGAAAAGGACTCCTCTTTAACTAAAAGGGCTTAGGCTTTAGTTCATCACACTGACCTTGTGCGGGTCCTCATTTAAAGCATATTTCAGGCTTCCTCATAATGGTTTCCTTCGTAGTCATCGTCACGTCATCAGCCCAAATACGTCCCACAGCTGGGCACGGCCCTCTATACAACTGAGAGGGTTTAGGCCTTAGTCCACCACGCTGGCCTAGTGCGGGTTGGCAGACTACAGACCGATTCTCGACCGTGCGCCTAAACCTCGAGGCCATCACTGCTCCTTACATCCTTCGTAGTATTACGAGATAAAAAGTAGTTATATAAATAAATACACCAAACAGTCATATACATGATTCTGACCACACATTAAGATGTATCTTACCTTTATCTTTGATTTTTTTGATTTTTACCTTATCTTTGATACCCACGACACAAGACTTGTAAGTCTTGTGTCGTGGGTATCAAAAACTACGAGAGACTTTTCGGTCTCACACACACCCAGACCCGAAACAAATACTTGTGGATCACACAAACATTTGTCTCGGTGCGGGGATCGAACTCGCGGCCTCTCGTTTAGCTGGTATCTAGCCAACTGCGCCACGGGGCTTGGTTGATCAAACTGTATTCAGTTCGTATTAAGACGCTTTCATTATGCATCGAAAGCGTGTTTAACTGACCCAAGACGAGCGAGTTCTTTGCAATTTAATATTTTAGACGTAAAAGTGAAATACGGTTATTAAAAGGGTATTACGGCCACAAAGAAATCTTGAATTTCTTAGTAATCTCCATTATAAAGAGCAGATTGGGTTCATTAATATTAAACTTAGCCTAAAATCCTTTTCACAGTAAATCAAAGGTTAGAAGAAGGCGTAAAAAATAATTTGAAGGACTAGCTACGAAATACAAATAGACGACGGAGAAGTAAATTTAATAAAAAAAAACATTAGAAAGTAATAAATGTGAAAGCAGCTTGTGTGTCTTAATAAATTTTGATGGATTTTCATGAATATTTTATTTTTGTAAATCTCACGAGACACCAAGACCACGGTCTTGCAGCACAAGCATGAGCTGTGCGATCAGAGGACCCGGGAATCGATCCCGGGATCTCTAGATCGTGTATTGTGAGGTTCAGTTTTTCAGCGACACAATTATCAACACAAAAGAGGAACGCGGAAAATACATCGCGTACTTATTTACGTAACACGTACTTCAGTACTAATACGATTACTACTGTACAATGCCCTACTCCACCTACGGAGCCGTTGAACCCAACAATCCAATCCAATCATTAATTAATACACAACTAAAGATATAGACCTCAATACAGTCTGAAAATATACATATATGTACATACATACATAATCTCACGTTTGAATTCCCCGGAGGCATGCATTTCTGCACCCACATTTAACTATGCATGTATTAGTCGTGATGGCCTCGAGGTTTAGGCACGCGGTCGAGAATCTCGACGGTCGCAGGTTTAAACCCCAGGCACACACCTCTGGCTTTTCGACTTTACTGGATACCTGTATGGGGAAGCGCATCCAAATCCTCTCTATTAACAGTTGAAAGGGCCCAAAGATCGGCCTTAAAAATAATGCTAAGAAAACCATTCAGATATCCAACTTTAGACCTATACAAAGAAGCCAGTGTACTTACTGTCCGCCAATTGTTCATACTTAGAACCTGTGTCAACACTCATAAAAATCTTAAGAAACTAGACTATTATCATGACCTACTAAAGAAAAGAGTTTACAAATTACCATTACCCACTATCCAATCTTCATTCGGCCGGCGATTTGGAGACTTCCTCAGGGCACACGCTTACAATTCAGCTGTGAGACACTGCCCACTAAAATGCCTATCTGTCTCTGAGGCAAAACTAAAGCTGACACAGTGGCTGATAAAACTGGATGACGATGATACAGAAAACGTCTTAAATATAATTAATCCTTAAGGTTCATGTCTCCGCTACTATTTTGTTTAATTTGTTTAATTTTAAGTTTTAAAATATGTTAAAATATTATTAGAAATGTTGTTCCTAAAAAATGTAATACTAGATATAAGCTGTTATTAGTTTGTTTTGTAATTAATAAGATTAACATACCCACATGACGACGAATTATAATAAGTAATATTGTTGGTCCCCAAGATACAGGCTTAGCCTAGTTTGGGGCCCTCTGGCAAAGATTGTACACAGCAAAAACTTTTATGCGCAAAATATATGTAAATATGTATAGTAATAGCTGTAAGAAAATATTATTGTATTTTTGTGGTAAATAAAGATTTTTATTATTATTTTATTATTCACTAGGCCAACGTGGTGAACTAAGGCCTAAACCCTCTCCGTTGTAAAGAAGGCCCGTGCCCAGCTCTGGGACGTATGTATATAGGCTTATGATGATGTATTAGTCCCACGTAATACGGGGCGATCCTATTGCTGTTTTTTAGGGCGCATTCTAGACTCCGTGATTTTCCTAATGGAAAACCCCAATTACTTTGCCTGGCAATTATACCTGTAGATCGGACGAAACATATTTGTACTGCGAGTCTACGAGGCAGTCTGAAAAAATAGTAATAAAATTAATGTCATAAACTCGAAACTAGGAACTAAAATATCGATTCCGGATTTTCTAAATCCGATTACAATGGATTACTATTTTTAATGGAATGTATTAACGGAATCCGCACGAATTTCACGACTACATCGGTTTACGTAAAATTTTGTGTAATCACAATGCTACTACTCACTTGAAATTTAATTAAATCACAACTCCGTATTAATGAGCGCTACAGTTCGTCCTAAGTGTCTATGAAGACAATAATTTTCAAAGTTCTAAATTTAAACCTACTGTTTAGTCTGCTTTTCTGTTTTTTTTTCATCCACATCAGCCAACCAGTATCCATTGCTAGACATAGACCATCTCCAAAAAATACTAAAGTTACTTCTATCGAAGCTGGAACTGAAATATCCCTAAAGTCTGTGTACTTCTTAACTTATTTTTCGACAATTGTAATTTAGGTTCTACTTAATACGTACCAAGTCTATTTTAGGTTTTCGGGCACGTTTGAAGATTCGTTTCTTTAATTCGGAATGAGGCATCCCAAAATTATTAATTTGTTTTTTTCGTTAATATAATTTAGTTTGTGACGTCATGAAGGGACGGGTTCGGAGTTCCTGAACAAATACGAATGCATGAAGTATGAAGAAATTGATGAAAATTTATGAATAAAAAATAAACAGTCATATATGTATTCATAATGAATTATCATGTGAAGGAAAACAGCGTGAGGAAACCTGCACACCTAAAAAGATCTAAGGAATTTCTTAGGTGTGTAGTCCGCCAACCCGCAATAGGCCAGCGTGGTGGACTAAGGCCTAAACCCTTTCAGTTCTATAGGATGCCCCTATATGGAATGATGATGATGAAAAGTAGTCAGCACCGATCAAAGTGAAAATACATAGTCTCTGCTTACCCCATAAGGCACAGACGTGAATATACTCCTATGTATGAATGAATCATTTAATCCCGCAAAAAAATTATCAAAATGAAATGTAAGTATATGATAAATATTAATTAAACGGACATTAAAACTCTTTATATTGCATTACCCCTTGGGAATAAGTGAAGTAGCTCGAAATTGTAAAGGGTTGCCAACACAGAACATAATATTCCGGGATTCAGTTACATGTATCAAAATATTGTTTAAGCTTTGGATCGACGGACTTACGGAATCATCATCATCATCATCATCATCAGCATCAGCCCATATACGACCCACTGCTGGGCACGGGCCTCCCCAACAACTGAGAGGGTTTAGACCTTAGTCCATCACGCTGGCCTAGGGCAAGTTGGCTGACTACACGCCTAATTCATAAGAACTTTTAGGTATGCAGGTTTCCTCATGATGTTTGCCTTCACCGTTAAAGCAAGTGATAATTCATTGTGAATACACATACATAACTTCGAAAAGTCAGAGGTGTGTGCCTGGGGTTTGAACCCGCGACCGCCAACATTCTCGACCGCACGCCTAAGCCCCGAGGCCATCACTGCTTATGGAAGTTAATGTATATAATCCTGACCCCACAATAAACAAAAACGTCTGGCGTTACACAATTAACGTGTAAGGTTTTTGGACTTCTATGGAAGTATCGCCACTGGTGTAATTTACTTTTCTAAGGAACCTTGTATGAATGTAGAATCAGGACAGTATGTCTAACCTTTGGTAAAATATTCTGCTATAAATAAATATAATTATATAGATATTCCGCAAAATTATGGGAATTTTTAAGGCTGGTATTACATTGATCCACCCCCTCGCCACAATAGATATGTACCTAGTCGCTCTACGGTTGAAAGTTGAATCAAATTTTACCAACGATTGACTTCCTGGGTTGGTTGTGCGTGTAATCAACTTGTGACTGACAGGTATTTCAATGCCTTAAATTATGGAGACCAAGCTATGTTGATTATTCTGATTGTTGTTTATTTTAGGCTAAGATTCGTACGCAATAAAAAAAATACATATATAACGTCACGACTGTATTCCCCGAATGGATGGGCAGAGGTGCATTTTGTTACCACTTTTCTGTTATCAGTCCCACGTAATAGGGGGCGAGTCAAATGTCGTTTTCGGGCAGTTCTAGACACCGTGCTCCGATTGAGAATTTCCTAATGAAAAAAAACAATAACACTTTTCCCGACCCGTAAATCAAACCCGGGACATACTTGTGCCACGACACCGCGAGTCAGTAAATATAATACTTTGGTTCGAAATCGTTACTAGCCTTAAAACTTATCGTTCCTTACAGTTATTTTTATTACATACGTACATAATCGCCTTATTACTTAAAATAATTATCCAAATAAGGTTCACGCCTATATTCCCCGAAGGGGTAGGCAGAGGTACATTACTGCACCTACATTTCGCCATTTATATATCAGTCCCATGCGACGTAATAGGGGGCGAGCTGACTCCGTGCTGTTACCGAGAATTTCCTAATGAAAAAACCCAATAACACTTTGCCCGACCCGGGATTCGAACCCGGGACCTTGTGATTGTACGGAATATATTTGTACCGCGAGACCACGAGGCTGTCAATTATTTTATTCATAACTCTTAACTCGTCGAATAAGACTTGAAATGACCCAAACCGCAAAAAGGTCTCTATTTTATTGTATACCTACAATAAAATGAGAACAGTGCATTATAAAATCTTTCCACCTAAGCATAAGTACCTAACTATTTAACCGAAGTTTCATTCAAAAATAGTCTGGATACGTCCTTACATTTTCAACAAAGTATAAATCACAGGAAAGCTGCGGATCGATACAAAACTTATTCGCGAGTTAATAAGCCAGTGTCTTGCTCCATCAGATTGAGCGTAAAATCCGCCCACATTTACGCGTACACTCGTAAAAAACTCGTGAATGACGGAGCGAACTGCGTCTAATACCGGATAAAGTCTCAAGTCTAACTTGAACTACACTAGTAGGATAATTCTCTATCATGTCTGGATGTGCAGGGATGTACTTAGGGTTCACATGCCATTCTTAGTATTAAAAATTGATCCCTTTTTTAGTATTCTTAGTACCTACGTTATTATATTATGTCGATTGTCTGTGGCCTTGCGGCACGTGCCAGCCATAGAATCTCGAGGTCCTGACGTCGTTTCCCGATTACTAAGTGTTTTTAGATTTTTTCGGTAAAGAGTATGGAAATGTGCACGGAAAAGAACATCAAATGGCGAAATAAGTGTGTTTGAGGCAGTGGCGGTACCTACTTCCATAGAAGCCCAAAAGAGTTACATATTAATGTCTAGTTTATATTTTTTATTGTGGGGTCAGGATATTATCATTTATATGTCAAATTTCTTGTGTTAAATAAAGATTTAAAGCTTAAAGATTCGGAATTTTGTAAGGCAAGCTGGGCTATTGGGCTTCTATGGAAGAACCGCAACTGATACTTAGTAGTACTCATATAATAAGCATGAGGTTTTTACACCGCATCTACGTTTGACAATTACATACATATACATAACCTCACGCCTCTATTTCCCGAAGGGGTAGGCAGAGGTGCATTTCTGCACCCACATTTCGCCAGGTATGTATTAGTCCCACGTAATAGGGGGCGAGACTATTGCCGTTTTTCGAGTACATTTTCAGTCTCCGTGCGGCTACTGAGAATTTCGTACTGGAAAAACCTAAGTTATTGGGTATGGCGAAGTTTTAACTTTGCCCGACTCGGGAATCGTACCCGAGGCCTCTAGACCACACGGCACAAAATTGTGCCGCGAGACCACAAGGCAGTCTTCACAATTACATGAAGAACTTAAACAATAACCTTATTTACCTTGATTAGCCAGTTTGCCCAGTCGTGCCACGGTCTCGCGGAAAATACATGTGTACAGCTTTTATATAGTCTTTTTCATATGGATTAAGAGATAGTTGAAAGTCCCAAAACGACCATAAACTTTTTTAAAGGCCGTAGCTCAACTGAACAGTGGTTATTTAATGGGATTCTCAGAATATCAAAACTATTTAAAAAGTATTTATTTTAAACTTCGTCGTGCACGTAAGATAAAAACTATGGAATACGCACAAGGCGATCTCTTACAGTCAACCAAACGTGGAGTTGTAGAAAGAGAAATGAAAGGTACATAAGTTCACAAAGTAAAATTATGAAAAAAAGAGGTCGTAAAATACAAAGTATTAACAATTTTGCGATATTCCATTACTGCATTTCAAAAAGTATTCATCATCATCATCATCAGCCAAAATACGTCCCACTGCTGGGCACGGGCCTCCTCTACAACTGAGAGGGTTTAGGCCTTAGTCCACCACGCTGGCCTAGTGCGGGTTGGCGGACTACACACCTAAGAAATTCCTAAGAACTTTTACTTTCCCTCACGATGTTTTCTTTCACCGTTAAAGTACGTGATATTTTCTTGTGAATACACACATAACTTCGAAAAGTCAGAGGTGTGTGCCTGGGGTTTGAACCTGCGACCGCCGAAATTCTCGACCGCGCGCCTTAACCTCGAGGCCATCACTGCTGTAATAATATTATGACTTGACTATTATGATTATAAAAAAGTATTATGACTTGTAAATTATAATGTAACATGGTAAATGCATCCGTAACGATACAAGAAGGCGCCTTACGCTTATTAATTCAATATCGACGGAATTCAACTGGATCCTTGGAATAAAATCGGCTATGAACCAAAAACCTTAATACAGTCCTGCACAGAGTCGGGGATTACGCCCCTTTGTGCTTAAAACAAAAGACTGAGATGAAAAAGCATAAGAGTGGCTGCGCAGTGTCGCCAGGCAACATTATGCAAAGTTATGGCCTACAGGAATTATTCCAAATTAATATTCTTGCGAAAATATTTCGGTTCAACTCTTCGTTCATGCTTTTCTAAATCCAGCATAGAGGCCATGAGGCAAAACATTTTTAAAATTAATATTGATCATAGCATCGAAAATTAAAGGTTCTAACTCACCTATTCCTCGCTTCATACACCTGTAATCATCATCATTATCAGCCCATATACGTCCCACTCTGGGCACGGGCCTCCTCTACCATTGAGTGGGTTTAGGCCTTAGTCCACCACGCTGGCCTAGTGCGGGTTGGCGGACTACACACCTAAGAAATAACTAAGAAGTTGTACTAACAATTAACAAAATCATTTTTTAATAATGCACATATTATTATTGTCTCTATTTACACACTGAATCCGTAAAAGTCTACTAGAAATTAAGAGATCAAATTGCACGTACAAAATAATAAAATTGGTCATTGGTAACTTGTAATACTAAAAGTGATTACGTAAAAATAAACATAATAAATCAAAAATAAATATGTGATAAAAAAGAGAAGAAACATCACAAAATAAAAGTCACGTATTGTTCCGAAAATAAGAGCGTAAAAAACAAATTGTATCAATTGTTTTGTCCAACATTCTATTTCTTATAGGACTACATATAATAACCTGCTGCAAAAAATGCCCTCTCATCTTCTACGCTGGTTGGTGTGATAGCGTTCAGATAATTGTGAACAAGGGACAAGTATTTCCCTTTTTTTCCCCTATTTTCGTATTCAGACATCTCAGCCTAATAATAATTTTTTTGAAATTTGTACTGGACGTAGACACATTGATAGTGTCACTTTTTTTTCTTAAAGCGATAAATTAATTATCATTTGATGTAATTTCATTTTCAATTCAATTTCATCGTCTTTTTTTTCATTGAAAATCACCATTCTCTCACAAATGTTTTTAATTTCGAGGCGAATACGATATTTTTTTTGGGACTGAAAATGTGTCGTCAGGGTTTATTAGGGAACTTTCGTACTTCTTTCGTTTCTTCAACGCCTACGGTTGATTTAAATAGTTCGTCCATTTAATTTAAAACTACGTTGTTGAGCGTATATGTTATGTTTTTCAAAAAAAATCCGCGCGGAATTTCCCGCACAAATGGCCTCGAGGTTTAGGCGCGCGGTGGAGAATTTCGGCGGTCGCAGGTTCAAACCCCAGGCACACACCTCTGACTTTTTCAAGTTATGTGTGTATTCACAATGATTAATCACCTACTTTAACGGTGAAGGAAAACATCGTGATAAAACCTGCACCCCTAAAAGTTCTTAGGAATTTCTTGGGTGTGTAGTCCGCCAACCCGCACTAGGCCAGCGTGGTGGACTAAGGCCTAAACCCTCTCAGTTGTAGAGGAGGCCCGTGCCCAGCAGTGGGACGTATTTGCGCTGATGATGACGACTTAGGGGCCTTCAAGAAGCCTACATTTTCCTCAAAGGCCGGCAATGCACCGGTGATTCCTCTGGTATTGTGGTTATTCATGGGCGGTGTTGACCTCTTAACATATATGTAGTCGGCTCAATAGTTCGTTTGCCTCCTTTAACATAAAAAAAACAAATAAGAAATGTTAGCTACGAATTGAGTAACTTTGAAATATCGACACGCATACTTTTTGTCCCCACACTAGCGCGTGACATGTAATTGAACAGAGTGCAATTCAACTTTAATATCTTCAACATGCAGAATGGTTTTTAACACGAATTACACTGAATGACAATCGTGTTACAGCATCATCATCAGCCCATATACGTCCCACTGCTGGGCCCGGGTCTCCTCCACAACTGAGAGGATTTAGGCCTTAGTCCACCAGCTGACCTAGTGCGGGTTGGCCGACTACACACCTAAGAAATTCCTGGGAAGTTTGATTTGAACCCGCGACCGTCGAGATTCTCGACCGCGGGCCTAAACCTCGAGACATAAAAACTAATACCTCTATTAAACTTTCCATGTTGTTTTAAGGAAATTTACATGTAATCTACTCAGCGGCGCCCACGAAATGCTAAACTACCCGCAGATCACTAATCGGCAATAGGTCCCAATTACGTGGGACGTAAATCATTCATCATCAGCCCATACACGTCCCACTGCTGGGCACGGGCCTCCTCTACCAATGAGAGGGTTTAGGCCTAAGTCCACCACGCTGGCCTAGTGCGGGTTGGCGGACTACACACCTAAGAAATTCCTGGGAAGTTTTAGGTGTGCAGGTTTCATCACGATGTTTTCCTTCACCGTAAAGCAAGTGATAATTCATTGTGAATACACACATAACTTCGAAAACTCAGAGGTGTGTGCCTGGGGTTTGAACCTACGACCGCCGAAATTATCGACCGCGTGCCTAAACCTCGAGGCCATCACGAATTCGCAAATACAATTGCTGTAATTGCAGAAATGCATCTCTGCCTACCCCTTCCGAGAATACAAGCGTGAGTAAATAACATTAAATTTTAATTGTATTCGTGCCAGTGTTTACCCGTAGAAGTTTGCCTGTTGTTCTAGCATAGATAACTTCGAGTTAGTGTAATTTGAAATCACGAGTTGAAATAAGCTCTTAGGCATCCCACGTATTATCGTATTTACATAGTTCGCACTTACAACCACAAACATAGCTGAAACTTGTTAGTTATCTTTTCATTATTTAGATTGGATAAAGTCGTGTGTTATTAAAGTCATCATCATCATCATCATCCGATATACGTCCTCCTGCTGGGCACGCGGTTCCTCTACAACTGAGAGGGTTTAGGCCTTAGTCCACCACATTGGCCTAGTGCGGGTTAGAGGGCTACACACCAAAGGAATTCCTAAGAACTTTTAGGTGTGCAGGTTTCATCACGATGTATTCCTTCACTTAAAGTACGCGATAATTCTTTGTGAATACACACATAACTTCGAAAAATCAGTGGTGTGTGCCTGGGGTTTGAACCCGCGACTGTCGAGATTCTTGACCGCGTGCCTAAACCTCGAGGCCATTACGACGACAATTTTCTTATATCAAATTAAATTTCTTATATCAAATAAGAATCCTTTGTTATAGAAAACCTTTTAGAGATTTCTTCGTATCATCCCTTTTTGTTCTACGTTTCTAACGTTTACGTACGTAAAAAGTACGTGACTAGACCAATTAAGAAAAACAATTCAATTTACCCAAAATACCAGACTTGTATATTCCACTAGTAGGTACACTTGACATTAGAAATAGCAAAATATGTACCTGGCAGTACCAGGTTAAATGAATTCAGTCGGAGCTCTTTCAGCTAAAGATATTTGCGTTCACAAGATATTACCTACTCATTTTTGGGTACAGCTTTAGATTTAGTAAATGGGACATGTATAAAGACATTTTGTTATTTAACTACACATATTGGTATTTAGCGTATACTATTAACTAATGTAAGTAAGTCCATATTTATTTTTTTATACAATTTTTAAATTTACCGAAAATAATCAAATAGTAGACCATCTCCAAGAACTGTTAAGTGTGCAGGTGTCATCACGATGTTTTCCTTCGCCGTTAAAGTACGTGATAATTTTTGAATACACACATAACTTCGAAAAGTCAGAGGTGTGCCTGGGGTTTGAACCCGCGACCGTTGAGATTCTCGACCGCGTGCCTAAACCTCGAGACATAATAACTAATACCTCTATTTAGCTATCCATGTTGTTTTAAGGAAATTTACATGTAATCAACTCAGCAGCGCCCACGAAATGCTAAACTACCCGCAGATCACTAAACTCAAACATAACTAATGCATAAACAGCGCTTTAACGCACTTGTTGCTTAAAGGAGTTTTACGAGAGTTCCGTACGGAATGTAATTTCCAAGCTTCTGCTTTTAATACCGTCCCAACCCTGACTATTAAGTAAATTAACACTAATACGGCGCCATAAATCTGTCTGTGCACTCAACATAATGCGGGTGAATGATCTGCAGCGAATCCTCACGTGTATCGATGCCTTAATGTGATTACGTGCCTTCAAATTGTTATTTTCTCATTAAGTAACTCACTTCACTAGACTAGTACGGTTTATTTGTTTTTTATTTATCAATTTAAAAAATGATTTTAAATTAATAAAAGTTAAAGTAGAGCGGGTGGGTACTGGTTACGTAATAAAAAAAATATATACATAATATATGTGACGTACAATTTTAATATGAATAAATCAGGTTTATTAGTCTGTGGGGTGTGTAAAACGATTACGAGCTGTAAGGTTTCTTCTTACTGCAGAATAAATTTAAGTTCACTTCTAATGGTAATTGGCATTTAACAATCCATGGATCTGAACAATGTCTGGAGTTACAACCTACCAAAAACAAGTTTTTTTTTTTATATAATTCTCATTTATTTCATTCTAAGTAGTGATGGCCTCGAGGTTTAGGCGCGCGGTCGAGCATCATGACGGTCGCGGGTTCAAACCCCAGGCACACACCTCTTACTTTTCGAAGTTATGTGTGTATACATAATGAAATATCACTTACCTCAACGGTAAAGGTAAACATCGTGATGAAACCTGCAGACCTAAAAGTTCTCAGCAATTTCTTAGGTGTGTAGTCGACCAACCCGAATTAGGCCAGCGTGGTGGACTAAGGCCTAACCTCCTCTCAGATGTAGAGGAGGCCCGTGCCCAAGAGTAGGACGTATTATATGGGCTGATGATAATATAATTCTGACCAATTATTTGATGTTTCAATTCTAAGCTCTAAAATTTGTGGCATGGATTTCTCTACTAATGAATAATTTTCATTTATGAACATATTAAATGACATATAAATACTTTATAACTTACTGCTTTCTGTGTTTAATCAGATAAATTATAATTATAATACCAGATCATAATAAAATCACTTATATGATTCATGAAAGTGTCATTATAAAAGTAATCAACTAAAACCGTCCTTACGTCCATAGAATAATCTCAGACTACTCGCAGACGGCATATGCATATTGCAAGCCCTTTTATCTGAAAGGTCCTGAGGTGGAAGGAATCCTGACAACGCTTTCCTCCTAGTTCATTATACATTTCAAGTGACTCTGCAACTTTCAGACTGCAGCCTCAGAATTTTTTAATTCCTATGTTGTATGTAAGAAGGATTTTATTTCCTATTGTCGAAGTCCTTTTAGCGTAGCATAAAGTAGCATCAGGCGAGGGACACTCGCCATTTGGTGCTCGGTAATTTTGTCACTTTGTCGTGCCAGTATAAAAAAAAATTATAATTTTATTTATCTACTCGTTTTTGATCAAACACAGTAAAAAATCATAACCGAAGAAAAATTATAAACGCAGAATTCTAAAGACGGTTTACTTTATTTATTATAAAATTATTACATACACCTATGAACACGTGATTGAAACGGTGATTTATTAAAAAAAAAAACATTTTTCAAATTCAAAGTCTCGCGGCATAGGTAGATATGTGCAGTGGCGGTACTTCCATAGAAGCCCAATAGCGTCACACGTTAATTGTGTAATGTCTAGTTTATAATTGTTTATTGTGGGCTCAGAATATTCTCATTTATATTTTGTTAAGTATAAAGTAGGCAGGAACAACTTCGAGAAGGAGACCCAAAGAAGAATACAGCTGGGTTGGGCAGCGTTTAAAAAACTTCGTCGAGTCTTTTCGTCACCCCTACCGCAAAGCCTAAAGACAAAAGTCTTTAACGAGTGCGTCCTTCCTGTCATGACATACGGAGCCGAGACGTGGACACTGACGGTGCGACTAATCCACCAATTTAAGGTTGCTCAGCGCGCTATGGAGAGGGCTATGTTGGGGGTTTCTCTGAAAGATAAGATCAGAAATGATGCCATCCGTCAGAGAACCAAAATTATAGACATAGCCCAAAGGATTAGCGAGCTGAAGTGGCAGTGGGCAGGTCACATCTGTCGCAGAACCGACAACCGTTGGGGGAAACGAGTTCTGGAGTGGAGACCGCGACTCGGCAAACGTAGTGTAGGGCGCCCTCTGGCTAGGTGGGGTGACGATATTCGCAGGGTGGCTGGCAGCGGTTGGATGAGGAGGGCCGAAGATCGAGCCCAGTGGCGTGCCATAGGAGAGGCCTATGTCCAGCAGTGGACGTAAGAAGGGCTGCTGATGATGATGATGATGAAGTATAAATTTAAAGCTTAAACATTATTATTCGGAATTTTGTATGGCAAGGTGGGGTTTAGGGCTTCTATGGAAGTACCGCCACTGGGTATGTGTCATGTGATCTAGAGATCCCGGGTTCGATACCCGGCTTGGCAGTGTTATTGGGTTTTTCTTTTACGATATATTCTCAGTAGCAGCACGGAGTCTGGAAATGTGCCCGAAAAACGGCAATAGACTCGCCCCCTATTTCGTAGAACTGATACATACCTGGGGAAATATGGATTCATTCATTATCAGCCCATATACGTCCCACTGCTGGGCTCGGGACTCCTCTACAATTGAGAGGGTTTATGTCTTTAAATGCATTTCTACCTACCACTTCGAGGGAAAATGGCGTGAGGTTATAATGCTAAGAGTTCAATAAACCATACATCTTTATAACCCTCATAATTAAAGTAAAATATATATTATTCATCATCAATCCCAGAAACTAATCCAGCCAGCCTTTCATTTGTCACGTCTCGTTACACTTTCAGACGAACCCTCGCAGTGAGCTGAGACAATACACAACACTGATTAATCAACGGATGAAAACAGTAGCTATACAGTGGCGGTACTTCCATAGAAGCCCAAAAGCCCAGTTTGCCTTTCAAAATTCCGAATAATAATTTTTGAGCTTGAAATCTTTATTTAACAAAATCAATTTATTAAATGAAGACCCCACAATAAGCAAATATAAACTAGACATTACACAATTAACGTTTAAAGCTTTTGGGCTTCAATGGAAGTCCCACCATGGCCACTGCTACTAAGTGATCGTTACTATTTGTAAAATAATTATACTAAAATTAGCACAAGCCTATAAATAACCGATGTCTTAAAAACTGTAGTAAGAGTTGTAAATAGGTTAACAAATGCTGGTTCTTCTAAATAATGAAATACATAAAACGATATCGAAGATGACGATCAAGACGGAAATTTGTCTCAACGGCAGATAAAAAAGGATGATCAATATTTTCAATTGAACATTATAGAAATCATGAAACGATTGTAGCATAGTAAGACTTCCGCAGATAATATATCAAACTTGTTATGTAATCTTATGCCAGGTATATCGTTACGGTATTAGCCACTGTCAAGTACCAATGTAAACGACAAAATTTAAAACTCAAAAAGAGAAGCTTGTGATAAGGATAAGCTAACTCAATTAACAC
This sequence comes from Hemaris fuciformis, assembly GCA_907164795.1. Taxonomy (NCBI): domain Eukaryota; kingdom Metazoa; phylum Arthropoda; class Insecta; order Lepidoptera; family Sphingidae; genus Hemaris; species Hemaris fuciformis. The sequence continues at coordinate 3,366,783 of OU015454.1, forward strand.
ATTAAATAAATTTATGCTTTAAAAATGCCCTACCGACTAGTTATAGCCGTAAAAGTTTATATAAGCTTATTATAACTCGTACGTTGCGCACACTAGCAATTATTTTCCGAGGCAACTTTTAATCGCGGTTTAATTACGTTTGTTACTCGAGGCGTCTACCACTTATTTATCTCGTGCCTTGAGGGATATGATTCCCTTATTAAAGGCCTGGGTCACAACAGGTCCACTTTGATTAGCTATAGAGAATAGGGCAACTATTCTGGACACGCATGAGTAAACCAAATCAATAATGATTGAGCTTCGAATTGAGCAATATTGTCACTTGGGAATGGAGGTCGAAACTCAGAACCAATTCGGCATAGTCATCAGTTTCATATGACTTTGATCTCAAGTAAAACAAAGTGTCTTCGTACTTTATGAGGCTTGAAAAATACATTAATTTTTGGGCACACGTCTTACTTCATCATTCTATAATTTGCATAATGCGATTTTAATCCACATATAGCCTGTATCATCAGTACAAAAATAGAAGAAAATGAAAACTGAAAATATATAAACTTTTTTTTATAAATACACCCAACACTCAAATACTGTCCTGTGTCGTGGGTATCAGAAACTACGAGAGATTATTCGTTCTCACAAACTCCCAGAAAAGAAAAAAGTATTTGAGCATCACATAAACATTTGTCTCAGTGCGGGGATCGAACCCGCGGCCGCTTGTTTAGCAAGCTGGTGACTAACCAGCTTCTCCACGGGGTTGTCATACTTAATAAAAATATATAATAAAATATTTTTGATGTAAGAAATCACTTAAAGCAATAGATTTAGAATTAATTATAGCCATTTAGAAAGTAAAACGCTTCTTTAAAACATAAAATATTCCTACAACATACAATTATTGGAACTGTAATTAAAAGCTATTAGTGTGCGGCAAATCTAATACCAGTCTATCGTACGACAGGTATCATTATAATTCAAAAAATACTGTTTACATAAGTCATGGCAACCGCAGTTACCTAAGTAACAAGTTGGATCAATAACCACCACCTATTGCTGTACAGAATTTGAAGTACAAGTGATCAACATAGTTTAAAGGCTAGTTCACAATGATGGGATGGGCGAAACTGAACGCGAAACTAACTTCAGTATATTTTGGGCACCCGTCCCATTTCTGGGAGGTAAGTAAAAATACATACATACACATTCACGCCTGAATCCCACAGAGGTAGGCAAAGACTGTACGTGGTACCTAATTCTTTTTGAATACACACATAACTTCGAAAAGTCAGAGCCCAGAGGTGTGTGCCTGGGGCTTGAACCCGCGACCGCCGAGATTCTCGATCGTGTGCCTAAACCTCGAGGCCATCATGACTTACCTTACTTTACCGATGAAGGAAAACATCGTGATGAAACCTGCACACCTAAAAGTTCTTAGGAATTTCTTAGGTGTGTAGTCCGCCAACCTGCACTAGGCCAGCGTGGTGGACTAAGGCCTAAACCCTCTCAGTTGTAGAGGAGGCCAGTGCACAGCAGTGGGACGTAAATGGCCTGATGATGAATGATAATGAGCCGAAGACTATCGAGTACCAGAAAATACGATCCTGAAACCTCGTATGCTTCCTTAATATCCATACATCTCTTCATACACATACATCGTTTATGGGTACCCGTAACATGTCCTTTGCGGAGAACATCACGAATCTAAAAATGTATAAAAAAATCCTTAATATTTTTATCTTGGATGTTTTCAATAGTGAAATTTAACCGCATAGTTCAAGTACTCGTAAAACGAAGTTTAATATTCTGTAGGATAAAAATAATCCACATTTGGTTTGGTTGTAAAAAGTTGGAATGACTTTATGCTGCAGTCTTTAAGCGTCATACGCTCTTTAGGTATTTTAAAAAGTTCTTAAACCAAGATCGATCTTGTGTCATAAAATCATTCACAGACTATTTTTGGGCATCGTAGTGATCCTGTCTGTCAAATGTCAACCAGATAATTTGTTGCTTGCTAGTTGTTCTATTTATTATTATTTTTGTATATTGTTTTAAAAAGCAGTGATGGCCTCGAGGTTTAGGCGCGCGGTCGAGAATTTCGGCGGTCGCAGGTTCAAACCCCAGGCAAACACCTCTGACTTTTCAAAGTTATGTGTGTATTCACAATGAATTATCACTTGCATTAACGGTGAAGGAAAACATCGTGATAAAACCTGCACACCTAAAAGTTCTTAGGAATTTCTTAGGTGTGTAGTCCGCCAACCCACACTAGGCCAGCGTGGTGGACTAAGGCCTAAACCCTCTCAGTTGTAGAGGAGGCCCGAGCCTAGCAGTGGGACGTATTTGGGCTGATGATGATATTTTTTTAACCTTTTCGCTGTTTATGCACCTGCCTTTTATCTCTGCATCACCCAAAGGTTGACTGTTAGAGATGTCTTAGGCATTAAGTCCGCCTTTATACTTAATGTATAAATAAATATAAATTATTATTATAAGAGCTATTGCTATTTTATTGCTACTTTGCTATTCATATCTCGCAGTATTTTGTTTGAACTGTTTGGATATTCTTTCTAGATAGGACTACACTAACTATTATAATAGTGACTAACTAACTAATAATTATTAGTCGCTTTGTAAAATAATAGCTAGTACAAAAACCGATAGTAGTGTTATTATTTCATCTACACATTTATTGATGCTATAAGGCACAGAAAGACAAATTATAATTATTACACAATAGACTATGAACTATGGAAGCAGTGATGGCCTCGAGGTTTAGGCGCGCAGTCGAGAATCTCGGCGGTCGCGGGTTCAAACCCCAGGCGCACACCTCTGACTTTTCGGAGATATGTGTGTATTCACAATTAATTATCACTTGCTTTAACGGTGAAGGAAAACATCGTGATGAAACCTGCACACCTAAAAAAAGAAGTTCTTAGGAATTTCTTAAGTGTGTAGTCCGCCAACCCGCACTAGGCCAGCGTGGTGGACTAAGGCCTAAACCCTCTCAATTGCAGGGGAGGCCCGTGCCCAGCAGTGGGACGTATATGGGCTGATGATGAGACTATGAACTATCCTTACTAATATTATAAATGCGAAAGTAACTCTGTCTGTCTGTCTCGCTTTCCTGCTAAAACTACTGAACCGATTTAAATGAAATTTGATACACAGATAGTTTGGAGCCTGAGAAAGAACATAGGCTACTTTTTATTGTGGAAAAGGGGTTTTTAAGGGGTTGAAAGGGGGATGAAAGGTTGTATGGAAGTATTGTCATTTTTAAAGCTAGTCAAAGTCAAAGTCAAAGTCAAATTATCTTTATTCAAATAGACTTCTACAAGTTCTTTTGAATCGTCAATATAAACTTGAAACTTATTTTTTAGGCTGTTGATTAGATATAAATAAATATGGCATTCATAGTTTGTAAAAAAAATACCTTTAAGGGAGTAAAATAAAATAGGGGATGAAAGTTTGTATGGAAATTCGCCATTTTTGAAGCTAGAATGATGACGCTTTCATGCCTTAATCATTTGACCGACGCGATGATGAACGATTTTTGGTATGGACATAAATGGGACTCTGTGGAATAAAATAGACTACAACTTATTTTCTTTCTCAACCCAACCCTGTAGTCTACGCGAACGGAGCCGCGGGCAAAAGCTAGTCTTAAATAAATCTTAAATTTGAGCGCCGGTATCTAAAAAGGTAACCCTAAACATTAAACATCAGCATTTTTCTATTTGTTCATTATAATATTATATCTAGTCCTTAATTTAATCAAAGAGAACAAAAACTGCAATATCTATCTTGCTTTGGATATTTAAAACGTGAAGATCCCAAACATAGAAAAACTTTTGCAATTTTTATACAGTCAGCTATCATCAAACGGTTGAAGTTTGGAGCTAAAAAAAAACAGTACCAGAGCTCAGTTAAATTCGCGCATATCAATAAAAAAGTCCAGTGGCGTGTAGCTCGACACTAGGGTGCCCTTTTGTCGTACATTGCTGGCTGTGAGAGTAGTCACTTCAGTCCGCGCGGATTCAACGAGGCATTCATTAAAAACTTTGTGTGATGCATTCACTATCATTTTTTTGCAGTAATCCAAAAATGTAATTACTTCCTTTGGATTTTACAAGTTGTTCAGCCTTCGTCTGCCTCGCTTTGCTTTACGGTGACAATAAATACTTTGACAATTGTTACCCTTGTTTTTTTTTTGTTCTTTTTTATTACTAATTTGTTGACTATTGTTTACACGCACACTGGAACTGTAATAATGATGGTTACAGGTCAAAGCCAAGTGACTGTCATTTACTGACGGGCTGTATTTAGTTCAGGTAGACTTTCCTCGCTTTGCAGAAACTTACTATACGGCAGGTGTTGATAATTAAATTATTATTATGTTACGATGTAAGTATTACATTTACATTCCAAAATCTGTTTTACACAGATCGATGGGCGAAAGACGGCGAGGAATGAAATTTTCTAGCTGTTTGATAGAATTGTGCCAACATAAATACAAAACCAAAACGACACTCTTTCCACAACTACGGGGTATTTTTTTATCAAGGCTTAAAAAATATATTTATATTTACTATTTTTAAATTAAGTTTACCCAGGTCGGGCTTAAAGTAATATTATATTTTTTTCGTGAAGAAATTCTTTGGGCGAGCTTGGAGTCTAGAAATATGCATTTTTGGATACAGATACACAGTTGTATGTTAAAAGTCCTTGCAAAAATAACAATTCATTGCTAATATAAAGAGTCTTCGAAACCGACGAGCGTGCAAGAAGAGGATAATGTCAGTTGAGGAACAAACAAGTGTGTTTGGACCTAGCGTTCGACGCTCTATAGTCTTCGCCTACTCCAAGGAGTTTATATACATATATACACTACCGACAAAAAGTTTGGAAGCACTTTTAATACTCTCAATTACTTTAGAAATAATATAAGATATAGTATTATTTAATTAAGAATGATTAGGTACTTAATTAATACAACAATTAAACTATGAAACAAAACCATATTCTTATTACTAAAATAATATTATATTTTATTACAACATCGATAAAATTTGTTATTATCAATTTGCTATTTGTTTTTACAAAAATTATAGGTGCTTCCAAACTTTTTGTCGGTAGTGTATGTGTAAAATAGCGAAGTGTCCTTTTTATATAACCAATTTTGCGATTAATCAGTTTGAAGAGTACAGTTTCATTATCAATGAAGTGTATATTAGCTACACGATATTTCATTTCTGTTCATAATTTTTTTCCTAAGCCCCTAACAGCAAAAGAAATTTCCACATTCGACCGCTTTTCCGTTGATTAGCCCCATCATAAAGTGGGGACTAGGGTGTGTCGTAATTGTTTTATTGGAGGTAATGGGCGAGCGTCGAAGGGAAGATAACCTGCCCCATTTAATTTTATAGGCGATGATGCATTTCACAAAATTACTTCGAACAGTGCCTAATAGCAGTTTTAATATGATTTTCATTCAGAGAGTTAAGAGTTTGGTGCATACGCTTCTTGTTAACTAGACCAAGCGGTTCAAAGTGGTTGAAATAACATATCCTAGGTTTATAGGTCTGATTAATTTTCGTCATAGGGGCCGAACAATAATGACGTAAGCAATTTTTTCACAATTATTAACCCTAAACTGCTCTGGTAGAAAAATGTAGGTATAACCTACTGTACGCCGACAAGTTCTTACCAAATAGGTACGCGTAACTCCCGGAAAGGTAAATGTAAATTTCTACATTCCCGTTTCTGTCTGACATAATAGCGAGATTACCTATTGCCTAGAACCTTCCTATATCTTTTACTGGAGAGCTAAAAGGCTCTCAATTGCAAGTCGCATACCTATGTCGTTGGACGTTAAAGATAAAAGTTAAATAATTATCTTGAATTGTAGCTGTCTTGTAAAAAAAACAAAAGACAAATCCTTAATTAATAATAATAAATAGGTAATTAAACAAAGAATAAGAGCAGTGATGGCCTCGAGGTTTAGGCGCGCGGTCGAGAATTTCGTCGGTCGCAGGTTCAAACCCCAGGCACACACCTCTGACTTTTCGAAGTTATGTGTGTATTCACAATGAATTATCACTTGCTTTAACGGTGAAGGAAAACATCGTGATAAAACCTGCACACCTAAAATTTCTTAGGAATTTCTTAGGTGTGTAGTCCGCCAACCCGCACTAGGCCAGCGTGGTGGACTAAGGCCTAAACCCTCTCAGTTGTAGAGGAGGCCCGTGCCCAGTAGTGGGACGTATTTGGGCTGAGGATGAAAAACAAAGAATCATGGAATTCGAATAATGAAAGATGTTATTAACGTTTCACAGGAGCGCAAAAGGCTGGAAATGAAAACTAAAATAGATGTGGAAGATATGAAGAAGTTGACTGACATCGTTGACTATGACTCAGTCCATTTACAAAAGTATGTATATTTGCAATAGCGCATCTTTAAGGCGGTTTTTATTTGAACTATATAAATGATGTCCTCGATGTTTGGGCGCACGGACGAGTCAAATCTCGGCGGTCGCAGGTTCAATCCGCAGGCACACATGTCTCACTTTTCGAAGTTACTATGTGTGTATCCACAATGAATTATCACGTTCTTCCACGGTGAAGGAAAACATCGTAAAGAAACCTGCACACCTAAAAATACTAAGATTTTTTTCTCGCATTCATCGTTTTTAGCTCGCTTAGTTTAGGTGTTGTTCAATTACATCTACAATCACTGTAGTCACATAATTCTGTGTATTATACAATATACGAAATAGGTAATTACTACAAAACGTTTACCCATTTTTTGATATAATCCATTAAAATTAAAGTAAATTTACTTCCAACAAACTGAATATAAATTCAATTAACAAAAACAAATAATTTTACACTGTACAAATTAAGCTCTTTCAATTATAATATGATGTCATGTCTAAAACATGATGTCTCGGTTTTTATTCTAAATATTTCGAAGAAAATCTTGAATTTGACAAAGATTAATTCTGCGGCAGAGTTGTAAACGAATTCAGTCAAACGAGACCGGCGTTTTACTGACAAAGATGTGTGGGTATTGTTCCGACACTGACTTCCGTAAAATATATATTCTTCGACAAAGCCACTTCCCCGTGTTTATATGTGATGGATTCTTTTGTGTTTGTGACTTGCCAACAAACTTTAGTTTTCAATACACTTTATTTCTATAAACCTATTTTTACACACGTAATACAGCTAAGCGATATGTCGCATTTTACAGATTAATCATTAACAGAACTAGTGAAAAAGTATCCAAGCTATTAAATGATGAAGAAATAAAACTGTGACAAAGACGAGAAAAACTGAAAAATCTTTTAGAAAAAGAGGAGTTAGAGTTTATGCAAGAAATTGAAAGAAGTAGACAAATGGCAGAATGTAACTATTGTAAGATGAAAGAGATAAAACTGCAGGAATACGAAAATGAAATAGAAAGGCAAAAACAGAGGGAATGTTTGAAAGCGCTAGAAAGAGAAAAAATGTAAGTAAAAGCGTACGTTACACAAACGTAACAAATGTTTTATTCGAATAATTACTAAATTATTCATTAGATATTTATATACATTGTAAAAAAACCTTCAATATATATTTTTTTATCACGAAAAGCAACTGTAAACTTTTACATATCCATTTGACAGCCCCGTGGCGCAGTTGGCTAGACACCAGCTTGCGAAACGAGAGGCCGCGGGTTCGATCCCCGCACCGAGACAAATGTTTGTGTGATCCACAAATATTTGTTTCGGGTCTGGGTGTTTGTGAGACCGAAAATTCTCTCGTAGTTTCTGATACCCACGACACAAGACTCGTATCTTAATGTGGGGTCAGAACTATGTATGTGACTATTGGGTGTATTTATTATTATTATATATTATTCTATCAAACACAAAATCATCCACCTATCTTCTAGATTCTCCGAACTTGACTGTTAGAGAAAAAACACCTACATAACAACACCATTGCAATATGATGGCGATTATAAGGAAAGATACGGGGATGAACGTTATGTTTGGCTTGCTAATCTCAAAGAGGCACGGGTATGAATATGGGAATTAGAAGAGATACTACGAAGCAATTACTTCAACCATTCAGAGAAAAATATAGATTAATCTTAACAAATTTTAAGCTCTACAAATTGGTAAACCAATGTCCTTCTATTTCCAGTGCCAAAGGTATGCGATGCACAAAACAGGACGAAATCAACCTGAAAGAAATACAGAAAATGCAAATGAATGAAAAAAAGCAAATAGAAAATGAAGAACGGACGATAGAATCAATGTGGCACAACGTACTTCTGGACGACGTACTAAGAAAGGTAAAAAATAAAAAAAAACATTCTGAACCAATCTGAAGGGTAATTACTAGAGACTGTGCAATCGACATCCGGCAGTAATCTCCTCTACTTTTCTCAACTTTTAATTATTTCTAAAGAGATCATTAACCTAATGAACTTACTTTGTATCGACTATGGAGTGTGTGTGTAAATACTTTTTATTCTTAGATATTGTGTGTAGCGGAATTATTATATCCCAATCTTTTTTAACTTATTTCTCAGCTGATAAAAAGTATAATATAATAAATATAAATATCCTACTCATACTGAACCGTGCTCTTTCAGCAAGTATGTGCCATGCGATCTATAGCTCACGGTTTCAATTCCGGGGTCGGACATTTCTTAATTAGGAAATTTTCAATAACAGCACAGAGTCTGGAAAGTACATGCCTCCCCTCTATACTTGGGACTCCTGCATATGAAAAATATTAACTTATTGGTTTTGTTCAGACCCAAATAGAAGAGTGGAATGAAAGAAGAAGACAACATGAGATGCTTGAAAGAAGAAAAGCGTATGATGAGCAAATAGCAAGTGCCAATAAGAAAAGACAACAAGCTGTACGGGAAGAAATTGAGAAAGAAAACAGGCGGCTGGACAAAATGAAACAGAAAATGGAGCAAGATCATTATAATGGTATTTCTCATTCATTATCATCCTATCTTATATAATTATTTAGCAGAAATATAAATACCATACACAAAATATATTTATAAAATAAAGAAAACACAAGGAAATTGTGGTAATACACAGATTAAGCCTAGTTTCGTAGACGGACGTTTTTTGGAATAAATGAAATAAACTATTGTGTACTAAATATATTCCATTTATAACTCATAATTTTTCATCAAATTTCCACCTTTCCTTTGATGTGATCGTCATTGAGTAGTAAATATTCGAACTCCCGCATTTATTATATCGGGACGTTTCAGTAGTGCATTACGTTTATCGTACAGTCGTGATTCGTACATTCGTAATTTAACAGAGTAAGCAATACTTACATAATATTTCAGACCTAAAAAGAAAAAAGCAACAACAAATGACAAACAAGAATAATTTCTTAACATCCAGTAAAATAAAATTGTCTAGAATAAGAAACGAAAAAATAAATGAGAGGGAATTTGACAATAACACCATCAGAAGGGCTTTGGAAGAGTTACGACAAGAACGAGATATGAAAATGAAGCAAATTGTGAGTATATCAAAACTTCTGGAAAAAATTAAATTCTATAAATAAATAAAAAACAATAGGTACGTCTAATTATCATAATTAAAATGCGTGATAATTGATACAAAATTTACGCACAAAAGTACCTACCGTAATTAAATCCCCTTTATTCAAATCTATTCAAATGATTTAAACTATCTTGTGAACTATATACTACATATTTTCCAGCAAAACATGCAAATTGAAAAAAAAATATGCCTTGAAAATTACAAGATTCAGAAGCAAGCGGCTTTAGCCATAGAACAGGAAACTGAACGCATCGTTCGAGAGTGGAAACAACAGGAGCAAAACAAAAGTGATGAATATTTAACAAGAGTGGAACGCGAACAGAAGCTTAACAAGGAGGTAAGTATAACGTAAAACCTCAATAATTTTATTAATATTATCAGGATACGAAACAACTGATAGGATTTAGACGGAAATTTATTATGTTGACCTAGTGCAGGCGAAATTAACATTAAATAAAATCCTTGATGTGCCGATTTCCTCACGATGTTTTCCTTCGCCATTAAAGTACGTGATTATTCATTACCGATACATATATAAATTTTAAAAGTGAATGGTATTCACCTGAGTTTCCAACCTGCAAGCGCCGTGACTTTGCCTCGACCACGCGCCAAAATTACTTCTATAGATAAGTACTATCAATAAACCTAAATACAAAAAAAATAATTAAATACTTTTAACATTGTCTTTAGAAAGCAGCAAAAGAATACAAAGAGTACGTAGAGAATATCAACAACGATTTAATAAAGGCGAAAATAGAAAAACATGAAGCTATGGAGCGCGTTAAAGAAACTGCTTTGAGAGAACTTCGAGACAAGATACATAGCGCTAACTCAGAGCTTAAGAAACAAATAGAATATAGAAACAGTTTGACAAAACAGATACATGAGAATCAAAATCACTTGGTAAGTTGGAGTTATTTTGTTTTCTAATTATAGTTATGTAACTTATTATATTGATTGAACATAGTATTTGGGTCTGCTGAATTCATTAAGAATATGAGCTAAGGAGTTTATCACAGCGTTTTCGCCATAAAAATTCGTGGATAGACATGTAACTGTCCATTTTTTAAGGTTTTTTTTGCTACACAGTACCATCAGACTGCGATATAGGACTTAAATATACATACATATGTAGGTACATACCTACATATCCAAATTCCGTGCTGCTAGTGAGAAAACATAGTTTTTTTTATATAGTTAAGGACTAAATAGTGATAATAAAGTTTTCTTTTTAGGAAAACGAACAAAAGGAAATGGAATTAAAAGATAGGCCATTCACGAAGGGAGCCATCATGTTTAGGAATTCAATGGAGAGAAAGTTTAAAAAGTGCCAAATGGAGCCAAGGTACACTTAAATACAATTATCATTTTTGCATAGTTTTTATTCACATGCGAATGTAATACAAATTTTATTTTCCAGTACTAATCCTGTACATCCATTCAGAAGAGCTATGAAAGCTAAAGAAGCGAATAGTTCAGTTCAATTGCCGTTGATATAAATTATTCTACTATTTTAACACAATATTCAATATTTTTAGAATAGTGATGTAATGACGGTCAAAAGTTCTTTGTAAAAAATATTTTATTTGCATTACACTAATAAAGTGCTGATCAAGCTCGGCTGAAGTTTTATTTATAAAAACGTACATATTTAACTTATTTTCGAAGCACCTGCCAATACCGTTTCAACATTTTCTTCTTCAAACTTTTGCTTCATTATTTAAGAATTAAATGTTTGAAAAACCAATGAAAAACTGACTAACATACATTAATCTCTAATTATAATCGACGTTAGATCATCGCAATTCTTATTACGTAACGATTAACTTTTTTGACACAACACTAAAAATCTTAACGTTTTACAAATGTCACTGCAAATTGCAAAAACCAAACGCCTTAAGAAAAAAATAGCTTAGATAGATTTTCAAAACATGTGTTTAACCGTCTTTTGTCAATTAATTATCGAAAGAAAAAATAAATATTTGAGGGTAAGCTTGAATAAAGGTTGTTATGATACTACGCATATTAGTGGGAGCACGTGGGTATGGTATTAAATAGTCATGGAAGCAGACACAGCGCGGTTTTCTCTTTTAAATTTGGGGAACTACTCATACCGATATTTACAGCAAATGGCAAAATCTATGAATTTACCATCTAACGTTAAGGTAAGTTAAATTCGACACCAACATATACCTAGTTAGTCGTACCTATAATTTAACAATCGGAAATCACTTCCATATTTTTAGTCTCTTAAGACTTTTATTCAAGTTCTTATTAGAATACTATAAAGATATAATAACAAAGAACATCATTATACATTAACCTTTCACATAACTATTATTTCAAAATGACATAAAACTAATTTGTGAGGAATGTAAATATGTTTAAAAAGTATAATATATTTTGTATAATATTGATCACAAAATTATTAAAATATATTTTTTATAGGATATGTACAAACTTCGCTCATAGCTCTGCATCAATCACAGACTTGATTGAAAATAGAAATAATATCTTATGTGATTGATAGTAAGAATAAAGGTTTATATGTTATTCTGAGTTTGATGATAAAGCCTGTTATGAATCAGGATATAAAATATAAATTATAAAATGTATTAATCCAAGCAAATTTGACCATATTCATTTAGCTATTTTTAAGAGAACCAAATATACACTCATGCTTAACATGCAAAATAGAAATATAGTGACCTAATTCAAAATTTGGTAGGTTTCACTGTTATTCAATTTTTATCACATATGGTCTGACTAAATAATTGAATATAAAACTGTTAAAATACACATGTTTATTAAACATAAATGAATATTATGTATTTTCTGCAAAATTTATGGACCTAAGAATCAGTGGCAGTACTTCCATAGAAGCCCAAAAGCCCAGTTTGCCTTACAAAATGCCGAATATAAATCTTTAAGCTTTAATTATTTATATAACAAAAGCAAATTAACATATAAATGAGAATATCCTGACCCCACAATAAATAATTATATATTAACAAGACATTACAAATTAATGTGTAACACTTTTGGGCTTCTATGAAAGTACCGCTACTGCTAAGAATATTTTTTTTACTAATTACCTTAAGTTTGGTATTTTGAATTAAGTCACTTTATTTCTAAGCATGGGATATACTCGTGCTTTTATTAATGTGTCTTGACAAAGATTTACTTATGAATTAGTGATTTAATACTCATATTTACCTGTTTAGTGATAATTGTACAAGTAAAAAATACTGTTATACATTATAAAATAAAGTTATTTTGTGTAATTTTGTTACTTGTCGGGTGAGTGATGCTCATTTCTTGCCAGTTCTCACTTTATTTATCTAGCACCTGATAGTAAGTGCAGTGCAGTATTAAAAAAATCACAGATATTTAAAAAAAGGATTTAAATTTATTTAAAAAAAAACACCGATAATATAATATCATATCTCTCTCATTTAAGTCTCTGAACATGCACAATGTAATTTGATATGTGATATTTACAGAAAATATACTTAATAGAATTAATAAATGCATACAAATTCAAATCTCAGAAGGACTTACATGATATAATCCACCGTGTTAAGCAGGAGAGGAAACAACAATCAAGCAAAAGGAAAGCCAAAGTTAACAAACCTAGAGTACAGGTAAACTTAAGTAACCACATCTAAAATCATCATCATCACCCTCATCAGCCCATATATACCCCATTACTGGGCATGGGCCTCCTCTACATCTGGATGGAGTTAAGCCTTAGTCCACCATGCTGGCCTAGTGCTGGTTGCCAGACTACATACCTAAGAAATTCCTAAGAATATCTAAAATATTAATTACAATTATATTACTTTCTTCCACACTTTGGAAGTACATTTTTAATTAACAAGATAATTCAATGGTTTTTTTTTTTCCTTGCTTCGACTGGGGAATTTAACTACAACTTGTTGCATAATTTAAGTAGCTTATATTATAAGTTTAACAATCTTAATTTACACTATATACTAGCTTCAGGGCCCGACTCCCCCTGGGCCCAATATTATTAAATTATGTAGGTACCCTATGTCCTTTCCGAAGGTGCAATCTAGTTAAAATGTCAAGTATGACAGACAATAGTTATTTTCGTATTTATAACACTAGTTGGTTTAAAAACTGAGTATTACATAATATAAAATTATTGTTTTCTTTTAGTAATGCTAAATAAATAACAATATAGTTTAAACAAAGCAACATATTATATTACTCGGATTACACAATCCGAGTAATATAATATAATTTACACCTACACAGGTGTAACACATCTGCCTTCTTCTTCGGGAAAATGGTATTTTGAAATAAAATTGTTAATTATATTATTATAATCACTAATATTTAACTGCTAGACTTGACTGCCTTGTGGTCTCGCGGCATAAGTATGTGTCGTGCAATCTAGAGGTCGCGGGTTCGATTCCCGGGTCGGGCAAAGTGTTATTGGGATTTTCCATTAGGAATTTCTCAGTAGCAGCACGGAGTCTGGAATTGTGCTCGAAAGACGGCAATAGGCAAAATTACGTGGGACTGATATATACTTGGCGAAATGTGGGTGCAGAAATGCACCTCTGCCTACCCCTTCGGGAATATAGACGTGAGGTTATGTATGTATTTTCTATTATCTAATTAATTGACTAAATTATTATTAATCATTGCAGGCTTCGAAAATAACATCAACATCCAATAGTTCCCCGCCGATCTCACAAACACCCAACCGTCGAAGCTTCATAAAGACACGCACTCCTGATAGAAGGACCATTGAGAAGTCCAATTCAGAACAGAGGCCTTACAGCAACTCTTTGAAAACGTACGCATCATCCTCACAACTTAATAGGAGTGATAGAGTCCTGCGCAGCTTCCGAGATAGACCCAATTACAGGATTATGAACATGAGTAATGCCATGCTTGGTGTTATTAAGGCTCAAAGTCCTAAAGCAACGAAGATTAATATCATGAGTCAAGGTGGCAGCCGGCTCAAGTTTAATCTTACTGCTTTTGAGAAGAAACTGAACAACGAACCATTGAATAAGGAGAATCAATTGCTGTCTTATCCAGGAACTTTGGTGAGCCATTTATTTTACCCCCTTAAAGTCAAAGTCAAAATCTACTTTATTCAAATTGACTTTCACAAGTTCTTTTGAATTGTCAATATTAAACTATTGCCGCGCCGAAACGTGTTATCGCTGTGGAAAAGAAACGGCAAGAAACGCCCTCAGCAACACAAAATGTCATATTTTTTTAAATAATAAATTAAAACTATAATATTTTTACTTATCGCAGCTCCGATATTGTCATAGATTGTTATAACTTAAAATAATCTACATTAATACGAGGGCAGTCCGATAAGTACTTAGCCTCACCGCCCGATGGCACCACTATCGTAAGATAAATTTACCATCATGTAGCACATCTTCGTAGACGGCTATTGTCAAAATTTCAGCCGAATTGGATTTGTAGTTTTGTTTTGACCGCGTGTGTAAGCGGACGTGTCCGCGGATTTTCGAAAAATGGAAAAAGAGCAATATCGGCCGGTGATTTGATTCTTGTTTTTGGAAGGGAAATCGCGCAGCGATATCAAAAAGCGCTTGGATGCTGTTTACGGTGACTCTTCTCCTTCAATGGCGACCGTCAAAAATTGGTTTAACGAGTTTCAACGTGGTCGCACGTCAGTTTTTGATGAGCCACGCCCAGGTGCCCCAAAAACGGCTACCACGGAGGATAACGTGAGAAAAGTCCCGATCTTGTATTGGCAGACCGCCGATTGAAGGTGCGCGAGATAGCTGAGACAGTAGGCATCTTAAAAGACCGCGTGGGTCATATCCTGCATGAAATATTGGGCATGAGAAAGCTGTCGGCTCGATGGCTGCCGCGTTTGCTCACTTCGGACGACAAGCGCATCAGTGACACAACTTCAGAGCAGTGTTTGACACTGTTTAGGTGCAATCCGAAGGGGTTTCTGCGTCGTTTCGTGACCGTCGACGAAACATGGATTCACTGGTACACACCAGAGACCAATAAACAGTCGAAACAGTGGACTTTACCCGGCGAATGTGCTCCGAAGAAGGCGAACACTGTCCCATCGGCCGAAAAGGTGATGGCCACCGTTTTCTAGGTTTCACAAGGTGTGATTTACATCGACTACCTGGAGAAGGGCAAAACGGTCACAGGGCTCTACTATGCCGAACTATTGGGCCGATTCAACGCTGAATTGTAGAAAAAACGGCTCCATTTGGCGAAGAAAAAAGTGCTCTTCCACCATGACAACGCACCGGCTCACACCTCCGCCGTCGCAACGGCCAAATTGGTCACATTAGGCTACGAACAGCTGCTCCATCTACCGTATTCTCCAGATTAGGCCCCGTGTGACTTCTTTTTGTTTCCAAACTTGAAAAAGTCCGTCGCCGGACAGAAATTTGAGTCGAATGAGGAGGTTATCGCCGCCACGGAGGCCTACTTTGTAGACCTCCAGAAAACGTTCTTTTCAGACAGCTTAAAGAAGTTGGAGCATCGCTGGGTCAAGTGAATCGAGTTGAAAGAAGACTGTGATGAGAAATAAATCGCCACTTTTCCAAAATTTTCGTTTTTCTTTTGTAGGCTAAGTACTTATCGGACTGCCCTCGTATGTTGACACTTATTGACATCGCTCTTGGAGGTGCGACGATTTCATCAAAGGCGTTCTTCTGCAGTGATCCCCCGATGTTGATCTTGAGATTCCAAATGATAATACTGATTTAGTAAACCTTTTCGGGGTAAATAGAAACAGAAATGTAAGAATATAGAAGTAGAGTAAAATGTATCAGGATCATAGATTGTTGCACTCAAAAATCACATGAATTACATGTGATTAAAGTTTAAGTATTTATGCATTCATTTATCATCAGCCCATTTACGTCCCACTGCTGGGCACGGCCCTCTTCTACAACTGAAAGGGTTTAGGCCTTAGCAAACTACGCTGGCCTAGTGCGGGTTGGCGGACTACACGTCTAAGAAATTCCTAAGAACTTTTAAGTATGCTTTTAAGTGTGGTTTTATCACGATGTTTTCGCTCATCGTTAAAGTACGTGATAATACTTTGTGAATACACACATAACTTCGAAAAGTCCATGGTGTGTGCCTGGGGTTTGAACACGCGACCATCGAGATTCTCGACCGCGTTCCTGAATTTCAAGGTCATCACTTTTTTATTGTTATATTTTATATTTGAGTATTAAACAATTTCTCTGTAATTTCAGCCCACAAAAACACCAACAAGACAAAGAAATATAAGCGGCATATCGCCACTTAAAACACCAGAACCACCCCGAACAATATTCACATCAACCGTACAATTTGCGAGGAAAGACGGACGGATGTCCACAATACACGCGCTGGTCCAAAAGCAGCTTCCTCCACAAATATGCTATAGAGAGAAAAATCATGTTACCGTACAGAACGCAACTTACACAATACAAGAACAAGTAACCACTCAAAGCATACTGACTGAGTACGAAACACCAAATTGTATGACTACCCTCGCACAATTAGAAATTCAAGATAAACTGGAGAGTAATTCAACGGTGAATTTCATAGAAAGAGGTCTGGATATAGTCAGAGCAAGTGTAGATGAACGAACAGAATATCTTCACAAGAAGATCAGAGCTGAACATGTGAGGAGTTTGAAAGTAACCCAAGTGAACTCAGTAGAAGAGAGATTGCCTTGCATCAGTGACGTATTCAGCAAATTCACTGATATCAACTTGAGGAACTTAATGCAGCCTTTACATGTTGAAGTTAGTGAGGAATCGGAACGAAGTAAGACCTTTTATGATTTATTTTGATTAAATTACTAAATCGAGATGGCCTCGAGGTTTAGACACGCGGTCGAGAATTTCGGCGGCCGCGGGTTCAAACCCCAGGCACACACTTATAA
Source organism: Hemaris fuciformis (assembly GCA_907164795.1). NCBI lineage: Eukaryota > Metazoa > Arthropoda > Insecta > Lepidoptera > Sphingidae > Hemaris > Hemaris fuciformis. Next base: position 3,384,303 of record OU015454.1, read on the forward strand.
CTTTTCTAAGTTATGTATGTATTTACAATGAATTATCACATACTTTAACTGTGAAGGAAAATAGTGTGAGGAAACCTGCACACCTAAAAGTTCTTAGGAGTTTCTTAGGTGTGTAGTCCGCCAACCGGTACAAGGCCAGCGTAGTGGACTAAGGTCTAAACCCTATTAGTTATAGAGAAGGCCCGTGCCCAGCAGTGGCAGTAGTAGAATAGTGGGCAGTGACTGCCTCGCGGTACAGGTATGTACCGTGCGATCCTGAGGTCCTGGTTTCGATTCCCGGGTCGGGCAAAGTGTTATTGGGTTTTTCCATTTGGAAATTCTCAGTAGCAGCACGGAGTCTGGAAATGTGCCCAAAAACGGCAATAGGCTCGCCGAAATGTGGGTGCAGTAATGCACCTCTGCCTACCCCTTGGGGGAATACAGGCGTGAGGTTATGTAAGTATGGACAGTATATGGACTGATGATGATTCCACTCAATGTTTTTTCCAGGTGCAAACATCCCCATCTACACGCCCCGGTTCAACGCACCACAAAACGGTCTTCTGGAATGCCTTTACAACTTCAGAACGCAGTTTATGACGAACCAACCGCTGCTGCAAATAGCGCCAGCCGCCAACACTAAATGCGTTTACAGCACCCCCACCATCAGTTCTGCGTAAGTTACATCTACCCTCATTTACTAAAACGCACTGCTTCTGATTTTAACTTGTGTGGCTTTTATGTTCATTCAATGTTTTTATGCATCAGATAATGAAACTGTTTATACTTTATACCATGAAAATAAGCTACTTTCCCTTCATGGTGCTGCATTTTATTGAGTTGCTGTTCAGTCTTCGTTCATTGTCCTTAAAAATTACGACAACCGATTTATCTTTTTGACTTACCGACTTATTCCGGGCTATGTGGTATTGGTTATTTCACAGTTGAATAAGACAAGAAAGACAATGTCAGCATGCCGAGCGTACCGAACCTATGATTAAACTATCATATGTTTGACACGACCGCTCACTAAACTTGTTAGTTGCACATAGACTAGGTAGTCGAAAATGCATTAAAGTATCGATATATTATATTGTCATTTTTTTTTTTAATAAACGTTTCATACATTTTCCTAATTTTATCGACATATTTTATCGAATATTGCGCTTACGCTTATAAGGTCGTCTCGAATTCGACATAAAAAAGTGGCGAAATGCGGGTGCAGAAATACCTCTTCCTACTCTTTCGTGGATACTTTTGTGTATATGTATGACTGTCTAACAAGCTTTTTGCACTGCTTGACTTGCATGATCGCTTTCAGCATGCAACAATCAACAACACCGATGATTGTCAACGAGTATAACGCTTGTAAGTTGCACACGCTTTCTTCAATAACAATTTTCGTAGTTTAAGAAATAAATTAATAAGTTATATTGCCCTTATTTCACACCATTACATTTTATAATACAGTAGAACCTCGTTAAGTCGACCCTCGATAAGTTGAAATCCTCCAAATCTCGATAAAATGTTTTGTTCCCTTCCCTTCAAATACGAAAACCTCTATTACTCGAAATCTCAAAGCCATTTTGGTACATATTTTCTCTTCGTAACTCGAAGAATTAAACTGGACCTCTGTATATCGAACATAGCAAAATATCTAACTCAAATTATATAAGAATTAAGCCCAACCGCTGTATGTCGAATAAAAAACCGCCTAAGTCAACATCATCGCACAACATCTTTGTGGAATCAGCTTCCCTCGGCGGTATTTCCGAATGGATATGACTTAGGGACCTTCAAGAAAAGAGCCTATATTTTCCTCAAAGGCCGGCAACGCACCGATGATTCCTCTGGTATTGTGGGTGTCCATGGGCGGTGTTGACCACTTAACATCAGGTGGCCCACCAGGTCGTTTGCCTCCTTTCCCATAAAAAAAAAAAAGTCGAAAACTCTATAACTCGATTTTTTTGGTGTCTCCCTTGATGTTCGACTTATAGAGGTTCTACTGAGTATTTTTTTAATACTGTGAATGAATGTTTATTTTTTATTTTTTTCATAACCAAGGCATGAGTCTCAACTTGTACAGTTTAATTTATTGTTTGTGTGTAAAAAATATATAAAAGGTCAAATCATATTAGTTTTCTCACTTGTAATAATGAGCAAAACATATAATATTTCATATGGAGTCATAGCCAGTGTAGAATTATTATATTAATATCCATATTTGAAATACATTCCTGTCAAGGTTTTCTTTACTAATAGAGCTCCAATTTTGGCTGAACTATGTTTGTACAACTTTTAAGTGATTTTAAAGTATTTTATCTTAATTTGGTTTATATTAGAGGATTGTTTGTAGAGGATGCCCGTGCCCAGCATTAGGACGTGTATGGGCTGATTATGATGATGTGTGTTAACTATTACAGCGTATGTGCAGGATGATCCGTATGGGAATATAATGGCAATGACCCAGGTGAATGACTTCGTACGTGTCGAGCCGAACACTCTGTATAAACGAGACTTCACTTGTAATGAAGGTATGTGACTTGATTCATTGGTTACCACTTAATGTCCTTTCCATCCATCCATTTATCCATCAGCCAATGGAAGTCCACTGCTGGACATAGGCCTCTCCTAATGACTTCCACAGGTACCTGTTGGAAGCTGCTTGTATCCAGCGACTGTATTAAATAAATAAATAAATAAATACACCCAGCAGTCACATACATAGTTCTGACCCCACACTAGGATACAAGTCCTGTATCGTGGATATCAGAAACTACGAGAGACTTTTCGGTCTCACAAACACCCAGACCCGAAACAAATATTTGTGGATCACACAAACATTTGTCTCGGTGCGGGGATCGAACCCGCGGCCTCTCGTTTCGCAAGCTGGTGTCTAGCCATCTGCGCCACGGGGCACGGGGCTGTCATTAATGTGTATGTATAATGTATGTAATTGTATTAATGTCCTTTAACTCTTATTAATTATTCAAAGTCAAATTATCTTTATTCAAATAGACTTTTACAAGTTCTTTTGAATCGACAATTTTACACTTTTTAATATTTTTTTAAACTATTAAGCTATTGCCGCTTCGAAACGTGTACTATATGCGTATTCATATACGCTTTATTCATCATCAGCTGCTCAGCTGCATCTACAGCTGAGAGGGTTTAGGCCTTAGCCCACCACGCTGGCCTAGTGCGGGTTGGTGGACTACACACCTAAGAAATTCCTAAAAACTTTTAGCTTTAGGTGTGCAGGTGGGGGATGAAGTTGCTCGCGTCCGTAGGAATTCCCATCTTTTCTGACCCACCCTACACGTGTCCCCCGGGTGGTGCTAAACGAGCAACAACGCCGAGTATCGAGCGGTGGTCAATTAACTCAAATACTCGACCAATCAAAGGCAAGAAATGGCCTCTGAATTTCGGAACACCTACGAGGCTTGGCTTAATTGTCTGGCCTCCGAGGAAGAAAACCTCGCTACCAAGAAAAATAAAAAAATAACCCCAATCCTAAGGTGGGCAACGTGCCGAGAGGATGTATGACTGATGGGAAATCAGTATCTAACGCCAACCTCAGTGGAACGGGCAACCACTGTTGTATTTGCCTTCTCCTGGGAATAGGCGTCACCCCAGGTAGCGACTTTTAAATCGTCCTCACTCGTGGGAACAAAATGAATAATTTAAATACCTCTGAAAATATGCTAAAATTAGATAAGAATAACCCCAAAACGTTGACTCAACAACTCTTCCACAAAGGAATGTTTATGAATCGGCCAAGATCAAGTTCCTTTAGCGGAACAACTAACCAAGACAAAGTGACCATTGATCTATCAGATGAAACAGATAGAGAACCCGAAGAACAACAGTTCACAGAAGTGCACTATGGCAAAAGACAAAGATCCAGTCCAGATGCAATAATGCGTAGCCAAAAACAAACAAAATTGAGTTACTGGCTAGCAGCGCCAGCAGTACCAACATCCAACAGTTTCACAGGGCTCGACGATATAGAGCAAGCAGATAAGCCTGAAATACAAGCACCAAAATCTATAAGACCCCCACCACTGTTTATTGACGGCGTCAAAAATATCCAACCTTTACAAAAATTACTAGAAGAAGTTGCAAAAGGAGAGTATGAAATTAAAGTACTAAGAAGCGACAGAGTTAAAATACAATCGAAAACAGCAGAATCATACTCCACCATTCACAAAGAACTGAAAGCTAAAGACACAGAATTCTTCAGTTACCAGCCTAAACAAGATCGCAGCTTTAGAGTGGTGCTCAAAAATTTACACGCATCGACAGATAAAGAAGAAATAAAAATAGCTATTGAGGAGCTTGGCCATAAAGTAACAAATGTCTGGAACATTCAAAACTCAAGAACAAAACAGGCGTTACCAATGTGGTACATCGAATTAGAATCCCGTGAAAATAATAAAGACATATATAGCGTAAAATCTCTATTACACTGTCGCATATTGTTTGAAGCACCCAGACCTAAGCGAGTAATCCCTCAATGTACTAATTGCCAAGACTATAATCACACACAAAAGTTCTGCAATAGAAAGCCCAGATGTGTCAAATGTGCAGGTTCGCATCACACTTCACATTGCCCACGGAAAGAAAGATCAAACCAGGTTAAATGCGTCCTCTGCGAGGGAAACCACCCAGCTAACTACAAAGGCTGTACAGTCTACAAGGAGCTGTTGAAAGTCCGATATCCTCCCCCAATCACCCAACACAAAAGAAGACTTAAGAGTGTTGAACAAGCACCTACAAATAAAACAACGAATAACGGAAAATCGTATGCATCAGCCACAAAAGAACTCCCCAAACAAACTACGACGAAAACCGTTAACATCGAAGATGACAACCAAAGAACCAACGAATTCAAAGCCATTACAGAGACACTTGTTGCCCTGATGAACCAAATGCTAATTATGACCCAAACGTTAACAGACCTAATCTCAAAAATGTCACTGCATTCACAGCACTAAAATTGGGTGTGTGGAATGCTAATGGCTTGTCAAATCACTCGGAAGAGTTAAAAATATTCCTTAAAATACACCACATAGATGTTTTACTAATCTCAGAAACTCACTTCACATCCAAAAGCTACTTCAGGATACCTGGATATAATATGTACAACACTAACCACCCTGACAACAAGGCACATGGAGGATCTGCTGTACTCATCAGGTCTAACATCAAGCACCATGTACTACAAGGCTACTGTAAAAACTACATCCAAGCAACAAACGTCGTAATAACGGACTGGATCAGTAACATTACAGTATCGGCCCTCTACTGTCCGCCGAGATTTACTATCAAGGAAACGGACTTTAACACGTTAACTGCCATAGTAAAATTTTTAGGACGAGATTTTATTTTTTTTGTTTTTTGATTGTATATGCAACTAAATCACATTAAATGAATATTTTTATTTGTTTTCGGCAATTTTAATGTAAAAGAAAGCAAAAAAATAAAATGTCAGGCATATGTGCCTGACGAGGCCCAAACGAAACAAAACATAGCTATTGCGCCATGTCAGGCATTTTGTCAGGCACTGTTCGCTGCCGACCGCCAATTTGTTTGCGCGGGAAATCATTCGGTGCAGCGCTCGCGCGTTCGGCCGTTTGAACAAAAGTACCTACGCATGCCGTAGTTCATTCCTAGCAAGTTGCAACCTGTCCGGTGCGTGCCATCTTGCCATGCGTATGTACCTACTCTGTTTATTTAGTCGGTTTGATTTATCTGCGGAAGTAAGTGCGCGCATCCATTGCTCTAGATTTTTTTGTGTTTTTGGAGGTTTTGTGTGACGATAGTATTGTAATCATGTCAATTATTGATAAAACGTGTGATTATGAATTATCACTGGCAGATTTGCAAGCAATTGACGATTTAGAAAAACAATTGACTCAAAGAAATTCCCCGCTGTTAGAAATTCCATATTGTAGTGAAGTATGTGACGATACAGAAGTAATTTTGCATAGGCGAGGAAACAGAAAGAGGCGGTATGTGATAGAAAGTGGTGACGAAAATGAAAACCCCGAACAACAAGTTAACACGAGGCTTCAGACTGATTTATGGTATGAACCAGCGGGTAAGCAAAGAAGGATTATACCTTTCACTGAGTGTCCCGGCTTGAAACCATATAGTTTGAGAAGTACGATGGCAAAATCCAATCCTGAAGAGTTCTATTCATTGCTAGTTCCGGATAGTGTATTTCAAGATATAGCGATAGAAACCAACCGATTTGCTGCTCAGACAATTAGTAAACTTAGTGCCAAAAATCTAATAAAACGTGAATCGCGACTGCTTTCTTGGTCCGATACAAACCAAGACGAAATAAAAAGGTTTTTTGGTTTGATATTATTTATGGGTATAGTTAGATTGCCAAAACTTGCTGATTATTGGTCAACAGACCCCATGATTTGCCAATCTTTCCCGCGTACAGTTATGTCTCGTAACAGGTTTGAAATTTTGTTACGAATGGTACATTTCTCTAACAACGATAACCAAAGATACGGCGACCGCCTGTTCAAAATACGTGGATTGGTCGACACTTTGAATTTCAACTTTGAAACATATTACTATCCTCAAGAAAACCTCTGTATTGATGAATCTCTGGTACCATTTCGGGGTCGCATTATATTCCGACAATACATCAAGTTGAAAAGGCACAAATACGGAATTAAAGTTTTTAAATTATGTTCTAATCCTGGTTTCACTAACAGAATTCAAATATATGCGGGAAAGAGAGACGAGACCGAAACTACAACCCCAATCAATGTTGTCATGTCACTTATGGAAGGATATCTTCAAAAAGGTCATACATTATATACCGATAACTGGTATACCAGCATTGATCTGGGCCGCAAACTGTTGGATAAAGAAACGCATCTTGTGGGTACTTTACGTAAAAATAGAAAACATTTGCCTAAAGATGTAATAAACGGAAAGGTGAAAAAAGGCGAGTTTAGAGCCAAAGAAAATGAAGATGGTATGACATGTATGAAATGGAAGGATAAAAGGGATGTTTATTTACTGTCTACGAAACATTCTATCGGATTTACAAGAACTTACAAAAGAGACAAAGAAATAATAAAACCAAAAATTGTGGTTGATTATAACAACGCCAAATCCTCTGTAGATCTATCTGATCAGATGATTGCATACTCAACACCTTTGAGAAAAACTGTAAAATGGTACAGAAAACTTGCTGTGGAACTGTTGTTGAACACTGCATTACTCAACTCTTACATAATTTATAAAGAAACCACGAAATCTAAAATAGGGATAGTAGAATATAGAAAAAGGTTGTGCAAATATCTAACAGAGTCGGGCAAAGAAAACTGCAATCCTAACATGCCATTGAGAAGAGATAAGAGGCAAAAGCATGAGCTAAAAAAGAAAGAAGGACCTGTAAAAAAATCTAGAAAGTACTGTTCACGGTGTTATAAAGTAAATGTTCAAACAATAGACAGAAATTTTGCTAGAAGGAAGACTAAGCAAGTGAATACTTATTGCCCACAATGCCCTAATGAGCCACATTTCTGCCTATCTTGTTTCAACGAGGAACATAAAAAAGTTTAACTTTTTCTTTGCCTATCTGATTGCTGAATTACTCTAAATTGCACTGTTTATAATTTTCTAAACTGTATAAGCCCAAAATATGATTATTTCGAACAATAAATAGTTTTTAAACTTTCATTGTTTCGGATTCTTTTTTTCCCAATAAAACCTAAATAAATCCAGTTCTAAATATCAAAACGCTAGGCCATGTTGAACATAGCTTTTCTAGGGCCTAGTCAGTCAATTTCAATAGATAATAATGAGCTAAACGTGCCGGACAGCTCCCTGAGATCATCTAAATTACATACTGTTGCGTCAGTCACCCGGGACTGACATGGCCTTAACAGGAGCCATGTCTGTCAGGCACCGGTGCCTGACATGGCAGTCAACGTGTTAATGACTTTTTTCAATCCCTTGGAGACAGATTTATTGCGGGAGGTGACTATAATGCCAAGCACACGTTTTGGGGTTCTAGGCTTGTTCTACCCAGAGGGCGAGAACTCTTTAAATGCATCCAAACAAGAAATATGAACGTTATATCGTCTGGTCAACCCACTTACTGGCCAACAGACAAAAGGAAAATCCCAGATGTTATCGATTTTTGCGTCAGCAAAGGAATCGTAAATAACAATATATCGTGTCGGAGTTGCTGGGATTTGTCATCAGACCACTCTCCAATCATAGTTGAACTACACACCACCGCCCAAGAATGCGCTAAAAAATGCGTTCTGCATAACAAAAAAACTAACTGGCCCCTATTTCGAGAACTCATCGACAAAGCATTCCAGGAACCAGTTAGTCTAAAAACTAAAGACGAAATAACAGAAGCTGTTTTGTACTTCAACAACAGTGTGCAGAATGCAGCCTGGTCTTCAACCCCACCACTACCACATAGAAGCACGGACAAATATGTAGCGAAACATATATTAGATAAAATAATCCAAAAAAGGAGAATCAGGAAGCATTGGCAGCAAAGCAGAGACCCTGGTGTGAAAAAACAACTCAACCACATCAACAGACAGTTGAAACACATTTTAGACAAGGATCGTAATGACGGATTTCACAATTATCTCACTGGCCTGGATGCTACTGCTTCCTCAGATTATTCACTATGGAAAGCCACGAGAAGACTGAAACGACCTATTAGTGTTTCTCCTCCTATAAGAAAATCTGATGGTTCCTGGGCACGGACGGACCAAGAGAAAGCCGAAACCTTCTCAGAACATCTTTCAAAAGTCTTTATCCCTCATTCATATGAAGGCTCTCCAGCAGATGCCGCAGAAATTACTGACTATTTGAATACTCCTAAAAATACGGAGGAAATGCCTTTAAAATTTACAAAGACAGAAGTTGCCCGAATTATAAAAAAATCGGACCCAAAAAAGTCACCAGGATACGACCTTATTACAAACCGCATATTACAAGAACTACCAGAATCTGGCATAACTTTTCTAACGTCATTATTTAACGCCATGGCAAGAATGCAGTTCTTTCCCCTGGAGTGGAAGGTTGCGCAAATTATAATGCTACTGAAACCAGACAAACAACCAGAAGAAGCAAAATCATATAGACCCATAAGCCTGCTACCCATCCCATCCAAAATATTTGAATCTCTACTGCTGCAACGTATCCTACCTATACTCAAAGAAAAAGGACTAATTCCTGACCATCAGTTTGGGTTCCGTAGTAAACATGCCACTGTCGACCAAGTGCACCGACTAGCAAGTAAGATCATGGATTCACTGGAGGCAAAGTATTACTGTACCAGTGCATTTTTGGACATATCTCAAGCGTTTGACCGCGTTTGGCATGCAGGTCTGCTTTTTAAACTAAAAAATGCACTACCAGATCACCTGTACGGAATACTAAAATCATTTCTACAACAGCGCCACTTCATAGTACAAAGTGGAGAAGCACTGTCTGATCTTTGTCCCATACAGGCAGGAGTGCCACAGGGTAGCGTACTGGGTCCCATACTCTACTTACTGTTCACTGCAGATTTGCCGACATCCGAATCACTAACTACTGGGACTTTTGCCGACGACACCGCCATACTAGCTGCACATAGTGACCCAAAAATTGCCTCACAAATGCTCCAAGAAAGACTAAATGTCATATCAGGCTGGCTTAAAAAGTGGCGGATAAAAGCCAACGAAACAAAATCAGTTAATGTTACGTTTACTTTAAGAAGAGGATCCTGTCCTCCAGTCACACTAAACAACATCGAAGTCCCACAAGCAGATCATGTGAGATATCTTGGTTTGCATTTAGACAAAAGACTAACCTGGCAAAAACATATTTTCACTAAAAGAAAGCAACTTGGTATCCAAACACGAAAACTTTACTGGCTCATAGGGCGAAAGTCTCAGCTATCTCTTGAAAACAAAATACTCTTGTACAAGGCAATACTGAAGCCCATCTGGACGTACGGGATCCAATTATGGGGCACCGCATCTCACTCAAACATTGAAATCATACAGAGGTTTCAAAATAAAGCTCTGCGTATGATAACCAACGCGCCCTGGTTTGTACCCAACGAACTACTACACCGTGACCTACGAATGCCCACTGTGAAGCAGGAAATCGTACGCCATACCAAGTCCTATAAAGAACGAATCCAACAACACCCAAATACTCTGGCTCGGTCACTAATGGAGAATCACAACAAAGCACGTCGATTGAAGCGCAAAATACCTCAAGACCTAATCCGATCACAGTAAATATAACTACTGTCTAAACAATGAAGATGTGACACAGGTCACATACTGAGCGAGTCAGCTATAGCACCAACCAACATACTTCTGAATGTCCCACGAAGGAGACAGATTGTAGTAAAGAAAGAACACAAAAAAAAAAAAAAAAAAAAAAAAAAAAAAAGGTGTGCAGGTTTCATCACGATGTATTCCTTCACCGATAAAGTACGTGATAATTCTTCGAAGTCGTGATGGCCTCGAGGTTTAGGCACGCGATCGAGAATCTCTACGGTCGCAGGTTCAAACCCCATGCACATACCTCTGACAAAAAGTATAGCAAATGCAAACTACACTGTCAATAATAATTTTTAATTTTTGTGCTTTGTGTTTTAGTTCTGAGTCCATCGTCAAGATCATCGGTGGGCAGCAGCCAAGATTTGGGAGCCAATGTCACCATACCGGAGATGGTGGAAGATGCCCTCGAGCTCATCAGTCAAGACGGGGTGAATAGAAAATTAATATTAAACTGACATTAAACTTGCGTTCAATCATTCATCCTGGTCCCGCGGTACAAGTATGTGCGATATCGAGGTCCTGAGGTCGATTCCCGGGTTGGGCAGTGTGTTTTCCATTGGATAATTCTCAGTAGCAGCACGGTATCTGCAAAATGTGCCCAATAACAGCAATAGGCTGTTAATACGTGGGACTGATACATACCTGGTGAAATTTGGGTGCAGAATTGCACCTCTGCCTAACCCTTCGACATCCTTAAGACAATTAAAAGAGCCGGTCCTACTATTTTTACTGTTTATATGTTATCATGGCACTGGGCACGTGCCTCCGCTACAACTGAGAGCGTTTACGTCTTACCCCCAACCCGCGCTAGGCCAGCGTAGCGGGCTAAGGCCTAAACCCTCTTAGTTGTAGAGAAGGCCAGTTTATGAATACTATATTGTATTTCCAGGATTATATGGAACGGATCGGTATGGACGTGAGGATGCAGTGCTTCTTCTGTGATTGGGCTGGACCCAAGTTCATACTTGAACACCATATCAGAAAGGTATGTGTATATAATTATATAATTGGTTTATTCTTAGTTGTCCCTTAAAGAAAAAAATCCTTCCTGTAAGCTAAAATGGATTAAAAATGTCTTAAACGTGCCTTAGCACTTAATCCATTCAACCGACAATCATTGAACGTACAATTTCTAGATGTAACAGAAAAAGTCATGTACATATATTTTTCTTTATGTAGCAGATTTTTTTTTCTTACAATTATCTTTTTTTTCAAGTAGCACATTTTTTTACTTTTATTGGTGTTTGTTAAGGAAACATTTAATAAGATAGTAAACAAAACTTATCATTAGTCAGCATTTAATCCATGTTAACGTATATACTGGGATCACCTTTATAGTATCGAAGTGTCGAAATGTTTGGTGTTATTATATGGATTGGTTTGAAAAGCATAGTCACCTTTTTTTGGCCCTATCCCTACCACACACCCGCCACTGTAACTCCTGTGCTCCAGGATCAACAGCGGCACATACATGAAGCTCAGCGAATATAAGGGGGCCTCATTTGTCATGTTCGCGCAACGAAGTTAATTAGAAAAAGATTTAAATGAGGATTTGAAAACAATAAACCAGTGCAACTTTGCTAGCATACAAAAATACTGTAACTTGATATATAAGGGCTGATCAAAAACTCGAAATAGCTGTGATCGTAAGACGGATTTGGCATTACAAAAACAAAGTATAAGACAGTGTAATTGTGATAATTTATTGTGTATTGGAGTGGTTGAAACTTCCAAGCGCATTTATTCAAAAAATCATTTACTTAATACAAATAAACACACTTTTTAAAGTGAAACTTTTATGACATCGTCTCAAACTTTTTGGTCTGTGTAGCGCATGTCGCGTGACGGTCGGCCGCCGAGTAGGTATTTCATTCTAAAATCCTTTTTTTACAAATACGTTACAAAAATACCTTTTTAATTCTAATGTTTTTTTTAATACCATACAAAACACTATTTTCATTCTAATATGTAAAAACAAATACTTGTCAAAAGCAGGATTTGTATCCTAGCGTGGGGTCAGTACTATGTGTGTGACTGTTGGGTGTGTATCTCTGTATCGTTCCAATTTTAGTATATGTACTGCCGAAGCAAGTATATTGAATGATGTGTGCCTGCGCAGGAGCACGGCGCGGCGGCGCGGGCGGGCGGCGGCTGGGCGGTGCGCGTGGCGCTGGGGTCGCTGGGGCCGCGGCGCTGGGTGCGGCGCGCGCTGTGCGCGGGCGCGGGGCTGCTGCTGCTCAGCGCCGCCTGCCCAGACACACACCACTTCGTCGCCGCGCTGCATGTCAGTACGCAACAGTGCCCGTACTCCCATACAAGCCATAAGCCCAGCTTGCCTCACACAATTCCGATTATACTTTAAATCTTTATTTAATAATAATAATAATTTATTTATTCCATTATGGACTAAGGCCTAAACCCTCTCAGTTGTAGAGGAGGCCCGTGCCCAGCAGTGGGACGTATATGGGCTGATTATGTTATGTATTTATTCCAATATGTTGTGTTACAACAAAAGTAGTTCTTAAAATCTATAACATATTACATAAATACTATTGACAAGTTTTCAAGAGACATCTCACACTAGGCAGAGCCTGTATCGAAATCAATTTAACAAAAGCAATTTGACATAAATGAGAATATAGTGACCCCACAATAAAAAATTATAAATTAGACATTACACTGTTAACACTTTTTGATTTCTATGGATGACTGCCATTGATACACAATACTATCATACCACACCCCAAGCAATCATCATATTATATTGTTAGAAAACTAAAACTGAATTATTCAAATCTTTTAAAAATGACTGTAAGATGCCGTAACTATAGTAACCAAAAAATAAGACGCGTAAAAACTGTCAGGACGATCAAGAAAATATAGACGATCTGTGTCGTTTTCCCGCGCTTGCTCTTTAGTCGCCAATGCAGTGTTGCCACCCACACCAACTTATTTCTGACACGGCCTCTCCTGACGGGGCTACGTCCTCGAAGCCCTTTTCAGGCCCGTGAAGCCCTTACCCGGACATCGTCAATGGCCCGGGTATATTACCTCCCTGGGCTACTGGTTCGTTGTCATGGTCCTCCGCCCCATCTGTGAACACACACTACACCAGAGACAAAGTACCTTGCTACATTATTTAACAACACTCGTATAGACTCGGATAGTAGATAAAATGTTAGATTCATCATAATATGATTAGGACTAGGAATAGGATTCTCACAGGTCTGTTCCCACGCAACCAGACGCCCATGTTCGCTTGCACAGGTCTTACACCAGTCTTTTGTAAGTCACCCCAGAAAACTAGGTAGGCGTTAGGATTTACACAGGTCTTTTCCCACGCAACCAGACGCCCATGTTTCGTTTAAACAGGTCTTACACCAGTCTTTTGTAGGTCACCCCAGATACCTCGGTGGGTTAGGCTTTACACAGGTCTTTTGTCGGCGGCGCAACCAACGCAACCCGATACCTTCCCATGTGTCAGGGTCAACCCAATACCATGCGCACACAGGTTTTACGTGGGTCTCTTCCACTGAACACATTTCCCATGACGTCAAAGCCAATACACACACTCACAAGCTAATTAAAAAACTAAAACTGAATTATCTGCGTACACAAATAATTAAAACATCGGTATGACATCTTAAAAAAATACAGCTCAAACGGTCGTCTATTTGCCCTTCCACAACATCATGTATGAAGCATCAGTATGCACTTCAGTAAGTAATAATAATAATCACCATCATCATCACCATCCTCACCATTGAGACGGTATCAGTAAGTAAAGTGGTATTAAAATATCGAGAACAGGCTTACTAGTCAAACGGGTACTAACCCCAAAAATTGTCTCGCTTGATTTACATTGCCAGGGTTAGAGGCCTTTATTAATGCTTTAATTTTATACGCGCTTGGCCTATTCTGACCATTGCTCATAGCCCTTCTCATCATTACACTGATTAGCAATACGCACGTGCGTATATTGTCGATCACGTGGTCGACCTCATCGCACCAAACATAAAAATCATTTATAGACGGATCAAAAGTTGAAATATAAATGTTGTTAGATCTTACCGGGTTCGAAGCACTTATATGTCTTACGAATTGTACTAATGCAGTCGTACGGAGTTTGTGACACTGATGACTTGTGGCAGAAGTTAAAGGGATAGTCGAGCTCCTTGTAGGTGTGGGGGCCACACAGGGCACCACAACGCCACTATCCGTCAGCGGTCATCCGCCAACGACACTCGTTGCGCTTGACCTGGAACTTATATCCTCATTAGTATGACGTAAGTTCGAATCCCACTTCTGATGTTAGAAAACTAAAACTGAATTATTCAAATCTTTTAAAAATGACTGTAAGATGCCGTAACTATAGTAACCAAAAAATAAGACGCGTAAAAACTGTCAGGACGATCAAGAAAATATAGACGATCTGTGTCGTTTTCCCGCGCTTGCTCTTTAGTCGCCAATGCAGTGTTGCCACCCACACCAACTTATTTCTGACAATATTATATTCCGTTCCACCTACACTACTACACTACACTTCATTTTGTGCAGTTAATTTGCATTTTGTTCATTTGTCTCTTTTCCTATCTTATATCCGCAATTCATTCATTCGACAAAAAATTATAAACATGGTGTATAAAGTTACAAGGGTATCAAATTATGCTATTTGTTTTTCTGTTTGAAAATAGGATACAGTTGTAGCTTTTAGACCTAATCCACAGTGCAACTTATATCTAGTCTGCTAAATATTATTCGCAATATCCATTCCAGACACTATCATGTGACGGAGAAGCACCCAAATATGGTAAGATAACGATATACAACAAAGTCACCGGTGAACCGTACACATGGGAGGGGGAAGTCCATGAAATCACCGATACAACGCCCCCTGAAGATGATGCAGACTGCTTTAAAATAGAACTGTCCAAAATTAACCTCCTACCCAACAGTGCTAACTTGATGCTTATCAACAGAGAATTGGTGATGAGATCCCCCGGCAAAGTTGTGGTGGGATCTCATGCTTTGAACGAAATAAATATAGTTATGTTTGTAGAGTGCCACTGATTATAATGTTAATATGAGTTAGAGTGTTCGGTAAAATATCTTTTACAAATGGAACATCCATTTGGTGGATTAAAATTATTATTGACTAATTTTAGTCATTGGGGATTATTTCATCACTCTTAAGATAGTTGCCAGTTAGTTACAATAACCACGATTCTTTTTAAAGTTACTGGCTAGTTTAATTATGTTTTTTTTTTCTTACAGATTATTCAAGTATTTAAATAATTTATTAACAAAATGTTGTGTTAAAACTTATTTTGTTTTTATTAATACATTTATAAATAATATCTTTAATAAACCACAAACTGTTGCATTGAATTTAACAACGTTGAAAGAAGTGATATCACACCGTCCCAGTTAAACTTTCAATATTGTGTCTACAAATAGTATAGGATATAGTGATTACAGAAAAACTTAGGCAATACCAAAATCGAAAAAAAATTCAATTCATCTCTTGATGACTTTGAAGGTAATTTACAAAATAGTAAATCATATAATAAGTCTTTTTAATTGTTTTCTTTTATATATTTCGTATTTCTACTTGTTTTGATTATATCAAAAAATGTTGTGACAATTTTGCTGTGCAAGACTGAAAAACGTTATTTTTGATTTATATTTGTAAGAGAAATTACGCATATTTTTATATTTTTGTTTACTTTTTATAGTCGATTTATAATTGTTCAATCGTTGCTGTTTTGAGAAGCTATTCACAGTTAAGTTTTTAAATTTATTTTCATATTTCTATTAAAATAAGAGAAGAAATTTAGATTCCTTTTTGTTTTATATTGTTAGTACTTGAGTAAGAAACTTTCACAACTCTCACAACGGTTGATTAAAGTGATTATAAGAGTATTACATAAAAATACTGCAATAATTTTTCATATCTTTATTATCTTAAGTTTTTTTAAGTTAAGAAAGATATATTCTTTACCAGCTGAATACTTATTGAATTCTCATATTCAACTTTGTAATTATACAAGCATATTTGTCTAATTAGGACAAATACCCCATTTCGCCTAGTTATACAAAAAATCAGTATTATTAGTTCTAAGCATTAAATTTACAGTAAATACTACAGCAATATGTAGTTTTACAATGATCAGAGCCAAATTTAGGATTTTGTTTGAAAAAAATCCTCATTTGTTTAATGTTACTTTACCTGCAATTTTGTGCTAAACTGTAATTGGCACAATGAATACAGTGACGATTTACGTAATTCTATTTTACTTTACTTCTACTTTGACAATCAATAAATAATAGACTTTTTGACCTTATGCCCTTCCTATGCTCTGTCTAGGGAACTTAAAGGTTGTTCATGGTATATGGGCATTATTCTTATGACTTTTTACAGTACTTCTTACAATGCATATTTACATCACATTATGCTTTATATGTTTGTATACGAACATTGTTAAATCTTGATTATTTTCGTAAGGTTCAACTGACATGGTTCCTACTTGATTATGTTTGATCTCAACTTGTTGATTTTGTTTTTAAGGTTGATTTATCGAAAAATAAAACGAATTATTAAAAAAATGTTTCATTCTTCCTGTAGTTTAGTATAGCCTCAATTAATTTTGATCACAGTACCTAATATTTCAATTTACCTGTGTGTAAAAGTCACACCTGACATTTTGGGTACGTACCTAGCATATCCTTTGTTAATCTTTATTATTTGACAGCTCCGTAGCGCAGTTGCAAAACGAGTGGCCGTGGGTTCGATCCCCGCACCGAGACAAATGTTTGTGTGATCCACAAATATTTGTTTCAGGTTTGAGACTGAAAAGTTTCTCGCAGTTTCTGATACCCAGAACCAGAACCAGCGCCAGAACTATGTATGTATATGACAGTTAGGCGTATTTATTTATTCATAGTACTGCTGCTGCTTAGCTACTTATATCTTGAAGAGATCTAAATACCTCATTAAAATCCAACCTCGTTACAGTAATTTTATGAAAAGAAAAAAACAGTTGTCATTTTCTTGTCATCTTAATAACGTTTTATATACATTTTATTGGCTAATTAATATTTAAAAGGAGAAGAAATAATTTATTGATATGTATGAACCACCGCCGCAGCCGCCTCGACAGAAGATCCCTAAAGATGGGTTGGGACCAAGAGGTGTTCCTGATTGCTACTATGTATGTTATATCTTATTTGTAGGGTGCCCAGCAGTGGGAGGTATATGGGCTGGTAGATAGATATTAAAAGTTAATTAGTGATGGCCTCGAGGCTTAGGCGCACGGTCGAATCAAAACTTGGCTGTCTTGGGTCAAATCACAGGTACACATATCTGACTTTTTGGAGTTAGGTATGTGTGTGTTCATTATGAGTTATCACATACTTAAACGATGAAGGAAAACATCGTCAAAAAACCTGCTCACCTAAAAAAAAATTAGGAATTTCTTAGGTGTGTAATCCGCCAACCCGAACTAGGCCAGCGTGATGGACTGAGGCCTAACCCCTCTCAACTGTAGAGGAGGCCCGTGCCCAGCAGTGGGACGTATATGGGCTGATTATGGCTGATGATGAACCATTAACTTGGATAAATCCGAGCTAGCTCTGCTCAAGCTGATACTTCACCGAATACAGAATAATTAAATATTTATAGACCTCTCGAATGCTCAACTCCACGTTCCGTTACGTGAAGTTTGTGAAGAAACTTCGCGCTCTTGAAGAGGACCAGCGACGTGGCGCTGAAAATAAACTCAAGGAGCTTAAAGACAAACAGTACAGCGATTTCTTCATAAGTTGTGATCGCAGGTGATTAAACTATGGATATTTCAATAGCTTATTCAATCCACTGTTGTTGTCCGCGTGGATTACAAAATTGTAAAAAATAAATAAGAAAAATGTGTGAATAATTACTTAATAAGTAGTAAATTAAAATGAGGCTTAGGCACGCGGCCGAGAATCTCGACGGTTCAAACCCCAGGCTCACACCTCTGACTTTTCGAAGTTATGTGTGTATGCACAAAGAATTATCACGTCCTTAAACGATGAAGGAAAACATCGTGAAAAACCTGCACACCTAAAAAAATCGTAGGAATTTCTTAGGTATGAAATCCACCAACCCGCACTAGGCCAGCGTGGTGGACTAATGCCTAATCCCTCTCAGTTGTAGAGGAGGGCCGTGCCCAGCAGTGGAACGTATATGGGCTGATGTAGATGAAATAAGAATGATGATGTGGTTTAACCACTTCTTTAGTCAAAAAGGTTAAAAGGTAATCTTGATTTCAAATGTTAATTTTCGTCATGTTCGTAAAAATTTCGTCGAAATCTCATTAATTGTTCTTGGCCTTAGATATAAAATACCTTCTTGAAAAGCGCGGTAAACTAATGCATAGGAAGCAAATGCAAACTTTTCAAAATAAATAAACATATGGGCTTGCTAACATACAAATCTTACCTATAAAGACCAAAACCAATTAAAAATAATGGAGCCAATTCAAAAGTGAATTACTTATGAGCTTAGGCAACCAAACGTTCCATGAAGCCTGTTTCTAACAGGTCGACGAAAATATGATTCTTTGTGTAATTATGTTGAAACTATTAAGGGTATAAACATTTAACCATTTAGGTAAAAGTACCTTTAGGTAAAAAAAAAGCAGCCAGCGATCTTCAGTTGCATTTTTGCATGAAATTGTAATTTGTAAAACCAATAAAGAAACTCCTACTGTACCTACTAGTGGTACCTGTACATTTTAGCCATGATATAATAACGTTATTTTTTTATGCACTATAAGTAATAATAATGTAAAATAGTAGTTATGGCCTCGAGGTACCCCAGGCACACACTACAGACTTTTCGAAGTTACGGAGGTATGTATTCACATTGAATTATCACGTACCTTAACGGTGAAGGAAAACATCGTGATGACACCTGCACACATAAAAAAGTTAAAGGCGGACTAAGCCTAAACCCTCTCAGTTTTAGAAGAGGCCTGTGCCCAGCAGTGGGACGTATATGGGCTGATGATGATGAATAAATAACGTTATATGCTTTCAGATCGCTTATTAATAATGTGTCACGACGAGTAGATCTGTGTTTGGCTTCTTACGAGGAAGATCTTAAGCAGAAAAGGAAAAGGTATTATATTTTTCAATTAAAATATAATATAATTCTAAAACTAATGAAGAAAACAAATATTTTTATATCCAACTGCTTATAGATGAAACAAATTATTCATAATGGCTAACCCAAAGCGCAGTTGGTTAAAGGCTTATGATAGGAGACTCCATTCGTTCAAACCGGTAGAAAAATGCTTAGAATTCGAGTGTTTTTGGAAACCATGAGCCTCTTGTGGCTTTTATTATCCACGACACATAGCTTGTATTTTAGTTTGTGGTCCGAATCATAATGACTATAGTAATTTTATGATAGCTGATAGATCAACTGTTACGTGTCAATGAACTCTGATTTACTCTTTAGCAATCAAGGACTATTTTAATGGGAGTACTGAGTAGGTACGTGAAAAATTTCAAAACACATCACAAGCTTTATATGAGCAGAGGGCACTGACTTCATTTCAAGTGTTCAACTGTTTATTTTGATGACATAATTATTGTCTATCGAAGATTGGTATTGACTTTATACAATTACGTACCTATATTTACAGATAAAAAATATTGATTGGTGAAATGGATTATTATGTTACAAAAATAAATATGTCAACAAATTGTACCTAATCGTTTTTGGCCTGTCCATATTCTATCCCTCTAGAGTCTAGACCAGAGGTTCCCAAACTCTTTTGTTTCATAGACCACTTTCAAAATGTTGATGGATCCGGTGGACCCCCTGCAGGTAAAAAAAACAAGACGCGTTGTGATTATAAAATATGCAAGTAACAGTCGTTGAGCTTCTTAAAATATTATCTGCCTTTATTGATGGGAGAAGTCAAGCCAACATTTTAGTTCGAAACCAAATTAATTTTCATGGACACCCATTTTTTGTCACGCCCAACGTAGATCCCCGTCGAGTCTCCCGTAAACCCCATGGGGTCAACCTGGACCACTTTGGGAATTACTGGTCTTACTTACCTTCCTTACTATCAACTATGTATATTGCGAATTTAATGTAGCCGTGTAGGTATGGGAGTTTACTTGTGCCTCAGTAATATTAGCTCCTCAGGTTAATGGATTTGTACGCGGCGGAAGAAGAGGCGAACATACGCAAGTTTGTGGAGCAAGCGCAGGCCGGTGCGGAGGCGTTATGGCAGGACAAGAAGAACAGACTCCAATATCTTTTAGCAAAGCGGCAGAAGGAGCATGAAGATAAATACAAGGATACTCCGCTGTAATTACGCTTTTTTACACACAGACAGCCCCATGGCGCAGTTGGCTAGACACCAGCTTGTGAAACGTGAGGCCGCGGGTTCGATCCCCGCACCGAGACAAATGTTTGTATAATCCACAAATATTTTGTTTCGGATCTGGGTTTTTGTGAGAGCGAAAAGCCTCTCGTAGTTTCTGATGCCCACGACACAAGACTTGATCTTAGTATGGGGTTAGAACTATGTATGTGACTACTTGGTGTATTTATTTATTTAGACACATTTTAAAAGTCGGTACTGCTACTAAGACTTCCCTAAAGAAAAAAAAACAGATACTGAGAGAACGAGATATACTGTATGTGTATCAAATGGTATCGAAACCGAAAATGTTCTGCACCCATTTGTCGCCAGGCCCATAAGATAGGGGGAGCTTATTAAAGTTTTTTGGTCTCTTTTTGTGCTATCACTGAAGTTTAGGTGTGTCAGTCAGTCAGACTTTTAAAAAACCTTTACTTTAACTTACTCCTTGTAGACGTGAGTAACAACGGTATACTAGTCATATAATTAAGTAATTGTATTTAGATCTAAATGCGTCCACGTGTTGCCGTGTATCTTCAAAATTCGCGCGAAGGAAGCTGCAGAGATACAGCTGTACCAGATGAGAGAGAAGCAGGCGAGGAAAATGGCGGAGATTGAATTCGACAAAATGTGGCACGAAGTGGCTATGAAGGAAGCGGAAGTTTTAGTAAGTGGACATATTGTTTAATTATCTGTGGTTTTTCTTTCGATATTTTTGGAAAATGGATTTTGTCTTTAATAACAATTAAAATACATAAATTATTAGATGTGATCAATAAATACATTTGCCTCTTACCTGGACCGAAAGGTGTGTGTCTGGGGTTTGAACCCGCGACCGCCGAGATTCTTGACCGCGCGCCTAAACCTCGAGGCCATCATGACTTTCATAGTTTATTTTTCTATGAATGTCCGACAACCCGCACTAGACCAGCGTGGTGGACTAAGGCCTAAACTAAACCCTCTCAATTGTAGGAGGCCTGTGCTTAGTAGTAGGACGTATATGGGCTGATAATGATTATGATATACATAGAAATTGTTTATTGAAATAATCCGATACTGAATGTTCAAACATTTCTTTCAACCAGGCTGCTCGTATGGAACAAGATGCTATTGAACGTTTGCGAAAAGACATCGAATGCAAACAATACACCGACTTACAGCTCGAACAGAGAAGAATTCAGAGAGAAAAGGAGAAAGAAATGTTGAAACAAGAGGCGCTCAGATTTAAAGCTATGTGGACCGAAGATATTAGAAAGGAAGAAGAAGGTATTCCTACGTATTTATTGAAAAAAAAAAACCTTACAAGTAATAATACTTTTATTACCATGAATTGTGTGGATCTGAATACGACTTCATTATTGCTACGATGTTGATGTTAAAAATATTTAATTATACCATTATTTATTTCTAGTCAGTTCATTTTTGCTTATTGAAGGAGATTTGTAACTTTACCCTTTATACTATAATATCGTAACATAAATTTGAAATTAATTTCACAGACATAACAGTCTTTACAAATCTAGATGAAGAATAAGAAATAGTTATATGCTGTTTATCTGTTTTTTAATTGCACAATAAAAAACTATAACAAAGAAGTGAAATAACCAAGTTTTATCCAGCCGAGCGTCGTCGTGTCGAGCAGCGCATGGAGACCGCGCGAGAAAGAAAGCAGATGATCATAGAAAAACAGGAGATGCTCGCCAAACAACAAGCTGAAGAGAAACGCATCGCTGACACGTGGGATTCGCTCGCTGGGCAGGGAAGAGCTGACGAACTGGCCAAGATTGAACTGATGAAGAGGAAGGAGGTGAGTGGAAACTAGAACTTTGGGCATGGTTTCGTGCTGGTTTTTTTTTTAGAAATGATAAATTTTATGCTGGGCAATTACCCTGTTGAATTGACTAAACCTGAAGTAACTTCACCTGAACAAATGAATGTATCTAATCAATTTCATTTAAAAATGTATCTTCGTATATTTTGTTAAGAGACTTTTTTACTGACTGCCTCGTGGTCTTGCGGCACAAGTATCTGCCGTGCGATCTAGAGGTCCTGGGTTCGATTGCCGGGTCGGGCAAAGTGTTATTGGGTTTTTCCATTAGGAAATTCTCAGTAGCAGCACGGAGTCTGGAAATGTGCCCGAAAAACGGCAATAATACGGCCCCCTATTACGTGGGACTGATAAATACCTGGCGAAATGTGGGTGCAGAAATGCACCTCTGCCTACCCCTTCGGGGAGTTCAGGCGTGAGGTTATGGATGTATGTATGTACTTTTTTACCGTGATATGTAAATAGTAGGTACCAAAGTAATTACGTACAGTTGGTTAGAGACCACGTGTGAAACATTAGAGATAACAACACACAATATTAATAAAAATCTTTGTGTGATCCACGAGGTCTTCATTGTATGACCGATAGTCGTTTGTCGTAGTTTCTGATATCAACGACACAGCACATGTATCCAATGGTCAGGACTTTCATTAAAGTGAGTGTCTTTTTCTAGAAAGAATTAGCCGAATGCAACAAAAGGATGGCCGAAATGAGGGACGAATTCGCAAAACTGGACACAGCTCATGACGACGAATTCAAAGAGGAGGCTCGAAGACGTCAAGAACTCATCGATCAGAAACGATGCGAATATTTGGCTTGGGCGCAGAAGACTAACAGGGTAATAGTTACTATAGGCTAATGTATCATCATCAGCCCATATACATACGTCCCACTGCTGGGCACGGGCCTCCTCTACAACTGAGACCCAGTGAACACATGACCTTAAAATGATGTCATACGTAGATCATACAGAAATCATCAAATTTTATGACGTAGTGACGTAAACATGACGTAATGGTGACTTTATTTATGACCTCAATATGAAGTCATATTGGATTACATCATTATGACATGGTACTGACATTAAATTTGACTTTAATATGACGTCATCTTCATGAATCCAATGCTACGTACATGATACGTCATATACCGTCATTCGGGTGACGTCATGTCGAAGTCATGTTCTGACGTAAAAGTTACATAAGAATTTCATCATATTCTTACATAAAATATGAATCAATATTTTGATATAAAATTTACGTAAAAATTCCATCACATTCCCGACTAGAAAAACATAAGGCGCAACCAGATATGTATCTGGACCCGATCAGGATAGAATGAGGCATGCCAGATCCGGCAAGCCCTATCAGGACCAGATCTGGTCCAGATAAGGATAGCCTGATGTTAAATATAATCAAGTAATGGTAAGGCATACTGGATCAGGACCAGGTCTGGTCCAGATAAGGATAGCCTGATGTTAAATGTAATCAAGTATGGTAAGGCATACTGGATCAGGGCCAGGTCTGGTCCAGATAAGGATAGCCTGATGTAAAAAAAATTCAAGTATGGTAAGGCATACTGGATCAGGACCAGGTCTGGTCCAGATAAGGATAGCCTGATGTTAAATGTAATCAAGTATGGTAAGGCATACTGGATCAGGACCAGGTCTGGTCCAGAAATGTAATTTAATATACAAATGTAGGCTTATCAAAAAAAATAATAAACTAAAGAGTTATTAAAATATTTTGTGTAGGTATAATACCTATAACAAAAATATGTGTATCAAACATAAATAAATATCCTGATATCTAAGTGTGTTGTGCATTAAATATAAAATTACATTGAATTGTATTCAATAAATAAAAAATTACAAAAATATTAATATAAACATGAAGGGTAACACTCGTTGAGAAACAAGTACGTCTTCAACTTTTATATTTCTAACAACTTTTATATTTTAAAATATCAATCCGTCTTGCAACTGACAATTCCAACAACTGAGCTCGACTCGAACTGCTCAGCGACACCATTTTTATACACATCAATTGACGGTCTTATTTTTAAATATTTTTATAAAGTCCAATAATTAATTTATATTAATCAAGATTATATTCTCATTAAAGTTATTGACAATTTTAATTATACTTATAAGTAATAAAATCATCAATATGCAATTTTACTATTACTACAATATTTTAGTAAAAGGTCTGTACGCATAAGCTTTTAATAATGTAAATATATAATATTGTAAGGTATTATAATGAAATACATTTATAATTACTAAATATTACTATTTAGGCTAACAAACACAACATTAGCAACGCATGGGGTGTATAATATAAATTGCGTGACGTCATGAAGCAACATGTCGGAACTTGTTCACCGTGTAGTTGAAGTGTTTATCATTTAAAGACTTTTGTGTCATAAAAAAGCATTATTGAATGTATCACTAATTATACTTTTTATATTATTTAAAATTGTATATCGATTAGTATATTAATGTAAAATATAATGTAGGTGAAGATTAAATAAGTTCAATACAAAAACCTAATCACCTTAACAGTACATAGTTAAGAATAATTAATATATATTGTATGTTAAACAAAAAAAAGTGTATCAAGTACTATAAACCTATATCTAGACATTTACTCAGTGTGTATGTGTAAAAAATACGAACTTGTGGACTAAACTAACTAAATACAAATTTATGTGTTGTGTGTAAAGCTTCGTTTTTAAGTTTAATTACCTACGTAAAACATTCAAGGTTAGTAAAAAATCATTGAAAAAATACATTACAATTCTTTGCTATTTTTAAAATAATTTTATATTTCAATAATCCGTTTTTTTTTCAGATGACTTATACTTATGCATTAGTTTTATTTGTAAATGATTCATCCAATAAAGAAATTGATATACTACCAAGTTCTTGGTTAGATCATTACAAAGAATATGGTGGTGGTAAATATATGCCTGAATCATTGTTAAAAAGTGCTAAGTATTGTAAATTATTACAAACAATGGTGAAACATTGTGATGAGCCTGATCCGACATGGCCAACGTTTCATGTTCAAATATGTGGCACAGCAGGTAATTTATTGTTATTTGAATTATAGATTTGTGAGAATTGATATCTTATTGTCAGAATAATAAGAAAGTAATGCATAATTACAATTAATGTTATCAGAAACAATGGAAGAGGCAGAGGAAAAAATAATAAGATTGGACAAAGAACCCTATGCTTTCTCTACTGATAATGAGCAGTCTAAAGCAAAAGCAGCTGCTGTAGAAAAAACTTCCAAATTAAAAGCATTATCAAAGGATTGATTAAAAATATATAATATATTTAGCCAAACAGCGGTAGAGTTGACTGACAAACCCGCTGAAATTGCAGGTAATATTTATTGTTTAAAATGTAAATATTGTTCAATAATTAATAATAATTTTTTTACTAATAACTATAACTTAAAATAAAAATCAACTCAAATTTGAGGGACATAAATATGGGTATAGAAATAGCACATAAAGATGTACATTAACAACAATTATGAAGATATAAGATACATTAATTAAGATAATTAAAATACATTAATGCTATAAAGCAAGAAAGATAAAAAAAATAAAATTAAAATACATATATGAAAGATCTAATATAATATGTAGTTGCTCTATCTGACAATGTTGAAATTTATACTTTTCTCTTTATGGGAAAAATACTACATAATATGCAATGAAATAATATTTATTTAATCTATAAAATGTTAAATACATCACTTAGATTCAGTCATTTCAAAATTTTGTGTATCACCCTGTTCGGAAGGCAGTCATCACAAGAATAATTATAAAGAAGAAATATTGATACATATTAAAGACTGAATTTCTCAAATTAAAGCAGTTCATTAATACATACATACATACATAGCATACATGCATACATACATACATACATAACCACACGCCTGTATTCCCGGAAGGGGTAGGCAGAGATGCATTTCTGCACCATTTTTTTTATTATTACTTATTTAATTAAATACATAATTAATTCAAATTTTGTATTTTAGATGCAAGAAGACATAAATACCAAAATAACCAAGAAATTATTGCAATAAATTGCATCAAGCATTGTCTTCAGTATTGAATAATGCTAAAGATTGGGATGGCTATGGGATGGGTAGCCAGGATCAAAAAACAAACATCTAATGAAGATAAATCACAAGCAAATAATAGCTTTTATTTTATTTACTTTAAAGAAAAAAAACTGTGTAACCAAAACAAAAATAAAAATGATATTTAAATTAAAAACAAAAAAAAATTGGAAAAATTAAATGTAAATAAATATAATAATATGTTAAGTAAAATATTTATAATATCAATTCATAAATAGTTTTTTTTTTTATTAAACATATTTTTCAAGGCTATACATTCATGTTTTTTTTAAAGGACCGGACCGGGCATACTCTATTTGGATCAGGCAAGGTTTTATAACGCAGATGATTGATTTGAATAATGAAAAAATGGAATACAACCCGACTATAAATTTTTTCGTGTTCCTTAGAAGGACCGGACCGGGCATGCCCGATCTGGACCAGATAAGGTATGTAACGCAGAAGATTGGTCTGGACCCGATCACCACCACCACCACTAGGCCAGCGTGGTGGTCTAAGGCCTAAACCCCCTCAATTGTAGAGGAGGCCCGTGCCCAGCAGTGGGACGTATATGGGATGGGATCATACGTACGTCATGTTTATTACGTAAAAGTCTTACGTCAAGAAGTGTGAAATAATGATTCACAGGTGACTCAAATCTGACCTATATCTTACGTAAATCCTGACATAGCGCAATATCATATTGACGTCACTTTGACGTAATCGTGTTTACTGAGATATATGACACCTCTATGACATCATTGTTATATCAGCTTAAGGTCAGTTAGGTAATAATGATGTCAACTGGACATCATACGTACGTCATGTTTATTACGTCAAAGTCTTACGTCAAAAAGTGTGAAATAATGATTCACAGGTGACTCAAATCTGACGTATATCTTACGTAAATCCTGACATAGCGCAATATCATATTGACGTCACTTTGACGTAATCGTGTTTACTGGGGAGGGTTTGGGCCTTAGTCCACCAGCTGACCTAGTGCGGATTGGCGGACTACACCCCTTACAAATTGCTAAGAACTTTTAGGTGTGCAGGTTTCATCACGATGTTTTTCTTCACCGTTAAAAGTACGTGATAATTCTTTGTGAATGCACACATAACTTCGAATAGTCAGAGGTGTATGCCTGGGATTTGAACCGGCGACCGTCGAGATTCTCGACCGCGTGCCGAAACCTCGGAACCATGTAATAATGTAATGCTAATGTAAATAAAGTCAAATACTGTAGCAAAAGAAAAGGACGGCATCACCTGATAGTGAGTTTATTGGAGTCCTTATAGAAAGTGTTAAACAAATGAAGATATGTCTTAATAGTTGACACAATTCTGGTGGCCTAGACATTGCATCTAAATATTGCACGATCTCCGAACGCGAAATTATTGTGTTTGTCATTATTGCAAGTTTTACAGCGTTTTATTTAGCTGATAAAACCACTACAGAGTTGCTGCAGTACTGTATACAGCTTTCGCATTGCTAGTGTTTAACGTATTAGCGACCGTGACGCAGTTGCCTTAACACCAGCTTGCGAAACGAGAGGCTCCGGGTTTTATCTCCGGACCGAGACAATTTTTTGTGTGATCCACAAATATTTATTTCGGTTCTGGGTGTTTGTGAGACTGAAATGTCTCTCGTAGTTTCTTACACCCACGACACAAGACTCGTATATTAGTGCGGGTTCAGAGCTATGTATGTGACTGTTGGGTGTATTTATAAAAAAAAAGAAAATTTAATTAGCATAGTTCTGAAAACATTATCCTTAATTGTATCTAAAGTTTACCCCTTCATGCTGCTAACATGATCTAACCATTAATTCTCTCTTAATCAGGACGTTCGAAAAGCAATGGTAGACCAGATCAACGACCGTGAACACGCTCGAGAAGTCCTGAAAAAGAAGAAAGAGGAAGAGGACGAGTATCAACGGCAGTTGTTCTCTCAATTGGAGCAGCTGGTCGGCCACAAGGCACAGACAGATGCAGAGGCACGCAAGAAACACCAGCAGAATCTGCTCGATCAGATCGAGTATAATAAAGTTTTGAAGGTATTTTCTTTTATTAACGGCATTTCATGACTATAATTATCTCTGTAGCTAAACAACAACAGATTGATTTATTACACGACAATATTTAAAATCGCATAAACTTTCAGGGTAGCGATGATTCTAAGGCTTGATTTTACTATAATATTACGAGCACCCTCCATTTGTATATTTATACTTAACTAACTTAGCGCTCTCCTATTAATGTTTATTCAAAATTAGTGTCAATGAAAAGGGAGGAAAACTAAACGTAGATATAAATTGTTGGAATATCAGCAAAAACATACGGTTTATAATTATGGGTACTAAACGAACCTTACGACTAAGTATTCATATATTGAAAATAAAATTCACTTAACCTAGGTTCTTAGCTACACATTATGGGCCCATACAGTCCCCTAGTATTGGTGTGGCATAGCCGTAGATATGGCAATGCCCTCTCTTAAAATATCAACGCCTTACCTTAATGATCAGCTAATAATATAGGCAAAGCAATCTTTGGAGGAGGCCTATGTCCAGCAGTGGATGACTTTTAGCTGATGATGATGTTGAATAAGCAAAGCTTTTTAAACCAGATTATGACGAAAAATAAACTTATAGTGTTATTTTAACTACACCGATTGAACCACGATTATTTAAAAAATAAATTGACCAAAACTGATTCCTTTTTTTACTTCCGAACTTTTAGTAGCCACTGCCACAAAACCTTAAATGCAAGTCTAGCTACGGCCCTACACCGTACATAGGTAATATCTTTGCTCGCCAAAAAGCAGTGCATGACCACTATATTCAAAACACGCATATAAAACCAAAACACGGACGATTCTATGACGCAAACAAGACATTCGAAGTTTTTTCATTGGCTATTTAAAATTTAAATCGCAGGAACAAGCGAGGCAGGAGGAGTTGGATCAGATAAAGAAATGTCAAATAGCTACAGAGGAATATCAACAGGAGATCAACAGAATGACGTGCCGGTCAGTATGTTGCATTATTTATGACTTCGCATATTTGCAGGTAAATTTCTGATAGCACTTGTGTCGTGTTTAATTTTTTTTTTTTTTTTTTTTTTTTTTTTTTATGGGAAAGGAGGCAAACGAGCTAGTGAGCCACCTGATGTTAAGTGGTCAACACCGCCCATGGACACCCACAATACCAGAGGAATCATCGGTGCGTTGCCGGCCTTTGAGGAAAATATAGGCTCTTTTCTTGAAGGTCCCTAAGTCATATCCATTCGGAAATACCGCCGAGGGAAGCTGATTCCACAAAGATGTTGTGCGAGGAAGGAAACACCGTTTAAACCGCACTGTTGAGGAACGCCATTCCATAATTTCTGAATACTTTTTATTTGTTTATTTATTATGCTTTATTGTACACCATATAAGAAACATTGTTATTGGTGACAACTCAATAAGGTAGTGTCACAAATGGCGGCCTTATAGGTATCAGCGATTTCTTCCAGGCAACCGTTAGATGGACTAGAAAGATCAGAAACATAGAGTATACATACGTTGCCTGCCTCGTGACTGCCTCGTGGTCTCGCGGTACAAGTATGTGCCGTGCGATCTAGAGGTCCTGGGTTCGATTCCCGGGTCGGGCAAAGTGTTATTGGGTTTTGCCATTAGGAAATTCTCAATAGCAGCACGGAGTCTGGAATTGTGCCCGAAAAACGGCAATAGGCTTGCCCCCTATTACGTGGGACTGATACATAACTGGCGAAATGTGGGTGTAGAAATGCACCTCTGCCTACCCCATCAGGGAATACAGGCGTGAGTTTATGTATGTATGTATATACATATGTACATACGTTGTAAAAATACTAGAAAAAAGTCTTTAGAATTCATAGAAAATATCTTTAGAAAAATAATCGTTATGGCTTACTACATAAAGTCCACTGTTAATCTTTTAATGTACTTATAAGGTATAGGTATGAAAAATTAAAATATTTAGATAGAGCTGTGTTCACCTCATTTTTCATTCCAATCTGTGATGAAAATCTCGTTCCAGTAATCAGAAATAAATTTAGAATTCACAAGTGACAAATGACACAATTTTTTGAAAATTTCTTTAGCGTCGCTATGCACTTTTTGGAATGGGTAAAAAATGTTGAACTCGCGTTAGATCACGTGAACCTGATAGAAAGACGCATTGTACATACATACATAAACTCACGCCTGTATTCCCCGAAGGGGTAGGCAGAGGTGCATTTCCTAATGGAAAAACCCAATAACACTTTGCCCGACCCGGGAATCGAACCCAGGACCTCTAGATCGCTCGGCACATACTTGTACCGCGAGACCACGAGGCAGTCTAATATAAATTGTCATGTTTGTGTACGATATCGCAAAAATATCGTATTTTACCACGTAAATGATAGTACTTTTATACTGATAAATAAAGCAATTCGTGCGAAATTATTCCCTAACCATTCAAAAAAAATATGGACAACGTTAATGTTGAAGTTTTCACTTCTGCCGGCACTTCCGGAGTGCCACCCTGTTGTTTTTTTTTAAAGAAGTGTAATCCGCATAAGACTACCAATGTTCTCCTTCTCTAAGACTACTTTAGTCTGGAGTCAAGATAATATTCGAATAACCTTTCATCATTTTATATTGGAGTACTTATCCTACAATTCAGATCAAATACGTGATATCATTTTTAAGATGCTAGCAAAGAGATGAATCACTATGTCATTATGCTGGTAAACAAGTTTTAATCTCACAAAGTTTGTATGAACTATATTTAGCAACAAGGTTTTAAATATGTACCTTTTGAATGCAAGCATATAGGTACCTAATGTAACATTGAAAGGCCGATGAAAGTTCAAAGCATAGTAAAGATAAAATATTTTTATGTCGAATTCATTTGCGAAATTATGTTATTGCAGTGGTGCAAATGATAATTACCTGTACACCTAAAAGTTCTTAGGAATTCGCACTAGGCCAGTGTGGTGGACTAAGGCCTAAACCCTCTCAGTTGTAGAGGAGGCCCGTGCCCAGCAGTGGGACGTATATGGGCAATGAATGGGCAATCAATACAGATGATGATGAAATGATAACTACGACAATAAGACAAGCGTCTTCGTCAGTATTGACTTAAGTATTCTATCCAAAGATATCTGTAGTTAAAAATAATCAAAAACTACAAAAGTTTTAATACTATTTAATAAACCATATGCTGATTTTTTTACTACCAGGAATCCCCTAGTTTGCGTCAGAGATGACCATGGTTCTCCAACATGGGTCGTAAATAAACGATTTACGCCATTTCCATAATATTAACATAAATGTAGATTGCAATATAATAGTACTAACTTTTTCCCGCGACTCCGTCCGCGAAGACGTTGGGTTCAGAATGAAAATAATTTGTAGTCTATTTTACTCCACAGAGTCCCATTTATGTCCATATTAAAAATAGTTTACATCGGTCAAATGATTTAGGCGTGAAAGCATAACAGACATATAGTAACATATACATAGTTACAGTCGTCTACACGTCGTTTCATCATTCTAGCTTCAAAAATGACGAATTTCCACACAAACTTTCACCCCTATTTTTATTTTACCCCCTTAAAGGTACATTTTTTACAAACTTTTAATGTCATATTTATTTATATCTAATCAACAGCCTAAAAAAATAAGTTTCAAGCTTCTAGCTTTAGAAATGTCAAAACTTGAAAGGTTGTATACCTTTCATCGCCCCTTTCAACCCCTTAAAACCCCTTTTCCGAGATAAAAAGTAGCCTATGTCCTTTCTCATGGTCTAAACTATCTGTGTACCAAATTTCATTTAAATCGGTTCAGTAGTTTTAGCAGGAAAGCGAGACAGACAGACAGGCAGAGTTACATTCGCATTTATAATATTAGTAAGGTGAGTCATATTCAGTCCAAAACAAATGAACGGTAATCAGTTGGTAGGAATTACCTGCATTAAGCTTGGTAGAACTAGTGTCTTGAAAACCGTTCTTACGCCTCATCTAAATGAATGAAACTCAATCTGCTCGTAGAGAGGTGTTTATAGGATATGAAATGAAAGGCAAACATCACGCCATAAAAAAAAAACATGTAAGACTGTCGCCGTAGTATCAGTATGTATATATACGACCAATTATAAAGAGATCTATATACAGCTGAGACTGCCTCGTGGTCTCGCGGTACAAGTATGTGCCGTGGGATCTAGAGGTCCTGGGTTCGATTCCCGGGTCGGGCAAAGTGTTATTGGGTTTTTCCATTAGGAAATTCTCAGTAACAGCACGGAGTCTGGAAATGTGCCCGAAAAACGGCAATAGGCTCGCTACCTATTACGTGGGACTGATACATACCTGGCGAAATGTAGGTGCAGAAATGCACCTCTGCCTACCCCTTCGGGGAATACAGGCGTGAGTTTATGTATGTATGTATGTATCTATATACAGCTAAACCTGATTAATTAGGATCTCAAGGGACCAAGGATTATGAACCATTTGAAATGGTTTTTATTTATCCTGTTTTCCAATTACAGGCTTACAAAATATTGTTGTCTCATTTACAGAAGCCACAGATTATTGTGGCCGAAATATATCGTCATTTACTTTTCATCATCATCAGCCCTAATACGTCCCACTGCTGGGCACGGGCCTCCTCTACAACTGAGAGAGTTTAGGCCTTAGTCCACCACGCTGGCCTAGTGCGGGTTGGCGGACTACACACCTAAGAAATTCCTAAGAACTTTTAGGTGTGCAGGTTTTATCACGATGTTTTTCTGCACCGTTAAAGCAAGTGATAATTCATTGTGAATACACACATAACTTCGAAAAGTCAGAGGTCTGTGCCTGGGGTTTGAACCTGCGACCGCCGAAATTCTCGACCGCGCGCCTAAACCTTTAAATTTACATTTATAGAGGTATAAATAATATAAAAATGCGTATTATTTGTAGTTTCCCTTTTCCATTAAAACACTGAGGCAAAATTTTCTACACATCGTTGACTTTGGTATCTTATTACCCGTACACAGTTGATCACTCGTTTTTCCATATTTATTATCAGATAGAAGCTTTAACATTTCACTTGCTGATCATATTTACGTTTGGACATTTTGTACACTTTTATTGCCTTGTTTGGAGGCCAAAACCTAAGTAGGTACTGACAAACAAAGCACGTGCGAAAGAAATTTAAATATTTGTCAATAAACGTCTTGAAACAGGTTTCAAGCTGATAAATCGTCCCAATTACACAGGTAAACATCGAAAG
Source organism: Hemaris fuciformis (assembly GCA_907164795.1). NCBI lineage: Eukaryota > Metazoa > Arthropoda > Insecta > Lepidoptera > Sphingidae > Hemaris > Hemaris fuciformis. Next base: position 3,418,298 of record OU015454.1, read on the forward strand.
ATTCGATAAAAAGTGCCGGGATCTCATTACAGTTCTCAATAATAGAGTTTTCTCACGTATCCAGGTATCATTTAACCAGCTTTCATTGTATTAATGTAATCGTTTCCCACTAATTTAGAATTTTTGATTCGTTCGGTACTTAACACCATTTAGCAAATTCCATCGCCTCAATAGAATATATCACTATTGCTCCACGAGCGATAAAATCGTATTTCCCAGAATACTCATCATATTACGACGTTGAAAACCCGCCACTGCATGTTGTGACAGTAACTGTCGTGTCATAGACTAGAAGGCTCTAGAACTGATGTTTCCGACTTCCGAGTCATAAGTGCGTAACGTTTTACTAATGGTTCTGCAACCTTTCCTTAACACTACGCAAAGCTCACGTCAGCCTTTATATGTTTTTCAACCTTTGTTAGTTTATGTTTGCGGTTCGTGGAGTCATAGAAAGGGGGATTTTCTTTAGCTGTCAATGACCTTATGAACTCACAGGCATTAATTTACTATGTATGTCAGATTTAGTGTCCTACAGAATATGGTAAATGCTAAAAGTGTCGTTGTCTCGCGGAACAAATATGTGCCGTGCGATCTAGGATCCCAGGGTTCGATTCCGGAATCCGGCAGTGTTATTGAGTTTTTCCATTCGAAAATTCTTAATAGCACCTCCGAATCTGAAAATGAGACCGAAAAACGGCAATAGACTCAAAAACACAGACGAAACCGAATCGTGGGTGTAGAGAGCACTTCTGCATAACTTTTTAAGGATTCAATAAGTGTTTATGGATGAATTTAAAAGTTACATACTGTTTTTTTCTTATTTCGTACTTATTAGAGAGCAATTTTTTTATTATTAAACTTATTTTCTCCCACTTCCTAACACCATAAGTCAGTGGCGGTACTTCCATTGAAACCCAAAAACGTGTTACACGTTAATCGTGTAATGCCTAGTTTATAATTGTTTATTGTAGTCAGGATATTGTCAATTTTATGTCAAATTGCTTTTGTTACATAAATATTTAAAGCTTAAAGATTATTATTCGGAATATTATAAGGTAAACTGACTGCTTCTATGGAAGTACCGCCACTGCTATACCTAAGTAAATAAGTTAGCTGTAGGCACCTACCTACATATGCCCTCGAACTTATGGTTATTAAAAACAACATGCATTTAAATTTCAAATGTACAGGATAAATGTATCACAATTAGACTCATTTAATAATAATTACCATAATCACGTGTTCGTGTGTAAGATGACATCGAGCGAGTTTTTTTATTGCGAAGATTACCTCAAAACCGCTTTGAACTGTGAGTCAGGGCCGTGTAGAAGTTGCACATGTCCTCCCAAGGCGAATACTATGATAGTACATGCTTACTAGACAAAATATATTTTTATGTTAACTTGAAAATTTATTTTTGTCAGTAGAAAATTCAAAGGTATTTTACCTTTGAGAGGCTTTGGATGATTCAATTTTTAGAATAAGAGCAAGGTAAATTGTCTAAGTATACAAATAAATCAGAAGAAAACAAGTTTTGTCTGTCCATCTGTTTAATGTAGCCTAAGTCTGAAATAAATAGACCAATTTTTGTAGAAACTCACTTGGGTTTAGCTGATGCTAGAAAAAATAGGTACTACCTAACAATGTACATAATGTATTTAAGAAAAACAAATTACATATTAAGATAAACTAAATTCTACGTGATTTATGGTTAGTGAGTGAACAAATACACCATCAAATTTTGTAGTTATAGTTTAGACTAGCCCTTGACGTTAAGATTATGAAAAGAGGATGTATTTTTCTTGTAGGTAGAGTACTGTATCCTTCAAAGGATATTAAGTATTATGTCTTATTCTAATATAATTGCGTCTAATTTTGCTTTAAAGAAAAATGGAAACCATTGCACCTTTTACGTTATGTTATTGCTCATGTATGTGTCACAAAGGTGTATCTATCATATAAGGTATTTTATGAGCAAGCATACGACTGACATCATCATCAAAACAATGTATCAAATACGCGAAATTTATTACATTCATATTAACACTTAATAACTGCCTCGTGGTCTCGCGGTACAAGTATGTGCCGAGCGATCTAGAGGTCCTGGGTTCGATTCCCGGGTCGGGCAAAGTGTTATTGGGTTTTTCCGTTAGGATATTCTCAGTAGCAGCCCGGAGTCTGGAAATGTGCCCGAGAAACGGCAATAGGCTCGCCCCCTATTACGTGGAACTGATACATACGTGGCGAAATGTGGGTGCTGAAAATCACCTATGCCTACCCCTTCGGGGAATACAGGCGTGAGATTATGTATGTGTATGATTCATTGTGAATAGTGAATACACACATAATACGAAAAGTCAGAGGTGAGTGCTTGGGGTTTGAACATGCGACCGCCCAGATTCTCAACCGTGCGCCTAAACCTCGAGGCCATCATAGCTTTTTACATCACTAGTTTTATTCAGTTAGCTATAGTTCGTGCAACATAAGAAGGCGCGAGGTATACATTTTTTAAAAGGGCAATTTTTATACGGTTCAAACAATGAATCACGCGCCATCGTAAGTTGTATGGCTATGATTTATTCCGGTATTAACTTTAGTGTACGTGGTAAAATATGGTCGAAATATTACTCATTAAATAACAACACGATACTTCTTTCACTACTGTAACTGTAACAGACAGTGTGTTAATAAAAAATGTTCATGTTACAGTCCATTCTTCAGCGAGGAAGTGCATCCCTTTATGAAGCAGATGGCAAAAAGTCTAAAGATGCGAGAGAAATGTCCGTGCTCCAAACCTGATTATTGCAAATGATTTGTGTAACTTTTTTCCACTTAAATTCCTATATTGATACTGTTTATAATTTTGGACTTTTTTGTTTGTAAATTAAATAAATCGTAAATTAAATATTATTGATTTTAAAATTGTGTTCGTTTTTTTGTAATTTATCTTGGAAAAGACACAAACTATTATTTTGTCTCTTACTTTTTATAACATCTTTTAAAATTCGAACTTTATCGTAAGATTTTTTTATTTATAAAATCGTTAAAATGATTTATCCAAACTTAGCTGTGCATAAAAACAACTGCGTTTTTGTTTTATATCATCATACATATTGTCTTTGTTTTTGGGCAGACAAATCATAGATCCAATTACACCATTTTGTACACTCATATAATAGTATCTAAGCATCCCTTTTTGGAAACAAACAGAAAATACATTCGTTCACTAGTCTCCCTGAATGAAACATCGGGGCTCTACCATGTGCGATGATATCATTGTTTACTCGCGTAACGCTGCATCATAATACTTGCAGACCAACAGGGCTGACTCACGTGCATCAATGGACGATGTGACGAGAATAACGACATGCCGTGGTAAATAGGCACTTTAACACCATGTTTTACAGCCGGTAATGAGAGCAGTTGGTACCTTTAAATGTTGTCAGATTTAAGTGACTGATGGTAAGTGCATTGTGGTCTAAAATTGAGCAGTCGACACAATGCCGACATGGAACGGGTGCAAATAAATTAGATTATATAATATATAATGGATAAATAAAGCAAAGATCGAGACACGTGGAGAAGAATGGAGGAGGCCTTTACTCGTGGAGAGGTCCTTAATAATAATGTTATTGATTAAAAAATGTAAAAAATAATATAAAAATATATTTAAAAATGAATTCATAGCTTAAATTAAATATATATATAACAGTTCATGATTAAATACTACTTAAATATTGTATAAGAAAAAAATGTTTGTTGCTTAAATAAATTGTAGAATGTAACTATTATTGAGGAATAAATAAAGGTTTAAATATAATATATAGGGCTATTTTTTTCATTTTGCTCTTGGCTTAATCGTCAGTCTCATATACGCCTGTACCCTCCGAGGGAGCAGACATAAGTGCATATCTTCGTCCACATTTCTCAAAATTTGTATTAAGTCCCACATAATAAGGGGCGAGTCCTATTGCCGTTTTTCGAACTTATTTTCAGACTCCCGTAATGCTATGGAAAGCTTCCTCAAGAAAAACCCAATAACGGTTATCGAACCGGGGACCTTTATATTGCGCAATAAAAAATACCACAACAACCAGTGGCGGTACTTCCATAAAAGCCCAAAAGTCCAGCTTTCCTTACAACATTCAAGCTTTAAAATTTTAGTTAACAAAATCAATTTGACGTATAAATGACAATATTATCCTGACCCCACAATAAACAATTATTAACTAGGCATTACACAACGTGTAACGCTTTTGGGTTTCTATGGAAGTACCGCCACTGATAACAAAAACATTAGGATAAGGCCTACAATCTTAGCTGAGGTAGACGCAGTAGCTGGCACAATCATCATCATCAGCCCATATACGTCCCACTGCTGGGCACGGGCCTCCTCTACAACTGAGAGGGTTTAGGCCTTAGTCCACCACGCTGGCCTAGAGCGGGTTGGCGGACTACAATAATTCGAAGGAAGAAATTCCTAAGAACTTTTAGGTGTGCAGGTTTCTTCACGATGTTTTCCTTCACCGTTAAAGTACGTGATAATTCTGTGTGAATACACACATAACTTCGAAAAGTCAGATGTGTGTGCCTGGGGTTTGAACTCGCGACCGTCGAGATTCTTGACCGCGTGCCCAAACCTCGAGGCCATCACGACACTGACGCTGGCACAAACCAGACATTTATTTGACGAATTGTGATGCGTCGTTGGCTACCGGTCTCACGTTATCTCCACGTATACGCCCTAATTTTCATTCGATCCACGCAGCAGATAAATTGTTGATAAGTATCACGTACATCGTCCCGTACTGACGGACACATAAGTCATCTTTGTACTTTGTTCTTTCCATAAATTGTTCTGGAAAGTTCTAGAACAGTGGCCCAAATACAAATGCTGTATCTTCCCTCTGTCTTTGATAAGCCGTTGAAGTCAGATAGTTGCAAAGCCATCATATTTTTAACGGCAGCCTCAATAATGCCGCTTATGCATCCGAGCAATATTATAAGCTAGGTTCAAATTCGGCCTGTAAAAATAGAGCCGCAAGTTCATTACCCGCACCGAGGCAAAAGTTGCACAAATATTTGATTCCGATAACACATAATATTGGGGTATCCGCTATGATGTATGGATGAGGGCTGCTCAAGACCGAGATAGGATAGATAGATACGTAGGGAGGCCTATGTTCAGCAATGGACGGCGATAGACTGAGTATATAATTATTAAGATGCATTTTAAACTTTTTGAAATGCGAAACTAAAATCGGCGATTAACAACCAGAATGAAATGTGAGGTAGGTAAGGTAAAATATTTCCACTGAGGAAATATCCACAGTCTTAATTCCACTTTAATTCATATCATCAAATAATTCGCAGAAATTATAATAAACAAAATATGAAAACCGCAGTGTCTTCCTCTGGAAATTATGCATCATTTCGAATTTGTCACCGACTGTACATAATAGAATTTTCCTGTAGGAAACCATTCATTTACATCAATAAAAAAAATGTGGAGGTGACTTACAATATTGTGGTTTGATATTTAAAATTTTTCCTTAAGCTCTTGCTCTATATAAAGTAAGGATATTACGATGTTTGTCAGTCGCTCGCAAACTTTTGAAGATGTATAAACTAATCGGACTGTTTGCTTTGGTAGCCGTGGTCGTCGGAAACGACTTAACCGTCGGCTCAAACAATGGTGGGTCGAAGGTTTATGACCAGAAGCTCGAAGCCAGTCCGGCGATTTGGAGACAAGACAAAAATTTCACTATCAATGCTACTGAAGGCGACGTGATTAGTCGCGTCGTTATCACAGATTTGAGACCCGAAAAAGACGGTGAAGCCCAAGTAGTAGAGGGAGGTGAGGGACAGAAAAATGTGACCATTGAATTAAAAAGCCCTGCCGTATTTCGCGGATTCGAATTCAACGTGGAAGTTTATGCTGTACCCGATAAATCCCAACATGGAGTTCCTACTGAGCAGCCGAAATCAGATAAAACTACAGAAGGTGGCCTGAAGGTTCCGATTTCAGTTTCCGAAGACGTTTTAGATGACAATCAGAGAAAAACACGTAGAACTGAGGAGGAAGACAAAGAACATGCCACGCCCAAACCATTTGTCAGTAACGAACACTCTACCATTCTGTCTTCTACTCCAGCTATCCACCAATCAACAACCGTACCCAGCAAACCCGCACTCGTTTTAGTCAAGAACAATGGGGGCGAAAAGATCCACATACCGATTGGCATTGGCAAAGATATTAAACCAGAAGTGGTAACCACGCCGAAACAAAATGAAAGGGATGGTGAATCTGACATCATTGATCCAACTGCCGTAAGCTATCAGCCAACACATTTGAACAACACCGAGAAATCCTCTACTGAAAAGTCTGAAGCGACCGACAAAACAACAATGAAAGCTTCTGTCCGTGTATCAGAAGTAACCACTGAAGGATTGACGGACGCCAAAGTTAGAAATGCGCGTAGTACTGAAACTTACAGTAGCAGTGAAAGCGAAGTCACTACAGAATTGACTACAACAACCATCGAACCAACGAGCGATTCAACAAGCGATAACAGTTCATCCGAAGAGGATCTTGGGAAAGGTGAAATTCCCTTCGTCCCTTACAACTTGGGTAATAATTTCCCGCATACTGATACGGTCGAACCTATCGGAAACAAACAAAATTTAACACCACCAAAGACCATTGGGTCTGACAATGTCGCAGTCCATGGCCAACCAGCAGGTATGGTGCCTCTCCCATACAACCACTAATTTATAAGACCTTTTGCCAATTAATATTAGTGGAATTAGCTTTAGTAGATATAGATATATAGATCTTTTTGGGTATTATAAACATAGAACCGTTAATGTTGCAGTGAAGTTTGTGATACACATACATACATACATAAACTCCTAACTCCTCCTTTTGTTGCATTCGGCTAATTCTTTCTAGAAAAAGACACTCACTTTAATGAAAGTCCTGACCATTGGATACAAGTGCTGCGTCGTTGATATCAGAAACTACGACAAACGACTATCGGTCATACAATGAAGACCTCGTGGATCACACAAAGGTTTTTATTAATATTGTGTGTTGTTATCTCTAATGTTTCACACGTAGTCTCTAACCAACTGTACGTAATTACTTTGGTACCTACTATTTACATATCACGGTAAAAAAGTACATACATACATACATAACCTCACGCCTGAATTCCCCGAAGGGGTAGGCAGAGGTGCATTTCTGCACCCACATTTCGCCAGGTATGTATCAGTCCCACGTAATAGGGGGCGAGCCTATTGCCGTTTTTCGGACACATTTCCAGACTCCGTGCTGTTACTGAGAATTTCCTAATGGAAAAACCCAATAACACTTTGCCCGACCCGGGAAACGAACCCAGGATCTCTAGATCGCACGGCACATACTTGTACCGCGAGACCACGAGGCAGTCAGTTTGTGATATTTAATTCAATTTAATGGAAGTTAACAAATAATAAGAAAGAAACAAACATGTAATTCTGATCTCTCACTAAGATTTAACTTAGTAATAAGTTCAGATAACATCGTGCTTATTTAGGAAGTCACAGTAAAACTACAGAATATTTAAGATTATTTTTATTTTAACATTAACAGAATAAATTGTACATTGGTAAATGGAATGGAAAAATTGTATATATGTCAAAAATAAAAACAACTATTTTCTCTTAAACTGTACATTAAATCTTAATATCATAATATATACTTTGAGCATATTTACTATGTCTTTTCAAAACTGTGTTACTTAATGATAATAAATAAACTGTGTCAAATATACTTAATTAATATTTTTTGTGTCTGAATCATGTAAACTTTAATGTATTCGTTTTTAAGTGTTGTATTTGAATAATAAAGCAGTTAAATAACATTATTTTGTTTTACTTACAATAAAATATTGCTAAAATAAATTTGAAGAAAATTTCTTGCAATTATTAATAGTCATATATCAATAGTGGAGTCACTTTGCCGTGCCAGTATCAAGTCAATTCATATACAGCAATATGTATTTACAGAGGTTTATTTTTTCATAATTATTTTCATAATTGATATTTAAATCATGTTCTATCTTTGAATATTTCATAAAAAGCAAAGGCAAAGGCACTCTGTGATTAATTGACTGCAATATTAAAATAGTTACTTAAATAGTTTAATATTAAATGCTGGCCAATAATTAACGCCATTTTTTGTATTCAAAAATGATTGGTTTTTCTTTTACAAAAAAATTTTTTAAACAATTTTATCAAGTCCCAATTCCCAATGACATACATATAAAAACATTGGGTCATTATTATGCGTCATGAAATGCCCATATATAATTATACACAGTGTATCTTCTTTAATTGAAAATGTTGTAGAAAAACAAGTACATAAATTAGCTACCATATATTTTTTTCAATCCCTTTTATATTTTTTACACTCGTAAAACAATACAGCAAACTTTTTCCACATCATTAAATAACTATGCATGAGTCATTTCATAGATTAAATATTTTGTCTATTCTAAATATTGTTTCTTTGGTATCCGAATTTCTATACCACTTTAAGTTAAACTAACACCTTTTTTAGCCAAAACAATCCAAATTCATATATCATTAGAGAAAACATTAATAAGTCAAACCTGTTTAATATCATGTCAAAAATAGATTTTAGAATATTCATGCTAATCATATTTTATCAAAGAATGTACCGGTATACCTTCTGGAATGTTCTTGCGTCCGTGCAGTGATTCCAACTCAATAACAACAAGGCATCCTATGACGTCAGCTTGACAATTTTTGAGTAGACTAATAGCCGCTGAAATAGAACCCCCAGTTGCTATCAAGTCATCTACTATGAGGCATTTGAGTCCGGGTGTGATTGTGTTCTTCTGAATTTCCAGCGTATCCTGCAAGTGAACAATAATATGGTAAGGATACAACTGCACGAGGTCTAGAGGTCAATATCGGTGACGAAATTTTGAATAGCAAGCGCAGAGTTATAACAGGCGAAATAAACATAATATAACTTTAGTATCGTATATTACATTGACAACAAAATCAGTTTTCCAAAAAACGCTCTGGCGAAACCAGCTGTTGCAATTTAGCTAAAGGTCTATATCATCATCATCAGCCCATATACGTCCCACTGCTGGGCACGGGCCTTACAACTGAGAGGGTTTAGGCCTTTGTCCACCATGCTGGCACGCGGGTTGACGGACTACACACCTAAGAAATTCCTAAGAACTTTTAGGTGTGCAGGTTTCATCACGATGTTTTCCTTCGCCGTTAAAGTACGTGATAATTCATTGTGAATACACACATAACATAACTTCGAAAAGTCAGAGGTGTGTGCCTGGGGTTTGAACCCGTGACCGTCGAGATTCTCGACCGCGTGCCTAAACCTCGAGGCCATTACATACTCATAGGTGTATATAGTTGGATAGAATAAAATAAAACGGAAGGAAATATTTAAGCGAAAAGTAGCGCTTTAAAAGCATGTTTTGATTCATTATCTCGAGATTTTAAATAGCTTCCTTATTGTTCTGTAGTAAGTGACTTTTTTACTGCCTCGTCGCGTAGGAACAATTAAGGAAAACCCAAAAAGACAACAACCTCTCAACGTAAACAATGAGTAATGTTTCAAGGTGAAGTACAACTACAAGTAGATCAGATAATATGTTGAACAAATAACTAACAAGTGCAGACTGTAATAATGTAGTCCCGGGTACGATTCCTGATTTGGGCAAAGCAATTATTTGCGTCTGTGGTACCTCTTTTAAAAAAAATGATAGAGACTTACATTGTTGTTCCTGATTACTAGGGGTATGCGAATAATTCGAACATATATACGAATTATTCGTCCCGAATCGAATATTAATTCGAAAGTTCCCGAATAATTCGAAAATTTTCGAATTATTCGAAGATTCTCGTATTATTCGAAAATAATTATAATCGAGTACTGATGTGAAAAGCGTGTGTGTAGCATACACTTTTTGAGTATAATTTTTAAGTTTTTTTTTTAAAATGTTTAGATCAAAAAATATTAGTGAAATTTCGAGTATCAGATTTTTTGTAATACAATAGAGTACACAAAGCACTTAAAGCCTCGAATTATTTTTTAATATTTACGATTTATTGAGAATATTATGTAATTATTAAATCGAATAATACTATTCGATTCTAACGATATTCGCACACCCCTAGTGATTACATATCTTTCTTAAGTAAGCGTATCTAATGTGTGCCGGTTTCCTTACAATGTTTCCTTCACAATTAAAGTACATAACGTCGAGGAATCAGCAACACCACCAAGCTTGTTTTTCACAACTTTTCAGGAGAGAAAAAACCGATTTTTTCGTCCATCAAGGCCTAATTGACAAGTTTTTCTCGATATCTGTGATGAATGACATTATCTGTTTTCTCAAAGTAAAATTGTATGTAAAATTTGAATTTATATAATTGAAAATACGAATCCAACGATACCAATACCTCAATAAAAATCGAGCTTGGTGGTGTTGCTGATTCCTCAACAATATGTGATAATTCATTATGAATACTAAGGCTTAACGCCTCTCAGTTGTACATCTAAGCTAAATTATAATAGTGATCAACATTTGTGTGTATTTTCTACAGGCAACATAAATTTCATTGTAAATTATTTTTTACCATTTGATAGAAAAAAAATGAAAATAACAGTATAAAAATTAAAGCAGTTCTCTAGTATTTAAAAACTATGAAGTTTTTCTGATGATTTAAATTTAAATTAATTATAAAATTAATGTACATATTTGGTAGTGTAATCATTACCGATCCATACTCCAAGTCATATTTATAAGAGATAACTTCCCCGGGAAGTTTCCCAGGTTTTCTGACAGGCAGACACCCAACATTCAACTCAGCTGCCAATGAGAATGAGAACAGAAACCCTCGAGACTCCAAACCAACTATAGCTTCCACATCAGGGTATTTAGCTCTTACACATTGCACTAGCAGTCCTTGCAATAGTTTGCATGTACTTCCCTCTGCTATTGCTGAGAATATATCCCTGGAATAACATATATTTGTAATACTATATTTTTGGAAACTTTAGAACAATTATTATGTTTTGGATTATAAGAAAATTAGTTTAATATATAATGGTCATCATCAGCAGTCTTACTGCTGGGCACGAGCCTCCTCTACAACTGAGAGGGTTCAGGCGTTAGTGCACCACGCTGGCCTAGTACGGGTTGGACTACACACCTAAGAAATTCCTAAGAACTTTTAGGTGTGCAGGTTCCCTCACTATGTTTTCCTTCACCGTTAACGTAAATGATAATTCATTGTGAATACACACATAACTTCAAACAGGAGAGGTATGGGGTATAAACCCGCAACCACCAAGATTCTCGACCACACACCTAAACCTAAAAAGTATTATTAACAGGCCATATAATCCAACTTGGTGAATGGAAGGCTAACCTCATGGTGTAGTCTTGATCAAAGGGTAATTTTGGGATGTACCTATCATTTAAAGAATTGACTGAATTTCTCAAGTCTTTATTTGAAACATATTACTTATTGAAAATACTTTAGAATATCCAACTCAAAACAATTTACACATCAGGAAACACCAACTTTGCACAAAGCAAAATAAAGTGTTTTATAACATATTGTAGAGATAACTATAAACACAGTATCTTAAATTAAGCTATGAAAGCCAGACATACTGGCAAATCATGGGTCATATTAAATCAATCTGTCTTTATCTCAAAGCTATAAATTTTTAACCATCATCAAAGTTTTACTCAATGAAAAAGATGTGGCGAGAAATTTTCTGTGATATAATTTATTACCACAATCCAATAAAGCCGCATACTTATAAATCTAAGCCCATGCCTTTATTTTCTAATATTTTTGTTTATCTTATTATATTGTCCCACTGCTGGGCACAAACCCCCACTACAACCAAGGCTTTAGGCCTTAAAACACCACGCTGTTAGTTTATCTTATACAAATACTCCTTACCAGAATAAAATTCCTTGCTTAGGAAAGTCAGGAAAACTTTTTATTTTGCTTTTTAATTCGGCGACTTTTTTATTATAGTCCTCGTCCATTTTAGGCAATTAAAATATGTACCTAAGTAAAAACTATATCCAAAAGATAAAATGTATAACCTAAGATATGTATACAACGCACGAGGCACAAAAGTGATTATATTTTATTAAATTATTATTAAAATCATAGTTTGTGATTTTGAATTGTCAATCATTCATTTGACAGTTGTGACAATTTGACATTCATGGCATGTGATTCTTTTCTTTTTATTTTATGGAAAGGCTAAGGCTTGTTGACAATACCTACTACGGTGATAGAGATGATGCGACAGTGATATCACTACAATAACATTTTTTGCATAATTAAAAACATTTGTTCTTTTACATCCTTTTCTCTGTGTATATTTTTATCTCATCAAGTATCATTTTCAAACCATCAACTTGAATTTTATTTGGTTCACTTTTAAAGCCAGCAAGGGATACAAACTCAATAAAAAAACAAAAGCAGGTTCATATTGAAATATATGATATAAGTACCTATATTAATTACGCCAATCCATATATATTATATATATTCAGCCTATCGCCGTCCACTGCTGAACTTAGGCCTCCCCAAGTAAACGCCAACCAATCCATACCTTCGTCAAATTATGAATCTTGACGTCTAAACCCACAAACTTATAAGAAACTTAGTAGGTAACAAAAAGTAATATTCTATTTTCAAAATTAATAACTTAACCATTAATGACCCTAAGGCTGATATTGTGAGTGATTTCTTGCTTATGCCTGTTATCCAATTCAAAAAAATTTTGAATGCTATGTAGTACGAGTAGAAGAAAGAAATTATTTAGTGTCTTTGAACATAATGTTATCAGCTATATGTGAGGTAGTTGAGAAAAGTTAGCTGATTGTCCAAGTCTAGTCAAATACTCTATATTCAAATAGACTTTGACAAGTTCTTTTGAATCGTCAATTTTTAAACCATTGCCGCTTCGGAATGTGTTATCCCTGTGAAGAAAAAATGGTAAGAAACCCCCTTAGCAACCATTGAGCTATCTCAATGTTAGCAACACGAAATGTCATGTTTGTTTTATTTATTTTTTAAATAGCAATATATACATTTTAATAATACATATTTCAATTTTACAATATAAATGTCATAACGATAGAAACTGTAGAAACAAAACAAAACTCTGATCAATTTATTTACTCCCAGGGCCTACCTATTATCTTGAATAAAAATCTGAAATCTGAAATTCTATGCTGTATGCTTTTTTGTAAAAATTATCTTTACTTGGTTCTAATTGATTTCAATTGGTGAGTAAGAGTCATAATATACGGCCATGGTTAAAGATTTGCATTTAAAAACTAAAATCAGAAAAAATAGTATGACACTAAAATTACATGGCTGTATGAGCATAAGCTCATTGTGTTCCTATGAATAGAAAAAATACGACTTGTCAGTGTCAAAATTTAAAATAAGAGCAACGTTTTTTTATAAACCAAGTAAACAAACAATTGGTATTTGGTAAAGGGACATTAGGAAAAAATTATGCTATCAATAATATTTTATCACCTCGCCTTTACACAATAGCACATTGAAATATTGTCTCAATCTTTACATTAACACCTTTTATTAACAGCCGGTAGTTTTCCCGCGATCGAAAGCGAAACTTTCCCGTTAGAACAATGTTATCAACAACAGATTTAGAAAGGCTAATTGCCGTGAAAAGGCGTGAGATAGAGAAGGAGAAAACATGTCTGGGCCTTTCCGCGCCTGCGGACGTTAAACACGTGAGTAAAATGCGAAAAACTAAACACCTGTTGCTGCATGGCGGGAAAGATGTTATTGATTTTTCGCCAGTTTCAGCAGATGAGTGCTCACTGCTCAGTGCAGTAGTATTGATTCCGCTGGACTAACACGTCGCGCAGTTCCTACTATCGCTGTGAAATTTATTTATTTTAAATGTAGTTATTGGTGATATTGAACAACTAGTAAGGTACAAAATTTTATACTAATTATTAAACTTAGGTTTCTCCCCGTATTTCATTTATATTTTTATCAAATGAGCATCCGATTCAAGCGCTTTTAGGCAAAAAAGTTTCGTTGTTTTGAAGTGCAGTATGCTATTCTGAAATGGGAAGTTATGAAACTTGGATTGTGGCTTTTAAATATGGTTTTGTGTAATATATTAAAAGGAGTGTGCTTATTATTAGGCCATAAATATATCGTCAAGAGTAACAATTTCATAATTAGCTACTTGTTATTTTTTTAAGTCTTCTATTATCTAAAATTGGGTAGATACTAGTTTTTATTCAAAAAATATTTATTCTCATTTGTTTTTTCTATGTTAGATTTATTTATAAAAAAATGAACTGTGATAATATATTCATGTGCTTAATGGGTAAAAGAATTAAAATATGTAGCAAATATTAAATTAAAGAAAACAGTTTCTAATGAGTAGCAAAAAACACACATTTCACTTTTTAGCAATTTATAAATTATTGCTTTTTATGTGTTTTTAAATTACAATGTGAGGTTTAAGTTAAATGTTTTGTTTAATTGTTTCATACTAGAATCTCTATTGTGTCTTTCTTTACAAAAACATGGAGATTAAGCCTGCAAACTTTCAGGCTTCTAATATCCTAGTCTAAAATCTAATTTATAGGATAAAATTATCAAATTTTTGAGTTATATGTGATGTAATTCAAAGATTAATACAATCTAATCATTTTTTCTCCTCTCTATTTTTCTCTTAATAGAGAGACAGTAGTCTCTGTGTTTCCATACTAATTTAAACTCATACTGTTCTATTTTATATAATACATACAAATTACAATTATTTTGTAAATTTATTTTCTCACATCTGTAAAACTTCATTACTATATTTTTGCATTATTATTATTCAATATCTCGAATACAAATACCAGTTCAATTGGCCTAAAGCAGCCACACACCTCATAAGATATTTACTTATCATGACTGTTAGAGCATGATGTGTGGTTATTGATTACACATTAACAGTGGAGTGAGCCAGTAACTCATTTTTTATGAAATGCTACTCCACTATAGGTTGATGCGATAATTATGATAGCCAGAACATTTGAGTTTAGTTTATTTTTATTAATACTGTCTACAAGGACACTGCTTGATGATAAACTTTTTAGATAGATTATCTGATATCATCATCATCATCATCAGCAGCCTTTCTTACGTTCACTGCTGGACATAGGCCTCTCCTATCTATTTATCTGATATAGGATAAATATATATACCAAACAAATTTATTTCTAATATGGTGGTCTTGATACTGTAAGTTTATGGGCCTAAACCCAATTATTTCAACATTTGTATAGCCAACAAGTATATCTGGGGGTGTTGTGTATGTGAATGTTGTATACAGGGTCATGATACACAACATATGCCACTGTGGAAAACCGTTTTTTAAAAGCTACACATGGACAGCCTGATAGGTCCCATGGTACAAATTTGTGCTGTGCGATTTAGAGTTTTGGGGTCGGTCCGATTTATTGAGTATTGACTGTTAGGTGTTTTTATTACCCTTTGTTGACATTGCCCGCAAGATTAGCACGCTAAAGTGGAAGTGGGCCGGCCATGTCTACCGACGGTCTGACGGCCGATGGAGCAGACAAGTGTTGGAGTGGAGACCGCGCTTAGGCAAACATAGTGTAGGACGACCTGCAGCACGGTGGTCCGACGACTTGAGAAAGGTGGCGGGTAACGGATGGATGAGGGCTGCACAAGACCGGGATGGTTGGCGCTTTCTTGGGGAGGCCTACGTTCAGCAGTGGACGGCGATAGGCTGAGTATATTACCCTTAGGAAATTCTAAGTAACAGCCAGGAGTATACTAATAAGCCGTAAATATTGCAAAATGCTTGCTCCTTATAACGTGGGATTAAAGACACAGACGGCAGGTGGGCTTAAATGCATCTCACTCTCCACCGTCAGAGATACAAGCATAATATTATATAGACAGCCCCGTGGCGTAGTTGGTTTGCCGCCAGCTTGCGAAACAAAAGGTTGCAGGTTCGATCCCCGCACCGAGCCAAAGTTTGTGTGATCCATAAATATTAGTTTTGTGTCTGTTTTTTTTGTGAGTCCAAAAAGCTCTCGTAGTTTCTGATACCCAGAACTATGTAAGTGACTGTTGGGTGTATTTATTCTATTTATTTATAATACGTTTCTTCTTACAGAATGTTGAACAAGATGAGCAAGAAAAAAGCAAGAAGCAAGTAACCTTCACGAGAAATTCAACATGTGAGACGGAAGATGGTTCAGAATGCAACAAAGAAAGAGACAGCAGTAAAGACGAAGACAGCAGGAACCTATACGATTTGGAAGAACAAATACCACCGGATTTAGAAAGATACATCAGGGTAAGTTGTGAACTCGCTATTTTGTTATTGTTACTTACACGACTTAACAGCTGAATAAGATTAGAAAAAAATAGTCAGTATTTTGTATCGGGACGACTGTCGCCGCTTGTCTGTCACATATTCGTTCTACCACGATCACGACCAATGATAAAAATTTCAAACAAAAATGAAGGGCTGGTATTGGTTTTCACACATTTATAAGTCTTGATATTACACCCAACCCGAGTTACTAACAAGCGGTCGTGTCAAACATATGATAGTCTAATCGTAGGTTCAGTACATTTTCTTTCTAGTTTTATTCAATTGATCTTTGGTTACTTACCTAAACTGAAACTATTTGTGTATATTTATTTAAATACATACGTAACGTCACGCATCGTATTTCCCGCAAGGGTAGGCAGAGGTGCATTTCTGCACCCACATATCGCCAATTGTTTCTTTCGTCCCACGTAATAGGGGGCAGCCTATTGCCCTTTTTCGGGCATATTCCATACTCAGTGTTGCTGCTGATAATTTCCTACTGGAGAAACCCAGTAACACTACCTATGCCCAACCCGGGAATCAATTATTAATTTATTATGGTTATTATACAATAATGTACAATATGGGCATTTCACCAGAACTAATAAAAAAAATAGACGTTGAAATATTTTTTAACGTACAAAACACGTATAATCCTGATCATATCTAAAGATAACTAGAAACATAAAACTATTAGAAACTTAAGAAATCTGACCGAACCAGGAATCAAACCGGTCTTCTTAATTGCCGGTGCTAGATCATACCGAGGGACCGAAAAGCAGATTTTTTTAGCACGTAGGTAATTACTTTCATAAAACAGGATAATTTTGTGCCTAGATTTTGTCTTATTATATTCTTATTCATCCTATATCAGCCGATATACTATAGGTCCCGCTGCTGGGCACAGGCCTCCTCTACAACTGAGAGGGTTATATTCTCATTGCCAATGCCAAATCAACTAAAGAACAATAAACTAGATTTGTGCGACGCCCGCGCCTCGCATTACCATTTTTTAAAGTCGCATTATCTTGTTGTAAAACACTTAGGTGTGCTGTAAAATTATATAAAAAACGACCGTGTGGCCAATAGGAGCTCCTTTAATATCATAAATGCCTAAGGACAGCTGCTTTGCTGGTGGTGGGATAATTGTCTATGCTCATATAACGCGAAGTAGTGATGGCCTCGAGAATCTCGGCGGTCGCGGGTTTAAACCCCAGGCACACACCTCTGACTTTTCGAAGCTATGTGTGTATTCACAAATTATAATTATCACGTACTTTAAGGTGAAGAAAAACGTCATGAGGAAACCTGCACACCTAAAAGTTCTAGGGAATTTCTTAGGTGTGTAGTCCGTTAACCCGTACTAGGCCAGCGTGGTGACCGTGAAGATTCACGACCGCGTGTCTAAACCTCGAGGCCATCACGACTTAAAAACTTAGAGACAGAACTTAAAAAGCTTAGTATATTTTAAATTGAAATTAATTTAGTGTTTTAGAGAAATCTGGTGCCCAAATAAAGATTTAACTTGTGTAATAGGCACCAGGGAATCACAATAAGCCGGTGCATATGTATGTGTATAAATAACGATAGAATGGTACACTAGAACAGCCAATTGGGATACGAAAAGTTTTAGGAAATACCGCATTATTTCACCAAGGACACTAATTTATTGTTACAGTCAGACGGTAGGCTCGTATGTTCATACGTAATTTATCCACAACAAAATAGCCCGTACAATGGGAACAAAAGGGTAATAAATTAATAATTCACACACCCACCAATACACGATACGCGCCTATTAGTGTCGTTTCACTAGAGATGTCGATACTTCCAGAAAAAAAATCATTTATTTGATTGAAATGAAATGAAATTATATTTATTGAATCTATAAAATGTCAAATACATCACTTAGATTCAGTCATTTCAAAATTTGGTGTACCACCCTGTTCGGAAGGCAGTCATCACTAGAGAGAGCGGGCAAGAAACTCTAGTGTTAAATAATCAATTAAATCGATTCCAGTAGAAATACTATTATTCGGTTCACAAAAAATCGCGGTGTTGTAATAAGTGTTATAATTGCTTGCCAAATAATGGGTCGTCTTTTTGGAGTTCTTAAATCATTTAAAAGTCTTAATAGATTTAGACTAAATTCTGTTTTACGAATCGCTTTTGCTTAATACTACTGAGAATCGATTATTTCAACGATTGAGTTCACGCTGAAATCCCTACCCCGTACCTACCTATCGTTTGCGTTTACGCTAATGTAATACAAACCACGAATGATGATAATGTTCGTGACTTATATGTTAGTTTAATTTTCATATCCCATACAATAGGAATACAGTATTTTTTTGTATTACACGAAAAAATTAGTATTATTTAGTGTAACGAGAAATTATTAAGAACGTATGTTACCAATCGATACAATAATGCCGGCCTGTTTAAATCGAATTTATATTTGTAATACGTTACATACATGCATAACCTGACACCAATATTCCCTGAAGGGGTAGGTATTTCAGAACCCACATTTCGCCAGGTATGTATCAGTCCAACGTGATAGGAGGCAAGCTTATTGCCGTTTATTGAACACAATTTCAAGACTCCTTGCTGCTACTGAAAATTTCCTAATGGAAAAAGCAAGAAATGAACCGGAAATCGAACCCGGGACTTCTAGATCGCACGAGACCACCCCATATTAACAATCCCATGTCCTAAAACTTTACTTCAGAAGAAATAATAATCTTATGCAATAACGCGTCTTATACATAATTTAGGCACAAATCTACAATCTTGAAGATTAAACGATGTTATTCTTCATAATAATCTTGGGTACAATCGTTAACGAAAGCGCAGAGAACGCACAAATTTATGTATTCATTTTATGTATTCAAATTCATAATCGAAGTAAATACAGTTATTTAACATGAGAGCCTCGACATTAATGACTATTTAGTTTTGATTTTACGAAAGTAGTAAGAATTTGCGATGTACGAATTACATAGAAGGCATACTTATGTCATTTTTTTACTTTATAGTATGTATATTAATTTTTTTTGGACTGTTTTTTTTTTGAAGGCGGTTTTTCATACAAAATTCTCTTAACAGATCTTAATACTCTGTGAGTTAGAGTGTTGTTGGATTTACTGAAAAGTCTTATACAATCTTTCATTGTGTAGGAGTTACAGTATATTTGTTTTCGAACATCGTCTGAATGAGGTTACTAGAGTCTTCATCTTCCATACTTTCTAAGAGCCCCACAATACTTAAGAAATTTATTGTGCCATAACTTCTAATATTTTCATTCTCAAAGATCCAATTCGCCAGATATAGTGTGTTTCGTCATCAAGTGACCTTTTGCATTCATGCGATGAAAATAAATAAAGCCCTGTTTGAAACGAGCAGTGAATGCTAACAGCCCCAACATCTATAGCTGTATATGTATTAACTCATTAAAATGAAAGCTCGTACGATCAGTGAATAGGACCTGTTTCAACTAATGACTATACTTAAGTTAATAGCTGAAAAGCAAAGACAAAGCGCTCGTTACGCTGCACGGTACACGCGATGTGCTCCGCTCATCAAATATTAGTACTGAAAGGGGTTCTCAAACTGTAGCTCTTGAGTTTTATGCAATCCTGGTATTCTGACTCTATTTGGAAAGCACTTAACCTCAAGGTTTTAACCTCGAAGGGGTAGGAAGAGGTGTATTTTTTGTCTCTAGTCCTCGCAATCCTAGTGACACCCCGAACCTTACGTATTATATGATTATTACTACTGAATAGGCTATATAAAATATTATCAGGTAACTATTGGAAACATGTTTGTCAGGAAATATAACAAGAAATTAATCTAAGAATTCATATTGACCTTCTCCGATTCATTTCTTTCGTCCTTGAGGTTCGAGACAAACACATCAATTTTGTTAAGTTATGATTTTATGATCGCTAACTTGCTAGAATTGCGTCCATATTGGAAGTACCTTATCAAACTGGAGCCTACGATATTTGTCTTATAAAACTTCTAATTTCAGTAATTTATTGGCTTTACTTCTTACAAATCTAAGGATTATAGATTCTCAACTACCTGATAATGAGGCTTTCTTGAGTTGACGTAGAATTATAGAAAATTCTCGAAAGTTATATGGGAAAACGTTGGGAGAAAATAGGGGATAACGTTGAAACTGTACAATATCCAACCTTTCCAACGACTCAAAATTACGTCATTGTGCCTTGCCTTGCCTAACTTTACTTCGGCCAGTGTATAAGACATAGGTGTTTCTTACCATAATTAAATATATATATGATATATATGTATACATATATCCGTCACGTCTGAATTCATGAAGTTGCATTATTATCCCCAGGTTTCGCTATTATTTAGTCAAGCATAATAAATGGCGAGTCTATTTTCGTTTACCGAACACATTGCCATACTTCAGTTTTTTTTATAGGAAAATCCATAAAGAACTTGCTTTTAATCGTATAACACATTATATTATTATAAGGCAACAAGGAAGTCTGCACAAGCGCGCCGTAAAGTCAATACCGCCATACTACTAATGCAAAAGCTTATCGAACCTCGCTTGCAAGCGCAGTATAAAAACATATTGCTTACCGTTTGGACTGCTTTATCTTTTTAATCTAAAAGTGGCATCGATTTATAGAATTTTAATTAGTGTATTCTATCGAATGATCTCATCGATTGATTCTGATAGTGTTGTTTTAAAAATAAACTTGTGGAAATGTCTGCGTTCGGTGTTTGCTTTTAAGTGTTTTATTAATTTTGGGAGCTAGTGGTGGATAATTTCCGTCCAAACTTATACTTGGGTGCAATTATGTTTAGACTGAAGCAAAAGTTGAATTAGGATCTAAGTAGTGCATGTATAAATCCTTAGATTATATTAGAAATGTGCTTCAAAATCCGCGGTTTAAAGGCCAGGAAACTAACAGACAGAAAGCCGTGCACAGCCGTGCCGTGCCGTGCCACGTATTAGACACAGACAACAGCAGAAGATCGTCCAAAATTTAACATAGCCTTTGTCGATATGCGGACTCCAATGCAGTGCCTCTTTCTACCCATGGGTATCCTAACTGGGAGCTATAATATCGTTGCGTCTTCGTCTTGATTATCAACTTACGATCTACGGGAATTCGTAAATTTCCTTATTACTAATTTGACCTCGCAGGGAACTACAGACTATATCTGTTTTCAGAGCTCCGTTAAAGCTTTAACGTGAAAATTCTGTCGTGAAGTATTCTTTATTTCGGAAATAAATACTTTTTCCGTAATAGGATTGATCGTGTACGGGAGTATGTCTACGAACAAAAATTTCAAATATTGGTCATTTTGAGGCTTGATTCGGCCATCAAGATTGCAATTTTTTTTTTCTTTACGCAAGCTCAAATTGTTAGAAATTTGCTCTTGAGCATACCTCGGCAGTGCAGTTGCGTAGGATCACAAATTAGTGTATCCACCGAGCAGAACAGTACTAGAGCGTCGACAAGCCAACTCGTATGTGAACGATTGCCGGTGCGCACGCGCACTCACCCGCAATGCGAGCTAGATTGTCTTTTAACTTTACGCCAATGTAAGCACTGACGGTAGTAACAGATCAAGATTGAAGTGAGTAAAATATTGTATAAATAGAGTTAATGGATTTTGGTGGGAGACAATAAATTTGGTTGTTTTAATTAAATATTTATCACTTGGCGTTATTCTTTTATACTTCATTAAAGAATGTGTTAGCAAACTTTGATTAATCGTAAAATACATTCAATATAAAAAATATATCTTATTTATCTTTTGTGTAATTTTTCAGGCCTAAACAATATGTATAAAGTAGTTATTTATCTTCTTTTCCCATTTCTTTTATCGATATGGCATTGTAATTATTCGTTAAAATTATTCCTTACACCCAATAAAATATTAAAGAATTTTAATAGGCTCCACAAGTTTACATTAGAATCACGTAAATTATAGTTAAATGTTATTTGAATTTCTTAAATTTTGACAGCAATTCATCAATGTACGTCGAAGTCTAGTTAATTAATAAGGGCATACCTATAATATAAAAAATATTTTTTGATTTATTTAGTTAAATGAAACATTGTCTATACAAAAAAGTTACAAGTCTCTTTAATCTTGAGGTTTTTTTTTGCTTGCAGCTTTCGTTCCTGACTTTCTGTAACATTGCAAGTCACTTTAATATAAAAAAAATACTAATATACTTCATTATTCATCATTATCGACCTCATTACTCCCATTAAGTTCTTGAAGTCTCACAACTTCAAGTCTACTATCCCCCCACGGCAATCTACCCGTCAGTCTATAATTAATAGCGTGCATTGCGGAAATTAAAATGTCAAATGTAACAATGCCCTTTTGTGTACATTTATAAAAGAACGGAAACTCTTTCTTGTGCAGTCGAGACTCCTTTGAGACAGTAACTTAGTCTCGCAACGAGAGGGCGCTGCAGTGTTTCTTTCTTCTATTTATTTATACATGGAGGTTGATCCGACATAATCTTGCCACGGCAAAAAAATATACGTACTACCTCCATTTAATAGCTAGATCAGCAATTTTACATATTTATTTGGATACCTCGGTCGAGGATTGGACAGAATATAGTTTTTTTTAATTAGTACCGGATATTTAAGTTGTCCATTCCTCTTCAATACGTACGTTCCACCAAAACATGATACATATTATCCCATGAATCACACTGCCTATTTAGATGTTCAGGAACATCAAATTAGGCACTCGAAATTGTCACCTGATCGAAGTCTAAAGGCTGTTACAATCTGACATCAAGTGCACTGTAGTAGTGGAAAGAAAATTTTAGATTGTGAAGTGTAGTTGATGTCCAAAGAACATTCCGGATTGTGCCTTGTGTGAGTGAATTGTGATGAAACATGAAGTTGCCGTCGATACATTTTAATAATGTAAGTACATATTTTAAGCTATCGAAATTTTACCTGAATTGATACTTCTATAGTTTTGAGTGAGTGTCGGTGTACTTTGCTGTGTTACATTATTATTTACACGCGCTGTTCTTTTGAAGTAACTAGTGTGATATAATTGGGGAATCCTACTTTCAAGTTAGGAGTTTTACAAAAAGGACTTCCATAAGTGTGTAAAATTCACAAATTAGATCAGCGCCATTGATTATGAGCTCTAGTATTATTTATCGCCTTTTTGTGGTGTAAATAAAATTAAGTAGAAAATGGAGCAATCGTTATAATAATCTATATCGTTTTAAGCTTTTATGTACTCCCAATTATCTTAATTATCCAAAGCAGTGCAAATACACGGTTCAAAAACCTATTTGGACTTTTGGACGAACTCCCATCTTGCTTGTCTACTTATTTTCAGTTCTATAGCCATTTTCGGCACACTACCTTCAAGCTGAAAGGTTTTGTGGGTGGGTCGTTTGTTTACAACTTGCCCCTAATTAATAGGCTATATTTAGCCCAACTGTCATGACGGGGTGACTTCTCAGGGCGCGGCGCACGCGATGGGAGCGGTCTGAGGCGCGGCTTTTACCCCAAAAACATTACCTAAATTGAACTTTTATCGCATGGTAAACATGTCTACGATAGTTAATATAATAATGTCCTTTTTAATTTATTTCTCTAAAATGGATAACTATATTATTTTTAACATAACCTCACGCCTGTATTCCCCGAAAGGATAGGCAGAAGTGCATTTCTGCACCCACATTTCGCTAGGTATGTATCAGTCCCACGTAATAGGAGGCAAGCCTATTGCCGTTTTTCGGGCACTATTACAGACTCCGTGCTGCTACTGAGAATTTCCTAATGGAAAAACCCAATAACCCGGGAATCGAACCCAAGACCTTTAGATCGCACGGCACATAGGCACTTGTGCCGCAAGGCCACGAGGCAGTCTATACTATATTATCTTTAATACTGGCGTATTTTGTTTCAACCGCAACTTAACAGTATGTCTACAGCCCCGTGTCGTAGTAGACACCAGCTTGCGAAACGAGAGGCCGAGGCTTCGATCCCAGCACCGAGACAAATGTTTGTGTGATCCACAATTATTTGTTTCAGGTCTGGGTGTTTGTGAGACCGAAAAGTCTCTTGTAGTTTTTGATACCCACGACCCACGACAAGACTCGAATCTTAGTGTAGCGTCCGACTATGTACATATGTGACTGTTGGTTGTTGGGTGTACTTATTTATTATTAAATTTTTTATTCACCTCATTCAATAATTTTGTCATCTTTTGTTTTAGCAAATGGTTCCTAGAGACGCCCTTGAGCCATTTGCTTCCCACTGGATTCTGGCTGGATAAGCCGACACCCACTCGTCACACCGTCTGTCCCAACAATTGTGCTTGATTCGCATTTTAATGTGGCGAATATTTCATTTCGTGTGGCTAATGGCATATCATTGGCGATGATGTGTTGTGAAGATAATATTCGTCCGTGTTTTTTATAATTCTTTTCTTGAGATTTTTTAAGTGTAAAGTTGGCAAACACACAAGCTATAATGAAAGGGAGTTTTTTATCTTCATTTTAGTCCGAAATTTCGTTGAAAATACTAGATATAAATGCACTTACACCTTTCTGTATTCCCTTAGGAATAGACACGTAGGTTTGTTAAGATACATATATCTATAGTTCTTGATAGGTTTTCATCGATCCAAATATTATCAAATCTTTTTCTCGCCTTTAAGAAGTTCTCTCATACATTTATGCATGATAGAATGTTCCTCACACTCATAATGAGAGATTACATCTTCAATGTATAATATTGATGGTAATGGTGCAATGTATCGTCCGTGTCACAAGTATGACGTTAGATGGCACCACGCCAATACCACCCCACGGTTACACCATCGGAATTGTAAAACGCCCAAAGCCAGTTACGGAACTAATGGATCAGCTAGGGCTGTAAAATATAGAAAAAAACAGCGTTATTTAAAAGGCTAGTGAATCACTATAAAAATCTTAAAATAAAAAGTAAAATCGTTAAATGATCCGCCTGAATGTGTCGCATTCGAATTAATAAAGCCGCCTTAATTGCTTCGACTTGTCTGAGAATTATTTTCTTACTGAAACATGCAGACGTGTAGTACTATGACCGCGTTTCGCTAATTGCTATAAGCCCCACGTAAAAGGGAGTTTTTGAGAATATTTCCTAACCCCATGATATTTGTATGATGGAAATCCAATAAAACTTTTAAGACTCAAGAATAAAGTGTAGTTCATAAAGAATTGTCACGCGCTTACATGTCTTCCACAAGTATATTTAGGCATCTATTATAATCACTCAACCGCTGTAGATGGCCTAAGTCTTACGTAGAGGTAAAGAAGGCCTAGGTATACCAAATAATAATCGGGGTATAATGTAAAAGCTCTCGACAACCCTGCAAACGAATTTGCGAAACTACCGCCAGCCAGGGCGAGACGGAGACCGCACTAACAGCCCAAGGACTCCGCCAATTTCAGATCATAATCGGTTTGGTGGAAATAATGGTTCCGACTTTCTACGTAATGTGGACTGTGTGCTGAATTGGGTTAAATGGTGTGCGCTTGGTTTTTATGTTCTTCCATGAAAAATGTCGTGAATACGAGCGTAGGTTTTTATTGGGGTTAAGTTGAAGGTTTTCTAGAAGTGCTCGTGAGTAAATTGTTTTACAAGTATGTGCCGTGCGACCTAGAGGTCCTGGGTTCGACTCCCGGGTCGAGCAAAGTGTTATTATGTTTTTCCATTAGGAAATTCTCAGTAACAGCACGGAGTCTGGAAATGTGCCGGAAAAACGGCAATAGTCTCGCCCCCTATTACGCGAGACTGATACATACATACCTGGCAAAATGTGGGTGCAGAAATGTAATCTGCCTACCCCTTTGGGGAATACAGGCGTGAGTTTATGTATGTATGTATGATTGTGGTTTTTCTCGGCCCTTGGTCCTCCATTTAACTACTTTTAACTTCTTCTTTCTTCCCATTAAGTGCGGTGTATCATACGGGAACATAGTAAACAAACTTTTTTATCATACTGCGATCGCGTGTTGCAGTTTTTCCGTCGCGATCGTAGAAAATATTTCGCACGTAGTAGGTGCGCTAATTGTTGTTTGCGTCGCGATTAACTGCCGATGGTCACGCGACGCGCGCCGCTGACGGTGGCTGGTCACCGCAACGTGTTATTTGCATGCCGATGGCACCAGTTTCCCTTTTTCGCGGTTTATGGGAGTTAGGAAATTGACAGTGGTTTGGAGTCTGGAAATGCGCTCGCAAACCTAAGCGGTTGCACCCAAGATCTTTCGCAGCCATCCCTAAAAATACAATAAGTAAAATGCTGTTGTTGCCGTTTTCAAATGGAAAAGAGAAGTCGAAACGTTGCAGACAAAATATTGAGGTTTCAGAAGTAAGTGATTGTAAATGGTAACTTTAATAAAAAATACCTACCTTGATCCCAGTGGCGGTACTTTCATAGAAGCCCAGCTTACCTTACAAAGTTCCAAATAATAATCTTTAAGCTTTAAATTTTTATTTAACAAAAGCAATTTGATATAATTGAGAATATTCTGACCCCAAAATAAACAATTATAAACTGAACATTACACAATCAACGTGCAACGCTTTTGGCCCTCTATCCACTGCAGTTGAACCTAGTCTAGTAAGTCCATTCATACCGCCGTTCAAGCTGGCTTTATATTATATTTTATAACTATATTTTTATTTTCTGTCTCAAAATTTAAATCCATTGTTACAATTTATCGTTGTAATCGTCGATTCGCAACATTTAACGTTTCGTACCAGATATTTTATAACCGCAAGTACATGTGTATTGTTACGTAACTGCAAGCGCTCCACGGATTACGCGAACATTTCAATGTATGTAATTAATCAGACTGGAAATATCTAAAATGTCGAAACAGCAAAAATTTCTTTTTTATCTTTGTTATTATTTCTATTATCGAGTTTCCATATATCCATCAACATGCCGTGGACGTGTTCAATACAAAACAAGAACCTTTTATAATTAAATATTAAAATATTTGTGTCAGGTCTTGCTTTTAATAAAATGAAATATATATTATGCATAATCTATTATAATCGAAGTTCACTCCACTTGTGTGATCATAAAAAGAATGTATACGAATATTAATGTTCCGTGGCATACTGATAATCTAATGTTGATCATCAATTATCCGACACGAATCAACTAAGTTTTCGTTTAATTTAATCTAAATGTAAATCACCATTATTATCAGTATCAGCCCATATGTATATAATTTTTTTTTTTTTTTTTTATACTGGCACGGCAAAGTGACCCCATTGCACCTGATGGTAAGCGCAATGAAGTCCAGAAAAAGTGCCGACCAGCGAGAGATGATGGTCTCCCGTTGGTCGACACAATCATGCCGGCCGAATACCTCTTCACCTTATTGTGAAGAAGTTTGGGGGACTAATACCATGGTGATCAAAGGACCGACCGCGACAAACCGGCCAAAAAATGCCGGCACGGTCATCCTTTCACCATGATTGAAGCCCCCCCGAAATGACATACATCCCACAGCTGGGCACAGGCCACCTCTACAGCTGAGAGGGGTTAGGCTCTAGTCCGTTATGCTGGTCTAGTGCGGTTTGGCGGACAACACCTAAGAAATTGCCAAGACCTTTTTAGGTGTGCAGGTTTCCTCACGATGTTTTCCTTTGCTGTTAAAATACGTGATAATTATGAATTTAAATGTAAATAAAAATGATTTTTTAGCTATTTATATTATTTGTCAAATAAAAAACTGATCACTAAATTTTTACGAGTCCAAAGTGTAAAGAAAATGATGGCTTCGTAGCTCTGTGCTATGTAACTGTGGCCATGCGTTTGTTCAATTTAATACTAATATTAGCGTAATACACCAATAATTAATTCAAATTAGAGTTTTATCGTCATTGGAAAAAGTTGTCTAGTTTTGAGAGGCTCGTTTTGATTAGTCGACGTCAAACATATCGAAATGATATAGATCCCAATAATTTCTTAATGTAAACACCTAATTAAAAAAAAAACACGCGCTCAGTATATCTCAATCGCATACGGCTTTCTTATTACGACTTCCTTATAAATATAATTTTCCAAATTCCAAATCCGAAAGTCTGGAAATGTCGAGACACAAAAAAGGCTATAGGCTTGCCCCCTATTAAACAGGACTTAAAATACAGCTGGCAAAACCTGGGTGTGGTATGCCTTTCTTCCCACCTCTTCATTATTAGGTATATGTTTGAATATCTTTATTTATAAAAAACAGCTCCTGATTGCTATAACTCCGACTACAATAATGAGTTGCTACTAATTCTGCTTTAATAAAAAGTTTTTATGGTAAAGGTTATAAAACAATGGGCTATTGTTCTACATGTTACGCGCTAGTCACCTTTGAATTATTTCATATGACATCATTTTTCAGTAATCTATCATCTCTGGTACATTATATTTTTTGCATAAATTTATTAAAATGTCGGTATTATTTACGTCTTTTACTCTAATGGCAAGAGACCATGGAAAGGATTCCTAAGGCATTGAGGTCGATAATGAATTGATTAACAGTCTCAGTGACGCAATTGATGCGATGTAAGCTTGTGAACCGATAGGACCCAGCTTCGGTACCCACAAAGAGACAATTGTTCATGTGATCAACTAATATTTCGTGTCTGTATGTTTGCGAGACCACAAAGTCTTGTAGGTAGATCCATGGATATTTTTTATATACATACAAACATTAGAATCTACGTGTTTGTGAGTTAATTCTCTCTTAATTTATAACGCCCTTTAACTAGGAAACTACTTGTATCTCATTGTAAGTTCATATTTAATAGTTTTTGACATCCGCGAAACAAGACTTATTAAAAATACATACATAACCACTGTACCCACATATCGGCTGATATGTACCAGTCCCAAGAAATAGGGAGTGAACCTATTGCCATTTCTCGGCCACATTTCCTGACTCCGTGTTGCTACGGAGAGTTTCCTTATGGAAAAACCCAATAACACTTTGCCCGGGAACTCTCGATCGCAAGACACACATATGTACTTGTGCCGCGTGACCACGAGGCAGTCCAACACGTAGTGTAGTATGATAAGTATGTATGTGAGTGTGGTATGATCCGCAGCGGTACGTAGGTCTGCCCGTGATGCTGAAGGCTGGCGAGTACTCCCCCAACAACCCGGTGCTGCGCGCCGAGCGGCACGCGGGCGACGTGCTGCTCGCACTCGGAGAGTACGAGCGCCGGCGGAACACGCTGCGCAGGCTGCAACAGCAGCAGTACAAGGACTATCTCGACCAGGTGACTAAATAAATACACCCAACAGTCACATAGTTTAGTAATAGTCACATACATAGTTCTGACCAGTGGCGGTACTACTAAGCCCAAAAGCCCAGTTTGCCTTATAAAATTGATATTTAAGCTTTAAATCTTCATTTAACAAATTTGATATATAAATGAGAATATCCTGACCCCACAATAAACAATTATAAACCAGACATTACTAATTAAAGTGTAACGCTGTTGGGCTTCTATGGAAGTACCGCCACTGCTCTATACTAGGATACAAGTCCTGTGTCATGGGTATCTGAAACTGCCAAAGACTTTTCGGTCTCAGAAACACCCAGACCCGAAACAAATATTTGTGGAAAATACAATCGTTTGTGTCGGTGCGGGGATCGAAAACGCGGTCTCTCGTTTCTAAATGTAGCATTCAGCGACTTCCTACGATCTATAACTGGTCGAACGACTATATGATCCGATGGACAACCGCACAGTCACAATTAGTATTAATAATCATATGTGCATTGTACAATTTAATATCAATAGTTACATTGATTGTTGTGGACGAATCCTGTCATTTCCGAAAAGTTTGTAATTTGAGTGAGAGATTCGTGGAAAAAAGACGGTATTTTCTTGTTTTGTTTTGTTGAACTAAGATTTTATTTTCTTAATTGTTTCTCGTTAAATTCATTTTCATATAATATGATGCACGCCAATACTACTTTACAAAAATAAGCCTAAGAAATATTTTTTTAGTTAGACCAAAAAGTTTTTGTACCAGTTTGGGTGTAATTAAATTTAAAAATTATAATATGTTAATTCTAGCAAGCAAAGAAGAAACAAGAAGCGAAAGAGCAGGCGGAGAAAGAGCGCCGCGAGCGAGAGGAGAAGGAGCGACTGCGAGAAGAGAGAGAAAGAGAGCGACTGCTGTTAGAGCGAGAAAGACGCAGTCCCGTGCGGCGACCCAGTCTCAACTACAACAATAACACGCATATTTCTACGTGAGTGTTTTGAAATCAAGATGATTTATTCGTAACGTTACATTTTTTTATTTTTAGTCTTCATATTATTATCGGTCCATAAACGTCTCACTGCTAGAGTGCTAGGTAAGGGCTTTCTCTACAATAGTGGGGGGTTTGGTCTTAGTCCACCACCGTCGCCTACTGCGGGTTGACAGACGGTCTCTATATAAAATAATTTAATCATAATTGAATTTTTTTGTATTGGTACTTTGAAACTATAATTTTTTTCTTAAATACATAGGCACATACATTTAATTATATATATATTTTTATAGTAAGCTTGATAATTTTTTTTGAACACTAGAAATTTCAGAAACTACTAGTTGCTCTTTAAAAAACTATTTTTCCATGTAAAGCACATTCATTGCATCAACATATACCTAACATCACGCTGTGGTCCTCAGATGACAGTAGTCACAATAAAAATGAAGAGCAAGTGAAAGATACTTACCTAAAATCACCATCTTGTTATTTATGCTCTAAAACTATTGTAATGTTTCTGTTTATGACTTCCTCGTGGTCTCGAGGCACAAGTATGTGCCGTGCGATCTAGAGGTCTTGGGTTAGATTCCCGGATCGGGCAGTGTTAATGGGTTTTTTCATTAGTAAATTCTCAGTAGCAGCACGGAGTCTGGTAATGTACCCGAAAAACGGTAATAGGCTCGCCCCCTATTATGTGGGACTGATACATACCTGGCGAAATGTGGCTCCGGAGATGCACCTCTGCCTACCCCTTGCGGAATGCGGGCGTGATGTTGTGTGTACGTATGTACGTATGTAAGCACCGTCCCATCTATCAGTAACATTCCTATCCTTGCCTGGTTGTCTGGTAGAGATCGCTTTTAGCGATAAGACCGCCAATTTATTGTGCCAATTTTTGTGAATTCTTTTCTATTGTCTATGTTTTTATTGTGGTGTTAATAAATAAAGAGTTTATAAATAAATAAATAAATAAAATATGTTTGTGTATGTATCTATAGGAAGGTGGACACGGGCGTGCAAGTGAACGGGCTTACTCGTCCATTGTCGGTGGCTGTTCAGACTGATGACGCAGAGCTGTACAGGGTACGTATCAATATCTGCAATACTATATATTGATCCCACATCCCAAGGACATAGGACTCATCTAATAAAGGATTTTGATAGCCTAGAATGGTTGGCGTACGAATTTGTGTAGAACTCCAGTAATGAAATAAATTTCGTAAAGATTATTTTCTTCTTAATATTTTGTTTATGATATATCCTAAATAATATTACTTAACTAGAATGTTACATGAATAAAGATGTTTTTAATGAACAAAACAAAAAAAAATTATATCACAACAATACACATTTATAACATTTGTAAATATTTGTGTATAAAACAGCAATTGTACTACCTTTTACCAGCCAGTTCATCATCATCATCAGCCCATATAGTATGTCCCACTGCTTGGCAGGGGCCTCCTTTAAAACTGAGAGGGTTCAGGCAGGTTCAGATTGGCGGACTAACCACCTAATAAATTCCCAAAAAAATTAGGTGTGCAGGTTTCCTCACGATGTTTTCCTACACCGTTAAAGTACGTGATAATTCATAGCGAATACACACATAACTTCGAAAAGTCAGAGGTCGACCGCGCGCCTAAACCTCGAGGCCATCACTACTCTTACCAGCCAGGCTGTACTCATCATCATTCTCAGCCCATACACGTCCCACTGCTGGTCACGGGCCTCTTCTACAACTGAGAGGGTTTAGGCCTTAGTCCACAACGCTGGCCTAGTGCGGGTGCTAGGCTGTACTAATATGAAAAAAAAAAACTGATTCTAGGTATCCCCATGGGCGGCTCCTTGTGGCATGACACAAGCGGAAAGAGAGCTCTCGCCCAGAGTGGCGGCAGAACATTACGCTGAACTTTCAGAGGTGCGACACAAACCTAGCCCCGAGACACGCGACAAACCACGCTCCGAACCGCGCGTGGTACCGACACACGAACCGAGACTGGAACGTCGCAACTCGCGATCAGGTAACCATTGAATAACAGTAGAAGAGTTTAGTTCATGATGAATTATCGCTTACTTTAACGGTGAAGGAAAGCATCGTGAGGAAACCTGCACACCTAAAAGTTCTTAGGAATTTCTTAGGCGTGTAGTTCGCCAACCCGTATTAGGCCAGCGTGGTGGACTAAGGCCTAAACCTTCTCAGTTGTAGAGGCGGCCCGTGGCCAGCAGTGCGACGTATATGTGCTGATGATGATGATAATAAGTTAAATTACAGATAAGCTTTATCTTTTTAAATGTATTTTATGTAAGAATATGAGAAATACTTTTTAATTAAAAATTGTTATATACAATTATGTTCATTAAAACATACACTTAAGCTTGTATACCCGTAGCGGTTGGATGAGGTAACATAGGTTTTAAGTCACACGTAATACGAGACTGTTTCTATTTTTCGGCCCCATATCCAGACTCCGTGTTGCTACTGAGAGTATCGTTCGACCATCCAGGTCGGAGATTAAAGAGGCTGTCAAATATGTCTACTACTAATTTAACATAATTTGTTTTTTTTTTTGGTCCCTATCCCACCACACACCCGCCACTGTAACTCCTGTGCTCCAGGATCAACAGCGGCACGCACTGTATTGGCGCCGAGCAGTGAAGCTCAGCGAATCTTAGGGGACCTAAATTTGTCATAATCCCGCAACGAAGTTAATCAGAAACATAATTTGGTTTTCAGAACTACCCTTAACAGCCAACTTGATGAAGAGATCGAACCAAGACAAGTTGTTGTCCGACCTGCGCCACCAATACATGCCGTCCATATTTGACGCAGATGCTATACAACTCAGAAACTTGCAGGCGGAAAAGGTAGTGTTTTTTGTTGAGGAGGTGTGATCTTGCTGGGTTGCAAATATTTTTTTTCTTTTCAAATGTTTCGAATTCAAGAGTATATTTCTTGGTCCTTAAAATAGGTGATCCTTCTTCGGTAGTTATGTAATAAAATGACATAATTTGACAATACACCTATGTACAAAATTACGGCTCGCAATGTAGATAGGGTGCGCACCGTAAAACATACTTAGCCACGCCCAATAATAGCACAGTAAACTTAAATCTAATGATGATATTTAAATACAGTCTGTCTCGCTCTAATTATGTGTTTCGTTCTGATCTTTTTTATTGGATTCTTTACTTTATAGAAAACTCTACGGCGGCTCTTTCGTCCGCAACAGTTTTAATTACTTTAGTGATGTAGAAAAACATCGTAAGATAACTAGCATACCTTAAGCGTTCTCATAAAGTATTTCTTACGCATGTAAAGTCTACTAACTAAGTATATAAAAATATTATATTGTGAAATGAAATTAAATTTCATATTATACTGTGATTACAAATTACAATCCTTTATACACATTCAATTAAAATGTTATATTTGCTGATGAGCAAAGAACTTTACACAATCTTATGTTTGATGTGTAATTTTTTGGGGTAATTATATATTTATTTGCTAATTAAATGTTTCAGGAAGCGGCAGAGAGACGCCAGTTTTACCAACAAGAACTCAAGAATCAGATAATGGAACAGCAGAGGATAAAAGAAGAGAGGAAATCTAGAGAAAAGTATAACAAACTGAAATATATGATTAAATAAATAAATACCTCGTAGTCTCGCGGTACAAGTATGTGCCGTGCGATCTAGAGGTCCTGGGTTCGATTCCCGGGTAGGGCAGTGTTATTGGATTTTTCCATTAGGAAATTCTCGGTAACAGCACGGAGTCTGGAAATGTGCCCGAAAAACGGCAATAGGCTCGCCACCTATTACGTGGAACTGATACATACTTGGCGAAATGTGGGTGCAGAAATGCACCTCTGCCTACCCCTTCGGGGAATACAGGCGTGAGTTTATGTATGTATGTATGTATAAATAAATACACCCAACTGTCACATACATAGTTCTAACCCCACACTAGGATACAAGTCCTGTGTCATGGGTATCAGAAACTTTTCAGAGACGAGAGACTTTTCGGTCTCACAAACACCCAGACCCGAAACAAATATTTATGGATAACACAAATTTTGTCTCGGTGCGGGGATCGAACCCGCGGCCTCTCGTTTCGCAAGCTAGTATATAGCCAACTCCGCCATGGGGCTGTCGATTTGATTAACTACTTGCATTGATAAAAAAAAAAAAAAGTAAAACTACTAGTCTAATTGAAAACCAAATTGATATTAAATTTTGTCAAGTCTATTAAACAATGCTAGGTTAGCATGAAAGATCACTCTAAACTCTAAATATATAATATATGTCCTGCAGTATGATGTGCTTAAATTTATGTTTCAAATGTCTTCTCACATTTTGTGTCACTCAGGACATCTGAAAAATCCTAAATTAAACAAAAGGTCGTAAATTTTGTATTAAAGTGCTATAAATTTTGTATTCAGGTTGTTGGAGCAAGCGGAGATGCGTCGTCTAGAAGAGCAACTGCGAATGTTGAGAGTCGCGCAGGAGAGGGAGACAAGCAAACAACGAGACATCACAAATTCGGTAAGTACTAAACTTTACCATCAGTGAATGAAATTCTAGAAGGCCAAAGTATATTGAAGTCAGATCAGCTTTTAAATTTTATGTGTATAAAGTGTTTTAATCAACAATGGGCTGATTAAGGCCTTATTCTTAATAATATAGGGGAAAAAAAGTGTTTCAAATATTTCTAGTATAAACTTAAAATGTAGCATTGTCTGTATGTATAAATAAAATACCTTTTCCCAGATGATAGAAAACACAACGGACTACCATCACAAACGCACACAGCTGCAAAGAGAAATTGACGTGGAGCAACAAAAACTGTTGCGAGTGAAGTCGCAGCCGACTCGCAGCAAGTGTACCCCCACGACCAAAACCGACAACAAACCCTCCAAACTACCAGCAAAGTATCCAAGACCTACTGACGATAACAGAAAACCATACTCCATCAATATATCAGATAACTCCTTATTCTCACCGAATTATGATGTAGACGCATATTTGAGAAGAAACCTAAATTATAATTTAAAGGAGAGTGATAAAAACCAAAATTACTTAAAAGTTAACTGTAACGATAAACATTATAAGGGAGATAAATTCTCCCCCAATATTGTGGAAGATTGTCTCCCTATACCGGTGTTAAAACACTCACCGATATCAACAAAAGATCATTCAGATAACAACAATCTAAGCGATGCTATGAAAATTGTTGATGA
This sequence comes from Hemaris fuciformis, assembly GCA_907164795.1. NCBI lineage: Eukaryota > Metazoa > Arthropoda > Insecta > Lepidoptera > Sphingidae > Hemaris > Hemaris fuciformis. The sequence goes on from OU015454.1 coordinate 3,454,308, forward strand.
TAAGTGGAAAGTGCCTGCTGTTCAGAAGAACATACTGAAAAGTTTGCCCAATGATGAGGGCAAAAACATCAGCATTCTCACCCAATTAGGATCTATTCGGAGACAATTGCAGTTGGAACAGATGAAGTTGGACCAAATGTTGCCTAAAGATGAAGCGTGACTGAAGCTTTGGACTGGATTTTGCCCAGGGTTTTGCACTAGGAATTGAATATGTAACAATGGCAATCATGGTATGGAAATTGAATTTAATGATATGGTGCAGTTAGTGTTGAGGCATTCCAGTTACTATAAACTATTGAGATGTTATTATAGGAAATAATAATAATCATGTTTTATTGTTGATTTTGTATTAGATTAAAAGTCATTAAGGAAGTCAAAATTACATTCATTAAGATCCTTACATTTTGATTAATATATTTGAGTTTTCTCTTCCAGTAATCGCAACATACAGGGTGTAAGAATGCTCCAAAAATCTAAAGTATATTTCATTAATTCAAGAGCCATAATGCGTAAGTTACAAAAGTCTATAGCCGTGTCATTGACCTCAAAAATCAGCTGTTTTCATTTAGCTTTACATTGCGTTATATAGTAAAGTATTCGATAATAAATTTAATAATTACCTGTAGTATTGTAACCATATTTTTAGGAGTTATCTCTTACTCCCTGTATAGAAAAGAGAATTTCTTCAAAATCATTACATTAACATTCGTAGTCCATAATAAAATATAAGTGATTGGCGCAATTATAAAATACGCCTCTTTCGACATGTTGTGATAAAATTAACGATATTTAATCAAATCCTTCCGAGCTTTGCTTATGATAGCTATTTAGGCGATTAATGTTATTGTTGGTAATAATTATGGTAAATTCACTGAAATTGTAAAATACATTGAAGTTTATGGTCAAATATTAGTATGAAATAAAAAAGAATGTTCGTATATGTAAAACTATCTCACTAATATAGTCAATTGGACATCTAAGATGTAGTTATTAGTTACTATGTTTGTCAGTCACACGTATTGTTCGCCGCTTAATGGCGTTCCATTATACTTAACGATATAAAAATCTGATTGCCAAAATTTATTTAGTGTCCTAAAAGTAGCGGAACCAAGGTGTAAGAGTGTGAAGGGTTCAAAATTATTTACGTTCCTACCCTGGATGTAAAATTAACATTAAATGCCATTTTTAGTGTTGCCTTAATATAAATATGACAGTCCCGTGGCGCAGTTGGCCAGACACCAGCTTGCGAAACGACAGTCCCAACGGTTCGATCCCCGCACCAAGACAAATGATTGTGTGATCCACAAATACTTGTTTCGGATTTCAGTTTGTGGGAACGAAAAGTTTCTCGTAGTTTCTGATACCCACGACACAGGTCTTGTATAGTGTGGGGTCCGAACTATGTATGTGACTGTTGAGTGGATTTATTTATTTAGCTTAGTAGCAGTAAATTTTCGTTTATATTGGCACTCATTTAATCGTCAAGGTAGTGGGCTTAAAATAGAAAGTGGCATCAAGAAAAACAAAATCAATTATTCCTTTCGAGTTGACATAGTTATGCCGCCCTGATTGCCTTCTCATGCACTCTCATGCCTTAAACCAGTGGTCGGCAACCTTTTGGCAGGCAAGGGCCGCAGTGTGGCAAAATAAACTAAAGGCGGGCCCGCACTTGTGATATTTACCCTAGATTCTACGTAATACCTATGTATGTATAATTGGTCATATCCCATAGAAAAAATGAAAATGCTAACTAATGCTAACATTCACGGGCTTCAAGTGTAGCCGCGCGTTGCCGACCGCTGCCTTAAATAAAATCCAATTTCACTAAAATTGATGTATGTCTCGCATTTGCAATGTCGCGATTTGTATGAGTACTGTATGAGTTGGGTGTTTTTAATAGCTTCCTCTACGCAAGGTGGGTGATACAAACTATTTTGAATTATGAAATCGAAAATTTGATAATCCCCATCTTGCTCTATACTAGACTAGGATTTTCCATTTAAATCTACGATTGGCGCAGGCCTCCTCTCACCAATGGAGAAGGGCTTTGGGCCTTCCACCACGCAAGTACTTTTCAATTTATTGATTTATGAGACTATGAGGTCAATGACCTGTCTTAATATAATAATATTTTCTAAAAAGATAATTAAGTCTATGACTTTTGATTATAAAATTTGTTAATTGATGTCGTCGTTTAAACTCGTACTGTTATTTTCAAAATTTGTTGCTATGTAGTCACAAATTGTCATAGCGGCTTAGAAAAATGAAGTCTTTTTTTCATATTCCTACATAGTTACGGAATATTCCTATTCTATCAAGTGCATGAATATAAAGAAAGTGGTGTTATAGAGTCAACAGTACTGATGTATAGAAATTTCTTCAAAATCATTACGGTTAAACTAGAGATAAAATTCGGTTTTGATGTTTTCTCATAACGAAGATGGCCCTATTGTTAAAAGCGATACAAACACCGACCTTGGAACCATAAACAAAGATTTTAGAAAGAGAAAGCAAATATGTCCTTGTTTGAAAGTGGCTCCTGTGATAGATAAGCTGAAAGGAAACCGTCTGTCGTGGTATGGTCATATTATGAGAAGGGACGAAAGATATACTGTTAAAAAGTAATGAGTATGAAAGTCGAAGGATGGAAAAACAGAGGAAGACCAAAGAAAAGATGGATGGAGTGCGTGAGAGAAGATATGAAAGAAAAAGGGGTGACTGAAGACATGACGGCATGATAGGGATGTTTGGAAGGATAAAACATACTGCGCCGACCCCAAATAAAATTGGGAACAGGGCAAGTGAATGATGAAAGCAAATATGTCACTGTATGAATTGGTTGATTTATTCTAGAAACTTCAAGGGCCTCATTATCTTTTTGTTTCTCTAACACTTCTATTCCATAACCTAGAACAATAGTACGTAGTGAACCTATTATAACCATAGAATAGATTAATGTGTTTAAATCTTTGTAGATAATTATTAATAGCATGTTTTTTTATGTTGATTAGTGTATGTAGTGCCAAATATCTTTCGTTTCCATGTTGAATATCGGGTGTTTTGTAGTTATATTTTGAAGTAGAATTGGTTGAACGCAGAAGGCTAAGTTAAAGCCGTCCTTTGTTTAAAGCGAATGTTTAAGCTATTTGTTACTGTTTAAATTATAAGTGTATTTTTTAAATTCAATTTATGAAAGAAACACGGGCATTTAAATATACAAATATGTTTTTAGCATGTTTTGCCAAGTGCATCCCTAATCATTTAATTGCCAGATAGACGCTTATTTAGTTAAATAAGGCGAATTATTTATAATTTAATTATTTTAAATATGTGTATGAAAATGTCAATAATAAGAAATTCAGGTAATAAGTCAAAACGATTGTCTCGAAAGCACAAAAAATTGTAAGTAACAAATTGTAAGACTGTACGGTAGTGTAAGGTACGAGCTTGGTGCGAAGAAAAGTGAGACTAAAGTTAAGGTGTATAATGTGTATTTTTTTTATAATAGCGAATTATATTTTTACAAATGTTATCTATATAATGTACCGCTGATTTTTTTTTTTATAATCCAGTTTGACGCCGTGAATTGAGCTATAGAATATAAGTAGGTAACTAGCCTATAATAATTCCCTAAAGATGGCCAATTTTCCGCATAACCTGATGAAAAAAAATTATAGCTGCGAAGGCCTACTGTTCCGTTTAGTTTTCTATCAGAAATTGATCTTGTAAATGAGACATTCACGATTAGTTTAATGACGTATGAATTAAAGCCAATAATATTGATCAGAAAAAATAATATAATTTTACTTTTAATATTGAAACAAAATTATGGAAAAAAAATTGCATTTTTATATTTGATAGCGAAATTGGGGAGAATGCATACGCAACGAGACGCGGCGTACCTATAAGTGAAGGTTAAATGTAATTGTTTTTTTTGCACGGCTATTAAAATTTGTAATGTTATAATATTTAAATGATATGCCCATACATTTACGTTTTAATAAAATAGTCAATTTTGTACAGTTTTATTGTTTTTCATTGAAATGTCGTCACCCCTAACGTGTTAATGCAACTTTCCTGAATTACTAATGTACATTATTGTATAAATATATTCTATTGTATAAAGCAATATTGACTTTACTCTCAAACAAGCCCTACAACAAAACGCACCATTAAAACTAGTGACCCCAAGGGAAGTACTTAAGAACATTAAATCACTAAAAAATAATAAAGCACCAGGATATGATTTGATTGACAAAAAAGTTCTTGAAGAATCACCTCGCAAAGTGGCAGTGTACCTCACAATGTTGTTCAATGCTATTTTTAGAGTAGGATACTTTCCAGATCTATGGAAAGTATCACAAATCATAATGATCCATAAACCTGGAAAACCAATGCATGAGGTCACATCATATCGACCTATCAGCCTTCTACCGGTAATGTCTAAGATTCTTGAGATGACTATATTACACAGAATGTCAAACGTAATCAATGACAAATCTCTGATCCCAGCTCACCAATTTGGTTTTAGAAAAGAACACGCCACCATAGAACAAGTCCATAGAGTGTGCAGGACTATCAGAACAACATTTGAAAAAAAAGAATACTGCTCCGCAGTGTTCCTTGACATACAACAAGCTTTCGATAGGGTCTGGCACAAAGGTTTGTTGTATAAACTAAAACTACTTCTCCCACACACATTTTATGATCTCCTAAAGTCATATCTATCCAGCAGATTATTCCAAGTGACAGAAAATAATTGCACATCTAAGTTCTTTGAAGTATCCGCAGGCGTCCCCCAGGGATCGGTGCTTGGGCCAGTTCTATACACGTTGTATACTTATGACCTACCACAATCATCCGGAGTCATGGTTGCTACATTCGCAGATGACACAGCTTTGCTTGCTTCGAACAAATGCCCAATTCAAGCTTCCCAGACACTACAAACAAGTCTTAATAAGGTGGAGAAATGGTTAAGCGAGTGGAGGATTGTCGCCAGTGCCTCCAAATCAGTGCACATAACATTTACCTTGCGAAAAGAAGACTGTTCTCCGGTCACTCTCAACGGTACCCAACTTCCACACTGCGACACGGTAAGGTACCTGGGGATGCACCTAGACCGCAGACTTACTTGGCAGAAGCATGTCAAAATAAAACGGGATGAGATCAACCTAAAATACAGAGGACTCTATTGGCTTCTAGGTCGCAACTCAAAACTATCGACTGACAACAAATTGTTAATTTATAAGACAATACTGAAACCGCTTTGGACATATGGCATACAATTGTGGGGTTCTACCAGTATCTCCAACATAATGGTAGTGCAAAGGGTACAAAACTATATCCTTAAACAAATAGCAAATGCACCATGGTTGATCACAACCAAGGAAATACATGAAATTCTCCACATACCAACCATTAAAGAAGAAATAGAAAGTTGTGGATCCAAATACAAATCGAGACTGCAAAAACATCCCAATCAGCTAGCAGAACAGCTCCTCTATCCGGAAACAATACGTCGGCTAAAAAAGCGACGAGATATTTTCGACTATACCTAAATATAATGTAATTTAAAGGGCTGGCTCCGCTGGGAGCCAAGTCCTACACGCCCAAATTCATTCAACTCATCTGCTTATAGCCGACAAGGCTGATCGCATGATTAAAAAAAAAAAAAAAAAAAAAAAAAAAAAAAAAAAAAAAAAAAAAAACAACTAATGTACCTACTATTTAATTGGGATTTTAAATAAAAAAATAACTAATTAAAATTAACCTTTATTTCGTAGAACATATTTTCCTCAAATCGGAATGAGCAAAACCTTTTATGAATTAAAATATCACAAATATTTATGAAGTATCAAAAAAAAATATTCACAGTGCTTAACATTACAACAAACCATTCCTACGAAAAAGGAAGCCTTTAGTTAACCTAAGTAGGCGGATTGTTATTAAAATCAAACCAACAGAATAAAAAAAGAACTTGTCACAAGAACATACTGTAAGCTTTAATTTACAAATAAATTTCTTAAAGTGAAGCATTCCCCCCCCCCCCCCTCCCCCTACTACTTGACGACTAAAACGAAATGCAAATTATGTTTTCTTGAATAAAATGAACATAATACAAACAATTTGTGCGGAAAAATTCGGCACCGTTGTGGAACGACATAATTATCCACGGAAAAAAATATTAGTTTTATAATACAAAAGCAAAAAAAAAACCTTTTCTTATTCGTAATGGTAACTTAATTATAATTATTAAATTACTTTTACAAATTGTAAAAGTTTAAAATATGGCGTTAATTTTCATAATTAATAAGAGTGATTTAGGGCCGCTCTATAAGAGACAGGGTATTATTTAACTCTATTCAACTATGTATAACTTGAAAATACATCAGCTGACGCTGGTAGCAGTTACGCTCACATAATTTGAGTAAGTTTTCCATAACGGTTTCTGAAATATCTACTATTCACTACAGTTGTATAACTCTACTTTTATCTTAGTATGGTAAAACCTACCCAAATTACGCGAACGTCTCTTTTCGACCTTACGTTTCAATTTTTACTGACTAATCACTCTATACCTTGTCTGCCCCTGACTGATGATTTAAATCTTATATGACCACCAACATAATTAGGATCGTTAAAACGAAAAAAAATATCATTAAGAGTTTGAAGCTATATTTCAAGCCAAACTTCTAAATACAACATTTACTGCAACCTGTATGTCTGCACAAAATTCCTTCAAAATTCACTCAGACATAAAAACTAGTCAGCTTCAATTATAATAACATAAACTTTTGATAAGAAATAGATTGTTTTGAATTAATGTTTAAATGCTATAATAGTGAAATATAACAGAGAAAAAAACAAATGTATTTTATGGCAAAAATATACTTGTTTATATGATTTACAAAACTTAACTCACTACTCCAGTATGAAAATCACATACATATATCTCTCAGACTTAATGCAGCCCCTTTTTACATAACTTTGAAATAATACAGTTAATCTATATGTACAATCAGGGACTGCAAAGGACTCAGTTCTGTATACATATATATTTACTTCGGCTGATAATGTAAAGCATTACATAGCCCCATAGAAATTAATTCATAAATGCCATATATCTATCACCATTAATTTTTTCTCATTTTCTCTGCTCATAAGACATAAAGCAGTACAAGACATCACACTAGTTATACAACATTTATGAATAATATACATTTACTATGTAAAACTATGCAACCAAGTCTTAGATGTATAAACAAACTGTCATTAAAAATGATTCATGGTTTTTAACATATATTTTAATTGTGAATAAAAGTATTCAAAAATAAAAATATTTATTGTATTGTGTTATAAAACCATGAATCAAAGATAGTTATTCTCTTTATAATTTCACTGATTAGGATGCCTTAAGAATTCTTCCAGTGTTGGTCCGTTCCTTCCTAAGGGGTCTCTAGGAAACATTATCATATTGTCAACCCATGTGAACGGTAGCAAACGGTTCTCAATGACAAATCTCCATTTTGCATTCTCGTGTAACAAGTCCCTGTAGTTGTCCCCAGTTACTATAACACCATCAAACTCAGCTGCACACTGGATGATGTACCTATAATGAAAATCAATTTTATTAATCATGTTATTGTTAGAAACATTCTGAGTTCCATACCTAGAAACCTAGTAAGGTAAAAAGGTCTCTTCTACTCTCACATTTTGCCATTTATTTTTCATATGCTATAGAGTGAATCTATTGTCGTTTATCAAGATTCAGTGATGCTACTGGAAATTGCCTGACAGAAAAAAATATTTGTCTCCTTTAGAGTAGTGAGGAGTTTGCATTAGGTCATCATGTTGCCTTAAGGTGTATTGTGGAACTACATAGTCTTAAATAACTATTACAGGTCACTTTAACATATTTTTTTTCCTTCATAATTAATATATTTGAAATAATAAAGGAAATAAATAAATCATAGTCTCCTTATCATATCATTCTCACAATATTCTTTAGTATTTTTAGCCATATACAAATTCCTTTGCTAATGCAATATGGTTATTTATATAAAGACAAGTTCATAGTAATAAATACCTATCATCATATGGTGTTATCATCCTGCCTTTAACTTCTCTGGACGGTGTGTAGACAACATTTCCTTCCCTCTCCATTGAATCCAGGAGTCTTGGGTTGGTGCTCTTACCAAATTTACACCTGAAATATTATATGCAACAATATTAACAACCTGAGCTTGAAACTTAGGGATACAGTGTGAAAGTTTGTGTATATTTTTACATAACCTCACGCCTGTATTCTCCGAAGGGGTAGGCAGAGGTGCATTTCTGCACCCACATTTCGCCATGTATGTATCAGTCCCACGTAATAGTGAGCCTATTGCCGTTTTTCGGGCACATTCCCAGACTCCGTGCTGCTACTGAGAATTTCCTAATGGAAAAACCCAATTTTACTGCCCGACCAGGGAATCGAACCCAGGACTTCTAGATCGCATGGCACATACTTTTGCCGCGAGACCACGAGGCAGTCATATTTTTAGGTTCATTATTATTTAATAAAAAAACACAAGGTCAATTTTTTATCAAAAACAAAGGTACTTCAGCAGACAGATAAAATTCTTGGCTTCAAGCTACTTGAAAAAAACTAAGAATTTAGTGAATTCGTCTCTCTAATAAAGTGATCAGTGCCCTCAGAGCTCTATGACAGTATTTATATTCAAAGTTATGTTACTTTTACATATGTAATATTTATTTGGCCTCTTATATTAGTGATGGCCTCAAGGTTTAGGCGCGCGGTCGAGAATTACGGCGGTTGCACGTTCAAACCCCAAGGCACAAGTTATGTGTATATTCATATTGAATTATCACATACTCCAAGTATGTGAACATACTACAAGTAGGTGAAGGAAAACACGTTGAGGAAACCTGCACACCTAAAAGCTCTTAGAAATTGCTGAGATGTGAAGTCCACCAACCTGAACTAGGCCAGCATGGTGGATTATGGTCTAAACCCTTTCAGTTGTAGAAGAGGCTTGTGTCTAGCAGTGGGATGTACGAGTATAAAGCCTGATGATGGTGATGTAATATTAATATTTAATTATTTATACAAGTATTCTTATCTTTACCTGAATCTTGGCACAAACGCCTTTACTCTATGTCCACGCCTCATAAAGTATTCTATGCATATTTTTAATCCTTCCACGGAAAATACCTTGCCTTTCCCATGCCTGAAAATAATTTTTTTTTAAAAATTACATACATAAATACATGACCTCACGCCTGTATTCCCCAAGGGGTAGCTAGAGGTGCATTTCTCATTTAATTAATTTCACGTATAAGGGGGCGAGCCTATTGCCGTTTTTCGGACATATTTCCAGACTCCGGCAAATGCTCGATGCGGAAATCAAACCTTTAGATCGAACGACACGTCTATGTTAATAACAATAAGTAATAAGATGTGTCTGAACTTTTAATTGAAAATTTTACAACTTACTCCATAGCTACATTGCTACCATCAATAACAATCATTCTTAGGCCGGTTTTGTTTCTAATTGCTTTGTCAGGATGATATATGTTGCTGCCAACACTATTCCTGGATGGCGATTTGCCTAAAATCACTTGCTTGATGTATTCGTTTTCTTCTTTACGTTCTTTATTGGATACTGTCTCCTAGAAATTTAATTCATTTTTAAAAAATATTTAAATTTGTTTTTGTTACAATGGTTATACTACTTTTCATTTCTTTGGAAATGATCCAAATCCTTACAGGTGTGTCAATTAATGAGACAATTTAAGTTGTTCATTGTTTCTTTTATATGCAAGCTGTGCTTTCTCATGCATTTATGCCTTTAATTTTTAATAAAAATTATTCAGGTTATGCTTTTGCCACTTCCAAATAATGGATTCTCGTGCAATATTATAGTAGTTTATGGGCTTAATTAAGTAATATATAATCCTTACTAATATTATAAATGCGATTGTAACTCTGTCTGTCTGTCTGTCTGTCTGTCTGTCTCGCTTTCCTGCTAAAACTACTGAACCGATTTAAATGAAATTTGGTACACAGATAGGTTGGAGCCTGGGAAAAAACATAGGATACTTTTTATCCCGGAAAATGTAGTATTCCCGTGGGAATGGGTATAAGTAGCTCTGTCAATATTCTGCTTTTACGCCTAAACCGTTTGACCGATATGAATGAAATCTTTTACAGACATAAATGTGATCCTATGAAGTAACATAGACTATATTTTATCCCAAGAATATGGAGGGTTCCCGTGGGATAAGCATATAAAGTAACACTGCCTATGCTATGCTTTCACGCCTAAACCATTTGACCGATTTAGATGATTTTTAGTATGGGGGTAGATGGGACCCACCCAAGAAACATAGGATACTTTTTATCCCGGAAAATGTAGTATTCCCGTGGGAATGGGTATAAGTAGCTCTGTCAATATTCTGCTTTTACGCCTAAACCGTTTGACCGATATGAATGAAATCTTTTTCAGACATAAATGTGATCTTATGAAGTAACATAGACTATATTTTATCCCAAGAATATGTAGGGTTCCCGTGGGATAAGCATATAAAGTAACACTGCCTATGCTATGCTTTCACGCCTAAACCATTTGACCGATTTAGATGATTTTTAGTATGGGGGTAGATGGGACCCACCCAAGAAACATAGGATACTTTATATCCCGGAAAATGTAGTATTCCTGTGGGAATGGGCTTTCACGCCTAAAATATTCGCCCGATTCATATAAATTTTGCTATGGACTTAAATAGAACCCTATGAAGTAACATAGACTATATTCTATCCCGGGAATATGTAGGGTTCCCGTGGGATGAGCATATAATGTAATGCAAAAGTAACGCTGCCTGTGTTATGCTTTCTCGCCTTAACCATTTGACGATTTAGATGAGTTTTAGTATGGGGGTAGATAGGACCCACTGAAGCAACATAGGATACTTTTTATCCCGGAAAATGTAGTATTCCCGTAGGAATGGGCTTTCACGTCTATACTATTCACCCGATTTATATGATTTTTGGTATGAATATAAATGGAACACTATGAAGTAACATAACCTACGTTTTATCCCGGGAATATAAGGGTTCCCGTGGGATGAGCATATATTGTAATACGAAAGTAACACTGCCTGTGTTATGCTTTCACACCTAAACCATTTTGACTGATTTGGATGATTTTTGCTATGGACAAAAATGAGACCTTAAAAAAGGACATAGGCTATTTTTTTTAATCCTTACTAATATTATAAATGCGAAAGTAACTCTGTCTGTCTGTCTGTCTGTCTCGCTTTCCTGCTAAAATTTCTGAACCGATTTAAATGAAATTTGGTACACAGATAGTTTAAACTCTGAGAAAGGACATAGGCTACTTTTCATCAAGGAAAAGGGGTTTTAAGGGGGGATGAAAAGTTGTATGGAAGTATTGTCATTTTTAAAGCTAGAAGCTTGAAACTTATTTTTGTTGATTATTTTTTGTTGATTGTAAAAAAAATGTACCTTTAAGGGGGTAAAATAAAAATAGGGGTGAAAGTTTGTGTGGAAATTCGTCATTTTTGAAGCTAGAATGATGAAACGACGTGTAGACGACTGTAGCTATACGAGTATTTCTGTTACGCTTTCACGATTAAATCATTTGACCGATGTAAACGATTTTTGATATGGACATAAATGGGACTCTGTGGAGTAAAATAGACTACAACTTATTTTCATTCTGAACCCAACCCTGTAGTCTACGCGGACGGAGTCGCGGGCAAAAGCTAGTCTTGCATAAACATACCTTTGACGGGTTCTTTTTCATATTGCTTTGCATGTTACATCCATTAAATATCTTTTCTGTGATGTACTCAAGTATATGATCTCTATCTGATGCGTTTAATTGAGCAATGCCTTTGGCTATTTTACGCATATGTTTCTTTGCACTTGTTTGCTTTCTCAACACAGTTACATCTGATTCTCCACTCAAGCTGTGTTCAGATAGGTCAGGTTTGACTACTGATATAATAGAACAGTCTTGTGCGTCAGTTGTATTCAATAAATCAATAACTGTATTTTCACACCCTTTACTTTCATCTAATATGGTGATTGCTGTTAAATCTGATTTTCTGTTGTCTTTGATGGAATCATTGCCTGTTAAATCTATTGTTAAGTATGAATCGGCATTGATCTCCTTAGTTAAGTTAATTATATTTTCATTTAAATTGGGTATTGTATTAGAATTGTTGTTATTAGGAAAAGTGTTGACTAACAGCTCTGACATCGCTTTGCTGTCTTTTTTTAATATTGGTGTAGAACATTGTATGGTACATTTCTTTGTTGGTGTATGAGTACATGGATTTTCATTATCAACTGTTATTTCGTTATCATTTATAATTATTACACTGTCTGATCTCATTTTCTTTCGGCAGCTGTTGTCCTCGCAGCTCATTTTTCTCTTAGCTTTACTACTTTCATATGTGATAGTATCGGCATTCATATCAATTGTATTATCAAATGAAATAGAGGTTTCCGAAAAGCTGCCTAAAAGATCACTTTCACTTTGCAATTGAGTAAGCAATTTATCAATGTTCTTTTTAGTTCTACGCTTATTTTTCTTTTTCTTATTTATCATTTTTGGCATTCTCAATGATAAGCTCATGTTGGATTTGCTACAACTAGCTATAGACTTTTTCTGTAAAAGAAATATTGGATTTGAATTTGATTAATTGTCGAGCTAATTTTAAGCAGTAGTAATGTTTAGACGGTCGCAAGCGTAGATATACCATGTCTAATAATGATGATGAAGTATAATTAGTTTCGGTGTTTAATATAGATAAATTATCATCATCATCATCATCAGCCCAAATAGGTACGTCCCACTGCTGGGCACGGGCCTCCTCTACAACTGAGGGTTTGATAAATTATAGTGTATTTCAATTTATATGAGTAAATAAATGTACCTTAGAACCCTATTGTGTAAATATGAACAATTCTAGTGCTTCGATTTACGCTTTTTTTTGTTATGGCTCACCCTCTCAAACATTAATGAAAATTCAATGTTTTCCATCTTCAAATGTAAGGAAAGTTACACATATATGCTCAAATAAAAGCAAAAATCACCACATTTTGCCAGTGCATGCACGTAAAAAAAATCATGTTACCTTTAAAATATTATAACAAACTACGATAATGTAGTAGAAAAGATGTGACTAACGGATAGTGAGGTGGACGACGGTTTTCCCATTGTGAATTTATAAAATTGCTAAAAAAGCTTGATGTCACCGAACATAATTTTGAAATTTTTCAAATCAAAAGTATAATGAAAAAGGACAATAGTAAAATCCAAATAAACAAGTTTAATATTAATATGCAAAAGTTTAAATGGCGGCCGTATTTTTCTTCTTCTTTTTTTACGCATGAAGTCAGAATCTTTTAAGCCATCTGATTTATACACGATGATTGAAAATATGTCATTAAAGTAATTTTATTTTATGTTCCTTCTAATTTGATAAAATTAAATACCTAGGTACTTAGTCATAACTTTTGTGTTCTAAAAATTAGAGCTATTAAAAGTTACATCTCATCTCTTTTTGTTTAAGCCAACAGATGGCGTGAATAATCAATCTGTAAAATAGGATTAGTTCTTTGAGGTTTCCTATCAGCTACTTATTATTAATTTGTGGGACTGCCGAATACTTAAACGCTACTTAATTCATGGACACATGGACTTATATTTGAGTGGCCATTATAATTTAAGACGTAAACGTCATTTATCGGTTTTACTGTTTTCACAAAATAAAAGACCCGTTTTGACAGTTCACGCCCATGAAGTTCTCTATTTTTTACTAATCGAAATGTTCTGAAGCCCCGTTCGCACGGGAGCTTTTTTAACGCGCGTTAAAAAAGCGTTCAAATGCAACAAATGCATTCCCAAGTATCTGTTCACACGACGGCGCTTTTATAACGCGAGGCTTTTTTATCGCGCAGTGTTGCATTTTCGATTTTGGGCGTTGAAAATAGAACAATGCAACTTCATACTATTGTTCACACGAGCGGTAAAAAAGCGCCGGCGCTGCAGGCAGTCAGTGCGCAGCGCGCTGTTCTCGTGAGACTGAGCGGACGTGTCTTGTTTATCTGCGTTTGTCAATGATGTCGTTATGATTAATTTCGTTTTAATAAATATAATTGTATTTTTTTAAATATTGTTTTACTTATCTCAGTGTAACAACCAGCTGTTGTACAGATGGTACCTTGAAATTTATTTGAGGGCCAACCATTTTCAACAATATGTCAAATGTTGCTGTTGGGAGAAACGCAGACATGCGCAGCGCCTAGTATAATTGAATAGCAATATACATGTACGCATAATTGCGCGTTAACTAATAAAGGTTCTTGGTGTTACGGTCGATAATCTCATAATGCTCTGTTATTGTTAATTAAGTTAAAATAAATAGTTCTTTACAGTTTAGAGTCTTAATTTTTTATTATTTCATCAATTGCTATAGACCAGGGTTTCTCAAAGTGGGGTTCGCCATTCGACGGCAGGGGTTTCGAGACAAGATATATGTAATGGCTACTTGACGCTTAGCAGGAACGAGCGGCAAACATATTGGCTACAACATACATATGTGAGACGGATTTTCTCACCTTGTCATGATAAAAACTAAATCGACTTGATACCAAGTTAGAATTAAAGTTAAAATTGTCCAAAAATACTCCTAAAATTGACACCATTTGCGACAAGAAACAGGCAAGAAAAGATATTTCTTTTGGCACTTTATCTTTTATTGAAATAGGTAAATCTTTATTTTCTTCAGCAGACAGTTTTATGACTTTCTTTTGGAGGAAATTGAAATGGGGGATGAAAGGATTTGTCATTTTTAAAGCTAGAAGCTTGAAACTTATTTTTTAGGCTGTTGATTAGTTATAAATAAATATGACACTCAAAGTTTGTAAAAAATACCTTTAAGAGAGTAAAATTAAAATAGCGGTGAAAGTTTGTGTGGAAATTCGTCATTTTTGGAGCTAGAATGATGAAACTTTTTTATTTGGCTTTTAAGGGGTAAAATAACGATAGGGAATAGGGGATGAAATGTTTTTTATGACAAGAGACAATGCAAGTACCGCGCCATACACTATGAGCGGTGCTCTGTGAAGTAAAATAGACTATAACTTAATTTCTTTCTGAACCCAAACCTGTAGTTTACGCGGACGGAGTCGAGGGCAAAAGCTAGTTGACAATATAATTGAAAATGAAATAATTATAAATACGGGTGACGATCGCTCAACTGATAATTTTGGCTCCTCATCTGAAGAAAATTGTCTAAAGGTTCACATTTTCTCCTCTTTTTTTGTGATTAAGTTAATGTTATTGTAACAAATATATTATATTAAGGAAAACTGACCTCTCGTAACATTGTATCATTTCAAAATACCTACGATATCAAAGCTTAAGTTAAATTTTCTAATCAGAACTTTAATCCAATTCACTTTAAAATACATAGTATTGAAATCGATCAAATACTCATGCAAACTTGAATTGATTTGTCGTGAGTATCGAGTACCGAGTCGTATGGTTACATCACTAGTTACGTGGTGAAGACAGCTCACACGGCTACCACCGTTTCACACATAATACGTACACCATAAGTAATACAATTAGTGCGTCCAGAAGGTGACCCCGAGAGGGGCGGCGGCACGGTGTTCTGTGTTTGACGCGGGCGCCTAAAATAAGGGCGCCCGAATCATGGTAAGTGGCGCTTCTCGCCCCACTTGGCGCGAAGATGGCCACCGGGGGGTTTTGGTCGGTATGATAGGGATTTCGTTAGGAGCCGGGCTGATAAACCGGCGACCCCGACATACGCCCCCCGCCCCCCCTCCCCCCCCCTGTAACATGACGATACTTAAAAATAAGTGGCGCTTCATGGGTTTCGCAAACACGTGGGTCGGCGCGGCTCTGAGTGTACGATCAAGTTTTAGGGAGTTTTAGCGGAAATTTAGCTAATCATTTTGGTTTTTTAGGTCCTATACCTATAAGAGTATGGCTTGCGATTTTCTTAGCAGTAGCACAAGTTGTACAAATGTGTCAAAAAATGGCAATTTGGCAAATTTGTACGAGATGGGATTAGTAATTAAAAAAAATAATTGTGTTTTATAGCTTTTTTAAACTAAAGTAAAAAATTCATTTAAAAAGGAAAGATCGCATATAATTTGGCATGTTGTGAAGGCAAATATAACTGTAAATATATCTGTATTAATCCTTATTCCATATTTTTTATTTGTGTGTAACACACTAATATTCAACATATTTTATTAATAATTTTCAAAACCTCAGAACCTTAATAGAGGGTTCTTGATGACAGAGAGCTGTCAAATTTAGTTCCAATTTTGCCGTCGGACATCAGCGCATGCGCGTAGTCTAATGAGATGGTGAAGGAATGGTAAAAATAACACGAAGACATAATAAATAATTTATTCTTAAATTTAGCCTCTTCGTCATAAATATACATTGTGTAGGTACTTCTAAAGGAGTTTTGATTATCATTACATTTATTTGAAGGAATGCTTTAGTTTGGAATATTCGGGACTATCTAATAATACAACTAATGATAAAGAGTTAAATTACAATAAACTAAATCTATGTTGAGATCAAAACTTCGTGAACTTACGATTAAAAGGAGTAATGCTGTTACATTAATTTAATTATATATTATTGCTTACAGTTTGGCAACCATTACATTCACTAAGATATACTACAGTAATTAATACAAATAATTTTGCATTAGCCAAGTCAAAGAGCCTCCTTTGTCACTCCTGGTTTCGATACTCGGGTAGTGGGTAAGATCACGTCAACTGGACTCCCCATTTTCCACTTGATCATGAAACTTAGATCCATGTACCTACAGTTTTATTAATTAGACACTATCAAAAAGAAATACCCAAAACAGTTTTTAATTTTTTTAAATATAACATCATTTTTTTTAAATAATTTTTTTGAGTATTTTTCATTCAAAAATCAATTTCTAATAAACTATCAAAGATCAATTGTTGATATTTTTAGGATCTTGAAAAATCAAAATAATTCATTTTTATGTCTATGGTTAGTAAACTTTTAAGTAAATAATTTTTTTTTCTTTGTTTACGTGCGTTATACATTCAAGTTTAAGATTCCGGAAGAAAATTTCACTACTCGTGATTAATTTGAAGAAAATAAATTTATTTTACACCGTGCGTCGGGCGCTCTCAGTACAACACATGGCCGAGTGTCTCAAGAGTTTCTCTAACTCTGGTCGGTCGTAATGAACAATAACAATAAAAAATATTGTCTACTTAATAAAACTCTACATGGATCTAAGTTTCATGATCAAGTGGAAAATGGGGGGTCCAGTTGACGTGATCTTACCCAGTATTACTGGGTTTTTCGGTTAGGCGGTTGTCAGTGGCAGCACGGAGTATTTATTCACTTCTTTTTAATCGCTTCCGTAATTCATTCAAGGCAAGTATAATTTTTTTTATGTGTTTTATTTCTAAGCAGCATGAAAATGCTGTTAAACATTTTTCTTTGAGTAGAACAACGAGCTTGAACTTCTTTGAGGGTAATCTTTTATTCAATAATTTCGCTTAAATTAAATTAAGCTTAAATGTTAATTAATTTTTTGTCCTGCTCTATTCATTGACATGTGACGTTAGAGGAAACGAGACAGAGTATGTTTAAATAGTAGTTATAGCAACGTTTATAAGGCCGTTAGAATTTGAAATCGACATCACCGTTGCATCAATTTACGTCCATACGAATTTTTCGTAACAATTAGTATTATGATTTTGTTGGAATCAATTAAATTTTCTATGATAAGTTTTTCATTTCTAAATTAGGATCCACATAGGGCATATTTCTTCAGAATATACTTTTCGTAAACACAATAAAGATTAGTTAGTAGGTACAATTAATTTCAATTGTCAGTCAACCTTTGTATACGATGAGCAAATATGACAAGTATTTTTTTTAGAGCGTGCTCTAAAACTGACACAGGTAAGCTTTTATGGACTACAAAACAATTGACAGAAAAATTCGCAAAAAAAAATCGACAATATTTTGATTATTCGGCGTCATATGAACTTCAATATGGCGACTATTGATAAAAATAATGCATTAATTACCGTTTTTTGTAAAACGCAATAGCATACGTTTAAATTAAGAACAATGCTTGAGGTCAATTCACCTGGTACGATTCACGATACAATTGCCTTGTTCAAGAAAGTTGTTAGTAGGTAGTAACGTTATTCTTTAAGCAATTGACTTAGCCCATACTTAGCATCTAAACATAGCAGTCAGTAAAACTATATTCATTTCACTTTACAATCACGCTCTTAACAGGTGCGAGCGAGAGAGTTCTATTTGCACGTATACACTTCACTAGAACGGACGCAGGTGTTGCATTCGACGCGACAACACCAGTGGAACTTGCAGTGGCATCGCTCTTTGACGACCACGCGCTTGGTGTTGTACCCGCGGCCGCAGCACATGAGGGAGCACCCATCCATTCCCGAGGATGTCCGGTTGCATTCCCGCCCTGAAGTACCTAGGGACCCCTGGAAAACAGTACTCAAATAAACCATTTGGAACTAAGAACTATTGGATTCCTGATCGAAGGCTGTGGAAATTAATTTGAAGATGAGAGAGCGTAGTCTCTAACTACCCTGTCATCTATCCTTTCTTTATTTCCATCCTGTGGTTGTCTAAAAGATCGCCTTGAGGGATAATACCGCCAATTGTACTATTTTTCCTTCTGTGTTCTTGTTTTGTTGATTTTTTCCTTGTGTACAATAAAATGTTAATAAATAAATAGCCTCGTATGGGCGTTCGAGACGAAAGTTCGGCGGTTGAGGAGTCAAACCCCAGGCTCAGATGACACTGACTATTTACTTTGTGTAAAGAAAAAGCCTGAGGAAAAGAGTTCTTCAGAGCTTCTTAGATGTATACTTCGGCATCAATAACCTAAGATCATCATCATCATCGTCAGCCCAAATACGTCCCACTGATGGACACAGGCCTCCTTTACAACTGCGAGGGTTTAGGCTTTAGTCTACCATGCTGGCCTAGTGCGGGTTGGCGGACTCCATACCTAAGAAATTCCTAAGAACTTTTAGGTGTGCACGTTTCATCACGATATTTCCTTCACCGTTAAAGTACGTTATAATTCTTTGTGAATACACACATAACTTCGAAAAGTCAAAGGTGTGTGCCAAGAGTTTAAGCCCGCGGCCGTCGAGATTCTCGACCGCGTGCCTAAACCTCGAGGCCATCACGACTTCGAGGGGGGTATAACTACTGTTACTCAATTCCTAATGGAGTATATTACCAATGACTCGTTCCTGACGCAGTAGTTGGGCGACTCCTCCAAGTAGACCAAGTCCTGAGCGGTGGGGAGGCTGTAGTGCGGGTTACTGAGTCGCAGCTTACCCCGTCGGGAGACTTTCACCTCTGTCGCTCCTTCATACTTGTCTCTTAAGTAGTCACCTGTGAAATTAATTCCAATTTTTTTATGATAATTTCATTCTGGCGGTGGTCGAATATTTTGGTTTGGAAACACTCCTGTGTTTGGGTTATACTCGTATATGTGCATGTTTTTTTAAAATTATAATGCAATATTTTTCTAAAAATGTAGCTAAAGTTACCGTTAAAGTTAGTGATAGAAGTTAAAACCGCGATCGAGAATCTCGGCGGACGCGGTATCAAGCCCCAGGCACACGCCTTTGACTTTTCGTAGTTATGTGTGTATTTAAAATGAATTATCACTTACTTTAACGGTGAAGGAAAACATCGTGATGAAACCCGCACACTTAAAAGTTCTAAGGAATTTCTTAGGTGTGTAGTCCGCCAACCCGCACTAGGCCAGCGTGGTGGACTAAGGCCTAAACCCTTTCAGTTGTAAAGTGGATCACACAAACATTTGTCTCGGTCTATCGAACCCGTTGCCTCTCCTTTTTATAGGCAGGTGTCTAGCCAACTGCGCCACGGGTCTGTCGATCATACGACGACACCATAATATAATTTTACACTTTTGGTGGTACAATATGTGGAAATAAATAAAGTATACAAAAACAATCACATTACATAGAATAATGCTTTTTATTCGAAAGGTAATTGCGTCAGAAGTCAAGGTATTAAAAAATTTAAAACACCTTAAGCCTTCTATTTTCATTAAAATGGTGTTCTTAGAGCAATCAAATTACCATAGAACGTTTAACAAAACTTCAAATTAACCGTTTAACACCACAAAGACCACCCAAATAAAATTAAACAGCCATTTTTTACATCGTAAATATCGGGCACACAATAAGTAAGAACATCAAAAACATAATAAAAATATATAAATTTCATTTTATAACTTTCACGAGTTAAATACGAAACGTTATATGGTCGTAAAATAAAAATGTCGTTTCGTTTTAGTTGCAATAAACAGTTTTTAAGCGCTCATAAATAATAACACCGTGAACGCGACTTAATTAACTGGAAATATTAGGAGTTTAACTGCCCGTTAATAATAGTAGCTTTGAGTGCTTTATTAGGATTTAAATAAAAAAATTGACAAAATATATTTGACAGCCCCGTGGCGCAGTTGGCTTGCGAAACGAGAGGCCGCGGTTTCGATCCCCGCTAGAGACAAATGTTTGTGTGATCCACAAATATTTGCTTCGGTTCTGGGTGTTTGTGAGACCGAAAAGTCTCTCGTAGTTTCTGATACCCACGACACAAGACTCGTATCTTAATGTGGGGTCAGAACTATGTATGTGGCTGTTGAGTGAATTTATTTATTTATATCATGTTTTAAATACATTTAATATTCACAAAAATAGTGCTATTTCTCAATTTAAAATTAATTTTAATAAACATTTATGCTCGCTCAAACTTGATGCATTATAATAATTTTGCCGAGGAGAAGAGGGATATCATTTTTTAATCAAGATTAATCCAGCAAGCTACCTATTTGTTTATAGAATTACAGATAGCACAAGTGATAGAAAGAAAGAAGAAACAAACAAAAAGGTCAGCTCAACTACTCTATGTATTTTTATACATACCGTTTCATGATACGTCTAAACGAAGATAATCACAATTAGAAATGACGCAGTTTATTTTATAAGTTCGCTATTGACATCTTTACATCTATACATACATACAAATAAATAAAATTGGAGTGTCTGTTTGTAATATTGAAATAACCGCTTTTTAATAAATGCATATGGATGTATACACGGTATATATACCAAAATAACGTTTTTTACAATTTTTGTCTGTCTGTCTGTTTGTTCCGGCTAATCTCTGAAACGGGTGGACCAATTTTAACGGGACTTTCACTGGCAGATAGCTGATGTACTAAGGAATAACTAAGGATAAAAAATAATAATTAAAGCATCGGCTGTTAGGCGTAATGAAGTTCGCCGGGTCAGTTAGTGTACCTATAATAAAATTGAAAACGGAACATCTGAGTTTAGATGGATACATTCATTTGCGCGATGCCATGAACACAGATGGAAACGGAAATAATGTCGGCCAACTTGCTATTTTAACAGCAATGTCATGCTATAGCCTACGTGCGCCATTACGCTCGATCAGATTTATACTAATTAATATGTATCTAACAATTTATTTGTTAATAATTTAGGTAAAAAAAGTACCGTAAGCTTGTCTCATAGGTAGGTAACCAACTAAGATAACCTGCCAAATCGTTCCCATCCCTCTAATGTGAAGGTCTAATGAAAGGTCATTAACTTTGCATTGTCCGTGTGCATTTGTTTGATTGTCTCTCGGCTGCAGCGTTAAATAAGACATAGTGGACTATTAGTATGGCCGTTTACCCGTGGAAGATAATGACGGCAAAAAGTGACGTCATTCGGCGCAGGCGAGTCCCCTATTCGTGGGTGCCTTTGCAACAAATGCCCTAATTTAGAAGAGATGGTTGGGTTGGTTTTGCAACACACTAGTTGATAAAATGGTTTGCGAATTGTCGACTCGATCGCAGAATCGATTCTTACGAGGGAGAAATTTGGTAAGCGGTGTGTAGGTTTTTATTGTGGTAAAAATTACTATCAAATAGCAAGAAACCAACCAAGCAATAGTGTAGTAGTCATAGCCTCGAGATTTGGACATGCGGTCGAGAATCTTGGCCGTCGCAGGTACAAACTCCAGGCACACACCTCTGATTTTTCATTCTGATTTTTCGGTGAAGCAAATCATCGTGACGAAACCTGCACACCTGAAATTTCTTAGGAATTTCTTAAGTGTTTATTCCGCCAACCCGCACTAGGCCAGCGTGGTGGATTAAGGCCTAAACTCTCTCAGTTGCTGAGGAGGCCCGTGCCCTGCAATGAGACATAATATATGGACTGATGATGAGGACGACCAAGCAATGGCAAGAAGCTTGATAGCGTTATGACAGCTTACTCTCACTCAGATATACCTACATCGGCTTATCCCGAAACGCGTCAAACTTACAGTAGGTATACATGATCCCAACTACATTTCATTAAATTAATCCACGTACGTAACCAAGCATACAAATAATATTTTAAAAAAAATTCAAACAAAATTGAGGTCAATAGAATAAGAATTCATTTTAACGTACCATATTACTCGCATATCCAATACTAGTTGTTGCCCGCAACTCCGAATGCGGAACTTTACGTCATCATCATCATCAGCCCATATATGTCTCACTGCTGGGCACGGGCCTCCTCTACAACTGTGAGGGTTTAGGCCTTACTCCACCACGCTGGCCTAGTGCGGGTTGGCGGACTACACACCTAACAAAATTCCTAAGAACTTTTAGGTGTGCATGTTTCATCACGATGTTTTCCTTCACCGTTAAATTACGTGATAATTCTTTGTGAATACTCACATACTTTCGAAAAGTCAGAGGTGTGTGCCTGGGGTTTCAGCCCGTGACCGTCGAGTTTCTCGACCGCGTGCCCAAATCTCGAGGCCATCACGACTAGCTGATCTATAGCGAATCTCAATCACTTAATATAATTAACTTGACTAGTCAGATTGCATCGGTGAGATAAGCCAGTGATCCGTAGCATTACAAGTCAAATGATCAACATTGTAAGTACGTCTATTTGGTACTGAGAACGCTATGTATGTATGTATGTATGGTGTGTATAACGATTCCCTTTTGTTTAGAAAATGATATATACCTGACGTCATTAACTCAAGTAGATAAAGAATGATTTGAATGTAGGTCGATTGAATTTACTGTAATTGTAACATACATATTTTGTACATATATTCTGGTTTCATTGCGTATCCAAATACCGCCTCGTGGACTTACGGAACAAGTATGTACTGTACCACGCGCGGTCTAGAAATTCCGGTGTCGATTTCCGGGTCGGGCGTTGTATTTTTCTATTAAAGAAACTGTCATTTTATTAGGAAACTACCTTTCCCGGCAGACGTCGTCCTGTTCGGAAAAGTTTTAAGCTATATGTCGGCAGCAGCGCCACCTACCGGGTCCAATTGTGTTTTGAAATCATCCAGGGACCCGTGGAATACACATAGAAAATTTCATCCCAATTGGTCCAGCCGTTTGACATACCGACAACGGCGCCATCTATCAGGTCCAATTGTGAATCTAAACCATTCTCGAATCCCCTCGAAAAATTTATTTTTTTTATTGTCTCTGTGTGCCTACATTCACTCCCTCTCCATTTACATTGGAATGACAGTGGCGCCATCTGCCGAAAATTGGTCGTACCAACTCAGAAACCTTGTATGGCTCATGCACAACAACTTTGCTTAAGATCATCCCATGATCAAATGCATATTTTACGATTCTGTAAAGGACATTCATTTTTATATAAACAGATATAAGAAAATGGTCGCCCCTTTTGGATGGGACTTGAAATACAAAGGACGAAACGTAGGTGCGAAAATGAATATCCACCTACCATCATGATCATATTTTTACACTCTTTACGATACTCACCAATTTCTCTAAACGACGCTAGTTGCTGCCAGCAGGTGATGAGACTGCAAGACCCGGAGACGCCGTGGCATTTGCACGTTACCCTGGACTTCGCTATCACAGCCTGGACAAAACAAAAATGAAGCTAAAGTTGTAAATTTATATTGTTTTTGTATACAGTGCTACAAGGATCATTTGACACGTGGCCAAAAATCGGAACTAACGACGCCATCTTGTAAAGTGTCACTTTTCACAGCGCTCCCGTTGATTATTATTAACTTTACATATCAAAAAATTGTTATTAAGTTTTATTTGTGTAAAAGTATGACTTTTTCGTCACTAGTATAAAAATAACGAAATGTATGTACTTAAGTATAAATATAAAGACTAAAGTGTACAAAACATAGTAACTTCACAGCCCCGTGGCGCAATTGGTTAGCAACCAGCTTGTGAAACGAGAGGCCACGGGTTCGATCCCCGCACTGAGACAATTGTTTGAGTGATCCACAAATATTTGCTTCGGGTCTGGGTGTTTGTGAGACCGAAAAGTCTCTCGTAGTTACTGATACCCACGACCCAAGACTTGATCTTAGTGTGGGTCAGAGCTATGTATGTGACTGTTGGGTGTATTTATTTATTTAATCCATTATTTACAGCTCGTCAATCTAGCTATAGAGCATAATGGTTGGCATAGCGATAAATCGGTTCAGAAACAATTATAAAAGTGACATAAAGCTATCTTAGCGTTCACAGCCGGGAATAGTAATATGAAGTTACGGCGATGTTTTCTTGTACTGGAACTTGTACTCGTATTATCTTCGTGGACAGCCAGAGCATCGGCGATTTGAATGGCTAACAATTTTATTCTGATTTTGACTAAATTTGATTTGAATCTCGACTTTAGTACAAAGATAGGTGGGACCTGAAATCTACATTAAATTTTGAATAAAATAAAAGAAAATTTTAAGAGATAATCTACATAAATAAAAATTAACATCGTAATACAGTGCAACCTTTCGTTATGTAAAGGTTAAATGATAAAATTAAATAGAGGTCAAATTTTTTTTATTTATATTCTGCAACGATTAAATATTTGTTATATAAAGGCTTTTGATAAATATATATTCATATTGTAAAGGTATATTTTACATTAGCTCTTATGGACGGTTCTAGGGGATTTTGAAAAATTCGTTAAGTAGAAAATTCGTTATATTGAGGCTCGTTATATTAAGGTTACACTGTGAGTAAGATCGCTAATGGCTACATCGAATTGGATTATTCTCCTTGCATTTTGTTTATAATTATTAAGACAGATTGAGGAATCCAATCTTTACTTTGTCCAGGTTTGTAGAAGAATGGGAAATGTGTCGCAGTAAAACTTCAATACTGGTTTGTAGGTATTTTAATGATAGGTTAATTTTATTAACTTATTTTAATTTTTGAACTATTATTACAGAACGTTAAAATGCTGTAATTGCACTATTGAGTTGTATAGAGTTGAGTCAAATGTAATACTTGAACTAGAATTGTTCAACTGTACTTTATAAACGTGGTTATTTAATGAATCCCATCTCTTAGATATTCTGTAAACTAAAATTATTCCTGGTTTGGGGTAATAAAAATTGTGTTACACAAAAGTTAAAACGTATAAAAACACGAGCAACAAAAACGTCGTAGGTCCGCACTGGAGCCAACATTCCTGCTAATATGCATCATATTTACGGAAAACGAAAAATGTCGTAATCAACATAGTATAAATTATTACTGTTTTTTTCTGTAACTTACAGCGTTTTTGTATGCAGGCATTTAAGTTAAATCCTGATTTTTCAAAATTTTATAAACTATTCATCGTAGATTTACGTGACCCAGACCATTTAACGCAGTTTTATTTTCTGATTCGACCAGTGCAATAAAAAAAAATCATACTTTGTGGACTACGACGTTTTCGCTTTCCGCCGTCGATATAATCAACATCATCATCAGCGCATACACATACATCTCACTGCTGGGAACAAGCCTTCTCTACAACTGAGAGGGTTTAGGCCTTAATAAAATATAATATACGGTATTATCTAACTTTAATACCCGGCCGGTATTTTCGTGGCCTCGTCGATAAATATAATAAGCAATGGATTTAATCTGGCGTAAGTCGATTGGTTGCATTCGCGCTCACTGGGATAATCCTTTACGAACGAGAGGTAGCGGCAAATTATTATTACACTGATCTTGTATACGATTTGATAACAAGTTTTATCTACACACCTTTTTATACTAATAGGATTCAGTAACTGTACTCGATGTATTGTAATGGCGTGTGCAGATAGGCTCGCAAGGAATTTATTTATGACAAAGATAAAATATGCATTATATCTAAGGATTAATTGTTTTTGTATTGATTATAATATTTGTATCTTTCTTGGGGACGGAAAAACATGAAAGACTAATGTTTATTTGGCTAAATAATCACATTTATTAATTAATTTATTAAATAAATAAAATAAGCCTTTATTGCTGTTTTAAATTTACAAACTAAGTTTAAGTTTAATATCATAGACGATCGGTTACATCCACAGCTTGTCCTTCGACATAAGCCTCCTCTAGAGTTTTCCATATATCCCTTTCTCTAGCCATTCTCATCCACTCTAGAGATAAATTATTTTTTTAATATTTTTTTATTATTTTGATGAATTATATCAGTTGTTTCGCAAAAAAAATAAAAATGGAGGACACAAGCCGATTTTTAGAATAGACAAAATGAGAATTAAAATTCAAATAGAAATCAATCGGTCCAAAATCAAATCAAAATAAAACCAATCATATTTTATGGCAGTACCTTACTTCTACAGACGCCCAAAAGCGTTAAAGTTAATTGTGTAATGTCTAGTTTATAATTGTTTATTGTGGGGTCAGGATATTCTCAATAATATGTCAAATGCTTTTGTTAAATAAAGATTTAAAGATTATTATTCGGAATTTTGTAAGGCAAACTGGGCTTTTGGGCTTCTATGGAATATGTAGAAATGTGACAATCCCGAAGCCCTAGTTTAATTGCGATGGGTTTTCGTAGTGTAAAATCTTACCCTTCTTCCAGCTTCATTGTTATGTCTGTTCATAAGCTGCCGCCCTTGCTCGCGGCTGCCTCGCTTTACTTTTCGTTCTCGTTCTCTAACATCCACGAAGCCTTCTGTGAACCTGGAAAATACCCTCATCTGTATTCTAAAAGGTGCAAGGAGAGGTGTATTAATTCCATGCTTGCGATTCATCATCATCATCAGCCCCTATACGTTCAACTGCTAGACACAAGCCTCCTCTACAACTGAGATGGTATAGGCCTTAATCCATCACGCTGCCCTAATGCCGGTTCAAAAAATTCCTAAGAACTTTTAGGTGTGCAGGTTTCCTCACGATGTTTTCCTTCACCGTTAAAGTAAGTGATAATTCGTTAAAGTAAGTAATAATAATTAATTGTACTTTTTCCAAGATAATATTCTATTAATTGCATATAGACGAATTCACGGTACGAAGAGTTTACTCTTATCCGGCATCCGGGTACTTAAACTTTGTGCTCCGATCCGTAAGAAAGAGACACAGGGAACAGACAAAGATGGATATTCAAACATTATCACGTCTGCGAATCGCTACGCCCCTACGAGGGCACTACGAAATTATTGATTTTTAGCAACATTAAATTATCAAGGTATTTTAAACCTTAATGCGAATTCAATAAGGTGTAACTTACATTGCTATTTTAAGGGTGGAAATTTAAGCCCCTGAACAGGAGGAAGACCTCGCTTACTGTTTCCATGGAGCGGAAAGCGATTAAAGTTAAAGAATTTGTTATTTTTTATTATTATTTAATTCGTTCTGAAATAGTTAATATACTGAATGTGTAATATGAATTTCACAATATATATTATAAAGAGGGTAGGCAGAACCTGGCATCTGCCGACATGACTTCAGGTACAAGGAGAGAAAATAAAGACTTATAAGTTTCTACCTTCCTGGCCAAGTAACCCGAAAGCTAAACCCCTTTTTCACGTTAGATTTTGATTAAAATTGCACAAATTGACGTCCTCGTGGCTCAGTTGGCTAGACACCTGCTTGTGAAACCTCAACCCTACTACATAGACCTTGAAACGTCGGCGCTACAATTTTGTTTATAGGGAATTAATGAAATCCGAAATTTTGCCATCTCCTTGAAAAACACCTTAAGAATAGACTAAGGCTGGCTGCCTGCTTCAAAATAATCGTATTTAATGACCAATCATTACCAAAAGAATATAAGATATTTAAGTCTGTCGGGGATTATATTTCAACAGCCCTCCTACTTCGTGGCCTTAGTCTACGGCTCAAATAGCGTAGGGTGGTCTGCACACAGGTTCATTATGAAGTGTGTGTGAGAACCGGGTGAAACGGATTAACTGCCGCTGTCGTCTTATATTCTCCTGGTATCCGATGCCGAATTAAAGCGTTCTTAACCCGGGTTAAGCGGGGTTATCCGGGTCTCGGTGAGTTTAGCGGAATCGGATTGTTAAGACTTCATACTTCTCTGATTAAATTCTTTTTAAGTATGTATATGGGATATATTATGAAGATTCTGGAATTGCATAACGCTTGATAAATATATCATCATAATCATCATCATCAGCCCATATACGTCCCACAAGAGAAAAATATATAT
Organism: Hemaris fuciformis; assembly: GCA_907164795.1. Lineage (NCBI taxonomy): Eukaryota > Metazoa > Arthropoda > Insecta > Lepidoptera > Sphingidae > Hemaris > Hemaris fuciformis. The sequence continues at coordinate 3,482,962 of OU015454.1, forward strand.
TTGTATTTTTTTTCATATTTACAAAAAAATCACGTTAGTTATATTTTATTGCCATCTAGAAATTAAACCCTCCTGTTGAATATCTATCATAATATATCATTTTAACCTAATAAAGTAATATAATTTTAAATCGAATTCTTTTAGATTAAAACGTGTGGTTCAATCAAATAGCTCTGAAATAAATCGACAGAAGAGCTCTTGAAATCTGTGGCATACCTCAAATACTTCAAATCTCTTCAAACCTCATGATTGCCTGGTGGCAAAAATACCCGAATGCGGGAAAATCTCCCCTATGCACTGAATGAGGCCGCATACCTCGGCGAAATAGCCGCTCCGCGCGTGCCTTTCGCATTCCGATCGTAATACAACTCCTGCCGTTCATGTTGCCTTGGTAGAGAAAATTCAAACAGACAAATCGGAAAATATTTTTTTAAATTTTCCCCGTGTAAAAAAAAATTAAAAAGCGTTCACGTTTTTCCCCAGTGAAAGTTTTCGTTGTGTGTGTAGCTCCGCCCACAACACACACGTAAACTGGCCTGGATTAGACTCTTTTTCATTTGTCGAGTAGGTGCTAGCTGCTGTGTTTTCATGTTTTCCTGGTAGCTAAGGCTGGTATTTTTTATAAAGCTGCGTCTTTTAAAAATTACCTTTCTCAAGAAACACTCCGCACATTGCTTTCTCAAATCATTAATGAATCAAATTAAATTAATAATGCGCTTTAAAAATATATTTAATTAAATTTAACTTTATAAAATACAGTCTTTTGTCAAATCAACCAATTTTTCATTATATTTTGTGTACTATTTAGAGTTTAAATGACATTAATAAATATTATATTAAAAAAAAATACTTTTTGCTTGCATTGCCCCTTAACTGAGAAAAGGTGACGTAATCGTGGTACTAAGCGCATGCGCGCTAGAACTCTTGTTGTATTCTGCTGTCCTGGTAAAATAGCCTCAAATCTATGACGTAGCAGTGTTGAAAAAAGCGTAGGCGTGTTTGCTTTACTACTAAACACTCTACTTTTTTGTATTCCTGGTAGCCTAAGCTCAAAATATGCAGAAAAAATCCATATTTTTGTGAAAATGATTACTTTTTTTCTTTTTTATCAATGCATGTGTGTGTGTGTGTGGCTTTACTGGAAGATCAGAACCAGCTACATGAATCATAATATTATAAATAAGTCAATTGGGTAAATAAATTATTGTATAAAAGACTTAAAGCAATTCAACAATGACGACTAGTTTTTAACGCAAATTCATCATGGAAAATATACATACATACATAAACTCACGCCTGTATTCCCCGAAGAGGTAGGCAGAAGTGTATTTCTGCACCCACATTTCGCCAAGTATGTATCAGTCCCACGTAATAGGGGGCGAGCCTATTGCCGTTTTTCGGGCACATTTCCAGACTCCGTGCTGTTACCGAGAATTTCCTAATGGAAAAACCCAATAACACTTTGCCCGACCCGGGAATCGAACCCAGGACCTTTAGATCGCACGGCACATACTTGTACCGCGAGACCACGAGGCAGTCATGGAAAATATGAAACATCTAATAGCCTCGTGAGTTAATGTTTTTATTTTCCAGATGAACAATTACAGCAATGACGTCTCTGCTAGGTTGGATATTCAGCGCCAATCTAACCCTTTCAGTACGTGAAACAGTTTTAGGAAAGCATACGTTCGTAGGAGGTTCTACGAATCGCGCGTAGCAGATGGTACGCGGTACAGAAATAGAAGTACTCTTTTTCATCGACTTACGAGTCTTAGAGGGAATCAAAAAATATTTTGGGCTTATTTATTTAAAGGTACTTAAAATCATTTATATGGGTTCTTAAATGTGTTAAGGAAACTGCAAAAGGTAAAAACAAGGAAAAAGATAAAACGCAATATTATTAACTTTATAAATACAAGATAGAATAATATTGAAATGTCTCTGCTATACGACTACATTTTAATGTTTAAATTATAACTAATTGGCTAGGATATTTGCAGCCATATTTCCTGAACCGAGCCACATCGTGGCGTCGTGTGGGTGGGCGCTACGGTGCTACGTCACGCGGAGTAAACACTGGTGCCCGTTTATGTTAGCCTGGTACCGGAGCTGTCTTCTTCCACGCTTTGACACCCTGTGAAGCGCTAGTGACAGCTGATGATAATCACAATAACTTGTCTATGGTTTTCATAATCGGTTCATAACGATTGAACAAAATGTCTATAATACGTAATATAAGTTTTCATAAAACAATTTAGTTTTTAGGACCATTAAAAACCTTTTTGAGGTTTGTTTTTAGAGTCGTGTAACTTAAGTTTATTATATTAATAATGTTAATTAAATTGTGAATAAATAAATCGATGAAAGGCAATGGTGACGTATGATTTACTTATTGTTGAAAAATAAGATATTATTTTGCTAATTTTCAGACTATATTCTAAAATAAGATGATTTATTATATTAATTACGAATCGGTTAGGTGCACAGGTAAAAGACGTGACTGAAGAGAGAGAGCAGGTGCATTTATCACCTGTCTTACCTCTCACCTGAGTACCAGGATACAATAACATTGCAAGAGGTATAACGACGCAAAACACGGATTTACCTCTAACTTTGTCAAGGTATAGGTAAACTCACACATAGATGATTCACCTTCCGTTTATAAAATAGGGAAGGAAATTCACAAACACACACACGCAGTTTGTGAACGTGAAAAGGAAATGGATTTTCCTTCTCTCTCTCTGAGTAGATAGGATTGCCAAGTATGAAATTTCAAATTCTGGAAAACTAATTTGGATATTTAATAAATAGCATATAATTATTGTTTATTTTTATCCTGCTAACGAAACATTCAGAAAATTGTTTGTTAATGACATTTTTTATTATTTTGTACTAGCATTGCACAGCGCACTTGTAAGCAAGACGCGACGTTGTCCAAACAGAACATCAAGTGGCCAGAGACTCCCATATCCCATGTCAGCCTACTGAGACACTTCTTACGATATTCTTAAATTAATAATTCATTTTGAATAAAAAGAACAAGATGATTGTAAGAAAATACCCGAACAAGCCCGGAAAATTTAATATCAGGCCACCCTTATTCCAACCTACACATATACAATGACGGAGGGGAGAATACACGTAAATTGTTCTATACACACAAACGCACTCCACCGGACTGGTATTGTGTGCGTTGGACAGGTAAACCAACTTCACCTGAATTCTGCTATCCTGGTTCACAGGTACGGGGCGGAACACGTGAAATTCACCTGAAACTCCGTTTTCAGGTTAATCAGTTGATGGAAGAGGAGGCGTACGTAATTATACTATTCAATATAGTTTTATTTACTTTATCAATACATCAGAAACAATTACTCATAAAACAATTTTTTTATTTTATGACTTTCAAAATTATTACCATTTTACCATTAAATACCATATATTTACCATAAAATACATTTTAAAAAATTAACCAAAAAGACGACATACCTAATGACGAATGCTGTAAAAAATAATCACTTTACCGCAATTGTAAAAAGAGAAAATTGCCTAAACGTCGCTACATTTCCGCGGGGAAATTTTCGATAAAGTGGGGGAAAAGTACTGGGGGCGCAGGAGATTTAAGGAGATCGCTCGTAGCCTCAGTACGGGGGGACGCCTAGAAGACGGGGCGTATAAATACGAGTATATCACGAGCCAGAACCGCAGGGACGTGGGGTGGTGTGCGTCGAATTGGATATTAGTTGTAGTGTGGAATAGTTGAGGGTACTAGGATCGCATAGACGTCAACATGTTTACGCGGTTTTCGTGTTACATTGTAGTGCGTGGAACGCGTGGAACTTTTCGTTGCGAAAGTCTGTTATGTATCGTGAAATATTGTTCGATGTTTATGAAGGGATGTGTTATGTCAGTATAAGAAGATTTTTTAGATTTGTAGTATGATTTCTATAAAATAATTTGTATAATGGTAAACTTCTGCCGTGCCATACATTTTTTTCTGTAAAGTTTTGTTTTTCTCTTTCATTGCTTTGTAGGTCTTTAGTCTTCCAACCTGTCAGGCATGGGATTAGTGTAGTGGTAGTTATGGTGGCATATTGACTAAAACCTACCCTGTTCCATTCGGAAATATATGCATGATAGAAAATATTCGTACGATGTTTTCGCGCCCATATTAACACCTGGAAAGTGATTAATTCTATAAAACCCAGGGTAAAATTAATTGTATGATTATAAAATATAGCAACATCGTTCTGTTCCTTTCATGCTTTCGCGCTCATTTACACCTAGAAAGAATGCCCATCTCTATAATTTTCACTCACTTGTACCCGTACTCGAGGTCGTCTCCGCAGCCACCCCATACCCAGTCGTTGTGCAGGTGCCTAGGCCTGGGGGATCGTCCGCAGCCGCAGCTAGCCAGTCGGCCGTCTCGACAGGCTCGCGACACAGTCAAGGACACCCCTGCCGCGGTGATGGCGTGCGTAAACGCTGTCTCTCTTGATGCTGCGGGAAAAATCACAATATGTACTGTACTACAGGTTTAGACATGGCAGCAGTAGACGTAGCAGCACGGAGTCTAGAAATGTGACTGAAGAAAAAAAAAGTGTGTGTGTACACGCGTTAGAAGTTATACTTCATACATAAATATATATTTTCTCAAATAATAATTTCAATAACTTTTTCGTGACGGTGTGCACGCGCATTGTAATACTCTCATAATTTTCCCCTAACGCGCCAAAAGAAGTATGTGTAACTTCAAAATGACATTTCGTGTTGCTTAGGGAGTTTTTTGCCGTTTCTTCTCCACGGCGATAACACGTCCCGAAGCAGCAATAGTTTAAAAATGACGATTCAAAGGAACTTGTAAAAATATATTTGAATAAAGACTTTGACGTCAATAGGCTCGCCTTGCATTCCGTGGAACTGATACACACCTGGCGAAATGCCGAAATTGCGCAGAAAAGCACCTCTGTCAACTGCTTCGGGGAATACAGGCGTGAGGTTATGTATGTATTATATATTGTATGTATATTGGTGTTAACACAAAATCTCTTCATGAATATTGGTACAATGGTTTATTCGAAATTGCATAATAAATCTTTTCGTACGTTTGTGTTTAATGGATAAACTAATAAAGCTTTTACAACATAAATCGCTATTTTTTATAGAAATTATTTCGAATATTGCAATAATATAATCCAAAAACATAGTATTTAAATATAATATTTAATGAATGTAACTTCTGCGAATTGTTTGAACACGAAAAATTATACATTTAAATGACGTAATGTAATACTTCTGTGAAATAACACTTGTCAATAAATTCAGAAAAATATGAAGTTGCAAGGATATTTGTTTTGTTCCAAATTAATTGATTAATGTGTTGACGTAACTGAAATTACTTTTATGTCAATAACATGTTCTTTTGTCGTTGAAGCCAGTTGGTAAGTATATTATAGAATTTCTTAAAGACACAAAGTTAGCATTAAATTGCGAGGATGAAGATAGTTTGTTTATTAATTAAAGTCGTCACTACTTAATGCTACGGATCACTGGCTTATCTTACCGATGTAATCTGATTAGCCAAGTTAATTATATTAAGTGATTGAGAATCTATATAGATCAGCTAGTCGTGGTGGGCGCGCGTTCGAGAATCTCGGCGGTCGCGAGTTCAAACCTCGGGCACACACCTCTGACTTTTCTTAGTTTTGTGTGTATTCATAATGAATTATCACTTATTTAACGGCGAAGAAAAACATCGTGAGGAAAATTGCAGACCTATAAGTTTTTAAGAATTTCTTAGGTGTGTAATCCGCCAACCCGCACTAGGCCATCGTTTTGGACTAAGGTCTCTCTGTTGTAGAGGAGGCCCGTGCCCAGCAGTGGGACGTATATGGGCTGATGATGAAATCTTGTTTGTATTAATCTGTCTTAAATATTTGTGTGTATTTTTGTATTTACTTGTGATTTATGCAGATTATGCAATTGTGTTGAGTTTCCGCATCAGACTTAGCACGAACAGGCTGACATAATTTTCTCCAGTGACGAAATAAACACGTTTCTGGTCTGTTTGGACCTCACTAGGCTTTTATCAGGTATTTGTGTGGTCTCAAACCTTTAGTAGCATAACAACCAAAGCATGAAAGTTCTATAGTAGTTAATATTGAACAGTTGTCGCAACTTACCAATTACACTGTTCGGACCACACTTAACATAAACGCGACTTTGTTACTTGGTCGCGCCAGTACGTAAAACACCTTATCTTCTTTTTCAATCTATCTATCTGTACTCTATACATATAAATAAAATTGGAGTGTCTGTTTGTAATATTGAAATAACCGTTTTTTACTACATGTATATGAATATATATACGGAACATACACCAAAATAACATTTTTACAATTTTTGTCTGTCTGTTTGTTCCAGCTAATCTCTGAAATGGCTGGACCGTTTTTGCCGGGGCTTTTATTGGCAGGTAGCTGATGTAATAAGGAGTAACTTAGGCTACTTTTAGTTTATAAATTTTCTTATTAAAAATATTTTTTCCGAGCGGACGAAGTCGCGGGCACAGGTAGTTTAATATAAAAAGATTGACAAATACCTAAGACTACCATGCGAAAAATATCTCGAAAAACGATTGCAAGTTGAAAAACAAGCTCGGTTTAAACCTCCGAGTGAACGTTTTATCCCGAATGAGAGTTCAGATAGCGATTCGTGTTCTGCGTGGAACTACAAAAGACATTTGAAACTAGAAATGCTGACGTCTACATAAATCAGTTACTGTCGGCGTGCCACGTCGTGATTTACAACCTGTTACTCGGGATTTCAGCGCAAGTTTTACAGAATCGGTTTGCTGTTGAAATTTTAACACACATTTTAAATTTGCCATTGGTTTTTCGAAAATATTTTTTTAAATTCGTGGGGCAATTTTTATTTAGCTAGTGGATTAACTATGCCATTGAGTTGTAAGTGTAGATTATAATGTGGTGGTACATCCATAGAAGCCCAAAACCCCAGTTTGCCTTCCAAAATTCCGAATAATAGTTTTCAAGCTTTAAATCTTTATTTAACAAAAGCAATTTGACATATAAATAAGAAATTGTTTTAGTTAAATAAAGTTAAAAGCTTAACTATTGTCATTCGGAATGTTGTACCGCCACTGATACATCTACTTTATTTCTCCAGGGTCACGTATGAGAGGAGATTATGTTAAACTGATGTCTTTTTGTATAACCTTGAATTTTATTCATCTGTGCTTTGATATTTATAAAAGTTTTACTACGATTAAATTGAATACTTCTTGTTAATTTATTCTAGCACCGCTTTTGGAAATCGTTAAAACTTGAAGTTTTAGTTATTAGAGCAATTTTTATTGATAAATACGAAAAAAGAAAAAAAAACAGCAATAATAATTTATTATTTTAACCTAGCGGTGGCGCGTTGGTTAAAAGGTTAGGTATAAAGGCATTCTATTTATAAAATCACACAAAACTCAATTTTATTCATCAAGATGCTATTATTTTATTGTGATGTATACAGTTCAAAATAGTGGCCGCGAGGTTTAGACGCACAGTGGAGTCAAAATTGGCGGTGGAGGTTTCAAATCCCAGGCACACACCTCCGACTTCCAACTTCGAAATTATGTGTGTATTCATAATGAATTATCGCGTACTGTAATGGTAAAGGAAAATCCTGAGCAAACCTGCACACCAAAAAATCCTTACTAATATTATAAATGCGATTGTAACTCTGTCTGTCTGTCTGTCTGTCTGTCTGTCTGTCTGTCTGTCTCGCTTTCCTGCTAAAACTACTGAACCGATTTAAATGAAATTTGGTACACAGATAGGTTGGAGCCTGGGAAAAAACATAGGATACTTTTTATCCCGGAAAATGTAGTATTCCCGTGGGAATGGGAATAAGTAGCTCTGTCAATATTCTGCTTTTACGCCTAAACCATTTGACCGATATGAATGAATTCTTTTACAGACATAAATGTGATCCTATAAAGTAACATAAGCTACATTTTATCCCGGGAATATGTAGGGTTCCCGAGGGATGAGCATATAATGTAATGCGAAAGTAACTGCCTGTGTTATGCTTTCTCGCCTAAATCATTTGACCGATTTCGATGATTTTTAGTATGGGAGTAGATGGAACTCACCAAAGCAACATAGGATACTTTTTATCCCGGAAAATGTAGTATTCCCGTGGGAATGGGTATAAGTAGCTCTGTCAATATTCTGCTTTTACGCCTAAACCGTTTGACCGACGTGAATGAATTTTGGTATGGATATAAATGGAACCCTATGAAGTAACATAGACTATATTTTATCCCGGGAGTATGTAGGGTTCCCGTGGGATGCGCATATATTGTAATGCGAATGTAACGCTGCCTGCGTTATACTTTCTGGCCTAAACCATTGGACTGATTTAGATGATTTTTAATATGGGGCTAGATAGGACCCACCGACGCAACATAGGATATTTTTTATCCCGGAAAATGTAGTATTCCCGTGGGAATGGGCTTTCACGCCTATACTATTCACCCGATTTATATGATTTTTGGTTTGAATACAAATGGGACACTATAAAGTAACATAAGCTACATTTTATCCCGGGAATATGTAGGGTTCCCGTGGGATAAGCATATATTGTAATGCGAATGTAACGCTGCCTGTGTTATACTTTCTGGCCTAAACCATTTGACTGATTTGAATGAATTTTGGTATGGACATAAATGAGACCTTTAAGGGACATAGGCTATTTTTTTAAATAATTCAATAAGTGCCATTTCGGGCACTTAGAAGACGATAGGTGGCATTAGACCATTTAAGATTCTAAGGATTCATTAAGTTACGTTGAATATAGTTAAGTGCGGTTAAGTGTCATAAGGTGATCTTAAGTTTACTTAGGTGACGTTAAACGCACTTAGGTTACTTACTTGCCATTATTAGATTGGTATTGCTACTGGGTGGTTTTAAGTTCTCTTATGTGATATGTGATTTTGAAGAGTTTACCCATAAGTAACTTTAAGGAAGGTTATGTGCGGTTATGTACAATTAAGTGACGATAAGTTTTATTGGTGTATGTTAAGTGACGTTAGGTGCTATTAGTGGATGGTGAGTGATGTCAGGTGCCATTATCGGATGAATCAGATTCCATTAGTCGAATCCATAAGGCTACAAGTGCCGTTATTGGAAATCACGCGACGACAGGTGCCATAATTGGCACTTATGGCAATTTTAGAAGAATTTTAGTGGAACTTAAGGAATAGAAGAGCTATTTTTCCGTTTTATGAATTTAGGTGCCATTTTTGGAACTGAAATTGCGAAAGGCACCATTATTTGAAGTCAGTATCCTGGATGACTTGAATTCACGTTAAATGCCATTTAGCACTGTGGAGTAGTGGTGACTGGTACCGGTACAGTAAAATGTTATCATGTGCATTTTTATGGGGCTCGGTGTCATTATGCGATGTTAAGTGCCATTATACGCACCTAGATGACATTAGATACATTTTCGCGATATATGAGACGATCTGAGGTTATGAAAAATGTCATAATGTCACTTGAGACGATTCTCAAAAATAGAAATGACCTCCGGTGGTGTACTATTGCAACAATTAGCGTAATTTTTTATTTATAGATTCACTTAGTTAGTTTCTGCACCCAACCCTGAAGTCTACGCAGACGGAGTCGCGGGCAAAAGCTAGTTATTAATATTTTTTTAGGTGTGTAGTCCGGCAACCCGCACTGCATGGTGGACTAAGGCCTAACCTCTCAGTTGTAGAGGAGGCCCGTGTCCAGCAATTGGACATATATGGGCTGAAGATATACAATTCAATGTTATATGTAATTATGAAAGATACATACTTAAAATTCAAAGATTTTTTTTGAAAGAATCACGTGACTTCACAAGGATTATTTTAATAAGTTTACTAGACTTTTCCATTTAATATGATATATTTAAATAAATATATTGAAATAATTTTATAAAAATTTAACATCCTTAACAGGGGCGTAGGTACCGCCGTATCAGTCGTATCAATAATACGGGGCCCCCGGACTATAGAGGCCCCGTAACGTGTATTTTCGTATTACGTAATGTTTATTTTAATTTAATGCATGCATTTTTTTTGTGAAATCTTTAGGCGCTCTTCATTTGGGCGCGCAGCTAATTTACCCTATGTGTCTTCTATCAACTAGGATGAGACCATTATGTACGAACTTGACCTAATCCTTTCCATTCATATAAAATAAATACACCCAACAGTCACATACATAGTTCTGACCTTACATTAAGATATAACTCTTGTGTCCTGGGTATCAGAAACTATGAGAGGCTTTTTGGTCTAGCAAACACCCAGACCCGAAACAAATACTTGTGGATTCAAACCGAAACAAACATTTGTCTCGGTGCGGGGATCGAACCCGCGGCCTCTTGTTTCGCAAGCTGGTATCTAACCAACTGCGCCACGGGGTTGTACTCATATACAAGTAATCTTAAATCTTATAGCCAACAAGACAAAGAAACGGTTTATATTAATCACCAACGAGGCCACATGTTGAATCCTGTTTTAGTCCTAGTTTTACGACCCCGGAGTTTCCTGATACGAAAACAATATCTTCGCATACAACGTCGCCGAATTCTGTTTTTACTGTATTTTATTAAGCCAACGAGGACGTTGCCCGCTTTAATAGTATTTATTCTGTATTTATCTTGATAAATGTCCATTGTTTTGTCCTTGTGATTTCTCATGGCTGAAAGAAAATACGAGAAGTCCCCTAGGCTTGTTTTATGTGCTTGTTATTGGGTAGTTATTGTCTGGTAATGTTTGTTATTCTACGTCTATGTTGTAGTCGCGCGGACAAGAACTCAGCGGTCAAGTTTCATGTAGGAATTTGCGTGGATGTTAAAATAAAAAAGATTACTTGGTAAATGTAATATTTTAATGCACACGTGAATGTCGATACAATGACAGCAAGCGAAAGGGAAAAGGGACGCCATGCCCACCGGTGACAGGACGCGGAACTACAGAAAATAGTTGCATTCAAATTTAGGCATTCTAACAGTTCAAATCCCAAACATACCGTGGCTTTTAGAAATTGTGTATATTTACGATGAATTATTCTGCAATTTAACGGTGCTGGAAAACATAGCGAGGAAATCTGTCCAATAAAAAGATACATACATACATACATAAACTCACGCCTGTCTCCTGTTAGGGTAGGCAGAGACTATAGAGCGCCAAATGCCACGGTCCAAACACACCACTTTCGCTTCCTCCACTGACATTATCCTCTTCATGCATGCACGTCGGTTTCGAGGACTCTTTATATTGCCCTTTTTCAATAAATTACCTATCTGCTCTTTATAGGTGCACCTGGGCCGTCCTCGACCGACTTCACCGTTCACTTCCGCACTGTAAATCTCTTTCGTCACTCTGCAAACATTCATCCTTTCAATGTGGCCAAACCATTTTAGCATCCCCCTTTCAATTTTAGTCACTACATCGACTTTCAATCCACATTTTTCCCTTATCACACTATTCCTCACTCTATCTCTATCAATAAAAAGATATCTATAATTAAGATGTAAGAGGTAGACCTTAGACCATTATCTTTTTGATAAGGTTCTCAATAGTTATTTAGAGGTCGTTGGTCCTAAATTTTCGTCAGTAATTTCGCGCTAAGATTTGAAAAACATATTTTGTGTTGAAACAATTACTTAAGATAAAGTCACAAAGGCATAATGTTATCATAATTGGCTTCTGGAAGTATTGCGTAAGCAATTGTTTTTAATAACCATTTCATGACGTTCATATTTCGGAGCAATTTTTGAGTAATAAGACTAGGAAAGTAGTGATAGACTCGAGGTTTAGGCACGCGGTCGAGAATTTCGGTGGATCTCTGACTTTTCAAAGTTATGTGGGTATTCACAATGAATTATCACGTACTTTAACGTTGAAGGAAAACATCGTGAGGAATTCTCAGAAATTTCTTAGGTGTGTAGTCCGCCATCCTGCACTAGGCCAGCGTGATAAGGCTAAGGCCTAAACCTCAGCTGTGGAGGAGGCCCGTGCCCAGCAGTGGGGCGTATATGCGCTGATGATGATGATGAAGACTAGCCTTGTATGTGACTTCTATGCTCACGCTGCAAAAGTATGCGGCGTGTGATAGGGCGGTTTCAGATTCGAATACCACGAAATGTTGAGTTATTGATTTTCCATTTGGGAATTTAAACCATCATAGAAAATGAGTCCGAAAAGATGAAAATGGCCCCGCCCCCTATTGCATGAGACGTTATCGAAACGCTTACCCTATACATTTTTACCTACCACTGGCGGTACTTCCATAGAAGCCCAAAAGTTATACGTTAATTGTGTAATGTCTAGTGTTAGCCTAAATAGTAATATTTAGTAATTATAAATGTATTTCATTATAATACCTTACAATATTATATTTTTAAATTATTAAAAGCTTATGCGTACAGACCTTTTACTAATAATTATTGTAGTAATAGTAAAAGTGCATAATGATTATTTTATTACTTACAAGTATAATTAAAATTTTCAATAACTTGAGAATATAATCTTGATTAATATAAATTGATTATTGGACTTTGTAAAAATATTTAAAAATAAGACCTTCAATTGATGTGTATAAAAATGGTGTCGCTGAGCAGTTCGAGCTCAGTCGTTGGAATTGTAAGTTGTAAGAGGGATTAATGTTTAAAAATATAAAAGTTGTTGAATAATATAAAAGTTAAAGACCTACTTGTTTCTCAACGAGTGTTACCCTTTACTAGTTTATAATTTTTTATTGTAGGATCAGGATATTCTCATTTATGTCAAATTGCTTTTGTTAAATAAATATTTAAAACTTAAAGTTAATTATTTGGAATTTTGTATGGCAAGCTGGGCTTTTGGGCTTCAATGGAAGTACCACCACTTCTGCCTACTCCTTTAGACATATACGTCTCAAACTTTAATAGTTTCATGTGTTATTATTCTCGCTCACAAAAATATCCGCACATAATAAGGAAAAACCTACCGCCATATTGACGCAAGTGTGCCGTGTCTCGTGATCAGCAAATGTTTACCCAGTAATATATAATTAGTAAGCATCATAGTAGGCATATATTAAACTAATGACATCATCATCATCAGCCCATATACGTCCCACTGCTGGGCACGGGCCTCTACAACTGAGAGGGTTTAGGCCTTAGTCAAACACGCTGGCCTAGTGCGGGTTGGCGGACTACACACCTAAGAAATTCCTAAGAAATTTTAGGTGTGCAGGTTTCATAAGATGTTTTACTTTACCGTTAAAGTACGTGATAATTATTTGTGAATACACACATAACTTCGAAAAGTCAGAGGTGTGTGCCTGGAGTTTGAACCCGTGACCGTCGAGATTCTCGGCCGCGTGCCTAAACCTCGAGGCCATAACGACATACTCGTATTAAAAACTAAAGGACCCCTAGATCGCACGGCACATATTAGTGCCGCGAGACCACAACGCAGTCAATGATGATGAACTTACCTATTAAAGTGAGCGGTCCAAACACGGTCTCGTCTCCAGTCACGGTGCAGTTCCATCTCCTCTCTTTGAACTGGTATTGGCATTCGGTGATGCCCTTCTTCACCCCAGCGCTCACGACCGGCATGTGGTCTTTATGCCGGCGACAGATGCGACGCTGGCCCGGCGTCAGCCCCCTGATCCGGGCGCACAGCCTGGACTTCTCGGAGAACAGGTCGGGCTGGTTGGACCACTTCTCGAATTCCAGGAGCCCCATGTTGCTGAAAGGAAATTTGAAGTTTTATTTGCTGCCAACGAGAGACAAATATATGCTGATTTTATTTGGGGATTAAAGTGGTTTAGCTTTCCGATTTGTAGTACCTATTGCAGAACTACTTTATCGCCCTCGTGAAGATGTTGATAACAAATTGCTAAATCTAATTTGTGTGTTGTTTTATCGCTGTGTACTAGTGTAATATCAAGGTTTTCTTGGGGTTTATTTCTTAGTTTTGGAGGAGGTGTAAGCTGAGCAGTGGTATGTATAAAAGCAGATTTAAATAACTGAAGATAATATACGACTAAATGTTATAACTGCTTTGATAGTCCCGTAGCATAAGTTTCTGCCAGACAATCCAGAGGTCCTGATTCGTTTTTCGTGTCGAACGAAGTGTTATAGCGTTTTTGTGTGTAGCTGTATGAAGCTTAGAAATTTGTAGGAAAAACATCACACAAAAAAAACAGTTGACAAACGTGGACGTAGAATAATTGTGTTTCTTTTGTGGAGGATGGTAAATCTTAAATATTTTCAAAAATACAATTATAGTGAGTACGAAAAATTCTTAAAATAAACGTCTGTGTACTAACAAATTATATATATATATATATATATCAAAAAGTAATTAATATGCTTTTCTTTCGTAAAAAAAAAGATTCGTTAGTTCCGTGACATAAATTGCCGCGTTCGATTTATGTCACCAATTCGATTCCTGTGTGGGGTTTTATTGTTACTATAGTAATTAAAATTATATATTTTTTTTGTGGTCTAGCGGTTCGATCTGGAGGTCCTAGGTTCGATTCCCGGGTCGGGCAAAGTGTTATTGGGTTTTTCCATTAGAAAGTTCTCAATAGTAGCACGGAGTCTGGAAATGTGCCCGTAAAACGGCAATAGGCTCGTTTACGTGGGACTGATGCATACCTGGCGGAATATGGGTGTAGAAATACACCTCTGCCTACCCCAACAGGGAAACAGGCGTCAGTTTATGTATGTATGTATATTTTTTATCTGTGTAGTATGTACCTGTCTGTATACCTCTTTGACACAGGTGCAAGTGTATAAATGAATTCGAGTAACAATTTACGATGAAATCATAAATAAAACAAAATATGCTCATAAACTTTATTTACAATATAAATATTCTTAACAAAAATATTTTTGGCATATATTTACAATACTATAAAACAATTATCATTAATCTCAAAATAATTGAGTGGCAACAAAATAATCACTATTTTCACAACTATTAAAATTAAGATATAGTCGACAGAATTTATTTGATGTTCAATTTCTTGGGAATTATTCAGCACTTACTGAACCTGGCATAGAAAAGTGACAGCACAGAGTGATAACAAGTTAGTGCAGTCTTACTAATGCAGATTGAGGTGACACTATTTCCTCCCCAATCTTCACAATTATACCGGTCAATCCCGAAAGCACAGATCTTACAATCCTTCACATTTGCCGACTGTTATCTTCTAAGTCCATACATGCAGTCCTTTTGTAAATACGTCCTTACATTTTGGCATCTAGTCAGAACCTTCCAAATATAGTCACCGTGAAGTTGTACCCATGGCTCCTTTGGCTCTTCAACTTGATTTTGGCGAACCTTTGTCCAACGCCTCCTGCGACCACTGTGGCAAAACCCCCATTGCCGTCCGTGTAATGGTCTTTGATGACGATAGCGGTGATGTACGCAAAGTTCTTAATTCCTTCTTCAGGGTATTCAATAAGGCTGGTTCTCACGAATAGGGGGAAGCCGTATTTGTATTCATTGATGGAATATAAAGGCACGTCGCGGTACAGAATGTGTCCGAGGTACAAGTCGTGGCTCTGGGCTGAGCCCGCCGCGACCAAGCACAGTAGAGCGAATAAAGTTAAAGCGCGCATTTTCGTTCGTTCGTTGTAACTGAAGGCCATTTCTCCGTGCGCGTCTTATATATATTTGGTTTGGTTATGCGAGAGTGAGGCAGGAAGTGTGTGGCTATTTTAAGCAATGATTAATGTAGTAATATGTTTTTCAGCGGCCTGCCTCGGCTTAGGGTGGGTAAACTATGCGCTGTATTAGTAATGGCTGTATACATTTACCGCGACCAACGGGTACGTCTATTTCAAGATCCCGAAGAGACCAAGATTAAAGATCCTAAAAGAGTAGAGAGGCAGGTAATATTTTTTATATTAGACGCTTAAACACGGCGCTATGCATGCGGTACGACATAAGTTTATTTTCTCAATAAATTAGGATCTATAAGCCTAAAACTCTTTCTTTGTTAACTTTATTTAAGCCTCAACCGATTTTATTACGGCTTGTGATATCATTCAAATAATTTCTCATTGAAATTATGTATTACACTTAAAGAAACTAGTATAATTCGTCAAGTTATTAACACATAATTTGGAAGTATATTTTCATGTCTCATTATCGCATATCATTGTTGGAAATAACGTAATCCTCGAATCCATCACGACTCATGTGTCATATGACGTGGAACTCAATGTTACCTTAAAACAAACAGCTTTGTTTGCAGCACACATACTCGTACATATGTATATTCCGTTGAATCTTATCTTGTGCATGGTGCATTAGAAAATTTCCGCGTTCACATTTACGGCAAAGTGACCGCATTGGCAGTTGAGGTTAAATGTAGAATAGCCTTAATAATAACAATATATGTATGTGTATATATGTCATACACACATTTCCTACACATCATACAAACATTTGTATTTGTTCACGGAGCGGAAACTCGAAACTCGAACGCGTCGAATTTGTTGTTCATTTGATTTTCAATACTGCATAAGAATTATATCATTTTTTTTACACAATATTTTTTTATTTTAACACAAAATTTATCTTCTTTAACGCCATCAACATTTAATATCATTCCAAAAAATATGCCACCGTAAAATATTAAATTACCAATATCATCCAAAATTATTCATATCATCAAAATTATTATCATCTAATATCATCATTCGCAAGGTGGCTGGCAGCGGTTGTATGAGGTGGGCCGAAGATCGAGCCCAGTGGCGTGCCATAGGAGAGGCCTATGTCCAGCAGTGGACGTAAGAAAGGCTGCTGATGATGATGATGATCATCCAAAATACAAAACTTATGAACAATGATATTGGTATCTAAATATTTTTGTATATACCCACTTCTACTAAATTAAGTGACATTTTATTTGCCATAATCTCTCCTTATTTATTTTCCAGTTAAGTAGTTTTTGACCAATGGATAACTCTACCCATATAAATAATACTCGTACACAGGTAGCTAGCCCATTGCCTTCTCTATGACGTCGTGGGAAACACTCAAAGCCAAATTAAAAAATTCTCGTAAATTTTATCAAAAATCATTACGAAACATACTGATGCTAATTGCTATAAAATCCTCCAACATGACATGTCGGCAAACAATGATATCAAACGCTCACTGTTAAATGAAAAGACGTGTCGCTCTATGTCAATTTAATTGCTTTATCACAACCAAACAAACTAATTCATTAGATGACGATGTGAGCATCTAATTAATATTTCTAGAACATATTTATTTATTATTTGCCTCGTGGTTTCGTGGCTCTAGAGGTCCCGGTTTCGATTCCCGGGTTAGGCAAAGTGTTATTAGATTTTTTCATTAGAATATTCTCTGTAGCAACAAGGAGTCTGGAAATGTGCCCGAAAAATGGCAATAGACTCGCCCCCTATTACGTGGTTCTGATAAAATGTGGTACAGAAATGCCAAGTGACAAGCAGTAAGCTGATACAGGTAATAATCGTAATAACTATGAAGATTAAGTCAGCGCTGTTTTAAACATATCGGGAAATAACCCACACGAATGACTCATTAACAATTGCAATTGTAAATTTAATATGTTTTGCTATTTACGGTACAAACATTACGTTTTCCTTATCGTTGCGATACATAATTTGACCAATGGAAGTCATAACAAACAATAAGCAATGAGTTGGCATAATGTAGTATGTGCTTATATCATCATCAGCCCATATACGAGGGCAGTCCGATAAGTACTTAGCCTACAAAAGAAAAACGAAAATTTTGGAAAAGTGGCGATTTATTTCTCATCACAGTCTTCTTTCAACTCGATTCACTTGACCCAGCGATGCTCCAACTTCTTTAAGCTGTCTGAAAAGAACGTTTTCTGGAGGTCTACAAAGTAGGCCTCCGTGGCGGCGATAACCTCCTCATTCGACTCAAATTTCTGTCCGGCGACGGACTTTTTCAAGTTTGGAAACAAAAAGAAGTCACACGGGGCCTAATCTGGAGAATACGGTAGATGGAGCAGCTGTTCGTAGCCTAATGTGACCAATTTGGCCGTTGCGACGGCGGAGGTGTGAGCCGGTGCGTTGTCATGGTGGAAGAGCACTTTTTTCTTCGCCAAATGGAGCCGTTTTTTCTACAATTCAGCGTTGAATCGGCCCAATAGTTCGGCATAGTAGAGCCCTGTGACCGTTTTGCCCTTCTCCAGGTAGTCGATGTAAATCACACCTTGTGAAACCTAGAAAACGGTGGCCATCACCTTTTCGGCCGATGGGACAGTGTTCGCCTTCTTCGGAGCACATTCGCCGGGTAAAGTCCACTGTTTCGACTGTTTATTGGTCTCTGGTGTGTACCAGTGAATCCATGTTTCGTCGACGGTCACGAAACGACGCAGAAACCCCTTCGGATTGCACCTAAACAGTGTCAAACACTGCTCTGAAGTTGTGTCACTGATGCGCTTGTCGTCCGAAGTGAGCAAACGCGGCAGCCATCGAGCCGACAGCTTTCTCATGCCCAATATTTCATGCAGGATATGACCCACGCGGTCTTTTAAGATGCCTACTGTCTCAGCTATCTCGCGCACCTTCAATCGGCGGTCTGCCAATACAAGATCGGGACTTTTCTCACGTTATCCTCCGTGGTAGCCGTTTTTGGGGCACCTGGGCGTGGCTCATCAAAAACTGACGTGCGACCACGTTGAAACTCGTTAAACCAATTTTTGACGGTCGCCATTGAAGGAGAAGAGTCACCGTAAACAGCATCCAAGCGCTTTTTGATATCGCTGCGCGATTTCCCTTCCAAAAACAAGAATCAAATCACCGGCCGATATTGCTCTTTTTCCATTTTTCGAAAATCCGCGGACACGTCCGCTTACACACGCGGTCAAAACAAAACTACAAATCCAATTCGGCTGAAATTTTGACAATAGCCGTCTACGAAGATGTGCTACATGATGGTAAATTTATCTTACGATAGTGGTGCCATCGGGCGGTGAGGCTAAGTACTTATCGGACTGCCCTCGTACGTCCCACTGCTGGGCACGGGCCACCTCCACAACTGCCTAACTGGGTTAAGGCCTTAGTCCACCACGCTGGCGGACTACACACCTAAGAAACCTAAGAAATTATTTAACTATGCAGGTTTCCTCACGATGTTTTCCTTCACCGTTAAAGTAAATTATCACATATTACGAATACACACATAACTTCGAAACGTCACAGGTGTGAGGTTTGAACCTGCGACCGTCGACATTCTCGATCGCGCGCCTAAACCTAAAGGCCATCACTTACATGGTTAAACTAATATCTTTAGTTACATACATACATAAACTCACGCCGGTATTCCCCGAAGGAGTACGCAGAGGTGCATTTCTGCACCCACATTTCGCCAAGTATGTATCAGTCCCACGTAATAGGGGGCGAGCCTATTGCCGTTTTTTGGGCACATTTCCAGACTCCGTGCTGTTACCGAGAATTTCCTAATGGAAAAACCCAATAACACTTCGCCCGATCCGGGAATCGAACCCAGGACCTCTAGATCGCACGGCACATACTTGTACCGCGAGACCACGAGGCATCTTTATCTTTAGTTGTCAAAGTTAAATTCGGACTGCCTAGATATTCTTACTGCACATGTGCGCTGTACATTCGAGAAGACCTGGCTATCGATAACCAGGTCGGGCAAAGTAACATTAGCGCGACAATAGCCTCATTCCCTATTCTTTGGAGTTCAAAAACAAACAAGGGCATAACACTGACGCATTAATTTAAGCATACTGATGTGATTCAGTAACAAATCTTCCACTAGACATGCACTGACTAGTTTTTCTTTGCAAAATGTTTACCAATTACAAAATGATCGATAGTTATCAAAGTGGTTTGTTTTTGGCAAATTTTTCTCGTGATTTCACGATAAGATGGGGATATCGCCATGTGTTTTTAGAAAGTTCAACGCATCTCGTTGAATCCTGTTGTTATCTGGTAAAGGTATTATCCAAATAATTCCATTGTGACTGGTCTGCGTCTATCGGTACTTAATGGCTATCTTTGTCAGGTTGGCTGTCATTCTTGTAAGTAGACAAATTTATTTACTGGACTATCTTTTAGTACCAGCTGTAGTTGGTTATTATTATGATTGATTATATGATATATATGATTCAGCATTGTTATTATACTCATGTTCAAATTACACGTTACAAATATTATCACTCTTAATTTAATCAGGAAGATGTAAAAGATATACATAAGAATATATATATTATTTAAACAAGCAGTGATGGCCTCGAGTTTTAGGCGCGCGGTCGAGAATTTCGGCGGTCGCAGGTTCAAACCCCAGGCACACACCTCTGACTTTTCGAAGTTATGTGTGTATTCACAATGAATTATCACTTGCTTTAACGGTGAAGGAAAACATCGTGATAAAACCTGCACACCTTAAAGTTCTTAGGAATTTCTTAGGTGTGTAGTCCGCCAACCCGCACTAGGCCAGCGTGGTGGACTAAGGCCTACACCCTCTCAGTTGTAGAGGAGGCCCGTGCCCAGCAGTGGGACGTATATGGGCTGATGATGATGATATATATTATTTTCACCCAAATATTGGAATTCCTATCATCTTCCCAGGATATGTTAGCGTCATTATAATAATAGAATATAATAAAGTTTTACAATAAATACTTTTTAACACGATTAGTCATGAAAACACTGATCCATTGTTATTAATACTACCAATATTGTTAACTAAGGATCCTATAATCTATTGTTCTTAGTTTAGACTTATTAGTACCTTGTTGTGAAGACAACCTTGCGGAACATAAGCACTAGGATTACGATGCAAGGACATAACTTAATGAGGGCATAAAATTGACGTTTATTGTAATATTACTACAGCCCCGTGGCACAGTTGGCTAGACACCAGTTTGCGAAACGAAAGGCCGCGGGTTCGATCCCCGCACCGAGACAAATGTTTGTGTAATCCACAAATATTTGTTTCGGGTCTGGGTGTTTGTGAGACCGAAAAGTCTCTCGTAGTTTCTGATACCCACGACCCAGGACTTGTATCTTAGTGTGGGATCAGAACTATCTATGTGACTGTTGGGTGTATTTATTATGTATTTATTTATTTATTCTTTTATGAGTAATAATTTTCTACTCTAGATTCATATTTTATCATTATTTAACTGTGCGTTATACTTTACCAATATTTCTATCAAATAAGATCCAATATCGATCAATTAATTTTATCAGGTCTTCACTAAACAGCAAGATGTTAAATCAAACACATATTTGTACAAACAAATTATATTAAGTAAAAAAAGATATCACAATATTTAATACTTTCTAGCGTATTGGCTGTCGCCATAATATGTTTGAGGGTAGATTCCTTTGCTAAAGTAGCCAGCGTTTGGGTTGTTTCCATACACTTCGATCAAGAACTTGTATCCTCTCAATATAGTTGGACTCTTCAATGCAATTGTAACGCTTTTGTCGCCGATGCCTCCACTCTCAATGTACGCTTCGCCGTCCTTGTCGTCTCTCAAATCAGTTACGTAAACAGCACCGATAACTTCATTATTTGGAGCGTTGACTATGACGTCATCTGTTCTCTTCCACAGAGCAGGATCAGCTTCCTTGATCTCACTTATTATCTTCCTCGATTGAGGAGTCGCTATTCCAAGTCTGATGTCGTTTGACTTGACGATCGACGCCAAGTAAAGCAGAGCTGTAATTGTCACGGCAACTTTTGCACTCATTTTGGTAAAGCCACGAAAATCTATACTCAAATGAGGAATCGCTGTATCGATTGGCGTTTATATAGCAAACGAATTAGCAGTACATGAGATCATACTACGTTTCTGAGTAATGCACTATTTGACACCCACTTGCTAATATTAAACGCCTTTTAAGTACACCATCTAATCTTACGAGGAAATTACGTCACGAGTCACATAACATATTTGATTGATGTTAAGAACATTTTCAAAGTATTTCTATAGATAAATTGCCTTTGGCGTGTTTACGTCGCCGTGTCCATTCATAGAAGCAACATTTCTCATACCGATGTTAATAAATCGTTCATATTTACTGACGTCTTCGGCATTGGCCGTGATCTTCGAGACATTTCTAACATCGATTTCTATAGTAAAAGACGTATTCAACATGAAGTCGTTTGTAGCCGTTCTTCTAACAGTGATTGTGGCAGTTAAAAGCAACGATTTAAATCTAGGATATCCTGATCTATCTGCTCAGCTAATCTACAGCAAAATTCATCAAGAGAATCCGGCGATATGGGTTAGATCGGAGACTTTTACCGTCAATTGTTCGAGTAATCAGGTCATCAATGCCATCAGAATTCTGGATATGAGACGAGACAAATGGGGAGAAGCGTACATCAAAGCAGGTGGAATAGGCCAGAGGTACGTCACTATTGAACTGGATAGCCCAGGGATATTCCGAGGGTACAATTTCTGGGTGGAAGTGTATGCGATACAAACAAGCTATTTCCTCTACAACCACGGAAAGAAGTGACTATGTTGTGATCAGTTGACGGTGTTTTGTTTTCTGTTAAGTTGTTCTTTGGGTAATTTCGTTACGTAATTCATACTACCGTGTTACATCGTAAGTGTTTTAAATAAATAAATAAAAACTCTAATATTTCTTTGTTATTTTAATTGACTGCCTCGTGGTCTTGCGGTGCAGGTATGTGCCGTGCGATCTAGAGGTCCTGGGTTCGATTCCCGGGTCGGGCAAAGTGTTATTGGGTTTTTCCATTAGGAAATTATCGGCAACAGCACGGAGTCTGGAAATGTGCCTGAAAAACGGCAATAGGCTCGCCCCCTATTACGTGGGACTGATACATACTTGGCGAAATGTGGGTGCAGAAATGCACCTCTGCCTACCCCTTCGGGAAATACAGGCGTGAGTTTATGAATGTAAGTATGTATTTTAATTTTAGTATTCATCTTTATTCTAATGACACACAGTATTTTAACACTATTTAATATCCTTTCATTTTCTCCTGTTTTTACACTTATTAGAAATGTAAATTCTCAATACTTTTCTTAATACAAAAAGAGAATAATTGTTAAAATATTTAAGATTGATCCTTGTACGCCATTTTTAATTTTATTATTAATTGGCTGTAAGAAGCCCTATAGTCTTATAAATTATTGGCTTCGACCGTATAATTTGTGGTTGCCATTTATACGCTACTGAATAAATCGTAAATAACATGAATAATGTTTATTGTGTTGCTCTTTATTCGAATATCTCCAACAAGCCTACAAAAAGGTTTTCATACAGACGTATTTATTGAGCCTTCGAATAGATTCAATGTTTTCCTTCGATCAAAGATGTTTTCATTAGTAATTGATATTCATCATCAGCCCAAATACGTCCCACTGCTGGGCACGGGCCTCCTCTACAACTGAGAGGGTTTAGGCCTTAGTCCACCACGCTGGCCTAGTGCGGGTTGGCGGACTACACACCTAAGAAATTCCTAAGAACTTTTAGGTGTGCAGGTTTTATCACGATGTTTTCCTTCACCGTTAAAGCAAGTGATAATTCATTGTGAATACACACATAACTTCGAAAAGTCAGAGGTGTGTGCCTGGGGTTTGAACCTGCGACCGCCGAAATTCTCGACCGCGCGCCTAAACCTCGAGGCCATCACTGCCGTAATTGATATTGCCGTGGTAAAAGCATTAGCATTCGAATTGATTTCGTGGATTGAGCATTTGCCAATGCCAAAACACGTTTAGTGCCTGCCTCGTGGTTTCGCGGTACAAGTGACGTGCGATCTAGAGGTCTCGGGTTCGATTCCCAGGGCGGGCAGTGTTATTTCGTTTTTCTATTAGGAAATTTGTAACAACAAAGTCTGAAAATGTGCCCGAAAAACGGCAATAGGTTCGCTTCCATTACGTGGGACTAATAACACATCGAGCAGACCTCTGCCTATCCCTTCGGAATGTTAGCTTGAAGAATGCTCCTGATTAACTGAAATACAATGGTCAAATTTTATAGATAATATGTTATTTATAAATATGCACAATACGTGTATTTAATTATAATGTTTTTCATAGGAAATATCCTTTAGTGAAGCACAAAAACAATGGAATTTTACTGCTATATTAATTGGTGGTTTGCTCTTATAGTCAGGGCTGCCAGATTGTATAATACAAAATATGTATGTAATCGAATGGTGTATTGTACCCATGACCATTTCGTATAATATATTCTCAGCCTATCGCCGTCCACTGCCGAACGAAGGCCTCCCCAAGTAGGCGCCAACCATCCCGGTCTTGAGCAGCCCTTATCCATCTGCTACCCGCCACCTTTCTCAAGTCGTCGGACCATCGTGCTGCAGGACGTCCTACACTACGTCTACCTACGCGCGGTCTCCACTCCAACACTTGTCTGCTCCAACGGCCGTCCGTCCGTCGGCCGTTTCGTATAATACGATACAAAAATATAGGTACGGGTGAAATCAAGCTGTCTAAAAGCTAAGGTAACTAAAAGAAAAAAAAAACACAAGAGCTACCTACCGTCCAGTCTCGAATTTTCGAGCATTTATCTAGCTAAGTAAAATTCTTAAAAAAAGAACAGCTAAATTACACAATGGTTATGTATAATGCGATGAAATTTCGTATAATTGCAGATACTAATTACTAAACCGTATCGCTGCGATTTATTTGCTGGCAGCCCTACTTATAGTAAACATATAATATTTTGTGAGTATTTCATGGAATTATTTATGTTTATTATACAATTGTATAGATACCATTAATTGTAAGTTATTTTAACGTTTATTTTTCGTATGATTAAACATTGGAATAAATAAATTAAAATACAAGAAATGCTATACAATTTTAATCGCAAACATCATCAGCCTGTTCTGTGAATTGCACCTAAACCTTTGTATACCAAGTGTGAGTATGCACGTATATTTCCAAATACCATACTGATCTCGCATCAAAACCTATGTGGGAGTTGAACCCGTGACCTTTCGTTTCCTCCAACTGCGCCACAGCTGTCATTTTATGACATAATGAGTTGTATGTTGTTATATATAACTTCTGAGAAATAATGACTCATAACAGTATTTACTAACAAATAAGTTTCTCAGAAATCATTTCTTCCCACGTGTGAGTAAACAGCCCATAAACAGCCTGTGTAATCTTTACTATGAGACAAATAATTACTCGTATGTTAACAAACATTTGTTTTGCTTCTAAACATAGCAGGACTGGAAAGTGCCTTGATACCGCACATTCCGAGACATAATTATTCTAATTTTGATATTTTTGAATAAAAGTATTATTTATTTGACTACCTGTTTCATCATCAGCCCATATACGTCCCACTGCTGGCACGGGCCTCCAATACGACTGAGTGGGTTCAGGCCTTAGTCCACCACGCTGGCCTAGTACGGGTTGGCGGACTACCCACCTAGGAAATTCCTAAGAACTTTTAGGTGTGTAGGTTTCATCACGATGTTTTCCTTCACCGTTAAAGTACGTGATAATTCATTGTGCTGGTGGTACAAGCTGGTGTCTAGCCAACTGCGACACGGGGCTGTCCTTATACGTGAGTAACCTCGTGAATATTTTTAATAAAACATGCATTTTAATGTCACATTATGAAAAATATTTACGCTTTCAAAGCGAGGTCAGAAAGCAGTGATAAATGTATCTTACACAATTGTTTTGACGTATCTGTGACAATATAATTCAAGGAATATTTATTTTGTGAGGAATGGTAAAGATTCGTAGTGAGATTAGACTAAATTATGAATGAAAACAACATGCATTGTCAGCCCATATACACTACCGACAACAAGTTTGGAAGCACTTTTAATACTCTCAATTACTTTAGAAATAATATAAGATATAGTATTATTTAATTAAGAGTGATTAGGTACTTAATTAAAACAACAATTAAACTATTAAACAAAACCATATTCTTATTACTAAAATAATATTATATTTTATTACAACATCGATAATTTTTTATATTATCAATTTGCTATTTGTTTTCACAAAAATTCTAAGTGCTTCCAAACTTTTTGTCGGTAGTGTACGTCCCACTGCTGGGCACAAACTCACTCTACAACTGAGAGGGTTTAAGCCATAGTCAACCAAGCTGACTTAGTGCGGGTTGGTGGACTACACACCTAAAAAATCTTAAGAACTTTTAGGTGTGCAGGTTTCCTTACGATGTTCTCCTTCGCCGTTGAAGTACGTGATAATTCATTGTGAATACATACATAAGTTTTGAAAAGACAGAGGTGTGTCTGGGATTTGAACCCACGACCGCGCGCCCAGATTCTCGACCCAGCGCCTAAACCTCGAGTCTATCACGACTCACACCACAACATGAAGGAAAAGTTTTATAAAAGTATTTAGTTCAATAAAAAAAACGGTTTTGACAAGTAACGCCATCTTGTGATAAGAAGTAAAAGTTGTGGGGTTTTTATTAACCAGCGATTTTTCATAAATGAAAAGTGCAGCACTAGAGAACTCAGATTACGTCTGGAATAATTCTCATATATTTAGAAACTCGAACGATCTTGGCAGCAACACTATTAGTTATTAGAGAATAATAATCCTAATTTTGTAAATGAGAAAATCAGTGTGTTTCTTACACTTTTGTACTAGAATATCTGTACCGAATATCATAGACGAAAGTGCCTTACAAAACTACTTTTTGCTTCTAAAAAATAATGTGTCATTAGCCTAGAAAAATTATGTCGAATGATGAGAGATGATGATGTCACTGGCGGTACTTCCATAGAAGCCCAAAAGCGTTTCACGTTAATTTATAATGTCTAGTTTATAACTGTTTATTGTGGGGTCAGGATATTCTCATTTATATGTCAAATTGCTTGTCAAATTGCTATGTCAAATTCGGAATTTTGCAAGGCAACCGGACTTTTGGGCTTCTATGGAAGTACCGGCACTGGATGATGTATCGTATAAAAGTTAATTTTTAGCAGTCGATGCTGTATTCGGACTGCACTGCAATAATCCTAAGCTAACATTGCGGTCAGTTTACTCAGCTTGTATAAAAAATCTTAAGGTATCAAATCAACTGTGTGCCGTGCTATCTAGATGTTACGAGTTATATTCTCGGATCAGACAAAGTGTTATTGGGTTTTTCCATTAGGAAATCCTCAATAGGACCACGGAGTCAGGAAATGTGCCCGAAAAACGAAAATAGGCTCGCCCCCTATTACGTGGGTCTGATACATCGCGAAATGTGGGTACAGAAATGCAGAGAGCATTTCATTTTTGAGTCTACTCCTTCGGGGAATACAGAGGTTATGTATGTATGTGTTATCAAAAATGATTCATTAGTAATAAGTTACGTCATATTGTTCATCTCTTGACCTATCTAAATTTAAAACAATCGGGAAACAGTAAGTTAATTCCATTAACATAATAATAAACCCTACACCACAACACAGTGATATAAATATATTTCTTATCTGTAATGTAAGTGAGAACAGTTTATAGTCCATACCATTATAAAATGACTTCGTGAAAAGATGTTTAGTAACACCTTTTTTTATCGCAATCATATTGATTATAGGAAAGAAAGTAATATAAAAAATATTTAAGCCTTATTTATGAGATCATTGATTAAAAATTATTATACCTACTCGCATAATGTGAGCGAAATGATTTCCAACTATTCAACTTAGTTTACCATAGCTATACACAAGGAAAACCAGTTTAGTTTTGTAATACGTAAAGTATACGTTCAATTATTCTTGAATCGTAAGAACTATTTATATTTCAATCAACTATATTCGAAACCTTAGAACATGTTCAATATAACACTTTTTATCACGGCACAATATTTTTAGAAAATTCTTCATTCAACATTGACAAATAAAACAATATACTTTGAACACAAAATTTTATAGTTAACTTAATATATCACAATTATCAAGCGTAAATTT
Organism: Hemaris fuciformis; assembly: GCA_907164795.1. NCBI lineage: Eukaryota > Metazoa > Arthropoda > Insecta > Lepidoptera > Sphingidae > Hemaris > Hemaris fuciformis. The sequence goes on from OU015454.1 coordinate 3,510,992, forward strand.
CCACAAGGTATTTCAGTCCGGACCCTCTTTCGCTCTTGAACTTCAAGTTGACGAAATTGAATCCGAGGCCGCCTCGATTGATCGCCGGTTCTGCCATTCCATTCTCCAAATCCTTGATCGCTATACCCTTGATCTTCTGGTCTGGTGTTGAGAGTTCAAAGTAGACTTCTTGGTCCCTTTTAAAAAGAGGGATGGCCGCAGTATCGACGACCTTCTCAAACACTTTCCTCACAGGTCCATAGTCGTAGGTTTGGCCGACTATTACGCTTTTTGAGTACACGAAGTTTATCAAACACAACAATGTTATTAACTTGAACATTTTGAGACGTATGCGTCCGCTGTGGATAGCTGCGAGCCACTGTGTGAGTGAGAAGGTTGATTTAAATGAGACGCCAGAGTGGGAGGTCAAATGCCGTATTTGTGAGCAATGTACGCCGCGTTAGCTGAGGTTTACATGGAATATGAAGTCGTTTCCTTGTTTTTTATATTTATAATGGAGGAAAAAGCAATGTGGACCATTCGCTGCTTAGAAAGCTCAATTGATGGAATTGCCTATTGTAAAGTAAAAATCAGGTGCGAATGACGTGCGAAAAGATAAGAACAATAAGTTATTTTTAATCCAGTTATTATGGAAACTAAATTCATTTGGGCAAGACATTTGGTACGGTGAAGTAAGAGAGTGGTTAAATGGAGTTTAGCAAATTGCAAGACTTGTATTTGATTTGAGAAAGTTGTTAAAGAAATCAATATTAAAAAACTTCAGGTCATTGAAATTAGCTTTTTTGATTTGTCAAGTATTCTGTTCTTCTGTACTATTCACGGACTGACAACAAAGCCGGGAAAAGTGGAGTTGGAGGAGCGTTTTGAGAGAACGATGCAACACAGACATATATGGCTTCATTTGACAAGTGCATTAAATATAATAATATTCATTATGATGTCATAAAATTTCACACAAACATTCGTCAATGAACTGCTCTAAAGAGGTTGTCACGCTTTAATATGTAATGAAGAGAAATACCTACAATTCGAACTCATGAATAAAATAAATAAATACACCCAACAGTCACATACATAGTTCTGATCCCACACTAAGATACAAGTCTTGTGTAGTGGGTATCAGAAACTTCGAGAGACTTTTCGGTCTCACATACACTCAGACCCGAAACAAATATTTGTGGATCACACAAACATTTGTCTCGGTGCGGGGATCGAACCCGCGGCCTCTCGTTTCGCAAGCTGGTGTCTAGCCAACTGCGCCACGGGGCTGTCAAGTTATACGCTGTGTTATGACTTCCGAGATAACTTATAGAAGTATGTATTTACCTCGTGGTCTCGCGGTACAAGTATGAGTCATGCGGTCCTGGGTTCGATTTCCAGGTTGGGCAAAGTGTTATTGGGTTTTTATATTAGGGAATACTTAATAGCAGCACGGAGTCTGGAAATGGTCCCGACGGCAGTAGGTTCGCCCCCTATTAGGTGAGACTGATACATAACTGGCGAAATATGGGTGCAGAAATGCACCTCTGCTTATCCCATCAGGGAATACAGGCGTGAGTTTATGTATGTATATATGTATGTTTATTCATAATATAATATTAATAAAATAATATTTATTCATAATATTCTCTATGCAGCTCCATGTAAACAGCGCTGCAAAGTTTTTAATACACATTAGCTCGTACTGAGCGTATCAACAAGGCTGACCATAGGACATACAATCTGTAGACACCAATTTATAAACACATCTGCGATTTTAAACCTTAACGTGTTGTAATAAGATTGTTTATGGTAACACACGCGAACCAATTAATTAAAGTAATGGGTGCTACAACCAATTCGTGAACTGGCAATTAATATTTCGGTAAATGTTTGGTTTCACTGTACTGATAGAGTACAAAACTATAGCTTTAATGTCGGAGTGAGTGGTTTATCGTTTCATTTTCGTAAATAGGCCGACTGGGGCATATTTTCCTTATACAATGGCCTTTTTAGCTTTCAATTTTAATAAATGACACATACATAATCATATATACATAAACACACGCCTGTATTCCCCGAAGGGGTAGGCAGAGGTGCATTTCTGCACCCACATTTCGCCAGGTATGTATCAGTCCCACGTAATAGGGGGCGAGCCTATGGCCGTTTTTCGGGCACATTTCGAGACTCCGTGCTGTTACTGAGAATTTCCTAATGGAAATCCCAATAACACTTTTCCCGACCCGGGATTCGAACCCAGGACCTCTAGATCGCACGGCACATACTTGTACCGCGAGACCACCAGGCAGTCATTTAATAAGTACTTACATTTAATAAATGAAACTATTTATATTTATGATACAATACTTAATAAGTACGATTGTAGTATAAATGGGACGTAACGATAAGACAAAAGTAAAAGATCCATTTTTCTATATTAATCAAATTTGTACCTGAAATTAAATATCTTAGGGAGATTTTGTCCCAGTTTCCGTTATTAGAATGTTCATTGGTAAAAATATAGACTTCATTTCCTCTATGTCAGGAGTAAATTAAATGCATATCTATATAAAAAAAATATGTATGACACTGAAATAGCCATATTAAGATAAATTGCAAATATAATAGAGTAGCCGTGATGACTAATTCTATTATGCTCTTTACCCGATCTACAAATAGTATCAAACGACTTTATCTAATGACAGTCCATTTTCTTATCACTTTTCCCGTTTTAGAACTCATTTGTAAACCACATATAATAAATTAAAAAGCCTATATAACCTACAGATTTGAATTTTGTTACACATTTTTTCCTAAATTCTACCAAAAACACGTAGTTATGGCGAAATTACTAATTTTACTTATTATATCTGTGCTGGCAACACTGGGTGACGCTCGGGGGAATCTTGCTCTTGGTGACAGCTATGGAGGAACCCTCATTTACCATGAAACCCATAACAAATATGGCATTCCACTGATTCATCGTGATGAAGAAGTGACGGTCAAAGGAGCTGGAGGAGAGGTGATTAAATCAATCCTGGTCCAGGATTTGAAGGGAGATGGAAAAAGCTACATCACACGTGGAGGTATTGGCCAGAACAGCGTCACTATTAAATTGAAGAGTCCGAGAGGCAAAGGTTACAAGTTCATCATCGATGTTTACGCCATGTAGTCTTTTGATTGATTTATAGAAATTTATTTTGTATTTAAATATCGATGTAAAAAGAACATGATCTAAAACTAACACAGGTTACAGTGATTACAAACACATTGAGGTTGAAAAAAACAGACAAAAAATAAGAAAGTTGTTAGAAAAACGTCATTTTTATTTTTTCGTTTTTATTTTTTTTAGCGCCGATAATTGGCGGTACTTCCATAGAAGCCCAAAAGCGTTACACGTTTATTGTGTAATGTATAGTTTATAATTGTTTATTGTGGGGTCAGGATAATCTCATTTATATGTCAAATTGCTTTTGAGCTAATATGGAAGTACTGGCGCCAATGTGATTATCAGTAACTATTGCATGTCGTAGTTTTCGATTACAATATTTTTACACCATGTACCTATATCTTTTAATTCTATCTAAATACGATAATGTGAACCTATTAAGTATTTTTATTATTTGCGCTGGCAATTGTGAAAAATATTAGATACTGGTGTATCTGTATACTTATTTTAGTGCCGTATATAATTTACCTTATATAGTATTGACTCTATGCTAGTCACTTTATATACTATATTTTTATATCAAATGTCACAATTTATTTATGTAATGTCTTAATAAATATATTCCATTATATTTGGTGTATTTGCAATGTTATTTCTTCACCTTTAGGTTTCTTATTAGCTGGAGCGATAGTTAATGATTACAATTAATGATTGGTGTTTTTCAACCTAAGTCGTGTGGCCTCGAGGTTTAGACGTAAGGTCGAGTCAAAAAAAAATCTGCGGTCTCGGGCTGAAGCCCAGGCACACTCCTTTGACTTTTTGTAGTTATATGAGTATTCGCAATAAATTATCACACATTATCATTATCACATCGTCATCATATAAATTATTACAATTTTTAGGTGTGTGTGTGTATTTTTTGGGTTTCTTCAGGGTGTTTTTCTTCACCGTTAAAGAAAGTGATAATTCGATGTGAATACACACATAACTTTGAAAAATCAGTGGTTTTTGCCTGGTGTTTGAAACTGTGACCGCCGAGATTTTCCATCGCACGCCAAAATCCATTACTACTTTATGGCCTTATCCCACCACACACCTGCCACTAACTTCTGTGCTCCAGGACCAACAGCACGACGCTTAGTTTTGATGCCGAACACTGAAGCTCAGCGAATCTAAGAGAACATAGTTTGTCATAATCGCGTAATGAAGTTAATCAGATAAAATAAATAAAGGAGGAGTTTGAAACAGAAAGTTGTCCACTTCCCTTCACAGAAAAGCGAGTGACAAAATATTGGACTACGAGGTTTCACTTACAATTTAAAACTAGAGGCAATTAACGCAATACGGGTAAATAACTATAAGCCATTACTTATTATATATCACGTAATTTTATTCTCTAATTGCGTACGATTCAAAATCAATAACGTATTTCCAACTATGACAAATATCCTTATCGCTTCTTAATTATCGGCAGATATATAATTCCATAATAAACGAATAATATTATTTTCAGTACAGAGTAATTCAATATTAAAATAAAACCGTAATAAACTTCAAAGAATCGTAGAAGTAGGTACGTCTTAATGAGGAAAGACACGAGGAAACATTTCAAGGCATGTGTGGTCACGAATGAGACATATAGTCACAATGAGGACAAATTGGTGATCGTCAGTCTAAAATTGTACTTTGCATACACACGGTCACGTCAGCCTTCCTTATTCTAAAGGAAATAGTTTATTTTACGCGACTGACTCAGAATATTTAAGATTTCAACTTGCGCAAAATATACATTTAATGAATACGCAACCAAGAGGTATATGTACACTCATATTTTGCCAAACTTTTGGACGAATTTCCCATGCCTTAGAATTTTGTGTTGGAGAAATAAAACACTAATTTGTCCAACGAGCGAATCGAGTTATTGGGTTTTTCCTTTAGGAAATTCGTAGTAGCAGCACGGAGGCTAGAAATGTCCCCGGAAAACGGCAAAAGGCTCGCCCCCTATTACGTGGGACTGATACATACCCAGCGAAATGTGGATGCAAAAGCGCACCTGTTCGCAGAATACAGGCGTGTGGTTATGTATGTATGTTCTAAATAGTAGGTATAGTATGTTCATAGTCAAGTATTAATGCTGCCTTGTATAATCGCTTCTACTGGACTATGTACAAAAACAAAACAAGGCACCACATCGTGCGCAATAAATAATAATAAATCAAGACGAGAGTTGGTTCGTATAAATTGTAAAGAAAAAAAGCGTAATATTTATTACGTTAGGTGAATTCAATAAAACTTAACCCCGGAGATATACTGCACTTGATTTGTTACCATCGTGTGGATCTATATAGAGCTGTTGATCTACATCACTGTACATAGTCAGCCCTGTGGCGCAGTTGGCTAGACACCGGCTTTTGAAACGAGAAGTTGCGGATTCGATCCCTCCAGAGAGACAAATGTTTGTGTGTTCCACTGTTTCGGGTCTGGGTGTGAGACCGTAAAGTCTCTCATAGTTTTTGATACCCGTGACACGAGACTTGTATCTTAGTGTGTAGTTAGAACTATGTGTGTGTTAGGCGTATTTATTTATTTAATGCTTTTATTCTTTTTATTTTTTATATTACTGAGTTGAAAGAAAATAATAATTGTATCATTCGGAATCAACCATTTTTACAATTGAATTAAATTTTATTTACTTCCCATTTCTAAGAAATCTAGCCATCTCTGAATCAGTATGAGTTTGGTATTTCGATAAAAAAGTTCTTACCTCATTTAATTTAAGATTTTAGATTTTAATCAGAGCGTGTTTGTACAAATACAATTATCATTCATGGCATTAGATGTTACCAAAATTTTACATTCAAATTTATTGTCACACTTAGATAACGATTTGACTTACTAATAACAACTCTATACGTATCCCTACCATTTATCTCAGTATATTACCACATCTCGTGGTATCGGCTAAGCGTGAATATAATGGCCCATAATAGTGTTTAAGTAGCCCTAATGAGGGGTCTCAGAGATCAAAAGGGTTTTGGGTTCCCTTTTTGTTTCACATAACCGGTTTTGGGCATTTTAGTACGTCTATTAATTACTCTCTCTCAGCCGTCTATACAATACCTTAGTTTATAGCAGTCCACACACGATTGTTTTTCAAAGGTCTCTTTTAAGGTTAAAAGGAGGTGTTAGTCTTGCTAACTCTAGTATATAGAAAAGATTCCTTCTTTTTACACGGAGCGTAATAGTACCAGATGGTCTTTTAAGTATATTGTTTTTTTTTACTATTGCTTGGATCTTATTTAATTAAAACTTGTATGTGTAAATTAGCTTGTTGTGGTCGCCTATAATTATAACAGCAATTAGTTCTTAGATTTGGGTGTTGTAAAAGTATATCAAATTCATCATCATCATCAGCCCATATACGTCCCACTATTGGGCACGGGCCTCCACTACCTCTGAGAGCGTTTAAGTTTTAGTCCACCATGCTAGCCTAATTTTGAATCTAAACCATTCTCAAATCCCCTCGAACACACACAAAAATTTTCACCCTGATCGGTCCAGCCGTTTAGGAGTTCGATAATGTTATCGAACATCTGTATGTACAGACAAACATTCATTTTTATATAAATAGATAATTATATTATAATTGGACAGTTAATAGACACTTATGATTTCCCACGAATATATACGCTTCAAGTAAATATTATAAGTTTCGATACATACATACATAAACTCACGCCTGTATTCCCCGAAGTGGTAGGCAGAGGTGCATTTCTGCACCCACATTTCGCCAGGTATGTATCAGTCCCACGTAATAGGGGGCGAGCCTATTGCCGTTTTTCGGGCACATTTCCAGACTCCGTGCTGTTACTGAGAATTTCCTAATGGAAAAACCCAATAACACTTTTCCCGACTCGGGAATCGAACCCAGGACCTCTAGATCCCACGGCACATACTTGTACCGCGAGACCACGAGGCAGTCATAAAAAATAGATAGTTATATTATTATATTATAAGTTTCGATATATTAAACGAAATCCCTAGCCCACAGTTAAATTCTGTACAATAAAATGGACACAACGCGACAGTAGAACGCATAAATATGTAATCGAGCACCGAAGCGCGAACATTTTCTATGGGATCCTCACGCACACACAAATATAAATCAAGATACACTTATGAATATATGCAAATAAAGACGAACTATCAACGCTAATACCATTTGGAGTACAAAGTGTGACACAGATTAAACATTATGTATTATTTAGTAATAAATTTTATGAATTGTCAAACGTTTCAGCTGATACGGTAGATGTTAAGAAACAAACAGATATGTCGGAGGTTAAATTTTCTTTTTATTTATATCAGGTTATCTACGTCCCACTGCTGGCCATAAATATGAGCTCTTTTGACAGCCCCGTGGCGCAGTTGGCTAGACACCAGCTTGCGAAACCAGAGGCCGCGGGTTCGATCCCCGCACCGAGACAAATGTTTGTGTGATCCACAAATATTTGTTTCGGGTCTGGGTGTATGTAAGACCGAAAAGTCTCTCGTAGTTTCTGATACCCACGACACAAGACTTGTATCTTAGTGTGGGATCAGAACTATGTATGTGGCTGTTGGGTGTAATAACCGGGAATCGAACCCAGGACCTTGAGATCGCACGGCACATACTTGTACCGCGAGACCACGAGGCAGAGCTGTATTTTGTGATTAGGAAAACGTATTTTTTTTTTTTTTTGTCAAGATTTTCTAACGTCAATGTGTTTGTAATCACCCTGGCTATTAGCAGTCTTAGTTTTTTTACACTCTGTATATTAAAAAAGTCAGCACATATCTTATCTCGATGCCCGGAAGAGCACTCGTTCTGAAGCAATTCCATTCGAGTGTTCGACAAATGTATGAGGCAAAGCGCGATAATAATCAGCCAAATCAGAAAGTCATTATCATCCTTATATAAAACGATATCTTTACAGAGCTAATTATTTGTAATTATAGGTAATTAATCTCACTGTTTTATTTCACGCCAAATGTTTTGTTACAATAAATTCATTTGTTATTATGTATGTTATAATACTCTTGCAAGCCTTGCTTCATGTGTGCTGTTGTGTCAATACGTTAATAGAACCAGTGGAAACAGAACTGATAAGTGATAACGTCGAAGTGAATCGTGCTATTCCAATGAATGCTACGTTTTACAGAACAGTTAAGAGGTATCGCTGTGGCACTCAAAATATAGACGGTAAGTTCGACAATCGTATGATGTCCATCAGTGGCGGTACTTCCATAGAAGCCCAAAAGCGTTACACGTTTATGTTTAATGTTTAGTTTACAATCGTTTATTGTGAGGTCAGGATATTCTCATTAAGATGTCAAATTGCTTATGTTAAAGATTTAAAACTGACATTATTCGGAATTTTGTGAGACACGCTGGGCTTTTGGGATTCTATGGAAGTACCGCCACTGGTTTCCACCATCTATCACACATACATACATACATACATACATAAACTCTCGCCTGTATTCCCCGAAGGGGTAGGCAGAGGTGCATTTCTGCACCCACATTTCGCCAGGTATGTATCAGTCCCACGTAATAGGGGGCGAGCCTATTGCCGTTTTTCCGGCACATTTCCAGACTCCGTGCTGTTACTGAGAATCTCCTAATAGAAAAACCCAATAACACTGCCCGACCCGGGAATTGAACCCAGGACCTCTATATCGCACGGCACATACTTGTACCGCGAGACCACGAGGCAGTCTATCACATTCTTCATGATCTTCATGCATATAAAAAAAAACATTATTAGTGCCTCTAGCGTTGCTAAAGTCCTGGTAACTACTTACCATGGGTGGGCTGTAACTCGTCTACCTTCGACAGCTATTAAAAAAAAAACTTTCCCAACTGCATTCCTATATGAGGTTATACAACAGAAAAGTATAGGAAAAAGTAATAATGTGTGTTATCGCTTTCTGTTAGTACTATTCTGCGTTATCCGTTTCCTAGAATTAATGGAGCGCACTAAATGTTATCACTAACATTGATAATACGTAAACACATGCGTCACTATTTAACGTAATCGTTGCGTTAAAAGACAAAATATTTATGTTTTTATACGCTCAAAGGGCTATTAGTATTAGCCTGTATGTAAAATAAAGCTATAGACAATCTGTAGCTGTCATTAAACAGTAGGGTGGAGTGATTTTTTTTTCTTAGCCTGGGGGTCGAATTTGTAGCTTATGAAAAACAACACTTTATAACGAAAAAAATCTTTCTCGACATCGTGAGGCGGCTCGCTCACGTTTAAAATTAATTACGAGTCAAAATTTTTGGTTGCCAAAAAAAACGCCCTTAAAGCGTTAGAAATTTCAAAGTAAAAAATGCCAATTAAAAATCATCAGTTAAAAAATTGTGACTATTGTTTTAGTTTTGAAAAAAGTCCTAAAAAGTAAAATATTCTTTGGGCACTAAAATAAAAATTGAGTTGGAAATTATCATAATTGTTAATTCTTAGATGTTTTAAAAGATTACAAGGCAAAAGTGTATGTCGGGGTCACCGGCCTTCCAGCCCGGCGCGCGGCGACGTCACGTCCGCGCAGATGTTAGTGCCGAGCTGGGTCCCTAACTAAACCCTAATCTACACGGGCATACCGACCAAATCCCCTGGTGACTATCTCCGCGCCAAGTTGGGCGACCACGGTACGGTCTCCACCGTCTCGGAGTTGTAGGGAGCTCAGTTGCACCCCCACTAGCTTGGTTCGAACGCCCCGGTTGTAGTTGGACGCCCGCGATGGACACAGATCGCAGTGCCTTTCGGAGTCACTTTCAGTAAGGACGTGCTGCCCCCGCAGCGCGCCCAGCGACTCCTAGGGCCCCTTTGAGTAGCCCTTTACGACAGGCAGAGGATCCCGTGGTGGGATTCTAACGCCCCCTTGCCACAGGGCAGGGTCATCACGGCGGAATTCTTTCGTCCTCTGACCATTGGCTGCCAGTATATGTTTTGTTTTGTTTACAGATTCATATTTATTAATATACGGTTCGAAAGGCTGGTCGTTCCCGAATCAGGATGTGAATGTTACTCTCGCATATCCTACAGCTCACGTGAGTATCCATTATCTTGTAATCACTAATTGCAATATTTTTAGAGCTCCGTGCTTAAAACGGAAAAAACGGAACCTTTATAGGATCACTCGTGTCTGTCTGTGTACACTGGGTCCGCGTGGTAGACTAAGACCAAAAACCTCTTAGTTGTAGAGGCCCGTGCCTAGCGTGGGATGCACATGGGCTGATAATAATAAAAATATTTGTAGAAAATGTATATAAATAAATTTGCAATTGAAATTTGCTGTGTATCCTCAAATAAACATCTTCGGTACTTGACAAATAAGATTTTTTTCTCTAGGTATTTTAATTCTAATTTAGCGAAGCATGCTGCATAATATGTATCTTCTGCTTTAGCTTCATATGCTAGATTTAAGCTTAGCTTCCCAATTTTTGGCTCGGCAGTGCTGCATTTCCAAGGTCAATATTTAGATAAGATAAGCTTGATTAACATAATTATCTGTTTAATATGTATTTTTCATGACGCATTGTGTAAAAGAATGGTTATTATACGCAACATGCAAACGGTCAACCATCTGGACACTAATTACTCGGTGTGGACGCTTTGTTCTTAGCTTAATTAGTAAACATATGAAAAATCGAAAGATGCAGGTTTCATCACGATGTTTTTCTTCACCGTTAAAGTAAGTGATAATTCGTTGTGAATACACAAATAACTTCGAAAAGTTAGAAGTGGAGAGGAGGTGTGTCTGAAGTTTCAACCCAGCACCGACCGTGACCGTTTTTAGAACGAGGAGCAAAATTGGTGCAAAACTTCGGGGATGAGAATTTTGAGTATTGGGTTAAGCGCTCCGTCGCGCATGAAGGTCGCAATTACTGCAACGCCACTCAGCGCTGCTGAACACGCCTCAGAAATCTTAAAAGTGGATTAATATAACGCTAGATTGCATACGCTTAAATGCAAATGGTTCGTGGTTGTGGGAACATTTTAAATATTGTTGAAACACCCTTCCAGACACCCATAACCAGACAATAACATTTCCGAATAGAAGAACCCGATAACACTTTACCCAATCAAACCTAGGTAGTCTTAATCGCATAACTCTTCTAATGACACTCAATAACACTTACTTACTAAGGCCTCATTCCAATCACCAGTAAAGGGAATATGGTCTGATGTAATATTTTTTTTACAGACACGCCAGTTCGACACTGAAACCTTTGAAGAGGTCATCATCGTTGGTTTTAAAGTAAATTTATACTTGGACGGATCCCACAGCGTGGGCTACATCAGTGGAGGGGGAATTTATGAGGTGAGTACATAAAACGACAAAATATACATCCATATATAACCTCATGCCTGTATTCCCCGAAGGGATAAGCAGAGGTGCATTTCTGCACCCGCACACACCGCTTTTCGGGCACATTTCCAGACTCCGGGCTGTCACTGAGAATTTCCTACTGGAAAAAGCTAATAACACTTTTCCCGACCCGGGAATCGAACCCGGGACCTCTAGATCGCACGGCACATACTTGTGCCGCGAGACCACAAGGCAGTCAACAAAATATAATGTGATATCACCACAAAGGAACTCGAACTGTACTTAAAAAGACCCGCTCAAGTAAGCTTGGACTGCAGAAAGAATGGGCTGGTTTGGGGTGGCGCCATGTGCTTCCCTAAAAGTAGGGTAGGCAAGGTTCCTTCTCGGCACCCACGTTTTGCCATGTGTGTTTAAGTCCTACGTAATAGGGGGGAAGAGTATATAAGTCTATAATAAGACCTGTCGTTCTGTATGGATCGGAGTGTTGGGCTACGTAGAAGATGGACGGAAGACAGATGCATCAGAAATGCGAATGTTGCGACTGCCTCGTGGTCTCGCGGCTCAAGTATGTGCCGTGTGATCTAGAGGTCCTGGGTTCGATTCCCAGGTCGGGCAAAGTGTTATTAGGTTTTTCCTATTACATGGAACTGATACATACCTGGCGAAATGTGGGTGCAAAAATGCACCTCTGCCTACCCTTTCGGAGAATACAGACGTGAGGTTATGAGTATTTGTATGTCATTAATAAAATTTAAGTTGTTTACATCGGTTGAAAGCATGCCGGCTTGTTAAACCAGATAAATACAGGAACTTTCTACCACCAAGCAACAGCTTTTAAATACCTACAAGCCTACAAACAAAGTTGTTAAATAGCACTATTATTAATAATAACCGTTAATAACATAATTTGCAAGATATAAACAGATAGTACATATAAAATCTTTCTCTTCATGAAATCATAAAACCATACAATGTATACAAGCTTTACGGGTAATAAACGTTCCATAACGGAGATAATGTAACACATAATACAAAGTTGTATCTTCATAATACTTTGTGTTTATGGGTCTTCAAATCGCGAATGAATCCGTTTTTTTCAAGCAAGCGCGCTCTCTCGTAGGCCGTGCCGGGCGAGTCAACAAAGCTCAGGGCTATCACATAATAAAAATAAAAAAAAAGGGTGGCACTTCGGGAGTGCCGGCTGAAGTGAAAACTTGCAACATTAATCTTGTGCATTTTTGAATATTTTGGAACGGTTAGGGAATAATTTCAGACGAATTGCTTTATTTATCAGTATTAAAGTACTATAAAAAAAACTCAATTAAAATACAATATTTATTGCGCTATCATATATAAACATGATAATTTATATTACAAAATGTGCCTTACGCATTTTCGATCAGGTTCACGTGATCTGACGGGAGTTTGACATTTTTCACCCATCCCAAAATAAGCACAGCGCCGCTAAAGAAGTTGTTACTTCAAAAATCGGATTAAAACTGTTGTTTATCGAATATAATTCGCCTACTTAAAGATTTCGTGTTAGATAATTTAGCACAAAAATATATGTAAATGCCTTATTATATATTAAAATAATGGCTTAATATACTTATTATAATATTTCATGTAGGTCAATAAGCTGCATTATCCGGGCTGAATAAGCCTATTATAACATAACTGTAGTAAGAATCATCATCATCATCAGTCTATATACGTCCCACTGCTGGGCACGGGTCTCCTCTACAACTGAAAGGGTTTAAGGCTTTAGTCCATAACGCTGGCCTAGTGCGAGTTGGCGGACTACTCACCTTAGAAATTCCTAAGAATTTTTTGATGTTTTTCACGATGTTTTACTTCATCGTTAAAGTGCGTGATAATTCATTATGAAAACACACATAACTTCGCAAAGTCAGAGGTGTGTGCCTGGGGTTTCAGTCCGCGACCACTGAGATTCTCGATTGCATGCCTAAACCTCGAACTCATCACTACTTCACGAGCAGTAAGAGTAACATTCACACATTCACGCTTTCACCACATAGAGGTTGGTTTTTATACTTCGTGTCGATCCTAAGAAAATTCAAATAGAAACACGAAAATTAATGGTGATAAATATTTTTGTATTGTTTCAGGACTCAATAGCTCTGACGTTCATTTGCAGCAACATTTCGAGGTTATTCTACCAGTTCTGGCTGTACGGCGTACCCAAAAGCAATTTTGACGAATTAATGTCCATTAACAAAACCTACAGGATATGTTGAACGTGGATGTAAAAAAATAACTAATAAATTTATCTTTTAATGCCCTCAATTCCGTATCGGATGCTTTTAACTTCAAAATTTCAGCCCCTATTAAATATGGCGTGTTGATATATAGTGAGATCTAAAGGTACTGAGTTAGATTCCAAGGTCGAGCAGTGTTATTGCCATTTCCCATTAGGAAATTCTCAGTAGCAGCACGGGGTCTGGAATTATGCCCAAAAAATGTCAATCGGCTTGCCCCGTATTACGTGGAAAGAAAACACAAATGTGGGTATAGAAATGGGTATCTGCCTACCCCCTTGGAGAATACAGACGTGAGCTTATTTACATATGTATGTAATAGTCAATCGACATACAAAAATGCTACCAATACATTTCCTATTCTATTTACTCCTAATGGAAAACTCTGAGCAAATCAAATTCATTATTGAATTGTTGGAACGTTTGCTCTCATGTTTCTATCAGGCGCCTGCTCGGAAGGGTCGAGTTCTGTTACGGAAAGTTATAAAGGCGGTGTTATTACCGGCTCTAACGACACCTGAGACCTCGTCTAGACTAGTAATAAAAACAACTTCATACAATATTCGATCAATATTAACCCGGGCTGTTACTATAAAAGATTATTGAAAAGCTCATGTGTATAATTCTGTTTACCAAGTTCCATGCATGGTTTATACTGAGTTTTAAACGAAATTGAGTAGTTCCTTGGTTGATTATTATCATTTTGAAGCGAAATTATGCTGCGATCTAAGCTAAACACAATTTTGTAAATCTATTTTTTTTTAAATTGAATATTGTTGTCTTTATGTAAGCAACAAAATAGAATGGTTTTTCATTTCAGCAATGTCGAGCTAAGAAATTTTTGCACATGCAAGATCTGTAGGCATTTGACTTCATTTTGAAGTATTTTTTTACATCTCATTTAAATGAATGCCCAGGGCTGGGCAAAATACATGCTTTGCTTTAATTGAAATACAAATTACAAAATACTGTATCGCAAGTAATTAAAAAATACAAAATACATTTAAGTAAGGTATTAGAAATACAAAATACAGTATTTTAGCTATTTTTAATTGAAATACAAAATACAAATTACAAAATAATGCATATTTATTTGTTTTGGAATAGTTTTTTTTTTTAAGGCAGTTTTTGTTTTATTATTGCAGGTCCTGATGAGCACAAACTTAATACTAAATGAAGGCTAAATGTATTTTGAAGCCTCGAGTATTTGAAATACTAATTACAAAATACTTCGGCTTCACGTATTTGAAAAACAAATTACATTTTAAGAAAGTAATTAAAATACAAATACAGAATACGTATTTGTATTTCAATTACGTATTTCAATTACAAGTAATTCAAATACTGCCCAACCCTGTGAATACCTATCATACTAACATCGTCTTGGTCGAAGGAGGGCTTAGCACTGTGCAGTTGGCATTCGTGTTTTAATAACAGACACCTAAACCTATTTTAATAAGAATTGATGTGATACTAAGGAGATTTAAGAAAGTCCACTGTTAGTCGTCCTGGACATGATCTTACTAATATTATAAACGCGAATGTTTGTATGTATTGAAGTTTGGTAGTCATTCACGCCACAACCACTGAATGGATTTCAATGAAATTTGAAATGGGGGTAGCTAACACCTTGCATTACCACATAATATGCTATTTATTGTACTGGAAAATTAAATTTGACGCAGGTGAGACTGCGGGTTACTACGGGTTACTACAGCTAGTAAAAAATATTAAGAATTTCCTGTAAGGAACTTAAAGATCTAATAAAATAGCCATAATATACTTACAACCAGCTTCCATTCGTCCACGGTTCTCGTTTTCCTCTAGTTATATTCTTCTCGTCAGCCACAATCCACACAAGCGCTGCCAAAAGTACTAGAAATCGGAACACACTAGTCGACGCCATTTTGTAAATCAAAGCGCACAAAATGGCGGATCTCACATGTTTCACTTCAGTCACATTTCATATTATTAAAATAGAATGCGATCACGGTTTTTACAATAACATTATGAGATACTTTTATATAAGCCTGCTATATATTTTAAATTAATTAATTTATTTATTATTCGTATGCCATAACACTCATAGTTTTGACCCCACATCGAGTCATAATGCTATGGTATTACGTATGCCTTTGTTCCTCATTCTTTTTTATTTCTGGTAGTAAAGCAAAAGAAAAAAAACAAACAGGTTTAGTTTGTTCTAGTTATTATATGAAGAGATTTAAATATGATGTAGGTAGGTATGCTTGATTGACATTATGATAAAGTACCGACTTTTTCTTAACGTTCTATGCCGTAAAATATATTAATTAAAACATTCTGGTTATGTCTAAGAAAAATTCCTAATAATGATCTTTAATCTTTAAATCTTTAGTTAACAAAAGCAATTTGACATATAAAAGACAGTAACAATAAAAAATTGTAAACTGGACATTTCAAAATTAGTATAACGCTTTTGGGCTTCTATGAAGTATCGCCATTGGTCTATATATCTCCTATCATGGGCCTCTTCTTCAACTGAGAGCGTTTAGGCCATAGTCCCACACTTTGTAACCGAGTTATCGAATTAAAACCAGACAACTGGATATAACAAAAAACGAATAGCGTGTCATTGACCGGAGCAAAATGTAATACAATCGTTGATTGATTAGGTGGCGTTCCTTTTCAAATTATTATTTAACGACTGAACGCAGATCAGTGACGCTGAGACCTATAAAAGGGGACTAATTGTCATATTATTGTGAAATACTTATATACAATTATGAAATTTAATAAAGTATTAAAATACGAAGTCGTGATGGCCTCGAGGTTTAGGTGCGTGAGAATCTCGACGATCGCGGGTTAAAACCCCACCTCTGAATTTTCGAAGTTATGTGTGTATTCACAAAGAATTACCACGTACTTTAACGGTGAAGGAAAACATCGTGATGAAACCTGCACACCTAAAAGTTCTTAGGAATTTCTTAGGTGTGTAGTCCGCAAACCCTCACTAGGCTAGCGTGGTGGACTAAGGCCTAAACCCTCTCAGTTGTAGGGGTGGCTCAGAAGTGGGACGTATATAGGCTCCTGCTGATGATGATGATGAGTAAAATATGAAGCAACTGCTATCTAGACGTTCCGAGTCAGGAAAAGTGTTATTGTTTTTTTTTTCATAAGGAAAAGTAGTAGATACGGAGTCTGGATATGTGCCCGAAAAATAGGATTGGTCCCTATTATGTAAGACTTAAAAAACAATTGGCGAAATTGATTGTATAATTTATACTACCAACTATTGAGATTTAGATAGTCTTGATAGATTGTTTAAATTATAAAACCGATGTCATCAAAGTAACAAAAACGCTATCATCATCATCAGCCCATACACTGCTGGGCACGGGCCTCCTCTTCAACTGAGAGGGTGCAGGCCTTATTCCACCATGTTGGCCTAGAGCGGGTTGGCGGACTACACACCTAAGAACTTTTAGGTGTGCAGATTTCTTCACGATGTTTTCCTTCACCGTTAAAGCACGTGATAATTCATTGTGAATACTCGTACACATGCCTAAACCTCGTACCTAGTATTTGTATGTATTGTACTGTAATTGTAATGTATTGTACTACCAACTACTGACAATTAGATAGTTTTGATATATAGTCTAGACAAAATGCACGTAATTATAATAAACGCATGATAAAACCAAAGTCATCAAAGTAACAAAAAGGTTTTTTTAACAATTTCCAATTTTATATACACGCTTAAGCTGTACTTACACGGAGTCGTCCGTCCGTCTGTATACACTAATCCGGCTTACCGCTAACAACATTAACATATAACTTATACCTGCACTCGGCAGAGCAATTACGATAAGTCGAAAATAATGAGTAAAACCTGCAATGGAAACCTGAAGATATCAGACTGACTATTTAAATGCCTAGATTTCTAAGTGGCGTGGACGTGGGCACTGATCTAGACCGATCTTGTATTAGCTATAATAAGATGCCGGGTCTATAGCCTGTTAAAATGCGCCGTAGTAAGAAAAGAGCAAACTAGTATTTTCATCTCAAATTTATTATTTTTAATTTTAAATACACGAAATAGTCACATAACTCTGACTAGTTAGCGTTACTTCCATAGAAGAAAAAACCCCAGCTTGCGTTACAAAATTCCGAATAATAAGCTTTAAGCTTTAAATCTTTATTTAACAAAAGTAATTTGATCTATAAATGAGTATATCCTGACCTGACCCCACAATCAACAATCGTAAACTAGACATTACACAATTAACGTGTAGCGCTTTTGGGCTTCTATGGAAGTACTGCTACTGGCTCTGACCCCACATAAGAATGCGCGTCTTATGTCGTGGGTATCAGAAACTACCAAAGACTTTATGGTCTCACAAACACCCAGACCCGAAACAAATATTTGTAGATCACACAAACATTTGTCTCGATGTGGGGATCGAGTCCAAAAGCTGCTTTTAAGCCAACTTTACACTAGGCTGTCTTTGATTTGTTGTTTAATTCATTTGATCGATAAACTAATAAAATAACTGAATCTACAAAAAGATAGGCAAGCGTTAAACCGCGTTTCAATCTCACGTAATAGAAATTCAGGCTACAGCGGTTAACCAGACTAATTTCCAGATTCCGTTTTGTTAATGAGATTTTTGTAACAAAAATCCAATAAGCATTGCGATTGCACGCCCTAATTTATTACAAAGTTTGAGCTCAAGTTACAGTCATTTTACTCGTACAAAGTCAATTTGTATTTCAAAAAAACCTTTTTGACTAGTTATTTTCAAATGATATAACATCTTTCTCGGTTTAGATTAATACCTATTTGCCAGACAGGCTAACTGACTCGTTTACATCATTACATGGGTTTTGAATTACGTCTCTGCTTCCCGCTTTAGGAATACTAGCTTCATGGTACGTCCATTATTTGTCAATTTACTAAAGCGGTCATGAGATGTGACGAGTGATATAGTTTATCAGAGCAATGACGCGAAATGTATAATAAAGTAAAACTAGTTTTGAGACGCACATATTTTTATTCAGGTCACGTAATAACCACGAAACGGATGTGAACCTGGGACTTGTAGGGAATTCGTTCAAGGTCGTAGTGTATTTCGCAATATACGGATTTTTTTAGCCTATGTCGCGCGGGACACAATTTTATTAATATTTATTTATATATTTATTTTATTAGGGAAATATACAGACCAATTACAATTAAAAATATAAAGCAAAAATATAGTACACAATCCAAAACAATTTCCACTAATATTTAAAACATAAAATTGAAGTAGCGAACGACTAATCAGACAAGAAAGAGATAAATTAAATTATACAAAAACAAAAAGCATTTATACAATATTACCTAAACTAAACTAACAATTACTTACACTAGAAAAAAGTAATTTCTTATAATTATTAAGCGACTCAAAGAATACAAACTCGTATGTATGTTATTTCAGCTGATGTACTCAATTCTTATGACATCTAACATTAAGAATGCGCATTTTGACTTCCATTTCTGGCTCGTGTTCCAAATACGTCGAGAGTCCATTAAAAAACAATGCAATGTAACAAAAAACTACCGGTTCGAAGCATCGTTGGCGGCAACATGTGACATCGTCCTCGTAAGCATTCGACAATAATCGCTCTGAATTACTTGCATCATCAAAAAGTCAGTTCGATAAAATGCAAATTAAATTTTGACAAGCCGTACTACATATCGAGGTTCCGTTAATTGGGCGCAGTTTGTTTGGATTATGTATGTAAATTGTTTTTTAATGAGGGAGAGATTACAATAAGATTTTATTGTATTTATAATAAAGGTCACAGAACGTCGAATGCTCGTTTTTTATAATTAACCGATGTGATATTTGACGTCTTTTGAACAGCAGATTTTCTGATAATAATAAGAGTGATCTAAATGATCGTATTAAGTAGGTGTTTGGAAACATGGAAAGGGGAAAAAGGGAGAAATAAAAAGACTTAAGAATAAGACTTGTCCTAAGCAACCTTTACTAACATTTTCAAGGGGGTTAAATTTGTAGATATTATTTGGAACAAATATGGAGATAGCAACACTTTTCCTCGCAAGAAAGTATCGTGTAAGAAGCACCTTGAAACTAGAGTCTGCTGGTTCCTCCCCTATTCCAAGACAAATATTTGTGCGATCCACAGATAATTGTTTATGGTCTGGGTGTTTGTGAAACCTAAAAGTTTTTCATAGTTTCCGATACCCACTATGCCTTGCATTTTAATATGAGTCAGGACTAGGTTTGTGGCTATTGGATCAAAGATGTATTAATTACGTATTTTATTGTTTTTATAAAGCAAACTGTTAGGCAAAAAGTAGTTAGATGACATTCTACAAAATTATTGTAGAAAGCATCAATTCTTTAAATAGTCTAACAATCCACTTAGAAAGCAAACGACGTTCTTCCGCTAGAAAAGGTAAATTAGATGAGTTTAACTTGTGTTGATTGGGTAAATCCCAATTTTGGTTGATGCGTAGGACCGTCTTATATCACCAAATATGGTACTATTGTTGTTTATTGGAGAAATGTGCTACATGTGTGGGAGTGTATGCAAGAGTGTAGTTGCGTTTTAAAATGTTTATTTCATTCGTATTTATTTTAATTTTCAAATGTTATAGGCAGAGCAGGTATACATCCTCACATACGATTAAATTGGTGTGCTGGTTGTATAAAAAAATCTGTAAGAAGTTAGAAATCTTTCTCAAGCAATCAATGAACCCTTTTTGAGTAGTGTATAGATGTAGCAAAGTTTTTCAAAGCATTAAGTATTTTTATATTCTTATTTCAATTTTCTAAACCATAGTCAAAAATATTACAAACAAATTCATTTTTCGATTATTTCGGACGTTTTTACGGGAAATATTACTCAAAATATTTATTGTAGTATATTACACGTAGAAAAATTAAGGTTAATATGCTGAAGCATATCGGCATGAGGGTATGAGGTCACGAGAGATGGGAATCTGTCGCCCTTGGAAACTCTTACAGGCCGTATCTCGCCTACCATCAGGTAACGTATTGTCTGTCAGGTAACTGTTTCGCGTAAATGCATCAATTTAATAATAAATACACCCAACAGTCACACACATAGTTCTGACCCCACACTAATGTACACGTCTTGTGTCGTTGGTATCGGAAACTACGAGAGACTTTCCGGTCTAACAAACACCTAGACCTAAAACAAATCATTGCGCATCACACAAACATTTGTCAAGGTGCGGAGGTGGAATCTACGCGACAGCCTCTCGTTTCGCAAGCTGGTGGTTAATCAACTGCGCCACTGGGCTGTCAAAAATAAAAATAATATTCTAATTTTTTACAGCCCCGTGGCGCAGTTGGCTAGATACCAGCTTGCGAAACGATAGGCCTCGGGTTCGATCCGCGAACCGAGACAATTTATTTGTGTGATCCACAAGTATTTGTTTCGGGTGTGCGTGTTTGTGAGACCGAGACGTCTCTCGTAGTTTCTGATACCTGCGACACTAGACTTAAATCAGAACTATGTATGTAATATGTATGTAACTGTTGGGTGTATTTATTTAAAAAATAATTTAAAAATAAAGTTAAAAAACTACACTAGATAAGGACATATCGAACATAGCCCTCTCCATTCACGCATAAATAAATCTAATTATCTCTAATGATATGCTTAGGAACAGTTCTTTCGAAACTCATTGTTGCATACCGGAGTTTTTGTAGTTCAGAGTGCTTTTAGCGGGCACCTACGCGTCTTCCTATTGTGGGTTGGGGTACTAACCTATATAGCCTTATGGGAATTTCTTTCTTAAATTAATTATTTAACATGCATACAAACACATCCATATCTGCAGAGGTAGGTAGAAGTGAAGACCCACGTAACACTGACTTATCGCCTTTTACCAAACCATTATATATGTAAGTAATATTATGTATTAAATACGTTTTGTAACACCACAGAAGAGCTGAATAAGATTAGAAGGGAAATAGACAGTATTTTGTATAGGGAGAGTGTCGCCGCTTGTCTGTCACCTATTCATTCTAGTACAATTACACGACCAATGATTAAAATTTCAAACAAAAATGAAGGGCTGCTGTTGGTTGTCACACATTTATAAAAGTCTTGATATTACACGCAACCCGAAATGCTAAGAAGCGGCCGTGTCAAGCATATGGTAGTCTAATCGTAGGTTCGGCACACTCGGCATGCTGACATTTCCTTTCTAGTCTTATTCAACTGTTCAGTAAGTAACACTAAAGAACAACGATATTTTTTTTTACTTTAAAAAAGTCCTTTACTGTATAATTTAAGTAGATCACTCTTTTAAAGATTTTGCAATTACTTTTTTAATAATATTAATATTATAAACTTTGTAAGTAAACCTTTTTTATAGATAATGAATGTACGCAAAGAGTTTTTATTAGATGCATGCGAGTCCTTCGAGATAAGATTTTAAAAGCCAACACGGCTAGTTTATGCCTCAAGTGATAAATACAGATTTATACTTATGATACTTTAGGACCACACTGCTTGGCATCAGATAAAACTTTTGATGAATAACGTATTTGATAATGCTTTGATTTTGTGCCGTGCGATCTAGAGGTCCTGGGATCGATTCCCGGGTCATCAAAGAGTCATTGGTCTTTTCCATTAGGAAACTCTCAGTACGGAATCAAGAAATGTGGCCTAAAAGCGACTGATACATACCTGGTAAAACGTGTGTGCAGAAATGCACCTCTGCCTACCTCTTCGGGTAATACAGACGTGAGGTTATGCACCTATATATAATTTTCCAAACTCAGAATACAATAATCACCATATAGCAAGCTAGCATGTGCAATATATTCGATTATGAGGCAAATATAATTGTGCGAACTGGTGACAGATAGTCGGAACGGTTTTTAACAAGACTATTATTAAATTTAAATTAACGGTCTTTTAATTAATTTTAAATGGACGGTTTTGGCTGTCGATGATGATGCTCTTTACATCACTTGTAGGTTAGGTCTGTCTTTTGCAAGATATTTTTTAAAGTCATATTTAAAAGCACATAGATTGTAACTTCTCCTGCTAGTAAAAATTCATTACGACTTTCTTTTACCGAAAAAGCTGCCGAAATATAGGTGCAGAAATGCACCTCTCCTTTTAATAACACAGGCGTGGGTCTACCTTTGCGAGATATGTTATAAAATCAGATGATAGGTAATTGTGGGGTATTTTCGACCAGACGTCTACCTTTAAGGGTAACTTAAAAAATGCCTTACAAATCACAGACAAAACGGGTCCGTGAGGTAAGTTCCGATGCTAATTACACACGGTTAAAATCCAACGCGAGAGAGAAATAACAAAAGACGCGCGTTATTATTGTTATGAACAAAAATAGGCGTGATATTATTTTGATGGAGATTATTTACACTTCACGATTATTGGTCGTGTTGAATTATCAAAATGTCGTGTCGTGTCCCGAGGGCGAGCTTGTCAGAAATGTTTTTAATTTTTTTGTGAAATATTTAACAAATAATACACATAACAGTCGCACAAATAGTACTGAAACATGTATAGAGTTGTATTATAAAATATAAGAGAGTTTTCTTAAGATCCATCATCATCAGCCCATATACGTCCCACTGCTGGGCACGGACCTCCTCTACCAATGAGAGGTTTTAGGCTTTAGTCCACCATGCTGGCCTAGTGCGGTTTGGTGGACTACACACCTAACAAATTCCTAAGTACTTTATATGTGCGAATCACGATTTTTCCTTCATGGTTAAAGTACGTGATAATTCATTATGAATACACATTACACACATAACTTCCTAAAAGTCAGAGGTGTGTGCCTGGGGTTTTAACCCGCGACCGCCGAGATTCTCGACCGAACCTAAACCTCGAGACCATCACTACTTTTTTCTTAAGACCCACACCACAAAAAGCATTTGTGCCTCAGTCACATACAATCTAGATTAAAATACTTAAGTAACACGAAAACATTTGTTTTGGTGAGAGAGTAAAATTTCCGATCTCTCGAGTTACTACTCATATTTTCATATTTTATATGAGACTTTTTTCTTATCGTTGTTTCTTGACTGTCATAATATTTTATTAATGGAGTTAATATAATTATCGATGTACGCTACACAACAATTTCTATTACAGAACCAGCAACTGTGCATCGTTAGGGTAATAATTATTATGGGAGACCATTTATTACGTTTTATAATTGAAAATAAATTTATAAATACGTGATTTATTATCACTAAAGAGAGCTGTTAAGCCGTATAAGGAAAGTCTAGACGTTCCAATAAAAACGATTAATCGTCTGTTTTAATTGACTGCCATCGGTTGTATTCATTATAGAAGGCATAACAGATTGGATATAAAATAGATGCGTTTAACAAGCGATCCACAACTCAGTAAGATTTTAAATAAGATATTTATCGCTCATAATATGAAGCATAATTCGTTGAGCGATGGATATCGTCGAGGATGAAAAAAAAATACTAAATTAAATGGCTATTTTGCGACGTAAAAGAAATCGTGTCGGGATCGTATCGTACATATTAAAACATCGAAACTGCCTACGGTTGTCGCTCCCATACTGAAATTAGTTACGCTTTTGACTATTCCTTTGTGTAATTCAAATTGAAATTATAAAGGGAGGCATGACGCGTGAATTCACTAGGTCCAGAATATTCTCATTATTATTTTATAGAAATGGGCAGTGATATTTCATTCACGATAATTTTAAATTCAAAAATAATATTAATAAAATTTAACTGGAAATCAATAAGAAGAATTTTGAATAGTGATCATTGAGAGTTAAATTAGTATTTAATCAAAAGGTATGCTAAACGATAAAATATTTAGTAAGACAATAGACAAAACAACAAAAATAAACACGATTAATTTATCATAGAGCATAAAAGAAATGTCAAATTGTTTTTAAAACACGAAACCCTTTTGCTAGTTGATTAAAAAAAGATAGCGCCCAAGGCAAATTAACCGCAAAGTCATGGCAAACATGAAATCAAATAATAAAATACAGGTAAGGACTTATTTAAAAATATCTCAAACATTCCATATCGACGAAAAAGAACAACTTAACACTCGGTAACTTGACTCACAATAGTTCAATACACTGTCATTTTGCATAGAATGCAATGTAGGTACATAAAAAAACACAAACACGAAACACAATAACTATTTTTGTTTCACTTAACAGCGATTTAAGTTACGACAAGTTACACGGAGAGTTCGGACGTTGTACGTGCGACCGGCGCGGCGTGTAAAACCAGACTGGTTGCGAGTGGCTTAAAGTTAAGTAACTTGAGTTAAGTTAACGCTGAGGCATTCACTTCAGATGAAATGGAATGAAAGCCTTAATTCTTAACATCAACTTTATGAGTTTTTGATAAACAATTGTCTTGCGCGGTAGAATGCGGTTAGAGGTTTAGTAATAGTATAGTGCTTTTATGCGTTGAAATTGTCTTAGTTCAAGTACTGCGATTGGAATTTTAGGCAATTTGTATTTACAAATTAATTACTTATTGGAGAGGTACGCTTTACCTTCGGTACAAAAGGGCTGGATCAAATGCGGTGGTACCAGGAAACTAACAAAAATATTTTGCATTAAAACGATTTCCAGAGGAACAAAAACTTTTTCTTTCTTTCTTCCTTCATCTTTTTTATTATAGGTTGGTTATAATATTACATACATACATAACCTCACGCCAGTATTCTCCGAAGGGGTAGGCAGAGGTGCATTTCTGCACCTACATTTCGCCAGGTATGTATCAGTCCTACGTTATAGGGGGCATGCCTATTGCCGTTTTTCGGGCACATTTCCAGACTCCGTGCTGCTAATGGAAAAACCCAATAACACTTTGCCCGACCCGGGAATCGAACCCGGGACCTCTAGATCGCACGGCACATGCTTGTTATAATATTGTAAGAGTTTATTATCGCCAGTTATCATTTAACACAAAGTTTCTAATATTTGTAGAGGCATGACAGTTTGGCTCAACAAATAAACAATTTTGTTACAAACATTAGGTACAGGCTTTCTAGTATCAGTTGGATAGAAATTAGCTTTCAAAAGCAGCCCCGTGGCGCAGTTGGCTAGACACCAGCTGCGAAACGTGAGGCTGCGGGTTCGATCCCCGCACCGAGACAAATGTTTGTGTGATCCACAAATATTTGTTTCGGGTCTGGGTGTTTGTGAGACCGAAAAAGTCTCTCGTAGTTTCTGATACCCACGACACAGGACTTGTATCTTAGTGTGGGGTCAGAACTGTGTGTGACTGTTGGGTGTATTTATTTTATTTATAAAAAGCAAGGCCTCGGGTTCAACCTTGCACAAAGACAAATGTTGGTATTATCCACAATACTTGTTTTTTTTTTGTATTACTAAAAGGTCTCTCATTGGTTCTGACACCTACCACACAATACTTTTATAGTATCAAAAGTAGTAGTTGTTTGTATATCATAATTTATTTATTTAAATCAAAATATAACAGCTTTAAACAACAACCTCACAACGCCATCATGATTCACTAAATGATTTCTCCACGAATCTTTCAATAATAAATAAATACACCCAACAGTCACATACATAGTTCTGACCCCATTAATCTATTAAGATACCGAGTCTTGTGTTGTGGGTATCAGTAACTACGAGAGATATACTTGTGGATCACACAAACACATGTCTCGGTGCGGGGATAGAACCCGCGGCCTCTCGTTTCGCAAGCTGGTGTCTAGCGAACTGCGCCACGGGGCTGTCAAAAGAGCTCATAGTTATGGCCAGCAGTGGGACGTAGATAGCCTGATATAAATAAAAAGAAAATTTAACCTCCGATAGAAAAACATGATAAAGTTGCCAAGCAGTGATGGCCTCGAGGTTTACGCGCGCGGTCTAGAATTTTGGCTGTCGCAGGTTCAAACCCCAGGCACACACCTCTGACTTTTCTATGTTATGTGTGTATTCACAATGAATTATCACTTGCTTTAACGGTGAAGGAAAACATCGTGATAAAACCTGCACACCTAAAAGTTCTTAGGAATTTCTTAGGTGTGTAGTCCGTCAACCCGCACTAGGCCAGCGTGGTGGACTAAGGCCTAAACCCTCTCAGTTGTAGAGGAGGCCCGTGCCCAGCAGTGGGACGTATTTGGGCTGTTGATGAATAAAAACATGATAAACGGCCACACTATCAGAAATTTCCGTAATGGAACATATTCGTCTCGAGTAACAATTAGTATAACAATGCCGTGTTTGAATTCTTTGCCTCATTTCTCAGATTTCAAGCACTGTTCGCGGAATTGACACGTTCGTCAACATGTAATACGTCGATTTACTATATATAAATACTAGCTTTTGCCCGAGACTCCGTCCGCGTATACGGGTTGGGTTCAGAAATAAAATAAGTTGTAATCTATTTTACTCTATGTCCATACCAAAATCATTCAAATCGGTCAAATGGTTTAGGCGTGAAAGTGTAACAGACAAATACAAGTTATTCTCTCATTTATAACATATACCCATTCCTACGGGTACACTAAATTTATTCGGGATAAAAAGTATCCTATGTTACTTCGGTGGGTCCCATACTCCCATCTACCTCCATACCAAAAATCATTCAAATCGGTTCAGTAGTTTCGGAGCGTATTCTATGCAAACAAACAAACAATAAAAATTTTCTCTTTATAATATTAGCATAGATATCGGCCTGCAGGTTGATACAACTTTCTAATATATAAAAAAGGAAAAATAAAACTCAACTACGAAACAAAAGTATGAAACAAGATTTTCAGGACACAGGATTAAACAACGTTACTGAAGAAGCAAGATATATAGACTCTGCGAAGATGCCTTCGTTGCAATTTAACAATAATGTCATACGATACGATACTATAGTACACAATTATCAATGTACACAATACACATATTCAAGTGTGAAAAGCCGTATTCACGAGTTGTGAGTTTGTGACGTGATGTACCTACTTTGTGTCGTTAGTGACACCGCGCCGACAAATATGAAGCATTCACGCCAGTATCCATGAGGGAGTATGCAGAGAAGTACGCACTCAGGTTGTTTTAAAACCCAAATAATATAATGCGAGCCTACTATCTTTTACCGTTTATTTCATGACTTATTTTGCTACTAATAATTTCCTTACAAATTACTTACATATTCTTCCTGCTAGGTAAACAAACTACGAGCTATGATAAAAATGTCTAGACAGAAATCTTGCAGATTGTTTGTGACTGGCTTTTCGGTTTAGAAATAGCGCGTTAGACGAAAAAATAAATACACGCGATATCTTACATGTCGCCAATTTTGGATTTCGCCCCACGTAATAAGAGGCGAGCCTATTTTATTCGGGAATAATTCCAGACTCCGTGCTGCTACTGAGAATTTCCTAATGGAAAAACCTAATAACACGTTTCCCGACCCGTGAAGCGAACCCGGGACCTCATGATCGCACGGCACATACTTGTACCGCGAGACCACGAGGTGGCCTTTCTCCTTTCGCCTTTCATTTTGCATTTAATAGCAAATGTCACAAAAATATGCATTTACTGTTACGTAGTAATTGCCATGTAAAAGCCATTTATAATTGCAGTTTACTTGATACATTTTAATGGGGCGCTCGCGACCACTCGCCAGTCGGCACAGGCCTCGTAAATCACCCATACAATCAACACATGACTATAATTTATACGAACGATTATTAGTAATTAAGAACAAGCAATTTCTGCTAGAATAGGATTTCTTCTTGTTTTATTTATTATTTATCTACACTTTATTGTCCACCATGGATGGATGGAAACCCTTAAATGAAATTTTAAAAAAGAAATGCTTAGGTATATGTAGGTGACAATAGGCGGTGTTATCACTGACTGCAATCTCTTGAAAAGATGACTTACCTATAATGATAAAAAACAATAACAATGTTGTATCTAAACTACAAAAAAGAAACAAAAAAAGGAAAAAAACAAAAACAAGGAAACATTTTACATTATATTAACATAAAGCTACGATTGTTTTTGTGAATAGAATACTCTGATGAGTCTTTTAGTTCATTGTAATCTGTTATAGGCATATGTTTTCTGATGGTTTGATTAAGACTTTACAGAGGTCCCTGCCAGCTTCGTCTGCTCAATTTATTTTTTGCAAAACTATATTAAAAGCTAGATTACATTCTGAAAGTATTTTAAAATCGTAACTAAAAAGACAGTAAGCAGCTTCTTTGGAAGTTCTCAGGCGACTTAATTCTTTTCGATATTTACCAATCTATCAATATTACAGCTGTAATAGTAAGCTGTAATCTACCAAATTATTTACTCAAAGTCTTTAAAATTATACACCTAAACCACCCAAGCGAATGAATTTTAAATATTGGTGAAAATCCGTAAAGTATTTTTTAATTCTCGCGAAACTAGATGTTTTTACATTCGACATATTAATGTTAGCAACACTTGGCATAATTATTACAATCATAAAGTTATTTATATGCACATTTCCAAAACCTGCTCTTACTAAGAAGTTCTTAATCGAAAACCGAACTTGGAACCTCTCGATAAACCACTCACATTTGCCGTGGTACGAATGTGTGCATTTTAATATTTGATTTCATGATCATCATCATCGTCATCATCACGTGCCCAGCAGTGGGTCGTATGCTGGGCACGGGCCTCCCCTACAACTGAGAGTGTTTAGGCTTTAGTCCACCACGCTAGCCTAGTGCGGGTTGATTTCATGATAGTATTATTTATTTCATAATTAGATATTTCTCCTACCCCGACAAAATGATCTAAATGTACATTTTAGCAAGCCTAGTGACTAAAACACATTTGACCAAGTAGGTCTTATCTATAAAGTTTACGATACCCGACTCTATTTTAGAATCGATTTTCCAAACGATTAAACAAGTACAAAGCGTGCTTGCAACATTAATTTATTCGTATCGATGTTTGATTTTCACTCGGCTGTTCCTATTTTTTATCGGCTCACGACTGGCTGTAAACCTGTCCGTGATTACGTTATCACGAGGCGGACAGGTTGCCTCGTCACGTCACTGGGAGAAATATAGTGCCTTCGAATGGCGTTAATCAATTCAGGGTACTTGCACTATCGAGAGCTGGCGGTAATGAGCAAGTCTTGTTATGTATGTTAAATGTGAAACCGTCTCCGATTCAAAAAATAAGGATATTTATTTATTAAAAGAATTACGAATGATTTCAAGCAATGCGTTAAAGAATCGAAACAAAGATAATAGAAAACAAATTTAGAATAAACTAGAAATATTTAACTTCATTGTTATAATCCCAAAAGCATAAAAAGCAGTGATGGCCTCGAGGTTTAGGCGCGCGGTCGAAAATCTCGGCGGTCGCGGGTTCAAACCCAGGCACACACCTCTGACTTTTCGAAGTTATGTGTGTATTCACAATGAATTATCACTTGCTTTAACGGTGAAGGAAAACATCGTGAGGAAACCTGCAAACTTAAAGTTCTTAGGCATTTCTTAGGTGTTTAGTCCGCCAACCCGCACTAGGCCAGCGTCATGGACTAATCACTTAGGCCTAAGCCCCCATAGTTGTAGAGGAGGTCCGTGCCCAGCAGTGGGACGTATATGGGCTGATAACGATATAATCCCAAAGGCTAAGCTAAAGTTGACTAGCGTGGCTCTATCGCTCAAACAAGAACTTACAAATGTAAAAATAAGTAATATAAGTGGACTGCCTCGTGGTCTCGCGGTACAAGTATGTACCGTGCGATCTAGAGGTCCTGGGTTCGATTCCCGGGTCGGGCAAAGTGTTATTGGGTTTTTCCATTAGGAAATTCTCAGCAACAGCACGGAGTTTTACTTGTTATTACGTGGGACTGATAAATACTTGGCGAAATGTGGGTGCAGAAATGCACCTCTGCCTACCCCCTCGGGGAATACAGGCGTGAGTTTATATACCTATGTATGTAAGAACTTACAAATGTAAAAATAAGTAATATCTTTTATTATATTATGCAACAACTGACTTGTCACAAATGTAATACGGGGTATAAGTACTCTGCCAATATAGCACGTAACAATTTGTACTACGCAGCAAAAAAAAATGTGATTAACAAATCGGGTTTTGGTGTTTGTCAAATCTCAACGTTATTACTTACGACTAAGGACTTGTTTTAACATAACTATATTAAACTACATATATTTAAATTGGACTATATCTGTATTGGATAGGGCCCAGCTCCGCCCGAAAGCAATTTTTCATTCCGTGATTATCTCGTAAAAAGTAGTGGCTATGTTACTTTTCGAGGTTCCCATACAAAAATAATTCAATTCGGTCAAATAGTTTTTGAGTTAAATCACAATCACAGTCAGTCACAAACAAAAACTGAAATAGTTCTTCTTTATAATATTAGTATAGATATTTTTATTGCTAGTGTTTAATTCCAAGCGTGTCATATTTGACCTTATTTCTTTATATGTATTTATCCTAAATTTGTCATAGATTTACAGAACAGGGAAGGTTTTCTCTCATAGTCGGCTCGTGTATTGCGGCACCGACGAGTGTTAACAACTCAAGTATTTGCTTTAAACTCTAATCGTTTTATTCTAGTGTTTACTTACGGTGGAACACTAACATATCTCTAGTGCTTAATGGTCCGCATTGAGGCATTTCCGAGTTAAATTCATAAAATATTTCTGCTTAAATGGTGTACTATAAAGTTATATCCATCTATATATAAAATGAAACGAAAATAAAATATTATTTTGTTCGGCTACCAACCGAATCGCTTTCTTTTTTGTATAAAGATATGACTTTTAACGTAGGAAATCACAAAAAGAAGTCATGTTCCTTTGTCCTTTTCAAGTACTACTACAGTCTACATATGTAGTATCTAAAGTACAACTTGTTCTGATTGAGTTATAGATATTGATTAGAATATTTATTATTTATTAAATATTTAATAAATAATAAATATTTATTCTCGAGGTTAAGGTGCGCGGTCGAGAATTTCGGCGGTCGCAGGTTCAAACCCCAGGCACACACCTCTGACTTTTCGAAGTTATGTGTGTATTCACAATGAATTATCACTTGCTTTCACGGTGAAGGAAAACATCGTGATAAAACCTGCACACCTAAAAGTTCTTAGGAATTTCTTAGGTGTGTAGTCCGCCAACCCGCACTAGGCCAGCGTGGTGGACTAAGGCCTAACCCCTCTCAGTTGTAGAAGAGGCCCGTGCCCAGCAGTGGGACGTATATGGGCTGATGATGATGATGATGATGAAATAAATACACCCAACAGTCACACACATAGTTCTGACCCCACACTAAGATACGAGTCTTGTGTCGTGGGTATCAGAAACTACGAGAGACTTTTCGGTCTCACAAACACCTAGACCCGAAACAAATACTTGTGGATCTCACAAACATTTGTCTCGGTGCGGGGATCGAACCCGCGGCCTCTCGTTTCGCAAGCTGGTGTCTAGCCAACTGCGCCACGGGGCTATCGGAATACGAAGAAATACTGTCGAATTACGAAGAAATACTGATTGACATTTTAAGAAGTTTAGGCGCGCCGTCGAGAATCTCGGCGGTCACAGGTTCAAACCCCAGGCTTCTCTGACTTTTCGAAGAAATGTGTGTATTCACAATGAATTACGACTTACTTTAACGGTGAAGGAAAACATCGTGAGGAAACCTGCACGCCTAAATGTGCTTAGGAATTTCTTAAGAGTGTAGAGTGCAGCGTGGCGGACTAAGGTCTAAACCCTCTCAGTTGTAGAGGAGGCCCGTGCCCAGCAGTGGGACATATGTAGGTATATGGGCTGATGATGATAACAATTAATATTTTTTTGAGTAATTATTAGAATTATTCGTAGTGCCAACGCCGGGCCCGGCGTTCTTCATGCCGCAGCGCGGGCTTGTTCGAGTTGAAAGCCGTTTACACGGACCGTACGTACCGAGCTGAGGTCCTCTTCACTTGTTTATTGCGCGGTAGGTTATACATAAACATTTTAACTTAGTATATCTTTTACTAGCGGTTGGGCTTCGCTTCGACAGGACGCAATTTTGAAAAAAAAGTAGCCTGTGTTTTTTTCCAAGTTTTTGATTTTATCCGGCACAAACTATTTTTACTTACATACATTCATTAGCCTACGCCTGTATTCCGCGAAGGGGTAGGCAGAGTTGCATTTCTGCACCCACGTTTCGCCAGGTTTCAATCCCACGTAATAGGGGGCGAGCCTATTGCCGTTACCGTTACGAAATGACATTTCCAGACTCCGTACTGCTCCTGAGAATATCCTAATGGAAAAACCCATAATCACTAAAAGTGATTTCAAAAGTGGTCACGAGTAGGTTGTCTGTATCATTTATGGGCGCCCATAAGT
Organism: Hemaris fuciformis; assembly: GCA_907164795.1. Classification (NCBI taxonomy): domain Eukaryota; kingdom Metazoa; phylum Arthropoda; class Insecta; order Lepidoptera; family Sphingidae; genus Hemaris; species Hemaris fuciformis. The sequence continues at coordinate 3,544,202 of OU015454.1, forward strand.
TACGGATACCGGAACCAAGTTAATGAGAATCACAAAAACTCACACTTTTTAAAGCCTGAGAATCTGAAATCCTACAACAGAGTTTTCTCAGTTATTATGTCCCACAGTATAGACGATAAGATAAGGGCTCTCACTAAAATATATCAAAAACGTAAAAATCTTACATTTTTCATCAATCAAAATCAAACTCGGGCTCTTTACGTAGTACTCTACCCACTGAGACCGCGGGACCAATAATGTACTCTACTCGTTGTTCTGCGTAAATCAATTTGAATATTTCAGCAATTATAATTTTTTTTTTTTTTTTTTTATCTGGCACGGCAAAGTGACCCCATTGCACCTGATGGTAAGCGCAATGGAGTCCAGAAAAAGTGCCGACCAGCGAGAGATGATGGTCTCCCGTTGGTCGACACAATCATGCCGGCCGAATACCTCTTCACCTTATTGTGAATAAGTTTGGGGGACTAATACCATGGTGAACAAAGGACCGACCGCGACAAACCGGCCAAAAAATGCCGGCACGGTCATCCTTTCACCATGATTGAAGTCCCCCCGAAAACCGGATATACACTGGCTGATCCCGGAACGCGGCACACTTGCATGTGCCACTATGGCGGGTTTTACGCCCTGTGTACGGTGGTCGCTATCCGGGCGGATACGAATATCCTACCACCAGCAAATAAAAAAAAAATTATCAATTAAAAACTTTCAACAACCAACATTCCACTTAATAAAACGAATTAAAATTACATCAATCATTTAAAAAATAAAAATGTAATGAATATATAATTTAAATAATAATTATTATTACGTATAATTTCATTAATTATCTTTAGTTATTATTATTTTATAATATTTATATTTTATATTTGTAAATATCCATCTATCGCTTTGGATATTAAATCTGTTGAACATGATTAGCGCCATCTAACAGATTAATTAAATACTACAATTAAAGCAACTTATGTAACTATAATAATACTATTCGCCGCTAGATGGCGTCAACTTCCAATCTATTTATCGGTAGATGGCGTTGCTATTGCAAATAAAAAAAGTTTCTTTTCACGTTTATTAATTTAATTTCTAAAGACATTTTAATTACTTAAGTATTAATAAAAAATATATAAGCATTATGTATGAAGAAGCTGTACAATAAAAGCAATACAATAAATGCATTATCAATGTAAATGTTATAAAGTTTTTTTTTTACATAAATCATTACGCGAGACACAAAATTAAGAATTATCCTCGGATGTTGATATTTAAATTTTAAATACTTTGAGAAAAGATCATATACAGGTTTATAATTATTCAAACATTTTTATTAATATGAATGTTGCTATATGATTCGGTATTTTATTAATAAAAATGATGTTCGGATATGATACTCAGTTTCTTACCTGGTCTACACCTGTGTTTAAAAGTTAATGACTTTTTTTTGGTGTAATTTCTGCAATGACTTTTTAAAAAACAATTTAAAATTAGCAATTTCTCGGTATATTACATTTATTTATTTATCTATTTATGCAATTTAATAAATGACTGCCTCGTGGCCCCGAGGCACAAGTATGTACTGGGCGATCTAGAGGTTCCGGGTTTGATTCAGAGTCGGGAGCAGTGTTATTGAATATTTCCATTAAGAAACGCTCAGAAGCAGCACGGAATCTGAAAATGTGCATGAAGAACGGCAATCGGCTCGCCCCCTATTACATGGGACTGATACATACCTGGCGAAATGTAAGTGCAGAAATGCACCTCTGCCTACCCCTTCGGGGAATACAGGCGTGAGGTTGTGTATGGGTAAAATGATTTATTAGTAATAAGTTACACCTTATTAGTCATCCCATGACTTATCCCTAAATTTAAAACTGACTGATTTTAACAGCCCCGTGGCGTAGTTGCCTAGACACCAGCTTGCGAAACGAGAGGTCGCGGCTTCGATCCCCGCACCGAGACAAATATTTGTGTGGTCCACAAATATTTATTTCGGGTCTGGGTGTTTGTAAGACGGAAAAGTCTCTCGTAGTTTCTGATACCCACGACACAAGACTTGTATCTTAGTATGGGGTCAGAACTATGTATGTTTTAGGTGTATTTATTTTGAAATGTACTAGAAGGACTAAATAAATACCTGTATGAATATGTTATCTTTCGAGAGAATTGTTTAAACTCTCAAGTCATTAACCTCGTAAATTTTATAGTGTATTGTTGTATTATTTGACTTTTTATTGTTTTTCAGTCTGAGAAACTGTTTAAAGTGTTATTGACCGGATAACTCTGAAGAGACTCAGAAATAACCTATTCGCGGTAGAAATGAAATGAAATTATATTTATTGAATCCATAAAATGTCAAATACATCACTTAGATTCAGTCATTTCAAAATTTGGTGTACCACCCTGTTCGGAAGGCAGTCATCACTAGAAAAGAACGGGCAACTAGTGTTCTAGTGTTGCTCTTTTCCAATCAAGAGATAGTTTACAATATTGATACAAAGAATGAATTTCCTAAATTAGAGCAGCTCATTAATACAATCTCAGACTGCTGTATTGTTGTATTGAATATGAAATATTACAGTTTAGAATCCGACAAATAATAACATTTATGTGGGCTACAAATTGTATCCAAAAATTTGAGTTATAATCATCATCATCATCAGCCCATAAACTTCCCACTGCTGGGCACGGGCCTCCTCTACAACTGAGAGGATTTAGACCTTAGTCCACCACGCTGGCCTAGATCGGGTTGGCGTACTAAGAAACATTTAAGAAATTCTTAAGAATTTTTATTTGTGCAGGTTTCCTTACGATATTTTCCTTCACCGTTAAAGTATGTGATAATTCATTGTGAATAAACACATAGCTTGTGCCTGGTATTGAACCTGCAACCGCCGAGATTCACGACCGCGCGCCTAAACTTCGGGGCCATCACTACTTTTACACTACGAATATTGTGGTTGTAACTTTGTTGAGGAGATCGAGCCTACAGCCTTTTGTTTTACAAGCTAAAAATTCTATAAGAAAATTCAATATACCAAAGAGAAAATTTCTAAATTTACAACTAATCTTTGGTTAACTTGGGTAAATAAAATAATTGTTGCAAACATTTCAATTTTCAATGATAGTCAGTTAACCTAATAAAAATTATGTTTTAGATTATAAATATACGTTGTTTAAAACAATAAGTAAATAATCATGTAAAAAACAGCAATAAAGGTTTCTCTACATAAATGAGCATTAGGCGAAAACTGACTATTACAAGAAAAAACATCATTCTCTTTTAACTTTAAAGTGCTAAGTTAAACTGCTTTTAATACTTTCAATTCCAGTATCGTATCTAGAGCCAATCCCACGGATAACCTAATAACACAAGATCACTGTTACCCTAAAACACTTAGAAATAAGGGTAGATCTCATTCAGGGAATCGTTCTCAAATAATTGACTAAGTTTTGTATCCGGCCTCAACAAATATTTGTCACAAACATTTGCCAAACTTTCAACAACTCCAGACGTTAAATGGAATAAATATAAAATTCACAATATCTAAAAACCCGTTAATTTCTAAGCCGCTTTGTCCCAAGTCGGCGACTCGATCCGCGTTCCATTCTGGAACACGTTTAAATTCGAAATTCATATTTGGAACGCTCGCAACCGGTCGCCCTTGTAATAGTTGGCTGGTGTTATCAAAGGACCAGTTTACTTTGACCTATGTCACAACACTAACATTACTTTATGTCGTGCGCGATAAAGTACACCGCAGACGTTGACAAAAGTTCTTCCTAAAGTGGTCAGAAGTCGTCGGCAAGTGCAGCGCGAACGAAAATATACGGCGAGCCGAGTTGTTTTGCCGCCTTATCACTCGAATCAAAGATTACAGAATTCTTTTTCACATTTCAACATGCCTACTCTATGTTGTCTCTATAATCGTTTTCTGATTGACCCAATGTAATTAACATTAGGTTTCAACCGTATTGTTTCTGATCGAATTGTTTTCGCAACAATACCTAATTAACACAATGTGCTGTAGAAAGTTACTCATTAAAGTAAATTGACACGTAATGGTCGGTAAATTACCTTTGATGTATTGCGTAATTATTGTATAGCAAAATATATAATGTTTGTATGAACAATACTCCGAAAGAACGCTCAATACAAATGTAAAGCGCCAGTTTACCGATGTATTGTCTGTTCGGTCGCGTGGTATTTATTCTATAGCGCGGAGTGCGGGGGCCGCGCGGGGTGAAGGCGGGCTCTCGGACCGCCAACTTAAAAATGCCGCCGCAGAGCCTCCGAATCGATACGACGCGCGTCACGTGCTGCCGACCGCGACCAATAGCCGCGCTCGGGCGGCCGCGGGGAGCCCACGGCGGGTGGCGGGGAGGGCGGCCACTCTCCACCGACCGCCAGTGCACGACAAGCGGCCGAGCGGGACGCACGTAAATCGTGCCAGCTCCACGCAATACGAGTTTCACCGAAAACCGGTCCGATGCATCGTGACATGTTATAGTGTGCAGTGCGGTTGCGATGAGTGCGTGGACGGAGGAAGTGCTGTCCTGGCGGGACGAGCGGCTGGGCCTCACCGAGCTGCCCAGTAGCACGACGAGAAGAAAGCAACGCAGTGCGCCTTACAGACTACACCGGCCGCATTTGCCTTCCGCTCACGTGTCCGAGCCCCCGCCGGAGCCTCTGGGAACTCACATCTCGAGACTGTACCCGGAATTGTTGGCGCTCATATTTGAGAGACTTCCTGTGCGGGATCGCGGCCGGGCAGCTCAGGTATGTCGCGCTTGGAGGGACGCTGCAGATCGGCGCTCTGTGTGGCGCGGAGTAGAAGCAGCCTTGCATCTCAGGAGACCGGCGCCGGTGCTGTTCGCATCGTTGGCCAGGCGGGGCGTACGGAAACTGCAGGTACTGTCCTTAAGAAGAGGCCTGAGAGATGCCGTCGCGAACCTACCCGGCCTCGAGTCCTTGTCCCTGAGCGGGTGCTACAGTGTAACGGACGCAGCTCTGGCCAGCGCATTCGCCACTGAAATGCCGGCCCTCAGAAGACTCGACCTGTCTCTATGTAAACAGGTGACAGATTCCTCATTAGGTAGAATAGCACAGTCGCTCAAAAACTTAGAAGAATTAGAGCTCGGCGGATGTTGCAACATAACCGACACAGGACTATTGCTCATAGCTTGGGGACTGAGGAAGTTACGCAGACTGAATTTGAGGTCGTGTTGGCATGTGAATGACGCCGGCATTGCGCATTTATGCGGTGGTGGCGAGGCGAGGGGCACTCCCGACCTCGAGCACCTGGGCCTGCAGGACTGTCAGAGACTGACGGACGAGGCGTTGAAGCACGCTTCATCAGGGCTTCCAAAACTCAAGTCTATCAACCTATCCTTCTGCGTGGCGGTGACTGACGCGGGGCTGAGGCACCTGGCGCGGCTGTCACACCTAGAAGACATCAATCTGCGAGCGTGCGACGGGGTGTCGGACGCTGGCGTCGCGCACCTGGCGGAGAGCGGGCGGCTGCGGGCGCTGGACGTGTCGTTTTGCGACAAAGTAGGCGACGAGGCGCTGACGCACGCGACCCTGGGCCTCTCGGGGCTGCGGTCGCTGTCGCTGAGCGCGTGCCGGCTGACGGACGAGGGGCTGGAGCGGGTGGCGCGGCTGTCGCAGCTGGAGACCCTCAACATCGGGCAGTGCACGCGCGTGACGGACCGCGGGCTGCGCGCGCTCGCCGAGGGCCTGCGCAACCTCAAGGCGATAGACTTATACGGGTGTACGTGTATTACGCCGCAAGGCTTGGACCACATCATGAAGTTGCCGCGGCTCAATGTACTTAACCTCGGCCTGTGGCATGTGCGGTGACCACACACGCGCTAGTCTGTGTCTGTGCGTATGTGTGAGTGCTGTGCGACGGCCGACGGCCATGTTGTAGTGAACGAGCGAACGAGCGCCAAGGTTGTATATGGACACTCTATAAAGGAATTAACCAATTTTAAGATATTAACTATCGAATTATACGTTAGGACACGGGGTTGCTTTCTTTGCGTTTCGTTTATTTGGCCAGTTGTATGTTGTTTTGTGACGTAGTTTGTTTGTAAACCGTGATACGTTGTGTATTGTATGCTATGTTTGTTTGAAGAAAGTTACCCCAACGCCTAGTCGCAACGTTGAGTCAGATCTTTTCGAATTGTTCCTTTTGTATTATTTTTACTTGTTAGTTGAAGTTCGGTTGTTTCCATAGTTACGTGAACGTTTGAAAAGATCTGATGTTCAATTAAAACGCTCCATTAGTTAGGTATATATTTAGTCATTCTTCAAATTAATTGTTTTCAATTCGACCTTACAGCGACCGTGTTAGGGGTATATCCATTATCTTAAAGGTTAGGTTTGGTATAATTGTTTTTGTAACGGAACACCTGATTGGGAGATGTGCGAAACTGTAAACATACATCTGTGTATACGTTCGAAGAGCAATAACAAACAGATTATTCATGCTCAATGAAAAACATTCTTGTTCTCCATATAAACGATGTTCGCTCGCACACATCGGTATAGAGAAATCACGAAAGTAAAAACTACTATTGATTTATTTGGATAAATAAATGACTCCTTTGAGTAGACGTTGATTTACGGTTCGAGCATCATGGCGTCGGTTAAGATTAGCTTGAAAATTTAAAATAACATTTTTAAATAAAATTTATTTTAGTCTTCCAAATTTAAACTTTTTGTATTTTTTTATAGCCATTTACTTATATTTTATTGATTTTGCAGTGGAGGAACCCACTGAGTGTCCATTTTGGTGCAATTACTTAGAATTATTCAATAACAGCTTGTTAAAGGTCGTGACACTGAGCACAGTATAATCTTCTCAAGGTTTAGAACCAAGTCCAAAGTTTCAGTTCAAAATATTTTTATAAGTAATTTCTCAACTTCCAAAAATTGCCTATTAAGTATATTCCCAGACACATTTTAATTCATATAATGTGCACTTGTAAGGTGCACATGTGTGAACAGCTGAACAAATTGACTTTTTCGCCACTATTTATAAGTTGGCGTGTTTATGTATACGAAACAAAGGATACACTTCTTGTATATTTAATAAAAAGAATATTCTTTAAGTTTTCTAGCTTATAAACACCAGATATACCCACAATCTAAACCCCACGTTAAGATACAGTAGTTTCGTGGGTATCTGTAACAAATATTTGAAGATCACACAAACATTTGTCTCAGCAGGCAGTCGAATGTTTTTCGAATTCGCCGAGTCATTTCTTCTAATATGTTATTGATTATTCATTTAAGCCAAATAATTATAAAAACATGTGTAATGATATGAGCAATGTCTTCAAACTTGATACTGCATTTGAACAGCACCGTGCCTTCGAAAGCGTCGACTGCCGTGCTAAATTGAAAAGAACAAAGAGTTATTTCATTGATGTCAAAGAATTTGTATTCTGTATATTATTCTGTGTGTGTGATCTTCTAATAAAAACTTATTTAACGTCTAATGCCAGGCACGGACCTTCTCTACAACTGAGAGTCCACCACGCTGGCCCATTGCGGGGTGGCGGACACTTTAACACTTTTTAACAAGTCGTGATGGCCTCGAGACTTGGCACGTGGTCGAGAATCTCGACGGTCGCGTGTTCAAACCCCAGGCACACACCTCTAACTTCTCGAAGTTATGTGTGTATTGACAGAATTATCACGTACTTTAACGGCGAAGGAAACCTGTGTGTAGTCCGTACTAGTCCAGCGTGGTGGACTAAGGCCTAAACCCTCTCAGTTGTAGAGGACGCCCGTGCCTGGTAGTGGGATTTTGAGGAGATCTTATGTGATATTACAAAACGTTCGTGCATACCTCCCAATTGTTCAAGATCTCGGTTATACGTAATAATGATATTAGAATTAGGTTTTTTAATTGTTTTTATACATTTTTTATCGTCGCTTAAGGTCGAATTGAGAACGAAAACACGTTGTATACTTGAGGGTACGTTGTTTTTTGTACAAAAACGAATGTAATATAGAAGGAAAATGTATTAAAAATCATCGTTTAAGTTACAAATTAAACTGACATTTCATTTTTACCCACACCTTAATATATTTATTAGCAAAAGTAATTGCTCAAATAAATATCTAATGACATGACCTAACTTATAAACGTTAGGTAATTTAACATACATACATAAACTCACGCCTGTATTCCCCGAAGGGGTAGGCAGAGGTGCATTTTTGCACCCACATTTTGCCAGGTATGTATCAGTCCCACGTAATAGGGGGCGAGCCTATTGCCGTTTTTCGGACACATTTCCAGACTCCGTGCTGTTACTGAGAATTTCCTAATGGAAAAACCCTGGACCTCTAGATCCCACGGCACATACTTGTACCGCAAGACCACGAGGCAGTCATCAGTCAGAGAGTTATTTAAACATGTTTTGATTTTCTACGTTATAGGTTAATATAACAGGCCAAAACATGCTTAACTAGTGGTTTACTTACCCCATTCCTCCGCACTGTACCATTTTTAGGACACTATTCAACATTTTGTTTTGTTGTTAGGACTCTTATTTTTATTGTTTTTGATGAAATTCGTAATTTCACACAATTTGCCTTAATAAAACATTTTTCGCTGTAAATTTTTTTTAAAGGTTATTTTTCGAATTTATATGTCGATTAAGGAAGAGCAATATGATCCGACTTCATATAACGCGAGTTTTTTTTTTTAATGTACTAAGAACTTAATTTATACATTTCATCAAACAAATCCAATGTTTTCGATGCTTGGGAAGTAATGGGTTAACAGCATTTAAAATTAAAGCACAAAGTCTGTATATTGCAAAGAATATTTATACATATTAGTATGACGCAATTGTTCAAAACCATACCTACTGGATGACTTTTCCTGTAAGATAATACGGTTTACCAACATAAATTCTGTTTATCCACCCACAAACGCACAATGTTAGCCCGTCTTTGTATTCAACATCAGCCCATATACGTCCCACTGCTGGGCACGAGCCTCCTCTACAACTGAGAGGGTTTAGGCCTTAGTCCACCAGGCCTAGTGCGGGTTGGCGGACTACACACCTAAGAAATTCCTAAGAACTTTTAGGTGTGCAGGTTTTATCACGATGTTTTCCTTCACCCTGAAAGTACGTGACAATTCATTGTGAATACACACATAACTTCAAAAAATCAGAGGTGTGTGCCTGGGTTTTGAACCCGCGACCGTCGAGATTGTCGGCCGCGTGCCTATACCTCGAGGCCATCACGTCTTTGTATAGTATGAGTCTTTTATAAGCGTTATTTTAGTAAATCGTGACTTAATTATGTTTTTCTTCTCCTGACGTCATAAGTTATACAATAGGTAGGTAGGTAATGAAAATATAATCTGCGTTTCCATGAAAAGTTGATAATGAAATCGTGTAAAGGTTTGAATAAGTCCATGCACAAATGAATTTTCGGTTTTTACATTAAACGTCAAATAAATAAATAAATACACCCAACAGTCACATACAAAGACTTCTCAGTCATGTTTTGCTATATTTCATTTATTTTCAATATTGATTGAAATATGAACAAAAATATTCCATTCGGGATCTTTCAAGGAAATACTCCACTAGAAACTTCCTTATTAACACGCAATGTATATTTAAAGCATTATTCAGAAATTTCATGTAGGCCTACGCCTATAACAGTGCAGTGTTTTGTCCTACATAAAAACTTATGTCGCGTCAGAAACGAGAAAAAAACTAGTTAAAACAGTTTTTTAAACATTTTTGAATAAAGATATTAATTGTGATAATGCATACAAATACATACATACATAAACTCACGCCTGTATTCCCCGAAGGGGTAGGCAGAGGTGCATTTCTCCACCCACATTTTGCCAAGTATGTATCAGTTCCACGTAATAGGGGGCGAGCCTATTGCCGTTTTTCGGGCACATTTCCAGACTCCGTGCTGTTACCGAGAATTTCCTAATGGAAAAACCCAATAACACTTTGCCCGACCCGGGAATCGAACCCAGGACCTCTAGATCGCTCGGCACATACTTGTACCGCGAGACCACGAGGCAGTTACATACAAATACAAATTCATATATAAACATAATAAGACTATTGAAAAGCTACATACGTAGTTATGACCCGACTAAAAGATACAAGTTTTGTTTTGTGGATATCAAAACCTCCAAGAGACTGGCATTACAAGCGCTAAGATTAGAAACATTTATTATAGGGGATAAGCCTGTTATCCATAACGGGTACATTTTTAGTCATTTCTGTTACTCTGAAATGTTCTTAGAAAAAAGTTTAATGACACTGTGCTTAATCCGGGTCTATACCCAGGACCTTTTCGACCTGCCGATTTTAGTCTAATGCCCTTGCCTTTTTTTCAAAACATGAAATACATTCTTTTAAGACCATTTCTATGCTACTTTACAAATTATTGAAAAATTTAATGGAATATTTTTAATATGACTTGACCTGAATTGCAATCGTTCCTAGTACCAGCCGATTTATCATTTGTCTGACGTCACCGGCATCTGAGCCCAACAACGGCAATAAATTATATCAACTATAGTTAAAGTTGTACCGACCCGTCTGTTCTACAGACGACAGTACTTAACAATATGCGAGTTAAGACCTTTTTATCTTTGATTCGAATTTTATCCAAGAGGATACGACAATTACACTCATAAAAATAAAGATTATATTTTTAGTACCGAATAAACATAAAACTGGACTGTTTTGAAAATTATTTTACTAATAAAATTCTTTTGAGTGGCTGGCTTTCATTGTTTACAATATTATATTACTTCGCCTCGCTTATATCTTGAAAAATAAAATTTTAAGATAAATAAGAGGAATTAGTTTCTTCTAAGAATGGGCTTAACACTAATCCTAGCTTAAGTAATAACCTAATTTCGAATTTGTCATCGTTTAGGAAATAAAATATATTTTTTATGACGTCATTCATATTTTTACCTGTTAAATTTGAAGTTGAAGAAGTTACGGTCAAGCCCATCACCTGGATTCGACCTTTTTAAAAGACAGCCTGCAAAAGTCCAAGAAAATGTTCAACGGTACAGACTAACGTCAAAGAGAAAAAAACTTAAGGAAAAAATCTCTCTAAAAGTAGGTTTTTACTTTTATTAATCAACCTTTCATTGTTTAAATACGAATTTATATAAAATCTCTATAAAAAGAGATGTGCCGGCATAGTAATGTCGACCGGCGAGGATAGGGCTTAATAAACTGCACTTACCATCGTTGCAGTCAATTTACTACGCCAGTATATAAACAAATGTAGACAAAATATTGTTATCATAATCTTCACTTCAATAAACATTAATCTTTTGTCGTAGATATCACAAAATACGGGGAATCATATCTGACTCATAATTATAATGGTGACAAATATTTGTTGATCTTAAAAATGTGTGACTTTGTATTTATTTTTTACTAGGAGTAGGATTCAGTATGGCCTGGGGTTATTTTAATATCGATGATTATCCCAATTTAACACTACATTTTTTTGGATTTATAGTACCTATACCAAATTTTATTGAAATCTATTAAGTAGTCTTTGTTTAAAAGCGTAATTATTTGCTTTAATTAAATTGTTTGACAATACCACGAATAATGCTATTTGGACTGCTTTAGTGCATTTCTTCATAACAATGTTAATGTTAATGCACATTAGTTTAAAAAAAAAAAGTATAATATAAACATGGTCTAAAGTCCCTTTCATTAAGTATATCCTTTAAAATATCTACCATTAAACTATTACAATATGATTAATTGATGATAAGTGTATTGGTGAAAGAAACTTCCTTAAAAATACGGTTTTCCTTGTGTTATCTTGTATTTGTAAAGCTAGGAATTGATGATAATGAGATGACTTGACACACAAAATAATACTGCTCTTATTTCCTCTTTTTTTAAATTTATTTTATTTACTGCCAGATAACTTAAGCAGCTATTGGATTTTTCGTATCAGGTCGTCCAAATTGCTGTTTTAGTACAGGTTAACAGCCCATTTTTTTATACTGACATGGAAAAGTATCGCATATGATGGTAAATGAAGTTCGGCCCAAAAACAGCCCTATGGCGAGAAATGATACCAGTCCAACGAAAAGGTTCGTCAGTTTTTTCTGTGCCGCACCACGAAGCTGTAGAATAATAATTTGCTAGCCCACGTGTTTTAGAGCTTCCTACAGTCCTGGTTCTTTTAGGCATTGCCTGAATGAGCACTCAGCAGGTTGGCATGAGGGTACCGAGCGTCAATAAATAGGTATTCCTCGCCACTTGGTGATCTATTTGGACAACACCGCGCTTACCATCAGGTACAGTTTTGTCACTTGGTCGTATACATAAAAAGGGGATAAGAAGAATCAAATAAACTAGAATTACTTCTGCAAAGAGTTCACTTTTGTATAGAAAAGTCTGATGGTAACCGGATAAAGGCTGACCACGACCATTTATGTGTATCAACTATGACGGGTTTTAGTCCTTATGCACCATGGTCGCTATCGGAATGGTTACTAAGATTCGGTCACCAGAAATTTGGGCATCCGACTCCCTGATGTAAGATTAAAAACTTTGGCTATAAGAGAGATTAATTCAGCGCTTTTCTTAATATTTATCCGTACCTATACCTATTTTTCTTTTAAGGGAGCAAGCACAGTCTTCCCTGTCTACGTAACAGTCAATGACGTAATTTAGAAAATTTCATAACGTTCATTACGAAATATGTGAGATAGAGGTGAAGACTAACACAAGTCCTCAAGATAACTTGTTATCAGGCAGATAACAGAGGCGTACGATAAATGAATGTTTGCGATACAAACTAAAACGTTGATTCCAAGACAAAAGGAGTGTATGTTCAACTTCTAAATTAAATTAGAGAGATTGAATTGAATCTTACTATATATAAAGTACAATTGATTAAAAATCTGGAGTTCTGTGCATTATTTTTTTATACTATTAACAAGGCAAGTAATGGGTTGGTGCTGTCCTAATAGAATATCAAATGGCGATAGAATCTTATCCCTCCTAACTTGACGCGCTCAAGACAGCTTGCTAAGTATGAAGAAGTACTTAAAAAGGACAATGTTTGAGGCTGTGTCGGTACTTCCATAGAAGCCCAAAAGGCCAGCATGCCTTATAAAATTGCGAATAATAATTTTTAAGCTTTCCAATGGTTTTGAATGTAAAATTGAACGACTGTATCATACAGAAAATATTTATTTAACATTATCATCTCTATAAAATCCACAAATTGTCATTGTCATAAACTTATTTTTATTTACTACTAAATTATAGAACCAAAGCTGTTCATATGTGTGTAAGAATAATTAAGTAATCTGCAAAAATAAGTTTGCTAGTGACTGTCAACTTTTATAAATAAATAAATATACCCAACAGTTACATACATAGTTCTGACCCCACATTAAGATACAAGTCTTGTGTCGTGTATCAGAAACTACGAGAGACTAGTCAGTCTCACAATCACCCAGACCCGAAACAAATATTTGTGGATCATACAAACATTTGTCTCGGCGCCGGAACCCGCGGCGTCTCGTTTCGCAAGCTGGTATCTGCGCCACGGGGCTGGGGCTTTGTATTTATATTTTATATGCCCTGTTACTATAAGTGAAGTGTTAATTGGGTTTATGTAGTTATAATCGTTTTTTATGACGTTTGTTGACTTCCGAAAAAATTAATTTAAAAAGAATGGAAAGATATTTTTGACTTGATTCTCGGGTCACACCAGGTTATCCGGACTTTCGATCGGTAGAAATACAGAGTCTGATAAAGTGCCCAAAGAAAAAAGATATGCAATCGCTTTATAAATTGATACTGTTATTGACTAGACATGGCTGTAGAAATACGAGTCTTCCTAACACTAAGGGTGTATGTTATGAGACCATTCTCGTTTTACTATTGGGATAAAATAATTATATTGTTACCGCGAAATGACTTGTTTGCTTCTGGTCTGATTGACACATGTCTGCACACGCTAGTAGTTTTTCTTATAATTTCATGACTAATTTATATTAACCTGCTATTTATAGACTTAGTTATAACCGACAAAAGACGAAAGGAATTGTTGATTATTATTTTGTTGATACAAGTTTTATGTTATTGGGTTTTTCCATTAGGAAATTCTCGGTAACAGCACGGAGTCTGGAAATGTGCCCGAAAAACGGCAAAAGGCTCGCCCCCTGTTACATGGGACTGATACATACTTGGCGAAATGTGGGTGCAGAAATGCACCTCTGCCTACTGACACCCCTTCGGGGAATACAGGCGTGAGTTTATGTATGTATGTAAGTTTTATGTATAAGCATGTGAGGTAAATATTTTATTGTGCTATATAACCAAATGGTTATATAGGTAGTTATACCATTTAAATAATTGATCAAAAATCATTTCTGATTTATAAAATGTTTTAAAAGAAACCATAAACAAAGTATAGGAATTCTATCTGAGATAAAAGTATAGGTAAAGTAAAAATTAAATATCCATCCGTAGAACTATTTAAAATAAAAACAAACTCATTATAAGTAATATTAAATTTAACAAAGCCCACATTATACTTAAGCACAATAAACAAATTATGTAAACTGAAATAACTTTAACGGATTTAAAATAAAAGATTGTAAAACATTCATAGGGTAACAATGACCGAAAGATAAAATTTCGTACAACAAAAGTTGCCAGTTATTAAGTTATAAAAGTCTTTTGTCCAAGTAATCTCACGAACATTGGTACCTTCACTTTCTTTTATGACATCCATAAAGTTATTTGGAAATAAGGATTTACGTTTCACACTACATTTCGACATTACAGTTATAAACGGATTAATAATAATAACACGGAGGAAAGAAAGATCAGGATGGTATTAAACAGGTTATATTTACATCATCATCTTCATCAGTCCATATACGTTGTCCATATATGCTGACCACGGGCACGGTAATACTATCATACAGTAGTTTAACTTCATACAAACGGGCGAAACGCGAGTTATCCCTACGCGCCTCGAACGCGGCATGCGCAAGGCATGCAGGCAGTCGCGAATGTGACAAACGGGCGGTGTTGTTTTTTAAGCAGTAATCGCGCGATTTTTATACAAAATAAGTGCAAGTTTAATATGACAAGTATATATTCTGTTTATATATTGTGCTGGTTTTGGTTGCATGAAATCTTCCAATCAAAAAATAACATGCATTTTTATTAAAAACTTCCTATTCCATTCGCAAAATATTTTATTTGTTTAATCACAAAAATAGATAAAAAGTCAAAGTAGGCAGATTGAATTAAAATTCTGCAGGTTTGCAGCCCTATCGCATGTTTACGTACCGCGCGGCTGTAGGTATTTATTTCAAAAATGCGGCCGAGTTTAACTACTGTATGATAGTATTACCGTGCCACGGGCCTCCTCTACAACTGAGAGGGATTAGGCCTTAGTCCACCACGCTGGCCTAGTGCGGGTTGGCGGACTACACACGTAAAAAAATGCTAAGAACTTTTAGGCGTGCAGGTTTCCTCATGATGTTTGCTTTCACCGTTAAACCGTTGTGTAGTGCAGTTGGCTAGACACCAGCTTGCGAAACGAGAAGCCGCGGTTTCAACCCCCGCACCGAGACAAATGTTTGTGAGACCGAAAAGTCTCTCGTAGTTTCTGATACCCACAACACAAAACTTTTATCTTACTGTGGAGTCAAAGCTGTGTATGTGACTTTTGGGTGTTTATTTTTTTACTTCTGTAACATTTACCATGTTTATTTATTAATTTTTATACACTTTATTTTACACCATGGGCATATTACACAAAATAAAATTTAAAAAAATATGCTTAGGACTAAGTGACAATAGGCGGTCTTATCACTGAGAGCAATCTCTTCCAGACAACCTAATTTACAAAAAGAACACGTAAAAAGATGACTGGGTAATTAAAAAATGACTTATAACGAAAAAAACAATTTCAATACCTAAACTACAATAAAATGTTCTACATTCTTGGTCAAAATTTTCTACGTCCTTCGTAATCTATAAAAAATACGTTACTAAGTAAAGGCTGACTAATGCAGCCAGGAATTCGGACATGACTGTTCCGCTTAAACGAGCAGCAGAGTTAGTGAACCGCGGCGGGCTACATACTTGGAATATTGTCATTTTGTATCTGCCATTTGAGACTTAAATCACAGGGACTAGCCACATATTGGAATCCTTATCAATAACTGGTATCATCATCATTATCAGCCTAAGGAAGTCCACTGCCGAACATAGGCTTCCCCTAATGACTTCCATAGTGACCTGTTGGAGGCAGCCTGCATCCAGCGGCGACCCACGACCTTCACCAGGTCGTCGGACCATCTTGTGGGTGGACGTAACTGGTATACAAAGATACTTTTGTTTATTTTCTTAAACTACTGTACGGTATTTGATGAGTTTGACGAGAATGATGAGACACTGAGGCGGGTTTTTTAAATTACATACATACATAACCTGCCTGCATTCTAATGTGCATTTCTGCATCCTCTATTCGCCAAGTATGTATCAGTCCCACGTAATAGGAAGCATACCCATTGCCGTTTTTTTTTATTTAAAACCCAACAACACTTTTCGGGCATGGGAATCGAACCCGGGACCTCTAGATTGAATATACTTATGCCATATGACCACGAGGTATTATTTTTTTATTAGTTGTAAAACATTATGGTCTATTTCTAAAAAGTTGTTGGTGAGATACTGGCTCTGAACTTTTGTTAATTTTCTGTAGAAGACTTGTATGTACATATATGACTTGTGTGTATATATTTATATTTATCTATGTTTGTATATGTATATTGCATCGTCCATATTTATACACCTATTCGTGTTTCTCTGCACCACCCTGTTGATCGGCAGATAATGCCTTAGGCATTAAGTCTGCCCTTATACTTATATGTGTACCTATATATGTTTATACACATATAAGTTATGTTTGTTTCGCCGGGTCTTCTCAGTCAGGGTCGCGTTTGGATCCGGTGGTAGCATTAAAATAATACGTGACGTTTCGGAAATACACAAGGTCCATCTCGTTATTTACTTTAAAATAATAATAATAAGATATTATGTATTTCCTGATGAAAACTAAAAATAAATTATAAAAAAAACATAAATATTTTTATACAAATTATATAAAATGAAACATAGTTGAATTATAATGTAATAATAAAAGATTTTTCTTTTCTGTATTGACTTGTCATAAGTGCTATTTGATTGCCTACGTGACCAAATAAAGCAATTTCATTTCATTTCAATTTCAATATAAAGCATAAATAAATAAAGACTTTTTCAGTAAAATGTTATGTTACTGAAGCATTCCATGAAGGAATGAGCGTTTAAATTAAAAGTAAAACAATTTCAAATGGCCGAAACAATTTGTTTATTTGTGTTCATCTATCATTTTATTGTTGTAACAGAATCGGTTTTAAATAACGACAGAAATCATCATCATCATCAGCCCATATACGTCCCACTGCTGGGCACAGGCCTCCTCTACAACTGAGAGGGTTTAGGCCTTAGTCCACCACGCTGGCCTAGTGCGGGTTGGCAAGAAATTCCTAAGAATTTTTAGGTGTGCAGGTTTCATCACGATGTTTTCAGTCACCGTTAAAGTACGTGATAATTCTTTGTGAATACACACATAACTTCGAAAAGTCAGAGCTGTGTGCCTGAGGTTTGAACCTGCGACCGTCGAGAAAATGGGCGATTTAAATATTTTTTCCAACATAGGCCATAATATAATATAATTTTTCCTCTTCTGATAATAGAAATTCCAATATGATTTTATGGGAGACATCCTCTTTTATATTGCTATGGATTTTCCCTGACAAATAAGTCTAAATATTCCTACTTCAGTTGACTATTTACTCAGCAAAATGTTAAGCTTTGTGAATTTTGTAACTGTACGATCCACGGTTCGATGTTCAAGTCAGACAACACATGCATATCATTAGTTATTTATCTTGAACTAACACGTATATTTAAAAGGTTAGACGTATGCACCTAGGATTTGAACCCGCAACCGCCTAGAAGTTATCTCTTGATCCTGCAACTATTACGCATTTCTGGACACATTTTAAAATAAATAAATAAATACACCCAACAGTCACATACATAGTTCTAACCTCACACTAGGATACAAGTCCTGTGTCGTGGGTATCAGAAACTACCAGAGACTTTTAATATTTGTGGATCACACAAACATTTGTTTTGGCGCGGGGATCGAACCCGCGGCCTTTCGTTTCGCAAGCTTGTATCTAGACAACTGCGCCACGGGGCTGTCGCAAAATAGGCTTCAGTGCTTAGATTAAAAATATATTTCATACAATACAATAATAATAAAATTGAATCACCTACCTTATCCTATAAAAGATACGTACAGACAAAATCTAGGCAGTCTAAACATCGTCTAGTCGTATCCTTGTCCCAGATGCATAATGCCTAGGCTTCAGTGCCTAAAGCGGTCGCCCACTCCACTCAACCATTTTAAATGAAATGTTTGACAACCTGCTTGGTGCAGATAATTAAGGGTTTAAATCCATGATCCATCTCCGAAACGAATCAAAAACGAGAAACATAATTCTGAGCCCCCACTAAGTTGCTCATCATCATCATCGTCATCAACAGCCTTTCTTACGGCTTTATCGAGCCCAGTGGCGTGCCATAGGAGAGGCCTACGTCCAGCAGTGGACATAAGATAGGCTAAGTTGCTCGTCTTGTGATAAATCCATCAAATCTTTTATGGGTCTCACAAATCATAGATACGAAACAAAAATTAATAGAGTCGAATTTGGCGAAAGCTGACTTTGTTTACTGCTCTACAAATAGTAGTAGTAAGTTCAAAAAGTTATTATAAGAACTATAAGTTATATTACGTGGCGACAATAGCTTCAATAAATATGAGAACTGATGATTTTAAGTTTTAAATATTACCCTAAAAATTATATTTATTCTGGTACAAGTATGTTTATTTGGGACTCATTCACGACAGGGAAGACAAAGTCTGCAGAGTGCCATGAGCTACGACCCTAACATTCATTTTTGCATCTTTTATACATATTTTCATCACCTTTGATGTATTATGGGTGCATTTCTTCGGGAAATGTCATGTATCAGACCATTATGATATTTTGACAGCCCCGTGGCGCAGTTGGCAAGACGCCAGCCTGTGGAACAAGAGACGACCACGACACAGGACTTGTATCCTAGTGTGGGGTCAGAAATATGTATGTGACTGTTGGGTGTATTTATTTATTATTTTATTATATGACCTTTTTTGAACCTTTCATACACATTCGCTACCTTTCCTACCTCCATATTTCATCCATCCTCCCAGTATTTACGATGACGCCAAAAAAAACTCATTAAATATTAATTAAAGTGCAGTCGAAGTATCAATTGCTTTGTAAATGGATAACGTAAACAGATGTCATTAGACCTTGACATCGTGTTGACCGACAAACTTGTAACAACCATCAACGACAATTATGACAATCAAGTGTGAAAAATCACAATTGTATTAGCCTAAATAAATTAACAACTTGCCTTTTACG
The DNA here is from genome assembly GCA_907164795.1 of Hemaris fuciformis. Taxonomy (NCBI): domain Eukaryota; kingdom Metazoa; phylum Arthropoda; class Insecta; order Lepidoptera; family Sphingidae; genus Hemaris; species Hemaris fuciformis. The sequence goes on from OU015454.1 coordinate 3,563,812, forward strand.
TAAGCATTTTACGAGCATAAATATTGTTGTCGATTTTTTTTCTAAAAAAATAAGTTTATGTTGTAAAATTGTTTTTATGTCGTTTTGTTGACCTGTAGGACTTCCAAATAAATAGAAATAAATTAAAAAATAATTTGTAAATACAGTTTCTCCTACACATGACTAATCGTTGGTAGATTTGTCAGTATCTTAATAGCATGAAATACAAATCGAGGGGAACAACAAAAGTTGGTTTAGATATGACAATCTTAATGTCTGTTCGCGCATCTATGAATTGATTACAGAGGCAGAAAAAGATACACTGAGGGTATAAGCTTAAATATAGGTTTTGTTCAATTCAATTCGGATCCTGCAAAAAAAGGTTTTTTTTATGTTATATGTGTATTTCTATATATTTGTCGGTGTAAATATTTAAGCATATATGTAGTTTGTTCGTGGTCTATTTTCACTAAAACGTTATTTATGTAATGTAAAATTTAGGTGACATTTCTCATCTCTGCATCGCCCTTAGGTCAACTGTTAGAGAATGCCTAAGGCATTAATCCTTTATAAAAATTGTATATGAACCATAATAAATAAATATAAAAAAATACATAGTAAAATTGCAATTTTTTTTTTGAGAAAACTCCCTCGCATGTATCAAACCCGCGGTCGCTCATTTCTCAGCTTGGTGTTTACGAACAGCGCCACGGATTAATACAAAGAATTTTATAATAAGTTTGTTGCAAAAAACGAGAAGGTCAAGTTTAGGATAATGTACAACGATTATTTAAGAAAACAAATTGAAGTCGTGACTTGTAAAAAATGGGATTGCCAGGTCAAGCGTTCGATGCTACTTATATTGTTTTTGCAGCGATCCAATGAACATAAAATCCGGAAACATTTCGGTTATACTGCCTGGTTCATCATCATCATCAGCCCATATACGTCGCACTGCTGGGCACTGGCCTTCTCTATAACTGAGAGGGTTTAGGCCTTAGTCCAACACGCTGGCCTAGCGCGGGTTGACGGACTACACACCTAAGAAATTCCTAAGAACTTTTTAGGTGTGCAGGTTCCATCACGATGTTTTCCTTGACCGCTAAAGTACGTGATAATTCTTTGTGAATACACACATAACTTCGGAGTCGTGATGGCCTCGAGGTTTAGGCACGCGGTCGAGAATCTAGACGGTCACGGTTTCGAACCCCAGGCGCACACCTCTGACTACCTGGTTGGTCCCGCAGAATTCTGTGTAGCATGCTATTGCGAGCACCCGGGTTGGGTTCTTCGGACTAAATGATTTCGGGATTTTTCGTTACAACATTTTCAGTAGCAGCACGAAGTGTGTCCACTAAAGGATATGCAAGAGGAGTGTTTGTGTATCTCCGTTTCGCCAGCTATGCATTGAGCAATCAAGGAGAGGAGTCAATTGCCGTAAATACTGTACCTGGAAGCTTGTTATAAAAATCTATCTTGTAATATGTGTATATATGTATGTGTATGTTTATAAATGATTTTATTTGCACACCTACTATGCATCATCTCTGCATCACCCAAGGTTCGACTGGCAGAGAATGCCTTAGGCATTAAGTCCACCTTTACAATTATGTGTTTAGTTGTACAAAGTGTAAATAAATAAATTGTTTGACAAATATAAACCAATAGGCTCGCCACTCGTTACGTGGGACTGATACATAATTGGCGTTTGGGTGCAGAAATGCACCTGCAATACCGTGCAAGCGGAATTGCAGCATAGAGCTGAATAAAGGGATTATTGTTGGCTATGTAAGTCGCAGGTTCAAACCCCAGGCACACACCTCTGACTTTTCAAAGTTATGTGTGTATTCACAATGAATTATCACTTGCTTTAACGGTGAAGGAAAACATCGTGATAAAACCTGCACACCTAAAAGTTCTTAGGAATTTCTTAGGTGAGTAGTCCGCCAACCCGCACTAGGCCAGCGTGGTGGACTTAGGCCTAAACCCTCTCAGTTGTAGAGGAGGCCCATGCCCAGCAGTGGGACGTATTTGGGCTGATGATGTTGGCTATGTAAATTGTATTACCTGATTGTTTATTTTTGTATTTTTTCGTATATTGGCCAATAATAAATCTTTTTTCTTTCTTTCTTCTTTCTTTCAACTTCACCTATCGTGGTAATACAGGCGTGGTCTGTAGGTTGCTAGTTTCAGTCTTGATTTGTTCAGACATTTCTTCACGATTGTTTATCGAAGATTCAAGGTAGTCGCATTTCTAATATTATTTCCATATACATTTTTTAATGACTGCCTCGTGGTCTCGCGGTACAAGTATGTGCCGTGCGATCTAGAGGTCCTGGGTTCGATTCCCGGGTCGGGCAAAGTGTTATTGGGTTTTTCCATTAGGAAATTCTCGGTAACAGCACGGAGTCTGGAAATGTGCCCGAAAAACGGCAATAGGTTCGCCCCCTATTACGTGGGACTGATACATACTTGGCGAAATGTGGGTGCAGAAATGCGCCTCTGCCTACCCCTTCGGGGAATACAGGCGTGAGTTTATGTATGTATGTATGTATTTTTTATTTATACAGAGAAATAGCGTGGCATACTATTTTGTCACATAGAATTTTGTAAATGTGCTTTAATCAGGTTTTTGACGGGAGAACGTGAAGCAACTTGCATATAATTACAATAAATTGTTGCGTCTGCGTATGTAGCTACTGCTTAGATTTAAAAGCTAAGATTTTTAAGATAAAATTTTGTTGAATTCAAAAATATTGTTGGATATTTGTAATTGCATCGAAGGAGATTGACGTACAAATAGTTGTTTATCCTGTCATATCCAGCTGATGACTTTCGACAGCAAAATTTTATTCGACAACATTCATATGTATTTTTTTAATACAGCCTCGACTTGCCAGTATAAAAGACATTGCATGGTTTCTGATGGTAAGTGTTGAGAGGTTCAAAGAGCGATTTGCAGTCCAGAAACGAAGACTATAATTGATTGATTATTGGTAAGCAATAGCCACCATTTACACTAGCTTGGTATTAAGCGGACTAACTCTAGACTGTAACTCACTAATTTATTTGTTTATTTATTAACGCTTTATATACACAGGGACAAAAACAGGAAAAAAACAGTACAATTGGCGAACTCATCGCTCAAGGCGATCTTTTAGACAACCATGCGATGGACATTAAGAAAGGATAAATAAGAGAGAAACCTACACACCTAAAAGTTCTTAGGAATTTCTCAGGTGTGTAGTCCACCCACCCATACTAGACCAAGGTGGTTGGTGAACTAAGGCCTAAACCCTCTCAGTTGTGGAGGAGGCCCGAGTCCAGCAGTGGGATGTACATGTATGGGCTGATGATGATGATGACGACAATTAGATAACACTGCACCTTATGGCAAACATATTGCTGACCAAACAGACTTTTCTCTCGTCACTTGATATCCTTATGCCAGCCTGTTCACGTCTGCATCATTTACAGGGAGGATGGCCCGCCGCTGATACTACGAGGCATCGAAATGGTATTTCGCAGCACCTCCCAGATTTGCGCATAACCTTCTACTATCGGCCGTACCTTCGCTTTGTATGGGTTTAACATCTTGATTCTTATTTATTAAGCCAAATCCCACGGTAACACCAATTACAGTAATCGATGACAGCTTAATTGTATAATCTATGAAAAACTGCCTCGTGGTCTCGCGGTACAAGTATGCGCCGCGCGATCTAGAGGTCCTGGGTTCGATCCCCGGGTAGGGCAAAGTGTTATTGGGTTTTTCCATTAGGAAATTCTTAGTAACAGCACGGAGTCTGGAAATGTGCCCGAAAAACGGCAATAGGCTCGCCCCCTATTACGTGGGACTGATACATACCTGGCGAAATGTGGGTGCAGAAATGCACCTCTGCCTACCCCTTCGGGGAATACAGGCGTGAGTTTATGTATGTATGTATGTAATCTATGAAAAAAAACACCGCGAAAGAGAAAATTATCTTCACAAATTACAAAATGACATATACATATCCACCCGTGGGAAATAAAAAAGTTGATAAAATAAATACACCAATACCTATAGATATAAAGGATGGTAAACTGCAAAAACATTTTACTCAGCCCGAGCTGGGACCGCTACAGATAACTATAATAGTTTCTATAGTTCTCAAACCGGTATAGAAAAGAATTATTTATTAGATTCCCGTAATGCAATACGGGTCTGATGTAGTACTAGAGACTGGAAGTACTACTAAGAAACACGGAGAATGCATCTTTTTTGCCTCATGCACGGTACAATAGAGCAAGGGGCAAACTTACTCCTGCTGTTTGTCTAGTCTTATCCCTATCTGCTTAAGGTTGATTATTGACTGAATTAAATGGTGGTGTATTGTGGTTTTCGGCTGCCCACAGCCCCGTGTCAACTGACTGGTTTCGCCTACTTGCGATAATAATCTTAGGTTTTGCTTAGTTGAGCGGATTTGTAGACGTTTTGCAACGTAGAGCAGCGGTCTCTGTAGTGGATAATTTCACAGGCGTTTTTGTAATGTGGCTAATATTAAATTAGCTAAGCTTCGTCTGGAGGCAATTTTCCAGCGCTAGGAAACTATTCCGAATTGGTCTAAAATCTAAATGAAAAAGGCAATAGAAATCTATCGATCTGTTCTTGAGATGTCAACATTTAATGCAAACCTTTTTTCTAATTTATAATGGCAAAAATTATGGTCAAAAGAGTGAAATGGCGAGAAATGACAACTGAAAACTAAATATTGTCATCATCATACATTCTACATTGTCTACAAACTGAACTCAGAACGTCACATGTCCATAAAGCTCTCCGTAAGTGATGTCTCGAGATATAGGCACGCGGTCGAGAATCACGGCGGTCGCGGGCCTGAGCCCAGGCACACACTACAGACGTAAAGGTAGAGAACCTGCACACCTAATTTTTTGGAAATTTGTTAGGAGTGTAGTACGAAAACCTACACTAGGCCAGCGTGGTGGACTAAGGGCTAACCCCTTTGATAGCTATAGTGGACATATTCATCCTAGCAACAGCAAATATGGACCTAATTTGCCTAACTTAACGATTAAAATCCAACAATAATGCTGCTTAGATTTAAATGAGACCTAATATTTTCTCGTTAATATTGCAGTCGAAACTTCCGTTGACTACCACTTATACGAAACGTTTTTTCCAACTGACAAAAAGCCTAATGGTAAACTGTTGCGTGATACTAGGAGCTGTAAAAAATTAACGCCGCCCTATCAATTGGCCTTGACGTGGCGTCATTGACTCAAGGTTTGCTCGAGCAAAAACTTCAACGCCAGACCTTCGCTGATATGACTCGCTTGATATCGCCTTATTACATCTTCATAGATCATCAGTATAGAGGTTATACACCCACATTCCGTGTTAAGTCTAATAGCGTTGAAAAGCTGTAGTGGGTATTTACAATAATTGATTACAGAAGTCGTGATTGCCTCGAGGTTTAGACACGCGGTCGAGAATCTCTACGGTCGCGGGTTCAAACCCCAGGCACACACCTCTGACTTTTCGAAGTTATGTTGTGTATTTACAATGAATTATCACGCACTTTAACGGTGAAGGAAAACATCGTGATGAAACCTGCACACCTAAAAGTTCTTAGGAATTTCTTAGGTGTGTAGTCCACCAACCCGCACTAGGCCAGCGTGGTGGACTAAGGCCTAAACCCTCTCAGTTGTGGAGGAGGCCCGTGCCCAGCAGTGGGACGTATATGGGCTGATGATGATGATTATGATTACAGAAGGAATTTAGAATGTCTAATGCTTCTGAAATAATAGTAATAGTACTTTAATTTTTTAATTTATTTATTGTAATTGTTGAATTTTATTTATAACCTATACTAAAGAACCGAGTACCAGGAACTACGAGAGACTTTTCGGTCTCACAAATACCCGTGGCATATATTTGTGGATCACACAAACATTTGTCTCGGATGCCGGAGATGCTCGGAGCCCGAGGCCTCACGTTTCGCAAGCTGGTGTCTTCTAACCAACTGCGCCACGGGTCTGTCAAATGTTCTTATATTTTCTTACCATATTATAATTATAAAAACCTTTAAATGGCTTACTGTTAACTGTACTAAATATTGTCTTTGTAGCACTTGGTTTTCCTCAAAAAGAAGAAAGCCTATATTCGCTTCAAGAAGATGCCTATATTTTCATCAAAGGCCGGCAACACACCGCTTTCCGATTCCGCTGGTATTATGGGTGTTCATGGGCGGTGTTGACCACTTAAATCAGGTGGCTCACTTGCTCGTTTGCCTCCTTTTTCCATAAAAAAATAGCATAACCAACGATACGACGAATTGAGTCAATTGAAGCCGTATGAAAATAATTGCTCGCTCCGAGATTCACAATAGGAGTTGATTTCAATGACGCCACTCATTGTCTTTATTAGAAACTTGGTATTGTTTATCAATTTTTTTTAATTGTACCTACCCACACTAGGCTGGTATAATAGTCTGAAGTAGGCATGGGTCGTTGACGTTTTTGGCGTCAACGAAACGTAACCGTTTTTTGCCTTGGTTAACTAGTTAACAAACTAGTTGAATTCGTCAACTATTTGATAATTTTAGCAAATGAGCAGCTCTTGTATTTTTTTTTGAATTTTAGTTACCCTAGCTAGATAAATGGTCGAAAAAGCCCTACGAATTCAACTAGTTTTTTCACAACCCATCAACCGTACGTTCGTTTCTTCATCGTCGACGGTTGATTCAACTAGTTCGTTGAATCAATGCCCATCCCTAGTCTGAAGCGTGATCTGTCTGTTCCATGGAGAACACTCATGCAAGCAGTGAGATTCATATGATTGATATTGACGCTATTCTACATACATACATTTACACCTATATTACCCGAAGGGGTATGGCAGAAGTGCATTTCTGCACCCACATTTCGCCAATTGACTCCAAAACTATGTTTTTGTGTCTTAAGTAATAGGGAGCGAGGTTATTACCGTTTTTCGGGACCTAGATTCCTTGCTGCTACAGTTTTTTTTTAAAGAAATACCCTACAATATTGCCCGAACAGGGAATCGAAGCCGAGACCTTTAGATCGCATGGCTTATACATGTGTCGCGAGACCACGAAGCAGTCTGCATTTAAGAGATATATTTAGATGCAGGACCTATTGGTAGGTACTTATAGCCTACTTTTACTGGCATTCGCATATAGCCTGTGTATGTCATATTTCAGCATTAATGTGTCAACTTCATCATCAGCCCTTATATGTCCCACTGCTGGACACGAGCCTTCTCTACATCTAAGAGAGATTAAGCCTTAGTCCACCACGCTGGCCTAGTGCGGGATGGCTGACTAAACTAAACTAACTAAAACCTGAGCAATTTTTTTAGATAGTGCAGGCGACCTCACGATGTTTTCCTTCACCGTTGAAGTATGTGATAGTTCATCGTGAATACATTACGTTGACTTACGGCGGATGTTTGTTGTCTGTCACACATTTACCTGGTTTTAGTGTCAAGCAAATTATTTTTACGCTGCAAAAAAAAACACTTTCCGTGACTTTGCCTGGACATACATAATATAAAAAGTAAATAAACAATAAACAATGTGAAGAGACGAGGTAACCTTGCTATGTAGTCGAGGTTCTTGACACATTCGTACGAAAAACTGCGCAGGTATGCGGTAACCTTGGCGGCCCTCCGTCATACACCTAACGGTACAAATGGTGTACATATTCATGAATCGCTCCCTGTAGACGAAAAATCCGAAAGCCGAGGGTCCCCTTTGTTGATGCCGCCATATTTAGGGTTCCTCGGCGAAATATATTTTTCTATTATTTTTCATAAAGCTGAAAAATACTTAGATTTATCATTGACTAGTATTTATTTTAGGTATTTTGATTTTAGGTTTTCTTTATTTTTATTTATTTATTTGTAGTTTAAATTGAATCATAAATGCAATGTAATATTGACATTATAACTTCACCCGAGTGTATTCCGGCAAGAAACTAGCCTATGCGTTTTCCAAGATAAAAAAAAAATCCAATTTTTTATCCAGGATGTCACCTACCTCCATACAAAATTTCATCAAAATTGGACCAGTTATTTGAGCGTGAAGACGTAATAAACATATAAGCACATACTTACACACACTCTTATGCTCACTAACTTTAATAGGAGTAGTAGTGCTACGGAACCCAGCCCGTCAAATAAGTTTCAAGAACGGACACAGCCAGTTTTTTTCCCAAACATCAGATCGGTCACCAAGCCGTCAAGCGTACACAAAAAGATCGCCGAAATAATAGAATATAGTTAGAAATTATTTTTTGTGCCATTCGTGAAACCGAAGGTCTTCGGCGGGATCAAAAGGGATTGAATGTTTTGCCCGAACTAAAATTACAGACTTTTAAAGTTTCCGAGTACAATTTGGGGCCATAATCACCTTTTTGTAATTACTGCTTTTGTTATTAAATTGTCGTTTGTTAGCGTTATGTTTAAGTTTATATTGCCAGTAAAATAAACTATAGTAAATAAAATTTAATAATGTTTTTCCTAACTTTTACTATTTAAAATTACTGTTAGGTTATAAAACGAAAAGATGGATCTACGAGTTGAAAAGCAATAAAAATTGCAGGTCAGAATTTTTAAATTAAGGTTTGTTATGTATATAGAAGGTTATGTAAGGTTCCGCTTATATCTGTCTATTAATCAACATGATAAGGAAAGCAACCGGAACATTTAAACATAGCAAAATATATACAATGTGTTAGGTAAAAGACCGTACATACTGAAGTCAAATATAAGGCACTCAATTCTGACCCCGAATTTGTAAAAAAATTGGTACCTTATTTTTTACATAATTTATCCAAAAAAATTCTAAGTATTGCGTAAGTGCGGTCATCGGCGATCAGCTGTTTACAAACAGCGCTCTGTTCCCGCACCCCTCCCCGCACTCGCCCTTTCATGCCCGTGCGTCGCCTCGCCGGCCGAGCACGCGGCACGCGCGGGCGCCAGTCAAAGGTCGCGAGTCGCCCGTGATGCAATATTTGATTATTTGCGGAAACCTCTTTTAACTGTTAGTGTGTTTTGTGTCAAGTGCAATGTCGTTTTCAAACGAAGAATACTGGGAAATGGTTCGTGCATATGCCCGAGCTAATGACAGTGTACGAGTGTACGAGTTTTTAAATTGTCACTTCGGCAATAACTGGATCGGTCGCGGTGGGCCCGTGCCGTGGCCGGCGCCTGACCTTACACCGTTAGATTTTACTTGTGGGGTGAAGTGAAACGGCTTGTGTACGCTACAGAATACTCCAACCGGGATGAACTAAAGGCTAGAATATTAGCCGCCTTTGATAAGGTTCGAAGTGATACGTTTGTGTTGTGCCGGGTGAAAAACAATATGCGAAAACGTTGCGCGAACTCTGCGTTGCGCGAGGAGGCGATCATTTTGAACAATTATTAAAATACGTTTAATTTTATGTAAATAGTGTAAATGTAAATACTTAGTAAATGTAAGTGAATCGGTGTAAATAAATACTACATATTCTACCATTGTGGACGCTGCATACACTAAGAGGTAGGTACCTAGTTATTATTTTTTATTCAAGTCTCGATGTATGTAGGGTGTCCATATTTTCTGCATTTGTGCTACAATAATTTTGTATCGTTTACTGTGCCGTATATTTATATTACTCTTGCATTATATTTTTAATGGTTACTTGAAGCCATTGACTAACGTGTCCTTCAGTATGTACGGTCTTTTACCTAACAACCTGTATATATATATGTATGTATTATAGCATTTTGGTATATTTATATTCATATTATATTTATGTATTTACTATTATAACTACTATTATATTATATTCATTATTTCTTTTCTTTACTAAAGTATATTGGTTTGTAATATATGTGTATGTTTATAAATGATTTTATTTGCACACCTACTATGCATCATTTTAATAAGTATACTAATTTGATTTGAAAAAATAGTGCGCACATACAGAAGCTGCGATTATGAAACACGTAATAATTAGTAGAAGAAGTCGTGATGGCCTCGAGGTTTAGGCACGCGGTCGAGAATCTCAACGGTCGCGGGTTTAAACCCCAGGCACACACCTCTGACGTTTCGAAGTTATGTGTGTATTCACAAAGAATTATCACGTACTTTAACGGTGAAGGAAAACATCGTGATGAAAAATGCAAACCTAAAAGTTCTTAGGAATTTCTTAGGTGTGTAGTCCGCCAACCCGCACTAGGCCAGCGTGGTGGACTAAGGCCTAAACCCTTTCAATTGTAGAGGAGGCCCGTGCCCAGCAGTGGTATATGAGCTGATGATGATGAATTAGTAGAAGCTCTTATGTAGGAAAACCCTGGTACCTATTATACAAGTTCAATCTTACTTTGTTCTATCGGTGTCCAACCAATGCACAAAAATGTTTTTTGTAAATTTTGTATAAATTTTTACACCGTAAGATTTTAACAATAAAAACGTTATAATAATACTCACATATTACTACCCATGTCAGAAGCTAACAGTGTGCGTTGTATCGCTGACTTCTAGGGACCGTGGGTACCTACCGGTAAAGTTTCTAAGAATTGCGCCGACTCCGCATTTCAATCGAGTATTGACAGGCCGCTTTATTTGTTCATTCTATACAAAGAGGACAATCTACGAACAGTATTTTGATCGTTTGTCTGTTCATTCCTCAATTGAAAAGTGAGTAAAAGTGTGTCTGAAATATATACAAAAAAAAATATTTATGCCATTTAGTAATTTTTGTTATCCATCTAGGTTATGTTAGATCACAATTCCTATATTTTTCCGATGCCGAATATTTACGATAAGACAACAACAACAACAACCGATGCCGAATATTTAAGATAAGACGACAATAACAACAGGTTGTTCTGTGGTTGGACTGTGATGACTATGAGAAGGTACAATCCTTACTAATCCTTACTAATATTATAAATGCGATTGTAACTCTGTCTGTCTGTCTGTCTCGCTTTCCTGCTAAAACTACTGAACCGATTTAAATGAAATTTTGTACACATATAGTTTGGAGCCTGAGAAAGAACATAGGCTACTTTTTATTGCGGAAAAGGGGTTTTAAGGGGTTGAAAGGGGGATGAAAGGTTGTATGGAAGTATTGTCATTTTTAAAGCTAGAAACTTGAAACTTATTTTTAGGCTGTTGATTAGATATAAATAAATAGGACATTCAAAGTATGTTAAAAAATTACCTTAAAGGAAGTAAAATAAAAAATTGAAGCTAGAATGATGAAACTTTTTTATATGGCTTTTATTAGATTATTACATTATATGTATCTGATATATATATACACAATATAAGAATTATATTAAAAGTTTTTTTTTTATCCCTTAATATGGTATAAATGAGAAAATAACTATATGACTGTTACGCTTTCACGCCTTAATCATTTGACCGATGTGAACGATTTTTGGTATGGACATAAATGGGACTCTGTGGAATAAAATAGACTACAACTTATTTTCTTTCTGAACCCAACCCTGTAGTCTACGCGGACGGAGTCGCGGGAAAAAGCTAGTTATTTCCTTATTTTAAATAACAAGCAAGTTGTGAGCAACACAAGTTTGTTTGAAAGAAAACATTAAATATTTAGCGAAGCATTAATTATACTTCTGACAGTATCAAACATTAATTTGCTATTAATTGAATTGTTCTACTAATTTATAAGTTCCGATGTTTCTTTTGATACCAATTGATTGGTAAAAAAAATTAAAGTACACAAAGGATGCCTCAAATTAGTTGTCTTCAAAGAACCCTTAAATTACTTAAAACTAAAAGAACTCACAAAATTAATAGATATTCGATCAACAAAGAAAAAGCAGAGTCATATAGTGTTCCTACGTGGTACGAACATGACGAACTTAGACGATTTTGAAAATACAATTAAACCCACAAGGCTAGCCTTACAAATCTCTGGAATAAACCTGTACAGCAAAAAAATGGGTTCCTTCACGAGATCGCTTTCCCAAACGTGTCTATTTTATTTTAACATCTTAATTCTACATTCTGTGTTGATCGCTGAAATTTATTTCTTCATAGATGCCATTCAGAACGGTGGCAGTTTTGTTGAACATTCGTTAATGCTACCATGTATTACGGTTAGCTATCTTGGTACGGTGAAAGTGTATTTTCTATACAAAGACAACCATATAATAGTGGAGATTGTTGATAAATTTAGAGAGATACACCCAAAAGCCTCTAACGACGATGATACAGCATTAGATGAAAAAGCAAGTGCAGAAGACAAACTGACGAAAGATGCAATGAGAATATTCCGAAGAAACATGTTTCTTATGTTAAGCCTTGGCGCGTCTTTGGTCACTATGTTTTGTCTGATACCATTGATACTAATGTTCTTCGGGTATATCCAAGAAGGAGTTTTGAAGATCCAGTATCCGTATTTGGTGAAGTATTTCTTTGATGTTTACAATACGCCCTTGTGGTACTTGGAGTACATGCGTCAAATTTATTCAAGTAAGATTTATTTTCGTCTTACGAAAGTTTTTGATAGTTGTGTGTTACCAGTAATGACACACGGCACTGAGACGTGGCCTCTCACTATGGGCCTCATTAGACGGCTCAGAGTCACTCAACGAGCTATGGAGAGGGCTATGCTCGGAGTTTCCCTACGAGATCGAATCAGAAATGAGGAGATCCGTAGGAGAACTAAAGTAACCGACATAGCCCAGTAGATTAGCAAGTTGAAGTGGCAATGGACCGGGCACATAGCGCGGAGAACTGATGGCCGACGGGGCCAAAAAGTTCTCGAGTGGAGGCCACGTACCGGAAAGCGCAGCGAGGGACGTCCTAGTAAAGGCCGCGGGACGTCGCTGGTTACAGGCTGCTTCCAACAGGTCTGCATCAGGTCAGTATGACCAGCAGTGGACTTCCATTGGCTGATGAATTGATTGGCGTGGAAGATTTATTTTTATATTATATTCACTCAATTTCATTTTGCGTATTGTGAAGGGGTTCTACTTTTGAAAATTAAACACAACAATGTGCGGTGTGTTCTATAGGTCTCGGGTTTGATTCCCGCGTCGGGCAGTGTTATTGGGTTTTTCCATAAATAAATTTTCAGTAGTAGCACGGAGATCAAGTTATCGTTCAAGTTACAATAGTATAATTTGTGTTTATTACCAAAAAGGTCTGATTTAATTTTGATCCTTATTCAATGTTACAACATAGAGCTACGTTATCATGGATTATGTACGCACTAACCTTGGTTGTTTTTTCAGCGTTTGTAGTAGTCGTAAACGTGGAAGGAACGGACACATTGTTCCAAGTATTTTGCACATTCATAGAACTACATTTTAGATTGCTATGTCGTAAAGTGGAAAATATGGAAGCGTCATCAACAGAGGAAACAAAAAGAAATTTTGTTTCATTTGTGAAACGCCACCAAGAATTAATTGAGTAAGTGTGATACGTAATCAGGTCTTTTCTAAGATGTCAATATACTCGTATAGTTTAAATTTGTATGGAAATTGCTTAATTTTCTTGTTTCAGTCTGGTTAAGAAAATCGAAGGAGTTTATGCTAATTCAATGCTCTTTAACATTGTCACCAGTTCCTTGCTAATCTGCCTCAGCGCTTTTAATATGATGGTAATAACTTTTTATTTTTTAATACATTTGAAATTTTAAACATTTAGTATGAATAAGAAGTTGGTCTAAATGGTGTGCTTCTGTCAGCCCATATACGTCTCTGTACTGTGCAAAGGTTTACTAAACATTTAAAAGTCATTCGGTCTTTTAACGCGGTAGGTTAATGCAGGTTAATCTTAATAGATAATTTGCTGAGAATTGTCAGTATTGCAAGTTAACTCAAAAAGTTTTCCTTAATTGCCAATTTAGGTTTCGGTTGAATGGACGTATATGATATTTGAATAAGGAATAACGAATTATCAATTACTATCTACTATAATTGAATAACCACTGGAATTTTTAAAATCATCCATCCATTTATCAGCCTGTGTAGGGTAAGAAAGGCATCAAAACAACTGGGTGTGAAAGAGATGCTAAGTTTATTTTAATTCAATTTATAACACATGCTTCATTCATACTAGTAATAAAAATATCATATTTCGTCGGTCGCACGAAAATACAAGTGGCGAATAATGTGTGTGCGGTATGTTTTCCAACCCGGCCGGGCCCGGTTGCATCCGTCGCCAACCCGGTCGGGTCCGCCGGGCCCGGCCGGGTTTGCTAGCGATAAAACCTTTAAAGTATTTTATGAAAATTTTCTGTATATAAATGGAAAAGACAATGATCCAATCCAATCCAATCCATCAGCCAATCGAAGTCCACTGCTGGACATAGGCCTCTCCCAATGACTTCCACAGGGACCTGTTGGAAGCAGCCTGCATCCAGCGACGTCCCGCGACCTTCACCAGGTCGTCCGACCATCTTGTCGGAGGACGTCCCACGCTGCGCTTTCCGGTACGTGGCCTCCACTCGAGAACTTTTTGGCCCCATCGGCCATCAGTTCTCCGCGCTATGTGCCCGGCCCATTGCCACTTCAACTTGCTAATCCGCTGGGCTATGTCGGTTACTTTAGTTCTCCTACGGATCTCCTCATTTCTGATTCGATCTCGTAGGGAAACCCCGAGCATAGCCCTCTCCATAGCTCGTTGAGTGACTCTGAGCCGTCTAATGAGGCCCATAGTGAGAGGCCACGTCTCAGTGCCGTATGTCATCACTGGTAACACACAACTATCGAAGACTTTTGTCAATGAAATGAAAAGACAATGATGCAAGGTTAATATTCATTTCAAACTGGCTTATGGACAATTATCACAATAATTAATCTAAAAAAAAAAGATTACTTTGACTTATGAACGGAAAAGTTAAATTAAATAAATAAATACACCCAACAGTCACATACATAGTTCTGATCCCACACTAAGATACAAGTCTTGTGTCGTGGGTATCAGAAACTACGAGAGACTTTTCGGTCTCACATACACCCAGACCCGAAACAAATATTTGTGGAACACACAAACATTTGTCTCGGTGCGGGGATCGAAACCGCAGCCTCTCGTTTCGCAACCTGGTGTCTAGCCAACTGCGCTACGGGGCTGTCAATTAGTATTAGTAATTATTCATTTTTATAAGTTTAAACAAGCAGGTCTTTCTCTTTACTTCTTATCGTGTCTATTTGAAAACATAGTATTATAATAAGAAACTAATAACGCAGCTTAAAGTACTAAAAGTGTCATAACAACTTAAATTAGATAGATAAATAAAGTATGGTAGCGTTGGTATAAACAAAACAAATTCTTATTTGCTAATAGTAAAGTATGTATTTAATTTTTTTCTTAAACTTTGGCTATTAATGTTGTTATTACTAATTGAGCAAATAGCGAAATCTTTTTGGCTAGGCTGTACTGTAACTACAAACAACCAACCTTGTTTACTCTTAACTAACAAAATGTAACGTAATATTGGTTACGATACATAGGCTACACAAGTATAATATAACAAAACAAAAAGTAACAATTATTTTTCAGTCTGAAAGAATGATTGATACGAGTATTTTACAACAGTAACTACTACGAGTAGGTGCTCCCGTGCCGCGATTTACTTATCGGGTCCGCTGACCGGGCCCGGTGACCGGGCCCGGTAAGAATGGCTGGGCCCGGTGGGTGCGTAAAAGGGCACCTCTACTACCAGTTCACTCAAAGATCTAACACGAATGATCTCGAGTATGAGTAACAATTATTATGTAGCAGCTTGATTTCGGTAAATATTAATCAATACTCAAGATTTTGAGGTTCAGGTTGAGTCCACTGTTGAACATAGTCCTGCCCAAGTAAACGCCAACCATCCCGGTCTTGAGCGGCCCTTATCTATCCGCTACATACCACCTTTACCTTTTTGTCAAGATTATACGTCAAGTGTCTACTTTTCTATACACAAGCGGATCCGCAGTATCGCAGCAATATTGTCCATATTTAATATTCATAAACCATTCTTGGGTTAAATTATTAATATATTTTTGCTATTGTTCGGCACATTGTATTGTGCGGGGCGCTAATCACGTTCTAAAGAAACACAATTGGCAAGAATTAGTAGGATATGCTGTTTGATGTGTTTAGCTAGCCTATCTTCTGTTACGCTTTTTATACCATATATATATATACTCAGCTTATCGCCGTCCATAGTTGAACGTAGCCATCCCCAAGAAAGCGCCAACCATCCCGGTCTTAAGCAGCCCTCATCCATCCGTTACCCGCCACCTTTCTCAAGTCGTCGGACCATCGTGCTGCAGGTTACGCTGTTACGCTTCACCGACTTTAATTGTGTTTAAAAAGTGCCACGATCATGACACCTCTAGAAGAATTCGCCAACACAATGAAAGTAACCAAACTCACTCTACTACTGTCCGGTGTAAACCTGGATTATGGAAAATGGGAGTTCTTCGAAGTGTCGCAGTTTCAATCACTGTTGTTTTATATGAATATTATCATGTTAGACTCCCTTGTGGTTGCTATGATATATTTTGCTTATGACGGCCGTTTCATTGACTATTATCCAATGTTGCCTTGCATAACGATCAGCATGCTCGGTAGAGTGAAAGCATATTTTATTTACAAAAAAAATGGCGTGGTATTGCAAATTATTAATAAACTTAGAGGGATGCACCCAAAAGCCTATAGTAACCCTGGTGACAATAATATGATAGGGGATGTAGAAGACAAGAATATTTTAGGAGACAAAATAACAAAAGAAGCGATGACAATGTTGAAGAGAAATCTAACAATTCTGTTCATCTTGGGTATATGCGTTGTGATTATGTTCTGTCTTACGCCACTAGCTCTCATGATCTTGGAATACACGCAGAAAGGGATCTTTAAAGTCCAGTATCCGTATTTAGTGAAGTACTTCTTTGACGTTTACAACTCTCGTTTTTGGTATTTGGAGTACATACATGAAATTTATGCATGTAAGTATCATCAGGCAATACAAGTTCTATAAATAAGAGGTCATAGTCCACTACGTTGGCTAATTGAGGGCAGGTGGACTTCATACAACTATTTAGTTTCTGGTGAAAAACGCTTACGGTTTAACGGTTTGTTCGCGAATTTACCGTACAGTGGAAGTAAGTTTAGATTATGTACAAAATCATCAGTTGCTTTTACCGTATTCTTGTAGAATTTCATGATATTGCTTTAATTGCATCTGATGTTAAGTATTTCTTATATTTAGTTTTTTTGCAGCTGGCGTGGTATTTGTAAATATTTTTGGGAATGATGCATTGTTTCACACAATTTGCACCTACATTGGGATGCAATTCAAACTTCTTAGTTTGGAAATAGAACACATGGAGGCGTCATCGAATGCAGAGACAAATAATAACTTTGTGAAATTAGTAAAACAGCATCACGAATTAATTGAGTGAGTAATATTATTAATTATTCAGAAAATATATATGTCGATAAAATCAATTCATTTATTTTAAGATGACTTTCTGTCATTCGCTTTCCTTTGCTTTTTTTGTTGGTTATAGTTATTTATTTATTTAACATATTTTATTGCACACTCATTACAAAAAATGAGATAAAAAATAACTGCAACAGGCGGTTTTACCTCGGAGAAGGCCCAAAGTCTCTGGCCTTCAAACTCGGCGCGTGGAACAGTTGTCCGCTTAGCTGAGTTGGGTTCCTAATCAAAATCCTTCGCCAACATACCGACTAAAACCTCTCGGTGATCGTCACGCGCATTTGGGGCGGTACTACGGCATGTCATGTTTTCCAAAATGAAGAAAAAAAATGTTAGTATAACCAGACAGTCTATGGTTGATCGCACATCAAGACGTAAAATCATACTGAAATGATAACGTTATAGTGACAATCGCACGCGTTGATAACACAAGGAGAATACTGATACTAGGTACTACACAGATGAGATTTTATAAAAGTGTGTGTCAAAAAAACCATTTCGGGACATAAACAAAGTTTAAATTTTACGGCAATATCATTTCTATTCAATCATTCTGACTTGCATTAACGTGCTTTTCTAAAACTGGATTTGGTAAAGTATTAAATAAATAAATACACCCAACAGTCACATTCATAGTTCTGACCCCACACTAAGATACGAGTCTTGTGTCGTGGGTATCAGAAACTACGAGAGACTTTTCGGTCACACAAATACCCAGACCCGAAACAAATATTTGTGGGTCACACAAACATTTGTCTCGTTTTAGTTATCGAAGTTTTTGTTACACAAGTTGGTGTCCACCTAACTGTGCCATGGGACTGCTGGAGGGATATTTTATCTTAAGGCATTTTCTCTTGAAAGATTTCTTCAAGTGTATTAAACAATCTTTAGATGGACGGAATTACTTACATAAAGGTAACAAAAATAATAAGTTCTTCGATCAATTGCTGTTAATTTGACAAATTTCAGTAAGTTTATACACTCATACGGATCCATGATAAATAATATTGCCTATATTAAATATTCAAACAATTCTAGCAGAAAATTGCTTCGTAGAATGTTCCTATTGTTCGACACATTGGTGTCGTACGAAGGGCTTATTAGCTTTAAAAGGAAGGTATCTTCAAAGAACCTTTGTAGTGGCTAGAATTAGTGCGACATGGTACTTGACTTGTCTTTTGTGGGATATGGTACTTTACTTGTATTTTGTGTTCTCTTTTCAATTATCTATCTTATGTTACGCGAATATATGGCCAGTTGATTCATGAGTATATCCAATCATGTCGTTGCTAGAAAAGTTTGAAAACACTATTAAAATAACCAAATTTTCTCTATTACTGTCCGGTATAAATCTGTATGATGAGAAATGTAATATCTTTTAAGTATCAATGTTTCAAACATTCCTATTGTATTTAAATGTGGTCTCAAAGCAAACATGAATATTTTTTTTACTACAGTTTTGGTGACGGAGGCTAGACGGATATTTTAAAAATGTTTTCCAACAAAAAAAATTCTCTCGTAGTTTCTGATACACACGAATCAGGAAACAAGACAAACGCATGTTGGCATCGGATACAATAAGATAATGTAGAGTTATCGTTATTCAATTGGATTTTTTGTAAGGTTCATCTTAACATGTTTTCTGTTTTTTTTCTTTTTCATTTTTGACCAGCCTTTCTGCTTTACAGATCATGGCATACATATATAGCTATTACAAAATATTTATTAAATGCATTTTCTTTTTCAGTTTGGTCGACAAAAGCGAAATGGTTTTTACGAATTCAATGTTGTCCAACATTGTTACTAGTTCATTGCTTATTTGTCTCAGCGCGTTTAATATGACGGTAAATATTTACGTTATTTTAATATTTACCTAAAGTGTTATTAAAACTTGTTTTATTGAAACAATAATCAGGAGTGAAATAACAAAAATATAAGTACTTATTTAGTTATATTTATCATTTCCATGCATTGTCTATTACATAACGAATTTTACTGGATGGTAATTTTATTCGCCAATGAATTTATTAATTTATTTATTTATTTAATTAATTAGAACGGTTATACCATTTACACTAATCAATAACAATCCAAAAAAATCATAAAAATAAAGAACACAAACAAAAGAAGGAAAAACAAAAAAAAATATAAAAAATAAAAACAAAACAATGAAATAAAATGAAACTTGACATTAATCAACATTATAAACTATCTAAAAAATCAATAAATAATATTCAATATAAATAATTCACAAAAATGCAAACATTCTGACAAAATCGCCTTCCATTCCTCCATGTATAAAGGCGCTTATAAAGGTACCTCAAAAAGGCTTTTTGAACTTTTTCGAGCAACAGGGTGTAAGTGCTCTTATAAGGATGCCATACGCATAATTAATTTTTACATTATTTATGTACGAGTTAGGTATTTGATGGTGGGGTTTAAGGTTTGATTACGTAAAGTTTCAAGTGTCAATGAGAATAGAACCGCAATAGGCAGTGTAGGCTGTGAGAGCCTTGGGTTTAGATTAAGGTTATTGGTTTCACCGATAATTGTGTATGCTTGACTTGCGTTTAAAAGCGACATTTTTCACATATTTTTCCCATTTTTAGATAGCCCATATTATCGACCACCATACATAAGTTGTAAAACACACACACACACACACACAAGTGTGTTCGCATTCGGAATCAGCCATTTGCTGGTCGGAATTATTATGACACTTCGTGAAAGATAATCCAAATGTCTTTCCAATTGATGCTCTGTTTTGAGTACACTGTTGTTGCCAATTGAGCTAGGTTATAGTGCCAGTATTTTTTAGGGTTCCGTATCCAAAGGGTAAAACGGGACCCTATTACTAAGACTTCGCTACTAATTGTAAGACTGTATCTCATGAACCGTGATAGATAGACAGTTGAAATTTTGACAGGTGATGTATTTCTATAACATTTAAGGGGGTCCCATACAACAGAAATGATTTTTTTGCCGTTTTTATAAATAATGCCATTTTTATTTAAATTGTATTTAAATAAATGACAGTATCACCTAGTTCTATTTTTTTCATAAAATATCCTCAATTAAAATTATCAAAACGCAAACCCATTATCCTCTTCTAGGTCATTGACAGTAGACAACAAACACAGCCCGTATCAGGTACAATCTGAATGTTTTTATCGCGTCCTCACAACGCAAGGGTAACTACAATGTCAGTTATCGGTGAATATCTAATTTTGCTAAAAATACGTTGCATGACTGTTATTCAGTATTTTCGAGGCTCCGTTGGTCTCGTGGCATCAACGCGTGACTTTAATAGGATCCGAAATCGATTCCTAGGTTGGGAAAAGTAACAGTGATTTTTTTGCAACCAGTCTCAGAAACAACCCAAAAGGCTCGATATTGGTAAAATATTTTGTCAACTGACAGGTTTCGTCCTTCGTACTATCTTAGATTCATCAAACTTAGCTATAAAGCGAGATAAAATCAAATCCTTTTATTGTCAAGGTGAAGCGAGTGACGTAGTCTGACGTAGATGAAATAAGGCTTTTCAATGTGACCTCACAACGAAAACGTTGTGCTAATGAAAACTCATTTTTTACATTATCATACGTGATTCGAACAAAACTGCGTTCAATGGCTAGGCAATAGTCTCCTATTGAACCTAAAATGCCTAAATAATCTTGTTGTAGAATAATTTAAACACAATGAGTTGGTAACAGTCACGCACGTTGTACGCTCAAGTAGTTTGGTAAAAAGTCTAGACATTTTTTGCTTGGCGACAATACATTGCATTGTGTTCTACAAGAAATTGAAGACTTAGGAATTGCGTCCAAAGCACTTAGTGTTCAAAATCTTAAAATGCAAGTCATAGTCTTGAAATTATTGAACGGATTTTCTAGTAAATTACATGGCTTCGCGCTTGCATTATTTAAATGTAGGCAGAAATGTTAGTAAGTCGTGATGGCCTTGAGGTTTGGGCATGCGGTCGAAAATCTCGACAGTCGCGGGTTCAAACCCCAGGCACACACCTCTGACTTTTCGAAGTTATGTGTGTATTCACAATGAATTATCACGTACTTTAACGGCGAAGGAAAACATCGTGATGAAACCTGCACACCTAAGAGTTCTTAGGAATTTCTTAGGTGTGTAGTCCGCCAACCTGCACTAGGCAAGCGTGGTGGACTAAGGCCTAAACCCTCTCAGTTGTAGAGGAGGCCCGTGCTCAGCAGTGGGACGTATATGGGCTGATGATGATGATGATGATGATGATGAATGTTAGTACGCATTTTAGCATTAGAATTTCGTGATGAGGCTTGTGTTGGGGAGACACCATTGAGGCGGTAGCGGGTTAGATTCTCAGACTTACGCTCATACTCTTCATAGTTTTATTTTTTTCTTAATCAATTATATCATTTTTTAAATAGTATTTTGTTTAAATACATAAAATAGAAGTGGACAACTCTTTGAATCCAACTCTTCGTTCATATTTTTATTCTGATTAATTCCGTTGCGGTTTCCAACAAAAATTAGGTTCCCTTAGATTCGCTAAGCTCGGAGTCAATACCTACTGTGCGTGCCGCTATTAATCTTGTAGGGCTAAAAAAAGTAGTGTAAGGAAAATATTACGGGTAATCTACATACTAAAAAGTTCATGACTATGTGAAGCCAAATCAAACGCATTTAGCCTGATTGGTGGACCAAAGTTTAACTCCTTTTAATAAGAAAAAGTGCATTGCCCTGAGTGGTGGACCAAAGTCTAAATCTTTTGATACTAAAAGACACACGATCATTGCAGTGGGACGTATACGGGCTGATAGAGATATAGACACCCACAATTCCTTGTGTTATCAAGACAATAAGAGTTCGTTGTATGACATTTTTTTTAATATTTTTTCTTCAACAGGTGGCTGAAGAATTCGACATATACGTCACCTATTTTTTATTTCTATTGATGAGTTTGTCGCAGATATTCCTGATTTGCTACTTCGCTGACAATCTTATGCAGGCGGTAAGTGTTTTAATTCTTGCACTAAAATACACACACATAAGAGCGACTACTTGTTAATTACTGGTACGTAAAAAGTCAATATCAATATTAAAAATCTTTTATGTTTTAAATAAAATAGTTTGACTCGGCAATCGCACTAAAAATGAGATACATTGTGTTTTCATGCGATTGCCAAGTCTAACTATTTTATTTAAAAATAAAAGATTTTTATATTGATATGGTCACTAGAAGATGTTGTCTGGTAAGCTAAGTGCATGATAACTTAAGACAAAAGGTCCCTTAAACAAGGACTGAATAAAATCATCAACTAGGTATCACATGGATCTCACAGCTTTTTACGGTAGAAGAACTGAGTTGCGAGACTTGGCGTTTTTTACAAGTTTTGTTTTTTATGGGATTCATTTATCATATATTATTATAATGTCGTTATAGATTTGACTATAAAAACACATACATAAACTCACGTATTGCCCTAAAGGGTAGGCAGAGGTGTATTTCATACTTATATTTCGCCAATTTTTTTCGTCGCACGTAATAGAGGGCGAGCCTATTGCCGTTTTTCACACATTTCCGCGCTGCTACTAAAAATTATTATAGGAAACATGCAATTACACTTTATTCGAACCGGGACTTCTAGATTGCACAGCACATGTTTTTACCGCGAGATCACGAGGCAGTTGAGGTAGGCACTAGAAAAAAAAACAATTCAAAATATGCCTAGTTGGGATAGATGTTGCTTCAGGTATTAAGTCCGCTTTTACAATCTGTGTATACAGGGTGTAAAAAGACCATGATCGTAAACTAGACTGGTAATGGTTACGTTGATTAATTTACAGACACATTGACATTTAAAAAATCGCAACAAAAAATAAAAAAATATACATTTTTTTTATCACCACATACATTTAATACTTAAGGTTGTTAAAACGTCGAATTTTTTATTTTTGTCGGGTACTTTTTTAACGTCAATGTCATCATCATCATCAGCCCAAATACATCCCACTGCTGGGCACGGGCCTCCTCTACAACTGAGAGTTTAGGCCTTAGTCCACCACGCTGGCCTAGTGCGGGTTGGCACTAAGAAATTCCTAAGAACTTTTAGGTGTGCAGGTTTCATCACGATGTTTTCTTTCAACGTTAAAGCAAGTGATAATTCATTGTGAAAACACACATAACTTCAAAAAGTCTGAGGTGTGTGCCTGGAGTTTGAACCTGCGACCGCCGAAATTCTCGACCGCGCGCCTAAACCTCGAGGCCACTGCTTCAATCAATGTGTAATCATATAATATCAATAAAAAAATTAATTTCAATGTCAATCACCGTAACTATTAGCAGTCTTAGTTTTTGATCGCGGTCTTTGTACACCCTGTTTTTAAAGCATTAATTTTGTCCAAATGTCTTATAGTATTATTGGTAAGCTCAAGCGACTGTACGCTGAAGATAAAGTGGAAGTCCGTAAAACACCCAATTAATCCGACGTAGAGTGCTGAGACGCGCTCACTGACAATCGAATTAAATACTTACTCGTATTCAGAAATTATATGCGCTGATGCTTTTCAATATTCTGAAAATTAAATTTCAATATTGTAAATGTTTGATTAAAATTATTAGAGAAATGCTAGGTGTAATGCTAGTAAACTATGACGAATCGTCCGGTTTATCTTTCTTCATAAATATTAATATATAATATAATTTTATATAATAATTACTAATTAATTGACTAAGGCCTAAACTCTCTCAGTTGTAGAGGAGGCCCGTGCCCAGCAGTAGCGCGTATATGGGCTGTTGATGATATAACTAATGCCTTTCTGTCCCGTGACGTGACACTCGCGAGGTCCCGGTTTCTAATCAATGTCGGGATAGGTTGCTGAGAAAATTTCGAATGGTTTCTAGAAAAGTACATATTATGTTGAACTTGAAACACAGATGACGAACCACAGATGTACACCTGTGCCCACCTATTTGGGGATACGAGCGTGAATGTTTGTCTAGGTGTGGATTATATTAGATAGTAATTTCTACTAATTGAGCATTAACATTATGTAATTCATTTTATTACAGAGTACAGGGGTTAGCGAGGCTATATACAATTGCAATTGGTACAACTTCGACGCATCAACTAAGAAAGGAATCGTCCTTATATTATTACGGTTTGTATTACATAGGAAGATGCATGTTATTGAAGTGAAACTGGATTAATTGTAAGTAGAATGTTGTGTTGAGGTACACGCGAAGAAAAATGGCAATTGGTCTCGTCTCCTATAATCATCATTATCGTCCACAACTGAGAGGTTTTAGGCCTAAGTCCACGACGCTGGCCTAATGCGGGTTGGCGGACTTCACATCTAAGAATTTCTTAAGTGTGCAGGTTTCCACACGATGTTTTCCTTTACCGTTAGAGTACGTGTGGCTGGGTTTTGAAGCCGCGACCGCTGAAATTCCGAAACCTCGAGGCCATCACTACTATCAAATCGTCTCCTAGAATGCGGGATTTAGTTTACAACTGCCGTAAGTTAGTGTAGAATTAGAGCTATGCAAACTCCTATCTAGAGGCCGCGGGCTCGATTCCCGCACCGAGACAAATGTTTGATCCACAAATATTTGTTTCGGGTCTGGGTGTTTGTAAGACCGAAAAGTCTCTCGTAATTTCTGATACCCACGTCACAGCACTTATAATCTAGTGTGGGGTCAGAACTATGTATGTGACTGTTGGGTGTATTTATTATTATTATTATTTATTATCTTGAGGACTGCTTAAGACCGGAATGGTTGGTGGTTATTTGAGAAATAAGTTCAGGACCACGTTCAGCAGTGGACGGCGATAGATAGACTATATAAACAGGCTTGAAGCAGTGGCTGTCATTCCATAGACGCCCAAAAGCGTTATAAGTTAATTTTGTAATGTCTAGTTGATTTTTTTAATATGGGCGCAGGATATTATCATTTATACGTTAAATTGCTTTTCTTAAATAAAGATTTGAAGCTTAAAAAATATTATTCGGAAATTTGTAAGGCAACCAGGGCTTTTGGGCTTCTATGGAAGTACTGCCACTAGCTCGAAATGAATATATGTGAGTTATTGAAGTAAGAGTGAATTTAATTGAAATAACCTACAAATAACATACTTTACAGCATGAGTCTCGTAATTAAAACTCCGATATGTGTCTCTAGTTTAATTACATAAACACCCGATTTTCTTAAGCCCAATCAAAATACATACCTTGCGAAATACTTCGAAACCCCTCAATTTTGTTTTCAAGTGAAAATTTCGTGAAATTTCGCCATAGTTTTATTGAGTTAGAAATAAGAGAAACCTCGCAAAAGATGGGGGGATATTTCTCAACATAAAACGTGAAGGAAGACGTACAAAATGTTTTTCAAAGTTCTTTCTTCACGTGGCATTTATATATTTGCCTAACCTTTGACGTCAATAAGGCTTACAAAACAATTAAATACAACAGAAAAAATTGCAACTCTTAAAAAGCTTCAAGACAATGTCTTAAAAGACCCGTAAAATGTTATCTTAAAATTAATTTTAAAATAAACTGCTTTGTGGACTCGCGGCACAAGTGTGTACCTTGTGACCTAGAGATCCTAGGTTCGATTCCTGGGTCGAGCAAAGTGTTATTAGGTTTTTCTATTAGGAAATTCTCAGTAGCAGCACTGAGTCTGGAAATGTACCCGAAAAACGGCAATAGGCTCGCGTCCTATTGCGTGAGACTGATACATGTACTTGAAAAATGTGGATGCACAAATGCACCTCTGCCTACTTCTCAGAGATATAATCTGTTAAAAATCGAGAAAATTATTTCGGCCAGTGCAAGTACCAGATATATACAGGTGTATTCAGACCGTGATCGGATACTAAGGCAGGTAATAGCTACTAATCCTGAAAAAAATAAAAAAAATGACATACATTTAATACCTATGGTTGTATGGAAAACGTAATTTTTTATTATTTTTTGTAACATTAATGGATTCGTAGTCACCGTAGCTATTACCTGCCTTAGTTTCCGATCACGGTCTAAATACACCCTGCATGTATCTGATACTTGCACCGGCCGACATAATTTTGTCGACTTTTAACAGATTGTATCTCAGAACAAGTAGGCAAAAGTGCATTTGTTAATGGATTCACCGGAGCTATTACCTGCCTTAGTTTCCGGTCACGGTCTGAATACACCCTGTATAATGCATACCCAAATGTTCCAGGTCCCAGAATCCTTGCAAGCTAACTGCGGCGAACTTCGCCGATTTGAACCTGAACGCGTTCACGACGGTGAGTCGCGGTTATTTTTAGACTCAACTACAATCCAGTTGAACAATCTTGCCGAGTCTCGTTTAACTTCATGGATAATAGAGTATTCCACGTTTATTTATATGGCGTTTGTTTGTTGTTCAATATATTGAATTGACTTAATTTGTTAAACGAGAAAGAGAAGTATTTTCTGACGTTTGAAATATTATGGCATTTTGAAAGTATAATTTTAAATTTAAAAAAAAATCTTGCTAGTTTAGTTACGTCCGATTTTTTTGCCTCGTACGTATCGCGGAATAAGTAAAGTGCGCGATGGACAGTTTCTAGGTTTCATAAATAAGCTGAGTATATAGAAGCCCAAAATGTTACACGTTTATTGTATAATGTCTAGTTTATAATTGTTTATTGTAGGCTCAGGATATTCTAATTTATATGTCAAATTGCTTTTGTTAAATAAAGATTTAAAGCTTAAAGATTATTATTGTAAGGCAAACTGGGCTTTTGGGCTTCTATGGAAGTACCGCCACTGAGTATATATTATACTCGACATTGGTTACTCTAATAGCAGTATGGAGCCTGGAAGGAAATACATCCAAAAAGGGCAATAGGCTTGTACCCTATTAGCAATTGAGGTTTTCGGGAAGATGGGTATATTACGTGGGCCAAATTAATCATCACATCACCATCAGCCCATATACGTCCCACTGCTGGGCACGGGCCTCCTCTACAGCTGAGAAGGTTTAGGCCTTAGTCTAGACTACATACCTAAGACATGCCTGAGAACTTTTAGGTGTGCAGGTTACATCACGATGTTTTCCTTCAACGTTAAAGTACGTGATAATTCTATGTGAATACACACATAACTTCGAAAAGTCAGAGGTGTGTGCCTGGGGTTTGAACCTGCGACCGTCGAGATTCTCGACCGCGTGCCCAAACCTCGAGGCCATCACATCAACACATCATCATCATCATAAGCTGAGTATATATTATACTCGACATTGGTTACTCTAATAGCAGTATGGAGCCTGGAAATACATCCAAAAAGGGCAATAGGCTTGTACCCTATTAGCAATTGAGGTTTTCGGGAAGATGGGTATATTACGTGGGCTAAATTAATCATCACATCACCATCAGCCCATATACGTCCCACTGCTGGGCACGGGCCTCCTCTACAGCTGAGAGGGTTTAGGCCTTAGTCTAGACTACACGCCTAAGAAATGCCTGAGAACTTTCAGGTGTGCAGGTTTCATCACGATGTTTTCGTTCAACGTTAAAGTACGTGATAATTTTTTTGTGAATACACACATCAGAGTCAGAGGTGTGTGCCTGGGGTTTGAACCCGCGACCGTCGAGATTCTAGACCGCGTGCCCAAACCTCGAGGCCATCACGACTTAAATAAATTAATAAATAACATGATTGTGCCTCATGTTTATGGTCCTAGTAGAGATTGTAGTACAAAAGTTACAAGACGGTAATGAAAAAATATGGCTAAAAACAATTACAACATATAAATCTTTTGGCGAAAATAACACTAATGTTTCTAAATAAGCACATAATTTAGCAAATGTAAATAATGACGAAGATAAACTGAACACAAAACTACATAGTTTAACAATGAATCAGTTTTACGACGGTAATTTAAGAGAGTTACTCATTACTGACACTCCGAGAAGTAATTCTAACAAATTAGCTTCATTGCCTCATTAAGGACAAGTTAAATAAACAATTTTTGAAAATATGTGTTGTTTTGCAGATACTGAGTCGGTCGTGGTCGCTTTTCGCGCTGCTGAAGACTGTTTACAATTGATCTCCATTGGGATCACTAGAAACGATATCTAGTAAATGGAAATATCAGCAAGCACTGTTTAAATGTTCTAATAAACTATGAATATTAAGATGGATTTTAGATTTTATCTAGAAATTTAGAAGTGTAAGTAGAATAGAATTGTAGCAGGAATCCTCTCAGGAAAGCTTTTGTAGCGGTATAGAAGACTAAATTAAAATTAATGATAATTTAGATGATGATGATCATCAATCTCCTGATTACCCAAAATTATCCTTAGACTAGTAAACAATATGAAGATACACATAAATTCTTAGAGGCACGATCATTTAGTACTATAATATTCTATAGCACATGTTGATTTTATGACTACAAAAAAATTTTTTTGCTACTAATGTAAGTTTTTACGTACCATAATTTATCGCGCATTGAAGGACCAAGTCTCGAACAATTATTTATTGTTTTATACAAATACTAGTCAATCCAACCAGATTCTTGACACCATTTATCAACCATCAGTTTACAAACATCGAAGGTTAAAAAAAATATTATATCTAGCACTAATATCGCTATCAAAAAATGCGGGATGGTGGTAGAAGGTTGAAAATTTAGGGTTGTGCGTATTTTATAAGCAGAATTATTAAAAAAAAAATGAATATCACTTAGAGGTATGAAAAAAAGTTCAGGTCGTATCCTCAGAGCTACCGAATGTACACAACCTTTCTGAGGAATCGGTCAAGCCGTTTAGTTAGAGATGAGTATTGTTACAAACACTGTGGCACGAGAATGTTATATATAGAATTAAAATGTCTCTTAATATTTATTCTGACATTCAAGAAAAAATATAACGGAACATCA
This sequence comes from Hemaris fuciformis, assembly GCA_907164795.1. Classification (NCBI taxonomy): domain Eukaryota; kingdom Metazoa; phylum Arthropoda; class Insecta; order Lepidoptera; family Sphingidae; genus Hemaris; species Hemaris fuciformis. Next base: position 3,593,180 of record OU015454.1, read on the forward strand.
TGAGATATATAGTGTATGAGATGGCGAGTCATACATTATTTTCTTGTCGAGCCAAGGGAAGTAGCACGATAAAACTAGTTTATAGAAATTTCTTAGGCTAATTATAGACTCGTCTGTCATTGTTTACGAAAGTTGTGAGCTTAAAATATTCTGGTTGTATGCACATTTTATATTTAATGGTCATAGTGCTCGTAAAAATTCTTGCAAGTAAATTGCATACTATTTTTAATTTTAACGCCTTAATTTTATACAATTTTAAATAACGATGATAGTCTTTAGTGGTCAGTGGAAACATTAAAATACCTATTGACGTCATAATGTTGGTAAATGTGCATAGAAAATATAGAGGTAAATATCCGTCGCACGCTATCACACGATGACGCTGTTGTTATATTCAAGGAAATTTAGCCTTTGTGTAATGGTATTAAACGACAAAATCCCTTTTTATTGTTTTATTATTAAGCACATTTTTAAAAGGCATCTCGTCGCTTGAAGATTTCATAGAAAAGGGTTGAAGGCAAGAGGGTAAGGTTTTAATGCTTAAGAACTTTTTATAAGAATTAAAGCTTAAAGATCAACCTATCTGTACTCACTAGTAGGAGAGTGATGATCTCTCTTGATTAATCATCAATCTGCTTGGATCATTGTCAGTGGCGGGACTTCCATAGAAGCCCAAAAGCGTTAAACGTTTTTTGTGTACTGTTCTAGTTTATATTTGCTTATTATGGGGTATTTATGTAACAAATTGCTTTAGTTAAATAAAGATTTCGAGCCTAAAAAACAATATTTGGAATTTTAAAAGGCAAACTGGGCTTTTGGGCTTCTATGGAAGTACCGCCACTGATCATTGTATATATTAATTCAACAATTTTCCATTCGAAAACTTCGACTTCCTTCTTGCAGGTCGCTCAGTAAGACAATGTCTGATAGAGGACCTTAATTTTATTTTTGAATAGAATGCAATAGATCCCTTCCTGCCGCCTTCTCCTTCTTCCACGCCTCTCTCTCTCTTTCCAAGTTACGCCACTCCTTCTCAAAGGCGTCTAGGCTGTCTCCAGCGCAATTACGGCCAGCCATGCTTATCATGATCATAATGTGTAATCTACTAATCTGTATTGAAACAACGTGTTTATGACCTAGCCCTTGTCACCCACGCCATGCCCAGCAGTTGGGCGTAACCTTCTTGGGCATAGATAGCCTAGCTTTAGACAAAGTATATGATAGGTTAACGATTGAATTTATGTGTGAAATTAGCTTAATAGAATGTTCAAGAACGCCAGTCATTTTCAAAGACCTAGCTTAGTTCTCACGGGTCACAAAAGGGATTTTTTTGTCGTATTTCAGCACTATTCGAATCGAGTTTCATTAAATTCTCAATTCCACAATAGGTCTTCACAGCAATTGTGAAATGTGCATCTAACGGGGCGCGTGGTGTTTCTTACATTTGACTTTTGTCGCGTCGTCTATTGCAAATTGCATGTTAAGGGGTCCATTTCGATTCCCAAATGGAATTGTGGCGCTTAATGTAATTTTCTCTTCAAAGATTTTCTGATGAAGCACGTACCTACTTAAATTTGCTGAAGTTGTGATTTTTTTATGCAAATCGATTCAGCAATGCATGGGGTGTAATAAAATAGTTGATGGCACCGCTATGTGTTGTGTATATAGTCATTTATTTGGGAAATTTACCAATTGCACATTAGAAACTTAATTTGCAGTCATTAGTCACGCATAGCCACGACTGCATAGAACTCGTATTGTATTTTGATTCCGCCAAACTATAAATTAGATTCGTAATTTCGTGATGAAACCTGCACACCTAAAAGTTCTTAGAAATTATTAGGTGTGTAGTCTGCCAACCCGCACTAGGCCAGCGTGGTGGTCTAAGGCCTAAACCCTCTCAATGGTAGAGGAGGCCCGTGCCCAGCAGTGGGACGTATATGGGCTGATGATGATGATGATGATGATTCGTAATTTAACACTGGAAAGTCAAATGCCTCAAGATGGGTCATATATACCTACTTCTGGGAAACGTATGATGGGAAGTGTTATTGGGTTTTTCCATTAGGAAATTCTCAGTAGCAGCACGGAGTCTGGAATTGTGCCCGAAAACGGCAATAGGCTCGCCCCCTATTACGTGGGACTAATACATACCTGGCGAAATGTGGGTGCAGAAATGCACCTCTGCCTACCCCTTCGGGGAATATAGGCGTGAGTTTATGAGTATGATGGGACTCTGATCTCAATGAAATGTTTCTCTTTGTCTTCTCTTCTTTTACTGAATGGACATTATACCTGGAAAATAAATACATCAATGGTTGTAATAATAAAGTAGCAATAAACTCACGAGGTTACCGATTTGTGGGATGTTAACTCGACCATCATAGTTCCAATAGACATTACTGACAATGGGTTGATATCAAAGAGCCTCGACCAACGTCTTCGCAGGCCCTCAATCGGTTGTTGGGCCAAAACTCAGATACATAAAGCAGTGTTATTAGACACGGCCCGCATCGTGAGGCGGTTCCTAACACTTAGACCCTAACCACTGTTCGATCGTAGACCTCGCCATCTGCAGGTACTTTTTTTTGTTTTTAAATGTATTTTTATAAAAAGTTTGTACATCAAAATGTGAAAATTACTCATCCTTATCCTTATACTATTATAAATGTGTGTTTTTGGTATGGGGATAGACCGGATCCACCAAAGTTACGTAGGATACTTTTTATCCCGATATAATTTTGTTTTCCGGTGGGAATGGGTATAGTTATAAACTTTCACGGCTAAATGATTTGAATGATTTTTGGTATGGACATAAATGGGACTCTGGAGTAAATAGACTACAACTTATTCTCTTTCTGAACCCAACCCTGTAGTCTACGCGGACGAAGTCGCGGGAAAAAGCTATAATAAATAAAGAGAAAAAAAACAGCAAAATAGCAATTCAGCCATTTGTAATACAAAGATTATTATATCATCTTGATTTTCGGATCAATGTAAGAATATATAGAATCAAAAATCCAAAAACATTAAAACCGTAACGTAATTTCGAATACGTGTGTTAAGACGTCATGTATAAATAGAACGGGGAACAGGTGCGAAACGTCCACACACTGACATTAACCCAATTTAGGAGCACTTTGTAGGGAAATATTATCTAGGGCGCTTGCCTATTACTCATGCTTCTATTATTTTTACCTCATAGGTACAAGTGTTTATATTTTTAACGTTGTTAAACACACGAAGCACAAGCAACATACAATGATTTTTGATTTGATTTGATTGAACTAATATTAATTTCTGCGAGTTTAAGATAAGTAAATTCCAGGGAAATTGTAATGATAAATAAATAAACACAACAGAAGATACAATACTTGTGTCGTTGGTATCAGAAACTACGAGATATTTTACAGTCTCAAACACCCAGATCCGAAACAATTATAATGTCAAATTGCTTTTGTTAAATTAAAGTTTAAAGATTATTAAATCGGAATTTTGTAAGGCAAGCTGGGCTTTTGGGCTTCTATGGAAGTACTGCCACTGGGTATGTAGGTCGATTGTAGCTTCAAATACTCTGAAGGAAGACTTTTGTCATAGTGTGGGGTAAACAATATGTATGAGACTATCAGGTGTATTATTTTGACAGCCCCGTGGCGCAGTTGGCTAGACACCAGCTTGCGAAACGAGATGGCGGGTTCGATCCCCGCACCGAGACAAATGTTTGTGTGATCCACAAATATTTGTTTCGGGTCTGGGTGTTTGTGAGACCGAAAAGTCTCTCGTAGTTTCTGATACCCACGACACAAGACTCGTATCTTAATGTGGAGTCAGAACTATGTATGTGACTGTTGGGTGTATTTATTTATTAATAACATTTAATAAAAAAAACGTAATACGTGAACAGCGCTGTGCTATGATTCACGTAATGTCGCAGCTTTAATGCTGACTTGACCACTACTGACTACAATTATTTTTTCTTTTTTGTACTTTTTTATAATTGCATGTATTACATTGTGACAATAGACATCTTTTTCTTTCTTTCTTTAACCAGCTATCGCCACGGATCTCTGCCTGGTCCGCCAGTTATTGAGACCACCACTCGCAGAGTATTTTACGCCGGACGTTACAATATAACGTTGAAGTTTTAATTTATTTGTCACCGGTGCCGGAATAAAATCTTTCTTGTTACTCAACTTAGTTACTCAACTAAGTTGTACGGTTCTATCGGAACCTACTTCTGGAAAACTAGCGTTTCTATTCTATGTTAGCCTGGTAGTGCATTTCAGTAAAAAAAATATTATTTCTTAAAAAATAATGAACGAATGCCTCGTGGTCTCACGGTGCAAGTATCTCTCAGCCTATCGCCGTCCACTGCTGAACGAAGGCCTCCCCAAGTAGGCACCAACCTTGAGCAGCCCTCATCCATCCACTACCCGCCACCTTTCTCAAGTCGTTGGACCATCGTGCTGCAGGGGGTCCTACACTACGTCTACCTAAGCGCGGTCTCCACTCCAACACTTGTCTGCTCCAACGGCCGTCGGACCGTCGGCAGACATGGCCGGCCCACTTCCACTTTAGTGTGCTAATCTTGCGGGCAATGTCAATGACTCTGCTCGGCAAGTATGCGCCATGCGATTTAGAGGTCCCAGGTTCGGTCAAGGTGTTATTGGGTTATTCTATTAGCAAATTCTCTACAATAAGTATTGTATTTTACTACGTAAATTATAGTACTTTTATACTGATAAATAAAGCAATTCGTGCGAAATTATTCCCTAACCATTCCAAAATATTCAAAAACAACGTTAATGTTGAAGTTTTTTTTTCTACAAACTAGTTAAAGCGAGAAGTTGTATTATTTCGTGTATGTACTATCTATACATACTACATACAAATAAATAAAATTGGTGTGTCTGTTTGTAATATTGAAATAACCGCTTTTTAATAAATGCATATGGATGTATACACGGTACTTATACCAAAATAACGTTTTTTACAATTTTTGTCTGTCTGTTTGTTCCGGCTAATCTCTGAAACGGGTAGACCAATTTTAATGGGACTTTCACTGGCTGTCTGGCATCAGCTATCTGATGTAATAAGGAGTAACTTAGGCAAAAAAAAAAAAAAAAAAAAAAAAAAATCGACTGTTAGGCGGAACGAAGTTCACCGGGTCAGCTAGTCTTAAATAAATTTTGTAGGTATGAGTTGTGACAAATTCACCGGTGTTGTCTAGGCCTACATAGTATTCACGACTGACCGTTGTACAACTGGATGTCGTGTTGGCGTCCTCATGCGTGTCGCATATAAAACACGCGTTGTAGCGGCTGTTTGCCCCAGTGGCTATAACTTAGACATTATGACAATGAATAAGTAAATATATTGATAAAAAAAATGACATTTCGTGTTGCTGTTTTCACCATCAGCCCAAATACGTCACACTGCTGCTGGGCACGGGCCTCCTCTACAACTGAGAGGGTTTAGGCCTTAGTCCACCACGCTGGCCTAGTGCGGGCTGGGGGAATACTGTTTTAAACATATTTAATTCAAACTATGTACCAAAAGTGTATGATTGTGGGGTTCCGAGTTCGTTTCCCGGGTCAGGCAAAGTGGTATTGGGATTTTTAATTATGAAATTCTCTGCAGCACGGCAGCTGGCAATGTGTCCGAAAAACAGCAATTTCTTTTTAATAAGATTGCGCTACTAAAGTCTACCGATTGTTTAGTTAGTGTTATAGAGTACGCTTAATATTGTAGAGTCACGTTCCCATGTGGGAATATTTGGGCTAATATAGAATCTTAAACTTTCATAATTTCCCACTGGAGAGATGATTCATTGATTCCATTTAATATTCAGTCACACGTGAGTCTACTTTGGAAGACAATGGTTTATAGTTGCAAAAACTGCAGGTAGCTTCCCAGATTAACGCATTAACACCATATCAACTTTAAACTCAAAATAGTAAGGTCTAAAATCGCTTGATTTTACAAAAATAAACCGTTCCATTTCAACATACATAAATATGCATTCATAACTAACCTTATTGCATAGAATTAGAGGCGATTTTAAATTTCGAATTTTGGAATGTGATTCATACGCGACAAAATTAAATAGGTATCGTTTTAGTACCGCAATTTGAAGCAATAATGACCATTTCGGATTTATCAGATTGTGATTATTATGTTGGTGAGACTGTTCTGGCTGGCAATTTTAGGTGTGCGGTTGAAAGGTTGTTTATGTCAAGGGAATAAGGACTGTATTCGTATGCTTAGGCTGCAAAGGTAGTTTGTGAAGGGACACGACAGCAGGAACCCGAGTGCGACGGCATGCAACGATAACGGACTACGCGATGTACATGAGAAAATGTTTCGTAAGATATTTTATGGCGTCAAGATATTTAGCATGTATGACAGCTTGAGGATCAGTTGATGTAAGTTAATATCATCCTTAAGCTGTATTTATAATTTCTACTGATTATATTATATATTTTATTTTAATGTCCATGTTTTTTTTATTGTATTAAATACTAATTATTTCCGTAGCATGCTTGCGTTTCTTTGGATGTCGCCATATTATTTAAAAAAAAACGAGCAGTCTAAAACCTTATATTTCTGTATGAAAATTTGTCGATTTCAGCGAATTAAGCGGGAGGTCGTTACAAACACCTTTGCATTTATATTACCTCTAAATACAATATTAGCATTATCTATACATAAGGAATTAATAAATCAGACAAAGACTAAAAACAAAAAAAAAACAGGGTCGCTTTTATAAAACAAATTATCGAATTATTTTTATTATTTAAATATTTTTAGCGACATGGTAAAGTGATAGCATCACACCTGATAGTAAGCACGGTGCTGTCCAAACAGAGCACTAAGTGCCGTGAGACTCCTTTCTTTGGCTTAGACTCGGACTATTATCCAGCTTTATGGTACGTCAAAGATATGAATAGCTATAGTATAGTGACTATGCTATACGGAAATCCTAGAGTTGAGAACGATGTTAAAATAAAGTAAAGGAAATCTTTCTCTTGTTTTATTTCGGAGACTACACAATTTTAAGAAATCATAGAGTATAATTATTTTATGTTATAAGGAAAATATGAGTCGTGATGGCCTTTAGAATTAGCCACGTGGACTGTTGAGGCAAAATTTCGGCAATCGCGGATTTAAATACTAGACGCATACTGCAGACTTTTAAAGTTATATGTAATAGGTATTCAAAATGAATAATGAAGACCTTTAATTACTATGCATAAATTGGAGCGAGCGGGTTAGGTGTCCAGGGCTGTTTAAGTTGCGATTGCGAATGTATGTAAATATAATAAAATTGTATACGTATACAAAAATAGCATAGAAAAGTATAGATATATGCCTCGTTTAGGACCTGAGACCGTCATCAGTATGGCAAGGATTATAAACCACACTTTCTACCATTGCATATTCTTTTAATATTTTTCTTTACATCAGTGTACTTTGTTTTCATACATAATTTACATAGTTTAATAAGACATAAGAAAAAAACTTATCACTTATTTAATAAAAAAAAAATCATTTTCAATTTCTTTCTGAAGGTCACGTGTATAATATCCTCTATGATAAAAATCATTTAAATTCTCCTAGCGGTCTAGGCTTGAAAGCGTACTGTCATAGTTACTTTTTTAGCATTTACGATAATATAAAATATGCGACTCTACGGCTTCTCTGTTCCCGATATTAAACCAACAAGAGAACGGATATATAAAATTCAAACTGTCTTCAAATTTAGTGGGTTTTTATTAATAATGTCGCTCGCCTTACATTATGTTAATTTAATAACGAACGTGGAAATATAATAAACATGCTTCTTTAAAACTAGAATCTAATAAATAATGACAAATGTTTCCTACAAAAATGAGCAAAACAAAACTAGTTTTTTGACAGTTTTAAATCTATACTAATATTATAAAACGGTAAGGTTTGTTTTTAAAAAAATAAACGCAAAAAGTACTTGACGGATTTGAATGAATTTAGGTATGGACAGTGGCGGTACTTCCGTAGAAGCTAAAAAGCCCAGCTTGCCTTACGAAATTCCGAATAATAGTCTTTAAGCTTTAAATCTTTATTTAACATATAAATCAGAATATACTGACCCAACAATTATCAATTATAAATTAGACATTACAAAATTAACGTACAACGCTTTTTGGTCTCTATGAAGTACCGCCACTGAGTATGGATATACATAAAGACTTTTTAAGTACTTACTTTTATTTTTATAAAATTTCGCTCGGGCCTAGCAAGGCCCAATTCGATATAAAACACATTTAAGAAATTGCTCAGAATGTTGTGACAGGCGTTTTGTATTTTTGTATTAATGTTTCCGTGGGGTGAGTACGGGTTTCTCAATTGCGTCCGGGTGGAGCTTAGCCCAACCGCTAGTGTATTATAAAGTATTTACATATTTACGCAGTTGATTAAGTATTCTTGAAACTGACGCTTATCAAAGCAGGTGTGTTTTGTCGTTGGGTTATGCAAAACGGTGATACGATTAAGATTACGAAATGATAAGAGAGGGCTTAGGTTCAGTTATAGGCTAAATGCTGGTTATCATTGAAGTTATTACCTTGCATAGATAAAGCTTTGATAGTAAACTTGCCAAGTAAAATTACCCTATGCATTTTTTGTTGAGATAATTCTAGAATCTTGCACTGTCTGCAATTTTTTCTAAGAACATTTTAGAACTTTCTAGATATACAGAGTGCGTTAAAAATCACATATTATAAACCATTATTATCGTAATTAGTACAGAAAAAAAAGTTTCATGGTTAATAACGCCAACGAATGGGATGAGTTAATAATATGTAAATACAGAAATAGTATGTTTAGGTGTTGTTTCACAATATAACTCCACCAATTCGAAATTTAAATATCGTAGACTAGCGTACATTGGGCATAAAAATACATCTTGTGAAATTTAACCTCACGTGCACAGCGTCACTTCACCGTCGCTTGACATGAGCCGGGCGGGCGGGGCCGGCCGCTTGTCTGATTTTTTTCTCTTTTACTTTTTTTATTTTTTTTTCTTCGTGAAATCTGTATCGCACGATACACGAACTCTTTTTACGTATTTTTATAAAAAACGCGTATTCGTGAGGTTCGGATTACGTTGAAGAAACTTCACGGATAGCCCATTCTGATCGAAGAAAGTGTCGAGTAAAATTTTTGTCGTGGGAAAAATATTCTTCGCATAGCAATGTAGGGCATGTGATACGGCGATAACCTATGACGTTTTTAACCTGTGACGTAATTTTGATACGGGAAAGGCGACTGGCGTTTAAATTGTAATTGTATCATTAGTAAAATATCTTAACGCCAGTATGTTCATATAGGTGAATATTGCTATGAGAACAGACGCTTGACAATAATAAAGTGCTTTGAAAGAAACATACTTATTTTGGCTACAAATACTACCAGATTATTTTTATGGGCATTTTAGACAAATTGTTAAACAAAAGGGCATTCGAGAAAAACAATCATCTTTTATCAGTAATGATATTAACCGGTGCAAAATAGAAAGTATATTAAATCCAGCCATCCTAACGTCAGAAGAAAATTGGGCCTTACTTAACTAAGGACCTCTTCTACAAGTGGGAGGATTTAAACCAATTCATAAAAAGACTATGGAAGAATAGAGGAGAATTTACGCGGCAAAGGAAGTGACACGCCGTTTGCCGTCACGGCACACAAGTAGGTGTTATTGCTATGATGAAATGAAATGAAATGAAATTGCTTTATGAGCCATTATATAGGACACAATAAATTGACCTTCGACCGAGAGGTCGTGGATTCTCAGATCAGGTTAATTGTTGAGTGTGAGGAAAATCAATAATAATGGAGTTTGGAAATGTTACTGTAAATGACGAAAAGCTCTACTCATCATCATCATCAGCCCATATACGTCCCATTGCTGGGCGGTGATTCCTCTACAACTGAGAGGGTTTTTAGGTCTTAGTCCACCACGCTGGCCTAGTGCGGGTTGGGGGATTATACACCTAAGAAATTTTAGGTGTGCAGATTTCCTCACGATGTTTTCCTTCACCGTTAAAGTAAGTGGTAATTCAATGTAAATACACATATAACTTCGAAAAGTCAGAGGTGTGTGCCTGGGGTTTGAACCTACCACCGCTGAGATTCTCAAACGCGTATCTCTAAACCTCGAGGCCATCGCTATATCTACCCATATAACGCGACAAAAAGTGGGTGCAAAGTTACGCCTGTCTACCTCTTCAGTAGGTGTCAGTACAAAATTAGTTGGCTTAATCCAAGGTGCGGAGTCTTACAGTATGTAACCGTCGCACGCCCACGCGCTGGGTAAGTAATTGTGACAACACACAATTATATGCAAATGTATCGCCGTCCGCAATTACTTTGAATATTCATTCGCGTGTATTAATTTACTTTCATTGTTCTCCGTACCTACGCAATAGCTGCATTAAGTAAGTGCGAGAAAAGGTACTATTGGCTCTAGTATAGCGTGGTCACGGTGGAGGAAAATATCGTGAGGAAACCTGCATACCTAAAAATACTTGTCCTCAGAGGCGGTACTTCCATAGAAGCCTAAAAAAAGCTTTTAGCCTGTATTAGGTTATTTGTGTATTGTCTTGTTTCTAATTATTTATTGTGGGGTCAGGATATCCTCATTTATATGCCAAAATTATTTTTTAAATTAAGATTTAATGCTTAAAGATCATTATTCGGAATTCTGTAAGGTAAGCATGGCTTTTGGGCTTCTATGGAAGTACCGCCACTGCTTGTCCCTATCCCACCAATATACACTCGCCACAGTAACTCCTGTGCTCCAGGATCAACAGCGGCACGCACAGTATTGGCGCTGAGCAGTGAAGCTCAGAGAATATAAGAGAACCTCATTTGTCATGATCCAGCAATGAAATAAATCAGAAATAACATACAGGAGGAGTTGGAAAATAAAGAGTTGTACACTTCCCTCCACAGGAAAGCGGTAGACAATTTTTTAACTATAAGGTTTCACCCTCACGTAAATGAGACAATTACAATTAGTGAAATAAGACGCAATTAACGCACTATGGGTAAATAACTATGATATTTAATGAATAAATAAATGGAACCTAAAGTGTGAGCTGTTAAGTTAGCTTTCAATAATAGCTAAACCATAATAAAAGGCACACCATAGCACCTAAAAATACTTAGGAATTACTTAGATGTATAGTCCGCTAACCATTGTTATAAAGGAGGCCCGTACAAAATAGTGGGACGAATAACATGGTCTTATGATGATAATAAATAAATAATAATAAATACACCCAACAGTCACATACATAGTTCTGACCCCACACTAGGATACAAGTCCTGTGTCGTGGGTATCAGAAACTACGAGAGACTTTTCGGTCTCACAAACACCCAGACCCGAAACAAATATTTGTGGATCACACAAACATTTGTCTCGGTGCGGGGATCGAACCCGCAGCCTCTCGTTTCGCAAGCTGGTGTCTAGCCAACTGCGCCACGGGGCTGTCAATACTATGTTAGATCTAACTTCCTTCCCGTTGATGGACTCTAACGTAGAAAATGAAGAAACATAGGATAAGCACAGGACTTTTTTTAATTATGCGACTGGTCTATGCTTGGTTGGGCCACTAGTATCCATATTAATATTATTAAAAATGCAAAACTAGCCCTGTTTATCTGTCCGTTACGCTTTTACGCCTAAACCACTGGACCGATTTGATGGATTATTGTACCGACGCAGGATATGGGCTATTTTTATACCTTTACGCACTGACGAAGCTTAGCAGAATGATTTTATTAATTTATTAATACGAATGTGAGTATGTTTCATTATTAAATTTGTATTCTTCAGGGGTCAATGAGGCGTCGACATTTCCTGTAGAAACAAACAACAGCAGAACGGAGACTGGAAATGTGCCCGAAAAAAGGGAATAGGCTCGCCTCCCCTATTACGTGGGACTAATACATATCAGGCGAAAATGGGTGTAGAAATGCACCTACCCCTTCCAGGAATACAGGCGTGTGGTTATATTAAGTCTTCCGGTTAGTTTTGAAGGATTTATTTAAAACGAAATACTCTTGTATTATAAAAAAGATAATTTAATTTTAATCAAATATGCTCCATTACTAGCTACAACCTTTTGCCATTTTTCGGGCAACAAATGGATTCTAACATAAAAAAATATATCAAATTTTGAAGTGATCCATTTTTTGTGATATACGATTTTTTGATAAGTGCTGATCTGGAAGTCTGTGTTGCATAGTTCGAAATATGTAGGTGGTAATCAGAAGGAGCACAATTTGCGGCTTGCGGTAACACTTCCCTCTGAAGATCTGAAAGTGTATCTCCTACAGTTTTTGCGACGTGTGGGTGAGCATTGTCATGCAGTAAAAAACAGTAGTAAATGACGAAAATCATATTTATCGCGTACCATTAAATAACCACACTAAATAATTAAAGTGCAATCTAAAACACACAACATCAAATATCGAAGTAATTTGCACTGACTTGTCGCGACAGCTACTTGACACGTTCCCTCAAAACTAACCGGAAGACCTAATATACAGGGTGTATTCAGACCGTGATCGGAAACTAAGGCAGGTAATAGCTAAGGTGATTACAAACCCCCTGGCGTTAAAGAAAATTCTGACAAAAAATAAACAATTTGACGTTTTCCATACGACCATCGGTATTAAATGTACGCGGTTTGTATGGAAACCGTCAAATTGTTTATTTTTTGTCAGAATTTTCTTTAACGCCAGGGGGTTTGTAATCACCTTAGCTATTACCTGCCTTAGTTTCCGATAACGGTCTGAATACACCCTGTATATGTATGTGTGTTAATATGTACACTGATAATGATATAAAAGTAGTAGATATTAGTAAGTAGGGTTCTTATGAAATTTTGGTAATTAGATTACTAAAATTCAATAGATGGAGAATGTGCATGCTGAGGAAGGTGTAAAAAGACCGTGATCCAAAACTAAGACATACAGGTTATGGTTACGATGATTACAAACACACTGACGCTAAAAAAATTACAAAAAGTGACGTTTTCCTAACTTCCATAACATGGTGATGCCGGGCGGCAGCGGAAAGTAATGCAGGGTACCCGCCCTGCGATGCCGTAGACCGCCCCAAATGCGCGCGACGGCCACCGAGAGGTTTTAGTCGGTATGCTGGCATACGATTTTGGTTTGGGACCCAACTCAGGTAAACAGACAATTGTTCCGCGCGCCGAGTTGGAAAGCCAGAGACCCCGACATACCCCTTCCGCCCTCCCCCGAGGTACCGAAAGGGGAGCTTAAGGCGCTTTCCTCTCGTTAAAAAAATAAAATAAAAAAAGATAAAGAAAAAGTCATTTTTTCCAGGATTTATTTTAACGTCAATGTGTTTGTAATAAATTTAACAAATACTCATCTTAGTTTTCGATCGCCGTCTTTTTACACCCTATATTGTCGTGGATCAAAAATAAAAAAGCTATATAAAAAAGCCCTACTATAAAATTTCAGATTATATTGAGGATAATAAGCCCTGGGAGTAAGTAAATTGATCAGAAGCTTTGTTGTTACAATAATTTGTATCGTTATGACATATATGAGGTTAAATTTAAATAATGGCAATTAAAAAATGTAATTACAATTTTAATTTATTATTTAAAAAAATGACATTTCGTGTTGCTGAGGGAGCTTCTTGCCGTTTCTTCTCCACAGCGATAACACGTTTCGAAGTTTAAAAAAATTGTTTAATATTGACGATTCAAAAGAACTAGTAAAAGTCTATTTGAATAAAGATGATTTTGACTTTGACTTTGACTTAAAGTATTTCATATGTATGTAATGTAAGGTTCAGATATCCTTGACACTCCTTGTACTTTAGACGATTTAACTCGCCCCATTTTACGAACCTTGGAATACTCTCGCCCCCGTAAACACGGGATAGGAAAGTAAATATCTGAATGTCTTTTCGTGGAATTTAATTGAAATCACTATTTGTAATGCTAAAGGCACACGACATCTTGGCCAGTGAAATGCTATGAACATTAAGCTTACAACAAAGGCCAATCCTAAAAAAAAAACAACTGCATCTTAGAATAATTCAATAGAAATCAGTGGCATCGCGACTGTATTTCAAGGAATTAACACGATCTTAACATTTCTGACTACTAAAAACACTATTTTGAGAAAATTCACTTTAATTTCTTTTGAAATGTTCATTGACACAAATGAGCGAATGTAGGTCTTAGACCGTTAACTATAAGGTCGTTATTACTATTCGATGGCAGTCTAACCTTTGACAATTATATTGCTGCTCTTATAACCCGTATTGGGATGGATTAGAGTTCATTTTGACCGTTACTAATGATAAATTAACGTTGCGAAATAGCTATAAATAAAACACCGACTTTAAGTGACAAAGTACTACCCTCTCGAAACAGGTTCTTTTAATTTATGGCCTGTCAAATTATAAGTACGTATATGTGACGTAGGTAGAGGCAGGGCTGTGTGTGTTCACTTGCTAAACGCCGCAGGGGGCTACGACATGCAAGGGGTGTGATCGAGCCTGGCGAGTAGGGTTGCCACGTAAAGATTTTAGCAATAATAATATTTGGTATTATATTCTTTTTATGTCCGCCAAACCGCACTAGGCCACTGTGGTGGACAAAGGCCTAAAGCCTCTCAGTTGTACAGGGGGCCCGTGGCCAGTAGTGGGGCGTATATGGGCTGATGATGATGATGATTATTTTTATTCATCTACATTAACGCAAGTTCTTCTAGGCACGGTCTACCTTTATAATAATGATTAAACTGTAGTCTGCCATACTTATTATTTAAAAAGGCTTATATACAGAGTCATGAAGAGTGAAAATAATGATAGTTGAGGAAGCGAAAGAAGTGTGTTTGGACCGTAGCATTTGACGCTCTATAGTCTCTGCCTACCCTAACGGGAGACAGGAGTGAGTTTATGAATGTATGTACACTACCGACAAAAAGTTTGGAAGCACTTATAATTTTTGTAAAAACAAATAGCAAATTGATAATTACAAATTTTATCGATGTTGTAATAAAATATAATATTATTTTAGTTATAAAAATATGGTTTTGTTTCATAG
Organism: Hemaris fuciformis; assembly: GCA_907164795.1. Classification (NCBI taxonomy): domain Eukaryota; kingdom Metazoa; phylum Arthropoda; class Insecta; order Lepidoptera; family Sphingidae; genus Hemaris; species Hemaris fuciformis. The sequence goes on from OU015454.1 coordinate 3,608,320, forward strand.
TTTAATTGTTGTTTTAATTAAGTACCTTATCACTCTTAATTAAATAATACTATATCTTATATTATTTCTAAAGTAATTGAGAGTATTAAAAGTGCTTCCAAACTTTTTGTCGGTAGTGTATGTATGTCTGCCATAGCCCATACTGGCCTAATGCAGGTTGGGTAACAAAACATGAGAGAACATGAGAGAATGAGAACTTCCTTGTGGAGAACTTTCACAGAGTATAGGTCTTTTCGCGATGTTTTTCATCACCTTTTAAGCGTGTTTTTTGAACCCGCGACCGACAAGGTTTTGTGTTGACCACGCGCCTTCTTCTTGTGGTCATAACGTCTTAATTAAAATTGTAAAACTTAATAATGCACTTACAAAATACAACAGTAGGTAGATAATAAAATGAAGTAATTTTTTGTTTAATTTTGTTATGACAACAAACGCCAAATTAACAATTTCAATTATATATTATTATAGCAATTAACTAATTGTTGTAATTTTGGCCAATTCATACATAATCAATTAGTTTAATTAGATAATGTAGACTTTGTTTATTTTAAACATTATTGTAACTGTTTTCATATTAAATAAGGTCATATTGCTAACGGTATATCAGAATTATTCTAATTGTAATATGTCCTTGCGTGGTGGACTAAGGCCTAAACGGGCCTCTTCTACAACTAAGAGGCCCGTGCCCAGCAGTGGGACATATATGGGCTGATGATGATGTCTAATATGTCATTGTAGTTCTTGATCCTTGAAATATAAATAATATTGACGACTGAACGTGTTTCGCGATGTATTGTTTTAGACTTGATCTAGGTCGCTCGGGTTCTACGGGTTCTACATCCGTACTAACCAAGTTTTTTTATTAAAAAGAAATATTTTAAGACAACTGCCACAACTAGAAGAGATCGCAGCTAGCGATAAGACCGCCTATTGTGGCTGTTTCTTTTAATTAGTAGTTTATCTCAATAATTTTATATATAATTTGTATAGAATAAAAAAAAAATCCTTCACGCCAGACAAAGTGCGAACCCTAATCTGTCTGGTGCGGGCGCTACACGAAGCGCAGCAGGGGCTGACTGGTCCATACACCACAGAGCACGCACACAAGCACATCAATGTGTGCGTAAATACCGATGCCCATGTGACTGCAAGTGTGGTCTGGCGAATTTTACTCGCGTTTTTTGTCTATATCATATTTCGTAGGGATATTTGATTATTTGGAGCTCGTAAACCTAGATCCATTTTACACATTTCATTTGTGACGTTTTAGTCTTTTTAAAAGGCCTAGCGTTTGTGGACTTCATATGCTTAAGACTTATGGTGATTGAAATATGCATGTTTACACTCACAGAATAGGTGAATAAGATTAGAAGGGAAATAGACAGTATTTTGAATGGGTACGAGTGTAGCCGCTTGTCTGTCATCTATTCATTCTACTGCAATTACACGTCTTGTAATAAAATTTTCAAACCAAAATGAAGGGCTGCTATTAGTTGTCACACATTTATAAAAGTCTTGATATTACACGCAACCCGAATTACTAAAAACCGGCCGGGTCAAACATATGATAGTCTAGTCGTAGGTTCGACTGACAATTCCTTTCTAGTCTTATTCAACTGTTCTGTGTATACACTGCTCATATACCTTTTCGTTAATTATAGGTACCGTTAACTCAGCCTTTACAAAGAACATAAAATATTCGATATTCATGTGTTCTTTGTGGTCGCTCTTTTCCAAAAGTTAAGTTTTCCTTAAATACGTAGTAATCTAAACTATTGAAAAACACACCCAGTCATCATCATCATCATCGTCCATATATACCTCACTACTGGATCATGGGCCTCCTCTACAACTGAGAGGGGTTAGGCCTTAGTCCACCACGCTGTCCTAGTGCGGGGTTACGGCGGGGGACTACGCACCTAAGAAATTCCTAAGAACTTTTAGGTGTGCTTGTTTCCTTAAAATGTTTTCTTTTACCGTTAAAGTATGTGATAATTAATTGTGAATACACAGATAAGTTCGAAAAGTCAGAGGTGTGTGCCTGGTTTGAACCCGCGACCGCTGAGAATCTCGACCGCGTGGATAAGAGCGCCACTAGCCTTCTCAGTAATATAATAAAATTTATCAGTAAATCTAGAGCTACTGAGTTAAAGTTGATCCACGAAAGTTTGTAACTTGTGTAACTTCTCTCATAGTTTTTTTGATACAATATTCGACACGGGACTTCTTTGTGTGGAGTTTAGAAATATACATATTTCTCTTGGTTTTATTTGCTCACAGCTAGGCTCCTGCTAATATAGACTACATCAAACTACATCATAAAAACTTCCTTCGCAAACAAAATGAAACTTACTTTCCCATTTACAATAGAAGTAAGATTATTATTTGACAGCCCCGTGGCGCAGTTGGCTAGACACCAGCTTGTAAAAGGAGAGGCCGCGGGGTCGATACATAAATATTTGTTTCGGGTCTGGGTGTTTGTGAGACTGAAAAGTCTCTCGTAGTTTCTGATACCCACGACACAAGACTCGTATCTCAATGTGGAGTTAGAACTATGTATGTGACTGTTGGGTTTTTTTATATATTAATAAGGAATTTAACATACATACACATACATAACCTCACGCCTGTATTCCCCGAAGGGGTAGGCAGAGGTGCATTTCTGCACCCACTTTACGCCACGTATGTAACAGTCCCACGTAATAGGGGGCTAGCCTATTGCCGTTTTTCGGGAAGGAATTTAACTCTTTTTAATTTGTGACGATGATGGAAATAATCTCTAAATGATTTCCCACAAAGATCTTAGAAGACAATAATCGATATTTTATTTTGAATTATTTGACAAAAGAATTGAACTCGCGACCACCGATTAAAATTAACTTACGGGCCTGTAGGTCAAGAGTACAAACTTAATGTATAAAGCAAATGTATATTAAACGTTAAGTAATAATTAAATCCTGTAATTACTGGCCCTCATTGTTTTACGTCATCACAAAAATAAATATTCTAATTAATTGTGTCCTTTAAACTAAATCAATTGTTCCTACATTTATACAGGCTGTAACAAGTACCCGACACATTTTCTTATTGCCTTATTAATTGGGCTACAGATAACATTTGTACATATGAAATATTACACACCTGTATTCCCAGAAGAGGTAAGCAGAGGTGCATTTCTGCACCCACATTTCGCCAAATATGGAACAGGGGTGAGCCCTTTTTCAGGCTCATTACCAGATTCCGTGCTGCTACTTAGAATTTCCTAATGGAAAAACCAAGACACACTTCGCCCGACCTGGGAATCAAACTTGTGCCGTGAGACCACGAGACACAAATAAATACAATATAAATATAATATTACTGAGACAGTAATATTTTTTAACCTGGGGAAAAAGTTATCAAGAATTTGGGAGCATCTACTGATAAGTATGATCCGTGTCATCTATAGGTCCCGGGTTCGACTCACTCATCGGCCAAAGTGTTATTGTTTTTTTTTTCATTAGGAAATTTTCAATAACAGTACGCAGTCTGGAAATGTGACCGATAAAAGGCAATAGGCCCGCCTCCTTTTCACGTGGGACTGATACATACTTGACGAAATGTGAGTGCAGAAATGCACCTTCGCCTACCCCTTCGGAGAATACAGGCGTGAAGTTATGCATGTATGTATGTAATTATGTATGTCTTGTACACCAGAATCGACAGTGTCACGTACATAAATGGCACTGATCTGACGCTAAATAAGTCTCTATGGATATCCAAGCTTGCGTTACCCACGACGAAATTAGTTGCAAAAGGTAGCAATTACAAAACAAATGAATAAAGATAGTGAGAAGTTAAAGAATCAATCAACAAACCCGTTAACGCTTCCGAAAAATCCCGCAAAATCTAATGGAATAACAAAACGGGGCTACATGAATCTTCCCCGGCGTAACAACTTGTTGAGCGCCAAAAAAGAGTATTCCGCGTTTGTGAACGGATGCATCCGATCCATTAATCATTTGGGCTCGCCCGAGAGTGGTTTATCTAACCGAGCTCTAGAAAACGACGCACAAAAACTACATTCATACTACGGTCAGCGCGACGCGTGGAGCAATTTGTTGATGGAAATTGTGGGAAGCAAAACTGTGTGATGGGATTTACTGGTCTTTTGGAAATGAAATCGTTTTGAAGAGCTATGTCGGGTCTAGGAATCATAACATAGGTTTTTTTGTTTTAGTATGTGTGATCATTATAAGGAGAATTTTTAGGCTAGAAACAGCGGGTCGAAACAATAATAACATTTTTTAAATATACACCAGTATATTGATTTTATACCTTATTTGGAATACGACCCATTTACACCTTATGTAGGTAAGGCAACTGCTATCTGTAATTCTGTATATGTTACCATCAACACCTTGGGTCTCGCATAACCACACTTATCGAATGAAAAACAACTGCTTTTAAGTATGTACGATTCTGTAAGACAGTGTGAATGCGGTGTTTTCTAAGTTTTACTGGGTCTATACTATTAGATAATAATATAATCGTCTTATTTCTATGGTTAGTAATGATAAAAATACGGGCTGATATTTTAAAACACTTTTTTTCTCTGAACCCAACATTCATGCGACAATAAAAAACAATTTATCACTTAAAATCTGGAACATAAACGATAATAACACGTATTTTTCCTTAAAAAAAAACGAAAAATTATTTCAAATATCGCTAATTGCACAATTTCCTCGTTGATAGTGTGCGATTGAGAAACTGGTTTGATTTTGACTTCACGCACTCTGGCGTGGGTAAAGTTTAACAGTATTTTCAAACTAAGGAAATCTCAGTAACAACACGAAGTCTGGATGTGTCCGTTGAAGGACAAATAGCTCGATCCTTATTAAACGAGACTTAATATATGTAGATCACACATACTAGCTCACCTGTATCTTCTTAAACAGTACGATAAAAGAAAAAAAGAAAAAATATTCAAAAGCTTGAAGGTAGTTGAAAAGAAAAGACGATCTTGTGTGTACAGAAGCAACACTATTAACAGCATCCGTCACAGTTTGATAGTCCGGAGCGCACAAAGCGTTTGACAGGTAACAAAGAGCCGTCCCACACAGCAAGCCTTCAGCCGCAATAACAGTTGCAGAATCCGCGAAAGCAACAAGTGGCACAGGGGTGCGTGGGCGGTTCAACTGCGCCCTCCCAGCTCGCTCCAATTGATATGTTGCGGGGAATATGCGGAGATATTTTCTGCGAGAATTTCTCGAGGTATGCTGTGGATTTTTCTTGCCAGTAATTTACTTTGAATTCTTAAGAGGACTTTGAAAGTCAAATAATCGTCTATGCTGTAATAAAAATATTTCATTGAAATATATAGGTTGTTGCAACACAACAAAATTGGAGTTTATGGTTTTCTACCATGTCCTTAATACGGTCTAGTGTAGAATTTCTTATCTCAATGTTGAGCTAATTGAAAAACAACGTTGATTGTATTTAAACACCATGTACGCAAAGTCGGCTCGTTTATTTTGTGTCATTCATAATTTAATAATTACTTTAATTTTTATTTACTTTAATTATACCCTCGAGCATGAATTAAAAGAACACAATATTAATATCATTCAAACATTGGATGTAACAAGACGTTACAATGTCTGGAAATCTAGTGTTTGACAAATCTATGAGCAAAATCGAATTTCTGTTTAGAGTTTGCGGAATCAATATCAGCACTGTCAAGAACAAACCACCGAATGCCAAGAAGAACCTTTTTATATACATCTTTAACTTTATATGGCTAAACACTGACGTGGTAGGTGGCATCTGTTGGTTCCTAAAAGGCCTTCAACTTGGCAAAAACTTAACGCAACTCACTTATGTAGCTCCGTGCGTCACTCTAAGTTTCCTTGGAGATGTAAAGTCCATATTTTTAATACTCTACGAAAAAGAACTTTATCAACTCATTGATAATATGAGGAATATGGAAGTCAATGAAGCCGGGCGCGTGAGGACTGATGAGAAAGATAAAATAATACGAAGGAAAGTTAATTTTCTAAATGTCGTAGTAAGTGTTCTGTACGTTCTGAATGCGTTACTGTTGGTGGCATTTGCAATACATCCGTTGGTGTTAATGGGATTGAAGTATATGAAAACGAATGAACTGGAGTTCTTATTGCCGTTCCTGATTGTTTACCCTTTCGACGCCTACAACATAAAGGTTTGGCCATTTGTGTACGTGCGACAGATCTGGTCAGGTTGGTTCAATCTTTTGTTTGGTAACTATAGGATCGTAATCAAAGATTTCCATATAAAAGAATCTAGAGATACACTTTTATCTCCATTTTTTAAAGGAGAATAAATTTTGTAACAAAAAAAAAAGATATATTGTTGTTTTTCTACGCCTTTTACTTTAAGCTTTTCTTTATAATCATCAATGAGTGTGTTATTAAGGCAAGTAATTTTTTTCCTTGCCCATAAATAGGCACTAGGTTAAAAATCTCATAAGTTCAGTTGTTTGCTTTTTTTTTCAGAACATCCGCTCACCTTGTGTTAAGAAATATTAATAAACATAATCTTACTTTTTTTATTTCAGAAGTCGTAGTCGTGTTAAATGTGTGCGTAGCTGATTTTTTGTTCTACACCTTCTGCACTCATATTACTATACAGTTTCAATTGTTGCAATACAGCATTGAACAAATCGTTGAAGTTCCAAAGAACACCAACAAACGAGTTATTTATGATGAGATTTTCCGGGAGAAATTTATTGATATAGTCAGATGGCATCAGGATCTGATATGGTATTTCTATTATTTATTATTAGACTTTGATTTCTATTTTGGTATTAATTAATTAGTAGTTTATTATTAGTATTGACGTTCAGTTCGGGTTTTAGGTTGACAACATTTTAAAATACTATAATGATCCAAGCTATAACCAGCTAGTAACTGAAGTCTCCAACTTTTTTCTTTAATTTGTGCCCAACAAGAAGTTGCATTTTTAGTGCTCCAAGAAAGTAATTTCCATAAAGGAATGTAACAAACTGATTCTCCTATGTATTTACATTTGGGGAGATAGATGAATAATGATGTAGAGGACAACTGACCAAATTTTATCGCGTCAAATAAGTAAATACGTACGGTTTGAAGCAAATCAGTCTTTGGATGTTAAAAATGGCTAATCTTCAAGATTTAGTTTTATTTTCAGGTCTGCCAATTTACTTGAAACAATTTACACAAAATCTACCTTATACAACTTCGTAACAAGTTCTATAATTATCTGTCTGACTGGATTTAATGTTACGGTAATAATTTGTCTATTTTTGCTGGTACCTAGAAAATAGAAAATTCCTCTTAATACTGTAAAGTTTATAAGAGTATACATACATACATACATACATAAACTCACGCCTGTATTCCCCGCAGAGGTAGGCAGAGGTGCATTTCTGCACCCACATTTCGCCAAGTATGTATCAGTCCCACGTAATAGGGGGCGAGCCTATTGCCGTTTCTCGGGCACATTTCCAGACTCCGTGCTGTTACCGAGAATTTCCTAATGGAAAAACCCAATAACACTTCGCCCGACCCGGGAATCGAACCCAGGACCTCTAGATCGCACGGCACATACTTGTACCGCGAGACCACGAGGCAGTCGAGTCGAGTTATAAGAGTATAAATTGTAATATTGTTCTTTAAATGTAGAAATATTTAGACTAACCTTTTATTTTGCAGGCAATCAATGATATAGCGCTTGTAATCACGTTTCTCACATTCTTGTTTATGGGTTTGCTGCAAATATTCTTTCTCTGCTTCTTTGGCGACATGCTGATGAAGGCCGTAAGTACAGGAGTGCTGGAAATGGTTTGAAAAATAGTCTGTGTTACTGCTTAACGTTATATCATCATAATTATTTTAGCTTTAGGAGTGTGTAATACAATGAAGATTGTAATCGTGCAAAAATTAATAATAAATTGGTAATATATTTAAAATTATAAAAATAAATAGAAAGCAAAGATAAAAAACTAAAAATTAAATAAAAAATAAAAATATGATGTGTTAATTTGAGAAAAGAGTACGTAAAATAAATTCTATTTCAATAAATATTGGAAATATGGATTGTCATTTAATTTAATGGGAAGTTATTTATCTCTTTTCGAATAGTTTACGTATAATTCTCTCGTGGAAATAAAAAAATGGGTTTTCACATTAGTCAATAGGGATGATGAAGGAAAAGAATTTAAGGGGATAGGCAAAAACAATTTTGATTTGCAACGTTGTTTCACTCCTATTATTTACAAAATCATTCGAATATTTTCAGAGCGTGGAAGTAAGTGACGCAGTCTACAAATCCAACTGGTATTTGGCACATCCAAAGATTGGCAAGCATTTGCTTTTAATTCAAACTAGGTATATTCTTATTATAAATTTAGAAATACCCTCGAAACTTGCATGTTTAATATCCCATTTGAAATTAATAAAATAGGACAATAAAGGATTCCAAATAATTAACGTGTAATTTTTAAAGGAGAATCTCGTCAGGAAATTCTTAGTAAAAAACAGAGTTCTCGCTTTCCTTCAGGCAAAAGGCAATGCAACGAAAGAGGTTATACCTATATATTTGAAAATGGTGTCAAATAAATTATATATATTATATTGTCAATTAAATTATAATCAATATGAAAATTATGTAATTTAACATTTCCTACGTTTTTTTTCATAAGGAATAATTTTCCCCTGTATTGTAATTTTGTCCTTTATTGTTCCGCTACTTTTAGCCGTAGCTGATATATAGCCTATTAAATGGACTATTCAAAACAAAAAGATATTTTTTTCCATTCGGACCAGTAGTTCCAGAGATAAGCGCGTTCAAGCAAGCAAACAAACTCTTTAGTTTTATAGTATAGATTGACATAAATACTAACAATAAAACGAAAGGGGAAAACTGATGCGATTTTTTTTTCCAGGGCTCAAAACCCTTGTAAAGTGACCGCGTTCGGCTTCGCTGACGTCAATCTCAGGGCGTTCATGAAGGTATAATTATTTGTGATATTGTCGCGTGGCTATTTGACATGTACAAGTTGATTATCTTCCACAGATACTGAGTACGGCGTGGTCGTACTTCGCGTTGCTGGAAACGCTCTACAGTTCTCCTCATCAGTGATACATACACATACATAACCTCACGCCTGTGTTCCCCGAAGGGGTAGGCAGAGGTACATTTCTGCACCCACATTTCGTTAGGTTTTGTATCAGTCCCACGTAATAGGGGGCGAGCCTATTGCCGTTTTTCGAACACAATTCCAGACTCCGTGCTGCTACTGAGAATTTCCTAATGGAAAAACACTTAGCCCGACCCGGAAATCGAAGCCAGGACCTCTAAATCGCACGGCACATACCTGCTTGTGCCGCGAGACCACGAGGCAGTGATATCACTAATAATAGAATGCACATCTAATCTATATAAGCACTAATACGTCCATTATTAGGGTCTCCTTTACGATTGAGAGGGTTTAAGGTACATTATGGTTGCTTTCCGTGTTGGTAGACTTCGCACATGTTTGCACAATACGAGTACCTAGCAATGGAAATAAAAATTGTAGTAGTAAATGAAGATGTTTGTTATTTATGTATTTTTCCTTCAATTTCATCGCAGTACTCTAATTACGATTTTTATCCTTCCGTTCATTGAATGGTAACAGTAAAATTGATTTTGATGTAATTGAAATGGCTTTTTGTTTAATTCTTGTCGAAAAATTATATATTTGGTTTATAGAGATTAAAATCGATTCAAAGGATTTTTATGTGATGTGTAGACACCGGATTGTAAAAGGAGAAACCGTGGGATCAACTTTCAAACTAATGTTACAGTCTTACTTTAAAACAAATTATTGCGCGACAGCCCCGTGGTGCAGACACGAGCTTGCAAAAGGAGAGGCCGCAGGTTCAATCCCCACACTGAGACAAATGTTTGTGGGATCCACAAATCAGGCCTGGATTATTGTGACCTAAAAGTCTCTTGTAGTTTCTGATAACAATGACAATGACTCGAATCTAGTGTAGTATCAGAACTATGTATATGATCTATCTATCTACAAAAAAAAATACAGAAAAACACTGCACTATTTCAAAGCAACGTGGGAGTCGCCAGTTGAACATCCCCCGAAAGATTCATGACAAACGCGACAAAACTCGCACTTTTGCACGCCGGCCCGACCGCTCTGCGGAAATGTACGAGACACTCGCAACATTCATCTAAAATCCACACTTCTCCGTTTTGTTGGAGCAATTTTTTTTTATTGTTCAAGCGATGCAGTTCGTTATGATGCAATTTGAACACGACTTTATAATGTTTGCGTGTGTATATTTTAAAATATTACAATCTTTTATGGATAAACAAACATACATACATAACCTCACGCCTGTGTTTCTCAAAGGGCTAGGCAGATATCCTTTCATCGTTATCATCATCAACACATTTACGTCCCACTGCTGGGCACGGGCCTCCTTTACAACTGAGAGGGTTTAGGCCTTAGTCCACCACGCTGATCTAGCGCGGGTTGGTGGACTACATACTCAAGAAATTCCTAAGAACTTTTAGATGTGCCGGTTTCCTCACAATATTTTCTTTCATCATTGAAGTAAGCATTGTAAATACATGTATAACTTCGAAAAGTCAGAGGTGTGTGCCTGAGGTTTGAACGCGCGACCGCTGATATTCCCGACCGCGCTATCACTACATATATCCTTTATGAATTTATAAAGTATTAACTGCCTCGTGGTCTCGCGGTACAAGTATGTGCCGTGCGATCTAGAGGTCCTGGGTTCGATTCCCGGGTCGGGCAAAGTGTTATTGGGTTTTACATTAGGAAATTCTCAGTAGCAGCACGGAGTCTGGAAATGTGCCCGAGAATCGGCAATAGGCTCGCCCCCTATTACGTGGGACTGATACATACCTGGCGAAGTGTGGGTGTAGAAATGCACCTCTGCCTACCCCCGCAGGGAATACAGGCGTGAGGTTATGTATGTATGTATGTAAAGTATTAAATAAATTACATATTCTCTCACGCCTGTATCTCTGAATGGGTTGGTTAGTGTTGAACTTCTGACTCCGTTCTTCCGTGATACTGAGAAATTTCTAATGGAAAACTTGATAATACTTTGCCCGACCCTGGACCTCTCGATCGCATGTCGCTTATAGCCAACAGTCAATGCCAAAAAGTGAATACCTAATTGGAGGAAATAGGCAGATTTGTTCCGGGGTCCAAATGCGCGGGATGGTGACCGAGAGGTTTTAGTCGGTATGCTGGCGTAGGATTTTGGTTAGGGACCCAACTCAGCTAAGCGGCCAATTGTTCCGTGCGCCGAGTTGAAAGGCCAGAGACCCCGACAATCCCCCATCGACCTCCCCCGAGGTACCGAAAGGGAGCTTAAGGCGCTTTCCTCTCGGTAAAAAATAAGATATTTGTATTTTGTACCGGTTGAAATAACGCCATAAGTCGTGATGGCCTTGAGGTTTAGGTACGCGGTCGAGAATTGCGACGGTCGCGGGTTCAAACCCCAGGCACATAAGTACTTCTGACTTTTCGAAATTATGTTTGCATTCACAATTAATTATCACGTACTTTAACGGTGAAGGAAAACATCGTGATGAAACCTGCACACCTAAAAAGTTCTTAGGAATTTCTTAAGTGTGTAGTCCGCCAACCCGCACTAGGCCAGCGTGGTGGACTAAGGCCTAAACCCTCTTAATGGTAGAGAAGGCCCGTGCCCAGCAGTGGGACGTATATGGGCTGATGATGATGAAATAACGCCAGCTAGAAATATTACTCACTCAACACAATTAAAGTTAATTAATTCAATTTATTAAATTAATTTTAATATCCCTTCGCGTTGGATATGAGTGGTCCATACCGTATTTATTACAAAGGTATAATTTGCATGTGGCCTCCGTTGTCTTTCTTAGCTCCACCCTCTTTAATTACGCTCATATTTTTTTCGCATCAAGAAATCTTTAGTAATTTGCAAAGACTTGGGAAGAAATAAAAAAGTATAGAACTGGCATTTCAAACAAATAGCGAGTACAAATAAAGACTAGATCACGAAACATACACCTAGTAGACAGAGTGTAAATAGACCGTGATTGACAAATAAGACAGACAATAGTTATTGTGATTATAATCACATTGGCGTTAAATAAATCCCGAAAAAAAAATAATGACGTGTTCCTAACAACCATAAGTATGTGGTTATTAGGTTTTTTTTTTGCCGGGATATTTTTGAACAAAAATGTGTTTGTGATCACCGTAACCTATTGCCTGTCTTAGTATTCGATAACGGTCTTTTAAAGCAAACTTCGATAACAATTACTTGACCAATATCCGGACGGTAAGTGAGCGGCACCAACCCCCAACCGTCGTATCAGTGGCGTGCCTAGGGTGTCTAGCTAGGGCAAGCCCAAATTTTTATTATGGTTTTTATAGTGTATTTTTTTGGTCCAGAAAGTCAGAGAACTAATAAATAATATACCTACCGCAAATTATTTACATCTAAGATTTTGACATTTGGGTGTATTTATTTAGTACTGGCCCAACAAAGAAATAATTATTTGTCGCTAGTGATAGTTAAACCACAAACCAAAAACCCATAAAATGTCGGCGAAAATTATTAGAACAATAATATGTCCAAATTGTGCACAAACGTCGTATCTCTCTAAATTTGAATGCGAGATGTTAAAACATTAGCCACGGAATAAACCATATCACATTGAATTTTATTAGACAAATAACTCGGCTCGAATTGGTTTCAAACCACATAATTAAAAAGTAAAGAATCAAATTCTAAAAATTACCTATACTCGTTAGTCAATTTTCATTTGAACAAAATGACAAATAATATGTATTAATCTTAGAAATAATACGATGATGATCAACGCTAGAGTTTTGAAATTTCGTCCCATAATTAACAAGAACTTACTTCAATGCGTTGTTTACAATATTTATAAAAAGAAATCAAAGTATGCGTTGTTGTAAATTTGCATGCATTCTACAAAAGAACCAGATAAATTATTTAAATCATTACAACAAGAATTCCACACATTTTAAACATTATATAAAATATGCAACACAAACATAATATAACCTATTCGTATGGGAACATTCAACTATTCAATTAGTTATGTACTTACTAATCGGATCTATTAAGCGTCCTCATAATTTTTAAGAATTAGAGAAATACTCGATTCTGGAATTACCTATGTAGGTTTTGGACAAGTTACGAGCCGTTTTTTCACAGTATAATTTAATGAATTTACCTTATCTTCGAAGAGCAAAACATGCACACACTTTAAGTCGCCACAAGGATTAACAATAAACATCACCCATTTTTTATAATCACTGTAGTAATCTTCTAAATACCACAACAAATTCTATTTAATTTGGTTCTTTCGCTCAGTAAACGTAAACAATTAACAACGTGTGACCTTGGTAAGATGTGCTTCACTGCACTCCAGGGTTGCCACTTGCCATTAAATAAAAATTGATTGCCGTGTTTTGAATGTCGAATTGCCGTGTTTTGTAGAAAAAATTGAGAAAATTCCGTGTTTTTTTTTTCAAAATACATTAAATTCTTATCATCTGATTACGTATGTGTATATGTATATTGATAGTGTATTACTATTAAAACAAAATTAAATAATTTACACCTACGGCGTGTCTATCCTATTGTTAAGTTCACAAAAACGCAATTTATTTTTCATGCGCAGAAATATCGCACGTATCACATTCTGACAGTGATCGTTTGATCGCTGTAATTAGTGGCACGGGTAAAATCATAGCCCACGGAATTTTACTTGCATTTCGCGTGATCTACCTGCCAACGGTCACATAGTTCTGACCCCACAATAAGATACAAGTCTTGTGGATTCCAAATACTGGAGACTCCTGTCTCGCAGTCAGCCAGACCCGAAACCAGTATTTGTTGATCACACAAACATTTGTCTAAATCGGTTCCGATTCGAAAGACTACCCTCTGACCGATTGCGCCACAGAAGAAGTAAATACAACAAAATGTCTTTGCACTTCGATATAACAATGAAAAAAATCGAATTCCTGTTCCGGTACGCTGGGATTAACATCAGAAGCGGAGAGATAAGACCCAAAGACGCCATGAAATGCAGATGCTTGTATTTATTAAACTTTTTCTGGCTAAACTTCGATTTGGCTGGCGGCATATTCTGGTTTATAGACCGAATGAAAAAGGGCGAAAACTTTATTGGGCTCACATACATCGCCCCTTGTATATCCCTAAGCTCTTTAGCTAACATCAAATCTCTATATCTGATATACTCCGAGAAACACATTCATAAATTGATAAGAAATCTGCGTGACTTAGAAATGAGGGAGGTCAACAGACCAAAATCAATTGAGAAGGAAGAAATAATAAATACAGAGACGAAATTCTTGAATTCCGTAATCAAAACTATTAATATACTGTATGCGGTACTAGTAATAGCTTTCGCATTAAGCCCGATGGTCATAATCGGGGTAAAATACATGCAGACTGGTGAAGTAGAATTGATTCTCCCGTTTTTGATTTTGTACCCTTTTGATCCGTTCAATATTAAAGTATGGCCGTTCGTGTATCTCCATCAATTTTGGTCGCGTACGTTATTAATATTATTTTCAACGTTTTCATGATTTACTCTGCCTGAATGATGACGTCGGATTTTTTTAATCCTACCCACCATAAGCATATGTGATTCATTGAGTTCATTAATATATCTAGTATATCTAATATTATTTCGCCTGGAACACTAGCGAGTATCAATTTGTTACAAACAGCAATATCACACCACCACATGGTATTGGTAAAAAAACCCCATTAATAAATAATCGATCCATTAGTCATTGCTTCGGAATTGTATCAAAGAGTTGAGTTTGAATAAGATTTTACTTCTCTTACCTAATTTCAGAATGCGTAGTCTCTCTAGACATTTGCTCAGCCGACCACTTGTTCATAACGTGCTGCACTTACATCCGAATCCAGTTCAAGCTCCTGCAACACGACATAGAACGGATCATAACAGTACCAAGCGGGAATGAAAGCTTCCGCCAGAACGATGAGTTGAGAACCAAGTTTGTAGAATTGATTAAGTGGCATCAGGATACTATTGAGTGAGTTGTTAAGATTTAGACTGGATTTTGCCCTTCTAACTTGAAGGGTTTAATCAATTTATTTTTCTAATGAACACTTTGACTGCTTGCGAACAACTGACTAAAATGAGGAACAATAATAATTAATCATTTTCCCTAAAGAATGCGGATTAGTTTTAATTTTTTTATGTTTTTTATTTAATTTATATTATAATTTAACCGAAAAATGTTGCAGGTCCGTGACATTATTGGAAGCAATTTACTCGAAATCAATTTTGTTTAATTTCATGTCAAGTTCATTGATCATATGCCTCACTGGATTTAACGTTACGGTAAATTAACAATCTCGATTACTATTTTAGAAAATACGTACCTACCTATTCTATTTAAGAATATAGCAATGAAGAGTGGAGGAATGAAGAAAGTATTGTCTTACTTCCTCGACCTAAGCTTGGCAAATATGCATTTTATTCTAATTTCTAAAGACCGCCAATAGGCACCTATGTTTATCTGTTAAAGTCTGATTTACTATCGAAAGACATCAGCATTTTTTTAAATAATCTTAAAAAAAAACCAAAGTACTAATTACTCTATGATTTCAGGTTGTGAACGACTTCGCCTTCGTCGTGTCCTTTCTGTTGTTCTTGTTAATGAGTTTGGTGCAAGTGTTCTTCTTGTGTTTCTTCGCCGATTTACTCATAAAGTCGGTATGTATTTGTTACACCCACACTCACACCTGAAAATGTTAATTTACCCAACCAGTTATCGTTTATAGATGCAGGCATTTCTTTTGACATTTTAATGATTGTTTTATTAGTCCCTTCGCGTATTCTTTAAGACAATACTACCCCGCTAGTAGAGCTGGTATATTCCTACTAACTATATCATACCCTACTACATGACCCTCGTGAAAGACCTCCTCTCTGAAGCATTTATTGGAAGCACGTTTTTTTTTCTCTCGGGTTCACTTTCAGTGAGGACGCACTGCCCCCGCAGCGCGGCAGCGACCCCATGGGCCCCTTTGAGTCCCCTTTTACGACAAGGCAAAACAAAAGCGTAAAGCAAAACCGTCTTATTGTGTGTAATGAAAAGACGCAGTGGCAGATATTGTACTTTTCCAGAGTATTGAAGTGTCTGATGCGGCATACAACAGTCAGTGGTACATGGCTGACTCTAGTATTGGGAAGCAGTTGCTGCTAGTAATAACACGGTAAATACTATTTCCATAATATCAGCAGCGGTACTTCCATAGAAGCCCCAAAAGCGTTACACGTTAATTGTGTAAGGTCTAGTTTATAATTATTGTTTATTGTGGGGTCGGGATTTTCTCATTTATATGTCGAATTGCTTATGTTAAATAAAGATTTAAAGCTTATAAGAATTTAAGGCTCGGAATTTTGTAATGGTAGCTGGGCTTTTGGGCTTCTATGGAAGTACCACCACTGTATATACGCCCATCTATGGGGGGCGAATTTCTTCAGAGAATATTTTACTTTAAAAATATCGAACCGCATGTGTAAGCATTTCAACAAAAAAATTATAAGGATATTTATATTTGAATATTTTTAATCTGTACGATGACAGCAAATTGCATACGTCAGGCACGTTCGAATTTTTTTGTTTTTAATCTAAGTGATTGAATAAATTTATGTATTTTATTTATAAAAATAAAACTTCAATTTTTCGACAGAGCTCAAAAGCCGTGCAAATTAACTGCGTGGGGATTCGCCGACGTCAATCTGAATTCATTCATGAGGGTAACGTATTTCCGTGTTTTTCCGTTTCAACTATTTGGATTTTTTATTTTATTTCAAATTAATTTATTTAAATGCACAATTAAGATTTAAAAACAACAGTCTATTGTAAACAGAATATTATTTCCATTCATTAAAGCGTATTAAAGCGAAAGGTTGACGCCTACACTGAATTATGCTGTTGAAATAAATTATATGAACGATCAAGGCTGAATTAATATGAATGGTTTTGTTTTTTGAATTTTGGAAATTGGAAACTAACCGTTTTGAATAGTAACAGTTTGTATATAAAATTTTAGTTTCTCAATCGCTGCAATAAAATATTAAATTTTTGTGTAGAGATAAATACGACATAAACATGATGGCCTCGAGGTTTAGGCGCGCGGTCGAGAATCTCGACGGTTGCGGGTTCAAACCCCAGGCATACACCTCTGACTTTTCCAAGTTATGTGTGTATTCACAATGAATAATCACGTACTTTAACGGTGAAGGAAAACATCGTGATTAAACCTGCACACCTAAAAACTTCTTAGGAATTTCTTAGGTGTGTAGTCCGCCAACCCGCACTAGGCCAGCGTGGTGGACTAAGGCCTAAACCCTCTCAATGGTAGAGGAGGCCCGTGCCCAGCAGTGGGACGTATATGGGCTGATGATGATGAAAATACGACATTCAATAAGGACATAGACATTCTTATTTGACTGCGACTGAGACTGAGACTGCACTGTGGTCTTGCGGTACAAGTATGTGCCGAGCGATTTAGAGGTCCTGGGTTCGATTTTCGGGTGGGGCAAAGTGTTATTGGGTTTTTCCATTAGGAAATTCTCAGTAGCAGCACGGATTCTGGAATTATGCCCGAAAAACGGCAATAGGCTCGCCCCCTATTACGTGGGACTGATAAATACCTGGCAAAATGTGGGTGCAGAAATGCACCTCTGCCTACCCCTTCGGGGAATACAGGCGTGAGTTTATGTATGTATGTATGTACATTCTTATTTGAACTATGGAAAAGCAATAATTTTCTTAATTAGAGACATCATCAGGGATATAAATTATAATGGCTTAGTCAATCTTTGACAGGTCGCTAGGAAAATATCGATATGTAGTACGCTACAGTTTTATGAATCTAATGAACAAGATCTTATTGTTCACAGGTACTGAGCACGGCCTGGTCATATTTCGCGTTACTACAAACAGTTTATGGAGGTTGAATATCGAACTCAAACAACATTATAATTATTAATATACCGTTTTAGACATTAGCACAACTTTTCATATTCCTATTTCAAAATATAAAAATATGGCCTGACATCAACTATTTCGTATCTCAGTTTAATTTAAACCTAATATTATTATATAAAATTGTAGTACCTATTTGTGAGACCTAAATAAAGATGCGTACAATTTTTTGTGATATCTTAGCGTCAATGTGCTTGTAATCACCGTAAATATTACCTATCCCAGTTTTCGATCACGGTATGTTTACAAACTTTTTTTTGTTGCCCTATCCCACCACACACCCGCTACTGTAACTCCTGTGCTCCAGGATCAACAGCGTCACGCACAGTATTGACGCTGAGCAATGAAGCTCAGCGGATCTAAGGGGACCTAAAGTCATAATCCCGCAACGAAGTTAATCAGAAAGGCAAAATAAAGGAGGTGTTGGAAAACAAAGAGTTGTCCACTTCCCTCCACAGCAAAGCGGGTGACAAAAACATTGAGCTATGAGATTTCACCCTCACATAAAAATTTAAGACAATTACAATTAGTCAAAATAGACGCAATTAACGCACCACGGATAAATAACTACTTACATATATGAGATTTATTGAGTTAATTGGACCTAAGGTGCGAGCTGTTATGTACACTTCCAATAATAGGCATGGCAAAAACGCTACAAACAAACAAACTGTATACAAACTATATAGCACTGTCATAAAATATGCTGGTAGATTTCGCAGAAAAGATTAAACCCCTGTTATATCCTATCCCTATATCTCTCAAAAATCCAAGGTTCTTCAAGGTGTTGTTCTAGTAACAAAGCGATCGTTCTTTAACAGTGTCTTAGTTCAGCTGAATCCGAACTTTTTAATCTTGTTCTTGGTAATATGGTAACCTCATTGCACTATTAACCTTTATAAAAATACTAATTCATCAAAATAAACGATTTTATTCCCATAAGCTGTTGTAAGACATTCGATCCCGTAGTAATAGAGTATAACAATTGTTATCATCAGAGGTTTTAAAAAAACGGGGAAATGAGTTATCTGCAAAACCGGAGTAAAATAAAAAAAAATAGGTACATACATACTTTAATAGACGCCAGAAACAAGTCCGAGTGCACTGGTACGGAAAAGAGTAGGTACTATTGTTATTATTCCTTTAGAAATAAGGTTAATGAAAAATTTGTTTCATCCATAAGACTAGAAATGAAATGTCAGCATGCCGAGCGTGCCGCACCTACGACTAGACTATCATATGTTTGACACGGCCGCTTTTTTAGTTATTTTGGTTGCGTGTCAAGACTTTTAGTAATATGTGACAAGCAATAGCAGCCCTTCATTTTTGTTTGTAATTTTTATCATTGGTCGTGAACGTAGTAGAATAGGTGACAGACAAGCGGCGACACTCGTCCCAATACAAAATACTATTTTCTTTCTAATCTTATTCAGCTGTTCTGTTGTGTTATCTGCCAATGATGTATATGTAAAAATATCCAATAGTTAGCAGTCAAATAATAGCACGGAGTCTGGCAATGTGCTCGATAAACAGCTATAGGTGCGCCCCCTATAACGTGGGACAAAAAAAACATTTGGTGAAATTTACAAAAAGCGTTTGTAAATTAAATATGAGATTTTTGTTCATCTTACTTACCAAATGAAAAAAATGAGGAAAGCCTCCGGCCATATTCGTATGTGGGATCGTCGTGGAATCTCCTTCTAAGAAAATAACATAGACATGAAATTTAAATGAAGCCTAGCATGTGCTGCAATTATTTTAATAAACGTGCTGTTGAGGGTGCATTAAATAATCACATGTGAAGCATCACATTGCGTCTGTAATAACTGAATCAGTTTACACGACCATCTACACTACGAATAATATGATAACAAGTTTGTTTTTCTTTTGAAATACATTTACTCCAATTATGCATTTTTTTGTCGATCATGGGCGCTAAGGTTTTATGACCATTCGTTTGTCGTTAAATCGAGTGACGTTACATGGAGTTTACAAGAAATTAGCCTCACGAAGTACAAGCAACTGCCTATTTTTCCACGGTCCTCATCTCATCCATCTCCTACCAGCCTCTATACGAAGACCGTTGCACTGCCTAGTGTGTTCTACTCTGCGCGATCTTATAAACCTCCGATCCAAAAAGACGGCGGTAATAACTTTGACGGCTTCGTGTGTGTGCAAATCTCTGCATCATAGATCTTAAGCAAATGGAATAATTATGATGCGTTTATTTTTTTGAAAGCTGACATAATTTAATTAGTTCTTGCCTACAGTTGAATAAAATTTTATTTCTATAGTTTCCAGGTCATCAGCACTTTTTGGTTTCGATGGGAATGTTAGAAAAAATATTATTTTGATTAATTTCAAGCATATACATTATACATATATAATATGCCAAACCTCTTTGTATGTTACGACCGCTGAGCTACGAGTAATGAAAGTAAAAAATAAATTAATAAATTAATGTATTCCGCGGCACAAAAAAAACTCAAAAATGTAAAAAATCAATTTTTTTCATCGTAATTCATAAAAATATCGATCACTGCAAGTAAACTATTTAATTAAGTGCCGAGAAACAAAAATAGTAGGTAGGTGTTTTCTTTTATGTACATTCTTCTACGTAGATATATAATTATACTTCTTTACTTAATGGTCCCAAGTCTTGGCATCACATATCTATGAGATATTTATAAGCTTTTATTATTAATATAAATATTGTTATTGCATTTAAAAACAACCCAAGGTAACAGCAGCAGGTAACTGTAAGCAATGAAAAACGATTTTCCTATACTAACAATTAGTTTAAAAAAAAGCCAATCCGCGCACAAATACCAGCGTGATAGACTAAGTCTCGCTGACACGGGACTGACACGTGTAAGGATCGCGAATAAATATTTCAATACTGGAATTTATGTAAACATCAACAACTTAAGTCATTGCCGAGAAATATTATTTTAATTGAAGAAAATTGCTAATTATTACCTACACCGTAACACTTTATATATTTGAAATGAAGACTGTAATTATTATGGCGGTATATATGAAGATGTTGAAGGATGCATTCGAAAATAAATCCACAGCATTTCACAAAGCTGAAAGTGTCGTCATCATCATCAGCCCATATTCGTCTCAATGCTGGGCACGGGACTCCTCTACAACTGAGAGGGTTTAGGCCTTAGTCCACCACGCTGACCTAGTGCGGGTTGGCGGACTACATACCCAAGAAATTCCATAGAACTTTTACTGAAAGTGTAAAACAAAATAAAAATGTCCGGATATCTTAATTTCGACAAATCATTGATGAAACTCGAACTGTTGTATCGATACACTGGTACCAACCTTGCTATTGGCAAAGAAAAACCAACAAACACGCTTAAAAATCGTTTAATTTACATTTTCAACATTATTTGGACGAATACTGACGTGTTTGGATCACTATGCTGGTTTATAATAGGAGTTACACGTGGAGAAAACTTTACGGAACTTACCTATGTCGCACCCTGCGTAACTCTTAGCTCTTTGTGTAATGTGAAATCAATGTTTATTATAGTATATGAGAAAACGATTTATGAACTCATCAGAAGCATAAAAACAATGGAAGAGAAAGAAAACGCTCGTGATAAGACCCCAGAGAGAATGCAAATTGTAGATCAGGGAGTAAATTTTCTGAATCGAGTCATTACTGTATTGTACATACTTAATATAGTACTTCTGGTGACGTTCGCTATTCATCCGTTGACATTAATGGGACTGAAGTATATGAAAACGCACGAGGTGGAGCTAATGCTGCCATTTTTAGTTGCATACCCATTTGATCCTTACAATATAAAAGTTTGGCCGATTATATACGTAAAGCAGATCTGGTCAGGTAAGGAAATTTTACCTCTTTTAGAACTTCAGTAAGAGTGGGATCCTCTCAATTGTAGAGGAGGCCCGTGCCCAGCAGTGGGACGTATATGGGCTGATGATGATGAAGAGTGGGATAATCTTGGATACTTTTTGCGTAGCGTGATAAAGCATTGCTGTGTTAACATGAGTAATGAATAATGAGCATAATTTTTTTATTGGTTATTAAATCAATTATGTCATTCTCCAATATCGATATTGGAGGTCGATCTCGGAGAGTCTGATGCTATGGTCCTTATACCAGAGACAATTTTAGTAGCTTATGGCAGTGGCGGTACTTCCATTGAAGCCCAAAAGCCCCGTTTGCCTTTTAAAATTCCGAATAATTATTATCTTTAAGCTTTAAATGTTTATTTAACAAAAGCAATTTGACATATAAATAAATAACCTTTCCCCATAATAAATTATAAACTAGACATTAGACAATTAACGTGTAACTTTATTGGGCTTCTATCCTCTCTCTATATTCCTATAATCTCTATATTCCAACTCCTTCTTTATATCTTTTTTCTGATTAATATCGTTGCGGGTTCATGACAAATTAAGTTCTCTTAGACTCGCTGAGCGTCAGTGCCTGGTTTCAATACTGTGCATGCGTTGTTGATCATGGAGCAAAGGAGTTTCAGTAGAGGATGTGTGGTGGGATAGGGCAAAATAATTCAATGGCTGATAATTTGAAGATTAATTTTAATATAATAATAATAATAATAATAACTCTTTGTCTGGAAACAAGATAAAGTTTATGTAGTACCCATAGTTCTTTCCACTACAGGAATCATCCCGAAACACCTTCATCACAGCCTAAATCTATTAACTTTAAATAAAAACATATATTGTACATTACAGAAGGCAGCAATTTTAAACACGTGCAGAATTGTGAGAAAGTTCATGCAAATAGATGAAAACGAAGTAGTGCAACACCACAATACATCCACTGTAATAATATAGACCTGATATATACTTATACATATCAACTAAACTGCGTTTGCTTGGCCTTGCCCGCAAACGTGGTAAAACCCAGCTGAGAGCTGGAGAAAAAGGAACCAGAACGAAAATAATAACTCTTTATTTATTTCACACCACATGTACAGACTAAGCATATAAAATAAAGTATAGTTGGTGACATAAAATGGCGGCCTTATCGCTTAAAGCGATCTCTACCAGGCAACCTTGCAGGGAGAGGAATAAGCAATCTAGTTATGGACGGTGCTATATTAATATATTGCTTAAGGTGCTTTTATCTTTGCAGAAATCGTGGTAGTGTTCAACATATGTGTTGCTGACTTCATGTTCTACAATTTCTGTTCATACATATCCATTCAGTTTCGTCTTCTGCGGTATGACATTGAAAATTTCGCTGCTCCAAATAAGACAGATGAGATCGTGTATGACCGTACAATACGAGCTAGATTGGTTGAGATTATTAAGTGGCATCAGGAGTTAATACGGTGGGAGCATTTTCTATTACTTTCTTGAAGTACGGCGCATCGGTTATAGCGCGCTTTATAAAGTTGTGTAGTCATTAGACTACAGCTATTAAGCTGTCAATTCTAAGTAGAGATGATTTATGAGAAATTAACCCAAAGCTCCAAGTGTAACTTAAACCATTATAAAAACATCAAATACGAAAATATAAAATGTGCACTAAATAAATAAAATGACGACCGATCAAGTAAATAATTCGAGCAAATAAATAATAAGAAGGCAATTTTTATTTGGCAGGTCATATAATATAATTATGTTATCCATACTGGACCAAATACATGCCCACTGAGTTGGACTCGCTGGATGTACTCAGGTGTGGGTCGCGCCGCGTAAATTCCAGTAGTAAAGTGAGCCCGCTGAGTTTGTTTCGCCGGGTCTTCTCAGTCAGGGTCGCGTTTGGATCCGGTGGTACCATTAAAATAATACGTGACATTTCGGAAATACACAAGGTCCATCTCGGTATTTACTTTAAAATAATAATAATAAGATATTATGTAGGGTAAGGTTGCTTAAGACGTACCACGGCTTAAGTCGTACCCCGGCAATATCTCGTCTGATACTTATAAGTAGCGTCAGCTAGTATTGTCAAAATGAACATTCCAGTCGAGTAAGCAAACGTTAGCAAATACACCGCCGACTGCCTCCGTGAAGCAAAAATATTGAAAAAGTAAGTTTTTTATACAGTTTTCATTAAATTTTATGATATATTTGTAAGTTTTTTTATGGCAGGACTGTGATATCGACCTTTTTTCTTTATTTACATCAATTTGTATCACTTATTTGGCGATCGTTTAGGCGTATTCAAACGGTCGAACTTTATGAGGTTATGTCTATATTTTAGTTTTAAACTCGCAAGTCCCCACTGCTTAAGTCGTACCTGTACAAAATTCCTTACTCGTACCGGTACGACTTAGGTAATAAGAAAATTGTTTTACAATTTACGTTATTGTTTATCAGGTAATTCTGGTGGAGCACCATTCAGTTGCTCAAAAAATGGATGGATCACATCAGAACTTTTTTTCAATGGATCCAACATTTCATCAAATGTACAAGATTAGAAAAAAGTGATCAAAAACAAATTTTGCTTTTACTAGAAATTTAAAAGTGAGCCAATCGGCTCGCGAGTATGGCATAATAATGCTTTCTTTCCCTGCTCACATGACCGATCACCTACAACCGTTGGACAGATCGTTCTTCAAATCATTGAAACGCGGTTATAATGATGCCCCATCTTCGTGGCACCGCTCAAATCCTGGTAGTGTCATAAAACAAGCCAATGTTGCAGAGCTGCTTAGAAAAGCGTACCATAGGTCGGTTCGTATGGATATAGCGCTAAATGGTTTTAAAGCAACAGAGCTTTGGCCTTGATTACCTTGGCTATGACCTATGAGCTGGCGTTGAAAGCAAAATAAAAAAATACAATTGTGATATCGTTGTATCTCAATAATGTTCTAAATAAACATTACCTACTTTTTTTGAAGAGATTTTATAATTTGACCTATTTTTATTTTCTACATACATACATACATAAACTCACGCCTGCATTCCCCGAAGAGGTAGGCAGAGGTGCATTTCTGCACCCACATTTCGCCAAGTATGCATCAGTCCCACGTAATAGGGGGCGAACCTATTGCCGTTTTTCGGGCACATTTCCAGACTCCGTGCTGTTACCGAGAATTTCCTAATGGAAAAACCCAATAACACTTTTCCCGACCCGGGAATCGAACCCAGGACCTCTAGATCGCACGGCACATACTTGTACCGCGGGACCACGAGGCAGTTTTATTTTCTGTTAAGTATAATGTAGTATTTAACTATTTTTCTTAAAAAAATTAATATGTTTACTAACACTTGTTTTCTAAGTACGACTAAGGCTATAGGTGGTACGAATTAGGCGACTAGGTGCCTTAGTCGTACCGAAGGTATGTTTTTCAAATACGATAAAATACCTATTTTAATTAAAAATATCCAAGTTTCTATGATTGTTACTTAAAAGCCAATTAAATAAAGATCCAGTAAATGTAGAAGATTTTGTTTTATTTCAATTGCAGTGAATATTACAGTGGAATTTCCTTAGAGGGTACGACTTAAGCAACCTTACCCTATTTCCTGATGAAAACTAAAAATAAATTATAAAAATAAACCGTAAATATTTTTGTACAAATTATATAAAATGAACCATAGTTGAATTATAATGTAATAATAAAAAAAATTTCTTTTCTGTATTGACTTGTCATAAGTGGTATTTTATTGCCTACGTGACCAAATAAAGCAATTTCATTTCATTTCATATGGTTATTTTGACTTAATATGTGATATCCCTAAGACTCAAAGAATTTCATGTTTAAACCCATGTCTCGATAGCTATGTTTTAAGTTCTACGTACTAAGACAATAGGCCAACTATTGCTGTTTTGTGGATATGCACAAATTACCATATCCATTTACTTTCGAGAAGTCAAGAATGTAGAAAAGAATAAGATATCAATGTCAAAGTTATTTCCAGGTGCGTTAATTTACTAGAAACTATTTACTCGAAGTCTACGCTGTACAATTTTATATCAAGTTCTATTATTATTTGTCTCACTGGATTCAACGTGACGGTAAGAAGATCCCTTTTTCCTGCAATTTTCATGACACAACACAAAGTCATTTAATTTTTCGCAAATAGTGATACTACACCAATCGAGCCAATTTTAAGCTAAAATCGAAGGTAATATAAACTACCATACTGACACAATAAACTTTAGGTAGTCTGGCTTATTTTTCATTAAATTAACAACATCAGTAAATTAAAATAATCAGTGTTTTGTTATCTTTTTTGCAGGAGAATAAAGATGTGGCTCTTATTATAACATTTCTCACTTTCTTGTTTATGGGATTGCTTCAAATATTTTTCCTCTGCTTCTTCGGAGACATGTTGATGGACGCGGTAAGATATTATTTACAAAACAAATTATTACATTTAATACTCGCATACATGGTTCTGTCAAGTCTATTGACATTCATTAAATAAATACTCGTAAATACACCCAACAGTCATAATACATAGTTCTGACCCCACACTAAGATACGCGTCTTGTGTCGTGGGTATCAGAAACTATGAGATGCTTTTCAGTCTCATGAACACCCAGACCCGAAACAAATATGAGATATTTGATTGATGAGATATTTGATGATTTATTTATTTACTCTCTCCGTTTGCCTACGTCTGTCCTATTATTATTATCCAATGCTGTGAAAATGATTGAGCATACTGCCTCTACGAGACAAGCTCTGCTTAGTGTAGAGACAGTAGGTAAATCTAATATTGTAGCCACTGTTATTAAAACATGTAAAATGTAAAAAATGAAAATGTATTTATGTCAAATTGTTTTAGTTAAATAAATAAATAAAATAAAAAAAAAATAAAAAAAATATATAAGAGACTTACATAAAAAGCAAAAGACGTCCCTTTTAAAAAGAAGACAAGTGAAATTGGAATAACGTATTTCCATCTATCTATCTTTACAAATTGAGATTCACTTCGCATTAGTTCGTTGTAATATAACAATAGTAGTGATATAATAGTAGTGATGGCCTCGAGGTTTACGCACGCGGTCGAGAATCTCGAAGATCGCGGGTTCAAACCCCAGGCACACACCTCTGACTTTTTGAAGTTATTTGTCTATTCACAATGAATTAACTTACTTTAACGGTGAAGGTAAATATCGTGATGAAACCTGCACACCTAAAAGTTCTTAGGAATTTCATAGGTGTGTAGTCCGCCAACCCGCACTAGGCCAGCGTGGTGGATTAAGGCCTAAACCCTCTCAGTTGTAGAGGAGGCCCGTGCCCAGCAGTGGGATGTATATGGGATGGATGGGCTGATGATGATGATGATGATAACAATAATGCGATCGAGGCAAATCGTTAAAGAGGAATATATATAAATCTAGACCCATTCATAATTTTTGTTGCAGAGTATTGAAGTAAGCGATGCTGTCTACAATTCAGCTTGGTATTCGGTTTCCTTGAGAACTCGAAAGAGTTTACTTTTGATCCAAACTAGGTATGAAAATTTACCATAGTCATGTTCCTTTTTTGAAAACATTGATAGTATTAGTCAACATTTTTTTTATGGAGAAAGGAGGCAAACGAGCAGTGAGCCACCTGATGTTAAGTGGTCAACACCGCCCATGAACACCCATAATACCAGAGGAATCATCGGTGTGTTGCCGGCCTTTGAGGAAAATATAGGCTCTTCTTTTGAAGGTCCCTAAGTCGTATCTGTTTGGGGAAATACCACCGAGGCAAGCTGATTCCACAAAGGTGTTGTGCGAGGAAGGACATACCAGTCTTGGACCAGGCTGTGCTCAGCAATGGATAATAATAATAATAATAAGCCCGTTTATTTATTTCCAACCAGAACAAAATATACAAAATTCCTTAAATCTATTAGAAGACACGTATTTGATTATGTTTCTCTATAATTTTTAAATAATTTTTTTAATTTTTTTTTAAGAATCATATAAGTTTAGTGTCACCGTTGTAATGCAATGGATTGGATGGATTGCAATGGATATTATGGGAGAAATCGCCAAAGTGATCCGTGTAGAAAATTTAACTTAATTCTAGAACCGGTTTATACCAGAATATTCCCTTGCAATTCAAGAAACAGTATATTAGCCAAGCCACTTTAGGCTTTACTTATAAATGTTGTTACGGTCTTCCAAAATAAAATTCACGCTTAATCTTTAATAGTGTTTTCTCTTCTCGTTTCGTCATATATCAAAAATATAGCAACAACTTTTTCAACGTGAGGCGGTACGTATTTAGAGTGCAGTGGTGTAAAAAGTTTTGGTTTGTTACTTTCAATATTTTTGCAGGGGCCAAGTTCCTTGTAAGTTGACAGCTCTTGGTTTTGCTGACGTCAGCCTCCGGGCATTTATGAAGGTGAGAATTATTAATATTTATTATGAAAAGCAAGCATTATAGGTCAATAAATGAGTTCCTCTGAATCGGATATTGTAATCTCTGTTTTTTTATAAACTTTCTTTTAAAAACTGTAACAGAAAGGTTTGTTGCCCGTTCTGTTCTAGTGATGACTGCCTTCCGAAGTGGGTTGTGAATTAAAATTTGAAATGACTGATTCCAAGGGATGAATGGGTTGACCCATTTTGAAGATATGATAAAAAAAAACGATGCCAAAACGAGCCTTTATGGCTCATACTTATAAAGTTATCACTTCTCATGCATAGCCAAGCTACACGCGCTAACTTTACAGACTCTAGGCTGTAAAAATATGTGGCTTGGCTATTTCGCCACACATTTATTCCGCGGGACCAAATGGCAGTTAGATTCGATAGAAAGGATCAACCATATTTTTTTCGCATTAAAGTAATCAATATTACTCATGTCACAGGATATATGCTTGATCATACTTTGTTTGTACTAGCTCCTTCAAAATTTTGGATCCCCAACTTAACCCCTTTAAAAGTTAATTTTCAAAAATCACCATCTTAGTGCTCATTTTAGTCACATAGTTTTGGCTGTACGTTGATCTTTAAATCAGACAGGACTTAACTATTTTTTTACAATATTACACGGTACACTCTTGAGTGTTGTGTCAAGTGTTGGAGTGGAGACCGCGCTTAGGTAGACGTAGTGTGGGACGTCTTGTAGCAAGATGGTCCGATGACTTGAGAAAGGCGGGTAGCGGATGGATGAGGGCTGCTCAAGACCGGGATGGTTGGGGCCTACTTGGGGAGCCCTTTCTTCAGCAGTGGACGGCGATAGGCTGAGAATAAAAAAAAACTCTTGAGATGATAATACGCTTACTTTTCGCTAAGCTTATTACTTACCTACCTAATAACAAACTTTGTGTAACTTTCACAGGTTTTGAGTACATCGTGGTCCTACTTCGCTCTACTTAAAACGTTATACAGTTCCGAATAGTTAATATTTAGTATAGTCAATATTTTAGCAGCTGTTTGTAATTCTGAATCTATTTGTATTAGACATTGTATTGAGTAAATCACATTTAATAAAAATAAAATTTCTTATAACTGTTTTATTTTTACTGCTAGCTTATGCCGCAACTCCCAATGATAAATTTTAAACTTCAAAATGATTTAACCCCCCCCCCCCCCCCACACACACACATTTTTCATTGCTCCTCCCTATTAGTCGTTGCGCGATGGCTATAGCCATCCTCGATAGTCTGTTCAACACAAAGAGATTGTTTTTATAATGGGACCAATATTTCCTGAGATGTGCGCGTTCAACCAAACTTTTCATCTTTATAATATTAGTAGTATACGTGGTCTGCCTCGTGGTCTCGCGGTACAAGTATGTGCGGAGCGATCTAGAGGTCCTGGGTTCGATTCCCGGGTCGGGCAAAGTGTTATTTGGTTTTTCCATTAGGAAATTCTCAGTAGCAGCACGGAGTCTGGAATTGTGCCCGAAAAACGGCAATAGGCTCGCCACGTGGGATTAATACATACCTGGCGAAATGTGGGTGCTGAAATGCACCTCTGCCTACCCCTTCGGGGAATACAGTCGTGAGTTTCAGTGGCGGTACTTCCATAGAAGCCCAAAAGCGTTACACGTAAATCTGTAATGTCTAGTTTATAATTGTTTATTGTGGGGTCAGAATATTCTCTTTTATATGTAAAATTGCTTTTGGTAAATAAAGATTTAAAGCTTAAAAATTATTATTCGGAATTTTAAAGAGCAAACGGGGCTTTTGGGCTTCTATGGAAGTACCGCCACTGGTGAGTTTATGTATGTATGTATGTAGTATACGTTTCCCACAACTTCGTACCTATGTGAAACTTTAGATTTCAAAATTGCACTACTCCATTGATGCTTTGCTCCTTTTGGTTGTAGCGTGATGTTATATAGCCTATATCATTTCTCCATAAATGGGATATTTACGCAAAAAAAAGAAACAATTGAACCCAGTATTTCCTGGCATTAGCGCGTTCAACCAAACGAATAAACAAAATGTTAAGCTTTATATATTAGTATAAACATTTGCTTTCCTACATCTAAGTATTATTTTTGTTTTAAATAAATTGTTATGGAAATGTTATAAAAGACCTAATTGTTATTTGTAAATGTACTGATTACACAAAAAATCGTATCGTATATATTTGTATTTTTGTACTGTAATTAATAAATATAATTTCTAGTTATTATTTAACACCCGTAATATTATCAATATGCTTATTTCTTCTTCTATTAATTATACCCCTGTTTTGATATTGGTCAAAATTTGTTTGAAATTTGTTATTTCCATTAGGAAATTCTTAGTAATTCTTAATAGAAAATGTGTCCAAAAAGACGGCAATAGGGGGCGACCCCTATTACGCAGGACTGGTACTAGGGTTTGCAATCCTGCAGTAATTTTTTCCCGCAGTAAAATTTTAAAATGCATGCTTTATTACCTGTAGCTTAGTTATTACTATACTAAAAAAATAATAATAATAGAAACATTCATACAATATCTAATAGAAAAAGTACTTTTTCATAGTTCTTATGAGGTTAGGTAGGGGGTTTGCAATCAATAGGGTTTCCTGCATGGAATTATCTTACCTAAACAAACAAATAAACCAATTTTAATCCTTTACTTCGCTCGATCGGTTGATCGATCTGACTGACGCGCCCGCGCTGTTGTGATGGAGCTAATAGGCCTTCAGTAAAAGCTGAATTACCTTGCCGAGTCAAAAAAATGCGGGAATGCGGGAACGCGGAATTGCAAACTCTAACTGGTACGTCCTGGAACTAATGTACCTCTCCCTAAACCCTTCGGGGAATACAGGCGTGAAGTTATGTATTTAGGTATGTATTATGTGCGTATTTTATTAATTAATTTCATTTAGTGTAATAGATAGTAACTGTGGTTTTTGAAACATATTTGTAAGCCATGTATTTAGATAATAAAAATAGTACAGATGTTATTGATCAGAAAAAAATTCACTCCCTTATATTTCAACAATGATATTAATGCTCGCTTTAACTAAATTATCCTTAATAATTTAAATAATGCGTATAATATCTTCAAGAGCTATCGTTATTTCTACATAAGAAACAGCTTATAACACCAACACGTTCCAAAAGTCGAAGCCCGAAGAAGCTGACTTTTTTGTCGACAGTCAAGAAATTTCATTGCACAAAAGAAAATACATTTTAATAACACAAGATTGCTGCTAATTGCCCCCGCCGTAGGAATTGCTAATACACAATTTATTAGATACAGCAAAAACAATAATTACGGTACGAATACTGCAAGGGTGCTAGGTTTGCTTGTAGATACAGTTATAGTCGAAGAAGTGGCATTTTTTAAACTTCTTTTAGAATTACTTGATCGCTTAAAAGAAAATGTGCTTTTTTATTTCTCTGGAAAAATAAAAATTTAATTAAAATACCAAGTTTTGATAAAATAAAACATATTGACCAATGTAAACTTAATACTACGTATTTTACGGCAGTTATATTTCAATTAATGTTGTTGTTTTTTTTTAAAAACATTTATTTGTGTGTCATAAGTACTGTATTATAGCCTACATGATAAATAAACGATCATTTCATTTCATTTTTTATTATCTCTCATTGATGCAATTTTAAACACAAGTATTTAAATCGGAAAGTTTCTGAATAATTGTAATATCGCCGAGACCGAAAATAAAGCTACATTTTAAATACATAATGATAATAGCTCATTGTAAATGCAGTGTGGTTTTACCAATAAGAAAAATAAATGTAATTATTTCTAACAATATGTGAATAGAATTTCTTAGCTTAGGGCAAAATCTCTTTATATTACACTAAGCCTTAAAATATCATAAGAAGAAATAAATTATAGTATACGAATTTAAAAATAAAAATTAGAGGGTATGTTTTTGTACATGGTATTGAGGCATTTGGAAAAAAAACTGGAAATTATTCCACAAAAACAATGATAGAGTCAATTCTAGTATATTGTTGAGCCAACTGAATGTTTTGCATCATATTCGGAATAATACACCTGCAAAGGCTTATCGTTGCTAGAATTTATAATAAACTTTCCAACTGCAAAACTTTGAAAATTTATTTCATTACTCATTCTCAATTAAACTTCACTGGAAAGCGCACAAATGTCTGACATTTTGCTATTTGAAAAATCTTTGAAAAAATTGAACGTTTTGTTAAAATTTTCTGGAATGAACCTCAATAAAAAGATTGGGAATATATCTGAATTATTAAAGTACAGATGGTTGTTCACTTTTAATTTGCTTTGGGTTCTATCTGCTTTAATTGCATCAGTAATGTATGTTATGATAGAAATATCAGAAGGGACGGATATAACAGAGCTGACGAGTATCGCTCCATGTTTAACATTCACAATACTGGCGATTATCAAATCTTTTTTCCATTTGATACACGAGGAAGATGTTCGAAAACTAAATGACAATTTGAAGAAACTTGAAAGCAACGATCAAGAAATTGTGGAAGAGAGAGAACGAATATCAATCGAAGAAACAGACTTTTTACATAGAATACTAAATGTCCTGTTCTTTTTGAATTGCTCTATGATTATCGTGTTTGATATAACGCCTTTAGTTTTGATAGCAATAAATTACTTCACAACTGGAGAATTTGAGATGCTATTGCCTTACATAGACGTATTTCTGTTCATTCCTTACGAGTTCAAATATTGGGTTTTTGCCTACATCCATCAAATTTGGTCAGGTATGCTTAGTTTGATAAAATAATAATTACAGGCATGGAAAATATATTATAGAAAGTGTTATGCAAACGCGGATCGAAGAATAGCAGGAAGGTGTCACAAAATTATTAGCGAATCGAGTAAATGGTCTCCTTAAAACCGTTCTTGAATGAAAAAAATGAAATGTCAATGAATTATTTACTAGCAGATATCGTGACATCAGAGACACCTCGCCTCTCTTAAACACCTAAATAAAAGCATATTTATAATGATTATCTTTTCCTCATCGGAAGCTTCAAAATTAGAATGACATTAACCATTCCCTTAGATGTTTCGCCATAGTCTGTTACATGTACAACAGTTTGTTATTGACTTGCGCTGAAAACAGTGAAATTTATGTCCATGTAACTGTATTTGTTTATAATGGAGTGACTGGGGAGTGAATTATTTGATTGGTACTGAAGATTTATCTATTTTTTGGCATTGTAACAAGTATCTTCTACTTAATAAAGTAGTGACTGAAGATAACTGAGTTAGTGGTTCTAGGAATGTGTATTTTTGTAAAAGAATTCTTTATACGATTAAATAACGTGGAGGAAATTTTCAAAATTGTCTCTGAAGGAGGAAAAAACAATTACATTTTTTTTTTATTACATTACCCGTAATAATACAACCATTTTAGAACAAAATTGTTTAAACATGTCATACATTTTTTAAAGAAATACATTATGATTAAGCACCACAAGAGAAACAGCAATATTTATAAATGAATCCGCTGGTTTGAACCTGCGCTCGTTGACATTTTATCTCAAAATATCAGCAATAGGTACAAAAAACATAATATTTTACAATCAATTTGCAGAGGTAGTGGTGCTGCTTGAAATGGGTGCGGCCGACTGGCTGTTTTTCATTTACTGCACTCACATCCGAATACAATTCCGCCAACTGCAATACGATTTTGAAAACGTAACCCCAGATGAAAGGGCGCTTGCGTCCGACGGTGTGCAACTTAAATTCAACGAATTGGTCAAGCGCCATCACGATTTGATTGAGTGCGTATAGATTTTATTTTGTTTGACATAAATACACTTATGATTTAACCACTGAAGGTACAGAGAGAGGTGTAATTATACACTCACGTTACTTTAGATATATTTGAATTTGCATTCTAATGGCTGAATACTGAAACGCTACTTAATCTGAGGGCGACTTACATTTATGTGGCTGTTATAATTTAAGCGGTATATATACTTAAAAAAATGTCATGTAAAAGAACTTTTTGTGGTAATGTTGTCATTTATGGAAATTTTAGTGGGCAATGGCATTAGTTAATCACAGTCTTAAAACCGATAAAATTATGTTTCTGTATACCGCTTAAATTATAACAGCCACTTAAATATAAGTCACCCTCAGATTATGTAGCGTTTCAGTATTCGGCCATAAGTCTGATTAAATGTGAAAGAATCCCGTATCTCCTACCTTTTGCAAGAGGCGACTTATAGAGACTTATAAGAGGGGACATGGGGGGTTATTGGGTACCTACTGCGTGACGGCACATCTTTACTGACTGCGTTCCAGAAATGGATAAATAAGCAAGAGGCCTCAGATCTGTCACGAACGAACATTGCGCCGAGCTGGAAGGCTGGAGACCCTGATGTCCAGATGAGATAAGCAAGAGGCCTCGCATCTGTCGCGAACGAACATTGCGCCAAGCTGAAAGACCGGAGACCCCGAAGTCCTATTTCTTAAAATAGGAGCTCAAAGCACTTAGAAAGATTAATCATGTTCTTTGTGGTTGTAAGTTGTAACACTCATTAAAAATACTTCCAGATCCTCGAATATACTTGAAGATATTTACTCCAAGTCCACTCTGTTCAACTTCTTGTCAAGCTCTGTTGTCATCTGTCTAACAGGCTTTAATGTAACGGTAGGTATATTTTTCTTATCTTTACCCATGGAATATTGCTTTTGTTAAATAAAGATTTAAAGATTATTATTCGGAATTTTGTAAGGGCAACTGGGCTTTTGGGCTTCTATGGAAATACCGCCACTGCTGTATAGTATCCCATCGAATAGCTCTCCTTATATATTATATACTAGCTTTTGCCCGCGACTCCGTCCGCGTAGACTACAGGGTTGGGTTCAGAAAGAAAATAAGTTATAGTCTATTTTATTCCACAGAGTCCCATT
Source organism: Hemaris fuciformis (assembly GCA_907164795.1). Classification (NCBI taxonomy): domain Eukaryota; kingdom Metazoa; phylum Arthropoda; class Insecta; order Lepidoptera; family Sphingidae; genus Hemaris; species Hemaris fuciformis. The sequence continues at coordinate 3,643,709 of OU015454.1, forward strand.
TATGTCCATACCAAAAATCGTTCACATCGGTCAAATGATTAAGGCGTGAAAGCGTAACAGTCATATAGTTATTTTCTCATTTATAACATATTAAGGGATTTAAAAAATTCTTATATTGTATATATATATATATCATATAAGTATATGATGTAATGATGTAATAAAAGCCATATAAAAAAGTTTCATCATTCTAGCTTCAAAAATGACGAATTTCCATACAAACTTACATCCCCTATTTTTATTTTACTCCCTTGAAGGTAATTTTTTTACATACTTTGAATGTCATATTTATTTATATCTAATCAACAGCCTAAAAAATAAGTTTCATGTTTCTAGCTTTAAAAATGACAATACTTCCATACAACCTTTCAACCCCTTAAAACCCCTTTTCCGCAATAAAAAGTAGCCTATGTTCTTTCTCAGACTCCAAACTATCTGTGTACCAAATTTCATTTAAATCGGTTCAGTAGTTTTAGCAGGAAAGCGAGACAGGCAGACAGAGTAACAATCGCATTTATAATATTAGTAAGAATTATAGTAAGGATAAGTATATATAAGTATAATAAGTATATAAGTATATAAGTAATATAAGTAATATAAGTAAATAAGTATATATGTAAGGAAGTAAGGATTACCACGGCATAGTGACATCACGTATTTCATTCGGACGGTCTTTGCCAATCTCTATTAGATTATCCTTAGCCCTCCACGCTGGCCTAATGCTAGTTGTTGAACTTCACATGCCTAAGAAATTTCTCATGGAGAACTTATGAAAATGATTGTCTTCGCCGTTAAAGTGTATGATATAAGCCAGAAAACTGAGATGTATACCTGGGATTTAAAATAAAATGACAATCACTGGTTTTTAGCTACAATTATGTTGGCCAATGCTACACTTATTCACGTCAGTTTTCTGTGAGGCACTTTTTATACTTTTTATCTAAGCAAAATAATATTCGATCCACATACAATAACACACCAATTTAATTCCAGGTAGTGAGTTCGGCGTGGTCATACTTCGCGCTACTGCAAACTTTGTACAGGAATTAAATCGTTAAAGAATCATTGATGAGGTTAAACTTTTCTATAATTCTATAATTTCTAAATATTCCAGCCAAGATTGTTAAATAAACGTTATCAATATGAGATAGGACAATACCTAGATAAAAATGCACCATTAACTTCAATTCCATCTAGTCATTGTCTACATTACATCTACGGCCGACCTCCATTTAGACCTCTGGCGAGGCTAGATTGTCAGATATTATTCATTTTACTCCTATCCTTATTGCTACGTTTCTAATTCGTTGATAGTAGATCTGCCTAATGGAAGGACTGCCTATGATTCTCTTCTCAATTGATGTTATATAAAAAATAAACCGGAAACTACTATAAAAATAATGTTTTATGTAAAATGGTCTCGAAATTGGTTCAAAAATTATACAGTATATTTTTGTATGCGGGAGGGGGGCGTAGAAATATTGTGTCATCTTTATCGCACGCTTGCGTCATAAGATATGACGTTATTTTTATGTAGTACATTCTGTTCCAATTGCTAACTATAATAAATGCTTTTTAAAAAGTTTTTAGAATTTTTTAGTCCGCCAACAGGGTGTGTTGTAGAGGAGGCCCGTGCCCAGCAGCGCGACGAATATGGGCTGATAAAGATAAATAGAAGGAAAATTAAGGCCCTCGCCAACACAGTTACTTAGTATTTAGAGCTATATTTGACACACTCATTGTTGTTGTAGCCTGATTGAATTACGATAAACTATTTAAGTTTTTAATTCAACAGAGAAAGTAAGAAGTTAGAGCTATATCGATTGCAGCTTACATTTAGCTCAATTTCTATCAGCTAATGTTATTTTTTGCTATTTTTGCACAAAATCCAGCAGTAAGTAACATGGGTTACGAAATATCAAACAAAATTATTTTAAGGAACCTCAGGTAGAAAGACATTCACGGCTATTCGTGCGTCTAAAAAAAGGATCGACATTTCTAAGAATTCGCCTCCGACAAATCTTAAGGGACCTTTGTATACTTCATAATAACTTTTGCGTTCCATTCGACTTTAAATCTTAACATAAAGTAATAAGGAAGAAACATCATGGGCAAACTAGATACATAATATTAGCTCTCTGTAAATAAAGATGTACTTATGTTACTGTTAAAGAATTTATCAATAGACATCCTGTTGGATTTTTCTTGGAAGCTAACGCTTTATTTCGTTACCCCTACCTAATAGATGTAATAAGGCTTCTTTAATTAATTGTTTCTAAAACTATAATGACTTGTTTTATCAAACTGCTCGAAAATGACGTAATCAATACGTCATGTATTTTTTAAAACTAAATAGAAAGTTTAAACAAATTCGTAAGTGCTGCCATCTGTTGTGATAACGTTTACTGAATTTGTCGGTAAAACAGCACTAGAGAAAGTGGCGCCGCCTGACTGTTTTGCCTACTTGACATTGACGAACTGTCATGGCGTAAAAGTGTACATTTTCTGTGCACAGTAAAACAAAAATAATGATTCTCAGGTATAATTATATACGTTCGTGCACTAAAAACTCTTGTTTTAAAACAAAAATATCATGATTAACGTGTGTTAACTAAATTAATAAGTGTGTGAGCGTTAAAATGGACAAGAAAAATGCCATTCGGAGAGCCAAAAGGCCGTCCAAAGTGCTCGAAGAAAACTATTGGGACTGTAGCGTTTGTACATACAGGAATAACGCAGAGGCATTTAAATGCTCCATGTGCGATGTCCGAAAAGGTAAACACACCCTTGTATTATAAATAATTAACCTCCTTTGTGTATAAAGAACGACCGATTGTCTTTAGCTTTGGATACCACGTAACCAGGTACGTGGGTGCCCATAATTTCTAATTCATTGAACTTTTTACGGTTCTATGGTTTATATGTTCGATAAAAGTGGGTTTACTGCACCTAATAACTGTAAAAATTGTCGTAAAGTTTACACGTACAACTTAACCTATAAAGTTTTCATCAAATTATTGATTAGTGTTTTATTAGCCAGCTCGATAGGCAAAAAAAAGCAGTCTAGAATTTACTATGACTTAGCAATGTTAAACTTCTTATACATTTACAATGTTATACATGTGTATACATTTGAAAGTCCGTAATTTAATTTTTTGTATAATACCTTTTGTAAATTTACCATGATATGAAAGTGGAAATGTAATTAAACGCATGTTAGTGGAAGTAAGTAAAGAAATCAATCTAAATTAATTACACTCCTCATTCGAGCTCAATAATTAACAGTGTAAACAAAAAAATATTGGCGCGATTTCAATTACTTTAGTTCCGGAACTGTCCGCAGACAGCGTTCCGGTCGCATATAAACCGACCGAGGAAAATTGATAAACGCTATGCGTATTCCGGTATTTATCTTCCGCCTTTTAATTTTGCCGGTTAGTATTCGTTGACCTTATAGTGTGTTCCTATTTTGGAATGGGCGCTCGAGAAAATGTTACACATTATGGAGAGGTTAATGAAATATCGCGTCGCTTTTAATAAGAAAGGAATTCTTAGAATAATTAGTTATATTTTTTTTGTTTCCAACTAGATATCTTAAAAGTGACCATGTTACAACTGAAGACCGTTTTGATATCTTATAGGAAAAATATAAGTCACGAAATGGGAAGAATGTTCGTAAATATATGTTTCACTGCCGAGTGAGCCAGGCGGTCGAATAAAGTGGTCTGGATGTATGTTCTGCCGTGTTAATTTTTGTTCCCGGCTCATGTTTCCTGGTTATAGCATCCGGATATGATTCTGCTTCAGTCGGAAACCACGGAGGCCCTATAGGGATAGGTCAAGGTTTCCAATCTACTGGTATGGAAGTTAGTAGTGATGGCCTCGAGTTTTGACAACTTTGATAATCGGTAAAATTTCATGAAATTGAACGGTTCGGGAGAAAATGGCGAAAATTGAAAAATAGGGAGAAAAAAAGGAAAATTTTTGCCTTTCGGAAGTAATAAGTTAAAAAATATTGATAATAAGAAAAAAAATTCAGATAAAAAAGTTAGTAAATTTAATTTAGAAGAGAAAAGGTCTCTAATTTTTTTTGCCTAATACTAACCATTCTCGAAATATATTAAACGGGTTTTCATCGAAATGACATTGAGCTGACCTTAGGAGAACCCCTCAAATTGGACTTTAAGCTCAGGATACACTCCCCTATCGATCCTCAATAATCCCCAAACTACGTATTTTCATGTTTATTCAACCCATTTTGAGCCGTAATTTGACTGGACTATATCGCCAAACTCGCAATCGCTTTCAATAAGATTGCTTGTACTAACTCACTAGAGGGCAGTGTTGGGCAAAAGTTAATTGACAATTAATTAATTTTTAATTGCTGCTACTGCAATTAACAATTGATCAATTGTTATTGTGAAAATGATACTGAACAATTAATTAATTGTTAATTGCAGTGGCAACAATTAACAATTAATTAATTGTTAATTGTTAGTTCAATTAACTTTTCCCCAACACTGCTAGAGGGCCATAGAAACGCAAGAATTTCATTATGATGTGTCGAGTCCAACTTAGGTAAAATATGGGTGTCACCAAGATTTTGATGCTAATATCGTCATCATCATCATCATCATTATCAGCCAATATCTGACCTAGTACCGTACCGTAGAACTCTTAGGTATGCAAGTTAATTATCAAGAATTGTGTTCCTTCACCATTAAAGTACGAACTAAAAATTAAAACGATATCTCTAGGACAAATCGATTGTCAAAATATAGAACACAATATTTCTGACATAAAATAACGACGGCTAGTTTCAAATGCATAAAAAAATATTCTAAAGCAAAGGAGATCTTGCAATCCGCGCGTTTGAGGGTTGTAAATATGTCAAGTGGCTATGGTCTGGCGTCTTTGGCTAATCGATATTCTACTTGGATGGCAATACTAAATACAACTTAATGTTTACCATTTTATGGCCGAAATACGCTTATAAATGGCATGCATATTTAAATAACACGAATAGTTCTTCTATCAGTTTTAAAAACATAATAGGTAATGCTGCAAGTGTATCTGTCAATAATAATAAAATGAAATACACCCAACAGTCACATGCATAGTTCTGACCCCACACTAAGATACAAGTCCTGTGTCGTGAGTATCAGAAACTACTAGAAACTTTTCGGTCTCGCAAACACCCAGACCCGGAACAAATATTTGTGGATTACACATACGTTTGTCTCGGTGCGGGATTCAAACCCGCAGTCTCTCGTTTCGCAAGCTGGTATCTAGCCCACTGCGCCACGAGGCTGTGTAATATATAAATAAATAAATATGCTCTTACCTTACTACATAGACCTTTAAGTGTGTAATTTCTATTTTTGGACAGCACATGGGACTTAGTAAATTAAACCAAAACCTCTTTAGTTTCCATTGTTAAATATGTGCATAAATAGAGCTCCGGTGTGTAATATGTACACAGTTACAGTATAGCCCTGTGTATTTGATCCTTTATGTATTTACGTCGAACAGAAGCCCTCTAACTCGACTCTTGTACCGCGCTTTTGTTCTCAAGCAGCCGAGCTATTTCTGACGAATACCATGCATTGCCCTAATACCTTACTTGTAAAACTCGATTGTGTTTTAAAAAGGTGACGAAACAGTGACTAAAAGACTAAGAAACAGTCTAATGACTCTTTTTCGAATAGGATAGAAGCATTTCGCTATTTTTTAAACATGTCTATTTATAATCTTAGATGGATCATGGATTGTTAACCTTGAAGAATATCACATTCTGATAGTTTTCATGACCGAAAACTAATTTTTTAAATTTACTTTATTTTGTGATATGTACTGCATAAATAAGTAATAAAATGGGTACGTGGGTGACTTTGGTTTCTTACTTTTAAATATGAAATTAACCCCCTCCCCATACACATACCTATCAGTGGCGGTACTTCCATAGAAGCCCAAAAGCGATACACGCTAATTTTGTAGTGTCTAGTTTATAATTTGTTATTTGAGAGGTCTTTATTTATCAAAATTATTTTCTTAAATAAATATTTGAAGCTTAAAGATTATTATTCTGAACTCATTTTTCATATTTGTTTTAATGCAAAGATATTTTACAAGTTGCGTTGTCAAGAGTCGAGACTATTGAAATACTTTTGCAAACATTATTCCATTCATCTACGTCGAAAATCCATTTGCCTTTTATTTCGAGTTTTCATAGTAAGCTCTGCAAAAGCAGACGCCTTTGGGATGCATATACTACGGTTTGGGAGCCCCAGGGGCGACATGGCGCATGTTCCTGGCTCCCGGGCGCCTGTACGAAATAAACATGCCTCGGTAGCTTCGGCAACCTAAAAGGGTGTGCTTTGTGATGATTTATGAAGAGAATGGCGCCGAGTTGTGGATATTGTTTGGTTACATTTCTTTTGCATTAGATATAACACTACCTAGTAAGTAGTACCTACCAAATAGTTTTATCTGAAGGCCGTGTTAGTCTGCATTCTCAGTCAACCTCACGTCACCCCACTTAAAGGCAAATGCTAATGTTCATATCACTAACATGAGAAATAGTTGGTTTTATTACTTTCACGTTATGTACTAACAACAAGAAACCTACTTAGTTTTGTGTCTCATACACAGAACAGCTAAATAAGATTAGAAAGGAAAAAGTTGATAGACAGTATTTTGTATCGGGACGGGTGTCGCTTGCCTGTCACCTTTTTTTTTGGTCCCTACCAAACATTTACGCGCCGTAATACCGACTAAAAACCCCGCGACGGCCACCATCAGCGCAAACGAGACGGCCCCGATATACCCTTAAGCAAAAGCTATGGATTGGACCGGGACCGCACGCCGACCTGACGCGTGTGGCGTCTTCATCTCGGGGCCGCTTGTCTGTCACCTATTCATTCTACTACAAACACCCAACCACTGATAAAAATTTCGAATAAAAATGAAGGGCTGCTATTGGTTGTCACACATTTATAAAAGTCATAAATCAATAAGAAGCGGCCGTGTCAAACATACAATAGTCTAATCGTAGGTTCGGCATACTCGGCATGCTGACATTTTCTTTCTAGTCTTATTGAACTGTTCTGTGATCTCATATATTATATTCCAAAATAATTCAAAATTTCACGGAATACCAGTGAAAACACAACAGATATACTGAGTTATTTCCATATTTATATTCAGCTAGATTATTTTATTAGTATTCTTGGATCGCCATTTGAGAATCACCTAACCTTATACTATGATATTACTCTATACTCAGAATTTTAAGGAATGTTGCATACATTAATTCGTCTATTAAAAGTTCGTATAATTAATTAGCAATTAACAGTCATAGAATGCTGTTTAGTTGAATTTGGTCTCTTTAAAACCGTCCACGTTAATGTCCATGACGTCAATGCGGTGCTTAACTTTTAATTAATCGACCTTTTTGCTTATCAACTGTATGAGGATTTATAAAAATACAGTTTAAAGTCCATGTAACGTCACTTGATTTAACGTCAAGCTCCTAAAGCGTTGAAATTGCTTGTATTTGGCTGGTTTAGCTTGTCTTCCATACAATGATACACTATTATAGCATTACACCCACTTTTAATAACGACAATAATTTAATAATCAAACGTACTTTTTAACATACATACATAACTTCACACCTGTATTCCTCGAAGGGGTAGACAGAGGTATATTTCTGCACCCACATTTTGCTAATTGTGTTTTCGTCCCATGTAAAGACGAGAAGAGAGAAGACGAGCCTTTTGCCGTTTTTCGGGCATAATTCCAGCCTTTGTGCTGCTAACAATTTCCTACTACTTAGGTACTTTTTAAATTGTCAAAATTAGTAAAAACTGGACAGCTGTGTACGGGTGTGTATCTTGTCGCTTTATTATCCTAGCCAGTAATAAACTTTACTGTCGACATCACACATACCGAACTTTCTAAGAAATCTGTTCTTTTGTTTAAAAAATTGGATTGCTTGCACGTGTAGACTATTAGTAGGATCATAGGAACAGGCGTGATGAAGCATTTATGTATATAGTTATACTAGTTATATACTGTGGTGTTGCACGCTAACTTCGCATCCGACACATTAGACTTCAAAAGAAATATTCTTCCCTCGTTTTTGCCACATTCGAGATGATATACTCGTATACCTTATAGTCTTTCTCGATAAATGAGCTGACTAACTTTGAAAAAAAAAAAAAAAACGAGAGAGTTTAAGCCTAGCAGTAGCGGTACTTCCAAAGAAGCCCAAAAGCGTTACACGTTAATTGTGTAAAGTCTAGTTTACAATTTACAAACTAGGTAGTAATTAATTTCTTGATTGTGGGATCCGGATATTCTCCTTTTTTATGTCAAATTGCTATTTTTAAATAAAGATTTAAAGCTGAAAGATTAATTATATTATAAGGCAATCTGGGCTTTTGGGCCATGGATGTACCACGCTGGCCTAGCGCGGATCGGCACATACTCGTTGATAATTATTTGTATAGTATGGTATGACGCAGGTACGTCAACGCGAAAGCCCCGCATCAACCCAGCTATGGTGGCGGCTCAGGCGGCGGGCACAGCCCCCACCAGCTCACAGAAACGGCCTCGCTCCGCCAACTCGCTCAAGAAGAAGCGAAGACATCCGCCGCGGCTCAGTAACGTAGACCGCAGCTCGGCACAGACCAGAGAGGTAATAAAATGTATTTGTGTAAGCAACTAATACAATTAACGTGTAATGCTTTTGGACTTCTATGGAAGTAACGTATTGCTGTAACACATTTTTCCCCATCAGGTAACCGTGAGCGGCGTGACAGTTGTCATAACAGAATACAAGCCGAAGAAGTCTGTTTCAAGCAGTTCCAGCGACATGGAATCATCAAACGACACACGTCCTTGATCTCCAGCCACAAACGCCAAGAGTATTAAAACTAAAATGAAATCGATAAAACAAAAAAACGGCGCAATCATCGATTCGAAAGCAGAAAACTTCAAGGAATTTAGAAAATAACATTACATCGATGTAAGTACAGCAATAAAATCGATTCATAAATAAATTAACTCTATGGCGTTATATACATTACGTATTTGAATTTGAGACACAAATGGGACAACAGTATCGATTGATAAAAGGTCGAGAATCAATTCGACTGAATATTATTACATCACCAACGTTAACTCGATTTACCAAGTCAGCAATATCGATTATTCGGCCAAACTTTTAGTAGATAGAACGAATATCGATTATAATAACGCGTAAAATAATATCAGGCTTAAAATCGAGTAGATGGTTTCGTCTTTGATTTCAACAAATAATTTGTATGAAATATCGTTGCATAATATTTAAATATTGAATTTACATTTTTTTTTACATTTGCAATTCGATACATCTTGTATTTAGACGGTACTCGAAACTGCGTAACATTAATGTATTATTTTCCGATTTTTCTACATAACGCTAAGAGAAGAGGAATAAATAGCAGATTCTTTTTTTCTAGCATCAATATTGATCAATGTATCGATTAACATTTAGATTTATCGGCTCTTTTTTTATTTAAAAAAGAGAACAGTCTGAATACACATTCTTTAAAGCTGCCTTTATGCTATAATTCAATCGATTTTAATTTCATGTAATTTATGTTTAAAAATCTATAATTTTACTATGACAATGATTTTAATAAATGCCATGAACCAAGAGAAGTAGGTGGAGGAGTTGAAAGACTTTCGCATTGTTCACCCTTTAGTGAGTCTGGTGTGATAAGTATAGTATAGATAAGTAATTGAAGCAATTCGATGTTTTTGGATAAATATACGAATTTCTGTTAACAAGGTCACGACGGGTGATTGAATTGTTCAATATCACTGTATTTCAAAGAAATACTGTAAGGAAAATATATTTTTAGTATTGGCTTGACTGCAATGTAATGGTTTTCTAAGATTGAATCTCTGTTCCAAATTAATAATTTAATAAGGTTTTTGAAGAAGTTAAAGTATATTTATGTTTCTTTTATCCGATTTGCGCAAAAAAATATTGAGTCATATCGGAAGAAAACTATATAAATAAATATAAATGTGCGACAATTGTGTATGCTATATTTTTTTGGGAGTTAGATACAGTGAAGACTATTATTTAATTTGTGTTACAAAAAAGGTTTTTTTGTGAGACTAAAAAGTAATTGGCATAATGTAGGTGCAAAAATACATCAGTGCTTATAATTTTGGGGGTAGAGGTGTGAATGTGTATGTGTATAAGAAAAGAAAAAATATCAAAAAAAAATTGGTATGGTTTTTATGAAATACAGTGATATATTTTTTTATAATAATGAAATCGATCATCACACTAATTTATTATGAATTTTAATTAAGATAATTCAACGTACCTACTATTATTTATTTACATATGTAACTAAGCTTTATGTAATGCCATTTATTCTATCGCTAACTTATTATTTTTATTAGATGTAGCCAATATTATTTTTGTATAATAAATTTGAATAAAATTAAAGAAATTTAAAGGGATGATTGTATATAGAAGGCCAGCTGGTTCACTGCCAAAATGTTATGTAAATACATTTTAAATGATGGCGGTAGGTGTGCTTTCACGATCAATATTTATTGTCAGTCAAGTTTGGCATTGTGTACCTATTTAGCGTAGTTTGACGATGGGTTTTATAGTTGTCCGTCAGTTAATACTGATTGCAATAAATATTTAACGTGTAGTTTGTCTATAAGAATTGTAAGTAATATCTCGTGTATAAAATTGGAATTATTGACAATTTCAAGAATACTTTTGTCGCGAATACGTCACGGTCGGACAATTTGGTTTGCGTGTCGAAGTTTCTAGAATTTAATATTTAAACAGTTGATTAAATAGTCTGTAGACGCCTTAGTGAATGAATTTATATGACAAGTCTCGAATAAATATGTCTGCAATCGATGACGTATTCACGTCAAAATGTCCAAGGCGTGTGTCCACACAGCCTTTTAATTTTTCAGTAGCTTCGTTTAGGCTGCGAATATATCAATGAGCAGGTAAGTAAGCGTTTGAATCGATTTTTAATTATCTGTATTTGTGTGTACCTTCATATTTTAATTCCCATTCTATTCATGTTTCTCAATGATAACGGTAGATCATCGATTATCCGGAAAACGAATATATCGATTAATCGAACTCAAATGTACCGTAAAAAACGCACGTGAAGCTATTTGGGATCGTCAATATTCTTTACTTCAAACTTTTTGTAATCAATTGTATTTATATATAACATAATTGGTTATAAATATAAATTAAATTGTTGTATTGAAGTTTTAAAGATTTAGTAGATTTTTTGATATTAATGATATATGGAATTCTGCCAATCAATGTTTTTTTCTTTCTTTTACTTCATATCATAATAAAAAGAGGAAGTCAAAATTATTGTAGGGTCAAAAAATCTTATCTTAACGGATTTTATCGTACAGTCAATTGTTATTCATTTTTATTATATTATGATTTATGTACGGAATATCTGACAAGTCTTTAATAGTTCTCCAGTATAACGTTGCTTTGATGAACTTCCCCTTAAAAATTATTAAGAATCTCCTAAATTTCTCTCTAGAAGTTCGGATAATCAAAGATCTACTGTAGTCTTCCCACAAAAATATCCGCAGAGTGCTGTTTACACCTTTGTATTACGTAGTCTGTAAGTATACATCGTCAACGCACAATTTCAGAAGCAGTATTGTAGGAAACAAAATATTTTTTACTCAACGAACATTGGTATTATACTGGAAGTTAAAGTGTTATACAAGTCGTTTGATATTGAGGACGCGAGACGTATTTTCACATTGGTCGCTTAATATACTAAGGAATCTTACGTGCATGTTTATTACGAATCGTTATACAGTAGGACCTCTTTTAAGTCGAACATCAAGAGGCGCCAAAAAAAATCGAGATAGACTATTCGACTTATGGAGTATTTCGACTTAGGCCGATTATGATTCGGTTGAGATTCATTCATATTATACATTTGAGTCAGAGGCATTGCCATGTTCGAGATATAGAAGTTTTCAACTTACCGAAGCACGAATTAACGAGGTTCTACTTGAAAAGTTGGGGTCAGTCACGGAGTCAAAAATAGTGACTATGAATAATCTTATATGTAAACTTAAACATGATATAGCGGTACATATATTAAACCATTCTGAAATATTACACATACATATATAGGATATTAGTTAATTGTACTTTTTTGCAATGAGTGTCAGTGTGAGAATCGTCTCGCGACCTTTAACTGAATTTTGATAAACGAAAATTATATTTTGCATCCAAAATTAGGATTTAGGTACGTTATCGATACATGTTGTTAATCGATTCTGAAGTTTGCGGGAAGTACACATGTTGACAAACAGTGATGAAAGCCCAAAATATTCAATTCACACGAATTCTCGAATCTTATTTATACTAAGTAATCTCCTTTGAAATACTTAAAGCAACTTAGAATACCTTGCATTTTCTAGTTGTTAATAACATTAGCCCATACACGTCCCAATGTTAGGCACGGGCCTCTACTACTGAGAGGCGTTAGTCCACCACGTTGGCCTAGAGCGGGTTGGCGGATTAATAATGTTTAAAACACGCCTATTTTAAGGTTATGTACCAGTATTCATTTTCCGCGTGAATCTATTGAATATACATATACCGTGTCTATATTATGTAAAAGGCATCTATAACTTAAGTCGACTTAGCCATTACTTAATTCTACATATGGGCCGTTTATTTTGAAAGTGGTGTAAGTCCATTTTCTTTTGTTTCGAGAAAATTAAAGGTTACTATATTTGTTGATTTAAAAATACAGGCAAATCATATGAGGTCTGGCATTGTTTCTATTGTTTTATCAAAATTTAATTTGTTTATATAAATTTATTTTTGGCCAATTAGACTACGATAACACATATTTATGTGCTGTAAATGGACTTACACCACTTTCAAAATTAGACAATTGTAAAAATCGTTTAATTTCAATTTTGAAAAATCTAATATCGCTTAAAATATACTTCATTTTAATATAATTTTGTTTACAAATACGCATAACAACACATAAAAAATTATTTTAGACGGCAATTACATTGTCATTACAAGATACTGATTACAAGAATTTACTTATTCTCTGCATGTGGTAGTGTTTCAAAATATGCATGATGCACCGGAGGTATATAGGGTAGTAGTTGCTTCATGTCTTTATATTTTTCGTACGTAATAGGTCTGGCATTTTGGTACAAAGGCTCCAGGGCGATTTTTTAAAATTTTAACGATCTTCCAGGACGTAGAGGTAATAAATTGATAATTTTAAATTCTGCTCAGTCATCGTTGTTTTATAAGAAATGGTATATGGTGCAATTTTGAGGAACCTCAACCAACATATTTGCAACCAATCGACCTGTTCCCCATTAGTATTTTTTTTATCTGTTTTTTAATTTCATTTTGGAGATTTTTTGTTGAAATGAAATTCTCCCGTTTCATTTCATATAACAAAACACTGATCGGCATCCATCTGCTATGCCACCTACCTCTGTCAATTGGACTTACACCACTTTCATAAGCAATGATTATGCAATTTCATTTACCGACCAATTTTAAGTTGTACAAAACATGGGATTTTTTTGAGAAATTAAACATGCACTAGTCATATATAAAAAAATTACATTGAATTAAGCATGAATTACGTGACAGCTCATTTTTCTCAAAAATGGACTTACACCACTTTCAAAATAAACGGTCCATATATTTCCCTTTTTAAATTTTACAATTCAAATGGCCGAATACTGAAACGCTACTTAATCTGATGGCGACTTATATTTAAGTGGCTGTTATAATTTAAGCGGTATATACTTAAAAAATGTCATGTAAAAGAACTTTTTGTGGTAATGTTGCCATTTATGGAAATTTAAGTGGGCATTAGTTAATCACAGTCTTAAAACCGATGAATGATGTTTCAGTATACCGCTTAAATTATAACAGCCACTTAAATATAAGTCGCCCTCAGATAAAGTAGCGTTTGAGTATTCGGCCACTAGAGACCTTACTGAAGTTTATCACATGAAACTTGATTTTTAAACCGATGTTTGGTTTCGTATTTGTTTTAAAGTGTTTAACCGTTACTCGTAATTCGACAGGCTAATTTTAAATTTTATTTGTATGATGATCAAAAATTTTGTTACTAGAAAAAATGCTTGAAAATATCTACCTATTTCAGTATCCATTATAATGGACAAATTCAGTCAAATTCTTGTTATCCTGACGAAAAGTATACTGCACGGTGTCTAATTAATTTGTCAGCATGTGTACCTTTCGCAAACATATTTGTACGTCATTTATTACGTAGTATGGAGATGTAGTTGCTGTATTTAATGTCATCATTTATCGTTTTGCTGTACACTTTTTATATGTATAATGGATTTGTTGGTTCCAATTTGTGTGTATATTTGACTAGGGTCCAAACGATGCTTTTACATGTATTTCATTTTTAAATCTTTCCATGTACTAAAGTTTCGCTAAAGAAAGGGTTTAAGTGATACAATAGCGAATTGGCAATGCTAACTCAATGGAAGAGAACCTTTTTAGAAAATTGTCTTTCTGAAGAAACTGTCATATCTCATTCGAGTTAACATTATGGTTATGCGATTTTATCATAGTTTATGTCACATTTTTATCCAACACTTGGTGTGAATGAGATCCCGAATTCGAAGAGACGATAATATAAATTTCTTTAACTGCCTCGTGGTCCGACATCCAGAGATCCAGGCTCGATACCCGAGTCGAGCAGTTTTATTAGGTTTTTCACTAGGAAACTTTCAGTAGGAGACGGAGTCTGGAATTGTGCCTGAAAAACGGCAATAGGCTCGCCCCTTATTACGTGAGACTGGTACATACCTGGTGAAATGTGAGTGCAGGAATGCACCACTGCCTACCCCTTCGGGAAATACAGGCGTGAGGTTATGTACATATGTATGATAATTCAAATTAAAGAAAACATATTGCTGGTTCACATCTATCAGCTTAGCAATTCTATAAATATATGTCATTGATCCCTAACGCCAGCTGTTCTTATTATGAATGCATTGCGTTTTTTAAAGGATTTTAATGAGCGTTTTAATTATTTTAAAATGTGACGTTTTATATTAAATAATGAGCAATTTATTTTATCGAAAAAGTTCCGATAAAATAATTCAAAAAAAGAAATCATTCAAAGTTATTGGTATTTTTCATATATTTTTAATCTTCCCATGAGTTACATTGCCATTGCTAGGACAATTGTTCTTCCGTTTTTTTATATTTGTAGATCCCATCTACAAGTTACCAGAATTCAGCGGCACGTGTATTGTGTTCCATGCGTCGAATAAGTATTTATTCTAGTTTTTAAGTTTTTATTATATGCTTTTCTGTGTGATTGGTACCGTGTGGGGTTTAATTTAAATAGATTTGAATGAATCTGATCGAATGGATCGTTTTATTAATGCGAGGAAGGCATAATTGACTTTAGTGTATATTTCGTAATTATGAGGCAAGAGAAAGAATGTGACTGAAATCGGAAATTGTGGAGCGAAAATTATTGAAAAGCAAATGAGTCTGCGATGCATATTGTAGGAGAATGGCATAGAAACAAAAATTATTGTTTTGTATCATTGTTTTTTTGACTTTAAGTTTTGAAAAAAAATTTGAATATTCGTATGTTCAAATGAAACAAGCCAAGTAAAGGGAGAATTGAGATGCAATGAATTAATTTATTGTTTATTTAATTGTTTATATTAAACGATTAGATTGGAATGAAAAGTATGCGATGTATAGAAATGTGAGTCTGTCGTCTGTTGGCCGATCGGTTGGGCGATCCGTTGGCAAACTTGTCGGCAGACTTTATTTTCGTACTAATCGTCCGGACTTGATGGAGCGTGTGAGGATGTGTTACAACTTAGTGCTAAATGTTAATTATTTTTAAGTCTTATAAAAATGTATTGTAATGTATATAAAGGATGTGGATACTATCTGCTTTTATTTAATTGATAACCCTTTTTTCTTAAAAAAAATACGACACGACAAAACTAAAATATTATTAAAAGTATTATTAAAATATTATGAAAACACCCTATGATTAGCTTGAACATAATATTTCTGTTAATAATCACATATTCAATGTTAAATTGCATCCAGATTGCAGTACTAGACCTCTAAAATAGTAAATGATAAAATGTATTCTCCTACCCCTATTGCAGAATTATCCTGAGGTTAGGAACACCTTCATAATGAATTATCACTTTAATGGTGAAAGAAAACATCGTGAGGAAACCTGTACCTGAGGGTCTTAAGAATTTCTTAGGTGTGTGGTCCGCCAACCCGCACTAGGCGAGCGTGGTGGACTAAGGCCTAAACCCTCTCAATTATAGAGGAGACCCGTGCCCAGCAGTGAGACGTACCTATAACGGCTGTCGGTGATGTTCCTTCTTGGTTCTATAGCAGATGTTTTATTATCCTAAAGCAAACTTATTCGAATGTAAAGTCAATGTCAAATTATCTTTATTCAAATAGACTTTTACAAGTTCTTTTGAATCGTCAATTTTACACTTTTTTAAACTATTGTTGTCGACTTAGTACTCCATTCATCCATCAGTCACTACTGATCATAGGCCTCCCCCAATGATCTCCACAGTGACCTGTTGGAGGCAGCCTGCATCTAGACTAATAATACATCATATTCGATATCAGTCCTTTTTTCCCTGGTACTGTAATTAAAATGACGGGCGTCGTGAACAAATGGGGTAAAAGGCTCAGATAAAGCTGAAGTCAGGAGAGCGCTGGGCGCTGACATGTGACAGGGTAATAGGGTTGACGCGTGTAACAAATTGAACGCAGTGATGGCCTGGAGGTTTAGGCGCGCGGTCGAGAATTTCGGCGGTCGCAGGTTCAAACCCCAGGCACACCTGACTTTTCGAAGTTATGTGTGTATTCACAATGATAATCACTTGCTTTAACGGTGAAGGAAAACATCGTGATAAAACCTGCACACCTAAAAGTTCTTAGGAATTTCTTAGGTGTGTAGTCCGCCAACCCACACTAGGCCAGCGTGGTGGACTAAGGCCTAAACCCTCTCAGTTATAGAGGAGGCCCGTGCCCAGCAGTGGGACGTATTTGGGTTAATGATGATGATGATATATAACTAATACTATTAAACTGTGTACCAGTGGCGGTACTTCCAAAAACCCAGCTTGCCTTACAAAATTCCAAATAATAATCTTTAAATCTGTAATTTAACAAAAGCTTTTTGACATATAAATGAGAATATCCTGAGCCCACAATAAACAATTATAAATTAATATTACACAACGTGTAACGCTTTTGGGCTTTATTGGAAGTACCGCTACTGCTGTGTACCTGCAGCTGAATAATTAGAAGAGAAATAGACAGTATTTTGTATGGGGATGAGTATCGCCGCTTGGCTATCATTCTAAGTCAAACACACGACCAATGTTAAAAATTCCAAACAAAAATGAGGGGCTGATATTGGTTGTCTCACGATTATAAAAGTCTTGATATTACACGCAACCCGAATTACTAAAAACTAGCCGTGTCAAACATATGATAGTCTAGTCGTAGGTTCGGCTGACAAATCCTTTCTAGTCTTATTCAACTGTCCTGTGATTAGGTAAGTACTTAATACACCAAACAGTCACATACATAGTTCTGACCCCGTGTTAAGATACAAGCCTTGTGTCGTAGGTATCAGAAACTAAATTTGTTCTCAACAAAATCTTTAGCATGCAAAATACGTCTGAAAACATTACAAAGTAACGTGTAGGTAACGCTTTTGGGCTTCTATGGAAGTACCGCCACTGCCAATAACCTGTTCTTAACTGGTTAGAAATAATTAAATTGTTGTTATTTATATTAGAATGGAGTACTGTATAAGTCCTGCCACCCCTGTTCTGAGCTGTGCCGGCGGGCGAGCGTGGAGCGCCGGCGGCCCCGTTTGATGTCCGCGCCGCCGTTTTTGTATCGGACGCATACAAGCGCGCCGCATCGCCGCGTCTACGTCGAGATTAAACTACCTTCCACGGATTGTGTTGCACCCATTAGGTAGTACTGTTTTTTTTTTAGTAGAAAATTGCCAGTAGCACGGAGTATATGCCCGAAAAGAACGGCAATAGGCTCACATCATCATTTTACCCTGTTCCAAATTCTGTTTTCTCCTTCCAAACATTCCTTCCTCCCCTTTTTCTTTCATATCTTCTCTCACGCCCTCTATCCATCTCTTCTTTTGGCCGTCCTCTGCTTGTCCATCCTTCAACTTTTATACTTATTACTTTTTTACCTACACATACTTCATCCTTTCTCATAACATGCCCATAACACGACTGACGGTTTCCTTTCAGCTTTTCTATCACTCACCCCCTCATCATCACTATCATCACCCCCTAATACGTGAGAATGAGGCGCGAGAAGCTTCTTAAACTCGAGCCAATATTGATGAAGGTTTCCACCATTTAGTATATACCTATGTATCCAAGTTACTAACCACTTTTTTTGGCTTTTACGATTTTAAACACCTTACCACATCAAAAACTTCCACACCCTCACAAAAAAAGCTATATGTTAGAATTGAAACGTCCCCAGCTTCGTTTTCGATGTATACGTTTCTGTCTTCTATACTAAAATTATAAAGCTGAAAAGTTTGATTGCTTGAACGCGCTAATCACAGGAACTACTGGTTCAATATTTCAGTGTTACACAGCCCATTTATCGAATGAAAAATGCAATGTGAAAAACGGGTAAACAATATTCCTTTTTGAAGTCTAATGTTTTGAATACGGAGTTAGGAGCAACAACTAACTAATAGATTTTACAAAAGATCGCGCGGTAACTCGTCGAATACTTTTTAGACACACAAAACTCTATAGTTAAACGGGCGAAAGCATTTATACCATGTCTGGAGTCTAGACGTCCACCAGTTTTTAGATTTGAGCTAAAAAAGCACTCACTATAATTTACTAGGAATTTAACTGCGTGCTTTATTATCAGTTCTGCGAAATCACTTCTGGTGATGTCAGAGATTTCACTGAACTGTGAAGTCGTGATGACCTTGATTAGGTGCTGTTGAGACAGTCTTGACTTGTCGAAATAATATGTGTATTTACGATTGCAGTGCCCTTTTTAGATACAGAAAAAAAAATTATGTAAGCCTGTACACCTCAGAGTATTCCAAAAGGAATTTGGTATGTCGCTAATTAATAAAACAACCGCACTGCTCCGTAGCTAGTTTATTACTGACAATTGACAAATACAATGTAGGTACCGCCAGGCGCATACATACCATCTCTCCCACATCAATTCGGAAACCTATAAATACAATAAATCATAACTTAAAATAATTATATAAAACTAGAAATATTTTTTATAGTCTACAGGTTTTCTTAGCCTCTTAGAGCGACTTACTATACTAGGGCTTACAGTGCTGGGTATATTTTCCTCATTAGGATTAATAATGCTTTCGGTTGGTCGGGGTTCGTTTGCCACGATATCTAACGTTTCCTGCCCATCGTTACCGCTTGTAATCCCCTTGTCTTCGGCGGTACGGTCATGGGATATCTCTGGGGCTGCCATTCCATTTCCCCCCTCACCGGCTGTACTTGGTGGAGCTATCGCAGATTCCACCAAGTGCGGTGACACCGGCGTCCCACTGCCCGTCGGTATCGGTGCACTTATTTGCGGTGACGACAACGGGCTGTACGCATCTGGCAAACCCCTATCCCTGATCACATTTTTATGTCTATGGTCTAAGGTATTTGTATGAATATATTTTCTAATTTGGTCAACATGCCTTTTACAAACTATATTGAACTCCTCAAAATAAATTTCGAACATTCGAGCACCTAATACTTTCTGTACAATGCCCATACGCCAGACACACCGCCTGGCGATGAACCACCTGGCCCACACAATTTCCCCTACTTTAAAACACCTATTTCGCTTTAAATGGATATGAACGTCTTTTTCATTAAATTTATTTTGAGGCAGAATCAAATCCAGTTTACATCGTAAGTTTCGACCAAACATTAACATGGCCGGCGTAACACCCGTTGCACAATGGACTGTATTTCTAAATGAGAATAGAAAATTCTGTAACTTGTCGTGAATTTCTTTAACACACTTTAATTCAGTGAATAAACATTTTAACATTTTTTTGCAAGTTTTTACTGAATTTTCCGCTTGACCATTGCTACAGGGGTGATAAATAGGTGATGTTATGTGCTGAATTCCATTCATCTTGCAAAAATAATTAAATTCTGACGAGCTAATTTTTACATCATTATCGGAAACAATAACATGTGGCAGTCCGAATCGAGAAAACATTTCATTAAGTTTTACAATAAGACAATGTGTAGAAGTACCACGCTCCATATGGACACATTCCAACCATTTGGAAAACGCGTCAATAACAATTAAGTACGTCGCCTGTCCTATAGACATATAGTCGATATGTATGCGATGCCACGGGCCGGGCGGTCGCGGCCACGGCGCAGGTAACGCCTTCGGCGGCGCACCACATACTTAGGTATGTGGAGTCCACCAACACGGACTAGGCCACTTTTGAGGGCTAAAGCCCAACCTCCCTCAAAAGTAGAGTCGGCCCTACCTGATAAATACACAAATAAATACACCTAACAGCTACATACATAGTTCTGACCCCACTAGGATACAAGTCCTGTGTCGTGGGTATCAGAAACTACGAGGGACTTTTCAGATCACACAAATATTTGTCTCGGTGCAGCGACCGAGCTCGCCGCCTCTCGTTTCGCAAGCTGGTAGGTACCTAGCCAACTGCGCCACGGGGCTGTCATGATAATTTCAATAATTATAGTCATTTTCAATAATTATAGATGCGTTAAAATGTAAAACTTTGTACCAGCTTCTACGGTTCAAAATCTTTTTCAATATCTTAGGGGATAAACCAAATTTCTGTCTAGGTTATAAAATAAGGCGATTGTCAAAATTTCATGTTTTTAGCTTCGTAGTTTCCGATGACCATGGCTGTCTCTAATATCGGACTATCGACTAAAATGGACGCAAAAAGCCAAAGAACAGTTTCGCCAATTAGAAGACGATGGGACAAAGCGGCTCGAAATTCTACCGAATACCTTAGCGAGTGCGTCAGGAGTAATACGCGGCTATAACTGCGCCGCGATCGTAAACTGAACGTAAAAAATACTTTTCACTTTAGGGCCGGCTCGTTAAACGGCCAGGTAAGTTCGTAAATAATTTTATGACCGAACTGTTATGGCCTTTGTGAGGGTATACTCCGCTTGCACGCCGATTTCAACATTTGCCAAATTTAAAAGTTAGATGTTATCGTAGATTTGAAATAATATAAGGTTTAGTCTTTTGTCCACCACGCTGGCCTAGTGCGGGTTGGCGGACTACACACCTAAGAAATTCCTAAGAACTTTTAGGTGTGCAGGTTTCATCACGACGTTTTCCTTCACCGTTAAAGTACGTGATAATTATTTGTGAATACACACATAACATCGAAAAGTCAGAGATGTGTGCCTGGGGTTTGAACCCGCAACCGTCGTGATTGTCGACCGCGTGCCTAAACCTCGAGGCTATCACGACTTTCGAATTATATAAACAAGGATTAACCTGACAACCCAAGTCGAGTATACCAATCGCCGATGTGAGGAAAACGCGCATTTAACCTTACATTTTACACCAAGCCGTTTGTTATCAAATACCACATTACGAAATGATTTTTATAAAGGCTCTGACCTGAACATCCTAAAATTATTATCGTTAGGGATCCATTAACTTTTGAGGTGAAATTTAGGTGCCTTTGTTACGTCTTTCGTCGTGATAATTAACTCTTTACGAGTTTTATACTATCGGAATCTTATGCCGTAAGTGGGAAAGGAAAAAATGGATTTCCATGTTGGATATGTACGGTATATAGGGTGTATAACCTGCCATACCGGTATACGTAAGGGCGCGTACACATAGACCGTCCAAAGTCAAAGTCAAATTATCTTTATTCAAATAGACTTTTACAAGTTCTTTTGAATCGTCAATTTTACACTTTTTAATATTTTTTTAAACTATTAAACTATTGCCGCTTCGAAACCTTTTATAGCTAGACCGTTTTACAGGTCCGTTTAAACGGATATGTTATTAGCGTATGTACAGTCCCTGGCCAAATTATTAGACGCACTATAAGATTTTCTGTAAAATGTTAATTATCAATGTGATACTGTACTGCTATATTGTTTTTTACTAAATACTGTGTATTTTTTTTATTGTTTACTTAATTATCTACTATTTCACATAACAAAAATATCGTTATTATGAAAAAATATATATTTAGTAACTCTTGAAATGGAAATGACAATATTGTAATTTAATATTAATATTTGGTAGAGCCACCTTTAGCCTCTATGAGAGCTTTAATTCTACGCGGCAAGCTATCAATGCAAGACTGTACAGTGTCCTGCATTTGTGGATGATGATTCCACACTTAGAAGATCTTTTCTATTAGCTGTATTTTGTTTGTGATTACATCTTTAGCCACTTCTCTTTTCATCAGCTCCCACACATTTTCGTTGGGTTCATATCAGGGCTATTTCCCGGCCAATCCAACAGAGGGATATTTTACTCTTCCAAAAAAGCTTTAACAGATCGTGCTGTGTGGCAGGAGGCTCCATCTTGCATAAAAATGAATGGTTCCCCATTTGGAAACCATTCTCTGATCTGGGGAATCAACTGATTTCGTAAGAGTTCTTGTACTGATCTTGTCTCATCATTCCTTTTACCACGTACAGACGTCCAGTACCCTTTCCACTGATGACTGACCAAATCATCACTTTTATAGGGTGCTAGGGTAGTCGGAACGACACAGTCAGGATGAAACTTTAACTCCAAGACGACGACGCACAAACTCAGCATTATTCTGCAAAATTTCGAATGTGCTTTCATCAATGAAGCAGACCTGCCAAAAGTAGAATTGTAAACTAGAAAAATCTGCGCTTATCTGGCTATTTAGTATAATTTTTGATAAAATATAAATTATAAAATAAACTTACCGATCTCCAGAAGTCCACATCTTATTGGCCACTGTTTGGCCCAGTTCAGACGCTTTATTTTCATTGCAGCTTTTAACTTGGGCTTCCTGGCGGGGCTGCAGGTTTTAAAACCTAATTCTTTTAATTTTCTTCGCACAGTGCGCTCAGAAGCGTTCACGTTAGCACCTTGGAGTCGCGATTTTATTAGTTTTGTCGTAGCAAATCTGTTTTACAGGCAATTTTTGTTTAATACTTTTCTGAGCTTGGTGTGATAATCGGCAATCTGCCGCATTTTTTCTTTCGTTTCTAACTCAATTCATCCCCTAACTCAATTTCCTTCTTTATGCGTCATACACTAGCTTCAAAAACCTTCAATCTTCGTGATATTTCGCGGTTTTAATAATATTTTGACATTCACCAGGGCCTTTACTTCAGCTATTTTACGTGGTGAAATATCACCTTTTTTTACATTATGAAAATGTTCCAATATATTATTTTAACACTGGATACACTAAAAACAAGTAGCTGCGTAGCATAAAACTGGAAAACCAAGAAACACAGCGCATAAAGTCACCGAAACACGTTCGCAATTGAAACAACGGCGAACGCGACTGTAACCGTTTTAGACTTGTTTACGTTTGCGTATCAATTGGTTAGCATTGTATTGTCATACGTTAAAAATAAATACAAATAGGTAAAATATATAAATTCTCCTAAATAAAAATCCATTAAGTACATGTAAGTTTAAATATATGTCGGAGATTGGAAAACGGAACGTCAAATCTTAATCGATTTGGGCGTATTCGGATACGATGGTGGGCAACACTGAGGTTGACAGCTGTCAGTCGCCAATGACATTTGATGTTAATATAAGCGAACGTCGAGCTGTCAACGGGCACTTTTGGGACAGACACCGCGGAGGAAACTAGTACAGCCAACCTACGTCCGACTTCGCCGCGTTCCAAAATCTCTAAGATGGAAGACGAACTGAGAGACGAAGAACGCCCACATTCACCCACGTTTTCTACGTTATCAGAAGTGAGATGCAACCGAAAAGAAAATCGACGCGAACCACGTGGTACCGAAGATACAAAATGGCGCCTACTCATGGAGCAGCAAAACCGCAACTTTATAGCGTTGATCGAGGCAATGAAAGCGCCGTCTACTAGCAAGGACATCCGGCTACCTGAGTTCAACCCAGACGAAGACAACGTGGATGCCCGTGCGTGGATTACAACCGCGGACATGTGCATCACGGATCCAGAGTTGCAAGGTGCTTCGCTCATGATGGCCTTGAGTCGTGCGCTTAAGGGTCAAGCTTCAGCGTGGCTGTCGCAAGTGTCATTTCATGGAATGACCTGGACCAACTTCAAGGATTTGTTTACTGCCAGGTATGAGAGTGCTGAAACTTCTGCTGCATTCCTGATTACTTTAAATAACGGTAGACCAAAAGAGAACGAATGCCTAGCCTCTTACGCAGCCACATTGATGTCATCTATTATGTCAAAGTGGAAAAATCTATCAGTTGAACAAATTGCAGTGTCTACTATTCTAGCGCATATTTCTCAATTTGAGCCTCGGGTGCAGCGACTCTCCTTCACGGAAAATATTACTACCAGGAACCGTCTGCAACAAGAACTCAAAGCTACCTCATTTTTGAAACGGAAATCATCCTACCCACATGATTACGGCCATGATCCGAAAAGATTACGTTTTGCTCCTGACACCCCTGCTGCGAAGTGCTACATCTGTGGCAAAGCGGGACACAAAGCAGTACAATGCCGCTCAAGAATTGGAGTGAAGGGTCAAGACGTGAAGCCAAAATCACCAGTTGCTGACGTCACGCCTAGGAAGACTTCTTCTGCTGCTTCTGTTACCTGTTTCAGCTGCAGTGCCACAGGTCATTATGCAAAAAACTGTCCACGGCGGGGCAATAAGGAGGACAACACCAGCAGTGTGGCCGGGCCTTCGCAAGAGAAGCGAGTCAACGTGTGCGTCGTCAACACGCCTGAGGGGATGCTTCGACATGCTGGTGAGCAGTTTAATTTTACTTACGATTCTGGTGCTGAGTGCTCGCTAATGAAAGAGTCTATAGCTTGTAAATTTCATGGAAAACGTTTTAATAATGTTGTTGTAATGTGTGGTATAGGCAAAAACACTATTAACAGTAGGTTACAAATTGCATCGCAGATTGAAATCAATGATATCCCGCTAGAGGTTATTTTTCATGTTTTACCTGATCACCATTTACATTATGACATCATGATTGGACGTGAAGTACTAACGTTAGGTATAGCCGTACATATGAAATGTGACAAACTGACTTTTTATCGCCCCAGCATTGTTAACGTTTGCGAATCTAAATCTTATATTGACTTTAATTCCCTTGACACTGACGTACCCCCAGAATTTAGAAATGATTTGATAGAGCTCTTAAAATCTTTTGAAAGCTTTTTTACTACCGGAGTACCGACTACGCGTGCTGACACTGAACCAATGACTATACGCCTGAAAGACCCTAATAAGACTGTGTATCGACGACCTTATAGGCTGAGCCCAATAGAGCGTAGTGTAGTGCGTGATAAAATAAATGAACTGCTTGAAGCAAATATCATCCGACCCAGCTCATCACCATTCGCCAGTCCTATTCTTCTGGTGAAGAAGAAGGACGGGAGCGACCGAATGTGTGTCGACTATCGTGAGCTCAATGACAATACAGTGCCGGATAGGTTTCCTCTTCCCCTCATCTCCGACCAGATTGCCAGATTACATGGTGCACGATTCTTTTCAATTTTAGATATGGCGTCAGGCTTTAATCAAATCCCGATTCATCCAGACTCTATTGAGCGCACATCATTCATAACACCCGATGGCCAATACGAGTATTTGGCCATGCCGTTTGGCCTGCGAAATGCACCATCGGTCTTTCAACGTGCTGTCATAAAAGCTTTGGGTAGTCTGACAAGCACATATGTAGTCGTCTATATGGATGACGTCCTAATTATTGCGAACCATCCAAAAGAGGCACTTGAACGACTGAAGGTGGTTCTTCAGGTTCTCACCGACAAAGGTTTTTCACTTAATGCCAAAAAGTGTTCCTTTTTGAAGCAAAAAGTGGAATACCTTGGGTTTGAAGTGTTTCAGGGTCAAATTAGGCCTAACCCTAAGAAAATCGAAGCCCTCACCGCTCTACCCCCACCAGAAACTGTCACTCAGTTACGCCAATTTATTGGCTTGGCCTCGTATTTCAGGCAGTTTGTGCCTAAATTTTCACAAGTAATGGCACCTTTATATTCTCTGACTGCTGGAAACGGCAAGCTTGACTGGCAGCCTGAACATGAGGCCATTAGGCGTCAAATAGTGTCAGTTCTGACAAATGAACCTGTCTTGTCCATTTTTGATCCCGATCGTGAAACAGAACTTCACACAGATGCCAGTGCAATCGGCTACGGTGGCGTATTGATTCAGAAGGTCGAAAGTTTGCCACACGTAGTAGCTTATTATAGCCGTCGCACCACATCCGCAGAGTCGAAGTACCACTCTTACGAGTTGGAAACTCTTGCGGTCGTGAATGCAGTGAAACATTTCAGGCATTTTCTGCACGGTCGTAAGTTCGTCGTCGTTACAGACTGTAGCTCTTTGAAATCCGCTCGTAAGAAACTCGATCTTGCCCCGAGAGTCCATAGATGGTGGGCATTCCTTCAGAGTTTTGATTTCGACGTAGTGTATAGAGAAGGAAAGCGTATGGCTCACGCTGACTTTTTCTCACGTAACCCCCTATCCCCGAATCCCGAGAAAATTTTCGACAGGATAGAACCTAAGCAGGTACATGCTACTGAGATCACCAAAAGCTGGCTTCTTGTTGAACAACAGCGTGACAGCGATATAATGAAGTTGATTGGTGATCTTACTGATGGTAACCTTAATGAGGATATTGCTAAAACCTATGAACTGCGTTCTGGTACACTATATCGAAAAATACAGCGTAATGGAAAAACTCGTTGCTTACCTGTAGTTCCTAGATCACTGCGTTGGTCTATTGTTCATAGTGTGCATGAAGGGCTGGTGCATTTGGGTTGGGAAAAGACGCTTGAAAAGATGTACGACTTTTATTGGTTTGAGAATATGTCCAAATTTGTAAGGAAATTCGTGGAAAATTGCGTAACTTGTAAAGTTTCCAAATCAAACTCGGGTAGAATTCAAGCAGAGTTACACCCCATACCCAAGGTAGCAGTTCCTTGGCACACTGTGCATATAGACGCCACTGGCAAGCTTAGTGGTGCAAGTGATGCAAAGGAGTACGTCTTTGTCTTAATAGACGCATTTACGAAGTACGTCCTTTTGCATCACACTCGCAAAATAGATACTGCCAGCAGCATTAAAGCAGTGAAACACAGTGTTGCTTTATTCGGTGCCCCAACACGAATTATAGCAGATCAGGGTCGTTGCTTTGCAAGTCAAGACTTTCGTGACTACTGTAATTCAGTTAATATTAAGTTGCATTTGATCGCAACCGGTAGTTCGCGAGCCAACGGTCAAGTTGAGCGAGTCATGTCGACTCTTAAAAATATGCTCACTGCAGTCGAAACTTCACGAGGCTCTTGGCAGGATGCTCTTCCCGATGTGCAGTTAGCTCTTAATTGCTCAATGAATCGCGTAACCAAATCAAGTCCGTTAGAGTTACTGATAGGTAAGGTTAGCAGACCTCTGGAGGTTATGTTAGCTGAGGACGTACAACAGGACCTCGACTTGGAGGAGTTGAGATCGAACGCGGTGACTAACATTGACAAAAATTCAGACTATGACAAGACTCGATTCAACAGGACGAAGGCTAAAATTGTTCCTTTTTCCTTGGGTGATTATGTCCTACTAAAGAACGAAGAGCGAAATCAAACAAAGCTCGATCCCAAATTTAAAGGACCGTTTAAAGTTATCGAAGTATTAGAAAACGATAGGTACATTTTAAAGGCAATAGATTCAAAGCGTACCTATAAGTACGCTCATGATCGCTTAAGAAAAATGCCTAACAATGATAATATTTCTGATTCTAGTGATGTAGAATATGTAGAGTCAAATGACCTTAGCTCAACTGAATGATGGGTTAAATTAGTGGCGCTCCCTTTCAGATGAGTGAACAGTAATTAGTATCATTACTCTGCTAGTAACGAAGCATATCGCTCGATTTAGGTGATGTGTTCGTTGTATTGCTCGTTGGAGGCAATAAGTAATCTAAGAGTCACTCGAGGGAGGTGACATGGATTATCGTCACTCGATGGAGGTGGCAAGGTGATCGTCACTCGATGGAGGTGGCAAGGTTATCGTCACTCGATGGAGGTGGCATGAGTTGCTATCGCTCGATATAGGTGATAGCAACGACTCCTTTTGCTGATTAACGTTTGTGATATTATTCTCTGCTATGATGCTTTTACTACCTACTATGATACTGTTCACTAATGTGCGAGATGCTTTCATGATATTATGTGGTGTGAAAGTATGATGTAATTGAAATAAACTTGATGATTAACCGTTAGTGTTGTAGTTTATTACGTAACAAACCCGATTTTAAACTAAACGATAATCAGGACGGGCCGAGCTAAGAGCTTGAGATATTGCAGAATGTATTCTCTTTTGCAGGAGCATCACACAGAGACGTGTGACGTGTCAAGATGGCCGTGTCGGAGATTGGAAAACGGAACGTCAAATCTTAATCGATTTGGGCGTATTCGGATACGATGGTGGGCAACACTGAGGTTGACAGCTGTCAGTCGCCAATGACATTTGATGTTAATATAAGCGAACGTCGAGCTGTCAACGGGCACTTTTGGGACAGACACCGCGGAGGAAACTAGTACAGCCAACCTACGTCCGACTTCGCCGCGTTCCAAAATCTCTAAGATGGAAGACGAACTGAGAGACGAAGAACGCCCACATTCACCCACGTTTTCTACGTTATATATATAACTGCACATAAACTCATAAAAACTTTGAATTATTAAAAAAAATACAGTGCGTCTAATAATTTGGCCAGGGACTGTAGTTGTATGAGCGAGTTCACACAGAATACAGTATATCGGATCCAGTAAAAAATCCCACACACAAAGGAAATATTGATCCGTTTCATCGGATCGAAACCGCGCCAGGCTTGGCACGGGCGTGCGTGGGGTTCGTAGTCGTTTAAGAAGGTCATCAAAAGTAGACGTTGTCATTCGGAAATAAGTTTAAATTTAGATACACTGAAGAACGAAAGTCCAGTAGCGTCGGATCTGTTAAAATCGGCCCTGTAAATGCTGTGTGAATATTACCTCCAGTAGCGACGGATCCGTTAAAATCGGACCTGTAAATGCTGTGTGAATATAGCTTCCAGTAACGACGGATCCGTTAAAATCGGACCTGTAAATGCTGTGTGAATATAGCTTCCAGTAGCGACGGATCCGTTAAAATCGGCCCTGTAAATGCTGTGTGAATATTACCTCCAGTAGCGACGGATCCGTTAAAATCGGACCTGTAAATGCTGTGTGAATATAGCTTCCAGTAACGACGGATCCGTTAAAATCGGACCTGTAAATGCTGTGTGAATATAGCTTCCAGTAGCGACGGATCCGTTAAAATCGCTCCTGTAAATGCTGTGTGAATCCTCCAGTAGCAACGGATCCGTTAAAAAGGATCCTGTAAAACGTACATTCTATGTGCCCCAAGCGGTAAGTGTGTTGCGTTTCGGTATCGCCCGTGTGTTTGGTCAATAGGTACTCTACTTTAACTGTATTGTAAATAATATCAAAAGCTAGTAAAGTGCATCGTGGTCTCGCGGAACAAGTATGTGCTGTGCGCTCTAGAAGTCCCGGGTTCGATTCCCGGGTCGGGCAAATTGTTATTAGGTTTTTCCATTAGGAAATTCTCAGTAACAGCCCGGAGTCTGGAAATGTGCCCGGAAAGCGGCAATAGGCTCGCCCCCTATTACGTGGGACTGATACATACTGGCGAAATATAGGTGCAGGAATGCACCTCTGCCTACCCCTTCGGGGAATACAGGCGTGAGGTTATGTGGGTTAGCTAGTAAAGTGATATGGACTAACTATTCCTAGACAGGAGAAGCAATAAATAAACAAGAAATCTTTGTAATATTAATTATGGGATAATGTGACATGAAGGTTATTAATTTATATTAAGCGTAGGGGGTATGACATGTATTTAAATCTTAACATATATTAATAATGACCCACATTATGTAATTTATTCATTATTTTTCTTATCTATTTAGATTAGAAACATACAGATAATAAATTCCTAAGAACTTTTTAAGTGTGAAGATTTCCTCACGACGTTTTCCTTCACCGTTAAAGTATGTGATATTGTTCCTTGTGCCTTGTAGTTCGAGTTGCTCGTCGGCCCTTTTGGTTCTCAACATAAACGCCCCGGTTTTGTTGCCCGGTAATAGCAAAGTGTTATTCTTTATATTTCATCAGGAATTTCTCGTTTGTATTTTGTAAAAGTGTCCAAAAAATGGCAATAGGCTCACCTAGTTGTCATAGCTAATATAGATGACTAGCTTTTGCTCGCGACTTCGTCCGCGTAGACTACAGGGTTGGGTACAGGGTTGGCCTACGTCATAGTAGCTTTATGCATGCAAAGTCTCAGCCCGATCGGTTTAAAATTTATAAAGTTTCATACAAACTTTCATCCCCTATTTTATCCCCTTGAGGGTAGAATTAATCAAAATCCTTTCTTAGCGGATGCCTACGTCATAACATCTACCTGCATGCTAAATTTCAGCCCGATCCGTCCAGTGGTTTGGGTTATATATATTTATATTTACGAAGCTAAAAAAGTGGTAAATACCCAATAGACTTAAGCTTAATACGTCCCATATCCCTGTGGAGTAGTCCCGCCCACATTTCGCGTATTTATAGTGCGACAAATAATTTATTTGGATAAACAAATATTCCGCATCATATATTAATATTATGCCCCATTTATTTAAATAGCCGTTGACGTTTTTACACAGTGTCTGCAGTAAAAAATACGTCGCGGAATTAACGAAATGAAATGTGAATGATTTTTATTTGCTTCCTTGTGGTTTATTGAATTAATTCCCAGTTCTCTGTGTGGTCAATACATACATAACCTCACGCCTGTATGTCTCTAACGGATAGGCAGAAGTGCATCCTCGCACATTTCGCCCGGTAAGCGAGCCTATTGCCGCATTTCGGGCACATTTCCAGACTCCGTGCTGGTACTGAGAATTTCCTTATAAAAAAAACCCTATAACACGCTGCCTGACCCGGGAGTCGAACCCAAGACCTCTAGATCGTGCGGCACATACTTATGCCTCGACACCTCGTTGCTGTCGATGAAAAGTTTCTAATGAAATGAAACACTGCGGCTGAATCGGTAAAGACTCGATTAAACGCCCGTCGCATGGTTACGCAGGACTGAGGCTCTCCTTCTTAAATAGTAACATAGATATATATATATATACCACGCAAGTCTAGTCGGTATTGTAGGTACGTGTAGTCGGAGCGGCAGTAGTCGCTAGTCGGCAGACAAGAGTTACAATACACAGGTCTCATATATTAACGCTCGGCGGGAGGATTTAATCAAGTCGGAATGAAAAATGCCTGCGGGACCCTGCTGTACTGGGGAGCATTGCCGGTACGGACAGTATATAAATGCTTAACACGTGCAGATTTTTTTTTGTGGAATAAATTCATCATCATCATCATCAGCCACGTCCACTGCTAGACATAGGCCTCCCCCAAAGACTTACAGAGCACTTTATCTCAAGCGGCCTGCATCTAACGGCCTCCTACGATCTTAGTAAGATTGTCAGTCCATCTTGTGGGTGGACGTCCAACGCAGCGCTTGCCGGCACGTGGCCAATAACTCATTAATTTATGGTACTAATTGAGGAGTAAGAATTCTTGTAAGTACCATTTCATGAATACACCCAACAATCACGTATATAGTTCTGATCCCATACTAAGATACAAGTCTATAGGTATCAGAAACTGCGAAATACTTTTCGATCTCACAAACACCCAGACCCGAAACAAATATTTATGAATTACACAAAAAATTGTTTTGGTGTAATTTAAATAATGAAATTCTAATTTTAAGCGGCATAAATTATCCTTTCACAAACAGATATTAAATGTAAAAATGACTTATCAAAGAACAATTAAAGTACATATAAAAAGTGCAAAAATGATCGAATAGACTTAAATATAAGTGAGTATTGCTGTTTTTGCCGACTACACGCGGGAGGAATAGCAAAGGGTTGCGAGTAATGAGAAGAATGAAAAATGACCCCCGCCCTCCGCGCCGCTCGGGAATTTATTAAAAACTACAAAATTCTTGCACCCCTGCGCCAAAGAAATATTTTCAAGGAAAACTAAGAAATGCTTACGCTACATACATACATCGCAATATTATTCTTTCAATGCTGTTTATCTCATTTATGTTGTATATACTTGTACTCGTATAGTGTAATAAATTATATTAAAGGAATAGCGGATGGATGAGGTCTGCTCAAGACCGGGATGGTTGGCGCCTACTTGGGGAGGCCTACGTTCAGCAGTGGACGGCGATAGGCTGAATATATATATGTCACCGTAAAATTGTAAACACCGTTAGATTATAATCTATCTAGCGAGATTGTAAACTGTCGAAAGATTGTGAACCGTAATGGATATAATGAATACTAACCTAACGTAACCTAACTCTATGGATATAGAATGGTCTACTGTAAGGCCGACCAATCAGGGACAGCCTTTGAATAATAACACGTTACATTGTAAGCAGTTCACAATCTTTCGACAGTTTACAATATCGCTAGATAGATTATAATCTAACGGTGTTACGGTAACATAAGTATATATATATAAAGAAATAAAAGTAATTCAAAACAGCTTAGCAATTTAAGCGAAATCATCTGATTTTTTGTATTAACCAAAACACTTTCTAAAAAATTCTACACGCCATGTGACTTACGGGCACAATTTGTAGGTTTTGCCAATGAGTCATTTGCTAAAAACGAAACCCTATCCATGGGTATGAATTAAGGAATATTTTTATCGTGAACATCGACTCCACCAGTATAATAGAACCTCCGTTTTACTCAATCCGTATAACAATCCGCAATAGAGCCGTGTCTAGGTACACTGGCCGGCTGTAGCGTGTTAAGATCGCGCGATAGGGACATATTATAAATTACCCTGTCTGTCTGTCTGTCACACAACACGCGATGCAAAAAAGTTCCAACGTGAGGTAAACAATGTTATAAAAGTTGTGAGCACACTTCAACTATGGATGTGGTAAATGTTTTCGAGTTAGTATTTTCTTTTTTTATATTAAATACACCCAACAGTCACAAAAAGTCTTTTGTCGTAGGTATCAGAAACTACGCGAAAATTTCGGTCTCACAAGCTCCCAGACCCGGCACAAATTTTTGTAGATCACACCAACATTTGTCTCGGTACGGGGATCGACCCGCGGCCTCACGTTTCACAAGCTGGTGTCTAGCCAATTGCGCCACGGGGCTACTTATTTTCTAAAATAACGGCATGTTTATAACCGTCATCTTTAAAAGTTACTAGCAGTGGACCGGCTGTACCCGAGCGCTATTTAGAATTCTATCCACCTCCTACAGGAAATACCCTATGTCCCTTCCCAAAGTCCTGTCTATCTCCATACCAAAAATCATTCAAATTGGTACAATATTCAAGGCGTGAAAGCGTAACAGACAGACAGGGTTTCTTATTAATAAAATACAGGGTGTAAAAAGACCCGTGATCCAAAAGTAAGACGGGTAATAGTTACGAAAATTACAAACAAATTGGCGCTAAAAAAATCCCCAAAAAGAAAAACAATTGACGTTTTCATAATCACCATAACTATTCTTATTTTTCGACCAGGGTTTGTTTACATCTGTATATTAATACAAAATGTTAACATTAATTTATTTCTTAGTCTTCTTACAGGGTTTAAACAAAGCATGATCGAAAACTGAGACAGTTAAATACTTATAGTGATAAGGAAAAAGTACCTACTTCTTTATTTATTTATTATTAGTTACTTATTTATTTATTCTTTATTAATAAATAAATAAATATTATATAATAAATATTATATCATTAGTATTACCTCTCTCAGTTTTCGATCGCGGTCATTTTAAACCCTATAAATGTGTTGATTAAAGTCTCATCCAAATGATGATAGCTCCGCGCACACCACGTTTGTAACTGGTAATTTTAATTGTATCCAATGAAAGGGGGGACTAAAAGCTGTACGTAATAAGCCGTTCCGTACGCTACACAGATCGAAGTGACCGACACGCGAGCCAATCTGCAATTACGTAAAGCGTATCACCTGTCCACGTATCAATGGCTCGCCGATGTGATTCCCACTGCTCGGCTGTCTGTACATACATACAATCATTGTATTATTGTGGCGGTACTTCCATCATCATCATCGTCATCCATCAGCCAATGGAGGTCCACTGCTGGACATAGCCCTCTCCTAATGACTTCCACAGGGGCCTGTTGGAAGCAGCCTGCAACCAGCGACGTTCCGCGACCTTTTCTAGGTCGTCCGACCATCTTGTCGGAGGACGTCCCGCGCTGCGCTTTCCGGTACGTGGCCTCCACTCGAGAACTTTTTGGCCCCATCGGCCATCAGTTCTCCGCGCTATGTGCCCGGCCCATTGTCACTTCACCTTGCTAATCCGTGTAATATAATAATAATACTTCCATAGAAGCCCCAAAGCCCAGCTTACCTTACAAAACTCCTAATAATAATATTTATTTAAAAGAAGCAATTTGACATATAAATGAGAATATCCTGACCCCACAATAAACAATTATAAACTAGACATTACACAATTAACGAGTAACGCTTTTGGGCTTCTATGGAAGTACCGCCATTGGTACAATGTTATATTTTAACATACTCGTTTCGCCACCTGTAAGTTCCAAATAATAGGGGGCCTATTGCCGTTTTTCATTTTCAGACACTGTGCTACTTAGAGTTTTCCAACTCAGTTATTCTTAGTCGATAAAATGAGTTTTCCATAGAAATTTGTACTACAAGCTGAATGAAGCACTTAATCATCATCATCAGCCCATATACGTCCCACTGCTAGGCACGGGCCTCCTCTACAATTGAGAGAGTTGTACCTAGTAGTTGTATGAAGCAATTAAGTTACAATAAATTATATTTTACTACATCATCAGTCCATACACGTCCCACTGCTGGGCACGGGCCTCCTCTACAAATGAGAGGGTTTAGGCCTTAGTCCACCACGCTAGCCTAGTGCGCGGTGGCACAACATACAAGTAAGAAATTAAAAGATATTGACATTGATAGTGTTTTCATAGTCAATCATGACCATGATGTCTCAAATCCTAGAATATTACCGCCAACCCACTAGGCCAGAGTAGTGGACTAAGGCCTAAACTCTCAGTTGTAGAGGAGGCCCGTGCCCAGAAGTGCGACGTATTTGCGCTGACGATGATGGCTCTTAAGGCAACTGTACTGGGATTTTTAAGTGATCGCTATCCGGGTGGATGCAAATATCCCAGGCAATACAAAATATCGTAGTACAGCACATGTCTCGTCGCCAGTGGGCGGGGTCCCTCGCTCGCGGCTGTTTGTCCGCACACACGCGCCCACCTATTCTATAATGAAGTACTGTCGGTAACAATGTACGAAATATATTATTATACAAAATATATTAATTATCCATCCATGAGCCAAAGGAAGTCCACTGCTGAACATAGGCCTCCCCCAATGACTTCCACAGTGACCTGTTGGAGGCAGTGGGGGTACTTCCATAGAAGCCCAAAAGCGTCACACGTTAATTTGTAACATCTAGTTTATTATTGTTTATTGTGAGGTCAGGATATTCTCTTTTATATGTCAAATTACTTTTGTTAAGTAAAGATTTAAAGCTTAAAGTTTATTATTCGGTATTTTGTAAGGCAACCTGGGCTTTTGGGCTTCTATGGAAGTATCGTCACTGGTTGGAGGCAGCCTGCATCCAGCGACGACCCCCGACCTTTACCAGGTCGTCTGACCACCTTGTGGGTGGACGTCCTACTCCATTCAAGAACTTTGTCGGTTACTTTAGTTCTCCTACGAATCTGCTCATTCCTGATTCGATCTCGTAGGGAAACCCCGAGCATAGTCCTCTCCATAGCTCGTTAAGACTGAGTGACTTTGAGCCTCCTAATGAGGTGCATAGTTAGAGGCCACTTTACACATTTAAATGCCTCTTGGTCTTGCGGTACAATTGATGAGTTATCTAGAGGTCCCGGGTTCGATTTCCGGGTTGGGTAGTGTTATTTGGTTTTACCATTAGGATATTCTCAGTAGCAGCATGGAGTCTGGAAATATATCCTAAAAATGGCAATAGGCTCATCCCCTATTGCGTGGGACTGATACACACCCCGCGAAATGTGCAAGGCGTGTCGACGTGAGGTTTGCCTGACCCGGGAATCGAACCCGGGTCCCCCAGATCGCACGGCAGATAGTTGTGCGAGACCACGAGGCAGGCATGATATTAATTTGCTAATCAAACCCGTAACAGTTTTGTCTGCGATATTCCCATTCAATATGTAAACAGTTTGTTTGTACATCCACTCTATAAGCAAGTACATATGTGGGCATATAGGTAGGTATGTTTAATTTGCGAAAATATTTAATGAAGCTTCAAGGATACTTCTATCTGCCAAATAGCTACCAGAAATTTAACCAAAATAACGTGGTCGCGTTTTGCCGGCCTTTTCGCTACCGAATTTACGTCGGCTCATATAAATGTCATCATGAGCCCATATACGTTCCACTGCTGGGCACGGGCCTCCTCTACAACTGAGGGGGTTTAGGCCTTAGTCCACCACGCTGGCCTAGTGCGGGTCGGCGGACTAAACATCTAAGAAATTCCTAAGAACTTTTAGGTGTGCAGGTTTTCTCACGATGTTTTCCTTCACCGTTAAAGTACGTTATAATTTATTATGAATACACGCATAACTTGGAAAAGTCAGAGGCTTGTGCCTGGGGTTTGAACCTGCCACCGCCGTGATATACTCGACCTTTATAATTATAATGCTGGTCCGCAGTTGAAAGATGCCTCACATCTAAGAAATAGCTTAGTAGTAGAGAACTTCCATTCAACATTTATTTCATCACGATTTTTTTCTATAATTATATGATAAATCATTATGATTACACAATTCAAAGAACACCTTGGTTTATTTTGGTTAAAAAAAATACATTCCATTTTCAAATATGCGAATCCATTATCGAACGCATGACGTATAGGTAGGTACTTAAACGGTGAAATGCTCGCGAAACGTCAACAAACAATAACCGCGGCACTGCAGCGATATGCAAAAATTTTAAACGGAATAAAACGAATAAAAGGGAATAAATAAAATAATAAAAAAATAAATAATATATATAAATCCGGGCTTTTTGTTTCCCGCTCGTCGGATGGGCTCTCGGCTCGTGTAAAAAAAGCGCCCGCTTCTAGACAGCCTGTCACGCGCCATCTGGATTAGAGGGGAACTAACTTTTATGAATATGTCTATGTATACATTTTACGTACAAACGAACTAATGACCTAGAAAATATGACAGATGGAAAAATACATATTTACGCCTGTATATTGGAAGAGCAGAGGTATATTTCTAGAGGTAGGAGGTAAATTTGCGCAGAATCCTGTAGCGACATTTAAAATTCCGAGAAATATATTGGAAACTTTGGTTTTATTTTTTATTATGCAATTAAACATATGAACCAAATAATTCCTATGCTTAGATTTAATTACGGAAAATGGTTGCAGAGTATAAACAGTGTCTCAAAACTAAGAATATTTTTTAGTGATTTAACTCATATTGCACACCACGACCTCCTGTCAATGTCATCCGAGTGCCAAATGATCCTTGTAGCACTGTATAGAGTATAGATATATAAAGTGAAACCGGAGACGAATACTAGTTGTGAAACAGAGTTGCGTGCGTGGCCGCGTAGGGCGAGATATTTCAAAGTGGGCAAAAGTACATTCGCGCTATAAGTAGGTAGGCACGGCGGCCGGGACGGCGCGGGCTTAACGCATGCCCTCCAGTACCAAAATGCCGGATATATAGAGCGTATTAAGACCGTGATCGAAACTTAATACATGTAATAAGTACTTTGTGGAATTATAAAAACAATTATAAAAATGGTAGATAAATAATGACTGATAAAATGTTAGCGCAGCTATGTCGGTAGTTTGAAATTGTCACACACAAGGAACACACTAAGAGAAAAAATCTTAGGAACTTCATACGTGTGTAGATCGCCAACCCGCACTAGACCAGCGTGGTGGACTAAGACCTAAACTCTCTCAGTTGTACAGGAGGCCCGTGCCTACCAGTGGGACGTGTATGTGCTGATGTTGATGCTACTTATAAATAATCTAGCTGAATACCGCGGTTATATCCGCGTCAATATTGCTCTAAACAAACTTTAGAGCCCCGTGTCGTGAAGGGGTACATCATCATCAGACCACATGTTAAGTCTATCGTCTATTTCGGGTGTTGCCTTTCAAATAGAAAATGTCGTAGTTAAGTTGCAGTAAGTTGTGAAGGAAATAGCAGAGAAAATGAGGAAAGTTGAAGGTACGTAAGTAGAAACAGACTACTGGCACCCAAGTGATGCCAGACAAGTCGAGGGTCCTATATCATCGTTATAACAGATGAATTTAAATCGATAATTAAAATATGGCAATTGTACACTTTCCGTTCGGCCCCGCTTTGCTATGACGTCAAAAAATACTTACGTCATATACCCACCTAAATCCGCACCAAAAGTCGTCCAAATTAGTCCAGTAGTTATTGAGTTTATTCATTACAAAAGTACAAATTCTATTTTGTATATTTTATAAAAAAAACCTATATTTCATTTTCTGTTTATAATATTACAGACAACGCAGTGGATTGCAAGCATAGAACGTAGAGGAGCGCAGCCGACCGTCGTGCAAGACAAGGACGGAGAATAAGACGAAGGGTTGCTCAGAGACCCAGAAAGTACCGAGTTTCTGCTCTCAGCCCGCCGCACGCCGAAATATGCTTCAACATGAACGCGCGCGCCCATAAAGTAGCGCATTTAAAATACACACCAGAGAGATAAGGAATTTATTTAAGAGTTTTGTTTTCATCCACATAACGTTAATTATACAGTCAGTGTTATATATCGAAAAAATTGTAATTTTTTGCTGATTCCAATGATATAAAGTTATGGTCAAAATTATTTGTATTCTTCGAGTTATTAGCGATGGAAACTGAGACCAGAGATGGAATTATTCCGTACCTCAAATACAATACTTTATGGGAGCTTCGTAACAATAGCAGTAAGGGGGGAGCGGCGCGCGCATCAAGTACCGTATACCGGTGTTCGGAAAGTCGGAGATAATAAATTGCATACTTTATAGACGTTTCGCCTAGAGAGGATATGCCAAGATAACAGTAACTTTCGTGCGGCCCTGTATGCGTTATACGGTAGGTATATGTTTTTTTTCGTTCCCGTCCGTCTTAGCCCTGTCTGAAATAAATTAAAAAAAAAACTCATTGAACTAATATCGAATATTAACATTTTAAATTTCGAACGCGCAATTTCATTTATTTAAATTTAGAACATGTGTCGTTTCCAAGCGGTCATGAGTTTTTTTATTGTTATGCTCAAACTTTATATGCTTTTTATGAATTGGTATACCTATTTAGTTTAAGACTGAATTTATGTGACCAAAAGTTTATTAAACAATAAGTTAAAAATTTATTAATCATGCATTTTAATGATCATGGAAACTAAATTGAAGAAATAATTTTTATCTTCTCGTAAATAATTTTGTACTACCTTTGCATTTACCTCCTTTTTTATTTTAAGTATATAATTTCAAGTTAAAATAACGACTAACAATTAATAATATTATTTTAACCGTAATGTCCTAGGCAATGAATTAATAAAAATATTACAATCCCAGGTCTAAATTATAACGGGAATTACTTTTGTTGACAATTTTAATTTTTTTAACTGCCTCATTATTCCCGCGTATGGCGGTGCGATCAATAAGTCTTGGATTCCATTCTCGGGCAGTGCACTAATGTATTATTTAATTCCAAAATACTAAATAGCTGGAGGAAATATAAAAATGTGCACGGAATCTGGGACAATTGCAAAAATGTAATCACGAGGTCCCAGGCCCGATTCCCGGGTCGGGTAGTGTTATTAAGTTTTACCTTAGGAAAGTATCATTAAGAGTCTCGAAATATGCCCTAAAACGGCAAAATGCTCCCCTATTACGAGGAACAGCGAAATGTTGTTCAATGCTCCTCTGCCTACCCCTTCGTGGAATAGCGTGAGGTTATGTATTTAGCAGAAGCCCAAAAGCATTACATGTTAACTATGTAATGTGTAGATTATAATTGTTTATTGTGGGGTCAGGATATTCTCATTTATATATAAAATTGCATTTTTTAATAAACATTTAAAGCTTACAGATTATTATTTGTAATTTTGTAAGGCACACTGGGCTTTTGGGCTTCTATGGAAGTACCGCCACTGGTATTTAGTTATAATATTTGGTATCGACAACGTGTTGTGCTTAAAAGGTCCATATTCAGTACAATATGTGAAAGCATATTTAAGTATTAAAATATGGGATGTAGAGTTTCACATGCGTGCGGCGTCCAGTGTGTACTGCGACTGAGCAATATTGATACTTGAATAATTTAATCATCATCATAATCATCATCAGCCTATCAGCCTGTTTAAAGACACGCATATTTTACTTGAACGGAATTCAGTACGGATAGATAGAGGCTTGGAGCCGTAAACCATATTCAAACATATTCCGTGCGATACATGAATTACATTCATCATCATCATCAGCCCATATACGTCCCACTGCTGGGCACGGGCCTCCTTCTACAACTTAGAGGGTTTAGGCCTTAGCTACACGCTGGCCTAATGCGGATTAGTGGACTACACACCTAAGAAATTCCTAAGAACTTTTAGGTGTGCAGGTTTCATCACGATGTTTTCCTTCACCGTTAAAGTAAGTGATAATTCATTGTGAATACACACATCTCTTCAAAAAGTCAGAGGTGTGTGCCAGGAGTTTGAACCCGCGACCGGCGAGATTCTCGACCGCGCGCCTAAGCCTCGAGGCCATCACTACTTTCTGTATTTAATAATTGAAAACATATACCCAACAGCCATATACATAGCTCTGACCTCACACTAGGATACAAGTCCTTTTCGCTATCAGAAACACAGACCCGAAAAAAATATATTTTTGGATCACCTAAAAGTTCTCAGGAATTTCTTGGGTGTGTAGTCTAACCTGCACTAGGCAAGCGTGGTGGACTAAGGCCAGAACCCTCTCAGTTGTAGGAGGCCCGTGCTCAACAGCGGGATGTATGATGGGCCGATGAAAAAAAAGTCGAGCGTGATGGACTAAGGCCAGAACCCTCTCAGTTGTAAGTGGCCCGTGCCCAGCAGCGGGACGTCTAATTGGCTGATGTTTTTTTTAACCGAATAAAGTATCAAAACATCACACACGACCAACCAACGACAACTCTAGTCCAGCCCGCATTATGTCCTATACACAGTGCATACGCGGTAATGTTTAAAACTCACTCATTTCACGAAATGGCTAATTAAATATTATATTTTGCACGCCAAGTCGCGC
The DNA here is from genome assembly GCA_907164795.1 of Hemaris fuciformis. Taxonomy (NCBI): domain Eukaryota; kingdom Metazoa; phylum Arthropoda; class Insecta; order Lepidoptera; family Sphingidae; genus Hemaris; species Hemaris fuciformis. The sequence goes on from OU015454.1 coordinate 3,685,518, forward strand.
TTGTAACAATAATAAAAGATTTAAATGTATTAATTGCTTTTGTGCATGTGACCTAGTTTGTGGACGTCGAATAGGTCAGCTGATTAAACCAGGAAATACATAAAGTATGTATATTAATTATGCAGAGATAATAATCTTTGTTTTTAATTACTTGAAAAACTTTGTATAATTTTTATGTTGCATTGGCCCAGTAGAATAAAATAATAAATACAACTAACAGTCACATACATACTCAAAAAACTCAAAATCACCTTTATTCAAATAAACTTTAACAAGTGCTTTTGAATCGTCAATTAAGTTTTTTTTTAAACTATTGCCGCTTCGAAACGTGTTATCGCTGTGGAGAAGCTATAATTATATTTTTATTTATTATATTTAATTTAACCTCATACATGTCATAACGATACAAATTGCAGCAACCTCCGATCAGTTAACTTACTCCCAGGTCTTATATCTTATATCTCCCATAGCTTTTGTGAGAGCGAAAAGTCTCTCATAGTTTCTGATACCCACGACACAGGACTTGTATCCTAGTGTGGGGCTAGAATTATGTATGTTTTGTTGGGTGTATTTATTTATTTATAGCGACTAATGAGGAAATTACGTGAACCTTTTTAACACAACGTTACACGTTACGTTTTTAACACACTTGCTTGTCCGTTCTGTGACACCATTACAAAGTCATATTAAATACACCCAACAGTCACATACATAGTTCTGAGCCCACACTAAGATAGTCTTGTGTCGCGGGTATCAGAAATTATGAGAGACTTTTCGGTCCCGCAAATACCCAGACCCGAAACAAATACTTGTGGATCACACTAACATTGTGATGCGGGGATCGAGCCCGCGGCCTCTCGTTTCTCAAGCTGGTATCTAGCCAACTGCGCGATGGGGCCATATTAGTCCCGCTGCTGGGCACTGGCCTCCTACAACTGAGAGGGTTTAGGCCTTAGTCCACCACGCTGGCCTTTTATGGGTTGGTAGACTACACACCTAAGAAATTCCTAAGGACTTTAAGGATTTCCTCACGATGTTTTCCTTCGCCGTTAAAGTAAGTGATAATTCGTTGTGTAAACACGTCGATAGTTAATAATTAATTCGATATTAGTCGTTCTCCATATTCGCGTAACATCTACAATAACCGCCTCATATTTTTCGATGCAGATAAAGTTACATATAGGTAGATTGGTAAAGCGCAATGACACTGTACAAGAGCTGATGTCATTCGCCATTCTACCAACATGGCTGTTGACTAAAATGCATTTATTTAACGGAACTGTACCTAAAAAATTGTGAAATTAATCACTGAATATCTGTGTTTCAATGTATCGATTAATTGGCGATTATAATCGGAAGGAAATATGCAGTTTTCACATATATAGACATAAGGAATTTCTAAGGTGCCAGGTCAAGTCTGCCAACCCGCACTAGGCCAGGATCTAGATCCACCATAACTGGTTACAGTAGCAGTACTTCCATAAGTCGTGATGGCATCGAGGTTTAGGCGCGCGGTCGAGAATCTCGACGGTCGCGGGTTCAAACCGCAGGAACACACCTCCGACTTTTCGAAGTTATGTGGGTACTCACAATAAATTATCACATATTTTAACGGTGAGGGAAAACATCGTGAGAAAACCTGCACACCTAAAAGTTCTTAGGAATTTCTTAGGCGTGTAGTCCGCCAACCCGCACAAAGCCAGCGTGGTGGACTAAGGCCTAAACCCTCTCAGTTGTAGAGGAGGCCCGTGCCCAGCAGTGGGACGTATATGGGCTGATGATGATTTACAGGTAGGTCCCAACTACGGCGAGTGGTGTTTATCCTAATTGCGGGTGCGTGGGCGGACGCCGGCCACCGCTGCGGGCTAACTAAATCTTTGTTGTTCTCTTCTAAACTCCCATTAAACACTTTAGATTCGACTTCATAATATTTTTACAGCCCCGTGGCGCAGTTGGCTAGACACCAGCTTGCGAAACGAGAGGCCGCGGGTTCGATCCATGCACCGAGACGAATGTTTGTGTGATCCACAAATATTTGTTTCGGGTCTGGGTGTTTGTGAGACCGAAAAGTCTCTCGTAGTTTCTGATACCCACGACACAAAACTTGTATCTTAATGTGAACTACATATTTAAATGAACTACATATGTATGTGACTGTATGTATTTATTTATTTAATAATAAAAGCGTTACACGTTAATTGTGTAATGCCTAGTTTATAATTGTTTATTGTGGGGTCAGGATATTCTCATTTTTGTCAAATTGCTTTTGGTAAATAAAGATTTAATTATTATTATTCAGAATTTTATAAGGCAAGCCAGGCTTTTGGGCTTCTATGGAAGTATCGTCACTGATATGTGTATGTATGTAACACAAGCGTCTAACACGATGGCATTAACAGGACCGCTTCGGTATCGGCGCGAGCGGATTAAAAAGCTATTATTTTAATTTTTTGTACAACATTCTGATCGATTGTAAATTGTAGAAAATTACTTAATGACAGACCCGCCGTTCGACGTTTTGCGGATCGCCAAATTATTACCGTTGTCGGAGTAAAATAGTTCTCGGATTAAACACTCTACGACTTTTCGAAGTTGTGTCTATTCACAAAGAATTATGACGTACTTTAACGGTGAAGGAAAACATCGTGAGGAAACCTAAAGTACTTAAGAATTTCTTAGTTGTGTAGTCCGCCAACCCGCAGTAGACCAGCGTGGTAGACTAAGGCCTAAGTCCTCTCAGTTGTAGAGGAAATCCGTGCCCAGCGAGACGTATATAAGCTGATGATGATCATTATGATGATGAAACACTCATCTGGTAACTGCGAAGATCAGGGTTCGATTACGGCTGTTTTGTTGAAATTTAGAGTCCCAAGATCATTCTTTATTTTCTAGCTACTTAGTATTTATTCTTATGTTATTTGAAACACTTATTTCATTTTTTTTTCTGAATACATTTGGGAATTTACTGTTATTTTTTTATGGAGACTGTCAGGTTGAAATAAAAAAATCATTTAATCCAATTTGTTTTGAAAATGCATTCTTAATGATTGAAAATACGTGGAACATTACCTAATAACCGTATTTCATACATAACCTCACACCCGTATTCTTCTAGAGGTGGGCAGAGATGCATTTCTGCTACATCTCGTCAGGTATGTATCAGTGCTACTTAATGGGGTCAAGCCTATTTCCATACTCCGTGCTGCTACTGAGAATCTCCTAAAGGAAAAACCCAATAACACTGCCCGACCTGGAGATCGAACCAGAGATTTCTAGATCGCACGCCACATACTAGTAACGTTAGACCACGAGTCATAACAGTGCAGTAATGTTGTCGCCTTAACTAGTTAAGGGTAGATAAATAGTAATTGATAAAATGCTCGTCGGTAGTTTGAGATGTTATTGTCACGTTATAGTGGGGCGGTATCTATATAAGCACGTTCCGTGCTAGCAGGAGTCATTGCTGTATCAAGTCTTCGGTTGAACAGACCTAGATTATGTACCATAGTGTTATTGTACCTATATATTATACGACTGCCTCGTGGTCTCGCGGTACAAGTATGTGCCGTGCGATCTAGAGGTCCTGAGGTAACAGCACGGAGTCTGGAAATGTGCCCGAAAAACGGCAATAGGCTCGCCCCCTATTACGTGGGACTGATACATACTTGGCGAAATGTGGGTGCAGAAATGCACCTCTGCCTACCCCTTCGGGGAATACAGGCGTGAGTTTATGTATGTATGTATGTATGTATATTATATTGTGTGACGTGTAATAGTTATGTGTTATATTGTGTAATTATATGAATATAAAGAGGTTGAGATAACAGTAATAACCGTATTTCCATCAATATACAGGGTTCCTGGTTAAATCAGCCTATTCCCGTTAAGGGCGTGTATCTAATATCGTTTCTGACTGATTTCACTATGAGACACCCTATTCTAAATAAAAAAAAATTAGATATCCTTTCAAGAAATTCATTAATTTTTTAAAGTTTTTATCGTCTACAACGACTTATTTCTTCATTTTATGACGTATGATATTGGTTATTCATGTCAAAAACATCTTGTTTTACGTGTAAACATCAAATAATAAAAAATAACACATGCACATTTCAAAATACCTAAGCTGATAGCCGAAAATCGGGAATTTGTTATAAAAAACAATTAAATTCAAATATCTCGAAAACGGTTAGATTTAGGATAGGGTGTCTCATAGTCAAATTAGTCAGAAACGATGTATTTTACACGCCCTTAAAAGAGATAGGTCGACTTAACCAGTAACCCTGTATACGTAAGAATTTAGCATCTTTCTAACAGACGCGCTCCATAAGACCTGTACCAGTTGGCAACGTTTTTCGAGCCCTAAATACAAGTGAAAGTGTCCCTATACGTGTTTTTTAGCAACATCTCCATATGTCTCTATTTGATATCACACGAACTTGACACTTATCACTTTCATAATAAGGGCTATGAAAAAGATTACATATCAACAATATTTTTTCATGGAAATGTAAGCTCTATAACTAGCTAACTAAGGTATATAAATAAATACATGTTTAGTTTTGATGTTAGATAGTAAGGTTTATAGGATTTTGGGCAGTATTTCTTGTGGGATAAGGTTGATAATATTTCCTGTGCATCGGTGCGGTACCGGCCGGAATTCGAACGCACCTGCTTCCGGCCGCGGTCTTCCGCCGCGAGCGGTCGCGCTCAACAGTTGTGTTGCTATGCAAACCATGGGGCGGACATGATGTTTAGAAGGGGGTCTTAGCTAGGCTTGTTGAAAAAATATCGATATTATTTTTTCCATATAGATACCGATATTTTTGAGCGATATTTAATATTACGATTTAAAATTCCAAGTATCGAAAGGGTATCAAAATCAATATTTTTTATGATAAAAATCGTAAAAAGGCATCCTTTTTTATATTAACATTTTTCCGTGTAATAATTAACATCATGCTTTTTTTTGGTCGACAACTCTCAACGCGCTTGTTTTGAGTACGTATTCAAATCATACGGATATATCGATATTTAAAAAAAAGATATATTTTTTAAATATATCGATACGATATATATCGATATTTTTTTGAATTTACGACATCCCTAGTCTTAGCTCATACAATTTTAATACTAGCTTCGTTACGCAACTTCAATGTTTGGACTTCGAAATCAAAGGAAAAATTACGTTCAATAAAAAACAGTTGAAAAGTACTGCCCATTTTTTATATTTCCACAATATTTTTTCATTTGTCCGACCAAAAAACATCTATTTTATTAATAAACTACTTGTATGCTTAGTTTTGTCCAAATTGTTATTTTCGTGTGTTTTAATCTAAGTATAGAAATTTTTTTTTACAGTCCCGCGGCGCAGTTGGCTAGACACTAGCTTGCGAAACAAGAGGCCGTGAATACGATCTCCGCGTCGTTACAAATGTTTGTGTGATCCACAACAGGTCTGGGTATTTTTGAGACCGAAAAGTCTCTCGTAGTTTCTTATACTCACGATACAAGACTTGTATCTTAGTGTGGGGTCAGAACTATGTATGTGACTGTTGGGTGTATTTATTTGTTTTATTTTATTTTTGACTGCCTCGTGGTCTCGCGGTACATGTATGTGCCGTGCGATCTAGAGGTCCTGGGTTCGATTCCCGGGTCGGGCAAAGTGTTATTGGGTTTTTCCATTAGGGAATTCTCAATAGCAGCACGGAGTCTGGAAATGTGACCGAAAAACGGCAATAGGCTCGCCCCCTATTACGTGGGACTGATACATACCTGGCGAAGTGTGGGTGTAGAAATGCACCTCTGCCTACCCCATCGGGGAATACAGGCGTGAGTTTATGTATGTATGTATGTTATTTTATTTATAATGTCTATCTATCGCTCGGACTATGTTTGAGTATAGTTTACGGCTCCAAGCCTCTATCTAGCCGTAAAAACTATAAGTAAAACCGTATTGAAATTCGTTCAAGTAAAAGATGCGTGCCTTTAAACAGGCGAAGGGACAATTTAAAGTCGTTGTTATGTCTCATCTTAATCAGCTCTTAATTTTTGTTACTAACATATAAAAGTATAGTTACATGGAGTTCTATGATTTAAAATATATTTGCTATTGTGTCTGTTTTAAGCAATATAAAGGTTATTTAATATAAAAGATCATCATCATCATCAGCCCTTATACGTCCTACTGCTGGGCACGGGCCTCCTCTATAACTGAGAAGGTTTAGGCCTTAGTCCCCCACGCTGGCCTAGTGCGAGTTGGCGGACTACACACCTAAGAAATTCCTAAGAACTTTTCGGTGTGCAGGTTTCATCACGATGTTTGCCTTCACCGTTAAAGAAAGTAAAAGTAAGTCAGAGGTTTGCGCCTTGGTTTGAACCCGCGACCGTCGAGATTCTCGACCGCGTGCCTAAACCTCAAGGCTATCACGATTTAATTTAATTTAAAAGATTTCCTTCCGATGTTTTTTTTATTCGCAGCTAAATTTCTCGTAAATTAACGTGTTACACGGAACCTGCGACCACACGTAAGGCCGCGTCGCTATGCTAAGCTACCACGCTCCTTAAGCACAGTTAAGTGTGTTCTAAGTTAATTATCGCTGTGTTTAACGGTGTGCGAGAAAATCGTAAAAATGCCTGTACGGACCAAAAAGTTTCCGTAATAATTTCTGTGAAATGTAATTTATATGATCATATTACGATTATAGTAACAATTATAAATATGTCTCGTATCTCTCTCCTCATCATCAGCCCATATTCGGCCCACTGCTGTTCACGGACCACCTCTACAACTGACAGGGCCTTAGTCCACCCCGCTGGTTTAGTGCGGGTAGTCTCTTTCCTCACTTTCTAGGAAATAAATGAGTCACACCCAACAGTCACATACAAAGTTCTGACCCACACTAGGATACAACTCTTGTGTCGTGATCAGAAACTACGAGAGACTTTTATGTGCGGGGATCGAACCCGCGGCCTCTCATTTCTCAAACTGGTATGCCCACTGCACCACGGGGCTGTCAATCATGACAGGAATCTTCGCTCATCTATTTTTTCCTTTCATGCCCCCATGAATCAGACAAATAGACTTTCTGCATTCTTATTTTTTCATTGAGTCTATCCTACTGAAGTCAAGCTGTTTTTATTTTAAATTAACAGTTTGGCAACTTTTTTAATCGAAGGTTAGAAGCACCTTAGTATAACATGTATGCACGTATGTACGAAGGTTTTTTAGTTGTGTATAAAATCTTCTTAAGTTTGAAGCTAAAAAAATAATTAATTACAGTATCAAATTACTTAATATTTCCCATAACAATACTAAATAAAAAGTTGCAGTTGTGTTATTATACAGCAATTTGAAACCGATGGCTCCATCTACTGGCGAGTAGTAATAAAGCTTGAGTGAAGGCTTTTTCAAGCGTTATGAATTTTGTTTTGCTGTTGAGTAATAGATGGCGCTTTATACAAATGTAACATTTTCATGCGCCTTAAGGGGTTATACGCAGTTGCGAGGCTCAAAAATAACGTTTTTTTTTACGATTTTTTTGTGGACACAGCTTTTATTTATTAAGTACAAGTGGTGGTAATTCTAAAAGAGCACACTTTGAAGAATATAATTGTGTATTACTCGTGTCAAAATATTGATGTGCACCGCCTCTGCAGATGATGTCCCGAACGACCTCCAAAAAAAGGCGCTCGGCGGTGAGCACGATGTCGTCAGTTTGGATTATCGGAATTAAAAAAAAAGGGGAATTCTTTTAAAGGATAGATGAATGCAGGTATTGGACGAAGGAATAAACAAAATTTACATTTTTGACAAAATGGCGGCAATTTGAAAAAAATAATCGTTTTCGATGAAATTTTTCACTTTAAATTGAAAAAAAAAAATATAGTAAAAATGTTTTTACATCTTATTCCTTCGTTCAATACCTGAAGAATGTATCTAAAAAGATTGTGTTAAAATTTCAGCCCGATTAGTTGAGCCATCTCTGAGAAATCTTGCTCACCGACTCACGCCCCGTTCGCACGGGAGTTAAAAAAGCGTTGCGTTAAAACCCGGCGTCGGCGCTTTTTTAACGCCTTAAATTTGAGTGTTCATACGAGCGCTTTTTAATCACTCTTGTCTCGCCTCGCGCTTTAGTAAGACGTGAGAATGGTTAGCGCTAATTGACTAGCAGTAGCGGTTTCTGTCGCTAGAAGGCGAAAAAGGAAACAGAAGGCATTCTGGGTACATCCTCTTAAAGAGCCAAGATACGTAAAAGGGCAGTTTTTTGCCACTTTTTTTTTATTATTGTCGAATGTCTATAGCAGGGTTTCTCAAACTTGTGGTTCACGAATCCCTGTTACTGTTTCAAGGTGACATCGAACCCCTTAAGCCTTAAGTAACTAATCCCCCACCCCCCAAAAGAAAGTCATAAAACTGTCTGCTGAAGAAAATAAAGATTTACCTATTTCAATAAAAGATAAAGTGCCAAAAGAAATATCTTTTCTTGCCTGTTTCTTGTCGCAAATGGTGTCAATTTTAGGAGTATTTTTGGACAATTTTAACTTTAATTCTAACTTGGTATCAAGTCGATTTAGTTTTTATCATGGCCAGGTGAGAAAATCCAGTCTCACATATGTATGTTGTAGCCAATATGTTTGCCGCTCGTTCCTGCTAAGCGTCAAGTAGCCATTACATATATCTTGTCACGGAACCCCTGCCGTCGAATGGCGAACCCCACTTTGAGAAACCCTGGTCTATAGCAACTGATGAAATAATAAAAGATTAAGACTCTAAACTGTAAAGAACTATTTATTTTAACTTAATTAACAATGACAGAGCACTATGAAATTATCGACCGTAACACCAAGAACCTTTATTAGTTAACGCGCAATTATGCGTACATGTATATTGCTATTCAATTATACTAGGCGCTGCGCATGTCTGCGTTTCTCCCAACAGCAACATTTGACATATTGTTGAAAATGGTTGGCCCTCAAATAAATTTCAAGGTACCATCTGTACAACAGCTGGTTTTTACACTGAGATAAGTAAAACAATATTTAAAAAAATATAATTATATTTTTTAAAACGAAATTAATCATAACGACATCATTGCCAACGCAGATAAACAAGACACGTCCGCTCACGAGGACAGCGCGCTGCGCACTGAGTACCTACTGACTGCAGCGCCGGCGCTTTTTTACCGCTCGTGTGAACAATAGTATGAAGTTGCATTGTTCTATTTTCAACGCCCAAAATCGAAAATGCAACACTGCGCGATAAAAAAGCGTCGCGTTATAAAAGCGCCGTCGTGTGAACAGATACTTGGGAATGCATTTGTTGCATTTGAACGCTTTTTTAACGCGCGTTAAAAAAACTCCCGTGCGAATGGGGGCTGAAATGACAGTGTTGAGATAAACGCGTTTAAAGTTTCAGAAGTAGTTTACACATAGGTACTTAAATTAAAAAGTATTTATCGGATTGACTTCAAATTTTCAGAGAATATACTCAAATATATGTACCTACATTCCGAAAATGAAAAAAAAAAAGATTTTTTGAAAATTCTAACTGCGTATAACCCCTTAAAGTTTCAGAAGTAATTTATACATAAGGTAAATTAAAAATTAAAAAGTATTTATCGGATTGACTTCAAATTTTCAGAGAATATACTCAAATATATGTACATTCCGAAAATGAAAAAAAAAAGAAAGATTTTTTGAAAATTCTAACTGCGTATAACCCCTTAAAACATCAAAAATGCATTCAACCATATTTTTAAAAATTGTAAAACAAACTCGTTAGGAATAAACGCATTGTGTAATGAATAATTCTGTGATTAAGTTTCTCTAATAATCATATCTTAAGACTTACTGCCGCGTGGTCTCGCGGCACAAGTATGTGCCGTGCGATCTAAAGGTCCCGGCTTCGATTCCCGGGTCGAGCATAGTGTTGTTGGGTTTTTCCATTAGGGAATTTTCAATAGCTACACGGAGTCTAGAAATGTGCCCGAAAAACGGCAATAGGCCCGCCCCCTATTACGTGGGACTGATACATACCTGGCGAAATGTGGGTGCTGAAATGCACCTCTGCCTACCCCTTCAAGGAATACAGGCGTGAGATTATATTATATTTGTGTGTGATATCTAAAGATATACGTTCTACCTAGTTTGGGAACTTCAGAAGTTAAAAGGATTAGAAAATATCTTTATTTAATTCATATATATTTAAGCCTCTGTCAACCGCTTTATTTCAATAAATTCAATCCAACATCCATAATATCATCATCAGCACAAAGACGTCCACTGCTGAACATAGGCCTCCCCCAATGATCTCCACAGTGACCTGTTGGAGGCAGCCTGCCTCCAGCGACGTCCCGCGGCCTTAACCAGGTCATCGGTCTATAATATATGAATGTCAAAATAAGACATAATATCACTCCTATCTTGTCTATACCATTGGGTCACCGACTAAACTAACGTAACTAATGTGGTAGCTCTAAACAATCGTCCGGGCGGCTGCGGCACTATTGTGGGCGCTTCTCGCCCACGCCCCGTGGTCGCCCCACTTGGCACGAAGATGGCTTTGGGGGTTTTGGTCGGTATGCCGGCTTAGGGATTTCGTTAGGGACTCAGCAATAACAACTGCGCGAACGTGACGCCCCGCGCGCCGGGTTGGAAGGCCTGAGGCGGAGGAACGAGCGTGGTGGACTAAGGTCCATCTCCATTCAGCGGTAGAGGTGAACCGTCTGCCCAACAGGGGTATATGGGCTTACATACTAATTATGTAGGTATAGATTGTATTGTGCAGGTTTCTTAAGTTTTTATTCTTTTACACGTGATAAATAAGAATAAATACATATTATAAAAAAATCAGACCAGTGGGATTTGAACCCACAATCGCCGAGATGGTATCTCGACTGATTCTTTGACGAAAGGTGTAATTAAAACACGAAAGCGTCCGTATATGAAGATATTATATTTTCAAAGAACATGTATTTTTTTTATTTTTCAGCATAATTTCGGTCAATACAACGTGTGAAACAATACTCACTGTTTATATACCATTATATTATGTAACAAGTAACTAATGTTAATATAATACCGACAATTATTGTGATTTAACCCATACATATCATCTACACACATTTGATTCGATACAAAACATTTAATTCGCTCATAGCTGCAATAAGTCGATGCTTACAACATTAAACAATGCCCGAACAACACTTAAAATACACAGAAATATCTGGAAGGAATCGACAGAGATAGAAACGGCGATGCTAACGATATATTGCAGCTTCGACATCACAAACTCGCCTATCGCACACCAACACACTACAGCGTTTGTGAATAAAGCCATATACTTGACAACGTACTATAAAATGTGATTAAATTAACAACAGAGTTATATTGTGATCGAGGGGAGTATAATTAGTGAACAATACAAATAATCAACGCAATATCGGATCATCGATTACAATGGAATAATCGACTATCGTCCCTAATCGATTGAACGTGTGGTAAAATTAAATAACAGCGTTTATCTTCATCTCCGGGACGAAATGTTTATAAAAATATAAAAAGACAGAGTAAAACATCAATAAACCTCTATGACGTGTCTTAAGCATAACCGGATAAAACTTATGTTATATTTAAAACAAACAACATATCACGAATGTTTCATTCACATATCAAATTATTTGTCAACGGATTCAGATTTATCACGAATTCAATACTGCATGTAAACCGCACGTTGTAAAAAGCTCAAAATACAGAAATACACTATATTCGGGTAGTGACACAGCTGCCGTCAAAGGAAGAGGCGACGTAGTGGCATATCCCGCCCGCGCGACTTATTCCAGCGCCGGCGGTCACGCAGCGCACACGTCCCACGCGCAAACGATGCGTTCTCTCCACAGTAAACTATTCATATGTTATTTATAATGTAAGGCAGTGCTTTTTAAGTAATTTTACAAGCGTTTTTAACAACAGTTCGAACATTAATTCCATATAACCAGTTCAAGAAGTGAAACCGACGTATATAGCCCGTAGTAAAGGCTGGTTAGTTTTATTTAGGAACGTATTGCGTAATCGCCATTAACGTTGCTTAAATTAAAAGAACTACGTTAAACAATTTTAGAGAAGCTAATATTATACAATGATATGCAGCCTGCTTCCGAATGATCGTATTTTTGTGCATGATATGTTCATTTAGAAAATTAATTCCGCTAACAATATAACCATTATTTTGCAATATGCTAACGTGACGACAATATACTTATTCAAATAAAATTATCTAAGCATTTCGTTTACAAACTCTAATACAACATTATTAGAACAAATCAATTCGATCTAATGTAAACCTTGAATAATCTAATTCCCCTAAAAAGTAGATACAGTAGGCTTAAAAGACTTTTGTAATTCGCTCTTAAACAAATCAAAACGGTACTAATTACTAATATCTTATTATGAATACGTGATCTATTCCACGATAATACGCTGTGGCTATTTACGGAATAAAGAGAAGAAAATTAAACAAAGAAATTACGTCTTCATAATAACTTTATAAAGTGATTTTTATTCGTATTGCATTCATAATTCATATCACTGATTATACGAGTATTTAATAGATAAATAATATGTTATAAACGTTTAAGTATTTGTTAAAAATAGACACAGAATAGTTTCCTAGAGTTATTGGTAGAGTATACATTTTTGTTTAACAAGTGCTTTTGAGAAATTTGGTTCCGTTTCGATTGTATTAAAAAAATATTCACCTTTGACCTTCGTAAAAAAAGGAGAAATAAAAAATAAAACGAAAAATAAAAATAAAAACAAGATTTATTTACAAAATGAAATTAAAATGAACATCTTTGGTCTTATGGCACTATTAAACGCGAGTGGCAAGCGAAGAGGTAGTTTCAAATTGTCGTTAACTGCGAGTTGATGCGAGAGATTACGTGTGGTAAGCGATGGTAAGGTAGCGGGTGATGTGACTAATGCGATGACGCTAAGGCCACAAAACACATTTAGGTTTTCGACTTAGCTTTGCTGACGTCAGAGCACTGTCGCTGGGGTGTCCTCCTCCTGTCATCGATAGCAATGTTATTAAGTTGCACAAACTTACATCTCCAACCGTCATGAGCAAAACCGAACCTCAGCCAAAAACGTATTCATAATGTTAGATAAAACTTCGATGAAAACACTGATATTAGTGACGTAACTGAATTTAATTACGTTTTTGACGGAGTTTCGGAAACTTTTTTGCCAATAATATACGTTCTGGACGAATTTTTGTAGATCTTAGACGAGATATTAACAGTAAAATTTGAAATTACATACAAATTGAACACATTAACGACGCGAATCATATTGAAATGAGTATATTATTAAAACCCACTAAAGAATAATCAAAAACCTCAAATATCGAGCTATTTATTATATCAGTAACAGCAATACTAACTGCAAAATTCACTATAAGAATAACTTCCAACTCATTCGATGTAAATATCATCGACTAAAAGGCCAAAGAACACATTAAAATTCTTTATCTAAATTGAACGTTTTCTCTTAATACTAAGAAGTAACTGCCATTGTTGCTTAAGAAGATAGTTAATAATAATGCCATTCCTAGATCTTTATACACCATGGTTTAATGACCACAATTAACAGACCACGTTTGTCCGATCCAAAGGTCTTTAGGCATGAACCTGTGACAAATTTTATCCGATTCGTAAGAATCAGAGCTTTAGTCGATTTAAATTGTGTCATAGGAAAACTCCCAGAATTTGTCATAGTTTGTAAATTGAATATTGAAATTGTATTATATTTGCAATTAAATATTGCTTTAATCAACTTTATAATTAATTGGTTACTAATAAAATTGTCATTAAAATTAAGCAATCAAATGTGTCATTTCACTCGCGCAAGCACACACAGCGCAGAATTGAGCAATTAAGATTAAGTTGGTCACTCATTTAAAGTTTGCACTCAATTTACTTTATGCACCCTGCCGATGTTAGGTAATAAGGCATTTACTCAAATCAAAACAAAAACAACATGATCGAATATCAAGGAACACTGGAATAAAATTGAAAAATTTGTTGAATTACCAAAAAGGGGCTAAATTTCACTCACGCACACGGCACACACATTGTGATTCATGTCAAAAGAAATTTGGTAGTTAGTATTTGGCATTGTGATGGGATATTTGGCACAAACGTTATCCAAGCCAAACCCATTCTCAATACGTTCCTGCAAATTACCCAGACAATTACATTGTCGCCGTAGATGTCTATGAGGCCGTCAGCCAGCGTCAGGTCGACCGGCAGAGATCCACGCTCCTCCTGTGTTATGGGCGCCTGGTACCCAACCCGCAGCTCCACTATACGCTCGTTCTACAAAATATCGTTTTTATAGCCTTTTTTATTTAGACTTGTATATAAAAACCTTTAACATACCACCTGATTCTCTGAGATGAAGGTCTCATGTTGTGTTGTATATTTAATCGTCTTCAGTTATATCAATCCAATCTCAAAATTATTATCTGATATTGCGATATACCGAACTTTAGATATAAAAATAATGTGATACATTTTTTAAAGGAATATAGAATATTTTTGTTCAATGCTTGGAACAGCGGAGTTAACCAATTGGAAATAAATTGAATTTTTCTGAATATTTTTTTAAAGACTCAAGTTTCGGTCGATCTAAATCGACGATCGACCGAACCAACCACACCAGGAACGCATATGTCCAAATATACACATACCAATACAATATCTAAGATCATAATGTCATAGCCTTAGAAATTAAAAGCCAATTTATTGCCATTACCTCCATCTTCAATCTGCTGAGCAGTCTATCTTTTTCGCTCTTGAGCGAATCACATCTCATTGTTTCGTTTTCGTCCAAAACTCCTTTTACTTCCAGTTCGGCAATTTGAGCATCCTTCTCACTGATTGCTGCTTCCAATAAATCTTGGCTAGAATTAGAGCAAAGAGGTTTTATCGTACAAAGAAATCATGGATAACCGCCATGCATGCAGGGTAGGTCAAGTTAGATGAGGAAGCCCTAAACCCTGAGAAGGTTGTAGAGAAGCCCGTGCTTAGCAGTGGTACGCATATGGGCCGACTTAGTAAACTAAGTAGTTAGATTGTCGTC
This sequence comes from Hemaris fuciformis, assembly GCA_907164795.1. Lineage (NCBI taxonomy): Eukaryota > Metazoa > Arthropoda > Insecta > Lepidoptera > Sphingidae > Hemaris > Hemaris fuciformis. Next base: position 3,700,662 of record OU015454.1, read on the forward strand.
CCGATAGCAAAGTAACTTTTATTTTATTTATTATAATATAGATAATAATTTATGATTTCCGTGATATCAATTACAGGAAAACGTATAAATTACTTACATGACATGTGATAGTTGACGCAGCACAACTTCCTTCGTTTTTTCACAATCCTGCAGCGATGTTTCAAGCTGCTTCAAGCGCTTTAGAACAGATGAGCACGTCTCACAACTTAAAGCTGATGCGTTTTGTAAAGATCGTATTCGTTGCTCCATCTTTCTCATCTAAAATAATTATTTTGTTATTATTGTTAGCAATGCAAATGCTGTTATTAAATTTATTTCTATTGGTTATAAAAAACAATTGTTTTATTTTATATCCACAAACACTTCTCAGTTTTGAATAAAAACTAATTGAAAGTTTTGTTTTGTCACTTTTTTGCGATAGTTTCAAGAGAGTGATCCAAACTTAAATTCGTCAAATTATTCACATTTTATCAAAAGTGTGTATTGAAGACTCAAAATTTTCTAATGATGATCTCAATCTATCCGAATCTCAATAGCCGGCAATGAGCTTACTATTTTAAATCTGAGCCACAGAGCAGGCAGTTATTAATTATTTACTCGTAGTATATTTTATATAAATGTGCGTAAACAGTTGACTACAATGTAAATAGGTAACTAGGTTGTACAATTTATATCATAAAGAATGTATGATTTCGTAATGATACTTACCTTGTGCAAAGTTTCAATTCTTCTCTGTTCTTCCTCATAGAAAACCTTTTCTCTTTCCGCAGCAACCATAAAGGATTCTTTCAAAGCCTCCTCAAGTTCGAATATCCTTTTATCTTTGCTAACCGCTGCCGCCACACCACATTGCTTGTTTATTAATTGCTCCAACTCATTTATCCTGTCATCTTTGCTCCTCACAACCGCTAGCAGCTGTTCAAATTCTGCTATATTATTGTTTTCTCTTAATGCTTCTTCCAAAATGGAAATGCACCTCTGCTGTTCGATTATTTTAGAGTTTTTGATTGCTATTTCCTTTGTGAGGTCTGCTACTTTTTTGGTGAGTTTAATAATATTAGGCGCGTTGTCTTTGTCCGCACTATGCACGCTTAGATTATTATCGCTCCTGCTAAATCGACATTTGTCAATCCTATCCACTACCTTACCACTCTTTTGCAATTCAAAAAAGCTCTTACTTCTCTTAATATTCGTTAACTCCTGACTATCTGAAATTTTTAATACCTCAGAAAGAATTAGTGACGATTCGTTGAGTTCTATTTCTAAGTCTATAACTTTCATCTTGTTCTCCTCCAGTTTGGATTTCAACATGTCCTTCTCTGACAAAGTTTTGGTCAGATCCTCAATAGCTGCTATTTCGCTCTGTCTCGCTTTATTCAGTTCCTACCGACAGGGATCGAAAGATGAAAACAAACAGAAGTAAAAAAAAAATGAAATTTGAAAAAAATTAAATAAATTTACTTCAACAACAAAATTTCAACAATATAAACCCAAAAAATATGTGGAGAAAGGTCAACATAGATTTAATTTTATTAATAGTTAATATATATCGCATAACAAGTTCGAAGCTGGGTAACAGGTCGACTAGTGGACATCTTACTCGTTCTATCTAGATACATGAATACTTAACAGTTTTACAATATTGTATTATTAGTTTTTTTTATCAATACTTAAAAAATAATTCCCGCTGAACACGATTATTTCATTTGTTAAACATCGCTTATACGTTATATATATCTAAACTAATAATTTGTCTTGTGTGCTGTTACAGTGTAACTGAAGTAGCTCTGTTCGCGGTGGGGTGCTCATTACTCAATTGACTCGAATGATGGGCAGACCGTGATGTATCTGAACACTTTATATTTAATGTAAATATAAACACTCAAAGTGATGTATAGCTTACGTGTTATGTTTAGAAAACACGTGGAGTACGGAGTGATCGCTTACTGAATCTTTATCAAATCGACTGTTAAAGAAAAATCATTGAAATGAAAAGAGCAAATAAATGAACGACAGTCTTGGTGCTAAGGACTAACTTAGAAAAAGCTTTTGAGGAAGCCAGCGGGTCCGGCCTGTGATGCAGCATGAAACAGAAACATTAGTCGGGTTAGTACATGTTATACCACTCATTTCAATAAACAAACATTTATTTCTCAAGATCGATCTCAATAATGCACTAACGATGTTAAAGTTTGTGAGTGACGCTCTCAAATAAATTATTTTCATAACTTAATTTAAAATCGATCTAGAGATACATAAATATGATAGTTTACTGAAATTGGCCGAAAGATTAAATATATTATATATTAAAAGTAAAGTGATTCACGACGACAAAATTTTTATTTACCATAATAGTGTTTATGATAAGATAAACCAACTTTAGTTTTAAAAATCTGGCATTTCATTTCTAAGAGCCCAATATTATTGTTTTAAAGGTATAATTAATTAGGCTTCTTTAACGCTTAGTCAAAATGATATAATCCAATTAATGTCATATTGAAAAAAAAATGTCTTGTTGACCAAGATGCAGAGTTAATAAAAATCAAATATTTTTGTTATTGTAAGTTAGTAACATTATTAGTTGTTAACTAAAAATAAAGTGAATAATTAAGTTACCTCTTCCCTTTGTGCTTGTGCTTGTTGCTGACTTTTCAATTTGGCTTGAAGGTTCCGTACAGACCTAGAACATAACACGGCTTTTGTATAATTTTGAATTGAGCTAAGTAAAACTTAGTTGAGTTTTATAGTAAAAACTATAATCTTTGTAATAGTGTAAACAGCTAATTCGATTGTAACGATTTTTAATTTACATCATTCTGGATATTAATAGTCTGAGTGTTTGTGAGACCGAAAAGTCTTTGGTACTTTCTGATACCCACGACACAAGACTTGTATCTTAGTGTGGGATCAGAACTATGAATGCAACTGTTGGGTGTATTTATTTATTTAAATACTCACTGCTGCAAATCCATGATCTGTTTCTCCTTCTGCGCCTGTTCCTCTTGCGACATCTGCACGAGTTGCAGCAGCCGTTCCGTCTCGGTCGTGAGGCGCTTCGCCTCCTCCTTGGTCTGGTCAAGCTGCTGTTTCAACTGATCGGCTTCCTTCTGCGAGTCTGTCAGCTTGCGGTTTATGTCAGACACCGCCGCTGCGCTGCCGCCGGCCTGGAATCATCATGAGCGCGACTATTATATCTATTACTATTTATTGGGCCACGGGATAAGTATTTTGTTGAAATTTAGAAATTTTGGTAATACAATAAGTATTCTATTGATAATGCCATACTTTAAATGCTAGTCAAATATTTTACATCTTAAACGTTCTCTGTCTCGATTCCTCTAACGTCTCAGATTAAACAAAAAGCTGAACATGTTGTAATTATCGATACGTATTTAGGTAATGTTTATAAGTAGGGCCGATAGTCGCCATTTTTACATTCATAGACATTTGATTTATAAAACAAAAAAACAAGTAACTTTACCTTCCTCAAAGATGCTTCCATTTGGTCCATTTGCTCTTTTCTCTTCTTTAACTGTCGATCCAATTCCGTCAGCGATTTCTCCTTCTCCTCCACGTCTTTTCTCTTATTTTCCCACGTTCTTCTGTGGTCTTCGAATTGTTTTCTTGCGTCTTCTAACTTCTTGTATTCCTCTTGCAGCTGCTTTTTAGCTTGGGCTGCGTCTTCTCCAGCTTTCGCGTTCTGGCTTCCAGCCGCCTGGAGTTTCTTGTTCGCTTCGCGGAGATCGAGCTGTTATCGAAAGCCAAAGATTAGGAAGGGAAAAACAAAGACGATACAATGAAGTAAGCTTATATAAAGCTGTAACGGCGACGTATATACACACAAATCTTAGCTCACTTTGACAAGCAAAACTTTTTACAAACAACTTTGCAAAACATAATTTCGTAATCAACAGCAAAAAATTCAACGTGATCTCCATAAAAATTGAATTTGCAAGACGACGAACAATCAAAAATATTGCCAATAATACACAGTACATTAGCGAGCACGGCTGAAAAAAGATCAATAAAATTAACATATCGTCATGTACATAAAGCTTTTATTGCAATTTTCTTGCACCGAACATTACAAGGGCACATCAAGAACACGCTTGGATCAGTGCAGTTTCACGATAAATAAATGTAGGGTGCAACAATTTTGCTCAATGTTCAAACACAACATACATTCCAATGATGTTTATTCACGTCCAGAAACACTGCGATGATGGAACTAATAAAATAAATACGAACAATGAGGGGTTGGAGGATGCCCAGCGGGCTGTGGGTGACATGCTACTATACAACGACAATGTACGTGACAACCGGCGATGATGATCCAAATAAAAATCAAATGTATGAACGCCCAAAACAATATCTACACGGTAACACCGGTGCAATGAAAGCAGACAACGTTATCGATTCGAGGTTCAATCGAGTTTAGGTGTTAATTAAAAGCGGTAATATATTATCAGCAAATTGGGTAGGGATCAAAACTCGATTCAACCACGTTGTTTTCCGACAGCCGCTGGTCGCCGGGCGATCCTCCAACTGACCTGGCTCTTCTCCAATTCCTGAACGAGCATCTCGAGCTGGGACTGGCATCGTTCCCGCTCCACGGCGAGCGCTCGAGATTCCGCATGCGCCGCTTCAAGCTGCTTTTGAACCTCTCGCACGTCGGACGGTCCACGCGCTTGAAGCTGCTGTAACTGCTGCTGTTGTGCCTGGAACTGTTTCTCAAGGGACTGCAAGCGCTGTTGGCATTCAGACAGAGCTTTTTCCGCCGCGATTGCTTTAGTTTTCTCGGCTTCAACTGCAGCCCGCCATTTGTCAAGTTCTGCCACTTTCTGAGCTTCTTTTTCGGCCTTTTCTGCACGTTGCTTAATACTGTCTCTTTCTTTACTAAGACCTTGCAATTGTTGCTGCAACTTAGCAATTTCTCTCTCACGACTTTCCAGGACGGTTTTAGTGCCACGTTCGGAGTCTTGAGCCATTTTCCTTTGGTCTTCTTTCAGCCTGCGCACCTCTTCTCGCTGTTTCTGAAGCTCTGCTTCCGAAGCATTTAGTTCTCGTTGGAAGTTAACCAGCATGTCTTGCGATTTTTCTAGCTGTGCTACTAATTGGTCTCGTTCAATAGTCAACTGCTTTGTATCTGCCTCTAATTTCACAATCTGTTTCTCAATAGCATCGGCCTGTTTGTCCCGCTGTTCCAATATAGAAGCCATCTTCTCTCTATCCCGCACGGACTGGGCCAGCTCTTGTTGAAGCTTCACTAAAGTCTCTTGGGTTCTGTGATCCAAAGTTCTCTGTTGTTGCTCAATATTGCGTCTCGTATTCTGTATTTCAGTTCGGAGTGCATCTCGCTCTTGTTCTATCTGTCTCATTTCTAGAATTGTTCTTTCCAAGCGCTCGTGCATTCTACCTAATTCGTTCGTCATCCTGTCGTATTCGACTCGCGTCGTTTCGTTCGTTTCTTGATATTTCGACAAATGCATCTGTGACTTTTCGAGTTCCTTTGCTAAGCGTCCTGCCTCCATTTCGGTAGCATCCCTTGCTTGAATAGCCTTTTCCAACTTGTCTCGCAATCGTTCAATCTCAAGCCTGTCTTCGGTTCTTGCTTTATCACCGGCCACTGCCTGGAGCTTCATCCTTTCGATTTGTTGCAATTCTCCTTTGAGTCTCTCATTATCTTTGTCCAATTGTTCTGAACGCAACTTGAGCTTCTCACACCGGTCCCTGAATTTCTCGCACTCAATATGAGCGCGTTCCAGTTCTGTACGCTGCTTTTCTACCGCCGCACTGAGCTTCGTAACTTCTCCTTTGGACAACTCTAATTGTATGTTAAGTTCATGGAACTTAGTCTCTGCCTGTTCCTTCTCTGCCTGTAGACGCTGAATGTCAGCCTGTGAAGCTTCGTAACGCTCGCGTTGCTTGTCAAGTTCTGCCTGCATTCTATTAACCTCACTGGTCCATTTATCCTGTTCGAATTGGTATTTACCTCGAAGGTTCTCGACACGGTCCAGCTCGGAGCGCAGACGGGTCACTTCCTCTTCGGCCTTGCGCGCTCGTTCCAGCTCTAACGTCGTCTTCTCTAATCGTGTGCGCAGTCGCTCCACTTCCAGTTTAGTTCTCTCGTGTTCTTCTTTAGTGTCGTGGTACTTGCCGTAACGTGCTGCATACCTTTCAGCTTCTTCTCTCGCACCACTTGCGTCTTGTTTCACTTTGTCTAACTCTGCTTGAACTCTTCTCAACTCAGCGGAAGCCTTATCATGTTTGTCGTACATTTTTTCTAGTTCTATTTGAACTCTGGCCATCTCTTCTTGTGTCTTTTCATTAGAAGCCTGTGCTTTGCCACACTGTGTCATTGCTCGGTCATATTCGAATTGCAGTCTTTCACTGTCTGCCACCAATTTTTCTTTTTCACCCTGAAGCCTTCGTAATTCTATTTGACTTTTTTCGTACCGTTCTCGAACCATTTCGATATCAACACTCAATCTATCCATATCTTCTTTGGCTTTCTCTTCCTGTTCTTTGGTCCTGCCCAGCTGTAAAGAGGCCCTATCATACATTTCCTGCAACCTAGCCAATTCGTCTTGCAGCTTTCTTGTATCCTCTCTTGATTTTGTTGATAAATGCACTTGTTTCTCCAATTCTAGCTCAATACGATCTTTGTCTGCTTCTAATATATCTATCTTATTTTGAAGTCTGTAGATTTCGTTTTGTGATCTGAAAAATAAATAAGTATTTATCACTATATGTACCTGTTTAATTCCTGTACAAATAATGCTACTACAAATATCGCCACCAACACAAGACGACAACTAGCGCATAATGTACCTATCATACTTTTCGAGCATTTTCTCGTATTCTTTGTGCGCAGTCTCCTTTTCTTCGATGGTCTTTTGTGTAGAATACAAAGCTTTGTCTAGTTTCTCTTTCAATATTTCCAATTCCGTTAAGGCGTCGTCTCTTTCCATCTGAAATGATATAGTTTCATTGGCTTAGTTAATTTTACTTTGATCTTTTATCTGTTTCTATTGAAATTGGCCTTAATCGATTTAATACCCATAATCGCTTATGAATATTTAAATTAATTGCAAGTAAATATCGCTTTACAGAAAGGACAATATGGATCAATTGACTAATTGTACATTTATGAATATAGGGATGATGGTGACAAAGAGAATCGTAAAAAGTTTTTTATATGGCATTTAGTTAAAACAGTCAGCCTCTGGAGTCTTGATAGTCGAAAGTCCTAATCAAAAACAAACACCTATACTTTCGAAAGCTATATATAATCTATAACGATTCTAAAAACCAATATTATTCATCATCATCATCATCATCATCAGCCCATATACGTCCCACTGCTGGGCACGGGCCTCCTCTACCATTGCGAGGGTTTAGGACTTAGTCCACCACGCTGGCCTAGTGCGGGTTGGCGGACTACACATCTAAGAAATTCCTAAGAACTTTTTTAGGTGTGCAGGTTTTATCACGATGTTTTCCTTCACCGTTAAAGTACGTGATAATTCATTGTGAATACACACATAACTTCGAAAAGTCAGAGGTGTGTGCCTGGGGTATTCAGAGACTTGCATTATACAAGGAACCCATAGAGCAAGGTTTAACCCATCTTAACCGCAATGACACTGCGACATTTTCCAACAGATTTAGACAGAAGAAAAATGTTCTAAGATCCTTGAATGACAGAATTACCGTAAGTTTCTGGTGCTGTTGATGTGCTTTCTCCCATCTCTCTCGGAGCACGTCGAGTTCTGTAGCAGCACTATCACGATCCCTAGCAGCTCTGTTGGCAGCCGCGGCGGCAGCCTCAGCGCGCTCGCGACAACTAGCGGCTTCGGCAAGAGCTGTGTCACGTTCTTTCTGGATGCGAGTTATCAACGCCTGCAATAGAACAAATGATTGAATTTAAAAAAACTGCTTTGTTCCAAATGTTTTCTTGTATTCTCAAATATTTTTGACTAGATGGAAACTGTCTTGTCTTGTAAAGTTCATTGGAGAGATTTGTTATACGCAGTATATAAGTATCATCTGCAATTATATACATAATATGTAAAATCTTTGATGTATCACGTATGTACAATTATGAAGAAACAATTAAATAATAATTCGAAAAGTCGATTAACCTTCTTTATTTATACTCTTATGCAGTGGCGGTACTTCCACAGAAGCCCAAAAGCCCAGTTTGCCTTAGAAAATTCCGAATCTTTAAGCTTTAAATATTTATTTAACAAAATCAATTTGACATCTAAATGAGAATATTGTGACTCCAAAATAAACAATTATATACTAGACATTACACAATTAACGTGTAACGCTTTTCGGCTTCTATGGAAGTACCGCCACTGCTCTTATGTAGTCTTTGTATAGATGTAATATAGATTGTATTGTATTATTTATGTATTGGAAAAGTAACCGAGCGATCTAGAGGTCCTGGGTTCGATTCCCGGGTCGGGCAAAGTGTTATTGGGTTTTTCCATTAGGAAATTCTCAGTAGCAGCACGGAGTCTGGAATTATGCCCGAAAAACGGCAATAGGCTCGCCCTCTATTACGTGGGACTGATACATATCTGGCGAAATGTGGGTGCAGAAATGCACCTCTGCCTATCCCTTCGGGGAATACATGCGTGAGTTTATGTATGTATGTATGGAAAAGTAGCATAATTAGAAAATTTCTACCAAGATTTGAAGTAGACGCTAGAGTTACCTAGTTGTGCTCTACTCCGTAGACGTGGCAATAAAGCAGTAATTTGCCCTGTTTCTTTATTATAAACAAATAATTACAACGGTCTTCGCTAAACGAAAGAAATACCCGCGCAGATGTTTTTAAACCAGTTCATGATTATAAAAATAGTGACGCCTATTACGACGAACCCAAACAACTTAGAATCAAGGGCAGCTGTTGATTACGATGAATTAAGATACGTCTAGACAACGCGTTTCAATTGGTCAAACATTTATTCTAAAAAAAATATCTGTAGGAATAGAAGATATACAAATTGATACAGTCTGTAAATTCCAGTCGTGAATGCCTCGAGGCTTAGGCACGCGGTCGAGAATCTCGACTGTCGCGGGTTCAAACCCCAGGCACACACCTCTGACTTTTCGAAGTTATGTGTGTATTCACAATGAATAATCACGTACTTTAACGGTGAAGGAAAACATCGTGATGAAACCTGCACACCTAAAAATTCTTAGTAATTTCTTAGGTGTGTAGTCCGCCAACCCGCACTAGGCCAGCGTGGTGGTCTAAGGCCTAAACCCTCTCAATGGTAGAGGAGGCCCGTGCCCAGCAGTGGGACGTATATGGGCTGATGATGATGATGAAATTCCAGTATTTTGATTGAAATAGATCGTATTTATGTATGATTTATAAGTAAATGAGAAACTACGAAAAAAGTAATTTATTAAAAAGATGTAAACAACATTTGTCTGGGTGCCTAATCAGGAAAAGTTTCACACCAAACAAATTTTACATAATATCGTATTTAATACTTTAAAATCAGTTTGACGATTTGGCGCATGGTCGAGAGGCCTCTATTTAAATCTAATTGGAATTCATCAATATCAGAACAGAGTCTGCAAATGTGACTGAAACGACAAATTGCAAGGTAATTGGTTACATGACGAAACATCGATGCACATAACACCTCTGTTAGTCAGGGATAACTTTTCTATAGTACGCGGTCGTCAGTCGTATTTAATGAAGTTTATCACAAAGAAAAATCTGTGTGACACAAATTTTAATCACCACTTTCAAATTCATACAAATATCACATCTTACAGTTTAGCTCCCCGAGTGCCAAATCTCTATTCCAGAACTGTCACAGATATCTCCACACAAATATTACAATAAATAAAAAGATATGTTTACGAATGTACATTACGGCTCGGTTGGCAAGATTCCACCGAAGTTCCATGTCTGAAGGGTATCTCCGTGGCGAATATTTTATTGCCAATATACATTGGTTGTCGACAGAAACGAAACTTTGTCTCGCAGGTATTTTATATCGACGCGGTTAGATTTTGTATGCGATCTAGCAGTTTTTTGTGGTAATTTATGGGGAATCGAAGGTAGAACATAAAATAGGGTATATTCTATACGTCTATTTTTTTATACGGATTCACAAGGTCACATTATTTAAAGAATGTTGTAAATCTTTTGAATTTACTATTTTATTTTAAATTATAAAACAAGCAACTCTAGTTATTGTTTAAATATTTCAAAATAAATTTAACGAAGATCAACCTGTACGCATACGTCACTTTACGGTATTTTTATGGCTGTATTTAATTAACATTGTCGATTAACTAAATGTTAAATAAGATTTTTTTTGGTAAGCTGCGCGAAATATTACAATAATCCAACAATTAAAAAAAAAACAACTTTTAATTTTGTCCGATATAATCACTAGCCGATCTTAACTTCGTTAGGATTTAAACTCATAGACAGGATTAAGTAATTCATCTGCTTGTACTCGTACTACAGAAAAACACAAAATACAGCTAACGACTACATCGTGTTTCATTATGACATCATCTTCAAAAAGATCGTGTTCTGTTTAACCGCAAAAAGTGTCTACAGCTGACAATCCATCAATCAGTATTTTCCCGAACGGGAGAAGATTCGTATCGAGTTTCAACGCTCATTGATCAATGCTTACCTAAATACCCCGAGAGCTTTTGTGCTCAAGTTATTTCTTGCTTTATTGATGTTCTCATATTTTCTGAGACTAAAATATATATTATTCATAATTTAAGAATTATTACAGATTGCCTGGTTGGTCACGCAGCATAGTGTGCGGTGTGCGATCGAGAGGTTGCTCAAATTTCTAAGTGGAGCACAGCACTACTGGGCTTTTCATTAGGATGTTTTAGTATCAGCCCAGAATTTGCAAAAAGGCACGAAAAACGGCAATCGGTTCGCATAAATACAGGGTTGCATGTATGTGTATAATACTTATGGTTGTTAGGAAAACGTTAATTTTTTTATTTTTTGTCAGGATTTTTTTAACGTCAATGTGTTTGTAGTCACCGTGGCTATTACCTGTCTTAGTTTCCGATCACGGCCTTTTTACACCCTGTTAGGTGACACGTACAAAACAATGTTCGTAAATGGTTGCTACATAGTCTATTCGTTAGGGAATTTACACGTTATATTCATCAAAAGCGATGCGTCATCAGTTAGAAATCAAAATTCACCCACATTAAATTAAATACAAAAAACAATTCCGAAAATTACAATCGGCAGTAAAAATCAAAATGATACAACCACAGACAAATAAAAACTGTTGCTGAAAACGATAAAATGATAGAAAATATTACTCCTATAGGTATACCTGGAATGGGTTGACAAATATTCACAATTTTAAATAACGTTTACCGTCCGTGCGGGTTGGCGATAGCATTTTTAACCACAAAAAGCTTTCCGATTGATACTGCGTCGTTTCATCAACTGTTATATTATTGACGAGCAATTTATTATTGAATACATTCATTTATTTTTAGTTGGTAGCGTGTTTCATGCTAGAATATTCTAAATTCCCTGAATTAGCTTGACTATTTTAGCATCTATATCTATATTTATAAGTCAATTAGGCCTTAGTCAAAAAACCGGCTTAGTGCATATTGGAAATTTCTATTTAGTACATACATACATAACCTCACGCCTGTATTCCCCGAAGGTGTAGGCAGAGGTGCATTTCTGCACCCACATTTCTATGTATCAGTCCCACGTAATATGGAGCGAGCCTATTGCCGTTTTTCGGGCACATTTCCAGACTCCGTGCTGCTAATCAGAATTTACTAATAGAAAACCCAATAACACTTTGCCCGACCCGGGAATCGAACCCAGGACCCTAGATCGTATGGCACATACTTGTGCCGTGAGGCCACCAGGCAGTCATAAAATAAAATAATTCTTATTAGTAATAACTTTTATGTGTGCAGGGGACATTTTGAGTCCATGTGAGTGTACTTATTTGTAATATTAAAAACTATATTTAAATTAATAGCCATAATATTTAAGCTTTTTGCATTAAAACATATTTGCCTTGTAAAAATTACTGAGGTGATGATAAAGCATGTAAACTTTTATTATACTATTCCTCGCGATCTATTTGACCTTAATGTTTCATTAAGAATTCAACACAATTATAAACCAATAAATGTTAGAAAGAACATACAATTCATTTTGAAAGTACTCTGTCTCCGAGGTACATTGACACAAATCGATAACAAAACCAAACGGAGACTATTTCTATCGCATTGTACAATGGATACACGGCTGTCTTTGTATGCCACTGTTCTGGCTATTTCGGTCCCTGTAGCGTTAATACTTTATACCTTGTTCCCTTTGAAATATCGGCTTTGTACACATTTCCTTGTGAGGCTAAAAATGTTTACTCACTAGATTGTGCTTCCGACTCAGTCGGTTTTATCTTCGGAATTATTTCCAGTTAGAGACCTAGTTTGACTTCTATACTAGTGGACGGATTTTGTTTGGTAAAAAAATTATTTTTTTACTTTTTACTTGCTATACATAGTTGAGGTTACATTTAGGACTCCTGACTCGTGTGTGTATGTGTATTCACAATGAATTATCATGTACTTTAACGGTGAAGGAAAATATCGTGAGAGCACACCAAAAACTTCTTAGGAATTTCTTAGGTGTATAGTCTGCCAACCGGCACTAGGCCAGCGTGGTGGACATCATTGAACATTTAGGATTTATAACATGCTGCAGCATTAAATTCATTTTTTTATATAATTTAGGTCAACGTGTGAAGTCTAATCGTTTTCAAACACAAACGCGGTTGTCAGCCGTTTATGATATTGTAATCCTTATGGCTTTTACAATAGTGTTCAATTTGAAAAAAAAACTGAAACTTAGTTTTTTTATTACTGACTTAAAATAAATGAATACTTTATTAGTAAATTTAATTGAATTATGATTACTTCAAAGGTTCAAACCCCAGGCACACACCTCTGGCTTTTCGAAGTTATGTGTGTATAATGTATTCACAATGAATTATCACTTGCTTTAACGGTGAAGGAAAACATCGTGATAAAACCTGCACACCTAAAAAATCTTAGGAATTTCTTAAGTGTGTAGTCCGCCAACCCTCACTAAACCCAACAGACAGGGGTTAGGCCTTAGTCCACCACGTCTCTCAGTTGTAGAGGAGGCCCGTGCCCAGCAGTGGGACTTATTTGGGCTGATGATGATGATTACTTATCAAACTCTTTTAAAAATAATAGGTAATGAAGTGATTTGACGTTAGATATATTTCGAGTCACAACATTATTACATTATTAGTGCGATATACTCTAAGAAACGGTATATTTAAAAAAAAATATAGGAGCTAAACTAACGTAATAATAAATACACCTAACAGTCACATACATAGTTCTGACCCCACACTAGGATACAAGTCCTGTGTCGTGAGTATCAGAAACAACTGAAACTTTTCGGTCTTACAAACACCCAGACCCGAAAGAAATATTTGTGGATCACACAAACATTTGTCTCGGTGCGGGGATCGAACCCGCGGCCTCTCGTTTCGCAAGCTGGTGTCTAGCCAAATGCGCCACGGGGCTGTCATTTGACTTATATGTGTATCAATTTTGCTTTACAAATTTTAATACTGTGCTCGACTTAGACGCCGCAGGTATCTTTTATGTAACATATCAAATGATTCAAAGTCCATAAACAAGTAACGACTGAATTCTCAATAAATCTAGACGAACATAAAGCGAGATTCAGCTACCGGCGCCGTCGAGTCTAGACAATTTCACGTAACACTTGATTTGTACTGAATAATGTATCTAGGCATTTACAGTCATTTACTGGGTTTATGTACAAAAATACTTAGCCTAGATCGAAGCTTCGTTGTTGTATTGTTCGCATCGCGGAAATATTTTTCATAGAAAAACATTAAAATATGGCGTGAATTTATTCTGAGAACGTCAACCGTTGAAAAATTCGGAAGATATTAAATCAACTCCGTCTTTGTTCGTAATACTGTGCTGTTTTCAAGATTTATTTTTGGTATAAAACTTGCAAGAAATAGAAATGAAAATGCAGAAATTTCATTTCGATTAAATTTTGGACGCTACTTATAAACGATTTATGCATTTGAAAATTATATTTTAGTCGATAGGATCTAAAGCTTATTAACATATGTACCTATAAATCCTAGCAAACGTAAAGCTAACTAATGCTAATCTTAACTGCCTGCCTTAGACTGCCTCGTGGTCTCGCGGTACAAGTATGTGCCGTGGGATCAAGAGGTCCTGGGTTCGATTCCCGGGTCGGGCAAAGTGTTATTGGGTTTTTCCATTAGGAAATTCTCAGTAACAGCACGGAGTCTGGAAATGTGCCCGAAAAACGGCAATAGGCTCCCCCCTATTACGTGGGACTGATACATACCTGGCGAAATGTGGGTGCAGAAATGCACCTCTGCCTACCCCTTCGGGGAATACAGGCGTGGGTTTATGTATGTATGCTAATCTTATTTAAATGTATTAAATTGAAATATAATTTACTCTATACTTTACACACTTGCATACTTTTACACAATTGCTCTGGTTTACTGCGACTTCGGTTGCTGGCTACTTTTATTGAGTAGTGAAATTTAAATTTTAAAAACACTAGTTTACAAAAAGTTTGCCGAATTTGGGTTACTGATGATGATTAGGTAACAAATTCTATTGTATTTTAAAGTCAGAAAATTATCCAGCAATAGTTAATTTATTTTTAATTCATAACGTAACAAAATTATGTTTAAAAACTAACTGTTTCCCGAAACTCCGTATGTGACTTATATATATTTTCCCTACAACAGACAGAGGTTAGGCCTTAGTCCACCACGTCTCTCAGTTGTAGAGGAGGCCCTTGCCTAGCAGTGGGACGTATACGGGCTGGTGATGGTATTTTTCCTAACCTTGCAATATATTTGATTGTTGCTCTGCTCCTATCGTAGCGTGATGATCCATTGCCTTCCTCGATAATTGAGCTATCTAACACTAAAATACTTTTTTTTTAATCGGACCAGTACTTCCTGAGATTAGCACGTTCAAGCAAGCAAACAAACTCTCCAGCTTTATAATATTATAAGTAATTTGTCGAGTTCTAAGACGTAGATATAGGTAGTCGTTACCATAGTTATTTGCTACGGTAAATATACAAAATAGCTTGTTAAAGTAATCGTTAATTTAATGTGCCAATTACTTCCCTCAGACTTCCAAACAGTATGAGCTGGGGTAATTCCGTAAGCTAGAGACTATTACGCTAATGGTAATTCGTATATTAATTGCGCGGTAATTAAATTCAATGGCCATTTGAAGATCGAGGCCTTGTTCGTACATAATTAGGTTTCAGTCATTGAAGCCGCAAAAAGAAATGGCGGAAAGACTAGAGTTTGAGAAATTCCTTATGTAAGATTTTAATATAGTATTCCTCTAAAAAAAATTAGTTACTTTTGCTTTTTTTTACAATAAAATATTTTTTTACACTATTTTTAATTGTAATTTATTAAAATTTATTTTCTATTTTTTGTTTGGATTTTCTATAAAAGCGGGTTTTTTAGTTTTTTTAAACTATTATTAACTATTACATAATATTAATGCTCGTTCAACCCACTAAGAAGTTTTTGATCATTCAAAGAGAGCTATGATTAAATCAACGCTGACATCAACGTTGATGTTAGTATCGATCAAAGTACTTTGATTGAAACGAACAACATATCGCAAAATCAAAAAGAATATTAAACAGGTAATAAAGACCCTTTCCAAATAGATTAGCCAAGATCTTACATCGAGAAGTAGATCATTAACGACCAAAAGATGCATAAACAATAAATTAAAATGCAACTTCCTCTAGCCGCCCAACTGTTTCTTCCCCTGCGATGATGTTTAAAACAACAACTTACCTGTGCCTTTTCATGTTTGTCTCGGAATCTATCTGCGTCGAGCTGTGCGGTATCTCTCTCCTTTTGCAACCTAGCTGCTTGCCCCAAAGCTTTGTCCAACTGCGACTGTATTGACTCGAAATCGTAGGCTTGCTTCTCCCGATCAACTTGAAGCTATGAAATAATGAATATTACTTAATACAAAATTTGTTTTATTGTTATTATCATCCACTAAACGTCTAACATCGGGCTTCACGCTTCTAAAGTTTAATATTCTGTGTTCGCTGACTTATACCAACTCGTCTGCTCTTTTGAGGATGGACATCCAACACTGCTGGGTAGCCTAAACTCAAGGAAATTCAAATGTATTGTGTAATAATTATTGATAAAAATTTAGTTCGTTACGATATTGGAGTACGGGCTATGACAGTGATTTTCTGCCTGTAGAAATGTTGGATCAACATCGTGATGAAAAAGAATAAATTGAGAGATAAAGTTTATGGTTTACATTTTTTTGTATAAGTATTTGTATCTTGTTGCGATAGATTAGTCGTACAGAGCAAAGTTGCGTTCTAATGTGATTGGAGTGATGGAATCACGAAATTCTTTATTTAACTAAGTAGTTTAATTACCTTTCTAACTTCAACCGCAGACTTGTCGAGTTTCTCTTGCAGTTTATCGATCTCAGAATGAGCTGCATCGAGCGACGCCTGTAGTTTGTCCTGTTGGAGTTGCGCTTTGCCAAGAGTCGCTTGGGTTCTTTCAAGTTCTTCCCTAGCTTTGTCCAATTCTGCTATTGCCTTATCTCTTTCTGAATGTAGGCGGCTTATTGAAGATTGTAAACTGTTAAGAGACACATTAATTTATACGGTATTTTTTAATATATTAAAGGTTTTAAAAGTATTTTATATTTTCAACTTCTTGTCCTTACAACTTATTACGTCATAATTTAGTGGGGCTATCTCTATACAGCTTTAGTCCGAACTAGGATTTTCCATCAGCTATAGATGTTTAGGTATATTAATTACCTATGTATTTATAATTTCTCAATCCTGTATAACTTGCGTCAAAAACACAAACTCCGTAGATGATCCATAGTATCCATACCATTAGCTGTTAGAGGTCCGACATTAATTTTTTTGTGTATAATTATCTAATTCTATTTTTATTTTACGATTAAAATAAATACTAAAACTCACCGATCATATTCCTCTTTGAGACTGTCCTGTTCGGTTTGTGCATTTTCTAATTTGGCTTTCAAACGATACACTTCGCCCTGAGACTTCTCCAATTTATCCTGTAATGCGCTGGCTTCTGATCTGGCTCTCTCTGCGTCTGCCTGTGTCACTCTCAACTCAGCCAAGGTGCGTCTTAGTTCCGCAGCGTTCTTGTCTGCCTTCTCTTGTATTCTGTCCAGTTCTTGTGAAGTAGACAAGGTGCTTCTGCCAAATGTGGTCTGTGACCTTTCGAGCTCGTGTTTGAGTCTCTCGTTTTCAAGCTCGAGTCTGGCTAAACGCTGTTTAGCTGCTTCCCAGTCAGCACCAGATCTACCCACTTCACTCGCGGCCTTATCTAATTCTGCCTTGGACTTTCCGAGTTCAGATTGTGAGCTCTCTAATTTGGCTTCAAGTCTGTCTTTCTCTGCTTGAGCTCTTTCGAGTCTTGCGCCAAGTTTTTCAACCTCACTTTCTAAAGCATGGAGTTTCATTTTATATTCGGCTATTTCTCTTTCGTGCAGTTCTCTTTCTTCGTTTTTCTCGTGTTCAGCTCTGTCTCTCTGTTCTCTGAGCTGTTGGATCTGTTTCTCTTTATCACCTATAACTTCCTCGAGAGAAGATAATGCTCCTTCTGAAGAACAGTGGTGAGCTTGCATGGCATTCAGTCTGGCTCTAGCCATATCTACTTGATTGTCTTTTTCCTTTAGTAAATCCTCTAGATTTTCAATCTGAAAATTATATTTTTCCGTAAAATCTGGGTTATGAGGGAAATTAAGTAAAGTTAAATAAAATAAAACCAAAACAAATATAAAAATAAATAAAAAACATACCTTCAAACAAAACAATAGCACGAACACAAATAAACATAATTGGAATTTTACACGATACAATAAAATAATTCAGGGTTTACGACTACAGGATCATAATTTCATAAATAAACAAACACTACGGAGGGAGTATAAATAATGGTAATTAGCGAGCTAAAACGAAAGTGCCTACGCTATCTTTAAGCCAATGTTTATGGACAACAGGATTAGTCGAAATTCATTCATTTATAACGACCAGCCCGAGGCACGTACGATTTCGAGGGGTAATTAATTCGATCAAAGATACTAAGCTTAATTTGTTCCATGTAGTCCTCAAGTAAATTAAATTTAAGCTGAAATTACGTACGTTCAGAAATATAGAATCTTAAGTTTGGATATCTTGATAGAACATGATGAAGCTTTGGCAACTTTAGGACGGGAGTTCTATCTAAAGTTGCCGTTTCGATGAACGTTATTTATGAACTTATCGATTGTGCGTATCATGTAGCTGTGTGATACAAACTTTGGCTACGTAATATTTTAATTAAACACGGAGATTTACATGTACATTTGATTTGGATATTAGTTAGTTTACCGATTGTTATTCTAGATTGCTAATCTCAAATCTAATTGGAATAAAAAAAATATTGTTGTTTTATTATTGCTTGCGTGATTTTTTACCTACTATTAATGCCAGTTTTTATCTCTTATATATTTGAAAAAAAAAGAATATATTGAAATTCATACAGTGGTTTCTGGTTTATTACAAAACCGATGGGAGATAAAATCATCTATTGCCCTTTCTGCCTAAAAAGAGATTTCGATATCCCAGACCCCAATAATACAACTATTTGCGACGCAGATTTATATAACTCAGCTGTTTTTTTGTAATAATCTATTTTCCGAAAATCGTGGTGTACGCAAAACTATTCATGAGAAGGTAGCAGCGTAGGTTTATTCGTAGTTGTTTGATCTGATCAAGTCCGCTTGCGATTGAATCACTCAGCTGAACGATTTTGAACGATTGAGCGGTTCTAAATCAGATCGAGTCCCGCAGAGCCAAATGTTTACACCGGTATGGAAGCTAGTCTTGAATTTAATAGGAAAATCGAAATACCACTCTCTTTGTTAGCATTTCGGAACAGATGCTCATTTTTGTATTGATTGAGGGAAAGACTCCGAAATGTTATCTTTTGTATTTATTTTATTGACGAAATGGCATAATATATTTTTAAATTATAGATATTGTCTTACTTATAAAAAGTTAATGATTGTGTAAATTGTTTTTACTTCATCACGTAAAACGGACGAATAGATTTGGATGGAAGTTTGCATCAGTATAATTTATTAACACTTATGATACTTTTAATATGAAAAAAAAATACATTTGTAAGGGTGTATAAACATATAATTGGTAATACTGAATCTGTAATTCTCAATAGCAGCTCGAGAACTGAAGCCCCCTATTCCATACGTAAGATTTAAAACAATAGCTTGAAGATATACATTGACTGT
Organism: Hemaris fuciformis; assembly: GCA_907164795.1. Lineage (NCBI taxonomy): Eukaryota > Metazoa > Arthropoda > Insecta > Lepidoptera > Sphingidae > Hemaris > Hemaris fuciformis. The sequence continues at coordinate 3,720,129 of OU015454.1, forward strand.
GTTTATATTTTTAAATTGTTTTTATAGTTAGTTTATATTACTAATTCTACTATTATTTTATGAAATAATTTTCTTTTCCGCTGCTTTTTTTTTTGGTTTTTTAATTTTATGTGTTTGAGATTTTAAAAATACCGCTGGTGACTTCTCAGGGGAAGCAGTCTTGTCTTTTACACCAGAATATTTTTAGCAGTAATAAATTCAGTCACTAGCATAAAATATACATGAATTATAACGTAGAAATTCTCTACAGCTTAACACAGTCCGGAACAAAAATACTTAAAATTCAAGACACGGAACCTAGTTCTCGTTGCGTTGAAACTACGTCATAAGACTGACCTGGTTTTTACTGGAGCAACCGATCGCATTGCAAGACGTATCCTTATTAACTTATACCCGTAGCTACTTGGGTATATTGATATATCGATTGGAATAAGTAGGTTATTTTCTTTGTCAGAATATTTTATTGTGTCTATGAAACATAATTTTGATTGTTTTTTTTAACATTTATTATACGTTTGAAACGAATTAAAAAAATCAGACAGTGTATAATATGATTTAGATCAGATCATATAGTTATTTCAATATTTTTACTTTAATAAGGACTGTGGTGGATTCTTTTGTTATCTAATGAGGAAGGAAACTATCACGTATACCATATTGATTAACGTTTCGAACTTCATTTATTGGTTTAGAACAAACATACAGAAAAAGAAACAAAAATCTTTTACTTTACTTTATCGTGTCTGAAAGTATTGTATGTCGTCTATAAGCAAGGTCTATTTATATAAAAAAAATATATGTGTACTTATTCAAATAGCTATGTAAGCTATTATATTATAAAAATAAACAATATTTTTAATACCAAGAATATTGTTATACCAACATTAGAAGGCGGAGTGTCAAAAGCAGTATCAATTGGTATTGACATATTACACTGAATTCAATTTACATTTTGTTATTATAGGTAAATCCTCGTAAAGTTTATTTGTTAATTAAAAAGTCGCTAGTACGCCCATTCGGTATTTAACTAAATATTGATAAGTTTGAAAATTTGTTTCTGTTATTATATATTTTAATTAAAACTAACTTCTGCCCTATTTCGTCTGCGTAAACTTCATGATTAAAATTAGAGAAAAATTCGATCTATACGAATCTATACCAAAGAACAAATTTGTGAATTCCGTAGTTCGTGTTTCGGTAATTGTATTATAACAGCCTACGATTTTACGTGGACGAAAAATATTCTAGGACTTAATCCAAGTTGAAAATCTATCTACATGATGTATTCCATCCAAAGTTTCGCGGTACTTAGTACCAGACATCCAAAGAACTAAATAATTCAATATTCAGATCAATATATATGTATGTAAATCTGCATCTAAGTATTTTAAATGAAAACAAAAGACAAACGAAATAATAGATATAATAAAAGCAACAGAAAATACATAGAACACAATAATGTACACAAAATCAGCGTCGCTCTCAGTCTTATCAAAATATCACAATGTTTAGATGTAATGGAATATGTGAGCAAACACAAAGAACATCTCATTTCGATGATAACATATTGAATTAGATCGGTGTTTACATAACTCAGTCTTGACAAATGTAGATCACTTTTACCAGAAAAATATGTTATTTATGAGAAAAGAAATTTACCTTCACAAACAAGATGTATAGGTAACAATATTTGCTGATGTTACATTGAAATTTGAAATCTAAATTTTCTTGGATAAAGTATCTTTTACTTTGTTTGCCGTATTTAATTAACATTTCAATGATCTATATCCAATTGAATCAACCAAATTCTAGCTTCATTACTAGCACTTCTAACATCAAAATGGAAGGTATACGAGTATGCATCTATTACAGTAATAATTATAATAGCAAATTCAAAACTGTTGGTTTTAGCGGGATATTAATTTGATATAGGTGTATTTTATCTTTCCTTACCTTTCTCTGAAGCACATTTATCTTTCGATCTTTTATTTCCGAATGATCCCGAAGTTCCGCCAATTCGTGGGCAGCGGCTAGTGCGGCTGCTGTTTTCTTCTCAACCAATCTGCTCTTCTCATCTAAACGGGCCTTTAACTCTTCAACCTGTGCAGGGAATGTGTGCTGCAGAACTGTATTTACTTGTGACATCTAGTAATATGAGAATTCTATCAATTATAACGAAAAGATTAGTAGTATAGTAAATGATAAAAATGTATTTTAGTATCAGTCTCACGTGATAGGGGGCGAGCCTATTGCCGTTTTTTCGGGCACAATTCCAGACTCCGTTCTGCTGCTGAGATTTTCCCTAATGGAAAAACCCAATAACACTTTGCCCAACCCGGGAATCGAACCCAGGACCTCTAGATCGCACGGCACACACTTGTGTCGCGAGACCACCAGGCAGTCTAATATATTGGTAAATAAACAGTAAATATAGGTACGTAAAACTATTTTTTAATCACGTCTTTTGAACTTGGAAATCGAACACTTATTTAAGGATTAATTTAATTTAATTTAGTAAATCATACATACATACATACATAAACTCACGCCTGTATTCCCCGAAGGGGTAGGCAGAAGTGCATTTGTGCACCTACATTTCGCCAGGTATGTATCAGTCCCACGTAATAGGGGGCGAGCCTATTGCCGTTTTTCGGGCACAATTCCAGACTCCGTGCTGCTACTGAGAATACCCTAATGGAAAAACCCAATAACACTTTGCCCGACCCGGGAATCGAACCCAGGACCTCTAGATCGCTCGGCACATACTTGTACCGCGAGACCACAAGGTCAAGTCAAGTTTAGTAAATCAATGTACAGAAATCAAAATCAGCACCAATTTCACAAAACATAAAACAGAGTTTTTTTGGTACAAATGTTACCATGATTTTTGGTATTTGTTTTAAATTGTCAAATCTACGTCATGTCAACTGACTTTATTTGAACACTAGTGAGCCTCTAAAGAAAATCTAGGCATACGCACATCTGTCTGCAGCATGCTGTAATGTTCCTCCTTAGCACAGAGAGACTCTTTAAGCACGGCTATGTGGCGCTGATAATCCTGATGTTGTTCCTCCAAAGCCTTCATCTTTGCGGCCATCGCCAGGATCTCCTGGTCTCTGCGCTGGATCTCAAGCCGGAACTCATCCAGCTGCTCATCATTCCATCCATCCGAAAGTCGATGTAGAATTAGATAAATCCAAACATATCATTAGTAGAACAAAACGTATTGGAAGACACCATCAAATATATTCATATCAAAAGAAATCTATCTACTTAGGCATTAGTAATGGCGTAAATGATACTGATGTTAAAAACTCTCAATCTACTCAATACTTTTTGTTAGTTTGTGGTCATCACGGTGACCGATACGGCTTGGTGATTAGTATCGATGTATGAGAAGCGACGAAAGCTTTATATCATAAAGAAATGATCCCGGCACTAGACAGAACACACAGTGCGCGGAATACATTTCTACAATCCACACACGTTATTAATCAACATGCACACTGTCGTTTAACAGATTATCTTCAGTAAATGTACATTGAAACGGTTAATGTATGTGTAGTTGGCTGGAAAACTTTCTACTGTAAACTCTAAGGTACGGATGGTCTGTAGGTTCGATGAGCGGCTAGAAAGTTTTCCAACGCCGAGTGGCCAATAGTACCAAATAATCGACATAAATATGTTGATATGCACGGGCGCCAACGTTGTGATACATTTATCTACCGTTACTGTGAGACAGACTGATGACATGACCACTACATGAGAGAGGTCGGGACTGTGATGGACTACTCTATTGATGTAGATGACGGGTGACGCGAGCGGCTAGCGGCGGGACCGGCCGAGATGAGGCGCGCACACCGAAAGCACAACATGACCAAATCATAATACATATACGCTATAGGTACGAACAGGTACCACGTACAATACACGTACTCGAAGGTCTAGCGGCACAGTCTTTTGTTCGGTTACAGTCTATCTCTAGGAGTGTATCGCCGAGTTCGGTGCCATCGTGAACGAGCTCACACGCTCCGCCTAAACGTACAGTTAACATCTAAGTCTAACGTTCGTTTCGACTAAGGCCCTATTTAACAAAAATATTTTCATCGACATCTGTTCAAGAATATAATTTCTCTAATTTTAATAAAAATAGCTTTAACAACGAACAAGTTTCACATAAAAATATAACGATTCAACACAGTCGGCGACGACTTCTGCTAAGTTCGGACTTAAAGCGATAAATTGACACGGTAGTGGTGTATGGTGTATCGTCTCGGAGTCGGCGCGCAGTCACAGAGTGGTGGCACTATAGTAGGGCGAGCTGCGCGCAGGCGCACGCAGCGCGGGCCGCGGCCGCGCCGGCGGCGCGCTCGTGCGCCCGTCCTTCATCACGCGCACGTCGTTCAGCAGAAAACTTACTTGTCTCTTGAACGGAGGGTCGGCCTTATCGTATAGCGAGGCGTGCGAGGGCGCGAGCGAGGGCGGCGGCGGCGACACGAGCGCGGCCAGCTCGCTCTCGAGCAGGGCGACCTGCCGCTCCAGGGTCGCGATGCGCGCTTCCTTGGTCTCGAGCACGGCGGTGAGCGTGGCGCCCGCGCTGCCGCCCGGCAGGCCGGCCGCGGCCAGAGCGCGCTCCAGCTGCGCCTGCAGCGCCCGCAGCGTGTCCGCCGTCGCCTTGAGCTCCTGCCAGTCACGCGAGAGGTCAGCCGCCGCCGCCGCCCGCCGCGGCTCCGCTCGGCACACGCCCTACCTACGCGTCTCGCCGCGCCGCTGGCTGCTGGGGCTCCGCCGCCGCGACCACCCGCCGCGCGCTACTACACTCGACCACTACCCGAGCGAGCGGCATGCTCGCGGCTAACGCGACGCGTCGTCGACGCGACGCAGCCCCAGGTCAAGGCGGTTCAAAACAAAATTTTGGCCTCTAAAGAAATGAATGCTCAACAAAACGTCCAATAACTTTACACGAGACGGTCTCTTCTAAGGTTCGTGTGACGGGGACATAATGAGCTGCTAAACATGCAATGTCGTGAAGTTGACGTGTTTGTGTTGGGTATTTATTTTTCTTCGTGTTCGGGCCGAATCGAATGTTTCAGGTTTGGTATAATATAAAAAGTAGTATCGAGAAGTCGACGTGTAAGTGGCAGGAGAGGAAGAAGAAAACGATATGGTGCTGAGGGTACAAGCTCTGACAGTGTCACAGAAAGTTGAAAGTCCGCGCAGGTGGTAAGCGAGAGTTGGTATGATCTGTGTGAAGCCAACGAGTGTCGCACAATGAACACAGATGCGTCACAGTCACATTCGGCTGAAGAGTCAGAAATGAATGAAATGAAACTAACAAGAGCAATGCTAACAGACACAGTGACGATGATAAAGGTATCACAAAATAAAACGCCCATGTGGTTTACGCTAGTTTACGGTACATAAATGTAAGGAAGCATAGTGACGTGCACAATATACCACTAACTAAATGTTGCGACGATTGTTGTCCATAGCAAAATTTCCAACAAAGCGTCCATTTCTGGAATGGAAATTATGCTATGAACGCATGCAGCACATCCACATTCGTACGTCGACATAATCACCTGTTTTTGTGCCATGGCCTGCATTTGTTGGAACATTTGCCGCTCTTCCTCTTTACCTGAAAGTATTTCGTTCTTGTACAATCCTTTGTTCATAATGGCTTAAATAATCCACGGATTGTTTACTACGTACCCATCCCCTTGTTTTGTAGCATTTCGAGTAACTTTTTGATGCTTTCATCTCTAGCTTGTAGTGTCTGTTTCTGTGTTTCGATCCGTAACTCAAGTTCCTGTCCAAAGTGATTATTTATTAAACATATTTATATATCGAAATATTACTAAGGCACCTGAAGTATCAGAACTCTTTTAGAATATACTCGTATGAGTTTTTATTGCACATCATATTGTCTCGATTTAAAATTTTATAATGCTTATAAAGTATAATTCTCTAAAAACTTTAGATTACCTTAATTCTGAAATAGTAAGTTATTTTTCACATAGTTCAAAGGCATTACATACGAGTACATTTTGACGTCAATGTAATGCGTGCATACGAGAGAAATAGCTAGATTCTCTCATAATTATATTTAAAATATAACCTCTTTTATTGATGAATATAAAAACCTATTTATTTTATAACAATAATAACAAACACTTTTAAATTAAATTTTAAAGCAAAAAATATATTTCATTTTGTACTTTACTAAGCTATCTCTCACCTTAATCGTATCTCTCAATATAGCTATCTCTCTTTGTAGATGTTCGTTTTCAGCAAACAAAGCCTCTAGTTGTTGTTGTAATTCAGGAGCAGGTTGGCGCATGCGCAGTCTTAGTTCTTCTTCTAGTTGACGAACAAGCATAGCTTGTTTCTGAAACAAAAGGGAAGAAAAATTAAATTTTTATAATACTGACTTTTAATTTTAAGTTACTGTAATCATAAATAATGAATATGCATGTGTTTTTCTATAAATTTACGAGGAACAAATGCTTCACAAAATAATATTAATAATATACGCGGTCATGAAAGTCAAGTTCAACTAACTTTAGTAGACAAAATATCAAATGTAAGAAGAAAACCAAATGCTAACTGATTCGTGGCAACAGATCTTCTATCTGGATCGCACAGAACCCGAAACAAATCGAATGTTTATTTAAAAAATATTTGAAAATAAATAAGTTCACAGTAAATAATTGGAAATAGTTGTAAGTGGCAATTCGGTCAATAACTTTTTCTCATTTATCCATTAAAAGAAATTCTCAATACAAACACAAACTACAACTTTCACGTCTATCAGACACATTTGATTGCTTCTTACATCAAATAAATCGACACCTAGAACTCATTTCAACACTTTGCCAGACCCAACACAGCATAAATCTTTAGTAAAACATGACGGTAGCGAAGAGTCTTCCAAGTTTAATACGAAGTTTCGCCGCGGTGGCATCAAAGCCCCGATATTAGTTCTGCGTGTTGCTACTAACGCTCTCGGAATGTCGTTTACTTTGCATTAGACTACACTGTTCCGCCCGAATTCACCGTTTATATGCCATTCGTCAACTAAGACAGTTCAATTGGCATCTTATATCAAAATAACTTCACCCGCCTTGAACTGACTCGAATGCAAATGAAAGGATGACATTTTAATTTCAATTTATTTAGTTCTACCCACATCTGTTGAATGTATTTATTTGTACGTTTTGTTGTGATATTTGTTTTAAAAAAAATAATTAAAATAAATGCCATTAAATTATTTCTTTTAATGATATGAAACTAGGTAAAAATAATCATCATCATCATGATAAAATAATAATTAAAATAAATGCCATTACATTATTTCTTTTGATATGAAACTAGGTAAAAATAATGATTCTAAGGAATACATTTCGTTACCACATGGCACGCGTTGGTTTTATTATTAATCAAAATGGCGTGTTATCCACACACGTTGACATTATCAATTGTTTAGATAAAACGTATTTCTCGGAAAAAATGTTTGAGTGTACTTTTAGGTAATTTAGATACTAAAACAATTTTCGTACATGACCATATAAAAGTTTTGCTAACAACGAAGATAATAACTACATAATCAGTCCCATGACGTAAACTGTTGAAAATAGATCTCCCCAAATGGTACAAATTCATTTTTTTACTTGAAAATTAACACCACACTTGATGATAAGCGTAAGAAACAAACGACTACGAATATCCTTCACCAGTCGACTTCATGCCAGACTAATATACAGACGGAGTGACACATTTGCGTGTTTCACTACGGCGCACAGTGAACCGCCTAGAACAAGCTAGCTGGACAAAACTATTTCTTATCATTTAGGGCTTTCTACTGGCGTATCATACAAGATTATGATATTTTATAAGTCAATCAGTGCTCAAAATAGGTACTTGGAAGAAATAAAAAAACTGTGTTTGTATGTACTAAGCAAAGTATATTTCCAATAATGAAAATATTTTTTATTTTTTTTGAAAAGTCTTAAAAACTATCTAGGTATCTTACTATATACAAACTATTTATATTAAATGTTATATAACTAAACACAATAAACGTAAAATTTACAAACAAAAAAAAATGTTTAACATTTCCTATCAATCAATCAGCTTATCGCAGTCCACTGCTGGACATAGGCCATTTACATTTACTATACTTATAGTAAAAAAAATTAGTCCTCATCTGACGATTCACTGGAAGAAGAATCGTTAATCAAGTAATCTTCCGCATTGCGATGTAAATTACTTGATACGCGTGAAGGTGTCACTGCAGGCGGAACTATTAATTCTAAAACTTGGGATGGCAATTTATCTGTTTTTTTTAGAGGTAAGTCTCTGAGAGAATTAATTACAGGATCAGATGTAATTAAAAGCATATTCAATAGATCTGTATTTGTGGCTATACGGGATTTTTTTGTGTATGACGTTCGCGGAACCTGCGGATATCTTTATTCCTGGCCTCTTGTGCTTCTTCTGAAAGCTGACCAATCGGGACAAGAGCAAAACGAATCACTTCTGTGCTGTGCACAAGAATTTTGTGCACAGTAGCTGGCATGCAGTACCACGAGTACAGACTTAAATACAATGACCGCGTTTCTTTACATAATTTCGGTCGACCGCCTGCTTGCCGCACATCACTTGAAGTGGAAGCTCTCGAGCATTCTACGTTCAATATAAATTTGACTTCTGAAGCCAACCAACTCTCCTGTTTCATTAAAAACCGTTCCTTCGTCATCTTTGTGGACACCCATTTTTCCGCAAACTTTGAGGAAATTCTCGCTATCTGCATACGGAGGTCCCTCAATGACTCTTCAGGTATATCCGTTAAACTAAATTTCATCAAAATAAAATCAAACAGACGTGAATTTCTCTCATTTTTGCCGTATTTGAGCCATTCTTCAAATAATTCAATTTTGGGCATAGAAACGATAAGTTCTGAAATAAAGAAAAAAAAACTGTTGCATATTGTTTCGGGATTTAAATTAGGCATTAATGTATAGCTACATAATTGAGCTATAATATAGAAAAAAAATCAGAGCGGGTACACGTGGGTACAAAAAGTTACACTCTTTGACTGTGCGCCGGCGATACAAAATAATATCAATTTACAATAATCGTCACTTATATGACAACCCCGTGGCGCAGTTGTCTAGATAACAGCTTGCGAATCGAGAGGCCGGGGGTTCGACCCCCGCACCGAGACAAATTTTCATGTGATCCACAAGTACATATTTGTTTCGGGTCTGAGTGTTTGTGAGGCCGAAAAGTCTCTCGTAGTTTCTGATACCCACGACACAAGACATGTATCTTAATGTGGGGTCAGAACTATGTATGTGACTGTTGGGTGTATTTATTTATTTATTATATCATAGTAGTTTTGAGTTTATCGCAAATCGACATATGCAGCGAAGTCTTATTTCATTATAGATAGATAGATAGATAACTCTTTATTGACACCCACATTTATACAGTAATTTACATAGATTTTACAAATAAAAATAAAGGTGGAACAATAGGCGGTCTTATCGCTGAGAGCGATCTCTTCCAGACAACCTTTGGATGGAATGTAAGAAGGCAAAGTATGTATACACATAAGTATATAAAGAAAAAAAGAAAAATAAATATAAATTAAATAATAATAAAACAGCAAGATAATAATAAGATACAATATGTTTTATATACCTACATATGTTAAGTAAAACAAAAATTTACCAATTGTAATTATACTAAGGAGAATGCCGTTCACGATATGACGTAAGTTCGTGTTACCCATGGTCAGTAAACGAACTTCAATCAAGGCTTTCGCATGAACAGCTTTGATCGACAGCGTAATGAACTGACTGAGTAGCCAATATCTTCGTGTTGTCCCGAGCGTGTTGGGCAAACATTGATTTCCCAGAACCTCGCTTAGTCACGATCAGTTTCTAACTCGTAATTACTGTTAGTGGTAAGTGACGGGCGATATTGAGAAGTAGTTCAAGCTTGTACCGGTAGATGTCGTTAGTAAATACATGCTGTATTGCGGAAGAGTATGTTGGTGTAATTCCGCGACCGATTTTTGCGAATTGTAAGTTACGCGTCGCGTTCTGTGATCAGCTTGTTTGTATCATCATCAGCCCAAATACGTCCCACTGCTGGGCACGGGCCTCCTCTACAACTGAGAGGGTTTAAGCCTTAGTCCACCACGCTGGCCTAGTGCGGGTTGGCGGACTACAAACCTAAGAAATTCCTAAGAACTTTTAGGTGTGCAGGTGTTATCACGATGTTTTCCTTCACCGTTATAGCAAGTGATAATTCATTTTGAATACACACATAACTCCGAAAAGTCAGAGGTGTGTGCCTGGGGTTTGAACCTGCGACCGCCGAAATTCTCGACCGCGCGCCTAAACCTCGAGGCCATCACTGCTTGTTTGTATACGGCTACCAATAGGTTGGTATGAAAGTATCGACTGATGCGGGAACAATGCAAATTATTTCTTATCAACAGAAACCATTTAGACCACATTGAACGATCCGTCAGTTGCCAGTGTGGTGACTAAGACAAAAAGCAAAAGAAGACTATCTTTGTCTATCAACACTTTTGCTCAATCGCAAACTCGAAACCGGGTCGAATTGCACAGACGTATGCTGCAATCTTTATACTCAGCCTATCGCCGTCCACTGCTGAACGTAGGCGTTCCCAAGAAAGCGCGACCCTCCCGGTCTTGAGCAGCCCTCATCCATCCGTTACTCGCCACCATCCTCAAGTCGCCGGACCATCGTGCTGCAGGTCGTCCTACACTACGTTTGCCTAAGCGTGGCCTCCACTCCAACACTTGTAATGGATTCGTAATGAAGTTATCCGTCAGAGAACCATTGACATTGCCCGCAAGATTAGCACGCTAAAGTGGAAGTGGGCCGGCCATATCTGCCGACGGTCCGACGGCCGATGAAGCAGCCAAGTGTTGAAATCCGCAATGAAATTTATTAAAGAAGTAAGTGATAAGCAAGATTTGGAAACTAATTGTTGACACTTTATATGCGAGAACCAAAAAGTCTTTCGCAGTTTCTGATACCCGTGACACAATCTTGTATATTAGTGTCAGAACTATGTACCTATGTGACTTTTGGGTGTATTTTTTATTAACACTGCAACCCTCGTGAATCTGTCAAAGATTTTTCGCACCATACAAATATATGAACACAAAACATTGTTTCGTCAAGGAACAGCGCCAATCTTTTCCCCATCGTAATATTATCGAACGTGGAAGTAGTTTTATCGCTTCGCGAATCATACCGTTGTTGTACGTTTACGATACAAGGCCATAAAACGGGTGAATTTGAAAAAACCCCCGCACGGACTAAGCCCTAAAACCCGTTCAGTATTCACAGTTCGTACGCACAGCGGAGTTTTATTAGTTTCCATCCTCTCTGTACCGTGTTATGTATTATTTATCGCCGCATTTGGTTTTTCATCGAGGCACAAATGCTTGTAATGTGAATGTTCTTGGGATGTAGATTTGTTCTTTTATTAAAGTAATTATAATAACTATAATAAATAAATAAATTATTTAAGACTTCTTAAACTTAGATCGTTCTAAATTTAAATCTGCGCCATAACAAAAAGATTTATGACGTAGTGATAAATGCTAGGCCAGCGTGGTGGACTAAGGCCCCCTTACAGTTGTAGATGAGATCCGTACTCAGCAGTGGAACGTACATATATGTATATGGGATGATGAAATGGACTGTCTTCTCTATTTGCAATAACATTGACTAGCTGATAAAAAGATTAAAGACTTTTTTCGTCTCTGTTATAACATTGTAAATTTTTATTCGGAGCCATATTTTGAGATTGAATATTGGTTGACTCATTCCTTAAATCGACGTGTCCACAATTCAATCGCGATGTTTTATGTAGTAAAAAATTAAAAATAAATATTTTGAAATATACACTTCGTGTAATTTTTAAAACGATTGTTTAAATCACGTCGGTCTTAGAATAATAAATTACTTCCTTCATTTATACTTATACATATTTCTTTAGCACGTTTATAAACTTTCCATCAAGGTAATTCAATTGTTTAGTTACGCAACAACGGTATTCGAGGAACACTTGTTTCATTCAGCAACTATTTACTTAAAACACTTCTTAAAATGTTTTCATAAAGAATTAGATTTTCTCGAGCCAGTTAATTCTACAACATGAATGAGCTAGCAAAAAATGTGGATATCTTGCTATTATTTATAGGGAGAATTTTAAGCAAATTATATTTTAATTCTAGCTGACGCGGCGAACTTTATTCCGCCTAACAGCCGATTTTTAGCCTAAGTTACTTCTTATTACATCAGCTATCTGCCAGTGACACTCCAATTTTATTTATTTGTATAGATGTATAGATTAGCACATGAAAATCCTAATACGAGTACATATTTATTTATTCTGTTTTTAGTATTTGTTGTTATAGCGGCAACAGAAATACATCACCAGTCAAAATTTCAACTGCACGGTTCATGAGATACAGCCTAGTGACAGACGGACTGACGGACAGACTGACTGACGGACTCACGGACTGACGGACAGACGGACAGACGGAAAGACGGACAGACGGACAGACGGACTGACGGACTGACGGACTGACGGACTGACTGACTGACGGACAGACGGACAGACGGACAGAAACAGCGAAGTCTTAATAATAAGGTCCCGTTTTACCCTTTGGGTACGGAACCCTAAAAATGGTCTCAACTCAGTTAGTGACGGTTTCCGTAGATGTTACTGCAGACAACTGGATGCAATGATTAATTAGCCATTTGAGCCCGCGCCCCGAGAGCCTTTCGTTCCGTGTAATTAAGGCTTTATTCCTCGTTCACTGTAGTAAAGGATTGTTTTATGCACTTTTTATTCCAGGTACGGAACATTCTAATTAGCTTTAGGAAATACAAGTGGTTTTATAAAAATATCTAGATTAAAACATCTAGCTTTTTCTCGTGGCAATGTAATGAAAAGTAAAAAAAGGTTTTGTTATTAAATATTTCTTTATTTCTTCTTGAAAGTATGCTCTTTAACTGTTAAGAAAACATCGAGAAGATTCCTGCCTGAATTGAATAACGATGTTTGTCAGCTACGTGAAGTTTATCCAACTCAAACTAAGGCAGTGTGTGATGGATTGGAGAGTAAATTAAAAAAAAAGAAATGTTTGTACTGTTCACAGCGTTTTTGTAAATTTTCGCGATGACAGTCACAGAACGAGTAATTACGTGCATACGTTATTATTTCCACAAAGTTGAGTCAAAATATTTTTTATTCAAACAGTTTTTTTGAAGCTTAATAAATGTGAAAATGACCCTTGAAAATGGCAACAAGCTCGCCTCTCACCACGGAGAACTAAAAAAAAGTGTGTGTGTACTTCTGTACACGCGTTAGAAGTTATACCACACGACTGAAGTAAAACTTATAAATACGCCCAACATAGTTCTTAATTTACACAACATATTACATTTCCGAAAGCACTCATAAATATTTGACAACTAATAAATATGTCAATCCCTTTTATTACTGTCACTGTTCTACATTTTTAAAATCTAAAACATATACTTATATAAACTTTTTTTGAAAAATACTCGATCCGAAACATATTAAAACCTTTCTGATCCATTTGACACTTACATTTAACATAGGCAGCTTCAATCTGTCAATTATATTGGAGCACATAGGCTGCTTTAACGTCTTACTTTTGTATTACAGTTAAAATTTCACTCTCATATTTTTTTCATAACGCGCCTAAAGAAGTATAACTTCAAAAACTGGCGAAAAGTGGGTGCAGTAATTCACCTCTGCTTACCCTATTGCCTGATACAGAATATCCTATACACATTTGTTATTTAACATCAATATTTGCCAACAAATCTCCGCATAGCATAAAATATGAAACCACAAAAAATTTACGTCATGAGTTTTCATATACCGTACACAAACATTTTACTGTATTGTGTTGGAGCTCTTACGCGGGCAATAACATCGCGCCTAGTGTCGGAATGTGGGGTAGTTGACAACGGTACGCTTATTGCGAACATGTTAATAGAAGCAGCGGTTTATTAAATTCCGCTGGCGCTTGTGACATAACTATCGCGTTCTATGATGGAATACTACAGATGGAAACTTTGTGCAGGTGTAAAACTCAGCGAGCTATTTATTCTTTATAAAATATGTAAACGCCAATATATACTAAAGCTTGAAGATAAATTGATGGATTGATCCTGGAAGCTTAAAGGGTATAAAAATATTTTTGTTGTATCTTAATAACTGCAATAATAACTATAAAAGCATTAACTATTTTGGACTGCCTCGTGGTCTTGCGGTACAAGTATGCAAAATATATATAGGTCTTGGGTTCGATTCCCGGGTAGGTCAAATTGTTATTGGGTTTTGTCATTATGAAAATTCTTAATAGCAGCTCGGAGTCTGGAAATGTGTTCGAAAAACGGCTCGCCCCCCTGTTACGCGGGACAAAATCCCTACAGGGAATACAGGAATGAGGCTATGTACTTGTACATGCGTATGTATGTATTTATTAGGATTCTTCTTATGTAAATATTTTGTACTGCTGACGATATCATAATATTCTATAGCATCGAAACAATAGTACTTTATTTTTAGTACACCGTATTTTCCTTTTCAGATTTGATTATATCGTAGTTGAAGTTTTATTTTTAAAAGATTAACGCTTTCCGCTCGCTAGTTCCATAAGCGCGTCGGCCGCACGACCCTTCCGCCTTCCCTTTGTCCTATTTTCTTCCTTAATTCCGCCAGAATCGATACCACCAAGGCCTACAATCGTGTGTTCATATCAAACATTCATTCGGGCCCCGAACGAAAACACCCACGCGGAATGGCTGTTTAATTAAATCGGGGTGTTTTTTATGATTCCAAATTGTAATGTAATGTTGTGTGAATAGGCAAATCTTTTGATATGGGCTAGTAAGTTCTAGCATATTTTAAAGTTTGTAAACATATATGCAGTGATGGCCTCGAGGTTTAGGTGTGCGGTCGAGAATTTCGGCGGTCGCAGGTTTAAACCCCAGGCACACACCTCTGACTTTTCGAAGTTATGTGTGTATTCACAATGAATCATCACTTGCTTTAACGGTGAAGGAAAACATCGTGATAAAACCTGCACACCTAAAATTTCTTAGGAATTTCTTAGGTGTGTAGTCCGCCAACCCGCACTAGGCCAGCGTGGTGGACTAAGGCCTAAACCCTGTCAGTTGTAGAGGAGGCCCGTGCCCAGCAGTGGGACGTATATGGGCTGATGATGGTGAAACATATTATACAATGCTTCTATCTACTACTGAATAATCAGCCTCTATTTTAATATTCGTTGCCTTTGATATTTTGAATGAAAATTTAAGTGTATTTGCTGTGCTTTTAAGCCCATGAATTGGTTTTGGCTTAAAGATATATTGGCCGTTACCAACGGCTAATTTTTATTCCGAAAATATATATATTTTAAGATATTGGTGTCTTAAAACTAAAATTTTCTTTTTGGGAAACAACATATTCATAAAATTGCGGCCGAGCGAAGAGGATCATAACTATGTACAATAAAGTTTTTGTTTTTTATTTTGCTTCATACACAAAAAAATATATAGGACTTTAATGCCTGAGGCTAATTTAATATTTAATTACAAATAATTTAATATTTAATCACATCACAAATAAGTGTAAAAAAAACAAATTATTAAATCTATTAAAGCCTCGGTATTTTTTTTTATAATAAATAAGTAAATACACCCAAAGTCACATACATAGTTCTGACACCACATTAAGATACGAGTCTTGTGTCGTGGGTATCAGAAACTACGAGAGACTTTTCGGTCTCACAAACACCCAGACCCGGAACAAATACTTGTGGATGACACAAATATTTGTCTCGGTGCGGGGATCGAACCCACGGCCTCTCGTTTCGCAAGCTGGTGTCTAGCCAACTACGCCACGGGGCTGTCAAAATTAAATCTAGTTTAAAAAAAATTATTGAAGGCATCTAACATCGTTAAATCGCTTACGTATTACTCGCGATTCGTGAGATTACGCTTAGCGACTCGTACATGCCATTCAAGGGTTGTCGACCCCCAGATGCGGGTGCACTGACGCCCCCCCTCTACCCACTTTGTTTTCCGTGCTCTTTATTCGAGATTTTAATTAGTAGAGTATGCCGAGGTTAAAATTAGATGTATCAGGATGTTTAAAAATTATATTTTTTTATAAATACTCGCACTTAAATCCGCATTTTTATTTCTACGTGCACGTTTCGCCAACTATTTTTGTAAGCCTTACAATAATTTAAAATGGACTACGGACTAAACCCTGTAAGTTGTAGAGGAGGCCCGTGCCCAGCAGTGGGACGTACATATATGAGCTAATTATGTATAATTTAGAATACGCAATAGGTACTCAATAACACGATCAGATACCGAAATAAAATCTAGGTCGCCTCGATCGAATTTTGCAATTTTGTAATACCTCAGACAAAAATAAAGTCATTATTGAACTTATTATAACGATACAAGTTGAATATACGACTTATTCTCGAATTTATTTGTTTATTATGTCACACATTTTTTTTTACATACCAGTTGCAACAATAAATACAAAATAGAAAGAAAAAAATACGTGCTACCATTAATTATAGGTAATACCGCATGTACCATATCAGTTACAACATTAACAGAGAAAATAAAACTTATTTCGCAAAACAAATATTAAATGGACTTATAGTATTTGTTTTACGAATTAAGTTTTTGGTTCTCTTAAATGGTCTTTAACAATCACATTGATTTTTCTTTATCGATCCACATATGGATATAATTCTAATTATTAATTTCGCTTACGCCTTTCAGTAATTCAACCAATATCATGCTAAAAAAAACCTTAAACAGTCACAAAATTTAAGTCAACTTCCATGAGTATCGAATAAGGGAAGATTTTAAATTACAAACGACATCTGATTCTCACCGCGTTAAGGGTGTGAGGTGAACCTGCCTCCCCCTCCCCTCCGGCCCCCAACTCTACCTCTTCATACTCTCGTAGCGCCTAGTAAGTCTGCGATCGCGTATCGATTTTACACGGCCGGTTGCTCTCAACTACGAGTTAAGAATACCTCGGGGTGTTTAATTAAAAAAGTTTGACATCACCTAATTACTGCTAGGTTTTGATTTGAGGTATGAAGTGATGATTGGATGATGAAGGGGTAGGAGGTGCATTTTATAGCAACTGTGTTAAGACGCTCAACGTATTAAGATGCAAGATAATTACCGTTTTTAAAATATTAAGATTCTATGCTACTATTGAAAAATTCCAAAAAAAACTTTGCTGGACTAAGGAAACGAACCTGGGAATCTTAATCAGACACATAATTAGTGGGACACACGTGCCTCACCCATTGGAAAAACCGATGGCGATTATCTTCCATTACTGGATATAATTATGTGAAGCTTTCCATGCTTTACAGCTTTACCTTCCCACCAGTAAAAAAAAGTGTAACAATTCTTACAACATTCCAAAATCACCATCCTCTTGTCCTGTTCTCAATTTTATTTGTTTTATCCTTCCAAACATCCCTATCAGCCGTCATGTCTTCATTCACTCATTTTTCTTTCATACCTTCTCTCACGCACTCCATACATCTCTCCTTTGGCCTTCCTCTGCTTGTCAACTTTCATACTCATTACTTTTTTAATCACATTCCAAAAGTCACATAAAAATATTTTTACCCAACTAACATGGTTTTGCAGGCGAAAGCTAATTTACGAGTACTATTTAGACGACTGCAAATACTTTAGAATAATTAATATTAATAAAAAAAACCTAGAAATTCGAGCATCGTTGAAATTCATGTTTAAAAATGATGGTATGTGAAGCTGCTTAATAAAGGAGCGTTTAAAAGGGCAGCGAGCATAGCTCTCGAGTTTGCAAAACATGCGACGCGTAGGGCTGTCATGCGTTAGAAAAGCTCTTCATTTCGCCATAAGAGACGTGCGCGTGTCGAGTTTTTGTGTCTGCTGTCTTTAATGTTTACTGGGATGTTTTTTTTTTAGTTTTTACTAAGATGTTTTTAAAGACTTTTTAAATAAGACGCGACGGACGAAAATCCTGCATGGTGTTTCATCATTGTCGCCAACATACTCATAAGAATTTAGGTGTATGATAGAATGTTATAACTCTAAATATAAATTATAGAGATGTTTACATGTGCCTTTGCTGTTTTCTGTATAAGATAGATAGGGGGTGTATTAACATCCACTCTCTCGCGTAAATATGAGCGTTGATATTTAATGATATGCAATGAAAATGAATGAAACATTGTTTATTAAGTCTATAAAATGTCAATGCCTTAGATTTTTTATTACTTGAATAAGAGATCTAAATCTTAAAATGTTTTTCACTACCTATTTGCTTGGGGATATTGCCAATTCAACAACATTTTATTTTGATTAAATATGTTATAATTAAACACGAATTTTGAGCCTCGAAAATGACTCTAAAAGTGAATTTATGAAAACCTTCGTTCAGTTATCTTGTTATTTATCAATATTTACACAAAAATCTTAAAATGAGCTTCACTAACTATTTAGATGACAATATTGCTTAAAATAATTGGTAATTAACATGTTTTTACGATGAGACTTTCATCAATTTTAAGGGGAAAAAACTACGCTAAAACTGCGTAAACGCTCTTAAGCATAAAAGCCTGAAGTAAATGCATGACAAGAATGTTTGTAGATGTCTGTCTCCTCAGTCTTCGCCTACTCCACTGGAATGAGGTTTTTTTATATACTGCCAAGGGAAAATGGCAACACCGCACTTGATGACTAAGTTCATGTAAGTAAATGCTGAGAAATTTCTATAACAACACGCCTGTTTAAATAAAGGACCAACTATATATGCTTAAAGAACTCATTTATACGAATTTGGCTGACTAATTATTCCACAACGTCTAGGTTAGCCGATATACGTATTTTCCAACTTGTTGCCACGTGGCAGTATGTAACTTTGACAAATATTTTCTGACAATAAAAAATAAATATTTTGATATTCCACCAACCCTACGGCTGCCGTAAATATTGCCTTGCTGAACCGTGGACACAGTTCCCACGCGTCGCATGCCTCGCTCGCTCAACAACTAGGCACATAAATCTACCTCCCAGAGCTGTGTAATGCTATTCCACAATATAACACAGTTATTTGGTGATGGTATTTTTTTACGTATAAATTATTTTTATATCCACTGCGGTATTAGTTTAGGAACTAGTTTGGGTACTGTATTAAGCTGGTAATGAAACAAAAAAATATTTATTTACGCTTTTTTTTGTACACTAAGTAAATAAAAAATTGGTAGTAGCAGTCTTTAAATGACTTATTGACCTTAAAATTTGCAAGGAAAGTCTTAGTTACACTAAATTCCTTACGTTTTCCATTTGATAGTTTTTAATAGTATGGAGCTTGAAAACCTATCCCAAAACGGTTATAGCTCGCCACTTATAACGGGGAAATTATCATTGCTGGCGAAATTTGGGTGACGAAATACACCTCTGTTTATACCTCCGGGGATGCAAGCGTGAGAGAATGCATGTTACCTATTAATAAAAAATTATTAAAATAATTGTATGATGATGTATTAACATAAGAAAATTTACTTCAAGCGAACTCTAAACAATACCAACTTATTTTAATTATTAACTTTTTTTCGTATACTAAACTGATTAAACTTATGAATAAGATTTTTATTGAATAATACAAAAAAAACAAAACCAAAAGTTTTAGTAATTGGTATATTAAATACAGAGATATCAGAACCTTTTAATATTAATTTAAAACTTTTTGAGATTATACGTAATCTTGTTAGTTTTTTTATTAGTCCATATATACGAGTATACATAAAACAATCTGCGTCTTGCAGTTTCGCGTTAAATTTGATTTCTCGAGATAATACTATGTGCTATTACAGACCATATTTTGTATAAATATCAAATATTATCAGTATATCCGATCTAAAGTGATTGAACAACAAAAATCCATAGAAATTAGAAACATACACATTTACTTCTTCTAGTAAGACATGGTTCGATTTCCGGGTCGTAGAAAGTGTTATTGAGCTTTGCCATTAAGAAATTCTCTGCAGCAGCACAGAGTCTGGAAATGTGCCGAAAAACGGCAATAAGCTAGCTTCCCTATTACGTGAGACTGATGTATGGCGAAATGTGGGTGCAGAAAGACATCTGCCTATTCCTTCGGGGACTACAGGCGTGAGGCTATGTATGTATGTATGCAAAGTATAATAGTGCTACGGCGTAGACATCTTCAATTGAAGCGCTCTCTACGGTTAACGGTTACGCCTTAATTTACTTTCCCAAAGCGGTAATTCTAGCTAACCATTTATTATATTATGTAAAATATTAAATCCTTACTAATCCTTACTAATATTATAAATGCGAAAGTAACTCTGTCTGCCTGTCTCGCTTTCCTGCTAAAACTACTAAACCGATTTAAATGAAATTTGGTACACAGATAGTTTAGACCCTGAGAAAGGACATAGGCTAATTTTTATTCCGGAAAAGGGGTTTTAAGGGGTTGAAAGGGGGGATGAATGGTTTTATGAATGGTTGTATGGAAGTATTGTCATTTTTAAAGATAGAAGCTTGAAACTTATTTTTTAGGCTGTTGATTAGATATAAATAAATATGACATTAAAAGTTTGTAAAAAAATGTACTTTTAAGGGGGTAAAATAAAAATAGGGGTGAAATTAGTGTGGAATTTCGTCATTTTTGAAACTAGAATGATGAAACGACGTGTAGACGACTGTAACTATGTATATGTAACTATATGTCTGTTATGCTTTCACGCCTAAATCATTTGACCGATGTAACCGATTTTTGATATGGACATAAATGGGACTCTGTGGAGTAAAATAGACTACAACTTATTTTCTTTCTAAACCCAACCCTGTAGTCTACGCGGACGGAGTCGCGGGCAAAAGCTACTTAGATATAAATGTTAATTTAAACTTTTTGACAACCCCGTGGCGCAGTTGGTTAGATACCAGCTTGTGTACCAACATATGATTGTGTGAACCACAAATATTTGTTTCGGGTCTGAGTATTTGTGAGACCGAAAAGTATTGTAGTTTCTGATACCCACGACACAAGAACTGTATCTTTGTGTGGGGTCAGAACTATGTATGTGACGGTTGGGTGTATTTATTAACTTCCCTTTCATAACAAGAAGCAAAATATATGAGGTACTATTATGTGATATCTTAAGGTTTAGTAACACAAAAATTCTTGTTCAGACAAATGTTTCCTAGTACTTAATTATGATTGCTTTAATCCATATATTTTACACGAAGCCCTACGAAAAATCTTAATTAATAAAGTTCATGATACTTGACACCTAGCGACACCAAGCGGGGGGCGGCTTAATTAATGCGTTCCACTAGAGCCAACTCGACTTGTTAGTACTCGCGACTAGTGCCATGTAAATTGTTTTACATTACATAAAACGGTCATAAAATTCGCGCAATTTTAAACGCCAGTTATACATACATACATAACCTCACGCCTGTATTCTCCGAAGGGGTAGGCAGAGGTGCATTTCTGCACCCATATTTCGCCAGGTATGTATCAGACCCACGTAATAGGGGGCGAGCCTATTGCCGCTTTTCTGGCACATTTCCAGAATCCGGGCTGTTACTGAGAATTTCCTAATGGAAAACCTAATAACACTTTGCCCGACCCGGGACCTCTAGATCGCAAAGTTCTACATGCGATTATTGTAATCTAAAATCACAAATGGTTTTAGCTTTTAAAGCTAAAAGCTATGGTTTTGATAAAATATTACACCCTAGATAACCTTATGATAAATTTGTAAGTTGAAAATCTTTCGCGGCAAGTATCAGAAAGAACTAAAAAACTTGTTCCAAAGCCTGATATCTATGGAGGGGCTAACATGAATCTCATCTTCTTAGCTTTGGATGTTACAAATCTAAAGAAATCGTAGTATAAACGGCAGAATACTAAAGTTAGGGTTACTGTTCTACATTTATTTATGGTTAGAATTTTAAGCAATTCTTAAAAATATCAAAATATATACAAAATACCACTTCTGTTCTGAAAATAGTTTAAAAACCAACGTTGAGATAAAACCGTCTATTGTACTGTAATTATTTTTATCGATTTCCTGGAACTGAGGCAAAAAACAGCTTAATCGTATTAATAAGAGGATAAAATGTAATATAACTACCATACAAAATAACTTGCTACAAAAACTTGATAAATGATTTTTCCGTAAATTTCTATATACACGCTAGCTGTGCCCGCGACTTCGTCCGCGCGGATAATATATTTTTAATTCGACAATTTATAAACTAAAAGTAGCCTAATTTAATCCTTATTACATCAGCTATCTGCCAGTGAAAGCCCCCTTAAAATTGGTCCACCCGTTTCAAAGATCAGCCGGAACAAACAGAGAGACAGACAAAAATTGTAAAAAACGTTATTTTGGTATATGTACCGTGTATTCATCCCATATGCATTATTAAAAAGCGGTTATACCAATATTACAAACAGACACTCCAATTTTATTTATTTGTATAGATATGAACTACGAAATGATCCTTCACGTCGAATTTCCTCAAAATAACCCTAATGAAACAATGAATCCCAAATAGCTGTACTGAAATTCGTTACATAGTTTATAAAGGCGAGAATACTACGTGACCCAGGGGTCGTCGGCCCACCCCGTCGACAGATGGCGCTCGCCTCCGCTTCATTGATCCACGCATTTGGGCTACTGGAAATAGTACACGGCGACAACTTTACGTTTGCCTCTGATGGGGGCGCCACTGGAGTTACAATCTTCCGGGAAATCTATGGACGTAGCTTGTTTCGTCTTACAACCGCCTGCATGGATAAATTTGTCCGTTACGTAACAGTCATTCAAGGTTTTGCATATTTTTAGTAGTGAGCCTTTGATGTTTTATTTCCTTAATGTACGGTGGATTCGTTACGCCTTATTGAAATGGTTAAGAGATGTACTTAGTTATGAAATATGGAAGTATTTTACTTATAAATGGATATTCTGGATCAATTGAATTAAGTAAGTATCACAGATAATTTTTTCTAACTCACCCTAAGAGGATTTAAAAGTGAAAATATAGGTATTAAATAGGCTTAGAATATTTGCGATCATAATTTTTTATTCTGATTTTTCCTTGTTTTATTTATTTTTTAAACTCATGGAAAAAGTTTGGTGGTTATAGGATATTCTTATCAATTGATAAGCAAAAACTCACTATAGCGACCGATGCTTACATGGCAAGACGGTATAATTGTGGAGTCCGCCAACCCGCACTATGGAAGCGTTGTGGACTAAGGCCAAGTCCCTCCCAGCTGTGAGGCCTGTGCCCAGCCCAATAAGTCCCACTACATATATGGGCTGATGTTGATAATTGTGGAGATTGACGATGGTTATCACCAGTAGCGGTACTTCCATAGAATCCCAAAAGCCCAGCTTGCCTTACAAATTTCCGAATAATAATCTTTAAGCTTTAAATCTTTATTTAACAAAAGCAATTCTAAATATAAATGAGAATATCCTGACCTCATAATAAACATTTAGAAACTAGACTACAAATTAACGTGTTATGCTTTTAGGCTTCTATGGAAGTACCGCCACTGGTTATCACTTCTATTCACCTCAAATTATATTTGAACTACCCAGCGTCTCTGGTATGTGCTCATGCTTTCACTCTTTATGCAAATTCTCCTGGGAAATAGGTAACGTGATGCATCTAGTAACAAGATTATCTTCACGAGAGTATCAAAGTGATTTGCTTTATTTCCCCCGTAAACAGATGGAGCCACCAGGCGGTGCTTCGTCCTAATCTCGCAATCTATTCTACAGCACTCTAAATAAATTGTATTTTGTTTAGACACTAGTAGTTGCTCTCGACGACGCTTGAGTTGGCGAATTTATGTCATGAGGAAAGAGGATTTGGCAGTTTAGAACGCTATAAAATGTGATATTATTAGAATATACAGAATCAAAAACATCGTGACCGAAAACCAAGACAGGTAATAGTTCCGGTAATTACAAACACATTGACGTTAAAAAATCCCGACAAAAAAATTAAAAAATGACGTTTTACTAATCACCACATACATTTAATATTTATGGTTGTTAGGAAAATGACATTTTTTTGTCAGGATTTTTTCTACGTTTTTGATCGCGGTCTTTTATATCCTGTATAATATATTAAAATATGTAGTACTTAAAAATGAAACTGACTAGGCCTACTCGACGGGGTAAGGTTAATAAAGTGAAATAAATACTGCTTCGTTTTGTGTGGATCTTAAAAATAAATTGGCGAAACAATTATTTGTAATATTGTAATTTGTTAGAAACAAACGCCAAGAAAAAAAGTGTGATAATTGAACGAGATTCTATAAAGATGTCACCATCTTACGTTACTTTTATCCTAATATGAACTCTTTAACTCAATAATACACATCATTCAAATTAAATTGTCCAAAATTTGTTAAGCAACGGTCTACATTTTACAGTTTTACCACCCTGATAGAGTTGGTGCATTCATATTAAACTAATTATATGCCACGACTTAAACCGACGCAAAACTGAGTTCTGTGTCTAATAATATCTGCGTGTCAACCGAAAAGAGCGACTGTGTCAGCTTCATAAGCATTTCCGGTGCACGTTCCTTTAACAAAGTACTTTTATATTTATTTATTTGCTCTTTCTTGTACATCACAAAATAAATACAAGGAGGAACTAAACTAAAAATAAAGTACAAGTAGCGGTCTTTTATTTTAATGTAAAATTTAGCGCCACGATGTTTAAATTTCAGTTTGATTCCATTAATTCCAGATGAAAGATTGATTAGACCATAGTAAAGGGTCTACTGTTCTTAAATTAGCATGGTTAACATATTGACTCAGGCCTATATCCGCCGAAGGGGTTGGTAGAGATCTACTTCTGCACCCAAACGTCAATTGTGTTTTCGACCTAGGTACTTAAAAAGCGGCGAGTCTATTGTCGTCTTTCTCCGTGTTGCACTACTGAGAATTTCCTAATAGAAAAACTTAATAACACTTTGCCCGACCCGCGAATCGAACCCAGGACCTCTAGATCGAACGGCACATAGTTGTACCGCGACAACACGCGGCAGTCGAGGCAGTATACTAATTAATTAAATATTGTACAGATTATTCGTACTTGTCCGGATAGCATACATTGTATCGAATTCCTGGATTAACCTTACATAGCAACATACACGTAGCTATGTGCCAGTGCGGTTAATTAGTACAGCCTAGGGATGGGCAAATGAAAATAAAATCGTAATATATTGTATCGATAATTTTAAAAAACACCGATGTTTGCAGAGTAAAATCAAACGCGAACAAAACGCGATTACCTCAAGTAGCTTTTTTTTATTTTAGTTTCTCTAGCTATATTATAAATGGTTGAAAACTGGACACTCGAGAGTAGTTCTTGTTTTTTTAGAAATTTTATTCTATACTTTAGCTTTATCAAAGCAAAATTTAAAAAAAACTGTTTAAAAAAGTCAAATTTGATATTAAGAAATAAATATTTAGATATTTTTAAAGTCAAAATATCGACAATATATATCGATTATTTTCTGAAAAAATAAGTAATATTTTTTACCCATCCCTAATACAGCCAATACAATTTAAAATTTTTAACCGACTTCAAAAAAAGGAGGAGGTTATAAAGTCGTCTGTATTTTTTTTATCTTTGTTACCCCAGAACTTTGGACTGTGTGGACCGATTTTGATGATTCTTTTTTTAATTAAAAGTTGGTGCTTCCAGTTTGGTCCAGTTGTGACAATAGCTTCTATTAGAAAATTGTGGTTTTCAAGGAAACACTACAATATACATACCTAGCATCACAGTTGTAAAGGAGGCCCGTGCCCAGCAGTGGGACGTATATGAGCTGATGATGATGATGATGATGAATAATAATATGAGAATTCTACCTTGGCTGACACCGCCTCCAAGAATAACAATATTTAAAACTACATTATATTATCGTAATAATTTGATTGACTTTTAAGTAGTCTAATATTTTTCATTTCATTTTACTTAGGAGAACTTAAAAAAATATTTTAATCATTGTTTGTTATTCATAGGTATGTATTGAGTTAGATTTGAAGTGAGTAGGTACCTACCTAGCTTCTTGCGTCGTAAACACATAGATCGTACAGTACATATTGATGAAGAGAAAAAGTAAGTTGATTATTAAGTTACAGAAGAATACGCAATTATTTTTTTACTTTTTAGTGCATTTTAATTTGTTTTGGAATAGTTTTTTTTGAAGGCGGTTTTTGTTTTGTTAAAATTTTAGAGTTTCGCTTTTGATTATGTTGTGACATATTTTTTCAATGTAAAAGTCGCAAAAAAAAATACGATTTGGATTTTATTTTGCACACTTTTCAGCCTAAATAACTACATAGATTACTTTTTATACCAGTGAATTCTACAGTATAAAAGACTTTTATTAATTTACCTTGAAACAAGGTTACTCAGTGTTTTTAATTTCTCACACATTTCTAATCTTTCTTTTCTTCATAGCACAATAATAGAAGAAAAGTAATGTATTATCTTAACAATACATTACCGAGAAAATACGAAACAAAACCGAGCCTATATTAATGTATAAGTAAATAGGAGCTAAATTAAAATCCCTGGGTAAACAAAAAGGTTATATGAGTTGGACGAACCTGCTGTCTCAGAGAAAATGTTTTTGCAATATACGTAACCTTACTAAGAGATGGCGCTAGTGAAACGTGTGACCTGCCAATCAGTATGATTTGGAACAGTGATTTTCAAACTATGACTGAGGATCACTAATTCCTATGTTTGACGTAAATCCTACTATAAAGGTAATATTATAAACGCGAATGTTTGTATGTATGGATGTCTGGATGTCTGGATGTTTGTTGCTCTTTCACGCAAAAACTACCGAATGGATTTTAATGAAAGCTTACAATAAGATAGCTTATACATTAGAATAACACAAAGGCTATAATTTTTAAAGATAGTGTGTGAATTGGCCAAAATATAACGATAATTGTCAAGTTAGTCGGGAAAAATCTGCTATCTGCGTGCTATTCTGGCGTACGCTGCAAAAACTGTAGAGTTTACGGGTATATATATATAATAAATAAGAGAAATGTTTATCTTAATTAGTCCTACAAAAAAGTCCGCGACAGCATATATCTATCTTTTATGAGTAAGCCATTATCGCCAAAACAGTGAACCATGAATACAATAAAAATCTATCATATAAAAATGAATCGCTGAATGTGTTGCTAAGTGCAAAACTCGAGAATAGCTGAACCGATTTCGCTAATTAATTTTTTTGTTGTGTCTGCTATTGTCAGGAGAAGGTTCTTATGAACGAAAAAAAAAAAGAAATTTGCGAGGAATATGGTAAAAACAACAATTTCATTTTCTCATATAAACTGTTCTACCTAATTTCCTGTCAAACATTTTATGTTTATCCCGTCAATACAGTTAAGGGTCCCCTTAAATTAAAGAACGTATTTAAATAAAGCTTTCGAATCGACAACATATATCCACAATATTCGAATAATTGCGTATTTTACATTTTAAAAATGTAGAATAATCAGTAATGAAAAGGGATTGACATATTTAATGGTTGTCAAATATTTATGCGTGCCTTTAGAAATGTATTATTAAACTCCTTGGTTGTACCTGATTTACAAACGAAGGCGGGCTCGGTAGTCATCGTGCTTCGAAATCTAAAACACCCACAACTATGCAATGCAACTTTGTATAATTGCTAATTTTAATAAATATGTAACACCAGCACTCACTCACACGCACACCATATACACGACATTTACACATTAGATCGTATAGTGTAATGTTCTCGAGGGAAGGTAAAACCGTATCAAATAGCGAATTTGCTTTCCTCTCGCGAGCACGTCGAAACACTTCAGCTCACAACACTAAACCACCACCATATTAAATTTTACAAAAAAAAAGCTATGCAATGGAATGTGCTTGGTGTTAAGAAAACTGTTGAGTAATTTTATTCACGTGACAATACTCAAAGGATAGGTACTTAAAGATTAATTGGTTCTTGAGAATTCATCAATAAGATTAATCCAAGGATTTCATTGATCCCCACGGAGATAATCTTTGAGTTTAGCATATATTGTCAATGCGAAAGTAACACTGCTGTGTTAAATACTTTCACGCCTAAAACATTTGACCGATTTGGACGATTTTTGGTATGGATAAAAAAGGGACCATACAAAGGGGCATAGGCTACTTTTTTAATTCATTAAGTGCCATTTTGAGCACTTGGGAGACGATTAATAGATTCACTTATTATCTTTCTGCACCCAACCCTGAAGACTACGCGGACGAAGTCGCGGGCAAAAGCTAGTAAGCCATAAAGTTGGCATTGGCATAAAACGGGACGACCAAAAATTTCGGGTCGGACTTAGTGTTTTTTAGATTTTCTATAAGATAACTGCAGCAGTAGAGAGTCTTTTAATATGTGCAGTAAAGTTTAAGTTACACTCATTTAACGTAAGACTTAAAATGTAGCTTGCGAAAAAATGCTGTAGAACTGTAGTTGCTGTAGAAACAGAGGTGTACCTCTGTTAACCTTTTCAAGGGGACAATTCGAGTGAGCTCTCGAATCTTCCTTCATGGTTGATAGTCTAGTAAAAGAGTTTTATAATGGTGTGGCAATTGTTTCATTCTAGGCGTGGCGGACTTTCGAACCATTGTATTTCGTCATTAGACCATGAAAACTTCAAAAGTAAATTTGACCAACATATTGTTCTGTCAAAACAAAGACAAGTAATAAAATTTATGATCAGTGAAGTGAAAGTACTTATAGGTAGAACGCCTTAATTTACGATAAATTATGGTATCCGAAATAATAATAATAAATAAATGCAATTACAATAATAATAAATTATTACAATTTGTTACCCTTTCACTTCTAAATCGCTGTTTTGATATTGATGAATTTTAGTAGAGCGATAGAGGAAACTCCGGAGATGTATATAACAAACTTTTTTAACAACATCGATTGACATTGACTATATTAACACGATGTTTTCCTTCACCGTTAAATCAAGTGATAATTCATTGTGAATACATACATAACTTCGAAAACTTCGACCGCCGAGATTCTCGACCGCGCGCCTTAACCTCGAGGCCTAAAATCTCTCAGTTGTAGGGGAAGCCCGTGCCCAGCTGTGGGAGATATATGGGCTGATGATAATGATGATATTAACACCGAGAAAGTTTATAAAAACAAGACATATTCTTATTAATTAATTAAAGAAATACTTTTAGACCGCACTCTACCTACCAGGTATTTTTGCTGTGCTAGTACAAAAAAATAATATGACATATTCCACAATGAATAAATATGTTGTTAATTAAAATGCAGTGCTTGATTTAACTAGGTTTATCCATATTGTAACCACCTAAAACTATAATATGTCTTAACTCTAAAGTCAAATACAGCCAGCAAGAAAACTCTGGACACATCGCTCTAAAACGCAGTCGCGGTACTTCCATAGAAGCCCAAAAGCCCAGCTTGCTTTAAATCATTTTTAACAAAAACAACTTGACATATAAATGAGAATATACTGACCCCGCAATAAACAATTATAAACTAGACATTACACAATTACCGTGATACGCTTTAGGGCTTCTATGGAAGTACCGCCACTGCTCAAACATAGGAAAATATAACCTTACTAGTATTGAGTAAGTGTTGTGGCGAGGCAACGTGGGTCTGTTGGCTTAAAGGACTTCACAAACTTAACAAAATTTGCTTAGTCAGGGCCCGGATTACGCCTGGAGGTAGAGGCTATTTTTAGACCTTTTATACTTGGAATTATTAATGTACCCTGAGGCTTATATGTTCCTCATCCCTGTATTAAATGGGTGTTTTGTTGTGGAAGTCTTGTGTAATAAGCGCTGTTTGTAGATCCGTATATATCTATGGCAATATTGTAACTGCGAAATACTTCTGTCTGTATGTTACGTTTTCATGCTTAAACTGATTTGAATGAATTTTGGTTTGGAGATAGGAGCTTGGTTTCCTAAGTTCAGGTAACTTTTTGACCAAGTTCCAAGGTACAGGTTATGTTTCCAAGACATAGGTTACTTTTTGTCTCGGTAAAATGCAGTGTTCCCCGGGAATGAGAATTTTAAAATTGCACCCGAGCCTCGCCCTATAGCTAATTATTAATATGGAATTATCCATTTAAACGGTGAGTGAAAACACATTGAAGAAATCGATGTTACTTCTCTGCAAATAATTTTGAAGGAAACATCTACTACCTGATTTAATTTTCTACTAAGTAATTGGGTTTTATGGAACAGTGAAAAAGTTCTTAAGCGAACCTCATAATGAGTTAAATTTCTTGTATCTTGGGTAAAGAGATACTACGAGAAACATCAAGAACTAACACCAATATTTTTAGTCTTTTTTTGCTTTTTTTTTCTCTCTATACTCTTTCTATCGCATAATAAGACCGCCACTTGTACTTTATATTAAGGTTTTCTCTATTTTTTTTTTAATGAAGTTATTATGTCACATCATTAGTATCGACGCTTTGTCTGGGCCTTTTTTTGCACACTTGCTGTAAACCAAGAAGACTCACAAAGTTAGAATCCACATAAATACTCATTCCGCGGTAAGACTTAAATCTTCAAGTGATGCCAAAGTTGGAACTTCCAGTTGAAACACAAAGATAATTGAACAAATCCCACAGTTTCCAACTTCCCGCGAATAATTGCTCATAAGTTACAAATGAGAAAAGTTCATTCGAGTGTTTAAAAAATAAAAATATCGTAAGGCTTCAACCTGTACAGCCTTATTAAAATATTACGAAACAGTTTTTAGACATTTATTTTCGACATTTGCTCTTATATTTTTTTATTTAATTGCATCCCTTTAGTAAACTGTTTTAATTGCCTTCGTAAAGTAACAGCATAATTTAATTTTGACTCTTTTAAAGTACTAAAATGGTCGCTGAATATTTTGATGTTTGGCCAAAATTTTTTCTATTTTAGTAAGCATCTACTTTTACTACGTAATATAAGCCCATTTTTCTCATTTATCTACACAAATAGATTGGTGATAAACAGAAAATATTAAAACCTATTAATTTCATCCTTGATGTAACGTCTTCAGAACGTCATTAAGAATTTATCGTAATTGTAACATATTTTGGTGGACGCAATCAAATGCATGTTATTTTCGTTTTCTTCACTACTTCGTACATTTTTTAACTGCATACTGAAGTGTGGACTTCACAAAGCCATATTATAAATCGTATCACAACATTTCAATTAAAATTGCTCTGTCTTAAGTACTCGGTGGTCCTAGATGTAAGAGATAGCGTTAGTAGTTAATTAATGGCGTGCAAAGCCATTGCGCGCAGTGCTACCAACATTACGGTTGATCGAGTCTGATTACAGTGAGTTGGCAGCACTGTTATGTCTGCTAAGATAATGAAACAATCAAAAGGATAACTAAGAACAATTGCAGAATTGTTAAAAAAAATGGTTTTTGTTGTCACTTAAATAACTTGATTTACATATAACGTTGTTTCATTCAAATATTGTTTTTTATTTAATTGTTTCTATAAAAGTAATATTTACACATACAATGTCAAAAACCTATTCTAAGGTCACAAATACGTCACATTTCGGGGCCAGCCTGTACCCTGGTTTTGTGTTGACTGGCACATTCATGTCGACTAGCATATCGTTCACATCGGCAATTAATCTGTTACAAAACTATGCTTTTATTGATTCTATTATAATCAAATAAATGCCTCAGGGGCCTTAAAAGACAAAAATACAAAAGTAAACATATGAATAAAAGCAATAATACCTTTTTATTAAAAAAGGGAACATGAAGAGTACTCGAAACCGTCAAGTGTGTTTGGACCGTAACATTTGGCGATATAGTCACTGTCTACCCGGACGGGGTCAGGCGTGGGTTTATGTATGTATGTAAATGAATATCAAGATATTTATGTATTAAATTGTTTAAAGTGAATTGTTGAAAGCTTCCAATTTTTGTTTGCATATTTAATTATTATAATTATTTTGTTTTTAGTTATGTGTATGTTGTGTTATATCCACATATAATGTAGGTACATATAATATGCACAACTAAAAATTCAAAGTCTTTTAGTTTCCATTTTTATATCAATTAAATGCAACTTAATTATTAATTTTAATCAATATTTGCATTTCTGTCTGTCACCTGTTCATTCTACTACGATCACACGAGCAATGATAAAAAAATTAAACAAAAATGAAGCGCTGCTATTGGTTGACACACATTTATAGAAGTCTTGATATTTCATGCAACCCGAATTACTAAGAAGCGGCCGTGTCAAACATATGATAGTCTAATCATAGGTTCGGCACGCTCGGCATTTCCTATCTAGTGTTATTCAACTGTTCTGTGGTTATATCATATCATATGAACACATAACTTAACATTGTAATAAATTTAACACTCATGAAATTGTTATAGCCCATTACAACACATCCGCTGCCTACTTATCGTCATGCGCGGTCACGAGTATGACGTGAAAACGCGAAAATATCCTAACTTACAACTAATAAACATTCCTTAGTGTAACCCATTACACATGAATGTTAAAGGTCATATGCTAGTAAGAGTGGGCATCCAATACGCCAGGCTGGAATTTTAATATAAAGCCGGAGAAGTTAGCTTATCCGGACCTGAGTGTATTTACACTATTTATTTTTGACAGCCCCGTGGCGCAGTTGGCTAGACACCAGCTTGCGAAACGAGAGGCTGCGGGTTCGATCCCCGCACCGAGACAAATGTTTGTGTGATCCACAAATATTTGTTTCGGGTCTGGGTGTTTGTGAGACCGAAAAGTCTCTCGTAGTTTCTGATACCCACGACACAGGACTTGTATCCTAGTGTGGGGTCAGAACTATGTATGTGACTGTTGGGTGTATTTATTTATTTATTTTATTTAATATATTTTCTAGTATACAAGCAAATACAACATAAATGAAAATATACAACTTTGAGAAAAAAGCTACAAGAGGCGGTCTTATCGCTAGCTGCGATCTCTTGCAACGAAAAGTTGATAATTGTGGCAGTCGACAAAAAATTAAAAAGAAAAAAATGTGCGTGCGTATTTTATGTAATTTAAATTTTGTATTGAAACTTCATTATTTAATTTCTATGTATTTCGAAGTAAATACCTACACGGATTGTGGACCTATTCTAACATTTTCATCGACGCGACGTGGGAGGAACATACATTACACTCAGGTACTGTTAAACAAAAGAGCCACATTACTTTTCTATTTGAGTTACTTACGCCCTAATTGTTCCTATCCTAACACAATAGCACGAAAATATACGAGGTAATAAAGTTTCAAATCCTTTTGTGGGTTGTTTTTGCGTAGGTGTGAAATCTGCTTTGCTTATTTATAACTGAAGTATTCTTGATAGGCAAATTTATACATTTGTTTGTTGGTAATAAAATTTTATTATAAAGATATTTGCGCATTATAATAAATTATATTTTCTTTCTTCTATGCACCACCTAAGGTTCACCTAAGTTTCGGATTATAAATGAAGTGTAAACAAATAAATACGGTAATAAAACCATTCAATTCAATTTTTTTTTTTAAATAAATGATATTTCCCTAACTACCAAAAGTATTAGTTTTTGATCACAGTCTTTTTACATCTTGTACAGTTGGGGTTAGAGCTTCTGCACTATAGTTACTGAAGACTTTCCATATCAAATTATTCCTATACTGAAATAAAATGTATTAATATATGTGGGGTTTCTGAGGTACAAAGGTACGTTCGACTACTAACGTAATATTGGTTGATTAATATGATCATGTTAATAATATTGAAAGTAATTATGAGGGGAATCAATTTAACGTTAACCACAATGTTATTCTGAATATCAAAGATAGTTCTAGGTAATTAAAATTAAATATTACTCCAAACTATTCTCTATAGAATATTTATGAATATTGAGGAACATCAAAGATGCCAAAATTAAGATTTAAATTTAAAAATCTCATTAATATCTCATTAATATTAATCTGTCCGCCAACCCGCACTAGGCCAGCGTGGTGGACTAAGGCCTAAACCCTCGCAGTTGTAGAGGAGGCTCGTGCCCAGCAGTGGGACGTATTTGGGCTGGTGATGAATATTAATCTTAATTATTATACCAACATATGATTAATTACCGCTTACTTCACAGAAAAATTTGTAAAAACCCTGAAATTCTAATAATTATATTAAAATATCCCCCGTTAATTAATGCTCACCAATTACCTCTCAACGAGAGTTCAGTAACCAGCCTTTTGATAGAACACGACTAAAGCTCTCACAAAAAAAATATATTTGCTTTCATAAAATATTTTTCATTCAGTTTCAACTCAGCCTATTCACTTCAGATCCTCACAATTATAAGATTATATTCATTAAAAAAAAACTCCGACCGATTCTATAAAGCCGCGACACTATTATTCAAAAGCTTTTACATTCCGCCCACCTTTATGAATAAAAAATGTGCCGTAGTTTGGTACAAAGCTTTCATGTGAGTTTTCAGTCTTTGTCTACTTTATTCTAGTTCGATGTGGAATCTAGTACTGGTTATTTCAACCTCAGTTTTTAAAACAGAAATGGAGAATTGACGATTTCTGAAAAAGCTTTGAGAATGCAAAATAGATAGATAATATAGAATAGAAATATAATAATGAAATACAAAATAGAATAATGGAAAGAATACGATGGTTTGGAAGAGAGTATTATCATTTAACGAAAGGAAGCTAGAAATTTCGGAAAGGCAGGTACCTACTTCCAACCATCTGTAAACCTAAAGATTCTGATTTACAATCTGTTGTCATAAAGTAATTTGGTAGAAAATTCACGTCTATCCAGTCCTAATTCGTACATTAAATTTTCTGCAGTACAAGCTGACTACAACGTGATTACTAAGTCACTAGAATCTAGATAGCATGGTATGCCAAAATATGTTATTATTATACTGTTTATTCCTTATCTGCCGCATGCCCCCGGAGCATGATCACAAATCGTGTTGAACTCCCAAGATGTGAAGTTTAAACTTATGCCGCGGAATAATCACATTTGTCTTGTTAAACCCGAGGCCTATTACTGCTGTCCGACCTGGCTAGCCGCCAGTTTTCTGGTTTGACGGGCGACCAATGTTAGAAGACCTCTGGTACCTGTTGGCTTCAGTATGAATTGCTAATGAGCGGTTTAAACACTGAATTGATTTGTATCTAAATTATCTGATTTGTTAACGTTTACCGCTTGGAGCCAATTAGGTTAGTTAATATTATTAGGTAGCTAGATTCATTAATTGACGTCCTTTTTAAAGTTAGAAACCTGATCAGCATATGGTCATCGTGTTGTTTTGAACAGGCATACTATACGATTGAGAAAATATTTAAATATCTATAAAAACAGCACTGAATTTGAAAAAAAATATAGAGTAGTTTTTCCCTTCATAGATTCAGGCGTGAGAGTATGGGAAGTTACGCTAAGGCGATGAGGTCGATAGAAGTAAATAAAGCGGATGAAATGTAAGATAAAAAACGAGTACCTATATATTTTTATTGTAAGGGAGATTACCGCTTCCCGGAACTATTCTATAGTATTGTGTTGTGGTGCTGATGACATCCGCAATAAGATCCGGATTTTAATGAAGTTGCAGTGGATACAAAAAAAACTCTAGTTGTTGACATTTAAAATTTAAACGTTGTTTTTATGACGATTGTGGTTGATTATTTTGACGGTATCCTCTTTCTTTGGTCTTATTTTGGTATAATTTAGTTGATTTGTTAAGTAAGAAATATCGCAATGAGTATGTCGTAATCATCTTGCCACCTAAATCATAACATGGGCCTACTTTTGACACCGTCAATTTAATTACAGTATCACTAAAGGCGCGATTTTTTCCTTGAACCATCTAATTTCATGGATATTAAAAAAATGTAGTTTTTATGTTTACATTTTTATCACTTCATTACGCATTGCAGTCGGTTAAAAACACTTACAGACTGAATAAAATAATTATCGACCTTAGGGATCACTAAAAATTAAATACAAGTTGATCCACTGTTTTCATGCTCATGCCTCATTTTTTTAAACCAAATTCTCGAGTTAAGGTAGACAAAATCGTTGACAAAAGTATTATTATAAAACCTAATAAAATTACAAAGGATCAAAGAGGAATGAAAAACAGCGCATCAAAGCAATCAGTATTAACGAAACTCGAATGAAGAGACAATTGAATGAGACTTCTGTTCAAGCAGCTCTTAAACAGGCATATTGACAGCGCTCACAGACAATAAATCGATGCCTTTTATGAATTGGGACGTAAACGTAACAAAATTTCGTGAAAAGGTGTTTGTTATTTTCGATTCGGGTGAGTATTGAAACTTTGTAATATTGTACTAGCGACAGTTCTTCGTCTGCTGGACTTCAAAATTGTGTCTAGAGAAATGGGAACTGTATAAAACTTTAAAAAGCGGGAAAATACTTTTTCGTGGATAGTGGCAAGCACAGGGTATACTTGCCTTCTCTAGGATATAATTTAAGCCTCTTTCAAAATTAATCGAGCTTTAAAATTGTATCCAGAGAAATGAGAACTATATAAAGAATAAAAAAGAAAGAAACTATTTTTTCGAAACTAAAGGCAAGTATAACATTCTCTAGGATATAATTTATGGCTACACCAAAATTCATCGAGGGCTTAACGTCTAGTATATGAATTCGCATATTATATAATTTAAAGAGGCATATAAACATTACCAGACAGTGCGTGGACTTAAATATGTCTCCTTTGAATTTTGCAAGAACCTCGTGACCAGCGTAGTCATGTAAAAGATCAGCTAGAATGTAGAAAGGTACCAATTTATAAGGAAATAGTTCAAGCATGTGCTAATAGATGTCGCTATATTTTTTTTATTTATGAAGCAAATAGAACTATAATTAAACGACTACGTTATTTGTTGTAACAAAAACATTGCATATGTATGACTTAATTATTCTATTCTTCACAAAAATGTATTCAGTTATTGAATATAACAGACTGATTGCCAAACAAGTTGATTGTTTGCAAGTCAATCAGACCCAAACCAAATCATTGCACCAACATTGGGACAAACGTGAAGTTTACTGTAACTCAGTAACAGTTTGAACAATCACTGGTAAAATGGGAGCCATTGTTTGAACTGCCAGTTCACAATACAGTTAATTCAATCCTGCGTACAGGGTGGCTAAAAGTCCTACTTTACTTGTATCCTTTGCTTGCATTGAATAGGCGTTTTAGTGCTTTCAAAATTGGAGCTGATTTGACAGATATTTTATTAAGGTCATTGTAATATTTAGCTCTTATGTTTTTCTAGTAAATGTAATACTGGAAAGACAACATTGCCATTATCTCAAGCCAGTTGAAATAAATGTACGCGGTCTGTTTGATAACGATGTAGCCTAAGTGATTCCGGAGCGCAATTTTTCAACAAAGTTTGGTTCATTAGAAGTTAAATTTCGAAAGAAACTCCTTAAAGTGTATTTATTATTGGCAGCAAAGTATAAAGTTACCTAAAATTACGCTATTGGTTTTACAAAGTAATTTAAAGTTTTTGAAGATTAAAGGAAAACCTCATATATAATTCCTATAAGATACATTATGCTACTTTGAACCGAAAATTGAGTCCATATCAAACGTTTATTAACGTACATTGTTTTCCAAAAACTAAGTTATTGAAAAAAACAAATGAATACATCATCTGCTGACGTAATTCTAAGGTCACAGGCCGTCTGCCCAAGGAGCCAGACCGGCTAGGACTCTCACATGAATGATTGCCAAATACGGATACCAAAAATTACTTAGCCTGATTTAACTCCTCTATTTGACAGCGTGCCAAGATGAATTCTGGCACAAGGCGCGCATAAAGTGCGTCCTTACGCTGACATAATGTTAACAACTATTGAAGAAATTTACGCTATTTCTTATTACTTTGTGTAGCAGTTTACCGGCGCCAAGATAGTCGTTACTTTTATCAGATGGCTGTAAATAATGCTACTTAAAAATCTTTCAAATGACCTCAGTCCTTGGCAGGTCTACTTCAGATTAAGTTACCAAATCTGAAACCACAAATTTGTCTCATTTTGTATATAACTTAATGTTGCATGGATTTTTTTTATCGTGCCATACGATTTTAATGAAATTCAGTCTGACTAATGCCAATCTAGGTTATGCCCACTATCGAAAACCCTAATAGACAGATAGACAGGCAAAATATTGGAATTCTTTGTTTTGTGTTCTATTGCCTCGTATTTATCGAATCCTTCTCCATTTTTTATTGTTTCAATTACAGACTGGAATTACAGACTTACAGAGAATGGATAAGTTTATTTTACTATAGTATCAATTTTAAGTATTAATAGCGAAATTCAGTTTCCTGCAGATAAGTTCAAGCTTGGTGGGTCGTCGGAATAAGCACTGTTGCATGAAATCGATACAAACAGCAATTCTTTATATCTCGTGATTACGTGTGTGGCCGGATTATGTTACTTCGTTCAAGCCGGCCTGGGATTAATGATGATATTATATGTGCATGTAGTCACTTTCTTTCCTATGATAGAATGAATTGTGAAATAAACCATTTCATTGAATAGAATAAATCTTGTAATATGGATTGTATCTTGTCATCATCATCATCAGCCCAAATACGTCCCACTGCTGGGCACGGGCCTCCTCTACAACTGAGAGGGTTGAGGCCTTAGTCCGCCACGCTGGCCTAATGCGGGTTGGCGGACTATTTACCTAAGGAATTCCTAAGAACTTTTAGGTGTGCAGGTTTTATCACGATGTTTTCCTTCACCGTTAAAGCAAGTGATAATTCATTGTGAATACACACATAACTTCGAAAAGTCAGAGGTGTGTGCCTGGGGTTTGAACCTGCGACCGCCGAAATTCTTGACAGCGCGCCTAAATCTCGAGACCATCTTATAAATATAAATTTATTGGTGTCTGAAGAATAATAATAAATACACCCAACAGTCACACACATAGTCCTGACCCCACACTAAGATACGAGTCTTGTGTCGTGGGTATCAGAAACTACGAGAGACTTGTTGGTCTCACAAACACACAGACCCGAGATAAGCTTGGCTTTATTAAGCTTGGCTTGAATAGCAATCTTCATTTAATTTAGAGCAAACGTTCAATCAGAATTTATGTAATAAGCTTTATTTTACACAGACGAATAGCTAGTTTTTCATCGTTGAGTAAAAATATAAATAAGAAATTTATCGCCCAACTTTCTAACATCCACAGATTTATGTAACATTCATTTCATTGAGACTATAATGAAGTAAATATAAACATGAAGACTTTGTTAGCATTCCGAGGAGTGCAAGCTTGAAATATTAGCTATGCAGCTGAAATTATCTTAGACGCAGCGCTTCTAATGTTTAGTCTTGCACGTGTTTTGATACTGAGACTGGAATGTTTAGTTAGCGTTCCTAATAAATACTTTGAATGCTAGAGGTTTTACACACAAATTCACGAATATACGTGATGGGTGGGCAGATGTGCATTACAGTAGCCAATTATTTTTTTTAATTTTTCGTGCACATTTCCAGACTTCGAGAATTTCATACATACATACATAAACTCACGCCTGTATTCCCCGAAGGGGTAGGCAGAGTTGCATTACTGCACCCACATTTCGCCAGGTATGTATCAGTCCCACGTAATAGGGGGCGAGCCTATTGCCGTTTTTCGGGCACATTTCCAGACTCCGTGCTGTTACTGAGAATTTCCTAATGGAAAAACCCAATAGCACTTTGCCCGACCCGGGAATCGAACCCAGGACCTCTAGATCGCACGGCACATACTTGTACCGCGAGACCACGCCTACCCTTTCTGGGAATACAGGCGTGAGTTTATGTATGTATGTATGTACTAATCTGACCCTGGAGTTGAATCCAAGACCTTATGGCAGCACGCCGCTTGCTTCACCGCGGGACCCACAAGGTATAAAACGATACGTGTTCTTTGACGGAATACGAAATATATTTTGCAAACGTTTCTTTGAAAGTTGCAACGCTCGCCTTATCGTAATGAGATTAAATATTACTTGGAATTACGAGCTCCGTTTAAATAGCATTAGTCGTCTTTCTCGACAACGAGAATGCCTGGGAAATCAAACAGACTTTATATAAAATGTATTTCACAATGTTTGACTTAGCTGCCGAATTTCGGTGTATTTAAGACTATAAAATATATTCAATTTATTTCAGCCATTTTATTTTGAAGCTATTTCTCTATGGGCTCGACTAACATAAAAAATGTCTTATACAAAATGTATATCATTTTTACTGATTAATTTATTAAATAACAGTATTTTTGAACATAATTTTATAAACTTATGTCTTCGCCCTAAATCGTCGTCATTTTCGTATTTTCTATCTAAGATTGTCCTACTACCAAATTTTTATTATACTGACACGGCAAAGTGACCACACAATTAATGGGAACTAAAGTGCGGCCTATATACAATCGAGTAGCAAGAAGCGACTACGACCATCCTTCTATGGTTGACATTATGATGGTGCGATGTTAGCCAGATACACAAGCT
This sequence comes from Hemaris fuciformis, assembly GCA_907164795.1. Classification (NCBI taxonomy): domain Eukaryota; kingdom Metazoa; phylum Arthropoda; class Insecta; order Lepidoptera; family Sphingidae; genus Hemaris; species Hemaris fuciformis. The sequence goes on from OU015454.1 coordinate 3,760,937, forward strand.
GGTCCTGGAATGCGACACTTTCGTGTGTCACCATAGCGGACTTCTAAAGACAAATAAGAACCTACATAAATCTAAGGCATTAATTCCCAAAGTGGTCCACGGGAGACTCGACAGGGGTCTACGTTGGGCGTGACAAAAAATGGGGGCCCACAATCGTAAGGGGAGGTCCATGAAAATTAATTTGGTTTCGCACTAAAATGTTGACTTGATTTCTCCTATCAATATAAACAGATAATATATTAAGAAGCTCAGCGACTTGTAAAAACTTGCATATTCCGTCGTGACGTGTTTTTTTTTCTGGAGGTTTCGAAATGGTAGTAATGTAGCTGCAGGGGGTTCACCGGTTTAAGCAATTTTTTTTAAGTGGTCTATGAAATATCTTACTCACAAATTGTGTCTTTTTCATGTAAATTTTATAGCATTTGTATCATCTATACACATTTTTTTTTTAAATAAAATAAACTACGAAATCGAAGTACCTACCATTAAAAGCAATTCACCAAGAACAATTACGCCTCGAACCAAGGCCGCTAAAAGCGAAAATGTAAAAGCGTTTTCACGTTAATATTCTGTTTCACGTCGATAAAAGCATGGATTTATTGAAGTGATCCGGTGACATGTTACATAACGATATCACAGTTGTTCCAATCAATGCTACACAGATTATCTAATGCGATAACTTTATGTCTCCGAGCTTTAACCTACTTTTATGTGTTTTATTTTACTACTTTATTGTGGTGACGTAAGGATCTTTTCAGAACAGTTTTCTAGCTTTTAACTGCAGTTTTCGGGATTACCTGTAGTCTATATATTAATCCAGGGTGTCAGATGCCGCCATACTAAATTTCGTTAATACCCATTCAGTAGTTGCTTCGTAAAAAGTAGCAAACATTGACACACCCATACACTATTTCCACTTTTCTAATAAGAGCGATTATTATTTGTTAGGAAGCCTGCGTCTTGTTTCATCTGTAAGTTGCCATTTTTATTTTTACACGGCTTCGATACACCGGTCGAGCCAACCCATTAGTACGGTAGTCGAAGATATTGCATATAACATTATATATTTACTTAAGCATTCAAGCATTATTTAATGACGTTTAAGCTAATTTAAGCTTAGCGACCAGTGTCTAAAACAAAACAAAAACTTAAAAAATAACCACAATTGATCTATATTTTTATTCTTTTGTATGAAATAAGCCAAGTTATGGGACTATATTTTAAGGCTCTAATAAATATTTCTCTTAAAATAAATGTGTAATGGATAATGGAAGAACATTCAACACGCCACGGCAAGTTATTAAAAGAATATTACTGAAAATCACGCCATTTGTGTTTTAATAAAATATAATAGTTTATGTAAATTTTAAAAGACTTTCTACGTCTGAAGCCTGTAGGTATTTTTAAACTGTGAGTTATGTTTATTTTAATTTTAATTAAATCAAACTGATAATTTGGTTTGCTGTTCCTAGCAGCAAAATTCATCATCATCAGCCCATATACGTCCCACTGCTGGGCTCGTGCCTCCTCTACAACTGAGAGGGTTTAGGCCTTAGTCCACCACGCTGGCCTAGTGCGGGTTGGCGGACTACACACCTAAGAAATTCCTAAGAACTTTTAATGTGCAGGTTTTATCACGATGTTTTCCTTCTCCGTTAAAGCAAGTGATAATTCATTGTGAATACACACATAACTTCGAAAAGTCAGAGGTGTGTGCCTGGGGTTTGAACTCTCGACCGCCGAGATTCTCGACCGCGTGCCTAAACCTCGAGGCCATCATTACTTAATATATGGTATTGGTCGTCAATTATGTTTAAGACAGTCTTCCAACCTCAGTCGAGCCAGCCCATTCACACCGCAGTCTGAGCTGTAAACGGTGTGGCTCTACTACATACATAAAATACTTCGTATAAAAAACTCTAAGAAATGTACCAGCCATGTCAGGGATTTTCTTATTTTAATAAGTTCGTCGCGAATCATTATTCTCAAAAATATTCATCTTGTGCTTTATTTTATCAGTAATCAGGGGCATAACACGGTCTTTACTTGTAAGCTTTGTTTTCGTCTGTATTTAAAAAAATATATTTTTTCTTGCTTTTTTTTTTATACTTGCTCGGCAAAGTGACCTTGCTTTGTTGCATCATGCATGACCTATGACGTTATAAGAAGGGTCAGAGAGTAATGTGTAATGAAAAAGTGTGTAATATTTTAGCAATATAATACGCAACTTTTTTCATCTAATTGATCAAAAATCGCGCTTTATAATCTTTCATTTCTCAAAAAATAACCTACATACATTTAATGAAACTTGTACCTACCTATACTACGCAAGTACAGCGACCAAAGAAACTCGGATTTTAATTAGTTCGTTCCCCTTCTTTTATTTTAATAATGAGACAATATTCATATTTGATTTCAACTTAGCGTCGTATTATTACTTAATAAATACCTAAATTAAAAAGCTTCGTAACCATTATTCGTAGCTGAGTTTTATAAGATTTCTTAGATAATAATAATTTGGCTATGCTGCCATGATTAATATACATAACATAAAATTTATTCCTTTTCAGTAATAGGTCGTAGGTTGGACTTTATTCTAGATTTTTTTACCAGATTTTTCTTTCATCCCTAAAATACGTATGTCGCTTTTAAGCGTAACGTTCAAGTCCCATGAATTAATATCCTAATGTGGTTTCTTTGTCCAAAACCAGCCAGCTTAAGAGCTAATTAAGTTAATCCCGACATAGTAAGTCGATGAATATTCCGTCAAGATAAAGAATATTACGCTAAAATACTCAAATTAAAATTTACATTCATCTATTGTTTCTTACCCATCGGTTCTGATAAATCTGGAAGACTAAGTTAGGTCTTACTATAGTTAAGAAATCTCCTGCCCAGTTATAGAAAAAACTATCCCCATATCCGGTTCGACATTTCATATACTGGCACATGAAGTAGCGATAGACTACTTTACATAATTCGACTTTATTATGCGTGCTGCCTCATATTTTAAAACCCAAGAGTATGAATTAACCACTATACTATATTTTGTTTCATTTGATGTTACTGAAAACTATCGCACAGACAAAGAGTTTCATAAAATCTTGAATAAGATTAATCTGTTGGAGATCAGAAAGTAATAAATCTAAAAAACATCAATCTTGTCGAGAGAAATGTAATGGCTGAAGCTCGGTCGCCTTCATTGACCTATCACATCAATGAACACAGACATCTTCCAAGCATGCGTGTGACGTAACCAACGGAACGCCCGCCGCTGCCGCCCGGCTCTCGCGACGAGAATCATCATCGTGTTTGTTGATTTGATCTGACGTGTTTGGACAATAGGCCTTGGCTAGCTTGGCGTATTGGCGTATTGGCCATGCTAGATCGAGTAGACAGATAACAGCTCGTAGTAAAAGCAGTTGAGTGCGCTATAAAGAAGTCCGTCTATAGAAGAGAATTTTGTATGAAGATAGGTTAGCAGATGTAAAACGGACTACGGATACACATATTAAAATCTAAGAAATATAGTTAAAGAAACATTAAAACTTACCAAATTGTGTGAACCATTCTACTTTACGAGTTTATAGTAATCTACAGGGGGTGGAACGGGTAGCGGGTACAGGGGTGTACTAGTGTAGTAATAGTAAGCGTGCTACTGACCTGGTTCTCTTGGTTGAGCAGTTTGAGCTGGTCGTTGATGAGGCTGTACTTGGCGCTCTCCTCCTTGCGCAGTGCCCGCTCCTTCTTCAGCTCGGGACTCCAGAAGGTCTTTATGCTGTGCATGCTGGAGCCGAGTTTCTGGTTGGTCAGTTCGAGTTCTTTCTTAAGGTTGCCCAACTCCCGCTGCAGATCGGAATTCTGAGATTGCAGCTCTCCAAGAAAGAGGGGGGGCGGCTCGCGGCGGTAGTATTCATCTTCGGGCGGCGGCGGCGGCGCGTACGAGCGGTCGTAGTCGCGCTCGAGCGACTGGTAGCGGAGCGGGCGAGGGCGCGCTCGGTGGTGCGCGCCCGCCGACGCGGAGCGGCCGCGCTCGTCGGGCGCCGGCGACGGCTCGTCATCGCGCGTGAGGTAGGGGCTGCGGCGTGAAGGGCTGCGGTCCACCTGCGGCAGGCGGCCTCGCGCGCCGCCGGCCCATTCGCCCCGCCGCCACTCCTCCCGGCACGCCGGCCGCTCCTCCTCCGCGGCGTACTCGCGGAGATACAGCTTGACTCGTTTCCCGCCTCACTGGCCACGCATTGTGCACTGGTCTGCGCGACGGCTCCGCGACCACTGAGCGTTCCGCCCGACACATCGATCGCACTTGGACGAGCGCATGCGCGCGCCGCCACCAACTCAGCCGCTCCAGCGCTACCGATTGATTCCCGCTCCGCGCCGCCGACCGATGTCGCCGACATCTGGGATCGCCCTCCGTTATCATTCAATTAATCGACATCTATTTTTGACGTTGCACTTCTGGACCATTTTTAGAATATTAGCCAACGGTCGAAAGCTTTCGCGTGCGGATATTTGCAACGTTATATAAATTATGCTATAAGCTTTGTCAGACTTGCAAGCGTCACTTCCGGAGTACATTATTCTTAATCTGTTTAAAATTCGTTGCGTTTAATAACGCCATTAATCTTAAATAGGTATATTAAAGCAGGGTCCTAGTACTTTGATACTTAATGTACATACATAATATGAGTGTTTTCTGCATAGTGGGTAGTTCGTGAACTTAAAGCGTCCAAAACGGCCGCTCAATATATGAAACTTCAATTTTATTACTACCACAATAAATGCATTAATTATAGCATATTACATTAAAAAAAATGCTGTCTATTTATAGGCGAGTATTTTCAACCAGCCATTACGTTGAGGCTGAAGTTTTTCAGAATTCCAGCGCTTAATAAAACCGCTGGCTCGGAGACGGCTCTCATCCCGTGACCCAGTTACGTGTGTCGTCCTTGTCGCACACATTAGAGGAGCGTGCTATTATCTCTAACTATAGTAAGGTCGGCTTATGTCGGTCAGACGCTGCTAGCGATCGGGAAGAGCATAGGGACGCCCTCCAGAGTCTTCCGATTTGCAAAAATACAGCTCCAAAAGCACCAATATCGTTTTAAATTGTCATGGCTATCGATTTTTTGGGCTATTCGTAGTGACGAAGCTGTTTTTCCTCGTACATATAAACTACAATGGTTATATAAATCTAAAAGTGTAGTTTAAGTTTTTCATTTACAATTTGTATAGAAAACGGTCAGTCGAAAATCAGACTGTTTTTTAAACAAAAATGCTATAAATGAAAACAAACTAAGTTTTAACTGATTCTAAATAGAAACTATTTCCAGCACATGCGCTAGAAAACTTTTAATTGCGAGCAAAAGTTTTCATCGACTGTTTCAAGTGCGGTCATCTCTAATACGAGAGGACGATGAATGAAAAGCGGAGAATCGCTAACAGTGTGCGCCAGTAAAAAATGACACGATAGTCGACGATGTGTCGCGGTCGTTAGCGGCGCCACCGCGAGCCTGTGGAATTGGGTTTGCCGAGCACTCTTCAGCCTTATATTCTCCTGGTACATGCGCGATATTAAAAAAATAAAATGAAACAAAAGGGCGAAAATATTATTGATCCATTACAAAGCTTTGAATACTTGCGTCGACCTATGCTCATTTGCTGTTTTCATGGTTCATATCGCATTTAATAGTGGTTATGCGTCTCATTACGCGTATTTGTTCCTTGCAGTGTCTTGAGCGAAGCGTCTTGATACTCATTACTCACAGTCTCTTAATTTATTACTACAGATTAATTCACTAATTAACCATAATTATTAATTATTGAAATAAGAAAATTCAAGCAAATCCTTGCAATTCATTCGTTTATGAATAACCAGATACACTTCTTTACTGATTAGGTGAAGATATAAAATATTATCTAAATAAAAAAAAAAAGTTAACAATGTCTGAGCAAAGGCATTTTATATTATAAATCTATAATAGCTACCCAGATTTATAGAAATAATATTAGACATAATATTAATCGAACTAAATATTTTTAATATATTATGTCGGCATATCTTAGGTACTTAACATTAAAAATGCAAAAGCATTAATTATTATAAAATCGTGAAAGGTAGATAATATTATAATTGTTTTGGATTACATATTCATGGACCTAGTGGCCGAATACTGAAACGCTACTTAATATGAGGGCTATATTTAAGTGGCTGTTATAATTTAAGCGGTATACTGAAACATCATTTATCAGTTTTAAGACTGTGATTTACTAATGCCCACTTAAATTTCTATAAATGGCAACATTACCACAAAAAGTTCTTTTACATAACATTTTTAAAGTATATACCGCTTAAATTATAACAGCCACTTAAATATAAGTCGCCCTCAGATTAAGTAGCGTTTCATCTGATACACATTTTAAAATGCGCGCCTATACTGTGACCTAGTAGCAGAGACAATATCTACCTATATATATTGTAATACAAAATACACCATTCTTTTTATTTTAGCAAAACAATTCAAAAGCCCGTTATTCCTTTTTTATATTTTCAAATTAGTTGACTATAACATAAATTTAGGATTTAATTTCGCGACGAAAATTAATCTGTCCGACAATTTGTCTTTGACATCTGTCAAATTTGGGCTGTGGGCCTGGATTTTAAGGTTATCCTTTAAATTATTGCAATACAATTTAAACTAAGAATGCCCTTACCACCGTCAAGCGGTACAGGTAGATGCTTTGCAAAAGCCGCCAAATCTATCCGTTTGATACGCCATGGATGCACAAATAGACCATTCTTTCACATTTCCGTGACCCATGTAAGTGTTTATAAACCTTTACGGTATTTATCATTAATACACCTAATTTAACCGACCGTTTGTTTTTAGAGACGACGTCCAAATGCTCTACCAGTGATAGAACAACTGGGTTCTTATGACCCGATGCCAAATAGTAATAATGAAAAATTGGTCGCTCTAAATTTGGAAAGACTTAAGTACTGGCTTGGTAAAGGCGCTCATGTCACAACTCCGGTCGGTGAGTTGCTCGGTAAGTTTTATTTTTCTATTTATTGTGGCAAAATTGAGTAAGTTCAGAATGCATTAGATGCCCACCCATAAGTTTGTTTAATTAATAAATTTCACAGCAATATATTTGATGAATTAAGTTGCATTGGAAATCTGTGAAAAAGATCTTTAAAAGAAAAGATTACCTTAAATCTGCATTCTAATTTGCTAAATTTGTGAAGTTTAACAATTTGTCATTGACATACATCCAGCATCTCAATTGCAGCAGTCTGCTCTTGGCCAATGCATTTCTACTGCTATCTTGCAGTAGCATTTAGCTGTAAAATTTAAAGAATGAACATTATTAGTTATGATTAACCAAGAAGATAAATCTCAGTGGTCACAGGAACAATTTACAAACCCCAGGCACACACCTCTGACTTTTCGAAGAGTTATGTGTATACTCACAATGAATTATCTCATACTTTAACAGTGAAAGAAAACATTGTGAGGAAACCTGAACACCTAAAAAAAATTTTTAAAGTTCTTAGGTGTGTAGTCTGCCAACCCACACTAAGCCAATGTGGTGGACAAGGGCCTAAACCCTCTCAATTGTAGAGGCCTGTGCCCAGTAGTGGGAAATATTTGATGCTAATGAAGAAAATTATTATTTAAAAAAACACCTTTTAGGTCTCTCAGGCTTCTTCCCTATCCATCCAAGATCCTACATGACTGCATGGAGAAATAGACAAACTGAAAGAGAGAACTTAGCCAAAGCGGAGGCAGAAAATAATCAGGAGCAGGCAGCCGCTTCTCAATAAAATATTTTAGTTGTTAGATTATGTAAATGTTAGTTATTAGTAAATAAATACTTAAAATCAATACATGTGAATTTTCTTAAAATTATTAGTAAGATATTAAAACCCATATGAGTTAGTTCTATCATAGAACATTGTTTCTTAGCAAACACCATGCAAATCCGAATGATTACAATCATTTGGAATTTATTTGTGTTGTTAGCTGAGCATCAATATGTCTTTTTGAGGCGTATGGTCAAAATCGGTTGTATTATAGGCATACCAAAGATGGTCATTTTAACAACCAAATTAAAATTACCAACCAAATTTCACCAATTGTGTTTTAAATACCTTAACAGGGCTTTTTGGACACATTTCCAAATTCTGAGCAGCTACAGAATTCTAGACAGTCTTAATTCAATTACTATGTTAAAATTGTTGATTGATGTAGAAAATTTTGCCTCCTATTTAAGAGTGTTTATATTATAATTAGAATTTGATGTTCCTTGTATGTGAAATAAATTTAATGGTCTAATGACATATCCAGCTTCACCTAGTACAGTACAGTATATTAGTCTGGGATAAGGTGACTTATGTTCACAAATGAGCCAAAAATTGTTCAATTAACACCTACAAATAATATTGGGAATTTATATGTTTAATAACAAAGACAAAGGACTGAGATATGCACATTTCTTCACACACATTTCGCCAATGGGTTTAGTACCGGGTAATATTGGGCGAGCCTATTGCCGTATTTCTGGCACATTGAGACTGAACTGCTACTGAAAATTTCATACATACATACATAATCTAACGACTGTATTCCCCGAAGGGGTAGTAAGCAGAGGTGCATTTCTGCACCCACCCACATTTCGCCAGGTATGTATCAGTCCCACGTAATAGGGTTTTTCGGGCACATTGACAGACTCCGAACTGCTACTGAAAATTTCCTAAAGGAAAACTCAACAATTTGCTCTACCCAGGAATCCAACCCGGGAACTCTAAATCGCACGGCACGTACTTGTGCTGCTAGACAAGGCATTCGAGTAAGAGGCGATACTAACTAAATATACAGAATTAGCCTTTTTTAGTGATGATGAACTCAGACTTGTTTTTTAAAGAAAAAATCATTCATAAGGGGAAAATAAAACAATCATGCAATGAATTCCTTTTTTTATTATGTGAAAAAATGACAAGTTTAACAAATCCTTCAGTGAATACAAACGTGGCAGCCAAATATCGAAGGCACAACATGAATTTTCATCACAAGCTTAAAATTCTCAAACATGATTATAAACATGGGGTTTCTATATGCTAATGATAAAAAATACTACGAGGAATCCCAAAATCATTGAAATTTTACGTAAGGCAAATTACTTGGTAACACTCAAAAACTTTCGTGGGAATCACATTAAACTAACAATAAAAAATTGACTTCAATAGGAGTTCCTACTTTATAAGATATATAAAATAAAAAACTATAACTCTTGAGCAAATCTATAAAAGAATGTCTAAAGAAAAAACAAGAAATTCATTGTTCAATATGAGAGATCTTAATATAGGGAAGTTAAAAAATACCAAGACAACTTAATCTAACATTTCAATCCCTCTGAAAAACCCAGAAAAATAAGATTCCACTAATAATTTTACTTAAAGTAGGTAAATAAAACAAGAACCTAGTTTAAATATGTGTCACAATTGGCAAAAAAATGCTTATACTAATAATACAAGTTCATTTTAAACAAATTCTATTTATAATTCATCTATCTTTTTCTCACCTATTGGCATGTTTATACGTTAGAAAGAGACAGATGTATTTCATAGTAACATCTTAGGGTTTAAACAAAACAACCAAAAATGCCTTTATGTGGTCATCAAAAAAGGTTAACAGAAAAGTGGAAACTAAAATCTGTGTCAATGTGTGTCAAATGTGGATCAAAACAAAATGCACAATAATGGCAAGGTGAGTTTGTCAGCTGACAGCCTAAAGATTTTTAATTCACCATTTAAAAATTTAAATGCAGTATAGTAAAAGTACATTTATGAATTCCCAGCTACAGTACATTGCTTTCCCACACTTTCAACAATGGAATTTGGTGTCAAACATGAATCCTGACAGCCTGTACAAGTTAGGCCTGGTCCGGTGCAAAACAACAGTTATACATATATTTAATTATACCGTGTGAGTGTCGCAAAGCCCGTGACTAAAGCGAGTGCAGAAAGATTTTTTGTACTTTCACTCCCCAAGTGTTTGATTGTTACGGAGGCCTTAATTAGTCTTCCTCACTGCATCCGCTACCAGACGCGAAGCTGTAAATAAACAATAATAAATAATCATGTTGATATAGTTATTGAAAATTATTTTTGTTGCTTAATTTCTACATACATTACATAAAAAGCGATGCAAGCAAGCCCCAAATCGATGCAACAACTGATAAATAAAAATTTACTTTAATTACAAAAGGGTGAATGCAGGTACTTTTAACAAAAGTGGTATTAGCACATATGTTTTTCAAACATATATTGTTTTTTCTAGTGCAATACATTTTTGACATGTAAAAAGTATTCAACATAGTCACAAAAAAACCTTAGGTAAGGTCAGTTTAAATAAAGATTATTTTTTATAATTAATATTACTTTTCCCGGAACGTAAAAGCAGAGCAACACATAAAAACAAACAATAATAACCAATTATTAAATCCAATTTTAGTTATACATGTTAAGTGGAAAATGTTTTAGATGACATTTACATCTATTTTAAGTTTAAGGTACAGATATATAATATTTAGAAAGTACGTAAACACTGTTAGTGACACAATAGGATGTAAAGGAAATAATTTATTTATCTAACAAATTTTAAAATTACAAGCATACAATGTATAATACATCTTTATAGTGTCCCATTGAGTTGTTCGGAAGGACAGTATTTTATTGTTTTTATTTTATTTTCTATGCCTAGTAACCAGCACTACCAAAAGATTTATTTAAAGGGGGAACTTCCTTTACATCCTGTTATAAGTATATTAAAATACAATAATAATTTTCAAGTTTATACTGTACAATAATCTGGCAGAAAATTTGCCTACACATTTCTTAGTATTAGTCCAATAGTTAGTGCATTTGTGCAAAAATATATTTAATCAATGTTAATGTGATTCAATTGTATGGATGTGAGGATTGAGATGCATTAAAAATGTAATGTAAATTAAAAGAATAACTATTACAAAACTCAAAATGTACTACTTATTTAACAATATGGGTTATTTTAAAAGCAATATAAATTATATTAAAATAATATTAATTTTACAACTTAATAAAGTAATAAATAAAAAAAATTATAGATAAAGCTATATGTATATATCTATGTAATGTTGGGCTACGGTTGGTCTCTTCATGTATGTCGGCAGTAATGGCTGCTGTAACATAGTAGTTTAAATTCATATAAAAACAGTACATAAATTATTGAAATATTTGGACTTGTATGCAATCTAATGTGAAATTATATTATTCCAATTTTTGGTGCTTTATGTTTCAACACATTTGCTATACAGGGTGTAATAATACTGTGATGGAATACTAAGACAGGTAGTAGTTACGGTAATCACAAACACTTTGACATTGAAAAAAACTAGACAAATAAAAAAAAAAATCCTAACCACCACATACATACATTTAATACTTACGGTAAACTTTAAAATTTTTATTTTTTATCTTCATTTAACGTCAATGTCTTTGTAAAAACCACAACTATTGCCTGTCTTAGTTTTCTTTCACGATATTTTTACGCCTGTATGTATAAATGACAAAATAATACATAATTTTTTTTTTATATATAATGTTATGTAAAAAACATCTAATATAATACTTATCAATAAAATCACTCTGAACAAGTGATAAGTGCGGGAAAATACTCTAAAAGTCGGTATAAATATTAAATACATAATATTGTCGTACAGCAATAATAAAACTCCAATTCACTCAACTGGTTTATTCTCCTCAGAGATGTACACTGTTCGAACGCTCGAATCCGAATGCCGTTAGATAGTTTTTGAATCCACCGACGTTAGTTTCGCCGGAAATACAAAATGACAAACGGAAACAATATACTTCTTTAATAAATTCGACTTTTCGACACTTAATTATAATTAAAAAAATATAATAATAAAGTAAACACAAAATACATAATTGTTTGATGCGCATTTTAAATATACACTTTTGATTAGCAGCAAATAATGTACCGGAAATAACATTACGAAATAAATAAATCTACCGGCATTATAAGACAACCCTTACAATAAAATAGTGACTGTTATTTCCTGCCAGATAATATAATGTTAATGTGAATAGAAGCACACATACTCTGTTATATAGCTTGACAATTAAAGCACTCAGTAGTTTACATACTCACCAAATGTTTACAATATGAATAATACGGCTCTAGTCTTGTTTACCTATAATCAGTGAGGGATTGTTAAAATAAAGTGACATTGTAGACTACAAGAGATGTAGAATACTATTTGTGTATACATTTCATATCAAGAACTAAAATGATGTGGTGTGTGAAAATGTGTCTACAAAAATAAATCAAAAACATACACTGCTGTGCAATAGACTAAAACATCTTGACAATGATATTGGGTAATGATTTCATTCAGTCAATTTTTTCAATGAACGATCAATCTTGAGATTTGCATTGTGCACCAACTTTTGGACATTAGTTGTTGATAAGTCTTGCAAAAAAGAAAAATGCAACATAAAATAATTATACCCAAACTTAGTATTAATATTATAAGTGTTAATTTAACTAATCATTTGAAAAACTAACATATATGGAAAAAAGGATGTACATGGTCCAAGAGGATTTAAAGCACACATGAAATCACAATTATGCACAAGTAAAGAAAAGGAAATAGCATCCAAGGACGCAAGCGCTTACGTACCCTCGCACGCACGCACGCACGCTAATGAACAAGCACGCACGCGTGCGCACATAAACGCACATCCACTCCTGGCTATCAATACTAAGCTAATCCCATACAAACACTTAGAATTTATACATGTACTATGATCATTAAATATTGTACATAGAATCCATTTTATCCCTTGGTTACGTCACACGTGTCGCAAAATTAGCGTTCTAATACCCTTCGCCATGCAAAGCCTGCTGAGCGACCGCATTTTTGTACCTGAATATATTTGAGGCTGATTTAATCTTTATGCAGCTCCTTAATGGTTTTATTGAATGCCTTTGCTGTGTTTTTAATAGACTTATTGAGGTCCTTCAAAACATGATCCAGACCTAGAATTCCAAAATTTTCGTATTGATAATCAGAAGTGGACTGAATCTCAAAACATTTAAAATTGGTCACATACTACTATAAGATATCGTAAAATAGCAATACACGAAATTATTGAGTAGCAAATTTCATTCCAACACCGTAATGCATTGACTGTTTGGCATTTTTCCAAAAGGTTGGGAAAAAAACAGTATTGTTTTACTAATTAACAAGACACAACACAATAACAGTATAGTGTCGTTGTCTTATTCATAAAGAGATTGTTCACCTTAAAATAAAAATACAAGTAAAAATATTCTACCCAGTTTAAGTTCTTAAGCCGCCTTTACATTTAGCGAAAAATAGGTTAATAATCCCAATCAATAATTCTTTATAGTTAAAACCTCATAGCCAAAAAAAAACCATGAAAAACTGACCATTCCATATTATTACACAGTTACTTGTACATAACTAGGACCCACCTGTCTACTGTCTTTTTAATTAAAGATTAAATCCTACTCCCAACATCCATGCACAGGCATATCTCACTTTATATCTCTACATAATCTTGTAAACACAATAAACTATGACACTTTTTTGGAAACTCTCAGATTATTGTTTTGGACAATCACTTGTCAATCATACAATATGTCTTGAAGTTTAATCTTTGTTTCTGTTTTTATATTTAGTAATTATTTTAAACATAAAACTATAGATTTTAATTTGCATAGAATATCTCCCACTGATCCATTGAATATCTCATATCAAAGCACTGAGCAAATTTCAACATTTTAGATTTTTTATTATGGTATGCAAAATTGGTCCAGGACGGTAAAAAATACTAATAAATTGACAATTAAAGTGACAAGTACAAGACACAATAATCAATTTTATCCACTTTCATATCTATGCAGTTGGATACCTAGTGCTTATCTTCATACTCTATCTTGACGGTGAGATTCTTATCACCTACTGAAGCATTTGTTTGCATTTACACTATAATATTCTCATTTATATTCAAGTCATTCTGTTTTTCCCTAATGATTTTAAATATCTCAGGTATCTATTTGTTCCTCTTTTTTTTGGTAAATATCATGATTTCTTATCATAATTGGTGAATTGTCTACATTTTACTATTGTATGACGTACCATTAAAACCCCAATTACATATCTCTGACTAACTTTGTCTTCTTACTATTCCCCTTAGCATATTATCTAATTACCTAATCTAACACTAAAAGTCCTATTTGTCATAATTTTCTATAATCATAATTATCCTTGTAACTTGTGTATTGGTTGTGTCATGTGTTACCTGAGTTGGCCATGTCATCGATGCGGTTGTGATGTTTCTGGTAGTAAGGACGGATGATGCGGTTGTAGATCACCAGTGAACCGTTGAACTCCGTTGGCAAGTAGCACCAGATCACGAAAATGCACTGCAATTGACGATTTTTAAATTAAAAAAAATTATCATCGAAAGTTAATCATGCAAAGGTTAATTTTTGAAATAGCTGTGTCGGGCATATCATGAGTAAAGAATAAAAAATATCGTCATCATCATCAGCCCATATACGTCCCGCTGCTGGGCACGGGCCTCCTCTACAACTGAGAGGGTTAAGGCCTTAGTCCACCACGCTGGCCTAATGCGGGTTGGCGGACTATTCACCTAAGGAATTCCTAAGAACTTTTAGGTGTGCAGATTTCCTCACGATGTTTTCCTTCACCGTTAAACTACGTGATAATTCATTGTAAACTACCAATATAGTAACTACCAAAATATGTATGAAGACATATTTTGATTATAGTTAGAATAGTCAGCATTTGAGACACACACTAAAGCATAAATCTTGCGTAATAACAAATATCTTTGTCCACTGAGCCGAGTATTAGAAGCGAGCCAAATAAGCAACGGTTTATCATAATTAAATATTTTATTGGCACATATTAATCAGCACATTTTCACGTCATATATATGCTATGTTTACATATATGCATATAGTGTAAACAACAAAACTGGGACATAATGAGCAGAGGACAATAGACGCCCACTCTCAATTACTCGACAGAATGCAAACTGGCGAGTATGTAATACATAGTTTTGTTCATATTTATGTACTAGGATGAATATTATGTTACATAGAAAGCGGATAATAGGAGATAACGACTATAATAGTACCTACAATAAAAAAAACTACAAATTAGCACAAATTGTTAACTAGTAGAACAAACTTAAGATCATTTTAAATATTTGGATGTTTTTTTTCAACCACCAAACGGTACACATATATACGACCTTATTAATAAGTTCTAAAAACTTTCTCATCCATTATTTGTTTATCTTGCTTAGTTATACGAGATCTATAACGTTGTAGAATATAAAAAAAGTTGCTTTGTTTATGAAAATCTTAGCCATAAATTGCAGGAATTATCCACTCATATTCGCTATATCAAAATTATTCTCTCTTAACTCGAGCCTCAAGACGACGAAATCGCGTACAGATTTTATTGATTCATAAATATTCATCAGCAATCCAATTTGTATTTAGATACATAAACTCACGCCTGTATTCCCTGAAGGGGTAGGCAGAGATGCATTTCCGCACCCACATTTCGCCAAGTATGTATCAGTCCCACGTAATAGGAAGCGAGCCTATTGCCGTTTTTCAGGCACATTTCCAGACTCCGTGCTGCTACTGAGAATTTCCTAATGGAAAAACCCAATAACACTTTGCCCGACCCGGGAATCGAAACCAGGACCTCTAGATCGCACGGCACATACTTGTACCGCGAGACCACGAGGCAGTGTATTTAGATATCAGATCAATATTCTTGCAAACACTAACAATGAGATATAAAAACGTCAAAGAAGTTCTCATGTCGATAGATAGAAACAACTAGAGCGAGCAGTTTCGTAACATCAACAAAAACTGGTGTACAATTACGATTCATATTTCACAAAACCCATTACGTTTTCTTCATGTACTGTTGGTTACTGTGTTTACGTAATGATTTCTAAACGAAGATAAAAACAAATGAATCCTTAATTACTATGAGGCAGTAATGACGTCACACGTTAGGTGCTCGCTTTGTAAGGAAACTATTGTTAACTGTGCGGTGTGCTAATTGATGTACTCATTGGAACAGTGATAAAGTATTAATTCTATTATGGAGCCGTAATAGTAATCTGACGAAGTGTCGATCTAAAGAAACAGTGAAATTAAAGTGAAACTGCTTAAAGATAAGCTGGTTTATTGTCGTTTATCAAGTAATTTTCAGAGAATATTCCAACGGTAAAACCCGGCAACACTTTATCCGATCCCAATAAAAGCACATAGATCCTTTCTGTGAGTCTTATGCGCCAATTAAATATACGAATAATTTCTATAACCTCTTTTACAGACGCCAAAAATCGAATGATTTCAATGACATAAAATTGTAAATTATCATAATAAACAAAAAACACTATTATCAAACCTATAGTACACATCCAAAATAAAAAATAATACATTATGAAGCTGAAAAGAGTTTCAATACAGCTGGATTACGCGACAGGGAAGGGCTTTGAGTCTCGCAATAAACCTAAGGTGGGGTTAATTAATGAAATGGAAATGTCAAAACACGAACATTATTTTCACGCTGAGTAACGAACGATATTTAAGTTAGCAGATCGCAGATCGGAATGCGACAATTATTACGAGTATACTATCGTCTGATCCTGATACGATATAAGTATACACGATTATACTGAGTGCTACATTAGTATTGTACCTACAGTAAGTTTTTTTTTATACTGGCACGGCAAAGTGACTCCACTGTACCTGATGGTAAGCACAGATTAAGTATTGATTTATGGAATATTGATATACAATGACCTGACGACAACAGACGCATACAAGTCATAACTTATTGTGATTGAATTACTTTTCAAGTTATCGTCTGGAGACCCGAGCTACACCGCATCATTGTGTTGATAATATAATGCATAAAAACATTCTTTAGTGTGATAATAAGAAAATTTATATGTTCAAAGTTAGCTTATCTCCAATTCAACCAATTTACGTGGATCTTTATTAACTGTAGTGGACAGTCCCCTTGATACATACATAAATTCACGCCGACATCTCAGAGGGTTTGCAATAGACAGATGTTTTCTTACATCCAAATTTAGCCTATGCTATAACTTTAGGAGCTTGTCTTTTGTCCTAAACCATGACCAAATTGAGTTTTCTTACCTGGCTTTTCATCATCAGCCCATATACGTCCCACTGCTGGGCACGGGCCTCCTCTACCATTGAGAGGGTTTAGGCCTTATTCCACCACGCTGGCCTAGTGCGGGTTGGCTTTTGACCTGGCTTTTAAATCGCTATATTGATATTATTTTTACGTTCACCACTTATAGTTTAACTATATCATACATTTTCCAAAAAAACTAAGACAATATATTAATCAAGTTACATCATGTCACAGATAAAACAAAATTTAAATGTTATTCATAAGACTCGCATACAAAAATAACTTTATTAGGAACACAAAAGTACTTAATTATACAAACAAATGCCCATAATAAATTTCTTTAATTTGCAGATGGGAGCATGAGATGAAGA
The DNA here is from genome assembly GCA_907164795.1 of Hemaris fuciformis. Lineage (NCBI taxonomy): Eukaryota > Metazoa > Arthropoda > Insecta > Lepidoptera > Sphingidae > Hemaris > Hemaris fuciformis. The sequence continues at coordinate 3,778,621 of OU015454.1, forward strand.
TCTTTTGTTTTATTAAGTCTAGTGCCTGTCTCAAGGTTCATTCCCATTGGATTATAGCCAATATCCTTTCTTTTCTTATACTACATTGTCTTAGTCTATCCACTGTGGAAGATTTAAAGTGCAACACAAATAGTCTTAACAGCATCCTTTGTGTTTCTTATTAGGTGTTAAATTTAGAATACTGTTTCATTATTTTGAGAACAAAAGAATAATATTAAAGTCCTGACACTTTGAAATGGTGAAAGGGGCTGAATTAAAATTTTAAATAATAAAAACACTGCACAGATGTATTATTAAAATATGCGTGGAATTTACCCTCATCTTGAAATTAGCTGTTTTTCGCAACTTCGTATGAAAAACTTATGACTTCAAAATGAATGTTTCTTTCCCGTTTTTGACACATTTTCATTAATCCTTCGATCCAATTGGTCGTAGTGTGACGTTTTATCGCCTATAGCCTTCCTCGATAAATAGACTATTCAATAGAAAAAATATTTTTCAATTCAACCAGTAGTTCCAGAGAGTAAAGCTTTGAACCCACCCAATGAACTCTTCAGCTTTAAAAATAAAAGTATTTGTAATTATGGAGGACAAGTTGCTCCTGTGATAGAAAAACTGAAAGGAAACCGTCTGTCGTGGTATGGGCATGTTATGAGGAGGGATGAATCATATGTAGGTAAAAAGGTGATGGATATGAAAGTTGATGGATGGGCGAGCAGAGGAAGGCCAAAGAAAAGATGGAGTGTGTGACTGAAGATATGAAAGAAAAAGGGGTGAATGAAGACATGACGGCTGATAGGGATGTGTGGAAGGATAAAGCATACTGCGCCAACCCCAAATGAAATTGGGAACAGGGCAAGGAGATGATGATGAAGTTATAACCGTCCAAATTAATAAAAATATATTGTAACAATCAAGTGAATGGAAGGAGGGTACCGTATAGATTAATGTCTATTACAATAAACTATTCTTATATTATATGAACATACTCAAGTCAATTTTAAACATTAATAAGGCAGTTCTATGAGAATATCAGCTAGAATTCAGTTATTTGATATCAGACTACTACCCAAATACATTCCAAATTACCTGAGTTGCAACATTCCTTTTAAATTGTATGACCTCATTGGTCTGAAATACATCCCACAATCATTTATTCTCATATGCTCATAAACTAATAGCTCTTCTAACAACATAATTATCAATAAACAATCCATTTCATACTATACAAACCTACATACATAACCTCACGGTTTTGTTCCCCAAAAGGGCAAGCAGAGGTGCATTTCTGCACCCACATTTCGCCTGGTACCTATGTATTACTCTCATGCAATAGGGGGAGAGCCTATTGCCATTTCTCTGGCACATATTCCATAGAATACAAAATGCTCTAACTTAGCTTATAATATAATACAATAAACATGAAATACATTTAAGCTCTAAGTCTAAATTAATGAAGCAATGTTGATGCTTTCCTATACAGAGAAATATAGGGTTGAAAACAGTTATATTGGGTATTTTTTTATAACATTCAGAAGGATTTTAACTTCACTATGCTGCTAATAGATATTTAGTACAACACTTATTTCAAAAGAGTTTTAACTATCACAACCAATAAAGATAAAGATGACAACAGATAATGCAAAAAATAGACATTTACTGATAAAAGACAAACTATTCTGTAACACAATCTTATCAGTTAAATGGTTTTGTCAATTTTTTACCATTAACTTATAGTGCCTCCATAATTTATGTGTAGTATCTGGAGGAAATATTATTATGCAAATATACCAACCACTGGCATAGCATATATGCCTTAACATCCAGACATAGAAATCCTGGGATTGATTCCCAGGTTAGGAAAGTTATATTGGGTTTTCTAATAGGAAATTCTCAGAAACAGTATGCAGCCGAAAAAGGGAAAGGGGTTCGTCCTCTATTCATGGGACTTAAAATAAGAGAAATACACCTATCTACTCCTTACGACAATATAGGCTTGAATGTTCATATATGTAACAATAGTACATATTACTTAGCATGTTGGTTCATAATGACTGCACAGCAGTTGAAGGTTAACAAACAGTGTGGGTTAGAATATACTGGGCATTACCATATGTGACTTTACAGTATGCATCAGTAAACATACTGACCTACTATACAGAACAGGACATAGTATTCAACAGTGTTCTAAATTTATAAATAAATACACCCAACAATCACATACATAGTTCTGGCCAGATATTACGGACTACAGAGACACTTTTTTGGTCTCACAAACACCCAGATCCAAAACAAATATTTGTGGATCACACAAACACTTGTCTCGGTGCGGGGATCGAACCCGCAGCCTCTTGTTTCGCAAGCTGGTGTCTAGCCAACTGCGCCACAGGGCTGTATTTACTTTGTGTGTTCCAGCAGTGGACATAAAGAAGAAAGAAGCTGGTGATGATGATGATGTTGATAGCTTGCAATCCAGGTATATATTAAACATTTTGGGAGTGAAAACATGTATATTATTTGTCTGTGCAAAAACTCCTTTTTAGCAAAAACATGCTAATTTAATGTTACTTTCACATGTTAATTTCATTAAACACTACTAAATGAAGTTAAATGTAATTTACTTAATTCCACAAAGGATTGTAGAATTATTTTTTTTGTTCTTTAGACACAAAAGGGAATAAATTTAATTACCATGTTTAATAATTATGACAGTACTATTTCATATTTTCATCCACACTTTTTTTATTAAGCCACACAAAATTATAAAACGAATTATCTATTTTTAATATTATGTAATGTAATTTATATCGTGCTTATTTATGCATTATGACATTTAATAGCACTTTAATCACACCCAATAAATTATAATAAAAAATATACTGATTATCTTTTATATCTTTGTAGATTTATAATGGTTTCTGAGCAACATATATGCCTAAATAATAAATTATAAGAAATCAAAAGTAGTTATATGCAAAACTTACTTATAACATCTTGTAACCCTTACCAAAGCTAGAATTCATTTAACAAAGTTGTTTTAACAAATAATAAAATAAATGAAATATACATTATGAAAGTGAAAGTTAATTATGTTACTTAAATTGCAATATATATAATTTTTGACACTGGATACTTAAATTATGATCATATAAGTTTCATGCTGGACTTTAGACTCAGAGATTTAGTTTGATTGTATTGCTAGCACCTTGACTCATGGTATGTAAGAATAGTTGTGCAACATGTCTCACAAATTCAATAAGTCAAAATGTAATATTGATTTATAAATATTACTTTTAAGTTGTCACAAATGGACTGGCAATATTGTTATGTTATAAATTAGTTCATTAATTATTTAAAATGTTGAAAAATGAACATGATATATTTTTTATAATATCAAAACCAACATAAGTGATAAAGACAGTTTGAATAGTATTTTAAAATTATAAATATGTACCACACTATCTGCATAGGATGTGGTTTTAGCTATTTAAATTGACTCATTTATGAGCCACTTATCATAATGCCATCATAATAATAATGACCTGAATGTATAATGAGAAATGTGGCACCTCTGTTGTCTATGAAAACATGTGCTTAGTAAAAAGTATCAATTACAACAGGAAAACCTCACTGCCGAGCAAACTAGCCTGCACAAAACCTCGAACCAATAATTGTGCCATTGTCAAGGTTTTGAACTTGATTGAACGTTTTTAACATATGGTGAATTATTACCAACCTTTATCAACCAGTAGAGTGGAAACCATCCGACGATGAAGTCCGAGAAGTACTCTACGATGGAGAAACACGCGTACACCACCCAGTAAGTCAGCCACTTGGTGTCGTCGTCCTTCTGAGGTGACTCCAGAGCCTTCATCGACATGTATGCGGGATACACAAAGCCGATCGAATTGCATATCAATTCCGCGCCGAAACCGAACACTAAATATAAACCGGTGAACGCGACCAAGCCTGCACAACACAAAATACGCGTCAATCTACTGCTAAAGATATAAATAAACGCTAAATAAAAAACTCCAACTCACCAACGAACAAGTATACGCGGTTCACGCCGGTTTTCTGTTCGGCCGTTTCAAAATATTTCGTCCATGGCTTGCTTTTGTCGTTCAGGCTGCTTTCAATTGTGTCTTTGTATTCTTGAAATTTGGCAGCCATGGTGGTGTGTGAATTTAGGTGGTTTCGGTATATTGGCACTTCGGTAGGCAATCTACGACCACTGCTGTTTGACAAATAATTGCGTGACAGTAATATAATGGCGGTTACGATCGGTGTTGCCAGTAGACAAATTAAAAAATATACTAATATGCGAAAAGGTTCTACCTTATTCTACTAACATTATCCAATTATAATATATTTATTTTACTTTTAAGATTTTTTTGTTATTTATAGTATAATAAATGTTTCCTTTGACTATACTATTTTCAATGTTGTTGCGTATTTATAGTTGCCCCTACCTTCTATAAATTAGGTAGGTATGACGCATGACTCATGTTATGGAAACATATGCTTAGGTATATATTTTTAAATTAGGGCAAAGTAAATATACTGAGCTGAACTCTAATATAATTTAGAAATTTAGTTAATATCATTTTGATAGGCAAGATAATAAAATGGTAAACAAGTTTCAATTGAGCTATAAAGTAATAGTTTCCAACCTCATAAATGTCTCTGTTTATTTAATTTTATATTAACGGATAAATGATTCCGTACTAAAATCGTCACAAATATGCAATTGGTAGAACCACGCTGTAGTATGGACTTTGGTTTGAAAAGGCCGGTTTTATTGGGATGGTACCACTGTTTCACAGTTAATCAAAGTGTAGCAATAATTTTGGTGTCTGTCGGTGAATGAGATTGCCAAAGGTCTAATTATTTGCCTATGGGGTCAGTCGTGCTAGTCGACGCTATTTTTGAATCATCATCATCATCAGCCCAAATACGTCCCACTGCTGGGCACGGGCCTCCTCTACAACTGAGAGGGTTTTAGGCCTTAGTCCACCACGTTGGCCTAGTGCGGGTTGGCGGACTACACACCTAAGAAATTCCTAAGAACTTTTAGGTGTGCAGGTTTTATCACGATGTTTTCCTCCACCGTTAAAGCAAGTGATAATTCATTGTGAATACACACATAACTTCGAAAAGTCAGAGGTGTTCCTGGGATGAATATCACTGCATTATCATCATTATCATGCAGACAGAATCGCCACAGACCTATCATTCTACAATTAATCCCCTCGTCACCCCTCTCCATGTTATATACTGAACCATTAATATTTTTTGAGTCGGTAAGTACCTACTGTAGGTACATATTTTCATATTTTTTACGTGTAATAATAAATCGATTGACCCTTCAAATAACAACAATAAGCCCCGGCGCCTTTTCTATTACTGAAAGGCGCTAGGCCTTAGCCCTTAGTCCACCACGCAAGCCATATGCGCCTTAAAGGTACAAATAAAACGAATTCTTTGATTTTATATTCATATTTTTATTATTTTAAAATATGTAAAGCGTTAACATCATCTTTGTGCCTCGTAAACATATTTTATTTTTACACATGGACTGGATATGACTTATGTTATCCACGCAAACAATAATACAATTTTTGTAATTTGGCGCTGCATTTACGTTATAACTTAAATTTACGAAATGCATTTCACGATAATGATTTGAAAAAAATTAGCACCCAAATTTTTACATCTAAATATTATTTTGTGCACTTGTGATCTAGAAATCATGCATTAGGAAATATGAGTGCTGTGCATTAAGTCCGAGTAAAAAATATACTTAAAAGAGGCGGAAAACAATTTCTATGAGATTCTTAGACCTTGCAGATCGTTTTGTTTTTATTCAATACGTGTATGATATCATGTCTGTGTTATTTTTATATTATATAATCGATCAAAGTATACAGGCAAAATTCAATGTATTATTTTTTAAGAAAGGTTATTGATTTTTAGCTAAAGGAACATAAACTTTACAGACGAAGCAAATGACTAGATATTTATTTTATGTAAATTTAACAATATTTTGATTTATACCGTCAGAGAAAAATAGAGTGTATCGAATAAAAATCTATTAGTTTTGAAGAATATTACAAAACCTAAACGTGATACTTACTAGAAATACAATTTCAAAAGATTTTAAATCTTTGATTAGAAGAATTATTACAAACATTTTAGTGGTATAAACATACAAAAATGTGTTGAGATATAACAAATATGAGATAAGAAAGGGCTTCTACAATATTTTACAACTATAGTTGAATTTCAAACCACAAATTTTCTAAATTAGATTAGCAATTGGCAAATATAAACATCTTTCAATAAAAGAATAACTAAAACAATCAATATAACGACAAAATTCTAAGGCCTTGGACCGTAAGAACTTAAAGGCCATACATACTCTTAGTACTATTATGATTAAAGTGAAACTTCAGTTTTAAATGATGTGAGTTAGAATATAATTAATCAATATTCTTATAAATAGAGTTTTAGAAATGGAATGAAGTTATGGGTTATTACAGGTGGGATTCTAATGAGTGCCCCAGGGTTATCACTAAATAAATACATACAATACATTATACATGCATATAACCTCACGCCTGTATTCCCCAGTGGCAGGCAGAGGTGCATTTCTGCAACAACATTTTGCCAGGTATGTATCAGTCCCACGTAATAGGGACCGAGCTTGTTGCCGTTTTTCGGGCACAATTCAAGATTCCGTGCTGCTACTGAGAATTTCCTGATGAAATAATCCACTAACACTTTGTCCGACCCGAAAAACGAACGCAGGACCTCTAGATCCCACAGCACATACTCTTGCCGAGAGACCACGAGGCAGTCATTAAATATTACTGGAATTGTCTTAATATTTAAATTTTTACAATATTATTTTTAAAGAAACCTGATTTACTTACTCTTTCAGATTTTCCGTAGTAAATTTAAATTATCTCTTGCTTCTTCGGAGAGTTTCGCTCTCAGACCCTGGGGCACTGACCCAATTTCAGCTCAGTTAAAAACCAGATGAAATAGTTATAAGATCTTAATGATATAGTTTTGAAAGTAAGAACAATTTTGGTCTATCTAGTATTTCGATTGACAAAATGTTAGAGTTTGGTCTCTCAGTCTTAAAGATAAGATATTATGAGTGAAGTAGGTGGTGTACAACTTTAAAGTAATGAAATATTTCTATTTAGAATATAGTTTTCAGGCTCGGTACATTAGGCTGTACGTAAAAAATAAAATTGTGATGAATCGGATTGTCTCGTCGTACCTAATTTCATTAGTATATTTAAAAAAACTTTCATAGTGTTGCCAGCTCAGAAAATTGTACACTACCTTCATCAATATGTTGAAATGCACAATGAATCGGCTAATATGTATCTACCATCAAATATCTATACCGACTCAAACGTAACAAAAACTTAATTATAATTATATTCATTTACAAAAATGGCGTTATTGAAAAATCCTATCTACTGTTTTATAATAAATCTATTGGATTTTATACACATGATGCAACGATTTTTTTGATCGCACATTTGTTACTTATTCGTATTAAATATTTATTGAATACAATTTTCAAAACCTCATACATGACAAAACATTTCTGACAGTCAATTTTATAACAACATTTTGAGCGATCTTGAGTTACGTTTCGAACATGTTTGTAGACCAACTAGAAATATTCAAATGTGTGGATCAAGTATTTTCTTTGTTTTAGTATAAAAGTATTGTGTCGTATTTATTAAAAACTACGAGGAACTTTAAAAAAAACGAAACAAATATTTGTGGAGCCAAATCTTGGTGCGGGGATAGATACCTACCTTGGGCTTCCGTTTAACAGCGTGGTGTGTAACTAACAGCCCTGTGACAATAAAATATTGATCTACATGACTTTTTTATGTTTTGATTGTAAAATTGACTGTCATTTCGCATTTTATTGCGACGGCCATAAATACATGTCTTGAGCTCAACTAGCTCGCTCTAAGCTAAAATTGGAAAGTAATGGAAGAATTAATACACTTAAATTATTCAGATCAACAATAACTATTAACCGTACGCTTACCTAAAAATCTATTTATTTGGTGTTACTTTATTAATTTAAAATTAACGATAACATCCATCGCCGAACAATCAAATCACAGATTTATATCGATAGGTATAGTGATAAAAATGTTCTCAACAATTACGAGTATATTTACAAACAAATGACTAATAATATTCGAGATGTGGTTATAGTCAAACATTTGTATGATAAATACTTTTCCGATAAATTTGATTAGTAAAACAAATAATTTCTATACTTAGGTAAATCGAAAAAAACCACTTTGAAATATACCGTCACTAATATTCAACAGGGGATAAGTATATGACGAAAAGAATAAATTGACAGTCGTAGAAAATTCCGTGCAAAAATTATTTAACTGCTGTCAAATACCTTTTAAAATTAATCGTTTTTCAAACCCAGTGCAGATTTTAATAGGCTGTCGAATGGTAAGAAAAGTTGACAGCCCCGTGGCGCAGTTGGCTAGATACCAGCTTGCGAAACGAGAGGCCGCGGGTTCGATCCCCGCACCGAGACAAATGTTTGTGTGATCCACAAGTATTTGTTTCGGGTCTGGGTGTTTGTGAGACCGAAAAGTCTCTCGTAGTTTCTGATATCCACGACACAAGACTTGTATCTTAGTGTGGGGTCAGAACTATGTGTGTGACTGTTGGGTGTATTTATTATTTATTTTATGAAACGATCGAAACAAAAAAATTAACTGCATTTAGGTAGGTACTGTTAGAGGAGGCGTTGTTACCACAGTTGAAATACATACCTACATTTTGATTTGACAGCAGATTAATTAATTTTTACATACGCCAGACTTTTGGAAAGTCAAGATCATAGTTAAACACACAGAAAAATGTACCTACGTTATTACATATTTTATGATATTGATATAGTAAATTTCACGTGATGCTATGAAATAACGCATATATAACTATTGGATCGTCAAAAGAAAATTTATTGAATACGCGTTGTAAATGAAGTCACATTTAAACAGGAATCCGGGTCATATAAAAAATGTTTCTAGAATCTTCTAACTCTATAACTTGCCACGCAAAGTCTTATTCTTTCTCGAATCTTTTGTGTGATGTGTTACGCAGCTTTATGCTTTTTTCTCGCATCTCTTCGTTCGGTCGGCGGGTGTGGCTTTAGTTCTCGGCAGTCCAACTGAAATTTAATCTCTAATTATTATGATTCTGTTAACAACAAGAATTATTTCAGTTTATGTCTAATTATTTTTAATATTCCTCGTCTATAATATACTATTTTCATCGTAATTTACTTTTGACACAGAATATTACTGATAAAGTGCCCTTAAATTGTAACCAAAGATTATAGACTTATTTATTTATTTGTAAAAAAAACACTGCGACATCTTACGTGTACATTTTACGCATAAGATTCCACGAAAAATAAATAATAGTTTAGAGATTTCAAAGGCGACATATTGATAGTTAGATTTTGGTCTTGGAAACCTAATATTAAAACGTAATCAGCCGTATCGGCTGCGCTACGTAACTCTCGCGTTGTTTCATTTATTCCCGTTAGGGATGGGCGTTTTTTCAACGAACTAGTTGAATCCACCGTTGACGACGAAGTAACGAACGAACGGTTGATGGGTTGTGAAAAACCTAGTTGAATTTTCCGACCATTTATCTAGCTAGGGTAACTAAATTTCTAAAAAAAAACAAAAATAATACAAGAGCTGCTCCTTTGCTAACATTAATATTATCAACTAGTTGAAGAATTCAACTAGTTTTTTAACTAGTTAACCAACGCAAGAAAACGGTTACGTGGCGTTGACGCCAAAAACGTCAACGACCCATACCCAATTCCCGTTGACTTTGCAGAAAGAGCTTGTGTTGAAGTATTCCCATTGGTCGTGAATGTATAACTTCTAAGATCTGAGTTTACTTTAACATGCTGTGATTAATAACAATGTGTGATAAAACGAAACAAATTATTTTTAGTTATTCCAGTTATATATTATTATAGAATATTTATTTGAAACTAAGCTATATTCATTGTTTCCAAGAAATTTTCACAAGAAATTTTAAATAGGCCCAAGAAAAGTCAAAGACAAATGTGAATTATATCGAATTTGAACATAGTCTACACACCCGATTAGATACTGGCTTTCTTTCGCCTGTATTTTTGAGAAAGAAAATTTACCTACATTTTCGTTTCGCAAGCAAATTTTTTTAAGTTCCATAGATTTGCGGCAAACCGTTTTTATCCTTAATTTAATCTGCTTCTGGGTCTTTTATGACTATTTTTATACTTTTTGACCCAGTAAGCGAGCTCGTAACCATTTTAAGTCGAATTCTTTAACTTTCATTGGAAATGCAACTGTTACAAAATTTATCATTTAATGTTATGTTTACTTACGAGTGTTTCATCATCAGGCACCCTCGATAACAGATCTAACACTTCATTGTTCGGTATCGTGTGCGGTCTTAGAATTTTTCTTGTAAATTTGTTTATACCTGAAATAAAAGTATAAATTATTCATTCATTTCAATTATGCTGCCAACGTTGACAGTCCAACATGTTTGTTTTTACGCCTGTTTTTTGACTTTATTAAAGACAGGGCCGATATAAATCTTTCAGAAGAAACTTTCAATAAACCTGATTGTTTTTAGGTGCCTTAATTCCCTGAAATCTCGAAAAATCTCGCGGGATTAGGAGCACTGCTTATTAGACTAGCAAGCTATTAGGTATGTATTACTCACCCCAAGCCATTAGCAAATATCTTAGGGGTATCATATAAAGCACCAGCATCGCTCCCGCCAGCATTATTATCGCCAAATAACTCAAATATGGGACTGTGAAGTTCATCAAGCTGTAAAAAAAGTTAAATCAACTGATTTCATTTTCTTGTTGAGTAAGATCGATAGCACGCACACAGAAGGACCTACCGATGATCGTGCGTAGACTCCATTATACCTAAAGGATCTATAGGATGTCTTAATGAATATAACTCGCAACGAAATTACGCCACTCTCCATAGTTAAATATCTTAACGTGTAAGTCATATTGTCTCATATAATCAAAACAAATAACTTTGGATTAATGTAAAAAACGCCGAACTACACTGAAAATTTTCTTAGACTCCCTGAAATCCCTGTATCCAACAACCGCTATTAAGTAATTATGTTACTATTTTCAATGATCTGTGACGTTGGAGAACGCAAGATACAACATTTATTAGTCAGCACGTACTAAATCCACTTTTGTTAATACAGCTCATGAGGTTTAAAAAATATAAAATTCATACTTTTTAACTGCTTCTCCCAACGACGCGACGTAGCCTATTGCGTTTTGTACGGTCTGTGTTACTTCTTGTATCGCTTGCAGCCTTTCTTTCAGCGATTTCTTTTCTTCCTGTAATATTCACTAGTGTTTTGAATTACGCAAAATCGTGCATTTTTGACTGATGCTTCTAAACTAAAACGTTAAGTTTGTAATATCTCCATAACAGCACCAATTAATGGTGTAATTAGACTGATGAAAACTTAATAATTGATAATAAACTTTATTTATTGTTGAGACGTACATTATTTTCAGACAGTCCATACAAACACTAATTACATACAGAGAACAATACTAATTACCTTATCTGCTTCATCTTCGTCGTCTTCTTCAGCTAATAGGTCTTCGTCGTCTACAGGTATTAACAAAGGATTTCCTCCTGTTGAAACAATAGAGTCATTAGCAACCATTATTACACAATATCTGACATCTATAGTCTTGCAAACGCACAACGTGACATGTCTATTAAACCCTTTTTTAACAACCAATATCATCAATAGTTATTTTCTATCACACCAATTTGTCTCTATAAGCGTAAAATAAATGCACTATACTATTTGTTAATTATCTTTATTTCAATATCAAAGTTGTTTTAGAGTACCTAATACGTGCCCAGAGCCATAACATTTTCTTGAATATTATAAATAAAACTTATTTAATTCTAATACCTATTAGACCAACATGTACTATTACATTATCACCTATTTATAAAACATATCGACATAGTAAGAACAACAAAGCAAAAAATTACACGACAAATAAATAATTCTCTTACATAACTAAATTAATATAAAAACAATGACATGCGAGCACAACATTTACTAGACTTACGAGAAAACAATTGAGACAGATACGCCTTGGGATTGCTTCGAAACAATCTTAAGGAACTTTTCAATCGAACTACAAAAACAAAAGAAACAACTAAGATACAAGCATTCGCAAAGAAATAAAATGTATTTGGTTGGGAATCAAAACAATGTAAAAAAATAGAAGAAAAAAGAAAAAGAGACATACCAGTGAGCCTGTAGATGAGCCAGTTTCTTGTAAAGAACATTAAGAGTAGGAAAGGAAGCATCCACATCTCATAATAGTAGCAAAATGCTAACCATGCTAGTAGACCCAGAAACGATCGTATCCTTGACTCCCATTCAAAACAATCTCTGGAAAGAGTGAAATATGTGATATATAAAATCAATTATCGTAAGCAGAAAATAATAGTTGAAGCCGAATAAATAAATTAGTGTGGATTGTGCCTGAAGATATTGTCATTCAAATTTTAAAATTGTTATATACAAAGTTTTTATAAATGTTGATAATTCATAATTATTTATTTTCAGTCTAACAATGACGTAAATTATTATCACGAATAACATTTTATAGTCGATATTAGAAAAGTGGTAATGCTAAAGATAGCAAATTATACTTAGATTTTATGAACTACAGCATAATACTTACTGTAAAATTTTGCCAACTTCTATAAACCACATTATGATTGCTTTTAGCCTCATTACATTTCTTATAAATAATTGTCTCTTAAATTTAGCTTCTTGGTGCATATATTTTGGTTCCTTTGGGTTGATTACCCTAATGGCTCCTTTTAACTGCAGAATAAGAAGATAAGTAAAGCCCTCTTCAATAATATATCATGTACAAGTTCAATAATCCCAAATTTGGGAAAGCAATCCTTTAAAGCAGCAGTTGGCCAAGCGCGTTCGTCTTGCTTGCGGCCCGTGAATGTTGGCATTAGTTAGCATTTTCAATTTTTCTATGGGACATGACCAATTATATTTATTTATTTATATACTTTATTGTACACCATGAATACATACAAAAAAAAGAATATTAATATCTAAGCTTAAGATTAAGTGAACAATAGGCGGTCTTATCACTAACTGCGATCTCTTCCAGACAACCTATTTTACAAAATTGATATTTAAAAAGATGATAGGGTAATCAGTTATAACAGGATAATAATTATATATAATAATAATAAAAAAAAACAACACAATGATGTACTTAGGTATTATTATACATAGGTATTACGTAGAATTTTGGGTAAATATTACAAGTACGACCCGCCTTTAGTTAATTTTGCCATATTGCGGCTCTTGTCTGCCAAAGGTTGCCGACCACTGCTTTAAAGAGTTATTTTAATGACTCGGCAAAGTGCACCGTACCTTGAAAATACCGCTTTGTTGAACCAGTATTTTCAGAGATTTTATTAACAGAGCTTTAGATTACAAAAGTCTCAAAATGAGAATATAGAGTAAAAGAATGCGAAATAACTATTATTCAACATAAATTCAAGGTATTCGTCATTCCTTTCCTTTCACTTCTTCCAAATAGAACAGAAAATATGTCTAAAATATTCAAGTATTTCAGCATCAATTAATTATGATGGTAACGAGGTACGGAAATTGATTATTTGAAGAATCTTTTGTTTTGAAGACTTACTGGATTCCAAATAACAGTCATTTCCAACAGTATTTGTGGATAGTTCCCTTTCGCTCTTGCTCGCATCTTTTTGTCTTTTAGCGCGTACCATCTTTTCTCACCATTTCTTATACTAAGGAGTGGTATCGCCAGCTTTCCCAGAAATTCCACTTTATGATCATGATCCTCATCGTACACAGTTATGTCTAATATAGAACTAATGTCCTTCACTGTGCTAAAAATAAAAAATAAAAACATTATTGATAATAATTTTCTATTGAATTCTATTCAACACATATCTTTGTGATTTTTAACCATCATAGCCTTTACACTATAAATAACTAATAAGACATTGATAAAACAAATTCAAAAATTAACAAATGTTTATTTTTTTGGTTACGCTCATATCATAATTTGCGATAAGAAAAGAAAGAAAGATAATATTTCACGTTTCTGATTTTATTTTCCTTTTTTTTGCTACATCATTCAACAAGACACCATTATCCAGCAAATTTTACGTTAAACGCATTTAAAATCTAATATATTATCTCCTTTACTTCTTATATACTGTTTATACTTATACTCAGCCTATCGCCGTCCACTGCTGAACGTAGGCCTCCCCAAGAAAGCGCCAACCATCCCGGTCTTGAGCAGCCCTCATCCATCCGTTACCCGCCACCTTTCTCAATATACTGTTTAATCGTCTTCAATACTTACAAAGTGAATATCTTCATCCAATTCGGTGTCAAAGTCTTGTATTCCGTGTGCGTTTGTAACCTCGCATTCCCCAACTCTAAGACGCAGAATGGATCTGATTTTCCCCCTAGGTCTGCAGCAGCCAAGCCCTTAGCACCATACACTTTAACACACAGCCATCCAACTCCGCTTGACGTTTCATTCAATCTATACCACGTCTGGGGCAAATAGTCGCTATTAGTTACGATTATTTAAAATTGAAATGAAAAACCTAGCTGGTTGGTTACGAACAGATGAAATGCATATTCTACATTTAAAAATGAGGTTCCATTCCACTTCATGAATCGATACGGAAGGGGTTTACGTCAGTTTTTATAGTAGTATCACCGTGGTTGACCTGGTTATTACTATCATCTAATTTGGTTATGGTAAACATTTACAAGTTTAATACTGTTTTTTTTAACCAGAGGAAAGCGCCTTAAGCTCCTCTTTTGGTACTTCGGGGGAGGGCGGAAGGGGTATGTCGGGGTCTCTGGCTTTCCTACTCGGCGCGCGGAACAATTGTCCGTGTACCTGAGTTGGGTCCCTAACCAAAATCCTACGCCAGCATACCGACTAAAACCTCTCGGTGGCCGTCCCGCGCATTTGGGGTAGTCTACGGCATCGCAGGGCGAGAAACCCTGCATTACTTTCCGCTGCCACCCAGTGCTTCGTCCAATTATGGACTCCTCAAAATTGGGAGGGGTTGAGATGCCCTCAATTTTAATACTGCTAAGGAACAAAGCCGCCAACGCATCTATGAAGAACAAGTGCTCTAAATTTACATAAATGGTGTTGAGCATCAAATGCCACATAATGGACTACTTTACCGAAACTGAGTCTTAAAAATCTGAATGGATACTCACATATCTCCTTTCAATAATTTCTCTATCTCGTGGATTCTCTTTATAGCTCGTCAAGTCTGTTATGGTTTCTGATTGGGTGGTACCGCTGATCGTAAGTAATAGAAATATTTGTCCATTTCCATCTTCCAAGTCCTTCCATATGCTGTGTGTTTTCTCTCTTTCTAATGTCGACAAGTCTATTGCGCATCTGAAAAAGTTTTCGAATTATATCTTGCTTGGGACAATTACGTATCATTACCATTAATACTCGAGGATGACGTCACATTCTGGTCATAAGATTTACAATGCGGCCTGTTAAAAGCGGCACGTACTCCGAGTTGTTGAATTATTTGACTCAAAGAAGTAAAGAAAGGAATTTATATAATTTATTTATGAAAAGGCATTTAGTATTGCTAATAGATTTTTTGCGCCGTTGATTCTCCGTACCTGTAACATGTTTTGAAGTGGTAATACACCTTGGCTTAATGATTTAAAGATAATTTATGACAATTATGACTGAATGTCTCATATTAATTTATGGTTTATCAAAGTGTTGACATGTTAATGTTAAAAAATTAATGGCTAGACTACTTCAAACGCACAAGATGTGGTATATTTTCAAAATTATTCGCATTCAATATTACATAAAGTTCGCAAAAACTTAGTAGCATAAGTACTCACTTTCCCAGAAAATCGTCTTTTGTCTGTTTGTCTTTGTCCCAAACAGTGACTTCTAGTATTTGTTCCTGATCATCGTATAAATGCAAGTCGAACTGTTCCAACCATGACGGATGGAGGGATTTCCAAACAACTTTGCTTTTATATTTCTCGTTACCTAATCTGCAAGGATGGATGCTCTTTAATATATTTTATTAGTACATAGTACATACATAACCTCACGCCTGTATACCCCGAAGGGGTAGGCAGAGGTGCATTTCTGCACCCACATTTCGCCAGGTGTGTACCAGTCCCACGTAATAGGGAGCGAGCTTATTTCTGTTTTCCGGCTGATACTTAGAATTTCCTAATGGAAAAACCCAATAACACTTTGCTCGACCCGGGAATCGAAACCAGGACCTATAGATCACACGGCACATACTTGTGCCGCGAGACCACGAGGCAGTCGGTCAGTCAGGCAGAGGCAGTATTTTATTAGTAATTGATTTGTAAATATGGTCGGATACTGTTTCAATCTGCTTGAGTCAAAATTATTAAAGACAATTACGGCAAACTTACGAGCTATTTTAAAAGAAGGATATCACGACAGACTTAAAAAATGACTGCGTGCTAAATTCAATCCAAAACATTCCGGGCATTTTTGCGTATATGAGTATTACATGTACAAACTAACTATAAAATCATTATTTGTAACAAATATTTTGACAGCTGCGTGAAGCAGTATGCTAGACACCAGCCTGCGTAATGAGAAGCCGCAGGTTCGAATTCCGCACCGAGACAAATGTTTGTATGATCTGCATAAGTTCCGGGACTAGGTGTTTGTAAGACCGAAAAGTCTCTCGCACTTTTTGATACCCACGACACAAGACTTGTATCTTAGTGTGGGGTCAGAACAATGTATGTGACTGTTCGGAGTATTTAATTATAATGATCTTATAATCATTATGTTTAATAATAAGTTTAAAGTTCAAACATAAATTTAAAATATTTGAAGTACAATCCTGTGTTTAAAATGCTAAAATAAACCCACGAGATTCTACACATTTGATACATTTACTTGTGTTTCACGGCACGCTATGTCATCACGTATTACAGGCTAACACTATTAATCATCCTGATAATCCCTATCTACATAGATAGGGGATAGGGATTACACCCACCCGCTGCAAGTCCTGTGAGACAGGATCGATAGTTGCACGCACACAAATGGCTCAAGGCAATCAAACATGGCGTATCTTCAACTCGTAACAAAATATGTTTTTACTGGCTACGAACGTCAACGTGCATATGTGTTTGTTTGGTAACTTCAAGTAAGGCTTAAACCGCCTATAAAGTATTTTTTATAGCAGAGATGAGTCTTTGGAGGTGGCAAAGGAAAATATTATTCTTTTACTAAACATTGCTTGACAAAATTATAAACATAATATGGTATATTTCAGTACACACAATATACGGTCATGCCTGGGTTAGGAAGATCTGTGAATGTCTCAGGTATAAGGTCTACATAATGCTTGCTGTGAGCTAAGTTTCAGTACGGTCTAAATGGAGTGTAGATAGGAGATAGTATAGTAGAAAAATAATGCCATTCGGAACACATTTCGACAGCTCCGTGGCGCAGTTGCTTGATACCAGCTTGCGAAACGAGAGGCCGCGGGTTCGATCCCCACACCGAGACAAATATTTGTGTGATCCATGAGTATTTGTTTCGAGTCTGGGTGTTTGTGAGACCGAAAAGTCTCTCGTAGTGTCTGATACCCACGACACAAGACTTGTATCTTAATGTGGGGTCAGAACTATGTATGTGACTGTTGGGTGTATTTATTATTACATTAATCACAGGTCGATTTCAAAACACCACAAATTGTTTTATTACAACTTTTTTTTGTTTTAATAACTAAAGAAGCGCGCTTCATCTCCCCAACAAATGCATACATTTAGAAAGATATAGGCAAAAATGATCACCTACCTAAACTTACAATAAGGATCACTGGACCTGGTATCGAGGTCCATGGGAGGTAGATTCTTCGCTTCCACCAGCACGATGGTGACCACCGAGCTCCATATCTGCGCCTTCAGTCGCTTATTCACGTCACTCAGCCGCGTGTTCTTGAGAAGGTACTGAAAATAATTAAATATCAATTTGGAAATACACGGACAATCAATATTATTGGGCTTCCACGGGTTTCTTTACGTATAGATTATTGATTCTATGATTTATTTTTATAATTAGTACTTTTTGGAATATTAGCGCGATAGCTTGGGCTCTAATGGATTAAGCGCAACATCTGATCTGGAAAAATGTGAGATCTGCTAACATTAGTTTTATGTCTGAGTGCTTATGAGACCAATAAGTCTCTCATAGTTTCTGATACCCACGACACAAGACTTGTACTTTAGTGTGGGGTCAGGAAGTAGCATGTGACTGTTGGGTGTATTTATTTACTTATGTTATCGATGTAGCAACACATTGTGGGAAAACCTGCATGCTTTAGAATACTTCACTTCATAAATAAATGCACCCAACAGTCACATACATAGTTCTGACCCCACATTAAGATAGAAGTCTTGTGTCGTGGGTACCAGAAACTAGGAGAGACTTTTCGGTCTCACAAACACCCAGACCCGAAACAAATACTTGTGGATCACACAAACATTTGCCTCGGTGCGGGGATCGAACCCGCGGCCTTTCGTTTCGCAAGCTGGTATCTAGCCAACTGCGCCACGGGCCAGTATAGAATTATGAAAACTACAGGGAATAACGCGTGCAATTCATTATAATTTTACGCGCTGTAGTAACAACATTGCAGCTAACGGTAAGTGCCATGCCATCGAGATATAAACCCGTTAATTGTATGACCGATATATCCCAGTTGATGAAATATTGCCAGCCGATACTCGCCAACATTAGGCCGCGCGCACTTACGAACACGTACGAACGATCCCAAAATTCCAAGTACTATGGGAGCACGCAGACTGGGTGCGAGTAAGTTGTGCGTATACGTACGTGTAGTTCACACGTCCGAAAACAATCCGAAATTGGGATTTTACAAAACATTCGTACGTTTTGAAATAAGAAATGGACGCAGAAAAATTAATTAACCTGACACCGCTCCTTTGACTTATAAAAACGTATACAGTGTGCGCACTCAATTCGTACGACCACGATCGAGTATACCGTGCGACACGAATTCGAATCCAAAGTGCGCGCGGCCTTATACTGAAATTCTGTAAAAAACATTGCAGGTACAATGACAGAAGCGTGTTAGTGTTTGCATATTCACTTTAATCCAGTTAAAAACTTTTTACAAATAATTATTTCATGCGATAATACTTTCGTTGCCAATATTTTAATTACACATACATACATACATAGTGTCACGCCTGTATTCCCTGATGGGGTAGGCAGAGGTGCATTTCTACACCGACATTTCGCCAGGTATGTATCAGTGCCACGTAATAGGGGGCGAGCCTATTGCCGTTTTTCGGGCAAATTTCCAGACTTCGTGCTGCTACTGAGAATTTCCTAATGGAAAAACCCAATAACACTCTGCCCGACCCGGGAATCGAACCCAGGACCTCTAGATCGCACGGCACATACTTGAACCGCGAGACCACGAGGCAATCGAGCAGAGATATTTTAATTATTTTGTACATACATATATACAACCTCACGCCTGTATACTCGAAAGGGTAGGTAGACGTGTAAATCTACAACCACTTATTGCAAATCGTGTATATTCTAAGTTACAGGGCGAGCCTATTGCCGTTTTTCGGGTAAATTTCCAGATTCCGTACTGTTACTGAGAATTTCTGAATGAAAAAACCCAATAACGCTGCCTGACCTCTCATCGAACCTGGGAACTCTAAATCGACAACACACATTTGTGCCGTTACACCAAGAGGCATTCAATGAAGTTTTGTACCCTATTATTCTGTCGGTGATGATAGTTACAAAACAAACTTGACTAATTAACATATGAAACACATTGTTGAATATAATTATTTATTTATTTCATAAATCATTTAAATCGCATACAACATATCAGCCCATTTAAGTCCCACTGCCTGACATGGGCCTCCTCTACAACTGAAAGGGTTTAGGCCTTAGTCCATAACATACTAAAACTCTTTAGCGATTATATATCGAGAACTGGAAATTCTGCAAATAGTCAGAAAATTATGTTGTCCATATGGCGTTTTATATTATGATTCTAAAATATGAATGCATTAATCATATGAAGATTATACTGCAACATTTTTCACTATATAAATAGCATCAGATATATTATTTATAACAGAGTACAACACAAAACACTTCACTTAAATCCCAAGTCTGTTTAACATCAATTTATCCGCTGTATTAAGGTACAATGTTGCTGATATAAACGAAATCAGCTAGTTTGCAAAACGCTCTCACGGCTCATAAAATTTTATGAGCCAAAACACCGTGCCTGACAGATTTTGTTCAATTAACGAGATTTTAAGTGATTTGCTGTGATATATGCCTACCTTAATTTCATTAGATCAATTGAGAAAAATAGAATTAATTTAAAATTAAAATTAATTAATTGATAAAAAAGCAGTGATGGCCTCGAGGTTTAGGCGCGCGGTCGAGAATTTCGGCGGACGCAGGTTCAAACCCCTGACAGTGGCGGTACTTCCATAGAAGCCCAAAAGCCCAGTTTTCCTTTTAAAGTTCGAAACAATAATTTTTAGACTTGAAATCTTTATTTAACTAAAGTAATTTGTTAAATAAAGACCCCATAATAAGCAAATATAAACTAGACATTACACAATTAATATTTAACGCTTTTGGGCTTCTATGGAAGTCCCGCCGCTGACCTCTGACTTTTCCAAGTTATGTGTGTATTCACAATGAATTATCACTTGCTTTAACGGTGAAGGAAAACATCGTGATAAAACCTGCACACCTAAAAGTTCTTAGGAATTTCTTAGGTGTGTAGTCTGCCAACACGCATTAGGCCAGCGTGGTGGACTAAGGCCTAAATCCTCTCTGTTGTAGAGGAGGCTCGTGCCCAGCAGTGGGACGTATTTGGGCTAATGATGAATGAATGAAATTGAGAAAAATAACAGCGTGTTTGGTCTCTAAAATTAATATTTATTTGTCTAAAATTAATAGTTGTTTTTGATACCCGCAATTATTGTCTTAGGATTGGGTAAAGCGAAAGGACTGTCGTATACATTTTGGAGAATATTTTAGAAAGACATTATTCTGCAATATTTACACCCACATACATCCATACATAAACTCACGCCCGTATTCCCTGATGGGGTAGGCAGGGGTGCATTTCTACACCCACATTTCGCCAGGTATGTATCAGTCCCACGTAATAGGGGGCGAGCCTATTGCCGTTTTTCGGGCACATTTCCAGACTCCGTGCTGCTATTGAGAATTTCCTAATGGAAAAACCCAATAACACTTTGGCCGACCCGGGAATCGAACCCAGGACCTCTAGATCGCACGGCATATAAATGTACCGCGAGACCACGAGGCAGTCGTAGTCGTAGTCAGGTATTTACACCCATTGATGTAAATACCCAGTCTAAATTCACATAGTCAAAATTTAAATCTCTGGTGAATAAGCCTGGAACGAGTAGAATAATAGTAAATAGGAAAACATAAGCTTGTATTATATTACTACCTCGTGGTCTCGCGGTACAAGTATGTGCCGTGGGATCTAGAGGTGCTGGGTTCGATTCCCGGGTCGGGCAAAGTGTTATTGGGTTTTTCTATTAGGAAATTCTCAGTAACAGCACGGAGTCTGGAAATGTGCCCGAAAAACGGCAATAGTATGTAATATGTATGTATTATATTATTTTAAATGTTTTGATGATTGTCACACAAATAATTGTTCCGAATGTAATTTTTGTAAGAAAACAAAGTCTCACGTAGTTTGTAGCATAGACTAGTCACTGTTAAAAATACGTTAATAAAAAAATATATTAATTAGGGTTTAAAAGTAGTGAGGAACCAAATGGAATATTAGTGTTATTAGTCTATAAGCCGAACCATTTATCAACGGTATTTTAAACAACGCAAGCATTTTACAAAGCACCCGAAACACCGACAATACAAATTACGTCATTCTAATCCCACAGTAAACGTTAAGCTCATAGTTACAATCAACGCACGTTAACGCAAACACATGCTGTTACTCCACCACCAAAATATTCTGTCTCAGTACCCTGTGGATCCTATCCCCCTTGCTTTTGAGGGATGGGAAGCGATTCCCGAGCCTTTCAATGAGGTCTGTACATGTGTTGATGGCTGATGGTATGTCCAGACGGGTGCCAGGTGGTAGACTACCAGCCCTCGGCCTTATCTCCGGTGGTCTACGATGGTGAAGAAATATTTAATAAAATTTTGGGTGGTAAGAAGAAAAACTGAAGGAACACGATGATTAGGCTGAGTTTAGAATAAAAATGGACTTCAAAGAAAAGATAAAAGTAAGATAAAGATACGATAAAAGTTGTTTAGAAATTTAAAGAATTTATACGAAAAGCAAAAAAACGTTATAATTTATAAAAGAAAAAACCTTGAGAGATGTTTTTGAATTCAAAATAAATCAATATCTGAAAGTAGGCAAGAATTGCACATAACTTGTAAATAACTGAGAATTTTGATGCAAATAGTTACGATTTCTCACCATAAATTTTTGAAATAAAACGAAAACATACCTTTCATCGCTAGAAGAAAAACACGAGAAACAAGAATCGCTGGAACTGTGACAACTTGGGTCGTCATAAGCGAGATTTGACGCTGATAAACTCCTCCGCTTGTATAAAACGTTGTCTCTCTCTATGTGGATGAAATCTTGACACACATCCTTAGGATCTTGATTAACATCAACTGGCTCATCAATCACCACCGACGGTATACGATTTCTGAATAACGTAGGAATATTCTCCGCAGATTCTGTAGGTTTGATGTCATTGTCTTCTAAAGAGTTGTCGTCAAACGAGCTTCTTTCTTCTGACGACAAGTGGGACAGAAAACGGGCCATTTTTGAATGCTCGTACTTGTTTTGCATCTGATCGTGTATATCGTCCATTCTGTCCTGAATCTTTCCATGGATTTTTATCAGTCTATTCTTCAGCCTGTCCATTTTATTTTGTTTGTCAGACATTTTGGTGTCGTCGCGTCGTCTCGATCCGGGAAAATATTTGCAACACTTTTTATATATTTTTATGTATACGTGTTCCTATGTTGGCATTTAAATGTATACTGTTCCGTATTCATCCCACTTTAACTAACAAATAAGAAGCAAAAACGAATACTCGTAGTTTAACTTTTAAACATAAACACATCGTGGCAATATGTTTGTCTGCAGATTCCCAAGCGAAATTGTGTTTCAAGGAAATTCCTTTATAGGAAAACAAACAAAAAAGTTGAGAGAAACCATTTAACTGAAGATTTAGAGCGTGCGAGGTAATTTTCGGGAATGGAGTATGATAATACGGTAAATTATTTTAGTAGCAACGTACTACAGAATTGTGTAACAGGAAATACTTTTTCCTTGAACCGTGTTATGATAATTTGTATTGCTTCCTGGTTTTTGTGCGAATTTTTCGAAATTTTAAATAAACAAGAGCAATGAATGAAAGATTTATTAAGAGGTCTTTTCATCAACAAAATCATCATCCATACTTAATATTATAAATGCGAAAGTAACTCTGTCTGTCTGTCTGTCTTGCTTTCCTGCTAAAACTACTAAACCGATTTAAATTAAATTTGGTACACAGATAGTTTAGACCCTGAGAAAGTACTTGGGCTACTTTTTATCCCGGAAAAGGGGTTTTAAGGGGTTGAAAGGGGGGATGAAAGGTTGTATGGAAGTATTGTCATTTTTAAAGCTAGAGGCTTGAAACTAATTTTTTAGGCTGTTGATTAGATATAAATAATTATGACATTAAAAGTTTGTAAAAAAAAGTACCTTTAAGGGGGTAAAATAAAAATAAGGGTGAAAGTTAATAAGTTAAAATGATGAAACGACATGTAGACGACTCTAACTATGTAACTATATATAATGGACTAAAGCATAAATCCTTTCAATTGTACAGGAGGCCCGTACCCAGCCGTGGGACGAATATGGACTGATGATGATGACGATAAAATGATAAAATAATTAACGTAAAGAAGACTGCCTCGTGGTCTCGCGGTACAAGTATGTGCCGTGGGATCTAGAGGTCCTGGGTTCGATTCCCGGGTCGGGCAAAGTGTTATTGGTTTTTTCCATTAGGAAATTTTCAGTAACAGCCCGAAGTCTGGAAATGTGCCCGAAAAACGGCAATAGGCTCGCCCCCTATTACGTGGGACTGATACATACCTGGCGAAGTGTGGGTGCAGAAATGCATCTCTGCCTACCCCTTCGGGGAATACAGGCGTGAGTTTATGTATGTATGTATGTATGTGCATGTGGCGTTGAAAGCTCTAGAGCTTTACGACCCTTTTCTTCGTTCAACAACCATGCTAAATGGATATTTATGGCAGCTACCGCGGGGCAATGCTTAGAACACTATGGTATAAAACGGAATGCCGCGAGATCTTTCATTTAGACACATTTTTGTCGCAAAATTAGTTTTATTTTGGGTGTTTCCAATAAGAAAAATCTGCAATAGTAACAGATACTCGCTACGCGAGATTTGTATCCTGATGTCGAATATCGGCTATTTGAGTGACTGTGGGGAGTATTTATTTATAAGTACACCATACAATCTGAAACCACTTTGGCAATATTGTCAAATTGTCCGTCCATCCGTCTCTCGCAGATTCGCCTGAGAGCAATGTATGTTTTTGCACTGAAATCGATTGTAAGCCTCTCGTTTCCCATCTACATAACAATAAAAACTTCTTAGTCGTAGTAAGTCGTGATGGCCTCGAGGTTTGGGCATGCGGTCGACAATCTCGACGGTCGCAGGTTCAAACCTCAGACACACACCTCTGACTTTTCTTTGACTTTTAACGGTGAAGGAAAACATTGTGATGAAACCTGCACACCTAAAAGTTCTTAGTAATTTCTTAGGTGTGTAGTCCGCAAACCCGCACTAGGCCAGCGTGGTGGACTAAGGTCTAAACCCTCTCAGTTGTAGAGGAGGCCCGTGCCCAGCAGTGGGACGTATATGGTCTGATGATGATGATGATAGTAGTAAAAACTTCTTAATCGTTTACCTTTTGTGCAGGCCGGCATGATTGTGTCGACCAGCGGGTGACCATATCGTTTCTCGCTGGTCGGTAGTAATTTTTTGGACTCCACTGTGCTTACCATCAGGTACAGTGGAGTCACTTTGCCGTGCCAAAAAAAAAAAAAAAAAAAAAAAAAAAAAAAAAAAAACATTCATGAAGAAGACCGTCCAAAATAAAACAGCTTTACCTTAATTATGCATTACTCTGCGTTTATCGCGAACAGACACGGCGGGGGACTTTGTTATTAAATATAGCAGTGTTACATTCTGGCAACCTTTCGACATTTTTTACCTCACAAAGGTCGAATAAATGTCTGAAGAAGCAGGTTTTTTGAACTTGGACCGTCCTTGTGACTCAACACTGCATGTGGCGTTGCATATACTTGAAAATGTCTGTTGGGTAAGATTTAAGTTCAAAATTAATTTGAATCATTTTTATTATTTGATTTTTGGACGTCCTTTTGATATTGCAAATAATGTAATACTTTATTACAAGTATATAGCAGCGTAGAGCATCAGAGGTGTGTTCTATTGAAAACATATCAGCGGTTGCATATTCGAATTCCAGGTTGGTGTTAAATAAATACATACATAAACTCACGCCTGAATTCCCCGAAGGGGTAGACAGAGGTGCATTTCTGCACCCACATTTCGCCAGTATGTATCAGTCCCACGTAATAGGGGGCGAGTCTATTGCAGTTTTTCGGGCACATGTCCAGACTCCGTGCTGCTACTGAGATTTTCCTAATGGAAAAACCCAATAAAAAATTTCCCTGACCCGGGAATCGAACCCGGGACATCTAGATAGCAGGGCACATGCTTGTGCCGCGAGACCACGAAGCAGATTTTTATTTTTAATGTCATGCGTGTACGGCGTACTCGTAATAAATTACTACTCAATGAACTGTTAATCCAAAAACCTTGTTAGTTGAGATATAACCACCAGAAATTCTTAAGGTGTTGTTCAACAACTAAAACCGCTTTCGGAATGGTCGTGAAAACGAACGCAATTTTTAATCGCTCGGATTTTATAACTAATTATTGTCTGGCTCTCTTTCAATTCTGGCTTTATTCCAATTGTTCGCGAATTGGAATAAAATACAGCATCAAGAAATCCACCAATAAATGTTTATATGTTTGCTATATTTATACACTAAAACAATGGACTAAAGCATAAACCCTCTCAATTGTACAGGGGGCCCGTGCCCAGCCGCGGGACAAATATGGGCTGGTGATGATGACGACGATAAAATGATAAAATAATTAACGTAAAGAAGACTGCCTCGTGGTCTCGCGGTACAAGTATGTGCCGTGCGATCTAGAGGTCCTGGGTTCGATTCCCGGGTCGGGCAAAGTGTTATTGCGTTTTTCTATTAGGAAATTAAATAAATAAATAAATACACCCAACAGTCACATACATAGTTCTGATCCCACACTAAGATATAAGTCTTGTGTCGTGGGTATCAGAAACTACGAGAGACTTTTCGGTCTCACATACACCCCGACCAGAAACAAATATTTGTGGATCACACAAACATTTGTCTCGATGCGGGGATCGAACCCGCAGCCTCTCGTTTCGCAAGCTGGTGTCTAGCCAACTGCGCTACGGGGCTGTCAAATTCTCGGTAACAGCACGGAGTCTGGAAATGTGCCCGAAAAACGGCAATAGGCTCGCCCCCTATTACGTGGGACTGATACATACTTGGCAAAATGTGGGTGCAGAAATGCACCTCTGCCTACCCATTCGGGGAATACAGGCGTGAGTTTATGTATGTATGTATGTCGTAAAGAATTTTGTACGGAAGTTAAGCATACGAGGTACACACAAATACGTAATAGCTTTCGTGTAAACAGTAAACAGTGTCGTTTACTATTCCTGGTTACCTTTAGCACTATTAACTACTGTTTTAGTTAACTGGACTTAAATTGAATACGTTGTTAATGCATGTATTGTACATACATACATAACCTCATACCCATATTCTCAATAGGAGCAGACAGAGGTGCATTTTTAGAACGGTCAAGAAATTCTAGTGTTGCTCTTTTAAGCGGTTTAAAACACACTGACGTGGGTCTGATATACATACATATATCTGATGAAATGTGGGTGCAGAAATGCACCTCTGCTTACCCATTTCGAGGAATACAGGCGTGAGCTTATGTATAATAGTTTGATTTGTTTTGGAGCAATTATTCATCATCATCATCAGCCCATATACGTCCCACTGCTGGGCACGGGCCTCCTCTACAACTGAGAGGGTTTAGGCCTTAGTCCATCACGCTGGCCTAGTGCTGGTTGGCGGACTACACACTCTATGAAATTCCTAACTTGAACTTTTAGGTCTGCAGGTTTCATCACGATGTTTTCCTTCAGCGTTAAAGTACGTGATAATTCTTTGTGAATACACACATAACTTCGAAAAGTCAGAGGTGTGTGCCATTTATTTATTAATAATAATTACCTACTTTATATAATGTTTTGAATTTACTACTAAATATGTATGTAAGTATATAAAAAAAACTATTGAATGACCTATACACGCTATTTTCAACCCAATGAAGCTTAAGATACGGTCGATTAAAATCCTGTAGGATGTAAAGCCACGTGCTGACATTAACACTGTTATTTATAGAACAGTAATATCGCCGTAAAAAGGAAATGTGGGTAATAAGAGCATAAAAGATTTTGCAAGAAATGTATATATTAAGTCTTAACAGCATTAACGAAGGTACATAATTAAGAAAAAAAAAATTTTTGGTCGAGTTGCAAATAAAATTGGCAAAAAAAAAATAAGGCCGTTTCTGGTACAGGGCCTGGGAGTCTTTTGTGGAGGCCTATTTGTAGCAGTGGAGGTATTTCGGCTGATCATGATGAAGCAAATAAATAAAAAACTATCTTGTTGGGCTTATGGTATGAGTATGCAGCATTTCAAAAATACCTGGGATTGATTCTAAGGTTGGGTGAAGTGGCATTGGGTTTTTGCTTTAGAAAGTCCTTAGTAAGTAGCCAGGAGTTTGGAAATGTCCGTACACCGTTCTGTAGATACCAGCTTGCGAAACGAGAGGGCGCGGTTTCGATCCCGCACCGATACATTTAATGTTTGTGTGATCCACAAATATTTGTTTCGGATCTGGGTGTTTGTGACACCGAAAAGTCTCTCGTAGTTCCTGATACCCACGACACAGGACTTGTATCCTAGTGTGGGGTCAGAACTATGTATGTGACTGTTGGGTGTATTTATTTATTTTATATAAAAAAATAACATTCGGTATAATAAATACACCAAATATGTGGTTTTGATATCGTGGCCAATGTAGAATATTCCGCAAAAGGGTAACATTTTCCTGTTAAATTATTTCAATGTGAAAATGATTTTACTGAGTAGTCATCGAATAAGTAGGTATTTCCAGAATATAGCATCATGGCTATAGCATCATGGCTATAGCATCATGGCTATAGCATCATGGCTATAGCATCATGGCTATTTACAACTCCTTATAGAAATCGTAGCTAAGTACCGGGAATGTTGCACAGTATTACTAATTAAATACTGACGAAAACCACAGCGTAACTTGTTTAATGAATGCATGCCCATTCACGTCCCACTGTTGGGCACTGGTCTTCTCTTCTCATGAGGAGGGAGGCCTTTACCATACTGGCCTAGTACGGGTCTATGAACTTCCTATATCTTTTAAGTATGTAGGTAAAACATTTATAATACATAAATGGACAACCCCGTGGAGCAGTTGGCTAGGCATTAGCTTGCGAAACGAGAGGCTGCGAGTTCAATCTCCACACCGAGACAAATGTTTGTGCGATCCACAAATATTTGTTTCGAGTCTAGGTGTTTGTGAGACCAAAAAGTCTCTCATAGCTTCATACCTACGACACAACACTTATATCTTAGTGGAGAGTCAGAACTATGTATGTAACTTTTGGGTGTATTTATTATTTTATTCTTACACACAATCAATAAAACATAAATATCTCTTTAGTCCGAGCGTCAAGTATTTGACTCCAAGTCATAATTATACATGAAAATGAGACAATAATTTATATATAAAAGGTTTTAAGGGACAGAGGAATCTTTTTCCATCTCTCTTTCACACATGCTCATTAATGACAATGACGTCAAAATTTATATTTTGCATCCCTTTTTAGAGCAACGTCTCTAGAACTTCATGCTCTATTTGGTAACTATACTTACTATCAGGTGCGATATTGTCTCCGAAAAAGTATTTATATTGAAGAAGCATTAACACTTTTAATTATCGTGATATAAACGCGATGCTGCATAGAAACAAAAGACTGCTTAAATCACGAACGGGAAGAGGAAGTGAGAGAACAAAGTACGAAGCAAAAAATATTTGGACGAACGCCAAATCCTTAATGAATTTCCGAGATACTACAATATCTGTAGATGGTTCATGTAAATGGGCGTGTTTGTTTGGACTCGATAACCCATAGAACGTGTGATGCCATTTCGAAAGACCTTGAAACAGACTGCAAAGGTGCGCCATGTCAGCTTTGTTTCGAGTAAAGGATTTTTAATGGCGGAACTGTGTAAACAGATGCTATTTCACGAATAGGGTTTTTGTTTACGATCACTTTTAATGGATACCTGTAACCCTGTATATAGGAGTCTAGTGCGGGGTTTTGAACTTTACATATCTAAGAAATTCTTCGTGATGAAATCAGATTTCTTTATTTTTTCCTTCATTTAAAAATAAATTATTAATACTACTTTAATCAGGAATGGCACTTTCTCACTACATTCTCACTACTGTAAACCCTGTGCTCCAGGATCAACAGCGGAAATCACAGTACTAACACCAAGCTGAATGAAGCTCACCGAATCTAAGGGAACCTAATTTATCATGTGGCGGCAACGAAATAAATCGGACAAAATATATAAAGGCAAATTTGTAAATAAAGTGTTGTTCAATTCCCTCCACAGGAAAGCGGGAGTCAAAATATTGAACTATAAGGGTGCACCCTCACATAGAAGATTGGAAGTGGTGAAACTAGACGCAATTAGCGCAGCACGGATAAATAAATGTACCTATGTTATTTAATTAATAAGTGAGACATAATGTGCGAGATCTTTCGTTAGCTTCCAATAAAAGGCATGTGTAAAAAAGCAAAAACGCTGAAAAGCACGGAACTTCTTTCAAGATTCAACGAGGTCTGTATAATAAACAACACCAGTTACGTGCATACAATTGAGCTTAATTAAATAAATTTAATCTGGGATGAAGCGGTAAAACTCTTGGGTATATTTTTTTTATTGACGTTGTATGCGCTAGAGCAATGAGCAGTCGAAAACAGGTCAATGACCTGAGTCAAGGTTCTGTGTTACCAAGCAAAATTTTTTTATTGTTTTTGCATCCACGCCAATAATTCTGGTGCGCTTTGACAAGTAACATACCATGTTATTTTAAGTGCCATTATAAAGACATACTCGTATAAATCGGTCATTTTTTAATGTTTTAATTGCATGTAATTATTTTTGTAAAAATATTGCATGATTGAAGCATTTGTTTTGTTTTAGTTTAATAAATATAAAAGTAATGGTAATTTAATATGAAGTCACATAAAAACCCGGTAAATTAGAACGTCATTAACCCAGCAAGATATTGAAATGAAACTTAAATGCGAACAATTATAATTAAAATTTTGAAAATTCTCGAAAGCATTCAAATTCATATAAAAAAACGAAAATTACTCAGTCTGTTAAACAAATACACAAGTACACCCAACAGTCACATTCATAGGTACATAGTTCTGATCCTATACTAAGTTACAAGTTTTGTCTTTTTTTACTTTTCGGTCTCACAAACAACCCAGACACAAATATTTGTGGATCACACAAACATTTTTCTCGGTGCGAGGATCGAACCCGCGGCCTCTCGTTTCACAAGCTGTTATCTAATCAACTTCGCCATGGGGCTGTTAAAACCCAAACCAGGACTAATCATGTTAGTTACTGACAAAATTATTATTAATTTTCTGTTTCAGGAAAACATTACAGAAAGGTTATTTTTAATGAACAGTATAGGAGGAAGCGCAATTTAATAGGTAATAATTACAAATTCACCTTTCAATGCTAATTTTATCTTAACGTGGCAAATAATTAACATACTTATGCGAATGCTGTTTGCGATGCATCAAATCTAACAATAGTTGTTTTTATACCGTCTAAATAATATAAGCAGTATATAAGCATAAGCAGCATATAATATAAGCAGTGATGGCCCCGAGGATTAGGCGCGCGGTCGAAAATTTCGGCGGTCGCAGTTTCAAACCCCAGGCACACACCTCTGACTTTTCGAAGTTATGTGTGTATTCGCAATGAATTATCACTTGCTTTAACGGTGAAGGAAAACATCGTGATAAAACCTGCACACCTAAAAAGTTATTAGAAATTTCTTAGGTGTGTAGTCCGCCAACCCGCACTAGGCCAGCGTGGTGGACTAAGGCCTAAACCCTCTCAGTTGTAGAGGGGGCCCGTGCCCAGCAGTGGGACGTATAATTATGGGCTGATGATGATGATGATGAAATAATATGAACTGATGGCAATTGTAGTATTATTTAAATGTTTCGGATTCCGCAGTGTATTCGCGGATATTGGTAGGATATACATATGTGATTCGTTTCTTTTAGGGAGAAAACAATTTTTTTTAATGCATTTCTAAATTCCAAAACAGGGTCACCATTTTTTCCGGTCGAATTTGAATTTAAAATTGTATCTACATCGGTCATGGTCAACAAAAGGACATGGTTTTCGACGTATATATTTCCACAATTAAAACACTCATAAAGAAAAAGAATAATAAATGCTCTGTATGGTGTTGGCTAGATAGAAATAAAATAGCGAAAGACGACCCATAATGGAATATCAGCCGCGCTGTACGCTAATTAAAACCTTTGTACATAAACATTACGCATCGTAACAGATAACGCGGTGAGGTTAATAAACGGTACCTTGGTATAGATAGTTATGTTAATATTTTACTTCGTACCATAGTATCTGCAATTTCTTTCTTAATACGGAGACAGTAGAATCTTTAGTACTGAGAAATGAAGTCTCACCGATATAAAGCCACTTTTGAGCTCCTTATTTTCATACATAAATAATCGTTCGCCTGTACTCTCCGAAGAAGTAGGCAGAGGTGCATTTCTGCACCGACATTTGGCATGGTATGTATCATTCCCACGTAATAGGGGGCGAGCCTATTGTCGTTTTACGGACACATTTCCAGACTCCGTGCTGCTGCTGAGAATTTCCTAATGGAAATAAATAGTTATTGGCATAGAATTTCTTAAAAACTGAAGTCTACAGGCTGAAACTTAAATCCCTGGGATGTTTGACCATAGGTATATCTGATATCCTGACATTCATTATTTGTCTGTAAAGACAGATTTCCTTGCATATAAAGTGTAATCATCATCAGCCCATATACGTCCCACTGCTGGGCACAGGCCTCCTCTACAACTGAAAGATATTTGGCCTCAGTCCACCACGCTGACCTAGTGCGGGTTGGCGGACTATACACCTAAGAAATTCCTAAAAACTTTTAGGTGTGCAGGTTTCCTCACGATGATTTCCTTCACCGTTAAAGTTCGTGATACATAATTTGTTATGAATACACACATAACATCGAAAAGTCAAAGACGTGTGCCTGGGGTTTGAACCCGCGGCTGCCGAGATTCTCGACCGTGCGCCTAAACTTCAAGGCCATAACTACTACTGACATTCATTAATTTGTCTGTAAAGATAGCTTTCCTTGCATATAAAGCGTAAAGACTTGATAGTGATATTAATGTGATATATTGATATATAAACTGGTTATGTGTTGGTTGTAGTCGTACCGCGTGTCACGGATTTGATTCATAGCATGGGTTTTTTAATAATAGGTACTCACTGTATTACAATTGCAGATAATGTTGAATACCGAACTTTTAGTAGGTAAGTAAAAGTTATTAATTTTAATTGAATCATTTGTAAGTAAATGAGTTGGCTTGAAGGTTCAATCGGTACCTAAATGAGAGTTTCGAAAAGTCTATTTTCGCAATCCTTTTTAACTACAGAACAGTTGAATAAGACAACAAAGGAAATGGCATCATGCTGAGCGTGCCGGAAATACGATTAGACTATCATATGTTTGACACGGCCGCTTCTTGGTAATTAGGGTAGCGTGTAATATCAAGACTTTTGTAAATATGTGACAACCAATAGCAGCCCTTCATTTTTGTATAATTTTTTTATCATTGGTGAGTGTAATCGTAGTAGAATGAACAGGTGATCAGGTGACAGGTGACAAGAGGCGACAATCATCCCCATACAAAATAGTAAATACTATTTACTTTCTAATCTTATTCAGCTGTTCTGTGTTATTAATACTAACCAAGCATATTTAAAAGTAGATAATATTAAGTTGCATTATGTTATTAATATCCTTCTCAAGTCTCAAGATTAATAAGTTCTCAAAAGCAATGAAAGGACGTTAATTGCAATAATGGCGCTGCATTTGCATGCAAATAAGCAATCATGTTTAAATATTAAAGCCATTAGAATTACGTAGTATTAAGTAGGAATCTATATTTATTATTTATGCAATTGTACCTATTCCTTGCTGGATATCAAAATAAATAGTTTAGATTAAAATCTAAAGTAACTATAGTGCAATTTAGAAGATCTTTATCCCTATTACTACCTAGGTATATCTTAGTTTGGTGATATTAAAAAAATAATTAATAAACTAAAGATCCTTCGTCATATAAAAAAGATTCGGTTATAGGTTACATGTTTTAACATTAATTAGGTACCTACAGTTCAACGGACAATGGAACTGACATGCCTTTTCAAGTAAATATTCCTTTTCTGACCCAACACCTCGTAGTTCTACTTTTTATACCTACACATAGATGTGTCATAATACTCAAGACATAAACCTAATAAAATATCACAAAATTCACATCAAACAATGCCAGTATAATGTTTCAAACTTGCAAATCATTCACCTTACTGACAAAACGATAAACAAAACAAACTTAGCACACGAAACTGGCTAACTAAAACAAAAACGGAATTAGCTTCAAAGGGATTGCAAGCATCGTTTTGATGTCATCAAACCAATTGAACTTATAACAAGAATCGATTGTAAAAACATTGAGAAACACTCCACAACTCACACACAAACTGTAAATATTACACAACACTATAAACACTTCAATGTTTATCGCTAAGCCAGTTTAATCGTTGTTTTATTTTTGCCGTACGCGTGCTGTGCAAATGCCGTACCGCGGTTGACTAAAAAACATTCGCTGCAGGTTATGCGGCGGAATGTTAAAGCAGGCAATGGTTTGCAATCGATTAATTCACAATTGATTCTTGTAATCGATTTTATTTATATTTAACTGTTCAGCTTTAAATTTGTTTGGGTAATTATTATGGTACATTACAAGTAATTTAATACAATATTAAAATAAAAATACCGTCATTCTAATTATTAAATAAATATTAAGATAAACCTTACATATTTATCAACAAGTCATCTTCGACGTATTGCTTGCGTAGATGAGTAATAATTATACTCTCGTAACATTAAGGTCTAAAGTTCAATTAATACGTCATCACAATTTAATGTTGTTCTTGATTATTATTTATTTATATTCAAGACCTATAGACAATGAGTCGTAAAATTAATATTCAGCTATAGCCAACAATTTTTTTTGGAGCTCAGTAAAAAGAATGTATTATAGCTGACTATATTTATTACGAAAAAGTGACAACACTCTCATTGATGGTAAACAAGTTACAGTCCAAACAGAGCTTCAAGTGGCAAAACATTTCTTTCCCCAGAAAGTTCTCACAGTCATTCCGGCTTGCTGAGATGTGAAGTAACGCTTAACGCTTGAAGGACGCAGGATGATACGAATGAGTGAACTTCATCGTTTGGCAATCATAGTAATTCGTGAAATTTTAGGTTAAATTTCAAATTTATCAACCGCGAATTATTTATCATCATCATCATCATCAGCCCAAATACGTCCCACTGCTGGGCACGGGCCTCCTCTACAACTGAGAGGGTTTAGGCCATAGTCCACCACGCTGGCCTAGTGCGGGCTGGCATTGAGTTGGCGTTGAATTATTTATGCACGACCGTAAAGTAGATTACTAACAAAATCGATTGTTTCGCAAAATCAGAATCGATTAAACAATCGATCATCATCGCAATTAACGTCCCTAGTTAAAACTGGTACAGTTTATGTGTTAAGCTTACTGTTACTATTTCTGATCTCCGGAGCGTGAAGATGCCTCATGGTTGCTATAAACACGGATGCTATCGTCTGTTGTGAGCATAACCTTGACCTTAATAGAGATTAATGGCGAGGTCACGTATTGTGCTCCTGTTAAATGTTTCCGTGCTTATGTTTTCAGATGTTGAAATTATTCTCGGGATGTTTTGTTCCATTTATTTGAAAAAATATTTCTCGTTGCTTTGGAACAGCGTGTAATAAAGTTGGCTATGAATCGTTAATAAAACTTTTTATAACTTCGGTAAAAATAAAATACAGTGTAGGTATATATAGGCTTGCATGACGTTAAGGCATTATATTAAATTAAATAATTTAAAAATGTATCTAGGTTGAGAGTAAGTAATTTTTTTTGACTGCCTCGTGGTCTCGCGGTACAAGTATGTGCCGAGCGATCTAGAGGTCCTGGGTTCGATTCCCGGGTCGGGCAAAGTGTTATTGGGTTTTTCCATTAGGAAATTCTTAGTAGCAGCACGGAGTCTGGAATTGTGCCCGAAAAACGGCAATAGGCTCGCCCCCTATTACGTGGGACTGATACATACCTTGCGAAATGTGGGTGCAGAAATGCACCTCTGCCTACCCCTTCGGGGAATACGGGCGTGAGTTTATGTATGTATGTAATTTTGTTTGAAAATTCCTGACCATAGTGTGGGGTCATTTATTTAGTGTGCTAGTTGGGTGAATAAAAAAATATTGTAACAATTAAATAGATGTACGAAGGACGTAGAATATTAGATAGATATAATAATATTATGATAAGTTTCAAAGGTTAACTGGACAAGAAACTAGATCCGACAACACAGGGTATTCTAGTATTCTAGTATGGGATGCAGTGTTATGTATCAGACCTGTAATGTCTTGAAACAATTAACTTATTATCATCATAAATAATAAGATATTAGTGGTTGGGCATCGCGTCGCTCAGATTCAGTTTTATAAAAAAATGATCTTTCTCAGGGTCATTATTGTCCATGCCAAAGATTTTATAATAAACTATTTTATTAACAATCAATCCTTTTCTCTTTATAACAATGTTATTTGGTATAGTATGGTGAACAAAAAGTAAAACGACTCTAGAGGTCCCGGTTCGTTTCGTTTCGGTTCTTTTGGTTCCCAGGTCGGGCAAAGTGTTATTGGGTTTATTAATTATGAAATTCTCAGTAGCAGCACGGCGTCTTGAATTCTGTCCGAAAAATGTCAACCCCTTATTACGGTTGAAGAAAGCATAGTTTGCGAAATGTGGGTGCAGCAATGGACCTCTGCCTATACCTTGGAATATAGGCGTAAATTAATGTAAAAACGAGTAAAATTCAATTTACACCTTATTCATAATCATATACTTTTTAATAACACTTTGAAATCGTCTATGAATGTTATAACACTACGTTTCGGAACGTGTTACCGCTGTGAAGAAATAGAATAAGTAACACACTAGTTTAACTATAAAACTGGGCTTGCCTAGGAATAAAAGCTCCTCTGAATGATAGTGAACTCACATCAACAGTGAAGGAAAACTTCTAGAGGAAACTGTATGCCAGAAAACTTCTAGAAACTACAAGGGTACCTGGAACCTTTCATTCTTAGTTATAAATTGAAATAGACAAGTTGCTCTGTTGAACTAAGAAGTTAGGTGAATAAAAAGACAAAGTATTTCTAAGCTACGTGAATAAAATTGTAATACTCATTATGTGATTGTGTTCGAAATGTAGGTAGTTATAACATTTCCTCATTTATTTTGTGACACATTTTTTATTGTCTACTGTCAAGACTTCCACGTTCGTTCTGCAATATGAGTGTGTGCCATTCGATAGAGGGGTTTATAGTTCGATTTCTAAGTCGGGAAAACGATCAATGGGTTTTTTATTAGGAAATTCTCAGTGACAGAACGGAGTCAGGAAATGTGTCCAAACAGCATGTGTCTGGAAATGTGTGCAAGTTAACAAAACAGTTGATCAATCGTTTTCTATAAACCACTGCCTATTCTTTCGGAGATATAGTTAAATAGGCATTTCCATTGGACGTCCACCCACAAGGTGGACTTGATGATCTCATGAAGATCGCGAAAAGCCGCTGGACGCAGGCCGCTTCCGACAGAGCGCTTTGAAAGTCTTAGGGGGAGGCCCATGTCCAGCAGTAGACGACTTTCGGCTGACGATGATGATGATGATGATGAGGCATTTCCAAATTCCAGGCAAAGAAAGTTGCGGGCAAAATCTAGTATACTATAAATTGCAAGCACTTACAACAATTGGTCGGCAAATGTAATTAAAAATTAAACAATTTAAACGTTTGCTGAAGAACTGCATTAGTTAATGGAACCTTGAACTTCGACAATAGTATAATGGTGGTATAGGGCTGTGAATACTGTATTTTTCGAGAAAAAAATCTTAATATTTGTTTGACATTATCCCCATTTCATTATATTTTACTTTCCCTTAGTTTTGCTTGCCTTTATTGAATTCTCAATCAACCAAAGTTAAAGAGACTCCCTTAGGGATTTTTTTTTAATCATCATCATCAGCTCATATACGTTTCACTGCTGGGCACGGGCCTCCCCTACAACTGAGAGGGTTTAGGCCTTAGTCCACCACTCCACGCTGGTCTAGTGCGGGGTGGCGAACTACTCACCTAATAAATTCATAAGAACTTTTAGGTGTGTAGGTTTCCTCACGATGTTTCCTTCATCGTTAAAGTACATGATACCTAATTAATTGTGAATACAAATTTTAATATACATATCTTTCAATCAACGTGTATTTATTTGTGTTTGAGCGTAAAGGAAGTACAAACAAAACCCACTTTTTCATTTTAATTTCCAGTTCACTTTGTAAAGACAGCACAACTACGAACTACAATATGACGTTATATATCTTTGATTAATCAGTGACCACTTTGTATATGTAAGTGCCATTAAGTAAGATAATAAATAAATAAATACACACAACAGTATGTATGTGACATAGTTCTGATCCCACACTAGGATACAAGTCCTGTGTCGTATCAGAGACTACGAGAGACTTTTTCGGTCTCACAAACACCCAGACCCGAAACAAATATTTGTTGACCACACAAACATTTGTCTCGGTGCGGGGATCGAACCCGCGGCCTCTCGTTTCGCAAGCTGGTGTCTAGCCAACTGCTCCACGGGGCTGTAAGATATAAGAGAATCTTAATAAACGTTCGTCTAAAGAACATAGTATCTAACAACCCTAGAAACAGAAGGCCATAATGACAACGGTTGGCGGTGGACGATAACAGTTGGAACGATATATAGGTACGTACTTGCACTACCATTACACTTCGTAATTTAGGTACTTACTTTTTACTTTTTATACAATAGGACTGGCGAATGAGTAAACAGTTCACTTGATTACTGGCAATTATTGCCGACTATAAATATACTCGTACACTACCTCCAACTTTTCCTTTATATCTTTTTTCTGATTAATTTCATTGCGGGATCATGGCAAATTTGGGTTGGTTGGCTAGTAATATCAAGACGTTTATAAATGTTTGACAACTAATAGCAGCCCATAATTTTTGTTTTAATTTTTTATTATTGGTTGTGTAATCGTAGTTGAATGAACAGGTAACAGACG
Source organism: Hemaris fuciformis (assembly GCA_907164795.1). Taxonomy (NCBI): domain Eukaryota; kingdom Metazoa; phylum Arthropoda; class Insecta; order Lepidoptera; family Sphingidae; genus Hemaris; species Hemaris fuciformis. The sequence goes on from OU015454.1 coordinate 3,817,822, forward strand.
AGCGGCGACACTCGTCCCCATACAAAATACTGTCTATTTACCTTCTAATCTTATCCAGCTGTTCTGTGATATTATGTCCGGGTTGCACTGCGTTATTGATAAAATGAAATGCAAATATTGATTAAAATTAATAATTAAGTTGCATTTAATTGATATAAAAATGGAAACTAATGACTTTGAATTTTTAGTTGTGCATATTATATGTACCTACATTATCACACAATTCTTCCTACCGGAGTATTTCTTCGCATGCCTTAGAAATAGCCTATGGAACCCCATACGTATGTAAAACGACTTGGTCGTATTTTTAATTTTTAGCATAAACCTCTTTTACATAAATTTCGCAACTCTTAATAGTTTTGTCAACACTTTAACGGTCTAAGTTTCCTACAAGTGCCTTAAACGCTTATCGTCTGTGTACCGAAGGCAACTGTTCTACATTTTAGTTTGCGAAAGTCTGGGTGCGACAAATTGTACTGAGAACACCTTTGACTCATTCTCAAAGGACAAGTCTGAGTTAAAAATTCTTTGAAACGCTACGGAACAGATGCTTGTTAGAGACGTTTGTTCTGTATAGATGACATTTACGTAACAAATAAAAGATAATGTATTGAGTTTTCAAAATAAAAATATTTTGAGACCTATTCCGTAAGAGCGACTATATTTCTGCTTTTGTAACAACTAACTTTTGCACAAGTCTATACTTCTAACATAAAAATATTTTGTACTATTCACTGATACTAAGTCCTATATTTCCATAGAAGCCTAAAAGCGTTACACGTTGATTGTGTAATATCTATTATAGTTTATAATTGTTTATTGTGGGGTCAGGATATTCTCATTTATATGTCAAATTGCTTTTGTTAAATAAAGATTTAAAGCTTAAAGATTATTCGGAATTTTGTAAGGCAACCTGGGCTTTTGGGCTTCTATGGAAGTAGGCATAAGTATGTATGTCAAAATAACTGTCTGTAACATTTCAAGCTTTAGCCATTTAACAGTTGCGGAAGAGTTTTGATGTGGAGACAAAAGGGAACATGGGGAAGGACACAGGCTACTTATCTTTATATAATAACAGGATGCTTGGTACCACTGCTTGTTTTATAATAATACTATGTAAAATTATACGTTAGTTGATCATCGAAGAAATCGCTTTTAGTGATAAGACCGCCAATTTTATGCGTCTAATTTTAAGATATGTTTTCTTTGTACTAATGTTTTATTATGTGGTGTTAAATACAGAGTTATAAATAAATATTTTGTGGTTTTTATTGGTAAAATTCGATTCTGTAAAGTTGCCCGCCTTACAGAAGAATTTCTAAAGAAAAGCATTGATTCTAAGAGAGACCTACAGTCATTCCGGTACATAACTTCCTGTGAGTAAATTATTGCTCCATAAATACGTACCTGAGCCTTAAATTCTACAAAACAGCTGCAACGAGAGACGTTTAAATTCCGAATACAGTTGATCGCAGCAAACTACACTGGTGTCAAAGTTAAACCCAATTGGTCTGGGTTCCTGATTGAATTTTTCTTGTTTTGGAAGTCTCCTTTGTGACGGAAATTTCAGAGTTCACCTCTACACGGTGTAAGGAATTTTACAAAACAAAGGGTTATAGGGTATTATGTCTAGGAATAGACTTGTTACCATATAATCGATTAATTAAAGTATGCGCTCACGTGGATTTTGTCCTCAAAACTATGTTTTTGTTAGTGAAAATGTGCCAAAATTAGGTTGTTAACTTTTTATGTGTGTATTACTAAAAAGTTTATACAAAATTGATTGTCCACTTATATTTAATATTATTTGTTTTTAAACTAAACTACTCCTAAAAAAAAACTAAAACAGCTACCGGATGTCGTTGTAAAATTATTCGATTTAGTTAACTTCTTCCACTTTTTTAAACATTTATTTGTAGTTACCGAATAAATTGAACCGTCACTGGCTAGTATTTTTTCATTTTTCATCCAACGAAAAAACACGCGACACAAAATTTTAGAATTTGATTCAAATTATGATTATTACCTGCTCTTTATCCTCTTGCGATTTGGGCCACAGCGTCACATTGAGAACTATTTCTCCCATGTCCTGATTCGGCTTGTTGGGGTCCCTCAGACATAGCACCAGGTCTTGTGTCCGGCCGAGTTCCAAAGCAGTGAGCTCCACATTACAGGACCCCATGAAATCGTCCTGTAGACCCCAGTCGTAGTCGAACACCTAAAATCCAATAAAGGTATAAAACAGGCGTATATAATTCCCAAAACGCACAAATATAGTTCTTATTCCACAGTAAATTAAATCTCATTTGTCGTGAAAATCAGATACAAGCATAATTATGTCGAACGCTGAGGGAATCGTTTTGCAACAATCAACCTTCTTTTCACACTATGTCTATAACTGCACCGCACTGTACTTGTTATTGCCACTATCGAAGAAATAGAAAAATATCTGAATTTTTTTGTTACACAAGCACTCAAACCCCAAAAAATTGATCGTTTATAAAAAAATGTCTGCGAGGATCAAACTCGCAGCCCTCCTTTAATCAACTTCTTCATATAAACAAGCTGGTAAAGGCACCTACTTTCTATGTAAGTTTATAAAGACTTGTAAATAACTTTATAGACTTTACGCTTCATCGACCGTCAATAACCAAATAACGTCAAAACCAAAATTTATTTATTGAACCGTACCTTGTACAAACCAGCTTATTAGGCAATTTAGAGTGTTTACCGACGTAGAAAAGTTGAGTGCTGTTATTTATTTATATTTTAAAGAGGAAAGGTTTTTATTTTTGTATGTTTATAACTAATATTTTTTTTTAAAACTTCCTATCCATATATATTAATTTTTGACAATGGCGGTACTTCCATTGAAGCCCAAAAGCGTTACACGTTAATTGTATAATGTCTAGTTTATAATTGTTTATTGTGGTGTCATGATATTCTCATTTATATGTCAAATTGCTTTTGTTAAATAAAAATTTAAAGCTTAAAGTGTACGCGTAAGGCAAGCTGGGCTTTTAGCTTCTGTGGAAGTACCGCCACTGGTACATCTGACTCAAATCCTACATAAATAATGAAACTGTCTATTTTTACAGCTCAAAGACACAGTTGACTTAATTTTCTCCAGCAATTACGAGCAATTTGCAACCTTTGAAAGAGAAATTAAGGTCTTTATTTAGTAGAAATTGATATTCGTTTTTGTGTGATTTTAATCCGCTGTATTTATAATGCTGATGTTAGTATACTATGGAGCGTAACTGAATAGCTCATTGCACAACTTAAACCAAATCCGCACTAATCTTTTGAGTACACTTCTAGCAATAAGGCAGAGGTCTTTATTAATAATACTTTTGTCACGACATTGTTTGTTTGGAAATATGCCCGAAAAACGGCAATAGACATTAATTTAATTCATCATACATCATCAGCCCATATCGAGCCCTTACCGCCGTTTTAGCGTAACCGACAAAAACCAAATTTTACAGGAGAAGGTTTTTTTTAAATATTTTTAAACAGAAATGTGCCAGTAAATTAAAATTTTACATACATGAATAATTTTTAGATATTTACATATATAAATGAAAAATAAACAAAAATAATTAATATTTAAGCTATTTATGGCGCTTACATTATTTTTGCTGTCATAAACCAAGGTTATTTTGGCGTTTACGATAACAATATCTGTTAACATTACTATGTTTAAGAAACTCTATTTGATAAATAAATATACATTTTAAATAGGTTTTAAATGAAAAAGCCATATTATAATTGCAAAATATATTTATTTATATTAAACATTTGGATGTGAGGTGATTTGAATTGATTTGAGGGTGAAAACCGGCAGTGATCACCGAATGGGTAGAGGCTCATTGAATATCAATGTCCAATTAGAAAGGCGTCGCCTGATGAAGTCTTTGCTTCGACCTACTCGCGCCTGTACCCAAAACCCCGAGAGCTTTCAACTTGAGCTGTCAAATCGCTTTGATTGTTTAAAACAAACGTTGCAGTGGACGAGCTAAACAGCGGTTTGGTAGAAGCTGTCCATACGGTGGGATCTAAGTAGATATTTTAGATCTCGTCGTAGAGATAGACCACAAAAACTCTCGGTCCACACTCTTGACCTCATGGCCGAACGTCGATCTATGGCACTGCAGTCTTCCGATGACGCTGAAGCATATCGTCGGCTTAATAGACGGATTTGGAAGTCCTTGCGACACCATGTCCGTGCACGCAATACTGTGAGCATCAAAGACACTATTGAGGGGCACGGAGGCTCCAAAGTGTTTGCAAGAGACTTATCTATTGTGCAAAGACAGTTGTCTAGGCTGAAGACGGACGACGGCCGCATAGTGTCGACGAGTGTGTGTTAATACCTCTAGTATTAAGGGAGATCGAGAGGTTCTATGAACAGCTTTACACCTCGGTTCCCAAACTGACTGTTAGCTCGGCTGAAGAGCCGAGAGTCGAGTTGATCCAACACTTTAGCGATGATATCCCGTACATCAGCCTGTGTGAGATTGAGATGGCCCTGAGGCAACTTAAAAACAACAAGGCGCCGGTGAGGACGGAATCACTTCAGAGCTTCTGAAAGCGGGCGGAACGCCGATACTTGAAGTCCTTCAAAGGCTCTTCAATTCCGTTCTCCTCCAGGGCTCAACGGCAGAGGCGTGGAGCAGGGGTGTGGTCGTACTGTTCTTCAAAAAAGGCGATAACACTTTGCTGAAGAACTATAGGCCCATCTTGCTCCTGAGCCATGTTTATAAGTTGTTTCCGAGGGTCATCACAAATCGTCTCGAACGAAAGTTTGATGACTTCCAGCCTCCCCAACAAGCCGGTTTCCGAAATGGCTTTAGCACTATAGACCATATCCATACGCTTCGGCAAGTTATACAAAAAAACGAGAAATATAACTTGCCGCTTTGTTTAGCGTTTGTGGACTATGAGAAAGCCTTTGATTCGATCGAAACCTGGGATGTGCTAGAGTCTCTCCAGCGGTGCCACTATCGGTAAATCGAGGTGTTGAAATGTATATACAGCAACGCCACCATGTCATACATAAAATGAAGTTTTTTTTCTCTTTAGTACCTGACAGAAGGATTTCCTTCTCTCACACCCTTCCTCTCTTCTCAAAAGGATTTTTTTGTCTTTTATCACACCCTAATCCCCAATAGTTTAAAAAATATGAATTTGATCATCTTCAGTAAACAAATAGGATCGTTTTCGCTACAAAAAATCTATCGCAAGGCACGTAAGAAGAAAACGCTTGTGTCGCTTACGATAAAGTTTTAAGAAAATATGTGTTAACGATAATTTTGGTACTTGCTATAACTTTATAACGATTTTCTTTTTTGGGAAAATTTCGACAGGGGTGGGTCCGTTACGGCTTAAAGTAGTAGTTTCGATAAAAAACGCATTTTCGAAAAAGTGTCGCTTACGATAATTTGGCGGGAAGGGGTCGATATACATATGTACGTCCCACTGCTGGGCACGGGCCTCCTCTACAATTGAGAGGGCTTAGGCCTTAGTCCGCCACGCTGGCCTAGTGCGGGTTGGCGGATTACACACCTAAGAACTTTTAGGTGTGCAGGTTTCATCACGATGTTTTCCTTCACCGTTAAATTACGTGATAATTCTTTGTGAATACACACATAACTTCGAAAAGTCAGAGGTATGTGCCTGGGGTTCGAACATGCGACCGTCGAGATTCTCGACCGCGTGCCTAAACCTCGAGGCCATCACGACTTATTTATTTAATATTATTTAATTAATATTAATTAATTAATAAAACACCATTGGCAAAAAGTGGATTTAGAAATATATTTCTGCCTGCCTCTTCTGTGCTACAGACATAAGCGTATGTATGTACAAAAAAAAAATATTTCACAAAAAACAATATCAATATTTTCTATTGCGACGGATAGGGTGAAACTTTCCGTCCAAGCAAAACAAAGTTATTCGATCACGTCCTTTTACGATGTTTTCTTCTACCGCGTAAGTTTCCCATATATTTGTTTGGTACAAGGCGATTGAATGACGTCATCTTCGATCTTTGTCATTTAAACCGTTGTGGATATCACATTGTTCTTTGTTTTTGCGTGAAAAAATAATAATACATTAATTCTTTGCGAGACAAAATCAAAGTCATAACTATCTTTTATATTGTAAGGTCAACACTTACGTCTATATACTGGAAGGGAGTGGCAGACATATACATGTCTGCATGTATGTATACATGTCTTATGTATACCTACCCCACGTTTTGCCAGATCAAGTCCCGCATAACAGTCCATTGTTGTTTTACTCTGCTATTTAGAGTATCTTTATGGGTATATGAATAGCACTTTGTAAAACGACAAAATCCGAATCCGAGATCTCTAAATCACACGCAGTTTTTTTATGTTGATTGACTTTTGACTGACTCTTTTGATTGACTGCCTCGTGGTCTGGCGGTACAAGTATGTGCCGAGCGATCTAGAGGTCCTGGGTTCGATTCCCGGGTCGGGCAAAGTGTTATTGGGGTTTTCCATTAGCAAATTCTGAGTAGCACCACGGAGTCTGGAATTGTGCCTGAAAAATGGCAATAGGCTCGCCCCCTATTACGTGGGACTGATACATACCTGGCGAAATGTGGGTGCAGAAATGCACCTCTGCCTATCCCTTCGGGGAATACAGGCGTGAGGTTATGTATGTATGTTTTTTTTATGTTTAACGAAGCACGAGGCTATGACTAACGAGGTAGTTCACTATCGATCACCGTTCGAAAGACAAAAACCTTTCCACCAACTGGCCATAGATTCAACGTCATAAGTTAAGGTTCTTGATCCATCATCAGTGAATTAAACATAAGCACCCAATTTATGTAAGGTAAACCTAACCTAAGATACCGGACCCAAACCTTCATTGCCAATACCTTTCTAAATTTTACCTCCTACATATTCAATTTTATTCATGCTATGGGCGGACCGTTTTACTTTATGAAATTTGAATACCCTAGGCGATTATATTTGCAACGAAACGAAATTCGACTTTCGCTCAGAATATTTTCTACTTCTCGATATTCACTTTTCCGATGGTTCCTTGATAATGTAGAGATTTTCAAAGTACTTTAAATGTATTTCGAATCTATGCATATTATTCGTGAGTATACTTTTATACCTGACTGTCTCACAAGGAATATCTTAGATATGAGAAGTCTTAAAAGGCAGCCTAACACTTTTCAAGTAAGCCTATAAGTAGTACGACGGATATATGGTTGTATCATCATCAACATCATCAGCCCATATACGTCCCACTGCTGGGCACGGGCGTCCTCTACAACTGAGAGGGTTTTAGGCCTTAGTCCACCACGCTGGCCTAGTGCGGGTTGGATTATATGTCCATATGGTTGTATAGATATATACAAATGAATTTACATTCCAGAAGGAGTAGTCAAAAGTGTCTTTCAAAAATCATCTTTCGGCAGTTATGTCCCAAACCCTATGTTTTGCTGCAAGATCAACGAGGAACTCATTTAATATTTGTTTAATTCTTATACTGCCTCGTGGTCTCGCGGTACAAGTATGTGCCGTGCGATCTAGAGGTCCTGGGTTCGATTCCCGGGTCGGGCAAAGTGTTATGGGGTTTTTCCATAAGGAAATTCTCAGTAACAGCACGGAGTCTGGAAATGTGCCCGAAAAACGGCAATAGGATCGCCCCCTATTACGTGGGACTAATACATACCTGGCGAAATGAGGGTCCAGAAATGCACCTCTGCCTACCCCTTCAGGGAATATAGGCGTTAGTTTATGAATGAATGAATAATTCTTATATAACCGACTTATTTCAACCGATTCTCTTTACAAACATCTTAAATCTTATATCCTATACTTAATATTCAACAATAATGTAACTCACCTTTAACTGAACAGGTTGAAAAGGATCTTCTATGGGTACAGTGAAGACCTCGTCCCATACTGGGTTCAGATCTCTGTACACTATCCTGGACTTGTGCAGAAGTCTCCCCCCCGCTTTGAACTTCACGTAGGGGTCACTGGTGCCTGATAACAAACCTGGTTTTGGACCCCACCAATGGCGCAGTTAGAAGAGGTAAGAAGCGAAAATAAAAATAAAACCTAAATTAAGATAGACCAAATAATATACTCGAATATGGAACGTAAATCATGTCAAATAATACGGGTCAATATTTGAATATAGAACATAAATTATGACAATTAATGAAGATTAACTGAATGAATTCAAATATAGAACGTCATTAATGAATATTAAGTGAATGTAAAATACATTCATTGAATTGAGAAAGACGCAAATTTATTTCCAACAGTTCAAAATTTAGTTACTAAAGAGAGTTAGTTTAGTAATTTAAATGAATTGTTTACTTGGAAATGTCCGAATTTAATCTAGAAATTTTGAAAAGGTGTTTTTTTCGTTAATCTAAAAAAGCAAAAGCTCTACTTTGACTGCAAATAAAATAGAAAAACATGCAAAGAAAAAATTATATTAAATAGTGAGATTTGTGTAGTGGGTGTTTGTGTAAATAGAAGATAAATTAAATTTGATTGCTACCTTCCCGTGGTTCGAACTCACTCCCTTCGACGATCATAATATTGAGCCATTTTTAGTTATATGACAACGTCTCGTGACTCCAAACAATTACGTCTGCCTTTTCAGTTTTGACTCAGCGAATGTTCAAAGATTGTAGAAACACACGAGCTTATGGGAAAACTATTCCACTTATTAATGATATGACACATACGAACAGGTAATATTTTTTATACACACACATATGCATAAAGTCACGCCTGTCTCCCGTTGAATCTTAAGAACACCGAATGCCACGGTCCTAACACACTTCTTTCGCTTCCTCAACAGACATTATCATCTTCATGCATGCACGCCTTGGAGGACACTTTATATTATTATTTTTTATTTTTTTGTAATCGAAAATGCGCAATCCAGCACGAGTAAAAAATACAATAATTCCAATACCGTACAAGTTGTCTTTTGTTTCATAATCAGCTTCTACGGCCAAAAATAATTAACAGTCCTTGTATCAATATGCGGTACAATTCACAAATAAACCAATCCCAGATTAGAGATCCTATGTGAGTATCCACCACGAGAGCCCCCAAAGTTTCACCTGATTAAATTATTGCGATCTATCTGCAGCTAAGGATTTGGATTGATCATTTTATCAGAAAATTAAGTCTTATCTTTGGATAGCCATGAAAAAATCACATAGATTTGTTGACACATTCTTAAGTGGCTTATTTTAATTACTTTTCTTTTTGGATTGATCCAAAAGACTATTGAAGCTGTAAACAATCGAGCGAACAAAGACATTTAATTTTTACGTCTTCCTTCGTCTATGAAGTATCTACTATTAAAAGATTTTCTCAAATAATTTTATTTTTAGACTTGAATGTTAAACAATAAACTACGTATGTACATCCGAGTTGATTAGAGTTAATTATTCTTGCGTTCTTCCTCTTAGTTAGAATTAAGACGAGAAAGAATGACGTCCTGGACCGGATTAATTGCACAATTGCGAAACTCCTTCGGGATCTTCCGAACGTTTGAATTTAGAACGTAATTAAAAAGCTTATTTCGTGTATCTTTCGGTGCTGCATAGCCTACTTCAGAGATGGCGAACCTTTTTTAAAATCGTGAATATAAAAAACATACTTCAATATTACTGGTAAGTTTATTAAAAAAAAACTCAAATTAAAATCTTACAATTTTTTTTTAACATATACCTATGTAATCGTCAAAACCAAACACATAGTAAAATCGCATCTAATATTGATATCTTTTACCCTCCCATTTGTGCCAAAGGTTCGCTATACCTGTTCTGTGACTTGTGATTTTGTTTGTGTGCGTGACGTGGCAGTGGTCGTGAACTCACCGTTTTTGTCCATAGCTACTAGATTTTGCCCTCTTTTGAGATGCACTCTGAGTTGGAAGAATGAATATAGTCTTAATTGCTGTTCTCTTAACCTTTGACCTTCATCTGGCTCCTAGAAACACAGGTTAATGATGCAATCAGATGATAAATTGTTTGCGAATCTTAGTCTGAATGAATGAATTGATGAATAAACTGAATTTACTCTAGGTAATTACAGAGTCGAATAATTAAATTTTACTGTAGGTGTTTTCATGATTTTAATTTAAATATTTATAATAATATTCATAATTGTTATAGTTAAATACAATTTAAATCGTGTTGTATTATTTAAATTTAATCGTCAAATTAATTTCATTAAATCACCTGTGTTATATTGCCATAGAATGTGCATATAGACGTAATTGCCAAGATAATTTTATCAGGCGTCTTCGAATACATGTAAAATATTGAAAATGTATTTTTGTTATACAAAACTTAAAATATACTTACTAATTGAAGTAATTCTACAGGAGGTGGCCTCGGGTGGTGAGCTGGGGTGCCGGAAGTGGATGGAACAGGATCAGCTGACACTTGCCGTGTCACTGAAGAATCTGTTAACAAATAAATCCAAATTAATGTCAATATTCTAATTTATAATAGCCTTTTAATTATTCCGTGTATGCTCAAATCTAGAAGCAACTTAATACTTTATACTTATAAATATCAACGTGGCAAAAAAAAACGTTTGACGTTTACAGTGAAGTCCATTTTATAGAACAAACTTAACGTATACCTAATAAGACAATTATTATTTACCGTTGATTTTCTCCCTTTCCACAAAAATGATGTTCTAGAATTCTGAAGGCATTAATCATAATATTAATATAACATCTAAGATAAATGAGAATATATTCAGTTCACAAATTTAGGTTTTCTAAAACGTCGATGTGCATAATTATGATCAAATTGAGTAAGTATTCTAATATACATATATTGAGATTATCATCAGCAAGGACAGAACAGGGTATAATAGAACAATATTAGAACAGGGTTTAGCATTTATCCATGATTTTAGTATGATTATTGTGAGTAAAAAAATGCCTAAAACAAGGATTAAAAATAATCTTAACCATAACTTATAAGTCAAGTATATTTTACGCTGCAAACGTTGCGCGTAAAATATAGACATAAAAAAGTGCAAAGAGAGATAGAAAATGAAAAATGTGATCTACGACGCTTGAAAACCAACGCTGTAGCGACAACAACAACAATGGTCTTAAAATTTATTGTGTGTTGTTTATTAATTCAATTCATTTGACTTATGGTCGATACCATATTGCACAAGTTATACATCACTCTTGGATAATTTCTTTTAATATTTTTAAGCTATTGTTTTTTTTGTAATTCAGAGTGAAATATGTTAAATCGGAAAGTCTTTAATCCACAGTGAATGTTTTATGAAATGTATAATAGGGTTGAAACTTATGACGTATACTAACAAAGCAGAATTATAAAGATAATGATGGCTAAATATTCAGTAGGTAAACCTCATACTTACAACAACAACTCTGTGTAACATAATTTAAACAAATTAATGAGTATAAACATAAAATAATCTTACTTGATGCAGACATTACCTGATAAAATTAAGATTAATAACTAAGACGTGTAAAATGTTCATTTAAACAGTGAAAAAGCTTTTGTAATCATTTAAAACTATATCAAACAACCTTTTCACAATAACCAATACTAGTTAGGCGTGCGGTTGAATCGAAAATCTCGGCAGACGGAATCCTAGGAAATTCCATGCACCATAAGTACTCTGACTTACCTAAATAATGTCGTATTCAAAATTATATATGCCGAACTTTAATAGTATAGCAAAACATCGCAGAGAAAACGGCAAATATTCTCTCAAGTATTTAATAAGTACTGACATACTTCAACCTGAATGGTTCGTTATTTTGACAGATCATACGAGTATATTTCGGACTGACGTGCGACGGTATGACCGGCAAACAAGCTCGCTCTACTACGGGAGACTTATCTCCTTTTGATCCGTACATAATTACGCTGATGTGCCTTCCGACTAAAAACTAAAGTGTGTCGGAGTGATCTGTAGTACTTTTCGCAACACCTCTTTACTAATCACCCTACTCGACTCCATGTCAATAACAATACTGTACTCATTAAAATTAGTCAACTCGGCAACCTATTATCATCATCATCATCAGCCCATATACGTCCCACTGCTGGGCACGGGCCTCCTCTACAATGAGAGGGTTTAGGCCTTAGTCCACCACGCTGGCCTAGTGCGGGTTGGCGGACTACACACCTAAGAAATTCCTACGAACTTTTATGTGTGCAGGTTTCATCACGATGTTTTCCTTCACCGTTAAAGCAAATGATAATTCTTTGTGAATACACACATAACTTCGAAAAGTCAGAGGTGTGTGCCTGGGGTTTGAACCTGCGACCGTCGAAATTCTCGACCGCGCGCCTAAACCTCGAGGCCATCACTGCTTTTTTTTTACACCTATTATACGAATTTAAAATTAGTCCATTTTATTAATTAAATGACGGTAGTTAAATCTTTGAATTGTATTAAAATATTTTGACCTTTCCAACATATGTGTATAACATGACAGAACATGACAGGTCATGAAATTGTCTGATATAGAGATGGAGCCAGTACAAATATTTTTTAATTAAAAAAACACCATATAACAAATCCTTACCATCCCTCTTGCGGAAGAGGCGCATTCTCCGCCACTTCCTGACAGCGGACTTAAGTTTCTTCATGAGAACACAGTTGAGTACAGCATGCACTATCCGACGGCGCCATGATGCGCACATCTATCGACTGTGTGCACCGTCCTTATCCACCATTTTCACTTCCCTTATTACTCTTATTTCACTTTATGACACTTAAGAGATACTTTGACACTTGATTAAGCACTTATGCAGGAGGAATCATTATAGTCTTCGTAAAAGAGTCTTTTGTATTCTTTAATATGTCAATCTTTTATTTCATAATTAATCGTCAAAAACCCTTTGAATACGGAGTAATTTAATAGTAACATCATCCTCCTCATCTTCCTCTCAGTTGTAGAGGAGGCCCGTGCCCAGCAGTGGGACGTATTTATATGGGCTGGTGATGATTATGACTATATCTATTACAGAAAAAATAATTACTTTGTTTTAAAATCTGGTTCGAATTTGTGTAAAACTTCCACTTTTAAAAGGCTTCTCAGAGCTCACTACTCTCAAATTTAAACGTCCTATTTTTTATTTTATTTTTATTATATTTATGTATGTGTATGTATATATTATGTTTTTATATATGTATGTATGTGTATGTATATGCAATTTTATGTATTTTATATGTATTTTTCCACAACAACTGCCACAACTACAACTTTTCATTCCGGTACCATGGGTTGTCTGGAAGAAATCGCAGCTAGCGATAAGACCGCCTGTTGTAGTTATATATATTATTAGTTCTTCTCATAGTTGCTTGTTATTTATGTAACATTAAGTTAAGTTAGTTATTTATGTTATATTAAGTTAAGTATATTATAGTGTACAAAAAAGTATATTAAATAAATAAATAAATAAAACATATTATTTGTCATGAAAAACGTAAGTGCGACGCGGTCCATGATCAGCGTATGTACGAGCATATTCGCTTTGTGCCACACGGGCAAAATTATTAATTAATATCAACTGTTGAATGATGATTATAGTCTTTCTTGCCAGCTAAAACACTATTTAGACGCCAATGCAGTTACCATTAAAAAGTATAAATAAATAGTAATTGTCTTTTTTTCATACATACATACATACATAAACTCACGCCTGTATTCCCCGAAGGAGTAGGCAGAGGTGCATTTCTGCACCCACATTTCGCCAAGTATGTATCAGTCCCACGTAATAGGGGGCGAGCCTATTGCCGTTTTTCGGGCACATTTCCAGACTCCGTGCTGTTACCGAGAATTTCCTAATGAAAAAACCCAATAACACTTTGCCCGACCCGGGAATCGAACCCAGGACCTCTAGATCGCACGGCACATACTTGTACCGCGAGACCACGAGGCAGTCTTTTTTTCATATGAGGGTGAAACCTCACAGTTCAATAGTTTGTCTCCCGCTTTGCTGTGCAGGGAAGTGGACAGCACTTATTTTCCATCTCCTCCTTTATATCTTTTTTATGATTAACTTCATTGCGGGATCATGACAAATTAGGTTCCCTCAGATTCGCTGAGCTTCAGTGCTCGGCGTTAATACTGTGCGTGCAGCTGTTCCTGGAGCACAGGAGTTACAGTGGCGGGTGTGGGGTAGAAAAGGGCCAAGTATAAATAAAAAGTAGTGTAATTAATTATTATGAAGATAAATTTGGTATAAAATCGGTATTATGATACATTCATTTAATATTATTTACTAATATAGAAAGGATTATGTACTGAATTAAATTGAAAGCCATAGAAAACAAAACAAATGGCATTAAGCGAAGTTTCACGCGATCGCCACAATTGAACAAAGAACTCGGCCGGCTTAGCGGAATGATTCCGACCAAGTTTCCAACTTTAATGGTTTAGTTGTATACCGTTTGAATGAAATGTGGCTGTGGAACAGCTCTCAAAGGCACATAAGCGTAATTTTGTATTGGTGATTTTTGTACTGGCTTGGCAAAGTGAATATAAATTGACGACTCCCCAAGATGTAGGCAATAGGCATAGGTAACCTGTACCTGTGACAGGTATATTTTTACCGTCTCCCAAATTATGGATAGAAGGCGTTTTTATTGAGGTTCCGACAGATACGAATATTCTTAGCCTTCTTTCCTATAAAAAAATATCAACCGCGAACGGTCGGGCCTCCGATATTCAGACTCAGGAATGAAGAGATGTACCCTACAGCTGCTCTGTGTAGTTTTTTTGATACCTTGATCAAATCGAGTATTTCTTAATACAATTTTATGTGACTCCAGTTTTATTATTTAATACATATACGAGTATATGTATGTGGAAATTTAGCTTTAAAACTGTAATGGCCGAATACTGAAACATCATTTATCGGTTTTAAGACTGTGATTAAGTAATGCCCACTTAAATTATAAATGGCAACATTACCACAAAAAGTTATTTTACATGACATTTTTTAAGTATATACCGCTTAAATTATATTATAACAGCCACATAAATATAAGTCGCCCTCAGATTAAGTGGCGTTTCAGTATTCGGCCATTTCACTTTTAATGGTGATTTAAAACAAGACGGCCCTCTTGGTTTCACAGTAAAAGGGCGCGGCGTGTGCTCAAGAGATTCCGGGTTCTTTTTTCGGGACGCGAAAAGTGCTGTTGAAGTTTTCCATTAGTAAATTGTCATGGGTTTAGAAACGGCAAAAATCTCGTCCTCTGTTTCGTGGGATCTAAGATTAAGCAAAACGTAGACGTAGAAATAGATCCCATGTTCCATGTACATATGTATGGGTGTTTAAAAACTAAATTAACTTAAAATATATCTAGCTAAATAACGCTCTCTTATCTACCACGTTCAGACGCGAAGGTCGAACATTAGCTATCGCTGTGAATATCCGGCGAACGAGTTTCCGAAACTGACAGAGATAATGTCTGTACACTTCGAATATGTATGTAATCAGTATAATTATTTATATAATATTTTATTTTATTGCTTTTTTGTTTTTAACAAATTACATTCAAAGTCAAAATATCTTTATTCAAATAGACTTTTACAAGTTCTTATGAATCGTCAATTTTACACTTCTTATTTTTTTTTAAACTATTGCCGCTTCGAAACGTGTTATAGCTGTGGAGAAGAAACGGCAAGAAACTCCCTCAGCAACACGACATGTTATTTTATTTCTTTAAAAAATTGCAATATATGTCTCTTTTTTTTTCATTACATTATTAAAATTTTACATTATTAATGTCATAACGATACAAACTGTAGCAGCAAAATAAAACTCCGATCAATTTACTTATTCCCAG
The DNA here is from genome assembly GCA_907164795.1 of Hemaris fuciformis. Lineage (NCBI taxonomy): Eukaryota > Metazoa > Arthropoda > Insecta > Lepidoptera > Sphingidae > Hemaris > Hemaris fuciformis. The sequence continues at coordinate 3,833,715 of OU015454.1, forward strand.
GGCTTATTATCTTCAATAAAATCTGAAACTTTATAGTATGCTTTTTGGTAAAGCTTATATTTAATTGATTTCTTAAACTTTGTCAAGGGAAGCTCCCTAATAGCCTTCGGAAGTTTATTAAATTGTTTGCGAACACTAAACATATCAAAAAAATCATAGGTAGGTAATTGAAGTCTACCAACCAAATGGACTAAGGCCTAACCTCTTTTAATAGTTGGGCTCATACAGATAGAAAAAGTGACTAAAATAGCACTTTAGTAAGAGTTTAAATGAAATGTAGTACTGTTTCGTAAAAATATTATATCACTACCAGTCGGTATGTATAAAAAAATCATGGGTAGGTAATTGAAGTCTACCAACCAAATGGACTAAGGCCTAACCTCTTTTAATAGTTGGGCTCATACAGATAGAAAAAGTGACTAAAATAGCACTTTAGCAAGAGTTTAAATGAAATGTAGTACTGTTTTGTAAAAATATTATATCACTACCAGTCGGTATTATTATGCTGGTCTATCCAAAATCGCTTGTATTCCGGCTCATCTCAAATTTTATACACTTGGAAATATTTCAAAAATAGTATTATACTAGAACATAATATTTATGTTCGTCTTATATGTTTTCATTTCATGTAATTTCAGCTCTGCTAGTTGTTTCTATTTGTCTAGTATTATTGTGTTTAAGGAAATGTTTACTTTTGTAGAACGAATTTAGGTCACGAAAACAAAGTTAAGGGTTCTCCCTTACTTTTCCTTATAAAAGTCCCTGCGGAGAGAAGAGACGACTGTCCAATAAAAAATAATCTATTGAGATAATAGATATTTATTATGAAGAATATTTATTGTAAATCTAGCCATTTCGCTACCGTGACATAAACAAAAAAATTACCATCATCGTAATATAAAAAAAAATTGTTTTTGACCAACAACACGGTCGTTATCATTGCAGAAGACAAAAAAATATTTTATGTTCGATGATCATGTTTTTGTTGAATAAAGAATTTATTGTTAATATTGTTAATTACTTTTTGGTTACACGATAGTTCTTGTAGTAACAAAACGACAAAGCCACATGTTATGACTAAAGTATTCGTAAAGTTAGTGCATGTAGATTTAGGACGTGTAGAGTAAAAAGTTTGGCTCTAAGTGACACCTGATAACTTCTTGACAGTCGGAGCCACATGGTCTCGTCTTAGCAACATTTTAAATAAATAAGTTTTAAGCGTGATAGGTAATATTTAACTCTTTAGGCCAAAGTAATAACTTCTTTTTTTAAATAAGCAACCCTTGCTGTATGTATAAATGGTTGATAATAATAAATACACTTATAATATCGACGCCGTAGACAAAGTCATATTCGACAATCGTGATCACTTATAGAGAAAAATAGTGATGACCTTGAGTTTTAGACACACGGTCGAATCGAAAACTTGTTAATCGTGGGCTCAAATCCCATGGACACACCTTTGAATTTTCGAAGTTATATGTGTATTTATATTGAATTATCACGTAATTTAAAGGTGAAGGAAAACATCGTGAGGAAACCTACACACCTAAAAGATCTCAGGATTTTGTCCGCCAACCCGCACTAGGCCAGCGTGGTGGACTACGGGCTAAACACGTCTTATATGGGCTGATAATGAATCGTCAATAAGAAAACAAAATTAGCATAAATGATCACGTGGTTTTCCTATACTTTTATCAATTTCATACATTTTGATGTTCTTTTTTAGCGATTATGATTGTGGAATGAAGGATTGTGGCCCTCTGTCCTCAGAATACATGAATTGCTGTAATACATTAATCAACTGCTATAGTTCCAGGTCGAAACGCAATTAAATGACTGCTTCCACTGATTAATCGCGGGAATAAAAGCAAAGATATTACGTCACGTCAATTTTCAGTGAGACAATGGTCGCTACCGTCAAAGTGGGGCGTTGCGTTTTATTCAAGTCTATCTGAAGTGTCTAGCGTAGCCTTTGTGTTATTTCGTACTAGCTTACCCTCAACTGTAGATTCAAATTTATATAATCTTTTATATAAATCCTAGTGATCTAGATGCAAAAGTGAGTGTGTTTGTTACGCTTTTACGCTCAAATATATCCCATCCCCAATAAGGTTAGAGACTGTATTTGGACCGGAAAATGTTAAGTTGCCCTGAAATTGTCAAAATTGTCAGGGCATTATCTATAGTATTTTATGTACCAGTTTTCATTTCTACATTGTTTAGATTTCAGAACTTGTTTTGAAGTTTCAGGCTTACTATTTAGTTTTGCAGGTGAAGTAACGGACAATACCTATGCATCTATATCAGCCCATACATGTTCCACTATAGGGCGCGGGTTTTCTCTACTACACATCGGGGTTCGGTATTCATCCACTTTTATAATTCTCGTTTTATTCTCATATCGTCTTTATCTTAACGCTTTCCATAGATATATTTGACCCTCAAAATTGCCATGTACAACACGTTGAATCAATGCCAACAGGTCAAGGACACTACGAAGATACTAAATAATATGTTACGTGAGTCGTGTTAAAGTTCCAACAAAAAGGTTGCTATATTTTATTGTTTAGCTTATCCACATTCAGTTAAACGTATCTCTGTGCTAAAGTTCGTAGTTAGTACCTGAAAACCTTGTGACGTGGTAGAGCTACAGTTTTTGATTACGTACAAAATGATTGTAATTCAAATTTTCCAAAAACACTTCTACTAGCCGGACTGCCTCTTTTTCTCGCGGTACAAGTATGTGCCGTGCGATCAAGAGGTCCTGGGTTCGATTCCCGAGTCGGGCTAAGTGTTTTTGGGTTTTCCCATTAGAAAATTCTCAGTAACAACACGGAGTCTGGAATTGTGCCCGAAGCCACGTGATCTGACACGAGTTTAAGATTTTTTACCCATCCCAAAAAAAGTGCACAGCGCCGCTAAAGGAGTTTTCACTTCAAAAAATCATACAATTACGGCATTTATTTTGTAAACAAACGTGTAATTAAACAAACTACACATCGCGTTGATATTAATTAATTTGATGCATAAATTCGAGGTTAATGTTCGCCACAATGGCGGAATTTGTTTCAATTTTGCACAGGGAATATACGAAGTTAATTGCTAGCCATTTTTTACCCTTGTGTCGCGTAGTAAATAGTATATAAATCGCTCCAACCGTACGTCATATTGGTATTTATTTATCTATTTACGCTTTATTGTACACCGAGTAAATGAACAAATAAAATTAACCACAAGACTATACTATAAGTATGTTAGTTTGAAATGAGATATTATCATCATCATCAGCCAATTACGTCCCACTGCTGGGCACGGGTCTCCTCTACAACTGAAAGGGGGTAAGCTTACATTAATTCGCATAAAGCTGAAAATTGGCATGAATGTTAAGACCATTACAAACTATTACAAACTATTACAAACAATTTGTCAAAAGTCCTGATTGATCTGACGTGTGTAAAAAAAATATATTCCAGGTCAAATTTCAAAACGGTTTTTAACATTTTTCAGCTAAACGGCAAGTTATATTCATAAAAATAGTTGAGACAATTTTTTTATTTATGAAGCAATTATCTATAAAAATTGTTCATACACTTTTTTTCCTAAGAATCACAACTACTCGTACTACGCTACAACTGATAAGGTTTAGATTTTAGTCCACCACGCTGGCCTAGTGCGGGTTGGCAGACTATACACCTAAGAAGCTCCTAAGAAATTTTAGGTGTGCAGGTTTCATCACGATGTTTTCCTTCACAGTTAAATTAAGTGATAATTCATTATGAATACACACATAACTTCAAAAAGTCAGAGGTGTGTGCCTGGGGTTCGACGTCTCGACAGTCGAGGTTCTCGACCGTGCGCCTAATCCTCGAGCCCATCACTACTTACTTCAAATGGGATATGCCCAGACTGAATCCAGTAAGGCTCATTTGAGTATGTCACTATGAGATAACTTCGTGGCTATAAAAACCCATGACTTACACATTTTCTACTATGATAGACGGAAATATCTATCAAAAACTAGGAGATTCCTTATTTAATTTTTCGCCATTATTCCTTCTAAAGATTCACGCTGTTAAAAGGTTGCATCAACCACTGATAGTATAAACGTAATTAGGTATGTTGCAACGAGTTGAGTTCAATGAAAAAAAATATATCATTCAAAGCTGATCCGGAACGCGAAAAACTTGTGTGTTTAATTTGTGTCAAGTGGCAATTATTATATTTTAATTACATTTTTTATCTCGGGCAGTTCAGAGCACAGCTGCCACTTAAAGTTTGTAGTTAATAAACTAAGAAAAATCGTTAGTCTGCTATTTTTTTTCAAAAATTACTAGCCTATCGCCGTCCGCTGCTGAACGAAAGCCTCCCGAAGGAGGCGCCAACCATCACAGTTCTGAGCAGCCCTCATCCTCCTCATTTATATACATATATACAAATAAATAAAATTGGAGGGCTGTTTGTAATATTCAAATAAACGCTATTTAATAAATGCATATGAATGTATACACGGTACCTACATATAACAAAATAACATTTTTCCAATTTTTGTCTGTCCCTCTGTTTGTTCCGGCTAATCTCTGAAACGGGTGGATCAATTTTGACGGGACTTTAACTGGCAGATAGCTGATGTAATAAGGAGTAACTTAGGCTACTTTTAGTTTATAAATTTAATTATTAAAAATAATTAAAAATAAATTTTCCGCGCGAACGAAGTCGCGGGCACATTTTCAAATAAAATCATCATCCTCTTGCCGTGTTCTTAATTTTATTTGGCATCGGCGCATATTTTATCCTTCCAAACGTCCCTTTCAGCCGTCATGTCTTCATTCACCCCTTTAACTTTCATATCTTCTCTCACTCACTCCATCCATCTTTTTTTGGCCTTCCTCCCTGGATGAAAAATCATTTCCATCCTTCAACTTTCATGCCTAATTTTCAAATTATAAACACATTAAAATTGCATGGAAATTGCAAGTTTTTAAACCGTCTTTCTTTGTTTTCGGAACGCTAAAGTATGTCGCTTCTCGTCACCTCACCCGAATGCTTTCTGCTTGATTGCTACACTCGCTGTGATTTGAGACGAGCGAAAATAAAAGATTTTACTACTGCCTCGTATCTGTTATTTACGATTCCTTTCATGCCGACACGTTAAAGGTTATTGCACCTGGTTTTAAGTGAAGTGCGGTCCATATGGAGCGTCGACGGTACAGAAACGATTAAGAGTTTGTGACGTCGACATGGTTGTACAATTCAGAGCCGCACAATACAAGCTCTAGTGAGCTTAACTACGGTCTTTGTGGATGTCTTTAAGGCTTTATCAGGGTATAGTCTATGGATTTTTATATCATAAAGGGCTAAGATGCATAATTCATATCAGTGCGAAATAATAAAACAAAACACTATTAGAGCAACACTAGAGTTTCTTACCCGTTCTTCTCTAGTGATGACTGCCTTCCGCACAGGGTGGTAATTTTGAAATGACTGAATCTAAGTGATGTATTTGACATTTTATAGATTCAATAAATATTATTTCATTTCATTTCATTACTGCCTCGTGGTCTCGAAACAACAGTATGTCCCGTGGGATATAGAAGTCCCGGTTTTGATTCCCGGGTGGGGCAAAGTGTTATTAGGTTTTTCCATTAGAAATTCAACTTGTATTTCAACTTGAAATAAAATTGCTTGAAGAATTATAAACCTTCCCGAGAGTTTTCCACAGAGAGTTTCTGAGGTAATTTACGTCGAGCTATACGATCTACGAGTGCAGTATGGTAGAGTAAAGCCTCTTTGAATTGGTTTCGTGAACGCCCATAGCATAAAGGCATACAGAATATTTAAGTCAACCTTCATTCTAAGTTCAAACAATATTTCCAGCATACTTTTATTCTCGCGAGGAATAAAAATTCCAGCAAAAAATACTTTTATTTTATTTACCGAGCATTCATAAAAACGGACACAATTGTGTTAAAACGTCGAGGGTTGGACGCGACGCGACCTTCACTCATAATGCATTAGCTTATACGGGTGGATCAAAAATGGACGTTCCACAATTTTTTTGGTTTTTATTAATAATTTTACATATAGTATATAGGACTTTATGCCAGGAACAAGTCGTAATGCCCTCGAGGCTTAGGCACGCGGTCGAGAATCTCACCGGTCGTGGGTTCAAACCCCAGGCACACACCTCTGACTTTTCGAAGTTATGTATATTCACAAAGAATTATACGTACTTTAACGGTGAAGTAAAACATCGTGAGAAAACTGCACAACTAAAAGTTCGTAAGAATATCTTAGGTGTGTAGTCAGATAAACCGCACTACGCCAGCGTGGTGGACTAAGGCCTAAACCCTCTCAGTTGTAGAGGAGGCACATTCCCAGTAGTGGGACGTATATGGGCTGATGCACACCTAAAAGTCCTACAAATATGCTACATATTTAGAATAATATAATCATACGTTGAATTTTAGTGACATACTGTATACTGACACTGTCATTATTCATTAATAATAAATAATAATAATAAATACACCCAACAGTCACATACATAGTTCTGATCCCACACTAAGATACAAGTCTTGTGTCGTGGGTATCTGAAACTACGAGAGACTTTTCGGTCTCACATACACCCAGACCCGAAACAAATATTTGTGGATCACACAAACATTTGTCTCGGTGCGGGAATCGAACCCGCGGCCTCTCGTTTCGCAAGCTGGTGTCTAGCCAACTGCGCCACGGGGCTGTCGAATGTCATTGGCACATCCATTCGTTTTTCATTTGCTATCGTGAAACAATAGTTGAATACCTACATTAAATCTACTTTTAACGTCTAACAACATTAAAACAGGTATTTATAACAATCATCAGCCTACATACGTTGCATAGCTAGGCACAGGCCTACTTTACAACTGAGAGGGTTTAGGCCTTAGTCCACCACGCTGGCCTAGTGCGGGTTGGCGGACTACATACCTAAGAAATTCCTAAGAAATTTTAGATGTGTAGTTTTTTCTCACAATGTTTTCCTTCACCGTTAAAGTACGCGATAGTTCATTTTGATTACACACATAACTTCGAAAAGTCAGGGGTGTCTCTGGGGTAAGAATCCGCGACCGCTGAAATTTCCACGAGCCTATACCTCGAGGCTGTAACTACTTATATAACAATGAGTTTTTTTAAATCAAAAATCTGTCGACGGTTTGTAGCGAATTCACGCGAGTTCAAAATTTTTTACCCATCCCAAAAAAGTGCACAGCGCCGCTAATGAAGTTTTCACTTCAAAATACAGTTTTATTTTATTTATTTTTTACAGAACCAACACTCAGAGTCGCGGGCACAATTTTAAATTAATTAACTTTAAGTTAATTGGACTTGCATATAAAAATATACGCTTTCTTCTGCTAGGGATATTTCTAGCTCAAATTACAGTTAAACTTAGTTCAAATAAATAAGCATCAGCAAGTTATACGAATTAATTTTATTTGGAGACGTGGCCACGGGTTCCAAATTCCAATACCAGATTTTAAAAATCCAGTGTATTATAAATTACCACACCTTTATTGTAAAGGAAAACATAGTTAGTATACTATTGTTTAAAAGTTTAAATTTTAATTGCAAAAGTACAAAACATCTGTTTATATATTTACTATTAAATGATTACTAATAAAAAATAAAAAAAAATTCTAAATAAATTGTCAAGAGGGTCAGTACCTACAATAAACTAGAAATTACACAATTAACGTGTGACGCTTTTGGGCTTTCGTGGAAGTACCGCCACTGACTAATATTATTGTAAAATTAAGCATGGTTAGAAACCAAAGGCCTCATTTCATTCGCACTGATGGAAACTGGCGCCATAGGCATGACGTCAAACTCCAACTGCATGTGAGTGAACAGGAATTCTGAATATTTCCACAGAATGAATTCCACAGCCGTAACCGCCGCTGTGCAGTCGTCCAACCTCATAACGCGGCTGTTACGTTCGTACGTGCACTGAATATATGTGTATATATGTATATGGCAGTGGCGGTACTTCCACAGAAGCCCAAAAGCCCTGTTTGCCTTACAAAATTACAATTAATAATAATCTTTAAGCTATATTTAAGAAAAGCAATTCAACGTATAAATGATAATATCCTGAGCCCACAATAACAAATAAAAAAAAACTAGACATTACAACTTATAACGCATTTGGGCTTCTATGGAAGTACCGCCACTGGTACATACATATGTATGTAAATGTATGTATATTGAAAGAGCATGTCGAGATGAAAATAATAAATGATCACGTACTTTAATGGTGAAGAAAAACATCGTGATGAAACCTGCACACCTAAAAGTTCTTAGGAATTCCTTAGGTGTGTAGTCTGCCAACCCGCAGTAGGCCAGCGTGGTGGACTAAGGCCTAAAATCTCTCAATGGTAAAAGCGGCCCGTGCCCAGCAGTGGGACCTATACGGGCTGATGTTGATACGCTTTAACGGTAAAGGAAAACATAGGAAATATATGTACATACAAACATACACATTTTATTGACGAAGGTAGGCAAAGGAAAATTTCACATCCACAGAAATACCAATAACGTAGTGTCCGGGAAAAAAATTCGAATCCCCTCGATCACAAGTCATGTTTACTATTCGTTTGTTATTCAGATTCGGCGGAAACTAATAAAATATTAATGTTTTTAATATACAATATATTTTTTTGTCTTTTAGGTTTTCACGACTAAAAAAATGAGCTTATTTCGGTCAATTGCAGTTTATACATAAATGGAAGTTTGGAAAAGAAATAGAATATATTTTCATACCATTATATTAATTTGAAGCTGGATGAAGCTTACTATATACAAAATAATTGAAAAAAAATTGTTAGGAACTTGCACCCCTGCACGATTGAATTTATTTATAACACAAAAGTAATTTAGTTTCTTTCCAAACTTCGACATAAATTCGTGTTTTTCTTTTTTATTGTTCATTATCACGAAGGCTGTACGTGTTAACTGACGACAGTCGTGAGCCAATATTAAAAATAAATATAGCCAAATCGTTAAATCTATGTTTCAGATGAAATAAATGAGGTCAACCAGATCCCACATCCAGGTGGTCGATTCTTTAATAGCTTGTTTATTTTATGTTGCAGTTTGATCAATAAATACATTTAACATCCATATATATACCAGTCCATTTACGTCCCAGTCCTATTTACAGGCTTTTCCTACTATCAGGAGTGATGTTTAACGTAAAAAAATATTAATAAATTCAATTCCAGAGAAACATGAGCATATGTACGAGTATGTCATTTGTTTTGTGCGAATCAAACAGGGTATAATATTTAAATATAATTATAATAAATTAGAATTTCTTATTGAAAACAAAAAATGAAGGCGTTTGAGCATTTGAATTATCCCAATATAATGTGGTGTTCACCGAGGAAGCAAAAAGGCAATAAAGAGTAACGTGGTAATTACTTTTTTTTAAAAGATTGCCAGAACATTTATCTAATAGATTATAAGCTTTAGCGTGCTGCTTTGCTCGCGTTAATATACATCTTGTCATTTTTCCCTTTAAAAAACTTTGGGCCCTTTAAAATAATAATCTAGACAAATAGTTCTCCAGAAATAGGAAAAACGTCTAAAGGTTATTTAACTACTGCCGTCAGTACACTAATTAAGGTTTGCAAAGTTGGATGGAAACCAATGAGATAGAGTTGTGCCCGTTTAAAAACATAATCCCATCTGTCACGATCGAGTGAGTTGGGTGAGCTCCGCTTTATTTTAGACAGCACGTGTCGTGGGAAATGTCTGCACGAATTCAGTTAGCACAAAACAATTGAATTTCGCCTTGTCGGTTGAGGTACCGTATATAGGATTCTTGATTCGTTTAGAAATTGGGTTTATCCATCAAGTAATTCTCAGAAGCAGCTCGGAGTTTGGAAATGTGTCCGAAAAACGACATTACATAAACAGCGACAATAAGCTTGACTTTTATTACGTTGGACTTAAAAACTACATACATCACGCATACATCAACTGACGCCTGTATTCCCCGAAGGGGTAGGCAGAGGTACATTTCCGCACCCACATTTCGCCAAGTATGTATCAGTCCCACGTAATAGGGGGCGAGCCTATTGCCGTTTTCGGGCACATTTCCAGACTCCGTGCTGTTACCGAGAATTTCCTAATGGAAAAACCCAATAACACTTTGCCCGACCCGGGAATCGAACCCAGGACCTCTAGATCGCACGGCACATACTTGTACCGCGAGACCACGAGGCAGTCTTAAAAACTCAGCCGATGAAACGTGGGTTCAGAAACTCGCCGCTGGTCACGCCTTACTACATACATATATCTATATATAACAGACGTAAGAATCCATGTGAAAAATAAATAGTTCCTAACAGTCACACACAAATCTCGTGTCGTGGTTATCGAAAACTAATGAGAGAAAGCCATGAGAGGCTACGGTACCACATTCAAAAGTAAGAAAAATATTAGTGGATCACACAAGCATTTGTCTCAATGCGAGGGTATAACCTACCGTCTCTTGTTTCATAAGTTGGTGCCTCACTATCTGCGCCAATAAATCCCACAAAAATTTAAAAAACAAACGAACTGGAAACGTTTTCGACGCTTCATATGTGAATATTTATTTTAATCAAATGCCAATACTGTGTATTGAGAATGAATCATCATCATCATCATCATCAGCCCATATACGTCCCACAGCTGGGCACGGACCTCCTCTACAACTGAGAGGGTTTAGGCCTTAGTCCACCAAGCTGGCCTAGTGCGGGTTGGCGGACTACACACCTGAAAAAATCCTAAGAACTTTTAGGTGTGCAGGTTTTATCACGATGTTTTCCTTCACCGTTAAAGCAAGTGATAATTCATTGTGAATACACACATAACTTCGAAAAGTCAGAGGTGTGTGCCTGGGGATTGAACCTGCGACCGCCGAAATTCTCGACCGCGCGCCTAAACCTCGAGGCCATCACTGCTTGAGAATGAATGTATATAGAATATTGATTCGACGCTCAGAATAGCTGCAAGCATAGGCACTAAAGTACATTGCGCTTGGGGGATAGAAAACTATTTGCGGGAACGAATAGCAAGGACCGTTTAGAAGAAAGTTAGTGGTAGAGTCACACACACAACCGACATGTAGCAAAAGTTTTGTCTTTTCAATATATTTTACGAGTCAAAGCCAGAAGAAAGCCAGTCGAATGTACCGCTGCGGTACTGTCTCACAATAGGTCTTTTTACTTGAATTTAGATCTAATTGCTTGATACCTGGAATTGAATTGAAATTGCGACTAGCTTTATAGACGTATTTAAAACTCGCAAAAAGGCAATTTTTTCACATGCACCCGGGTGAAACTTGGCCAGACTGATAGTGCAAATGAATTTGAAAACCTCACGGTTGGATGATCAGACCTGCAAAAAGAAAACGAACGTAAAAAATGTCCCAAATATTTGGCATTCAGTATTTTGCTGGCAAAAACCTGTCTCGACGTTTTCCCTTTTATCCTTCGGGAGTTATTTGTATGTAGGTAAATTATGTGTATGTAAACATTTATTGGCGTATTCGTTGATGCTGCCTTTTACTCCAGTTGTTCGCGGAAATCCAGACAATTATTGTGGATGATAAAACCCGAGGGACAAAAAAATGCGATCGTTTGTTTTTCACAATCATTTCAAAAGCAATTTTAATTTGGGGACTGTATTTGAATTGTTTTATTTTATTTTAATCTATTTGGTTAATTATAATCTGAGTATAAAAGTGGAATGGCAAATTGTAGTGGTTCAGTACATCACAGTGACAAATACTAGTCTATAAAGAATGTGTTATATCTATATCAGAATATACAAATCATTCACCTGTGCACGACCATTTTCTTCTATTTAGACTGCCTAGGTCTTGGTCTAACACGCTGGCCAATGCTGGTTCGCGGACTACACACCTTTGAGAAGAACTTTTATATGTGTAGGTTTCCCCCGATGTTTTACCTTCACCAGTGAAATTCGTAATAATTCTTTGTGTATGCACATAAAAGTTCCAATAAGTTAAAGATTTGAACCCGAATAAATAATGTCTCAGCTGATGTGTGATTTATTCTCGAAACCATTACGAGGTACATCGAAGAATGCATTATCAAAATGAAATCGGGCGTTAAATGTTTATTCTTGAAATAAATTTATATTTAGTTGCAATATGTTACTTTATTTAACAATTACTTTCATTTATATATACCTATCACAATAAATAAAAATAAAAAATTTCAAATACATTTACAAAAAGCAACCAATTTTAAAGCTTTCAAGCACACGATGCAGTGATAAAGATTTAAGAGACGGCTCGGAATTTATATCCACTTAATACATTCTACGAGATTGTATGGAAGTACAGCGAGCGGTTTTATGCATTCTGAGCGGATTATAAACATATATGACATAGTTAAGTATACATATATTTACATTACTACAGTAGTAGATGAGGCCCGTCTGCCCTGTGGCAAGGGGGCTTTAGAATCCCACCACGGTATCCCCTGCCTGTCGTAAAAGGCGACTCAATACCTATACATGTCATTCAACCGTTCTAATTTACATTATTCTGTAGTCTATACTCGTATTATTAGGTAACATACATAACCTTACGCCTGTATTCCCCGAGAGGGGTAAGCAGAGGTGCATTTCTGCCGTTTTTCGGGCATTTTTCTGGAAAAATGCCCCTAAACCTAGTCTGGACTAGGTGCTGCTACTGAGAATTCCCTAATGAAAAACCTTTGCCAGACCCGGGAATAGAACCCGTGACCTCAAGATCAAACCGTATATATACTTATTTGCAGAGACCACAAGGCAGTTTTTTTCAATAAATAAGTCTCATATTCATAAATCCACTGATTCTAAAATCCAAAAGGTCAACGTACTCCTAAAGTCAGTGGTTTATCTCAGTAAAATATATTCCGTTCTACGACTTGCCTGTTTCAATTGTTTACACATTAGACTTAACCCTGGTTTTTATAACTTCGACCTTTAGTGATGTCGTGCGACCCTTAGTCTCTATGCTAATGAATAGCCTAGGTTCGTACATTAAAACCTAGATTTTAAGTTTGTTTGTAGTTTTATTTTTATTAGTGAGTCGTGTTTATTGAATTGAATCTGACTCAGGATACGGCTAGCGCTTAATCAACAAGAAATGTCCAACTCACGGCAAAGTCCTATGTATTCAAACAAAACGGAACACTTAATGAGAAATTGTTGGCGAACTATTCGGAACCTTCTTGAACTCTATACACAATCAGTTTATACTGACAAGTTTATTTAATGGTTTGCCTAAAGGATAATCTTGGTGTTATGGCCTTAGTTTATATAGTCGGGGCAAATTTACTGAGTTAACCGTTAAAGTACGTCATGATTCATTGTAATTACACACATAACTTTGAGAAGTCAGATGTTTGTACCTGAGGTTTGAACCTGCGACCGCTGAGATTCTTGACCGCATGCCTATACCTCGAGGCCATCACTACTTTTCATTTCATTTATATTAATTTCGTGTTAATTATTTTCAAACAAGTGGCTTATTGTTTTCGAACAGATCGCCATAGTGCAGAAATTACACCAAAAAAAAAAAAAAATTTTTAGATCTTACGGAATACACGAATTCACCGATATCATACCGTAACGTAACCGGAGAGTGTTTTAACTTCAAAAGTTTATGCCAAGGGACTTACCTTGCCGTGTTTTAACTTACAGAAGCTCTGGCTTTTATTTCCTAGTTTCGAGGCCGAGGCCAAGGCTCGTTTTCGTACATACATACATACATACATACATAAACTCACGCCTGTATTCCCCGAAGGGGTAGGCAGAGGTGCATTTCTGCACCCACATTTCGCCAAGTATGTATCAGTCCCACGTAATAGGGGGCGAGCCTATTGCCGTTTTTCGGGCGCATTTCCAGACTCCGTGCTGCTACTGAGAATTTCCTAATGGAAAAACCCAATAGCACTTTGCCCGACCCGGGAATCGAACCCAGGACCTCTAGATCGCACGGCACATACTTGTGACGCGAGACCACGAGGCAGTCGTGAGAGGCTCGTTTTCGTCATCTTTACTAAACGTTCATCGCGATAATAAATTCAGAAGGCGAACAGTAGCTGATGTCAATAACAAGTGGCTGCGGGCGAAACGACTCAATGAACTCGGACAGAAATACACAAGTGTTTTCCAAATACGAGTATACTAGAATGGGTATTTTGTTTTCTATTTTTTTTTTTAAGAATTTTTCTACAGTTTCTGGCTGGATGTTTTATGCTACCGAACAACCTCTTTTGAGGCTGCTCTTTTTAATTTCATTAACATAAGAAATGCAAATAAATAAAACTATATGGTCAATATAATGGAACATACTTGTATAATGCTTATTACAATGCATTTGACTAACGGGTCGAATACAGATGTCATTGCCCACCCCTTTTAATGATATTATTTACTTAACAAAATTTACGTAAAATTTAATAACTTCTTGTTGATCATCCCTGGTAACGCTGGAAGATAAAATATTCATATTATGCAATGTAATAACTCAACTACAAACCTAAGATATTTCTAAGAACTTTTTACGTGTGCACGTTACCTCACGATGTTTTCCTTCACGTTAAAGAATTCAGAACACACCTCTGACTTTTCGAAGTTATGTGTGTATTCACAATAAATTATATTAGCTCAACAAGACCGAAATAAATAAAAAATTACCACAGGTGATTTCCGAGATGTCCGAGAGAAATAAACAAAAAACAAATATACTATAGGTATCCAAGCTTACTCTAAAGGTCTATAATACGAAAATAAAACTCTTCGACACATAATAGTTACTGTTGGTAGTTAAATCTCAATTAAATTTCTGAATATACATATAAATTGCAAAACGGGGTTTAACGTGTAACTTATAATAACATTACAAGGTAGAAAGATCTATATGATTCACAGCTCATGAACTCACTAGACCTGATTACAACAATCAACATCATCAGCCCATATACGTCCCACTGCTGGGCACGGGCCTCCCCTACAACTGAGAGGGTTTAAGCCATAGTCCACCACGCTGGCCTAGTGCGGGTTGGCGGACTACACACCTAAGAAATTCCTAAGAACTTTTTTTAGGTGTGCAGGTTTCATCACGATGTTTTCCTTCACCGTTAAAGCAAGTGATAATTCATTGTGAATACACACATAACTCCGAAAAGTCAGAGGTGTGTGCCTGGGGTTTGAACCCGCGACCGCCGAGATTCTCGACTGCGCGCCTAAACCTCGAGGCCATCACTGCTTCTTTTGATATAGCTGTATCGATTACTACATTCCACGGCTGTGAGCTGTAGATCCGCCTGGAGATAACACCGCTGCCCCTCCGACACTTGACCTTCGTTTGAGAACCTACATCGTCTTAGTTGTATATATGTGATCGGCGTAGATAACCTATAAAGATAAGGATGGCAAAAATTAAGATTCAAATAACAGCCAGTAAGCTTTGGTAGCCGATTGACAGCCCCGTGGCTCAGCTAGACACCAGCTTGGGAAACGAGAGGCCGCGGGTACGATCCTTGCACCGAGAAACATGCTTGTGTGAGCCACAAATATTTGTTTAAGGCCTGTGTGTTTGTGAGACCGAAAAGTCTCTAGTAGTTTCTGATACTGAAGGCGCACATTAAAACGAGAACCTGCGGATTCAGTCAACGCTCTAAAACAAATAGCAATAACAAACATTTGTGCCACTTCTAGTTGTTTGAGAAACCAAGGAGGATCTTAGTATTCCGACACGACGCTTCATTTTAAACTTAGTGTGGAGTTGGGACAAAGTATTTTATTGTTGAATGTGTTCAATTTTGATTTACTATCATACAAAGTCTTTATGATGCTTCAAGGAAACAGGTTTTACACTGTTTTATAGATAAAATTAAATGGAAATCGATACGGGCCCACTGAGAAAGGATGACCGTGCCGGCATTTTTTGGCCGGTTTCTCGCGGTCGGTCCTTTGTTCACCATGGTATTAGTCCCCCAAACTTCTTCACAAGATAGGTGAAGACGTTTTCGGCTGGCATGATTGCGTCGACCAACGGGAGATCATCATCTCTCGCTGGTCTGCACTTTTTCTGGACTCCATTACACTTACCATCAGGTGCAATGGGGCCACTTTGCCGTGGCAGTATAAAAATAAAAAGGCGCAAGGTTGAGTCAAAGCTCGGCGGTCGCGCGTTGTAACCCCAGGCACACAGCATTAATATGTGCATTCATAATGAGTTATCACGCACACGAACGCTGAAGGAAAACATTGTGAGGAATCACACCTTAAAGTTCCTAAGAATATCTTAGGTGTGTAGTCCGCCAACCCGCACTAGGTCAGCGTGGTAGGCTGTAGTAATCCCTTTCAGTTGTACCTATATGAGCTGATATTAATTTCGAGACTGAATATATTATTAAATGATTAAATTGAGAGGTATAACCTGATAATGTTTCAAGTAATAAGTCGTTTCAAAACATAAATGAATGATAATTATTTTGCTAAAAATTTTGCATTTAAAAATGCAGTAAATAAGTGTACCAGTCTAGATAAATCTTGACGTTCGACGTTGCCGAAAGCGCTGCCAGGAAATTGTGAAAATATGAAATACAAAATATCGCCGCTGCATTTAAATAAAATGTAGTGCTAGAATAAACCATGATCATAACTAAAATAATATGACTTCATAGAATACTGGTGTTTGATATAACCGGAGGGACACGTAAAGTTTTTTAATCAAAATAATGTCTTGATTCTACGGAGGCAAGATTTCTAAAAGTCACTTGTTGGGAAGACAGCTGTGGATTCAAGTGTAGAGTCCACAATTCTAGACTTTTGACTCGATATGTATTTTCGATGAGTTAAATGGGGGTTTAAGTCCAAACCAGATCCCCAACAATTTTACGAAACCATGTCTGAAGTTCGCCAGGCTGACCTAGAATGGTTTACCTTGGCACACCAACACCAAAATTATTTAGTAGAAGGTATCTGTTATGTAGAATACTACAAAATTTCATTCTCATACATAAAAATCGTGATTTTTCTTTAAGAACACAGGTTGAATTCCAATATAGGTAGTATCTAGGGTCAAAGTCTTGTTAAGTTTCAGTTGGAAAAATAAGCAGTTCCAAGACAGGACTTAATTTTTAAATATTTATTCCTTAATCAGATTATAATCACGAAATTTTATAATACCCACTTAATATCTTAATCCATCGGATACCTTGCCAGAGCCCAAATTGTCTAAGATATGCTTCGGAAGCCGCCATAATGAATGCTTAATGAGCGGAACGGCCGGAGTTTAGTGACGGGACTCGGTGGTGTGAATATTCGGCACGCACCTGCGGTTGTCATTTTTGATTTATTACGCGCTAATGCGGTCTATGTAAATTTTGCCAGAAAAGTCAGGTTGATTTTTGTTGAAATATTTTGTATTTTTGTTTGGATAGATTATAGAAATTAGAAGAGCTAAACCAACACCGAGATCCTGATACTTAAATCGTCTATTCGATGGTGGGTAGATGAACTACTAAGTATAAATAGTTGTTATTATTATAAACGTGAAGCTCTGTCATCTGTCTGTTATTCTTGTATATAAATTGCCTGTGCGAAAGGATATTGCCTAATATTTTTTTGTTAATTGCACTCCTGCGAAGCCAGGGGTCTACAGCTTAATAAATAAAATAAACACTCTTTTAGGTCATGCAATATAATCCTGTCTAACAGTTTTTTTACTAAGAGATTATTCTAAGAGTCGAACAAGGAATCGATCGCATATTTGGACTGATATAGAGATACAAAAGTATAGCTGATTTTTTAGGTCACGTAATCAGAGGGCGCCTTGAATGCAGTAGATTTCATTGCATAGTAATGGCGGTGTCGCCTCAGACGATCCAAAATGTTTGGAGTCATGTAATGTAATCGAATTTGCGTGTAAACCTACAGGTCACCACATCAAATATGAATATAAATCAACAAAATTCAGTCTATATGTGTTTTAAACGGATTTTGAAATGAAAATTTTCTTCCCAAATATTTTCGTTTATTATTTGCTTAATAGCCACCCGCATAATTAGACAGCAGTAATTTTCCCAATTATTTATATTTAAAAATACAGAAAATAGTTTTTTTTTCAGAATAAAAGATGAGATTAATAAATGTATATATTTTATATTGAAACTTAGTTAAAACCATAACATATATAAATTCCGAAATTTTAGTTCGCTAAGTTCGGAAGATTATGTTTATCAAGTTACACACAATCAGCTAAATCATGATCTTCATTTTGCCGCGAGCTAATTTGGCATCTAGTTATCTCACTTACAACACATTAAATGCAATAGAATAATTTGATTTTATAAGGCAGTGGCAGTCGCAGCCACAATTATAACTGACTATGACTTGGCTCTACGACAACATTTTAAATTCAATTGATATTTATTACAGAAATAATTTAGTGAAACCTTCATTATTTTATACTTTATATGTCACATTTATGAAATTTTCAAAAAATGTGGGATGAAAAATAGTTTTTCATTTAACAAAATGGGAAAAGGTTGATTGATATCGCTGGCCGAGAACTTTAATTTCGCTCTACATTTTCGTAGAGCTTTAGAAACTTACACGAGAACAAAACTCAGCACTCAGAACAAGTTATGAAGTAAAAACTAATGCATGTCGCAGATTCATGTAGGTTTTTTAAGATTCAACCGAAAGCAAAAGTGGAATACGAATACAAATAATATGTCGTTCACAATTGTGGCTTTATTTTCAATTAGCAATGTCTACAGAATATGTCATATTATTTTGTTCACATTATTATCATATTACATCATAGTCATATTATTTTGTTCACATTATTATCATATTACATCATAGTCATATTATTTTGTTCACATTATTTTGTTATTATATGGACACTTTAGATATTTGTAAATGTCCCAAAAAGTGGAAAACAAAAGCATTTGATTTCCTTAAAGGCTACAGTCAAAGTCGTTTATACATATGTTTGGGAGTGAGCTATGTGCCTAAGAATAAGGTCGCTTCAATTCTGTCACAGATGGTGATACTAACAGACAGATAAGCAATTTATTTCCAGCGGAAAACAAAGCCGGGTTCTCAGGAAGGGCCGCGTTTTGATTCGGAGGTAGCTCTAAACAATCGTGACGTTTCGGAAATTCCTAAGGTCTATTTATACATTTTATATAATGTTAAATAGGGCTGTTTCAGAACAAAAATAAAAACAAAATTAAATACATTCTTTGAATAAAAGTAAAACATATTTTACGCCAGTTATATTTAATTAATTGGGTTTTTTCTCTTTTTTATAAACATGTATTGAAGTGTCATAAGTGCTATATTATTGCCTACATGATAAATAAACAAACATACATACATACATACATAGCCTCACGCCTGTATTCCCTGAAGGGGTAGGCAGAGGTGCATTTCTGCACTCCCAATTCGCCAGGTATGTATCAGTCCCGCGTAATAGGGGGCGAGCCTATAGCCGTTTTTCGGGCACATTTCTAGACTCCGTGCTGCTACCGGAAAAACCCAAATCTTCCTAATGGAAAAACCCAATAACACTTTGCCCGACCCCGGAATCGAACCCGGGACTTCTAGATCGCACGGCACATACTTGTACCGCGAGACGACGAGGCGGTATATACAATAATGTTTATAAATAGACGCATAAAATACAAACATCACATGAATATTATATCAGAGTTTACTGGCATTGTATCTGGCGACGTAGAGCGGAGGTAGAGAGGGGCGGTCGCTACCGGAATAACTTACAAGCTTTGTTACTCAATCGCGCCGCGCCTCTGACATTGTGGTAGAGACGAACTGATGGTAGAGCTGTTCTTGTTAAATCTAACCTACTTTTGGAACTATTGCATTGAATCTCAAGCAGATGTGAATACCTCTTCTTGTCAACTGAATATGTGAATGTGAGTGAGTTGGAAAAATTTTCTTCAAGAAAATGTGGGAAGGTATTTTTATTAGATGGGAGCTCATAATGGGTTTCCTTCACGGATATTGTGTCACCAACCAAAAACTTTAATCTTTGGCTTAAATATATTACTTATAGCATAATATATGCATGTATACATACTAACTATATCATCATCATCATCAGCCCATATACGTCCCACTGCCGGGCTCGGGCCTCCTCTACAACTGAGAGGGTTTAGGCCTTAGTCCACCACGCTGGCCTAGTGCGGGTTGGCGGATTACACACCTAAGAAATTCCTACGAACTTTTAGGTGTGCAAGTTTCATCACGATGTTTTCCTTCACCGTTAAAGCAAGTGATAATTCTTTGTGAATACACACATAACTTCGAAAAGTCAGAGGTGTGTGCCTGGGGTTTGAACCTGCGACCGTCGAAATTCTCGACCACGCGCCTAAACCTCGAGGCCATCACTATATTAACTGTGTATTAATTAAACATATGTATTAATATTAACTCTTAAACGGTGAAGAAAAATATCCTGACTAACTAAACCATCGTGCTTTCTCCATTACAGATTTATTAGACAGCCCCGTGGCGCAGTTGTCTAGACACCAGCTTGCGAAACGAGAGGCTGCGGGTTCGATCCCCGCACCGAGACAAATGTTTGTGTGCTCCACAAATATTTGTTTCGGGTCTGGGTGTTTGTGAGACCGAAACGTCTCTCGTAGTTTCTGATACCCACGACACAGGACTTGTATCCTAGTGTGGGGTCAGAACTATGTATGTGACTGTTGGGTGTATTTATTTATTTATGTATTTAAACGTGTGTGTCATTAGTTAGCTGATTTAAATGTGTTAGTACTTAAAGTATCCCGAAATACCCCGTAGTTGAATAAAACAACAAATAACATTGAAATTTCTTAAATAGAAATTATACATTCGATTATTATTTTGTTATCTTCCTTTTTTTATAATTAAAGGTAAGTCATTTGAGGGCAAAAGCTAAAAAATATGTTTTAAAACAATTAACACTATAACAGGCACCCGTCAATTAGACGTCCGACAAATACAAGAGAAAAAAATATTGGCTCAAAATGCCTATCCGGGACAACTGAGGCGACTTTGGTCAGAATAACTTATAAGCATTGTTATTACGATTACGTTTACATTGAGTACCAGCTTCTAGGTAAACAGAATTGAAAATAATTTCTAACAAAAAAATCCAAACGTTTTGTAATTTCCCAAAACAGTTGTCTTCAAATAATAAGCTTAAAAGCACATTTTTTAACACCATACATCTCACAAAAACCGCAATAACGATACAAAAAGACAATCAATAATAAAAAACGACAATCAACCAAAAGTTCATCATCCGACTCACTCTCTCTCTGTAACTCTGTATTTTCGTAGCACCGTAGCGTAGCCTCGTAGCGACGTAGCAGCATAGTGTCGTAGATTAAATAACTTTCGCAATGCTACACCGCCTTTCTCTAAGAAATTGCCTTACTAAAATACTGCGTAGTTTTAGTTTCAGAACTAAGGTACAAACTACCAATTGGACGGCCATTAGTTACTCAGTTACTCAATATTCCCTATACCCTTTGAGAACAAAGTAATCCTTTTGGCAGGAAATAACTTTGAACCCAAATTCTGTAGGCACTTTAATGTATAATTGGGGTAGTTTCTGACCTTTTATTTTGTATATATTTTTCTTTGACAATTGTCGGGGATATAGTTTGGGTTTAGAATCGCTTGGCAAAATAAACGTTTGACACTGAGGATGTCTTTCAAAAGTCTAAAATTACTGTTTCCTGAGTCTGAAGTGATATTGAATTATATTGAATATTAGTCTTCTTTTTTCTATGAATAAATTTTTGTACCAATACGAATTCTGAAAATATAGTCGGTAAACGATCGAATTAGATATGTCTAATACATAGCAATAAAATTAACCCTCTAAACAGACCAGTATTGAATGAAACCAATAATTAAAAGGCGGCAAACTGGCTATGTAATTTTCTTTAGCTTAATTAGCTACGGATGAACAAAGTCCCCATAGATTAAGTTCGAAATTAGATAATCACAGTGACGTCACACAGCTGAGTTTCGAAAGCAGTGCGGATATGCGGCCACCTAATTCCATCGTGGAATAGGTCTTTTGATCGAACCACTGATTTACGTGCTCCCGTTCGGATCTATACCAATTTGTAGAGCAATTTCGATTTTCTGCTAAATTCGCAATTTAGTTTTGGGAGTTAATCATTTTCTTCTTCGTAGAGAAATTGTTCTTACAAGTGTTTAAGCATTAGAGGAGTTTGCTTGAAGAGACTAATCATTCAGAGAGAAAAAGATGTGTTAGTACCGTGGCTTTTGGGCTTATAGTTTCTGCCTAGCCAAAAAGTGCATAGGGATAACATAAATGCTTACTGATATTGTAACTGTTTGATTTTTGTTACGTTTTACACTATTAAACTGTGTACCTAGTTGGATAAGTTTAGTTACTACGATAAGCTTAATGTCTAGAATTATGTTCGGTTTTATAGGAGGTGAATCAATGTGGACAATATTTATATTGAAGCGAGCGAAACCACAAGAAAAAGCCAATACAACAAAAAATTATAAGTCTTACAAACGATATTTAATTTTACTTGCTTAAATATTCTCAATTTTGATATAGTCACAGCAATAACATAATTGGCACATGTTGAAAATACAATAATAAGTCTATAGTGACATAGCCTGGGCTATAATCAGCTGAAAAAGGTCATCGACCCATTTCATTAATGACCTACTTAAAATGAAAGCCTTTGCAAAGATAAGGAAAAAGTTTAGGAGTCTTAAAACAGCAAGGATGAAATATGATCCAAACTTACCTCTCGGAAATTCTACACTATAAATTATATATGCATGGATCGCAGCCAAAGACCTTATAGAAACTTTATACTGCGTGCTCTTATCTCTTTTTCGTAATAGGAACTAAAAACTTAGTTTAAACTAAAACAAATAATATAGACTGCCTCGTGGTCTCACGGTACAAGTATGTGCCGTGCGATCTAGAGGTCCTGGGTTCGATTCCCGGGTCGGGCAAAGTGTTATTGGGTTTTTCCATTAGGAAATTCTAGGTAACAGCACGGAGTCTGGAAATGTGCCCGAAAAACGACAATAGGCTCGCCCCCTATTACGTGGGACTGATACATACTTGGCGAAATGTGGGTGCAGAAATGCACCTCTGCCTACCCTTTCGGGGAATACAGGCGTGAGTTTATGTATGTATGTATGCAAATAATATAGGATGGGTAAAAAAATGTATAACGTAATTTAAAGAATAATGCATACATAATCAAACCCTCATCCCAGTGGAGTAGGTAGAGACTATGGTGTGAATGAAAAATGAGTAATTATGAGAATTATACGACCTTGGTTTAATTTATAGCGAAACCATTTGCTAAGCGTAGGAATTTTTAGGATCTCACTTTGAATAGTTACTCAAAATTGACGTTTTATTTTTACCACACTATTATTTTCATTAGGATTTATTTGTTTAAGTATTAAAAGCTAGTTCAGTGCTTGCGCTCAATAGTCTCCGCCTACCCTTTTTTTTTTTTTTTTTTTTTTTATCGAGGGGAAAGCTGCTTATGGCTCTACCTCCCACCACCCCTGGGGGGAAGGGGGGCGGGAAGCGTATGTCGGGGTCACCGGCCTTCCAGCCCGGCGCGTGGCGGCGTCACGTCCACGCAGATGTTAGTGCCGGACTGGGTCCCTAACCTACCCTAACCTACACCGGCATACCGACCAAAACCCCCCGGTGGCCATCTCCGCGCCGAGTTGGGCGACCACGGTGCGTGGGCGAGAGGCGCCCACAATGATTCCGCAGCCGCCCAGTGCGCTTCCGAGACGAGAGCGTCTCGGCCCTCTCAGGTTTTTAAGAGGTGTAAACCCCCACTTACTCGATTTGGGCACCTCTTTTGGGCGCCCGCGACGGTCACAGGCCACCGTACCGCCGCTCTCTCGGGGTCACCTATGTGGACGCACTGCCCCCGCAGCGCGTCCAGCGACCCCAAGGACCCCTTTGAGTCGCCTTCTACGACAGGCAGAGGATACTGGGTAATTGTTCAAAAGACTTATCGATTGATCTTTATTTAAAGTAGAAATTTCTGGATCCTTTAAGCGAAGCGTGAAGAAGCATTTGTGCAGGCCGGCATGATTGTGTCGACCAGCGGGTGACCATATCGTTTCTCGCTGGTCGGTAGTAATTTTTTGGTCTCCACTGTGCTTACCATCAGGTACAGTGGAGTCACTTTGCCGTGCCAGAATAAAAAAAAAGAACAAAAAAAAAATCTAATAATGTTTATTCCGTAAAAAAATCTTAATATACGGTTCGTCCAGCTTGATAAATTCGTTCAAGAAGCTCTAACAAACAAGGTAAAGTATTTTTAAACTATAATTTGTTGTTACGTTCATCGTTCATCGATCAAGTAATCGTTTGCTAATACGGACTTTGACAGGCCGCTGGCACAGTTTTATTTTCTCTTTATTATTATTTTAGGGACTTACAATCAATTGATTTATGCTAGGCCCATAGTACCTTTATATAATTACGATAGAAAAAGAGATGTTACATTTTTAAACTATTGATAAATTTGTATACTTTATCCTCAATAAAAGGCTTTGATAATATGCTTTGAAACGATCCTAATTCTATAATATTTATATTTAATTCTCTTAATAATATTTCTCTTGCTGTCCTATACCGAATACATTCAACTACTCGTAATATGTGATGCGCCTGGCACAATTTAACACTCGTATATATGACATAAATGCGTTTTATCGGAATAATATTTATCTCTACTAAATATTATAAAGAGGAAAGATTTGATTGTTTGTTTGCATTGAATAGGCTCCGAAACTACGGAACCGATTTGAATGATTTTTGGTATGCGGATAGATGGGGCCCACTGAAGTAACATAGGATATTTTTTGTTCCGGAAGAATTTTGTGTTCCCATGAGAATGGATGTATGTTATAAATGCTAGAGTATAATGCTGGAGTCGTGATGGCCTCGAGGTTTAGGCACGCGGTCGAGAATCTCGACGGTCGCGGGTTCAAACCCCTGGCATACACCTCTGACTTTTCGAAGTAATGTGTGTATTCACAATGAATATTCACGTACTTAAACGGTGAAGGAAAACGTGATGAAACCTGCACACCTAAAACTTCTTAGGAATTTCTTAGGTGTGTAGTCCGCCAACCCGCACTAGGCCAGCGTGGTGGACTAAGGCCTAAACCCTCTCAATGGTAGAGGAGGCCCGTGCCCAGCAGTGGGACGTATATGGGCTGATGATGATATAAATGCTAGAACAACTTTATATGTCTGTTACGCTTTCACGACTACACCATTTGACCGATTTGAATGATTTTTGGTACATGGACATAAATGATTACTCGGTGGAGTAAAATAGACTACAATTTATTTTCTTTCTGAAACCAACCAAAAGCTAATTTGTAACTAAATGGTAGTAGTGATAGTACTAAGTATTACTCGGTACTTATAAGGCGCGCGTTGAGACACAATCTTAAGGGACATGGGTTGCAATTCCAGGCGCACATTCACTTTCGTTAGTCATTGTGGTATGATATGAGAAGAAAACCTACATGTCTAAGAGTTTTCCACAAGATATTTCTAGCATACGTGAAGTACACCAACTCGCACTAGGCCAGCGTGGTGTGACGTATGGCAGCGGTGTGACGGTTATGGGCTGATGAAGTTAGAAACTTTAATTAAAATCATAACAAATTTTGGTTTACAAACTTTACTAAGCATCTCTTAGCTGCAAAAGAGGCCCATGCCCTGCAGTGGGACTTATTTAGGCTGACGATGACGATGACACATCACTTAACACGTTTCGAAGCGGCAATAGTTTAAAAAATATAAAAAAGTGTAAAATTGACGATTCAAAAGAACTTGTAAAAGTCTATTTGAATAAAGAAAATTTGACTTTGACTTTTGACTTTAAATTATAAAACATTTCTAACCAACTACAAAAAGACCATAATTCAACTTGAGTAAAAGAAAGAATCTTTTCTCCCCAATCGGTTAAACTTCGAACCAGTCTTATTAGCATTGAAGGGAATAATTGCTTTAAGCCAGTGCATTCCGCGAGCCGGCTTGAGGTAAACTGATTATGGTCTGACTGCTAGAAGCTGCTTCAATATAGTTTGCATACCTGTTTGGTAACTAAATTAAATAGAGTGGACTATGAATAACACATAATTGATTTGGATTACGTGTGTGCTAAATTTATGGCTGCATTGAAGGCAATCGCTTTGTATACATTCAATAATATGTGAAAAAACATCGTTGTGTTAATAACAATAAATATATATAACAATTACTTATATCAATTAAGACTGACTAAGACTAAGACTGCTTCATGGTTTCGCTTCATAGATATGTTCCGTGCGATCTAGAGATCCCGGGTTTGAATTCCGGGTTGGGAAAAGTGTTTTTCTATTAGATAATTATCAATGCGATGTAATGTGATGTGTGTAAAGTAGAGATTGCCTCGAAGTTTAGGCGTGTGGTCGATAATTTTGATAGAAAGCAGAGTCTTGATATGTCTCCGAACATCAGCAAAAGGTGGACTTAAAACATACCGGGAGCAGTGGCGGTACTTCCTTAGAAGTCCAGCTTGCCCTACAAAATTTCGAATAATAATTATCTTTAAGCTTTAAATCTTTATATAACAAAAGCTATCTGACATTCTGGCATATAAATGATAATAAATATAAACTAGACATTATATAATTAACGTGTAACGCTTTTGGGCTTCTATTAAAGTACTGCCACTGACCGGGAGAGGTATGGAAGCAGGATAGTTAGCAATAGTTAGGGTAGCAATAGTTTAATAGTTTAAAAAAATATTAAAAAGTGTAAAATTGACGATTCAAAAGAACTTGTAAAAGTCTATTTGAATAAAGATAATTTGACTTTGAGTTTGACTTTGATATGCATCTCTGAATGCCCCTTTGTAAATACAGGCGTGAGTTTACAGTATATAAAATTGTATACAGTACCCACAAATATTATTCTGTATGTAAAATCCCAACGTACGTCCTGATCTCCGGAGAGAATATTAAACGTAATGCATTTTATGCGTTCAAATCCCTACCACTCGGGAAGCTTCATAAGACTAAGTAGGAAAGGATTGGCAATGGTGATTGATCTACCACCTGAAGTGGCGGGGTTTATACCGCAATTGCTTTACAAATGGATACAAATATCCTACCGGAAGCAAAAAAAAAAAGCATACATACATAATTTCTGCCCCACGTTTCGCCTGGCATGTATCAGTCCCACGTAATAGGGGGCGAGCCTATTTTCGTGCCGTTTGCAGATTCCGTGTTGCTACTGAGAATTTCCTACTGGAACAACCCAAACCAGAAATTGAACCCTGAACCTGTAGATTGTAGTAGATTTACTGTAGTTTACTTTTACTGCGAGACAGTCTGAAAATACTGGTAATTTTTTTTTCAATAATATTTTAAATGTTATGTAAATAGTTTCTAATCAACTGACAAATAACCATTACATGAATATGAAATAACTTTTTATTTGACTAGATGAAAGAAAATCTAAAACTTCTATGACTTCATATAAAATACTACAAATAAACAGAGATATGAGTACAAAATACTAGTCTTCTTTGGGTTTTATGACTCGACTTAAGTTTATTACTCCTACCTGGAGGTAATAAACGTAATGCCCAGAAATTGCCAGTCATTTTGTAAATGGCCGATTTGTAGTACGGGAATACAACAGTGCAAAGGTAATATAGTAAAAGGTCACTGGGATTTGGGACGGAACATTCCATAATTGAAATTCACTGAAGGCATTTGTTTATTTTGTATAACAGTGTATCATTTGTACGCTTTTTATAGAGAAATTTATTGAATTTGCTTACAAATAAAAATTATTCGCAAGATGAAAATGAAAAAGTCTGATATTTTCTTTCTCGGGACTAATAGGTATTTGTTTTTTTGTGTATAGGAAATACAATTGAAATTTATTTATTTTGTTACACAAGAGATACTATCAACATTAATAATAAAGTAGGTGTGGTAACTTGAAGTGGGATATACATTCATCATCAGCCCATATACGTCCCACTGCTGGGCACGGGCTTCCTCTACCATTGAGAGGGTTTAGACCTTAGTCCACCACGCTGGCCTAGTGCGGGTTGGCGGACTACACACCAAAGAAATTCCTAAGACTTTTTTAGGTGTGCAGGTTTCCTTCACCGTTAAAGTACGTGATAATTCATTGTGAATACACACATAACTTGGAAAAGTCAGAGGTGTGTGCCTGGGGTTTGAACCCGCGACCGTAGAGATTCTCGACCGGGTGCCCAAACCTCGAGGCCATCACGACTTATACATTATGAGCTAATTTCGTGAATGTCCTATTGGGTCAAATTTGATTTTTCGAAAAAAAAAGTTATCCTATGTACTATACCAGAGCACAATCTATCTATATCTATGTATCAATTTATGTATCTAGATTCGTTGAACCATTTTGGAGTGGTCGAGTAAGAAACATTTAATTCTTTGTTTATAAGTTTCGCCTGATCGCATAAAAGCGGTTTAGCTGCACTTCGCCAAAGCGCGTAACAAAAACCTGAGTAGCCTAAATCCTTTTTCAAGTTCCATATTATTTTGTAACATAAAATCATCCAAATTAGTCTTGCACTTTGTGAGTTTACCCTACAACACAAATCTTGTCTTCTAAAGAAAATTCCCTGTGTCGAAAAAAATACCATGAAATTTGGAATTGATCACGATACTCCAAGATTTCGATTTTATTTATAGATATACATACATAAAACAACTCCGGTTAACTTCGGAAGCGTCTGAGGCGGAACGACCGGGTCGATCCCTCCGAGACTCGTGAGTGCTTTATGTACCTTTTAATCAAATTGCCAATATTATCATTCCGGTGTAGTCCACCGGTATACCGGATTAAATATAAGCATATAAGCCGAGCTGTAGTTGAATTGATGATATAATTCTCCCGTATGTTTACTAATTTTAAATAATAAATCTATTTTCTTCTGTATTATTATGTAGTTTAATGTATCTACATATAGATATAAATATTAGCCTGTATAAATCCAAAGATAAAACAAACTGTTTCTCTAGGAACTCGCATTAGGCCAACTTAGTGGACTAAGGCCATACCTCTTAATCAAAGAGTAGTTTTAAACTGTAAAAAAAAACATTTTATGTACCTATATAGATATAGCTAAAACATAACTCATAATCTTTTGAAATTCGACTAAATGTGAACCAGGTTTATGATAAAATCATATTCTAATAATGTGTAGTTATTCGATTCTAAGCACACATACCTATAGATAAGATATATTTAGCATAAATCATAGTTGGTGTTATGGACATATTTTTTATATATTTGAACAAGACACATCAATAACTCTGATGGAAAGTGGTTATCATTGCTATGGGCACATAAAAATTAATGGTATTGTAATCATATATGGTTTTCGATTTCATCAAGTTTTCAGGTCAAATTTTCGATTGGTAATAATGTAAGAAATGGGAAACGGAAATCTAAATAATTATTATAAAAACATTATTATTTTAATAATTCCTATAATTATAATAAAATATAAACACACTCACTATATTTATGTTTTTGTAGACGTTCGAGAATGATGTAGTATGTTAAGATCTTATGCTATTTCGCAATGCACTTCTATCACGTTCATTTCACTGTGAAACCAAATTAACAATTCTAGTAATAACCTTCCATAAAATATTCTACTATATTCGTAGATCACTGATTACTAACCACTAACAATGTACCAAGTATTACCGTATATTCATGAACTAAAATTCCATTGTTTACCTGATAAATATTTATTCGAAATCCAATAAGTTGGAGGTAGTTTATAGATAATTTCCAGCTATTCATTATTCCGACCCACGCACCATCATTCCATTTTAAATTTCAAATTTAATTTGCTAATAAAATTTTATATGTTTATTATTGTTCAAGTGATGCAGTTCGCTTTGATGCAATTTCGACACGACTTTATAAAGTTTGCATGAGAAAATGTTTTCAAAATGTTAAATTTTATGAATTTACACACTTAATTAAGAGGGGACCGTAATTTCTCAAAAGATATCCTTTCATCGTCATCATCGTCAGCCCACTTACGTCCATGGGCACAGCCGTCCTCTACAACTGAGAAGGGTAAGGCCTTAGTCTACCTCGATGGCCTAGCGTGTGTTGGCTGATTGTTTATTGTTAGTAAATGCATTGTTATATTCATTTGAGTTTAATACTAAAACAAAACACTACACAATTGGTTTATACGTTTCATAACCTTAGTGTTATTAGTTATTACATTTCTGTAAGTTATATTCTTGATCAAAACTAAGAATTCAATCGTAAAATACCGACTGTCTTACAAAATATTCACTGCCTTACTCATAACCATAGTAAAAGAACATCCGAATCCAAAGGGTTTTGACTCCCTGCAACAATTGCAATCCCCTTGAAAACACTCCGTTGCCAAGTCACGTTTCACTACACTTCACTCCAAATCACACCATTCACTATAATTTTCAAATAAAGAACGTATGGCGGGAAAATAAATGCTAGGACGAGCGCGCGTCCTTCCCCCTCGGTGAGCCGGCGCTTACTGATCGTGTTGCCAGACGAAGGCTGAGAAATTCCAACTCAGAATCCAGTTTGGCACAGATATTACATTCAAATGTTAGTTAAACACCCAGCGAGGGTTGATAGCTTTTGTTATAAAATAATTTCTGGTTGGTTAGTTTTTAGAATGCCTCGTTGGCTTCTTTGTTAGTTTGCGGTGCGATCGTAAGGTCTTGGGTTCGATTTTAACGACGAGCAAAATGGTATTAGATTTTTGCGTTAGGAAACTCGCAGTAGCAGCCCAGAGTCTCGAAATGTGTTCCAAAAACGTCAATATTTTCGCACTCTTTGACATGACGTATCTTAAATAGCTGATGGAACATGGGTGTTGAAATAAAATGGTTAGGTTTTCGGGAATACGGTCATGAATATATTATAGATTATAATGCCTAGTTCTTTTTAAGCGAGTTACCATTACATTTATAATCAGGACAATTAAACTCACAATCCACATTTTATTGCTATTCATCATCATCATCAGCCCAAATACGTCCCACTGCTGGGCACGGGCCTCCTCTACAATTGAGAGGGTTTTTATTGCTAAGGATTTTAATTTTCTACTGACACATAGACGTAATCAAGGAAAAAATACGGTCATAATTAAATTTAATTTAATTTTAAGTTATCTTAGTTAATTTTTTATTAATTAATAGATCCATCAGTCACATACATATGAAGTCATACTAACATAATTATAAGTCTTGTGTCATGAGTTGTGTATTTGTGGATTACACAAATATTTGTCGAACCCGTGGCCCCGTCGTTTCGCAAGCTGGTGTCTAGCCAACTGTACCCCGGGGCTGTTACTTTAAGTGAGACTCGGTACCGCATTTACATTTCAATGATTTATATAATCGAGAGTCGAAAAAAAAAATGTTCCTCCGAACAATACAAGTTCTGACATTCGTAAATCGGAAACTTTAGGCACTAAAACCTTATCCTCTGAAAGCTACCAGATAAGCTTTAAAGTTAAAACTGGACAGATTAAAAGTAAAAGAAAAAAAAAGACAGACAAACATTTTTATTATATTTATATCTTTTTCAACCTTTGAGTCGCCATTTGATGCTCTTTTTGTACAGCATTGGGCTTAACATCCGGTACGGTGTTGTCACTTTGTTGTTTCAGTTCAATACCTGCACCGAAACATATATTTGTTTGTGTGATCTACATATATTTGTTTTGACACCGAAAAGTCTCTCGTAGTTCTTCATACCACTGCCTCGCGGTACAAGTATGTGCCGTGGGATCTAGAGGTCCTGGGTTCTATTCCCGGGTCGGGCAAAGTGTTATTGGGTTTTACCATTAGGAAATTCTCAGTAACAGCACGGAGTCTGGAAATGTGCCCGAAAAACGGCAATAGGCTCGCCCCCTATTACGTGGGACTGATACATACTTACCTAGCGAAATGTGGGTGCAGAAATGCACCTCTGCCTACCCCTTCGGGGAATACAGGCGTGAGTTTATGTATGTATGTAGTTCTTCATACCAATGACACAAGAACTGTATCTTAGTATGACTGTTGAGCATATACATTTACATCAGCCCATATACGTCCGACTGCTGGGGATGGGCCTCCTCTACAACTGAGAGGTTAAGGCCTTAGTCTACCACGCTGGCTTAATACGGATTAGCGGACACCTAAGAAATTCCTAATATAAGTGATAATTAATTGAGAATATACATATAACGGCGTAAAGTTCTGTGCCTGGGGTTTGAACTCACGACCGTCGAGATTCTCGACGGCGCGCCTAAACCTCGAGGCCATCACTACTAAAAATATACGTTTAAATTAATATGACCGCTTTTTTCCTTCTTGTTCTAAAAAGGTTTGGTAAATCGAGAAATCCTTAATATAATTCCTGGTAGAAAAAAGTGATATACGGTTTTACGGTTGGTTGGTGCACGGTTTCTGCAAATGGGTCTGCTATTAGGCCGAGTCTCTATCTGATAGATTGTCATCATTATCAACCACATAGGACTTATAAATAACTGGCGAAGTGTTCGTGCTGCTTAGCCTTTCGGTAATACTCTTGTGATTTGTGTATTTTACAATTTTCCCGATTTTAAAAATAAGATGACCAAAGGGGCTTGCTCTAGCTGGCTACAATTACTAGTAATCTAAATTGTATTACACAACTGCCTCGTGGTCTCACGGTACAAGTATGTGCAGTGCGATCTAGAGGTCCTACGTTCGATTCCCGGGTCGGGCAAAGTGTTATTAGGTTATTCCATTATAATTTTTTTTAGTAGCAGCACGAAGTCTGGAGTTGTGCCCAAAAAACGTCAAAAGGCTCGCCCTTACGTGGGACTGATACATACGTGGCGAAATGTGGGTGCAGAAATGCACCTCTGCCTACCCCTTCGGGGAATACAGACGTGAGGTTATGTATGTATGTACAAACTGATTTATTATGTGTTAATTATTTTATTAATTTTTAATCACGTGGAATTTACT
The DNA here is from genome assembly GCA_907164795.1 of Hemaris fuciformis. NCBI lineage: Eukaryota > Metazoa > Arthropoda > Insecta > Lepidoptera > Sphingidae > Hemaris > Hemaris fuciformis. Next base: position 3,866,919 of record OU015454.1, read on the forward strand.
TAAGGGTTTTCAAATTGTATAGCACATCAAAAACACATTAATGCACAGTCTATAATGTTAAATAACACGTTTGTTGTCGGGTATTGTTTGATTGGATTTGTCTATACAAGTAAAATACTTATAAAATACCATATGTATTGAGTTTGATTATGGAGCCTTCATCATCATCATCATTAGCCCATATACGTCCCACTGCTGGGCACGGACCTCATCTACATCTGAGAAGGTTTAGGCCTTAGTCCACCACGCTAGCCCAGTGCGGATTGGCGGACTACACACCTAAGAAATTCCTAAGAACTTTTAGGTGTGCAGGTTTCATCACGATGTTTTCCTTCACCGTTAAAGTACGTGATAATTCATTGTGAATACAGACATAACATCGAAATGTCAGAGGTGTGTGCCTGGGGTTTAAACCTGCGACCGTCGAGATTCTCGACCGCGTGCCTAAACCTCGAGGCCATCACGACTTACCTTTATACCGCAGAAAATAGATCAGAGACCATACAGCAACCAAGACAATTTAGGACTACTATTTATATAATTTACTAACAAAAATCTATATTTAACATAGCCGCAGACTATGCTAGGATAGGCATTTTATACAAGGTACTGTGAATCAACTCGAATATAAATCATGGAAATTTTATGGCTGTCGCCTACATCTATTTATTTGCCCTTCTACGTGTCAAATCAGGTCAATGTTATTCATTGGCAACCCTGAATCAATTGTTCGGGTAGCTTTTCTCGGCTGAATCTATTGTTATACTTCGCTTTGTTACTGATCTTTGTCGTTCCTATAATGTTGACAGATTTTAGTACATAAAATACATATACATAATAAATAAATAAACACCCGACAGTCAATATAGCTCAAATCCCACACTAAGATACGAATCTTGTGTCACATACATACATACATACATAAACTCACGCCTGTATTCCCCGAAGAGGTAGGCAGAGGTGCATTTCTGCACCCACATTTCGCCAAGTATGTATCAGTCCCACGTAATAGGGGGCGAACCTATTGCCGTTTTTCGGGCACATTTCCAGACTCCGTGCTGTTACCGAGAATTTCCTAATGAAAAAACCCAATAACACTTTGCCCGACCCGGGAATCGAACCCAGGACCTCTAGATCGCACGGCACATACTTGTACCGCGAGACCACGAGGCAGTCTTGTGTCGTGGGTGTCAAAAATTACGAGAGACTTTTCACACACCTTTCTTTCTTTACACAAAATTTGTGGTTCACACAAATATTTGTCTCGTGCGGGGATTGAATCCGCAGCCTCTCGTTTTACGAGTTAGACACCACAGTGTCTAGCTAACTGAGCCATGGGGCTGTCAAACAACCACACCAACACGGGTATAGCTATACCGATAGCTACAATTCTACTTGTGGCCATCTTCATCTCTTAATTCGTGGCTTTGGTCGAAATGTATACCGAATTAAGAATTAATTTGTAATATTTCGCGAACACCTGCTTCCTTAGTACTTTATAGAGCAATATGCCATAAAAATTTAACGACTATTTTCCGATACACTATAAAGTAAGTAATAAAAACATTTATGGGAAAAACATTCATAATGATATTGCTATAATTATTACTCTCAAGTTTTTACCGACATAGACAATAAAGAGACTGACAATAGCTCTGCAATGACTCACCACCGACCATCTAAATACATACATTCAACTGACATGGTTCCTATTTGATTTTGTTTCATATCAACTTATTGAATTTTTTAACCTTGATGTATCGATAAGTAAAACGAATTATTAAAACAAAAAATCCTGAAGTTTAGTAGCAGCTCATTCATCATCATCATCATCATCATCAGCCCATATACGTCCCACTGCTGGGCACGGGCCTCCTCTACAACTGAGAGGGTTTAAGCCTTAGCCTTAACGCTGGCCTAGTGCGGGTTGGCGGACTACACACCCAAGAAATTCCTAAGAACTTTTAGGTGTGCAGGTTTTATCACGATGTTTTCCTTCACCGTTAAAGCAAGTGATAATTCATTGTGAATACACACATAACTTCGAAAAGTCAGAGGTGTGTGCCTGGGGTTTGAACCCGCGACCGTCGAGATTCTCGACCGCGTGCCTAAACCTCGAGGCCATCACATCATTATATTTAGACAACATTAGATGTGTGCCAACTCAACTGAGATTTTTATTATATTCATATGTACATACACACATAAACGAAAAGATAGGCAGAGGTGCATTTCTGCACCCTCATTTCTTCAATTAACATCTAACATTTTGATATCATAAAACTGTATCATCATTATCAGCCCATATACGTCCCACTGCTGGGCCCGGGCCTCCTCTACTACTGAGAGGGTTTAGGTCTTAGTCCACCACGCTGGCCTAGTGTATCATACAGATCATAATTTTTGTATGAACATTTAGTAGCTGCAAATCAATTTATCACCTTAAAATTAAATGTCCTATAATATATATAATAAAATAATGATTTCCAGTCTTAATAATTTGCAGATTTTAAAAATAAGACAACCAAAAAAGCTTGGCTACAAGTCTAATTTGTATTATATACAAAAATATGACATAGCAGTTTTCTTACTTATCATTTGGTACGATAGCCTAAGGCCAATCACATACAAAAGTGACTGAGACAGACGTTAACCAAATGTATTCTATTAAACAACAAGGAGCAATGGTTAAGCGACCCATTTCATCTGTCGTGTCGCCCGTCCGAACGGTACAACAAAACATGTCACTCCAAATTACAAGTATTCTCACAATACAATATTATTTACAGGAAATTTTACTAATATTAAAAAAATGATTTTATTAAAAGGTGTTACCTTGATTACTCAATACTCATAGCTCATACAATTGCATCAGCATTTTGCAGCAGATTGCATCAGCTTAGTATTCCGTCATCTTTCAATAATTTAAGTCAATTTAGTGAACTTTGTATACCAGTAGTGACGTGGTTGTATTTATTTTATTTATTTAATATTTAATACAATTACACACGTACAGGACATACAAGTAGTAAATAGTATACAATGATAACGTATGCAATCAATTATTATTGTCCCACAAGTAACAGTCTAACATGGTCTCCTCACTAGGCAAGCCTGTATCGAGGGGTCCCAAAATTTATTTATTTATTTATTTTATTTTATTTATTGAAATAATATTTAATATTTTATTTATTTATTTGTTTTAGTATATCTTAATCAGCCCATATAAGTTCCATTGTTAAGGCGTGCACCTCATCCAGTAAGACTGATATGCTTTAGACTACTAAGTGTTTTGTGTTGTCTTCATCTTGGATTAATCGTCACAAACACGTCGAATACCAAAAAATAATCCATCATCATCATCAGCTCATATATGTATGTCCCATTGCTGGGCACGGGCCTCCACTACAACCCAGAGAGCCTTAGTCCACTACGCTGGCCTAGTGCGTTTTGGTGGACTACACACCTAAGTTTTTTGAAGAACTTTTTAGGTGTGCAGGTTTCCCCACGATGTTTTCCTTCACCGTTAAAGTAAGTGATAATTTATTGTGAACTTCGAAAAGTCAGAGGTGTGTGCTTGAGGTTTGAACCCGCCGAAATTCTCGCCCGCGCGCCTAAACCTCGAGGTCATCACTACTTAAAAATAAATCCACGTGAAAACAATTATGAAGTCTCCCTGAAAACTTTATACTTCGCCTATAAAGTGCACAATATTAGCCAGTCACTCTTTAAGGACACATTCATTTTTATTTTCTCCAGATTGAGTTCCAAATATAACACTGACGACGTCCGTGCTGCTACTGTTAATTTCCAAATTGAAAAACACAATAACATTTCACCCGACACAGAAATAAAACCTGGAGATTCTACAACGCAAGACACATACTTGAATCGCGAGACCACAAGACAGTCCTTTACTTATGAAGTACATGATCATTATCATCAGCTGAAAGACTTCCACTGGTGGACACAGGCCTCACTCAAAGACTTCCAAAGCGCTCTGTTGGAAGCGGCTTGCACCCAGCGGCGTCCCGCGATTTTAGTTAGGTCGCCAGTCCACTTTGTGGCTGGACGTCCAACGCTGCGCTTGCCGATAAGCGGTTTCCATGCGAGAACCATTGTGCCCCACCGGCAGTCAGTACTACATTCAAACTACATGATAACATACATACATACATAACCTCACGCCTGTATTCCCCGAAGGGGTAGGCAGAGGTGCATTTCTGCACCCACATTTCGCCAGGTATGTATCAGTCCCACGTAATAGGGGGCGAGCCTATAGCCGTTTTTCGGGCACATTTCCAGACTCCGTGCTGCTACTGAAAATTTGCTAATAGAAAAACCCAATAACACTTTGCCCGACCCGGGAATCGTGCCCAGGACCTCTAGATCTCACGGCACATACCTTTGCCGCGAGACCACGAGGCAATCAGTCACTACATGATAAATCATTGAAATACTAACCTAATATTTACAAGTCAAACTTTTATCCACATACATATACTTATACATTTTTAATTTTTCTCTCGATCCGATTCTGAAATGCACGTACAGCATCGCGGTAGAATCTATGTATGAAATAAATTTCGTATGTAAGTGAAACGCGGAATCACTGCTCGAGAACTCCAGCGTGGTAATTTCAGTTTCAGCTGCAATTTATGTTGGCAAACCTTTCGGATGGCGGTAGTATGAAATTACTGCTAGAATATGAAGGACTTTCTTAGGAAAAGTATTTTGACATAAAAACTCACACTCTTAGAAGAGGTAGAAAATTTCTGTGTGTGTTTAAGTGTTTCTCAATTATGTGTTTCCGTTAACTGTACGTATTTTGTGTCAACTTGTTCCCAATAAAAGTTTGCCTGATCCGGAAATCTTGTCTTGAACTTTTCGATCGCTCTAGTTTACTTATACCACGGCGCCTAGTCACTATCGAGCCCATCTCCAGACTAATGTAGCAACTGGCAATGTTCTTAATGGAAACGTTATTATCATAATTATTATAAATATGCCTCGTGACAAATGACTGCCTCGATGACTCCCAGCACGGGTGTGCTGTGCGATCTAGACGTCCCGAGTTCGATTCTCGGGTCGGGATAAGTGTTACTAGGTTTTCCCACTAGGAAATTCTCAGTAGCAGCACGGAGTCTGGAAATGTGATAATGATAAATACTTGGCGAAGTTTGGTTGCAGAAATGCACCTCTGTTTACATCTTCGTGGAATACAGGCGTTATTTATGTATGTTGCCTAAAGATATCCGCAAAATAAGCCAGTATTTTGGACACACATATCCCCGGCTCGTTTGGCAGTTACATAACTTATGTCAAAGAGCACGGAGGTTCTAAAGCGCCGAATATTCCAGGCATTTCAAAACGTGAATGCGAATACACCAAAAACGTTTAAAGCATTTGCATTTCCGTCTTTGAGTGGAGTATCGGTTAAACAATATTTATGATATTTTATGAAGAAAAAAAGATAATTAAAAAAACTGATATTATTTTAATATTTTTTGTATACAGAGTGTATTCAGACTGTGATCGGAAACTAAGGCAGGTAATAGCTACGGAGATTACAAAACCCACTGGTGTTAAAAAAAATACCGGCAAAAAATAAAAAAAATGACGTTCTCCGAACAATCATAGATATTAAATGGATATAGTTGTAAGGAAATAGTATTTTTTTTATTTTTGTCGTATTTTTTTATATGTCACGCTGTTTGTTATCACCGCATCTATTATCTGCCTTAGTTTCCGATTACGGTCTGATTGCACCCTGTATAAAATTTATCGTGAAATTTTCATGTCTGTATTTGATCGTCGTTGTGTTTGATCGTCATTTTATGTATTAATAACTTAGATAATGATAGATTTCGGAATGTCGAGGTGAATTGTCTTATTGTCACCAGCCCTATAAGTCACAAAGCATAACAAAACAAAACACTACATAGCTATGTATATGCTAAACAGCTGCAATAATAAAGAATTGCTCGTTAAATTATATATTATTACGAAACGTTTTCAAATGTAGTACTTTCATATATCCCTAAAGTCTGTCAACCGTTGTAAAAACTTTGTTAGTGTTGAGGCAGCGTACACTTAAGTAATAGGATTGTTTTATAATAATACCAAAATTACCTGTTATAAAATCAAAGGCGTCCAAAAGCTTCATCATCTTCATAAATAACTCCAACACTTTAAATTAATTTAACACGTTTTTTTTTAATTCCTTAACGTACTCGAAGCATTGTCATCACTTTAACATAATTACAAACCAACACGTTTCGTAATGTCGTAAGCGCCAGAAATAGAATCGCATGGAAAACAAACTTTTGCAGTTTTTGTAATGGTCAAAACAAATAAATTTGGCACAAAACTTTGTCCACAGATGATACGCGAAAGACTGCGTTAAACGCTATCAAATTCATAGTATATTTACAAACAGTGAGGTAAGTCATAGCCCACACTTTTCTTAATTTATCCAATTTATTCCGACTATGTCATGATATCTCTGTGACCTAGATGATATATAGCGGTCACCTATTGTGGCTTATCTTGGCTGAGAAATTTAAAGACAAAAAAAATTAAAATATCGCAAATAAATATCGTTAACTTTGGGGAAGAAATTTTGTTTTAAAAAAATTAAAATGCTCAGTGTCCGCTAACTAACCAGGCAAATGTGGTGGACTTAAGTCTCACCCCTCTCAGTTGTAGAGAAAATTTAGGCCTTAGTCCACCACGCTGGCCTATTGAGGGTTGGCGGAATACATACCTAAGGAATTCCTAATAACTTTTAGGTGTGCGGATTTCCTCACGATGTTTTCCTTCACTGTTAAAGCAAGTGATAATTCATTGTGAATACACACATAACTTCGAAAAGTCAGAGGTGTGTGCCTGGGGTTTGAACCCGCGACCGCCGAGATTCTCGACCGCGCGCGTAAACCTCTAGGCCATCACGACTTAAAGTATTTATTTAAACTCTGAGTATATTTAATACCTCACAGAACACTATATTTCAATTTAGGAGAAAACAGTTTATTTCAAGAGTTTGCTTTAAATTACAATATTCAAATATACAGTTGCTTTCTTTACTTTAAACAATGGCTCCCGAGAACAGATAAACAGTTTTCGTTAATGTAAATGTAAATAAAGTCAGTAGCAATTACATGGCTTAAAAAGAAATTCAGTAACTACGAGGCCTCGAGGTTTAGGCGCGCGGTCAAGAATTTCGGCGGTCGCAGGTTCAAACCCCAGGCACACACCTCTGACTTTTCCAAGTTATGTGTGTATTCACAATGAATTATCACATGCTTTAACGGTGAAGGAAAACATCGTGATAAAACCTGCACACCTAAAAGTTCTTAGGAATTTCTTAGGTGTGTAGTCCGCCAACCCGCACTAGGCCAGCGTGGTGGACTAAGGCCTAAACCCTCTCAGTTGTAGAGGAGGCCCGCGCCCAGCAGTGGGACGTATTTGGGATGACGAACTACGAGTAAAATACTTACCTACTAAATTAAAAACAAAATTATGTGAAACTAGCTGACCCGGCAAACGTTGTTTTGCCATATATATAAAATTCTCGTGTAGCGGTGTTTTTTGGCAAACTCCTCCGAAACGGCTCGGCTGATTTTTATGAAATATTGTGTGTATATTGTAGGTAGGTCTGAGAATCGGTCAACATTTAAGGGTTTAACATTTAAGGGTATGATTTTTTTCTATTGACCTAATTTTCTTTATTTTTTATGATTCAGCATTGATAAATTATTATAATCATAAAATTTCACCCTTCTACGATTAACCTCTATCTTATACTGACCATTTTAATTAATTTATTTTTTATAAAATGTAAATAAATGATAATAGCACTGAAAAATTATAATTATACGTATAACAGACACTGCTTTGATCGATATACTAATTAAACAAAAAAAAATGGTCAAAATTGTATAGAGAGTGAGATATACATATACATCTATCTTATATATAAAAATGAATCTTAATTAAAATAAAAAAATTATAAAATTCTTGTGTCACAGTTCGAAACAGCCTCCGAAACGGCTCGACCGAGTCCGACACACCCTCGCCCCTCCGGGGGTGGGATGGTCCGTAAATGGATTTTCCCCGCGAAAAAAAAAAAAAAAAAAAATCAGGGTCTCATTTATGGTCATACCAATTTTTTTTTTGCGTGAAAGTGTAACAAACATCCCTACATTCACATTTATATAATAGTAAGGATAACCATTCCCACCTATGTTACTTCGGTGGGTCCCACCTATCTGCATACCAAAAGTCATTCAAATCTTTTTTCAATCATTTTTCAATTCTTTTATCCTCCGTATTTTTTTTTAATAAGAAGAATCCTATGTCCTTTTTATATCTCGAAGACTATGTGTACAAATTTTCATGATAATCGGTTAAGTAGTTTTGGCGTGAAAGCGTAACAAACAAAACATTAACATTTATAATAGCTGACCCGGATAACTTCGTATCCCCTAACAGTCATTGAATGTTACATATTTACATATTACCTGAATTTTATTTTTGATTGTATGGAAATAAATATTATGTTCAGCACTTTATTGAGATAAAAATACAGAAATAAATAAGTACGAAAATTAAATGCATCAATCGTGTCTCCGCAAGTCATGATTTAATTAAACATGTACATATGGGATGGGATGCAGTCGGTTTTAATTCTCTTCATTGAAGCATCAGTGTAGTGGACTGAAGCCTAAACCCTCTCAGTTGCAGAGAAGGCCTATGCCAAGCAGTGGGACGTACATATATGGGCTGATAATGATGATGCACCTTGTGATATACATTTTTAATATATTTTTTAATTGTCTAAAAGATCACAAACATCTTTTGTTAATCGTCATTGCGAAGGCATGACGAATCGGGAACTGAATTCGTTTGAACTCAATGGTCATACCCGTTAGGATCAATGAAATCTTAAATCAATCTGATGGATGAATTCTCAAGCACCAATTCATCTCTAAGTTGTCTTTTCAGTATCGTCACGTGAATTACATTACTCAACAATTTTCTTAACACCAAGCGCATTCCATTGCATAGTTGTGGGTGTTTTAGATTTCAAAGCGTGATGACTACCGAACCTGCCTTCGTTTGTAAATCAGGTACAACCAAGGAGTTTAAAAATACATTTCTGAACGCACGCATAAACATTTGACAACCAATAAATATGTCAATCCCTTTTTATTACTGACATTATTCTACATTTTTTAAATCTAAAATACGCAATTATTCGAATATTCTGGATATATGTTGTCGATTCAAAACCTTTATTTAAATACGTTCTTTAATTTGAGGGGACCATTAACCATATTGACGGGATAAACATAAAATGTTTGACAGAATATTAGGTAGAACAGTTTATACGAGAAAATTAAATTGTTGTTTTTACCATATTCCTCGCAATTTTCTTAACTTTTTCTTTTATAAGAACCTTCTCCTAACAATAGCAAACACAACAAAAAAAGAATTAGCGAAATCGGTCCAGGCGTTGTTGAGTTATGCGCTTACCAACACATTTTGCGATTCATTTTTATATATAAGATTACGAATTTTACCAGGAAAAATAAAAATAAGAGCCCTAACAACTAAAAAATGTTGAAAAGGACGTACTAAAAATGTACTAAAAATAGGACAGTGGGAAGGAATGGGTTAAGTAGAAATTATGTATATTATTGTTCTAGTAGCAAAACACACATTTAATAAAATCGCCACAGCGGCGTCTCTCGCAATTTTGTCAAGTATTTAATGTCAGCTAAGCTGTTTAGTGCCTTCTTTGAAAAGCTTGTCATTAGACGCCAGTGTTCTAAATTATTTATTTAAAATATTTTGACTCGATCCCACGCCTAAACCTTCAGGCCATCACAAAGTTTTCCTATAAAAGCTTCAATGTGTCGTTGCAATTACTCCTTCCAATCAAGATTGCCCTAGTTCCTTCGTCAACACTTATTAAAACTCACCCGATCGAGGTCGTCTGCAAACAATGTCAGAGGCGATTAAATACAGATCCTCAGCGCGTATAATTACGTCATCGTTTTAGCTATATGGTGAAAGGATCGCTGAGAAATAATGGTCATGTTATTAGTTCTTAGTACAACGTTACCATCAATTAAATATACTGGTGAATTTAATTAATTGCCTGACTGCCTCGTGGTCTCACGGCACAAGTATGTGCCGTTCGATCTAGAGGTCCTGGGTTCGATTCCCGGGTCTAGCAAAGTGTAATTGTGTTTTTTATATTAGGAAATTCTCGGTAGCAGCACGAAGTCTGGAAATGTGCTCGAAAAACGGCAATAGGCTCGCCTCCTATTACGTAGGACTGATATGATACATACCTGTCGAAAAGTGGGTGCAGAAATGTACCTCTGCCTACCCCTTCGGGGAATACAGGCGTGAGATTATGTATTTAATTTGGATTTTAGGATTGGTTCTGCTAGTTACGTATGCGTCGTGCAACATAAGATTCCGGACCCGAATTTCGGTTGAGGCAAAGTTGTATCGATTTTCCGTTACAAGATTCTCGACACCAGTACTAAGTATATGTGCCGAGTTAACAACAATAGGCATCATTTACGTGGGACAGATATCAAGGGATATTTCCGTGACTCTTGGTTTTTAGATGCTAATCTAATTTCCATAAAATATCTCTATTATGTCGCCTATTTTTGAGTACCTACACGACGGTCCAAATCATCCATCGCAAAAAAGGATAACATATTTAACACTAAAATGAATAAGCTTTTTTTTACCAATTAGTTAACATAAAAAATGTGTCAGTTCTCAAGAACTTTTTTTTTTTTATTCTGGCACGGCAAAGTGACTCCACTGTACCTGATGGTAAGCACAGTGGAGTCCAAAAAATTACTACTGACCAGCGAGAAACGATATGGTCACCCGCTGGTCGACACAATCATGCCGGCCTGCACAAATGCTTCTTCACGCGTCTTCTAACTATTAAAATTGTTGAAAAATGATGAAAAATTTAACACAGTACATGAGTCGAGCATAATAAATCAGATATCTACGGGCAAAGCCACGCTTTAGTTTAATCTGGCTACTGTGTTCTTTTGTTTTGAAATGGATATAAGCTACGATTACACATAATTAACACACCCAATTTCAAAGAACACTTTAGCAGTGTCTATTTTCAAACGTGATAGAATAATGGGTCAATTACTGCGTCTGACATCCAATTAAGATGATAAGTGTTCATTAATGACGTAATTGATGGTTATTTGATAATTTTTTGCTAAAATCTTTTCCGTTCAGAGCATTAAAATTATTTAATAATGATTTTCTATATTTTCGTTAATTAAGATTCTTGTAATGATTTTTGAGTCAACTGTTGTAGTACCTCAATCTTTAAAAGCCGGGTTAAAACTACAGCACAAATATAAATGAAACTGAAATTGCACCACGAAAATTTCTATATCAATTTTAACAATTGAATTTCTAACAGCCCCGTAGCGCAGTTGGCTAGACACCAGCTTGCGAAACGAGAGGCTGCGGGTTCGATCCCCGCACCGTGACAAATGTTTGTGATCTAAAAATATTTGTTTCGAATCTGGGTGTTAGTGAGACCGAAAAGTCTCTCGTAGTTTCTGATACCCACGACACAAGGCTCGTATCTTAGTGTGTGATCAGAACTATCTATATGACTGTTGTGTGTATTTATTTATTTACGACACTGCCGGCTGCCCTGTTAATCTCGTACTATGGAAAACCATGTAAGCCTGACAAAAAAACCATGTAAACCTACAATTATTAAGAAGGCATACATTTTATCTGGCGACAGTTGTCTGAAGAACAACTAGCTTGTTATCAAGGCTTATACATTAAAAAGCGACTTAAGCATTTACACTTGTTCCTAACAACAAATAAAATAATAAAAAAAGAAACGTATTAGGTAACGGCTTAATTAGGAACTAACTTCGCTCACGCAAAGCTAGCAAGCAAACTCACAATCTAGTTCATACCATATATGACAGATGGCGTTACCAGTGATTCAACCTTATAACTACCCTCTGAGCATTTGTTTTCCATATATTCCCACAGATGGCGTTACATGAAGTATGTCAGCTTGTACTAAAACTGTTCTTATAGTACCTATTACGTCATATTGTATAGTGTCTAAAAGTGTTCTTACTGACATACATACTCTCATCATCATGCCAGCATTCTAAAAAGAGTAGACAGAGTGATAGAGGAGTATTTCAGCTACAACTTTTAAATAGCTAGGTATGTCTAGTCTAACGTAACCATCGTCGTTTATCGAGTATAATTTCCTGTATTAATTCTAATTTGACTGCCTCGTGGTCTCGCGGTACAAGTATGTGCCATGCGATCTAGAGGTCCTGGGTTCGATTCCCGGGTCGGGCAAAGTGTTATTGGGTTTTTCCATTAGGAAATTCTCAGTAACAGCACGGAGTCTGGAAATGTGCCCGTAAAACGGCAATAGGCTCGCTCTCTATTACGTGGGACTGATACATACCTGGCGAAATGTGGGTGCTGAAATGCATCTCTGCCTACCGCTTCGGGGAATACAGGCGTGAAATTATGTATGTATGTAATTCTAATTTAATTAAAAATTATAAAAAATACTGTCTGTTACGATGCCATAAATTAAATGCTAACTATTATTATCATTACTAATTTGCAATATACATTTTCGAGTTTACACAAACGGGCATGCAAGCTTTCACCCGGAAAAAATACCTTCTCTTTCCGGAGAATAATAAAAGTAAAAAGGCTTTTTGGTTTGCTCCTGAAATAATACAACCCTGTTATTGTTTAAAACAATCCGAATAAAATACGTAAAGTTAAAATTCGGAAATGTTAAACAAAAATTACGTAGAAACCAGTGGCGGTACTTCCGCAGAAGCCTAAAAGCGTTGCACGTTAATTGTGTAATGTCTAGATTATAATGGTTTATTGTAGGAACAGGATATTCACATGGATATGTAAAATTGCTTTTGTTTAATAAAGATTTAAGGAATAATGTTTTTTTTTGGGTTTTTGGGCTTCTATGGAAGTACCGCCACTGGTAGGAGGAAATAGGTAGGAAATGGATTATTGATTTCACCCTATCTTTTGCTTCAATAAAGAAGCAATTCTATACTTATCGCAAAAAAAAAAATTAACATACTCGTATTTCAGGCTTACAGGCAGGCACACTTAAAAGTTCTTAGGAATTTCTTGGGTGTTGGTTCTTAAACCCTCTGAGTTGTAGGGGAGGCCCGTGCCCAGCAGTGGGACGTATATGGGCTGATGATGATTTCAGGCTTCAAAAAAATAATAGAACAAATTGCATTAGTAACTAAACTGAAATGTAATTGAAAGAACACGGTACGTTTCCATCTTGTTGAAAAAGCCTCAAAGCTTCATATAAAACATTCTCATCCCTTTGACTCCAGCTGATCCTAGAATCCTGATTCGAAGGATTTCGCCGTCTTAAGAGACGTGGGATCGTACTCGTAAATACATCTGTGACAGTTAGTGTCTAGTCACACCCTTAAGCCTATATTATAGTATACAGGGTGTATTCAGACCGTGATCGGAAACTAAGGCAGGTAAGGTTAGGAATACGTCAAAATTTTCTTTTTTGTAGGGAATTTCTTTAACGCCAGGGGGTTTGTAATCGCCTTAGCTATTACCTGCCTTAGTTTCCGATCACGGTCTGAATACACCTGTATATTACGCAGGTGGAGAAATGATATCGTAAAAGCGGATTGGGACCGACCTTTCTCACCGACCAGGTATTGCTTCCAAGAATATGTATGAATTTTCAATCAGATGAAGCCTTTATAGTGACACCTACTGTGCTAATACTCTTTTAGAATTTTGAATTATTCTTGGTTATCATCGGCTAAAAGAGGATTTAATGCGAAATGTATTCTTATTTCTATATTAATATTTCTATTACTTTATACAGTGCATACGTTATGTATGCATTAGGGCTGTAATACGGTATTTAAACAGGTCAACGCACCGGCTACGACTCACGATATTATGAAGTTATTAAAAAAAAAACCTTAAAAAATGTTTTACATACATACAAGCATAAACTCACGCCTGTTGGGCGTTTCCCTGAGGGGGTGGGTAGGCAGAGGTGCATTTCTACACCCACATTTTGCCAGGTATGTATCAGCCCCACGTAATAGGTGGCGAGCCCATTACCGTTTTTCGGGCACATTTCCAGACTCCGTGCTGCTACTGAGAATTTCCTAATGGAAAAACCCAATAACACTTTGCCCGACCCGGGAATCGAACCCAGGACCTCCAGATCGCACGGCACATACTTTTACCGCGAGACCACAAGGCAGTCAAGGCAAGAAATGTTTTATTTTATAAATAACTGATATATTCACATTGTGATTATAAAAAGACCCATTTTTTTTTATTTACTCATTATTGTACTCCAAATAAAATGAACAAAATAGGTAATAGTTACATTAAAACAAGGTATTGTCACAAATGGCGGCCTTATCGCTATCGACAATTTCTTACAAGCACCCGTAATTATTTTTTTTCATCGCAGGCAACCTGCCTTAACTTTTAAGCACACTCAAAAACCACTTGTATGTCTTTGGTTCACTAATACTATACCCAACTTATATTCAATGGAGTATCAACAGGTCATGTAGTGTCTCAATAAAACTTCAATACTATGTTGAAAGATAACCTCGTATATACGAGCATGTATATTGAACTCATGACTCACAATGAAAGTAGCTTACAGAGAAAAGCGTATTACACACAGCTACCATTAATGTCATCCTATTAGTGTTTATTGCTTCACATAGCCTTTTGAGAGTTCGATATGTTCCATACAGGTTTATATATACTCAGCCTATCGCCGTCCACTGCTGAACGTAGGCCTCCCTAAGAAAGCGCCAACCATCCCGGTCTTGAGCAGCCCTCATCCATCCGTTACCCGCCACCTTTCTCCAGTGGTTGGACCATCGTGCTGCAGGTCGCCCTACACGACGTTTGCCTAAGCGCGGTCTCCACTGACCACTCCAACACTTATACATACTGGTCTATTTCATCATTACTGAAGAGTCACAATACAGGCGCAAATAAACGTCACGATATAGAAATAACATACAATTAAAAATACTAAGAAAATTGTAGCGTAATTGTTGTTTAGACTGAAACAGCTATAGCATTTTAATTAAATCTTATTTATTATGAATGTAGGCTGCCTCGTGGTCTCGCGGTACAAGTATGTGCCGTGCGATCTAGAGGTCCTGGGTTCGATTCCTGGGTCGGGCAAAGTGTTATTGGGTTTTTCCATTAGGAAATTCTCGGTAACAGCACGGAGTCTAGAAATTTGACCGAAAAACGGCAATAGGCTCGCCCTCTATTACGTGGGACTGATACATACTTGGCGAAATGTGGGTGCAGAAATGCACCTCTGCCTACCCCTTAGGGGAATACAGGCGTGAGTTTATGTGTGTATGTATGTGTGTTATTATGAATGTCATATTAAACATATCAGAGGAATTAATTGCAAAGAACAATTCTCCGATATATTTTATTTTACTGAAAAGAAAGTCATATAATATTATTTTTGATCCTTTCTATAAATTTCTTGATCATTTATATTCTTAATTTTTTATTTCCTATTTTTTGTACATTACAAAAAAATACATGGAGAAACCAAACTAAATGTAAAGTACCAGTAGCATTGCTCTAGGCAATTTCTTACAGACAATCTTTGAATCGATAAAATAAGAGAAAGATAAGAGAAAATAGGCTAGCTAAAAATATAAAACACATAAGCAATTATAATCATTAATTATCCTTACTACTAATTATTTAAACTGTTAATCTACGATAATCCAGTCACAAAAAAGAAGCAAATATTTGTACATCACAGCATTTATCTTTCCACATAGATCAACGAAAAACTCACGCTTACACCTCGTTCTGTGCTCAGTCACGAAACATTCACATGCTATTAGATATAACAGGCGCTACTACCTACTGTATAATATACAGATCAATATTACAAAAAAACAGCTGTCAAGTACAAGTCGAACTTGCATACAAAGGTTCCGTCTCCCCGTATTAGATTTTGTCGTGATGGCCTCGAGGTTTAGGCACGCGGTCGAAAATTTCAAACCCCAGGCCTCTGTCTTTTCGAAGTTATGTGTGTATTCACAATGAATTATCACGTACTTTAACGGTGAACGAAAACATCGTGATTAAACCTGCATACCTAAGTTCTTAGGAATTTCTTAGGTGTGTAGTCCGCCAACCCGCACTAGGCCAGCGTGGTGGATTAAGCCCTAAACCCTCTCAATGGTAGAAGAGGCCCGTGCCCAGCAGTGGGACGTATATGGGCTGATGATGATGATGAATTTATTAGATTTTACGCTACATTATCCTCCCAATGGATTCTTTTACAGTATACACGCCTTTCTCCAAAGCGCCCAAAAAGCGGTGAGTATCTCGCGTCAAGAAATAAAGAATGAAGATGTGATGATGATGATGAATGGCCTCGAGGTTTAGGCGCGTGGTCGAAAATCGTGGCGATCGCAGGCTTACCCAAGGAACACGCCTCTGATTATTCGAAGTTATCTATGTATTCACAATGACGTACTTTAACGGTGAAGGAAAATATCGTGAGACAACCTTAACCTAGAAGTTCTTAGGAATTTCTCAGGTGTGTAGGTAGTCCGCCAACCCGCACCATGCCAGCGTGGCTAAGGTCTTACTCTTAACCCTCTCAGTTGCAGAGAAGGCCCATGCCCAGCAGTATATGAGAGACGTAAATAGTCTGATGATAATGATAAATATTATAGTCAGAAAGGACTGAATAACACATGATTTTTAGTAAAAATCTAAGATAAAAACCATAAACGACACAGTTACTTAAAGAACTCACCTCTCGTGCTCTTTTGGTCTTAGTTTTTACTATTTTTGTTTCAATAATTACCCTAGTAATACATGCTCACTGACCACCGATTAAAGAGATTTAATCTTGTGACAATCTAATGGTTGCATCCCTATGCAACCAGAGCCATACCAGAGCCTGTGGTATTAGTTTTGGCATGTTTTACGTATTTATTTTGTTTATTAAATCGCTTAAATCGCCATCATCCCATGGCACGGAGTTGGACCGGCTCCATGCCAACACCGGCTTACATAGTAGCCACGGACCTCCCCAATTGGTCCCCTGGGCACCTTGGTTACGAGACCCTAAAAACTATGCGTGCAGAAACGTTCCGTGAGCGTCGCGAGGTCTCCATCAAGTTTATTATTTTGTGTGAACGCCAGACCTTAATTATCCAATTTGGGATGTATGAAATATTCATGAAACGTAATAGAAAGCTGAGGACATATGCGGCTTTAGATATTTTAATAAATTAAACCTCTGTGAATTATTAACATACATACATAACCTCACGCCTGTATTCCCCGAAGGGACAGGCAGAGGTGCATTTCTAAATAAAATTTCACAAGATATCGCACATGTAATCGCACGTAATAAGGGGCGAGAATTTCCTAATGGAAAAACTCAATATCATTTTGCCCGATCCGGGAATCGAACTTGAGACCTGGGATCGTACGGAACATACTTGTGCCGCAGCAGTCAAATTAAATAAATTAGTTTAGCGATCAAATACAAACATACAATGTCGTGCCTATAGCAAGGTAGAAGTATATTTTTACAACCATGCAACGTTGCCGAGAACTTATCGATAAATCCACAATAACACTTCATTCTGATCCGGGTAAAGGACCCCAGAACTGTCGATCGCACTCTGCAAACTTATGACACAGGAGGACTATGTAGATATTTTTCCATCTAATACCTAAAAATACAGAAAATTGAATTTTGATAACTAACAATAAATAACAACATCCTCGTATACTTTACCTATTTATTAAACAAATACGATATTTTACATGCATCATCTAATCTTATATCTTTAAATCTTATATCTTTAAATGAGCAATTCTTGTATATATGTATATATATAATTGGAATCTCGGAATCGGCTCCAACCATTTTCATAAAATTTAGTATATAGGGGGTTTCGGGGGCGATAAATCGATCTAGCTAGGAATCATTTTTAAAAAAGGTCATTTGGAAGAAAAATAACAAAAATCAACTGAAAAATATGACTTCCTGACATCTATTGGCGAATTGGCGAATTTTTTGTGAGCAACTAATTGCTTTAACGACACAACAGCAGATGGCGTTGTTAAGTAACATTATTCATATTTCATCATTTTATAAGTAATTCGTAATTAAATATAATTTCCAAAAAACACAATAAAAAAAAAAAAACATCCAGGTACTATATATTAAAATACGCTAACCCATTTTAATAAGCGCGTTCCTTTCATACAGTTATGCCTATATTGACTCAGTTAACGAACTGACAATTATTGCCCGGCCTTATTATAACCGCACGCTATTTGTGGACTGAAAATAGAAGGTTTTATGGGGTAGAAACTATGAGTATTCTTTTATTACTCAACGTAAGGGTACTAGTGACAAAAAGGGTAATATAAAGACCTTAGTGTGTCGATGTGAGGCCGTCTCTCGTTTAGGTATTTTGCTGCGTCAGTATAGGAAAATACAAAGAAAAGATTTTTATTACATTATTTTCTTAAAAATTTTAATAAAATCGCACGCCACATACTTGTGCCGCGAGACCACGAGGCAGTGAGTGATCTAGAGGTCCTGGGTTCGATTCCCGGGTCGGGCAAAGTGTTATTGGGTTTTACCGTTAAGTAATTCTCGAAAAACGGCAATAGACTCGCCCCCTATTACGTGGGACTGACACATGTGCGAAATGTGGGTGCAAAAATGCACCTCTGCTTACCCCTTCAGGGAATACAGGCGTGAGTTTATGTATGATGTATGAAAATAAAATAAATGCAGAAATACTATACATACACTAACTGTTGTATCCCCAAAGAGTTAGGCTAAAATATTTATATTTTGTGTGATCTACAAATATTATATCGGGTCTGAATGTTGGTGCGACCGAAGTCTTGCAACTGCGCAACTAACCAACTGCGCCACGGGGCTGTCCCTTGTATAACTTCGAAAATTCTTCTGACTTTTCAGATATATTTCCAGGAAAACTGGGAACTTTGTCCTGACCACACGTTTCAACTTCAACGACATCATAACTTTTAAAGTACCATCCAAATTTAAAATGATTTGTAGCCAAGCTTATATACGAACTATCAAAACACATAAAATCAAATATACTTGTAAAGTTTCCGAAAAACAGAGATGAATAATTTTTCCTTCCATTGTTCGCCGCACGTTTTATCTTAACGGCGAACTTCGTCTTTCATTAGACTATTCTTGCACATGTGTTTTCGATTTCTTAGCAGTTGGGGCTGCATTCAACCTCTTTTAATGCTCGCTTTTGACGTATATTTTTCCAGCTTCCCGTTTTTCAATGTTTTATAATGCCAAACTTCCTTTTTTGAGGTTTAAATTAAAGTACACGCTCAAACCAACATCACTAAAGCGAAAGGCTTAGGGGCATTTCTATACCCATACTTGGCTAACTATGATAACTTTTATAATATAATAGTTTGCCGGCTCACGTGTTCCCTCCTTCCTATGATCCTGGATCCTTTAAGCGAAGCGTGAAGAAGCATTCGTGCGGGCCGGCATGATTGTGTCGACCAGCGGGTGACCATATTGTTTCTCGCTGGTCGGTATTAATTTTTTGGACTCCACTGTGCTTACCATCAGGTACAGTGGAGTCACTTTGCTGTGCCAGTTTAAAAAAAAAAAAAACGTCCTACGTTAAAACCTTTGCCAAATTTTGGACACATTTCCAGACTCCGTGCTGCTCAGTAGCAGCAGAATTTTCTAATAAATAATCCCCTTAACACTGCTCGATCCGAGCCCAATGAAAAGTGACCGCACACTTACGCAGCGGGACCAACGAATCAGTCAACAAAAGAAAATAAAATACACTTTTATTCAATTCGCCGTAACACAACCCTATACAATTCGATGTTTTACTGAGCCGCGTTCTGTTAAAGCCTCTTAAACGTCACTTTGCATTCTCGTAATGAGAAATCTGTCCGATTTCACCCAATTTAACTTCGTCCAATAAATTCGTATTGAATATTTGATTGCTTCATTACACTTTCAATGTGCTTTATCAAGCGTATTAATCGCTAGAAGTTCAAATGTCGTATATTAAAATTTATTTCAAAAGTAATTTAAATTGAAATTTTAAATCAAATGGGGTAAATAGAGACGATAGGGTGACTGTAACAGAGTTTGTTGATTTTAAAAAGAATTGGTAACTATTTATGACTTTCGTTATTTAATATTTTTTTATCCTACAACAAAAGCTTAGTGTTGTCATGAGAAATTATGGATGATATAAAATTATTTGTAGATATTTGACGGTATTACGCATAATAGGAAATAAATATATTAAGTAAAGTATAGGAATTTTTATACCAGAAATGCCGCATGGTATACTAAATTCTAATCTCTTTCAATCTCTTCAGAGGTTGCCCGTACTAATAAAATATAAGAACCTATCAAATCCATATCGGTTATAATATTTACCTTTAATCATAAAACGCCTGTTTGAATCCTCGCCAAATTTATATGAACCAAATAAATAAATTTTAAATATATACACCCCAAAAGTCACAATACATAGTTCTGACTCCACACTAGGCTACAAGTCCTGTGTCGTAAGTATCAGAAACTACGAGAGACTTTTCGGTCTCACAAACACCCAGACCCGAAACAAATATTTATGGATCACACAAACATTTGTCTCGGTGCGGGGATCGGACCCGCGGCCTCCCGTTTCGCAAGCTAGTGTCTAGCCAACGGCGCCACAGATTAAAGAGCTATTCAAAGTTTACGAAGCATAATCTACGATTAGATTAAACACACGAAACCTGAGCAGACTCAACTAAGATTCCTTTGGCAATGTTAATTATCTTTATAAAGTTTTCTAATAAAATTTGTTGAATGAAGACTCCATCTTGTTTAATATTTATAACAAGTCTTTTGTGAAGCCTTTTGCTCATTTTGTTTATTATATTGTTTAGTAAAAAAAATACAGACGAATTGATAACCTCCTCCTTTTTTTGAAGTCGGTTAACAAGTAATATTGAGACTAAAATCAAATCGAATTTTTCATTTTTCTTTTACCTTGCCTGGGTATAGTATGGGCCATCCTTATATCAGCCACCAATGTTTGCAAAGTCATCTTCAGTAAAAAAGGATTACACTTTAGTGCATTATGATGGACCTAATAGTATGTGGACGACTTATAACAGCTTCAACAAATTTTTGAAGGTCTTACAATTTATCGTGTCGACTTTGTCCTGTATTAAAAGCTTTTAATGATGCCAAAAATGGTAAAGAGTTTTTATCATTTTTTTTTCTTATTTTTCTTGAGTTTTCTAACAAATTAATTGATTTAACAATCGGTGCTTTACCCTCACTTTTCTAACAAAATATATTGAATTTGAAGGTCTAATTATAACGGCACAAAAACGTATGCGTCAGACTCTCTGTAGTTATCCGAAAAACGTCAGAGCAGCGAATCTATAATAAATGGATTGTCATTTATCCGATCGATTTCTGTGTTAGGGTTGTCAGAAGCCAATTCTTTGATATCTACGAACTAATCCTATGGACTACCACGTTGGTTCCGCTATAGTTCATCTTGCTTAGGCAGACATATTGTGGGACATCATGCAGCTCAATGATCCGACGACTTGAGAAAAGTGGCGGGAAACGGATGGATGAGGGCTGCTCAGGACCGGGATGGTTTGCGAGTTCTTGGGGAGGCCTACGTTCAGCAGTGGACTGCGATAGACTCAGTATATATATACCCTTTAGCCAGTGGCGGTACTTCCATAGAAGCCCAAAAACCCAGATAGCCTTAAAAAAATCCGAATAATAAGCTTTAAATATTATTTAAAAAAAACAATTTGACATGTAAATAAGAATATCCTGACCCCACAATAAATAAATAAACCAGGCTTTAGAAAATTAACGTGTAACGCTTTTGGGCTCCTATGGAAGTACCGCCACTGCCTTTAGCCAAGTTGACAACCCTATTTGATACCGACCTAAAACATAATACGTGAACATGCAAGCTCCCGAGTAAGTATAATGGATACTTAAACGAATTTGTTCAATGCCTCTACGCGCGTTGTTGAAATTATATTAATGCTAAGAGCTCACTAAACAGGGTGTTGTAGACATTTCTTCTTTTCCTCTTTGTGTACTAAAAGCAAAAACACAGGAAAAGCAGTATTTACCCTTTGGAGTTTTATTAATAACTAGCTTTTGCCTGCGACTCCGTCCGCGTAGACTACAGGGTTGGGTTCAGAAAGAAAATAAGTTGTTGTCAATTTAATCCACAGAGTCCCGTTTATGTCCATACCAAAAATCATTCAAAACGGTCAAATGGTTTAGGCGTGAAAGCGTAACAGATATATAAAGTTATTCTCGCATTTATAACGTTCGCATTTATTCCCACGGACACACAAAATTATCCCGGGATAAAAATATCCTATTTTACTTCAGTGGGTCCCATCTATCCCCATACCAAAAATCATTCAAATCGGTTCAGTAGTTTCGGAGCCTATTCTATGAAAACATATAACCAATTTTTTCCTCCTTATAATATTATATTAGTATACTAGATATTGATTCATGTAACAATGGTATATTCCAGGACCAGTTCAGTGTTTTAAATGTGTCAAAGTCACACCCACACGCATAAACACTCGAATTAGTTAAACTGATTTTAATTACCAGAATAGCTGTGTCCGTTGTGCCTACCCTCCGCGTTTATGATTACTGTGTCGTAGTGATGTTATATAACCTTCTTGGGCAATTCTCAGCTCCGTGGTGCAATTGGCTAGCTTGTGAGACGAGAGGCCGCCAGTTCGATCCCCGCATTGAAATGTTTATGTGATCCACAAATATTTGTTTCGGGTCTGGTCTGAGTTTATGTAAGACCATAAGTCTCTCGTAGTTTCTGATACCCACGACACAAGACTCGTATCTTAGTTTGGGGTCGGAACTAAGTATGTATGTGACTGTTGGGTGTATTTACTATTATTATTATAAATCGACTATTCAACACAAAAAAAAAACAATCGTACCAGTAGTTAATGAAATTCAACCCAACAAATTTTCAACTTTATAATTTCAGCACAGACATTACTTTTGATTATACACTGCTTGTTTACCAACACTTTAAACTTTAAATGTCTATTGGCCGAATACTGAAACGCTACTTAATCTGAGGGCTACATATTATATTAAGGTGGCTGTTATAATTTAACATGAATCTGAAACATCATTTATCGGTTTTAAGATTGTGATTAACTAATGCCCACTTAAATTTACATAAATGGCATCATTACCACAAAAAGTTCTTTTACATGTCATTTTTTAAGTACATATGTATATACCGCTTAAATTATAACAGCCACATAAATATAAGTCGCCCTCAGATTAAGTAGCGTTTCAGTATTCGGCCATATAAGTTTTTAATACAGAGTGTAAATAGACCGTGCACGAAAATTACTATAAGTAATAGTTACGGTGATTAGGAAAACAATTTCTTTTGTTCTTTTTTGCGTCAATGTTTTTGCAATTATTTTTAACTATTTTTCCTGTAAGTTTTATATCAAATAAACAGCTCATCTAACAGTAGCTACTAAAAGAACATGTCAGATTTTTAAATTGCTTTAAATTCGTAATCAAGTCGATCCTTAGTGAACGCTTAGCTTTATACCGGCGTTTTAATTGGTCTCTTCAATATGGTGCTTAATATTTATTACACACGTTAATTATACGTAACAGGAGCAAATTAAGGCCCCAATTTGGTATATTAATGCCGATATTTACGTTGCTGAAAGTACGAGAAATAAAGAATCCCTAGCTTGTTTTATATGTGATGACGTTCATTATACATATGTAGGTATACATCTAGGTATTAGATTTAATATATATTTAAATGGAAATAACAAAAAAACAGTAATATAAATTATAAAGAAAACAAGTCATACGAGTAGTATGTTGACGATAAGTAGTGTCAAAATCATTTTAGTGACTACTTATTACAATTAACGCGTCGTATTTCTAAATAATTTCATATTCTGATAATTGTTGAACTAGTTCTAATTTGATCACTATAAGAATTATTTAACTTAATTTTTAAATTATTACCCGTATTGTCAATGACAAAAAATACATAAAATAGCACCGTTTTTAATATTTAATCAGCAATATTTAAAGATTTTTGGGGTCATTCTTGTGACCCAGCTAAAAAACTCCTATTACAACAGACCCATGAACGAATAAAATAAATAATAAACCACGTTAATTTCACATTAACATAATTACGTGGGTGATTTTTGAATAACATAATATTACAATTGTCATTAAATTATGTTACTTTTTAATAACATTACTGAACAAAAATCACCCACACAAAATTGCCCAGACTGACCTCGTTTCACCTTATGTCGTGGTGAATTTGCGGGCGTGCTGTGGTCTGAGCTTTGGTCCCCGGCGTACTCCGTCCCACTGCTGTCAGGTCCTGGTGCCAAAGTGAACACCGTGCCTGCTGGACAACGCTCTCGACTCCTGCTGCGTTGCCATCGGCTCTAAAAAAAAATTATACGAGTTATATAATAAGATTGTTCTTTTGGTCCTATCAAACCCCGACTGGATTCAAACCCCAGGCACACATCTCTAACTTTTCCAAGTTATGTGTGTAATGAATATATACTTTAGCGGTGAAGGAAAACATCGTGAGGTAACCAACACTAGACCAACGTGGTGGACTAAAGCCTAAATCCTTTCAAGGGTAGAGGAAGCCCAGCAGTGGGACGTATATGGGCTGATGATGATGATGAACTAGGTTTTTATATTAGGAAATTCTTTGTAGGAGTCTTAAAAACGACTATATATGCACGATTGCAGAAATGAACCTCTGCAAACCCTCAGGGGTAAAAAAGTAAAATGGTATGTCAGTATTATAAAATCCGATACAAGCAAACGACTACCATCTCTTATTCACAACCATTTAGGCTATCTTGTGTTTGACACGGCCGCTTCTTAGTAATTCGGGTTGCGTGTAATATCAAGACTTTTATAAATGTGTGACAACCAAAAGCAGTCCTTCATTTTTGTTTAAAAATTTAATCATCGGACATTTTTTTAACCCCCCTATCGCAGAGAAGTCCACATTTGGATAGAGCGCTGGGCGACACCGGGAAATAATTAAGGGCGTTCGCCCTGTATTTACCGTACCGCCCAGAATGCGCAAGACAGCCATCGAGAGGTTTTAGTCGGTATGCCGGCGTAGGAGATTTTGTTTAGGGACCCAACTCAACCAAGCGAACAATAGTTCCACGCGTTGAGTTGTAAGGCCGGTGACCCTGACATACCCATGTCAGCCTCCCCCGAGGTACCCAACAGGGAGCTTAAGGCGCTTTACACTCGTAAAAAAAACATCTGAATGAATAGGTGACAGACAAGCGGCGACACTTTTCCACGTGCAAAATACTGCCTATTCCCTTTCTAATCTTATTCAGCTGTTCTGTAACCATAGCTGTATTTCCTATGTACAGATGTTAAAAGTCCTTATAAGTTAGAGCTGAGGTATATAGTATCAGCATTCCTAACGATCGAACATTCATGACCCGAGGGAATTGAACACGACTTGCGATTTAAGTAAGAATCTTTGAAGCGGAAAATCCATCAGGAGGTAATTTAAAATGTAGCAATGTGGGCTCTGATTTTATACTTACTGTTTTTAACAGCCCAGCTGGCTAGGTACCAGCTTACGAAAGAGGCCGCGGGTTTCCTTCTCCGAGACAGATATTTTTGTGCTCCACAAATATTTGTTCCTGGTCTGGATATTTGTGAGACCGAAAAGTCTCTCGTAGTTTCTCATACCCACGACACAAGACTAGTATCTTAGTGTAGGATCAGAAATATGTACATATGTGACTGTTGGGTGTATTTATTATTTATTTATTAAAATAGTCAGGTGCACTTTCTGTCACACGGAAAATATATTTTAGGCTTAAATATATTTTAATCCACAAATATATTGAATCAAAAACTTGCAGATATATACTATAAAGTAAGAACTCGAACAATCAAAACTAAACCTCTGAAATCAGGTCCCAAATAAAGTTTAACCTGCGGATATACAATGGAATAACTTTAAACGACTTCTGCCCATAGATTTGGCTTTAAGTCGAGAGCAAACTTGCTTAATTAGCAAAACTTTCAATCGACAGACGCAAGCCAAGCAAACCAATTACTGTTAGATAAACTAATTCTTAAACACTCACTAGAAAAACCAAATAATTAGCATGGCAACACCAGATCTTAGAAGAAAAATAAACCAGGCATTTATATTAATCAGCCCATATATAACTAGGCCAACAACCCGCACTAGGCCAGCGTGGTGGACTAAGGCTTAAATTCTCTCAGATGAGGAGGCCCGTGCCCAGCAGTGGGACGTATGATGATGATATAACAAGTCATAGGCCTTGTTTACAGCTAAGAGGGGTTATACTGAGGCCTACCTTTCTGGCCTTGTGCGGGCTGGTGGGCCCCATATGTACCCAAACCTTCTAAGTGTACAAGTTTTCGATGTTTTTCTCCACCATTGAACTATTGCATGACATTCTCTAAAATTCTAAAGTGTGTGCACAGGATTTGAGTCAGCGATCGCTAACTCTGTGTCTCGACTACGCACTTATCCTCGAGGCTATAATTTCTAAGGAAATCTAGAAAATGTATACTATAAAAAACAAATTTAATAGGATGCCAACGACGGACTCACTCGACCTTAAAAGAAAAAGTTTACAGGCTTAAGGATAAAAAGATAGAGGCCTCCGCAAAAAGTGTAGGCTCGCGAACTTGTCCGACTAAATCGCTTAGGAGCAAACAAAAACAAGGTAGCCCAATTAAAAGTTTGAACAATTGTGACTGGCCTTTTACTTGTTTTAAGTTAGAAACTTGTTAATATGTTTTATGATAAATACACCTAATAGTCACGTACATAGTTCGGACCCCACACTAAGATACAAGTCTTGTGTTGTAGGTACCAGAAAATACGAGAGACTTTTCGGTCTCACAAACATCCAGAACCGAAATAAATATTTGTGGATCACACAAACATTTGTCTCGGTGCGGGGATCGAACCCGCGGCCTCTCGTTTCGCAAGCTGGGGTTTAGCCAACTGCGACACGGACGCTGTCAAAATAATAAAAACTTCATTATTATTTATTTTGGATTTTTATAGACATGATTTCGTAGCTCCATTTTTCGAAGCCTACTACGCGTTTAAAAATCATAAGAATTACGCGAGGGTATCATCAACCGAGATAAATAATGCTTAACTAGAGGTGCTGTGGAATCTCTTGTCACTACTATCGTAAAATCTCATCCCAATTGAGTGGAATTAACGCCCTATCGCTCTGTAATCTGTTCCCAACTGGTAACGCTCTGGTTCTACCGATCCAAGTGTGCTTGGCGACTAAAGAGGGATTTTATGTACTCGTAATGTACTAAGTAAGAATTAGAAATAAAATATTGCTGGCACAATTGAATATTAAAAAGACATAACACGATGATATTAATCAGATATTATATGTCACTTAATGCATAATGCCTATTACGAACTTAGCCATGCAATAAATATAAGTCAGTGATGGTTATAAACATACGAACTGCTCTACCAAAGCAAAGTGAAATGTACTGTGAAATCATTGTTTGTAAACTCCTTTGAAAACCGGAACCGGAAGAAAGAAAGAATTATCGAAACGGGTTGTAAAAAAACTGGTTAGTTTTTTTTTCATGTTACAATATTTTATTTCGTTCTACCGTGATAATACACGGTGAATGTTACTGTTAGAAGTCGGTACTAAATACCAATAAATATTTCGATTTAAACGTGGGAACGCGACCAACTGAGTTCTATGTGTCCTTGGTACATGGACATCCTTCGTCGTCGTTCTTCCTAGGTACATATGAATAAAATTTTTGAATGCGAATACTAGCATAGGCCCCTTTTACAATATTAATACTGATTTTTTAAGTGAAAACTGATTTAGCGGTGCTGTGAACTTTTTTTGATCACGTGACCCTGATCGAAAATGAGTAAGACGCATTATGATATATAAATTTTCATGTTTTTGTACGATAGCGCAATAAATATTGTATTTTACAACGTAAATTATAGTAGTTTTATACTTATAAATAAAGGAATTCGTGCGAAATTATTCCCTAACCATTCCAAAATATTCAAAAATGCACAACGTTAATGTTGAAGTTTTCACTTCTACCGGCACTCCCGGAGTGCCACCCGTTTTTTTTAATTGAGTATTTGAGTATTTTCAGTCAGTATCTGTCTTAAACAGTAAATTGGTACGAGTTTAAAGTGGTTACAGTTGCCAATAACAGAGGCACTTAAAAAAATTAAAGTGGTTCTTATATACCGCGTCTATAAATCCTAGACAACTTCTGAAGAAGATGTATACCTATATAAAAAATCGTGACATTTGAAACAAGTACAAGCCTATTAGCCTTAAGCTAAACGGAACTTTTATAACCTTTGTAGAGTAGTCTAGAGATAAAAAAATGTCGAGTAGCTATAAGCTTCGCGAAATGCTTTATTATATTAATGCCTTTTGTTTTTTATATCATTATAATAATTATCTCTTCGTCTTTTAGGCATGGATATTCAATAATATTGCATAAGAAAATTGTTTTTATTTTTTTTACTTTTTTACGTTTTTAACAGAAGATACTTCTATCAATGAAGTCTTAATTAATTCATTTTTTACTTATATTATTATCAGTGAAGTCGTGATGGCCTCGAGGATTGGGCACGCGGTCGAGAATCTCGGCGGTCGTGGGTTCAAACCTCAGGAACAAACCTCGAACTTTTCGAAGTTATGTGTGTATAACGAATTATCACGTACTTTAACGGTGAAGGAAAACATCGTGAGAAAACCGGCACAACTAAGTTTTTTGGAATTCCTTAGGTGTGAAGTCCGCCAACCCACAGCAGCGTGGTGGTCTAAGGCCTAAAACCTCTCAGTTGTAGAGGAGGCCCGTGCCCTGCAGTAGAACGTAAATGGACTGATGATGATGATGATTGTCAATAATAATCTTGAGAATTAAATGCCTAACCTACTTCTGTATATTACTTTAGCCATAAAAGTACGCACATTAACAAATTAATTCCCAAATCACCCCAAACATGACACAATAAAAAACCTAATTTAAAACTTCATAAGCGCCATTTGCGTCACGCACACTAAGTTAGTAGTGAATACCTTAAGGGGACGTCGGGGTTATATATGCGACAAGTTGTGGGCTTAATGGGTATGCAAGTGAGGAAATGTGTACTTAAGGCGCTAAGGGGCTTCATGACAGGAGATAAGGTTCTTTGTATGTACATGACTCGCGCGTTTTCATTTTTATTCTTGGTAGTTTTTTTTATAAACGACTATCTTACATATATGTACATACACATTATATTTTAGGAGTGCAATCTTTGGTCGGATGAGCGTAACAATATGCTCAATAGTATGCACGTAACGTCTGGTGTTGTTTATTATACTGATCTCGTTGACGGTTAAATCTTGAAAGGATTTTCGTGCTTTTCAGCGTTTTTGCCATGCCTATTATTGGAAGCTAACTTAACAGCCCACACTTTAGATTCCCGTTAATTGCGTCTTATTTCACCAATTAAAATTGTCTTTTTTACGTGAGGGTTAAATCTCATAGTCCAACATTTTGTCTCCCGCTTTGCTGTGAAGGGAAGTAGAAATCTCTTTGTTTTCCCACTCCGCCTGTATATTATTTCTGATTAACATTTGTTTCGGGATCATGACAAATTAGTTTCCCATAGATTCGTTGAGCTTCAGTGCTCGGCGTCGATACTGTGCGTGCCGCTGTTGATCCTGGAGCACAGGAGTTACAGTGGCGGTGGCATAGGGACAAAATACATACACACTCACGGCTGTATCCCCTTAGGGGTTGCCAGAGGTGTATTTCTGTACCCAAATTTCAGCACTAGTGTTTTTATCCCACGTTATAGGAAGTAAGCCTATTTTTTCTCGTGCACATAGCCAGACTCCATACTGCTAATAAGAATTACCTACTGGAAAACCCAATAACACTTTGCAATCCTAGAATCGAACCCGTCCCGTCTTCCGGCGGTCAAGCACGCATATCGTTTTACGACATGATATGTTCTCGCTACCGAGTTACAGTTAAATAAATAATAATAATAATAAATACACCCAACAGTCACATACATAGTTCTGATCCCACACTAAGATACAAGTCTTGTGTCGTGGGTATCAGAAACTACGAGAGACTTTTCGGTCTCACATACACCCAGACCCGAAACAAATATTTGTGGATCACACAAACATTTGTCTCGGTGCGGGGATCGAACCCGCGGCCTCTCGTTTCGCAAGCTGGTGTCTAGCCAACTGCGCCACGGGGCTGTCAATAGATTATATCAATTGGAAAATCAGTCATAAAAGATAATAAATAAGCTTGCTTTGTCTGTCTAAATGAGAAATATTATTGAGTTGCTAGGAGTCTTTTTAAACACTTGCTTACAGGTTTTGGGTAAAAGAAACAAACCCAACACTAAGAAAACTATGTCAGTTATCGAAAACTAGAAAAGACTTTTCGATCTCACAAACACCTAAATCTAAATTTGTAGATCCCATAAAAATAAAACTTGTAAAAAACCCCAAGCCTCGCAACTATGTTCTTTTCCTTAAAAAGTGGTGAGATCCATGTGATACCAAGTCGGTGAATTTATTCTCTCCCCGTTTATGGGACCTTCTGTCTTAAGTTATTATGCACTTAGCTTACCAGACAACATCTTATAGTGAACATGTCAATATTAAAAATATTTTATGTTAAATAAAATAGTTTGACTTGGCACTCGCACTAAAAGTGAGATACATTGTGTTTTCATCACATCTTTTTTAAATACATTGAACATTTCTCTCGGTGCGAGGATCGAGCAGTCTAACTCTACAAGATTGCTAACCAAGTGCCCCAAAGAGGCTGTCAATAGTTTTACCTTCAAGTTGGTGAAGAAGTGTTGCGTTCGATGGACCACTGACAGCGGCGTGTGATGGTGTGCGGAGCGCGCGCGGGGCGGCGGCGTGGCGGGCGCGGGCGCCCTGCAAGACAGCTCAGAGGCAGACTTCGACAGCCGCCCGCTGAGCGCCTCCGACCGCTCTGACAACAAGCACAGCCACTCTTAATAAAATAACATCGATAATAAAATAACAACTATAAAGTAGCCGTCACTGAGGCGCCTGTTTAAATTATATTCAGAATAAGGGGTATTTTGCTAAAATCTTGTTTTTATCATCATCATCAGCCCATATACGTCTCACTGCTGGGCACGGGCCTCCTCTACTATTGAAAGGGTTTAGGCCTTAGTAATCCACGCTGGCTTAGTGCGCGTTGGCGCACTACACACCTAAGAATTTTCCTAGAGCTTTTAGGTGTGCAGGTTTCATCACGATGTTTTCCTTCACCGTTAAAGCAATCTCAACTCAATCAAACCGTTAAATCTTGTTTTACCAGGACTGACTTCAGTACATACAGTTATTCAAACAAATATTGAAAGTCAACTAGTCTGTATGGGATCTCTGCTTGCCTTCTTTCCGAGGGAATAATCAGGGAGAGAAAAAGGAGAATCAAATCTAAGCCACATAATGATCAACATCAAATTGACTTCTTTTTAATAATTTTAACCAATTCTCCATCCAATTATTGGTAATTTTTTTCTATTTATATTTATACAAATATTACAAAAAATACATACTTCATGAATAAACATGAACACACTAAAATACTATAAGTTAGTTTTTCATCGTATAACCAAATAAATAAATACACCCAACAGTCACACACATAGTTGTGACCCCACACTAGGATACAAGTCCTGTGTCGTGGGTATCAGAAACTACGAGAGACTTTTCGATCTCACAAACACCCGACCCCAAAAGAAATATTTTTGGGTCACACAAACATTTACTCGGTGCAAGGATGGAGCCCGCGGCCTCTCGTTTCGTAAACTGGTATCTAGCGAACTGCACCACGAGGCTGTCAAACCAGGCCGATATAATGTTAAATCCCTACAAGAAAAATCCAGTTCACATGATTTTTTTTTGACGTACAATTCCGACGATTACCCCAATTTACCCCAATGACCCTGCATACCCGGAACGTTTACCCCAATGACCAATTAGCCAATTGACAACATCCATTAGTATTACGAGTATTCAGGCTTGCATAATACCGACCTGCCAAATACGTGACATTCACACAATAGCATTCACGTCGGCTCTAATTAATAATATTCATTCACTTGTTTTCATGTCGCCTTCAAACGCATAACATTGATTTTCATTTGTCATGTTTACATTTCAACTAGATTCAATATTAGAGAATGTTGAAAAATAATCGTAGTTTTTGTGTTAACTTTCTTGGAACTGGAGGAGGTCTGACATCAGGGTCATATTAGAAAGAAAGAAAGATATATTTATTGATATTTACTAGCACCAATACAAATCACAAATAAATGTTTAGAAGAAAAACAATAAACACATTAAGTTCAGAATTTTCTAATGGAAAAACCCAATATCACTTTGCCCGACCCGGGAATCGAACCCAGGACCTCTAGATCGCACGGCACATACTTGTACCGCGAGACCAAGAGGCAGTCGGAAATGTGCCCGAAAAACGGCAATAGGCTCGCCCCCTATTACGTGGGACTGATACATACCTGGCGAAATGTGGGTTTTCGAAATGTTATGTATGTATGTACATTAAGTAGCGCCAGCGAAAGTAACTCTCGTTCAGCTACATACTGCAATAACATTTGAATGATACTGCTGATTTTCGATGTATTGATAAATATACAAGGCGTAAAAAGACTGTGATCGAAAACGTCGGTAATAGCTACAGTGATTACAAACACATGGACCTTAAAAAAAATCCTGACAAAAAGTAAAAAAAAATACGTTTTCCTAATCCCCCCATATACATATGTACATTTAATATAAAAAATAATGCCATTATACAAGGGACGTGTGATCTAGATATTCTGTATTTTTTTCCCGGAAAAGTAAAAATGGTTTTCCTTTTTTTTGGACGTTCTCAAACAGAACGACGCCTGCACCCAGTATATAGCAATAATAATAATATATAAGTAACACACATAGATCATTTTGTACACATAAGTCAGTTAATTGTCGACAGTGTCTTCATAAATAAATATGATTTATTAACAGAATCCGACCGGCCGAAAATATTACCCGGATTTTGGTAGAACAAACATAAATTCCTTTTAATCCCAAGTTGTAACAAGATTAAACAGCTTACGTCAACAAAGTGGCCTTTAATTATTGTTAATTAGGGAAGAATCTTTTTAAAGCAAAAAAATGGGATATATATTTGTGTCATAAAGCTACGGTAAAAAGCAATATTCGCGTGGGCTGTGAAAGTTCGTGGGAAGAACGCCCACGATGTGAATTCTTAAATTTCGCAAGATTTAAGCATAAAGTACGGTAGGACTAAATATTGTAGCTTCAAAGTAAACACTTACAAAACATTATTTTTCGTTTTTCATCAACTTGAATCTTATATTACTAAAATTGTTATTGCGGCTGATGATAATGCAAAAATAACTCTGTCTCTATATTACGCTTCAACGCCTTAACCACTGGCCCGATTTGAATATTTTTTGGTACAGAGATAAATAGGATCTTGGGAACGGACTTAGGGTACTTAATTTTATAAAATTGCGCTCGGGTGGAGCAGAGCTTCATAGCTATTAGTAATAAAAGTTATTATTACTTATTCCAATGGAAAGTATTATCATTGAATGAAACTTCACCCGACGTCTGCTGCCTATTGATAACAGACTTAACGTTTAATTGAAATGATTTCTTCCAAGATTTAATTTCGTGTCAGTTTCAATAAACTCCTTGAATTCATTAAGTTTCTAACTGGAAATATTATATAATATTGATATATGTATATTTCGGCACATAAAAACCATGAACCAATTTAACGAGTTATTCATATATCTCACGCCACACATATATAGGTATAGCGCTTCTCGCACTAGTCCATTTAATTCATTGAATGAGGGTACTTAATTCTTTGGATTTAACACCAATATATTTTGGTACCACTCCGACATATAAAAATTCATTGATGCTACTGAGAACATATTTATGGAAAAACATAACACTTAGCCTAATCTCTAAATCAAACCAAGAACTTCTTGCTTACTCGATACCGCAAAAAAACACCCATTTTCTATTATGTTACTAAGTAAGACCGCACCGCCTACAAACTCGTTCTTCCATTTATAAAACTTCTGGCGCAATTAAGAATTCAATGGATACAAGCAACAGGCGACACGGATAGAATACAAACCGCAAGTTTATTTTGAATGATCTAGGTCGCGAGAATTTTCATCGATATTTTTATTGCGATTATGCTGCATTAGAAAATAAGTAGAATAAGGAATTCACAATCGTTATAGTTTCCATAAGTAAAATAAATGCTTAATAAATATAAAAAAAAGTTATTTCTAATGAGAGCAGTCAATTCAGTGTAGGTAATATTGTATAAATGCTTTTTTTCTTATACCTATACTTTTTGTATAATCCAATTTATCTTTGCTTTTTTATTGTCGTTCACTACTTCAATTGATATTATATCTTTTAGTGGAAACTGTTTTGGATTGTGTACTATGTTTACTTTATATTTTTGACTGTAATTGTTCTGTCTGTTTGCGAAAGAAATAAAATAAATAAATAAAAGTTAGAAATATTTTTGCAATGGGTCTATACTCTATACAATCAAATCAATTTGCTGAAAGGTTAAATAAACCATTAAGTATTTTAAGAAACATAAACAATCATTTATAGACTTTACTAAAACAATTCACTTAATATTTAAACTATCATCGTTTCATTAATAATTCCGCTTACCATAAATTTCTTACCTATGAGTTCTGTATAACTGCTTCGTATGTAAAATATGACTAGATCGTAGAAAGTGTCATTGGGTTTTCTATTAAGTAATACTCGGTAGCAGATCGAGGAATGAAAAATTTGCAGTTGTGGTACTTCCATAGAAACCCAAAAGCCCAGCTTGCCTTACAAAATTCCGAATAATAATAATTTTATCTTTAAGCTTAAATCATTATTTAACAAAAGCAATTTGACATATAAATAAAAATATCCTGATTCCACAATCATCATTATCAATTATATGTCTACAACTGAGAGGGTTTAGGCCTTAGTCCACCACGCTGGCCTAGTGTGGGTTGGCGGATCCCACAATAAACAATTATAAACTAGACATTACACAATTAACGTGTAACGCTTTTTAGCTTCTATGGAAGTACCGCCACTGCTGCAAATGTGTTCGAGAAAACGGCATTATGCTTTTCAAAAAATGTCGGACAAAAAATGTATTTTTCAGTATTTCGTGCGCCGTTCCTTTCTAAATACGGTTGTTCCTAATTAATATACATGTAAGCATTACTCGTGAAATTTTAAGTACTTGATCATGCCACATTGCGTGCCGTTCCCGAGTAGCCCTTGTAATACCGGTAAAATATTTCAATGATAAAACATCGCGGGCGGACGGCGATCCATTATGTATGAATTAAACCGTTGACTGTGACAGATTTATTGAACGGTCGCATAGTCCCTCAAATGTGTTCATTTTCAGCCAAGTTAAATATCAGAACGTTAATCAATGAAGTTTCAAGTGCTTTTGGTATAAACGTGGCTTGAAAATATTATCATGCTCATCATTATCATCATTAGCAGACATATCTAGAGGTCCTGGGTTCGATTCCCGGGTCGGGCAAAGTGATATTAGGTTTTTCCATTAGGAAATTCTCAGTAGCAGCCCGGAGTCTGGAAATGTGCCCGAGAAACGGCAATAGGCTCGCCCCCTATTACGTGGGACTGATACATACGTGGTGAAATGTGGGTGCAGTAATGCACCTCTGCCTATCCTTTCGGGGAATACAGGCGTGAGATTATGTATGTATTATCAGCCCATATACGTCCCACTGCTGGGCACAGGCCTCCCTACTACTGAGAGGGTTTAGGCCTTAGTCCACCACGCTGGCCTAGTGCGGGTTGGTGATTATCATGCTCAAGTCATCGAAATCGAATAAGCAATACGGAGTAAGTCTTGGCGGAGGTCAATGAGCAGCAATGGTTCGTGGGGCTTATAATTATAGTTATGATGATGTGAGTTTAAATTGTGACTGTCTTACGAATTTATAATATTATGATTATCGCATACTTAAAATGTAAAGGAAAACGTCGTGAGGAAATAATAATAAATTATTTTTAATTTATCATTGACCATTAACTAAATATTTAGTAAAAACCATATTGTAAAAAGTTTGGTGCGCTATAATTAAAAAAAAACCTATGCGTTATACCAAAAAAAGTTTCAAATAAAAAGATGGCAAATATTATTTACAATAATTACATATTACAAATAATATTATCTACAATCTGCTGCGGCGCTTGGACTAATAACTATAACAAATATTTGGGAATGACATAAACATTTTTTTTGGTGCGGGGACCGAACTTACGGACTTACATTCCGTAAGCTTTTGTATTATCAACTGCACCACGGAGGTATATTTTTAATAAATTCCAAAAATTTTATTTCCGATTTTTTATAAAATTTAAGCAATTTTCTTAATAGCCCAAGTTAACTTGTGAAGTTTAATATAATATAATCAATCGATGTTTTTAAACTTTTTGTCATAATGTTTTCTAACAAGTTAATGTAACGAACATAGTATTTTGGTTATATAGTAGATATTAGTTTATACATATGTATATACTATCTATTCAGGAGAAAATATAAAAGATTTTTACTCATTTGTGATTATTAAAAACTAACCTAAATGACGGTAATAAAATAGAAACTGTCATATTTCTGTTTTATCTCTCTGAAGGAAAACCTAATGGGATATGTTTTATGTATCAAAATCACTCTCCACGACTCAAAAGAGGTCAAACATATGTGATTCCGTGAACATGCTGTTTACCAACATGAATAAAACATTGGACGAATGCTCTCGCTTTAATACTCCTTGATGGACGGCAAGGTTCTGTTTATAAAGCCTGGTCTCTAGATTATTTTGACTTATTTGTAAACAAATACAATTGCATCAACATGAAATATTCTCGGAAAAATATGTACACTGTCTTTTATATCCGATGCGGAAGAGGCACTACTATTTTTTATTCTTTAAAAATTCTTTAAGCTGGTCGTTGGGTGCTTCAGGACGAAGTTGAAATTAATAGGGAACATGACAGGGATAGGTTCAGCTCAGCGCTAAAAGTGACTGTGCAAATAACTTAGGTGAGTTCAATGAATCTCCTACGCTTCAACAGCTGTTTTAAGTCTCACGTAATAGGGGGCGACCCTATTGCCTGGGAACATTTCCAGACCCCGTTCTGCTGTTGAGAATTTCCTAATGGAAAAACCCGATAACTTTACTCGAATTGGGTATTGGATCCGACACATCTCGATCACACACCGCATCGTTAGCCACGAAACCATGATCAAGTGGTAACACCATACCTGAGGGTAAACATGAGTTTGTCCAAAGGAAATATTAAGTGACGAGAATCTCCAATCCCTCACTCGATACACTCATGCCGTCCTTCGCAAATGGTTCTTTACGCATATGAAATGAAATGAAATAATAATTATTGAATCTATAAAATGTCAAATACATCACTTAGATTCAGTCATTTCAAAATTTAGTGTACCACCCTGTTCGGCAGTCAGTCATCACTAGAGAAGAACGGGCAAGAAACTCTAATGTTGCTCTTAATTTTCATCATCAGCCCATATACGTCCCACTGCTGGGCTCGAGCCTCCTCTACAACTGAGAGGGTTTTGACCTTAGTCTCCACCACACTGACCTAGTGTGGGTTGGCGGACTACTCACCTTTGAAATTCCTAAGAACTTTTAGGTGCGCAGGTTTACACACGATGTTTTCCTTCACCGTTAAAGTACGTGATGATTCATTGTGAAGAGTGAACCTGCGAAGGCCATGATACTCGACCGCGCGACTGAACCTCGAGGCCATCACTACTTACATATAATTTTATTATTCCAAAAACAAACGAATATTATGGAATGCTGTCACTGTTGTAATATTAGTAATGAAATTCCGTACGTTATTCGCGGCACGCAGCGGCTGCCGTCGAGGGACGTGCCTGCTAAACCCAGTAATACATTCTAGAACCTTCGATTTCCGAGTCGTTTCTACAGGAAATATTTGTAAGTATTTTCAGTGCATTTCCGAATTTTTATTTCCATAGTACATAATATTATGTACTATGGAAATAATTAATTCGGAATTCCATATGGAATGCTCTTGTGAAGGAAAACATAATGTCTTTTGATAAAAGATATATTACTGTTTTAAAAGCAAGTATTACATGTTTGGTTCTTGTATTTTTATTTTTTTATTCAGACGATCAAAATCAAAACAGACAGGAAGCAAACAGTTATCTACCTTAAAACTATGAAGACTGCAATGAGCACACGCACATGGCTAACACTAGAAGAAAACTTAAAACACATGCATGAAGTTGGTACTTAGATGATTTTTAATCTAAGAAAACTTTGAATTCGGACCAGCTGTTTAAAAGGACTTTAGAGAAAACAAAGATATACCTTCACTCTTTAACATAATGTAGATGTTAATACATGACGATTGCAAACTGATACGAATAAATTATTTATTTTCATTTTTCATATTGACCTTTTATAAATAATAAATGTCAAGAGTGGCAATTAATTTACCAGAGTTTTAAAAGTAAGGCTGAAGAACGCAACTGCGACCCAGAGGACCCTGTATTGATTCACAGGCTGGCTAAAGTACTAATTGGCTTTTCCATTGTGAAACTCTTACTAGCAGCAATGAACCTTAAATTTGTACACATACATACATAAACTCACGCCTGTATTCCCCGAAGGGGTAGGCAGAGGTGCATTTCTGCACCCACATTTCGCCAGGTATGTATCAGTCCCACGTAATAGGGGGCGAGCCTATTGCCGTTTTTCGGGCACATTTCCAGACTCCGTGCTGTTACTGAGGATGAGGAATGGAAAAACCGAATAACAGTTTGCCTGACCCGGGAATCGAACCCTGGACCTCTAGATCGCACGCCACATATTTGTACCGCGAGGCCACGAGGCAGTCATAAAGCATTGAGCATCGTCTAGACATGTTCACGCTTGTATCTCTTGGGACTGCCTCGATGACTCACTCACGCTACCCTTGTGGCGTGAAGCCAAATGCAAACTGGTGTAATGCCTCGATACGTATAAATGTATGATTCTACGGTCTCCTATAATATTTCAAGACGAATTAAATGAATATTTTTGTACCAACCAGTATGATATTAAAGATTTGAATAAGGAATGAAGACTTTATGTGTTATTTTTCTGTCAAATTGGACAGACTGGTAAAATTGGCTTTAATAACTGGAAATAAATATGCCAGCCAGTTCGTTACTGTATGTACCCAGACCAATTCCAGACTTACTATGGCGGGTTATTAGCACTATGTACGATGGTCGCGATCCGTGTAAATACTATTATGACAAGGAAATCAGGCGTCCAGCTGTCATTCTGAGCGCAAATTTTAGATCTTTCGTCTCCAGGTCCGTGTATGCGTTATTGGTATTTGCATTTAGAAATTATTAATACCAACCCACTGCTTGGAA
Organism: Hemaris fuciformis; assembly: GCA_907164795.1. Lineage (NCBI taxonomy): Eukaryota > Metazoa > Arthropoda > Insecta > Lepidoptera > Sphingidae > Hemaris > Hemaris fuciformis. The sequence goes on from OU015454.1 coordinate 3,906,820, forward strand.
AAATCCTCAGTAAAGTTTGTGTACTGTGGACATAGTGAAAAATCCCACATTAAAAGGAAAGGAGTGAGGTTTCCACAAAAAATTTGGGGCCTAAAGGGGTATGGCTTGAGTGTTATAAAATTCAACAGCGCGATGTAAAAATAACAAACAGATCGATAAATGTTACAAAGTGGAAATTCCATGAATAAAATTAAAATATAATTAAAATATGAATACATTAAAACATTCCCTTTGTAGCGATACCTATGTACATAGATTTACAAGCTCGCACAAAGTTCTAGGCCAGAGATTTTAAACCACTAGCATGTGACAATGTAATATAGGCTCTGTTACTTCACATTTTATGCATTGCTATACAATTTCATGTAATCTAATTCAGTGACATTTCAATTACACTTAAAGGACCTTATTTCTAAACTAAAGCTAATTTAACTACATACATACATTCATACAGAACCTCGCGCCTGTAATCCCCGAAAGCGTAGGCAGAGGTGCATTTCTGCACCCACATTTCGCGAGATATGTATCAGTCCCACGTAGGGGGCGAGCCTATTGCCGTTTATCGGGCACAATTCCAGACTCCGTGCTGCTACTGAGAATTTCCTAATGGATAACCCAATAACACTTTGCCTGACCCGGGAATCAAACCCAGGATCTCTAGATGGCACGGCACATGCTTGTGCCGCGAGACCACGAGGCAGTTAATTTAACAACTACTTAAAAATTCCTTGTCTCATTTTCACTATCAAAGAATAGTAGTTAAATATCCTCATACAGACATAACAGATCTAATTTACTGAACCCCGACAAAGGCAGGAAAATTGTATCAAATAGCGAGATCCTGCCTTTTGCCGGGGCCCCCCATTAAACCACACCACTCACCAGCGACACACATAACGCACAGCATTTATATAGTTAATAAAAAAAAAAAAAAATATCCTCATACAGGCATGAGAGTACGTACACATACTCGGAAAACGTGTATTGGAACGTCAACTGTAATCGATTTGGCCGGATTCAGATGGGGTGACATGCAACTCAGCGACGGTCAGCTCGATGTCATTTTGACAGAATTTAAGAGCGTCGGTAGCGCAGGTGGCTAGACCGCAAGTTATTTTATTGATAGAAAGTTTCACTAAACTCGGCACGGCACAGGACGCAAACGCTGCGGTAGTATTTTCGGTTTAGCTCCCAATCCACGTTCACGCTTATTATACAACTAGTAAGTAGTAAGGATTATCTACACAATATAAGCTATTTTCAGGAAAGAAATAAAAGGAATCAAAATGGTTCAACTTTGTGAAAATCAGGCTTAAAAAGTTAATTTAATTTTTTTTTTATGGAAAAAAAATTTCCGTATGAAAAAATGCTATTAAAATACTCATTAAATGAGATACTCAATCCAGTGGTTTAATTATCTCAATCTATAATTTTATGACATGGTGATCGGCTTTGAAGTACCTACTGCATGCCGGCCGATTGGTCGGTTGGTTGGTTGAAAGTCCCTTAACTCTTTGACCTGTCATTATATTACAAAATTATTTGATACATGTATCAAGCACATACTCGAATCAGTAGAACATACACTAAAATTACTATCGATAACATCGAGTTTTTTTCCTTGTCCGCTTCGCGTGGAATGCCCCAAACATTTGTTTCAGGACTGGATGCTTATGAGACTGAAAATTCTCTCGTAGTTTCTGATACAATTCTTACAGTGTGGGGTCAGACTTACGTACATATGTGATTGTAGAGTGTATGTATTTAAATATGATGCTGTCAATGGTAACTTTTGGCGAAGGATAGTGACAAAGTAAAGAATAGACGTGAAGACAACCTAAGTCCGACTTGCGTTCCGAAAGTGTAATCCAATCCAATCCAATCCATCAGCCAATCGAAGTCCACTGCTGGACATAGGCCTCTCCAAAAGACTTCCACAGGGACCTGTTGGAAGCAGCCTGCATCCAGCGACCTTCACCAGGTCGTCCGACCATCTTGTCGGAGGACGTCCCACGCTGCGCTTTCCGGTACGTGGCCTCCACTCGAGAACTTTTTGGCCCAATCGGCCAAATAAAGAAAGAGTAATATTTTCCGACATCTACGATAGATTAATACTTTGAGGAACAATGACCCACCAAACGCACCTTATATTATACGAGTAGTACCTATGTATGTATAATTGCAAATGTTTGTCACCAATTCCCAGACGTCGAAACCAGCTCGTTCACATGCGTGCATAACACTACGGTTTAATAACATGCCACACGGAACGTGGCGTGTTTCGAATGATTAAAATTATATTCTCAGTATTAGTGTAGTAGGTTTTTGCTAACATTACAGTTAGCTTTTACGTGTGAAAAAATGTATGTAATTTTTTTATAATTTTATATTTCAGACAGACATTTTATCAGTATCGTGACGCAGTTAGCTAGACACCAGCGTGCGAACCGAGAGACAAATGTTTGTGTGATCCGCAAATATTTGTTTCAAGTCTGGGTGTTTGTGAGATCGGAAAGTCTCTCGTAGTTTTTGATACCCACGAAGACTTGTATATTATGGTGTCAGAACTTTGTATGTGACTGTTGGATGTATTTATTTCAGACGTTAAAAGTACTCTTCACAATTAATTATAATCAAGCGCTTTAACGACGAAAGGAAACATCAACAATATAGTAGAGTAACAAATTATATATTTTTAACATATTTACACAGACAAATAAATAGAAATATACATACATATAACATATAAAGTAACCGACATAGCCCAGCGGATTAGCAAGTTGAAGTGGCAATGGGCCGGGCACATAGCGCGGAGAACAAAAGAAAACACTAAAGAAAAAATATATATCTAGAACACTTAACAATTATGATATTTTTTTATTTTGTAATTACTCAATAAAATTGACTAAACATTACCCCTGGAATATGAATTTTAACGACTCCAGTCCAAACTCCAATCCATTTAAGCCTAACAACCGCAACTATGTAATCCCTTGTTAGAATATTAATGTCAGTTTGATTGTACGAGCATCGTACAAATTCGCAAAGCCAATGTAAATTCTGTGCATAGTTTGAGGAATATATTCTATACAGATATAGTAAATGGTTTGATTATCAGAATCGATTTAGATGAGAGGTAGAAAAATATTGAAGTCTTTAGTAAAGACAACTCAAAGATAGTAAATAGTGATGGCCTTGAGGCTTAGGCGCGCGGTCCACAATCTCGGCGGTCGCAGGCTCAAACCCCAGGCACACACCTGACTTTTCTAAGTTATGTGTGTATTCATATAATGAATTATCATGTACTTTAAGAAGGAAAACATCGTGAGGAAACCTGCATACCTACAAGTTCTTAGAAAATTCATAGATGTGTAGTCCGCCAACTCGCACTAGGCCAGCGTGGTGGACTAAGGCCTAAACCCTCTCCGTTGTAGAGGAGTATGCCCATCAGTCGGATGTATAAGGTCTGATGCAGTGGTGGTACTTCCATAGAAGCCCAAAAGCCCAGTTTGCCTTACTAAATTCCGAATAATGATCTGTAAGCTTTAAATCTTTCTTTAACTATTTATTTTTAATTATTTTATTTAAACAATTTGACATATAAATGAGAATATCCTGACCCCACAACAAACAATTATAAACTAGACAATTAACGTGTAACGCTTTTGGGCTTCTATGGAAGTACCGCCACTGGTCTGATGATGGAAGATATTGAGTATACCCGAGAGAGAAAACATCTATACCTCCATCGACCGAGATTTAAGTCCTATGTAAAGAAACCTCGTGACATTGTCTGTCCCGAGATTGAACTGTGATCTCATAATGTTTCACTAGACGCATATTCTACGGAATAAGTATCTGGCCTCCCAGCTCGGTGCGTGAGACGAGCGTCAAGAACGAGAAACACTGAATGACTACAAATGTATTGAATTTTTCACCTTTTTTTCTTGTATGTGATATTATTATTAGAGCATGGGTCTACCAAATGATATGTAAAAATATCATAAAAATTATGTCATCCTAAGATATTTCGCGAATCTCGTTCGAGATTTAGTCACGTGCTCCACAAAATATGATTACAATTTCAAAACATTTCACCTCGCGTAAGCGGATTTATTTAATCTGACGACAAGTGAACCAAATTGGTCCTTTCGCGGCACAGTAATTTTAATCTGGAATTACACGGGAAGCCCGTGGTTCCTGAATAATTACATAAAAAGCTGGAATTACATTACTTAAATACAACCTGAATATTCATATTCAATTCTCCATTCCATATCTACCTTTTACGGCGAAATTGGAAGGTTACTGTTTAAATAATTCAACATCAGCCCATATTATACGTCCCACTGCTGGGCACGGGCCTCCTCTACAACTGAGAGGGTTTAGTTCCACCATCCTGGCTTAGTGCGGGTTGGTGGACTATACAACTAAAAAAATCCTAAGAATATTTTTAGGTGTGCAGGTTTCCTCACGATGTTTTCCTTCATCGTAAAAGTACGTAATAATTAATTGTAACTATTTCAAAAGTCAAAGGTGTGTACATGGGGTTTGAACTTTGAACCCATAACCGCTGAGATTCTCGACTGCGCGCCTAAACCCACTACTCACTAAACTCACTACTTAATTGCAAAGCAAATACAAAACATCGTTATCTATAAATAATAATACACAAAAGATTTCAAAAGCGACGAACAAAATAACAAAGAGCAATTATTCAATTTTGCGTCAAAGCCCAATTTTTGCGTTTTCATTTTTATGTTTAGGCCAAAGATTGCACTGGTTTAAAATAAAAAACAAATTGAATAATAAATACTGCGGGATTAAAATGGGCGAATCAGTAAAATTGTGTCCAAACAAAACAAAACTTTGTGGTTCAAATTGATCAATTTATATCCAGCAATACCATTTCAAGTGTCAAAATTAAGCATTCGAACATTAATAACTCTGATATAAAAGCGGTTGAGTTAAATAAAACTACTACAACCAGCTTTATTTATCATCCTAATATATTTTAACGTAAAGCAATTTACAGGCCGTAAACAGGCCAGTAGTGATGGCTTCGAGGTTTCGGTCAAGAATTTCGTCGGTAACGAGTTCCAACCCAGGCACACACCTCGGACTTTTCGAAGCTATGTGTATTGACAATGAATTATCACTTACTTTAACGGTGAAGGAAAACATCGACCTGCACACCTAGAAGTTCTTAGGAATTTCTTGGGTGTGTAGTCCGCCAACCCGCACTAGGCCAGCGTGGTGGACTAAGGCCTAAACCCTCTCAGTTGTAGAGGAGGCCCGTGCTCAGCAGTGGGACGTATATAGGCTGATGCTGATGAAGGTGTAAATTAATAGAGCTGTGTACTCACTAGGTTGCGGCGAGTGTTTCTTGGTGGACATGACGTCATTCAGCTCTGGTCAGCTGTCGCACCGCACGCACGAGATCATTGAGGTAGCGCGATAACGCCACAAACTTCTTTGAGCGCTCAGCTTTTACGATAGACTATTTAACTCGCACTGAATCCTGCAAAGAGAAATGTCTTCGTAAAACAGACAACATCAATTTAATTTCATCCCTACCATCTGGATGAACGGCGTTCTTCAACAGTGCGGTTCAAACGGTGTTTCCTTCCTCGCACATGTTTGTGAAATCAGCTTGTCTCGGCGGTATTTCCAAACAGATGCGACTTAGGGGCCTTCAAGAAGAGAGCCTATATGTTCCTCAAAGGCCGGCAACACACCGATGATTCCTTTGGTATTGTGGGTGTTCATGGGCGGTGCTGACCACTTAACATCAGGTGGCTCACTTGCTCGTTTGCCTCCTTTTTCCATAAAAAAAATAAATAAAAAATAAAAATAATTGGTAATACATACAGGGTGCAAAAAGACCGAGATCGAAAACTTAGACAAGTAATACTTATTATTGACGCAAAAAAATCCTAAAACAATAAAAAACAAGTTTTACTTATCACCATGTACATTTAGTACTTATACAACTTAGGAAAACTTTTTTTTTCGGAATTTATTTTAGCGTAAATGTTTGTAATTATCTTAACTACGACCTGTCTTATTGTAATTGACGAAGTTCATATTCAAGAAGCATCATCATAAGACTTTGTACTATCTTAGCACCAAGAATCCATCATTAAAACCTCTGAGAGAACCTTTACGAAATTCCAATAATACTTTACAGATCACCCCACTGCAAGTTATGCGAAGGACTTTATAAATAGCCCTTCGGATCAATAAACGGTTGGAACCGGACCCTCGCATCAAGCACTTAGTTGCCTATCATCCAATTAAACAAATGAATAATGACTGCCGCTGGGAGGGTTGGGTTACAATTTACAAACGGTTTCGTATTTGCGGAAGGGGTAAATTTTGGTTGCAATTGAATTTTTTTTTAAAAGGTAGTGGTTCAATATTTTCCTTTTTTAAGGTGGTTTGGCATGATAACAATGGAAATAGCCGTGAGTTCGATTGAGGAATAACCCTTAAGTCGAACGCGACAAACTTGTTAAGGTAAGTAAAACAAAAAATAAAAATGTATAGGCAGAAAAAAGTACAAGTATAAAAAGTACTTTATCACTGTGTTGAATTTTGTTTATCATATATGTTTGATCAAGCGTTTATGTTGTAGGTAAAATCACGAGTAAAATACTTAGGGATGGCAGCATATTTGTCGTAGTGTCGTGGTTCAACAACAAAATATTTATAACACCAACAAAACCTATTCCAATTTTGGACGGTATAACAACAAGCTCGGCATTGTATTATTTTTACACATTTCAGCGACGAATATTCCGAGGAATGCCTTTGTAACATAACTCACAACACTGTTGTAGCGTTCGTATAACATTTATGAGCGCTTGCCATCTGATACCGCACTTCGCACCGTACACGTCACATCATTTGGGTCGATACGGTTTGAAATTTTAAAGAAAGAGTACTAGTATTTAGTTGCTTCACGGACAAACGTAGAATCTTTTCAGTATAATGGAAGCGATTGATGAAGGTCATAGACGCTTCGTAGTAAATAAATACACGCAAGTGTCACATACATAGTTTTAACCACTGACTAAAAACAAGTCTTTTGTCGTGGGTATCAGAAACTACGAGAGACGTTGGCCTCAAAAACACCCAGACCCGAAACAAATATATGTGGATCACACAAACATTTGTCTCAGTGCGGGGATCGAACCCGCGGTCTCTCAAATCGCAAGCTGTTATCTAGCCAATTGTGCCACGGGGATGTAGTAGTTGACACTATATTTAAATCGTTTTGCATTCGTAAATATCATTATATAATGGATAATGGTCCAAATATCATTATGCCTCTCTCATAGAAGACTTCGTCCCTATAGGCATAAAATTAAGACAGTCGATTTTCACAAGCATCTCTTGAAGCGAATTTTTCACCAGCAATATTGTTCGCCATGGACAGGAATAGATGGTAAACACTTGGTTCCAGGTCCGGACTATAAGGTGGATGCATAAGAACCTCCCAACCAAGTTCCCGGAGCTTCTGGTGAGTCACTATCGATGTGTGTCAGGCCAATGCCAAGCCCACGATCGATTAATATTTTGTGTTAAGAATATTGGTGTACAAGGCTTTAAATGGTAGCCCTATAAAATAACAAGATCAACCCTGATATACACATCATCATCATCAGCACATATACGTCCCACTACTGGGCACGGGCCTCCTCTACAACTGAGAGGGTTTAGGCCTTAGTCCACCACACTGGCCTAGTGCGGGTTGGCGGACTACACACCCAAGAAATTCCTAAGAAGTGTGCAGGTTTCATCACGATGTTTTCCTTCACCGTTAAAGTACGTGATAATTCATTGTGAATACACACATAACTTCGAAAAGTCAGAAATACACATAAGCAGGAAAAAAATATGTATTCATGAAAGAAATATTGTGAAAACATTAGAGAATCCGTGGAGTTTTATCGCCACAAATTTTTGTAAATTCACTGAATAACCTTTATCTGAATAACAGATGAGGCTCATTAAAGAAGAGTTCTGAAAATGCAAAGTGTTTATGTAAAAAACGGACTTTATTCACGGTGAAATAAGTACTTAAGATGTTTTCCATAACGTTTCGTTTCATATATAAATTTTATCTTTGAATATATAAATAAATAAGTTTATGTGTGAATACATACATACATAAACTCACGCCTGTATTCCCCGAAGCGGTAGGCAGAGGTGCATTTCTGCAAATGTTTTTACATTTTTAAATTACTGGCCGATGTTATAATTAATACGATGAATTTAAGGCTTATTAATTGGATAAGTTTAAAAATATATTTCTTTCAGAATGAACTTATCGTTTTGATTAGTATTAAAAAAACCCTCTCGGTTTTAGAGGAGGCCCGTGCCCAGCAGTGGTACGTATATGGACTGATGAAGATGATGATGATGAAAAAAAAAGCATTTCTTCGTGGTTCACTTTTAGCCATCAAGATTAAAACACGCATATTAACATGTTAGACATATTCTCACTATTAACTGCCATAAAGCTTTTAAACTCATTTTTCAACACTTTTACGTTATACTATTAATAAAAAGAACATGTTACTTTTCTTTCCACAAGCTTATTAAGGTTTTTCCAACACGTGTGTACATTATGCAAAAATTTTTTGTGGATCAGAAAATTCATAAACTATTAAATCTAGTTTAAAAGTTGCTGTTTTATTTCGAAAATCGATTTTAATAATGTGAAATGATAGCTCAACAATAATGAAAGGAAAAGGTAATAAAACAATCCTCATATCATGTCAGTATAAATGAAAAGGATATAATTTAGGTATGGTATGCTTCATCAATTCGATTCCCGGATCAAGCAAAATATTTACGTACTTTTTCGAGTAATGAGAGACACTTTTGTTGAGCAAAAAGTATTTTTTCTATGCAATTTTAAACAATGCTAAATGTGTAATCAACTCATAACGAAAACCATACCCCCCTGAGTCAATAGCACTAGATATATTATATCCACATCACAGACTACTTATATATTTACCTGCACATAACGCGACCCAGCACGTTTACGTTACGTAATCGGTAGAGATAAGCGAGCTTCATCCCCCGTCGACCCCGTTCCGTTACATCTGCTTATCCCAGCGACACAATAGCCCCGAGAACAAAATGTGGAGTTGCGGTATATTTATATCTTATATAGTGAGCTTAAGCTGATTTTATATTGGAAAAATTACTGATAGATCTAACAGTGTGTAATAGTTAACTGGTAAGAAATAAAACTTTCTACATCTCCTAACTCTAAAACCCAACTTCTCAAACTCTACACATGAACATATGTTTTTTTTTTCGTTTTATAATAGTCCTTATTGCAATTAAACCAAATTATTAACTTTTTGATAGTACGAGACATAAGGTCTCGTCTTGGCAACATATAAAAATCCTGGGATATACTAATCTAGCAAGTAAAATTATCCATACTAATATTAGAAAAGTTTTTTTTTTAAACAGTCACATACATAGTTCTGATCCCACACTGGGATACAAGTTCTGTGTCGTGGGTATCAGAAACTACGAGAGACTTTCCGGTCTCACATACACCCAGACCCGAAAAAAATATTTGTAGATCACACAAACATTTGTCTCGGTTTAGGGATCGAACCCGCGGTCTCTCGTTTCACAAGCTGGTGTCAAGCCAACTGCGCCACGCGGTTGTCAATAATCGAAATAAATATATCAACTAATGTAATTGCGATGATAACCAACACTCAATTAACACTAATAAAACAATCGTTAATTATACATACGTGCGATTAAATGTTAAAAAAGAAAGAAAATAATGAACACATTTCTTTAAGTGGATTCAGTTTTTTCTCACCACTCAACAACATAATTACGACCGAATTGCACTTAACATTAATTAAATGACATGAAATAATATCTATTGAGTGTATAAAATGTGTAATACATAACATAGATTCAGTCATTTCAAAATTAAGTTTAGAAGGCAGTCATCACTAGATAATAACGGGCAAGAAACACTAGTGTTGCTCTTTTTTAATCAAGAGATAGTTTGATACAAAGAAAAAATTTTCCGAATTAGAGCAATTCATTAAAACTATCTCAAACTATTGTATTGAATATGAAGATAACGTAGAGTCATCTAGAATGGAGAAATTTACATTTTACCTCATACATCAGATGCAGCAATCTCAGTTACTATTCCAGTATAAAAAAAAACACTGCACCACATTCCGAGATAACCCAGCTTTCTGCTTCAGGCAGCGGCACAATTCTGCTTAATTGATGTCAACCTCCCCTTTTGTTTTTTGACGAGACGAAAGCTAATTTGGCTCCCGTTCCGGCCTTTCGGACAAAGCAAAGCAAGTCAAGGGTCACAATACGCTTTGAACATGCTTATGACATTTTTGTGAGTCTAGATTGCAATTGGATAAAATTGTGTTATAAGTCTGTTGAGTTGTTTGATAACAGTGGCGTAATCTGATGGTCGTACATAGTCTTGTTTACGTTGCATTCTATTTTTAGGTGTGGAAGGGACGTAAGTCGTGAAAGAGTCGTTGAAGAAGTCGTGATGGCCTCGAAATTTTTAAATTTTTTTAAAGCCATCTGGGCTTTTGGCCTTCTATGGAAGCAATTACCAAGTATATAGGCCAATTAGACGACACAATTACGGTAAGAAATGCTTATAACCACCGAATATCTTTGTTACACTACGAAAGACTTAAAGTAAAAGATTTATAGACATGTGGCAAGGCTCACGAAATGAAAGGGCGTTGCTAAAGTGAGTTGCGTGTAGAGATTGCAACCCGGTATGTTTCCCAACCCGGCCGGGCCCGGTTGCATCCGTCGCCAACCCGGCCGGGTCCGCCGGGCCCGGCCGGGTTTGTTAGCGATAAAACCTTTAAAGTATTTTATGAAAATTATCTATATATAAATGAAAAAAGACAATTATTCAAGGTTAATATTCATTTCAAACTGGCTTATGGACAATAATCACAATAATTAGTCTCAAAAAATTGATTATTTTGACTTATGGACGGAAAAGTAACATTAGTATTAGTAATTATTCATTTTTATAAGTTGAAACAATCAGGTATTTCTCATTACTCCTTAAAGTATTATAATAAGAAACTAATAACGCAGCTTAAAGTACTAAACGTGTCATAACAACTTAAATTAGATAGATAAATAAAGCATGGTAGCTTTGGTATAAACAAAACAAATTCTTTTTTGCTAAAAGTAGGTAAAGTAGGTATATATGTATAATGACTTTTTTTAAACTTTGGCTATTAATGTTATTATTACTAATTGAAAAAATAGCGAAATCTTATTGGCTAGGCTGTACTGTAACTACAAACAACCAAACTTGTTTAGTCTTAACTAACAAAATGTAACGTAAAATTGGTTACGATAGGATTATTATATTAGGAATTGGATACGTAGGCTTCATAAGTATAATATAACAAAACAAAAGGTAACAATTATTTTTCATTTTGAAAGAATGATCGATACGAGTAATTTACCACAGTAACTACTACGAGTAGGCGCTCCCGCGCCGCGATTTACTTATCGGGTCCGCTGACCGGACCCGGTAACCGGGCCCGGTAAGAATGGCCGGGCACGGTGGGTGCGTAAATGGGCACCGGGCCCGGACGGGCCCGGCCCGGCCGGGCCCGGTTTGCAATCTCTAGTTGCGTGTCGTAAAACAGATGTAGGGACTGATGTAGACACGTTGATGTACTTTACTATCTACTGACTAAACAATTGAATAAGGAATGAACTTAGAAGTTGGGATATAAATGATATGGGCGGGGAGAATGTAGGCTACTTTGAGTATAGGACCTGGCGAAAAATATCAGGTAGTTATTTTATATTTGTGAAGATATGACTAAAATTGGTAAGTTGAACCTCGAATTGTAACAAGTATTTTGCAAAAAGATTTTTAAAAATCAAAATAAAATCCATTATTTAAGGGCAAAAAATATCGATGTACTAACAAAATGCATATTTTTAAGGCACTTTGAGCCAGATATTTTTTGTGATAATACTGAGATCGAGAGTCAGATAACTGCAAAGTATTCATTGCAAAGACACACAGCAAAGGAACGAATCAGTTTCAGAATCATGACTTGACAAACAAGTTTATAAACACTTTCGAGTTTACATTCACTCCACTAATAAAGTGTTACAATATTAAAACTAACTCCCTATAAAAGTGAATTGATTTCAATCGCCAATGCGTTTAATCTAGCCAAGTATATATTGGATAGCACCGTATCTCTAAATTAATTCCGTTCCAAGTAAAAAGCATTCTCAAGTCACTCAGAAGTAGAACCTCTTAAAGTAATAAGCACTCCTTTGCGGCATTTAGCGAGTTACGTCTGACTAGCCTTTTTGACCCTTGTTCTTTTATTTATTTTAACACATTTATGAATTCAAGTAGATAACGTGAGCTTTATTTTTGTTGTTGCTCAGAGATTTTTGATTAACGAGAGATAGTGCAAAGACTTAATTGGTAAAGAGCTATAATTGTGGCTTCCATCCGAGAGAATATAAATACTATCTTTAATATTTTCATAAATATGTTATGTCAGGGTATTAATCGAGAAATATTTGTAAAGAACAAAAAAGAATATAATAGTTTGTAAGAGCAAAAAGATTCTGCTATTCTTATCATAAATTGTGTAAATTTATTTTAGAAACTACTGGTTCAAATAGATTTGTATTAAGTAGTACATTTATCGAGGATAGCTAGCTATAGGTATATAATCACGTTACAACTAAAAGGCGCGGGGCAGCAATAAAAATAAAGTCTAAAGTTTCGCAAACAGACTGGCGGGCAACAGCGATTTTAAATAACATTCATATAAAAGCGCGAGTTTGTTCACTAAAATTTCACGCCATAAACCTTAACTACACCACTCAACACTCTTTTATGTTGTGAAATAAAGCTGCGACATAAAAAAAATCCTTGGTAAATAAATTATTCAAACGCTTACAGCGCCTGTCTAATGACATTTACGTAATATTGACACTTTGCTATGACAAATAAGTAGGCGCTTCTACAGTTCTCAATTAAGTCGTGCAACTGGTTTCAATAAAAATAATAGCCTAGCCGCGCGATAAGAGCTGTTCGACAGTAATGTTAGAGATAGAAAAAGCTTTTAACGCTTGATTACCCCATTGTGTTTTATCGAATTCACTGTAATCTAAAAAGATTGAAAGACGCCAAACTATGTGAATTAACGATTACGTCTTATAGGTTGGTATACAAATTGGGTTTTGCATATTTTGTGTATGTTATAAATACTAGTAATAGAAGCTTAATACTTAGTGTTATAATATGCTATTATATTATTAATTTTATATAATAACGACGAAACATAGTAATAAACTAAACACACAATTTCCAGGCACTTACTCTGACATGTGTATTGCAATTTTTTTACTAACATTAACGTTTAGGGAAAAAAATCCTTAGAAATTCCTGAGAATTCTTTTCAAAGTTGTTCGTAGGTTTATAAAGTTCACTAACACGCATTAGACCAGCGTTGAAAACAAAGAACTAATCAAACGTAGGGGCCCCTGCTTAACACTGGAATAAATGAGCTAATATTATTATTACAGCTAGATACCTGCTTGCGAAATGAGAGGCCGCAGGACTAATGTTTGTGTGATCCACAAATACAATAAATATTGTAGTTTCTAATACACAACACAGAACTACGTATGTGACTATTGGGTGTATTTATTTATTTTATTTTATTTATCCATTCCTTAGATCCCATCCCATCTACTTATAAATTAATTTAACAGATAAAATGTAATGGGACGAAAGTGAACATTAAAAATTGAACGGAAAATCGGTTTCCGTTCGGGATAACAGCGTGATGTCAAAGCAATTACATCAAAGCTTCCTTTGATACTGTTCCGGGAAGCGGATCATCGCATTAAAATTATGATAATTTCATTAAGCCGAAATATGGTTTATTATTCGCTTGAAATTTCTTTTCCATTAAATTTCTGTTATGTCTACCTATAACGTGTCATTTCTGGGAATAGGCCTCCTCTATCAAAAAGGGATTAGTCAACAACGCTGGCCTAGTTAGGTTAGTAGACCTTACAAACCTATATATTCTTCGAGTACCCGTAGGTATGCAGGTTTGTTTTCCTACATTATTATTTTTTGCGGACATACATACAATGGCTATCCTATGTTTGCCAAAAATAATAATTCACAGAAATATGTTTTCTCTTTTTATTATCTATTTTTCTTATAAAAGTCGGACGAAACTGATTCTTAAATAATTTACACTTCTTTTAATAATATTTGTTTTAGATTACCTTTATTATTCATTAAATTTCCAACTGTATTACCAACGTAATAAAATCTCATCTCCACAGCTGGTTAATAAAAGAATTCTCGGCGTTAACACCCCCTACAGTTGAACTCTGAATGGTCCACTTTACGGACAGAGCTCAATATACCGGGGCTTAACACAATGAGCCAGCTCAGACAAAAGATAAAACCAAGTCTTCTATACAGGTCTGCGAGTTTTAACCGAGGCGTGACCTTCATTTTGTTGTTGACTGTCTTGTTCGAGGCATAAATCGGTGCAGGTCTACCTAGTTTTGATTCTCGAGTAGGAAAAAGGGTTATCTGAGTTTTTTCTAAAGAAATTCTTATTTAAATGAAATTAGGTTTGTCTGGGTAGTTGGCTATAGACTCGTCCCTTCCTTCCAGGAGGCCGCCGACCTCGCTGCGGTTGGAACTGGCAACGTGGCGGGGAGAATTCGGCGGCTGGGCCTCACGGTGGCCCTCCACAAATCCGAGGCCATTTGCTTTCACCGGCCTCGGATGGGACCACCTGCTGGGGCCCACATCGAGGTTCAGGGCGTGCGAATTCCCATCGGCAAGCAGCTCAAATACTTGGGGCTGCTGCTGGACAGTCGGTGGGAATTCCGCGCCCATTTTGAGGTGCTGCAGCCGAAGCTGCTGCGGGTAGCAGGCGCTCTGTCCGGCCTGCTGCCCAACCTGGAAGGTCCAGGCATCCCTTGCCGAAGGATGTACATGGGAGTCGTGCGGTCTATGGCGTTGTATGGGAGCCCAGTATGGGCCGAGTCCCTGAACAGGCGCTGCGTCGCTCTTCTGCGCAGGCCTCAGCGTGCGCTGGCGCAGCGACTGATCAGGGGCTACCGCACTATCTCCCACGAGGCGGCCTGCGTACTGGCCGGGTCCCTGCCGTGGGACCTTGACGCCAAAATCCTCTCGCGCTTTTACCATCAGCGAGAGGAGGCGTCAAGTCGCGGGGACAGATTGGCCCCGAGAGAGGTCGAGGCAATTAAAGCCTCCCTCCGTACGGCCGCCGTGGAGGAATGGCGAACCAGGCTGGAGAATCCCAGTGCTGGTGCTAGAACCGTCGAGGCAGTGCGTCCTGTCCTCGACCAGTGGGTGGACAGGCGCCACGGCGCGGCAACGTTCCGCCTGACGCAGGTGTTGTCGGGGCACGGATGCTTCGGACACTACCTGTGTCGGGTGGCACAGAAGGAGGAGTCGGCCGTGTGTCACCATTGTGACAACTGCCCGGACGACACAGCCCAGCACACCCTAGAAGAGTGTCCAGCCTGGGAGGTGCAGCGCAGCGCTCTCCGCGCAATTGTTGGACGCAACGACCTCACGCTCCCGGCCGTCATCTCTTCGATGGTCGGGAGTCCGAGGTCGTGGCGAGCGATGCTCTCCTTCTGCGAGCACGTCATGTCGCAGAAGGAGAGCGCGGAGCGGGATCGCGAAAGAAGTGATCCCGCCCGCCAAAGACGTCAGAGAAGGAGGCGCCGGGTAAACAGAGATAATTAGACCCGGCGCCCTGCCCTGTGGCAAGGGGGCGTTAGAATCCCACCACGGTAACCCCTGCCTGTCGTAAAAGACGACTCAAAGGGGCCCTTGGGGTCGCTGGGCGCGCTGCGGGGGCGGCGCGCCCTCACTGAAAGTGACCCCGAGAGGGGCGGCGGCACTGTGGCCTGTGTACGTCGTGGGCGCCCACCCACAACCGGGGCGCCCGAACCAAGCTAGTGGGGGCGCAACTGCGCCCCCTACACACTCCGAGACGGCCGAGACAAATACGTCTCGGAGGCGCACCGGGCGGCTGCGGCATTACGGTTGGCGCTTCTCGCCAACGTACCGTGGTCGCCCCACTCGGCGCGGAGATGGCCACCGGGGGGTTTTGGTCGGTATGCCGATTTAGGGATATTGTTAGGGACCCAGCCCGGCACTAACACCTGCGCGGACATGACGTCGCCGCGCGCTGGGCTGGAAGACCGGTGACCCCGACATACGCTTCCCGCCCGCCCCTCCCCCGGGGCTGGCGGGAAGTAGAGCCATAAACAGCTTTCCCCTCGAGAACAAAAAAAAGACTCGTCCCTTATAAAGAGGAAAGATTTGTACGCTTGTAATCAATAAAGTTAAAAACTACTGAATCAGTAATTTCTGCGATCGTTAAATCAAAGTCTTCAGCTTTATAATATTTATTAAAATATAAGTATAAAGTATATATTCAGTTATATTTTTAGAAAATCTTCCAAAAGCAGTTATGATATTACGTAATTTGCACAAGAGTAAAATATGATGCAGTCAGAATATTCGGGGTCAGGTTGGTTTGAACTATGAAAAGCCTCGCTTGACCGTGGTAAACTTAAGAAATAATTTCCTTTGCACTCGACTTCATAACGCATTTTATTAAATTACTTTTTTAAATGAAGTTATTTTTTACTATACAAAAAGAAAAGAAAAGCAAATTAACATTTTAAGCAAATCAGGCACAAAAAGAAGTCTATAAAATAAAAATAAATAATTGATATTTTGCCAACCCGCACTAAACTCTCTCAATGGTAGAGGAGGCCCGTGCCTAAAAGTGGGACGTATATGGGCTGATGATGATTATGATGAATGGATATTTAAAAAAAAAAAAGTCTATTCTTGGCCTTTTAAAAAAAGAACGCATCATAACCTTATACTTAAAACTTCCCTTGCATACATTTTACAACACAAAAGTTTGTATAACAACAATTAATAGATACCTTGTAATCTAAAAATATCAACTTATTAACAACAAAGGTGTGTACAGAGACTACTTATGAAAGATAATACCCCTAGTCTGTTTACTTTGAAATTTTCCTGCTATCGCTGTATAAAGTCTGCATAATTTCAACATAACAAGGAAACTCGGGAGAAATGAAATCATGAGCAGAGAATTATGTTCGCAAATGAAAAATATGCGTTGAAGTCGGTCCGACGCCTTCTGAGGTAATGTAACGTCAGTCAGTCTGTGATATATTGAAATAGAAAAACGTAGCGTTGGAATGAGTCGGCCTGCAGAGAAACCCTTATTTCTTTGCATTTTTTATAAAATAAGATCGATGCATGATTGTATAAAATTCAAGACACAAGAACAAGACAATATAAATGTAAACAGACCGAATCAAAATACTAAAGTCCTAACTAAAGACCTTTACAGATGATAACTTTTCATCATCAGCCCATATTATACGTCCCACTGCTGGGCACAGGCCTCCTCTATAACAGAGAGGGCTTAGGCCTAAGAAATTCCTAAGAACTTTTAGGTGTGCAGGTTTCGTCACGGTGTTTTCCTTCACCGTTAAAGTAAGTGATAATTCTTTGTGAATACACACATAACTGCGAAAAGTCAGAGGTGTGTGCCTTTTTTTTTTTTTGTTCTCGAGGGGAAAGCTGTTTATGGCTCTACTTCCCGCGACAACCCCGGGGGAGGGGGGGCGGGAAGCGTATGTCGGGGTCACCGGTCTTCCAGCCCGGCGCGCGGCGACGTCATGTCCGCGCAGGTGTTAGTGCCGGGCTGGGTCCCTAACAATATCCCTAAACCGGCATACCGACCAAAACCCCCCGGTGGCCATCTCCGCGCCGAGTGGGGCGACCACGGTACGTTAGCGAGAAGCGCCAACCGTAATGCCGCAGCCGCCCGGTGCGCCTCCGAGACGTATTTGTCTCGGCCGTCTCGGAGTGTGTAGGGGGCGCAGTTGCACCCCCACTAGCTTGGTTCGGGCGCCCCGGTTGTGGATGGGCGCCCGCGACGTACACAGGCCACAGTGCCGCCGCCCCTCTCGGGGTCACTTTCAGTGAGGACGCGCCGCCCCCGCAGCGCGCCCAGCGACCCCAAGGGCCCCTTTGAGTCGTCTTTTACGACAGGCAGGGGATACCGTGGTGGGATTCTAACGCCCCCTTGAGAGGTGTGTGCCTGGGGTTTTAACCCGCGACCGTCGAGATTCTCGACCGCGTGCCTAAACCTCGAGGCAATCACGACTTCTAACTTAGTTAACTAAAAAATTAGAAAACTTAGTTGTTAGGAAATATGTAACTTCATCATCAACAGCCTTTGTCACGTCCACTGTTGGACATAGGCCTCTCCTATAGCACGCCACTGGGCTGGATCTTCGGCCCTCCTCATCCAACTCTGGTATTGTGGGTGTCCATGGGCGGTGTTGACCACTTAACATCAGGTGGCTCACCAGCTCGTTTGCCTCCTTTCCCATAAAAAAAAAAAAAAAAAAAAAAAAAAAAAAACCGCTGTCCGAGACGATGACATTAGTTCAAAACAAAATTTGTTTTCACTAAATGTTCTTTAAATGTAGGTCTTGCTTTTTGTTCTTTTTAACATACAACTTATCCCATCATCATAAATTTTCAGTGTACATAGCGGTACACAAAATAAAAGGTGTATTTTATGTAACTAATCATCTGACCGTCTAGATTTTTACCAACAAATACCATACCGAACGCAGCAAAAAAAAATCTCTCTTCAGACCACATCGATTCCATAATATTTGGCAACAGGCGAGAGTCGGCCGACAAACCTTCAAATATAAACTGTTACAAGAAAAATCTTAATATCGTCACGTGTCATCTATAAAGTTCTTATAGTAGTTTGACTTTCTGTCATTATTTCTTTATTAAGACACATACATACATACATAAACTCACGCCTGTATTCCCCGAAGGGGTAGGCAGAGGTGCATTTCTGCACCCACATTTCGCCAGGTATGTATCAGTCCCACGTAACAGGGGGCGAGCCTATTGCCGTTTTTCGGGCACATTTCCAGACTCCGTGCTGTTACTGAGAATTTCCTAATGGAAAAACCCAATAAAACTGCCCGACCCGGAATCGAACCCAGGACCTCTAGATCGCACGGCACATACTTGTACCGCAAGACCACGAGGCAGTCTTTATAATTAAATATAACATTAACTAATTTAATCATATTGAGTATTATCTTATTTGTTTTATGAGCTGTATTACTTAATTTTGTTGCGCTTATTCAACTAGTGTAACATAGCTTAAATTATTTTAATTTTCATTACTACAAAATGCTCTTTGCAGCTGTCTTTTTCTTATGTAATTCGTATTTTAATTTCGGTAAATTAAATATTTCGCACAAGCTTTTATCCAACATTACCAGAGAGCCAAAAAAATATCATTCTAGATAAATTAAGAATACTATAAGAGAAAATCGCAATTGAGGTAAACTTGAGAATTTTTATGAGTTATAGAATCTCTCCTCGTGAAAGCTACGGCAAATATAGGTGCAAAAGAAATTGACGTTTGAGTCCGACTTGAAAAATAATTAATGAATTGGACTGCACGGACTAAAAAATAAATAAAAATAGATAATCATCATCATCATCAGCCCATACACGTCCTACTGCTGGGCACGGGCCTCCTCTACAACTGAGAAGGTTTAGGCCTTAGTCCACTACGCTGGCCTAGTGCGGGTTGGCGGACTACACACCTAAGAAATTCCTAAGAACTTTTAGGTGTGCAGGTTTCATCACGATGTTTTCCTTCACCTAATATCAAATCTATTAAAATATACATAAATCTCGATTTTATAGCACTTAGTCCGAACACAATCAATAAATTAATATCTACTGTCCCAGCACACTCCCACCCACCACAGCCAACAAACTCTTCAAATTATATTCCTTAAATAGGTCAACAGAGCTGCAAATGCAAACCAATCGTAGAAGCCTTATATGAATTCACGCATCCATATATAGCTCAGTGGCGGTTCCATAGAAGACCAAAAGCCCAATTTGCTTTACAAATTTCCTAATAATAATCTTAAAGCTTCAATTCTTTATTTAACAAAAGCAATTTGACATATAAATGAGAATATCCTGACCCCACAATAAATAATTATAAACTAGACATTACATTACACAATTAACGCATAACGCTTTAGGGCTTCTATGGAAGTACCGCCACTAATATAGCCTGACCTCGTAACACTAGATCATCAAAGATTTCAATATACATGCAACTGTATCTGCTGCAAGAAAATCTTAGTTGATGTTTATAAACATGAAAAGGTTTTTCCGTGTGGAGCTTTCATACGTACGAGTATTCACCGTTTTCGTTTGATGTGCCGGCTTTGATTAGCGTCGTGGTAAAATGAGGCTTGCCATTCACCCATGTATGAAGGTTTCCGAATTCACTAGCATGAATCGAGACCAGGGTGTCTACTATGAAAAACGAAATGTGGTTATGAAATTAAATTATAATTTATACTATATAAGCAATTATTACACATAATATAACTATAATAAATACGCTATTTGGTTTAATATTTTATTTTCTATTTATCAGAAAAAACCGTAAGTCCATTTTATCAGTAAAAAAAAGTTAATATGGAACATATATATGTATTTTAGAAAGGACATTAATGATTCCATGTTTTAAAACTACTTTAGGATGCAAACGAGGTCCTATATGAGAACACTCCGCCAACTAAACTCAATTGGCGAAACATCAACAACCAAAACCAAAAACCTATCCAAAGTTCTTTTATATTTGTTTTTTAAGACGATCGAATTCGAATTGATTAATGAACATCCACATACGACGGCAAGTAACTATTCCCTTGGCATCATTAATTATTTAGTTCCAGTGCAGTGACGTGAGACCATGTGCTAAACTGCGACTATTAATTTCGTGGTAGCCTCCCATTTTGTCGTGGCTCTAAATATTCTTTTGAAACATGACTACCATCATCTTTATGTAAATAAGTAGAGGATTTTTATAAAATATCGCTTATGAAAGGATAAAAATCATCGAGCCCAATTTTGTATACCTGAGACTACCATAATATGTTAGTGATGGTCTCGAGGTTAAGGCGCGAATCTCTGCGATAGCGGATTCAAACCCCAGGCACACACCTCTGACTTTCCGAAGTGATGTGTGTACTCAAAAATGAATTATCACTTACTTTAACGGTAAAGGAAAACGTCGTGAGGAAACCTGCACGCCTAAAAATTATTAGGAATTTCTTTGATTTGTAGACCGCCAACCTGCACTAAGCTAGCGTGATGGACTAAAGTCTAAACCCTCTCAGTCGTAGAGGAGGCCAGTGGGACATATGTATGTGGTCTGATGATGAGACTACCATAAAATTATGAATTTTCAGAATCTGTTTAGTTTACAAACTCGCATAAACCAGCGCGATAAGCCTGGTCTATTCACACCCTTAATTGGCAGTCACACTATTTATTAAATATTAAAATTGTTTCTTATCATGGAAATATCAATAAAACACCATTAAACTAAGTTTTCAACAGTGATTAAACTTTACGGTAGTTTCGAAGCAGTTAAATAAATAAAAAATGAGTAGACACAGATGTGAACTGGAAAAAAATTATAGTACGTTAATTATAAGTGGCGGTACTACCATAGAAGCCAGAAAGCGTTACACGTTCATTGTGCAATGTCTAGTTTATAATTGTTTATTGTGGGGTCAGAATATTCTCATTTATAAGTCGAATTGCTTTTGTAAAATAAAGATTTAAAGCTTAAAAGCTTTCAATTTGTAAGTAAAGCTGGGATTTTGGGCTTCTATAGAAGTACCGCCACTGCTGAGTAATTCATTCATTCATTCATTCATCAGCAGCCTTTCTTACGTCCACTGCTGGACATAGGCCTCTCCTATGGCACGCCACTGGGCTCGATCTTCGGCCCTCCTCATCCAATGGCTGCCAGCCACCTTGCGAATATCGTCACCCCACCTAGCCACCACTCCACTCCAGAACCCGTTTCCCCCAACGGTTGTTGCTGAGTAATATCTTTGGCAAATAACACAAATTTTGACAAATGTTGAATAAGACATCATAATTTCTAACGTTTTATTTATCGAAACAATTACGCTGGCTACCAAAGCCTTATTTGGACAAACATTTGAAGACAAATATTTGTCTAGTCGCGTTTGCAGACGACCTTTCGTTGATTGGACAGTTTGCTCACCTGCTAACTACAGTCTAGGGTTGAAGAAGCTTTTGAAAATATTATTACACCGATTTGTTTAAAAATTTCGCTGTTTTCAATGTATATTTAAATATTGTAGGTAATAAACTGCTAAGTCATCCCTTCATAAAAAAAAATTCTTCTGTGTCTAGAAAATTTTGCAGCCAAAAAGTCTCTTTGTAGTTACTTGTATCTTGTACACAAGATTTTTATATCTGAAATCGAAACTATGTGTGTCACTGTTGTATACATACATTATGATTGATGTATGATTATACTTTATTTTTTTGTTTTTATTCTTGAACATTCAGCTCATATCAATATGACTACGGACGACATGATCATTTCGTCCCATTTTACAAGTTACATACATACATACATACATATGCACATAACCTCACGCCTGTATTCCCCAAAGGGGTAGGCAGAGGTGCATTTCTGCACCCACATTTCGCCAGGTATCAGTCCCACGTAATAGGGGGCGAGCCTATTGCCGTTTCCAGACATTTCCAGACTCCGTGAATTTCCTAATGGAAAAACCCAGTAACACTTTGCCCGACCGAAATCGTACCCAGGACTACTAGATCGCAAGGCACATACTTGTGCCGCGAGACCACGAGGCAGTCTTTTACAAGTTATTATTTAATAAATATGAAACATAATGTAATTCTACATCCAAATTGAAATGTCTTTCATGAATATCAGTAAACGTGCCGCACGTGCTCTTTATGTATATGAATACATTAGAAGGTATAAAGCCAACAGAAAACGAACGCCAAATAAAATGTCAACGTAACTAGAGTTTTAGCAGGATTTTATTTGGAAAACGTTATAAATATAAGATACTATCTGTTATAATAATGTTCGCTATATCGGAGAATCGTTCTTTGTAATTATTGCTGTGATATATTTAATATGATATTCATAATATAAGTATAACATTTAAATAAAGTGCTATAGCAGTTTCAGTCTAAACAACAAATTCACCATAATTCTCTTCGTATTTTTAAAGTAGATTAGTATAGTATGTTATACTATGATCATCAGCCCATATACTCGTACGTCCTACTGCTGAGCATGGGACTTCTCTACAATTGAAAGGGTTTAGGCCTTAGTACACTGTACACCACGCTGGCTTAGTATGGGTTGGCGGACTTCACACCTAAGGAATTCCTAAGAACCTTTTAGGTGTGCATGTTTCTTCATGATGTATTCCGATATTATCTTGACAGCCCCGTGGCGCAGATGGCTAGACACCAGCTTGCGAAACGAGAGGCCACGGGTTCAATCCCCGCACCGAGACAAATGTTTGTGTGATCCACAAACATTTGTTTCGGGTCTGGGTGTATGTGAGACCGAAAAGTCTCTCGTATTTTCTGATACCCACGACACAAGACTTGTATCTTAGTGTGGGATCAGAATTATGTATGTGACTGTTGGGTGTATTTATTTATTATTATTTATTAAAGAAAGTGATAATTCATTGTGAATACACAGATAACTTCGCAAAGTCCAAGGTGTGTGCTTGGGGTTTGAACCCGCAACCGCCAAGATTGTCGACCGCGCGCCTAAGCTTCAAAGCCATCACTACAAGGCTTAAGGTTTTAGTATGGGATCAGAAATTTATGGCTTTTGGGTGTATAAATTCATTATCAAACGCTAAGTTTTCAATTTGTTGTGTTAAAAAGAAAATAAGGTTTATATAGTCCTGTTTGGCAAATAAAAGTTTGGGTATTGTCCAAGGGGTCAACGGCCTATGAATAGTTTCTGGCACTGAACACTAGACCCATCGGCCTGCATGCCGTGTTAAGAAGCGTGCGGCTAGCAATTTGTTATATGCTAATAACACTATTTATGAAATATTATGTACGCGTTGAAATTTTGTGGAAACAGCTAGTTATTATACGAAAAAGTTTTGCCAATCAAAATTGGTAAGTAGGCAGATGGAATAAAAGGTGGCTTAAGGACGTGACACCGTAACTATGACATGTTATTCATCATCAGCCCATATACGTCCCACTGCTGGGCACGGGCCTCCTCTACAACTGAGAGGGGTTAGGCCTTAGTTTGTCACATCATCTTATTCAGCTACATCAAAACATCGAACGTATAAAAGAATTACGCGATTAAAATATGATCAATGTCAATGTCATTATTGTGGTATTCAATATTATGATGATGTGCGTAAAACTATAAAAAAAATCTATATTTTTATTTTATTTTTGCAAAATTTAAGACGTCAATGATTCTCAGTCCCTACAATTATAAACTCTCCTAGTTTTTGAGGACTGCCTTAAATCATACGAAAAATTATTACAAATACCGTATGATATTATACTGGAGAAGGGTTGCCAGAGACAGAATACAATGGAATATGTTAGAGGAGGCCTTTGCCAAAAGGCACACCGAGCAAAGAGATATCCTCTAGAAGAGGAAGACAAATATCTCATACCAGACAGAAGTTCAGGATAAAGGGCTTATTGATTGATGATTTTATTATCAAAATACAATGAAGGCATCTCGGTAGAGTCTATGTATCGATATTTCTTCTTTAGTAACGTTGTTTAATCCTATGTCCTGAAAATCTTGTTTCACACTTTTTTAGCCACGTTTTGGTCGTATTTGTGTTTTAGTTTTTAGTACTCGAATCTTTAATTGAGTTTTATTTTTTTATAACACATTACACTCTCAAATCTTGTGTCAACTTGCTAAAAAAATCTTATTCCATTGTTTTCGTGTCCGCAACGACATCACCTGCAGTTCCTACTTTCTAGACCTTGTGCTAGTTTCCATTCACCTGGATGGAAAGCCTGGGGCGCCTTACGTCATCAGCTGAAGACATTAATACGTATACATCTAATTGAGAAGGTGATATATGATCATATACGACATAGTATGTTAAATGAAATAAAATGCATTTGTTGTTGTATGCTATTTTAAATTCCACTTGAATTGAACTCAACTTGAAAGAAAATATTTTGAGCTGAATGATAGATTGCTTTAACTGATGAGACACTTAGCAAGTATAATACCTACAGTGGAACAATGTAATAATGTAATCAAAGAAATTTCAGAGAAAAATTGATTGCGTTATTTATCTTTGTCAATTTCATTTTATTTTAACAACTTAAAGCCAACACAGCTGCTTACATATTTAACGCAATTTATTTTAATAGTCCATTAATTAATAAAATTCACGAGCAAAATTAAAGAAAATATTAACTAAAATAATAACAAAATTTATTAATAATTCTAGTTGAAAGCCTGCGCTCATTTACTCCTTCACTTCATAAAAACTCTTTGGAATTCATTATCGACAGTATTTTAACTCCGATGAAAGTAACGGGACTGTATTATTAACTTTAATGCTTTTTTGACTTTAGTATGACAAGAAAATTATCCCATGGGGCCTAAATTAAATCATACATACATAAACTCACGCCTGTATTCCCCGAAGGGGTGGGCAGAGGCGTATTTCTGCACCCACATTTCGCCAAGTATGTATCAGTCCCACGTAATAGGGGGCGAGCCTATTGCCGTTTTTCGGGCACATTTCCAGACTCCGTGCTGTTACCGAGAATTTCCTAATGGAAAACCCAATAACACTTTGCCCGACCCGGGAATCGAACCCAGGACCTCTAGATCGCTCAGCACATACTTGTACCGCGAGACCACGAGGCAGTCAATAAATATAATCAATCAATAAATAAATAAGTAAATTAAATAATTCTCAGATATAATTCAAAGATTCATTTATTTTATGTTTTCTATACTATTGCGTATAAAGGCGGACTTAATGCCTAAGACATTCTCTTACAGTCAACCCTAGGATGATGCAGAGATGAAAGAATATATATGATATGAGGAAAACAATATTAATTATACCACTAAAAAAATACATTTATACTACAGATTTACTCACACAAATAAATAGAAAAAAGAATTATATCAAGATTAAAGCAACCTTTGTTATAAGTTGAATCTTTATGATTGTGTTAATAGATTTTTTTTTATTTAAACGAGTTTAGTTTGAGTTTCTTAAATGTTTTATTAACATTGGGACAGCTATGCGACTACCGCGTCTGATACTAACGGCACGGTTTCAACAGAAAATAGAGCGGCAAGGAACTTCCACCTCTCGTCACTCGATATACTCATGCCTTCTAAGATAACTCTTCAACAACTAACTTTGGTAGAGTCAATATATTTATTTTAGAAAATTTCATCATACGTCAAATAAATTTACTAATTATAATTTTTATAGCCTAATTTCTCATCATCAGCACATATACGTCCCAATGCTCGGCACATACCTCCTCTACAACTGAGAGGGTTTAGGCCTTAGTACATCACGCTGTCCTAGTGCGGATTAGTGGAATTTCTTACACACCTAAGAAATTCCTAAGAACTCTTTAGGTGTGCAAGCTTCCTCACAATTTTTTCCTTCACCATTAAAGTACGTTATAATTCCTTATTACCTCACTTAACTGTTACATTACTTCGTAAACAAATGTTTGAATATAAATCAATGAGTAAGTACGAAAATCGCGTCATCGATTTTTCATTCACAACTTTCTGAAAACTTTATTTCTGCTAAGTCAGTGACATGGAACCGTCTGGCTCTGTTTATTGTTGTATATCCGTCCTTGTCTAACACACTGAACTGGCATGCGTCTGTCCCTCTCATTTTACTAGATTACCTCGTTTGTATCCGGGACGCATTCCTTGCCAAACATGTGGGTCAATAAACAAGAATTTATACAAGAATAGAAACGTTTATAACGTCGTAGAAAGAATGCATTCACTGACTTTATTCCAACAAGCGCCTGATTAAGCTCGATTGTCTGACATATGTTAATAACTACTTAAATATTCGATAGAATATCCAATAAAAAAATAATTTAAAAGTAGTGCAGTTAATTAGTAAATAGAGTATGAACCGCAATGATTCAGCAAAATAGAAGTAATTGTGATGATAATGACAATAAATAAATAAATACATCCACAGTTACATACATATCTAAACCCCGCAAACTAAGATACAAGCCCTATGTCGTAGGTATCAGAACTACGAGAGAATTTTCGGTCTCACAAACACTCAGATCCGAAATAAATATTTGTGGATTACGCAAATATATGTTCCAGTAGTGCGTGGTAATTGGTAAAAGTCTTATATGTTGGTCGAGTCAAGACTATTTTTCACTATAAGTCTTATCAATCCACAGTTCTTAAAGAACACATTACCACAAGCAAACACACACACCTTTATGCCCAAACGCAGAAGGCCTTTCATTCACGTTTCACAAACTATGTTTTAAGCACCACGAAAAACTAAAGCGGCATTATGATAATCCAGATAAAACTCACCAGGCATCCGAAGCTACTGTCCATGATATATACAAAAACACTGCTATGTAGCAGAAAGTCCACGATAAACAAAAGAAAAAGGACTGTACTCGGCAGCAACGCATAACACTAGTCGAGAAAACATTAAACAAATGACAACTCCTACCCACCTTAGTTTTGTTCACGATAGAAGCAGAATTAGGGTATCTATTAAAACTGTATTGTTCTGATTTACAAGTAAATTATGATTTTTTGCGTTTACTAATTAGAGTAACTAAACAATAGTCGAGATGGTCTCAAGTTTGACAGCCCCGTGGCGCAGTTGGCTAGACACCAGCTTGCGAAACGAGAGGCCGCGGGTTCGATCCCCGCACCGAGACAAATGTTTGTGTGATCCACAAATATTTGTTTCGGGTCTGGGTGTATGTGAGACCGAAAAGTCTCTCGTAGTTTCTGATACTCACGACACAAGACTTGTATCTTAATGTGGGATCAGAACTATGTATGTGACTGTTGGGTGTATTTATTATTATTATTATAAGTATTTGCCCCGCCGCGCCATCGAGACTAATTCACAGCGATCGCGGGTTTAATTCCAGACATTTTAACGTTGAAGGAAAGCATAGGAAATCACAAAGCGTTTTACATTCCACAATCATGTTATTAGTTATGTGTAGTCCGCTAGCCTGGTCTAAGCCATCATGGTAGACCAAAGCCAAATTTTTCCACGTTGTTGAGGAGATCCGTGCCCACCAGTGGGATGTCTACCAGACGACACAACTATGCCATTGAATAGGCTTGTCCCAATCCGTTATAGAACATAAACTACAAAACTTTAAGGTTAAAAATTACAGACTATACAGGGTGTATTTAGACCGTGATCGGAAACTAAGGCATGCAATAACGACGGTGATTACAAACACATTGGCGTTAAAAAAAAACCCGACAAGTAATAAAAATTTTGACGATTCTCTAACAATCATAGATATTAAATGGATGGGGTTGTAAGGAAAAGTTCAAAATTTTTATTTTTTGTTAGGATTTTTTTAAATATCACGGTGTTTGTAATCACCTTGGCTATTACCTGCCTTAGTTTCCGATCACGGTCTGAATACACCCTGTATATAAAGTGTTTGTTTCTAGTTCAAAGTTTTCTTTATAATGAACTTGTATATTTAAACTGTAGTAAAATAGTACATTAAAAAAACATGATTCTTTAGTCGGATAAAATTATACGGTTAATACATAATACATTATCACTGGTTAAATTATTTTGTCAATAGTATTGTTTTAATATTTTACACACCTGCCTCATCTGATCTCTGCATCACCCTAGGTTCGACTGGTAGAGAATGCCTTAGGCATTAAGTCCACAAACTTTGTATTAAGTGTAAATAAATAAATTATCTTGAATAATACCTGGTCAGTGAAAGTCCATCCCAAATCCAAATGGACTTTTGCGATAACACAACATTTCTCCATCTGCGTAATATATACTGTATTCTACAGGCCTACACAAGGCTGTGACTAGATACTAACTGTCGCAGAGGTATTTTACGATCGACGTTTCAGGATTCTAAGGATTTCGACGTCACAGTTTGGGGTAGAGTGGATCAGAATGTTTTATATTGAGCTTCGGGGCTTTTAGGAAATTGAAAATGTACTGTGTTAACTTAATCAAAATTCTATTCTAAAAAATGATAATGGCCTAGAGGTGTTGGCGCGCAGTTGAGTATATCTCGGCGTTCGTAGGTTCAAATCCCAGATACCTTTCCGCAATTATGTATGTATACTGGTGAGTTATCGCGTACTTTAACGGTGAAGGAAACCATCGTATGACAGCCCCGTGGCGCAGTTGGCTAGACACCAGCTTGCGAAACGAGAGGCCGCGGGTTCGATTCCCGCACCGAGACAAATGTTTGTGTGATCCACAAATATTTGTTTCGGGTCTGGGTGTATGTGAGACCGAAAAGTCTCTCGTAGTTTCTGATACCCACGACACAAGACTTGTACTTAGTGTGGGATCAGAACTATGTATGTGACTGTTGGGTGTATTTATTTATTTATTATTATTATTATTTATCGTAAAGAAGCCTGCACACCTAAAAATTCTTAGGAATTTCTTAGGTATGTAGTCCGCCAACTCGTATTAGGCCAGCTTGGTGAAATAAGGCCTAAACCTTCTCAGTTGTAGAGTAAGGCCGTGCTCAGCAGCGGGGCGTATATGTGCTGATAATAATTCTACAAATCCGCCAACCCGCACTAGGCCAGCGTGGTGGAATAAGGCCTAAACCCTCTCAATGGTAGAGGAGGCCCGTGCCCAGCAGTGGGACGTATATGGGCTGATGATGATGAAGTTGACTTGTACCAAATTTTACCGTTAAAGCTTACAGTAATAAACAAGACATAGTTTCGAAAATTAGGCCTTTGATATTTTTCTCACTACCAAGATATGTCTCGGTAATCAGCACCCACAATCCTCTAGGCTATGGCGCACTTTGATATCCATTCAACCTATCTTGCTTGCGAAACTAAAACATCTATATTTTCATTAAATAATATTTATTAGATGTAGATAAACCCTCAAAACGGCTAAAGCTTATCCGATTGTAATAAAATACTACTTTATTCCTAAAAACGGCGATACCCAGATGCCCTTGAGTTAACTCCTTACATTTTATAACATCGAATAAAAATACCAGCTAAGTGTAGTTCACACGCAAAGTTTATAGAACTTTTGAATTACAAGCGATAATAGAACGCTGCGCACTGCGGTAGTTTAAATGAGAACCGCTGAATAAGACTCGCTAATTATAATTTTCTTTGTATATTTTCATTCACCATTTAAGAATTCACGCACACGCCTTTAACCCCAAAGAAGTAGGTTGTACTAGGAGTCCAGTTTAACACCTTATCCCGATTCGGCGCTGTTACTGAAAATTTCGGAACAAAACAGTAACACGTACGGCGTACCAAGAGTT
This sequence comes from Hemaris fuciformis, assembly GCA_907164795.1. Lineage (NCBI taxonomy): Eukaryota > Metazoa > Arthropoda > Insecta > Lepidoptera > Sphingidae > Hemaris > Hemaris fuciformis. Next base: position 3,937,475 of record OU015454.1, read on the forward strand.
TTAAAGTTTAATCCTGGGTTTTTGGCTTTAATAATCAAAGTGATGGCCTCGAGGTTAATACCTGCGGTCGAGAATCTCGGCGGTCGCAGGCTCAAACCTTTTCAAAGTTACGTGTGTATTCATAATGAATTATCACATACTTTAACGGTGAAGGAAAACATCGTGAGGAAACCTAGACACTCAATAGTTTTTAGAAATTTCTTAGATGTGTAGTCCGCCAACCCTCACAGGGCCAGCGTGGTAAACTAAGGCCTAAACCCTCTCAGTTGTAGAGAAGGCCTGTGCCCAGCAGTGGGACGTACCTATATGGGCTGATTTTGATGATACTAAGTAGCACTTGGAATTGTTCGGTTAATGCAATTGATGGAAAGAGACTAACTTGGTTTCAAAGAAACAATGTCATGTAGATGGGTAGAGAAAAATGAGATTATGTAATTAGGCTTAGTTTTATGAAATTTTCTATGAGTCCTGTCTTAAAAACATAGCTAGTAAAACGTGGACCGTGTCAAAATAGACTTCTGTCGACGGCTGCGAGGATGCAGGCGTGTGTGTAAGTAAATAAATATGATCATCATCATTCTCTTGTCCTGTTCCCAATTTTTATTTGGGGTCGGTGATATGATTTATCTTTCCAAACATCCCTATCACCGGTCATGTCTTCATCATCATCATCATCATCAGCCCATATACGTCCCACTGCTGGGCACGGGCCTCCCCTACAACTGAGAGGGTTTAGGCCTTAGTCCACCACGCTGGCCTAGTGCGGGTTGGCGGACTACACACCTAAGAAATTCCTAAGAACTTTTTTTAGGTGTGCAGGTTTCATCACGATGTTTTCCTTCACCGTTAAAGCAAGTGATAATTCATTGTGAATACACACATAACTCCGAAAAGTCAGAGGTGTGTGCCTGGGGTTTGAACCCGCGACCGCCGAGATTCTCAACTGCGCGCCTAAACCTCGAGGCCATCACTGCTTAGCTTGTCCATCCTTCGACTTTCATACTCATATTTTTTTACCAATAAATGTTTCATCCCTTCTCATAATATGACCATACCACGACAGACGGTTTCCTTTCAGCTTATCTATCACAGGAGCCACTTACAAACTTCCTCTAACGTATTCATTCCTCACTCTGTCAATCCGTGTTACCCCACACATCCATCGCAACATTCGCATTTTATTTATTTATATTTTTTATTAACAATCAACAATCTAAGCTAAACAAACTACTTTCAAGATTGCCAAACTTTTGTAAAAAATAATCTTTTATTTATGCGGGATAATTTGGCACAATATTTCAGTAACTTTTGTAAGCAAACGACAAAAGCTTTGTAAACCTCGGTCATTGCGCGTCGACAAAAGAAAGTTAACAATCAAAAACGCTGAAATACCGCAATATCTGTTGAAATTGGTAACAATCTAACTTTTGCGCTAAATTTTGAATATTAAACTAAATTTGATCACAGTTGGAAACAATCTGCCTGACTGCCTCGTGGTCTCGCGGCACAAGTATGTGCCGTGCGATCTATAGGTCCTGGGTTCGATTCCCGGGTCGGGCAAACTGTTATTGGGTTTTTCCATTAGGAAATTCTCAGTAACAGCACGGAGTCTGGAAATGTGCCGGAAAAACGGCAATAGGCTCGCCCTCTATTACGTGGGACTGATACATACCTGGCGAAATGTGGGTGCAGAAATGCACCTCTGCCTACCCCTTCAGGGAATACAGGCGTGAGTTTATGTATGTATGTATGTATGGAAACAATTATCTTTGTAATCACTGTGAACAATACAAAATTGTTAAATGTCTAAAAATCTAATAAATTACCTTTAATTAATAACCGTGTGCCCTGTTCAAAATTGTGTATCGGGATTGGTAAATATATAGACCTCTGCAATACAAGCAACGCTTAGTGCAGAAGCCAATGTATACTTTTTGTAATTGCTTAGTTAATTATGCTGTATAAATCCATATGTTGTACTTTAGATTCATAAGCAAAAATATTTTTTGGGAATAAAAAAAAATATTATTTATATTTAATAACATACAAAGCCTCTTGCATGTATTACCCGAAGGGGTAGGCAGAGGTGCATTTCTGCACGCACCTCTCGTCAGGTATATTCCACGTAACAAGGGACCAGTCTAATGCCGTTTTTCGGGCACATTGCTGTTACTGAGAATTTCCTTATGGAAAAACCCAATAACACTTTGCCCGATCCGGGAATCGAACACAGAACCTCTATTTGTGCCGCGAGACCACGAGGCAATGAAGACCCGTGCCTACTAGTTTATCGATTTTTATAAATAGAACGCAATTACCCCAAAAATAACCTATATTCAATAAACTATGCAAATTGTTATAACAGTTACGTGGAACGAAGCGAAATCCGCCAACAAGTTACATAAAAGTAAAAAGGGACCGAAACCCTTGAATTTGTACATTTAGCCAACGAGACCTCTCCAATTAGACGCCCGGTGGAAATCCAAACCTCCTTTTGATGTGTTTCTTTTTTATTTTGTCAATGAATTTTCCTGGCCACTTATCTTTGTATTCTTTTGATTTTTTTTTATTGTACTCGAATATTTTTAGTAAAGAGTTTTTATGTCAGTCATGACTTATTGAGATCTGAGGTTAGACAGTCACATTCGACAATCGCATTCGTAGAATACCAAAATGTATGAATTTGACATAACGCGTATGAAAACCACGTAATTATTGATGTTTTCATACATCTATATACGTCCTACTGCTGGGCACGGGCCTCCTCTATAACTGAGAGGGTTTAGGCCTTAGCGTCCACCACGCTGGCCTAGTGCGGGTTGGCGGACTACACACCTAAGATATTCCTAAGAACTTATAGGTGTGCAGGTTTCCTCACGATGTTTTCCTTCACCGTTAAAGGACGTTATAATTCATTGTGAATACACAAATATGTAACTTGGAAAGTCAAAGGTGTGTGTCTGAGGTTTGAACCCGCGACCGACGAGATTCTCGACCGCGCGTCTAAACCTCGAGGCCATCACGACTTATTGGCGATTACGATTGTCCATTGTGACTTTGTCTAGGCCTTCTGACCTTTCGATACTATGTGAGTCAATATAATAAAATATATTTTCACCTGCGAAAGAAATTATTCTAGGAAAATTTAAGTTCAATTTATTTTTTCCTAAGAAAAAATATATGACTTTTTGTAGCGATATGCAATAGTCTATTGCCAAGGCAGATCCATATTCCCTCAACAGTTGGTTACGTAATGCGGGCGTAGATGCCACATGTATATCCTGTAACCGGTTATGATGCCGAGATTTAACCGGATATATACAGGCCGGGCTCGCAACACGATACGCTTGTATATGTTATTAATTCATTCATAGACACATGTCTACATGTCCTAAAGCAGGGTTTCTCAAAGTGGGATACGAGAACCTCTAGGGGTTCGCCATTCGACGGCAGGGGGTTCGCGACAAGATTTACGTAATAGTGACTTGATGCTTAACAGGCACGTGCGGCACACATATTATCGCGGCGCGCGACTGAATTCGTTAGAGTCACAATTAAGGTTAAAATGATCCTAAATTACTCCTAAAATTGACTCCATTTGTGACAAGAAACAAGCACACCCATTACATTAATATTAAAAAGATATTTATTTTGGCACTCTGTTTGTTATCTTTTTTTGAAACAAAAACCTTATTTTCTTCAACAGGCAATTTTTTTTTCGGGGGTTTAAGGCTTAAGGAGTTCGTTGTCACCTGGAAACGTTAACAGGGGTTCGTGAAACCGAAAGTTTGACAAACCCTGTCCTAAGGCATAAGCATAGTTAAGTTATACCCAAATTTCGCAGGCTTCATTCAAGCTCCATGAAATAGTAGGCGATTTTAATGCTGTAATTTCAAGCACATTTGACAGCATCCGTGGAAGTGGCGAAATACCAGCTTGTTAAGCAAGAGGCCGCGGGTTCGATCCCCGCACTGAAACAAATGTTTGTGTGATCCACAAATATTTGTTTCGGGTCTGGGTGTTTGTGAGACCGAAAAATGTCTCATAGTTTCTGATACCCACGACACAAGACTAGTATCTTAGTGTGGGATAGGACTATGTACGCGACTGTTGGGTGTATTTATTTTTTAAAGGCTTTACGCTATTGTTATTTTTCTTATGAAAATCCCTAAAAACCTATACTCGTCATGCGAACCAAACACGAAACCTCAAAAGTGATCGAGATCGCTTATCGCACACTTATATACACTAACAAGTTAGTCACTATGGTAAGGTTCACGATTTATGTACTATAGACGCCATCGCATATTCACAATGTTACCTTAAAAAAAAAAACATTTATAAGCAAAATAAAATACCACAAGTCATTATAAGTAAAATGTAATGTAATGTAACTGCAGAATGTTCACAACTATAATTCCCTGTCTTTTTTGTATTATATTTACCTATTTTATATTTATATATGTATGCGTATATGTATATATGTATGTGTATTATATATTTGTATTTTGTCAATAGTAATGTTTTGACATTTTACACACCTGCCTCATCTCATCTCTGCATCACCCTAGGTTCGACTGGAAGAGAATGCCTTAGGCATTAAGTCCACCTATGCAAACTGTATAAAGCGTGAATAAATAAATAAATAAGTAGTTGCTATGTTATTACGTATCAAGTATGGAAAAGTGGGAACTTCCGCACTTGCACGGAGAGCGCCGCTCGCGCCAACTTAATATTAGATTCCAACGATGGCTCTTCACGCCATTCTTACGTTAAATTCGTGAATTACTTTAACACGGTTACAATATTTTATTATCATAATCTTGATTACTTTAAATTTGAATCATTATATTTAATTTGATCCATAGTTTTTATTTGGTTAATTTTTTTAATAAATAATAATAATAATAAATACACTAAAAAGTCACATACATAGTTCTGATCCCACACTAAGATACAAGTCTTGTGTCGTGGGTAACAGAAACTACGAGAGACTTTTCGGTCTCACATACACCCAGACCTAAAACAAATATTTTTGGATCACACAAACATTTGTTTCGGTGCGGGGATCGAACCCGCGGCCTCTCGTTTTGCAAGCTGGTGTCTAGCCATCTGCGCCACCGGGCTGTCAAACGCAAGGGAAACGGCTTCAATGGGCGCAATTTCGACATTCGTGCTTATTCCATAGGAATGCTATATTTTTTTTTGGAATTAAAAGCAGCCTACAATATTTTTCAAGGACCCATCTATGTCCACACAAAAATCTTTTAAATCGGTTTTCAGTTAACGGGGAAACGCTTATAATTATACGCACACACACAATTATATTACACGTTCTGTTGATATTTTTGTATAAGTTAATGCCTCAAGAACTCAAGATTGCTTCGGCAATTTTCAGGGATAAAAAGCAGCCCATATCCGCTCGTAGAGGATCCGCCTCGTAACAAAAACTTATGAAAATCAGTTCAGAAATTAGGCCCGAACGAAAACCCCTCGACACAGGCTTGCCTAGTGAAATGATTACAGATGTAAACATTGTTTATTTTTATACGTTTATGTCCTTGTATGTTTTAAATTGTATATATAAATTTGAATAAAAAAATAAATCACCACGGTATAGCTTACCTTTACAATTTTTACGTCTTGATTTTATTTACTAACTAGCTGTGCCCGCGACTTCGTAGACTAAGTTACTCCTTATTACATCAGCTACCTGCCAATAAAAGTCCCGTCAAAATCGGCCCAGCTATTTCAGAGATTAGCCGGAGCAAACAGACAGACAGACAGACAAAAATTGTAAAAAAATATATTTTGGTATATGTACCGTATATAATTCATATACATACATGTAGTAAAAAACAGTTATTTCAATATTACAAACAGACACTCCAATTTTATTTATATGTATATAGAAAACTATATTAGGTACATACGTCATAATACAATTCAAAAAGTGATGAAACTATACGCATGATCAATTAGGTCATAGTAAATTTAGGTCAAGCGTCGTGAGCAATTCAATAGACGCACTTACTAGCATCAAGTGCATACACGGCTCAAAAGACCAATAGTTGGGTTGTAAAACTCGATTTTATAAAACCTCTACACAGAAGTATAGCATTCGAATTTAGAATGACTATAACACAATAGATAGAATGCCTCGTGGTCTCGCGGTACAAGTATGTGCCGAGTGATTAGTAGGTCCCGGGTTCGATTCCCGGGTCGAGTAAGGTGGTATTGGTTTTTCCGTTAGGTAATTCTCAGTAGCAGCTCGGAATCTAGAATTGTGTACAAGAAAACTTGGGACGCAAAACAATTGGCGAAATGTGGGTGCCGAAATGCACCTCTGCCCACCCCTTCGGGGAATACAGGCGTGAGGTTATGTATGTATGCAATAATATTTTGGTATTACTGATTTTGGTCTGTAATTACTGTTTCAATACTAAGTACAGTGTAAATAAAACCGAAATTCTAAACTTCATTATTTTTTCTATAGAATAGCCTGTTTCATTATATATTATCTGCATCGAATTTCAACCATCCTTGTTAAGAATTTCAGTCCGTCACACGTGGACGCCAAAACATTCTACCAACTTAATGTACACCACTGAACCCAAGAAATAGGGCAGATAAATCTCTTACTTATTTCTATTTGTCTCTTTCACTCGTTTTGTGCAAATATAGCTGTCTCTTTCTAACACATCCGCTCATAGCGGTCATCTTCTAAGAATTATCGTTAAAGTTTATACTGTCGTAAATTTTTAAGGAGTTTGCAATGAGATTTCCTCCGGGACGTTTCTAAAAAGCAGCATTGAATTGTTTCTCGGTGTATTTACCCTAAGTAGCTTAGATTCCCTTTTATCACCAAATTGACCACTAACATGTACTTACAACGTGTACTCTCAAATATTTTTTTAGATTTGATTTGATTTTATTTTTTAGAATTATGTTTTACTACATTAATTGCTACCTCCACCTCTTTACACCGAAAATGTCTGACCCAATTTATTTAATTTTTATTAAAATAAGTAAGTTCACAGTCTTAAAACTTACATTTTATTAAAATTTAGCGGATAATGTCGCAGAATTACTAACGGTGGCGGATTGCTAAAGTTTCGAGGCACGCAGTAGACGCAAAATTTAATTGTTAAACTAACTGTAGACTAATGAGCATCGATTATTCGATTACAGAATGCTGGAATTAATAATCGCTTACGGCTTGTCACGAGTCTTGATTTTAAGATGTAAAAAAAGTTTAAAGCCAAAAGTTTGTTGAAATGAAATGAAATAATATCTATTGAATCTACAAAATGTAAAATACATCAGTTAGAATTAAAAATTTAGTTCACCACCCTGTTCGGACGGCTGTTATCACTAGAGAAGACGGACAAGAAACTCTAGTGTTACTTTTTTCCAGTCAAGAAATAGTTTACAATATAGATACAAAGATAAAATTTTCCGAAGATAGATTTTGATACAAATAATTTTTTATTGTTTTGTTTGTATGTTAGTTACTTCATCATCAGCCCAAATACGTCCCACTGCTGGGCACGGGCCTCCTCTACAACTGAGAGGGTTTAGGCCTTAGTCCACCACGCTGGCCTAGTGACGGTTGGCGGACTACACACCTAAGAAATTCCTAAGAACTTTTAGATGTGCAGGTTTTATCACGATGTTTTCCTTCACCGTTAAAGCAAGTGATAATTCATTGTGAATACACACATAACTTCAAAAAGTCAGAGGTGTGTGCCTGGAGTTTGAACCTGCGACCGCCGAAATTCTCGACCGCGCGCCTAAACCTCGAGGCCATCACTGCTTTACTTAGTTAGTTACTTACCCACCATCAAATATCTCAATCAATTTTGATATAATTTGCTATGTTACAATATCTAAGAAACAGCGTACTTGGGATTTATAAGACTATAAATCTTCATCGACCACACTTTGGCATACAAGTACCACAAATATTATACTTTACATACATATATCTATATTTACAAGAAGAAGCAGTGATGGCCTCGGTGTTTAGGTGCGCGGTCGAGAATTTCGGCGGTCGCAGGTTCAAACCCCAGGCACACACCTCTGACTTTTCGAAGTTATTTATTTATTTATTCTTTTTATACATAATAACTTATAAAGGCGGACTTAATGCCTAAGGCATTATCTACCAGTCAACCTTAGGGTGGTGCAGAGATACATGATAGGTGCATAAATATTGATGATACAGAAAATATAGATACTCAATAAGTTATGTGTGTATTCACATTGAATTATCACTTGCTTTAACGGTGAAGGAAAACATCGTGATAAAACCTGCACACCTAAAAGTTATTAGGAATTTCTTAGGTGTGTAGTCCGCCAACCCGCACCAGGCCAGAGTGGTGGACTAAGGCCTAAACCCTCTCATTTGTAGATGAGGCCCGTGCCCAGCAGTGGGACGTATATGGGCTGATGATGAAATGATGATGATCTATATTTACATTTATTTATCTACATATCTTTCCTAGCTTAACAGTAATTAAATTATCGCGTGCTTTAACGATGGAGGAAAACATCGTGAGGAAACCTGCACACAAATTCTTAGGAATTTATTAGGTGTGTAGTCCGCCAACCCGCACTAGGCCAGCGTGGTGGAATAAGATTTAACCCTTCTCAGATGTAGAGGAGGCCTGTGCCCAGAAGTGGGACGTATTATGATGATAATAATTGAGATAGCCTGGAAGTATAATTATATTAACCCTTACCCAACACTTAGTTAATCTCCGTTGAAAGTCATACAACACATTGCTAAGAAGAAAAAAATGAGCATCGACGCTAACACATTGCTAAGAAGAAACAAATGAGCATCGAGACTAAGAGTCCTACTGTTGTAGCGAAATAGTCTGTATTGTGTTAGCACGAATGACAAATTTCGCTCGTTTGTCGCGTGTTCGTCGTGTCTTGTTAGCTCCTTCATTCATAGGAATTTCAATTAAGATGAATATAAGGAAGTAATATACGTTTTGGCTGTTGATTGCGTCTGTTAAAGCTCCACAATGATTTGTCTTATGTGTAATAATGCTAAATTTTACAGAAACAAAATTTCTTAGTCAGATCTATAGATATTATTTACGAAGTAGATGCCTTATCTTTGCAATTCCACTTTTCTTCGACTAAAGAAGGATATTATATATAAAAATAATGTCCGTGTTATATTTTGTTAGTTCCTACTTCTCCGGACTCTTTAAGACTCCATTAAATTTTTCTCAATACTCGTCATTTCAATGAAAGCCACGCGGGGATTGATCCCTTTGTATCGGGACGAGTGTCCCCGCTTGTCTGTCACTTGTTCATTCTGTCACGTACAAGGATAAAAATTTCAAACAGAAGTCTTGACATTACAAGCAACCTGAATTACTAAGAAGTGGCTGTGTCAAACATATGATAGTCTAATCGTAGGTTCGGCACATTCCTTTTCTAGTCTTATTCAACTGTAGTGTGGTTTTTGTCATCAAAAATATTTGTTTTTTTTTGGCATACGAAACTCTCGTAGTTTCAGATACCCACGACACGAGATTTGTATCTTAATGTGGGGTCAGAACTACTCGTATGTTGGATGTATATTGTATATACATTTTTAAATATAAGTTAAGCTAGTTGAGAAAATATCTTATCAAAAACTTACATTGTACCAGCGCAAGAAAATAGCGAATATAAATTAATTATTAATAAACTGTGGAATTCACAAGAAACAGAATTAAAAATTTGTATTAAAGTTCACCCACACTTGCGACTAAGGCAGTCACCATAACCGAGTGTTGTACAAAAACAGACTGTATTACTTGACATTAAATTACCTTTTTCAGGATACTTTCTGCAAGCGCAGTTCATACGCAAGACTGCACAGTAATTGGATAAACGCCGGTTTGAAACCAATTGTTCGTACCGGCGCTAAAATTAAAAACGGTGATCATATTACTTGATAAATTACAAAGGAGCCTATCCAATATATATCACATACATTAATTGTGTAGAACTTTAAAGTATGCAGATTGCCTCGCGATTTTTTCCGTGCCTACCCCTTACGGCATTAATTCATTGACGTTAAATGACTTTAGAAAGCAAAACTTTGCAAAAGTGTATTAGTTTTTTGTCACAGTTTCACGTCAAAACCAACAATGAATTGTGATAAATTTTCTAAAAAATCTTATGGAATCGTGAAGGTGGTTACAGAATTTTTATTATGGATATAGCATAATTCAGTGTCGGTACTTCCATAGAAGCCCAAAAGCCAAGTTTACCTTAAAAAAATCCGAATAATTTATAATCGTTAAGCTTTAAATCATTAATTCCCAAAGTGGTCTGGATGGACCTCCAGGGGTCCACGGGAGACTCGACGGGGGACTAGGTTGTGCGTGACAAAAAATGGGGGTCCACAATGGTAAGCGGGGGCCATGAAAATTAATTTGGTTTACAACTAAATTATTGGTTTGACTTCTAGGCAGATAATATTTTAAGAATCTCAGCGACTGTTACTTGTAAAACTTGCATATTCTATAATCAGTACAACACGTCTTGTTTTTTTTTAGAGTGCTGCTGTGGGTCCACGTAATCCATCAAAATTTAAAAAGTGGTCCAAGAAACAATATAGTTTCGGCACTTCTGCTTTAAATCTTTATTTAACAAAAGCAATTTGACATATAAACACAGATACAACTAATACAAATAACTTAATACAACATACATATGTCCTGACCCCACAATATACAATTCTAAACTACACATTACACAATTAACGTGTAACGCTTTTGGGCTTCTATAGAAGTACCGCCACTGGGATATATCAGGTTGTTTAGACATTATCAAAAATCTCTGATTTGTTCCACATTGTCCATTTTTCACTGGATCTAATTCTTGAATCCTCGCAGAGAAAATAGCCGACTAAATATATTAAAAATGTAACCACATAATATCGGTTTAATACCAACATTTCACTCTTACAAACATTCAGACCCAATATATGTATTTTAATATAACGGGTTAAAAAGAAAACTGTTTACGAAATCCAACCCGTTTACAATTTCAAAGTTGCAGCCCTAGTTGCTTCCGAGTCTCGTATAGTACCTACTCAATGGAGCCACTAGAGGGCGTTGCTCCGCACTCGGTGTTACTGAGAACTCGACTCGACAACTCAAAGGGCAAAACTATTTATCATTTTGACCATAATATACTTTTTATTGAATACTGGGAAAAACATGATGAGTTAAACAAAAGATATAACACACCCACCTACATACATAGTTCTGACTCCACACTAAGATACAAGTCTTGTGTTGTGGGTATCAGGAATCACGAGAGACTTTTCGGTCTTACAAACACCCGGTCTGGGTGGTGTTTGTCTCGATGCGGAGATCGAACCCGCGGCCTCGCGTTTCGCAAGCTGGTGGCTGAACAACTGCGCCACGAGACAGTTGCCTTTATTTAAGCCTTCATTTCTTTTTCTTTTTTTTATCTTTATTTATTTCGGGGTTTTTAAAGCCTTCATTTCATTTAAAAATACATCGAAATATTATAAACCTATCCACATTCAATGAACTTAAAACAAATATTCATCATCATCATCTTCAGCATGGGCTGATGGATATATATATACGTCCCAGGCAGGTTGCAGGTTTACAAAGAGATATCACGTATTTTAACGGTGGAGGAAAACATCGTGATGAAGCCTGCACACCTAAAAGTTCTTAGGAATGCCTTAGGTGTATAGTCCGCTAACCCGCTCTAAGCCAGCGTGGTGGACTAAGGCCTTAACCCTCTCAGTTGTAGAGGAGAACCGTGCCCAGCAGTGGGACGCATATGGGCTGATGATGTACATTGCTTGTGGCAGCCTGCCACTTTTACGTACTTCAACTACTCTTTCGGAGACACTGACGTGAGTGTTATTATTTCACAACAAAAAACAATGTCTGTCAATATCTACATACATATTTTTACATATTATCATGTATGCAAATATTTGATTAAATTTTTTGGTTTTCTTCCAACACTAATAAATTTAGCACCAATAGTCTCCGTCCTATTATTATTAATTCAAATGCCAGTCTCGTCGAGACTGATTCTTCAGTGGAAATTTGCCAGAAAAATATTAGCCATAAGACGTCTCGCAGCATAAATTGAAGTGGATGATCAAGATTCAAGAAGTCTCTGGTTCAATGCCCAGCTTGAAAAATTTGTGGTCGCGGTTCTCATTATTATGAAAACTTTATCGGTAACAGACTGTTACTAACACTAGTACTAGTACCTAGTAGCACTGTTACTAACAGTATATAATAATAACAATAATACATACTTTATTTATTAAAAACATATTAAGTTTTACACCATTTACAAATTTCTATACGACATAATATATCTAAGGATTTACTAGTAACACAAAAGTAAGGACAAGCTTGGCTTATATGGTATATCTCACGTATCGAGTACTATGAAGGTTTGAGCAAATAGGTGTAGGTAGAGACTGAATAGTCACAATTTTTTTTCTTCAACACCCATATATCTCCATAAAAAAGTCAATATTAACGTAACCTTGATTTCATATATTTGACGTAGCAACCCTATTAATTCACGGCTTAATAATAGTACCACTTGGGACGTTCGCGCGAATCTCGTAAAAGCCGGCTTGGGTACAAAGTAGCGAGGACGACTTCAGTCGAGTATCTGCGGTTGGACAGAGCTCTTTGTGCTTATATTCAAACTTTGGCACTAGGCACCCTTTGGGTATCCAAATTTGACAGTTTACAATTTTGTGATACAATTGAAAAGCTCTCAATCTAATAGATTTTACTTTGACAGTCGGTAGTAGAAGTCTTGATTTAAAGCTGAAATAATTCTGTCCAATAAAGTTGTTATCTTTTCTCACCAGTCTATTTTTCTGACCATATTAGCTGTGTGTTAGGGTGGTCTTTTGACCTACCTGTATGTATGTATGTAGTCAATCAGTATATTTTTATACTGGCATAAGTTACACTGACGAGGTGGAGTGTAGTGGAGTCTAGGTAGTCTGTCATTCCTGCCCACAGAACAGCTGAATAAGGTTAGAAGGGAAATAGACAGTATTTTGTATGGGGACGAGTTTCGCCGCTTGTCAGTCACCTGTTCATTCTACAACGATCACACGACCAATAATAAAAATTTCAAACAAAAATTAAAGGCTGCTATTGGTTGTCACACATTTATAAAAGTCTTGTTATTACACTAAGAAGCGGCAGTGTCAAACATATGATAGTCTAATCATAGCTTCGGCACGCTCGGCATGCTGTTGTTTCCATTCTAATCTTATTCAACTGTTCTGTGTTCCTGCCTCTAGAGTTACTTGCACGTGTACAATACAATTTTTAGGTATTTTGATTGTATACAAAAATCCGGCTTTTGACCGCGACTTTCCTCGCCTTAATATGAATTTCATCAATCAATGTGTCTTCAACCGTTTTTAGTATCTCATCTGTCACTGTACCAAAACCAATCACATTTCAGGAATTCCGTCTTAATAATAGTTTTGATACTACGGATACAATTACGATTATAGGCGATTTTTATGTTATTTTAAGTTATTATCGTGGAATAATATTATGAAATAAATCACGTTTTTCTGTATTACATTATACAAAAATAATATAAATAATACTTTTTGTTCACGTTTCGGTAACGCTATACAGTTATAGAGAAGGTCTTTGTTCAGTAGCTGTCACATGTTGATGTATAATAGAGGTCTACAGGAAGAAAGTATTTTAAAATATAGAAGAATTTAAAATATATACGCATAAAAATAAGCATTTAAAATAGCTTTTAAAATTATATTTTTTTAAATTTTTATTTGTTTGTTACTTTGTTGGTATGACTGTCTGGTGTATTTACTCTGACATTCCACCAATACAATACCGAAGTATTTTTAATATTATTATCATGTTACTACAAACCAAGGGATAGATTAAAAATAAAAATAAACACAATGAAAAATATGTAATGTCACACAACACAGCCTAATCATATTTCACCTAGCAACCTACTCTTATATATAAACTATAAAACCATATTAATATCAATAATACTCACTTTTAATACCACAAGAATTGGCCATAATTAAAATTTCACAGCACATAAAACACAGATGTCGGCAAAAAAATAACGTAATCACACGCTATGATTCAACACGACCACTTTACACTTTCAACACAGTTTTTAACAATTTAACAGGTTTAATGCTACTTGACACTTAACAATTGAATAATACACAGAATGAGCAATAAATTATTGTGTGTTTAATAAAGAATTTAGTGCTGCAACAACAAAAGCGAGGAGCGTAGCGCGGCGTAGGCCCGACCACCCAGAGTAACCGCTACGTACTGACGTAGCGCCAGTTTGGAGGGAAAATCGGGATTTGCGCACTGTGTTCTACGCGGTACATGTGTGGGGAATTTACATTGCAGGCCATTTTGTTTCATCAACATTTTGTTAAATGGAATGAATGCTATGAATTAGCAATTAAGTTTATTTATTTAATGTTGGCATATATTGTTTATAAAATATATACGAGTATAAATATAAAATTGACTGCCACGTGGTCTCACGGCACAAGTATGTGCCGTGCGATCCGGGACGGGTTCGATTCCCGGATCGGGAAAAGTGTTATTAGGATTTTCAGTGCAGACTAAAAACATGAAAGTGTGCCTATTTTGTATAATAAAATGCATTTATATTTCCAAAAGTAACGAATAAAATACAAAAATTTTACCAGAGTTCATTGTATTATTTTACAAGATCAGCTTATATGTAATTAATAAATATTAGTTTAAAATGATTAGCCAAAAATAATTGTTTCAGTCGACATTTTTTAACTCTGCTGCACTTAAACCAAGTGCTAGCGAATCCACTAATAAGGAAGACAAATGTTTGAGCAAAGCAAGCATTTGTGCAATCAACAAACATTGGTTTCTGGTTAAAGTTTTATGGAACTGAAAAATCTCTCATTTTCTGGCATTTATGATTACTAATTTAGTAAGTTAGAATTGTGTATTGAAGTCTAGCTTATTTGCATGTTCATTTAAGTAAAATTTAAATTGTCGACTTTTAAGCCGCATAGCGACTTCGTAGATGCGTGGGTGCTACGACGGGGACGTAGCGCTTGAACGCTAGTGTTTTGTTTAGATTAGCTGAGTATTCAAATATTGCCAATAAAGCCTAAATGGTATTTTATAAACCTATGACTTTTTTTATTGATGGGAAAGCTAATTATGGCTCTACTTCCCGCCAGCCCTGGGGGTGGGGGCGAGAAGCGTATGTCGGGGTCACCGGCCTTCCAGCCCGACGCGCGGCGCTTTATGTCCACACAGATGTTATTGCCAGGCTGGGTCCCTAACCAAATCCTAACCTACACGGAGAAAGGACACGGCCAAGGAGAACGACCGCTATGTGCGGTCGAGAAGTGCCCACCATGATTCCGCAGCCGCCTAGTGCGCCTCCGAGTCGAATAGCGTCTCGGCCGTCTCGGAATGATAGGGGGCGCAGTTGCACCCCCACAAGCTTTGTTTGGGCGCCCTGGTTACGATTGGGCACCCGCGACGGATACAGGCCACCGTGCCGCCGCCCCTCCCGCGGTCGATTTCAGTAAAGACGCACTGCCCCCACAGTGCGTCCAGCGACCCCAAGTTAGTCGCCTCTAACGACACGCAGGGAAGACCGTGGTGAGATTTTTACGCCCCCTTGCCACAGAGCACAAACCTATGACTTATGGTTACAAGTTAATTCGGAAACATTACCTATGTCAGTGATAATTTCAATCACTAAAATATTTGGCTACTTTACTTTAACTTTACAATAATTCATAAAAATTTCGTTAACCAATACAAAGACATTTGACATTTTTATAAGGAACGTAGCATTTTTCCGGGACGAAAAAACCTACGATAGACCTCGTCTCCCTATGTACCTAAAATCTACTAAGTATTACTAAGTATATTCTTAGCCAAATTTATAACTTATTATATCAGCTATGCAAATTAAAATTATCCTTAATACTTACCAAATATACTGCGACGAAACACAACACATAATGTACAAACTTGACATTAAGACAATATCTTAAAAACTTAACAAAAATTGATATCGTTAGCAGTAGTGCTAGGTTCTAGACCCGTGTTACTACTGCTAACGCCCTCATTAAATAAACTTACATACAAAGTACAATTTTATAAGGCACAGACGGCACACAATTTTTTAGTGACAAATGAAATATGTGGGTAACCAGTGTTTACAACGAAACGTCAACTTTTGTAGGTACAGAAAAAACTATGTGTGGTCCAAGTGCATTAATTGAAGTGTATTATAAAAAATAATTTAAAAGTTAAAAAAGTATATTTATGTTGATATATGTTATTTTCTTCTTCTTTTTTTTAAATAAAGTAACAAAAGCAAAACAAATATTTTTGTATATGTAAAAACATTAACACACAAAAATAAAGAGGCACAAAATAATATTAATATTAATGTGATGTGAGCTAGAGAGTGTGTTTCTGAGAGTTTGTGTACAAGGCGTTTTAAGTGTCAAAATTTATGAATCAATCATTAGTAGCTTTTCAGTTTCGTCATAATTCAGTGAGTTTAGAAAATCCACAAGAACTCGCTTACACTTATAAACTATCAATGCATACGAAACTACTTTCTTGCTTATGACTTTATAAAGATGAGGACCTAAAAAACATAATTGTCTGCAAGCATAAGAAGAAGTAAATCTGGGAGGCAAAATTATTCTATCTTTTCTTCGTGTATTAAGTAAGATAGTTTTGTCGAAACTCTTACTTGTGTGGGTTCTAAGTACTGCTCTCATTATGAACAATTGGCGAACCGTAAGCACTTTGATAGAAGAGAAGAGCTGAAAGGTGGAGGACCTGAGAGGCTTAGACAACATTACTTTTATTAACGCTCGTTGCGACCTTTCAATTCCTAGCATAAGGGTCTTGCAAGTTCCACCCCAAGTTGTTATACAATATGACAGTAAGGATTGGCAGAGGGCATAATAAATGGTCTTTAGCAAAGATTAAGGCACATGCTTGAGACGCCTAAAAATGGGTAATAATTTTCTAATTTTTGTCTTTACATTGTTCACATGTTCTTGCCATCTAAAATGAGAGTCCACTAAAACGCCAAGGTATTTAATGAAATCTACCCTATCCAATGGGGTACACATGCAGTCTTTTGGTGATTGTGAACCACAGGAGTGAGCCTTAATGTGTGTATTATTTAATACATTACGATTCAGACGAGATTTGCTAAAAACAAGATATTTAGTCTTAGATATGTTTAATGTTAGTAAATTTCTTCTCAACCAAGACATAACTTCTTCCAATCCTACTTCCGCTAAATTAGTAGTTTCCTGCCATGTAGGACTACTGAATAATAAAACAGTATCATCGGCGTATACTTCAATTTTATCGACTTTTATCTTAAGGTTGCAAAGATCATTAAGATACAGAAGAAACAAGGTAGGTCTCAGAATGCTTCCTTGCGGAACACCGTAACTAACGATAGCTTTGCTACTTGTTAGACTTCCAATTTTAACTTGTTGCGTTCTATTTGTTAAATAACTTTGAAATAGATCCAAGGCAGTACCTCTTATACCCAGTTTTTCCATTTTACGTAGCAGAATTGGGATGGACACGGTATCGAAAGCCTTTGCAAGGTCTAGAAAAATGCCAATGCATTTATTGTTTTTATCGACATGACGAGTTACGTATAGCGTGATAAACGGTGAGGGAGTTACTATCAAAATTTACCAAAAATAAACAAGCTTTATAAAAATATAATAATCTTTTCATTTACATAGCTATTGAGGTTCCATTAAAGTTTGTTGTCAAGAGATGGCGCCACTATAAATCGAGATATTTAATAGCTAGTCCGAAATCATCATTTGGAAATTATTATAAAATGTGTAATATACTTGATAATCTGCACCGCTTAGTTTTTACAAGCTTTACATAAAAGAGGTTGGTGGTTTTTTTTTTGTCATTGAAATATAAATTTATTATTTAAAATTCCATTCGAAGCAAAACAAAAAATACTCCACTAAGATAGGTATTCTTTTTTTTGCAGTTTTTATTGTTTATTCAAATATTCCTTAATATATCTGCCGACGACAATCATCGGATGATTTTGCCATTCCGTCATCATTTTCTTACTTGGCGTTACCTGAACAAACAAAATACGTATTTTAACTGTCCCGTAATCCTTTGATTCTAAATTGCCTCACTAGGTCTGGAAATTTACCCCATAAATATAAGAATTGTTTATACACAGAGTTTAATCAATCACTTACAACAAAAATTATAACTAACAGCAATTAATACTTTATGTCTTCCTCTTAAGTATATAGAGTTACGGGTCGAAATAAAATTTTAAAAACATACATACATAAACTCACGCCTGTATTCCCCGAAGGGGTAGGCAAGGGTGCATTTCTGCACCCACATTTCGCCAGGTATGTATCAGTCCCACGTAATAGGGGGCGAGCCTATTGCCGTTTTTCGGGCACATTCCCAGACTCCGTGCTGTTATTGAGAATTTTCTAATGGAAAAACCCAATAACACTTTGCCCGACCCGGGAATCGAACCCAGGACCTCAAGATCGCACGGCACATACTTGTACCGCGAGACCACGAGGCAGTCATTAAAAAAAAAGAAACAATATTAAATTTCGTATAGTAGCATATAATTAGTCGATTTTTTTACATAAAGTCTAAGATGAGTTAGGTTAAAGCTATCAATAACAATAAAGCAATTTTTAAACTAACCTGATCACCCTGCAATCGGTCTAATAAAGTAACACACACGATGCCTCCTCGTATTCCAGCCTCCGTCATGATAGCTGCAAACGCCGGCGCCTCCATTTCTATATTCCGCACGCCCAATTCACGCAACTTTTTTAAATACGACAGTTTATCTTCTTCCGTATAGTCACAGAATGGACCGTCTAAACGACCTTGTCCTAAGCAAAAGTAGTAAGAAATCATTAGTTAAATAGCCGTGATATTAAGTAAAGAATTCACATGGCGTAAAGAAAATATATTGATAAATTTATTTATAATATGTGTCAGAAATGTAGAAAAAACTTGTTAATTTCATGCGTAATTGCAATTTAAACTACAACGCCTGACAAGAATATTAGAGCAATCTTTTGTTTTGCAATAATATTATGACGTTAACAACAGGCGCTCTAATTTCATAACCTTAATAACGCTACTGACTACCGGTAAAGTAATATTTAGATTTATTCTTTGCTTTTTGGGATTAATTTAAACCTTATAACTATAAACACTGGGATATTCACAATTTAAAAAACTTATTAAAAAAAGTTTATAGGTTTACCTCGATAAAAATCGTCAGCGCCCATGGTTCCTCCTAAATATGTGTTAAATGAATCTGATTCTTCGGCTAGAGAATGAACCTCCTGGCTCAACCGCGTGTCCAGAATAGCGGGGAATTTACGAATCTCACCTAGTATTGGCTGAAAGTTAAATAAATACTGGGTGTACATAATACATAGTTCTGACCCCATACTAGGATACAAGTCCTGTGTTGAGGGTATCAGAGACTGTGAGAGACTTTCTCTTTCTCACAAACACCCATATCCAAAACAAATATTAGTGGATCACACAAACATTTTTGTCTCAGTGCGGGGATCGAACCCGCGGCCTCTCATTTCGCAAACTGGTGTCAAAGAAGAAAGAAAAAAAGAAGATTCTTCAAATGTCGATATTTCAGATGAAATAGTGTCTTAAAGTTTATTTCTAATGTTGCAAATGAATTTAGAACTGAAATTGTAGGGTGTCATTATTATTATCATTTAAATAGTAAAACACATTTAGAGGTAAATGCGTGAATTTTAATTAAAATTGTAAATAAAAACTTGAGAGTGAGTGAGTTTTGCTTTCACATATTTTCATTTCATCATCATCAGCCCATATACGTCCCACTGCTGGGCACGGACCTCCTCTACCACATATGCTTTAAATTATTAAAGTTGATTTGGAGCCTGGAGGTAGTAATGACTACTTTTTTGAGATATATTCAACATCCACGCGATACAAACCTCATGCAAAAAGTAGTGTGATAATGTACATATACTTGTGATAGAGTAGCGATGGCCTCGAGGTTTAGGCGTCGTCAATCTTGGCGGTCGCGGGTTCAAACCCCAAGAACACACCTCTGACTTTTCGAAGGTAAGTATATTCACAATGAATTATCACTTACTATAATCGTGAAGGAAAACATAGGGGGGAATAGTAAAGTATAGTATTAATAATAAAGGTAAAGTGTAACACGCACTAGGCCAGCATGGCGGACTAAGGCCTAAACCCTCTCAGTTGTAGAGGAAGCCCGTGCCCCGCATTGGGACGTGTATGTTCTGATGATGATGATGAACATATACTTACAATATTATGGCTTTTCTCCAAATTGCCATTAAGTCCAAAGGTAGACACAACGACGGATCCCGCGGGAATTCCCAGACCTCCTGAGGTACCTATCCTGAAGATAATAGGGTCTACGGCCTTCGCATAAGCCAATAACTTTATCACCTCCTGCAGAAGTGTTGTCATCGATGGTATCCCTATTCCATGCTGAAAATAATAATTGCTCAACATAAAATATCAAAATTTGTGGAAAGACGAAGAAATATTATGAAATTTTGTGAAACTCAAAAATCTGTCCTGATAGTTCCTTTCATCGACTTAGCCTACCAGATAGAATGCTCACAAAGTGACTGTTCTACGTGTTAGTAGAAAAATGTCTAGCACGCAATTTCATAAGTAACATTTTGTTCATGTAAGCCATTACAGGAGGATCTGTCATCCTCTCATTTTTTTTGAGACGCTTTAGGTACAAATTATTGCCACGAAAACTAGTTTTCTGCATATTAAATAAGCATTATACAGGTTTAAAAGAAATAGGGACTATTTTATCTTAAAAAATAATTGAATTTTATTATGATTTTTTTGCGTTACTATCAAACTTGTGCGATAAATATTTTCGATAGTAACAAGCTATACCATAACACTACCCTTTGTTTCATTTTAATTATATCAAAGTAGACACAAGGGAAAAGTTATATTTTAAAGTTAAGTAAACGTTTTTTTTTTAATCTTTATTTAAAGTTAATGTAATAACCTCATACTTACGCTAACAGCAAGAACGGGCCCGACCTTGTACATGGCGTATCTTTGCGAGTGTTTCGTCAAATTCTTAATCGGCCCATTCTTAGGCACGTTAAGTACACCAGAAATGTACTCCGCGAACTCTCGCATACGAACCTTGGTGCCGCCAGTGCACACGAACTGAAATGTGGGCATGAAAGAATTAATAAAAAAACCGGCCAAGTGCGAGTCGGACTCGTACCATTATTTATAAAAATGGCAAAAAAAAAAATTAACCATAGGTATAAAATGTATGTGGTTGTTAGGAAAACTTCAAAATTTTTATTTTTTGTCGGGATTTTCTTTAAAGCCAGGGGGTTTGTAATTACCTTAGCTATTATCTGCCTTAGTTTCCGATCACGGGTGAATACACTCTGTATATATTTAATATAAGTCATTTGTTATCGATGTTATCAGTTTTTGATATCCTTTTAAAGGACGAACTTCGAGAAATATATCGCAGAAAATACACTTACCGATAGAAACCGATATGCAGATATTCATCGGTCAAAAATGTTATCTTTGTCCTTTAACAACAACAATAAACTCATTTTTTTATTGATCATAAACGCTCAATAATCTAACAAATATCCGAATTTTCTTTAAGATTTTCTTAAATCTTTATTAAACAAAAGCAAATAGACGCATAAATGAGAACAGCTAGACCCCACAATAAACAATTACAAAATAAACATTACACAATTAACGTGTATACCTATTGATTTTGGTTTTCTATAGAAGTACCGCCACTGCAGTAGGTATATAAAAAACAAAAAATTATCTCAAACAAGCCATATTTACCTTAACATCTTGGAACATGGCGCGCAAGTCGTAACTAGAAGTGTCCATACCCAAATGGTACAGGATATCTACATCCAAGCTTTGCAGATGTTCGTTGGGCAACCGGATGGTTCCATCTTCATTCCTGAATATGACAATTGAATCAAACAGTACGGTTTAGTATTATACTTGGTTACTGTCAAGATATCTTTGAACAAATAAATAAATACACCCAACAGTCACATAAATATTTCTGACTACATTAAAATACAAGTCTTGTGTCGTGGGTATCAGAAACTACGAGAGACTTTTCGCTTTTACAAAATCACGAACCGAAATAAATATCTGTGGATTTCTGAAACATTTGTTTCAGTGCGGGCATCGAACCAACTAACTAATCAACTGCGCCACGGAGCTGCCATTATTATAATTTAATGCAAAAATATTTACAAACAACGCAGTAAATTTAAACAGACAACTGTCTGCATGAAGAAAAATATTTATATCGGTCCATTTTTACTCTTTACAAAATGCAGACAAAGTCCTGTAAACAACAACAAGGTGCAGGTTTCATGCAGGTGTTTTTATTCAAATGTATTTTTATCCATTCTTTGGAAAGTATAAAGAGTTAATTATAAATAACACTCGATTCAATGTTATTAATATGGGGTATATGCTGAGATTGGAAGTCACCAAAGAAAGACTCTCGACTCGAACTCTCTAGGACCAAAATACCAAGCGCTTTACTAAACATCATTTCTTTACACAATATCAACCCAAATCCTGAGCATGGGCTGCCTACAATTAATTTAGATTATTGCCAGGCCTTAGTCCACCACGCTATTGGTCATTTTATACAAGAAAAATCCCAGTGAAGAACTCTTTGCCGTGCAACTTTCCTCACGATTTTTCCGTTCATTTTAATTGCCTTAATAATTCATTAAGAATACACAAAACTTCCAAAAGTCTGACGTGTGCTATCACTTAAACTCACAACCGTCTAGAAGAACGTACGGTTTACCCTGGCGACCATTATTTACTTTCTTCGCTTTACACTATTTACTCGTATTTATTTATGATTTATTGTACACCATATAATAAAATATACCAGCGTGGTGGACTAAGGCCTAAACCCTCTCAATGGTAGAGGAGGCTCGTGCCCAGCAGTGGGACGTATATGGGCTGATGATGATGATATAATAAAAATAACAAAGGTAAGGTAAGGTCTCAATAAGGTAGTGTCACAAATGGCAGCCTTATCACTATCGGCGATTTCTTCCCGGAAACCTTTAGAAGGACTGAAGAGATCAGAAGCATAGAATGGGTACTTAGTCCAAATTTAATTAAATTTTGAAATTCTGTTGTACGCAAAATGTTAGAAAATAATAATAAATAAATAAAATATAGTAAGAACTAATACTAAATTCAATAAATATAAACAAACATATGAGACATACATTAAAAAATAATAATAATATCCATATTAATTTTACTATTTTATAGTAAATTCTCGCTGTTAGACTTAAAGTTTATTTTATCCTCTGATACCCACGATTCAATACCTCATTAATTAAATTAATTAAATTATATCGAATGCTGGTTACGTACATTAATTTATATCTGGCAAAATGTGTGCCTTCGATCTAGAGGATCCCATTAAATTTTCAGATCAAGCAGTGTTATGCGGTGTTTCCATTATAAAATTATCTTTAGCAACACGGAGTATGGAGGTATTTATTTATTTATTTACGACTTACTTGGGGTATTTGCGGCCCGGGTTCTTTTTCTCCCACACAGTCCTGCAGTTGTCGTAATGCGGCATGAGCCCCTTCTTGCCAGCCAGTAGGTAGTCACAGGCGCAACTCATTTTTCCTGCAAAAATAGAATGATAATTAAAATCATACATACGAGTACATACCTACATACATAAACTCACGCCCGATTTCCCTGAAGGGGTAGGCAGATTTGCATTACTGCACCCACATTTCGCCAGGTATGTATCAGTCCCACGTAATGGGGGGCGAGCCTATTGCCGTTTTTCGGGCACATTTCCAGACTCCGTGCTGCTGTGCTTAAAATCAATGAAGTACCAATACATTTCATACTATATTTTAAGATCCTCTTGTGAATTTAACCATGATACGTTCAAAGACAACCAAGCAATGAAGATAAACAAGTCTCTGACGGATTCTTAGTTGCCATCATCATCATCAACAGCCTTTATCACGTGCACTGCTCTAAGGGTTTTCTACTGGGCTCGATCTTCGGCCACCTTGTGTATATCATCATAGGTGGGCCAGAGGGCGTCCTCCACTACGTTTGCCATGGCGTGGTCTCCACTCCAAGACACGTTTCCGACAACAGTTATCTGTTCTGTTCTGCTTAGTTGTCATTAACCCGTAATTTTTAATTTCATTAACAAAACACATCACCTTCACTAATGTCATTATATCTACCGCAAGGGTATTAACTCTGGTAACTGCCTCGTGGTCTCGCGGTACAAGTATGTGCCGTGCGATCTAGAGGTCCTGGGTTCGATTCCCGGGTCGGGCAAAGTGTTATTGGGTTTTTCCATTAGGAAATTCTCAGTAACAGCACGGAGTCTGGAATTGTGCCTGAAAAACGGCAATAGGCTCGCTCCCTATTACGTGGGACTGATACATACCTGGCGAAATGTGGGTGCAGAAATGCACCTCTGCCTACCCCTTTGGGGAATACAGGCGTGAGGTTATGTATGTATGTTTATGGTATTAACTCTATTATACCAATGCATGACTAATTTCGTCCGCAACCCCGCAATAGGCCAGCATGGTGGACTAAGGCCTAACCCCTCTCAATTATAGAAGAGGCCCGTGCCCAGCAATGGGACATACATAGCCTATACATATACGTTTGATTGATGATGACTTATTTGTTGCGAACACACTACACGGTAGTATAATATCTGCAATCTTACATTGATGTTTGAAGTGATTAAAATCATATTTAATTCACATTACCAGTGTCATATTAACCACAAAGCAAGAGTAGCAATTTCTAACAAACATTTGTCTTGGTGCGGGGATCGAACCCGCGGACTCTCATTTCGCAAGCTGGTATCTAGTCCAACTGAGCCACGGGGCTGCCAAGCTGGCTTAAAAAAGGCGATTTATTTTTAAGTTTCGTCGATCCTAGTTTCCTAAAAATCCTAATCGACTCACATTGTGCAGAAATCAAGTAATATTTTAGAAACAAGTTATAGCTCATTTAATATTGAAATTATTAAGTGTGAATACATTGTCATTACCGCAAAACTGGAAGCATAACTTACTACTATTCTTCTCGTAAAAATTCCGTCACGATGTTTTCCTTCACCGTCTTAAACAATTTCAATCTTACAAAATATCTCCAAACACAATTGAACCATAAAATAAAAATATACTGGAAATAATTTTAATAACAAAGATTAAGTTCAAAGTATTTTAACGCACTTGTGTTTCCAACACACGACCGCACACAAATGGCCTGTTCTTGAGTTGTGAACAAACAATATAAAGCCGTTATGCACGTACAGAATGCATCAACTCTAATGCACTTATAGATATGCCGATAATCTTGTGGCGGTAGCAACACGCCAACATAGATGTAGTTTTTTTATATTCACTTACTAATTGTTAGTATTTTTAACCTTATTTAAACATGCATTGTTTTTATTCATTACTTGTAATTTTTTAACTTAAACAGGCATTGTTCTATTTTGTAATTATGACTGCAGACGTTTAACCATAAACATCTGCGAGTTGTAAAATTTATCACAACAAGTATTTTTTATGTATCATATTGTAAAAGATTAGGAAATGCTGTTGTAAAATATTTTGTTAAATTCTCCAATTATAAATACTCGTTCATGCCGGTGCAATAAAACTATATTACTTAGTTAAGCTCTTTAACACCGGCAATCTTTGGAAATGGATTGATCGTTTTGGACAATAGCGTTTTGGACAACATCTGTATGTTTGGGCGATCCCATATTTTTTATTGAAGCGATAGACCTTGGTTTGTGTTCGTTGAAATGTATTTTTTTATGTTTAATCCCTACCGATCCTCCCTCGGGGAGACCGATAAAAGGGTCGGTTTATTTGGGTGAAACACAGTCTGCTATCACTCGTGACACGCACACCACGCTCCTATACGCTGAATTTGTTATTCTACCCTGTCTGTGTTAAGTGTTATTTTAAATATACCATAGTTTGTTCCCGAAATCGCGTGCTCATTTTTAATACCCACTCCCTACCGTACAACCAAAATCTTAACATCGCACTTACATTATGCAGTTAATGCATCGACCATTTATGGTCTAAGATTTTTTTATATAGACAGATAAGAATGACCGCTCCAATGATACAGATAGTGCACACAACCACACTAAATCCTCGAAAGGGTAGACAGAGGTGCATTTCTTCGACCATCTTTAGCCAATTTAGTTTTTAATCCCACGTAATGAGGGGCGAGCCTATTGCCGTTTTTTCGTCCTTAAGTTCATGGGTGAAGAACCACAAATTCGTCACCTACCTTCTCGCACAGATCAATTTTCATATGGGAATATTCCAGCACGTTGAATTTGTTCCGTGCTATAATTCGCTTCTTCGTGATATCTTATTTCAAAATTAAAATACGTCATAATTTATTAAGAACTTCTAATTTCACAGTCTGTCTGGGAATCAAACCCGCTCCAGTTGAAGCGGTGTCTTATAAGACCGAGCGGCGCGTACCCCAAGTTATTCCATAGCAAAAAATATTAAAAACATTCCACATCAAATTATGCACACTGCATACAAAGAACCTTATTATAGCAGCACACTGCGATACACTGCATCGGAATTTGAATTGACGGTATCTACATTAACACACGTTTGTACCCCCGAAAGCATAAACAGACGCTGCGGGGGCAAGGCGTCCACATAGAAGGTGACCCCGAGAAGGGCGGCGGCACGGTGGACTGTGTCCGTCGCGGGCGCCCAAAAAATTTAGGTGCCCGAATTAAGTTAGTGTTGGTGCAACTGCGCCCCTTAAAAATCCGAGACGGCCAAAACGCTTTCGTCTCAGAGGCGCACCGAGCGGCTGTGGCACTATTGTGGACGCTTCTCTCCCACGCACCATAGTCGGTATGCGTAGGGATTTTGTTAGGGACACAACTCGGCAATAGGATCTGCGCAGACGTGACGGCCCGCGCGCCGTTTTTGAAGCCCGGTTACCCCGACATACGCTTGCCGCCCCTCTCCCCCAGGGCTGGCGGGAAATAAAGCCATAAACAGCTTTCCCCTCAAGAAAAAATACATTATTTCGTCCCACGATGTAGTAGTTTGTTTCTAACTCTCCGATACTACCGTAAATTTAAAAAAATAAAACTGCTCAATCCGGGTATCAAAGCCAAGACTATCAGAACATACCGCCCTCTTTATGCCGCAGGATCAACGAGGCTTTTGATAGATAAATCATCATCATCATCAGCCCATATACGTCCCACTGCTGGGCACGGGCCTCCTCTACAACTGAGAGGGTTTAGGCCTTAGTCCACCACGCTGGCCTATTTCGGGTTGGCGGACTACACACCTAAGAAATTCCTAAGAACTTTTACGTGTGCAGGTTTTCAGATAGAGGATATAGAGGAGAGGAGATAGAGGATTTCAGATAGATAAATCAATGTATTGATATTTTTTGAATCTTAATTTTTTGTTGATTAGCTCATTGCTATACGAGTAATGCAATTTATCGATTCATCATTTGAGAACATGTTGGGGAGTACTTACAGTGCACGTAGGTGCAGTAGACTGTCGGTGGCGACAGTATAATAATTCACAGTTAATGGCAATTGCTACAATTGACAATGATCAATTTATCGCGTCATCTGACCGTCTGTAATCATTCGAATAATTTTAGAAACTATAATTTGTGTCTGTATTTTTTTTATATCATAATATGTACTTTTGTACAAGAAAAAAAAACTCAGCGATCTGTTTACGAAATTATGTTTTCAACGAATTATCCTGTACTTTAACGGTGATGAAAACATCGTAAGGAAGCCTGCATACTTAAAAGGACGTATAAAGTTACTTCGATTCTTAACTAGGTCTAAGTGTTATTGAGGGTTTCTTTTAGTAAATTCTCAATAGCGGCACAGAGTCTTAAAACGTGCCTTAAAAACGACAATAGTCTTGACTGAACTCGACACACATGACATAATACATAGCTGGCGAAACGTGAATATAAAAATACGCCCATGACCCTTTGTGGATGTAGGCAGAACGTATGTATGTAAAAATCAATTACAAATCCAAGCTTATCAGAAACTGGGCTCTGTCACAAACAACTAAATAGATAACAAAGTATTTATGAATCATGTTAAAAGCCCTTTATTTCACATATTATGATAAAACAGGTTACTGATATGTTGGATGTAGACTCAACCGATTGTTACGATAGTCGTTACTGCCAATGGGTTGATACCAAAGAGCCTCGACCAACATCTTCGGAGGCTCTCAATCGATTGTTGGGTCAAAACCCACATGCAAAAAGTAGTGTTATTAGGCACGGCTCGTGACAGCCCCGTGGCGCAGTTGGCTAGACACCAGCTTGCGAAACAAGAGGCCACGGGTTTGATCCCGGCACCGAGACAATTATTTGTGGATCCACTAATATTTGTTTCGGTTCCGGGTTTTTGTGAGACCGAAAAAGTCTCTCGTAGTTTCTAATACGCACGACACAGGACTTGTATCCTAGTGTGGGGTCAAAACTATGTATGTGACTGTTGGGTGTATTTATTTACTTATATATAAAAGATATTGATGGTGATGAGACTATAGTATTCAAGGATCGATCAATGTGAAGATTTGCGATGCGTGGCATTACATTTTAATCTACATAAAAACTGCATGCTATATTTATTTGAAACTTGACAAAGAACGCATACGCAAAGTCCATGTTGAAACAAAAGATCGACTGACAGTTTTATATTATCTCTATATTTTAGTAGTAATGTATTTGTAAAATCATTTCAGTTTAATTTTAGATAAGATTTTAGTTTTTGGATACATTGTTTTTATTTTGTACGTTTGTAACGAGATAAATTATGCCTGAGTGAGTATTTTTTATTCACCTGACATGAACCAGTGGCGGTACTTCCATAGAAGACCAAAAGTCCAGCTTGCCTTAGAAAAGTCCGAATAATAATCCATACATACATACATAACCTCACGCCTGTATTCCCCGAAGGTAGGTGTAGGCAGAGGTGCATTTCTGCACCG
This sequence comes from Hemaris fuciformis, assembly GCA_907164795.1. Lineage (NCBI taxonomy): Eukaryota > Metazoa > Arthropoda > Insecta > Lepidoptera > Sphingidae > Hemaris > Hemaris fuciformis. The sequence goes on from OU015454.1 coordinate 3,966,759, forward strand.
ACATTTGGCCAGGTATGTATCAGTCCCACGTAATAGGGGGCGAGCCTATTGCCGGTTTTCAGGCACAATTCCAGACTCCGTGCTGTTACTGAGAATTTCTTAATGGAAAAACCCAATAACACTTTGCCCGACCCGGGAATCGAACCCAGGACCTCTAGATCGCACGGCACATACTTTAGGCCGCGAGACCACGAGGCAGTTTAAATTTTTATTTAAAAAACCAATTTGACATAAAATTAAGAATATCCTGACCCCACAATAAACAGTTATAAAGTAGACATTCACATTACACAATTAACGTGAAATACTTTTGGACTTCTATGGAAGTACCACCACTGGAATGAACACGCCGACTTCATTTAAAAACACCCACACTCTCACCTGAACACAAAATGCAGTGGAACAAAATCTGCAGTTACGTTTCAGCAACTGTGTTCTTATTCCCACGCGAGAAGTGAAGAGGCGATTTTTCAGGCACATATGTAGGACTTGTACCTAGTGAGAGTTTCCGTACTAGGAAATATACGTAAGAATTATTAATTCTTAACTTTCTTCATGTGCCCGTAAAGTATTTGTTTTGAAATCTGTAATTATTTTTCTATTTTATTCGAATTGAAAGGACAGTCAAGATCTAAGTGCTCGCTAAACTTCCGTCCTCCATGCCGCTTCATGAAACTATTGATTTTGATAGTTGAAGTTTCGACATTGTATATGGAGGGGAATAGCCTTTTCTGACACCATACAAGACACATTTTTTAATGAAATTATTTATATGAAACTTATTATGCCCCATTAAATATAAAAATATAACTAACCGCCTAGGAACGCCTAAGTACATCGTATCTTAATAAATTAAAGTAAACATCATCATCAGCCCATATAGGTCCCAGTACGGGCCTCCTCTACAACTGCGAGGGTTTAGGCCTTAGTCCAACACGCCGGCCTAGTGCGGGTTGGCGGACTGCACACTTATGAAATACCTAAGAACTTTAGATGTGCAAGTTTCCTCACGATGTTTTCCTACACCGTTAAAGTACTTATGTGATAATTCATTGCGAATACATACAACTTCGGAAAGTCAGAGGTGTATGCCTGGGGTTTGAACCCGCGACCGCCGAGATTCTCGAACGCTTGCCTAAACCTCGTGGTCATCACAAAAAAAAAGTAAAGTAAACTAACGTACCTGAAAGTCTTCCACTAATATTTAAAGCCAGTAATATTTCCACGAGTTATACAAAGTCTAAAACGCCAATAATTATACAAGGCAATGACTTATAACGAGACTTCTAGTCACATTTATTATTTTATTATTTTAAAGCAGATTTATAAACACTACACGTGTTCCGCACATCACTTATGCAACTTAAATAATACCTATCATAAATTTATCATTGTTTTACTGAGGTCAGTTTTAGATACTACTATCGAAGCAGGCAGAGCGGTCAAGGATGCTGTGACGTCATTTGTTTGATCGTTATTGTTCTCTGTAACATTTGCGATTGATATATATATGTACAGTATAGTAAACAAATTTTATGCATTTTTTTAGCCTAAATAAAATATCTGATAATGCATTTCCATTCAAATCGATAGCCCCGTGGCGCAGTTTGTTAGACACCAGCTTGCGAAACGAGAGGCCGCGGGTTCGATCCCCGCACCGAGACAGATGTTTGTGTGATCCACAAATATTTGATTCGGGTCTGGGTGTTTGTGAGACCGAAGTCTCTCGTAGTTTCTGACACACGAAACAAGACTTGTATCTTAATGTGGGGTCAGAACTATGTACATATGTGACTGTTGGGTGTATTTATTTTCATAGAACAAAGCTTATTCTTAACACCTCTACCAATACTATAAGCTTAACTTTTATTTATAATAGTAAATTTAATCCGTACCTAATCATTTCGACGCGTTTTAAATTCATATTACTTTTGCGGACCAGATTCATCCAGGCGCAATGATATGAAAAGCGTTCTTTACTAGAATTCACCTAAAAATTTCATCATCATCAGTATACGTCAGTAAACGTCCCACTTCTGGGTACGAGCCTCCTCTACAAATGGGAGGCGTTAGGCCTTAGTGCACCACACTGGCGTAAGGCGTGTTAGCGGTCTACCTAAGAAATTCCTAAGATTTTTTTAGGTATGCGAGTTTGTTTAGTTTAGTGTGGACTATGGGTTGCTACACCATTAAAGTATGTGATAATTCATGTTGAATACACACATAACTTCGATAAGTCATGTCTGGGGTTTGAAACCGCGACCGCTGAGATTCTATACCGCGCCCCTAATCCTCGAGGTTATCACTACTTCCTAAAAATTCTATCTTTGAAAAAAACTGCAGATCCAAGAGTTTTTACAAGTATCTTACGCACGCACGCACGCTCGCTCGCACGCACGCACGCACATTCACACACGCACACATAAACACACTCATTTGTACTGCTTGTTTGTTCTGTTACAGGTGTGTACCTTGTCCTGCGGCTGACCCGTGCGCCCAGTCCGCCGGTATCAAGTCAGGGTTGAGGGACGGCAAGCCCATTGATGGGAAACAGGAGCAACCGTGCCCATGCAGGTCCTGCTGCTGCGGGAAACCTCCTATTGTCAAGCCGGTTCGTTTAGTTTTAGACATTAACCCATTCCTCCCCTCTGTCCTATTTATAGGACACTATATTAAACATTTTTTTAGTTGTTAGGTCTTATTTTTGTTGTTTCTGATGAAATTCATAATTTCACTCTATATTTCTAACTAGCTTTTGCCCGCGACTCCGTCTGCGTAGACTTCTGGGTTGGGTGCAGAAACTAACTAAGTGAATCTATAAATCAAAAATTAAGCTAATTGTTGCAGTAGTTCACCACTGGAGGTCATTTCTGTCTTTGAGAGTCGTCTCAAGTGACATTATGACATTTTTCATAACCTCAGATCGTCTCATAAATTTATCGCGAAAATGTATCTAATGTCATCTAGGTGCGTATAATGGCACTTAACATCGCATAATGACACCGAGCCCCATAAAAATGCACATGATAACATTTTACTGTACCGGTACCAGTCACCACTACTCCACAGTGCTAAATGGCATTTAACGTGAATTCAAGTCATCCAGGATACTGACTTCAAATAATGGTGCCTTTCGCGATTTCAGTTCCAAAAATGGCACCTAAATTCATAAAACGGAAAAATAGCTCTTCTATTCCTTAAGTTCCACTAAAATTCTTCTAAAATTGCCATAAGTGCCAAATATGGCACCTGTCGTCGCGTGATTTCCAATAACGGCACTTGTAGCCTTATAGATTCGACTAATGGAATCTGATGTCACTTCATCCGATAATGGCACCTAACGTCACTTAACATACACCAATAAAACTTATCGTCACTTAATTGTACATAACCGCACATAATCTTCCTTAAAGTTACTTATGGGTAAGCTCTTCAAAATCATATATCACATAAGAGAACTTAAAACCACCCAGTAGCAATACCAATCTAATAATGGCAAGTAAGTAACCTAAGTGCGTTTAACGTCACCTAAGTAAACTTAAGACCACCTTATGACACTTAACCGCACTTAACTATATTCAACGTAACTTAATGAATATGTCCCTTTTAAAGGTCTCATTTATGTCCATACCAAAATTCATTCAAATCGGACAAATGGTTTAGGCGTGAAAGCATAACACAGGCAGTGTTACTATCGCACTACAATATATGCTCATCCCACGGGAACCCTACATATTCCCGGGATAAAATGTAGTTTATGTTACTTCATAGTGTCCCATTTGTATTCAAACCAAAAATCATATAAATCGGGCGAATAGTATAGGCGTGAAAGCCCATTCCCACGGGAATACTACATTTTCCGGGATAAAAAATATCCTATGTTGCGTCGGTGGGTCCTATGTAGCCCCATACTAAAAATCATTTAAATCAGTCCAATGGTTTAGGCCGGAAAGTATAACACAGGCAGCGTTACATTCGCATTACAATATATGCTCATCCCGCGGGAACCCTACATATTTCCGGGATAAAATATAGTCTATGTTACTTCATAGGGTTCCATTTATATGCATACTAAAATTCATTCACGTCGGTCAAATGGTTTAGGCGTAAAAGCAGAATATTGACAGAGCTACTTATATCCATTCCCACGGGAATACTACATTTTCCGGGATAAAAAGTATCTTATGTTGCTTCGGTGGGTTCCATCTACCCCCATACTAAAAATCATTTAAATCGGTCAAATGGTTTAGGCGTGAAAGCATAACACAGGCAGCGTTACTTTCGCATTACATTATATGGTCATCCCACGGGAATCTTACAAATTCCCGGGATACAATTTAGTCTATGTTACCACATTGGATTTCATTTATCTCTGTACAAAAAATCATTTATATCGGTCAAACGGTTTAGGCGTAAAAGCAGAATATTGACAGAGCTACTTATATCCATTCCCACGGGAATACTACGTTTTCCGGGATGAAAAGTATCCTATGTTACTTCTGTGGGTTCCATCTATCTCCATACCAAAAATCATCGAAATCGGTTCAGTAGTTTTTGAGTTTAAGCGTAACAAACATCCAAAAATCCAAAAATCCAAAAATACAAAAATCCAAAAATACAAACCTTTCCTCTTTATTATAATAGTATAGATAAAATAATTTTTTTTTTCGCTGTAAATAATGTGAAGGTGAATAATTGCTGAAATCATATTTTTTTTCAATACACCGCGAAAAAAAATTCTTTTCTTACATATTATTTTTTCCTAATTAATACATTTCACCAAAAAAATCCAATGTTTTCGATGCTTGGGAAGAAGATAGATCAAGACTCGTGATGATAGCAAAATTATTAATTTTTTTTGTTTCACTAAACAATCAGTTTTATCTAGTGGCATTACTGTAAATACTTTTGGTCTTTAACTAGCTTCATCATCAGCGGTCCACTATGAGACATAGGTCGGTCCGAAAATCCATTAACCCCATTGCTAGTCTTGTCTATCCGAGGCCGGCCATCCTACAAAGATATTTCACCTAGTGTTACCTAATTATACAAAATTCTATTCAGAGACAATCAGGGAAGGTACATACAAACATCCCACAGAACTTGTGCAAACACAGTTTCTAAGATTCCTCACTCAATGTCCTACCTACTAACAAACTTGCCTAGAACATCTTACGTACTTTAGACTAGTTCTAAATTAGTTTTGTTTGTAGTCGTAGTCTGACAACCACCCCGATTCACCCGTGTAAAATTTGAATATGCGTACGTATTCATGTTTTAAAAAGTATGCTTTTTCAGATTATATGTTTTTTCTAATTATAACACATTATTGTACACTTACGATACAGATTGTACATCATTGTATTGAATAGGAGAAGGGCAAAAATGGCGGTCTTATCGAACATGGCTATCTTTTCAAGACAACCATAGGATGGAAATTCGAAATGGCTATTCATATCAACATTCTCAATTATGATCGTAGTATACTAAACTGTTGATTATATCTTTTAGTGCTACAAGCAGCCCAAAATCCCGGACTCGTACGCGCCTCGACGATGCTACATGAAACCATCGGCGCCTGTGGAGAGCTGCACCACGTACAAGCTATCTTACCTGCCCGTCGACGGTTGCAAGAACTTGCGAGGCGAGGCGAGGAAACCGGCTCCCAACTTGGTGCCGAGCTGCGAGCCCATGGAAGGAAGTACGGTGCAGAAGGTAGGCAGTTCTCAATGTTTAAGTATAAGTCCAGAAACGACGGTTCACCTTATGATTGGAATAACCTTTGGAAGTGTGACATGACATGTAGCACTACACTTGAGGACGAATTTCGTTCTAAAAGTGCCATCGTAGTCGAGCTGGCTCCATCCATATTTCTTTATCAAAAAGAGAAAGTAATAAAACTAAAAGACTTTCATTGTGTAATGACAAATTAGTCTTTCTTTTACGAGAGGACAGCGCCTTAAGCTCCCGTGTTCGGTACCTCCGGGGAGGCCGAAAGGGGTAAGTCTCTGGCCTTCCAACAGTTGGGTCCCTAACCAAAATCCTACGCCAGCATACCGATTAAAAACAATCAGTCTAAGCATAAAGATTTGAAGACTCTAGTACCAGCGCTGGTAATCTTTAGCAAATTGTATCGTGTTCTGAAGCTTCCCGTTATTTCAGTTGTCTTACCTGCCGAACGCTGTGTGTGTGACGCAAGCGATCCGTCCGTGCCACCACGACATGTGGGGTCAGGGTCCCATGCAGAACCTCACCACGCAGAGACACGACTACGTGCCCAAGCCGTGCGTCCTGAGGGAGAACTTCAAACCGGCGCCCAAGTTTCACGCCATTGAGCAACCGTTTGAAAGTGAGTCGTTTGTGAATTGATCGATGATGACGATTTGAATTTTGCTAATCAAAGGTCGCCACATATAAAGTAGTTGTAGGAATATACTGTTGCGGAGTGAGGGACAGTTTCATAGATAAAAGGATGAATAAATAAATGTGAAAGCGAGAAGAAAACAACAGTTTCACCGAGCCGCAAGTTAATAAGTGATCCATCATCCATCATATTCATAGCTTACATAATGTGTATAAATAAATAAACAAAATCTGTTTAAATGGTTTTGACGCATAACTAGTAATATACAGTTGAATTACAATTTTGAAGGGTATTTGCTCAAGTGTTTGTGACATAACATTGTTTCTGTGAAGTGAGGGTAGTTAAGTGTTGCAATTTATAATATTCAAGACTATCGTGAGATGCTGTCTGGTACAAGTTCTACTACGCTCTGGTGCATGTTGTATTAATATTAATCTACATCGACGGTCCGACTGTTATATTTCACACATAGACTTCAGTATTTCTATGGTTTAATATCAGGTATGTCTTACGATCTATCAGTTTCATTGCCAAACACGTATATTGCCATGATCCAATAAAATAAATGATGGCGAATACAAATAAAAATACTTTCCCTGTGAGTTTTCTTCTCCATCACTAATATTCGGAATGGCAGCACTAATTGCTTGAGAAATTGAATTTTAATATAAAAAGAACCTCGATTTCGACATTCAGTTCTGTTATTTCGTTTCTTTTTTGCCACACAGTGGTACGATCCTAGTCACATTTATTGTCATTGCAGTTTTACCACACCAGTCTGAAATGAATGCATTATTCCATACCCGCTTTGCAATTACAAATTCCCCGTACTCCAATAATTAATCCGTCTCTATTAATGTCCAACGTTTGTTGACGTTCAATGTTTGCTCTTGGTATCCAGTATATAGGCTGGACGTATATTGATGTCAAGCAGAAGCCACGCTGGCTTTGGCGATATTACTGCGTGCTTCGGTGCTATGTTTATCGCATATGTAGGTCCTTGTTGTTCGAAAGCCATGTACGGTGCAAAACAATAAAGTGAGTACCACTATACAATATTACTAACATAAACGAATGAATTTTTTTCATATACTTTGAATTATGCTTACAGAAATTAGAAAATTTTATGTGTGTAAAAAACTTATTGTGCTTAAAATTATTGTCATCGCGTTGAATTCAACATCAGCGCCTTCATAAAATAATATATCAAGAACAAAGAGTCTCTGGACGAACCTATTGTTTTTTAAGTATTTAAACAAGCAAATATCTATTCAAGATCGCAGTTTTAAAATTTTCATCATTTGGCACACTTTTTCAACCCATTTTCTTTAAATGTCACGACACTATTGACCATCACATTAAATATTTTAGATCGCACAATCAACAAGCTGTCGTACGTGCCTCCGGAGAGAATGGAGCCGACCAAGTCGTTTGCTCCAGAGAGGTGCTACGAGAAACCCGCCGCCAAGATGGACGCCTGCACCACTCACAAGATGAGCTACATGCCCAACCAGGTATCCATCATTTGATTGACTGCCTCGTGGTCTCTCGGCACAAGTATGTGCCGTACAATTTAGAGGTCCTGGGTTCGATTCTCAGGTCGGGCAAAGTGTTATTGGGTTTTTCCATTAGGAAATTCTCAGTAGCAGCACGGAGTCTGGAATTGTGCCCGAAAAACTGCAACAGGCTCGCCCCCTATTACGTGGGACTGATACATACCCGACGAAATGTAGGTGCAGTAATGCACTTCTGCCTATCAAATCAGTCAGGAATCCGTCAGAGTCACTGCGTACCTGTTGGTGCATGTAGTCTGTATTTTTCTTAAATATGCATGAATATAGGCAATAGGCTTGCTCTTTATGACGTGAGACTTCGAAGGCCTGCCGAAACGTGTTACGAATTCATACATTCTACGACTACCCTTTGTGCATGCGACATATTATTTTTTCAAAAGTAAACAAACTAATTGACATCACACCGATGTGTGAATCGGCAGTGTTCTTGAGTAAATTTAAGGTAAATTGATAGGCTTAACAAATGAAATTTTCATCTTTTTAAAGGTTCTACCAAAGGAGCCGGTGCCGTGGGCGTGCAAGGGTCAGTACCAGAAACCGTGCCAACGATTGGACACCAACACCACATATACCATGAGGTAATTGGACAAGTGAATCTGTTATTTAGAAATCTTCTTAATATAGGTACTCGTGCCTAGATATGTTTCTATATGATCCGCATACATTTATTCCCGGCCTGGAACAGGAAAAGAATAACGCCATTTAAAAAAATACAATATATGTAACATTAGCAATAGTGAGGTAAATAAATAGATATAAGTACCCAACAGTCACATACATAGTTCTGATCCTACAATAAGATACAAGTCTTGTCGTGGGTACATGGGTAACTTCGAGAGACTCTTCGGTCTCACAAACACCCAGAATCGAAAAAAAATATATGGATCACACAAACATTAGTCTCTGTGCGGGGATCGAACCTGCCGCCTCTATTTTCGTCTCTATTGTCTAGCCACTGGGCTGTCAATGCTGTCATCTACAAATAAGTGGTACGGTTCCGGTTGTTTGAATCCCCTAACTCCCTTGTAGTATCAAGACTAGATATGCATCTTATTGTGGGGTCAGAACTATGTGACCGTTTATTAGTTTACACCAAGACCTTAATACGTACCTTATAGGTAGGTACAGTTGTTCGTTAAGGTTCTTGTCCTTGTTATTCATCATCATAATAAGCCCATATAATACGTCCCACTGCTGGGCACAGGCCTCCTCTACGACTGAGAGGGTTTAGGCCTTAGTCCACCACACTGGCCTAGTGCTGGTTTCCGGACTTCTTGAAATTCTTGAGAACTTTTAGGTGTGCGGGTTTTCTCACGATGTTTTTTCATCACCGATAAAGTGCCTGATAATTCATTGTGAATACACATAACTTCGAAAAGTCAGAGGTATGTGCCTAGGGTTTGAACCTACGACCGCTGAGATTCACGACCGCTCGCCTAAGCCTCGAGGTCATCACTACTTATCGTTGTTTATAAAAAATATTTATTTTGGATTAAGTATTTCAAACTGTAAAATCTTTACCTACCAATTAGGGGAGTAATTGTGATTGAATCACATTAATGTCTCGCGTTTCCAGCTTTCTAGACGCCGGGAGCGACTGTCGCCGACGGGCCATCATCCCTGACAGCTGCACCAACCCAGTCACTGCGTCGAAAAGATTTGAAACTCAAACCGTATACAAGAATAGGTAAATTGTAATATTCATACATAGCAAGATCGATTAAATTGTTTTTTTTTTCGGTATAAATGACCATTATAATAGATATCTTCTCAGGGCATTTAAGAACAATACTTAGCGTTAGTTTTGAACTCCATATCTTTCTAATATTAGGTCTTTAGCATTCATAGCCATAGCATAATACGTGTAAGAGGCAAGATGTGTATGGATGCTGGGTTTATTATCAGCATATCGTCTTCCACTGCTGAACGAAGGCCTCCCCAAGTAGGCGCCAACCATCCAGTATTGAGCAGCCCTTAGGCATCCGCTACCCGCCGCGATTCTAAAGTCGTCAGACCATCGTGTTGCAGGACGTTCTACACTACGTCTACCTAAGCGCGATCTCCACTCCAACACTTGTCTGCTCCAACGGTTGCTGGGTGATGAATAGAAATGGAGTAATTTTATCTTTTTGTTTTCAGCTACATGCCAGCCACAGCTCCCATTCCTCAACCGGTGAAGCCCGCCCCGAACCTGGTGCCGTCTACAGCGCAAATGGAGGGAGACACGGTGCAGAAGGTGATTGTGGTTGCAGCAATTTAAATACTTTCACTATTGTAAAATAAAACGGCCAGCATATGCTAGACATACAAATATTTGTCGCGCCGTATATGCTGTTAAAGGTATGATTGTGTGTACTAATTAACTATTTTAAGGGGTTACCCAACCTTAGCGGTGGATTATATATATATACTATAATATTAATGCGAAGGTTTGGATTTATAAATAAATAAATAAAATTTTGCCAAAAAAAATGAAATTGACGAGGATGTAACCTTAGCATGGTATTTCAAAATGACAATATTTTTGCGGGAACTTCATTTATAAACGTACTAAAACGCTCGTGGTCTGTGTTTCAGTTGTCGTACCTGCCAAACCCGGTGTGTGTGACGCAAGCGATCCGTCCGTGCCACCACGACATGTGGGGGCAGGGTCCCATGCAGAACCTCACCACGCAGAGACATGACTTCGTCCCTAAGCCGTGCGCCATCCGCGAATCTTACAAGCCAGACAACAAGTACCACTGCGTTGAACAGCCGTTTGAACGTGGGTAGACCAAATTTTATCGTCCTTTTTTCCTCTTAAACATGATTTGTCCTTGAACAGATGTTGGATGAGACATTGTTAAGTGGATTTGTCAACGCCTGGTTTGGTCTCATTCTTCCTAAAATGAGTTGGTAATAAAGCCTCATTATAGTCTATCATAATTCTGTCAAGGGATGCAGGGCATGTTCTAAGTCCTCAAGCATTTAATAATTACTTAGTTTACGCATTACTATTCAAGGTATTGAAAAAATTAAATTTTATGGATTTTCTTATAAATATCGTAATCAAAGGACATTCATATATAACTGACATCCCCGCGGCACAGTTGGTTAGACACCAGCTTGCGAAACGAGGCCGCGTGTTCGATCCAAAAGACAAGACAAGTGGTTTTTTTTTATGTTGGATCCACAAATATTTTTTTAGGGCCTGGGTGTTTCTAAGACTCGTAGTTTCTGATACTCACGACACAATACTTGTATCTTAGTGTGGGGTCAGAACTATTTATGTGACTGTTGGGTGTATGCATTTAGGTATATTGTTTTTTAATGATTCATACAAACATTGTTGCTACTGAGAAAAAAAAGTAATTTTCCGACCACGGAATCGAGCCACACAAAATGAATTTTTAATTGTTTTTTTTTCAGAACGCACCATCAATCGCATGTCATACATTGACCCAGGACGTATAGCCGTGCCAGAATCGTACGCCCCGGTGAAATGTTACGAAAAACCTGCAGGTTTGTTTCAAAAACAACTACAATGTAATTATAATGTAGTGATAACATTTCTAGCCTAGGTGGGGCTGTTTATTAAACAGTACCTGGATGACCGAGCTTTGCTGGTTTTTTTTTTTTACATTGTGTTTTTTGGAAATTATATTTAAGTACGAATTACTAATAAAATGATGAAATATGAATAATGTTACTTAACAACGCCATCTGCTGTTGTGTCGTTAAAGCAATTAGTTGCTCACAAAAAATAGTATTATTATTCGCCAATAGATGTCATACTCAAACGCCTCCTTTTTGTTATTTTTCTTCCAAATGACATTTTCTAAAAATGATTCCTAGCTAGATCGATTTATCGCCCCCGAAACGCCCTATATACTAAATTTTATGAAAATCGTTGGAGCCGATTCCGAGATTCCAATTATATTTATACATATATACAAGAATTGCTCATTTAAAGATATAAGATAACCTTGTATGACTAGGGCTCGTGGATTCGATTTCCGCACCTAAACAACTGTTGATCCACAAATATTTTGCATTGGATCAATCGTAGTTTCCAATATACACACGTCGCTTTCTTAATTTGGGATTAGAAATGTTTGACATATGGAATTAAGATCAGTACAAACGAGCTGTCCGTTCACACAAATCTACAAAGCCCCAACTTAAAGCGTTGGTATAGAAATATTACGAAACCTGAAGCCAAGAAGATTTGGCACACGAATTAACATACGAGATTCGGATTGGAGTCTGGCAAATAGTGGTTTAATGACTGTTGAATCGTTTTAGAATCGACTTACTTTGTACTATTTCTATATTTATCTGCACATTTTATAGCACAATTAACTTGGAACTCATTAGTTAAGAAAAAATCAACTGCATAGGTTTTTTTATATGAATAACTTTTATCTGTCGATGGGAATGATTAGAGAAGAACGCGCTTATAAGCTGTTGAAAAATAAATCCTGCTTTTTATTCTATATCGTATTTTCAATTTCGTATAAAAAATAATGCAAACTTATGTTACTGATATTAGGAGTACACGTAGCGTCTTCGTGAGTTATTTCTAGTACATCTTGTTTATTATACACTGACTGCCTCGCGGTCTCGCGTCTCAAGAATGCACAGTACGACCTAGAGGTCCCCGATTCTCGGCACCACTTGGAAATTCTCAGTAGCAGCACGGAGTCTAGAAATGTGCCCGAAAAGCGCCTATTAACTGGTCTGACTGATACCTGGCAAAATTTGTGTGCAGAAATGCACCTCTGCCTACCCTTTCAGGGAATACAGGCGTGAGGTTATGTATGTATACACTTTTCAGCTAAAATGGAGAGTAATACAACGCAGAAGATGTCCTATCAGCCAGTTTGCGTGCCCGCGCCGCAACGACCGCCGTGGGCATGCAAAGGGCAGTACCAGAAGCCTTGCCAAAGGGTAAGTGGTTCCTCCATGTTTCATCTGCTAAATATTTCTTACTTAGTGGTGGGGCCTAACCCCACTCGAGCTCAATTTTGAATCCCGTGCTCACCCCACCCGAACACTAAATATAAAACCGCGTCTAAAATTTTCTGAGCAATGTTTTGTGAATGTTTCATAACGTATTTGGTCCCGTTCCGCCCTGACGTAATTTTAATCGAAGTAGGTACATATTACTTTGGAAGTTTAAGACGGCAAGGTCACTATTCATTTCTGATTTCGAAACTTAGATATCTCCTCACAAGACTGAACGCACAAGATTGTTTAGTTTGATTTCAGTGAATCCATATTCTGTAAATGTTCGGACTGGTAAAACTTCATATAAAAGTATAGATAATAATTTACGGTCTTACTTAAACTTTAGTTATTTTACAACTGCTTTGTTTCGTTTCCTCTTACGTCACATGTCAATTAATAGAGCAGACAGAGAGTGTTATTAAGTAGAAGTTAAATTTACTAACGGTTTAAAGTCCATAATGTAAAACTACTATTAAGATTCCAACCTAAAACACTCGTTTAAGAGTTTTGATTTTATGGCAAAAACAGGAATCGTATTATAGTGTCCGTCTGACTACCGAATGATAAAATAAGTCGGATTTCCACATTTTATTACTGTCCAAATCTTAATTGTATATGACGTAATCTTATTCCAACAAGTAAGGGTGATGGTTGATTGTACTTTTCTGTTGCAGTTGGAAGGCACCACGGTCTACAAGTCTTCGTTCATGCCCCCGGGTGAAGACTGCACTGAGTACATGGACCCCTGCGCCTACGGGGACTGTAAACGTGCGTAATTTACCTTGTTAATAATATTTTGCTTGTGTTCCATTACATTCCATACAACCTTGGTGGTCTGTAAAGTAAAGTATTTATCTATTTTTAGTCAGTAATTAGAATTTTGAAAAATATTTTTTAATTACAACACTTACATTATGAGTGCGATATTAAAATTAATGAATGAGCAAAGAACAATTGCTCAAGTAGACATTTTCGGAGCCAAACACGACGTCATGTAGACCTTTATGAGCTTTAAGAATGCTTTATTCCGTCCAGTATAAAATTGTAGCGTATTTTTTCTAAAAAAATACAAACTTGCATATTAATTTCTGTTTCCTTTCAGCCTGCGACTGTATATGCCCAGCTCAGTGCATAGCGACGGATCCTTGCGCCTGCACGTTCCCTAAAGCTGAGTGCTGCACGTAACTAGTACTTTATTCGAGGCTAGTGCTAAATTCAAGTGTAAGGCCATACGACTCAACTTCGGCCATACAATCAATATATCACATTTGATGTAGGTAATCAATGTGGAAGATTTGTTTTGAAACTTTGAATCCCGTCGTAACGTAAATTTAAAATGGAAGACAAGTTCAGTATTACAAATAAAATATGCATCGTTGGCTACTTCGCCGGCAAAATAAATAATATCTTATTAGGACGCTAAGTTTTGTGTAGAATCCTAAAATTTAGATTTATTACATTCTCTTGTTTCTTGATACTTGACAAATTTGTAGGTTCAATGGGTTGAGTTGTGAAGGGGTCAAAAGTAGCTGTGAATGGTTCGTGTAAACTTAATAGCATATGTTGCCAACTTTTTTTTGAACTTCTGAACTGACAAGCTATTGCGTGTCTAGATTTATCAAATTATAGACGAGCTAACAGCACGAAGTTGTATTTAGATGTTGGTTGTATGGTAACTATGTAAAGTCGTATTGGGCCAGAAATTTGGTTTCTCAATCTTGTTGGTTTGGACTAAGTGTTATAAATATTTGCTACTTTTGTAATTCTAGTTTATAGAAATACAGTGTCTTTGGATGATGATTTTAAATAAAGTTGCTACAGCGCAAAGATTTTCATTTCTATTTTTTCATTGAAATAAAATCGATTTTATTTGCAAAATCGATATTTATTAAACAAATCGATTCTGCACTAAAAAATCGAATTTATATTGAATCACAAAAACGACAACACAGCTGTAAGAATAAAATAATTAAAATTAAGCCACGTATGTCATTTTTGCCTGCCTTGTAGTCTTGCGGTACAAGTATGTGCCGTGCGACCTAGAGGTCCTGGGTTCGATTCCCGGGTCGGGCAAAGTGTTATTGGGTTTTTCCATTAGGAAATTCTCAGTAGCAGCACGGAGTCTGAAAATGTGCCCGAAAAACGGCAATAGGCTCGCCCCCTATTACGTGGGACTGATACATACCTAAAACGTGGGATGCAGAAATGCACCTCTGCCTACCCCTTCGGGGAATACCGGCGTGAGTTTATGTATGTCATTTTTAAGTAAGTATGAAAAAAAACACTGTTGCAATTCAAGTTATTTATCGCAATGACCAGCAATATAGTTTCAGTGTACGAAACATCAAATGCTTCGTCAGCCCCCACCAAAACAAGTACTGAACCCCAAGCTGTGACATCCATATTGAATCATAAATACAAATTGCAAGTTTTAATTATTGAATTATCAAAATACTACAATTCACATCCGCTGCAGAAACACGGGCCATTCCTTTTGTTATAAAGAATACTCTAGTATCCGGTTAAAAAGATCATTGAGTACTGAATAATGGTAGAAGGAATCAGTCTTAAAGTCATTGTATCAATTTTTAGAGCAAAATGGAGACTACTGTTCAACCAACAATACATATGGCATCAAAATTGGAATGTAAAATCCAGCTTTTGCAGTAAAAATTACTCTTGTTCAAATTTTATTCAATGAAAGATCAGTGTTATGAAGAGAATGCCCCATAGTTATGATTACAAAAAGTCAGTTTTATTCACTGGACGTCAAACAGAATTATACTGACAAATACTTATACAAATCCCGCTGTAGAACCAAAACTCCATAATCATTCCGTCTACAAATATTTCAGTCTCAACTACAGCGGGATTAGAATCAAAAAGGCATATGTACTCAAGACAGAGGCTGCACATACGCCCTTTTATACAGGTGTGAGCTATTTCAACCGTTGCATGACTGTGGAGTTGAGCAGGTTGGCAGCGGCCAGTGTGGTGGTGGAGTCTGTGAGCTCAGCGCTGGGGAACGTTGTGAGAAGCACGAAGGGTTGCAGCTGGTACAGAGGCTCAGCGCGAGAGACATACTGGTGCAAGTCTCCCACTGTGTGCGTGTGGTTGAACCGACCTGTGATGCGGCTGCCGTCGGCCAGCCGGAACTGTTGGCAGAATTATCATAGTATTAAAAACACACACCTGACTTTTTATGTGTGTGTTCATAATGAATTATCAGGCACATTATTAGTGAAGGAAAATATCGTGAGGAATTTCTTAGGTGTGTAGTCCGCCAACCCGCACTAAGCCAGCAGGGTTGACTAAAGCCTAAACCATAGAACAAATTGAATAAGACTAGAAAGGAAATGTCAGCATGCCGAGCGTGCCGAACCTACGATTAGAAGACTATCATGTTTCTTACGGCCGCTTCTTAGTAATTCGGGTTGCGTGTAATATCAAGACTTTTATAAATGTGTGACAACCAATAGCAGCCCTTCATTTTTGTTTGCAATTTTTATCATTGATCGTGTAATCGTAGTATTTATTTTATTTATTTATATAAAAAGACAATAACAATTTAAACATTGCAATTGAGTGTAACATAAACCACATTGGGTTTTTCTGTACACTTGCTGATTCGTCGACCTTAGTATATTTTAACCAATACATACAAATACAAAACAAAAAAGCAACTAAATATCTATTACAACAAAGAGAAAAAAAAAGGAAAAAAAAAAGAGTAGAATAAATAGGTGTCAGACAAGCGGCGACACTCTCTTATTCAGCTGTTGTGTGGCCTAAACCCTCTCAGTTGTAGAGGAGGCCCGTGGCCAGCAGTGGGACGTATATGGGTCGATGATGATGTGATGATGTTGAATGTGTGTGTGGTGAGGAGTGACCTGTATGGTGGTGGTGGGTTGTTGTTCGTCGAGCGCGACGGCTTGCTGCGCGGCTCGCTGGTTGGCGGCGCGGTCGGACGCGTCGCTCGCCACCGCAGCCGTCGCGCCCACGGTGGGCGGCGTCGGGCTGGAAACACACAAAATCATTCACACATCTGATATTCTGATAGTTGATATTAGGGTCACCTTATGTGAGGTATAAAACTGGCTTTCAAATGAAAAAAATTGCATCGAAATCGGTCCATCCGTTTGAGAGCTACGATGCCACAAACAGAGACACTTTATTACATATTTATTTACCATTAGTCAATCATTCTCTCACCTAACCTTGCTATATAAAAAAACCGGCCAAGTGCGACTCGGACGGCAAAAAAATCATGTCTGTTGTATCGGAACCCCCTTAAATATGTATTTATTCTGTTTTTTAGTATTTCTTGTAATAGCGGCAACAGAAATACATCACCTGTCAAAATTTCAACTATCTATCTATCACGGTTCATGAGATGCAACCTGGTGACAGAAGAACATAGATAGATGGATGGACGGACAGACGGACGGACAGCGAAGTCTTAAGTAATAGGGTCCCGTTTTACCCTTTGGGTACGAAGCACTAATGATTACCTGCCAAGCAGGTGTCCCTTCCCAGTGAAGGCCTGGGTCTTGGACACGTTCTTGGGACACTCCTCGAGCCTGCGGTCCTGCAGACTCACGCGCACCTCGCCCCCGCGGCCGGCTAGCTCCGGGGGAATCTCACTGGAAAATATATACACAGTTTTAAAATGGATCGTTAGTTTAGCTACAGTGGCGCCACCAGTGTTATGGGTTTGGAAGTTTGAGGACTTATGCTTTATTAAGAGGGTGATATTCTTGTTATGAGTGTGGCGATGTCATAATTAATTTAAAACAAAAACAAAAGTTAGTTTAGTAATGGGATCTCCCTCTGGGGGAGTTAATTTTTTTCTGAAATTTCACGTGCGCACCTAAAAGTTCTTCGGATTTTTTTAGGTGTGTGGTCTGTCAACCCGCACTAGGCCAGCGTGGTGGACTAAGGCCTAAGCCCTCTCAGTTGTAGAGGAGGCCCGTGCCCAGCAGTGGGACGTATATGGGCTGATGGTGGTGCTGGTGGTGGTGATGATGATGATGAAATAAAGGGATACCGACCCGCGCCTCACGCAGCTGAGGAACTCTGCGTTGTCTGGGTCGGAGTAGTGCCGCAGCGCGCCCGCGTCCACCGTGAACCCCTCGCGGTACAGACACAAGCGCACCAGCCGGGACTGCGCCTGCTGACCGAGTTGTGACGCAACATTAATAAGATATATATTATATTTATATTTGTGTGTATGTATAGTATACAAATTATACTTAAATATATTTCATATTTTATATGTGTATTTCTATTTACTTGTTAATATATATATATATATGTATGTCTATATCTTCATCAGTTCGTTATTTATGCGCCTACTTCTTTTGTCTCTGCATCAGCCAAAAGTCGAGTGTAAGAGAATGGCTAAGGCATTATGTCCGCCTTTATACAAACTGTATAAAAAGCATAAATAAATAAATATTATTATTTAAATATTATTATTTATTTATGCTTTCGTGTTATTTATTTATTTAAATCGTGATGGCCTCGAGGTTTAGGCACTCGGTCGAGAATCTCGACGATCGCGAGTTCAAACCCAGGCACTTTTCAACAGTGACTTTTCGAAGTTATGTGTGCATTCACAAAGAATTATCACGTACTTTAACGGTGAAGGAAACATCGTGAGAAAACCTGCAGACCTAAAATTTCTTAAGTGTGTAGTCCGCCAACCCGCATTAAGCCAGCGTGGTGGACTAAGGCCTAAACCCTCCCAGTTGTAGAGGAGGCCCGTGCCCAGCAGTGGGGCGTATATGGGCCGATGATGATAATTTGGAGTAATTGATTCGTAAAACTTACTTGAGGTTGTCCGCCTGCCGGGGTGACTTGCTCGTGATCGTCAGACGTTTGACCTGCCAATGGTAATCTATGTTATACAGCACTAGTGCATCGAATATTATAACAACAAATGCCGTTTTTTTGCATATACATATTTTTTTCAGTCTATTATAGAGTAATGATCAAAAATGAATATATTAAATACCTAGACGATATCCAACACCGCTGAACACGCCCGATCGTCCGCGACTCGAAGAAGACTGCTCTTCGTCGAAAACCACAGCGCCACGTCTGAAACAAATAGCTTATTCTTAATAATAATGGTAAAAGATGGCCTTAGTCTATATATTCTTCATACATGAGATAATCCGTGTGGAGAATTTGAGATATCCGTATTACTTTCTTTCAACGTTGAAGTGAAAATAATTTTATACGTAATAAAAAAACAGTGGTAAGATTGTACGTATGTCAGTATTCGAATAACGAGTATCGATTATGGGTTTTTGATATTAACTGTCAATGTTATGCAGTGCATTTTTAGAAACGATATACCCCTGGAGTGATCTCAAAAGTGACTTACTTGCATACATCACCACAGAGTATTTATTTTTGTCTTATGGCAAGGCGCGATTAAATTTTATATTCGGGTAAGTTACATCAAAGTTAGGAAGAAAATAGTTTGGAAACGGTAAGCATATCATAAATATGGTTAAACAAAAATCATACTAATGGAATCAGAGGACTTTTGTATGTCATACGGGCAAATATAATACTAATATCTAAACACCAAATTTTGGATAAGATACCTCAGACTGTTCTATTAAACCAATCTGACTTAATTACTATTAATAAGATCTACTCACTCCCTGACACTTTTGAACATTTCTGTGACGATGTCCTTCCTGCTTTTGCCGGGTCCAAGGATTTGCTGACCAGACCTCTCTGAACCGCCGGCGTAGAATGCTTGGCCTGAAAAAAAAAAGACCTCATATTTGGAATATAAAAATACATTATACATATGTATTCTCGGGTTTTTATCAGCGATGGGTCAGTGATATGTATAGAGTAAAATCTCTCATACACGTGTCTGTTACAATCTATAGATTAAATTTTGGCAGGGAAAGGAGCATTATTAAAAAAAATCACGCTCTTTAGCTTTTATTTTACGTTGCTAATTAAAAATATTTGTCAGAGCCGTAATACTAAACCCGTTTCAATAATTACATACATAACCTCAAGCCAGTATCCCCGAAAGTGTAAGCAGAGGTGCATTTCCGCAGTCACGTTTCGCAATTTGCGTTTTCATCCCATGTAATGGGCGAGGAGCCCATTGCAGTTTATCGGGCACAATTCCAGTCTCCGTGCTGCTACTGAGAATTTCCCGGAGGAAAAATCCAATAATACTTTGCCCGAGCCGGGAATCGAACCCGGGACTTCTAGATCGCACAGCACACTGTTGTGCCGCGAGACTAGGATGCAGTAATCAAAAAATTTTTTTTTGCATAGTTATACCCATATTAATAACAATTTATACTATAACGCGAGACGCTAGTGCCGGTGACTATTAAAAAAATTACGCCTTTTATTCTATATTGAAACTAATAGGGATGAACTATGTAAGACAATTTGTACAGTAATTCCATCTAAAAATATAATCAACACTCCCATAATATTCACCTAAATCTAACATGTAAGTAATTAAGTTACACAAACTAACATTATTACCTTCAGTACTTGATTATGCACAACCCAAGTATACTACATAATCTACTAAGAGCTAACCCTAACAAGAACTCATAAACGGACCTTGATCACTCTCTCTCAGTCTTGCTATCTCCTCTTTCAACTCATTATTCTCACATGATAACCTCTCAACTTCACTTTTGAGCCTCTCAATCTCTTCCATCAGCCCTCTTATATCAACAGTTTGATCTCCAACAGAAATGAGTTCTTGTGACGGAGCATCTTTGGACAAAGCATCTCCGGACTGTTGGGAGGTTGTGGTGAATTTCTTGGATGTCGAAGGGTTGTTCCAAAAGAACTCTTGGAAGTATGCTATCACTCTGTCTTTTATCTGACCACATTTTGACACTGGTTGTTGAGAAAAGACGATGGTTACTTTAGATCAATGAAATTGTATATGATTTAGGAAAAACTGTCACCTATTCCTGTGTCATGTGATCAAGAAGTTCAAGTTCAATTTTTGGGATGGTCAAGGTATTATTGGGACTTTCTAGTCATATTAGCACAATCAAAAAATATGCTGCAAAACTGGCAATTGGATTACTCCCTATTCCATGGTATTTAAAACAGATGGTGAAACTTGGCTTTAGAATAACCCCTCTGCCTACCTGTTCGGGGATACAGGTGTAAGATAACAATATGTAATAAATATGATTAAAATGAAATTAAATTAAATTTATTGATTCTATAAAATGGCAAATACATCACTTAGATTCAGTCATTTTAAAATTTGGTGTACCACCCTGTTCGGAAGGCAGTCATCACTAGAGAAGAATGGGCAAGAAACTCTAGTGTTGCTTAACCAACATACATTCCTGGGCACAAGACTCCTCTAAGGTAATACATTTATTAGGGATTATTCTTGAAATTTGGTCCATTAAAAAAAAAACATTATAGAAAATGACCCCAAATAACTTCACAAAGGTATAAAAATATCTATTATGGCAATAAATTGAACTCCCATTTCATTTTCTCAGCTAAACATACTAATGTTCCTACCTTCTTCGTCATCACTGGAGCTCTCTTGGTGCAAAGATTCTAACGTAGCAAACTTTGTGGCGATTACAGTCTTCTTCTTTTCAGTTTTCTGTGGCTGTTGCTTAGGTGGTGATGTTGATGTTGATTCTGCATCACTATCAGATAGAGTTGGAATTGGTGCTGAAACCATACCGCCAGTAACTACATCATCAGCATTGCCTCCGTGTTCATAAAAACTTGACAATGCTACCTGTGAGGAGAAAGTTTAGTGATAAGTCAAGGTATTGGCAACAATTGGCAATATTGATTACAAGTGAGAGAATTTCATTAAAAATTCACATACATACATAGCCGCACGCCTGTATTCTATGAAGGGGTAGGCAGAGTTGCATTTCTGCACCCACATTTCGCCAGGTATGTATCAGCCCCACATAATAGGGGGCGTGCCTATTGCCGTTTGTCGGGCACAATTCCAGACTCTGTGCTGCTACTGAGCATTTCCTAATGGAAAAACCCAATAACACTTTGCCCGACCCGGGAATTGAACCCAGGACCTCTAGATGTACAGCACATACTTAAAAATTCATTAATAACAAAACTCTATTTAGACCAAGTACTTATGTAGCTACTTAATGTAAACATAAAATTTGTGATACATGTATACTGCTCTACCTAGTTAAAATAAGTTTACAGTTTTTTAGTAATATGTAATATTTATGATGAATAATATAAATCATGTCCGCCAATCTGCACTAGGCCAGCATGGTGGACTAAGGCCTAAAAACCCTCTTAGTTGTAGAGAAGGCCAGTGCCCAGCAGTGGGATGTAAATGGACTGATGATGAATTGCCATTTATTAATTTATTTAAGTATTGATTAAGATATTTTGATTTTTAATACTCTATCTTGGTATTAAAACTCATGTAGTTGTGCCAGTATAAACATATATTTTATAAAAGCACTTTTTAAAATATTATGACATAGTATAAAACACATCCACATTTGGATATAAATGGAGAAATTCTAACAATGTCAATTGAAAAAATTCTACCAAAATGCGAATGTTGGAGCAAAATTAAAAAAGGTCAGGCATTAGACAATTTTACATATTTTTTTACATTTTCTTTGGTTAAACTTGGTTTGTCTGAAACTGTATATATATACATTTGTGAAGTCAGACATATACCTTAACATTTAATGTAAATAATGTAGGTAGCCTAGATCTCTATTACAAAACAAATATTTCTGTTGGTTTTTGCAGTAGTCCCATTAACAATTAAATAAATGAATATTTCTTAGTTGAAATAGAGATACTTTATACAAATATTTAAAAAAAATGATTTCCAACATTGAACACTTTCATAATACATGCGATATCAATTCGTTATCGAATTTGAACTTGAATGTAAGGCAATAAAACGTATACAACCGATCAAACATAAGACTATTCAATAGCTGTGAAGCAGTATCTGTTTATAGCTTAGCTGAAATCGTCACTTATGAATTGAAAATACATTACATGAATAAATCTCAACAAAACGAATTTAATAAAGAGCAATGCACTCACTTCAAGCTGCCAGTTTGATGATTCCAAAAAGAACCTACTGCGGGCCTCGTCCGTGCCGGTCACGTCGCAAAACTGTCGTAAAGTTTCCTCTTTATTAACCGACATTGTCACGAATTAACAAATTTTTGTTTTAATCTCCAATATTTTCCATGAAAACGCCGATGACTTGCTCGCTTTCGGTTTTTTATCGTAATTTTGGCAGAACTGTCACACAGATACCATTTAGTATTGACGGCACCAAAAATTAATCTGGAATTTACGATAATTACTAAATAAATCTAAATAATATTGTAACAAATGCTAAATGTAATATCTATTTATATTTGAAATTATTTGTAACCATTTATTTATTTATCACACTTGTACACTACAAAAATTAGGAAAAAAATTATTTAAAAATAAACTAAATAGGTACGTACCTTCCTAATAAAAATAGAACAGATAGGTACAACAAATTGCGGTAGGTATTATCGTTTTAGTTTATTTATTCCAGACAACCGTACGATGGACTGGAATGTACAAGATTACCTATAGAGCGGGTGTGGGTACGTAAGAAAAATAGATAATAATAATGAATAATAAATTTTATTAACGTTTCACAAATTAAAATGTGTTCTAACATAAAGGAATTAACATTTGATGTAAATCATGTAACTGGCGGTCTGCACTACAAATAAAACAATATGTGTTAGTTGTTACGCACAATTTTAATGTTAATAAACTACAACATATGAATTTACATTACATATAGGTACCTTCACTTACGATTTAAAATGGTAGTGTAACATAGTACATAATCCACTTTTTAGATTATTTCGTAGATTCACAAATCACAAGTAACTATTAGCCGTGAGTACAAATACCAACATAAGAATAAATTGTCATGTTGACAATTAACAACTTCTGACATTGTCAATTGTCATTTGTCATTTTTTAATTGACGGCATTGACAGCCGTCAATAAGAGCAACTTGAAAAAATGCTTGTTTGTTTGGTAATTGGTAATCGGTGCAAATATTAGCGAGTTAATCAATATTTGTTATCCGAATGTAGGTGATTTGGAAAGACATTATAACAAGTTTATATTATCATCGACCAGTTAAATGAAGACACCTCGCAAGACATCAGGCGACATGCGGAAATATTATCAACTTATGCTCATCGTTGGATGTTTTATCAGTGTAGTTACATTACTCATATACAGGCATGAATATTACCGCCTCAGGTATGTGCTGGAGGTGCTTAATTTCTTTGGCAAACCGGGACTATCGGCCGTGGAATTCTGCGGTCCCGGATTTAATGCCACCATGCTGTCTGAAATACTGAGAAATTCGTCGATGGAGGTGCGAGAAACACCTCCTCTGTTTCAACAAATAGACGAACATTTCTATTCGTACTCGTCTTTTCTACGATCTTACCAGAAATATGACAAATTAACTCCTTCGCATGCTCATTCAATCGACACTATTGTGATCGGCAAAGCACAAGTGCGACCAAACTTCCGCTGCAATATATGGCTCGAGAACACAAACAAGCCGAAAGCTGGAC
Source organism: Hemaris fuciformis (assembly GCA_907164795.1). NCBI lineage: Eukaryota > Metazoa > Arthropoda > Insecta > Lepidoptera > Sphingidae > Hemaris > Hemaris fuciformis. The sequence goes on from OU015454.1 coordinate 3,991,331, forward strand.
GATTCACTTTCAAAACAATATCAGAGTCAGTTGGAGAATATCAGCTGTATGTTTTTACATGTGTTTTAAACAAAAATCTGGGGAAACCAAATGGTGTCAGCTTTTATATGAACAACTACACTGTTAATCCAATCCATGCACCAATCAACCGCCTCATTCAAGTCAACACTAAAAGAGCTGTAAGAGAGAGCAGTAGTGTCAAATTTGTGAACAATATTGTGCCAGCTATCTGTGTGATACCTAACCAAGTGCCTCTGGTCTCGAGAGATGCTTTTATAGAATTCCTTGTGTTTCATCATATGATGGGTGTGGATTATTTTACAATATATGACAGCATGATATCTGAAGATATAATTAGGAGACTCAATTTGTTGCCATCTGATATAACTCAGTGGAATATCCAGTTCTTCCCATTGAACTTTCCTTTCATATTTTCTAAGTCATATAAGATTGTGAGGCATGCTGTTGAGCTAGACTGTTTGTTCAGACACTTTAGGCTAGATAAAGAGGAATCGAATAAAGCCAGTCATGCATTAGTTATGGCATGGGATGAGTTTTTAGTGCCCAGAGTACATGGTAATGTTAAAGAAGTGCTTGATGATTTAGACCCCACAAGGAAACTGAGATCTTTTCAAATTAAGACATTGCTGTTTTGCCTTAATCAGAATGATGACAAGGATATAGAAGATGGCTATCCTGATATCATAAAGAAGACACACTATTACATGCTACCTGAAGATATACAAACAATTTATATAAGGAATTTAGACTCCATGAGAACCTTTGATGATATTTTAGATATTAATTCAAACAAAAATGTCTCATTGGATGTGATTGGAGCACATAAATATGCCGAATGTAGAGATCCTAAAGTGTATCATACAAATGGTGATGGCTACAACCAGACACAGATGCATGTGTTCCAACACAAATTTGAAGGTGCAATGACAAGGTTCAGACAAAGGTTAATAAGTAATAAAATATTCCGGTTATACAGGTCTGGTCAAATTTGGGAAAAGAATTCCCAGGAGATTGTGAGAGATTTATAAATATTTTCTCTAGCAGTATAATTTTTGTTGAAATGCGAAATATGGATGAACAATGGAGAAATCCTTTATATGGGATGTTAATATATACAATGTATGAATTGAATTTAATAAAAATCACATCTCAAACACATGTACATCTATTCAAACACAAATTGTAGGACTGACACTAATTAAAAATAAACATATTATATAGATATTGGTATAAGCAAAAGTAGCTTTTAACCCTTAATTTGACAGGCTATTTTTAAAATTTTATTTGTATGATGATCCCAAATTTTGTTACATAGATTGTGAGGGACCCTAGAAAAAAATGCTCAAAATAATCTACCTATTTCAGTATCCTGAAAAATGTACATCCTTCATAATAGCCATTTTTAAGTCAAATTCTTGTTATTATGATGAGAAGTATACTGCATGGTGTCTAATTAAGGGTTATAGAAACACTAAGGTAAGGTAGAGTATAGCTAATAAGTCAACTGTATTATTGAACTTGTTCCCATAAAATGGGAATGCCTTTAAAACTTGCATTTAAGACTTGTAATACTTTATAATAGAGTCCACAATTGAACAAGACTTTGTCAAGGCTGTTGACACCATCCCTGCTCACCTATTCAATAAAAATTTCTTCCACACACTAGTATTTATGCCAAATGCAGTACACTGCCTCATTTAGAAATAATATTTAAACTACATGTAGGGACCATTTTGTACACTGACCTTTTTTTTCATAATTTCATATAGAATAAATTTCTGCTACAAAATCCTTTGATATGAATTAGAAATATTTGCATGTGGTTTAAATATTATAATTTTACTTAATTCAAAGTAAAATTGTTATTACTTCATTGTAGTTTTTTATATGCTTCATAAGAAAAACTAGGTAATCATTTTTCTCATTAAAATATGAACAGAAACGTAAGTATTGTAAATTAATATGTTTTTTGCTTTTATATTGTTTTTAAGTTGAAGTTGTTTAGAATTCATCTAAAAATACCTTATGGTCTCAAATTCTGTTGTGGTTGGTTGTATAATATTGATTAAGTGTTAAATTGTGCCTTTAATGTATTTGGTGCATAATTTATATTTATTTCTTCTGTTACAAATATTTAAAGACTGCTGTATTATAGTTGTTTCGATTTCCCTTTTTCATAATGGATTCAAAATTGTCCATGTATAATGCTTGTTTATATGTAATAAATAACCTTTATTAAAAACCTTTTGTTTTGTTTAATGCCCGTATATAGTCACATAATCCAAATTTTATTATGAATTTGTTAAAGTCTTCTTTGTCTAGGTTAAGTTTTAGACTCATCATCATCAGTCAGTCATAGTCAGTGATAGTTCATTTTGAATACCCACATAACTTCGAAATGAGTTGTGTGCCTGGGGTTTGAACCTGCGACCGCCGAGATTCTCGACTGCGCACCTAAACCTCGAGGCCATCACCGCTTCTAAGTGTTAGACTAAGCATAACCAAACATTATTTAAATATCTGTGTATTATGAATAATTGCATAATTCCCTTTAGTTAGACAAATGTTATTTGATAATATTCCCGGTCTACGATGTGTTCTCAAATAGTATTTAATTTATATCAGGTGATAAGAAAACCACAAATGGATACTAAGTAAATGTTTATTTTCATTCATCTATTTTAAGTACAAGGCAGGTGTTGCCCGCGAATTGTCACAGATCAAAAACTAACATAAAGTATGAAAACCATAGCAACAGGTCGCATGGTACAAATTATACGCATTTACAAATACAAAGTATATAATATCAATCAAACACTAGACGATACAAGGAATAAATGAGCACAACATTGAGCAATACGCATTGTATTGTCGTTGCCACAAAATATACACGAAAATAAATTTGGAGGGAATCCATTACTAAAAATACTAAAGTATGATTTTAAAGCTTATACAAAAAAAATTGATTATTACCACAAACTTAAAATAGGACTACAATTTTTAAGTAATGCATGACGTAAAACTAGCATAAATAGTCGTATAGAAATACTGTAACGCATACATGAGACTGCATCTATTTATTAAGTAGGTACTTAATATTAGGCGCACTAAGCGTGGATTTATTGATAACTGAGTTTCACGGTTGTAAAATTAATAAAACATTTGCATTTTAAGTCCAAAATTAAAGAGTCAATAAAATATGTGCATATAGGTACAGAGTGCATTTGGATTACTGCCTAAATCCAAAGCTAATAATATAAACGGTAAATAGACTCAAAAAAATTAAGAAATTTCACACAATATCTAGATAAAAAAAATATTAATAAAAAATCAAAATTATGTATTTTTCAAAAATAACGTAATCAAAATTTAACGGTAGCGGTCATGAAGGTTTGTTCGCTTTACATTGCGGCGTTATCAAAAATCGAATTGCGAATCTACCTGTTCGACTCCGGAAGAGATCCAAATACTCAATAATTTTAAATTTGACTGAGCAAATACTTCAATAAATCCACATTAGCGTATAGTTTCTATATACTTTCATTGGAGTTGATTTGACGAGAAACATTTAGTCAGGCGCATATGATCAACGCCTTAAGCTCTTGTTAGTTATAATGGGGCTTGGATATATATGACAACTCATACTTTTATCTGACTGAAATTAGAATATATTTTACAAAAATAATTAACGATGAAAAATTGTTTGAATTAGAGCATTATGACATACTTTGAGATCTACGATAATACGGGCGTGAGGATCGCTAACTTGTTTTGTTTACAATCAAAATATATTCTTATTACAAGCCCTTTAACGAGTCGATAGAAATCATTTGGCTAAATGCAACATTAGGCTTATTTCTAAATAGCAAGTTACCCAAAGATTAAATATACATCTTAAGGAACAATTAAGTATGTTAAATGCATACGTCAGGCCGTCACTGCAGAATGTGAGAACAATTAGCAACGGCCATACATTTCTGGAAAGTTCCATAAAATTAACTAAATCCAAACAAAACGATCGAAACGTGACGCATTTCATTCAGAAAAATAGAACATTATTTATTTATTGTCATGATGTTTTGAAATCGAAAACGACCGTCCAATGACATACGAAATTTACAAACGATAAAAATTAAGTAATATCTAAATCCAATTTCATAAACACTTCTACAAACAACATTACGAAGACGTGTCATTTTGTCTTTCATACATATATATATTTTAAAACAATTAACGCTAAATACTTATTGCAAGTAAGATTTTAGACATCACTTTATAAACCTAGACACAATAATTCATTCGATACATTTTTAAGAGACAAATACTTACGTTCAATATTTTCAAACATCAACGTCAATATATATACATTCAGTATGAAAAGGTTTATTCTTAAACAAGAAAATAGTTTTAAAATATCACCATCTCTAAAGACTAAATAGTAAAAAGGATTACAGTAAATGCACGAAAAATAGTCACATAGTCTTACGAATTTTTGTAACAACAATCATCTAGGTAAGTTAAAAACATCGTGTGCCGTCGTGTCGACATGAAACATGCACCAAATTAAGCAATAAAGTTATCGAATGACTAAACAACGTTCTGGAAGTTGTTACTTCAGTAACATCCGTATGAGTCGATAAAACCAGTAGCCTGGTGCTGAGATACTTATCGATAACTGTATGATGATTATAGGAGTGTTCAAATGTTGCGGAACATTCATCGACTAGACAACCTTTGAAAGATAAATGCGCTTTGAAGAGCTCTTTAGTAAGCTAACATGTAAATAGTCATTGTTTTTAAATGGATCAGTATATGGATATTAAAATATTTATTTTTATGTAACACTTGAACGCCCCGTGAGTATGAATAAGGAATACACCGAAAGCTCTTTTAGAAAGTCATATTATAGACAATTAGTCGAATTATTGCATCGACAAGCAATTGTACATCGTCACTACATCGAGATTACACCAGCAAGTTCTATTTATCATATTATTTAAGTAACGGATTCACAAAGCGAAATGTCTATAACAATATTATTTTCCTTTGAAAATTCTTAAAGTTAACCTATGTTTTTGTTTGGGAAAAGTTATTATCGCAACAGAATCATTAATAAAATTTGTTTAGAAATTAGTCTCTGACAGAATGAAATAATATTTTTATGTATATCTTATCGCAAACATGTCGATCTTATTTCCTTCGCCACCCCTAACTTCAACAGCGTCTAATATCACTTGCAAGTATAATCCCTGCCTTATATCTCACTCGATGTTAGCACAAACCCATTATAAATTCTTCAGTGCCCTTTATGTTTTATTTAATATCAACTGCTAAGAAACAATTTATTTTTAAAACATTCAACATTTATCTAAAAGGCTGTGTTTGAATTTTCGGCAATTCGACTGTTTTTGGATCAGTTTATTAACAAAATATTGTATTCACGTTCAAGATTTTTGGGCATTTTCCCGAGTCATAGATTAAGATACAATTATTCTAAAATAGTTGAGTTTTCAGGAACCGAAGGATTAACGTGGGCAAAGCCGCGATGAGACGACTACTGTAACTTTAAACATGAGAATTTAACAATCTATTACACATAATAAACATTTTTCAACATATTTACACCGATAACAGTTTTACAATAATGTAGTTATTTATTCATTTCAAATAGTGTACAGACAAATATAGCTATATTTATATTTAAAAAGTTACCTCGAAATATAAAAGCATGTATGTACCTTAGTTCGGAATACAGCGTGCTTTAAAAGAAACAGTGACAGATAATATATTTAAAATTTCTGTAGAGTGTGCACAAATTGTATATTATTTTTGATTATTTTCATTTAATTCGAACCGTCAGTCGTTATCGACCAAGATACTTATACAATTAATGGACACCGATCGAGTAACAAGTGCCCTAAAAGAATAGATATAATACTTTAACAACAGTTTAAGTAACACGAACATTACATATTCGTATGCAGTATCGAACATGTGATCAAAACGACAGCTTTTAATGTTATTTTGCATAATTGTGATGATTAGTTTGTAACACACGCAGTCTGCCGTTAACATTTCGATAAAAAGCTGTCAATAACACTGGTTCAATTCCCAATAAGTCAACAACAAGATTTCATTAATTATTCACAAGTACATCTATTTATAACAATGTTTACATTTGTCTATAGACCGCTAAATGTTGACCTAGATTCGCTACTGTTAAAATATTAATTTCACTAAGCCCTCCAATTAATTATTGTTATCTATCTACTTTATGACATTTCTATACAAGCCCAAATCTAATATTAACTGAACTACCATAAAGGCCTACATTAATTTATTATTTGTAATCATTCTGCTACTCTCGATAGGTGAATGTATCGCCCATCTTGAATCATGCGCTATAGTTGTTCATGACGATATCAATTCCACCACATATTATTAGAATTTCAAACGTCACAGTCACTGCCCTTGCAAATAATTTTGTACGAATATCTTAAAATGCATTATCAACGCAATTCTCGTTCACGTCACTAGATAAGTGTTCGACACAATGTCGACATATCGAATGTCACTATCGATATATGAATATTCTACTAATTTAATACAAGTTAATGGAACTAAGCCAAGGTCCCTAACGTTACAATCTCACTAGACCCTCCTACAACGACAATAAATTAAAAGTACATTAAGGAATGTTTAGAGTTGTCTCAAAATATAGCTGCTAAAGAAATAGTCAATTAGCTAAGAAGAGATCATTTGCAAAGGAATGTTATATTTTCAGCTGCATTAATAAAATTTGTACTCGTATTAATAATTAAGCAAATGAACGAAAATAACAGCCCCTTTATACAATGCGTGATATCGCGTCGAAAACTTAAAACTATATTACTGTTTAATAGATAACACACTATTATTGTGAAAAATAAATCTAAATCGAGTCATGGCAGCTACTTTTTATTGTGTATAAGGGGCCAATAAAACATAATTTCAAAATTGTATAAAAACATAGTGATTCAATAAATCATACATGTAAAAAATATCGATAATAAAAGCAAAATTATTGACATCTTTACATGCGACTATCGATATCGACAATATAACATATTACCAACATTGATAGAGCGCACAGCAACAGTCGATAATGAAATCAAACAGCGATGGAGTGTCGATGTGTGGGGAGGTCTATGAGAGGCGACAGTCTCAGGAGCGCGTGTGCGCAGGCGCGGGGCGCGGGTGTCAGAAGAAGATCACCTCCTCCTCGGAGGGCGCGGCGGGGGGAGAGGCGCCCGAGCCCGCGGGGGAGGGGACCGCCACCGACGCGCGCCCCGCCTCGGGGGACCGCACGCGGAACTTGTCCGGCAACTTTGGATACGTGTTTGTTCTGAAAACAATAAAAAAACACTGAAAATCTGTGCCAACATAACATGTACTTGTACAAAGATGGTAAAATATTTTCACAAAATACAAATATTAAAACTAATTGATGTTATAATTACAAATATTTGACAACTGGCGACATGTATTAATTAATAACATTAAATCCACAATAGGCTAAAGTTTCCCATTCATTAGGAATAGAGACAAAGTAAAATTAGATCCATTTTATATTGAACTGTCAACAGTCAATGACCGCAACAGACGTTTTCCACATAAAAAATGGTGTAATAGCTTTGCTACTCCTTATATAATACAATCTAAACTGAAGTGAGGATAGGAGGGTATAAAATCCATGATCTCGAGGATACTTGTGAAATAACGACCGACGTGTTACCACTTTCCTAAGCCAGTATAAAAGACCATTAGAATACATGTTTTTGTCGACAGAATCGATTGATATATTGATCTGATAGGAAAATCTTTTGATTGATTTGGTGTTACCTAGTGGCTTTGTTGTTGAACTGCTGTTGCGAGGGCAGCGGTGCCGGCGAGCTCCCAGTCCGAGTGTGGTGGATCACCAGACCTTGTTGCTGAAACATTTGAAACCTTTAAATTACCAATACTGTACACTATTTCATTTCGATTTTGGATGGGTCTTTATAATTTTATCGATTTGAAAGAGATTTGTTTTCGCCAGTGGAGTTACTGTACCACATCCGATTAAAATATAAAACAATTCAAAATGTGTATAATTGAGTGTGTATGTTATTAGAACCAGCATCGAATTCGATAAAATATTTTATCCTTTGCTACAATTTAAATATTATTTATTTTTGTATAGGTTATTTTATGTAAAGGTTTTCTGCTACGTAATTATAAGATTTCTTGTTTTTTTTTTTTTTGGGTAGCAATCAATATCATAAATATTTAAATAGAGCGAATTCACGATATGCTAAACAAACATGCTCTAACATATAAAGCGGAACAGACGAAATGGTTGTAGATAACTCGACTGCAACGTAAGAAAGACAGATATCAGAGACAGAAAAAAGCCAATTTTTACTTATTTTTATTATAAGCTTACAATTCGATAATTTGGTAACATAAAGTACATATATTTACTAGAAAAATCATAATGTAATAAGTGGCAACATTTCAAATTATCGATAATATCGGTTAGATGTTGACATTTATCGATATCTCCATAAAGATTTTTTTTTATCGACTTTAATAATTACAAAGTTGTTATACTTTACGTCGCCCAAAGTATTGATTTTTACTTTTGAAGTTTCATTTAAACAATACTAATAATTCGAAACGTCACCTTTGGAAACTAAATCCATAGACCAATCTACTAAACACCAATAGCGTTTTACTCACTGATAACTTTATAATATGAATGTTAAAATACATTCGGATAGTCGATGTCCTGAAAACATCAACCATTTTATCTGTTTCGTATAATGAAGTGTGTCAAAAAGTATTTAGTGTGGTGTAGTTTAACATGATTATATTTCTATACTAATAATGCTTTTATAATTTTGATTTTATATTTCCAGAAAATACTTAATAAATTCGCAATCACAAAATAATCTACAAAAATAACTTCTTCAGATGAAATCGATAGATGGACATTCCATGATCTTGTGAGCACATAGAAGTAATTGGCTTCTTGTTACCCTTAGTTAACAATAAAAAAAATATAAATCCTCTATAGTCTATTGTCAAACAGTGAACTGACAATATAATGGTTTATACGTAAGACTATAATAACTAAACTATTTTTAGTATAGTCTCAATTATAATTAATATTTTATTAAAATACTCACATCACTAGGCGATTCGTGCAATCTGTGGTATCCTGGCGGGGGTTGCTGACTCTTGCCGCTCGCTAGTTTTAATGGCAACTGCTGTTTCACCATTTGCTGAAATCATATTTTACATCATCATCAAATAATTTTCTCTAACACTTCGAAGGCAAGTTAAAGGGTACTCCATCTAACGACAAGTTTTGATCTTTATAATACCGTCTGTTTATCTTGTTCGCGAAACATATTCGGAACTGTGGCCCCGATTTTTTTTATCACACAGATAAAATAGTATATTAAGTTATTTATTTCACGGTTATCGACTCTGCGGACTGTATTTCCTTAACATCTTGTATGCTACTACGTTACACAGAGTGTGTATGTATATCTAAAGGGGATAAGTCGGATTCCTAGTTGATCTTGTGATATTGGTATCTCCCATCTATTTTAGAAGTCCCGGGTTTGATTCCCGTGTCGGTTAATGAAATAAAATGAAATAATGATATGAGTATTAATAGTATAAAGTAAGAGTTACCGCGAGCGGCGCTGCGATGGCGGAGGCTCGCGTCTCGTTCTGCGCGGAGAGCAGTTGCGGCGGCGGCAGCGCGCTCGCACTGCACTCCGACCCCGTCGAGCCGCGGTTGTCTGCAACACACACATCATATACTGACCAACACCACCATCATCACCATTCATCATCACCTTCATCACTGTCACCATTAAATAACTTCACATTACTAAAGTATGCTGTTTGCCTTTGGTATACTCTACTTAACTGTTTTGTATGTGCTATAAGCAGTTCTATAAATAATTTCTATACCTATATCAGCCCATATACGTCTCAGTATTGGGCACGGGTCTTCTCTACCTTACTCTAACTCGACTCTTTTCTATCAAACGCTAAAGTGACAATACGACATCAGATTATATGCATGGTAACAGCTATAATGAATTAATTTTAATTTTAATTACTCGAACCACTCACTTCGCCATTTCGGTTCCTTCCGTCGCATGGTATCGCTGACGCTGGAGTCTGGCGACAGCGTGCCCACGGACGCTATCTCCTCTTGAGAACCGCCTGGAAAAAAATACCTAGGTTATTTTTTTTATAATTTTATACTCAGTTTTAAATATATCTTGCGGCATTCGTTATGCTACTCGCACACAACACTCTCTAATTCTCTAGGTGCTTTTATTTTCTGTTGGAGCACCGAATAAGTCTATTTCGTGAGGATTCTTAGCCAATACCACGAAATCCTGGTGGTAGGACATTCGTATTTGCCCGGATAGCGACCACCGTACACAGGGCGTAAAACCCGCCATAGTGGCACATGCAAGTGTGCCGCGTTCCGGGATCAGCCAGTGTATATCCGGTTTTCTGGGGCGCTTCAATCATGGTGAAAGGATGACCGTGCCGGCATTTTTTGGCCGGTTTGTCGCGGTCGGTCCTTTGTTTACCATGGCATTAGTCCCCCAAACTTCTTCACAAAAAAGGTGAAGAGGTATTCGGCCGGCATGATTGTGTCTACCAACAGGAGATCATCATCTCTCGTTAATCGGCACTTTTTCTGGACTCCAATCCGCTTACCATCAGGTGCAATGGTGACCCCATTTGCCGTGCCAGTATAAAAAAAAACGACTTTTCTACTATCCGCCAATATTTGAGAAACACTACTACAACACACACAAATACTAATAAAACACTGCTACACACCATACTTACGAAGATAATGAAATATGACCATGGCGTGGCTCTCATCTCTACCGCTTGCTACTTTTATACAACATATGAACAACATAAAATTGTGAATAAAAATCTCGATATACCGTGTTGCTGCAGCCGCTCCAGACGTCTGTACAGTCGTTCCCTCTGTTGTTCCACGTCCTTCTGTTGTAGCGTCAACTCCTCCCTAGCCTCCATTAACTGGCGACGTTCTGAAATTCAATTGTTTCAGTTCATTAAAGTTTAGTTGTTAGGGAATTATAGAAACTGTGAGTCTTCTCAGTCTCACAAACACATAGATTTAAAAAAAATGTTTGTGGAGCAAAAACCCTCGAAATCGAAATTATTTGAACACTTATAGTTTTTGTATAAATCCAATTTCTTAAACATACAATGGTTATCAGTATAATAATATTAGATTATATAATATATATTACTTAATCTATAATCTCGGTGGTAGCGGGTACAAACTCCAGGCACGCACCTCTGACTTTTTGAAGTTTTGTGTGTATTTGCAATGAATTTCACGTACTTTAACGGTGAAGGAAAACATCGTGATGAAACCTGCACACCTAAAAGTTCTTAGGTATGTATTCCGCCAACCCGCACTAAGTCAGAGTGGTGGACTAAGGCCTAAACCCTCTCAATGGTAGAGGAGGCCCGTGCCCAGCAGTCGGACGTATATGGGCTGATGATGAATATTCCGAGTTCATATCGCTGAACCGACCAAAGTCTATTTTGAAAAGAAACCGCATGGTGTGACTCAAGCCTTGTGGTGGTGGTAGTTACCCTGCAGCAGCGCGGCCTGGTCTGCGTTCCGCTGCGCCTCCCAGGCGGCGCGCTCGGCCGTGAGTCTGGCCTGCGCGTGCCGCAGCTCCTCCAGCTGCGCGTCGTGCCGCGCGCCCCCCGCGCCGCCGCACGCGCCGCCCGCGCCCGCGCGCCACGCGCACACCTGCGCCTGCAGGCTGAAAATAACAAATGAAAAACATGAAAAAATATTATTCCATTTTTGAAATTTTTATCGATTACATTTGGTGTATTATATCGATTAAAATATTAATTTATAGGTTTCTAATGTGTTTTAGAAGTGTGTCGGGCACTAGAATAGTCTTGTGTATATTTAAGGGTATTATAATAGCTGGTCGAATTAAATATTTTTTAATTCATTGAAAGATTGCAAAATCGCTTCCATACAGAAAAATATTTGTAGAGCACCCATGATACGGGAAAATACTTTTTATTTTAAAGGAAGATAACTATTCAATTCCTACAAAACCAAACAGGGTTAAAAACGACAACGGCAGAAGTGAAACCATATAATGCACGAGATATTATAGTAAGTAACTTGATGGTTGTAGGATTTTTTTCACCTACAGATATATTAACTAGAGAGTAAATAAATAGGTAGCGGTATTTAGATACAGAAAGTTTATTAACAGTTTTTTTTAAACGACTAAACTAGCCCCTCTGTGAAAATATTCCCCACCTGTGTATGGTAGTGAGCTGATGCCACACGATGCACGTGAGCGTGTATATGGCGTGGTGCAGCTTGATGGCGGCGTCGGGCGCGTGGCGGTGCGTGTCGGGCGCCGCCCCCGCCTCGGCCTCCGCCCCCTCCGGCGTGTCCGTGGACGTGCGCACGCCCACACCTGCGGCCGAGAGCGCGCTCGTGTCTACCGGTCATGAGTCGTCGCACAGTTATTAAATGGAGTGAAAGCAAAAATAAAATAATAAGAAAATAAAAAAGAAACAAACTATGTGAAGCTTTTTTGCTTCTAACAAATGGCTATGGCCTATATTAATAAAAAAAAAACAAAGCGAATACTCGCACATTCAAAAGTAACAGTTAACTTACATTTTGATACCCAAAGAGGAAAATGGAAAAAATACATGACATTCTTGTCGCCAAATCAATATGTTTCGGAGTGGAGATTAATTCTAAATGTTTACGGACATACCACGGAGTCTGTCAACTTTTACTTTGTCAGCTACGCGCGACTGTCAACCGAGCCATCACCTTTTCCCCACCTCAGTTTGTACAACTAGAAGAAAATCAAGTTGTATAATATACCTCGATGCCTGGACGCGTCGAATCCGGCGAAAGTATCCGCTCTGCGTGGCAACGCGGGGCTCTCGTACGCGACAGAGTGTCTCTCTCCTGCCGAGCTGGTGCTGCGGCCCAGGGCCGCGCCCCCCGCGCACGCCGCGCAGCCCCCGCACGCGCCCGCCGCCCCCGCGCCCGCGCCGACACAACACCCGCACCCGGCGCTGCTCGCCTCCAGCGCCTCCTGTAATTCAATTGTAAAATAAATAAATACACGCAATAGTCACATGCATAGTTCTGACCCCACACTACGAGTCTTGAGTCGTAGGTATCAGAAACTCCGAGAAACATTTCGATATCATATACGCAGAATCAGAACAAATATTTGTGGATCACACAAACATTTGTCTCGGTGCGGAGATCCGAGTCCCGCGGCCTCTTGTTCCAAAAGCTGCTATCTAGCCAACTGCACCACGTGGCTGTCATAAACATAGCCTGTATGCGACCTAATATACGATAATGATATTGGCCTTTAATTCCCCACACTGGCCTCCTGAGTATAACTTCGGCTGTGTGGTTTTTTGAACTGTGGTGATACCACTGCCTAGCAGAAAATCGAAAAATTGTGGCGATTCATATCATGAATTGACTGACAAGGTTGGATTTGTTAGTGGTGGGATACTATACTCTTTGTTCAAATCGAACTGGAGGGTAACCAAAGTGCATGCGACAGACGGGAGTGTGTTTCGTTCTGGAATTAAAATGTGTCAAAAGTCGGCATAATTATGTCAACTCGTAAGGGGTAATCATTTGTGACCAATCGACACTCGACACTGACCGACTGGATTCGATTAGAACGAGAATAAGACGTAACGTATGTAATTAATACATAATTACACAAGTCACGCCGTATGTGCCGTGCGATCTAGAGGTCCCAGGTTCGATCCCGGGTCGAACAAAGAGTTATTGGATTTTACCATATAATATATAATAGTAGCAGCAGTCTTGAATTGTGCCAGATAAACGGCAATAGGCTCGCCCCCTATTATGTGGGACTGATATACTCATACACCTGGCGAAATGTGGGTGCAAAAATGCACCTCTGCTTACTTCTTCGGGGAATACAGGCGTGAGGTTATGTATGTACCTTGACGACTTTGCAGACCTCCTGCCAGAGCGTGTGCGAGTCCATTGTGGGCGCCGCCAGCCTCACGTAGTCCGGAAATACTAGTCCACCCGGAAACGCTGTGTTTACATCTGCGCAAAAAACATAGTAGTCAGGCATTTTATCAAATATTTTTAATACTAAAAGGTTTTTTTTATATCTTGACAGATATAAAAAAATATTTGTAAATGTGTAATGTAAATTTGTCAATGTTCCCTGTTCAACCCCAAAAGGCTCGCTAAAAATCACTTAATAATCTTAACGCATCACAAATCACAATAGTGCCTGATAATGGCCTCAATTCGACTAGGATTTTTATCTCTATCTTTCAGATTATATGAGTTTTTTATTTATTTACCATACCTTGCTAAGTAAATAAAATATAATAAACATATTAATTAAAGGGGAAATATACATATTAATTAAAGGGTAAAGGAAATATTAATATACATAATACAGGACGTATAAAGACCGTACATACATTTAATACTCGTGGTTGTAAGGAAAACGTACTTTTTTATTTTTTGTCAGGATTTATTTTAATGTCACGGTATTTGTGGCTATTGCCTGTCTTAGTTTTCGATCAAGGTCTTTATACATCCTGTACATACTATTGGATGACTCACTTGTATTTGGCACTTCCAACACGAAGGGTCCGGTGTGTGCGACTAATTTCATGTGCAGCGCCATTTTCTCTTCCAGTAGTGACGCTTGCTCTCTATCTTTGGCTCTTAATGCCTCTGTTTAAGAAGAAATAATACATAAATTTAAAAAAATATACTTTAAACTAGTACCAGTCGTAGATAAGCTAAAAGAGGATTGACTGTCGTGGTATATCATTAGACTAAACACACAAGATGGATAGGTAGAGTAAGGAGTGACGAGACGAAGGCTGATAGGTAAAGAATGGAATAAGGAAACATGCTATGTCCAACCAAAATAGTATTGTAACTTGGACGAGAGAATAGTAGAAAAAAAAATACAAGAAAATAATGAAAAAACACTATACTCGAATATTCTAAAATGTACAGATCTGATTCCAAATTATGACCTTAAATTTATTAACTAGTATTATTGACATCGAGAACACCGAGTTACTAAAGTTCCAATACACTTAAAACCCAAATAAAATATTTGAAGGTAAATAAAAGACACATTTACATGCTTTTTCGTGCAAAAGAATAATAAAATAACTGAAAAATACATTGAAAACACCATTCTAGTTATAAATCACCTTCGATTTGCCACCACGGCGTGTCGTCTGCCCAATAACAAACAGGAGTTTAACGTAAATATATTATTTTAATTGACTTGTGTATATTAGAAGAATGTATTATAATGTTAGTAAATTTCCACGCATTAGAAACAAAACTATTACATATTATCCATTGGTAACTTATATAATTAGAAGGCCAAGTTTTTGGTCTAACACACTAAATACAGAATTGAGACTTTCATAATCCCTAAAAATCATTGTAGATAATGACCATAGAAATTTAGAGTTATCTATACATTTTTTATCGGTACATGAATTAGCGCACTAACAAGCTTTTTGTTATTATTTTTATATTTGTCTGTGGCTCAAAGAGTGACATGGACGATTTGGATTTTTTTATTTTTTTGAAGTGAAAACTTCTTTAGCGGCGCTGTGCACTTTTTTGGGGTGGGTAATTTTTTTTTTAACCCGCGTCAGATCACGTGACCCTGATCGAAAATGCGTAAGACGCATTATGTTATATAAATTGTCATGTTTGTGTACGATAGCGCAATAAATATTGTATTTTATCATGTAAATGGTAGTACTTTTATACTGATAAATAAAGCAATTCGTGCGAAATTGTTCCCTTACCATTTTAAAATATTCAAAAATGCTAAACGTTAATGTTGAAGTTTTCACTACTGCGGATACTCTTCTTACTATCATACCAATTACCAATTGAACACGGTAGAACACCATAGACAAGGTGGTGGAAATGTAGAGTATATATTACCTGTGATCAGTCTTATATTCTCCTGCCTGGCCTCGAGCTGTCGCTGTCGCTCCTCGGCCGAGCTGGCCAGCGCGCCCGCCTCGCACTCCTCCACCTCTTGCGGACAACTCTGCACCGCCGCGCTGCCGGCGTCAACATACTCTTAGTACCCCGTCTACCCTCATATTATTGCAATCTTATGTATGTACTATGACTTTCTTTAAGGAAATTTGTTGTTTTATAAATAGTGACTTCCTCGAGGCTCAAGAGTGCGGACGAGATTCTCGGCGGTCGCCGGTTCAAAACCCAGGCACACACCCCTGACTTTTCGAGGTTGTGTGTGTTTTCGCAATGAATTATCACGTATTTTAATCATGAAGGAAAACATCGTGAGGAAACCTGCACATTTAAAAGTTCTTAGGAATTTATTAGGTGTGCAGTCCGCCAACCCGCACTAGACCAGCGAGGTGGCCTAAACCCTCTCAGTTGTAGAGGAGGCCCGCGCCCAGCAGTAGGACGTGTATGATGTGTAATGATGATGACGATGGAAGTGTTACCGTATGGCGTGTATCCAGGTGGCGATGTCCTTGGGCCGGTGCACGCGCAGTTCGAACATCTCTGGCTCGCTGGGCCCGCTGCAGATGAGGTAGAGGCCGCGCCCCTCCGCGCCCGCCTTCTCGCGCACCAGCAGCTTCACCAGCGACACCACGCCCGTCTGTGCACACACGGGCTCTCATACACTGGGCTAGTCATATCATTAATGGTATCCACTCGATTCGATTCGAAATAATTATTCCACATGTTGATGAGGTAACTAAAGCACTTTTTCTAAATGATGTGCGATAATTATGGGGCGTATACCAACATTCATAGCACTATAGTAGACGCATTTTAAACTGAGTCGTTGGGCAATAAATGTCACTGAGAATAAGAATGTGCACGCAATGCAACCCGTTATCGATACTTAACTACCTGTGCACGCGGTGTCGATGCGTCATCGTGACCTTCATTAGCAGTTTGACTCTTGATTGGTCGTTACGTGTAAGGGTTGTCGATCGTACCTCCCGTTATCGATATGCACTTCTACAATTCTTACGCACATCACTACACCTCGCCATAAGACCGGTAAGTGCGAGCGAGACAGACAGATAAATATGATTTATGACCCGAAGCCTCAGTTTAAAATGCGTCTACTATAATTAATTGAACCTTGGGGAAAATTTTCTCAATTTAGGCCAACCGTTTTCTGCTGCATTTTAGTCTGAACACGGTAGGAACATTACCTATAAATGTTTACATGATTTTTTAAAACAAATGCCAGTTATATTATTAAACTTGGCCCCTTTTAAAACATCTCCTATAACACTACAAAATGTAACCAGCATAAATTTATCGTAAATTTAATAGTCGATAAAACTCAGTAAGTGCTAGAGAAAAAACATCGATACTTTAAATCGATATATAAAAAATAATTTAGCGAATACGAACCTTATTGTCAGGTGTGAAGAACGTGTATTTATTGTTGTTGTCGTGAAGGAAGAACAGTACGTCTGTGAGCACTATTACTAATAGCGTCTGCATTTTACTGCGACCCTGCATTAGCGTCGCCACTCCTTCGAACCTGTAAAATCATTAATATATTTGTTTCATATTTCTTTGTTAAATTGTTATTATAATTTATACTACGTATTCACAAAAAAATATCACGTACTTGAACGGTGAAGAAAAATATCGTGAGGAAACCTGCACACCAAAAAATTCTTAGGAATTTCTTAGGTGTTTAGTCCGCCAACCTACACTAGGCCAGCATGGTGAGCCTTAACCCTCTCAGCTGTAGAGGAGGCCCGTGCCCAGGAGTCGGACGTATATGGGCTGATGATGAGTTTATATTATTTTGTCCGAGTTATTTAGTTTTGGTATATATTAATGTCATTAGTCATTTTTGTCTGTTAGGTTTCGACGAAGTGTACGCAATATCGATAAGACCGCCTTTTGATACAAACTTCATTTTCAGTTTATTGAATTTAACTTTATTTTTTCGTTTACCATACATATAGGACTGTTAAAATCTTAAAATCTCTGTATGTCAATCTGTAATATTATTCATACTACTTGACAAATTAAAGAAATCGAACTAAGATTTTTGTAATAGGATAAAGAAACCTATCAATACTTACTTTAAACTCCTGTTTCCTTGCAATATGGCGCTCTTCTTGAACTTGCGTCCTTTGAAGTTGGCGAAAGACTTGGCGTCGATTCGGTGGTATATTTCCAGCTTTCGATCCTCGCGTTCTTTGGCCGCGACTTGGTTGTCCACATCAACCAGTATTTCCTGCAAAATTTAATTTATTAATTTCTAATTATTCTGTTCCAAAACCTTTGTAGGATAAAGTACGCATTATTTTGTTTGACTTTTTAACTATAAAATAAAATCACTATGACTGGTTTCCAAGTTTTGATGGAAATACTTAGGGCCTTACTTATAAAAGTAAATTTAATATTTTAAAACTTAATCATGCTTTGTCCTGCTCCATTGATTGACCTGCGGCATGGGAGGAAGCGAGACAAAGTCAAAGTCAAAGTCAAAATATCTTTATTCAAATAGACTTTTACAAGTTCTTTTGAATCGTCAATTTTACACATCTTAAATTTTTTAAACTATTGCCGCTTCGAAACGTGTTATAGCTGTGGAGATGAAACGGCAAGAAACTCCCTCAGCAACACGACATGTCATTTTTTTCTTTAAAAAACAGCAATATAATTATGTCTTTTTTTCATTACATTATTTAAATTTTACATTATAAATGTCATAACGATACAAACTGTAGCAACAAAACAAAACTCCGATCAATTTACTTACTCCCAGGGCTTATTATCTTCAATAAAATCTGAAACTTTATAGTATGCTTTTTTGTAAAGCTTATCTTTAATTGATTTCTTAAACATTGTCAAGGGAAGCTCTCTAATAGCCTTCGGAAGTTTGTTATAGAAGCGTATACATTGCCCCATAAAAGAGTTATTAACTTTCCGGAGACGAGTTACGTGTTGAACGAGATTACATTTGTTCCTAGTATTTTTATTGTGTACATTACAAATTTTATTAAATTTATCAAGATTCTTTTGGACGTACATTAAGTTTTCGTATATAAACTGACAAGTGAGGGTAATCAAAGGGTAATCAAAGGGTAAACAAAGAATTTTAACTTGAAAAATATTTATCTTACGTATAAACGTAAGGCTAAAGAATATGAAGTTATACCTTAACACCACAAAGCGCCTTCTGCAGCAAGTCCCGTTCGTTCATGTCGTCTCCTGCAGTCTTCAACAGTGGCTCCAGCAGCAGCGGGTACTTGGTTAGTCTCTGTGCGACAAACAGCACGCATTCCGGGACACCCTGTGGACAAATTACAGACAATTATTTAAAGGTGACGTATCAATATGTTCAATCTAAATGTGGTCACGCCATAAGGCGCACTAGGGCAGTAACTGAATAATACGAGTAGGCGAAATGGTTGTAAAGACAGAATAGATTTACTGAGAAAATTTACTTAAATTTTTTTTTACTAATAGGTAATATATAATTTATTTATGCTGTTGTTTATCAACTCTTTAGGTGTAGTCTATTAAGCCTCAAAATTTAATCACCATACACAACAGATCTAGGCGAAATGTATGAGTACGATGTAGATGAATGATAAAGAGTCGTAAGTGCCATATATTACCTTCTTCCTGAGCAATGGGTTCTGTTGGCACTTGCGTATGAACCGCGCGAGTCTCGGCTCTCGTGCGCAGCAGTCTTTGAACACCTCCACGGCGTCACGGTGCCGGGAACAGAATTCGCCTGCCATATGACAACAGGTTTATAAAAAATCATGTTTGTTAATATACTTTACTCACATAATTGGTTTTAAAAATTGTCGATAATATGTTTTGATCATATGAAGAAATTTAATAGGTGTGTAATCTGCGAATCTATGTTAGGGCAAATTGACGGTCTATAATCTTTTAAAGAGAAAACTGTTTATATTCATTTTTTGACACTCCGGGAGAAGCCAAAAGAGGTAAATCAGGCTTTTCGGCATTCTGTCTTGGCGCGCAGAACAATTTCCCGCTTGACTTCAAGGGCCCTGCAATCGACGTATTTAAAACGAGCCGACGACGCGCGTTTCAGATTTAAATGCGCGTAAAACGCGATACAAACGCGCGTCTGAAGTGCGTTCGCTGCTCGTTTTACATGAAGTTTTTGCATCTTCTATGTTTCACAGACTTTGTTACTGTTCTTTTGTAATGACCACACAATCCTCTTTCACTCGTCCATCCAAAAGATGCACTTATTTTTACGTTTTTCTTTTTTAAGAGCAGTGTTAAACCCAGCGTAAGCAATTTAGTTTCAACCGACGCTATTGTACAACTGATCTGATCAAAACGTAGAAGCTACGAGCGATTGCGCGTCTGTATCTACGCGTATACGCGCAGTAGACGCGCGTTTCATGATTATCCGTGTGCCTAGGGTTACAAGGTTGCGTTCGAATCGCGAATGCGTGTATACGTGCGTTTAAAATACGCTGTATGCTAGGGCCCTAAACGTCACGATAGCTGTCCTACTCATTTGGGGCGGAACGAAACATTACAATTTTTGTGTGCAATTCAATAAATGTATCTTGATGGACTTATGTTTAACCCTTATGTTTAATCGCTAGTTAATGATGAAGTAGGCCAGTGTTACCGTAGGCGGCCTTGAGTTTGTCCTGCGCGGGCGGCGCGAAGGTGTCGGCGAGGATGTCGGCGATGGAGGCGACGGCGGGCGCGCGGCTCTGTCGGGCCCGCAGGCGCGCCAGCAGCGCCGCGTGCAGCGCCCACAGCTCGTCCACGCGCGGGAACATGCGCCACACCTGCCCGCCCGACACGCCGCACGACCGCACCATGCCCGCCGCGAACATCTGCGCCACACACGCCACACACCGTCATCACACCAATAGCGACACTTCCATAAAAGCCCAGCTTGCTTTACAAAATTCCGTATAATAATTTTTAAGCCTTAAATATTTATTTAACAAAAATAATTTGACATATAAATGAGAATATCATAGAATGAGACATATAATAGAATGAGAATATGCAAACTACATACATAACATAAGGAGCAGGTAAAGGTGCATATCTGCACCCCCACTTTGCCAGGCATGTATCAGTTCAACATAATAGGGTGCTAGGCTATTACCGTTGTTCGAACATTTATTCAGACTCCGTGCTGTTATTGGGCCCAACAACACTTTACCCGACCCAGGAATCGAACCCAAAAACTCTAGATCGTACGGAACATGCCTGTGCCGTGAGGCTAAGTAGCAGTTTTTAAAAATTGGCTCAAAGATATCGACATTCATACAATACATACAATTAATAAAGAATGAATAAATAATTCAAACAATGAGATACATAGTTTAGACCCCTGCAATAGAGACTTAAATCTAGTTTCATGGCCATCGAATCTTCGAGAGACTATCGGAAACACCCTGACCAGAAAAAATATCTACGGATCACATAAATCCTCGAACTGTTTTATTAATCTTTCAGTATAAACAAAGTTATCAGAATATCAACATCTACCTAGGTTATTTTACAAAGACAATTACCTTCTGCATAAGTCGTATTGTGAGGCAATGATGTTTCTCCGTGAGTATAAGCTCGTAGATGTGCTCCTGCCTTTTCGTCTCTCTGTCACCCAGAGACCTATTAACAAACAAAATAAGTATATTTATTTACCCAAATAAAACAATATTATGCAATCTAATAATTTCTATACTTTTTTAAAATAAAATTTACCCAACAGTTACATACACAGTTCTGACCCTACACTAGGAATATAAGTAATAACAATAAGATAAGTCTTAATTGTCAGCTAGCAGTAATTACGAGAGACCATAGTAACAAGAAAACCCAGACCCAAAACAAAATTTGTGCATCATAGTTCTCGGTGGGAGATCGAACCCACATCCTTGGTGATAAGCAATTTAGGTTTACCATACAAAATGTGAACATACTTGGCGAGTCCCTTCGGTGCTCCGGCGGCCCAAGTATCGGGCTCTGAAGCACCAAGGCCCAGCATGATAGCTTCCTCACCCAACTGGTCTGGAGTGAGATACACCTCGGGCCACTCGCTCGCACCAGCGTCATCGGAAGCACTAGTAAAAAAAGTAAAATGATGTACCATAAACTGATAAACTACAAAATAATATAGATAAAATCATAGAAAGGGCATGATGCTCTATTTAGAGAGCATCATGCTTAATATCATAGTGCGTGACACTTTGTTGCGCTAGTATAAAAATATAATACTGCAAGAGACATATTGTAATGCCCAATTTTAATAAAATTCCAAACTTACTTGCTTTGGTCGTGCTTATGATCAGAACCATCTTTGTCATCATTGTAGATATGACTCGTGCTGTAATGAAATAGTATAATCAATTTTCTCCCAAATTGTAGGTATATTTATCGTATGGCAACACCAGAGGATATACTTTAACACAAAACTTTAGAATTGATTACTTTTAATACGACACAATATTACACTAGTTACAATCTAAAAACATTTAATGAATAATTTGATTTGAATCGATTATTATTTGACATGCAGCCCTGTGTGTTGCCATACGCATAACGAACATCAATAAAAAACTTAGACAGGGGCAACTTTCATCCGACGTAACAAATGTTTTGTGACACAATTGATTTCAATAACAAAATCTTATTTTAAACATATTTATTGGAGTAATTTTAAACTTCAGCAAAGCCTAAATTATAAGAAGAAGCATAAACACCTCAATAATTCAACGTGGAAAAAACGGCATGCAAATTTTGATAAAAAAAAATATCAGCGTTGTGGTAACTCAAACCAATAATATTTGTCTGTTCAAGGTAAAATTTCTGTAGAGTCGGAATATAAATTTCGATATCTAAGGATTCAATATTTATTCGAGCACTTAAAACTAGGTCCTTCTAGTAATATACTTCATCGACACACAAGTACTCTTCCGTAAACGTATAACGTACCATAGATCCTAAACAAATTATTCATTTTAATTTCTTTAATAACCACTTACATTATTTCTATCGCCTAAATATACGCACTAACATTTTTTTAAACATTTTCGAACGTCGAACTTCTTTCAAAGTCTTCAAAAAATATAGAAAGAAGTTTGATGAAAGGTTCGATAACATATCCATTAGTCCTTGATTATTCTGTAAAAGACCTTGAATAGACACAAAAACAACCTACAGAACGTAAAAGCGAAACGATAAATTGTGAAAGTCATCGAAAATTTAAACATATGAATCACTACGACAACGTAATCAAGAGAAATTTCAAACTACCTCGATAATAGACAGAAAGATACACAAGTAAGGCATTGTGGATGAATCGAGAACAATCTAGAAGATATATTATTTTTTGTATAGAATGTGTGATGAAACACCTAAGAATTGTGTCGTGTTATGTCGACTTTGTTGTCTCTCGATACTGTTATTGGAGCAAAATAACGAATAAGATACTTCAATTTTATAATATTGAACAACCCTAGTCGCCACCATACCGTATATATTTGATATTATGTCAAATTTTCATTACTTAGCTCCAATATACGTATTATATGCTTAAAAAATAATTTGCTTGAAATAAAAAAATAACAATCAAATTAATTGATTTTACACTAATCGAATACTTAAAATTGAATCCATTACCCTACTTTTTAATTAACATATAACCGACAGTAGTTGATAACGATACTTTAATAGTGTATCGATAATGTTTTAGACTGTATTGTGTTAAACATCGATACACTATTAAAGTAAAAGAACAAACGGTCCAAGTCAAAATCAGCATCAATTCCGTCCAATCGAGAGGCTAACTTTCAAACTGTCGATACTCGTTTTTATCGATAAATCATACACATATAGAACCGTATCTAACTGTTTTTCCTTATCGATTTCGTTATATGAATTTAACTATACAATAAATTTATAGGTTGTATCGACCGTTTGAAAACTGAGACGAAACGACAGAGACCGCGTGACGTTCGACACATAAGACAGAGCGAGACAGAAACAACGAATGGCTGTGAATATATGTATGATGGAGAGAGTAAGAAAGGCGTGGCGGAGTCAGCATTCCCGCAACTTACTGGACGCCGAGCTTTGTGGCGACGCGTCGCCACGGCGAGTAACATCCCGACGACCCCTTCTTGCTGCGCCGCCCACCGGCACGAACAATACACGTGTACAAATGTGTGCGCACACACTCAACGCATACTTACAACTTACGCTTCCGTCGCCATGAGACTATCGAGGTGGCAACCATTTGTGTCTTACTCATCAAACGGTTTAATCACAGTACCCCCGCATAATTTTTTCAGATGTTTTCATTATATTGAAAAAATATTCAAGACACGACTTCAAAATGAGTTTTTTTTCCAATGTGTTGTAGATAATAAATACAAAATGCTCAATTTCTAATACAAATTGATATCGAATGATTATTTGAACCACCTTGATACCTCCACAAATTATACCTCAGAATATTCCCCCGTAAATAAACAAAAAAAGAGCTCGAGAAAAACACAAAATGTTGTTATATAGCGAAAAAAAATACAAATAATAAAAATATGTACAGAAAAATAGAGTAGCAATGCTACAAAGCAAACAAGAGTGGAGTCGGTAAAGTGTAATACAATGTAGAAAAATATCTTACAAATCAATAGACGAAAGTTATCACATACTTGTGTATCCTTATAGATCTTAACAAAAACCTCAATGATTCGGAACTGTTAATTATATTCTTTTTTTTAACCCGTTTTTGCGATCAATTTACAAATTATCGGGGTTACAAGAGAAAAATAGGCACTCAAAATAAAAAATCTATTCCAAAAAATATTAAAGACTTGAGATTATGTATTTTTCGAATGTAACCACGATTATTTCTTTGTACATTTTGCACGCAAATTAAACACAAAATGCATTAGCGTAAAATAGCGTCGCCACTGACAACACTTAAGTGTTACGCCAATGTACCCTTGCAACAATCAAAAAGGAAGCGGCAAAATATATGATAGTCGAATGTTTTACTTTTCTACTTTTATTTGTTTTTTATTTCTTTTTTAACTTGTACATACCATAACAAAAATATTTTGGAAATTTACCTGAACTGTTGTGGAATAACGATCAAAATATCGATATAATAATTTGAAAAATCGATAAGTACCTACTTAGAATGTTTTTAAAAATTTCTTAACACTCAATCTACACAAAAACATTATAAAATAAGTTTTTTATTTCAATTTTTAATTATTATTAGTTTAAATCAATTATTTGGCAACGGTTTAATTATCGATAAAGTTTCACATACCTATTGCTTTGTGACTGTCCAGACACGGAACTCCGCTTACTGCTTTTACCGCTGTTGGCGCTCAGGGATTTACCAACCGAAGTCTGCAAAAAATTACCAAAATCCATTAAATCTCATAAAATAACACTTATTTCGGAGAATTATTGATAATGATAACAACCTTAGACGACTTTGGTTTGTTGCACTCGACGATGTAGTCTTTACAACCTGGTTGGTGCACAGTCAATGTACAATCTGGAAGAAACAAAAACATGTTGGCCTTAAGTAATTGTATTCTGCAAGTGAGACCCAGGCCATAGCCACCTTGGCACTGTGGATTTATGGGGTCGGCTCGACCCGGGTGATATCCCATTTCAAGCGAAATCGACGTCAAGCAATCTTGATTGATAGCACTTTACCGTACATAACCTATAATACAAATTAATCAAATATAATAACACATTTAGGTACAACAACAAACGTCCGTAAAGTTACCTCTTTCATACAACCTCTATATGTAACACTAGAAGAAATATCCAAAATTGAGTTTATTTATATAACTATAGAATACACAAGTATAGCTTTGTTGCCTTTTTATGGGAGTGCGAAATATTTTGAAGTGAGAACTTCTTTAGCGGCGCTGTGCACTTTTCTTGGGATGGGTAAAAAATGTTGAACTCGTGTCAGCTCACGTGACCCTGATCGAAAATTCGTAAGACGTTTGTTGTCATGCGTTGTCATGTTTGTGTACGATAGCGCAATAAATATTGTATTTTACAACGTAAATGATAGTACTTTTATACCGATAAATAAAGCAATCGGTGCGAAATTATTCCCTAACCATTCCAAAATATTCAAAAATGCACAACTTTAATGTTGAAGTTTTCACTTCTGCGTTTTTTTTTCTTAGTTTGTGTAGAGTTATGGCTTTGTTGTATACAATAAATTACTGACTTTCACAGTAGACGGCGAGTGCGGGCGCGAGAGGTCGCGAGCACCAGTCGCAGTCGCCCGCGCTGCTCGCCGCCGCCCACGAGTGCGCCGCCTTGCGCGACTTGTCCTGCACAACCACACACATACACACCACACTGCCTATCAACGTTGCGATACATCGGAGCTCATCAGACATTCAGTATAATTTGCCAGTTGTCACAGTCAAGTTAAGAAAATACACCGAGTTATCGAATAAAATAGAGTAACCAGTAAGCAAAAAACTGAATTCAATGTGATAAGGAGGATTATTGAAACTACATAGTTTTTTGAAGCGTATTGAATTGAAACGTTAATTCAAATAGTCCTAAAGGTATACCTTTTTCTTCCTAAAGAATAAGCTGCCTCGTTTTCGACGCTTTTCAGCATGGTGATCATACGCGGCTCTGTTGAAAAAAAAAAAACATTAATAAAACAGGAATCTATGCCTCTCTTGTACACACTTTTACACACACACAATAAAGTAACATGTTTGAATTTAAATCATGCAAATAATTCAATTTATATCTCTAGTGAACATCAAAACAAACACATTAAGCGAAGCTTGTGCTTTAGCATGCTAAGTTTGATAAGTGTTTCAATGTAGTTTCGATAGCGTAACTACCATACTTACTCTGTCATTTGACATTCCTTATACGTAATAACTTAAAGAATACGTACAATTTTTATATCGATCAAATTTATTAATCTGAATAATCGATACTCAAATACGATTGCGATTAACGAGATGTGAGCAACTCCCGCCACTATTAACGCAATCGCCATGCCCGATGTATCGATAGGTTCAACGTAATTGTTTAAAGACTCACTGTTCTAAAAACGCCAACCGATGCAAGCCCAAATGCTCTTGATGCGTGTTATTCCTGCGGCCGGGCAGGGCGGCGGTGGCGCCCACTGTCGCCGCGGAGGCGTCCTCCTCGCTTTCCGTCTCGCTCACACCTCTGCCAGACAAGCTAACACCGAGCAGGACAAGTACAATAGCGGAACTACCGTACTGTCATGACTTTTATATCGATTTTATCGACTATTATCAACCTCCTTGGAACTAGGTAATTCATAAACGCAGTTCTTTTTCGCTACACTCGCTTTATTTATGTGTCTTATTGATTATGTTCAATATTTTTACTAAATTCATTTAGCACGTTAATTCCGCAGTATGTGTGCAATAAAAAAATAAACTATCAGTTTTGCAGTATTTACTGATCTTGTGCACTTATAAATTAATATAATAGCAAAGCGAACAGTGCGAATAAAAACATTGAATCATACGTGCACAAAATGTGAAAAATCCTTTAAATATTTATAGTTATAATCTGATCAGAAAAACGAATACTGCCTTCTTTAAAACGAAACAATTTAGGTATAAATTAACTTGCGCCTTATGGTTCTTACAAAAGAGTTAATAACTCCAATATGACAAATGAAAATATATTATTTGGCAGAAGTTTCGTGTCTCTAGTCAGACTACATCATTCTAATTACTGGTAATTGTTTAGCAAAACTGACATAAATTACATAACTATAATCTTTCTGTATGTATTTAGCATGCTACGTAGAGCCTAAATGATCATATTAAATGTTAAAAATCCTTAGAGGATATGTTTTCTATTTCTAAAAGCAATTTCTAGAAGTCGATAAGTTCTGTACTCGTTTACACTTAGCAACGTCATACATTTTGTACACATAATGTGTGTGTAAGCAAGTAACCCGCACAACCCCAACACTCCATATCTCATGTTGGTCAGAAATAAATGCTCGATGACGTAAATTCGCGACCGTTCCCTTGTATGACGTGGTACTTACACGTTGACCGGCGGCGCGGGCGCAGGCGGCTGCACGGCGGCCACTATGCTGGGCGTGGAGACGGACTTCTGCAAGGGCAGGCGCGCCGCCAACCGCGCCCCCTCCCCCGCGCCCGCGCACGCCGCCGCGCCCCGCAGCGCCGCCGTCACCTTCTCGAAATCCTTCTGTAAAGGTACATACATACATTCACTATTACATTTTCGCTACGCTTACGTCAAGTTTTTTTTGTAAATTTACAGGTATTGTTTGAATGGGATTGCCTCGTGGTCTCGCGGTACAAGTATGTGCCGTGCGATCTAGAGGTCCTGGGTTCGATTCCCGGGTCGGGCAAAGTGTTATTGGGTTTTTCCATTAGGAAATTCTCGGTAACAGCACGGAGTCTGGAAATGTGCCCGAAAAATGGCAATAGGCTCGCCACCTATTATATTACGTGTTACTGATACATACTTGGCGAAATGTGGGTGCAGAAATGCACCTCTACCTACCCCTTCGGGGAATACAGGCGTGAGTTTATGTATGTATGTGTTTGAATGGTTCTGTTCTAGGTTCTAAAATTATAAGTAAATTAATTTCATAAAATCTCTTTGTTTCAAAGATTAAAATGTAAATTTGGTAATGGTTATTAATTATCTCCTAAGCAGTTATTAATTGTGATAGTAGTTATTGAATTGAATCCTCATGAAATTGCTATTAAAAATATTACATGACATTGGATTTTCTCGTTATTTTTATGCATTTATGCTTGTAGCTCAATGAAGAGTAAAGTTCGAAAAATACTCACAGCGAGATCATTATCATTGAGCGAGTGTGTGGAGTGTCTGACTGGCCGCGGCACTTCGCCCTCAGACTCCATAGACGATAGTGACGCGCTGTGTCCATTCAGCGTGCTGTAACACATAATATTAACGTATTTAGTCATTAAAAATTCTGAGAAGTCTTCAATCCACAGTTTGCCGAGTCATGTTCCTCCGAATCGTCGTATTTAAGGTGTAAACCCGTAATAGTACCCTATGCAAGTGTGTTTCATTCGGAGATTCTTCTGTGAATATCCGTTTAGCAATCAGGCCGGCCTAAATATTTCCTGCGAGTTTTGAGTGTTGTATCTCAATGCACAGAGCCTTTTTGACATATACGACTTATACTTGTATATAAGATTTTAAACCCAAGACTTTTAATCCCAAAGATATTTCTGATGTTTTACTGTGTGGGCTAGTAAAGCTTTGAAAACATCATGTTCAAATCTCCTCTGTCGCCTGTGTTTCAGGGTTGAAAGGAATACCAAGATATTTTTTTATTTAAAACAAACAAAGCCTACTCTACAACTGAGAGGGTTTAGACTGTAGACTACGCAGCCCTAGTGCGGGTTGGCGGGGACTACACACCTAAGAAATTCCTGAAAACATTTAGGTGTGCAGATTTCCTCACGACGTTTTTATTTACCGTTAAAGTACGTGATAATTCATTGTGAATACACACATAACTTATAAAAGTTAGAGGTGTGTGCCTGGGGATTGAACCCGCGACCGCCGAGATTCTCGACCGTGCGCCTAAATCTCGAGGCCATCATCATGTTCCAGTATCAGAATGTTATATCCACCTCCTCTGCCTGTGAGCGTCGTGAAGCCGGGCGCCGGGGTCGAGCGCGGCCCACGAGCTGCGCCGGCCCTCGTCGCGCCGCTCCCACAGGCCCCACTGCCGCGACTCGCCTAGAAAACACGACACTAACATCATCGATCATCTTACCACTCACATCAGCTATCATATAAACCAGTAATTCCCAAAGTGGTCCAGGTGTCCACGAGAGACTCGACAGTGGTCTACGTTGGGCGTGACAAAAAATAGGGGTCCGCAATCGTAAGCGGGGGTCCATGGAAATTAATTTGGTTTCGAACTAAAAGGTTGGCCTGACTTCTCCTATCAATATAGCTAGATAATATTTTAAGAAGCTCAGCGACTGTTACTTCTAAAAACTTGCATATTCCATTTCATCAGTACAACGCTTGTTTTTTTTTAGACTTGGAAAAAGTGGTCTATGAAACAAAAGACTTTGGGAACCTCTGATACAAACAAATACTAGTCTCACTGCTCGGGTCTCTTCTACAGCTGTAATGTTGTTAACACTTGTAGGTGTAATGTATAAAGTCAAAGTTAAAATCATGTTTATTCGATAAGACTTCCACAAGTAGTTTTGAATCGTCAGTTTTAAGCTATCGCCGCTTCGGAAAGAATTATCGTTGTGGAGAAGAAACGGCAAGAAACACCCTCAGGACAACGCAATGTTTTTTTTTAATCAAAAATAGTTATTATCTTCGCAGCTTTGTTAACAGAGCATTGTAGGTCTTTATCAACCAATATACCTTGCACTGCTAAACACGAATCTCGTGTACAATTGAGAGGGGTTAGGAACCACGCTGTCCATCACGCTGTCCTTGTATGGTGTGGCAGAGTACACATTAATAAATTTCTTGTAGATAACTTATACAAGGTGTATTCAGACCGTGAAAAACACCGTGACATTAAAAACAAAATTCCGAAAAAAAACCTTTTCCTTACAACCACATTAAAATTTATGATTGTTAGGAAAACGTCATTTTTTTTATTTTAGTCGGGATTTTTTTTACGCCAATGGGTTTGTAATCACCGTAGCTTTACCTGCCTTAGTTTCCGATCACGGTCTGAATACACCATGTATTAGGTGTGAAAGTTTGCTCATAATATTGCACTTAACATATTTTTTAGCGAGAGGAAATTTACGTAATTTTATCAGGAGACAACGAGACAGTGATTATAAAAAGCTAATTTAATACAAAAACACAGTTTTGCATGAGACGATTCAACGACCTTACATATTTTTCCCACGACGTTGCATCATAATTACCATCCGTTCATTGAATTGAAATTTACAGTTAATAACAAGTTAAATGTTACATCAATTGCGTAATACCCTCCAGTATTGAGCGCGAAATATTATGTCTACGGTAACAGGTTCCAGTCTCTGGGAAATAAATCGGGTTTCGCAAAGTTATGAGTTTGCATATTCTTAGTAAATTCACGTGATTAAACCGGTAAATTATCACAAGAAATATCTCTTGAATTCATCCACCTAGCTATAAAACATCGTGGTAGACTAAGGCCTAATCTCGATCTATTGCACTGAATGCCTAGCAACAGAGCTTATATGCTAAACTCGCTAATAATAAAAATGCACATAATATATTAACATGCAGTTTTTCGACCATAATAATATGAATACCTGCCTTAGCCTAAGAATAGTTATCGATCTTAAAATAAAACAATATAGTGACATCTAGCGGCACACGGTTGAACTACTTCGCAAGCTCTATTACAAATGTATTATATGTTGTAAACTCACCGCTGCCTTTACGGCTCTGCGGGTAGAAGTCGAGGTGTGTGGGCGAGCTGCATTCTGGCTCTACGACACCATCTTTACACAGTGATGGACAAGACGTGCTCAGTCGGCTACTGCCTGTCGCTTGCTATAATAATAAAAAAATAACAGTCACACAAATAGTAACCTCTATTTCAGTTTTTTTAAATTCTGGCATAACCAAGTGACATCACCGCCCCGGATGGTGCTCCAAATAGAGCATTAAGTGACGAAACTGTCCTTTCTTTCGTCAATAGACTCAACTGATGTCAATAGACTCACTTGATTCAACTGATGCAAGTCTCTTGTCTTAGGTATCAGGATAAAAGAGAGAATTCCATAATATCAAAACATTTGATTTTTAACACGAGGAATTACATTATTATTAGAAAGGGTGCATGTTTGTATAAATGGATGTATGTTACTTTGTACACATAGAACTACTGAATAGATTTAAAAGAAATTTGAAATGGATTAATTCATAGCTGCATTTTCCTCGGAAAATTAAGACTCGTCAAGTCTACAATACCAGTAGTGGCAGAGGCGCGGCGCGCATACGCTGTACGGCTGCATGGAGACGACGAAGCTGCTGCAGACTGTCCTCCAAGACGCCTGGGCTGTGCGGCGTCACGCTTATAGTTGGAACCTATACATAAAAAATAGACAATTAGCAAAATCGTTGCTAAGAAAAATTCAAAATTATTTATCACAGATAATGCTACCAAAGTATCTCGAGGAAAACTAAACATCTAAGAATCTTTTATTCGGAATTTCTTAGTTATGTGATGTTTACCAACACGGACAAAGCCAGCGTGTTGGTCTGAGGCTTAAACCCTGATAATTGTAAAGTAAGCCACTGCCCAAGAGTATCACGCCTATCACCTATGTAATAATTATAATAATAATAAATATACCCAACAGTCACATACATAGTTCCGACCCCACACTAAGATATAAGTCTTGTGTCGTGGGTACCATTAACTACACGAGATTCTTCGGTCTCACAAAAACTCAGTGCGAGGATTGAACCCGCAGCCTCTCGTTTCGCAAGCTGTTTAGTCCACTGCGCCACGAGGCTATGGGAAAACCACTGCCGAAAAGTGAATACGCGCGTACTGAAGCCACATCTTCGTGGTTTTGGTAAATCAATCTTGTGCCATACCTGTGCTCTTGCGGCGGCCATGTCTGGTGGTGGCGTGGATCTCGTCACGTGCTCTGTGACTTCGTCTTCACTGCTGTCCGTGCGGATGTCGGAACTTCCGCCGCCCTCGTCTGTCGACAAAACAGTAGTTTCTGTTTAAGTGTTAACTATTTCATATCAGATTTATTAACGAAGTTGATATTGAAATTGTAGTTATCACAGTTGAGAACTACGACCGCAACTTCTCCCTTTTTCATGTTTATAAAGTTTTATTATAATTAGTTCTTCAACTAACGATCTTAAATAAAAAGTGTTTCAATTTTAAGCAAACCTAAAAAGATAATTAAACATTTTACGTGTTCCTGAAAATCTCTCAGCATTTCTAATATATGATATAAATATTTGTGTTCTTATACGAGATTTTTTTTGTGTGAAAAACAGTCGATACTGGTGCACAGGAAATATGAAGCGGGATAGTAGTCTAGAGATCTGATTTGTGTTACCATTAATTCCGAATGTTATTAGGAGAAGCCAACCTTAGTCGTTTGAGAAATAAATTGCAATTCTAGCTTACTCGACGTATTATGCATATCATTTTATAAATCCTATATTACAAAAACAAATATTCTATATATGAAGAAAACAACGGCAGAGCTAGACAAATATATTTGAGTAAAGACATTTCCAACTTCAATTCTCAAAGTGCGCAATGTTTAATTAATGTTACGAAAAGTATTTTATGAACTCGAAACAAAACGTCGGGCGATGTCGATTGTTCGAGAAAGAATTCCATTCATTAAAGTCATTTCTTGCCTACCTAATGTTGAAATATGCTTTTGAAAAAGACAACTTTGCATTTATTCATGAAACGCTTAAATAAATACTTGGCTTTTGTACGGCGCAAAATTCTTCATTATTTTTTTGTATTCAAACTCTTGTTTACAAGTTACAAGATATTCAATAAGCATTAATATTAATTTCTTTAAAAATTGTGTGAGAAGGTCCCTAGGCGCGTGGATAAGAACTTAGTTATAAAGGAAAAAGGAGGATTTAAGTGATAAAAAGAGACCGAAGACGGCTTCTGGAAAATAGTAG
The DNA here is from genome assembly GCA_907164795.1 of Hemaris fuciformis. Lineage (NCBI taxonomy): Eukaryota > Metazoa > Arthropoda > Insecta > Lepidoptera > Sphingidae > Hemaris > Hemaris fuciformis. Next base: position 4,025,238 of record OU015454.1, read on the forward strand.
AATATTTTTTACTAAATTAATCATAAAGACAGCAAATTGATGGAAATACATAATTGTCCACGTGTCAATACACCAATGGGTGGAGTAAATACATTAAAACATGACGTATTTACCTCAGGTACAAGTGGTGTTTTTTTTTTTTTTTTTTATTCTGACACGGCAAAGTGACCCCATTGCACCTGATGGTAAGCGTGTACAACGTTTCCTGCTTTTTAACCTCCTTGCCATGCAATATGAAATTGCATTAGTTTAACGTGTTGGTAGTTACACCTAACTCGTTCTTAACAAGGGTATAATAATTCCAGATTAATTGGTGGAATGTATAATTACAATTAGGGCTAACACCTATCAAGACTTCGATCAACTTTTTATGCTAGGTTACTGGTATACCCGTAAGCCGCACGGACAGGTTCATAAAAGGTGTAAAGACAAATCCATCATCATTTCCTGTGAGAAATTATCTGATGCACACAATCGTTCGAACGGAACGGGATATTGGCGTTCGGCGGGATGTCGCCGGCCTTATCGCCAAGTTGGAGATATTAGAAAAGGTTTTCTCGCCTATAATAATAAAAGTTGTATACCTTTTTTTTTTTTTTTTTTTTTTTTTTTTTTTCACGCGGGGAAAATCCATTTACGGACCATCCCGCCCCGGAGGGGCGAGGGTGTGTCGGACTCACCGGCGCCTTCCGACCCAGCATGGATGTTACCGCCCGTGATGTAATATTGTAAAAGTTGTATACCTACTGTAAATGCTAGTTGAAATACGCATAGTTAGCTTATTTACATGATGCTATGTAACCATATCAATTTAAAGGCATCGTACTGTTGGGCACGGGGCTACTAATATTAGGCCTTAGTCCATTAAACTGGCCTAGTACGGGTTGGCATTTTGACAGGCTTCCTACGTGTTAATTCGTTCAACATTATACACACATAACTTCAAAAAATTTAGAGGGGTGTGTCTAGGATTTGAGTCCACCACTGCAAGATTTTGTTTTGACCACGCGAAAATTCGACGCTATCACGATTCCCTATAACCTACTATGACGGCAAAAACGTTAGTAGTTTAACAGCAAGCGTTGTTCAAAATTTAAGGAAAGTTGCGTGCGATTGTAGTCGCTACACAGCACAATTTTCGCCTTGGATTGGATTAGCTAATAATTGGATAAAAGACTTGTTTTAGCCAACGACGTCATTAAAGTGACGGGTCGTCCGCTTAGTATGTCGAGAAATGCGATATTTTAGTACCCAACGTTTCATAAAGATATCTCTTTCAATAACTGTTTTTAGTATGGCAACTATAGCTCTTCTGGTACCCCAGTACCTATGACAAAAATCACTAGCTATTAGGAAATGCCTTAGGTTGTCTGTGTCCACTAACTAACAGTTGACAATTATCGACTACTATGAATGAGTTGGCTTAACTAAGACAGTACTAGATTCATAGAAAACCTATGTGAACCAACGCTCATTGTATTTCGTCCAATGAGTTAGCTTCGCGGTACAACTCTAAATTTAATCCATCATTTTACTCTCTCTTTTCTCAACTCAATATCGTAGATATTTAAAACAGATTGAAGTCTGACTGTTCTTTTTAGACGACGTCGAGCTCAAGATAAGACGCGTTAATATATAATAAATAAATGGGTCCGAAGTATAAAAATTAATTATGTTTTGCCAAAGACGTAACTGATATTTCACAAAGCAACGATATCTAAATCAAAAATGCCACAAAATCCGTTCCACATTTACCTCTAAAAACTCCCCGAACGCAATCTCTGTTAAATACCTTACACAAAGCGCTCTCAGCGATGCCATTACATTACCTATCTCCGCTTAAAGCGCTTCATACAAATTCAATTCGGATAACAGTTGAAAAACTGCGTAATGTGAAACGGAACGGCGGATAAAGGGCAAAAAAAAGCAGCGTTGCGCCTCCGCCCCATCCGTACCTCCACTCTGAGCATACAATATGCATAATTATCCGCCTGAGGCTGGCCTGATGCGACCTACTTCGGGTGGGTCAAGGCTGGCGGTGCAACCCTACGCGCTCGCTGAACACCATTTAACATAGAGCCCCCGTTTATTGTGAATCTCGAACAAAACATTCGGCTGGCCGGAATCGCGCGACGGGAAACAGATCTCGGCGAGTTGGACAGCCGCCGCCATGAAATGCCCATTTACATGTTTGTTTTGTGTATCCGAAAACAGCGGACAGCGAGATGACGCGTGTGTCGTGCAAATGTTTGAACAGCTCTGTGATATGCTTGTGTTGTGACATCATTCTAATTAGCCAATGAATTACGCTCGATGGCATAACAAATTTTATAAGACCAAAAAGTCAATTTTCTTGGATAGAACGTTGAGTTTTCAACCAAAACAAGCAAAAACAAATGTTTGAACTAATGTAGTGATAAACTAGTGCTTCACACGTCCCGTTTAAGGCCATTTCAGTAATAAAACGCGATATGTGCACCTGTATTGTTACTTTCTTTTACTACCTCGTCAACCTTCACACTACTTAGACTTGGAGTAGTTCACTGCCATAAAAATAGCTATTTATATAAAATATAAAAATGAATCGCAAAATGTGTTGGTAAGCGCATAACTCAACAACGCCTGGACCGATTTCGCTAATTGTTTTTTGGTTGTGTTTGCTATTGTTAGGAGAAGGTTCTTATGAAAGAAAAAGTTAAGAAAATTGAGAGGAATATGGTAAAAACAACAATTTAATTTTCTCATATAAACTGTTCTACCTAATATTCTGTCAAACATTTTATGTTTATCCCGTCAATATGGTTAATGGTCCCCTCAAATTAAAGAACATATTTAAATAAAGGTTTTGAATCGACAACATATATCCAGAATATTCGAATAATTGCGTATTTTAGATTTTAAAAATGTAGAATAATATCAGTAATAAAAAGGGATTGACATATTTATTGGTTGTCAAATATTTATGCGTGCGTTCAGAAATGTATTTTTAAACTCCTTGGTTGTACCTGATTTACAGACGAAGGCAGGTTCGGTAGTCATCACGCTTTGAAATCTAAAACACACCCACAACTATGCAATGGAATGCGCTTGGTGTTAAGAAAATTGTTGAGTAATGTTATTCACGTGACGATACTGAAAAGACAACTTAGAGATGAATTGGTGCTTGAGAATTCATCAATTAGATTGATCTAAGATTTCATTGATCCTAACGGGTATGATCATTGAGTTCAAACGAATTCAGTTCCCGATTCGTCATGCCTTCGCAATGACGATTAACAAAAGATGTTTGTGATCTTTTAGACAATTAAAAAATATATTAAAAATGTATATCACAAGGTGCATCATCATCATCAGCCCATATATGTACGTCCCACTGCTTGGCATAGGCTTTCTCTGCAACTGAGAGGGTTTAGGCTTCAGTCCACCACACTGATGCTTCAATGAAGAGAATTAAAACCGACTACATCCCATCCCATATGTACATGTTTAATTAAATCATGACTTGCGGAGACACGATTGATGCATTTAATTTTCGTACTTATTTATTTCTGTATTTTTATCTCAATAAAGTGCTGAACTTAATATTTATTTCCATACAATCAAAAATAAAATTCAAGTAATATGTAAATATGTAACATTCAATGACAGTTAGGGGATACGAAGTTTTCCGGGTTAGCTATTATAAATGTTAATGTTTTGTTTGTTACGCTTTCACGTCAAAACTACTTAACCGATTATCATGGAATTTGTACACATAGTCTTCGAAATATAAAAAAGGACATAGAATTCTTCTTATTAAAAAAAATACGGAGAATAAAAGAATTGAAAAATGATTGAAAAAAGATTTGAATGACTTTTGGTATGCATATAGGTGGGACCCACCGAAGTAACATAGGTGGGAATGGTTATCCTTACTATTATGTGAATGTAGGGATGTTTGTTACGCTTTCACGCAAAAACAAAAATTTTGGTATGACCATAAATGAGACCCTGTGAAGTAACATAGGCTATGTTTTATCCCGGGAAAATGTAATGTTCCCATTGGGATAAACATATTATTAAAAATACGATAATAACTGTCAGACTTTTACTTTTACGCCTCAACCATTTGAATTGATTTGACCTTTTTTTAAATTCAGTAAGTGCCATTTTGGGCACTTGAGGGACGATTTATAGATTCACTTATTATCTTTCTGCGCCCAACCCTGAAGTCTACGCGGACGGAGTCGCGGGCAAAAGCTATAAAAATATAAAAATTGCGATTACAAAACAGATGTTGTTCGTAGAAGGGTGAAAATTTGGAGTTATATGTATTTTTCAATGCTGAATCATAAAAAAATAAAAACTAAAAATGTCCACAAAATAAAATAAAAAACTTTTCGGGTTGGACCACCCTAGGGGTATAAAAAATAGATAACCTATTTTCAGACTTACTGAATATACATATAAAATGTCATCAAAATCGGTCGAGCCGTTTCGGAGGCTGTTTCGAACTGTGACACAAGAATTTTATATATATATAGATGTATATGTATATCTCACTCTATACAATTTTGACCATATTTTTTTTTGTTTAATTTGTATATCGATCAAAGCAATGACTGTTATACGTATCATTATAATTTTTCAGTGCTATTATCATTTATTTACATTTTAATTTAAAAAAAATCAAATTAAAATGGTCAGTATAAGATAGAGGTTGATCGTAGAAGGGTGAAAATTTATGATTATAATAATTTATCAATGCTGAATCATAAAAAATAGAGAAAATAAAGTCAATAGAAAAAAAAACGTACCCCTAAATGTTAAACCCTTAAATGTTGACCGATTCTCAGACCTACCTACAATATACACACAATATTTTATAAAAATCAGTCGAGCCGTTTCGGAGGAGTTTGCCAAAAAACACCGCGACACGAGAATTTTATATATATGGCAAAACAACGTTTGCCGGGTCAGCTAGTATAAAATAAAATTAACTACATCTAACACTAACTCATGAATGTTAAGAACATTTAATTCTTCCTCACAACCGCTAATATCAAATTACGGCTACCATCAAATAAATAAACACACCCAACTGTTACATACATAGTTATGACCCCACACTAAGATACGAATCTTGTGTCGTGGGTATCAAAAACTACGAGAGACTTTCTTGGTCTCACAAACATCAAGACCCAAAACCAAATATTTTTGCATCACACAATCATTTATCTCGGTGCGGGGATCGAGCCCCCGACCTCTCGTTTCGCAAGCTGGTATCTAATAAACTGCGCCACGCGACTGTCGTTCTCACCCTTATTTAACTATCAATATTTTACCCAAAGTTTTATTGTATCTCTTGAAAACGATCTTATTAGAGCCTGGTAAGTGTAATGTTCTCCTTACAGTTTATGGACTAGTAAAAAACGGTCCCACTACCATCTCCGATCACTGAACCACTCCCTTTCGACACAATTAGGTTGATGTGATAGAAAAGGAGTATGATACCACAACTCATCTCATAAAGAATCACTCACATCATTGATCTTTTGTGGTCAATACTGACAATTCTACATTAATATTGCTTGTGGTTTGTGTCCCTATTCTGTTACAAATGTCCATGCTTAACAAATCTCTTAATGTCTCATCAAATCTTTAATAATATTTAAACGAGAAAGTAGCTCTAATGTCAGCCCGATTTTACCTCTTAAACCGCCCCACTGAACCAATCCGGATTATTTTAGTATGGAGAAGAACAAGGAAGATAATCAACATATTTTTATAAAGTTACGGCTGTCTAAAGCTAGAGCCCACAGAACGTATAAAATAAATACGTCAAATTTTGCGAATTACAATTTAGGAATCCTTGAGTCTGATGCTCGGATATCGGTAATTTATTGAGTTGACCGAATTACTTATCTCAAATATTTGTATCAAACTAGGCGACTACTCTACTCTAGGTATTTACGGGTTAGACAAGTGACGAGCAAATCGTATCATACATGTTATGAAATGTTTTAACTTTGGCGCATAAGATCATAAGATGTTAGTCATTATTAGGACACTGAACATGCTTCCAAACTCCACCGGCACCGGCATAGATCTCTCCTCAAGAAGCTCATAGCCATATTTACCAGGTCAAATATTTGAATAAATAGGCTAGAATGTCCACATACTGCACTTCACATAGCCTCCACTCGAATCGATTCTATATGCCCAAATCTACGGCGGTAAATGCACTTCAGCTCAACAAGGTTTAAAGTACTAATTTTAAACCCAAAAATTAATTAGTTCGGACTCCTACAAGCCTAAATGTTTGTACTGGCTTTGATGAATTTCAGTAAAGATATAGATGAGATTCTGGAGACAGAATACATATTTTCATAGCTCTTAGTACCATAAGGTAATATAAAATTCTGTCCTCTCTTTACCTCACTGGGTGACCTCAATATACCTCACGAGGCCGCTTGTCATTAACTTTTATTTATTCCCTCGTAAACCCATATTAAATTGGAAACACACGTAGGGATATAGAAGATCGTAAAGCATCGCATCCGATATTCTTGTGGGAAAGTAAACGGGGTATCAGATAACGAGATTGCACGATATAAAATTTCAAGACGCGCGCAATCGCTAAACCATGCTCTATCTGCAAGCGAACGCTATCGCATCTTGGGTAAGTATGCCGCAAATTGGATCTTAAAATGGTTGGAAATTTTATTTTAAAAATACCTGTAGAAAGCGAGTATCAAGCGATTGGATTGGTTAATGGATAGGCCATATCACGATTTTTATATGGTCTACAAATAATAATTTGGAGGTTAGAAGACCGTAAAGTTATTTTTTTGATACCTTAGGTACCCTCGTATCTTAGCGTAATAATTACCTATATGTGAGACTTTTGGTCGGCCTAATATCTTCGCGTTGCCCAATTTCAAGCGTAGGCATTACAAAAGTATTATAAAAAATCATCACTATAATTGTAATGTATCAATATTTTTATGGTAAATATATTGCCGTCTAAAACCATGGCAAAAACACGCAGATTCGAAATTCCACTCCCGAAATTCGCGGCATCGCTTTTCCCCGTTCACAAAATTGTCTACGATGCTGATTAGCATACATTTAATCGCTGTGTCAATTCTGAGAAATATTTAACACTTAATAACTCAAATGCGTTACTGAAGTCGCTAAATAGTTTATTCGTTGTGTTAAATGCGGTAATATCAGCGAACGGTAGAGCACTTGGAAACTATCTGGGTGGTCGAAAGTTTGAACCCATGACGCAAATTCTGGGCTTTTAATAAAAAAAAAAAGTTTTTACATACGTAACCTCCCGCCTGTATTGCCGGAAGAGGTAGGCAGAGATGCATTTCTGCACCCACATTTCGCCAGTATTATATCAGTCCCACGTAATAGGGGGCGAGCCTATTGCCGTATTTCGGGCACAATTCCAGACTCCGTGCTGCTACTGAGAATTTCCTAATGGAGAAACCCAATATAAACACTTTGCCAGACCCGGGAATCGAACCCAGGACCTCTAGATCGCACGGCACCTACTTGTGCCGCGAGACCACGAGGCAGTCGAGTTTGAGGTAAGAGTTTTTGTTTTTAATATTGTAAATAATGAGATATGTCTGCATGTCACAGCTTTAAGCGCTCAACTTTGGAGAGTTAAGGGTTCGACAAGAGGTGTAACAATATTTTAAACAAGATAATTAAAATCTTATCAAAAAACTCAAAATAACACTTGTTTCCAATTTTCATTCCATTCATTACTGTGAATGGTAGACCTCAAACTCATGAATCACTTCAGATCATCATCATTTGCCCATATACGTCCCACTGCTGGGCACGGGCCTCCTCTACAACTGAGAGGGTTTAGACCTTAGTCCGCCACGCTGGCCTAGTGCGGGTTGGCGGACCAAACACCTAAGAAATTCCTAAGAACTTTTCGGTGTGCAGGTTTCATCATGATGTTTTACTTCACCGTTAAAGTACGTGATAATTCTTCATGAATACACACATAACTTCGAAAAGTCAGAGGTGTGTGCCTGGGGTTCGAACCTGCGACCGTCGAGATTCTCGACTGCGTGCCTATGACTTTAGATATTCATGTTAAATATGACATCAGAAAGAATCGAGACAAACATTTGTCGAAAACAAAAACATTGGCTCCAACTTCATACAAATTTTCATCTTTCAACTAGATAGGCAATCGATACTCTACGGATGTCATTAATTAATGAAACGCACCAATAGCTTAAGCTGGCATAATTGAATAAAACAAAAAAGCTCCATTCAAAGCGGCAACCACATTTGAATTAATTTCTGAACAGCTCTTTAATCTGGATTAATAAACCTAGGAATTGAGGTTGTTATAAAAGTGGGAAAGTAATAACACTTCTTTTTTTACCTACTACAAAAAAGCAATGTTTTTCTGGTATAAAATATTGATGATAATATGGCTTAGGCACGCGGTCGAGAATCTCGACGGTCGCGGGTTCAAACCCCAGGCACAAACCTCTGACTTTTCGAAGTTATGTACTCGTATGTATTCACAATGAATTATCACGTACATTAACGGTGAAGGAAAACATCGTGATGAAACCTGTACACCTAAAAGATCTTATAATTTCTTAGGTGTGGTCCGCCAACCCGCACTGCGTGGTGGACTAAGGCCTAAACCCTCTCGGTTGTAGAGGAGGCCCGTGCCCAGCAGTATATGATATATGGGCTGATGATGATAATGATGATTCTATACGTAAATTTAAGTAATATACTCGTACTAATGACAAATTCGGTCTAAATTCGTTGAGCTGTGTTTGTGTTATAGAATAATAGACACGTAAATATACAGGGTGTATTCAGACCGTGATCGGAAACGAAGGCAGGTAATAGCTAAGGTGATTACAAACCCCCTGGCGTTAAAGAAAATTCTGACAAAAAATAATTTTTTTTACATTTTCCATACAACCATCGGTATTAAATGTACGCGGTTTGTATAACCTTACCAATTATAATTATATTAATAGGATTGGCCTTTTGATGTCATTTATTCGGTTTGCATGAATTACCGTAATAAATAATACGATATCGCCGCACACATCACAAACGCCCTAAAAGCCATAAAGGACCTTAATAAAATGCAATATTGTTAGATATTTACTATCAAATATTGCGACCGAGGATCAAAAACTGTTGTATAATGTGGATGGGATATTAAGTATTGCATATCATGTACCTTTAGTTGTATCTAGTATAAATAAAAAACAGCCTCCGTGGTGCTAGTCAAAAGCAAGAAGCAAGCTAGAAGCTGGCTGTAAAAGCAAGTCTTCAGTCCCTGCAGACTGAAATACAGGTTCGTCCTAGTTTAGCTGCAGTTGTCACCTACCACACGCATTGGTTACTCTAAAATTTCTAGGATTAAGCATTTCATTTTTATGTTATTACAATTGTAACCTTAGTAAGTGAATAAATAAATTTATTTATTTTTTTATTTATTTACACTTTTTATACAATAAGTATAGAGGCGGACTTAATGCCAAAGGCATTCTCTAACAGTCAACCTCAGGGTGATGCAGAGATAAAAAAGGTATTTATTATTATTATTATAGTCTTTGCACCGAGATTCAGCAAGTTCAAGCCTCGCATTAAATTTATTGTTTTGTTCTGTCAAATTAAAACCATCCAAATAGAATTTTGACTGGGATGAAAGGATTCACCATAACCCCTTTCCTAGTCGATATCACTATGCCGGCCTCATACTATCCGGATGAATCGGTCTGATCACAGAATTTCGATACGATGAAAATAGTTACGATTGTGCCCCGTGGTCTCGCGGTACAAGTATGTGCCGTGCGATCTAGAGGTCCTGGGTTCGATTCCCGGGTCGGGCAAAGTGTTATTGGGTTTTTCCATTAGGAAATTCTCGGTAACAGCACGGAGTCTGGAAATGTGCCCGAAAAGCGGCAATAGGCTCGCCCCTTATTACGTGGGACTGATACATACGTGGCGAAATGTGGGTGCAGAAATGCACCTCTGCCTACCCCTTCGGAGAATACAGGCGTGAGTTTATGTATGTATGTAGTTACGATTGTACCGTCGCATCGTTTAGAAACAGCATGCAAGAAGCTTTTAATATAGAAATAGAAAATGCCGGCAGTACATTTTTTTACTCACAAAAGCGAATTGAAACGCTTATCATTTCAGCCAGTACTCACATCAAAACACCTATTATACCCCATCACAGAAAGAGACAGCTATAGATCCTACAGTATATGCTCATCCAAGCGGAAGGTATATTTAAATTCACCCAAACTTAAGGAATCTAATTAACAAAGCCGTAACACGATTTACTGACATAATTAACGCGTCCTCTTCCTACATAAGTCGCATGATATTAGCCTTTTATTGCGAATATCGTTCGTTATTAAAACGCTCTTTTTATACCCATAATCAACATTTATAGGTGTGACATCAAACAATTTAAGCGTCTGTCCTTTTAATAAAAGCTATTTATTACCCGCGTGTCTGCCCGTCTGGAAGTGTTAGTCCTGTTGGAACATACGCTAAGTTAAATGAAGCCTAATTCCTATATTTAAATCTACTTTATTTACAGGCTTTTTCAGTATCCAAGTATCAATTTTAATATGAAAAACATGTTTTTTTTTTTTTGGGCGACATAATCTTTGTAGCGTCAAAGCGCTTACTTACTATTTGATTTTAAAAAAAATATGAATTAAATTTATATTATTTATATACAGTGTTCAGTACAAGAAATCCGTTTGTGAATCCAGCTTCTTATTTAAAATAGGCCGGCAAAAAATTGTCGAATTGTAAGCGATAACCGCAATAGTTTCCTATAAGTAAATGTTCTATCTAGCCATTGTCTAACACTGGGCTTACGTTCAGATGACATTATGCCTTGGCAAGTGTTTTTTTAATTTATGTATTGGAATGTTTTTAACTTAAATTTACTCTATATTATAATAAGTCCACAAAAACAAACTGGCCATGCTATTATGGATAAAAAACACTAAACGATAAAAAACAATAGTTTTATAATTTAATATAATTTTAATAGTAGTAGGTAATGAATCATAAGTTAGTTAAAACTTGTTTTAAAACAATAATATTAGTCATATTTAGAAGGTCACGTGTGAATTCATAATGAATTATTACGCATTTTAACTGTGAACAATAAAATAGCTAGGATACCTACATAGCTTAGAATTTCCGTTAAAACCTAAGTCATGTCCATAACATTTAATCAGGTCAGCGTGTTAGACCCATTTCTAAAGATTTGTAATATTACAGGATACTCCGGTCCCAGCAGTACGAAAATTCATATATAATCATAAAATATAAAAAAATATTTACCTACATACTCATCACTATGGCGTCTCATGCAACAATTTCCGTTCTTTCCTTCCCTCATTTCCATGTACTATTTTTTTTTAAATCACTAATTCAAAATATGTATAGCGTGTTATGAATACAAGATATATCGTCTCGTAAAACCTACACGGGTGTACACACACGATCACACACCATTATAATATAATAACCTAGGATTAAACATAGACAACATGTAAACACTATGATAACCTTTCGTCGAGGTGTATCGTATAGGGGCCTATTATATGCAGTAGAAAAACGCGCGTTAAGATCATTGCGTTTTAACGGATGCAAGAGGCTAATGCGTAAGACTTACACCAGATCAGCCAGATCCTATATTAATGCCACAGTGCCAGAGAAGAAGTGGTTTCCTGGTGGAACCTTAGAAAATACATTTAAAGGACACACATAAGGGCTTGTCCAACTCTTACTTTATACTGTCTACTCTCTCTACTTTATATGGAAGTTTCCCTCATTCAACACCAAGCTGTAGTCATTCCGTAAACATCGGCGATGCATCTATATTACACTTTACCCGTAAGTGTTTATATGGTACATAATATGACTATGTTTAATTTTATTTTTCTCGTGACTATATACTTACTTAAAAAAATGCATACTACACAATACACATTAAACATAATTTTTACGTTAGCATGTAAATCATAGTAAACATTATTTGGTAGGTTTACATGCAAATTCTTCGAGCGGTTGTAATGCAGCGCTTTTTGCATTATATAGAAGTGACCCTTTATTTAGATAAGCGAGTTATAATGAGATTGACAGACAAGTTGATAAAGGTCGTTGTGATCTGTTTGATGCGGCCGGCAGAAGTGCACTGTTTCAATCAATATACATAGGAAAACATTACTTTGCTTTTTTCTCGCTTGGTAATACATTTAATGTCACACACATCCACAATTAATTATCACGTAGGTACTTTAACGGTGAAGGAAAATGTCGTGATTAAACCTGCACACCTATAAGTTCTTAGGAATTTCTTAGGTGTGTAGTCCAGCAGTGGGACGTATATGGGCTGATAATGATGATGAAGATTGAGGCAACTTATCAATGTTAGTCATTGGCTTGTTTTATGAAAAAGCAATTACGCTCATTGGTCAACTGCAGAATCATGGTGGCTATTCGTCAACAGACCGTGGTCAACCTTCGCATAAACAGGGCCATCAAGGAGTTTTAGTCAGTATGTCGACTTAGAGAATTTGTGTTAGGGACCTAGTTCGACTTTAACACCTGCGCGGTTATAGTTTCCCCTCATACCGAGCTCGAAGACAACGCTCTATTTGAACCACACTGGTCAAAATAAAAATAAGAAAATAATAGTAGTATAGTGTCTGTTATCTTGTCCGCTTTTATTCTGGATGTCGTTAAGTTACAGTACTTATTTCACAAGAAGTATTACAAATGCACTAGAGTAAAATAATTTCGAGTTTATTGACCCGGATTTGATTTTAATGAAATTTTCTATTGAAATATTCTGTTTACTGTAGCTAAATGTAAATTAGCGTGACATGCAAGAAGTTACTTATTTCGATCAGTACTGATCTACCAAGCAACAATTGAACTAGGACGGAGCGATTTGAATCCACTGGAGATATAATAGAAATATTTATTTAATTTACATTAATAGGTTTGCCTACGACATAATTCTTCAAAACATGAGAATTTTGTTATTTATGGCAAAGTTAGCCTCCAATCATTTGTCTAACGTCAAAAAGGTTTTTTTTTAGTGAATTACAACCGAATTCTTATTGAATAGGGAAGTAAATATTAAGTTCTACATCTTTATCATCAAAGACTGACAGAAAACATCGGCCAAGAACAAATTCAACCATAATGAGGAAGACATCAAACTTGGAGTAAAATATGCCAGCGGATTCGGCACACTCGATTTACTGTTCATGCTTGTTCGTCGATGTTACGGTAATAATTGAAGGTTGCATTGTTGAGTATGTGTAAGAATTTGTTCAATGACTTGGTATATCCATTGACTTGCTATTTCTGACATGAATAATAATAATAATAATAATATAACTCTTTATTTAGACACCACATGTACAGAGTGAGCAAAAGAAATAAATACAAGCAGGTGACATAAATTGGCGGTCTTATCGCTAAAAGCGATCTCTTCCAGACAACCTTGCAAGGAGAGGAATAAAATTACAAGTATGGACGGTGCTAAGTCTTAATAAACTTACATAAAAATATGTACATATATACATAAATATGTAAATACAAAATATAATAGACTTACATACAATAAAATACGTATAAATACAATAAATATATATATATACATTATATATATATATATATATCCATCATAGGAGCCGTATTACTTTGCAAGATAGTGCGATTTCAGTCTAAACTTGAAAATTTCCGGCGAGGACGATTGTTTTATATTTAGAGGTAGTGCATTCCAAAGTCGAACTGCTTCTACCGCAAAGGAGTGGTCATAAAAGGATGTCCTATGAGCCGGAAACTTTAACATCAAATTCTCCGATGACCTAAGTGAATGAGAATTTGCAGTTCGTAGGAAATTAAAACGTTCCTGAAGATAGCGCGGGGACGAGGAGTTAAACAGGATACTGTAAAGAAGAGACAATATGTGAACATTCCGGCGATGGCGTATAGGAAGCCACTTGAGCTTAATTCGATACTCAGAGACGTGGTCATATTTGCGTAAACCAAATATAAACCTTATGCAGAAATTTTGAAGGCGCTCAAGTTTATTTAGCTGGGCCTCGGTTAGATCAAGATAGCTGGCGTCGGCATAATCAAGAATAGGAAGTAAAAGAGACTGAGCAAGTGCAATTTTAGTAGTTGTTGGAAGAAAATTACGCAACCTACGCAAGGATCCTGCAGAAGCAAATAGTTTGCGACTGACTGCCATCAGTTGTGGTGCCCATGACAGATGCCGGTCGAAGATAACCCCCAGATTTTTCACAGTGTCACTAAACGGGATGTTTATCCCGTCAAGCGACAATTGTGGCAAAAGTGACCAGTCGATCCTACTGCAAGTCCTTTGGCTACCAATAATTATGGACTGCGTTTTGGTAGGGTTCAACTTTAAGCCATATGCTTTACTCCACTCAGTTAGAACGCGCAAGTCACTATTCAATGCTTGAATAGCGCCATGTAACTGAGGGAGAGGAGCTTGACAATACAGTTGAAGATCGTCTGCATAAAGGTGGTAGGACGAAGTGAGATTGAGAGATATCGAATTAATAAAAAGAGAGAATAAAAGAGGAGATAAAACACCACCCTGAGGAACACCGGCAGATGTATTACACCAAGATGAAATCGATTCACCAAGGCGAACACACTGACGACGACCGTACAGGTAATTACGAAACCATTCAATCACAGTTGGAGATATGTTGAAGGAGCGGAGAACGGCAAGGAGAATGTCGAAATCAACAGTATTGAACGCATTGCTGAAGTCCAGCAGCGTCAATACAGTTAACTGACCGTTCTCCATCCCCAGGCGTATGTCGTCGGTAATTTTCACCAGAGCAGTGACTGTACTATGGCCAGGACGAAAACCGGATTGAAAAGGATTAAGGAGGTCATGTGTATTAAGGAACGAACTCAACTGGTTATGGACAAGGCGCTCTAGGACTTTAGATAGGAAAGGTAGAATGGATATAGGACGATAATCGGAAAAGGATTTAGGGTTTGGTTTTTTTGGCAGAGGTAGGATCTGTGCTTCTTTCCAAACAGAAGGAAACACACAATTGGAAATTGAAAAATTAAGGATATGGCAAAAAATAGGAAGTAGGATGTCAAGTATTGGGATGACCATATTACGGCTTATTCCATCTGTTCCGATTGCATTGGACGCAATAGAAAGAATGCTCCTTCGAACATCACAAGCTGTGAATTGACGAAATTCAAAGGAAGAATGGTCAGGAGCGGAAATGTTAAAAAGATAATTAATTGTAGACGACTTAATAGCGTCATCTAATAAAGACGAAGAAGTAAAATAAGTATTCAAATGATTAATGTTAATATTAGTAGAATTGCACTCTTGACGAGATTTTCCAACTCCTAATGACCTTAGAAATTTCCAGACTTTTGCTGGATCCTCGTCTTGAACAGAAGCATGAATGTGGTGTCGTTGAGCGTCTCTACACACCTTATTGCAGCGATTTCGGAGCTTAACGTAACGGGCTTTGTTAAAGTCAGTTGGTCGCAACTTATATCTTGTTTTAGCCGCAGACTTTTTCTTTTTTAAATCTTTAATTTCGTCAGTGATCCAAGGCGCAGGCTGGTGTTTAACTTTTATAGTCCTTAGGGGAGCGTGGATGTCATATAAACGGATGATTAAGGAATTACAAATCGCCACTTTATCATCGATTGAGCTAGCCGCCATCACAGGCTCCCAATCCACAGCTTTAGCATCCGCTATAAACGCATCCGTATCCATCCTACTAAAATTGCGTTGCAGAATCACAGTAGGTTTACGTTTAGGAGGCCGAATTTTGTAAGATAGGAAAACCAAATGATGGTAAGAAAAAGAATCAGCTGAGCATTGTCCGTGCTTAGCAACATGTTCTAGGGAAGAAACTAAGATGAGATCGAGCAAGGAAGGGGAAGAATTTGGAAAATGGTGAGTAGCGCTAAGTGGAAGGATGTGCATGTTGCTCGACTTGACAATATTTTCTAATGAGGAGGAACGATGATCGCGTTTAAGAAGGCAGGTATTAAAATCACCCATAATTATGGTGTGCTTATAGCAAGGAAGAAAGTTTTCTAAGATTTTTTCAAAGGATGAAAAATAATTATTGTGAAGAGAAGGGCTATAATAGACTCCAAGCAAGACTTTTGTATGTGTAAGACCGACTTCAATGAAAAGATGCTCGCCGACAATCGACAAGGGCGATTGGTCCGAGGTGCTAACGACTGTATATGGTAGGTGGGAGCGTAGGTAAATAGCAACACCACCACCGCCTCTGCCGCATCTGTCATTGCGAATAAGATTGAAGCCGGGTAAAGAATAGGAGATAGAGGGAAGAGAAGGTTTAAGCCAAGACTCGGAGACTAAAATAGCATGGAGGTTTTTAATATCAAAAGATACCAGCATATCAGAGAAATGAGCCGGAATACTCTGCGCATTAATGTGGACTACATTCAAATTCTTAGGAACATCGGAGAAATGAGAATCTAACGTTTCTGCAAGGGAAGGAATACTCAAGAAACTATCTTCACCTCCACTGCAGTCACTGGATGAAGTAATCGACAAATACTCACTACTACCGCTACAATTCAGTATATCCATTAAGATAAACACTAATAATTAATTATAATCTATATAAATATAAGTATATCACACTAAAAATAATAATAATAACAACAAAAAAAAAATTGTAAAACAAAAGATAATAATAATAATAAAATAAAAATAAATAAAATAAAATAAAAATAAAATACATTTACTCTACCTGCCGGAGTCTGATGTGAAGAGAAAACAAATATTATTCACAGATCATAAATTACAATTGAAAATAAGATGCTAATGTAGAATGTATAAAGAAAAGTAAAAATAATAATATTAAAAGATAGAAACAATTCATTTAGTACGAAAAGGTACCTACAACTAACACTAGAACATAAAGTAAAATAACTAATGGAAAATGCGACAGCAAAAACAAAACGTAAATAATATAACAGTGAATATTGTGGCTGTATAGCAGCTTCCGTAGCCCTACCAGACAACGATAACTGCTTATGTCAATAATAATAACAAGTATTTGGTATTTGCACCTACACACTAAAATTAAAAATTAAAACTACATTCTACATTAGTCAGTACAAAAGTAAAAATAAAAAGGAGAAACAGACAATTACTACGGTAAACAATGAGAAATATTGACAAACAACAAATAATAAAAAAATATAACAGGCAGTAAACAACACTAAGGACGAAGACACTATTTCTTGTTCGCTGCTGCACGTTTAGGCTTGATGGCAGCTGCAGATCCCTTGATTTCCTTGCTGGATTGGGCCTTTTTGTGTGCAGCATCCTCCGGTATCGTCTTCGTGGCAAGGGCATCCAAATCAGACATCACTGCCACACGATGTCGTACACCATCCGTACCCTGGACGTAAACGCAGCCATCACGAGTCCAGCACCTGGCCACTCCAAAACGTTTTCGTGCTGACATAAAAACGTCATGACGTCGTTTAGTCAAGAACTCAGAGAGTGTAATTCCTGAGCCCTTAAGAGACGTCTTGGAAGCCCAAATCTTGGAACGCAGGTTGATGTCACATAATTTCAAGAGAATGGGCCTTGGTCGTTCTGGACAAAAAGATTTACCCATTCTATGACAGCGGGAAATATTAGAGGTGTTGAAATCCATAAATTTCAATTTATTGATAATTGTTTCAACGACTGTGGCCGATGTGTCCTCCTTCTGCTGCTCTGGAACACCATGAATTAGGAGAATTTTTCTCCTTGAGTGCATCTCAAGACGATCATTCTCCAGTGCAATAAGCTCCACTTGACTCTGCAGTGTGCGAAGTGCATTCAAGGTGAAGGTTTTGAAAGCGACAAATTCAGCTTCCAGCGAGGAGACTGTTGTGGTGGACGGAGAACTCAATTTCATTTGCCTATCTTCAAATTCAGCAAATTTCTTGTTGAAAACTTCAGTCAATTGTGCTATGGACTCTTGAATAGTTTCCATTATGATAATGATGTGATGTTAATTAAAAAATTATGCTTTGTGAGTGTCTATTATTGTAAGGAATTCACTGCCGGCAGGTACACAGTGTTATTACCTATATATACATACAATTACACTTGCTTATTAAAGTTATTTAGATATTTAAATATTAAATTTTTAGAGAGCACTTAAATTCACAAGTCACTTCACAAGTACCGCCCAAAAAAAAAGAAAAATGAATGTGTGATTTGAGATTTGTTACGAATATTTTTCTTCATACAGACAAAAATCATCATTTTCATTGTCTCATTCGGGGGCAACGCGCTCTAAATAGCGAGTGAACTGAGAAGAAACGATTACAATTAATAAATTTATTATCTTTCATTGGTCCACCATCATATCTTGCTTGCTTGATACACTTGCGTGGAAACTATGAAGTATTTTACTTCTAGATACGGTAATTTTTGCTCCTCTTACCATTAAAGAACAGAGAACCTTACCTGACTAAGAATTCTCTGGGGGAATTTCTGATTAAGATTTAAATTGTCTCATGCACGCCCTTGTAAGGTAGAAAAAAAATGAGGCTCTGTGATCATATTTATGAGTTATGACTTACCGTAAAATGCGTCTTTTGGGGTGGAAAATAATAAATCGAAAACATACATTAAAACAATTGCACTGTATATACAATTATACATTAAAACAAAACCTCCTCCGTTAAAAGTAACTTAATAAATATAAATAACTATCTATGGACTATGAATGAATGCATAACAAAACACATAATGCACGTGTTTTATGAATTAATTAAAAAAAACATTGGTCATTTACGTAGCTTTTGCATCAAAATAAAATTGATGACATTAATGATTCACGCGCATTCATTACCACTTTCAATTAAATATCATAAGCGCTCATTTAACTGGCGCCCAACATGGAACCCAAAAAAATTAACGCTTAAATAGTAAATTCTTTTCACAGAGAAAGTGTTAAAATTAAGCATTGTTGTAAGAAGTATATTCTCATGCATTAATTCATAAAGGTCACTAAGCATCATAAACCTAGGCACATAATGACCCATTACGTAATCTAGACATTTATATCTGAACGCAACAAGTAAAAGCTACAAGTTTTATACATACCTATTGTCAGCCAGAAGAAACTACATCTTAAAGCCGCACCACAAATTCAATTAAGATATTGACCACAAAAAAATACACGCGCGTACGAAACGTTCATAGCAATTAAAGGACAAAACTCTTTCCAAACAAAATCTACGGAATTAAATTATATCATCGAGTAGACTTTTGCACTTTTATACATAGTTAACGGGTGATGGTAATATTTAAGTTTTGTGAAGTGCGGTTGGCGTGCAAAATTCGCGAAAATCGAGGTTTATTTTGACAGGGCCAACCAGTGAGCGAGCTGAGTCGCTTTTGTACGGGTCGCGGAGTGGGCGCAGGCGCGGCATCGATCCAGATGAAGCCTTCCACAGGGTTAAACTATTCAGCAACCACAGTACGCCGACGGGAGCACTAAAGTTTAGGCATGTACTAATACAGACCAACATACATGAGCACGTAAAATATGCATCTATAGGTAAAAAGCAGATGGGTGCTGATTTGAACAAGAATCTTTGGAATTCTTTTAAAAGCTCAACAAAATTTGGTTATTATTAAAGATAATTGTTCGTCGGCACGCATATTTTGGGCTTGTATGACTATAATTTGCAATTCTCTTTCACAGACTTTATGGTTAGATAAATTAAATATTATATTGTATTTTCTGTTATTTATAATGCTTACTATTTGTTTGCGTTTATAATTTAAATACAGGAGAGATTAATGTTTTAAAGGTTACCAACAAATATCTCAATTTGACCTGAATGGATGTAAAGACAGAGAGACTATATTTTCCATTTCTGGGGTACGAACTTCCTATAAACTCTCAACGGGGGTTAGGCCTTAGTCCACGCTGGACTAGCGCGGGTTGGCGGACAAATCAAAGACAGTATGTGACACCAATTGATAAATAAAAACGTCGAACTGGAAAACCTTTTGTAGAACATATCCAATAATGGACCCCCTATGTCTCTTTAAAGTGACAAAAGAGAGATAAAAGGGAGATATTAACGATTAAGACCCTTTGAGTTAATTTGGTACTACTAAGCAAACATACGAGAAGCAACATTTCCACTGTCACTTATCGTTCGTTAAACTCATGAAGGCTTCGACACCTATTCTTTGACGATGGTATTATTGACTAAACAATTTCTCGCCCAAAAATATACTAACAAGAAGTGATGAACAAATTGTAAAATACGAATACAACTATTTTGTTTTCACATTTTAACTGATCAACCAAACATCATAAATTTTAGTACATATACACAATTTCATGATTTCAGAAAACTATTAAATATTACTTTCATTGAAGAAATAAAAAAAAAAATATGGCGAGCTAAGCCCCATGCAAAAGCTATTATGAAATAAAAGTATTACAATGTCTACTTTTCCATTCAATCGAACAAAATATTAGTTATTCATATCACACGGTATTTAACAATAGTATCAAAACTTCGTCAAATAAAACTATAACTATTTTTAAAAGATCCAAAGACAAGTATCGGTTATGTTCCGTAGTGTAATGAATAGGGCGAGGGCCGCATCCTGGCACCGGTCTAATGAACGGAAGTGCGCGTCACTAGCAATAAACGTCATTGGGAAGAAGGTGCAAGTTTTTTTTTTTGAGGCGAGTTTTTATGTTTTATGGGTTTACATTTAAAAAAAAACTCCGATACATGTTTTCGTGAATTAATAGTTTACATGTTGGCTATTTAAATTGCCTTCATACATTTCTACTGAAATTCATCAAGCTCATATCATTATAGAATTGTAAAGAATCCAAGTATGTATGTATTTCATATAATAAATAGTAACAGTTTTGTGCACCCAAGTTATTCTAAATAATAAATAAGATCTGGTCTGTTTTTATCTACTGGTGTACTTCTTATGGTGAAGTGAAACTTTTTAAGACTCAAAAATAAATACATCCACTTATTTTCCTGTAATTTGTCTTACCATATCAAAGATCTGTAATGAAATTACAGTCGCCAATATATTGTGTGTTGAACATTTTCCGTCAATTAACATTAGCTTGTACTTGATATCAATAAAAAAAAATAAAAAAAATCAGTAATGAATTCCTATTTATGTGTATGCTGTACACAACATATTTTCAACTAGTAGTAAAAAAGTAATTACTTTGTAAATATAAATTGTGCTGTTCACTTAGATTTAGAACTTTATATTTAATTAAATACATGCACAATGTGCCTTTCGTTTCACACAATACAAGATAATACAAAAATGTGCTTACATCAACCTTCACTAAAGTTATTTATTATGTGCAATTGACAATAGAATTTTTGAAATACCTTATTTATTAGCAATCAGCAAGAATATCTGTTTTATTCGCAAACAACTTTAACCTCAATTCCAATTGCACTAGGTGCTAAAATGCTATGTATTAAAGGAAAATAATTAAAGATACCTGTTAAACACATGACTGATAACACAATGCCATTGTTGGTTATATTCAACCTTAGCCAAAACTTATGTAATTTGACGACAGCCACTCATTAACCATAGTCACCTTTTTCTCTGGTGATTGTGATGTAAAAATCATTATTTACTGAATTGGATGTTAATATGCATAGTGCACATTTTTTTGATTAAAAAAAATACAAAAAAGTCATGTGAATCTCAAAATTATTTAAAATTAATATTAATAATAAGTAGGTTTTATTTGAAGTTAAAACTACCATGTGTGCAGGATATACTAATTTCCAAATACTAAATGCACAAAAGGAGTCATTGTAGGGAAATATGTATGATTTTTTTTTATTTAATTCTTCAGGGTGTCTCTATTCAAACAGACAAGAGTAATTGCTGCTTGATAAAGATGGACAAAGCAACAAACTCAAAAAAAATCATTGCCTATTATTCATCCTTTTCCTGGATATTACAGTAAAATTTTACAGTTAAGCCTATTTGTTTTTGAAAATACATAACCATAATACAATAAAAGTTACCTGATGACAGTAGACCTGCATTTTCTTGTGATGGCACATTCATTTCTACTAAAATGAGTATTCTGAAAAATAAAACACATTTAATTATATATATTTTTCTCATAAATAGTAACAAACTATACAATTAGGTGTTAACACTTTTTGGCATGTAAATAAGATTGAAAGAAATAATGTTTACTATAAATTAAAATTCATAAAATAATTCCTAAGAGCCAGGAACTCAAAGCTCATAAATTTATACTGATTTTTAAAATTATATAATATAAGCAAGTCAGCATAAGGTTATCAAGTCACAAGAGGTGGGAGTTTCTCACGACTTGATGCTCTCTTTAAATATTTTGTAACTTAGCCATTCCAAATTTAAAAAAGCTTATAGCAAAGTAAATTTTTACTACTTTAAATATAAACTTTCATAGAAATCAGTAATAAGGTATGTTCCCAATTATTAAGCACTAATATTCTTCAAAATTATATTCCTGTGATAACAATTTTACTAAAAAAATAATAAAACTCATTTTCACTGTTCATATTTTTAGGATGAAAGGTGAGTTTTAATTATAAAATTATAAATTTAAATAAGGAAATTGTTCTTATAATATTTATAGTACAAAGCAATTGCATATAGGAGTAGTAGGCAGAATGAAATATTCTATTGAAAAGAGGCCAGTTACAATAGGTTGAATAACACCTGCTTTTTCTATCACCTGTTGTTTTAAACAAAGTGTTAAACATAAACTGGCTGCATTTACATGTTCTTTTTTTTGTTTTAAATTACACACACATAGATTTACTCAAAAGTACTCTGCAAGCAATCCATAATTTAAAAACAAAACTTTAATTTAACAATTATCAAATATAATATGGTACTATTAGTAATTTAATATTTTTAAATATATTTCTATATTTGGTTAAACTGAAGTTTTTAATTTTATTCGGCCAGGAAATCTAATGTCAGTCAAACAAATGTGTATGGTCAACGAACTAAAACCCGCATGATTTTTATTCAAACTCGTAAAACCCGGATACTGATGCCATTGCAACTCAGTATATATTTTTTAAACCAACGTAAAAAAAACTTAACATTTGAAAACTCTAGAAATAGCTACTTAAATACTTAATGCACATCTTATCAGCACCTAAACGCTGATAATTCAGTATTAGTATGCAGTACTCACCAGAGTTCAATGGAAATTAAAAGGAATAAAACACATTGCGCCAACTATTCTATGCACCTTACGCAAGTGGCATACGTGTTTTTCCCAACATCTACCAGGAAAGAACAATGGGATCTCAATTTTATGCGAAAACACTTTCACATCGGTTGGGACACCACAATACATAAGTAGACACCTACACGTAATATTAACAGTTATATTATCAAAAACACCACAAAAACAACATGTTCAATAAAAACACACTGTTATAACACTTTGCTTTGATAAACAAATGTCGTGTACACAAATTTCGTAACAAAAAAGTAACTTTTTAGACTTATCTAAAAGTTTGAAACTTCACAAATTGTAGTGTCGACGACTTCTTGAATTTTTGACTGACTAAAAGAGATAGCATGATACGCAACGCAAGCCGGCCGAGTTTTCTTGTGTAGCGTTTTGTTAATGCATTTTATCAACTTGACAATTCCACGTTATTGTGATGTTATGCGATCAATGGCGAGGAACTGCGTCTATTTTTTTTTAAATTAATATACCACAATGTTAATAAAATATTTTTTAATAATTTTTTTTAGGCAATTAGAAATACATCAGCAGACAAAAAACCTAAGACTTCATGTTAGTTACGCCTGTAGTATGATAATAGCAATGTGTTTTTTATAAACTTTCTCTCATTATTTTTAATCAGATACTTCTTCCACATACTCATATCGCTCTTTTGCACGTGATGATTGATGAATACAATAATGGTTTTTTATTAATGTGGGAGAATTATATGTCTCATAACTTAAAACCATAGGTATATTACTTAATCACGAGGGAAACGTGTTTAAATAAAGCTAGACAAAATATGAAATATCCGCGACATGGTAATCAAACCTACATACATACATACATAAACTCCCGCCTGTATTCCCCGAAGGGGTGGGCAGAGGTGCATTTCTGCACCCACATTTCGCCAGGTATATATCAGTCACATTTCCAGACTCCGTGCTGTTACTAAGAATTTCCTAATGGAAAATCTCAATAACACTTTGCCCGACCCGGGAATCGAACCCAGTACCTCTAGATCGCACGGCACATACTTGTACCGCGAGACCACGAGGCAGTCAATAATCAAACATAGAATACCAATATTAGGATGAAGTCAAGACGGGCGACGGTACCTAATACGTAATTAGTCGCTACATAAATTCACACATTCTTTCACGCTGGTATTCTTGAAGTAGGAGGCAGATAGTTTTGTTCTATACCCACCAGCTTTAGTTACAATGTTCGTAATAAAACATTGTAACTAACTGACTGACAGGCATACTGAGTATTTCCAAATGAAAAAAAATTGCCTGACCCGAGAATTGTACCTCGCGATTGAGTGAACCACGTGAACATCAATGCATTATTAATACATCATAATATACGTAAAAATATTAAGCCAGATTAGTTATTAGATACGGTTTTTCTCTAAGATGTCATTAAGCATTGATTAATGTCGAATAAAGCGTAAATTTAAGTAACAAACGAAATAAATTTTATTATAATTATAATTGAAACAAAAAAACAAAGTAATAAATCCATCAGGCGCTAAGATCTAAAAACAATCTACCGAGACATAAAACTGAGTAATTCTATCATCATAACGATGTTTGCGAACTTTTACAAACAGGAAGGAGGGAATAAAACAATTTATACCAAAATATTATTTATTGCAATAATTCGTAAAAGATAGTGACTCAATTTTTTTCCAGCAAATATTATACACCTTTGGTTATTAGGTAACTTAACTACTTAAGTCTATTCCAATCAACATTATTTTCTTAAAGTATTCTTTTTAATGATGAATTTTAAAGCTAATATTTTTCCAAAATGTACATAATACCTAAGTACTATAGGATATGTATCTAGCTTAGACTGACACTGTCAATTGTATTATATCTCTATACATTGAAAAGCACCTCTTTGCCAAAAAGTCTTTTTCTACCAGATTTTTTTATCTATGACTATATTTAGTTAAAAGAGTATTCTAGAAAAAATATTATGATTTTGTTCATTGCAGTATATACATAAGCTGATTACAATTATTAAGTAAACGCAACTTGAGTCTACATCCAAAACATAAAATTAATAAAAATTCTTATGTTATATAAGAAGTTATTAATAAAAATTTTCGAGGTTTTTACATAACATATTAACGTCTTCAATTTAGGTAATACTAATTCATTTAGCGACATACATTCAATTTAAGCTCAAAGGGAATGTATAAAGATTTCTAATTAAATCTAATGATTTTACTAATTTGATGCAAAAAAATAACAATTACATTTTTATATTAGTAGGATAAATATGGCCATCGAATGGCTTGAACATAGCCTATTACCTTAATTTTACTATTACGCATAAACCTACAGAAATGAGAACTGTCTTAATTTATTCCTAAGTTATTAAAAAGTCCATAGGTATTTATAATGCAACGTCCTTATATTTTGTTAAATCATCAGACTCGTTGCCTACAGAGTTGTGACTGTTTCTGACACTGTAAAACACTCTTTCCCTCGAACCGCTGAAGTGGTAAGGTTCATGCCTCAATAAATTCACCCCGTACGCCGCTTCCTCCCTTTTGTAATCGGGATAGAATCTCTGCTCGTAATCTGGAGGATACATTCTAGGATCATAAGGATACGATCTGTAATACGGATACGCCATTTCGCTTTTGCAGTCCATTCTGTCTTCATATTCGTAGTTTTTGGCTGGGTATTCATCTGTGGAGAAGGCTCCTACTATTGAATGTCTCCGCTTGTATGGGTTGTCGTACGGTCCAGATCTTGGTCCGACCCAAGTACCGTACACTTGTGGAGATTGGTAGGATTTAGGGTAGCCTCTAAGGCTCGCGGCGTATTGTCTGTCGGCGAGATGCTGCCAGTAAGCCGGCGGGGGCTGCGGCAGCATGTGTGGGGGGTAGCCGAGGTTTATCGACTGCCGGGTAGCTAGATGACGACGCAAGTCAGGCATTGAGCCTGATTTACCTGAAATTAATATAATGTTATAATCACATACATAAACTCACGCCTGTATTCCCCGACAACAGACAGAAAACCTAAGACTTCATGTTAGTTACGCCTGTAGTATGATAATAGCAATGTGTTTTTTATAAACTTTTTCTCATTATTTTTAATCAGATACTTCTTCCACATACTCATATCGCTCTTTTGCACGTGATGATTGATGAATACAATAATGGTTTTTTATTAATGTGGGAGAATTATATGTCTCATAACTTAAAACCATAGGTATATTACTTAATCACGAGGGAAACGTGTTTAAATAAAGCTAGACAAAATATGAAATATCCGCGACATGGTAATCAAACCTACATACATACATACATAAACTCCCGCCTGTATTCCCCGAAGGGGTAGGCAGAGGTGCATTTATGCACCCACATTTCGCCAGGTATGTATCAGTACCACGTAATAGGGGGCGAGCCTATTGCCGTTTTTCGGGCACATTTCCAGACTCCGTGCTGTTACTGAGAATTTCCTAATGGAACAACCCTCGAAAAAATCGAACCCAGGACCTCTAGATCGCACGGCACATACTTGTACCGCGAGACCACGAGGCAGTGTTATAATCACTAGGCATAAATAGTTGAATATATTGTGAACGATGGTCTCATAACTTCTTTTTACAAAAATGTATCAAAATCAGGAATTGAATCATAATAACGCCTTATACCCTGGAGAAGCGGAACTATGTGGGTGCATTTCTACATCAACATTCACCAGCTATATTTGAAGCTTACGTAGAAGGGTGCAAGCCCAATGCTTTTTTATGCACATTTTCCAGGTTCCTTGTTGTTATTGATAATTTATTAATAGAATAACCCAATAAACCAAGAAATAAATGAAGAAGAGTGGAATGAAATAAAGATTCAAACAACCAATGTCATTTTCCCAGTATTTGGCTGTTTATGGTCAAAATACCAACAAAATCGAGAAGTAACAATGTTCAAACAATAGAATTGTGCAATTATCGTATAACAAAGAAGCGATCCGATCTCGGGCCCATTATGCACCAAGGCGACAGATATAAACAGCTTAGCAGGCAATCTTTCGATGTTTCCGATTGTGTTATTGTAATTGTGGGAATGGAGATTAAGAGTAGATTCTTATGGACAATAAAGCATAAATGTTGTAGGACAATCATATCTGCCCAAATTGAGACACTTGTACTTGTATTAAACCCAACAAAATGCAGCTGCGTCGCTTTCTAAGATCCATAGGTTGCATAACCCACGTGACTAATTATAAAGAGGAAAGGTTTGTATTTTTGTATGTTTGTTACGAATAAACTCAAAAACTACTGTACCGATTTCAATGATTTTTGGTATGGAGATAGATGGAACCCACCGAAGTAACATAAGATACTTTTTATGCCGGAAAATGGAGTATTCCCGTGGGAATGGGTATAAGAGACTTTGTCAATGTTCTGCTTTTACGCCTAAACCATTTGACCGATTTAAATATTTTTTTGTATAGACATAAACGGGTCCTATGAAGTAACATAGGCTACATTTTATCCCGGGAATATGTAAGATTCCCGTGGGATGAGCATTTATGCTAAATGCAAAAGTAACACTGCCTGTGTGTGCTTTCACGCCTAAACTATTTGGCCGATTTGGATGATTTTTGGTATGGACAAAAACGAGACCTTAAAGAAGAACATAAGCTAAATTAAATTCGTAAGTGCCATTTTGGGCACTTGGGAGACGATAAGTTGACAGTACTAATGCAAACTCTTTACCAAATTGATAAATATAATAAATGATGGAGGAAGATGTGTATTTACTGGGATGTTAATGGCCAACTGTATCAATCATCAATTGATATGCCTTAACCATTGATATGCCTTCACTGGGAATACAAAACAAAAAGAAATAGTTACCATTATCAGCCAAGAAGCCATCATTGGTGAAAGCGCTGGGCGCGTCAGGGACGTAGTGGCTCGCGTCGAACTCACTGCCACTCACCGCGCCGGGACCTCCGTAACCAGATTTCCTGAAAGCGAGTTTTGATACAACATTGTCAATTTACTACTGGAACTTTATAAGAAAAGACAGAAGTATTTCTACATTCACGTTGTATTTATGGATTTCAGATTTATTAATATCTCAAAAACATTTCTTGTGAACTCGTGTCTCTGAACATTTGTAGGTTTAGCTAAGCTGTAGCTAGCAGCTAATGTAGGCGGCGTCGGGGTGCTCGGATACGGGCACGTGGCGACGGCGCCTGATGTTGCGTGTGGATGAGATGTGCCGGATGATGGTGCAAGCGTAAGCACAATGATAAAGCACAAGCGGTTTTTCAACATTTGGAGTATAAATAAATAGATTCACCCAACAACCGCACACTACATAATTCTGACCTCAGACTAAGATCCAAGATTTGCATCGTAGTTATGAGAAATTAAGAGGGACTTTTCAGTCTGACAAAGAATCACACCCGAAACAAAAAATTGTTTTTGCAAACATTTGTCTAAGTGTGGAGATCGAACCAACGGTCTTTTAACTAGCTGGTATCTAGCCAAATGCGCCACGAAGCTGTCATGATAGGGATTATAGATCAGTTGTTAGCTATATATTCCTATTGTTTCATTACCTGGCCTCTCTGAGTGCATAAGCTGACTGCACGAGGACAACGCCGCATACAATCGCTGGTAGCCGAGCCACGTAACACGCTAACTCTGCACCTCCATACACTCCTTGTAGACCCTGATGGAGTGAAACAAACTATAGTATCTGTATATATGTATGATAGTATCCTGCCTATCAGTTGTATTCCTCTCCTTTCCTGGTTGTCTGGTAGAGATCGCTTTTAGCGATATGACCGCCAATTTATTGTGCCTAATTTTTAAAAAAAAATAAAGAGTTAATAAATAAATAGTAAAACACAACAGCACACGCATGTAAACATTCACGCGATCACGGAAACAAATACGTACACAAACAAGCATGTTTTATATTATTGTTTCCTGTCATTGTTTCCATTGCAAAAGAACACTACTAACGCAGATCGCAGGTGACGCTAAATGAAAATATAGCAAAAGAAAATGGTGAAAGGATGACCGTGCCGGCATTTTTTGGCCGGTTTCTCGCGGTCGGTCCTTTGTTCACCATGGTATTAGTCCCCCAAACTTCTTCACAAGATAGGTGAAGAGGTTTTCGGCCGGCATGATTGCGTCGACCAACGGGAGATCATCATCTCTCGCTGGTCGGCACTTTTTCTGGACTCCATTACACTTACCATCAGGTGCAATGGGGTCACTTTGCCGTGCCAGTATAAAAAAAAGATAAATTAATTATAAATGCGACCCGCAATTCAAGCGCACAACAGAATAGTTCTGCCTATCACCTTGGTTTTATCTGGGTCAGTAGTATGATTTAACCAATTAATTCAGCTCATCATACTAGTTTATTCTTTACTATTTTTGTCTAGCGTTAATATAGACCTTGTTAATCTTTTTCCAAACATACTTTAGACTCCCGTTACATGTCCTTAGACGATGAAATTTGGAATATAATTTTTATTGGATATCTATGTCATAATAAATATAATTTCATGCGGAACTTCAACGAAATCCTTTTATTGGTTTGAGCTGTGAGAAAATAAATTAACAGCCTATTGGTCTCGCGGTACAAGTATGTGCTGTACGCTCTAGAGGTCCTGGGTTCAATTCCCGGACTGAGCAAAGTGTTGTTAGGTTGTTCCATTAAAAAATTCTCAATAGCAGCACGGAGTCTGGAATTATGCCCGAAAAACGGCAATAGGCTCGCCCCCTATAACGTGGGACGAAAAAAACAATTAGCGAAATTAGTTCAGAAATGCATCTCTGCCTATATACAATATACTGTATACATATATATATATATAATATTGGCGTGATCTTATGTACGTATGTTAATAGAACTGTCGGTTGATCCAAATTAATTCAAAGATATGAAGAGATAAGATAAAAAGATCAATATGCTTGAGGCTACAGCGTGAATTTAAGGCATTTAAAAGTAAGTTAGTACATAATTGTAGACTAGCGATTCGTCACTGCGAACACCTGAGTATTTGGGTTATGGAAAATTGTGTGTCGCAAACTTTGAGCAGCTGAGAGTGTATATAACCTCATTCTTAGTTCGCATTAATTAAATAAGCGTATGATCATCAGATTCTAAAAGTGAAACTGAAGTAAATGTTTAGATACTTTGTACGACATTTATTGCAAATGGAGAATTTTGTCACTTTATTTAGATGGCACAGCAAAATAACAGAATATTCAGGCTATTTTTCGATTTATACTGATTGTTAATGATTTCTTTAAATTTTCATTCAATTCATTACAAAAAATATTTAATTAATTTTAGGTCTTTTCTGTTAATATAATTTTTGTTATATAAAAAGGTATTTTGTATAAACACAGGCGTGGTATAAAATTAATGGCTTGTAATAATCTCAAGGTTGTATATCATCCTTTTATCTACGTACATACATACACACTCACCCCATAATCCCACAATGGTAGGAAGAGACAATTGAGTGCCACAATCACATCCTGACACCCATCTTTTAGGCCAAGCGCCGGGGGTGTTTTTTTTGCAACGTTTTTTGTAACTGAATGTAAATCCAAGTTGGTGCGGCGGGGGGGTGCACTTCAGCCGCCATCTTGGAAAACACGTTTTATCGAATATCTCGCGAACCGCGCATCGTACGACAAAAATTGTAGAAATCATTATTGAAGATAATCTGCCATCTTTTTTATTTCAAACTTTTTTTTGTATAACGCATAGGTTTCTAATTATAGCGCTCCAAACAGAACTGACGCGTTTTCCAAGATGGCGGCTGAAGTGAACCCCCCCCCCCCCCCGCCGCGCCAACTTGGATTTACATTCAGGGGACACCCTTGAACGTATTCCAAAAAAAAATACCAGGTCCCGAACGATGCTTAAGTTACCTACTTTTTTTGCTCCGGCGCTTGGCCTATTTTGCTTATTCAACATCCATACATCTCCTCATACTTACGTTGGTTATGGGTACTCCTAACTTGGCCTTTGCGGAAAACATCACGAATCAGAACTTTACGCATCCTTTTATCTACGCACCTTTTAATAACACCCTGTTAATCATAACACTGATCACAGTGGCGGTACTTCCATAGAAGCCCAAAAGCGTTACACGTTAATTTTATAATGTCTAGTTTATAATTGTTTATGACGGTGTCATGATTATCCCATTTATATGTCAGATTTTTTTTTTTTAAAGATTTAAAGCTTAAAGATTATTTTTCGGAATTTTGGAAGGCAAACTGGGCTTTTGGGCTTGGTTATGATAGCCCTATTTGCGTGCCAATTGTAACATATTAACTTCATATTAAACACAAATGTCTGCTGAAATTGGGGTAGTGTCCTTTTAATTTGCGTGTGACATCAATTTCACGGGTCATTGCACAGATGTACCTACACGCAACACGTAAAAATTGCTAATTGACATTATATCATCGCCCTATATCTTGTAAAGGAATTGATGTCTCAAGGGTCCTATTAGTCCTGGGTTCAAGTTTGCCTGTTCGCGGTAAACTAAAAACATATTGAACGGTTTCATGCGGTTTCATAAATACACAGAGTGACTTTTGAGGAAAGTTGAAGTATATAATTTAAGAAGATTTTGTGTAAATTGGTTCAAATAAGATGGAAATTATTAAAAATGACCATCATTAACGTCAAATGGCGAAAAATACAGTGCACCCAGGCGAAGCTAAGAAACCCTCTTAAGATATACAAAATACGTTAACATACCCAAATCTCACAAAAATGAAGTATGAACTGCTGGCAGAATTAGGAAAACCCACAAAAGTTTAGCATATCAGTACTAAGCTGCAAAAACAGGGTATGTACTCGTATAACGCGAGTGTTCGCCAGCCGATGTTACCTCAATAAAACTTGACATGCCTCACCACAATGTCTAATCGCTCCAAGGCTTTTCTTACATGAAGAAATATTTAGAGCATAGCTTTACACGCTATACCTGATCAACAACTTATATTGTTAGCGCCTTTTGTTACGAAGAGACGTAACAAACGCTCATATTTATTTTTCCTATTTTCATATAATTATAGTATTAGTTCTTATTATATTTTATTGCTGTTATTTTTAAAATTTTGCGTACATCATTATTTTACAATCTCAAATTTACTCAAATTATGACCCACTCTGTGTTTCTGATCTCTCCAGTTCATCTAACAGTTGGCTGGAAGAAATCGCCGATAGCGATAAGGCCGCCATTTGTGACACTACCTTATTGAGTTGTTACCAATAACAATGTTAGGTACTTATATGGTGTACAATAAAGCATAATAAATAAATATTTAAAAAACAAGCGAAATCTGAAAACTGACGGTTTATTGTCTTTTTGTCCGATTACCTAAATTTTAACAGTCACGCCTGTATCTCTGAAGAGATAAGCAGAGGTATATTTCTACGCTAATGTTTCGCTATCTGTGTTAATGTTCGCCACGCAATGCTTTTCATCATCATAATAATAATTTCATAATCTAAACCCAAGATTTTGCTGTACCCGGGGATAGACACAGAGACCTTTCGATCTTATGCTGAAACTATTGCATCGTAGAACTAACGATGCAATCAAAAGTTGCATAAATTTTCTATTATCTTCAACATCATGTCTTGGCAGCTGGTTAATATGGCTCATGAGATTCCCTGTTCCTTCAATCATCATTCCCTTACCCTGTCCCCAATTTTATTTGGAGTCGGCTCAGTATGTTTTATCGTTCTAAACATCCCTATCAGCCGTCATGTCTTCATTCACTCCTTTTTCTTTCAAATATTCTCTTACGCACTCCGTCCATCTTTTCATTGGCCTTCCTCTGCTTGTCCAACCTTCGACTTTCATACTCATTACTTTTTTACCAACATATGTTTCATCCCTTCACATAATATGACCATACCACGACAGACGATTCCCTTTCAGCTTATCTATCACAGGAGCCACTTACAAACTTCCTCTAACGTATTTATTCCTCACTCTGTCAACGATGTCTTTGGATACGAATAAAAATTTGTAATTTTATTGTCTAGACTTTAAATACTCATAATAATTGTATATTAAACAATTGGATTTCCTTGTTCCTGCAATTTATTTATAAAAATTCATTTTAGCAAGCCGACATGATTGTGCTAAACAGTGCAATGTAATTACTGCTCGTTATTGCCCATAAAGATACCATGGAGGACATAACCGTCAGCGTAGTGACTTTAGTGCGTTCGCAAGTTCTAATTTACTTTTATGTATATTTTCACAACTAGCTATCACGCTATTTTACGGTGGAGGAAGACATCATAAAAGTTACTCAGGTCGTCGTTTACTACTTCTAAGTATCGCAGCACAAGTATGTATGTGCTTTGGGATCTAGAGGTCGCGGGTTTGATTCCGGTCGGACAAAGCGTTATTAGGTTTTTCATTAAGAAATTCTTGAAATGTACCTCTACCACCCCTATGGGGAATACAGGCGTGAGATTATGTATGTATCTTAGGTCGTTGTTGTCAACTAAGCCACACATGGCTAGCAGAGTTTTCATAAGGAATTTCTTTGGTGTCTAATCTGCGCTAGGCGAGCGTTGTAGACTAGAGTCAATCCTCTCTCAGTTGTAGAGGAAGTCGTGCCTGACAATGGAACATGCGTGAGCCAATATAGATTCAATATAAAAGTACTCTTTGTTACTGTTACAGCAACATTACTACCAGCAGATGGTAAGTACAGACTAGTTCAAAAAGAAGGTCCAATCAATCTAATCCATCAGCCAATGGAAGTCCACTGCTGGACATAGGCCTCTCCCAATGACTTCCACAGGGACCTGTTGGAAGCAGCCTGCAACCAGCGACGTCAAGCGACCTTTACTAGGTCGTCCGACCATCTTGTCGGAGGACGTCCTACGCTGCGCTTTTCGGTACGTGGCCTCCACTCGAGAACTTTTTGGCCCCATCGGCCATTAGTTCTCTGCGCTATGTGCCAAAAAGAAGGTAAACGAGCGAAAAATGATTATTACAGTTATTGTTATAGTAGAAGCCATGGCTTCAGTATGTATGTCGACTTACCCAATGACTAATGGACATGTAGAAGACTAGAGCACATTCTGGGATCAGCACGAGGATCACAGCTATCAGCCACGCTAGGAGATATTTATTGTTTTTCTGAAAATAATAATAGTATTTGTAATTTAAAAAAAAAAAATGAAACTCAAATACAAAATTTGATATTACTTTTAGAGCTAATTTTCAAGTCATCTAAATGATAATTTAATTCAGAAAATTAATACTAAGCAATTAAAAAGGTTATAAAAACGCTACGATAACGTGGCAAGCAGTGATGGCCTCGAGGCTTAGGCTTAGGCGCGCGGTCGAGAATTTCGGCGGTCGTAGGTTCAACTTCAAACCCCAGGCACACACCTCTGACTTTTCGAAGTTATGTGTGTATTAACAATGAATTATCACTTGCTTTAACGGTGAAGGAAAACATCGTGATAAAACCTGCACATCTAAAAGTTCTTAGGAATTTCTTAGGTGTGTAGTCTGCCAACCCGCACTAGGCCAGCGTGGTGGACTAAGGCCTAAACCCTCTCAGTTGTAGAGGAGGCCCGTGCCCAGCAGTGGGACGTATATGGGCTGATGATGATTACATAACTATTGTTTTGAACAAACATTTAAATAAACAAAAAACTACTTACAGAGATAAGGCCGTGCACCAGCGTGACCGTGGCCGATATGATTATGCAGTAGCACACCATGAGCAGCACCGACGGCACCGGCAACCCGCTCTGTGACTCCACTACCCATACTATTTCGTATATTAGAGCTATCGCGTATGCCACCTGAAAATATAAATATGACACTTATTATTAATGACCCGCGAACTTCGTTCCGCCTAACAGTCGATTCTTTAATTTCTTAATACAGACAGACAGATAGACAAAAATTGTAAAAAATGTTATTTTGGTGTATGTACCGTGTATATTCATATACATGTAGAAAAAAACGGTTATTTCAATATTACAAACAGACAATCCAATTTTATTTATTTGTATGTATCTGTGTATAGAAGCAATCTGGATTTAGAAATAGAACGACGAATGACGATAGAACGAATTTATCAGCAGGCGGGACCTATTGGAAAATATATGTACATCGAAAGAAAGTTATTTGGCCCAGCTTAACGTTTGCATTCATCATATTTTCACTCGTATTTCATTCTATTTATTATAGTATATACTACCGAGAAACTCGGTTAAGGGCCAAGATGGAATGTTCTGATTACAGAACCTCACGCCTGTATTCCTCGAAGGGATAGGAAGAGGTGCATTTCTACCCACACATTTCGCTAGGTATGTGTATCAGTCCCACATTACAGGGAGCCAATAGCTGCTTAACGGCACGAAATAATTCATAAATAACAGAGCCATCACTCTGTTATATTATAAGTTACCTCTTATTAAATTACATACATACATAAACTCACGCCTGTATTCCCCGAAGGGGTAGGCAGAGGTGCATTTCTGCACCCACATTTCGCCCGGTATGTATCAGTCCCACGTAATAGGGGGCGAGCCTATTGCCGCTTTTCGGGCACACTTCCAGACTCCGTGCTGTTACTGAGAATTTCCTAATGGAAAAACCCAATAACACTTTGCCCGACCTGGGAATCGAACCCAGGACCCCTAGATCGCACGGCACATACTTGTACCGCGAGACCACGAGGCGGTCTCTTATTAAATTATATTCATAAAAAGTGAAACTCTAACCAGTACGTACTAGTTACTACGTATGCTTATTCTAATTAAAACACAGCTGATCACACCGTAATTATCGGTTACTCACTTGAAGGAAACGTTTATATTTAAATTACAATTTCCGTACCTATTTATACCCAGTAATCTGGTTTGGCGCGTGGGAGATTTGATTCATAGAAAATGTATTACTGGAGAGAATTCGCAATAGTACCTACACATATTTTCTAGACTTGAGTTAGATACTGTTGGACTAGTTTTATAGACTGGACCTTATTTATTGTGAAATGACTCGTTGAAAATAGTATTGAATTAAGTTTGGTTAGTATTAAAATATGAATTTATACAAAATGCCCAATTCATTGAAGGGTGTAAAGTTTCGGTAGGTGATATTTTAAATACACCCAAGTAGAGAAAAATGAGCAGGAAACTTGACTCAGCCACTAAGAATGCATATTTAAAAAAAAAAATATTATTAAAAAAATAATTAAAGCGCCCACACAAATATAAACGAGAAAAAAGTATCGTGAAATATTTATATTATTAGAGGTAAACGCTAAGTAAGGATCTATTAGAATCAATTAGATATCCGTTAAATATTAAATTAAAAACATTGAGGATTTTTTAAATCTTAGAAATACAAATAAACAAAGTAAAATACTCATAGGTAACTAGAACATTGTTAAAGAAAGACAGCTTAAATAAAGAAAAAAAAACATTTTATTTTTTTCAAAGCCAGTGTGTTTGAATGAAGTCTATTTTTTTATAGAATGTTGCAACGTATTGTGTGAACTAAACGTTTTGTTTGCTGTAACTGTTAACACTATATCAGGGCCACTAAGCGCGTCGGTAATGCTCATAAGTGCGTATAAGTCACCAAGTTTACTCTCACTTTTGCTGCACCCGATTTCGTCATCTTGTGAGATAACCACGGCCTTCGCAACCAGTCTACCTGGACCCAACATATTACGGATATTGTAAAAGACTTACTCAGAGAGTTGCCAACACTGTGGATCTTTTAAGATCGGTCATGGTAACGACTTCCGACTGACATGCCTACGCTTCAAGAATGTGTAATTAGCAAGCTGAATTAATACTCAGGAACTATCGTCATACAAATTAGAATTGATCACATTTTTATGCTTGTATGTGGAGTTATATTTTTTTCTTTGACTTGCTTGTAATAACGCTAAAAAAAATCAGGTTCATTTTAAGGTTACACTTCTGTGATAGTGTGTGATCGCTATGTGTTTTCAATATCAGCCTCGTGACGCAGTTAGCCACAAACCAGCTTGCGAAAAGGGAGGCCGCGGGTTCGAGCCCCGCACCTAGACAAATGTTAGTGTGATCCACATAATTATTTGTTTCGGGTCTGAGTGTTTTTGAGAAAAGTATCTCCAAGTTTCTGATATCCATGACAAAGGTCTCGTATCTTAGTGTGGGCAGACTTATGAATGTGACTGTTGTAAGTGACGTTAACTCAATAAGAGCTCCAACCTTGATATTCGAAATAGTTTAATAAAAATTAATTGTTATTCTCTTCAAATATAGAAATAATAGAGGTGTACTAACCAGAGCATACGCTGCAATAAACCCAGAAGCTGCAGTCACACTGCAGCAGAATATTCTATTCACAGCCGGCTTCATCCGCAACTTGGGCGACTCCACCTCACTCAGCTCGTTGCTCGTCGACATCTCTGAGATCTCTCAACTCTTTATCATATCAAACTTATGACTTATTCAATTCATTATCAAATTTCTTCAATCTTGCCAATTCATCATCGGAAATCTACATCTTCTCAATTCATCGAGAGTGTGATTCACCGTTTGCAAAACCTTGATAATGACCTGCGAATGTATTACAGAATTAATTATCTATCACTTATTCTCGTAAAAGATTGATTAACGTCATAACTTGTCTGTCGAGTTTCAAAATAGATTTAATTGCATAAATTTTGTACGTTTCGCTAAGTGATTTGGAATTTTAGTTGAGACACGCATTGCTTATCTTAAATGTACCGGATTTAACGAAATGGTACCACTAGTTTTAGTATGAAAAACTCGCTATTGCCAATATGGAATGGATCAGTTTTATGAAAATGAAGATAATAACCAGCTTACTAATCTATTGGGCTTTGTTACTAACTTAAGCTTTCCTACGGATACCTTCATTTATTATTCGATTTAGAATAGAAATACCTAACATAGCTATAGCTCGAAGTTAATATACATACATACATAAACTCACGCCTGTATTCCCCGAAGGGGTAGGCAGAGGTGCATTACTGCACCCACATTTCGCCAAGTATGTATCAGTCCCACGTTATAGGGGGCGAGCCTATTACCGTCTTTCGGCCTGCTACCGAGAATTTCCTAATGGAAAAACCCAATAACACTTTGCCCGACCTGGGAATCGAACCCAGGACCTCTAGATCGCACGGCACATACTTGTACCGCGAGACCACGAGGCAGTTGAAGCTAATATACTAAAGTTAATATACTACCGTTAAAATAAGAAGTTTAAGCGAAGAAGGGGATGAAATGGGAGTTATCGGCATCCCATAAATTTTACTTAGCACTCTACTACAA
The DNA here is from genome assembly GCA_907164795.1 of Hemaris fuciformis. Taxonomy (NCBI): domain Eukaryota; kingdom Metazoa; phylum Arthropoda; class Insecta; order Lepidoptera; family Sphingidae; genus Hemaris; species Hemaris fuciformis. The sequence goes on from OU015454.1 coordinate 4,063,995, forward strand.
GAAACTTGTTCCATTACCTTAGACAAGACAATGGTAATATTCCACAGAAGCGCAGTAATATATATAGTACTCTAAACTGAATCTACTACATCCTAAAATTATCTCCTAGAACAATTAAACTAACATGTAGTTACTCTATTAGCGTTGCTTATCTGTTAGTAGCTTTGGCACCTCTAATACCTTTTCTAATCAAATCACTACAATGTTGTAAGACCAACAACTTTCTTATGATTCCCTGGTAGACGTTCATGCATGTCAACAATTACTTTCCATCAAGTGGGTTATGCGTCGCGGTCGAGGCTTAATACATTCAAATTAAAACAGCCGATGAGGTAATTGCTGTAATTGACGATATATACATACTCAAACACGTGTCTGTTCATTGATTGCGTAAAACATTTTGAAGATTTCCGTACATGTGTTCGCAAGAACATTTACATTTTACGGCGTTTCCATATTTTAACATATGTAGATTGAATTCCGGTATTTATGTAAATATATTGTTACGAGGTATTACCATAACATCTAGATTCCAGCATAATTTCCCGATGATGCCAATCGATCTATATGAAAAAAATACTATTGCAAAATCTATGAGTTGTAAGCATCTAACAATCAACCACGTTGATGGGAACATATTCAACCAAGCGTATCTTAGACAAAAACTCCTCCATATTATCAAATCATTTGAATCACATTGACACCATGAGAATCACTCAGACGATGGGAACGTACGCAACAAAAACGTGTTATTTAACTTTATGTTTGTCATGAGAGATCGCCAACCTTTGGGTAATCACATTTAAATAAATACACCCAACAGTCACATACATAGTTCTGACCCCACACTAGGATACAAGTCCTGTGTCGTGGGTAACAGAGACTACGAGAGACTTTTCGGTCTCACAAACACCCAGACCCGAAACAAATATTTGTGGATCACACAAACATTTGTCTCGGTGCGGGGATCGAACCCGCGGCCTCTCGTTTCGCAAGCTGGTGTCTAGCCATCTGCGCCACGGGGCTGTCATGTCATTTAAAAATACATATAGCATTTACTGTGAAAAAATCACTAGGTAGGTATAGTCTTAGACCTAACATTTTTCAACCGAAGTAGGATGTGCAAAAATTAAAAGGCGACTGAGGGTTGAAAACACTTATTTAATACAAAAGAAGAAACAATGTATTGGCCTGACGGGCTAGCTAAATTCATGAGTCGAAGTAAGGCAAAAATAATTTAAACACCACATTTATTATAAACTGGACAAAAAAAGGTATGAAATGCATTTTATGGTCAAGTCTCAAGAAAATTCTAGGTCTCAGGAAATACTAAATGAAATACAATTATACCGTACCATCAAACTCTTTCTCCGAAAATGTTGAGAGAAAACGGTTATTTCTTGCACGATTTGGTAGCACCATGAATCAAATTATACTTTTACAATAGAATACAATATTTTGCTACATTGACAAGGAGAAGTGAAAACAATGCACCTTACATTATACAGTACATTTCAAATTGTCGAATACAGTGACTAAGAATAATATTATAGGTCAAAGTACACAAATATTTTTTATTGTAGCTTGTATTGTACTAGCTGACCCGGCGAACTTCGTTCCCCCTAACAGTCGAATCTTGAATTTTTTTTTCTTTTTTTTAAGTCAAAATCGGGCCACCCGTTTCAGAGATTAGCCGGACCCAACAGACAGACAGACAGACAAAAAAAATTAAAAACCTTATTTTGGTATATGTACCTTGTATACTTCCATATGCATAAATTAAAAAGCGGTTATTTCAATATTACAAACAGACACTCCAATTTTATTTATCTGTATAGGTGTATAGACTAGTATAAATGTGTAAAACGGAATGCTAGTGGCAATAGTCAGGGTTGGGCAGTATTTGAATTACTTGTAATTGAAATACGTAATTGAAATACAAATACGTATTTTGTATTTGTATTTTAATTACTTTCTTAAAATGTAATTTGTAATTTGTATTTCAAATACGTGAAGCCGAAGTATTATGTAATTAGTATTTCAAATACTTGAGGCTTCAAAATACATTTATTAAAATACATTTAGCCTTCATTTAGTATTAAGTTTGTGCTCATCAGGACCTGCAATAACAAAACAAAAACCGCCTTCAAAAAAAACCTATTCCAAAACAAATAAATATGCATTATTTTATATTTTGTATTTCAATTAAAAATAGCTAAAATACTGTATTTTATATTTTATATTTCAAATACCTTACTTAAATGTATTTTGTATTTCGTATTTTAATTACTTGCGATACAGTATTTTGTAATTTGTATTTCAATTAAAGCAAAGCATGTATTTTGCCCAGCCCTGGCAATAGTCAATAGACAATCATAGTTACAAAAATGTTTATAACTTCTAACGTAGAACACAAACAGCGCGACCTCGTAGGTACATTGCGCTCTATATAGAAAATGTGTTATTAATTGTAGTTCGGTGGTAAAATTATGTAGGCCAATGGCGGTCGATAACTGCCCAAATGTCGCAGAAAGTTTCACCATAATCTTGTTTAGTTTCGCCATCAAAGTAGTTAAGGTTGGTAGGAGACATGTATTTGTTAGGAAACGAAACGGGGTCCATATGATATAAAATCTAACATCAGGATCAATTTTAGTGATTCTCGTTTCAAGACTATATAGGGGAGCTACAATTTTTTTTAGTCATCATCATCAGCCCATATCAGTCCCACTGCTGGGCACAGGCCTCCTCTTCCATTGAGCGGGTTTTTAGGCCTTAGTCCACCACGCTGGCCTAGTGCGGGTTGGCGGACTACACACCTAAGAAATTCCTAAGAACTTTTAGGTGTGCAGGTTTCCTCACGATGTTTTCCTTCACCGTTAAAGTACGTGATAATTCATTGTGAATACACACATAGCTTCGAAAAGTCAGAGGTGTGTGCCTGGGGTTTGAACCCGCGACCGTCGAGATTCTCGACCGCGTGCCTAAGCCTCGAGGCCATCACGACTTCAAAAATTCAATTTTTTTTGTGGTTAGTGATAATCGCAATTGTATTTCGCCAATCAAAATTTGTTCATGTCACATTGCTTTTGAAGTCGTGATGGCCTCGAGGCTTACACACGCGGTCGAGAATCTCGACGGTCGCGAGTTCAAACCCCAGGCATACATCTCTGACTTTTCGAAGTTATGTGTGTATTCACAATGAATTATGAATTATCACGTACTTTAACGGTGAAGGAAAACATCGTGATAAAACCTGCACACCTAAAAGTTCTTAGCAATTTTTTAGGTGTGTAGTCCACCAACCCGCACTAGGCCAGCGTGGTGGACTAAGGCCTAAACCCTCTCAGTTGTAGAGGAGGCCTGTCCCCAGCAGTGGGACGTATATGGGCTGATGATAGCTTAAGCATCATGTGCTATTGCAATTATTATTAGGTAAACTCTGTATGAATGAAAAGTAATGCTGAAATTAAATGTACTCTCAATAAAAAAAGTAAAATCTAGATGAGCAGTGACCATAATCTGTGCTTTGTCGTGAATGACGCCATAATATTATATAGAAACCATGATTTATTAATCGATTACATTGTAGCTGCATAATATTTACTAATACCTTAAAAAGAAGCTTAAACCAAAATTACAGTGGATACGTCTATCTTATGTATTCCAACAGAGGATAAATTATATTTAAGTCAACTTTTATCGTTATCATCATCAGCCCATATATGTCCCACTGCTGGGCACGGGCCTCCTCTACAACTGAGAGGGTTTAGGCCTTCATCGTTATGTTCAATAGATTTGCAAACTTCATACACAGATTCTTTGTATTTTCCAACCCGTAACTAATAAAATTGTTTGAACGAGATATAAAAACCGATTAACAGCTTGATTATATGCTGTTATTGTCTATTGAATACTTATTATCGACAGCACATCCCTTACTTTATATAATTAAAAAATAGAAACATAATGAAGGCTTAATACCTAGAGTAATTACAATTTGCTTTTAGCAGTTTTATTTTTACAAGCATTATTTTAACATTTATTCGTTTTCGAATATTTTTTATCCTACTATTTTCCTTACATTTATTACGCACTAGGGTTGTGGCCCGCTTTTGTTCAGAATATAAATGAGTGACATATTAAAACGTGGACTACAAAGGTAAGAAAAATAATAATGCATTCATTTATCATGTTTAAATCGTAAAAGGGGTAGGCAGAGATATATTTCGTTTTTTTTCGACTAACTTTCATTTCTCTTCTTACATCTCCATCCATGGGTAATCCTCCATTCATAAGAGAATTTAATCTACTGTACTCCATAGTTTTGAGCTTATATGTATAATAAAGTTATAAATAAAATAATAATTGCAAACATACATTATGCTTATATCGTCAAAGGGGTATATTTCGTTTCTGTTTGTGTTACCGCGTAATTGGAGGCGAATCTATTGCCTTCTTTCAGGAACATATCCAGACTCCATGCTATCACTGAGAAATTCCTACTAGAAAAACCCAATAACACTTCGTGCGACCGAGATTCGAACTCTCTTGATGGCACACCTGATATTAACGCCACGAGATTAACAACTAATGATTAAGAAAATATGGAGAAAGTGTCCTCTATTTGTTCCCTATATCCACTAGTTTATACATAAATACTCATTCATGATCATCATCAGCCCAAACACGTCCTATTGCTGGGCACGGGCCTTCGCTACAACTGAGAGGTTTTAGGTCTTATTTCAACACACTGGCCTAGTGCGGGTTCGCGGACTACACACCTAAGTAATTCCTAAAAACTTTTAGGCGTGCAGGTTTTCTCATGATGTTTTCCTTCACCGTTAAAGTCCGTGGTAATTCATTATGAATTCTTAACTTTGAAAAGTCAGAGAGTGCCTGGGGTTTGAACCCGCGACCGCCGAGACTCAACCGCGCGCCTAAACGTCAAGGCCATCACTACTTCCTCACTACTTGTCTTTCACAAAGGCTTTTTCTAATGTTGATAATTTGTATCTTCACACAATGCAATTTGGTGAGTGGGTTAAGGTCATCGCGCAGGTACAAGCGAAGGACACTCAGATGTACATATTACCACCTACTTCCAAGAAATTGACTCCTACATTTGAAATATTGCGGAGGTTCAATTCACGTTTATGATGAAGAATACAAATAGTGTGTGGATGAAATGTGATTAATTGCGTCTTGGCCTCGAATATAAGAGCGTGGTCTATCGTGATATTTTCTCAGTAGACACAGATCCGAATCCTATGTTTCTTTTTTGATTACATGCATAGTTCTGACCCCACGCTAGGATACAAGTCCTGTGTCGTGGGTATCAGGAACTACGAGAGACTTTTCAGTCTCACAAACACCCAGACCCGAAACAAATATTTGTGGATCACACAAACATTTGTCTCGGTGTGGGGATCAAACCCGCGACCTCTCGCTTCGCAAGCTGGTATCTAGCCAACTGCGCCACGGGGCTGTCAAAGATAGGATTTCCCTTTTTGGTGTTTCATCTGAAACATAACAAATATCTGCTTTTATCTTACTAATATTATAAACGCGAAAGTTTGTATGTATGGATGTCTGGATGTCTGGATTTCAATGAAAGTTTACAATAATATAGCTTATACATCAGAATAACACATAGGCTATATATTTTTAAGATAGTGTGTGAATTGTCCAAAATATAACGATAATTGTCAAGTACCTAAGTCGGGAAAAACTGCATCTGCGAGCTATTCTTGCGTACGCTGCAAAAACTGTAGTGTTTACACGTATATAATGTATAAGAGAAATGTTTATCTTAATAAGTCCTACAAAAAAGTCCGCGCAGCATATAACTATCTTTAAAATTACGAGGAATATGGTAAAAACAACAATTTCATTTTCTCATATAAACTTTTCTACCTAATTTCCTGTCAAACATTTTATGTTTATCCCGTCAATACGGTTAATGGTCCCCTCAAATTAAAGAACGTATTTAAATAAAGGTTTTGAATCGACAACATATATCCACAATATTCGAACAATTGCGTATTTTTCATTTTAAAAATGCAGAATAATCAGTAATGAAAAATGAGTGACATATTTATTAGTTGTCAAAAATGTATGCGAGCGTTCAGAAATTTATTTTTAAACTCCTTGGTTGTATCTGGTTTAAAATTTACAAACGAATGCAGGCTCGGTAGTCATCACGCTTCGTAATCTAAATAATGATTTCACTGATCCCAACGGATATACCCTTTGATTTTAGCATATATTGTCAATGCGAAAGTAACACTACTGTGTTATACTTTCACGCCTAAAATATTTGAGTTATTTGGATGATTTTTGTTATGGATAAAAACGGAAACATAAAAAGGGACATAGTTTACTTTTTTTTTAATTCATTAAGTGTAATTTGGGCACTTGGGAGACGTTTAATAGATTTACTTATTATCTTTCTGCACCCAACCCTGAAGTCTATGCGGACGGAGTCGCGGGCAAAAGCTAGTTATCTATACTAGTATATAAAGCTGAAGAGTTTGTTTTTTTGCTTGAACGCGCTTATCTCAGGAACTACAGATCTGATTCGAAAAAATATTTCAGATTTAGACAGTCCATTTATCGAGGAAGGCTATAGGCTGTATATAATCACGCTGAGATCAAAGTATTTGAGCAGCAATAAAAATGTAGTAAAAAAAAAGAAAAAATACTTTTTGAAGTCTAAAGTATCGCATTTAGAGTTGCGGGCAACAGCAATCTATTGTATTTAAATAAAACTTGCTTTGTTCTAGTGGACCGAATAATTGAAAAAAAAAATTAAGTACCTTGTGGATTGGGATTAATAAGTTTTGTTTATTAAAATATTTAAATCAATCACTTAAAAATAATCATTTATTCGGTCCACTTGAACAAAGCAAGGGCGCGGATCCTTTTGTCACACAATATGCAATTGGCCTTGAAAATGACCCTCATTATTGAATCTAATTAATAAAGTGCATGCATTATTTATAGCATTCCTATGCTGGGAACCAATCACTTCTATTGAATCAATATTATTCCCAAGAAGGCCGGTAAATTGCCCTGGCTGTTTCGCCTCTCGGCATGCATAATATGTAGCGTGTGATCGAGAGGTCACATGTACGATACCCGCGCAGCGTATAATTGCATTTTTTCATTAGAACATGTAGTGACTTGGAAACTGCATACCTACAAGAAATTTTTTGGAGTCACTCAAGACATCCTTGATTAAGGCAGCCGCCGATATTGACATAGACCTCGTCGTGCTGCAATCGACGACTGGCCGCGCAGATTGAAGGCCTGTATTCAAAATCACGGAGGTCATTTTGAATAAACTTTAGTGTCATAAGAATCTATGTTTTGTTAAGTTCATTTTGGTATATAAATGGTTACATAATGAATAAACCTGTTTCAATTATTTTAAATTAAACATGTGACAGAATTTATGACCTGACTAGGTATATGAGTAAATTTAAGAAAAGACTGACTCGTAGTCTCAAAGCACTAGTACTTGGCCGTGTGATCTATTTCCAATAACAGCACGGAGCCTGTGCCCGAAATACGGCAATAGGCTGGCCCCCTATGGGAATAAATCTAAATTGGCGAAATGTGGATACAGCAATGCACCTCTGCCTACTCTTTCGGGGACTACAGACGTAAGTGTATGAATGTACATACTCGTATGTATGTAACTAAAGATGATATTCTATTTCAAATTCCTAACCGCTTTGTTAACGCATCGTATATGTGCTTCTCATTTCCATAATACTACACCCGTATAACAGGCGTTTAACAGTGTGTCTCGCTTTCTTTAGTAAAAGTCCTTATCGGAGGGCTTTGAACCCTAAACCGAACGCAGCGTCAGCTTGTTGGGAGGAAAACACAATACTTTCCAATCCGTACACAATTTAAATCTATTCAAGAACCTTATTGAAATATAGCACTTTGACGGTAAAGGAAATAATCGTGAGGAACCCTGCTCGCCTAAAAATTCTTAGCAATTACTTAGGTGTGTAGTCCACCAACCCGCACTAGGCCAGCGTGGTGGACTAAGGCCTAAAACCTTCTCAGTTGTAGAGACGACTCGTGCCCAGCATTGGATCGTATATGGGTCGATGATGACACCGGCTCTATAGCAGTTCTTAAGGTTTTGGACAAATCTATCAATATGTCTTTAAAACTTACATCACTTACAATAGGGCACATATCATTTACAAAAACAACGCATACGAATACTAGTAACGCTTCATCTAATACTAGTACAAATTACTGTTCACAAAAAACCATAACTCCGATTAAATACAAATCGATTGTAAGGCGGAAGGATGCAACGTAAGGCGTTAAATAAGTGATTACAAGAATTGTTACGCACCGTGCGAGCACGCAGGGGGCGGTCGGCTGTGACGACACACTATTGTTATTGTGGGATTGTTAATAACAATCTTGAGTTCACAATCAAATGGATACAGTGCTTCTTGTAACACGACAACAGCGAAGTTCCTAGCTAGAAGATTATGCTGTATATTTCATGCCTTGGATGGATTTCAACGAGCTATCTGTATTTTCAATTATGTAGATTTGTCAAAATCAAGGTAAAATCAAAATAATCTTTAATCAATTAAGCTTTTACAAATGCTTTTGAATCGTCAATTTTAAGCTATCGCCGCTTCGAACGTATAATCGTTGTGGAGAAAAAACAACAAGAAAATCTCTCAGCAACACGAAAGGTCATATTTTTTATATCAAAAATATACCAGTACATACGTGTAAGACAGTTCCATAGTAAACGTGTTCAATCATCTTTATAATCGAGAATAATTTTAAAAATTGGAAATGTGCCCGAAAAACGGCAATAGGTTCGCGCCCTATTACGTGGGACTGATACATACTTGGCGAAATGTGGGTGCAGAAATGCACCTCTGCCTACCTCTTCGGGGAATACAGGCGTGAGTTTATGTATGTAATATTAAAGGTTTGTTAAATCGCATGCCACCCTATCCTCATTAAATCATGCGTGCTGGCTATACCATCCTAGTACTCGTAGTCTCTCAACGAAAACCTTTATGTAAGGAATAGGTGTTTTTGAAACCAGTTCTGAGATCTGGGAATGTTTGCATATTTTTCCTTATTTTTGTGTGGTTGTGTTTTCGTGTAGTGACCTGCAGTGTTTAGACGTGCCGACGAGAGGATGGCAGATTGACTATTTGATACGGTTTTATCTTCCCTCTCGAGCATTTAGTGAACGATCGTGTGTGTGTTATATTTACGTATTAGATGATTTGAATATTAAAAAAATATTAGTTTATCCTGATTGACAGAGAGCTTTGGAAGTCTTTGGGGGAGGCCTATGTCCAGCAGTGGACGTCCTTCGGCTGATGATGATGATGATGATCCTGATTGGAAGATGCTTTGTAACAGCTCTGGCATCATACTGTCAGAGTTTGTTTTCGCAACCAATTTTCTACTCACAGCGCAACCGAGGTTGTCTCTATTCATTTTACCAACGAGACGACAAATATTTATTACGATTTAGTTTTTATATCCAATGTATACGCAATGTCCGTTTGCTTATAGATGGCGACATGGACTAGTTCAATCGAAGGATATTCTACGTTCTAATGTAATTAAAAATTTGATTTGCCCGTGATACTTAATTACTCCTAATTTAGATCATGTTAGCCCGCAGCGAAATTTGATTATTACCCTGGCAAAAAAATCACGCTACACTTTTTTACTACTATTAATAACTTCTCCATGGCTTCGTATAAACGTTTATTATGTCTATGATCTGAGTAATGCTTTGTCTTCCATTGTTGAATTAATCTATAATAGAAGAATTGACATAAAACAGGTTATTCACGACATTCATTTGCATTTCGTATTCTGCCTGTTCGATATTTATAATATTTATTTCACACCTCCGGGCGGAAAGCGTCAACTTTCGTCCCGCTGCGCTAAACGAAGTTGCCGCTTTCCGCCTCCGTCGAGGTGAAAAATAGTATACAGCCCTCAGAAAGTAAAAAAGAATCATGCATACATACATAATCTCACGCTTGTATTCCTCAAAGGGGTAGGCATGCATTTCTGCACCCCCATTTCGCCAGGTATATGCAGTCCCACGTAATATAGGGCGAGCCTATTGCCGTTTTTCCGGCACAATTCCAGACTCCGATTTGCTACTGATTAACTTCCTACTGAAGAAACTCGCTGGTAGCAGGCTGCTTCCAACAGATCCCTGTGGAAGTTATTGGGAGAGGCCTATGTCCAGCAGCGGACTTCCATTGGCTGATGGATTGGATTGGATTGAAGAAACTCAGTAACACATTGCCGGACCCCCGACCTCTAGACCGTGCCGCACATACTTGTGCCGCGAGACCAAAAAGCAATACTATTTTTATACTACTATTTCGTATTTTTTTAGTAAACGGCGGACATATTCAGGTTGCGCTAAAAGGGACTACAGATTCTGTGAATATTTTTTATCTTTAAAAGAATGCGTCCGCGATAGGTATTCAGATAAACTTGGACGGTTTACGTGCAGTACGTGCACTTTAAAAGGTTATCTTATTATCCTGTTCTTATTTTCTGGCTTACTTGTCGTGCGTGGTATTTTATTATTAATTATATTTAAAAGGTATATAGAGATGTGGAGATTTTATACGTAGATCAAAATAGGGTCTAAAGATTACAGGAAAAAAATTAAATGGTTCAAGTGGTCCTTATTGATTCAGGTAGTATTACTATGCATCGTAAAACGGCAAATCTTACTTAAATGACGTTTATCATGAAGTCACAAATATTTATTTAAACACCATAATATATAATAAAATATTAAATGACTCAAAAACTATGTTCAAGTAGCGGGCGATACTTTCAATAACAAACATAGACAAATTAATTATTAAAAACATAACGGTCGCTCAACTTTCCCACATAATTCCCTGTAAGTTTAATTAACAGTTAGCACAATAGAAAGTTTAATATTTTGGCTGTGACACGTCGGAAGGAGCGATAAGACCGCCATAGAGGCTAACCTCCATACCCAACCCACTTACATCGCATATAGAGTCCACTTCACGTAAACGCGCGCGTTACAGTTAGGGACACTTCCGTCCAGCGTGATAATATGGTGAGCGACGTGAGGTGGCTTTGTGAGGAGGTTCATTGTTCGTGACCGGGACGTGATGTGAATGCGTTAGGACTTGCACGTAAAGGGTTTTCAGTCGGGGACGATGGAATATATGTAGGTAATTCCATATTAAAATTTATTTATAAACACCTGTTTCTTAAAATTTGTAACGAGTAATTTAAAAATGGAATTTAAAAATTATTTGGTGTTATCTATAATAAGATTTGTTTTTGTAATCTTAAGTTTCATACACGTAACTCTTTTTTGCAACACTGCAGAAGAGGCAGTTGTATTATGAAGATGTTGGAGCAGATAGAGTAAACTCTTATTGTAAGAAATGAAGGTCTAAATTCGATTATTTTATTAAATATATATTACTGACGATATAAAATTTATTCATCATCAACATCAGCCCAAATACGTCTCACTGCTTAAGGCCTTAGTCCCCACGCTGGCCTAGTGCGGGTTGGCGGACTATACACCTAAGAAATTCCTAAGAACTTTTAGGTGTTTAGGTATCCTCACGATGTTTTCCTTCACCGTTAAAATACGTGATAATTCATTGTGAATACACACATAACTTGGAAAAGTCAGAGGTGTGTGCCTGGGGTTTGAACCCGCGACCGCCGAGATTCTCGACCGCGCGCCTAAACCTCGAGGCCATCATGACTTTAATAGTCACTTTATACCTAGTAAAAATCTTACTACCCAAATAAGATATTTTACTACACTCATTATATCACGCCACTGTTCTAGTTAACATGCGTAAAACACAAATAACACCTGAAATTCTAACCTAGTTTTTACTGTCTCAATTTCCGAGATACCACTAAAACTTAAATCGCGCATCATAACAGAACCAAAAAAACCGTACACAAAACAGTTGGCATCGCGCCTGGCACGCCATGTACCAAAGTTAACGTCCCCATAAAACCTTAGGTCTGCTTGTATTTTTTGTCCGATACGAGGATAAGACTATGGGAGCATTTTTTACTCTCCCAAGATTACAGGTTTGAACACCAATCGCTTTTTGTCTTATCATTTTAAATGATATTTATTGTGTAAATTGTAGAGCAATTTGTGGAATGAAGGACATTCTTTTGGTCGGTAAATTATAGACTATATCATCTTAATCATGAGTCTGAATTTGCTTTAAAGTATCAATTTTTTCTGTCCCATGAAACTCATCTACGGCTTGGCAACAATAGTAATAGTCACTCACGGATCTCATAATATCTATACAATTTTAAAATGAATATAGTGTTTCTTGAGTTAGTTACAAACTGAAAGTTAGTTAAAAATTGACGATTCAAAAGAACTTGTAAAAGTCTATTTGAATAAAGATAATTATTTTTCTTTGTCTTTGTTATTAAATGTTAGTGCATTATGTAAGTTATACATATTTGTTCGAGATGCATGAGAGAACTATAAAACTCGTGGTTTCAAATACCCAAGACAAAAATACACCAGAAATTATTCTAAAATTAAAACAACTAGATACGTGTAAGTATGACTAGTTTGTATTTTGAGTTTAAGTTCAAATGTATTTATTCTAAAATTAATCCTAATAAAGCCATAAATAAACTCCTGTTTATTACCTGTATACCAATGATATTAAACTTGTATTGTTGTAACAACTTCGCTTATTATTCAATGCATTTAACTTCTAATAATTAGATTTTGTTACATATGTACTTACATATATAACCTCACGTCTGTATTCCCCGAAGGGGTAGGCAGAGGTGCATTTCTAAACCCACATTTCGCCAGGTATGTATCAGTCCCACGTAATAGGGGGCGAGCCTTTTTCCGTTTCTCGGGCACGATTCCAGACTCCGAGCTGCTACTGAGAATTTTCTTGTGAAAAAACCCCAACAATATTTTCCCCGACCCGGGAATCGATGCCATAACCTCTAGATCGCACGGCACATATTTGAACCGCGAGAACATGAGACAGTCAAGTAAATTTAACTATAAGATATTTATGAATTTATATAAACAAGAAACAAAACGTGCATAAGCAACGCCCACGTACCGCGTGCTTATCCGCTGAGTCAATACATTTGCATTTTGTGACAGCATTCGGAACAGCTGAGATTTGTGAATGGTGCCATTGATTTTACGAGATTGTAGTAAAACTTGATTTCGAATATTGCGCTAAAAATTCTTAACATTATTCTATTTAAATGCGTGGTGGCTTAATCACACAGCTACAATGACTGCCGAGTTGGTAGACTTGTTTTAAACCTTTATACAACTTTGACTTTGTTAAAATAAATAACAAATAGTTGATTACATCTTTTAATTATCTATTAAAAATAAGACAAGAGGCGGCCTTATCGCTCTAGGCAATTTCTTACAGGCAACCTTAGGATGGATAATAAAAGAGGTAAAATAAAGAGCGTAAAATAAAGTGCAAAGAAGGAAGTAAAAAAAACGACTTAAATAAATAATACTAATAACTTTGAGTAAATAAAAATTATCATCATGGTTTTAAACATATACTTACTTACATTTAAATACATAAATAAACATATATATACAAATATATACATACATATATAATGTATAGCATATAAACAAATGAGTGGAGAAAATATAGATTAGAGAGAAAGGTAGTGATCTTTCACTTGACTTTTGAATGAGTGAATTGTTTCCGCTCGTCTTATGGCAGGTGGTAGGGAATCGAACAGCCTGGACCATGAAAGACTTGTTCATGAAATTTGTTTACAGCCATTCTCAATTTCAATTCCTCTGACGACCTCAAGGTTCTCGAATGCGTGTTTTGGAGAAATACAAAGCGATCTTTGAGATAAGAGGGGGTAATAGGATCAAATAAAATATTATATAGAAGAGAAAGAATGTGAGCATTCCGGCGAAGCCGTATGGGTAACCACTTGAGCTTAGCACGAAATTCGGAAACATGATCATATTTGCGGAGGCCAAATATGAGTCTAATGCAAAAATTTTGAAGACGCTCAAGTTTAGTTTTAGTTTAAGCTGGTCCTCGGTGAGATCTAGATAGCTGACATCAGCATAATCAAGGATGGGAAGGAGAATGGTTTGCACGAGAGAAATCTTCGTAGTACAAGGTAAAATATTGCATAACCTTCGCAAAGACCTTGCTGAGGCAAACAGCTTTCGGCTGAGTTCATGAAGCTGAGGACCCCAGAAGTGTCTTGCCTAGATAGAGCCCGAGGTTTCTGACGCAATCACTTAAAGGAATGATCACACCATCACAAGAAACATTCCGAAATGCGAGCTTATCTAGTTTCGACATCATCCTGGGGCTGCCGACAGCAATAACTTGTGTTTTGGATGGGTTGACTTGCAATCCATGACATTTGCGCCAATCACATATGTATATGCTGAATGTCTGTGTTAATTTCGCATTGTCTAACTTGTCAAGAGGTGCACGGTCATATATTTGCAGATCATCTGCGTAGAGGTGGCAGGATGAGCGAAGTTTATTAGTTATAGAGTTAATAAATAGGGCGAAAAGTAATGGAGATAGCAAGCCGCCCTGTGGTACGCCAGCTGAGACCATATACCAGGAGGAAAAACTGTCCTCTACAAGTATACTCTGCCGGCTTTTAAGTTCAATTTGATTGTTTTAATTATTTTTTAATAATGTTTTATATTTCATATAACATCATGTTTAGTATAATTCTGTAACTAATGTTTTACGGAAAAAATAGTCACTGTTAATGATGGGGAAACTATTTTAATAAACTTGAATATTTTAAAACACATCGTAGTTTAATTTTTAATAGAGCAATTTACAAACCGGTCTTAAAGTCTTACCAGGCCAAGCGTACACACAAAATTTGTACATCTCAGTTTCTGAGAAAATAAATTTTAATAGAGCCATGACCTGCCGCAATTCTTGTGATTTGTACAAACTGAAATAATAACTACGTAACTGTACATAGTAATTTCAACGCTTGTGCTTTACACTTGTACGTAATCACTTGAGAACTCGCCATTACACATTCTAGGTCATGGTATATCAACTAGACTGTGTTTTGTTATTGTTGAACAATAATTATACAATTTATAAACACTCCTGCGCAAGCATAGGCATAGAGATATTTCTATACCTTTTTTGTCAATTGTGTTTTAGTCACACCTGTGTTTTAAGAGCTAGACTGTTTTTTGAGGTTCATTTTTCTCATTTCATCTACCAGCCCCGCGGCGCAGTTGGTTAGCCATCTGCTTGCGAAACGCAAGGCTGCGGGTTCGATCCCTGCACCGAGATAAATGTTTGTGTGATCTAAAATATTTGTTTCGGGTTTTGTGAGACCGAAGTCTCTCGTAGTTTCTGACACCCAACACAACACTTGATCTTAGTGTGGCATGAGAACTACGCATGTGTTGGGTGTATTTATTTATTTATTTCTATACTCAGTGTTGCTACTCAAAAATTCCTCATAGGAGCGCCCAATAACATTGCCCGACCCGTGAATCGGACCAATGATCAAGATCGCATGTTTTTTTGTCCCTATCCCACCACACACCCGCCACTGTAACTCCTGTGCTCCAGGATCAACAGCGGCACAGACAATATTGGCGCCGAGCACTGAAGCTCAGCGAATCTAAGGGGACCTAAATTTGTCATAATCCCGCAACGAAGTTAATCAGAAAGACAAATAAAGGAGGAGTTGGAATCAAAGAATTATCCACTTTCCTCCACAGCAAAGCGGGTGACAAAACATTGAGCTATGAGGCTTCACCCTCACATAAAAAGAAAGACGATTATAATTAGTGAAATTAGACGCATGATTACTGGCGAAACACGTATAAAAAAACACCTCTATTT
This sequence comes from Hemaris fuciformis, assembly GCA_907164795.1. Taxonomy (NCBI): domain Eukaryota; kingdom Metazoa; phylum Arthropoda; class Insecta; order Lepidoptera; family Sphingidae; genus Hemaris; species Hemaris fuciformis. The sequence continues at coordinate 4,079,954 of OU015454.1, forward strand.
ATGTCTTATGGGATTTAAACGTAAGCTGTTGTGTATGTATGAACAAACAAACGGCAAATGTTACCAGGAACTCAATATAGATAGAACAAAACAAAAACAGAACAAAAACAGTATAGATATATGATTACACGCTATACCGGTACCTATCAAGTACGAATGTGACCAATAAATGATGAGTCATCGCCGTAATTACAATCAGCGTCAGTGAATCACTGTGAGACTGTATTGTACTTGCGAATGTGACAAGTGAATCTTGAATATATTAAAATACACACACGTTTGAAGTTTATATTAAGTCGTAATGGCCTCGAGGTTTAGGCACGCGGTCGAGAATCTCGAAGGTCGCTGGTTCAAACCCCAGGCACACACTTCTGACTTTTCGAAGTTATGTGTGTATTCACAATGAATTATCACTTACTTTAACGGTGAAGGAAAACATCGTGATGAAACCTGCGCACCTAAAAGTTCTTAGGAATTTCTTAGGTGAGTAGTCCGCTAACCCGCACTAGGCCAATGTGGTGGACTAATGCTATTCTTGACTAGGTGACTAATTCTTAGTTGTAGAGGAGGCCCGTACCCAGCAGTGGGACGTATATGGGCTGATGATGATGATTGTTTTTATAGCGCGTAGTGAGGGAACTGGTATGGTGTGTGCGTAGAAATAAGAGCATTGGTTAGAAGATTTAATCGCAATTATGACCAGCAATAAATAAATACAAGTATTGTGTCGTGAGTATCAGAAATTACGTGAGACTTCTCGGTCTCATAAACACCCAGTCCCGAAACAAATATTTTTGTGGATGACACAAACATTTGCCTCGGTGCGGGTATTGAATCCCTGGCTTCTCGTTTCACAATCTCGTGTCTAACCAATTATGCCTTGGGGCTGAAACGCAAATATCCCGATATGGTCGAAAACTAATGTAAAGAGAAAATATATGACTGAAGTTTGCACATTTGCCTGGATCTTGTATGGTCGATATCAAGAAGAAAAGGAATTCTATTTCAGTAGAATTACTAATTGTAATTGTTTTTATTTTACTTGTATTATCAAAGTCATTCTCTAAAAATTAAAAGAGTAACCAATTAAGTAGTACTCGTATTATTCTGAATACATAGATTTTCGAATTGATCTTTTTTAGCGTGAAAAAGTTAGAAATTAGTAAACGAGGTATTCCAAACTTATTATTGTTATGTATATTCTTTTCAAGATAGAGAAGTAATTAATAGAAGAAAACCTATTTTAAAATATAATTGTGTAGAATAAGAAAAGATAAAAACTGAAGAAAAATAACGTTGACGCAGTCTATTACAAATTATAAATGTAGAGAAATTATACCACTATAATGAGTTTTCTTCGAGCATGAGTGACGATCATAAATCATAGGTGATGAAGAGATGTCCATCAACGGGGTTGGATGAGCTTGTCATCTATACAAGAATACTGACGTGCGAATATTAATCTATAAATAAAGTAAGAGAACTTCGCTGTTGTTCGTGCATCGCTTAATAAAAAAAAATGTAATTGGATTATCTTTTTATTTTAATTTTATTACTAAGTCATATAGAAGTTCGCTTTAAAATTGAGAGTACGATTCTACAGTGAATATAGTCTCTTGAAAAGTTAATGAAACTGTAAATTTCCGGAGAAATTCTTAGTGGTAGACAAAATAAATCTTATCTCGTATTTATCATGCCTCTACATTGGAGGTTTAAAGAATTACTACCTAGTATACCTAGAAAGAAAGAATTACTACCTAATTGCGATCTAAGACTACTTACATACCAGTGGCGGTACTTCCATAGAAGCCCAAAAGCCTCACACGTTAATTTTGTATGTCTAGTTTATAATTGTTTATTGTGAGGTCAGCATATTCTCATTTATTTGTCAAATTACATTTGTTAAATAAAGATTTAAAGCTTAATGATTTATTATTCGGAATTTTGTAAGGCAAATTGAGCTTTTGGGCTTCTATGGAAGTAGGTACCGCCACTGTTACATACGAGTATATAACACGTGAATTTAGAATGAAAAGGTCTGGTGTTGCTTGTTATTATTTTTTGTCACCCGTATTTTCTGTCATGTTCTCTTTTTCTATAGTATTGTCTTCTTTATGCTTTAACCGGCCAACGTCTTTTACATTAAGAACACATAATAAACAAATAATTTATCGCCCTCCTTCCAAGACTACGAATTATAAGGTCTTTATTATTCTTAGCTTGTAGCTTTACGGATTAAATGAATTATTTATGTATGCATTATGTAACATAATTTCTCTTCAATTCAAGATAACGGTGTTGTTTTGATAATCCTTGTAAAATAAACTTGTTTATATTATATACGAAGAATTATTTGTGCTGGGATTAAGTTATTTGCTTTTTGCACTAAAAAAATTGCAAATGACTGCCTCGTGGTCTCGCGGACCAAGTATGTGCCGCGCGATCTAGAGGTCCTAGGTTCGCAATAGGATCGCCCCCTATTACGTGGAACTGATACATACCTGGCGAAATGTGGGTGCAGAAATGCACCTCTGCCTACCGCTTCGGGGAATACAGGCGTGCGGTTATGTATGTTATTGCAAATGTGTGCACATGTTGTATATTGCTATGGCTTGCCTTATTTTACTAATACAATGTATGAGTCCGCGTTTAAGTATCTGCGTGAGTGTGATTTTCGTAACGTAACACATTGCAAACATATTTTTACTACTAATGAGAATTTCCTAAACACTTTGTCCCACCGAATAATCAAACTCGTAACCTCTAGGTCCCACCCTCTACACTTAAACCACGAGTCCAACGAAACAGTTTTAACTGTTCTAATAACATGCTTTTGACAATTTATAAATCGGAGCTTCTACCTGCTTTCCCTCTTTAAATAGCTTGAAAGCTCTGACATTTTCTTTCTAGTCTTTTTGAACTCTTCTGTGCTTGATAATATCCATTTTAATGGACGTAGATTTTACTGGATACTGAAATCATTTTCATGTATTGTTTTCTAGGACCCCTCACAAGCTACATAACAAAATGTGTTTGTGAGTTGTGATGATCATACAAATAAAATAAAAATAAAAACCTGTGGAATTAAGCGTTAAATATGACACATCGTACTCAGTGGCGGTACTTCCATAGAAGCCCAAAAGCGTTACACGTTAATTGTGAAATGTCTAGTTTATAATTGTTTATCGTGGGGTCAGGATAATCTCATTTATACGTCTAACTGCTTTTGTTAAATAAAGATTTAAAGCTTAAAGACTATTATTCGGTATTTTGTAAGGCAAATCGGGTTTTTGGGCTTCTATGGAAGTACCGCCGCTGCTATTGATCAATGCAGCACCTATCATGCATCTAAGTGACGTAGAAAACACAGATGCGGATGCGTAGCGGTGCCATCGCGCGTGACCACGTATCGGATCCCGCAAACCAATCGAGTGGCGCACGCGATTGTAATACCGTGCCCGATGGCCAGAACTAACAGCTGACATTATTTCTAAATGACATTTGTGAAATGCCTCTCGAGATACAACGGTGAACGGTTTGGAAAATTGTTTTGTAATAACTTAGCAGCTGGTCTTCTAATGGTACAGTCATGAAATACTATTAAACATGGGTTCTTCCGTTAGGAAATTCTCAGTAGCAGCACGGAGTCTGGAAATGTGCCCGAAAAACGGCAATAGGCTCGCCCTCTATTACGTGGGGCTGATACATACCTGGCGAAATGTGGGTGCAGAAATGCACCTCTGCCTACCCCTTCGGGTATTACAGGCGTGAGGTTATGAAACACTATAGTGAATCTACATATATTAGTTGATTGTTTTCGAGAAAAAAAGCGTCCTCTTCGATATTCCGTTGGAGGCTGAAAAGAGTATGTCGTGGACTTAAGCCATTTTACAGTGCGTGAAACAAATATACATTTAAATCCCAAGGAGCACGACGAAAAATTGCGGTCGTCAATTTCTAAGTTTCTAAGCTTCAGTTCGTAAACTATTTTTTTACTTAGGTACTTTCTTAGCTTCTGAGTTCTAGCTGGAAAAATATGGAAATGAAATTGGATATGATAGTTCATTATCATTATCAGCCCGTATATGTATGTACGTCCTACTGTACTGTCACCTATATGTGGGTGTAAAAAATCATCTCTGCCTTCAGGGAACGCAGGCGTGAAGTTATGTATGTATATAAATTCTTGTATAAAAAACAAAGCAGTATATAAGGCCATATGTAAAAAACAAAACACCTTTATACCGACGGAGATAACTTCACAAACAATATGCACGCAATTAGCGAGATAAACGGGGCTTGTAGCTGCGATGATAAATCTCGCGAGCCAATCTGCAAGGGACGGACGAAAATAAACGCCGCGCACGTATCGCTATCGAACCGAAGAAAATAAGTAACAAGAAACTGAACATTCGCATGCACGCGAACGAAATGTATTGTGGAGTGTATCAGTGTGTTATAGGAACAAATGTGCTCTTTTTTATTTTTATTTTCTTAGGTATTTACATTGTTCTTATAGTCATCATTAGCCCATATACGTCCCACTGCTGGGCACGGGCCTCTACAACTCAGAGGATTTAGGCCTTAGTCCACCACGCTGGCCTAATGCGGGTTGGCGGACTGTTCTTATAGTACGACAGGTAATTCCTTAGCCTTATGGAAACGTCTATAAATAGGAGTGCACAAATTTGGACCGGAATTTATTGTATTATGGTAGAACCTAATCTAAAATTATTTAAAACAACTAGATGTTGATGTTGCTGTTGTTGTTGAGTGCAATCTTTGGTCGGATGAGCGTAACATTATGCTCAATAGTATGCATGTAACTTCTGGTGTTGTTTATTATACAGACCTCGTTGAATCTAGGAAGAACTTCCGTGCTTTTCGGCGTTTTTGCCATGCCTATTATTGGAAGTGTAGGTACATAACAGCTCACACCTTAGGTCCAATTTACCCAATAAATCTCATATATGTAAGTAGTTATTTATCCGTGGTTCGTTAATTGCGTCTAATTTGACTAATTGTAATTGTCTTTCTTTTTTATGTGAGGGTGAAACCTCACAGCTCAATGTTTTTGTCACCCGCTTTGCTATGGAGGGAAGTGGACAACTCTTTGTTTTCCAATTCCTCCTTTATTTTGTCTTTCTGATTAACTTCGTTGCGGGATTATGACAAATTTAGGTCCCCTTAGATCCGCTGAGCTTCATTGCTCAGCGTCAATACTGTGCGTGCCGCTGTTGATCCTGGAGCACAGGAGTTACAGTGGCAGTTGTGTGGTGGGATAGGGCCTAAAAAAGATTTTGCCCGCAACTCCGTACGCGAAACATTAAACTTCAAGAGGAATATTTTTATTTATTAATTTTCCCGTTTTTGCTGCTCCGATCCTATCTGTTGTAGCGTGATGATATATAGCCTATAGCCTCTCTCGATTAATAGGCAATTTAACACGGGAAGAATTTCCCAAATCAAGTAGTACCTGAGATAAGCGTATTGAAGCCAGCAAGCAAACACACAGACAAACTCTTTAGCTTTATAATATTAGTATAGATAATTATTGTAGATGAAATATATTCTGTTCTGGCTTCTTCCCGTGGCTTTTTATCAGTATTGCAAAAATATGGAGAACAGTAAGAGCTAGTAAGAATGTTTAATTATAATTTGGTCTTTATACTAATGAAGGATATTTATATTAAACGTCGGCCAGTATTCGTCACAATATTTTCTTTCACCATGATAATTCATTAAAATAACATACAGCGATAACACGTTTTAAATTTGTTTAAAAAAGTGTAAATTGACGATTCAAACGAACTTGTAAAAGTCTATTTGAATAAAGATAATTTGACTTTGACTATACTTGGCTCCAAAAGCCTCATATGTGCAAACATAGTAGGCAACTACGATAAGATGCAGTTATCGCTATTATAAATGTATTTTATAAACTGTCCAGTTAGTCCTGGGGCAAAAGTGTGTGACAGGGTGTTATATTTTGTTGTGTTGTTCAGTAAGTGTCCTCTATTAAATAGGATTTAATAAATAAAACTAACATCTATGTAGAAATAAAACTGTACCTACTCATTTACGAATACAGACGTTGGAGTTTGATCATTATCATCCAAAAGACGTCCACTCGACTATCGGCCTCCTCCAAATATTTCGAAAGCGCTCAGTCACAAGTTATTTGTATAAAATTTTATATATTATAAAAAAATATACAACTGAATGAAAGAATAAAATAATGCAAAATATATAAAGAATCTTTTATAAAGTATGTTAAAAACCAATGTATTTTTTTCTCTCTTTATTATTATTTTAGCGACTTACAATCAATTGATTATGCTAGCCCCGTAGTAACCTTATATAATTACGACAGAAAAAGAGATATTAAATTTTTAAACTATTAATAAATTTGTATACTTTAAAAAAATCAATGTCAAGTATAAAAAGTAGGGATTTTACAAATTATAATGCTCATTGACGAGACAATAGTGGAATTGCGGAATGGTAACAATACAAAGGCCATAAAAGTAAGTAATTATTAAATTACATAATTTAAATTCCAGATTTATCGCATTTGTAACTTTGTTCCTACATTTTGTTCACAAAGCCTTTATGTGTAAATTGTTTCTATATATAAATAAACAATATTCGCTATTGTTGTTATAGTGTACCGTATTTGTGACTACAATCTATAAGTTTTTTCCGACAATTGATGTTACTTAGTAGTTTACGTATAGTAATCAAGTTTCATTTAACTTAGTTATTCATAAAATGTATTTTAATGCTTTATGTGATTTTATATCTCACAGTTATATATTTTACGAACATTTGTCTAAATTGACAAAAGCGTAACAACTCTATAAAAGATCTCTTAACTAAAACGTGAATTTTAACTACATGTATAGCATTATTTGTGTATTGTTTCCGTCTTAATATTTTTGCAATTAAATTAACCGTTTGTGCTTGTACATTCCAATATACAATCATTATTACAGATTTCATACAAACCGAGACAATTCAAGGAATACAAGAAATATAATATCGTACTCAGCAAGAACCGGCGCTCGTTGATGTCTTTTGTATGAAATTATTGATTGGCCAACGTATCTGGTTTAAACGCGAAAATCACCACATAATTGTGAACATAGTCATAAAACAAATATTATCAATGCGATAAAAGTGCATTGTATTAACTCTGTGATGGAATTGTTCGTTACAAAAGCGCGGTTATATGTCGAAACGTACTTTCATTTTTCAACATATTTTGTTCTTTTATTCTTGAACTTTGACATGTTTATTTATGACTCTTGTCTGTATGTTTTGTAGTTATTCTTACTAGATAAGATTATAAGGACAATTCCCGAATATTTCAAGCGTTTGGCTATCGAAGGTAAAGATTACAGATCGTTTCTTCTCACGAACAAGTATTTGTACATGCTCATGCATTCGTTCGGTGTGTGTTTGTGTATACATTTTTGTTTGAAAATATAACAACGATACAATAGTAAGTTAAATATGAACCATTCTATGTATCATAAACAAATTTAACTCATAATATTAATATAATTTCACACATTTTTTCATTTAATGACGTAATTAATTTAATAACAACAATCTATTATTGAATCAATAACTTTTTTACTTTTACCCTCTTTTCATTTATTCAATGTTTACAACCTCTAGATTTTGAAAAGGTCTAAATATGCTATGCGATATTATTTTTCCTTAAGACACAGAAATATTTAAAACAATCTGTACGCAACATAGATAAGACAGACAGGTACAACTCATTACGAAACAATACAAACACTTAATTAAAAAAACATTACCTCATAAAACAAAAACATTCACTGATTTTCCAAAGAGATATGAAACAGAAATATTTTTAAACAATGCACATTCAAGTATGTTCACTTCAAACTCTTTACAATCGATTCTAAAACGCGTGCGCTTGCGCCGGGCTACCGCGCGGTACTGGCACGCGATTGGCCGAGCGATGCGCGGGAACGCACATGTCAAATAGGGTTGCCAGTGTCGATGTAAGCATTATATCCGATATAAACGTAATTTCAAATGTTATGAAGTTGGCAAAACAATTTAAATTAGAAGATATGATATTTTTATAAATAATAACGTAACAGCTAGTTTGTTCCAAATAACTGTCAAGTGGCGAGAAACGATTACTATTATGCTTCATTATTTGTCTCAATTAAGTCAATCAGCTTGTTCCCGGTTGGTCCAGTAATAACTGGGTCTGATGAGAACACATTACTCGCAGCATATTGTGACTTCCACAATCTCCCTCACTGTATAAAATGCAAAAACATTTTTGAAGTCGGTAAGTAACTGATACCGCCACACAACAATCCCACCCACTCATCCAAAATTCTTATCAAAATTTGACTTCGAAACTCATTAGCACAAGAATTTGCCGTAATGTCTTGAGGCCCTAGTTTCTATAGTCTGAGTTACCAGGTTTTTCCTTTAGGCAATTCTCACGGCAATAACCATGCTCCATGTTATCTAGGACCTTCAACATCATCATCATCAGCCCATATACGTCCCACGGGCCTCCCCTGCAACTGAGAGGGTTTAAGCCTTAGTCCACCACGCTGGCCTAGTGGGGGTTGGCGGACTACACACCTAAGAAATTCCTTTGAACTTTTAGGTGTGCAGGTTTCCTCGCGATGTTTTTCTTCACCGTACTTTACGCGATAATTAATTGTGAATACACACATACTTAACTTCGAAAAGTTAGAGCTGTGTGCCTGGAGTTTGAACCTGCGACCGTCGAGATTCTCGACCACATGCCTAAACCACAATTGAACACAATTGGCGAAATGTTGGTGCAGAAACACACCTCATACTGATACATGCCTAATATAGGTGTGACAATGTATGTAATTTTTTAATAAATTATCGTATTTTACGCCTTTACATGGCAACCCTAACAGCACCTGTCAGTTCGACGCGCGAACGAGTTCTATGGGTATGCAAATACGTCAATGGCGAAACTTTAAAATTATTTATCGCTTGTTGCAACAAATTGAACTGAATTTCCTTTGATCTAAATCGAACGTTCAGTAAGTCGTGTGTTGTAACGTCCACTGAATGTCCACTTTCTAACTGTAATGCAACGTGCATTGTAATAAATCATTACTAAGCGAATAGAGACGTTATCTGCTGCGATCTGTTTGGATTGCTTCTTGCTATGGTAATTTTGGTTTGAAGGATAGATCATACATTATTTTTATAACAGTTATCAATTTAATGACAGTGGTAGAACTAAATATTTTTTTATTTATTACATAATAAAATTACAAGTCTAACACTGCTAAAAATGAAATCAAATAAAATCTATATAAACCTATATAAAATAAATACTTTAATAATAAATATATCATCTTATTTACGAAGAGTTCTCTAGAATAAACAAACATATTATTACAATTTACAACCAGGACCAAAAATAATAATATTTTCTGATCACACTCGTAACTCGACAAAATAATGGTCAGACTATTGTCCGAATACTGAAACGCTACTTAATCTGAGGGCGACTTATGTTTATGTGGCTGTTACAATTTAGGTGGTATATACTTAAAAATTGTCATGTAAAAGAACTTTTTGTAGTAATGTTGCCATTTATGGAAATTTAAGTGGGCATTAGTTAATCACAGTCTTAAAACCGATAAATGATGTTTCAGTATACCGCTTAAATTATAACAGCCACATAAATATAAGTCGCCCTCAGATTAAGTAGCGTTTCAATATTCGGCCATATATGACCTAAATACCTTAGACTCTTAGAGCATGATCAAAGATGTCACCATGAAGTCCACTGAATCATACCAGACTACTTCGGAGATCGGATTCCCCGCTTCCTAATTGGAAAACTGATGTCTTAACATAATATAGAGCCACAGAGGCTGTCAACTAATATTAAGACCATTGTTATTTTTTTTTAAGTTTTGTGCCACAAACTAGGTCTCCAGGTGCGAGCACGCAGCCCCGATAGCGGTCGCAGGCTCGCGGTGAATCACCTCCATGAATATTAAACACCTGTTAACACAGATTACCGGCTATTCTGTCCTGTGGTTACAATGCTATCAACTTGCTTGAGGGATATTGTAGGAATGAAATACTCTTTATACCTTTTATTATTATGTCCCGACTGCCTCGTGGTCGCGTAGTACAAGTATATTACGTGCGATCTAAAGGTACCGGGTTTGATTCCCGAATTGAGCAGGGTTATTGGTTTTTTTTATTATGAAATTCACAGTAGCAGTGCGGAGTTTGGAATTGTGCCAGAAATACGGCAATAGACTCGCCCACTATTTTGTGGGACTAGACTATGGAAATGTGGGTGCAGAAGTGAATCTCTGTTTATCCCTTCAGATAATATAGGCTTGAGTTTTTGTGTAATTTTATTATATATTGAGCGCAACTTATTAATCCGGGATTAATAATATGTCACCCGGCGGAAAATACTACGAAATTATTTCCCTTAAACATGCTCTATTGGCACCTCACTCCATATAAAAACAATAATACAGTATGTATAACAACATATTTGGTCTTAATTTCGTTTGGGATCTGCGCAGATTTTTTTTATACATTCAAACACTCATGTATGCGCTGCTACACAAATTTTGCTAGTAAAAGAAATAACAATTTTCAACGACAATTTCCGATTGTTTGGCACTCACTTATCGCGCGAGATTGATGAGCGAAAAAATCATGATTAAAATTGTCTCCCAATATGCGTTTTTAAACTAAATTAAATAGTAAGATGTGTGTTATTTAGATACTATATGAAAAAAAATAGCAAACCCTAACCCAAAAAATAGTTTCATCATTTAAAACACAACAAAGTGTTAAGTTTAATACGATTAATGGGTTGTGGTTATCATTATCTTGCCTTCCTCACTTTTTTTTTTTTTTTTTTTTTTTTTTTTTTATTCTGGCACGGCAAAGTGACCCCATTGCACCTGATGGTAAGCGCAATGGAGTCCAGAAAAAGTGCCGACCAGCGAGAGATGATGGTCTCCCGTTGGTCGACACAATCATGCCGGCCGAATACCTCTTCAACTTATTGTGAAGAAGTTTGGGGGACTATCAATCATGGCGATCAAAGGACCGACCTACCGTTACTTAAAGTTCTTTAACAATTATACAACTATCCCATAAGGCTTGACCCATAACCTCTCCATCAAACATTGCAAGCCTACTCCATCAATCCTTACAAGACGTGAGTCAGTTGTTTTCCCACGACTAAGAACAATATGTCATTCGTCCTTGTCTTCACAATACAATAGAAAAGGATGCCAACATTTGTAAGACACACAAATGCAATGACAAACGCGAAACCTTGTAGTAACAAAAGTAAAGAGATGTGTATGACCAATAGCGTATTTAGTATTCCTGGCAGGGGGGCAAATTATGAACGCAGTGCGTGTCAAATCTGAAAGACACGTAGTACCATGTGTCATATTTAACGCTTAATTCCACAGCCCTTTTTTAATTTTATTTGTATGATCATCACAACTCACATTTTGTTATGTAGCTTGTGAGAAGTCCTAGAAAAAATATTTGATACATCTACCTATTTCAGTATCCTGCAAAATTTACATACATAAACAATAGATATTATCAAGTTAGATTGTTGTTACTGTAACAAGATGTACTCGTATACTGCACGATGTTGAATTAAGGGTTCAGTAGCTGCAGTAAAAAAAGAATATATTGCCAAAGCGAGGAGATGGATTCAATCTTAAATGCCTTTTATACAACCTTTTTCATAACTTTAAAAACCACTTTTTGAGTATTGAAAAAGAACTCTACGTAATGGTTGAATAAAACTGTAAATGACATTTTAAACATCCAAATCTATAATTCAGATCTACAAAATAAAGTTAATGCAATGTTTAGGAACGATTTAACATTTACGTAGTTATTACAACTAGACTTGATAACTATAGATTCTCTAGCCATTGCTATTAAAACACAATTTGCTTTGCTGGTGGTAGGATATTCGTATCCGCCCGGATAGCGACCACCGTACACAGGGCGTAAAACCCGCCATAGTGGCACATGCAAGTGTGCCGCGTTCCGGGATCAGCCAGTGTATATCCGGTTTTCGGGGGGGGCTTCAATCATGGTGAAAGGATGACCGTGCCGGCATTTTTTGGCCGGTTTCTCGCGGTCGGTCCTTTGTTCACCATGGTATTAGTCCCCCAAACTTCTTCACAAGATAGGTGAAGAGGTTTTCGGCCGGCATGATTGCGTCGACCAACGGGAGATCATCATCTCTCGCTGGTCGGCACTTTTTCTGGACTCCATTACACTTACCATCAGGTGCAATGGGGTCACTTTGCCGTGCCAGTATAAAAAAAAAAAAAAAAAAAACAATTAAACCGTAGAACAATATATTGGCCTTTATATATTCACCAGCTGTAATTATAGATATACACAAAGAAACAATTGACTGGACAACCATAAGTATAGAGAATATTTATGATTGTATCTTACAATTTGAATAATAAAATATTACGATAGTAAATGGTGTCCACAATAAAGCATCTACCCGTATTTGTAGTACCCAAATACGCCCCTGAGCACATCAATCTCCGCATTGTTAACGACTACTCTTGGGTCACAGCACGGTCACACAGTGTCCCCATTTAAAAAAAAACAGTTTAAGAAGGAGAAATATATTTTGTTTTAAGACAATCTGAACTTTTGTCAAAATTAAATATTTTAATAAAATACATACATACATAAACTCACGCCTGTCTCCCGTTGGGGTAGGCAGAGACTATAGAGCGCCAAATGCCACGGTCCTAACACACTTCTTTCGCTTTCTCAACCGACATTATCCGCTTCAAACGTGCACGTTAGTTTCGAGGACGCTTTTTTTCGTTCTTTAAAATGTATTCTAGTAGTGTTAAATTTCATGTCTATTAATAATACCAGGATATCTGTATGATAAGTCATATCTTCGTGGTTATACTATAGGTGAGCAATAAGTACATACCTTTCGCTATTTAATACTCTACTTGGATGGCACCAACCTATAATGACTTCACTCAGCTGTAAAAAAGTTTACAGTGTACATTTTTTTCTGTAAAATTTAAGACTTACTCGCATCATTCAAAATAAATTTTAAAATACTTCATCTTTCGTAAACGTAAAAAAAGTTTAAGAAAATCACGATTCCGGGATTCTCTAATATATTTTTAAGTTTAAGTATTTTTGTATTACTTCTTCGTAAAAAACAATAAATCAAACAATTTTATAACAATTAAGCAATCATTTGTTCAGCCTCCCACCCGTTGCCTACTGTTGATTGATGCCATCTCCTATCATATTGAAACAATCCAAGCAACCTTCACCTGGTAGAGAGCAAGTGGGCGCATATTTACACCTTCAATACGTACTGACTCATTGACATACGAATAACGGATTCAGTGATAATATGTGTAGCCTATGTCCCACTATTGTATAATATTCATTACCGTATATGCCCATATAAGTCTAACAGATTGTCTGAGACTTCAGTAAAAACGAGGATTTAGACTTAAGTTCACCATGATTACAAAACTTTCTAAAATATATACATTCGTGTAATGCCGCATACGCCTTCTCATTTCTATCTATTACTTCTCGTCATCAATTTTGCATTAGTGCGGCATTTAAAATTAAATGATATTGTGTTAATGAATCAGCGATATGATACTTTCAGTTTTTATACATTCATCACCTGCTTGGATTATATATATGGCTATATTTTTGGAAATTCCGTGTCATAGTTTATGCATAGAAATCTCATGATGTACCTAACTTGTAAGCTATTATACTTTGTTGAGCCTAATAATAACATATCAAATAAATAAAAACAAGGTAGGGGAGAGTAAAGGCAATAAATAAAACAACATATTAACTACTACACATATTATGAATATATTTAAACGTGACATAAATGTAATGATATAATTTCAGACAACATATCGAATTAAAAATTATTTTGCATCGATACATACATATATACTATAAGTACGGGTCCGTTTGTATTGTAAATAATATAATTCTGATACTGTACTGAAAAATTAACAATTCTAAATGTCTGACAATAATAATGTGTATAATTTCAAATTTAACAGCTCTATGTGGAAGATTGCAGATAAAAAATTCTATGAAATGTCAAAAAAGTATTATTATAAAGAACGCGACATTCGCATCAAAATATATGCAAAATCTATGTGTTCGCTATTGGTATCTAAACATATGCAATATAACTATATCTACTTTAACAATCAAAGCGGTCAAGGCAAAAGGGATTGTACATTATTTATTTCTTCGTCACACATACTATAAAACGTTTAAAGTTATACATAGAGAAACATGCAAAAGCTACAATGCAATTACACTTTCCTTACAAACGACGAATGAAAAAACACATTAATCGATACATACATGTATATAATATATCGTTTTATATATTGTATTCTGCGGCACAACATCCAAAGTTACCAATGGATTCATAGCACATCAAAAAACATCAGATCTCATTTTAATAAACACAAATAAACTCTCAAAAATATTTCACAAAATACGGAGGTCCACTCACACTTAATTTTGTTTCGTGTATTCAAATATAAATCACAAACCAACAATGAAACAATTGTCCAAGTGGGCCCCTGTACACAACAGCTGTTTAACATTATCACTTCGATATCTCCCTCCACATTCCCTTCATTATAACACTATATTTGATGGATAAGTACAACAATTTCGCTCTAATTCTAGGCAACCCGGTTCAGCGAATTAAGGTACTTGCATACGGGATTGAAAACATACGGCACCTGATAACGTACCAAATCCCACATGCAAAGTACCTGCATTTGAGTCATAAAAACGACGGAGAATCGAATGTAGGATAGGAGAAATAACTGGCAAGAAGATTTGTATTTGAGAAGAATAATTTACCCGTATTACTCCAAGACAAGTATAATGAGATTTCTTTATGAAATTAATATGAAATTTTCTTTCTACCCTCAACTCGCCGAAGTTTTTATGACAACAATAATCACATTAATTTCAACAATGGTTACTATTTATAAATTGATATTTCGTCGAGGAATCAGCAACACCACCAAGCTCGTTTTTCACAACTTTTCAGGAGAGAGAAAAAAAAACCATTTTTTTCGTCCATCAAGGCCTAATTGACTGAAGTTTTTCTCGATATCTTTGATGAATGACATAATCTGTTTACTCAAAGAAAAATTGTATGTAAAATTTGAATTTATAAAATTGAAAATACGAATCCAACGATGGTATCGTTACTCGATAAAAATCGAGCTCGGTGGTGTTGCTGATTCCTCGACGATTTGTTCTCCATAAGAAATAGACGCCAAACCGAATATGAGTTGTTTCACAGCCTTATTGAGTCTTGGTGGTTTATAATAAAATTGCTCATTTCAACCCTGTCCCACGCGCGGAATAACAGATGGCACGTTCTTAGATATGATGTTCCCGTCATTCGGGCGTCTTTGGTCGTTGTCGATGGTAGTAGCCAGTGGGACAGAGTTTAAAACAATGGTAACAAAATAACTAAGAGGCGGGATTGTACGATGTCATTTGGCTCTTAATTAACGATGTCATATTGTATTCTCGTGCTATCACATTTAAAAATAATACATTTCGAATGACACCCGTTGTTATAGATATTTTAGTTCCTAACATTATGTTATTGTTGTTATATTTTTGATCTTAGCCTCTTCTATTCGTTTCTCAGTCTCAGGGAATGTATGTTGGTAAGTCTCTTCGTTGCCTTACAAAATATATGTTCATTCGCGTCGAACTTTTTATTATAAATTGTCATAAAAAATATTTTAAGGAAATTATTTTAAAAAACCTTTTTTTAATATATTTTGTGAGTATCTACAAGAAGTACTTAGCTCTAATAACTATTTGAAGCAACAATTTTTATATTGGCCTTTTTATATAACGGCCTTAATACTATAATAATAAGTTGAAAATACTTTGGAATTAGAATCAATTTTATATATATGTATATGTATGTGTATGTTTCGTTCTACCTAAAAGGCTTCTTTGATTCATTTTGACGATCACATTTGTTTGTGCGTGACTATAGTTAGAAACTATTATCAATGATTATTTTTTGATATCTTAACACATTATATTTTATATCGCTTAGTGAATTCACACCCAGTTTTTGATTGGTCACATGGTATACAATATTATCTAAACTCATTAACTGAAACACTACAGAAGTTAAACCAGAGAGATGTCTTTGTGTTGACGATTGATCGATAAATGCTTTATATGAAGAGGCAATGAAAAACTGGGTATTGTGACATACAAGTACGGCCGTAGAACTATCTGACGCACCGTTCATTGACTATAAAGCAGGCGATGTCACGGTATGAAGCGATGTTCAGTCTATACCTTTAAAATGCAATTGAGTACGCTGGGGACGGACTATTTCTGTCATTTCTATCGATACAATACTGCAGCGGCGGTTCGTGCACATTCCACTCATGTCGGTAGAAAATGAAATTAACGATAAAATTATACAAAACAAAGGCGTTCGTATCGCCAATACAACCGCGACTAAATACTTCAAGATCGAAACTAATATTGCTCATACTCGTAAATGTCGATTATCGATAAAATATCGTTCGTCAAATGATTCGATACTCTTAATTGTTTTTATTTTGTGTTTGGGTGGATTAATAATAAAATAATATTGAGATATTCATTCGGTAGATTCACAGTTCAGCTGCTCTCTAGACGTTACCCGATGGTGTACCGACTACTCGTTACAAAATATATGCTAGCACGCCTCAATCTCGTTCACATGACGTTTTCCATTTGATTAGTGGCACTTAGTGTAACAAACTCACTGTATTTGATACAGTATCGCGAGCTAATACTCTTAAAGCTATAAGTTGATATAAATTATGTATTTGTAATACTTTCTCTTTTGTTATTAGTTTTGTGCAATGTTCGAATGTTATCGAACCCGTTGTTGAACGCGTTTCGTTGATATTTACAATTTGCTACGGGTCCCTTGACTAGAAGATGTTTAAAATTTATATTTTTTTTCTCGATACATTCGCGTCGCACTGTGGGCACAGTGTGGACGTTTTATAGTATATCTCGTATGGTCTAACTTTCAATGTCAACATTAATTATCACAATTCATTATAATCACATTTGTATTTCATATTTAACTATAGTTTTGTAATAAAACATCCACACTAGTCATTAACATTTATATGATCGCAAGTTTTTGTGCGATCGTTTTATATAGTTCTTTGATATATGTATGTGCGACATTACAAACGTGACGTCACTAAATCTCCTCAATTCCATTGATATATTGTTATAATTCAAATCATAAGACACGGCATAAATATAGACCTTGTATTCCCAATTTAAATATTAAAAGTTAGATATGCGTCTTATCGGTGGTTACTATCGATATTTCGATTAAATCGATAAATTATTATGTGTCGACAAAACTAATATTAAGTGGATTTAGCGACAGCACGTTGCGACACGCTTTTTTTAACATTGCATTTATTACAACTACATTAAAAATTCGCGATTTTGAGAGATGTTGCCAGTAAACATATCATTCGGCCTTTCTCAATGTTCCTATAAAATACAGTACTACCACTAAGAAAAATTCATTAAAGCAAACATGTTTTAAATTGATTCACATATTTTTTTAAAGATTCGGCAAGGTGGGGAGACGACTGCGTGAATAACTTTCACCGGCCGGTCTATATAAACATTCAATATTAGGGTCGGCGTGAACTTTACCGACATCGATAAAAATGATCAAGATATAAACGTTGGTAAAATATTTTTCATATAAATACATGCGTTATTTCTATCACTTTATCGCACATTTTTTACTAGATATCTTATTTGGCTTCAGTAGAAATTCCTACTTTGTGAGAGCTATGTACAAGCGATGTGGCGTAACATATCGATATAATTTAACTGTGAATAATACATTTAATATATATTAATTATTTGATTTCTTTTCGTTATAAGATATATTGAAACAATGCATTTAAAATTATTCAGGAACTTTTAAAGTTTTCTCATAAGAAATAAATTTCAAATCGAACTATATCACTGACAGAAAGGACTTGCAGTATATATTTTGATGATATAATTAAATATTTATTTTATATTACAGTAGTTATTATTTAATGTTAATTTGACTCTGAGTTGAATATAGCAATAGGTTTAATATAAGGCAGCCATCATCTGCTAATCCTTTCTTTCGGCACGTTTCCGTATATTATTAATAAATATTTCGTGTTATAATCGATATAAACATTTTGTTGATTTGTACAGACTTTTTAGGCCATTTTCAACTTAAAAAATGTACCAATTTTGGAAGGTGCTTCCACGTTATATACTTTTAAATATTAAAGATGAATTATACAGAAAACATTACTACATAAATATTCACTTACACCTACGTTATACATTTAAAAATTTAATGAATCTATAACATCTATGATTACCCATATCATTTTTTTTTTATTAATTAAGCATAACACTAGTTCCCGCGGAGCTATTCTGTGCCGATCGTTTAGTACTAGCGATATCTACCAGTAAGTGAAATATTTTTTTAAATTTTTTTTTTACACTTACACAGAGAAAAGAAGGGAAACTATCAAGAGTTAAGATATAATAATTGATAAGTCTATGAAGATTATATCGATAGACTAAATAGATACCTTAGTCATAAAATAAATATCGCATCACCAGTATCGAGATGACAAATAGGAAATATTACTAAATACATAAATTACCTGTCTTATATTTCTTATACTGTAATATTTCTTATCGCCTTTTTAATATATAAGGAAAGCAATCATAAGCGCAGCATGCAGTGTATTTTTATAATCTCGACACTGCTAATTTCATCGATTCAATAGAGCTGAGATATCGATAAGTTATTTGGGTTACAATTAAGTATCAACATTACATTGTACTAAACACACCGCCACAGAAAACCGCCAGCCAAACGCGCTGTTCAATAATTTCCATACAAGTTGTTTACAACAGCATATCTTTACAATACTAGATTTTAATATCCCGTGAAATCGAATAACAAAAACGTGCATAAAAGAGTTATTGTGTTATTTTATAATACATTTTTAAACAATTTGAATTTTTAAAACTTTATTTGTAAACAACTCATAAGTGAAATATAATCGTTTGCTATTGCAATCGATATAATGACATTTAAATGGCATGTTTAATTTCATCCTTCTGCGGTCTTGTTTTATTTATAAAAAAATTAAACCGATTAATAATCACACAATCGATATTTATTAAATCGATTAAATTGATTTCTCATATTTGTATTGTATACATATATCAATATTTCCCGATTATTTTTATAGATTTCAACCGCAGATAGGTTGAACGTTTTAATATTCGCAATGTACTTTTATTCTACCACTATAATAAAGTACATAAGTAGAGAAAAAAAACTAAATTAGATCGCCAATATTAACACTAGACGAATTAAAGCATCCTGATATTTTTTAGCAAAGTTTATGCACTTTATTATTAAATATAGCGATGCTTTGGTGATTTCATAAAATAATTAAATGATCGATATATAAAATTTCAATTAGCGAACGCTTGTCGACGTGATAACGTAATATAAAGTGCGCCATTGTGGCATTAAGTCATTAAATTGTACGCGACAAGATTTTAAAAATAACATTTTAGAAAAAATAAATATGCTCAGACTGTCGATATTTTTGTGTCTGATAATATTCTCTACGGTGGCCTGCATTCGTAGTTTTTATATTCCGTTGCAAAAATGGGGAGTTCTATTCAGAATTTGGAAATGGGGAAAAATTACAGGGGACATTATTTTGAATACATAACGATTTAAAGAGATATGAACATTTGAGCAATTATAATACGGGTTCGCTTTTGTTATTGCTGCAAAGATTTCCCAATTTCCAATTCACTTTTCAAGTAAATATACACGTTTGTTACGACTTTGTAAGCATATGTTCCATAGTACAAATTTATAATGAATTGAGAATATTTCAAACTGGGGTAACGAGACCCCGAACTAATTTCATATAAGGTCTTAGTGGTTTAGTTAACAATTCACCCGGATATCGAATCACTATGGATCCAGTTCATAGGAGACGATAAGACTATGAGATCAGGTACGTGTATGAAACAGGGTCGCGGTGAGAATCCAAGGTGTGCGTAACAAACGTGCGCGGGGTAGTGGGGTCGCGGGGTCGGTGTGGGTCGCGGGGTCGGTGTGGGGTCGCGGGATCCTTACGTGACGCCGAGCGGGTGCGCCACCTCGCGCAGTGCGTAGTCGCGGCGGTGCTCAGGCTCGGCGCGGACGCGCAGGCCGTAGGGGAGGTGCGGCCACGTCACCTGCCGCCAACGGAACTCTGTGTACGAGTTCACTTGCTGCACACACAATGGGAACGTTCTCATTACACGTATATTGTTATTGATCAATATATACGACTTTTACAAAGACATATTATCCTTGAACGTGGAGATAGAAAGGGGCGGGAGGAGAAAATGAAACGGTAAAACTGGAATGGGGCATTAATAAAGAAAAAGTGGAAGGTAGGATGGCCAACATAACAGAAAGATAATAATGTAGGTACATCACGCCTATCTTCCCGATGGGGTACCTACGTACCTACGTTTCACAAAAGTAAATGTAAATAGGGATTTCCGGTATAGATGATTTCCGAATACCACTATTTTAATGTCTACAATACTAAGATTATATTAGCGTACATAACATAGAACAGCGAGATTAGCAGCAAGCTGTCTTCTTCGACAGCGAATTGCGCCCGGTGTGATTGGCGTGCGAGTGTCGTCGATAGGCGGGGCCTAAGAACCGTTGCATTATCCATCGCTCAATTCAAATTGTAACGGTAAATCTCAGCTGTAATATTACGTAAGGAGGGTGGATGGTATGTCTTTATTGTGTATGGTGAATGGTGTATAGTATAAGATATATGCAGTATGTACGGACTGTAGCATACGTACATACATACATAAACTCACGCCTGTCTCCCGTTAGGGTAGACAGAGGCTATAGAGCGCAAAATGCCACAGTCCAGACAAACTTCTTTTGCTTCTTCAACTGAAATTATCCACTTCATCCATGTCGGTTTCGTGGAATCTTTATGTTTTTTTTTTAATAAATCAACTATGAGATGTTTATAGGTGCGCCTAGGAAGTCCTCGACCGACTTCACCACTTACTTCGGCACAGTTAATCTCTTTCATAATAATTCATCCTTTCAATGTGGCCAAACCATTTTAGCTTCCTCCTCTCAATTTTGAACTGCAGCTATAGAGGAATGGGGCAGATGTGGATTGTAGATATAAAGTAAAGGTAAAGGTGGCAAAAGAGTAAGAAGGTGGAGAAAGAGACTAAAAAGAGAAAGTTAGTTACCTTTACAAACTCGTGGTCGTAGGCTCCGGGCGAGTCTCCGGCGAGCACCCTGACGATGCTCTCCTCGCCGTCGCCCGCGAACTGGTCCTGGCGCCGGAACGTGGCCGACACCTCCAGCTGCGTCAGCGACTTGCGCAGGCGCACGAACCCCAGCACGTCGTACTGCCACACCCAGTAGCCTGGCGTACGACACCACACATAGCATGAGTGCTAGCGTATCAATTTTATTTATAGGTTATACAAAAGTATGTCACTTTTGTGTAACACCTTATATAAATTATTTTAGGAAAAAAAGAACAGTTTAGAATACATTGAAATAACCGAACCTTGTGATAATGAGAATTCGATGTCATTGCAATGCTTAAAAATGTCGACTGGGAAAAAAACTATCATTACGGTTTCTTACCGTATACAGGTGTCTCATAAATCAACATCAAACCGATATCAGGTGATAGGACAGTTAGGCCTAGAAAAAGTAATAAAAAAACATCTATGTGACACCTTTATATAATTATTGCTATTTAAAAAAGTACATGATGACTATAAATCTTTACTTTCACTTTTATATTACCTTGAGTAAACGACAGACAAAAATCGTACTATGTCAATTTAAAAAAATATAGCACTTTTTGTCAAACCATAAAAAATACGAAGATTTTTTTTACATACACATACATACATAAACTCACGCCTGTATTCCCCGAAGGGGTAGGCAGAGGTGGATTTCTGCACCCACATTTCACCAGGTATGTATCAGTCCCACGTAATAGGGGGCGAGCCTATTGCCGTTTTTCGGGCACAATTCCAGACTCCGTGCTGCTACTGAGAATTTCCTAATGGAAAAACCCAATAACACTTTGCCCGACCCGGGAATCGAACCCAGGACCTCTAGATCACTCGGCACATGCTTGTACCGCGAGACCACGAGGCAGTTTTTTTTTTATCTTTATTTATTTAGGGGTTTTTATCCAACAAGGATATGTCAACCCCATCATACCTTGTACCTTATTCTACTACATGAACTATTATAAATACTTAACCTATCTTAAATTAACTAAGTGACAATTTTTTTTTGATAAATTTGAACTAGGATCACATAAAATGCTTTTGTATTAAACCTACATCTAAAATATTTATATTAAATTCAGCAAACAATGATTCAGCTTTTTTTATTTTTTTTACAATCTAATAGTATATGTTGGATATCTTCTATTTTATTACACGTTAGCAGATTGGAGAGTTTACCTTTTTAATCATGTGGGCATACTTTGCTGTTGGAAAATGCCCGGAACGGAGTCTGAACGCTAACTTTACATAATTTCTGTTAATGTTACTGTCAAACCATGTTTTTTTTGGGGGCTCATTCTGAATAGCTCTGTACCAAACGCATTTAGTTTTAAATGTTTCTATAAAATGTTGTTTCCATTTTTCATAGCACACCATTCTAAATTTTGGTAAAATTTCATAGTAGTCCGGTAAATAATTTATTGCTGTGCCATTTAAAGCCCCTAATTTTGCTATTTGATCCGCTTCTTCATTTCCCTTGAGTCCACAATGCGCTGGAACCCATTGCAATTTTATTCTTCTACCTATTTTCATCGAGGAGATGATAAAAATTAGAATTTCAAACGCTATCGATGCACCTCTGCCACCGGAGGCACATCGAGCGACGTGTTGCAGAGCACTCTTACTGTCAGAAAAAATCACAGCTTTCGCAAAATTTTGTTTGTCAGCATAGATGAGAGCTTGCTTAATTGCAATGAGTTCCAGCGACATTATGGATTTATCAAGGTTAATTCTGAAACCCTCTCTATAATTTAAAATTGAGTCGTATATTCCAGCTCCTAAGCCATGAGGACCTTTGGATCCATCTGTATAGATTTTGTGCCATCCATTGTATGTGTAGTTGATTTCTGCTTTGGTATTTATATATAGAATATTAGTATCTATACTACTTTTAGGAACTTTTACACATTCCAGATCAAATCTTATAAACTTAATTCATTAATATTCTGGTATTAATCACAACCTCATCACCCGATTTCGGCTTGACGTAGATTTATATACTTGTATATCGAAAAACGCTTCCCAAAACTTATGTCTCCCTCTCAACTTCCGTTCGCCTCGCCCGATAACACTTTTCGTAACGCCCTCGTCACTTATCACCTTACTCGCCAAGTCAAGCGTGTGTAAAGAAGTTTTAATTTAAATATAGTTTAATAAAAGGAATTACCTACTTTCAGTTCTGTTAATACGTTACGTGGACGTTTCAATCGGGTAGTTAGCCTACATACATAATCTACACGAGTAACTTCTAAAGTACGTGAATCGATCTTCACACCAACTTACCGTGTATGACGAGCCGTTTGAGATGCTCACATTGCCAGCAGAGCAGTATGAACGGGTTCACGTTGAACCCATCCGGCTGAAAATAATTATATTCTTCTTATTATTTATTCTCGTTTACTTTTCTATTTCCTTATTCATTCCTCCATTTTTATGTTACGACAAAGTAATACAATGCGACAATAAACGTCGACACAGTTGTCTTTATCTTTTGTAATTGTGGTGTACACAGGATAAGTCAACTATGCCAAACATTTAATTCTGGTACTATAGCAATTTTCATCATCATCATCATCATCAGCCCATATACGTCCCACTGCTGGGCACGGCCCTCCTCTACCATTGAGAGGGTTTAGGCCTTAGTCCACCACGCTGGCCTAGTGCGGGTTGGATAGCAATTTTAAGTGCGTTTAAATGTGCCAAGTTGGGTTCATGGTTCTAGCAAATTGTGATTAGATTCTTTCTCGTTGAAAAAGTCTTAAGACTTGCAATTAATGTAGGGATGTGTGCTATGTGTACATAGCAAATAGTAATAGAGTGCTTCCATTTTACGTAAAACACTAACACGCAAAACTTTGTTGTATACACCTCCGCCTTTGTAGTATGTACATATGCATATCGCTTATTGGACATAATTGGCGAAACAAAGAGCGTGGATATCCACTTCTACTCTATTTATACTCTTTGAAGATAAAGAGATGAGAGTAACTGTATTTTTGGCTCTATCCCACCACACACCAGCCACTGAACTTCTGTGCTCCAGGATCCACAGCACGCACAGTATTGACGCCGAGCACTGAAGCTCAGCGAATCTAAGGGAAGCTAATTTGTGATGATCCTAGCACAGATTATAGAAAAATATTTTTTTCCCTATCCCACTACACACCCACAACTGAAACTCCTGTGCTCCAGGATCCACGGCACGCACAGTATTAACACTAAGCACTGAAGCTCGGCGAGTCTAAGGAAACCTAATCTGTCATGATCCTACAACAGATTGTAGGAGTGTATTTTTTTTTGGCTCTATCCCACGACACACCCAGCATTGAACTCCTGTGCTTCAGGATCCACGGCACGCACAGTATTAACACTAAGCACTGAAGCTCGGCGAGTCTAAGGAAACCTAATCTGTCATGATCCTACAACAGCTTGTAGGAGTGTATTTTTTTTGGCCCTATCCCACCACACACCCGCCTCCGCGGGTCTGAGGGAAGCTAGTCGGTATGAGTGGGTGTATGTGTAGTATGTGTAGTAGTAGTAGTGGTACCCTGCGCTGTCCCCTGTCGGGGCGGATGATGCGGCTGCGGTAGTCGCTGCACTCGTAGGGCGCGTCGGCCCACACCAGCTCGCGCAGGCTGCCCGGGTAGCGCCGCGCCACGTGACTCACCACCGGACTGTACAACTGCACACACATTTACTTATACATACATCATCAACATTTTTTCTTTATATAGCACTTAATTCAAACATAATGTTTACACTAAAACATTTGCATTATCTGTAAATTATTAAAATTATATTTAACCAAAATTAACATTAAAGACGCACAAATAATATATAAATACATACATAAACTCACGCCTGTATTCCCCGAAGGGGTAGGCAGAGGTGCATTTCTGCACCCACATCACGCCAGTATGTATCAGTCCCACGTAATAGAGGGCGAGATTATTACCGCTTTCCGGGCACATTTCCAGACTCCGGGCTGTTACTGAGAATTTCCTAATGGAAAACCCTAACAACACTTTGCCCGACCCGGGAATCGAACCCGGAACCTCTAGATCGCACGGCACATACTTATGCCACGAGACCACGAGGCAGTCAAATAATATATCTAACACAATTGATACAAAAATTTGGTATGGTAAGATACTGATACCAAGTTTAAATAGCTTCAACCAAATACGTCCATATGTACCACTGCTGGGCACGGGCCTCCTGTACAACTGAGAGGACTTAGGCCTTAATTCACCACGCTGGCCTAAGGCGAGTTGGCGGACTACACACCTAAGAATTCCTAAGAACTTTTTTGGTGTGTAGGTTTCCTCACGATGTTTTAACAAAAGCAATTTGACATATAATGGGAATATATTGACCCCACAATAATCAACTAGACTTTACACAATTAACTTGAACACTTTTTGGGCTCTATAGAAATACCGCCACTGCAAATAACAATATTTAGATGGAGCATTGAGAGTATGTAAAAAAAATATTATTACTCACAGATCTACAAAACATGACTTTGATAGACGTGAGCGGGAGCCCCTCGACGAGAACGTTACTGATGAGTTCCGGAAACTTATTAAACGGCATCGTGATCTGGAACACATTTAAAATACGTCTTATCCATATATATATTTTATCTTTATTTAGTTCGGGGTTTTTATCAAAAAAGATATGACACTCCCATCGTATCTCTAACATTTATTTATTTTATTTATTTATTTATTGACAGCCCCGTGGCGCAGTTGGTTAGACACCAGCTTGCGAAACGAGAGGCCGCGGGTTCGATCCCCGCACCGAGACAAATGTTTGTGTGATCCACAAATATTTGTTTCGGGTCTGGGTGTATGTGAGACCGAAAAGTCTCTCTTAGTTTCTGATACCCACGACACAAGACTTGTATCCTAGTGTGGGGTCAGAACTATGTATGTGACTGTTGGGTGTATTTATTATTTATTTATTATTAATTCAACACACACAGTCATTACAGGTTTTATAGTACTCATCATCATATAGTAACATCGTACATATTTACATGTAACTTAATAAGTCAAAAGGAGCACGGATCGCTATTACTGGATGAATTTAACTGATCAGTTGGCATAAACGTGTAGCTACATATATCGGAATTTGGATTTGATAAAATGCTTTGGTCTTATCCATATTATGAATAGACACATGGAAGAGTCAGAGGTATGTGCCAGGGGTTTGAACCCGTGAAATTAAAGTGACGCAATTGAAATAGTTTTTAGTGTGGATGACTATTAGTTTCACGACTTAATAGCATACATACATAAACTTACATCCGTATAACCTTAAAGGGGTAGGCAGACGTTTCTACACCCACATTTCAGCAGGTATGTATCATCATCATCATCAGCCCTTATAAGGCCTACTGCTGGGTACGGGCCTCCTCTACCAATAAAAGGGTTTAGGCCTTAGTCCACCACGCTGGCCTAGTGCGGGTTGGCGAACTACACACCTAAGAAATTCCTAAGAAGGCACATTTCCACACTCCGTGCTGCTACTGAGAATTTTCTAATGGAAAACCGAATAACACTGCCCAACTCGGGAACCGAACCCGGGACCTCTAGGCAGTCAGTTAAACGCAATACTCACGACATTAATGGCCACGCTGAGTGGTCTGGCGTAAATGACGCGCAGTCGAAGCCAGTCTATCGGCTTCATTTCCAGATCGTTTCTGTACACGATGTTGAGCGACAGCACGAGTAGGTTGGTCAAACAGGACAGCGTCTCCAACGATTCCGTGTTGACTCTCTCGTAGTCCACTATGATGTGCTGCGAAAAATTATTTAATGCGCTTTATTGGACACACGAATAGAAATAAAATAAAATTATCATATTCTTAGTGGCAAAGGGCGATCTTAGCGCTTTTTTTTAGCTATCTCTTCCAGACAACTCAGAAAATATTAGTTAAAAAGAGGCGAAAAAGAGGTCACGGTGTTATGAATATAAAAAAGTATTACAACCATAAAAAAAATGCAACTTAAAACCAAAAAAAAGGAAAAAAATATAAAACTTGTAACTAAATGTACATATATCTTTGGGGACAATAAGTATTAAAATAGATTTTGTGTTGAGAAGACTTTATTTAACGACTTATTTATAAACATATTAATTTCTTAGGTGCGTAGTCCGCTAACCCGCACTAGGCCAGCGTTATGGACTAAGGCCTAACCCCTTTCAGTTGTAGAGGAGGCCCATGCCACCAGTGGGACGTATGTATATGGGCTGATTATTACAAATATACATTCACAAATATATCTCCGGAGAGTAAGGAAGCATTTTGGCACTCTCTTTTCGCAAATATTATATTTAAGTCCCACGTAATACGGAAACTCAAGTCTCAACAAATAATATAAATCTGACAATTAACAACAAATTAAAACAAGACTATTCACTGACTGCCTCGTGGTCTCGCGGCACAAGGATGTGCCGTGCGATCTGGAGGTCCTGGGTTCGATTCCCGGGTCGGGCAAAGTGTTATTGGGTTTTTCCATTGGGAAATTCTCAGTAGCAGCACGGAGTCTGGCATTGTGCCCGAAAAGCGGCAATAGGCTCGCCCCCTATTACGTGGGACTGATACATACCTGGCGAAATGTGGGAGCAGAAATGCACCTCTGCCTACCCCTTCGGGGAATACAGGCGTGAGTTTATGTATGTATGTATTCACCAGTAGTTTCTGTGATTACCGTTTTCAAGCAAACAAAGTCTTCAGCTTTATAATATTAGTATTACTATAGGTAGACAGATATTCAAATGAAACGCTTAAAGATTTACGCTATTATACGACCAGCTTAGACTAGAGCAATCATTGAACCGTGATGTTAACCTAGAGCTATCAACCGAAAGCGCCGATCAAGCGACACAATCGCCAAGTCACGGATCACAGCTGATAAACACTGTGTGCACTAAATTTAGATGTTTGTGTGTTTGTAAACATTGATTCAAGAAGGTGAAGTTTGGTGATCATCATCATCATCATCATCAGCCCATATACGTCCCACTGCTGAACACGGAGCCTCCTTTACAACTGAGTGTTTAGGCCACAGTCCACCACGCTTGTCTAGTGCGGATTGGCGGACTACACACCTAAGAAATTCCTAAGAACTTTTAGGTGTGCAGGTTTTAATCCACCTGGTTTAGGGTTGCTTGCCTTCACAAAGCTAAGTAATATCTTGTGTGACACTAAGTTTTCCTATAATATTTTCCTTTATCATTGCGTGGTGATAAATCCAAGTATTGACGTACATTCAAAGCGGAGTAAGCTAGGATTCCGACGTTGTTCTTGGAGAGCAGCGCGTCGCAGGACAGCTCCAGTCCGCTGTACGTGAACGGACGAGAGTAGTACTCCACGAGCCTGTGCTGAAACAACACACAACGTTGTAGGCAAAAAGAAAACCCTACAGATTTATGTCTCCAGAACGATATATTCTGAGGCTAGAGTAAATAGTTTAAAATAGCTTTTTTGTGCGAGCATGTGCCAGCTTTAACAGGCTTTGTAAACAGCATAATTTAGACCCGTTTTCGGTGAGTGTTGCATCTGCAAAAAGATGTTTGAGCCGTGAATTTTTCATATAAGCCAGAAAATATCGTTTTTTTTAATGGCTTAGCGGTAGCTTTAAGTTGTGCCGTTTTGTTTACAATAATTACTTCTTTTTTAATAACACACTTCTTTTTTTACTAGCCTGTTGTTGTATGTCTGTATTATTATGACTTGTTATTGACTC
The DNA here is from genome assembly GCA_907164795.1 of Hemaris fuciformis. Taxonomy (NCBI): domain Eukaryota; kingdom Metazoa; phylum Arthropoda; class Insecta; order Lepidoptera; family Sphingidae; genus Hemaris; species Hemaris fuciformis. Next base: position 4,109,293 of record OU015454.1, read on the forward strand.
TTTCTTAAATGTTTTGTTTTGGAATTTAGTAAAGATATAGCTGTTAGTCTTCCATAAATAAATAAATAAAATAAAATAAAATATATCTTTTGTTACCCAACTAGTGATATACTCGTTACCAGGGGCGGTACTTCCATTAAAGCCCAAAAGCGTTACACGTTAATTGTGTAATATCTAGTAGTCTAGATTTGAAGACATTGAAACAACCATGTGCAATTTTTTTAATGCGTATAATAAATTCTTAAATTACTAAAAATATAGTAATAGGAACCAAAAGAGAAGAGCGGATTTGGATGAAATTTGACACACGGTTAGTTTATTATTAAATTTAGATATAGGATACTTGATTTCTATGCGATTACCAAAAAGAGAATCCTACGGAGTAGCGATATATGTTAAATTAATTAATATTTTCCTTCGATAAGCGATCTCATTTTCTAACGGCAATTTTCGAAGCAAATTATTCTCATTTAAATGGGCTGATTCTGCTATGAGCCAATGCTTAACATATGATTGCGAATAGGAACAGATCGCACAGCATATCCTTTGGGAGTGCAATCTTTTGTCCGAATGAGCGTAACAATTTTTTTTTCGAGGGGAACGCTGATTATAGCTCTACTTCCCGTCAGCCCTGGGGGAGGGGGGCGGGAAACCTATGTCGGGGTAAAAAAAAATACATTAGCTAGCTAACTTACTGTGTATCTGTCGTTGTCGTTCCTGCCAGTGTCGAGCTCGCAGCCGAGGTACGCCAGCTTCTTCAACGAGTTCAAATGTTTGAACAGTAGGGATTCTGTTAATATCCTGGAACCGAACAAACAAAACCTTGTAAAATGCTTACAGTTATGTTATTTATCAATTTTAAATGGACATAATATACGAAATGTAAGACATATAAAGCGTGCCCAAGAGCCATATGGGTCACAGTTATGAATTTCTAGTAAAGCCAAATTTCTAATTCTGATACTATATGGGCTACGTTATACGTATATGGGCTGATGATGAACTGCCTCATGGTCTCGCGGCAAAAGTATGCGCTGTGCGAACTAGTAGTCCCAAATCGTGCAGTGTTGTTGGAATTTGAAGTGTGCACTTACCTTTTCAGTTTAACAGTGGGTAAATGTTGACTCTGCACATAGTTTGGTCCTATGAATAGTACTTCGGTTAATTTCAACGAATCAAAAAATCTGAAAATAAAGAAATAGTATGTTTATTACAAAATTTATGAAGAGACTATTCTAGAAACTATGAATATTGAATGACGAAGGGCTATTTGCAGCCTTAGGTAACAGAAAAATATGATAAAAAATATTATTAACAGTTCTGTTAATGTCACGTGGTCTCGTGGTCTCTCTATCTAAAGGATGATGGATGGATACCCAGATCGGAGAAATTGTTATTGCGTTTTTATTACTATAGGGATTTTCCATCAGAAAATTCTCAGTAACAGCACGGAGTCTGAAATTGTGCCCCAAATAACTGCAATAGGCTCACACCATATTACGTGGGACGCCTAATCCTTTGGGTAATACAGCCGTGAGTTCATAATTCATATATGTAGGTATGTACTTCAGATGTAATCGTCGTATTAATTAAAAGTTAATGATAGATGGAAAATAAATGAAAACCGTATGATTTTGGTGCTTCAGATTTGACACATAATTTGATGTCAGCCCCGTGGCACAGTTGACTAGACCCCGCACCGAGACAAATGTTTGTGTGATCCACAAATACATGTTTCGGGTCTGGGGTTTGTGAGACCAAAAAGTCTCACGTAGTTTCTGATACCTACGACACAAGACTCATATCCTAGTGTGGGGTCAGAACTATGTATGTGACTGTTGGGCGTTTTTATTTGTTTAGATTTAAGATAAGCCAACATATGATATGTACATATGTTTAGTCTTTTTCATTTCCTTTCTACAAACACAACATAGTAATATATACGTTTATTTCTTATTGCGTTATTTATTTGTGAGCGCAAATACATTCTTGCGACGCGACGCAAAACTGTCGCAGTCAAAACACGACGACCGTTACTACATATGTTTTAACAAACAAATTTGTTCTATAAACATTGATATTATTCAGCTTTGTTTTTGTATACATCGTAACTACATTGGTCAGACAATACATCTGCTTGAAAAGCGATTCATAACGGTGTACATTACTATTGTACACATAGGTACATTCGCCAGATATGTACCTATAAGTCCCACGTAATAGGTGGCGGGCCTATTGCCGTTTTTCGGGCACATTTCCAGACTCCGTGCTGCTAGTGATATTTTCCTAATGTAAAAACCCAATAACACTTTGCCCGCCCTGGGAATCGAACCCATGACCTCTAAATCGCTCGGCACACACTTGTACCGCGAGACCATCAGTATTTCATTTACCATGTAAACCGATACACGTGCTGTATCATTTTAATGTTTTTGTTATACATTCCATGCACCAAACGGAATCTACTTGATATTTTTGGAAGTTACACCTGAGTTCTATACTTAAAATACCATAGTTAATAGCTTGAGGGCCTGAAGTGGCTGACTTTTTGTTAATTGTTTTTGTTACAATCCACTCATCATCACTCATTTGGTTTTGTATAAAAATGGTAATTAGGAACTGATTAATGTTTCCGTATTACAAAATTGTATATTAAGGAAAGCATTTGTGGAACAACAAGACAGACTTGACTTCAAGTTCCCTAGCAAGAAGGTTTAGTCATAGCTGAGTTAATTCTGTTAAACTCAATCAGTTAATTCATATAATAGAAAGAGTACAATTAAGTATACAAGTAAAGTGATTGTAAAATTCCTAAAATAGAATAAAACCACAATTCACAGCGATAATATGTACCGAAGCAAGTAATAAAAGTCTATTTTCTTAATAATGTTGTATAATTTTTAATACTATTGATGGTAAATAATGATTCTTAATAATAAATAACAGTCGTGATGGCCTCGAGGTTAAGGCACGCGGTCGAGAATGCCGACAGTCGTGGGTTCAAACCCTAGGCACACACCTCTGACTTTTCGAAGTTATGTGTGTATTCACAAATAATTATCACTCACTTTAACTGTGAAGGAAAACATCGTGATTAAACCTGCACACCTAAAAGTTCTTAGGAATTTCATCGGTGTGTAGTGCACCCACCCGCACTAGGCCAGCGTGGTGGATTAAGGCCTAAACCCTCTCAGTTGTAGAGGAGGCCCGTGCCCAGCAGTGGGACGTATATGTGCTGATGATGATAGATAAACACAACTATCTGCTTCGAAACTAATTAACTCTTAGCTTCTTATATCTATCACATATAACATATCCAAATCAATCGCTATTTTTTATAGATATCTGTCTATTCATTGTATAATCCAGCCGCAAATTCTGTAGTCAACTTGACAACTTAATAAAAACAGTGGAATAGACCTCAGGTCAACACAAAAAGACTGAGTTATCACGGTGACAGATGCGATGTCGTAACTCGTATCACGCCTTCATCAACACCGACCTTGATACGTAACGCACAGTTCGCGTAATGATTTGCTCTACGTCACAATTGCGTAATCATCATCATTCATCATCATTCATCATTCATCATCATCAGCCAAATAAGTCCCACTGCTGGACGTAATCTCATTTTTGTATAAGTGGTGTGCAATAAAGCATATTAAATTAAATTGATTAAATCTTAACAAAACAACTAAACGTGTCTAATCATTACGGCATAAAAGATTGCATAAAAAACCTTAACAGTACATTATTATGATTTCACTATGAAATATTACTTAACCATACAGTAAGAGCTTATCAGCGTTTTATAATACTGTGTATAATACGATTAAGAGCAAACACCTACCTTTATTATATTAAAACTGTTAACTTCCACTTACGTACAATCACAATACTAGCGCAATCTTGAATTGCGTGCTCTTCCCATGGCAACGCATTTTCCCGGAATAAAAAGTAATCTAATTTTTCCCTCCCAGGATCCCATCAATGTCCATACCAAATCATAAAAATCAATAGTGGTTTTTAAGTTAAATCGTAATATACAACTAAAAATAGTATCTCTTTCCTGTTTATACCTAATATTATTACATATCTTAGAAAAGTTAGGGGTGTGTACCTGGGGTTCAAACCTGCGACCGCCGAGATTCTCAACCGTGCGCCCAAACCTCGAGGCCATCACTACTTTTAATAAATTATTCATAATGAATTATCACGTACTTTAACGGTGAAGGAAAACATCGTGAAGATACCTGCACACTTAAAAGTTCTTAAGAATTTCTTAGGTGTGTAGTCCGGCAACCAGCACTAGGCCAGCGTGGTGGACTGAGGCCTGAACCCTCTCAGTTGTAGAGGAGGCCCGTGGCCAGCAGAGACACGTATATGGATGATTAATACGTACATATGCATCTCGGAAGGCGTAGGCAAAGGTGTATTTCTACACCCACAGGTCGCAATTATAAATCTCCTATGAAGGACTAGCCTATTATACATGGAATATTTCTAGACCCTGTCTTCTATTGAGATTTTTTTTTAAAGCAAACAATACAGGACCGTGGCGCAGTTGGCTAGACACCAGCTTGCGAAACGAAAGGCCGCGGTTACATCCCCGCACCGATACAAATGTTTGTGTGATCCACAAATCGTGAGTTTATGTGTGTATTTATGTATTATTTATCCGCTTCACGCCACCAAGTAAAAGAAAGTAATGATGCAGAAAATAGAAACACGATAGAAAATTTGTTAACATAAAAGCTAATCAGAATCATAAATGCGGAAAATCTCGTTTCACATGAAGCTTGTACCACCCAAGGGACAAGCAGAGGTGCATATTTCACGTTCCATTCTGTTTCTGTTATTGAAGTCTCATTACCGTTTTTCTAAAATGTGTGTAGACTCGTGTTATTCCTGGTGGAAAATGTTAATAAGACCCGAAACAAGAACCCAGGACCGGCCGTATGATCAAAGAGGCCATGCATTTTATCATTTTTGAATTAAATAGGACGGCAGGATTTTGATTTGTACGGGACAATGACAAATCTCGAAGTCTTGAAGATAAATGTTAAACAATTGCCGCAAATAACAATAATAAATAGAGCACAACGATGACAAGAAAGAAATAAGAAATCTTAATCCGCAGTAGAGTGGAGTAGAATTGTTCAGGCGGAAAGCAATTTGATCTAAAGAGTACCCGAGGCGATTTAACAAAACAGATTATTAGCTACTAAATGCAGAAAACTAGCTTGTATTTGTATTATGTTAAAAAAATTAAAAAAAATTAGGGCCGTTAAGAAACTGTTGATGGAACCATAGTGACATATAAAAAATTGTGGCGTTTCTGGATCAACTTATTCTCACGAATCGACGCTTGGATTAGACAGAATTGCAATTAACATCAAATGCAAGTGTATATCTATACTAATATTGTAAAGAGGAAAGGTTAATATTTGTGTACGATTGCCAAAACGATCTGAAACACTATTACGGAAAAATTGCTCAGAAAGTTATGACAGGCGTTTTGTATTTTTAAATTAAGTATTCTCGTGGGATGAGCACCGGATTAAAATTTTCGCTCGGGCGGAGCTGGGCTTTACAAGATTCTACTTTGTATCCGCACGGATAGCAAGAAAATGCATAAGATGTTAAAGTATAAGAGGATAAACTATGTATATCGCGTTCTAGCATGTGCACATCAAGTCTATATACATACATACATGAACTCACGTCTGTATTCTCCGAAGGGGTAGGCAGAGGTGCATTTCTGCACCCACATTTCGCCAAGTATGTATCAGTCCTACGTTATAGGGGGCGAGCCTATTGCCGTTTTTCGGGCACATTTCCAGACTCCGTGCTGTTACCGAGAATTTCCTAATGGAAAAACCCAATAACACTTTGCCCGACCCGGGAATCGAATCCAGGACCTCTAGATCGCACGGCACATACTTGTACCGCGAGACCATGAGGCAGTCTATATTGCTAACATAATGTAGAATATAAAGTAGCGGATCTAAGATGACAGATTTATTAGCAAATTGTTGTGTTACGTCTGACCCATCCAATTTATCAGACGCATCCTTCAATGTGCAATTGAGTCGCATTACTCAATCACAAACGGCTCAATGCAACGGGCAATTTGTATGCCATCTTTCATTTATTGGTGTTAGAATTGATAAAGAGTTTCGCCTTGAATGAATGACATATGAGTACATAGCACCATCTGTCTTTGTATGATAACGGAATGCTGCATTCTTGGGACACTACTATGAAGTTTCGAAATGATATACGAAAGAAATGAAGACATAATCGTCCCGATAATAAATAGACACACGTAACCAAGAGGACCCGACTAAGTTCCCAGGTCAGGAAAAGTGTTATTAGGTCAGAAAAATCTGAGAAGCAGTATAATAAAAGTAAATATAAGCTCACCTTTATTACGTGGAACTTAAAAAAGACTATTAAAGACACAAATGATTACAAAGATCCCACGTCACAGGGTATTCTAGTGTGGGGTCTAGTGCTATTTTGTAAAAGAATTTCTTTTATCTTGAGTCGAATAAATTAAAAAAAATACATTATTACTACATTACATATTATATGTAAGAAATTAAGTTAAGAAGCTACATAATTTGATGTATGCCAGGCAAGTGTTGCAGTACCAGGCAAACATAAAACTATAACATTAGTTTGTATGCCACGACAACATTTTATAAAAATGTTAACAATCTAAATGAAACAAAGTATGCTGAATTACATATTATCAAACACTGGGTCCTAATAATATAAACACTTCATTGTGAATTGTTTAGACAGGAAACTGGCAAGCCCTTTATACTACACATTGTTGAACAATAATCAGACTGCCTCGTTGTCTCGCGGTACTAGTATGTGCCGTGCGATCTAGAGGTCCTGGGTTCGATTCCCGGGTCGGGCAAAGTGTTATTGGGTTTTTCCATTAGGAAATTCTCAGTAGCAGCCCGGAGTCTGGAAATGTGCCCGAGAAACGGCAATAGGGTTACGTGGGACTGATACATACGTGGCGAAATGTGGGTGCAGTAATGCACCTCTGTCTACCATTTCGGGGAATACAGGCGTGAGATTATGTATGTATGTATGTGTTTTTCTTTTATACTGATTCCAAAAAATATAAAGTTTACTAATTAAACGTGACTTTTTATATGGATACATATACCCAGCAGTCGAATAGATAGATCTGACCCAAAGCTAAGAAACAAGTCTTATGTCATGGGTTTCAGAAGCTATGAGAATCTCCTCTGCCTCACAAACACCTAGACCCGAAACAAATATTTGAGTACAATATAATTCAATTGCGCCACGGAAACCATAACTTTCGCCTTCGTCACTGTGAAATTTAGTTTAGAATCAGCTATACGAAAAAAAGCTATACTTAAGACATCACTTTGTATTTGGAACAACTTCCTGAGTATGTCTTGAACATTTTATGCTTGAATAGTCCTACTACTATGATATATGTATATTGTATGTGCATCGCTACTTGGTTTTATCACATGCATGTATCGGCACGTCTTTCCGCGATCAGTATTTGTATTTTTCTTTTCCTTAAGGGCGACAATGCAATGATTAGCTAGGTGACTTTTGTATTTAGGGGCAATTCAAGTATTAATAAAATTAATAAAAGTAAATACACCCAACAGTCTAGGATACAAGTCCTGTGTCGTGGATATCAGAAACTACGAGAGATTTTTCGGTCTCACAAACAGCCAGACCCTAATGGGCACTAATGGGGGGGTCTTTTTTTGTTATTTTTGATGATAATGGGGGTGGGGGGGCGTTTGGATGGTGATGGCGTTGGATTTTGACGTTTGATTCCTTTTCCGGATTTTCTACAAACAAATATATGTACTAATACTTACGTAGTACGATGAGGAGGAAATAATATATTTGCTTACTTTTGCTGACATGGGGGACGGGGTTGTTATTAGTTGTGAAAAATTATATATCTAGAAATACAGCATATTTTTGACATTACAGTCGAAATTAACAATCAGTGCCAAACCCCGACTGTGGAAAGATCGCATTGTTGGGCCAATCAAGCAAATGTTCTGTAAGCTCGCTAGCAGTTAACTCGTTGTAATTGGTTTATTTTTTACCAATTCGCAGAAAGCAATAAGGGTTCATTATAAATTTCAGCCATTAAACTGCCTGTATAGTAATAATACCTATATTGATGTCATTTTGGAGGTTATAAAGTCTTCGTTAATTATTATAAAGTAAGTACTCACTGTGGTAGTATATAGTTCATGAATTTGTCCAACTCCGATTCGCTCTCAATGTATATGTGCAGTTTTCTCACGTGCTTTCTGAATATGCGCGCCAGGAACAGACTCCTCTCCAAGCTTCCCGTTCTCATCTTCAACGTTTCTCTAAAAAAATATTAAATAATAATTCGCATATCTTAGATACATCATTTTTGCTGTAATTGTACAAATCTTAGACCAATATAAACTCAGCATAACGCCTTCCACTGCTGAACGAAGGCCTCCCCAAGTAAGCGCCAACCATCCCTATTTTGAGCAGCCCTCATCCATCCGCTACCCGCCACCTTTCTCAAGTCGTCGGACCATCGTGCTGCAGGATGACCCACACTACGTCTGCCTCAGCGCGGTCTCCACTCCAACGCTTACGTAGACCAATGTCTTATTAAAATTTTCTTAGAATTACTTTAACAGACTAATACAATAAAGACGACCATGTGAATCGATAGTACTACTCGTATAGCTGCATACATAAGGAGCGGCTAACACAAAGTAACACGCTTGGAACACGCTTTGCCACGTTACGGTATCATCCTCTGTATATCTGATTATGAATAAGCCGGTATTATTGTATTTTGTGGTAAGCATATATGTAATACTCTATTAGAATCGCGCTTCCCATCAGGAATCAGAGCTGTTAAAATGCCGAACCAATTACCATATAAAGAAAAGAAAAAAAAAACTCTACAAGGTATGTATCATCAACTGAAAGACGTCCACTGCTGGACATACGCCTCCCCCAAAGACTTCCAAAGCGTTCTTTCAGAAGCGACATCCAGCGACTTACCGCGATTTTAGTTAAATCGTCAGTCCACCTTGTAGGTGGACGTCCAACGCAAGGTACAAGGTATTGCTTTCACAATATATTTTTAAATCAATCGAACGTCGAAACGTAAATAGAATATAGCTTAGAATGCTTTTATTATGCTGTTTGATACAGGTCAAACTAATAAAAGCACGTTATTAACGGATGGGGACGCCACAACGCCTTCAGCGTCACAGCGTGTCTAAGTCGCTAGCAGATTAATGGGAAGATTAAAAATTAATTACTATGTACACACTCACTCCTCTATGACATAACAATAGAAAGTATCTAGGCTCACCAACTACAATCCTGACAACAGTTTTTTTACTGCACTTTTAAAGTTTCATAATAAAAGTCTTCTTGGTTTAATCTATTATGAATTTCTTGGCAGCTACATGGAGTCTGGAAATCTGCCTAATACACCTCAATAGGCTCCCTCGATACGAACAACGAAGTGGACCATAAAAGATAGCTTACGAAACGTGTGTTTAAAAATACACATCAGTGTGTACATACATACTCCCCATAACATCACAACATGCTCAAACAATACCGATATATCTCTATTTTGCTAAACCACCATGTCGTCCTTCACATCGCGTCATGTCTTAACTATTCGCCAGCCGATTCTTGAGCCTTTTGTACTTACTTGTTTCCCTCATAAAGCAGTACTGCGGTGCGCCAATGGTTGCACGTGGACATGGCTGCCAACGCATCCTCCGTGCTCAGGTGATGTAGAATGCACCTCAGTGGAAGTAGTGGCAAGCTGCCCCATCCTGACGACATCTGGATCAAACAGAAGAACCGTTTAAATTGAAGCACAATTTTACAATAATATCTGTATACAAGAAGCAATCATTACGATTGATCTACTGAATGAATTGCGCTAAAATTCTGCACGCAAATAATTATTTAAGCTAACAAAGGATTTTCAAAAATTCACTCCCCAGGGGATGCAACGGGGGTCTAAAATTTGTTTGGAGAAAGCTTGACTAAATAAATAATGGTACGATATAAGGTGACCAAATTTTAGACGTAAAATGACTTTAATAAGGTCATCAGGTTCCCTGAGGGCAAACTTATTTTGTCTCGTAAACTCTTGTCACCATTAACGTCCGGAAAGCAATAAGTTTCTAACCAAATAATATAATTGGATATAGCGAGTGAATCATTATTAGAATAATATATAACGTTAACGGTCAATTAGGTACGCTTACGCTCTTGGTTTTACTACACCGTCTCCGTCAAGCCCAGGCGTAATCTATGTACGTGCGTCCGTGGCTGAGCGGTCGAAAATACTGACATACTCCCCGATATTTCATATTATATTATTATACCTACTATGTACGTATTATGAGGGACTTCCCAGTCTGACCATGCTGACTTAATCAAACTACCATTTCAATTTATGTTTTTTTAATGGAATTTTAACTATTCTTTTTTTAAATATTATCAGTTTAAAAATATCTTTAAGAAATTAAAAGGTAAACAATTTGGGCTCATAACTCAGTAAGTATTAATCAACTTTATAAATGACAACGCTCTCGGAATCTAAAAATACTATGTGGGTGGATCCTTAAATGAAAGGCCAAAAGGTAGAAACGCCCACGACTTTACTAAGAGGGTACGTAAGTACCTAACTGAGGGAAAATTCCTATTACTCATGAAAAATGTCTGTGATTTGCTTTGGTAGGCTAATGTTGAGCATACCCATAATATAATAAAGCACCAAGAAAACACAAACGGAATACAATAACTTACAATACATTTAATTTGACATCCCCGTGGCGCAGTTGGCAAGATACCAGCTTGCGAAACGAGAGGCCGCGGGTTCGATCCCCGCACCGAGACAAATGTTTGTGTGATCCACAAGTATTTGTTTCGGATCTGGGTGTTTGTGAGACCGAAAAGTCTCTCGTAGTTTCTGATACCCACGTCACAAGACTTGTATCTTAGTGTGGAGTCAGAACTATGTATGTGACTGTTGGGTGTATTTATTTATTTATATTTATTAATGATATCACTCTTCGGAAATATGATGTTACCAAATCAAATTACTTTGAGGTATGAATGACCGGGCTTGACTCGACTATGATCCAGTTGCCAGTTTCATTTAAACCCGACAACCTAAATCTTCTTGCCACATGGGAAATCCTCAAAAAATACACTCTCGGGTGACAAAAACATATTGTGTCAAATAATATTTTTAAATGGATTCGAAACCTACTAAACCATTTAATTTGAGTATTTAGCATATATCATTATGATAAAAAGAAATGTGACTAGTCGTTTTTTATCTATTAAAAACAAGCAAGAAAATTTAATTACTTTGAGAGTTAGAAACAGTTAATAATGTCTGCATCTGCATCATCATCATCATCTACTTTTTAATTACTTAAAGCAAATAAAAATGCTGTTTTGAATTCCATGCTCATTCAGGGACAAAAGTATCTTATATCCTTGTCCTAAGGTCCTTTGTATCATTATACCAAAAATAATACAAATTGGTCCAGCGATTTAGGCTTGAAAGCGTAACAGACAAGCTATTTTCGCATTTATATAATTAGTATGAATGACATACACAAGTTTATGCCATGCAATCTAAAGATCTCGGTTTAAAGCTCCAGATTAGACACACATCTGTTGCCGTTTTATGGGCACATTTTAAGATTACAGGATGCTACTTAGAAATTTTATTCTTGACATTGTGCCCATAAAATGGCAACAGACTTTTCCATAATATGTGAGATTTAAAACAAAATAGGCAAAATGTGGGTGCAGTAAACCATCTCAGCGTACTTCTTTAGGAGTATATAATGTGTAAATCACATACATAAATAACACAATAAAATAAAATGCATGGAATTGGAAAAGTTTCACTGAGGTATAAAACCATTTTATCTCTGAATTATCATGTCATAACAGTTGTTAATTAATAAATGCAAGTACAGCAATGCTGAGATTTTAAATTATATAGGAAAAGGGGAGGAGGATGAAGGGTATAAATTATGGAATAATGCACCAAACAGCAAAGTTTCTATTGTTATATGCATATTAAAATAAGACCAAAAATATTTTAATATCTGACTTTTATTAATTATAATTGCAGCATAGCATGTTACATCAGGCACAGAACTTTTTAGTTGCATTATTTTAAAGAAAGAAAAAAAAGAAAATAATCATAATCACATTCTGTGTAATGTGAAATAATACAAGAATAAAAAGTTAAGGCTGAATGTTTGTTTGCTCATGGGAAGATACTGTGCTTAACATAGTGACTGCTATAACAGCTGATGGTGAGTACAGAGCAGTCCCAACAATGACTAAAAAGTGCAGTATTATGCAGTATTAAAGAAATTTCTTAAATAAATTTAATATATTTTTCTTTGTCTGGATATATAAGAAAAATGCATCTAGTGTGTGTCATTTCAGTATAAACTATAGCTTGACTTTAATAATTACACAGGATGTTATACAATCAAGATTAGGACATTGAAAACTAAGCCCCATATTTCCCCACACTAATAATAACTTAATGTAGTAAAATATTTTTCCAATACTTGAGTACACATATAAGACCATAAAATATACTTAACTGTAAGTTAAATACCCAGAACAAATATTTCAAGTTAATGACTATACACTAAAAAAATGTGATAAATAATATTTACCCTAAAAAAAAAAGTTTGACAGGTGTTTTTAATGAAATGAAATTATATTTATTGAATCCATAAAATGTTAAATACATCACTTAGATTCAGTCATTTCAAAATTTGGTGTACCACCCTGTTTGGAAGGCAGTCATCACTAGAGAAGAACGGGCAAACTCTAGTGTTGCTCTTTTCCAATCAAGAGATAGTCTACAATATTGATACAAAGTATGAATTTCCCAAATTAAAGCAGCTCATTAATACAATCTCAGACTGTTGTATTGAATATGAGAACAACATAGTCATCTTGAATGGAGAAACTGACATTTAACTAGTTTTAATACTGCTACTTTTAATCACCCATAATTATGTTCCTTTTATGTAATAATGAAAGTGCACATGTGGCAAGAATTTCTTGCAATATGTTGAAGGATCTTTTGATGTAAGCAGCTAGTTATTAGCAATTAGCCACATATTGCACACAATTTTCATTTTTCAATTTATAGGTTTTTTTTTTTTTTTTATTATGAGTTGCTATTATTACTTGCTAAAGACCTTTTACACCATGACCTTATTAAGGCCTGCCATATTGGGATATGTTAATTTTCTTATGGTTCCTTTTTATCTATTGTACCATGGAAATGTCTGGTATGATTTTTTGATAAAAATTTTTATTACATCTTTGACAGTAACACTTTGAAATCATATGCAAAATCCCAATATTATTTATTATGATAATAAAGTTAATTATTTAGCCTAAAACAGAGACGGGCGTCACATATTTTCGTCTTGAAAGACATTTGACCTTAAAAGATTGTCACAGCAAAACAAAATGTCTTCTCTTGAAATTTTAAAGAATTTTACATTTACTTCAACTGTGCATAAATAATTACACTCTTATCACTGGGTATTATTTAATGTAGCTTGAAATCAAGAAAAACTTGATGCAAAGACCAGTACTATCAGGAAGCAATAACATTTTAAAATCGATTTTTTTTAGAAATTGAAATTTATTAATACATTAACTAACAATGGTCTATGCACAATAAAAGTAGGAAAGAAATATCCCTAAATACTTTTAACGATATAGGATAACTGCATTGTAAATCCCTCGTCAGCTGTTTAGCCAAAGGCGTGACGACATAACAGCTGTTTTTGAAGAAAGTGGGTTATCATCAGAAATAACACGTAAATAACTCTACTCTCTCCTACAATAGATTTTTTTAAATATCAATAAACATTTACCGAAAAATATAATCAAGTTTTTGATATTTATGTAAAAGAAAAAGCCAGGAATTTTCGAATTGCGACTTTTACATGAGTACAAAGAAAGGTCATTTTATAATTATAAAACTTTACATACCTCCCAATTTTCCTCAGGTTCGTAATTTCGATACTTTTTCGTTTTCGCACTACACTTGTAGATCTATCGTTATTTAAATCACTGTTATTACAATTAAGAGAAAGTCTCGAAAATTTATTCATTTAAAACGTTCATCGCGTCTTGTAATATCGCGCACAATAACGTATATTTGGGTCTTGGGAGTTACCCATGAATAAATAAAATGACAGCATTAAATACTCGCCTGTAAGTTGGTGTAAATGTAACGATCGGAAATTTCTTAAAATATAATTTATAATTTAAGACAAGATTTATGCCGATAAAAGCTATATAATAATCAATGAGAAACTCAACACATAAAATATAAATACTCGGCTGAATATTAAAGAAATATTCTTAAATTTATCAGGTGTTTTAGGTAAAGGTTTTCGAATATTTTATCGATGTTATTAACTATGAATAAAAATTAATACATATAATAAATATGAGCTAATAATATCATAATTGTTAATTTACTTTACTAATTTAAATTTAATTTACTAAGGCAAAATAAAGCTAACAACAAATATAAATCAGTGTTAGGTTGTCCATTACTAGTTCTTACATATTGTTGATGTCAGCCATTGTAGGTAGCTAGGTAGGGAAGGGGGGGGGGCATGATGGGGTCTCGAGGTAAGACGGGGTACCGCACAAATACAAGAAAATAGACGTTTGTGAATAGAAAGCAATAAGCCAATAACAAGCCTCTTGCGACCAACGATCAGTGCGAGAGAAATTGTGAGTGGTAGTCAAGGCATCTTTTGTTTACAAACGGAAAACCGTTTTAACGTTTCATCGATCTAATTTTGTGTAAGGTCAAAGGTTTTTTCATTATTTTCATTATTTTAAGGTAATTATTGTCTCCACATTTATATATTTTTGATATTTTATTACTAGTGTTGTTTATTTGGATATGGTATGTTTTTTGTACGAATACATTAAACATTTTATTATAGTTTCTTTTTTTTGTTTAAAGTCACCTTTTGGGGCAATATGGGGCATTGGAACAAAATGGGATTAGGGCCTGGTTTCATTTAAATTTCGAAATAAATACTCTTAATATTGGTTTATTACACAAAAAAGCACAAAACACGAAAATACAAAAGAGCAGTGATGAAGATGCCAGTTGCATGTATTGAAATTACGTAAACCGTAATTTTTGACATCGTCAGAATTCTGGGCAGGCTGGTAGCTCTGTGGACGTTGGACTCACAATGCTTGCTGGACATGGACAATGAAGATGCAGAATAAATACACATTTGTGTGTTTTGTGAGAATAATTAGCTTCGTGATCATGCTCAAATTTTACCCCATAATATGGGGCAAGATGGTTTTTTTACAATGTTCTAATTAATGGTTAATCATAATTGACAAATGTGATAAATTGATTTTGCAAAGACTGTACCAAATCATAGTTAGATAAATAACATAACGTACCATAAAATAATAACAGTAATAACTAATAAACATAGTAATTATGCTCTATTTTTGTGATTTGCCTTAAGTACCTAGGTATTTGTCAGTGAGGTATGTTCTTTTAATCATAAAATAAAGTCATAATTATAAAGTAAACGTACTTTATGATAAATTTTATGGGAAAAGGTAAAAATAAAAAAAGTATTTGTTTTTGCAGCTGAAATTACATCATATTACCTTTTTGGTTTATTACTTAGGCAACATTGAGTACGAAAATGGCGGCCAAAAATCAATTTTGAATTGTGACATTCGTGTTTCTGTTTAAGTAAAATAAATTATTTACTGGTAAATTATAAATAGTAAATATATGTGGTTCTCATTAGCAACACATAAACGATGTATGCTGATATTGCTGAGTTAATGGTGTTCACGTAATAATACATATGTAGTTGAACATCAATGAAAGTCTATAGTAAACGATGATGTAAGAAATTGAAGGTCCTTCAAGCTTTTGTGTGCGCAACTTGTATTGTTTCCGTGCGAGTTCAGGGTTGTAGACGTTTTTGAACCATGGAGGGCGAAGAAAGTGGTGTCGGAAATGCCGAAAAAGAAGATTATGAGAGTAGTTCACACTCCACGCCGCAAGAACACAAATCTTTTGCGGAGTTTGCTAAAGATAAACTAGATAGCGGTAACTATTAAATATTTATTATGTTTTAGGACAAATTTATCTTAAATTATTTCAATAGAGAACCGTACTGTTTTTGATATTAAAATATAAAATATACTTACCATGATCAATGGAAAGTGCGAAATAACAACTGCGTACATACTACATATTATTAAAAATAATTTCGACATATTTTTTTTCAATGTTACAATTTTTTAAAGTTTATTTTTTAATATGGTGTTTGATGTTTGTTGGTAATATTTTTTATCTACGTTTTTTGGTTGTGATCTCATTTGATGATGTTAACTATTGCTGCCATACTGATTAATAGTGTTAGTCATCAATTTACTTGCTATTAACTAGAATAAGCTGTTTACAGTATATGATTATACTACCACATAATGCTTCTACGAGATGATGAACCCCTATTCAATGCTTTAACTAGGCACTAATGTAAATAAAATTATTTATCTTTTCTAAGGCAATATTATAAACATAAAATTTATTTTTTGGCATGTACAAGATGAAAAAAATTAACTGCTAGTTAAGAAAAATTTACAATATTTAAGGCAATATAAGAATATTTAATGTATAATAAATTGAACTAGTCTATCTCTGATCTATGAAAGTGTTAATGCCAATATTTCTACATGAAATGTAAAATAAAAAATTATTGTAGCTGGCAGAGAGCTGAGACGACGTCTGCCCATGGCAGGACAACTTGGAGCCCGTCTAATTCATCCAAGAAGATTACTTCTTCAGTCCACACCTACACAGCAGACTGATGTTGTGTTAATATTTCCAAAAGGTAAGTTTAGATTATACTCTTATGATTGTTTCACTTGGCAGCTTTATCAGGAACACAGAATTACTACACATGTAAAATAGCCACACAATTGTTATAATTGTATTGTGTTGTAATATATTTAGAAGGGTATGCCACTGAATCCTTTTCTTAAACTTACTTGGAAAGGTTAGCAATAGAAATAAGACTGCCTCGTGGTCTCGCGGTACAAGTATGTGCCATGGGATCTATAGGACCTGGGTTCGATTCCCGGGTCGGGCAAAGTGTTATTGGGTTTTTCCATTAGGAAATTCTCGGTAACAGCACAGAGTCTGGAAATGTGCCCGAAAAACGGCAATAGGCTCGCCCCGTATTACGTGGGACTGATACATACTTGGCGAAATGTGGGTGCAGAAATGCACCTCTGCCTACCTCTTCGGGGAATACAGGCGTGAGTTTATGGATGGATGTTGTAATATATTTAGAAGGGTATGCCACTGAATCCTTTTCTTAAACTTACTTGGAAAGGTTAGCAATAGAAATAAGACTAAATATTCTTTGCCTGTCTTGGAATGATTTTCAATAGAGCAGAACCTAAGCCTCCTATCTCCTTTCATATAAATACTTTGGCATGGCTTAGCTTTCTATCTATAAACATTATCTATTTAGGCAGATATCACTATTCTACAACTGGATAGCTACCTCACTGCCCCTGTTGTATGCTAAGAATTTGTATGGACAACTGTGTTCCTTACATCACCAAATTTTTTTTAATACTGAAATCCCCTATTGATCTTACTATCCATACTTATAGCCAATGAATAAATTTGCAGGTTGAGAAAATTGTTATATTTTCTTGATACAACTGCATACATACATACATGCATTATCTCATGCCTACATTCCCGAAGGGGTAGGGTAGGGTAGGGGGCGAGAATATTGCCCGACCCGCGATTCGAACCCGGGGACTTCATGATTGTACGGCACATATTTGTACCGCGAGACCACAAGGCAGTCTACAACAGTATACAACTGGTCATTGTGAATTGAAACTCATCATATAGAAAGTAATATTTCTAATACATATCTCAATATAGCCATTCTCAGTCCATAAGTTTGGCTGGCAACATTCCAAAGTGGCTTTTGTGCTGTATACATCAATATTGGGTCTTTGTTGTCAAATACATAGACACAAGTGGGGGAGAGAACTGCATTACGATTTTTTTGCTGATTCACTATTACATTATGAATGGAACACATGTTAATGATATTCTTTGAACCATCGTTTCCATAGCAAAGTATTAGTTTTGTCGAAAATTTCAACGTATTTTAATAGTTCTGTAACTATGGATATGCTTCTTGCCTTGACATGCCCTATCGCTCCCAAGACGAAGCGTCCACGAAAGGTTTGTAGAATTCCGCGTACCATTTGCACACGTATTAGGGTTATACACCCCTTGTAATGGAATACACGTTTCCTATCGCTGCCGCAATCAGAAAAGGGCTTAGTAAAGTAGTATAACTTAATTTGATCTTCACTTCGAGCCATTGTTGGGTCAAAATTCTTTCCTTAGTTGCTTGTGCAAATTTATATACTTCGCATACTTATGAACATTCTGCAGTTATTAAACTACGCTAGTACCACGCAAAACGTGGAATTTGTATATAAATCTACCTTTGAACACAACGTCATTAAACGCGCTAAATATGTGCTCTTTAAAATTCATTACGCGTTTTAAGTTCTGGACAAAGTCGTTAATTGCGATAGTCGTTTGTGTACATAAAATAATATCCTCAAAGGTTTAGAGTTACAGAATTTCCTAAGGTTAATTGTGCACAAAACTTTTCCTGTACGATTGTGGAATTTGTTGTTTTTGGTTGGATATATGAATATCCGATGGTATATTAACCCCATACACATTGTGTGTGTGTAAAACCACGACTGCCCCGTGGTTTCGCGGCTGTCGTGCGACCTAGAGGCTTTGATTCCCTGGTCGGGCCGTGTTAATTCTCAGAATCTCATCAGAATTCTCAGTAGCAGCACAGTCTGGAAATGTGCCCGAAAAACGGCAATAGGCTCGCCCCCTATTACGTGGAGCTTATACATACCTGGTGAAATGTGGATGCAGAAATGTATCTCTGCCTACCCCTACGGGGTTATGGATGTGTCATGTGTATGTAAAAGGTATCCAGAAGCACTTAAGCTTTTTCTTTGATATGTTATGTTGTATTCTTTTTTTTCTAATCCTATTCCAGTTATAGCGACTGCCAAGATTAAAGATTGCCACGAGCCAAAGCCGAAGTTAAGTGACCCTTTTGTGAGTTTTTGTATAGCTATTGTGCCCAATTTTATCCGTTCGATTCAGATTAATAGGAAATAGGCGTTGTTCGTCTGGCGTTAAAAGGATTACGTTCGGAATCTAGGTCGAATTTCCTCTGTTCTTTATGGTTGCACCTGGTTAAATAGAGATATGAGTGAAGGAAAATAATATGATTTTATACCTTGGGATATTGTAGAACCCCTAAACTTACACGCCTTGTGAAAAAATCTTCTTTACAGATGTCAAAATAAAAAAAAACGTCCAAATTAGTCCAGTAGTGAGTTTATTATGGTCATAGTGTGATGATATCTTGAAAATCGGCCAGTAAATCCAGAGATTACCACATACAACTCACAAACTTAACCTCATTTTAATATTAGTATAGACAAATTTACAAATCTTCTAAATCCTTAAAAATCTTTACACTTGTATAAGTTGTTGAATTAAAACCTGAGACTACAGTATAAATCCATAAACGTATTGTACGCCACTACCGCATTTTTACTCCCAACTAGACATGATTGCGGTAAAAATAGACTGGCTGTCTCAGAAACAAACACTTAACTTTATGGAATACGTCTAGACTATAAAGTAGGCGACACTGCTAGATAAATTTTCAGTTACGCAGTATGTTTTCCTCAACGGTCGTCGACCGCCGCAAATAGTGGCCGAATGCGAATTTGATTTATCATTTGGCGAACAAAAACAAACTGGGGACATTATTTGCGCAAGTTTGTCAGGGGATTAGTCAATGTTCATGCGACTATTAATTACACGAAACGTTTTTCCTTTATTGGCAGACGTGGGCAAGCGTAGATTGCTTCTCGGTTTTGTTAGTTTTGTTCTCATGGCTTTGTCTACTTTAAATAACATTTTGCGATTCGAAGTAATAAAAAAAATCCTGAAGGTCTCTAGGTTTTCATTTCATCATCATTATCATCATCAGCACATATACGTCCCAGTGCTGGGCATGAGCCACCACGCTGGCCTAGTGCGGGTTGGCGGACTACACAACTAAGAAATTCCTAAGAACACCTTAAGGTGTATAGGTTTCATCATGATGTTTTCCGTCACCGTTACGTACTACTCACGTACTTTACGTGGTAATTCTATGTGAATACACACATAACATCGAAAAGTCAGATGTATGTGCCTGGGATTTGAACCCGCGACCGTCAAGATTCTCGACCGCGTGCCTAAACCTCGAGGCCATCACGACTAAAGGTTTTTTTTTCATTTGTCTGTATGAAAATTTACCATCATGGTTTGTGTGTGAAAACGGAATAAACAGAACCTTTTTGTTGTCCTATTAGTATTAGTGATCAATAAATAAAATAAAAAAATGCTCTACGATTAGAAAGAGTTAATGCGTTCTTTAGAACGTAATATTTTGGCAATCAGTCTGGGAATACTTATCTTTTTATAACAGTCGCATAACACGTCTTTAAATTTCATCCATCCATTAGTAAACAAAATGGCCATTTGACAAAAAAAGTTACGTTCGTAACAACAAAAAAGTAATGTCTCCATTATTGATCGGCGTAGGTAAGAAATAGCGGATGAATGTCTGAAATTCAGCTCGCTCCGTTTTTTTGTATTGTAGACATTTTGTGCGTCACAGATGTCAGTTTGTTACGACTTCTGTTTAGGGGCTTTTAGCAAAAAGGCCATTTGTTAGACTCAAACTTCAGTTGTATGTTCGTTGTGTGCGGGATTTTAGCGAAATGGGAGTTTTTTTTTATTATTATTATTTTCGCTAATTGATATTTTATTTCATGGGTCGCACTTCACTTAACATAGGTAAAAAAAAAAGGAATTTTGCCGTGCCAATAAAAAATAATGCGATATAAATATTTTACCAGTCTTCGTTTATATTGCAGTAATGTGTTGCTATATTCCAAAAGTTAATAATAATATAAATATTTTACCACTTGGTTCCATGTTTACGAATTATACCAATTAATTAAAGCTCAAAAGATAATAACAAACATACAGTAGAGGTATACATTATCTTGAAGGTTGATGTTGAATGGTTTTCAAAATAAATTGAAAGCGATGAAAGAAAAACTTATTTAATAGAAATTGCGCTTGGCACTGCTTTTGTTAAATGAAATTCAAAATATGGAGGAGTTTTGAAGAATGAATGGTAGATAAGCCTTTTAGCAATTCTCACTCTAGAAAAGCATTTTTTACAAGATCATTATCGGATGGCGTACGGAAGAACTGATGGTGCGTAAATGATTAACACTGCCCTCAAACATCGACAGACATCTCCTTCCATAATCCCCTTTGTCGACATAATCACGACGAGCGATGTAGCCGACGTAATACCTACTGTGAAACTGTGGCGCCACCCTGGCAGATCTGGTTGATTTGACAGCCCCGTAACGCATGATGCTCGCACCGAGACAAATGTTTAGTGTTGATCCACAAATATTTGTTTCGGGTCTGGGTGTTTGTGAGACCGAATAGTCTCCCATAGTTTCTGATCTTAGTGTGGATTCAGAACTATGTATGGTGTTTATTGTTTATTTTATTTATTCTAGAATACCTGTTATGTGGCTTTGCCACACATTTACAGCTTATTTTAATTCTTAGATAACACTATTATGAATCTTTCATTAGCAAGGCGAGAATAAAGAGATAAAAGCATCACGTGGAGTTTCATTAAACTGTCACCGAGCTCCACGTGAGTGATTATGATAATATTTCATAGTCGTGCAACGCTTCGTTCCTTCTTTTATATCGAGCCAGCATAAAAATGAATAAAATATTTTATGTCCTCCGAAATATTGAATTTCGGAACGTCTGAACTGCGAGTAAGAAGTGCTTCATATGTCGAGTTCATTTCCAAATAGTAATAACCGCAGGGGCTATTTGGAAGGCTTAGTGTCGCAGCTTATGAAAGTTTTTTATCTAACCTATCTCCCGTACATGGCTTGGATGTAGTGTCCTAACTTTATTTTTATAAACAAGAAAATATGTTATTAAATTAGAAAGTTGTGTAAAACCGTACCGAAATTGGTTTTAAAATACTTAGTGGGACTTTATTGGGTCCATAGTAGCTGTTGGTCACATGCTCTTACTGTTTCTCTCGTATATATGCATTTTAATCTTATCTCCGAAACTTTTTATGTAACTTTTACATTTTTCTTTGTTTTTTTTTTCCAGTTCAGTATTTTGATAACGTAAATCTATAAAAATAATAAGATGACTTAAAACCTCAATATTTAAGGATATGGTCGCACATAACATACTCGTATAACAAATGGAAAAATATACCCTCTGTACGTACATAGCTATACCTAATAATATGAATGAACCAGCTAAATTGGTTTTATACCCCCATTGCACTAAAACCGTGAAAAGCTTTAAGCATTGCGATTCGTGCTCGCCTTAAGACTTCAGCGCGATTGCTTCTACTTAACCTTCCGTCTTTCTTTACAATATAAATATTCCATTTAGAATCTTGCTTGTCGTATATTACGTTTCGTTTTTATGTTCAGACGCAAATGTAGAATAATGCTGTATTCTCGGAAAAGATAGACGGATGATTAATGTACGTATTCAAATTTCGTCTGTATTTCCGTCTTATAATGTGAATTTATTATTGGAAGAGAGTCCTTCGCTTCGATCCAAACCTTTGTATGTAGGTACTTTCGATCTCGACTCGAATTATGAGGTTCAGTTGGTTCTTTATTTAACGGCAGTACAGTTTGCGGAATACAATAGGATCCCGAATGAAGCCCTCTTATTTATTTAAGAAGTATAAACTATGGAGTACAGTAGCTTTAATAAGTACAAAAGGCGGTGTTACCGCACAAGACGATCTTTTATAGACAACCAAAGATGGATATGTAGGAAGAGAAATGAAAGGTCGTATGTGCACAAGGGTAATTAAACAAGAAAAAATTTATTGTTATTGTTTATTTCGTCGTTTACGTGACAGCTATGTAGGCCACGAAAAAACCGTCAAGATTTTAGTCACGATTTTGAGCTCAAGGCACACCTGAGGCTTTTCGAAGATACGCGCTTTCTTGTACCAGCTGTAAATATTGGGATCTGAATTCGCTTCATTCATGATTGCTTATATTTTTAGTCTGAAAACAATTACAGTTTTAGTTTTTCTTGCCACATTTATTAGTTTTAACTTTTTCTCCTCCATTCTTCGGCTTATCACCCCTTTATTGCTCTTACGGTACGAGTTATCATTATTAATGGACTAATGGTAGATGATTATATTATGTTATATCGATATGGAAATTAAACTATCGGCTAGATCTTTCTGTTAGGAAAAGGACTAGGTTAGCCGTATCTTACCTCTAACCAACTTTTTTAGTGTTGTCCTTTTACATTCTGATTAAAATAAATGAATTTGCCGTTGTTCCCAGGGTTGCCAGACAGCATGCTGTTGTGGCTCCTTCAGAAGTTGCGAGGAAGCCGGCCGCGGTTGCGCGTCTGTGTGAGACAGCACGCGTCTTCTCAATGTTCCGCCTTCTACATCACAGCAGATGATGACGTGTGAGTCTCATAGTGAAGGAATACACCGTGATGAAACCTGCACACCTAAAAGTTCTTAGGAATTTCTTAGGTGTGTCGTCCGCCAACCCGCACTAGGTCAGCGTGGTGGACGAAGGCCTAAACGCTCTCAGTTGTAGAGGAGGCCCATGCCCAGCAGTGTGACGTATATGGGCTGATGATGAGTCATAGTAACATTGCGTAGAAACAACAGTGACTTGACTTTGACTTTAAGGCCTTCTCTCACAGTCGAACCTAACTTAACCTCACCCGTATTGAGTGTGTTCTTATCATATTATTTTTATTTATGTATTTGAATTTTTGTAGAATAAATCATATTTGCAGGAAAACTAAAAGAACGCAGAAGTAATATAACACAAATTATTATTTAAGTCCGTCATAACAATATGATGTTTAATCTAGTTTTTTTCTCGCGTAAGTTATAAAACATAGTAAGACAGAACATTGGATAGCAAAAACAGACTTATACACCGTTTTTTAATAACGTGTTTGTTAGTATAAAAAATAAAAAAATAAAATTGTCTGTTGCGAATATCCAACGAATTTTAATAGTGATAGTAAAGTGTCTATTTCACACTGATATAATAACCCCTATAGATAATTATTATTAACTTATCCGGTTCAGACTTCTACAAACGGCCGAAGAGATCCATCTGCCGAAACTGCTTAAGCCGGAATTCGGTGGCGGTTACAAAGAGTTCACAGTTCGAGACATGCACTGTTTTCAAAGGGTAAGTTAATATACAATTAAATAAATATTCCACTTTTTTATTCCACTGTTTCACATAATCTTATGAATCATTTGTGTTGAGTGGTATTAATTGCGGTGTAGAAATATATTTTAAGGCTTTTATAGGCGCATTTCTTAATTATGATATTTATTCCGAAAAGGTTTTTCAGGCCTTATTACGGATACTAGAAATTTTAAAGCCAGAAAATTCTAACACGTTTAATATATTTTGTTGATTACTTCAACAATCACTATAAGATTTAATTTACGTATACAGTTTTGTAAAAATGAAAAACTTACGTTTGTAAAGATCCGTCGAAGGACAATACAGTGCGGATGAGTTTAAGGCGTATATTCGAAAAGTTACATGTTTTCGGGCGGAATTCATAGGTTTCGCAGTTTATACGACGTTTGTAATATTGTGATAAAATCTATATTGGAATGTAAAGTTTATGGGTGCACTGCACGAAAGCCTATAAGGCGACATGCACGACGCTTTGTACAATACTGGGTATTTTAAAATAGAACGGTATTACATAGTTTTTGCGACAAATTTACATGAAATTGTTGGTAATGAGCAGGATCAAATAGATTTCATTTGAAATTTAAATCTTTGTCTACATCGCTAACATTTTTATCAACATGCTTTACATTTCTTCATTATTTAGTTTTAAAAGCTCAGATTGGATATCCGAAATTTACATTACATGAATGAAAGTTATGTTGTCAGACCCAAGGCAAGGTGCAGCTGGAAACCTAGATAAAAAACTGTTAGCTTTTGAATAGGTTGCCAGGTCTATCATATGTCACTTACTCTTCTCCCGCTGTTGCCAATTTTGTTTCATCGTCGTCAAACAAATTTAAAAGTTCGTAACAGTAATGATACGTTAAACACAACATGGACATTCCATCCCAGGGTACTGTAGCATCTGATACCTAAAATTATTGTTAAAGAAGATGGTAAACATAACATGGACATTCCATCCCAGGGTACTGTAGCATCTGATGCCTAAAATTATTGTTAAAGAAGATGATAAACAAAACATGGACATTCCATCCCAGGGTACTTCAGCATCTGATTCCTAACATTATTGATAAGGAAAAGAGGGTAAACATAACATGGATATTCCGTCCCAGGGTAATTCAGCATCTGAGCTGTTGAACTCTCAAGAGCGTGGTGCGCTGGTGAAGCACGCGCTAGAAGCAGCTCGCGCAGAGCCCGGCGACGAGCACGCACTAGAACCCGCGCTCACACTGCGCCCGGGACAGAGCATTGGTACGTATGTACACACATATACATGAACACAACCGACAGCCACATACACAGTTCTGACCCCACACTAAGGTACAAGTCGTGTCGTGGGTATCTGAAACAAAGTTTGTTTTATTTTTTCTTTAAATTAATGTTTTTATTTTTTGTCGTACACAGTACTTACTGTTTTTCACGTCCGTACGATGACTTTGGTGGTAACTAAAAATCAGCACTTTGCCATGATCCACATCATGTTGCAGCTTAATGTTGAGTTGACCACATTGTTGCGATGTTGACGTGCAATAGTTACTTTTTTTGCAGATCATTTTTTTGTTCCCTTTTTTGTACTTTGTATTGTTTGTATTGTATGTAGGTACTGCATTGTAAAAATTAATGTATTTTTCTTTCTTTTCTTTCAATTAATATATTTTTTACAGTGCCTGCTTGCGTAAGTCGCGGTGTGGTGGCGAGCATGTTCCCTCTTCACGAACGAACTGCTCTAGAGAATTTAAGAAAAAAGTGGGTCAAGACGATCTTCTCACCGCAACCTTTAGGTACATATTTATGCATAAAATTTGCATGCTATTGAATTCGTAGTCATTAGTACCTATAAAATGAGGTCTACTAGTTTAAATACTAAATAGCCTCCTTTAAGATTGTGCAAGGAAAGGCTTTAATCCTGGAGTACTAAAGTAGTTAGAAAAGTAATTGAAAGCTGTCGTTTAAATCATTTCATTGTCATTTACAGTCACGTTATACAAAAGCTATGTGTTTTTGCAGTTTATGAAATACCAAATTTTGTAGAGATTTGTACAGACTATTTCGCATGAATGAGCAACATACAGGGTGAAAAAGGCCGTTATCTAAAACTAAGACAGGAGGCAATAGCTACGGTGATTACAAACACAAGGACGTTAAAAAAAAATCAACAAAAAATAATAAATTTGGACGTTTTCCTCATCACCACATACGTTTAATACTTATTTTTGTTGCGTCATAAACAACCTTATGCTTATAATATATTAATCCAATATGTTTTCAGATGAAATAAGTGAATATTTTGGCGTTAAGATAGCAATGTACTTCGCTTGGCTGGGACACTACACGCAGTCGTTGACAGTGCCTGCTGTAGTAGGTTTTGTATTTTGGGTAAGTATTTTTAATATTGAATGTTTTATTAATGTACTGCCTATGGGGAAATATTGCGTTTTCCCGGGATAAAGAGTACCCTAAGTCCCACCCCAAGGTCTTTTTTATCTCCAAGAAAAAATCAATCAAATCGGTCCACCGATTAAGGCGTGAAAGTGTAACAGACAGGCAGACAGAGTTACTTGCGCATTTATAATATTATTATGGTTGTAATACAGTAATGGAATGATTTGAAATCAGGTATAAAATCCAAAGAAAGGTTAAATCATACTAAGAATGAATACTATAAAAAAATGGTGGGCACCCCGGGAGTGTCGGCAGAAGTGAAAACTTCAACATTAGCTTTGTGCAGTTTTGAATATTTTGGAATGGTTAGGGAATCATTTCGCACGAATTGCTTTATTTATCAGTATAAAGGTACTATCATTAACGTGGTAAAATATAATATTATTGCGCTATTGTACACATACATGACAACGCGACAACAGCGCATGACAACAAACGTCTTACGCATTTCCGATCAGGGTCACGCGATCTGACGCGAGTTAAACATTTTTTTACCCATCCCAAAAAAAGTGCACAGTGCCGCTAAAGAAGTTTTTACTTCATAAATCTAAGTGTAGGTTTACTTTGATGTTTTTAAGTGCCAGATTAAAGTTAATTGATTTTATCGTTTCAGATATGGCTGGGCACAGCGAACGAGAACTGGAAAGACATAGCTTACGTTTTGTTTTCATTGTTCAACGTTTTGTGGGCGTGTGTTTATTTGGAGACTTGGAAAAGGTATATTTTTTACTTTTTGTTCACCCAAGGTCACTTACTACTAGAAACAACTGCCTATAATATTAGTTAGGTAGTTTTGTTTGTGTTTTGTTATAGAAGTAGTGACCAACTTCTGGAGTGAAAAAAAAACTTTTTTTCTCAGTCTGGCGGGCGAATTTTTAGCTTATAAAAACCAAAAAAAAACAACGTACTGAGGCGGCCCAGTCATCATTAAAATTAATTAAGAGTCAAAATGTTTGGGTGCAAAAAATATGTTTTTTTTTTTCAAATGTTTTTTATAAGCTACAAATTCAATCCCCAATCTAAGAAAAATAATTTTTATTCGCTCCACCCTATTGGTCACATACATTTTGTATAGCTTTTGCCCGCGACTCCATCCGCGTAGACTACAGGGTTGGGTTCAGAAAGAAAATAAGTTGTAGTCTATTTTATTCCACAGAGTCCCATTTATGTCCATACCAAAAATAGTTCACATCGGTCAAATGATTAAGGCGTGAAAGCGTAACAGTCATATACTTAGTTATTTTCTCATTTATAACATACTAGCTTTTGCCCGCGACTCCGTCCGCGTAGACTACAGGGTTGGGTTCAGAAAGAAAATAAGTTGTAGTCTATTTTATTCCACAGAGTCCCATTTATGTCCATACCAAAAATCGTTCACATCGGTCAAATGATTAAGGCGTGAAAGCGTAACAGTCATAATATAGTTATTTTCTCATTTATAACATACCAGGTAAAACCAAGGAGTTTAAAAATAAATTTCTGAACGCACGCATAAATATTTGACAACTAACAAATATGTCACTCCCTTTTCATTACTGATTATTCTACATTTTAAAATGTAAAATGCGCAATTGTTCTAATGTTGTGGATATATGTTGTCGATTCAAAACCTTTATTTAAATACGTTCATTAATATGAGGGGACCATTAACCGTATTGGCGGGATAAACATAAGATGTTTGACGTACGTGACGCGTACGCCAAAATAGCCCGCAGATAGCAGATTTTTCCCGACTTACTTGACAATTATCGTTATATTTTGGACAATTCACACACTATCTTTAAAAAGTATAGCCTATGTGTTATTCTGATGTATAAGCTATATTATTGTAAACTTTCATTACAATCCATTCGGTAGTTTTTGCGTGAAAGAGCAACAAATATCCAGACATCCAGACATCCAGACATCCATACATCCATACATTATTACAAACTTTCGCGTTTATAATATTAGTAAGATTTAATGGTTCCATTTCAATATAATCCAAAATGATCGATTTATTCATTCTTTAAAATGACTATCATTCCTGCCTTGCAACTATCACCTTACTGATAAACTGGGGAGAAAGCAGTATGAAGTCACAAGTCCTCCAAATATTAAAACAATTAATTGATTCTGACTTATGTGTCTAACGCTTATGGTGACCACACCACGAGCCACGCTGTCATAATTAAACTCTTAACACAGTCGATAAGTATAGATGTTTCTCTTATTTTGTTGATCTAATGTATTTATTGTTTCAGATATTCAAACGTCCTCGCGTACAGATGGGGCACACTGGACCAGAGAGATGATCTGTTGGTGGAGCCTCGGCCACTTTTTCAGGTGATCTTTTAATGTGAACTTTTCTCTTAGTGAAGGAGAAATTATCGATTAATACAAACTTGAATTAGTTGTTTGGTAATGGTCGTAAAATTGGAGAAAAAGAGATTTAAAAAAGTTTTTGGACAGTGAATAAGTTTTTAGATAACATGGAAGTTAATACACTATTATAATATTTCATGTTTTCACATTATCGGTGATATTACCCCGTTTGAATAATGAGATCTTCACTATCGACAAGATCTATAACAAGTAAGGCTCGACCGAGATCTCGGTCTCGGTCTCGGTCTCGGCATTCTCGGCTACAAATCCAACCGAGAATTTTGTCTCGGTTCTCGGCTAATTACAGCCGAGATTCTCGGTCATGACCGAGATTGTAACTTTGTTCGGATCGGCATTCAAATTTTACCGCGCGTGGCCACGCGCCGCAGCGCGAAGTCGATCGGTGTAAGTGCGTGAGAGGCTGAATTGTGATTGGTTGAAGTCCCGTCTGGCGAACTGCGGCCGGCCGCCTTTGCCCCGTTCGAGTCTTTCGAAGTCCGAGTTCGAGTCTGCGCCGCCTACTAGCGTAGCAAGTGAACAACTCGACGGTCCCCAAGAACAAAATCTTATCTGCAAAATGCTCTACTGCAGTATAGAGTCTTTAAATGAAGTGAAAATATAAATATAAATTACTCACTCACCTCAAAAAAAAAAAAATTGGGAAAAAGAAAATTATTTCTTAAAAAAAAATATATTTTGATGTGAGTGAGTAATTTATATTTATATTTTCACTTAATTTAAAGACTCTATACTGCAGTAGAGCATTTTGCAGATAAGATTTGTTCTTGGGGACCGTCGAACTGTTTAGCATATCTGGACAATTGTATGACGAGAGGCGACACTCTTTGAAGGGCGAAAATGCCGAAAAATTGCTTTTTTTATGTTATAATATAATGTTATTTAACTTTGATTATTAAAACAGTAAATTTTGTTTAACAATTAGTAGTGTATAAAAAATTTAAGAGTATTAAAACTCCAAAATTTCACGCTTTGTATATTCTCGGTCTCGGCTCTCGGTCTCGGCCGAGATATCATTTTATTCTCGGTCTCGGCCGAGAACGAAAAACCCATCTCGGTCGAGCCTTAATAACAAGTAATCTATATGTAATTATCGATAAATTGTGTTCTCAGTATATTACTATCGATACTCACCGTTAGTAACACTAATGTGGTATTTGTTAAAATGCTAGAATTAACCCAGTCGTTTTTTAGTTGTTAAGGTCTTATTTTTATTGTTTCTGATGAAATTTATGATTTTACACTGCTTTTCTAAGAATTTTTATTTTTTTTCTCTGTAAATATGTTAAGGTGATTTTAATGTAATTTTTTCAAATTGATAGTTTTTATCGACTAAGGAAGAGCATTATGATTCGACTTCATATATAGCTAAAAAAGAAATTTATTTCTTTTCTCATATATTTATTTATTTATGCTTCATATACATAAAAGTTTAAATTCGGACTTAATGCCTAAGGCATTATCTGCCAGTCAACCTCAATTATAATTTTTTATTAATGTATTAAGAATTCAATTAATACATTTCATAAAAAAAAAATCCAACGTTTTCGCTGCTTGGGAAGTAATGGGTTAACGATTCATAGCTACAGTGGAGCTGTTGTCGATGAAGTGTGTGGTGTGGCAGGGGGAGATGGGCCCGAGTCCGGTGACGGGTCGGCCGGAGCCGCAGTACGCGGCGTGGCGGCGGCGCGCGTGGCGCCACTGCGTGTCCGTGCCGCTCATGCTGCTGTGCCTCTCCGTCGCCGCCGCCGCCACCTTCCTGCTGCTCCGGGCACAGGTACTCTTTTTTTCTTTTTTTTATTATGGAGAAAGGAAGGAAACGAGCAAGTGCCACTGTTAAGTGGTTAACACCGCCCATGAACACCCAAATTGGGTGTATTGGGTGACCCAATACACGATTACTCATACAGAATCTTCTAAATACACTTGAATCCCACAGTTATATCATCTACAGGTGCCGGTTTCATCTCAATGTTTTCCTTCACCGTTAAAGTACGTCATTATTCTTTGTGAATACACAAATAACTTCGAAAAGTCAAAGGTGTGTGCCTGGAGTTTGAACCTGCGACCGTCGAGATTCTCTACCACGTGTCAAAACATTGAGACCATCACGAATTTATAGCCAATATCTACTTGATACAAATTACCTAGAAATGAAATGTGTTCCATTGCAGGATTGGTGGGAGAGCAGAACAACGCACCTGACGTGGTTGCCGCGCGCGGCGCTCGCCATCGTCATCGCCGTAGAGGAGGAGCTGTACGCCAGGGTCGCGCGCTGGCTCAACGACAAAGGTGCGCCACGACACTACACACGCACACACACCCGGCATATTCAAATGGAATGCCTTTCTGAAACTTATAAATGTTCATCCATCAGCCAAATGTTGTCCACTGCTGAACATAGGCCTCCCCCAATTTCACAGGGATTTGTTGGAGGCGAATATATGTTATTGTAAGAATAGTCTGGGATAATAGTAACTTTGAGTAAACTTGAGATTAATAGTAAGTTAGCCATATTAATTTATACACACAGAACTTAAAACGCATTTGCAAACTTTTTAATTGATATCACGAAAAATAACTCTAATATTATTTGTATCGTGTATATTACAATTTTCGTTATCGATACTTTTGTAATAGAATGAACATTTATCGATATTTAAATGTGTGAGAAGTCGTCGTATTAAGAAAATATAACTTTACATTGCTAGGTATTTGGAATCCAGTGAATAAATTTTGGAAAATAAAATAGTTTGACGATTATGAGAAGTTTCAGAAACACATTCAAAGTATTTGAATTTGTTAATACATTTTTTCTAATCGATACTGTGTGGTAAAATAACACTGATAGTGTGTGAAGTTGTTTAGTTTTGTTCTGTTTGTTTTTATGCCGAATAATGTAGACGACAATCTATTACATAATCGAAAAGTAATTATTTTGACGTTTAGACCACAGTTAATTGCATGATTTGAACGAATGCCACACATTGACTGTTAATAGTGATGTGCCAAATATGTTATCGATAAAATACTCAAATAAAATTGGTAAGAGATACATAGATTATAGCATCAATTAATACTGTCTTCTGGTTTCAAAGTAATAATAAACCACAAATTGAATTTTTTGAATTGTTAATTCACCACCTACTTATTTTTTTATATCTAAGATATACTCTTGTGTTATATATGTACTAAAGATATTAGATTAAAAACTGAAATATTGGTAGTAAGTTCATAAAAAAAAAACACAATTACATTTAGCTATAGATCATATTTTGCACAATGTCATTTTATCGAAAAATCACGTCATTATTTTATTGATATTATCGACATCAAATTATAGAACATTCTATGTGTGGCGTTCTGTTCAATTTTAAAGTCACGAGAGTGTTTTTCCTTTTATCTAGTATAAATTAGAGTCCCTTAAACGATATTCTAAATAGTGTGTATAATCGATAAACTAAATAGTATACAGTAAAACATTAGCAACATGCAAACGTAGTTATATAATACTATAGTGCATATAATTTTTTCTCTTTTCTGCTGACCAAATGGGACTGGACGACAAATATAATATACTCGACACTATTCAAAAAATGGTAATAAATATTGTTTTCGTAAAACAGAAAATTATCGACTCGAGACAAAATATGAGAACCACCTGATTGTGAAAATAGCGTTGGTTTGTATTTGAAAATGCTATAAAAATCAACTAATTGCAGTTATAAAAGATACTAAGTCACGCTTCGCTTACCTTAGACAAGTTACTACGTCATTAACGAAATATTGCCAATAGTGACACGGTTGGAAAAGATTTACCCAAATTGGTAAATTACTTTGAAAATAAAAAGCTTGCTGTTATCTTGCTTCACTTAAACCTTCTTGTATCTTTTGACCGATTTACTCTTTGATAATTATTTAAAATTATAATTATTAAAAACAATATGAATTAAGATGTCGTGATGGCCTCGAGGTTTGCGCACGCGGTCGAGAATCTCGACGGTCGCGGGTTCAAACCCCAGGCACACACCTCTGACTTTTCGAAGTTATGTGTGTATTCACAATGAATTATCACGTACTTTAACGGTGAAGGAAAACATCGTGATGAAACCTGCACACCTAAAAGTTCTTAGAAATTTATTAGGTGTGTAGTCTGCCAACCCGCACTAGGCCAGCGTGGTGGACTAAGGCCTAAACCCTCTCAATGGTAGAGGAGGCCCGTGCCCAGCAGTGGGACGTATATGGGCTGATGATGATGATGATGAAAAACAATATATGAGCCGACATATTCGTGGTAATATTTTTATAGCAATTCGGTCGCAAACAATCCTTACTTTAATAACAATTCGTGAATTAGTTGTCACTATACAACCGTCGAACCAAACGTATTGCTGAAATGCTTCCAACTTAAGGTATTGTCAAATAAAAAGTCAAAGCTTTAAATTTAAAAAAATGTGTTAGTGATATACTGTCTTTTCCAACCGTGTCATTTATTAAAATAAAAACTTACTCAATGGGTGTATTGAGGTTTAATTTAAATTTTATTGATACATAATATACTGTGATGAAATATATCATCGTTCGCACCCTTTTGTTTCGCATGCATGCAATTAATTTTAACGTATTTTTTTCTTCTATATTTATCACTATCGCCTGATCTTATTAACATTCGTCAGATTATTTAGTTACCCATGTGGTTTATTTATTTCATTTATGGTGGTCAATTAAAAGCTGGAAAATTATAAACGTATATTAAAAAAAAATATAGATAAAAATGTATTGAAGAATTAAAATATCGAGCTATTTTTGCTTCGATAATTACTACAATTCAATATGTATCAGGTAAAAAAAAACCTAAAAGGAAAATCAAAAGAAAAAAACATCGATACATGATAAGTGTTTAATGTTGAAGATAGTTCACATATTGAATGAATAGTATTGTATAAGTAGCGTCGTATTGATATCGCTAATGCTAATAGTGGTGAAATTGTTAGCAGCTTTCGATGTTACACTTCCATTCAATGTGCTTACATTATTAATTTACTGTTATTTTTCAATTTCAGTTTCAATTTGTGAACTCTTTTATGAGTTTGTTCTACATCGCGTTTTATCTTCAGGATATGGATAAGTTGAAAGAGGTAATCTATTTTTAAATTTATCAATCATTAAAAATTCACTATGTTTGGACAAGTATTTAAGGTATTAAACTCTTCATGGGCTTTCGGGTTTATTTATTGTGCATTCGGTTTGGAGCTAATCAGTATAAATGTGCCAGGAGCCCAGAGTTAATAATAAAGTAAAGTAGATGTATTTTGACTTGTTGTATTAAGAAGAGTCATACCACGAGCTTCCACAACTTACGCCCATGTACCTAATATATATAAAAAAAACTTTTTCCCCTAAGATTTATTTTTAGAGGTCATTATCTAATGCACTTTTTAAATATTCCAGCAATTAGCGGTGTTGCTTATAACTCGACAAATTATTGGAAACCTGAAAGAGTCTGCAGTGCCGTACCTTATCGAAAATCTCAGATTGGCGAAAATGTGTTTCGAAGTATTTGGAGCTTTAAGCCCTACTAAAGGTAATTTTCGTCTATTAAGTTATTTTTCTATGCCGCTAAATTGGAAGACTCTAATAAAGGTACATTTCTGTTCCCATAACTACACAGTTTCGAGGAATTTCAATGTTATTTGTTGGCATTTTAGTTATTGATAACTTTCAACATTATAAGTTGCAACATTGCTTTTTTTAATATCAACATCAGTTTTATTTACATACCATTACTATTCAATTACAATAATATATAACATATTTGTGTATAACTGTTCCTTGCAGCACCAACATCAACTGAGATGACGGAACTGTTTGAGAAGAAAACTGACTCGGCCGGTGAGGTCCCGGAGAACAATTTCGCAAACGGAGGCACGGAGAAACCCAAAGACGGTGATAGACGCGATTCTGAACCAATTGTCGGGCAGAAGACCATACACCAGGCGGAATTGGAGTCGCAGCTTTTTAAGGTTCGTTACTATTGAAATTTTAGTCTATAAAATTATGGTAAGTCGAGATTACATTTGAGGAGAATGAGAATATTCTGACTCCACAATAAAGAATTATAAACTAGACATTACACAATTAACGTGTAACGCTTATGGGCTTCTATGGAAGTACCGGCGTATGATGTCCCATGTCCATGTATGGTATGCGCATGTGCAGTACGAGGGCACGTTCGCGGAGTACTTGGAGATGCTGACGCAGCTGGGCCACGTGGTGCTGTTCTCCAGCGCCTTCCCGCTCGCGGCGCTGTGCGCGCTGCTCAACAACGCCGCAGAGGTCCGCGCCGACGCCTTCAAGCTGTGCCACGTCGCGCAGAGACCCTTCGGACAGAGGGTCAACTCCATCGGCAGCTGGCAGGTATATACTAAGTCATCATCATCATCAGCCCATATACATCTCTCCGCCTCTATAACTGAGAGGGTTTAGGCCTTAGTCCATCACGCTGGTCAAGTGCCTGGCGGACTACACACCTAAGAAATTCCTAAGACCTTTTAGGTGTGCAGGTTTCATCACGATGTTTTCCTTCACCGTTAAAGTACGTGATAATTCATTGTGAATACACATATAACTTCAAAAAGTCAGAAGTATGGTTTAAACTCGCAACCGTACGTCTTTTTTATGGGACAGGAGGCAAACGAGAAAGTGAGTCATCTGATATTAAGTGGTCAACACCACTCACAATACCAGAGGAATCATCGGTGCGTTGCCGGTCTTTGAGAAAAATATAGGCTATTTTATTGAATCTCCTAAACCTGGAGACTATGGCTATCCATTGCGTGTTTGGTCCGTGTGAGTTGTACGAAGCGCCCCCGCAGCACGCGATGGAGGCGCTGGTGGCGGTGGCGGTGCTGGTGAACTGCGCGCTGATCGGGCTGTCGGGCCCCGTGCACCGCCTGCTGCCCGGCGCCGCGCCCGCGCACACCGTGCTCCTCATCGTCGCGCTGGAGGTGCTCACTGCTCACCCCATATACTACTTAACACTACATACTTTTCTATACTATACTTAACGTAATGTATTAAATAAAAATGTAATTCATTGCCACGTGGACCTGTGGCACAAGTATGTGTCGTGCGGTCAAGAGATTCCGGGTCGGGCAAAGTGTTGTCAGATTTTTCGTTAGGAGTCTGGAAATTTGACCGAAATACGGTAACAGGTTCGCCCTCAGTTACATAGGACTAATACAAACCTGGTGAAATGTGGGTGCAGAAATACAATTTTACCTACCTCCTTCGGGGATTATAGGCGTGAGGTTTTGTATGTATGTATATAAAAATAATATCAGAATTAAATAAAAATTGTAGGCAGTATAATGGTATCACATCGCTTTTTCTTTTCCCATTCACATTAAAGTCGATGATACAAATATTTATATTATGTATCGATTTTGATGCTTCTCAAAAACCAAGTATAAATTTAAATAAAATGTCTTTTCCTTTAAAAAAAAATGTAAAAATTTTAGTACTACTCTACGTTTACAATCGAAAATCATTGACAAGTTTTAAGCTTACTGATGACATATCTTCAGAAAAACATTAAAAAAACTATTATCAGGCGTATAGGTAACAAATATCGTCCCTATGACATACATGTATATTAATTTAAAATATTTTTATGTCACAGCACGTTGTATTGGTGATAGTGCTGGCATTGCGGCTGGCTATACCCGAGATCCCTGCTTGGCTGGCCACTGAGATGGCCAAAGTGGAGTTCCAGAGACGGGAGGCCATCAAGAACGCTCACGCGCCGCTTATGGTAACTATCGATATCGATATTTTATTATCGTTTTTTAATTACCATTTTTAAATCGTAGTTTCATCATCATCATCAGCCCATATACGTCCCACTGCTGGGCACGAGCCTCCTCTACAACTGAGAGGGTTTAGGCCTTAGTCCACCACGCTGGCCTAGTGCGGGTTGGCGGACTACACACCTAAGAAATTCCTAAGAACTTTTAGGTGTGCAGGTTTCATCACGATGTTTTCCTTCGCCGTTAAAGTACGTGATAATTCTTTGTGAATACACACATAACTTCGAAAAGTCAGAGGTGTGTGCCTGGGGTTTGAATCGTAGTTTAGTCGTTTCATATTTAAGGAATGTTAATAACAATGGATTTAGCGATTGTGAAAATAATCTAGATTACCAACGAGCGACTACTAGTAAATAAATACACCCAACAGTCACATACATAGCTCTGACCCCCCACTAAGATATGTCTTGTATCAGACTTTTTGGTCTCACTAACAACCAGACCCGAAACAAATATTTGTGGATCACACAAACATTTGTCTTAGTGCGGGGATCTAACCCGCGGCCTCTCCTTTTGCAAGCTGTAAAAGATTTTTTGTATTGTTGTATATTCAGTCTGAATGCCCGAGTCAGGACGAATTGAGAACTTCGTCCCGCAATACTCCACGTACAATGACGCCCACCACGCCCAAACAAAACGACAAGCCAGACAAGAAGAAGATATTTATAGGGAAAATACCCGAGATACCGCCCTTCAGGTAAGTCGATTAAATATGCTATTTGTATGGATATATTCGTGGCGTTTGCTCAATCGTTTGTTTGAAATATTGAAACTGGTTTAAAGCATGTAATTGCAGTGGTATTGGCACGAGTGATATATAATTTATCGATGTTTATATCGATATTGTTTTGGGTAAGGGAATTTTATCGATGTTTTGTGACTAAATAATTGTAGGAAAAAATGTTTGTTGCGGTTGGTGGGACAAGTAAAAGAATGCATCGATTGTGCAAGTGATTTTATGATTTCTCGATAGTGATAAAGATTTAGCAGACGCTACATTTTGATGTATTTTATTTACTCATACATACATTTAAAATGTGAAATAATAATAATTGATCGTATTAAAATGTAATCTCGTAAATATTCAATGGAATTTATAACTGTTTAAAATTTTCATATTTATTATATGTAAAAGGAAAATTATAGTTATGAAAAACATTCGTATCATTGCATTGTTATGTCTCGTGCGTGTCATGTAAATGTGATATTTATTCGTCTATGTTAGAGTGTAGCATGTGGAATTGAAGCTTATAATTCACGTGGAGTACTTACAATACATAATACATTGTAGGCAAATTTCAATTGGCACATTTATCATTCGTAATTACATGTGTCCCATTGAACAGTCGGCGTATATCGATATAATGTATTTTTGTGTTGTCGTTTTGAAGTATATGAAACTCAAATAGTAACTGTTTTTATCGACTTATCAGATAACACTAGATGACAATTTTTTTGTGGAATTTTTAACAGAAAGTATTTAAAAAAGTTTAATTTAATGTGTGTAATAATACGAGTATATTGGGGGCTTACTTGAACGTAACTAAATTACGAGCTGGAAGAGAAGGACAGATACAAAGTTATTGTAAAAGCTGATTTATCTATTAGAAAAAACGTTACATTTTGTGGCTTAAAATAACTGTTTCATTTTTGGTATAGAAAAAAGCTTTAAAATCCAATAATAAATCGATTTCTTTTACTAATATTTGTTATAACGCAGATTATAAAATGCAAAAAATACATTATAGCCGTACTCTCAGTCGGGCACTGTTGTATACGCAATATTTTTAGAGTTTTAATTTAGTTTCTTTTATTTTCAGTTAATTTGACACAAGTATATGTGCGTGGATGGGTGTGTAGTGGACAAAAGATATTTTATTATTATTACTTAATAATTCCATTAATATAACACTAAGCTTGTTCTCGATATTTTTTGACTTATTTTGTAATTGTTTGCAATAAATTTTCGATCTCTGTGTATGTAGTTGTCACTTTCACGGAAATATGTACCTTATCGATAGTATCTCAGAAAGGTAATTTGTATTTTTATGTATTTCTAACTTTCTACTTTTCACAAACACATTTCTCTATAACATTGACCACGTAGGTGTCATTCTTCACTCCACACTATGAATTCATAAATCCTTTAATATCTGAGGTCGTTTTCTATAACCACTGCTATTTACTCCTTGCTCTTTTTAATTTTTTAATAAATAAAAAAATCGTCTTAGTAAGAAAAAATATGCTTTCTCATTGTATTGGTACCGAACGACAGACGTCGTCCTACCTGGAAAAGCTTTAAGCGATACGCCGACAGCAGTGCCACCTACCGGGTCCAATTGTGTTTTGAAATCATCCAGGGACCCATTGATATATACATAGAAAATTTCATCCCAATCGGTCCAGCCGTTTGACATACCGACAACGGCGCCATCTATCAGCTCCTATTGTGAATCTAAACCATTCTCGAATCTCCTCGAACACACACACAATAAATTTTATCCCAACCGGTCCAGCTGTTTAAGAGGAGTTCGATGACATACAGACAAACGTTCATTTTTATATAAATAGATAATAAAAATACGACCTCAGTGTTTAAAGTAAACTTCAAAGCACATTGCTTCCACGGACTTAGAATGCGAGCTAATTTCAAATAACCTCACTTCAAGCTTATGTGCACTCCTTCGCGTCACGTACAATCCTGTGTATTATCGCTTTTTATTCTAACATTTCTCCGTGGGTTTAGAGTCGATAATTTGCTATATATTTTCAGACCTAAAGCGGCGTCCATCACTGAGCCGGCTGTGACCACCGGCTCGCTGCAAATGCTGCAAGACGTGAGCCCCACCAAGCCTATGCGACGTAAAGTGAGTGAAAAGTATAGCAGAAACAATCGATATATGCTTCAGTCATCGTCAGTCCATATACGTCCCATTCCTGAGCACGGGCCTCCTCTATAACTGAGTTCCTTAGTCCATGTTACATGTTATGTACTTCGGTCGTTAATATCGATTTGGTTTATATTCAAAATACGTAGTCAAATTAATTACTTTTTGCCTTTTGGACAGAACTTGACAGCGAACCTGAATACATATTCATCATGAAATGTCACCAATTTTTTCACCTTAAAATCGTCTGTTACGTTGAGCTTAGGTGACCCCTACTGCCTACGCCTAAGTAATATTAGTCGAATCAGTCTACCGTATAATTTCACTACTGATGTAGGGCAGAGCTCGAAAATCGACGGAGAGAGTGGCCGAAATAAGTCTTATCAGTATAACCTACTCCTTATTTATCTGTGGTTTTAATAAAAATATCACAATACTTACTACAACACATAATATTTTAATTATTTATATCGTATGTATGTGTATAAAAATATAGTTGAATTTTTAATTTTCATTTCTATTATATGTATAATATCTCATTTGTACACACTGCCCTCCTAATGTCTTGAAGAGATCGCCATATGCGACTAAGCCGCCATTTGTAACCTCCATGTATTTTATTTTTTATGATTTACAACTAAGTGTACAATAAAGTGTTAAGTAAATGAACACTGTAATATCCAGGAGGTGACGCCCGGCGCGACTCTGTCCCTACTCGGCGTGAGAGGGTTGAGGGACGAGCCGCTGCACAGATCCGCGCACTGCATCCCGCATCCCACGCAGCATCGACCTCTAGTCAATCCCACCTTGCAGGTAATGTACCAAAACCCATACTCACAAAAACAAAATACACACTTTTTTAAATCGATATAATTTCGATAATTTCATGAGCCTTAACGTAGAGGGATTAGACCTTAATGTCATCCAAAAATACGCTGTTTTCATGTCATTTAGGAAGTTATGAGAGCCAATGAAAGTTGTGAATAGATATAGGACTGAGAAAAGAAAAAATATTAGAAAGACCGACACTGCCCGTTCGGCAAGAAGATAGCATAAAGTTCTCTTAATGTTAACATTATTCAAGATCTGATATCAGAAATGATAATCAAAAAGTCAACATAAAGTTAACATAAAGCTCTCTTATGAGCCATTTTGTGGCATCTTTTAGAGATCATTAAAAAGATATCAGAAAGATAACATTTTCTAGAGATCATAAAGTTAACGTTTTTATGTTAAAATTAAGAGGCTAGTGAAAAATTAAAATTGACATGGAAAATAGGTTTAATTATTGTTTATTTGATAACACAATGAATAATAACGATATTACATATCAATATAAATAATCTTATTATTAAAATTATAAATACTTTTACGGCT
Source organism: Hemaris fuciformis (assembly GCA_907164795.1). NCBI lineage: Eukaryota > Metazoa > Arthropoda > Insecta > Lepidoptera > Sphingidae > Hemaris > Hemaris fuciformis. Next base: position 4,150,865 of record OU015454.1, read on the forward strand.
CAAGTAATTATAAATTAAATAACAATATTACGAACCAATATAAATAAATCTTATTATTAAAATTATAAATACTTTTACGGCTCAAGTAATTATTATAATTATTTAAGTTATTTAAGGCGATCGCCAGCATGCTGAAACCATGATTTTATAACTTTTTCAATTTTCTCTTTATCAGAGGCACTCCACTTTTGTAAAATTGTTTCTGAAAAAATAGAATTATGTATAAAGTTATTAATAAAATTTTTACATAATTTTGAATGTATAATAATATAATATAATGTCCAAACATTAATATTGAAAGTTTTTGAAAAATGTATGATAGTGATAATACAAGTAAAAAATCTGAACATTTTATTACTGGATTAATACTTACGACAACAGCCGTGACCATGAGTATCTGAACCAGGCAAAGACATCTGTTCATCATCTTTAAGTTCTACAAGAGGTTGAATAGGGGGAGGAGACGGTTGTTTAATGCTTGATTGACGAGAGTGATCCCGATGATTCTAATCGGAATATCTGTAAAATAATAATTTTACAAGACAAAAATTAGAAAAAGTGATATACTTAAGTATTTAAAAAAAATTAATGGGATAAAATTAAATTACTGGATTTCTTGATACTTCTTATCTGAGGTATTGCATGCGGAGGTACGTTCAATGAATCTCGAAGATTTTCTGATAAATAAATTAAGTTGATAAAATAAAATTAACAAAGGAAAAAATTTTTTTTAATGCGACCATACCAATACTATCGGAGTCATTATTTAAATGAGGAGACTGAGCACCATCCTTCTGAAAAGAATCAGGATCTTGTGATAAACTTGCAGGCGGAATCTCAACTAAATCATTATCAGTATTATTCTCATTGGTATTATTAAAAGAGCTCATAGATTTATAAGTTGAATGTGAACTCTTGACTGGATTTTCACTTGTACTATGATGAGATGATATAGAAGTTTTAAATGTTGGTGGTGGTTGCTGATTCTTTTGGCTCACGTACGTGGCAGGTGGCATTGGTATATTATTTATTCCGCTATCTGAAAATAAAGTGTTTTATTAGTAAGGAACAAAATAATTATATATAATTGAACAACTTTATTTGTTTCATACCCTCATTTTCAGAAGAACTTGACGATGATATTATCCTCTTTCTACTTTTAGTTTCTATACAATAAATAAAATTAATATTAGAATTATTATATAAAAGATTTTAGGTAAAGGTAAAACAAATACTATTTATTTTTCTTTTCAATTTTCATGCAATATTAAATTTTACAATTTAATTCAAACTAATGATCCTTACTTTTTTGTATATGCGTCGATTCATCTTCTGTATCACAATAGCGTAAAGGTTTATTGCAGTTTCTTTTTCCTTTGTCTACCATTTCTAATTTTTTATTTGTTTTAATAGCAGCAAAACCTTCATCATCATCGAATAATTAGTATTAAGCTAGCATTTTTTGTTTTCGGCCACTTAAAAGTTCGAGAATCTGAATCTACCCATGATGCAGGTATGACTGCAGACGTTTTATCCCAAAAAACTACGTAATACATCTTGTGTTAAGTCCTAAAAAAATATCAAATCAGAAATTGAAAATATTCATTAAATTTTAGCGCATTCTAAATTTTATTTGACACTTTTACAAAGACGATGCTAATGAGTTTTTTTTAAATTAATCAAATCATCTATGTATGTATTAAATTAACAAAATTGTATACAAATGTTTAAAGTTAGTAATAATATAAAAAGTTAAATATTTTTAACTGCATTTAATTGAAATAGCGACAAGCATCGTGTTACAACAATTTTATATAATTTAATTAGTTATAAAATATGAAAAAATGTGTTTATAACCTATATTCATACTTACAAGTTTACTTGTTCGGCAATTTAATTCTTGATAACTAACTGAATAATAAGAATCACAGACTATTAATTATATTTTCAACCAGTATGTTAAGTCAAAAATAATACGTTTATGTTGTAATAATTGAATAAAAAAACACTTAGCAATGCCGAACGAATTACGATGCATAGACCTCTATAATAGGGACACGACATATTGTTCTATACATACAATCGCTTATACAAATATAGCATCCATTTTTAAAGGCACACACTAAAACATATATCTATCTCGTTCTAACTCAGCACTGTAACTCGCAGAAAAACAATATAACAGTATTTCAGTGCGTACACAAAGTGAACCATGAATATACGTAAATACCTAATGAGGCCGAAAATCCGCCATGTTTAGCGCACCAAATGTCATTGTCAGTCAGTTCAGCAGGTACTTGTGTTGTCAAAAAGTCGTGGTTTCAATCAAAATAACTAATTATCTTTCTATTTTTTGTTGACATTTCATTTCCATAGGTTTCCTACTTCATTGGGATATAAATAAAAATCAGCTGATAGTAAGAAGGTCATTACAAAAACATTGGAAAGTTATCCCTTTGATGTCATAAAGATACCAACACAAGTCCTCGAAAAGTCATCATTTAGTTATCATTGAGATTGCTTTAAAATGACATCGGCAAAAAGTTATCGAAAAGACAACATTTTGCTGAGCTCTAAAAGTCAACATGTTTCAGACAACATTATGTCAACTTCCTGACTTTTATGCCGAACGGGTGGTACCGAGCGGTTATCTGAAATATCGTATTTGTGAAAAGGTGTATGTGCGTATTTAAAAGCAAGCATAATACTTAGAAAAATAGAGAGGACTTTTTGTAATTTATGTAACTCAATTTGAAAGAATATTTAAAAAACATTGGAGGCTTTTTGGCCATGACAATAGTAAAGCATGGGAAGTAACATTAATTATATTTGTTTCCGTTACAGGAACTATCTGGAAGCGTAAGCGCTGGTGGTTCCGAGCCGGATTTGAACGCGGTACCGTCGGCCGCGCCCTCCATCGACGCCAGCGCCACCTCCAGCGAGGATGACAAACCAAAAGACAAGAGCAGTATGTCTCGATGTTTATTTATATTATACAACTATTTTATTTAAGACTGATCGTATGCGAAATATTGGAAATTGGCTCCAATTACCATATGAAAATCTAGCCTCTGCCTAATGTATGATTTGAGTCAAGCTAAAGTTTTTTATTGATTATGAGAAACTATACCTATTCGTGAAAAATACACGCTGGCGAGAGATGATTATGCTCTTTTTTCACGTTAGATCATTTAAGTGCCTATACATAATATTATTTGTTAATAAGTCTCTAAATATGTTGATAAATGCATAACTCGATATAGGTTGGGCCTATGTTGTTATCCTTGGAGTTAAAGAAAAATCGTAACAGAGGAAAAAGTCCGTTAGTTTTCCAATACAAAAAGCTTGTATACGGTTAGTATAAGTGCATGTGTTGCGGCAGGCCGTTCCCGCGCGAAGGCGGCGCTGGTGAAGCGCGTGCGCTCGGTGGCGGTGTTCTCGCTGGGCCTGCGCCGCGCGCGGGAGGCGCATGCGCACGCGCACACAGACGCCGACAAGCTCGCGCACGTACGTACTCAGCACACACTACCCACTACACACACATTTTATTTATAATTCATATACGTAACACTGTCTCTGCGATACAAACCATGCTTAGTGCAGAGACCGTAGGATAACCGAATAAGTATGTAAATATGTAACTGTACAAATAAATAAATAGATTAGTAACAAATACGTAGCCCAGCGGATTAGCAAGTTGAAGTGGCAATGGGCCGGGCACATAGCGCGTAGAACTGATGGCCGATGGGGCCAAAAAGTTCTCTAGTGGAGGCCACGTACCGGAAAGCGCAGCGTGGGACGTCCTCCGACAAGATGGTCGGACGACCTAGTAAAGGTCGCGGGACGTCGCTGGATGCAAGCTGCTTCCAACAGGTCCCTGTGGAAGCCATTAGGAGAGGCCTATGTCCAGCAGTGGACTTCCATTGGCTGATGGATGGATGGATGATGGATACGTAACAAATACTTGAAAGAATTTTGCTTTAGTTATTGGATAGATAGATAATGATAGATATGGTTGGAATGTGTAAGAAAGGATATCAAATAAAAAGTGGCAAAAAAAACATAATGCCATAATCATACTATGCCATTCTGAAATTGAATTTAAAACAAAGAGTCCTCGAAACCGACGTGCATGCATGGAGAGAATAATGTCAGTGGAGGAAGCGACAGAGGTGTGTTTGGACCGTAGCATTTGGCGCCTACCCTAACGTGAGTTTATGTATGTATGCTATGGTAATTTAAATGTAAGGCGAGAAAAAGTATTATTTTTACTTTATAAATTTTCCGTGTGTGCTACGGCCGTATATCCTCTACTCTACGATTTATTAATTTGATATTAAACTATAAATACATAAATCAATACGACAAATATTAGAGCCACATATCATATCGATATGAATTAAAAATTATTTTTGTTTCCCCTTCAGACTCCACCCGCTCCGATGTTGGGCGGCGAACTGTCCCTCATACCGATCGAGCAGCTGATTCAAGTCGACGACGTGAAGCCTCGAACCACGTAGAGCTGGTACTTGTTCAACTATTGTATCGTACGTCTAGTGCCCTCGCAGTATTGTGTCGATAGTTTACTGCACACTATGTGGTGATGTCTATAATGTGCATTTCCTTAGGCTGAGAGAGAAAATGATGGAGTGAGTGAGTGAGAGAGAGAGAGAAAAATGAGTCTAGTTAAAGCAAGCCCTTATTGTATGAATGTAACACTTATATTCTCATGAAGAAGAAACTGAGCACACTGCTACGAGATTGGTTGGTTGTTTGTGGAATTTTACTTTTTATTTTATTTTAATATCGATTGATCGATGGATCTTTTGGATGGATCTTTCCGAGGTAATTTCTTAAACTACCTTTAAAGCGTCACTTATTAAAAAAAATGTATGGAATGTTTACTAGCAGTAATGTTTGTAGTTTCATGTATGTCTGAACCCGGGTTTTGGATTAAAAACCATATGGGGTAGTCGATTTCAGTGAATTTTCAAATCAACAAATATGATTATTACAAAATGAGACCTGTCAAAAGTATCGTAGTAAATGAAGAAGGATAAAGTGTAGCAGCGTATGGACATGCATAAGGTGTAGTGCTGTGGTAGTATTATCGATAAAATACACGCGATTAAACAATAAGTGTAAGAAGTACAATCGATTAGTTACCGACACTATTATTGCTATAGACAACGCCTATACAAATAAATCATAGATTATTAGAATTGTCTCTGTAAGCGTTAGTTTTGTATGTTAAATTCCGAAGCGAAGTACTTTAGTCGACGTTTTTGTATGGGTAATTTAGCTTTTTTTATATAGTGATGTGTTTAATTAGTGTGTTGATATATCGAGTTTTTTTCTTTTCGTCCGCCTATCGACAGTATAATAATATTTATATGAATGTAATGTTATCGTTGAAAAATATGAATACGTTCAGTTTAATGTTACTTGTTTTAATAAAAACCTGTTTATCGAAATGCAACTTAGTTCTGTTTGTTCGATGGCAAGAATGTTAGGTATTGTTTGCAAGGTAACAACGATATTTGAGAGTGTATTTCAATATTTTAACTTTACCCGATTTTTATCAGTATTTGGGAAATGTTTACAACTACAGTATATTTTATTATCATCTTCCGAATAATCGATGTTAAAATTTTATTATCGGAATGTTATTGGCTTTGCCGGTTTGTTGTGTGAAATATAATCTTGATGGTGTGATAATGGTTTACCGAAATATGATGATATTTTTAACACTTTTTACAAATTTTTGATGTTACATCGTATGTTTTTTTTAATACTAAAGCAATTTGTTCGACAATAATTTCGAGTTTTCCTAATTCTCTCGACGTCTTGCTATTTTCCAGTATTTCAATCTTTACTTATCTATAATATTTTCATACCTATGTGTCGCCTAAATGACCAGAAGTTATATTGATAAATAAATCGTTAAATATTTTTCAACATGGACGTACTGTTATAGTTACTTAATGCTCCCTTATCTCCTTACATTCCCTATTGCCTACTCATCACTCTCAACTATTATAAATACCGGCCTCATTCATTCCTTCTAGTCAGTACAATTCACGTCCTAATCCAGACTCCACGATAGACGGCTGTCTCAAAATTAATTCTTGTATTTTTTTAAAACCAATCACGAAAGACATAATAACAGTACGTACTTGAAGTTGTTGTTTTTTTACAGCGTTAGTTGTAAATAAATATTGTAATCTTTGTCTTACCTTAACCCTTTTAATACAGCTAGGATTTCTTCTTTATTCATGTCGTTGTATTTGTACGATAGTATTCAGTTGCACGCCACGAATGTATAGAAATAGGTACATACAACAAAATACAAAACATATTTAAAAAAGCGTAGTCAAGGAAACTTCTTTTGAAAGATTATCTTTTTGTAAAATATTTTAAACCATTTCTCTATAAAGGCAATCTTTTTTGTGTTGTATCTTCTCTCCATTACTTCCCACTCGAACTCCTCCATTTTCCTAAATCTTAGTCATCCTCTACAGTAACAACTTTAGCTCTCATATTGTTCTTGATTACATATTGGTATCGCCTCGTTATCTCTCCTTCCCAACCTCTATTGCAGTTATTTCCAGACTATGTTCTTCGAAATCCTATTTTTAGCATTATAGTGAGAGTTGTAGCAGGAGAAAAAAATGAATGATCGAAATGTCTTCCAATTGTTTTTGTACCGAGTTGGTGGCATGTAACTGGATGCTAGGAAATGTAAACTAAGTAATGGAATTGTTATGAAGTTTAGGATAGTACATTCTATACTAGATAAAATAAGTTTGTATAGTATAGTGAATGCGGCTATATTTTGCTAATATGTTCATACAAATGCTATTGTTGTTTTCAATTGCTCAATATAAATAACTCACGAGTCAATTACGATACACAAACATTTTGACGACAGAATTCCTATGACAAACGTCAGTTTTATTTTAATTCTTATTTTATTTGTGTATTTTTTGTATCAAAAAACCGTTATACAATGTGTAAAATATTCACGTTGGCTCTTTAAAAGGCAAACTTCAATAATATACTTTTTTATCGCATATATTATATTTTATAATACATGTAAAATACGTCACCGAAAACCGATTTATCTACTTCTTTTTCATAATGTATTTCAAATATTTTTCCCAATATTAAACTGCTCCCGAATACTTCACGCATTGTGTATTACAAGTATTATTTAAAGCGGTATTTATGTATGTGCATTTGCGCTTAGTTTTAGTTGACACATAATGACGTTTATGTATGTCAAACTGTGGTGACGTTTTATTATGTCACTATTATTCGTTTATTTGTATCTAAATATAATTGCAAAGGTATATGTGCATTGGAAATGTAACGAAGAAAAAAGTACAAAATCTTTATTCATGGGAGTCATGCATTTGATACTTAAAAGGTTCATAGATTCACTCAGACTATGCCATATTAATCGACAGTTTACACAACGCCAATCATTGAGGTCCGGGTACCTACTACCTTAATCAAAAATATATCCAGCTCAATTCCAAATCTTACCACAATTTTCAAATCTTTCAACATCGTATGAATTTATAGTCCATATACAAAATAAAAAAATATGATTTATTTAATTTTTCTTAAATTTATATTTGATAATTAATAAAGAGGAAAGAGAGAGAGAGGTAGAGAAGATTAAGGTATTCAACATATATGTATGATTCGGCATTATTGCTTAACTATTTCCGATGTTACAAAACTAAGACTAAATTTTCATGGTAGGGACCCTTACCTTCAATAGTTTCATGCAATCCACACGTAATCAATTTGACTGTGGTTGTCATTAATCTGAGTGATTTTGACCACCACGCTTAAAGGTATATAAGATAACCAACATGGTACATGCAAGAATATTTCGCTCAAGGAACGCCCAGTAGAAGCCCCGTACAAGAGATTTACTGGTTTCCGTTTTCAATCCTTTCTATTTCTCCATGTAAAGTCCTTTAGTGAACTGCGAGGAAGCAATTGAAGGAGCAAACGAAAGGAGAAGTGATAAGATATGTTAAGGGTTATATGTTGGAAACAAATCTTAAAACTCATCTAGAAGGTTTTTTGCATACTGTCAAGTGAGACTAAATAATTTTCTTAATGTAAACTATGAATTATGTAAGTCTTTCTGGTTATGTGTAGCTGTAGAGAGGAAATTCTTTAGCAAACAGTAAACCACATCAGATAATAAGTGCAGTGCAGTTCAAGTAGTGTGTCCAGTGTCGAATTGTAAGAAACGATTACTAATCTTCCGTCATCAGTCAAAATACAGATTCGCAGGCTGATCTGGACTGCGACATATTAGCGTGTGTAACTATGGCGGGTTTTACACCCTAAGCACGAAGGCCTCTATACAACTGTACCGAAAAAAAGTTACTATCAAAGGAAGGAAACTGTTATATGGGAAGTGTGCATTGTTCTTTTCACATTTACTATTGTAAACTAAATTTATGTGATAATACAAAGCTTCGTTATGAACAGCGTCGTGTCCTAGCAGAACAATTCGTTGTTGCAATTATTTTTTATACGGAGTATTGATGAATGTTGCAATTTTAGTAGATTAAATATTAAGTTTGCAAAATACTATGTTTTTTATTCGTGTATGTCCTTACTGTCTGTGGCGGTCGTAGGTACTAAAGGTGGTACCTACAACTGTTAATTACAAATGAAAAAATATGTCTAGGTTAATAATAACTTTTGACTCGGTGTCATAAATTAAAATTTTAATTTGGAAAATAATGTTTAAAATTCTCATTTTTATTTATATATAAAAGCAAACTCGTCTGTGCGCCATAGGAAAATTAAGTTAATAATATATTTGTGATGTCAGAATTCATTGAGAATTCTATAAATAATAAATACACTTACAATATTGGAAATAAAGATCTTTGAATAAATGCTGAGATCTCATGAACAAATATTTACAATAAGCAATTTATCAGTACTAGGATAAAATAATGATTAAATTGTAATTGAATAATTAAGTTTCCACCCCAAACTACTAATAGTTATTTTATTATATACTTCTACAGCCTTAGGCAATATTAAAAAAATGTAACGTAATACATCATACCTTGTACTATCCTGTGTAACTTTATTTTTATTGTGTTTATTATAATCTCTTTAAATATTAGAATTCTTTACCTATAATGAATAACATTATCTAAAAAAATCGTATTTAATGTATAGTGTAATATGTTTATCGAGTATATGGTCAAGCTAATCTATTTAATGAGGGTATTGAGGGGAGCATATTGAGGGTTTTAAATCCTATAGGCAATCCTCGAATTTACCAATAAAAATAATTGGAAACCACGCGTCCAAAAATAAAACAATTCTTTATATCAATAATATACTTTATTATCATTAATGTTTTGTATTAAAATAAACATGATATATTCGTAAAATAAATGAGACAAAAAATATAAAGTCCTAGTCCTGAGAATTCATTTCAATAGAAGTATCATTTAATTTACGACAATTGTAACTGCTTTCGCAAACTTGTTTCTTATATAAGAGATAATTCAGTTCTTCGTTGTTAAGAGACTTCATCTTACTTATTAAATTTTTATAGTGATCTTTCTCGTAATTAATATAATATTCTGGCAACAAAACTAACGCAAAATAATGGGTTTCAAACTTTTCTGTTTCGACAAGTTTAATACATATATCGATGAATACATCATCCAGCTTTTTATAATCGACTGAGGGCAATTTATAGAATAAAGTGGTGGTAAAGTTTTTAAATATGCGTACAATGCTTTCAGTAGCTGTTACATAATATATGCGTCGTTCAATAAATTCGTTTAATAAATTTGTTAATTCATTGGCAAATCTATCAACGCACTCTTTAATGATTATTGTTTTGTCTTTATCTACATCCATTTTTACGACAATACTATGTTTATGAATCATAACTTTCCCTAATATAATGCTTAGTCTAGTAGACCACACAGCCTCATATATGTGTCTAAGTGGTAGAGCTTCTTGCAATTCTTTTAATACTGGTTCTAGCAACTTAATCCCATTCAAGCAGTTGTCAGTGTCTGTATTCGATATATTATCGTGGACATCTTTAAGGAACTCTTTGAAAAATAATCTAATGAAATATATATTTTCATCTGTTCTGTTCCATAATTTTATACATCCTTTCACTATGGATTGAAGAATTTCTATTTTTCTTGCCACAACATCATTGTCTGGAAAATACGTAACGTATTGGGCAGTCAGCTTCCATTTAGCTCTAAGAAAACAGTGTATGTGAGTTTCATATTTGTTACGCATTTGCTCTTTTACCAGCATGTTGGTGATGTGATCAGTAACAATTGATTCAATTAAATCTTGTTGCATTAGATTTATGTTGTTTCTCATGTTACCTAGTATTTTAGTTTTGTATTCGATAAATTTGGTTTTCTCCGGCATTGTGTTCATTACCTGCCATGTATTTAGAATATGATCGCCTAAGATGTGATTCGGTAAGTTAGTTGCCAATAAGATATCGAAAAATTTATTATCATCATTCTCAGTTACATTAAGCGTAAAAAATTTAAACGCCTTAAATAATTCCTTTTGTAAAAGCTCATCATCAACATCAGCAATTTTATTTTTTAGAGCTTCATACAGAACTATTCTGAGTGAGACATTTTTGGTAGCATTCCAGAGGTCCATAATTTTCTTTACGCTTATTGTACCAAAACACTTGAACGCCAAACGTATGCCATGCTTCTGTATTGAAGCTGGACCTTTAAGTAAGAATTCAATTAACTCTGTGGTCAAAGGAGGCGGCAAGTTAGCTGCGTATGATTGAATCATTGGTAAACAGAATTTTAAGTAATCACCTCCAATATACTTCTGTAAATAGGCTATTGGAACAACCGGCCGCGAAAAACATACATACTTACACACGGCTTTTCTAATGTACAGTAGTTTTCTATCAATTTCACGATGGTTTATTTTCGATTCACCGGGTTTATACTTTTTAACTAAGTCTATTATATCAGCAATATCTGCTATTTGAAATATACCATAAATAACAATGTTACACGTTTTTTCATATAGATCTTTTGACTCCAGTAACTCTCTGTAAAGGTCCATATACTTGAGTGCTAAATCCATAGAAAAATAAGTCCTTAACTTACGGAGAACTTTATTGTGCTGGAATGAAGTTTCTATAATCATGGCTCTTACTCTTGGAATTTCTGACACAAAAAGTGACGCATCTCTTTTTAAAGTCTTTAGTAAGTCCATCTGAGTGAAACGTTTCTCTTTTTCTGCAAACGGAAATTGATACTCATATTCGTCATAGTTTAGAAACACATATTTCATAACTATCTCTGGGATATCTTTTTTAGTCTTATTATATTGCTTTACCAACTGCAAAACGCCATGTATATAGTTTTCAACTTCATTTTCAATGTCTTTGTCGTATTTATCAATATCGAATTTTTCTATTTTCTCTAAATAAAATTTCATTAGATATTGAAACACAAGTTCTGCTTTATCTTCTGGTAATTTGTCAGTATATTTTTTTATCCCACACGTATATATTCCTCTGTCAATAAATTCAAGAAGGGCGGGATGCAACTCTTTTTTATGAATTATAGCATAAATTATCGCTACATATTTACAATCCAAATCAGAACTGCAATAATTCTGATTATCATATACATCCATACTATGTAATATGTTATCGAAAGCATTCCAACAATCTTCATCAAAGTCAAAATAGTTGTGATTAAATAGAACTATGTCAACAAATCTTTGCTTGTAACTTGTCATCTCGTTGACATGCCTCTGGTAATAATAATTAAATAAAGTTTCCAATTCGCGATTCGTTTCTACGATATGTATTAGAATATAAATAATATCATTGCGTCGTTCCGCGTCAGAAGCGGTCAAAATATATTTTTTAATTGGCTCAAATGCTTTTTCAAAGGAGATATGCCTGTACCATAAATAGTCCTTATCATAACCAAAATGTTCTTTATTACCTTCTAAGTGTTTTAAGGCCCAAAGCTCTCTTTCTTCTTTTGTCATCATCTTGTACATACTATTGTAGTAAAAATGAATGTCCATTTCAAATTCTTCCCCAGGGTAATGGGTATTAAACATATGTTTGATGTACTGGTACCTTTCTGGAAGTGGTATTACCTCTAACAGGTACTCAAACTCAGAATAAAATTTCTCACCCCAAAACCTAGCGCTAGTACTAGGAATCAAACGAGCAATATAATCTTTGACGTCGTCAAGACTGCTATATTTAATCAACATTGACTTATTAAGCATGTTAATGTATAACGATAAGTGACGTAATATTCTATCCTTGTGATTTTTTATAACATGTTTAGATATTCTCAAACCAAGCCGCTGTGATCCACGCCAAACCAACTTGCGCTTAAAAATATTTTTTTCTATCAGATCAAGGTATTTCTCATTTGACAAGGAATAGAAGTGACTGAGACTTCTGACATATTTAATAAAGTCACCAATATCTAGATTTTCTAAAACAATATCTGCCAACGTGATAGAATTGCCAATAAGAGCTATCATAGTCTCATCAGTTAATATAGGTATATTTTCCCCCTTCATTATATCTACTTTGAAAGATTCTGAGGTTTTTAAAAGGAACTTAATAGCAATGTCGCTTAAGTTAGCCTGCATACAATAAGTATAAAAACCAGCTGCGCGTTCATTGGTCACGTACATAGATATTACAGTTAGGAACTTTCTTCTCATTTTAAAAGAAATTTCTGGGAAAACTTCTTTCTCAAGATAATCTGGATTGATTATGTTTGAGAACTCTGCGTCATAAAGCCATGTACATTTCAATGCCTTAGTAATGTAAAAATTGTCTCCACACCTCAGGGTTTCCAAGATGTACTCGACGTTTTTATACTTGTCCGCCAATTTGATTTTAAATAGTCTATCCGCATCTGATTTTTCAGCTTGTACTTTGACATCGTCAAATGACACACCTTGTGATGCGGCTTCATTCACTTTATTGTTCAAATCTCGATGTCTTTCATTTAAACCATTTCCTTGTAACGCGATCATCTTTGTGTACTGAAAAATAAAACAATTTACTTCACGTATCTATCTTCAACCACAAAAAAGATAACATCATACTCCATATAGTATGTATAGACTACAAGCCTATGGAAAAAATAACCTGTGAAATGAACCAACGTGAATAACGCTTAGAAGGCTTCTGTTACTATATCATAAAATAACTATGAGCGCTATGCCGTCATTTCTGAGCGTATAACATTACGCTACGACACAGTAACCATAAACACCGCACCGGCATAGCTAGTGTATAAATGAGACGTGTCCGAGAAACTTTCCTATGACCAATTAAACAAGTTTTTTTTAGGTCTAAGATATTCTAGTAACACAACTCTGCAACAATTATAAAATCTAAACCCGATACACTTGTGTGAATTACTATAGACCGTTTATTTAGTTTAGTAATTTTGCACGCGTGATTTGATTAAAATGGTGGATCTGGCTTTAATTGCCGTTCATGCATACGATAACAGAATATAAAAAACTGATAAAATAAATTAATGTCTGTGGGCGACGCACATATTCCCACACATCTATATGTCTGTGAACCGGATTTTTCGCCGAATTTCTGCGATAGTACACTAAACCAATATTTTTCAACGCAATCGTCCAATAGCAGGCCGGTATATTATGATTATATCATCGTTACATACGTTCCACTACTGGGCACGGGCCTCCTCTACAACTGAGAGGGTTTAAGCCTTAGTCCACCACGCTGGCCTAGTGCGGGTTGGCGGACTACACAACTAAGAAATTCCTAAGATCTTTTAGGTGCGCTGGTTTCACTACGTTGTTTTCCTTCACCATTAAAGTACGCGATAATTCATTGTGAATACACACATAACTTCGAAAAGTCAGAGGTGTGTGCCTGGGGTTTCAACCCGCAACCATAGAGATTCTCGACCGCGAGCCTAAACCTCGAGGCCATCAAGACTGTTATGGTAAAATAATATAAACAATAAATAATTAGACATAAGTCGAAAGATAGACACAAAGTTTTACTTGGCATTCATGCCTATGTACAAAATATAACTAATGAAACGTACAAAGAAGATCCTATTACTCGTACAGTCGTACAATGGACGAAAATAATTCCTAATATGCAAGCAAACGAGGATTAACCGAGGGATTAAATTGTGTACGTTACACTAGTGGCTCGAGTATTTCGGATACCAAGACGCCATTTCGGCCGTCGCGGATTTGAATCCAAGGCACACACATTTCTAAATATTTTCAGTGTTGAAGTTATTTGTGCAATGAATTTCAATAATTAATTGTAATTGTACACTTTAACAAATACACCGTCATGAACCCTACATGCTTAAAAGTTGTTCACAAAGAGCTTATGATATATGCTTTTCACAAAACTGCACTATGTTAGCATTTGTATACTGATAACCCTCCTCAGCTATACATGGGATGAAACAATTTTTATCATTATAGCATGTGAGAGAAAAATTGCTACAGTGAGAATGAGAATGGAGATGAACATTGCAAATTGCAATAGAGGAAAATATATATCAGCATGAGTACACTGTTGGGTACTGGCATCTACAACTGGGAGTTTGGCATTAGTCACAACACTGAAATAGTGTAGAATGGCAGATGACACATGCAAATGGAGAACTTTAAGATTTGCTGGTTGAGGAAATATATGAGAACTCTTGATAGTACTTGTATATAAATTATGTATTAACTTAATCATTACCATCTTTTACACAAACACAATAACACATTCAGAGGAGAGTACTAAAATGTAACAAAGTGACCTTTGCTTGCCTAAGCTATTATATTTATCAAATTGATTCTAAGGACTTGTTGTACTATTTATTTAAAAACTCATATACATCTCTTTTGCAATTTTTTACAATAAGAACCATTATAATTTGTAGTAAATAAGATTATCATTGATAACTTACTCATTAATGTCATAATATTTATTCAATAAACCGCATAGAAATATTATGTCTACCGCTTCTAAGAGTAAGATAAAACAAGCATAAAAATCCTCAAAACATAATATGTAATAGAAATTTGGGTAGAAATAGTAGACAAATTATATATTTTTGTATTTATCACTTGGAAAATTATTTTCCTATTGCATTTATGTACTCTATAAAATATCTGTAAATGCCAAATGTACATGAAATAATGTCCATTATCTATCATTATCAATACATTACTTATCCAAGTATGACAATATTTTCATAGCTTGACTGAAAATTCTTTAGGTATTGTAATCTGTTGCACTAAGATCAAATATCTCTGCGTCAGAGCAGATCCAAACCCAGCAAAAGGTATACACCTTGGATGGATAGAAATATTTATACACCAAGTATTCCTTACTTGAAAATTACAGTAATGATTAATTGTTATGAATTGCAAACAGAAAAAAAATGTCATAAAGATTTTATATTATATGTCAAATGTTGTGTTATATAATATGAATGTATAAAGATGAATTAGAACAAAACCTTGATTTTCCAATACATTAATGTCTTGTTTTGAATATATTCAACACCAATTTAATTCCAATCAGAATAAGAGTTGAAATAAAGTTTGCAGTATCAGTTAAATGCAAATCTCAAAATAAATGGACTAAATGTGTGAAATTCATGATGCAGACACTTTTATAGATTTATAATTGAATAAGAAAACAAAGTAATAAGTAGTAAGGAAGTTGGTTACTCTTGCAAAAAAGTAACTGAATAGATTTTAATGACATTTTGCATGGATATGGCTAGATTAAAAGGGCTTTCAAGCACTGTAGTACATGACGTGTAATTGTAGGTATTTTAACAGGATGTTAAATAATGATAATAAATGACAGGAAAAAGTTTATATTGGTGTTCTCGAGATTAATTTTAAATCTGTACCTACTATTTCATCGTTATCTTCATATGATAAACATATTCATTAGAAGATAATTGCTATTGCTAATGACTAATACGAATTTCACAATATTTTTAAAAGCATATTTAAGAATGCTGTTATCCAAAAATTAACAGCTTCGGTTAACCAAATAATATGTTTTTAAGTAGAAAAGAAGTTAAATATTAATTACCTGATATATTTATCTGATGAGGATCAACTAACACGCAATACTTTTGGCAATTTAGTTTTATATAAAAACATACATTTTATGAACCGGTTAGTATGAACAGAATTTCAGAATGATGTCAATATGTCATGTCATTCGCTTAATATAGTCCTAAAAATAGATGGGATAGCTACTGAGTACTGCGGTGCAATCGATATAAAGCGAAATACTCGGGCAAACAAATTACAATCGAATAGAAATGCACCATCGACTGAATTAGAAAAACTATTTAAAATTGATAAATATTATATTATGCTCGAAAAGGCTTATGATCGGGTTCCACGTGAAGTTGTATGGTGGGCCCTTAAGAAGAAATGTGTGCCTGAGAAGTACCTGCAGTTGATTCAAGCCATGTACTGTAAATGCAGTACTCAAGTCCGGACAGCAGCTGGTCTTACCGCCAGTTTCGATGTCGCTGTTGGTGTGCACCAAGGGTCGGCTCTTAGCCCTTACCTCTTCCTGTTGATTATGGATGCTGTTACGGCAGGTATACAGGAAGAGGCACCCTGGTGCATGCTGTTTGCTGACGACATCGTGCTGGTGTCAGAAAGTGGCCACGAGGTGCAGAACAAGCTGGAGGTGTGGCGGCACAGACTTGGAAATTTTGGCCTTAAAGTCAGCAAAACCAAAACACAATATATGTTTTGCGACTATGGCGGTCTTTCAAGTTCTGTGTCCGTCACACTCGATGGAATGTCGATACCAGTTTGTTCCGAATTTCGCTACCTTGGGTCACTTTTGCAAAGCGACGGAGATATAGACCGGGACGTAAGGCAGAGAATCAACTCAGGATGGATGAAATGGCGACAGGTCTCATCCACAATATGTGACCCCAGAATGCCCCTCAAATTGAAGGGCAGAATATACAAGTCCATAATAAGACCTGTCGTACTGTATGGATCGGAGTGTTGGGCTACGAAGAAGACGGACGAAAGACGACTGCATGCAGCGGAAATGCGAATGTTGCGATGGATGTGTGGTGTAACACGGTTTGACAGAGTGAGGAATGAATATGTTAGAGGAAGCCTGAAAGTAGCTCCTCTGATAGAAAAGCTGAAAGGAAACCGTCTGTCGTGGTATGGGCATGTTATGAGGAGGGATGAATCATACGTAGGAAGAAAGGTGATGGATATGAAAGTTGTTGGATGGGCGAGCAGAGGAAGGCCAAAGAAAAGATGGATGGAGTGCGTGACTGAAGATATGAAAGAAAAAGGGGTGAATGAAGACATGACGGCTGATAGGGATGTTTGGAAGGATAAAACATACTGCGCCGACCCCAAATGAAATTGGGAGCAGGGCAAGGCAATGATGCTATAAACTCGCAAGATTTTATCACCAAAAGTCATAAGTATCATTTCTTTCTACTGTAAATTTGTAAAACTGGAAATCAGCTGTTGTTAGTCTTACAATTACACATACCTACCTACAAAATTTTACTACCTACTTGAAATTTTCCGGAGGTTTTTTTGGCTTTTCCTATAGATTTTGACACCCTTAATTTAAATCTACCACCCGTTTTCACCTATCAGCTTTAGTTTCTAGTACCTATACAGCTTTTTTCATATTATTTTTTTAAGGTAGCCGCACATTTACAAATTAAGTGTTGTATTGTTATCAGTTAAGTTAAATATAACGCCATGTCTTCGTCAAAAAGAAGTTGTCTGAATAATCCAGAGTGTTTTTGCTTTATTTGTGGTGAAATGTTTTAAACATCAGAAAATCGAATACAGACTTTGTGAAAACGGCCTATTTTGACTACTTTAAAGTGCAAGTGCGTACTTTAGATAAACCGTGGGTGCCTAAAACCTTTTTTTTTTGCAAATATGTGTGGATTTTAAAATGGTATATTTTCTTTAATTACAGCAAAGTGAATTCACAAAGTATCCATGTTTTATTTGCCTTTGCGATATTAGGGACAGAAACCACCATTGGACTCGGAAAGACTGGCCTATTAGAGAAAATTTATTCCCTGGAAAGCAAAATGTTACACATTCTCCTCCTGTCAATAAAGATCGCATTATTTTGCTACCATTACACATAAAACTTGGCATTATGAAGCAATTTGTTATGGCGCTCGATATAAATGGTAACTGTTTTGAGTAGGTATATTGCACAGAAATTCCCTGGTCTCAGTACAGAGAAGTTATAAGCTGGGATATTTGATGCCCCCTAAATAATGCTGCTAGTAAATGATATTTTTTTTATTATAACCATGAATGAAACCGAGTCCAATGTATGAAAGGCATTTGTGTCCGTTATAATAAACTTTCTAGGTAATACCAAAGCTCCAAACTACCAATACTTAGTTCAACATATGTTATCTTGCCTCAAAAGTGTTGGTTGTAACATGAGCGTCAAGCTTCACTATTTAAACTCCCATCTAGAACATTTCCCCGAATATCTTGGCCACTTTAGTGATGAACAAGGAGAAAGGTTTCACCAAGAAATTTGTACTGTAGAGGAAAGATATAAAGGTAAATGGGATGTGCACATGATGGCAGGATTACTGCTGGAGCTTGAAAAGAGTCCTACCTCAAGCTTCTCATTCAAAAAAATCATCAAAAAGATCATTTTTAGCCGCTTTTGAAGATTAAATTTATGTTTGTGATAAGTTTTTCATGTTTTTTTATACCAAAATGCACATAACATCATATCACAAAACTAAAGCTGATAGAAAAACACGGTTTTCATTTTCAGAATCAGGGGGCCAAAAATATTTAGAAAAGCAGTTAAGTTAACTGGATTTTTTTGTAGATAGGTATGTGTTATTTGTCATCAACAAACGATCACAGGACTTGCAATTTTTATATAACACTTCCCACTCCATGGCTGCAAGTTGGTTTTGTGGAGGAGTGTCATTAACTACTAAGACTGCTTTGTCTCGCGGCGCGAGTTAGTGCCGTGCGATCTAGAGGTCCCGGGATCGATTCCCTAGTCGAGCAAAATGTTATTGGGTTTTTTCACTAGGAAATTGTCAATAGCAGCACGAAGTCTAGAAAAGTACCCGAAAAACAGCAATAGGCCCCTATTACGTGGGACTGATACATAGGTACGTACTCCAGGTGGAGTGTGGGTGCAGAAATGCACATCTGTCTACCGCTTCGAGGAATCAGGCGGTACGTATTTATATTATCATTGAGGCGGCTTAGCTTAAAAAAAAACATTCTTCGTTTCCTCCACTCCACGGAATATAATACTAATATGGAGACTATAAAGGGGAATATAAAGGTAGGTAGAATATAAAGGGGCCATGGCGACGACCTATTTCGCAAAAAATGCACCTGGGGGTTTTAGTTCGTAATATGCTGGTAAAGAAATTAAGTGTTGGGGACCAAACTCGACCCTCTCGAAGTATTTTCTCCTTCTCATAAAGAATATATTACAAATACTTTTATCGCGGAAACTAATTATTATACAAAATAAACCAACGCAAAGATTAATTTCACCAAAAATGCCACTGAGGTCGTTTCAATATTTGCAAACTAGTGCAAGATTTCGACAAAATATGGAAATTCCACATGCGTGCAACGCAGTTACACAGCACCAAATACTTAAGATCCCGCAAATAAATAATAAGCTTAATTTAAATTTACTATTTTAGGTTGCAATAAAAGTATGTAATAATATATTTAGTTCAGAACTGTAGTTCTCAAGCTTTCCTGTATTGATAAAATATAGACTTCGTTTAAAATAAAACAAATATATTAAACTGACAATATTCTTTATTCTTATCATAAATATTTATACATAAAATATACTTCATATAAAAGTAAAAACATGATAAAATTATATTACAGTAAAATACTCTTACAGTTACAATACAATTAATCATTACTACTCGCCCTGTATTTTACGATAATCATAACCACTGTCAAGTACTTGTTTACGATATAAGAAATAATTAATCTCTTTATTATTTAAGGACTTCACCTTACTTATTAATTTTTTGTATAAATTTTCTTGACAATTACAATAATTAGGGGGCAACAAATCTAACGCCAAATAATGGGTTTCAAACTTTTCTTCCTCAACAAGTTTAATACACATGTCGACTAATACGTCATCCAGGCTTTTATCTTCAACTGTGGGTAATTCATTGAATAAACATGAGGCAAAATTTGTAAGTACATCTTTAATGCTATCTGTAGCTGTTATGTAGTAATCACCCTGCTCGATGGATTCATTGAGTAACTTTATAAACTCACTGGCAAACCAATCCACGCACTCTTTTAATATTTTCTTATCATCCACAACTTTGTCCATCTTTGCGACCATGCGATATTTTTCAACTAATGCCTTTCTCAATATTACGCTTACTCGTAAAGACCATAGCGTTTTATATATTTCTATTAACGGAAAAGCTCCTTGCAACTCTTTTACCACTGGTTCTAATAAGCTAATTCCATTCAAACAGTTTTCCATGTCTGTAGCTGACATACTACTGTTGATATTGTCAAAGAATTCACTGAAATTTTTTCTAATGAAATAGATGTCGCCACCTGTTCTATCCCATAAATTTATGCATCGTTTCACTATGGTAAGAAGAATTTCTAATTTTCTTTCAATAACATTTTTATCTGGTAAATATGCTATGTATTTTGCGGTTAGATTCCACTTAGCTGTAACTAAATCGTATATGTGACAATCATAATGACTTCGTATTTCTTCTTTTATAAGCATGGATGTGACATGATCAGTAACGATTGATTCAATCAAATCTTGTCGCATTAATTGTAAATCGTTTGCCATATTTTCTATTAGCTTACTTTTGTATTTAATAAATTTCGGTTTATCGGGCATTGTGTTCATTACCTGCCATGCATTTAAAATATGTTCACCTAAAATGTGATTCGGTAAATTGGTTGTCAATAAGGTATCGAAAAACTTATCATCATCATTCTCGCATGCTTTAAGCGTGAAAAATTTAAACGCCTCAAATAATTCCTTTTGTAAATGTTCATCGTTTACTTCAACCATTTTACTTCTAACAGATTGATACAAAACTACTCTGAGTGAGACATTTTTGGTAGAATTCCAAAGGTCCATAATTTTCTTTACGTCTATTGCGCCAAAGCACTCGAACGCCAATCGTATGCCGTGCTTCTGTATTGATGCTGGAGATTTAAGTAAGAATTCGAGTATTTCTGTAGTCAGAGGAGGCGGTAAATTAGCTGCGTATGATTGAATCGTCGGTAAACAGAATTTTAAATAATCACCTACCATATACTTTTGCACGTGTGCTAGTGGAACAACCGGACGCGATAAACACACATACTTACATATAGCTTTTCTTATATACAAAATATTTCTGTCGATAACGCTGTGGTCTATTTTTGATTCAGTTGGAATATATTTTTTAACAAAGTCTATTTTTTCAGCAATATCCGCTACTTGAAATATTCCAAAAATAGCAATGTTACACGTGTTTTCATATAAATCTTTTGCCTCCAGTAATTCTCTGTAAAGGTTCATATACATTAGTGCTAAATCCATAGAAAAATACGTTCTTAACTTTCGGAGAACTTTATTGTGCCGGAATGCCGTTTCTTTAACCATGGTTTTAACTCTTGTAATTTCGGACGTAAACAGTTTTGAATCCCTTTTTAAAGCTTTGAGTAATGTATC
Organism: Hemaris fuciformis; assembly: GCA_907164795.1. Classification (NCBI taxonomy): domain Eukaryota; kingdom Metazoa; phylum Arthropoda; class Insecta; order Lepidoptera; family Sphingidae; genus Hemaris; species Hemaris fuciformis. The sequence goes on from OU015454.1 coordinate 4,172,691, forward strand.
CTGAGTAAAATGCTCTCTTTCTTCTGCAATCAAAAATTGATTCTTGTATTCGTCAAAGTCTAGATGGACATATTTCATAACTATCTCTGGGATATCTTTTCTTGGTTTATTATATTGCCACATTAAATGCAAAATATCGTGTATATATTTTTTAACTGCATCTTTAACACCTTCGTCGTATTTATCAATATCAAAATTTTCAATTTTCTTTAAATAAAAGCTCCTCAGATATTGATACACTAGTTCTGCTTTATCTTCTGATAATTTGTCTGTCTGCTGTTTAAATCCATACATATATAATCCTTGATCTATAAATTCTTCGAGGGCGGAATGCAACTCTTTTTTATGAATTATACCATAAATGATTGCTATAAATTTATATTCTATTTTACAACAATAAGCATTCTGATTATCGTAAACATCCATACTATGTAATATTTTGTCGAAAGCACTCCAACAATCATTATCAAATTCAAAATATTTGTGATTATCTAGAACTATATCAACGAAATTTTCCTTGTAACGTGTCATTTCGTTAACATGCCTTTGGTAATAATAACTGAACAGTTGTTCCAAGTCGCGATCCGTTTGTGCGCTATAAATTAATACACTAACAATCTCGTTACGCAGTTCCGAGTCAGAAGCGGTCAGTATATATTTTTTAATTGCCACAAAGGTCTTATCAAAGGCGACAAACTTGTACCATAAAAAGTTTTTACCGAAGCCAAAATGTTCGGTTTCAGCTTCTACATGCTTTAGGGCCCATATCTCTCTTTCCTCTTTTGTCATAATACGGTGTACATCATTGTAATAAAAATTAATGTCCATTTCAAATTCTTCTCCAGGATAATTCGTATTAAATATATGTTTGATGTACTGGTACCTTTCTGGAAGTGGTATTACCTCTAACAAGTACTGAAACTCAGTATAAAATTTCTCATCCCAAAACCTAGCGCTAGTACTTGGAATCAAACGAGCAATATAATCTTTGACGTCGTCAGGACTGCTACATTTTATCAACATTGACTTATTAAGCATGTTAATGTATAACGATATGTGACGTAATATTCTATCCTTGTGATGTTTTATAACATGTTTAGATATTCTCAAACCAAGCCGTTCTGATCCACACCAAACCAACTTGCGCTTAAGAATATTATTTTCAGGTGTCATGTAAATGTGATATTTATTCGTCTATGTTAGAGTGTAGCATGTGGAATTGAAGCTTATAATTCACGTGGAGTACTTACAATACATAATACATTGTAGGCAAATTTCAATTGGCACATTTATCATTCGTAATTACATGTGTCCCATTGAACAGTCGGCGTATATCGATATAATGTATTTTTGTGTTGTCGTTTTGAAGTATATGAAACTCAAATAGTAACTGTTTTTATCGACTTATCAGATAACACTAGATGACAATTTTTTTGTGGAATTTTTAACAGAAAGTATTTAAAAAAGTTTAATTTAATGTGTGTAATAATACGAGTATATTGGGGGCTTACTTGAACGTAACTAAATTACGAGCTGGAAGAGAAGGACAGATACAAAGTTATTGTAAAAGCTGATTTATCTATTAGAAAAAACGTTACATTTTGTGGCTTAAAATAACTGTTTCATTTTTGGTATAGAAAAAAGCTTTAAAATCCAATAATAAATCGATTTCTTTTACTAATATTTGTTATAACGCAGATTATAAAATGCAAAAAATACATTATAGCCGTACTCTCAGTCGGGCACTGTTGTATACGCAATATTTTTAGAGTTTTAATTTAGTTTCTTTTATTTTCAGTTAATTTGACACAAGTATATGTGCGTGGATGGGTGTGTAGTGGACAAAAGATATTTTATTATTATTACTTAATAATTCCATTAATATAACACTAAGCTTGTTCTCGATATTTTTTGACTTATTTTGTAATTGTTTGCAATAAATTTTCGATCTCTGTGTATGTAGTTGTCACTTTCACGGAAATATGTACCTTATCGATAGTATCTCAGAAAGGTAATTTGTATTTTTATGTATTTCTAACTTTCTACTTTTCACAAACACATTTCTCTATAACATTGACCACGTAGGTGTCATTCTTCACTCCACACTATGAATTCATAAATCCTTTAATATCTGAGGTCGTTTTCTATAACCACTGCTATTTACTCCTTGCTCTTTTTAATTTTTTAATAAATAAAAAAATCGTCTTAGTAAGAAAAAATATGCTTTCTCATTGTATTGGTACCGAACGACAGACGTCGTCCTACCTGGAAAAGCTTTAAGCGATACGCCGACAGCAGTGCCACCTACCGGGTCCAATTGTGTTTTGAAATCATCCAGGGACCCATTGATATATACATAGAAAATTTCATCCCAATCGGTCCAGCCGTTTGACATACCGACAACGGCGCCATCTATCAGCTCCTATTGTGAATCTAAACCATTCTCGAATCTCCTCGAACACACACACAATAAATTTTATCCCAACCGGTCCAGCTGTTTAAGAGGAGTTCGATGACATACAGACAAACGTTCATTTTTATATAAATAGATAATAAAAAATACGACCTCAGTGTTTAAAGTAAACTTCAAAGCACATTGCTTCCACGGACTTAGAATGCGAGCTAATTTCAAATAACCTCACTTCAAGCTTATGTGCACTCCTTCGCGTCACGTACAAATCCTGTGTATTATCGCTTTTTATTCTAACATTTCTCCGTGGGTTTAGAGTCGATAATTTGCTATATATTTTCAGACCTAAAGCGGCGTCCATCACTGAGCCGGCTGTGACCACCGGCTCGCTGCAAATGCTGCAAGACGTGAGCCCCACCAAGCCTATGCGACGTAAAGTGAGTGAAAAGTATAGCAGAAACAATCGATATATGCTTCAGTCATCGTCAGTCCATATACGTCCCATTCCTGAGCACGGGCCTCCTCTATAACTGAGTTCCTTAGTCCATGTTACATGTTATGTACTTCGGTCGTTAATATCGATTTGGTTTATATTCAAAATACGTAGTCAAATTAATTACTTTTTGCCTTTTGGACAGAACTTGACAGCGAACCTGAATACATATTCATCATGAAATGTCACCAATTTTTTCACCTTAAAATCGTCTGTTACGTTGAGCTTAGGTGACCCCTACTGCCTACGCCTAAGTAATATTAGTCGAATCAGTCTACCGTATAATTTCACTACTGATGTAGGGCAGAGCTCGAAAATCGACGGAGAGAGTGGCCGAAATAAGTCTTATCAGTATAACCTACTCCTTATTTATCTGTGGTTTTAATAAAAATATCACAATACTTACTACAACACATAATATTTTAATTATTTATATCGTATGTATGTGTATAAAAATATAGTTGAATTTTTAATTTTCATTTCTATTATATGTATAATATCTCATTTGTACACACTGCCCTCCTAATGTCTTGAAGAGATCGCCATATGCGACTAAGCCGCCATTTGTAACCTCCATGTATTTTATTTTTTATGATTTACAACTAAGTGTACAATAAAGTGTTAAGTAAATGAACACTGTAATATCCAGGAGGTGACGCCCGGCGCGACTCTGTCCCTACTCGGCGTGAGAGGGTTGAGGGACGAGCCGCTGCACAGATCCGCGCACTGCATCCCGCATCCCACGCAGCATCGACCTCTAGTCAATCCCACCTTGCAGGTAATGTACCAAAACCCATACTCACAAAAACAAAATACACACTTTTTTAAATCGATATAATTTCGATAATTTCATGAGCCTTAACGTAGAGGGATTAGACCTTAATGTCATCCAAAAATACGCTGTTTTCATGTCATTTAGGAAGTTATGAGAGCCAATGAAAGTTGTGAATAGATATAGGACTGAGAAAAGAAAAAATATTAGAAAGACCGACACTGGTACCGAGCGGTTATCTGAAATATCGTATTTGTGAAAAGGTGTATGTGCGTATTTAAAAGCAAGCATAATACTTAGAAAAATAGAGAGGACTTTTTGTAATTTATGTAACTCAATTTGAAAGAATATTTAAAAAACATTGGAGGCTTTTTGGCCATGACAATAGTAAAGCATGGGAAGTAACATTAATTATATTTGTTTCCGTTACAGGAACTATCTGGAAGCGTAAGCGCTGGTGGTTCCGAGCCGGATTTGAACGCGGTACCGTCGGCCGCGCCCTCCATCGACGCCAGCGCCACCTCCAGCGAGGATGACAAACCAAAAGACAAGAGCAGTATGTCTCGATGTTTATTTATATTATACAACTATTTTATTTAAGACTGATCGTATGCGAAATATTGGAAATTGGCTCCAATTACCATATGAAAATCTAGCCTCTGCCTAATGTATGATTTGAGTCAAGCTAAAGTTTTTTATTGATTATGAGAAACTATACCTATTCGTGAAAAATACACGCTGGCGAGAGATGATTATGCTCTTTTTTCACGTTAGATCATTTAAGTGCCTATACATAATATTATTTGTTAATAAGTCTCTAAATATGTTGATAAATGCATAACTCGATATAGGTTGGGCCTATGTTGTTATCCTTGGAGTTAAAGAAAAATCGTAACAGAGGAAAAAGTCCGTTAGTTTTCCAATACAAAAAGCTTGTATACGGTTAGTATAAGTGCATGTGTTGCGGCAGGCCGTTCCCGCGCGAAGGCGGCGCTGGTGAAGCGCGTGCGCTCGGTGGCGGTGTTCTCGCTGGGCCTGCGCCGCGCGCGGGAGGCGCATGCGCACGCGCACACAGACGCCGACAAGCTCGCGCACGTACGTACTCAGCACACACTACCCACTACACACACATTTTATTTATAATTCATATACGTAACACTGTCTCTGCGATACAAACCATGCTTAGTGCAGAGACCGTAGGATAACCGAATAAGTATGTAAATATGTAACTGTACAAATAAATAAATAGATTAGTAACAAATACGTAGCCCAGCGGATTAGCAAGTTGAAGTGGCAATGGGCCGGGCACATAGCGCGTAGAACTGATGGCCGATGGGGCCAAAAAGTTCTCTAGTGGAGGCCACGTACCGGAAAGCGCAGCGTGGGACGTCCTCCGACAAGATGGTCGGACGACCTAGTAAAGGTCGCGGGACGTCGCTGGATGCAAGCTGCTTCCAACAGGTCCCTGTGGAAGCCATTAGGAGAGGCCTATGTCCAGCAGTGGACTTCCATTGGCTGATGGATGGATGGATGATGGATACGTAACAAATACTTGAAAGAATTTTGCTTTAGTTATTGGATAGATAGATAATGATAGATATGGTTGGAATGTGTAAGAAAGGATATCAAATAAAAAGTGGCAAAAAAAACATAATGCCATAATCATACTATGCCATTCTGAAATTGAATTTAAAACAAAGAGTCCTCGAAACCGACGTGCATGCATGGAGAGAATAATGTCAGTGGAGGAAGCGACAGAGGTGTGTTTGGACCGTAGCATTTGGCGCCTACCCTAACGTGAGTTTATGTATGTATGCTATGGTAATTTAAATGTAAGGCGAGAAAAAGTATTATTTTTACTTTATAAATTTTCCGTGTGTGCTACGGCCGTATATCCTCTACTCTACGATTTATTAATTTGATATTAAACTATAAATACATAAATCAATACGACAAATATTAGAGCCACATATCATATCGATATGAATTAAAAATTATTTTTGTTTCCCCTTCAGACTCCACCCGCTCCGATGTTGGGCGGCGAACTGTCCCTCATACCGATCGAGCAGCTGATTCAAGTCGACGACGTGAAGCCTCGAACCACGTAGAGCTGGTACTTGTTCAACTATTGTATCGTACGTCTAGTGCCCTCGCAGTATTGTGTCGATAGTTTACTGCACACTATGTGGTGATGTCTATAATGTGCATTTCCTTAGGCTGAGAGAGAAAATGATGGAGTGAGTGAGTGAGAGAGAGAGAGAAAAATGAGTCTAGTTAAAGCAAGCCCTTATTGTATGAATGTAACACTTATATTCTCATGAAGAAGAAACTGAGCACACTGCTACGAGATTGGTTGGTTGTTTGTGGAATTTTACTTTTTATTTTATTTTAATATCGATTGATCGATGGATCTTTTGGATGGATCTTTCCGAGGTAATTTCTTAAACTACCTTTAAAGCGTCACTTATTAAAAAAAATGTATGGAATGTTTACTAGCAGTAATGTTTGTAGTTTCATGTATGTCTGAACCCGGGTTTTGGATTAAAAACCATATGGGGTAGTCGATTTCAGTGAATTTTCAAATCAACAAATATGATTATTACAAAATGAGACCTGTCAAAAGTATCGTAGTAAATGAAGAAGGATAAAGTGTAGCAGCGTATGGACATGCATAAGGTGTAGTGCTGTGGTAGTATTATCGATAAAATACACGCGATTAAACAATAAGTGTAAGAAGTACAATCGATTAGTTACCGACACTATTATTGCTATAAACAACGCCTATACAAATAAATCATAGATTATTAGAATTGTCTCTGTAAGCGTTAGTTTTGTATGTTAAATTCCGAAGCGAAGTACTTTAGTCGACGTTTTTGTATGGGTAATTTAGCTTTTTTTATATAGTGATGTGTTTAATTAGTGTGTTGATATATCGAGTTTTTTTCTTTTCGTCCGCCTATCGACAGTATAATAATATTTATATGAATGTAATGTTATCGTTGAAAAATATGAATACGTTCAGTTTAATGTTACTTGTTTTAATAAAAACCTGTTTATCGAAATGCAACTTAGTTCTGTTTGTTCGATGGCAAGAATGTTAGGTATTGTTTGCAAGGTAACAACGATATTTGAGAGTGTATTTCAATATTTTAACTTTACCCGATTTTTATCAGTATTTGGGAAATGTTTACAACTACAGTATATTTTATTATCATCTTCCGAATAATCGATGTTAAAATTTTATTATCGGAATGTTATTGGCTTTGCCGGTTTGTTGTGTGAAATATAATCTTGATGGTGTGATAATGGTTTACCGAAATATGATGATATTTTTAACACTTTTTACAAATTTTTGATGTTACATCGTATGTTTTTTTTAATACTAAAGCAATTTGTTCGACAATAATTTCGAGTTTTCCTAATTCTCTCGACGTCTTGCTATTTTCCAGTATTTCAATCTTTACTTATCTATAATATTTTCATACCTATGTGTCGCCTAAATGACCAGAAGTTATATTGATAAATAAATCGTTAAATATTTTTCAACATGGACGTACTGTTATAGTTACTTAATGCTCCCTTATCTCCTTACATTCCCTATTGCCTACTCATCACTCTCAACTATTATAAATACCGGCCTCATTCATTCCTTCTAGTCAGTACAATTCACGTCCTAATCCAGACTCCACGATAGACGGCTGTCTCAAAATTAATTCTTGTATTTTTTTAAAACCAATCACGAAAGACATAATAACAGTACGTACTTGAAGTTGTTGTTTTTTTACAGCGTTAGTTGTAAATAAATATTGTAATCTTTGTCTTACCTTAACCCTTTTAATACAGCTAGGATTTCTTCTTTATTCATGTCGTTGTATTTGTACGATAGTATTCAGTTGCACGCCACGAATGTATAGAAATAGGTACATACAACAAAATACAAAACATATTTAAAAAAGCGTAGTCAAGGAAACTTCTTTTGAAAGATTATCTTTTTGTAAAATATTTTAAACCATTTCTCTATAAAGGCAATCTTTTTTGTGTTGTATCTTCTCTCCATTACTTCCCACTCGAACTCCTCCATTTTCCTAAATCTTAGTCATCCTCTACAGTAACAACTTTAGCTCTCATATTGTTCTTGATTACATATTGGTATCGCCTCGTTATCTCTCCTTCCCAACCTCTATTGCAGTTATTTCCAGACTATGTTCTTCGAAATCCTATTTTTAGCATTATAGTGAGAGTTGTAGCAGGAGAAAAAAATGAATGATCGAAATGTCTTCCAATTGTTTTTGTACCGAGTTGGTGGCATGTAACTGGATGCTAGGAAATGTAAACTAAGTAATGGAATTGTTATGAAGTTTAGGATAGTACATTCTATACTAGATAAAATAAGTTTGTATAGTATAGTGAATGCGGCTATATTTTGCTAATATTTTCATACAAATGCTATTGTTGTTTTCAATTGCTCAATATAAATAACTCACGAGTCAATTACGATACACAAACATTTTGACGACAGAATTCCTATGACAAACGTCAGTTTTATTTTAATTCTTATTTTATTTGTGTATTTTTTGTATCAAAAAACCGTTATACAATGTGTAAAATATTCACGTTGGCTCTTTAGAAGGCAAACTTCAATAATATACTTTTTTAATCGCATATATTATATTTTATAATACATGTAAAATACGTCACCGAAAACCGATTTATCTACTTATTTTTCATAATGTATTTCAAATATTTTTCCCAATATTAAACTGCTTCCGAATATTTCACGCATTGTGTATTACAAGTATTATTTAAAACGGTATTTATGTATGTGCATTTGCGCTTAGTTTTAGTTGACACATAATGACGTTTATTTATGTCAAACTGTGGTGACGTTTTATTATGTCACTATTTATCGTTTATTTGTATCTAAATATAATTGCAAAGGTATATATGCATTGGAAATGTAAAGAAAAAAAAAGTACAAAATCTTTATTTATGGGAGTCATGCATTTGATACTTAAAAGGTTTATAGATTCACTCAGACTATGCCATATTAATCGGCAGTTTACACAACGCCAATCATTGAGGTCCGGGTACCTACTACCTTAAACAAAAATATATCCAGCTCAATTCCAAATCTTACCACAATTTTCAAATCTTTCAACATCGTATGAATTTATATATACAAAAAAAAAATGATTTATTTAATTTTTCTTAAATTTATATTTGATAATTAATGAGGAGGAAAGAGAGAGGTAGAGAAGATTGAGGTATTCAACATATATGTATGATTCGGCATTATTGCTTAACTATTTCCGATGTTACAAAACTAAAACTAAATTTTCATGGTAGGAAACCTTACCTTAATTTGTTTCATGCAATCCACACGTAATCAATTTTACTGTGGTTGTCATTAATCTGAGTGATTTTGACCACCACGCTTAAAGTTATATAAGATAACCAACATGGTACATGCAAGAATATTTCGCTCAAGGAACGCCCAGTGGAAGCCCCTTACAAGAGATTTACTGGTTTCCGTTTTCAATCCTTTCTATTTCTCCATGTAAAGTCCTTTAAGTGAACTGCGAGGAAGCAATTGAAGGAGCAAATGAAAGGAGAAGTGATAAGATATGTTAAGGGTTATATGTTGGAAACAAATCTTAAAACTCATCTAGAAGGTTTTTTGCATACTGTCAAGTGAGACTAAATAATTTTCTTAATATAAACTGTGAATTATGTAAGTCTTTCTGGTTATGTGTAGCTGTAGAGAGGAAATTCTTTAGCAAACGGTAAAGTAACCACATCAGATAATAAGTGCAGTGCAGTTCAAGTAGTGTGTCCAGTGTCGAATTGTAAGAAACGATTACTAATCTTCCGTCATCAGTCAAAATACAGATTCGCAGGCTGATCTGGACTGCGACATATTAGCGTGTGTAACTATGGCGGGTTTTACACCCTAAGCACGAAGGCCTCTATACAACTGTACCGAAAAAAAAGTTACTATCAAAGGAAGGAAACTGTTATATGGGAAGTGTGCATTGTTCTTTTCACATTTACTATTGTAAACTAACTTTATGTGATAATACAAAGCTTCGTTATGAACAGCGTCGTGTCCTAGCAGAACAATTCGTTGTTGCAATTATTTTTTATACGGAGTATTGATGAATGTTGCAATTTTAGTAGATTAAATATTAAGTTTGCAAAATACTATGTTTTTTATTCGTGTATGTCCTTACTGTCTGTGGCGGTCGTAGGTACTAAAGGTGGTACCTAAAACTGTTAATTACAAATGAAAAAATATGTCTTTAGGTTAATAATAACTTTTGACTCGGTGTCATAAATTAAAATTTTAATTTGGAAAATAATGTTTAAAATTCTCATTTTTATTTATATATAAAAGCAAACTCGTCTGTGCGCCATAGAAAAATTAAGTTAATAATATATTTGTGATGTCAGAATTCATTGAGAATTCTATAAATAATAAATACACTTACAATATTGAAAATAAAGATCTTTGAATAAATGCTGAGATCTCATGAACAAATATTTACAATAAGCAATTTATCAGTACTAGGATAAAATAATGATTAAATTGTAATTGAATAATAAGGTTTCCCCCCCAAACTACTAATAGTTATCTGGGGGCACGGCAGTGCCCCCGCCAAGTCGAGCGAAAAAGCGGCACGGCCGTACTATACTTTTCTCGAAGCAACTCAGGCCATTTTCGACACCCTATAACTTCGTTGTGGATAAACCTAGAAACCTGAATTTTTAGTTACCAAGCAAGAATGGTATAAACTCTGTATATTTCAAATTTCATTCAATTTGAACCAGTAGTTTAAGAATTATAACTAGTCAATCTTCGCAGTTTTGGTCACTCACTGACCGATCATCAAAACTCTAAGGCACTTCTAGCCGACATAGAAGCTTCAAATTTGGAACACAATTAGGTTTTAGTGTATAACTTAAAGAAAAATTATAATATCTTGCAATTTCGGTCTAGTTTTCTAGATACACAAACTGCATAAATAACTTTGTAATCCCATATAAATATATACGATTACAAAGATACATTTGCAGTAAATAAATTAGTGTACCTGTATAGTATAAAATAATGGAATAATAGGTGTAGCTAGATAAGTAGGGATGGTATTGAGGTTTAGGCGTGAGGTCGAGAATCCCGGCGGTCGCGGGTACACACCCTAGGCACACTTATCTGACTTTTCGAAGTTATGTGTGTATTAGCAATGAATTAGTATTCGGGAAGAGCTTACTATAGAAATGACCCGTGGCGCAGTTGGCTAGACACCAGCTTGCGAAAGGAGAGGCCGTGGGTTCGATCCCCGCACCGAGACAAATGTTTGTGTGATACACAAATTTATTTATTATTTATGAAGTAAGGTCTTTAAATTAAGGACTGCCTCGTGGTCTCGCGTTACATGTATGTGCCGTGCGATCTAGAGGTCCTGGATTCGATTCCCGGGTCGGGCAACGTGTTATTGGGTTTTTCTATTAGGAAATTCTCAATAGCAGCAGGGAGTCTGGAAATGTGCCCGAAAAACGGCAATAGGCTCGCCCCCTATTACGTGGGACTGACAGGTATGTATCAACATACCTGGCGAAATGTGGGTGCAGAAATGCACCTCTGCCTACCCCATCAGGGAATATAGGCGTGAGTTTATGTATGTATGTAGCAATGAATTATCGCGTACTTTAACGGGGAAGGAAAATATCGTGAGGAAATCTGATTAATAGGGTCAAGTAATTTATTCATTTCAAAAAAACTGAGTGCGGCAGTTAATGCCGTAAATTAGTTCAAGTTATACCTCTAATAAGCTTTATGTTGTAAATTTCTGTTAGGTAAATTGACAGTACCAATTTATAGTGAAAGAGAGATAAAAACTTTAAAATAGGATTAACTCCAACTGACGTATGACGCGTGCGGCCCTAAATATTTCTAACTAACGCAAAAAATAATTATTATTTTAAAATAAAGATCACGACGCGGCCGCTCTCGTCTCGTATGTAGAGGAGGAAGACTACCTACAAAAGTAAGCAAAGCTCATAAGGCAGAGAGTGGGCTTTAAGAAAATCCGTTGTTAGTACTCAAGAAGTAGAAGATACCGAAAAGAAAAAAGTAGGACTATCTACAAAAAGAAATGAGATCCCAAAAAAAACAAAACTTGTAAAAAACCCCAAGTCTCGCAACTCAGTTCTTTTGCCGTAAAAAGTTGTGAGATCTATATGATACCAAGTCGATGAATTTATTCAGTCCCCGTTTAAGGGAACTTCTGTCTTAAGTTATTATGCACTTAGCTTACCAGACACAATTAAATAAAATAGTTTTGACTTGGCAATCGCACTAAAAGTGAGATACATTGTGTTTTCATGCGATTGCCAAGTCTAACTATTTTATTTTAAACATAAAAGATTTTTAACATTGATATGGTCACTATAAGATGGTGTCTGGTAAGCTAAGTGCATAATAACTTAAGACAGAAGTTCCTTAAACGGGGACTGAATAAATTCATCGACTTGGTATCATATAGATCTCACAACTTTTTACGGCAAAAGAACTGAGTTGCGAGACTTGGGGTTTTTTACAAGTTTTGTTTTTTATGGGATTTTATTATATACTTCGAGAGCCTTAGGCAATATTAAAAAATGTAACGTAATACATCATACCTTGTACTATCCTGTGTAACTTTATTTTGATTGTCTTTATTATAATCTCTGTAAATATTAGAATTCTTTACCTATAATGAATAACATTATCTAACAAAATCGTATTTAATGTATAGTGTAATATGTTTAACGAGTATATGGTCAAGCTAATCTATTTAACGGTTGGAAAACCCGTCCAGGCTTCCACTAGCACGTTGTAGAGTTGAATCTAATATAACTTTGGCCACTTTTCATTCTGCTACAACAATAATTCGCCCTCATCTTTAAAACTAATGCGGTGTCGTGTGACTGTATATTTAGGGGTTTAAACCCTATAGACAATCCTCGGAATTACCAATAACAATAATTGGAAACGACGCGTCAAAAAGTAAAACAATTCATTATATCAATAATATACTTTATTATCATTAATGTTTTGTATTAAAATAAACATGATATATTCGTAAAATAAATGAGACAAAAAATATAAAGTCCTAGTCCTGAGAATTCATTTCAATAGAAGTATCATTTAATTTACGACAATTGTAACTGCTTTCGCAAACTTGTTTCTTATATAAGAGATAATTCAGTTCTTCGTTGTTAAGAGACTTCATCTTACGTATTAAATTTTTATAGTGATCTTTCTCGTAATAAATATAATATTCAGGCAACAAAACTAACGCAAAATAATGGGTTTCAAACTTTTCTGTTTCGACAAGTTTGATACATATATCGATGAATACATCATCCAGCTTTTTATAAACGACTGAGGGCAATTTATAGAATAAAGTGGTGGTAAAGTTTTTAAATATGCGTACAATGCTTTCAGTAGCTGTTACATAATATATGCGTCGTTCAATAAATTCGTTTAATAAATTTGTTAATTCATTGGCAAATCTATCAACGCACTCTTTAATGATTATTGTTTTGTCTTTATCTACATCCATTTTTACGACAATACTATGTTTATGAATCATAACTTTCCCTAATATAATGCTTAGTCTAGTAGACCACACAGCCTCATATATCTGTCTAAGTGGTAGAGCTTCTTGCAATTCTTTTACTACTGGTTCTAGCAACTTAATCCCATTCAAGCAGTTGTCAGTGTCTGTATTCGATATATTATCGTGGACATCTTTAAGGAACTCTTTGAAAAATAATCTAATGAAATATATATTTTCATCTGTTCTGTTCCATAATTTTATACATCCTTTCACTATGGATTGAAGAATTTCTATTTTTCTTGCCACAACATCATTGTCTGGAAAATACGTAACGTATTGGGCAGTCAGCTTCCATTTAGCTCTAAGAAAACAGTGTATGTGAGTTTCATATTTGTTACGCATTTGCTCTTTTACCAGCATGTTTGTGATGTGATCAGTAACAATTGATTCAATTAAATCTTGTTGCATTAGATTTATGTTGTTTCTCATGTTATCTAGTATTTTAGTTTTGTATTCGATAAATTTGGTTTTCTCCGGCATTGTGTTAATTACCTGCCATGTATTTAGAATATGATCGCCTAAGATGTGATTCGGTAAGTTAGTTGCCAATAAGATATCGAAAAATTTATTATCATCATTCTCAGTTACATTAAGCGTAAAAAATTTAAACGCCTTAAATAATTCCTTTTGTAAAAGCTCATCATCAACATCAGCAATTTTATTTTTTAGAGCTTCATACAGAACTATTCTGAGTGAGACATTTTTGGTAGCATTCCAGAGGTCCATAATTTTCTTTACGCTTATTGTACCAAAACACTTGAACGCCAAACGTATGCCATGCTTCTGTATTGAAGCTGGACCTTTAAGTAAGAATTCAATTAACTCTGTGGTCAAAGGAGGCGGCAAGTTAGCTGCGTATGATTGAATCATTGGTAAACAGAATTTTAAGTAATCACCTCCAATATACTTCTGTAAATAGGCTCTTGGAACAACCGGCCGCGAAAAACATACATACTTACACACGGCTTTTCTAATGTACAGTAGTTTTCTATCAATTTCACGATGGTTTATTTTCGATTCACCGGGTTTATACTTTTTAACTAAGTCTATTATATCAGCAATATCTGCTATTTGAAATATACCATAAATAACAATGTTACACGTTTTTTCATATAGATCTTTTGACTCCAGTAACTCTCTGTAAAGGTCCATATACTTGAGTGCTAAATCCATAGAAAAATAAGTCCTTAACTTACGGAGAACTTTATTGTGCTGGAATGAAGTTTCTATAATCATGGCTCTTACTCTTGGAATTTCTGACACAAAAAGTGACGCATCTCTTTTTAAAGTCTTTAGTAAGTCCATCTGAGTGAAACGTTTCTCTTTTTCTGCAAACGGAAATTGATACTCATATTCGTCATAGTTTAGAAACACATATTTCATAACTATCTCTGGGATATCTTTTTTAGTCTTATTATATTGCTTTACCAACTGCAAAACGCCATGTATATAGTTTTCAACTTCATTTTCAATGTCTTTGTCGTATTTATCAATATCGAATTTTTCTATTTTCTCTAAATAAAATTTCATTAGATATTGAAACACAAGTTCTGCTTTATCTTCTGGTAATTTGTCAGTATATTTTTTTATCCCACACGTATATATTCCTCTGTCAATAAATTCAAGAAGGGCGGGATGCAACTCTTTTTTATGAATTATAGCATAAATTATCGCTACATATTTACAATCCAAATCAGACCTGCAATAATTCTGATTATCATATACATCCATACTATGTAATATGTTATCGAAAGCATTCCAACAATCTTCATCAAAGTCAAAATAGTTGTGATTAAATAGAACTATGTCAACAAATCTTTGCTTGTAACTTGTCATCTCGTTGACATGCCTCTGGTAATAATAATTAAATAAAGTTTCCAATTCGCGATTCGTTTCTACGATATGTATTAGAATATAAATAATATCATTGCGTCGTTCCGCGTCAGAAGCGGTCAAAATATATTTTTTAATTGGCTCAAATGCTTTTTCAAAGGAGATATGCCTGTACCATAAATAGTCCTTATCATAACCAAAATGTTCTTTATTACCTTCTAAGTGTTTTAAGGCCCAAAGCTCTCTTTCTTCTTTTGTCATCATCTTGTACATACTATTGTAGTAAAAATGAATGTCCATTTCAAATTCTTCCCCAGGGTAATGGGTATTAAACATATGTTTGATGTACTGGTACCTTTCTGGAAGTGGTATTACCTCTAACAGGTACTCAAACTCAGAATAAAATTTCTCACCCCAAAACCTAGCGCTAGTACTAGGAATCAAACGAGCAATATAATCTTTGACGTCGTCAAGACTGCTATATTTAATCAACATTGACTTATTAAGCATGTTAATGTATAACGATAAGTGACGTAATATTCTATCCTTGTGATTTTTTATAACATGTTTAGATATTCTCAAACCAAGCCGCTGTGATCCACGCCAAACCAACTTGCGCTTAAAAATATTTTTTTCTATCAGATCAAGGTATTTCTCATTTGACAAGGAATAGAAGTGACTGAGACTTCTGACATATTTAATAAAGTCACCAATATCTAGATTTTCTAAAACAATATCTGCCAACGTGATAGAATTGCCAATAAGAGCTATCATAGTCTCATCAGTTAATATAGGTATATTTTCCCCCTTCATTATATCTACTTTGAAAGATTCTGAGGTTTTTAAAAGGAACTTAATAGCAATGTCGCTTAAGTTAGCCTGCATACAATAAGTATAAAAACCAGCTGCGCGTTCATTGGTCACGTACATAGATATTACAGTTAGGAACTTTCTTCTCATTTTAAAAGAAATTTCTGGGAAAACTTCTTTCTCAAGATAATCTGGATTGATTATGTTTGAGAACTCTGCGTCATAAAGCCATGTACATTTCAATGCCTTAGTAATGTAAAAATTGTCTCCACACCTCAGGGTTTCCAAGATGTACTCGACGTTTTATACTTGTCCGCCAATTTGATTTTAAATAGTCTATCCGCATCTGATTTTTCAGCTTGTACTTTGACATCGTCAAATGACACACCTTGTGATGCGGCTTCATTCACTTTGTTGTTCAAATCTCGATGTCTTTCATTTAAACCATTTCCTTGTAACGCGATCATCTTTGTGTACTGAAAAATAAAACAATTTACTTCACGTATCTATCTTCAACCACAAAAAAGATAACATCATACTCCATATAGTATGTATAGACTACAAGCCTATGGAAAAAATAACCTGTGAAATGAACCAACGTGAATAACGCTTAGAAGGCTTCTGTTACTATATCATAAAATAACTATGAGCGCTATGCCGTCATTTCTGAGCGTATAACATTACGCTACGACACAGTAACCATAAACACCGCACCGGCATAGCTAGTGTATAAATGAGACGTGTCCGAGAAACTTTCCTATGACCAATTAAACAAGTTTTTTTTAGGTCTAAGATATTCTAGTAACACAACTCTGCAACAATTATAAAATCTAAACCCGATACACTTGTGTGAATTACTATAGACCGTTTATTTAGTTTAGTAATTTTGCACGCGTGATTTGATTAAAATGGTGGATCTGGCTTTAATTGCCGTTCATGCATACGATAACAGAATATAAAAAACTGATAAAATAAATTAATGTCTGTGGGCGACGCACATATTCCCACACATCTATATGTCTGTGAACCGGATTTTTCGCCGAATTTCTGCGATAGTACACTAAACCAATATTTTTCAACGCAATCGTCCAATAGCAGGCCGGTATATTATGATTATATCATCGTTACATACGTTCCACTACTGGGCACGGGCCTCCTCTACAACTGAGAGGGTTTAAGCCTTAGTCCACCACGCTGGCCTAGTGCGGGTTGGCGGACTACACAACTAAGAAATTCCTAAGATCTTTTAGGTGCGCTGGTTTCACTACGTTGTTTTCCTTCACCATTAAAGTACGCGATAATTCATTGTGAATACACACATAACTTCGAAAAGTCAGAGGTGTGTGCCTGGGGTTTCAACCCGCAACCATAGAGATTCTCGACCGCGAGCCTAAACCTCGAGGCCATCAAGACTGTTATGGTAAAATAATATAAACAATAAATAATTAGACATAAGTCGAAAGATAGACACAAAGTTTTACTTGGCATTCATGCCTATGTACAAAATATAACTAATGAAACGTACAAAGAAGATCCTATTACTCGTACAGTCGTACAATGGACGAAAATAATTCCTAATATGCAAGCAAACGAGGATTAACCGAGGGATTAAATTGTGTACGTTACACTAGTGGCTCGAGTATTTCGGATACCAAGACGCCATTTCGGCCGTCGCGGATTTGAATCCAAGGCACACACATTTCTAAATATTTTCAGTGTTGAAGTTATTTGTGCAATGAATTTCAATAATTAATTGTAATTGTACACTTTAACAAATACACCGTCATGAACCCTACATGCTTAAAAGTTGTTCACAAAGAGCTTATGATATATGCTTTTCACAAAACTGCACTATGTTAGCATTTGTATACTGATAACCCTCCTCAGCTATACATGGGATGAAACAATTTTTATCATTATAGCATGTGAGAGAAAAATTGCTACAGTGAGAATGAGAATGGAGATGAACATTGCAAATTGCAATAGAGGAAAATATATATCAGCATGAGTACACTGTTGGGTACTGGCATCTACAACTGGGAGTTTGGCATTAGTCACAACACTGAAATAGTGTAGAATGGCAGATGACACATGCAAATGGAGAACTTTAAGATTTGCTGGTTGAGGAAATATATGAGAACTCTTGATAGTACTTGTATATAAATTATGTATTAACTTAATCATTACCATCTTTTACACAAACACAATAACACATTCAGAGGAGAGTACTAAAATGTAACAAAGTGACCTTTGCTTGCCTAAGCTATTATATTTATCAAATTGATTCTAAGGACTTGTTGTACTATTTATTTAAAAACTCATATACATCTCTTTTGCAATTTTTTACAATAAGAACCATTATAATTTGTAGTAAATAAGATTATCATTGATAACTTACTCATTAATGTCATAATATTTATTCAATAAACCGCATAGAAATATTATGTCTACCGCTTCTAAGAGTAAGATAAAACAAGCATAAAAATCCTCAAAACATAATATGTAATAGAAATTTGGGTAGAAATAGTAGACAAATTATATATTTTTGTATTTATCACTTGGAAAATTATTTTCCTATTGCATTTATGTACTCTATAAAATATCTGTAAATGCCAAATGTACATGAAATAATGTCCATTATCTATCATTATCAATACATTACTTATCCAAGTATGACAATATTTTCATAGCTTGACTGAAAATTCTTTAGGTATTGTAATCTGTTGCACTAAGATCAAATATCTCTGCGTCAGAGCAGATCCAAACCCAGCAAAAGGTATACACCTTGGATGGATAGAAATATTTATACACCAAGTATTCCTTACTTGAAAATTACAGTAATGATTAATTGTTATGAATTGCAAACAGAAAAAAAATGTCATAAAGATTTTATATTATATGTCAAATGTTGTGTTATATAATATGAATGTATAAAGATGAATTAGAACAAAACCTTGATTTTCCAATACATTAATGTCTTGTTTTGAATATATTCAACACCAATTTAATTCCAATCAGAATAAGAGTTGAAATAAAGTTTGCAGTATCAGTTAAATGCAAATCTCAAAATAAATGGACTAAATGTGTGAAATTCATGATGCAGACACTTTTATAGATTTATAATTGAATAAGAAAACAAAGTAATAAGTAGTAAGGAAGTTGGTTACTCTTGCAAAAAAGTAACTGAATAGATTTTAATGACATTTTGCATGGATATGGCTAGATTAAAAGGGCTTTCAAGCACTGTAGTACATGACGTGTAATTGTAGGTATTTTAACAGGATGTTATAAATAATGATAATAAATGACAGGAAAAAGTTTATATTGGTGTTCTCGAGATTAATTTTAAATCTGTACCTACTATTTCATCGTTATCTTCATATGATAAACATATTCATTAGAAGATAATTGCTATTGCTAATGACTAATACGAATTTCACAATATTTTTAAAAGCATATTTAAGAATGCTGTTATCCAAAAATTAACAGCTTCGGTTAACCAAATAATATGTTTTTAAGTAGAAAAGAAGTTAAATATTAATTACCTGATATATTTATCTGATGAGGATCAACTAACACGCAATACTTTTGGCAATTTAGTTTTATATAAAAACATACATTTTATGAACCGGTTAGTATGAACAGAATTTCAGAATGATGTCATGTCATTCGCTTAATATAGTCCTAAAAATAGATGGGATAGCTACTGAGTACTGCGGTGCAATCGATATAAAGCGAAATACTCGGGCAAACAAATTACAATCGAATAGAAATGCACCATCGACTGAATTAGAAAAACTATTTAAAATTGATAAACATTATATTATGCTATAAACTCGCAAGATTTTATCACCAAAAGTCATAAGTATCATTTCTTTCTACTGTAAATTTGTAAAACTGGAAATCAGCTGTTGTTAGTCTTACAATTACACATACCTACCTACAAAATTTTACTACCTACTTGAAATTTTCCGGAGGTTTTTTTGGCTTTTCCTATAGATTTTGACACCCTTAATTTAAATCTACCACCCGTTTTCACCTATCAGCTTTAGTTTCTAGTATACAGCTTTTTTCATATTATTTTTTTAAGGTAGCCGCACATTTACAAATTAAGTGTTGTATTGTTATCAGTTAAGTTAAATATAACGCCATGTCTTCGTCAAAAGAAGTTGTCTGAATAATCCAGAGTGTTTTTGCTTTATTTGTGGTGAAATGTTTTAAACATCAGAAAATCGAATACAGACTTTGTGAAAACGGCCTATTTTGACTACTTTAAAGTGCAAGTGCGTACTTTAGATAAACCGTGGGTGCCTAAAACCTTTTTTTTTTTGCAAATATGTGTGGATTTTAAAATGGTATATTTTCTTTATTTATTTATTTATTTATTTAATATGCTTTATTGTGCACTACATACATAAATAAAAATTAAATTAAAGCTACCTTATAAACTATTGTGCCACAAAGGGCGGTCTTATCGCTATTTGCGATCTCTTCCAGACTACCCAGAAAAAAAAAAAAAAGTATATAAAAGGGGTGGTCATGGAAATTAATTAAAATAATAATAATAAAAATACACAATAAACAAAAAAAAAAAAAAGCATTAATAAAAAAATAATAATAATAATAATTAAAACTAAATACACAAATATATTTTTAAATTAAAAAGATTATGAGTAGTGTGCTTTAAGCCTAGTCTTAAAAGTAGACAAGGATTTTGCTTGCCTTATAGATAGAGGAAGTTCGTTCCACAAGCGAGCAGCATGGACTGAAAACGAATTACCAAGAAAAGAGGAATTATGCTTGGGAATCTCTAATGACAAATTCTCTAGTGATCTAAGCGGTCGTGCATGGGTATCGCTTAGGAAATGGAATCGTTCCTTCAGGTAGGAGGGGGAAGAAGGAAGGAAAAGAATACGATAAAGAAGAGAGAGAATACGAGTATTTCGGCGAAGGCGAATAGGTAGCCACTTGAGTTTAATTCGAAATTCAGAGACGTGGTCATATTTGCGAAGTCCAAATATGAACCTAATGCAAAAATTCTGGAGTCGCTCAAGTTTTTCAAATTGGGCCTCGGTCAGATCGAGATAGCTAGCATCACCATAATCAAGGACAGGTAAAAGGAGAGACTGAGCAAGTGCAATTTTGGTGGGAATAGGTAGGAAATTCCGAAGTCTTCTCAAGGACCCCGCTGCAGCAAATAATTTACGGCTGACTTCATGGAGTTGGGGACCCCAGGATAAGTTATTGTCAAAAATTATACCCAAATTCTTGACTTTATCACTATAAGGGATAACACAACCGTCAAATAGAATTTGGGGTAGCAGTGTGAAATCAATCCTGGAAACTATCCTGGGGCTGCCGATAATAATGACTTGGGTCTTGGATGGATTTACTATTAACCCATGCGACTTACTCCAATTAGCTATACTAGTAAGGTCCTTGTTAATTGACATGATAGCCTCGTTCACCCTGTCTAGGGGAGCATGGTAATAAATCTGCAAATCATCTGCATATAGATGGTAGGAGGAAATGAGTTGATCAGAGATAGAATTAATAAATAACGCGAAGAGTAAAGGAGATAAAACGCCGCCCTGAGGGACACCAGCAGTCGTATTGCTCCATGATGAAACAGAGTCATCCAAACGTATGCGCTGCCGACGCCCCATCAGGTAATTATGAAACCAGTCAATTGCCGTTGGAGATATGTTAAAAGAACTCAAAGTACACAATAATACTTCATGGTCAACAGTGTTAAAAGCATTACTAAAGTCAAGCAAAGATAGCACTGTTAACTTTCCGTTATCCATGGCTGCTCGGATGTCATCCGTGATATGCACCAGCGCCGTAGCAGTACTATGTCCATGTCGAAATCCAGATTGGAAAGGATTTAGGAGTTTATTCTTATTAAGAAAGGAATTAAGCTGTAGATAGACGAGGTTTTCAAGGACCTTGGAGAGGAATGGTAGGATGGAGATAGGTCTATATTCAGTGAAAGATACGGGATTGGGACGTTTGGGTAAAGGTATGACTTCAGCGTCCTTCCAAAAGGACGGGAAGACGGAATTGGAGATTGAAAAGTTGAGGATGTGGGTAATGATAGGAAGGATTTCGTCAAGGATGGGAAGAACCATACGACGACTGATGCAATCATTACCAACAGCGTTGGATGAAATCGACAATATGCTCTTTTTAACATCACAATCCGAAAATTGACTAAAAATAAATTGAGGATAGTCAGGGGTTGGAAGTGAAGAAAGATTACTTACAGTTTTATTTTTAATTGCCCTGTCAAAGTGAGGCACTTGTGTAAAATGAGAATTTAATAATTGAATATTTAAAGTATTTGGACTAGAGTTCGAGCGAGATTTTCCAACACCCATGGAACGAAGAAATTTCCAGACTTTTGCTGGATCACCATTTTCAACAGAATCATGGACATGTCGGCGTTGAGCATTCCTACACATCTTATTGCACTGATTACGGATAAGTACATATTTTTCCCAGTTTTCAGGAGTAGGTCGACATTTAAATTTTGACTTAGCGGAAACTTTCTTCAGCATTATAGCTTTAATTTCGTCTGTAAGCCAAGGAGAAGGTAGGTGCTTTATTTTTACCGGGCGAACAGGAGCATGAATGTCATATAGGTTAATTATGTTAGATGTTAGATATTCAACTTTATTATCAATGCAGTTCGATGCAAGTAGAGGGCCCCAGTCAATATTAGCAGCATCCTTACGAAGCTCATCAGAATTTATTCCCCGAAAACAACGTTGCATTAGAACCTTGCCTCTTACCTTAGGAAGACGGATCTTATAAGATAGGAAAATCAGGTCGTGATAGGAAAACGCATCAGCCGGGCACTGGCCATGGCATTCAACAAGATAAGGAGAAGAAACAAGAATAAGGTCAAGTAAAGAGGGAGTGGAATTTGGAAAGTGATGGGTAGCGTTAAGAGGTAAGATAGACAGATTGCAGGAATTCATAATAGAACGTAGAGAAGAGGCGCGATGATCATTCTTAAGAAGGCAAGTATTAAAGTCTCCCATGATTATGGAGTGACTGTATGAGGGAGTGAGATTAACGAGGATAGTTTCAAGAGAGGAAAAGTAATCAATACGAAGGGAAGGACAGTAATAAACGCCAAGGAGAATTTTAGAATGGTGGAGTTCAACTTCCAGGAACAAATGCTCGCCACCGTTAGACGGCGGAGGCTGAGGCGAAGTGTCCACAACGGAGCAACGAAGTCCGTTTCGTAAATACACAGCAACACCGCCACCATTACCAACAGCTCGATCGTTCCTGAAGAGTTGAAAACCTGGCAAAGAGTAAGAAGTAGAAGGCAGACATGGCTTGAGCCACGATTCGGAAACAAGAATAGCGTGGAGATTCATACAGTCAAAGCTAGCTAACATATCAGGAAAATGAGCCGGAATACTCTGAGCGTTGATATGCACGACATTAAAATTCTTAGGAACACTAGAGAATTGAGTTGTAAGTGTGTCGGTGAGCGATGGCACACTAATATAACTAGCATCGTCACTGCAAACTGAAAAGTATTCATCAGAATCGCTATCATGAAAAGACATGGACATATATTTGTATATTTAGGGAACAAAAATATATATAAAGCAATAACAAACCAAAAGAAAAAAAAAACACAATTTTAACCTTTTAAGCTATAAGCTACTATAAGTTTCACCTGCCGGTGTTATTCTACAAAAATTATTAACAAGTCTGAAGAGAAAAGAAAAAAAAAATATTAAAATAAAATACTGGTGGGTAATAATATAAAATAGCTAAATCTATACACAAAACAAAAACAAAATAAGAAACAATGTCAAAATAAATAAACAAGGAGAAAAAAATATATGATAAAATTAATTTATAGTGCAACACAGCAATGCTACAAATATTTAAAATTTAGTTTGGAATGTGATTATAAAATGAGTGACAAATGACAATAGACAATATTATTTAACAACTGACTTAAGCAACTGACAGTACGAAATAAAAATCAAAAATAGGGTACTTATTAACTAACATTTGGTAAACAAACGTATTACCCAACCAGTAGTCACAAGACACACAATATTGACTGTAATCATTTTTTACCGCTAATTACGCGCTTAGATTTAGTCGTCTTGGCAGGAACTGCGATGTTTTTAACCTTGTCCTCCGGATCTATGAGGTTCAAATCATGCAGAGTATCAATACGAAGCCTTACGCCATCGGGACGAATAATAAACACGCTGCCTTCTTGAGTCCAACATTTCGAGACGCCGAATTTCTCCCGAGCTGCCAAGAATAGGTCGTGCCGCGACTTCGTCAGGAATTCAGATATTGTAACGCCAGAACCCTTCAATTTTGTCTTGGCATACCAGACTTTGTCCCGGACTGCGACCTCGTAAAACTTGCATACAATCGGCCGGGGCTTATGAGTGTCTGTAGCGCGCCCGAGTCTATGACACCTCTTAATGTCGCTCGGCGAGAAGTCACCAAGTTGAAGACGATCCTTGAGAAGATTGACCAGTATGAGTGATGTGTCTTCTTTATTCGTCTCCTTCAGGCCATGCAGCAACAACATCTTCCTGCGGCCTTTCATCTCGAGATTATCGACGTTCCGTGCGAGGATCTGAACCTGTTGTTGAAGATTGTTCAGGACATTCGTGATAAAAGTCCTGAATGAGGCAAAATCGGCCACAAGATTGGACGTGGACGATGAGTTGCTCGACGACTTCTGCAGTTCTGCGTCGAAGTCTGACATCCTTTTGTGGAATAGCTCCATCATGTCAGCCAGCGTTTCCTTGATGGAATCCATGATGTAGGGCGAGTGTGAAAGTGAGAACAATTGTAGTGTAATAAGGAGAATGCGATAGGATATAGTAGACCGGCAAGTGGTGAACTTAATGCACTAATACATTAAATTATATCACAATTATATACAGTTTTATTATTTTCTTTTGGGAGAGCACAAATTAGCACACGTTACTGGTCGACTACCCGCGAAAAAAGCTTCTTTAATTACAGCAAAGTGAATTCACAAAGTATCCATGTTTTATTTGCCTTTGCGATATTAGGGACAGAAACCACCATTGGACTCGGAAAGACTGGCCTATTAGAGAAAATTTATTCCCTGGAAAGCAAAATGTTACACATCCTCCTCCTGTCAATAAAGATCGCATTATTTTGCTACCATTACACATAAAACTTGGCATTATGAAGCAATTTGTTATGGCGCTCGATATAAATGGTAACTGTTTTGAGTAGGTATATTGCACAGAAATTCCCTGGTCTCAGTACAGAGAAGTTATAAGCTGGGATATTTGATGCCCCCTAAACAATGCTGATAGTAAATGATAATTTTTTTATTATAACCATGAATGAAACCGAGTCCAATGTATGAAAGGCATTTGTGTCCGTTATGATAAACTTTCTAGGTAATACCAAAGCTCCAAACTACCAATACTTAGTTCAACATATGTTATCTTGCCTCAAAAGTGTTGGTTGTAACATGAGCGTCAAGCTTCACTATTTAAACTCCCATCTAGAACATTTTCCCGAATATCTGGGCCACTTTAGTGATGAACAAGGAGAAAGGTTTCACCAAGAAATTTGTACTGTAGAGGAAAGATATAAAGGTAAATGGGATGTGCACATGATCACATGATGGCAGATTACTGCTGGAGCTTAAAAAGAGTCCTACCTCAAGCTTCTCATTCAAAAAAAACATCAAAAAGATCATTTTTAGCCGCTTTTGAAGATTAAATTTATGTTTGTGATAAGTTTTTCATGTTTTTTTATACCAAAATGCACATAACATCATATCACAAAACTAAAGCTGATAGAAAAACACGGTTTTCATTTTCAGAATCAGGGGGCCAAAAATATTTAGAAAAGCAGTTAAGTTAACTGGTTTTTTTTTGTAGATAGGTATGTGTTATTTGTCATCAACAAACGATCACAGGACTTGCAATTTTTATATAACACTTCCCACTCCATGGCTGCAAGTTGGTTTTGTGGAGGAGTATCATTAACTACTAAGACTGCTTTGTCTCGCGGCGCGAGTTAGTGCCGTGCGATCTAGAGGTCCCGGGATCGATTCCCTTGTCGAGCAAAATGTTATTGGGTTTTTTCACTAGGAAATTCTCAATAGCAGCACGAAGTCTAGAAAAGTACCCGAAAAACAGCAATAGGCCCCTAATACGTGGGACTGATACATAGGTATGTACTCCAGGTGGAGTGTGGGTGCAGAAATGCACATCTGTCTACCGCTTCGAGGAATCAGGCGGTACGTATTTATATTATCATTGAGGCGGCTTAGCTTAAAAAAAAAACATTCTTCGTTTCCTCCACTCCACGGAATATAATACTAATATGGAGACTATAAAGGGGAATATAAAGGAAAGTAGAATATAAAGGGGCCATGGCGACGACCTATTTCGCAAAAAATGCACCTGGGGGTTTTAGTTCGTAATATGCTGGTAAAGAAATTAAGTGTTGGGGACCAAACTCGACCCTCTCGAAGTATTTTCTCCTTCTCATAAAGAATATATTACAAATACTTTTATCGCGGAAACTAATTATTATACAAAATAAACCAACGCAGATTAATTTCACCAAAAATGCCACTGAGGTCGTTTCAATATTTGCAAACTAGTGAAGATTTCGACAAAATATGGAAATTCCACATGCGTGCAACGCAGTTACACAGCACCAAAATCTTAAGATCCCGCAAATAAATAATAAGCTTAATTTAAATTTACTATTTTAGGTTGCAATAAAAGTATGTAATAATATATTTAGTTCAGAACTGTAGTTCTCAAGCTCAAGCGGTATTGATAAAATATAGACTTCGTTTAAAATAAAACAAATATATTAATCTGATAATATTCTTTATTCTTATCATAAATATTTATACATAAAATATACTTCATATAAAAGTAAAAACATGATAAAATTATATTACAGTAAAATACTCTTACAATACAATTAATCATTACTACTCGCCCTGTATTTTACGATAATCATAACCACTGTCAAGTACTTGTTTACGATATAAGAAATAATTAATCTCTTTATTATTTAAGGACTTCACCTTACTTATTAATTTTTTGTATAAATTTTCTTGACAATTACAATAATTAGGGGGCAACAAATCTAACGCCAAATAATGGGTTTCAAACTTTTCTTCCTCAACAAGTTTAATACACATGTCGACTAATACGTCATCCAGGCTTTTATCTTCAACTGTGGGTAATTCATTGAATAAACACGAGGCAAAATTTGTAAGTACATCTTTAATGCTATCTGTAGCTGTTATGTAGTAATCACCCTGCTCGATGGATTCATTGAGTAACTTTATAAACTCACTGGCAAACCAATCCACGCACTCTTTAAATATTTTCTTATCATCCACAACTTTGTCCATCTTTGCGACCATGCGATATTTTTCAACTAATGCCTTTCTCAATATTACGCTTACTCGTAAAGACCATAGCGTTTTATATATTTCTATTAACGGAAAAGCTCCTTGCAACTCTTTTACCACTGGTTCTAATAAGCTAATTCCATTCAAACAGTTTTCCATGTCTGTAGCTGACATACTACTGTTGATATTGTCAAAGAATTCACTGAAAAATTTTCTAATGAAATAGATGTCGCCACCTATTCTATCCCATAAATTTATGCATCGTTTCACTATGGTAAGAAGAATTTCTAATTTTCTTTCAATAACATTTTTGTCTGGTAAATATGCTATGTATTTTGCGGTTAGATTCCACTTAGCTGTAACTAAATCGTATATGTGACAATCATAATGACTTCGTATTTCTTCTTTTCTAAGCATGGATGTGACATGATCAGTAACGATTGATTCAATCAAATCTTGTCGCATTAATTGTAAATCGTTTGCCATATTTTCTATTAGCTTACTTTTGTATTTAATAAATTTCGGTTTATCGGGCATTGTGTTCATTACCTGCCATGCATTTAAAATATGTTCACCTAAGATGTGATTCGGTAAATTGGTTGTCAATAAGGTATCGAAAAACTTATCATCATCATTCTCGCATGCTTTAAGCGTGAAAAATTTAAACGCCTCAAATAATTCCTTTTGTAAATGTTCATCGTTTACATCAACCATTTTACTTCTAACAGATTGATACAAAACTACTCTGAGTGAGACATTTTTGGTAGAATTCCAAAGGTCCATAATTTTCTTTACGTCTATTGCGCCAAAGCACTCGAACGCCAATCGTATGCCGTGCTTCTGTATTGATGCTGGAGATTTAAGTAAGAATTCGAGTATTTCTGTAGTCAGAGGAGGCGGTAAATTAGCTGCGTATGATTGAATCGTCGGTAAACAGAATTTTAAATAATCACCTACCATATACTTTTGCACGTGTGCTAGTGGAACAACCGGACGCGATAAACACACATACTTACATATAGCTTTTCTTATATACAAAATATTTCTGTCGATAACGCTGTGGTCTATTTTTGATTCAGTTGGAATATATTTTTTAACAAAGTCTATTTTTTCAGCAATATCCGCTACTTGAAATATTCCAAAAATAGCAATGTTACACGTGTTTTCATATAAATCTTTTGCCTCCAGTAATTCTCTGTAAAGGTTCATATACATTAGTGCTAAATCCATAGAAAAATACGTTCTTAACTTTCGGAGAACTTTATTGTGCCGGAATGCCGTTTCTTTAACCATGGTTTTAACTCTTGTAATTTCGGACGTAAACAGTTTTGAATCCCTTTTTAAAGCTTTGAGTAATGTATCCTGAGTAAAATGCTCTCTTTCTTCTGCAATCAAAAATTGATTCTTGTATTCGTCAAAGTCTAGATGGACATATTTCATAACTATCTCTGGGATATCTTTTCTTGGTTTATTATATTGCCACATTAAATGCAAAATATCGTGTATATATTTTTTAACTGCATCTTTAACACCTTCGTCGTATTTATCAATATCAAAATTTTCAATTTTCTTTAAATAAAAGCTCCTCAGATATTGATACACTAGTTCTGCTTTATCTTCTGATAATTTGTCTGTCTGCTGTTTAAATCCATACATATATAATCCTTGATCTATAAATTCTTCGAGGGCGGAATGCAACTCTTTTTATGAATTATAGCATAAATGATTGCTATAAATTTATATTCTATTTTACAACAATAAGCATTCTGATTATCGTAAACATCCATACTATGTAATATTTTGTCGAAAGCACTCCAACAATCATTATCAAATTCAAAATATTTGTGATTATCTAGAACTATATCAACGAAATTTTCCTTGTAACGTGTCATTTCGTTAACATGCCTTTGGTAATAATAACTGAACAGTTGTTCCAAGTCGCGATCCGTTTGTGCGCTATAAATTAATACACTAACAATCTCGTTACGCAGTTCCGAGTCAGAAGCGGTCAGTATATATTTTTTAATTGCCACAAAGGTCTTATCAAAGGCGACAAACTTGTACCATAAAAAGTTTTTACCGAAGCCAAAATGTTCGGTTTCAGCTTCTACATGCTTTAGGGCCCATACCTCTCTTTCCTCTTTTGTCATTATACGGTGTACATCATTGTAATAAAAATTAATGTCCATTTCAAATTCTTCTCCAGGATAATTCGTATTAAATATATGTTTGATGTACTGGTACCTTTCTGGAAGTGGTATTACCTCTAACAAGTACTGAAACTCAGTATAAAATTTCTCATCCCAAAACCTAGCGCTAGTACTTGGAATCAAACGAGCAATATAATCTTTGACGTCGTCAGGACTGCTACATTTTATCAACATTGACTTATTAAGCATGTTAATGTATAACGATATGTGACGTAATATTCTATCCTTGTGATGTTTTATAACATGTTTAGATATTCTCAAACCAAGCCGTTCTGATCCACACCAAACCAACTTGCGCTTAAGAATATTATTTTCTATCAGATCAAGGTATTTCTCATTTGACAAGAAATATAAGTGACTGAGACTTCTGACATATTTTATAAAGCTGTAAATTTCTAGCGTTTCAAAAACAACATCGGCCAACATGAAGGAATCACCAACGACAGCTATCAGATTTTCATCAGTGAGATGAGGTTTATTTTTATCCTTGATTACATCTACTTTGAATGCTTCTGAAGTTTTTAAAAGAAACTTAACAGCAATGTTGTGCAGGTTGATTTGCATACAATATGTGTAGAAACTGGCTGCGCGATCATTGGTCACGTGCATAGATATCACCGTCAGAAACTTTTTTCTCATCTTAAAAGACATTTCTGAGAAAATTTCTTTCTCAAGATAATCTGGATTCATGATGTGCAAGAATTCTTCATCAAAAAGCCAAGCACATTTCAAAGCTTTAGAAATGTATAAACTGTCTCCACACTTTAGTGTTTCTATTATGTATTCTACGTTTTTATACTTGTCCGCCAATTTGATTTTAAATAGTCTATCCACATCTGATTTCTCAGCTTGTAGTTGGACATCGTCAAATGACACACCTTGTGATGCGGCTTCATTCACTTTGTTGTTCAACTCTCGATGTCTTTCATTCAAACTATTTCCAGTTAACAGGATCATCCTGATGATCTGAAAAAAAAGTTTAAATTTTTTTAAGATTCCCATTATAACCACGAAGTAGATATTATCACACTGCTAAGTAATATTACTTGATACAGTATGTAATGCAAGTTCAAACTACAGAATACGGTCACATGGAAGATTAATAAATACACCCTACAGTCACATACATAGTTCTGACCTCACACGAGAACTACGAGACTTCGGTCTCACAAACACCCATCCCCGACACAAATATTTATGGATAACACAAACATTTGTCTTGTACTTGAACCCACGGCCTCTCGTTTCACAAGCTGGTATCTTGCCAATTGTGCCACGGGGGTGTCTAATTGCTTCTTCTTAAAGCTTAGAGCGATATAATAAGAAGTGTATCTCAACTCTGCAACTCCGCAAGTAGGTCGCATTTTCGGACCAGCCTGTGCAAATACAGTTTACCTCAGTGTGACATACTTTGCTAATGCAGTCATTTTGCCATGCCAGTATAAAAAGATTGTGTCGGAATTATAGGGAAACTACTTGTTCGCACCACCTAACAATACTTTTAAATAAACATTTGTTTTACTCTTTTTAAGAAAATCATATACCTACGCAATTTGTTTATTTTTTATCATTTTAAGTCCAGTGACCGCCAAACCTTGTATTGATCTTTTACCATTGGACACCATTCATCGCAAACGGGTAACACTTTAGTCACTATAGACGCTTTCTTGGGGAGGCCTACTCTCAACAGTAGATGGCGATAGGCTGAGTATAATATATAATAATCACTCAGTGTGATATATCATGATATGGTATGGATTAGTGAATAGATATGCTACACAAAGATACAAAACACATACAAACTAAATCAGCATTGGTGGATATAACTTTGAATGCTATTTACTTAACTGTATCTTATGTACTATACTCATTTTAATAGTGTACAACCCTACAGAAAGATACAAAAATAATGTCTTATTTATGAAAGACGCAATCAAGCTTTAAATAACTTTTTCTTTATTTAACATCCGGCGATAAACCTCTTATCATGGAAATATAATATTATCTAAGATATTAATATAAGCATGTGATGGCTTAAATTGATACAATGTGATAAACATTTTAGAATTTAACTCAATAAATTTCACACAGGCTTGATTTATTATAGAGTTGAGTGCAAATAATTAATAGGATCTGTCTAATTTTTCTCATAAATAAAAAAAGATCCCGGGTTGGATTTTTAGGTTGGGCAGTTAAATCAGATTTAATTTAATTAGTAAGGTCTTAATGACCGGTAAATAGCAATTGACTCACTAGAAAACTATATATCAGGACCAGTGGCGGTACTTCCATAGAAGCCCAAAAGCTATGTAATGTCTAGTTTATAATTGTTTCTTGTGGGGTCAGGATATTCTCATTTATATGTCAAATTGCTTTTGTTCAATAAAGATTTAAAGCTGAATGATTTCTATTCGGAATTTTATAAGGCAAACTGGGCTTTTGGGCTTCTATGGACGTACCGCCACTGATCAGCACATGTATGTACATCCTACTATTGGACATAGTGCATATTGGCACTACATTTCTAATTGCTTTAGAGAACTTTTTGTTGAGAAGGATAAATAACCAAGTGAGAATATGCTATATATGATTTATATTAATTATGTATTAATGTTATCACACTATACTAATGTCGACAAATTAACAGGTGAACAGAAAAACCTAATGTGGTTTATGTTACACTGAATACCAATGTACAAATTGTTATTGTCTTTTTATATAAAAAATAAATAAATCTATCTCTAACCATTTATAAGCAAAGCTTTCAAATACTTCAATACTAAATTATATTGAAATAAAATAGTGACTACTCCTTTACTAAACTATTATATGTATACATATGACTATTATTAAGTTCACAGAATTTATCTATCCTAATGT
The DNA here is from genome assembly GCA_907164795.1 of Hemaris fuciformis. Classification (NCBI taxonomy): domain Eukaryota; kingdom Metazoa; phylum Arthropoda; class Insecta; order Lepidoptera; family Sphingidae; genus Hemaris; species Hemaris fuciformis. The sequence goes on from OU015454.1 coordinate 4,205,189, forward strand.
GGCTAACAAAACAATGTTTTTCTCAGTATTAGAGGTCTATGTCCAGCAGAGTTTGTAAATGGACAGGTAAATAAACAATTATTTATTTCTTTCAATATAATTTTATCTATAAATTGTGTTAGTAGAAAAACATCATACAAATGAATAGAAGCCTAAGAATAAAGTCAAACATAAATAACATTATCTGGATTCTTATGAACATTAGCTTTTCATTTAAAATCTATATTAAAACAATTATATTCCTTTAGAAGAGACTTAAATTTAAATGTAAATAAAACTAAAGCTTATAAAGTTGGGAATAAATGATTCCTTACATTAATAGATACTCAAGGCTGAGCAAGGAATATTTTGTAAATAGATTAGATATTGTATGGACTGGATAATAAGAAACAGATAAGCAACAAAAGGATATCATTATCATTTGAATTTTTTTTATTCATATTTATTTTTGCAAATTTCTTTAAAATAAGCAGATAAACAATGGCTTATCAATATTAGCAGCACTTACAGGTAATTATTTTGGCATACAGTTTTAATCCCCAACTACTGATAGCAAAAATATAGTAATCATTACGTACTTGTTGCTCAGAAACTAATTTAAAAACTGCACTATATCAGTAGCTTATTATTTAGTAGAATTATTTACAGCTATTGCTAACGGTTCATTCAAATTTCATAGTAAATATAATATAAATAAAAATATTAAATCTTAATGTTGTAATCCCAGAACAAACAGCAATAAAATAAACCAACAGTGTGATTGTTAGTTTAAAAATTAAATAAGTTAAAAATAAATTACCTTTTGTATTTATCTCTGACGAGAAACAACAAGCCAACAAAACTTTCTGCAATTTAGTATTGAATAAAAAACACTCGATAACGTAAACTCTTTAAATTTAGTACTGACAAGACAAATGACAAATTTACATGTATTTTGTGTTTACTGTTCAGCTTCAGTAGGTACCTACCTAAGTACCTAACCCTAACCTAACTGGGTGGTGGTCGAGCAGGGTTGCCATTGACACAGCAATTGCAGTGTTGCCAATTGAGTTGAGTGCGTGCGTTCTTAAGTTAGCTTTTTTAATATATTGAGTTAATTATTATTTATTAAGTTTATACTTATGTACTATCCTACATTTTAACTATGCCAATAAATTATGCTGCTCAATTTTGAGGATGTTTTTGTATGAGCAAATCCATTCCATCCAATTTTAGGTACGAGTTTTTATTTGAATTTATATTTTATGCAAATATATTGTTTTCTGAGTCTGTAGGTGAGAAAATCATGATCAAATTATTTATTTTGTTTGCCATTTTTGAGTATCCATTATATAAATTATTTAATTTATTTTATTGTAACCTGCCTGTTTGTTCTAAAAAAAATGTCGGACTGTTAATTGGCATAATAATTATCATTACCTTTGCTTAAGTAACGAAAATGAAAACTCGCGATCAGCCATTTTCATAGAAAATGGCGGCTGTTGTCTTGGAATATGCATTTCCGCGTTTATCTAAATATTTGATAAATTAGTTCCAAAACAACTGTTGCGGATCTTAAGATACATCGGATTATCTTAGTTTTTATTTGTTTACAACGTTATTTTATTTATACCCTGCTACAAATGGACTATATACATATTTTATAATACCCGCTAATAACGCGGCTCCTCACCGCGTTTATTTGTCAGCGCGGGTTTTACATGCCGTATGTGTTAGTGATAACAAAATTCATTACAACTACGTGAAACCCTGTGAGAAATGTGTTTAAATGAGTTATAACTCAAGTGTTATTATATTGTATGTAAGAAAAATGTTCCTGTAAATTTATACTCCTTTAACAATGGGGGAAACTGAAGATTTCAATACATTAGCTTTTGAAAAGAGACTGATGCAGTTAAAGGATACGCAGGAGAGCATACAGTCGTTGTCAGCATGGTGTTTGCGGCAGAGAGTGCACCACAAAAAAATAGTGTCCAGTTGGTTAAATGTGTTGAAAAGAGTGAAGGTGGAACAGCGGCTGGTTCTGTTTTATTTGGCTAATGATGTGATACAGTATAGTAAGAGAAAACACTACGAGTTTGTCGAGAGCTGGGGACTCAATTTGCAAAAAGCGACACCCCTTGTCAGGTGGGTTTATGACATTTTTTTTAATGCCAAATAATATGTTATTGTTTATGTTTTATGCCAAGCATGGCGATAGAGAAGCATTCTTAGAATATTATTTTATGTATTTCCACAATCTTTTAATATTTCTATGTATTGTATTAAACTTTACAGTAATGATAAAATTTATATTAAGGAAACAAATTTTTGGAAGTGTTTTTGTAATACTTATATTTTTGTGTCTGGAAGTTAATACTTCTATGCTTTTGTGTGCATCAAGTAAGGAATTTAATGTTCTAGTATTTTAAGCAGTGCACACTTTGCATACAGTGCATACAAAATATATGGGTTTAATAATTATTGTTAATGGATATGTAACTTATATTTTCCAGTAAAGTTCTATGAATTATATATTAATAAAAGTCATATCTATGCAAGGTGGCTAAGATGAGATTGCTTTAACTCTTTCAGCCACGCTTTCTATTTATTGATTTTATAAATGAAACAAAGGCGTATTTAGTGTAATTGCGGTTTATTTATGAAGAAAAAAGATATTGTGCCAAAATATCACATAAGGCTTTTGAGGAATATGGTGGTTAGTTTGCTAACCACCATGATGGACGGCATGAAGAATAATGAAAACAAGAGCACATCAGAACTTACATAAGATATAAGTTATATATACAGGGTGTCCCAGCAGTCGACGATAACCTGGAAACGGGGAATAGCCCAAGTCGTAAGAGTTATCAGAAAAATATTTAAAAAAATATAAGTTATGTATTTAGAAAAATATAGGGATTTAAAAAAAATCTAGAAAATCTACACCCTGTGACGGTTTTTTTCACTACTGTTGCTGCAAATCTCTACTTTTTTAAATTATTATTTTTGTTATGTAATCCTGAATAATGCCTCTGCAAACTGTTATCCAACATTTAGAGCCACCTTGCTATACTTCGGAAGAAAATGACATTGTTTACCAAACCGCATATTTAAAATTTATCATACGCCCAAATTTAACTGACTGCCCTGAAAAAAAAATGTACTACGCGAGTTTGGCAAGTAACTTTAAAAGTTGGCGCATTTAATAAGGAATCTAAAATGGTATAACACTTGCTACATTATTTTTTAAATGTGGCACAATATTTTTATTTTGCGAAGAAACCCATTTGATCAAATTTTCTTATTAACTAAAGATGACATGATGATGAACTTATAAGTGAGATGGAGAGAATTGTTTTACGATGTGTGAGTGAGACAGATACTCCATTGTCAGGTAGTCCATGGGCACCACGCATCGGAGCAATGATCACTTTTTTATTTTAAATTTAGGCTTTTTTTATTTGGATATCTTAGATTTATTAAGTAATTGCTTAACATCAAATATTTCTTTAGTAAAATTTACAATACATGTTCAAACTGCCTTCCTTCAGCCGCAATACACGCTCGTCATCTTCTTAAAAAAGATCGAGTTATCAGGGGCGAAAATCTTCTATTCCTAACAAATTCAGCTACTTCCATTTATTTTTTGCCGTAGCTCAGGTAAATTTTCAATTGGCTTTAAACAAAAATTTTCTTTCACCGTTCCCCAGTAAAAAATAGCCTAAAGGATTTAAGTCATGTGAACGGGCTGGCCATTGGATTGTGCCAGCTCGTCCTATCCATCTACTCCTAATCGAAATATTCTCTTAACTGAACTAGCGTCACTATCTGTCTCGCTCACACATCGTAAAACGATTCTCTCCATCTCACTCAAATAGTATCTTAAAATTGCTGTCTCGAAGAGCCGAATAGAAACATCTTTAGTTAATAAGAAAATTTGATCAAATGGGTTTCTTCGCAAAATAAAAAAATATTGTGCCACATTTAAAAAATAATGTAGCAAGTGTTATACCATTTTAGATTCCTTATTAAATGCGCCAACTTTTAAAGCTACTTGCCAAACTCGCGTAGTACATTTTTTTTTCAGGGCAGTCAGTTAAATTTGGGCGTATGATAAATTTTAAATATGCGGTTTGGTAAACAATGTCATTTTCTTCCGAAGTATAGCAAGGTGGCTCTAAATGTTGGATAACAGTTTGCAGAGGCATTATTCAGGATTACATAACAAAAATAATAATTTAAAAAAGTAGAGATTTGCAGCAACAGTAGTGAAAAAACCGTCACAGGGTGTAGATTTTCTAGATTTTTTTTAAATACCTATATTTTTCTAAATACATAACTTATATTTTTTTAAATATTTTTCTGATAACTCTTACGACTTGGGCTATTCCCCGTTTCCGGGTTATCGTCGACTGCTGGGACACCCTGTATATTTACGGAGCAAATATGTATATTTATATATTATGTATTGTATATTATATTTAGTATTTCGTATATTATATTTAACTTATTATTTATATTTATCTTTGTGGATACAAAGGGGAACTTTACAAGTGCTGCATTGGCATACAGTACGTGCTGGACTTTTTTAGTGCTGCATTTAGCAAATCTTTGTGAAGTAGATCGCTCTGACTAATCCATATTGCTTTCCGTCCGCAATTCTATTGAAACTATTGGCTTATGACGTTTTATCAAGACTTGCAATGGAGAAGACGAAGCAGAGTTATTGAGAGAACGTCTAGAGCTCAAGTTGCATTCCTTTGCCTGAGCTTGTCCTGAGATTCCTTGGAAAACACTTCTACGAACGTCTCTTGTATCTAATTGATCCACTTCTGAATGGTGTTCTTTCTGGAATTCTCGATATAATAAATAGGAGTTTATGACAGCGCAGTCCAGAAAATAGAAAAAAAATCGATGCCACCACTTATGAGACTTTCTGTCGATGGCATAAGTACTTTTCAATTGGCCGAATTTGTCAACCAAGTTAATACATTTGTTGTATTGTATCATAGCTTCAGGATAAGCTACTTCAGCTGCTGTGGAGATGAATCGCCAAGCACAATCACAGTCTGTGCTCCATCATTGGCTTCTTCATGTGATTAAACACTACACACACTTTCACCATCTGAAGAAATGTCTTCTAGAAGGACGTTTCGAATTTCAGGTTCATTTAGTACACGCGGAATTCTGAAAAATAACATACAACTACATACATAAAACGAATAAAACAAAACCTACTACAGTCATGGTGGTTAGTAAAGTAACCACCTTTTTATTTACGTAATTTATAAAAATATATAAACGGCAACCTATATTTTATATTATAAATTGACTAATCTAATATTAAATAACAGATAAATACTAAAATAATTATATAATAAACATTCTTACCTTTATTATTGAATTTTAAAATGACCCGTTCTAAAAATAGCACTGGACTCCTTTTTCAAATATTCAATTAAAAACAACCGTCGAGTTTTTTCGTAAAAAAATTATAACACACGGTTAACAATTATTCAATGAACTATAAAAGAACAGCACATCTCCCAAAGATGCCGTGGAAATAATTTTTTGACAACTGAAAATATGTGGTTTTAAAACTAACCACCGAAGCTGAAAGAGTTAAGCAAGATTTATTTTAAGCTTTAAGAAGGCTACCAATCAGTGGAGGTACTTTCATAGAAGCCCAGAAGCTTATCTTTATGCTTTAAATCTTTATTTAACAAAAGCAATTGGAGATATAAATGAGAATAGCCTACTCCACAATAAACAATTTTAAACTAGACATTACACAGTTAACATGTCATGCTTTTGGGCTTCTATGGAAGTACTGCTACTACTATCAATATTTATACAGATTTATTATTTTACTTTAACATACTTTTGTTCCATTTCCTACTATTTTATTAGCATTTAAATGTCTTTAATGTAAGTACATATATAGAATAACTTATCAGTTATGTGTTCTTATTTTAGAGATGAAAAAGTGAGGCCAAAAATACTGCGCATATTCAAAATATGGGAGCAGAGATCTGTTTATGATGATGAGTTTTTATCAGACTTGACTGGTCTACTGAGTGCTGGAGCACAGAAGAAAGCTGATGATGATGCACTGGATTTTCAGGTATTATAGTCTTTTATTTTTTAATACTCATAGATAATAGAGATAAAAATAATGATGTGTGGGGTCAGAATTATGTATGTGACTGTTGGGTGTATTTTATTTATTTTTTTATTTTATAAAGGGTTGGATTCATAATCTATCAAAACATTTTTTGTCAGATTGGTTTGAATCATTCATTCATTTCATTCAAAACACTGAAGAACAATATTCTTGACAAATATTAAAGTAAAAGAGTTACATCAAAGTGATTAAGATTTGTAATACATGGGTTTAAACATAATATTAGTGAGAAGAGAGGCCTCTTTGTGCCCTTTCAATTCACTGATATAAAAATTTGTTTTTTGTGTTTTTGTACTACAACCTCATACTTATTACTATGAATAAAGTAATTTGCAAAATACATAAATTGGTACATACCTGGCGAAATGTGGGTGCAGAAATGCACCTCTGCCTACCCCTTCGGGGAATACAGGTGTGAGTTTATGTATGATGTATGTATAAATTGGTAATAATTGTTAAGAACATTTTTTTGTAAGGTTCTTTTTGTGTACTTTTTTCTTCTGCCTCCACATTTTGCTAGGGAACATGATGCTTAAAATCCGTAAAAGTTAATATTATTTAATTTTCAGCCACAGCAATTGGTGAATAAAATTAAACAATGTGCAGTATTAGAAGCTGACACTGATTTGAGACTGAAGTACATTCATGATAGTCACTTGCAACTGTCAGACGCAGATGCATTATGTGCCAATCTGAAAGGTGAGTGTATTTTTAATGTCCTTTTTTATTATAATTATTGTGTTCACATCCCCATATGAATGAGGTGAACCAATAATTTGGTGACTGTTAGTTATAGATTAAAACTAAAAACATTTATATAGGCATGGCAAACTGCCTGCAAAATTACCTGTTTTTTTTTTATATATATGTTGTCAACAGTAGTTTCTTGCTATTTCACACTCATATTTGTGTAATAATAATTCTCTTTTATTTATATAGATACAATTTTTAAAAACAGGTTTTATAAACTTTTAATAGTATTTATCTTGTCAGAATCTTATGATTGCCATGTTTTTTGTTAATTGGAAAAATGAAACAGTTTTCAAACTGTTGTTGCTGTTTTAATAAACAGGTTGGGTTAAGTGTCATTAGGTAAGCCATAAGAAAATTTAAATAAAAATTTGGTATAGAAACACCTCTTATATAAATATATGTCCTAATGATCATTTTTAGCCATTTCACTGCAGGGCATGGGTCTTCTCTGACTGTTTAGGCCTTAGTCCACCACAATGGCCTAATGCTGGTTGGTCATTTCAATCATAGCATCACTGTTAACACATCCATATTGATACTGAATATTTTATCCACAGATAGAAGCCATAAAGATGATGTGGAGAAAGAGTTGAACGAGGGTATCGCGTGCGTGGAGCGGTACACTCAGGCACTGCAGCGGGAGATCGTGGCGCGGGAAGCGTTGCTGGCACTGCTCAGCTCCGCCACGCAGTACTACTCCACGCAGAGGGGAGAGGTCAAAGTGGTGGCATATGTGAGTGTATATAACATTGACATGCCTTGTTTTGTCTACTTGCATATTATCAAACACAACTGCCTCGTGGTCTCGCGGCACGAGTATGTCCCGTGCGATCTAGAGGTCCTGGGTTCGATTCCCGGGTCGGGCAAGATGTTATTGGGATTTTCCATTAGGAAATTCTCAGTAGCAGCACGGAGTCTGGAATTATGCCCGAAAAACGGCAATAGGCCCGCCCCCTATTACGTGGGACTGACATACCTGGCGAAATGTGTGTGCAGAAATGCAAAAAAAAAAAAAAAAAAAAAACCTCTGCCCACCCCTTCGGGGAATACAGGCGTGAGGTTATGTATGTATGTATGCATATTATGACGTGGATATGCCTTTTTTGTCTCAAGGACTACTGGCAATTGCGAGTTCATTTCTCTCTTGATATCGGCAGTCGCGGGCTCAAACCCCAGGCACACAACTCTGACTTTTCGGAGCTATGTGTGTATTCATAATGAATTATCACTTACTTTAACGGTGTAGGAAAACATCGTGAGGTAACCTGCACACCTAAAAGTTCTTGGGAATTTCTTAGTTGGGTAGTCCGCCTACCCGCACTAGGCCAGCGTGACACACTAAGGCCTAAACCCTCTCATTTGTAGAGGAGACCCGTGCCCAGCCGTGGGATGTATATAGGCTGATAATGATGAAAGTACGTCAAACTGCATTGATTTTGTTTATGTTTAGTTAATTGAAGTTGTTTGTGTGTACATTGCAGGCGTACAAGAACTTCGGCGCTCGCGTGCGCAGTCTGAAGCGCAAGTTGGACGAGGTGATCCCGACGCTGCCGGACGCCGCACCGTCGCCGCCGCGCGACGAGGACGTGCCCTCGCCCGGACCCGACGAGGACCTCGACCTGCCCGCCAACGACGACGACAACGACCACGACGGTACCTACATACATATATACATACTCACGTACTAACACAACCACAAAGCGCACGCACGCACACGCACACACGCAATCACAGAGTCTTTTTTAATGTTTGCTCTTATATGGTCTTTAAGTTTTACTTTTATCTATACACTATCCACGACAAATCTTCAGCTTGAATTACATCCTAAGTAAAATAAATTTATTTTGTAAGTAAAACATGTAAAAAAAAATGATTTTTATAACTTCATCATCAGCCCATATACGTCCCACTGCTGGGCACGCGTCTCCTCTACAACTGAGAGGTTTTTATAACTTATTAAGTACAAATCATTGTAGCAGTACCAAGAAACAAGAAACTGTTATACTTTTTTATGCATGTTATTGTTCTTGCTAATACTTTTAGGACGCATAATACACAGAACTTAGCAACCGTATAGATATCGATTGTTTTGCTGGTGCGTATTTTTTTCGTAGTATTCGTAAAATTTAACTTGGCTTGCATTTTATATGGAAACCAGTTCATCATCTCGTCCAAACAACTTATGGGAATAGAATGCAAAGTTGTGGAAGTTTATCAACTCCACAACAGCCAGAGTGTTGCCTAAATAAGAATGTACTGTTTTATCTTGTACAATAATATTTGTGTTTCCCCTTAGCATACAACATCGACCAGACATTCAACTCTACGCTGGGCGCCGACGGTTCGCTGTACAACTTGGGGCTGTCGTCGTTTCTTACATCAGAGAACCCGATGGCACTGTTCACTGAGGCGAAAGACAATGTCACCAACAGTGAGTATATTGTACATAAAATATGTGCTTATTTTTTATGGAAAAAGGAGGCAAACGAACCTGTGAGCCACCTGATGTTAAGTGGTCAACACCGCCCATGAAAACCCACAACACCAGAGGAATTATCAGTGCGTTGCCGGCCTTTTAGGAAAATATAGGCTCTTTGAGACATGAAAAGTTTGTTTATGCTAATTTAATGTTGCTTAAGAAATTGACATTAGCATACCATCTGGGTATATCTTTGTTGATCTATCCTCGGCTAGGTAAAAACTTAATGGTGGCCCACATCCACCAATAAAATATTGTTGTGAATCTTAAAACCGAAAAGTCATTAATCATCATCAGCCCATATACATCCCAATACTGGGCACAGCGCCCCTACAACTAAAAGGGTTTAAGCCTTAGTCCACCATGCTTTGTTTTTTTTTTACGGGAGGAAAGCGCCTTAAGCTCCCCTTTTCGGTACCTCGAGGGAGGCAAAAAGGGGTATGTCGGGGTTTCTGGCCTTCCAACTCGGCGCGCAGAACAATAATTGTCCGCTTAGCTGAGTTGGGTCCCTAACCAAAATCCTACGCCAGCATACCGACTAAAACCTCTCGGTGACCATCTCGCGCATTTAGGGCGGTTTTGCGGCATCTCAGGGCAAGAAGCGCCTTAAATTGTCCGCTTCCGCCCAGCGCACCATCCAATTGTGGGCTCCTCCAAATTGGGAGGGCTTGAGATGCCCTCAACTTACGCTTTTTTGGACGTTCACCTCTTGTGAACGTCCGCGACAGTCAAGAGGCCACGCCCTCTACCGCAAATCTCGGGGTTGCTATCATAGTGTACCGCCCCCGCAGTACGCCCAGCCACCCCAGTGTAGTCTACGACGCTTGCCTAGTGCGGGTTGGCGGACTACACACCTTAAAAAAATCCTAAGAGTGAGTCGTATGACGTCTTTAATCACCGCCATTTTTGTACTTTTTGAGGCAAGGTGCTCTGTGTTTTGATAACGTGATCAACTGCCTCCAGAATTTACATGACATGGATGTCAAACAGTATACTGGACTGCGCTCCGTTTTAAACAGTAACCAGTATAGCGTGAATTCACGTCATACCTTACAGTGGTCGCAGTGGTTAACGGAATATAGCCATTATTTGGAAATTATACTCCTCGCGTCACTTTTTTTCTTAGCCTGGGGGTCTAATTTGTAGCTTATAAAAAACAAAACTTTTTTGAAAAAGAAACTTAATCAACATCTTGATGCGGCCCACCCATTTTTGAAATTAATTACGAATCAATTTGTTTGGTTGCAAAAAAAATGCCTTGTAATGTTTAAAACATTCTATTCTAAGAGCATTCTTAATAATTCTGATACTTCATTTCCTACTCAAACTTTATTCTAGTGCCCTAATGTTACATTTTGGGACTTTTTAAAAACTAAAACAATAGACACAATTATTTATTTAATTTATATATAGGCTACTATTATTTTAAATATGTTTTTTCAAAAACTATAACTAAGTTATTTAAAACACTGATGAAGTCGTAGCGGTAACGTATAGCTATCTCTTTCGTTCCTTTGCACGGTAATAGGGGTTATGTCATAATTTACACTGTGCGTCTCTTTTTAACTACTTCAGAACTACTTATGCTATGCGATTTTGAACTTTTCTTTATAGTTTAATTGATATTCTGAAAAAAAATAATAGAAAATTATATTTTAGAAAGTAGTTCGCATTAAATAAAAATACAAATAACAAAAAAACAAGTCATAATCTCTATTGTGTTCCAGCGAACAAAATAGAAGTTATCAACACGAGGCCAAGCGAAAAGCAAGATTTTAATATAAACGATTTCCTGAAAAGTGTAATAATAACAAATGATAATAATAACGCGTCGGACAATGTGTCAGGTAAAATTGTTCATTTCCCAAGTGATGCTTTACACTCCAGTGTTGTATTTACAGATTTTCTTTTTCGATGCTTATTTTGAACGCTTGACCTTTTTTTGTTTCTTTTTATGGTGTTTCTATTTCAGTTTGTTTATAAAAAAAACTCGTTTGATTGAATTAAATTTGACTGGGCGTGAAATACAGTGTTCTTATATCGCTCTGTATCGCCGGTGGGGGCCAGCTTTGTTAATATTTAAAGTTACTATTTCCTTACAGAAATATCTTATACTCAATACTGCCCTAACCTGATTGAATTATTCAGGACAAAATTCGGGAAACTGTCGGGAATTTAACATTTGGTTAGCACTTTATTCATTAATTCAATCAAACATGTTTTTAAAATTTCCTAGGCAAAAGCCAATTGTTTATAAGTATTTTAAGCATGGTGTAAATTGTCTGACTTGATAGTATTATAGATTTTGCATTCAATAACTCCTATTGTTTCTCCCTTTATTATTTCATCCCATTTATAGAACAGCGTGCTTGTTTATTAAATCTTAAATTATTTTATGGATTCAAAACTAAAAATGGACGAAAATTTTGGATGCTATGATTATTTACGCAGTTTATGTCGATTTGTTTATAACATGTTTGTGGCTTCTAATGAAAGATTTTATATCGCTACTAAGAGTGAATGCTGTTGTTGCCATGCCAATAAACTACTCTTAATGTTGCCACATTTTTTAAACAATCATGCGGAGGGAATAATCATGAAAGAACAAAAGATCTTTTCTGTACTTTCTTTCTATGTTGAAAAAGTTTCAATAACGTTTTTGTTAAGCTAGGCATTTTTTTTGTTTTTGATAGCTTTTAATTCAGCTTTAATCTTTCTTTTTTTTTCATAATTGAATTAGAATATGTACCATAATCAGTCTTCGTGGAGACCACTAAATATAGATGCAAACTATGACATTAGCAAGTGTGTTGCGTTCCAATAGTATGCTGTAGAATATCTGGTTTTAAATCGAGCTTTAAGTGTGTCCACATCGCCTAAGATTGGTTTCTTGCTAGTAAACTGTACTACACCTATTACTTCCACAGAAGCCCAAAAAGTGTTACACGTTAATCCTGTAATGTCTAGTTTATAATTGTTTATTGTGGGGTCAGGATATTCTCATTTATATGTCAAATTGCTTTTTATTAAATGTAGATTTAAAGTTTAAAGATTATTACTCGGAATGTTGTAAGGCAAACTGGGCTTTTGGGCTTCTATGTAAGTACCGCCACTGATTATCAGGTACGGTTTTGCTCAAAACGTAACTAAATAGTAAAATGTATGTTATATTGCAGTGGGCAGCGCATCATTGTCTCAGAAGTCTCAAGACACTCTGCCGGGGCTGGACCTCCTGTCTGGCGAGAGCGCCAACCCGCCGCCACCCACCTCCTTCTATGGCACCATGGACCCGCCCGCAGGTCTGTACAAAAAAGAACAAAACAAAAATCCTATGTTTGTATGTTTTGTTAATGTACTTTCAATAGTTAAACATCTAAAAATATTAACCAATGTTAATTTAACAAAAATTAACACATTTTTTTGAAATTGACTAAAATGTGTGAGCTCTTTTGAACTGACTGCCGAAATTTATGATTAATCCCAATCTGCATCTACCGACAGCGAACGGGTTACAGTGAAGAAAATCGTTGTAAGGAAACCTGTACGCTTACAAATTCATAATAAATTTAGGCGTGTAGTACGCTAATCCACACTAGGCCAGTGTTGTGGATTAGGCCTAACCACACCCAATTGTGGGACGTTTATGGACTGATACAGATTTGCGGTTAGTTCGCAATAACTTGCACAAAAATGTGAATATTTGTTTATAATTTATCAGATTGAGATTCGGACTGGTTATTAATTTCAGCAGTATCGTATTTATCTTGTATTACATATTTTATTTGTATACATTGTATGTGACAATGATGCGACTTATTGCGAATTAAAGCGCCGAATGTCATATGCTATTTTTTCCATATAAAAAATAGATTTTTTTATTTTAACATATTTAACTGAAGTCACTCCGATCTTGGTCCACTTCCCGAGTCGGACAAATTGTTACTGGAAAAATTTCATTAGTAAATTTTCAGTAGCAGCGCGAAGTCTGGAAATGTTATCGAGAGACGGCAATAGATCCGCCACCTGTAAGACTTAAAATTCGCTGGCGATACGTAGAAAACAATTGCATCTTGCCGAATGAAAAATCCCATTTCGACAGTACTGACGTGTTTTAATCAAAAGTAATTGTGTTACACAGACTTGCATGAATCTGGATGTACACAGGCCGATACCGAAACGCGAGACCCTTGCATAGGTACGTAAGAGGGCTTTCGGTTAATGGTTTTACATTGAATAACTTGCATCGTATACGTTTCAGATGAACCGGAGCAGACGTATCTTCCGGAAAGCAACAACGCATGGAATGGCAGTAATTTGTGGAATGCAGCACCGGTAATTATGTCTTCTTTATAAATTACTTTAGGGTTCAGCTCAGTCTGGCCATCATCTTGAATTCCTTGCTTATGTACTAGAAACACTATATTTTCCCGAGTAAAAGTGGCCTATGTGACTTCCCAGGGTGCCGTCTATGGACATGCCAAAAATCATTGAAATCGGAAAAGTTGTATTGAGTTTATTCAAAAAAATAAATTTGAGTTTTTGAAAAATTGGTCTCAAGGCTTAAACTGTAGTATGCGACTGACAGGCCTAGGATTCAGTTTTTGGGCCGCACAGTGTCCTTGAACTGACACAGATAGGTTCTAAGGTCTCTCTATTTGGCCAATGTTTTTCTTATGGCCGGTAGGGCTTATTTTTTATATGATGTTTTCAAAACACAATCTTTTTCTGATTTCATTTGTTTTCTTTATATTAGGTACTGACATAGATTGCTTGTAGACCATAGTTCTTGTTACAAGTTTTGTATGTTTTGTGTTTGCAGGTGGCACCAGGTTCGTTCCCGGAGGGTCCCGAGTCTCCGCCGCTGAGCGAGCGCACCGCTTTCCCGATCAGGACAAGTAACGTACGTATTATTACAAAAATAGTTATGTACCCGTGTTATATAACTTTGGTGTGTGTGTTTACTGAGTTGATTGTACGTTCCAGGAGCTGGCTGCTGTGGTAGTGGCAGCGGATGTGGATCACCGCGGCCTGCTGCCCCCGCCGCCGCCGCCGCCCGCACTGCCGCTGCTTGGACGTGAGTGCAATGCATCATCAGCCCATATACCACTGCTGGGCACGGACCTCCTCTTCAACTGAGGGCTTAGCCCTTAGGGTTTAGTCCACCACGCTGGCCTAGTGCGAATTGGCGGACTACACACCTGAGAAATTGCCAAGAGCTTTTAGGTGTGCAGGTTTCCTCACTGTGTTTTCCTTCACCGTTAAAATAAGTGATACTTCATTGTGCATATACACATAATTACAAAGTCGGAAGTGTGTGCCTGGGATTTGAACCTATAACCGCCGTGATTCTCTAACGCGTGCCTAAAATATGAGGACATCACTACTTCACTTACTTCATAAGTGCAGTGCAGACAATTTTTAACCAGTGAACATAGGTACATAAAATTACACCTGGGTTCGATTCTAGGGTCTGGCAAATGGGTTTTCCCTGCTTTTCCAAATTAGTTTTACCACTTTGTTTCTTTTTGTTATGATAAATCACACAGATTTAGCTGATGTTATGTTAGTAAGTATTACCTCTCATATTTTTTCTTACAGTTACCTCTTGGGTTCATTTTATAATTAACCAGATATACGGGCTTTTAACAGTGTCAAACAAACATGTGAATTGCGCCCAAGACACAAACTTAGCTTAGTTTGGGCACAATCAACATAAAAATCAAGTTCTGTTTTTTATGTTGATATTTATATTTTTAATTCCTTTGTTATCGGTTATGTGGTAGTTTACAATATATGTCTGACGTGTAAGTATTAAACATGCGTGACATTTCAGAGATGGAAGATGTGGACCACCGCATGCTGCCGGCGCTGGGTCCGGTGGGCGCCGCCCCCCCCGCGCCGCCGCCCCGCCACACTGCCCACCAGGGTACGTACGTCGCCATCAGCCCATCAGCAGCGGTACTGCCAGACAAAGCTTCCAAGCACAAAAGCCCAGTTTGCCTTTCCAAATTCCAAATAATAATTTTTAATCCTTAAATATAAATTTAACAAAGCAATTTGACATATAAATGAGAATATCCTGACCCCACAATAAACAATTATAAACTAGGCATTATATAATTAACGTGTAACGCTTTTGGGCTTCTATGGAAGCACCGCCATTGCACCCCATACGTCCCACTGCTGGCCACGACCTTTCTACAACAGAGGGCTTAGGCCTTAGTCCCCCATGCTGGTCTAGTGCGGGTTGGCGGATTAGACACCTAAGCAATTCCTAAGAATGGTGGGTTTGAACCCCGCGCCTGCTGAAATTCTCGAGCGTGCGCCTAAACCTCGAGGCCGATGGTACGTACAACCATAACTTCTGAGAACAGGGAGTAAGTGGATTCGTGGTATTTGGGTGGCAAAGTAAAAAAATACAGTTTTATATCTGCTATTAGGTTTATTTCTAAATGGGTAACATTCTAATATACTCCTTATCGACCATTCTGCTCCAAACATGTTCATAGCGCTTCTAATGGTCCAAACCTTACCATCCGACACCGCTCTGCTCCTTGGCTCTGGTCTCAGCTGACGCTACGTAAGATTTCACTCGACGTCACATCATTCCAACCGACTTATCCAAATCTGGATCAGCTCCTCACAAACTTCGGATTAGACCCTGTCCAAGCGGATAATCAAATTATCGTTGATTTTCAGATGTGGACCATAGAAACCTGATTGCTTTGACGCACGAGCCGCCGGTCGAGGTCGCCGGGCAGAGGTCAATAAATTCTGTGAAAATGGATCAGGTGATTTATTTTTATTCATATAAAAGATAGAAAGTAAACAGGCATTTTGCTCTTTAAAAGGAATTCTCTAAAATTCAAGCGGAGGAAGCAAGGCTTAACCTCTTATCCCTACAGTAATGATAAATACATGGTTATCTTTTTATCAATATAACAATTTCTTGATCGGAAAAGAGCAATACTAGAGTTTCTTGCCCGTTCTTCTCTAGTGATGACTGCCTTCCGAACAGGGTGGTACACAAAATTTTGAAATTACTGAATCTAAGTGATATATTTGACATTTTATAGTTTCAATAAATATTATTTCATTTTATTTTCAGTATGCCGGAATAATTTAGTCTAGCTAGAAATAGTCTTAACCGTCAATCGACTATTTAGTAACAATTTTAGCGAATAATAAACTTTGGTATTTATGTTATAGGACTACAGGGTGCCGCCGTCAGTGGCGCCAACGGACATCGTGGAAAGCGTTGACATGGACCTGTCTGAAGATGAGGAACAACGTAAGAATTACTATTATTTTTAACTTGAGATAACTTGACAGTTAGAGTTCAGATTTATTCCTTTTTCTAAAAATTTATTCAACATATGTAAATATTCCAGATGGCTTGTACAATCACATGGAGCAGCACCCTCCCGAACTGGCGAGAAGGCACAGTTTCAACAACAATAAAGTGCTAGTCGGCGGCGACAATGGCAAGACCAACTCAAATGATCAAATGCACACCAACTTCATACAGGTCAAGAATATTGAGAATAAAGAACCCCAGTCGGCGCCAGTCTTACCCGCCATGGCGAATCCATTTGACACTATGCAGACATCACACATCAACTACAACCCAAACGCGCAGAAGTTCCGGAGCAGAGAGTTCGAAGGCCACGAGAAGAAGAACGATGCACAATTCGACGAAGACCCCCGCAACCGACGAATAGAAAACCTAAACCAACAGGCCCAAATGCCGTTCTTCAAAGACTATAACGAAAGTGAGTGGCAAGGCTCTCCCCATCAAGGGTCATATATGAACCAAAGGTTCCCCAGAAACTGGGGGCCAAGATCTAATTTCAGAATGCAGGGCCCACCAGGCCACTCAGGGCCGCCGGGCCATCCTGGTCCGCAGAGCCATCCCGCCCCAGGCCAACAAGGCCCCCCCGGACCTCAGGGCCATCCTGCCTCAGGCCACCCAGGCCCTCCGAGACCGCAGGGCCATCCTGCTCCAGGCCATCCAGGCCCTCCTAGATCGCAGGGCCATCCTAGCCCAGGCCACCCTAGACCGCAGGGCCATCCTGTCCCAGGACCCCCTAGACATCACGGCCATCCCAACCCAGGCCCCCCTCGACCGCAGGGCCATCCTGCCCCAGGCCACCCAGGCCCTCCTGCCCCAGGCCACCCAGGCCACCCAGGCCCTCCTGCCCCAGGCCACCCAGGCCCTCCTATTCCACAAGGTCCACTGCCTCAGCAGTTTTGGCCCAGAAATGGCATGAGGCTACCAAATAGATGGAATGTTCAGCGACCAAGATTTTGGTGACCAGTGTTTGTGTGGTGTGGAGTGAATTTCTTTTGTGTTTATATTGAAGACATGTTGAGTGAATACATGTGTTATATTGTTTTTATGGTTTATGATCTTTTAACCATACTATGTGTTCCTAGGAGAGAAACAGTACACTTTAACTTAGTCTTAACAGTAAGCATTCGCCTTGAAGGTGTTACACCCGCTCATAAGAGATTTTTTGTTGAAATTATTTTCAGACAAGTAATATTTGTCTACACAGTGGATCGATCAATCTCTTATACACAAACAATTTATTCCAAAAACCTGTAATTTATAAATACATTAAATTCTATAAAACAATATTATATATATAAACAAAGAGTTATATTTATTTGATTACTTATGTGATGTCAATGTCCACCCGAATATAGGAACAATATGATCCAAATGTTGATACATATAATTTATCTTTAATTATTATAATTTTCGTCTCAATGTAAGGCTTAAATCCACAGAACACTTGAATAAGACTAGAAAGGAAATGTCAGCATGCCGAGTGTGCCGAACCTACGATTGACTATCATGTTTGACACGGCCGCTTCTTAATAATTCGGGTTGCGCTTAATTCTTCTTCTTAATAATATTGATTCGTGGAAATATCAATTTAGTAAACTTGACAATTTAGTAAAGACATATTATCATTTGAAGAAATGCTGCTCTTATCACAATCAAAGCTATTTAAGGACACAATATTTTTTTCCTAAATAAATTATTAAAATTTAGTTGTGTATTTAAAATGCTATGTTTTATTTTATTTTTGTTTCCCGTTCAAGAGTTCAAAGAAACTTCAGTGGTGCAGGGGAAATCTATTATACTCAAGAAAAGTAATAAAATATTCTAAAACAGTTTAAAAAAAATTGCGTTATGTAATATTTTTTTATCTACCCTAAGGGTAGGTCTGGTCTACAAACAAACAGACACGCATCAGTAATCAAATGAATTAATATAAAAAATAGGCATTGTAAATAAGTAAGTAATTTATGTAAATAAATATTATAAGGCAGTTTCGAGATAAAAGGCAGCGAAACGCAACAACCATTACTAGGCTACCATGAAGCACGAATTACTAGATTTGTGAAGAGTTTTCTTGTTGATAAAAGTGTTATATGTACATAGTTATAACATAAAAACGACAGATGTTAAAATATTGTATGAATTAGGTATTGAAATTATCAGTAAGATTTGTCTACAAGATTAATTTGAAAATGTTCTATGTATATACCGTGAAGAACAATAATTTGGGTGTTGAAATGCACCTCTGCCTATCCCTTCGGGGAATACAGGCGTGAGGTTATGTTTGTGTGTATGTAAGAAATGATGTGTAGCAATGTTTATTAACCTAAGTTTAGAGATTTTATTGTGTAACTGAAGAAATTCTTTAAATAAATTACAAATGTCTGTTATTTACGTTATTTTATGTAGATTCCTTATTTTGTCGTTGACCTCAAATGGTGTTATTGTGTAAGTCAAATGTGTGTTTGTAATGCGTAATATTTTGGATAACACGTCGAAACATGTTGGCTCTAGAAATATCAGTGGTGTTACTTGTAAATATATTCTGATTGTAGCGATAATGGCGATTCTATAATTTAAAAAAATGGAATATTACCAACTACACTGTTGATGGGAAATCTTACTCCATCTATGAGACATTAAAGTGATAATTCAGGCCCAAATATTGGCTAAGTATTCATTAATGTTGTGATTTAAATACTTTAAGTGTTCTATAAGGCCTTATCTAAATAATCGGCGGACTCCTTTTAGAACAGTTTATAAAATTAATAAAAAAAAATATCTGACAAGGAAAAAATAGTCGTGCATTGCATGATACATGGGCTATAGTTTATATAAAAAATGCCTGCCTGTTAAAAAAAATCATTAATCACAAAATATATAATTTTATAACGTCAGCGCTGTTGCATGTGCAGGAGCGAGATGCAAGACGCCATTATACTATACAGCTCTAACGAATTTATACTTCGAATTTTGAGTATAATATAGTATGTGCAGGTATTTTTATCTTCCAAAAGCAAATAATTTCGAGTAACTACTATGCAGACATTTTTAAGGATAACTTCAAAAGACTTGACCTCCGTCTTATTATGCTAGAACTTATGGTAAATAGGTACAGATACATCTCTTAATCTCCGCACATTTTGGGATTACAGATGGGAGTTTATGGTACACTTTGAAATTCAACTTAAACCTATAGATTCCCCAGAAATCAAGATCCTATTGATCTATTCTAGTAACACCACAAGTCCTAAAAGTCTTTTAAACCCTGACATCTAGTTGTATTTCTTTCTAGTCTAGAAATCCTATTGAAAAATGATGACAGTCTTATATTAATTTTATTATGAGAAAGAAAGTTTTATTAATAATTTGAAAAATCTTGTGAAAATTTATGGAATGAGGTACATAATATATAAGAATATAACAATCTACAGTTTTATATATATAATTTATAACTTTACTTTCTTTTTTAATTACCAATTTTAAGATTTATTAATGGAATACTTACTAATGTACTATATCCAGTATTTATGAATTTATTGAAAGAAATATTTGTTATTTTGTACTATTAAATAATGATTTTTTAATTATCAAACAGACCTATAATAATACACCGAAATATATAACATATCACAAGATTATAAAAAATATTTTATTATATAACTTATTCACCATAATGGTTATTAGGACCAAATTAATTAAATTAAAAATATTTGATATTATAAATAAATAAATATTCATTTATCTATATAGCCCATGTCAACTACCTCCTTACCAAATTTCATCAAATTTAGTCTAGCAGTTTGAGCATTTAACACACACAAACTTTAGCCTTTGTAAAACTGTGATTTATATAAATATTTATATATGAATAACAAAATGTTCAAATAGTAAGCAAATCCATAGATTATATTACCTCATTCCTTAAATTAAGCAGTAGTTTTATTAGTATTTAGAATCATTTTTATGGCTAACAAAGATTGGTCACATGTGAAAGCAGAAATATTAATGATAAAATAAATATATAATTGTGTTTGTATCTTTATTCATTGTGCTGCTTCAAATATTTTGTAATGGTTGTTGTAACACTCGAATAATAATTAAACTGTACATGATAATTAATAAAATAATTGGGGATACTTGGTAGATTTCGATATTCTAAGACTGAAAGAGGCAGCTTAGAAAATTAATATTGTCATCTGCCTTAGATTTCTTCAAGAATTTTGAGAAACAAAATGCTAATAAATTTTGTCACTTAAATGTTTTGTAAATTGTAAATATAAGATTCTGATTTTAAATCAGAAATTAAGTGACAATTTTATTTGAGCCTTTGTTTTCTCAATCTTGTGTTATAATTAAGAACATGTGTAATAATAATTTTTAATTTAGAAAATGTTTTATTATGTCTGTTGAAATTGGTTGACAGTAGTAGATACAATGATAAGGTATCTATTGCTCATAATAATAAATCTTATTGAACCTCGTTTATTATTTCTTTGATATTTATGTGGTGAAAAGAGATATTCATACATTTCCTTTGCTGTAAATAAATTCCATTGCCTTTGATATAGCTCTCAAAAAAGGTTTGATAGTTTAACTTTTGATTTTTTATTTGTGTGAGTATATTAATATGTAAATATGATTTTTAAGGATTTTATGACAACGAAAAAAGAGTATCCATTACGAAGGATCATTAATTTTACTGCAAAGTTCGTATCACTTAATATAATACCTATCTACCTGCAGTTGTTGTGGGCCTATTAGCAATTTCATCATTATTAATAGAACCAATTAATAATTGTTAAGATGGTTACCATAAATATTAGATTTTACACGCCGTCCGAATACATTAATTTTAATAATTTTAATTAGGTTATACTTTGGCGATTTCTTTAAGTCGGATGACAGGAGCTTTAACTTCGATTTAATTATCAATAAGAATAAAAATATTTAAAATATATTGATGAAAGAAATTGTTACTATTATTTTTCGCGGACTTTTGACTACCGTCTATTATCCACACTAGCTAGCCTTTTCAAACGTTCTAGAATATTTTATTTGGACGGTACTATTCCATGAAATATTTTTAACCATATTATAGAATAGGAGAAATTTTTAAGAAATAGTGTTATAGAAATAAACAATAAATTGTGACAAAAAATGCGTCAATTTCGATATAATAATCCGAATTCTCAAAAAAACATCTATTTTCTATAAAAAACGAAATTATACATTATAGTCAACTTAACTATACTAAGTAGTTAAAATTAAGCTTATTGTTCTTAATAGGATGAGTTGTAGTAATAAGATGAAGTATATTAAGATTTATACGGAATACTATATACTGTCAACTAAATAAAACATTTTCTAGAATGAATTCAATTTGCTATACGGTGATTTATCGGGCAAAACGCTACAGGGCTCTGCTCCCAAGATGTTTTTAAGGTAGTAGAGTAAAGACATATCGTTCGTAAAATGTATGTATAATAGAAAATAAAATGTATGTAAAATAAGTCGTGATGGCCTTGAGGTGTAGGCACGCGATCGAGAATCTCGACGGTCGCGGATTCAAACCCCAGGCACACACCTCTGATATTTCGAAGTTATGTGTGTATTCACAAAGAATGATCACGTATTTTAACGGTGAAGGAAAACATCGCGATGAAACCTGCACATCTAAAAGTTTTTAGGAATTTCTTCGGTGTGTAGTCCGCTAACCCGCACTAGGCCAGCGCGGTGGACTAAGGCCTAAACCCTGTTAATTGTATAGGAGGCCCGTGCCTAGCAGTAAGACATAGGTATATGGGCTAATCATTATGATGTATAATATAATATAAATAAATGAATATAGAAAATAGGTCAGCGAGTTTAATCAAATCTACATTTTTAGCAATTAGAAAAAGATGCTCGGTTTGAATGTTGGCGTCGTCGTTCTCAGATTGCTTACGCTCGTCTTAGCGAGATTCACTACCCCCGGCCCTAACCGTTTGGATGAAGTTTTCAACAGATTATGTTGCTCATTTAATAGTTGTGTATACTGTCCAACAAATAATCATGTACAAAAGTAAACGAAAACAGTCCGTTCAATATTTACAATACATTTAACTGAATTATCTTCTGTTGTATTATCCCTTATTGACATTAAATTTGGTATAGGTAAATAGACCAGTAAGAAATTTTCAGGCTTTCTTCAAAAGAACGCTACAGTGTGCAAAGGTATTTTAACGTAGAAGGTGGAAATTACAGAGAAAAGTGTCTGGAAGGTGCTATTAAATATTTGGCTAAAATAGGAAGAGAGTTGAGACTAGTTGGAGGGAAATATATGGGGTAGTGGAAAACAATACTGTTATTTATTCAATAGTGTGGCTATAAGACACGCATTTGGGGTCTTCCGGGGTAATACCAAATTAATTAAAGAAGAACCCATATAAGGTCGGCGGCCTGCAAAAAATTCGAGAAGGCTTCACGATGTAGGTTAATATCCTATCAACTATTACATATAAAATTAATGAGATAATTACTTTATTGGCTGGATTAATGGTAATTTATCTTGTTATATAAAAATACATTATGTATTTATGAATATCTCATGCTTTAATTAGATGTGTGTTACGGTAATTATGTATAAGTACGTACGTTGTAACATATGATAATAAGATATATGTCAATAAGTGCAATATTTGGGTATATATTGACTAGCGTAAGGTAATTTAAGATTTTACAAATTTACGTATTTATTATTATAATAAGTAAAAGTCCTCGTACCAAAATCAATGTAAGTGAAAATGTATACGGCAAAAACACCCTTGAAGCTGACGTAACAAGTGAGCAAATTCCGAAACAAGGTCTTCTAGTTTTGTTGCGGGGACTAACATAATGTTGAAACGGTAGTGTATTCAGGGGAGTAGAGGAAGGAGGAGATTCTTTAATGCTTACTTTTTGTAAATTCTTATTTGCTATTTTAACAAATTTAAAGATTATTCTTAGAAACTTATTGTGTGCCGCATACAACCACGGTCCCCGGCTCCAAAACGCACCCTGAATTCGCTACTGAACAGTCACTTGGGTTAGTGAACTTATAATCGAGCCAAACCATTCGTGGAGGCTTTCGATTTGTAAGACTGAAATTTATGCTATAAGCATATACTCAACTTATTGCCAATATACAGATAATAAAAGGCATTAGACAAACATCTGGTGTTTCATTTCCTAACCACAATTCGCTTCATTGTTTCACGAGACTACAAAGTTACCTGGAGGACAAAAAGCGAACTTTCTGGGCTAAATAGATTACGGGTTTTTCGTGGATTCTAAAAATTCCTTTAAGGTCTGCGAGTTTGTGACATCCTAACATACTAATAGGGTTCAACGATTGTATAAATAAATAATAAATAAATAAATACACCCAACAGTCACATACATAGTTCTGACCCCACATTACGTCTTGTGTCGTGGGCATCAGAAACTACGAGAGACTTTTCGGTCTCACAAACACCCAGAGACAAATAAGTATTTGTTGTTCACACCAACATTTGTCTTGGTGCGGGGATCGAACCCGCGGCCTCTCGTTTCGCAAGCTGGTGTCTAGCCAACTGCGCCACGGGGTAGAAATTAATAATGAATCTATAAAAAAATAAACATTTTAAACTAAACGATCTGTAAAACCGTATTAATCTCCCTAGAATTTGCAATTATATCTCTACAAATACGCCGACTACACCTGTATACCAC
The DNA here is from genome assembly GCA_907164795.1 of Hemaris fuciformis. NCBI lineage: Eukaryota > Metazoa > Arthropoda > Insecta > Lepidoptera > Sphingidae > Hemaris > Hemaris fuciformis. The sequence continues at coordinate 4,229,669 of OU015454.1, forward strand.
TACCAAGAACTCACATAGAACCTCCTTACACAGAACTTCACAAACTCAATAAGCAACACTCCAGAATCGATCCTAATTTCCATTCAAGTTAGCATGGCGAGTATAAACGCGTTAACCGCACCGCTTACTCACTAGATTGGGCAAGTTCTGGCTTAGGCCACTAACACAATAGCCTCACGGGGCCATAACTGAATATCAGTCGAAGTTACGCGTAAATAGTTTTGCATATAGTTGTATATAGTCTAATTAAAATTCCGCTTGGTTTAATGACAAATTCTGAAGCTGTATCGCAAACTCAAGCAGGCTCCTAATTAATATTTCTAATTCTGCAATAAAAATGAACAAAAGACTACAAGTATAAAATTCTCTTTAAGTAGGATTTCGGGTCATAATTATAATTATCTAACAATATCTAACAATTGTTTTGAGCAAATTTCGGCGGATGGATCCTGAAGCATTTCAGTCAGTTAGTTGCACTTTTTCAACATTAGCAAGCGTTGATTTCATCAGCGTACGTTGAACGTGGAATAACGGGAAGTGTCTGTCTGAAATCACTTGATAGGAGTAACAGAGAGCCGCAAAAGTTGCCGTGTTTTGTAGAAAAAATTGAGAAATTGCCGTGTTTCATATATATTTTTAAATGCATTAAGTAGGTAAATTCTTATCATCTGATTACCGTGTTTTCTGACACGGCAATGAATGTTCTGCCGTGTATAATTTTTTTTTTCAACTGACCCCAATTGCCGTATAACTATAGAGATTGCAACCCGGTATGTTTCCCAACCCGGCCGGGCCCGGTTGCATCCGTCGGATCCGGCCGGGTTGTGTTAACGATGAAACCCTTAGAGTTTTTTTATGAAAATATTCTATATATAAATGGAAACATCAATGATTCACGGTTGATATTCATTTCAAACTGGCTTATGAACAATTATCACAATAATCAGTCTTATTCAAGTCTTTAAAAAAGTATTACTTTGGCTTATGGACGGTAAAGTAACATTAGTATTAATAATTATTCATTTTTATAAGTTTAAACAAGCAGGTCTTATATAATAATTAAGAAACTAATAACGCAGCTTAAAGTAAGTACTAAACGTGTCATAACAATTTAAATTAGATAAATAAATAAAGTTCAATGGTAACTTTGGTATAAACAAAGCAAATTCTTATATGCTTTATTGTTTTTTCTTAAGCTTATATTAACACTAGTAAGTTTTATTATTACTAATTGAGCAAATAGCGAAATCTTATTGGCTAGGCTGTACTGTAAACAACCAAACTTATTTAGTCTTAACTAACAAAATGTAACGTAAAATTGGTTACGTTACGAAGGTTTCATAAGTATAATATGACATAACAAAAAGTATTTTTCAGTATGAACGAATAATCGATACGAGTATTTTACAACAGTAACTACTACGAGTAGGCGCTCCTGCGCCGGGGTTTACTTACCGGGTCCGGTGACTGGGCCCGGTGGGTGCGTAAAAGGGCACCAGGCCCGGGCGGGCCCAGCACTGGCCCAACACTGGCCACGGACAATTGTTTTATAATTTCGCACATTGTATGGATTATTTTGTAATATTTAATGGCAGATTAAATGCTGAATGAGCTTTTCTGCCTCCATCTTATAAAGTTGCTAGATGCAATGGTCAATGCGATGGCTTTTTGATCGTATGTCTGCATCGTTCGGAGTTACAGATTGTTAAAAATATTGCTGCAAACGGTCCGCAATTTAATTTCACGTTCAAAATCAAAGGTCATGTTTATCACAAAGTGGACTCATTCCAAAATTAAAATTATAATAAAATGTAATTAGGTAAAATGTTAATTAGGTACTAATATTTTTACAAAAAATTAAAATGGCCCGCAAAAATAGGGGTTGATTGTAGAAGAGTAAAGATTTAGAGTTATGTGTATTTTTAATGCATAATAAAAAAAAATGTTCAAAAAATAAAACATTTTGAGGTAGATGTTGGACCGATTCTCAGAACTACCCGATATGCACACAAAATTTCATAAAAATCGGTTGAGCCGTTACGGAGAAGTTTGGCAACAAACACCGCGACACGATAATTTTATATACATAGGTACATACACTTGCTTTTGCTCGCGACATCGTCCGCGTAGACTTCAGGGTTGTCTGCAGAAAGATAATAAGTGAATCTATTCATCGTCTTCCAAGTGCCCAAAATGGCACTCACAGAATTTAAAAAAGTAAACCATGTCCTTTTTTAAGGTCCCGTTTTTATCCATACCAAAAATCATCCAAATCGGTCAAATGGTTTAGGCGAAAAAGCATAACACAGCAGAGTTACTTTCGCGTTTACAATATATGGTCATCCCATGGGAATCTTATATATTTCCGGGATAAAATGTAGCCTATGTTAATTCATAGGGTCCCATTTATGTCCATGTCAAAATTCTTTCAAATCGGTCAAATGGTTTAGGCTTAAGGGTGAAACTCTGACAGAGTTATTTTCGCATTTATAATATGTTTATCCCACAGGAACATTACATTTTCGCGGAATAAAACATAATCTATGTTAGTTCACAGCGTCCCATTTATGTTCATACCAAAAATCATGTAAATCGGTCGAATGGTTTACCCATTCCCACGGTAATATAGTAATAGTAGGAATTTGTTTTTTGTTTGGATTTTTAATGCATGAACGAATTAATGTCTCGTGAAAATCAAAACATATTTTTGTAGGAAATTAACGATCTACAAAAATGGTCTGAGATGATTTTTCGCTAAGTTGAATAATTTAGAAGTTATTAGACGTTTAAAGTCCAACCTTTAATCGTAAAGGATAACCTTATACTTCTTATAATTTATCACAAAATAATGATTTCTAAACATGAAATATCAGAGATTTTGTAAAATTTATCGAGCGTTTTTTGGTAAAACAATATTTATTTTACAAAATATTAAAAATCGTAAAAGAAAACGATTTTCATACACTGTATTTCAAAAAGCTCGAAACTTTATGTGAATAATGACTTGAAAAAATTAATCATTCCCTGAAAAAAAATTCAAGTGCCGTATTAGCATTTGATTATAAGGTAATGTAAAACATTAAGAACTGTGATATTCACCTTATTACCATTATATGTAAGGGTGTCTTTTAATGTCAAATTTAAATTATACCTAGTATTTTTTTTATACATGAGCCAATTTTTCATACAAGGAAATGCCAAAATTACAATGCTTAACATTCAGTGCAATTTGTTGATAAATTCTAAATATTGGCTTTTGTTGACATTACCCTATTAGCGATTAAAATTATAAATGTAGTGTTTGTTCTGCATTTATAGTTAAATATTTTATTTTAGATTTGTGGGTATGAAAGTCAACAGTCAAACAGTCAAAGAGTCAACTCTTCACTCCAAATAACAGCGTTTTACTAAATCATCATCATCATCAGCCCACATACGTCCCACTGCTGGGCACGGGCCTTCTCTACAACTGAGAGGGTTTAGGCCTTAGTCCACCACGCTGGCCTAGTGCGGGTTGGCGGACTACACACCTAAGAAATTCCTAAGAACTTTTAGGTGTGCAGGTTTTATCACGATGTTTTCCTTCACCGTTAAAGCATGTGATAATTCATTGTAAATACACACATAACTTCGAAAAGTCAGAGGTGTGTGCCTGGGGTTTGAACCTGCGACCGCCGAAATACTCAACCGCGCGCCTAAACCTCGAGGCCATCACTGCTCACTGCTGCTTTATAGTCACATAGGAGAACCTAAAACCAACCACCAATTTCCATTTGCCCAGCGGCAATACGATAATGGCAACTAACGTAAACTAAATGCGTTTAACGTCTCCAAATTTTTTCCTTAAAACATTTAATTATCAACTTATAACCTCATTATATACAATTTATATGATCATCATCATCAAAATTCATATAAATCGGTCATATGGTTTAGACGTGAACGCGTAACTGACATATAGAGTTACTTTCGCATTTGTAACATTTTCCGGGATAAAAAGTAAGTATCCTATGTTACTTCGGTGGGTTCCATCTATCTCTATACCAAAAATCATTCAAATCGGTTCAGTAGTTTTTAAGTTTATTCGCAACAAACATACAGAAATCCAAAAATACAAACCTTTTCTCTTTATTCGTTTTTATAGATTGGCACATACACGAAGGTTCAAATAGGCTATAGACTAACAAAAAAAATATGTTTATAACAAAAAAAATCCCCTTTGGGTCAGAATATTTTCTTACTAAAACATGTAGACTAAATATGCCAAATTTTGGTATGTTTAAATGTATAACAATGTATAAAGTGCTGTAGTTTTATTTTCACTTGGTCCGCTGTCCAGACCAAATAACATTGTGTCAAGATTTAGAACTCATTTGACTTACAGCCCTCGCAAGTTGTGCGGCCATAAAACGGATTAGTCATTAAAACATATGATAATAAAAAATTCAGATTTGTTTTTGTATTACTTACTACATTGATATGCAAATTAGAAATTACATGAAAAATCTCTTGTACACGATTAAAGATAAAATAATTTGCATAAAAAAGTAATAAATACCATCCATAGAAAGAAACGAAATACATATCTATATCTGTCAAAAAATATCCCACCATTTTGATATTCTTAATCAACTCAAATATATTTTTATTAGCATATTCAGAGCTACAATCGCCAACACGAGACAATACGATATAATTTATTATTAATTGTATTTACAAAGTGTAAAAAAAATAAAATCATAACACTTTGCCTACATCATACCTCGAGTGTATATTGTGTATAGTAAACATAGAATATAGATACAGTCCAGATAATATTATATATCATACATACAGTAACTCATGCCTGTAGTCCCCGGAGGTACATACTCGTATACGCATTCCGCACCCACATTTCGCCATGGGTAAGTCCTATGTTAAATTTATTTATTACTAGCTGACCCGGCGAACTTCGTTCCGCGTAACATTAGATTCTTTAATATATATTTTTTTTAGTCTAAGTTATTCCTTATTCCATCAGCTACCTGCCAATAAAAGGCCCGTCAAAATCGTTCCAGCCATTTCAGAGATTAGCCGGAACATACAAACAGACAGACAGACAAAAATTGAAAAAAATGTTATTTGGTATATGTAATATGTACCGTATATACATCCACATGCATTTAGTAAAAAGCGGCTATTTTAATATTGCAAACAGACACCCCAATTATATTTATTTGTATTGTATAGATTATTTATGTAATTGAAACAAATGTTTGAGTAACAAAGCGTATATTTAATTTATTCGCGGAGGTTTAGTGGCCGCAAACTAATTACAATGCGTATGTCATACGAAGGCCCTTTGTGGAGCGCTGTGGGCCGCGACTCGGCAGCCGCAGTTGTATTAATTCATTTGAATTATATTTCTCCGACATTTCTTTTGTGTTGTGGAAAAAATTCGGGACTACATTGTGCCAAATAAAGATGACAAAGACTACGTCTTACAAAGTGAGGCTTACCCTGCTTTTAATGACAATGTGCCTTCTTAATAATGATTAAGAGTATTTTTGAAGTATACAGTCACGTTATGTTAGGGAAATTATATGTATCGTCTCAAGTAGACGTAATTTTTTTTTTGGTGGAGTAGAAATAATATGTCTTAGGATTCTTCACAATGATTTATCACGTACTTTAATGGTGAAAGAAAACATTGTGAGGTTGCACACCTAAATGTTGTTAGGAATTTTTTAGGTGAGTAGTCCGCCAACCTACACTAGGCCAGCGTGGTGGACTGAGGCTTAAACCCTCCCAGTTGCAGAGGAGGCCCATGCCCAGCTGTGGGACGTATTATATGGGATGATGATGATTCTTTCGAATTCATTTTATTGTACAATATACTTTAAGTTTACGTTTAGCTATGCCTTTGATGCCTATCCGACAATCAGTTAACATCAAGTTTATTGGTGGTAACAATATCAATATGATGAAATGTTTAAATGAGGTTAGTTTTTGAAAATTTCATAAAATAGATTTTGCTATTGTAATATAATCAGGCGCTTTTATAATGTATCAGTTATTAGTTTTACGTAGTAGAAGAGTTTATTTTAATGATCAACGCTAGTATCTCCGGAATGACTACTATATTTGTGCATGTTAAAGCCTATTTGTTAAGGTATAATATTAGGATACCTAAAATGCTATGATCCTAAAAACAGAAGTAGATACTTTTTAGTACAAACCAAATAATTGTGTTAATTTATTTTCAGGCTCAACTCCGCCCGGGCGCAATTTTGAATTCCGGTGCTATATCCAATGGAAACACTTATAGAAAAATACAAAACGCCTGTCATAAATTTCTGAGCAAGATGTTTCGTAAATGCGTTTTATATCGTTTTGGCTCCTGCTCCGCCCGGGGGTAATTCTATTAAGAAAAGAATCCATACCAAAAATCATGCAAATCTGTCAAGTAGTTTTTGCGGTTATTCGTTATAAACATACAAAATTGTCATTTTCCTAACAACCATAACGTATGGTCCATAAGTATTGAATGTAGGTACCTATGTGGTGATTAGGAAAACGTATTTTAATTTTTATTTTTTGTCGGGACTTATAAAACGTCAATGTTTTGTAATCACCGTAACGTCAAGTCTTTGTTTTCGATCATGGTCTTTTCACACCCTGTATAAACCTTTCCCCTTAATAATAATATAGTATTAGTATAGACAGAACCAGTGGCGGTACTTCCATAGAAGCCCAAAAGCCCAGCTTGCCTTACAAAATTTCGAATAATAATCTTTAAGCTTTGAATCTTTATTTAAAAAAGCAATTTGACATATAAATGATAAATACTGACCGCAAATAAACAATTATAAACTAGACATTACAAATAAATAATTTTTTTTTACGCGAAACGTTTGTCGTTCTATGGTATTACCGCCACTGAAAAGAACATAATCATAAAAATACAATGTCATAAGCTTTAAATAATTTGGCTATGAAGGTTTCGCAATAAATCTAATTTTCAGACGTAGCAACATCGGAGTAACTCGGAACATCCCGCGCGGCGCGCATTCATTTCATTTTTCTTTGTTGGGATAAACCTGGAGTTCCGTCCGCCAACATCTAAATTGAAATGTTTTGGATCGCTGAAATGCGATGCCAGGTGTGTTCAAAGGCGTGCCACGATAAACAATTTCTGGTATATGTTAATTAAGAAATCCGATTGCTGTTACGGCTTTGTGAGAGGGAATTGGTTGAAAAGTGTTTTTTTTTTTTCTTTTTTTTTTAGGTTTATATGGAAGCTCTTGGCTGGTTGCTATGTTCAGAAGCGGACGTCATCGACTTTCACCACGAATTTCTTTAGATAGTTATTTATTTATTCTTATTTAATGTACATGTGAAAACCTGCATTCGTGGGAGTTGTAGAAGGAACTTCTTAGGTGTATGTAGTCCATCAATTCGCATAAGGCCAGCACGATGGACTAAGGCCGCAACTATTAAATCTTTTGCCCTGCTTAGTCAAGTTACCAGTGACGTTAGAAAAAATGACACAGAATACATACGAGTACATACATACATAACCTCACGCCTGTGTTCCCCGAAGGGGTAGACAGAGATGCATTACTGCACCCACATTTCGTCAGGTATGTATCAGTCCCAAGTAATAGGGGGCGAGGCTATTGCCGTTTTTCAGTTACATTTCCAGACTCCGTGCTGCTATTGAAAATTTCCTAAGGAGAAAAACCCAATAACACTGTCCGACCCGGGGATCGAATCCAGGACCTCTAGATCGCACGGCACATACTTGTGTCGCGAGACCATGAGGCAGTGAGACAGAATATATTTTTAAAAAGACGTGCCTATTTACTCGTATAAAAACTTAATGTTAGACGAAACAAATACTAAACAATATTTTCCCATACCCACTATACAATAATATATATTTTCTTTCGTATTAGGTACTAATACTAGCTAAGAGTGCAGTTGTGCTGTTTCCAAGCCGCATTTGTCTCAAGACTTATTGAAATTCACTTGGTTTCGACACACTCATCCCCTCTGCTCACCTTGCGGACTCGAACACTTGGTAGCACCTGCGAGTTTTATAAGGTTTTAGTACTTTCCAATCTTTTTACGGTTGTTGGAAATTCTATTGGGTTAAAACTTTAAAAGCATGGAGTTATTATTTTTACATAACCTCGCGCCTGTGTTTCCTGAAAGAGTAGGCAGAGGTGCATTTCTGCACCCACATTTCGCCAGGTGTGTACCAGTCCCGCGTAATAGGGGACGAGCTTTTTGTCGTTTTTCTGGGGACATTTTCAGACTATTGAGAATTCCCTAATGGAAAAACCCAATAACACAATTTGTTTTTTTTTTACATTTTTTTTTAAAGAAAACAATTAATAACTACTGATTTTCTGATTGAACTTTTGATTTTCAATGAGGGGACCAAGTGACAAAACGGACGCTAGGTTGGATTACAGGCAATAAAAATAAAAAATAATAATAATAAAAGCTTACCAATAATAATATAAAGGTATTTTTTTTACGAGTATTAATTTGTTTTTTACTTTATTTAAATTAAAAAAGAAGTGGCGATTGATTGATACTAGACGATTAAGTACCTAAAAGCAATGTACAGGCTGTGTTATGTTGGAGGTACAGGGCATTCAAATGAAATTAAATTTGTGGAACTAAAAATCATATCGCATAAAAACCAAAATTGGCCAACTCGGGATCCAATATCATGACGTTTCGCAAATTATGCCCACAGATGTGACGGTACGATTTCAAATGCGTAGAATTTAACTCTAACAAGAAACAAAATAAATCTCGTTGAAAAAAAGCAATAAACATGGCCCCCATGGGTCGAATAGACCCTTTACTTAGACATCCGTGCTAAACGACCCCGCAAAAGATGTTTATTCGCTTACGCACCCTTTTCACCTTAGGTCATTAGCTGGTGTCGCAAAAACACATTATCCGGCAAATTTAAGTGTTTTTCAACCCCACTAATTACTTACAGCCCCTAACGGCCAACCTAATCTGGTCGTATAAATTGCTGTCGAGATGTTTTTTATCCGGTTATTATTTTTCGCTTTCCGTCTGTTTAATGTATTGTTATAATTGTTTGGTTTTCATTAGCAGCTACTAATTTGCACGTTTGCATGATGTTTGAATTTCACTGCCTTGTTGCTTTAGTAGTGTGCGAAATGTGATCCTTCTCGGATTCAATTACCGAGTCGGACAAATGCTGTTTTTTGTATTAGGAAAATTTCATTAGTTTTAATAGGATAGGACCACTGACTTTACCAAGCTATGTGTGTATTCACAAAGAATTATCACGTACTTTAACGGTGACGGAAAGCATCGTGATGAAACACAGCTAAAAGTTCTTAGGAATTTCTTAGGTGTGTAGTCCGCCAACTCGCACTAGGCCAGCGTGGCGGACTAAGGCCTAAACCTTCTCTGTTGTAGAGGAGGCCCGTGCCCAGCAGTGGAATATATATGGGCTGACGATGATGATGAATAGGATTTTAACCATCTGTCCTTGGTACTAAACTCAACAAAATAAATCCAGACGTAAGCGAATGAATTCACTTCCGTATTAATAATGTAAGTAAAAATTTTGTTTCTACGAGCGCAATATTTTAATTTCGCCCATTAATATTCCATGTGGGCATTAGAAATTACAAAAGTTTCATAATTTTCTACAAAGTCATCTCAGCATATATTAATTAGGCTCCGTTTTAATAAATCATATTCCTTGCCTTTAATTTTTCAGTAAGGATCGTATTTCCTGTGAGTTTCCTTTTACGGGATTGTTTACAAAAATATCGGAGTAGGTAAATGGCGAACATTACGAAATTAATGATGGTGCGATATTTTGTTATTTAATTTGAATGTTATTATATAAAAGATAGAAGTGATGGCCTCGAGGCTAGGCGCGTAGTCGAGTCATAAATCGACGGTCGCAGGTTCAAACCCCAGGCACACGTCTGACTTTTCGAAGTAATGTGTGTATTCACAATGAATTATTACGTACTTTAACGGTAAAGGAAAACCTGCTCACCTAAATATCCTAGGAATTGCTTAGGTGTAGTCCGTTAACCTGCACTAGGCCAGTTTGGTGGACTAAGTCCTAAGCCCTCTCAGTTGTAGAGGAGGTCCGTGTCCAGAAGTAGGACGTAACAGGAGCAACCTAAGATTTTCTTGTTTGTTCTATATACATCTTATATCTTTAAATGATCAATTCTTGTATATATATATATGTATATAATTGGAATCTCGGAATCGGCTCCAACGATTTTCATAAAATCTATACTAATATATAAAGCTGAAGAGTTTGTTTGTTTGTTTGGTTGAACGCGCTAATCTCCGGAACTACTGGTCCGATTTGATTAATTCTTTCAGCGTTAGAAAGCCCATTTATCGAGGAAGGCTATATAACATCACGCTACGACCAATAGGAACGGAGCAGCAACAAATAATGTTTCAAAATCGGGAGTATTTTTTCCCTTTTGAGAACTTCCGCTGCGTGCGCTGCGGAAACGGTTAAAGTTTCGCTAAAATAATGTATGACAGAATTATTCCCCTTTAAAAGTTCTAAAAAAAAGTCCGCGACAGCATAAATCTATCTTTTAAGATTGGCTCACTATAACCTTTTTTATGCTTACCAAATTTGTTCTAAAATAAAGCATTATTTGTGAATGTGTTTTTATAAAGATGATATTAATCCTTATCCAAATAAATACGTTATTCATCACAAGTATTTAATTTAAAAGAAATTTGCCCTTTACATGATTTGATTTCAATGAGTATCTTAGAAGATATCGCAGTTTTAAAATAACACCGCAGCGAAAAAATTATCAAGCGCGCAATTATGATGTGCAAGGCGCCGGCCGGCCGGTGCGCGGCGGCACACGTTTCACGTCTATTTGACCGATTTGAATGATTTTTTGGTATGGACATAAATGGGACTCTGTGGAGTAATATAGACTACTATTTTCTTTCTGAACCAAACCCTGTAGTCTACGCGGACGGAGTCGCGAGCAAAAGCTATTTAGTATATGGGGGGTTTCGGGGGCGATAAATCGATCTAGCTAGGAATCATTTTTAGAAAATGTCATTTGAAAGAAAAATAACAAAAAGGAGGCGTTTGAGTAGTCTCAACTGAAAAATATGACTCTTCCTGACATCTATTGGCGAATAATAATACTATTTTTTTGTGAGCAACTAATTGCTTTAACGACACAACAGCAGATGGCGTTGTTAAGTAACATTATTCATATTTCATCATTTTATTAGTAATTCGTACTTAAATATAATTTCCAAAAAACACAATTTAAAAAAAAAAAAAAATCCGAGCAAAGCTCGGTCATCCAGGTACTATATGTATAACCATGAACACAACCATGCGATATTATTATACTTTAAATGACATACATACATAAACTCACTCCTGTATTCCCTGATGGGGTAGGCAGAGGTGCATTTCTACACCCACGTTTCGCCAGGTATGTATCAGTCCCACGTAATAGGGGGCGAGCCTATTGCCGTTTTTCGGGCACATTTCCAGACTCCGTGCTGCTATTGAGAATTACTTACCTAATGGAAAAACATAATAACACTGCCCGACCCGGGAATCGAACGCAGGACCTCTAGATCGCACGGCACATACATGTACCGCGAGACCACGAGGCAGTCTTTAAATGAAATTGTGCAAATAACTCATGCGTATTTCGCTTAAATGAACCACGAGTAGAATACACGGCGCCAACGTAATAAAGAGTTATTGTTAGTTTCCAGGTCGCCACGCCAACACATTAAGTGGCGCTCTAAAATTACTGGGTCAAATGCCTTTATAAACTGGCTACTTTCGTCAACTTTTTCGCACACTGACAAAAAGTTGGGTCAAGCGAAAGACCCCGGGTTATTTTGTCTCATATGTCTCTTTTGGAGCTGACAATAGGCTCGCGCTGAAATCTGAATAAGATACGTGCAAGCTTTATTTGGGTATCTAACATATGTACATATGTATAATTACGTACAGGCCAGTCACGGTACTTCCATAGAAGCCCAAAAGCCAAGCTTGCCTTACAAAATTCCGAATAAAAATCTTAAAGCTGTAAACCTTGGTTTAATAAAAGCAATTTGACATACATATAATAATACCCTGACCCCATAATAAACAATTATAAACTAGATATTACACAATTAACGTGAAACGCTTTTGGGCTTCTATGAAAGTACCGCCACTGGTACAGACATACACACTCACTTCCACTTCCACTTCCACCCACATTTTACCAATTGATACATTACCAGACTTCGTGTTTCTACTGAGAATCTCCTAAACGAAAAACCGAATAAAACATTTTGACCGACCCGTGAATCGAACCCCAGATCTCTACAATGCACAGCACTTGCGCTAGTAGACCAAAAAGCAGTCGTTACCCAACAAACAAACAATACAGTATATATTAGTAACGAAGCAAAATTGTAGCGGAATAAATATCCTAGTTTTACAGGTCAACTAACTAGTGATTTAACTTTGGGAATGTTCAAAATCTCAGTTGAAGTACGTTAATTGCGTTAGTTGCAGTTAGATTTGCGAGGATTTGTTAACATTTTGCGGAACGAAAATCCCCGGAATCCTCAGACGTTCTTTGGATACGACGCGGGAAACAAAGCGAATTCTATTGAAACTGCACTTTCAACTTCTACGTACACCTGCCCAGAGCTGTAGTTATCGTAAGAAATGGGGGCCATTTTATAATTTAATCCATTAGGAGATTGCAGCATCGTGTGTGTAGGCTGGCTTGTTGGTAACTAGACATTATTATGTTATGTTAGCATTTCGCCGATCGCAGGAACAAAACTTACACCTCTGACTTTACGAAGTTACGTGTCTATTCACAATTACAATGAATTTTGAACCGCTTAAACGGTAAAGAAAATTATCACGAAGAAACCTAACATCAAAGATTTTCAAATGAATTTCTAAGGCGTGCAGTCCATCAACTCACATCAGGCCAGGATGGTGGATTAAGACCTACTCCTATCAGTCGTAGGCGACTCCGTGCCTAATACGAGTATATAAGCTGATACAGAAGACTATCCTCGATAAGGCGGCATCGCACCGATGATTCCTCTGGTATTTTGGGTGTCCATGGGCGGTGTTGACCACTTAACATCAGGTGGCTCACTAGCTCGTTTGCCTCTTTTCCCATAAAAAAAGTGTAATAATAATAGAAAACAGGTGCTATTTTAAAATCTAATCCATTAGGAGATTGAAGCGTTACCTCTGCGTCCTGCAAATGCATGGATAAGATGTTTTCAAGCGCCAATGAGCTGTAAAAGTGTTAACAAATGATCCGTAAAGCTGGCTGCACCGCGTGCCCTTATTTAAATTCACTCAATCGCCTTGATGTGTTCGGGGATGCATTTAGAAAGGATTGTGGGGGTATTACTAAGTTTCTTTTGTAAAAACGTATATTTGTAGCTGTTGAATTCTTTGCAAGTTTATATATCCTTTCCATATAATATAGGGTCGTTTAAAATTTAAATCTATATATGTATCGATCAGAATGGTTGTGTTAAGTGACGAATGAATTTAACATTTGAAATTTCATAATTCTTTTAGACTATACTGAAAACCGACATATGATGTGTATTTACTTGTGTCACTGTTATATTGTGATACGCAGTGGAAATTAATTTCACTGAACGACTTAAAAGACCCATTTGTTCAAGGCCAATCTGTTAAACTAGTAGGTTTAATCACCGCACTGAGAGAAAAATGGTTTGGTCAATAAGAAACATAATAATATTCAACTCCAAACTGTATCACGCCAACTAACAAAACTTATTACGCGAAAACGCAACGGAAGCTAGATGTATTGCGGGGCACTGGCCCCCGCTAACTTCCCTGAATGCATTCCGCGTATGTAAAACGCGACTTTACGATCTGATTTAGAGAGATTGGTTTACTGTTCGACATTTGTCGGATCATTGACTTTCTCACTTGTCACTCTCGACTCCATTTTTAACTTTATCGCCAACTTGACAAAAGCAGTTATCGTCTCATCTCTTATATAGTATAATGTAAGATTGTTTTTTTAATCAAAGAAGAACATTACTATCTGAAGTATTAGAGAATAACAAACGTAACCCCATTTTATGAAGGCGAGAATTAAGAAATTACTACGTGACTGCCTAGTGGCCTCGCGGTATGACTGTGGGTCATGCGTTCGAGAGACGTCGGGTTCGATTCCCGGGTTGGGCAGCAGTGGTATCTTATTATTAAAAAAAAATACTATTACGGAGTTTGATTTTTTTCCGAAAACAGCATTGTCCCGCCCTCTGTTACGTGGGTCTTAAAAAAATAAATTGAAAAGTATACTTATTAATGTACTTTCTATGTAATGTAATTGCTATAGAGTATAGAAATAAATGAATAATCTGTATTATCTGACATCGTACAAATGTTTATAGCGTCTGCGAATGAGAGCACGTGGCTTGGTGAGTTCATGACGAGTTGATAGCTCAGTGTTTACGAAACGGTAAAAAAATATACGAACATCTAGCGTAAAATGAAATTTGGAAGGTTAAGAGTAAAACCGTTTTAAAATTTAACAATATTATTAAGTATATAAAGATGACCTGGAGGTCTCGGTTTCGATTTAATTTTTTTCATTCACAAATTCTTAATAGCAGCAATCACCAACCGTACGTATAAATTGGGCTGATTATGAACATATGTAAGCCGAGCACACACACACAGCCTAGACGAGCCTGTTGCCGTTGTTCGGGTACATTTCTCCTTGCTGCTATTCATCATCATCATCCACCCGTATACGTCACACTGCTGGGCTGCTCCTTTAGAGCTGAGAGGGTTTAGGGCTAAGTCTACCACGCTGGCCTATTACGGGTTGGCGGACTACACACCTAAGAAATTCCTAAGAACTTTTAGGTGTGCAGGTTTCATCACGATGTTTTCCTTCACCGTTAAAGTACGTGATAATTAACTTCGACAAGTCAATGGTGCCTGGTGTTTGAACCCGTGATGGTCGAGATGCTCACCCGCGCCTTATATCACCTATTACGTAGGAATAAAAAAAATCATTGACGGTCGTGGGTGAAGATTTTGCACCCTCTTCTGCCCCCTTCGGGAATTCAGGCGTAAGTACGTACTATCATTATTATAAAAATAGTCAGTTAATATTGAAAGGTAAAGTTTCCCTGCGAACAAGATAAAAACCTTGAAAGTACGATATAAAAATATATTAAAATGTTAATAAAGCTTTGTTGTTCATTAAATACTTTGGGAGTTGCGAATAATCTCGTAGCAAATTAATCGCTTCGATAACCCTTAAGAATTTTGGCAGCGATTGAAGAATTTTTGCATTATTAACCCTTTCTTATAGACTGTTGCTAGTTGATAATAAATTTTATGAATAGTTTTGTTTTTCTATTATAATATGTTACTTTAATATATGTGTATATGTACTTTAATAATTTATTTTATTTTATGTGGGTGCAGAAATGCGAGGAATACGGGCGTGAGTTCGTATGGTTTTTTTTTACTTAATATGTTTTATTGTACACCACATATCACCATCATCATCAAGCCCATATACGTCCAAATGCTGGGCACGGGCCTCCTCTACAGCTGAGAGGGTTTAGGCCTTATTCCACCACGCTGGCCTAGTGCGGATTAGCGGACTACACACCTAAGATATTCCTAAGTATTTTAGGTGCGCAGCTTTTCTCACGATGCTTTCCTTCACCGTTAAAGTACGTGATGATTCTTTGTGAATACACACATAATTTCGAAAAGTCAGAGGTCTGTGCCTGGGGTTTGAACCCACGACCGCCGAGATTTTCGACCGTGTTTCACCACTTGAGTTTTCTAAGCGCCACGTAACATATTGCGAGCGCATTATTGTTTATTCAACTAAGAAACCAACACTTCCGAAATGGACATCGAATCCAGGACCTCTGAGGCGTAGTGCAGACGCTCATACTAAGCATCAAGGTTATAATACAACCTTGACAGCCCCGTCGCGCAGTTGGCTAGACACCAGCTTGCGAAACGAGAGGCCGCGGGTTCGATCCCCGCTCCGAGACAAATGTTTGTGTGATCCACAAACATTTATTTCGGGTCTGTGTGTTTGTGAGACCGAAAAGTCTTGTAGTTTCTGATACCCACGACACAGGACTTGTATCCTAGTGTGGGGTCAGAACTATGTATGTGACTGTTGGGTGTATTTATTTAATACAATAATGTGGCTTCTATGGAAATGGTATTTCTGTATGTATATAGAATCCAAGCTATTGTCACATCAACATTAGGACGTCCTTATTCTTCGCTAAATGGACATTAACGTAAAATACGACGTATTCGAAACTACACATGAAATGGGACAACTTTTCCCATTCCATTCCCGCGCCCATCTCGGTAAACAGTGGCGGTTCAGCTCTAGTAATAATGTGTATGTCATTGGAAACACAAATATTGTGGGCCGGAAATAACGTTTGGGGTATAACTGGCTACTTCTGTATTATTTATTGATTTACTTCTCACAAATACGGAATGTTTCGAGTTTTTCTCAAATACTAGCTAAGTTAAGCGGTTTTATCCGCGTCAGTTATATTTCTTTGGGATAAATAGAAGCCTTTTAATTAATATTTCTTGTACATTAAAAAGAAAACACATGGAGAAATTAAATTTTATGTAAAGTACAAGTAAAAATAATGTTTAATGTAAAGTACAAGTGGCGGTCTTATTGCTCTAGGCAACTTTTTACATACAACATTTGGATGTATAAAAGAAGAGGAAAAATGAAGAAGGTAGCGTAAAGTGTATATAAAGCCACACCCCCAAGCTGGCGGGAAGTAGAGCAATAATCAGCTTTCCCCTCGAAAACAAAAAAAGGGTGTATTAATTTATATAATACCTACCAATATATGACATAGCCAATATCTCCTTTTATTTTCATACTTTATCTTACATTCCACCACAGAATCCTTCACGGTCCATACGCAATATTTTCGCTTGGCTTGCATTTTTCCACAACAATGCCCTTTATAGTTTCCGGTCAACGTTCCGCCCTTCGTGGACGGTATCCCAAAGCTTTGTTTGCATCCACACTGCTAACGTAAATCTTTAGGACGCAGGTAGTGTGTTACAAAGTTTTGTCGTCGAAGGAACGTTGGAATTTGAAAAGCCTCGGACTTAGTTCTAAGAGAATAGTTTCTGTGGGTTATTGTGTGTGAATCTCTCCTATTTTTATTGCTAAAGTCGTCATAAAGTAAGTAAGTGATGGCGTCGAGGCTTAGACGCGCGGTTGACAATCTAGGCGGTCGCGGGTTCAAACCCCAGGCACACACCTCTGACTTTTTAAAGTTGAGCGTATACTCACAATGAATCACGTTCTTTAACGGCGAAGAAAATAAAGAAAAGTGTTCGAGCCCCGGGTCGAGCAAAGTATTACTGTATTTTTCCATTAAAAAAATCTCAGTAGCAGCACGGAGTATGGAAATCAGCCTGGAAATCGGCAATAGGCTCGCGTCCTGTTTTACGTGGGACTGATAAATACCTGGCGTCATATGGCTGCAGAAGTGCACCTCTGCCTACCCCTTCGAGGAATACAGGCGTGTATATATGTTTGTATTTTACTGCCCTATGCCGCTACAGGACACAGAAAAACACCTCTAAAAACTTACAAGTGATTCATCTAATAACCGTCATTGCAGAATACAGTGCTATTTTATTTTATTTTAAAAACATGTTTTTATGCAAATTTCAAAAGATAACATGCACTGAAAAGGTTTTCCAACCATAATATGCAGTTAAATTAATTCTTAAAGTCATTAAGTTGCGCAAAGGAGTTTCGACCTTTTTAATTTCAGTTTAACTTGCAAGAGAATTCTTTAGTGCTTAATTTAGCTTGTACTCACACTGCACTTTCATTTGCATATGTTTTAATATATACTAGCAGTTGCCCTTTCGTTATCGGCCAGTAATTTAGTTGTGGCGTAATTTTTGTTATTGGCTCGTGGCGCAGTTGGTTAGTCACCAGCATACGAAACGAGAGGCCGCGGGGTCGATCCCAGCACCGATAAATGTTGGTGCGATTCACAAATATTTGTTTCGGTTCTGGCTGTTTGTGAGACCGAAAAGTCTCTCGTAGTTTCTGATACTCACGACACAAGACTTTTATCTTAGTGTGGGGTTAGAACTATGTATGTATGTATACGACTGTGGGTGTATTTATTTTAACATACCAAATGTGAATTTTAGAATGAATTTTCTTTATTGTAGTTTAATGTATTAAATTTAATATTTAGTAAGTCGTGATGGCCTCGAGGTTTGGGCACGCGGTCGAGAATCTCGACGGTCGCGGGTTCAAACCCCAGGCACACACCTCTGACTTTTCGAAGTTATGTGTGTATTCACAATGAATTCTCACGTACCTACTTTAACGGTGAAGGAAAACATCGTGATGAAACCTGCACACCTAAAAAGTTCTTAGGAATTTCTTAGGTGTGTAGTCCGCCAACCCGCACTAGGCCAGCGTGGTGGACTAAGGCCTAAACCTTCTCAATAGTAGAGGAGGCCCGTGCCCAGCAGGGGGACGTATATGGGCTGATGATGATGATGATTTAGTAAAACGCTGTTATTTGGAGTGAAGAGTTGACTCTTATGCTTTGAATAGATATAAATGCAACATAATCTATAAATAATTCTCTGTGTTCTTAAAACTTTGTTACGTAGAATTTAACTCATATTTTTTCGAATCGGTTTTATAATAAATGAAAGCCAATATTGAGTAATATGAGTAAAAAACGCACTAAATATATGTGGGCGATTTAAATGGGACATGACGTCAAAAGAGAACGTCATGCCGATAACCGTCACGGCATACATGCATATTGCGTCAGTAGCTATTTCACATCAAGAGGCACATTAAAGTTTATGTATTAGTTTTTAAGTATTAGTTATTTAGAATAATATTATGTATGAATCTAGTAGTAAAATAGACGAATTATTCAATCCGAATGGGCCAATTTAAACTGGTTGTCAAGTAGTAATTAAATTCTCAACTACCACGTGTTGAACTGTTCGGACTTCTAAAAGTGTGTCTGGAGCACCTAATCTCCCAATCACGAGTTGGCGGCATGTTTTACTTAGCCCGAGAAGTTTATCCGGCAAGCTGCATATCCTGGTCTAAGTTTGCTCAACTTCTAATACACCCAGTGATACCGAAACATATTATGTTATGTTTGTGTATTATTTGCTAAAGTTTTTGAAGTTGTACTTCTTTAGGCGCGTTATGAAAAAATGATGAGACTGAAATTTTAAGATGCGCGGGTATCACTGTAACACAAAAGTATGGAGAGTAAAAGTAAGGAGTGTAATCTCCCATAGTAGAAAATCGAAAAAAGTGTCCAGCGGTCAGCGCAAATAACAGTTCAAAACCCTTCCAGAATGGGGCTGGTGTAGACAAAGGAAATGGTATGAATTTAATATTATTGTCGACTAAAGTAGTTATTTATTGAAAAACTACTTACGTAGTACAAAATAATGTAGTAAATATAACCTTAAAAAGTTATTATGAAAAACGCGTGTAGCTAGAGTGAGTTTATATCCTGAACTGTGAATAGTACGTTTATTGATTTCCGCTTTCTTTAAAATTTATGCTGCTGATGCTAATGTGGCGCCCCCAAATTAATACATTTTGACGGACAGTTTTGCATGTACTAGATTACACTCCTTACCTTTACTCTCCATACACAAAAGTAAGACGTTGAAACTGCCTATGTTAAATGTAAGTGTCAAATGGATCAGAAAGGTTTTAATATATTTCGGATCGAATATTTTTCAAAAAGAGTTTATATGTTTTAGATTTTTAAAATGTAGAATAGTGCCAGTAATAAAAAGGGATTGACATATTTATTAGTCGTCAAATATTTATGAGTGCGTTCAGAAATGTAATATGTTGTGTAAACTAAGAACTATGTATGTTACTGTTAGGCGTATTTATTTATAAGTTTTACTTCAGTCGGGTGGTGTAACTTCTAACGCGTGTACATAAGTACACACACACTTTATTGAGTTCATACACACTCACGGGCTCACGGCTGTATCTTTGTGGGAGAAGGCAGAGATACATTTCTTTGTATTAATGAGCTGCTATAATTCGGGAAATTTAGTCTTTGTATCAATATTGTAGACTATCTCTTGATTGGAAAAGAGCAACACTAGAGTTTCTTGCCCGTTATTATCTAGTGATGACTGCCTTCCAAACAGGGTGGTAAACTTAATTTCTGACTGAATCTATGTACCTATTAGACATTTTATAGATTCAATAAATATTATTTCATTTCTTTGTGTTTTTTTTCAACTGATAAGGGCAAGCCTATTGCCGTTTTTCGGACAAATTTCCAAAGCTCCGTGTTGCTTATGATTTTTTTTTATTGTAAAATCTACCTGGTCTCGAGGTTTAGGCGCGCGGTTGAGAATCTCGCCGGTCGCGGGTTCAAACACCAGGCTCACACCTCTGGCTTTTTGAAGTTATGTGTGTATTCACAATGAATTAACACTTACTTTAACGGTAAAGGAAAACATCGTGGTGAAACCTAAAAGTTGTTAGGAATTTCTTAGGTGTGTAGTCCGCCAACCCGCACAGGCCAGCGTGGTGGACTATGGCCTATACCCTCTCAATGGTAGAGGAGGCCTGTGCCCAGCAGCATATGGGCTGATGATGATGATGAAAGTCTACTAACACCTTACTGAACCAGGGAATCTATTCCTGGACTTCTTGATCGCATGGCATGCACCCCAGCCGCTAGACTATGAAATAAACATAAAATGTACATGTAAACTACGAAAAGCGACGATAATATAAATTTATATTTGTTAAATATAAATGTTTGAATAATAGTTAATACACAGTTGTTCACAGCTGCGCTCAGAATGCCTGGGGCGATATTCCCACGAACGCAGACCAGCTCACGAAAATTCATATGATGAAGTTAAAATTTCATTTCTATGTTTATAATGTAGTGTTACTCAGCGTTTCATCATGTTCCTATAACAATTTTCAATTAGAAAGGACGCGTTTCTCTTAATCATCATCATCATCAGCCCATATACGTCCCACTGCTGGAAACGGGCCTCATCTACCATTGAGAGGGTTTAGGCCTCTAATATAGGTTGGTGGACTACACACCTAAGAAATTCATAAGAACTTTTAGGTGTGCAGGTTTCATCATGATGTTTTCCTTCATCGTTAAAGTAAGTGATAATTCATTATGAATACACACATGACTTGGAAAAGTCGGAGGTGTGTACCTGGGGTTTGAAGTTATTTAATAAGTAATGTTTTAGCACCGCATCAAACGAATACACGCACTCATGTAAACCAATAAATATGATTTGTTGTAACCACCCGCGGTAAAAGAATTTGATTTCGTTTTAGCTCATATCCGCGAACGATTTGAATATCAAATGAAATACGTGACTCGGGTTTCACAAGCGTACAAAAATAAATCTGCAGTTACTCCGTATGGACTTATGTGGAACAGTTTTTTGTGACAGAGCTAGTTGTAGTCTAGGAATGCGGCATGATTGGACCAGTTTGAGCGGGGTAGTACCGCTGTCTCACTGAAATTTGACATATATAATGATTCATGAAAGGAAATAAGTCGCTTATTTTGATTTCTGAGTGTGTGTTTGGACACTGCTATATTATTCTATATAGAAATTATCAATAGGAGAATGGAGTTCAGTAATAGAGGCTCTTTAACTATAACAAAAAAAAAACGCAGCTTGTGATACTGATACAATACCTATTCATACATACATACATAAACTCACGCCTGTATTCCCCGAAGGAATAGGCAGAGGTGCATTTCTGTACCCACATTTTGCCAGGTATGTATTAGTCCCACGTAATAGGTGGCGAGCCTATTGCCGTTTTTCGGGCACAATCCGAGACTCCGTGCTGCTACTGAGAATTTGCTAATGGAAAAACCCAATAACACTTCGCCCGACCCGGGAATCGAACCCAGGACCTCTAGATCGCACGGCACATACTTGTACCGCGAGACCACTAGGCAGTATACCTAATATCTGTTCCTTCAAGAATACGGGCGTGTGTGTATATATTTAAGTCCCCTAGTGCTTAGTTCACCCAGTTAATACACAGCACAGCAATAATCACAATAAATATAAAAAAAATATACATAAAATATTATGTACGCCACAACTATTAGTCCTCTATACCTGTGTTGGAAAACTAAGATAGGCACGCACGGTGATTACAACTACATTAAAAAAATCTCGATAAAAAATAAAAAAATAGGTACGTTTTGCTTACAACCACGAGTATTAAAGTTATTGTTAGGAATACGTAAAAAAATATTTTTTGTCGGGATTTTTTTTAATTTCACGGTATTTGTAATCACCGTGGCTACACTACACCCCGTATTTTTGAATTACTTGTCTTTAAGAATTGACTTGCTTTTATTATAAGTCCATATTTTCGCTTTCAATTATAATATAGTAAGTGTAGGAAGTAGTACAGCGGGAGTCGTGAGCGCGGCGCACATTACGCCAGATTGCGTGGCCCATAAAAACAACATGACCGTGTCGCTGGAATAAAACCGGTGATTTACTCGCTTACATATAATAGTTTCCTTGCTTTTTGGAGTCAAACAATTTCGTGTAGAGGCTGCTTCATATTGGGAGATTGATGGGAGCGTTTACTTATAGCTAAACGGTTTGTATTTTGAGAACGCGTACATATTATGTATGTATGTACTAGCATCTTTTTAAATATTCCTTTTGATACCTGGTGAAGGTCGCGGGACGTCGCTGGATGCAGGCTGCTTCCAACAGGTCCCTGTGGAAGTCATTGGGAGAGGCCTATGTCCAGCAGTGGACTTCGATTGGCTGATGGATTGGATTGGATTGGATTTGTAAAATAGGTTGTCTGGAAGAGATCGCAGTTAGTGATAAGACCGCCTATTGTTCCCTTACAATTAGTCTTAAGCTTATTATTATTCAATTTTTGTTTTCATGGTGTATATTTTAGTAACTTTATATATATGTATATTTTACATACATACATAAACTCACGCCTGTATTCCCCGAAGGGGTAGGCAGAGGTACATTTCTGCACCCACAATAAATATAATAGTCTATTGCCGTTTTTCGGGCACATTTCCAGACTTCGTACTGCTATTGAGACTTTCCTAATGGAAAAACCCAATAACACTTTGCCCAACTCGAGAATCGTACCCAGGACCTCTAGAACGGACGGCACATATTTATGCCACGAGATCACGAGAACCATTAAAAAAATGGTTTTCCTACTCCATTATTTTTAAAATCAGTTTCTTTGAAAACATCCTTATGTAATGACTGATAATATGAAAATATAGAAGAAAACAATTGAAATTCATGATCTGGTAATCTCAAATCACTATCGTACCCTAGATTGTAGACACGGGCTTACAAAAACATTATTCTCAATACGGAAGGATCAATTTTACGAGGAAACATAGTGAGGCCTCCGTTTTATAGGTGCCCTTACCAAGTACTGGACTATGCGATGTGGCCGTTAAGAGAGCGATTTTACGTACATTAATTAATTAGCAAAGAGTTCTGTGTACGTTGTATAGGATTTTCTTGCTGTTCCAAATAACTGTTAATCCCATAGCACGGTTTAATATGAGGGACTTTTTAAGCTGGCTTACGATTAAACAAGTCTGTTCTCTTACCGTATAAGCCCATAAAAGGTTTTTAGATCTCCCATTTCTAAGAAGAGTGTGGTTAACTAAGGTCTTTTCTACTTGAGAATTCATTCTACACTTATATATAGAAGTTGCCCGTGTCCAGCTTGAGGACGCATCTCGGCTCATAATTTATTTATTTATAAACTCTTTATTGTACACTAAGAAATAATGAACAAAACAATACACAAATAGAATGAAGTACAATTGGCGGTCTTATCGCTCAAGGCGATCTTTTAGAGACAACCATAAGATGGACATAGACAAGTGATAGAAGGGAGGGTAGTTTATGTGTACAATACAATAATTAATAAGAATAATAAATAAATATGTATATAATTAATTAATTTACATTGCCCATATACAAATACATACAAAACATGTATACATACATACATATATACATACAAACATACGAAATATACATTCAATAATCAATAATCTTGTTGAAGTGAAAACTTCTTTAGCATGGTGGTGATTTTAAAGTCGATGAAACGAAAAAGCGACAGTCAAAAGAGACAGACACATTTTAGTAAAGGTTTTACCGTCAAAAGACTCGTCTACTATATAAAATTCTAAAGAACGTAGCCACAAAATTTATTTTATCTTGAAGCCAAAATTAGAGAATTTTGTAGAATTCATTTGTACAACTTGTGAATTGCACACATGTTTTTTTTTATATCTTCCTTAAGTGGAACAGCAACGTCGTAGTCAGATAGGCATATTTTACCAGAAAAAAATGCTTCATATAAATACAGTACGATAGAGTCGAAGCGTCCAGAATCTCTTATGGTATTTGGGTAATATATCGCCCACAATGACGCCACGTATCGAACAATGCCGCGATAAGCCCCTTAAAGCTTATTACGCGAGATTCGGGATAAAAGGGTTAAAAGTCTGCATGCCAGTATTTTTTGTATCGTGTTAGTATAAAAAATATTTAATTTGGTTTGGAATATCAAATATATGTATGCATTATTGCAAATCTTTTGTGTTCTGTTGCTTTCAATTGCTCGGTTAAGGTGTAGCTCCAGCAATGTGAAGGACATGAAACGAATAAAAATAAAATAAAATGGATATAGGCTACTATTTGTGTAAGTTAGTATACTGTTAATATTATAGATGTTTCTAATATTTTTTTCTTTACTTTCACATGTTTTATGGCGTCGTGCGAACATCGTGATGGCCAGTACTTACAAAGATGGTGACGTTTTATGACGTCAATCTTTGGTGTACTCTGTATAATCTGACTTACGAGTTTTCCTGGCGATTCGCGAGGAAATTTCACCCTTCCCATCCATCGATATATAGGTTAAATTCCCCTGAAACGTTACCAATTTGCCGATCGAACAAGGGCATTAATAAGCACCAACGTTGATAAATCTGCCCGTAGTTTATGGATCTATCAATTTATGTTATGAGCTGTAAATTCCTTGTTTGTTCCGCTGATATTAATTTGAATTTGAATTTAGAGGTATTTTATCTACTGCATATCCCTATCTGACATTTATACTACCGTCCGTAATAATAATATAATATACAAATAGAAACATAATCATGAGTATTATGTTTTCTATATTTAAGCACTAAGACAATATTTAAAGACACTTAACGTGCCATGGAGCGGGCAATGCTTGGAGTTTTCCAGTGAATAGAATTCGGAATGAAGTCATTCGCCAGAGAACAGGAGTCATTGACATTGCTCGCAGGATTATCACGCAAAAGTGAAAGTGGGCTGGCCATGTCTGCCGACGGACGGACGGCTGGTGGAGCAGACAAGTGTTGGAATGGAGCCCGCGCTTAGGCAGACGTAGTGTGGGTTGTCCTTCAGCACGATGGTCAGACGACTTGAGAAAGGTGGCGAGTAGTACTCAAGATCGGGAATGTTAGCACTTACTTAAGCCTCTTAAGCCTACGTTCAGCAATGGACGAAGATAGTCTGAGTATAAAACAAAATATTTATTCTGTAAAATTAAACAGAAAGACGAGAACATATATGTTCAGAGTAAACTGTAGAAAGATAAAAATCTCACTACCAGCTCTTTGAAATCAGGTTTCTTGTCACCTTGCCGTGCCGTTACAAAATTAATACGCTAAGTTGATTAGGAGCAAACCACCTACAACAGACAGACAGACAGGCGGACAAACACAGGAGTGATCCTATAACGTTTGCATTATTTTCTTTTGCTACACAGAACTATAAAAATATAGTTGCATTTTGGCGAATCTTATCTACCACTAGCATAGGTAAATACCAAACTCCCTCCCTCGGTTTCTCGTCTTCAACACAAACCATTGCGAACAAACGGATCCCATGTTTATTCTAATCCAAGTTCCACGTTTGCACAAGTTTGCGCGGGCTGTAACATCTAGACATTTTACCTTAATTAATGTCCATTATGTTTATTGCAGCAACAGTAAATTCAGAATTAATGAGATTGTGATGTCATTAAATATTTTTTTAATCAGACCTTAGTTTCGGTCAAAATTAAAAAATGAATTAGTACAATACACTGAACAGTCACAAAGTTCGGAACACAAAATAATTATGTCGAATTTATGTTACTATTGACGAGAGTGCCACGTTGGTCCCACGATGCAAGTATATAAATAACATCCCGTATAGCCCGCCCATATTTGACAGCCCCGTGGCGCAGCTGGCCATACACCAGCTTGCGAAACGAGGGGCCGCGGGTTCGATCCCCGCACCGAGACAAATGTTTGCGTGATTCACAAATATTTGTTTCGGGTGTGGGTGTTTGTGAGACCGAAAAGTCTCTCGTAGTTTCTGATACCCACGACACAAGACTCGTATCTTAATGTGGGGTCAGAACTATGTATGTGACTGTTGGGTGTATTTATTTTATTTATTTATTTATTAAAGACACATTAAGATTCGAAAAGTCAGAGGTGGGTGCCTGGATTTGAACTCGCGACCGCCGAGGCTCTCGACCGAGCGCCTAAACCTCGGCCACTACTTCCCCTGCTATATTACAATCAAAATGCGTATTTGAGGCAAAGTTTCCGGGCATCGAGGCTTTTGAAGACAGTTTGGCGTGGAATTCTTGTAGCGCCCGCGGCCGTTCTGTTGGCTTTAACTTTAAGTCGCAACAACTTACAGCATTGCGGGTAGTTCGCACCTGTGCGCCGAACTCTACATGAATGTTTGATTAAGAGATACCTAAGCTTCTTAAGATATTGCGGTGTGAGAAACATAGGTCATGTTTAGGTTGTTACCAGTGGCGGTACTTCCATAGAAGCCCAAAAGCGTTACACGTAAATTTGTAATGTCTAGTTTATAATTGTTTAATGTGGGGTTAGGATCTCTCATTTATTCGTCAAATTACTTTTGTTAAAAAAGATTTAACGCTTAAAGATTATTATTCGGAATTTTGTAAGGCAGCCTGGGCTTCTATGGAAGTACCGCCACTGGTTGTTAGACTGCTGTTTTGATAATAAATTCACTGTTACTTCCGCGCTTAAAGAGCTGGAATAATCTGAATGTTTTTTGGTAAGGAGATATATGGTAACGTTCTTTGTTATTTGTGCACTTATATCCTTTCATTTCTGTTCCTACATCTCCATCCCAGGTTGTCTGTAAGAGATCGCCTTGTGCGATAAGGCCGCTTTTTGTACTTATTTAGTTTACAGTATTTCTTAATTTTATTGCTATGTATACAAAAAAGTTTTAAATAAATAATGGGAACTTGAGAAAGGGCATATGCTACTTATTTTTTTTATAAAATTTAGGTCCGGCGATGTGGTGCCATTCGTGAGTAAATAAACAAAAATGAATAATTCACATACATACATCGTTTTGGGGGAGGCATATGTCCAGCAGTGGCCTACAACTCAGATACAAGTCTTGTGTCGTGGGTATCGAACCCGTGGTCTTTTGTTTCGTGAGCCAACTGCACCAAGTGGCTGTAAAATATGTACTAATGAACAAGTAACCAATCGATTCCAAACTACTTAAGCGTGAATAAGATATTCATGTATGTTTTTAATTATATTAAACTCGCCGTTCCGGTAGACGTCCTGCTCGGAAAAGCTTTAAGCGATATGCCAACAACAGCGCCACCTACCGGGTCCAATTGTGTTTCGAAATCATTCAGGGATCCATTGGATTATACATAAAAAAATCATCCAAATCGGTTTAGCCGTTTGATACCGACAACGGCGCCATCCATCAGATCAAATTGTGAATCTAAAGCATTCTTAAACCCCCTGGAAAACACGCTAAAATTTTCATCCCAATCGGTCCAGCCGTTTAAGAAGAGTTCGATTTACAGACAAACATTCATTTTTATATAAATTGATACGCAGACGCTCAAATCCAGACTCGAACCCGGCGCCTTTCAACGCACGAGCTAATTAGTGCCGCGAAGCCAACGATGCATTATTACGTGAATCGCTGCTTGATGTTCCTCATAAACCGAAACAGGCGATAAAATAACATTTACAGTTGAAAGCTTAAATCTCGCCTCGTAAAATGTAAGCGAATGTCGTTATTTATTGTTAATATATTTCAAATTTAATATACTTAAAAGCGGTAAAGATATATTGGGTATTCAGCGATTCGCGGGATTAAGTTTTTATTTATTAACGGATCGCCGACGAAAACTTTATTCCTTTTAAAATGGTTCTTCCATTTTAATTATCGTTATTGCATATTATGGAATATTTTGCAGATTGATTAATGAATATACATACATACATTCTCCTCTCAATCGTAGAGGAGGCCCGTGCCCAGCAGTGGGATGTATATATTATGAGCTGAAGATGATGATGATACATACATGATATGTAGGTAAAAAGGTGATGAATATGGAAGTTGAAGAATGGACAAGCAGCGGAAGGAGAAAAGATGGATTGACAAGATATAAAGGAAAAAGGGGTGAATGAAGACATGACGGCTGATACGGATGTTTGGAAGGATAAAACATACTGCCCGACCCCAAATGAAATTGGGAGCAGGGCAAGGCAATGATGATGATGACATACATATGATACATTGTTTAAGGACATAATCATGACTGTATATCAGATACACCAGGTAGAGGTGTTTTTTAACGCCTCATCATCATAATCATCAGAGCATATACGTCCCACTGGTGGGCACGGGCCTCCTCCACCATTGAAAGGGTTTAGGCCTTAGTCCATCAGGCATAGTGCGGGTTGGCTGACTACACACCTAAGAAATTCTAAAGAAATTTTATGTGTGCAGGTTCCATCACGATGTTTTCCTTCACCGTTAAAGTAAGTGATAATTCACTGACTTTATCCTCTT
Source organism: Hemaris fuciformis (assembly GCA_907164795.1). Taxonomy (NCBI): domain Eukaryota; kingdom Metazoa; phylum Arthropoda; class Insecta; order Lepidoptera; family Sphingidae; genus Hemaris; species Hemaris fuciformis. The sequence goes on from OU015454.1 coordinate 4,258,740, forward strand.
CATCCATGTACGTCGGTTTTGAGGACTCTATGTCCACAGTTCGTATAAAGAAAAGGTGACAAGGTATACGAACTTGGGCGAAGACGCAGATAAAAGCTAGTATTATTACAGTACTCGTCCAAAATCGGGTCAGACCGTTATTACACCGATAAACTGTATCTTGAAGTATTTAGCAACTTCAAAGGCCAAGTTTTCAACTGCGGGTAGTTAGAGGCTGACTTGATGTGTGTAACTGTTAATGGTAACGTCTTCGGGTGACAGAAATTTTGTGCTGTTAGGTATACTTTGGATTTAGATTTTGAGATATTAAATGGATTTAATAGTATTTGTGAATTCACAATGAATTATTAATTACTTTAACGGTGAAGGAAAACATCGCGATGAAACCTGCACACCTAAAAGAAATTTCTTAGGCTTGTAGTCCGCCAACCCGCACTAGGCCAGCGTGGTGAACTAAGGCCTAAATTCTCTTAGTTGTAGGGGAATCCCGTGCCCACCAATGGGACGTATATGGGCTGATGACGATGATGATGATTATTATGTAGTTTCACTTGAGAGCTCCGTGGCGCAGTTGGCTAGACACCGTGCGAAACGAGAGGCTGCGGGTTCGATCCCCGCACCGAGACAAATGTTTGTGTGATCCACAAATATTTGTTTCGGGTCTGGGTGTTTGTGATACCGAAAAGTCTCTCGTAGTTTCTGATACCCACGACACAAGACTTGTATCTTAATGTGGGGTCAGAACTATGTATGTGACTGTTGGGTGTATTTATATATTTACTTGAGGTTTATTTTGAGAACATCCATTATTACATTATACACCCATATTTAGAGTTAAGCTCTAGGAATGTCGATTTAGGTAATGAAAAGCTATTTCTTGTCTTGTGATATTTTTATTATTAGTTTTTATTTTCTTTAACATATACAAATACGAAAACAGACAGTTACCCTATTAGTATTTAACATATATTACAAAGAAAGAAAAAATGTAATAAAAAAAATCGAGTTTCTCAAAAAAAATAACAAGAGCCATAGGAAACTAGGAAAGCGCAGCGTGGGACGTCCTCCGACAAGATGGTCGGACGACCTAGTGAAGGTCGCGGGACGTCGCTGGATCTAAGCCGCTTCTAACAGGTCCCTGTGGAAGTCATTAGGAGAGGCCTATGTCCAGCAGTGGACTTCCATTGGCTGATGGATGATAATAGGAAACTATTACTGAATATGATTTGAACAGAAATTTTTTGACAGTTATCATATTATGCTCCCCTTGGTTATTCTGATATTGATGATAACACCCGTAACAGATTTTATAAGCAAACAAAATTCAGTACACCCGCCAGCAAAATATATTTAATAATTCAAAAGACTTCATTAAACGTCACAAAACACGAATTCATAACATGACGTGCCCCCAAATCCCTTTGACGTCAGTTAACGTTGTCGATTAGAAGCCCGGTATTCGATGTAGGAAAAATATTCTCTCTCATATTCTTATATATTACATACATACATATAGACATATAGACTGCCTCGTGGTCTCGCGGTACATGTATGTGCCGTGCGATCTAGAGGTCCTGGGTTCGATTCCCGGGTCGGGCAAAGTGTTATTGGGTTTTTCCATTAGCAAACTCTCAATAGCAGCACGGAGTCTGGAAATGTGCCCGAAATACGGCAATAGGCTCGCCCCCTATTACGTGGGACTGATACACACCTGGCGAAATGTGGGTGTAGAAATGCACCTCTGCCTACCCCATCAGGGAATACAGGCGTGAGTTTATGTATGTATGTATGTATACATATAGACACTGATGCCTGTATTCGCCGAAGGCGCGGGTTCATTTCTGTACCCACATTTCGCCAAATAGGGGAAACCCTATTGCCGTTTTTCGGGCACCATTCCAAACTCCGTGCAATCATTAAGAATTTACTAATGGAGAGAACCCAATATCACTTCGTCCGATCCGGGAATCGAACTAGAGACCTCTAGAATGCTCGGCACATACTTGTACCGCGAGACCACGCAGTCTTATTTATTTATATTAAAAAAATTTAGCCCGCGGAGGAGTGGAGACCCTTATCGTAAAATGAATCAGGTAATATTTTGCGTGCATTTTCCCGGGAAAACCCTTTCCTCTCAAGTTATATTGACATATCAAAGATTTGGCAGTTTCCTCGTCAGGAGAGCAAACAGACAGACAATATCGTATTTTAGTCAGTAGGAATATTGTCCTTCGTAGAAAAACGCCTCGGGCTGAGCGTCAGCGATATTTATTCTTAGTATGTTTTGACTGAACGTACTTTAATGTTCGGAGTGTGTTTGTTATGGCATATAATTTAAATGTTTTTGCTCAGTTCAGCTCTTGATGTTTTTATGAGGTAACTTTCATTTACGAAAACTTTTAACACCAAAGGCTTAGGCTGGGGGCTCTCGTCGTTGGGAAAGGTAACTCACGAAGTATTTTGCGTACTCGGGCGAGTCTATTGTGATTCGGTCACATTTTCAGACTTCGTGTTGCTATTGAGAAAGTCCTAATGGAAAAACATACATACATACATAAACTCACGCCTGTATTCCCCGAAGGGGTAGGCAGAGGTGCATTTCTGCACCCACATTTCGCCAGGTATGTATCAGTCCCACGTAATAGGGGGCGAGCCTATTGCCGTTTTTCGGGCACATTTCCAGACTCCGTGCTGTTACTGAGAATTTCCTAATGGAAAAACCCAATAACACTTTGCCCGACCCGGGAATCGAACCCAGGATCTCTAGATCCCACGGCACATACTTGTACCGCGAGATCACGAGGCAGTCGATGGAAAAATCAAATAACAATTTACTTGACTCAAGAAACATCTTGATCGCACGTCATGCAGGGGGAACACTTAATGGCGGAATACTGAAACGCTACTTAATCTGAGGGTGACTTATATTTAAGTGGCTGTTATAATTTAAGCGGTATACTGAAACATCATTTATCGGTTTTAAGACTGTGACTAACTAATGCCCACTTAAATTTCCATTAATGGCAACATTACCACAAAAAGTTATTTTACATGATATTTTTTAAGTATAAATAAATACACCCAACAGTCACATACATATATACACATACGTATATACCGCTTAAATTATAACAGCCACTTAAATATAAGTCGCCCTCAGATTAAGTAGCGTTTCAGTATTCGGCCTAAGTCAGTTACTTTAAAATACGTTTCAAAAGAGATGATGAATGATTCCAAGCAACTCGGGCCTTTATTCTAATAAATAAATAAATAAATAAATACACCCAACAGTCACATACATAGTTCTGAACCCACACTAAGATACAAGTCTTGTATCGTGGGTATCAGAAATTACGAGAGACTTTTTGGTCTCACATACACCCAGACCCGAAACAAATATTTGTGGATCACACAAACATTTGTCTCGGTGCGGGGATCGAACCCGCGGCCTCTCGTTTCGCAAGCTGGTGTCTAGCCAACTGCGCCACGGGGCTGTCAAATAACGATCGTTTAATAGCTATTTTTTTACATAATAAACTTTAAACCGGCATAGCCACATCGTAGTTCATTTGGACTTTACGAGTGGGCTGGCTCGACCGAGGTGTATTATCATTAACCCTTAATTAGACACCGTGAAGTATACGAGTACTTCTGGACAAAATAACAAGAACTTGGCCTGAAAATGTCCATAAGAATGGATGTAGTTTTTTCAGGATACTGAAATAGGTAGATTGTTTGGAGTATTTATTCTAAGACCGCTCACAAGCTGAGTAACAAAATTTGTGATGATCTTACGAATAATATTTAAAAAATAATCTGTCGAATTAAGGGTTAAGGAAAATCGAGAAATCTGATAGAATTTCTACATACATACATAAACTCACGCCTGAATTCCCCGAAGGGGTAGGCAGAGGTGCATTTCTGCACCCACATTTCGCCAGGTATGTATCAGTCTCACGTAATAGGGGGCGAGCCTATTGCCGTTTTTCGGGCACATTCCCAGACTCCGTGCTGTTATTGAGAATTTTCTAATGGAAAAACCCAATAACACTTTGCCCGACCCGGGAATCGAACCCAGGACCTCAAGATCGCACGGCACATACTTGTACCGCGAGACCACGAGGCAGTCTGATAGAATTAGAATATAATAGAATTTCTATCATAGAAAATAACACAAGTTGTCAATAGTTTCAATGAATAAAAATGTTTATACACAACGTAAGCAGACCGCGAGGAAAACTAAGACAAGCAATAGTAACGGTGATTAAAAATATATTGTTACTAAAAAAAATATTGAAAAAAAAATTTGACGTTTTCCTAATCACCGTAACTATTACCTGTCTTAATCTCCGAACAGGGTCTGTTCACACACGGCCGAGACGGTTACGTCCGGCGCACCGGGCGGCTGCGGCATTACGGTAGGCGCTTCTCGCTCACGTATCGTGGTCGCCCCACTCGGCGCGGAGATGGCCACCGGGGGGTTTTGGTCGGTATGCCGGTTTAGGGAATTTGTTAGGGACCCAGCCCGGCAATAACGTCTGCGCGGACATGACGTCGCCGCGCGCCGGGCTGGAAGACCGGTGACCCCGACAAACGCTTTCCGCCCCCCTCCCCCCTAGGCTGGCGGGAAGTAGAGCCAAAAAAAAAGGGTCTGTTCACACCCTCAATTTTTTTTAAGGATTTTTTTTAGGGTAAAGGTGTTAATAATCATATAATTACTCGTATATATTTCGTAGGCCACACATTCCTAACACATTTGTACAACAACGACGAATCAATTAATTGAAGAGATTCGGACGCTAAATATTACGTGTTCGCTAGAATCGCACTCGATAATGCAAATATTTGCCGCATCGTGCAAATCGGAATGGTCTCGTGTGGGATCGATTTACTTCCTCATCCAGATTAGACGAGATTCTATATGTGACTTCGTAACTTGGACTTCTAAATAAAAGTTAAAGTATGTGTTAAAAATATTAATATTCCCCTTCTATTACATATGCTAAATAAGGGTAGGTTAAGATGAATTTCTAAGACCTCGTTTCGCAATTTGTGTTTTAATTTAGACGCAAGTTTGACTGGCTAAGAGTACCGCTGGCAATATGTCTGCTTATTTAGTAGTTAAAGTAGTTATTGCCCCAAAGTTTAGGCACACCTCAATCTTTTCGAAGTTATGTGTGTATTTACAATGAATTGTCACTTACTTTAACAGTGAAGGAAAACATCGTGAGGAAACTTGCACGCCTATGAAAATGTAGTAGAGATACTATGTTTAGTATATGAAGCTTAAGTAAATAAATAATGTGGAGAATTTAAACTTACACAGGGAATTTTCACAATTTTAAAGTAAGTTATGCCATCGTAATTAATGGCGATCTTTCTTACCGATATCTAATGTTTCCAAAGTTTATCTCATATTATGATTGAATTCTGTAAAAACTGACAATTAAATTTTCATATTGTGGATCACATAGTCAGCCAACCCGCACTAGGCCAACGTGGTGGACTAAGGCTTAACTCACCTCACTTATAAAGGAGGCCCGTGCCCAGCAGTGCGACGTATATGGGCTAATGATGACAAATGTCTCACATCTAACATTTTTTTGACAGCGTTCGTGGCGCAGTTAGCTAAAAGCCAGCTTGCGAAACCAGAGGAGGCGGGTTCGGTCCCCGCACCGACGCAAATGTTTGTGTGATCCACAAATATTTATTTCGGGTCTGTGTGTTTGTGAGACTGAAAATTCTCTTTTAGTTTCAGATACCCACGACACAATGCTTGTATTTTAATGTGGGATCAGAATTATTTAGGTGACTGTTGGGTGTATTTATTTGTTTACTCGTAATTACCCACACCTTACACTATCCTTATCCTCCATATTAACCCTTTTTATATTGTAAGCAAAACTCTTTACATAATATAGTATATTGTTGCTTATAAATAAATAAATAAATAAATGCACCCAACAGTCACATACATAGTTCTGACCCCACATTAAGATACAAGTCTTGTGTCGTGGGTATCAGAAACTACGAGAGACTTTTCGGTCTCACAAACACCCAGACCCGAAACAAATACTTGTGGGTCACACAAATATTTGTCTCGGTGCGGGGATCGAACCCGCGGCCTTTCGTTTCGCAAGCTGGTATCTAGCCAACTGCGCCATCGTTTATTATTATTTCTTGTATTTTAACAATTTTTAAAATTTTCAAATACCTATAATTATTAGAACTTATTTATATTTATTGTATTGAATTTATGTATTGTATGTATGTATATGCACCAAAAATTATTCTGCTATATTCACCTTATGGTTGTCTGGAAGAGATCGCTTAAAGCGATAAGACCGCCATTTGTACGTGCATTCTGTTTTTGTGTATGTATATTATATATAAATATTTTGTTTTAACTTCCTGTGTGTGAATAAAGTTTATTCTATTCTATAAAAAGGCTACGGCCAGTAATTACGCTAATCGCACGCAATCAAACACTGCCGAGGGCTCTTCACGCTACTGTATCTTCAAGACAAAAGCAAATAGGTAGGTAAAATTAAAGGCCTAAGAGTGCCACTCTCGCCAGCTTCACCTCTCAAGATATTTGAAGTCTTCTCGACGTGTGTGTATTTGTATAGCTGGGGCTTAATCATTTCGGCGCATGTGAGGGGAGATTAGCGTTCCATTCACAATGAAGGAGTGCAAATTGATTTGCAAGGATTAATGCAATATTTAGGTTGTATTTTGTGTGAAAATTGAGTTTTTGAAGTTGTATTAAAAGTATTGTGGGTTATGATGAGTTGTTTAAAAATTTCAGAGTGCAATAAAAAAACAAATCTGACTTATACATATTTGATATATTATGACGTCTCTATTCCCGAAGGGGTAGGTAGTGAGATATTGTTTTTTTACTATAATAATGTTTTTTGAAGTGAAAACTTCTTTAGCGGCGCTGTGCACTTTATTGAGATGGGTAAAAAATGTTGCAACTCGCGTCAGATCACAGACTCTGAATGAAGATTTGTGTATTTATGTTTTGCAATTCATGGATATTTTATTTATGCATATGTATCTGTTTGTGTGTATTTATATATGTATGTACGTTTATGTGTATTTATATCATCATCAGCCCATATACATCCTACTGATGGACACGGGCCTCCTCTGTAAATGTACAATAAAGTTTTGTAAATATGTATGTATGTAATTTATGTATAAGGTCCCTAACTTGAGGTGGTCGCTGTCCCCCGTGCCTTAAGCCGGTTCGTTAAGACGTAGTTTAAAATCTAATCCAGGGGGCACACGTCCACAGGCAATCTGACTGGAGAGGAACTTAATTCCGCACTAATTTGAACTCAGTTTTGCGGCGGAATTGAATCGGAGTGCTTGGTCGGCTGGAGCGTGTCAGCGACATTATGGTTAGTTATCTTATGTTGGTAGTATTGAAGGAATTTGAAATAGGTAGGGGATGGAGAAAAAAATCTGTATGAGATTGATGATTAACTAAGGCGCTATCTAAGATTGTTTGTTTTGCTAGTGTTATTTTTTGAAATAAATTTTATAAAAAATGCTCTCAATTTATATAAGTACCAAAAAGTTGAACAAAATTATGTCATATTAAAAATAGTCTATCAATTTGTTCCGGCTTATCTTTATTATGTATGAATCGATTTTTGTGAGATTTTCAATAGCAGATAAATTATCCTATAAGCAGTGACTTAAAGTATACTTTGTGTACGGTTTTATGACACTGTATTACTTAAAAATTTAGTTCCTCACGTTCTTACGTGAAGTTGAGAAGTTGGGGCCACAGCGGCTAATTTTAAAAACACTTGACTAAGTGACATCCTCGTGGTCTCGCGGCACAAGTATGCAATCTAGATGTCATGGGTTCGATCCCCAGGTCGGGCAAGGTGTTATTGGGTTTTTCCATTAAGAAATTCTCAGTAGCAGCACAGAGTCCGGAATTGTGCTCGAAAACAGTTATTACTGTTTTGCTCGCCCCCTATTACGTGGGACTGATACATACCTGGCGAAATATGGGTGCAGTAATGCACCTCTGCCTACCTCTTCGGGGAAAACAGGCGTGAGGTTATATAATTATGTATGTTTGTTGACTAAGTTCCCCTTTACAATTATTATTTTCATTACAAAATATCTGTATATTTAATTCCACGAGTATACGCCTAAACATCTCTGTTTTGTTGGTTGTTAGGCTTCCTTGTTATCCGCTACAAATGTGTTGGACCACCACATATCACGCGGAGTGACGTGCGTGCAGGAAGCGCTTGCTAACAGACAGGAGACAGCCGACGTCAACTTCTTTTACACGAAAACGATGTTTACATATTCACGCTTGTATACTAATTGGGTAGGCAGGCTTTGAGTGCTACGTGATAAGGGCGAGGTGATGGCTGTATTTTAAGCACATGTTCAGAATATATACAGGGAATTTCTTAATGGAACAAACCAATATCTATTTGACCGACGAGGGAATCAAACTAGCGGCCTCTAGATCACATCATGGCACAAACTAGTAGTGCGTCAATAGCTGGCAGTCAGTTAGTAATATATTTGTCAAGTCTGAAATCTTTATTCATGGAGTGTTTCACAAGATCTTATATTAAATATATTAACTAAAATTCTTAATAATATGGTATCTCTGTGGAGAAGAAGTCTCGTAACACACACATAAAATAAGCAAATAAATAAACAATTCAGTCACATACACAATTTTGACCCCACACTAAGATATCCTGTATCGTGAGTATCAGAAACTACGAGAGACTTTTCGGTCTCAAAAACACCCAGACCAGAAAAAAATATCTGTGGAACACACAAACATTTGTCTCGGTGCGGCGTTCGAACTCGCAGCCTATTTTTACGCAAGCTAGTGTTTAGCCAATTTCCCCACAGACGCTGTCAACATTAATATGTATTCATGTAATTTCATTTAACGCAACATGCAAATATAATAAGTAATGAAGTTTATTATCGAGCTAAACGTTATCGCGTTCGCGTGTTTAAACCGATTACGAGCCAAAAGTTTCCAATTTGTGAGGTACACGCCTGTTGAAACGCCGACAGCTGAACAACCAATTATTCCACGCTAATGGACACTACGGATAAACAGGTAAACAGTTTTCAGATAATTGTAACACTGTGGGTACATGAATGATGGCTATGGAGCCCGGCTATGTTTGGACGCAATTTTATAGAATTAAGTACCCCAACCCGCAACGCAGCGTGGTGGACTAAAGCCACAACCCTGTCAGTTGTGGAGTAGGCCCGTGCCCATCATTGAGACGTATATGGACTGACGATGAATCTCAAATTATATAGAAATATTTGTATATTAACCCATTAGTTCCCAAGCATCGAACCGTTGTTTTTGTGAAATGTATAAATTAAGTTCTTAGTTCTAGTTTCTTAAAAAAAATGATATGAGAAAGAAAAAAAATAGTATGTTTTTACGCGATATAAGAAGTTGGATCATACTGCTCTTCCTGAGTTGACAAATATTATCAGTTTGAATAAATTACATTAAAATCACCTTTACATTTTTTACAGCGAAAAAAAGATACAATAATATTACAAAAATAGTGTGAAATTACAAATTTCACCAGAAACAATAAAAATAACAGCCCTAACAACTAAAATAATGACTATTATAGTGTCTTAAAAATAGGATAGTCGGGGGGAATGGGTTAAAAGAATACGATTGTACATACATACATAAATTCACACCTATATTCCCCGAAGGGGTAGGCAGAGGTGCATTTCTGCACCCACATTTCGCCAAGTTTGTATCAGTCCCACGTAATAGGGGGCGAGCCTATTGCCATTTTTCGGGCACAATTCCAGACTCCGTGCTGTTACCGAGAATTTCCTAATGGAAAAACCCAATAACACTTTGCCCGGCCCGGGAATCGAACCCAGGACCCCTAGATCGCACGGCACATACTTGTTCCGCGAGACCACAAGGCAGTCAAATCAAATCATAAAAATACGATTTTATGTACAGTTATCTAACCCTCTGCGAATATATGCATAAAGTATAACCCTAACAACTTTGTTGAGCTTCTCTATTCCATCCATAATGATTTAAATGAGACGTTAAATTCTCGTTAGCGGCCGTGTTAAGTGTAACTGCGATTATCAGGTACAATGTGTTCGGTTTTATTAAGTAAGTATTTAAATCGAAGTCGTGTTTAATAAGTTATACATTTTTTCTCGTTAAGTTTAATAAGTAGTGATGGCATCGAGGTTTAGGCATGCGGTCGAGAACCATGGAGGTCGCGGGTTCAAATATTAGGCACACGGCTCTGACTTTTCAAAGTTATGTGTGTACTCTCAATGAATTACCATTTATTTTACCAGTGAATGAAAACATCGTGAGGAAACCTGCACACCTAAAAGTTCTTAGGAATTTCTTAGGTGTGTAGTCCACCAACCCGCACTAGGCCAGGCCAGCGTGGTGGACTAAGGCCTAAACCCTCTCAGTTGTAGACTCAGCAGTGAGACGTATATAGGGTGATGATGATTATTAGGTTATAATAGTTTTATACAAATACTAGCTGACCCGGCAAACGTTGTTTTGCCATATATATAAAATTCTCGTGTCGCGGTGTTTTTTGGCAAACTCCTACGAAACGGCTCGACTGATTTTTATGAAATATTGTGTGTATATTGTAGGTAGGTCTGAGAATCGGTCAACATTTAAGGGTTTAACATTTAGGGGTATGTTTTTTTTTCTATTGACTTTATTTTTTATGATTCAGCATTGATAAATTATTATAATCATAAATTTTCACCCTTCTACGATCAACCTCTATCTTATACTGACCATTTTAATTTGAAATATATGATACGTAAAAATAAATGATAATAGCACTGAAAAATTATAATGATACGTATAACAGTCATTGCTTAGATCGATATACAAATTAAACAAAAAAATATGGTCAAAATTGTATAGAGTGAGATATACATATACATCTATATATATATAAAATTCTTGTGTCACAGTTCGAAACAGCCTCCGAAACGGCTCGACCGATTTTGATGAAATTTTATATGTATATTCAGTAAGTCTGAGAATAGGTTATCTATTTTTTATACCCCTAGGGTGGTCCAACCCGAAAAGTTTTTATTTTATTTTGTGGACATTTTTTTATTTTATTTTTATGATTCAGCATTGAAAAATACATATAACTCCAAATTTTCACCCTTCTACGAACAACACCTGTTTTGTAATCGCAATTTTTATATTTTTATAGCTTTTGCCCGCGACTCCGTCCGCGTAGACTTCAGGGTTGGGCGCAGAAAGATAATTAATAAGTGAATCTATAAATCGTCCCTCAAGTGCCCAAAATGGCACTTACTGAATTTAAAAAAAGGTCAAATCAATTCAAACGGTTGAGGCGTAAAAGTAAAACTCTGACAGTTATTTTCGTATTTTTAATAATATGTTTATCCCAATGGGAACATTACATTTTCCCGGGATAAAACATAGCCTATGTTACTTCACAGGGTCTCATTTATGGTCATACCAAAATTTTTGTTTTTGCGTGAAAGCGTAACAAACATCCCTACATTCACATTTATATAATAGTAAGGATAACCATTTCCACCTATGTTACTTCGGTGGGTCCCACCTATCTGCATACCAAAAGTCATTCAAATCTTTTTTCAATCATTTTTCAATTCTTTTATCCTCCGTATTTTTTTTTAATAAGAAGAATCCTATGTCCTTTTTTATATCTCGAAGACTATGTGTACATATTTTCATGATAATCGGTTAAGTAGTTTTGGCGTGAAAGCGTAACTAACAAAACATTAACATTTATAATAGCTGACCCGGAAAACTTCGTATCCCCTAACAGTCATTGAATGTTACATATTTACATATTACCTGAATTTTATTTTTGATTGTATGGAAATAAATATTAAGTTCAGCACTTTATTGAGATAAAAATACAGAAATAAATAAGTACGAAAATTAAATGCATCAATCGTGTCTCCGCAAGTCATGATTTAATTAAACATGTACATATCGGATGGGATGTAGTCGGTTTTAATTCTCTTCATTGAAGCATCAGTGTGGTGGACTGAAGCCTAAACCCTCTCAGTTGCAGAGAAGGCCTATGCCAAGCAGTGGGACGTACATATATGGGCTGATGATGATGATGCACCTTGTGATCTACATCTTTAATATATTTTTTAATTGTCTAAAAGATCACAAACATCTTTTGTTAATGGTCATTGCGAGGGCATGACGAATCGGGAACTGAATTCGTTTGAACTCAATGGTCATACCCGTTAGGATCAATGAAATCTTAGATCAATCTAATTGATGAATTCTCAAGCACCAATTCATCTCTAAGTTGTCTTTTCAGTATCGTCACGTGAATAACATTACTCAACAATTTTCTTAACACCAAGCGCATTCCATTGCATAGTTGTGAGTGTTTTAGATTTCAAAGCGTGATGACTACCGAACCTGCCTTCGTTTGTAAATCAGGTACAACCAAGGAGTTTAAAAATACATTTCTGAACGCACGCATAAATATTTGACAACCAATAAATATGTCAATCCCTTTTTATTACTGACATTATTCTACATTTTTAAAATCTAAAATACGCAATTATTCGAATATTCTGGATATATGTTGTCGATTCAAAACCTTTATTTAAATACGTTCTTTAATTTGAGGGGACCATTAACCATATTGACGGGATAAACATAAAATGTTTGACAGAATATTAGGTAGAACAGTTTATATGAGAAAATTTAATTGTTGTTTTTACCATATTCCTCGCAATTTTCTTAACTTTTTCTTTCATAAGAACATTCTCCTAACAATAGCAAACACAACAAAAAAAGAATTAGCGAAATCGGTCCAGGCGTTGTTGAGTTATGCGCTTACCAACACATTTTGCGATTCATTTTTATATATAAGATAAGTAAAATTATTGTAACTTTATAAACATTTTAGTTTTCATATTTTTTTATAATATAGATTTAAAATTGAAATCGATCACAATAAAAAAAAGGGAACTCAGAGTTTGGAACTGAGTTTAAAAAACGATATTAAGCTCGCCTTGTATGACATAGGAATACAAACAGACGTGGCGAAATAGGGACTTAGAAGTACAACTCAATTCTTCCATGATACAAGCGTGACGGTTCAAGTTGTCGGATTGATTCTTAATGGGTAATTTTATCTTTTATCTCGCGCTTCGATGTACAGCGAAGTTTACGACTCGCTGGAGATTTACCGACCTTATTTGCTGGCGACTTTTATGGATTGCATGATCCACTGCGCGGATTTGAAGCCTTAGTTGTTTGATTGCGAATGAAGTGCAAACGTTTGTAGCGTGGTTTTATTGGCGATTTTTTATAGTATTTATTTATCAAATCATGAGCTCTTAAACGTCCTAGTGATGGGCACGGGCCTCCTCTACAACTGAGAGGGTTTAGGCCTTAGTCCACCACGTTGGCCTAGTACGGTTTGGCGGACTACACACCTAAGAAATTCCTAAGGTGTGCAGGTTTCATCACGATGTTTTCTTTCACCGTTAAAGTGCGAGATTATTCATTTTGAATACACACATAGTCTCGAAAAGTCAGAGGAGTGTGCCTGGGGTTTGAACCCGCGACCGTCAAAATTCTCGACCGCGTGCCTTAACCTCGAGGCCATCACGACTTACAATTTTATTTATCACATTGGCGATTAATATGTAAAGTAGGATTCGAAGAGAAGATACGTCATTTGTTGAAAAAATCTTAGCAGTTGCGGGCTTAAATCCAAGCCACCCACTCTAGACTTTTCGGAGGTACCTATGTGTGTTAATCGTAACTGGGCGCCTCGAGGCGATCAAAATTTATTTGCACCATGATGAATAGGGCAATGATAAATATATAAAATGTTAAAATTTAAATAATACATTCTAGCAAGTCGAAAGCCAAAGTTCATTCCCACATTTATAATCTCTTAATCCTTCCTATGAGATCTCGTGGATTGGTGACTGCAATAACAACCTATTTCGTAGTTGTACATATTTTGATGTCTAAAAATGCATAAAAACAATCTAAATAATAAAATTTTAATGTTGACTTGGTCGAGCAAAGTGGTTATGGGTTTTTCGATTTGGAAATTCTCAGTTGCAGCACGGAGTTTGAAAATGTGCCTAAAAACCGCAAAAGGCTCGCTCCCTATTACGTGGGATTGATACATATCTGGCGAAACGTGGGTGCAGAAACGCACCTTTGCCTACCTCTTCGGGGAATACAGGCGTGAGGTTATGTATGTATGTATTTTTGACTTTAAAACTTCCATAATCTAGAAGTAATTTAGGAAGGGAAACTAGTTGTGATACCAGGCGCACAGCTTTCAGTGGAGGTTGTTTTGTATTTATTTTAGCCCTTGCCTCCTCACAGACACTCATTACAGATAGCGTCACTCACTCGACGTGCTGGTGCGTCGTTCCTACACCGGAGACTTCGTGTAGAGCCATGAAAATTAAAAGGAATTTAGTAATATTTAAATTATAAAGCAGTGATGGCCTTGAGGTTTAGGCGCGCGGTCGAGAATTTCGACGGTCGCAGGTTCAAACCCCAGGCACACACCTCTGACTTTTCGAAGTTATGTGTGTATTCACAATGAATTATCACTTGCTTTAACGGTGAAGGAAAACATCGTGATAAAACCTGCACACCTAAAAAGTTCTTAGGAATTTCTTAGGTGTGTAGTCCGCCAACCCGCACTAGGCCAGCGTGGTGGACTAAGGCTTAAACCCTCTCAGTTGTAGAGGAGGCCCGTGCCCAGCAGTGGGACGTATTTGGGCTGATGATGATAAATTATAAAGTGGCATTACATATATGCATAGCTGTAACACCAGAAAAACACCTCTAGTAGTAGGCGTAGAAAAATAGGAAAGACTTGAAACATCAACCAAAACTGGAAGCGAATATTTGTACACTGCACTATAATTTTCTTCGATGAGAGTATCAAAAGAATGGACTATTGTATCATATTGTATTGTTATGCTTACTTGTATCGTTCTGACAATTTAACTTTTCTCTTCCTTATATTTATTGATTGTATAAATATTTCTTCAACATTTTTTCTCCAGCCACGATTCATGGCCTTTTTCGGCCATATTTCAAGACTTCGTGCTGTTGCTGAGGAATTCGTAATGTAAATCTTACCTTTCCCCGGAAATCTAATTGTACTGATTGGTCAGTCTAATATCGCTGAACTAACGATGTCTTAGAAACTATTTATGTCAGTCGCTGTTTTAATGGCCGCACCACGCGATGCATAACTCTAAAAGAAAATTTGTTTGTCGTCTGAACAAACTGAAAAGTTATACAAATACTAAACTTGTTCCATAACTTGTGAATACGTGTATACTTTCAAGTTGCGTTTATTATTTATCACATTGAAACATTTAACTTATTTATAAAGAGATAGCCTCGAGGTTTAGGCGCACGGTCGAAAAATCTCGGCGGTCGCGGGTTCGAATCCCAGGCATACACCTCTGACTTCTCGAAGTTGTATATGTATTTATAATGAATAATCAAGTACGTTAATGGTGAAGGAAAACATTGTGAGGAAACCTGCATAACTAAAAGTTCCAGTACAAGGCCAGCGTAGTGGACTAAGGCCTAAGCCCTCTCAGTTGTAGAGGAGGCCGAGCAGTGGGACGTATATAGGCTGATGATGAAATATTCAATTGTGTTCTTCTGAGACCTTTTTTAATAATATACAGTCTGTTATTCTCTATAATTTGGGTGCTACCAAGTCTTACCTTTTAAACAAAAAAAAAAAAAAGTTTTTAAATTTTTATTTACAATTATTTATGATCTTTATGCTTTAAAAATACCCATATACAAGTATAGTTTGATAACAAATATTAGTGAATCAGTTTGGTTCGATTCCCTCGCAAACACACATGTTTCTGTGATGCACAAATGTTTGTTTCAGCTCAGGGTGCTTGTGTGACCGAAAATTTGTTTGTTTTTTGACGCTAACGTGTATATCCGTGTGTTAAATTTGAATTTAAAACTTCAATAATTTTCTTTTAAGTCGTCATGGCCTCGAGGTTTAGGCACGCGGTCGAGAATCTCGACGGTCGCAGGTTCAAACCCCAGGCGCCCACCTCTGAATTTTCGAAGTTATTATTACGTACTTAAACGGCGAAGGCAAACTTCGTGATGAAACCTGCACACCTAAATAGTTCTGAGGAATTTCTTAGGTGTGTAGTCCGCCTACCCGCACTACGCCAGCGTGGTGGACTAAGGCCTAACCCCTCTCAGTTAGGTAAGTCAGTGGGACGTATATGGGCTGATAATGAATTGTCTTTTTTAAATTGACCTTAAAGTAATAGTGTAGCAACAATTAAGCAACACTATAATTATCTTGGTCAATACAAATGAGTGGGAGAGAGTAAGTAGAACGTAGTTAAACGGGTACATTTGTTAGCTCAGTACATTATCCGAGAAACTAGCCATAGTTACTTTAGAGAGAACGTTTAAATACAAAACGTGGGGGTCAAAATGTCGTAATTTCGGCGGCATTGCATTGGTAATCCGAAATCAGGTAGGGATTCAGGAATATTACAGGGGAATTTAATTGCTTACATTATAATATTACAGCCATTATAATGTAAGCAAAAAATGTTTATACACAACGTAAGCAGACCGTGACTACATATAACAAGCAATAGTTGCGGTGATTAGAAACACATTGATGCTAAAAAATCCCAAAAAAGAAAAGAAAGAAGAAATGCCTCGTGGTCTCGCGGTACAAGTATGTGCCGTGCGATCTAGAGGTCCTGGGTTCGATTCCCGGGTCGGGCAAAGTGTTATTGGGTTTTTCCATTAGGAAATTCTCAGTAACAGCACGGAGTCTGGAAATGTGCCCGAAAAACGGCAATAGACTCGCCCCCAATTACGTGGGACTGATACATACCTGGCGAAATGTGGGTGCAGAAATGCACCTCTGCCTCCCCCTTCGGGGAATACAGGCGTGAGTTTATGTATGTATGTAGAAATAAATATTTTGACGTCCTAATCACCACAACTATTACCTGTCTTATTAAGCCAAATACTGAAAAACTACTTAATCTGAGGACGACTTATATTTATGTGGCTGTTATAATTTAAGCGGTATTCGTCATCAGCCCATATACGTCCCACTGCTGGGCACGGGCCTCTACCATTTACCATATTTAAGCGGTATATATTAAAAAAATGTCATGTAAAAGAACTTTTTATAGTAATGTTGCAATTTATGGAAATTTAAGTGGGCATTAGTTAATCACAGTCTTAAAACCGATAGATGATGTTTCATTATACCGCTTAAATTATAACAGCCACTTAAATATAAGTCGCCCTTAGATTGAGTAGCGTTTCAGTATTAGGCCTTATTGTCTTCGATAACGGTCGGTTCGCACCCTGTTCACATAACATTTATTCCTTTTATTTGACAGCCCCGTGGCGCAGTTGGCTAGATACCAGCTTGCGAAACGAGAGGCCGGGGATTCGATCCTCGCACCGAGAAAAATGTTTGTGTGATCCACAAGTATTTGTTTCGGGTCTGGGTGTTTGTGAGACCGAAAAGTCTCTCGTAGTTTCTTATAACTGCAACAAAAGACTTGTATCTTAATGTGGGGTCAGAACTATGTATGTGACTGTTGGGTGTATTTATTTATAATATAGGGGTCCATTGCTGCTGAATTCTTACTTCAAGTTTTATAATTGAAATCAAATTGGTATAAGCAGAAGGTTGTCGGTCGGATGAGACAGGAATATTTGTACAATTAGGTACATTTATTTTTAAATAGAATAGAAAAGGCACTTCCAAAAATAACGACAAAAATTTCTTTACCTAAATGATATAAATGCATAAAAATACATTGAAACAGCAAAATAGTCTATACACCTAGAGTTGTACACCTATTTATTCGATAAATAACTAAAGCTTCAAACAAAAACTCGATTGGTATTACATCGCAGTACGGACAAAAGATTGCGGGTTCGGTGGAATGAAAAATGGTTCGGCAGTGGGTCGGGATCCCGTCGATTCTTTTCGAGTACGTGACTGTCCGAAGGCCGTGGGTTTCGATTTCTCTGCCAAATTAAAAGGGGACTCGTGATTCCCTAAAGGTAGACGGAATCGGGCGCGATATAATACACACGTTTCACGTAAATGGACCGGACCAAATACGACCCGCATGTATTTATAATTTGGAGAATGGTTTTTAACTATACCGGGTCGAAAACGGTTTTATTTGTGTGGTGTTGCTATTTGGACTGGGTTTATAATTGGGTCCTGGCTATGATATGTTTCATTCAACTATTTAGGAGAAGTTGGTTCAGTTGAGGTATTATTGTATATGTTTTTTAATTGTTGGTAAAATATTCTATTTATCATAACCAGCCCACATACGTCCCGTTTCTGGGTACGAGCTAGAGATTGCAAACCGGGCCCGGCCATTCTTACCGGGCCCGATCACCGGACCCGGTAAGTAAACCGCGGCGCAGGAGCGCCTACTCGTAGTAGTTACTGTTGTAAAATACTCGTATCGATTATTTGTTCATACTGAAAAATAATTGTTACTTTTTGTTATGTCATATTATACTTATGAAACCTACGTAACGTAACCAATTTTACGTTACATTTTGTTAGTTAAGACTAAATAAGTTTGGTTGTTTACAGTACAGCCTAGCCAATAAGATTTCGCTATTTGCTCAATTAGTAACAATAAAACTTACTAGTGTTAATATAAGTTTAAGAAAAAACAGTACTTTACTTTAAGCAAATAAGAATTTGTTTTGTTTATACCAAAGTTACCATTGAATTTTATTTATCTATCTAATTTAAGTTGTTATGACACGTTTAGTACTTACTTTAAGCTGCGTTATTAGTTTCTTATTACATATATAAGATCTGCTTGTTTAAACTTATAAAAATGAATAATTACTAATACTAATGTTACATGGCCTCGAGGTTTAGGCACGCGGTCGAGAATCTCGACAGTCGCGGGTTCAAACCCCAGGCACACACCTCTGACTTTTCGAAGTTATGTGTGTATTCACAATGAATTATCACGTGCTTTAACGGTGAAGGAAAACATCGTGATGAAACCTGCACACCTAAAATTTCTTAGGTGTGTAGTCCGCCAACCCGCACTAGGCCAGCGTGGCGGACTAAGGTCTAAACCCTCTCAGTTGTAGAGGAGGCCCGTGCCCAGCAGTGAGACGTATATGGGCTGATGATGACTAATGTTACTGTACCGTCCATAAGTCAAAGTAATAATTGAATTTTCCATTTATATATAGAAAATTTTCATAAAATACTTTAAGGGTTTCATCGCTAACACAACCCGGCCGGGTTGGCGACGGATGCAACCGGGCCCGGCCGGGTTGGGAAACATACCGGGTTGCAATCTCTGGTACGAGCCTTCTCTGCAGGTGAGAGGGGTTAGGTCTAAGTCCACCACGCCGACCTAGTGCGGGTTGGCGGACTGCACACCTAAGAAATTCCTAAGAATTTTTTAGATGTGCAGATTTCCTCATGATATTTTCCTTCACCGTTAAAATATGTGATTATTCATTGTGAATACACACTTGACTTGGTAAAGTCAGAGGATTGTGCCTGGGGTTTGAACCCGCGACCGTCAATATTTTTGACTCGACCGACTCATTTATACAAAATAATATAAAAATTACCAATGTCTTTCCTCTTTCCTAAGTAGGAGAAATTGAGCTTTTTCTTGTAAGTCGCCACTCTCGGGCGCCTAGAGATAGAAGTGCCACACAACATCACGATTTGTATGGAAGGCACCGTACATTATGTGATATTTTTTACATTTAATCTAGCTTTAGTTTCTTCCTGAACATCTTCCCTACAATGAATATAATGTGACGTCAAATTTAGCTTAAGCATGGCGGATGAACTTTACAGTTCTATTATTAATGATTTGCCAAAATACGACTTATAATTTAGAAGATAAGCGGAAACTTTCAAAGATATTCTGCCGAAACCTTAATCCTCAGTTGCTAGGTAAAAAAAACTCAATTTTCTGTACCATTACCGTTTCTATTAGCGAAAAACACCTCATTTCGACAACACAAAGCGTAAATAACGTATTAGCTTTTTCACGTAAAAACACGCATAGAGAAGGTCACAAAAGCCACCTTAATTTACTCGTACTTCATCTTATTTCGCTAGAATGAATCACTTCTTACAGTCAATGAAATGAAACGATCGATGTTTACAACGAAGGCTACTGGCAATTACGGCAAGTAGGTATATGATTGTTAGGAAACGCGTCAATTTTTTTATTTTTTGTCGGGATTTTTTTTAACGCCAATGGGTTTGTAATCACCGTAGCTATTACCTGCCTTAGTTTCCGATCACGGTCTGAGTACATCCTGTATGTAAGTCGCTGGGTCTAAGACTGGTACCAAGTCGTGTTTGTTCTGTCCTTCTAATGTTACTTATATATAAAATTTAGTTTGACAATAAAAACTAGCCAAGTGAAATCTCCAGCTTCAATTACGTCAAAAGTGAATATTTTTTGTTTTTGTGTAAATAATAAGTTATATGTATTTTTGAAGAAAACTGCCACAACTACAACTTTTCATTCCAGTACCGTGGGTTGTCTGGAAGAAATTGCAGCTAGCGATAAGACCACCTGTTTTAGCTATATATTTTTATTTCTCCTCAAAGATGTGTATCATTTTTTTTTTTTTTTTTTTTTTTTTTTTTTTTTTTTATGGAAAAAGGAGGCAAACGAGCAAGTGAGCCACCTGATGTTAAGTGGTCAACACCGCCCATGAACACCCATAATACCAGAGGAATCATCGGTGTGTTGCCGGCCTTTGAGGAAAATATAGGCTCTCTTCTTGAAGGCCCCTAAGTCGTATCTGTTTGGAAATACCGCCGAGGCAAGCTGATTCCATAAAGATGTAGTGCGAGGAAGGAAACACCGTTTGAACCGCACTGTTGAGGAACGCCATTCATCCAGATGGTAGGGATGAAACTTCAATTTCAGGCGTGTGGTGCGGTAATGAAAGTCAGCAGCAGGTATTAAACCAAAAAGTTCATCAGAGCACTCCCCATGGTACATGCGATATAGTACGCAAAGCGACGCAACGTCTCTTCGCAATGCCAGGGTGTCAATTTTCTCGGAAAGAGTCCTGTCATCGATGATTCGAGCGGCACGTCGTTGGATGCGGTCAAATGGAAGAAGCTGGTATTGAGGGGCTCCAGCCCAGAGATGAGAACAATATTCCATATGTGGCCGGACTTGCGCCTTATACAACTGAAGGCGCTGAGCCGGCGTGAAATATTGTCTCGCTCTGCTGAGCACACCAAGCTTTTTCGAAGCCAGCTTGGCTTTAGCTTCTAGATGACCGCAGAATTGGACTGTACTCGAAACATCGATGCCAAGGATTTCAAGACTTGACGAGATATTTAGGGGAGTGCCAATGAACCGAGGTGATACCGAAAAAGGAGATTTTTTTGCGGTGAATGCGCAAACTTGTGTCTTTGATTGATTAAATTGGACCAAATTCTGACTACCCCAAACTTCAGCATGATCCAACAAGTCATCAATTTCAGAAACAAGCTTCCTCCGGCAATCAATGACTTGTTCCTGAGAAAAAATTGCACGGCCAGTATACAAGGCATCCCCAGTACTGTCATCCGCATAACAATGAATGTTATTATTAAGTAACAGATCATTGATATGCAGAAGGAACAGAGTTGGGGATAGCACACAGCCTTGTGGTACACCAGCATTCACAGGCATAGAGTCAGAGCTTGAACCGTCGACTACGACTTTAATGCTTCGCTCTGTGAGAAAACTGGTGACCCAGTCGCAAAGTCTCTCAGGAAGTCCGAAAGAAGAGAGCTTGGAAAGTAGAGCCCTATGCCAGACCCGATCAAAGGCCTTCGCTATATCCAACCCTACTGCCAAGGCCTCCCCCTTGCTTTCGATCGCTTCTGCCCACCTGTGGGTTAGATACACCAGAAGATCACCAGCTGATCGCCCCCGACGAAAACCGTACTGATGGTCATTGATCAACTAGTGAGTCTCCAAGTAACACAGAAGCTGGGTATTAATTATAGATTCCATAGTTTTGGAAAGCAAGGAGGTGATAGTAATGGGCCTATAGTTGGAAGGATCAGATCGGTCGCCTTTTTTGGGGATCGGGTGCACCAAACCAGTTTTCCAAGATTTCGGGACAGTACCGGAGGAATAACAATACCATACCAATTATGTTGTATTTACTTGTATAGTGTACAAAAAGTATATTAAATAAAATAAATAATTGTTTTTTTTTAATTATTTATTAAATACCAATAATTTGCTAATAATTTTAGGATAATTTACACAGAACTTGGCATTTATATAGCTCTCAATTATTGTGCCGGCAAAGTAGTCATCGATGCATGCTTCGTAAATCGTAATACTGAAGTTGGCTTTCATTTCAAATTTATGTTTTGGATGAGATACAAGTTCATACAAAAAGAATAAGCTAAGAAATTACCATAAAGTAGTTAGTATTATATAACATACACGCTATCATGAAGGTCTTATGGTAAATTTATATCGTGTCAATGACGACTCACCCTTTTATTTATTGAACGTGTTTTCCTGTTACTCTGATAAAATCAGATAGCTTCAAGCTTCTAGTTCTTATGACCTCTTTATACAGTTTTATACAACAGGACAGTCTTTTCTTCTATGGCTTTTTCTATATTAACATTAATTGATCACGATTACAAAATTTTGAAATGGCGATGTAATAGAAACTATTTTTTCTATTTAAATGGCTGTGGTAAGTTCTTCTAACAACAACGCCTGTATTTTCGAAGAGGCAGATGCGCATTTCTGCGTCAAGAATTCACCTGTATTCTGATTGTATGAATTTACCTAGGGAAAACTCTATAAACTTCGATCGACCAATTCACGGCTCTCGATGTCACGACGCGCATACATAAATATATTGTGAAAAAAGTGTGTGTGTACTTATGTACACGCGTTAGAAGTAACACCACCCGACTGAAGTAAAACTTATAAATACGCCAAACAGTCACATACATAGTTCTTAGTTTACACAAGATATTACATTTCTGAATGCACTTATAAATATTTGACAAGGGGACCATTGTTGGCTGTGTGAAATATAGTTACTAATTGTTTTATTTTTATTTTATTTTATTTTTTGTATTCTCGTGCACTGGCCAACAATAAAATCTTTTTCTTTCTTTCTTTCTTTCCTTTTTATTACTGTCACTATTCTACATTTTTAAAATCTAAAATATATAAACTTTTTTGAAAAATTCGATCCGAAACATATTAAAACCTTTCTGATCCATTTGACACTTACATTTAACATAGGCAGCTTCAATCTGTCAATTATATTGGAGCACATAGGCAGCTTCAACGTCTTACTTTTGTGTTACAGTGCTGCGCGCGCATCTTAAAATTTCACTGTCATAATTTTTTCATAACGCGCCTAAAGAAGTATATAACTTCAAAAATACGAGTAAAACACATTATAAACTGTAATAATAACGTTCTATTTCATGAGAGCCTTTTGAGATTTCTTTCATAAAGATTACGAAATGTGTTGAGATTATTGGATAATCCTTATACACATAAAAATGTCTCGTATTCTTTTTACGAGGTGTTCATTCTTTGCAATATACACGAGACGTATGATCTAGTAACACTATTTTGAAATGCTTACGGCTTAAGTTAGTTTTGATGCTGTCATTAGGAAAAAAGCAGCATCTTTGTTGCACCGGATGCGGGGCAGTCCAAACAGTATTATACGAGTAGTTGTTGAGAGTGTAAATTGTCCGCTTGTTTAGCACTTAGTTAAGTTATTAAAATCCCCTGCCAGTTATGTACTAACATAGTTTTTTAAGAACCGGTAACTAACACATTGTGGATCTATGTTATCTTAAATAGATGAATTATTATTATTAAGTATTTTCTGGTACTAGGCTGTGTACTTTGTTATTAATTTTTCTAGAACATCCCTGAGATTTTAATAATCATTATCATCATCAGCCCACATACGTCTCATTGCTGGGCACAGGCCTCCTATGAAACTTAGACTTAGGTCAAAGTCAAAGTCAAATTATCTTTATTCAAATATATTTTTACAAGTTCTTTTGAATCGTATTTTTGATGGATTTTTGTTCTGGACCCAAAACGAATGCTTGCAAATTTTATTTGTCTCGGGAATCGAACCATCGGCCTTTTGTTTCATAGTACAGTCCATTACCAACATGTATACAACTTGTATCTCTTCAGGGAATCGTTTTCGCAATTATATTGTTCCACTAGCGAGGGTTCTGAAGTACCTATTTAAATGACAGTAATTTTCGACCCAAAACCTAAAGTCAATAGAACTCTACAAAACAGCCGAAGGCTTTGTCCCTGTGTGTAATTATAAGCCCTTGAATTTTATATAAATAGCCGTTTGGAAAATTCACGTCTAGTAGGTTATTTCAAAGCGACTGCCTCGTGGTCTCGCGGTACAAGTATGCCGAGCGATCTAGAGGCCTCGGGATTGATTCCCGCGTTGGGCAAAGTATTATTGGGTACATACATACATAACCTCACGCCTATATTCCCCTAAGGGATAGGCAGTGGTGCATTTCTGCACCCACATTTCGCCAGGTCTGTATGTATAAGTTCCACGTAATAGGGAGCGAGCCTATTGCCATTTTTCGGGCACGTTTCCAGACTTCGTGCTGCTATTGAGAATTTGCAAAAGAACAGTTTGCCCGACCCAGGAATCAAACCCAAGACCTCTAGATCGCACGGCACATACTAGTGCCACGAGACCACGAGGCAGTCATATTATAGTATTAATGGGTTTTTCTATTTATTAGGAAATTATTAGTTGCAGCGCGGTGTCGGCTATAGGCTCGCCCCCTATTACGTGGGACTGATACATACCTGGCGAAATGTGGGTGCAGAAATGCACCTCTGCCTATCCCTTCGGGGAATACAGTCGTGAAGTTATGTATGTATTAAAAGCATATATTGTAATTTTAAATATCTTGGAATTAAAAAAATATTACTATGTTTCCTTAACCTGCAATGAAAAAATTACCGCCATGGCACTTGACAGAAAGTACAGATTACATATTATACATATACATTTAATTGGTGACTGACAAGAAGTGATTAAGATGTTTTCTAACAAGTAATCAGATTTATACTAGATGGACAGGAAAGGTAACTAAAATCAACTGATTGAAATTATATATCTGCATTAAATAAAATAATGCTAAATGGCTGTTCAATTTTTCAAGTGGGAGGATATTAAAATAATTCAGAATAAACAAATAAAAACAGATATATAAATATGTAGGTATCGCCTCCTCTAAGCAAGTATGGAAAAAAAAAACAGAATGTTTGTTTGATTGCGTTCACTCGCATTTTTACATTCAGTTTTGGAGTGTAGCCGTGGGCGAATTCATTTCACAAACATGACGGGTTTGAATATTTTTTCGAGGTTTAAAAAATACACTATTTAGACCTATTTTTGATATATTGATAAAACATGCCGTGGTCATAGAATTATTTAATGTGCCCGAAAAACGGCAAAAGACTCGAATCCTATTACGTGGGACTGATACATATCTAGCTAAACGTAAGTGCAGGAAAAAGTTGCACACCTAAAGGTTCTTAGGAATTCCTTAGGTGTGTAGTCCGCCAACCCGCACTAGGCCAGCGTGGTGGACTAAGGCCTAAAGCTTCTTAGTTGTAGAGGAGGCCCGTGCTCAGAAGTGGGACGTATATGGGCTGATGACGAAGTGCAGAAATGAACCTCTGCTTACCATCGGGGATTACAGGCGTGAGGTTATGTATGTATGGGTTTTCACCTTATTATCCTGGGTCAATTGAGCGCTGTAATAGCATTTATAGGAAGAAATCTGTATGAAGATAAGAAAAATGTGTATCGAATGGCGCAAATGAGGGACTTAAGCAGTGGCTTAAGCCGGAGCATTAAGTGTAATGCTCTGTTTGGTCAACACCGTACGGGAGTGGTGTTACGAGTTTATTGTGCCAGTATTAATAACGGTGAAGGAAAATATCGTGAGGAAACCTGCACACCTAAAAGTTTGTAGGAATTTCTTAGGCGTATAGTCCGCCAACCCGCACTAGGCCACCGTGGTGGACTAAGACCAAAACACTCTCAGTTGTAGAGGAGGCCGTGCCCAGCAGTGGGACATATAATGGGCTGATGTAGAGTATTAATAGCTTTTCGACTTTTTAATTTTTGTAGATCCTTATTGATACTCGCATTAAAATTAATATTTAGGAAAATGATTACAATACCCAAAGACTCTTACGAACAAAGAAAAAGAGGTAGAATTGAAAAAAAGGCAGACACGAAAGGTGTTTGTCGGATGTTTGAAATGAAATCATGGCGGGCGAAACGAGACCCAAATAATATAATAGCCTTTTGAAATCAAAATAACATGGATGTAAGAGGTATGGCAAGGGTAACGTCAGCTTAGATATCTTTTAGTAGGGTTATGTACAGCAGTGGACTTCCTTAGGCTGATAGTGATGATAAATAAATAAAATAAATACACCTAACAGTCACATACATACTTCTGACCCCACACTAGGATACAAGTCCTGTGTCTTGGGTATCAGAAACTACGAAAAACTTTTCGGTCTTACAAACACCCAGACCCGAAACAAATATTTGTGGATCACACAAACATTTGTCTCGGTGCGGGGATCGAACCCGCAGCCTCTCGTTTCGGAAGCTGGTGTCTAGCCAACTGCGCCACGGGGCTGTCAATGATGATGATGAAGGTTATAGTATACTAAATAGAAGAATAAAACTACCCTAAATAAAAGCCGCCATGGCGCCTATGTTTAGACGCACGGTTGAGTCAAAATCACGGCTATCGCGGGTTCAAACCCCGGGCACACACTTCTAACTTTTCGAAGGTATGTGTGTATTTACAATGAATTATCACGTGCTTTAACGGTGAAGGAAAATATCGTGAGGAAACCTGCACACCTAAAAAGTTGTTAGGAATTTCTTAGGCGTGTGGTCCGCCTACTCGCACTAGGCCAGCGTGGTTGACTAAGGCCTAACCCGTTTCAGCTATAGAGCTGGGCACGGGGCCCAGCAATGGGGCGTATATGGGCTGATGATGATGATGAAATAAGCCACGAAATATAAAGTGTACTATATGTAGCCTTCCTCGATAAATGGGCTAACGCTAATTTTTTTAAGACTTTTTCAAATCGGACCAGTAGTTCCTGAGATTAGCGTGTTCGAACAAAGAAAACAAACTCTTCAAGTATATAATATAGTATAGATTTTACATAAAGGCATTATATACATACATACATACATAAACTCACGCCTGTATTCCCTGAAGGGGTAGGCAGAGGTGCATATCTGCACCCACATTTCGCCAGGTATGTATCAGTCCCATGTAATAGGTGGCGAGCCTATTGCCGTTTTTCGGGCACAATTCCAGACTCCGTGCTGCTACTGAGAATTTCCTAATGTAAAAACCCAATAACACTTTGACCGACCCGGGAATCGAACTCAGGACCCGTAGATCGCACGGCACATACTTGTGCCGCGAGACCACGAGGCAGTCAGGCATTATATTCAATATACATATTATGTATATAAAAAATAACTCACTTGTTTCATAACACTAATAGATTCGCTATTCGAATTGTAAAATAAAATATTATTTAACCGAAGTGTGAATCAAAATGTATGCCCCGAATAAATATATGGTGCGTTCGTTATATTTTTGTTCTGAAACAAAATTTTGTAATAATATTTGTGTTGTGTTGTGTTCATAGTGAAATTGTGTGACGTATGTTACCCAACAGCGGTGGTGTTATTAAAAATATATTTTTTGTGAAAGTTTTGAAGCTCCTATTTTATTACTGCAGGAGTTATAAAAGGAGTTTGTCAGTGTACCAGTCACGAGCCTATATGTTAAGTCCATACTAATATTAAAAGGTGAAGTTTGTTTGTTTAATTCAGAGGTTCCCAAACTCTTTTGTTTCATAGACCACTTGAAAATTTGGATGGATCCGGTGGACCCCCTGCAGCTACATTAATACAAAAAAAACAAGTCGTGTTTTACTGATTATGGAATATGCAAGTTTTTACACGTAACAATAGCTTTGCTTCTTAAAATAATATCTGCCTATATTGACAGCCCGCACTAGGCCAGCGTGGTCTACTAAGGCCTAAACCCTCTTAGTTGTAGAGGAGGCGCGTGTCCAGCTGTGGGACGTATTTGGGCTGATAATGATATTGATACGAGAAGTCAAGCCCACCTTTTAGTTAGAAACCAAATTAATTTTCATGGATCCCCGCTTACGATTGTAGACCCCCATTTTTTGTCACGCCCAACGTAGACACCCGTCGAGTCTCCCGTAGACCCCAGGAGGTCCACCTGGACCACTTTGGGAATTACTGGTTTAGTTGAACGTACTAATCTCAGTAACAATTGGTTATAATTGTAAAAAAATAATTCATTTGACAAATCTATTTATCAAGAAAGTCTATAGGCTACATATCATCACGCTACAATAAAGAAAAGCGGAGCAGCAGTGAAAAATGTGACAAGAACGAGAAAAATATATTCCTTTTAAAGCTTTGCACACGGACTTGTAGGCAACAGCTAGAAATAAATACAGTTTATTTTATTTACCAAAATATTTTATTATATTAACATATTTTTAATAAAACAGATTTTTTTAAAGTATATACCTGATGCTTAAAAGAATGTTACAATATTTTCTTTATTCATTCAGTCTCACTAGCAACATGGAGTCTGGAAATGAGCTCTAAATATGTCACTTTAACATTTAGGTATGAAACATTCACTTTGTACTCAAATTAACGTTCAGATCCCTACATACACCCGCTTTAAAACCGACATCTGTTATCTCTTAGAGAATCTCTTAGAGATCTCTTGTATGAGTCACGACTCAATTGTAATATAAAAGGTGTAAAAAGAGAGTGAACGAAAACTGAGACAGACAATAGTTACGGTGATCAAAAATATATTGTGACCTTAAAAAAAATCTCGACATAAATTCAAAATATTGACGATTGCTTAATAACCAGAAGTATTGATTGACGGCCAAAACTATCTCAATGTAGAGGAGGCCCGTGAACAGCAGTGGGACGTATATGGGCTGATGATGATAAGTATTGAATGTATGTGGAGATTTTTATTTTTATTTTTTCTCGGGGTTTTTTTAACGTCAATGTGTTTGGAATCACCGTAACTTAGTTAACTATCTTAGTTTTCGGTCACGGTCTTTTTACACACTGTATAAGACGAAAAAATATTCATATTTTTTAAAAGTTTATTTATTTATTTATAAACTCTTTATTGTACACAAAGAAATAATGAACAAAACAATATACAAACAGAATGAAGTACAATTGGCGGTCTTATCGCTCAAGGCGATCTTTAAGAGATACCCACAAGTGACAGAAGGGAAGGTACTTAATGTGTGCAATATAATCCTTACTAATATTATAAATGCGAAAGTAACTCTGTCTGTCTGTCTCGCTTCCCTCCTAAAACTACTGAACCGATTCAAATGAAATTTGGTACACAGATAGTTTAGACCCTGAGAAAGGACATAGGCTACATTTTATCCCGGAAAAGGGATTGTAAAGGGTTGAAAGGGGGATGAAAGGTTGTATGGAAGTATTGTCATTTTTAAAGCTAGAAGCTTGAAACTTATTTTTTAGGCTGTTGATTACATATACATAAATTTGACATTAAAAGTTTGTAAAAATATGTACTTTTAAGGGGGTAAAATAAAAATAGGGGTGAAAGTTGGTGGAAATTCGTGATTTTTGAAGCTAGAATGATGAAACGACGTGTAGACGACTGTAACCATGTATATGTAACTATATGTCTGTTATGCATTCACGCCTAAATTATTTGACCTATGTAAACGATTTTTGATATGGACATAAATGGGACTCTGTGAAATATATTAGACTACAACTTATTTTCATTCTCAACCCAACCCTGTAGTCTACGCGGACGGAGTCGCGAGCAAAAGCTAGTAAATAATAAGAAAAATAAATAAATTTGAAGAAATTAATAAGAAAAATAAATAAATTTGAAGAAATTAATAAGAACAATAAATAAGTTTGTGAGTCACTTCCATATACAACAATGTCTATGTACAAAGGTCTAAAGGATTCATTTGTATACAGGGTGCAGGTCTGTCCGGTTTCCGTCCAACCGCGTTTCCTCCTAATTCTTTTCTCTTTCATTACATTCGGTCAGGTGTGTGGACGAGGTTTTAGATTACTTTTTCTTTATATTTTTTTCATTAAAACATACATACATAGCTTCATGCCTGTATTCCCCCAAAGGGATAGGCTGAAGGGCCGTTCTTCATCTACATTTCGTCGGGTTCGGTCACATGTAATAGGGGGCGAGCCTATTGCCTGAGAATTTTTAATAAAAAAAACCTATAAAAAATTTCCCGGCAAGGAATCGAAACCAGAACCTCTAGATCGCACGGAAAACTTGTGCCACTAAACCACCAGGAAGTTGTTTTGTCATTAAAAATATCGGAATATTTTATTATATTAATTAATCAGTTCTTGCATACTAATTAACATTATAAATGCGATTCTAAGTTTGCCTGTGTAAACGAAAGATTCTTTATTATTTTTGCATAGAAGTATATGACATCTATAGACAAGTATGTAATAATCTATTTCACATACATACATACATAAACTCACGCCTGTATTCCCTTAAGGGGTAGGCAGAGGTGCATTTCTGCACCCACATTTCGCCAAGTATGTATCAGTCCCACGTAATAGGTGGCGAGCCTATTGCCGTTTTTCGGGCACATTTCCAGACTCCGTGCTGTTACCGAGAATTTCCTAATGGAAAAACCCAATAACACTTTGCCCGACCCGGGAATCGAAAGTGAAAACTTGGCGCTGTGCACTTTTTTTGGGATGGATAAAAAATGTTGAACTCGCGTCAGTTCACGTGACCCTAATCGAAAATGACATTATGACGCATTATGTAACGTAAATTTTCATGTTTGTGTACGATAGCGGAATAAATATTGCATTTACCTTACCACGTAAATGATAGTACTTTTATACTGACAAATAAAGCAATTCGTGCGAAATTATTCCCCAACCATTCCAAAATATTCACAAATGCACAGCGTTAATGTTGAAGTTTTCACTTCTGGCGTCACCCCGGAGTTTGTTTTTTGTAGTTAAGGATCGCGAAAATGTGATTTAAAGTATATGAAATAAGAGACTTCAGAGATTTTTCTTGTTACCCTACTAATTGCAGTATATCCTACGTAGATACATGTGGTCCCAATATTTCAATGGACGTATAGACGATTGATGAATTTCAAATATAGAAAATTCACCGAATAAAGCTGGCCGAGTTAGGGAGATTACTTTTGTGACACATGACTTTTGCTGTACTGTTGCCGATATTAAAATAGTTTTTGAGTTTGCAATATTACGTAGCTACCCTCACGCCTGTATCCCCATAGGGCAGGCAAAGGTGTATTTCTGCACCCACATTTTGCCAACCGTGTTTTCGTCCTACGTAATAAAGGGAGAGCCTTTTGACGTTTTTCGAGCAGAATTTTAGACTCTGTTCTGCTACTGAGAATGCGATGAGATATATTTTATTTTATTTTTAATTTGTACATATATGTATGTAGATGTTGTAAGTTTCATCAATAAATGTAAGTTGTGTCAAACGTTCAAATTGAAGAAAAAAATAAAAATAAAATACCGTCGATAATATTCATAATCAGACCATACGTGCCTCTGCAATTGAGAGGGCTTAGGCCTTATTCCACCACGCTGGCCCAGTGCAGGTTGGCGGATTAGCCGCCTAGGAAATTCATAAGATCTTTTAGGTGTGCAGGTTTCTTGACAATGTTTTCCTTAACCGTTAAAGTATGTAATACATTATTAATACACACATAACTTTAAAAAGTCAGAGGTGTGTGCCTGGGGTTTTAATCCGCGACCACGCGTCTAAACCTTAAGGCCATTACACTACAATGTCAATACATATACCAGCAAATATTACCAAACAGTACCATTTACTAAACACTTGCAAATCTCCCTTTCATTTCTGCCTCTACTAAACGGAACGCAAGTAATAAAATGTATTAGAATTGGACATAAATTAGCGGTGGACAGGGCGGCCTCTAGACTCAGTGGTTGAGTTATGCCTCGGCCAACGTATAATGTTGGCCGACAGAAACGACCTTTCCATTGTAAAATATTTGTTGGTATTACTCGAGGCACTGTCAGTACGTTTTGTGTCTGTTTTTGTTGTTGGCGTGGACGTAACGTATTGTTTTGTTTTTGCATGGCGTTGTAAATTGAAAGGGACAGGAGGATTTCGCCTAATAAGCTTGCTTTATGATTTAAAAATTGCTAGTAATATATACACTTCGTTATACGACGTAGGAAGTTTATAAAGCTTGAAAGAAAATGTCATCATTATCAGCCTAAATACGTCCCACTGCTAGGCACGAGCCTCCTCTACAACTGATAGGGTTTAGGCTTAAGTCCACCACGCTGGCTTATTGCGGGTTGGCAGACTACATACCAAATAAATTCCTAAGAATTTTTAGGTGTGCAGGTTTCCTCGCGATGTTTTCCTTCACCGTTAAAGTACGTGATAATTCATTGCGAATACTCACATAACTTCGAAAAGTCAAAGGTGAGTGCCTGGGGTTTGAACCTGCGACAGCCGACAAAGAAAATGTAAAATTTAGTATAAAAATTTAACTTAAGCCGTTTATTGTGCTTTGCTTTTATAATAATTATTAACGACAAAACAGAAAAATTATTCCGACTGTTGTGAATTTATTTATTTAACACTTTATTGTACACTAAACATTAAAAGAAAAAACATAAAATATTATATTATTTTTGTCCCAATAATTTGTTTTAAGAAATATCAGTTTCTTTGTCCGGAAGTGTACAGTTACCCTAAGTAACCGACTTAATTTATTCCTTTATCATTGGCATAATGAAATGGGGAGAGTAAGGAACAAGGGATATTTAGAGATTTCATCTCCCAAGGAGATTGTTAAGGAGATATCGAAGATATATCTGATTCAAAATTCGTTGCGGAAGCGTGACTATATCTTTGTTTTTTGGCAAAGTTCTTTGGTTAGAGAATGTTTGACATCTAGGCAGTAAATGGTTTTCTTGGAATACACGGTAATATCATCATAATCATCATCAGCCCATATACGTCCCACTGCTGGGCACGGGCCTCCTCTACAACTGATAGGGTATAGACTTTAGTCCACGACGCGGGCCTAGTGCGGGTTGGCGGACTACACACCTATTCTACTATATTCCTACCTATTCTACTATATATTATACCTATTCCTAAGAACTTTTTTTAGGTGTGCAGGTTTCCTAACGATGTTTTCTTTTACTGTTAAAGTAAGTAATAATTCAATGTGAACACACACATAACTACGAAAAGTTAAAGGTATGTGTATAGGGTTTGAACCAGCGACCGTCAAGATTCTCGAAAGCGTGCCTAAACCTCGAGGCCATCACTACTTCTTTCATTTCTGTTTTTTAAAACTTAACCGCAGTAAAAATAAGAATGAAATAAGCAAGTAACAACCACAAACAGATTGTCTAGCCGTTTTTTCTTCAATTAGTGTTTGTCGGTCACTTGCAAAGAGACCGGTCGGTGCGCGCAAAGAGAGTAACCCGTTTTAATATTATAAATGCGTCTTACTATGTCTCTCTGAGAGCGTTATTCACGACCTAAGAAATAAGCTTATCTAGATCATTTATTTTATTTATTTATTCTTTATTACATACATACATACATAAACTCACGACTGTATTCCCTGACGGGGTAGGCAGAGGTGCATTTCTACACCCACAGTTCGCCAGGTATGTATCAGTCCCACGTAATAGGGGGCGAGCCTATTGCCGTTTCTCGGGCACCAAACCCAGACTCCGTGCTGTTACTGAGAATTTCCTAATGGAAAAACCCAATAACACTTTGCCCGACCCGGGAATCGAACCCAGGACCTCTAAGATCGCACAGCACATACTTGTACCGCGAGACCACGAGGCAGTCTGTTGTTGTGCAGTCTGTGTGTCTCAGTCAGTCAGTTATTCTTTATTGTACACCATATAATAAGAAAACAACATAGGTATAAGCAACTCTAAATAAGGTAGTGTCACAAATGGCGGCCTTATCGCTGTCGGCGATTTCTTCCAGGCAAACGTTAGATGGACTGGAGAGATTGGAAGCATAGAGTGGGTGGTCACAATTTACGTAAATGCTTGAAAAAAAAATGCCATGGAAAGAAAAGGTCTTGAAAGGCTCATTAATTTTACAAAAATGAGTCTGAACGAAGCTGCGCTCTACCATTAGTATTGGATAAAAAAGCAGCTGCTTTTGAGTTTTTCTGTTAGGAAATTCTCAGTAGCAGCACAGAGTCTCAAAATATTCCAGAAATGGCAAAAGGATCATGCTTAAAGTACTGGTTGTGGATGTATATCCAAAGAAGGTGTATACCTTTGTATACTTTTGTATACCTTTGCCTACGGTTATGGGGATATTGAGGTGATCGTATGATGTATTAAACCGCCTCACTTATCGCTCCTCCCATCACTGAAGGATACAATCTCTCCTTCCAACAATGTCAAAACCAGTAAAGTTTATGTACATTAAGATTTTGTTTTCAGTAGCGACTTTTACAAAGGGCATGCGTTTTAAAAATCCTTTGGAATCCGGCACATTGTCGTGAAATGTGAGATTAAGTTCTGTTGTCTTGGCTTGTTTTGTTATTATGATAGTAGGACTCTAAATTGTTGGTTTTTGCTCTTTGAATTTATTCTATGAACATTTCATTTTGTTTGTGTGGTTTGACGCTAGAATTAATTTGTGATATAAAAAAGTTAAAATATAAAAAAGTTGTTCCTTGCACCTAAACTTCCATACTCATATGTCAAGACTGGATGTATACGAGGACAACGAATTGGGAGTAAACAGAAGTGTTAGGTATAATAAGTAATAGAATAGGGATTTCTAGTAGGTAAGGTAGGTAGAAAGTTGAAGAGGTATTCGGCCGGCATGATTGTGTCGACCAACGGGAGATCATCATCTTTCGCTGGTCGACACTATTTTTGGACTCCATTACGCTTACCATCAGGTGCAATGGGGTCACTTTGCCGAGCCAGAATAAAAAAAAGGTGCATAGTAAATGTTTACATTGAAAAAATATTTTTGTAAATCTATGGTTGCTTATAAACGGGATATAGATGAGTTATGATGAGTCTCTGGGACCTCGCAGAGAATAAAAAATCAAGTAAATATTACTAGGTGTGTGGTAACCGTAGTAAAACATGATCACCTCAAAAAAATAGTAGTTATAACGTGACATAGTCGCATTTTTCTGTAAACCTTTTTTATTAAAGGAACTAAGAATTTCTTAGTTATCTAAGAAATCAGAAATGATTATATCATATTATACATACATACATACATACATAAACTCACGCCTGTCTCCCGTTAGGGTAGGCAGAGACTATAGAGCGCCAAATGCCACGGTCCAAACACACCTCTTTCGCTTCCTCCACTGACATTATCCTCTTCATGCATGCACGTCGGTTTCGAGGACTCTTTATATTGCCCTTTTTCAGTAACTTACCTATATGGTCTTTATAGGTGTACCTGGGCCGTCCTCGACCGACTTCACCGTTCACTTCCGCACAGTAAATCTCATATCATATTATATTATATGTATATCTCATATGTATGTTTATATTTACTGAATTAGTACGTAGTACTTACTAATTTATATATTTGTTTAATTAATGTTATCTATCTTTAAACATTTTTCGTACATCATATTATTATTATTATTTTTAATTTCAAGCATTTACGTAAGTTGTGACCACCCACTCGAAATCGCCGACAGCGATAAGGCCGCCATTTGTAATACTACCTTATTTAGAGTTGCTTATACCTATGTTGTTTTCTCATTATATGGTGTACAATAAAGAATAAATAAATAAATATGAAGTTTGCAGTAAAGACCTGAAACAAAAGACAGTCTCCCTACAACATTAATAAGCCCAAGGTATTTGCTTACAGACGTGCGACATCTCTGTGAACACAACTCATTGTTTGCACATAAAAGTTGGAACAAAAGAACGCGAGAGCTACTAACTACAATGACAATTCCTAATGTCCTCGGCGCAGCCAAGTACACTCTATTACCGTGTCTGTTTAGTAGCACCATGAACTGGTCATAATGGGAGATTTGTGTTTTTAATGGGTTTCTTTGAAGTAAAAACTTCTTTAGCGGCGCTGTGCACTTTGTTGGAATGGA
Organism: Hemaris fuciformis; assembly: GCA_907164795.1. Classification (NCBI taxonomy): domain Eukaryota; kingdom Metazoa; phylum Arthropoda; class Insecta; order Lepidoptera; family Sphingidae; genus Hemaris; species Hemaris fuciformis. Next base: position 4,295,202 of record OU015454.1, read on the forward strand.
TAAAAAATGTTAAACTCGCGTCAGATCACGTGACCCTGATCGAAAATGCGTAAGACGCGTCATCATCATCATCATCAGCCCAAATACGTCCCACTGCTGGGCACGGGCCTCCTCTACAACTGAGAGGGTTTAGGCCTTAGTCCACCACGCTGGCCTAGTGCGGGTTGGCGGACTACACACCTAAGAAATTCCATAAACTTTTAGGTGTGCAGGTTTTATCACGATGTTTTCCTTCACCGTTAAAGCAAGTGATAATTCATTGTGAATACACACATAACTTCGAAAAGTCAGAGGTGTGTGCCTGGGGTTTGAACCTGCGACCGCCGAAATTCTCGCACCTAAACCTCGAGGCCATCACTGCTTTTAATAGACGCATACGACGCATTATGTAGTATAAATTTTGTTTGTGTACGATAGCGCAATAAATATTGTATTTTACTTTTATACTCATAAATAAAGCAATTCGTGCGAAATTATTCCCTAACCATACTATAAATGCACAACATTAATGTTGAAGTTATTACTTCTGCCGGCACTCCCGGAGTGCCACCCGTTGTTTTTTAACTGGCGCGGTAAAGTGACAATTTCGTACTTGATGGTAAGCACTATGCTCTCCAAAGAACAAATGGCAAGATACTCCAACCTGCTGAGATCAGTAAATCAAAGTCAAATTCAAAATTTTCTTTATCTAAGACTATTATTGCCATTTTAAATAAACTATCGGCGCTTTTCATTTCAATATTTTTTAAATTATTAACCATTTTTCTCGTTCCTTTTATAATAGTTACTCCGAAAACTTCGTTAAAAGATTTTCATATTTGAGCTAACCCAGAAATAAAACGCAAGATTTTTTCGCTATTTCTAGCCTTATTCAAAAATCCCGAGCTAGATATAGGCATGTATTCCTGACACCGCGTGATAACAAAGATCTAGGCACCCTACATACGCAGGGCCAGTGTCGAAGGAAGCCCCCCCTCCCGCATCCTGTCGCGCCTCAGGTGTTTCCGCCCCCCGCAGCCGTCATGTCAGATAAAAGTTTTGGTAACAGATTATGTAGGGAATATTGAATAAACTTCGCCCGCATGTGCTGTGAATGTATTTGGTTATAAATGTGTAGTATTTAGTTTAGGCGATACATTTATATTAAAAAAATAATTGAAATAAAGGTTCCTTTTTTTGGCGTTCTTTTTCATAAGTGTGTTGTTGGTGTTTTGGACACATTTATAGTCTCCATTTGCCCAATAAAAAATTTCCTAATATAAACCCCAATAACTTTTTATCTAAACTGGGAATTGAACCCAAGACCTATAGATCTCACGCCACACACCTATACGGAAGAACAAACCAGAGAGTCAAGATAAATAAATATACCCAACAGTCATACATAGTCCTGACCGCGCACTAAGTTACGAGTCGCGGGTATCAGTAACTACGACAGACTTTTCGGTCTCACAAAAACCCAGACTCGAAACAAATATTTGTTGATAACACAAACGTTTGTCTCGCTGCGGGGATCGAGACCGCGGCCTCTCGTTTCGCGATCTGGTGTCATGCCAACTGCGTCACTGGGCTGGCAAGATGGTAAACATAATCAAGATAATATATTTTGTGCGTAGTCATTTTCTTTCATTTTATTTCGTGTTATCAAAAATACTTTTCTTTTATATGCAAATAAACATCAGAGATAATCACAAAATTTGTTTAAAAAAATAATATAAGCCCAAAGAAGATTTTTACGAACAGTTAAACTTACAGAGACCGCGACCTTTTGTGAACGTATAAATAGTAGATAATAAAACTTGTAGTATCTTAATTTTTATAAAGTCTTTGTATACAAATGTAGGTTTATTCAAATATATTGTATTATTTTATTTTATGACTGAATATTATTTATTTGATTTCAGATAGAACATTGTGTATTTTTATAATTTATTAATGCTTATTGGGCGAGATTAAGTTATAGAATAATATACATAAAAAATAAAGAATACAATATTTAGGCGTGTATTTTTTGTATCAGCTTGTTAATACAATTACAGCGAACTAAAGGAGTAGAATAAAAGTAGTAGGAAATGTATTCCTACTCCTCCCTTCCTTTGTATTGTTTTAGCGCCATACACATCGTCCGACCTGAGAATTGAACCCAGGACCTCTTGTTTACACACTCCACTTTTAGCAAAATTAGAGTATGCTCTTTATATCCATTTGATGCATTTGACTAAACTAATTTTAATAATTAACATATATTTTGTCCCCGCACTTGTATGATACAAGACTTATGTAGTGTGAATCAGACACTACAAAAGACTTTTTTCGTTCAAAAGACCTCAACCTTAACAACTGCGTCACGAAGGCTATCAACAGTTAAGTCTCAACAGTAATACTCGAAATGTTTTCTCTTGTAGACATAATAATATTAGTCGACTGCTTTATTCTAACTAACTTAAGTACATTCATCATGATCGTTTTCATATAGTCGTGATGGCCTCGAGGTTTAGACACGCGGTCGAGAATTTCGGTAATATAACAGGTCAATTATCCAAAGTCAAAGAGGTCACCTTCGTACAACTAAGTTAGCGTTTGTATTCTCAAACGTTACGGCTCAAATCGTCTGAAAAATCATTATTTCTATTGTCTGTAAAAACTTGAAGGCATTTCTGCTGGAAAATTACACGATTAACCGGTTTTTATATCTTCGAAATATTCTCGTTCTGAAACGACGAGGCATAAAGGCGTTTAAGGGGTTGTTTTGAAGAAAAATTCTTGTAAACGAAGCTATTAAAAGCATTAGTCTAGAACGTTTGCTACGAAGTTACGAAATTAGGTAGTTTTTGTTAATTGTTAAAGGGTCAACAACCTTAAAACCTTAGGATTAAAAAATATTATAGGTTTTTTAAACTAAGAAATACGCATTCATCATCATCATCATCATCATTATCATCATGTCATAGAAAGTCGAATTAAAAATAGAAAAAACTATATTTACTTGAATTAAGAATAGTGTAAATACTTTTTTTAATTTTTTTATTTTAGATCGTTAAGAACTGGAGACATTCTTGAACCATTCAAAAACCTTGACATTTTAATACGTCAAAGAAACGCCTGGTACTAAGTATAATATCGAAACAAAGGAACCAAATAATGTACAATTTTGGAAGGAAATCTTTAAGGCTATTACGGAACTGATTCCATTCTATTGAGTGTGCGGGGAGGTACGCTGACTTACATACGTATGTACGATAGGGACCTCACAGATCAGTTCTACATTATGAACAGGGAACCTGTGGAGTTTATTATCGCACAATTATTTGTGTAAATATTTTTTTATTACTCATGCGGGAAAGCAGTATCTTTGCCCATGCTTTTGGGGTCGAAAAGACGCTTATTGCCCACTTCACAATTACAGTGCGACAAGTAAACATCATAAAAATAAAAAAAGCAGTTATGGCCTCGAGGTTTAGGTGCGAGAATCTCGGCGGTCACAGGTTCAAACCCCAGGCACACACCTCTGACTTTTCGAAGTTATGTGTGTCATCATCATCATCATCATCAGCCCATATACGTCCCACTGCTGGGCACGGGCCTCTTCTACCATTGAGAGGGTTTAGGCCTTAGTCCACCACGCTGGCCTAGTGCGGGTTGGCAGACTACACACCTAATAAATTTCTAAGAACTTTTAGGTGTGCAGGTTTCATCACGATGTTTTCCTTCACCGTTAAAGTACGTGATAATTCATTGTGAATACACACATAACTTCGAAAAGTCAGAGGTGTGTGCCTGGGGTTTGAACCCGCGACCGTCGAGATTCTCGACCGCGTGCCCAAACCTCGAGGCCATCACGACTTCAGTTATGTGTGTATTCACAATGAATTACCACTTGCTTTAACGGTGAAGGAAAACATCGTGATAAAACCTGCACACCTAAAAAGTTGTTATGAATTTCTTAGGTGTGTAGTCCGCCAACCCGCACTAGGCCAGCGTGGTGGACTAAGGCCTAAACCCTCTTAGTTGTAGAGGAGGCCCGTGCCCAGCAGAGGGACGTATTTGGGCTGATGATGATGATGATGAAGTAAATATCTCGCACCCAAATTTTCATTGGCACACGCAAATTCAGTGACAGTGACAGTCGAAGTGTCAATATCAAAGAAAAAATAATTTATACTCCAAAGATACTACTTTCCCCGCATATACTCGTATACGTAATAAAAAATAGTATGTGCAACTTTTCAAAGTTTTGTGTATTCATAATGAATCATCATTTACTTTAACAGTAAAGGAAAACATCGTGAGGAAACCTGCACTACTAAAAAAATTCTTAGGAATTTTTCAGGTGTGTAATCCGCCAACCCGCACTAGGCCAGCGTGGTGGACTAAGGCCTAAACCCTCTGAATTATAGAGGAGGCCGGTGCCCAGCAGTGGGACGTATAAGGGCTGATGAAAGAAAAAAATAAAGGTGCAACATCGGACCAAAACGGAAGAAGTGTTAGGAAACGAGAAAAACATTGGACTATGAGGTGTCATCATCAGGTATTGAGCATATTACTCACAAAGATAGATGCGAATCACCACATGTAAATATTAATAGGGGTCTTATAGTGCGATATACTTTGCAGGTATGGAAGGAATGACTTTGGGTATGGTAAGAATCCGAAAAAGCACGGAGTTTTCTCTTATATTTTACGATGTATACGTAATACATAACCCCAAAACTTACACGTATAATATTAATCAACGTAAGTTATATATATAGATTAGCACCCTAAAGTGGAAGTAGGCCGGCCATGTTTGCCGAAGGTCTGACGGCCGGTGGAGCAGACAAGTGTTGAAGTGGAGACCGCGCTTAGGCAGAAGTAGTGTGGGACGTCCTGCAGCAAGATGGTCCGACGACTTGAGAAAGGTGGCGGGCAGCGGATGAATGAGGGCTGCTCAGGATCGGGATGGTTGGCGCCTACTTGGGGAGGCCTACGTCCATCAGTGGACGGCGATAGGCTGAGTATATATAAGATATATATAAAATTTCGTGAAACCATTACAAAAATCGTCTACTCCACAGCACGTCGTGTTCCGATAAAGGATGTAGGAGCCCGCAGAAGAGTAAATCTTCGTTTTGTCGCCGGTCGCCGGTCCCGCCATCTGTTTGTCGGCGTTGGCAAACTCTATGTATTTTTACTAACGGCCGTCTCCTACGATTTATTGCGCGGTGCTTAAAGTCAGCGATTTTAAATGTGTCTGCTTATAAAAAATGGTAGTTATAAGACATTTCAGCTTTGCTGTGGACGTTGTTGAGCCACAGTTTGTGTAGACTTGTTTTTTTATTATTATTACGTAGTGATGTAATTTTTTTTGCGTATCGGCTAGTAATTTTTCGTTCGTAATGGTGACAATGAATTGTAAGGACCACTGTGTACCTATCAAGTATTTACTGTATTAGGTATATTATGATATCTTTCTTTTTAGTTTTTCGGGATAAGTTAGCGGCTTGCGATGGAGAAGTACGGGTTTTAGTTGTGGGTAAAAAGTCATTGAATTTTTGCATTAGTAAATCTTTAGTAGCAGCACAAATGCGTGATACGTAAGTAACTGGCATAACTTAGGCGTAAAATACACCATTTGGTTACCCCTTCCGCACTAGACCAGCGTGGTGGCCTAAGGCCTAAACCCTCTCAATTGCAGAGGAGGCCTGTGCCCAGCAGAGGGATGTGAATGGGCTAATGATGATTACTCCTCCAAAGAAACACATGAGTGTAGGGTATGTGTATATTTTCGTCAGCCATGGGCCTCCTCTGTTACTCAGCATTTTTGACATTATTTAAAAATTCATACTTCAAACAAAAATGCATTTCAAATTATCAAACAGCCCATACACGTCCCACTACCGGGCACGGGCCTCCTCTACTATCTACTATTCTATCTACTCCTCTACTATACCAGCATGCGGAACGAGAGGCCGTGGGTTCGATTCCCGCACCGAGACAAATGTTTGTGTGTCTGGGTGTGAGACCGAAAAGTCTCTCGTAGTTTCTGATACCCACGACACAAGACTTGTATCTTAATGTGGGGTCAGAACTATGTATGTGACTGTTGGGTGTATTTATTGAAAGGGTTTAGGCCTCAGTCCACTACGCTTGCCTAGTGCGGGTTGGCGGACTACAATTAATGATCAATCCCCATAGAATATTCGTATTCTGGTTAATTGGGACCGAACTTTCCATATTATTATGTAACTACGGTGGAAACGTTCCACGTAACCGTTAAAATAGATAGGTGTTTAGAAATGACTCGTGATCCAGTCGTTAGCGAAATCAGAGGCATTTGTAAGTTGGTTCGGACAAGCGCTCCGCTTGCGTGACTTGAATAACAATACCGGGTACTGTCGGCAAAAATGCTCTTTTACTTTGCATGCATTATATATTTTTACATTAGCCCATAAGTCATGATGGCTTCGAGGTTTAGGAACGCGGTCGAGAATCTCGACGTTCCCGCGTTCAAACTTCAGGCACAAACCTATGACTTTTCGAAGTTCACAAAGAATATTATAATATTAATTACTTTAACGGTGAAGGAAAACATCGCGATAAAACCTACACACCTAAAATTTCTTAGGAATTTGTTAAGTGTGTAGTCCGCCAGCCCGTACTGGGCCGGCGTGTTGGACTAAGGCCTAAACCCTTCTCGGTTGTAAAGGAGGCCCGTGCCCAACAGTGGGCCGGGAGTGAGGTGATGATGATTAGCCTACCTTGAGTAAAGCGGGAAATAAGAACAAAGAGCAACAATATGTTGGTAGTAATTTAGCAAATTCAACTCGAATGTCGGTAGCAATATAAGCTTGCTGTCCGTACGCAGACGCATTGCATTAACGAAGCTGTGCGATGCGCGTTTCATTCACATGTGCAGAAGGAACGGTTTCATTACAAACATCAGGCACAGTCCAATGTGTTACAGAAAGGAGGTTTTATCGCTTGACAATTTTTCAATGTCCTCGAATATTGACCTCTACTTGAACTTTATATTTAGTTTAGTTCCTCTATTTATTTATTTTGCACAAGAAAGAATAAATAAACAATATGACAAAAGTTACTGTTACCCATGGTTTCATTCGCGTCAAATTTTAATGACAGCAACAATTCAATTTTCAAGAAATGTTGTTTGTTCTCACTGACGCGACGTCACAAACTGAACCGCCTCCTAAAATCTCACGCTCTTTAAAGAAGCCATTTTGATTTGAATTATGTATGTATAAACGTAGAAAAAATAGACATTAAAACACTCGAATAATAAATAACACTGAGGTAATTATAGCATCATCTTCGAGTGATAGACAATGCTTTTGGTATATAGGTTTTTAATATGAAACGTAAATAAATATCCATGACCTATCTGACGTTTAAAAAACCCTTGTAAAAATCTTACAAACTCAGAAAACACAGAATTTATCCGCTCATTGACTCTATTATTTATTAATAACATCTTTATGTTAATAAAAGTATTTTATTAAAAGTGTTAATTATACATACCTTCTGTACGTTAACGGGTTTATATAATCTTCAGCAAACTACCCGGAATTTTGAATAGAATTTGGCGAGCACGGACTAATAAAGGGTTCTGCGTTCACTAGCCCACTCAGCTGCGCTTGATTTATAGCATTTTAACTGTATGCCAAGTTATTACTCGTGTTCAAATGAGATTTGTTACAAACACTCAGCGTTGACCTCTGTCTGTCTGACGTATAATTTTATGAAGTAATTTTTAAGCGTTCGCACTTTGAATCGCAACAAGTGCTACGATTGTTCAAATTTTTTTCGTATATGGTGATATACCATCACCTCATATACATCCCACTGCTGGGCACGGGCCTCCTCTATAACTGATAGGGTTTAGGCCTTAGTCCACCACCCTGACCTAGTGCAAGTTGGCGGACTACACAACTAAGAAATTTTCCAGAATTTTTAGGTGTGCAGGTTTCATCACGATGTTTTCCTTCGTCGTTAAAGTTAGTGATAATTCATTGTGAATACACACATAACTTTGAAAAGTCAGAGGTGTGTGCCTGGGGTTCGAACCTGCGACCGTCAAGATTCTCGACCGCGCGCCTTAACATTGCGGCCATCACTACTTTTTTTCGTATAGGTATATTATATTTCAAATGGTGTGAAATATTACGAAAAATTACATGACGTTTCTGCATTCAAGTTTAGTAATAATAATAAGAGTATATTTTTTGCTAAGCATATACTTGCACTCATTTTTGTATTTATTTATGCTTTTTACACATTGCCTATAAAGGCGGACTTAATGCCTAAGGCATATTCCCAGATTCCTTACTGATTAAGAATTTCATACCTAAAAAGCCATTAGGGTTTTCCACTTGGTCTGGTTTTTTCATTAGGAAATTCTCAATAGCAGCACGGAGTTTGGAATTGTGCACGAAAATACGGTAGTAGGCTCGCCCCCTTTTACCTGGACGAAAACACAATTGGCGAAATGTGGGTGCAGAAATGCACCTCTGCCAACCCACACATGGAATACAGGCGTGATGTTATGTATGTATGTAAAAACACATATTTTTTATAATATCTCTTGAAGTACCGCGGAAACAAAACTAAATAAAACGGTAAACGGTAACAAGTTTTGTAATGTGTAAAAATATTATTATAAAAAAAAAATATTATTATAATATTATAATTATAAAAAGTAGTGAATATATTAAAAAGTAGCGAGGGCCTCAAAGTCTAGGCGCGTGGTCGATAATTTCGGCGGTCGCGGGTTCAAACCCCAGGCTCACACCTCTGATATTTCGAAGCTATGTGTGTATCCATAATTAATTATCACTTAATTTAACGGTGAAGGAAAACATCGTGAAGAGACCTGCACACCTTAAAAAGTTCTTAGGAATTTCTTAGAAACCCGCACTAGGCCAGCGTGGTGGACTAAGGCCTTAACCCTCTCAGTTGTTGATGAGGCCCGTGTCCAGCAGTGAGACGTATCCATATACTGATGATGATGATAATTATTATATGAATTATTTGCAATATGATATATTTGAGTGTATGTATGTAAAACATATAATATTATCTTATTCTAACTGATTACCCTATCATCTTTTTCAATATATCCCTTTTGTAAAATAGGTTGTCTGGAAGAGATCACAGTTAGTGATAAGACCGCCTTTTGTTCCCTTAATCTTAAGCTTATTAATATATTTTTTATTTTGTATGTATTCATGGTGTACAATAAAGTATATATAAATAAAATAAATAAATAAATAAAACGCCCATCTGTATCAAGTACAAAATATTCAACACTTCCAATTTACATTACCAGGGCGTTAGAGCTTCGCAGAGGCAGACGTTGCTCTAGATTTATATCTGTTTATTATAAGTTGAATTCGTTCTAGCCTTACACAGGGGAAAGTTTTATCGAATAATGAAATCTATTCCTATCTGTCTCAGCGGCGGATTTAAGAACCTCGATTCAAAATAAACGATAATTCTGTATTTCCATTATATAAATTGTAGTCTTAATAGAATCTGGAAGGTTCTATACAATATAAATGGCGTGGTTACGTCATAAGACTGTTGTATTTCACGATAGGGTAGCTATAAAAAAGCTGTTGCTCTCGTGTGGGGGAAAACTTAGAATTGGATATATGAAGTTTAATAATAACTTCACAGAGTAGTTTGGATGTCTCTTGATGTAGATTACCTTAAAAACGCGCTGATTATAATCTGTTCAAGGGGTGTTTCACAGCGGATTTTAAATAGCAAATAATGATGTAGTTGGTTGTCACTGTGAGGAAAACTGTTGCCTCATTTGTGGAACGTCTTAAATTAACACATATGTACATACACTCAAGGTTATATTCTAGGAATGATAGGGTTTTATTTCTACACACTCACGCCTCGCCAAAGACCTTCGCAATTAGGGCTTTCTACTGAGACCTTTTAAGATACCAATATTTTTGAAGTGAAAACTTCTTTACTCGTAGCGGCGCTTTGCACTTTTTGGGGTGGGTAATTTTTTTTTAACTCGCGTCAGATCACGTGACCCTGATCGAAGACTCATTATGTAATATAAAATGTCATGTTTGTGTACGATAGCGCATTAAATATTGTATATGTAATATGTAAATGATTGTACTTTTATACTGATAAATAAAACAATTCGTGCACAAGTTCAAGCACACGTTTGACAGCCCCGTGGCGCAGTTGGCTAGACACCAGCTTGCGAAACGAGAGGCCGCGGGTTCGATCCCCGCACGAGACAAATGTTTGTGTGATCCACAAATATTTGTTTCGGGTCTGGGTGTATGTGAGACCAAAAAAGTCTCTCGTAGTTTCTGATACCCACGACACAAGACTTGTATCTTAGTGTGGGATCAGAACTATGTATGTGACTGTTGGGTGTATTTATTTATTTATTTTATTTACAACGTCAATGTTGAAGTTTTCGCTTCTGCCGTCACTAAGTCAAAGTCAAAGTCAAAATTACCTTTATTCAAATAGACTTTTACAAGTGCTTTTGAATCGTCAATTAAGTTTTTTAAACTATTGCCGCTTCGAAACGTGTTACTCCCGGAGAGCCATCCGTTATTATTTTTTTGTCTGATCTAAAAATCAAACACCATAAGTCCCTATCGCCAGCACCAACTTATGCCACAGGATCAAAAAGATAGTCTACTAGCTATCGAAGTGCCTTACGTCTATGAAATGCTGAATAAATAAAAAAATTGTGAAATAGTTTCATGGGCAAGTTGAACAAAATTTCCACAGAGCTTTGTCGTCGAAATGAAAACAAGGTATTTAATTTATTATTCTTGCGATTCAATTTAGCGGTCAACGCCCCTCCTTGCAACGTTGTTACGAAACCAATCGAGTATTCCCTTTAAAATAAAGTTCAAGAACAGAACAATCCGAAGCTTTTATTGTTCTTATTATCTTGTGAATTATGTTTATTGTGCGGCCCTTTGCATTGGCCCGAAAAAGTTAGCCCGGAAACTTGTTGGGTACACCCAGACTGTTAAGGGCTGGCTGTAGTTATATTAAAATATTATAAAATATTTTTAGTTTTATTATTGATAAAATTTTCTTCTTGTATGGAGGCTTTATCCTTGTCCTATTGGTAATAATGGGTTATGGACTCTGGTAGAAAAGACGAAAATTAATAATAAAGGGGATCCAAAAATGTATGTTTTGAGAAGTTGGACTCAGTCAGATATATAATAATGTTATTATCCTTCAAGATTACGAACCCTGTGTTATCTACAAGTGCTTGATAATATAAATAGGTACACTTATTTTAAATTTTCATAAATTTCTTTATTTAATTCAATAAAATGTTTTTTCATAGTTTTAGCTCGGGGGAGCCTGCGACTAAGACGATTCAACATGCACATATAAGTACTAAGATTTAGATATTTTTGTTTTTGTTTTATCCCTAAAAAAACAGTTATATGGAAGGGGCGAGTCCATTTATGTTATATTTATAATGTTATTATTTTGAGGCGCCAGTGCGGTCAAATTGCTGCGTCAGAGCAAAACAAAAAAAAATCCCTGACCCCACACTAACATTCAAGTTGTGTCGTGGGTTTCAGAAACTACTAGAGACTTTTCGGTCTCACAAACACCCAGAACCGAAATGAATATTTGTGGTTCATATAAACATTCTTTTATTCTTTTGTTTCGCAAGCTGGTGTCTAGCAAACTGGGGCACGTGGCTGTAAAAATATAGATAAAAGAATTCAAACAAACGCATAACTTCGCCTTAAGCAAAAGGTGCTACTTTTCTTCACGAAAATGGAAATAAGACCGGATTCAGTTTGCGTAGCAATGGAAATAATAGAATTGTTTCTCTAACTACCATCAAAGGGACATTTCTTGGCGAGTCTCCCCCGTCGACAATTTTAGTTAATATTGTTTGTAATTTTGCATATTCCAGTTAAATATTTACTCCGTGGAGATGTAAATTCACTGCTATTTCTTGTTGATTTTCGTATTGAATACGCCGAAATCACAACACTTTGCATATTGATTGTAGTTTCAGAAATGGTACACAGAACTCATAACGTCATTTTGTTATAAATTTATTAGATAATAGTTATCATAAAATACTGTATGAATCATAGAACACTTAAATAACACTAGAAAGAAATGCCAGCATACCGAGCGTGCCGAACCTACGACTAGACTATCATATGTTTGACACAGCCGCTTCTTAGTAATTCAGGTTTCGTTTAATATCAAGACTTTTATTAATGTGCAATAACCAATAGCAGCTCTTCATTTTTGTTTGCAATTTTTATCACTACACGTGGCAGAATGAACAGGTGACAGACAAGCGGCGACACTCGTCCCAATACAAAATATTGTCTATTTCGCCTCTAACTTATTCAGCTGTTCTGTGGTATTAATGAATTGGAAAGGTTATTTTTATTGTGGTATTAGAAAGTGACCGCACTAGAATCTAATGAAGTGTCAACTGGCCAGAGATAATAATTAATTACAATAAAAATCTGTGTTATCCTTCAAACAATTTTTTTTGTAATATACACATATATACAAAGTACATATTTTTATTTATTTATTTACTAGCTGACCCGGCAAACGTTGTTTTGCCATACATATAAAATTCTCGTGACGCGGTGTTTTTTTGCAAACTCCTCCGAAACGGCCCGACTGATTTTTATGAAATATTATGTGTATATTGTAGGTAGGTCTGAGAATCGGCCAACATTTAAGGGTTTAACATTTAGGGGTATGATTTTTTTTTTCTATTGACCTAACGTTTTTATTTTTTATGATTCAGCATTGATATTTAATATTCAGTAAGTCTGAGAATAGGTTGTTATCTATTTTTTATACCCTTAGGTGTTAAGGGGGGTCCAACCCAAAAGTTATTTTTTTTATTTTGTGGACATTTTCAATTTTTTATTTTTTTATGATTCAGCATTGAAAAATACATACAACCCCAAATTTTCACCCTTCTATGAACAACACCTGTTTTGTAATCGCAATTTTATAGTTTTTCGCCGCGACCCCGTTCGCGTAGACTACAGGGTTGGGTGCAGAAAGATAAATAATAAGTGAATCTATAAATCGTTCCTCAAGTGCCCAAAATGGCACTTACTGAATTAAAAAAACGGTGCCTATGTCCTTTTCTAAGGTCCCGTTTTTATCCATCACATAAAATCAACCAAATTGATCAAATGGTTTAGGCGTAAAAGTAAAGCTCTGAAAGTTATTTTTGTGTTTATAATATGTTTATCCCATTGGAACATTACATTTTCCCGGGATGAAACATAGCCTATGTTACTTCACAGGGTCTTATTTATGTTTATACCAAAAAAAATGTTATTGCGTGAAAGCGTAACAAACATTACATTACATTCACATTTATATAATAGTAAGGATAACCATTCCCACGGGAACACTAAATTTTCCGGGATAAAAAGTATCCTATGTACATCGGTGGGTCCCGCCTATCTGCATACCAAAAGTCATTCAAATCTTTTTTCAATCATTGTCCAATTATTTACCCTCCGTTTTTTCTTAATAAGAAGTACCTATCCTATCTCCTTTCTAATACCTTGAAGACTATGTGTACAAATTTTAATGATAATAATCGGTTAAGTAGTTTTGGCGTGAAAGCGTAACAAACAAATTTACATTCACATCTATAATATAAAAATAGCTGACCCGGCAAACTTCGTACCGCCTAACAGTCATTGAATGTCATGTTACATATTACCTGAATTTTATTTTTGATTGTATGGAAATAAATATTAAGTTCAGCTCTTTATTGAGATAAAAATACAGAAATAAAAAAGTACAAAAATTAAATATATCGATCGTGTGTCATTAAATTAGACATGTACATATTGTGCAGCATGGGATGCAGTCGGTTTCAATTCTCTTCATTGAAGCACCAGCGTGGTGGACTGAAGTCTAAACCCTCTCAGTTGCAGAGAAGGCCTATGCCAATCAATGGGACGTACACATATGAGCTGATGTTGATGATGATGAATTCGTTTGAACTCAATGGTCATATCCGTTGGGATCAACGAAATCCTTAGATTAATCTAATTGATGAATTCTCAAGCACCAATTATTCATCTCTAAGTTGTCTTTTGAGTATCGTCACGTGAATAACATTACTCAACAATTTTCTTAACAACAAGTGCATTCCAGTGCATAGTTGAGTGTTTTAGATTTCAAAGCGTGATGACTACCGAGCCCGCCTTCGTTTGTAAATTGTAAACCAAGGAGTTTAAAAATACATTTCTGAACGCACGCATAAATATTTGACAACCAATAAATATTATGTCAATCCCTTTTTATTACTGACACTATTCTACATGTTTAAAATCCAAAATACGCAATTATTCGAATATTGTGGATATATGTTGTCGATTCCAAACCTTTATTTAAATACGTTCTTTAATTTGAGGGGACCATTAACCGTATTGATGGGATAAACATAAAATGTCTGACAGGATATTAGGTAGAACAGTTTATATGAGAAAAATGGCGCTGTATGTGAAAAAAGATATTCCCGCTTTTCTGTTGAAATTTTTCCTGAATTTTCTTTGCTATAAACCTCACGGAGCCCGAGACCTTTCCAACGAATGCAAAACCGTAGAAATCGGTTCGCGCGTTTTGGAGTTATAGCGTCAGGGAGGAAAACCCGACTTATTTTTATATAGTAGATTAATTCAACACACACAGTCATTACGGGTCTTACCGTGGCGGATTTAACATTATGTCGCTATACATACTAATCTTATATTACCAGCAAGGTCGTTTTTTTAGGTTTGAGCTTTTATGATGCGAGTATATTTGCTTACGTTTGCTCTAGCTATTAATCTAAATATACTTTAATATCGCTATGCGATAAACTCGAATGCTAGCATGGCCGTACGTATGTAGGTTCTAGACTACATATATAAAGTACAAGTTGAATGGTACAAGACCACTGCCTCGTCGTCTCGCGGTACAAATATGTGCCGTGCGATCTAGAGGTCCTGGGTTCGATTCCCGGGTCGGGCAAAGTGTTATTGGGTTTTTCCATTGGGAAATTCTCAGTAACAGCACGGAGTCTGGAAATGTGCCCGAAAAACGGCAATAGGCTCGCCCCCTATTACGTGGGACTGATAGATACTTGGCGAAATGTGGGTGCAGAAATGCACCTCTGCCTACCTCTTCGGGGAATACAGGCGTGAGTTTATTTATGTATGTAAGTTGAATGGTGGTTGAAACCAATCAAACCAACACAAACATTTCCCTTGGTGTAGGCATCGATCGCGGCCGCTTATTTCATAGGATGGAGTTTAATTGTCTACCCTACATCTTATACAGATATTGTTATACGGATTTTTATTTATCATAGGTAGTTTAAACTATAATATTTACACAAATATATCTTATCAAAGGTTACAAAGTCAGATTTAGTAGAATATAAGCGAGTTTTGCTATTATTGGATCGTGGCTGGTAGTATCTGACATAACCACTGTAACTAGACCCCTGACTGTTTCGAGATATGAAAAATGAAACTGTATCCGTAGTACTTTATAGAAGGTCGTTCCTTAGTCGAGTGGGCTGGTAAATGGGTCGGCCGGCCCTAATGGCCCCGGGTAATAGCCGAATGAATCTGATTACTTTAAGAGTGGAAAAGTGACTGCGACTTTATCTCCACTTTTAGATTGTTGTCGGTAATGAGACCGTCCTGGTATTAAAACATACACACTTAAGTCGTGATGGCCTCGAGGTTTAGGCGCGCGGTCGAAAATCTCGACGGTCGCGGGTTCAAAACCCAGGCACACACCTCTGACTTTTCGA
This sequence comes from Hemaris fuciformis, assembly GCA_907164795.1. Taxonomy (NCBI): domain Eukaryota; kingdom Metazoa; phylum Arthropoda; class Insecta; order Lepidoptera; family Sphingidae; genus Hemaris; species Hemaris fuciformis. Next base: position 4,311,034 of record OU015454.1, read on the forward strand.
AGTAATGTGTGTATTCACAATGAATTATCACGTACTTTAACGGTGAAGGAAAACATCGTGATGAAACCTGCACACTTAAAAAAGTTCTTAGTAATTTTTTAAGTGTGTAGTCCGCCAACCCGCACTAGGCCAGCGTGGTGGACTAAGGCCTAAACCATCTCAGTTATAGAGTTGGCCCGAGCCCAGCAGTGGGACGTATATGTGCTGATGATGATGACTAACGTCGGTATGAATGAAGAGACAGGCAGACGGTTTATTTCTAATCTTACTTTTTGCTAGTTTCCAGTCATATTTTCAGATATAATGTTGTAATGCTCTCACGCGATATCGCTTTCCGACAACAGTTAATGAATGTTTATAAAAAAATTCAAGACTTTATATTAGCGTTGGGTCAGAATTTTGTATCTGACTGTTAAATACACCATTTGTTATTTACTTTCCAGATATCGAAAATGCTAAAAACCACTTTACTGATATTAAGTATTCGTTGTGAAATTTATGAAAATATAAAATTTGCAGAATAATATTAGCACACAAATAGTTTGTAATAATTAAACTAAAAAGACCGAATGTTCGTGTGTTGACACGCCGTTGCGGTGACACTCATAAACGACAATTTTCACACACAACTGTGACTTTCAGTGTAATTCTTGTTTATTATAATAATATTACAAAAAGAAAAAAAAATGCAACAGCCATTAAAGATATAAAAACAAGTTAAGAGTTATATCTTGCCACAGCAAATGAAGAAGATATGGGAAATAAAGAAGAAGAACATGTAACTTTAGATACAGAAGCAAAACTAAAACAAGCTACTGATAAGAATAACGTTCCTATGAATATTGATAACACTAGAACTGACGAATTAAGACGATGGGTCTATGGATTGTATGATTATTTATTTGGATGTGAACAAAAATATACCGAACAAATAAATGCTCTTATACTAAGTGGTTTTAAGCGTCCTCAGGGTGATTATAAATAACTTGATTATTATAGGATTGTAAATTGTGGTTTTCTGGGAATCAGTGTATTTCTCTAGTGTACAAATAAACGACATAATACAAATCATGGAGGAGACATAATCAAAATACTTTTTAATAGAGGATACTGTATTTTGGACTGGACTATCTCGTGGTCTCTCAGCACAAGCATGTGCCGTGCGTTATAGGGGTCTTGGGTTCGATTCCCGGGTCGGGCAAAATGTTAATCGGTTTTTCGATTTGAAAATTCTCAGCAGCAGCATGGAGTCTCGAACTGTGCCCGAAAAACGGCAATAGGCTCGCCCCCTATTACGTGGGACTGATACATACCTGGCGAAATGTAGATGCAGAACACTGCCTACCCCTTCGAGGAATACAGGCGTGAGGTTATGTATGTAATATAAAAATAACCAATTTTACCATATAAGATATATTTTTATACACCATACAACGGCATATTTTCTTTACCTAATTTTCAATCGTCCAAACCTGAAAGTTAATAATACCATAACGATTTTTGGGGAGTTTAAACTTGAAGTGGCTACCATATCTGTGCTCTAATATATAATTATTTACAGATCCGATACCACTCCCTACGTCGTCCGATGAGGCACAATGCTATAAGCCGCAAGCAGCGAATTCTTTTGTGAAAGGGATTCTCGCCATCGTTTTGACAATGCTTGTCTCAACCAAATTGATATTAATGTATGTGATGGCTACGTGAGTATATCTGGTATTTATAACAAACTGCAGGCCCTGTTCAGATTTATCCGTAATAGTTTCTAGGGTCCTCGTATTCGTCCTCTAATTTATATCAGCTACTGGTGATGAGGACCTCATGCTCTGCCTGGTCGCAAATTTGAATCCTATGCTCATCCTTCAGCAGCAAAATATAATCGTTTAAGTAGTTCGGAGCTTATTCGTTACAACTGTACAAAAAATCTCCTTTTTTTTTAAATTAGTGTAGATATCCATTTTAGTAGACTCCTATAAACTAACTAATTCTGTTCATTTCAATTGCAAAGAATACTTTAGATTCTGATGCTCACTAACAAATTGTAATTCAGATCTAAATTTCATACAAATTCGCTAACAACTTGCTATGTAATGTCTCTTAATGGATAATATGATACGAAATTGCTTCTCCCAAGCGATGTTAGTTCGGAATGCAAGTTCTCGCTTCGCAACAAAATGGCTGCTACGTAAAGACTTCTTTCAAACAACAAACTTTACCGTCTTCTCACTACCTTTTTTGCTGGAGTAGGCATGTGCTAGCATCGATTGTAAGCCGATTCGATAAAGCGAAGTAATTGATTTTAAGATCGGAAGACAGAATCGATAAGCAAAGATTATCGATTTTAAAATTGATAAGGCTACTGATTTTATAATTAAATTTATAATTAAAGCGGTTTATACTGTATTAGATAATGCTATTTAATTGGTTCTTAATTATTTATAGAGTATACAGGGAGTGCAGTACGGTATCAAAAAAGATGAGACAATTAGTATAATGGCATACTAGTGTTTTCGGTTAATCTTCGATTATAAATCGATTCTAGCTATCATCGATACTAAAATCGATGAACTTGGTTCTTGGTTCAACACCACTATACAAGACGTCTGTTTTTCAATTTTTTGTCCGCAGGCCAGCTGTTAAAAAGTTTCTTGAAGTCGGCGGCTGGGCAATTCTGATTCCGGCGTTGTAAGATATATTTTTTGTTTTTCTCAGTTTCCATTCTTAGTACGTAAATATTTTGCTGCAGTTTTTAATTTACACTTCGATATTGTTTTCAGAATATTTCTGTGTACGGTGTACTGCGGTGTTGTGTGTTCTTCATGTGGAAAGTCGTCTTGCCGATTCATTTTCTTATATTTTGAGGTACTTTTTGGGTAAAATTTCTTAATTAATTATTTGAATTTATAAGTGTAAATATTGTATATCGGTCCAAAAATTCAAGATATGGATCGTAACTGTGTCTGTAAGGCGAATGTTGAAGTAAAAATGGGATCATTAAATAAAACCAGCACGTGACATTCGATAAGCATCATACATACATACATAAACTCACGCCTGTATTCCCCGAAGGGGTAGGCAGAGGTGCATTTCTGCACCCACATTTCGCCAAGTATGTATCAGTCCCACGTAATAGGGGGCGAGCCTATTCCCGTTTTTCGGGCACATTTCCAGACTCCGTGCTGTTACTGAGAATTTCCTAATGGAAAAACCCAATAACACTTTGCCCGACCTGGGAATCGAACCCAGGACCTCTGGATCGCACGGCACATACTTGTACCGCGAGACCACGAGGCAGTCGATAAGCAAGTAGTAAAATAAAAAATGGCGAAAATGATTTCGGGGCATACATTGGCGATATTAATCAGTAGATCCTTGATTCGAATCTCGAGTCAGAAAAATGTTCTTAGGTTTTTTCGTTATGAAATTCATAGTAACAACAGCAACATTATTTTATGTAGTTTATATTTCCAGGTGATAGCTGTGAGTGTGATCTTGGCCCAAATAGCGTCGGCGTACAGAACCAACATCATTTACTACGCTGTGATAGCTACAGCTGTGGTTGTTCTTGTATGTCTTCTTCTGGGGTGTTATAATGTGAGTGAAAATACAAAGTAAAGTACAAATTATATAAAATGAACCATAGTTGAATTATAATGTAATAATAAAAGATTTTTCTTTTCTGTATTGACTTGTCATAAGTGCTATTTGATTGCCTACGTGACCAAATAAAGCAATTTCATTTCATTTCAAAATGAGTTTAATTCATTTTAAAAATGACTATTAATAATAGTAACCTCAAAAATCATCCATAAAACTTCCGCAGCTGGGCACAGTTTAGGCTTTTGAACTTATGAAGAACCGTCTACGTACGCGGGATTGCTTGCGAGTATTTAAAATACGAATATTAAAATAAAAATATTCAAGAAAATTTGGTCAGAAATATATGAAATCGGGAAATTTATTCTATTGACTCGTTGACCTTGCGGTCTTTTCACTTACAACAATTCTGTCGAAATGCTCAATGGCCAATATCTGTTGTACCCTGTCGATAAATACATGACTAATTATGAGAAACCAGATGCATGTAGGCAGATCGAAAAGCGACATTCTTTTGTTGGTTATTGTTGTATTTCATAATAAATATAACCTTAATTAAATGATTCGTGTAGCGCCATCTATGTATTTATTACTTTTGACAGATCTTCTCACTCTGACATTTATGTCTTTGTTTGTTTTTACTCTGTGATTGTACTGTGCGCAAGTTTTGACGACTAAAATAATGTTCCTTTTATATAATTAAATAACTTTTTCTAAGAGTTATTAATGTTAATTTTATATAGTATATTTTTTACGGTATATGCTACCCGGGTGGATACAAAAAAAATAATCATAAAATTGGTTTAATTTAATAGATCAAAGCTTTAATCATGGAGGGAAGACGCGTGCGAGCTAATCATAGCCTGGGTTATTAAGTAGTGGCTATAATTTTAGTCTGAATATCTTATAAGTATAAAGGATGGTAGTCTAATCAGCAATACTTGTTTGATTACACTATGGGAGTAGGAGTTATTGCTTTAATTGATACCTTGAGTCATTAATTGAAGGAGACCGTCTTAAGATCACAAGCAGTATCTGATTATAGATCTATTTATTATATTGTATGTACCGTCATTACAACGCATAGCCTGATTTGTAATTATTATTCCACTTAATGATGATGAGTACATTGACAGCCTCGTGGTCTCGCGGCACAAGTATGTACCGTGCGATCTAGAGGTCCTGGGTTCGTTTCCCGGGTCCATTTTTTCCATTAGGAAATTCTCAGTAGCTGCACGGAATCTGGAATTGTGCCCGTAAAACGGCAATAGGCTCGCCTCCTATTACGTGGGACTGATAGGTACATATCTTACGAAATGTGGGTGCAGAAATGCACCTTTGCCTACCTCTATGGGGAATACAGGCGTGAGGTTATGTATGTACACCCCCTCGTTTCACTAGCTGGTGTCTTACCAACTGCGGCACGGAGGCTGCCAATCATCATCATCATCATCATCAGCCCATATACGTCCCACTGTTGGGCACGGGCCTCCTCTACCATTCAGAGGGTATGGCCTTAATCCACCACGCTGGCCTAGTGCGGGTTGGCGGACTACACACCTAAGAAATTCCTGAGACATTTAGGTGTGCAGGTTTCATCACGATGTTTTCCTTCACCGTGAAAGTAAATGATAATAAATTAATGAGTACATTACTTCGAAAAGTCAGAGGCTGTTAATACTAAGATGAAATAGTGTAATATTTTAATATTTCAGTTCGACTTCACCAGTGGATTGCTGTACGTGGTGGTTGTCTCAACGGCAGTAATTGCAGTTGTTTTAATCGCACTCGTTTTGTTGGCCATCGATTGTCCCATAGAGTCTACGAATTTCGTTCTATTAACAACCGTTACATTAGTATATGTTGTGGTAAGTGTATATTTGACATCATTTACGTCTCATTAAACCACATATATTTATGATTTCGTCATATTTCTGCCTGTAATCTTTACAAGATCTACTTAATAACCAACCCCAACTAAAATTATGTGATGGTGCTAACTTAAAGAAATGATGGCTTACAAAATAAAAAAATATTTTGTAAGCCATTATTTCTTTACTTACCTACTAGTTTGATAAAAATATCAAGCTAGTAAATTTTACTCTTGGTATCAATATAAAAAAACTGTAAAATAAAATGTTTTACCTGCTAATACTTTAAATACAGTCAATACAATACAATTTATAAAGTCCCACCTGTTTCCCATGGAGTAGGAAGAATATGGAAATTCACTTTTCTCAGTCCAATTTATCAATTTCGCTTCATGCATTTCATCATCATCATAATCAGCAGCCTTTCTCACGTCCACTGTTGGACATAGGCCTCTCCTATGGCACGCCACTGGGATCGGCCTTCGGCTCTCCTCATCCAACCGCTGTTGCCTTGGCAGCTGCCTTGTGTACATTGTCACCCCACCTTGCCAGAGGGAGTCCTACATTACGTTTGCCAATTCGTGGTCTCCACTCCAGAACACGTTTCCCCCAACGATTGTCAGTTCTGCGACAGATGTGATCTGTTCACTGCCTTTTCAGCTCACTAATCCTTTGGACTATGTCGATAACTTTGATTCTTTGACGGATGGCATAATTTCTGATTCATGCATTCACCTTCATTTAATCTAAAACATCCTTTAAATAGTCTAAATTAAATAAATATAAATACATAAATGCACCCAACAGTTACATACATAGTTCTGACCCCACACTAAGATACAAGTCTTGTGTCGTGGGTATCAGAAACTACGAGAGACTTTTTTTTTGGTCTCACAAACACCCAGACCCGAAACAAATATTTGTGGATCACACAAACATTTGTCTCGGTGCGGGGATCGAACCCGCGGCCTCTCGTTTCGCAAGCTGGTATCTAGCCAACTGCGCCACGGGGCTGTCCGTCCAAATTGATGTAAACTACACGTGTAATTTTCTGGCCTTATAATTTTGTGCGATAGATAAATTAAGTTTTTGTTTTGTTAAATGTTTTGTAACTTACATAAAGTAAGCCACATAAAGTTTATTTGTGCCGTCTGTTGTCCCAGGCTGTGACTAGGCGTAAGGTCGTAGTTTTTGGACCGTATTTTTTGGTTCTTAAACTTTAAATATAAATTTCGTATATTATGAAAGTTACGCGACATGGTTCGGGAGTTTGATAGTGAAAAATCTAAATCGAATTCGTTTTCAAGTTTTCTAATAAAATGTTTTGTTTGTTTTACGTGTTGATTGTTTTTAATAAATCCAAGCTTCGGTCGCACAGGCATGGACCCACAATAAATGAATAATCTAGAAAATTGGAACTTTGGTTTTCAAATTCAAATTACGAATAAATATATATGGATCTCACAAAAAAATTATACGCAGTGGTATTGAACACAATCTGACTACCCTCCTATTCTCTTTACTCGTATCCATCCAAAGGTTGCCTTGAAAAAATGGACTCGTGCAATAAGACCGCCATTTGGGCTTTTATTGTATTATATGTCTTCACATCTACATTAAGACCATATGTAGAATAATGTTCAAGTCGTAATGGCCTAAAAGGTGAAGGAAAAAAAATCGGCTACCCGTATTCAGTTGTACAGGAGGTCCGTGCCCAGCAGTGGGACGTATATGGACTGATGTTGATGTACAATAAAGTATTATAAATAGATAAAATATAAATACGTATTTTAAAGTAGGCTCAGTCCCGTTGTTCTACAAATATTTTCAGTAAGACTAGGAATAAATGATAAACTAAAATGTCAGATTAATGTTAGCAGATGAAAGAAAGTAACATTAAGTATGGTGCTATGAAAATTATATTGTAGTCTTTTCTAAATCTATTAATATATATTTAATACAATCTTTCTTCTCACAGATGCTCGCTTTACAACTCCAGAATATTTTGAAAGGCAAATCGGTTAAACTGAATGATACAGATTACTCCTTGGGCGCTTTTCTGCTTTACATTGCCGTCATCAATATGTTATTCAGGCTCATTTCGAAAGCTGCTGATAGACTATCTCGTGAAGCCTAAAATATGTTTTGTATTATATTAATAAAAATGATAGCAGTTTTACTATCTACACAATTTCCTATGATTTGGCTGCAGGATTCTTAGCTGTACTATTTTATACTGTCATGGTATGATCTATATTACGGAAATTATCCCATCTTGCATCCACCAATACAGCTCTTGGACAACCAGTCGTTAACCCATGAAGAAGGTATTCAGTAACAAAAACAAATAAAAATATATCGTGTTTATACAATGCCTGCTTGGTTACTGAAAATTCAAGCCTCTAGTTTTATCCACAAAAGGATTGACGGTTGAAAATGGCCTGAACTGGTTTGAGGAAAGGATGGTGTGATCGTGCCGCTTTTTTGATCAGCTTGACAGATAGAAAACAATTGGATAAAAATGCTATACCCTATTCATCTGGGCTTGAGACAAAATGTAAACAAAGAAAACAATGTTTTCTTTGTTTACATTTTCCATGTCATGTGACCAATGTCCATGTTCACTCATGTTTTTAAGCACGAAATAGTCAATATAACAAAAAGTAATAATCAACAAATAACTTTAAACTTAACAAAACAAGAAACTTAATGAAAACAACAAAAGTGACAACGGAATAACAAGAAATCAACGAAAATATCGGGAAGCAACATTCTCGTATCAACAAGTTGATCGATAGTACAGATGGCGGATATAACCCGATCGATGACAAAACGACACGTTTTAATGTAAAATGTTCGAAGTACCTGTGGTCTATAATTTAGAAGTATTTAAATGCGTTCGAAGTTTGGGAACCGAGTCTTTTTTGGGTGTTTTTACATGTAAACGATGTAATAAATAATTAATTTAAATTTAAAAAATAATTTATGTCATCGAGTTCAAATAAGTCTGAAAGGATTACATAAGTTTTACAGACATCATTCTAAAATATAATTTACAGTGGTGTACTTCCGTACTTATTTTTATAAAATATATTCACTTCATCAATCGTGACCTTTAAAGTACCTTTTTGTAGTTTGTTTACCTTTTGTCTCACGGCTCCCTGAATATGGTATAGTCATTAAACATTTACATAATAAGACGATTCATTTTTGTTTATCAATATTCTGAGACGGTGTTTAAGACTTAAGTTTAAAAGTTCATAAGCAGACAAGAAACTTTTTTCTCATTGTCAATGATTGACGTTGTCACTTTGAAATACAACATTGAAAATCTAGTTACTCTTAATAATTTTCGATAATAAATGTTTATTTTATATTGGTATAAACAGTGAATAAAATAAATAAATCATGTTATATAGTTTGTATATCCGATAAACAAATGAATGACATCACAATAAATATTGAGGAACCAACTAAAGAACTAACTAAGGAATCAACTAGAGAAATCGAAATATACAATGCAGAAGTTAAAGAAATTGATAAAGATACGGTTGCGATTGATGTTGAAGCTAATACAGCTGTATATGAAACGGGTGAAGTGGAAAGACCAAGTTCACAGAACGGTGAAACTGTTAATATGAATGACGGTAGGAGTACAGATAGGAATATTGGAAAAGATAACATACCTCGTCTTTTTGGAGGGAACAATCCAGGAAAACCAACATGGGTACAATATAATTGTGAGTGAAGCATTTATGCTATTTCATACGTAATTGCTTAAGATGATAATTAATTTCTTTCGTGGTGGACTGAGACTTAGCTCCGCTTTGAAGTAGTAGAAGTATGTAAAATATAGGCTCTCTTCTTGAAGGCCCCTAAGTCGTATCTATTTGGACATAATGCCGAAAATAATAAAAAATAAATAAATAAAAAAAAACCTCTGTTGCTTTCGAATACCGATGAATTTACTTTTTCATTATTTTTTATTTCTTATTATATTATTTACTAACTTGATTAATAAATTTATTATTATTAAATTTTAGACGGTATGGGAGGCCAGATGCCGGTTTACGCCTCACCACCTTTGAACTACGAGCCTCATTCAAGAAACCAGTTTGTGAAGCGTGTTCTAATCATAGTATTTATCATGTTGATGGTTACGGCTGGCTTCAATGTCATTGTTTTTGTCACGTAAGTTGTTCCTATTTCATTATTATTACACATACATACATAAACTCACGCCTGTATTCCCCGAAGGGGTAGGCAGAGGTGCATTTCTGCACCTACATTTCGCCAGGTATGTATTAGTCCTGCCCTGTGGCAAGGGGGCGTTAGAATCCCACCACGGTATCCCCTGCCTGTCGTAAAAGACGACTCAAAGGGGCCCTTGGGGTCGCTGGGCGCGCTGCGGGGGCGGCGCGCCCTCACTGAAAGTGACCCCGAGAGGGGCGGCGGCACTGTGGCCTGTGTACGTCGCGGGCGCCCATCAACAACCCGGGCGCCCGAACCAAGCTAGTGGGGGTGCAACTGCGCCCCCTACACACTCCAAGACGGCCGAGACAAATACGTCTCGGAGGCGCACCGGGCGGCTGCGGCATTACGGTTGGCGCTTCTCGCTAACGTACCGTGGTCGCCCCACTCGGCGCGGAGATGGCCACCGGGGGGTTTTGGTCGGTATGCCGGTTTAGGGATATTGTTAGGGACCCAGCCCGGCACTAACATCTGCGCGGACATGACGTCGCCGCGCGCCGGGCTGGAAGACCGGTGACCCCGACATACGCTTCCCGCCCCCCCTCCCCCGGGGCTGGCGGGAAGTAGAGCCATAAACAGCTTTCCCCTCGAAAAAAAAAAAAAAAAAAAAAAAAAGGTATGTATTAGTCCCACGTAATAGGGGGCGAGCCTATTGCCGTTTTTCGGGCACAATTCCAGACTCCGTGCTGCTACTGAGAATTTCCTAATGGAAAAACCCAATAACACTGCCCGACCCGGGAATCGAACCCAGGACCTCTAGATCGCTCGGCACATACTTGTACCGCGAGACCACGAGGCAGTCATTATTATTATTTATTTATTTATTTACTTCAGCAGCGCTTATCACTTATATTGGAGCGTAAGTTTGTGAAAGTGGTTTTATATTTGTTACAATTTTACTTAATGTTTTAATTTTATTCATACAATACGAATAAGGCTATCTTGTCAGTAACATCAGTAACTGCCTCGTACTCTCGCGGCACAAGTATTTGCCTTGCGATCTAGAGTTCCCGGATTCGATTCCCGGGTTAGGCAAATTGTTGTTGTAATTTTCAGTAGCACGGAAAACGGCAATAGGCTTGCCTCCTTTTATGTGGGACTGATACATACTTGGCGAAATGTGGGTACAGTTATAAACATCTGCCTACCCCTTCGGGGAATACAGGCGTGAGGTTATGTATTAATGTATGTTATCATACATATTATGTTGTCAGTAACAAAGAATTGTACTATTTACAGTGTTGCACAACAATCATAGGTTTAAAAATTCACTTGTTTTTTTTACAGGCCTTCCCTAAAGGGAACCTTTCTAAGGATGGGTTTTATATTAGCCATACCTGCCCTGTAAGTATTTTGTATTTGTTAAGTTTCTCGTGAGTTTATTTGTCACAACTTCATATCTTGTTTATACATACAGCTGTGTGACACGAGAGGCCCCGGGTTCGACCATATCCACGACACAATAATAAATAAATAAAATAAATACACCCAACAGTCACATACATTTCTGACCCCACATTAAGATACGAGTCTTGTGTCGTGGGTATCAGAAACTATGAGAGACTTTACGGTCTCACAAACACCCAGACCCGAAACAAATATTTGTGGATCACACAAACATTTGTCTCGATTCGGGGATCGAACGCGCGGCCTCTCGTTTCGCAAGCTGGTGTCTAGCTAACTGCGCCACGGGGCTGTCAAACTTACACTTACTGACAATATTTGTATCTTAGTGCGGGGTCAGAGCAGGGGTCATGTATGTGGCTGTTGGGTGTATTTATTTATTATAGTAGTGCAATGCGTAGGTACTTATGGTAAATTTTAGAGTTTATGCTAAGTCTAATGGTAGCGACTTGGTTCCTTTATTATTAAAATAAAATGAAATGCCATTCAAATTGTCTCTATTATATAAAAATAAGATTCAAGTGTCTAATCATAATCAGCCCATATACGTCCCACTGCTGAGCACGGGCCTCCTCTACAACTGATAGGATTTTGGCTTTAGTCCACCACGTTGGCCTCGTGCGGGTTAGTGGACTACACACCTAATAAATTCCTAAGAACTTTTAGGTGTGTAGGTTTCATCACGATGTTGTCCTTCACCGTTAAAGTACATGATAATTATTTGTGAATATACACATAATTTTGAAAAGTCAGAGGTGTGTGCCTGCGGTTTGACCCCGCGCTCGTCGTGATTCTCGACCGCGTGCATAAACCTCGAGGCCACATGACAAGTGTTTGATACCCAGGACAAAATACTTACAACTTGATGTGTGGGTAATACTTTTCTCAGTTGACTGTTTATATGCAATATATTCAGCCTATCGCCGTCCACTACTGAACGAAGGCCTCCCCAAGCAGGCGCCAACCATCTCGGTCTTGAGCAGCCCTCATCCATCCACTACCCGCTACCTTTCTTAAGTCGTGCAGGACGTCGCACACTACGTCTGCCTAAGCGCGATCTCCACTGCAACACTTGTCTGCTCCACCGGCCGTCGGAACGTCAGCAAACATGGCCGGCTCACTTCCACTTTACCGTGCTAATCTTGCTAATCGAAAACTAAAGTGAAAGTTTTATATGCAATTCAACAATAATTATTTTTCTTCGCAGAATTCTTATGGTTGGTTTGAATTACGCCATTGCGTGCTCGCCGTGTACGAGACAAGTGCCTTGCAACATGATAATACTTGTTTTAGCTGTAAGTTTTACACATTTGATTTCATTAATATCGTCATATTTTTCCGCTGGATTTATTATGATTTATATTTTACATTTTTAAATATGAAAAATCTTTTATATAAAAAAATACATTTAAAAATATAAAAAAAAAACTTTTAACCGCAGATATCTACGACAATATTATTATTATTATTACAAAACTTTTATATTTTTTTTATTATTATTATCATCGACTAATTATTTGACACATCCATTTTTTAAATCTTTTTATTTTGATTTTTATTATTTCAAATTACGTAGATAAAGCCTCCATGATTTTATTGAGATAAGTGCAGTTGGTATCTTTAACAGAACTCACAGAATGTATGCGAAGAGAAAGGTTTTAGCTCGTCTTATGCTTATGTGCCTGTGAATTATTGGTAATTTTCATTTCAGGTTATAGGCATGAGCGTCATATGCGCCTTCATCACAGTGCGGTACGAGACCCGCATAATATTGTATGCGGTATTGGCAACTGGTGCTGTTGTTTTCGTCTGTATACTGCTCGCCTGTTCTAGTGTAAGATTCTTGACATTAAAAAAATACCATTAGATCTTTTATATCTGTATTAACTCTAATCAGGATTGAGAAGATCCGCTGGAAATCTAAAATAATCGACACAGCCCAGCGGATTAGCAAGTTGACTGGCAATGGGCGGGGCCAATAGCGCGGAGAACTGATGGCCAATGGGGCCAAAAAGTTCTCGAATGGAGGCCACGTTGCGGAAAGCGCAGCGTAGGACGTCCACCCACAAGGTGGTCAGACGATCTGGTAAAGATCGCGGGTCGTCGCTGGCTGCAGGCTGCCCCATTCGTCACTATGGAAGTCATTGGGGGAGGCCGATGTTCAGCAGTGGACTTCCTTAGGCTGATGGATTGGATTGGATTAATTCAAATACTGATTGCTGAGCAACATAGTTGCCTAATGAGAGTGCTAAATCTGTAGACGACCACGATGGGGTATTGTGGTTGGACAACTTAGTGTTTCAAAATCTTAGTGATCTTTGTTTTAATTTTATTCATATTTGAAGCGAAAAATTCTTTAGCATCGTAGTGATTTGAAAGTCGATGAAACGAAAAAGCGACAGTAAAAAGAGACAGACACATTTTAGTAAAGGTTTAACCGTGAATATACTTGGCCACTGTATAATATTGTAAAGACCGCAGCCATAAAATTTATTTTTATCTATATTTATTTTTATTTTATTATTATCTAAATGAACTTGTGTCTGTTGTGGGACAGAAATTGGACAGTGCATTAATGTGGCATTGGATGACCTCACATAGAACATCCTATGCATACATTAAATAGTTTTAAGGTTTATTCGTTGTAGTAATTTCAAGGTATGGATGTAAATGATCCGAAATAAAGGTTTATTATTTTATTATTATAATAAGCCAAAGTTAATGAAGGTTTCACTTCCACGACGTGTGAATTGCAGACATGTTTTTTTATTTTATTTAGCCTTGTGCACTTGCGACTACCTATAATTTATCTTCCTACATCTCCATCCTAGGTTGTCTGTGAGAAATCGCCTTGTGTGATAAGACCGCCAGTTGTGCTAATTGAGTCTACTGTACTCCATAGTTTTTATCTTAAGTGTATTTTTTTTATGAATAAATTAGTTTTTGTAGTGAACTTTTAAGCATGTAGGATTCCTCATTGTTACCTCACGGTTATATTACCGAAAATGAGTTTATATTTAATAAGCCTACAATTATTTATAATTGAGGATGGGACGAAAACACAATTGGCGAAATGTGGGTGCAAAAATGCACCTCTGCTTACCCTTCGGGGAATAAAAGCGTGAGGTTAATTAAGTTAGTTAAGAAAGACATAAGTAAATGTCTGCGATTTGAAATCGTGACGCCGGGATAATATCTACCGACTGCTCTCCTAATCCTTGAGCCCAATATGCACATAATTTATATTAATAGCTCACATTAAATGTTTCCAAGTCGTGATGGCCTCTAGGTTTAGGCACGCGGTCGAGAATCTCGACGGTCGCGGGTTCAAACCCAGGCACACACCTCTGACTTTTCGAAGTTATTTGTATATTCACAATGAATTATCACGTACTTTAAAGGTGAAGGAAAACACCGTGATGAAACCTGCACATCTAAAAATTCTTAGGAATTTCTCAGGTGTGTAGTCCGCCAACCCGCACTAGGCCAGCGTGGTGGACTTAGGCCTAAACCCTCTCAATTGTAGAGGAAGCCCGTGCCCAGCAGTGGGACGTATGTATATGAGCTGATGATGATGATGAAATATTTCCAAAGCCAAGTTGTTTCTTTTAATTTCAGTTCGACTTTACCCAATGGCTCCTGTATGTGATCGTGATAGCCGTAGCGTTCTGTGCTATAGCTATGATAGTGACCCTTGCTATGGTGCTTACAGGAACACATATGACTATAGTGCAGCTTATCATTCTCATAGTCGGGACTATTATTAATGTTATGGTAAGTTTACTTCGTTTTCTGCCCCGTAGCGCAGTTGGCTAGACACCAGCTTGCTAAACGAGAGGCCGCGGGCTCGATCCCCGCACCGAGACAAATGCTTGTGTGATCCACAGATATTTGTTTCGGGTCTGGGTGTTTTTAAAACCGAAATGTCTCTTGTGATTTTTAATACTCACGACCCAATTAAACTTAGACCGATCCGAGAATACAAATCCGAATTTTGATCGCACCTGAAAATTTATATTGTGAGACGAAGCAAGCTGTCAATTAATAAAGTAAGATAATAATAAGCCTAATAGTCACACGCACATTTCGCAGTACATTACCTACACAGTTCACATTAAAATATGTGTCATGATTTACGAAAGACTTTCATATTCTCAAATAACTAAACTCCACACAAATATTTGTAGATGACGCCAATATTTATTTAGACCTTCGTTTTATAGCCGTTTTTAATCATTTACGTCACGGTAAAATGCATATTGTGTTATTTTTTCACGCCTTAATAAAAAATAACAGTTGAATCGCTGCCAATAAAATAAATAAGTACACTATTATACATAGTTCTGACCCCACACTAAGATACAAGTCCTGTGTAATGGGTATCAGAAACTACGAGAGACTTTTTGATCTCACAAACACCCAGACCCGTAACAAATATTTGGAATTACACAAACATCTGTCTTGATGCGGGGATCGAACCCACGGCCTCTCGTTTCACAAGCTGGTGTCGAACCAACTGCGCCACGGGGCTGTCATTAAATTTTGAAGAATGATCGTAAAATTATCTCTATCTCCTACTAAAGCTTATAAATATTTTACTTTCAAGTATACATATACTTTTAGATACTTTTTACTTATTCTAGTATCTACTTTCAGATACTAACGATCGAGTTGCAGACAATCCTAGGCGGTAGAGCGGTGGAACTAAGCGAGGACGAGTACGCCCTCGGCGCTTTCCTACTGTACACTTCTATAGTGGATATATTCTTGAAATTGGTTCAGATACTCGGAATTTTCGATGATATGTGATCGTATTAAATTGTATTTTATATGTGTACTTATGAATATAATTAATTTATCTTTAATATGTTGTCGTGCCTTTTAATGTTTTAATTTATTTGTGGGGAAAATGACACTTTTTGGTCAATGGATACACAAGCGTTTGCCTTGGTGCGAGGATATATCCTGTGACTTTTCATATATGGGATACACATTTAAATTAAAGCCCAATCTTTTTTCACTAAACATAATGTACTATGTGGCCAACAAAAATGGTAAATACGCATGTCCTATTTACATACATAGGCCTCCTCCATCTCCAAAAAAAACACCATGTATTTGTATCATGTTTACCACTTTGCCCGACCCACGAATAGAACCCGATGCCTCTAGATCGCACGGCACATCCTTGTGCCGCGAGACCACGAGGCAGACTTATTTGTTAAGGATTTTTTCGTTTATAAGACTGAACAAAAAACATTATTCTATCACTTCTAATACTAAAAGAGTTACATGACGGATATTGTAAAAACTGCATCGCGCGAACGTAATGATTTTCGCCCAAGACGTCAGTGACAAAGTGGGGGCGGGCGGGTGTGCCGCGGATTCAATTTCCTCAAACATATTTCACAAGTACGTCGGATATTTCGCCGGCTTCAACTATAACTTTTGCGTTTTCAGATTTATGAAGTTGGAAACGCGGGTTTTGTTTGCCGTACGGCGTATAAATTATCTCGCCGGGTTTCGGCATTAACGTTTGGGCTCCCGTGTCGTGTTTATTTATGACGCAATTTGTTTTATACAGTTTAATTTTATAGAATATAGATTCCAGTTAGTATTTGCAGTTGGGAATTTAAATTTATTCGAAAATTGGACGGTCTGGATGAATTTTTGCTCGAGTAGGTACAACATGCTTGTTCTGTTTCTTTTTACTACAAATTCACCATCATCATCAGCCCATATACGTCCCATTGCTGGGCACGGGCCTTCTCTCCCACTGAGAGGGTTTAAGCACTCGGTCGAGTCTCGGCGGTGACTGACTATAATGAATTTCACATACATAAACACCCAGGGTCCACCCACATAAGTGACTAACAGGGCCTAAACTTTGCAGTAGTTTTTGCTTTTTTAATATAAATACGACTATAATAAATACAGGCGACCCCTTGACGGAGCGCGGTGACCGGCGCTGTAATGGATGGATTAGACCCATATTCGATTTAAGAGACGATTTTTCATCGGAAAGCATTTATCATTTCGGTCGCACACGGCGGTTAGATTGGTCGTTATGAATTTTTAGACGAAAGTTTTATTTATTTCTTAGTGTTTTATTGAAGTGAGATACAGTTTAGTTGAAAATAATTAAAAGAAAAGCTAAAATTTCAGTAATTTTTTTCACAATTTGTTTACACGCATAACTTCGAGAGGTGTGCCTAGGGCATGAACCCGAGACTGTCGAAATTCTCGATCGTGTGCCTAAATTTCAAGGCCATCACTACTTTTTATTCACTTATCCTTACTTATTTGTGTATGTATGTACGCTTTCGAAGATCCACTCATACACACATACATAAACTCACGCCTGTATTCCCCGAAGGGGTAGGCAGAGGTGCATTTCTGCACCCATATTTCGCCAAGTATGTATGAGTCCCACGTAATAGGGGGCGAGCCTATTGCCGTTTTTCGGGCACAATTCCAGACTCCGTGCTGTTACCGAGAATTTCCTAATGGAAAAACCCAATAACACTTTGCCCGACCAGGGAATCGAACCCAGGACCTCTAGATCGCACGGCACATACTTGTACCGCGAGACCACGAGGCTGTCAAGATCCACTCAAGTAAAAACTATTCGCTTGTCATCGATTTCTTTAGGTTTTCGGCCGGCAGCGATCACTTTCCATTAAATCAACTGCGTGTTAGATTACCGATTTAGTTCGAAAAAGCTTTTATCGTCCATGGTTTAAATTGAAACAAACAGCAATGGAATTTAAAGTAGTTTTTGTTACTCTACCTTCACAGATGCGATTACGGTAGCGGCGTAAATAAATAAAGAGGATGTGTAGTTTTGTGTCGTGTTTATTCCACTGGGCAATTGAATACCTGTAGGAGAGTGCAGTTTTCAAGTATTTTAACTTTTTTAAAGAACATTGCTTGCGAAAGAGTAATAGTCTAACTAAATAGTAAATGTCTACAATTGAGTTGTCTGTCATTTAAAATAAGCGGGAAAAGGTATGAGAAAATTCATCATCATCAGGCCCATATACGTCCCACTGCTGGGCACGGGCCTCCTCTACAACTGAGAGGGTTTAGGCCTTAGTCTACCATGCTGGCCTAGTGTGGGTTGGCGAACTACACACCTAAGAAATTTCTAAGAACTCTTAGGTTTCATCACGATGTTTTCCTTCACCGTTAAAGTACGTGATAATTCATTATGAATACACACATACCTTCGAAAAGTCAGAGGTGTGTGCCTGGGGTTCAAACCCCGTCGAAATTCTCGACCGCGCGCCTAAACCTCGAGGCCATCACGACTTGATGAGAAAATTATAGAATAAATAATAAGATTTTAATATTATGCGTCATTTAGATATAAAACTATTCTTAGCTCCCATGGACCAACGTCCCGGGCGATTAAACACGATTTTTATGTTGCTTTGTATATGGATGAAGGAGATTTATTTATTAATTTGTAAACAAAAACCTGCAGCATAAAACTGCACATATTATTTTCTTAATAAAAGTTAAAGAGCCCCGAAGACAGCCCCGTGGCGCAATTGGCTAGACACCAGCTTGCGAAACGAGAGGCTGCGGGTTCGATCCCCACACCGAGACAAATGTTTGTGTGATCCACAAATATTTGTTTCGGGTCTGGGTGTTTGTGAGACCGAAAAGTCTCTCGTAGTTTCTGATACCCACGACACAAGACTTGTATCCTAGTGTGGGGTCAGAACTATGTATGTGACTGTTGGGTGTACTTATTTATTTATTATTTGTATATGCATGCTCATTATTATGATTTAAATTGAAAAAGAAACTAAACTTTAAACATAAGCTGGATATTATCGCGGAAGTATGACTGAGCCGCTAGTATTCCATGCAGGGCAAAAATCCGAACAAAAAGTTCCGAGTCGACGTACGCTGTCTCAAATTCACTTCAGGCTCCGGGATAAAATTGAAATCGTAGAAATTCCGTATCTAGAATTGTTAACAAGTCGACGAACAAAACAAATCTGAGAGCAATTTTTGTACGTTTTCTCGTCAACGAGTCTCTAGTTACCTATCAGAAAAAATAATGATTACGTTCGAATTTCTCATTCGATATAACTTGACGCCTCTCGGTCCATTTTATTTGATTTTCAATTTGCTTTCTAGCTTTTTGGTATCCTGTGAATTTTTAATTGATTTTAGGAAGAGTTTACTCGTATTACTGGAATAGTTGATCGGATTTATTGGTGTTTTGTTTACTGTAAGTGTATTAATACTAGTCAGTTGTTCTGATGGAATTTAGTAATAAGTAGTGATGGCCTCAAGGTTAAGCGCGTGGTCGACAGTCTCGACGGTCGCGGGTTCAAACACAGGCACACATCTCTGACTTTTCAAAGTTATGTTACACACATATTCACAGTGAAGGAAAACATCGTGAGAAAACCTGCGCATTTAATTTTTTTAGGAATTTCTTAGGTGTGTAGCGTCTTGGTCCATCAGGACCAAGGCCTAAACCCTCTCCGTTTTAGGAGTCCCGTGCGACGTACATACATACAGTGAGACGTACATATATGGGCTGATGATGATGATGATTATGACGAGTAAGAGAATAAAAAATAGATACTACTCTGAAGATTTGTTTAATCTTATTCCACCCTCTCCTTTTCATATCAGAACCACGCGTTTTGGCGTACATAGCCATAGCTTTTTGATCACTACCAACCTGGCTTGAGAAAAAAGATTCACCAATTCATTACTTTACGCACCATAAAGCCGACGAATTGTTTTCCCGCCTCCGTGTTCCATCTTTCCTATAGTCCCGAGTCCTTTCTGAGTAATGTGAAGAAGCATATCAGAATGCCCGCATGAGGGTACGCATATTGAATGACGAACGATGGGAGTCCTTTTTCATTTGTTGCTCTATTTGGACATCGTGCCTACCATCAGTTGCGGTGTTGTCACTTTATCGTGACCGTATAAAAATAAATTCTAATTAATTTAAATTAAGAATAGTGTAAATAAAAAAAAAATTTAAAAAAACTTGGGGTGCAAGGTGTCAACAGTTATAAAAATTTTATTGACAGATATGAGTAGAAGGATTATCATTTTAATTTGATTTAAAAAGCATCCCACGGTTTTAAAAAAAATCTTATATACGCTATTCTTAATTCAAACTAAATAAAATTAATTTTCTATTCTTTAGTTGGATTGGTTAGTTTTTTTAAACTATTATTTATTTAGTTGGATTTTCTATAAAAGCGTGTATTTTACATATCTTTTTAATATTAAATTGTCATCGGTCCTCGATAAGTCTGTTAACTTTGAATGAAATCTGACCGTTTGAAGTGAATCAAAATCAAGTCCAAATGAGTCGGTTACAAACAAACATACAGGCGAAGCTAATAAAAAGCGTGTAAAAATCTTAATAACTGCTCGGGACCTCTCGATTACCAATTTACACACGCGGCCTAAAAAGACGTTAAATTTTAAAGGCTTACTAGAGTTTTACTGTAGGCACGTTCCGCTATAAGCCTACTAGACGTAGGGCCAGGATTTATAAAAAATGCACAGCCATTCTCACTCACGTATCAAAGAGTTTGAAAGGAGTTCAACTATTAGGGTTCTGTAATGAAAAGTATTTTTTTTATTTCTATTAGCTCGTTTTTTAAGTAGTGATAGCCTCAGGGCGTAGTCACGCGGTCGAGAATCTAGACGGTCGCAGGTTTGAACCCCAGTATATGGGATGATGATGATGATTAGCTCGTTTTTTAACATGTTGCAATTGGTTTGGATTACTCTAAAAATACCAGATTTAGGAGGAGGTCCAATAGCATCAATGTTTTGAATTACATATATTCACACTTTTATATTGTAATAAGATTTAATTTAGAGATAACCTTATTTCTAATTGTTTCAAAAAAAATTCTTAGGTATTGTTTTACAATGTTTTTGATATACCTACATTTATTTTATAAATTTTGTTGCCTAAATTAATCTTGTACAAATAGAACGATGTTGGTGTAAATGTTCAAGGTTACCTTTTAAAGTACTGAAGCTCAAAATTTTGATTTATGATAGTTCATACTCAATGGAGTATGATATTATTACACAATGGTGTAATAATTAATAATTATAGTTTGTCTTTCTGTACTCGTACCTCACTGCAAAAAATAAATAAATCTCTAAAATCTAATTTTTCGTTCATATTTCCATTAATGAGAAATATCTGTAAGCCTTAAATGCGCTTAGTTGTTTAAGCCGCTGAAAAAAATTGATAAACACAAGGATGAATACTTTTGAAAGAATCCTTGGTGTATCCGTAGTTTCTAGAAGCATCTCAGGTAACTGGAAAAGAGAGACGATTGTACTGAGACGAGATAAAAAATCTTCTTCATTAAGTGATAATCTGCTTGGCAGAAAGTTCAAAATATTGCTGTTTTTCTCTTTGCAAAATAGCAAAAATATTGACTTAATTCAGCTGCGTTCGACATAAATGTAAGTTTAATTACAACTATATAAGGATTTGATCTAGATTTCTTCTAAAACTCATTAGCATTCACATTCTTAAAGTTCATTTACTCGTATGAGTAAACATACATATTACATACATAACCTTACGTACTACCCGAAGGGGCAGGCAGAGAGGTGCATTTCTGCACCCAAATTTCGCCAGGTATGTATCAGTCCCATGTCACAGGGGGCGAGCTTATTGTCCTTTTTCGGTTTTCCAGACATCGTGCTGCTACTGAGAATTTCCTAATGGAAAAACCCGATAAAAGTTTGCCCGACCCTGAAATCGAACCCAGGACCTCTAGATCGCACGGCAGATACTTGTGTCGCGATATTGCTTTATTTTTTTATTTATCATGTGATGTTTATAAAACAGAGGGTATTCCGATTTCCGCCATAGAAAGGCGGAACCTCACCAAAATACCACCAGGGCATGTCTGACGAATAGTTTATCAAACAGCGCTAGAGTATTCAAGTAATGGTTTGTTTACGCAGCCGTTGAGAATTCGTAAATACGTTTGTGAGTCCATACGTTTCTTTTGACGCGCAGTTTCTGTGTTTTTGTAACTTGTTCCATTTTTGATACGTTTTACGACGGGGATTTTAGAACGTTTTATAGCTAAATCCATTAGTTGTGTGTAAGGATTACAGAAGGTAGACTTATGTACAGGGTATCGCGGATGTGTAAAGCAATGATGTATTTTGAGCCCAAAATAGTATCATCATCAGCCCATATTCGTCCCACTGCTGGGCACGGGCCTCCTCTACAACTGAGAGACTAAGAAATTCCTAAGAACTTTTAGGTGCAAAGGTTTCATCACTATGTTTTCCTTCACGGTATACGGTGTATACAGTATAAAATAGTATACGGTGACCGAATTGAGTGGTATTCAAGATTCCTTTTTGCCGTCCCGGGAATGGAACCCTAGACCTATCGTGAAAATTTTATATCGAAACGTTGAACATTTTTGAAATGATGTCCATTTTTATTCGTTGCGTTCTTAATACCGTTAATAATACAATAATGTCAAAACAAGTCGATTGCATGAGTTTTATTGTCATATTTTGATCTACAGTTAGTTAGAATTCTGTAGTAACTCTCTAAACTCAATTATATATCGTATATAAGTAAATCTTAGGCGGCTTATAGTCCCGCAATCGGTCATAAAATCGAAACGCTAAACTTATGTAATAAAAACAATAATTACACAACGGGATTACGACTTAAAAACAATATTAAAACAATTTAATCTCACCAAAACAAATGCTACAAAATGACACATTCAACGCAATAAACGTAGTCTATATAATTAGTATAAAAACAGCGCTGAATAACGCTACAAAGTTTTAATGAGTATTAAGCGCACAGCGTTTGGGAATAAAGCGGAGATTACACAAGCGCCGTCTCGAAGATAGGTCTTACTCGTTAGGCGCGCGGAATACGTGATATAACTCATATGTGAGAAAGTTTGGGTGTGTGTCTGTTGCGGTCGGCGGATTTGATACTTTCGGTTTTTCTATCGTTAAAAACGATGAACGTGTTTTGTGTTATAAGTATGAGTCGTGATGGTCTCGAGATTTAGGCACGCGGTCGAGAATCTCGACGGTTGCGGGTTCAAACCCCAGGCACACACCTCTGACTTTTCCAAGTTATGCATTCACAAAGAATTATCACGTACTTTAACGGTGAAGGAAAACATCGTGATGAAACCTACACACCTAAAAGTACGTAGGAATTTTTTAGGTGTGTAGTCCGCCAGCCCATACTAGGCCTGCGTGGAAGACTAAGGTCTAAATCTTCTCAGTTGTAGAGAAGCCCCGTGTCCAGCAGTGGGACGTATATGGGCTAATAATGATGATGATATGTACTGACTGTAAGAGTTAGAAGGGTATTGTAATTCTACACAATGCATTTCATCAGATTTTTCACACGTAATAAGAGACTATTTCCGTATCCGGACATATTTTTAGACTCCACGCTGCTGCAAAGAATTTCGTAATGAAAATACCCAATTACACTTTTACCAACTGGATTCCACCTCGTCACCTCTAGATCGCACGGCACACACGGCCGCCAAACCATGAGACAGTTTGGTGATGTCTATAATATCAGTCCATATTGATGTTTATTGCTGGGCACAGATCTCCTCTATAACTGAGGGGCGTTAGTCCTTAGTCTAGCGCGCTTGAACCGAAACTCGCATCTAAAAATACTCCACAAGAAATACTAGAAGTGCAGTTCCAACTCACTCCATTGGGTCGACGAGGTGAACAAGGGCCTTACCCCTCTTAGTTGTAGAGAAGGCTTGTGTTTAGCATTAGTACGAATATGGGCTGATATAATCACAATGATAAGTGTAGTAGTCACGAGATTTGATCACGTTAATCTATTTATCAGCTGACACAATTTTGGTATATTATATATTTGTAATCGTCGTCTCGTCTTAGATATCCGGGTTTCACTACCGGGACCGGCAAAGTGTTACTGGGTTTTCCCATTAGAAAATTATCAGTAGCAGCAAGGAGTCTGGGAAACTGCCCGAATAACGGCAGTTGGCTTGCATCCTATTACGTGGGACTGATATATACCTGGCGAAATGTGGGTGCAGAAATACAGTGCCTCTCCCTTTGGAGAAGATAGGCGTGAGGTTATGTACTCGTATGTATGTATTTGTAATCAGACTTTCAATGTCGTGATTGAGATTAGCCAATTTTGGTATTTATAAGTTTATTTATATGGTTCGAATGCGGTCACATTTACAGGCATTCTTGATGTCTTCAAACTTTTCGGGTTTGATTTGATTGTCTCGCGGAGATTCAATTCAATTTGTTTTGATTTTTATTTTCTGCGTGTGACATTAAAGTAAAACCGTATTGCTTTGAGAAATTTTATTTTTATTTAGTAAAGTACGTAATATCGTTAGAAAAACTTTGAAATAAACTTGTTTATTAATAATATAAATAAATACACAATAAATACACCCAACAGTCACATACATAGTTGTGATCCCACACTAAGATACAAGTCTTGTGTCGTGGGTATCAGAAACTACGAGAGACTTTTCGGTCTCACATATACCTAGACCAGAAACAAATATTTGTGGATCACACAAACATTTGTCTCGGTGCGGGGATCGAACCCGCGGCCTCTCGTTTCGCAAGCTGGTGTCTAGCCAACTGCGCCACGGGGCTATCAATTATATATTATATTCCTATAGATATTATATTCCTACAAGAGGTACAAGTTTTCTCTAAATTTAAGAGGGGTTAGAGCCCAATTAAAAACGAAGTCCTATTGCGAGTTGTAGGTAATTCGTCAAATAAAAAATTATCGAAAATTAAAAAATAACATGAGTTTTGTTTCATATAATAAATAAACTAAGTGCTAAGTACGCTGTTACAATAACTTAGAAAGGAAAAATTTACTCTGCGCTAATAAATGTGTCAATAATATTAATACATTCCTTAGTCTCACATATATTTCTAATCCCACAAGAAGATACACTGTTGTGTTGTGGGTATCAAAAGTAAAATTGGGTATCAAGATTTTCGGTTTCACATACAACAAACTTTTGTTACAACGTCGATATCAAATTTATTATCACTGATAACTTGTTACTTATCAGTGATAACGTATTTGACTTTCACTTCAAAGTCAAAGTCAAATTATCTTATCAAATTGACTTTTACAAGTTCTTTTGAGTCGTCAATTTTAAACTATTGCCGCTTCGAAACGTGTTCTTTAACGCGACAGACTTGTCAATTTGATTTAACTTAACTCTTTGAACTCCAACCAATAATGTTTGATGCGGCTTATCACCACATCAGAATGAATGAATATTGGCAATATCAATTTTGCGCAGATTAATTTCGATTTATTGTGGGCTTATCCTAACCCATTAGATGATGGATCGGCCGCCATGCGCATGAAGATTCAGCGATCTGAATTTTGCTGAGTACAGAGTTGGACTTACGCTACATTATGGTAATCGGTGGCTAGCGTGAATACAGATTATAGTGCATAGTATTAGCCTTGTTAGTTATTCATTCAAATTGTGCAAGTATGTATAACAAGTGGTTTTTGCTCTGCTTTATAACTTATGAAGGGAATAAAAGTGAGAAATATGTGACATAGATTTAACAAATTTGTACATTTATGGATAGCGTTTCAATTAAAAGTATTGCTTTCATCATTATGATCATCATCAACCTATACACGTCCCACTGCAGGGCACGGGTCTCTTCCACTACCGAGATGAGTCAGGCCTTAGTCCACCACGCTAGCCTAAATCGGGTTGGTACACCTAAGAAATTCCCAAGAACTTTAGGTGTGCAGGTTTCCTCATGATGTTTTCCTTCACCGTTAAAGTAAGTGATAATTCATTATGAATACACACATAACTTCGAAAAGTCAGAGGTGTGTGCCTGGGGTTTGAACCCGCAACCGCCGAGCTTCTCGATCGCGTGCTCGAATCTCGAGGCCATCACGACTTTTGTATATAAATTCTTTAATAAAAAGAAAAAAAAGAACTGTATACAAATTATTTACGATGTTTTCCTTCTACGTTAAGTTATTTGCTATCATGCAATGAAATTTTAATTTTCCCAATTATACTCAAACGCGTCATCCTCCTGCAGATTTTATTACATCCTAAAAATATTTATCCTTTTCATAGCTCTATTTCTCTCCAACTTTAGTTCTTATTAAATTACGCTGTTCGTTTCGGTCGAACAACACTTGTCGGAACGAGCTGTAGCTTTGAGCTTTTGTCTGCTCAAAATTTACTGAGTTGAAGGAAAGCTAGGTGTGAACACTGAACATTTAACTTGACTTATACTCATTACATTAAGAGAGTTTGTCTTAAGTATAATACGATGCTGTAGAAAGTACAGGTTTAAGTGTTAATTAAAAACTAAAAGTTGATTAATCTTTTCGTTTTTATAAAATAGTACTTTTTTTACATACAGTATATAATATGCCTCGACTGACTATGACTGTCTCGTGGTCTCGCGGCACAAGTATTGCCGTGCTATCTAGAGGTCCTGGGTTCGATTCCCGGGTCGGGTAAAGTGTTATTGGGTTTTTCCATTAAGAAATTCTCAGTAGCAGCACGGAGTCTGGAAAAGTGCCCGAAAAACGGCAATAGGCTCGCCCACTATTACGTGGGACTGATACATACCTAGCGAAATGTGGGTGCAGAAATGTACCATCGGGGAATACAGGCGTGAGGTTATGTATGTATGTAGTATATAATATATAAATATGTGTTGGTGTTAAGGAATTTTTCTACAATCACGTTTCGCAAACTTTGTTACAATGTTTACGCGAGCATATTGCGATTTTCTAGACCTTTTTTCCTAATGGAAAACTAAAAAAATCTATTCCGACATGGGAACCCAAGTCTTGACGTCTCCATGGTATGCGTACATACATTGAACTTGTATCCGGTAACAGGTACCTATAAAAGGGACCTTACGTCCTTTTCGGTATTTACCTACACTTTACTTTACTGCCCTTCAGTTAGAAAAAGTATATAGTCGAAGGCGTCAAAGTTACTTTGCCACTTAATACAATTCATAGAATACGGTCATAAATATAATATGCATGCCATTTATAAATCGGTTCGCGTATATGACACTAGAATTATACAACTTCAAACTGTTCGACCTTTGCATAGCTCTATACGCACAAATGACATGTCTTCAAGCTAAAACGCAAGTCAAATTCGGCTGCAGATTCTGTCAATAAGCAGGGGACGTCAACAATGAAAAAGAGTTCTGGCCAGTATTTTTATGGCCCTATCCCACCACACACCCGCCACTGTAACTCCTGTGCTCCAGGATCAACAGCGGCACGCACAGTATTGACGCAGAGCAATGAAGCTCAGCGGATCTAAGGGGACCTAAATTTGTCATAATCCCGCAACGAAGTTAATCAGAAAGACAAAATAAAGGAGGAGTTGGAAAACAAAGAGTATCTAGTCTAGCCTGGCCAGTATGCAAAATCCATTAGTACAACAAAAGAAATATTAGAATTAATTCCGCATGGCGACAGCGCTAGGCCATGCCTCTCGATCAATATCGAATTTGCGGAATATTGAATGTCGTTTGTCATTCTGCAGGGCGCGCCCTCGGAATTCATTTGACGGTGATGTTTTTATCCGGCAAGCACGTTTGTAGCCTCGCCCCCGTTTATGAGTTTTCAATGGTATGTGGATTGTTTTTTTATGAAATCGTGTCTCGTATTTTATGTAGAGATAATGAAATTGTAAGCCCAGAGTCTGGTGGGAAGCCAAGGATTAAATATTCAAGTTACAGTTAGTAATGATCTCGTTTAGATGTAATAGAAGAAGCTGTAAGGTTTCAGAGTTCGGAATTTGCCACCTGTTCTAGTTTTGCATGTAAGGACGGCAGTTCGTATGAAGGATGTAGCTGGGTCCCTTAGAATTGAGTATACTCATAATTTCTAATTGAGTTATAATGTTCGAACGATCGGAAGAAGAACGATTTTTGAAGATCAATGATGCGAAACTGACCTTTTGTAATGACAGAAAAATTGGGAAGAGAAAGGAGTAAATTGACTCGTAGTAGATGTAGATTGTAAGTTTATTACAGTGGGCATTTTAAGTGTAACAAAGGTAATATTTTGATTTCATTCCTTGGCGAACCAAAAGGCTTTACAACATTAGGACATGTCAGCAGTAAAGGTCTCTAGTATAAAATTAATTAGCTTTTAAAAAACTTACTAAATAAGTACCTTCAATTACCACGATACTTTTAGTA
The DNA here is from genome assembly GCA_907164795.1 of Hemaris fuciformis. NCBI lineage: Eukaryota > Metazoa > Arthropoda > Insecta > Lepidoptera > Sphingidae > Hemaris > Hemaris fuciformis. Next base: position 4,339,434 of record OU015454.1, read on the forward strand.
AGCATACGCAATGATCACTTTCTTCTAACAGATACCTCCAAAAAGTCGGAGTCACTAGACTCGATATAACTTAACACCTTTATATTACTCCATTGCTCAATTAATCAAACGTACAAAATGCTTCGACTACATGACCAAGCAGATAATGACGTGTAAGAACTGCAAAACGTAATAGCTTCGCCGATTGAGGGCCATCACTTATAGAAATGGATTGAATTAGACGGCTCGTTTACTTAACGATTGTGATTTTATTCAGCGTTTCTAAGAACGCCTTGATTTCGCCCGGCTCTGTGTACTTTTGTTATTTTTTCGCTGACGTTCCAATATTGAATTGATTTGCCGGCTGTGGATAATGTTTGGATGGAAATTGAAATGGCGATTAGTGAACAAAAAAAGAATTTATACAATCGACTGGCTGATAATGCTTAGTTTAAATCGGTAAATGGACGCTTACTTGTATAATATATTTAACTAGCTTTTGCCCGCGACTCCGTCGGCGTAGACTACTGGGTTGGGTTCAGAAAGAAAATAAGTTGTAGTCTATTCTACTCCACAGAGTCCCATTTATGTCCATATCAAAAATCGTTTACATCGGTCAAATGATTTAGGCGTGAAAGCATAACATACATATAGTTACATATACATAGTTACAGTCGTCTACACGTCGTTTCATCATTCTAGCTTCAAAAATGACGAATTTCCACACAAACTTTCACCCTATTTTTAGTTTACCCCCTTTAAGTTACATTTTTTTACAAACTTTTAATGTCATATTGATTTATATCTAATCAACAGCCTAAAAAATAAGTTTCAAGCTTCTAGCTTTAAAAATGATAATACTTCCATACAACCTTTCATCCCCCCTTTCAACCCCTTAAAACCTCTTATCCGGGATAAAAAGTAGCCTATGTCCTTTCTCAGGGTCTAAACTATCTGTGTACCAAATTTCATTTAAATCGGTTCAGTAGTTTTAGCAGGAAAGCGAGACAGACAGACAGAGTTACTTTCGCATTTATAATATTAGAAGTAAGGATAAGGATTGTGTAATATTTTTAATTTATTTTGTCAGGAAGTCTAATGTAAATAAGAAAATACCATTGATGATTTTTGTTTTTCTTTTTAGGGTAGAACAAATACACGCATATTTTTAATTAGTACAATAAAGGCCTTGTTTCATAAAGTAATTTTAATAACGTATTTATAATTGGAAAACTGTAATTTAATTTCAAATACACAATTTACCTGTCAGACTCAAATAAAAATGAGCAATTTAAAAACTTTGGCCTTGTCAGCTAATTTTAATTTTTCAATTTAAGTAGTAACTTTAAATGGCTGACGTTATCTAAAGGTAAGTGTAGCTTCATCATTGTAAGCATGTGGACTGGGGACAATTATTACAATATTTGTGGATCATTAAACATTTTTCTCGACCAACCTACCAGTAGCAGCCCTTCATTTTTGTTTGAAATTTTTATCATTGGTCGTGTGATCGTAGTAAAATGAATAGGTGACAGACAAGCGGCGACACTCGTCACCGTACTAAATACTGTCTATTTCCCTTCTAATCTTATTTAGTTGTTCTCTGGTCAAATTTATTGCATACATACATACATAACCTCACGCCTGTATTCCCCGAAGGGGTAGGCAGAGATGCATTTCTGCACCCACATTTCGCCAGGTAGGTATGTATCAGTCCCACGTAATAAGGGGCGAGCCTATTGCCGTTGTTTATAGCAAATTTTCCAGACTCCGTGCTGATACTGAGAATTTCCTAATGGAAAAACCCAATAACCCTATGCCCGATCCGGGAATCGAACCCTGGACCTCAAGATCGCACGGCACATACTTGTGCCGCGAGACCACGAGACAGTCCAGTTTATTCCAGTTTTGCATACATCGTTATTCAGTTGCCAGTAACCACGCACGCGGGAAATTAATTAGCAGCACGGGTACAAAGCAAAGCCCTGAATCTGTATTAGTGTTTGACAGCGGCCGGTTTGCGGGCGCCGCGTCGCACCATTTGGTCCGCGGCCAGGCCAATATTTCAGGACCGGCCGTGCCTAATGAACGAAACCTGGGACTGCCTAATGTAATTGCTGTTGAAGCCTGGACTGTTGTTTGTTTAAAAATTGTTTTTTTAGGAATTCTTTTTAATTACTTTTTGTTGATGAGATGTTTTGTTAGATTAAATAAAGTTTTAATGTCGTGATGGCCTCGAGGTTTAGCCACGCTGTTGAGAATCTCGACGATCGCGGGTTCCAACCCCAGGCACATACCATTGACTTTTCGAAGTTATGTGTGTATTCACAAAAAATTATCACGTACTTTAACGGTGAAGGAAAACATCGTGATGAAACCTGCACACCTAAAAAGTTCTTATGAATTTCTTAGGTGGTGGACTATAAAGCCTAACCCCTCTCAGTTGTAGAGGTGGCCCGTGTCTAGCAGTGGGACTTTTATGGGCTGATGGTGTATGATGTAATACGGTTTTACTATGATAGAATTTTGTAACTTTAAAGATTAGTTGATTTTACGTAGCTATGGAGTATTTGTTGCATACAGCAAGTTTTGTCATAGCTGTGTCTGTTTCTTCACGAATTCTTTATATTCCAAGTGCGCCATAATAAATTAGGAACATATTACGTAATTTCAATTATTTTGAGTTATGCATGTTAAGAAACTCGCATTTATACCTTTACTATCCTTAACTCCAATATCAAATGCCATACTTGCTTATTCAACCAGTTTAAACCAAAACAGAACCTTCTTTCGTTTCTGAAACCTGTTTTAGAGTTAAGTCTGATTCATATCACGTACTCTTAGATGAATTTAATTTTTTTATGCACTTATCAGCTGCCCGTGATCTTAGCCGTCCTATGAAATGAAATGAAATGAAATGAAATTATATTTATTGAATCTATAAAATGTCAAATACATCACTTAGATTCAGTCATTTCAAAATTTGGTGTACCACCCTGTTCGGAAGGCAGTCATCACTAGAGAAGAACGGGCAAGAAACTCTAGTGTTGCTCTTTTTCAATCAAGAGATAGTTTACAATATTGATACAAAGAATGAATTTCCCAAATTAGAGCAGCTCATTAATACAATCTCAGACTGTTGTATTGAATATGAGAATAACATAGTCATCTTGAATGGAGAAACTAACATTTAACTAGGTTAAATTATAAATTTTAAATTCTTATAAATTTTAATTTTAAATTCTAATAAAAAAATAAAATGGTTTGAAAGACCTATAGTCCCAACCGCGAGTATGTTAATGACGTTTAAAAAACCAAATCCCGTTCCACACAAACGGACAAATTTGAAACGGTCCACAATTAAGTATCGCGAGCCGGAAGGCATCAGTCAGTGCGGCGTTCATCCGGACGCGGCGGATAACCGGCCTCTCCGGATAGGACGGATGATTTACCGTGACGTCATTACAGCTGAGCGCCGTGCGGGGATTTTTTCATATTATTGTTTGTTGCGTGTTTTTGTAGGACTTTGACCTATATGTGGTGACGTGTTTGTCCCGGTTTCAACTGGATATAATAATTAAATATTTTTATATTTTAAATTATTATTTTCATTTACATTGATAATGGGTAATACGTTGGCAGCTTTCGATTGAAATGCTCCGGTTTATATTTATGGGTTGGGCAAATGTTACAGGAAAGCTCTTAGTAGTAGCACGCAGTCTGTAATTCGGTACGAAAAATCACTGGTAAATGGAGTCGTCGGCATACTTTGTCATCAAACGCAACGCTTCACATTGGTTTAATGTATGACCGTGGAACCTCTCCGGTCGAGCCAGTACATATCGCAGTCTTATCTGACAATAGCCTACCACTGAATATTAAAACATCTCTTCATAGTTGTAATCTTAATAATATATGTATTTTCAAATGATACAATTTACTTTTCAATTTTCTTCACAAGGTGAAGAAGTATTCGGCCGGCATGATTGTGTCGACCAACGGGAGATCATCTCTCGCTGGTCGGCACTTTTTCTGGACCCCATTACGCTTACCATCAGGTGCAATGGGGTCACTTTGCCGTGCCAGTATAAATAAATAAAAAAAAAAAACCTATACTAATCGTATATTAGTTGTTCAAATCTGATTAATACTATGAAATTTTAACATTATTTCGAAGTTAGATTTATTTGTTATGCTTGCCAATGCCGCTTAACTAATTCAGACCAATTTTGGTGCAACTATATTTAATAAAGTGAAGACAACTTATATCAACACGCGTCAAACCGCAAGCGAAATTTAGTGTTTATATATCAAAATATTCAGTTAGAGAAACTAATATCAAGGTACGACAATTATTGATTGACGAAATTTTTCTTCTCTTGTACCGAGATCGCGTCTCATTTCCATTCAAATCCTTCACATTTCAAGTATAATAGTGTTGCGCTGAGAAATATATGCTGTCAGAGAAAATAATGGCCGTATTTACATATTGTTCACGTAGAAAATACAACAATAAAAAATAAAACAGTTTTTAAGTTTTGTTTTAGTCTCTAGCTTTGACTGAATTTAAATCTGAAACCGATTTATACAAATCCCTGGTAAAGCGTCACCTTTTTTCCTGACTGTCTGTTATTGCTGTTGATCTTTATCTTATGACTATATCTTACATATTGGTTGTTAAAGAAATGGCAATAAAATCTCAGTAACTTAGAGCACTAACGTAAACCATTGACTGGTTTGTGGCGATATTTGGCACGTAGATAGAGGCCAGTATTCGATGAAAAAGTATTTTTTTAAATTCACCCCTTAAAAGGATCAGACGAGGATCCAAAGAAAAGTTAGTTCGTATCAAGATCTATATATATATTATCGCGAGCGAAGTTTGGGGCATGAGAATTCACTATAATAATAAAGAAACGGAAAAATCTTAGTATCATTTTAGAGCACTCGTATAATGTAAATTAATAACGCACTCATATCTAATTAATCCTTTTGTACAAAAAAAATCTCGGTAAACACAACATATCAAAATATATACTATTTTTCCCAATAATAAATAAGTCACAGAAATATTCTTTTATTTTAAAATACATACATAGATACTAAAATAAAATACATAAAACAGCATTTACATTTAAAATAAATGCACATTGAGAACACTGAATAGATAAATGCTGTGATCACACGGTAATGGCGTAGCTTCGTAGCCGACTACTCGTAACACTCTGTAGCCAGTCGATAAACGCTCGTAGCGCTTGGCAACTGGCATGGTACAAACAACTTATCAATTATAGCCAGAGATAACTTGCTACGCGGCTTTGTTAGCGCTACGCCTGGAACGGATTTATGTGTCCATAATAATGAATTGCGGTCTTTCATGAAGCAGTCTTCATTAAAATATATGTACATATACAGGGTGTATTCAGACCGTGATCGGAAACTAAGGCAGGTAATAGCTAAGGTAATTACAAACCCCCTGGCGATAAAAAAAATCCCAGCAAAAAATAAAATTTAAGACAGCTCCTTTCATCATCATCATCAGCCCATATACTGTTGACCGCTCCGTTAACGTCATTAAAAAATCGACGATAGAACCTGTCATTCTATTTTTTTTATGTTGCATTTGCTTTAGACGACAGGATTGAAGTAAGAAAAATAACATAATACAAGTGTCTTGAAGTATGAAACAATATCCATACATTCATAAAAACACACCACAAAACTTGAAGTTGTTTTTATTTTTTTTTCATTTTTACTATTAATCCGAGCAAAATAATTGCAATTACTTATGACACCGACAGCTGTGAGTTTAATACAGTAACTCATATCAACAGTAAGCAGTTTACTTAACAACTTTCTGCCCACGATACGTGATCGGGATGCTAAGCGTCCAAAACTAGCCGATGTGTACATTTCGATTATCCTTTTCCAATATCAGAGATTAGTGGTCAGCCATCTTGATAGTTGTCTGTGGATGAAATGGAGAATATTGTTGCATTGTTAGATTTTTTAAATTTGTATATACTCGTATATATATACAAATTCCTGGGGGTGCTAAGAGGGGGACAAATTAGTTTTTTCAGACCCACGTGTCGCCCGTTTTCTTTATAGTCTCAGGAAATAGGAACCTAGGCCCTTTCCAAGCATAGGTTTTCAGTCCGTGCGTCTAGTAAGTATTTCCTCATATAAAATTTGCCTAAAATGCTGTTTAAATTTTCTACTAAATATATTTCTCAACCTGACTGAAAGACCAAAAAAGTAACTTATAATAATAAAAGTTTTTAACATTTATTTTCTACTCACACTTGTATGACTCAGAGATAATAAACCTTGCTATTTCTGGTACGGTTACTACTAATAATAAAATGTATTATTCAAGCACATTATTAACAGGGGTGTTGTAAAATCCAATCCATTCTAATAATACAGGGTGTGGTGGGGTTATTTGCGCACGGTATTGTTAAGTTAAATTGAGATAGGAGAATTATTGTTGACGTGAAATTGCTTTGGCTGATTGTCAACACTGCGCCTATTGATTTTGGCATTAATTAGGGAGATGTTGACAGTCCCCATCGTGCGATGGGGTTAATAGGGTATCTCGGTTTTTAGGTATTTTGGGAGAAATTAATTTCTTGGTATTGTTTTGTATTCGTTTAAAATGAGGTTGAAATTTACATATTAAATGTTTGAATACATGCATTTTTTTATTTGGAACCTACTTGGGGTAAAAAATATATTTTAAATTATTTTCTTGATTGTGAAAATAGTGAATAGCTGGAAAGTATTTTAATATAATTGTTTACTTGGACTGTTTAGTAGACATTGTCAAGGTAGCAGTATGGTAACTTTGCTTTGTTCTAATAAAGGAATAGAGGCCTTTTTCCCAATGTGGAATGCCAGTGGTGATTTAGGACTGATGTCAGAAGCTAGATCTGCATTTAAGTAATGTAATTTGTTACTTTCTAGTACAATAAATAATAATTTTGTCAGTATTTTACGCTTCGAAGTCTTAATCGTTTAAATATTTTTTGTTCTAGATGGATGCAAAACTGGAAAAGTATAGCTTCCTATCGATAAATATACGACGTCTGCCTCAAAATAAGAAAAAAAAAATACTGTTAAGCCAATAAAGATTAAAATGCCTTTTACAAATAATAAATCCATAAATTATCAAAAGCCAGTTATTCCAGACAACGTGCAATTAAATTACAAAACACTTGAAAGTTTTACTCTCATATGAAAACTCAATAGATCTACAAGAATTCAATTTAAATCTCGTTTCGCTGGGTAAACATTTTTTCCCTTCAATAAATCAATTCCCAGTAACAGATGTTGCAGATAACAGCCCAATTCAAGTTGTTTCTTTAAGTGCGGCTATAAAATACTCAGAGTCTAGAATCGAGACGGTTTGGAGTTTTCTTTGTAATGTTGGCTTTATATATATCCAGCGCTGTTACAAGCCAACGTAGGAGAATTGGATGTTTTCTCTTTTTGTTTATCTTCATGGCTCAAGCTTATTATTTTATTTAAGTTTATTGTACACATAAAATAAAAACTATATAATACAGTAGACTATATTAGTACAAAATGTGGTCTTATCGCACAGGGCGATCTCTTACAGACATCCATAGATGGAGATGTAAAAGAGATGTAGTTTAATAGTTTAAAAAAATATTAAAAAGTGTAAAATTGACGATTCAAAAGAACTTGTAAAAGTCTATTTGAATAAAGATAATTTGACTTTGACTTTGAGAAATGAAAGTTAGTCGTAAGTGCATAAGTTTAACTTCATCATCAGCCCAAATACGTCCCACTGCTGGGCACGGGCCTCCTCTACAACTGAGAGGGTTTAGGTTTTAGTCCACCACCCTGGCCTAGTGCGGGTTGGCGGACTACACATACAGAATTTCTTAGGTGTGCAGGTTTCCTTACGATGCTTTCCATCACCGTAAAAGTACAGAACAAAATAAACACAAATTAAGCACTTCCTTTTGTTGATGTGATGTCAGATAATGTTGGCTACTGAAAGGGTCATTGTACTTCGAAGGCAGTATATAATTTTGTCACGTGCTCTACGTCAAAAGCCCTTGTTATAATGTCTTATTACTTTGAAGTCCTGAGCTCTTTGTAAGGTTATCCTTTGATACACCCCTGCTTTTAGTTCGTAGGCGTTCACAAATATTTTTATCACACCATTAATTATGTGTGAATTTGTAATGAGGTTTATTTTCTTTTTTTATATTTGGCACATGTTAGCTTTTTGGATTTGCTTATTTTTTTATTTTTTTTTGTTTTAATTATTATTAACTGCATCGTGGTTTTGCGGTACTAGTATGTGCTGTGCGATCTAGAGGTCCTGGGTTCGATTCCCTTGTCGGGCAAAGTGTTATTGGGTTTTTCCATTATAAAATTCTCAGTAGCAGCCCGGAGTCTGGAAATGTGCCCGAGAAACGGCAATAGGCTCGCCCCCTATTACGTGGGACTGATACGTACGTGGCGAAATGTGGGTGCAGTAATGCACCTCTGCCTACCCTTTCGGGGAATACAGGCGTGAGATTATGTATGTATGTTTTTTTTTTGTTTTTGGGTGGTCTCTCGGCATAAGAGTGAGGCGTGTAATGAAGAAGTATCGGAATCATTTTCCATGACGAGCAAAGCATTATTGAGTTTTTATTAAGGAATTCCTCTGAAACTTCAATAAGCTAGAATTGTATCCAAATACAGCAATAATAAACATTTATTAATTTACATAATAAAACGAAAACATTTCATTAAGACATTAATATAGTAGTCAGGAGTTCGAACTGGGATACCCTGTAATAGAAACTGCTGCCCCCACTCTTGGATAAAAGATATCACCGTCAGCCCATAGGTACGTCCCACTGCTAAGCACGGGCCTCCTCTACAACCGAGAAGGTTTAGGTGTATCTATAATTAGGGGTGTGCGAATAATTCGAACTTACGAATCAAATAATTCGAATAACTAATCAAAAACTCGAATCAAATAATTCGAATATTCGAAAGTTCCCGAATAATTCGAAAATAATAATAATGCAGTAAGTAATCGAGTACTGATGTGAAAAGCGTAAAATACACTTTTTGAGTTGAATTTGTAAGTAAAAAATAAAAAAAATCTCTTACCACAAAAAAAATATTAGTAATATGTATCAGATTTTTGTGATATACAATAGAGTACACAAATCACTTAAAGCCTCGAATTATTTTTCAAAATTTTACGATTTATTGAGAATAATTATTTTAATAAAACGTTTTTTTTAATTCGAATTATTCGATTCGATTGGATTCGAACGATATTCGCACATACCTACATATAATACTTTATATTCGTGGAAAATACGTTATTAAATACATAATAACACTTCGGAAGTCTTTGGGGGACGCCTATGTCCAGCAGTGGACGTCTTTGGGCTGATGATGACATCATTCAATACAAATCTTAAAAATCGTAATAAGGCTCGTCGCCTGATAGGTGGGACTCAAAACAAATCTGGCAAGACTTGGGTGTAGTTTCACCTTTGCCAACTCCTTTGGAGATATTGGGGTATGTATGTATGGGGTCAACAGCCCAGCAGTGGGACGTATTTGGGCTGATGATGATGATGATGATGTATGGGGTTAGGTATGTAAGCCCCGTCTCTAATGCAACTTTGACGTTTCAGTATAAAAAATGTATTTAATTCCTACACAATAACATAGGGAAATTAGAATTAATCGATAAATTCATATGAATCCAGGAGATATTAAATTAGGAGGAAGATTAAACAGCGGCGCTCGCTCGAGTTTTGTTATTCCTTGGAAGTCCCGTTACATGTCATGTAAATTAAATGGTAATATACGCCCTCTGTCGGCGAAATTATGAATTTTGGCTATATTGCTACTGGGAATTTGTTCGTGTTTTGATTAATTTTGAATAATTGAATTACATACATACATAAACGCACGCCTGTATTCCCCGAAGGGGTAGGCAGAGGTGCATTTCTGCACCCACATTTCGCCAGGTATGTATCAGTCCCACGTAATAGGGGGCGAGCCTATTGCCGCTTTTCGGGCACATTTTCAGACTCCGTGCTGATACTGTGAATTTCCTAATGGAAAAACCCAATAACACTTTGCCCGGCCTGGGAATCGAATCCAGGACCTATAGATCGCACAGCACATACTTGTACCGCGGGACCACGAGGCAGTCGAGGCAGATAATTGAATTATTTATTTATTTATAAAGCTTCATATACACAACTGTATATAGGCGGACTTAATGCCTGCGGCATTCTTTACCAGTCTACCTTAAGGACCCCATATACGGTACGATTCGTCCATACGATCGATCTGATGAAAATCGTGACAATTAATCGCATCAAAAATGTTGCGCATACACGAAACGGCTAATCGTAACGATCGATCATTTACTTGTTTGAAGCTGAAGGATAAAGACGTGTTCAAATAATTAAATACATGCTCCATAAAATGGAAAATGAACTTCTTTTCCTTACCTATGTGGCGGTAGCGTTGATTCGGATTCAAAAGAAAAAAAGTAAATCAAAAAGGCTATTAAAGCGAAATCGGTTTTTGCATGTAAATCTTTTTTGTGAGGCAAAATTGAATCGTTGATTGTAAATAGCCATACACTGTAGATTAATCGTTACGATATTCATAATTGCATGGGTTTTGTTGCGATTTCCGACATCATCTTCGATTAAGTAAATCGTTAACGATCTTGACATACACCATCGAATCGTCGTTTCTATCGGTTTGCCGCGACGGATCGTACAGATAAATCTTACCGTGTATGGGGCCCTTTGTCCTTAGGGTGGTGGAGAAATGAAGCATGGTTAGTGTAAAAAGAAACTCGTTTGTCACTCGGCCACTCGCTACTCGTTCGTTCGTCACCAAGCAGTGTGCCTGTTTAATGTGTTGTTTTTTATTGATTAATTGTAGGTATGTAGTTTCCGATGATTTTGATTATTCATTTTACTTTGCCACTGATAAATATGTATTATTTTTGGTATGGGGATATACGGGATCCATTGAAGTAACATAATCTTTTTATCCCGGAAAAATGTAGTGTTCCCGTGGGAATGGGTATAGTTATAAATGCGAGAATAACTTTAGTGTCCTTTACGCTTTCACGCCTAAACCGTTTGATTGATTTGAATGATTTTTCGTGTGGACATAAATGGGACTCTGTGGAGTAACATAGACTACAACTTATTTTCTTTCTAAACACAATGCTGTAGTCTACGCGGATGAAATCCCGGACAAAAGCTAGTTTACAATATGCTTACACAACATCGGCATTTCCAATACAATTCTAGAGGAGGTCGTGTATAAGACGTCCTTTTGTAGGGCTCTCCCGACAGTTCTCACTACAATAGTCGTTTGTCTAGGTGCAACGTGGAATGGGATTGGAAAACGTGCGATATGCGAGGCAGTGTTTCTGCGTGTTTAAGTGTTATGAGTTATGACGTGTTTCAAAGTTTTTGTGACTACTTTTGGGTTGATTACACCTAGCGAGTACAGTGGTGAGTCAGTGTCCTCGGCTGAGTGCTCGGTTGGTATAAACACTTTAACGTGTGCTCGGCCGAGTGCTAGGTCGAGTAGAGAGGTGAGAGAGTCACTAGGATCCCAATCTGTTTCTAGGACGAGTACCCACCTCCCCGCTTCGTTCTTCTGCCCCCGCTCGGCACGCATGAATACGCCCTCGTTCGTTCGTCACCAAGCAGTGTTCGTGTTGATTTCTTACAGTCCCACGTAACAAATCTGATGACTAAGACTCACCCCCTAAGGCGAGCCTATTGCCGTTTTTGGGCTCATTTCCGTGTTTATTTCTTTATTAGTGTCGGATACATACTTGTACTTCTTTACATTTCATCTCAACATAATCCCACAAACCCTACTTTTTCAAATATCGAATGTCTTAAAAAGGAAGATTGTATTTATTACAAAAAATAATCTACGCGATAAAATAGACTGAAATGCAGCATTAGCTTACCTCAATGTTCGTTGCATTATATCTACCTATTTAAAAAGGGTTGAACTTTTTGTCGTCCATTGACAATGGATCCAGGATAATGGAAATAAATATGGAGGGCTGATGTTCGGCGGAGCGTGACGCCGACCATTGTTTTACACACAAAAATTCGCAGATCCTTCACGAATACTATTGTTCTACGACGATTTTACTCACAAAAATGAGGTAATAATTTAAAAAATGAAAAGGGTCTACTTGATCTGGAAAGTGGTCGTTTAAATTCTTCTTTTAATGAACTTCCTCAAAAATATTTGTTAGTGAGCAGGGTTAAAAGGTTTTATTATACAACATAACTTAATCTACACATCTATACAAATAAATAAAATTGGAGTGTCTGTTTGTAATATTGAAATAACCGCTTTTTAATAAATGCATATGGATGTATACACGGTACATATATACCTAAATATACCAAAATAACGTTTTTTACAATTTTTGTCTGACTGTCTGTCTGTCTGTCTGTTTGTTCCGGCTAATCTCTGAAATGGCTGTACCGATTTTGACGGGACTTTATTGGCAGGTAAAGATGAAATAAGGAGTAACTTAGGCTACTTTTAGTTTATCAATTTTCTTATTAAAAATAAAATTTCCGCGCGGACGAAGTCGCGGGCACAGCTAGTTATAATATACAACTTAACTCGAAACACAGCTCGCGTAAATGAGTTTACAAATAAACATCTGCCATTCACCTGCCATACAGGCTTTTGTGTGTGTTATATACAATATAGGCACATATATGTATAACTATGTTACTTAGACGAACAGATAACAAGCTTATTTTTCATACGATCTCCCTCCTCTGGTTTGTTCGATATATAAATATGTTACGCTTCAAATATGAAAACTTGTTATCGTCTATGCATCGTTTGATCGAATATCCTGCACTTGGTCAGTGTAGTACGTGATCTTATTAAAAGTTTGGCCAATGTGAATACCCAAGTTCCTTCTATTATTAATGTATAGAGTTTATGTAAACGTCTGTTGTCTATTATCGATATGTTTGACAGCTGTCAATAAATTAATGAGTTTCAAGTAGGCCTGTTTTTTCTTTTGTTTCTTTACCGCTTATTGAGATTAGATGTAGACAACAAACATTAGTATGAATTAGGATAAAATATGTATATAAAATCTATGTGTCATCCATATCAGCTCGATTGGGCAAAAATGTAAAAAGGTAGGGTTTCATGACTGTATTTTCCTTCAACTTTAAAGTGCCAGAAGTGTCTGGGAAATGAAGCAGCGACTGCCAACGATAAGTCTAGACTGCGGTTTTTATACATCGTAGAACTGCTACACAATAATGTGTTGTGGGATCTCGACATACTGGGTTCGATACCCGATAGGCAGAACGTTATTGAGTTTTTATATTACAAAATTCTCAATAGCAGCACAGAGTCTATTGTACCCTGTGCGCGGTACGAGAACATATTTAACGATATGGGTGCAGAAGTGCACCTTTGACTATCCCTTCGGGGAATATAGGCGTGACTGGGATTGTGTATATGTAAAAGCGTAGTTGATGGCCTCGAGGTTTAGGCGCGCGGTCGAGAATCTCGGCGGTCGGGGGTCAAACCCCTGGCACACCTAAAACTTCTTAGGAAATTCTTAGGTAGGTAGGTGTAGTAGAGCTGATGATGATGATGATCAAAAGCGTTCAAAATGTCGACATTGGCAATTTTGCAGTGTACTCACAGACTTTCGCATTTATAACATGTGATCCAGCCTATATGATGTTGTAATATACAGCGTGTATGCACATCTCAGCATCAAATGCATGGTACGACTATAACCAGTGTGTAGTGTTATTGTTTCGCATACTCTCTCATATGCAAATGGCTATTATGTTGAAGACAAATGTAGCAGACGGACGGCACAAACAGAGCGAGAAATGCGCCGCCCAATGGGTTTATTGTTCCGGACATAAATACAATCAACAGTTCACAGGATTCCTTGTGTAGATGTTTAGACGACTGTGGAATTAGGAGTCGGAAGTTCGTTGCTGATGTTGAGAGAAGTGAAATTTTATACTGTCAGGGATGAGAGACATAATTTAACTGTCTGTATTGTATTTTTTTAAATGTCACTTTAATTTACTTTTTTGTAAAATCTAATTTATCTTTATTTGTCATTAGTGGTTTTAATTATCATATCATAACTTTTTTGTCGTTCACTTCTTCTATGTATGTGTGTACTATTAGTGGGAACTATTTTGGATTATGAACTACTTTTTGTCCTGTATATTTTCGGTTGTAATTGTTGGTTGTTTTCTAAAGAAATAATATAAAGTGACGGTCATTGATGGTAAGAAAAAAAGGGGTAATCGAGCCTAAATTAAGAAAAACTATTATATCATCATCAGCCCAAATGCGTCCCACTGCTGGGCACTGGCCTCCTCTACAACTGAGAGGGTTTAGGCCTTAGTCCACCACGCTGGCCTAGTGCGGGTTGGCGGACTACACACCTAAGAAATTCCTAAGTACTTTTAGGTGTGCCGGTTTTATCACGATGTTTTCCTTCAATTAACAAAAACTATTATAGCAGTTGACATATTGCTACATATACAGCTGATTGCTAGATAGACAGGTTTACGCCAGAACGCGAACCACTTTTGTATAACTATGCTTTCATTTCTAAGCATTGATAAAACTTTTTATATTTTATTGTTAGTAGCCATGACGATACGCAGAAGGCACAAGGGTCGAGAAGATGTTTGTTAGAGTGAGGGCAATCATAATTCTTTCGTAACTACCTATATTTAAACACCCCCAAATCTTGATCAATGAATATTCCACCACGCCTGGATTTCTAGAAGAGATCGCTTTAAGCGAAAAGACCGCCAATTTGTCCAATATGCAGTGTGTAAAACGACCGTGATCGTTAACTAAGACCGGCAATCTTTACCGTCATTAGAAACACATTAACGTTATAAAAATCCCGACAATAAATTTTGCTAACAACCATAAGTATTAAATGTATGTCGTCATCAGCCCAAATACGTCCCACTGCTGGGCACGGGCCTCCTCTACAACTGAGAGGGTTTAGGCCTTAGTCCACCACGCTGGCCTAGTGCGGGTTGGCGGACTACACACCTAAGAAATTCCTAAGAATTTTTTAGGTGTGCAGGTTTTATCACGATGTTTTCCTTCACCGTTAAAGCAAGTGATAATTCATTGTAAATACACACATACTTAACTCCGAAAAGTCAGAGGTGTGTGCCTGGGGTTTGAACCTGCGAACGCCGAAATTCTCGACCGCGCGCCTAAACCTCGAGGCCATCACTGCAGTGTTAAAACTTAAATGTATGTGGTGATTAGGAAAACGACATAGTTTTTATTTACTGTCGGAATTTTTTTAACGTTATGTGATGGTAATCACACATAGCTCGGAGAACTGATGGCCGATGGGGCCGAAAAGTTCTCGAGTGGAGGCTACGTACCGGAAAGCGCAGCGTGGGACGTCCCCCGACAAGGTGGTCGGACGACCTAGTAAAGGTCGCGGGACGTCGCTGTATGCAGGCTGCTTCCAACAGGTCCCTGTGGAAGTCATTGGGAGAGGCCTATGTCCAGCAGTGGACCTCTTTCGGCTGATGGATTGATTGATTGATGGTAATCACCGTAGCTATTACCTGTCTTAGTTTTCGATAACGTTCTATTTACACCGTGTTTATACACGTATAAGTTGATTTCTCTTGTTTTATTTTTCTGTTTACATAGTGTAGGTACAATAAAGTGTTTTATCTATCTAACTACGCGGACGCAAAAAAACCTTTATAATCTACCTACGAAGTTCGGAAAACACGGGATCTAATTATCTTGATTTTGTGTACACTAAGTTTTACAGCACATAAAATAATCGTGAAAAGAACAGCTAAGATTTCTGACATTTTCTTGGGCGGACGTACTCAGGAGGGATGATTGGATAAAAGCCCTGCGTAAGACATGTTATGGTCAAATTGATGTACACCTATGAGTATAATAGACTTTCACCCATAGAATTTTTAGTATATTCGTATCTGCTCTTCGGCGATCACATCACTTATAAGTTTCCAAACATCTATCTTGACTTAAATTAGTGTAAATGATTAGTGTATAAAGCTTATAGAAGAGCCTCATTATTATTAAGGCCTAGCTGTGCCCGCGACTACGTCCGCGCGGAAAATTTATTTTTAATTATTTTTAATAAGAAAATATATAAACTAAAAGTAGCCTAAGTTACTCCTTATTATATCAGCTATCTGCCAGTAAAAGTCAACAGACAGACAAACAGACAGACAAAATAGTAAAAATCGTTATTTTGGTATATGTACCGTGTATACATCCATATGCATTTATTAAAAAGCGGTTATTTCAATATTACAAACAGATTCTCCAATCTTATTTATTTGTATAAATGGATTGTCAGGTCGACAAAGACGCCCGCCTTGTGTACTGAACAATGGGCTACAAATAGGCTAACAGAATTTGCTCCATTACAAAGCAGCTCAATTCAGCAGAAGTCTGGAAATGTGCCCGAAAAACTTGTCCCTACAACGTGAGACTTATAACATAGATACAGGTTAAAAAGAACCATGATATTATTTCTTCTTCTAGAAAGAAGGTTGGAGGTGTGACTGTGAAAACTACTCACAATTAATTATAAAGTAATTTAACGGTGAAGGAAAACATCGTGAGGAAACCTGCACTCATAAAAATTCTTAGGAGCGTAGTCCACCAACCCGCACTATGCCAGTGTGGTGGACTAAGGGCTAACGCCTCTCTATTTCAGAGGTGGCCCGTGCCCTAAGTGGGACGTATATGGGCTGTTGAAGAAGAAAAAGCTACTGATAAGCTGATTATGTCCACCATCGCTCCCTTGAATCCTACGCCCTACCTGCGTCACATTCCATCAAAGATAAAATCAAGTGAGATCGCTCATGTTTACCTTTATTGCTGCTATCATAAACAAAAGAATCCAAGGTGAGTTCGTCTTTATGCGCCGTTTCTGAGTTTACGAGTAATCCTTACATTTTAACTTGGTCGTAACTGTGAAAACACATGTTTATAATTTTATAGGGTTACATAAAAGTTATATAACACCTATATAATGCGCGGTTTAGGCGCCCGGTCGAGTCTCGGCGGTTAAGGGTTCAAACCCCAGGCACACACCTCAAATTTTTTAAAGTTATGTGTGTATTCACAATTAATTATCGTACTGTAACGGTGAAGTACAACTTTGTTTTAAGGTGTGTAGTAGGAAATTCGTAAGAACTATTAGGTATGCAGGTTTCATCTCGATGTTTTCCTTCACTGTTAAAGTAAGTGATAATTCATTTTTAATACATACTACATATCTTCGAAAGGTCAGAGATGTGTGCCTCGGGTTTGAACCCGCGACCGCCGAGATTCTCCGCCGCGCGCATAAACCTCGAGGCGATCACTTCTTCGCTTGTATATATGTATATAAAGTAGCAAAATTCATTAAAATCGTTCAGAGCCGTGAAACTATCACAAACAAACTCAGTTTCTCGTTTGTTCTATTACGTCATCAAGCCAATTATATTAAATTGATGGAGACGACTGCATCTCGTTAACTCCATATCGGAGAATAATCAAGTGTAAGTTGCATATAAATCAACAAATTACTCGTCTATCGTGCCACCCACCAATTATTATGTAAAAACATTTTTTCATCGTAGTCATTTTTAAAGGTCGTGGAGTTGAGAATGCATGAGTGAATTTGGAGGTGGCGCGTTTAAATACTGCTAGTAATTGTTGCTGTTAAATAACTAGTAATTCAAGAGAAACAAAGAAAGTATTTTGGTTATCCTTCCATACTAATATTAACTATTAAAGCGAAAGTAACTCCGTTGTCTATCTGTTTATTTCGTTGTCAGGCATAAACCGCTGCACTGATTTTGATGATTACTGGTATGGAGATAGACAGGACTTTAGGAAAGGCCCGAGTAGAGCCCACTACAATACAAAATGTATCCACGAAACATTGCTCAGAAAGTTATGGCAGGCGTTTTAATTAGAGTTCTGTACGTCTGAATAAAAAAACGGAACCCTTATAAGATCACTCGCCTGTCCGTCGGTCACAGTCAATTATCCAGGCAGAATGGCTAGTTATGAATAAAATTAAAATATAAGAATATTTTAAGGTAACTTCATCAGCGTACGATAACACACCAAATTTCTACGCAAGTCCAGGCGAAGTGACCTCAACTTTCCTTTAGTTATCGCTCTTTCTGTTTTTCTCAGCCCATATACATCTCAAAAATGTTACTATATAAACGAAACTACTCTTTTTACTTCGCTTTAAGACGTTTACTGTGGAACAGTTGTGGTAAATTTTGAAGAAATAGGCATATTTATTTAAAAACTTGGCCTTTACGAATTTACGCCCAGTCGGATCTAATGAGTTAAATTAATTATCATATCCCAGTTCCGTATTATCGTAATCATATCACAAATACCTAATCTGTTTGTAATATTAACATCGTGTTTTAAATATTCATTCTTTTCCTTCTTTCTAAATTTAATACGTGTGCCACCTTCACTACTTTTATTATTCCGTTGTGTATCGTGCCCGTCTTGTTGGCGCACTCAGCGCTATTGCTTTTAAATGGATCCGATTTTTTAAAATGTAAATTAGAGTTCATTCGATTCTGAATATTGATTAAGTTACCATTTCGGAAGGTGAGTTAGAATTACATTAGCTCGCTTTCTTTCAAGGCGGGTCGAATGAACCATGTTCGTGATTAATTTGAATATGTATTCCGTTCTGAGTTTCTTTGATTGAATATTCTGAATAAGAAGTTTTGGAAGTAGCTTAATATAGTCTTTTGGGTTGAACGAATGAGCGTTGCTTAAAGTAGCTATCGTCTACTATACCTATACTACATCATCATCATCATCATCATCATCATCATCATCAGCCCAAATACGTCCCACTGCTGGGCACGGGCCTCCTCTACAACTGAGAGGGTTTAGGCCTTAGTCCACCACGCTGGCCTAGTGCGGGTTGGCGGACTACACACCTAAGAAATTCCTAAGAACTTTTAGGTGTGCAGGTTTTATCACGATGTTTTCCTTCACCGTTAAAGCAAGTGATAATTCATTGTGAATACACACATAACTTCGAAAAGTCAGAGGTGTGTGCCTGGGGTTTGAACCTGCGACCGCCGAAATTCTCGACCGCGCGCCTAAACCTCAAGGCCATCACTGCTAGTTACCTATACTACCTATACTACACGATTTCTTATTGACATATCTGTAGTGTCCTGATCTATCAGGGTTGGTTCGTATAAATAAAACTGGCCCGTCCACTCAATCCGATGTCCGGCGTAGTAATGAACCGGTTTGAATGGGGAACAGCGCTTATATTATAATTTATTTTCGCGTTTACCTTATTATTTATAACATGTATACAATGTCAAACCAGTATGCTAAAGTGTACATGTTAACGCGGTAATTGACTACGAATTTACAATTTACATCGGTATATAAAAGTCACGCCTGTATTTCCCGAACAGTTGGCAAGAGTGCATTTCTGTGCCCGCATTTGGCCAATTATGTTTTTGTAAAGAGTGCATTGCCGTTTTTCAGACTCCGAGCTGCTACTGAGAATTTCAGAACGGAAAAGCCCTATATCACTTTTCCTGACTTGGGAATCGATCCCGGTATCTCTAGATCGCACAGCACATACTTGTGCCGCAAGACCACGAAGCATTCAGTAATTTACAATGTCACATACGAACTAAGCTATTTGTCAATTGGATATTAACTAGACGTCTTCAATTTATCAAATCAGTGAACAGCCGTATCGTCAATTTATCGATATTAATAATTTCACCAAGTCCTGTCACGTAAAAAATCAATTTCAGTGCAAATAAAAAGGTCGAAATTCATTGAAAATTGCTAAGTCAGAACATCTGACGTCCAAAAACGAGAGGTTTACGAGCATTGAATACATGAGGATTCTCTTGAAGTGTGTATTTATTTATTAAAACGCACACCGCAATTGGCCCTTTGACTGTATATAGTACATGTTTTATTCAACGGAATACGACTTAAGGAATCTGTATACACACCGCATTTCGAATTTACTACTTGCGAAAATGTCCAGCAATACTTCTAACATGGCGGAGCTAAAATCCAACATGAATAATCAATGTCAAAAATGTTTTACGTGTTATGCTTTTAATGTTTCACAAATTAATAGTTGGAGTCATGTTAAGTGTAGATTGTGTTAATTATAAGAA
Organism: Hemaris fuciformis; assembly: GCA_907164795.1. NCBI lineage: Eukaryota > Metazoa > Arthropoda > Insecta > Lepidoptera > Sphingidae > Hemaris > Hemaris fuciformis. The sequence goes on from OU015454.1 coordinate 4,359,704, forward strand.
GATGAAAACAAAATATCTAACTCACCCTGTCGTTTCGTTTCGAAAACAGCATCAGAAGAGGCACATTTTCATGGTTATTACCTTAAAACAAAAAAGCACGAATTAAAAATGGTTACACCAAAGTTAAACAGTAGCCTTGAGCCATCAGCCTTCTATAACCAAAGAAACTTGTATCTGCTAAAAGTCTGTCTGTGTTTCAAACAACCGTGCTTTTAAAAATAGATTTGATATCATCATCATAAGCATGGGCTTACGTGTATGGACACGTCCTACTGCTGGGCACGCGCCTCCTCTACAACTGAGAGTGTTTAGGCCTTAGTCCACTACGCTGGCCTAATGCGAGTTGGTAGTTTTGATACATATTTTATTTAGTTATTAACGATTTTGAATCGCTTTATTATGTCATGGGAACATTTAATACAAAAATACACGATGCCTGTTATAGCTTTATGAGCATATGTTTCGTAAATGTGTTTCATATCGTTTTGGGCTCCGCTCCGGCCGTGCTTAATTTCATAAAAAAACGTAGCCTACTTCGGAAGTTCCCGTCTATATTAATATCTACATTTTTACGTTACAAAAAAAAACACTGTTGAACACTCTTTTTTTTATAACATTAATTTTATACATGTGTGCATGTATATTTATATGTTATTCTTACAAATTTATTTAATATTTTATTTCTTTCTAGCATTATTGAAATCCACTACCTCAACTACAACGTTTTCCAGCACCAAAGGTTGACTGCACGAGATCGCAGCTATTTTTAGCTAATTATTTATTCTAGTCATCATCGTCATCAGTCCAAATACGCCCCACTGCTGGGCACGGGCCTCCTCTACAACTGAGATGGTTTAGGCCTTAGTCCACCACGCTGGCCTAGTGCAGGTTGGCGAACTACGCACCTAAGAAATTCCTAAGAACTTTTAAGTGTGCATGTTTTATCACGATGTTTTCCTTCACCGTCAAAGCAAGTGATAATTCATTGTGAATACACACATAACTTCGAAAAGTCAGAGGTGTGTGCCTGGGGTTTGAACCTGCGACCGCCGAAATTCTCTACCACGCGCCTAAACCTCGAGGCCATCACTGCTTTATTCTTGTAGTTTACAATAAAGTATTTAAAATAAATAAATATAAAAAAAAAATTATATCCCTAATCATTGGTTCTTCGAACTGCCAGCCAGTGTGTCTTGCATATTAGACATGCTAATGTGATTACGTAATAATGGCACACACGTAAATAATAGTTATTCTGTACTAACGAAGCTCCGGGCCAACAGCACTGCTTAAATAATTGCTCTTTCATTAATGCAACACTATTTTCCCGTTCAATTCTACACCCAATGTAATTACTACATTTATGCGTCATGTCTTAATTGTTTGTATATCGAATTTGTACATCGAAAGATGATAGTGGGTTCCAGGAATATTTGATGAAAATATATCTCTCAGAGCTTTATCATCATCATCACCAGCCCATATACATACGTCCCACTACTGGACACAGGTCTCCTCTACAATTGAGTCGGTTAAGGACTTAGTCCACCACGCTGGCCAAGTGCGTGTTGGCGGGCTACACACCTAAGAAATTCATAAGAAGTTTTAGGTGTGCAGGTATCATCACGATGTTATCCTTCCCGTTAAAGTACGTGATAATTCTTTGTGAATACACAAACTGCGAAAAGTCAGAGGAGGCTACTAAATATTTAGAAGTGGGTTCTTATGTAATAGTCAGTGTCGGTACTTCCATAGAAGCCCAAAAGGCCAGTTTGCCTTTTAAAATTCCAAATAGTAAATTTTTAAGCTTGAAATCTTTATTTAACTAAAGCAATTTGTTAAATAAAGCCTCCATAATAAGAAAATATAAACTAGATATTACACAATTAACTTTTAACGTTTTTGGGCTTCTATGGAAGTCCCGCCACTGGTAATAGTACCGTATTTTTAGCCGATAGTAAGTACATTGCGATCTAATAAAACTATGAAAACATAAGGAACTATGATGGGTTTCTTTCAATAATTGAAACAAACATATGTTTCCGCAGTTATATAGTTAGCTGTTTTTAAGTACCACTGGTTACGTAATCGAGGGCCAGTAAAAGAGCACTTTTCTAACTAATTTTCAATAGCCCAGCTTTCTTGGCTTACAAATTTACGAACAATAATGTTTATGCTTTAAATCTTTATGTTACAAAAGCAATTTGACATATAAATGAGTATATCTTAATACCACAACAAACAATTATAAACTAGACATTGCACAATTAACGTGTAACGCTTTTGGGCTTCTATGGAAGTGCCATCACTGCATCTATGTAATGAAATGAAATAATATTTATTGAATCTATAAAATTTCAGTCTTATATTCAGTCATTTCAAAATTTACCATCCTGTTCAGAAGGCAGTCATCACTAGAGAAGAACGGCCAAGAAACTCTAGTGTTGCTCTTTTCCAATCAAGAAATAGCTTACAATATTGATAAAAAGACTAAAATTTCCCGAATTAGAGCAGCTCATTAATACAATCTCAGACTGCAGTTGTATTGAATATGAGAATAACATAGTCATCTTGAATGGAGAAACTGACATTTAACTAGGTTAAAAGTTCATACATACATACATAAACTCACGCCTGTATTCCCCGAAGGGGTAGGCAGAGTTGCATTTCTGCACCCACATTTCGCCAAGTATGTATCAGTCCCACGTAACAGGGGGCGAGCCTATTGCCGTTTTTCGGGCACATTTCCAGACTCCGTGCTGTTACCGAGAATTTCCTAATGGAAAAACCCAATAACACTTTGCCCGACCCGGGAATCGAACCCAGGACCTCTAGATCGCACGGCACATACTTGTACCGCGAGACCACGAGGCAGTCATAAGCAGTTAAAAGTTCATAAATACAAATAAGCAAATCAGGCAGACCAGTTCACACAAACAGCACCCGTTCATGAGTAAAGAAATACATATTTAAATTAGTCCAAAACACATAAGTTACAAGTATTTGATGTATTTGATGATAAGTATTTGCACCACATGTTGCCCGGTCTAAGAGTGTGGCGAAAAAACTTTTTGCGACCCCCACTAATTAGTCAAGTCCACGTTTCGCGTAAAAATAATGAGATAAACGTAAGAATGGCGCACTAATGGCTAGTGTCATTAGGTGCGGACGCGTCGAGAATTCTGAAACAACTGCTTATTACGTGTGAAGAAAATTGTCATCACAATATTGCATGCACAGTGTATGTGGTTGCATCGTAAATACTTCAATCTATCAGCCGAAAAGGTCCACTGCTGGATATAGGTCTCTCGCAATGGCTTCCACAGGGACCTGTTGGAAGCAGCCTGCATACAGCGACGTCCCGCGACCTTTACTAGGTCGTCCGACCACCTTCTCGGGGGACGTCCCACGCTGCGCTTTCCGGTACGTGGCCTCCACTCGAGAACTTTTCGGCCCCATCGGCCATCAGTTCTCCGCGATATGTGACCGGCCCATTGCCTCTTCAACTTGCTAATCCCCTGGCAGGGCCGCGCCGACCCCCGGAAGCGCCTGTGTGCGAAACCTATTAAGCGCCTCTAATTTTTCCACACTTCTCGCTTTTCTGTTTGCGAAATTGTTAATATATTAAAAAAAAAAAAAAAAATTAAAAAAGGGGTTTTTAAATCATTTATAGGGTGTTCGTCGTGTGCATAATCAAAACTCTGGAATTTACGTCATGGAGGTTTGGATCTGGAGGTTTAAAATTCAGCCTCAACATCTAATTTTTCGGCAATTTTCATGGCATCGTTTATAATTTCCTGAAAATATGTGTCAGTTCTTATTTTTATCAAAAACATATTTAATTCCATTGAAGCATCTAAAGCAATTTGCATATTTACATTGACGGACTGCAGAATTTTGCTCACAAAATTTACTTTTGTTAATATTGTAGGTCATATACTTATTTAATGAACAAATGAATGAAAAGGTGCACACATTTTCTTCTAGACATGTAGTGTCATGTTTTGTCTTCTGATCATATGATATTTCATATAAGGCATCATAAATTTCTGTTAAATTTCTACATAGTGATATTAAAGCATCTATTCTGCTTGACCATGTATCAGACAAAGGTCTTAGGGTCAGATTCATGATATTTTTTAAAAATAAATCCTATCTTTTAGTAGAGGACGAAAAATATTTATATAATTCTGGCACAATACTAAAAATTCCAGTCGTGTGATGCTTGAGATTGGCAGCGTCGTTTACTATTAAATTTAAGCTGTGGCTAGCGCTCGATACATAGGAAGCGGGGGGATTCAGACCCAGCAATCTTTTTTGAAGACCATTATTCCTTCCGCGCATATTTGATCCATTATCATCCCCTTAAGTTGTTTATGTCCAAATTGATTTCGTTTAGCTTTTATATTATAAAAGACGTTAATCCAGCACCAGTTGTACTTATAATTGGACAGAAAGCTAGGAAATGCTCTCTTATTTACTTTCTGGTTTCTGTGTTAAAATTGATAAATCTTATTATAATATCTACTTATTTGCTCGACGTGTGAAACGTCAGGAGTACAAACCAGTATTATTGAAAAATATTTATTAATGCAACATAAATCTATACTATCTATACTATTATAATAAAGAGGAAAGGTTTGTATTTTTGGAGTTTTGTATGTTTGTTACGAATAAACTCAAAAACTACTGAACCAATTTCGATGATTTTTGGTATGAATTCCGGGATTAAAAGTATACTATGTTACTTCGGTGGGTTCCATCTATCTCCATACCAAAAATCATCGAAATCGGTTCAGTAGTTTTGAGTTTATTCGTAACAAACATACAAAAATCCATAAATACAAACCTTTCCTTAGACGAAGTAAAACTTACATGTTACCAAAGGATAAATTTGAGCATAAAAATCCAGCTAAATACCGCCCGAATACATGCCTACAAAGCGTATATAAAATAATAACTACATGCATTAGCGAACTAATATAACACGTATGTCAGAACAATATACTTTCAGAACAACAAAAAGGCTGCTGTAAAAGAAACTAAGGATGCAAAGAGCAACTTATAGATGGAGTCATCTCCAATCAGGATTTCCGGAATAAAAGCAATATATATACACCATGTATATAGATTATCAAAAGGCATTTGATTCAATCCCGCATACCTGGTTGATACATGAATATACAATATATACATATTCTACAACATTACAAAATACACCCCACGCTTATACAGATTTTAAAAACAACAATGAATAATTGGTCTACTGTTCTTAAAATTAAAACCTTTTTCAAACTTATTAATCAATAGTAACTGCGGATATAAGTTACGACAAATAACTCTGAACATACTCTTAGCCACCTAAAGTACATGGACGATATAAAGTTGTATAGCAATAGCCTTGAATGACTACATAATTTAGCTGACATTACCCAACAATTTCCCGAAATATTTGTATGGCCTTTAACATAGACAAGTGTAAGAAACAATCTGTACGAGCAATAAGAGACTTAAAATAATATTGAAAAAAAAAAAAAAAAACAATTATAAAAATAAAAATAAAATAAAACACTTACTTACGTACGAGTTCTAATTCAACAAAATTCTATTTTGAATAAACATGTTTTAAATAAACCCAAATGTTGAACCTCAAAAATTACTATAAAACCTCTCCTCTTAAAACTTTGAAGCAACAAGCTGGAGCTCTTACTATGCAATTCAATCACTTCAATCTTGAATTCAAATCTAAGTCACTATGTACCGCAAAAATATGTCAAAACTAATTTGCTTATTCCCTCTATCTTTACAATATATGTTTCATACATACAATTTATTTACCTATTCGTAAAACAAACTGTTATCTCAACCTCTTTATATTCATATAATTACACGATATAACATAACTATTACACGTCACACAATATAATATATACAGTAACACTATGGTACATAATCTAGGTCTGTTTAACCGAAGACTTGATACAGCAATCCGCTCCTGCTGGCACTGAACGTGCTTGTATAGAATCAGCCCCACCATAACATTTCAATTATGACAATATCATCTCAAAATACCGACATACATTTTATCAATTACTATTTATCTACCCTTTTACTATTTATTTATATTCATATTTCTACGAACTAGTTAAGGCGACAACAAAACATAGAAAGTTACGAAACGTTCCACACCATGAAACAAACAAACAATACAAAAACACACTATTACGCTTATCAACGAATCAAGGGAACTGAATATAATAAACAAGGCATCTTCCGCACAAAGTCGAATACCTCACGTATTTCACCTCACCACATTCACTCACCCATTCGTATCGCAATCTCAGTTGTAGACTTCTTGCCTGCACAACATATAAACGAACCTTTATGCAAGCAATAAATAAATACAGTGGACTCTCGGTAATCCGGCAAACATTTTTCAGGGCAGTGTTGGATTATGGAATTTGTCGGATTATAGAGTACTGCCTAAGACCCCCTATAGTCCGGATTTTTTTACAAAAGAGTACCTTGTAATCCGACAAATTACAAATGCAATAAGATTCTATACGTTTTATTATAAAATTGACGTCATTAATGCTATAGAACTTACAAAAAATATGCACCAACATTACATTAGCAAAAAATTGTGTATAAACAAATGTACATACTAAAATAATTAAAAATTATGAATAAATCAATTTAAGATACTTGAAAATATTCATCAATATATTTTTTTTGTTTAACATTGTTGAAGTGCGAGACAATGTCAGATTACAAGGGGTGCCGGATTAAACAGGGGCCGGTACCGGGGGTCCACTGTATAGCCATCAGGTGCACACGTAGTCCAATCTTTTTTATTTATAATACGCATTGTAATGTAAATACATATGTATATTTAGAAATCGGAATATTAATTGATTTTTTTAATAAAAGGTTTATTCGGCCAGGGGCAGTAACCCGACATCTATTTGTTACTTAACTGTATTATACTGCCTCGTGGTCTTGCGGTACATGTATGTGCCGTGCGATCTAGAGGTCCTGGGTTCGATTCCCGGGTCGGGCAAAGTGTTATTGGGTTTTTCCTTTAGGAAATTCTCAATAGCAGCACGGAGTCTGGAATTGTGCCCGAAAAACGGCAATAGGCTCGCCCCCTATTACGTGGGACTGATACATACCTGGCGAAATGTGGGTGTAGAAATGCACCTCTGCCTACCCCTTCAGGGAATACAGGCGTGAGTTTATGTATGTATGTATGTATTATATTGTGTGTTACTTCTCAACCTAATAGAAATCTGAAACATATTATATTCGAATCACACAATTTTTTTTTCCCTAATATGGGAATTGAACCCGCGGCATCAGACCGTATCTAAGACTGCATTTACCATCTATAACCTCAAGGAACATGAAAGTAATACTCAGGCATTTCAAATAAACTGTGAAATCCTTACTAATACGTAGCATTCGTAGAATTCATATAAATTTCAAGGAATTCATTTTAAATCTATGAATATACAGAAATATCAACGCTACCGAGCGTTAATAAGTTTTTTATACCCACCTCTCTGTTTAAATATAAATAAATATAAATACACCCAACAGTCACATACATAGTTCTGACCCCACACTAGGATACAAGTCCTGTGTCGTGGGTATCAGAGACTACGAGAGACTTTTCGGTCTCACAAACACCCAGACCCGAAACAAATATTTGTCGATTACACAAACATTTGTCTCGGTGCGGGGATCGAACCCGCGGCCTCTCGTTTCGCAAGCTGGTGTCTAGCCAACTGCGCGACGGTCTAGTCTGTGTTTATAAGGACTGGCACTCGGAGTCGGAGCGAAGCACAGAAAGTAATCCGTGACAAAGGATTCTGGAGTAATTGCAGTTATAGTGAAAACCTCGACAAAAACGACAAGGCTTTTTTGGTAAGCTTTACCAGTTTAAATATTCACGTACATTAAGCATCATTTAATTGTAAAACACAAAGAGGTTTCCTCATTCAACAAAATAATTTGGGTCTTTAATCGATAACTGTAAATTGTAGTCTCGCCATAGACAAACTACTTGAAGTCATGGCAGTAAGAATAGATCAACTTAGCAAAGTAACTAAGATTTTCCCAAGCTCAATAGAACTCATCCCTTTTTTCTTCTATTGGACTATTTGCGAACTTTGGAAAAAGAAACTGAGCGCGCTAGAGCTTTTTTACGAGGAAAAAAAACTGCTTTTTAGTGCTACATGGACAAATGAAGATAATGAAGAATGATGAAGATAATGACTTCTTAATAACTGCATTCGATTCGTATTTAATCTCCGCAAGTATGACCATGTGTCTTCCTTCCGTTCTCATTCTTCTTCATTCGTCAGCGTCGAAATCTTCGCGCGCTCACTACACTATATTCCTTCTTAACTTCTCCTAATGTCCCTTCCTACATTACCCCCTATTTTCAATTTTTACATGCCAACCATGAGAGAAATCTACGATCTTCAAATAACCTTCTTCTTCTATGCCCATCGCACACTTCCGATTTCATTCATTCTTCTTTTCCTGTGCAGTCTATACTCCTCTGGAATGCACTTCCCTTGGAAATCAGGACGAGCACGACTCGTTACGCGTTCAAGTTGAAAGTTCGAAAGTTGTTAACAACCAGAATGGCAGATTCTTCACAACAATAGTATGTATGTATTTATTGTATTTTAAACCTTATGTATTTATTTATGTATATATATTATAATTTTATTATGTATTTAAGATAATTATGTTTTTTTTTCTATTGTATTTATGTATTAGCTTAATATTGTGTGTAGTATATTGTAATTTAATTTACACCTACGCTTTTCATATCTGCACCATCTAAGGTTCGACTAGAAGAGAATGCCTCAGGCATTAAGTCCACCTTTACATAATATATGTATAAAGTGTAAATAAATAAATAAAATAAATAATGTTTTGTTTTCTCTTGTCTTCGACCTCCACTTCAGAGAATCTCACACATATTTTCAATCGTACCACAGGTCAACGCTGTTGCCTGGCGCACATCCATGTAACATTCCGCAATAATTTGTGGATGCTTTGAACGCCCATCCGCAGACCGCTGGGCTATGTCGGTTACTTTAGTACTCCTACGGATCTCCTCATTTCTGATTCGATCTCGTAGGGAAACCCCGAGCATAGCCCTTTCCATACTTTTATGTGAAATATTCCGGCCCGTTTAATTAAATTAGAAGTTGATGTCAAAATTCAACAATGTGATTTTTTAATAGAGCTCTTTTACGTCTATAACGCTAACTAATTTTGATTAACTTGATTATAATAAATAGTTCTTAGTTCCTTTTTATTTTGGATACACTGAAATGATGACACGTCAATACATGTTCAAAAAAAAATTAGATTGAAATATAACTGACGTAAAATGCGTAGGTCAATTTGTTTATTTTTAATTGTGTACCAGATTTCACGGAAACACATTAATTCGTTGGCAGTAACAAACATGCAAATAATAATAGTGTTATTGCTACATTTTTCAAGCAATTTCGATACATACATACATACATAAGCTTTACCAGCTTAAATATTCACGTACATTAAGCATCATTTAATTGTAGAACACAAAGAGGTTTCCTCATTCAACAAAATAATACATACATACATACATAAACTCACGCCTGTATTCCCCGAAGGGTTGGGCAGAGTTGCATTTCTGCACCCACATTTCGCCAGGTATGTATCAGTCCCACGTAATAGGGGGCGAGCCTATTGCCGTTTTTCGGACACATTTCCAGATTCCGTGCTGCTATTGACAATTTCCTAATGAAAAAACCCAAGAACACTTTGCCCGACCCGGCAATCGAACCCAGGACCTCTATATCGCACGGCAAATACTTGTGCCGCGAGACAACAAGGCAGTCGATACTCTTTCAATTTGAAAAACAAACATATTGTCAAACCGCTGCAGTCAAATTGCATTATTATACCAAAGCCGCAGTATTCCATCTTCCTAGCCAAGTGTATTATTATTCGAAAAGATACAGCTTTATTAAATGATCATTCAGGCTTACCGAGCATTTTTCTCACGTACAAATATTTATTCGAGTCAACCAGCCTTGCCCTTCAATTAGCCCTGAACTTTAATACGCGGTGTCGGAAATATAGGCCCATTTGTTAATCTGTTGCCTCAGTTAATAGAGACACGTGACTTAAAGGAAACTACATTGTGATGTTACGAATTCGGAGTGTGTACGGTGTGTGCTTAATATTTAATATGTTTTCTTCAGGTTCGGCCTGTTTGTACGCTGTTAATTATAATTACTGTTACGGAAATGTTTCGACATGTTTTTGTTGTTTAATAAAGCTTATACAGGGTGTCAAAAGACCGTGATCGAAAACCTAGACAGGTAATAGGTACAGTGATAACAAAATCATTACTGTTAAAAAAAATCACGAAAACAACAATTGTGACGTCAGCAATGATGACGTTGTTTGTGTGATTCGCAAGTATTTGTGTCGGGTCTGGGTGTTTGTGAGACCGAAAAGTCTCTTGTAGTTTCTGATACCCACGACACAGGACTTGTGTCCTAGTGTGGGGTCACTGAGAGGTTTTAGTCGGTATGCTGGCGTAGGATTTTGGTTAGGGACCAAACTCAGCTATTCGGATAATTGATCTGCGCGCCGAGTTGGAAGGTCAGAGACCCCGATATACCTACCCCTTTTGGCCTCCCCAGAGGTACCGAACATGGGGCTTAAGGCGCTTTCCTCTCGTAAATAAAAAAAGTGTGGGTCAGAACTATGTATGTGACTGTTGGATGTATTAATAATATACTTCATATAATTCACAATTGGTTCCATATTTAAAAAAGAAATCATATATCTACAGAATCAATGTGTCTTTCCGTAAAGAACAATTAATATATCCATCAGTGCGCCTGTACTGTATTTTAGAGTATACTTTAGCCAGCGAACACAAGCTTTTCAGTAAATGCATTTGGTTGAGCAAGATATCAAGTTTAAAATAAATGTATTTTAGTTTCTAGAAAGTTCGAAATTTAATTCGCTTTTGCTATTTGTTTCAATTAACAATGGTTGATAGCTGAAGATTTCATTTTAGTTGTACAATGACTTTTAGTTATTTACGTCGTGACAAGGCTCTGGAATAAAAATAAATTGGTCCTGGGTTCGATTCCCGGGTCCGGCAAAGTGTTATTGGGTTTTTCCATTAGAAAATTCTCGGTAACAGCACGGAGTCTGGAAATGTGCCCGAAAAACGGCAATAGGCTCGCCCCCTGTTACGTGGGACTGATACATACTTGGCGAAATGTCGGTGCAGTAATGCACCTTTGCCTACCCCTTCGGGGAATACCGGCGTGAGTTTATGTACAATATGTATGTAGTTTATAACTCTTTCTTACTTCTCCTTTATACATTTGAAGTGAAAACTTCTTTAGCAGCGGTGTACATTTTTTTGGGATGGGTAAAAAATGGTGAACTCGCCTCAGATCACGTGACCCTGATCAAAAATGCGTAAGACGCATTATGTAATATAAATTTTCATGTTTGTGTATGATAACGCAGTAAATATTGTTTTTTATCACGTAAATGATAATACTTTTATATTGATAAATAAAGTAATTCGTGCGAAATTATTCCCTAACCATTCCAAAATATTAAAAAATGCACAACGTTAATGTTGAAGTTTTCACTTCTGCCGACACTCGCGGAATGGCCCCCGTTGTTATTTTTATGATGAAAGTTGTGTTTGTAAATGCATGCATTAGTGATATAAAAAAATCTTAGAGCTTCAATAAACGTAGATTTTGGATTGTGTAATATTTTATCTGTTAAGCAGTGAAAACTTACTTATTGTATAGCTTGAAATACCGAAACACGTGGCCTGGAAAATTATTCTACAAATTAATTTGAAGACAAAATTTCGAACCTAGTGGACTACCAGGTAAGTAATTGTGATTGGGTGCATGTGGTCGATAAATTTGTTCAACGTCTGCCAACGTCCATACCACGTTGAATACACCGGTTCTCGTCCGATCACCGAAGTTAAGCAACGTTGGGCGCGGTTAGTACTTGGATGGGTGACCGCCTGGGAACACCGCGTGATGTTGGCTATTTTGTTTTTTCTCTATAGTTCTTTTTTTCTTGAGCAGATGTCAATTTTTTGCATGACTAAAATTTTCTTTAAACTCCGTATTTATAGACAACGAAGTTTAATTAAGTTGTTATGTTAAATCGAATAATAAGTGCGCAGAAATTAAATTGAAATAACAAAAGAGCATCGCAAAGCGCATTTATGCCAATGACAGCACACAAACGTCTCAAATTAAATATCTTTAGAGTTTTAATGAAAAATTTTCATCAGTTTAACACAAAGGCGTTTGGAATTAAACTATAGTCAAAGCTGCGCAAAGGGTGCTTTGCTATCGTCTCAAGTGGCCAGCAAACGGTGCATTCCAGGCTTCCGTTTCTACTCACTTTTGAGAGAACAAAATTCCCCCGCCGAGTTTCGCGAGATGATTTTAAAATGCAATTTCGAAAATTTTAGTGGAAGGTTTTTTTGACTTAACTTGGGTCTGTTTTTGTACTAGGATTACGCGCAACTCCTTTGCTTAAAAATTGTTTAAAAGTCAGCGAGTTTTTTTTTATCTTTCTTTGTTAAATAACATATAAATTTATGACAGCCCCGTGGCGCAGTTGGCTAGACACCAGCTTGCGAAACAAGAGGCCGCGGGTTCGATCCCCGCACCGAGACGAATGTTTGTTTGATCCAAAAATATTTGTTTCGGGTCTGGGTGTATGTGAGACCGAAAAGTCTCTCGTAGTTTCTGATACCCACGACACAAGACTTGTATCTTAGTGTGGGATCAGAACTATGTATGTGACTGTTGGGTGTATTTATTTATTTATTTATTTATTATTATTAGGAAGTACGGCAAACTATTTTATTTTTAACAAATGAGGAAAGCAAGCCGATCATTTTATAGCTTCGCAACATCAAATTTTTTACATATGACAAACATAACCAAGTTTTATGAGTAATATACGACGATATATAGTATATAAGACGCTTTTCATCCTCTAGAACTTTTATTAGGCAATTAATTTTGAAATTGCCATCATAAAATGATATAAAATTACAACTTTATTAGTTTAAAAAGTATTTACTGAATGAAGCATCTCGGTTTCTCCACTTTGACAAATTTTGTTGCGGCTTACAACTCATTTAAATAAATTTATTTCATTTAGATGATAATTTAGTATAGTTCCTTTGTCGGTCCGGTTATAGAGAGGTCTCTGGTTCGGTTTCTGGGTCGAAAAAATATTTGGATTTTATGTAACAAAGACTGCCTCGTGCTCTCGCGGCACGAGCATGTGTAATGCGATCTAGAGGTTCCAGGTTCGATGCCCAGGTCGGCTAGTTTTATTGGGTTTTTCCATTAGGAAATTCTCAATAGCAGCTCGGAGACTGGAAATGTGCCCGAAAAACGGCAATAGGCTTACCTCCTATTACGTGGGACTTATAGATACCTAAGGTAACATTTATAACATTAATATGCAAGTGCAGAGAGCAGTCTACAAATTTCTACTAAGTAAATCATTACGCAGATAATGCGACAAGCTTACTCTAATACGCTCGTAAATTTCGCTGATTATATTTTATGAGACGTAAAAAGGCATATTAGAATTTAATGTAGTTAAACTCGGCTAAAACTAATTATTTTTGGGTACGAAATTAACGGATTTCAGGGTTTCATTTTACAGGCAGAGTAGCGAGGCCTTGACTCGGTTTGAGGAAGGTTGGTTAATAACTTACTAAGAAAACGTAAGGGTTTGTGGACCTCATACAAGGAATTCGATTTCCAGAACTCGCAAGTATGTAGTACTCATGATGGTTTTGTTCGATGCTGTAATTAAAGAATTATTCATGAAAATAGTCCATTAGATTCCTCGCTTGCCCTGAGGCATATGTATGCAGCCTTGATGCTATTACCGGGTCAGGTAAAGCGTAATTTTACATTTAGGAAATTCTCAATGAGACTTGAAAAGTCCTCCTATACCGGCCTTCTATAACGTGAGACAGAAACAGAATATATAGAATGTTAAAAAGCCTCTGCCTATCACTTCAGGGGTATGGATCGACGACGCAACTATTTTCACTAATATTATAAACAAAAATTTTAACAAAACAAAAACCGCCTTCAAAAAAACCTATTCCAAAACAAATTAAAATGCACTAAAAAGTAAAAAAATAATTGCGTTTCTTCTATTACTTAATTATAATCAACTTACTATTTCTCTACATCAATATATAGGTACGATCTATGTGTTTACGACGCAAGAAGCTAGGTAGGTTCTTCTATATCTATCCACTTCAAATCTAACTCAACACATACCTATGAATAACAAACAATGATTAAAATATTTTTTAATGTTCTCCTATGTAAAATTAAATGAAAAATATTAGACTACTTAAAAGTCAATCAAATTATTACGATAATATAATGTAGTTTTAATTATTGTTATTCTTGGAGGCGGTGTCAGCCAAGGTAGGATTCTCGTATTATTATTCATCATCATCAGCCCATATACGTCCCACTGCTGAGCACGGGCCTCCACTACAACTGTGATGCTAGGTATGCACATTGTAGTATTTCCTTGACTGACACCGCCTCCAAAAATAACAATAATTAAAACTACATTATATTATCTTAATAATTTGATTGACTTTTAAGTAGTCTAATATTTTTCATTTAATTTTACATAGGAGAACATTAAAAAATATTTTAATCATTGTTTGTTATTCATAGGTATGTGTTGAGTTAGATTTGAAGTGGATAGATATAGAAGAACCTACCTAGCTTCTTGCGTCGTAAACACATAGATCGTACCTATATATTGATGTAGAGAAATAGTAAGTTGATTATAATTAAGTAATAGAAGAAACGCAATTATTTTTTTACTTTTTAGTGCATTTTAATTTGTTTTGGAATAGGTTTTTTTGAAGGCGGTTTTTGTTTTGTTAAAATTTTTGTTTATTTTTTAATTTTTAGTGAAGCCACACCCGGGATCGAACCTGCAACATCATGCGTTGCAAATCGGTTACTTTGCCACTCCGCTACCACCAGTCTATTATATGGTTATAAAACTCATCAACAATACGCAAATGTTTCTACCACACACTCGGCTACCACCGCTTCACACATTTAATACACCTTAAGTAATGCAATTAGATCGTTTGCTTCATGTTGCAATGCAGCAACAAACGTAAGCGCATTACAATTTGATTCAAGACAGTTAGAAATTCGGCCACAAATCGCATCCATACTGTACGCCGTTAACGAGTTCCATTGACATTATATTATATTTGACTAGGACAATTACTTGACCATAAAGAGGTTACGGTAGGTGACTCAAATATCCGGATAGCCTATAAAGATTCGGCCGAGTATCGTTAGTTTTCTGCTAAGAATTGAAGAGTTCCGTTACTTTGTCATGGATACCATAATTAGAACTTAACCAAACTCTCATGAAATTACCCTAGAAGTACATTCTAACCAATAATAAAAAGGATTCATCAAAATCGGTTGGCATGATATTAAGTTATTCGTCGATTTGTCACGCACATTGGTGAAAATTTAAGATTTTTGTGGTTTTCTAATGGAAGCTATTGTCACAACTAGACCAAATTCAAATGGGACCAAACTGGAAGCACCAGCTTTCACTTAAAAAAAGAATCATCAAAATCGGTTGGCATGATATTGAGTTATTCGTCGATTTGTCACGCACATTGGTGAAAATTTAAGATTTTTGTGGTTTTCTAATGGAAGCTGTTATCACAACTGGACCAAATTTAAATGGGACCAATCTGGAAGCATCAGCTTTCAATTAAAAAAAGAATCATCAAAATCGGTCCACACAGTCAAAAGTTCTGAGGTAACAAACATAAAAAAAAAAAAAAAAAAAAATACAGACGAATTGATAACCTCCTCCTTTTTTTGAAGTCGGTTAAAAAAGGCAAACATAATGACAAGCAATCATTAATGTAAAAATCGACCGATCTGGTCTACCCATTTGTAGAAAAATCGTCGATTTTTTAAAGTATTCAATAAATAATTCGAGAACTTTTTACCTCATCGGCCATCAGTTTCTTTAGTTAGAATAGAGGCCACGTATCGGAAAGCGCAGCGTAGGACGTCCACCCACAAGGTGGTCAGACGACCTGGTAAAGGTCGCAGGCTGCCTCCAACAGGTCACCGTGGAAGTCATTGGGGGAGGCCTATGTTCAGCAGTGGACTTCCTTTAGCTGATGGATTGGATTGGATTGGAATAAATAATTCATTATCATCATCAGCCCAAATACGTCCCACTGCTGGGCACGGGCCTCCTCTACAACTGAGAGGGTTTAAGCCTTAGTCCACCACGCTGGCCTAGTGCGGGTTGGCGGACTACACACCTAAGAAATTCCTGAGAACTTTTAGGTGTGCAGGTTTTATCACGATATTTTCCTTCACCGTTAAAGCAACAGATAATTCATTGTGAATACACACATGACTTCGAAAGTCAGAGGTGTCTGCCTGGGGTTTGAACCTGCGACCGCCGAAAATCTCGACCGCGCGCCTAAACCTCGAGGCCATCACTGCTAATAATTACTTAGAAATAAATTACGTAACAATTATTCAGATCGCTGGCATTCAACAAAAACGAGATATCTGCGACCCAATTACAAACAAACGCTGGCCCGAACATCAAGATGCTATCTGAGCTCAAAGGCTTCACTACTTATTAAACATGGGCCGATACTATCTCGTGTTTTGTTCGGTCGTATTTATAAATTACTTCGAGGTCAGTGAAATACGATGGACGGAACAAAAGGGCCCCACGCTCGTAAATTTCATCTTTACGTTTGAAGGTTTCGTAATATTTATTTATTCGAGTTAAATTTCTTTCGATTTATCCGAAACAGTTTTTTGTTACTTGAGATTGGGTCGAGAATTTCGGCGGTCGCAGGTTCAAACCCCAGGCACACACCTCTGACTTTTCGAAGTTATGTGTGTATTCACAATGAATTATCACTTACTTTAACGGTGAAGGAAAACATTGTGATAAAACCTGCACACCTTAACAGTTTTAAGGAATTTCTTAGGTGTGTAGTCCGCCAACCCGCACTAGGCCAGCGTGGTTGACTAAGGCCTAAACCCTCTCAGTTGTAGAGGAGGCCCGTGCCCAGCAGTGGAACGTATATGGGCTGATGATGAGGTTAGCATTAAATGAAATTACCAAGCTCTAAGCAAGTTAGTTAATGGGCACGTCTATAAAAATGATATGATGAAATATTCCATAATATAGCAAAAGCATCAAAATTATTACGGCCATTATTGGAATTATAGTGTTGGCAAGTTTTTTAATCTTAATAAATGTCGCACTCGCACAGTAAACTAAGTTTTGACTTTCAATACTCCGGACAAAATTAGATTAATATGTACCGACTGACCGACGCAAGGTTGATGTCGTATTTTATGAACTGGGACGGTAAAGTTTTTTTTTTTTTTTTTTTTATACTGGCTCGGCAAAGTGACCCCATTGCACCTGATGGTAAGTGTAATGGAGTCCAGAAAAAGTGCCGACCAGCGAGAGATCGACGTTGGTCGACGCAATCATGCCGGCCGAAAACCTCTTCACCTATCTTGTGAAGAAGTTTGGGCGACTAATACCATGGTGAACAAAGGATCGCGAGAAACCGGCCAAAAAATGCCGGCACGGTCATCCTTTCACCATGATTGAAGCCCCCCCGAAAACCGGATATACACTGGCTGATCCCGGAACGCGGCACACTTGCATGTGCCACTATGGCGGGTTTTACGCCCTGTGTACGGTGGTCGCTATCCTACCACCAGCAAAGTTTTAATGGGAAAGGAGGCTAATGAGTAAGTGAGCCACCTGATGTCAAGTGATCACCGCCCATGAACACCCACAATACCAGAGGAGTCGTCGGTGCGTTGCCGGCCTCTGTGGAAAATATAGGCTCTTTTCTTGAAGGCCCCTTAGTCGTATGTGTAAATAAGTTACTGAATTGAGAATAGAGTGTCAAAGTCAAATTATCTTTATTCAAATAGACTTTTACAAGTTCTTTTGAATCGTCAATTTTACACTTTTTAATATTTTTATAAACTATTGCCGCTTCGAAACGTGTTATAGCTGTGGAGAAGAAACGGCAAGAAACTCCCTCAGCAACACGAAATGTCATTTTTTTTAAAATAGACAATCGCATTTTTTTTTTCAATAAACAGTTTCAATTTTACATGATAAATGTCATAACGTTAAATGTCATAACGATACATGTCATAATGATACATTTCATAACGATACAAGTGTAGTGTGGCCTGTCCGCCTGTTTAATCAAATAAATACCTAAATACACCCAACAATCACATAGGTACATAGTTCCGACCCCACACTAAGATGTCCTGTGTCGTGGGTTTCAGAAACTATGAGAGACTTTTTGGTCTCACAAACATCCGGACCCGAAATAAATATTTGTATGTCACACGAACATTTGTCTCGGCGCGGCATCGAACCCGCGGCCTCTCGTTTCGCAAGTTGGTGGCAACTGCACAAATGCGAAAGAAACTTTCCTTCTGTTACGCTTTCATGCCTAAACTATCGGGGAACACAGGCGTGAGGTTATGTATGTATTTTTACTTGATTCAAATGCACGTCATAATTCATGATAAGTGTCTTCTTTACTTTTACATTTCACAACATTCCACTCTAAACTTTGGTAAATAAACTTTTCTCTGAAACAGGTCATCGAACCCCAAACTCCACAAATGTCAACTCCTTTCACGCACATAAATAAACAAAGACTATTCTGTCCATTTAGGCGTTGACTCAATAGTTCTGAAGTTTGAAAGTTATTCCTTAATAGTATATCATTGTAATAGAACATTTAAGGTCAAATGATACGTACTTTGACTACTTCATTCAATGACCTCATTGACTTAAGTGTCATTGAGAACTTGAACGATGGTACATTAAAGAAATATACATTATAGGGCTATAGTACATAATTTTGCTATAAATCTTCAGTTTGCTTTCTAGATGACCTATATAACAATGATAGCAGTCGAGAATTGAACCGCCCTTTACTTTCCATCCAGTCCTTAGCTAGAAAAACATGTATGAAATGTTCCAAGCATGATATGCCTTGGGATCGTAAAAAAAGATCGTCCCCATTCAAGGTACCTGCTGTCTTAAGTTATTATGCACTTAACTTACCAGACAACATCTTATAGTGACCATATCATATTAAAAACCTTTTATGTTTTTAAATAAATAAAATCGTGGTCTCGCGGTACAAGTATGTGCCGAGCGATCTAGAGGTGCTGGGTTCGATTCCCGGGTCGGGCAAAGTGTTATTGGGTTTTTCCATCAGGAAATTCTCAGTAGCAGCACGGAGTTTTGTGCTCGAAAAATGGCAATAGGCTCGCCCCCTATTACGTGGGACTGATACATACCTGGCGAAATGTGGGTGCAGAAATACACCTCTGCCTACCCCTTCGGGGAATAGAATACCCCCTTGGGGGTAGAATCAGTCAAAATCCTTTCTTAGCGTATGCCTACGTCATAACATCTACCTGCACGCCAAATTTCAGCCTGATCCGTCCAGTGGTTTGGGCTGTGCGTTGATAGATCACTATGTTAGTCAGTCAGTCACCTTTGAGTTATACACATATATATTTAGATTAATTCTCACTTTCTTTTAACAATTATTCTCGAGAATTATTTAACCCTGACTATAAATGCAGATAGTGCATTCATCGATAGATGCAGATAGAAGTGAGAAGTGAATATCTAATCACTTCGAGGCTGGACGCGGTCCAACATCGTGCCTCTGACAGTTCAATTTTCTGATGCTTCCGACCAAAAATACGCGCACTCCATACACTCTTCGGAATAAAATTTATCTTATAAATATTTTTGTTACATATGTACTTAGAACGAAAGAATTTTGATAATATAGTTGGCTAAGGAGTTTGTTATGCTATCTAAACTATATTTTAGAGAAAATATCCATTACCTTTGGTAGAGGTATAGACAGAACCACAAGAATATATACGAAAGGTAAAAGTAGTTTAAGTTTTTTATTTATCAATAAAAATCACATAGCATTATATTCAATTTTAAAACACCGTGGCGCAGTTGGCTAGACACCAGCTTGTGAATCGAGAGAATCATTTGTCTCGATCCCCGCACCGAGACAAATGTTTGTGTGATCCACAAATATTTGTTTCGGGTCTGGGTGTTTGTGAAACTGAAAAGTCTCTCCTAGTTTTTGATACCCACGACACATGACTCGTATCTTAGTGTGAGGTCAGAATTATGATAATATAGCACCGTCCATACTAGTTTGTTTATTCCTCTCCCTGCAAGGTTGCCTGGTAGAGATCGCTTTAAGCGATAAGGCCGCCAGTTTATGTCACCAACTATACTTTGTTTTATATGCTTAGTCTGTACATGTGGTGTGAAATAAATAAAGAGTTATTATTATTATTATTATAATTCAACGATTTCGTTTCTCCTCCTTTAAGGGGCAAAAACACGGGCCATGGCCAAGTGCAGGTAGTAGATGAATTAGGTTAATTCTGTATTTTCACTATTTAAAAACTTTCGGGTTAGACGGCAAGTATTGAGGATTACAGCTTTTTGTAGTAGCAGCTAGCTTAACGGGTTTAATTTTAAGGCTGACAAACTAGAATGTAGTGTTTTTGGTATAACTCCGGTACTGGATATGATTATAGGTATTGTGCGGGTGTGATTGACTTTCCATTGTGATTTAATCTCTATCGATAGATCTGTGTATTTCGCTATTTTTTCTGTGTGTGTTGTCAAAAGGTTGTGGGTATTACATACGGCAATATCTATTAGGTAAACTGATTTATTGTGTTTATCGTGTAGAGTGATATCAGGTCTATTATTGTAAATTGTTTTGTCCGTTATGATGGTTTTGTCCCAATACAATTTAAAATTTGAGTTTTCTAATACTGCTTCCGGTTTGTATTTGTAATACTGAACCTTTTCTGTGACAAGATTTGTTTGGATGGCTAGGGCTTTTATTATTATTATTATGAACATATATATGTGGCTGTTGGGTGTGTTTATTTATTTATTATGATTGTTATTTTTTAACAGTAAAATACTATATAAATAAATATATTCGTGGTATTGCGGTACAAGTATTTGCCGTGTGATCTAGAGATCGCGGGTTGTATTCTCGGGTCGGGAAAATGTTATTAGGTTTTCAATTAAGACTTTCTTAGTAGCAGCACGGAGTCTGGAATTGTGCCCGAAAAACGGCAATAACCTCGCCCCATATAACGTGGGACTTATGCAATGGTGTAAAAGTGCACCTCTGCCTACTTCTTTGGAGAAGTAAGTATTAAGGAAGTAAGTATATTCTGACTTTGTTGGACTCAATTATTGTCTTTGTTTTTACGATTGTGTTAATAACCTTAATTGAACAGCAGTGAAACGAATAAAGTGCGATGACGACGTTTTACTCAAGGGAGACTGTTAATAGACGCCCTATTTAAATTAGTAAACCTAAATTCAACAGAAAATATAAATCCATTATAATTTCACCTAACATCGCATATTCCTAAGCAATTTTCTCGTAATATCATCTCAATATAACAAGTAATTTACCTTAATTAACTAACGTGTTATAATTTATGCTCGCACTAGAACACAATGCGACGAATACAGAGACACCTAATATACTGCGGGCCGAAAAAAATGGTTCCAACTCAATCTTAATGAACATAATGCGTGGGCTCCATTACGGATAAAACCTGTCATTTTTTCTTAGCAACTACCCTCGTTAGGGGCAGCTGTATTATCTTTTATCCGCGGAATAGTCCTTTATTCATAGTAACGTCTTATTTTATCCTTGTATTCGACGGATATGAGTTGATAGGGCGCAACGAAGATCGCCCCTTTGAGCTCTTAATTCTCCCTTTACATTATCATTTAGTGGAGCATAAATGATAAGCCTTCATGACAATTTTGTGGTACTTAAGATTTTGTTTTGCCTTTATACCAAGTTAAGAACTTTCAAATTTATATACCCATTCGTATTGGATGACTCGTTTCTCATTTTAATAGCTAATTTGCTCAAATGAATATTTGTTTAAAGGCAATCGATAGGTACTGATAAAGAAATTTTGAATGATTTTATTGTAACGATTGAAAAAATAAGTGAAATCTTCAACATTAGCGTTGTGCATTTTTTAATATTTTGAAATGGTTAGGTTAGGTTAGAATCATTTCGCACGAATTGCTTTATTTATCAGTATAAAAGTACTGATATCATTTACGTGGTAAAATAAAATATATACTGCGCTATCGTACACAAACATGACAATTTATATGACATAATGCGTCTTACGCATTTTCAATCAGGGTCACGTGATCTGACGTGAGTTCAACATTTTTTATCCATCCCAAAAAAGTGCACAGTGCCGGTAAAGAACTTTTCACTTCAAAAAATCTCTTACCTGTACCCCAATGGACGGACTTGTATTTCTATAACTAAGTTTAGACTTAAGCCCCACGTAAGAGGCCGCGAGCTCAATGTCAGTTACCGGACAAATTTGCATACACCTTGCGTCCAAGTATCGAACCAGTAGGTAACCTCTCGACCGTATGTCATTTTCCATTTAGAAAATATTTAAAATAAATGCTAAAATTCAACAATGTATTTAAAAAAAAAAAACTATCGCACGAAACATTTATTTTGGCCCGCACTGTCAGTCCTATGTCGAACACAAGTATTTGAACAGTCTCATGGGAAAATTTCAAACAGTATTTTTGCCGCAAAAACATTTTTTCGTCGCCCATTGATCGTAACTGTCCACATCCCGAACCCAGGCCATTAGTCGTTAGCTACAAAAAGTCGCTGCTACCGATCGATTGACTGTCAAACGAATTTTTACCTTGCAAATATTTTTTCATTCAAAATTCAACTGACATATTTTTAACCAAAGCCACGCGGATTTACCACCTAAAGGCTTTTTGCATATTGTTTAGACGTATAGATTGATCCATACATTGAAATAAGACCCTCTGTTCTACTACAATAATGAAAACAAATGTCTTTTCGTATAGGTAGAATTTTGTAACTGAATTTTGAAACGATTGTTCCAACAGATTTTATTTTTACTTAAGTTGAATTAACATGAAGACGTGATGGCCTCGAGGCTTAGGCACGCGGTCGAGAATCTCGACGGTCGCGGGTTCAAACCCCAGGCACACACCTCTGACTTTTCGAAGTTATGTGTGTATTCACAAAGTGTTATCACGTACTTTAACGGTGAAGGAAAACATCGTGATGAAACCTACACACCTAAAAGTTCTTAGGAATTTCTTAGGTGTGTAGTCGGCCAACCCGCACTAGGCCAGCCTGGTGGACTAAGGCCTAAACCCTCTCAGTTGTAGAGGAGGCCCGTGCCCAGCTTTGGGACGTATATGGGCTGATGATGTGATGATGAATTAACATAGCAATTTATGATTATTATCATCTGTACTTATAGGTTCTTACACAGGGAGCTTCACAGTACAAAAATATGTATTGTAATAAATTTATTGTTGGTTTAATTTAGAACTTTAATGTATTCTCTTAGAACAATATATATACGTGATATTTCATTGTCAATACACACATATCTTCGAAAAGTCAGAGGTGTGTGCACGTGTGACCACGTGCCTAAACCTCGAGGCCATAAAAAAGAGTTTTAGATAGGTATACTAAATTATAAATTTTGATAAAAGTTGCTAGATAGCGCTAGGTACAAATTGGGTGTTTTAAACTATAACTTATTACATGAACGTTACTTTTAAAGGCAAAAAATAAGTTAAAAAACTTCTGAACAAACTAGATGAGTCATTGTACGTAATTTCAATGTTAAACAGCCTTGTTGAAAGTTTGTAAAAAAAATCCAACTCATAATTTTCCCTTGTTTTAAACATTAATATTCTTCGTAATTAACAATGAACAAGGTTCGGTTTAATTTTAACAGCTTTTTGATTAATCTCTTACCTGTTAACGATGTTGTGCGGGGATGGTTCTGAAGTTAAGTTTAAATCATAATTAAAAGGCAATTAGGGCATTCTGCCTTGTGAAATTATTTACACTGTACCCTTTGGTTAATCGTCCATGGATTTACGTTTAAGGAATAATGATTGTTTACCGTGCCTAAAGCGTGAACGCGTTGTAAATCTGAATTACTTGAAAAACTTATTGAAAAAAGCACAAATTGAATTGACGACGATGTCTACTCATTACCTACTGTGTTTTTAGAACGTTTTTTTCTATCAGTAACGTACTTTAGAACGGCTTATACATGATCAAAGGAATTTCAATTAAAAAAGTGTGTGTAATTGTATTATTGTACACGCGTTAGAAGTTATACCACACGACTGAAGTAAAACCTATAAATACGCCCCACAGTCACACACAGTCACAATTTTATTTTCTGATCCATTCGACACTTACATTTAACATCATTGTCATCAGCCCATATACGTCCAATGCTGGAAACAGGCTTCCTCTACATCTGAGAGGATTTAGGCCCTAGTCCAATTTAGATATTAAATGATCAAAAACGAAGTGTACGACAGTATTTGGTCTCAAATAATATCAATTGTAACAATGATATCTGCCTCAAACTATACACTTACGACTCTTTTACGGTGGAAAGACATCCATTGAATTGTTTTCTGAAACATTCATGTCAATTTGCTTTATAATAACGTTAATATACGTTCAATAATGTGCAAACTTGCCGTCTATACGGAAGGGAAGTAGCCAAGTTTCGCTCTGTTCAAATCTGCGGAAAATTGGTCTGGAACTCGTAAGGGGCATAGGAATTGAGACGCAACCGTACTTAGAATTGTTGCTGTAGTTTTATATGTATGCATCAGAGACGGTACTTCCTTAGAAGCCCAAAAGCCCAGCTTGCCTTACAAAATTCCAAATAATAATCTTTAAACTTGAAGTCTTCATTTAACAATAGCAATTTGACATATCAATGAGAATATCCTTAACCATCAATTAACAATAAACTGGCATATTACACAATAAACGTGTAACGCTTTTGGGCTTCTATGGAAGTACCGACACTGTTTTTTGCAAGCAAAGTGATTGATAAATTTTTGCACTGCGTCATATCGTCACCCTCACTTTTGATTTGAACCCAGAATTCGAGCTCGGGTCTTTAGTCTATCCACGCAATCATAAACTTGTTGAACGTGTTGGCTGATGATAATGATGATGAACTTGTTTTTTAGTGCGAGCCATACGGTTTAATCTTGACATTTCACTTTTTTTCGGTAGGATATAATTAAAAATTTGTTTATTTTCTTTTTAAAAAGTTTACAATAAAATGACATCCACCTGCCATTCACTACCTCATACTATGCAAAGTACTTAAGACATTTTTTTACTCTTTTGGCACATGCTTATGAAACCGAAGTATTAAAAAACACAACAAACAAAATGTACCCGACAGAAAGGCCTAATATTTGAAAGTACGCGGCACTATTAACGGAATTGCACTAAAAATCCAATGCATTTCCAGACAGGCAATATTTGAGCGAAATATGCGGCACTGAGCGCTATTCGAAATGCACGAGATTCGAACTGCGAGTGTCCATTGCGATAGCACGCATGAGAGATTGATGTTCTAGCTTTGTCCGTGAATGTTCGTGGACATAATTGGGTCTAGAGATGAAAAATGTATCAAAATAGCGGATGGTTGTTAGTGACCCAGGGCGTATAGATTTTTCCGGATTAACAGTCTGATGCCTCGTTGGTTCCGCGGTAAACTTGTTGGCGTACGACCGAAGTCTTGCGATTCGGGTTAAGCTTAGTGTTATTGGGTTATCTATTAATCCCATCGTTTTCCATACAAACCGCGTACATTTAATACCGATGGTTGTATGGAAAAAGTCAAAATTTTAATTTTTTGACAGAATTTTCTTTAACGCCAGGGGGTTTGTATTCACCTTAGCTATTACCTGCCTTAGTTTCCGATCACGGTCTGAATACACCCTGTATATATTCTGACAAAAGAGTAATAGTTCTCCACAAACATTTTTTTTACGTATATGTAGCCGTACTAGGCCTTCAAAGGAAGCTTACCTCTCTCGGTTGAAGAGGGAGTCCCTTCCAAATGGAATAATTAACAATTTATTTGCGATAGAACACATTCTGTCGCGGTCGGAGTGTTAAAGATGAATCGTTTAAAAATGGTATTAACAGATTAGTCCTTATTTATTTAGCAGAGACGGTAGGGAAGCAATGGAAACCCGCTCTAAAGGCACCGGGCGAGGCTGTATACGTGAAACTAAAAGTAACTAATAAGCTTAAAAATTGAAGTCATATTTCCGTGCCTTGCCGTTCGCAGCGTTGTAAAAATGTTACCGTTTTAGGGTACTGTTCGCGCGGTTTATAATTTAACAACCAATCTAATATAATGCCTACCTCGTGGTCTTGCGATACAGGTATGTGTTGTACGATTTAGAGGTCCTGGGTTCGATTCCCTAGTCGGGCAAAATGTTTATGGGTTTTTCCATTAGGAAAGTCACACGCAGTCTGAAATTGTGCACGAAAAACGGCAATTGGGATGAATAAAAATTGGCGAAATGTGAATATAGAAACGTACCTTTGCCTACCCCTTTGGGAAATACAGGCCCAAGATTCTAACCCCCACACTTAGATAATATGATTTCATCATCATCATCAACAGCCTCTGTAATATCCACTGCTGGACAAAGGCCTTTCCTATGGCACATATGACTTAATGATACCATAATGAACCACGGAGGCAAAAGTGTATATTCTGTTCTATAGTAATGCAGTAATCTTATGTAGTTTTAAAAAGACGCAGTAGTCTTAAAAGCCGGTTCAATCAATAACCTGAAATCCGAACAGTCGGTCCTTATTCATTCGCTCAACGTATACAAACATTGCGCCAACGTTAGATTAGCTATATCCCACAGGATCCCGAACGAGAACGGAGTCCGAGCGCATTTATTTCACCCCAAGCTCTCCCAGACAATTGAAAGGAAACAGTTTATACAACAGTACATCTCAATTCTAAAGTATTGATGAGATTCTCTTGAAACTAAATCTAACTAAATTCAGATGGAGTGTTTTCTGTATCTAGATAATGCTTTCGCCTGATGCTTTTTTATCGCTTTGTTGATCTATGTATTGAAAATAGGTTATGGATATTTCCTGGTCAAAGTAAGTCATATTTAAAGGTCTTATGGCCGAATACTGAAACGTTACTTAATCTGAGGGCGACTTATATTTATGTTGCTGTTATAATTTAAGCGGTATACTAAAACATCATTAAAGGTTTTAAAACTGAGATTAACTAATGCCCACTTAAATTTCCATAAATGGCAACATTACCACAAAAAGTTCTTTTACATGACATTTTTTAAGTATATACCACTTAAATTATAACAGCCACATAAATATAAGTCGCCCTCAGATTAAGTAGCGTTTCAGTGTTCGGCCATTAATCATTTAAAAAAATATAGTTTCTGTATCGTTTTGTTTAGGTCTTATTGAGTTTATTTTAATTAGAATCAGGAGGAGAAAAATACGAGTAACTTAACAAATCTGATTAAACAAACGAAGCATTAAAAAGGAGATATTAAATTAAACCGCGAGTCTTCATGATTTTAATCCTTAATTGAAACATTCTAGGTTTTCTTTAACATAAATTGAAATAAATATGCTAGAATTAAAAAAGTTTAACTACTAATATAGTGAATATTGTTAAAATACTTTTCCCTGTGGCGTAATTGGGTTGTGTCTGTAGCTTGTAAAACGAGAGGTCGCGGGTTCGATCAAATGTTTGTGTGATCCACGAATATTTGTTTCAGGTCTAAGACACAAGACTTGTATGTTAGTTTGGGATCAGAACAGTGTATGCGACTGTTCGGTGTATTTATTTATACACCTTACCTGTATTAAAATACCAGTGCTCAATTTTAATATGAGATAGTTCATAGTTTAGAGTCTGATAATTTTTATTTTTGTTTGTTTTCTTATATAGTTACTTCTGCATTCACAGGTAACACGGGCAATGCCTCACTGTAATTCCCTGGTACCCAATACACAAGTTAAATCTTTTATTTGGACACCAGAATTGTCTAAAACACTTAAGTTTCGGTTCAATAAATAATATAAGATTTTTGAGTATATATTCTAGATTTACGTGTTTTGTGTGACATTGTTTCATTTTCAATAAAACATTTTATTTTATTTTATTTATAATTGTATTCCGTTCCTCATTATATAAAGAAGATCTTAATAATGATCACCACACAATTCCTTTAAAACACGGTGAATACGGAACCCATAATAAGGCCCGACAATGCCTTTTTTGCGCGGAAACGTGGACGAGCCTGGCCGCAAAATGGGAAACATTGTTAGTGGCATAACAGCCCCGCATACTAAGAGTTAGTTGCGATTTTATTGAATTCGAAAATAAAGGAAACTTTATTCCGAATGCGCTCGCAAGTTTACACAACAAGTTTTGTGTGTCGTTTTATTGGTCTCGAGTACGAGCGTCTTTGTATGTTATTCCTTCTGCTGGGGACACCATACGAGTATATTAGCCCCGGACTTGAACTAGATCTAAGGATTTTTAAGTTAATGGAGATATTCTTTTTTAAAAATCAGATTTTTAATAATCAAAGTAACGTCTCATACCAAGATACTTTGGTTATCGTGATGATATCATATCAAAGATTTGATTTGAACTTGTGGTTGCAGGATTAATAAATAATAATACCAAATAAAACGTGTTCTGAATAAAAAATAAAAAAAATATTAATACACCCAACAATCATATACATACATAGTTCCCATTCTATACTTAGATACAAGTCTTGTATCGTTGGTATTAGAAACTACGAGACTTTACGTTCTCAAAAAGTACTTCGATAAATAATAATACCAGCTTAATCCATCTCCATTTCTGCCAACAGACCTGCATACGTCATAATTCGTTGGGTATAATTTCATGTAGTCAGAAGTATTGGTCTGAAATTCGAACCCGGGACCGCCCAAAGAGTGGCTTGACAAACGTGCACTTAATTGACAAAAGCAATACACATAATAACACAGTTTTCTATATTAATTTATACATATATCTTCATCATTAATATCAAAATACTAAGTAAAAAGTCCCGGGACAGGAAGACAGATGGCCACCAAGTCACTTGCCATGGGCGATCCTTTTTTCTCTAGCTCGGTTTTATACTCAACGTTGTCTCTAGCTTTTAATTTGCTCGCAGCAATTAGAATACGCTGTCTCAATTCTAATTAAAAATACTTTAATATTGACAATATAAATAACTTGGAAGTATTTATGGAATTTAAAAAGATTGAAGATATTTTTATATAATACCTGAAATATAATACAAAGTGTAAAAAGACTGGTTGCTCACTCAGACAGGTGATAATTAGGGTTGTTACAAACACATGGGCGCTAAAAAATCCCCATATATAAGCATTATGTTAATTGCAGAAAACTTTCGTTTGTCGAAATGACAGAATCAATATAAATATTCATATAGAGCGGTTGAAAACTGTAAAAAACACATAGTTAGGTGGCTTTTGGATCATTTATCTGTTAAAAAAAATGCGCTATATCTAAGCAAAAATGTTCATAACCTTTGCATCTCAATATATTTTTGTGGAAAATTGAACACCCACGTTTCGGAAGCTAATAAGTCCCACACGTCAAAAAATACTTGAGACAACAAAACAATATGGTTTTCTTCTATTCTATTCTATTCTATAATTCTGGCAGTAAATTTTATTGAGAACTAGCTGTGCCCGCGACTTCGTCCGCGCGGAAAATTTAGTTTTAATAAGAAAATTTATAAACTAAAAGTAGCCTCAGTTACTCCTTATTACATCAGCTATCTGTCAGTGAAAGTCCCGTTAAAATTGGCCCACCCGTTTCAGAGATTAGCCGGAACAAACAGACAGACAGACAAACAAAAATTGTAAAAAACGTTATTTTGGTGTATGTACCGTATATACATATATATTCATATATAAATGTAGTAAACAATGGTTATTTCAATATTACAAACAGACACTCCAATTTTATTTATATGTACGTAGCCTAAGTTATTCCTTATTACATCAGCTATCTGCCAGTGAAAGTCCCGTTAAAATCGGTCCACCCGTTTCAGAGATTAGCGGGAACAAACAGACAGACAGACAAAAATTGTAAAAAACATTATTTTGGTATATGTACCGTGTATACATCCATATGCATTTATTAAAAAGCGGTTATTTCAATATTACAAACAGACACTCCAATTTTATTTATTTGTATAGATGTATAGATTCTGTTATAATAAATATAATCATTTTACATAATTTGTGACCACCCACTCTGTGCTTACGATCTCTCCAGTCCATCTAACGGTTGCCTGGAAGAAATCGCCGACAGCGATAAGGCCGCCATTTGTGACACTACCTTATTTAGAGTTACTTAATGTTGTTTTTATTATATGGTGTACAATAAAGAACAAATAACGTAATCATGACGCTGACTGCCTCGTGGTCTCGCGGTACAAGTATGTGCCATGCGATCTAGAGGTCTTGGATTCGATTCCCGGGTCGGTGTTATTATTGGGTTTTTCCATTAGCAGCACGGAGTCTGGATTTGTGCCCGTTAAACGGCAATAGGCTCGCCCCCTATTACGTAGGAGTGATACATACATGGCGAAATGTGGGTGCAGAATACACCTCTGCCTACCCCTTCGGGGAATACAGGCGTGAGTATGTATGTATGTACGTTGAGGGTGTTTCAATTGTACTAATATAATAACCGATTTTAAAGTCTATATCATCATCATCATCAGCAGCCCTTCTTACGTCCACTGCTGGACATAGGCCTTTCCTATGGCACGCCACTGGGCTCGATCTTCGGCCCTCCCCATCCAACCGCTGCCAGCCACCTTGCGAATATCGTCACCCCACCTAGCTAGAGGGCGCCCTACACTAATATAAAGTCTATAAAATAATTTCTTATAACACATAATATAAACGACTTCTTTATTAGGTAAACTTTGGTATGATATTTTCAGTGCCCCGCAAGGTGCAGCAGCGTTAAATTTTTCACAGAAAACTTCCTGTTTAAGGTAGTCCAGTGGACTTGTTTTAATTTTGTTTGAATGGCGCAAAACAGGAAAAGAGCCGCCTTTTTGTTTAAACGCGAAAGATAAAAGCAATTTAAATGTTTGAGTGCGACAATTTTGCATTAAGATACAGGGTTCCCTTGGGTGTTGATTGTATTAGTTTAAAAGGACGCGAATTATAAGATTTTTTTCTTTAGACTAGTAGAATGGAGGTAAAGATAAGATAAGATAATTAGAGGGTAAGATCACGTCAACTGGACCCCCCATTTTCCACGTGATCATGAAACTTAGATCCATGTACAGTTTTATTAAGGAGACACTATAAAAAAATTAACCCCCAAAACAGCTTTTTAAATAATTATTTTGTGTAAAAAATCAATTTCTAATAAACTATCAAATATCAATTGTTGAAATTTTTAGGATCTATTGTTAAATATCTATATTTTGATAAAATCTTAAAAAATCAAAATAATTCATTTATTTGTCTAAGGTTAGTTAACTTTTAAGTAAATAAATGCAAATCCCAATGACTTCTCAGTCAAAAATTGTTTTTGTTTTCTTTGGTTATGTGCGTTAAACGTTCAAGTTCATGATTCCGGAAGAAAATTCCATTGCTCGCGATTAATTTGAACAAAATAAATTTATTTATCACCGCGCGTCGTTCGCTTTCAGTACAACGCACGGCCGAGTGTCTCAAGAGTTTCTTTACTTCTGGTCGGTCGTAAAGAACAATAACAATTAAAAATATTGTTATTCAATAATAAAAAAAACATAATGTAGTGAAAATTATATCTATAGTATAAATATTTTCATAATAAATGGATAAATTTTTGTAATATATGTACATTTTTTATTTTATCTGTCCAAATTAAAAAAAAAAATATTTTATTGTTTCCTACATTATAAATAAATTGAATAACAATATTTTTAATTGTTATTGTTAATTACGACCGACCAGAGTTAGAGAAACTCTTGAGACACTTCACACTTAATGCAAACCTTTATGAGGTTCCTAGTTTAAGTTGTGAATAACATTCTTTGCCTTGTGCCCTAGGTATTAACCACGAGCTTCGTTGCCTGCTCGGAATCATGAAATATTTTTTATCTATTAGCCCAAGGCGCCAATTCTTTCTCTTTCCCTCTCTCTCGTTCTCTCTATCTAGGAATGATAAACAATGACACATTCTACAAGTGAAATCGATTATAGAAAGGATAAAATTGTATGTAAAAGTTAAAATTGCGGTTTTGGGATTTGGATCTAATTATGTACGATAAAACTGCCATTTACACTTTTATTTTTATTATTTTGTCTTATATGGCTGGTATAATTAAATTTTAAAAAAAGAAATCAGCCAGCCAGTGTGGTAACAATTTTTAATAGTTTCTCGAAATTGTACTTTCTTTTTCAACTCACCATGCTAAATAAAATCTAACAATGTATTGTACAGTTTGTGAGGTTTAGCTTATGTATAGTCGGACGTGTAGAGTTCTTTGTAGCTCCAACTAACCGCCTCGCGAGGACGCCTACTGAGGCTAAATCCAGTATTAATCCGTTATTTCTTCTCAGGTTTAAAATGCAGCGACCATATCTGGAATGCAAGTAATTATCCTTATGTCTTGCACAATACAAGAACATAGAAAAGATATGACCGTCTTAACCTCAATTATGTACTGTTTTATCACTTTTTAAGTCTATGGTAAGTCGTGATGGCCTCGAGGTTTGGGTCGTGAATCTCGACGGCCGCGGGTTCAAACCCCAGGCACACACCTCTGACTTTTCGAAGTTATGTGTACACACTAAGTTCACAAAGAATTAACACGTATTTTAACGGTGAAGGAAGAACATCGTGATGAAACCTACACACCTAAAAGTTCTTAGGAATTTCTTAGGTGTGTAGTCCGCCAACCCGCACGAGGCCAACGTGGTGGACTAAGGCCTAAAACTCTCTCAGTTGTAGAGGAGCTCGTGCCCAGCAGTAGGACGTATATGGGCTGATGATGAAATCATGCATCGTGTATACGAATCATGTATTGAATTCTTTAATGCATTTTTAAAAGCGTTAGGGGTGTGCAAATGTCTTTCGAATCGAATCGAATCAAATATTGATATTGGAGCGAATAATGCATAAGTTTGAATTATTCGCACACCCCTAGTATTTAAGAATTCGTCAACCTCCGTTGCGAAGTTAAAAACTATCTTGTAAAAGTCAACTTTTTCGAGGTCGCTCGTTCAATTGTCTCCACGAGACAAATGTTTGTGTGATCCAATTTGTTTTCAGGCTGCATTTTTGTATGTTGGTTTGACTGTTCTGTATTCTCGCGGCACAAGTAGGTATGTGTTGTGTAATCTAGATTTCTCAGGAGCAAAATGTTATTGGTTTTTGAGAGAGATGTGTGCCTGGGGTTTGAACCCGCGACCGCCGAAACCTCGACCGTGCGCCTAAACCTCGAGACCATCACCAATAGACCCTCTCAAGACTCTCTCAGTAGAGGAGGCCCGTGCCCAGCAGTGGGACGTTTATGGGCTGATAATGATGAAGATGATGACGAAAATGTCAGTAGCACCATGGCGTCCTGAAACGTGTCTTAACTCCAATAGCCTGTTACGCAGGACTGAAAGAAAGCTTCAATGGCGAATGGTCCAGACCTTTTGATCCATACTTTGTCTCTGTACGATCGCTTGCTATTTAAGCAGTTCAAATGGCATTCATTGGTGTAGCTCTTGTTGTCAGAGGCGCAGATGGGGGCGTAGACTCTCTCGCAATTATCACAGCCCAGCTCGCCCAAGACTGGAAGATCGTCAACTGTCTGCCATGACGTCACCAGGACGATGAGAGAAAGTACGAAAACTGTGAATAAAAAGAAGATACAAGTGTCGGACGTACATCACCGTTATCAATCTATTTTCCTACTGCAATTCATAGTAAAGTAATGGAACATGGACAAGCCTAGTTATTCATACATAATACTTCACGCTAGTACTCCCGAAGAGATTGACTGTGGTCCAAACCCTTCGTAATAGAGCGCTAGCCTATTACTTTTTAGGGCATATTTCAATATACCCCTCGAAATTAGGTCGGTTACAATTCGGTTGGCATTCAAAATGAAAGTCCGGCAGTGATTCTTTAATGAAACTACTGAATAATATGTGTGATGTCCGATTATCTTTTGTTTTAGTGGTATACAATAAAAGTATGTATGTGTGTATATATTATATTTTGCATATATTCTATATATTGTATGTGTATTTACATGTGTCTATAATTATTTATTTATCTGTGTATATATGTTAGCATATATAAATCTAGATAGTTATCCTATTTATATATATTTTTTGTATATTCTTTTAACCTTTTCTCTATTTATGCACCTACCGATTTATCTCTGCATTAAACAGGGGTTGGTTGTCAGAGAATGCCTTTAGCATTAAGTCCGCCTCTATACTTAATGTATAAAAAGTGTAAATAAATAATCTATATATCTATACAATCTATACTCTATACATACATACATACAAATAAATAAAATTGGAGTGTCTGTTTGTAATATTGAAATAAACGCTTTTTAATAAATGCATATGGATGTATACACGGTACATATACCAAAATAACGTTTTTTATAATTTTTGTATGCCTGTCTGTTTGTTCCGGCTAATCTCTGAAACGGGTGGACCAATTTTAACGGGACTTTCACTGGCAGATAGCTGATGTAACTTAGGCTAAATTTATATTAGAAAAAATCTTTTATTTTAGAAAATAATGAAATTAAGTAGGTATCATAATAAAAACAAACAAAAAAAATTAAGAATAGACTGTTAGGCGGAACGAAGTTCGCTGGGTCAGCTAGTTAAAAATATATACCGAGTTGCAATAAATAACACTAACTAAAATACTCGAGTTTAAACTACCTTTACTCTCTTACCTATTAAAAACATTTCCAATATTTAAATAAACGAGAAAAACACGGGTTTCATGCCACACAGAGTAATTGAACTTCACGGGTAATTTAAACGACGTTTATTGCAGCAATAATTTTCTGCTTGTTGCTTAATTTGTGCGTTCAATTTAGAAGATTGTACCATTTGATTGTGTTTAATTGTACCTAATTGGTGTTTGCTTTGCATACACTGCTTTGTGATAGATGGATAGGTAAACACTTTATTGTATACCACTAAAACAGATCTAGAGTCTGGCTAAGTGTTATTGGGTTTTCCATTAGGAAATTATCAGTATTAGCACGAAGTTTAGAAATATGCTCGAAAAACGGCAATACGAAACAAATGCGAATCAAAAAAACATTAGCGTGCGGTTAAGCCCCAGTTCTTTTTACAAGCAAGCCAATTTTACATTCCATATTTTTTGTTCGTATATCTAGGACACAACGCCTACTTATATAGCACGTACAAAATTAAAGCTATATCTTCTACGGCGAGCTTCATATAGGTCACATCCTGCCCGTAATTACTTACTTCGTACACCGCACGATATAGTTACGTAAACTAGTTAAATAATGTCATTAAACATGCCATGTCATGGCGTGCAATTTCGTCTGTATTTAGTCGTAGACTTTGTCCGCTAGACTCTGTTATCTATACAAATAAATGAAATTGGAATGTCTGTTTCTAATATTGTAATAACCGCTTTTTAATAAATGCAGTACCTGGATGACCGAGCTTTGCTCGGATTTTTTTTTAATTGTGTTTAAATTAAATTTAAATTATTTTTTTTAAGTTTTTTTTTTAATTGTGTTTAAATTAAATTTAAATTATTTTTTTTAAGTTTTTTTTTTAATTGTGTTTAAATTAAATTTAAATTATTTTTTTTTAATTTAAGTACGAATTACTAATAAAATGATGAAATATGAATAATGTTACTTAACAGCGCCATCTGCTGTTGTGTCGTTAAAGCAATTGGTTGCTCACAAAAAATAGTATTATTATTCGCCAATTCGCCAATAGATGTCAGGAAGAGTCTACTCAAACGCCTCCTTTTTGTTATTTTTCTTCCAAATGACATTTTCTAAAAATGATTCCTAGCTAGATCGATTTATCGCCCCCGAAACCCCCTATATACTAAATTTTATGAAAATCGTTGGAGCCGATTCCGAGATTCCAATTATATATATACAAGAATTGCTCATTTAAAGATATAAGATATGGATGTATACGCTATACATATACCAAAATAACGTTTTTTACAATTTTTGTCTATCTGTCTGTTTATTCCGACTAATCAGAGAGTGACGAGTGGACCAATTTCAACGGGATTTTTACCTTGCAAATATTTTTTCATACAAAATTCAACTGACATATTTTTAACCAAAGCCACGCGGATTTACCACCTAAAGGCTTTTTGCATATTGTTTAGACGTATAGATTAATCCATACATTGAAATAAGACCCTCTGTTCTACTACAATAATGAAAACAAGTGTATTTTCGTATAGGTAGAATTTTGAATTAACATAGCAATTTATGATTATTAACATCTGTACTTATAGGTTCTTACACAGGGAGCTTCACAGTACAAAAAATATGTATTGTAATAAATTTATTGTTGGTTTAATTTAGAACTTTAATGTATTCTCTTAGAACAATATATGTATATACGTGATAGTTCATTGTCAATACACACATATCTTCGAAAAGTCAGAGGTGGGTGCACGTGTGACCACGTGCCTAAACCTCGAGGCCATAAAAAAAGGAGTTTTAGATATACTAAATTATAAATTTTGATAAAAGTTGCTAGATAGCGCTAGGTACAAATTGGGTGTTTTAAACTATAACTTATTACATGAACGTTACTTTTAAAGGCAAAAAATAAGTTAAAAAACTTCTGAACAAACTAGATGAGTCATTGTACGTAATTTCAATGTTAAACAGCCACGTTGAAAGTTTGTAAAAAAATTCCAACTCATAATTTTCCCTTGTTTTAAACATTAATATTCTTCGTAATTAACAATGAACAAGGTTCGGTTTAATTTTAACAGCTTTTTGATTAATCTCTTACCTGTTAACGATGTTGTGCGGGGATGGTTCTGAAGTTAAGTTTAAATCATAATTAAAAGGCAATTAGGGCATTCTGCCTTGTGAAATTATTTACACTGTACCCTTTGGTTAATCGTCCATGGATTTACGTTTAAGGAATAATGATTGTTTACCGTGCCTAAAGCGTGAACGCGTTGTAAATCTGAATTACTTGAAAAACTTATTGAAAAAAGCACAAATTGAATTGACGACGATGTCTACTCATTACCTACTGTGTTTTTAGAACGTTTTTTTCTATCAGTAACGTACTTTAGAACGGCTTATACATGATCAAAGGAATTTCAATTAAAAAAGTGTGTGTAATTGTATTATTGTACACGCGTTAGAAGTTATACCACACGACTGAAGTAAAACCTATAAATACGCCCCACAGTCACACACAGTCACAATTTTATTTTCTGATCCATTCGACACTTACATTTAACATCATTGTCATCAGCCCATATACGTCCAATGCTGGAAACAGGCTTCCTTTACATCTGAGAGGATTTAGGCCCTAGTCCAATTTAGATATTAAATGATCAAAAATGAAGTGTACGACAGTATTTGATCTCAAATAATATCAATTGTAACAATGATATCTGCCTCAAACTATACACTTACGACTCTTTTACGGTGGAAAGACATCCATTGAATTGTTTTCTGA
Source organism: Hemaris fuciformis (assembly GCA_907164795.1). Lineage (NCBI taxonomy): Eukaryota > Metazoa > Arthropoda > Insecta > Lepidoptera > Sphingidae > Hemaris > Hemaris fuciformis. The sequence goes on from OU015454.1 coordinate 4,397,637, forward strand.
AACATTCATGTCAACTTGCTTTATAATAACGTTAATATACGTTCAATAATGTGCAAACTTGCCGTCTATACGGAAGGGAAGTAGCCAAGTTTCGCTCTGTTCAAATCTGCGGAAAATTGGTCTGGAACTCGTAAGGGGCATAGGAATTGAGACGCAACCGTACTTAGAATTGTTGCTGTAGTTTTATATGTATATATCAGGGGCGGTACTTCCATAGAAGCCCAAAAGCCCAGCTTGCCTTACTAAATTCCAAATAATAATCTTTAAACTTGAAGTCTTCATTTAACAATAGCAATTTGACATATCAATAACAATATTCTAAACCATCAATAACCAATAATATGGACTATTACACAATCAACGTGTAACGCTTTTGGGCTTCTATGGAAGTACCGACACTGTTTTTTTGCAAGCAAAGTGATTGATAAATTTTGGCACTGCGTCATATCGTCACCCTCACTTTTGATTTGAACCCAGAATTCGAGCTCGGGTCTTTAGTCTATCCACGCAATCATAAACCTGTTGAACTTGTTGGCTGATGATAATGATGATGAACTTGTTTTATAGTGCGAGCCATACGGTTTAATCTTGACATTTCACTTTTTTTTGGTAGGATATAATTAAAAAAAAAATTATTTTCTTTTTAAAAAGTTTACAATAAAATGACATCCCCCTGCCATTCACTACCTCATACTATGCAAAGTACTTAATACATTTTTTTACTCTTTTGGCTCATGCTTATGAAACCGAAGTATTAAAAAACACAACAAACAAAATGTACCCGACAGAAAGGCCTAATATTTGAAAGTACGCGGCACTATTAACGGAATTGCACTAAAAATCTAGTACATTTCCAGACAGGCAATATTTGAGCGAAATATGCGGCACTGAGCGCTATTCGAAATGCACGAGATTCGAACTGCGAGTGTCCATTGCGATAGCACGCATGAGAGATTGATGTTCTAGCTTTGTCCGTGAATGTTCGTCGACATAATTGGGTCTAGAGATGAAAAATGTATCAAAAATAGTGGATGGTTGTTAGTGACCCAGGGCGCATAGATTTTTCCGGATTAACAGTCTGATGCCTCGTTGGTTCCGCGGTAAATTTGTTGGCATGCGACCGAAGTCTTGCGATTCGGGTTAAGCTTAGTGTTATTGGGTTATGTATTAATCCCATATTAAATATAATATATATTCTGACAAATTAATAAAATGAGTAATAGTTCTCCACAAAAATTTTTTTTACGTATATGTAGCCGTACTAGGCCTTCAAAGGAAGCTTACCTCTCTCGGTTGAAGAGGGAGTCCCTTCCAAATGGAATAATTAACAATTGTTAATTATGCAAATAAATTTATTTGCGATAGAACACATTCTGTCGCGGTCGGAGTGTTAAAGATGAATCGTTTAAAAATGGTATTAACAGATTAGTCCTTATTTATTTAACAGAGACGGTAGGGTAGCAATGGAAACTCGCTCTAAAGGCACCGGGCGAGGCTGTATACGTGAAACTAAAAGTAACTAATAAGCTTAAAAAATTGAAGTCATATTTCCGTGCCTTTCCGTTCGCAGCGTTGTAAAAATGTTACCATTTTAGGGTACTGTTCGCGCGGTTTATAATTTAACAACCAATCTAATATAATGCCTACCTCGTGGTCTTGCGATACAGGTATGTGTTGTACGATTTAGAGGTCCTGAGTTCGATTCCCTAGTCGGGCAAAATGTTTATGGATTTTTCCATTAGGAAAGTCACACGCAGTCTGGAATTGTGCACGAAAAACGGCAATTGGGATGAATAAAAATTGGTGAAATGTGAATATAGAAATGCACCTTTGCCTACCCCTTTGGGAAATACAGGCCTAAGATTCTAACCCCCACACTTAGATAATAAGAATTCATCTTCATCATCATCAACAGCCTCTGTCACGTCCACTGCTGGACAAAGGCCTCTCCTATGGCACATATGACTTAATGATACCATAATGAACCACGGAGGCAAAAGTGTATATTCTGTTCTATAGTAATGCAGTAATCTTATGTAGTTTTAAAAAGACGCAGTAGTCTTAAAAGCCGGTTCAATCAATAACCTGAAATCCGAACAGTCGGTCCTTATTCATTCGCTCAACGTATACAAACATTGCGCCAACGTTAGATTAGCTATATCCCACAGGATCCCGAACGAGAACGGAGTCCGAGCGCATTTATTTCACCCCAAGCTCTCCCAGACAATTGAAAGGAAACAGTTTATACAACAGTACATCTCAATTCTAAAGTATTGATGAGATTCTCTTGAAACTAAATCTAACTAAATTCAGATGGAGTGTTTTCTGTATCTAGATAATGCTTTCGCCTGATGCTTTTTTATCGCTTTATTGATCTATGTATTGAAAATAGGTTATGGATATTTCCTGGTCAAAGTAAGTCATATTTAAAGGTCTTATGGCCGAATACTGAAACGTTACTTATTCTGAGGGCGACTTATATTTATGTTGCTGTTATAATTTAAGCGGTATACTGAAACATCATTTATCGGTTTTAAGATTGTGATTAACTAATGCCCACTTAAATTTCCATAAATGGCAACATTACCACAAAAAGTTCTTTTACATGACATTTTTTAAGTATATACCACTTAAATTATAACAGCCACATAAATATAAGTCGCCCTCAGATGAAGTAGCGTTTCAGTGTTCGGCCATAAATCATTTAAAAAAATATAGTTTCTGTATCGTTTTGTTTAAGTCTTATTGAGTTTATTCTAGTTTAATTAGAATCAGGAGGAGAAAAATATGAGTAACTTAACAAATCTGATTAAACAAACGAAGCATTAAAAAGGAGATATTAAATTAAACCGCGAGTCTTCATGATTTTAATCCTTAATTGAAACCTTCTAGGTTTTCTTAAACATAAAATATAATAAATATGCTAGAATTAAAAAAGTTTAACTACTAATATAGTCAATATAGTTAAAATACTTTTCCCTGTGGCGTAATTGGCTTGTGTCTGTAGCTTGTAAAACGAGAGGTCGCGGGTTCGATCAAATGTTTGTGTGATCCACGAATATTTGTTTCAGGTCTAAGACACAAGACTTGTATGTTAGTTTGGGATCAGACCAGTGTATGCGACTGTTCGGTGTATTTATTTATACACCTTACCTGTATTAAAATACCAGTGCTCAATTTTAATATGAGATAGTTCATAGTTTACAGTCTGATAATTTTTATTTTTGTTTGTTTTCTTATATAGTTACTTCTGCATTCATAGGTAACACGGGCAATGCCTCACTGTAATTCCCTGGTACCCAATACACAAGTTAAATCTTTATTTGCATACATACATACATAAACTCACGCCTGTATTCCCCGAAGGGGTAGGCAGAGGTGCATTTCTGCACCCACATTTCGCCAAGTATGTATCAGACCCACGTAATAGGGGGCGAGCCTATTGCCGTTTTTCGGGCACATTTCCAGACTCCGTGCTGTTACCAAGAATTTCCTAATGGAAAAACCCAATAATACTTTACCCAACCCGGGAATCGAACCCAGGACACATACTTGTACCGCGAGACCACGAGGCAGTCTATCTTTATTTGGACACCAGAATTGTCTAAAACACTTAAGTTTCGGTTCATTAATAATATAAGATTTTTGAGTATATATATAATGTGTTTGATTTGGAATATTGGTCAAATAATAACCACGTGTTGCTCTGTAAAAACAAAGTTTTATTTTAGCACAAAACGTAATATTTACACTTATTTACCAATAACAAATTTATATCTTACCTGTAAAAACAAAGAAACGACAATTAAAGTGTATTATTTGAATTCCAAATTCCCTTTTTTAAATGTTTTTAAATTTCCACCACTGTGTCACAAATTTTACGTGTTCTTTGTTTTTGACAGATTATAATTCTTTTCTTTAGCATAACTACTAGTACCACAGATAATAATATAATAATCGTATTGCGTACATACTGCGCCATCTATGCAACATTAGTATAACATAGGTTTCTACTAGACAATTTAAGACAATAAAAAATAAAGGAAATATATTTTCTTTACATCTCCCTCCTCAAGAAGAAAAAAAAAAAAATAAATAAAAATATACCAAAATTTCTTTTGAAAATATAAATTAACTATAACTTAAGACTAATCTGAAAGTAAAAGAACTAAAATACACATATTTAGTAACCAATGTTAATGTAATTTTTATTTTTTTATTTTATTTTTTTCTCATTAAGACAATCATAACTTAAATTTGGTACATAATATCTTACTAGCTTAATAATAAAGTGGTTATAGTAAATTAAACTTGAGTCTTCAATAGCTCAATCGTTTAGTATTAGGTATAAAGCTCATTTTTATTTAGGTAATGGAATGAGTTTACTGATATGAAAAAGATTTGATTCAGATTTCTTATGACCTGTATCTATGTTAAAAATAGAATTCGAATTTTTTTTAATAATTTTATATGGACCAATTTTTAGTTCATCTAATTTATGTCTATTCAATTTGTTACCGTTTTCTACATAAACCATATCCCCTATATTGAAATCAAAGTGAGTCCTATTCTTATCAAATCTCTTTTTATTGTAATTGTGCGATTTTATTGAATTTTCAAGCGCTATTTGTTTATCTTTTATCCAGTCAGCTTCTGTTTTATCAATTTTTAACTCATTTGGTAAAAAGGAAACATCTGTACCATCTAATAAGTATTTTGGTGCAAACCCTGTAACTGTATGTTCAGTATTATTATATTTATCTACACATTCATGGGCAATGGTTGTCCATGCTTTTTTATTATTATTATTTTCATTTAATTTACACCTTATTCTGTTAACAAGAGTTTGGTTAAGCCTTTCGTTTAATCCGTTAGAGAACGGGGCATTTACCGCCGTAAAAATTATTGGTATTGTTTTTTTTTTCAAAAATGATTTAAATTCTTTTGAGTTTATTCCTGGGTACTGATCAGTGAGAACCATTCCAATAGTATCCGACTCTGTTACCTTACTGACTAATTTTATAAAATCTTTAGCATTTTGTGTCTTTGAAGTAACAATGTAAGCATATCGGGTAAAGTGGTCAACTAGGAGGTGTAGGTACTTTTTTGTTGATCGTGAGCCTCCAAAACCTCCAATTGTATCTATTGAGACAATTTCAAAAGGTTTTGTGGCTGGACCTAACTGTGACATTAGACCATATTTATTTTGCCCTCTGCTCTTATTTTTAATACATATTTCACAGCTTTTACAATATTTTTTTATATTTGTAGTTAAATTTTTAGCTGTATATAATTTACTAATTTTATTTTGCATTTGTTTTACACCTAAATGATACATGTTCTCATGTAAATATTTAATGAGCCTTTTACTATAATCTTCTGATAAGATAATTTTTTCTTGTTTTTTTATATTCTTAAAGTATATTTTATGTTTTAATATTAAATTTGATTTATTATTTTGTAAGTCTAGATTGTTTTCTTGATCTGTAATAATATCACTTAATTTTACCATGTTTACAATTTTCAATTGTTCATCTGTATCATCATTCGCCTCTAAAACTGGATTCCTACTCAAACAGTCTGCTTCAGTGTTTTGTTTTCCCGGTGCATATTTTATTACAAAATTATATTGTGATAAATAATAGGTTAAAGCTCCTAATTCATCATCTGTTCTAGATTTAATGTTCAAGTTTTCTAGTGGTTTATGATCAGAGTATATAGTAAATGTTTTACCTATAAGCCAATATTGCCAAAATCTTATAGCTTCCTTTACAGCTAGGCATTCTAAGTAAATTGCTGGTTTTTTCTTTTGAGCTTGGTTTAATTTTTTTGAGAAATATGCTACTGGCTTATCTATTCCATTTGGTTGTGTTTGTTTTAAAACTGCTCCAATACCTTCTATAGATGCGTCTGTATAAATCTTAATAGGCAAATTATGATCAAAAATTTCTAATATTGGTTGTGAGCATAATAAATCTTTTATAATTTCAAAGGATTTTTGACAATCGGGAGACCATATAAATTTAGTATTTTTTCGGAGTAAATTGTGAAGGGGTTCTAAAGTTATTGCATTTTTTGGCAAATACTCATGATAAAAGTTAACTTTCCCAAGAAATTGTCTGACATTTTTCTGATTTTTTGGTATTGGGAAATCTTTAATTGAGATTAAATTGTCTCTCACGGGACGTACTGTATTATTATGTATTATATGACCAAGATATTTAACAAAATCTGAAGCAAACATACATTTTGTGAATTTTAATCTAAAACCTTCCTTTTTGATAGCTTCTAATAATTGTGATAAATGGTTTATGTGTTCAGAAAATGATTTTGAAAATATTAGTATATCGTCTATAAAATTAACTGCAAAATCAGTAAGTTTATATTTTCTAAGAATGTTACCTAGTATCCTTTGGAAAATGGCCGGAGAAGTTTTTAGTCCAAACGGCAAACACGTCCATTGGTAGTGGCCATCCTGCGTCACAAAGGCTGTTTTCTTTCTGTCTTCAATTCTGAGTGGAATGGACCAGAAAGCAGAATTTATGTCCAGTGTAGTGAAATATGTTGAGTTTCTGGTCTTAACCACCAAATCATTGATTAGTGGAAACGGTTGAGCTTGTGGTACTACAATTTTATTTAGATCTCTAAAATCTATACATAATCTTGACTTTTTGTTGTCTTCCTTTTTGAAAGCTAGCGTCACGGGTGCTGCAAATGGACTATAGGATTCTTCAATAAGGTTTCTATCAAGTAATTTTGTTATTTGTTCTTCTATTTCTTTTCTATCTTCTTGCGAACATCTATAAGGTCTCTTACAACAATACTTATCAATGAGTAGGTCAATACGTGCTTCATATTCTTTAACTGTGCCAATATCATATTTATCTTTAGCAAAAATTGATTTGTATGAATTTATTAGTTTATATATTTCTGTCTTCTGTTTAGTATTCAAGTTACCCATATTTATTTTAAAATCCTCTTCTTGTGTATGTTCATTGAAATTTATTAAATATTGTCTTTTTGTGTCTTTCTCTTCTTTATCTTTACATGTAATATTTTTGTTTTTATTTATTTTCTGACTTATTTGTAAATTTTCATCTTGTATTAATTTGAATCTTTTTATGATGTCCAATCCAATTAAAAAATCATATTTAAATTGTTCTCCATCAACTATATAAACATCAGCTTCATCTTCTATATCAAAAATTTTAATTTTTATAGTAGTCAAACCTACTGTCTGTTTCACACCATTAATAGTTATTAAGTTATCAGTTTTTGTAATAAGTTCCCTTTTTCCTCGTAGTCTTACTAACTTTGAATTAATTATTGAGACATTTGAGCCCGAGTCATACACTCCAAATATCTCTATTTTTTTGTTTAATAGTAGTTTGACTTTTATTAATGGTGTGATTATTCGTTTTTTGAGTCATTATTGTTGAGTTCAACATCAATCACTGAATGGTTTACTGTTTTACTATAGTTTTTCTTTGGATAATTATCATCTTTTTGTTTGAACCAACACTTTTTTTCAGGGTGGAGTCGAACACCTTTGTTTAAATTTTCACAAATCTTACATGGTTTCTTTTTTTCCACCTTTCCTTTAGAATCGAAGCTGTTTTGTTTAGGAGTGTAGAAATTCTTTTTGTTTATCACATATTCATGTTTTCCAATTTCATTATACAAGGCTGCAGTTGATTTAACAGCTTCCTTATTAATTTTCTCCATTATATAACTTGGTAGTCCCATTACAATAAGATTTATCATTGTTTGTGTGTCAATGTGCTTGTTAACTTCTAATAGCAGTTTTTCTTTTTTAGTGGCATATTCCAGTAATGATCCATTTTGAAATCTAAAAGTAAATGCATATTTTATTTGTGACCAACCTTTATTTCCATAAGTTTCACAAAAATTATCTTTCCATAGTGACCACTCAGAGTTCACCGTTAATTTAATTAGCATACTTCCATACCAATCTAAGCATTGTTTTTCTAACATATGTTTCAAAATCTCAATTTTCTCTTCGTATTGTGTTATCTCATATCTTTCACATTCCCTTTCAAATTCGGTGATCCATTGGTTAGCATTTGAAGTTTTACTGGAAAATTTTTCTAACAAAAACCTTTCTGCGGTTTTGCTTATATTTATTTTTTCCATCACATTGGTTTTTGTGTTATTTTGTGGAATCATTGTTCCTTTTGTAATTTCATCTAAGTATTGGTCACTGAATTGTACATTTTCACCCGCATCTAAATATATGTTCGCCAATTCTTTACTTAGTGGGATCCATACTGCACGTGTTTGATGTCTTTTCTTCAGTGAATTCTTTATTTTGGCGTAAACCTCTGTAGACACCAAGGCCGTGTGCTTACTTGCGGGTTTTAGGTCATTAGGTACCTCATACATGCGTCCGTCCGGCGTGCCGATTGAGGTTATGCCTATCATGTTGGACTTTCCATCCGCTGCCGCCATTAGTGTAAATGTAAATAGTAATTTCTCCATAGTTTATTATCTAAAATCGTCGTTTTATAATGTGTTTGATTTGGAATATTGGTCAAATAATAACCACGTGTTGCTCTGTAAAAACAAAGTTTTATTTTAGCACAAAACGTAATATTTACACTTATTTACCAATAACAAATTTATATCTTACCTGTAAAAACAAAGAAACGACAATTAAAGTGTATTATTTGAATTCCAAATTCCCTTTTTTAAATGTTTTTAAATTTCCACCACTGTGTCACAAATTTTACGTGTTCTTTGTTTTTGACAGATTATAATTCTTTTCTTTAGCATAACTACTAGTACCACAGATAATAATATAATATATAATCGTATTGCGTACATACTGCGCCATCTATGCAACATTAGTATAACATAGGTTTCTACTAGACAATTTAACCCTAGAAAGATAACGTGCGCCCCAGAGGCGCCCGCGAAATATATATATCGCTGTATCTTTTCATCCAACGCGTGTACGCGCTTGTGCTTTCAAGCCAACTCAGTCGTCGGTCAACACTGCCGAGGGACGACCGCTGCTGTTCGGTAAGTACCGTAATTTCGTTGATATGACAACGCGTTGCGCTCGAGAGGCGCATGTTTATCTTCTGTGTAACTTTTATGTATTTGTGAGTTATTTAGTTTTTGTTACTTTTTCTTTATATACACATAAATAAAGTATGTATACAATTAGGTTATTGTTATTAATTAGTTTTATTGATTTTAGAAACATCTTTACATCATGGCAAGCAGAAGAATTTTGGACGACAGAGAAATAATTTCCTTTTTGAGTCAAGAAAATGAATGTCCAGATGATGGAAGTGATAGTGAAATAGAGGATCACGTAATTGAAGACGATATTCAAAGTGATACTGACGACGAGTACATAGATGATGTCATTAATGAAAGCTTGAACACCTCAACACCTCCTGATGACACCACAACACTTGAAAATACTCTAAATGATCACCGCATAGTTATTCCAATATAACGTGCGACAATTGGTTCACGTCTATCCCTGCTTCAAAATCAATGCTTGCTGATCCATATAAACTGACGATTGTGGGCACGGTACGGTCAAACAAAAGAGAAATTCCCAATGAACTGAAAAATACCCGTTCTAAACCACAGTGGGTAGTGGGTTTGATGGACCTTTGAGCCTATTATAGTCATACAAGCCGAAGCCGTCAAAGATGGTGTATATGTTGTCCTCATGCGATGAAGGCGCTGTTATAAATTCTACAACTGGTAAACTAGGTAAATCATTATGTTTTACAATAAAACATAAGGCAGCGTTGACAGCTTTGACCAGATGTGTTCTTCGATGTCTTGTTCTAGAAAGACTAACAGATGGTCAATGACAATGTTTTATGGCATATTGAATATAGCTTTTGTCAACTCATACATAATTTACACACACAAGTTTTGTCTAAGCAAGATAAACCACTAAACCGAAGAGAATATATGAAACAACTAAGTACTGATCTGTCTATACCATGGATGAGATCTAGATTGGGAATCTCCACTTTGTCAAGGCGTTTGAGAGAAAATATTGAGAATATCCAGTCATGAACTAACGAAGAAGCATCTCAAGAAGCTGAAGAGGAACTTCCTGCTAAAGTTCGCCGTTACTGTAGCCTATGTACAACCAAAAAGAAAAGAATGTCTAAGATGACATGTACAAAATGCAAAAGACAGTGTGTGGTGAACAGTAAAAAGATGTTTGCAACAATTGTCTATAATTTTATTTTTTTTCAGTATTATTTGTAATTTGAGACTGAATATATAGTGAATTATTGGTTAGTAAGAAAAAAAAACTAAAAATGTTACTTATTTAAAAAAAAATGTACTTTAATATAAACACTTCTGATTTTTGTAACTTTTTGTTAAGGGTTTATAAAACCCTACATAATTTTCTTAATAATAAAAATAATAATAAAAAAATGTGTTTAATTAACTTCTTATTAATCTAAAAACTCATTAAAGTTATAATAAAAATAATTCACTTTCAGTTTGTAAATAAATAGTTTCTAATATTGTGCGGCGCCTCTCAGGCGCAAGTTTATCTTTTCAGTACTAAAAAATAACGTTATCTTTCTAGGGTTAAGACAATAAAAAATAAAGGAAATATATTTTCTTTACATATATTCTAGATTTACGTGTTTTGTGTGACATTGTTTCATTTTCAATAAAACATTTTATTTTATTTATAATTGTATTCCGTTCCTCATTATATTATAAAGAAGATCTTAATAATGATCACTAAACAATTCCTTTAAAACACGGTGAATACGGAACCCGTAATAAGGCCCGACAATGCTTTTTTTCGCGGAAACGCGGACGAGTCTGGCCGCAAAATGGGAAACATTGTTAGTGGCATAACAGCCCCGCATACTAAGAGTTAGTTGCGATTTTATTGAATTCGAAAATAAAGGAAACTTTATTCCGAATGCGCTCGCAAGTTTACACAACAAGTTTTGTGTGTCGTTTTATTGGTCTCGAGTACGAGCGTCTTTGTATGTTATTCCTTCTGCTGGGGACACCATACGAGTATATTAGCCCCGGACTTGAACTAGATCTAAGGATTTTTAAGTTAATGGAGATATTCTTTTTTTTAAATCAGATTTTTAATAATCAAAGTAACGTCTCATACCAAGATACTTTGGTTATCGTGATGATATCATATCAAAGATTTGATTTGAACTTGTGGTTGCAGGATTAATAAATAATAATACCAAATAAAACGTGTTCTGAATAAAAAATAAAAAAAATATTAATACACCCAACAATCATATACATACATAGTTCCCATTCTATACTTAGATACAAGTCTTGTATCGTTGGTATTAGAAACTACGAGACTTTACGTTCTCAAAAAGAACTTCGATAAATAATAATACCAGCTTAATCCATCTCCATTTCTGCCAACAGACCTGCATACGTCATAATTCGTTGGGTATAATTTCATGTAGTCAGAAGTATTGGTCTGAAATTCGAACCCGGGACCACCCAAAGAGTGGCTTGACAAACGTGCACTTAATTGACAAAAGCAATACACATAATAACACAGTTTTCTATATTAATTTATACATATATCTTCATCATTAATATCAAAATACTAAGTAAAAAGTCCCGGGACAGGAAGACAGATGGCCACCAAGTCACTTGCCATGGGCGATCCTTTTTTCTCTAGCTCGGTTTTATACTCAACGTTGTCTCTAGCTTTTAATTTGCTCGCAGCAATTAGAATACGCTGTCTCAATTCTAATTAAAAATACTTTAATATTGACAATATAAATAACTTGGAAGTATTTATGGAATTTAAAAAGATTGAAGATATTTTTATATAATACCTGAAATATAATACAAAGTGTAAAAAGACTGGTTGATAACTCAGACAGGTGATAATTAGGGTTGTTACAAATACATGGGCGCTAAAAAAAAATTTTTTTTTTTTATTCTGGCACGGCAAAGTGACTCCACTGTACCTGATGGTAAGCACAGTGGAGTCCAGAAAAATAATACCGACCAGCGAGGAACGATGGTCACCCGCTGGTCGACACAATCATGCCGGCCCGCACAAATGCTTCTTCACGCTTCGCTTAAAGGATCCAGGATCATAGGAAGGAGGGAACACGTGAGCCGGCAAACTATTCCACAGCTTGATGGTGCGGCAAAAGTAGGAGTTGGCGAACTTTTTAGTTCGAGCCGCGGATGTTGTGACCACAAAGCTGTGGCTTCGCATGCCCGCACGCGTGGTTCTGGTGAGGAACGGAGAGGATGGGACAAGGTTAAAAAATCCCCATAAATAAGCAAATGTTAATTGCAGAAAACTTTCGTTTGTCGAAATGATAGAATCAATATAAATATTCATATAGAGCGGTTGAAAACTGTAAAAAACACATAGTTAGGCTATAAATAAAGGTGGCTTTTGGATCATTTATCGGTTAAAAAAATGCGCTATATCTAAGCAAAAATGTTCATAACCTTTGCATCTCAATATATTGTTGTGGAAAAGTGAACACCCACGTTTCGGAAGCTAATAAGTCCCACACGTCAAAAAATACTTGGGACAACAAAACAATATGGTATTCTTTATATAATTCTGGCAGTAAATTTTATTGAGAACTAGCTGTGCTCGCGACTTCGTCCGCGCGGAAAATTAATTTTTAATACGAAAATTTATAAACTAAAAGTAGCCTTAGTTACTCCTTATTACATCAGCTATCTGTCAGTGAAAGTCCCGTTAAAATTGGTCCACCCGTTTCAGAGATTAGCCGGAACAAACAGATAGACAGACAGACAAACAAAAATTGTAAAAAATGTTATTTTGGTGTATGTACCGTATATACATATGTATTATTCATATATAAATGTAGTAAACAATGGTTATTTCAATATTACAAACAGACACTCCAATTTTATTTATATGTACGTAGCCTAAGTTACTCCTTATTACATCAGCTATCTGCCAGTGAAAGTCCCGTTAAAAAGGGTCCACCCATTTCAGAGATTAGCGGGAACAAACAGACAGACAGACAAAAATTGTAAAAAACATTATTTTGGTATATGTACCGTGTATACATCCATATGCATTTATTAAAAAGCGGTATTTCAATATTACAAACAGACACTCCAATTTTATTTATTTGTATAGATGTATAGATTCTGTTATAATAAATATAATCATTTTACATAATTTGTGACCACCCACTCTTTGCTTCCGATCTCTCCAGTCCATCTAACGGTTGCCTGGAAGAAATCGCCGACAGCGATAAGGCCGCCATTTGTGACACTACCTTATTTAGAGTTACTTAATGTTGTTTTTATTATATGGTGTACAATAAAGAACAAATAACGTAATCATGACGTTGACTGCCTCGTTGTCTCGCGGCACAAGTATGTGCCGTGCGATGTAGAGATCTTGGATTCGATTCCCGGGTCGGTGTTATTATTGGGTTTTTCCATTAGCAGCACGGAGTCTGGATTTGTGCCCGTTAAACGGCAATAGGCTCGCCCCCTATTACGTAGGAGTGATACATACATGGCGAAATGTGGGTGCAGAATACACCTCTGCCTACCCCTTCGGGGAATACAGGTGTGAGTATGTATGTACGTTGAGGGTGTTTCAATTGTACTAATATAATAACCGATTTTAAAGTCTATATCATCATCATCATCAGCAGCCCTTCTTACGTCCACTGCTGGACATAGGCCTTTCCTATGGCACGCCACTGGGCTCGATCTTCGGCCCTCCCCATCCAACCGCTGCCAGCCACCTTGCGAATATCGTCACCCCACCTAGCTAGAGGGCGCCCTACACTAATATAAAGTCTATAAAATAATTTCTTATAACACATAATATAAACGACTTCTTTATTAGGTAAACTTTGGTATGATATTTTCAGTGCCCCGCAAGGTGCAGCAGCGTTAAATTTTTCACAGAAAACTTCCTGTTTAAGGTAGTCCAGTGGACTTGTTTTAATTTTGTTTGAATGGCGCAAAACAGGAAAAGAGCCGCCTTTTTGTTTAAACGCGAAAGATAAAAGCAATTTAAATGTTTGAGTGCGACAATTTTGCATTAAGATACAGGGTTCCCTTGGGTGTTGATTGTATTAGTTTAAAAGGACGCGAATTATAAGATTTTTTTCTTTAGACTAGTAGAATGGAGGTAAAGATAAGATAATAAGAGGGTAAGATCACGTCAACTGGACCCCCCATTTTCCACGTGATCATGAAACTTAGATCCATGTACAGTTTTATTAAGGAGACAGTATAATAAAATTTACCCCCAAAACAGTTTTTTAAATAATTATTTTGTGTACTTTTAATTAAAAAATCAATTTCTAATAAACTATCAAATATCAATTGTTGAAATTTTTAGGATCTATTGTTAAATATCTATATTTTGATAAAATCTTAAAAAATCAAAATAATTCATTTATTTGTCTAAGGTTAGTTAACTTTTAAGTAAATAAATGCAAATCCCAATGACTTCTCAGTCAATTTTTTTTTTTTTTTTGTTATGTGCGTTATACGTTCAAGCTCATGATTCCGGAAGAAAATTTCACTGCTCGCGATTAATTTGAACAAAATAAATTTATTTATCACCGCGCGTCGGTTGCTTTCAGTACCTACAACGCACGGCCGAGTATCTCAAGAGTTTCTTTACTTCTGGTCGGTCGTAAAGAACAATAACAATTAAAAATATTGTTATTCAATAATAAAAAAAACATAATGTAGTGAAAATTATATCTATAGTATAAATATTTTCATAATAAATGGAAAATATTTTTGTAATATATGTATATTTTTTATTTTATCTGTCCGAATAAAAAAAAAATTATTTTATTGTTTCCTACATTATGTTTGAAAAAAATATACTAAAACAATATTTTTAATTGTTATTGTTCATTACGACCGACCAGAGTTAGAGAAACTCTTGAGACACTTCACACTTAATGCAAACCTTTATGAGGTTCCTAGTTTAAGTTGTGAATAACATTCTTTGCCTTGTGCCCTAGGTATTAACCACGAGCTTCGTTGCCTGCTCGGAATCATGAAATATTTTAATATAATAGATAAAAATCTATTAGCCCAAGGCGCCAATTCTTTCTCTTTCCCTCTCTCTCGTTCTCTCTATCTAGGAATGATAAACAATGACACATTCTACAAGCGAAATCGATTATAGAAAGGATAAAATTGTATGTAAAAGTTAACAATTGCGGTTTTGGGATTTGGATCTAATTATGTACGATAAAACTGCCATTTACACTTTTATTTTTATTATTTTGTCTTATCATCATCATCATCATCAGCCCATATACGTCCCACTGCTGGGCACGGGCCTCCTCTACTACCGAGAGGGTTTAGGCCTTAGTCCACCACGCTGGCCTAGTGCGGGTTGGCGGACTACACACCTAAGAAATATTAGGTGTGCAGGTTTCCTCACGATGTTTTCCTTCACCGTAAAGTACGTGATGATTCATTGTGAATACACACATAACTTCGAAAAGTCAGAGGTGTGTGCCTGGGGTTTGAACCTGCGACCGCCGAGATTCTCGACCGCGCGCCTAAACCCCGAGGCCATCACTACTATTTGTATTTTGTCTTATATGGCTGGTATAATTAAATTTAAAATAAAGAAATCAGCCAGCCAGTGTGGTAACAATTTTTAATAGTTTCTCGAAATTGTACTTTCTTTTTCAACTCTCCGTGCTCAATAAAATCTAACAATGTATTGTACAGTTTTTGAGGTTTAGCTGATGTATAGTCGGACGTGTAGAGTTCTTTGTAGCTCCAACTAACCGCCTCGCGAGGACGCCTACTGAGGCTAAATCCAGTATTAATCCGTTATTTCTTCTCAGGTTTAAAATGCAGCGACCATATCTGGAATGCAAATAATTATCCTTATGTCTTGTACAATACAAGAACATAGAAACGATATGACCGTCTTAACCTCAATTATGTACTGTTTTATCACTTTTTAAGTCTATGGTAAGTCGTGATGGCCTCGAGGTTTGGATATGCGGTCGTGAATCTCGACGGCCGCGGGTTCAAACCCCAGGCACACACCTCTGACTTTTCGAAGTTATGTGTGTATTCACAAAGAATTATCACGTATTTTAACGGTGAAGGAAGAACATCGTGATGAAACCTACACACCTAAAAGTTCTTAGGAATTTCTTAGGTGTGTAGTCCGCCAACCCGCACGAGGCCAACGTGGTGGACTAAGGCCTAAAACTATCTCAGTTGTAGAGGAGCCCGTGCCCAGCAGTGGGACGTATATGGGCTGATGATGAAATCTATATTCGAAATATATTATTTTTCCTAGTATTACAAACGTAAAAATACTTACGAATGCATCGTGTATACCTACGAATCATGTATTGAATTCTTTTATGCATTTTTAAAAGCGTTAGGGGTGTGCAAATATCTTTCGAATCGAATCGAATCGAATATTGATATTGGAGCGAATAATGCGTAAGTTCGAATTATTCGCACACCCCTAGTATTTAAGAATTCGTCAACCTCCGTTGCGAAGTTAAAAACTATCTTGTAAAAGTCAACTTTTTCGAGGTCGCTCGTTCAATTGTCTCCACGAGACAAATGTTTGTGTGATCCAATTTGTTTTCAGGCTGCATTTTTGTATCTCAGTTGGCCTGTATGTTGGTTTGACTGTTCTGTATTCTCGCGGCACAAGTAGGTATGTGTTATGTAATCTAGATTTCTCAGGAGCAAAATGTTATTGGGTTTTGAGAGAGTGTGCCTGGGGTTTGAACCCTGGATCGCCGAGATCCTCGACCGTGCGCCTAAAACTTGAGACCATCACCAATCGACCCTCTCAATAGTAGAGGAGGTCCGTGCCCAGCAGTGGGACGTTTATGGGCTGATGATGACGAAAATGTCAGTAGCACCATGGAGTCCTGAAACGTGTCTTAACTCCAATAGCCTGTTGCGCAGGACTGAAAGAAAGCTTCAATGGCGAATGATCCAGACCTTTTGATCCATACTTTGTCTCTGTACGATCGCTTGCTATTTAAGCAGTTCAAATGGCATTCATTGGTGTAGCTCTTGTTGTCAGAGGCGCAGATGGGGGCGTAGACTCTCTCGCAATTATCACAGCCCAGCTCGCCCAAGACTGGAAGATCGTCAACTGTCTGCCATGACGTCACCAGGACGATGAGAGAAAGTACGAAAACTGTGAATAAAAACAAGATACAAATATCGTAAGTACTATCACCGTTATCAATCTATTTTCCTACTGTAATTGTTATTGTGAAGTAATGGAACATGGACAAGCCTAGTTATTCATACACATACTTCACGCTAGTACTCCCGAAGAGATTGACTGTGGTCCAAACCCTTCGTAATAGAGCGCTAGCCTATTACTTTTTAGGGCATATTTCAATATAATTATAGTAATATACCCCCTCGAAATCAGGTCGGTTACAACTCGGTTGGCATTCAAAATGAAAGTCCGGCAGTGATTCTTTAATGAAATTATTGAATAGTATGTGTGATGTCCGATTATCTTTTGTTTTTATCTCTCTTTTTTGTATGTATGTGTGTATATATTATATTTTGCATATATTCTATATATTATATGTGTATTTACATGTGTCTATAATTATTTATTTATCTGTGTATATATGTTAGTATATATAAATCTAGCTAGTTATCCTATTTATATATAATATATATTTTTGTATATTATTTTAACCTTTTCTCTATTTATGCACCTACCGTTTTATCTCTGCATTAAACAGGGGTTGGTTGTCAGAGAATGCCTTTAGCATTAAGTCCGCCTCTATACTTAATGTATAAAAAGTGTAAATAAATAATCTATACATCTATACAATCTATACTCTATACATACATACATACAAATAAATAAAATTGGAGTGTCTGTTTGTAATATTGAAATAAACGCTTTTTAATAAATGCATATGGATGTATTCACGGTACATATACCAAAATAACGTTTTTTATAATTTTTGTATGCCTGTCTGTTTGTTCCGGCTAATCTCTGAAACGGGTGGACCAATTTTAACGGGACTTTCACTGGCAGATAGCTGATGTAACTTAGGCTAAATTTATATTAGAAAAAATCTTTTATTTTAGAAAATAATGAAATTAAGTAGGTATCATAATAAAAACAAACAAAAAAAATTAAGAATAGACTGTTAGGCGGAACGAAGTTCGCTGGGTCAGCTAGTTAAAAATATATACCGAGTTGCAATAAATAACACTAACTAAAATACTCGAGTTTAAACTACCTTTACTCTCTTACCTATTAAAAACATTTCCAATATTTAAATAAACGAGAAAAACACGGGTTTCATGCCACACAGAGTAATTGAACTTCACGGGTAATTTAAACGACGTTTATTGCAGCAATAATTTTCTGCTTGTTGCTTAATTTGTGCGTTCAATTTAGAAGATTGTACCATTTGATTGTGTTTAATTGTAATTGGTGTTTGCTTTGCATACACTGCTTTGTGATAGATTGATAGGTGAACACTTTATTGTATACCATTTATACAGATCTAGAGTTGGGCAAAGTGTTATTGGGTTTTTCCATTAGGAAATTATCAGTATTAGCACGAAGTTTAGAAATATGCCCGAAAAACGGCAATACGAAACAAATGCGGATCAAAAAAACATTAGCGTGCGGTTAAGCCCCAGTTCTTTTTACAAGAAAGCCAATTTTACATTTCATATTTTTTGTTCGTATATTTAGGACACAACGCCTACTTTTATAGCACGTACAAAATTAAAGCTATATCTTCTACGGCGAGCTTCATATAGGTCACATCCTGCCCGTAATTACTTACTTCGTACACCGCACAATATAGTTACGTAAACTAGTTAAATAATGTCATTAAACATGCCATGTCATGGCGTGCAATTTCGTCTGTATTTAGTCGTAGACTTTGTCCGCTAGACTCTGTTATCTATAGAAATAAATGAAATTGGAATGTCTGTTTGTAATATTGAAATAACCGCTTTTTAATAAATGCATATGGATGTATACACTGTATGTATGTATATACAAAAATAACGTTTTTTACAATTTTTGTCTGTCTGTCTGTTTGTTCCGACTAATCTCTGAAACGAGTGGACCAATTTTAACGGGATTTTCACTGGCAGATTGCTGATGTAATAAGGAGTAACTTAGGCTAAAAAATAATAATTAAAGAATCGGCTGTTAGGCGGAACGAAGTTCGCCGGGTAAGCTATTTTACGTATAAATTCCCTTAAATCACAAATGAGGTAGATTATATTTTATATTTATTTCTAGATTCAACAACGCCGTCTAATCTGGCAACTGAACCTGGGTCATCTCGACCGCATATAGCACACTTTTACTTCGGAAGCAACGAAGCAGTCATTGTCTGTGGCGCAGTTGGCTAGACACCAGCTTGCGAAACGAGAGGCCACGGGTTCGATCCCCACACCGAGACAAATGTTTGTGTGATCCACAAATATTTGTTTCGTGTCTGGGTGTTTGTGAGACCAAAAGTCTCTCGTAGTTTCTGATACCCACGACACAAGACTCGTATCTTAATGTGGGGTCAGAACTATGTATGTGACTGTTGGGTGTATTTATTTATTATCTAAGGTATATTTAGAAGCAACCAAAGAACCAAAACAAAACATACCTCTAACCAAACGTAGTCTAACAGTACAAATGTAATAATTATAATTGCACAAATCCCATCGGGCGTGGTTGACTGTGTTGCCAGCGGTTGTAATCGTGCATCTGGCCTACTAGACGCATTCCATTGTTCGTTCGGCAATAATGTTCGCGATATATCTCTTGCACCTCGCCTCACTGCTAAAGAAGTCGCTGTATGAACTACGCATTGGATGCTAATGCATTTGAAAATGTGTTCCCGCAAAAGAAATAACCGCGTGGTCTATAGCTTGGGCAAAGTATTACTGTTTTTTTTTTTTAATAAGACAATACTCGGTAGTCGCAATGCCTGTGTGTGTTCCTGTTGACTTAGTAGTGGGGACTTAAAACATCTGGCGAAATATGGGTGTGAAACGCCATTTACACCAACATTTTAGAAGCCAATATGCTACAATATATTATATAACCTGTCCTTTATTATGCTTGTAATTGCGGGCCTAAAATATAACAGAGTTTTAAAAAATGTTTCCTTTTCTTCATGAAGGCAGTTACTTATAAGATTACGTAGATAAATATTATATCATAGTAATGATGGCTTCGAGGTTTAGGCGCGCGATGTAGAGTCTCGGTGGTCGCGGGTTCAAACCATAGGCACACACCTCTAGCTTTTCGAAGGTATGTGTGTTAACAAAGGAATTATCACGTAATTTAACGGCGAAGGAAAACATCGTTATGAAACCTGCACTTAACAGTTCTTAGGAATATCTTAAGTGAGTACTCCGCCAACCAGCACTAGGCCAGCGTGGTGGACTACGGCCTAAACTATCTCTGTTGTAGTGGAGGCCCGTGCCCAGCAGTGGGACGTATATGGGCTGATGATCATGATATTTATAAGTAAATACACCCAACTGTCACATACATAGTACTGACTAGGATACAAGTCCTTTGTTGATATCTGAAACTACGAGAGACTTTTCCATCTCACAAACATCCAGACCCGAAACAAATATTTGTGGATCACACCAACATTTGTCTCGGTGCGGGGATCGAACTCGAGCGCGGCCACTCGTTTCGCAAGCTGGTGTTCTAGCCAGTAACTCCTGTGCTCCAGGATCAACAGCGGCACGCACAGTGTTGACGCCGAGCAATGAAGCTCAGCGAATCTAAGGGGACCTAAATTTGTCATAATCCCGCAACGAAGTTAATCAGAAAGACAAATAAAGAAGAAGATGGAAAACACGGGGCTGTCAATTCAATTTATAGCAGGGAATGCGGAGTCCGTACATGGAATGAGCACCCAATGCGGTCGCTCGGCGCAATATTTCCGCTCGCACTCGCAGATTGCATTTCATGACATTTCATATATCATTTTCGTCTCACTGACGTTACTGGGTATTTTGTAATTTGTTGTCAAAAACGGCTGCTCCTCAAGGATATGACTGCATCTGGGAGATATTAAATATTTTTGCCATTCGCTGCCATAAATCTTTTGCGCATTATTCATTTTTTTATACAATGTCCAGTGGCATTTTGCGATCAATGCTTCTTAAATAGAGTAGTGATTGATAAAAAACGAATAATTTCGATAAAATTGATGAGGAGATGAGGATGTGTAGGACCCGTCTGTCGTTCAAGTCAAAGGTTCGCGAGTTGCTGCTAAAGAGAATCTCAGAATCTTCATTATAGTATTATCTTTATGTATGTATTATAGTATTATGGTATGTATAATATTTATATTCATATTATATTTATATATTTACTATTATAACTACTATTATATTAAATTCATTACTTATTTTCTTTACCATTGTATATTGGTTTATAATATGTGTATATATGTATGTGTATGTTTATAAATGATTTTATTTGCACATCTACTATGCATCATCTCTGCATCACCCAAGGTTCGACTGGCAGAGATTGCCTTAGGCATTAAGTCCACTTTTGCAATTATGTGTTTAATTGTATAAAGTGTAAATAAATAAATAAAATTATGCCAGTCTGTTTGAGTAAAATATAACTGATCTCATCCCGTGATTAGCCAGTATATAAATTCGGCTTAATATACAGGCTGAAAAATGACCGTGATCGAAAAATAAGACCGGCAATAGTTACAGATACATTGATTACAAACACATTGGCGCTAAAAAAATCCCGAAAAAATGTCATTTTCCTATTAACAATAAGTATTAATGTACTAGGCGGCGATTAGGAACACGTCAAAATTTTTATATTTTGTCGGGATTTTTTTTAACATCAATGTGTTTGTAATCACCGTAACTATTACGAGTACTAGTTTTAGTTTTCGATCACGGTCTTATTACACCTGTCTGTCATCATCAACAGCTCATATACGTCCCACTGCTGGGCACGGGCCTCCTCTATCGTTGAGAGGGTTTAGGCCTTAGTCCACCACGCTGGCCTAGTGCGGGTTGGCGGACTACACACCTAAGAAATTCCTAAGAACTTTTAGGTGTGCACTGTGCAGGTTTTCATCACGATGTTTTCCTTCACCATTAAAGTACGTGATAATTCATTGTGAATACACACATAACTTCGAAAAGCCAGAGGTGTGTGCCTGGGGTTTGAACCCGTGACCGTCAAGATTCTCGACCGCGTGCCTAAACCTCGAGGCCATCACGACTTTCACCTGTCTGTATTCCGCCATAATTCTATCGACTGGTGCCAGATCTCCTTTCTCGTTGTTCTCATTTACTCATTTGTTTCTATGCTAGTGATCTGAATACCCGCACAATTACTTATATGGGTTTATTGGTCCAGGAATTTCACTATCTCACATATTTTTTTCTAGATAATAAATTTTGTATTCTATTACCTTCCCTAACGTATTTACTATTACAATTCTACTAGGTGGTGACATTTTACCACCGGATGACCGCTTGCTCATTACCAAGATTAAAAAAAGAAATTTAGTTCCCGGCATCCGATAAAAATATTATCAAAGCAAGCTAATCCTGTTAAAATACAAATAAAACGACAATGCTATGCGTTGCAATATCCTATACAAAAGCTAGTGGAAAATAAAAGATCTTTTAATACTAGCGAGATAACCTCCATTGAATATGCATAGGATAGTTAGATCGAAACGAATATTAGAGCACGTCACACATCGAACTCGGCGGATTAACTTTTTACATATTCACACCTTTTGTGTATTCACAAAGAATTATCACGTGACGGTGAAAGAAAACATTGTGATAAAACCTGCACACCTAAAAGTTCTTAGGAATTTCTTAGGTGTGTAGTCTGCCAACTCGCACTAGGCCAGTGTTGTGGACTAAGGCCAAAACCCTCTCAGTTGTAGAGGAGGCCCGTGGCCAGCAGTGAGATGTATAATGGGATAATGATGATGATACTCACACCTGTATCCCTTGACGTATATGGGATGATGATGATATACATTGGTCTCGGTACGGGAACTAAACCCACGACTGTTTTCTTTAGCCATGTTTCATAGTTGTTGTTTAACCATGAAGGCTGTCAAAATTACATATTGTAGCATCGACATTGAAAACACATATTGTGTATGCAATGAATTAAACTTAAAATGTTTACAATATTAATGCTTGCAAGAATTCTTAGCTTAAAAAAATATAATAATTTCTATATAGAAATAGGTATGCACATTCTTAAGAAGTTTTTTTTTTCTCTGATCTACATTTGTTTTCCGCCAGCTTTCACCTCTATTCGGAGACATCTGCAATGCGGTGTCCACAAGGTACAATGTTTAGGAGACTTTACATATTTGATGGCGACGTCCACGGTTACGGTTCGTTAGCTTCTCGCCCGATGTTTTTTTTGTTCTATTCTCACTTAATGTTGTTTTATGACGGGCTCAGTCGGAGCTTGTATGCTTTCAGTTTATCGCTATACGGATTGCACGAAATTGTTGTATTTTTTTAGGATATCATTACTGTTTCATTATCATGAGTCCATGCGTCCCACTGCTGGGCACGGGTCTCCTCTACAATCCAATCCAATCCATCAGCCAATCGAAGTCCACTGCTGGACATAGGCCTCTCCCAATGACTTCCACAGGGACCTGTTGGAAGCAGCCTGCATCCAGCGACGTCCCGCGACATTCACCAGGTCGTCTGACCATCTTGTCGGAGGACGTCCCACGCTGCGCTTTCCGGTACGTGGCCTCCACTCGAGAACTTTTTGGCCCCATCGGCCATCAGTTCTCCGCGCTATGTGCCCGGCCCATTGCCACTTCAACTTGCTAATCCGCTGGGCTATGTCGGTTACTTTAGTTCTCCTACGGATCTCCTCATTTCTGATTCGATCTCGTAGGGAAACCCCGAGCATAGCCCTCTCCATAGCTCGTTGAGTGACTCTGAGCCGTCTAATGAGGCCCATAGTGAGAGGCCACGTCTCAGTGCCGTATGTCATCACTGGTAACACACAACTATCGAAGACTTTTGTCTTCAGGCACTGAGGTATTTTGGACGAGAAGACGTCGCGTAGTTTCCCGAACGCTCCTCTACAACTGAGAGGGTTTAGGCCTTAGTCTTCTATAATGGCTGAATTACTCCAAAATTTCCTCTACAACTAAAAGGGTTTAGGCCTTAGGGCACCACGCCGCGCTACTTTTAGGTGTGCAGGTTTCATCACGATGTTTTCCTTCACCGTTAAAATGCGTGATAATTCTTTGTGAATACAGACCTAAACCTTTTCAGTTGTAGAGGAGGCCCGTGCCCAGCAGTGGGATGTATGCGGGCTGATAATGATGATGATTATGATGACTCCAAAATTTAAATAAAATATATGTTTTTTTTTGCTTGCAGATACCAGCAAAAGAGTTATTTAGATTAATTAAATGAGGATAGCCAAATATAGGGCAATAATTCTACTTTCCTATAAGGCAGCGGTGCTGCCTTGATCCTATGAACTTACTTAAATCATAGTCAAAACATACCGTACCGTTACTCTACCACATGGAACTGCACCGAGGCTTGCGGGTGTCTAAATAATTTCACTCTAACACGATTTATTACCACGTGAACACTTACACATCCACGAAGGAGTAGGCAGAGATCTAATGAACACATACATAATTCAACGCGTCTATTTCCGGGTAGGAGGTTCGAGAGTTTAGTTGAAAGTTGGTCGGAGAATCAGGACAGAGGTCGCTGGATCGAGTCCTCGCTACACACATTTGACGTTTTGAAATAATTGTTTTGATATTTACAAATTTGGTTTGCGATTACGCCAGCGTAATTTTCGAAAAAGGAACGGAGAAAAACAAAACATGAGAAAAAAAACGTCCTTCAATAAATTTATGATTCTATATTAAAAAGCGTCTTAAGGGTTAATTCGAGTAACACAAAACAGATCATTTGGGTTACATTAAAAGGAATTTTTAAATTGGCAATCCATAAAAAAAAACTATCGTACTTCAAATGAATCATCCTCATCAGCCCAAATACGTCCCACTGCTGGGCACGGGCCTCCTCTAAAACTGAGAGGGTTTAGGCCTTAGTCCACCACGCTGGCCTAATGCGGGTTGGCGGACTACACACCTAAGAAATTCCTAAGAACTTTTAGGTGTGCAGGTTTCATCACGATGTTTTTCTTTCTCCGTTAAAGTACGTAATAATTCATTGTGAATACACACATAACTCCGAAAAGTCAGAGGTGTGTGCCTGGGGTTTGAACCCGCGACCGTCGAAATTCTCGATCGCGCGCCTAAACCTCGAGGCCATCACGACTCGACCCTCGAGGCCATCACGGTATTCTACCCTATGTAGGTCAAATTACGTATGCTTATTAAATAAAATATAAACATTGTTAGTCTCTGACGAACGCTCGCATATACTTACATTATTATTAACTACCAAATTAACTAACTAACTAACTAAAAACAACTAACGATAGCCCCGTGGCGCAGTTGGCTAGACACCAGCTTGCGAAACGAGAGGCCGCGGGTTCGATCCCCGCACCGAGACAAATGTTTGTGTGATCCACAAATATTTGTTTCGGGTCTGGGTGTTTGTGAGACCGAAAAGTCTCTCGTAGTTTCTGATACCCACAACACAAGACTCGTATCTTAATGTGGGGTCAGAACTATGTATGTGACTGTTGGGTGTATTTATTTATTTATAAATTACGTATGCTTATTAAATAAAATATAAACATTGTTAGTCTCTGACGAACGCTCGCATATACTTACATTATTATTAACTACCAAATTAACTAACTAACTAACTAAAAACAACTAACGATAGCCCCGTGGCGCAGTTGGCTAGACACCAGCTTGCGAAACGAGAGGCCGCGGGTTCGATCCCCGCACCGAGACAAATGTTTGTGTGATCCACAAATATTTGTTTCGGGTCTGGGTGTTTGTGAGACCGAAAAGTCTCTCGTAGTTTCTGATACCCACAACACAAGACTCGTATCTTAATGTGGGGTCAGAACTATGTATGTGACTGTTGGGTGTATTTATTTATTTATAAATTACGTATGCTTATTAAATAAAATATAAACATTGTTAGTCTCTGACGAACGCTCGCATATACTTACATTATTATTAACTACCAAATTAACTAACTAACTAACTAAAAACAACTAACGATAGCCCCGTGGCGCAGTTGGCTAGACACCAGCTTGCGAAACGAGAGGCCGCGGGTTCGATCCCCGCACCGAGACAAATGTTTGTGTGATCCACAAATATTTGTTTCGGGTCTGGGTGTTTGTGAGACCGAAAAGTCTCTCGTAGTTTCTGATACCCACAACACAAGACTCGTATCTTAATGTGGGGTCAGAACTATGTATGTGACTGTTGGGTGTATTTATTTATTTATAAATTACGTATGCTTATTAAATAAAATATAAACATTGTTAGTCTCTGACGAACGCTCGCATATACTTACATTATTATTAACTACCAAATTTGTATGTGAGTGAAAGTAATAGAGTAAAGCTAATTACAAACCTATAAATACAAGTTTTCCCCGCACCGCTGTACTTCCATATACATAAAAATCCTAGATATACGCTTTGATAAATGTTGCCGAGCGCAATCCCGACCCGGTGGCAGTTTTTTCTACCGTTCAGCGTCGGAAATATTATGCGGCGAAGCTCCCATAGTGTATTATCACCGGTTTAATATATAACGCAGTAATTTTTCCTGATTTTCTGGCATATATTCAATTAAAGCGTTCCGTTGTTGGATTGCATTGATTGGTTATATGAGTTATTTACTTGAAATGAATTCATCATCATCATCTACAGCCCTTTTTTTTTCATCCCACTGCTGGGCATCTTCTGGCATGCCATTCGTCATCATTTGGCCATCCTGGGCCAGTCGCATCCTAGATCTGCCAGCCACGTTAATCAAGTCGTCCACCCATCTAGCTACTGGACGGCCAACACTGCGCTTGCCTTCCCTCAGCCGCCACTCAGTCACCGCCTTACTCCATCTCTCATCAGCCCGCCTTGCCAAGTGACTTGCCTTGCCCGCCCAATTCCATTTGAGGTTCGCAATGATAAATGAATTATTACCCTTCAATAGGAATTAGTTAATATATATATATACATGTTATTAATTTTGTAAATATCCGCCATTGTATATTAAGCATTGTAACAGGGTAAAATTTGGATACGAATAGGTTAGATAGATAGATAGAATGTGTCCCATACACACGTAGATACTTATGTACGTATGTATTTTCCTCCCTCACGCCCTTATTTTCCGAAAGGGTAGGCAGAGTATCGTATATAGCAGTATTTATATCTAGGGTAAGCCTTTTGCCGTTTTTTATGGCATATTTCCAGATTCCGTGCTGGTACTGAGAATTTCCAAATGGAAAATCCCAATAAAACATCGCTTGGCCTGGAAATCAAACCGTGACCACTAGATCGCACGGCACATACTTAAGGAAAGATATGAGAGAAAAAATATATATGACATGATCTTTAAAAAAAGATAACATACTGCACTGACTCCAAAGAGAATTGGGAACAGGACAGCAGAATGATTTAAAAAATGTATGAATCATCTTCATCAGAATCTCGGGATTATTGCGCGTAATGAATGCGTTCTAATTAATAATAAAACCACTCGTGGGGTGGTTGGAGCAGGTATTCCCCTCCCACTCTTATAAATAATTAATAGAGCTTGACTTATAAGTATGCGGGTATAGAAAAAATACCCAGTAACCTACCTTCCAAGTAAGAATTTAATTAATCCTTTAAAAGACACTAGAAATTACTAAAATCTATTAAGCCATTTAGGAGTCTCACGGATTTATAGAAATAGAATCTAGTAAAAATACTTTTGTAGTCGTTCGTTACTGCTTTAAGTTTTTTTTAATGTGACGAAACACATATTTTTATAGCTAAGTAGACTTTTTGAAGCCGTTCGTTGCTACCGCTTTCAATATAAAAATAAAATAAAATAGATAGATCTAGAGTTTATTTACCTAATGCTCCAAAATTAGAAAGCATTTAAATATTCACCCCTGGACCTTCACATCTGGCTCAAGTTATAAATGTCTAAAATTTGATTGTGGTACTTTATAAATTAATTTCCAGTACCGATATCCTGATTGTTTTCGTTCTAATTAAATGTGAGTTTTGAGCGAAAACTTCAGTCCCATGGGGAGAAGCTGAGCTTCGATGCTCAGTACCACTTGTGGGCGTGGTATATCTATCATAGTGTTCATCATCATCATCAGCCCATATACGTCCCACTGCTGGGCACGGGCCTTCTCTACAATTGAGAGGGTTTAGGCCTTAGTCCACCACGCTGGCCTAGTGCGGGTTGGCGGACTACACACCTAAGAAATTCCTAAGAACTTTTAGGTGTGCAGGTTTCATCACGATGTTTTCGTTCACCGTTAAAGTACGTGATTATTCATTGTGAATACACACATAACTTCTAAAAGTCAGAGGTGTGTGCCTGGGGTTTGAACCTGCGACCGCTGAAATTCTCGACCGCACGCCTAAACCTCGAGGCCATCACGACTCATCATAGACATTATAGTGTTATAGTTAGGATATTCTGCATACTTTATGAAGATACCTACGGTCGGAAAAACTAAAACATATAGAGTACTTATTCTTATCAGCATATGAAAATGTTACGGCCTTCACAACACATAGCAATTGTGGAAATTTCCACTTTATCGAATTATGTTAAGGTTCATTTTCCCTAGTTGTTTATCTATCGACCTCAGTCCGCACGCCGATAAAATCAACGCAATCACTTTAATTAAGCTTTAAGAATTAATTAACGAAATAAATCGCGTCTCAGTTGCTTATCTCAGATTCACGACCTATAATGTAGTGTTCGGGGACATCTACAATCTTTTAAGGCCTTCATTTCGA
The DNA here is from genome assembly GCA_907164795.1 of Hemaris fuciformis. Lineage (NCBI taxonomy): Eukaryota > Metazoa > Arthropoda > Insecta > Lepidoptera > Sphingidae > Hemaris > Hemaris fuciformis. Next base: position 4,426,624 of record OU015454.1, read on the forward strand.
GTATTTTATTTGGGAATTCAAGTATTTAATGGGATAATGTGAATTAAAATAGTAGGTACTTGGTTAACCACATTTCGTTGAGGTATTTTAATACCAATGTTGATGAAAAATTTGGGGAATTCGTTTGCAATGTCAAAATTATACCTATCTTTATATTAAACACATCGCGCAAAAAACTTATTTGTCTTTTTTTGTTTGTTAAATAACGGCTGCATAGTTTTTTGCAATGGGAGATAGATGCTATAAAAAATAATTTTAGTTTTCGTACGCTTACTCACACTAGGCCAGCGTATGAAGGAGGCGCGTCCCCAACAGTTTTTTTCTTACTTAAGGTAAATGGCGCGACCTTATGCTGTTATTTTCTGCACAAAACTAATAGCGCTGGGTCCAGCCACTTATTCATTATATTAATTATGTATACGAGTATTAATCGCATTAATCGTTTGAGGTGCACAAATTTGAATATGTCTTTCTACGTAAAAAAATAATTTGAAATGTCTCAGCACACAAATATCCAGTGAACATACATACATACCATACATATGTACATATATAACTTCACGCCTGTATTTTTCGAAGGGGTAGGCAGAGGTGAATTTTTGCACTCACATTTCACCAGGTATATATCAGTCCCACGTAATAGGGGGCGAGCTTATTGGTGTTTTTCGAGCCCATTTCCAGACATGTCCCGCTACTGACAATTTCCTAATAGACAAAGCCGATAACACTTTCCCCTACCCGGGAATCGAATCTGGGTCTTCTACATCGCACAGCACATGTTTCGCGAGACCGCGAGGCCGTCAGTAACCACTGCCAATAAATACGAATAAAACCGACGGCCAGTTCAAAACAAAGTTGAAGCGAAAGTTTTTCAGTCAATTATCCATGTAACCGTATGCTTTCAGCTCTGCAAATTACACGAAACTTTCGGACCTCTCACGAGGCGAAATCACAATAAATTTAAAATTTAAATCAACTTAGAACAGGTTGCAGTAGTTGCGAACTCAATTTCACGTGGGAGGACTTTTTTATCACGATGGAATACTTTTTGGCTGGACTATTTATAGTCTGGGAGATAGCGCTATAGTTGAGCGAGTCATTTTATACCGGCTGAAAATCATAACAATAATAGTGATCCCCTAACACAATACACGGTGAAGGAAAACATCGTCATGAAACCTGCACACCTAAAAAGTTCTTAGAAATTTCTTAGGTGGGTAGTCCGCCAACCCGCACTTGGCCAGCGTGGTTGACTAAGGCCCTCTCAGTTGTTGAGGAGGCCCGTGCCCAGCAGTGGGACGTATATGGGCTGATGATGATGATGATGAACACATAACAGCTTCGAACGTCAGCGGCGTCGATAGCGGTGAGGCTAAAGGAGAGAGCATGAAAAAGTAATTGAGAAAAATCTGCCCTAATGATTTTTATACAAAGCGACACTGTATTAAATTAATCTATTAATCCCATTTTAAAAGAAAATAATCGCCAGCTGCATTGACAAGGGGGGGGTCGATGTTCAAACAAATTTCAATTCAACGAACGACGACAAAAGTCGTCTTACCTAAAATATATAAATAAATACACCCAAATGCACCCAACAGTCACATACATAGTTCTGATCCCACACTAAGATACAAGTCTTGTGTCGTGGGTATCAGAAACTACGAGAGACTTTTCGGTCTCACATACACCCAGACCCGAAACAAATATTTGTGGATCACACAAACATTTGTCTCGGTGCGGGGATCGAACCCGCGGCCTCTCGTTTCGCAAGCTGGTGTCTAGCCAACTGCGCCACGGGGCTGTCAATAAATATATATTTCAAATATGACACATTAATTTAATCTTCGGTTATATGACGAATGAAAGTGTTCTGAATTTGGAGGTCAAAGGGTTAAAGAAGGGAAAATCCCATTTCATTTGGTGACATCATTCGGAAGCATCCTCCAAGCTGTGCGATGCACGCTCATTTTGTACGATAACAGCGCCAAGTACACTCGAGTTCGCAAACGGAATACACGTTTCATTTTCATTTATTTTATAATTATAATATTTTATATACATATAAAACATTCACCAATTGCGTCAGGGATAGGCACGTGTGTAATTTTACACCTACGTTCTGTTGGGTGTATTAAGTCAGATGAAAAAGGGCAAAAATGTAAAAACATGATTTTTTTATTAAAATCACGCTCATCATCATCATCAGCCCAAATACGTCCCACTGCTGGGCACGGGCCTCCTCTCCAACTGAGAGGGTTTAGGCCTTAGTCCACCACGCTGGCCTAGTGCGGGTTGGCGGACTACACACCTAAGAACTTTTAGGTGTGCAGGTTTTATCACGATGTTTTCCTTCACCGTTAAAGCAACATACATACATACATACATACATAAACTCACGCCTGTATTCCCCGAAGGGGTAGGCAGAGGTGCATTACTGCACCCACATTTCGCCAGGTATGTATCAGTCCCACGTAATAGGGGGCGAGCCTATTGCCGTTTTTCGGGCACATTTCCAGACTCCGTGCTGTTACTGAGAATTTCCTAATGGAAAAACCCAATAACACTTTGCCCGACCCGGGAATCGAACCCAGGACCTCTAGATCGCACGGCACATACTTGTACCGCGAGACCACGAGGCAGTCAAAGCAAGTGATAATTAATTATGAATACACACATAACTTCGAAAACTCAGAGGTGTGTGCCTGGGGTTTGAACCTGCGACCGCCGAAATTCTCGACCGCGCGCCTAAACCTCGAGGCCAAATCACGCTCACGTGTTGGATTTATCAAACTGAATATATAATAACTGTCACTTTTACTATAAATTCATTTGAATAAATCTTTTTATTTTATCACTTTCAAACTAATATATTATTCTTTATGTCACTATAATGAACTTTAATAAAAAACAACATGGCGCGTAACCGAAAATCGTGTCGATTTTTCTTTTGTTTTTTTTTCTCATACGTCGATAAAGAAGTTTTACTTCAAAAATCCCGCACGATTAAAGTAAGCGGTCGGAGGCGATCACATTCTTGCGGAGGTATCGAAAAATTATCATTTGAATGTCAGTCTGTTAGGAAATTGTGTGATAAAATAAATGTACGGTGGGATTAACTTGACTGGAGTTGTAGTGAGTGGGAAGGAGTGAAGCAGCGTGCTATGAGATGCAATTCTCAAGGTCTAATTTCACAAAAAATCTTGCACTTATTAAGAGCAATAGTTAAAGCAAAAACATAGTTGATTAAACGCTCAAACTGTAAGAGACAGGCTGTTCATTAAAAACATCCCATCACATTTGGAAATTCAAAAATGAAAATATTATTTTTCAATTAAACCACTTTTTAATTGCACACTTTTCAGTTTAATAATTCCAATTAAAATAAAAACCAAGCGGCAAAGTTTTGTTTTATCTCGAAAACATAAAAGCATTTCAAAGTTTAAAATTGATGTTGAAATTTCAGTTCAACGTATCTTTAAAGAGTTAACAGAATTATGTTTGCAAGTATTAATTTTCACGAAGTTTATTTGTTTTTGACAACTTTATTATGATGTTTTTATAATAAAATATACACTTCAATTTTTTTTACATATTTATTTACGTACTACTTTTATTTACATATATACATATATGTTAATTCAGTGGTAGTACTTTCATAAAAGCCCAAAAGTCCAAAGTACAAAATTCCGAATAATAATCATGAATTTTTAAATCTTTCTTTAAAAAAAGTAATTTAACATATAAAACGGCAATAGGCTCGCCCACTATTACGTGGGACTAATACATACCTGGCGAAATGTGGGTGCAGAAATGCACCTCTGCCTACCCCTTCGGGGAATACTGGCGTGAGGCTATGTATGTATGTATCTACATTACACAATTAACGTGTAACGCTTTTGGGCTCTTATAGAAGTACCGCCACTGTGTTAATTGTAAATGACTATAATATGGGTAAAAATCTCTTGTCAGTCGATATAGGCATAGAAGTTTTCTTGAGCGATTTTTAATATTAAAAAAATACATGCATAGACCCATTCATAGGCAGGTATTACTCGTACTAAGCCCACGTTTCGCCCGCGATGTTTGAAAATCTTAATAAATAGGAAGCGATCCCATTTCCTTCTATCATCATCAGCTCATATACGTCCCACTGCTAGGCACGGGCCTCTTCTAAAACTGAGAGGTTTTAGGCTTTATTCCATTACGTTGGCCTAGTGCGGGTTGACGGACTATACACCTAAGAAATTCCTAAGAACTTTTAAGTGTGCAAGTTTCTTCATGATTTTTCCTTTACCGTTAATGTGCGTGATAATTCATTTAAATACCTACACACATAACTTCGAAAAGTCAGCTTGGGGTTTGAACCCGCGATCGCCGAGATTCTTGATCGCGTGATTAAACCTCGAGGCCATCACTACTTATTACTCATACATTTCTTTCTATGGAAATCATTTATTTTGCTTTCAGGAATCTGTTATCAAAAAAATATTATAGGAAAATCCCAAGTAAGGCTTTGTCTGATCTAGAAATTGAACGCAAAGTCTCTTAAAGCCCTTCGTACACTCGTACTGACGACTAAAGATACTATTAATTCATCATCATTATCATCAGCCCAAATACGTCCCGTCAAACGGTTTAGGCCTTAGTCCACCACGCTGGCCTAGTGCGGGTTGGCGGACTTCACACCTAAGAAATTTCCTATTTACTATTAATTTTTTTATTCAATCTCTCGAGAACTTCTGGCTATGAAAGTCCCTTATATAATTCCCCTTTGTTTTCGTAGCACATACGCGGCACTCTGCTTAAGTGGCAAATACAGAGAATAATATTTAGTTTGACATCTCATAATGTAAATCTCGGTTAATATAATTCCACTACGAAAATGTTTTTAGCTTCAAATAACACTGATTTTAGTCACTTGGGAAGGAGATGTTATTGACGTGTGGCAAAACATGCATTAGTTGATTGTGGGAATATTTTAAGTAGTATGGTGTGTTGGAGTGCTTCCAAAAATAACGGAAAGTGGTAATCCTGGCGCCCATCCATTTCCACGAAATAAATAAAACATACATAAGTAAACTCACGCCTGTATTCCCTGATGGGGTAGGCAGAGGTGCGTTTCTACACCCACATTTCGCCAGGTATGTATCAGTCCCACGTAATAGGGAGCGAGCCTATTGTCGTTTTCCGAGCACATTTTCAGACTTCATGCTGCTACTAAGAATTTCACAATGGAAGAACCCAATAACACTTTGCGCGACCCGGGAATCGAACCCAGGACCTCTATATCGCACGGCACGTACTTGTACCGCGTGACCACGAGGCAGGCAGGCAGAAATAAATAAAAATATTTTCATTCTCCATGCGACACCTCATTTAGGTTTAAAAATACAACTTTAATTATTTATATTATTTGTTGACAGCCCTGTGGCATAGTTGGCTAGACACAAGCATGTGAAACGAGAGGCCGCGGGTTCTATCTCCGAACCATATTTTTGTGTGTCATACAAATATTTGTTTCGGACACGACACAAGACTTGTATCATAGTATGGAATCAGAACTACGAGTATGTATATGTGATTGTTGGGTGTATTTATTTATTAACTTTCAATAAATTAATTAATGCATATCATTTACGCCGGTATCCCGAAAGAGACAGGCAGTTTGCGTTTCGCTAATTATGTTTGAAGACCCACGTAGTAAAGGGCGAGCCTGTTGCCATTTTTGGTCGAATTACCAGACTCAGTGCTGCCACTATGTTTATTCTAGTTATTTTTTTATATCGTTACCCATTTGTTTTATTTTCCAAGTATTCTTTTGTTCCGTATCCTGATGGATATACAAATAACATTAATTCTTACATAAGTATATTCTTCTACTTTTAACGTCCTTCTCAACTCTACAACTAGATATAGATAGTGTATATACATACATTATGTATGTATTAGTGCGGGCAACGTCACTGATTGAGTTCCCCTGTATCAGTGGCGATGATTGAGCGTTTGACAGTTCTCCGTGTTGCTGGAATAAGGCCGGGATCACTCTCAGCATATGCGGGAATTTTTGGTAATTATTTTTGAATACCATTTATTTCTATCCTACCCGCAGTTTCCACTACTATACAACAGTATAGACATTGACATATGAATCCTAAAAACCAGTCGGTGGAGTTTACGGGCACACAGCGCGGAGAACTGATGGCCGATGGAAAAAGTTTTCGAGTGGAGGCCACGTACCGGAAAGCGCAGCGTGGGACGTCCTCCGACAAGATGGTTGGAAGACCTAGTAAAGGTCGCGAGACGTCGCTGGATGCAAGCTACTTCCAACAGGTCACTGTGGAAATCATTAGGAGAGGCCTATGTCCAGCAGTGGATTTCCATTGGCTGATAGATGGATGGATGGAGTTAAGCAAGTTTCTATGGGGACTTAGCTAGTCTTTATCCCTAGGATTTGGAAACACACTGCAGTCCACTTTTATTGTCCTATTGATTACAGATACGTTATCATCATCAGCCCATATATGTCCTGCTGCTGTGCACGGGCCTCCTCTACAGCTGCGCGGGTTTAGGCCTTAGTCCACCATGCTGGCCTAATGCGGGTTAGTGTACTACACACCAATGAAATTCCTAAGAACTTTTAGGAGTGCGGGTTTCTTCACGATATTTTCCAATTACTGTTAAAGTACGTGATAATATGTGAATACACACATAACTCCGAAAAGTCAGAGTTGTGTGCCTGAAGTTGGAACCGGCGATCGCTGGGGTTCTCGATGCCATCACTATTTACACGTTATCACTTATTATATTTTAAAATAAACTTTGTAAGTGGTACAGCCAATCCATGAGTAGGCGAGACTTCCATCTTTTCATTCAGTCACTCGATACCTTAATATCCGCCGTGTTAGTTTTAGTCGTATAGAGTGCACTAAAAGTAATTAATCTTTTATCAGTAACCACAGTCTTCGACCTAAAATCTACTCTCAAGACATGTGAACTCACAGATTAACGTAATATTTTAGGACTGATAACAAGACAATGCGTGCTTTACAGCGCAAAGTTTTAATCTTCATTTAATCGTGGCTCCGCTTGGTTGAGTCGTAAACACGCTTTTAAACGCGTTAATAAGTTTTTAGTGTGCTCTTAACCTTATCTTGTAATCCACATAATTTCGTATTTGGGACTGAAATCGTAAAGTGTCGCACACACGGTCCGGCAAGTTTATTAACAAATGCAGTAACTAAATTATTTTGCCTAAGCTTATTTCCTTCGATCGATTTTATCGAAGTTTATACATACATACATAAACTCACGCCTGTATTCCCCGAAGGGGTAGGCAGAGGTGCATTACTTCACCCACATTTCGCCAGGTATGTATCATCATCAGCCCATATACGTCCCACTGCTGGGCACGGGCCTCCCCTACAACTGAGAGGGGTTTAGGCCATAGTCCACCACGCTGGCCTAGTGCGGGTTGGCGGACTACACACCTAAGAAATTCGACTGCCTCGTGGTCTCGCGGTACAACCATGTGCCGTGCGATCTAGAGGTCCTGGGTTCGATTCCCGGGTCAGGCAAAGTGTTATTGGGTTTTCCATTAGGAAATTCTCGGTAGCAGCACGGAGTCTGGAAATGTTCCCAAAAAACGGCTCGCCCCCTATTATGTGGGACTGATACATACCTGCATACGACAAGCAGTGATAGCCTCGAGGTTGAGGCACGCGGTCGAGAATCTCTGCGGTCGCGGGTTCAAACCCCAGGCACACACCTCTGACTTTTCGAAGTTATGTGTGTATTCACAATGAATTATCACTTGCTTTAACGGTGAAGGAAAACATCGTGATGAAAACTGCACACCTAAAAGTTCTTAGGAATTTCTTAGGTGTGTAGTCCGCCAACCCGAAATAGGCCAGCGTGGTGGACTAAGGCCTAAATCCTCTCAGTTTTAGAGGAGGCCCGTGCCCAGCAGTGGGACGTATATGGGCTGATGATGAAGTTACGGTACGCATTAATCATACACGCATAATCTCTCTAGAAGACGAACTTGGGACTTAACGAGATTTTTATTCCCGAAAAGTAGTAGCCTCTTACAATTTTTCCATACGGACAAAAAAATATACGAACCGTTAAAACTGTTTAGTCGTGTGCCGTATTCTGGTATTATTGACAAAGAAACATCAACTCAAATTTTCGTATTTAAAATTAAATAAAATTACTTTACTGTCCATTGCTGACTACCGTATGTAGCGACATTAGGTGGTTCCGCATTAACCCCGACACGAAATGTAAAGTGCAACTGCAAATAATGGACCGACGAAGAAGCAGTCGAGGACGTGTTCCGTTCTACTCTGATTTTAACTTAATATTATAGTATACAGACTGTTTTTGGTACCGGAATAAAGTTGTTATTTCTACAACGTTTCGCCAAATTGTTTTTAGGTCCACATTGAGTCAAATTTATTGACGTATTTTATCGTACAGCAATAAATTAAAACACATTGCCACGCTGGTGGAGATCGCGACTCGGCAAACGTAGTGCAGGACGCCCTCTGGCTAGGTGGCGTGACGATACCCGCAAGGTGGCTGGCAGCGGTTGGATGAGGTCCGAAGATCGAGCCCAGTGGCGTGCCATAGGAGAGGCCTTAGTCCCGCAGTGGATGTGACAAAGGCTGTTGAAGATGATGATGATGAATGCGCCACTTAAATCGTTTATTTTCTCCGAGATGGTTACTATTCGAAGGTTCGCATCCAAATGCCGTGTAACAGTTTTTAATCAAGCGACAGCAGTGGACATGAGAAAGGCTGTTGATGAGGATGATGATGATGATGAAATAACAAACTTACTCTCACAAATTTATGCTTGTTTAACATTAGTGTTATTGACGTATTTTAAGATAAAACTCAGTGGCCCAGTTTGCCATTCGTCGTTATCTGTATAATGAAGTCGCGTATTCTCGCCAATAAATCTATTTTTTTTAACAGAATGAAACAATGACCCGAGAATCGAACCTGGGGCCTCGTAATCATACCCAAAAGAGCCAACGTGGCCATTTAATAAAGCAGTTAAAATTACTTTCCATGAATAACCAAGATGAAATCTTGATTTTTGAAACTTCATATTATTTACATTACCAGAATACCAATAAAGTAAATCTCGTAGTCCATTAACATTAATAATTGAATAACAAAAAAATACTTCTCCTTTGAAACCCCATAACGAGACCGAGTAATTGGCTTCACGAGGAAGTGAAAACAGCAATTAAAGCAACTTAACAAAGAAAAGTGACCAATTTATTTTTAAAAAATGACTTCATAAATTCTGTTGCTGGAGGCTGCCTATTTGTAATTTTTAAACATTGGACGATAAATCCAAGTCTTTTTGACACAATGACGCCGTGCTGACTTGTAGAATAAAACAATGTGGTATAATTAAAAATATTTCGAATTTAGAATAACCTTATAACCCGTTATTTTTAAAAACTGTTTTTTTTTATTCCACTCATAATACATAAGGTACCGCAGGACGAGAAGACCTGCATTACTATCCCTTGCCGCCCGGCGCTTTGTCCAATCATGGACTCCTCAAAACTGGGAGGGCTTGAGATGCCCTCCACTTACCCAATTTTGGACGCTCACTCGTCCGCGACAGTCAAGAGGCCACGCTCTCTGCCGCAGTACGCCCAGCTACCCCTGGGCGACTGTTAGTCGCCTCTTACGACAGCCAGGGGATGCCTTGGTGGAATTATTACGCTCCCAATCCACAGGGCGGAGATCATAGTACGTATTATTATGTACTTGCTTAGGAATATATTAAAACTATATGTTGTATCAAAATTTCACTTTCCACCATACAATTAACGAAACTCTTATTACTAGTTATCACAACCACCGCTATGGGAATACACACAAGGTATCACCCAAAGGCAAAAACTTTCGGAATCACTTTATTAGTTTCCAACAAACTTTCACCTATTTATTATATTAATACACAAACCCACGAGGAGACACGACTCTCCAAACAACTAAATTAGATGTAGCAAAGTTCCAAATTTAATCAGAAATAATTATAACGTAGAACGCTGTGTGTGATGTCAGTGATTCTTAAGTTATTGTCTCTAGGATTAGGGCACACTGAGTGCTGATGTTTTTATGAAATGTAAACTAGATGTTTGGAAGGCAAAAGATCAACGTAGTTTAAAAGTTCATTATCGTTTTTGGGATTAAGCGCGGTCTATATTATGACTTTTCGAATTCATTTGTATAAACTGACTGCCTCGTGGTCGCGCGGCACAAGTATGTGCCTTGTGATCTAGAGGTCCTGGGTTCGATTCCCGGGTCAGGAAAAGTGTTATTAGGTTTTCCATTAGGAAATTCTCAGTAGCAGCCCGCGCTGCTATCCGTAGCCGGGAATTGTGTCCTAAAAACGGCAGTAGGCTCGCCCCCTATTACGCGAGACTGATACATACCTGGCGAAATGTGGGTGCAGAAATACACCTCTGTCTACCCCTTCGGGGAATACAGGCATGAGGTTATGTATGTATGAACTTAGCAATATTGTTCTGGCAGGCTGCCCTAAAAAAAGTCAATTTCCATCAGTGGACATCATTACTTATCTACATCATTACTTATGTATTTGTGTATGGATTATGGAAATTAATTAAATATACACATTAACTACCCTCCCTTCTATTACTTGTTTATGTCCATCTTATGGTTGTCTCTAAAAATTCGCCTTGAGCGATAAGACCGCCAATTGTACTTAATTATACTTTTATATTGATTTATTCATTATTTTTTAGTGTACAATAAAGAGTTTATAAATAAATAAATACTTATCATAATGATTTTAATAAACTACCACACACTATAATGGCGAAGTATACAATCGTGGCGAAATCTGTTTACTTAAAATATCGAGGTACTTTCTAGAGACTAAAGCCTAACCCTAATAGAGTGTTCAACAATAGATATTTTATACTTAAATTCTCCATATATACGACTTAGGGGCCTTCAAGAAAAGAGCCTATTTTTTCCTCAAAGGCCGGCAACACACCGATGATTCCTCTGGTATTATGGGTGTTCATGGGCGGTGTTGACCACTTAACATCAGGTGGCTCACTTGCTCGTTTGCCTCCTTTAGTCCATAAAAAAAAAACAACGATGTATTTTGTAATAATGGAAGCTGCCAGTATAAAAAATATTTAACCTTCACGAAACTGAAGTATCAATACAAATAAAGTAAATTTAGAAACGGTTCGATATCTAGTTGTGTGCTCCACACTGCGACGCTCGTGGACGTCAAAGCACAGCTCATTTCCTCCCTCAGGAAGCGGGCGGGAACACGCTCGCCAAGGTCGCTTAGTGATTTTCGTACGCACAGAGTAAGTATAAACACGTAGAGCCGACATATCAGTGTTGATTGTTGACGAAACCTATATAATGTATTGCGTTTAGACCTATTTAGCAAATTCATAATAGGCAAAAGTTAAGCGTCAAAAATATTACATAGGTACATACACACATAACCTCACGCCTGTATTCCTTGAAGGGGAAAGTAGAGGTGCATTTCTGCACCCATATTTCGCCAGATATGTATCAGTACCACGTAATAGGCGGCGAGCCTATTGCCGTTTTTCGGGCACGATTCCAGACTCCGTGCTGCTACTGAGAATATCCTAATGGGAAAATCCAATATCATTTTGCCCGACTCGGGAATCGAACCTACGACCTCTAGATCGCACGGCACATACTTGTTGGCACAATATTAATAGTTATTATTTTTTAACAATTAAACAACTTGCCTCTATGAAGCACACGTACTGTAGGCACTACAATCCAACCGTCTTTATTTTATCAAAACATTCTATGCACCAATGCCAATTATTTAGTCTATGCCGGCGGTCCATTTATTTCAATAAAATATTTTCTCAACATCCTGTACGCTTTAGCTGGTCAGTTTGGCTCATAAATGGCGATTTGTATTGCATTAGTTCGCTATATTGGATGTAAACATGTGAACACTTATTTAAAAAATATGTGTTTTTCTTCAAGCTGCAGCATGACCGACGTCACAACATGAGAAGTAGGCGAGAAATTATTTAGGTCAACTCACACTTGTCAACATAATAATAGCAACCCACTGTTACAGTGTAATGTGAGAATATACGAGTATATATTTTTTTAAATGTAATTTTAAATGTACGTAGACACATGAAATAAAAGGCTTTATTATTATTATTTTGATGTGTTCAGAAATTCCTAAGAACTTTTTAGGTGTGCAGGTTTTATCATGTTTTCTTTCACCGTTAAATTACGTGATTATTCATTGTGAATACACACATAACTTGCAAAAGTCAGAGGTGTGTGCCTGGGGTTTGAACCCGTGACCGTCGAGATTCTCGATCGCGTGTCTAAACTTCGTGGCCATCACGACTAATAATTATTTATTACATTAATGTATTTAGAAGCAATTAGGGTTCCTATATTGTCTAATATACATAGCTTAATAAAAGCACCAGGTTATTGCCCTTAACAAATAGTAGGAAAGCCTAGTTAGTAGGCTCTGTTGACACACTTAATTGGATTATGCTAATCACACTGATTCGCTACTTAATTAATTACTCCATTAACAACTACAACTATATATGCTATATACATGTATGTAGCCTATATACATCCCATTGTCTTCCTTAACAACTGAGAGGGGTGAGGCCTACTTCCACCGTGTTGCTAAGCTAAAGCCTTGGTGTGCAGGTTTCCTCACAAAGTTTTGCTTCACCGTTAAAGTATGTGATAATTATTTTCGAATACACATATAACTTCTAATAGTCCGAGCTGTGTTTCTAGAATTTGAAATCGCTGATGTTTACTACGACCGCGCGTCTTCTTTCTTGAGGCCTTAATCACGACTTTCCATCTATATGTTTAGGTAACATTAAAGTGTTTGTATGCGATTAGGAAAAGATGTTAAATTTATATTTGTACTAGGCCTAATTATTTTGAATGACCTATTAATAGAACGTTTTTACAAATAAAACTTTAATTTATTAAGATTATTGTCGATTTCGTCGAGATTATTAAAGGCCTAAAACCCTCTCAGTTGTAGGGGAGACCGCGCCCAGCAGTGGGACGTATATGGGCTGATAATGAAGATTATTGTCTGGTTTACCTACTTCAAGTAGCACCCACAATGATGTTGCAGCCGCACGATGCACCTCCGAGACGAAAAATGCCTTGGCCGTCTCGGAGTTGAGGGGGGCGCAGTTGTACCCTCACTAGCTTGGTATGGGCGCCCCGGTTGTGGGTGGGCGCCCGCGACGGACACAGGCCACGGTGCCGCCGCCCCTCTCGGGGATACTTACAGTGAGGACGCGATGCCTCCAGCAGCGCGCCCAGCGGCCCCAAGGCCCCCTTTGAGTCGCCTTTTACGACGGGCAGGGGATACCGTGGTGGGATTCTAACGCCCCCTTGCCACAGGGGAGGAAACGTGCTTTAGCCTGCTCCATTGATTGACATGCGACGTTTGAAAAAACGAGATAAAGCATATTTGAAGAGCAGATAAATTAACTAAAATTTATAAGTTCGGCCGCAGAATTGTGACTAAAATTTGAGGAATAGACTTATTGCCCGGAAGCAAAACATATATACATATATATATATTATGAAATACTAATTACATGTTTTTTCTCGCAACAAGAAGGAAAATGTAGATCTATGACTTTATTATTGATAACGTTATAAATCGAGTATTAAAAGCCCGTCGAAAGGAAACGAAATTGAGATAATTAATAATTAAGTACAAAGGAAGGAGCAATTTTATATCGAAATAGCATTATTATGTAAAAGGTTATTAAATTATATAGCCAATCTATTTTCCGAAGAAAAATATTATATTTTTTTATGTGATTTTGCAAATCGAGTCAAAAGACATTATTCTGTCGCACGAGTTGGATTGTCGACGACGCGGGACACTTAAAGGTTAAAAGTCACAATTCAAGGAAATCGAATGTGTTGCGAGCTATACAAAACAAATGAAATAAAAGAAAGGTCTTTTGAAACGACAGAACAACAATGACTTATATTTATAAAGAATTTGGTGTTCCATGCGGTGGAAGTAACACAAAGTACTAAAATACTTTAGCATGTACAAACCCACATCGTCAACCACGGGTGGTTAGGGCGAGACGCTTTTTGCACCCACGTTTCAATCACTTGTATTTTTAATCCCACGTAATAAGTCCCGCTTTTGCCATGTATAGGCTTTTATCCAAAAATTTTCCTTATGAAAAAATCTCATAAAACATTTCACGACCACAATTTCGCAACGACAATCGAACGAGAAACCTCTAGATCGCATAGGACTCACTTGTGCAAGAGACATACAAATACTTAAACGCATATTTTTTTATACGTATTCTGGCTAAAGTGGTATAAATTTCTACACTACCATCAAAATGCTTACTAACTTTCGAAAGGCTGAAATCATAACAAACCGAGGCATGTCAACAGGCAATTTAAACAAGCAATTTAGTAATCTTGCTGGCTTGCTTAAGCCGTCCGACGTAGCTAGCGGCAACTTGTCTAGTGATGTGGAGGGTTTTCGGCTGACCGAACTGTTTGTACAAATTTAGTAGCCCAGTCACGTTGTTTCTAGTTGACAACAGACAAAGTACTATAATAAAACTGGAGAGAGTAACGATTAGATTCATCATAGTTCTACAGTCCCCTGGCGCAGTTGTCTAGACACCAGTTTGTCAAATCCCCGCACTGAGACAAATTTTTGTGTGAACCACGTTTGTTTTGGGTCTGGTTGTTTGTAAGACGGAAAAGTCTCTCGTGGTTTCTGATGTATGACTATGTACGTGACTGTTGAGCGCGTTTATAATGTGAGGTCACTTTCCTTTGCCCGGAAATACAAGCTCAGCTTAGGCTTCACTATTATAGCACAATAATACATTTACAGAACATTCTTTTAGTGCTTTTACATGTGTAGAAGACAAATATTTGTGTGACTTGTATTACATGAAAGGTAGCAATAAATGAAAGTATAAATATAGAAAAAAAAATCGAATAAAATAAATATTCGGTTTCGAGATATTCAGGAACGGAGGGACGTCCCTATAGTTGACCCTTTATGTTCATACAGCGAGAGTAATGAAGGTCAATTCCACGAGGCAGATCCCGGTGGGAGTAGACTATACGAGCTATTTTGTGTTAAAGTAGTTAAATTAAGGGGAGTTTTAATGTGGCGTACTCCATAATTTATTCATATAAATTCTAGTTGAAGCGTTTGCTAGCGTGTCGTAGGATGGACATGGCTTAATGCTTGTGAACGGAATATTTATTTATTTATTAGGTGATCTTCTTCATCATCATCATATACGTCCCACTGCTGGGCACAGGCCTCCTCTACAACAGAGAGGGTTAAGGCCTTAGTCCACCTCGCTGGCCTAGTGCGGGTTGGCGGACTACACACCTAAGAAATTCCTAAGAACTTTTAGGTGTGCAGGTTTCATCACGATGTTTTCCTTCACCGTTAAAGTACGTGATAAATCTTTGTGAATTATCACGTACTTTAACGATTAATATTGAAAGTGTTTATAGATATTGCAATTTTGTACATCACATCGTGCTGCTATGCACAATCTGCATAAGTTATACATACATATACCCGATGACGAACACTTAAAAAATTAAATGTATCCGTCCATCTAAAGATTATTGGAGATTTTTTAATTGGCAACATTTACAATGTCGGGTTAATAACCTCACATTGAAAGTTTCCGTTGTTTGAAATACAAACATGTATCTATAATTCTGTTTATCGATATTCAAAGGCTATTATATAAGTTTTGGAGTCAAGTACGTATATTAATATTAGATATTATAAAAGATCTGTCTTAATGTTTTTATAAATAAGGTGTCGAGGTAGTACGAGAAATAAATGTAAATTTACTTACTATTTTTATAAATAGCTTTGGATATATTATATTAATGTAATAACGACAAATGTCGTGTATAAGTACGTACATACCTTCGAAAAGACAGAGGTGTGTGCCTGGGGTTTGACGCTGCGACCGTCGAGATTCTCGACCGCGTGCCTAAACCTCGAGGCCATCACGACTTACATCTTTCATCATCTTTGCTAAGGCCTAAACCGCTTCAGTTTTAGAGGAGGCCCGTGCCCAGCAGTGGGACGCATATGGGCTGATGTTGATAATCATCATCATTAAGGGTACAAGTAATTATTGTTTTTTTTTTTAAATCGACTAGGGTTTCCCCACTAGCATAGTCTTGGCTATACTAATATGTGGTGTGTCAAAAAGTACAAAAACATTCAGATCCAAAACAAACATTTGAACCGTGAGAATCGTACTAACAACAATATTTATTATCCTATTGAATCTCGGAGGCTATCCCATTGTGATAAATTACATCGGCTTGCTTGTAATCGTCATACACAGAATTATTTCACCTCGAGCCTCTTATGGGATAACTATCCTTTATTAGGTATCACATAGCCATCCTTCCAGCAAATAAGACTTCTAATGTTCTCATACAACCTCAACAAAAAGTAATGTTGCTGTTTAAGTTCGTATTATTTTTGTGGCATTTGTCAATCGAGATGGAGTGTATTGAAATTCCATGAATTGGAGAAATACATGCCAGAGCGCTCTGGGAATCATTAGGGAAGGCTTATATCCAACAGTGAACGTCTTTCTACTGATGATGATGAACGGAAGAAACCCATTCCATGACCCATCATGGGGCGGGGAAATAGAAGACTGACAGTGGGGCCTGAAAACTGTAGGCAAAGTTCAGCAACTTCATAGAGCGGGATGAAATTATCCCCCCCCCGACACGGATAGTTCGATCTGCTTCGTATATATTAACATAATAAATAAATACACCCAACAGTCACATACATAGTTTTGACCCCGCACTAGGATACAACTCCTGTGTCGTGAGTAACTACGAGAGACTTATTTTTCGGTCTCACAAACACCCAGACCCGAAACAAATATTTGTGGATCACACAAACATTTGTCTCGGTGCGGGGATCGAGCCCGCGGCCTCTCGTTTCAAAAGCTGGTGTCTAGCCAACTGCGCCACGGGGCTGTCAAGTTATGTTTGAAACTGAATCTGCACGACATTCCGACATCCCATTATCTTCACATGATCCGTTGTATAGGGAGATGTTATCGTATTATGTATAATAGGCCGCGCTGTCGCATCAGATCACACGGCTCGCTGCGCGTGGACACAAACCTGACGAGGAAACGTGTTCACTCAATACATCCCTTGATAGCGTATTGGTGTTTGGTATTCAAATGTTTTCCTATGGAACTAGAACTTCTAGAATCTAGAGTACATATGTAGGGGAAAGTGGTTACCCTTCGTACACTTTTTAGATTTTATTTTTTTACTTTATGATTAATTGTCGAATTTATCTAGTTTATGTACCTAAGTGTAACAAATATACTGTAGTTTGTTACAAAAAAGTCTAAAACTATTATGTCAAAAGGTTAAAGGGTTATAGCCATTTTTCAACGATAAGATATTTGTACGAACGTACCCCACGTATGGGGTACGTTCGTACAGTAGGTGGGGTACTTTCGTACGCCATGAGGTTGTATTTAAAAAGCCAATTAAAGTCTTTAATTTTTTTAAATTATTATTAAAATATATATTTATCTAAGAACTAACTTAATAATATGTGACTTGACTCATAGTCGATAAATCTTTCTTTAGAAAAATAACAAAAAATAAAATCGTTCATCCCTAGTTTATTTATTGATAATTCTAAGCTTTACAATCAGCCTAAATGAGATGTTTACCATAATTTTGTATGACATCGTTGTACAGTCTTTGACAATTTAAACTTAAAGTAGGTAATTATACATTTAGTTGAAGGGAACGCTGGTGCCTGGTGGAAGGTTGTGGTTCTAGAGCGACAGTATTTGTTTCCGGATTAGGTGGCACATTTACCGAATTATTTGAAGCATACACGTCAATGGTACACGTCCTGGTGGTTAATGAAATCTAAAGGGGAACATTCTTACGCGTACGAATGTGCCCCCTGTCTGGCTGTCCGAATGCACCCCATGGCTTTGCATAAAATTAAAATACAACTTTATACAAATTCTAATTTGGTTTGAAAAATATTACAATTGAAACTCAAAATAAACAATGTTAACATTAGTCAATCATCACCATTTTGTCAAAAACATAACAATTCTACTTACAATTACGAACTAAAGTTAGGTGAAAAATTTAGTCACCGCGCGCGAAAACGCGTTATGTCTTGTCAGCTGATACACCGTACTGCGATTGGCGCGACACTCCGCTAGCAATATGTCGGCCGGTATGTCTATACACACAAGCAAAGGCGTTTTTGTGTGCCTTGTAGATTTTCTGTTATACTAATTGTACGAATGTGCCCCGCGTACGAATGGTGACCACTTTCCCATACATACATCCTAGTGGCGGTACTTCCACAGAAGCCTAAAAGCCCAGGGTTTCCGCTTTTCAGACACATTTCCAGACTCCGGGCTGTTTCTGAGAATTTTCTAATGGAAAAACCTAAAGACCGGGGAATCTAGAGTATTAAATTCATAAGACGTAATGAATCGTCAGTACACTCTTCTATTGTCCTGCTGCCAAGGTCAGCTTAAGTATTTAAGCGGAATGAAATACTTATGCCACGGAACCCAACCAACCGCCAACCCGTACTAGGCCAGGGTGGTGGACTAAGTCTTAACCCCTCTCAGTTACAGAGGAGGTCTGTGCTCAGTGGTGGTACTTCCAAATAAACCAAAAGCCTAGCTTGCCTTACACAATTCCGAATAATAATTTTTAAGCTATGAATCTTTATTTATTTTGTAGAGGAGGCCCGTGCCCAGCAGTGGGACGTATTTGGGCTGATGATGATGAAATCTTTATTTAACAAATTTTTTTTAACATAAAATGAGTGGGGAACAGCGCTTATATTATGATTTATTTTCACGATAACCTTATAATTTATTAATTATTAATATTACATGTACACTACAGCTCCTATGGAAGTACCGCCACTGTTTGTGCCCAGCAGTGGAACGATTATGATGCCACGGAACCAGCAAACAGGGTTACCAACTCCCAAAAAAAAGTTATCCCTAAATGTAAAGTCAAAATCCCCTAAAATCGCCACAATTATTTGAAAACCCCCTAAAAAAAAAAAAAAAACTACACATTCATGTTAGGCATTCCAATTCTAATTTATTAGCTATTAGCATTACGAATTAGAAAAAATTGGATGTGAGCGTGGCGCGTAAAGCCGAGGTCGTAGGTTCGAATCTCACTCGTATCATAATTTTTCGACTGTTTGCATTTTTTCTGATAATTATCTAAATAACATTTTGTAAAAAAAAAACAATAATATTCTGCAATATTGTTTAATAGTCTTTATAAATTATTTCATACGTCCAATATTATTTCATTTTATTCTGGTTCTGACTATTTCAATTCATACATGTTGACATTAAAGAAACTTAGCATTTAGGGGATGGATTAATCTCTAAAAATACCCCTAAAAATATAAAGCCCTTAAAAAAATCCCAGTCCACATTTTTTTCACCCCAAATTTAGGGGGAAAACTCCCAAGTTGGGAACACTGCCAGCAAAGCAATTTAGCAGTTCTTTTAAATTAAGAGAATAATAAAATCAACAACTCAATTTATTTTGATCCCGTATAAAAATAACTATTTTCGACGAGTATATTTCCTAGAATTTAATAAAACGGCTAACAACAGCTTGCAAATATTGCTCATACTTCTCGTTTTTTGACGATGAAAGATTCGTTTTCAACATAATAATGCATATGTTACTTATCGGGTAGAAATTTTGTTTGCCTGGTCTTGGAGACAGTTTTACCCCGTTTATTATCCAAAAAAAAGTTGGGTTCTCAAGGGATTATCAAATTGAATAAAAATAAATTATTAAAATTATTACAGAGCTACTTCTTTCGGATGGCAGATGGTAAAAGAAACCCATGATTTATTTGGTTCGCTAACATTTATTTCATCATCATCATCATCATTAATCCAAACACGTCCCACTGCTGGGTACGGGCATCCTCTACAACTGAGAGGGTTTAGGCCTTAGTCCACCACGCTGGCCTAGTGCGGGTTGGCGGACTACACACCTAAGAAATTCCTAAAAACTTTTAGGTGTGCAGGTTTTATCACGATGTTTTCCTCCACCGTTAAAGCAAGTGATAATTCATTGTGAATACACACATAACTTCGAAAAGTCAGAGGTGTGTGCCTGGGGTTTGAACCTGCGACCGCCGAAATTCTCGACCGCGCGCCTAAACCTCGAGGCCATCACTGCTTTTATTTATTTACACATTTATTTATCAAACATAAAAAAGGAATGCGCTATTGGGTTTATACAATAGGAAATTTTCAGGCAAGCTTGGCTTTTGGGCTTCTATGAAAGTACCGCCAATGGTGTATATACATAATATGTTATTCTCCTTGATGACCTAAAAACCTCACCAGTTTCAAATTAGCCTAAATTGATTTCATTATAACACTAGCGGTTTTATCATTATTATTTTTATGACCAGCGCGACCCAGTGGCAGACGAAATAAAAACCATTTTTTACAGTACATCCTAATACATCTGATGTCATTTTACGGTGTCATCAAAATGTTTATGGCTGTTATGTATGGACTTCTCGAGTAATAAAATTCGCGAGTCACTTTCAGTGAAATCGTATTTAGAGACGCGTAAATTATGAATTTTATTGCATTCACTGTTATATTAATGTGATATTTATTGACCGATTAAAATTTTATGAAATACTAGCTGTGCCCGCGACTTCGTCCGCGCGGAAAATTAATTTTTAATACGAAGATTTATAAACTAAAAGTAGCCTATTTTATTCTCAGCCTATCGCCGTCCACTGCTGAACGAAGGCCTCCCCAAGTAGGCGCCAACCATCCCGGTCTTGAGCAGTCCTTATCCATCCGCTACCCGCCACCTTTCTCAAGTCGTCGGACCATCGTGCTGCAGGACGTCCTACACTACGTCTACCTAAGCGCGGTCTCCACTCCAACACTCCAAGTTACTCCTTATTACATCAGCTATCTGCCAGTGAATGTCCCGTTAAAATCGGTCCACCTGTTTCAGAGATTAGTGGGAACAAACAGACAGACAGACAAAAATTTTAAAAAACGTTATTTTTGTATATGTACCGTGTATACATCCATATACATTTATTAAAAAGCGGTTATTTCAATATCACAAACAGACACTCCAATTTTATTTATTTGTATAGATGTATAGATGACGGAGCTTCGATTCTGGTTTGTTGCTTATGTATGGTAATTGAGTATTTGTGAGGGCGATAAACGGCTTAAGTGTAGAGTTATTTAAAATTTTAAATTGTCATTGAGGAATATATATATAATGATGGCTTTGTATGAAGTCTTGATGGCCACGAGGTTTAGGCACGTGGTCGAGAATTTCGACGGTCGCGGGTTCAAACCCCAGGCGCACACCTCTGACTTTTCGAAGTTATGTGAGTATTTACAAAGAATTATCACGTACTTTGACGGTGAAGGAAAACATCTTGCACTCCTAAAAGTTCTTAGGAATTTCTTAGGTGTGTAGTCCACCAACCCTCATTAGGCCAGCATGATGGACTAAGGCCTAAACCCTCACAGTTGTAGAGAAGGCCCGTGCCCAGCAGTGGGACGTAAATAGCTTTGTGGCGTACCGGCGGCCGACGCGGCCGGCGCGTGAGTTGAAGCGATGACGCGCATCGCTCGCTCGCTGCCACTACGCGAAACCGGTTTGCACCGGCGCGATATCGTGCGCCTCCAATGCACTCCACATTATAAATAATATTATAATAAATGTGTTGGGTTCTGTAAGTGTGATGTATGTGTATTAGTATGAGTATGTGTGGAGTGTAATTGTTAGTATTATAAATATACATGATATTTAATGTTTATAATAAATAAATATATTTTATAAATAAATAAAATATAAGGTACGCCACAGCTTATTATGATGAAAGAGAAACGATGAAGTTTGGCAACTAGATTGCTTATCACGTCAATCAAACGGTCGAAACAAAAACTACGCCGTTTTTTAAAATTTTTAAATTTTGTTTAAACTAGTAATAGTTCTGTAAATATTACCCAAAATAATTTCATATAACTTTCGATATTTGTGGCAAGCATGCTAGTTTTCTTGCTTGTTATACAAAGTGTAAAACGTGATTGAAAACTGAGACAAAGTTAAGTTAAGTTTGTTTCGCAATTTTTAGCATCAACATTTTTAAACCACCGTAACTATTGCCTTAGTTTTTGATCACAGCCTGTTTATTTATTTATTTATGCTTTTTATACATAATAGCGTATAATGGCGGACTTAATGCCTAAGGCATTATCTTTACACCCTGATAACATCTAAAATATTTGTAAAACTACTTATTAATAGCCAACACGTATTGATTATTATTGGCCGAACATAGGACCAACGAATCGACGATTTGGAATGACCTTAAAAGGACTATAATATATATCATCATCAGCCCATATGCGTCCCACTGCTGGGCATGGGCCTTCTCTACAACTGAGAGGGTTTAGACTTTAGTCCACCACGCTGGCCTAGTGCGGGTTGGCGGACTACACACCTAAGAAATTCCTAAGAACTTTTAGGTGTGCAGGTTTCATCACGATGTTTTCCTTCACCGTTAAAGTGCGTGATAATTAATTGTGAATACACATAACTTCGAAAAGTCAGAGTAGTCAAATATATATATATATATATATATATTTTAATAATTACACCCAACAGTCACATACATAGTTCTGACCCCACACTAGGATACAAGTCCTGTGTCGTGGGTATCAGAAACTACAAGACTTTTCGGTCCCACAAACACCCAGACCCGAAACAAATATTTGTGGATCATTTTGAGTTTGTAATATAACCTTGGAATATAATAAGATTCAACTACTACAAGTGAAGACAAAGTTGTATCGTAAAATAAGCTGAAAGCCGCGATGCAAGTTACAGTGGCACACTTCGTCGCAACGACTGGCGACTGAATGCGACGCCAAGTGTAAACTCTGATAACAGCGTTGAGAGGTTCGAACGCGCTTAGGCGGGGGGTACAATACGACATTTTATGTATTTATCAATGGCGGTACTTCCATAGTGTTAGCCTAAATAGTAATATTTAGTAATTATAAATGTATTTCATTATAATACCTTACAATATTATATATTTACATTATTAAAAGCTTATGCGTACAGACCTTTTACTAAATTATTGTAGTAATAGTAAAATTACATATTGATGATTTTATTACTTATAAGTATAATTAAAATTGTCAATAACTTTAATGAGAATATAATCTTGATTAATATAAATTAATTATTGGACTTTATAAAAATATTTAAAAATAAGACCGTCAATTGATGTGTATAAAAATGGTGTCGCTGAGCAGTTCGAGCTCAGTCGTTGGAATTGTCAGTTGCAAGACGGATTGATATTTTAAAATATAAAAGTTGTTAGAAATATAAAAGTTGAAGACGTACTTGTTTCTCAACGAGTGTTACCCTTCAGCTTCAGAAGAGGGATCACCGAAAACAACTTCAATTGTTTTCGATCTACGCCTGGATATAAGTAACGTAAGTGATTCGTACACGATTTTTTTCTCCCATTTTTTGTGTTCAGAGTGATTTAAAGGGCAATCGTAAAACTTAAGTTTTTGCCGGTAACACTCAATATTAGCCGTTGAGAAATAAAATGTCATGTCTAACTACGTGAACATAAAATTTTCTTAAGTACCTACAAATGGAGGATATATTATATTAAAACATAACTCCACAGAAAGAGACTAAAAGATTTCGGCCCGATATTCATGAAAATGATGTTTTCTTATCTGATTCCGTTTATGACTGTGAACAATGAACATGAAAAAGCTAATGGCTTTAAATAGTCCCGAAGGCTGTAAATAATAATACGACCTGAAAGGTGATAAACAATTAACGAAAATTGTTGTATATAGAGAAATCTTATTATAATTAATCTGTGATGCATTATAGAGAATATTTATGATTATTTCTTAATCATTGCCAACATCTCGGTTCTAATGTACTGTGTTCAATAAGCACAATAAACGGTGCTATGGGAATCTATACCTTGCTTTGCCTTTAATAGTTCTTGAGAACCGATAACTACAGAGGTATCTATCCACATGTGTATTATGAGTAACATTTCACCCGAGTGAGGCCGGGTTTTCATCTAGTGTAATTATAAATGTTATACGAAGTGGTATGACATTTCTACTGTGTTTTAAGCCGGTATGTCAGTTTCAGCTCTCGCTATGGATCTCGAGAAAGAGGGTGTGAACGAGTGATTCTGAGCACGAGGGACCGGTTCGTAACCAAAGTAAGCCCAGATGTGTAGACCGGAATTTAGACCAAAGCATTTCGAGGAGCGAGAGACAGGGTCGAGACCGAAAGGTTCTCAGGGGTGAGAGCCGGGGTCGAGATCGAGGCGTTCTTAGAGGGGATAGCCAGGGTCGAGACCGAAAGGTTCTCAGGGGTGAGAGCCGGGGTCGAGATCGAGGCGTTCTTAGAGGGGATAGCCAGGGTCGAGACCGAAAGGTTCTCAGGGGTGAGAGCCGGGGTCAAGATCGAGGCGTTCTTAGAGGGGATAGCCAGGGTCGAGACCGAAAGGTTCTCAGGGGTGAGAGCCGGGGTCGAGATCGAGGCGTTCTTAGAGGTGATAGCCAGGGTCGCGACCGAAAGGTTCTCAGGGGTGAGAGCCGGGGTCGAGATCGAGGCGTTCTTAGAGGGGATAGCCAGGGTCGAGACCGAAAGGTTCTCAGGGGTGAGAGCCGGGGTCAAGATCGAGGCGTTCTTAGAGGGGATAGCCAGGGTCGAGACCGAAAGGTTCTCAGGGGTGAGAGCCGGGGTCGAGATCGAGGCGTTCTTAGAGGTGATAGCCAGGGTCGCGACCGAAAGGTTCTCAGGAGTGAGAGCCGGGGTCGGTACCGAGACATTTCCAGGAGTGAGAGCCGAGATCGAGGCAAGCAATTAAGACCGCTACGGTTTGTACATTATCAATGGTCAGACGCGAAGAGGATGCTGCGCTCACCACAGCGATCTTTGGAAGATAATATGGCTACTTCGAGCCAAGGCGACGAGACATGGAACGACTGAAGAGTCGTAAGTTTGGAAACCAGGTATGTGAGAACAGAATTACATGATTTTTCAAGAGACGCTAGTGTATCGCATCGAACTAGTTTAGAAAGATCAGAACTTACAAGATTCAACAAATACTGTGTTGGATAAGTTTTTGGCACTTTGAATGAAAACTCGTTAAACGAGTTAAGGATCTTATGATCATTATTATTATGCCAAAGTAAGTTTATTAAATAGATCTATAAAATACGGACTGGCTTGGCCGTTGACTGCTTGTTGAACAGCGTAGAGGATAGAGCTATTAAGGTAGGCGCGTAAGCTGCTCAATTTTCAGACCCGGAGCAGGTTTTGAAATACTTTAGATCCGTGAAGGTAGGACACAATCGTAAGTCCAAAGTGAGCGTAAAGGTGGACCGATTCCGCCCAAATCCGATATAACCTTAAGGTTAACATGCTATAACTGTGAACAATTTGGACATCCAAGTTATAGATGTGATAAACCTCCATTAAAATGTAGTACTTGCGATAAGTTGAGTCATCTATCCTTGCACTGCTTTAAGAATAAAGTCATACAAAAAAAAAAACCATGAAAAGGATCAAGAAAAAAATGTGAAACAAGTAGCCTAATTATGCTTAACCGATAATATCAGTTATATTTATCATTAGTGTTTGTCACTCGGACCCGGAACTTCAATAGTTGTTGTAGAGCCTAACTTAAGAACGCCAATCGGGATGACAACCGTTACAGTAGAAGTACAGGTAATAAAAGAAACAACTATTTTTATGTAGTAGAAGACTACGTCATTAATTAGTCCGTTCTCTTAGGCCACTCATTCACGGCAATACCAGATATTGTAATAATGAAAAGCCCTACCGTGATTATATTTAAAAGAATTACATAAGGTACTAATGGGTCGCAACTAATTACCGAGAAAGTTATGAGTTACACGAACAGTATCTTTATAGAATTCTTCACTTATGTATAATTCAATCAAACACATGCTAAACGCTAACTTGGTACGAATAGACGATAATTTCGTGAAGAGCAGTCACAGCTTAAAGTACTTCCCAACGATATGAAGCAGCAGACATGAGTCTGTTGTCGCTTTAACTAGTTTGTAGAAATACGAAAATTAATAAATAATTGTAAAAGGGTGAACTGCCTCGTGGTCTCGCGGCTCAGGTATGTGATGTGCGATCTAGAGGCCCTGGGTTCGATTCCCGGGTCGGGCAAAAGGTTTTTATTTCTTATGTGTGGCGTATAATAGTTGTGTACATATCGTGTAACTGTATGAATATAAAGAGGTTGCATTAACATTTAGTTTTAAGATAATAAAAATAAAAAAATAATAGTTTATTTAAATAAAAATAGATATTACTATTTGTAGTTCATTGTTATGTATTAATTTAATTTAAAAGTAAGCGAAGGGACTCGCTTCTAACAGGAAGGCCGAGTTGTTAGCCTAAATAGTAATATTTAGTAATTATAAATGTATTTCATTATAATACCTTACAATATTATATATTTACATTATTAAAAGCTTATGCGTACAGACCTTTTACTAAATTATTGTAGTAATAGTAAAATTACATATTGATGATTTTATTACTTATAAGTATAATTAAAATTGTCAATAACTTTAATGAGAATATAATCTTGATTAATATAAATTAATTATTGGACTTTATAAAAATATTTAAAAATAAGACCGTCAATTGATGTGTATAAAAATGGTGTCGCTGAGCAGTTCGAGCTCAGTCGTTGGAATTGTCAGTTGCAAGACGGATTGATATTTTAAAATATAAAAGTTGTTAGAAATATAAAAGTTGAAGACGTACTTGTTTCTCAACGAGTGTTACCCTTCAATAGAAGCCCAAAAGCATCATCATCAGCCCAAATACGTCCCACTGCTGGGCACGGGCCTCCTCTACAACTGAGAGGCTTTAGGCCTTAGTCCACCACGCTGGCCTAGTGCGGGTTGGCAGACTACACACCTAAGAAATTCCTAAGAACTTTTAGGTGTGCAGGTTTTATCACGATGTTTTCCTTCACCGTTAAAGCAAGTGATAATTCATTGTGAATACACACATAACTTCGAAAAGTCAGAGGTGTGTGCCTGGGGTTTGAACCTGCGACCGCCGAAATGCTGCGCGCCTAAACCACGAGGCCATCACTGAAGCCCAAAAGCGTTACATGTTAATTGTGTAAAGTCTAGTTTATAATTGTTTATTGTGGGGTCAGGATATTTTTTAATTAAATTAAAATTATTAATTATTAATTAATTAAATTAAATTTTTAATAATAATAAATGGAACAACTATAAGTCCAAGCGGATTTTTATGAAAAAAGAAATAGACTGTATACGTTCATCGTAGTGATAGCCTTGAGGTTTAGGCGCGTGGAATCTCGGCGATCATAGGCTTAAACCCCAGGCACAACTCTTACTTTTCGAAGACATGTGTGCATTCGCAGTGAATTATCACGTACTTTACGATGAAGGAAGACATCGTGAGAAAACCTGCACACCTAAAAGTTCTTAGAAATTTCTTTGGTGTGTAGTCCGCACACCGTACACTTATACCGTAAGTCCAATGAAATGAAATTATTCTCAGCCTGTCGCCGTCCACTGCTGAACGAAGGCCTCCCCAAGTAGGCGCCAACCATCCCGGTCTAGAGCAGCCCTTATCCATCCGCTACCCGCTACCTTTCTCAATGTAATGAAATGAAATAAAACTAATTGAGTCAATATAAATTTTTTGTTTATTTTTTAATTTTTAGTGAAGCCACACCCGGGATCGAACTTGCAACCTCATGCGTTGCAAATCGGTTACTTTGCCACTCCGCTACTATCAGTCTATTATATGGTTATAAAACTCATCAACAATACGCAAATGTTTCTACCACACACTCGGCTTCCACCGCTTCACACATTTAATACACCTTAAGTAATGCAATTAGATTGCTTGCTTCATGTTGCAATGCAGCAACAAACGTAAGCGCATTATAATTTGATTCAAGACAGTTAGAAATTCTGCCACAGATCGCATCTTTACTGTACGCCCTTAACGAGTTCCATTGACATTATATTTGACTAGGACAATTACTTGACCATAATGACGTTACGGTAGGTGACTAAAATATCCGGATAACCTATAAAGATTCGGCCGAGTATCGTTACTTTTCTCCTAAGAATTGAAAGGTTCCGTTACTTTGTCATGGATCCCATAATTAGAACCTAACCAAACTCTCATGCAATTACCCTAGAAGTACATCCTAACCAATAAAAAAAAAGGATTCATCAAAATCGGTTGGCATGATATTAAGTTATTCGTCGATTTGTCACGCATATTGGTGATAATTTAAGATTTTTGTGATTTTCTAATGGAAAATATTATCACAAGTGAACCAAATTTAAATGGGACCAATCTGAAAGCACCAGCTTTCAATTAAAAAAAGAATCATCAAAATCGGTCCACTCAGTCAAAAGTTCTGAGGTAACAAACATAAAAAAAAAACAGACGAATTGATAACCTCCTCCTTTTTTGAAGTCGGTTAATGTTTTTTTTTTTCTTTATTTGAAGAAGAGGGTTTAATCACAAAGTGATTATGTCACCCCCATTGTTAACTACAATTCCAATCATGATCTAAAGCCTTTTTTTGCAATTTTATATAGCAACAAGGTGGTTAATGATTTAAACCATTTTGATTCACTCATTATTTTTGTATTTACCACCCCGTTCGTAATGTATATATCACTATTAAGGAGAACAGAAAAGAAGCTATTGTTTTTTTTTCGAAGCAGTTTTGCAATGAAGCTGTTTATTTAATGATATACAGGATGTATAAAGACCGTGATCGAAAACTAAGACAGGCAATAGCCACGGTGATTAAATAAATAAATAAATAAATACACCCAACAGTCACATACATAGTTCTGACCCCACATTAAGATACAAGTCTTGTGTCGTGGGTATCAGAAACTACGAGAGACTTTTCGGTCTCACAAACACCCAGACCCGAAACAAATACTTGTGGATCACACAAACATTTGTTTCGGTGCGGGGATCGAACCCGCGGTCATTACAAACATATTGACTTCGAAAAAAAAAACCGACAAATAAATGACGTTTTCTATCAACCATAAGTATTAAATGTATGTGGTGATTAGGAGAACGTATTTTTTTTATTTTTTATCAGGATTTTTTTTAAAGTCAATGTGTTTGTAATCACCGTAGCTATTGCCTGTCTTAGTTTTCGATCATGATCTTTTTACACCCCGTATATAAAAAGGCATATATACAAAACTTAACCAAATAATTGAGTATACACCCGGCCTAAATAAGACGAAACAACAACACTAAATTTGATGAAATGTAGTGTTCACAAACTCAAGACCGCAACCTCGTGAGCTAATTGTAGCGGTTTGGTAAACAACTTGTTTTCAACCACACCTCGAAACAACACTTACTTCAAATACATAATAATCTATGTATTCATTGTGTTATTTTTTAGTTATACGGGTGTTTATTGCCTCGTGGTCTCCCGGCACAAGTATGTACCGTGCTATCTAGAGGTTTTGGGTTACATTCCCGGGTCGGGAATTATGTGTTATTGGTTTTTCCATTAGAAAATTCTCAGTAGCAGCAGAAAATCTGGAAATGTGCTCGAAAAACGGCAATAGACTGGCCTTCTATTACGTGGGACTGATACATACCTGTCGAAATGTGGGTGCCGAAATGCACCTCTGCTAACCCCTTCGGGCAATACAGGCGTGAGGTTATGTATGTATGCATGTTTATTTTGGTATCTAACCAAATGAGTCACGGAAACTCAAATATATAATCGATGTTATATTGACGTTTAAGAGTACATTCAGCTTTTTGGATTTTCTTCATAATATTATTTATAGAGCTAATAAACTGTCGGAATGTAAACGGGAATAAAACCGTTATTATCAAACTAGATAGCAACAAAAAATAAACCCATCATCAATATGAATTAAAAACATTTCATTTTTTTAAATTTTGTGTAAACTAGTATGCGAAAATTGAGATTTAATTTTTTCCCGCTTTTTGTCACTTTTTTTCTTGATGCTTCGCTCCTATTGATCGTAGATTGATGCTATATAACTTATGACCTTCCTCAATAAATGGGCTTTCTATCACTGAAGAAAAAAACGGAGCAATGGTTACGTACTGAATTTTGCGCTTTCAAACAAACAAACTCTTCAGCTCTATATTAGTAGAAATTATACAATAACATATTCCAACGCAAAATTCAGCCTACAAATTCCATTTCACCCCAACCAATGTCGTGGCAAGGCGCAATAATAACAATTATTCAGAACATTACACAGTCTGGCGTTGAGCGACAGATGTCTCTCAAAACACTGCAACGTGAATCAGAGGGTGTGACACAACTGTGTCGTCTTAATATTGTGGTAATAGGAAAGTTTCGACAATTTCATCTCGACTTCACTGGATGGGCTGAAGACGTGTTCTGTTATGTTATTATGAAATAGGGCTGCCTCAGGGTCTCGCGGTTTAATGTAAAATTTCCGGGTCGAGCAAATTTTTATATGTTTTTTTTCATTAGGAAATTCTTAGTAGCAGCACGGTCTAGAAACGTGCCCCAGGTATTACGTAGACTTAAAAAAATATCGGCAAAATGTGGGTGCAGAAATGCACCTCTGCTTACCCCTTCGGGAATACAGATGTGAGGTTATATATAACTTTGCTTGAGTATTTTAGATATATTAAATCCTGTAATCAGCAAACGACCAGCGCGACCGACTGAGCCCTAAACCCTTTCACCCTTTCATATGGAATATTATATAGATTAATCTCGTTTCATTCAATCACAGATTTAAATGCAATGTGGGATTCGCAACAGCTGTCTTCTTTATATGCGTAATATTTCATCAAAGCTTTACACAGTAAAATTATTTGAACAAATTTACTGCTGTTAAATATCTCCAAAATTCATACAACTAAATTGTCAGTGAAAATTTCGCAGCGTAATCAAATTTCATTACAGGCTGTAAAATATAACGCTGATAAAATATCACATTCAAAATGGTAAATTTAGGGTGAATCAAATAGTTTTGGAACAGGCTGTCAATCAGAAAGACCTTTTTTATCGCAAAGCTGGAAAGTAAGTTAGAAGTAGAGTCACGTTGGGCGCACAATTGACTCTATCAAACTTTTATTTGAATAATGATGCCTCTTTCATGCTGAGTTTTCCGCAAACTTTCGGGTGTCGCTTCAAAGTGTACTTTGTGGAAAATTGCCAGTTGGCGAAAACAATTTTTTTCGACGAATTGGCTATTGCCTGCCGACTTGTTATTTGGATTTGGATTTGTATTAATTCATTTGTTTTGAACTATTTAAATGAGGTATTTGTTATTGGTACGGTGAAGGAAAACATCGTGATGAAACCTGCACGCATAAAAGTTCTTAGGATTTTTTTAGGTGTGTAGTCCGCCAACCCGCACTAGGCCAGCGTGGTGGACTAAGCCCTAAAACCTCTCAGTTGTAGAGGAGGCCCGTGCCCTGCAGTGGGCTGATGATGATGATGATTTGTTATTGGAGTTTTAGCAGATGTTACACTATTATTTGTATGATTCGTCAAGAAAAAAATAAATGTGTGTATATTAAAATATATTAGGGACTGCCGTTGGAGCAGGCAAGTGTTGGAGTGGAGACCGCGCTTAGGTAGACGTAGTGTAGGACGTCCTGCAGCACGATGGTCCGACGACTTGAGAAAGGTGGCGGGTAGCGGATGGATAAGGGCTGCTCAAGACCGGGATGGTTGGCGCCTACTTGGGGAGGCCTTCGTTCAGCAGTGGACGGCGATAGGCTGAGTATATATATTAAAAAGATATAAGATACATTTACATATTTTGACAAGTTATATATATTTTTTGGCAATGTACAGAACATTATAACTCCTATAATAAACTTCCTAACAAAAGATCAGCCAGTTCTTAAATTGAAATAATAAGAAATATTGAAATTGTTTACACTATGAAATACTATTTGTAAAAAATATAGTCATCATCATCAGCCCATTACATTCCACTGCTGGGCACGGGCCTCCTCTATAACTGGAAGGGTTTTGACCTTAGTTTACTACGCTCGCATAGCACGGGTTTTCAAACTACACATTTTTTTTAAATTTAATTTTCAATGTAAAATGAAACAAAAGCAGAAACATATAAAATATAGGATAAGCGTTGACGCCTGCAAGAGTATTGTAACTGTGTCGCAAACATCAAGCATCCTTCAAGTTTACAATAACAAATATACAAAACATTTATTATAATTTTCTTTAATATTAATTGAGTGCAAGTGTGAGTTAGTTAGTGTGTGTGTGTGAGTGTGTGAGTGTGAATTTATGAACAATAATATATAAGTGCACACCAATCCATCAGTCAATCGAAGTCCACTGCTGGACATAGGCCTCTCCCAATGACTTCCACAGGGACCTGTTGGAAGCAGCCTGCATCCAGCGACGTCCCGCGACCTTCACCAGGTCGTCCGACCATCTTGTCGGAGGACGTCCCACGCTGCGCTTTCCTGTACGTGGCCTCCACTCGAGAACTTTTTGGCCCCATCGGCCATCAGTTCTCCGCGCTATGTGCCCGGCCCATTGCCACTTCAACTTGCTAATCCGCTGGGCTATGTCGGTTACTTTAGTTCTCCTACGGATCTCCTCATTCCTGATTCGAGCTCGTAGGGAAACCCCGAGCATAGCCCTCTCCATAGCTCGTTGAGTGACTCCGAGCCGTCTAATGAGGCCCATAGTGAGAGGCCACGTCTCAGTGCCGTATGTCATCACTGGTAACACACAACTATCGAAGACTTTCGTTTTCAGGCACTGAGGTATTTTGGACGAGAAGACGTCGCGTAGTTTCCCGAACGCTGCCCAACCGAGTTGGATTCGACGATTGACCTCTCTCTCGAAGTTGGACCTGCCTAACCGGACCACTTGTCCCAAATAGACATATTCGTCCACAACTTCGAGAGTCGAGCCCCCAACTGCGATCGGGGTGGGCACAACATGGACATTCGACATGATCTTCGTCTTGTCCATGTTCATTTTAAGACCCACCTGTTGAGAGACTCGATTGAGGTCTTCGAGCATAGTGCTAAGGTCTTCCAGCGACTCTGCCAAGACTACGATATCGTCGGCAAACCGAAGGTGTGTGATATACTCGCCGTTGATGTTGATGCCGAATCCTTTCCTCTGCAAGAGCTTGAAGGCGTTTTCCAGCGCGGCAGTGAACAGTTTCGGAGATATGACATCTCCCTGTCTCACGCCTCTCTGTAGTGGAATAGCCTTCGTGCTCTGATCTTGTACTCGGACCGACATGGTGGCGTTGCTGTATATGCTTTTCAACACCTCGATGTACCGACAGTCAATGTGGCACCGCTGGAGAGACTCTAGCACAGCCCAGGTCTCGATCGAATCAAAGGCTTTCTCATAGTCTACAAACGCTAAACAAAGCGGCAAGTTATATTCCTCGGTTTTTTGTATAACTTGCCGAAGCGTATGGATGTGGTCTATGGTGCTAAAGCCTTTTCGGAAACCGGCTTGTTCGGGAGGCTGGAAGTCATCAAACCTGCGTTCGAGACGATTGGTGATGACCCTCGAAAACAACTTATAGACATGGCTCAGGAGCGAGATGGGCCTGTAATTCTTAAGCAAAGTGTTATCACCTTTTTTGAAGAACAGTACCACCACGCTCCTGCTCCATATCTCCGGCGTTGAGCCCTCGAGGAGAACGGAATTGAAGAGCCTCTGAAGGACTTTAAGTACCGGCGTTCCGCCCGCTTTCAGAAGCTCTGAAGTGATTCCGTCCTCACCCGGCGCCTTGTTATTCTTAAGTTGCTTCAGAGCCATCTCAATCTCACACAGGCTGATGTCCGGGATATCATCACTGAAGTGGCGGATCAACTCGGCTCTCGGGTCTTCGGCCGAGATAACAGTCGGTTCGGCAACCGAGGTGTAAAGCTGTCCGTAGAACCTCTCGATCTCCCTTAACATCTCAGTGCACACACAGCTATGAAATGCCTAAGAACTTTTGGGTGTATAGGTTTCATCACGATGTTTTCCTTCACCGTTAAAGTACGTAATAATTCATTGTGAATACACACACATAACTTCGAAAATTCAGAAGCGTGTGCCTGGTGTTTGAATCCGCACGATAAAATCTCTGATAATCTTCATAATAGTACCTAATGTTGTATGAATTATAGTATTACGAGTATATATATATACCTATATACATAATACATATTCGATTTATATATTCACTATTATAACTTCTACCACAACATATTCATTACTTTTTCTTTGCCATAAATATATAGGTTTGTGTATGTTTATATCTATATAAACATATTTTTTTGTACACCTGCTATGTATCATCTCTGCATCACCCAAAGTACGAATGACAGAGAATGCCAAAGGTTTACCTTTAAGGTTTACCATTAAGTCTACTTTTACAATTATCTTATATCTTTAAATGAGCAATTCTTGTATATATATAATTGGAATCTCGGAATCGGCTTCAACGATATTCATAAAATTTAGTATATAGGGGGTTTCGGGGGCGATAAATCGATCTAGCTAGGAATCATTTTTAGAAAATGTCATTTGGAAGAAAAATAACAAAAAGGAGGCGTTTGAGTAGACTCTTCCTGACATCTATTGGCGAATAATAATACTATTTTTTGTGAGCAACTAATTGCTTTAACGACACAACAGCAGATGGCGTTGTTAAGTAACATTATTCATATTTCATCATTTTATTAGTAATTTGTACTTAAATATAATTTCCAAAAAACACAATAAAAAAAAATAAAAAAAAACGAGCAAAGCTCGGTCATCCAGGAACTGTAATTTTATACAGAATAAAGAAATATATTTATGTTTCTTCTTAAGTTTCTTGCCAGTACATAATAACAGATTTGTCAGTAAATTAGTTGACCAGTCGTTCAGAAACTGGGGCAAGCTCCACACAACGATATCAAAGGAATATAAAATAAAAGGGTCGCATTGCTGAGTGCTGTGAGTGGCGTTGTGTGCACATGACAAGTCTAACATGGAAGGGGCGCGGACGTGAGAACCAATATATATGTCCCATTCCATAGACATTGCATCGGGCCACTGGGCGATGGAACGACGGGACGAATCGTACAGAAATCTGTAGAACTACGTTGATAGTTTCCAAAATATTTTTAAAGATAAAACTTCTTGCGCAATAAAGTAAATTTTAAGGCTATGTCATTCATGAATTATACACTCATATGGCATTTGAATAATATTTAAATTTTATATGATACCAAACGTCGTATTACCAAAATTTCTAAAATGTAAGTCACATTTCAAATCCAGAAATTTTTTGATATTTTTCTTAGAAACTAGAGAAAAACGCACAATACTTTTCCATTATTAACAAGAAGCGATGAATCCCCACAGTTTTTTTTATCTTACCTTATACATAAAATAATTACAAAACTAATCGCAGGGAAGCACGCAATTCTGTAAACTCTGATATAGTATATAAATTTAAATTACAAAAAGGGACGTAAAGTTTTTTTTTTTCAATTTAAATTGTAACCTAGTAACTAGACCCTAATTAATTCTAGTAATAAGAATAAATTCTAATAATTCTAGTAACTAGACCTTAAGCAATTTATACGTTTTGTACGTCCATTCTACAGTACTAGTAAGGATTGCGTAAATTACTTTCCCTGAATGCACGTTAATAGCGTGTACAATTGTTTTATGATTATGAACTAAATGAATATAAACAGATACTCATAAAATAATATTTCATAATAATATTTTATGTATACAACATAAGCTTCATTTCAAAACCAATAATAACTAACATTTATTTATTTATTTTCGTGATGGTCTTGAGGTTTAGGTACGCGGTCGAGAATTTCGACGGTCGCGGGTTCAAACACCAGGCACACACCTCTGACTTTTCGAAGCTATGTGTGTATTCACAATGAATTATCACGTACTTTAACGGTGAAGGAAAACATCGTGATGAAACCTGCACACCTAAAAAGTTCTTAGGAATTTCTTAGGTGTGTAGTCCGCCAACCCGCACTAGGCCAGCGTAGTGGACTAAGGCCTAAACCCTCACAATGGTAGAGGAGGCCCGTGCCCAGCAGTGGGACGTATATGGGCTGATGATGATGATGATTTATTTTTCTTAGATTTCTTTGAAGCGACGAAAATAAACTTATTAAAGTTATGAACTTTTATATCAAACGTTCTTCGCCTGAACGTATAACAGACTTATTATATGCGGAGGCTCGTTATTTATTCAAAACTACTGAACTCCTTCTACTTTGTCCGCGTTTTATGGTAATAATAATAAAATAATATTACTTGAAGCTTAAAAAGGGAGCCATTTTTTGACACCACATTGTACTACCAAGAGTAGGAAAAGCGCCGGAATACACTACTAATATAAGCTCCTTACTTCTTTTAAGAAAAATTTTAAAAATATATTTTAGTAACGCTTTAAATGATCCATTCGATTCCGGGGTTTCTAGATCGATTCTTCACTTATGGCATATTGATTGTGTATAAAATCTACCTTTCTATAGTACCTTATCGCAGTATAGCACCCTTATGTCATGTGTAATAGAATCAAATTGAATTTCCACACCCAACTTTACTTCAACTCAATAAATTAATATCGACAATACTTCAAATAAAGAAGCTCGTACCAGTCATTTTTGTGTTTGTTGAATTATTAACTTATTTGTAATAACAAACTATTAATTAACACAGAAAAATGTAAGTGATTCTTAAATCATCATCATCAGCTAAAAGACTCCCCACTGCTGGGCACGGGCCTCCTCTACAACTGAGAGGGTTTAGGCCTTAGTCAGCCACGTTGGCCTAGTGCGGCTTGGCGGACTACATACATAAGAAATTCCTAAGAACTTTTTAGGTGTGCAGGTTTTATCACAATTTTTTCCTTCACCGTTAAAGCAAGTGATAATTCATTGTGAATACACACATAACTTAAAGTCAGAGGTGTGTGCCTGGGGTTTGAACCTGCGACCGCCGACATTCTCGACCGCACGCCTAAACCTCGAGGCCATCACTGCTAAATACAGCATACGTAAATAATTCAAGAAAGCGGATACGAACGGCAGTAATTAAGTAGCATTAACCAAACTTATATTGTAATAGTCAATAGTTAATAAATACACCAAGAGTCACATACATACATAGTCCTAATCCCAACCTAAGATACCTACATTGCGTCGAGGGTAATAATAAGTATATTATGAAGTTGCAGTAATGCATAAATCATAAGCTAAGTTTATATTTCTATTACCATTGTATTTAAATCTGTTACAATGTTCATAGCCCAGTGGCGTAGTTGGTTAGACACCAGCTTGCGAAACCAGAGGCCGCGGGTTCGATCCCCGCACCGAGACAAATGTTTGTGTGATCCACAAATATTTGTTTCGGGTCTGGGTGTTTGTGAGACCGAAAACTCTCGTAGTTTCTGATACCCACGATACAAGATTCGTATATTAATGTGGGGTCAGAACTATGTGTGTGACTGTTGGGTGTAATTATACACTAAAAAACATAAAGAAATAAAACCAAAGTTTTGTGTGTCGCCGGAACATTTATAAACACCAATACCCAAGTACACGTTATTTCAAAGCCATTAAGTCATATTAATATTGTTCTGTGCAAAGGTCGAGACTAAAATCCTATATCTTCGAAACCTTACTACTTAGCCCTGAAATGACTAATTAAGAAATATAACCAATAAAAAATTATTGTCGTTAAGAAATCGTCAATTTTTTTATTATTATTTTTTTAGCGTCAATATGTTTGTAATTACTGTAACTTAACGTAACACTTTGTATATTTTTTTAATATAACAATTCACACTAAAAAATATTCATGGCAATAAAATAAAAACAATCACTAAGTGAAAAGTAATTTTTTTCTTAATCATGAAAATTGGCGCCACGTTTTTCCTATTGGCCTTCCGAGGGTAAAGGTTCGATTAACAAGGAAACGATGTAACTTTTCAGCTAATTTTAGGCCATATGACGTAAAAACTTCCAAAAGAGATATTTTATATAGATTGCGACCCATGTGTATTAAGTTCCTAGTCTGTAATTTTTCCTTTAAGTTTGTTTGTTTTATATTGATTATTGTCATAATGGGACGGGCATGTCCATAAAGGAAAAAAGTCCCTAAATTAAATAAAGAGAAAAAAAAAGACCCATGTGTAGCTCGAGGGAGACATTACAGAAGCAACAAACATTTTTTATTGAACGACCCACGCGAAATTTTAATAACGGTAAACGATACGTTTTTTAATAATCATATTTTGTCTAAGCTACGTGGATGAAACTACTTTGGAACATATTATTTTCATACGAATACAACTAGCTGCACAAATTATATTATGTAGCTTCGTAGCTAATGAGCTACGCAACACGCGCGCTACGGGTTGTTTTCGTAGCGCTGTTACAACAGTGCTAC
The DNA here is from genome assembly GCA_907164795.1 of Hemaris fuciformis. Classification (NCBI taxonomy): domain Eukaryota; kingdom Metazoa; phylum Arthropoda; class Insecta; order Lepidoptera; family Sphingidae; genus Hemaris; species Hemaris fuciformis. Next base: position 4,465,388 of record OU015454.1, read on the forward strand.
GTAATTTAGTTTTAATTGCCTGATAATCCTTGGTTTAGTATTTCTAGAATCCTAGGTCTTTTAAGTGTAGTATAAAGAAGCTTCTCAGCATTCTTACTTCACCATGTTAATATGATAAATATAATAAAAAAAGAAACATTTTGGGTCTGATTATTCGCAATAATAATAAATTATTAAAATAAGTAAATTACAGGTAAGAAATGACATGAAAATATCTAAGCAAAAATGTTCTAATAACTATTCTATCCCGACATATTTCAGTAACCTAAACCCTGTCAATAGTAGAGGAGGGCCATGTATTTAAATGAAAGTACTATTATAAAGAGGAAAGGTTTGTATTTTTGTATGTAACGAGTAACCTTAAATGCTTAACTAATTTGTGATTTTTAGAATGACCACAAGAATCTCCTTACAAGGTTGTCTGGAAAAGATCGCTATTAGCGATAAGAGCGCCAATTTATGTCACCTGCTATATTTATTTCTTATGGCTTACTATGTCCATGTGGTGTCTAAATAAAGAAAGAAAGAAAGAAGTATTTATTGCTAGCACAAGTATTTACACGTAATATACAATAAACAGAAAACAAAGAAAAAAATAATAATAATAATTGTACCAGCAATGGTGCCTCCCATTCAGCTACGTGCTGCAGTAACGCGTGACGATACTGCAACGCTGATTTTCGATGGGAGGCCCAAGCGACGTACATACGACGTACAATGATTGAAACAGCAAAACTTAAAAACTAATGATACAAACCAAAAAAAAAACAATAATTCAAAGAAAATTTAAACAAAATAACAATAGCAATCGATATCACAACCACAATTACACGTTTACTCTACATCACATTACGTTGCGAAAGTTTTAGTAATCCTTAGTTACTTAGGCAGCCATTCAGTGATAACATAAAGGTAAGTTAAGAATATTTTATTGTTTTTGAATATTTAACAAATAATAAACAGTTATTATTATTATTAAATGGAACCTTGAAAGAAACAAAAGCTACATCTTTTACAATACTCCGCCCGGACAGAGTGGTGTCCAACCGTTAGTAGGTTTATATAGATAGATATCATCATCGGCCCATATACGTCAAACTGCTGGGCACGGGCCTCCTCTACAACTGAGAGGGTTTAGGCCTTAGTCCACCACGCTGGCCTAGTGAGGGTTGGCGGACTACACACCTAAGAAGTTTCTAAGAACATTTTAAATGTGCAGTTTTCCTCACGATATTTTCCTTCACCGTTAAAGCAAGTGATCATTCATTGTAAATACACACATAACTTCGAAAAGTCAGAGGTGTGTGCCTGGGCTTTGAACCCGCAGCCGCCGAGATTCTCGACCGCGTGCCTAAACCTCGAGGCCATCACTACTTATAGATAGATAGATATACCGTTCATCAAATACACATATATCAACTTTTGACGAAACAAAACAAGCAAGAACTACCTCGGCGGGATCCCTTCAAAATTTGACACAATACACCGAGTCCAAGTTTGTTGTGTCGAGTGTTAAGGTAAGTTCCGGGCTTTGTACAAAGTCTGTTCTCAAGTTACAGAGTACACCACAGTTATTCCGGAATAATATTTATTGTGAGCTTCCTCGAAGTCTTGTGCGCTAAAAGACGCTAGCAAGATTCTTGGATGAAGTTGGGAGGAATTGCAATTGTTCAGGGACTTGGGAGTCTTATATAATTTCTGCATTGATTGTAGGACAGTCGGGACTTGGTTGATTATATTACATACAGTAAGTAGTGATGGCCTCGAGATTTAGTCGAGGTAGAGTCAAAATACCCATAGCATACCTCTGACTTTTTGAACTTATGTGTGTATTCACAAATCAATCATATATTTTAACGATGAAGGAAAATATCGTTGGGAAACCTGAACACCTAAAAGTTCTTAGGCATTTCTTTGGTGTATGTATTTTGAAACGAGAGGCCGCGGGTTCGATCCCCGCACCGAGACAAATGTTTGTGTGATCCACAAATATTTGTTTCGGGTCTAGGTGTTTGTGAGACCGAAAAGTCTCTCTTAGTTTCTGATACCCACGACACAAGACTCGTATCTTAATGTGGGGTCAGAACTATGTATGTGACTGTTGGGTGTATTTGTATTTATTTATTGATGATGATGATGATTACCAACAGAAATACACTCGTAATTGAAGACAGATGTTTATTACCAAAGTCTAGTTTTTTCAAGTCCCACATAACGTTAGACGAACCGCTTATCGGTTATGTATCCAAAATCTATACTATTGTTTAATAAGAAATCTAAAATACACTTTGCCCGACTATTTTGGGTTGCAGTTTGTGGTTGTATCTTTCTTTAGTAATCCATTGACATAATAAAAATAAAAAAAAGAAGCAAAAAAGTACAAAACATAGAAGATTTTTCAAGAATAAATGTAAATACCCTCGTAAATAACATAACTTTTGACTTTTTGATGCATTTGTTAAAACATAATTAATTCACCTAATGTTTATATTTGACAGTTGCGAGACTAACACACCAAAATACAGAGACCTTTTGGGCGTACGGCATCCAGTACCATCTGTAGCTCTTTCACAATTTGCAATACAACATAATTGAGTCGAAAGTTTGTCAGTACAATTTATAATAATAATCACGACTAACGATGATAAATTGTTTACCTTTATTGTTTACTGTTTCGACATCACTGTTCTCACCTTTGTTTTGGAGTTTCAAAGCAGTTTGGACAATAAGGATTATATTTTTGACAGTAATATGAAAACATCAGCAAAGTTTTTCGGGTGAATTTTCGCCAGCCATTTTGATTGAATTCAACTATGAATTATGGCTCCTTTGTGTTGATAACCTACTTTGAAACACGTGTTGATTTTGTGTTTATTTAGAGAGGGAGACTATACAGGATGTATTCGGCCCGTGGTCGGAAACTAAGGCAGATAATAGCTGCGGTGATTACAAACACCGTGACATTTAAAAAATCCCGACAAAAAATAAAAAATAAAAACGTTTTCCTCACAACCGCATCCATTTAATATCTATGATTGTTAGGAAAACGTAAAAAGTTTTATTTTTTGTCGGGATTTTTTTAACGCCAATGGGTTTGTAATCACCGTAGCTATTACCTGCCTTAGTTTCCGATCAAGGTCTGAATACACCCTGTATACCTTCATTACTTACGCATGACCTTTAAAACATGTTTGTTTTATTCAGTCGAAAGCCAATTAATTGAGAATGCGTGAAATTACTTAGGAGAGGGAAGAAGACGCAAATAATGCTTATAAGTCAAGCCTCATCCGTTATAGACTGCTTTCAAAAACCATACAGTTTGATGATGATGATCATGACAATTATCATAACCTTGCCGAAAATTCTTTTTTTTTTTTTTTCTATTGCAGGCATTTGACCACGATCTCACCTGGTGTTAAGTGATGATGCGGTCGACGATGGAGCATGCCTGCCTAGTAGCAGCCTATTCACATTTGATTTGAATTTGTCCAGGTTGTATCGTACGGGAAACACTTCAGCGGGCAGGGCGTTCCACTCCTTTGCAGTGCGCATTAAAAAAGTAGACCCAAATCGGCGTGTGCGGCAAGATGGCATATTAACAACAAAGGAATGGCACGACCGCCCGCTTCTTGTTTCCCGATGGCGGAAAGTGCTCGGCGGAACTAGTTCGTGCAGTTCCTTCCCACACTCCCCGAAATATAATTCGATTTTCGAATTAATAATTCGAGTAAAGCTATATATTTTCTTAGTCGTTTAGTATAGGAAATTAGTATGTCGCAACTCAAAAACTTTATGCCTTCTCCGAAATTTTTATTCTTGATAATAAATACACCCAACAGTCGCATGCATAATTTTGACCGCACACCAAGATGGAGTCTTGTGTGGTGGGTATCTGAAAGAGAGACTTTTCGGTCTCACGAACACATAGATGCGAAACAAATATTTGTGGATCATACAAACATTTGTCTCGGTGCGGGAGTCGAACTCGCGGCCTCCCATTTCGCAAGTTGGTGTTTAGCTAACTGTGCCATAGACGCTATCAATTCATCCTTACTTCCATTTTTGAAGGACATTGACCCACCAAACATTGTTGGGGTCCTTAGAAAACGGTCATTACCATAAAGTTAACCTTTTGGCAGTAAATATAATCGATATGGAACTTACGTAACTTCACCTCTTATTTATGCGATAAGAATTTGTTATAGTCAGTTCACATTACGTCTACAATAATATTAAAACCAATAATCTTATATCAAGCATTAGATGTCGTTTTTCGGGATTTAATAACAATTACAACACGATTTTCATAATAAATACACCCAACAGCCACATACATAGTTCCGACGCCACACTAGGATACAAGTCCTGTGTCGTGGGTATCAGGAACTACTAGAGACTTTACGGTCTTACAAAAACATAGACCCGAAACAAATATTTGTGGATCATACAAACATTTGTCTCGGTGCGGGGATTTAACCCGCGACCTCTCGTTTCGCAAGCTGATATTTAGCCAACTGCACCACGAGACTGTCAGTATATAGTCAATAGAATTAAATCTGTTCAAAACAGTTAGTTGACCTTTTACACTATTGGCGACAATAAAGCTATTTTTCTCTATCCCCCTCAACCTCAATTAGTTGATTCAACTCTACACAAAATCTTATAGATAGAATAAACTATCAAACGAGTTAATGGTATTAGTTGGCGAACCACTTTAATCAAATCAAAGCACCACTCCGGATAGTTAAACAAACCAAGAAGAGTATTTTTAGAAGGGATTTCATTAAATAAATTTTATCAAGGTATCTCTAACACGTTTTGTGAATGGATGTAGGAATTTTCATTTGATGTTTCACTTCAGTCCCCTGGCGCAATAGGCTACATACGAAACTTTGCTTTACACATCTATGTGATTCTCAAATATTTGGATTGGGTCTGGGTATTTGTACAATCCTTGGTCTGGGTTTTTGTATTTATCGTATTAACCATTAAATCGTCTATTTACTAATAACACTTTTTTTTTTGTCGTGGCTATCAGAAACAACGGGTGGCTTTCCGGTCTCACATACACCCAGACCCGAAACAAATATTTGTGAATCATACAAACATTTGTCTCGGTGCGGGGAACGAACCCGCGGCCTCTCGTTTCGCAAGCTGGTTAGATACCAACTGCGCCACGGGTCTGTCGCACATATATCCTATTATACTAAATCTCCAAATTTATTGATATAAATAATGGCGGTAGTGAAACAGCGCCAAGATATATTAGGTAAAGTTGGGAGGCCCATCAAGATAGACCTCAAAACTCCGGCATCGGGCTCCTCATAAATCAGAGGCGAACTGATTTTATGCTCCACTGACCACGGAGTCGAGTTACAGGGTTCGTTTTCCGATTGGCGAAGTAAAACAAACCGGAGGAACTAACGAATATCTTGGTTATAAATGTATTTCTTGTCTGTACTCTCTTTATGTAAAAGTCAATTCATAAGCTTGGTTTCGTTATGAGACAGTACCTATAGAGATTTTTAAAATATTACCGCAATTAAAATTAAATTCAGTTCTATGTTTCATATTTATGACAGTATTGACGTGTACATTTTATATTACCTTAGCCAGCTGGCTGCGTTATTATAATAAAACTTTATTTTAACAGCTCATTAAAATATTATGGTAAACCCAGTATCGTAATCGGATGTACAGTGTCGACTAATAGATAAAAACGAAATAATTTTAAATCCTTGAATAATTTTATTATAATATTCCACAAAAAAATATATACGATAATAAAATCAAGTAGGTATAAAAGTCGCGCAGTGTTATTGGGTTTTTCCATTAGGAAATTCTCTGTGCCTCGTGGTCTCGCGGTACAAGTATGTGCCGTGCGATCAAGAGGTCCTGGGTTCGATTCCCGGGTCAGGCAAAGTGTTATTGGGTTTTTCCATTAGGAAATTCTCGGTAACAGCACGGAGTATGGAAATGTGCCCGAAAAACGGCAATAGACTCGTCCCCTATTACGTGGGACTACTACATACATGGCGAAATGTGGGTGCAGAAACGCACCTCCGCCTACCTCTCCTGGGAATTCAGACGTAAGGTTATGTACGTATCATTTGCATCTTCAAACTTTCCTAAATAAGATACAGGCTGTGTAGAACGAACAATAACTTCGTGATTACATACACACGAGTCCCTTGTAAGTTAACTGTCGGGGACGAAGTTTGTGTCACGTAGTCGCGACGGCAGCAATTTGGAAATATTGAGAGCGTAACTATCAAACGCGGGATAGATTTTAAACCGACCAGAATTTTCCAACGTTTCGCTTTGTCTATCGCAACGACAGTTTACTGTTTTGATGGCACGGGTCGGGTTGAAAGCCGCTAACACCGCTACTATTTGTTGAAACAGGTATGAAGATACTATTTTGAGATACTCATATGTACCTGTATAGGTATGAGTTGAAGAGGTTGAATAGTCTACTGGTAAGCACCAGTGGCAGTACTTCCATAGAAGTCCAAAAGCGTTATACGTAAATTGTGTAATGTCTAGTTTATAATTGTTTATTGTGGGGTTAGGATTTTTTCATTTATATGTCAAATCGTTTTTGATTTAAAGCTGAAAGATAATTATTATTCGGAATTTTGTAAGGCAAACTGGACCCTTGGGCTTCTATGGAAGTACTGATACTGCTCCTTACGATTAAGTGTCGGAAACGAACTTGTATGCAATGTATCTGCTGTATATTACTGTCTCTACGATACAAGCCACGCTTACAATTAGTGCAGAGACTGCAGAATAATCTGATATGCACGTATTAATCTGTACAATAAATAAATGAATAAATAAGAGTATACCTAACTAATAATTCAAAAGCCTTTCCAATACAAATATATCAAACATGGAATGTCTTGTTTATCTAATATTTTTTAATTTGTTTGATAAGTCACAATTTCTTTAAATTTAGGTACTAATAAAGGACCTCGTCATCATCATCATTAGCCCATGCATGTATGGGCTGTATATCTGTGCACGGACCTCCTCTACAAATGAGGGGTGTAAGGTTAGGCAGATTACATATTTAAGAAATTCCTAAGAATTTTTACATGTGCAGGTTTCCCCACGATATTTTCCTTCACCGCCGTTAAAGTATATGATTCATTTGTGAATACACATATTAACTTAAAAAAAAGTCAGAGGTGTTTGCCTGAGGCTTGAACTTGCGACTGCTGAGATTCTCGACCGCGCGCCCTTGCCTCGAGGTCATCACTACTTACATTTAAAATATAATCCATAAAAATCGCAGAACTACAACACACGTAGAACATTCGAGAACAAACAGTACCAAACGTAAATCCGTTCCGAGTCCTCGTTACGAGTTGTATTGACGTTTTTCTATTCCTAACAGCGCAAACTACAATCACAGTGTACCGTTGTACCGTGCGCGATAACAGCCCTATATCCCAGTAGGTTAAGCGACTTGGCTCCAGAGACTTGGTCCAAATCATCGGCTCATCCTGGATTTGTCGGAGGCCCGAATGACATTCCGCTTATCCTGGATTTGTAACGCTATCAGCATAAAGGTTACAGTTACACGCTTTTTGTACAATAAAATACATTTTTTGACAATATTTTAAATTAAAATTTATTTTCTATTTATTTATTGGATTTTCTATAAAAGCGGGTTTTTTTAACTATTGTATTGTATTATTTATTTTTAATTTTTTAGTTCAACTTTCTTTGAAAGCGTATTTTTTAGTTTTTTTAAACTATTATTAGTTTTCTTTCAACAAAATGAAAATGAATTATATGATTATACGATTAAGAAGTAACTACGAGATAATCTAAAAATAAGTGTTGTTATTCTTAAGAAACTATAATATACTTTTATTTTGCTTGAAATTTGGAGTTTTATTCAGTACAATTATGTAAATTAAAAATAACCAGCTTTAAACTATAAAATCAGCTTAAAAATGAAATGATTTTAATGAGAATTATTAAAAAAATCGATTTAAAATTTAAACTTTTAGTTCCCTAATTATCAAAAATCAGATAGCTACAAGATCATCCTAAGTTAGATGATAAACTAACAAGTCTAGTTTATGTAAATCGTAAAACATTCTAGACCATTTCACGTAGAAAGTTGTTAGTATAACATAAACAACGTCGCCGTAAGCAGATGAAAAGGTTACGGCTTAATAAAATTACGTACAAAGACACCGGATATTAAATGAACAATCTCAGCGGGAAAATGTTAAAGAAACAACGGCATCATCTTAGAGTTATTTTAAGGTACAGTTTCACCACATTACTAAGTTACATTAATTAAATTAACAACCAAATTTTTTTTTTCAGTTTTTGAAGTGAAAAGTTCTTTAATGGCACTGTGCACTTTTTTGGGATGGGTAAAAAATGTTGAACTCGCGTCAGATCACGTGACCCTGATCGAAAATGCGTAAGACGCATTATGTAATATAAATTGTCATGTTCGTGTATGATAGCACAATAAATATTGTATTTTACCACGTAAATGATAGTGATTTAATACTGATACATAAAGCAGTTCGTGCGAAATTATTCTCTAACAATTCCAAAAACTCTGCCTCGTGGTCTCGCGGTACAAGTATGTGCCGTGCTATCTAGAGGTCCTGGGTTCGATTCCCGGGTCGGGCAAAGTGTTATTGGGTTTTTCCATTAGGAAATTTTCGGTAACAGCACGGAGTCTGGAAATGTGCCCGAAAAACGGCAATAGGCTCGCCCCCTATTACGTGGCACTGATACATACATGGCGAAATTTGGGTGCAGAATGCACCTCTGCCTACCCCTTCGGGGAATACAGGCGTGAGTTTATGTATGTATGTATATAATTCCAAAAATATTCAAAAATGCACAACGTTAATGTTGAAGTTTTCACTTCTGCCAGCACTCCCGGAGTGCCACCTGTTTTATTTTTATTTTTGCGTGAATGTGTTTGTAATCACCGTAACTATTACCTGTCTTAGTTTTCGATCGCGGTCTGTTTACACCTGTATATTTTTAATATCTAAATCCACACCAAAAAAGATTCATGGCAATAAAAAAACAATCATCATCATCATCACCAGTTCATATACGTCCTACTGCTGGACACGGGCCTCCTCTATAATTGAGAGGGTTAAGGCCATAATCCACCACGCTGGCCTAGTGTGGGTTGGCGGAAAAAACAATCACCGAGTGAAAAGTACAATTTCTCGTAATCATGAAAAATTTTGCGCCACGTTTTTCCTATTGGCCTTCCGAGGGTAAAGGTTCGAACAAGGAAACGACGTAACTTTTTAGCTAATTATATGCCATATGGCGTAAAAACTTCCAAAAGAGATATTTAATATATTGTGACCCATGTAGCTCGAGGGAGACATTACAGAAGCAACAAACAAGGAGTAGGTAGACATTTATGCCTTAGTTTTGTCGATCGTATATTAATTTCCTAATGGACGCATCTAATAACCCTTTGCCGACTCGAAAATCGAAACCAGGATGTAGATCGAACCGCATACACTTTTTTCTTGAGATGACGAGGCACTTCTTGCAGTTTATATTAAAATAACAAGTCCATTTTTCTGTTTACATCAGCCCTAATATTTCTTAGTGCTAGAGATGGGCCTACTCTAACGGTAGAGGATTAGGCCTCGGTCCACTACGCTACACGAACCAAAGAAATTCCTGGTGTTCTGACGCGATAAGACTAACAATTGTCTTCTGTACATTAAGTTATTCTGTATTGTTATTTTATGTTTAAATGGTGTACAATAAAGTGTTTATGTACATATCTATCTACCTATTCGTCGTTGAGAACTTTGAGGTGTGCAGTTTCCCGCACAATGTACCTACTTTGATATATATATATTTTTTTAATATAGTACACAATTTAGAGCAGCAAGTCGAATTCCTAAGTTAAAACTCTAGGAGGACAAGAACATGCGACACTTTCACAGTTGCAACTTATGAACGCGGTTGTACTGTGGCAAAATGAGACGTGTTATTAAAACATAAACTACAGCTGCCTGTGGTAAAAGTACAGGCACGTTGAAATTAATTTTTCAGCTATTTTCTTCGCAGAAACGTACATTTCGACGAGTGCTTGAATTAGCAGCCTCCCGTGGCACGTGGAAATACTCGCGTTACGTAAGCTTTTGACGACATTTTTATAATACGAATGTGACTGCACTGTACTGGTAGATGATTGAAGCTTTTTTTTTCTTTTTTTTTGTTTAAAACTTGCCAGTATTTTAAGACCGCTTATTTAACTGTGATCATTTGATAGGAGGTATACATTTCGCTACTCTCTTAATTTATTAACCATTAACGTTTTTTGGGTGTGAAAACTATATCTAACTCAGAAATGGAAATTTTACATAAATAACAAAAATCATAACAAATCTTTTCTATCTACCTCTTTGCTTATGAAATTGGATGACTAAAATTGTGATTGCATTAGGAGTGTTTTGAAGAAGAGCTCGACCAACCTTGAAAGCTTTAAAAAATTGTAAAAAAAAATTAAGACACCTGGGATATGCTTGAACAAAAAATATTATTTTTACTTATTTAAAAGTACACAAGAATTTTCTTGGCCAATAAGTTCCTTTAGGGATTTAGCTTTTAGTTCGCTTTTTTATAAAAAGACATTCTATTGTATCTTGATGATACTGCACTGCATTAATAATATTAAAAAAAAATGCAACAGAAGAAATCATTTTTCATTTGTTTTCGCAGTAAACATAATACCAATACTATGTTTTTTTGAGACAGTGCTTTGTGTAAAACCACTTGGCTTATACAGATAGGAATCAAAACGAAGGGAGTCTAATAGTTACGAAGATGTGTTGCAGCCTTCTTAAAATTCCATTTTATTTAACACGTAGTTATATTTCTTGAACATTCTCTCACGCTTCAAAGATTGAAGTACCTACATGCATCAACTCCGTATGTGGGATCAAATTTGCATTCCTTTACATTCGTTTACTATTACCAAATATTTTTAACATAAGGTTGTTGCTACTTTGAAAGGAATTCTACGAAACCCTAATACTGACTTTGTACCTTATAAAACATAATATAGGGTTTCAAATTCAATACCACACATGGCATCAGTTTCAATATTACTTGCCCTCTTAACACCTTTTTAAAGCCAACTCATGCTAATTGATTTTTAGAAAAAAGAATATACAATTCAACGTGAAAACGGGCTCCAAAATGTTTCGCACAAAATACATTAAATTTAAGCTGAGCTCTCATTTAAAACTCAATGATTTTACAACTACATATTTATGAACTTTAATTCTGAACTATTCCTTTAAAAAAATATTACTTGTTATTATTGTAAAGATGATCGCTATCTTGCTCGTGTAACCAAAAAAAAAAATATATCGGGTCTGGGTGTTTGTGAGATCGAAAAGTCTCTTGTAGATCCTGATTCCCTCGACAAAAGATTTGTATTTTTATATGAGATCAGAACTATGTATGTATGTGACGGTTGGGTGTATTTATTTATTATTAATTAAAAAAAATCGCAAGTAATTCAAGTGTTTCGTATCGTAGTAATCGTATGCATTATTATTATAGTATCATCATCATCATCATCATCATCATCATCAGCCCATATACGTCCCACTGCTGGGCACGGGCCTCCTCTACAACTGAGAGGGTTTAGGCCTTAGTCCACCACGCTGGCCTAATGCGGGTTGGCGGACTACACACCTAAGAAATTCGTAAGAACTTTTAGGTGTGCAGGTTTCATCACGATGTTTTCCTTCACCGTTAAAGTACGTGATAATTCATTGTGAATACACACATAACTTCGAAAAGTCAGAGGTGTGTGCCTGGGGTTTGAACCCGCCATCGTCGAGATTCTCGACCGCGTGCCTAAACCTCGAGGCTATCACGACTCGACATTATAGTATAAATAGATGAAACTGAATAAACATTTATAAATTTTTGCAATGCAAACTCCGCTTTACTCTAGAAGTGGTGTGTGAACGGCGGGCAAAAATTTGAAATCATTTTTGTAAAGCACTTTTTTCATCAACATTAAATATGTATGGAAACTGCGATCCAGTGCTTTTATTTACGTGCTCCATGGCTTGCGGAGCCACTATTTATATTAAATAACGTTTTTTGTTAACATCAAAAAAGCTTGTAATTTTTTACCACGTGAATTCGTATGCGTGAATGTTTAAATCGCTCGAGAATAATTTATTTAAATATATGTGTGCTGACTTTATAAACTGAAGGATTCTCAACGAATTCAGCAACATTTTGAAGAATTAATTTCAGCCTCACTGTGATGCAAAAACGGTCTTTTTATGATTAATGTCAGGCTTGTACTACCTTTGTTCTTGTAGCACTTTGTATAAAATTTCAATCCGATATAACGATGAGAATTCTATGGAAACCTTGTAGATGATTTTGCTTAAAAATTGTTCCCGAGGCATACATTCATGTGCGATCGATATATTGGGATATATCGATAGCCTAACGCTAAAAATTGTCATAGAAATAAAGCTATTGGATATCCTCTTAAGTAAATTGTCAGTAAGAAGAATGGAGTCTAGAAATATGCCTGAAAAAACGGCAATAGCGTCGCCTTATATTAGAGGCCATTCAAGTATTACGTAAGAACTAAAGGGAGGAGGGAATTTTGCTTATTTTTGATGACATGAGGGATGGGGGGTTCTATTTAGTCCCAAATTCTTAAATAAATAAAAAACATATAAATAAATGTTTACGTACGTAGTGTAGTACGATATTTGCTTACTTTTGTTGACATGGAGGACGAGGGGGGGAGGTTGGGTTGGTTAATAATAATACTTTAACAGCCCCTTACTTCTGACGTTAAATACATTCTGCTTTGGGAATACAGGCATAAGTTTATGCATGCACTTTAATTTGTTAAAGATATTCGTGTTTTTCTACGACAGTGGACAAAAACTCCATTTATCATTGTTAAGTGCAGGTGAGCTACGAAATGTTTTAGCGTTGCGGTTCAGTACAATAAGCCGCATCCGACTTCCACCTGTCCAATATGAAAATGAAGTTTTGTTCCAGCTCGACATGATAATTGCTTTTTTAGCAAACGTTTAATTTGAACACAATGCCGAGAAGTGTATAAAGCATTTGCTTTTCCTAAATTCATGAATAAAAAAAATGACTCATGAAAGCCAAATAACCTTTACTATTAACTTCTTAAATCATATTCCGGATCCCGAACAAATAGGCGAAAAATAAAAACTCGTGACCACTCTTTTAAAAACACAGGACAGGATAATATTGTAAAAAAATAATTTTTGTGCGTTTTATCTGTTACCAGTCGACCAAATCATGGTGGTCTAATCAAGATCAGAAATACACAGGCTAATCCCGAAAGACGACACAAAAAGATACTATTGCTCGAAGCATAACCAGAATGTTCATTTCCTAACTCAGAGGTTTTAACCACCACCCCTTACCCTCGCAGTTGTAAAAGGAACCCGTGCCCAACAGTGGGACAATCCTAATGAACATACAATGACACATATTCAACTTTTAATTAACGACGTTCAAAATACGATTATTCTATTCTATAAATTGTTTTCATCATTGGTTTCTGATATTTTATTTTTGTATTTTAAATAAATTTAATCGAGATTAATGACAGTAAAATCCTACTAATATTATAAACGCGAAAGTTTGTATGTATGGATGTCTGGATGTTTGTTGCTCTTTCACGCAAAAACTACCGAATGGATTTTAATGAAAGTTTACAATAATATAGCTTATACATCAGAATAACACATAGGCTATCATTTTTAAAGGTAGTGTGTGAATTGTCCAAAATATAAAGATAATCGGTATAAAAAGTCGGTAAAAATCTGCTATCTGCGAGCTATTCTGGCGTACGCTGCAAAAACTGTAGAGTTTACACGTATATACCTAATGTATAAGAGAAATGTTTATCTTAATAAGTCCTACAAAAAGTCCGCGACAGCATATATCTATCTTTTATGAGTAAGCCATTATCGCCAAAACAGTGAACCATGAATACAATAAAAATCTATAATATAAAAATGAATCGCTGAATGTGTTGCTAAGCGAAAATCTCGAGAACAGCTGAACATATTTCGCTAATTATTTTTTTGTTTTGTCTGGTATTGTCAGGAGAAGGTTCTTATGAACGACAAAATTAAGAAAATTGCGAGGAATATGATAAAAACAACAATTTCATTTTCTCATATCGACTATTCTACCTAATTTCCTGTCAAACATTTTATGTTTATCCCGTCAATACGGTTACCGGGCCCCTCAAATTAAAGAACGTATTTAAATAAAGGTTTTGAATCGACAACATATATCCACAATATTCGAATAATTGCGTATTTTTCATTTTAAAAATGTACATATAATCAGTAATGAAAAGGGATTGACATATTTATTGGTTGTCAAATATTTATGCGTGCGTTCAGAAATGTATTTTTAAACTCCTTGGTTGTACCTGATTTACAAACGAAGGCAGGTTCGGTAGTCATCACGCTTTGAAATCTAAAACACCCACAACTATGCAATGGAATGCGCTTGGTGTTAAGAAAACTGTTGAGTAATGTTATTCACGTGACGATACTCAAAGGACAACTTAAAGAGGAATTGGTTCTTGAGAATTCATCAATTAGATTGATCTAAGGATTTCATTGATCCCTTCGGAGATACCCTTTGAGTTTAACATATATTGTCAATGCGAAAGTAACACTGCTGTGTTATAGTGTCACGCCTAAAACATTTAATTGATTTGGATGATTTTTGGTATGGATAAAAACCGGAACATAAAAAGGGACATAGGCTACTTTTTTTTAAATTCATTAAGTGCCATTTTGGGCACTTGGGAGACGATTAATATATTCACTTATTATCTTTCTGCACTAAACCCTAAAGTCTACGCGGACGGAGTCGCGGGCAAAAGCTATTATGTAAATAAAACAAACGCTTAAAATTTACACGGTCGTAAAACATGGAATGAAAACTTGTACGGGATTTCGTTGTTTTGAAGTTAGATATATGGAAATTGGTATTTAGGTTGGTGAAATGTCGCCGTTGGGAAATCCTGTTGGCACAGTTAGCCTACACAGAAAATCGGCGCGACAAACAGCTGTTCTACATATACCTCGAGAATAATGTTTTTATAAATAAAATTAAGTATCTAATATACTAAACATATTTTGCCTGGAGAGTACCTTTCCTTTAGTTAAAAAACCGTTGTTGCCGGTACTTTATTTTTTATCCCTAGGTGGTACATAAGCACTACTTACATCCACACCACATCCAACACACACGCCTTACGACTCACGACTCCCCAGGCGATGAGTTGCCAGTCTTTTAAGTTCTTTAAGCTGTGTAAGTCGTATCATCATCATCATCATTAGTCCATATACGTCCCACTGCTGGGCACGGGCCTCCTCTACAACTGAGAGGGTTTAGGCCTTAATAATTAATATAATTAAGAAAAACTGCCTCGTGGTCTCGCGGTACAAGTATGTGCCGTGCGATCTAGAGGTCCTGGGTTCGATTCCCGGGTCGGGCAAAAGTGTTATTGGGTTTTTTCATTAGGAAATTCTCGGTAACAGCACGGAGTCTGGAAATGTGCCTGAAAAACGGCAATAGGCTCGCCCCCTATTACGTGGGACTGATACATACTTGAAATGTGGGTGCAGAAATGCACCTCTGCCTACCCCTTCGGGGAATACAGGCGTGAGTTTATGTATGTATGTATGTATGTATGTAATTAAGAAAAATTACATACATACACCACGTCTGTATTCCCCGAAGGGGTAAATAAAGGTGTATTTCTGCACCCACACTTCGCCAAGTACGTATGTAGTAGGAGACAAGCTTATTGCCGTTTTTCGGGCACAATTCCAGACTCCGTGCTGCTATTGTGATATTCATAAGGTAAAACCCAATAACACTGCCCGACCTGGGACCTCTAGATGGCCGCGAGACCACGAGGCAGTCAGTAGGCCAAAATAGTTTTGATTGATTACTCGACGAAGGCTAGAGCCGTGTGTCCTCATTACTAGGAGCGTGGCAGCTAATTTCGCGCCGCTCGAAAGGCGTGTAATTGGCCTAACGTCGCATAATAATGAGCCTATGCAAACTAAAGTCGTTACCGTCCGTATTGGGATTTTGCTGCCTTGCAAGGTGATGCTTTAATTAATGCCTGCATACTTACTCGTCTGTGAAGTTTTTATGGGTATTAAAATGAATAAGTAACTGGCGGTCAGGGAGTAATCGTTTTTTTTTTTTGACCGGACAGTTGGATGGAATAGACCTGACATAAATCGCAGGACGTCAGGGAATATAGGTGATTCTGGAAGTTTTGGAAGAAGCCTATGTCCCGCAGTGGATGTCTTAAGGGCGATTATAATAATTATAAATAAGTAGGAGAAGTAAGAGAAGTAAGTAATTATTTGACTCACCAAACAAAACCCGACGGAAAATCTGAAAAGAATGAAAAATACTTTTAGGCTCTATTTTTGTCCACGGTTTTGAACGCATTAGTCAATGAATAAAATGAATCCTTATCTTCTAGTACATTTTAAGCTAAGTTTTCGCATCAAGTAGTCTTATTGGTTTTCTGTTAGGACTGTAGAAAAAATTGAGACAAACGGTACTAAATTCGCCTAGTATTGAAGTAAAACAATAGTAGGTATTAAAATAAAAGTTAGTAGCCCCTACGGCAATAAATAAATACACCCAACAGTTAAACACATAGTTCTGACCCCACACTAAGATCCATCTTGTGTCGTGAGTATCAGAAACCATAAAGAGACTCGTCGGTCTCACAAACACCCAGACCCGACACAAATATTTGTGGATCATACAAACATATGCTTCGGGTCTGGGTGGTTAATGTGGGGTCAGAACTATGTACATATGTGACTGTTGGATGTATTTATTTATTTTATTTGTCTCAGTGCGGTGATCGAACAAGCGGCCTCTCGTTTCGCTAGCTGGTGTCTAGACAAATGCGCCACGGGGCTGTCATATAAATAATAACTAAAACTGTGATGTACAAACAAACATATTTCTAAATATAATTTAAATTCCAATCTGAATTACAAGACCTGGTTTCTACAAAAAAACCTGTAAAATCAGTATGCATACAATAGAAGTTGATAGTAATAACTGGTCGGAAACGTGTGAACGCATCTCTACTTCATTAAGCTGCGATGAGCTCATTAACAGGCATTGAAGAAACGGTTATTATGTGCATGTGTTTGGCTGCAGATTCTTCAGGCGGCGTCACACGGCCTCTTGATAAGTGCAGCAAGGTTTTTGTATTCTTGTTTTGGCTTCTGATGGTAATATGAAATTATTTGTGCAGTTATATTGTTGTACAAATTAAGGAACAAATTGTTGTACAAATTACAATGAAGGTCATAAGGCCTTCACTGTAATTTGAAGTAGTAACCTTGGTGTTGAAAATAAACGAAATTGACGGCGAATTAAAACCATGGACTTATTATGAATAAATTAATGAAATAAGTTGTTAATGGAATCAATATTTAATAATGATTAATTTATTGTTTCCAATACTACAAAGTTGACAGTAAAGGATTTGTCTATCTCTATTTTACAACTTCCAAGTTCGAGCTTTACGGGTTTTGATCACATGAAAAATAGGACATTTTTAAATTATGCAATCCACAACTACAACATTGCTTAAAAATATCTAAATCCGTACATTTTTTTACATACATTTTATTAGGAAAAAAGTACCTAGTGATGGCTTGGAGGTTAAGGCACGCAGTCGAGAATTTCGACAGTTGCGGGTTCGCGGAAGTTATGTGAGTATACCGTATTATCAATGAATTATTACATACTTCAACGGTGAAGTAAAAAAAAAATTGAGGAAACTTTGCTACTTAGAAAGAAGATATGTTTATTACACACAAAAAGTTACGTGATACATCCAACTTTAGCCGAGTTGGTTAATGTAATATTTATGGTGTAATAAATAAATTTCTGCGAATAAACGAATATGTAAGATAAAATGTAAGGAAGCAATTTATGTTCTAGACATACTGGAGAGTGGAAATACTTTAAAAGATTGAAAATTATGTACCCCCGTGTGGAGGTTCGCTGCTTCAACAGACATTAGCGTTTTGGCAACGGAACTTCTTGCGGACACACGTTTATTTAGGATGGCTAGCTTTTATTTATTTCATTATATTTGACAGCCCCGTTGCGCGGTTGGCTAGACACCAGCTTCCGAAACGTGAGGCCGCGTGTTCGATCCCCGCACCGAGACAAAGACATGTGATCCACAAGTATTTATTTCGGGTCTGGGTGTTTGTGAGACCTGAAAGTCTCTCGTAGTTTCTGATACCCACGGCACAAGACTTGTATCTTAGTGTGGGTTCTATGTATGGGGTTCTATTGGGTGTGGTGTGGGTGTGGTTTATTTTATTAAACTTGGTTATTCCATATTTATTACCACGCCTCCATTCTCAAAGGTATTTATTGTAAGGAGCTTATTTCTTAACTTACCAGCCTTGTGGTAATTTTCATGTTATAGGAGGCAAATATTGCCGTTGTTCAATACGTAACCCGACTTCATGCTATTACAGTAAACTCTATTCGTAAAAAAAAAAAAAAAAAAAAACCGCAGAAAAACAAAGTCTGACGAGGCTCGTTGTTTTATATCCATTAAAAACTAAATAATTAATAAATACTCGCAATTTTCGGGTGCATAGTTCTTAACCTCACACTAAGTTTAGTGTAATAGTATTAAAAATTATAAGAGAATTTTCTGTCTCACTAACTTCCAACTGAGTCAAACCCAGGCGCTCCTGTACCATCATCTAAGCATCTAACTACGCCCATCATATACAGGATGTATAAAGTTTTATTTTTTATCAGGATTTTTTTAATCACCGTCTTTATACACGCTGTATTTTTTAAACAATTGCCAATCGCGTAGAACGGTATGTCTCGCATCTCGACCGTTCCGGGCTAATACTAATCACACATTCACGGATGCAGCCTTAATTACTTGGTAATGAGAGAAACTCGTGCAGCTTGAAAATTATACAACCAGTAAATATAGTTAAGCAAAGCCTGTTCCCGGCTTATCTGTTAATTCTATTGTGCAAGACAACGCGCCTCCGCTCCTCGTCGGCTATCTCGAGATGTTCCTGAGCCCATACTTCCCGAATACATATATTCAGATTATCTAGCTTTAATATTCAGACTAAGAGTTTAATTAGTGCTTGTATCTATTTTATTTATTTATTTATTTAAAACTTTATTGTACACATAACATTAAAACTAAGGAGTACAGAGAACTAGAAAAGTACAATGGGCGGCCTTATCGCACGAGGCGATCTCTTACAGGCAACCAGGGATGGAGATGCAGGAAGACAGATGAAAGGTAAATCATAAAGGTGTATCATGATTGTTTTAGAATTTAATAATGATTAAAAACGTTACAACATAAAATAAAAGATAATTCGTATCGGCTATTATAATGTTTTTTTTTTTAATAAAACACATGAGTACATATGAATAAAACATATGTTAAAAAGGGTTTACTGTCAGAGAATGCCTTAAGCATTAAGTCCGCCTTTATATAAAAAGCATCAATAAATATCATAAAATAAGTAGTGATGGCCTCGAGGTTTAGGCACGCGGTCGCCTCGGCGGTCGCGGGTTCTAACTGTGTGTATTCACAATGAATTATCACTTACTTTAACGGTGAAGGAGAACGTCGTGATGAAATCTCTGCACACCTAAAAGTTCTTAGGAATTTCTTAGGTGTGTAGTCCGCCAACCCGCACTAGGCCAGCGTGGTGGACTAAGGCCTAAACCCTCTCATTTGTAGAGGAGGCCCGTGCTCAGCAGTGGGACGTATATGGGCTGATGATGATATCACGATTTGCCCTTGATTTCTATAAATATAACACTCTTGAAGACGAAAGAGTAATAGGTATATGCTTTTTAACCTCCTTAATCCTGCCACGACAAAGTGACATAATCCGATAATGTTCTGATGATTCTAAATGCCAAATAGAAATTTACCGACAAGGAAGGAGGAACGATTTATCTTTCATACTGCTTTTGATAAAGACTGCTTTGATACCGCGACACAAACGTGTGTCATGTAATTTAGTGGTCCTAGTAGTGCTATTGAAGTTTTCATTCAGAAAATTCTCAGTAGCAGAAAGGAAATTGGAAATATGCCTGAAATACTGCAGTAAGCTCGCCCTTTATGACGTTGAACTTAAAGACTAAAATACTCTTGTGATGTTTCCTTCAATGCCTGATTAGGAGTGTATCTAAATATATCCACACACTATCTATCTATCACTAAATATGTATGATAATAATTTGCCTAAGCTTCAACGGCTTCATCATAATACGGATACTTAATTTGAATATTTAATGGAACATTAACACCTCGTTGACAAATGCTTAGATAGTGACGTATAACGTTAGTGAAATTATTGGTATAGTGATTCACTCTCTCTATTATTTAGAAATTAACGATTACTATGTTTTAAGATAATTTAGTATTAATGGCTTATTTCTAATCTTAGACAACGTTGATCTTTAATATTTAGTACAATTTCGTTGAGTATTTGTCTTCATATCATGTTTTAATAAGCGTTTACGCTTGTTCAATACTGTTCAGCTTACGACCAAGTTATGTAGACCAAATTTAAGTAGTGATAGTCTCGAGGTTTAGATGCGCGGTTGAGAAGTTCGGCGGTCGCGGGTTTAAACCCCAGGCACGCGTGACTTTTCGAAGTTATGTGAGCATTTGCAATAAATTTATTAGATACTTTTACGGTGAAGGCAAACATCGTGAAGAAACCTTCACACTTAAAAGTTCTTAGGAGTTTCTCTAGAGTCTAGTCCGCCAAACCGCACGAGGCCAGCGTGATGGACTAAGGCCTAAACCCTCTCAGTGGTATAGGAGGCTCAGGCCCAGCAGTGAGACGTACATATATGGGCTGATGAAAAAATGAAATGTGATAATTGAAGAAACATTCAATTCAATGTCATTGTAACATTTTTATTTTAAAAAAGAAAGAACATTTCAAACCCCACGTCATGAAAGACACTAATTGCTAAAACTATAAAACAAAAATAAAGTACACAATGTTTTGATACCTGGTAATGTTTCAACTAATTCCAAGAGAAGCTGTAATGGCGGCTCATATAAATGCAAATGCAAGGTGAGCTTACTAACCTTTGTTGAAACTTGTCAAATTACTGACAAACTTGCTCCTGTCTTCAAACTTGGACGTACAGTCAGCTTAGACCCCACAGTATGCTATACAGTCGTGTTGGCAGCAATTTATTAACAAACTCCTTTTAAGAAACTGTTTACTCGTAAATTATATTGTTTGTACCAGGTTTTAGATCTTTCCCTAAAAATATTTTTCTTTTCAGTCTGTAGCTGGTTTAATATAAAATTAAAAAATACTCGTCTATTTGTTGACGTAGATAGTTTATGCTCTGGTTGTAATGAGGTTCTAGGATGAAATATTTCCGTTGTTGAAGTTGAGAAAAAAATGATCTTAGATTAATAGGTACGACGACGCAGTAGAATGACATAACAGTCTCATTATTTTTTGGAAGAAATAGGTAGGTATAGGAGACTTATTTTTTCACGTAATATGTCATGAATTTGTTTTATTTATTATTAAACTGATTCATTTCATATAGTGATGTTTAGAAAATTGCATAAAACAATTAAAGACGAAAGATTTGAGATTACTGAAGTAACTTCACTTATAAATATGTGCTTAAAGAAAAAACCTTCATATAAGAGATCTTATCTTATAATTTATCCGTAGGAAAATTAACATGGAAAAAACACAATAAATTAATTAATCCAGAAAAAACATCACACAAAAACATTGGATAAGGTTTGAGTGGAAGGTAAAAATATTCCACGAGTTATTTAAAAAAAGGACGAATTCAGGGTTATATTAACAAACTTGTAATGGATAAACTAGGCATCAATTAAAAAGATAATACCTACGTACAAACTCGAATCAAAAAACGTAAATCGTATTTTTAAAGCCCGAAGCAATTTAACGAAATGTTAAACATACACAATACCGGAACGTAATTTGCTCTGTGCGGTAAAAAATACTCGAGTTCTTTTTGTTGAAATACCCGGTTTCCCTTTTGTATTCAAAACAAAGGACACCTAATAAACATTAACGAATCTATTCAGGAAATGTACTGGGGAACGAAAGGCGACAAATTAAGAAGGATTCTCTTGCGACCGTCTCGATTAGTGTTAATTGCGATTTGAAATATCCGTGTTATTGGTTCACGAATGGATTGGACTTTGAATGCGGCATCGCTATGTAATTACTAAGTTTTTATGTTGAGCTTAATACTTAGATTTAGTAAGACAATTTGGATAGTTCTTGTATAATATTTGTTAGTGTGTTTTCACAAAGAATTATCACGTAGGTACTTTAACGGTGAAAAAAAAATCTTGAGGAAAACTACATACATAAAAAGTTCTCAGGAATTTCATAGATTTGTAGTCCCACAGCCCGCACTGGGTCAGCGTGGTGGACTAAGACCCAAACCCCTCTCATCTGTAGAGGACGCCCATGCCCAGCAGTTGGACATTATGGGGTGATGATGATGATTTTTAGTGTGACATGGACAACACTACATGAAACAAAACATCGGTGCAATTATAACACGTAATCTTCTAGACTTAATACAGAAGATAAAGGTATAAAAGAATTAACATGAGACAAAGCTATTCCTACTTTAGACTTTATTGATTGATATAAAAAAGTAAACGGTATCAAAGATTGAAATCGATTCGATGTAGACACTGTGGATAAATGGTATCCACTGGGTACATATATCAGAGACACCTTGGACGTTGCCTGTAAAGGATTCCTTCCAAATCCCAGCTCAGTGGAGATAAGAAACTGAAACGACCTAATGGTGCAGCACAAGTCATGGGAGATATTGTGGATGAAGGTTTATCATGATACTATTAATGTGGTTGTGCTTGGACTGCTGTAGTGAAGGCCGGATTGTCAAGGTAAGTGCCACTGTCTTAAAGAAATTTAAAATTAATATTCTTGTAACGAAGTGTTAATAGTATTGTAGAGGAGGAAAACATCGTGAGGAAACCTGCACACCTAAAAATACATAGGAATTTCTTTGGTGTGTAGTCCGCCAACCCGCACCAGGCCAGCGTGGTGGACTAAGGCCTAAACTCTCTCAGTTTTAGAGGAGGCCCGTGCTCAGCGGCGGAACGTATAGGGACTGATGATGATGATGATTGTTGTGACTAATACTTTTGGATGCCTTATTGCATTGTACGCATCGCCATGAGATGTAAAACCCGTTGTAATGTATGCAAGGTTGTTGCATATAGAAATCTGACTGTGTATATTCACTTACCGACAGATTTGCACAATTTTAGCCATAGATTTTCAATTGTTATATGTCCAATCCACCATGCGAGTAAAAGACAATAGTATTAGACAGTATATGTTCAGCTGTTAATCACAAGGCACTACTACAATTAAGAGCTGGAATAACTTCGGTCTATCGGGTATTGGTGGACTTGTCAAAATTTTCCTTATATTCAGAATAAAAATTCCATCAACTCGCCGTCAGCTTATCCTTCGGGCGAGGCTATCAGAAAGGAATAAACAAAAGTCCCGATTAGAAAGGCCGAGTGGTGCGAATGTAATTTATTGCCGAAGTTGCAATTGGTTTTTTCTGCATTCGCCCGGAGTACGCCCGCGTGTACGAATTGAATGAAAGAATAATTGGCGAATTCGCGTGCCGTGTTCTCGATAGGTGAAGTGTTCCGCGCTTCGATGAGTCGGTTGGGAGTTTACAATGTTATGTCCGTTAACGTGTTTTAAATGTATTGAATCGCTTAGCTAGCTGTGAATAGCTTTTCGAGTTGAACGTGTGGTCTCATTGAACTTTTCCTATATTGGTACGAATGTATAATCAATATTGTAGACATTTTTCGACATCATTTAGTAAAATAATAGCGAATTTTTGCATGATCTGAAATGAATTTAATTATTTAAATACTCTGTTCATGTTAGTTAATAAATTTAACAACTGAAACTGACTGAAATTTTAATTATGCTCCGTGTAAATAAAAATTTTTGTAGCCTATACATACTTTTTTCTTATTTCCCAACTCAATGACATGATATTGCCAGTCTTGCATTTTAATATAGGGATGAGGAGTAGGTATGTAGGTATGTAGCTATCTACAGACTGGTGTGTATATTAATAAAAAAAATAAGACTACAGAGAGTGCTATACATAAATTGTGGCTGTAACCAACTCATATCGAAAGATAAGATAACATCAAGTTCTTGTTGTCAAGCAAAACAAATAGCAATTGCTGAAGAGAAAATTGCGAAAATGTCACATTCTAGTATCAGCCAAAAAAAAAACAATGTCATGAATATGTCAAATGGGTGAGACAGTAGTAAAAACAAAATTCTTCTGTCTTCTCTCTGGGTAATTTTTCCCCACCAGTACAAAAAATATAGAACAAGATGAAAAAAAAACATTTTCTCAAGAACAATACAGTCCTTTAGCATCCATCACGGTCGAGAAAAGGGAAGTATTTAAAGCCAGATATTTTTCAATTGCACTGTCTTAAGTATAAATTCCACGGTATTTTTATTTTGTACCGCAAGTTACGATGTAATTTTTGCTCTACTTTTTCCCTTTATTCCTTACTTTACAGCGTAAATCTTAATAGCTTATTACAAGTTTTTAAATTATTCAAACTACTTTAGATTAAAAGTAGATGGATAGGCTAGGAAAATGATGTTCTAGGAGTAGATTTTGCGGTTTTTCGGCTCTAGTCATGGGTTATAATCTGTGTTAGGTACTCATTTGTACTGTCTATTTGATGTATAAATTTCTCCTAACTTTTTGGTTTTATAATTTAATTAATCATCATCGGCCCATATACGTCCCGTTGGGCAAGGGCCTCCTCTCAAGCTGAGAGGGGTTAGGCCGAGGTCCACCACGCTGGCCTAGTGCGGGTTGGCGGACTACACACCTAAGAAATTCCTAAGAACTTTTTAGGTGTGCAGGTTTCATCACGATGTTTTCCTTCACCGTTAAAGTACGTGATAATTCATTGTGAATACACACATAGCTTCGAAAAGTCAGAGGTGTGTGCCTGGGGTTTGTTAGTTTGTATAGAGTTTAGACACAATTAAAACGTTCAATACAGTATCTATAGAAGCTGATACCGAAACAAGACACACTAAGTAGGGCTATTAACCATCTTATTTTAAATCTTATACATATGCGACCGCCATTTTGGCGGATATAAATATCGATCAGCTCGAAAAAAAATATTTTAAATTAAAATATACGCCAGCTAATATAAAAACGAGTATCTCCTGTTTACAAAATAATTAATCAGGTTGTTGTCCCGCCTACCAAGTCTGTAGTCTGTTAAAGGAATAAACAGAACACGAAATGACAGGGACAGCCGCCGGTAATTCTTCGGTCCAGCGAAGCGGAAAACTTAACAGGAGTCCGTCTTGGAATAGATACTTTTTTATATTTATGTGTTTCAGTCATTTTAGATTGAAGCAAAATATACTTGAAACTAGCTTTTGCTCGCGACTTCGTCCGCGTAGACTACAGGGTTGGGTTCAGTGTTGGCCTACGTCAAAGTAGCTTTATGCATGCAAAGTCTCAGCCCGATCGGCTTAAAAGTGACAAAGTTTCATACAAACTTTCATCCCCTATTTTATCCCTTTTGGGGGTAGAATTAATCAAAATCCGAATTAACGAATGCCTACGTCATAACATCTACCTGCACGCCAAATTTCAGCCCGATCCGTCCAGTGGTTTGGGCTGTGCGTTGATAGATCACTATGTCAGTCAATCACCTTTGAGTTATACATACATACATACATAAACTCACGCCTGTCTCCCGTTAGGGTAGGCAGAGACTATAGAGCGCCAAATGCCACGGTCCAAACACACCTCTTTCGCTTCCTCCACTGACATTATCCTCTTCATGCATGCACGTCGGTTTCGAGGACTCTTTATATTGCCCTTTTTCAGTAACTTACCTATATGGTCTTTATAGGTGCACCTGGGCCGTCCTCGACCGACTTCATCGTTCACTTCCGCACAGTAAATCTCTTTCGTCATTCTGCAAACATTCATCCTTTCAATGTGGCCAAACCATTTTAGCATCCCCCTTTCAATTTTAGTCACTACATCGACTTTCAATCCACATTTTTCCCTTATCACACTATTCCTCACTCTATCTACCAATTTCACCCCACACATGCTTCTCAACGCTCTCATTTCAACTGCATTAATTTTGCTTTCATGCTTCTTCTGCCATACCCAAGACTCACTTCCATACGTTAGTGTAGGCACCAGGACTCCTTGGTGAATCGCTAGCTTAGCGCGGTCCGATATATTTTTACTGGCCGCGATGGAGTACAAGGCGCCATTAACACTATTACCCAACTTTACCCTTCTTTCAATATCTCCTTCACACTTACCATCCCTTGTGATCACAGAACCCAGATATACAAATTCATTCACTTGCTCCAGTTTTTCATCCCCTATCATTATGCTGCATTCAGTTCTGGGTTCACTCCTCTCTAAAATCAATACTTTCGTCTTACCTACATTCACTTTCATACCTTTTCTCGTTAATGCCGCATTCATAATATTCACCATTTGCTGTAGCTCATACTCTGATGACGCAAGAAGAACTTGATCATCAGCGTATAAGAGACATTTAAACAGTGACTCATTCATCCTAAGACCAAACCTAGATTCTTTCAAGTCCGTCAGACAACTATCCATGAAGAGGTTAAACAACCATGGCGACGCCACACAGCCCTGCCTGACACCACGTTTGATGTCAAACCAGCCTGTGCAGGCACCATTCAATCTAACACAGGCACTTGATTCCGTATATAACGACCTCAATGCCCGTATCAGACTGTCGTTCACCCCATACATAGACAGTGTTGACCACAGTTCATCCCTCGCCACACGATCATAAGCCTTTTCCAAGTCGATAAAGGCGCAGAAGACCTTCTGATGTTTTGCTAAGGCCTTCTCTGCTATGCACCGAAAAGAAAAGACTTGATCCACGCATCCTCTTCCCTTTCGGAAACCACCTTGCACATCCCAAATCTTATCTTCTGTCACACGAATAACTCTATCAATCAGAATTCTCGCATACAATTTTCCTACCACGCTAAGAAGGCTGATACCCCGATAGTTCTTGCACTGCTGCGGTGATCCTTTCCCTTTAAATAGTGGTACGATAATGGCCTTGCACCAATCACTTGGTACTTGGCCATAGCGCCAACATTTGTCAAAGAGAAGGCACAGCAGGCTGACAATAGTATCACCACCTCCCTTCAGCATTTCTGCCGATATCCTGTCTAATCCCGCTGCCTTTCCAGCTTTCGCACATTTAATCACATTTTTTATCTCAGTCATCCATGTGTCTATACTAATATCACTTTCACTTTCATCTTTCATGATCATTCTTTCATCGATCTTGTATTCGTTCGAAAAACATGCAATTTCTTCCCCATCCTTAAATAGACTTTCGAAATATTTCTTCCATTCATTCAATATTTCCTTTGGATCCCTTATAACATTACCATTCTCATCTCTTATAACTCCCACAACAGATTCTCCTGCTTTACCACGAACTTTTCGGACCATGTGCCAAAATAACTTTACATTTGTCCGAAAGTTAGCAGAGAACCTTCTATCATACTTCTCCTTGCATTCGTCCTTCTTTCTTTCAACAACTTCTTTCGCAATATTCTTGCACGAATAATATTTATTTTTTGCCATGCGTTCAGTACCATCCATAAAACCTCGCATTCTACTTCTAGCCTTTGCAGCTAATAAGTCCACCCATGCTTTACGTTTTTCACCTACCACACGTTTCACTTCCTCATCCCACCATTCATTTCTTGGGTTCTTAGCGTTCTTCTTCCTATTAACCCCGCATACCTGCACCGCACAATCAACAATACCATTCTTAATCTCCTTCCATACTTCTTCTATCTCTCCTGACTGACTTTCTAACAGGTCTCGGAACCTTTCACACAGCTTATTTGTGTATTGGACTCGAACATCCTCATCTTGCAGTCTCTCTACTTTTATTCTATCTAAACCTTTCGTACTTGGGTGCTTATAATGTCGCCACTTCTTGAGCAACCCTGTTAGTCTCATAACCACAAGGTGGTGATCAGTGCCGACATTAATCCCACGGTACACTCTCGTATCCACTACATTCTTTCTAAGCCTTTCATCTGCAATTATAAAATCTATCACGCTTTTATCTGATTGTCTTTGCCACGTGTACATGTGAATCTTTTTATGGGCAAATATTGTGTTAGTGACAATCAGATTTCTCTCCAGGCATACCTCTAATAATTTCACTCCATTATCGTTTATTCTTTCATCTCCATGCTTTCCTAAAATCTTCTCATATCCATCCCGACGTACACCCACCCAACTATTAAAGTCCCCAAGCATTACAATCCTTTCATTCTGTTTACAATGATTTAATACGTCTCTCACACTATCCCAGAACTCCTCCCTGACTTTCAGTGGCTTGGACATGTCGGGAGCGTAAGCACACAACATAAAAATACGGGTCAAGCCCACTTTTAGTCGAAGCCATAGGAGTCTAGGACTAACCGCTTCATGCTCGATCAAACATTCATTCATCCTCTCATTCAACAGTATTCCTACACCTTGACAACCTCTTTCATAATCCGCAACACCTGACCAATAAGCTGTGTATTTATCATGAGTTGTTTGACTACAACCTTTCTTCTTAGTTTCAGTCAGACCCAATACATCCAATCTTCTCGTATCCATCATCTCACAAATCTCATTCATTTTGCTATCTACTGCTCCACACACATTTACAGTAGCATATAAGCACTCCATAGCCCGCTTTTTGCCTTTCGGGGAGACAAAACGTGACGGATGGCAAGTCTCGTCGCCGTTGGGAATTTTGCCCTCCCCAGATACGATAGGGCTGCCTGAAATTAGCTCAGGGAGGGATTCTCCGGCAACGCCGGTACCCTCCTGGGGTAGTAGTGTTTGAAATTCCCTCATCGTATCGCTGTTGTTGTTTTTTTTTTTTTTTTTTTTTTTTTTTTTTTGTTATATAACCTTTGAGTTATATAGGTATATATAGATGAGAATTCTTATAGAAGCTCTACCTTTGATGAGTTTCAGGTCTAATTATTCGTGATGGCCTCGAACATGAGTCTCGACAAGGACAAAATCTTGGCAGTTCAGTGAGGCACATACTTCTTGGTGACCCCAGAATATTTTTGAATTTAGAATTGTGAAGAACTGAGAGGTACTATGTAAGTTTTTGACGATGTTTCTCATCACAGTTCAAGATAACTAATTTAATTTACAGCTCTATGTACGTCCTAATGCCTTCCCTTAGACGAAGCCTCAGTCCTTGTATTTTTATATAAATTAATGTTTGTATATAAGTTATCAAACTCCTATTAAACGGCTAGACCGATTGGGACGATTTTTTTTGTGTTTGTTTGAGGGTGCTCGAGAATAGTTTAGATTCACAATTGGACCTGATAGATGGCGCCGTTGTCGGTTGTGAAACGGATGGACTGATTGGGATGAAATTTTCTATGTACCTTATATTCCAATGGGTCTCTTGGCGCCGCTGCTGTCGATGTATCGCTTAAAGCTTTTCCGGGCAGGACCACGTCTGCGGGACAGCTAATATTTATTATTATTTAACAAAATCATATTGCATTTTTTCCTAATGGAGACAGAGGAATAGCTACAAAGAATCATACCATTCTAATTTATCTCTGCTAGTTCAATTCCATTAAGTCGCAGACTCGTAATTTGCAGACTCCGTTCTTAAGAAAAACAATATACGTTCGGAAATAAAGAAAATCGCGGCGAGTGTTCCGCCAGATACGCCCGTTCTGCCTCTTTGTATAATCAGACACTATTCCAATTTGTACGAAATTGAATTTGTTGATTTTGTGGATGTAGCGTTGTTTGAAGTTTTCGCTGCTCACAAAATAAATCTTGTAATATTAAATTGAAGTGTGGAGTAAAAATAGATTTGTATGTACTACGGCAATTTATTTAATATACTGGTGCAGGTTAGACAAAGGCTATGAGATGAGTAATCGTGGGTTCAGTAACAGTTAAGGGACAGAAAATTAAAATAATTGAATAATGTCTAGATATCCTGAAGTAGTGATGGCCTCGAGGCTTAGCCGCGCGGTCGAGATTCTCAGCGGTCGCGGGTTCACACGGACACACACCTCTGACTTTTCAAGTTATGTGTGTATTTACAATGAATGATCATTAACTTGGTGAAGGAAAACATCGTGATGAAACCTGCAGACCTAAAAGTTCTTAGGAATTTCTTAGGTGTGTAGTCTGCCAACCCGCACTTGGCCAGCATGGTGGACTAAAGCCTAAACCCTCTCAGATGTAGAGGAGGCCCGTGCCCGGCAGTGGGACGTATATGGGCTGATGATGATGATAAAGCATTTGCTTTACAACAGACTCGCAGTTTCCGCAACCAAACCCCAAGAAATGTTCCCGATATTTCATTTGAGATTTCTTCGCTCGTTATACGTTAAATAATTGCACACTCCGAGCGAGAGATATTTAATGCATAAATCGTCAGCCAACGTTGTTCTCCGGTAGCTTTGTAATTTAAATTTCATATGAAATCAACGCGGCGACAGCAAAATGCTAATACTTCGCTATCAAATTGATACACGGGACATTGTGAATTCATTTCGCTTAAAGGTACGTTTCGAATGTAATAAACTCATAATATTTTTTTAATAATTGTAGCGGTTTTGAGGTTACTCCGGTCTGTAGCATTCAGAATCTATACTAATATCATACATACACGCGTAAGTCATTAGGGTTCCGTACCCAAGGGTAAAACGGGATCCTACCACTAAGACTCCGCTGTCCGTCTGTCCCTAGGCTGTATCTCATGAACCGTGATAGTAACCGTTATGTACCTATTTCTGTTACCGCTGTGACAACAAATACTTGAAACAGAATAAATAAATATTTAAGTGGGACTACCATACAACAGACATTTGCAGTTTTTATAAATAATAGTATAGTATATAGTGCGCGAGTCCGACTCGCATTTGGCCATTTTTTTTATATTGTCTATAGCGCTTTCACTTCTAGAGTACTGGATAAATTTGAATGATTTCGAGCTGGGCCTCACCGCTAATAATTAATTATATATTAAGATTAAGTATAGGTGTACATACGAGTATATACAGTCACGACTATATCGCTTAAATAAGAGTCAGACACTCCTATAGAGGGAGAGCCCATTGGCATTAAACGACAAGACGCTCTGAAACAGCACCTGAGTTTCCTAATAAAAAAAACTTATTAACATTTTTTTAAATCTGGAATCGAATCAGGATTCTCTCGGTCGCAAAAATGCAGTGTAAAAAATCAGAACGAACCCTTAAACTCTGATTTGATTAGTTTATGAAAAACGTTCATGTATTGAATACATGAAAACCTCACAAAATGTATCGAATCCAAAAATGAAATATTCCACAAGCATCCGGCCACAAAGATGGTAATATTAACGAGAAAATTATAACGAGGCCGATTGGATTTTCAAATTTTTTTATTAGAATTTTCCTTTGAGCGATTCCCTTTTGATAGATTCGTAAGACTTGGATTAGCAATTTAGAACGATTCATTCTTTTCGCATTTTGTGTGTGGGACCTGGTTATGTAATGCTGTGAACTCCCGTTAGCTGTTTTAGTTGGCAAAAGTATTTAAGTGTATCCGACAAATTTCTAGACTCCGTCCGACTCATAAGCCCATATACGTCCCACTGCTGGGCACGGGCCTCCTCTACCATTTTAGGGTTTAGACCTTAGTCCACTACGCTGACCTAGTGCGGGTTGGCGGACTACACACCTAAGAAATTACTAGGAACTTTCAAGTGTGCAGGTTTCATCACGATGTTTTCCTTCACCGTTAAAGTAAGTGATAATTCATTTTGAATACACTCATAACTTCATAAAGTCGGAGGTGTGTGCCTGGGGTTTGAACCCGCGACCGCCGAGATTCTCGACCGCGCGCCTCAATCTCGAGGCCATCACTCATAATAACAGTACATAATTGACTTGACCGATTACTAATTTGAAAATACTTTGACAAGCTCCGGGGCGCAGTTAGCTAGACACCAGCTTGTGAAACGAGAGGCCGCGGGTTCGATCGATCGATGTTTGTGTGATCCACAAATATTTGTTTCAGATCTGGATGTTTGTGAGACCTTAAAGTCCCTCGCAGTTCCTTGTACCCACTACACAAGACTCATATCTTAGTGTAGGGTCAGAACTATGTATGTGACTGTTGGGCGCATTTTTTTTTTACCGTTATTGTATTACGCAATAGTTGCAATGTTTCCTCTAAGTCCAACAAAAAATGCGATTGAAATAACTTGAACCAATGAGGAGACTGCTCATAACATGTAGATAATTTACAAATTAAAGAAAATACTTTACTAAGAACAAGAAACACAATTACTCGCACGAGCTAAATGAAGTATAACCTAATTACGAGGATTAAGTTTAGAAATAGTTTACGATGTTTAATACCACACACGATATTTTAGCATGAGGGAAGCAAAGTATGGCGCTTTCTTAGCCCGAGGTTGATTAACGAGTCTGAACGAGGGTCAAAAACAGCTGCCGCCCGCATCACCGCTACGCTGCAATTATGAGGGTGGAAAGAAATTTGATGAATTATTAAAATATTTTATGATGCTGCATAATGTATGTGTGGCATAATTCAAACAATAATGTATACATAATAGATAAAGTCGCGATAGGTATTTCTACGGCGGTAGCTGTTTCTAAAAACGAATCGTCCCACGACGTTGCCCGACCTGAGAATCTAACCTGGGAACTCTTGAGCGGCACATTCATCAGTCAGATAATATAAACATAAATCAAAAGCAACAGACAAAAATGTCGTGATGGCCTCAAGGTTTAGAGTCTTGTCGGTCGCGGGTTCAAACCCCAGCCACACACCTCTGACTTTTCCACGTTATGTGTGTATTCACAATGAATTATCACGTACTTTAACGGTGAAGGAAAACATCGTGAGGAAACTTGCACAACTAAAAGTTCTTAGGTATTTCTTAGGTGTATAGTCTTTCATCACGCACTAGGCTAGCGTGGTGGACTAAGGTGTATACCCTCTCAGTTGTAGAGGAGGCCCATGCCCAGCAATAGGAAATATATGGGCTGATGATGAACAGAAAAACGTTATTGGGTATCTAAATTGTTGAAATGTAATATCATCTCTGCCTAATACTTTGAAAACAGCATCGTTCGCTTAATGAACAATTTGATTACCCTACAAGTAATAAGATATTCTCAAAACCACATTGTAAACGATACGGGTTGAGTTTAGGCCCAAGAATTCAGCTGAAGATCCCATTACTGTCCATATTTGAACATAAACAAAATTTCTTGCGAGTCAATGAACCGTTGGAACCGCAGGGAGACAAAAACTGTCAGTGTTTCGTGTCTAAGACATGCCTACGTCTGTACATTCGGGTGAAAAATACAAGTACTCGCAGTTTCATTAAATATTTTTAACAGGAACGGCAAAATGGCCGCATGGATGCTAAATATCAAAATCCAGAGCCTAACGTTGTACAATCTGAGGACGGTATAATTTCATCGATTGAAGAAAAGTAGTGATGGCTTCGAGGTTTAAGCGCCCGGTCGAGAGTCTCGGTGGTCGTGGGTTCGAACCCTAGGCACACACCTCCAACTTTTCGAAGTTATGTGTGAATATGAATACTGAATTTATCATCGTGAGGAAACCTGCACACTTAAAATGTTCTTAGAAATTTCATAGGTGTGTAGACCGCCACCCCGCACTAGGCCAGCATGGTGAACTAAGGCCTAAACCCTATCAGTTGTAGAGGAGGCCCGTGCCCAGCAGTGGGACGGGTATGGGTGATTATAATGAACGTATTTCGTTACATATTATTATATTATTACACCACTCACAAGCACGCTGCGCTTAAAGAATCTAGGATAATAAGAATGTGAAAACATTTGGATAACTTCACACTCACTCTAAGATGCCGTGCTGTTACATCGCCTTGCTAGTCTAAAATGAGTCTTTTTGTATTTCTTTCAATGAATCATTAAAATAGGGAAACATCTATTATCACAAGTCGTACTACTCGATTTACATCCTACATTAAAACTGTGCTGTAAATCCAATGTCTATTAAACGTTATGAATATTAAACAGGCTCTGAAACGATCTTTATAGACCATGAAAACGAGCTATCAGAATTTAATTATATAAAACAATAGACTGCGGCGAACAACTTAATTATCTTGTTTGAACAGATTCCCTCAAGAAACTACTTCCAAACCAATCTACGACGTTGAATCATAACTGTATGGTTAAAACTCGACTCCTCGAATTTACTATATATATCAGCCCATATACGTCCCACTGCTGGGCACGGGCCTCCTCTACAATTAAGAGGGTTTAGGCCTTAGTCCACCACGCTGGCCTAGTGCGGGTTGGTTGACTAAGGCCTAATCCATCTTTATTGTAAAGGAGGCCCGTGCCCAGCAGTAGGGCGTATATGGGCTGATGTTGATGAGGTCTTAGTCCACCATGCTAGCCTACTGTGGGCGGATTGCACACCTAAGGCATGTCTCGTGGTGATACTTAAGATGTGTAGGTTTCCCCCCTAATGTTTTACTTCACTATTTAGGTTCGTGATGACTTACTGAGAATACACACATTCGTAAAAGTCAGATGATTTGAATCCGCGACTTTCGACATTCAGTCTACCGGCTGCCTAATCCTCGAGGCCACCACGACTCGAATAATTGGACTTGAACAATACATTATTTAACAGATACAAGGAAATTCCGTTGTAAAATTCAACGCTAGCCTTTTTTCTCCGAGTGTCCATATTTTTTGTCGCCTCCCTCGGGACGGGGCACGTGATATTTCTCGTCTCTTCGATAAACTGTGCGATATTTTCTTGCGAACTCGAAAGGCATTCCTTATTTCACTGTAGCCTGCGATCACGTCGAACCCTGATTCGATGGAGCCTGCTTTCTATTTTACCTATTTTGCTTTACGTTTGCAATACGTTTTGCCGTATTGTGAAAAACTTAGGCATTAATTACATAGTAAAATGATACTTGTATACATACGCACTCAGGCCTTTTTCCCCAAAGAAAAGGAAGGGAAGTTATATAATAGAATAAAATTATTTTAAGAACGATTAAAGTGCGTGGAAATTGCAATTTAATATAAGTACCTGGATGACCGAGCTTTGCTCGGATTTTTTTTTTTTAATTGTGTTTTTTGGAAATTATATTTAAGTACGAATTACTAATAAAATGATGAAATATGAATAATGTTACTTAACAACGCCATCTGCTGTTGTGTCGTTAAAGCAATTAGTTCGTCATCAGCCCAAATACGTCCCACTGCTGGGCACGGGCCTCCTCTACAACTGAGAGGGTTTAGGCCTTAGTCCACCACGCTGGCCTAGTGCGGGTTGGCGGACTACACACCTAACAAATTCCTAAGAACTTTTAGGTGTGCAGGTTTTATCACGATGTTTTCCTTCACCGTTAAAGCTAGTGATAATTCATTGTGAATACACACATAACTTCGAAAAGTCAGAGGTGTGTGCCTGGGGTTTGAACCTGCGACCGCCGAAATTCTCGACCGCGCGCCTAAACCTCGAGGCCAAGCAATTAGTTGCTCACAAAAAATAGTATTATTATTCGCCAATAGAAGTCAGGAAGAGTCTACTCAAACGCCTCCTTTTTGTTATTTTTCTTCCAAATGACATTTTCTAAAAATGATTCCTAGCTAGATCGATTTATCGCCCCCGAAACCCCTATATACTAAATTTTATGACAATCGTTGGAGCCGATTCCGAGATTCCAATGATATATATATATACAAGAATTGCTCATTTAAAGATATAAGATAAGATTCTTAAATGATTGACATACACGCATAAACTCATGCCTGTATTCCCCGAAGAGGTAAGCAGAGGTGCATTTTTGCACCCACGTTTCGCCAGGTATGTATCAGTCCCATGTAATGCGGGCGAGCCTAAAGCCGTTTTTCGGGCATTTCCAGACTCCGTGCTGGTACTGAGAATTTTCACGTGGAATTATAATAAACACTACGCTAAATCTGGGATTCGAACCAAGAGGCCGCTTGAGCGCATGCACATACTTATACTGCAAAACTACCGAGGTAATCAGGTAGTCTATTAAAAAAAAACAGATTAAAAAGTTTTTTAGCATAAAGTTTTTACACAAATAAAATAAATAATAATTTGACTGCAGCACTTACAGAAAAAGCATATCGATATAACAATGTCAATTATTTTTGTTTCGTAGTCGCTTCAACAATCATACGAGTTGAAAAGAGGATTGATTTCTCTTGGGAAATTTCGTCTATCTCAAATAAATTTATATCTCCACGAAGAATTAAGATTAGATAAATTAAAGATGTTAACTAAATGCTACCTTTACTGTGGCGTTGAAAATTTATGTATGAGATTCGTTGCCTTTGAAAGAGATTTATATTATAGATTAAAGATGTTATTAAATATTGTTTTAGTTTTTAATTAAGGCGATTCACGAGATGGGCCGAAGATAGATTTTTTTATAGTTGCCGGTGTGATTAAATATTAATGAGATATAATGTTACTTTTAGGTTACTAAAAAGCGTCTATATATTGTTTCTTTGTCGTGCAAAAAGTAAAGAATAACCTAATGCAAATGAATAAAAATATACTTATGTACTGTTTATCATTAGGTATAATTTTGAACCCTTTGATGTCATAAAAGCAAAAGTAGCTCTAACAGTTTCTCACTCATTATTCCTTTACTGAATTGAGTTTTAGTACCTATATACCTACTTATTTTTTTTTACTATACCTACATATTGATGCGACCTTGAAAAGTGACATAAGTGATGCGACATTGCTGCCGGTCAGCTTAAACCGAGCTGGTAATAAAATAACAATTAATCTCTCTAAAACAACCTCATGACCTAATCCATAACTAAATGTCAAGCAAAACGTTCACCCGTAGTGGTTTCACAAAACGCGGTTTCCATTTCGGCAGACATGAAAAAATGCCTAAAAATGTACGTAAGAGCTTCCATTATGTAGCAAAATTGAATAGAAACGTGTGAATGGGAATAAAAAATGTTTTTGTTGTCGTGATTTATAAAAAATCTCCCGCGCGCTGTGGAATAAGCCAGGTGAATTAAAACGTTTCATGAAGTAACACTTTTTAATATTCCATGGGGTGGGAAAATGTCAAAATATTTTGATCGTGTTTACGCAACATGGATACTAAATGGATTCGTTTCATATACCTACAGCAAACATTGACATAGGTAGGTACATATATGGTATTTACATAAAAACACGACTCAACAAATCAACTTAGTGGATAACTCTTTATTTTCGACCTCCTTTTTATATTTTTTCTTATTAACTTCGTTGCGGAATCATGACAAATTAGATTCCCTTAGATTTGCTGAGCTTCAGTGCTCAGCGTCAATAGGTACTGTGCGTGCTGCTGTTGATCTTGGAGCATAGGAGCTACAGTGGCGGGTGTGTGGTGGGATAGGGCAAAATGTACATAAAAATTGAAACATCCATATCAGCCTTCTCACGTCCGATTGCTGGTCACGTGACTTCGATACAACTGAGAAAGGTTAATTTACCACGCTTTGGGCAGGTTGGCGGACTACACAATTTAAGGAGACATAGTTTTTTTTAATTAACAGAAAGTACTTAGTTGTTAGGCATAAAAATTTACTGTAACTAAGTACCTAGTACGTCACGAAGGCGCTCTTTATGCCGCAAACTAACAAGGCGTACGGCATTGTATTTAGGTATAAAGTTATTCACCGAAATCCCAGACGATAAGACGTAAAAGACGTGATAATTAGGTACTTCCAAGACTTAAGCACTTTCTTTCACTTCTACTCCTCAATAAACACGAAAGTGCGCACAATGAAACGAAATAAAGAACCTTTAGCGCCCCCGCCGTAGCTTTCATAACCAAACTCTTTCATTTATTCGCGCTTATTTAGCTCGCCCGTCGAAATACCTCGAACGCGTTGCTTTCCCCCCATTGCAAACGAGATGCTCTGTCAAAAGAATATTTAGTAAGTGAAATGAACTTCTTGCCTGTACCTACAGTCGAAATACACAGCGAATTTCCGTTCTTTAATGTCTGTTCGTGTTGAATATTAGATTAATATGGTTTTATTTTCATGGGTTTCGTGTTTTTATCGGATTAGGCAACTAGGAAATAAAATGATTAAGTACTTATAAAAATTGTGATGGTGGTGGAAATTCGTATACGCCCGTAGCAGCGGCGATACTTCCATACAAGCCCCAAAGGGTAATGTAGGTATATGTTAATTGTGTAATGTCTAGTTTTAATTGTTAATTATGGGGTCAATTTATTCTCATTTATATGTCAAATTGCTTCTGTTAAATAAACATTTGAAACTTAAAGATTATTATTCGGAATTTTGTAAGGCTAGCTGGGCTTTTGGGCTTCTATGGAAGTACGGCCAGTAGCGGACTGGCCCGTGGGTACCTAATGTAAAAACACTCCCTATTATTAAGACAGGCAAGTGCGTCCACATACAAAATCAGCCAACTTAAACCGAGCTTGTAATAAAATAATAGTTAAATTCTCTAAAACTGAACAAAGAACTTAATTTATATATTTCATCAAAAAAAATTCAATGTTTTCGACGCTTGAGAAGTAATGGGTCCAATACCTTTTAAAAAAGCTGGATAGAGAGTAGGAAAAAACTTACTTTTATTGTCTGCAGCAATTAATCTGTCTTTGAGTCAATTATTTTTTGGCTGAATATATATACCTAATTATATAGCCGTCTTCACCGATTTCGGTAACGGTGACCCTAACTACAATTTACGATCATGGGCCCTATTGTAGCTTCATCATCATCATTATCAGCCCATATACGTCCCACTCCCACTGTTGGGCATAATGTAGCTTACTAAGCTGAATTTTGTCTAGAAAGAATGCTTCAAAGGTCCACTATTGTTTGTAGGATAAATACAGCCACGATACAATAAATGCTTCCAACAACCTTACCTATATAGTCCAGTCATTTTAGTCATTTTAAACTCCAATCTGGGGAATAATTCCTAGTGAGCTGAATTTTTGTATACACCTTTATACAGTGTTATAATGAAGATGTAAAAAATCGACATTGATATCGTGCCGGCTAAAAAAGTTATAACGGTCAAAGGGTCCCGAAAATCAGTTTTCCGCAAATATCTCGCGACCTATTGCTCGGCGGTGAAAGAAGTCATCATAAGAATTGTTTATCGTAAAATTATCTATTGTACAAAAAATGTCTCATGCATTTTTCTGTAAAATTAGCCGTTTTCGGAGTAGAGCGCTGAGAAACGATATCGATGTCGATTTTTCACATTTTCATTATAACACCGTAATAAAGGTGTGTACAAAAATTCAGCTCACTAGGAATTATTCCGCAGATAAAACCTAAAATGACTGGACTATACAGGGTTACAGGTAAAGTCGTCCTATATCCGTTAAGGGCGTGTAGTTTACATCGTTTCTGACTGATTTGACTATGAGACACCCTATCCTAAATCTAACCGTTTTCGAGATATTTGAATTTAATTGTTTTTTCCAAAAAACTCCCGTTTTTCGGCTATCAGCTTAAATATTTTGAAATGTGAAAGTCTTATTATTACTATTATTTGATTTTTACATGTAAAATAAGATGCTTTATGACCTCAATAACTAATATTGTACATAAAATGAATAATTATGTCGCTGTAGACGATTAAAACTTAGAAACTTTAACAAACATTTTGAAAGTTTATTTTTCTCGAAAGGATATCAAAAAATATTATTATGGCACCTGCTTTGCAGATGTGCCTAAAAATATCTACGTTTCATAAGCTATCAAACGAGGTACAACGATCCAGGGTTTTATTAATATTTGGAGAAAAAACTTAGTTTAATAGGCTATAGTGGAGGCAAAAATGAAGTAAATAAAATAATTGATGAGTACAAAATACTAAATTTATTAAACTTTCCAGATATTTTGTTACATCTTAGTATAAAGTTTATGTTTATCATGTCTGCCTCATAAGCAGTGATGGCCTCGAGGTTTAGGCGCGCGGTCTAGAATCTCGGTGGTTGCGGGTTCACATCCCAGGCACACACCTCTGACTTTTCAAAGTTATGTGTGTTTTCACAATGAATTATCACTTGCTTTTACGGTGAAGCGTTGGCGTTTGTGTGCCTGGGGTTTGAACCCGCGACCGCCGAGATTCTAGACCGCGCGCCTAAACCTCGAGGCTTATGAGGCAGACATAATGAACATAAATTTTATACTAAGACTAGCTGACCCGGCAAACGTTATTTTGCAATATATATAAAATTCTCGTGTCGCGGTGTTTTTTGGCAAACTCCTCCGAAACGGAATATGAAATATTGTGTGTATATTGTAGGTAGGTCTGAGAATCGGTCAACATTTAAGGGTTTAACATTTAGGGGTATGTTTTTTTCTATTGACTTTATTTTCTTTATTTTTTATGATTCAGCATTGACAAATTATTATAATCATAAATTTTCACCCTTCTACGATCAACCGTCCATCTTATACTGACCATTTTAATTTGTTTTTTTTTTTTATTAAAATGTATTGTAAATAAATGATAATAGCACTGAAAAATTATAATGATACGTATAACAGTCATTGCTTTGATCGATATACAAATTAAACAAAAAATATGGTCAAAATTGTATAGAGTAAGATATACATATACCTACATCTATATATATATATATATATAAAATTCTTGTGTCACCGTTCGAAACAGCCTCCGAAACGATTTTGATGAAATTTTATATGTATATTCAGTAAGTCTGAGAATAGGTTATCTATTTTTTATACCCCTAGGGTGGTCCAACCCGAAAAGATTTTTTTTTATTTTGTGGACATTTTTTGTTTTTATTTTTTTATGATTCAGCATTGAAAAATACATATAACTCCAAAT
Source organism: Hemaris fuciformis (assembly GCA_907164795.1). NCBI lineage: Eukaryota > Metazoa > Arthropoda > Insecta > Lepidoptera > Sphingidae > Hemaris > Hemaris fuciformis. The sequence continues at coordinate 4,506,629 of OU015454.1, forward strand.
TTCCACCCTTCTACGAACAACACCTGTTTTGTAATCGCAATTTTTATATTTTTATAGCTTTTGCCCGCGACTCCGTCCGCGTAGACTTCAGGATTGGACGCAGAAAGGTAATAAGTGAATCTATAAATCGTCCCTCTAGTGCCCAAAATGGCACTTACTGAATTTAAAAAAAAAGGTCAAATCAATTCAAATGGTTGAGGCGTAAAAGTAAAACTCTGACAGTTATTTTCGTATTTTTAATAATATGTTTATCCCAATGGGAACATTACATTTTCCCGGGATAAAACATAGCCTATGTTACTTCACAGGTTCTCATTTATGGTCATACCAAAATTTTTGTTTTTGCGTGAAAGCGTAACAAACATCCCTACATTCACATTTATATAATAGTAAGGATAACCATTCCCACCTATGTTACTTCGGTGGGTCCCACCTATCTGCATACCAAAAGTCATTCAAATCTTTTTATAATCATTTTTCAATTCTTTTATCCTCCGTATTTTTTTTAATAAGAAGAATTCTATGTCCTTTTTTATATCTCGAAGACTATGTGTACAAATTTTCATGATAATCGGTTAAGTAGTTTTGGCGTGAAAGCGTAACAAACAAAACATTAACATTTATAATAGCTGACCCGGAAAACTTCGTATCCCCTAACATTCATTGAATGTTACATATTTACATATTACCTGAATTTTATTTTTGATTGTATAGAAATAAATATTAAGTTCAGCACTTTATTGAGATAAAAATACAGAAATAAATAAGTACGAAAATTAAATGCATCAATCGTGTCTCCGCAAGTCATGATTTAATTAAACATGTACATATGGGATGGGATGTAGTCGGTTTTAATTCTCTTCATTGAAGCATCAGTGTGGTGGACTGAAGCCTAAACCCTCTCAGTTGCAGAGAAGGCCTATGCCAAGCAGTGGGACGTACATATATGGGCTGATGATGATGATGCACCTTGTGATATACATTTTTAATATATTTTTTAATTGTCTAAAAGATCAAAAATATCTTTTGTTAATCGTCATTGCGAAGGCATGACGAATCGGGTACTGAATTCGTTTGAACTCAATGGTCATACCCGTTAGGATCAATGAAATCTTAAATCTATCTAATTGATGAATTCTCAAGCACCAATTCATCTCTAAGTTGTCTTTTCAGTATCGTCACGTGAATAACATTACTCAACAATTTTCTTAACACCAAGCGCATTCCATTGCATAGTTGTGGGTGTTTTAGATTTCAAAGCGTGATGACTACCGAACCTGCCTTCGTTTGTAAATCAGGTACAACCAAGGAGTTTAAAAATACATTTCTGAACGCACGCATAAATATTTGACAACCAATAAATATGTCAATCCCTTTTTATTACTGACATTATTCTACATTTTTAAAATCTAAAATACGCAATTATTCGAATATTCTGGATATATGTTGTCGATTCAAAACCTTTATTTAAATACGTTCTTTAATTTGAGGGGACCATTAACCATATTGACGGGATAAACATAAAATGTTTGACAGAATATTAGGTAGAACAGTTTATATGAGAAAGTTAAATTGTTGTTTTTACCATATTCCTCGCAATTTTCTTAACTTTTTCTTCCATAAGAACCTTCTCCTAACAATAGCAAACACAACAAAAAAAGAATTAGCGAAATCGGTCCAGGCGTTGTTGAGTTATGCGCTTACCAACACATTTTGCGATTCATTTTTATATATAAGATATAACAAAATATCTGGAAAGTTTAATAAATTTTGTTTTTTGTACTCATCAATTATTTTATTTAGTTTATTTTTGCCTCCCCTATAACCTATTAAACTAAGTTTTTTCTACAAAATATTAATAAAACCCTGGATTGTTACCTCGTTGGATAGCTGATGAAACGTAGATATTTTTAAGTACGTCTGCAAAGCAGGTGCCATAATAATATTTTTTGATATCCTTACGAGAAAAATAAACTTTCTAAATGTTTGTTCAAGTTTTTAAGTTTTAATCGTCTACTGCGACTTATTTATTCATTTTATGTACAATTTTGGTTATTGAGGTCATAAAGCATCTTATTTTACATGTAACAATCAAATAATAGTAATAATAAGATTTACACATTTCAAAATATCTAAGCTGATAGCCGAAAATCGGGAGTTTTTTGATAAAACTATTAAATTCAAATTTCTCGAAAACGGCTAGATTTAGGATAGGGTGTCTCATAGTCAAATCAATCAGAAACGATGTAAACTACACGCCCTTAATGGATATAGGACGACGATACCTGTAACCCTGTATATGTGCATACTTCTGGCCCCAAACTAAAATACAAAACTTGTGTGTGACACCTACATAGGTTAGGTACCTATATAGGTTACGATCTCACAACACCCCGACCCAAAACTATTTGAATTTGATTTCTAGCAAACTGCACTACGGAAGCTGCTAGTGCGGATCGATATTAGGAAATAAAACAACCTTTGATTTCATGTGTCAAGAGACATTTCTAATGAATTTTTTTGGTTGCACGAATTACAAATCAATTCACATGTTTTAATGTAATCATCGGTCGGAACAAATACAGATTTACCACATTCATAATGTAAATATTTATGGCACTCCCAACACATATACATTACAAATTCTTTGCCACATATACAACACGTAACATCTTTATCGTCCCTATCCCCTTCAGTATCGCTTTCATCTGAATCAAAATCAATTTCTTTCTCTATTACTTTACCTTTTTCCGACAAAACCTCTAATTTGATAGATTTACGTTTTACATGACTGAGTTGCTCTGAAACAACATCATCAGTGGTATAGTTAACTGATTTTGATTCGTCTCCATAAAACAAATTATGTGGCACACCAGAGATCATAGCACCACTGGTAAAAGGATGTGGAATAACTCTCACAGAAGTGTTTAGTTGCCATTGCACCATGTGGCACCCCATCTCCAATGTCCGATTTTTCTTTGACCATTTATCCAAAGCGGAATGTATGGAATTGACATCTATTAAATAATCAGGACATATGGCAATATTCACCATATAACAAGGTTCAATTGTAGCTAACATCTTTAATGTCCTGTCAAGGAAATTTAAATAGTTGCGTGGTACCATTATTTTCTTTGGTGGTCCAAATGTTCGAAATATTTTATATAATTCCATTCCTACAATTTCAATATTTATTTGCTTTATTGGTCTTAATAATGTAAAAGATGTGAAGGCTTCACTATAGACAATGAAATGTCTGAATTTTTTTAAATTTCTTTTTTGGATTGTGAATTTCCATAAAGATTTTTCAGTGGATATTGTTTTACATTCTGTTATCAATCCTTTACTGCACACATTACATGATTGCAACACTAAAGGTATGCAAAATAATGGGTATTCATATTGAAATTGTGTTTTATTTACTATAAGTATTTCATTACCATGCATAGTTTGAATGTGAGCTTCAATTATAACTGGAAAACACTCTTCTGCTGAGAGGACCTTGATTATTGGATCATTGATTTTATTCCTTTTTCTTACCAAGATGTTGTCACCATCTTCTTGTATGATGTCGTAAATAAATTGATTATATTTAGTTCCAATAGAGTTAATTTCGTTTATATACTCATTCAATAATAGTTGGTTCCAAAATTTTGGACATAGTCTTTGACTGAACAATTCATATATTTTCCTTAATTTTTTAAAGTACAATATTTTTGTTGAGTAAAAGTCAAATTTTGGAGCATCACTTGCTATCAACTTTGTAATAGCTTCACATATATCCAAATCTATGCCTTCAGAGTTCATAGCCATTTTGAGGATAATTTATATACAGTATTTCTTTACTACTTCCTTCATTATTGTAAAGCTTCATGAATCTGTAACAAATTATTTATTAACTAAAGATCCTGAAGTGAATTTTGTGAGTGGCAAAATGTTATTGGATTTTTCCATTTGCAAATTTTCTTTCATAACACATAGCCTTTTTCTTTTTTTGAAATATATGTATATTAAAAATATTTTTAGAATAGATCTAGTTGAGTAATTTCTTTATTACTTTTGCTACATAAAAATCCAAAAAGTATGTCAATTAACAAATAATGAATAACAAACAACTATAAAAGTAATGGAAAAAAATGTTATTAGTGTACAATAATTAAATGAAATTGAAATTCCCTATCTTATCATCAAATAAAAATCCTGAAAATACAAATGACAAAGTTTTGTGAGAATAGTGTGGATTGCAGTACCAAATAAACATTTAAAACCCTTATAGGACACATATGAACAAGGCCTGGTTAAGAGCTCTCTAATCTAATCAGTGGCGGTACTGCCATAAAAGCCCAAAAGCCCAGCTTGCATCATAAAATTCTGAATAATATTTATTTTGTAAATCTTTAACAACATTCATATGAAATATAAATAACAGTATCCTTACTCCAAAATAAACAATTATAAACTAGACATTATACAATTAATTTGTAACACTTCAAGACTTCTATGGAAGTACCAGCACTAGAACTTATCTATACTAAATTGATGTAGCTAAAGAAATTGTTTGGTTGAACGCACAAATATCAGAAATTACTGGTTTGAATTATATAAATCTTTTTGTGATAACCCAATATCAATAGAAGAGAATAATTAAAAACACAAGCAAAAACTAAGAGCTCTAGAAGTATTAATTTTTGCATCAAAATGCAAAATTTTGCATGGTTAACAGCAAGCATGAATGTATAAAGGAATCAGGGCCAAATAAAGTGGAGATAGCAGTCTTGTTGTCAAATTGAAAAACAGTCATTTACTTTTCTTTTGCGCAGGTTTTCCTCCTATAGCAATTGCTTGGCGATGCCTTATGATTGTCAAGTAAATTTATGGAACACCAGTGAAACCTTATCACGAATGCTATACAAAAATATTGCTTAATTCCTCAATACTTTGCACATTTAAAAATTAAGTTTTATTTTTGCTGGACACAAAGATATTATTACTTCTTAAGAATACCATCTTAAAAAAAATTTAATGAGCTAAAATAATGCTAATGATAAATAATTGGTATAAAATGATTAAAGTTAACATTACATATTTTTTATTTTTAAGATTAGGTAGTATCATATAGTTAAAGTACCAAATTTAAATACTTGCCTATGGCATCAAATTATACATCCATTTATTTCTTAAGATAAACACGGGTATAGACCTTGAAAGTTGGGACTAGTTAATAAAATGATATCCTCAATTTATTTAACAAGTAACAAAAAATAAAGCGGCAACGAGTTTTGTTTTTTTTTTATTCTTTGTTCCTCAAGGAACCGGCTAAGGCCGGAGACCATGCTGCCAAGTCTTCAGTAATTTAATTTCATTAGTATGAATGATGATGATGATGAATGATGAAAGAAAAATGGCGGGAAATTCCCAAACCGGAGGCGCGCCCCCCGTCCCTCCCACATACAACCCTCAATCCCTTCATTACAATAGTGAACAGAGAATCAAGCAGTAAGCACCACTCGCCGATATTGCACACAGCGCATCCGATTCACGTCACCCCTCGCCTCCTCCCTCCCCGTCCTACCGCATCGGTGGGACCGTGCCACCTGGATCAGGAGGCTCCTCCATCCTCTCGCCAACAATCACCAGAAAAGACAAGACTCACCAAATACAGCGCGACAGGGAAGAAAAAAGGGAAAACTAAATCAAACACACCACCCACAACATCGACAAGCAACGCTTAATCCCCTGTTCACCATTATCAAGAAAAAAATAAAAATTATATGTGAGAAAAACAAAAAACGCGCCCTCCAATCCGAACACTTCCCGCCCTTTTTCCAACGAGTTTTGACTTTTGACAGCTTCATTTTATTTTTTAAATTTCTTTCTGCCCATGTTCCGGTTAGTGGGTAAAACAAAAATTATACATCTACAAAAATATAGGAGGTAGACGTACCCTTAGTCCACACAGAGTTGCGTGTGATGTGACAGAAATAAAACAATTTATCAAGCTAAAGGTATCGAAGAAAACTTTTGGGCATGGAACATGGGCAGAAATTAAAAATGAAGTTGTCAAAAAACTCAAAAGTCGAAACTTTAAAGTTAAAACTCGTTGCCGCTTTATTTGTTGTTTGTTGTAGTTCCAACTTCCAAGATCAACACCCGTGTTTATCTTAAGAAATAAATGGATGTATACTTTGATACCATAAGTAAGTATTTAAAGTTGGTAATGATGGTATGATGTATTCTTAACAAGTATGTAATAATATCTTTGTGTCCAGCAAAAAAAATCTTAACTTTTAAATGTCCAAAGTATTGAGGAATTATGCAATATTTTTGTATAGCATTCGTGATAAGGATTCACTGGTATTCCATAAATTTACTTGAAAATCATAAGGCATCGCTAAGAAATTGCTAAAGGAGAAAAACCTGCGCAAAAGAAAAGTAAATGTCTGTTTTTCAATTTGACAACAAGACTGCTATCGCTAAGGCCTAAATGTATAGTTTTACTTTTTCTACACACGCAAAGTTATCCGTACAAACGCGCTAGCTTGTTACTTAAAACACATGAAAATCTTAAAAACTTACAGAAAATAGTAACCTATTTAATTTTTTTTAGTAAAATGACTGTCCATATTAAATGTGGGATATATGCTCAGACACTCCTCTACAAGAAAGCACCAACCCGCCAGGTCTTGCGCAGCCCTCATTCATCCGTTACCTGCCACCCTATCTTTACATAGTGGTACATAATGATGGGCAAATAATATGTATTCTTATCCATATGTTTATTTGGTCCTGATTCATTTATACATTCATGCTTGCTGTTAACCATGCAAAATTTTGCATTTTTGATACAAACTTAATACTTCTAGAGCTCTGTTTTTGCTTGTGTTTTTAATTATTCTCTTCTATTAATATTGGGTTATCACAAAAAGATTTATATAATTCAAACCAGTAATTTCTGATATTAGTGCGTTCAACCAAACAATTTCTTTAGCTACATCAAATTAGTATAGATTAGTTCTAGTGCCGGTACTTCCACAGAAGTCATAAAGTGTTACAAATTAATTGTGTAATTTCTAGTTTATAATTGTTTATTAAGTCGTGATGGCCTCGAGGTTTAGGCACACGGTGGAGAACCTCGGTCGTGGGTTCAAACCCCAGGCGCACACCTCTGACTTTTCAAAATGTGTGTATTCACAATGAATAATCACATACTTTAATGGTGAAGGAAAACATCGTGACGAAACCGGCACACCTAAAAGTTCTTAGGAATTTCTTAGGTGTGTAGTCCGCCAACCCGCACTAGGCCAGCATGGTGGACTAAGGCCTAAACCCTCTAAGTTGTAGAGGAGGCCCATGCCCAGCAGTGGGACATATATAGAAGATGATGATGATGATGATGAATTGTTTATTGTGGGGTAAGGATACTGTTACTTCAAACTATTTCAAATGGGTTTTGTTAAAGATTTACAGAATAAATATTATTATTCAGAATTTTATGATGCAAGCTGGGCTTTTGGGCTTTTATGGCAGTATCGCCACTGATTAGATTAGAGAGCTCTTAACCAGGCCTTGTTCATATGTGTCCTATAAGGGATTAAAATGTTTATTTGGTACTGCAATCCACACTATTCTCACAAATCTTTTTCATTTGTATGTTCAGGATTTTTATTTAATGATATGATAGGGAATTTCAATTTCATTTAATTATAATTGTACACTAATAAGATTTTGTTTTTAATGTTTATAGTTGTTTGTTATTCATTATTTGTTAATTGAAATACTTTTTACACTTTTATTTAGCAAAAGTAATAAAGAAATTACTCAACTATATTCTAAAAATATTTTAATATACATATATAAAAAGAAAAAGAAAAACAGGCTATGTGCTATGAAAGAAAATTTGCAAATGGAAAAATCCAATAACACTTTGCCACTCACAAAATTCACTTCAGGATCTTTAGTTAGTAAAAAATTTGTTACAGATTCATGAAGATTTACAATAATTAAGGACATAGTAAAGAAGAACTACATATAAATTATCTTCAAAATGGCTATTAACACTGAAGGCATAAATTTAGATATATGTGAAGCTATTACAAAGTTGATAGCAAGTGATGCTCCAAAATTTGACTTTTACTCAACAAAAATATTGTACTTTAAAAAATTAAGGAAAATATATGAATTGTTCAGTCAAAGACTATGTCCAAAATTTTGGAACCAACTATTATTGAATGAGTACATAAACAAAATTAACTCCATTGGAACTAAATATAATCAATTTATTTACGACATCATACAAGAAGATGGTGAAAACGTCTTTGTAAGAAAAAGGAATAAAATCAATGATCCAATAATCAAGGTACTCTCAGCAGAAGAGTGTTTTCCAGTTATAATTGAAGCTCACATTCAAACTATGCATGGTAATGAAATACTTATAGTAAATAAAACACAATTTCAATATGAATACCCATTATTTTGCATACCTTTAGTGTTGCAATCATGTAATGTGTGTAGTAAAGGATTGATAACAGAATGTAAAACAATATCCACTGAAAAATCTTTATGGAAATTCACAATCCAAAGAAGAAATTTAAAAAAATTCAGATATTTCATTGTCTATAGTGAAGCCTTCACATCTTTTACATTATTAAGACCAATAAAGCAAATTAATATTGAAATTGTGGGAATGGAATTATATAAAATATTTCGAACATTTGGACCACCAAAGAAAATAATGGTAACACGCAATCATATAGATTTCCTTGACAAGACGTTAAAGATGTTAGCTACAATTGAACCTTGTTATATGGTGAATATTGCCATATGTCCTGATTATTTAATAGATGTCCATTCCATACATTCCGCTTTGAATAAATGGTCAAAGAAAAATCGGTCATTGGAGATGGGGTGCCACATGGTGCAATGGCAACTAAACACTTCTGTGAGAGTTATTCCACATCCTTTTACCAGTGGTGCTATGATCTCTGGTGTGCCACATAATTTGTTTTATGGAGACGAATCAAAATCAGTTAACTATACCACTGACGATGTTGTTTCAGAGCAACTCAGTCATGTAAAACGTAAATCAATCAAATTAGAGGTTTTGTCGGAAAAAGGTAAAGTAATAGAGAAAGAAATTGATTTTGATTCAGATGAAAGCGATACTGAAGGGGATAGGGACAATAAAGATGTTACGTGTTGTATATGTGGCAAAGAATTTGTAATGTATATGTGTCGTGAGTGCCATAAATATTTACATTATGAATGTGGTAAATCTGTAATTGTTACGATCGATGATTACATTAAAACATGTGAATTGATTTGTAATTCGTGCAACCAAAAAAAAATCATTAGAAATGTCTCTTGACACATGAAATCAAAGGTTGTTTTATTTCCTAATATCGATCCGCACTAGCAGCTTCCGTGATGCAGTTTGCTAGACATCAAATTCAAATACATTTGTTTTGGGTCTGGGTGTTGTGAGATCGTAACCTATACCTAACCTATGTAGGTGTCACACACAAGATTTGTATTAGTTTGGGGCCAGAAGTATGGACATATACCTAAGGTTGGATGCATTTATTGTATCGTGGCTGTATTTATCCTACAAACAATAGTGGACCTTTGAAGCATTCTTTCTAGACAAAATTCAGCTTAGTAAGCTACATTACTGTAGTTAGGGTCGCCGTTACCGAAATCGGTGAGGACGGCTGTATAATTATATATATTTAGCCAAAAACTAATTGACTCAAAGACAGACCAATTGCTGAAGACAACAAGAAAAGTATGGTTTTTCTTTCTACTCTCTATACAGCTTTTTTAAAAGGTAAATTAAACCATTATTTCCCAAGCGTCGAAAACATTAAATTTTGTTGATGAAATATATTATAAATAAGGTTCTTAGTACATTAATGAAAAAATTATATGAGAAAAAAAAATAATTACCAATTTTTTCGTGATATATGAAGTCTGATCATAATGCTCTTCCTGAGTCGTCAAAAATTATCAATTTGAAAAAAAAAATACATTAAAATCACCTTAACATTTTTTGCAGCGAAAAAAATAATATTAGAAATATAGTGTAAAATTACAAATTTCAAAAATAGGACAGTGGTGAGGAATGGGTTAGATGCACTAAGTAGGCGTCTGAATGCTAATCCTATTTGTATTTATCTATACATCTATACAAATAAATAAAATTGGAGTGTCTGTTTGTAATATTGAAATAACCGCTTTTAAATAAATGCATATGGACGTATGCAAGGTACATATACCAAAATAACGTTTTTTTACAAAATTTTTGTCTGTCTGTTCCCGCTAATCTCTGAAACGGGTGGACCAATTTTAACGGGACTTTCACTGGCAGATAGCTGATGTAATAATATTAAATTAGGCTACTTTTACTTCATAAATTGTCTTATTAAAAATAAATTTTCCGCGCGGACGAAGTCGCGGGCACAGCTAGTAAAATTTATAACCCTATGTCCATTTCAGAGATTCTATCTTTCTGCATAAAAAAAATAATTCAACTCGGTCCAACTTAAGTTAAGCGTATGAGAATAATATTATCTTATTTCCTACATTTTAGTGCGTGATTTTTAGTAGATAGTCTGATGTTACTCTACATTTTTGATTGTATATCGACAAGTTATTTATATTAGTTTAATAAAAGAGCGACAAAAAAGTTATTGCAATGTCTGAATGTAATGTTACCTACTGAATAGGTAGGCATTGAAGCAGCGATGGAAAGTGCGGACAAAATTGATGAATTGGCGAGGGGGTCAGGGGAAAAGAGTTATATATTTAATGAGAGGATATTTTATGCAAATAAGCCAATAATTCTCCTTCTTTTCAAACCGCTCTCTCTTGTTTCATGATATTTTTAATGCTCGTACATTTTATTTCATTATTATTATCTGTTATTTCATTGAAATAGCATTAATTTAATCGGAAGAAACACATACAAAAGTACACTCATGCGGAAGCTTCTACTTGAAATGTTAAACGTGTCGTATGTTTTCCCATAGGATATTCATGAGGTGGGTCACAACCATAAAACTGTTCACGTCTTAGAAGCATAAAATATTAAAATTCGGCCTACATTCGACGACACCTACATAAAGTATTGTCTTTGTTTCTGGTACAACATTTCAAGGAATTTATGACTACGTAAACAATAGATACTATAACATAATAGAACAATAGATAGAACTAGGGAAGTCGTGATAGCCTTGAGGCTTAGGCACGTGGTCGAGAATCTCAACGGTCGCGGGTTTAAACCCCAGTCGCACACCTCTGACTTTTCGAAGTTATGTGTGTATTCGCAATGAATTATCACGTACTTTAACGGCGAAGGTAAACATCGTGATGAAACCTGCACACCTAAAAATTCATAGGAATTTATTAGGTGTGTAGTCCACCAACCCGCACTAGGCCAGCGTGGTGGACAAAGGCCTAAACCCTCTCAGTTGTAGAGGAGGTCCGTGCCCAGCAGTGGGACGTATATGGGCTGATGATGATGATGGCAACAATAGAGCAAAGTATAGGTACCTACTAAGAAGACGCCGACGTGACACTATTCCTAGTTATTAATGGGGTACTTTGGTAATTAAGAGTTTGAAGGAAATACTTTGTATATTCTTCTGACATTACGAATATCACGTCATTTTTTTTGTTTGTGATAAAATTTCAATTGTTAAGCTTAATTAATTAGTGGCTATTGTATTTTCTTTGTTATTAGAAAGGGAGATTTCATTAGAATATTCGTCTTAAAGGAGGCAGTCAATTCTCAGGTCGAATAAAGTGTGATAGTAGTCTAAGACCCTCTAATATGTTTTATAGGTAGATATTAAATTTAAAATATTAAATATTAGGTATATCGCGGATGGGTTGTCTAAAAAAATCCTGGCCAACTATTCTTAATTAAAAATTGTAAAATATATATTTATTAAACAGTGTACTAACGAATAAATTTAATACCAACCGCAAGTTTAAAGCTTATAGAATATACAAAACATTGGGTTGGTTATTTCTTTCCTGGCACGACTACTTGGTTGGCAGGTATATTAAGGTTTTCATACATACGTACATACATTTAATACAAACATTCACGGCTGAATACCCCGAAAGGGTAGGCAGAAGTGGATTTCTGCTCCTGCATTTCGCTAATTGTGTTTTCGGCCCACGTAATAGTAAATACACCCAACAGTCACTTACATAGTTCTGACCCCACATTAAGATACGAGTCTTGTGTCGTAGGTATGACTACAAGAGACTTTTCGGTGTCACAAACACCCAGATCCGAAATAAATACATATTTATGGATCACACAAACATTTATCTTGCGCCAAATGATTATTATTTTATTTTATTTTTTATATCTTTTTGTTTTCTATTCTTTGTTTTCTCTCTTTATTTTTATGATTTTTTTTTATATTGTAGGTATAGTTTCTTATCGATTAGTGTAATTGGTGTATGTAACCGTACTAATTGAATAAATAAATAATACGTGTAGGTGGGACTATTGTCGGTTTTCCGGGTACACTTCTAGACTTCCAGACTCCGTACTGCTACTCAGAATTTCGTCATGGGTAACTTAATAACAATTGTTCCGAAATTGAATTGATCACGAGGCCTCGTGATTGCGTGACTCGTACTTTTACCACAAGACCACAAAGCAGTTTGGGCTTACAGTTTGGAAATTCTTAGCACCAACGTCAGGTAATGTGACCATACAACTGCAATAGACTCGCCCCCTATTACATTCATTTAATCATCATCAGCCCATATACGTCCCGTCTGCTGGGCACGGGCCTCCTCTACAACTGAGATGGTTTAGGCCTTAGACCACCACGCTGGCCTAGTGCGGATTGACGGTCTGCACACCTAAGAAATTCCAGGTTTCCTCACGATCCCTGCCTCCTATTACGTGAAGCTTTAAATAGCCAGTGAATCGTAAACGTAGAAAACCAGTACCTACACAACTGCGTGTGTGTTGGCTTGAGCTTTAGAATGTCTAAAAATAATTTCAACCAGGTTTTATCAATGAAGAAAGCAAACATACTTACATAACCTCACGCCTGTATTCTCCGAAGGGGTGTGTACCAGTCTCACGTAATAGGAGGCGAGCTTATTGCCGTTTTTCGGGCACAAATCCTGACTCCGTGCTGCTACTGAGAATTTCCTAATGGAAAACCCCAATAACACTTTGCCCGACCCGGGAATTGAACCCAGGACCTCTAGATCGCACGTTACATACTTGTGCCGCAAGACCACGAGGCAGTCAGAGAAAGCAAACAATATTTATAGTACATCAAAATCAAAAGACTCAGTGAACTTTACGCGTGGAGGAAAAAATCACATAAAAGATCAACGCGTAAATATTTGGCTTGAATCTTTCCCGTTGTCCTTCACTTATCTTCGAAGTGCCGTACGGCTTCTTGATTGGGTGGGGCCCTCAGAATACGTAAGAGGCGAACTTTTCGCCTGCAAACTTCGTCGGCACATAATGCGATTCCCGGCGAAATAGTTCTATCCGATTGGAAGAAATTAAGATTTGCGGAGACTATCGGATTATTTCCTTTTCGTGTTATGGCCTGTGTTATAGTGACTGTATTGTCTTTATTATCTGTTATTTTTATTAAAACAAACGTCTTATATAATTATTTTTAACTGGGCTAAATAAACAACTGACCCGGAGGAGGAGGAGAAGAGGCCCGTGCCCAGCAGTGGGACGTATATGGGCTGATGATGATGATGATGATGATGAAATAAACAAACTTATGACCAAATGCCAAAAACTCACGCCTTGATCCCAAAATTGCCTCTTTTAGCGCATACTTACGCCCACATTTAGCCAGCTGTGTTTTTTAAGTCCTCCGTTTTAGGTCAGACTGTTGCCGTTTTTCAGACACTTTTGAATACTCCGTGCTACTATCAAAAATTTCGATCTCTTTCTCAGCCCATATACGTTCCACTGCTGGGCACGGACCTCCTCTACAACTGAGAGCGAGTTGGCGGACTACACACCTAAGAAATTCCTCAGAACTTTTTAGGTGTGCAGGATTTATTCTCAGCCTATCGCCGTCCACTGCTGAACGAAGGCCTCCCCAAGTAGGCGCCAACCATCCCGGTCTTGAGCAGCCCTTATCCCTCCGCTACCCGCGACCTTTCTCAAGTCGTCGGACCATCGTGCTGCAGGACGTCCTACACTACGTCTACCTAAGCGCGGTCTCCACTCCAACACTTGCCTGCTCCAACGGCCGTCCGTCCGTCGGCAGACATGGCCGGCCCACTTCAGGATTACTCACGATGTTTAAAAATTAATGCTTCGACCGCTTATTCTTATGTATATATGTATGTATGTATTATGTATATATGTATGTATTATGTTACATACATGCTTTGTATGTATTTGTGTATGGGTTATGTAAATTAATTAAATATATATACACATTTATTTATTTTTCTTATTAATTATTATATTATTATATTGTACACATTAACTACCTATACTATACCTACTTCTATCACTTGTTTATGTCCATATTATGGTTGTCTCTAAAAGATCGCCTTGAGCGATAAGACCGCCAATTGTACTTCATTCTATTTGTATATTGTTTTGTTCATTATTTCTTAGTGTACAATAAAGAGTTTATAAATAAAAAAAAAACAAGATTAAAGATTATTTTTCGCAGTTTTGTAAGACTAGCTGGGCTTTTGGGCTATGTATGTAAAGGTTTTTTGTATTGTATAGGTTATGTGCCTCATATTCGTTTTATATATTCAACCCGCTGCTAGTATTACCGAGGCCGTAATAGAATCGGAGAGAGACTAACTATTGATGGCCTGGGGTTGTAATGGCCGTTCCACTCGGAAACTTCGTTAGCACGATGCAGGCTGGCTTCCATTAGTCATTAATGCGTCTTCAGGTGGCATTCGTAAGACACAAGGTCAATGGCGGAATTACTTAGCGAATTAAAGAAACTATAACTATTTTAAGACCTTGTCATGGCGGTTTTGTATATCATGCTGCTTTATTTTAACGATAAAGGAAAATATTGGGAAATCTGTGCACCTAAAAGTTCTGCGTAATTGGTTCATAAATTTGTATGAGCAGTTGAACGGCCAGAAATGTAAACCAACATTGAAGCTCAGCTCAGTCTTTAAGATATTACTGTATATTTAATCCTTACAACCAATCCTTACGCGTGTCTTCCGTTGGGGTAGGAGTCTGCCTAATAGTCTCTACTACATACATACATAACCTCACGCCTGTATTCCACGAAGGGGTAGGCAGAGGTGCATTTCTGCACCCACATTTCGCCAAGTATGTATCAGTCCCACATAATAGGGGGCGAGCCTATTGCCGTTTTTCGGGCACAATTCCAGACTCCGTGCAGCTACTGAGAATTTCCTAATGGAAAAACCCAATAACACTATGCCCGACCCGGGAATCGAACCCAGGACCTCTAGATCGCACGGCACATACTTGTACCGCGAGACCACGAGGCAGTCTCTACTATAAAGCGCCAAATGCTACGGTCCAAACACACTTCTTTCGCTTCCTCAACTGACATTATCCTCTTCATGCATGCACGTCTGTTTCGAGGACCTTGTTATGTTTGTGTATTTTAACGATAAAGGAAAATATTGTGAAATCTGTGCACCTAAAAGTTCCGCGTAATTGGCGATACTTGGGTGCGGAAATGTACTTCAGTATGAGCACTAGAACTAGAACTAACAGAAATGAGTATTACTGTATTTTTAATCCTTATATACATAAACTCACGCCTGTCTTTCGTTGGGGCAGGCAGAGACTATAGAAATGCCACGGTCCAAACACATTGTTTTCGCTTCCTCAACTGATATTATTCTCTTCATGCATGCACGTCTGTTTCGAGGACTCTTTATATTACCTTTTTTATAAATAATACCTAATAATAAATACAGCCAACAGTCACATATATAATTTATTTACTTAATATACTTTTTTTTACACCATATACTTAAATATAACACTTAATATAACATAAACAACAAACAATTTTGAGGAGAATTAATAACAAAAAATATAGCTACAATTCTGACCCCTAAATTTGTATTCTGACTACAATACAAATTTTGTGTCGTGGATATCAGAAATCCGAGACACTTTTCGGTCTCACAAACATAACATTTCACAAACAAAATATTTGTGGATTACATTTATAAACATTTCTTTTGTTGCGAGGATCGGACCCACGGCCCTGTTTTGCAAGCTGGAGTCTAGCCGATTGCGCCACGGAGCTGTCAAAGGTATAGGCGCGCCTTTGACGTCCTCGAACTTGGACGATCATTGTGGTTAATCCTTAATCAACCACAATGGCAGTAAGTTAAGGCATAAACTGCGTCATGGAGACCTGTGCACGCCGATTGCGTTTAACAGAAAGCCTGTGTATACAGGTCTAAAAAGACCGTGCCGAAAAACTAGGACAGGTAATAGTTACAATAAACGCTTAAAAAATCCGTAAAAAAATTGACGGCCTAACTTCAATAAGTATTAAATGTTATGGTGATTAGGAAAACGTTTTTTTTCGGGACTTTTTTAGCGTCAATGATTTGTAATCAACGTAACTTATACTTGTCTAAATTTTCGATAACGGTCTTTTTACACTCTGTATGTCAAAGTCAAGTCAAAGATACCAGAATTATGGAGTGTAAATGTAAGGAGTGTTATCTCCTGTAATAGAAAATTGAAAAAAGTGACCAGCGGTCTGCGTAAATAACAGTTCAAAAACCTTACAAAATGGCGCTGGTGTAGACAAAGGACATGGTATGAATTTAATATTATTGTCGACTAAAGTAAGTAGTTATTTATTGAAATTGTCAACTACTTGCGCACTACAAAATAATGTAGTAAATATAACCTTAAAGGGTTATTACGAAAAACGCGTGTAGCTAGAGTGAGTTTATATCCTGAACTGTGAATAGTACGTTTATTGATTTCCGCTTCCTTTAAAATTTATGCTGCTGATGCTAATGTGGCGCCCCCAATTTAATACATTTTGACACTTTTGCATGTAGGTACTAGATAACACTCCTTATCTTTACCCTCCATAACCAGAATTTATTCCTTGCAAGTCGATAACCTATTTGGACGCTAACACTTTTACAATCAAAACTCATTGCGGATATTGGCGGGTCAGGGTATAAAATCAACCCAAAAATCGTAACTTACAGTGTTTTTGCTATGTATTTTTTTTTGTATATTCACCGATTTTTGTATATTCATCATCATCAGCCCATGTACGTCCCACTGCTGGGCACAGGCCTCCTCTACCACTGAGAGGATTTATTCCTTAGGCCACCACGCTGGTCTAGTGCGGGTTGGCAAACTACACACCTAAGAAATTCATAAGAACTTTCAGGTGTGCAGGTTTCATCACGATGTTTCCTACACCGTTAAAGTAAGTGATAATTCATTGTGAATACACACAGAACTTCGAAAAGTCAGAGGTGTGTGCCTGGGGCTTGAACCCACGACCGCCGAGATTCTCGAAGGCCTAAACCTCTAGGCTATCACTACTACTATAATATTTGTAGAATATTTTTGCATAAACAAGGATTAAAATTGAACACGTCATAACAAGCCCAGGCGTAACACCTCATAAAATAATTTGAAACATAAAATCTCTTAACAAGCCACACTCAGATGGGGTAATCCTTTGTCAATGTCGGGTAAACGCACCTGTTACCGAAATTATGGGATTTATGAAGGCTGTGTTGTCAGTCTGTCCCTCTCGCGCCGCGTGACAGCCGAAAGGGACAGATTTACATGAATATTAAGTTTACAACCCAATATAAACCGTTTAAAAAATGCAGGTGAAATGTTTAAGTCGGCAAAAACGTGTGCTTTTATAGGCATATTCGCCCTACGCTCTTGTGTGTTTTTTATGTACGTTGTTTATTTCAGTGGCTTTAGTTTATGGTAAAATAAAAAATGATAATGTCAAATTGCTACGTCAGCTATAGGTACTTCCAGAGTTATTTGCGCAATAGCATTGGCATAAATAAAAAATGGACCATTGATATTAATAGGTAGAATAGCGACTGCATTGAACCGCGTTTTACTCACCGTCAGGTAACAGTTTGGTTACTTCAGTGGCGTTTCTTCCATAGAAGCCCTAAAGCCCAGCTTGCCTTACAACGTTTCGAATAATAATCTTCAATCTTTAAACTTTATTTAACAAAAGCAACTTTATAAATTAGTATATCCTGACCCCACAATAAACAATTATAAACTAGACATTATACAATTAACGTGTAACGCTTTTGGGCTTATATGGAAGGACCGCCACTGGGTTACTTAGTTCACATTTTGAACACGATTTTATGCGATAAAAAAAAGAAGATTGCATTACGGTAAACGCAGAAACCCTCGGAAGTGGACCATTTAGGGCGCTTCTCGCAATGCGATGCCGCAAAACCGCGTTAAATGCGCGAGATGGTCACCGAGAGGTTTTAGTCGGTATGCTGGCGTAGGATTTTGGTTAGGGACCCAACTCAGCAAAGCGCACAATTATTGTTCCGCGCGTCGAGTTGGAAGGCCAGAGACCCCGACATACCCCTTTCGGCCTCCCCCGAGGTACCGAACAGGGGAGCTTTTCCTCTCGTAAAAAAAAACGCATAAAACCCTCTAGGTAATTTTCTGTCATTAGCCCATATACGACCCACTGCTGGGGACTGGCATCCTTCGCAACTGAGAGGTTTCAGATCTCAGTACGGGTTGGCCGGCTTCACACCTAAGGAATTCATAAAAACTTCTAGGTCCGCAGGTTTCCTTAAGATGTTTTCCATCATTGTTAAATTACATGAAAATTCATTGTGAATACAGTCAGAAGTGCGTACCAAGCTTAGTACCTGCGACCGTCGAGATTCTCGATCACGCGTTTAAACCTCGAGGCCATCACTAGTTTTTTATATACCGCATGGTATAAAATAAAAATAAAAAAATGTTATCAGACTTCGAAACTAGTTAGTCTGCCTCGTTGACTCCGCAGCGGTTGCCTCGCTTTCATTCGATTTCCAGGTCTGATTAAGTGTCATTCTGTTTTTTCTATTACAAAATTCTCTATAATATTTCTAATTTACAAAATGTAAGCCTCCTATTCCGTGAAATTTAAAATACCAATGCCTAAAAGTGGGTGCAGAAATACACATTAAAATAACCCTTCTGGAATTCTGGCACCAATGTATCAACACCTGTATGTTTTCGGCAGCGATGGGGGACTGAAACGCTACAGGAACAAAATAAATTGTATACGAGTAAAATAAAACTAGAGGAGCGTGTAAGTTGTCCATATTTCATCCGTGGGAAGTGTTCGCGCGATATTACAACATACAAACTTGATATATTATTTTTCTTGCACTCAACCCATTTCCTACATTCGTGTTTTTGTTCTTCGAAATAAATGGTCGGGTACCGGCTTAGTTACAGCTGCGGAATTGAAAGTCCTCTGGGACTTTAAATATACAATGTGTTACAAAATACCCCGTAAAAATATAATTTATTCTAAGCTAAAAATATTGTCAACCCTAGTAAGCTTTCATGTCAGGGAACCAGATTATTTAACAGAAATGCCTGCCTGATACCCACGACACAAGGCTTATAATCTTAGTGTGAGGTCAGAACTATGTAACTGTTGGGTGTATTTATTTATTAATAATATGATACTCTACTGATCGTAGTCCTGCCTAAGTAAGCGCCAACCATCCAGGTCTTTAACAGCGTGAATATGTAAATAATTTACAATGAAGGCGTAGGCAGAAATGTGTTTTCCACACTTCGCCAGTTGCGTTTTATGTCCTGCATGCCAAGAATAAGCCTATTAACATGTTACGGGCACATTTCCAGACTCCGTGCTGTTGACTATATCCTAATGCAAAATTCCATACCTAATGGTAGAATCTAGAATTTAACAAGGATGCTTTCAACGACTTTTTTAAGCATTTTTACTTTTACTGCGGTTTGCGTATTTATACGTATGTAGATGCATGTAGATATACTCAAAATAAATTGAAACATAGTAATCAACTAACAAATTGCATATTGCGCGGAAAATACTCCATCAGGAGAAAAAAAATCCAATTATTTTTTCGTGGCAAAACCAATAAATATAGTTTATTTTGTAGTCAGCACCTGCAATATTCATTAGATGAAGAAATGTTACAAATGAATGCTTAGGCATGGTGTATGCGGACACACTGTCGATTAGTTATGCCAATGGCGGCCAAAGCTTCAATGACGCATTATCATTTCATTCATTATCCTCAGCCCTGTTTTACGTCCTGTGCTGGGTACGGGCTTCCTCTACAACTGAGAGGGTTTAGGCCTTAGTCCACCACGCTAACCTTGTGCGGGTTGGCGGACTACACGCCTCAAAAAATCCTAAGCACTTTTTAGGTGAGTAGGTTTCCTCACGATGTGAATACACATATAAAAGAGTTGTGCGCCTGGGGTTCGAACCCGCGACTGCCGAGATTCTCGACCGCGCGCCTAAACTTCGAGGCCATCGCTGCTTCAATGACTACTGCGGACGAAAAATTGATCCAAAATTATATTGGCTGCATTGATTTGTCGAGGCCTCAAATCAGGGGCTCAAGAATTACATTGACACATTACAGTAATTACAATGTAACAAACAAAAAATAGTCACGATTTTCCTCAGCACTCATCTAACGATACCGACCTCTTATTAAACGAATAAGCCAAAGTTAATTCCGGAACGCCCAGAACTTTTGTTCTTTGATCCATTTTGGTTTATTACTTGTGAAGGCGTATAATCTCTCATATTTTTTTAATAGCCATGACATACTTCTTTTGTATCAGGATTCGTGTGGGAATTTTGTGTGTGCGTCTATAGGCATAGAATTTTTTGAAAAGCTTACACGTCTTGACGAATATTTTATTTTATTCTCAATTTGTATTACATTAAGAGGTTATTCTTATAACTTTCTCCAATATTATGTGTAAGTGGTGTTAACCGTAAATATTGAAGTAATGATTGATCAGTATGGATGACGAATGATTATATAACATTTAACTCTTCTGAATTGGTATATTTTGTCTTCTTGTCGTTCTTTTTTTAAATTATTCTTGCTAGCAGTCTGAATCCGTCCAACTATTTACTCAATAACACGCCACTTGAAATTCAAACAAAGAAAAGTTTACAGCGTCACGTTAATATGTGGTTGTTTCCAGTCATTAAAATGAACTAGGCTTTATTCTTTCAACGTGCATTAATCCAAGCGTAAAGAGTACTTCAGTTATGAATGTATGACGGCAAGTCTGCTAGGGGCTCGATTGTTAGCAACGGGGGAAGTGTCGCTTTATTTCACCCTTTCCCATTCTTTGGTGCATGTGTATTTTTTATTTTACCTGTAAATGCCGAGACAAGTGTCGTCTTGGCAACTTTTTTATTATTGCCTGTCTGCGGTAAATAATTTGACGTACATTGCTGGGCACAGATAGCGAGAATCGATTATGACTCATCAGTTAGTACTATCATATGGGCGTGTCTTAAATTACAATATTTATGTTCGTCAGCCTCATATCATTCAATAAATACAGATCACTGGACTGCCACATGGTCTCGCGGCACAAGTATTTGCTGTGCGATCTTGAGGTCTCGAGTTCAGTTTCTGGGTCGGAAAAAGTGTTATTGGGTTTTTCCATTAGGTAATTCTCAATGGCAATAGGCTCGCTCCCTATTACTTGGAACTGATATGTGGGTGCAGAAATGCACCTCTGTCTACCCTCTCGGGGAATACAGACGTGAGGTTATGTTTGTAAATAAAGATCACAGCAGTTCGATTAAAACATCGCGCACATTTTTGTTGGCCAATATCTTAGCAGCATTTACCACCCGTGTGTCTAAAAGGTCAGGCCCTATCTCTAATTAAACGCTTGCCCAAGGTTCGCCCAGCCTGGGACCACTTAAATTGAACATGGAACCTACCGAAAAGGTATCAGGATGTTACATCTCGTGTTACATGATTTCGCAATTTGGCCTTTTTGAATATACCTACGCGGCAGGTTTACGTAATTTGTAGCTATGGTCAATGTAAGACTAAATGCTATATACATTAATTAATTAAGATTATTTTTCCGACCCAAATATCGACCAATAGAATTGCACCATTCGACGTCACGTGGTACAACCTACATGGTATTATACTGATAATTTTTTGATTATTTTCTCTGGTAGTTGCTATATATAAAAAACAAAACATGATCCAGTCAAATTAACCACACGTCAAACTGACAGGTTGAATTCAATTGTGAAAATTGGAGATTTTGCATGAAAATGAGTCGATTTGGAGTTTGTTCTCTGTCCACCATCGATAAAAAAGTCAAAGGAAATGTTCCCATTAATACGGAGAAGGCAAAAAAAAAACAGTTTGGAACCAATTTACTACTTTTTGTACTGAGAGGGAATACACATTGAGTGCTGAAACGAGTGAAGCGCAATTGGCAAACATTATGAAAGATTACGCTTACAATATGAAGAAAATGGATGGAGAAGACTATAAGGAAGGTACAATAAAAACAATGTGGAATCAGACTGCCAAATCACTTCAAGAAAAGTATTTGAACGATTTCGACATCAAAATCAACCCATTTTCGGATGCTGCATTCAAGACCGCTCGAGGAGCTCGTGATGCCAAGCGTAAGGCTTTACAATCTATTCCGGAAAAACGGAGGGCAAGTGCAGCAGCGTTGGAGGAAAAAGATTGGGATGCAATGACCACTGTTTGGGACGAGGAAACTCCTGATGGCCTCCAGAAAAAAATATTCATGATAATATCAGTGGAATTGGCTTGGAGAGGTGGTGAGGGCAGCATGGCGTCAATACATCACTTCAAGGCAGAACAGCGAAATGACGGGGAAACAACTGGGAGAATTGAATACAATCCAATTTTCAGCAAGACCACACAAGGTGGTGATAAAAAATTATCAGACAGCAAGTGGCTGGTGGAGAATCGGGAAATCCCTGACAAGTGCCCAGTGAGACTGTTCCAGAAATTGAGAGAGAAGAGAGATGCCAATATCAAGAGCGACAGACTATTCCTGACCCAAAATCCATTCTGGAATAAAGTTCCAGGCGCTAGGTGGTACAAGGATTCCCCAGTAGGCCAAAACACGATTTCAAAGTGGGTTAAGGAGTCAGCACAAAAAGCTGGGCTTGACCTTGGTAACAAAAAAATCACCAATCACTCCAGTCGTGCAACAGCCGTCTCCAATCTAGCGAAATCGGGCCTGGGAGAGCAGCAGATAATCAAAATAACTGGACATGCCAACAGTAACTCCATCAAGCCGTATCTCCAACTCGACCAGGAACACCACGAATTAATTGTCAAGAAACTGCGAAGGAGTGAGCCTACTGCAGAAAATGCCATCAACAGCATAAACCTCATGCCATCTACCTCTTCTGGGACCATTACCGATAACTCTGACTTGAAGAAAACATACACCAATGTTTACAACAATTGTATTTTTAATTGCACTAGCCTGAATCTTAATTAAATGTTGTTTTATTCATTATGAAATTCTTATTTGTTAACTGTTCATTTCATCTCATGGTGCAATTCTATTGGCCGACATTTGGGACGGAAAAATAATCCCCCGAATACCACAAGAGCTTCAAAATTATCTGGCATTTCCCTCAAGGTTCCCTGCAAACAAATAAAGTCGTCAAGTTTTTCAGGAAAAATAACTCGCGCTTCGCGCTCGTGATTTTTTAACCTGAAAAACTTGACTCCTTCATTTGTTTGCAACGAACCTATCGGGAAATACCCGATAATTTTGAAGCTCTTGTGGTATTATAAGTGAATATTTTTTTGGTACTAATTTAGATAAAAAAATATTTGTCTAGATAGAGAACGGTTTTGTAGACGCGCGATCCCTATGTTCGTTATCCTGGATCCTCCAAGCCAGGGTTTCACAAACTTTGGGTTTCACGAACCCCTGTTAAATTTTCCGGGTGACAGCGAACCCCTTAAGCCTAAGGTAACTATAATTAGTTAATACCCTCCCCTCCCCCTTATATATGGATTTTATTTCTATAAAATATAACAAAGTACCAAAACAAATACCTTTTTAATATTAATCACATTCACCCTTCAGGGTGTGCTTGTTGCTTGTCGCAAATGGAGTCAATTTTAGGAATAATTTTGGAAAAATTTAACCTTCATTCTGACTCTGACGAACTCACTCGCGCGCGCTTCTATGTGGGCCGTACCTGCCTGCCTGCCTGCCTATTTCGTTATCCATCTTTTATACTTATACATTTTTTCTGTAATAATTACCTATTAAAAGTTTTTAACGCCTTTCAAAGTCATAAGGGCTGGAAAAAAAACACCATCTCCCAAAACCCACAAATTACCACATCCACTGTAATAACAACGCACGTACTCCCTGCGGTACACCTTTAATCATCCTTTACCTGCTTTAAGTACTGGGCCAACGCAATTAGATTACATGTACAATGGCAGACGCTCCAGAGATTTGCCTAGTTTGTGGTCTAATGCATAGCTGTTCAGCGGCATCCATTAATCAATGTTGTGCAAAAAACCACTAGAGATCAACAGTCGAAGTAACTAACTAAAGTATGTATATTTAAATCCAATCCAATCCATCAGCCAATTGAAGTCCACTGCTGGACATAGACCAATGACTTCCACAGGGACCTGTTGGAAGCAGCCTGCAACCAGCGACGTCTCGCGACCTTTAGGTACTAGGTCGTCTGACCACCTTGTCGGAGGACATCCTACGCTGCGCTTTCCAGTACGTGGCCTCCACTCAAGAACTTTTTGGCCCCATCGGCCATCAGTTCTCTGCGCTATGTGCCCGGCCCATTGCCACTTCAACTTGCTAATCCGCTGGGCTATGTCGGTTACTTTAGTTCTCCTACGGATCTCCTCATTTCTGATTCGATCTCGTAGGGAAACCCCGAGCATAGCCCTCTCCATAGCTCGTTGAGTGACTCTGAGCCGTCTTATGAGGCCCATAGTGAGAGGCCACGTCTCAGTGCCGTATGTCATCACTGGTAACACACAACTATTGAAGACTTTCGTCTTCAGGCACTGAGGTATTTTGGACGAGAAGACGTCGCGTAGTTTCCCGAACGCTGCCCATTTCTGCTGTATATTTAAAGAGCGACGCTAAAACTTGGGCTACGACGATATTTGTTCGGGTCTGGTAGTTTCCGATACCCACGACACAAGACTTGTATCTCAGTTCAGGGTCAGTACTATGTATGTGTCTATTATAAATTTCGCACCTATCGCTTATGCTAAATTTCAGGTTATTAAGTGATATTAATTAGGTCAAGTGATTATCCGTCAAAGGCTACTCGGTCAGTAGAAACTATCGGATAAAGCCGCTTACAATGCAATTGTCTTGTATGTATGCTATAGTCTTCAATTTGTAACAGTACCAATCTATACGTAGGTATATAACCAAGACTCACTCAAATAAGTAGAATAAATTTTGAAAGATTTTTCTTGGACATTGATGAAACATTGGAGAAAAATAAAGGCAATTTTTTTATAACATGTTAGTCTAAATAGTAATATTTAGTAATTATAAATGTATTTTATTATAATACCTTACAATATTATATTTTTAAATTATTAAAAGCTTATGCGTACAGACCTTTTACTAATTAGATATAATATTATTGTAGTAATAGTAAAATTGCATAATGATTATTTTATTTATAAGTATAATTAAAATTGTCAATAACTTTAATGAGAATATAATCTTGATTAATATAAATTGATTATTGGACTTTGTAAAAATATTTAAAAATAAGACCGTCAATTTTGTGTATAAAAATGGTGTCGCTGAGCAGTTCAAGCTCAGTCGTTGGAATTGTCAGTTGCAAGACGGATTAATATTTTAAAATATAAAAGTTGAAGATCTACTTGTTTCTCAACGAGTGTTACCCTTTAATAACAAGTCAACACAACAAAATAACTATTTTATGTATTAATAAAATAAGTAAACACACCCGTATATAGAAAATTTATAAACTTTATTTTCAGTCTATCGTATCTCCACCGCCTTCTTTGCTAGCTAAAAGTCTTTCGAAATCCCAAAAATGAAAACAAAAAGCTATCGCGTCAGCGGGAAGAGAAAGTAATGATAATTTATGTGCTATAAAACTTATACGTCGCTTTTACACAGTTAACTTTGACGTGCCTACAAAACGAGGATTTGCTGTATTAGAGGCTCGTGCGCTCATAGCTCATTCATGGTAATAATTACAAGTAGCGGTATAATGGTGTAACTAGGAGCAGATTTGATGTAAGGATTTGGCCTGGTAAAGTCTTGAGGAAATATTTGTAGTTGTGCCTTTTTCATAATTATATGCATGTTATATTTTTTCGTCAGTACACCTGCACACCTAAAAGTTCTTAGGATTTTCTTTGGAGTGAAGTCTACTAATATGATGCATAGTTAATACGCACATAACTTCGAAAAGTCAGAGGTGTGTGCCTGGAGTTTGAACCCGCGACTGCCGTGATTCTCGACCAGCGTGTAAACCAGGCCATCACTACTTTTTAAGTATTTATACGATTTAAATGATTTTTGTACAGTGATAGATAACATTGACTGCCTCGTGGTCTCGCGGTACACGTATGTGCCGTGCGATCTAGAGGTCCTGGGTTCGATTCCCGGGTCGGGCAGTGTTATTGGGTTTTTTCATTAGGAAATTTTCAGTAACAGCACGGAGTCTGGAAATGTGCCCGAAAAACGGCAATAGGCTCGCCCCCTATTACGTGGGACTGATATATACCTGGCGAAATGTGGGTGCAGAAATGCACCTCTGCCTACCCCTTCGGGGAATACAGGCGTGAGGCTATGTATGTATGATAGATAACAAAGCTATCGTGTAGTGTTTGGTTATTGAACATATTATAATTCGCTTGAAATTTATATTAACCTCGAGTTTCCCAAATAAAGTGTAAATACAAAATTCTAATGACGTTGTCGGGTGTAATTACAAAGCCGCTAATTAGGGATCCATATTTCAAATTCTAAAATTCCTCCTCCTCCTCGCATCGTATTCCTCATTGCTGAGGGTCGTGATCCCCTGTACACGGAGTGATCTTCGTTCTGATTATGCTGCGCCACCTGTTCCTGTCTTTGGCATCGTGGAGCGCAACATGAAGTTTCGTGTTAAGGGCCGTGCAGATTTGGTCCGACCATCTGATGGGACATCGGCCTCTTGGACGTTTGCCCTCGACTTTGCCAGTAACCATTAGTTGTTGCAGGTTATTGCCGTCCTTTCTGGCTATATGGCCAAAAAACTCCAGAACTCGGCGCAGGCAGATGGTAGAAAGCCTGGTTTTGATTTGGAGATCGCATAGAATGGACGCGTTGGTGCGGAATGCAGTCCACGGAATCTGAAGCATTTTCCTCCAACACCACATCTCAAAAGCATCTATGCGATCTCGATCGGCCTTTTTCAAAGTCCATGTTTCTGAACCATAGCTGAATATGGAAAAGACTAGGGAGTTTACTAATTTGACTTTAGTTTTCCTTGTGATGTTGCGGTCTTTCCAAATTTTGTGCAATTGTGTCATTGCATTTTTGGCCATGCCTATACGCCTGCGTATTTCTTTTTCGCAGGATCCTGTGTTGCAGATGATAGATCCTAGATAATTAAAATCATCTACTGTTTCAAGTGGTAGAACTCCCGTAAGCCGCAGTTGGTTGGCTCGGTCTACTACCATTAGTTTGGTCTTGCTATGGTTGATTTTGAGACCAAGTTCCAAGCTAATCTTTTCCATTCTGTTTAAGAGCTGCACCATTTGGTCTTCGTTGGCAGCCAGTAGTGTGGTGTCGTCTGCATAGCGGAGATTAGAGATCTTAGTGCCACCTATGGTGACACCACCTTTCCAGCCCTCGCAAGTTTTTCTCATGATGTACTCACCATAAGCGTTAAACAGAATGGGGGATAGAATGCAACCCTGTCGTACGCCTTTTTCAAAGCAGAAGGAGTCTGATACAGTTTTTTCTACCTTAACAAAACCCTGATTATTACAGTAGAGTGATTCAATAAGGGCAACTAAGTGTTTCGGAACGCCAAATTCTCCAAGTATTCGCCATAAGGACGACCAGATGACGCAGTCGAAGGCTTTACTGTAGTCAATAAAGCACAAGATAATAGGATTGTTGAACTCGTATGACTTTTCTATCAGTTGGCGAATGTTTAAGATTTGCTCACGAGTCCCTTTGCCTTTTACAAAACCAGCCTGCTCCTGTGGGATTTGCCAGTCCAAGTAGTGCCGGATGCGTTTGTTAATGATATGCAACATTATTTTGCTCGCGTGAGATATGAGTGCAAGGGTCCTGTAGTTATCGCATTTGGAAGTTGAGCCTTTTTTGTGTAGGGGTAGAATGATAGATCTAGCCCACTCCTCAGGCCATTGTCCTGTATGCCAGATGTTGTTGCATATCTTGAGAAAGGCTTCCGTTCCTGGTGCGCCCATTGCTTTAATGATCTCAGCTGATAGTTGATCCGGGCCAGGGGCTTTCTTGTCTTTGAGCGATAAAATCGCGGCAGAGACCTCAGATGGCAGTATGGGGGGTTCCAGGCTTATGCCTTCCCATTTAACGGTTGTGTGTGGCGATAATTGATTGTGTGAAGTTTTATAAAGTTTCTCGCAGTATTTCCGCCATCGTTCAGCTATTAAGTCCAGATCTTGAAGTAGCGCGCCGTTTTCATCCTCGATTACCCAAGTTCTTGGTTTAAACTGCTTGGCAAGAAGTTTCACTTTTTTGAAGAGGTCAGAGCTTTGTATTTTTCGGGAGTGGTCTTCGATTTCCTGGCAGATGCGCTCAACGAAGTTGTTCTTATCGCGACGACAGAGTAGTTGAATTTTTCTGCTCAAGTATGAGTACTTTGCATGATCCTCCTCACTTGTCAGACCTCCAGATTTAAGGGATTTGCGTTGTTCAACCATGTTCCACGTGTCATTGGAAAGCCATGATTGTCTAGGTGTGGGTGGTGAACGATGGCTGGTGTTCTTTTCTATAGACTTCCATATTAGCTCTTTTAGGTGGTTCCATTGAACGTTAGCATCTGTGGTAGCAGGTAACGGTTGACAGACTAGAGCGTTACTTATGTCACTTTTGAACGCAGTTTGTTCTTGAGGAGCTAAAGTGTGCGGTCTCCATGGAGGGCCTTTCTTTAGTGCCTTTAATCGTAAGGAGAATTTGGCGACAAGAAGACTATGATCCGATCCACAATCTGCACCAGGAAAAGTTTTCACGTTGGTAATTGAAGTCCGCCAACGAGTGTTAATCATGATGTAATCAATTTGATTGCGATAACGGTCTCCTGGTGATTTCCATGTGTATAGACGTCGGACGTGGTGCTGAAAGCAGGTGTTCATTATGGAGAGTTTCTTGTCGATGCAGAATTCAAGCATTCTAGATCCTCTGTCATTTCTGGAGCCTAAGCCAAACTTACCAACTATATTCCTAATGTGAACGTCTTGTGCGGTGCAGCCCAACTTAGCGTTCCAATCACCAATGATCAGGGTTATCTCCCGATTGGGTATGCCCGAGAGGGTAAGTTCGAGGTTGGAATAAAATTGGTCAATATCTTCCTCCTTTGCAGTCGATGTAGGAGCATACACTACAACAATGTTTGTAGTGCACGGGCGCGAATTTAATTTTAACGTCATCATCCTGTCATTTATCGGATTGTATCCCAGAACGTATTTATTAAGGTGGTGTGGTATCCAAACAGCAACTCCGTTGGAGCTAGAATCCGAAGAACCTGAGAAATACAGGACGTTTCCGTTGGTGGTACTTTGGTGTCCTTGCCCCCTCATGTGGGTTTCAGTCATACCCAATAAGGCTAGGTTGTAGGCCATTGCTTCCTTTTCAACTATGTCCAGCTTTCCTGGATTCAGTAATCCACGAACATTCCAGGTAGCAATCCGCCGTTGTTCACGGATTGAGATTTTATTATTTGCTACACCAGTAGTATTACTGCTAGCTAAAACCTGGTGTGACGTCCCAGTAGCAGCTTCGGTTCTAAAATTAATTACTCCGAAACAAATGCGCGTTTGAAAGTAGTATAATGTTTCATATAAATTGTGATATAATTTTTTAAATATAAATGACGTACGATTTAAAGGTCCTAGGTACTGATACTTGAGTAGGTATTGGTGAGATACTAGCATCAATATATAGGGATGAGATATGAAGAAAAAAAAATTGTCTAATGAGTAACATACATACATACATAGGTACATCATCAGCCCATATACGTCCCACTGCTGGGCACGGGCCTCCTCTACAACTGAGAGGGTTTAGGCCTTAGTCCACCACGCTGGCCTAGTGCGGGTTAGCGGACTACATACCTATGAAATTCCTAAGAACTTTTAGGTGTGCAGGTTTTATCACCGTGTTTTCCTTCACCGTTAAAGCAATGAGTAAACTTAGCCCAAAATAAAAAGTACCTAATTTTATTACGAAATTAGAACGAAAATCGAGGGCCGAGTAGGTACTTTACTTCTATATTGCTCCCGTAAACTAGATAAGTCTTTTTTCATCGCCATATTTTATTGTATAAGATGCCTTTAAAAATTCCTGTTGTACAAATAAATTCCATTCCTCGACTCGCAAATAGCTCAGAATTAATAAAATACTGAAGCCAGTTTCTAAATACTTCTGCAGTAACTCGAAGTATCCTCGGAGTTTTTTATTATATTTCCAAACAACTGAAGTTTGAAAAACTGTTTGTACATTTCCTTTGGAATGAAAACAATTCTGAGGGATGTGGGTCGAGAGATTCAAGTCGCGGTTTCACGCCGGCTTTGATGTCGCTTGTGTTAAAACCAAGGTAATAGCTGCCTTGATTCTATTTGCCGGCTTGCAAGATGGTGGAGATTGAATAGTATCTACATTTAGTCGCAACTTTATTAGAAGACACTTGACTTTCATTTATTTTTTATTCTGGCACGGCAAAGTGACTCCACTGTACCTGATGGTAAGCACAGTGGAGTCCAGAAAAGTAATACCGACCAGCGAGAAACGATGGTCACCCGCTGGTCGACACAATCATGCCGGCCCGCACAAATGCTTCCAGGATCATAGGAAGGAGTTGTGTGTGTTTCACTGAAGTAGTGATGGCCTCGAGGTTTAGGCGCGGAGCCTAGAATCTCAGCGGTCGCAGGTTGAAACCCCAGGCGCACACCTCTGATTTTTCGAAGTTATGTGTGTATTCGCAATGAATTATCACTTACCTTAACGGTGAAGGAAAACATCGTGGGGAAACCTGAACGTCTAAAAGATATTAGGAATTTCTTAGGTGTGTCGTCCACCAACCCGCACTAGGCCAGCGTGGTGGACTAAGGCCTAAACCCTCTGTTGCAGAGGAGGCCCGTGCCCGGCAGTGGGACGTATATGGACTGATAACGATGAGATGGGAACAATAATAATCTATAATTTCAAAAAAAAAAAATTGAGCAAACTTCATTATAGAAGTAGCACTTTTTTGTATTAAAACGAATGAAAAGCCTCTAAATTTACTTAAAATTATGATGATAATTTATATTTAAGAATAGCGGAGTGGTTCAGTGAAACAATTCAGCTATTGCTGTCGTATAATATAACCTGCATTCAAGAACTGCAGAAATTTAATGTTTGTAGCTTTCCCGTCGAGAACAAAAAAAGCGGTGAAATTATTAATAAAGCTGGAAATGACTGGATGAATAAAGCAAAAGATCGAGACACGCGGAGAAGAATGGAGGAGGCCTTTACTGGTGGAGAGGTATTTAATAATAATCTTATTGATTTAAAAAAACATACCAAACTATGTTTAAATATTATTCATAACTTAAAGTACCTACATATTTTATAACAGTTCATAATTAAATACTATTTACTGTAAATATTGTATAAGAAAAAAAAAATTGCTTAAAGAAATTGTAGAATGTAACTATTATTAAGGAATAAACAAAAGTTTAAATATAAATATTCTACGTTTTAAATAATAAAACCATTTTAAATTTTACATTTGGATTATAATGAGATTACTCAGAGTTCCAATTTAAGCAGTATTTTCGTTCAATTTATCATTGCCAATTCAAAATAAATGTACATATTTTTTTAATTTTGCAACTTAAAAAATATGTCTATTATTTCTTTTAGAGTTCAAAAATTAATCAGTTGTTATGAATTGATTACGTTTCTTTACTTATCTACAGTTTATCAAATTATCCACTAACGGCTTAACTTATTAACGTAATGTAATTTAGGGACACCTTAAACATGTTTTGATCTATTCTATTGATTGACCTGTAATGTTGAGAAAACGAGAGAAAGTATATTTAAGTAAAGTTAAATTAATTAACGCTTTCTAAGTAAAGCCGTAAGAATATAGCCAGCCCAACATTATCTTAAGTAAACCACAATCCCGCGTCTTACTTAATACTTGCAAGTGTAAGTATGTGATGTGTAAATAAGTCGTGATGGCTTCGAGGTTTAGGCACGCGGTCGAGAATTTCGACGGTCGCGGATTCAAACCCCAGGCACACACCTCTGACTTTTCGAAGTTATGTGTGTATTCACAATGAATTATCACGTACTTTAACGGTGAAGAAAAACATCGTGATGAAACCTGCACACCTAAAAAGTTCTTAGGAATTTCTTAGGTGTATAGTCCGCCAACCCGCACGAGGCCAGCGTGGTGGACTAAGGCCTAAACCCTCTCAATGGTAGAGGAGGCCCGTGCCCAGCAGTGGGACGTATATGGGCTGATGATGATGATGATGATGATATAAGTAGGTATGTGTGTGTGTGTGTGTGTGCGTGCGTGCGTGCGAACGTGCGTCCGTGCGTGCGTGCATGCGTGCGTGCGTGCGCGCGCCTGTGAGTGTATGTGTGTTTATGTCTGCCTTTCTAAAAAGGATAAGGGTACTCTCTTACAGGTAAAGTGGATACAAAACCTCATACGGCTTCCTAACACTAATAGTTGCCGATAGCCAATGATTCAATAATTCCTGTGCGACGTGGATTTAAAGCAGAAAGAACACGAAACAACAAACTCACTGCACCTCACTTAGCGCTTTTCAAGTGCGACGCGGCGCCAATAACCATGGCGGAAATCGATTGTAGCAAGATAGTACGGATAGCAGGTAAATCTTGTGTGTACGGATAGCGATTATAATAATTAATTGACTGCGTTGTGGCCAAGTATGTGCATTGCGATCTAGAGGTGCCGGGTTCGATTCCCGGGTCGGACGGTTATTGGGTTTTGCCATTAAGACATTCTCAGTAGCAAGAAGAGTCTAGAACTGAAGAACGGGAATAGACTCGGTCCCTATTAAGTGGGATAATGTGGTGTAATGTGGGTGCAGAAATCCACCTCTGATATAATTAATCGATCGATCAATATAATTAAACAGTTGATATTTTATTTTGTTGAAAAACATACTTAAAATCATGTTTAATTTCAATTTTGACGGCCCCGTGGCGCAGTTGGCTAGATACTATCTTGCGAAACGAGAGGCCACGGGTTCGATCCCCGCACCGAGACAAATGTTTGTGTGATCCCCAAGTACGAGTATTTGTTTCGGGTCTGGGTGTCCGAAAAAGTCTCTGTTTCTGATACCCACGACGCAAGACTTGTATCTTAATGTGGAGTCAGAACTATGTACATATGTAACTTTTGGGTGTATTTATAATCTTTATAATTAATAAACTCCCGGGATCGCATTACAAATATTAGAGCCGCGAGAGCACGAGGCAGCCATTCAAGCATAAGAACATAAAAATTCCAGATTCTTGTGCTGTCGCTATTACAGTGTCTTGTGGATATTACCACTTACTATTTCCATAAAGTTGCACTTCCCGTAGACGGAGTGGCGTGATTGAATTTATTTATTGACCCGTGAATTATTGCCACTGACTTCAGAATCCGCTCTCCCGTTTGATGAAATTTTAATTATATTTCAACTCTGTTTCAATCGCGATTTCGTCCGGATGAAATATAAAATGTTGGGATAAAATTGTTTTGCATTTAATATTTTTTCAAGTAGAAATTTTAGTCCGCTTAACTGCAGTGGGTGTAAGGACTAAGGACCAACCTATCTCAGTTGTAGATGAGTTGTCAGACGTATATCTGCCATAGATAGATAACTGTTATACCTAGGTAAATATTAGCAAGCTTCATTAGTAAACTGTATAATCCGCTGAAGTGACTTATGCTAGTGGTACCATATGTTCGACCAAAGCCGACAAATAGCTTCACCTCCTAAAAATTCGAACTCAAATTGAACCCCTTCCTCCCCACTGTCCTATTTTTAGGACACTATATTCAAATTTTTTTTTCAGTTGTTAGGGCTCTTAGTATAATTAGGGCTCTTATTTTAGGGCTATTATTTATGTAAATTCCTAACTTTACACTATTTTTCTAATAAAATATTTTTTTTTGCTGAAAAAATGTTGAAGTCGAATTAAATGAACTTTTTTCAAATTGATAAATTTTGTCGATTTCGGACTACGGAGCATTATGATCCGACTTCATATATCACTAAAAAATACTGTTTTTTCTCATATATTTTTTTCTTAATGTACTAAGAACTTAATAATACATTTCATCAACAAATTCCAATGTTTTCGATGCTTAGGAAGCAATGGGTTAAGTTGAATTCAAAAATAACACATATAGCGAATGTTGATTTAGGAAAACACAACTACCTACCCTTTTGGATGCTTATTCATGAATGTATGTATGTATGTATTTTATATTTACACCCCCCATCTACGCCGTGAAATGCTTGATCATCCGAAACCCAAACAAAGCGATTGATTGCTCCGCGTTACATGCAAACCCAATCATTAATTAAAGCGCTCCACAGATTACATAATTTACTTCATATCGCTCCGCACAACACCAGTTTCTAAATTCAACAATTTGTTTTCGCCTGCTCTGTGATGTTTGGCCAATATTTGGACAATAGGGTAAACTAACGTTAATCCCTGAGGAAATAAGGGGTTTGGCATGACACGAAGTTGGACGGTGGATGATTGGCTGTGAAGTATTGGATATAAAAAGTGTGAGGTTTTTGTTAGTTTAGTTCAATAATATAAGAATAGTTTTCTCTATTTTGAAATGAATATTTTTGTACATAAGCTCACATACGTGCTAATTCTGGGTAGTCGTCTTCTCTACAGCTTAACCTGATATGACTTTAGTTTATTACATTGGGCTAAATATATCTTTAATTTCAGAACTGAATACCATCAATTGGAGTTCACTTCTAAATAAATGAGTATTACCGAATCGCCAAATGAAGCGCTGAATTCAGAACACGAGACTAAATTTTAAGATTTATTTGATTGTTTAATGAAGAACTAGTTGTGTCATTATGAATGAAAATGAACAATGAATCGTCACATCTGTAAAAATATATGTAGTTGAATTTTGTATGTGAGTATTATATACTCATAAAGCAAGGTCAGGAAGGCGACATGATGTAGGTTGACATGTAGTTAACGTATATACGTCCCACTGCTGGGCACGGGCCTCCTCAACAATTGAGAGGGATTAGGCCTTAGTCCACCATGCTGGCCTAGTGCGAGTTAGCGGACTACACACCTAAGAACCTTTAGGTGTGCAGGTTCCATCACGATGTTTTCCTTCACCGTTAAAGTGCGTGATAATTCGTCACACTTCGATAAGTCAAAGGTGTGTGCCTGGGGCTTAAACTCGCGACCGTCGAGATTCTCGACCGCGTGCCCAAACCTTGAGGCCATCACGACTTAAATAATAAATACTATAAGAGAAGTTCTATTTTTGTTTTGCAGCTACCAATCTCTGTATTAGTTACAAGAAGCACCGTGGAGTTTAAACAAGTAACTGAATATGATGAAATTAATTATACACTGCATGGTGAAACTTTTTGTTGTTTTATTTTAAACTTTTATGGCTATAATAGCTCTGAGCGGCTGTCATGTACGTAAATAAATTTTAAGATACAAAATGACTAACCGCACGTTTCTGGTTAGTGTTGCTGCCCATTTGGATTCTGCTCGTCCGTAACGATTTAACATCAAAAAAGATTTCGTGGAGCTTAAAATGCACCTTATACAGAGATGATAAAAGTCATTTTGCAATAACAAGGGTAATTGTTTCGAAAAACGATGGAGTCGATTAAAATTTATATTTTTTGATATGCCGCAGTTAGTCTTAACAAGCTCGGCTTTGCTGTATGGGAATGGTACAGCAATAAGCTTGAAGTATTTGTTTTTTTATTGTTATTTTTTTAATTTTACGCCGCTCTACTTCAAGCTAACTACAATGGGAATCCAAATAATTATATTTTATTGACGTCGCCTTTTCTTTTCGTAGGAATGGCGCAATTAAAAACTCATAATTATACTGTGGTTGAATTTCGGGTTGGTTTTATCGTAATCTGCGTGTGCAGCATAAATTTCGGGAAATGTATGATGGTAGCCACTGACCTCAAAGTAGAATCGTCTGTATGCAATCCATTGTAATAAAAATGTTATGAAAAAAATTATTTTTCTGGAATGAAAGAATCTATTGTATTTTACAATTATTACAACTGCCTCGTGGTCTCGCGGTACAAGTATGTGCCGCGCGATCTAGAGGTCCTGGGTTCGATTCCCGGGTCGGGCAAAGTGTTATTGGGTTTTTCCATTAGGAAATTCTCAGTAACAGCACGGAGTCTGGAATTGTGCGTGAAAAACAGCAATAGGCTCGCCCTCTATTCAGTGGCGGTACTTCCATAGAAGCCCAAAAGCCCAGGTTGCCTTTCCAAATTCCGAATAATAATAATCTTTAAGCTTTAAATCTTTATTTAACAAAATCAATTTGACATATAAATGAGAATATCTTGACCCCACAATGAACAATAATAAACTAGACATTACACAATAACGTGTTACGCTTTTGGGCTTCTATGGAAGTACCGCCACTGCCCCTATTACGTGGGACTGATACTGGCGAAATCTGAGTGCAAAAATGCATCTCTGCCTATCCCTTTGGGGAATACAGGCGTGAGGTTATGTATGTATGTATGTATAAATTTATTCCCGAATTTATGTCAAAAACAATTTACATACGGCTTTTGAGTGTATGAGTTATAAGATAAAGCACGTGGCGTTGTTGTGAATAAATTTAATAACAATCTGGCTCCATGACCGCAGTACTGTGACTGTGACGTTTATTAATGTGCGCAGATGTTGTCGCCACGCGCCTGCTTCGCGGAATCTTTGCAGTATTCCGCACTTTTGATGCAAGTAAAAAGTATACTTTTAATGAGTAATATACTGTCGTGGAAATCTACGTCTGGTACCTGGTTATCGGTGATTAGATTGGATA
The DNA here is from genome assembly GCA_907164795.1 of Hemaris fuciformis. Taxonomy (NCBI): domain Eukaryota; kingdom Metazoa; phylum Arthropoda; class Insecta; order Lepidoptera; family Sphingidae; genus Hemaris; species Hemaris fuciformis. The sequence continues at coordinate 4,544,044 of OU015454.1, forward strand.
CACACGCTAACCACAACAAAAATCTTCGCTCTAAAACTAATCTCCTACTTCTCTGTCCTTCTCACACTTCTAGTCTGGTCCACTCCTCTTTCCCCGCACAGTGTAGTCTTTCATGGAATGCTCTCCCTCTAGTGATAAGTATGTGCAAGACTCGTCAATCATTTAAGGCAAAGGTTCGTGAATTGCTGTTAAAGAGAATATCAGAATGTTCATAATATAATTTTTGGGCCCTATCACACCACACACCCGCCACTGTAACTCAATCAACAGCGGCACGCACAGTATTAACGCTGAGCACTGAAGCTCAGCGGATCTAAGGGAACCTAATGTGTCATGATCCCGCAACGAAATTAATTAGAAATAATATACAGGAGGAGTTGACAGCCCCGTGGCGCAGTTGACTAGACACCAGCTTGCGAAACGAGAGGCCGCGGGTTCGATCCCCGCACCGAGACAAATGTTTGTGTGATCCACAAATATTTGTTTCGGGTCTGGGTGTATGTGAGACCGAAAAGTGTTTCGTAGTTTCTGATACACACGACACTAGACTTGTGTGGGGTCGGAACTATGTATGTGACTGTTGGGTGTATTTATTTATTTAATTTATATAAAAAAATATTTGTCTAGATAGGGAACGGTTTTCTAGCAGCGTGTTTTCGTGTTTATTATCCTGGGCCCTTTAAACGTAGCCTAAAGGTACATATAAGCAAGCATACAGGAGTAAATACACCAAAAACTTGGAAATCCCTCGTCGCTTCGTTAAATTTTTGTCATCACTTTGTCATTTCATCTTAGTGTGGGGTCAGAACTATGTATGTGACTGTTGGGTGTATTTATTTATTTATTTAAAGAGTTGTCCACTTCCCTCCACAGCAAAGCGGCAGACAAAATATTGAATTATGAGGTTTTATGGTTGTATGGGATAAAAAGCGTTTAGATTAATATATTGGTTTGAGTAATCACAATTATATTACCTTTTGGAATAGATAGTGATTAGGTAATAGGTAGTCCTTCTATAGAAGCCCAAAAGCGTTAAACGTTAATTATGTAATGTCTAGTTTATAATTATTTATTGTGGGGTCATTTAGGTATATGGTAAATTGCTTTTGTTAAATTAAGATTTCAAGCTTAAAGATTATTATTTTGAATTTTGTAAGGCAAACTGGGATTTTGGGCTTGTATGGAAGTACCGCCCCTGGTTAGTTAGGCCCTAGGCTGTTATTTTGGTCTAATGCTAGTTGATGGACTTCACATACCTAAGTTATTTTATTGCGTAGAATTTTTGAAGGATTTTTATAGTTTGTATATTTGAGTGACTGACTAACTGACCTATCATCATCATTCATATTTCTTAGGAGTTAATATTGATGATCCATTAAAATAATATAACAACACTAAAGACGCAATTTTGTAATCCGTGCTCGTCCAACAGGAACAATTAATGAAAAAATACAAACCTTTCCTCTTTATATTTGTATAAATTAAAAACGCCTGTCGTAACTTTCTGAGCAATGTTTCTTCAATGCGTTTTATACTGTAGCGGGTCCCGTTCCACTCTAGTGCAATTTTATAAAATTACAGTACCCTATGATCTTTCCCAAGATCCGATCTACCTCCACACCAAAAATCATTCACTTCGGTCCTATGGCAAAGGCGTCAAACAGATAGATATACCTATAGAGTTACAACCACATTTATAATATTATAGTATAGATTGCATAAATCTTTGCGTAGATTGTAACATACTGACGTAGATGGCACAAAGGAATATTGAACAAAAATTCCATCAATTAATTTATTAAAGCAAATTTTTAGACGTACTATCAATGCGATCGAGTCATACTGGAATCTTTTGACAGAATTTCTGTCATATTTGCATTTATATATCAGCTCAAGTACGAACGACGAGCTATGTAAAAGCTATTTTTTAAGAACTTGAAGAAATAGGTCTTTCTCTTCCACACCGTTTAAGGGGCATTATTAATGTAGTCCCTTCTAAAATTATTTATTTTGAAAAAAAATATTGTCATTCCAGTTTAAAATATATACCTATAATATCAAAGACGAAAGTTTACTTTATGATGTATGACATCTCAGCGGCTTGGACTTGACAAAAAAAAAAAACAAATAACCACTGGCGTATGACTTTGATAAACGGTCTAAGTTCTTTCAGACGCAATTAACCGATGCTAAGAACCGCACAATAGCTTCGTCGCTTGTAGAATAATTTTTCGTTTTTTGAAAATCATAACAGATTATAAAATTAAGTTTGCCTCTTGGTTTCGCTGTACAAGTATACCGTGCGATCTAAAGACCCCGGGTTCGATTCCTGGGCTGGGTAAAGTTATATTGTTATTGCATTAAGATAATCTCAGTAGCAGCACGGAGTCTGGAATTTTGCCCGGAAAACGGCAATAGGGTCGCCCCCTATTATTCGGGACTGAAAGTGCGAAATGTGGGTACAGAAATGCACCTCCGCCTACCCCTTTGGGGAATGCAGTCGTGAGGCAGTATGAGAGTAAATCAGTATGTATGTATTATAAAATTTAAAGTCAGTATAGAAAACCGACTTTTTTCAATCAATAGTGTAACAATAAAAATAATATACATATTGTATTGTACGATGTGCGATTGCGAAATACTGGTTTTGAATCTTGGTTCAGGCAAGGTGTTACTGGGAGTCTGAAAATGTAGCAACAACACAATAGGCTCGCTTCATTATGATAGCCTAAACAGTTAAGTACATAAATATTTTTGAAGTTATACTTCTTTAGGCGCGTTATGAAAAATTGATGAGAGTGAAATTTTAAGAGCGCACGCATCATTGTAACACAAAAGTAAGACGTTAAAGCTGCCTATGTGCTCCAATATAATTGACAGATTGAAGCTGTCTATGCTAAATATAAGTGTCAAATGGATCAGAAAGGTTTTAATATGTTTCGGATCGTATAATTTCAAAAAAAGTTTATATGTTTTAGATTTTAAAAATGTAGAATAGTGACAGTAATAAAATGGGATTAACATATTTATTAGTTGTCAAATATTTATGAGTGCGTTCAGAAATGTAATATGTTGTGTAAACTAAGAACTATGTATGTGACTGTTGGGCGTATTTATAAGTATTACTTCAGTCGTGTGGTATAACTTCTAACGCGTGTACATAAGTACACACACACTTTTTTACTATATGATAGATATGCAGTCAATTTGAATGTCTTCCGCGATGTTCCGTGTCTCAATCTCCGGATCAGTTCTCTGTTAAAACATGCAGTTAAAAAGCCGAATCGTCGTACGAAACCGAGTTTTATTTTTGAAAAGCCATGAATCTCGTACTAAATGTTTTAGAAAGTAGATATTTGGAAACTCTACGAACGTGGGTTTCGTGTAAATTTATTGAGAAATGGGGCGCTTATTTAATGACGTGCGGTTTGGGAGTAGACGGAGCGAGAGATGCGATTTTTAGTCGCTGATTTTAATTAAGGAGCTTTTGTGACAAATATTCACAAAGAATTATCACGTACTTTAACGGCGAAGGAAAACATCGTGATGAAATCTACACATCTAAGAGTTCTCAGAAATTTCTTAGGTGTGTAGTCCGCCAACCCGCACTAGGCCAGCATGACGAACTAAGGCCTAAACCCTCTCAGTTGTAGAGGAGGCCCGTGCTGCTGGGCACGTGACAAAAAAAACGTGCATTAGATACAAGTAGATAGATAGACTGATAGATATCCACATACAAGAATTTAAAAAATAAATTATAAATTAAAAGTGGAACAATAGGCGGTCTTGTCGTTGAGAACATTCGTTTTGAGGACAAGGCTCACGCTCAACCCAAAATCAATATTCAAACTTATACCTCTTATTTGCCCTGATACATATATTTTCAGATGCTTATGGCGGAGTTGGTTAAATACTAGTTTATAAAACGGCGGCAGCGGGCTCGACCCCACAGAGGAAAAGTATGTACATATGATTTGCTAGTATTTTGTGTATCAATGAAAAAGTTACAACCGACAGCACCTTTCCAGACTGCGAGTTGTTTATTTATTTATTTATATACTTTGTTTTACACTGTACAATAATATACACAACATCATCGCAAACCAGTGAAGACAATAAGTATAGGCACAGTAGGCGGTCTTCCAGACAACCTACGGGACTGGAATGAAAGGTTATAGTTGTTATTGAGCATTTACTAGCAGTAAAATTAAATAATCTCAATCGACTGCCTCGTGGTCTCGCGGTACAAATATGTGCCGTGCGATCTAGAGGTCCTGGGTTCGATTCCCGGTCGGGCAAAATGTTATTGGGTTTTTCCATTAGGGAATTCTCAATAGCAGCACGGAGTCTGGATATGTGCCCAAAAAACGGCAATAGGCTCGCCCCCTATTACGTGGGACTGATACATACCTGGCGAAATGTGGGTTTAGAAATGCACATCTGCCTACCCCATAAGGGAATACAGGCGTGAGTTTGTGTATGTATGTAAATTTAAATAACACTTTGTCTGACCCGGAAATCGATTCTCGATCTTCAATCGCACGCGTAATTCATGAAGAGGGAACCACGGATACTGCCACGGCAGTCAATAACCAATTAAAAATTTACGTGAAATCAACAAAGATATTAAAGTATCTCGTCTGCATCTGCAGTCAAAAATATCGACAAAACGTCGTGTGATCTTTCTTCCACAGAATTATAATTCTTATATCATTAACATACGGTTGGTTTTTGATTGCAAGCGCTCGTAGCTGCGGTTATAAAAAACATACCACGAACATTGTCGTATTAGTGTGGTATTTTATGGTTCGAAAAATCGTTTCGTACTTAAGTTATTTAAAGTATCGTTCAGAACATTAACGTAAGTGTTTAACGTTAATTTTTTGTACGTTTTTTAGCGCTTTGATCTGGTTTTAAAGCTGTTGACATCGAGGAACGACAGAAGGCTCACTGTTGAATTCAATTTGTCACGTTTATAACACTCGTGCCTCGTAACTCGTGACTGCCTCGTGGTCTCGCGGCACAAGTATGTGCCGTGCGATCTAGAGGTCCTGGGTTCGATTTCCGGGTCAGACAAAATGTTATTGGGTTTTTCAATTAGGAAATTCTCAGTAGCAGCACGGAGTCTGGAATTGTGCCCGAAAAACGGCAATAGGCTCGCCTCCTATTACGTGGGACTGATACAAAACCTGGCAAAATGTGGGTGCAGAAATGCACCTCTACCTACCCTTTCGGGGAATACAGGCGTGAGTTTATGTATGTGTATGTATGTACGTTTCTAACACTAATATTTTAATCACGATCAGGAATTAATGAATCGCGCAGTGGTCCCCCGACTTGCCGGAGCATAATAGATGATAATTTTATTTTTAATGAAGTTTGTAGGGTTTGTAAGTGTTTTTTTTTGTGTCGCGGTATGTTTTTAAATTTTTGGTAGATAAAATATGTATAAACCATAATATCAATATTTTTTAACAATCATTAAAAACCCTATTACTGTCCTCTTTACTCCACTTATCTCTGTGTCAATTTCTTTTATTAGTTCAGTTTTTTAGCCGTGGAAGCTTTAAAAAAATAATTTTACTTACACACTCAAGCCTTTGTGCGCAAAGAAGTAAGCAGAGGTATATTTCCATACCCACGTTTCTCCAATTGTGTTAATAGTCTTACGTGAAAGGTTACGAGTCTATTGCTGTTTCACCTAACAGACACGTACATAGTTCTGACCCCACACTAAGATACAAGTGTTGTGTCATAGTTATCAGAAACTACGAGAGACGTTTCAATCTCACAAACACCCAGACCCGAAACAAATATTTTGGACCACACAAACATTTGTCTCGGTGCGGAGATCGAAACCGCGGCCTCAATGTGGCATTCGCAAGCTGGTGTCAACTGCGCCATGGGGCTGTCAAACGATTCCAAGAATGTCATTAAAATTACTGGGTCTTCTGTTGCTATTTTTTTGCCGGCATCCTGAACACAGCGGACGTGAGTGGACCGAGTTTCCGATGTATCAGAATAGTTGTTGTTTTATTAAGTTGATGTCACTTTGATCACGTCTAGTATCTTGTTAGCGACTTCCTTCGTATGGATGTGATTCGGCTGAAACTTGGTGGTCCGGATTATAACTTTTTTTTATTGAGTTGTGAGGAAGTAACATTCATGTCAATCGTGCCGGTAGTAACTATTTTTGCTACTGAATTCTTAGTGCAGTCTATCAAAAGAAGGTAATATTATATAATCTCTGATATAATATAAATATGGTAGGTATTTTTCTTAATATGATCATTTTTATCTCTCGTCTGCTTCGTGGATTCGCGGCACAAGTACGTGCCGTGCGATCTAAAGATCCCGGGTCCGATTCCCGGGTCCGGGAAAGTGTTATTGGGTTTTTCCATTAGGATATCCTCAGTAACTGCACGGAGTCTGGAAATGTGCCTGAAAAGCTACAATAGGCTCGCCCTCTACTACATAAAACTGGTGCATATTTGGCAAAATGTGAGTGCACGCCTAAACCTCGAGGCCATCACTACTTTTTTCTTAAGGTAGGTAATGAATTTCTGGAACTTTCGTACCGCCTCGGTCTAGTCGGTCCATTTGTTCGCAGGTCAAGATGAGATGATTCAATAAAACCAATAAGTTTCCTAAATTTAGTAAAATTAGTAAATTATTGCACAACTAAAAGTGCTTAGGAATTTCTTAAGTGTGTAGTCCGCCAACCCGCACTAGGCCATCGTGGTGGACTAAGGCCTAAACGCTCTCAGCTGTAGAGGAGCAGTGGGACGTATATGGGCTGATGATGATGAGTAAATTAATCCCCACTCTTTCCAGTTATTACCTTCAAAACCCTTTGATAATTATTATTAACTAAACATCATGACGCCAACAAGATGATGACGTCATAACAGGAAAATGTACGAACAGGCTTCCGTGCTTCATTTATTCTCAGTTGTCATAAATCACAATGAATTGAAACATCGCTTTCAACGGCGCGGCGTCTGATTAATAAGTCTCATTAATTCACCTTTATGCTATCCTTTTTGCTTTTGGATAAGTTGATTGAGGGGAAATTGTATGGTTTTTTTAAGCTATATTTCACATAATTGGGTGCTTTATTCGATAGCGAATAAATTTAATAAAAATATGCAATATCTTGTCTACTCTCATTTACGTCGAATAATTAAAATGCCCGTCGTGTTTTGAAACATTAAACAGTTCAATGGAGTCTTGTTATTCAGCAACCGAATACCTCATTTAACATTGTAGTATCTATCAAAATTGTCGTTTGCAAGTGAGTGCTCAAATTGATGTCTAAAGAAATAGTAACTACACTTCATTCTACAAACGTCTTGTGAGTTTGACTTTGCAAGTTGTTGAAGTATTTTCATTGTCTGCTGTAGTTGTGAAGATTGTGAAGATTTGTAATGATTATAATTAATGTAAATATTAATACAATTCTACTTCGTATTATATTTTTTACTAATTTTTGCCCGCAACCCTATATGGGAAAATTTGGACTTAAAAAGTAATATCATTCTTCATTGAAAATCAGCGCTGCAATACCGTGCAAGCGGAATTTCTTCTCTTCAAGCGAAATTCCTAAGAACTTTTGCGTGTTTACGTGTTACGTGTTAACGTTACTACTACAACCATTAGACACAATGATGCTACTTATTTTTCGGGTATCTTCTAGAACTAAGAGAAACCTAAACCTCTGGACTACTAACAATCATATAGATTTTCATCATCAGCACATATACGTCCCACTGCTAGGCACGGGCCTCCCCTATTATTGAGACGGTTTGCCTTAGTCCCCCACGCTGGCCTAGTGCGGGTTGGCGGACTACACACCTAAGAAATTCCTAAGAACTTGTAAGTGCGCAGGTTTCATCACGATGTCTCCATCACCGTTAAAGTAAGTGATAATTCATTGTAAATACAAGTAAGTATAGTACGCGAGTAAAATATATTCCAAATAGTTGACACTAATGTACAAATGATATGTTTTTTCTTTCGCTAATGCACAACGAATCTGAATAGTTTGCAACAAACTTTAGCAATTTGTCAAGAATTCAAAGAAAGATTTCTAGTGCAATAGCAAAACGCTCACACATCAAAACTTTGATAATTCACTGCAGAGAGTTTTTATTACAGTAAAGTAGTGATGGCCTCGAGGTTTAAGCACGCGGTCGAGAATCTCGACGGTCGCGTGTTCAAACCCCAGGCGCACACCTCTGACTTTTCGAAGTTGTGTGTGTATTCACAATGAATTATCACGTACTTTAACGGTGAAGGAAAACATCGTGATGAAACCTGCACAGCTAAATGTTCTTAGGAATTTCTTAGGTGTGTAGTCCGCCAACCCGCACTAGGCCAGCGTGGTGGACTAAGGCCTTAACCCTCTCAGTTGTAGAGGTGGCCCGTGCCCAGCAGTGAGACATAGTATATGGGCTGATGATGAAAATCTATATGATTTTAAGTAGTCCAGAGGTTTAGGTTTCTCTTAGTTTTAGAAGATACCCGAAAAATAAGTAGCACCATTGTGTCTCCTGGTTGTAGTAGTAATTTCTTGCAAATGAGAACTCTGTTTTGATTGCACTGCGCTTGGTGATTTTGGTACAGAGTTATAAAATATCTTGGAGAAAGTTGAAGAATTTTTTCATAGCCCACTGACTACAACTTACGATTATACTTCAAGCCGAACTTGGTTTTAAATACCCGGAGACAACACAAGAGACAGTAGAGTTGGCCCTGGATATTATAAGTGTATGTGTAGGAGGGTTTAGGTCTCTGTTTTCGTGTTTTTCTTTTTTCGTCTAATGCGACCAAACGAGCATCATAATTTTTTTTGAATACTTTTTAAGATGGTCGACCGCCAGCCCGACCTGTTTGATTCCAGCTCCTATATATTAATATATACACTCACATAAATATATTAAGTTATTAAATGATTGTCGCAAACAAAGAAATATTTTAACTATTTTTTCTAACTGACTCATTGAAAGACCTAGTCTTCACACCTACCTCACCTAGCCTAATTATCTCAAAATAATACTACCTACCTAATCTAAGAAATGTCTAACCCATCCATCAAATCGCAATTTAATTTTTTATCTAATAAATTTTAAACTACCTTATGACTGAGACCGACCTGGCGCTAGTTGATGGGAGATGCCATTTGTTTTACGGCCGCGTTACTCAATAATACAAATGAGGTTAATTTCGACGCGTTGGCTACAAACAACGAAACTAGATCGTGCCCCATTAGCTGGTTTGGTAATTTGGATATTTTTTTTGCTGCATTACCTTGTAGCAGATAGGAGTTATAAAACAAAATAATATAAGGAGCTTTTTAGAATAGGATATGTTTTTTTTAGCATAGATTTTTTTTACACTGCCTGCCTCGTGGTGTCGCGGCAAAGTACATAATATGTGACGTAAGATATAGAAGTTCCAAGTTAGGAAACGTGTTATTTGGTTTTTCCAATAGGAAATCCTAAGTACCGGCCTAGAGTCTATATGTGGTTGAAAATCGGCAATAGGCTCACCCCCTATTGCGTGAGACTAATACATACCTGGCGAAATATGGGTGCAAAAATGCACCTCTGCCTACCCCTCCGGGGAATACGAGGGTTATGTATGTGTGTATTTTTTACAATTTTTTAATCTGCCTGGAGATCAGAAATTAGACTGAAAAGGTATAAAAATATTACGGCCCCAACTTGGTCCCATCTCGATTCATTCTTGTTCAGTTGTTAAACTACTTACAGTCATATAATGTATAACATAACATGTATTGTCTGGACTATGTATTTATGTAAATTTTGATACAATTTCAGTAAGAGGTGACCAATTAATGTACTCATTACGTCTCTGGCTGTAAGAATGCGACCTTGTTCATCGTTTTTACATTATTTTAGGGTCGAACCATTACTCATAAATCACACGAAATTTAATGAACTATCAAAATTTCCATTCGCTTATCTGATTCTACTAATGTAGGTATTAGTGACCAAAAGTAATTGACGCCACACAAATTCACGAGCGAAAATTTGAAAAACACATTTATTCAGACGCGTGGGCGATACGATCGCGGCATAATATTCCCATCGGTCCAGATTGTATCGTGTCGCGAGATTCATAATTTATGAACCGGGAATACCTAGGGGTACTGTGATGTGTGGTGACAAAGATATTTCATTTATGGAAATGGTATATGTTATTCGTGACTCTTCATCGACAACAACCCTTACATATTATGTTAAACCTAAAAGAACAAAGATAAGTATAAAAAGTTTTTGTGTGCGTGCGACTATTGAAATATTCAAGAGTTTTTTGGACAAGGCCAAAATTTGCTGAATGTTTTTATAATAAGAAAATGAATATGCAGGTATCCTCGAAGGAGTATGCGTAATTTTACGCCAACGTATCCCCTATTTTATCCCCTTGGGGGTAGAATGAATCAAAATCGTTTCTTAGTGGATGCCTACGTCATAACATCTACCTGCATGCCAAATTTCAGTCCGATCCGTCCATTGGTTTGGGCCTTGCGTTGATAGATCACTATGTCAGTCAGTCAGTCACCTTTGAGTTATATATATTTAGATATATTATATTATATAATACCACAACTACGTCAGTTCATATTCGTCTCTCAGTGGAAATGAGCCTCCCCCGCAACTGAGAGGGGTTAGGCCTTAGGCCACCACGCCGGGCTAATGTGTGTTGGGGGATCTCTGTATAACATGAGCGGTTTGATGCCGCTACACCAACAAAGGCAGTAACAGGCGTGATAACCAAAACAGTACTTGGTGAATAACCTTTGTAAGCGCAATCGTGTAAATATCAAAGGCAGTGCAATTGTGATCGTTCATTAGCTATTCTATTACTACTGTCGCACCAATACCGCAATACGCCAATGTTGCAAATTGATATAAAGCTGCACTATCCAACAGTCCGTGGGCCCATTCAATCGTTCCACCCGATGGTTTGATGCCATTCAATTCGATACAAAACGTCGTAAATGGTCGATTGATCAGTTTGTTGCATTCGCTGTTCCGCTGACTGATGGGAACTTAGTTTGAAACGTGTTCGTCATTCAGATGTGGTTATTGGGCAATTAAAGGTCGCACAATATCGATTTACAATACAATTTGTCGAATACTAAATTATTATAATGTGTAATGTTTTTTGAAGCGAAACGTTGAGTATTTAAATGAGAGCTTTTAAAATCTAGTAAAAGTATCAGAAGATTTGAGCACGCATAAATGTTCATAATATATCTATGTGAGATTGAGTCCTGTTTATTTGTAATGAGAAAGTTTAAGATTCTGGGCCATGATGAAGAATATAAACAGTGCTATGAAGATGCGTGCGTACGAAAGATACAGCAAGATATTCCTGCTTCTATCTTTGTAATTTTAATAATGGCATTATTATTATTCGTGGTCTCGCAGTACAAGTATGTGCCGAGCGATCTAGAGGTCCTGGGTTCGATTCCCGGGTCGGTCAAAGTGTTATTGGGTTTTTCCATTAGGAAATCCTAAGTAGCAGCACGGAGTCTGGAATTGTGCCCGAAAAACGGCAATAGGCTCGCCCCCTATTACGTGGGACTGATACATACCTGACGAAATGTGGGTGCAGAAATGCACCTCTGCCTACCCCTTCGGGGAATACAGGCGTGAGTTTATGTATGTATGTATGCATTATTATTCAATCAAACTCGATATATTTTCCTAGAAATTATTACCAAATTGTTTACAAATTTTCTCCTAAAAACAGTCATAATTACAATTGTCAAACTTAACCTCACGCCTGTATTCCCCGAAGGGGTACTTAGAGGTGCATATCTACACACACATTTTGCAAATTGTTTTCATCTCGCGAAATAGGTGACGAGCCTATAGAGCGTCCTAATGGAACCCAACAACCCACAACACAAAAAAATTTTGCCTGACCCGGCAATCGAACTCGAGACCTCTAGATCACGTACTTATGCCGCGAGACCATGAGACGATTCGTAAACCGATAATTGCTAAGAGTACAATCACACGATAATTACATATTGTTATAAATCTTTTCCTTACAAAAAGCCTTCTTATGCATTTGCCTGTGTATTGTACTATGTTTTTATTACAAAAACCTTTTCCATTTCTGGATCAATTAGTTTACCGTTCCTTTGTTTCAGCCACTGATGCTTCGATAACTTCTAGCAACCGATGCAAGTGCTCAGATTCGCCAATCACGTTCCGCTCCAGAATCCAAAGAGGCACTTTATTATACAACAATGAACAAATTGAATGTAACAGCGTCGAGTTTCAATCGTGTCGTTTAAAAATCACTGTGCTCGTTAAATTCGTACGAATCGGAATACAATATCGATGATGTAATGCACATTGGAATTTATTAATAACGCGTGACAGTTCAGCTTTTGTCGAATCAGTTCCGCCGTTCGGCGTCCATTGATATTTATCTGATTATTTTGTATTACAAAAGGACTGTCCATTTGCTTTTCGTGTTTGCTATACAAATCAGGAGGTTTATTGCTAAAATCATTGCTGTTTAAATTTACAAAACAATCAGTCCGATTGTCAATTAGTGACGTACCATTTCTCTTTTGACGCTCTATTGTAATCACGTATCAGGTGTTTTTGTATTTCATATGTTTAAATTGTGAATCAGTAATGATTAGGTACTTATTATTGGAATATTTGCATTCAATGCTTGCTTACGAGCAAAGCCTTGTTCTTATCTAAGTTGATGTATATGAGAAAGTAAGAGACATTTTACAATCGCACATTACTGACATCAACAAGAAGTTGGCGTATTTATTTTCTAACAAACGCTATCCAACAATCTCAAATAGGCTGCAGATTATTAAAGAATCGAAAAAGTTCAAAAAAATATCTGGCCATCATATGCAAAAGTCACTTATTTATTTAATGAAATTCAGCGAAATTTTCAAGTTAAAAAAGAATTTTATGAATATGGCGTTCACATTGTGTATTTATAAAAATATTCCACACAACCAACAGGCAATGTACCGAATGCTATTACAAATTCCGTCTAACGCTGGAGTGCACTTTAGCGTCCAAGTCCATTTCTAGTCATTTTGCGAGAGAACAGCGGTCGCCTTATCATTAGACGTGTAATGTCCCGAGGGACTTGCAATGTCTCCTTTAATGCAGATTGGGAAAGATCTTGCTTAGAAAATATTTGTAAATTTGTAACCGAATAGACATTTCATTTGTTTCATCTTTATCGCATCGAATTAAAATATATTTAAGAATTGAAAACGAGTTTAGATACTGAGTCTTAAATAAGTTTTTATTGAAGATAAAAAAATTGCATTGATTAAAAAGTGTGTGTATTCATAATATCATCTTTCATTACGTTATCATTCTTAAGAATTTCAACTAAGTCTTACACGTACTACCTATGACCTATTAATTTAAGTATTAGCAAACAACAAATCAACGATCCAGATATCTATCACTGGACATTAGTATTCCAGTCAGAACATAACATCTTACTCTCAACTTGAAAGACCAGTTCTAGTAAGTTTTGCATCAGTGCTCCACTTTTCTGATGTTGAACTAGCGGGCCCGCGGTAAACGATTTTGCACCGCGTCAGTCGCGTCCTAAGATTGAACACTGATTACAAATACGTACTTCTTTTATAATACTTTCGATACAGTTTGGTAGAAAATATCCTTAGGATTTTCGTTGGCTCCACGCGTTACATTAGCTTTGGTGTTTTATTATTATTGGTAATAGTGTTGAAAAATCAATAGACAAATGGGCAAAGAGATTTACGATGGGCGCTGGAGGAGTTTAAGAATATGGTGATATGGTGGAAAATATAATGGGATGTATAAATGTACGGATATAACAGACATAAGGCTAGTAGTGGGTGCTTTTCCAAAATATGTGCAACCATAAAGAATAAAAACTATAAGGAATATAGAAATTTACAGCGTCCGTTAGAAACCAGCTTGCTAAACGAAAGGCCGCGGTTTTGATCCCTGTACCGAGGCAAGTTTGTGTGATCCACAAATATTTGTTTAGAGTATGGTTGTTTTCAAGACAGAAAAGTTTCTCGTAGTTTTTGATACCCATTACACAAGACTTGTATCTCAGTGTGGGATCAGAACTATGTATGTATGTGACTGTTGAGTGTTTTATATATTTATTTATACCTAATGGAGAAAAATTATAGCACATTACCCAGAAATTTACATAAGACATCTGAATCGCAAGTCGATAGCGGCTTCTATAAAATATATTTCTTGTCTTAGGCTACACTTAGTCCACCAAGCCTATTGCAGTTACGTAAGCCTAGCGTTAGTCTCATGCACAGCAACTTTAAACTGAGAAATTTTAAAATCTAGATCGAGCCAACCTATGTATAATTTTCAATTTTAAAACCTGAATTATTCAGGATTTGGATATTTCCCGGAAGAGTTGATGAGGGCGGATGGCCGGTCGTAAAGTCATAAGCGATTTTTTTTATTATGCATGAGTGTCCTAAACTTTCCTGTGGGGTAATCATGTTGAATATTTTTTTGTGTTTCTATGTCGTGTTACTGTTTGTAGATTATTGACATGAAACAGCGGCTACTCAATTTGATAGACTAATATTGTCTATCCTTCTTTGATATCGTGCCTTATTATGCGTGGGTGCTTTACCATTAAGAGTAAATTTTTATTCTGTGATTTTTTACTATTTATAGGATTGACGTTGATGAAAAATAGTGGTCGGTTAGCTCCATCTGTTTTATTTCAATTGTACCCGACCTATACTTTAATGTCGTCATATTCAAATTTAATTATAATCTATCTATACTAATAAAATAGCAGTGATGGCCTCGAGGTTTAGGTGTGCGGTCGAGAATTTTGGCGGTCGCAGGTTCAAACCCCAGGCACACACCTCTGACTTTTCGAAGTTATGTGTGTATTCACAATGAATTATCACCTGCTTTAACGGTGAAGGAAAACATCGTGATAAAACCTGCACACCTAAAAAGTTCTTAGGAATTTCTTAGGTGTGTAGTCCGACAACCCGCACCAGGCCAGCGTGGTGGACTAAGGCCTAAACCCTCTCAGTTGTAGAGGAGGCCCGTGCCCAGCAGTGGGACGTATTTGGGCTGATGATGATGAATAAAATTGTAAATCTGAAGAGTCTGTTTATTTGCTTGAACGCGCTTAACTCAGTAACTACCGATCCGATTTGCAAAATACTTACGTTGTTAGATAGTCTATTTATCGAGAAAGGCTATATATCATCATGCTACAACTAAAAGGAGTGGAGCAGTAGTGGAAAATGTGGGAGAGACGGGAAAAGAATATTTCTTGTGAAATCTAATGTTTCGCTTACGAAGTTACGGGCTACAACTAATTAAATAATACAAATTAATAATCAAATAAAGACAACACTCACTGTAACTGTTACGATACCACATATGCCTTTTAAAATAAATAATATTACTTATATTATTATTCACTTAGCTATCTTTCTTATACTTTTTCGGAGAACGCTATGCACACCTTAAGTGTCATGTATATCAGACATAGTACCTAAGCAAATGTCATTAATTATAATTGTATTAATATATGTGATGTGGTTGTGCTATATAAATAAATAAATAAATATTAATTTTGACGCCATTGAACGTAACCGAATGAGCTCTATGTTTGATTTATGGCTTGTCATTCGGTCACGGTTACCATGCCAGTTGGTAATTTGACCGTAAAATGTCCCATGGTTTCACGCCCGAATTGTCCTTAACAAGCATGCGGTTGGGGAATAAAATACAATACATCTGTACCATTAAATACACCCACTGCTTTTGTACGTACAGAGAACGTCAGAAGTGGATTTTTAGGGAGCCAAAGCTATCATATGTTATTTTGTTAGCTTGATGACTTTTTGATCGAGATTGATTCGAGGAATCTGATAAGATAAATATTGATCATTAGTGGTCACCTCTTATGAATTCCTACAGTACAGTACTTGTTTCGAGATTTATATTATTGGATCCTGTTCACCCACTCATGGGCACGGGCCTCTTCTTATTCTCAGATGAGTTAGCTCTTAGTTCACCATGTCAAATTAGACCGGATTTGCGGATTACATATTACCTATACCTAAAAAAATCTTTATGATCATCTTCATGTTTTCCGTCACGTGATAAATCGCTTTAAATACACATACAGTTTTAAAAAGCCTGAAGTTTGAATGGTTTGAACCCGCAGCAATAATATCTTGTTGGTAGGACAAAGACACCAAGACCTAAATCTTTGAATCAATAATGATGAACTAATGAATGAACTAATTAAATTTACATACATACATACATAAACTCACGCCTGTATTCCACATATACTGCACCCACATTTCGCCAGGTATGTATCAGTCCCACGTAATAGGGGGCGAACCTATTGCCGTTTTTCGGGCAAATTAAATTTACAAAAAACAAAACAAAAGAAGTAGGTACCTATTTATCGCTTCTCGCATTCAGTAGTGTAATATGAACAGGTGAATGTCTAAAATTTTGTAAGTAAATGAAATACAAAATGCTAAAATACGAACTATACGCAAAGTGGGTGGTATAAAACCCCAACCGCTTATTATTTGATGCGCTATTACAAATGCAGCATAAGGGGTCATTTGCGGCAGCTGCGGGTTTGTGGGAAGCATTTTTCCTTATCTCGAACACCTCCCGAGAACGACAGATTATTTCCAAGAGAAAATAAGGAATATAACGCTAGTGGATTTTTGATATTTATACAGTTACGTGGTGGATTATGGACTTTATTATGTTCTTGTGTTGGTCGGATGGGGCTTAAAGAGTTTTCGATTCTTTTCATTGCTTGAAACTACCACGCTAACGTAAAATCGATTCGCTGTGTATTCAGTGTGTAATTCGAACAAAGGAGAAATATTCAATACTATAATTTGAGACTACAAAAGTTCGTATTACAATATCCATTCGTCTAGTCAAACCTAGTTGATCATCATCATAATCATCAACCCATATACGTCCCACTGCTGGACACGGGCCTTCTCTACAAATGAGAGGTTTTAGGCATGAGTCCACCACGCTGGCCTAGTGCGGGTTGGCGGACTACATACTTAAGAAATTCATAAGAACTTTTAGGTGTGCACGATTTCTCACGAAGTTTTCCTTCACCGTTAAAGTAACTTTGAAAAATCAGAGGTGTGTGCCTGGGGATTGAATCCGCGAACGCCGAGATTTTTGACTCGACCTCGCCCCTAAGCCTTAAGGCCATCACGTCTCTCAACGTGATTGTATTTCTTTCGTCTTCTCTAAAGCGTAGTTCACTTGTTTTTGCAAGCATTACGAGGTCCACGTTGCCATTAGTTTAATACAAGATATAAGTTGCATTGTCCACAGCCAGCGTTTCGCATGGCGTGTGTTCGGGTGCCGTGTAAATCCAGCTCAAATCGCTTTAAATCGCCATTGTTAGGAGTGCAATGTTGTGTTAGAGCTGAAAGCGCTTTTGTTTGGCCGTGCGTAATTCTCAGATCGATTTGAAATGTGGATATTATGAAATTGAATTTGCTATGTCGTATTTATGTGTAATGGTCTAATTGCTTATTGTGCAGTCTCTTGATATTCAGTTTTCTTTATATTTTGGAACCTACGCTATAGTCCTCCGCTTTTTTAAATTTATTGGGCTTGACATTGAGCAAAACAGCAATTTATCAACATGGTTCTGAAGTCTCAATGAAGCCTTTTATTATGTACATACGTGAAGTCTGTCATGCATGATTCTATTCGTATTCATATATAATTATCAGTAAATTATCATCATTAACATATAGGATACTTTTTATCCCAAGAAATTTCTTCTTTCCGAGGTATAGTCAAAAGGTGAACGAAATTTTCTATTGTTTTATTTATTTTTGGTATCGATAACTGAACTTATTTTTAAGCCCATTCAGACGCAGTCACGCGCAGATGCTCGTAATATTTACAGCACAATTATAAAATTAACGGTTGATTTTATCTACTCACAATACTAGGAGTTTTAGTATCGCTTCGTCCCGGTGATATTTTATTAAAAACGTATGTAGGTACGTACGGTTGCGTCTGTGTCCATTCAAAAGTCATTAAAATTGGTGTTGAATTTGGGAGTGTAGCAAGTATATTTGATTTTATTGATCATCCCACAGATAACTTAATATTTCTGAATAAAAAGAGCCTAGGTCTTAAATTAGGATGTCAGCTACCACCATGCATAATTTCAAGAAAATTGGTCCAGAAGTTTGAGAATAATAAACATACTAACCCGCTCACAATCTTAATGTTTATAATACGAACATGACTAGCTACATATATTCTACGCGTAAAATAGGACATACGGCAAATGAATGCAATATGTTTACAATATTTAAATGATTAGCTGTATTATTCTTATAAAACAGGACATAAGGCAGATGAATGCAAAAGTTGACGCCTGCACGACTATTATTAGCGCGACAACACATGTTGGAACTCCACTAATCCCGGCTATTAAGCGATTACTATCGTTCTTTTGTTCACCCCGCATAATAGTGGGGTGGCTTTAAACTGTTGTCGCTTTTTGTTTAGAGTCGAGGGTAGTTTAAAATGTTAGCAGTGTTGTAATTTTGTTGTCGGATATGTCAAAGAGCATTCGCCGGGAGACAGAAAAAATATACACATTTTTTATGATTGCGTCGTGGTCTCGGGGCATAAGTGTGTAGTGCAGCCTAAAGGTCCCGGAATCGATTATTGGGTGAAGAAAAGTAAGCTAGTTTTATGCTGACACGGCAAAGTAAATTCAGTCCCGTCAAAATAGAGTTTCAAATACATGCATAATACATAATTATACACAAAAGATATAAAAATTATATAATTATATAAAAAGTCGTGATGGCCTCGAGGTTTGGGCACGCGGTCGAGAATCTCGACGGTCGCGGGTTCAAACCCCCAGGCACACACCTCTGACTTTTCGAAGTTATGTGTGTATTCATAATGAATTATCACGTACTTTAACGGTGAAGGAAAACATCGTGATGAAACCTGCACACCTAAAAGTTCTTAGAAATTTATTATGTGTGTAGTCTGCCAACCCGCACTAGGCCAGCGTGGTGGACTAAGGCCTAAACCCTCTCAATGGTAGAGGAGGGCCGTGCCCAGCAGTGGGACGTATATGGGCTGATGATGATGATGATGATGATGATACACAAAGTGATACCATAACGCAATACACTTATGTATGTAACTATAAATAATAATAAAAAATAATAGAAATAGACAATCGATTTTATAGGAATTATAAAAATAATATAAAAAAATCTCATTTACATTTCTAATCACTAGCTAATGCTTTTATTAAAAGTTTTATAGAAATCAAAATTTCTAGCTAATTATTCCTCTTCATACTTGTATATACCTTAAACACGAAATATTAAACACAATACAATTTCGTAAGCAAAATCAGGACAAAATTTTCACAAGTCCACAATAAGACTCAAATTAGTCGGCGGCAAAATTTTAACTTAATTACCCTTATTTTCAAGTATTGCAAATTCAGGTAAACAAGGTAGTGATTAGCGTTGTATTCAGCAAATTTTGTGTTAGGGAAGTTTGCCGTGTGACAGAACACTTACTAACGCTCCGTTCTGCCTAATATTAAAAATGGTTGGTACCGTCGCTGCCAAAATGTACAACTTAAAATTTTTAGATCGTCAAAACGTTATTTTTTTATATTATGCAGATACTTTGAATATCATCATCATCATCAGCCCATATACGTCGCACTGCTGGGCACGAGCCTCATCTACAAATGAGAGGGTTTAGGCCTTAGTCCACCACGCTGGTCTACCGAAACGGGGTATATTTTTTATATTGGCACGAAAGAATGGTAACATTATAAAAATGTTTCATACCTTGGAAAGAGACTCCAAGGTGTTTTACTGAGACGTTTCTTCTCATTACGCTTAAAGAATACAAGATAAATAAATTAATTTGAGTACTTTTTATAGTGTATTTTTCAGATGCCAGCAATTATAATATACTTCACCAATATCAAAAAGAAGTTAATTGTATACACTAACACATCAACGATACATTCAAAATTTATTTTCTAGTTATGAAATAAAGTAAAGGGTTAAAAGTTTTAATACTTATCCATTAAAACTTAAATTAAAGCCATACAGAGCTCGTAATGCGAACTCTAGATGCACATTACGACGCAAAATGCAAACAAACAATTATTTTTAATTTCTCCAACTTACTCGGCTTTGCGCTGTGACATACGTACCGCCCATTTGCATAACTTACGTTGATTTAAAATTAAAATAAGCCGACGTGCACACCCCACATTCTTGGTACACTGTGTTAGGGGGATGTATATGCCCTTATTAATATATTAATATGCGCTTCCCCAGAACAAACGAACGCGCATACTGTGGCACGACTCACCATTAATTTTTCAGCATTAATATTGGGGTCAATTACGAATAGCAAATTTGTACGCATATGTACATTTTTCGCTACCCCATTTGGTGGGTGTTATGGGGTGCAAAATTAAATTATATCTTTGTCTTGCATTTTCTTTTATGGCTAACAAAATCAAAGATCACAAGACACTACTTGATATAGGCTAGGCAGTTCTTAAAAAATATCAATTACAACAGTAACGCACTGTATAAACAATCCGATGTCAGAGTTGGCTCATGAAACAATTTCGCCAAGTACCTGCAACGAAAATCCTAAATGAAGTGTTAAAACATCAAACCGTCATAAAATGTGGTTTGCGTCTTTTCAGAGATGCTGTGAAACAAGCTTATACCACACTTATATAGTCATGAATATGATGAAATACTAGTTCCGTCCAGAGAATTTATCAATGGTTTATAAAGCTCTTTTTTTACCTATATATATTTGTGTAGGCTTAAAGATTCCTGAATTAAAATATTTTTTTTTATTTAAAAGAAATGACATCGGTATTCCTGGATTAAAAGTATAAGTAATTTCTTCGGTATTTTTAACATAAAAAAACCTTTTTTTAAAGTACTTATTTATTTTGAAAACAAGACCTGAATATATTTTTTCCGTTTTATTCAGAGTTTTAAATATTTCGAATTGTTTATATTTTTTTATATTTACCCAACAAAATGGACAAATAATATTATAAAATTAATTATAACTGTCAAATATTCCGCGTTTAACAAAATTGTCAACAAATATTTATCCTTCTTACAAATTGTGTATTTGAATAACAATAGAGTTTGATTTCATAACAAGGATGCCTTTAATTTACTTGAGGTTTACCGTCAAAACAACCACCGTCCAATAACATCTGATCCCACACACTTCCTTTTATTTAATACAGTTATCATTCAATGCTGAGATCAATTTATGCCGGACACTTGTTACCCCACACAATCGAATCAATGCTACAAATCGATATACATTATCTGGTCGGACAAGATGTTGCGACAGCTGCGGCCCGAAGGATTAGTCGGTATCTTCCGTATGTTTGGCGTGAATAAATAAGTTTTTCTAATAATGGGGTAGATTGTGCCGATATCGAGGTGTTTTGGGGTAAATTACGACGCCATATAAATGTACTACTGAATAGTACTTATGGCCTAAGGCAGAGTTAAGGACTATAGTCGGAGTCGTGTGATGCAGATGCAATCATTTGATAAGATACTATCGAGTAACCCCCCGTGTAGAGAAAATAGCTTGTTTGGATATTAAGAAGCAAAAGAAATCTCCAAGTATTATATCTGTATCCATAATAGTCTCAATGTTGAATACGATGATGACTCCTTAATAAAAAAAAAAGTCAAGTACCTATGAATATATGTATGACCTCTGCTTTTGTTTAAAGTTAGGGCCAAATTATGATTTTATATTAACTAAAGTTACATTGGGAATGAGACACATTCCACCCCAAAGTCCTTTAAAAAATATAGAATACTTTTCTTGCAAACAGACACATCATTTATGAATCTCAAAGATTGAAATTTTCGCTTTGAGTCCTCTACTATCGATGTAGATAAACTACAGTGTTCCAACTACGTTATTGCACTACACACTAGTTTTTTTGTATACCCCATAGACTTCGTATAAATGAAAATGGCGTATCAACGGAATGGACGCTACATGTTTCATTACGCATGTTGCACAAAAGGGTTGGCCTTTATTCTTTTTACGCTGTACCTGTCCGTCAATCTTTATTGAGAACCTGTCTGATGCGGACCATGGCTTTCTAAAAACCTTCCGTATTCTCTGTCATGTGAAGATCAAAGATCCACTTTTAGACACGAAAATGCAAAATAATTTTGAATAAGTCCAATCAAAGTTGTCCTAATTTTGTATTTGTGTGAAAGCCACTATTGTTAACTACGCAAGTAATATGTGTTGAGATATAAGGGTGTGTTCATAAAATACAGCTTTAAAATAACTTAAAAAATGCCCTTACTATTATGATGCACAAAATTTGTTTCAGCAAACTACAAATGTAGATAAGGTAAAAGAGGAAGACACGCCTCACTTCTCCATTCTTTGTTTACGCCAATATGGTAAATGTATGTCCTCATCATCATCACCAGTCCATACACATACGTCCCACTGCTGGGCACGGGCCTCCTCTACAACGGAGAGGGTTTAGGCCTTAGTCCACCACGCTGGCCTAGTGCAGGTTGGCGGGCTACACACCTAAGAGATTCCTAAGAACTTTTAGGTGTGCAGGTTTCATCACGATGTTTTCAAACGTATGTACCTGAACAATATATAAATAAGCAGTGATGGCCTCGAGGTTTAGGCGCGCGGTCGAGAATTTCGACGGTCGCAGGTTCAAACCCCAGGCACACACCTCTGACTTTTCGAAGTTATGTGTGTATTCACAATGAATTATCACTTGCTTTAACGGTGAAGGAAAACATCGTGATAAAACCTGCACACCTAAAAAGTTCTTAGGAATTTCTTAGGTGTGTAGTCCGCCAACCCGCACTAGGCCAGCGTGGTGGACTAAGGCCTAAACCCTCTCAGTTGTAGAGGAGGCCCATGCCCAGCAGTGGGACGTATTTGGGCTGATGATGATGATGATGATATAAATAAATATATTGGATCAACAACTCACTTTGCCACAGTGTCCACAGTCACTAACATCATGTAAATTTTAAACAAAACTGTTTTATTAATCATGTGATTCGAACATCATAAATATGACATATAAACGACCATGACAAGTGTAATAAAATTATTATTTAAAGCTTTGTGTAATTCATATTAAATTATTCGAGTTAAGCAAAATGTATCCCGCTTGTGACATTGAAATATGAAAGCGGGCGTGTGTAAAGTGTTTTAAATTACATCGGATTTGCGGGTTTTGGACAAAATGCATTGTCCCTTTGTAATTTGGTTCAGTGTGTACGAAAATGCGGTGAAGTGTGCCCATTGGGGTAAGTAGCAACTGTGAAGCAAAATTGCGGTATGATCTTTTCGACTCGTTCGGTGTACCAATCTAATATGAGGTAATAATAATAAATTCAATTTAATTATAAAATAACCAAATCACTTTTCATTTTCAAAAAACTCGTCAAGGAAGGTTTGCTGGTGGTAGGATATTCGTATCCGCCCGGATAGCGACCACCGTACACAGGACGTAAAACCCGCCATAGTGGCACATGCAAGTGTGCCGCGTTCCGGGATCAGCCAGTGTATAGGTATCCGGTTTTCGGGGGGGCTTCAATCATGGTGAAAGGATGACCGTGCCGGCATTTTTTGGCCGGTTTCTCGCGGTCGGTCCTTTGTTCACCATGGTATTAGTCCCCCAAACTTCTTCACAAGATAGCTGAAGAGGTTTTCGGCCGGCATGATTGCGTCGACTAACGGGAGGTCATCATCTCTCGCTGGTCGGCACTTTTTTTGGACTCCATTACACTTACCATCAGGTGCAATGGGGTCACTTTGCCGTGCCAGTATAAAAAAGAAAAAAAAAATTATCACTCACTATATAAAGTATATTATTCTTCTTTCTTCCGTTCATATATTTATTTACTTATTTCCTACTTATTAATTAATATATTATATACACATATCATATTATATTATATGTATATCTCATATGTTTGTTTATATTCACTGAATTAGTATGTAGTACTTACTAATTCATATATTTGTATTTATTAATGTTATCTATCTTTAAACATTTTGCGTACATAATTTTTTTTAAAATTTCAATCATTTACGTAAGTTGTGACCACCCACTCTATGCTTCCAATCTCTCCAGTCCATCTAACGGTTGCCTGGAAGAAATCGACGACAGCGATAAGGCCGCCATTTGTGACACTACCTTATTGAGAGTTACTTATACCTATGTTGTTTTTATTATATGCTGTACAATAAAGAATAAATAAATAAAAATAAATAAATAACATAAATAATTTGTAACACTACTGTATTGTGACACTAATTCTATAAAAGTTGATTTTTTTTTAAATAAATAAATTAATATTTGAGACAAAAGAGATTTAGAAATATAATTATCATTACCATCATGATCAGCCTATATAAGTGCCATCCTTGGGCACGGGCCTCTCCTGCAACTGAAAGGGGTTAGGCTGTGGTGGACACCACGCTGGTCTAGTGCGGGTAGGTGGACATCCTACTACCTCTATGAACTATGACGTGTCCACTCAACAACTCTTTGTTTTCCAACTCCTCCTTTATTTTGTCTTTCTGATTAACTTCGTTGCGGGATTATGACAAATTTAGGTCCCCTTAGATCCGCTGAGCTTCATTGCTCAGCGTCAATACTGTGCGTGCCGCTGTTGATCCTGGAGCACAGGAGTTACAGTGGCGGGTGTGTGGTGGGATAGGGCCCAAAAAAAACTATGACGTGTGTCATTTGTAAGGCCTATACTACAGTCACTGTACAATACAATACCAGCATTATGCAAGTGGCGGTTGTCACGTTGCATTAGAACTTTAAAAAATGCAAATAAAACGCCCCCCTTGCTCTCATTTCTCTTCTACGATAAATCATCATTATCATCATCATCAGCCCAAATACGTCCCACTGCTGGGCACGGACTTCCTCTACAACTGAGAGGGTTTAGGCCTTAGTCCACCACGCCGTCTTAGTGCGGGTTGGCGGACTACACACCTAAGAAATTCCTAAGAACTTTTAGGTGTGCAGGTTTCCTCGTAATGTTTTGCAATGCCGTTATAGAACGTCATAATTTATTGTAAACATGTACACACATAACTTTGAGAAGTCAGAGGTGTGTCTGAGGTTTGAAACCGCACCCGACGAGAATCTCGACCGCGTGACTAAACCTCGAGATCATCACGATTAACATGATAGAAACATATTTTTTTTTACTTCCGACATTGTCCATTCTTGATCATAACAACAAGTGAAAATCTTGAAAATAACAACTGTAACAAAAATAAACTTATATAAATCTATACTAATAAATAAAATTGGAGTGTCTGTTTTGTCTGTCTGTCTGTCTGTTTGTCCGGCTAATCTCTGAAACGGGTGGACCAATTAAAACGGGACTTCCACTGGCAGATAGCTGATGTAATAAGAAATAACTTAGGCTTAAAAAATAAAAAATAATAATTAAAGAATCGGCTGCTAGGCGGAATGAAGGTCGCCGGGTCAGCTATAATTGCATATGGATGTATACACGGTACATATACCAAAATAACGTTTTTTTACAATTTTTGGCTGTCTGTCTGTTTGTTCCGGCTTATCTCTGAAACGGGTGGACCAATTTTAACGGGACATTCACTGGCAGATAGCTGATGTAATAAGAAGTAACTTAGGCTACTTTTAGTTTATAAATTTTCTTATTCAAAATAAATTTTCCGCGCGGACGAAGTCGCGGGCACAGCTCTAGTATCATATAATTAGTAACAATATGTGACGAGATGACGTGCTACTCGGTAGTATTACTACGTACTGTGGCTTGTATTTTGGTTCTTACTACCTGTATGAACTATGACGTGTCATTTTTAAGGCTTATACTCCAGTCACTATACAAATACAACACCAGAATTATGAAAGTGGCGATACTCACCTAGTATTAGAACTTTTTAAAAAATGCAAATAAAACGCCCCACTTCCTCTCATTTCTCTTCTACGATAAATATGCCTGAATATTTTCGGTAACATAAACATTTTACTGCTTAAGTGTGTTTATAAATTCGAAGTTATAGCGTTCCATTCGGAACAGACGTCTTGATATACAGCAAAAATATTAATAAACGAATCCGAACTAACTTTGGCTCGCGGCCAAAACCGAACGCCATAATTTTTGACAAGTGGTTTCTTCGCGCTGTTTAACTACTGTTTTACGTCGTTGAAATGATATATCTGCTGTCAGCGCTATTGTTTCCCCTTATCTTTACTGGATTTATACTAGAAAGCATGAATGAGCCAGTTTAATCGAGTTGGAGCTAATGTTTAAAATAATATGAAAATATAATTCACCCAACAGTTACATACTCATATGTACAATGTACATAGCTTTAGGACCATACTTAGATTTTTTTATCAATGCTTTTTGTTTTTATTTATTGTGTATTTTTATTATTGTTATTTTTTAAATTAATTTCCACGACCAACCCTTTTATATACTTTTTTTTTCTCTGGGTAGTCTGGAAGAGATCACAAATAGCGATAAGACCGCCCTTTGTGGCACAATAGTATATAAGGTAGCTTTAATTTAATTTTTACTTACATATGTATGTGGTGCACAATAAAGCATATTAAATAAAAAATAAAATAAATAAGAACACCAGAGTCAAAACAAATATTTTTGGGCGACACGGAGGCTGTCAATATAAATAAACTTTAGCCGACGCGTTTAGATCAATTGTTTTTTTCTCTGCTGCCATCGCAGCAAGAAAGTTTTTTTAGAAAGATAGCGGATTGTGGGGGGCCAATAAAAATTACCACTTGCAAAGTTAGTTAGATAAGTGTTTGCAGCATAAATACTACTTCCATTTTGAAACATGTGCTGTAAAGAAGAAAAACTCTAAACATTGTAATCTAGTCTAGTCTAAGTAAGCTCTAGTTCTAGTCTAGAACTATTTCTAAATGCTCTAATCACGATGACCACTGGCTCATCGTTAAATAAACAGAAAACGTAAATACCATTCATTATCGTGGATTTTACGCATTATATTTCATTATCGCTACCTAGATCTACACCTATATTCGACCTATTTTTTTGTCAAACAAAAAAGAATGACTCAGTAAAATAATTATGGAAGTAAAAAAGTTAGCATAACAACTTGGCAACAGCGTAACGTTAACAAAGTTAAACTTGTACGGTACACCTTCTCCCCCGGGATCTTGACAATGTTATGATTAATGACGGGACGCGAGGTTATTGCACCGGGCCCGCTGAATCATCCGGAATATTCATATTACTTCTATCCGGCTGTATGCGCTGTCACTTCTCTAAATTGATGAATTGTACGGTTCGTTAGCTCAAAAGTGAATTCTTTGAATATATTTGAGTGAAAATCATTTTAGAATTTGTGCTCGGTGACGCGGAAAAATGAGCCTTATGTGCATCTGTTTTTGATGTGGGTCGACGCTTTTGGAACACTTTTCGTTGTTACGTTCTCGAAGAGTGATGGTGAAATTCAAGCTGTCATTTGTATGGTAGAAACGTTTTTTATGTACATTAAGAAACGCATAGGAAACTGAATTTACGGATATAGTTGTCATGTGTTGGTAAAAAATTTGCAATTCATAAAAAGTAAGTTCTAGAAGTGAATGATAATCGCAGCAATCACATTAGTCGTTGAATTATTTCTTGCAGGTTTGTAGTTAAGCATATAGATATAATATAAAGGATGTACTTCTTTATTTTAGTTTCAATTTTAGGTAAAGTTGCCAAAACAATAAAAGTTAATTATATTTAATTTCAATTTCGATTCACATCTAATAAATAGCTTGTTTTATCTGTTTAAAATCCGACCAAGTACATCTGACCTTCAAAATTGTTTGAGATTGCTAGAAACTTCTACAATACCCGTCAAGACAAGAAATACAGGATATATGGAGCAAATAACTCTCATCCAGAACTGTTTGTCTAAGTAAACATGGGCCCCTCCGTAGGTCTGCATACATTATTTGGTACAAAAGATAAACTAGACCCAAGTCTTGTACTGAAGGCAGTTAATGTAATGTAATCAGCTTATACATGACTTACAAAGTTTTTGATATTGTTGACTTAGGGTTTCGACAGTGTACATGTGCCTAATATAAAGCACGCGTGAATTATTCTTAGACTTAAACCCTCTTAGTTGTAGAGGAGGCCCATGATTAGCAGTATGGTGTACCTATATGGGCTTATGATGATGATTTGAATTATCCTGACATTGTAAGACCATCACGGAGTATGCTAAAACAGCGCATGTGTGATGTGGTTAATAATTTATGAAATACTAATAATAATATTGTTCTGAAGAAATGAATGCTAAAGCTTCCTTGGCTCTTCATCTATTCCTAATATCATTCACTTAAGAAAAAATTATAAGAAAGTATTACGTCACTCAGTTGTAGAGGAGGCCCGTGCCCAGCAGTGGGACGTATATGGGCTGATGATGATGATGATGATTACGTCACTGTTCTAAAATTGTCGTAGCTGACAGAATCAGTAAATTAATGCTGCACAACCACCGTCTGTATAACCCAGTTACTATTATTGAAACTTAAAAAGTTTCAAGTACCAAGAAATCAAGGAACTGTTTCTCAATCCTACTAAATTTGCAAATAAACAAATATTTAATTAAAGCACATCAAGTTCTCGCGGTTAAATCTTCATTTAAAATTGTAACATGGAGGGTAGGACGCAATTAGGCATGCCCTAAACAAACAAACAAGTAGTTGCCAACTTATTTTCATGAGGGATAGTAAATATTTACATAGGACCGCATTCATTGCCACTTCGTATTTGAAACTATCAAATAATGTAAATTTGTTTTTTAACTGTTCAGCTTTGTTATTCTCTTAATATTTTCTGTATTAGCTGTTATGTTCGACTTGACAATGGCTTCTATGGTTGCGGGAGATATGTCTATTTACAGTTCATATGAATTCATCATAAGTCACCTGTCTAATACGATCTATCGGTACTATCTAAGATCTACGAACTTAAATTATTGTGTGTAGAATTTTTTTTTAAGTTCATAAAAAGTCGAATTTTGTAAACGAGCACTGTATATTAGCTGAGCTATTTTATTTTAACTTGTAGGTGTACAAGTTTCTTTACAATGTTTTTCTACACTGTTAAAATGCATGATAATGCATGGTGAGTGCACACATCATTTCGGGAACTCAAAGTGTGCTAAACCCTCTCAGTTGTAGAGGAGGCCCGTGCCCAGCAGTGGGACGTATATGGGCTGATGATGAATGAATGAAATGAATGAAAGTGTGCTAGGGCTTGAACTCACGACCGCTGAGATTTTTGAATCGACCGAGGGCCTAAACTACTACGATTAAATTATCTATATTCTGATAAGGTGAAAACCAAATGTATTAATTTATACAGAATTCATCAAAGAGATGGCAGCAAAAAGTCCCTTGCTTTGGTATCCTATTAGACAATAGTACCTGGTCCAACCATCTCATTCACATTTCAGTCATGTACGATATAGCGAGATAAAACCGGATAAACTCTATACAGCGAAGCAGACAAAAGCACGTTTTGTACGTATATTCAGTTCTTTGTTATTAAAAAAGATGGTGCGAAAATTTCTCCCCAAAGCGTATTAACATGTCATATTTCTACCTTTATTTGATGTTTAATATCTGCTTTGTTGATTTTAGCTTTCACACCTGCGACCGCGACTACAGTTATTTGAAAATTATTTCTTAGGATTATGACTTTGAGCTAGCGAATATATTTTTCATTCTAAGGTTTTATGTTCTGAATCACAATTGTTGTAAAATTATATTCCCACTGCTTGAAATGAGTCTCAATACATAAGATCGAAAAGTTCGACGTGTGTGCCTATTTGAACCAGCGACCGCCGTAATTCTCGACCACGTGCCTAATCCCCGAGGCCATCACGACTTCGCATAAATATAGTTAGTTATTACTGATAACATTTTCTATTCCAATATTATAAAGGCCAAAATATTTTTCACATCCCGAGAGACGAGCGGAATCTTAATTAATCCGTAATTAATCGGCTGATTACATTGATTATGGAACGAAACGAACTAAATTATATGGATTAATTAAGATGAAAACGAGGACAAGAAGAGCCTAGCAGCTTAGTAAATACCAAGTGATAGCTTAATATAGTTCCATACATACATAAACTTACGCCTGTATTCCCCGAAGGGGTAGGCAGAGGTGCATTACTGCACCCACATTTCGCCAGGTATGTATCAGTCCCACGTAATAGGGTGCGAGCCTATTGCCGTTGTTCGAGAACATTTCAAGACTCCGTGCTGCTGCTGAGGATTTCCTAATGGAAACACCCAATAACACTTTGCCCGACCCGGGAATCGAACCCGGGATATCGAGGTCG
Organism: Hemaris fuciformis; assembly: GCA_907164795.1. Classification (NCBI taxonomy): domain Eukaryota; kingdom Metazoa; phylum Arthropoda; class Insecta; order Lepidoptera; family Sphingidae; genus Hemaris; species Hemaris fuciformis. Next base: position 4,574,619 of record OU015454.1, read on the forward strand.
TACGGCATATAGAGCCACGAGACCACGAGGCAGTCAAAGCCAACGTTTTGAATTATGAGACCATTATAGTTTAACTGTATTTATGCCAAAGTTCGTGGACTGAGTTGTGCTAGAGTAAAAAATGAAGGTTCTTCGAAGGTGAAGACAATGTGCATTAATCATAAACGAAGTTAAATTTTATACAACTCCCTCGTTATACACTTATCGATCATTTTGATTGATGATCGCTAAATATATGCAGAATAAACAGTTTTTATTTCGGTCTTAGTGCGTGTAGAGGACTGAATCTTATCAAAAATTCATTACGCGAGCATTTTGCATATTTTTGGATAAGGCGCGCTCAAATCTCAGGCTCACACGTCTGAATGAATTTATAAGTGTATTCGCAATGAATAATTTCGTACTTCAACGGCAAAGAAAAAGATCATGAAGAATTCTGCCACTACGCATTAGGCCAGCGTGGTGGTGGACTAAGGCCTAATCTTGCATAGGAGGTCCAAACTAAGTACTAGGGCGTACCTTTGGAGGTTTGTATATATAGAAATAAATAGTAAATTTATATAAAGATTGATTTCATACCTTATAACAAATCAACAACCAAACAATAATAAACACGATCAAATAATTTCATTTGTAATTCAAACACCAAACATATTAATAAATTCACAGCCGCCTGCATGTCAAAGTCATTTTCCGCGGTTGACATACAATAAATTGCTATAAATTAATTTAATTCATCAAATACAAGCCACGGATCGACATGTGCGAATCTAATAATGCAAATGGCCGCGTGACTGGTGATTTCGCGCAATGTGGCCACAACAGACGGGGAATTACCAACAATTGTGTTAAAGAACTGGTTAAAGTAACCGATGGTGTTACTTTCATACATGGATTTATAATTCAATAAATAAATACACCGGACGGTCACATACATAGGTCTGACCTCACATTAAGATACGAGTTGAAACAAATATTTGTGGATCACACGAACATTTGTCTCGGTGCGGAGATCGAACCCGCGGCCTCTCGTTTCGCAAGCTGGTGTATAACCAACTACGCCAGGGGGCTGTCCAATTGTCAATTAATGTTCCTGGAATAGGCTTGCCAGATAGCCGGGAAATCCGGGATTGTCCCGGACTTTTTCGTCGGGACCCGTGTCCAGTAATTAAGTAGACCTTGATGTCCCAGATTCAAAAACCTATTAGTTTTGTAAATACCTTCTATGTATGTATATACCTATAACCTATCTAATAAAAGTATATATTTGAAAATAAATGGCATTTTCAAATATTGACAAATTCAAATATAAATCTTTTTAAAATAAAATAAAAAACAACATATTTTTTTTACTATGGCGGTGACCTGGCACCCTTGTCTTTGAATTGTCCCGGCTATAAGTTTCGGATAAATTTCCATCTGGCAACCCTCCTGTAAGGACCTGGTAGGTGGAGGAGTTTTATTAAGTCCTATGGAATAGGGAGCAAGCCAGCTGCCGTGTTTATGCACGTTTCTAGACCGCTGTTACTGAGAATTTCGAAATGAAAAATCAAACTTGAACCTGGAATCTGTGTAATATAGATCACTCGGCACTCATTTGTACCGCTAGATTACAAGGCAGACAATTTTGTTAAACAATGGTAGAAGAATCAAAAAGTCAATAATAATTATTGCTTGCTTTCTTGTAAACAAAGCATATTACTAAAAATTACTGTCTCGGCTTACTAAGTTTCACGTAATAGTGAGTCCATTGCCCTTATTAGGCACATTTTAAGACTGCAAGCTTCTAAGGTTTTCCTAATAGAAAAGAGAGCAACATTAGAATCAGAAAAACAAAACAGAAATCAGACATTGAAAATTGCACGTTTATGCCGATTTCCCAATGAGTCAAGTTAAAACCAGCTACAATAAAGCAATCCAAACAATGATGTGAATTATAATGACTGATATCATACCCAGTTATTATAGATACAAACACCACACCGGGGACTTAATACCGTTAAACACGTCACCCGATATTGCCCTGTAATTATTCGTAACACCACACTCAGAATTACGCGGCGTTTATGGTAATTTCCCTAATAAAACGAAGTGTAATTTGCGCTATTTCAGTAAATGTCTCAGCCAGAATGATAGGAAATGAATAATGTTTCGCCGTGTTGAAGTAAAATTTTATACTGGCAATCGCTCTAATAGTTTAGCCTGTTGTTTTAATTCTTAAAATTCAATTCCGTACTATATTTAATTGGTGATTATTTTTTCATATTTGCTTCCAAAACTTAAAACTGTAACCCATCATTATAATCACTCTTGAAGTTTTACTGATATTTGTCAATGAACCGTCACCTTCATCTAGATTAACTTTCCTAGTTAATCTAAGAATTTTTTAGTATTCTTATTTATCTATAACAATTTTCGAAGTTGAAGAAAAATACGATGAGTGTAACTTAAGAGAATACTTAAGCATTGTTCTCAAGGAATATTTTAGGTGTGGGCAGTTCACTAATCAGCTCTCAGCGTGGTGGAATAAAGCCTGCTTCCTCTGAATATGAAGTATTATAATGGATAGTCTACCATCAGGAAAGCTTTTGTTCCACTGTCGATCCACAGGAGTTACAGTGGCGTGTGGCTGAGGCAAAAAGTTCTTACATCAAGTTTTCCCGTCGAAAACCATCAGAACAGCAAAACTTGCGTGCTAACCGTAGCGCAATCCAAACAAAATGTAATTTCCCCTTTGCTTGTCTTAATTAGTGTACATGATTAATTGTATTTGGTATGAAAATAACAACCCTATTAAATGTTTCCGCGCTGTTAAACATGTGGTCGGGTATGACAAGTTGAAATTAGATTTTTTGTGTAACTACTGATATTGTAATTTGCAGCGACGGAATCCAATTTGTTAATTGCACGTTCCCCGGCATATTTTGTTATGTTTGGATAATGTTAATGTCTTGGTAAGTTTTTACGTTCTTGTAACCTTACTGCCTCGTGGTCTCGCGGTACAAGTAAGTGCCGTACGATCTAAAGATCCTGAGTTCGATTCCCGGGTCGGGCAAATGGTTATTGGGTTTTTCGATTAGGAAATTCTCGGTAACAGCACGGATCCTGGATATGTTCCCGAAAAACGGCAATAGGCTCGCCCCCTATTACGTAGGACTGATACATACTTAGCGAAATGTGGGTGCAGAAATGCACCTCTGCCTACCCCTTCGGGGAATACAGGCGTGAGTTTATGTAAGTATGTATGTAATTACCTTTGCAGTTAAAAATTTTTCAATTTTCTAGATATTATTGTTAATCACGATAGGCACGCGTTTTGTGAGATGCCGGGTTCTATTTACATATTGGACAAAGTGTTTCCATTAGGAAATTCTCAGTACCAACCCGGTGTCTAGAAAATACCCAAAAAATTATAATAGCCTTACTACGTATTATATGCATTCTGTATACCCCTTGGAGAATGCAAGCGTAGTGATTAAAAATCAGATAATTTCTAGAAACCCTACTGATCGAACCGGTTTTCTTTTAGAAAAAAAATTGACATTTGTCGACTATTCATAAGCAGTGGTGGTATTTCCATAGAAGCCCAAAAGCGTTTGACTTTAATTTGTAATGTTTAGTTTATGCTTGTTTATTGTGGTGTCAGGATATACTCATTTTTGGGGTCGCTGGACGCGCTGTTGGCGGCAGCGCGTTCTCACTGAAAGTGACTCCGAGAGGGGCGGCGGTACCGTGGCCTGTGTCCGTCGCGGGCGCCCACCCACAACCAGGCGCCCGAACCAAGCTAGTGGGGGTGCAACTGCAGACATTTTTGTCTCGGAGGCGCATCGGGTGGCTGCGGCATAATTGTGGGTGCCTCTCGCCCACACACCGTGATCGCCCCATTCGGCGCTAAGATGGTCACCGGGGGGTTTTGGTCGGTATGCCGGCTTAGGGATTTTTGTTAGGGACCCAGCCCGGCACTAACATCTGCGCGGACGTGACGTCGCCGCGCGCCGGGCTGGAAGGCCGGTGACCCCGACATACGCTTCTCGCCCCCCTCCCCCAGGGCTGGTGGGAAGTAGAGCCATAATCAGCTTTCCCCTCGAGAAAAAAAGGATATACTCATTTATACATCTAATTTCTTTTGTTATAAATATTTAAAGCTCAAAGATTATTATTTGGAATTTTATAAGGCAACCTGGGCTTTTAGGCGTCTATGGAAGTACCGCCACTGTTCATAAGGTAGCCTAAACTAACTACTTCAGCTTCGTTCAAACTGTTGCTGCCCACAACAAAAGATTTCTGTCAAAAGCAACTTTACATTAGAAGCCCGGGCGTATAACTTGCGTGTCAATAACTTAGCCACGCCTCAATGACATAGGTTTGGTGAAACTATTTGAATGTTCATTTAACTGAACTTTATCATTACTTCAAAACATTTAATAGAACAGACCGTAAATTTGTTTGTTGTTGAAATTGAAAACTTTGTTGTATTTAATTTAATATTCTTCGTAATATTTTGTTTTTTATTGAACTTTATAAAAAGAATTGTTTGAGAAAAAATTTGAAGCGAAAACTTTTGCAGATTTTTCTTTTTTTGTTCATCACAAGCGACGGGAATTGTCTGCACAAAAAGACTGCCAACTCGTAATAAACTATTATGATTGTCCCTCACTAGTCTATGCAATAATGGCGACCTGATTGTATTATTTCATAGTGAGTATACTAGTAATGGACTGCCTCGTGGTCTCACGGCACAAGTATGTGCCGTGCGATCTAGGGGTCCTGGGTTCGATTCCCGGGTCGGGCAAAGTGTTATTGGGATTTTCCATTAGGAAATTCTCAGTAGCAGCACGGAGTCTGGAATTGTGCCGAAAAACGGCAATAGGCTCGCCCCCTATTACGTGGGACTTATACATACCTGGCGAAATATGGGTGCAGAAAAGCACCTCTGCCTACCCCTTCGCGGAATACAGGCGTGAGGTTATGTATATATGTATACTAGTATTCGCCATTACCTTTACTGTATTTCATTAGTAAGCGTTTTAACGTAACATCTGTGCAAAGATACAATTAATTCTAATTATTTTTAATCCCAAAAATAACCACTAGCTCCCCAACACCAGAAATGCATTCGCTAACAAACGAATGCGGGGCTAGAATGCGTAAGCACGCACACTTATGAATACGCATTTACGCCTATACGCACACACGTCTGGAATGTCAATAAATCAAGCGGGGGTGTTGCGAATCGACCACTGTGTTAGGTTGTAATTATTTTGTGTTACCAAAATAAAGAATAACATTTGTGATTCGGTGACATTATTTAATTAAAACTTGGAATTATTATTTTTTGGTAAATAAAATTTCATGCCTATTAAGTATTTCGTTTGAGTAGCTGCACGGTAGCTTGAACTTCAATTTAAAGGTATGTCTTGCTAAAGACATTAACGGTTATCCTTCTTAATTACATTATAAAACTGTTTTCGATATTTATGTCGGTAAAAAATTGTAAAATATTATTTCTATATTTTATAATCTATACTAAAATTACATATGTATGCGAATGTTGCCGTGCTTCACTTTCACGTCTGTACCGCTGAAAAAAATTGGATTAATTTTGATTTGGAGATAGATTTAAAGGAAAAGGAAAGGACAGACTACTTTCTTTTTACAAAATTTCATCCGAACGAAGGGAAAGTCGTGATGGCCTCGAACTTTAGGTACGTGGTTGAGAATCTCGACGGTCGTGGGTTCAAACCCCAGGCACACACTGCTGAATTTTCGAAGCTATGTATGTATTCACAAAGAATTATCACATACTTAAACGGTGAAGGAAAACATCGTGATGAAAGCTGCGCACCTAAAAGTTCTTAGGAAATTTCTTAGGTGTTTAATCCGGCAACCGCACTAGGCTAGCGTGGCGGACTAAGGCATACACCCTCTCAGTTGTAGAGGAGGCCCGTGCCCAGCAGTGAGACGTATATGAGTTGTTGATGATGATGATGATGAAAGGGAATGATGGCATTGCTACCTCTGATAAAATAGGTGCCGAACTTAATAATAGAAGAATGCAGTGTAGGACGGAATAAAATTACCTGCTTGATGGTTCTTCGCCGCGCGAAAATCCTATCACCAGCATATATTTAGACTATCCTGCTCTTTTCCTCGACCATCAAGTATTTAAATTTTTAATGAACCTTAAAGAAGATAAGAAACTAATATGTAAGAAAGTAATAAAACTTTTCCTACGTGATATAGGTACCTACTCATGCAGCGGGACTGCCGTGGCAGTCAATAAAGGAATATCATATAATTATTTTCCAGAAAGAGGTAATAAAAAATCCACAGAGGAGGCGATAATTCTAAGAAAATTATAAATAAATATAAATTAAAATCGCAATAAGTTAAAACTTGAAGCTAATAAATGTACAATTAAATTTACACATTTTTCACCACAGCTTAATTAGTTTTTATTATTAGAACAAATATGTCACACTGCTGGGCATGGGCCTCCTCTACAACTGAGAGGAGTTAGGCTTTACTCCGCCACGCTGGCCTAATGCGGATTGGCGAACTACACACCTAAGAAATTCCTAAGAACTTTTTAAGCGTGTAGGTTTTCTCACGATGTTTATCTTCACCATTTAAGTACGTGATAATTTATTGAGAATACACACATAATATCGAGGAGTCAAAAGTGTGTGCCTGGACTTTGAGCCCACGACCGCCGAGATTCTGGCCGCGCGCCTAAACCTCGAGGCCATCAATACTTAATTAGTTTCACTGCGAACAATTAAAACTAAGTTCACATCGACGTTGAAAAATTATTGCTACGCTTAAACAATAGTCTTGGTATAATAAAACGCTCATTGTCTCAAGCTGTTAATCTAGATTTGGCGAGCAAACCTATTCGTCTTGATCTGAGATTGTGAGGCGTCAAGGCTTGCGCACACAGAATTGTATTTGTGACATACCTTGATTGTTTGGTCTGACTGATCCGAGGTTTAAAGCGTCTGCGTGTGATTAATAAGGATTATTTGAAGTATGCTGGTGAAATAGTTGGAGATTTTGATTAGTTTTCGTTTTTGAATTAAATAATACCTTTGAATCCATGTATCTGTATCATATTTTATGTCCAACTGATACATTCGCGACACTACACTTAAGAAGGGTTAGACCTAAGGTCTACCACGCTGGCATGGCGTACTGCGGCTTGGTAGACCAAACCTGAAAGATTTCTTTAACTTTTAGGTGCCCCCTCAAGATGATTTCTTTAACAATTAAATTTAATATTAATAATTTATTTAGAAATAAAAAATATATAATAGTCAAATAGTTTTAAAATAATATTGTGTGTTTTTAGTCCACGTAATTGGAGGCAAGACTATTGTCTATTACCGTTTCTCGCAGACATATTATCCACACTCCGTGCTGCTACTATGGAAATCTTAGTAGAAAATCTGAATATTAATACGAGTAATTAATAAAAAATTAATTAAACGAGAGGCCGCGGGTTCGATCCCCGCACCGAGACAAATGTTTGTGTGATCCACAAATATTTGTTTCGGGTCTAGGTGTATGTGAGACCAAAAAGTCTCACGTAGTTTCTGATACCCACGACACAAGACTTGTATCTTAGTGTGGGATCAGAATTATGTATGTGACTGTTGGGCGTATTTATTTTATTATTATTTAATTATGCAACATTTGTCTTAAATGTGATCTCTTAATCTCAAACTTTAGCCGCGAGACCAATGAAGTAATATTTCAAACAGTATATTTAATAATAATAAAAAATTAATAATAAAAATAACAAATGAAATGAAAAATCGTCAGTAGTCTTAAATACAGTAACTAAAGCATCAGCTTGTAGCGATTTATTCACCGTGTTCCCGAGACCCACGAGCAATAATGGCGACTTTCACGCCCCAACACACCCCATGTCTCGGCGGGGTGAACTAACACAAAATGACATCTAGGGTGGCAAGTCGATCATATCCCTATGGGACGCTCCATCCCATATTGTACGCCGAGCCACCAGTATACCTTGACCTGCCAGCGAAAGAACTATGGACTACAGCAGAGGTCGCTTGTGGGTGGCCAACCAACCCTTCTTAGATACGGTGAATATTATATTACTTATCGAAATAAGTAAAAATCACGAATGTAGATTCCACGTGAATTCGTTTAGCTGCATATATTGTATCGTGAATTTCGTTTTTATTCATGAAAAACTATTATTTTATTCCGATAGAAAAATGCGAACGCATTGTGTTGGAATAGGTAAAATATGTAAGAGATTTTTTTTCTATCGGCTAAATCCGGAATAGTCACTGAATGTCTTATGTAAATACCGGCTGGGAATTCTGTAGTTTCCCCTTTCATGTTCGCAGCTTTCAATACTCTTCATTCGACTAGAAAATTTCCTTCCTTTGTTAGCATTTATTACTGTATTTTTTTCATACTGCTGTCTGCTAGCTGTTTTTTCATAATATGAATAAAGATTTAATCCTTTTAATTGTACCTAGCTTTTAGGAGACACATACATGCATAGCCTCACGCCTGTATGCCCCAAAGGGATAGGCAGAGGTGCATTTCTGCACCCACATTTCGCCAAGTATGTTCCCATATAATAGGGGGCGAGCCTATTGCCGTTTTTCGGGCACATTTCCAGACTCCGTGCTGCTACTGAGAATTTCCTGATGGAAAAATCCAATAACACTTTGCCCGACCCGGGAATCGAACCCAGGACCTCTAAATCGCACGGCACATACTTGTGCCGCGAGACCACGAGGCAGTCAGAATCAAGTCTTCTGACTGTAAAATTAACTTAATGATGCAAATAGCTAAGGCTAATTCTAAACAGTACTGATTTAATTTACTGTTTCTAGAATAAGAATACACACAATTAAAAGGAAACGGAGAAAAAGTCTAAATCTCTTTGTTTTCGCTGAAGACTTTCTTGTAGATGCAATTGATACGAAAAAGGAAATAGAATTGTCCACAGTTAACTTATCTAAGAATACGGTTATTCTAAAGTTACAAGAATATTACAGATTTATTGAAAAGTTGTCAAATTTTTGGTCGGGCCTGAGATAATTCCTAAGTATGTACATGCCATCAGAGACAAGACTTGTAAAAACAACCAAATCTCGCAACTCAGTTCTTCTACCGTAAGAAGTTGTGAGACTGCCTCGTGGTCTCGCGGTACAAGTATGTGCCGTGCGATCTAGAGGTCCTGGGTTCGATTCCCGGGTCGGGCAAAGTGTTATTGGGTTTTTCCATTAGGAAATTCTCGGTAACAGCACGGAGTCTGGAAATGTGCCTGAAAAACGGCAATAGGCTCGCCCCCTATTACGTGGGACTAATACATACTTGGCGATATGTGGGTGCAGAAATGCACCTCTGCCTACCTCTTCGGGGAATACAGACGTGAGTTTATGTATGTATGTAAGTTGTGAGATCCGTGTGATACCAAGTCGATGAATTTATTCAGTCCTCGTTTAAGGGGCCTTCTGTCTTAAGTTATTATGCACTTAGCTTACCAGACAACATCTTATAGGGACCATATTAATATTAAAAATCTTTTATGTTTTAAATAAAATAGTTTCACTTGGCAATCGCATGAAAACACAAGGTATGGCACTTATCATTTCCACGTAATAGGGGACGAGCTAATTGCCATTTATCGGGCACATTTCCAGACTCCGTGTTGATATTGAGTACTTCCTAATAATAAAACCCAATAATATTGCGCGACTCGGGGATTGAACACGGGACCACTAGATCGCACGGCACATACTTGTGCCGCGAGACAACGAGCCAATCTATTTAATATAATAATATTATCGTAAAACAGTGACATTTTAGGTCGTACAAAGCATACCATTAATCAATTTACGTATAAAATGATTTGTTAGCTTTGCGGTCCAATCAACTCGATGCGTCCGATGGCTTGTCACTGAAATATCACAACTGTTTTCATAATAGATGGAGAGATAACATTTAATCAGATGTCGCTACTGTTCGACAAATTATTCGAAACATTAATTTTTATCTTGACCGCTTGATTTGTCTAAATTATAAATACATACACCCAACAGTCACATACATAGTTCTGACCCCACAATAGGATACAAGTCCTGTGTCGTGGGTATCAGAGACTACGGAGACTTTACGGTCTCACAAACACCCAGACCCGAAACAAATATTTATGGATCACACAAATATTTGTCTCGGTGCGGGGATCGAACCCGCGGCCTCTAGTTTCGCAAGCTGGTGTCTAGCCATCTGCGCCACGGGGCTTCAATTCAAAGTTTACTTGCTCTCTGAAGTCCGAAAGTGTTAAATTTATTCAAAAGAGATAATCTTCAAGAAAATAACTCCCTTAATAAATTATAATAAATTAGTGAATTACGTCAAAAAAATATCAGTCTTTTAACTTAATTAGTTGTAATGAAAAAGTGGAGTGATATTATAGACACTAATAAATCTATGACAGCTTCGCATGGGCGCTATGTTTTTCTCTATTTTATTCCACTCGTCTTCTATTAAAACCCAAATCACCGCCATCTATTCTCTTATGGAACTCACAGATTATTATAATTATTTGTCATATAATAAACAAATAATTAATAATTTAATAATTTAAAGCTGAGAATGCCCGTGCATTCCACAACTTTTATGGACAAATCCTTTACTGTCAAGGCCGTTCGGCTGTGGAATGCACTTCCAGTCGAGATAAGACGTGCACAAACACTGTCACAGTTCAAGAAACTTGTCAAAGAACATTACTACTCTCAGTCTTTCTAAAATAAAAGCAATTTTTCCGAATACATACTTTTTGTAATATTATATATATTTATATATTATATATTAATTTTTTTTTTAGAATTTTGCATGTATTTTTGTATATATGTATGTATGTTGTACACACTGACTACCCTCTCATCTATCCTTTCTTTGTTTCCATCCTATGGTTGTCTCTAAAATTTTCTTTCTTGTGTGTTATTGTTTTGTTAATTTTCTCCATGTGTACAATAAAGTGGTAATAAAAAAAAAGTGTGTGTGTACTTATGTACACGCGTTAGAAGTTATACCACACGACTGAAGTAAAACTTATAAATACGCCCAACAGTCACATACATAGTTCTTAGTTTACACAACATATTACATTTCTGAACGCACTCGTAATTTACATACATTTAATTGGGCGCATTTATAAGTTTTACTTCAGTCGTGTGGTATAACTTCTAACGCGTGTACATAAGTACACACACACTTTTTTAATCTGCATTTGTGTCGTTTCCGGTCAAAAGGACGAGTTATTAAGCCAGCTGACTCATTAATGGTAGGTACTAGGCATTCAGAAAGCTAGAGAGGTGAAATGCTATCATTAATAAGTTTTGTTTTTAATTCATCGTGGTTTAAATTTCGAATGGATTATACGAGTATACAGTTTTAATGCTAGTACTTTGTCCTTGCTGATTTATGATGTCCTGGTAGTTGCGTAGAACATAATTGACATTTTCTTATTTTCAATTTTAGTTTTAATTTATTACTGTCACTATTCTACATTTTAAAAATCTAAAACATAAACTTTTTTGAAAAAATACTTGATCTGAAACATATTAAAACCTTCCTGATCCATTTGACACTTACATTTTTTTTCGAGACTTAATGAGCGGTTAAGCAGACAACTTCATACTGTTAATTTAAGCAGACAACTTCATACTGTTAATTTTGTGTCACAGATGCGCGCGCATCTTAAAATTTCACTCTCATCATTTTTTCATAACGCGCCTAAAGAAGTATAACTTCAATAAATAAATAATTAGATAAAAAACATCGCAACTATAAATTGAGATATAAACTATCCTATCCCTCAAGTTGGATCAAACTGCAAACAGTGTGCGAAATTTTATTAAAAATCGATTCAGTAGTTCAGGAGTTCATCGGAAAGAAAACGTGACACGAACTAAATAAATAGTTCATTGAAATTCAAATCTTTATATATCCAGATATACTTTTTACGTTTGGCAAAATATGATATAACATAGTGATTGAGCTCATTCATTCATTCATTATCAGCCCATATACATACGTCCCTCTGCTGGGCACGGGCCTCCTCTACAACTGAGAGGGTTTAGGCCTTAGTCCACCACGCTGGCCTAGTGCGGGTTGGCGGACTACACACCTAAGAAATTCCTAAGAACTTTTAGGTGTGCAGAATTTATCACGATGTTTTCCTTCACCGTTAAGGCAAGTGATAATTCATTGTGAATACACACATAACTTCGAAAAGTGAGAAGTGTGTGCCTGGGGTTTGAACCTGCGACCGCCGAAATTCTCAACCGCGCACCTTAACCTCGAGGCCATCACTGCTAGTTCATTGAAATTCAAATTTTTGTATATCCAGATATACTTTTTACGTTTGACAAAATATTATATAACATAGTGATTGAGCTAATCCTTCCTAACGTGCCTCCCGAGCGCACTTATTCAATCCCAGATCCTATTACGTTCACGGCGAACCAATCCGCAACACTGGCAATTTGACGGGGTAAATTTAAAATATACCTACAAAGGTAAACGAGGATTTATTTTTCAATGTTCCCCGTGGGCCGGGCCGATAAATTACTGTAAATGTGGAATTTTTGTTTTCGATTTATATTATCAGTTATTGCGCGAGAAAAATGCGGAATTTCAGTTTGTTTCACACTACAATAGTATCTGAGTTATAGTATATTACTTATCGTTTAAAGCCAAATTAATTGCAGGTACATGACAAGTTGTGGCCCCGCGGTTTAGACACGCGGTCAAGAATCTCAACGGTCGCGGGTTCAAACCCAGGCACACACCTCTGACTTTTCGAAGTTATGTGTGTATTCACACATTCACAAATAATTATCACGTACTTTCACGCTGAGTGAAAACATCGTGATAAAACCTGCACACTTAAAAGTTCTTAGGTGTGTAGTCCACCAACCGCACTATGCCAGCGTGGTGGACTAAGGCCTAAACCCTCTCAGTTGAGAGGAGGCCTGTGCCCAGCAGTGGGACGTATATGGGCCTGATGATGATGTCAATAATATCCCAGATCAGCACGGACACTAGAATGTGCCCTGTAATAGGTTACTCCTTTGCAAAACGCTCGAGTTAAAACACGCTAGCTTAAGCCTCCAGAATACAAATGAGATTACGTGCAGATGAAGCGTTCCTTAGATAGAGCCAATTATTGTGAGAAGTCTACACGAAAAAATCCTCCACATTAGAAAAGAAATACAGCGTGTATAACCAAAATAGCTCGGACAAATTCTGATTTTCCCCTGACGTCTTAATTTCTCGAGCCGACAATGGACGGACGAACAAAAGGCGGCTATGTGAAATATCGACTAGGCCCATTGTCCACGCCGGTGATATATCGAATCTAGCAGAATAGACGCTCAAACGACAATTTCCCTCGACGTCACGCGATGGATCGATCCATGAATGCGAAAAAGGTTGCCCAAATCTCAGGGCAAAAGTTTCGAACATGACACGAAAAATGACATGCCAAATGTAATGGTTCGTTTTAATTTTTATTATTAAGCCAATTTGAATTTATTTAGAAGAGACCAAAGAAAAATATCATAGCTATTTTCGATGCATGATATTTTTGACAGCATTTTGTGACCCAGATCAGATCAGACAATGATAAGTGCAGAGCTGCCCAAGTAGGATGTCATCACAATTCGTTTTTATGTTACAAAAAATAAAAATAAATTAAAATGTGTCTTTTTAAAATTGAAATATCTGAATATAATATTGCGCTTTCAGTTAGGAAACATATTAAACTATAAAATGAATAGTTAATTCTACAGTAAGCAACTTCAAAAATACATATTTGTACACTCTATGTTTCTTCTTGATAAGAAAAAAAAACACACACACACTAAACTAAATCATTCTAAATACTGCAACCAATTTAATTAAACACTACTGGTTGAACTGTATAAATATTTTAAAAGTAAAAATAAAGTAGAGCAAATGTAATTTTCGTGTGAAATATCTTCTAGCTCGCGAGTTTACTATTCTGATACCCCAGTTATCGCTACTGTAAGAACATTAAGTAAGTAATACCTATACTATATTCGGAGTCACGCACTGTTATTCTTAAATAAATAAAACTTGTTTTCGTTTGCTTGCATTACCCCTTCTCATTTAACTTAGCGAGTATGTAAATAGAGGGCTTCAAAATCTATTTCATGTGATGTACTCGTAATGTTCTTCTTTTTATGATTCAAATTTGTAAAATAAATCTTTCTTTTTATTAGCTGATAAAATGACAACACAATTTCATGTCAAATAGCGAGTAAAGGTAATCTTTTTTTGAAGTCTTTTTCTTATGAGACGGTGAAAGTATACAGGATTACAGAGTGACAGACTCGCAAACTTTTCCACAGTTTGATTATACGGCAAAATGGCGAAGCTTTTGGGTTCGTGGAATGAAAAGTATGTGATTCGTAACTACCCGTGACCCGTTTGTACTGCGGCAATAGCCGTTGTGCGATCGAAAGGTCCACAGCTCGATTCCGGAATTCGGTTTCAAATAGCAATAAGCTACCACTTCCTACGTAGTACTTAACTAGAGGCTAAACTGATAGAATTGATGCCAATAAAAAATCTCAAAGATTTTAGGTCCATCTGATGTAGAAATGTTCCTTTGTATACCTTTCGACAATAACTATTCTAAATGAAAAAAAAAATCCGAGCATGAATCAATCATCGGACCTGGAAAATATAGTTATATTTTCATCTCTAAGTTACAGCATAGAATTGATACAACTGTATTGAAATACAATATTCCTGCCCAATATATCATGAAATGGACACGACACTCCCAATATAGTCAGTTCGCGTTAGCACCAGAAGTCTCAGGGCAATTGTTCAAACAGAACGTGGAACGTTTAGTCTCTTATGACAAATGGCAATAGCCGCTGACTCGCGTCACAAACCTGCGGATAGTTGGAAATTTATAGCTGAATTTCGCCGTTGCAACCCATTCATTGTTTAATAGACCGTTTAGTCTTATAACTATACGGCAGGTTGACATGAGTGAGTTAACTGGAGAGACTCTCACTTCTTGATTTGATTTGCCAGCATATTGGTTACTTATGGCCCTATCCTACCACATACCTGCTACTGCAACTCCTGTGCCTTAGGATCATCAGCGGCACGTACAGTACTGATGCCGAGCACTGAAGTTCAGCGAATCTAAGGGAACCTAATTTGTCATGATCCCGCAACGAAGTTAATTAGATATAAAGATATAAAATAGGAGTTGGTAACCTCGGTAGCCGACACGCGAGGTGTTGCCAATAAAAGTTTGTTATACTGACAAGGCAATGGCATAACAAGCAATGCAGCCTTAATAATTACCACTAAATAAACGTGGACTACAGCCAAACCCCTTTCAACGGTATCGAGAACAGTTCCTAGCAGTAATACGTAAATGAATTACTTAATAAATTCCTTGCGAAGAACTCGTGATGAATGATGAAGAAGTCGTGATGGCCTGGAGGTTTAGACGCGGTCGAGAATCTCCGCGACCGCGGGTTAATTCCCCAGGCACACACCTCTGTCTTTCGAAGTTATGTGTGTATTTGCGATGAATCATCACGAACTTCAACGATGAAGGAAAACATCGTGAGGAAACACACGTGCACACCTAAAAGTTATTAGGAATTACTTAGGTGTGTAGTTCGCCAACCCGCACTAGGCTAGCGTGGTGGACTAAGGCTTAAAAACCCTCTCAGTTGCCGAGGAGGCCCGTACTCAGCAATGGGACATACATATAATTATGGGCTGATAATAATGATGATGATGACTAGTAATGGAAAAAAAAAACAACTTCTTATAGACTATGTGTGCCACTAAGAGCGGTCTTATCGCTATTAGCCGTCTCTCAGACAACCTAGAAATTAGTAGTGAATATAAAAAGGGGTGGTCATGGTGTTATGAAATAAAAAAAATATAACAGTACAGTAAAATAAATGCAAATTAAAACTATAATAACTATATTTTTTTTAAACAAGATAAATTATTACGTTAAAGACTCTTTCAGAAATTATATTAATTATTCCAACTTATTACACAAAACAAACTATCAACAGAACCCTAAGATTTCTAAACTGTGTCGCACTTAGTGAATTTTTATTAGCAGAAGCCACCAACCGCAATGCACGTCCGCCAAGATAAAGTAAACCAACCATAAATCGTAATGGGCTCCCGTCCCATTTATCAGCAGATCGTTATTGAATCCTACTGTTATTTTGTGTACGAGCGGGTTTATTACGAGGTTTGTTACGAGGCGTTTTAAATGTTTGCAGGAAAGTGAAATCATTTTTTAAATGTGGGTTTTTTGGATTAATAGAGGGTTCGTATAAAATCAATTAATGAGCGTTAAAATAAATAAGAATAGATAATGAAGTGACTCCTAGCTGTATTTATGTCAAGCTTAGATCGGATCCGTCCACCATTTTTGTGTATTTGGTACCGCTTTAAAAATGAAATATTGTTGGAAGTGAACTGGAAATGAGAATAGGAAATAGCGTGTGATAACGTGTTATCCGAAACTGTTTGTAATAAATACGAGTATTCCTTATCTATATTTACAATGGCAGCTGTCATTCCATAGATTGAAACAGTATATTACAATCATATATAGTAATAGACAGTTTTGAACTACCAAAAGCATGGAGCGTAATAGCGGAGCGCATAATGTAACACAGGGCCAGTGATTGAGTTAGTAGAAGATATTCCCCTCCCCCTCACTTGAACTCCTAAACATCTAGATCGATAGTGGCACGCACAAAAATAAAACCGATTAGTGAAGCTCAACGAGTCTCCACGGGAATCCAGCTTGTCTTTACCCCGCAACTAAATTAATCAGAAGAAAATAAATTCCAGGATTTGGGAAAAATAGCTCGTTAGAAACATATAGTGAGTGATAATGCAATAGGCATTATTAGGACTCTGAAAACTTCACTCGCGGTAACAAATACATAGGCACTAATAACCCGGTAACATAGCTTGACCACTGATTAACAATTGATATAAAATGTGGTAAAATGTTATTATATTAATTGCTTCTAAACATACTACAGGTTTCATTTGATGTTCCACAAAGGTTATTTCATTAATTGCCACCCCATAATATTTATGTTGTCATTTGAATGATTACTAAATATTGACGCGTCCTTTTTACTAGCTGACAACATAAACATTATTGGTTAATTAATATAATTCATAAAACAACAAATTATTTTACATATAGTAAGAAGCGTAAGAAATGTCATCACTAAATCATTGTGAATGGGATCAATATCTTTAAATATAAGCCACGAAATCCAAGAATTTGGATGTCATTTTAGTCAGCATCATCATCATCAACCCATATACATCTTACTTCTGACCACGGGCCTTCTTTACAACTGAAAGGGTTTAGGCCTTAGTCCACCACGCAGGTCTAATGCGAGTTTGCGGACTACACACCTAAGAAATTCCTAAGAACTTCTAGTTGTGCAGGTTTCCTCACGATGATTTCCTTCGCTGATTAACTTATCCATTTTAGTATTCTGTGTTTATTCTTTACGTTAAGTATTGTGAATTCTTGGACTTCTTTTTATTTCCACGGCATATATCATAGTAGCTTACATAAATAAACTATAACTTTATTCTACCCTCTTTATTTTTCCACTTTTATTATCCATCCTAAGGTAGCCTGGAAGAAATTGCCTAGAGCGATAAGGCCGCCTCTTGTTTTCTTTCTTATTACCTAAGTTTCTTTTTATTATTTTGTATATATACAAGAAAGTGTTAATAAATAAATATAATAAAAAAAACCGCTCGTCTGCAGCGCCCCAAATATAATCCGGCGTCCCCGCTTGGGGTGCCACTGACAGGGGTACATCGCGTTAGAAATCCGATACAAGCGGTTATTTATCTTGGAGTACTGTTCGGAACACGTTGTATAATATGAGTGACACGCGCCGTCACGCCGATGGCCTAGTCATTTCCTATTTGTAACGCGGGATTTGGGAATAAAATGTGGTGTGTGGTTACTTTTATTCTATTTTGCGAGGTTCGATTTTTATTATCATCAGCCTTTATACTTCCCACCGCTGGGCACAGCCCTCCTCTACCATTGTGAAGGTTTAGGCCTTAGTCTACCACGCTGGCCTAGTGGGGATTGGCGGACTACACACCTAAGAAATTCCTAAGAACTTTTAGGTGTGCAGGTTTCATAACGATGTTTTCCTTCACCATTAAAGTAAGTGATAATTCATTGTGAATACACACATAACTTCGAAAATTCAGAGGTGTGTGCCTGGGGTTTGAACCTGCGATCCTTTAGATTCTCGACCACGCCTAAACCTCAAGATTATCACTACTTTTTTTTATTATTATTAACCACTTTTAAAGGTCACCTTAAAGACGAAGTGACAACACCGTAATTGATTGGAACCACGATGCTGATCAAGTAGTGCATCATCAGAGACTTTTTTATATCTCGTCACCTACATTTTTACTTTTTCTTGGTCCCTCTATTTTTATAGTAACAAGAAAATAAAATAAATACAGGCTGTTTCACAGAATAGCTGAAAAATATAAGAAGTGAAATATACAGTGTTTTGTATCGGGACGAGTGTCACCGCTTGTCTGTCACCAATTCTTTCAGTCAAGTCCAATGATAAAAATTTCAAACAAAAATGAAAGGGTGCTATTGGTTGTCACACATTTATAAAAGTGTTGATATTACACGCAACCAGAATTACTAAGAAGCGGCCGTGTCAAACATATGATAGTTTAATCGTAAGTTCGGCACGCACGACATACTGATATTTCCTTTCTAGTCTTATTCAACTGTTCTGTGGGCTGTCTGATAGCATTCCTAAATACCTGCCAGTTATGCTTAAGTTTTTTAAGTATGTGAAATCCACCGTGTATATTTTTTGACTGCCTTGTGGTCTCGCGGTACAAGCGTATGCTGTGGTATCTATATATTCCTGGTTTGGGCAGTGTTATTGGGTTTTTATATTAGGAAATTCTCAGTAGCATCACGGAGTCTGGAACTTGGGCTCGAAAAAAAGCAATAGGCTATGTGGGACGAAAACACAAATGACGAAATGTGTGTGCAGAAATCTGCTCCTTTGCTTACCCCTTCGAGGAATACAGTAGTTGTATAATATGAGTGACACGCGAGAGGTTATGTATGTATATTTATATTATTGGATATACAAAAATATATATATTAAAAATTGAAAGCAAACACAAATTTACCGAAAATCTGACCCGCGAGCCGTGCAATAAACGCTGAACACGAAAATAATGTAAAAAGTTCACACAAATTTATGGCACCATTGCGAAAACAAGGTGTTAATACAAGCAGCTCGTTCCAGATATTAGCATTTTTCGTGTAAAAAAACAAATCATTGCTATAATTCATATTTCAAAGTTACATCGTTTGGTGTAGTGATTAAGCGGTTTTATTGTAAGACGGTTTCATGACGTTTTTTAATACAACGGGGCCAAGTTATTAGTACAAAGGACGTTTACATAAAATTGTGTGTTGTCACTTGATTTTTTCGGCATGTCATGCTGTTAGGTGAGGGGCGTAAAAAATACGTCACAGATTTTTTTATAAAGATGTACGGCAAACTAATAAATATAAGTATACAACTGCGTCGTGGTCTCGCGGCACACGTATGTGCCGTGCGATCTAGAGGCCCTGGGTTCAATTCCCGGCTCGGTTAGTGTTATTGGGTTTTTACATTAGGAAATTCTCAGTAGCAGAACGGAGTCTGGAAATTTATCCGAAAAACGGCAATAGGCTCGCCTCCTATTACGTGGAACTGATGCATACCTGGCGAAATGTGGGTGCAGAAATGCACCTCTGCTTACCCCTTCGGGAAATAATTTTCAATTGCTCACTATGTTTTCCTTTACCAAAAAATTTTTTTATATTTAATTGTTAACATAAATAATTTTAAAAACTCATATATGTACCTGAGACTTTCAAAAGTTTTATGAACTGCACCTAACCCTTGAGGCCGTTAACACCAATACTATTTCGCCATATAAAAGTCACATGACGTCATCCAACCGGTCATTACTCTGACCGGATAACCGGAAACTGATAAGTACCGTTGATCTTCCTGACTGAAAACCTGCGTCACGATGTGGAATTATAGTCTGACGTATACCCTTGTCGGGGTGTGTCATCCCTTAATCCTTTAGTACCAGAGATTTTTACGAATCGGACGTGGGTTATGGGGACCAAAGTTCCGTAATGGATTCTATCGGTTTTATCGTGGTTTATTTCTGATTTATATTGAGTATTTTAAACACAGATTTCATGGCGTTGTTAGCTTGTAGTTCGTGAGGATTCGATTCCCGCTCCGAAACAAATTTTTATCCACTAATATTTGCTTCTCGTCTGAGACACAAGATTTGTACCTTAGTGTGGGCACAGTGTATTCATTTATTTACTTAATATTAACCTCTTTGGATGGGTAGTCAAACAATCTAAGTTGATTATCGAGTGCAGAAAATAAATTTTCAGTCACCAGTCCATACAAAACTGCCGAACTGATGAAATTCAAATACAGGCTACTACCGAAACGTGCGCGGCATTGCAAATTGGTAATGAGTTTTAAGTAAATAAATAAATACACTCGACGGTCACAACATACTCGTAGTTCTGACCGCACACTAAGATAAGATATAAGTCTTGTGTCATGTATATCAGAAACTGCGAGAGACTTTCGGTCTCAAAAACATCCAGACTCGAAACAAATATTTGTAGATAGATTGAACCCCTGTCCTTTCGTTTAGCTGATGTCAAGCCAATTGCGCCACGGTGATGTCGTTGTGTTAGCTGTACTATATCCATCGCATCTACAACCTGGGATTCAAACCCCAGACACACACCTCTGACTTTTCAAAGTTATATGTGTATTCGCAATGAACTATCACGCACTTTAACGGTGAAGGAAAACATCGCGAGGAAGCTTGCACACCTAAAAGTTCTTAAGAATTTCTTAGGTGTGTAGTCTGCCAACCCGCACTAGGCCAGTGTGGTGGACTAAGCCTAAGTCCTCTTAGTTATAGAAGTATCAGCATCTAAAAAAACAAACTCCATCCGCGTAACATGAACTTAGTATTCGGCAAACAATACCCCAATGCAGATAGTAAGTGTGGACATAAATTCATTCTATTGTGCGCCAGTTGACCTGCTGGAATGGATTTAGACGATCACGAAAACGTGACTTGGCGAGGCGATGTCAGCAGCTTGTACTGTAAATCTGGATTTCTGCTTTACATTCTTACACGTCGCGGCTTACGCCAGTATGAGCGAACCTGTCTCACAGTTCTATAATAGCTTATGTATCTCTTAGACGGAAGCTTGTTTAATATTGTCCATTCTAGCAAGAATATATAGATGGTTGTCGTAAAATTTCTAGATATTTTTGTTGAGATTTGATTTTACTATTCGTGGTCATAAATTATAAGCATTAATGAATAGGCAATGCCTAAAAATGACATTATACGAGTACTCAGCTCTTATGTGTGAACTTAAACAATGCTAGTGAAACAAGGCTAAAGAAGTGTATATGTCATATGTATATTGTATACCTACATCAGAAATTTGCCAATTCCCTCATTTTTTAAAGTAAATTAAACTACTGTTTAGTTTAGAAACCAGTTTTCTCTTTTTTCGTCTATTCCAAGTATTCTACAATACAAACATATTATAACTACAACTTCTACGGCAATCGTCCCTCACACTAGTCCGATATCCCGTTCCCTGTATTTCAATTGACTCTTAAAATTTAATTTCTCTGATATCATAAAGTTAATTTGAATATCCCGAATTCGAAATACGAACGTCGGAAGTAAAGGTTTTTACGTTTGGACCAAAAATGGATCCAATATTGGATTAATCGGTCCAATTTATAACAATGGCTGTCCCTCAAATTGACGTTTGGTATAAAAATCTTTTGTTACCGCAAACTGGGCAGAAGCTTTGCGGTGCGAAATTTATCTCCCGGAAAAATCAAGTGATTAATGTAGGAAAATGAATGAATTTTGTTACTATAGCATTTATTTATATAAAATTTTCTATCGTACTATTTCGCGTGGTGGACTAAGGCCTACCCCCTCTAAGTTGAGGAGGTGACCAGCAGAGGGACGCATGTATGTATATGGGCTAATAAAAAAAATACTGAGTGTTTTTTTTATATATTATTTTTTTCATTCACATACATAGTTCTGACCCAACACTAAGATACAAATCTTGTTTTGGAGTACCTATCAGAAACTACGAGATACTTTTCGGCCTCACAAACACCCAGATCCGAAACGAATATTAGTGAATCACACAAACGTTTGTCGCGATGCGGAGATCGAATCCGCGGCCTAATGTTTTGCAAGCTGGTGTCTTGCCAACATCACAAGCAGTGGTGGCCTCGAGGTATAGGCGCGCGGTCGAGAATTTCGGCGGTCGCAGGTTCGAACCCCAGGCACACACCGCTGACTTTTCGAAGTTATGTGTGTATTCACAATGTTTATCACTTGCTTTAACGGTGTAGGAAAACATGGTGATAAAACCTGCATACCTAAAAGTTCTTAGGAATTTCTTAGGTGTGTAGTCCGCCAACCCACACTAGGCCAGCGTGGTGGACTAAGGCCTAAACCCTCTCAGTTGTAGAGGAGGCCCGTGCCCAGCAGTGGGACGTATTTGGGCTGATGATGATGATGATGTCTTGCCAACTGCACCACGGTATTGTCAATATAAAAACTGTCGTCCGATTGTCTTAGGTTCTATATTATTGCCTACATAATAAATAAACGATCATGTCATTTCATCTCATTTCATTAGCCAATACATCATCATCAGCCCATATTATACGTCCCACTGCTGGGCACGGGCCTCCTCTACAACTAAAAGGGTTTAGGCCTTAGTCCACCACGCTGGCCTAGTGCGGGTTGGCGGACTTGTGGGTGGACATCCTACGCTGCGCTTTCCACGACGTGGCCTCCATTCGAGAACTTTTTGGCTCCATCGGCCATCCGTTCTCCGCGCTATGTGCCCCGCCCATTGCCACTTCAACTTACTAACGCTGGGCTATGTCGGTTACTTTAGTTCTTCTATGGATCTCTTCATAAAGTAGCTTCCGATTAACACACATTATTTAGAAATGTATTATTTACACTCAATACCAAATCCGATGGTAATTAAAACCGATCCCCAGTCCCTGTTCAATATCGTAACTATACAATTCTATTCGAATTCAAAATTAATTGCAATTTAATAAGGCATTTACCATTTCATAACCGCGTTAAGGGAATTATAATATTATTGATCAGATTAATATTCATCCTGTTTGTTTGACAGCCCCGTGGCGCAGTTGGCTAGACACCAACTTGCGAAACAAGAGGCCGCGGGTTCGATCCTCGCACCTAAACAAATATTCGTGTAATCCACAATTTTTTATACTCACGACACAAGACTCGTATTTTAATGTGGGGCCAGAACTATATGTGTTAACTATGACTGCTGGGTGTGTTTATTATTTATTATTATTATTGACTGCCTCGTGGTCTCGCGGTACAAGTATGTGCCGAGCGATCTAGAGGTCCTGGGTTCGATTCCCGGGTCGGGCAAAGTGTTATTGGGTTTTCCATTAGGAAATTCTCAGTAGCAGCACGGAGTCTGGAATTGTGCCCGAAAAACGGCAATAGGCTCGCCCCCTATTACGTGAGACTGATACATACCTGGCGAAATGTGGGTGCAGAAATGCACATCTGCCTTCCCCTTCGGGGAATACAGGCGTGAGTTTATGTATGTATGTATGTATTATTATTATGTGTTCAATGCCAAGAATATTCAACAGTTAATGGCATGTGAACTCCTTTAAATGGGTGATCGACGGGCGAGCCGTATACCGCGGTTTTGGAGACGACGGTTTTTACTCGCAGAGTCGTGGCTCGTAGGTGCTGATCGACTAGCGAGCAAAACAGTCGAGTGTGAACCGCAAATAAGGCAATATGTCTTGTTCGAAGATTGAAGTTTTGTGTTACCTCGGTATAGCATACCACGAAATGAATAAAAAAAAAGCGAAGACGCCCTAAAGTTTGGGTTAAAAGTTGGATTCAAGTCGTCAGTGGTGATCGACATGCGATCTTGCGCAGCGTGCCGAGCAAAAATTAAACATAACTAACAAGCCGCGAGCCGGGCTCGTTGGTTTTTAATACCGCGGTATTGCAATGATCCACGGGCGAGCTTTCCCGACGAGCCATAAAATGGCGGTTTTACTCGCCCGTCGATCATGGCCTTTATATATGTCATCATCAGCATCAGCCCATATAACATACGTCCCACTGCTTGGCACGGTTCTCTTCTACAACTGAGAGGGTTTAGGCTTTAGTACACCACGGCCTAGTGCGGTTGGCGGACTACACACCTAAGAAATTCCTAAGAACTTTCGGTGCGCAGGTTTCCTCGCGATGTTTTCCGCTTGTAAGTATATTATAAGTAAATGTTTAGTAGGGCTTAGGTAAACCTTTTTTCGTCTAATGCTGTCAAACAACCATCTTCAAATTGTTTTTGTTCAAATTCTTGATTATTATACTGACAGGACAAAGACACTAGCATCAAATGGTGTAACCACATCTTACAAAAAATTACGGCGAAGTATTGTAATAATCAAAAAATAAACCTAAAACGGCGAATTTTTTTTGTTAAGATGGTGGACAAGTTACATATTTTTAACTAAAACGAGTATGTTCGGGATTGCGATATTTCTTTATATTTAATTATAAATAAACATAAAACATTGTATACCGTTATTTTAGATATTGAGTTGTGAAAGACAAGACGTAATTTTAGTATGCACTGTCATATGTGTTTAAAAAGAAATTTTCTAAAAATAATCCCATTATTTGTAATGATTAAAAAACGGGATTTCCCTCCTACATCCCGCGACCGCAACGTTTCTGACCGAAATCGACGACAACTATTTCAATCTGCGCTACATCCAAACTCTAACAGCATTGGTAGGTTTTATACAAAACCGCACAAAGGATCGTGTACTGCTCGAAATGAATAGGAAATGGCCGAGCCCTGAATACTGAGCAATACTAACGAGCCGTACAAAGACCGGCTCGAAAGAAAGCGTAGATTAGTATCGATCGAGGAAGCTCAGAAACCTGGTAATCAAATCTGCAGCTTATTTCATACGTTTCGTGGTCTCGCGGTACAAGGGTCGGCGAAAAAAAGTGATACTAGATTTTTCTAAAACGAAATTCCGAGTAGCAACACGGAGTCTGGAAATATGCCCGAAAAACGGTAATAAGCTCCTAGCTGCGTTGGACTTAAAAACGAAATTGCAAAACGGGTGCAAAAATGCCTTCCCCCTTGAGGATACAGACTTGATTGTGGATGTATGTACTTAGATTCGCTTCGTCTGCGATATTGATTGGGTAATTACGCAAATGATGGTTCAATAGTTGACGTCAGCTCAATAGTACGGTGACGTAATGAACGTGTCAGAAGCAGCTAAACAAACGTAAAGCATGAAGAGATTGATGAAGCGAAAGTGTGTCAAGACCGATGAAAGTGGAAATCCATGGTCTCTTTCTACTTCTATGGCCTTGTGTGTCTAAGTATAAAAGAAAAAACTTGTCAAATCGTACTATGTATTAGTTTTTAGTATTTCGACAGCCCTGTGTCGCAGTTAGCTGGACGCCACCTTGCGAAACGAGAGGCCGCGGGTTCGATCCCCGCACCGAGACAAATGTTTGTGTGATCCACAAATATTTAATTTTCGGGTCTGGGTGTTTGTGAGACCGAAAAGTCTCTCGTACTTTTTGATACCCACGACACAAGACTCGTATCTTAATGTGGGGTTGGAACTATGTATGTGACTGTTGGGTGTATTTATTTATTAGTAACGATCACAATGAACAAATTTCACTTAACTTATCACGCGTAACATATTATAGTCAGTTTTGAATAATGCCACTATTAACAGCAAAAAAACATGAAAATACCCTCGTAAATAGAAGGGGCTAAAAGATATTTCACGGATTCTAAAAAAATCCAACTAAAAAACTGGGTATGAGTGATGTCGGGCATTATGGAAAATAACGAGCGTCACCTTTCCGGTTATTTGTCATAATAACCGCAAAACGGTGCGTTTATTGCGCACACACAATAAAACACTAAAGGATCGTAAATTTAATGGCAACGTATTCAGATAATGCAGAATGCACTGAGGTTGGGATAATTCAACTTTAACTGGTTGATTTGCATAATGTTCCTTTTATAGCTTGCCT
The DNA here is from genome assembly GCA_907164795.1 of Hemaris fuciformis. NCBI lineage: Eukaryota > Metazoa > Arthropoda > Insecta > Lepidoptera > Sphingidae > Hemaris > Hemaris fuciformis. The sequence goes on from OU015454.1 coordinate 4,600,986, forward strand.
CGTTGATCTCGTGACGCAATTGTGGGCCGTCAAAGAATGTTATTGAGTTTCTCAGTGAGGAAATTTTTAATAGAATCACTTAGTTTCCAAAAAACGAGTATGTTCGCCTACTATTAAGAAGAAGAAGGTACAGCTACTGATACGATGACGCAGTGATATATCTTTGTCTACCCCTTATTCATAGAGGTGTGAGTTTGTGTATTATCATCATCATCATCATCATAGTCAGCCCATATACGACACACTACTGCGCGCGGGCCTTCTCTACAACTGAGAGGGTTTGGGCCTTAGTCCACAACGCTGGCCTAATATAATTTTTGATTGCTAATAAAATAAATAAATAAATACACCCAACAGTCACATACATAGTTCTGACCCCACACTAGGATACAAGTCCTGTGTCGTGGGTATCAGAGACTACGAGAGACTTTTCGGTCTCACAAACACCCAGACCCGAAACAAATATTTGTGGATCACACAAACATTTGTCTCGGTGCGGGGATCGAACCCGCGGCCTCTCGTTTCGCAAGCTGGTGTCTAGCCAACTGCGCCACGGGGCTGTCGATGTATAAATAATAAACTTGTTTTATTGTTTTTCTTTTGTTGTTTTGTTTTCATGATGATGATAATGAAACTTGTTTTATTCGATCAAAGTAACATATATTATTACAAAAAATAATCATGTCTTAAATACATGAAGGCAAATAATCTTAATTATCGCTTAGTAATAGACAGACCTCGTTTAAAAAAAGCGATTATGCAGACCCATTTCTTCAGTATGGCCGCAGGTACGACTATGCAAGAATTTCTCGTTCCCTTCAAATTAGTATTCTTTCATCGTATTTCCTCCCCAAGCTATTACGAATGCAGCTCACACTTAAATTTCAGCCTCACACCTACCCAACAACGGTATAATGAGGTTGCTTATGACATCAATAAAAATACTTTAAAAAATGCGGTTTTAAATTGAGCTTTTCAAATCTTATTTGCACACATTTACACGCCTGTTTTGAAGCAGAAGATATAGATACATTATACACCTACTTATGTTTTGCTGGCTGCTTGTATGTTACAAATAATAATCATCATCTTTGACAGCCATTACGGGCCTTCTCCACAACTGAAAGGTTTTAAGCCTTAGTCCACCATGCTGGCTTAGTTTAGGTTGATGGACTACACACATAAGAAATTCCTAAAAACTTTTAGGTGTGTAGGTTTCCTCACGATGTTTTCCTTCACAGATAAAGTACGTGATAATTCATTGTGTACGTGGGGTTTGAACCCGCGGCCGCCGAGATTCTCGACCGCCTCGAAATCATTATTACGAGTACCTACTAAAATACTATTGAAGAGTCGTTTTTCGAGAACGTTTCAAGACTCCGTACTGCAATAGAGAACTGCCTTTTAGAAAATAGAAAGACACTTTTTATTATGCGGGCCTTCTTCATCGCAGAAGAAGCATCGCATCGCATGGTTACCCATTTGTGCCAGCATTCACATTAAAATTATTGTTTACGATTCACATACCAAGAAAACTATATATTAGAAATCATAAAATAAAATTTAAATTGAAATTTTCCTATAAGGCTAGAGAACGTGAAAAATAAATTCACGTTTAAAACAGTAGTTACTATTCACACAAAAAGTTTTTTTTTGAAGTCAAAACTTTTTTGGCGACGCTGTGCATTTTTTTGGGATGGGTAAAAAATTTTGAAAATACGTAAGGCGCATTAAGTTATATAAATTGTCATGTTTGTGTACGATAGCGCAATAAATATTGTATTTTACTACATAAATGATAGTACCTTTATACTTATAAATAAAGCAATTTGTGCGAAATTATTCCTTAACCATTCCAAAATATTTTCACTTCTGCCATAACACAAAATGTATTTCTTTCTACAATCGTTCTATATACGTCATCGTTGAAGATATATAAGATTTTTCCTTAACCAGAGTCTGTATTTTTTGTCCTCGTTTATTAGCTAAGTGAATACGAGTTGAAAAAACGCTTTATATTTCCAAGGAGCGTGTAAAAGCAAATACTTGTTTGTCGTAGATAACAAAGGTGTCAGACGGTCGTGACATTTGCAGCACAAACAAGGGGTTACTTTTAGCATCTAAATTAAAAACAAACTTGTATGCCTTTTGTATATTACGCAGCGTATCATCAAATGTGATGTCCGCTATGGTGGGAAAAGGACAATATTTTTTCAACAGCTATTACATAGCTATAGTTAAAGACAAGTTAGGTCCCCATAGAAGCTTGCTGAGCATCACCGCTTGGTGTCATTTCTGTATTGTGACTAGTAGGACAGTCTTTGGTGGTCCTTTCCATTAGCTGCCACATTTTGCTGTGTTAAGTGTCAAAAAGCTAAACCAGTAGGCCGAACTATGATCTCTATTGGCGAAAAATGTAAATGAAAGCTATAGTGATTACATAAAAAATTAATACCATATACCATGAAGCATATGCAGATGTAGTGATGGCCTCGAGGTTTAGGCGCGCGGTCGCGGGTTCAAACCCCAGGCACACACCTCTAACTTTCCAAATTTATGTATATATTCATAATAATGAACTTTAACAGCCACCACCACCACGTACTTTAACAGCAGAGGAAAACGTCTTGAGGAAACCTGTGCACCTAAATATTATTAGGAATTTCATAGGTGTATGTACTTATAGTCTGCCAACCCGCACTAGGCCAGCGTGGTGGACCAAAGCCTAAACTCTCTCAGATGTAGTGGAGGCCCGTGCCCAGCAGTGGGACGAATATGGGCTGATGATGATGATATGCAGAGATTTATTTCTCCACCCACATTTCGCAAGTTATCTTTTATTCTATAAGGGGGCATATATTCCGGGCTGTTATTAACATTATTTCAATGGGAAAACACAAATAACATTTTCCCCATTCTGGACACATTGGGACATAGCGATTTGTAATGAAAAACATCGAGTTACATATTTAACTCCGGAAATAAATGAGACTTCTCGATCGCACGACATTTTTTTACTATTAGACCAAAGAGGCAACAATTAAAAAATCCAAATTATTTAAGAAACAAAGCGCCAAAATGCCCATTCTATAAATCTCAAGCACGTATGAGAGTGCGGAAACACGAATACGGCGAGAAATCTTCTTACAACCCCGCGAACTAATAACAAGTTGTTTAAATATGTATATGCTTTGACACACACGACTCGCGACGTCAATTTTGAAGTTCCTGGAATTCGCACTGTTATACATCCGGCATGTTAACCAAAATGCCTACAACGCTTTATTTATAAACGTAACTTAGATCATATTCACACAGCCCCCAGCCCCGTGGCGCAGTTGGCTAGACACCAGCTTGCGAAACGAGAGGCCGCGGGTTCGATCCCCGCACCGAGACAAATGTTTGTGTCATCCACAAATATTTGTTTCGGTTCTGGGTGTATGTGAGACCGAAAAGTCTCTCGTAGTTTCTGATACCCACGACACAAGACTTGTATCTTAGTGTGGGATCAGAACTATGTATGTGACTGTTGGGTGTATTTATTATTTATTTATTTATTTATTTCGGTGACTCGGCAACGGAGCCGTGGAGCTTTGTCCCATAGAATGGGTGGCCAGTCGGCTTCAAACTCTCGTCACGTCGCGATCCTACTATTTCTTCTATTTGTGCCAGTCCGGTTTCCATATATGTGAAAACTTTATAATATTTAAAACAAGTGGTATATGTAAAACTTTTTATTTTCGTGTGTGAAATAAACATTTATTTTTCTAGTTTTACATAAATAGTTTTTTTAAAACGGGCCCGCGTAACAGCACGATACCAATCCATAGCAAGTTTCAATGAGAAATAAATGCACAAAACTTACATTTATTGCTGAAGTGTTTTTGTTGTAAAATACTAGAGCTATTATTTATAGACAGTGCCTATATCTATTATTATGACTTTGACTGCCTCATGGTCTCGCGGTTCACGTACATATGTGCCTATCCGTCCTGGGTTCGATTCCCGGGTCGGGCAAAGTATTATTGGGTTTTTCCATTAGGGAATTCTCAATAGTAGCACGGAGTCTGGAAATGTGCCCGAAAAACGGTAATAGGCTCGCCCCCTATTCATCATCAGCCCAAATACGTCCCACTACTGAGCAAGGGCCTCCTCTACAACTGAGAGAGTTTAGGCCTTAGTCCACCAAGCTGGCCTAGTGCGGGTTGGCGGACTACACACCTAAGAAATTCCTAAGAACTTTTAGGTGTGCAGGTTTTATCACGATGTTTTCCTTCACCGTTAAAGCAAGTGATAATTCATTGTGAATACACACATAACTTGGAAAAGTCAGAGGTGTGTGCCTGGGGCTTGAACCTGCGACCGCCGAAATTCTCGACCGCGCGCCTAAACCTCGAGGCCATCACTGCTTACGCCCCCTATTACGTGGGACTAATACATACCTGGCGAAATGTGTGTATTAGAAATGCACCTCTGCTCACCCCATTAAGGAATACAGGCGTGAGTTTATGTATGTATACATACATATGTATGTATGTATTATGACTTTATAATTTTTGTCTACTATTGCATCGTATGTTGTAGACGCTGGCGATAACATACCAGTGGTGTTACTTCCATAGAAGCCCAAAAGCGTTACACATTAATTTTATAATGTATAGTTTATAATTGTTTACGGTGGAGTCAGGATATTCTCATATATGAGTCAAATTCCTTATGTTTAATAAAAAAATAAAGTTTAAAGATTATTATTTGGAATTTTGTAAGGCTTTTGGGCTTGTATGGTAAGTACCGCCACGATAACTTCACGTCTATCACGAAGGGGTTGGTAGAGATGCGTTTCTGGACCCAAATATCTGATTTTTTGATGTACTTTGGACACATTTGTACACGCCGCGTTAATTAAGAATTTCTGATAGAATCAAATCCGGGACCTTTTTATCGCACGGCACATACTTGTACTGCGAGACCACGAGGCAGTCATTATCCTTATCCATGCTAAACCAAATTGTAGAGGAGGCCCGTGCCCAGCAGTGGGACGTATATGGGTTGATGATGATGCTAATCCATACTTCCATACTAATATTATAAATGCGAAAGTAACTCTGTCTTTCTGTCTGTCGGTCTCGCTTTCCTGCTATAACTACTGAACCGATTTAAATGAAATTTGGTACACAGATAGTTTAGAGCCTGAGAAAGGACATAGGCTACTTTTTATTGCGGAAAAAGGGTTTTAAGGGGTTGAAAGGGAGGATGAAAGGTTGTATGGAAGTATTGTCATTTTTAAAGCTAGAAGCTTGAAACTTATTTTTTAGGCTGTTGATTAGATATAAATAAATATGACATTCAAAGTTTGTAAAAAAAACCCAAGGAAATAAAATAAAAATGAGTAAAATAATAATATAATAGTAAAATAGACTGAAGTCGTGATGGCCTCGAGGTTTGGCCACGCGGTCAAGAATCTCGACGGTCGCGGGTTCAAACCCCAGGCACACACCTCTGACTTTTCGAAGTTATGTGTGTATTCACAATGAATTATCACGTACTTTAACGGCGAAGGAAAACATCGTGGTGAAACCTGCACACCTAAAAAAAAGTTCTTAGGAATTTCTCAGGTGTGTAGTCCGCCAATCCGCACTAGGCCAGCGTGGTGGACTAAGGCCTAAACCCTCTCAATGGTAGAGGAGGCCCGTGCCCAGCAGTGGGACGTATATGGGCTGATGATGATGAAAATAGACTACAACTTATTTTCTTTATGAACCCAACCCTGTAGTCTACGCGGACGGAGTCGCGGGCAAAAGCTAGTAATGTTATTATATCGAAACACGATGTCCTATATATAAGTATGAAATAGACCCGTTCTTGAACGGCATGTGTACATATTTTATTTATGTAACAACAATCCACGACAGAGGGATATCAAAATTGTGGCCGATTCGATTATCCATCCCCATATCCCCATATGTATTGGGAATATATTCCCCTGCGATGTTCCGGGTATCGTATTTACATTTTGCTTCATAAAAATATACTAGGGCTGGTTTATGACTTCGCTCGTTTAGTCTTGACAATATTTTTTGTAGCGGTAAGTATCAGGCTTGTAACTTAACGGGACGGAATTTTGAGGTGAAAACTTATTTAGCGGCGCTGTTCACTTGTTTTTAGATGGGTAAAAAATGTTGAACTCGCGTCAGATCACGTGACCCTGATCGAGAATGCGTAAGACGATTGTTGTCATGTGTTGTTGTGCATTGTCATGTTTGTGTACGATAGGGTAATAAATATTGTATTTTACTTTTATACTGATAAATAAAGCAATTCGTGCGAAATTATTCCCTAACCATTCAAAAATGCACTACGTTAATGTTGAAGTTACTCTTAGTTGCCGACACTCGTGCCACCCGTTTTTTTTTACATACTTACACTATCCTTGTATCTTTGAGAGGTAGACATGGAGGTTTTTATTGTCGCTAGCTGAGTTCATAAGTGCTACGTAATAGAGGAAGATTTTAGAAAATTACTCAATGAAATAATTCCGAATTCCGGAATGGAATAACTAATATAATGATAAAATAATAAATATTTCCACCTGGAAATTGAATCCGTGATCTGTTGACTGCACATCGTGTTTATCCTACGGTACCAACAAATCCATCTAACGAACTTAAATGAAGCGTTTTCATTGAACAGGTTTAAAAAAATAAAATAAAAAAAAAATCTTATAGACTTAGAATCATTTAAAAAACTAATCAGTCTTTACAAGATTTTAATTATGATAAAAATATTTTTCCAAATCGTCTTACGTGTCTAGACTACGCTTCGGTGCGCGCTATAAACTATAAGGTTTCACGTTTGATTCTCGTAACAGAACACCCTCGAGGGAGATGTCTAGGTAGAAAATCTTGAGGAGAGTAATATTATCTAGACAAATTTAAACCGCTGTTAAACATTGTCTGCATTCTTTTAAGTGTAAAAAATAGTATTTTTTTACTCGAGACTCGCTCATTTGTACTTTAAACTGGTGTGTGCGATCGAGAAGTCCCGCGTTCCATTGCCGGATTGAGCAAGTGTTACTCAGTCATTCTGCTAGAAAGTTGTAACTATATAGATAAATAAGAATAACTTTTCTGTCCCATTAATAATGACCAACGACAAATAAATCGCAATAAATAAAAATATAATGAAATAAAAGAAGTAAAAAAAATGGATCACGCAAATAAATGTTTCTGTTGTATTCACGGTCTTTCAGATCACCGACTGGTTTATTTAATTGTCATCACACCACACTAAAAAAAAATACTAACTCAAATTTTATTTTATGGACCAAAAACATTATCTCAATATTTTATTACGGCTACAAAATAATAAAATATGTAAATGTTTCAAGCTGTTTTTATTAATATAAAAACGTTTATTCGACTAGGGAATTACAGCTAAAAGGTTAAAATAATGTCAGAATCACGCACCTTTGATGTGTAATAATATTTATTCACAAATAATATATGTTTTGACCACGTCATTGATATTTAAAGAAAGAAATTTACTATACACATATTTTCGTTTCTTTACTGTAATTTTTCAATCTTTTGCATATAGACTCATGAAACATATTATGTTACTTACGTCATTCATCATCATCATCGGCCCATATACGTCCAACTGCTGGGCACGGGCCTCCTCTATAACTTGGAGGGTTTAGGCCTTAGTCCACCATGCTGGCACACACATAATTTCGAAAAGTCAGAGGTGTGTGCCTGGGGTTTGAACCCGCAATCGTCGAAATTCTCGACCGCGTGACTAAACCTCGAGGCCATCACGACTTATAATAATACGACGATAATTTATGCTATTTTATTTATTTATTTATTTATTATACTTTTTTGTACACTATAATATACTTATGCTAGTACCTAATTAAAGACGCGAGGTCGCTACGTATTTCCAGTTCAATTAAGAGAGTTTTGGTCCTTTCTACATTAGGGACTTATTCATTAAACCACTTACATTTCTTAAATTGCATTTCTAAAGACTTTGTGTGTCGACAAGTATACGAATGTACTGAGTTATGTCGACGTCTACTGCGAAAATAAAAGGTTGGCGCACTGTATCCATTAAAAGGACTCATAACAAGAAGCCTAAGCACAGGCTTCGGTTAATATGGGTTGTTGAATAACAACTACACAACACAACAACTCCACTATGACGATATTTGGGTCTATAGTTGATTTCATACAATGTGTTGTCTAGTAGAATTCTTATGATATGTCTATAGTATTTTAAAGTTTTTTTTTTGGTAGGTTTAGCTTAAAAACTACACAGATTTGAATGAGTTTTGGTATGGATATAAATTGGATCTTGGGATGAATGAGGCTACTAGTTATCCCGGCAAAATGTAGTATGACAACAAAATTCAAAATTGCTATAATAATAAATTCATAACGATTTCTAAGAAACACTCAAACATTCGACGTTGAATCACAAGTCTCGCGACACGCGTATCAGAAACTATATAATATGTTTTTGGACCTCATGCCAAGCAATAAGGCAGGGCTTAAAGAAAATGGTGCGGCATTCGGGAAGCTACGTCATATTTTCAAGTCGTCGATCCCTCAGTGCCTTAAGACGAAAGTCTTCAATCAGTGCGTCCTACCCGTAATGACATACGGAGCCGAAACGTGGACACTCACCAAAGGCCTGGTCCACAAATTCAAAGTCGCTCAGCGTGCTATGGAGCGGGCAATGCTTGGAGTTTCTCTGGTGGATAGAATTCTTAATGAAGTCATCCGCCAGAGAACCAGAGTCATTGACATTGCCCGCAAGATTAGCACGCTAAAGTGGAAGTGGGCCGGCCATGTCTGCCGACGGTCCGACGGCCGATGGAGCAGACAAGTGTTGGAGTGGAGACCGCGCTTAGGCAAACGTAGTGTAGGACGACCTGCAGCACGGTGGTCCGACGACTTGAGAAAGGTGGCGGGTAACGGATGGATGAGGGCTGCTCAAGACCGGGATGGTTGGCGCTTTCTTGGGGAGGCCTACGTTCAGCAGTGGACGGCGATAGGTTGAGTATATTAAAAAAAACAAAACAATCCTGTTATAACGTGATAAAAGAACAAGTATAAAGCGAATTTAATTCCTGGCGATGTGTAGTAGGCACACGGCCAAAACCCGCTTAAGCGAGGCTTGTGTCTGGTAACACAGATTCTCTCAGCCTTTATTAGATTAGAAACTAGGACGTTATGATGTTTACATAAGAATTTCAGATATTTAATAGACATGTGTTTTAATTTTTCATAAAATACGAGTGACACTTCGAGAGTGCTTTATTTATCAGATTAAAGTACTATCATTTACGTGGTAAAATACAATATTTATTGCGCTTTCGTACACAAACATGACAATTTATATTACATAATGCGTCTTACCCATTTTCGATCAGGGTCACGTGATCTGACGCGAGTTCAAAATTTTTTACCCATCCCAAAAAAGTTCACAGCGCCGCGCCGGTAAAGAAGTTTTCAATTCAAAACATATTAATTACAGATTGGCTTACTGTTATTGTGTGGAGCTGAGTAATAGCTTATTGAAACTGAAAATTTTAATTAATTTAACAAAATTAAAATCTTTAATGATACCGTCCTGACACTTTTTGACACCCATGCTCCATTAAAATCGGTGAAGGTTAAACGACCTCCAGCTCCTTGGATGACGAGTGAGATTCGGATGGCGATGAGACGCAGAGATCAAGCATACCGTAAATATCGAAAAGCCCGTTCAGATGAAAAGTGGAGTCACTACAAGACAGCAAGGAATCGGTGCAACCAGATGATACGCAACGCCAAACGCCACCATATTCTCAGTAACATTTCCTCCTCATCATCGGCCGATATTTGGAAGTTTCTTCGAACTCTCGGAGTTGGAAAACGGAAAAATATCGAATTGCAGGAGACGTTTGACTTGGACGTTATCAATCGTTACTTTACCGCATCTCATCTGATAGACGGACAAGCCAAACGTCGAGCGCTGGATTATTTGGCAGGGCTTCCGCGCCCAAATACTAACCCTTTCATTTTTTCTCCAGTTGCAACGGTTGAGATTAAGAAGACAATCCTCTCTATCAAATCCAATGCCATGGGCTACGACAAGATCAGTCGTCGAATGGTCTTAGCGATCCTCGACTATATCCTTTCACCACTTACACATATAGTCAACTTTTCATTCAGCACAGGTATTTTTCCATCCTCATGGAAAAATGCCTTCATTATTCCCCTTCCCAAAGTTCCTAACCCTACTCTTCCCAGCCATTTCCGTCCTATTTCCATACTCCCATTTTTATCCAAGGTGCTGGAAGCATGCGCCCACAAGCAAGTGTCCAAGTTTATTTACCTACAATCTGATAAGCTATCTCCAATCTGGTTTCAGACCTGGACACAGCACCACGTCCGCTCTCCTCAAAGTGACTGGCGATATTAGGGCTGCCATTGAGGATACCAAAGTCACTGTGTTGGCTTTGGTTGACTTTTCGAACGCTTTTAATACTGTCAGTCACGACATCCTTCTGTCTATCCTTTCTCATCTTATGATCTCACCCGTTGCTCTGGATTGGTTCTCAACGTATCTTCGTGGACGTCAGCAGTCGGTACGCCTGGATACAACCTTATCAAATTGGAGCGAGCTCGACTCTGGTGTTCCACAAGGTGGCATTCTTTCTCCTTTATTATTCTCAGTATTTATAAATCTCTTAACCCACGAACTTCGGTGTTCGTATCATCTGTATGCGGATGACTTACAGCTGTATACTCAGGCGTCCGTTGATTCCGTCTCTGTTGCAGTAGACCTCGTTAACAGAGACTTGGAATACATTAAAAGTTGGTCTGAAAATTTTGGTCTTGCTGTTAATCCCACTAAGTGTCAAACTATTATTATTGGCAACCAACGGGCTATACGTAAGTTGGACACAATAACTATCCCACCAATAATATTTGACGGCTCGGTTATAAATCTATGCCCCACAGTTAAAGATCTCGGGCTCCACATTGACAATACACTGAGCTGGCAACCCCAAGTAACCTACGTCTGCCATAAAGTTACTGGTATGCTCCGCGTTCTCTATCGCCTGAAGAACTTTCTCCCATCTAAAACCAAGGCCATGCTTGTGCAAGCTTTAATCCTACCTATAATCGACTATGGTGATGTGTGCTATTTCGACCTGAATGCAGACCTCCTTAATAAACTTGACCGACTTCTCAATAACTGCATTCGATTCATATTTAATCTCCGCAAATACGATCATGTTTCCTCCTATCGCTCCCAGCTCAAGTGGTTGCCAATTCGGCAGCGTCGTGACCTGCGAGCACTTTCGACTGTATTCTCTTTACTCACATCTTCTACTGCTCCTTCGTATTTATCCGACTTCTTTCAATTTCTACATGCTAACCACAACAAAAATCTTCGCTCTAAAAATAATCTCCTTCTTCTCTGTCCTTCTCACACCTCTAGCCTTGTTCACTCCTCTTTCCCCATACAGGCTAGTCTCTTATGGAATGCCCTTTCCCTAGAGATGAGGATGTGTAAGACTCGTCTGTCGTTCAAGTCAAAGGTTCGCGAGTTGCTGCTAAAGAGAATCTCAGAATCTTCATAATAGTATTTGTTATGTATGTATTATAGTATTTTGGTATGTATTTATATTCATATTATATTTATATATTTACTATTATAACTACTATTACGTTAAATTCATTACTTCTTTCTTTTCCAAAGTATATTAGTTTGTAATTTGTGTATATGTATGTGTATGTTTATAACTGATTTTATTTGCACACCTACTATGCATCATCTCTGCATCACCCAAGGTTCGACTGGCAGAGAATGCCTTAGGCATTAAGTCCACCTTTACAATTATATTTAATTGTATAAAGTGTAAATAAATAAATAAATAAACAATTCAAAAGTAGTGATTATTTTGACTTTGACTTTGAAAATAATATCGAGTATTAGTACTCAATGGCAAGACGGAGTCCGAGTATGAGATCTAACTTTGGCAGTAGGCTTTTGGCAAAACGTGATGTAGAAACGTTTCCCTGCCTATCGCTTAGGTGATACGATTTTGAAACACAGTCGGTTTAGTTAATAACGCAACTAAAATGACCTTTGATTGTTGTATGTATCCACTACAAACAAAAAAGCATCGGCAAAGTTATGAGAAAAAAAATATCTTTTTATGCTTTTTGTAAGAAACTGTTGTGTTGATATATGTATATAAGTAGAAGAAGCCTAATCTGGATAATATTATTGTTTGTCTTCTGGAAAAGTTTTTATGTATAAAAAAAAATCGCTTTGAAGAAGCTGAGGCCACTTGCTTGTACTAAAATTCTAGTCGTGTTTTCGTTCACAAAGACCTAATTGGGTCTACAGAGAAATCTGATCGTAAAAAATTGGGTTATAAGCCTGCCGTTAAGCAATCATTTGCATAACATGTATTGAATTCAGGCCTTCATATATTATTGTCAATAAATATATATTATATTTATTTCTAAGAAGAATATATAGATGAAGGAAAATATTCTTGAAGTAACTAAAAGTGTTTCTCAAATAGTAGGCCTCCCCAAGTAAGCATCAACCATCCCGGTATAGAGCAGCTCTCATTCGCCCACAACCCGCCACCTCGCAACCGCACCATCTTGATGTAGGCTGACCTACACTGCGTCGATCTAAATAATATTACGCGTTATTTCTATATTAAGAAATGCTTAAAAGATCATTTTCACATAAGGACGGTCATATTTACATAAATCTTGTAAGGAAATCTAGGAGTTAGTTATAGCGTGAACTCTTCCGTCATAGTTAAGACGAAGTTGCGCATTGTTGTACATACGAGTACTTGGCAATCTTTCCGGGAGCGAGTAACCCAAGTACCGAGTAAGTCTTCAGATAATTTCATCTACAAGAAAAAACACATTTTTTTAAGGTGTAAATCTGGATTTTTCTGTACCTACCTAACTAAACTAACATTAAAATTCGTTTTTGATAAAAAAAAACGTTTTTTTTTATGAAAACCAGATTATATTTTTCCGGGCTATTTGTGGTCTGAACAACACTAAAATATTATCTATCTCTCTACCAAAATGCATAAAAATAAATTCAGTTATTAAAACCTAAAATACTAACATCAAAAACCACTTTTGCTGCATTAATACCAGCTCGCATTTTATATCAAAATACATAAAAGTGCAAACTACAAACAGTACAAATAAAATTGTATTTTAAAAAAGAAACTCCCGCACGCTTTCTAAACTTTATGAGTGTGAAAACTCGGCCACGTGTTATAAACCTAAAGTGGCTGTAAAAGGAATTTCACAAGTTGAAACCCATAAATGAAATGATATTAGATGGAACGGTTCTTGAGGAAAATATTTTCAAGCGTACCTCAGTAGCTTATTGATGTCCAAACTGAATAGCTTAAGACTTCCGTAGAATTTTCGTGGGCAGTTATAAGCTCCATATAGATTTCAACCCCTCTTGCTTCAGTGTTGCTGTCTCTATCGCACGCAAGAACGCAAAGAACCCCAGTGCGTTTTGGGGCGCCGTGCTAGTCGGACGTCCCTGCGCGTCCCGTCTCCCGGAGTTCGCGAACGTTTGTGGCATTGGCGTATTATAAAATTGTGATGTGATTTTGTTCCTGTGGTTTGTGTCGACAATGATTTATTAATTAAGTGAACAGTTGTGACATTAGTGGTATTTGTTAAATCGGTGTTGTTTTTAAAAGGTATGTTTTTAATTAATATTAAAAAAAATTATTGTGGTGTATTTTTTTAGGTATTTAGTCGAGCTCAGCAACCAATTTGTGTCCTGCTTTGACGCGGGGTGCGATTATAAATTCTTTTGGAGTGCGACAGCGCATGATGTTTCCTTTACGTTTCAATGGTTTTGTTTCGGATAGACGGTAAATGGAATCCTTATCGGTTTTTGTTCCACGCAATTTAAATTACTCTTTCTCATAATTCGCTTTCAGAAATTAAAAAATTAATACATAAAAATTGTGACTTTACTTTTATGAAGTGACGACTTAAAGATAATTATACTAATTAAGGTATTTTATATTTAAAAAATATTATAATTTACAATAATCAAAATTAAATATTTATTTTTATATTTGCCGTAAGTATTTAAAATTTTCAGTAATAATTTGTAGAAAATCTAAATAAATTATAAAATTAATACTTTAAGTTTTTTGGGATAAAGTATGTTATTAAAAGTTGTTCTTGTAATATTGTCTGGCAATTTTGAGCCCCTTCGTAAGAACAGTGCTTTTGAACCACGTTAGGGTAAATATTTGTGTGTGTGTGATTAAGTCTGCAAATGCAAATTGCAGAATTTTTGCGGATGTTTAAAAACTATAGTTCTTTGGAGAGTTTTTTAAGTGTATTTTAATCGATTATGTCATAAAGTGCGTCGATGATCTGCAATGATTTTATAAGTATGGTTTTATACTTGGGGCGTACAACTCAAGAACATATAAAATTATGATATGCTATAACTCGAGCTATCACAATATACGTAATACACTAACTATACCAGTTTATACAAGTCCTAATGTTGGACACAAGACTCATCTACTGTTGATTATATAATAGTTAAGCTGTATTTCACCATATTAAATACAACAGTATGTGATTGAATTATTGAGCTACTGTAATTCGAAAATTGAAGTCTTTGTATCAATATTTTAAACTGTTTCTTGATTAGACAAGAGCAACATTAGAGTTTTCAGCCCGTTCTTTTGTAATGATGCCTTCCGATTTAGGTGCTAAACTAAATTTTAAAATAACTGAATCGATACAATAGTTTAGTTTAAAAAAAGTTTAAAATTGTCGATTTAAAAGAACTTGTGAAAGTCTATTTGAATAAAGATAATTTGACTTTGACTTTGATTTTTTTTACATTTTATAGATTCAACAAATAATATTTCATTTCATATATTATGTAGGTACTAAACCGCCGGTCACTGTACTTAACATATCCTAATAAACTTCTTATGAATAGTTTACAGATTTAAGTTTCTCGCGCTTCTTGCATCGTTTAAGCCCGCGATAATTATAATTTGACGAAGAAAGTTGTTTGCCTTTGGTTCCATTTCTTAGCTGTTAGTAGGTTGGCAGATCCGTAAAGGAGTTTTTATTTTATATAACCAAGCAGTGATTTTTAATTATGATTGACAGGTATTGTTAACTTTTTACTGTGAGATAAAATACATATTAAGTTACTAAATGTTGATGTAATGTTGAGAATCTCGGCGGTCGCGGGTTTATACCCCAGGCACCTCGGACTATACGAAGATATGTGTGTATTCACAATGAATTATCACGTACTGTAAAAATGATAAAAAACATCGTGACGAAACCTGAACACCTAAAAGTCCTTAGGTATTTCTAGAGTTAGTATTCTACCAACTTGCATTAGGCCAGCGTGGTGGACTAAGGCCTCAACTCTTTCAGTTTTAGAGGAGCTCCGTGCTCATCAGTGAGTCGTATATGGGCTAATGGTGAAATGTTGATGTTAGGACGGTGATTTAGATAATAAATTAATGTTATAACTCATTATAATAATGGTTAAAAACATCGGTCTGATTTAACTCAAAGATAGGAGTCTTGTGTTGTGGGTGTTACAATACGAGAGACTTTTCGGTGTAACGAACAGCCCGAACCGAAACAAATATTTGTGGATTAGTTAAACATTTGTCTTGAGGCGGGATACTTGTTACCATGTCTTTAATTTTATTGTTAGCGATAATAATCTCTATTTGGCAATATGATGCTATTTCTTTTGTAATGAAATAAATTATTTTCGAGAATTATTGAAAAGGCATAACGACTTTTTTCCTTTTAATGATAAAAGGTCAATCTTCTTCAGTTTATAAGTTGTTTATGTCTTTTTTTACGTATTTGTATAATAAAGAAAGAGAAACAACGCGAAAATGTTCTTTCGTAATGTAACTTATACTTTTTATACTACGCGATCTTAACTAAAGGAAGTTAAATAAATAAACATGAATGGAAAATGATTTTTGATTGTATCTACTGTCTATTAGTAAAACACTTGTAAAAGTCAATTTGAATAAAGGTGATTTTGACTTTGACTTTGACATTGACATCCTTGCTATAACTGGAAATCCGATTTACGTTTTGTGTGTTTCAAAATTTTCGTGGTTTTTGATAATTTAAATACGAGACTTAGAGGTTCGTCCGTGTGTATTTTTATATTCAGAATATAATAGGTACTGGTAGCAGACGAGACTTAACTCCACTTAACAGTAGAGTAGACTATGTTGTATGACCAAAATGTATATTTTTATTAAGTTATAATATACTATTTAATACTTTTCATCATCAGCCCATATACGTCGCACTGCTGGGCGTGGCCTCCTCTACAATTGAGGGGGTTTAGGCCTTAGTCTACCACACTGGCCTAGTGCGGGTTGACAAATAAATACCTTTAGTCTAAAAAAATATGGTATGATTGACTCTGCATCTGAATGTCGGTGAATATTTTTCTCATACTACAGAATAATATCAATTTGTTTAAAATTTACTTTCATCATCATTATCATCAGCCCAAATACGTCCCACTGCTGGGCACGGGCCTCCTCTACAACTGAGAGAGTTTAGGCCTTACTCCACCTCGCTGGCCTAGTGCGGGTTGGCGGACTACACACCTAAGAAATTTCTAAGAACTTTTAGGTGTGCAGGTTTTATCACGATGTTTTCCTTCACCGTTAAATCAAGTGATAATTCATTGTGAATACACACATGACTTCGAAAAGTCAGAGGTGTGTTTGAACCGCGACCGTCGAAATTCTCGACCGCGCGCCTAAACCTCGAGGCCATCACTGCTTATCATTAAAATTTACTTAAATTAGTTACTATTTTCAGTGCGGATCATATTCTGATGCGGATGTAATAAAAGTTAACAGCCCAACTCGTGTAATGGGTGGCAACCTACCGACTTTGTCTAGGTATAGGTACTCGTATGTAGATTCCAATGGATATGTACTGTGGCGTTTTCATGTCATTTTTTTATTTTATTTCATTATTCATATCAAAATTATGTAAGCCGCAAAACATTATGTCATCATTATCATCAGCCCATATACATATAAAAGTCTCTCGTAGTTTCTGATACCCACGACACAGGACCTGTATTTTAGTGTGGGGTCAGAACTATGTATGTGACTGTTGGGTGTATTTATTCATATTATTATATTATAAAGAGGTGAAATCCATATGTAGGTTGGTTTTTTAAGTCATGATAATAGGCACACGAAAAACGGCAATATGCTCGCCCCCTATTACGTGGGACTGATACATACTTGGCGAAATGTGGGTGCAGAAATGCACCTCTGCCTACCCCTTTCGGGAATACAGGCGTGAGTTTATGTATGTATCTATGTATGTATGTATTTATGATAATAGGAAGTGGATTTTGCCCCTAGTAGTAATTATTAAAGGTGTCTCACATTACTTAGTCATGAATGGCCTAATGTTCGTAAATTGTGTTTGTTTTCGGTGACGCGTGGGATTAGGACTTGATGAGGATAGGCGACGAAGGCTGAAATAAAATTAATTGTACCTTGTTATTACATTCGTACCACACGTTAGTTTACGTAGTATTACCGATATCAATACTAGTATTATAAAGAGGAAAGTTTTTTTTCTTTTACGATTTAGGGTACAGTGGAGTCACGTTGCCGTGCCAAAATAAAAAAAAACCTTAAAGACTACTCCACCGATTTGACAGATTTTTGGTATGGGGATAGATGAGAGCTTGCGAAGTAACATAGGCTAAATACTTTTGCTTTTGTAAAAATATAGTTTTCCTGTGGCGTGAAAATGGAATTCAAAATTGAAATGAAATTTTTATTATATTCATACCACATATTCGTGGTGTAAGTGTGTTTTTTATGCATATTTATATTCATATTTATAGCCGTTCTATAGTGATATTCGAATCCGTTCAGATAGCAAGCGGTATACAGAACGTAATGTACTATTGTGTTAAGGGTTGGCGTTTAGGGATCATTCTGTTCTCCGTTTTAATCATGCCGGCGATTTGGTAAAGACTTGGCAGTTAAAAGTAATTTTTCTTAGTTTATATTCTGCTGTGCTTTACATAAAACACCCATATCTCGAGAAATATTTTAAGTAATATAAGTCGTGATGGCCTCGAGGCTTGGGCACGCGGTCGAGAATCCCGACGGTCGCGGGTTCAAACCCCAGGCACACACCTCTGACTTTTCGAAGTTATGTGTGTATTCACAGTGAATTATCACTTGCTTTAACGGTGAAGGAAAACATCGTGAGGAAACCTGCACACCTAAAAGTTCTTAGAAATTTCTTAGGTGTGTAGTCTGCCAACACGCACTAGGCCAGCGTGGTGGACTAAGGCCTAAGCCTTCTCAGTTGTAGAGGAGGTCTGTGCCCAACAGTGAGACGTATATGAAAATAGTTCCGTATTGAGATTGAATCAGTACGATGAACCGGTTTTAAGCTTCGTTAATTAGCTACTAAGCCTTGAGACCAATTCGGTCGTCAAATTACCCCAGAATGATGTCTAAAACTTTCAATGTAAGAAAAATCCCGTGACTAGTAATCTAGCAGCAGGACTTACAGTATACATGTTCTATGCTCCATATTATATGAAGCGAGACTACTATCCATTTAGGGGACACAATTTCGGACTCCGTAAAGTAGAAGAGAATTTTAAACTAGTAACACTGACTAACTGTCCGCCAACCCGCACTAGGCTAGCGTGGTGGACTAAGGCCTAAACCCTCTCAGTTTTAGAGGAGGCGCATGCCCAGCAGTGGCCCATAGATGGGCTGATGATGAATGAACACTGACTGACTGGAAATAAAATCTGTGACTAATTTTCACATAATAGAAGTGCCATCTGTTTTCTTCGTGGAAATGTATGCAACGGGACCAACTAAGTTTTATACACAAAAGAAATATATTATTGAGAACAGTTTTATCGATAAGCAATAAATCATGATGTTTTATTATAACAATTCTCAGGTAATATTTTTTGATGGGAGTCGTAATTTTTCGGAGTAACTCAAAAGCAGATTGTGTTTTTTATGGCCTGCTCATAATTTTACGATGAGTGAAGATTTTCGTCTCTGTTCTTTGGTTTATGGGGCATTATGGTGGCTGGGGGATCATTAAAATCACCTTTAGTTTAGACTTCAAACTTAACGGCCAGGTGGGATTATTTTGGTGTGCCAGAATATAGTGGTAAGTTCTAACATATCAACAAATATCATATCACTTTGTTTGTCCGCTATCAACTCTTAAATAATGAACCAATTTTAATAAAAGTTTACTCAGTGTACAGTTTGATCTCAATTTATTCTCGCAAGATTTTTTGTAATGAGCTATATTTATGTGTGTGTTTCCATAAGATTCTAACAGATGGCGGTGTACTCGTATTAAGTTTTAAAAGAAGATGATTGGAGTAAAATATTAAAACACAGCGCCCATGATAATCTAAGATATAGATTATATTATAGTGTATTACTGAATTTTTATACATTGTAGGTACTGGTGAAGGGAAAGTTCGTAAGGCAGTTGTTTTTTGTGAAAGACTATTTTTTAAACCATTTTTCCCGACTGTACTAATTTTAGGACACTTAATTCAACATTTTTTTTAGTTGTTAGGGCTCTTATTTTTATTGTTTCTGATGAAATTTGTAATTTCACATTATTATTTTTTCCCTGTAAAAAATGTTAAGGTGATTTTAATGATTTTTTTTCAAATTGTCATTTTTTTCAATTTGATTGATAAAAAATAAAGGTGTGTCCAGAAATGAGGGTCTAAATTAGTGCCACGTACCAAACTGATCACGCCCCTAAAACTAATATATTTGTCGTATCCATATGAAAAATGATTTCAGTGTAACAAACCTGTGTTTCAACGTAATGTAATGAATCATTAAACGTAATGTACTATCAAATGTTTTAATGGTGACATATATCTGTCTGACACTTTCATTTCGATCACAAAGAGTAATTTCTTAGTAATTACTTCTAAAAGGTCATTACTACAATGTCAAGTACATACATACTACATAGTCACGCCTATATCCATGTAGAAGTAGGAAGAGATATTTTTCTATATAATCTTTTTATTAACTATGCAAAATATACAAAATATATTGATGTCGTTTTAAGAGCTATTACTAAATAATATTACGTTATAATTTCTTAGTTTCTTAGTGTAGTCTGCAAACCCGCACTAGGACAGAGTGGTAGACTAAGGCCTAAACCCTCTCAGTTGTAAAGGAGGCCAGTGCCCAGCAGAGGGGCGTATATTGGCTGACGATGATTATTAAATAATAAATACATCCACCAGTCACAAACGTATATAGTTCTGACCCCACACTAAGATGCGAGTCTTGTGTAGTGGGTATCAGAAACTATAAGATATTTCAGTCTAAAAAACAACCAAGCCCGAAACAAATATTTGTGGATCACACAAAAATTTGTCTCGGTGTGGGAATGGAGCTCGCGGCCCCTCGTTTCGCAAGCTGGTGTTCACCCAACTGCGTCACGGATTCTCTCAATTTATGTCGCTTTTACAAGAATTTATAATGAAACTCAGAATTATCTAACGTTATATTCAATAAAATGTGTTCAATTCGAGTATCTGCTGTGGAATCAACTATACCGTGCAAACTATATACCACATTATACATAAAATAGACAAGACTTTGGTAAATGTCAAGTTTTGTATCGTCTATTTAACCTTGAAAAGTCGACTCGGCGTAAAGAATTCGATTTCTCAAGTAACATTTCAAACGAAGTTGAAAATTGAACGCCTATCGTTCGTGAAATTTTGTGATTATTTGGTATGACCTTTAAATCATCAAACGCCTTTTTCACGCGAGAGATTAGTAGAAGTATATTTTTACACCCACGTTTTCCAATCGCCTTCTTTAATTTTAACGTAACAAGAGCTGCCTTTTAATACACTTTACGAATGTCTATACACAATATAAGACAAGCTCAGTCGTTGACTACTTTTAAAAGTAGTCTCAAAGCACACTACACTAAATCTAATTGATCTTGTTACCGTCAAATATATTTGTATATTTTAATACCATTTTTTTTGTTTTTTTTTTTTATTATTATTCTTGTAACTCCGTGGCCACCCATTTTTTTTTGTAAACTACTCTTGTCTGGGTTGTCTGGAAGAGATCGCTAACAGCGATTAGACCGCCCTTTGTGGCACTCTTAGAATTAATTTTAGTTTTATTTTATGTTATTCTTGTTTTTGTGGTATCCAATAAAGAATATTAAAAAATATATATGTATAATAATATATAAAATAGCATGATTGTATGTATCACACACCTCATTCATACAGATATCGCACACAACTTTGTCTTTTAAAGTTATGTATGTATTCACAATGAATTACCACGTACTTTAACGGCGAAGGAAAACATCGTGACGAACTCAGCACACCTAAGTTGTTAAGAATTTCTTAGGTGTGTAGACCGTGAGTACATTTACCTCGGAACAACGATACAAGTAGGTAGGAACAACTTCGAGAAGGAGACCCAAAGAAGAATACAGCTGGGTGGGCAGCGTTTAAAAAACTTCGTCGAGTCTTTTCGTCACCCATACCTCAAAGCCTAAAGACAAAAGTCTTCAACGAGTGCGTCCTACCAGTCATGACATACGGAGCCGAGACGTGGACACTGATAATGCGGCTTATCCACCATTTTAAGGTCGCTCAGCGAGCTATGGAGAGAGCTATGTTGGGGGTTTCTCTGAAAGATAGGATCAGAAATGATGCCATCCGTCAGAGAACCAAAGTGATCGACATAGCCCAAAGGATTAGCGAGCTGAAGTGGCAGTGGGCAGGTCACATTTGTCGCAGAACCGACAACCGTTGGGGAAAACGGGTTCTGGAGTGGAGACCGCGACTCGGCAAAGGTAGTGTAGGGCGCCCTCTGGCTAGGTGGGGTGACGATATTCGCAAGGTGGCTGGCAGCGGTTGGATGAGGAGGGCTGAAGATCGAGCCCAGTGGCGTGCCATAGGAGAGGCCTATGTCCAGCAGTGGACGTAAAAAAGGCTGCTGATGATGATGATGATGATGTAGACCGCCAACCCAGTATTAAGCCAGCGTGGTGGATTAAGGCCTAACCTATCCCAGTTGTAGGGGAGGTCCGCGCCTAGCAGCGAGACGTATATGAGTTGATGATGATTGCGTGTATCTATTAAGAGGGGATGACAGGATAAAATAAATATTGTACAATGACTACCACTTGTCCATTCTTCTCTAGTAAAAACTGAGGGTTGAACTAAAATTTGATTTAAATTTATTAATTTGAAAAATGTCTGAATTTAAATGATGATTATGTTGACATGTTAAGGATTTTATAAACTAGTGGCATTTCATTATAAAACGTATATTTACAGAGTTTTCATAGATATATAGAGATCTACGCCTGTGGTGGACTAAGGCCTAATCCTTCTACATTGTAGCGGACACCCGCGCCCACGAGTGGGAAAGTATGTGGGCCGAGATATTTTTTCAACTAAGTGACGACTGAATTCTAAGGAATACGGATTTCAGGCTCGAAAAATATTAAGGTCAATAAACGAAAAATTTATTATTTCCCGTTCCGGATAAGGGCACCGGCGCCGTCCATAATTAAGCCTTTTATTTATAATAGCGGAAATACTCCCACCTTGAAGTATCGCCGTGTTGTAAATTTATTAAATTTATGTCAATGGTAAAATTAATGGCGTGGTTTGCGTGACACAAAACAATGTTCCAGCGACTAAATGTTGCGAAATAACTGTTGTAGTACATGTAATTCGGTAAACCCTATTATATTTTTATATTATATTTTTGACTGCCTCGTGGTCTCGCGGCACAAGTATGTGCCGTGCGATCTAGAGGTCTTGGGTCGATTCCCGGGTCGGGCAGTTTTTCCATTAGGAAATTCTCAGTAGCAGCACGGAGTCTGGAATTGTGCCCGAAAAACGGCAATAGGCTCGCCCCCTGTTACGTGGGACTGATACATACCTGGCGAAATGTGGGTGCAGAAATGCTCCTCTGCCTACCCCTTCGGGGAATACAGGCATGAGGTTATGTATGTATGTATTATATTTTGTTGTTGGATGGACCCAGATAGATGGGAAAATATTGCTACTGAATGGATACGATCTTAGGGCCGCCGTAAGCGTAACAGGCCGAGAATGTGCTAAAGAGACAGCCTAGACGCCTTTGATAAGGAGTGGCGTAACTTGGCAAAAGAGAGAGGGGAGTGGAAGAAGAGGGACGCCTTTGCCTAGCAGTGGGATCTATTGTAGGCTAGAAAAAAAAACTAATACATTTCTGTAGGATCATTTTCATAGGACTGCCTCGTGGTACAAGTGTGTGCCATGTAATCTAGAGGTCCTGGGTTCGATTCCCGGGTCGGGCAAA
Organism: Hemaris fuciformis; assembly: GCA_907164795.1. Lineage (NCBI taxonomy): Eukaryota > Metazoa > Arthropoda > Insecta > Lepidoptera > Sphingidae > Hemaris > Hemaris fuciformis. The sequence goes on from OU015454.1 coordinate 4,624,480, forward strand.
GTGTTATTGGGTTTTTCAATTAGGAAATTCTCGGGAACAGCACGGAGCCTGGAAATGTGCCCGAAAAACGGCAATAGATTCGCCCCCTATTACGTGCGGCTGATGCATACCTAGCGAAAGGTGGGTGCAGAAATGCACTTCTGCCTACCCCTTCGGGGAATATAGGCGTGAGGTTATGTATGTATGTATGCATTTTCATAGACTATCCCACCACAGACCCGCTGGAACTCCTGAAGCGCATTAAGACTCAATGAAGACTTTGCTTGTCTTCAATCCTAATAGTAAATGGAGTTGGAAACATAGTCTATTTACCTCCAAAGCAAAGCGGGAGACAAAATATTGTAATTTAAGGTACTAGTAAGGCTACATACAACGTATACTACTGTAAATATAGAACAGCATGATTGTGTAGACACACACTTACACATATCGCACACAACTTTGTCTTTTAAAGTTATGTGTGTTCACAATGCATTACCACGTACATTAACGGTGAAGGAAAACATCGAAATGAGACCTGCACACCTAAACTCAGTTTTATATTCAAAAACATTTGTATTTTAAATGTACAAAAATGAAAGTAGGCAACCATTCTATTATACTTTAAACCTTCGTGGCATAGTTGGTTAAAAGCCAAGCTTTTTATGCGTCCACTGCAGAATGAAACGAGCACCTGACAATGCAGTGCGGTTTTAATAAACTAGAATGGTAAGAAATAATTTCGGTTATCTGTCATTATATGATAGCCTCCGTTGTGTTATTGGCTAAATAAAGCTTAAGAACCAGAGGTCGTAGATTTGATATCCGCAACGAGCCTAATGCATGTATTACATCATCATCAGCCCATATACGTCCCGTCTGCTGGGCACGGGCCTCTTCTACAACTGAGAGGGTTTAGGTCTTAGCCTACCGCGTTGGCCTAGTGCGGGTTGACGGACTACACACCTAAGAAATTTCTAAGAACTTTTAGGAGTGCAGGTTTTCTCACGATGTTTTCCTTCACCGTTGAAGTACATACGTGATATTTTTTTGTGAATACACACATAACTTTGAAAGTGTGAAAAGTTGTGTGTGCCTGGGGTTTGAACCCGCGACCGTCGAGATTCTTGAATAATTGGAGAATTATGGGAGCAGATACATATCTGCTTCCTCTTTGTGGGTTACAGACGTGGAGTTATGTATGTAAGCAAGTTCAAACATTACTTGTTTATTTTACAACTTTAGGTAAACGGTAAGCCTTGAACTACTTACAATAACACGGAAGTTCTTGTGTTTATGTGTCTAGTCATGAAGTCGTTTATTCCAAACATTTCCTCAACGTGAGAACTGGCAGCCCTCACAAACAATGGTTTCAACTATTGAAAAATAGACCAGGTCGATTTAATTTCAATTTTGAGCCTCAAAGTTGGGTATATAATGAAACGTTATTGAAGTTTGGCGGAACTAAATTGAGGTAAACTCATCAATATTCGACGCTAAAACTCGCATAAATATGGCACGTGATTGGCTCATTTGGTATCGCGTTTGCATCAATTATATTATTATTGGAATATTCGCTGTTTCTAGACAGAACTCGTGCCTGTTATGACAGGCGAACACTATGGTGTTAACTTGTTTATTATGCAGGATCTTTCATAATTAGCGTGACGTGTTGTGTTGGGGTAGCCGCAAATTCACATAGGCTATCCATTAATTAGTTGCAAATGTGTTCACATTTGTATACATACGGAACCTCTCGCCTATGTTCCCTGAAGAGATAGCAGAGGCGCATTTCTGCGTCCACTTTCCCAGGTATGTATCAGTATCACGTAATAGGGGGCGAGACTATGCCGTTTACTAATACCGTTTTTAGGGCACATTTCCAGACTCCGTGCTGCTGCTGAGAATTTCCTAATGGAAAAAAAAACAATAACACTTTGCTCGACAAGGGAATTGAACCCAGGGTCTTTAGTTATCACAGCTCATACTTGTGCCACGAAACCACGAGGCAGTTACATTGGTATGGCAGTAAATACTTATATACATCATTAGTCATGACTTAATGCTTTACTGTTAGATAAAGAAGAAAATATTATATTCTACTTAAGAGAAAGGCATATTTGCTTCTAGGATAATTTATTTTTATTTTAATTGTTTGTGTGCCATTTACAAAATATAAAAAAAGTTTTAAAAACATACAAAATGGACCTGGTAACAGGCAGCCACTAAAACTATTTAAAAAACAATGATGATACCATTTTTATAATAAGCACACCCAACAATTACATATATGTATATAGTTCTGACGTAACTTTATTGTAAGATTCTTGTGTTGTGACAATCAGAAACTGCGAGTATTTTCAGTCTCCGACCCGAGATAATTCTCGTAGATTAAACATTTGTCTCTGTGCAGAGATCGAAACCACTAAAGTAAGGCCAGAACTAACGTTTTAAAACATGAAGTATATTGCTGGATAATTCCACACTCCTTCTGTGCTGTAGCACCTGAATACTTAAGCCAGCGCTCACTCGGCTAACATTAGTTGGATGTTGGCGGTAATGTATGTTACTTTTTACCCGTTCACAAACGTTGTTGGGGTAAAAAATAGTACGCTTTGCGGGGTAACTCCCGACAAAAACTAGGCAAAGCTCCACCTAGCGAATATGTGATAAATCGTACGTGTGGGTGTTTTTACTTCGGCAATGGATAAAAAGAATCTTACAATATCCGTGCTAATATTATAAATGCGAAAGTAACTCTGTCTGTCGTGTTACGCTTTTATGCTTAACCGCTGTATTGATTTTAATTATTTTTGGTATAGGGATAGATATTACCTTGGAAAAGGACATAGGTTACTTATATCACGGGAAAATGTAGTGTTCCCGGGTAATAAGTAAGAAATTCAAAGTTGCACCCATCTAGTGATTTTATAAGAAGAATATTACTTTATAATTTTAAATATGGTTGAAATGATATTGGGGTATTTGACAACGATAAATAGATATGTCAATATTTTTTAAATGAGGGTACTAGGCCCACGCTTCTCCTAGGACATGACAGTGTGAGGTCTTAGCCCATCCCTTTGGTCAAGTGAAATTAGGTTGACTTTACATACTAAAGAAATTTCCAATAATGACACATGATACCTTTGTATCTGCCTTCATCATTATTGCGTGATAAGGTATAATAATAAACAAATAATAATAATAAATAAATACACCCAACAGTCACATACATAGTTTTGACCCCACATTAAGATACGAGTCTTGTGTCGTGGGTATCAGAAACTACGAGAGACTTTTCGGTCTCACAAACACCCAGACCCGAAACAAATATTTGTGGATCGCACAAACATTTGTCTCAGTTAGGGGATCGAACCCGCGGCCTCTCGTTTCGCAAGCTGGTGTTTAGCCAACTGCGCCACGCGTCTGTCAGGTATGAAGTTCAAACAAATAAAAAAGTAATAGATGTCTGTGTCAGCTACAACCTATATAGTATTTTGAGTTATTTTAATCCTGGTTGTCTGGAAGAGATAGCTTTGAGCGATAAGACCGCCGATTGTTTACTATATTATAAGTTGTCCATTGTATTGTATCTTTGTTTAAATGGTGTACAATAAAGTGTTTATCTATGTATTTTAAGGAAATTTTTAAATTTCCTCCCTTGTAAACTAAAATTTGTCTGAGTCTCATTGATATTTGTTTTGTCAATATTTATCCTAAGAAACAATAATATAAAAAAGACTGCTTCCTTTTAATTAAATCAAGGACTCTCGATTTCATTGAATGAGTTTTTCCTAGTAATAATACATGGGACATAATAGCTTCGGCAGTTTCTAGAAATATTAACACGGGATTATAATAACACCGCATATCGATACGAGAGAATTGAACTGACAGACTCATAATTTCAAGTTGTTGTTGTTTGTTTGTTTATAATATTAATGAGGACATTATGAGAAATGGAGTGTATTCTTACATACATGACTTCACTCCTGTATTTCCCAAAGGGGTAAATAAATAAATAAATACACCCAATAGTCACATACATAGATCGATCCCACATTAAGATACGAGTCTTGTGTCGTTGGTATCAGAAACTACAAGAGACTTTTCGGTCTCACTAACACCCAGACCCGAAACAAATATTTGTGGATCACACAAACATTTGTCTCGGTGCGGGGATCGAACCCGCGGCCTCTCGTTTCGCAAGCTGGTTTCTAGCCAACTACGCCACGTGGCTGTCATTTAAATTAATATTTCGATATCTGTAGACATTCCAAGTGATTTGTAGCTAAGAAACAATTCCCTAATTTTCAATAAATAACATCAAATAGATTGTCGAATTTCTCAGTTCAACTAAGACAATTAAATTTCACAGTTAATATAAATTCTATTGTGTTACCGCACAATTCGTTGGAATCGGAATGAGTTAAATCCGAAAATGGATTTTCTAAATTCACGCGATTATCACAAATATTAATTTTATGTCTATTTGTAAAACGTGCTTACTGTGTTTACGTAATTAATTTTGTAATTACTGTGTTAGCCTGTGTTGTATATTCTAGAAAATTAATAAACATACAAGAGACTACGAGAAACTAAGAGAGACTTTTCGGTCTAACAAACACCCAGACCCGAATCAAATATTTCTGGATCACACAAACATTTGTCTCAGTGCGGGGATCGAACCCGCTGCCTCACGTTTCGCAAGCTAGTATCCAGCCAACTGCGCCACGGGGCTGTCTTGTCGTATCAGAATTAAAAAATCTCTATAGATTAGTAAGAACAACAGGAAGCGGCAATAGTTTAAAAAAAAGTGTGTGTGTACTTATGTACACGCGTTAGAAGTTATACTTCATACATAAATATATATTTTCTTAAATAATATAATAATATATTATAAAATAATTAATAATTTTTTTTATTTATACATAAAATTTGTTAATATACCAGAAATAAAACAAAACGAAAAAAAAAATTTTTTTTAGATAATAATGTAATAATTAATTAACGATGTAAATAAATTATACATACCGACAATTAACCTCAAATCTATAAATGCACTCAAAACAGTTTATTCAAATTAGTTTTATCACTAATATTCAATATATATATATATATATATACCTATTGTCAGAAATAAGTTGGTGTGGGTGGCAACACTGCATTGGCGAATATAGAGCAAGCGCGGGAAAACGACACAGATCGTATATTTTCTTGATCGGCCTGAAAGTTTTTACGCGTCTTATTATTTGGTTACTATAGTTACGGCATCAGGTCAAATAACAGTCATTTTAAAAGATTTGAATAATTAAATTTTAGTTTCTAAAACTATAGATATACTAATAAATAAATAAAATAATCAAAACTACTTAAAATTAAAAAAAATATGTCAATCCCTTTTTATTACTGTCACTATTCTACATTCTTAAAATTTAAAACAAACTTTTTCTGAATAACTTTTTGGTGTCGGTGTGCGCGCGCATCGTAAAAAAATCACTCTCATCATTTTTCCCTAACGCGCCAAAAGTATTATATAACTTCAAAAAAAAAACTTACTTGACGATTCAAAAGCACTTGTAAAAGTCTATTTGAATAAAGGTGATTTTGACTTGACTTGACTAGGACAGGTATTTTTTTAACTCTACATACTCCTATATCATTTACAGTTCAAAGTTGGGTCGTTTAGGTGTAATGACGATTCGGTTTCAGTCCGTTTGGGAATGGGTGCGTGAAAAAACAGTTGCCTAATGGAAGGAGCAGTCATTAGTGCGCGATGACTCGACGGAATCAGCTCGCTTGGCGTGATTAGGGAATTCTGCCCGTAATATAATCTATTGGAGTTAATGTTGGGGTGACGAATAAGTGAGTTTGGTATTAAACACTCATGATAGCGTACGAAACTTTGTATACAGAGTGTATACGGATCGTGATCGAAAACTAAGTCAGATAATAGATATGGTTATTAGGAAAATGTCAATTTTTTTATTTCTTTTATTGTTTTTTTTTTTGCGTCAATGTGTTTGTAATCACCGTAACAATGTTTACCTACCTTATTAGGTAATAAGACAGTAAGACAGGTGTCTTAGCTTTCGATCATGGTCTGTTTACACCGCGTATAGTAAGTCGGGGTAAGTTCTGTTACGTTTTACGTGAAGAAATTCGTTTTAACAATCCGAAGTCTGTAGTGTCCGGTTGTGTAGACATACCATTCTACGTATGTGTTAGTTGAACATATTTTGATAACAGATCACAGTTATATAAATTTTATAAAAGATAGAAAAAATGAAACGGGATGTATACAAGATTTGCTAAGCTAACCCTACTAGAGTAAAATTTACTGTTACTTCAGTTAAGAAAATTTTAGTATTAACATGCACCCTAGAAATATCGGGTATAAATTCGCTTGACCGTATTTTTTCTTTTTAAATTTATCTAAGAAAACGTGGGCGTAGAAAGAGAACTGCCCACGTGTTAGTGTGTAAATATATTGATATCAGATCCACATTAATCATCATCATCAGCCCATATACGTCCCACTGCTGGCAACGGGCCTCCTCTACAACTAAGAGGGTTTAGGTCCACCACACTGGCCTAGTAAATATTAATAAATCAACCAGTCGGAGTCAGTCAAACGGGCTCTACACAAGAGTTCATATGCAAACCCTATTCGCGAATTCACGCCTTGCACGTCCGTTCTCAATTTACACTTCTGCATTTTTAAAGCACGCGGAAGCCTGACTTTGTTCTCGAAAACATAGAGCAAGTTTTACTTCGGCGGTTTCTTGTTAATCTTTCTCACTTCGCGCGTTGTTTTACAATTTTGTGCTTAATCGATTTTGCATAATTGATGTTTGCAGCCAGAACAGATTTGGCAAATGGAAGGGATTACTTTTGAAATATATACATACAATTAATCACTGTATCTACAAAACTGTTATGTGACTGTTGGGGGTATTATTTATTATTAATTTGATTTTAATTTAAAAATATAAAGAGACTTTTATCTCTCATTTGACAAAAAAGTTCTCAACCGAATTTATTTATGCTCAAATTCTTCAATAAAAATAAATAAATAAATAAAAAAAAAAAAAAAATACACATCCCAGCACTATTCAAACTATATCTGAATTTCCGTGAAGTACAAAAAATGAAACAGAAGAATAATGAAATTGTACGGCCACATCGATTGGAAAAATGGTATAAATCAGTGACGCGTGGTCTGATCTCATAATGGTTCAGTACATGAGTCCGACTGAATGGAGATTATTCCTTTTCCATTACATAAATTTGTATCAATATTCGACACAGTCCGGTCCTGCGTCGCGGTTGGAATGGAAAAAACCGCTGCAGCGCCACGTACGTACAGTTCTGTAAGTAATTATTAATGAATGGAAATCCGTTAATCTGCGATACGTGAATAACCGGATTATGTTTACTGCGGCCGGCCCTTTGCTCAACACCGTGCCGGTAATACGGGAAATTAATTTAATCAAACATGATTTTTTATTGTTAGAACGTCGGTAGATTTAATTAAATATAACAGTTTTGCTTTACCTATTATTGTGTTATTATTTTTTTGGCTTTAAGAAGAGGTTAGGCTTTAGAACGCTTGCTAACCCAGTGAGGTCAACGGGCTTTACATTCCTGAAACACATACATAACATACATACATAAACTCACGCCTGTGTTCCCCGAAGAGGTAGGCAGAGGTGCATTTCTGCTCCCACATTTCGCCAAGTTTTGTGCAGAACTCTTAGTTATGCAGGAGTCCCCATGATATTAGGGTAATATGGTAAATTGTTTTACTTAAACGTGACTTTTAATGTTAGAATATCAGTACGGTGTCAAGTCGTGATGCCCTCGAGGTTTAGGCATGCGGCCGACAACCTCGGCAGTCGCGGGGTCAAACCCCAGGCACACACCTCTGACTTTTCGAAGTGATGTATGTATTGACAATGAATTATCGTGTACTTCAACGGTAAAGGAAAACATCGTGAGGTAGCCTGCACACCTAAAATTCTAAATAACTGGCTAAGGCTTAAACTCTCTCAGTTGTAGAGGAGGCCCGTGCCCAGCAGTGGAACGTATGTATATGGGCTGATGATGATGATGATGATCAGTAAGGTTAGTTAATTTATACCAATTTCGTTTATCGTAGTTTTTTTGTTATAAACCTTTGAAAGCAGATTATTATAAAAAAGAACGTGCGAGTGTGAACGAATATCTTGCTTCTAGTTCCAATCTTAATCTTAGATATATTGCTCAACGATATAAAAAACTTAGTCAGACTCAAAAATTGAATTTGGAACAGAAATATCGCATACCCTCTAGATAAACTGCGTTTCCAACGAGGCAAGCAAGAATTAGCTCAACTTATAATTACTTCATAATATCAAAAGCTAAAATATATGTATTTGTAGACACAATATTCCTTTAAATTTAAAACCACCTGCACCCGTTAAATGCTTCGTTAATCAAATATTAGGTGTATATCAATATCACCAAACCACGAAAATTAATAAGCGCTTCAGAACTTTCATTTGGGTAAGCGTACAGTAAATAATAGCAATTTCAGTCTATAAATTTAATCAGACCTATTTTTAATTGCTTTGGCTTTCATCAACCATGTCAGACTATTTCAGTTTAGATTTCGAATACCAACAGACGAAATGACGCATGAAACCTTAAACTTATAGGCAGAGATTTAATTCTAATTCATTATACATATACATAGGTACCTTACTATATTTACATATACCTTTTCAGCCCATATACGACCCACTGCTGGGCACGGGTCTCCTGTAGGACTGAGAAATGTTAGCCTTTAAACCACCATTTTGGCCTAGTATGGTTTGGTGGCCTACATCATCATCATCATCATCAGCCCACATACGTCCCACGGCTGGGTACGGGCCTCCTCTACAACTAAGATGGTTTAGGCCTAATATTATATTATTTAAAGAGTTTGTTAGTTCGTTTACTTGAATGACCTAATCTCAGGAACTTAATGGTCCGATTTGAAAAATTATTTCTGTGTTGGATAGCCAATTTATTAAGGAAGGGATACGTTCTATATCATCACGCTAAGGCCGAAAGGAGTGGAGTACTAATTAAAATGTATCAAAAATGGGATAAAATATTCCTTTTGAAATCTTAAGTTGATTGTATCGTGTTTAATCAATATAGTTTGACGCCGTATTACTTTAGTCTGTTCACTTAATTGTATAAGTTTTTTTTAAATATATAAAACAATTTTATTACCTTCCATTAACATAATAAAAAATATTGTAATGTTAAACTCTACGTAAAGATTTTTTCCACCAATGTCGACTGGTAGTTAAAATTAATTTCACCCCTCAAGGTTAAGCTGGGATAAGGCAAACCTCTTTTAAGTCTTGGTAATGGTAAATTTTTGAATATTCAAGATATTTCTACTTACCTTTAGTCAGAGGGTGAAATTGTACGGCCATCGCAGTAAACTGGTTAGTACTGGGATCGGCATTTCATGAAATATTTTACGCCTGACTTAACTCTTTATAACTTCGGAGTTTTAAGATACAGGATACCCTCATAAATTGTCGACATTCGTTACTATATACTTAAAGTTTCTGGTCATATGGTGTGGATATGTGCATATATGTATGTTACACACTATATTCACACATGTATGTGTATCTTTTTTTTTTGGCCCTATCCACACAACCGCCACTGTAACTCCTGTGCTCCAGGAACAACAGCGGTACGCACAGTATCTACGCCGAGCAATGAAGCTCACCGAATCTAAGGGGACTCATACATACATAAACTCACGCCTGTATTCCCGAAGGGGTAGGCAGAGGTGCATTTCTGCACCCACATTTCGCCAGGTATGTATCAGTCCCACGTAATAGGGGGCGAGCCTATTGCCGTTTTTCGGGCACATTTCCAGACTCCGTGCTGTTACTGAGAATTTTCCTAATGGAAAAACCCAATACCACTTTACCCGACCCGGGAATCGAACCCAGGACGTCTAGATCGCACGGCACATTACCAGTCAGTCACGGCACGAGGCAGTCTAAGGGGACCCAATTTATCATAATCCCGCAATGAATTTAATCAGAAAGACAATATAAAGGAGGAGTTGGAAAACAAAGTATATGGGGTGAAAGCAGAAGTACTTCTGGCGAGCCTACTGCTGTTTTTTGGGCACATTACCAGACTCCGTGCTGCCACTGAGAATTTCCTAATAGAAAAACTCAATAACTCTTTGCCCAACCTGAGAGTCGAACCTTGGACCCCTAGATTATACAGTAGATGCTTGTGTCGCGAGACCACGAGGCAGTCGGCAGCAGAGATTTACTTTTGACAAAATTTGCTATAAGTTAACTATACTATTAGAGAGAGCTGGGGACCATCGGACATTACAACGCCAAGAAGTTATTTTTAGGCAATACCGATATGAGTACTGATTTTAAGCAATCTGTAGAATAAGAACGTGTTTATGTCATTTCGTTTGCGAGGAATTTAAATGAGGATAAACTTTTTTTAATTAAATGTATAGAGTATAAATATATTATTTCTATTAGTAGTTCCCTACGAAGCTAAGAATCAAATTATAGCGTTCAACAAATCCAAAACTACCGACTGTCATATTGAGTAGTATTTTTAGAATACATATATTGTGTTATGCAATAGGGGTTCGGGGTTCAAAGCCGGATCGAGCAATGTTATTAGGTTTTTCGCCAGAAGGCTTGCAGTAGCAACACAAAGCCTGGAAATTAGGCTTCTTATAACATATAACTTAAAAAGACTCTGCGAAACGTGCGTAATATTAAACGTGCGTAGGAATATACCTCTGGGTACCCCTGGGACAATACAAGCGTGAAGATTGTGTACTACTAAATTCTTATGTCTTTAAAAAACCGAATATGAGATCACTAATATAAACTAAACAAACAAAACCATAAAACAGTAGAACATATTGACAGCCCCGTGGCGCAGTTGGCTAGACACCAGCTTGCGAAACAAGTGGCCGCGGGTTCGATCCCCGCACCAAGACAAATGTTTGTGTGATCCACAAATATTCGATTCGGGTCTGGGTGTTTGTGAGACCGAAAAGTATCTCATAGTTTCTGATACCCACGACACAATACTTGTATCTTAATGTGGGGTCAGAACTATGTATGTGACTGTTGGGTGTATTTATTATATTTATTATTATATTCGCAAAAGTAATATAATAAAGCATCGAAATAAAGTTTCAGCGATGAAATTCAGCTAATCTAGAAAAGGTCAGAAAATAAATAAATGTAGCATTTGATGATTAATATCTAAAGAGCTCTTCAGCCGGACTGGTATATTTTTTCTGTACCGCTGACCTCGGGTGACCTTTAAAACTCCAGTGGGCGACAGCATTTAATGGATACAAATGAAAAATGTTTAAGACTGCTAAAGTGGGGTTCTTTTTGTGAAAATAATCATTATATTTAAAAAAAATAAGACGGAAAAACTTAATCCTAATGTTGTGGGATATAAGTTTGTTGAGAAATGCAAAAAAAGGACGCTTTACGAATTGACTGCCTTATTGTTCACGCGGTTTAATGAGAGGTCCTTGGTTGATGTTTGTGTGTTTGTGACAGCCCAGTGGCGCAGTTGGCTAGATACCAGCTTGAGAAACGAGAGGCCGCCATTTCACAGACACAGGTTCGCGGGACACAGGACTTGTATTCTAATGTTGGGTCAGAACTATGAATGTGAATGCTGGGTGTATTTATTTATTTATATACAGGGTTACAGGTATCGTCGTCCTATATCCATTAAGGGCGTGTAGTTTACATCGTTTCTGACTGATTTGACTATGAGACACCCCATCCTAAATCTAACCATTTTCGAGATATTTGAATTTAATAGTTTTATCAAAAAACTCCCGATTTTCGGCTCTCAGCTTAGATATTTTGAAATGTGTAAATCTTATTATTACTATTATTTGATTTTTACATCTAAAATAAGATGCTTTATGACCTCAATAACCAAAATTGTACATAAAATGAATAAATAACTCGCAGTAGACGATTAAAACTTAAAAACTTGAACAAACATTTAGAAAGTTTATTTTTCTCGTAAGGATATCAAAAAATATTATTATGGCACCTGCTTTGCAGACGTACTTAAAAATATCTACGTTTTATCAGCTATCCAACGAGGTATAACAATCCAGGGTTTTATTAATATTTTGTAGAAAAAACTTAGTTTAATAAGCTATAGGGGAGGCAAAAATAAACTAAATAAAATAATTGATGAGTACAAAATACAAAATTTATTAAACTTTCCAGATATTTTGTTATATCTTAGTATAAAATTTATGTTCATTATGTCTGCACACAAACGCCAACGCTTCACCGTAAAAACAAGTGATAATTCATTGTGAAAACACACATAACTTTGAAAAGTCAGAGGTGTGTGCCTGGGATGTGAACCCGCAACCACCGAGATTCTAGACCGCGCGCCTAAACCTCGAGGCCATCACTGCTTATGATTTATAACATAAAATGTATACTAAGATGTAACAAAATATCTGGAAAGTTTAATAAATTTAGTATTTTGTACTCATCAATTATTTTATTTACTTTATTTTTGCCTCCACTATAGCCTATTAAACTAAGTTTTTTCTCCAAATATTAATAAAACCCTGGATAGTTGTACCTCGTTGGATAGCTTATGAAACGTAGATATTTTTAGGCACATCTGCAAAGCAGGTGCCATAATAATATTTTTTTATATCCTTTCGAGAAAAATAAACTTTCAAAATGTTTGTTAAAGTTTCTAAGTTTTAATCGTCTACAGCGACTTAATTATTCATTTTATGTACAATATTAGTTATTGAGGTCATAAAACATCTTATTTTAGATGTAAAAATCAAATAATAGTAATAATAAGACTTACACATTTCAAAATATCTAAGCTGATAGCCGAAAATCGGGAGTTTTATGGAAAAAACAATTAAATTCAAATATCTCGAAAATGGTTAGATTTAGGATAGGGTGTCTCATAGTCAAATCAGTCAGAAATGATGTAAACTACACGCCCTTAACGGATATAGGACGACTTTACCTGTAACCCTGTATAACTTATGAAACGCTATCAATATCAAGACCAACAACTAATAAGGCAAAACTCAAATTCAATCTATCAAAAAATATAAGATGTACAAAACATGAATGTTGTCTAAGACGACAATGTGGGTACTTTTAAGACTGAAAATATTCCAATGACCGGCCCAGAATCTGCACGTTCCGCCGTTCGTATAGAAATTCTTGTATACACATCGAACAAAATGCTCTGGATGCGCCACCTGCTACCTCATAAGGCCCTGAACGTGACTGCAAAACGTATATCCACGCACGGATAATTTGAATCCACGTAACTTCGTTGCGGCGATAAAAAAAATCTGTTTTGATTATTTTGCGGTGATGATTGTATTTCCTATTTTAGTATAAAGTAAATACCCACGCACTGACACGTGTATCTCCTTAGGGGTGGGCAAGGGCAATTTATACACCCACATCTCGCCAGGTATGAATCAGTCCCACGAAATTTCCACACCCCTATCTCGACGGTCGCGTGTTCAAACCCCAGGCACACACAGGTGTGTATTCTCAATGAATTATCACGTACTTTAACGGTGAAAGAAAACATCGTGAGGAAACTTGCACACCTAAAAGTTCTTAGGAATTTCTTAGGTGTGCAGTCCGCCAACGCGCACCAGGCCAGCGTGGTGGACTAAGGCCTAAACCCTCCCAGTTGTAGAGCAGGCCCGTGCCCAGCAGTGGGCCGTATATGGGCTGATTATGATACATACCTGGCGATAATTCTGTTCAGAAATGCACCTCTGCCTACCCCTTAAGGAAATATAGACGTGAGGTTATGAATTTATGTAACAATGATATTTTCACTTAACAAACTAAGTAAAAAACACTCTTAACTGACATATCCTCTATAAATGTCTATGGAAACAGTGTAACTACCACGATGTTACTGTAGATCGATTTAATTCCGTAATCGCAGCTATTTTCTGTCACAATGCACAACTCAATCGGTTGGAGTGATGACGTCAGTGTCGCAAGCGGGCTCTTGGCTCGTCGAATGCCAATTATTATGGTAAAGAGTTCTCTGCGTTCGGTAACAGAAATTTTGTATTTAAAAATATATTGAGAGTAAGTCTACCTTTATATAAATACTAGATATCTCCCGATTTTTTTATAAGATTTAGAATTGTGCCTTGTGTAATTTTAGTTCAACATCAGCCCATATATGTCCCGCTGCTGGATACGGGCCTTTTCTATAACTAAGAGGGTTTAAGCCTTAGTCCACCGCGCTGGCCTACTGGTTGGCAGACGAAAAGAAATTCTTAATAACTTTTCAGGTGTGCAGGTTTTATCACGATGTTTTCCTTCACCGTTAAAGCAAGTGATAATTCATTGTGAATACATACATAACTTCGAAAAGTCGGAGGTGTGTGCCTGGGGTTTGAACCTGCGTCCGCTGAAATTCTCGACCGCGCGACTAAACCTCGAGGCCATCACTTTAAAAAAATACATATTATTTATTGATGTTATCGTGACCAAAGATTACTATCTTTGGTAATAAATAATGATCCCTTATTTACAAATATGTCATCACACCAATCCGTCTTTCCTTTCATCAATTTTCGTACAAAAATACATGCCTCAAAACACATGTATCAAATTGCAATTCATTCGCGTTTCATTAGTCTAACACATATACTAGCTACCTCCATTATACTTTTATTTGCCTCTATCATAAGTTAGCGTGAGAAATAAAGAGTGTTGCGTAGTATTGTTCCCGACATAACGATACGCGCGAACGCGTAGACGGCTACGGAAGTATATTCCTGGCGTAGCACTTTGTTCAACGTGCTACGTAGCGTAGATTAACACGAACATCTACGAATATTTAGCGCTACGTGAGACTGACTATAATATACGAGTATGGTTTTATGATTCATTGTTTTTTTTATGTTTCAAACATTTTTTGATATTAAAATCAGTAAACCAAGTGTGTTTAAGCTTAACTTCGAGAGAAATACTTACGTAATGTAATTTTTTGTGTGAACTTATGAGACAGCTTAAAACCACGACACATTATACGTACTCTATAAATTTAAATATGTTTTTCTTAGTGTGTATATGTAATTATGTGTTTTACTCATCAATTTACACTGCATTTGTCGCTTCTTGATTAAAAGCGTCAGAGTTAAAGAAGCTTCAACACAATACGAAAACCGTATCATCTAGCTTCTAGAGCGAACAATCCAGACCGCGAACTAATATGTGGATCGACCTCTACCCGCATTGTGTAGGAAAGTAATGACATGTGCATAGATAACTACCGATGCGGAGCAATGCAGTGTGAATTTATAGCTTAGTCGCGCGAATCGTGTAAATGCATTAGGAATAGTGTGGCTAGGATTATTTTAAGAAATTTTGTATTTCGAACTTCATTTTGAAAATGGAATGTTTTTTTTTTTTAGTAAACTATGATTCAGCATTATCAGCCAGTATATGTCTATTTAAAGGCAGGGAGTCAGATTTGAGAGGGGTCAGGCCATAGTCCACAATTCTGGCCTAATGCGAGTATTTTACATACCTACCTATCTATGATATTCAAAGTCAAAGTCAATGTCCACGGTATTACAAGTTTGTCAATAAGTAACCGGCTAACGTAGTAGTCTTATGCCTAACCGCTTCTAATTGAAGAGGCCTTTGACAACTTATAATTACGGGTGGATATATTATTACTATAAATTGATAGAAGTGAGACAAACTTGACGTAATTTGCAAGATTGAACAGTAAAATTAGAGCTGCGACTGCTTTGCTGTTTCCGTGGCATAAATTGGACGGAACTTGGCAATGTTCCCCATTAAATATTTCCAAAGGTTAAGTCACTTTGCCCGTACCGAAATTGTACCCGCAACCAATCAAACATTGGTTGACACTTTCGATTTCCTGCTAATAATTTACTTAAAGGCCGAAAGCCAAGTACTACGAAAACGCAAGTGTTATATTTAATTTACCTTACCGACGTGCTAACAATAAAAAATCACGTTTGAGTAAATTAATTGCACGGTGTTGAGCAAAGGGCCGGCCGCAGCAAACATAATCCGATTATTCACGTATCGCAGATTAACGGATTTCCATTCATTAATAATTACTTACAGAACTGTACGTACGTGGCGCTGCAGCGGTTTTTTCCATTCGAACCGCGACGCAGGACCGGACTGTGCCGAATATTGATACAAATTCATGTAATGGAAAAGGAATAATCTCCATTCGGTCGGACTCGTGTACTGAACCGTTATGCGATCAGAGCACGCGTCACTGATTTATACCATTTTTCCAATTTATGTGGCCGCCCAATTTCGTTATTGTACTGTTTCTTTTTTTTCGGTACTTTCGGAGATTTTCGTGTGATTCAGATGTGAATTCATGTTGTTTTGATATCGTCAGTGGGGAATTTTTAATCTCAAAAGATTAAATCAGTGTTGTAATATAAAACTGAAAATCAATATGAAAAAAAAAACAACTAAGATATTTCGGCTGTTATATAACATAATAAGGAGTTAATATCGAGACAAAATCATGGCGGTTGCGAGTTCAAATCTTAGGCTCACATCTCGTTACTTATTACAACCTATGTGTGTATTCACAGACTTTAACGATTAAAAACATAATATAATTAGTACACAAATGCATCCAAGAGTCACATATGTACATAGTTCTGACCCCAAACTAGGATACATGTCCTGTGTCGTGGGTATCAGAAACTACGAGAGACTTTTCGGTCTCAAAAACACCCAGACCCGAAATAAATATTTGTGGATCACACAAACATTTGTCTCGTTGCGGGGATCACACCCGCGGCCTCCCGTTTCGCAAGCTGGTTTCTAGCCAACTGCGCCACGGGGCTGATTGTTATGTAGAATCCTGCAGACCTAAAAATAATCCTCATGGAATTTCCTAATTTTCCACCTCACGTGTCTAAGAGCTCATTGATCTCCATCTTGCTCTTTTTTTCTCAATTATTTTGAAGTCGACAATTTGAATATAAAACATAGATTCCTGATGACCAAAATCCATCCCTGTCCGGAGTTTGCATGTTCGTATTCAGGATGGAATTAAAAATATTTTTGTGACTTGTTATGATTGAGTTATATGTGGGTGTTTTGTGTAGGTTGGACCATTTGTGAGGTAAGTTGAAGAGGAATTGGGCGCGGCACTTGAGCACCGATGTGTAATTTTTTTTTTTTTTTTAATTAGTGCAGGTATTTGACCACGATCTCACCTGGTGTTAAGCGACGATGCGGTCGACGATGGAGCATGCCTGCCTAGTAGCAGCCTATTCACATTTGATTTAAATTTGTCCAGATTATATCGTACGGGAAACACTTCAGCGGGCAGGGCGTTCCACTCTTTTGCAGTGCGCATTAAAAAAGTAGACCCAAATTATTGTGTTTTTGGGGTAAAGTAAGCGATAGTTGATTAGATATGATTGTAAATATACTGGTAGATTCGAATCGGTAATAGCCCCATTCAAAAATTGCTAAATAACATAGTATGGAAAAAATATCATCATATGGATACGTCAGAGGTCCTGAGACATAATATGGCGCTTTTGTTTGAGAGATCTAGAGATCCCAGGTTCAATTTTTGGATTCAGCTAAGTGTAATGTAAAGCTATCTGTTACAAAAATCTCAGTAGCAATTTAAAGTTTGATAATACAAATGACTATATACTATAAATATAATATAATACCATATAATACCAATGACAATCAGTCTTTCTTTATGTATTTACTTTTTATCATGACCAGGTATAAAAACCCACTCTCACACAAGTATGTTGTAGCCACTATGTGTGCCGCACGTGCCTGCTAGGCATCAGTCACCATTACGTAAATCTTGTCGCGAACCCCCTGCCGTCGAATGGTGAACCCCTAGGGGTTCGCGGACCCCTCTTTAAGAAACCCTGGGTTAGAGTATTATAAAATAATGTGTCTTGTAAATGAATAATCATTTAGCCATAATTGTACAGATCGAAACCTGAAAATACCAAGAAACAAATGCTAAATGGAAAAATTTCGAAGATGGGCATATGTCTTCGACAGTTTTGACGTTGAATGAAATGCGATTTCCTGTATCGAAAGCTTTACAAATGTTTTGGTAAAAATCTTGATCAATAATTTTGTGTTGGTGAGATAATCTTCGGTAACTGATGAACGTATCCCACTTTCTAGGCCAACTGTCAGTCTCAGCTTCTGTTAGTTATAGTAATAAAAAATATACTATGATATAGAGAAATACATTTAATGATTTGAGATAAAAAATATTCTGGTTTTTTTATATCGAAAGCGTATATCAGCTGATTATTGGTGTCTCATTAGATAATATTTTGGTAATCGCTAAATCAGTAAAGCTACTGATAGTAGCTATATAGAAGTAGTTTGATATATTTCATCATCAGCCCATATACGTCCCACTGCTGGGCACGGGCCTCCTCTACAACTGAGAGGGTTTAGGCCTTAGTCCTGATATATTTATGAAATAAATTGTACGAGTATCCTATATTTCAATACGTAAATAAAAAATCTGAGTAGAAAATGTTACCTATAATTAGTTTTACCGCGTTGGCAACATTGGAATTGAAACAAATAGAGGTTATAATGTAGAAACTTTTGTAATAAAGTATTTGTGCATTATTCCTTTTACAAATTACATATCCTTGTAGAAGATACTTTTTCTTTCACTTATATAATGAAACAATTGAACAGGAAATCGAATAAAGTACATCCTTGTCGCTGGGCTGACTGATTAGATACAGTTCTTTCTTAGAGCCGATAAATCTTATAGCGCTCTGAACGTGACGCCTCTCTTGTTCCAGTGCAATTCACGAAAAATAACTATTTGATACATTTAATACATACTTTCATGATTTTGTAATGACGGATTGTTAATGAAGAAAACTATATTCTTTGCATCAGTTAATATCGTTCAAAGGCTCAAACGTAATTCAGCATAATGTGCGTATCCATACTAATAAATGCGAAAGTAACTGTCGGTCTGCTATGCTTTGACGCCTCAATCGCTAGACGTATGGAGATAGTTAGAACCTTGGGAAAGGCATTTAGGTACTTTTTAAACATAACAGGGCCTTATACAATAGAAAACACGTTAACGAAACATTCCTCAGAAAGTTATGATAAAAAGGCGTTTTATTTTTAATTTATAATAATATAAAGAGGTAAGGTTTTTATTCTTCTATATTGTGTTCCCGTGAACACATCGTTCGTCATGATGGCCTCGAGGTTTAGGCACGCGATCGATAATCTCGACGGTCGCAGGTTCAAATCCCAGGCAGTAGGCACACACCTCCGACTTTTCGAAGTTATATGTGTATTCACAAAGAATTATCACGTACTTAAACAGTGAAGGAAAACATCGTGAAGAAACATGCACACCTAAAAGTTCTTAGGAATTTCTTAGGTCACTAAGGAGGAGGAGGACTAAGGCCTTAACCCTCTCAGTTGTAGAGGAGGCCCGTGCCCAGCAGTGGGACGTATATGGACTGATGATGATGAGCACGGAATTAAAAATTGCGCTCGGTCGGAGCAGAGCCCCACAGTTAATAACAGAATAAAAACAGAGACGCCATGACAGATATTTAGGTTCATATATACCTTTAGTCTCTTATACACGACAATAGATGGCGCTATATGAATCTAGATCAAGAGTATATTTACTTACGCAATTACTTCTCCTAGGGGTAGGCACATATATACACCTGCGTTTTTGAATTTGTATTTCATGTCAAAATTAATTAGGAGCGAACGCTAGCCATATAAGGAGGATATCTTTTAAGGCAGGCCAGTAAAGTAACTGAACTGGTAAATACAGTGCGGTTATATGAGATACCGTACCGCCCCAAATGCGCGTGGCGGCCACCGAGAAATTTCAGTCGGTATGTTAGCGTAGGGTATTGGTTAAGGACCCAACTCTACTCAGCGGAAAGTTTCGCGCGCCAAGTTGGAAGGCCAGAGACCCCGACATACATTCCGTCTCCCCTGAGGTACCGAAAGAGAAACTTCAAGCAGTTTCCTCTTATTAATAAAAAGTACAGTGCGGTCAAATAGTTTAAGAAAGATTATTTCTTATCATTCGACATCATTATCGCGACTTGGTGCTATATAGACTGATCCCAGATTACGGAAAATTTACGTGTCTTATTTTCAGATTCCAACTATTGCTCTATAAGTCGAACATCAAGGTAGACACCAAAAAAACGAGTAATAGAGTTTTCGACTTATGGAGGATTTTGACTTTGTGTTTTTTTTATTCAACATAAAGAAGTTTATTTTAATTGCATACAATTTGAGTTAGATAAATATATTGAGGCCCAGTTTTTTTTCCAGTTATGGAGTGCAAATATGTACCAAAATGGCCTGGAGGGACTCACTTATAATTTACTAATTGACTAATAAAAGGGTTGAGATTTCGAGTAATGGAGGTTTCGGTGTTTGAAGGGAAGGGAACAAAACATTTTTCGAGATTGGAACCTCCAACTTATCGAGGTTCGACTTAACGAGGTTCTATTGTATTATGAATTTACTAACAAAAACACTTATAGAAAATGGAACCTAGGATCTCTCGCTCGCACTAGAAACATTATACTTCAGGACCAACAAGTCTTTTCATTGCAAAATCCCCACTTCATTGACATTCCATCCGCTCCAAGTCTATGAATTTGGATCGTCTTTAACATAACTCGGTTATCGCGCGGTGCGGAAAAACAACGCACTTTGCATAATAAACCCTTTCGTCTGCGAACTTTCTCAACTGACATGTCATTGAATATTCCTATAACATTCTATGTTCGGAAAAGATGTTCTGAAGTTCTCGCGCTTTTATGTTTTATTTTTGTGTACTTCCCGGTGCGACGAAAAATGGTTTTTATGGCGTACTTTTATGATAATAAAGTTTAAGTTACATTGACTTGGGTCACATGGTTTATAAATGAGTTGACTTTTCGTAATGAATGTACTTTCATATTCCGCAGAATAAATTTATGAATAGAGTTTTGTTAAAAAAGTGCTACGAAAAACTGCACTCTCTGTCTTATGAAATTATCATTTTATTTCATTGTTTTATTATTTATTTACTTTGTAAAGACATTTTATAAATAGGAATTGATTGTCGACTTAGATTTTAATGTTTCAAGAAGAAAATATATGTAACTTGTCTGAAATGAATAAACTAAAAATCGTTTCCGCGATAAAAAGTATTCCTTAATGGTCTACCTATAATAGACCTTCAAAATTTAAAAATTCTAAAATTAAATATATTATGGCATTCCTTATTTATATATGTCGATACAAAATTTCTCTTTAATCGGCTAGCAGTTAAGGCATGAAAGAACAAACACATATTCGCATTTATATTCATCAAGATAAGAACTGTTATCGCATAAGCAAATATAAAAGCGTTTGAGTAAATCGACAATAATGTCGCCATTTAAATATATCAAAGTATCAGACTAATCCAGATGAGCGCTTGAAGTATTTTCTAAAGAGCTGTGTCTTCATGAATAAACAATTTATTGTCTAGCATAATGGACACCGAGGCGACAGCTTTAAGAAGATATTATATTTCATTGTGGTTTGTGAGTATTTTTCACTAGAATTAATTTGAGTCGTATTTTTCTGACAGTTTTTTTTCCAGTTATAAAACCTCTTTTGTTTGAAAATGGAATGGTTAGTTGGTGCCGTGGCTTGAGTAAGCAGCGATTGAAAGTTCTAGGTTCGATTGCAGGGGCGGGAATAATGTGTAGGTTTTTTTAATGGAAAATTCTTTACATTAATGTAAAGAAATGTAAAATTTTCTATTATCACCAAAACCAACGAGACATTGAAACAAATTTCAAATGGGAAAAATATCTTTTAATGTTTTATTTTTAAGACTGTGGTCTCTTGTCACAAATGGATATAGTATGATCTAAAGATCCTAAGCTCGATCTTTTTTTTTCCTTCTCGAAAGCTGTTTTTTAGTTGGGATTTTCCTTTGGGAAAACGGAGATTTTCCGTAGCAACTCGAAATCTGGAAATGTGCCGAAAAAACAGCAGTAGACCCGCTCTGTATTTCGTAGTACATATTACAATTAGCATATACTGGGTTCAGAAATTCCTACCTCTTTGAAGATATACCTACGCGTAAATGTGTATTTAAGTATGTACTTTGAAAACATTGCACCTTCACTAAATAATTCAAGCAAGACCATATTTCGTGGAATGGAATTTTTTCAACTGAAAAAATTCCGCAGACCAAAGGAATCAGGAACACGAAGTTGTAACATTACACACATGTACGGGTTGGCATCTCGGTCGTATCGGCTTTGTCATATGTAGAAGCCATTTTATTGCAATCCTTATTTAAAATCAGATTTTTGGGAAATGCATGTTTCAATTGGATGGTTTTGGTCAGTATGCGTGGAATGTTTAGGGCAAACTTCTGGTCACATTAAGTAATGAATAATTTACTTTTCGTCTGTTTATTGTATTAAAAAGGTTTTTATAATAATTTTGCAATAAAGTAATAAAAAAATTATATCAAACCGCTTCTTAACTTACTACTTGACGGCCGTCTCTCATTCACATACATTTTAGATAATAGTTATTTAGATGACCTTTACGTTCTTCTTTTAAATTGGGTTATTTCTCGGATTTGGCCTTAATTTATCACATAGCTCTGATATGGGCACAATTAAGTTACAACAGCGTACTTTAAAAGTGTTGGGCGGTCGAAAGGTTTCAACTGGCGAGAATCGATTATGACCATTCCCCAAGCCTCACAGAACAGTTGAATAAGACTAGAAAGGAAATGTTAGCATACCGAGCGTGCCGAACCTACGATTAAACTATCATATGTTTGATACGGCCGCTTCTTAGTAATTCGGGTAGCGTGTAATATCAAGACTTTTGTAAACGTGTGACAACCAATAGCAGCCCTTCAGTTTCGTCTGAATTTTTTATTATTGGTCGTGTAATCGTAGTAGAATGAATTGATGACAGACAAACGGCGATACTCTTCCCCATACAAAATACTGTCTATTTCCCTTCTAATCTTATTCAGTTGTTCTGTAGTCGGCTTGATGCTAAGGCCGATCCTGGAACACCATGCATTCCTAGTTCGAAAGAGTAGTAATTATAAATTCCTCCTTAAAAGAAAATGAAAATATCTTTCTAAAAATTTTGTACATTTAGCACTGTTTGTTCCTACTATGAGATGTGACAAAGGACTTAAATGTGGGTATATAATTACGCTGCGACATTACACCTATTACCATGTCATAATATTATGCTTAATAATCTCAGTACTCAGACAGTCGGACTACTCCAGACCCTCTTTAAAACGTTCATAAAAATCGTTAGCTGGAATAATTTGACGAAGTTTGTAACTAGGAGTTCTGAAAACCTTGCATAAATGGGGTCGTTGACATCTCGCAAATGTTGAGGAGTGATGAGAGTGACTGGTAATTCTTTTTTTTCTCGAAAAATTGCAACTTTGTCTTGAGTTTCTGATAAAAATTAAAGCGTACTGGCTAAAGAAATAGGATATTTTTTTCACAATTCAGAATGTTTTAACCTATTGATAAGTGCAGATGAGCGAGAAACTAATTTCTACGAGTCTGCACACTTAAGAAGTCCTGTTTGGAATTTAGAAAACGTACCGTACCGCAGTAGTAAAATGTTCTCGCAGAAATCTGACGTGGCAATGTTTTAGCGTTTCCTATTTCTTTTAGAATTTCTTAAGCGTCCGAGAGGTAGTGAAGCTAATGAAATGAAATGAAACAACTATATACTCGTACATTAATACTCGTGGTAGTAAGGAAAACGTAAAAAAAATATTTTTTTTGTCGGGACTTTTTTTAATGTCACGGTGTTTGTAATCACCGTGGCTAATGCCTGTCTTAGTTTTCAATCAAAGTCTTAGACATCCTGTACAGTACAATATTTTAATTGCAAAAGTAACTGATTGTCTATCCTTTACGCTTTCACGCCTAAACCACTGGACCGATTTAAATTATTTTTGGAATGAAGATAGACAGTACATTGGCCAAGGACATAGGGTACTTTTTATTCTGGAAAAATGCAGTGTCCCCGTGGGATAAAGACGAAATTCAAAACTGCGCCCGAGCTGAGCCGGATCCCACAGCTAGTAAAAAATATAGTCTCTTCACTTGAGTTAAAAATAACGTATACTACGAAAGTTATCCTTTATTTGTAGTACCATAAAGTCTCGCAACCGTAGTCGTAAACAGTATAGACGTAACTCATACACGTATATCGTGCCCTTATAAATCATTCCACGATTTTGTGCTCCGTGTATGCAAATTAAGGCGAGTTAATGTTATTAATGCCTCGTGGCTCAAGTACACGCCGTGCGATCTAGAGGTCCCGGGTTCGATTCCTGGGCCAGGAAAAGTGTTATTGGATTTTTCTATTAAATTCTCAGTAGCATCACGGAGTCTGGAATTGTGCTTGAAAAACGGAAATAGACTCGCCCCCTATTACGTGGGACTGATACATACCTGGCGAAATGTGGGTACAGTAATGCACCTCTGCCTACCTCTTCGGGGAACATAGGCGTGAGGTTATGTATGTACGTAAATTAAATTATTTGTAAAATATTGTGTTGATTAAATGTATTGCAGATTTACATAATTACATAAAAAAATAATTCATAACAATTGAAATTTCACTCCTTATTCACATGCAGTCACACTTTTTTCTTCATTCACTTAAGACTTCAATTCACAAAAGATCTTGAGGACTAAAATAGTACCGCTTCATTTAACACAGCAATCCTTTGCTTATATATTCTATGATGCAGAATTTTTCGCGCAGATTATATCGACTAACGTCAACGTCTTAGCGACTAAATCACGTCTTCAGCAAGTCTTAATCTCTGCTTTAGACATTATTTCTGTAAATTGTTACCGAAATTCGCGCATGGCTTGGTACGAGCGTTATCTCTATTCGCCTCACCTCAATATTGGATTACGGATCGGCCTTCTTCGGGCTTTTGGAATTTTTCGAGCTTAAAACTTGTCTGTTAAATTTAACAGTTGTTAGGGGAGAATTATATATTAATGTGATTATCTTTAGTAAATTATAGATGCAGAAGCGAGTTTGTTTGTTACTATTTCACGACTTGTATGCGTGTTTTTAGGATTTTTCGCTAAATTTTTTTGAGATGGCATTCTGGAGAGTATCATGGGAATGTTTTTGGGCGGTTTTTATACTAAGTAATAAAATGATTTGATCTTTTAATTGTAAATAATAAATCCTTTTAAAAGTTAGTTCTGATTATATAATTAAATAAAATGGTGTACTCCATCGAGGGATCTTAGATCTTATCATTTTGTCACTGGTTCGGACAAAATGTTATTACTTTTGGCCTGTAATGAATCTCAAGAGCAACAAATAGTCTGACAATAATGTATGATAAAAGTAGTGATGGCCTAGAGGCTTAGGGTCGGCGGTCGTGGGTTCAAACCCCAGGTACACACCTCTGACTTGTCGAAGTTATGTGTGTATTCACAAATAATTATTACTTATTTTAATGGTGAAGGAAAACATCGTGATGAAACCTGCAGACTTCAAAATTCATAGAAATTTCTTAGGTGTGTAGTCCGCCAACCCGCACTAGGCTAGCGTGGTGGACTACACACACAATGGTAGAGGAGGCCCGTGCCCAGCAGTGGGACGTACTCGTACATATGTATATGGGCTGAGGATGATGATGAAACAGCAATGATCTGTTCTCTTGTTACGTAACACTTAAAAGTCCAGAGCTCTGTCGATAACTTGGTGGTAATTCCACTACCGTACTTTTTCATTACACAAGTATGGGTGCACGTATGTAAGAGTATACTATGCCTAAGCCTTCCTTTCATTTACTCAGGGTTAATGCTAGCTTGCTGCATCAAGTTAGGATAAATTATGCAACACCGATTAAGCACAAAATTGCAAAACAACGCGCGAAGTGAGAAAGATTAACAAGAAACCACCGAAGTAAAACTTGCTCTGTGTTTTCGAGAACAAAGTCAGGCTTCCGCGGGCTTTAAAAATCCAGACCCGTAAATGGAGAACAGACTTACTAGGCGTGAATTTGCGAATAGGGTTTGCATATTAATCTTGCGTATTGGTACCGGCAGTTCCCTTGATACTTTGCCTACCATATAGGGTAGCAGTAAATTTAAACTTTATTTATTTATTTAAGCAAAATTTCTGACAAAAAAAAACAATGAATTATGAACTATCTTATGAACCAACTTAAAGACTAAAAATTGAGCGCCGGTACTTAAAGGTAACCCTGAACTTTAAGCACCAGCAACCTTCCATTTGTACAGGTTGAGTATAGGTAACAATTATAAAATAGTTATACTAACAATGAAAAACAATAATAAAGAAAATTAAGTTTGCAGACAATAAAAAAAAGATAAAATAAAAATCTAGTAACAAAGTAATTTCTAAAATTAAATCTAATTAAATTAGCACTCAAGAATGTGGTAGCCTCTAGGTATAAGTCGTGATGGCCTCGAGGTTTGGGCACGCGGTCGAGAATCTCGACGGTCGCGGGTTCAAACCCCAGGCACACACCTCTGACTTTTTCAAGTTATGTGTGTATTCACATTGAATTATCACGTACTTTAACGGTGAAGGAAAACATCGTGATAAAACCTGCACACCTAAAAGTTCTTAGGAATTTCTTAGGTGTGTAGTCCGCCAACCCGCACTAGGCCAGCGTGGTGGACTAAGGCCTAAACCCTCTCAGTTGTAGAGGAGGCCCGTGCCCGGCAGTGGGACGTATATGGGCTGATGATGATGTGGTAGCCTCAAGAATATTACGCGGTTGACAAAGATTTGAATTATGAATGCATCTCCAATGGATTGTTAAACTTAAATGGTAAAAATAAAAATGCGAAATGTTAATACAGAAGAGTTCATAAGAATTTATTGGGTGGGTACATGAAGACCAATCCGCCTTAAGCCAACGTGGTGAAGGAAGGTAAAAAAACTAACAATGTTCTCCAATGGAAAGTCGAATTGATGTCTAAGTCAGACAGCGTCTTTTTGTCAGCTGCTCCGTGATGTTATTGAAATTTTCTTAACGGGTATTCCAATAACGCTTTGTATGGTTCGGGAATCAAACCAGTATATCACATAAACATAAGTCATTCGCCTCTGAAGGTAAAATATTATATAACAAACTTTAATCTTTCCCATGATTGACTATGGTGATGATTGTTTTAACATTTACACACCTGCCTCATCTCATCTCTGCATCACCCTAGGTTTGACTGTAAGAGAATGCCTTAGGCATTAAGTCCGTATACGAACTGTATAAAGTGTGAATAAATAAATATAATACAGCATAGCAGCAGTGCATAGTAGCAGTGATGGCCTCGAGGTTTAGGCGCGCGATCGATAATTTCGGCGGTCGCAGGTTCAACACACACCTCTGACTTTTCGAAGTTATGTGTGTATTCACAATGAATTATCACTTGCTTTAACGGTGAAGGAAAACATCTTATCATATATAGTATTTTGAAGAGGTAGATATAGCCACGGTGCGATCAATAGCCGGCCCAATAATAAAAATAAAACAATATCTGCCTCGTGCCTCGTGGTCTCGCGGTACAAGTATGTACCGGGCGATCTAGAGGTCCTAGGTTCGATTCCCGGGTCGGGCAAAGTGTTATTGGGTTTTTCCATCAGGAAATTCTCGGTAACAGCACGGAGTCTGGAAATGTGCCCGAAAAACGGCAATAGGCTAGCCCCCTATTACATGGGACTGATACATACTTGGCGAAATGTGGGTGCAGAAATGCACCTCTGCCTACCTCTTCGGGGAATACAGGCGTGAGTTTATGTATGTATGTAAAAAATATCTTGAAGCTACTCTACAATTTCGTTTAATTATAATCGTATCCATCCCAATATCAACCATTTAAGAATTTCGATTTCAGGATAATCCTTTACATCCAAGATGGCATATTTGTTTATATTGGTTAGATTGAAGAAACCTTTGTCGTTTACATAGTGTGTTGACAATTGCTATTATCGAGAGCTCAGACATCGTAATAGAATCTAAACAAAAAGTATGGAATGAACGTGACAAATCGTAAAAATTCCGAGACTATTGTCATATTCGTACGTTTTTATCGTTTCTTATAGCGATTTCCCTTATGAATAGATAATCTACGCCCTCCGGGGCCAAGGCAGTTACTTTACACACTTAAATAAAGATTATATGATATTTTTTGACTACTTCAATTTTATGTTTAAACTGTTAGTGGAAATTGTTTTGGATTGTGTACTATATTTTTACTTTACTATATATTTAACTATTAGTGAAAGTTTATATTTTTAATTCACTCATTACATATCTGTGGAAAATTCTGCGTGGTTTGGTCCTCCAACATGACATACTTGTAGCGATACAACTTTGGGTTCCCAACGGCTACGTCTTCTATCGTCACCGGCAACCGTTGTTTCTTGTGCCTACTGGAAGAACTAGCCTTACTAATTACGCCCCCTTCACACCGGCTATTAGATCGTTAAATGTAATTGCACAATTTATTGATATATTTAGTTGTAGCCTACCGAAATTCACTGAAGCCGCATATTTATGTGCATTGAAAAAAACTTGTAATATATATAAGTAGTTAAGTGATTTTGCTATTTATAGCATCGCATTGGTATACACTGTAATTGATGTTATAAATTAATTTAATAAATAAATAAACATAAAAATAAATAATAATAAAACAAAAAAATTGTAATTGTTCTGTATATTTCCCAAAAAAAAACACAATTACATTTGATGATCTAATTGTTGTATACAATAATCAAGAAACCCTTCAAATAAAGAAGCTTACGATTTTCACAGAGGCTATTCATACAAGTCACGTTCCTAAAGTTCGAGGTCACAGTATTTAAATAATTGAAAGGAGAATAGGGGATTTGTTTCCGTCATCCCTATTCCCACCTCTTTAATCAATCTCATGCATTCAGAGTGCTTTTTGTTCTCATCACATAATTGGAGTAATCTGGAGGAAAATGTTTTGTTACACGCCTACGTGATCGGGGCATTCGTTTGATAAAATGCTCTTTCATTCGTACAGATATATACAGATCAAAGTCTTTGAAGCAGGTTGGATGTATAAGGTTTGCTCGGGAGCAATGTAATCAAAAGTCTCTTATCCCCTTTTAGAGATCCGTTTCAGTACCAAAATTCCTTAAAATTGCTTCGTCTATTAAGGTGTTGAGACGTAGAAGACACACAAAGAAAGTTGTTTTCGCTTTTAATTTATTGGTAAAGAACAAAGATGGGAGTAAATACTCTTAACACCACCTAACTAATATCTTAAATCGCAACTTTTTTTAAAAGATGTTCGTCACTGAGCTTAGTCCCGTATTATGGAAAACTACGTAGACAAAAAAATACATATTACAGATACTTAAAATACTCTTTTGACAGCCCCGTTGACACCAGACAGCTTGTGAAACAAGGGATCGTAGATTCGATCCCCGCACCGAGACAAATGGTTTTGTGATCAATTCATGTGTTTTTTCTGGGCCTGGGTATTTGTGAGACCGTAGTTTTTGATACCCACGATACAATAATTATATCTTAGGATGGGGTCATAACTATTTATGTGACTGTTGAGTGTATTTATTCTTTTTTTTCTTAGACGGTACAAATATTTAACCGTGCGGAAATTTAATCCTTCTACCTCAAAGCTAATTTCTGAACCCTAAACCAATTCGGACGTCAAAATGTGTGGAAATTTTGTATATACATACATACATAAATTCACGCCTGTATTGCCCGAAGGGGTAGGCAGAGGTGCAATACTGCAGCCA
This sequence comes from Hemaris fuciformis, assembly GCA_907164795.1. Classification (NCBI taxonomy): domain Eukaryota; kingdom Metazoa; phylum Arthropoda; class Insecta; order Lepidoptera; family Sphingidae; genus Hemaris; species Hemaris fuciformis. Next base: position 4,654,446 of record OU015454.1, read on the forward strand.
TATTTCGCCAGGTATGTATCACATACATATGTACATACATAAACTCACGCCTGTATTCCCTGAAGGGGTAGGCAGAAGTGCATTTCTGCAGCCACATTTCGCAAGGTATGTATCAGTCCCACGTAATAGGGAGCGAGTCTATTGCCGTTTTTGGGGCACATTTCCAGTCTCCGTGCTGCTGTTAAGAATTTCCTAATTGAAAAAAATAATAACACTTTGCCCGACCCAGGAATCGAACCCAGTACTTTTGTATATACATACATATATTAAAATCCTAACACATCTGGCATCGGGTAACCCTTGAAAACCTCTCCCTAGAGGTAAGTTCCTGCATAGACATTAACAAAGCAATTTACTTAGCCAGTATTTCCCAATCAAGATAATGCAATCAAGTTTGCACAAGGACCGCACACGACGCCTTGCTGTAATTTAAATAGTTGCTCTGTCGAGAGAACGCATTTGTGTAAAGTTGGGATCGATTTACTTCGTCCGGAGTTCCACAATTAGAGCCATTTGCCTATGGTAAATTCGTCTTCGTCTCTAAAGTAGTGATGGCCTCGAGGTACAGACGCGTGGTTGAGAATCTGGGCAGTCGCAGGTTCAAACCCCAGGCCCATCTCTGACTTTTCGAAGTTATTTGTGTATTCATAATGAATTATCACTTACTTTAGCGGTGAAGGAAAACATCGTGAGGCAACCTGCACAAATAAAAATGCTTAGGATTTTCTTAGGTGTGTAGTCCACCAACCCACACTAGATCAGCGTGGTGGACTAAGGCCTAAACCTTCTCCGCTGTAAAGAATGCCCGTGCCCAGCAGTAGGACGTATATGGGCTAATGATGATGATGACAGATGACAGAGCCTATCGATAAGCAATACATTGCAATCCTGAGCATAAACTTTATCTAAAACTGAGTAGGGGTTAGACTAGCCCCCCACCTAGCACAGTACGGGTTGACAGACAGGAAGTTTAAGCTATGTTGGTTTCCTCACTATGTTTTCTTTCCTAATAAAGAACAAAAGGTATATTCCGAAAAGCCTGTGTGTGCCTGGGTTTAGGACCTGCGAACGCGAAGATTTGTCTCGACACACCGTGCGTCTAATTTTCGAGTCTTTAAGGTTATCCAGACAGCATACATTTTATGAAAAGAAAGAAGAAAGGAAAAGAATTTCAACTCTTCTGCACTAACACTAAAAAGAAGGGAAATAATTACCACATTTCTTTTCCAATAATAAGAAAGAAAATAATTACCCATTGTAAGGTTTTTTTAATGTTTCATTTCATTTAAATCGTCTAAATTTTGAGTCAAACTTTTGAGTCATTTACAGTCTGGGTTCAGGCCTGGGCATAGCACTACCTCCGCGCTCCTCAAAGTGACTGGCGATATTAGGGCTGGTATGGAGAAATCGGAAGTCACTGTTTTGGCTCTGGTTGATTTTTCCAATGCCTTTAATACCGTCAGCCACGACCTCCTATTAGCCATCCTTTCCCACCTTATGATTTCGCCTGAGGCATTGGATTGGTTCTCTAGCTATCTTCAGGGACGTCAGCAATCGGTGCGTCTTGGCGATTTATCGTCAAATTGGCGCAATTTGAATGCTGGTGTCCCTCAGGGCGGTATACTTTCTCCCATGTTATTTTCCATTTTTATTAATCTCATAACACAAGAGCTTCAATGTGCGTATCATCTGTATGCCGACGACTTGCAGATTTATGCCCAGACTGGTGTCGACTCTGTGACTTCTGCGATAAATAAAGTTAACAGTGATCTGGCTCGGATCAAGTCTTGGTCAGATAATTTTGGCTTAACAGTCAATCCCGCCAAATGTCAGGCCATGATTGTAGGGAGCCCAAGAATGATGAGTAAACTGGATTTTAAAACTATACCATATGTCGTTTTTAATAGCTCTCATATCCCTTGGTGCTCCAGTGTTAAAAATCTAGGGCTTCAAATTGACTCCACTTTTAGCTGGCGAGCTCAGGTTAACTCGGTGTCGCAGAAAGTCACAGGGTCTCTTCGCACTCTGTATCGCTTGAAGAACTTTCTTCCCTCAAAAACCAAAGCGTTGCTTGTGCAAACCTTAATATTCCCTATAATCGACTATGGTGACGTGTGTTATTTCGATCTGAATGCAGAATACCTCAATAAGTATGACCGCCTTCTTAATAACTGCATTCGATTCATTTTTAACCTTCGCAAATATGATCACGTTTCCTTTTTCCGTTCTCAGCTCAACTGGTTACCTATCCGCCAGCGCCGATCGCTGCGCGCGCTCACTACTCTTTTTTCAATTATTAAGTCTTCTACTACGCCCTCCTATCTGTCTCCTCTCTTTCGATACTTAGGAAGTAACCATGACAGGAACCTTCGCTCTTCCAATAATCTTCTCCTTTCATGCCCTTCTCATAGCTCAGACTTTCTTCACTCTTCTTTCTTCATTCAGTCTATCCTTCTTTGGAACGCACTCCCTCTCGAAATCAGGATGTTGACAAGCCGTTTATCGTTTAAATTAAGGGTTCGACAACTATTCTTAAAACGATTGTCAGAAGCTCCATAGTATGTATTATATTTGTATATATGTGTATGTATTTATATTTTATACTTATATATAAATAGCATTATAGTATATCTATATGTACTTTATGTATATATGTTTATGTAATGGTCTATTTAAATATATTTGTTTATTTTAATTTCTATTATAATTATAATATATTCATATTATATATTTTTAATCATGACAATTTATATTTTATGCACCTATTCATTAATATTTTTTCTCTGCATCACCCCAAGGTTGACTGGTAGATAATGCCTTAGGCATTAAGTCCGCCTTTATACAATGTATATAAAGCATAAATAAATAAATAAATAAATAAATTAAAGCATTAATGTTAAATCACGGGTCGGGCTCAAGCGATATCCGATGAGTTCTGTATTGAATTTTTGTATTTTTAAGCCGATTGAATTAAGCAAATCACTCGGTATTTTTGCAAATGTAATTAATATTTCTATTTTATCAGTCCTCAAAGAACTGATTTAACAGCCTTAGTTATGTTTAAATTATTAAAGTATGTGTAATTTTAAAGTAAGTGAGAATTCATTGTGAACACATAACTTCGAAAAGTCAGAGGTGTGTGCCTGGGGTTTGAACGCGTGACCGCTGAGCATCTCGACCGCACGCCTAAACCTCGAGGCCATCAGTACTTGCGAGGTGTGGGTGTAGAAACACACTGCTAAATTCCCCTTCAGGTGTGATCGAGTGAAGTTTGACGATAGATATAAAATATTTATGTACAGCCTGTAGTGTTACGTAAAAGATTTTCGCGTTCAGCAATGCACAATGTGCCAAAATGTCGGCCGAGGCTCTTTGCATAATGTGAACCAGCGTTTAGGTATTAAATTTTTGTCGCATGTCGGAAAAGCGCTCAAAAATGTAATATTGAAATTTAATGTCTGATCCCGAGTTTGTAACATGTTGTCGTATAAATATGTTGATGAGTCTTAGATGATATTTTGTAGAATTACTTTAAGTAGGTAGGTACTAGGATTATAAATTGCAGTAGTACGGGTATTTTACATACATTTATTTATTTTACATACGGTATATTATTATAATTATTATAGCAGCTTTATTGTGCACCACATACATAAGTAAAAAAAATAAAAAATAAAAAAAAAAAAGCTACCTTATAAACTATTGTGCCACAATGGGCGATCTTATCGCTATTAGCAATCTCTTCCAGACTACCCAGAGAAAGAAAAGTAATTATAAAACAGGAAATAAAATAAAAAATAATAATAATAAATGACAAAACAAAAACAAAAAGCATTGATAAAAAAAAATTAAAACTAAGTACACAAATATATTGTAAATTACACCAGTATACCGTATTTACAGTAGTTGCTATCCGGGTGGACATGAATATCCTATCCGGTAGTTTTTTTTAATAATAACCTATGATATATGCCATTGCTGGGCAAAGGTCTTCCTCTTGATGAATGAAGGTCCACTCCTCTTTCTCCATCTTATTCGGTGAAATAGAGAAAAAATGGAATGGAGACAATGTAGGTTAATTTAAATTTATGAATGTATCTGATAGAATAATAAAACACGTAAGAACAATATACATTTATTGACGTACTACCAAAGCTCCATTGTTAAAATAATATAGCAAATCACATACCAATTGCTGTGAATGAATAGAAAATCAGAATTAAAATATATAAGACAAACCATTTTGAATAACAACAATTACAAAAAAATAAACAAATATATACCCCGCCAAACCTGCAACGAAATTAATTCAAAAAGAAAACAATTCGATGGACTTGGAACAAAATAGTTGCCCACTACCTTCTGGGTTAATATTAGACTAAGAAGTTCCTTAACATAATAATAAAACAATTGAAGCCAGATGTAAAAGACCATTTAAATGTTTATATGCGACCAAAATTTCGATCTGTTATATCAAAAAATTGCTGCAGTCAATAGTTTTTTGTATACTTCGACTCGGCAAACGTGGTGTATGGCGCCCTCTGGCTAGGTGGGGTGACGATATTCGCAAAATGGCTGGCAGCAATCGAATGAGGAGAGCCGAAGATCGAGCCCAGTGGCGTGCCATAGAAGAGGCCTATGTCCAGCAGTGGACTTAAGAAAGGCTGCTAATGATGATGATGATGATACTGGTACGACAAAATGACAAACAGGTACCTGACGGTAAGCTCGATGCTAACCAAATAGAGCATGAAATGACGAGAGATGATATAAATATTTATAATTGCGTGCTTCTGTCGGAATTTAAAGCACATAACTTTATCAGAGTAAAAAGTCCCCGAGGTTTAAAGTTTCATGAATAATTAAACGTGTACAGCTATGATCGTGGTGTCGTCAGGCCAATTTAATCGAAAAAGGTTTTTTCCCTTGGGTCTAGCACTGTTTGATGTGGCTAGGCTTGTCGTCAAGTTAAAACTGTATCACAAGTCACTAGATTTCGTAATCTAAACATTAATTATGTAAGTAAAACTAATGCGAAAAATAACCTTAGGAAATTGACTTAGAGGTTTATCAATTATTCTGTCTAATTTGTTGTGTGGCTATGTTATACATGAACTGTTTACCTAGTCTTAGTTGTTTTTGGGTGTCGTTTTTGTTTTTGCGATGTGATAATTTACCTTTATAAAACTATATTCAATGTTTATAATTGTATTCTTGGTCTCCTATCACCTATCATACGTAAATACTCCATAGATTGTTAGACATAATAATATTTATGTAACAATATTTTCATTAAGAATCCATTTTTAAATGGAAGTCATCCCAAGAGAATATTAAAAGCAAACTCACAGTAACTTCTTTCCGAAGTTTTACTCGTAGTACAATTTCGCATTTAACTCCCTCGCGGCATTATCTTACCAAGTTGCTTTCCAAGAGATACAAACAAAATGTTTTTTATGCAATATTGATGAAAAAAATTGTTTCACAGTTCATAAAATGTTTGTGTGATCCACAAATATTTGTTTCGGGTCTGGGTGTTTGTGACAGCGAAAAGTGTCTCATAGTTTCCGATACCCAAGACAGAAGACCTGTATATTTATATTGTGGAGAAGACTTATCGTAAGGACTTAAGGATATTAAGTTCTTTACGTCCTTATGCTATGTCTTTTAATAAAACACTTGCGGTAGGGCCTATTTCCCTTTTATATTTATCCTGTTTTCTTTCCTAAAGTCAAACCTTTGTCTTTATCAAAAATAATCTAAATCGGTAAGGTAGTTTTTGAGTTTAACCGTAAGAAAAATCACATAAGCCATCAAATCTTTCTTTTTTATAATATTATTACAGACAAACTGTAATAAACAAAAACATTTTCTCTAAATATAGTTTGAAGAACTATTATTGCTAGCTTGTAATAATATCTCTTAAATGGTAGTAAATATGGCTAATGGGATCATTTTAAAACCAAAAACGTCACTTGAGGACTGATAAGAAAACTTTATTTCAAATTTAACATTTTGAATTTATTCTTTCTTGATGAAACACAATCATTATAAAATTTATATAAAATATTACAAATTATGTCAGACAAGTAGACATGTTACGTCTTCAAGTGATTTTAACGGAATCAACAAATATGACACAATTCAATCTAAACAAGTAAAACTGACATTCCAAATTTAAACTAATTAAAACATAATACATAAACCAACCAGATCAGAGTTTACATCAAAAGAGTATGTATAATCTGAGATTACTAATCAACAATACCAAGTGACATAAGACTTTTACTCGTAAACTGATCTTTTTATGTGCCAAAACAAAAACCATCAATATTCGACTTCTAAATAATTCCTCAGGTACTACAAAATTCCGCTGTAAAAAGCTAGGTTAGGTGCTTCTAATAAATAAAACATAGCCTTCGTGCCGAAGTTTGTACCGCGAACTATTTAACTGTATTAAGTAATTGAAGTTCACAATTCATTGTGCTCCAAGACTTGCGGTCATGTTCGATTTGTTTCAAAGATTTATGTCTCCCTAGTATGCATTAACAACTAAAGCAAGAAAGTAAGAAATTTGAAATCGAATTGAAGCGAGTTAATTTGAGAAGTTTTACTTCAATAACTCTCAAGCATCGAAAACATTGGATTTTTTTGTGAAATGTATAAATTAAGTTTTTAGTACATTAAGAAAAAGTATGGGATATACATATATGGGAATAATATGGGAAAAAATAATAATTTTAGTATTTTTTTCTGCGATATATGAAGTCGGATCATAATGCTCTTCCTAAGTCGACAAAAATTATCAATTTGATAAAAATACATTAACATCACCTTAACATTTTTTACAGCGGAAAAATATTTTATTAGGAAAATTGTATGAAATTACGAATTTCATCAGAAACAATAAAAATAAAAGCCCTAACAACTAAAGAAAAATGTTAAATATAGTGTCCTAAAAATAGGACAGTAGGGAGGAATGGGTTAATAGGCTCGCCGTTTGCGTGGGATATAAAACACTATCGACAAACCTGGGGTGCAGAAATGCACCTCTGCCTACCATTTTGGGGATACAGGCGTGAATGTTGACGTATGAATAGGAATGGAATAGGAATGAGCGTATTTAGTGACGTAAGATGGGAGTCTAAACATTTTGACACTCTATTAGGCTTTGACTAATTTGTACATGTAGTGTTGTCATTTAATTTTCCCAGTATAATAAATTAGGGCAGTTGATTATGCACTACCATGTGATACGAGAGACGGCGTGTTCGATACCCACAGAACCAATGTGTGTGATCCGCAAATATTTGTTTTGGTCTGAGCGTATGTGAGACCGATACCTAAGTCTCCTGTAGTTTCTGATAAGACTAATAAGACGGGTAATAAGACTTGCATCGTCGTTGGGGTTAAATTGATGTATGTAAAATTGTAGGTTTATTTTTTATTTACGTATGAAGCAGTTCTCATTTAAAAAAACATTAGAAAGGTTATACACAAAATTTATTTGTGATTGCAATAGGCAAAATAAAAAATATAAAAGCAGATTTATGTAGAGCAAAAACGAAAACACGTAATGTTTTAAAAGCTGAAACATCTGGAAAGGATTATAATAAGCTATTATTAAAAAGCTTTTGCAAAACTTTTTGTTGGCTACATTAAAAACGATTAATTATTCAGATATTTAGAGAAAATACGAATTATCTATTCATACCCTGATATTATAAATTTGCTAAGCTTTCACGCTTGTACTTCTCAACTGATTAAAAAAATCCCTACTGATATAGGCTAGATTTCAACCCAAAAAAAATGTTCTTGAGGAGTTATAAAAAAAAAAGGATTAATATATTTAGACGTCAAGAATTTTCGTAAGTTTCTAGATTGAATACTGAAGGTCGCACAAACGAAGTCGTTATCTAAGGCTAGTTTATTAATAAAATTTGATATACATACGCGGACGCCGAATTCTGAATAATATTAGCATCAGAGTAAATTGCCTCGCGGTTAGTTTACGGAAAGTTTAGTTTACGGGCGAAACGGTTTTTTTTTGCATCAATGAATATTTATATTGAATTGAACAGGAGACTGCATAAGCTTTTACTTTTCAGTTTTCTTTGTGTCGATTGTATTGGGGCTTAGCGTATGCTACAAGATGGCGCTATATTCAGTTATTCTACGTCAAACATTCAGGTCTTGGACAGCCCGCATTCATTTAAGGCAGTGGCACCACCAGAATCCAACCATCTTATAATTTATAGTAGCCTCGTGGTCTCGCGGTACAAGTATGTGCCGTGGGATCTAGAGGTCCTGGGTTCGATTCCCGGGTCGGGCAAAGTGTTATTGGGTATTTCCATTAGGAAATTCTCAGTAACAGCACGGAGTCTGGAAATGTGCCCGAAGAACGGCAATAGGCTCGCCCCCTATTACGTGGGACTGATACATACCTGGCGAAATGTGGGTGCAGAAATGCACCTCTGCCTTCGGGGAATACAGGCGTGAGTTTATGTATGTATGTATGTAGTTTAAAATAGTAGCCTATGGTAAGGACTATCTAGGTCCTTATAAAGACACGCTGATCTTCACCGCTCGGTGTTATTTCTTGGCGTGCCTCTGTCGATTCTGGTGTACTTAAGTTAGTAGTGGGTAGGTGGTGGTGGAATACCCTATTATATTACATATGTATATGTATGTATAGCATCTGTGATCATCATCAGCTCATATACGTTCCACTGCTGGGCACGGGACTCCTCTACGACTGAGAGGGTTTAAGTTAGTACAGCACGCTTAGTACACCACGTTGGCTTAGTGCGAGTTGGTGGACTTCATCATCATCATCAGCCCAAATACGTCCCACTGCTGGGCACGGGCCTCCTCTACAACTGAGAGGTTTAAGGCCTTAGTCCACCACGCTGGCCTAGTGCGGGTTGGCGGACTACACACCTAAGAAATTCCTAAAAACTTTTTAGGTGTGCAGGTTTTATCACGATGTTTTCCTTCAGTTGGTGGACTACACACCTAAGAAATTCCTTAGAAATTTTTAGGTGTGCAGGTTTCCTCACGATGTCCTTCACTGTTAAAGTTAGTGATTTTTCATTGAGAATACACACATAACTTTGAAAAGTCGGAGGTGTGTGCCTGGGGTTTGAACCCGCGACCTCCGAGATTCTCGACCACGCGCCTAAACCTCGAGGCCATCACTACTATGTATGTATATGTAAGATATTTTTATGCCGACTACAATGTGGCTAACATAAAAAAACCTTAATACAAGACCCACAAAGTTTGTAATCACATATGTTCCAGTAAATGTGGTTATAAATTCGTGGTTTACCTAGTTCATAAACCGCCATGTTTTATTCAACATACTGAACATTGATCTGTGTGGTTTCGCTCGCTTTGCATTGGATAATCGGGAATCAGTGCCGATTCAGATACCGTAATAAATTAGGCACGATTCTGCTGAAATTATAGCGCTATAAAGCTTATATCGGTTGGTAGCAAATCATTCGGATGTAATTTGTTTAATCGAAATGTTTTAAATAGATGAGTCGAATACTTTGCACCCTTATTGATCATCGATGTGAAAGGTTATATATTATTTTATAATATGACAATAAAAAAGTCGTTTTATTGTTGGCGTTACAACAGCCGGTAAATTTTCCTATGTTATCTTAATGATTACTACCACTTTGTCCAATAATGTGGGGTGGGATTCCTGGACTCTGAAAGCGCTTCCAGTAGTGGGTCCAACTATTTACTACCAGGCATAACGTGGCATAATGGTCGTAGAAATGAAGAAAAGTTTGGTAGTTTAGGCGTGAAAGCATAACACTGTTACACTTGCATTTATTAAACTCATCTCAGTGTCCCTGTTGTTATTTATAATTCTTTTTTCTCCTTGTTTAAAGCGTTCATGTAAGTTTACAAGCCGTCTAACTTTAAAAAAATAACAGTGTTCTTGTAGATTCATCATCATCATCATCAGCCCATATACGTCCCACTACTGGGCACGGGCCTCCTCTACCATTGAGAGGGTTGAGGCCTTAGTCCACCACGCTGGCCTAGTGCGGGTTGGCAAACTACACACCTAATAAATTTCTAAGAACTTTTAGGTGTGCAGGTTTCATCACGATGTTTTCCTTCACCGTTAAAGTACGTGATAATTCATTGTGAATACACACATAACCTCGAAAAGTCAGAGGTGGGTGCCTGGGCTTTGAACCCGCGACTCGAGGCCATCACTGCACTGCTATCACGACTTATATGTTCTTGTGACTTGACTTATGTGTTATACGTTCTTGTAGATTAAATATTATAAAATAAAAAAATGTTTAATAAAAAAGAAAAAAGTATGGAATACGGACGCTCAGATTGCGATCAATGCAGTAGATTTGCAAGTCCGCAAATTTTTCGCTCCGCTACGATTTATGTCGACTCGTCTCAGTTTCGTCGCGGATTAAGTTAGATTTTTTGGTTATTTGCCTGTGTATCTTATTGGAAGATAATAAATGAGTTAGGACTTATCCCCTTAGATCTTTTCGGTTTTAAGTTCAGCCCAAATAAATTTACATTGATTTAGGTTAATTCTCTGTGACAGACATGTTTTTTTGGATTGGATTTAAGCTATAGACAGACTACCTTGGTATCGTGGCACAAGATAGTATCGTATCGTGTTTTGTGGGATCAAGGCGTTCAAAGTTCGAAAGTGTTATTAGAAATTTGTCAGTAATTTCTTAGATTCAGAGAGTATTTATAAATACTGACTGACTGCCTCGTGGTCTCGCGGTACAAGTATGTGCCGAGCGATCTAGAGGTCCTGGGTTCGATTCCCGGGTCGGGCAAAGTGTTATTGGGTTTTTCCATTAGGAAATTCTCGGTAACAGCACGGAGTCTGGAAATGTGCCCGAAAAACGGCAATAGGCTCGCCCCCTATTACGTGGGACTGATACATACTTGGCGAAATGTGGGTGCAGAGATGCGCCTCTGCCTACCCCTTCGGGGAATACAGGCGTGAGTTTATGTATGTATGTATGTATAAATACGGCAATAGACTCCGTCCTCTTACGTGGCACCTTAAACACAATTGGCGAATCTTGAGTACAGAAATGATTCCTCCTCCTTTGGGTATAAATTCGCGGGTGTATGACTTTGATTTAATCTAGCTTTTCTGTTTAAATACATTTCTAAAGAATTTATTGCTCATACGAGTAGGTATATATTGATAGTTGTAGAGGAGGCCCCTGTCCAGCAGTGGAAGGTATGTGGGTTGATAATGATGTTTATTTACACTTTATACATTTTGTATAGGTGGACTCAATGCCTAAGGCATTCTCTTACAGTCAAACCTAGGGTGAGGCAGAGATGAAATGAGGCAGGTGTGTAAATATAATTACAATACTATGAATAAAATACACACACATATACACACAATTCATATACAGAATACATAATTTAAAAAAAGAAATTTACTGTTATGAAGATTCTGCATGATCTTATGTATTGATAGCATTTATTCTTCTTAAGAAGAAACCTAGAGAGATCTAGATATCTGAACGAAATAGTGCAAAGCCTAGTGACTGTCGAGGACACTCATTGCTCTAAGAGATAAAATAAAATCAAAGACATAATTTACTATAGAATGTATCAGTTCTTTATGTATTAGGAGATTATGGTACAGGAGAAGCCGGCCTGTATGCCCCGGTATATTTCCGATTTAAATGCGCGTTAAGGCTACGTTTTGGCGCAGTTGGCTAGATACCAGCTTGAGAAACGAGAGGCCGCGGGTTCGATCCCCGCACCGAGACATATGTTAGTGTGATCCACAAGTATTTGTTTCGGGTCTGGATGTTTGTGAGACCGAAAAGTCTCTCGTAGTTTCTGATACCCACGACACAAGACTTGTATCTTAATGTGGGGTCAGAACTATGTATGTGACTGTTGGGTGTATTTATTTTTATATTAATACTGAACACCCTCAGTGTAACATATATGAGCTGACATAGACATATATTCATACTAGACTTTATTAAGCAAACATCGCGATATTATGCATCAAAGATTTGATATCCCACTTGGAGCCGTAAAAAACAAAGCCTTATCAAGATGGGCGACCTTCCGTATGTCGTACACGCTCATGCGTTATGCATAAGACGCTTAGTTATTATTTTTCCTCCAAAATAACAATTTCCAAGCCCAAATATAAACCAAGGTTGAGCAAAAATAATATTATTGCTTATAAAGTAATCCGCTGGAGCAATTCGCTTGGCTTATGGAAATATTGTTATAGTTTTATCTGAATGTTGTAACTTTTTCACGTACCTACAAAAATCTGTCTTATTAATACTGCCGTCATAACAAAAAAGGGCACAACTAACATTTTTTACGAAATTGAGTTATATACATATTTGCAATCAGGAGAATAAGGCCTATCTCCTAATATTTTTTGTATAATTTTATGAACACGATAAACAAAAGTACCATAACCTGAAAGGGCACAACTGAGCTATTTTTTTTGTGATAGTACGTAAAAAGGGCATGTCTAGTTTAAATTACGTGAAAAGGTCACAAGTGAATAGATGTTGATTTTTATTTTATCGTAAAATATTATTTTTTTTAAATGGAAAGGCATAATTGATTTACTTCAAATAGTAAAGGCATATGTGGCAAATGTGGCCTTTCATTTAAAATTTTACCGGCAGTTCACCAAACATTTGATTTAAAAGAAACGGCACAACTGTCAGATGTGCCTTTACTATCAAACATTTTAAAGACCTAAGAACCGGGAAAATGATGATAATGAAGGTAAACATTACGTGCGAACTAAAACTATATCATACTTTTTGACAGATGAAAATGGTGATACAATTCCAGTTTGTAAAACCTTTTTCCTGACTACCCTAGGCTACAACCGAAATAACTGTAAGGCTGTAAAGAAATATTCTTGACATAGACTATGATTCTACATTATATCCACAATCTCTCATAGACAATCGAGGTCGTAACCCTAATCCAAGAAAATTCGATGATACTATAATCAAGGAACATATAATGTCATTTCGTCCAGCTGTGTCCCATTACAGACGTGAACACGCACCCAACAAAAAGTATTTGCCTTCTGATCTCAGTATTCGTATTATGTATGACCATTATTATGAATCTAATCCTGAAGTACCTGTATCGTATGGTTATTACAGAAAAGCTGTAAAGGAACTTAATATCTCATTTACAAAGTTAGGCCATGAAGAGTGTGAGCTTTGTGAAAAATTTATCATTCACAACCCTAACCAAGAAATTAGACACAGAAGTTGCATAGAATGTAAAAATTACGATGAACATCATGAAACGTATATTTTAGCTCGCAAAAAGTATGAAGAAGATGCTGATAACCAGTTAGAAAGGCGTCGCTTGATGAAGTCTACGCTCCGACCTACTCGCGCTCATATCCAAAACCCCGAGAGCTTTCAACTCGAGCTGTCAAATCGCTTTGATTGTTTAGATGAAAACCTTGCCGTGGACGAGCTAAACAGTGGTTTGGTAGAAGCTGTCCATACGGTGGGATCTAAGCATTTTAGACCTCGCCGTAGAGATAGACCACAAAAACTCTCGATCCACACTCTTGACCTCATGGCCGAACGTCGATCTATGGCGCTGCAGTCTTCCGATGACGCCGAAGCATATCGTCAGCTCAATAGACGGATCTGGAAGTCCTTGCGACACGATGTCCGTGCTCACAATACTGTGAGCATCAAGGAGACAATCGAGCGGAACGGAGGCTCCAAAGTGTTTGCAAGAGACTTGTCTATTGGGCAAAGACAGTTGACTAGGCTGAAGACGGAAGGTGGCTGCGTAGTGTCGACGAGGGCAGAGGTATTAAGGGAGATCGAGAGGTTCTACGGACAGCTTTACACCTCGGTTGCCGAACCTACTGTTAGCTCGGCCGAAGACCCGAGAGCCGAGTTGATCCGACACTTTAGCGATGACATCCCGGACATCAGCCTGTGTGAGATTGAGATGGCCCTGAAGCAACTTAAGAACAACAAGGCGCCGGGTGAGGACGGAATCACTTCAGAGCTTCTGAAAGCGGGCGGAACGCCGATACTTAAAGTCCTTCAGAAGCTCTTCAATTCCGTTCTCCTCGAGGGCTCAACGCCAGAGGCATGGAGCAGGAGCGTGGTGGTACTGTTCTTCAAAAAAGGTGACAACACTTTGCTGAAGAATTACAGGCCCATCTCGCTCCTAAGCCATGTCTATAAGTTGTTTTCGAGGGTCATCACAAATCGTCTCGAACGCAGGTTTGATGACTTCCAGCCTCCCGAACAAGCCGGTTTCCGAAAAAGCTTTAGCACCATAGACCACATCCATACGCTTCGGCAAGTTATACAAAAAACCGAGGAATATAACTTGCCGCTTTGTTTAGCGTTTGTGGACTATGAGAAAGCCTTTGATTCGATCGAGACCTGGGCTGTGCTAGAGTCTCTCCAGCGGTGCCACATTGACTATCGGTACATCGAGGTGTTGGAAAGCATATACAGAAACGCCACCATGTCGGTCCGAGTACAAGATCAGAGCACGAAGGCTATTCCACTACGGAGAGGCGTGAGACAGGGAGATGTTATATCTCCGAAACTGTTCACTGCCGCGCTGGAAAATGCCTTCAAGCTCTTGCAGTGGAAAGGATTCGGCATCAATATCAACGGCGAGTATATCACACACCTTCGGTTTGCCGACGATATTGTAGTCTTGGCAGAATCGCTGGAAGACCTTAGCACTATGCTCGAAGACCTCAATCGAGTCTCTCAACAGGTGGGTCTTAAAATGAACATGGACAAGACGAAAATCATGTCGAATGTCCATGTTGTACCCACCCCGATCGCAGTTGGGGGCTCGACTCTCGAATTTGTAGACGAATACGTCTATTTAGGACAAGTGGTCCGGTTAGGCAGGTCCAACTTCGAGAGAGAGGTCAATCGGCGAATCCAACTCGGTTGGGCAGCGTTCGGGAAACTACGCGACGTCTTCTCGTCCAAAATACCTCAGTGCCTGAAGACAAAAGTCTTCGATAGTTGTGTGTTACCAGTGATGACATACGGCACTGAGACGTGGCCTCTCACTATGGGCCTCATTAGACGGCTCAGAGTCACTCAACGAGCTATGGAGAGGGCTATGCTCGGGGTTTCCCTACGTGATCGAATCAGAAATGAGGAGATCCGTAGGAGAACTAAAGTAACCGACATAGCCCAGCGGATTAGCAAGTTGAAGTGGCAATGGGCCGGGCACATAGCGCGGAGAACCGATGGCCGATGGGGCCAAAAGGTTCTCGAGTGGAGGCCGCGTACCGGAAAGCGCAGCGTAGGACGTCCACCCACAAGATGGTCCGACGACCTGGTGAAGGTCGCGTGTCGTCGCTGGATGCAGGCTGCCTCCAACAGGTCACTATGGAAGTCATTGGGGGAGGCCTATGTTCAGCAGTGGACTTCTTTGGGCTGATAATGATAATGATGAATGATGATTTAAAAAAAAAATCTTATTCAAGCTAGAATAAAAAGGCACAATTGCATAAATGTGCCTTTTCATTGTAATATTTAACTTTATTCACAAAATGTTAGAATGGTAAGTCACATTATGCCTTTTATACGTAATATTAATGTTTTTACTTTTTTTTTTAAGTTACGTTGAAATGGAAAATCTAGATTATTTAATAAATGCAGTTAAAATAAAATAAAATAAGTAAATCATCTTATAGAATTCACGTAGACGCTACTATTTCCATTCATACATTTTCGATACCTAAAATACTGTATCTTTTTTCCGCCAATTACAAAGAAATATTTCAAACTCGATTTTCTCCTGATTTGCAAAATGTTAGTTGTGCCCTTTTAAGTTATGACGGCAGAATATATTTTGGTATATGTGACTCGTTGGTCTAAGGAGTATGGCGTGCGGACGTGGGGTACTTGATTCGATTCCTGGCATAATACTCAGTATTATTGGATATTTCTATTGTAATTCAGTCATAACCTCGTGATGGCCTCGAGGTCGAGAATCTCGACGGTCGCAGGTTCAAACCCCAGGCACACACCTCTGACTTCAAAGATATGTGTAGTATTCGCAATCAATTATCACGTACTTTAACGGTGAAGGAAAACATCTTGATGAAACCGGCACACCTAACAGTGCTTAGAAATTTCTTAGGTGCGTAGTCCGCCAACCCGCACCGGGCCACCATAGTGGACTAAGGCCTAAACCCTCTCAGTTGTAGAGGAGGCCCGTGCCCAGCAGTGGGACGTATATGGGCTGATTATAATGATGATGATGTTATATTCTAATTGGTTATCATAAGTATACGGACTTAGCTACGGACATAAAACTATTACTAATATTATTATTTTGCGACTATTTCAGTAGATATGAAATAAATTTAAAATAGGCCAGTTCTCGACGTCTAAAAATAGGTTCCAAAACAAACCATTATTGAACGTCGAATGCAGTGTATAATATTGACCGGGGCAAGATAAAGCATATCTGTGCCAAGTATCCGAAGTCAACTTACCCGTTCCGATATTGTTGGCCAATAAACAAACATTCAATGCACATAGAGCTATCATTTGGTACTGAAATAACATAGTTATTATATTGTTCTAGTAATACAATATTGCTGTAATATTATACAAAAAGGAACATTTATAACTGTAAGATTCCATTACAACTGGTCGTATTTAATGAAACTCCGTCTGAACTTTGTTAAGTTTATTATACACATTTTATGTACAATTACACTGTGTCCATCTGACTTACTCCGTCTCGTATTTATCCAATCTAAATCAGGGACCCCTCGTTCGCACATTGCGATCATATACTCTACGACAAACAAATTACCTGTTAGGTTTACTCGAATAAATTTTCTTGGAATTATAAAATTGAGTTGTTGTGAGCGTCTATCTTAACCTGCTTATTTCTTGGAAACAACGCAAAGGATTTAATGAGATTTACTCTATTATTTAGTTAATTAATTTACCCTTGAACATTTATGTATATTGCTACGGAGGAAATCTAATTAGATCTAACGGTCTTTATGAATCGTGAGAAGCTGTAACTCCTCGAGGATATAAATTGGAAATTATTATTTAAGTTCGGTAAAAACTGAGTCGGTGGAGCAGACAAGTGGACAGTGGAGACCGCGCTTAGGCAGACTTAGTGTGGGACGTCCTGCAGCATTATAGTCCGACAAGTTGAGAGAGGTGGCGGGTAGCGGATGGATAAGGGCTGCTCAAGACCGTGATAGTTGGCGCCTACTTGGGGAGGCCTACGTTCAGCAGTCGACGGCGATAGGCTGAGAATATAAGTTCGGTAAAAACTGAGAACTCGCCTCCGCTTTTATAGAAATAAGTTAGGGTTTAGTCCACCAAACTGGTTTAGAATGGGTTGGTGAACTATGTCGAGAAATACCTTTTGAATGTTCTTAGGTAGGTAGGTTGCCAAACGATGTTTTCCATCCTCGGTAAGATTTATAAATAATGTTTTTCATCCTAATTATGTGTGAGGCTTGATTCAAGTGAGGTTCAAGTGACCAAGGACTCGCACCTCTCATCCCTACGCTTAAAGGATCCAGGGTGTTCAAAATTTAAAGTATTAAAAAATGATCTTTGAAAATTAAACAAAATTTTCATAAGTTAAACAATAACACATTGTATTATAATATGAGAAATGGTACAATATCGAAGTCTGTGAACAATAAATTATGTTTGGCTCAATTCGAACCTCAGTCAATTAAGCGGGACAGATATAGGGCATATATGATACAGGCTTAATATATACACATAAATAAAGAATAATAACCTCTTTATATGAGTTGCCTTATTAAACTAAGTAGTTTTGATTAGTTTTCTTTCGCCAAAGCCTGAATCTGAATTTTATCTATTGAACAATATTGCCCGTATCTTTTTATTCTTGTTAATTTTACTCCGCAGTCTTCTGTATATTTGCATTAAAAATTGATTGGTTCTACAAAATTGTTTAAGTTATATAAATTAAAGTGCCTTTTTAAATTTTGACGCATTGTTGCTACAATAATAATTTGAGTTGATATGGCACTAATAGCAGAAAAAAAATATTAAAATTTATTGTCTGATTTTTTTTTCGGTTGATTTTTGTCAGATAGTTGATTGAACAGACACAGAAGAGTTTTTTAACTATTTGACTGGCGGTTAATTGGTTCCTTTTCTAAAATAACTGAACGGGGGGATGAAATAATTCTTGATGCAGATTCTTTTAGGAATATGTGATTGTATTTAAAATAGAAATTAATTCACTATCATCAGCTAAAAGACAACTACTGCTCGCCACACCCTGATGTTCATGTATTTTTTGACAGCCCCGTGGCGCAGTTGGCTAGATACCAGCTTGCGAAACGAGAGGCCGCGGGTTCGATCCCCGCACCGAGACAAATGTTTGTGTGATCCACAAATATTTGTTTCGGGTCTGGGTGTATGTGAGACCGAAAAGTCTCTCGTAGTTTCTGATACCCACGACACAAGACTTGTATCTTAGTGTGGGATCAGAACTATGTATGTGACTGTTGGGTGTATTTATTTATTATTTATTTAGATTTTTAACATTCGAATGAACACATAAAACTATCAAACCAAAAGACCCTAATCTTTCAAACCAACGTAGAAAGACAATACAAAATTTCCTAGAGCGAATAAGATTAATGTTTGCAAGGAACAAATCTCCGACACAAAAGATTAGATGGAAACAATGCATTCGATTCAAAATACCTCATCTATTCCGTTCGAGATAAGTCGAGTGAGTGACAGTGAAATATATTCTTCAACGACAATCGTATATCATTCACAGGAACCCGCATTGATTTGGATACGTCTTTAGGTATTCTTTTGGCGAAGACGTGTTTGAATGGAATACGGGAAGTTGAAAATTGTTGAACGTTTACTTACTTCATCTACATTCGTAATACAGGTATTCTGCAGTGTAAAAAGGGACCATAGACAAAGTCAGTTACGAATAATTGTATTCAAAACTGGCTGGTTACAATATTTTTTCATCTACTGTGTACAAATCGTTTATTTTTCATAACATTCATTCATAAATAAATTTATTATGGTTACCTGTACAGGTAAATATTTTTAAACACTTTGCATTTAATAATATCTAAGCGTCTTCCAAGGTTCGTAGCGTGATCTTAGGCAGCTTTTGTTTTAGCGCAATGAATAAGCTTTACGATGCATAAAGACTTCTTCATATCGTAACATTTAAAACAAAATCTTCAGCTATAAAAGCAATATGAGAAATCTATACAAATTTTGGACTTCAAAATAAATGACACGACCAGTTTCGTAACTTTCCATATCTGTGTAGCGACAATTGCCAAGAAATAAAAAAATTGCGTTCTAGTAACATGGTGGCGCCTTCAGTGTATAGAATGATTTGTGAGTAGATCACAAGAATTTTACACGTAAAGCACGAGAGATTTGAATTTATCGCTACTTGATGATTTCTACAGACTATCAGAGTCTACTTTATCGTGCTAGATCAAAATATTATAACTCATTTTAGAGATTCCTATATTATAATTTTTAAATGTGGCATCAAAGATCATGTAAATAATTTTGTTTTCCTATGCTGCCTCGGTTAAATGCCAAGTATTTGATGGATTTTTATACTGCACATAACTCAAAGTAATGATAAATGCAATGCAGCCAAATAGAATTTGCACCAATAGGAAACAACTACGATATTCTCTCACTAAATTTAATTATTTTGGCTTAATTGACTACAATAAACGTACAATGACTATTTCGTGTCAATAGTTTAAAACTGACTACAACTACCTCACAAAACAAAAAAACAACGGGTGGCACTCCAGGAGTGCCGGCAGAAGTGAAAACTTCAACAATAACGTTGCATTTTTGAATATTTTGGAATGGGAATAATTTCGCGCGAATTGCTTTAATCACATACATACATACACAAACTCACGCCTGTATTCCCCGAAGGGGTAGGCAGAGGTGCATTACTGCACCCACATTTCGCCAGGTATGTATTAGTCCCACGTAATAGGGGGCGAGCCTATTGCCGTTTTTCGGGCACATTTCCAGACTCCGTGCTGTTACTGAGAATTTCCTAATGGAAAAACCCAATAACACTTTGCCCGACCCGGGAATCGAACCCAGGACCTCTAGATCGCACGGCACATACTTGTACCGCGAGACCACGAGGCAGTCAGTTGCTTTAATCAGTATAAAAGTACTATCAAAAATACAATATTTATTGCGTTATCATACACAAACATGACAAGTTACATTACATAATGCGTCTTACGCATTTTCGATCAGGGTCAAGTGATCTAACGCGAGTTCAAAAATTTTTACCCATCCCAAAAAAGTGCACAGCGCCGCCAAAGAATTTTTCTTTTCAAAAATATGTCATAAATTGATGAAGACTTATAACTGCCAACGGAAACTGTCTGCTCCTTGAAACTGGAACGAGCAAAACTTAAAGTAATATAGAGACGGTAATTGAAACAAAAGTTATGGTATGAACTTGTGCAATTAATATTTTTATCTCTACAGCGTCCGCAAGTTCTCTGGGGTAGTCATATTAATATGTTCCAGAAGACATAAGGCTCGTAAAGTGAATAATTTTCTTGGCAAGAATGCAAATGAGCGGTATTAAGAACTGAAGAAATGGCGTAATGAAAGTATTTTAATGGATTCTCCGTGGCGTGGTTGGTTCTAACCAACGGTTAAAGATCTATCTTTGCACAGAGACAAATGTGGGTGTTTGCGAGGTCGAAAAGTCTCTCGTAGTTTCTGACACTGATGACACAAGGCAGTCTTAGTGTGGGGTCCGAATTATGTATGTAATAATTAGAAGTGGTATAGATGATTAAACACTTATGGGCAGACGTAAACATATTTTAAATACTTAATAAAAATCTCAATTTTATGCAACTGCCTCGTGGTCTCGCGGTACAAGTATGTGCCGTGCGATCTAGAGGTCCTGGGTTCGATTCCCGGGTCGGGCAAAGTGTTATTGGGTTTTTCCATTAGGAAATTCTCGGTAACAGCACGGAGTCTGGAAATGTGCCCGAAAAACGGCAATAGGCTCGCCCCCTATTACGTGATACATACTTGGCGATATGTGGGTGCAGAAATGCACCTCTGCCTACCCCTTCGGGGAATACAGGCGTGAGTTTATGTATGTATGTATGTAATTTTATGCAATATTATTAAAGAAGATTTACTGCAATACTACGTCATATTTTAACTTAAACCAATCCGGAAAACAAACGCAAGAGCAATAGGAATCTCCGCTTAATCTACCAATTAATTCCTATTATACAAACGTAGAATATCCTCATACATTCTGATCTCACTTTCCATGAATAAAAGATGAAAATGGCGCCTCGACCTACAATTTTTTGCACAAAGATGTTTACCGCGATACAAATCTGGATTGCCCTCAGTCATTTGTATGCCGTTCATATTTTTATTCCTCGCGAGGGGCGAGACATATGCCTCACGTGTGACGTATACCATAGAAATATTTTCGTGGATAAGAATCCTAATTTTCCTTCAGATGGCTCTTTGTCTCCAAGGATTATGTATTAGATGGACGTAAAAGCGTTTTTACAATGTCTTTACATATTTCATTTGATGTGTACAAGAGGGAGTTGCCTTGAGGAAAGTACAGCGGTCTTACCGCCCGAGGCAATCACTTACAGACGTCGTTGGAAACATATACGAGCCAGTAGTGGGGAAAGTAAACAGAGTATACGGAATCCAATTAATGCTGTATTTTATGTATTCATTCAACGTTTCGAAGTCAAGAAGTCAAATAAATAGTAATAAAACATAACATAACATAACATAAACTCACGCCTGTATTCCCCGAAGGGGTAGGCAGAGGTGCATTTCTGCACCCACATTTCGCCATGTATGTATCAGTCCCACGTAATAGGGGGCGAGCCTATTGCCGCTTTTCGGGCACATTTCCAGACTCCGTGCTGTTACCGAGAATTTCCTAATGGAAAAACCCAATAACACTGCCCGACCCGGGAATCGAACCCAGGACCTCTAAATCGCACGGCACATACTTGTACCGCGAGACCACGAGGCAGTCCAGGCAAATAGTAATAGTATTATTAAATAAATACACCCAACAGTCGCATACATAGTTCTGACCCCACACTAGGATACAAGTCGTGTGTCGTGAGTATCAGAAACTACGAGAGACTTTTCGTTATAATATTTGTGGATCACACGAACATTTGTCTCGGTGCGGGGATCGAACCCGCGGCCTCTCGTTTCGCAAGCTGGTGTCTAGCCAACTGCGCCACGGGGCTGTCAATTGTATATTAATTTAAGATATTATGTATTTTTTACATATTGTATGTATAGGTACTATATTTGCGCGTTATAATTTCAAATCACATATATCACAAGTTTATTTACAAACCATCACCTTCATCTTCGCATCACCTATAGTTCGACTGTTAGAGAATGCCTCCGACATTAAGTTTATTCGTTCATTCATCATCAATAGTACTTACATTCTAAATAATTTCTCGTAATGGTAGGTGAATAAATAAGTATTTTCACAAATAATTTCTTCGTCAATATTTCATCTCCATGATCGATTAAACCATGATTAAAGCGTCAAATTCGCGCGGTCGAGAATTTCGGCGGTCGCAGGTTCAAACCCCAGACACACACCTCTGACTTTTCGAAGTTATGTGTGTATTCACAATGAATTATAACTTGCTTTAACGGTGAAGGAAAACATCGTGATGAAACCTGCACACCTAAAAGTTCTTAGGAATTTCTTAGGTGTGTAGTCCGCCAACCCGCACTAGGACAGCGTGGTGGACTAAGGCCTAAACCCTCTCAGTTGTAGAGGAGGGTCGTGCCCAGCAGTGGGACGTATATGGGCTGATGATGAAAGCGTCAATTTTATACTTACAATTTTAAAAGCAGCCTAGCTTGTTATTTAGCTCTTTATTTTTATTATTCCCATCCTTTACCGCACAATATAGCATAGTATTAATGTTTTTTATCATATAAACTGATACGATTGTCATTGTGTAAAGCTTAGAAAAATAAAATTAATAAATAGTACCTTTAAAACATTAAATTATAACTTGCCGTGTCTTTTGTCTTTGTTCGTACAAATAACATTTTCAAAAAAAATCTTATAATTTTCATTTTTAAACAATGGATTTACATATTACATACAAAGACTACCTACCTATATTCGTTTTGAGAAACATCTTGTTACAACGTATGTCTGTATGTGAATCCTTTCAAAAGAATTTTAAGTCGAACACCTCGAGGGCACTCACATTCGTCTAGCAAAGTTTTGAGTACTAGCACAAGTCTCCAGTATTTTATAGATTCGAGGGACTTTCATTCCAAAAGGAAGTTTTCGTGTATCTACACGAATATATTCGATGTACGCGAATTTATGGTGCATTTTTAAAGTTGCATTATTGATAAGCAATAACTGGTTTGTGAAATTATTATACCGTCTCTTCGGTATTTTGCTATATGTATGTAATCGAGGATGTAATGTTTAGATTCGATTCTCGAGTGGGGGATTTTTTTACAATTATCCCAGTTTTATGCAACCGGCTATAAAATGGATTTTCTACCTCAAGCTAGGCGTTAATCACGTATAATTTACTCCGTGCGATCTAAAGTTGCCGGGTTCGATTCCCGGGATTAGGATAAATTTTCCATAAGCCCTTTTTTAAGTAACTAGAAACAAAGATGTCCAAAACTAGGTTCTAGATCTATACCTACCCCTTCGGGAATACAGACCTGAGTTACTATGCATGTACAAGGAAACCGGTAAGCCTGGCTACCTCATGAATAATTTCGAATGTTCGCGAAGTCTATCAAGCCGAAGTAGGTCAAAGTTTGAGGTTTAAGTTTAATTTTCAGTCGAAAGATCCTAGTTGGAGGGGTTCGACCATCGTTGGAAGACCTAACTGTAGTAGTAGTACTTTGGCCGAATATTATTTATTCTGTATATCTGGGGCAGTGGCGGTACTTCCATAGAAGCCCAAAAGCCAAGCAAGCCTTACAAAATTCCGAATAATAATCTTTAAGCTTTGAATCTTCATTTAACAAAAGCAATTTGAAATATATATGAGAATATCCTGACCTCACAATAAACTAGACATTACACAATTAACGTTTAACACTTTCGGGCTTTTATGGAAGTACCGCCACTGATCTGGGGGGGTAGGCAAAGATGTACTTTACGTTTGAACACATTTTAAAAAGACAATAAGGATCGACTGTCTTAAAACACGGAGGATATCCTCATTGACGAGCCAATTAAAATGTTGTTCAATCCGGTAATGGAACTGTGTTCTTCTCGATCATACGCATCAAATCATACCGCGAGATCAACGAT
This sequence comes from Hemaris fuciformis, assembly GCA_907164795.1. Taxonomy (NCBI): domain Eukaryota; kingdom Metazoa; phylum Arthropoda; class Insecta; order Lepidoptera; family Sphingidae; genus Hemaris; species Hemaris fuciformis. The sequence continues at coordinate 4,678,884 of OU015454.1, forward strand.
GCAGTTTTTATTAACAATAATTCTTTCGGTTATGTCATCATTTTACTCAACGAAACATTTGGAAAAAAAAAATATAACTAATAATAACATAATTTATAAATAGAAACTACTTACAAGCAAGCCAAGACAATTAGACTATTATAAATATTCATAATGTCATAAAGCATTAATATTATAATCATAAAAACGATATACATCGACGGTTCTTTCCATTTTCAACACACCAAACACCTATTCACCCGTTAATCGGACACTAAAAGCCGAAATGTACGGTGTATTAGCATTGTTGGAAGTTCATCAATAATATTCCCCGACTATGCAGTTTCCCAAGGCGCCTCTATATGGCCTATTTACCGACCTGTCGCTAGCCTCTGGCAATAATTCCCCGCCCGTACTCTCGAGTATTCCTGTATAAGTGATTGCCTTGCAAGTTGCAACCACACTCGCTGAAGACAATTTTACTTGATAGTGTAGAATATTTTATAAGGATTGGTAAAAGTATAATCCGGTCAATTTAGAGTGTGATTTTTTGTAACCTCACCCCTATTTTTTGGTCTAATTTGATCAGACTACTATGTAAAAATTTTGTTAGGCACTTTTAAAATCTTTGCCCTTTGACACGTGAAACTGTCGTGTGTAGGCAGCAATAGGTGTATTTAGTGTCTGTGTATATCTGTGTAAATGGTAAAACCTAGGTATTAGTAACATAAAAACTATTTTACCTATTTAAACTTCACATGTATCGTTGGAATTTTTAAGTTCGGAACTGCCACGTTCCGGTGGTAATCTGTGTATCTAGTTATTGTATGTATCTGTATACATGATTACTGTACTGTCAGGCCGACATAAATAAATTAAATAAATAAATTCACCCAACAGTAACATATAGGTATATAGTGATCGCCATGTGCGATAAGGCCGCCATTTGTACCTTTCAGTGTATGTTTTTTTATGTTTTTTTTTGTGTTTAGTGTACAATAAAGTGTTAAATAAATAAATAACATACATACTTGTAAATTATAATGATAACGATTATATCTGTTTTCTACCTACTAACACTATTTGGAGACAACGAATGACTCAAGTTTGAAGCTTTACCGTCGTTTTTTTTCATTGACCTTTAAGTTCACGAGAAATTATAATTATAGTCTCATAATATGATGAAATAAATATGATTACAAAATTACGTAGACTGACACCTACCTGCAGGTCTAAAGGAGTAGGCAGAGACATGATTCTACATCTATAAAATATCAGGTGTTTCAATCCCTAATAGAAGCCGCAGACTTACGGCGCGTGACCAATGAGGCAGTTAGGGTAATATCGATATAAAATAGTTTGGATCAATTTAATTCATCAACCACGTTTATAAAATTTTGAATAGGCGGAAAAAGTACCGAAGCGACGGGAAATGGCCGCTTATCCACATTAATTTGATAATTATTTTAATTTAATCCACATAATGCGAAAAGCATTTATTGTTCCGATTTTGGACGAAAATCTCATTAACGAAGTTGTTTCGTGTGTTTATACATTCAGTAACGCAACGCAGGGATCGTATTCAATATTTACAGTTTTAAATATCGCTGAATGTTTAATGATAATATTAAAAGTTACTGTTAAATGGAAATGATTTGTCCATTACTAAGTTACCGCTTCGCTGTCGTAATTTAATGAAAGATTTACCCTATATTCTTCGCAAAGATCTTTTCTTAGTGCGTAGCAATTTTTTTTATTGTTTTCTTAAATAATTCAATACTTGCATCAAAGAGACAGTAAAATAGAACAGATACATACATTGCATATACTTTGGTAACCGACAATAAATCATAAGCAGGTACATAATATGAGTATCACAAAATTGAATTATTTCCGTTTACAACATTAATATTATAGGTATACTGACTAGGTGACTGCCTCGTGGTCTCGCGGTACAAGTATGTGCCGTGCGATCTAGAGGTCCTGGGTTCGATTCCCGGGTCGGGCAGAGTGTTATTGGGTTTTTCCATTAGGAAATTCTCAGTAACAGCACGGAGTCTGGAAGTGTGCCCGAAAAGCGGCAATAGGCTCGCCCCCTATTACGTGGGACTGATACATACCTGGCGAAATGTGGGTGCAGAAATGCACCTCTGCCTACCCCTTCAGGGAATACAGGCGTGAGTTTATGTATGTATGTATTATAGGTATAATTAGATAAGGCTCACAGCTAGAATCGCGTAAATATAGATTTTGGAATAAATAGTTTTCAAAACCCTTCAATGGACCTACCAGTTTTACGGGATAAAATCTAACCTATAAACGTCTCTAGAATATTATCTATCATTGAGTAAAATTTAATTGACATCGACTCACCAATTTAGGCGTGGAAGAGTTACAAACAAATTAACCATCACAATATTTATAATATCAGTAACGATGAATAGGCTCTTAGTGCTCTTAGTAGCTCCAGTGCACCGTGGTTAAAAAGTTTTACAGAAAACCAGAGTATTATAACAGCTTTAGACGGTGAGATTACAAAAGATCTACCATCACCACTTCTACTTCTACGCCCACATTGGTCAAATTATGGTTTATAAAAGATAACTGCTGGATGCAGGCTGCCTCCAACAGGTCACTATGGAAGTCATTGGCGGAGGCCTATGTTCAGCAGTGAACTTCCTTAGTCTGATTGGATTGGATAAGTTTAATAGCGCCCGTGGGGCAATTGGCAGCACGTGAAATAAAAGGCCGCAAGTTCGATCCCCGCATCAAGTTGTTGGTGGGATCCACAAGTATTCTTATTGGGTCTGGATGTTTGTGAGACCAAAAAGTCTCTCGTACTTTCCGATACTCATTACACAAGACTCGTATCTTAGTGTGGGGTTAGAAGGATGCGTTAGACTGATGGATGTATTTATAATATTTATGTCACGTTTCTAATTATTGTCAATTTTATACAGTACTAGCTTTTGCCCGCGACTCCGTCCGCATAGACTTCAGGGTTGGGTGCAGAAAGATAATAAGTAAATCTATTAAACGTCTCCCAAGTGCCCAAATTACACTTAATGAATAAAAAAAAAAGTAACCTATGTCCCTTTTTATGTTTCCGTTTTTATCCATAACAAAAATCATCCAAATAACTCAAATATTTTAGGCGTGAAAGTATAACACAGTAGTGTTACTTTCGCATTGACAATATATGCTAAAATTAAAGGGTATATCCGTTGGGATCAGTGAAATCATTATTTAGATTACGAAGCGTGATGACTACCGAGCCTGCATTCGTTTGTAAATTTTAAACCAGATACAACCAAGGAGTTTAAAAATAAATTTCTGAACGCTCGCATACATTTTTGACAACTAATAAATAATATGTCACTAATATTTCATTACTGATTATTCTGCATTTTTAAAATGAAAAATACGCAATTGTTCGAATATTGTGGATATATGTTGTCGATTCAAAACCTTTATTTAAATACGATCTTTAATTTGAGGGGACCATTAACCGTATTGACGGGATAAACATAAAATGTTTGACAGGAAATTAGGTAGAACAGTTTATATGAGAAAATGAAATTGTTGTTTTTATCATATTCCTCGTAATTTTAAAGATAGTTATATTCTGTCGCGGACTTTTTTGTAGGACTTATTAAGATAAACATTTCTCTTATACATTATATACGTGTAAACTCTACAGCTTTTGCAGCGTACGCAAGAATAGCTCGCAGATGCAGTTTTTCCCGACTTACTTGACAATTATCGTTATATTTTGGACAATTCACACACTATCTTAAAAATATAATAGCCTATGTGTTATTCTGATGTATAAGCTATATTATTGTAAACTTTCATTGAAATCCATTCGGTAGTTTTTGCGTGAAAGAGCAACAAACATCCAGACATCCAGACATCCAGACATCCATACATACAAACTTTCGCGTTTATAATATTAGTAAGAAGTAAGATAGTAAGATTAGTAAGATATATTCCATTTTTTACATTCCTTATCGATAGCATTTTTAACGAATCTAGGAGGCACGTAGCAAAGAATTTAATTATTCTAAATATAATTCCAACTAAAAGACTACAATGAAAAGAATCCATAGAATGTTAATTACAGTAAAAATAGGACAAGTATTAAAAGCACTAACATTTGGAACACTAAAAAGTAAATTTGCTGTTGCTCTAAATATTTTAAAAGTTCCAACAATTGTATAGAAAAATAGGCAGAATACCTTAACTGGTAACTTTTTGTGGTGGAGTTCTTTTGTCTGTTGCAATAGCAACCACTTGAGCAAGACCGTTACACATATCTAAGTATCAAACTAATATTTGCATGTATTTACAACTAGCTTTTGCCCGCGACTCCGTCCGCATAGACTTCAGGCTTGGGTGCAGAAAGATAATAAGTAAATCTATTAAACGTCTCCCAAGTACCCAAATTACACTTAATGAATTAAAAAAAAGTAACCTATGTCCTTTTTTATGTTTCCGTTTTTATCCATAACAAAAATCATCCAAATAACTCAAATATTTTAGGCGTGAAAGTATAACACAGTAGTGTTACATTCGCATTGACAATATATGCTAAAATCGAAGGGTATATCCGTTGGGATCAGTGAAATCATTATTAAGATTACGAAGCGTGATGACTACCGAGCCTGCATTCGTTTGTAAATTTTAAACCAGATACAACCAAGGAGTTTAAAAATAAATTTCTAAACGCTCGCATACATTTTTGACAACTAATAAATATGTCACTCATTTTTCATTACTGATTATTCTGCATTTTTTAAATGAAAAATACGCAATTGTTCGAATATTGTGGATATATGTTGTCGATTCAAAACCTTTATTTAAATACGTTCTTTAATTTGAGGGGACCATTAACCGTATTGACGGGATAAACATAAAATGTTTGACAGGAAATTAGTTAGAACAGTTTATATGAGAAAATGAAATTTTTGTTTTTACCATATTCCTCGTAATTTTAAAGATAGTTATATGCTGTCGTGGACTTTTTTGTAGGACTTATTAAGATAAACATTTCTCTTATACATTATATACGTGTAAACTCTACAGTTTTTGCAGCGTACGCAAGAATAGCTCGCAGATGCAGTTTTTCCCGACTTACTTGACAATTATCGTTATATTTTGGACAATTCACACACTATCTTTAAAAAGTATAGCCTATGTGTTATTCTGATGTATAAGCTATATTATTGTAAACTTTCATTACAATCCATTCGGTAGTTTTTGCGTGAAAGAGCAACAAACATCCAGACATCCAGATATCCATACATACAAACTTTCGCGTTTATAATATTAGTAAGATAAGATGTAGATATACGTTATGTTATTTCGACGTGAAATTTTGGAATAGGTGAAGGTTTCTCAAAGAAATAATATCATCAGCCCATATACGTCCCATTGCTAAGTACAAGTTTCCTCCACAGCTGAAAGGGACACCATGCTGGCTACTACAGGACTACAGGTGCACTAGATCGCTCAGAATTTTCTAGGAGCTTTCAGGTTTGCAGGTCTCCTCACGATGTTTTTCTTACTCGTTAAATTACATGACAATTCATATTAAAAACTCATATAACTTCCAAGAGTTTGAAGCTATGACCGCCGAGATTTGACTCGACTGTTCACCTTACTTCGAGGCTATCACTACTTTTCAAAGCAATATGTCTCAAAATATTACTAATATCCTCCCTAATTGTTTTTTTTTTAATTTTACACAATAAGGACTGCTTAATTATGCTGCTACTGACAATTTCTTGATGTAAAAACCGTATATCACTGAGCGTCCCGGGAATCGGACCCGTTCACACTTGATGAAAGAAATATAACACGACAGCAACGAGGCAAATTGATTATGAAGCGCATTGATTTTCACAAAACAAAAGAATAACGACAACAAGAGGTTGGAGGATCTGTCATTAATTGAAAAAATAGCCCATAGACGGAAACGAAAGGCTGAAAACCTCCGCTCCATGTTAGCTTAACACTAATAGCTAAATTAGGCAGTTCAAAGGACTCAGGATTATAAGAAAAAACACATGGGCTGGCAAACTATAATACAAATGTAAATAAAAATTTGCTTATCGACCTTAGTTGTTTTATACAAAAATGAAGTCTTACTATTGATTTTACATATTATAATTGTTCTTGGAATAGCTAACAGGTGATTTTATTTAATAATAAATTAGTAGGTAAAGTAATTTTGGTAATTAACCTCCCCAGAATATTTGGAGGAGGTTTTTATAATATAATTACAAACATAAAATGTCAACCGAATTGTGCCTTTGATAAAAAAGTATCACTAATTACTGCCTTGTTGGTAAAAAAATAATATATCCAACTGTCACATACATAGTTCTGACCCCACACTAGGATACAAGTCCTGTGTCGTGGGTATCAGAAACTTTGGGAGACTTTTCGATCTCACAAACACCCAGACCCGACACAAATATTTGTGGATCACACAAATTCATTCATACATTCTTCAGAATATGTCCCGGGATCGACTCCTTATTATTAAATTAAAGTGATATTGGTTTGCATCACTAAATTCGCAGCTACAGCACGGAGACGAAAATGTTCCCCAAAAATTATAAGACAATTCTTTATTTTGCGATATACTGCAGTGACATTAGAATGACTAGGTGTCTGAGATGAATTAAGACATGTCAAGCTGTTTATAAAATGTGAAGATGATAATGGCAAAAATAATAAGAAATAAATCATAAAGTACCTACATAATTTGGACACACCGATTTGGTTTCTGGGTTGAGATATTAATTGTATAAATTATAGTAAGATCGCCGCTCGGACCAATATTTGTATGGCACTCGAATATTTTTCAGAACTGAAGTGTTTATAAATGTGATTTTGACTAATTCAAGACAAAAAAATCGCCACATTCGCGACATATAAACCAAGTAAACAATCCTAATTCAGTTATGTACGAAAGAGAGAAAAAAGAGACAATGTAAGTCAGAATCACAGAATGTGTCTCTGAAATTTCATAAAGGCGTGGGAGAATATCGTGTTGAACATAATTCAATTGGACTCCTCAGCGGCTTAAGCGCTTATGCAATCTTCATTCTATTGTGTAGTAGGTAATATTATGAGCTAACAGCGTTCAGTGTTAGTAAGCCCTGGAAACTATTTTTATAATGCTGTAAAATCTCCTCGGGCTTTTATGCCCATTGAGAGATTTTGTATTTACAGCTTTTGTTTCTTTATTCTCACATCTTAAATTGTGTATTATTTGTAATAAAAAATCGCTGCCGTCAAACTTAAATGTAACTTTTTTTGAGTCATTTAATCCTCGTGTAAAAATATTTATCACAGGGCTTAGGTGCTAGTATGGGTCTATCAATTTATGTTTTACTTTGTGGATCCCATTTACATTTTGTTTCAATGAGAAATATTATGATAGATATGGTAAGCAACTGAGATGGTGAACGTTCGTTCTCAAGTAAAATAAATAAATTTTTTGATATTTTTTACTTAAAAAATAAGTACCTATAATGAAAAGTGGCATAGCGCCTGATATTGGGTAAAGTATCGTTCAAATAGATTGTCCAATGGTATCAAACGGCTAAGCTAATCGATTGTCAGTCGACATAATTATGACGGCCTCATGGTAACCGAATAAACACAGGCTGATCCCAGAATGGACTTTACCCAGTAAGGGGTGTGTTCATAATGACAATTGGCCGCATTTATATGACAAGAAAACATCGTGAATAAACCAGCTTATCTGAAACTTAAGGTGATTTTTTCAAGTATATGAAGTCTACGCCGGCATAGTGGACTGTGACCTAATTCTGTCAATAGCAAATTGCCTCTTGCCCATTAACAGGGGCTCATATAAAAGCTAGCAATAGAACCTTTACACAGGTGAATCAAAATACAGCGAAACGAGCACAAAACATAATTGCGACAGGTTTTTAGCCAAAGCTACGTAGAAGAGCATTAACGGAATGAAAATCCCGTAATTGCGTTTCAGTGGCGGTGAAGCGCGCAGTGGCACAACTGCAGCTAACTACATATGCAGTAGCCAGTCCAATTTCGGTGTAGAGCACAAAGCGTGAAGTTAACAAGGGCGTATTATCACAGCGCTCAATATGCTTTAAAAAGCGGATAAAATGGAAGGAGATTAGTTGATAAATCGAGAATACGATCGGTGTAAACTGATAGTTCCATTTTTGAAAGTCGTTGATTAGTGAAGGTAGTTTGGGATGTAGTTCATATGATTGCTGTTAGATGTCGCTTTATCGATATTCTAACGCATTAGCTGTTTATTTTCTAATATACCTAATAGATAAATTGTTAGTGTAATATTGGGTTATTTTAAAAAAGCTAAAACATTTATACTTTATAGAAATATAAAAAATTCGTAGTTAAAAATATATCGAATTTTGTTTCATGCTTCTTGAGAGCGTTGAAATTTCTCAAATATCATTTATCTCCATTTATACGTGCAATATCGCGATCAAAATTTATTTCAAATTAAATTCGTAACTGGAAATTTTATACATGAATCTAATGTTATTTTTTTCTTTACAGAATGCACTATCAAATCACCACAAGACGAGGAAGTAAAAGAAGATAACAGTGTAAAAATGACTATAAATTTGAGTGATTTGCATATGTGACAGTTGCAAGTGTCAAAAACAATGTATTGCTGTAGAGAACCGAAACTAATTTATGTCACTCTCGTTCTGTTGCTCGAAGTTGAATTGCTGAGCAGTGCTATGGAGTCGAAAAAGTCTTCCATACTGGTGGCCCAAAACGCTGACGATTTCAAATCATTGGAACTGTGCACTACGAGGAATCAGCAGAGGCTTGGCAGTGTTTTTGGCAATTTCACAAGGCATCACAAGAAAGGTGGGTGATTTGTTTTGTTAGTGACTGTTACATATTACTTGAATGTTATATTTGTCACATTGTTGTTATTATCTTTTTTTAATTGCTTGTACGCCTACCTAGCGTCCGTTTGTCACTTGGTCCCTTCATAGAAAATTAGCGCTGCAATACCGTGCAAGTAAAATTAAAGCATGTAGCTAAATGTAGGGATCATTGTTGGTTGTGTAAGTTTCAGCTACTTTTTTTTTTTTTTTTTTAAAGTCACCAACAATCATATATTTTTCTTTCTTTCTTTATACGTCTTAAACATCGTGGTCTCGCGGTACAAGCATGTGCCGTGCGATCTAGAGGTCCTGGGTTCGATTCCCGGGTCGGGCAGAGTGTTATTGGGTTTTTCTATTAGGAAATTCTCGGTAACAGCACGGAGTCTGGAATTGTGCCCGAAAAACGGCAATAGGCTCGCCCCCTATTACGTGGGACTGATAAATACTTGGCGAAATGTGGGTGCAGAAATGCACCTCTGCCTACCCCTTCGGGGATTATAGGCGTGAGTTTATGTATGTATGTATGTATGTGTCTTAAACATCATCATCATCATTAATAGGAGTCCTCTGCTGGACAAAAGGCTCTTAAACAAGCAACTGACTAGGATCCATAGTTTCTCTTATCTATCTTAGTCGGGCAATTTGTAAAGAATCATGCATTCACAGTCATAAAGGAAACACGTGGGGAATAAAGCATAATCAAATACCAGGATGCTTAAAGTGGTTTTTCATTGTGTAATTTTTACAATATGTGCCAACAAACAGAAATAGCCTTACATTTACACAGATGGTGACACGTATACCTCTGCCTGCCCATCGCGGATAAAGGCGTGAGTGCGTATACGTGTGTGTATTAAGTCCACAGAATTCTAAAATTCTCCTTTAAATTAGACTGAAAATATTTTAGGCACTAAGTCTACTTCTACATCATATATGCGATGATTTAATAAATATCCCAATTCGATTAACCAGCTTTTACTAAATCTATAGCAACTACACGACGACCTAACTTTACAATGCATAGTGTTCGTGCAACCAGAAACAGGCTAATGCTTCGGCGTGATTTGTTTGCCATCAATTTCAATTCGAAGTACACGTAATTGCACAATAGAAAACAATTCTTGGTACATTAAATTACAGCCATTGGGATTTATAAGTTGAATTTTAAAACGCAATAAATACGAAAATAACTGCCCTCCCAATAAATCCCTTCAGAAAGTCCATCCTATGGTGGTCTCGAAAAGATCGCCATGTGCGATAAGGCCATTTGTACCTTTCTATGTACTCGTATGTTTTTTTATGTTTCTTGTTTTTTGATTTATTAGTGTACAATGAAGTGTTAAATAAATAAATAAATAAGTAAATAAAACTTTAGGATGTTGAATAGTCGCGCTAAAGAGCTGGACGTATTTAAAAGACAGCACACTATTAATTATGATAAAATGCTTATCCGGAAATAACATACATACATAAACTCACGCATGTATTCCCTGAAGGGGTAGGCAGAGGTGCATTTCTGCACCCAAATTTCGCCAGGTATTGTTGAATTATTGTAAGTGTTAGCTTAGCTTACCGAATTAATATTTGACTCAATCGTATAATTTCTATGGGCTGATAAAGATAGTTTAAAAATAAACGCATAAGCACTCACGCCTGTATTCCTAAAAGAATAAGCCTATTGCCGATTTTGAGTGCATAATGGAAGAATTAAAAAAAATACCTTACCTGAAGTCGAGATGGCTTCGAGGTTTAAGCACGCGGTCGAGAATCTCGACGGTCGCGGGTTCAAATCCCAGGCACACGCCTCTGAGTGTTATGTGTGTATTTATAAATAATTATCACGTACTTTTACGGTGAAGGAAACCATCATAATAAAACCTGCACACCTAAAAGTACTTGGGAAAAACCTAAACCCTCTCAGTTGTAGAGAAAGCCCGTGCCCAGCAGTGGGATGTATCCATATATCAACCCATGCTGATAATGATGATGATGACCTTACCTGACTTTGGAATTGAACCCGGGACGAAAGTTTGAATTTTTGAAATGCGTTTTAACGTCGTAAAGCAGTATTATCTTTCCAGTCATTGAGTTTTTGCTTGATTAAACATTGGTGCGACGGCGATTTCAAATTTTATTTGTGCAGACTAAAATTTTAGATTTAAATGACAAAAGTCGGAGAAATATATATTTTTATTGAAAAAAAAAATTTTTTTCGTTTATTTAGAAAACAAACACCAACTACTAACTATAACTATTTAGGATAATAAATATGATTCGTTTTCATAGTCACAACTTGTTTGTGTAATAATATCATGAATATTAACTCGGACAGCCCCGTGGCGCAGTTGGCTATATACCGGCTTGCGAAACGAAAGGCTGCGGGTTGGATTCCCGCACCGAGACAAATGTTTGTGTGATACACAAATATTTGTTTCGGGTCTGGATGTTTGTGCGACCGAAAAGTCTCTCGTAGTTTCTGATACCTACGACACATGACTTATATTCCAGTGTGGGGTCAGAACTATATTATGTGTCAGAACTATATAATAAAAAATAAATTAAAAAAATAAGTGAATCCTAGTAAATCCTTAGAAGATTGTAGATATTTTACGATTCCGATTTCATTCAGTGTCTGGGTGAGCCTAGGTGAACCCGACATCATGCTTTAAATTTAACCGCGCGTATGCAGTCGCATTCCCTAACAATGCACATTTCAGCAAAAACAGCATGATAGTTTTCCAAAAAAAAACAGGCTTCAAAACTTTAAGGTTTTCCCTCTGATATCCGCTTCGTCCCGTTTTTCCGGCAAATAATAAAATAGGTGTGTAGTCCACCAAGCCGCACCAGGCCAGCGGGTGATGATGATGATGATGATGATGAATAAACTATGAAACGTGGTTCATCCAATTTTTGGTATTTAAAACTTTAATCCTATTAAGGCAATTTGTATCTTTAAGCCCGTTTTTCCCTTCAAAATAATTATATGTATCAAGCATCCAATATTTTGAAGTGTAGCTTTAAGAGTTTTGTCGATAATATCAAGGTTGTATTAGAGAAATTACTTAATTAAATTCCGCCCACCTGAGATCCTAAAAATACGAGCACCTTTGAATTTAATTATGAAAGAAAGATTATGAAGCCCAATTATTATAGGAAACGCGTTAAATAGAAGAGCATTTCCTAAAGCCGTTCTAAGGAATTTTTCTCAACTGGGAAATTTAATATTATGATAAAATAAATAGGTTTATAAAAACAATACTTGAGTTATAGCGATAGGTGTATTTCTTTCCCTAGTACATACACGTTGTTTTAAATGATTTGAAGCATATGACAGCCCCGTGGCGCAGTTGGCTAGACACCAGCTTGCGAAACGAGAGGCCGCGGGTTCGATCCCCGCACCGAGACAAATGTTTGTGTGATCCACACATATTTGTTTCGGGTCTGGGTTCTCACATACTGAGACCGAAAAGTCTCTCGTAGTTTCTGATACCCACGACACAAGACTTGTATCTTAGTGTGGGAACTATGTATGTGACTGTTGGGTGTATTTATTTATTTATATTCACGTGCCGTTGATAGTGATTTTCAATTCAATAAAAATATTGTGTGCAGAAAGAATATCTTTCATTGGTTGACACAACGGTTGATGCAAAGCTTAGTGCTACATTCATTGTGTTGCAAACTATTATAGTCGACTCATCCAGCATTTACCTTTCTTGATAATTATCTAGCCTTAGTTATCATTGATACCTTTAAATCTGCACTTTTAACATCATATTACAATCTGGCTAAATTAATAGCTGTAACTATTCACATCCGTTTGTTTGTAAATTCCTTCATAACTAATACAATTTGATTATTTGCAGGTCACAGAAGAAGAACAACAACATCAACATCCACAACAATAATTTACACAACCCTTGAGAACGATGAATCTACTGAACTACCATCAACTACAGAATACGTACTAAACACACATCCGACGTATCCAAAATTACCAAAACCACTTCGCCTGTCGTCTTCTACGTTGGAAAATGATTACAATGACGATGTAAATAATCTAGACAACATTATAGAAGAGCAAGTAATCGAGCTAAATAGAAGACATAATAAAAATAGGTTAAATAATAAAGAATTAGCTGAGGAGTTCGACGAAATGTCATTGTCAAAATCTTTGAATAAAGTGAAGAAAATGTATAGAGACTCCGCAGGGTCAGCTGTGAATAAATTAAGTGGGAAGAGTGGAAAGGGTGGAATATTTTTGACTGAAAATTGCACTACTGTTATAGCACAGATAGGGACGACGGCGATACTGCACTGTGAAGTTAGTGATATTACAGAGAATACGGTAAGTCTGGCTACACTATCTATCAATGTTAGTCCATATACATACATAATTCCCACGAGGCACAGGCCTTCTCTACAACTGAGAGGGGTCAGACCTCAGTACCTACACCACGCTGACCTAATGCGGGTTTACGGACTACATACCTAAAAAAATCTTGAGAATTTAGCTGTGCAGCATTCTCAAGGTGTTTTATCTCTAACTGTCAAAACACGTGGGATTCATTGTATCCACAAATAGCTTCGAAATCAGAGGTGTGACCTTGGCGTTTGAACCAACGACAAGCGGGATTTTGATCCGACCGCCCGCCTGAGCCTCGAGGCCATTAGGACTTTGGCTACACTACTTTAATATTTTTCTATTTGAAGGTTTTCGCTTTCATTCGCGTGGATTACATCCATAATACACTTTTGTAAGTTAGTTTCCCGATGTATTTCGATAAAATGAATCGAGAAAGGAACCAGAATGATTTTCAATTCAGCTTGCAACAAATCCTTTTATGAAATATTGAACGAAGCTGTACCTGCCTGATGTGGCTTAAATTTTAACATGATTAATATTTTATAGGATTTTTGTTCATAGATACGAAGAATTTTACACTAGGTTTTTTTTTTGTTTTCGACTAAACTAGTAAACTCGTTAGTAGTGATAAATTCGTATCAGGCCGGAAAAGATGCTATAAATAAAAACAATTGTGCAACTAATTATTCTTAAATTCATTGTTGAGGGTGTTTACATAATTTTTAATGGTATAAGTCAATACATATCTAATTCTGAAAGGATTAGCCTTAGTCCACTAGGCTGCCTAGTGCGGGTTGGCAGATAACGCATACTAAAATAGGTATTACTACGAAATTCCTTGTAGAGAACCCTTATGGCCGAATACTGAAACGCTACTTAATCTGAGGTCGACTTATATTTATGTGGCTGTTATAATTTAAGCGGTATATACTTAAAAAATGTCGTGATGGCCTCGAGGTTTAGGCACGCGGTCGAGAATCTCAACGGTCGCGGGTTCAAACCCCAGGCATACACCTCTGACTTTTCGAAGTTATGTGTGTATTCACAATGAATTATCACGTACTTTAACGGTGAAGGAAAACATCGTGATTAAACCTGCACACCTAAAAGTTCTTAGGAATTTCTTAGGTGTGTAGGTAGTCCGCCAACCCGCACTAGGCCAGCGTGGTGGACTAAGGTCTAAACCCTCTCAGTTGTAGAGGATGTGTGTTAATACACACATAACTTCGAAAAGTCAGAGGTGTGTGCCTGGCGTTTGAACCTGCGACCGCCGAAATTCTCGACCGCACGCCTAAGCCCCGAGGCCATCACTGCTTTTATAAACAAAAACACGTCGTTGAAATACACCCATCCATAGAAAACTTGAAACGGAAATGGTGGTAATTACTGAAATTCTTCAATTATATTCAAACAAATGGACGCGTTGAAAACATCGGTGGGAACTTCCGAAACTTCTAACTAACTTGTTAAATTCGAGGCCGAAACGCCTGTACTTTGGTTGAATATGAAAATTACTAGGCAATTTGATGAGCCTCGTAACGATTTAAACCTTGAATATTTAATAGAGTGTTATGTTTCCTGATTTTTTACTAATTGTTGGCTATTTACATACGTAAGCTCACGCCTGCATCACCCCAAGGGGTAGGCAGAGGTGTGTTTCGACAGACACATTTCGCCATTTACTGCTGAGAATTTTCAAGTGGAGAAACTCAATAACACTTTGCCCAACCCGGAAATCGAATCCGGGACCTCTAAATCGCACGGCACATACTTGTACCGCAAGACCACGAGGCAGTCTACAATAAAGGTTTAAATAAATAAATTAGGGGCGAGTATAATCACACACGCAATCAGTAATGTATGTAATTATTGAAATCCTATTCCACGTAATGATAGGAAAATTAAACACGGAAGAAACATTAACTAAATAATAGCAGATATAAAGTAAAAAGGCTTTCTCATACTGGTTGAATCAATACAATTTCCGTCGAAAATGAAAAGGTAATGGCAGCAGAAAAAATATTGGATACCAAATATTGTTTGTATAAAGATGTTTGATTTCCATCATATATCATTTGGCTGCTTGTTCGACGGTAATATGTGATTTTTATTCCGTAATTTCAAGATAATTTCCGTCCGCCATATTTGAGTTTTGGTTTTTTCTATTCTTTGGACTACCTCGTGGTCCCGCAGTACAAGTATGTGCCGTGCGATCTAGAGGTCCTGGGTTCGATTCCCGGGTCGGGCAAAATGTTATTGGGTTTTTCCATTAGAAAATTCTCAGTAACAGCACGTAGTCTGGAAATGTGCCCAAAAAGCGGCAATAGGCTCGCCCCCTATTACGTGGGACTGATACATACATACCTGGCGAAATGTGGGTGCAGAAATGCACCTCTGCCTACCCCTTCGGGGAATACAGGCGTGAGTTTATGTATGTATGTATGTACGCTATTATTTGGACTAAGCAAGAGGCGAATTATAAAAACGTCAAGGGATGGAAGTTTCTGATGGAGTTGAATTAAGATTATATGAAACATCATCATCAGCCCATATACGTCGCACTGCTGGGCATGGGCCTCCTCTACAACAGAGAGCGTTTAGGCCTCAGTCGACCACGCTGGCCCAATGCGGGTTGGCGGATTACACATCTAAGAAATTCCTAAGATTAGGGTGTGCAGGTTTCCTCACGATGTTTTCCTCCACCGTTAAAGTACGTGATAATTCATTGTGAATACACACATAACTTCGAAAAGTCAGAGGTGTGTACCTGTGGTTCGAACCCGCGACCGCCGAGATTCTCGACCGTGCGCCTAAACTTCGGGCCATGACTGCTTCAACTTATATAGAACACGATGAAGAAAATAATATGATCATAGCCTCATAGGTGATAAGAATGCTCTTGAGGTCTCCTTTCCGAAATTCTCAGTATCAACACAAAGTCTGTAAATGTGTCCTGTGGGTGGCAATAGGTTCTCATTACGTTTAACGAATTGTGCATGTCGAAATACAACTTTGCTGACCTCTATGAAAATATAGTCGTGTATGTATGCAACATCACGACTGTAACACCAAGTCTAGGCATATCATACAGCAGGTGAGTACCTGAATTCCGATTGGTTTTCTGCTCACAAATTTTCCAATAAAAGTAGTCTGGCTCCCAATTTTCAAGTTTATTTGTTGAATAAATTACAATCTCGCTCGTTCGGCCAGCAATATCGGTCACCTGAGGTATTGCCTGCCTTAAAGGTAAATACGAATTGAAATACCTGACTAAAGCTTGCAAAACATTGAACGTTTCGTTCCGTAATATTTGTTCAAATGTGCGTAATATGATTGATCTTAAAAAAGATTTTTATAAATTAGCTCGAGTCATCATCTATGTACACTAACATTATAAAAACGCATTTATTTTGTTATTTTTTTTAAATATAAAATTAAGCCCGGCCGGAGTTTCGGACCAGAACGATATGAAACACGTAATTTACGAAACAAATTGCTCAGAAAGTTATGAAAGGCGTTCTGTATTTTGTATTAAGTGTTTTCGTGGGATAATCACGGGATTCAAAATTGCTCCTATGCGAAGCCAATCACCACTGTTAATATTAGCTAATTTTAATAATTAATTTGTTAATAATGCATCTAAATAAATTAATTAAATATTATGTAACACAATATGAAAGACGTTTTCAAATTTATAAAATGACTAAAATAAGTAAGACTTAATTATATACAACCAAAAATTATACTCCTGCCCAGAATTGGCATATACTTGGGTTATTATTACTATACAAAAATATCCAAAAAAACATTCAATAAACTTACGCTAAAGCTATTTCATTACACTCAAAATTGCGATCAGGAGAAGTAAATAAAAACAAAATAAAAAATAGTCATATTAGTAGCAAATAGCAATACCAAGAAGTCATTTCCATAGATAGCGGTTGTTTGTTCTCACTAGATGTTGTTCTGCACGTACAGCTGTGTTCTATCTGTTACGAATTTGTGAGAATTGTATACATAACATGAAATTCAACAGTCGAGTGTACGCTTTCCAGATTTGTAGTACGATATTTCGGCATAGAAGGCAATCGTTACTGTCTGACTGGTATATCAACACACAATCTATCTACTGAATGGATTGCGCTGAATTTCAGCAGACAGATTGTTATTGTGACATATATATTTGGTAAAGAAGGATCCCAAGTTTGTATGGAGCAAGGTTTACGAGATATACGTTAACGTGTGCAATGCTGCGTGCAAAAGTTAGTTTATACATACATATATAATTTTGAAGTGAAAACTTCTTTAGCGCCGCTGTGCACTTTTAAAAATGTTGAACTCGCGTCAGATCACGTGCCCCTGATCGAAAATGCGTAAGACATTTTGACAATTTATATTATGTAGGTAATATAAATGGTCATATTTCTGTACAATAGCGCAATAAATATTGTATTACACGTAAATGACGGTATCTACTTTTATACTGATAAAAAAAACAATTCGTGCGAAATTCTTTATTTACACTTTATACATACATGATGTACAGCCCCGTGGCGCAGATGGCTAGACACCAGCTTGCGAAACAAGAGGCCGCGGGTTCGATCCCTGCACCGAGACAAATGTTTGTGTGATCCACAAATATTTGTTTCGGATCTGGGTGTTTGTGAGACCGAAAAGTCTCTCGTAGTCTCTGATACCCACGACACAGGACTTGTATCCTAGTGTGGGGTCAGAACTATGTACGTGACTGTTGGGTGTATTTATTTATTTATTTATTATTTAATGCTTGAGGCATTCTCTTCCAGTCGAACCTTAAATGGTGCAGAGATGAAAAGCGTAGGTGTAAATTAAATTATGATATACTTTATTATTCCCTAACCATTCCAAAATATTCAAAAACATACAACGTTAATGTTGAAGTTTTCTCTTCTGCCGACACTTCCGGAGTAACCTTGTAAGATTTTACAGGACATATCATGACTTGCGATATGAATAGAAAAGGGCTTAAAGGCATAATAAGGTGTATCAATGCAAAATCAAATGAAAAAGTACTAAATACACAAATATTAAACACCCACCATAATAATGCTACCTACTTTATTCCCACGTAACAGGAGGCGAGTCTATTGCATCAAGAGGAAGCTTGAATTTTTAAGTGTTTTCCGCAAGGGTTCAATTAGTTTTTTTTTTTATATACTGGCACGGCAAAGTGACTCCACTGTACCTGATGGTAAGCACAGTGGAGTCCAAAAAAATAATACCGACCAGCGAGAAACGATATGATCACCCGCTGGACGACACAATCATGCCGGCCCGCACAAATGCTTCTTCACGCTTCGCTAAACCTTGCTAGGTTAGCGTGGTGGACTAAAGCTTCACCTCTCAGTTGTAGAGAGGAAGGTACCCAGCATTATAACGTATATACATATATGGATTATGAATTGATAGATTTATCTATACAAATAAATAAAATTAGAGTGTCTGTTTGTAATATTGAAATAACCGCTTTTTTAATAAATGCATATGCATTTATACACGGTACATATACCAAAATAAAGATTTTTAAAATTTTTGTCTGTCTGTCTGTTTGTTCCGGCTAATCATGCTCCATCGTCGACCGCATCGTCGCTTAACACCAGGTGAGATCGTGGTCAAATGCCTGTACTAGTTTTATAATAAAAAATACAGAAACGGGTGGACCAATTTTAACGGGACTTTTACTGGCAGATAGCTGATGTAATAATAAGTAATTTAGGGGTGATTCCATTATCGCGGGTGCAACACTTAGACGCATGTTTTTGTTTCATGTAATTCAATAAAAAACATTTTTAATTAAATTAAACTTTGAAACATTCCATTTTAATATGTTCTTGTAATATTCATTTACAAGGTTTTTAAATAATGTTTTAAAAGCCAGGAGGGAGCGTCAAATTGCCGTTGCGGGTGCAACAGATTTGGCCCAACCATTCCAGATCATAGACGAAAAACTTATAAATCTGTTAATTGTGATACATTTAATATATTATGCTTTAATACTTCGTAAGATGTTTAATTAACCATAAACATAAAATAAAAAGTGTGAAGAGAGCAAAAATAAACAATTAATTATTCACTTTTGACCGAATTGCGGGTGCAACATCAAATTATCGCGGGTGCAACCAGTCTAATTGAAGTGAACGTAAACATCAATTTAACTTATATAGGAACAAAATGAGGGCTCAAACAATATTTAATACTAATTTGTGCACTTTTTTGTCGCTTATATATTTTTTTCTTTTCAAATACGTCAATATTTGCCGAAAATTCTATGAACGTAGTTTTTTCCTCTAGCGCTTCCAATTTCGCTATAATATCTTCAAATTGTACGTCTGCTGTACAAACCAGCGCAAATATCTTTTGGTAAATCAGCAGCTTAGACAGTAGCAATTAAAGAACATTCTTCCGGTGATAATTTTGAAGCATTAAGAGACGTTGATGGAGTTTCGTCATTAATTATAAATTCATTATTTGAGTCACTTTAAACATCAGAAACTCGTGACTCCTCTACAACTGAGAGGGTTTAGGCCTTAGTCCACCACGCTGGCCTAGTGTGGGTGGCCAACTACACACCTAAGGAATTCCTTAGAACTTTTAGGTGTGTAGATTTCATCACGATGTTTTCTTTCACCGTTAAAGAACGTGATAATTATTTGTGAATACACACATAACTTCGATAAGTCAGAGGTGTGTGCCTAGGATTTGAACCCGCGATCGTCGAGATTCTCGACCGCGTGCCTAACCCTCGAGGTCATCACGACTTCTACTATGTGTATACAATGAACTATCACGTACTATAACGGTGAAGGAAAAAATCGTGGGGACACCTGCACACCTCAAAGTTCTTTAGAATATCATAAGTCCGCCAACCCGCACTAGGCCAACGTGGTGGACTAAGGCCTAAACCCTCTTAGTTGCAGAAGAGGACCGTTTCCAGCAGTAGGACGTATATGGGCCGATGATGATGATGATGATTAAATGTATTATCATCAATGGTGTTGAGCATATACTAATAGTAAAATCATATAAAAACAAAAAAATAATAATTAAACACTCAAAAAAGTTAAGTGACAAAAAGTTGCAACCGCGATCTGACATCAAGATCGCGGGTGCAACCAATTTTATTAAACGTTTATTTTAATCTAACAATCATTACACTTTTAAAATCTATTAATTTAAGTTGAGTTTTGAATTCTTCTTACTTTTACAAAGTTTTAGAATGTTAGCTCTTAATTCCTGTGAAAAAAGTAAACTTTCTTATCTTTTGTATCGCGGGTGCAACAAGTTTACAATTTGTTCTTGCACTCAATAATGCTTAATAAATAACAACATATGCTTACATTTTTTTAAACAGAAAGACATATGAATATTGTCCCTTCGAGTTTAATGGGTAAAACAAAAACTCAAACTGCCAGCAACAGCTATTTCGTCAGTTTTGCTAGGTATGATTTTCAGTTTGTACCAACTCTCTGAATAGTAATTTCAAACGCTTCAAAAAAATTCATATGGAGTAAAATTGGAAAAAAGAAATAATTAAATATTAAATTTCGACTTTCTTCTTTACACTATTCGCAAAATAAACAACTAATAACGTGATTAAAAAATTTATGTCGGGAATCGTCTATAGCGGAATCGCCCTTAGGCTAATCCTATATAAAAATAACATCAGGAGTATCAATGAGTGTCTATCAGTGGCGGTCACTCCATAGAAGTACAAAAGCCCAGTTTACCTTTCAAAATTGCGAATAATTTTAACCTTTAAATCTTTATTAAACAAAAGCAATTTAACATGTAAATGAGAATACCATGACCCAACAATAAACAATTGTTTATTGTAAAATAGACATTAAAAAATACAATTATATTTTTGTTCTCAGGTGACGTGGATAAGGAAAAAGGACTATTCCCTATTATCAGTGGGATTGGTAACTTACAGTGCCGACAATCGGTTCTTCTCAGCGCATGGAAGACATGTCAAGGTCAGTATTGAAAACTGAAGTGAAAACAATAATGTATTAGGTCAAGGCCAGCGCTTTCGTTTTATAAAGAATATGAATTGCACTTAAATGCAATATTATAACTAATAACATGTTGCTCAACCTAGAAATCGAATCCGAAACTACACGATACCTACTGCACAAATTCCTTAGGGGCCAAAAAGGAAGTCTTAAAAAA
Source organism: Hemaris fuciformis (assembly GCA_907164795.1). Classification (NCBI taxonomy): domain Eukaryota; kingdom Metazoa; phylum Arthropoda; class Insecta; order Lepidoptera; family Sphingidae; genus Hemaris; species Hemaris fuciformis. Next base: position 4,700,370 of record OU015454.1, read on the forward strand.
ATATTGATGATTGATTGATGATGATGAAATTAATTTACCTTTCTAAAAGCAACTTTTATGTTTTTTATTATATAGTTGACTATTGACTACCCCAACATAGAAAAAAAAATACATTATCGTTTTCATTTATCGAACTTTGACCGTAACAAAAAATGTAGGTGTTAAACAGTCTACATAGATGTTTAACAAATCATCATCATCATCACCATCATCAGCCCATAAAAGTCCCACTGCTGGGCACGGGCCTCCTCCACAACTGAGAGGGTTTAGGTTAACAAATCTTATATTAAGATAATCCTAGAGCTGAAGGAATTAGATCATTTTGACATAATTGAAAACCGTTGTCTCATTACAGACGATACACATTACTACCCTTAATAAACACGAGTTAAATTAATTAATTAAGTACTCTAATAAACAGAATTCCGACGATATCTTACACATGTACTTGACATTAATTAACAGTGACTTATGGTATTACGGCATAAATATGTACCGCGCGATCTAGAATCCCCTAGTTCGATTCCCAGATCGGATAAAGTCTTATTGGATTTTATTTTATTTATTTATACTTTTTAGTACACTATACAATAATTTATACTACATGTTTGAAAACAATGAAGACTATTGACTACTGTTGTATAGGCACAATAGGCGGTCTTATCGCTAGCTGCGATCTCTTCCAGACAACCTACGGGACCGGAATGAAAGGTAGTTAGTTTGGAAATTTGATACAAGGCAATGCTCAACACACAATTAACGAAATATTTGATAACAATATGTCTGTGTGTGTGTGTAATATTAGTTATATTTTTAGGCATATGTTTTGGGGCGTTGTATCTCAAAACTTTCCTTCGGGCCAGGCAGAGGCAGATTCTGCCTACATTACCTTAGGGCAGTGGTCGGCAACCTTTTGGCAGGCAAAGGCTGCAATGTGGCAAAATAAACTAAAGGCGGGTCCGCACTTGTGATATTTACCCTAGATTCTACGTAATACCTATGTATAATTGGTTATATCCCATAGAAAAAATGGAAATGCTAACTAATGCTAACATTCACGGGCCACGCGTTACCGACCGCTGCCTTAGAGGATAAAGACGCCAGTGTGTCTGTATGAATATATATATGTATATGGCCTTCTTTATCGTAGGGAAAGCTAATTGTGACTCTACCTACCGCCAGCCCTCGGGCACGAAGTGTATGTCGGTGTCACCGGCCTTCCAACCCAGCGCGCGGCGACGTCATGTCCGCACAAATGTTAGTACCGGGCTGGGTCCCCAACCAAAACACCTAAGTTGGCATACCGAAAAAAAACCCCCGGTGGCCATCTTCACGCCTCCGAGACGAAATGCGTCTCAGCCGTCTCGGAGTGATAGGGGGCGCAGTTAAACCCCCACTAGCTTTGTCGCTTCTTACGACAAGCAGGGGATACCGTGGTGGGATTCTTACACCCTCTTGCCACAGGGCAGATGTATATATGGCCTAGCATAGAGCTAAAATAAAATCTTGAATGGAGTATTCGTGGGTTAATAATCGCACTACCTAGACGAAGCACAACGGTCACACGAAAAGAGTAGTACGAGTCCCATTTCGCAGCCGTGATTAAAATTAAAATTGAAAACAAACTTTTGTTTTACTAACAATATGAACTGGGTATTGTTTTTTGCGTGGAATGTTTCAAACCTTTTGTTTTAATTAAAGTATTTGGATCTCGCAGCTGCGTCGCGAGTTGTGCGCCCCGGTTATATTTAAATGGGGCATACTTGGTAAAAAATGTTTATTACACAAAAATTTAATAACGTAAACAAAACGGGAACATGATATTTCTTTAACATTGAAATTTTCGTTTTATTATTTATTCGCATAGATTTATTTTTAAATATAATTATTAACGAGATAATTTTATATGTTTTTAATACTTAGGTAAGCTTTTTACATCAAATTTGGATGTGCGTGTACCACCCTAGTCTTCATCTACACTTTCCATCAGGTGAGATGGAAGACAAACGCCTATTCCATATAAACTATATAAAAAAAAAAAAAATTTATAACCTCGTTCGCCGAATAAGTTAAGTAGTTTCTGGTACTAATTTTCGTGAATTGTAAAGTAAGATCAAAAATAACTTTAAAATAATAAAACATTGAATTTCTGGAGTCGATCGCGATCATAGAAGTTCGTAGCCGGCATACATAATTTGTCTCTCCATAATAGCGCAGCTAAAGGAGTGCTTTTATTTTTATTTATTAATTAATTTATTTATTAACACTTTATTGTAAACACGAATAAAATGAACAAAACAACAACACAGAGGGAAATCTTTTAGAGACAAGAATAGCATAGATAAGAGGGTAGTCACTCACAGTATAAATGTAACTCATATATGTAAGGGTTATCTTATAATGCCGGCAGACTTATTTATTTCGTCATGTTATTTCCGGTAGTTTATTTGCTGCTAATCAAAAGTGTAAGTATATTTAGTACGTGCATCAAACAATTATGTATTTTGTGTTTACTTTATTATTATTATTTTAAAAATATGATTAAGAGTCGACAAGTCGAACTTAAATAAGTATATTGTTTCCGTTTGTCATTTTGTATTTCCGGCGAAACTAACGTCGGTGGATTCAAAATTGTCTGATAGCAGTCGGAGTCGGATTCGAGCGTTCAAACAGTGTACATCTCTGAGGAGAATAAACGATTTAAGTGGCATTGAATTTAATTATTGTTGTACGATAATATATAATACATAATACATATGTATATACAAACAAATTTATATTTATGCTTTTTTGGTGGACAATAAAGAATAAATAAATAAATAATATTATACATACTGATGAAATAATAAAAGATTAAGACTCTTAACTGTAAGGAACTATTTATTTTAACTTAATTAACAATGACAAAGCACGATTATCGACCGTAACCGTAAGAACCTTTATTAGATAACGCGCAATTATGCGTACATGTATATTGCTATTCAATTATACTAGGCGCTGCGCATGTCAGTGTTTCTCCCAAAATTCTCTCCTAAACGCAGACCCATCGCTCTGCTGAATGCTTCATGTTTTGGTCTATGAAGTCCTTTGGTCAGAATGCCCGCAGCAATGTCAATGTCTTGACTCCTTTGATATTTTACTAGGACTTGTTTGGCAGCAATCCTCTCTCTGATAAAGTGATAGCGAACATCAATGTGTTTGCTGCGTTGCTGATAACTTTCATTTCCTGAAATGCAAATGGCACTTTGATTATCACAGTAAACAACAATAGGAATAGCTGATGATTCAGGCCAAAAGTCTTCATTTAATTGTTTCAGCCAAATTGCTTCTTGCACAGCAGTGGCCAGAGACATGTATTCAGCCTCTGTACTTGACAGGGCTATAGTTAGTTGTTTTTTTGAGCACCAACTTATTTCAGAACCCTGTAGAATAAAGATGTATCCAGTGCAGGATCTACGGTCTTCAGAATGACTGACCCAAACAGCATCACAATAGCCTGTAACATTGCCTTCTGAGTTTCCATCATATGTCAATTTATATTCAATGGTGGCTTTTAAATATTTTAAGACTCTCTTCAGTGTGGTCCAATGCTCCACAGTGGGTTGACCATTGTACCGACTTAATGAATTTACAATATATGTTATGTCAGGTCTTGTCCCTTGCGACAAATATAATAAGCACCCAATAGCTTCTTGATAAGGTATGTTTCTCAATATTTCTTCATCACTTTCGGCTCTCTTTAATTGAATGTTTGGGTCACATGGAGTCCAGACTGGCTTGCAAGCATCCATACCAAAACGAGTAAGTATATTTTTAATATACATTGATTGATCCAGTGATATTTTATTTTGACCTTCATATGTTATTCTGAATCCAATACATTGTTTTGCTTTTCCCATGTCTTTCATACTAAAGTTATCTTTGAGCCTTTTTTTTGTTTCTTCACCAGTTTCAGAACGATTATAAAATAAAAGTAAATCGTCGACATAAACAGAGATAAATAATATCATCCTTGCTCAATATACGAAAATAAATGCAAGGATCAAGTTTTGATCGTTTCATGCCAATTTCTAACAAAACGGAGTTTAGCCTTTTGTTCCACTGTCTACTGGCTTGCTTTAGACCATATATCACTTTTTTTAAATGGCATACTTTCTCTCCTCGATCAAAAATTGGTGGTTGAGACATGTAAATATCTTCATCAACATCTCCTTGCAGAAATGCTGTGATGGCATCCATTTGATGGATTTTTAGATTGTATTTCGCAGCTATACCTATGAGATATCTAATCGACGTGTATCGTACAACACGTGCGTATATCTCATTGTAATCTATTCCTTTTTTTGTTTGTAACCCTTAATTACAAGTTTAGCCTTATAATGAGTGATTTCTCCAGTATGATTAAATTTTCGTTTGAAAACCCATTTGCATGGAATAGCTTTCTTTCCACTAGGTAAATCTACTAAAGACCAAGTATTATTGTGAATGAGGGACTCATATTCTTCTTTCATTGCCTGTTTCCATTCTTCAGATTCATTACTTTAAAGGGCTTCTTCTTAGCTCTGGGGATCATTGTTAAGAAGGCTAACAATGATCCCCAGAGCTAACTTAAGAAGCTAGCTAAGTTAAGAAGGCTGACTGCCTCGTGGTCTCGCGGTACAAGTATGTGCCGAGCGATCTAGAGGTCCTGGGTTCGATTCCCGGGTCGGGCAAAGTGTTATTGGGTTTTTCCATTAGGAAATTCTCAGTAGCAGCACGGAGTCTGGAATTGTGCCCGAAAAACGGCAATAGGCTCGCCCCCTATTACGTGGGACTGATACATACCTGGCGAAATGTGGGTGCAGAAATGCACCTCTGCCTACCTCTTCGGGGAATACAGGCGTGAGTTTATGTATGTATGTGTTAAGAAGGCTTGATGTAGACTCACCATTCATGCAAATGTATAAAGATTAACTTTTATTATTTGTTTGCAACTTTCTTTGTCAACGGGTTTTACCTGTTTCATTTGCAGGTGATATGTCAACACTCTTGACTTGGTAAGTATGTATCACAGCGGATCTTCATAATCTGTATTACTTGAAGTATCTGTGATACTATTACTTAGATTATTTGAAGAAGACTGATCTTCCTCATCTGTATTTTCATCATCTTGTGTAGTTAATTCAGATTTTTGTTCATTCAATGGTAAGTATATTTGTGTTAATTTTTGTTCTTTATTATTATTCTTTTTATTATTATTTTTATCTTTTAATTGTTGTATTTCGTGTACTTCTTGATTAATATTATTTATTTTTGTTTCAGGTGCTGAAAAAGAAGTTGATTCTACTATTTTACTTTTAATGTTTTCTTCCAGAAAATGTACATCCCGACTGATCACTGCTTTATTAGTTTTCGGGTCTATAAAACGGTAGCCTTTTGTACATTCACTGTACCCAACAAAGATTAGCTGACGAGATTTCACATCTAATTTTTGGCGCTTTTCTTTGGGTATGTGCATAGCCGGACAACCAAATATTCTGATATTGCTCAAGTCTGGCTTTTATCCTATCCATGAGGTGTAATATCTGATAAAGCATGTGTGGGGGAGCGGTTGATTAATAAATGCAGCAGTTGTTACAGCTTCAGCCCAATAGTTCTTCGATAAATCAGCATTAAGCATCATGCATTTAAGACAGCCCCGTGGCGCAGTTGGCTAGATACCAGCTTGCGAAACGAGAGGCCGCGGGTTCGATCCCCGCACCGAGACAAATGTTTGTGTGATCCACAAGTATTTGTTTCGGGTCTGGGTGTTTGTGAGACCGAAAAGTCTCTCGTAGTTTCTGATATCCACGACACAAGACTTGTATCTTAGTGTGGGGTCAGAACTATGTGTGTGACTGTTGGGTGTATTTTTTTTTTTTTTGCTTGTTCAACCAATGCTCGGTTCATTCTCTCGCTAAGACCGTTCTGTTGAGGCGTGTATGGATTGGAATTCTGATGTAATATTCCATTTTTCCTTAAATAATTGGCAAAGTTTTTATTAGTATACTCCAATCCATTATCGCTGCGTAAAATTTTAAGCTTTTTATTTAACTCATTTTCTGCTCTGTTTTTGTATTCAATAAATTCTTCAAACACTTCCGTTTTGCTTTTAATTATGTATACATTGACTTTTCTTGAGAAATCATCAATAAAAGTTGTAAAATATCTGGCACCGCCAATTGAAGCAACTTGTATCGGGCCACATACATCTGTGTGGACTAGATCTAGTAACCCGTTTGCCCTGGATCCATTGCTTGGAAATGATTGCCTTGTTTGCTTACCCTCTAGGCAGCTTATACATACATACTTTTCTTTCTGTGATGACAGTTGTACACCAGTCGTGCAGTTAGGTAACTTGTGAACATCATTATAATTTAGATGGCCCATACGTTGATGCCATAGATGTGTAACTGACTCTGCTTTTGCTGACATGGCGAATATTTTACTGTAATTTATGTTCAGTCTATATGTATCATTTGTTAGGTTTACTGTGGCTACTTTTTGATTATTTGAATTATATACTGAGCAGCCAGTTTTATCAAATTCCACTTTACAACCAGATTTTATTATTTTTCTAACTGATAATAAATTTGTAGACAACTTTGGTACATATAAAACATTATTTACTAATATTTCACTGCTGCTGCCATCTTTATTAGGTATGTGCAGTATCACATCACCACAGCTTTTAACATGTAAAGTTTTATTGTCTGCAATTTTGATTGTGGATATCGGTGGTATTGTTTCATTCTTTAATAAATCTTTATGCATTGTCATATGCATTGAAGCACCTGAATCTACATACCAGATTATACAATCATTCAGTTGCATGGCTGAGAAAGCTGCTACAAAACCTTTATTATTTTCTTTACTCTGTGATTTATTTTTCTGAAACCAAAAATTTTTTTCAAGGTGTCCATATTTGTTACAATTAAAACATCTTGGCCCTTTTGACTTTGGCTGATGCTGAGTGTTTTTGAACATAGCTTGAGTATTTTTATTACTTTTGTACAGAGCTGAATTACTTGGTGTAACTTTTATTTCTTGCAAGAGTTTCGTTTTAATCAGATCTGCACTTATTTTTACTCCTGAGCTTTTTAATACCCATTATCATAGGTTTGTATTCATCGGGTAAACCTGCTAGCATTAAGGTCCCGAGCCATTCATCGTCAACACTGAATCCAATATTTCTGAGCTTATGAGCTGAGCTCATGATTTTGTTGACATAATCTTCTATACCTACTGGTGCTTGTTTCTAAATTAGTGTTAATTAAGTCTCGCAATAAACCAACTTTTCTCAGTAGACCAGAGTTTTGAAATGCTTTTGATAAATTTTCCCAAATCTGTTTTGACGTCGTCGTATCCTGTATATGTATAAAATTTATTGGACCGACTAATAATATTAGTTTTGATTTTGCCTTTTTTTCTTTCTTTGGATCAGTATTTGTTCCTTGGACACATTCCCATAAATCGAGTTACAGGTATGCTTGTACTGCGAAACTCCAACTTGTCCAGTTATCTCGGCCAGTAAGTTTTTCAATTTGTATCAAAGGTCTGTTTGATGACATTTTATCAAGAATTTATAGCTGAAATATAAAAACTTCGGCGACCGCGTGAACAATTTTTAGGTTATACGTATTTCTGATCAAAATCAACTAATTTACTTCAAATTTTTACTATACTACACTAAACAGACAGGGAGAAGCCCATAACCTGATGAAATAATAAAAGATTAAGACTCTAAACTGTAAAGAACTATTTATTTTAACTTAATTAACAATGAGAAAGCACTATGAGATTATCGACCGTAACCGTAAGAACCTTTATTAGTTAACGCGCAATTATGCGTACATGTATATTGCTATTCAATTATACTAGGCGCTGCACATGTCTGCGTTTCTCCCAACACATAGTACATACATAATCTCACTCCTGTATTCCCCAAAGGGGTAGGCAGAGGTACATTTCTGCACCCACATTTCGCCATATATATCAGTCTTACGTAATAGGGGGCGAGCCTATTGCCGTTTTTCGGGTACGTACAATACTTGACTCCGTGCTGTTACCGAGAATTTCCTAATGGAAAAACCCAATAACACTTTCCCCGACCCGGAATTCAAAGCCGGGACCTCGTGATTATACGGCACATATTTGTACCGCAAGACCACGAGGCTGTCGTAACTATACATACCATTATAAAAGAATATACCTTGAGATGAGACCCTTCTTCAGCATTAGGGGATATCATCGTCTTCAAACACCCAGACCCGAAACAAATATTTGTGGATTACACAAACATTTATCTCTATGCGGGGGTTTGAACCCGCGGCCTCTTGTTTCGCAAGAATCAATACAACTGCGCCACAGGACTATATATACATCAAGAACAATAATAACATGAAACTGCCCTTCACTCGTTTCAAAAACTGCTTTTAACTGTCATGTCATGCAAATCCAAATATGACATCCCGCAACAGCTTAAATACACAAACAGATATTATGACTCGAAATGCAGTTGAAATGTAATCCGGACATTAAACTGAACATGACAGGATTAGAGCCGACCAATTCAGTTATTGGCACTACCAGTTGTTTGGATAACAGCCAATACTGGACATATTGATAACGCCATAACCTGTTCTGATTGGTGTTTTGTAATTTCTAATTTATAAGCAGTGGGTAGCTTCTACTGGTTAATGATTTCTTACATCGTTTTTGCAGCTACCATTAAAATAGAGAATAGGGGTTTTTACTGGGCACGGATCACCTTTACAACTCAGAGGGTTTAGGCCTTAGCCCACGCTGGCCTAGTGCGAGTAGGCGGACTACACACCTAAGAAATCCCTAAAAAGTGTGCAAGTTTCCTTACGATGTGTTCCTTTACCGTGAAAGTACGTGATAATTCATTGTAAATACACACGTAGCGTCAAAGAGTCAGAGATGTGTGCCTGGGGCTTGAACCCGACCGCCGAAATTCTCGAAAACTTCTCGTAAACTTCGAACATTCTCTAAACCTCGAGGGCATCACTACTTTTATACAATTAATAATTATAATTGTGCTATGTATTGGTACCATTTTATATTAGCACGACTGAGTTATATATTAATACATTAAGTATTAAAACATTTTGACAGCTCCTTCACTGTTCAGGCTATACGCCTGTGGAATGCACTGCCGTTGTCAATTCGTCAAGCGCCATCTCTCAATATTTTAAAAAATCGCTTAACGACATATTACCTTTCTAAATATTAGTAGCTATATTGTTATCTTCTTGTATATTGTTATATTGTTTTTTATGTACTATGTGTATATGTATTATATTTAAGTATATATGTATTTGGTATGTATATATGTTTTATGTATGTATGTAGGTATACATCATTTGAACACCCCCACATTTCCATGATCACTCGTTGAATATTTCATCATGCCTGGTTGTCTGGAAGAGATCGCTTTGAGCGATAAGACCGCCGATTGTCCACTATATTATAAGTTGTCCATTGTATTATATCTTTGTTTAAATGGTGCACAAAAAAGTGTTTATCTATCTATCTATCTATCTAAAACATTTGAGGATGGTCGTTGGCAGCACTAGACGAAAAAAAAGAACACAAAAACAAAAACCTAAGCCCTCCTACACATACACCTATAATACCCAAGGCCAACTTTACTGTTCAACTTGCGACCGGGTATTTAAAACCAAATTCGGCTTAGCAAGCCACCCTAATGATCGAAGATTGTAGTTAGGGTCGCCGTCACCGAAATCGGTGAGGAGGGCTATATATATTAATATAGCACACTGTATTATTCATTAATTAAAAATTAATGCGGTTTGATTCTAAATGCAATACACTAATGTTAGAAATAAATTGGTGTCGGGTATTAACACCACGTCATTTGCCTATGCTGCTGAGCGACACACAGTCGGTATCGTAGTTTAACTTGCTCAAGGTGATGTCTGTGTATCGATTTTGGTAACCTACTTGACATTTTGTATACTTAAAATAAAATTTAAAAGGCTCTTTAGCGCGGGTAGAAATTAATCTGTAAAATAAGATGTCAAAGATTCGATAATAAAACTGAGACAAATATCTGTGTAATAATAAAAATGTTACGGGGTTTATGTTTGTTTACGATATGATTATGAAATACGATACTTTTACCTTGGCTGATTGGTGAATAGAACCCACGACCTCTTGATCATATGTATCAATTGGCGCGTAATTTACGAAGCAGTAATGAAACGAAACATATAAAATTTTCATTTAATTTGGCGGGATTTCACACAAAAACGAAAACAGAAATATGTTTTTTAGCATTCATGTCTAATTAACCATATACACTTTTATTGAGCGTGTAAAAACACGCGAAGAGTAACAAAACCAATTCTGAAACTAATAAATGAAAACTAAACACCAAAATCCATTTGAGAACACTAAAGACAGTTTGGTAACTGCCGTTTATTGTCAAATAGGTATTCTGTTCGCTTCATTCCGCTCCCAAGAGGCGTCAATAAAACTTGTCTTGTTTTGTTTAATTTGCGAATTAACACACGGCTCAGCGATTGTGGTTTCAAATTGAAATTGTTTCCCGAATTTTGATTATGCCGGGCAAATATTTGAGCTCACAAAAATTAGAATGATTGGGTTGGTCATGGCAGAAATATTTGTATCGTTGCCAATATTTTACCTTAAAAATATTTATTCCCTCATCTATTGTATTTCTATGATAGGTCTCTTTGTAGTAGAAAAATGAAAAATACCGTTATGCTCTATAGCGCTCCAGGTCTTCTCAATGTTTAAGCACATGTAGGTCAAAGAACATTGGGTGCTGAGAGTTGAACAGCATTATATGAACCTTAGATAGAAATCCGTTAATGTTAATCCGTCATCCGTGCCAGGTAATGTTCATGTGGCAAACCAAAACAAACCTGATGACATTCGTCCTGGCCGAATTAAAATTATTAGTAATAATACCAAAGAAGAAGATTAGAAGGATTAAAAAAAATAATTGTATTTTTGTTGCAGGATTGGGCGCTGCATATACGATTTGCGACTTCAGCTGATGGCGGGTACTATGAATGTCAAGTGCCGACGCATCCGCCAACCAGCATATTCTTCAAATTGGTCTTAGTAGGTATGTATCCCATAAAAAACAATACTTGTAAAAAATCACCAAGCCTCGCAACTCAGTTCTACCACCGTAAAAAGTTGTGAGATCCATGTGATACCAAATCGATGAATTTATTCAGTCCCCGCTTAAGGGACCTTCTGTCTCAAGTTATTGGTCTTAGTAGGTATGTATCTACTATCTACATTTAACTTGAAATTATAGAATAAATGTAATGTTAAAAGCAATTACTACAAAATATTTTGTATAGTGACAGACGCTATAAATTTCTTTTGGGAAAGGAAACCAAAAAATAGTGTATTTAAAAATTCCCGAAAATTTTGCTCTTACTTTTTTATTGGGAAAAGAATTATAGGGCAATTTTACTGACTAAATATTATAAAGAAAGGAAATAACGCTCATATTACTCATAAACTTATGATTTTATTTAATTGCATGATAAAGCTTATGTAAGCAAGATAGTGTCTAAATATGGCATTAAATGGCGATTCGTCTTCCGAAACCCTCATGCCAGCCAAATACAAGAGTTTATTTTTTTTTATAATAAAATCACAGTTACCTAAAAGCTGTTAAGAACATCTAAGAGCATCTATTCTATTTTACAATATTTTATCAAGTAATTTTATTTAGTAAGTTCTGAAATTTGATCCAGATTCGTTCAATCACACTAAGCTCCAACTAAAACCAAATAGTATGCGATATCTTAGAAACTCCGAAGTGCTTATAAGTTTAATAAACAGCTGAATAAGACTTCTGAATAGAGAATACCTATGTCAACAATAAACGTAGACACTGAAATTCTTGAGAAAGCATGAGTAAGGGTGCTGTTGGTACAGAAATTGTGGAATGTAAGTCAAAGATAATTCTTTACTTTAAAAATGTTAGACATAGTAGCATGATGTTAATTTTGAAATATTAAAGGATTGATGGTAATAATTGATAATATTTCATTAATTTCTCCAATCAATGTTTTTATAAGATTCAGTCTAACAGCCCCGTGTCGCAGATGGCTAGACACCAGCTTGCGAAACGAGAGGCCGCGGGTTCGATCCCCGCACCGAGACAAATGTTGGTGTGATCCACAAGTATTTGTTTCGTGTCTGGGTGTTTGTGAGACCGAAAAGTCTCTCGTAGTCTCTGATACCCACGACACAGGACTTGTATCCTAGTGTGGGGTCAGAACTATGTATGTGACTGTTGGGTGTATTTATTTATTTTATTTATTTATAATATTTTCACTTCTGCTTTGCTCTGGAAGTAGGTTATTGACTATTTGGTCAAACTCGTTTTTATCTTCTGTCCGCCTATTTTTGGAATAAAGACACACTACTGTGATTTACAGTTTTTTTATATATATATGGTATATAAAAGTGTATATTAAATACATTAGTGTAACTCATCACTGTCCTTGGTAAGCATTTCTACATTCAGTTAAGAATGTTCTGGAATAATTGAAATAGGTAATAGATTATACCTGTCTATCTTCAATAACCAATTTATTAATATTGGATTTCATTATTTTTAGATTCGACAGTTACCAATAACCCTTTTCTGTTCAAACATATTCAGACCTATGAATAATTTATAAAATTTATATTTTTAAGTTGTTCGATTGGAGTGACGTTCCATTTGTAGAATGCTTTATTTGCTGCCTCAAATTAAGTTCTGTAAGAATTACTGAAATAAATTTAGATACCTTTTAGTTACCTTTTGATGCCTGTAGCAAAAATGGATCTTAGATACTAAAACGAGGCTAACTAGGAGACTCATATGTAAAGTAAAGTGCACTCAACGAGCTATGAAGAGGGCTATGTTCGGTATATACCTCGATCGAGACTACCCGATATAGATCGAACGTCTTTCGACTAATAATGATGAGGTCATCATAGGTAGGTACTGATAGATATCAGTCCCTTCCAACCACATTCTACGAATAATCAGATTGCTGGTGGCATAATAACCATTATCTCCTTATTTTGAAAGACCAGTACTCCCCCTACAGTTTTCAAGTGCTTAATATTTGTTTTCCCCCACAGCCGCTTACGCAGAAATCGTGGGTGAATCAGAGAAGATTATCCACGAGGGATCAATGCTGCGACTCGTGTGTGTAGTGAAGCGATCCACCGAACCGCCTTCCTACGTGTTTTGGTACTTCGAGAACCGGATGATCAACTATGATTTAAGTAAGTAATAAATCTAAGTTATGTATGTACACTGTCAAGTCTGTATCTCGGAGGCAATAGGCAGAGGACACCCACTTCTCGCCAGTTGTACGTCACCATTTCCAAATTCCGAACTGCTGCTGAGAATTTCCGAGCGGAAAATCCCAAAAAACATTTCATACGATCCGCAAATGAAATACGTAACGTTCGATCGCATTCCTTACTTTTTTGACCAGGGAGAACAGTGAATTCGATTATATGTAATCTATATTACGTCATTTAATATTGACAGCTAACGTAGAAATCGTAGCCAAAGCAGCTTGGTCTAGGGTCGTGAAATTTAGCACAAATGTTCTGTACCTATATGATTTCCAAAAATACTTTCTCTGGGTGGTGAAACAGGAGTCCAAAGTTTGTATGAATCTAATGAGAGCCGATAAAACCGCGGGGCGTAGCAAGTACCATATATGAATAAGATGATCATCACATAATTTGTATCAACATAATTATTTTCGAAAACTTGAGACGAAAAAGCGAGTAACATCTATAGAGTATAGACATTTACGTTAAACTGAGATATTTGAATACTTGTAACGTAATATATTCTTGATTCTTGACCAGTTGTTACAATAATAATATTCGTAAGTTCTATAAAGCCAAGTTATATTTAATGAAATTAAAGGGATATTATGATATCTGAATAAACGCTAATAATATTATATATACTATATTATATACAATTTATATTATATACACGCACCGAGACAAATAATTGTGAGATCCACAAATATTTGATTTGGGTCCGGGTGTTTGTGAGCTCAGAAAGTCTCTCGTAGTTTCTGATACCCACGACACAAGACTTGTATCTAAGTCTGGGGTCAGAACTATATATGACTGTCGGGTGTATTTATTTATTTAGATAACGAGAATTTCCATAGTATTCTTTCTCCTATTATTTTACTGCCACAGCAGTTGCGGGTTCTGATTCTATGCACATACATTAAACTTTTTGAAGTTGTATTAATAATTTTAATATTATTTAAATTAATAAGAAAAATAAATAAATTTATACGTGTTTTTGCTAACACGACTAGAAATAAAATTAGTGGCGAACAAATTCGATTTTGCTTTGAAGAAACTATTTTTTTGGCCATGTTTTAAATTATATTTGTATATAATTATAATTACGAATTATCACGAAATTTAATAGTGAAGTAAAACATGGTAACATCATATTATACTTTTGGGAATCCTTCAACCTGCGCTAGGCCAGCGGGGTCGAAAATGGCCTAACTCAATACTAGAATATTCCCGTGGCGAACAATGGATATAAGCTAGTTCAAAGACACAAAAAAATACGTCATCATTTGACTTTTATATCCCAATTCATTTTACGAAAATGCTTCCGCATCAACAAATACGGACTAATTTCAACAGAAACTAAATTCGAATTTTGTAAAACCAGCATTTAATATTAGAAATTTATGATGAAATTCATTCGCTTCCCGCCCGGCGCGATTCATTGAAAAGGACTTTTTAAACAAATATTTATTCGCTTTGGATAATGTTTTTTTTCTGTTCGTCCGTTCATTTAATATTTATGACACTGGGCAACCTTCAATAGAATTTATATGCCTTTATACAGTCTGAATGTGGTGTGCAAAAAAAAAATTGATTACTCGCTGACCCGGCGAACTTCGTTCCGCCTAACAGTCGATTCTTAAAGAAAAAATTTTTTTTGTGTTTTTTAGCCTAAATTACTCCTTATTACATCAGCTACTTGCCAATAAAAGTCCCGTCAAAAACGGTACAGCCATTTCAGAGATTAGCCGGAACAAACAGACAGACAAAAATTGTAAAAATACGTTATTTTGGTATATGTACCGTGTATACACATACATCCATATGCATTTATTGAAAAGCGGTCATTTCAATATTACAAACAGACATTCCAATTTTATTTATTTGTATACAGTATAGATTTTGATTTACTTCCCTGAGACAGTATGGCGCCTGTTTGCTGGTAAAAGCATTGGTTTTCCCCCTTTTTAGATACGCATCAGCCCAAACATAGCAAAACAATTCTGCCTTCCTTCTCGGTTAACACACATTATACTGCGTCAATAATCAATAACTTCTTCGCGAGAATTTCCAACAGAATCCGAGATACAACGTTTTTCGTTGAAAAGTCCGACACAACACATAAAAGATGTTGGGACGGTAAGGCTAGCAGGTGGAGACTAGTGACCTAATTTCAGCGTTAATCTCCGAGACGCTCGATGCCGTACCGTACACTTATTGTACAATCCGTACGGAGTGACTTGGGAATTACGTGAACAAACTAAACAATACTAAAATTATTGTACCCTATATTTCTATGTGGGTGTTGCAAGTTAATTGGAATTTGTGCGGTAAAAAGGACCGTTTTTATTTGATCACACATGTTCCATTTGGTTCGAACAAAAAATATGTTTTTTAATTTATTTCACAACTTGTATTGGATGCAAGAGGTAATTGGATTAAAGCCTTTAAAAAGAAACTTATTTAAAAATATTACAAAAATACTTTATACTTATTACCCGTTGGTTGGTTCCGCCGCATAAGTTTGCGAAAATCAAGACGAATACGGACCGTATTAAAATTCCTGAATTGTATCAATAAAATTTTCAAATATTTGATGTTCTATGTAGTACGGTTGAAAATTATCCCTGAAGAACGGAATAGCCGAGTCTCCTCAAAAATAACTGTTCACGGAACGGGGTTGTAGAATTTGAGTATGTATGTATGTGTTGCCAATCAAAATCAACACGTAACTTTACCTGTATCATTATCATCAGCCGAAAGACCTTGCCTGTATAAAAAAGTAGAAATATGTGCGACTGATTTCTAACGCGGAAACCAAGTATTTAGGTCATGTACGTTACATCGATCACAAATCTGACACCAATACTACAAAAATCTCCCTGAAATAAGTGAAAAGTCGACATCTTTCTGTCAATCATGTAGGTCAATATTCTGAGATTACTTCTCTGGGTTTATCAAAGTTTTCATAGGATTATGATCAAAGAAATGTATACCATGGTAACTTTAAAATAAATGAAAAAGATCATTTTGGTAAAAATATGGGGTTAGATTTAGATTGCATTTTTTTACATTTCATATATCGAGTATCAGAATCCACAATTTAGGTGATGACGTGTTATGTTATTGCAGTTTTAGTATAAAAAAAAACATTACCGCGCCGAGTACAAGTGTTATAGTCGGTTTAATAAGACAATGTTAACTAAAGCATGTAAAAAGTATGATATTCCAATATATTTTTTTGCCTTTTGAAAATAACATATTCATTTTTTTTAAACACAGATAGACTATCACAGTACATTGACGTATAGTTCTAACGTACTCCGCTAATTCAAAAGACATAAAATAAACAGGTAAAATAGTTTCGAATTCAAAAGCAACATTTCAAATTGACTTACCCAAGTTCAGCTCATGAAGTTACTTGACCGGCGTTGCCCTTTGGACTGGACACATGACACATCACTTATCCACATCACTTATACACACACATCACTTATACACACACATCACTTATACACATCACACGTAAACACATATACATACGTCGCACTACTAGGCACGTGCCTCGTCTACAACTGAGAGAAAACTCAACAACAACCTCTACAGCACCTCATTACACCTAAGAAATTCCTAATAACTTGTAAGTTGTGCATATTTCCTCATGTTGATCACATATACACACTCAACACACATCACTTTGCACAAAATTTCACTTATACACATGAATCACTCGAAAATCTTACTCAGAGGCGAAATACGCGCTATGCCGTCGGAACCGCGCACGAGACTAAATCATGAGACATCACGATCTACCCTCCATTGGATAATATTTGTGATAAAAATATTATTTAATTTAAAATAATATATTTTAGTCGATGGACGATTTCTGTGTTTTAGTGAAAACTTAAGACGAAAAGTGTCGATGATATTGATTGTGAGACAATTTTTTACGTGATTAACAAATATTTGCGCCTGTTATTAGGGCTGAGCAATTGAATACTGTGTCTAATACGTACATACGTAATTGGCCTTAAAAATGAGGCAACAACAGAGAAAGAATATTTTATTTTGTGTTGCGGGCAGTTTCGAATATATTGTGAAAATGCCTGGTGGTTTCGCGGCTCAAGTACATGTATGTGCGACTTAGAGGTCTCGGGTTCGATTCCCGGGTTGGGCAAAGTGTTATCCGGTTTTCACATTTGGAAATTCTTAGTAGCAGCACGGAGTCCGGAAACGTGTGAGAAAATTGCTCGCCCTCTATTACGTGGGACTGATACATATACATACATATATGTACATATATGTATATATATGGCGACTGGCGAAATGTATGTGCAGAAATGCACTCGTCTCTTCGGGGAATACGGGCGTGAGGTTATGTACGACTGTGTATTGTGAAATTGGGTTTACATATGCGAGTTAATTATAAATTTAATAATAAAATTAAGCTAAATACATTGCAACAGCGGCAGGTGTATTAATTAGTGACAATTTACAGAATAACATTCAAAATTATAGTACAAACTTGTGAATACATTCAAGTATACGATGTCGTCGGTGGAAACAGAACTACTTAATAAAGTATTTTTGCTCAATTTTATTATAGTGATAGATTTTGGGGCGGGCATGGGCTTCTATTTATAAAATAAATGTTGGTTAAACATAAGATATTTTTTTACGAGACCGATAATATTAGGGATATGACAATTCATATTTTTGTTCAGAGTGGGATAGAGAAATCTAAGATAAGACTGCAGGGTATTTTTCGAGTCATTCCGCCCGAGCAAATTTAGAACCTATAAGTAAAATACAATAATTATTTGTGATATTTTTTAAGCATCATTCTTCGAAGCTAGCAATGATAGCAAGTCGCGGGTTATATTCGTTACTAGAACGAGTTATTTTAAAGTATTACAAAGTAGGTACTATAAACACTTTTTTTATAATCTTATCTTAGGACATAGACTGCAACTTGCAAGTGACCGTAAGACCCCGGGCTAGATTCGAATTAAAATCAGGATAATTTTTAGTGGTTTTTTCGTACATTTTTAAAACTTTGTATCGAAGACAAAATATCTTTTTTTTTTAATTTAGTTGATATCCAACGATTATATTCCCCTATTTATTCCCCCCTTAAAATAATCTAGGGTAAAAAAATGGTAATATAAAACATGACGCATAAAGTTGACATATTTGTTTACACAGATGGCGTTAGTGTGCACAATGGAAGGCAGACGAGTGAGCTGGTGATCGGCAAAGCGGAGCCTCGTCACGCCGGCAACTATACGTGCGTGCCGGCAAACGCAAAGGCTGCATCTGTTACAGTCCATGTCGTGCAGAGTGAGTCATTACTGTACTTTTCAACCGTCTTTTTTATTCTTAAATAGCAATATACCGCCAACCAACCAGCATGGTTTAGTGAGATATTACTGTACTTTACAATCGTAACTATTTTATTTTTAAATACCAATGAACCGCCATTTAACCAGTTTGTAAAGGAGGCCCGTGTCCAGCTGTGGGACGTACCTGATAGATTTTTGATGAATAGATCGAAAGATAAAGCAATGAAAGTACTTGGCTGCCTAGAGGTTTTGACGCGTGGTCTGTCGCGACGTCAATTTGGTTGTCAATTTGAAATTGGAATAATTTATTAGATATAACTCTTTTGACGTATTAAGAGCTACGGAAGATAAGTTTGACTTTTGGTAACAGTGCGTACAGCACCATTATTCATATTTCTATATTACTGCCATGATAAGGATATAATAAGTTGTGAACTACATCCTGATTATAAACAAAACTGGGTCTTCTTTTTTTTTACATTCATTACCTAAATAACATTAAATTCTAAGTTCTAAGTTTATATTGAAAATAGAAATGTTTATGACATACTGCAGACCTACCGCCTTTTCCATCCACCCTTTAATTATTTACTCTCAGCCCTTCTGAAAAACGCTTACATAAAACGTAACAACTCCGAAATTACTTATTTCAAAAGTGATTCGACTTTGATCCATTCAATATGAGACTTCCGCGATAGGATTTTCAATGGCCCTTTCGAATCCCCTCTGAATTTATTTTCACTGAACAAACTGCGGATAGGATTCCGACAAAGGGTGGAATCGCACGTTCCAAAAGCCTACCTAGTTCGATAAGTTATTTAATTTTATGTACCCAGTCTCCGGGCTCAATTGTTGCCAATTTAGTTCATTGCGCTCGAAACGAGGAATTTAAAATGAGGTTTAATTAGACAAAAAGGACTTGTTACGAGGGCCTGTTCCTAAATATAATTATGTGAAGACGGAGCAACTTTTGTTTCGTTATTGCATTTACTCATTACTTTGACATGAGATTAAATAAATCTTTTGTTGGAAAACACAATTGTCTTAAGTGAGTTTTCTTCGCTCTAAAGTTGAATAATGCCTTTTGTTGTTTAACTTTCAAATTAGATGTAAGGCTAGCTTGTGTCTTTAAAATTATTTATATTAAGAAAAGGCAATCTAAGTATAAGCAAGCATTTGCTTTTTTAGGTTTGTTGATTTGATTTAAAACATTGTACCACGTGTTCGAAGATTTATAATATGTACTCGTTTACTCTACTTAGATTTAAAATACATTGTTTATTTATTAATTCATCATCATCATCATCAGCCCATATACGAGTATGTCTCACTGCTGGGCACGGGCCTCCTATACAACTGAAAGGGTTTATTTATTAATATATTACAATAAATAAATGTAAGTGTATAGTCTTCGCCAAAAACACTTACCGACATTCTAACAAATTAGTATCATTAATTTAAGGTAAATCATATGTAAGGACTTTCTTTAATAATAGTGCCTTAATTAAAAATACATATATTTCAAATATGCTATGAACTTTGGTATAATTGTATTACTATCAATTACTATCAAGCGTTTGATTCTATTTTATTTATAAGTTAAGTTTCATAAAACAATACATTTTTTTCGGAAGAAATGAATTTAAAAAAATATTTTGTCCACAGGCGAGACTCCAGCAGCGATGCAACACGGGAACAGCTCGATGGCTTCAGAGTTAGAAGTGAATGCGCTAGTGTATATCCTCGTAACGATCTCGTTAAGGATTCTCATACAAAACCACCACGACTTCGGATAACGTTTCACTATTGTTGTACATTTACTGTGTATATTGTCGTTTGAAAATGTATTTTCGTAGGCGGAGGAGTTGTATTTGCTGACAGAGTTTAAACAATAAGTTTTAGATAATGATTTTGAAATTATCAGACGAAGATTTGGCGTCTAATTGTTGTTACAAAATTCAATAAAAATTTCTTCATAATTGACTACTTATCAAATATATATATTTTATTTTCTTATAGAACTTATTTATTAGAATTATTTTGTATACCCTTATGTTTCCGGAGGAAATATTTTTTTCTCGTCTTAACTATTGAATAAATTAATTTCTCTAAGATCCTATGATACCCAAAGCTCAATATGATGTATTTACTACGTTCAATACCCTATAATTTTCCATAAAAGAACTCCATTATAATTAGTACTGTATCGTAACAGGCAAATAAATGTATCCACAGCGGGATAATATACTGGACTCCGAAATTGCGTCATGTTTAGTGTTAATCATAATTATGCTTTATTGCATCAACAGCTCCCACTTGTTATAAATGACATGGCCTAATCCACGAGAGGGAGGCTCGTTTATTTTAACAGCAGCTGGAGCATTTAGTACAAGTCGTTACGCATGTGACACGAAGATACTGAACCCGCGGAAATTATAGCAATCATCGCGTGATCAAATTAAATAGGTCATGCTTGAGTTCTATTTATGGAATTACTTGTTATTTTAAATGTTGTAATAGAAGAAGTTGGTGTTGGGAATAAAATTAATGATGAAAGGAAACATTGTAAGAAGACGTGGAGATTCCCAGATATGTCTGTACTAGCAATCGGTCACTATTAATATATTCAATAAAATAAAAATTACATATATACTTTGTAAATCATAAATTTCTTCTTTTTTACTAATATCTATATATGTACAAAGAGAAGCGTAAAAACATGAAAATGTCTCAAAAATGCAAATAAAAAGTGTTTTTTTATTTCATTGGATTGTGAAATCCAAGATAACTTTTTTCGCTTGTCAAAGTAAATAAAATGTTACATATACAAAATTAAAATATTGTTTATCTTGAATCGTCCTTTTGAAGAGTTCTTCACATTTCATTAAAACAGTTTTGACTTACGCAAAATTGAATTTTTCGTCTTCAAATCACAAGGCTCTCGTTACGTCTTAAAATTGTTCAATCGAAGTAATGCTTGTAACAGATGACGGCACATGGCGGTTATACACGCTCCCCCTTCTCTTCTTATTTAAATACCCATGTAATAATGAAGGTACGCACAAGTAATCTGTATATTTTAAGAAATTAGCACTCTTTTTTGGCTTGATATTTTTTTTCTGAGATTCGTCGTATACGACGTGAGCTAACAATTTATACTTTGATGACAGATGGAAAGATGGTCTACAAATCAATTAGTAGTAGAGCCACTAATAGTCAGATCGAATTGTGGTAGAAAATAGGTCAGCTCGATGGTATGGACGCAGCAACCATAAAGAGTATCATTCCGTGAGTAAGGTTGCCTTAACCCCAATTTACTAGTATCACGAGTAATCCGTGCGATTTTGAATTTCTCCATTCTAGCAAATACGATTTCTCCACCTACACATTTTATACTTTACGAAAATTGTAATGTATAACAGTTAAATAATAATAAAAACGTATACCAACCGAGAACAATAATGTTAAATGTAAATAAATCTTGTGAAATATACTTAATTAAGTTATTTAAGAACATGTAATAAATTTTAATTCGAAGTTAAGAATAAATATCAATTTTGAATTTAACGTGCCAAGCTCAATAGTTTTATTCCTCTCTTCACCATAAGTCAGAATTTTATTCATAGACTATATGTATGTAGCAAAAGCTATTTATGTATAAACTAGCTTTTGCCCGCGACTCCGTCCGCGTAGACAACCAAAAAAAAAATAAGAATAAGTTGTAGTCTACTTTACTATTATATTATTATTTTACTTATTTAATTTTATTTTATTTCACATTTATTATTATGAATATACTTACGACCGTATGCCCTAACAGGTCGTCAAAAGTGAATTTTTTCACCCATCTTTCGCTAGATGTGTTGTAAGTCATGAAACGTAGAAGCGGCTGCCAGTATCTCTCAGAAGTCGACAAAATTATTTCGAACAATTTTATTCGGAGATTGTCATAGTGTGGGTCATTGGTTCTGTAATCCCCATATATTTGTGTCGGGTCGTGGTGTTTTTGGGACTGAAAAGTCTCTCGTAAATTTTGATACCCTCGAAGAAAACTCTTCTGAGAAATACTCGTATGTATGAAGTATTGATTTTTAAAGGATTATAAATCATAATGTTTGATACATTTCTTTTATATTCATTCTAAGACCTCTTGTAATCTTTGTATTTTGATTTTAAAAAAAAAGTTCGTCGAACCGAATTTTGCGCGAAAGTAATAGATGGCGAAGGTTTCGCTTAAATAACAACATTATTCTTGACAAGATTTTTCCTTTTGTGTCACGTGTGGGTAGTCTTCGATAATAATTCCCTTTTCCTTTATAAAGCGGTGGGACAGAGTGGGAAGTAATGATAAGTATTGTAAGCATGGCAGTGTTTATTATTAGTTATTGTAAAGGTGGAATTAATGCCAGTCGAACACAGGGTGATGCAGAGATAGTACACAGTAGATGTGAAAACTAGTATAATAATTTATAAACATACACAAAAACATACGCAAACCTATTCTTTGAACTAAACTGAACTTTGGGTTTCGTCTAGTGTAATTTTTTTATCTTAACTTATTCATTATTGTTATGGAGTGGGGCGTGCTATCAAGAGGTTCTGGGTTCCATTCACGTATTGGGCGATATTTTATTTATTGAATATTTCCATTCCGAATTTCAAAATAAACGCCCAGAGAAAAGTTGGTAATGCTTAATCATTATAAGGTTTGAGTATAGAATAATATCAAAAATAGTTTATTAGACAAAAAAGTTTTATAAATAAAATTTTATGAATTTATACTTGCTATAGAATAATTTTTAACAATATAGATTAAATAAGTACAATATTTATGTTACTCAATATTTTTGACAGCCCCGTGGCGCAGTTGGCTAGACACCAGCTTGCGAAACGAGAGGCCACGGGTTCGATCCCCGCACCGAGACAAATGTTTGTTTCGGGTCTGGGTGTTTTTGAGACCGAAAAATGTGGGGTCAGAACTATATATGTGACTGTTGGGTGTATTTATCAATAACGCAATGTCATACATAAAAAGTTTTAAAACGACATTAAACTCCACAGTGGTAAGGCTATAAAATATAATTTTGACGCTATGTCAATTTTATATTCAAGTGGGTCTGTTCGAGACGGTTCACTGCCCGCTAGGGGCTTTTGACGATGGCGGTTCTGCTCTAGACAAGCGTTGTGTACTAAGACAGTGCTCCTCTTTTGTACACAAAGCCTGTACTGTAGCAAGCAGTGGAATGTATATGGACTGGTATAGATAGTTTTCTTGATAGCATGGCTACCTTAAAATTGTACTAAATCGCAAAATGCTCAGCAAATATTGCCGTAAAAAAACAATAGGTGGTACTCCGGGAGTGCCGGCAGAAGTGAAAACTTCAACATTAACGTTGCGCATTTTTAAATGGTTAGGCAATAATTTCGCACGAATTGCTTTCATCATCAGCCCATATACGTCTCACTGCTGGGCAAGGGCTTCCTCTACAACTGAGAGAGTTTAGGCCTTTGTCCGCCACGCTCGCCTAGTGCGGGTTGGCGGACTACCTAGGCACGAATTGCTTTATGTATCAGTATATAAGTACTACTTTACTGTCATCTTTGTGTACAATAGCGCAATAAATATTGCATTTACTTGGTAAAATACAATATTTATTGCGCTATCGTACACAAAGATGACAATTTATAATACATAATGCGTCTTACGCATTTTCCATTAGGGTGACGTGATTTGACGCGAGTTCAACATTTTTTACCCAATCCAAAAAAAGTGCACAACGCTGCTAAAGAAATTTTCACTTCAAAAACTTCACAAGCTACCATGAAACTCCACAGTGACAGAGAATATCATCATCATCATCAGCCCATATACGTCCCACTGCTGGGCACGGGCCTCCTCTACCATTGAGAGGGTTTAAAATTTAAAATTACCTTGTGTTGCACTATCATTGATTATAATCAGCGATACAATCTTCTTTCCTCTGGAAACCATTTTACACAGATCACACAATATAACACAGTAATTATTCGAATTAAGATCTCGATAAAAATAAACGCGCACGCGACGACTTTAAACGGACACTAAACAAAAACATTAGCAAGCAAAACAGACTAAGTAAGCCTTAACTCTGAAGAAGAGGACCAAATTGCATTACTTGTAGCATGCAAAACCAAACAAACTCGCTTATTCTGTTCTGCCTGTAGATAAAACAAATAACTCAGTGCGTTTTACCAATGAGAATCAAATAAGATCAAATATTCTTTTTTACCTGTTAATATAAAACCCAAATATCTACAAGTGTTTTGTGGGTAAAGAAAATAAATTGTTTTATTCCGTTGTCACTGTAAGAAACTTTTTATTTTGATTATTAAGAGCCCATATTACTTTTTGCTTTTAAATTTATAGAAAAAAATGCTAGATATTTTCTTTACCCAGAGGAAAAAACCGTTGTGAAAGCTTCGGCAGTTATATGGTTTGACCAGATAAAAAATGCGACGAAAACTAAGTATCCTATGTTTCTAGCTAATTTTAAAAAAAAATTGCACTTATTTGGTTCTGCCAGAATACCCTCGATATATGAGGCATTCACTTTCCCATACCACGAAAAACACGTGAAAGTATTTGATTTATCCGTTTAATATGCGTAGAAGAAGTAAAGCCCTACATTTTTATAGTCATAATGCATTGTTGGGGTAACTGTAATCTTTACCCCATCTCCCCTTCTTTTGTTTAATATAATACACCCCTTAGGCATAGCTTGCTAGGTATTGGGGTAGTAAGCCCTTGCAATCAGTTAAACCGTTTTCTCGTGTAACAGTGTTCATTTAAAAATAATGATTGGTATGTTAGAGTATCACAGTAGATTTTATCGTAAGATGTTTCTGTGCTATCATTATGTATTGTACATACATACATACATAAACTCACGCCTGTATTACCCGAAGGGATAGGCAGAGGTGCATTTCTGCACCCACATTTCGCCAAGCATGTATCAGTCCCACGTAATAGGGGGCGAGCCTATTGCCGTTTTTCGGGCACATTTCCAGACTCCATGCTGTTACCGAGAATTTCCTAATGGAAAAACACAATATCACTTTGCCCGACCCAGGGATCGAACCCAAGACCTCCAGATCGCACGGCACATACTTGTACCGCGAGACCACGAGGCATTATGTATTGTGATATTATTATAACATGTGGTCCTAGTTGGAACGGGTACAATTGATGAAAAAAATAGTATATCTTTTACTAATGTCTAATTGATCTTTATACCAATTTTATTATTTAAATTATCAAGCGATATATTGGCATTCTATTGTAGGATTATTTGTAAGGTTAATATTTCAAAAATTATATTCTATTTAATTGTGTTCAATTAAAAGCACACATAAATATGTTCACGTAAAATATTTAATAAAAACCCATTAAAGAATTTATTAACATAAATAATATAATTTGAAAAGAGTTTAATCCATGATGTAAAATATATATTTATTTGAAATCTGTCCAACGCCTTATATAATGCGGTTAAAGATTAAAGCTTGTAAAATTTTAAACTATTTAGGTTAGGATTTTAAATTAATGTGTCTTTTTGGTCGCAAGGAGATTCCATACTTTTGCGATAAGCGTTTTAACTAGAACTGTATAGTCTTAGAAATTTTAATATATTCTGAAATGTGTCGCATACTATAATAGATTCGAAGAAAATGTGCTGTGATAAGCAGACAAATACACACGAGTGACAAATAAGAAGCAATCCACGAAAACATAGAAATTATTGTAGGTATAGTTAGCCAAATAGTAGTAAGGTTATTGATACATAAGACATTTCTTAAAAGGCCTGTTATTTCCTTTCAAAACAATAAGGTACGCAATGTCTACACAGTTTCCGCATTTATCTTTAGATTTAGACATAATCAAGAAAGCTCCGATAATGCGGCACCAATCAAGCCTCAATGTTTGAGGGGACGCCCCACTGGGTTCAAATCTACACCCTGTGGTGTCGAATGCGACAGTCTAACAAAGTAACTGGGTCATGAAATCGATAAGAACTAGATTCTATTTTTAGTAGAAGCCTAAGGGGCCGTTCAAGTATTAGGTTTTTTTTCAAAATTATCAAACCCCCTCGTCCCCCGTCCCCCATGTCAGCAAAAGTAAGAAAATAGTGTACTGCCCCTTAAATGTTTACGGAAGCATTAGTATACATATTTTTTATCTATTCTAATTTATTTTTTCATTCAAGAAATTGGGACATTTTGTAGAGAATCCGAAAAAGAAAAATAAATATTGCTTACATAATCACCATCCAGACCCCTCATTCCTTGATGTCATCTATACAATCTATACATACAAATAAATAAAATTGGAGTGTTTGTTTGTGATATTGAATTAACCGCTTTTTAATAAATGCATATGGATGTATACTCGGTACATATACCAAAATAACGTTTATTACAATTTTTGTCTGTCTCTCTGTTTGTTTATTCCAGCATAAACGGGTGGACCAATTTCAACGGGACTTTCACTGGCAGATAGCTGATGTAATAAGGAGTAACTTAGGCTACAAAAAAAAAATTAAAAAAATAAAGAATCGACTGTCAAGCGGAACGAAGTTCGCCGGGTCAGCTAGTCAAAAATAAGCAAACGGAGTACCCCCTTAGCACCTTTAATGCTTACATAATACTTAAATGGCCCCTAACTGTGAAATATATTGCACGTGGCACTTCCCATCTCTAACTTATTATCGACGTCCGTTTCTATTGTTTTGTAATTGGCGGCCCATCGCAATCTGTATTGCGGTACGGAGTTACTGGACAGGTAAGTTGAAAAAGAACAAAACGGTTGCAAAATTAATGATTCGATAACAGAATTTTATTCTATTTCAACATGTAACTTATTTAAATATACTTTTTAAATAGGGTTAGTGGTCTTCATGTACCTGAGAAACTTCTTGTGGAAAACTTTCAGGTAGGTGGCGGAGTATATTTGTTTCGGGTCTGGGTGTTTGTGAGACCGAAAAGTCTCTCGTAGTTTTATTTATATTATTAATTTCTGATATCGTTAATTCTTTGATAACCTGTCATAAATACTTTCCATGAAATAGTCAGACGCGTATACTTGTGATTGAAACTCCTGTAGGTTGGTGTTTAGTTTTCAAAGCTGTCTGTAACGTAATATTTAGGAATAAAATATATATATTTTTTAAGTAATGGTTAGCTCTAATAAATACGAGCTATGTTATTACCGAAACTAATTTGAAAACAATGTCAAATTGTCAGACTGGCAAATGGAAAATTTAACTGGCAACTAGCAACACCGCACCTAATTCAAACATGCTTAAATTATGAAACTCTCGCAGTAATAACATACAGGCTGTATAAATAATACGGAGTAGTTTCCAAAAGCAAACTTTACGTAGAGGTAAAAGTTTGAAATATTTTTGTAACAGTCTGGTAAATGGCGAAAATTTTTGGTTTGCACTTTTTACCGCTATTTCGTAATGGATTGAAGTATTTTTGGATATGGATACGTTTTTCCGCCTTTATATAAAGAGCTGCTGACGTGCGGTGTCACTGTTTCGTCGTCTATATCACCGGAGAGGGTTTGGGCCACCACGCTGACCTAATACGGGTTGGCGGAGTGCACATCTAAGAAATTCCTAAGAGCTTTTAGGTGTGCAGTTTTCCTCACGATGTTTTTCTTCACCGAGGATAAGTAGTGATGGCCTCAAAATTTAGGCGCGCGTTCCGGAATCTCGGCGGTCGCAGTTTCAAACCCCAGGCACACACCTGTGACTTTTCGAAGTTATTCGTGTATTCATAATGAATTATCAAGTACTTCATTTGGTTGCATGGTATTTGCAAATAACGGTAGTGTATTTCCTATTAAGTGAAGTTAATAGAAATCGTTAGAATTTAAAGAAATCGAATCGAAAAGCATTCGTTGAAAACCTTTACGCGAAAATAGGCTGTAATTTACTTGATAGATAGCTCTGAACTACAGTGAACCTTTTAGGTAAAGCTAATTTCCTATGAATAGAAATCCATTTCGACGCGAATTTCAGGGAAAACGTATACGATGTAATGGAAAACGTTCATAAATAAACAGTGTGGTTGGTGAAAGAGACATCGAACGGTAGGTGATCAAAGCTCTGGTGACACGTATAGCGCGTATTCAATTGCACTTAACGTGATGTCAGCTAATTACGTCACGTCATCTGTAATCAAAGAGTCGTTAGCGCGGGCGTCCAGTGTAACATGACCCCTACCGAATTTGTACCCTGATAAAAATTAACGAACGTCCGTTCATTTGCATTCCATTTTGCATAGCTGCGGGAACGGGAACAATCATAGGTTTAGTTTTTCTTTTGAAACCGCGTTTAGTTTTACAACGTTTTGATTGCTGAAGGGGAAAAACTACAGCAAAGGAAGTAAGTCGGAAAAATTAAAGGGAATTCAAATTCAAAAGCTTTCTGTGCAGTTTTAATTTTATTCTTAGTTTGTGAATGTATTCGGATTCTTGTGCCGTATTCTCAGCGGAACACGTAAATAGCTGCTTAATGCTCTGAGTTATCTTATTTTGAATGTTTTATGGAATTTAATTAGTGTGTATCTGATTGTTTAGTTAAATAGCTTCTACATTTATAGTATTTAAGAAATGGAACAACGAATCAACTTGATATTTTAATCTTAGTGAAATTTTACTTCTTGTATATTAATGACTACAAAAGACAAAATATTAGAGAAATTTCTTTTATTTACCAAAAAAAATATGCTCTAAAGGATTCCATGAATATAAACGCAAATAAAAAATGATAAAATAGAGTAAGCAGCCTCTAATATTTGGATAATACACTCGCGACTTTCCAGGATTTTAAAATGCTGTATTAATTTATTTTCTTTAAATCTTTTACACAGCTGGACTTTCTCATGATTTTTCTCTTTTCTCGGGTCTTTCTCTTAAGTGTAGACTTACAGTCTACATCGCGTTTCAAACATAAATACGTTTGCAACGACAAATAGAGAAGATATCTTAGCGCGAATCTAAAGTTTTTTATTGTGTAACTTTCCAATTTTTCAGCTTAAATGCCTCACTTGTAGAAATATTCCATACCGCAGTAGATGTAAAGCGAATTATGATTCGAAACACATATTTATTGATGAGCGAGTGAAGCGGGGAACACGGTAAAGGAAATTGGATCTTGGCAGCAATCCGAAAATGGCTCAAGGCTGTTTAATAATTTTTCTAATATGACCAC
This sequence comes from Hemaris fuciformis, assembly GCA_907164795.1. Lineage (NCBI taxonomy): Eukaryota > Metazoa > Arthropoda > Insecta > Lepidoptera > Sphingidae > Hemaris > Hemaris fuciformis. The sequence continues at coordinate 4,730,365 of OU015454.1, forward strand.
TTGTTTTTTTGAGATTTATAATTTTTCCCTAGAAGAATACTATCTTAATAAAATTTACTGACAAATCCTGACCCCTAATCCACCATTAACTATTAAAAAATTACCAAAAATAAAACTAAGTTCAGTAAATTCAAAAATAGAAAACTCAATTTTGTCCATGCAATTACAAAATGAATCACAAATTCAATTTTTAGAGCGGAAAATATATTTACCGGGGCTCATTTTATACCGGCCACTCGTAGACCGCTGTGTTTGACAGCAGAGGTTTGTTTCGGGTCGCTAAAAGTCCCCCCGGTGACAGCACCTGGATCATTACGGCTATAAAACACAATCAGCCCTACAACGCGGTTTTATGAAAACACCTTTTCAGGGTACCGTCAATTTTGTTTGGATATATATTTTATATGTTCATAACTGTCATGATTTACATATTTTATTGTAATAAATCATGCACATATTTTATTTACTTAAGTTTAAATGTAATTTTTTTTTAAAAGGATGCTAAATGATTTTTTATAAAGTAATAGTAGTAACATCAAAATGTATAACTTGTATTCAGTTCCTACAAAAAAATACAAATTTAACTTTTACAGTCGCATTCTATTTCATTTTTCTTAAGAATATTTTAGCACTTTGCTATTACCACACCAAGGGAAGTAAAACCGCGATAGTTAAACACTTCAGCTGTCAGGCAAGCCTGTCTTCACAGTCTAAGTTTAAGTCGTCACATCCAGCTGTCAAATCAAGGAGTATTAATAAACGGAGCGCTCAGTTCAAGTAAACGAAAATAGAAACTGACCGATTGGATTGATATTATGGGATAAGGTATGTAGTATTAGTATACGATTGAAACAACCAGAGTGCGATTCCCGGACGTGCAAAATGTTTTTCCATAATTAAAATCTCCGAAATAGCACTGAATCTTGAATTGTGCTCGAAAGACAGCAATAAAATTGACCTTTCTTAATGAGGATTTAAAAGATCGGGTAAAACGGTAAAACTCTGCCTGCTCCTTTCAAGAATACAGGTCCAAATATGTAGGTTATTATAAAATAAAAGCATGAAAATGTTAAAATTACAAGAAATCGTAAATCGTGTCCCATTGAACCCCGATTTTTTCACTCTTCACGTTTTATTCAAAATGATATAAGAAATACGCCATCCTTTTCAGCGTATAATACAGTTTTCGTGTCGCAAAAGTTGGTAAACTTGATGCCTTGGGGCATGACGTATATATATAACTTTTTATTGAAAGGTTCTAGATAAAAACTGACAGTACTTGATTATTATCCTTCCTTTGCCATGTACTTCTAAGTGAAATCATTAGTACCTTATTTTAAGAACAGTCAGGTAAAATAATACTGTCGACTGACGTGGAGTTTTCCAGAAAAATCCTGGTTATATTATAGTATAAATAAATAAATACACCCAACAGTCACATACATAGTTTTGGCTCGACACAAGCTTGAGAAACGACAGGCCACGTCTTCAATCCCCGCACAGAGAAATCTTTCGAGTCTGGGTGTTTGTGAGACCAAAAAGTCTCTCGTAGTGTCTGATAGCCGCGACACAAGACTCGTATCTTAGTGTATAAGTAAGTATATATGTGGCTGTTGGGTGTATTTATTTATGTATTTAGATCTTATCGTGTTTAAGTTTTAACGCAATGAAACATTTTGAAGACACACTTATTACGCATTTTTATTATTTATAAGAATCGTGATATGATTCGAAGATAGCAGTCCATTTGTATTGTAAACAGATTTCGCGTGATCAATTTGTTAACTGCAAGTTTAAGTTAAACAATATCTGATGCGATAATACACAATTGTTGGGCGCAACCGCACCTGAATAGGGGCCTCGCTTAGTCCGGACATAATTTAATAAAACTATGTATATATGTGCCTCGCGGTTTCACTAGCGTCAAATTTAATTTTCCGTCATAAAAAATTGCCTTTATGTGAATCTTGGATATCGGCTACCCCCATTCCAAATTTCATTGAAATCCATTCAGTATGTTACATGAAAGAGTAACAAATAACATGGAACATTCGCGCTTATAATATTAGTAAGATAAGTAGCCTGAGTCATTTTCTAAGGTTCCATCTATATCTACACCAAAAGTCATCCAAACTGATTGAGTCGTGAAAGCGTAACAGACTGATGGCAGAATACTATACGTGTTTCAGTGAATATGGAACACTAAACAAGAAAAGGAATAGCGCAGCTTTAGTTTGATGTACTCGAAATTCTGCATTCGCTCCGCACGAAGTTCAGACTAGTCTGTAGCGCTAACAACATAACGCTTTTGCCTCGTCAAATTGGCTCCTGTACTTTGCTGTTATAGATACTAACTTCACAACACTGCTTAGATATATTAACCTCTTTAATAGGATGTGGCGCTTACTTCACTTTGCTGACGTTTCTAAATCAATGTCAGTATTATGGACCACTCAGTCATATGTACATATATTCACGTATCAATACTCTCTTCCTACTTGTACTGGAGCTAAGTGTTATTACATGTTTATTTAAAAGAATTGTGATGTGAAGAGTATGATGGCCTCGAGGTTTCGACGCGCGATCGAGATTTCTCGGCGATCGTAGTATCAAACCCCAGGCACACACCTCTGTCTTTCCGAAGTTACCTATATACAATAGTATATGTACATGATAATTGTACTTCAACGGTTAAGAAAAAATATATGTAAGGGAACATGCACTCCTAAATGTTCACAGGAAATTCTTAGGTGGAGACCAAGGCCCAACGCCGCTAAGATGTAGAGGATGTCCGTGCCTAGCAGTCGGATTTATATGGGCTGACGATTATGAGTAGAAGGAGCCTAAAAACGTACAAACTTATAGGCTTGTCTTTCCACTTCGGACATGGCGAGCGAGACGTGGCCACGTCTTTGGGTGTAAAAATACACATCTGACAAACTCTTAGTAGATGTAGGCGAGCAACATATCCAAAGAAAGTCTTCTTCATTAAAGTACATCAAAGTCACGAACAATGAATTCCACGAATGTATTCTGTACTGTCTGTAGCCCATTTTATCCGCTTTGCGTACCACGGTAGGATTACGCTTTCAATCTCTATTATATTTTCGTTGACCGCTTTGAAGATGAAATTTCTACGCCGCAATCCCCGCGCCACTGGGAAATATCAGGTTTCTTACTATACGTATTAACAAAATATGTGTGGTACTGCTTTATTACTAAATTTTTAAGCCATTTTGAACTTTATAGACGAGCTGAGTACGTCTAATTTTGAATGGGTTGTGTTTAAAATGTTACTTCTCATTACAGAATAAAATAATCTAAGGTTAAATTCACACACAGACCCTCATGCGCGTTTGTTTGATTCCTTTTCCAATATTTTATAGATTACTGTTTTATTGTTGTACCCTATACAAAAAAAATAAAAAAAGTAAAATATATATATAAGGAGTCCTCGAAACCGACGTGCATGCATGAAGAGGATAATGTCAGTGGAGGAAGCGAAAGAGGTGTGTTTGGACCGTGGCATTTGGCGCTCTATAGTCTCTGCCTACCCTAACGGGAGGCAGGCGTGAGTTTATGTATGTATGTTTTGTACCCTATCTTATCGACTAGTAAGATTGTCTCTAAATGATACATAGGCTAGTAAATAAATAGATACTGTAAAACTATAGTTGTAATATTGATAAATAAAATAGGATATTTATCACACATATAATTCTATAAAACAGTGTATTATGAATAACTATCTCTGGGACTCGACTCCGCAATTTAGATTTCCGTATTAATTCCCGAAAAACACTGCATTCTTCCGGGATACAACGTACTCTATGCCCTTACTTTTCGGCTGGCATATATAGTGGATTTGAGTAAAAATTAATAAAAAGAAACATATATCCAGTGCATTTTTTTTTCTTTGGGAAACATACAATACAATTATTCTTATATTATAAGTTTTAAAGTAAACACATAGATTACAAACAGTTTCCACTTATATAAAAAACTTACATACAACGGTAATACTACACACATACATAACCTCACGCCTGTATTCCCCGAAGGGGTAGGCAGAGGTGCATTTCTGCACCCACATTTCGCCTGGTATATATCAGTCCCACGTAATAGGGGGCGAGCCTATTACCGTTTTTCAGGCACAATTCCAGACTTCATGCTGCTACTGAGAATTATCTAATGGAAAAACCCAATAACACTTTGCCCGACCCGGGAATCGAACCCAGGACATCTAGATCGCACGGCACATACTTGTGCCGCGAGACCACGAGGCATTTTATCTTAAATCTGGTCTAACATTTCGTAATCATATCACAAATATCTGCAAAAAAGCGTACAGGAATTTGGGTTTTATACTTCGTCTAAACCGTCTCAACGGAGCGTGGCATTTTTCTTGTTTTCATATGGGGGAGACAGATGCACGAGTCATAAACCCTAGTTTTTAGTTGACTTGGCTTTATTAGGTATGAAATTTGAAATCAAAATTGGAATCACAAAATCACAAGCAGTTTTGAACATTCAGCGATTACACATCGAAGTTAGATTTAAGTTTCAAAAGACAGTATTGAGTAATATATTTTTTATTAAATAAATCTTTTAGTTTTTTGTTTGTATTTAACTTGAATAATCGATTTTTAGTGGGAAAAAAAACGTTCGATTTTTTTGGTGGGACAAATTTTCTATATAATTACTCCTTTACAAATTCTCAGTGCCCGAATAAAGTCTAGTTTATCAGGTGGAAGTATGGTCGTCGTCGTCAACGTCAACGTCATCAGCCCAAATATGTCCCACTGCTGGGCACGGGCCTCCTCTACAACTGAGAGGGTTTAGGCCTTAGTCCACCACGCTGGCCTAGTGCGGGTTGGCGGACTACACACCTAAGAAATTCCTAAGAACTTTTAGGTGTGCAGGTTTTATCACGATGTTTTCCTTCACCGTTAAAGCTAGTGATAATTCATTGTGAATACACACATAACTTCGAAAAGTCAGAGGTGTGTGCCTGGGGTTTGAACCTGCGACCGCCGAAATTCTCGACCGCGCGCCTAAACCTCGAGGTCATCAAGTATGGTCACTGCAGTATAAAAAACAAGTAAAAGACTCCTCTCAGAGAGATATTTATAACGCTAAAAAAATTAATCACTATATAACCAACATCGCAGAGATTCTCAAAGGCATTTGCTTACGCCTCATTAAGTCACTTGTTAGACTTCTTGCTTTTCGTAAAAAGAAATTTTGTTTAAGAAAATAATTAATGGGTAACGTTTGTTGTCGCGGCCGTAGGTTTTATGAAGTAGTGACATTAACGAGTTATTATTACAGTTTAACGTTTGTTAGTTTTTTACGTATATATATAAAAAAAATTGAATTTGGAACAATAATTGTTGTCCAAAAGTAGGTAATAATTAATTCTTTCAATAGTCGTAAACATCGATCTAGAGTTAATACTAATAATAGTAGATTTTTATAAAAAAAATAATAATAAACGAATTTATGAGATATATTACAAGTTCGCCCGGTTATTCAAAATTAACCCAATACCCTTGTCAATTGGCATTCTTTCTGCTCATTTCTCGTGCCGTTTTTCTCAATTTTTCCTCCTCTAATTACTAACTAATATTATAATATTAAGTATATAGTTTATCAAAAAGAGAAAAGGTTTGTATGTTTGTAACGAAAAAAAACACCTTACAGTTTTTTTTTGTATGAACATAGAAGGAAACTTCCGAAGTAACAAAGACTTATAATACGATATAAAATACATATATATAAGTCAAAGTCAAAGTCAAAATATCTTTATTCAAATAGACTTTTACAAGTTCTTTTGAATCGTCAATTTTACACATCTTAATATTTTTTTTAAACTATTGCCGCTTCGAAATGTGTTATAACTGTGGAGAAGAAACGGCAAGAAACTCCCTCAGCAACACGACATGTCATATAATAGAGTCATATACCCATATAATAGTGGACAAGTTTATTGCGCTTGTTGGAGAATTTCCTAATAGAAAAACTCTAAACAACTTTACCCAACCTCGAATATATTGAATTAAGCCCGAGACAGCCCCATGGCGCACTTGGCTAGAAACCAGCTTGCGAAACGAGAGGCCGCGAGTTCGATCCCCGCACCGAGACATTAATGTTTGTGTGATCCACAAATATTTGTTTCGGGTCTGGGTGTTTGTGAGACCGAAAAGTCTCTCGTAGTTTCTCATAGCCGCGACACAAGACTTGTATCTTAGTGTGGGGTCAGAACTATGTATGTGACTGTTGGGAGCTTTTCTTATAATCTAATACTATACCTCTTGTTAGAAAGAATAATTATGATGTAGCACCCACGACAAAAAATATTTTTAAGTACCTATACGCCACGATTCCAAAGTAGCAGCTAAACATAAGTGTTCGATAAAGTTTAATGGCTTTAAAAACATAAAGGCAACTTCCTCAGCCAGCTGTTGTCGGATTCGGAATCAGTAATTTATTTTATTGCTCCCGAAATAAGTTTACGATCGACTGAGGTTTAGACAAGCTTTATTGTTTGACAAATAAACACTTTCATTGAAATATGCTCTATAGAATACTAATAAATTTGCTTTTTGTCTTAGGGCTACTCTGGATTGATGAAGTTTTTTAGGTTCGAATACAGCTTAATGAAATTTCTATTTATAGAAATTTATTATAGTAAATACTTAAATACAGTTTTTCACTTGATCTTACAGAAATTGTAATTATACAAAAATATATATTACAAATTGGCCGTGCGTTATCGAGGTTTCGGGGTTTCCCAGATCGAACAAAGTATTAGGTACTGCATTCTTCTACTTGGATATTTAAAGCAACGGGGTCTGGAAATATACCTACCCAAATTATGGCAATAGGCTCGCTTCTTAATACGCCGGTAATAGGTTACGTGGAACAAAAACTGTAAGGGCTAAATGTGGCTTCAGAAATTTACTTACATCACACCACTACCTTCAGGGATTTCGTTTGTTTTAGCGTAGCAGCACGCGGTACGGAAATATGCTCGGGCTTGTCCCCAATTTCGTAGGACCATCATTTGGAGGTAAGTCTCCTGTAGAGGTACTTATCCCGTGTAGCAAGCTTGTTTTTCCGACGTACAGTCTTCGCCTCACTCCAAAATATATATTAATTATTTTTTATATATTATATAATATTATTGCGGATTAGCAAGTTGAAGTGGCAATGGGTCGGGCACATAGCGCGGATAACTGATGGCCGATGGCGCCAAAAAGAGCTCGTGTGACTGTGGAGGCCATGTACCGGCAAGCGAAGCGTAGGATGTCCTCCGACAAGGTGGTCAGACGACCTAGTAATGGTCGCGGGACGTCGCTGGATGCAGGCTGCTTCCAACAGGTCCCGGCGGAGGTCACTGGGAGAGGCCTATGTCCAGCAGTGGACTTCCATTGGCTGATGGATTGGATTGGAAATAATATATTATGTTTTTATTAATATTTCTTCCAGAGGAAATTGATTGTACGTGGTCGCGATCCTCAGCAGTGACGGAACGAAGATATAATAATATAAATAGAATAAATATTCATACTAAATAAATAATAAATAATCAATTGACAGAATAAGTTAACCTTAATCTTCTAATCTATATATCGTTCAAAAGTAAGTTAAAAATAGTGGTTTGGCTGAAAATGCTAATGATAGAAAGGTTAAAACATTTATGGCGCCGCTGAGTTACGTGTTTGTAGGCGAATCATGAAGGAACTTTTACGAGAACAGGGCAGAACTTTTTACTACTTAATCGCCATGAGGGGATTTTTATTACAAAACCATAAAAAGACAGTTTAACTTGAAGAAGTTAGTCGGTTAGCTTCATTTAATTTAAGTGCCCTTAGGTGTCGTAAAGTGGATCTATTGTGGCAATATGGTCTTATTTTGTTTTAAGATTGGAGGATTTGGATGGATAAATTGTTTTTGTTGGTACTAAAGGGCCATGTACATATCCGGATTTATTGCCAATTCTTGGCTAATTTTCTTTTAGAAAAAGGAGGCAAACGAGTAAGTGAACGCCCATGAACACCTAAAATACCAAAGGAATCATTGGTGTGTTGCCAACGTTTGAGGAAAATAAAGGCTCTTTTCTTGAAGGTCCCACGTTCTATACGTTTGAAAATAACGCCAAGGAAAGCTGATTCCACAAAGATGTTGCAAAACTTCGTTTCAGCCGCACTTTTGAGGAACGCCTGTCATCGAGATGGTAGGGATAGAACTTCAATTTCGTTAGGTGCATAGTGAAATTCAGCAGCAGGCATTAAGCCAAAAAGCTCATCAGAACACTCCTCATGGTATATTCCACACAGAACAAAAAGAGATTAATTTTCTCGGAAAGGATCCGGTCATCGATGATTGGAGCGGCTCGATGATGATTTAACAAGGTTGTTACAATATAATCTATATTATCCCATATACGTCCCACAAGAATCTGGCATCTTTAACAGTTGAGATGGATTAGGCTTTTATTCACTGTCCTAATGCGGGTTGGCAGACAATACGCCTTTAAAAAACGATGTCAATGGAGCTTGTTACACGAAATTATAACTTTATATCATTGGTTTGTACATGTAGTTGGTATTACGTCACAAGGTCACTTAATTTTTACCATCATCATCAGCCCATATACGTCCCACTGCTGTGCACGGGACTCCTCTACAACTCAGAGGGTTTAGGCCTTAGTCCACCACGCTGGCCTAGTGCGGGTTGACGGACATTTGTACTATTAGTATTATTCGGTGTCAATGTGGTCATTTTGTCTATTTAAAAAATATTTTGTATAAGAATCATTGTTGCCCTGATTTCCAATAAACTTATAGTGTTATCTGCCAATCTGAAATAAATTTTTGACCAAATCGGTAAACTTTATTTTTATAAACCCTTGAAAATTAGGTCGTGTAGACGGTGAAAACACGAATTAAATATAATTAAAAGCATAGATATATTTTATAGTATTACTAGCTTTTGCCCGCGACTCCGTCCGCATAGACTTCAGGGTTGGGTGCAGAAAGATAAGTAAATCTATTAAACGTCTCCCAAGTGCCCAATATGCTAAAATCAAAGGGTATATCCGTTGGGATCAGTGAAATCATTATTTAGATTACGAAGCGTGATGACTACCGAGCCTGCATTCGTTTGTAAATTTTAAACCAGATACAACCAAGGAGTTTAAAAATAAATTTCTGAACGCTCGCATACATTTTTGACAACTAATAAATAATATGTCACTAATATTTCATTACTGATTATTCTGCATTTTTAAAATGAAAAATACGCAATTGTTCGAATATTGTGGATATATGTTGTCGATTCAAAACCTTTATTTAAATACGTTATTTAATTTGAGGGGACCATTAACCGTATTGACGGGATAAACATAAAATGTTTGACAGGAAATTAGGTAGAACAGTTTATATGAGAAAATGAAATAGTTGTTTTTACTTTATTCCTCGTAATTTTAAAGATAGTTATATGCTATCGCGGACTTTTTTGTAGGACTTATTAAGATAAACATTTATCTTATAAATTATATACGTGTAAACTCTACAGTTTTTGCAGCGTACGCAAGAATAGCTCGCAGATGCAGTTTTTCCCGACTTACTTGACAATTATCTTTATATTTTGGACAATTCACACACTATCTTAAAAATATATAGCCTATGTGTTATTCTGATGTATAAGCTATATTATTGTAAACTTTCATTGAAATCCATTCGGTAGTTTTTGCGTGAAAGAGCAACAAACATCCAGACATCCAGACATCCAGACATCCATACATACAAACTTTCGCGTTTATAATATTAGTAAGATAATAAATACAGCCATTGGCTGGTAGTATATTCGGTGTGTACGAATGACAAATGACAGTATAAATAGTGTAACAACTGTCATAGTAACCTAAGTGCTGTGTTTCTTGATCCTATGTATATATCTTCTTCTTTCATATCTTCAGTCACGCACTCCATCCATCTTTTCTTTGGCCTTCCTCTGCTTGTCCATCCTTCAACTTTATTCATCATCATGATCATCAGCCCATATATTACGTCTCACTGCTTTAGATGAGCAGATTTCCTCACTATGTTTTCATCCACCGTTAAAGTAAGTGATAATTCATCGTCATTTTGAATACACATATATGTATAACTTCGAAAATTCAGAGGTGTGTGCCTGGGGTTTGAACCCGCGACCGCCGAGATTCTGGACCACGCGCCTAAGCCTCAAGGTCATCACTACAAGTAATACAATATTCTAAGGTAATTAGTCGTTTCAAATTAGTATCATAAGCGAAGACATTCTCAAGGTTAAGACGATTACACGACAATGTCGCAAGGACGTCTAGACGTCTTTAGTAATTTAAATCAAGGCGTGCTATTTGGCAGTTCCAGTACTTCCATGGAAACTCAAAAGCGTTACAAGTTAATTGTATAATGTCTAGTTTATAATTGTTTATTGTGGGATCAGTATATTCTCATTTATATGTCACATTGCTTTTGTTAAATAAAGATTTAAAGCTTAAAGATTTTGTAAGGTTAGCTGGGCTTTTTGACTTCTATGGAAGTACCGCCACTGCAATTTGAATTAAATTAACTTAAAATAACAAACACAATCACGATTATAACCCAAAGGGCTAAGAAGACGTGTACTTCTACAACCACTTTACAGCAATCATATTTAAGTTGCACATAATACGACGTAAAAGTTTTACCGTTATTTGGAGATATTTCCAGACCCCATGTTGCGACTGAGAATCTCCTAATATAAAAAGCAATATTTGCCCAACCGGGTATCGAACTCGGGACCTCTAGATCACACGGCATGAACTTGTGCCGAGTGACCACGAGGCAGTCGTCAGTAAGTGTATCTAAATTATCGGCACACCTGGGCATCAACTGCAGCGCTATTTCCGTATCGATCTAGTCCACAGAACTTATAACCTTCATAAGTATTTTATCTATTTCAATTATCAACCGTGTCAGACTCGAGGGTTTCCAGTTAACTGTGCATTAATTATGGCCACATGAATTTACATGTTTGTTATTTCTCTGGGGCTCCGACCCTTGTTTTCACAGGAGAGATCAGGTGCCCTCCGTAAAACACTACTCGTATTTACACCCATATTCATATATCAGCTGTATTTAGATTGCTTTGACCTCCATATAGAGTACGGTAAAGTATAATGAAGAGCGGTGGGTTAGCTTAAAAAAATAATAGGTAAGTTGTAACATCAAAATGTAAGGTAGGCTTTCTAATTGAAAAAAAAACTGTCAAATAACGTTCCTTAAATTTACATTATATTTTTTTAAATAATAATATAATAAATCTTTTTTTTTTCATGAAAATTGCCCCATAAATATATACCTTAACAACTAAAAGTATATTAAGCATTTTATCAAGACGCACTATTTTGTGACACTGTCTCTAAGACTGAAGTCTCCAAAATACGTTTGAATAAAGAAATTTTGTTTAATAGATATAAAATGAAATATATGTATATATGTTATCCAAAACTGCGTTCCGAGATATTCTACGAATTAACAACATACTCGTATGCCTTAAATTGAATAAAGAAGTCACCTTACCTATTATGCTACTTCATTAACCTCACCCCAACTAAGTTAGTAGGTCAGCTCGTAGTAATTGTAAAGCTGCCAACGATAATTTTCACCTTATCACGATAAATTAATAATGAAACGGTACAAACGATTAACACCTTGAGCCGAATAGACAATGGTTTGTGACTGTGCAGTATCGGAGAGACTATAACGATAACAGATGGGTTATTGCTTCTAAGCTAATGCTTGAAGTAAATATAGATAAAATATTTGTAGATAGATCTAAGGTTGGAACTGAATTGGATTTTTAAGTTGAACTATTATGTCTTATAGTTTAGTAAAGTCAAAGTCAAAATCATCTTTATTCAAATAGACTTTTACAAGTTCTTTTGAATCGTCAATATTAAACTATTTTTTAAAACTATTACCGCTTCGAAACGTGTTATCGCTGTGGAGAAGAAGCGGCAAGAAACTCCCTCAGCAACACGAGATGTATTTTTTTTTTAATAATAAATATAATTATTATAATTACATTTTTTAAATGTCATTATATAAATTTAATCTTGTGTAATGTAATGTATGTCATAATGATACAAATTGTAGCAACGAAACTTCTGATCAATTTACTTACTCCCAGGGCTTATTGTCTCCAATAAAATCTGAAATTTTATAGTAAGCTTTTTTATATAGTTTATCTTTAATTGATTCTTTAAACTTTTTCAAGGGAAGCTCCCTAATACCCTTCGGGAGTTTGTTGTAGAAGTGAACACATTGCCCCATAAAAGAGTTATTAATTTTCCGGAGACGAGTTACGTGTTGAACGAGATTACATTTGTTCCTAGTATTTTTATTGTGTAAATTATAAAGTTTATTAAATCTATCAAGATTTTTTTGAACATATACAAGGTTTTCGTATATGAACTGACTAACAACTGACTAACAATTGAGTAACACGCTGTACCACGTTGTAGTAACAATTTTAATCCAAACTCAAAGTGCTTAATTCAATTGTCTGTCGGCAAAAATACGAACAATGAATATGTAAGATTGCCCTTCTGCTAATCTTCTTTACTTAAACAACCCATGATGTAAGGAAAGGGCTGGTAAATTATTCTACGGCTTGATGGCACGACAAATGAAATAAATAAAATATTGTGAACCTTTTCATGGTAGAGAATAGAAACTCATAGATTACACATCTATTAAAGGTGAATAAAATGAACCCTCATTCATATGAAAAAGATGAAATGAAGAACTTTTTAGACTCAAACTCATTATAAAAGACGTATTTAAAATTTATTCCTATTACTTTTTATTCGTGTTCCTCATTTAAAAAAGTAAATAATTCGACAACATTTCACAATGTTTCTCCACTTTCTTATGACGCTAGAAACAATGTAAGCTGTGTAAAGTTCAAACTAGAAGTAGTGTTTCACATTTTATTGCTGTCAATATTTTATTTTCCCAGCGTGCTCGCTAGAACTGCAAGATTATTAACTCCTTTATACCAGCGTTCGATAACAAGGTACACCTTTACAAACTACGAACAATATACTGTTCATTATGACCTTTCCTACTGTAACCCCTTTTATAGTCTGCCAATTCCTAGGAATTTTCGCTCTTTGACAAATGTTTCCTGGTAAGTATTTTGTTTTTGTTTCTCAAAGCCTTGAGATTGTAATAAATTTTGCTCTCATCTCAGCTTGAAATTAAGTCGTAAATTAATAATTTATTTTTATTATTTATGTTTATATTGCATTTTCATATGTTTGACACCTGGTTATTTATTGTTTTATCACCTGCGGAAGCCTTTACCAAAACGAAATCTTTATTATAAAAAGCTAAACCTAAAAACTCCGAATATTTATAACATACAAGGTTCTGTTTAATCTGAATATTCGGTAACCTTTACCCATATTATAAGTTTATCGTATCAACCTTCCTTTCTTGGACATAAGCCCGAGTAATCCGTTAAACCCTCGGCCTTCTGCTTTTATTTGGCCTTGGGACTTAATGTCCCAGTCTATTTACTTTGCTTTACTGGGTTAACATTTCAATATTGCATTCGGGTTAGCGGATTTTGAATTTTTAAATTTAGATTTAAGTGGAATCAGTTTTGCCTGGATAACTTTGTATGTCAGCATATTTTCAAACTTCAAACGGTAAATTGAGCGTTATTCAAAATATATACGTTAAGAAAATTTTGTCAACGTGTTGACGTATCCGACAATATTTTCTTTTTCGCGGTAAATTTGAGCATCAATGTGTTTTTAATAACCAAAACGTTTACCTGCATTTGTTACAAAGCACACTATTAAACCAATCTTTATATTTTTCATAAGCAAGTGATGCCCTAGAGGTTTAGGCGCGCGGTCGAGAATTTCGGCGGTCGCAGGTTCAAACCCCAGGCACACACCTCTGACTTTTCGAAATTATGTATGTATTTACAATGAATTATCACTTGCTTTAACGGTGAAGGAAAACATCGTGATAAAACCTGCACACCTAAATAGTTCTTAGGAATTACTTAGGTGTGTAGTCCGCCAACCCGCACTAGGCCAGCGTGGTGGACTAAGGCCTTAACCCTCTCAGTTGTAGAGGAGGCCCGTGCCCAGCAGTGGGACGTAGTTGGGCTGATGATGATGATGATATATTTTTCATATAATAAATTAATGTTATTTATTTGTATAAGATGTAACGCAAGTTTGTTATTAAAATTAATAACCGTCCATGTATGACTTAATCCTGTCTCTTCAAGGTTGTCTAGATTAGAAAGCTAATAGCGATAAACCCTCCAATACAATCGTATTTAATTGATGTTGAAAGTCTTATTATAAACAGACAAAGACCGCGCCATCTATCAGTGAAAATTTAAATAGGCATTAATCGATTGAACACTGAAAGGCTAGCGTATCTGGGGTACTTTATCGAAAATACTCGCACTCTTTAATGTATAGACTTGGGGTCACGGCCGCGTGACGTAGCCCACAATAAATCATGCATTGTGGCCCACTACAAAAGAAGTCATTTTTGGTCGGAAAGTGCCCTATTCAAGGAACGTGGCTTATAATATTTGCAAAACAATAACCACTTTCATGAGGTTGAAACTGAAAATGTTGTGGAGGCCATTAAAACCCCGTGTTTTGTAGTGGGATGTATAGTATGTGATATGCACTGAACGATAGAAAAGGAAAGAAAATGTCTTTATAAATTTTTAATGGTATTCTTTAAACGTACATTGTAAATATAAGTTCGATGAGTTGTGTTGACTCGAAGTAATTTTTGACACGACAATCTTTGAGTTCGCTTAAGTTTTCCTCTCTGAAAGATTGCAGAGAGGTGTACCTATACTGCTTCAGTTAGGTCCTTCGGAGCAAGAAACGGACCTATTGTCTCTCATTACCAGAAAACGTGTCACTATTTTTTTTAGGAATCTTTAACACTTCGCTTGACTGAGCCGTGAACCTCTCAATGGGACCCGCCGTTGTGCTGGACCTAATAGGCAGTATAAGACACAAAATGTAGTAACTATTGTGTACTTAAATAATAGAGGAAGACGTGAGGAAACCGTCATTTCTAGGATGCTCAATAAGATTTATTAGATCTATTAGATTAGTCGCGGCTTCAAACCCCCAGGTACACTCTACCTCTGACTTTTCGAACTTATGTGTGTATTCACAATGAATTATCACGTACTTTAACGGGAAGGGAAACATCGTGACGAAACCTGCACACTTAAATGTTATTAGGAATTTCCTAGGTGTGTAGTCCGCCATCCCGCACTAGACCAGCGAGGTGGGCTAAGGCCTAAACACTCTCGGTTGTAGAGAAGGCTCGTGCCCAGCAGTGGGACGTATATGGGCTGATGATGAATAAGAATTATTGTGTGAACCTTGTTCCATCTTCAGCTATGCGACATAAAAATACCTTCCCATAACTTAAAAGTAGCACATTAAGTACAAGACATGCATTTCAGTCGTGAATATTCCAAAAATCTTACTCTGAACGAAACAAAAGCCAACGAAAACAATATAAATGGGCATTGTTACAATAAGCGCTGAAGACCTAGTTTTATTCTGATCCACAATATTTGAAGAAAATGCTTGAACCGCTACCTCTTGTTATAATAATGCTAATGTTTATCAATACAAATAAATAAAATTGGAATGTCTGTTTGTAATATTGAAATAACCGCTTTTTAATACATGCATATGGATGTATACACGGTACATATACCAAAATATGTACCGTGTTTGTTCCGGCTAATCTCTGAAACGGGTGGACCGATTTTGACGGGACTTTTATTGGCAGGTAGTTGATGTAATTTTTTTAAATTTTTTATTTTGGTTATCATCGTCAGCCCATATACGTCCCACTGCTGGGCACGGGCCTCCTCTACAACTGAGAGGGTTTAGGCCATACCTTGCTGGCCTAGTGCGGGTTGACGGACTACACACCTAAGAAATCACCGTTACAGTCATCGTTAAAGTACATGATAATTCTTTGTGAATACACACATAACTTCGAAAAGTCAGAGGTGTGTGCCTGGGTTTGAACCCGCGACCGTCGAAATTCTCGACCGCATGCCTAATGCGTGATGGCTTCGATTACGATTTCCTATACTTTATGGATAATTATGAAATAGTGCAACGTTGTCAATTTCACATCTTTCATCTAGAATCAATGTTCTTAAGACTTTAAAAATGAACCCTCAAATACCACCAGACACTTTCGCTTTTACATCGCAATAAAGCAAAGCACGGCAGCAATAATTCAGGCCCGGTACAAACAACGAAACTGTAAATTCAAAACTGTATTCCCTAAGGCCGCATTATCGCGGTAAATAGCACATTACCTGTCGCGCGATAAGCCAGTGAGTTTAACAACAATAGGTGGTCTTCTGATGGGACTCGTAAAGCCAATTTTATTGACAATTCGTTTTCACTGATACGGAAAGAGTCCCTTTTTTCAGGCTTACCTGCCGCACCGAGATTTTTTATACGATCGAGACATCGCACTCGAAGATTTCGCTTCAAATTAACCGTGTTATGGGTGGTAATAAAATTGGAAAGAGACGGTAAAATTAAACGTATTGTTGGTATGGTGATGGAAGCTTTTTCGCTCGTGGATTTTACTATAGGGTATTTTTTAGTATAAGAATATTTATGGAACGTAGGTACATGTAGTATGACATTCTTTCTCTTAAGTTTACTTTTAGGAACGAATACAGATACGAAAATTTCTTTTATATGAAAAAAAATAGTTATCATTTTAAATATTTGTGGTGTTTCTATTCCGTTTAGAGATTTAATTAAACGATGGTTTAAAAGATTAGGCGCAAAGTTGACAGACCCGTGGCGCTGTTGGCTAGATACCAGCTTCAGCTGGGCTGATGATGATGAGACGAGAGGCCGCGAGTTCGATCCCCGCACCGAGACAAATGTTTGTGTGATCCACAAGTATTTGTTTCGGATCTGGGTGTTTGTGAGACCGAAAAAGTCTCTCGTAGTCAGAAGTTATTTGTGATTTCCTAAAAGAAATATCATTTGAAGCGGTAAAAAAATATAGAGGAAAACTGCATTCCCAAACGAACAATGCATTAAACAGCTCTCTTACTTTAGATATTCGTTTCATAATGGCTGCAAAAATTTCGCCAGTACTTTAAAAACCAACAAAAAGCAACGTGAAAAGTCTCGCATTTCGCAATCACTGCATGGCTTATAAAGACGTCGAAACAAACATTTGATCGCGAAACCTGAAAACGAGATATTTCCTCGTGAATTTTAGTGAACACTAAGCCTTGTTTCCACGAATTACAATATAAGTTGATAGATAGAACATGGATAAAATTCACGCTTGTATTGCCAAAGGGTTAGGTTGAGTTCATATTTTAAAACTTATTAAGTTGGATTCATTTCAACAGCCCCGTGGCGCAGTTGGCTAGACACCAGCTTGCGAAACGAGAGGCCGCGGGTTCGATCCTCGCACCGAGATAAATGTTTGTGTGATCCACAAAATATTTGTTTCGAGTCTGTGTATTTGTGAGACCGAAAAAGTCTGACAGTCTGACACCCACGATACAGGACTTGTATCCTAGTGTGGGGTTAGAATGTATGTGACTGTTGGGTGAATTTATTTATTATTATTTGTAGACTCCATGGTTCAAAGAGTTTCACCACACACGGCTGCATAACCGATGAGGTACGTGAAGATCTATCGAATCTATTTAACTTTCACCAATTTAATTTGAAATCCCACGTAATAAGGTGCGAATCTATTTCCCTTTTTCAGGCACATTTCTAGACACCAAATTACACTTACCATTTACCCAACCCGCGGATGAGACTAAAATAAATAAATAAATATATAAATACACCCAACAGTCACATACATAGTTCTGAGCCCACATTAAGATACTAGTCTTGTGTCGTGGGTATCAGAATCTACGATAGACTTTTTCGGTTCACAAACACCCAGACCCGAAACAAATACTTGTGGATCACACAAACATATGACTCGGTGCGGGGATCGAACTCGCGGCCTCTCGTCTCGCAAGCTGGTATCTAGCCAAATGCGCCACGGGACTGTCAACTTTGTTAATGCCTAATGTTTTAAGCCATGATGTAATTAAATAATCTAATAAAAAAATCAAAAAGGCTGACATAACCACTTAAATTATAATAATAGATGTGTAAACGAGTAAATCAACGAGTATTACTTTTTAAAATTTACAAAGGAAATTAATATCAACGAAATTAATTAGGCGGTCTTATCCCTAATAAATACCTACCTAGTCAATAACCGCACAACTTACACGGTACTCCAACAACAAATTCTAACAAAAGCAGTCTTTATAAAAAAAAAAAACGAACAATCCGAGTGCCGAATATGAGAACCGCCGATTAGGAACAGCGCAGCAAACTCCTTGCCTAATGAATGAATTTAATTTAACTCCTTTAATTACCAGCTTCAACTTCCGCGAGTGCCTCTTACAGCTAAAAGTTCGATGTCAAATTTCCATGTCAGCCGAGAATTTCCTGTGATTTCACTCAAAGTTGTATTTTTTTTAATTCGTAGCTAAGATATGATTTAAACCACGCCGTAGTTTTTTTAAAACTTTCCTACAATTTTTTTTTTGTTAAAAAATTTTAGTCGGAGAATAACTACGAGAAACTACAAAAGAATTCGCTCTACCTACTCTTTATACAAGTTCTTCTTATTTTTTATTTATACTTACAGTCGTAATATTATGTTGTTATGTGTAGGTATCATATTCAGTACTGTTTTCGTATTCTTCAACCCCTGACGTAATGAGAGAGATGTTTTATGTTTAACTTGTCGTGTATTTCTACGTGTATGTGGCGTAACCTTTAAGCAATTAGACCTATAATGATGCTTTAAATAGCGACTTGGCAAAAAATCTGAAAAGGTTCTTTAACTTTATTTAAATGAAAACCATTACAATAAACATTTTGCAGCGTGTTTGTAACTCAATGTTCTACAAACTCGACGGAACAATTTCTGTATAATACAATTAAAACGGTCGACACAGCTCCATAGTTTCTGTCAACGGGTTTTACAACAAAAACACAACTCGCATTGTAAGCTGGAAGCGTGTCAAGCGGCCAGTCCTCTGTCCGTTTCATTACAACTGGCAACCTTTATTTTACGAAAATGAAAACGTTTGTGTTTTCTTCATTTTGCAGCACGAAGAATCAATCTTTCAGTCGTTCGGAATCGCTCAACAACAGCTCAAAGGGATCAGATGACAGGAGTTTCACTAGATAAATGAAACTGCAGATGTCTGAAATGATTGTTCCACGTTTTTTCATATCTGTTGCTCGATAAATCGCGGATTTGTGCAGGTAGTAAAAAATTACTTCCATTTCATTTGACAGCCCCGTGGCGCAGTTGGCTAGACACCAGCTTGCGAAACGAGAGGCCGCGGGTTCGATCCCCGCACCGAGACAAATGTTTGTGTGATCCACAAATATTTGTTTCGGGTCTGGGTGTATGTGAGACCGAAAAGTCTTTCGTAGTTTCTGATACTCACGACACAAGACTTGTATCTTAGTGTGGGATCAGAACTATGTATGTGACTGTTGGGTGTATTTATTTATTTATTTATTTCTACGATAGGTCTATTACGAATTTTAGCGGTTACCCATAAGCTGATTTTTGTGTTTTGAGATCGCGTGGAAAAGTGTGTCGCGCGATGCTAAGATCCCGTTTCATTCCCGAATCGGGTAAAGTAATATAGAAAATTTTCGTCAGGAAATTTTAATAGCGACACTGACTAGAAATGTACTCAAAAATAAAAAAATAAAAATTGAAAAAATCCCGCTCCCTTAAACATGAGATATAAAATGTAGCTCGCGTGACATGTGTGCAGTAATAGACTGCTGCCTACCCGTATGAGGTTGCAGGCGCTATTGTCTGCGTATACAATCTTAATTTTCTCAGAAATACTTATTTGTAAAAGATGGCAAACATCTACAAATCTTAAATGTATATCAGAGCTTTATTCTAATTAGGCCCACATATTATGTATTCCTAGAATGTCTACTCGAATACCGAAACCAAACAATACTCGTATATCATAATATCATTTCTTAGAAATTGAACGATGTAAATGTTTAACATTTCGGCTCGTTCGAATATCATTTCTGGTAATTTCATCATGTACCGTTCAAATGAAATTAGCCAGAACATTTTCATTTCCAAAACGTGCTATCTTGACAAAGACAAATGGAAGTTCAGTGGAGACGTTAAATTTCTAATGGGTGCGGTTGGTAATTGAGTTTGCCTTGTACTAAGTGGTCGAATGTGACGGCCATGTCGCTGTGGCTTCGGTACTTTCGTTTCAATCGCCGTTGACTTAAATAAATTTGGTACGTATATGGAGCATGTAAACTTTGTATTCAATTTTTGATTTTTTGTTATCATTAATCCATAATCATCAGCCCAAATACGTCCCACTGCTGGGCACGGGCCTCCTCTACAACTGAGAGGGTTTAGGCCTTAGTCCATCACGCTGGTCTAGTGCGGGTTGGCGGTCTACACACCTAAGAAATTCCTAAGAACTTTTAGGTGTGCAGGTTTTATCACGATGTTTTTCTTCACCGTTAAAGCAAGTGATAATTCATTGTGAATACACACATAACTTCGAAAAGTCAGAAGTGTGTGCCTGGGGTTTGAACCTGCGACCGCCGAAATTCTCGACTGCGCGCCTAAACCTCGAGGCCATCACTGCTTATCATTAATCCACTTCTACATAATTATGTATATCTCCGTATTGTTAAGGTCTGTCTTATAGGGAGCTAATCTACGTTTTTTGAGATAATTTCCAAACTCCGTTGTGTCACTAAGAATTCCTAATGAAAATACTCTATAGCACTTTTTCCTACTCGAAAGTCGTTTCCTCGAGTCTGGAAATGTGCCAGCAAAACTAGTACAAGCTTACCTTCTTTAAGTATAAGTAATTTTAGATATGAATACACCTTCGCCTACCCTTTTCGAGCTTAATAAATAAATAAAATAAAAATAAATACACCCAACAGTCAGATACATAGTTCTGACCCCACACTAAGATACTAGTCTTGTGTCGTGGGTATCAGAAACTACGAGAGACTTTTCGGTCTCACAAACACCCAGACCCGAAACAAATACTTGTGGATCGCACAAACATTTGTCTCGGTGCGGGGATCGAACCCGCGGCCTCTCGTTTCGCAAGCTGGTATCTAGCCAACTGCGCCACGGGGCTGCTATTGTAATGTGTAAGATTACAATTTTATTAGATAAGTTTCTTGATTGTCATCAAAAATATTTTTTCACATTTATAAACTACATTTTATATCAACCATCCTTATTCTGTATCACTAATAGCATTGGATTTAACATTTCCCGAACCACATGCATTCAAAAAGAAAAAGACTAAAAACCCTAAAGTAATTGGTTTCGTTTGAAAGGTTTCGTATAAGGATCCAAAAACCTAGTTCTAGTGTAATTGTGTCAAGCGGTATTCGGCGACATGTAGTGAGCTCTCGTGTTGACGAATGACAGAAAAAAGTTCTTTGAGAACAGCGCTGCGTTTTGCCGTGATATTCGTATTTCTTTGTTTAGGCTACTTTGAATTTTTCTTCTACTTATATTGCTCTTTAGTGTTTTTTAAATTTAAATACTAGCCTAATTTGAAATGATTTTAGAAGGAATAATTTGCTAAGTTATCTAAATTTATTGGTTATATTATATTATCATCATAATCAGCCTATATACGTCCCACTGCAGGGCACGGGGTTCCTCTACAACTCAGAGGGTTTAGGCCTTAGTCCACCACGCTGGTCTAGTGCGGGACTACACACCTATATGATGTACAGTATGGATTTATGTTCTACTCAAACGGTAGAAAAGAACATCGTGAGAAACCATTAAACATTAATACCAAATAGTTTTTAATACAGAGTGAGATATATATAAAAAGTCCACAAACCCGTAAGACCTAAACCTTCCCAAAAATAGAGGAGGACAGTGCCTAATAGTGTGACGATTGTGAGCAAATACAGCCTTTACACGTCCCACTGCTGGGCATGGGCCTCCTCTACAATTAAGAATGGGGCGGGTATATATAGAACATAAAATTTCTGTTTAATATTTAAATCTTTGAGGATTATCTCTTGTATTATATGTATAATAATAATTGTCGTTACTTTAATAAAAAATAATATTTCATACTATTGCATATAATTATCGCACTTTTCAATAACTCCATATTTTCTCTCTCAACAACATTGTGTTCTACATTTTGTTCAATGTTTATTCAATTTCATGAACTGATAATATAACAGCCTTTACATCACTCGGAATGTTCTCGGGAGATGGATTGCCTTATAGCCTAGAAACAAACTTGAAGCGAACTTCATAATGTTATTGTTGAAACTATTACTGAAAATTGGAGAATATATTTCTATTTCAAAAGAAATTTTCGGGAATATCCAACCGAATGCGGTCAGAATATCGATAGTTTATTGTGTGTGAAATTTTGCCTACTTTTTTATCTGTTTCAAATTCAGATGGTTGTCCAAGATATTTGTTAAATGTGAAACTAATGCTGGCTTTAGGGGACGATCTAAATTAAGTTTTTGGGCATAATGCCACATTCTGTGCCGCTGCTGAGAATTTAATTAAGTAAATATTTAGGTAAGAAGAAGCAGATTATACATTATATTATAATACATATATGCGTGAAGAAGCATTTATGCGGGTCGGCATGATTGTGTCGACCAGCGGGTGATCAAATCGTTTCTCGCTGGTCGGTATTATTTTTTTGGACTCCACTGTGCTTACCATCAGGTACAGTGGAGTCACTTTGCCGTTCCAGAATAAAAAAATAAAAAAAAAGATGGTATCAAGCCATATCAAAAAATCGAAAGAACTTCGTAATGAGTTTTTTATGCCGAATCAGTTTTGCTTTGCATAGATATTTTAGTAACACCTTGTGTACAACGTCTTCGTTCAATTAATCTTTGAATATCCACAACATGGACAGTGATGGTCTAAGTGCATTCTCTGCCAACGGTATAGATCCATATGTTCACCATCTAATTTTAATACCTAGAAATGGATTGCTTACAAATGTATTAATGACAAAAATACCACTTAAATTCATAATTTAAATATGATTTTTTACCTATTAACGTACATTATATACTACAAGAAACAGACAGACTGCCTCGTGATCTCGCGGTACAAGCATGTGCCGTGCGATCTAGAGGTCCTGGGTTCGATTCGCGGGTCGGGCAAAGTGTTATTGGGTTTTTCCATTAGAAAATTCTCAGTAACAGCACGGAGTCTGGAAATGTGCCCGAAAAACGGCAATAGGCTCGCCCCCTATTACGTGGGACTGATACATACCTGGCGAAATGTGGGTGCAGTAATGCACCTCTGCCTACCCGTTCGGGGAATACAGGCGTGAGTTTATGTATGTATGTATGTAAGAAACAGACATCAAAAGTATCACAGGTCTAAAGTGTTTTTATGTCCGTGAGACTGATAACGTCAACGCCTCCACTATAATATTTTACGACAGGTAAAACATGTCCGCGTGTTATTAACTGTAATGATATCTATTACAGGATGATTAATATGATCTACTCACTGGCCCAAAACCAACTGTAATCAACTTGGAACAATTACGTATCCATTATTAACGGGATTACCTTAACTAACAATGACAGTTTTGTCATGGGCCATGTCAGTTTGATCTTCTCGGTGCGGTGATTAAATTTGATCCATTTAAAATTAGATGTTTATTTAACTGTTAGCAAAATCATCTAGTGACACCTGATAGCAAATGCCGTACTGTCTAAATAGGGAGAGTGGCAAGAAACGACTAGTCCTCAATAGTACCTATACCAAATTTCGCCGCCGGTCTGAGTGATTTGCACCTTTGCATTTTTTCAATACGCCCCCTTTATATTGGATCGATACATACCTGGCGAAACGTGGGTGTAGAGGGGTGTAGGTACAGAAATGCACCTCTACCTACCCCTTCGAGGAATGCAGGTGTGAGGTTATGTAAATAAACTCTAAAGGGTTCTTTTTACGACATGATATTTTTAAAGTGAAACTTTTATTACATCGTCTCAAACTTTTTGGTCTGTGTAGCGCATGTCACGTGATGGTCGGCCGCCGAGTAGGTATAAAGTGAAAGGCGCTTGTTAGTGCAGCATGTGGCGGCGCCTATAGTTTTTTGATATGTGTATATCGACGTAAGAAAGCATATTTGCTGTAAGTAGACATATTGCAATTGTTCACTAGAGCCAAAAAACTTTATTAATTTCGGAAAAAAATTAATAGTGTCTGACATATCCATGATATTGCTACCATTTTTGGAACATAGGTTTATTTAACTGCCAGTCACCATTTGCAATGTAAACTTTTTATCCAAAGTTACTATAAGTACGTGTTTGGCTACTTACAGCAAACAGTTTTTTAAATCACATACCTTTAAAACGCTGTAACTAAGGAACAAAAATGTACGCATAGATGGAAATATTATCAATTTACAGGCGGTAAATATGCTGTATGCAGTAAATTTATTTATTTGGGTACTGCAATTCAAGATGTAAGATTAAATTTATAATTATGATTAGATCTAGAAATGCAGTGGGTCAGTATTGTAGTCTATTAAACAAGTTCAAAAAGGTAAAAATTGAGATAAAGGTCCTAAAAATATAAGCGATGGCTCATTCGAATCGGAATCACCTCTAGAAAAATGTTTTAGAAGGATTTTAGTGCAGGTAAAAAATTACAATTGTTTTTAACAAAATAAGATGAAAAAAAAAGATATTTCGTTTTCTGTTAATAACTCAAAAAAAATTAATAATTAAACAATTTTAAAAAAAACTCGTTAAAGAGGAGGAAATTTCCAATAAAAACATCCTGACTCCCGAAACTCTATCTCCATTATTTATAATTTTAATTTGACGTTGAAAATAGGGCTTCGCGCGGCTATTACGGCATGCGCGCGCCGCCGCTATAGAGAGTTCAGCAATAAAAATATTTCTATTATAACATAAAATGTGTATAAAAAAAAACAAGTATCTTCTTGACACTTGAAAGAATCGAGCCCTGAAGAAAAAAAAGGTTAATCACCATTTTTCTAAAAGTTATTCAATTGTTAACTAACAATTTTTTTCCCAATCTCCATTGGCATAAACAATGGGATGAAAGGTATAAATAATATTGGCCTGTAAATTTTAAAGTTTGTGCAGCCCTTTTGATATATATACTTCATAAGATCCTGCGATAAATTTTCATAAAACTTTATTAATTTGTTAATTATGATTTTTTATAACTATTGAAAAATTAAAACTCTAAAAAATGTTGATAATTCTTTTTTTTTTCAATTAATATTTAGCTATGCCTGTTTTCACATTATTAATTTGTTATCAACATTTTTTTGATTTTTAATTTTTCAATAGGTAGTTAACATTTTGATATTTGTTTAAAAATTTGTTAGATAACAATTGAATAACTTTTTGAAAATGTTGATTAAACTTTTTTTCTTCAGGGCTCGATTCTTTCAAGTGTTAAGAAGATACTAGAATTGTTTTAAATTTTTAAAACCACATTGTATGTTATAAAAAAAAAAAAATTGCCGAACTAAAGCTAAAGAGTAGCAGCGGCGCGCGCATGCCGTAACAGCCGCACGGAGCCCTATTTTCAACGTCAAATTAAAATTATAAATAATGGAGATAGAGTTCCAAGAGTTAGAATTTTTTATTGGAAATTTCCTCCTCTTTAACGAGCTTTTTTCAAAATTGCTTAAACATTAATATTTTTTGAGTTATTAACAAAAACGAAATACCATTTTTTTCATCTTATTTTGTTAATAACAATTGTAATTTTTTACCTGCACTAAAATCCTTCAAAAACATTTTTCTAGAGGTGATTCCGATTCGAATGAGCCATCGCTAATATTTTTAGGACCTTTTTTCTCTATTTTTCACGTTTTTGAACTTGTTGACTAGACTATTGGTAATGTAATGTTTGGTTGAAATAAAACGTCGTAAATGGTAAAAAAAATATGGTCTTTTAAATTGTGGAAACAAAATTTGAAACTCTAATTATACTGCCAGAACTTCGTTTCCACAATACAATGAATTAAAAAAGTATTTTTCTCTTATATATGAGATAAAACATAAAAAAATAAAATATACAAAATAAAAACTAAGGCCCTAAAACTAGTTAGGAACGCAAGATGTAAATAAAAACATTGTATCGAATAAAAAAATATTTATTTAAATGTAAAAAACGGAAACTTTGTGGCAATTTGCCTTATTTTAGAACGAAAGATGTAACAAAATACAATTATAATTGAAACTTAACATGAAGACATTGTGTCCAATCAAAAACATATTTAAGGAAAAGTAAATAAACCAATGATATTAAAATTATGCTGTCGCGAATCATTCACATGTTTTTTCAGTCATCTTCATCGGTTTCAGGTAAACAGTCATTTGTTTGAATTTTTTTTAAATCCTTATATGTCGTGGTGTCGTTTTGCAATTATTTTGCAAAAAATTATTAGATTCATCGGTCTGTTTTTTTTTTGTTGTTCAATTTCGAAGGAATTAAATTGCTTTGTAGGTACAGTTTGTTGCTTAATATTTGTATTTTAGGTTTCATTCTTGAATGCTCTTCAACAATGTCTTCTTGAAGAGGTCTCAATTCGTCCATCCATTCCTTGCGTTTCGCCATCTAAAATAAGCAAGGCAGTTTATAAAAAAATAATAAAATAATATCTTGTTACCCTCGTTGGCCTAGTGATTGTGATTGCTGATTATAGGGTCCGGGTTCGATTCCCGGCTATGGCAAAGTGTAATATGTGGTTTTACTGTTGTGAAACTTCCTCAATTGTAGCTCGTAACCGGGTTTGTGCTCGTAGTATATTGGTTGGTTCGTCACCAGTCACATTGGAGACTAAATTCGTCGGTGAAATGCCTACTCCGTCAGGGATTACAGGTGTGACGATATTCATAAAATATCTGTAGAAGGACAAGTAAATTGATCATTTTTATACTTTGAAACAAATATCTTTGCTTGTATTAGATAGTTTCGATTAAGATACAATACGTTAATACTTATCGACACTTAATAATAAATCATTCGGTAAATTTACTTACGTTTTCGTGATAAAATACTCAGGTTCAATCTAAATCACACCACTTATTACGAACACTCAGCACACACGACGTTTCAAATCAAATGCCACGCTTATAATCAGACAATCTTCAAAGTACTATCATTTTTTCAATGGCGTAACGGTAAAATGAAATTATAAATGATTTATCAAAATGCATTATATCAAATTTCTAAAAAAAATCACAGGATTTTAAAATGCATTATGTGGTGTGAACTTTTAAATCAAATACGTGCTGTAAATAACAAAAACTAAAACTGTAGGTTCCCTAAACTTGTTGTAAGTAAAAAAATGTAAAAATCATACGCCGCAGAAATGCTGTAAGTAGCGTTAAGTTTTTAAATGGGAAGAAGTAAGTATTTGTAAAGCAAAAAATGCAGTATTTCTTTTGCTGTAAGTACAAAATGTTTAAAATGACTAGATTTTGGTGTACATACAGCATTTAATTTTGTTAAAAAAAATATAAGTACAGGCGTTTTCAACGGCGTATGTAATTTTTTTTTCATCGTAGAGACACAGGACCCGGTTCATTCGATGCGGCTTTTTTTTCTGATTCTAGTGGTAGTAAAAAGTCACTTTAGGTATTTTGTCTACTTACAGCAAATATGCTTTCCTACGTCGATATAATCTAAATAATTGTTAAGTATTATGTAAGTCGTACTCTATAAGATACAGAGTTCAATAAAAATTAGAGACTGTCTAATTTTTATTTCCCATTATCATTCCAATTTTCCAAGTATAAAATTAAGATTGATAAAGCGATTTTTATACCCTTAATGGAATATTATTCGGATTTTTTTTTTAGTTAAATGTCTATAGTGTGAAAAAAGTTTCACTTTTACCGTGGTTTCATAAAACCACACAACATTGTATTTCTTATTTTGAGACGTTATCCTGAAGTAAACTCAATATGATAAATTCCGGGGGTAGATGAGCACTTTTTTACTTACGTGTGTTTCCTAATAAACTTTAGAACGATTTCCTACAAATTAAAATCTGATTCATTTCCGTTGCTTTTACCGCAACGATAAATTGATTTGAGCTATTTCTTTTTAATTATCGTTGCGGTAAAAGCAACGGAAAATGAATCAGATGTACGCCTATGGCTTCATGAACGTTTTATATGAAGTTAAAAATAAACCTATTTTCAATTTAGCGCAAAACACGGCCAAGATTCCTTTTAAAATTCTTTTTGTATCTCGGATTCCAATATTTCCAGACGCCGCGTTCCCAACCAATCGCGTGCAATTTGTCCGGCCTAGCGCCTCGGCGGGAGATTATTGGCCTCCTTGACAAACAGCCTGCATTCTGTAGTAGGTATATTTTAAGGAAAAATAAATTTACAAATATCTTAAATTAAAAATCCTAATATATAGGTTGTATAAAGACCTTGATCGAAAACTAAGACAGGCAATAGCCACAGTGGTTACAAATACTGTGATATTAGAAAAAAATCCCGACCAAAAATATTTTTTTTTATGTTTTCCTTACAACCATGAGCATTAAATGTATGTAGTTGTTAGGAAAAGGTTTTTTATTTTTTGTCGGGTTTTTTTTAAATGTCAGAGTATTTGTAATCACCGTGGCTATTGCCTGTCTTAGTTTTTGATCACGGTCTTTATACATCCTGTATTAAATAAACACACTTTTTTTTTAATTTTCTTTTGGCAGAAATTAATTTCGAAGAGTTTAAATTCATAATTTGCTATTGGCAGATGACGTGTACCGTTCCGTAATAAAATAATAATTAAGGTTTTATTAGAAGTAATATCTGTTCCATTGCTAAATTGAAGATATATGTATGTGTGATATAAATTAGTCCTTAGCTCACTACGCTGGTTCACTATGGTTTAATCGTATTTACATTGTAATGTTTGCCTTAGCGAGTCAAAAACTCGCGGTTGCGGGCACACGCCCTTTTTCTTTTCAAATTTATGTGTGTACAATAAATTATAATAAACTTTAATGGTGACGAAAACCATCGTAAGGAAATCTGCCCACCTCAAAATTCTTAGGAATTTCTTATTATTATTTATTGCACCAAACCGCACTAGAACAGCGTGGTAAATGTAGTTAGCCTCTCTCAGTTGTAAAGGAGGCCCGTGCCCAGCATTGAGACGTATTTTTATGTATTTTAATATATCAAATAATGTTTTAAATTTAAGTGTGATGAGAAAATAAAGTAAATTTTCCTATTAATATTTAACTGTACTGTACTGTATAGATGAAGTAGTTACTTTTTTTTAGTATACCTAAAGCATTGAATGCGCTGTCATTTACCTGAAACCGAAGTAAACTATCAACGCGATGTTAATACTGCAATGACGTAACCTTAGCTCCGACACGCGACACACACATTACGACAGAATCAATACAGATTTTCTATTACAAACTTTGTCCATAAAATTTGATCCGTGATCGATGTGTCTCTGCAACTCTCGGAATTGTGTCGTTAAATTCAATACGTGAATCGTCAAAGTTGTGTGTTTTAGTTTGTTATCTGTAAGGTTACATTTGTAAAGTTTATTATTTTGTGTAAATATTAATAAAATGTGGGTAAATAAAAATAACAAAAATGGGGTTTTAGAGTGGGGAATTGGTGGAAGGAGGCTATAAATATGGGCGACACTGACAGATTGGATGATATTCGGTACCGAACGTTTGTAAGATTCCAAACTGATGATTGTGTTGAAAAGTTTATGACGTTTACACAGTATAATAATCGAGTGATTGTGTATCAAAAGTAAAGGAAGTAATTACAAGTTTGTGGTATCATTTCTGGATGGTGTTTCTTACATATCGAAGGCATAAATTGTACTTTTTATGTTATGTAAATGTTTGTGATTGCTGGCTGTATATAGTATAATATTAATAAATAAATACACCTAACAGTCACATACATAGTTGCCCCACACTAGGATACAAGTCTTGTGTCATGGATATCAGAAACTACGAGAGACTTTTCGTTCTCACAAACACCCAGACTCGAAACAAATATTTGTGGATCACACATCACAATATTTGTGGATCACACAAATATTTGTCTCTGTATGGTGATCGAACCCGCGGTCTCTCGTTTCGCAAGCTGGTATCTAGCCAACTGCGCCACGGGGCTGTTAATAATAATGTAAGGCAATTTTCTTTTTCATTCAAACGTGACATGTTTAGAATTCGGTATTTTCATTAATATAGGAGAAGGTGGTAATGTGGCCCCCCACTTTGTTTTTTAAGGTTTATTTCTAAAGTAACGGAATTAAAAATATGGAAAATGTTTTATTGGGTTTCGTATTTATTTGTGTGTACATATCTTACTATGAAACAAAAGAAACTCGCTAAATAAAATCAAAATTATCATTTATTCTTAAGTAATCAAATTTGGCATCTCGAGATCAACTGATGGTAATGTGGCCCCCGGGGTAATTTTATCAATAAAATGCCTGAAAATTTATCAATAAAATGCCTGAACCATTCAGTGAACGAATTGGATCGAATCCAACCAAATGGATGAACTTTGCCAATCGTTCCAGGAGGTCCACTTTTTAACAAAATATCCGTAAAGTTTTTGCTTGGAAAAATCATCGTAGGCGCTCAAATATACCTGATGCACTCTTGCATGCACGTCTTTGGTTTCTTCATCGAAGATAGAGGCAAAACAGTTTGTTTAGGCATCTGAAACCGCAAAATAAAAATATGTGAATGATAAGCAAGTCATACTTGTTATGTGCCCCCGGGGCCATGATACAACCAGTGTCAGGGGGCCAAATTAAAATTATTGAAAATATTTTGATAAACAACCTAAAACAATTGAAAAAATGTAAAAAATCTATATTTACCTTATATATCCTGTAGAAGACAGTGTCACGAACACAATATTCAAAACAACAGCAAAAACTATCATTTTTTTATAAATTATGGAATAAAACTCACAGTCGAAAAATAAGTTTGTCGGTTACGAGTTTCGACTTGTTCAAATGACGAACGAACGTAACCGCCCCAAGCAGATTTGTAGGGTAATAAATCAATAGTATACAGAAATGGTCCCGTTGCACCAAAATAATATAAGACGGCGTTATGCGAACTAACTATTATTCAAGGGGGTCAATATACCTGCGGGGGTCACATTACCACCTTCTCCTCTAGTATTGGGAATTTATGCTAAAATACTTTCGTTTACCCTGATTTGCAAGTGCGAATCTTTACTATGAATCAGTGCAATATATTTTCAAAAAACGAGCTCACTATGACAATTTTGTCCGAGGCCATATCTGTTTTACTTTAACGTAGGATACAGATTTATTAACAAGCCGCCTTAAATATATCGAGTAACGAAGGACGGGCTATGAATGTCTGACTACTTGATGCATTTTTGGACATCATTTTTCTACAGTGCGATGTAGAAAATGCTTACTAATTTTGTCCCTACATTACGATACAAGAAGGTGGGTATCACAAATTGTAGAAACTTTGTGTAAAGCCCAGACTGGAAATAAATTCTGCTGGAACAGAATATCTATCTATTTGTTTTGATGCGAAAACCGACGGTTTCTTCAAACTCCATACTGTTCAACCGAAGTTTACCTTTAAACTTTTCACATTCCAACATCGACCTCGTCTTCAAGGAAGCTAGGAGTTATGTTTCTGCAGCGTCCAACTGTTTGTGTTAAATTGTAGCGTGCACGAGTGTGTTTGCGTTAACTGAATGTTCACACGCTATTCTATAGTGTAAATGTGACTGATGTAAAAGCACCGTTGTATCATGCATAAAGTTTATCCTTTCTGATGTAATGGAAATAGGTGGCCATTCCAGTATTACGTAAGCACTAAAGAGTGGAGGGCGGGTAATCCCTTTGCTTATTTTTGATGACTTCGGGGAATGGAGGGTCTGGATGGTAATGACGTAAGCAACTATTTTTTCCGGATGTTTTACATAATTTTCTTGAATAAAAAAATAAACTATAGCAGAGAAAAAAATAGAAATAATACAAAAATATAAATGCTTACGTAAGCATATAAGGGGGGCGTACGATATTAACTTACTTCTGCTGACATGAGGGACGGGGGGGTTAATAGCTATGAAATTTTTGTTTACGTAATAGGTACTTTAACGGCCCCTAGATCACTCATGTGTCGAAGTTCGTTGGAAAACAGTTGCGATAGGAGAGATCATGATAATTACACTCACACCAAATACATAATTATAATGAAGGAATTTTATGTATATGCCTAGAGATTTAGGCGCGCGGTCGAGACTCTCGGCACACACCTCTGACATTTCGAAGTTATGTGTGTATTCACAATTATCACGTACTTTATCGGTGAAGGAAAACATCGTGAGGAAACCTGCACACCTAAAAAAAGTTCTTAGGAATTTCTTACGTGTGTAGTCCGCCAACGCGCACTAGGCAAGCGTGGTGGACTAAGGTCTAAATTCTCTCAGTTGTAGAGGAGGCCCCATCCCAACAGTGGGACGTATATGGGCTGATGATGATGAACGATTTAAAGTTACAGAAAAAGGTACAAGACTTGGGTCAATGACTCGCATATCCTTATTAATGTAATGTTATTTCTTTCCATTTTAATGATAATGGCAACTTCAAGTTATCTTACAAACTTTTCCAATCGATAAGATTATTTTATTATATAAATTACTATTTAGTTATTTTCATACTATGAATTTTCCTTGAGACAAATGGCACCCACCGTGGTGTAATTTTGGAAGGAGGAAATAAGTCTTTCCAATGCGAATGCACGACCAGAAATTACTTCACGGGAACACAATTCGACCCTCAAATTAAAAGGAAATTTAATTTGTCTAGCAAGGGGAATCGTCGCTCCCCTGCATTTGTGGATGCAATGTTTTCTTACAGTACCTACTCGGATGTTTGATCTTTCAATCCGTTTTCTTATGATTGTTTTCCTGGCAACGCTTTATTGTGTGAATTGTACATAGTTGTTAAATTTTGAACATTTGTTGTTGTCGTAGTAATATTCTATAAATATTAACATTAAGCAAGTAACTGACCATGAAATCATACTCGCAATTTTATTTTACAGCAAAATCCAACAACAACAAACTTCTTATGTATTATGCCAAAAGCAAATTCATTATGGTCTCGCGGCACAAGTATATGCTATGCGATATAGAGGTCTCAGGTTAGATTGCCGAATCGGGCAAAGTGTGATTGAGTTTTTCCATCAGGGAATACTCAGTAGCAGCAAGGAGTCTGGAACTGTGCCCGAAAAACGGCAATATATGTATGTATTTTATTCCAGTTAATTTTCATAAGTAAGTTTGAACAAAATTCATGTGTATTTGTAAAAAATCCTGGATCATAATGCAGGAAACCGTTGAAGGTAAATCGGGCTGAAAGCGTTCTCCCTAATCATCCCCGTACCATTAAAGTAATCGCGTTCGGTGATGGCTGAGATTATCATCTTACGGTCCGTTGGCTCTATTGCAAACGTTCTGTAAGTTATGCGGCATAATTTCAACATTACTTTAATTTTAAAAGGTCGAATAGTGGTCATCGTGGTTTGGATATACGTCGTTATAGTTATTGGCAAGTTGAGCGCGTAATATTTTTATTGGCACGACAGAGTGACTACTAGCAACCGGAACTGAACAGGTGTTTGAGAGCCTTAATTAATTAATTAATTAAATTATCGGAACATCGGGAATTATAGCATTCGCCTACATTTTAAATTGAAGCAATTTTCTTAGTTTTAAAACCATAATGATCACATCGATTATAGAAATACGCATATCATTATTGTTGATGGCAGTGGCGGTTCTTCCATAGAAGCCCAAAAGCCCAGTTTGCCTTAAAAATCCGAATGATAATCTTTAAGTTTTAAATATTTAGTTAATAAAGGCAATTTAACGTATAGGTTAATGACTCCACAATAAATAATTATAAACTAGACATTATACAATTAACCAGTGGCGGTACTTCCATAGAAGCTCAAAAGCGTTGCACGGTAATTGTGTAATGTATAGTTTACTAGCTTTTGCCCGCGACTCCGTCTGCGTAGACTACAGGGTTGGGGTCAGAAAGAAAATACGTTGTAGTCTATTTTACTCCACAGAGTCCCATTTATGTCCATATCAAAAATCGTTTACATCGGTCATATACATAGTTACAGTCGTCTAAACATCGTTTCATCATTCTAGCTTCAAAAATGACGAATTTCCACACAAACTTTCACACCTTGTTACGTTGTAACAAGTTTTAAAAACATAAAATAAATACAAATAATAACTACATACAAACAAACAAATAACCAGTTGTTACAATTGAATGGAAACCGCGCGCTTTAACTAGTGATATCATCACAACGACCATATAAGTTATTCGTCGGTGCCGGAAATCAAATTCTTTCTAGAACATCGGATAGCAAACGCCACAGTCAGAAATTTCGAGAAAAAATACAATAGCGGTCGACAGTTCAACTTCCTGCGAATGATTCCATCTCGCTCGTTTCTATAATTGCTATCTCAGTCCCACAGGGATTTACAAAAATATAGAGGGTAGTTGTGGCGTGACTTGCTTCGGTTATACCGTTCTTTTCATATCTCTGTCTCATGTCGTACGGAACAATCTAGAATCTGGCAGTACGCATTGTCGCCTCAGGAAGGAAATAGGCCGACCATCGGGTCGAACAAGTACTTATATAAGAACGAATTCGCGGAGAGAGAATCAGAAATTTCGACGCCAGAAAGTCCGCACGACAACTATATGTGATTCGTATTTGTGATTAATTGTCCGCATATTTGCAAAGTAGTAAAACCAGTGCTATACTAAAATATAAAAAAAGAAAAAGAAATTATGATGATGAATCTTCCTTTAAATTATATGTAAATGTTAATTAGTTGTTTGTAGTGTTGCCGTTGCCTGTAAGATCTTTTTTATAAGTGGAAACTGATTTGATATATGTATTTGTTTTAAAATTTAGTCTTTTAAGAGAAAATTTATTGTATGTTTCCCAAAGCTAATAAAATAAAATAAAATAAAAAAATTGTCTTGGTTCCTGTTAACTGATTTTTCGTGTCTGGATTAATTTGATTACTATCCAACAAGTGATTTCTTCAACCTTTTAATAGTGTAAAAATTGCTATGGCTGTGTATATTTCTTGATAGTGGTTTAACAACGTAACGAAATGTGACAGCGAGTATCTTAAAATTGGTAAAATATAACCTTATCTATTTAATCTTTCCGAAAAGTTTTAAATATGTTTCGCCGCGGTATTTTTATACATTTACATTCTATTATACCTAATATTAATTTAGTCCAAATCAATATGGCCGCGATAATTAATTCCCACTGTGTATTCCACGCGTATATTGTTAATATCGGTGGCTTGTGTGTTATCTTAATAAGATCTTTATATCCTAAAATATTTTTTTTTTGTTCGTAAAATTCTAATTTTAAATACATACTTGTAAATAATATCAGTATTCTATTAAAAATTGCCACCGAAAATTTGTATTAGTTTGTTTAGATTTCAAAGACAGTTAATTTTTATAATTGTTGTAATGTTATACATAAACTATATTTTTGCTCCTATTAGTTCATATAATGTAATACAAACACATAGCTGTGAGATTTATTTTCTAGATTAGCGTGATGTTAAGATAAGAGAAATTTCTCGATGTACCGGTGAATTAAATTTCAAAGGTCATTGCTTCGCTCATTGTAATCATATGTAACTACCTGTACTTGTGTAGAAGTTTAAGTGTAATTATTTCTTTTGTACTCATCGCGTCATGGAATGGTTATCGTCCGGCATATAATCAGTTGGGGTTTGATCCTGGGTTGGGTAATTTAAATAATAATTATTAATTATATTTGAATTATAACTATATTTCGTTTAAATATATATTTTTTTAACTGGACCTAAATGTCGCCACTCCATTTCGCTATTTTTTTTAATTGCTTCGCGAAAGATGCCGACGCCTATTCCTGGTCTCGTCTAGTGCCTGGGTGTCGGATCTTTCGCGCTACAAGTGTCGTTTCGACGCGTTCCAGGAAACTGGAGTTCCACCATTCGGATTGAGAACAACGAGCTGCACGTCCACCGCTCGGATTGAAAACTACGAGCTGCACGTCCACCGTAAGGGAGAGCAGGCAACGCTTCTGCCCATCGACTCCAGCTAACCTCTGCGGCTGAGGGCCTTACGAAGTATCACCAACGACCCCCCCACGCGTCACGGGATTGAAAGACCAAAGTTAAGTCCCCAGTGCACATAGGGTTCATTAAGACCAGAAGGCTTTCCTGTGCCAAGAATCCACACCCTGGGTGTAGTCATAAATATATTTATTTTTTATTTTTATTTTTTAATAAATCGATTGTAAAATTGAATTGTGTTCTTATTTGTTCACGCCGTCAGGCGGACGTAACACCCTATGTTTATTTTACCCCCTTAAAAGGTACATTTTTTTACAAACTTTTAATGTCATATTTATTTATATCTAATCAACAGCCTAAAAATAAGTTTCAAGCTTGTAGCTTTAAAAATGACAATACTTCCATACAACATTTCATCCCCCCTTTCAACTCCTTAAAGTCCCTTTTCCGGGATAAAAAGTAGGCTATGTCCTTTCTCAAACTGGGCTTTTGGGCTTCTATGGAAGTAGGTACCGACACTAGTTAATGGTATTCCATGTCTAAAATTCCATACAGTGAAAGAAATCGTAACAAAATAGCTCATGTTGATAATAATCGTACACATATAACTTCACGCCTGTAATTTCCGCAGGGGTAGGCAGAGGTGCATTTCTGCACCCACATTTCGCCAGATATGTATCAGTCCCACGTAATAGGGGGCGAGCCCATTGCTGTTTTTCGGGCATCATGTTGAATATCGATTTAAAATAGCAATACCAGTGGCGTTTTTATGTTGACTCGTGAGAGAGACTTTTCGTTATCGGTATTCGCCAGTTCAATTATTATTTCAAACAGATAGTACTCACCATCAGGTTCCGCTGCGTAATTTTATTAAAGATACATCATCATCATCATCATTTTCAGCCAAAAGAGGTCCACTGCTGGACATAGGCCTCTCCCAATGACTTCCACAGGGACCTATTGGAAGGAGCCTGCGACCAGCGACCAGCGACGTCCCGCGACCTTTACTAGGTCGTCCGACCACCTTATGGGTTAACGATCCACGCTGCGTTTTCCGGTACGCGGCCTCCACTCGAGAACTTTTTGGCCCCATCGGCCATCAGTTCTCCGCGCTATATGGCCGGCTTATTGCCACTTCAACTTGTTAATCGGCAGGGCTATGTCGGTTACCTTAGTTCTCCTACGGATCTCCTCATTTCTGATTCGATCTCGTAGGGAAACCCCGAGCATAGTCCTCTCCATAGCTTAGCATAGTTGAGTTACTTTGAGCCGCCTAATGAGGCCCATAGTGAGAGGGATTAAAGATACACATACTAAAAAAAGTCGTGATGGCCTCGAGGTTTGTGCACGCGGTCGAGAATCTCGACGGTCGCGGGTTCAAACCCCAGGCACACACCTCTGACTTTTCAAAGTTATGTGTGTATTCACAATGAATTATCACGTACTTTAAGTATCCCTCTCCCTACCTGGTTGCCTGGTAGAGATCGCTTTTAGCGATAAGGCCGCCAATTTTTATGTACCTAATTATGTTATTTGTTTTTTTGTTAATGTCTTTATTATGGTGCAAAAATAAAGTGTTATTATTATTATTATTATTCTCAAGTTCTTTAATTCTCAGCTTCCTGAGCTGGCAAAAAATAGTACATACGGGCCTGAGCCAAGTGTGTACTATGGGGTTTATGGGTTATTTGAAACCACTGAAAGGTCGTGTCCATGTTCTATCGGTCCATTTGAGTCGGTATTTAAAAATTTCCGAACTAATCTACAGGTATTCAAGATAGTAGCTTTTTGCATAAGACTGAAGGTAGTTGATGGTAGGTCTATCATTTCTATTCCCTTCTGTAGGTATTTGGGTACTACTCCTGTAGTTGAAATGACTATTGGGACTATTGATACTTGATGTAGTTTCCACATCCGGGCTATTTCATCCTTCAGATCTACGTATTTAGATAGTTTTTCCGATATTGTGCTTTGTAAGTTGTGCGTATTGGGTATGGCTATGTCTATTATTTTCGTTGTTTTATTGTGTTTATCTATTAGGGTAATATCGGGTCTATTGTAATGAACTGTCTTGTCTGTTAATATTGTTCGGTCATAGTAAAGTTTGTAAAAGTCATTTTCCAAGACAGTTTCGGGTTTGTATTTGTAGTATGGCTCTAATTGGTTGTACTCTATTAATTTGTATTTTTGGGCTAGTTTTTGATGAATGATATTGGCTATTTGATCGTGTCTATGTTTATAATCTGTCTGTACTATTGCTTTACAAGCACCTGTAATGTGCTGGATAGTTTCTGGTGCGCTGTTACATTTTCTACATAAGTCGGAAGCTAATTTTTTAATTATATATTTTTGATAGTTTCTAGTTTCAATAACTTGGTCCTGGATGGCAATCATAAAACCCTCAGTTTCAGGAAAGAGTTCTCCTCGTCTGAGCCAATCGTTCGACGCTATCTTGTCGACGTCCGGTTTACTCAGATCTTGGAGATGTCTTCCATGAAGCGACTTTTGGGTCCATGCTGCTAATTTTGATTGTCTGTCTACTATTTTTTCATTTACTTGGACTGAGGGGTCGGCAAGGTTCAAAGGGGTATATCTAAAATCGTTTTGTACTATGGCATTATGTAGTTCTGATGTAAGCGATTTGTTGTGAAAATATTTTCTAAGGGTGGTTATCTGTTTATTATGTAGATTGGCTATGTCTATAAGACCTCTACCTCCGTCAGATCGGGGTAGCGTGATTCTCTGCAAGCAGGATCTTGGGTGGTGTTTTCTGTACTTGGTCATTGATACGTTAATAATTCTCTGGGTGTTTTTAAGGTCTGTTTTTGTCCAATTTAATATACCGAATGAATAAGTTAGAACCGGAATGGCGTATGTATTTATAGCTTTTATCATGTTTTTGGAATCTAACTGTGTTTTTAGAATTAAATTAAGTCGGTGTTTAAATTGTTGTGTGAGCGCAGTTTTAGTCTCCTTAGAAAGTATTTGCTTGCATTGATTGTAGCCTAAATATTTGTACGTACTATATTCATCCAAAGAGTCTATCTGTTGTCCTGTGGTAAGGGTGTGGTAATGTTTATGTACCTGACCTGCTTTAATACAATTGATCTTGCACTTATCAATGCCGAATTCCATACAAATGTCCTTGGAGAATTTTTCTGTTGTTTCTGCTAATATATTGATGTCATTTTGAGTGGATGCATACAACTTGATATCATCCATATATAATAGATGTGTAAGCTTTCTAAGCTCATCGGTATTCTGTGCAGTTTTATAGGTAAGCGGGTAACCAATATTTTTTGTATTTAGGATATTCGACAGAGGGTTTAAGGCGAGGCAGAACCACAGAGGGCTCAGGGCATCGCCTTGAAAGATTCCGCGTTTAATTTGAATAGTATCAGTTTGTACACATCCGTCCACGGTTTTTATTTTTAAACTAGTTGTCCAATTTTTAGAAATACTTTGCAAAAACTTTATCAAATACGGATTTACTTTATAGATATGCAACACTTTAAATAACCAGGAGTGGGGTATTGAATCATATGCCTTTTTGTAATCTATATACATTGTAAAAATATTATTCTTTTTGTTTAAAACTTGTTTTAATACGACTGAATCTATTGTTAGCTGCTCTTTACAACCTTGGCTGAATTTTCTGCAACCTTTTTGTTCCTCGCTAAGTATACTATTAATATCTATGTGGTTGTAGATTTCTTCAGCGATGCAAGAAGTAATAATTTTATATAAATTTTGTAGACACGTAATGGGTCTATATTTTGCGGGGTTTCGTGTTTCATTGGGATCTTTCGGCAGCATATACGTAATGCCTTCTGTGATATATTTTGGTACGGTTTCCGGTTGTAAGATAAATTTATTTATATAATCTAGCAAGAAAGAATGTGTGGATGTTAACTTCTTGTACCAGTAGTTGTGGATATTGTCAGAACCAGGTGCTTTCCAGTTTTGTAGCTTACTTAGGGTGTTTTTAAATGTCTCTAAACTAATTTTTATGAAGTACATGTCTGGTATATTATTAGACCTGATTTCTTCTTCTATAATCCATTCGGCCTTGTCTTTATGTTCAATAGGGTTCTCCCAGATATTCGCCCAAAAATCTCGCAGCTCATCTACTGGAGGCATTGTGCTTTGATGTATTTCAACATTTGATCTATTTAAACTGCGGTAAAACTGTCTTTCGTTACTAGAAAATTTAGAATTTTGGGTTTTTCGGAGGGTGCATTCTTTATATCTTTTTAATCGATGGGTCGCTACAGCTAATTTTTGTTTAAGTGTATCTAACACGTGTGCCGGTTGGCTGTTTTCTGGTTCATGGGTAGCGTGTTTAGTATATTGATTTAATATTTTAGTTAAATGCTTTAATAACCTATTACTTCTATTTCCATTTATATATTGAGTTAATTTTCCTATACATGCTCTTAACTTTTCTATCCTTTTTTCAATTCTAATTTGCCACGCTGGTTTACGTTGTCTGGTACTTCCGCTCTTATTTGACTTATGATGAATTATTTTAGCTCCGTTGAATTTTGCTGCCGTTACAGCACTACAATATATAACTAACTGCAATGTTGAGAAATCTGTACTACTATTTAAATTTTCGGGGAGAATGACATCATTGATATATTTTAATGCTAAGGCTAACTTTTTAGATGCTCTTTGTTTTGGTATGTATGGTCGTTTGGTAGGTCCCGTATTTCTAAATTCAATAAGAGACTCGTTAAACATTGAATCTAAAATTTTGTTCCTATTTGTATTGCTAAGGTTGGCGAGATTAGTGTTCATATTAGGGTCAGTTTTATCGGTATTAATGAGTACATGGGAGCTTATTTCTAAATCTACTGTCGGTAAATTGTATGTATCAGTGGAGGTGTTTGGTATATTTATACTGTTTTTGGGGTCATTACTTATTAATTGGTGATCATTATTGGGGTTAATTGTGGAATGAATTATCTGATCCTCTCTGTCCACAATATATGGTTCTGCAATTTTATTTTTGTTGCATTTACGGTATTCGGGTCTATTTTCTAATTCTAAATTCTCACTCACTTCTTGTCTTATCGCTTGTATTCTTTCTTCGGATAAATATCTATTATTAATAATTGCACGTCGCTGATCGGCAACTCTCTGCTCCGATATATGTTCAAGATGGGGGAAATGCGTAATAAACTCACGATACATTTGCTTTCTGTACGAAGTTAGATTGGTCTCTAGATGTGTAACATTAAGGTAGCTGCGAATTATTATTTCGTTTTGTTCATTCGTCCACTTCATCCGCTTATTGCTTGACGAGAGTGTCGCATTTTCTGTATTGGTGGGATCTATTGTTACATGTAAGTTATTGGGGGATGATAATTTCGCTCGTACTTCATTATAAATTTCAGATATACGGTTTTGTGGTATAAGTTTATTACGACTAATGGCTCTCCGTTGATCGCCAATACGCTGTCGGCTAACGGTAATGTTCGGAAATGCTTCAGTAACTCTAATATATAAAGGTTCTAAATAAGCTTTGGTATTGGTTTCTAAACATGTTATTTCCAGATAGGTGCGCAGAATGAATTCGTTTATTTCATTGGACCATTTCATGCGCTTACTTTGAATGTTCATGGTGGGAACAGAGTTTCCGACAAAATTTGTCGTCTGTGCAACATCCATGACATTTGTGGGAGGTATGTG
This sequence comes from Hemaris fuciformis, assembly GCA_907164795.1. Taxonomy (NCBI): domain Eukaryota; kingdom Metazoa; phylum Arthropoda; class Insecta; order Lepidoptera; family Sphingidae; genus Hemaris; species Hemaris fuciformis. Next base: position 4,772,474 of record OU015454.1, read on the forward strand.
GCCTTCTTGGGTTACGGGTTTGTTGGGGTTGATTATTGATTCGTGGACGCCTCGATTGCACTTTCTAAAATCTTTAACAATATCTGACTCAACTCGGCGTCTTCGTCCTATTGATCTAAGTTCGTATCTACTTTCTGTTGATGCGGATGTTATTTGACTAACACATGAAGATGTTGGTGAATTAGACGATGATGAATTTGGTGATTTATGAAATGAGTCTGATGAAGGTATGTCAGCAAAAAGTGAAGAAATGCTAGATGAGGGTGAGGGTGACTTTTCGGCTGTAGTTGACTTATCGAGGGGAGCCCGCCTGTTCAGCCCCCCGTCGCCAACGGATCGTATGCTGTGGCATCCAGCGTTGGCACCAGATGCGCCCCGGCGACCCCCGGGAAGCGGCCGTAGACTATATCCCTTATTTTCTTGCTCCATTAGTAATTCTCCGTAAACGGGTGTTTGGGATCGTTTGTTTGAGTAGGTGTCCTAGGTGTTATTGGACTAGTGGTTACTATGTAGTGCCTACTACATGTGTTTTATAGCTGTAGGTGTAAGATTCAGCCATTCTTCAGTACTTCTACTCGTAAGCCCCCCCACCACGACAAGGTGACCCCATGGGGGGGTTATTATTATTATTATTAACGGTGAAGGAAAACATCGTGATGAAACTTGCACACCTAAAAGTTCTTAGGAATTTCTTAGGTGTGTAGTCCGCCAACCCGCACTAGGCCAGCGTGGTGGACTAAGGCCTAAACCCTCTCAATGGTAGAGGAGGCCCGTGCCCAGCAGTGGGACGTATATGGGCTGATGATGATACTAAAAAAGGGCAACCCTCCTGTGACAATGAATAAACCTTTCTCACAGTATATTACCTCGAAAGCCGCCTACATAGCACATGTTCTCAAACATGAAACATTAATTACACCCCAAAACTATTTAATTCAAAAATATAGGGCGGAACCTGCTATCACGCAGCGAGATCCCCCACCTATGTCAGACCCGATTGGAATGTGGTGCAAATGTATATTCGGAGCGTTTTTTTAGCATAGATTTTCATGAAGAATTACTATAAGGATAGAGAGATCTTGTATTAGTTGTCGAAGCAATTTCAAAACTAGTATTTTTTAAATCGTGTCATTTTTTCAAGCTATTAGGTGTGTAAAAACAAATATACATATGAGTTGGGGTTGTAGTTCCGACTCTCTAATAAGTATCGCAAATTGTGTAGTATATACATATATGTTATTCTCTAACATTGAAAATGAATTATCACGTACGTTGTAGAGTTGAAAAGCGAAAATTATATACCGACTACCTTTGACTCGCGATATAACAAACTATAAATATTCGTACTTAAGACGCATAGCCTATTTTTTTATTTATTTTTTTATAATAAAAATCTTTATTCTACAAATAGGTACAATATATGAAATCATGGTTGGGACTTGGGACCTTCTAATAAGTATGAAATACTTGTGCCAGAAGGCCTCGCTCTTCCATATCTTAAAGTAAATAGCTCTTTAGAACATGTTACAATAAAAATTAAACAATTATATTATAAAATTAAAATTTACTACAGACCTAAAAAATACTTAACTAATGTAGGTGTGTGTGTGTGTGTGTGATCAATAATTCAATCAATAAAACTAGAAGTACCCATTAAAATGTATACATACATGTTAACACTTCGATAAAGCCTCTATTTCATCATAGCCTCTACATAACAGCCAGTCTGTTATTGATTTAAATGTACATACATACATACATACCTATATATGTACATTTCACTGCTGGGCCTGCTTTACAGGTAAGAAGGGTTAGGCTTTAGTCCACCACGTTGGCTCAGTGCGGGTTAGCGGACAATATAACAAAACATTATACTTTATTAATTCCTCTAACAAAACATTTCAATTAGTGCTTAATTATACGATTGCATGTCTCACACTAACTAACCTATCAATTTAATTTATTAACTACAACCACCTATTTAAAAACAAATGTACGAATTACAGTAACTAATGCTAATACAGAAAATCTAATGAAGAAATAGACTGCCTCGTGGTCTCGCGGTACAAGTATGTGCCGTGCGATCTAGAGGTCCTGGGTTCGATTCCCGGGTCGGGCAAAGTGTTATTGGGTTTTTCCATTAGGAAATTCTCGGTAACAGCACGGAGTCTGGAAATGTGCCCGAAAAACGGCAATAGGTTCGCCCGCTATTACGTGGGACTGATGCATACTTGGCGAAATGTGGGTGCAGAAATGCACCTCTGCCTACCTCTTCGGGGAATACAGGCGTGAGTTTATGTATGTATGTATGAAATAGAAGCACTTATTAAAAATAAATTAAAAGGCTGACACATTGGCTTCTAAATTTTAAGCAACTTCATTAGATACATAATTGACATGGGCATTGAATGGGCATTGATATTGCCTGCAGGATTAGCACGCTAAAGTGGAAGTAGGCTGGACATGTCTGCCGACGCACGGATGGCCGGTGGGGCAGACAAGTGTTGGAGTGGAGACCGCGCTTAGGTAGACGTAGTATGGGACGTCCTGCAGCACGATGGTCCGACGACTTGAGAAAGGTGGCGGGTAGCTGATGGGTGAGGGCTGCTCAAGACCAGAATGGTTGGCGCCTACTTAAAGAGGCCTTCGTTCAGCAGTGGATGGCGATAGGCTGAGATAAGATAAGAATAATTACATAATGAGATTTTATTAAAAAAGTGACTAAGTAACTACTGCAACACACGTCATTCAACAATATAACAGAATAACTATCTATAATTGCCACAGACAAACTAAACGATAACACTTTTGAAAGCAATACAAGGTATTTACAGTAATTACGTTTAAGTGCTGAGTTTATTATTAAACAGCTAATTATCGACCATTGGTGGGCTAGACTTTAAGTCACCTTGGATTTTAGAGTGCCTAAAGAGCTGTCTGAGTAGATTACAAAAAACCCCAACTGAATACGACGATTTCAGTAAAGACTTACTTTAGAGTTCTGTACAGTATAATAATTGAGTTAGAAAAATTAAATTTATTTGAAGTGAATTGAAATTACTGTAGGTATATTTTATCTTGAAAGCATTTTCGTACAAAAGAGGTTTTAAATGTACTTGTGTTTATTTTGTAACTGCATTAAGGATGTAAAAAAGATGGCGATACAAAAAAGGTGAGGAATAAAATGCTTCCTTAATTTTTTTATATAAAAAATGTATGTGTGTATGTTATTTAATAAAAATAAATTAGCCTACTCAAACCCTAGGAGCGATCACGCAAGATTTTATAAAAATGGTTCCATTTTACATTACGTTTAAACGAGTGCGGACCTATAAGAATTAGACCCTCCTTGTATAAAGTACGTGAGAGGGTAAATTGTCAATCGAAACAAAATTTGATTTGCCAGATCCCAGTTTTAGGGTCCCAGATAAATTTGCCTCTTGTGCTTCCACGCAGTCAGAATGTAAATCGTTAGATTCCTTCATAAGTCTAACAAATGAACAGTTATTTTAAATTTATTTTTGCACTCGAAGCATTTTTATAAAGAAGAGAACGTGAGATTATTTTGTGCAAAGCTAAATCTGTGTGCTTTTGTCACAATCGCGATAATATATTTTTGAAGACAACTACCACATGACTGAGAGTCAGTAAGTCTGGAAGAGATCGCAGTTAGCGATAAGTCGGCCTTTTATAGCAATTTTTTGTCAATATTGTTTATCTCATTTTTGTTGTTTAGTTTGTTGTTATGGTGTACAATAAAGTATTTAATAAAAATTATGTGAAAGTGACGGACTTTGAACAGAAAAAGTATATAGTTACGTCGTAACTATGACAGGAAGTTGATCACCGAGCTTAATGTACCTATAAGTGGCGCGAATTAAAACACGAATCTGGTAGTTAACTATAGCTAATAAATTGATGGGCATCCGACATTTTCGTTCTTCGTGCAAAAAAATACAATAAATAAACTGCTCACCGTCTAGTCCATTTTTATTTTCGGTCCTAATAAGATATTCATTATAACATCAGCAATGTCAATTAGAGGTAGATTAAAATGGATCCTGCTGTTTCAGCAACAAAAATAAAGTCTTTCAAAACTGTTTTCTTATTGGCGTAAACGATTTTATATATTTTAAGTGTCTTTTATTTCAACATTACAAGTAGACAATTTATTGTTTTGTTGTCTAGATTGTTCTAGAACACAAAATAATTATGTTCTTCAAGCGTGAATTTTTCTTTTCTCCTTATTTTTGTGTATTTGTGTTTTCGAGTAGTGAGCTTCAGTGTTGAAAGGTTTTGGGAAGGAAAATACGCGCTATTCGATACGTTGAATAGCGTGAATGTTTTGCAAAGGTGTTTTTAAACGTACTCGTGACAAGGTCTATTTAAATAAGTATTTTGAGCTCAACGTAGCCACGCTATTCACTTCAATTTCTTAATGATTTTAAAGTAAGCATGTTTTATGTCTTCTGTAATAAAATAAAATAAACAAGGATTTTAACTGTTCTTAAATGTATTCCCACCTAAAACTTTACTTAGGCTTTATAGAAGTAGTAATTACATTAACATGAATTATCGAACGAAATATTATTATCGCTTGTAACTCAACCCGTATACACAAAACTCCGTGCATTAATCTCCGTTGAATTGAGATTCCCTTAACTTGCAGCGAACTTCCCACGTAAAATTGGAAACAATGTACAAATAGCAGCAAACCTCATAATTCCACCCTCACCTTTCCATTGTTTGGAGCTCCGATCGCGCCGCTGAACTTTACGCAAATTGTTTTAAAGAATCGCACACTTCGGGACCGCTGATTGACTCCTGATTACTTTGTGAACAAAATGTCATCTCTGATTTCTCTTGGGATGCGGAGACTCGGAATTCGTCTTTATTTTAGTTTATTTTCATTGCTTTTAAAAAGCTCGTTAATGGTGTCATAATATTTGACTTTTATGTACATTTAGTAATTATTATTATCATCAGCCCATAAACGTCCCACGCACGGGCCTCCTCTACAACTGAGAGGGTTTAGGTCTTAGTCCACCACGCTGGCCTAGTGCGGGTTGGTTGATGTTGTGTTACTTGTGTACCAAGTAAATGAACAATCCTTGAGACCCAAAAATCCTACCTCTTCTCTCCTACTTTTTTCATCTTCCACCCTTAGTCACTTAAACTATTTATACCAATCACAAAATGGTCACAACGCTGTCAGTAAAGACTTCAAGTTTACCGCTTTAGCTATAAAAATATATCTTCAATTTCCTTATCCATAAGGTCCAGAAGCAGATGTTAAATATATTGAGCCTATCTCTAAATGCCATTAGATTACGTATAGATATCCCTATATGTAATCTAATGGCAGCAAATAGGTTACGATGTGCCCAACCCTTTCACCGTCGACACATTGAACCTTACGATAAAACCGGACACTTTTTCCTTATTTCACGGAAACTTAAAGGAATTTCATAATATCGGCACGGTATGAAGCCATTTCTGATATCAAACGTTACTTGGCTATTCGATTTTATCGTGGGAGGGGGGAATTTTGATGAGGGATTTTCAAAATTTCTCGTGATACAATGTGGATTTCTGGATTGTTGGAAGAAATTGTAAAATGCTATAAGTATGAGGTGAAGTGTGTGCCTGGGGGTTGAACCCGCGACAGCATTTGACATTTGTCTTGGTGCGGGGATCGAATCTTCGGCCTCACGTTTCGCAAGCTGGCGTCTAACCACCAGCGCTACGGGATTGTCAATTTTGTGTTGTTTGGCTTCGGCTTAGTTACTATTAAGAGTAATGAGGTCTTAGTCTACCATTTTGATATAATGCGGCCCAAAGGCCTTCTAACACTGGCCTGAGATACCGAGGATATTGGTATACCACCTTTAGTCTATCCTTTTTCCAAATTAATGCATATCATGATGTCTTTTTTATTAAAAAAAAAAAAAAACGTGATGTCGTAATGGCCTTGAGGTTTAGGCACCCAGTCAAGAATCTCAACGGTCGCGGGTTGAAACCCACACACCTCTGACTGTTAGAAATTATGTATGTATTCACAAATAATCACGTACTTCAATGGTGAAGGCAAACATCGTAATGAAACCTGCACCCCTAAAACTTCTGAAGAATTTCTTAGGTGTGTAGTTCGCCAACTCGCACTGGGCCAGCGGGGTAGACTTAGGCCTGAACCCTCTCAGTTGTAGATGAGGCCCGTGCCCAGCAGTGGGACGTATATGGGCTGATGATGTGTGTATGTATGTATCTTTTTGTTCGTTAAAAAAAGTGCCACCAGTGGTATTATAGTCTAAATTCAGTAAAACTATATTAAATTATATAAAATTATTCAAATACTATAATATTCCTTCGTTTATATCTAAATAATCTCAATAATTTGACTGCCTCATGGTCTCGCAGTACAAGTTTGTGCCGTGCGATCTAGAGGTCCTCGGTTCGATTCCCGGGTCGGGCAAAGTGTTACTGGGTTTTTCCATTAGGAAATTCTTAGTACCACGGAATCTGGAAATGTTCCCGAAAAACGGCAATAGACTCGCCCCTTATTACGTGGGACTGATACATACCTCGCGAAATGTGGGTGCAGAAATGCACCTCTGCCTACCCCTTCAGGGAATACAGGCGTGAGTTTATGTATGTATGCAATCGCAATAAAAGAACACAAAAAAGATCATTATAGGTAAGAATAAAAGGATTTTTCATTAACCTAATTCTATTGAATAAAATTGAAATATCTTGTTTAATAATTGTAATACCAAATAATTTGTAAATCCTTTTAGCGAATTTTTCGTGACCTTACTTTTGAAGCCCTGATATCCAATCAACAATTTCATTATATAAAATTTAAACAAGATTATTCACTTAATCAATAGCGTTACTAGAAATAAATTCGTACTTCATAGCAATCTCTTCTGCTCAGCAATTTAGACATGTCCATAAATTAGTGCCGAATAAACCTAATTGTCTTGGGACTGTCTTCATTGTATGGATTACAACAAAAAGCAATTATTATGAATCATACAATATGCTGAGGGAACGCGAGAAGCAGCTAATGAAAAAAGTTTTACTTGGGATGTCATAATTTATGATCTTGGAACTAGTGACATGTAATCTTTTGTCATAGTAGGGGAGCCCAAGCGGGGATTTTCCGTGTTACTAAAGCGCGTCAGAAAATCATATGGGGAGAAACGTTGTACCCTGTAATGTACCTCTACCATATATGAACCTTTAATATAGGGGCCTGCGTTGAGGGCAAACTGTCAGACTAGTAAAAAAAAATCGATCCTCAGAAAAACTCGTGCGCGTCAGATGAAGGCAAGGTAAGTTAAGTACAAGCAGAGTAGCTTAGATTTCAATAATCTGACGATTCAAGCGTGGTATAAGGAAATAGGCGAGTCAGAAAGATGTAAAAAAAATACGTTACCTGGAAATACTCGAGCGCGATTAAACTTTTTTTTATTTTGAAGGAAATCTTTTAAGGATTACAGAAAAAATATAATCTGACGATTTTCATGGGGTTATGTAGCTAAAACCACAAATAAAGTGTGGAACGTACAGCTGCTGAGAACTGTATATTTCCCACTCCGCGTCTCTATTACGACGCTTGTAACTTGCCACCTTGCCAATCAGAGCTACGGCAACATTTATTGCGAACTAAATACATCGCATGCTTATGGAGAAATGCGCACTATCGTATCGTTACTGAGATGTCACCAACAAACTACGGATGGAAAAATGTGGATGGAAAATTAGAGCCGACTTGGTTCGTTGGTAACCAACTTCCTGAAGCATACGGAGATATCGTCATAACACCTGACATTTTAGGAGATACTTTAGATTCAGGTACGTTTTATTTTTAATACTATAATATTAAATAAAACAAAAATTATAGAGATCATAACCATTTCTTCTTACAGAAACACAAGATGACGAAGAAATTGACCAAGTGGAAACCAACTTAGAAGACGAATCCAGTGAGGAAGAAGACTAAAATACTTATTTTAATATTTTTTCATTTATTTTTATATCAATAAATAGTAAAAAAAAAATTCAATTGTCAGATTATCAATATTCCTCCACATTATTGTTAGATTATTATTTAGAACGATTAGGGCATCAAATCGAACTGCCTGTATAAATATCTGACGCGCTTGAGTATTTCAAGGCCACATATTTTTTTTACATTTTCAAAAATGTGTCATGACTTTTGATCGCGTCCAAATCGTCAGTCATTTGAATAGGACACTTTTTTGTGTTTAATTAACATTCCCTTATGAACATCTGACACGCTCAAATAACTTTTAATTTTTAATTTTTTTCTACCCCTTTTTACGGCTACCCTCCACTAATCACTCGTCAGATTAATATCGCTCAGATATCAGAAGGACATAGCGCGTATACATTATGAATATCTGACGCGCTCAAGTATTTCCATGTGACTGTTTTTTTTTACATTTTTGAAAATTTGTACACGCTTTCCTCCACACTAAAATGGAAAACTTAACATAAACTTTTCTTCCTTTTAGGACTTAATCTTTACAATCCTATAGGTCTCCATGACGCTTTAGTCGCTGCAAATTTAGCATCCCGGGCTCCCCTACTATCATTTGTATACTTGTTTGTTAAAATACTCCTGTGTTCTCGGTGGATAGGCAGAGGTGCAATGTTGCACCCTTTTTTAGCTAATATTTAATTCACTCGTAAAATATAGCGACCCTCGTTGACATTCGGAGACATTTCCAGACTCCGTGCTGATACTACTATCATTTGTATACTTGTTTGTTAAAATACTCCTGTGTTCTCGGTGGATAGGCAGAGGTGCAATGTTGCACCCTTTTTTAGCTAATATTTAATTCACTCGTAAAATATAGCGACCCTCGTTGACATTCGGAGACATTTCCAGACTCCGTGCTGATACTGAGAATTTGATAATAAAATAACGCAGTAGGATATTATTTGACCCTAGAATCGAATCCAGGACACCAGGATTTGATCGATAGACAGCCTAGCACAGTTGGCTAGATACCAGCTTGCAAAACGAGAGGCCGCGGGTTCGATCTCCGCACCGAGATAAATGTTTGTGTGATACACAAATTGTTTCGGGTCTGGGTGTTTGTGAGACCTAAAAGTCGAATCCGGTTTACATGATACAAAAAAAACCTGTCTAAACAAAATACAACAATTAGTGCTTTGTGAAAGTATGTTAAAGATCTTCAAGGGAGTGAATTCTCCTAAGTCCTTTAAACTTTACCTCTTAGACGAGTTGGACGCCTTGTTTTTTCCGTAATGATGTTGTGGAAGTTCGCCTCGCCGACATTCTCCGAGAAACTATTTTATAATGTTCCGCATTGTGTATTTTTTATTAAGGTTTATTAGATCATGCTTTGAAGCTTAAGATAATGCAGTGTTTTTCTTGAGGTAATAGTTTAATAAGCTTGGTCAAGCGTGCTAGAGTCATTACACCGCTTTATGGTAAAAATAAACAAAAGTTTGTAAACCATCGTGTTTTTCCTCGCGCGACCTTTTGAAAATTATTCGATTATTTAAACAATACCCCGAGACTTACTCGGAATTAATAGAAGAACGACAAAATCGATGGAGTCTGTCTATAAAGCGACGTCATCTTTATCAATATTTTCCTTCGGTTAGCGATCGCTTGGCAAAAACTTGGCTCGAGATTGATCATTACGTGTCGCAATTTCTAACGGGTCGCGATAATTTTCGTGGCAAATTATTCTCATTTAAGTTGGTTAATCTCCTATGTGCCAATGTTCAACACATGATGGCGAATGAACAGTCCGCACATCATATCCTTTGGGAGTGCAACCTTTGGTCGGATGAGCGTAACAGTATGCTCAATCTATGTGACTGTTGGAAGTATTTATTTAAGACCTTGCCCGGCAACCTCAATCCCCAAGAACTCTATGTAATGGTCTAAAGTAAATTACTGTTGAGTTACTTGTGAACGCTTTTGAAATTTGAATTTTGACCCGCTTGAAAGATGGTTTTTATCTATTCTTCGTATCAGTAACATAGCCGCAACCATGAGAAATCTTATTTATTCTGTATAATTGACTCAATTGAACTCTCATGGATATGATGGATGATATAAAATAGGGATCAATTATTATAAAAAGAATTGTCTTTGTTGATTTTCAGTATGAACAAAGATAGGACCTTGGAAAAGAACACGTCTACTTTTTGTACAAATGCTCACAGGCAAAGCGGGGCCCGACTGCTATTACCCTTATATTCAAAATACAAAGCATATTTTAACATATTCGTTCAGTCAAAGGGAATCGAAACATGAAACACTTACACTCGAAACAAACTGAGGATTGCATTCGGTTGGAAAGACGTGGAGAGGTCAGACCTCCTTTGACAACTAAAATGTGCAGCGGAACCGAGAGGGCAGGTTTGCTTAGGCAGGTTGTTGAACTAAAGTGGCTGCAGTTACACGGCCCAAAGAATATGTGTACGGAGATAGGGTAATTGAATATGTTACCTTAAAATTGCGTTTCATGTTTATATAAATAGAATGAAAGACGTAATGGCCTCGAAGGTATGATCCAAAAATATTTGTTTCGGATCTGAGAGTTTGTGAGACCGAAAGTTCTCTCTTAGTTTCTGTTACCCATGGAACAAGACTCGAATCTTAGTGTGGGGTCGAGACTATGCATGTGACGGTTAGTTGTACTTTTTATTTATATATAAATGCTAGTGGACCCGACAGACGTTGTCCTGTATACAATTTTAAATTCAAAAATTCCATTTTTTTCCAATTAACCATTCTCGAATCCACCTGAAGACACACAAAAAACTTCATCTGCCTTCTTTTGAACAAAAAAAATGAATTAAAATTTTGGAGTTATGTTTTGATAAGCGAAAAATTAAAATTCCGGAACTCGATCACAGTGCCACCTACCGGGTTCAATTGTGAATCTAAACCATTCTCGAATCCACTTAAAGTTACACAGAAAGTTTCATTAAAATCGGTCCAACCGTTAAAAATTAAAATCCCAGAACTCGATCACAGCGCCACCTACCGGGTCCAATTGTGAATCTAAACCATCCTCGAATCCACTTCAAGATACACAGAATATTTCATTAAAATCGGTACAGCCGTTTAGAAGAAGTTTGGGAACAACACACGTACAGAAGAATTATATATATAAAGATTATATATAAATACGCATATTCTATGAGTGTTTAATTACATCGCAGCTAGAATAAAAAAAGCGTCTTCTTTCTCATCTTCAAAAATGCATAATATTTCATGGGGACAGTATTATGCCATTAAAAACATCGAAGTTTTGTCACGAGTTATTGATGGTGCAAGTTTGTACAACTTCGTCCATTATATCCAGAGACTTCTGACAAGACCTGATCGTTATTAATCATAACCAGGATAACTTGCGCTCCCACACTCATCTCTCTGAGAAATTATGTATCGGAAATAAATTAAGCTAGTCATGGGGGAGATCTTCGAAAATTGGTCCTTGTTGGCTTTTTAAGTGCAGAATCTGTTAAGCGTTTGGTTTGAATGACTTTTTTTTTACATTTCATCGTCAAAAGTGAATGTAAATAAATCTGCGTCGGGGTGATTTTAAGCGGTCTGCTTAAAACACACGATATTATTTTTGAAGTCAAATGTTATTATCATTTTTGGGGCTTATTGTTTGTCGCCCACTGCAATGTTGAAAATATCGTAATTTTCCCATGTACTCGTACATACGTAAAATTATTTAAAAAATAAAGTGTAGATTTTTTAATAATTAATTCAAACTAAGGATAGAGTGATAAATAAAAGAAATAATTTTAACGTAATAAAGCGTTGGGTGCTTTCCGAAAATATTTCGATAATGTCGCTACTCCACTCCTATCAGCATCTAGTCATGTGAGGCAAGTGTACTACTAAATACATAAAAACACCCAACAGTCACATATATTATAGTTCTGACCCCACATTAAGATATAAGTCTTGTATCATGGGTATCAGAAACTACGAGAGACTTTTCGGTCTCACAAACACCCAGACCCGAAACAAATACTTGTGGATCACACAAACATTTGTCTCGGTGCGGGGAACAAACCGGCGGCCTCTCGTTTCGCAAGCTGGTATCTAGCCACCTGCGCTACGGGCCCCGTAGTACGGGGCTGTCGAAAGTAACTATATTAATTGATTTTAATTCTAATGTTGCAACTAAATGGACACGCCACAAAATGCCCTGCTAAACCGGAATATAACAATATAATTTTACAGCCGCGTCGCGGTCATTAAAACTGTTCACAATCTGCACTGTTTGTATTCTAAATGGTTTTGGTGAGACTTTCAATGAGCGATGTAAACAATGACTATGGGTTAACTGCCTCATTGGTACCGAATAAGTGTTTATCCGCATGCAGGGCCGCGCCGCCCCTGCGAAGTGTGCAGTGCACACAGGCGCCAAGATAATAAGGGCGCCGCCACCGAAATTATATATTATGTTAAAATTTAACAAAAACAGATTATTTGTAGTGGAATATCGATATTAAGTAGGTAAAATAGGCGCAAGTTATGCCTTGTAAATAACAAAACATATAATGAATTCATTGTACAAGTGTCGCACTATAATATATTTACGGTTATGGTTTCATTTTACGCTTTGAGTTTTAGTTTACATAATTACTCAGACCTCAGAAAAAATCATGAATCTGACCTTAAAACCATTGTCTGATATATGGTCAAGCAGAATAGATGCTATATTATCACTATGTAGAAATTTATGATGCCTTATATGAAATATCATATTATCAGAAGGCAAAAATATGACGCTAAATGTCTAGAAGAAAATGTGTGCACCTTTTCATTCATTTGTTCATTAAATAAGTATATGACCTACAATATTAACAAAAGTAAAATTTGTGAGCAAAATTCTGCAGTCCGTCAATGTGAATATGCAAATTGCTTTAGATGTTTTAATGGAATTAAAGAAGTTTTTGATAAAAATAAGAACCGATACATATTTTCAGGAAATTATAAATAATGCCATGAAAATTGCCAAAAAATTAAATGTTGAGGCTGAAATTGACACTTCCAGATCCATACCTCTAAGAAGTAAAACACGACGAACAACTTATAAATGATCCAAAAACCTCTTTTAAAATTAATGTTTTTTTTTAAATATATTAACGATTTCGCAAACAGAAAAGCGAGAAGTGTGGAAAAATTAGAGGCCCTTAATAGGTTTCCCACACAGGCGCTTCCGGGGGTCGGCGCGGCCCTGTCCGCATGTGTTTATAAGTCGTGATGGCCTCGAGGTTTAGGCACGCGGTCGAGAATCTCGACGGTCGCGGGTTCAAACCCCAGGCACACCCCTTTGACTTTTCGAAGTTATGTGTGTATTCACAATGAATTATGAATTATCACTTACTTTAACGGTGAAGGAAAACATCGTGATGAAACCTGCACACCTAAACGTTCTTACGAATTTCTTAGATGTGTAGTCCGCCAACCCGCACGAGGCCAGCGTGGTGGACTGAAGCCCAGAACCCTCTCAGTTGTAGAGGAAGCTCGTGCCCAACAGTGGGACTTAAATATGGGCTGATGATGATGAAGTGTTTATTATTTGATTGAAAATTGTTATTGGGACTTTTGTTTGAGTTTTTTAGTAGTAGAACAGAGTTAGTAAGCCTGTCCAATTAACAGTAAAATGTTGGCACCCTATTACGTGGACGCAAACAAAACTTGCGAAAAGTGGGTATTTAATAAATATCTGTCTATCCCTTAAGGGACACGGGCTTGAGTTTATGTAGAAATTAAAAACGATATTTCATTAAATGTAAATCTTATGCGATCTAGAGGTCCCGGTTTCGATTCCCGGATCGGGCAAAGTGTTATTGGGTTTATATTATTGTGTTTTGGGTTTGTTATTGGTTTCCATTGTTAAATGAAGATTTAAAGTTTAAAGATTATTATTCGGAATATTGTAAGGCAAACTGGCCTTTTGGGCTTCTATGGAAGTACCACCACTGCTTACAAATATATTGATTGGAGTCGAGCCAAATTAACTTGGTAATGAAGTTTACGTCAATACGGACCCGATAGTTACTGCCGCTGCAGGCATCATAGGACTGACGGCAGGAGGACAGACGAAGGCAATTAGCGCTAATTGTTTTGCAGCACAAACGAGCCCTCCTACAATGCAATTCTAGTTTATTTAAATACTTCAGCAGTCTGTTTGTATTAGCCCTTATAGCTCCCTCTGCTGGACACAAGTACCATTTATAATTAAGGGGGGTTGGACTCTAGTCCATCAAGTTGGCTTAGTGTCGATTTTAGAACAACATATAACTAAGCTAGTTTATTTAAATACTTCAGCAGTCTGTTTGTATTAGCCCTTAGCTCCCTCTGCTGGACACAAGTACCATTTATAATTAAAAGGTTTATTCTTTATTATTTTTTAGTTAATGCTTTGGATCTACCAAAGTCTACATTTACTATTAGAAAATTCCCGGTAGCACCACATAGTCTGGAAAATTGTCTTATAATGGCAATAGGCGAATTATCACATGGGACTTAAAGCACAACTTGCAATGTCTTCGTATAAAAATACACCTCACCTATTTACAATTAAAGTACATACAAACGTTATTTAAAAAAAAAACATTTGTTGAGTATATCTATCAAAAAGAACAATAAAGCAAATGTAAGTAAATTAAATAACGATGGGCATTATATTCCTTCCCAAGGGCATTATATTCAATCCCACCGGAAAGGGGCTTGATTAACGCAGGTAATACTACAGAACCTTTTTTTTTTCTTTGTTCTCGAGGGGAAAGCTGTTTATGGCTCTAGACCGCGTGGGATAGAAACTATCGTTTTGATTCTAATCTTCAGTTTGTTTTATTTTATTGATGCATACAATTTACACCTAAAAGTTCTTAGTAATTTCTTAGGTGTGTAGTCCGCCAACCCGCACTAGGCCAGCATGGTGGACTAAGGCCTAAACCCTCTCAGTTGTAGAAGAGGCCCGGCAGTTGGACGTATATGGGCTGATGATGATGACATTGAGTATGAATGGTATACGAGTAGTTATAACCTGTAACTATTGAGTCAGGTTACCACAAGCTTAAGTAGTAGTATTAAGAACTCTTTTGCTTCTTCAATATCTGCACATGTTCTCATTAAATTACGTCGGCTATCTCAACAACTCAAGGAGTTAGGCTTTGTTCACGCCTGTGTGTGACCACTCACCGAAGAAATTCCTTTTAGACGACTTTAAGATGTAAAGATTTCCTCACAACGCGACGGTTTCTTTCACAGTTAAAGTGATAATAAAAAAATCTTGAAACTACACATTACTATGAAAAGTCAGAGGTGAGTGCTTGAGATTTGAACCTGGAACGACTGGGATATTGTCTTGACAGATCTCGCGTTTAATCCTCGAGGCTAACAGAACTCACACTAAGATTTCTATCAAATTTATTCATTGTTATTTCCCAAGCTAGAATCGAACAAACTGCACCACAAATTCTGTCAAATTATTATAAAAGCAGGCAGATTTTTCCATGCAAAAGGGATTACCCTACTTTGTATCTTATACAACAGTCCAATCGGTCGGGGATAACTGTTTTTAAATTCAATTTCGAGATCTGTTGCATAGTAACAAGGAACGAAATAAAAGTTTTTAAATGTATTAAATGTTAATATTACAGCTGATGCCGTAATTTAAACCGCGTGATTTAGTTTCTTTATTATTGAAGGGTAACACTCGTTGAGAAACAAGTACGTCTTCAACTTTTATATTTCTAACAACTTTTATATTTTAAAATATCAATCCGTCTTGCAACTGACAATTCCAACGACTGAGCTCGAACTGCTCAGCGACACCATTTTTATACACATCAATTGACGGTCTTATTTTTAAATATTTTTATAAAGTCCAATAATTAATTTATATTAATCAAGATTATATTCTCATTAAAGTTATTGACAATTTTAATTATACTTATAAGTAATAAAATCATCAATATGTAATTTTACTATTACTACAATAATTTAGTAAAAGGTCTGTACGCATAAGCTTTTAATAATGTAAATATATAATATTGTAAGGTATTATAATGAAATACATTTATAATGACTAAATATTACTATTTAGGCTAACAACTCGGCCTTCCTGTTAGAAGCGAGTCCCCTCGCTTACTTTTAAATTAAATTAATACATAACAATGAACTACAAATAGTAATATCTATTTTTATTTAAATAAACTATTATTTTTTTATTTTTATTATCTTAAAACTAAATGTTAATGCAACCTCTTTATATTCATACAGTTACACGATATGTACACAACTATTATACGTCACACATAATAAATATAAACCTTTTGCCCGACCCGGGAATCGAACCCAGGGCCTCTAGATCGCACACCCTTTTACAATTATTTATTAATTTTCGTATTTCTACAAACTAGTTAAAGCGACAACAGACTCATGTCTGCTGCTTCATATCGTTGGGAAGTACTTTAAGCTGTGACTGCTCTTCACGAAATTATCGTCTATTCGTACCAAGTTGGCGTTTAGCATGTGTTTGATTGAATTATACATAAGTGAAGAATTCTATAAAGATACTGTTCGTGTAACTCATAACTTTCTCGGTAATTAGTTGCGACCCATTAGTACCTTATGTAATTATTTTAAATATAATCACGGTAGGGCTTTTCATTATTACAATATCTGGTATTGCCGTGAATGAGTGGCCTAAGAGAACGGACTAATTAATGACGTAGTCTTCTACTACATAAAAATAGTTGTTTCTTTTATTACCTGTACTTCTACTGTAACGGTTGTCATCCCGATTGGCGTTCTTAAGTTAGGCTCTATAACAACTATTGAAGTTCCGGGTCCGAGTGACAAACACTAATGATAAATATAACTGATATTATCGGTTAAGCATAATTAGGCTACTTGTTTCACATTTTTTTCTTGATCCTTTTCATGGTTTTTTTTCTTATTAACTTTATTCTTAAAGCAGTGCAAGGATAAATGACTCAACTTATCGCAAGTACTACATTTTAATGGAGGTTTATCACATCTATAACTTGGATGTCCAAATTGTTCACAGTTATAGCATGTTAACCTTAAGGTTATATCGGATTTGGGCGGAATCGGTCCACCTTTACGCTCACTTTGGACTTACGATTGTGTCCTACTTTCACGGATCTAAAGTATTTCAAAACCTGCTCCGGTTATGAAAATTGAGCAGCTTACGCGCCTACCTTAATAGCCCTATCCTCTACGCTGTTCAACAAGCAGTCAACGGCCAAGCCAGTCCGTATTTTATAGATCTATTTAATAAACTTACTTTGGCATAATAATAATTATCATAAGATTCTTAACTCGTTTAAAGAGTTTTCATTCAAAAGTGCCAAAAACTTATCCAACGCAGTATTTGTTGAAACTTGTAAGTTCTGATCTTTCTAAACTAGTTCGATGTAATACACTAGCGTCTCTTGAAAAATCTTGTAATTCTGTTCTCACATACCTGGTTTCCAAACTTACGACTCTTCAGTCGTTCCATGTCTCGTCGCCTTGGCTCGAAGTAGCCATATTATCTTCCAAAGACCATTGATAATGTACAACCCGTAGCGGTCTTAATTGCTTGTCTCGGTCTCGGCTCTCACTCCTGGAAATGCCTCGGTACCGACCCCGGCTCTCACTCCTGAGAACCTTTCAGTCGCGACCCTGGCTATCCCCTCTAAGAACGCCTCGATCTCGACCCCGGCTCTCACCCCTGAGAACCTTTCGGTCTCGACCCCGGCTCTCACCCCTGAGAACCTTTCGATCTCGACCCTGGCTATCCCCTCTAAGAACGCCTCGATCTCGACCCCGGCTCTCACCCCTGAGAACCTTTCGGTCTCGACCCTGGCTATCCCCTCTAAGAACGCCTCGATCTCGACCCCGGCTCTCACCCCTGAGAACCTTTCGGTCTCGACCCTGGCTATCCCCTCTAAGAACGCCTCGATCTCGACCCCGGCTCTCACCCCTGAGAACCTTTCGGTCTCGACCCTGGCTATCCACTCTAAGAACGCCTCGATCTCGACCCCGGCTCTCACTCCTGAGAACCTTTTCGGTCTCGACCCTGGCTATTCCCTCTAAGAACGCCTCGATCTCGACCCCGGCTCTCACCCCTGAGAACCTTTCGGTCTCGACCCTGTCTCTCGCTCCTCGAAATGCTTTGGTCTAAATTGCGGTCTACACATCTGGACTTACTTTGGTTACGAACCGGTCCCTCGTGCTCAGAATTGTTCACACCCTCTTTCTCGAGATCCATAGCGAGAGCTGAAACTGACATACCGGCATAAAACACAGTAGAAATGTCATACCACTTTGTATAACATTTATAATTACACTAGATGAAAACCCGGCCTCACTCGGGTGAAATGTTACTCGTAATGTGGATAGATACCTCTGTAGTTATCGGTTCTCAAGGACTATTAAAGGCAAAGCAAGGTATAGATTCCCATAGCACCGTTTATTGTGCTTATTAAACACAGTACATTAGAACCGAGATGTTGGCAATGATTAAGAAATAATCATAAATATTATCTATAATGCATCACAGATTAATTACAATAAGATTTCTCTATATACAACAATTTTCGTTAATTGTTTATCACCTTTCAGGTCGTATTATTATTTACAGCCTTCGGGATTATTTACAGCCATTAGCTTTTTCATGTTCCATTGTTCACAGTCATAAACGGAATCAGATAAGAAAACATCATTTTCATGAATATCGGGCCGAAATCTTTTAGTCTCTTTCTGTGGAGTTATGTTTTAATATATCCTCCATTTGTAGGTACTTAAGAAAATTTTATGTTCACGTAGTTAGACATGACATTTTATTTCTCAACGGCTAATATTGAGTGTTACCGGCAAAAACTTAAGTTTTACGATTGCCCTTTAAATCACTCTGAACACAAAAAATGGGAGAAAAAAATCGTGTACAAATCACTTACGTTACTTATATCCAGGCGTAGATCGAAAACAATTGAAGTTGTTTTCGGTGATCCCTCTTCTGAAGCTGAAGGGTAACACTCGTTGAGAAACAAGTACGTCTTCAACTTTTATATTTCTAACAACTTTTATATTTTAAAATATCAATCCGTCTTGCAACTGACAATTCCAACGACTGAGCTCGAACTGCTCAGCGACACCATTTTTATACACATCAATTGACGGTCTTATTTTTAAATATTTTTATAAAGTCCAATAATTAATTTATATTAATCAAGATTATATTCTCATTAAAGTTATTGACAATTTTAATTATACTTATAAGTAATAAAATCATCAATATGTAATTTTACTATTACTACAATAATTTAGTAAAAGGTCTGTACGCATAAGCTTTTAATAATGTAAATATATAATATTGTAAGGTATTATAATGAAATACATTTATAATTACTAAATATTACTATTTAGGCTAACATTATATTACTTCAAAAGAATATTCATTAGGTACATCTATTTTTCATTAAGCAGTGATGGCCTCGAGGTTTAGGCTCGCGGTCGAGAATTTCGGCGGTCGCAGGTTCAAACCTTAGGCACACACCTCTGACTTTTCGAAGTTATGTGTGTATTCACAATGAATTATCACTTGCTTTAACGGTGAAGGAAAACATCGTGATAAAACCTGCACACCTAAAAGTTGTTATGAATTTCTTAGGTGTGTAGTCCGCCAACCCGCACTAGGCCAGCGTGGTGGACTACGGCCTAAACCCTCTCAGTTGTAGAGGACGCCCGTGCTCAGCAGTGGGACGTATATGGGCTGATGATGATAGCATAATTTATGTTGCTTAAACGGACATTACACATAATATGTCAGTCCCTAAAAAAATGAAGTTAGTAGTTTTCTGCGTCCTAATTGCCCAATCGACTTGGACACGGCACATAAATAAGGGATTCTCATAAATCAACAATATTCACGGTCGCAGAGACTTTGTCACAGCAAATTTACGAGTAAATATCTTTTGGAAGAAAATAAACTTGGTAATGGGATATTTTCGGAATGTATAAGGGTATTTTTTTATTTATATTTGCTTTTTAATAATTTTGTATACAATTTTGTATGTTGCTGTAAGTGACCAGACCAAGCACGGTTATTCTAAAAAATTGGATACATACGAAACAGGCCGGCATTACCTTGTCTACTAGTGGTATTTGTGGTATCGATTTTTTTCCTCGATGATCTGTACATACTCGTACATATATTTATGATTTAAATTCGTTTTCACTCATTCCTTCAAGGGTTTCATTAAAAACTTAGTCTACACAGTAATAAATCAACATAGCAAGTTATTTATGAGGGCAACCTTTCTCGGGCCCTAAATTAAATTATACCCACGATGTAGTGTACGAAAAATGTAACAATTTACGTTTGATAAATTGCTATATGAATGAACACCTTGGAAATAATTTGCACGGATATATAAATTTATTTACTTTAAGCAATATGTACATTTAAAAAAGACTAAGTTTTGCTTACGACTTCAAAATGAAAATTAGTGGCGATTAAAAGTCCTAAAATATTTTGCCTGACCTGGTTATCGAACACAGGACCTACGTGAACAACCTAAAACATATCGAAAGTCACACACTTGTTGTGAGATGAATGAGGCAATAAAAAAAAATTACTTACTCCCAAACGGTAAAATCTATATTTTGTCTTTTAAAAAATGCGTTCATCTTTTATGGATCATGATTACCTACAAATAATGCCTCTACAATAAAAACGTTTGTTAAACGATAATTAAAAATCAGTTCAACACGTTACAATAGCTTAATCCGCGATCAAAAGGGCTTTAATGAAAATCATATAACGTTATCAAAAGGATAATACGTAATTTTGTGAGCAACAAAGCGGACGCTAACCGCAGACCGGCCGGCCAAACTTTGATTGCAGTACAATTTCATAATAGTAATTATATTGACTGAATAGGCAGGAATTTATTAATTATACATACCTATATAATTCGTCAACTTTTCTTGTAACAGGCTGACTATGGGCTATCAAGCTCTAGATAGTGATCTAGAAGAAGAACGAGCGAAGGAGAGGACTATGTTCGGTAATTTTGGTGATGTTTTGGTTTTTATTTTTGATTAAATTTTATAGTTTCTTTTTTTTATTATAACTACTTAGTTTCATTTTTTTATAAAATAAAAGATTTTTTTCTAAAACAAACGTAGCCTAAGTTACTCCTTATTACATCAGCTATCTGCCAGTGAAAGTCCCGTTAAAATTGGTCCACCCGTTTCAGAGATTAGCCGGAACAAACAGACAGACAGACAAAAATTGTAAAAAACGTTATTTTGGCATATGTACCGTGTATACATCCATATGAATTTATTAAAAAGCGGTTATTTCAATATTCCAAACAGACACTCCAATTTTATTTATTTGTATAGATGCCCAATAACCGGCAATAAACTAGCCCCTACTTTGCGTAACGTTAGGCTAAGTATTGTAATGCACCTTTACCTACCCTTTCATAGATATATAATATTTAATAGTTTAAAAAAATTAAGATGTGTAAAATTGACGATTCAAAAGAACTTGTAAAAGTCTATTTGAATAAAGATATTTTGACTTTGACTTTGACTTTATAAATACTCCGGAACCAATACTAGGATTGGAGTAACTTCGTTCATTATCCAACGGAGCATTCAAGTGTTACGGTTAGTTTAGGCTCTCCCTTGATAACGTCATAGGAGTCAGAGAATGACAGTTAGGCACACAATTGAATTTCCATGGCAATTGCAATCCTTACTAATCCTTACTAATAATATTATAAATGTGAAAGTAACTCTGTCTGTCTGTCTCGCTTTCCTGTTGAAACTACTGAACCAATTTAAATTAAATTTGGTACACAGATAGTTTAGACCCTGAAAAAGGACATAGGCTACTTTTTATTGCGGAAAAGGGGTTTTATGGGGGACAAGGGGGATTAAAGGTTGTATGTTCCGTATTGTCATTTTTAAAGCTAGAAGCTTGAAACTTATTTTTTAGGCTGTTGATTAGATATAAATAAATATGACATTAAAAGTTTGTAATAAATTGTACCTTAAAGGGGTAAAATAAAAATGGGGGTGAAAGTTTGGGTGGAAATTCGTAATTTATTGTCGTCATAGATTGATGAAACGACGTGTAGACGACTGTAACTATTATGTCTGTTACGCTTACACGCCTAAATCATTTGACGGATGTGAACGATTTTTGATATGGAATTAAATGGGGCTCTGTGGGTTAAAATAGACTACAAGTTATTTTATTTCTCAACCCAACCCTGTAGTCTACGCGGACGGAGTCGCGGGCAAAAGCTAGTATTTAATAATTCAATTCCAAGTCAGGTTAAGTGGCATCTAGAAGGCTATAACCTTATTAGGTCCGAATCTTATTGGGAGTGACTTAAAATACAACTACCGAAATATGAATGCTGAAACCGCCAACCTTTGGGGATAGACCTAACTGTGTGTATAATTCGTTCATTTTTATTTTATTCTATTTAAAAAAAAATGCTCCTGTATCAGAGATGAAGTTAG
This sequence comes from Hemaris fuciformis, assembly GCA_907164795.1. Lineage (NCBI taxonomy): Eukaryota > Metazoa > Arthropoda > Insecta > Lepidoptera > Sphingidae > Hemaris > Hemaris fuciformis. The sequence continues at coordinate 4,795,080 of OU015454.1, forward strand.
AAGGATCTTATTAACGACTAGCTGTGCCCGCGACTTCCTCCGCGCGGAAAATTTATTTTTAATGATTTTTTATAAGAAAATATATAAATTAAAAGTAGCCTTAGTTATTACATCAGCTATCAATAAAAGTCCCGTCAAAATTGGTCCAGCCATTTCGAAATTAGCCGGAACAAACAGACAGACAGATAGACAAAAATTGTAAAAAATTGTAAATGTTATTTTGGTATATGTACCGTGTATACATCCATATGTATTTAATAAAAAGCGGTTATTTCAATATTACAAACACTACAATTTTATTTATTTGTATGTATAGATACATGGCATTAGAAAATCCGCTCGAAAACATCACCTACATTTCAATCTGTCACATAGTACCAAAACTACTTCAGTTGGTTACGTGTACGTGACTGGATCTGCTTGCGGGTTTATGACGTCACGTGCTGTGAAACTGCCGAATTGCACTCATATGCCATTCGATCAAAACGAATGCATTCATATTGGAATTCTCGAGTTCATATATATCGTGATTCGTCTCGAACAGAACATTCGAGAACTTTCATATTCTGTTGAGTTTAAAGTTATCGGTGTGAGTATCAATATTGCTTTTTGTAAGTAAAATGTAATATATGTACGCCTGTTTCTCCGAATGGGCATAATCAGGTGAATTTCTGTACCCATGTTCATCATCATCAGCCCAAATACGTCCCACTGCTGGGCACGGGCCTCCTCTACAACTGAGAGGGTTTTAGGCCTTAGTCCACCACGCTGGCCTAGTGCGGGTTGGCGGACTACACACCTAAGAAATTCCTAAGAACTTTTAGGTGTGCACGTTTTATCACGATGTTTTCCTTCACCGTTAAAGCAAGTGATAATTAATTGTGAATACACACATAACTTCGAAAAGTCAGAGGTGTGTGCCTGGGGTTTGAACCTGCGACCGCCGAAATTCTCGACCGTGCGCCTAAGCCTCGAGGCCATCACTGCTTACCCATGTTACTTCGATAGTATTCCAAGTCCCATCGAATAGGCGCCGAGGTTATTGCCATTTTTTGCTACTTTCCTCATTCCTTCTGCTTCTGCGTATTTTCTTTATAGAAAAAAAATACAACCTAAACGCAATCTTTAGATCGCATGCCAAAGATTTGAACCGCGAGACCACGATTCAGTATATTATTACTATGTCTCATGTATTTCGAACATTATAATCGTTTGTCATCATCATCATAACCTCACGCCTGTATTCCCCGAAGCGATAGGCAGATTACTTTACACACAATAAAAAAAAACTTATAAACTTTAGTGAAAATTGCATTGAGGTCCGTCGAAAAGTGGACCCATAATGAACAGAATTCATTTTATATTTGCAATACTTTTAAGATAGAAATTAATGCGTGGTATCTTCTTGCATCTCAGCACCCACATTTCGCCAGGTATGTATCAGTCCCATGTAATAGGGGGCGAGCCAAATGTCGTTTTTCGGGCACAATTCCAGACTCCGTGCTACTACAGAGAATTTCCTAATGGAAAAACCCAATAACACTTTTCCCGACCCAGGAATCGAACCCAGGACCTCCAGATCGCACGGCACATACTTGTGCCGAGGCAGTCGTTAATAATAATTGTTCGTATTATGAATAATTATTTCTCCATCATAACTCATTACTCCAACTTCTTCCCATTTCTCCAGTTCATTCAGAATATCGGCAATTTGTTAGCGATATTTATCAGGGAACGTTCCACAACATTAATTAACTAAATGGTCGAACGCTTCGTTACTAATGCTGCTCGGCCAAAATTCGATTTACTTGGTACGCGCCAGTCCACGCCATTAGGACCAGTCTGTATCTACATAATACACATGTGTTTATGATTATCTGATTTGTTATTAGCATGCATAATCAATTGTAGACCTATTACTCACATAAGTAAGTACGTACGACTGCCTCGTGGTCTCGCGGTACAAGTATGTGCCGTGCGATCTAGAGGTCCTGGGTTCGATTCCCGGGTCGGGCAAAGTGTTATTGGGTTTTTCCATTAGGAAATTCTCAGTAACAGCACGGAGTCTGGAAATGTGCCCGAAAAACGGCAATAGGCTCGCTCCCTATTACGTGGGCCTGATACATACCTTTTTTTTTTTTTTTTGTTATCGAGGGGAAAGCTGTTTATGGCTCTACTTCCCGCCAGCCCCGGGGGAGGGGCGGGTGGGAAGCGTATGTCGGGGTCACCGGTCTTCCAGCCCGGCGCGCGGCGACGTCATGTCCGCGCAGGTGTTAGTGCCGGGCTGGGTCCCTAACAAAATCCCTAAACCGGCATACCGACCAAAACCCCCCGGTGGCCATCTCCGCGCCGAGTGGGGCGACCACGGTACGTTAGCGAGAGGCGCCAACCGTAATGCCGCAGCCGCCCGGTGCGCCTCCGAGACGTATCTGTCTCGGCCGTCTCGGAGTGTGTAGGGGGGCGCAGTTGCACCCCCACTAGCTTGGTTCGGGCGCCCCGGTTGTGGGTGGGCGCCCGAACCAGCGCGCGCCCAGCGACCCCAAGGGCCCCTTTGAGTCGTCTTTTACGACAGGGGCCTGATACATACCTGGCGAAATGTGGGTGCAGAGATGCGCCTCTGCCTACCCCTTCGGGGAATACAGGCGTGAGTTTATGTATGTATGTAAGTAAGTACGTATATTATAATGTATTGCAATGGGCAGTGGCGGTACTTCCATAAAAGTCCAAAAGCCCAGTTTGCCATACAACATTCCAAATAAGAATATTTAAGCTTTAAATCTTTATTTAACAAAGCAATTTGACATACTTAAATGAGAATATCCTTATCCTAAAAAATTACAAACTAGACATTACACAATTAACGTGTAACGCTTTTGTGCTTCTATGGAAGTACCGCTACTGGCAATGGGGTATATGAATGAGGCGCTACATTGTAACTGAGTGACGGCCAAGAATATTGAGTAGTTTCATACATACATACACACATAACCTCACGCCTGTATTCCCGATATTGCCCTGTAGGCAGAGGTGCATTTCTGCACCCACATTTCGGTAGGTATATCTTAGTCCCACGTAATAGGGGGCGAGCCCATTGACGTTTTTCGGGCACATTTCAAGACTCCGTGCTGCTACTGAGAATATCCTACTGGAAAAATCCAATAACACCTTGCCCGACCTAGGTATCGAACCCAGGACCTCTACATCGCACGGCACATACTTGTACCGCGAGACCACGAGGCAGTGAGCAGTTTCCTATGGTAATATTTGTAGATTACTTTACATACAATATAATTTTTTTTTAGTGAAAATTGCATTGAGGTCCGTCGAAAAGTGGACCCATAATGAACAGAATTCATTTTATATTTAAAGATAGAAATTATTGCGTGGTATCTTCTTACGTCTCTTGTACTTTCGCACCTCTATAGTGATGACGTCAATATACATAATATTGGGTATCCTTTTCTAGTTGCTTTGGAATTATCCAGGGCGACAGATTCGATGAATAACTCTCTTATTACTAGATAGTTCTCAAAAAATCTTTCTGTGTTAGAAATTAAGTAACAAAATAAAGCAAAAAAAAGGAAAAAATATAGTCTCGGAAATATAAGTAGTCAGATTGGAGTTAGAAAAATAAGTTGAGAAAAATTCAAGCAATATTTTAATACTGTATGCGATTCCTTGCCTACCACACTCGCTACTCACTAAACTAACATCCAGATTTCCTGAACTACTCCAGCGAAATACAATTGTATAATTTATACTGTTCATTACGGTCTTTTGCTTTGCAAATAAGGCAAATCCAAAAGAGACTAGCTTCCCAGACAGCATAATTGTTCTAAGGACCTTGCTGGAATATTAATACGCATCCCCGCTTTAGTTCCTCGCTACGCTGAATATTTAGACGATTCGACGGAGAGGGATGAAGGGCAGTCGGAATGAAATTAAAATTATCGCACGTGCTGTCGCGATGAGACAGGCGAGTTCATTAGTAAATGTTACAGACAGATGATATTTTACGAATGAAAACAGAAATACTATTAAAGTTATATTGAAAATGCAAGTAGTTAAATGTTCTTGTGTTTGATATTAGTTTTGAATCACGGAAAATAACAGCATTTCTGTTTGAGGTTAGGGGCTGTTCAAGTATTACGTAAGCACTATTGAGGGGGGGGGTTTCTTTGCTTTGCTTATTTTGGATGACATGGGGGTAGGGGAGTCTGGAAGATAATTACGTCATCGGTAGTTAAATCTATTTTCTTATTTTCAAAATTATAATTATAACATTAAAATTATAATATTTTAAAAAAACAATACATTAATTGAAAAATGTTTACAGCATAAGACAGTTTACAGGTAAGACTGCCAGAATAAAGGTATAAACACCGAGCTATAGAGGTGTCATGCCCACTGACCTTGATTATCTGGCTGGAGACGCGTTGGCTGCTCCAAGATTTTGATCCAAGATGTGACAATCACCCACTCACGTTTGGTCTCACCAGGTTTCATTTATATAGGTCTTCAAAAAGACCTTCAAATAACCCATATTAAAAATTTATGGGCCAAATTTCTTACAAACCTTGCAATAGTAACAATCACATCACAAAAAGCCGAATTAGTGCTCCAGTACTTTTGTGACTCGTTCACATATCAAGCGATTATTGCAGACTATAAAGAAATAAATAGGAATTTACAAACTGAATTTAAAATAGAATAATTTCTTTCTACCCTACAATAAATCATGCTGAAAATTAATGAGGCTCACGATCCGTTCTAGACTCGCTAACAAAAAGTTTTGTCGGTGTTTAGTCGGCCAAACCGTTCCATAAGTCTCCTATACAATCGTTTAGAGCCTATGTCGACAGTTTAAGCCCACTTCGGGCCCGGCTTAGAGGAAAAAATCCCGGTCATATTTACGTTTATTTGTATAAAAAGGAAATTAGTATTCAGGCTTAGGTAAACAAAAAGATATTTCTTTGTGAGAATTAACAGCTTTTACTCAAAAATTCGTCCGATAACATTACATTTGAACCCCGAAAGAAATGTAAATAAGTTTATACATGTATACAGGGCTACTGGTTAAGTCGACCTATATCCGTTAAGGGCTTGTAGTTTACATCGTTTCTGACTGTTTTGACTATGATACACCCTATCCTAAATCTAACCGTTTTCGAGATATTTTAATTTAGTAGTTATTTCCAAAAAACTTCCGCTTTTTGGCTATCAACTTAGATATTTTGAAATGTGTAAGTCTTATTATTACTATTATTTGTTTTTTACATGTAAAATAAGATGCTTTATGACCTCAATAACCAAAATTGTACATAAAATGAATAAATAAGTCGCAGTAGACGATTAAAACTTAAAAACTTAAACAAACATTTTGAAAGTTTATTTTTCTCGAAAGGATATCAAAAAATATTATTATGGCACTTGCTTTGTAGATGTGCCTAAAAATATCTACGTTTCATAAGCCATCTAAGGAGGTACACCAATCCAGGGTTTTATTAATAGTTTGTAGAAAAATCTTAGTTTAATAGCCTATGAAACTAAGATTTTTCTACAAACTATTAATATAATAAAAACACATACTTAGTACACTTCGGTCCAAACACACCTACAGCTCTTGATTTTTTTTCCAAATTTGTTATTCAATATGTAATGAAATCAAAGTCAATTGTGTAATGACTGCTAAAATTTCAGATATTACCCTCAAGGTCGCTATGGTTTATATTTCAAATAAATATATAAATATATAATATATAAATACACCCAACAGTCACATACATAGTTCTGATCCCACACTAAGATACAAGTCTTGTGTCGTGAGTATCAGAAACTACGAGAGACTTTTCGGTCTCACATACACCCAGACCCGAAACAAATATTTGTGGATCACACAAACATTTGTCTCGGTGCGGGGATCGAACCCGCGGCCTCTCGTTTCGCAAGCTGGTGTCTAGCCAACTGCGCCACGGGGCTGTCAAAATGGCGGGTAATAAAGACCGTACCAGGTGCCGTTTTCATACTTATCAAATATCATAGTCTATTTCTTTATAGTTTGACTAGAAATGCTATGTTAGTATAGTATCATCATCATCAGCCCATATACGTCCCACTGCTGAGCACGGGCCTCCTCTACAACTGAGAGGGTTTAGGACTTAGTCCACCACTCTGGCCTAGTGCGGGTTGGCGGACTACACACCTAAGAAACTCCTAAGAACTTTTGCAGTGTGCAAGTTTCATAACGATGTTTTCTTTCACCACTAAAGTAGTTACGTGATAATTATTTGTGAATACACACATAACTTCGAAAAGTCAGAGGTTTGTGTCTGGGGTTTGGACCCGCGAGCGTAGAGATTCTCAAACGCGTGCTGAAACCTCGAGGCCATCACGACTTAGTATAGCATATTGCGAAGTTATTAGACTGTGGATGTGTTATATAAAAATATGCTTGACATATTTTTACCATAAAACTAGCAGACCGCTCTATTTTTTACTCCTGAAAAGAAAAACAAAATGCCTGAAAAGTAATAAAAAACACACATTCGCAATCTACAGTATTTTATATCTGTATCTACTGATATACGTCCCTTTGCTGGGCACGGATCTCCTCTACTACAAATAGAGCATACACCGGTGGTATAATTCCTGTTGAAAATTTTCAGGTGCCCAAGTTTTTACACGATATTTTCCTTTGCCTTCAACAGGTATGATATTAGTGAAAACCTACATAACATTAAAAGGGCAGAGGTAGCCCTTCCATAGGGCCTGCTTTGTCATACAAAAATAAATATTAAAATATTTTCGCAACTAATCTTTACTTTCAGTCACATACATATTATTTCCGAAAAGTTTATACGAATACACCCATCCACATTAAAACCGAGTAAGATTGTAAATATACGCATGACTTTTCATATCCAGGTTCTATAATTCTTCGTACTTTCAACTCACCAGACTGTGTTGGTATGAAAAATACAACAATAGGTACCGGTGCGTTACAGTACGATGTGAATTATGTGCGTAAAGCTCCATCTATTATTCGTGGCCCGTAAACAATTTTAAAGGTAATAGATTCGGTGTGAAGGAACTTTGTTAAGGTTATTTGAAAATGTAGTGTAATTATTTTTGTTTTTGCTTCAATAAATACACTTGCATTTTACACATAAATTGTAAAGAAGAAATACGGGATTTATTTGACTGTAGCATGGAGGGTAGTATTATTGATTTAATAATAGGCATTTAAGCCTTTTTATATTTATTCTTAAATGAATTACGACTCTGAATAAATTTCGCATTTCAGTAACTTTAAAAATTATATACTTTTTTTCTAAAGAAAATTATGTTACAAATTACAAATTCATTGAATATTCTAGAGGGATTTCACAAGTCTATTGGTTTTTTATTACGTATATATTAGAAAACTTTTCGACGATTTTTCAGAGGGCCGATGGACTTCTGTCGATCTAAAAAAGATAAGCTAAGGAATAAGGGACGAAATGTAGTAAAATTTCTATTACTTGTGTGCTCAGAGTTGAAAACTGAGAGGGTGACGTCACAGTTGCGCGCTTTTGCGATATATTTGGTTTCTCCAGTTTCATAATGCCTGTCTTGTATGTGAAGGTGATTTTTCATAGTTCTTTTTTTTACATTTAGGTATCTATAAAGGGAAGGGGAAAAATATTAGTTACTAACTTCTGTTGTAATTTCAATGTTGTGGACGTAATCATAGTTTTACTAGCTGTGGGGCTCGGCTTCACCCGGACGCAATTTTGAGTTTCGTGCACACGGGAACGCAATACAAAAATACAAAAAAATCTTTTTTATAATATTATTTTATTTATTATTTATTTATTAACCCTTTCTTATATGTATACAAAATTATATAAAGACACTTAGGTAATAAGAAAGAAAACAAGAGGCGGCCTTATCGCTCTAGGCAATTTCTTCCAGGCAACCTTACGATGGATAATAATAGAGGAAAAATAAAGAGGGTAGAATAAAGTGTATAGAAAGAAGTAAAAGAAAAAAACAACTATAATAAAATAAATAATACTAATAACTTTGAGTTAATAAAATATATAAAATTAATATGAGTATAATTTAAAAACGCCTGTCATAACTTTCTGAGCAATGTTTCGAGAATTCATGTAACATAGTATAGTAAAAAAGTACCCTATGTCTTTTCCCAAGGTCTTTTCTGCCTCCATAACAAAAACCGTTTAAATCGGTTCAGCGTTTTAAGCGTGACAGTGTAACAAACAGAGTTACTTACGCATTTATACCATTATGGATGTAGTATGGATTAGTGTATCCATAAAGTACTATTATTAGTACAGAGCTGTGTATCTAGAAAAACTTTTAACGAATAAACTCAAAAAAATATCGATTTGAGTGTTTTTTTTTAAAGAAATTGCTCCCGGGTGAAATAGACCCGTATCTAATAAAATATAATTATGAGAAAGGCAATAAGAAAAATCACTCGCGCCAAATCAGTCGTCCCATAACTGAGCAAGTTATAAAATGTTTTCACGTACTGTATTAGTTTCAAACAGTTTCGGCAGTCGAGTTATCGCCGAGGCCAACAAAGCGAATAAAGCCGTCACGATCGACAATTTTGAAACATATTTCTGGATTTTATGAGAATTTTCTTTAACAATTTATGAAATAAGCGAGGAAAATAATTTCGATGAACGCGAATTATATTGATTAATGTGGATAGCTGATAAGTATCATACTAATATTGACTGCCTCGTGGTATCGCGGCACAAGTATATGTAGTGTAATCTTGAAGTTCTAGGTTCGACTTCCGGGTCAGGCAAAGTGTTATTGGGTTTTGGAAATTCTTAGAAACAGAACGAAGAATGGAATTGTGCCCGAGAAACGGCAATAGGCTCAACTTTTATTACGTGGGATTAAAACACAATTGGCGAAATTTGGGTGCAGAAATACATCTCTGCCTACCCCTTTGGGAAATACACACATGAGTTCGATACACCTCATACATAGGGAACCCTCATCATCATCATCATCATCACCCCAAATACGTCCCACTGCTGGGCACGGGCCTCCTCTACAACTGAGAGGGTTTAGGCCTTAGTCCACCACGCTGGCCTAGTGCGGGTTGGCGGTCTACACACTTAAGAAATTCCTAAGAACTTTTAGGTGTGCAGGTTTTTTCACGATGTTTTTCTTCACCGTTAAAGCAAGTGATAATTCATTGTGAATACCACATAACTTCGAAAAGTCAGAGGTGTGTGCCTGGGGTTTGAATCTGTGACGGCCGAAATGTGAACCCTAGAAAGGTTTTTTAAAAGACAGCCCGTGGTTTGTAAGGAAGATTTTAACGCGGGGAAAACCGCGAGTCGCATCTAGTTTTTTTTTACAAAATTACTTCCGAACGAAGCGATGGCCCATCAATGTAGATATTGAAAGCCAAAGACAAATTGTGCTTCAAGCTAGAAACATTTCAAAGCGGTGTCTTCAGATCTAATGTATTGAAAACGCAACCAATGATCTCAAAAGGGCACGAACGCTCCGCTTAGCAAACCACGTGTACAAATCTTGGATATTCATTGATTCGATTCTGTTCCGTGCGGAGCGGAAGGTCCTATGACGTTAGCAACGGGTGAATGATTTTAATAATTAATAATCGTCTGGGCTTGTGCACACTGATTGTGCCCATTAGTGTATCTCATTTGAATTGAAATGAAATGAAATCAAATCAAGCAGTGATGGCCTCGATTTAGGCGCGCGGTCGAGAATTTCGGCGGTTAGCGGCGGAAGTTATGTGTGTATTCACAATGAATCATCACTTGCTTTAACGGTGAAGGAAAACATCGTGATAAAACCTGCACACCTAAAAAAAAAGTTCTTAGGAATTTCTTAGGTGTGTAGTCCGCCAACCCGCACTAGGCCAGCGTGGTGGACTAAGGCCTAAAAACCCTCTCAGTTATAGAGGAGGCCCGTGCCCAGCAGTGGGACGTATTTGGGCTGATGATGATGATGATGATGAAATGAAATGAAATTTATTTCATAAAAACATACATTTTTTGAAGATCAACAGGTCCCAATATAGGCAATCCCATAGCTTGGGTACCTGTTTATTGACATTAACGAGTTAAATAGTACATTAGCTGAACGACAATACAAATAAAAGTGAACAGTTTGCATCATCTTAAAAATACGTTAACAAAATAATATTCATGTTATTAATTCATAATTCATATTATTCAATTATAATATTTCATTTGTACTGGCTACAGTTATTGATTCGGATATTATTTATGTTAGTATTTATTGTATCAAAATACCGGTCATAGACACTGTAGATGACTAAAGATGGTATAGTGTTGAACTGTTGTACAAATTGTATCATAGATAAGTGTTCATAAATAAATTCATTCACTCGCTGTCTGTCTTACCGTAAACGTGTTTAATTTATAGGTTATGGGCCCAGTCCCAGAGATTTAATTAAAAGTTTAAAGTAGTAGTATATTCTCGAGTTAAAGTGGTGAAACATAGTTAGTAAAGTGTTATTCAGTATATACAATAAAAGTTTGTAAGAATGACAACGAACTACCTAGTAAATGTTCCCAAACTTAAAGGGCGGGAAAACTACAATGAGTGGATCTTCGCAGCGGAGAATTTTCTAATCCTGGAGGATAAGTTGCACTGCATCAAGCCAGAAGCCGGGAAAGCAATAGAAGCCGCAGACGATGCGAGAACCAAAGCAAAATTAATAATGACTATAGATAGTGCGTTATATGTACACATCAAAGACGTGAAGACTTCGTTGGAGTTATGGAACAAATTAAAGGCATTATTTGACGATTCAGGATTTACACGAAGAATATCTCTTTTACGTAATTTGATATCGATTCGCCTAGAAAATTGTGTTTCCATGCAGTCGTACGTAACGCAAATAGTCGAAACAGGACAAAAGTTAAGTGGGACAGGATTTAACATCAGTGACGAGTGGATCGGATGCTTATTATTGGCAGGGCTCTCCGAAAAATTCATGCCCATGATAATGGCCATTGAACATTCGGGCATTAGCATTACAACAGACGCCATTAGAACGAAACTCATGGATATGGCGGAATCGGAAGTTCAAGTGAACTGTCAATCCGATGACGTTAGTGGTGCATTCGCAAGCAGTACGCAGAAATGGCAACATAAGAAAAATAAATTATCTATGGCCAACGCGCAGAGATACCAATCGAACGATCGGAACGCATTGAGGACAAACGTCAATGGCGGCGCTAAAAGTCATGTCAAATGCTACAGGTGTAAACAGCATGGACATTACAAGAATCAGTGTCCAAATGATAATACCAATACAAATACGAAGGAAATACAACGTAAACAAAGTAATGCATTTAGTGCAGTGTTTCTTAGTGGTAAATTCAATAAATATGATTGGTACATTGATTCAGGTGCGAGCATGCATCTAACAGCTAATGAACAGTGGATTGAAAATGCTGTTTATCACAAAATGAAGGATATATATGTCGCTAACAGCGAGAAATTGCAAGTATTATGCTCCGGAGATGTGACCATTATAACCAAAACTGATAATTGTGAATTTGAAATACCAGTCAAGGATGTATTATGCGCTCCAGGATTGACAACGAACCTATTGTCAGTGAGCCAGTTAATAAAATCCGGTAATACAGTTCAGTTCACGAAAAATGGCTGTGATGTATACAATAGAAACAGTGAATTGGTGGCCACAGCTGTGTTGAATAATGGAGTGTATAAGTTGATGGTAACTGATAGTGTGGTGGCTAATTTGGCTACATCAGGGATCACTTGGCATCGCCGATTGGGTCATGTTAATAGTAAATATTTAAATAAAATGACCAATGCCGTAGAAGGAATGAACCTCCAAGAAAAAGTTGATATTGACAAGACGTCATGCACAATTTGCTGCGAGGGTAAACAGTGCCGTTTGCCATTCACAAATAAGGGTTCAAGAAGCAAAGAATTACTGCATTTAGTTCATACTGACATATGTGGACCTATGGAGCATGAATCACTAGCAGGTTCCAGGTATTTCATATTATTTATAGATGACTTTAGTCGAATGATGCATATATATTTTATTAAACATAAAAGTGAAGCACTGCAATGTTTTTCAGAGTATAAAGTAAAAGTTGAGAAGCAAACTAATAAGAAAATAAAGATATTGAGAAGCGATAATGGGTGTGAATATTGCAATAAAGAATTTGACTCATTTCTCAAGAAAGAAGGTATTATTCACCAAAGGAGTAACCCATATACACCTGAACAAAATGGCTTGTCAGAACGGAATAATCGAACAATTGTAGAGAAAGCCAGATGCTTATTATTTGATGCAGACATAGGAAAACAGTTCTGGGCGGAGGCGACCAACACTGCTGTTTATTTACAAAACCGCACTGTTCTTCCTGCATTGAATGAAAAGACTCCTTATGAAGTCTGGACCGGACGCAAACCAGACATAAGTCACTTGCGAATATTTGGAAGCAAGGTCATGGTTCATGTGGCTAAGGAAAAGCGCCAGAAATGGGACAGAAAGTCAGAGGAGCACATACTGGTGGGTTATCCAGATGATATCAAAGGTTACAGAATATATAACCCTAGAACAAAAAGTGTGACAACAAGCAGAGATGTTGTAGTCATGGAAGATGAGAAAATTCTTACCAGTATACCAATTACAGAAAACTCGTGTTCAGTGGGGGATAAAATAGCCGAGGATATACCAAGCTCACATGAAACAACTATGGATGAAGATACACTGCTTGAAACATCAGATAACTCAGATGAGACTTATGTTCCCAGTGAGTATGAGGATAGTTATGACTCACCTGTGAAGCGTGTCAGACCCAGCAGAATCAGAAGGGAACCAGAAAGGTATGGAATGACCAATATGTGTATTCCGGAGGAAGTGTTTGATGATGCTAATGGATTATGTCTGGAAGATGCGCTACAAGGAGAAGATAAGGAACAGTGGTTACAGGCAGTGAAAGAAGAACTTAAATGTTTTGAAGACAATCATGCGTGGGAGCTAGTAGACATGCCAAAGAATGATGAAACTGTAGTGAAGTGTAAGTGGGTGTTGCGAAAAAAGTTAAACAGTGATAATAGTGTTCGCTACCGTGCCCGTTTAGTAGCCAAGGGCTATATGCAGAAGAAAAATGTGGACTATTCAGACATTTTTGCGCCAGTAGTAAGGCATTCAACTTTGAGATTACTGTTTGCATTATCTGTAAAACTTGGTTTAGATATTACACATCTAGATGTCACTACAGCATTTTTGAATGGGGACCTTGAGGAGACAATTTATATGGAAATACCAGATGGCTTGCCATGTTCTCAAAATAACCATAATAATAAAGTACTTAAACTGAATAAAGCAATTTATGGTTTAAAGCAATCCTCAAGGGCCTGGTACAAAAAGGTTGACGAATGTCTTATTAGCAATGGTTATAAACGCTCCAAACTAGAACCATGTTTGTACACTAAAATTAAGGGTAAAAAGAAAACAATAATAACATTGTATGTTGATGATTTCTTTGTATTTACAAATGATGATATTGAATGTAATAATTTAAAAAAGATATTGTCTTCAAAGTTTAAGTTGAAAGATTTAGGTCAAGTTAAAAATTGTTTAGGAATGACTGTAAATATTGATAAAAATAATTACATTGAGTCAAGAGAATTATATCATTCAGTTATTGAATAAATTCAACATGACAAATTGTAAGCTAGCTAATACACCTTTAGAGTCTAAATTGAATATTAATTTAGGAAATAAAAATTGTGATGATAAAATACCTTATCAGAAACTAATAGGTGGGCTCATGTATTTGGCAGTAATGACCAGGCCTGATATAGCATATTCAGTAAGTTTCCTTAGTCAATTTAATAATTGCTATGATAATGTAACTTGGGCTTATGCAAAAAGAATTTTAAAATATTTAAAGAAGACTACATATTATGGGTTAAAATATACAAGATCTGGTAATGATAAATTAGAAGGGTATGTAGATGCAGATTGGGGAAACAATATTATTGACAGACGGTCTTACACAGGTATGTGTTTCAAATTAGCTGGTAGTATAGTGTCATGGGAGGCTAGAAAACAGAAAACTGTTGCTCTCTCAAGTACAGAGTCAGAATATATGAGCATAGCAGATGCTTGCAGGGAAGCAATTTATTTGCATAATTTGTCAAAAGAAATTATTAATGACTCATACACAATAACAATATTTAATGATAATCAGGGTGCACTTAGGATGTCTTCAAGTAATAATTTTAATAAAAGAACCAAGCATATTGATGTACGCTACCATTTTTGTAAAGACTGCATCGCTGATAAAATTATTGAACTAAGGTATTTGGAAACGGCTGAAATGCCAGCAGACCTGTTCACTAAAGGTTTGGGTAATACCAAACATTATTATTTATTACAGTTATTAGGAATACAGGATGTAAATTTAGAATATTGTGTACAGAATATGTAATAGTAATAGTAGTACCTAGTATAATATTAGAATATTTACGTTATTTTGATAAGTGGGGGTGTTAGTATTTATTGTATCAAAATACCGGTCATAGACACTGTAGATGACTAAAGATGGTATAGTGTTGAACTGTTGTACAAATTGTATCATAGATAAGTGTTCATAAATAAATTCATTCACTCGCTGTCTGTCTTACCGTAAACGTGTTTAATTTATAATTTACATGTAGCTAGGGGCGTTTTTAAGTGTATTATCTGTATCGGCCCATATCCATCCCATCGCACGGTGTAAGTATGTGCCGTGCGATCTAGAGGTCCCGGGTTCGATTCCCGGGTCGGGCAAAGTGTTACTGGCTTATTCCAGAATTGACAGCCCCATGGTGCAATTGTCTAGACATGTTTGTGTGATCCACAAATATTTGTTTCGGGTCTGGGTGTTTGTGAGACCGAAAATTCTCTCGTAGTTTCTGATACCTACGACACAAGACTTGTATCTTAATGTGACTGTTGGGTGTGTTTATTTTTATTCCGTTAGGAAATTCTCAGAAGCAGCACGGAATATGTAACAGTACCTGAAAAACGGCAATAGTCTCGTCTATTACGTGGGATTGATACCTGCTTGGCGAAATGTTGGAGTTGCCTAACCCTTCGGGGAATACAATTGTGAGGTACATATTATGTATTTTCAAATGAGATATTGGCTGTACCTATTAGTGCGGATGTTATGGCATGTAGCATATCTAGGGATTTTTTTCTTTTCCCGCTTTTGTACATCCCAATGCTTGGCTCTAGTATTTTCTACAGGTTGGAGGGCTTAGGCGTTAAACTACTACGCTGGTCTAGTGCCTGGACTAACTTTAAAGACCTTCAAAGTTATGGGGAGCAAGCAAGAGGTATACATATGGCAAGAGGTATAAAATAAAAGCGTGAGACAGAAATTTAACTTTAGCAAGATTCGGCTACCGCATTTTCGTGTTATCTCCGTGAAACTTCGTCGTGTTTTCCTCAACACGTATACGTGTTACATACACAACTAAGTCGGACGGAGAAACAAACTTTTCTAACTTTAGGAAATATCTAAAAAACTTCTGGAAGTCTTACGCGACATTGCTGCACGGTGTTGTATTAAAAGCAAAAATACAGGGTACACCCTGTATTGTAAAAACCCTTGTTAAAGGCCGTGTTTACTAAAAAAAGTGTAGTTGAGTTTTTTCAAGAAAATTCTCATTAAAAATTATCTGCAGTAAAATTTGTTAATAAGCTAGTGTCATATTTTTTGTGGTGAACTTAAAACATAACAGCTGCAACGTGAGTAGTGCAATTCAGCGCCTACCTCTTCAAGGATACAGACCTCTGATGTCACAGTTCATTAAAAGAACAAGGCCGATTTTTTTTTCTTTTATTAAACCTGGCACGACAAAATTTTGCCAATATTTAATCAGTCGATAATCCTTTTTTTTTCTTTATTGCAATAATAAACGCATACAACCTCGCTGGTATTTGCAAGGCAGTACGCGTTGTCAAAAATATGGCCAAGTAATTTGGCGAAGGGATTATCTGATACGAGTTGGTGTAATCAATTGTATTTTCTGTGTCTATTTATGTAAAACATTGTAACGAAACCATACCGCGATTCAGAATTATTGTGGCGACATCTGTTGATATGAAAAATAAACTCTCCTAATCTTAAATATTTTTTTAGTGCGATTTAAGTATCCTACTTTTTTCAATGTCTCTATATCTACATTAAAAAAACCCACATGATAAATGATAAAATAATTTATAATAAACACAAACCAATATATAGACATAAAGAAAAAAAATCAAAATTAAGATACTCGTATCAACAAAATTGTTACCAAGGCAACCCTCTGAAATGAGGTTACATCCATAAATCAACTGACTTGAATTTATTTAACGTATAGTGAAATTTTGACATTAGTTTTTCATAACCTCTAATTTCTTGACACTTTTTACACTAATTACTTGGCCTTTATTGAAAAGTTAATAAATTACATTCTCAATGGAGTATGCATAGTAATACATACATGATACTATTTTATTTTAGTAGATTTTGTTATGCTTTCACATGGAAACCGCAAAACCGATTATTAAATTTTACTTCATATATAGTTGAGTCACACTTGGTGACAATTTAAAATTTAGTCGGTATTACGGCGCATTGATATTTGGTAGGGACCCGGCCCAGCGGCCGCCCGACAACGGGCGGTAACATCCATGCTGGGTCGGAAGGCGCCGGTGAGTCCGACACACCGTCCGTAAATAGGATTTTCCCCGTAGGAAAAAAAAAAAAAAAAAAAAAAAAAGGCACACACCTCTGACTCGAAGTTTTGTGTGCATTCACAAAGAAATATCACGTACATTGATGGAAAACATCGTGATGAAACCTACACACCTAAAAGTTCTTAGGAATTTCTTAGGTGTGTAGTCCGCCAACATGCACTAGGCCAGCGTGCTGGACTAAGGCCTAAACCCTATATCAGGTCGTGTATGGGCTGATCATGATAAAAGTCATAAGGGATGTTACTACATCATTTGACAAAGCTAGTGAAAATATGAATATATAAATAAAACATGACGGCATGAGACAGCGTCATTCCATTTTACGTCGCGGCATTAGTCGTTTTAATAACAAGGCCCTCTATACGTTTGACATCAAAAATAAATTAATTGTTTAATGAGCTTCCAGCATTCTGTATAAAATTGGCTTCGTATGTTTATAATCATATAATTAGAGAGAACATGACGGCAGGGATGTCATCCCATTTGACGTCACGGCAAGCCGTTTTCATAACAAGGCGTTCCAATACACGACTCCCATCGAAAATAAATTAATTGTTTAATAAATGGTAGCGTTCAATTAATGTAAGGGTGGCGCGTGAAATGAATTCAAAGTCCGTATAAATGTTCCTTATACCATAATGGAGTACAAGGCGTAATTACATTGTGAGATAACGAAGCTTTTATGAACGCCGTGTCAACGTGGGCGATATTTGTAATTGCATATATTTAATTTAATGTATCGAAGATTTTCTTTAGTGCAGTCATGCAACATTTCCTTAGCAAGCAACTTAAGCAAATATTTTTGTGTCTAATTACAATGCTACTTAAATATAAGTAGGCTGTTATGTAGACAAAAGTGTCTATATGAAATATCTGCTCTCATGTTTTGCCACCTGGGTGAAGATTCATATAATAAAATTCGAGAGTATTTATTTATTGAGGTCATCACACCAAATGTGTATTCATAATGAATTATCACGTACTTTAACGGTGAAGGAAAACATCGTGATGAAACCTGCACACCTAAGAGTTCTTAGGAGTTTCTTAGGTGTGTAGTCCGCCAATCCGCACTAGGCCAGCGTGGTGGACTAAGTCCTAAACCCTCTCAGTTGTAGAGGAGGCCCGTGCTCAGCAGTGAGACGTATATGGGCTAATGATGATGATGATCACGCCAAAAATACTTGTGACAATTTTAAATGATTTTCTCTCCTACATTCATTGCTCTTTTGACCCAGTTATTCCATACAGACAAAGTCGCGGGCTAAAGTTTGTTGCAAACAAAACAATAAGAAGCATTAAAACACAGGCCTCTGGGTTTACATTTCCCAATAATATGGTATAACAAGAATCTCGTCTTGTATAATTCCGGAATACGAAACGTACATTACTGGAAGTATCAAATTAAATTCTACAAACTCGCTGGAAACATTGTTGAGGGAGGAGCAAAGTGGTAGGTATTCGACTGCGTTGAATCTACTAAAGAGCTATTTGATTTTAAATACATTACTCGCATTTCTATTATTAAAATATATATATATAAAATATTTTTAGTAGCAAAGAGTAGGTTTTTTAATTATTAAATTTATATTTAACACGCATAATGCAAATCCAATTTCATAATAGGTACACATCAGTACATAACCTCTCGCCTGTATTCCCCGAAGAGACGAGTCCATTTCTGCACATACATTTCGCCAGTCGCCATATCTATACTATATGTACCTATGTATCAGTCCCACGTAATAGAGGGCGAGTAATTTTCTCACACATTTCCGGACTCCGTGCTGCTACTAAGAATTTCCAAATGTGAAAACCGGATAACACTTTGCCCAACCCGGGAATCGAACCCGAGACCTCTAAGTCGCACATACATGTACTTGAGCCGCAAAACCACCAGGCATTTTCACAATATATTCGAAACTGCCCGCAACACAAAATAAAATATTCTTTCTCTGTTGTTGCCTCATTTTTAAGGCCAATTACGTATGTACGTATTAGACACAGTATTCAATTGCTCAGCCCTAATAACAGGCGCAAATATTTGTTAATCACGTAAAAAATTGTCTCACAATCAATATCATCGACACTTTTCGTCTTAAGTTTTCACTAAAACACAGAAATCGTCCATCGACTAAAATATATTATTTTAAATTAAATAATATTTTTATCACAAATATTATCCAATGGAGGGTAGATCGTGATGTCTCATGATTTAGTCTCGTGCGCGGTTCCGACGGCATAGCGCGTATTTCGCCTCTGAGTAAGATTTTCGAGTGATTCATGTGTAAAAGTGAAATTTTGTGCAAAGTGATGTGTGTTGAGTGTGTGTATGTGATCAAAATGAGGAAATCTGCATAACTTACAAGTTATTAGGAATTTCTTAGGTGTAATGAGGTGCTGTAGAGGTTGTTGTTGAGTTTTCTCTCAGTTGTAGACGAGGCACGTGCCTTGTAGTGCGACGTATGTATATGTGTTTACGTGTGATGTGTATAAGTGATGTGTGTGTATAAGTGATGTGTGTGTATAAGTGATGTGGATAAGTGATGTGTCATGTGTCCAGTCCAAAGGTCAACGCCGGTCAAGTAACTTCATGAGCTGAACTTGGGTAAGTCAATTTGAAATGTTGCTTTTGAATTCGAAACTATTTGACCTGTTTATTTTATGTCTTTTGAATTAGCGGAGTACGTTAGAACTATACGTCAATGTACTGCGATAGTCTATCTGTGTTTAAAAAAAATGAATATGTTATTTTCAAAAGGCAAAAAAATATATTGGAATATCATACTTTTTACATGCTTTAGTTAACATTGTCTTATTACACCGACTATAACACTTGTACTCGGCGCGGTAATGTTTTTTTTTTAATACTGAAACTGCAATAACATAACACGTCATCACCTAAATTGTGGATTCTGATACTCAATAGATGAAATGTAAAAAAATGCAATCTAAAATCTAACCAAAATGACCTTTTTTATCACTTTCTTCATCAAGGTCTGATAGCGTTCCATTTTGTAACATATCGAGTAATAAATCGACATCTTGACTTTTTGAAAAATCAAAACCTAAAATAAAACAATAATATTGCCGTTTTTCGGGCACATTTCCAGACTCCGTGCTGTTGCGTGCTGAGAATTTCCTAATGGAAAAACCCAATAACACTTTGCCCGACCTGGGAATCGAACCCAGGACCTCTAGATCGCACGGCACATACTTTAACCGCGAGACCACGAGGCAGTAATTTGTAGTTTGAATATTATAATATATTTCTATAGTTATAGAAGCAACCTTGTTGCTTACATAGGCATTTTTTTTATTTGCGTCCATGCGGAACCAAGACCAACTACTACAATGTAGGTATGTCAAATAAAATCTTCGATACAAGAATCCAAGTATTGAATATTGAGATTTTATAAAACAGTCGGGATTACGAATACGGCCGTCTAATAGCGGTGGGTCACGGAATACCGATTGGCGAAACAGTTACAGCTGTTACAACCGCAGTCATATTGCGTTGGATACACTGCTACCATGGTTGACAAGTAATCCATCCAACTATGTTAAACGTGTTACACGTTAATTGTGTCTAGTATATAATATATTACTTGTAGGGCTAGTATATATGTCTCGTTTATATGTCAAACTAGCTGACCAGGTGTACTTCGTTCCGCCTAACAGTCGATTATTTTTTTAGCCTAAATTACTCCTTATTACATTAGCTATCTGCCAGTGAAAGTCCCGTAAAATTGGTCCACCCGTTTCAGAGATTAGCCGGAACAAACAGACAGACAGACAAACAAACATTGTAAAAAACGTTACTTTGGTATATGTACCGTGTTATACATCCATATTACATTTATTAAAAAGTGGTTATTTCAATATTACAAACAGACACTCAATTTTTTTTTATTTGTATAGAATAGATTGCTTTTGATATATAAAAATTTAAAGCTTAAAGATTATAATTCGGAATTTTGTAAGGCAATCTGGGTTTTTGGGGCTTCTATGGAAGTACCGCCATTGGTCCCATTGTTCGGCAGGGGCCTTTTCCCCTACTGAGAGGACTTAGGCCTTCCATTGCGGTGGCCTGAACTTGGGCAGGTGGACTACACACCTAAGAATATTTAAGGTTTGATCACGGTTTTTTTCTTCACCTTTAAAATACGTAATAATTCCTTTTCTGAATGACTCCCTCACAAGCAGAGTCCACAAATGTTCGCTTTGGTTCTGATCTGTTTTTGCGATCGCATTAGCTCTTATTTTTTTATACCCATGACACCAACGACAAAGATTGTATCTTAGTGGTTCAGAGATAATAAATAAATAAATACACCCAACAGTCACATACATAGTTCTGATCCCACACTAAGACGTCTTGTGTCGTGGGTATCAGAAACTACGAGAGACTTTTTGGTCTCACATACACCCAGACCCGAAACAAATATTTGTGGATCACACAAACATTTGTCTCGGTGCGGGGATCGAACCCGCGGCCTCTCGTTTCGCAAGCTGGTGTCAAGCCAACTGCGCCACGGGGCTACATATGATTGTTAGGTTAGGTTAGGGTATTTATTTCTTTCCTCTTTACATTTGCTCGTTATTTTTCACATCCGTGTGTAATACGTAAGGTAACAAAATTTCATTCGCCACTGCATCGTCATAATTTGACTGAGAAACGGCACCGGCCGGTATTTCACTGTAAACAGTAAGGAAAATACATTCAACTCGGGCATAAAAAACGACGATCATGCTACGTGAGCATGGTTGGATTTATACGGAAACAAATACAGATTTATACCGATGAGTTCATATTAAAGCTGTATTTGTGGCCGACTGAAAATATGGACTACGACTAGGACAAAATAAGACTGACTCAAGTGTGTGCCATACGATCTAAACGTATTGGGATTTTACAAAATTCTCAGTAATTATGGGGTCTTAAAAGGTGTCCTAAAAAAGTAAAAATGGAAATAGGTAAGCCCCCTTGTACGTGGAATGAAAATTTAGGTTCAGGAATACACCTTTGCCTACTCTCTTGGGGATACAGGCGAAAGTGTGTGGGACCGTTGGTTGATTGTTGACAATAGAGATGGTAATTTCTCGCCACCGATGGTCCATTTGGTAAGCATCTTGCACTTTGTCGTGCCATGAAATAATAAAAACGCATATTTATGAACGTAAGCATGGTATTGAAATACTTGGGATTATTTCCGATTTGGCAATGTTGCCGAGTTTCAGTTTGCTTCTCAGAAGCTGCAAAAAATGGAAGTGTGCCATTTAAGCGTCAATAGGCTGGCCTCCTATTACGCAGAACTTCTTCAACAACTGACTTCTTGACGGCAAGTGCTTTGTAGTTAAATTACTTATTTTCTTCTTTGCTGTGCACGGAAGTAGACAGTGTTTTATTTACAACTGCTTTTTGTTTTCCATTTTCATAAAATTCTGGTTATTTATTTATTTAATCTTTCTTGTACAATATATCTTCATTACAAACAAATCAACAGAGATTAAAATTTAATGTGAAGTACAAGTTACGGTCTTGTTTCTCTACGCAATTTCTTACAGACATGGATGGATAAAAGAAGCAGAAAAATAAAGAGGGTAGCATTAAGTGAATAGAAAAAAAAAACTTTGAATAAATAAAATTATCTTAATATAAAGGGTGACCAAAATGGTTAATTCTTGGATCCCGTCGGGACTCGTCAAATCTTGATACTTGGTATTATTGCGCGCGGCCACTATCTTCCTATTATACAACAGAGCTAGAAAACCAGACACTGAACACATGAAAAAACCAACAAATAGATAACTTTCAATGGCGAATTATGATAAAAACAAACAACATATTTTTGAGATGAAGTTTAATATCAAGCTTCTAGAAGGTAAATAAACGACCTGCATGATGGCAAGCGATTAATATCGCTTATAGAACACGTGATGCGTTGCACGCTCTAGAAAATCCTTTCAACCCTTTTACCAAGACGAAGCTATTTAAGCCCACGTTATTTTTACAAAATACATGTACTTTGCAGAAAAAGTGTACGGAGATGACTATACGTATATTTTCATGTGTTGAATTATTTGATGGCTTTCGTGGGCCATGGGTTCGATTCTTGCACCGAGAAAATTGTTTGAGTGATACACAAATATTTGTTTCGGATCTAGGTTTGTGAGACCGAAAAGTCCCTCTAGGTTCTGATATCTACGACGCAAAATGGCCTAAAACGCAAAAAACCTACGGCGTATTTATATTGCTTAGTCATGAAAATTTAATATAATTTAAATGATGTTTAGAGATAAATGTGACAAATAAGTGGATAAGTCATGTAGTTCATTCACCCATAAAGTAAATAAAAATAATCGGGATAAATATTGTATCATTCCAATGAAATAAATTATTTGTGAGCCGAATTCCATCCAAATCCGTTCAAATGCCTTTGCGTAATGAAGTTTCTAACACACAAACTTACTCATTTGTCTTACTAAGACTAACAATCTTGTTTCATTTGTTTTGTAAACTACCGCGCTGATCACGAGGTATCCGGTGCGATCGAAAGGTAGGTAGGTTCTTGGATTACATTATTTTTTTTATTAGGTTATTCTCAGGCCAAAAAGTTCTCGACTGGTGGCCATGTACCGGAAAGCGCAGCGTAGGACGTCCTCCGACAAGATGGTCAGACGACCTAGTAAAGATCGCGGGACGTCGCTGGTTGCAGGCTACTTCCATCAGGTCCCTGTGGAAGTCATTGGGAGAGGCCTATGTCCAGCAGTGGACTTCCATTGGCTGATGGATTGGATTGAATTCTCAGCGAGGAGCAGAAGCCAGAGGTCTGGAAATTTGACCAAAAACGATAGCGCTGCCAATACTGACTTATAAAATTACCAGCAAAACATTGGTGTTGAAAATAAAAACTTAACCGCTTATTAATACAGGCGTATAACTCGCATAGGAAATTTGTATTCGCGGAACTAGTTACTTACAGATTACGTTATACCGAAATAGTATTTTTTTTCTTGTTCTGTCTTCTACAGTTCCTGGAAACGAGGTCAAACATAACGTCTTATTATTTTTTCTCATTATTAATATTTAGAGGCTCACAACCAATTGATTAATAGCCCCATCGTGTCCTTATAGAATTATGACAGAAAAAGAGACGTTATTATTAAGCTTCAACATCTTGTAAAGGTTAGTTGATTTAACTTCATCAATGGCGACTGCCTCGTGGTCTCGCGGTACAAGTATGTGCCGTGCGATCTAGAGGTCCTGGGTTCGATTCCCGGGTCGGGCAGAGTGTTATTGGGTTTTTCTATTAGGAAATTCTCGGTAACACCACGGAGTCTGGAATTGTGCCCAAAAAACGGCAATAGGCTCGCCCCCTATTACGTGGGACTGATAAATACTTGGCGAAATGTGGGTGCAGAAATGCACCTCTGCCTACCCCTTCGGGGATTATAGGTGTGAGGTTATGTATGTATGTATGTTCATCAATGGCTTAAGGCCTAAACCCTCTCACTTATATCACTTATATGTGGGACGTATATAAGCTGATATATCCATATTTATCTAAATAAATATAAATTGTAGGCCGTAATCCGCAAGACGTTCGGTCCTTATTTTAACAAAAATATTTATATTCTTATTTCAACAGTCTTCTTTAAAGATAAAACAGTATCATTCCACGATACGGCGCTCATGTCCCGCAATGCATCTAAGTTTGTTCGATCTATCCATTAATGTCCAAACTTACACCGCAACACGTCACAGGAATAAGAGTCAACTATCACACGACAAAGTGACTAAAGCTCGGAATAGTTTAGAAACATTAGATCGTGTGTTTACGGGGCTGGATGCTCTTGATGCTTGGACTAAAAGTATATATCCTTAGATGTATTATGTCCTATGGAAATGGTGTAAAATTTAATCCGTTTAAAATAAATAAATTATTATTATTTTAAATAACTGGGCTTTGTGAATACACAATATTTGTTTGTGACTTATTTTTACTTATTATCCATTAATGTCCAAACTTACACCGCAACACGTCACAGGAATAAGAGTCAACTATCACACGACAAAGTGACTAAAGCCCGGAATAGTTTATAAACATTAGATCGTGTGTTTACGGGGCTGGATGCTCTTGATGCTTGGACTAAAAGTATATATCCTTAGATGTATTATATCCTATGGAAATGGTGTAAAATTTAATCCGTTTGAAATAAATCATCATCATCATCATCATCAGCAGCCTTTTTTACGTCCACTGCTGGACATAGGCCTCTCCTATGGCACGCCACTGGGCTCGATCTTCGGCCCTCCTCATCCAACCGCTGCCAGCCACCTTGCGAATATCGTCACCCCACCCCTTGAAATAAATAAATTATTATTATTATAAATAACTGTGCTTTGTGAATACACAATATTTGTTTGTGACTTATTTTAAATGTTTGTTCGTATTGACTAGTGTACCTGAGAGTTATTTCAGGAAGGATTTTTTCAGTAATGGGGCAAATAAACTAAAACTAAGTCAAAATGTTATAATGACTGCAATACAAGTATATGCCGACCGATTTAGAAGTCCAAGGTTCGATTCCCGGGTCGCTTGGAGTCTGGAAATGTATCTAAACAACGGCTTGATAGGCTCGCCTTCTTTTACGTGGGTATTTTTACATACATGGCTGTAAATTTGGGTTCACCTCAGCTTACCCCTTTGGAGAATACAGGCGTGAGATTATGTATTGTATGGTATGTATTGTAATAACTGAGTAAAATTTTACATACCTATTACAAAATAACTAACAATGTTTCTTTAAGAGGTACCTACTGCTATGAAAATATAACGTAAAACTAGTTTTTACCCTTTATCCAAGACGGTCGCCAAATAAAAACTTGATCCCGTCTGTTCTTAGACTGACCTTTTCGCAACTAAAAAAAATGTTGTGTACACAGAATATACACCAAAGCCATGTAGATCAATGGTGTCTATTTAATAGATATCTTTGAATTATTTTACATCAGATTATATCAATTACAAAATACTGATTTATATTATTCTATATTAATTAATTTTGACTACTCTTTCTATTCATTCAGTAACAAAACTTTTAGAAGCGGGTAGAAAACCGTAGATGAAACAAATGAAAATAATAAAATACGTAAAAACTTTCATAGAAAGCAATCAGAAACTAAAACAATTATTATCTGTGAAACTACATAAAATATCTAATACTACGAAGTTGCTAACAATTGGATTAAACTGAAATTACCGGTGCAGAGCAGTCTTCAACATACCTTGCACACCATCATGCGATTAGACCGAACAATGCAAAGACAAAACTCATAGGTATTGTCTACCTTAGTTTGTTCGTATCTACCCTAATTGGTAAACACGAGCATTAATCGCACGCGACATTAGCGACTACAAGAAGGTGGTTTCGCCGTATTAGTGCACAATCAGTAGGAGTACACGAACTCACATGTAAACTCAAGCGAGCACACTCATTGGCCCCGATTTGCATTCGAAAACAAATTTACATGCTGCTGAAACTCCTCCGACTCCCCTACAGTTCGAAGCGAAATGAGTTTGCGAACAGCAAAATTATTTTTGCGCTCGAACGGTGCCCCGTTTCTGCCAAATTGTTTCTTCGATGTCTTAATGCCGGCATTCTACGTCGGCCAAATGAAGTGGAAGATTTTACATCTCCCGCACTGAATGGAATACGGAATGAAGGCCTTCTTTATTGCTTGAAAAAATAAAATGTGTGTATTGTTGGAATGAGATTGCGGTTTGCGTGTTTTCTTTTTATCGCCTGTTGCTCTGTCGTAGATAATATCGTAGATTTCATTTGAATGTTGATTTATATCGGCCCGTTTATGCCCCAGGCCTTCTATAGTTGGATTAGGGCTAGGTCTATGTTGAGCCTTAGATTTGCAAATTTCATCACGGGTTTGAACACAGGACAGGAAAAGTGTACTTAGGTTTTATATAAGGTAATTCGAATTTCCCTGATAAATGTTTTTATAATAATTAATAATCAATATAAACAAGATAAAGCTTCGGAAAAGGCTAGAAAAAAAATTCTTTAATATTTTGAAAAAAATGTTCACCAGAAAATTTAATATAATTTATTTATCATACATGGCTTCTGCTGAGTCGTCACAGAAAAAGGCTATTTTTATCCCGGATAAAATCCAGTGATTTTTATATGAAATCAGTTAACCAAATTTATATAAAACCGGCAAATGCTATATATACCTTTGATCGTTCCAGAAAAAAAAACCTTTTATAAGGAATTCGATTAAAATATTTATAAATTCTTCCCTCGCTTGCTCTACTATCCGGTTTCGGTCGGTGACATTTGTGTCACAAGCCGCACTGATCGCGTAGCCGTAGTTTTTTAGTGTCCTATCGCTTGAATCCGCTTCACAGAGGCGCTTTTATTCGACGTACGGAAAAATGTGAACACTAACGAACTTGAGCGCTTGAAAATATACGCTGAATGAAATGTTTGAAAAACTGTTTTTACAAAACGCTTATCTTTTGACTTGTGTTCTATGGTGTGAGTGAAAGTGTGATTGTGAGTTCGTGTGTTTATTAACGTTATTAAAGTTTTAGTAACATGTTCAGTTCGTAGTAGTTTCATTCATTCATCATCAGCACATTTACGTCCCACTGCTAGGCACGGGCATTCTCTACAACTGGTTTAGGCCTTAGTCCACCACGCTGACCTAATACGGGTTGGCGGACTACACACGTAAGACAGAACTTTTAGGTCAAAGTCAAAGTCTTTTAGGTATGCAGGTTTCATCACGATATTTTCCTTCACCGTTAAAGTACGTGATAATTCATTGTAAATACACACATAACTTCGAAAAGTCAGAGGTGTGTGCCTGAACCCGCGACCGTCGAGATTCTCGACCGCGTGCCCAAACCTAGAGGCCATCACGACGAAAATGCAATTACGTGAGATTAATAAGGTTACAAACGAAACGTGGTTGTATAAATACATCACTGAAAAGGGGAATACCTACCTTTAAATACACAGTTGAGTGTTTATTTAGGTGAAAAATTGTTCTTCTGTATTTGCTGTGACTTATAAATGTAATTGGTAGCGACTGGCAAAATAAATATTAATTAAAAGAAATACGACCTGTGTGAGTAAAAGTTCTGTACTATGATGACCTATAATTAATTAAGGGAACATTTAAGGGTTAAAACACTGATAAGATTTTCTATACATATGATTTTATACAGAATGTAAAAAACCGTGTTCCAACTCTTATACTTATATATTTGATTTTTTGTCGGGATTTTTTTTAACGTCAATGTGTTTGTAATCATCATAACTATTACCTGGCTTAGTAGTTCATCACTGTCTTTTTAAACCCTGTATAAGAGTGAAAAATTATTCTGAAAAAGTAGATATTTAAAAAAATGTCACCCAGATATTGACAGCCCCGTGGCGCAGTTGGCTAGACATCAGCTTGCGAAACGAGAGGTCGCGGGTTCGATCCCCGCACCGAGACAAATATTTGTGTGATCCACAAATATTTGTTTCGGGTCTGGTTGTTTGTGAGACTGAAAAGTCTCTCGTAGTTACTGATACCCACGACACAGGACTTGTATCCTAGTGTGGGGTCAGAACTATGTATGTGACTGTTGGGTGTATTTATTTATTATTTATTTATTTTGGTGACCTTTAGTAAAAAATATTTCCTAAACCAGCATCAAAAAGCATTTCCCCCAAAACATGTTCAAAATATCATTCCAAGTAAACTAATAAATAAAAATATAGCTGGCTTAAGCCACAAACACGAAATCTTGCAAATTACCACGCCGATAAATTTTGCAATTTCTGAAACTCAGTCTTGTACAAACGTTGTTCACACTCTATCTTTGTGGCCGTTTTGTTTGGAATGGGCGAGTCGACTCAATTACTGCTTGCTGTGTAAAAGTGGTGGAATTTCATTACACTGAATTTTGCTGGGGTTAGTGACCTGCGTTTTGGTATTTCGTTTGTCAGACGTCTATTAAGTGACATCTTGTTAGTTTAGTGTTAGTTCTTGTGACATGGTACAATGAATATTCATGTAACTTAAACAGCTAGACACTAGCTTGCAAAACGAGAGTTCGATCCCCGCACCGAGACAAATGTTTGTGTGATCCACAAATATTTGTTTCGAGTCTGGGTGTTTCTGAGACCGCAAAGTCTCTTGTCGCTTCATACCCACAACACTCTTGCATCTTAGTGAGGGGTCAGAACTAGTTGCCTGACTGTTAGGTGTATATAAAAAAAATGTAAAAAAAACTTCTACATGTGGCGTACCTTATATTCGCGCCGCCGACGCGGCCAGTCGGTACACCTCCCTCGCTCGCGAAGCCCGTGTCACCCGCTACCTCGTCGCCTTATCTCGTCCGCGCTTAACAGCTGCTTTTGTGTTAATATCATCGTTCTTTTATCTGTCTCGTCTCCTTCTGTTCTTGTATGTACTTTTCGTGACTATATTGTGTTGTGTGAACTATTTATTATTGTGCCGTGACTATTATTGCCATATACTGTGCTGTGCAATAAACTATTAGAACTGCTTAACGCTTATCATTGCGCTTGCGCTTGTACCATCATCCGGCACATCTCATCCACACGCAACATCAGGCGTTGTCGCTACGTGCCCGCAACCAGGCACACCGACGCCGCCTACATTAGCCACTATAGCCACACATACATTGCTATACTTAGCTACAACCACAATAGCCAAATACATATACACACACGCAAGCGCAATACGCCCTTTTTTCTCATTTTTTATCTTTATCAGCCCATACGCGTTTTACTTCTATTACACTACAAAGTAAAGTTACTCAATGATGTACGGCTTCATATGCAACTGAGAGGGATAAGACTTTAATCCATCACTTATCTTAATGCGGTTCTGTGGAGTTTTTAGATTTTGAAATCAGTTGGAACTATTTTGGATTGCCCATAGAATGATTGCCTCCATTTTCTGAGGTTTCTTCCTATGATCCTGGATCCTTTAAGCGAAGCGTGAAGAAGCATGTGTGCAGGCCGGCATGATTGTGTCGACCAGCGGGTGACCATATCGTTTCTCGCTGGTCGGTATTAATTTTTTGGACTCCACTGTGCTTACCATCAGGTACAGTGGAGTCACTTTGCCATGCCAGTATATAAAAAAAAGGAAGGGCCTTTGAAAATCTTCTTTTCTGTGTTAATGTGCGAACTTTACTGCTAAGTAACATCACGAGGAAAGTACATATCTATACTTATATTATAAATTTGAAGAGTTTTTTAGTCTTTTACATGAACGTTTAAAAATATTCTTGTTAAGGGCGTCTAGTTTACATCGTTTCTGACTGATTTGACTCTTTTAGAGTTTTCGAGATATTTTAATTTAATTGTTTTTTATAACAAACTTCCGATTTTCGGCTTCAGCTTAGATCTTTTGAAATGTGTAAGTCTTATTATTACTATTATTTGGTTTTTACATGTAAAATAAGATGCTTTATGACCTCAATAACCAACATTGTACATAAAATGAATAAATAAGTCGTTGTATATGATTAAAACTTAAAAACTTTAACAAAAAAAAATGAAAATTTATTTTTCTTGAAAGGATGTCTAAAAAAATATTATGGCGCTACTTTTGAAGATGTGCCTAAAATATCTGCGTTTCATCAGCTATCCAACGATGTATAAAATTTTGTAAATGAGTTACGAGCAACTGCTTGTTACAATATAATACATATTTGTAAAGCCGCGGTTGCGTTTCAGAATATTTTTACTGCCTAAAGTAATTATCTAAAACAGTCATAAACATTCACAGAACATTGAAGTTAAAATCTATCCCTATACAATTCCATTCCGATATCGAGGTATTTCGCAAAAAACATTTTTGTTCACGTAGGTACTGCCTACGTGCCTGGGTGCAATAGGCCAGACATAAAACCTTGAGCTAGGCTTAATATCCTTTGGGTTGTTCTACGCGCTCTAGAAGCTGATGACATTAATTATTTAACTGAAGGTTAACATGTACTAACCTTGAAGTTGTTAAAAATAAATTGCGAATGCTAGATGAATTGAAAATAGGTCTGTATCGTTATTTTTTTTTTACGTCATTCATGCATATATACCTCTCACGCCTGAATTCCCCGAAGGGGTAGGCAGAGATGCATTTCTGCACCCACATTTCGCCAGGTATGTATCAGTCCCACGTAATAGGGGGAGAACCTATGGCTGTTTTTCGGGCACAATTCCAGACTCTGTGATGCTACTGAGAAATTTCTAATAGAAAACTTAATAACACTTTGCCTGAACGAAATCGAACCCGGTATGATTGCTTGGCGCATACAGTACCGTGAGAACACGAGGCAGTATGACGTCATTATTTGTTAAAAAATAAATTGAAATTACTCCTAGTGTAACTATACTAAAACTATCTACTGACGATAACTAAAATTATAACTTAGGTATATCTCAGTGGCGGTACTTCCATAGAAGCCCAAAAGCCCAGTTTGCCTTACAAAATTCCGAATAATCTTTAAGTTTTAAATCATTATTTAAAAGTAGCAATTTGACATGTAAATGAGAATGACTGACCTCACATAAAACAATTATAAACTAGACATTACAAATTAACGTGTAACGCTTTTGGGCTTCTATGGAAGTACCGCCACTGGTATATCTAATATCATATTTCCTCTCCCACTTACAGTTAATTCAACATTGACATTGACATTTAATGTATGGTATCAGTGGTACCACTAAGGTTTTCTTAAGAGAAACTCTTAAATAATGCTTGATCCAATATTCAATCTACAGAACAGTTGAATAAGTCTAGAAAGGAAATGTGGGCATGACGAGTGTGCCGAACCTATGATTAGACTATCACATATTTGATACGGCCGCTTCTTAGTAATTCGGGTAACGTGTGATATCAAGACCTTTATAATTGTATGAATTTATAAATAGCAGCCCTTCTTTTTGTTTGAAAATTTTATCATTGGTCGTGTATTCGTATTAGAATGAATAGGTGACAGAAAAGCGGCGACATTCGTCCCCATACAAAATACTGTCTATTTCCCTTCTAATCTTATTCAGTGGTTCTGTGATTGAAGCCGAGACTTTACGATTGAAAGCGTCACTGACAACATTCTTCCAAGTTTATATTAAGTCTAAATCCTATTGCTTTTGTGTGGAGAGTATCATTAATTCTGTACAAAAAATCTGAAAAAAAATCATAAAGTTATTGAAAACTAAATGTTGGATTAAAATTTTTACCTATTCATTACTGCCAACTTTTACTGAGTACATTTTTTGTAAATATCGATATTTTTACGAAACTTTTGCTGAGGCTGGGGCAGCCGAGAGCGACGAGCTAGACTTTCTCGTTTTATTTTGTATTTTGCTTGGTATTTTCTCATTAGCAGCACGATATCTAAAAAGAGCTTGATATATTGCAATAACCTTGATATAAGATGGGTATTGAAACGTAAATATCGAACATGGATACAGAATTACTAAACAAGGGTGTCGAAAAACATCTGCGAAAATGCAGATGTAAGAGTAGTAAAGTACGTTTAATAAGCTATGTCTGTAGTCATCATATTATTAACATATTAACTGTTGAATTTTTGGTAATAATGTTCATTGAATAATCAATGTTCATTGAATAATCAGTCTTATGCTAACAAAAAACTTAACATTTTTTTTTTTATAATACTTTCGTTGTAACAAATTGATTATATTCTCCCATAAGAAGGCAGAGATATAGTCTATGACATACACAAATATTTTAACAGTTGTCCTTTGTTTTACATAAACGTGCCGTTCTTGGGATCGATTCCTGAAAACGCGCTGCTACTGTGAATATCTAAATGTAAAACCGACCGAACTGGAAACCGAACCTTAGACATCTCCATCGCATTCCGCATAGATATAGCACGGCACCAATGAGGCAGTCATGATGGATGTAATCCCATGGCTTAACGGTTGAATGAGACTAGAAAGGATATGTCAGCATGCTGAGCGTGCCAAACCTACGATTAGACTATCATATGTTTGTCACGGCCGCTTCTTAGTAATTCGGGTAGCGTTTAATATTAAGACTTTTATAAATGTATGACAAGCAATAGCAGCCCTTCATTTTTGTTTGAATTTTTTATCATTGGTCGCCTAATCATAGTAGAATGAATAGGTGACAGACAAGCGGTGACACTCGTTCCCATACAAAACACTGTCTATTCCCCTTCTAATTTTATTTAGCTGTTCTCTGCCTAAACAGAACTGTTATATAATTTCCATGAAAAGATCACCAAGTATAATTTTAAAAGGCGTGTTTACTTTAAGCCCACTTAATATTTATTCAAAAACTTCTAGCGAGGTAACTATCACAGGGAAGTAAAGTTTCATTCTCCGCAAACCCCTCCAGCGAGGAGTTATTTTACTAAAATTTAACACAAAAAAACACTAACGTGATTTATACCGAAAATTACAAATTTTCTTTACATAAAAAAAGGTAGGAGTGCTTAATAATCCCAAATGCCCTGGCTAAAGGAGAAATTATCATATAGATGAGTTTATTAGAAAGGTTACTGTCATTTCGCTACAAGAAAATACGCTGTGCTTGTAGGTGGAAGAAATTTATATCGAGTATTAGATTTTGCCCTGCGGTTTAATGCCGACAATTTGTTGAGTATGCGATACGCGGCTTAGATGTGGTTTATAAGGTGACGTGTTGTGACCCTTATCACACTTGTATACTCATATCATACATAAATTCACGCCTGAATCCCCGAAGTAGTAGGTAGAAGCGTCTTTTTAAATGAAAAACTGATTAATTTTATGACTGCCTCGTGGTTTCCGCAGCACAAGTATGTGCCGTGCGATCTAGAGGTCCTGGGTTCGATTCCCGGGTCGGGCAAAGTATTATTGGGTTTTTCCATCAAGAAATTCTCAGTAGCAGCACGGAGTCTGGAAATGTGCCCGAAAAACGGCAATAGGCTCGCCCCCTATTACGTGGGAATAATACATACTGGCGAAATGTGGGTGCAGAAATGCATCTCTGCCTACCCCTTCGGGGAATACAGGCGTGAGGTTATGTATGTATGTATGCAATTATTTAAGCAAAAAATATTCAGATTTTGTACTGTTCTAGGTGTTACTCGCACGTCGTGCAAAACTTTAGATTTCAATGAATATTTTTTCCCGTTTTTGCCATGGTTTTAATTGTTGCTACGCTCCTATTGGTCTTAGTGTGATGATATGTATCCTATTTATTTCTCAATAAATGGAATATTCAACATATAAAAAAATAACTAGAACTAGTAGTTCCTGAGATAAGCGCGTTCAAAAAACAAACTAACAATATTTAGCATAATAAAATATTATTCTCAGCCTATCGCCGTCCACTGCTGAACGAAGGCCTCCCCAAGTATGCGCCAACCATCCCGGTCTTGAGCAGCCCTTATCCATCCGCTACCCGCCACCTTTCTCAAGTCATTAATAAAATATATTAGTATAAATTCAAAGTTTTTTTTAAATCTTTCACAGAATATAAAGGTATGGATACAACATATCGCTCCTAGACCAAAGACTCCTCTTTCAGAGAATGCTTTAGTCATTAAGTCCGCCTTTTCGAGAAAAAGGTGTAAATTAATAAAAGACTTGTAAGTCAAGTTAACTTGTAGATTGCGCTTCAAAGGAGTACCCGAGTAAATAGGTCTTTACTTCTGAAGCCTTGAAGCTCTCGTTTTTCTGCGGACTAATTAACTATCAATTTCCTCGGGGTCAATCCTCGTTGCAACGCCATTCCTTGAAAGCTGAATACTTGGTACATAGGCTTTGTAATTATATGTAATTAAACTGTTTGTATGTACACAATTATTGTTGATTTCCAAGTAAAGTTTATACGTGAAACGACACAGCTCATAACATGACGGTCTACCATTTTGTAGTATTCTTTATATTTTGCAGTTTGCTGCAGTCCCAGTCTCAATACTATATTGTTTTTTCGTGGAATCGTCATCATTATGACTATGTATTTGCTTTAATAAAATAAATTTAAAATGAAACACAAAAAAATTGAATTATTTTACAATAATACTGCATTACGAGGCAGTGGATTTACGGGTCTCGTGGCATAAGTGTACGGCCTGAGGCCAAAAGGTTAAAAATTCGTTCCTAGCTCTTGGTTTAGTTAGTTCACTTATACCAAGAGATCAACGAGCCAGTCGTTAATCAATCACATCAAAATTCTCATTTTTTAAATCACTTCCATCAATGACTCTCTCGGCTATTTTAAAAAATCCAAATTTCACGACGATATTTCCTAACAGCCAATAAAGCGTGAAGCACATTCATCAGGAACTCAGGCCAACGCCTTTTTGTTTAGCCTTTTAACATTAAAACACTGGAGAAATTACACGATAAAAATCTTTATAGGCGAAATTATTCAGGTATCGACGGTAACGCTGTAATATCGGTTAGGAACGCGTAAATAACAGGTGACATTATCGGCACCGCATCGAGGGCGAGCGGTATAAATAACTAGAATTACACCCCGCTTTGATAAGAAACGATTACTAATGAACAGGAAGATGTATTAAGAATTTGATATGACATTTGTGTTGTGGGTAACTTTATACGAGATTTTTTGTTCTACTGCTAAAATAACTAATTGATTATCATCATCATCATCAGCCCATATACGTCCCACTGCTGGGCACGGGCCTCCTCTACCATTGAGAGGGTTTAGGCCTTAGTCCACCACGCTGGCCTAGTGCGGGTTGGCGGACTACACACCTAAGAAATTCCTAAGACTTTTTTAGGTGTGCAGGTTTCATCACGATGTTTTCCTTCACCGTTAAAGTACGTGATAGTTCATTGTGAATACACACATAACTTCTAAAAGTCAGAGGTGTGTGCCTGGGGTTTGAACCCGCGACCGTAGTGATTCTCGACTGGGTGCCCAAACCTCGAGGCCATATATAGCCTACAAAAAATATTATTATATTCCTGAATATAAGCCAGAGAAAAACTGTTTAAATCGCAGGTCATAAGGCTACATGTCACATAGCGTCAGAACTTGCTTACTCTCGTGACATATCCGGATAAATTGTGTTACAAAAATGTTGACCCGGTATTCGTTATTGACAGGTGACGTCAAACTTTACCTGTTCCCGAAAAACGAGATAACTCACTCACCTTTGTCCACAGGCTGACCTACTCGATCAAATTTGCAGTGTTGCGAAAAAAATGTGGGAAATAAAAAAGAAACTTAAATTAATATAGAAACATCCGTTATAGCCTATAAGGATAGACAAGAGAGCGTGCCGAGTTTAATTCTAAATCAGGCTATATTTCATTGTTTTTTTACATAGATATATAACCTCACGCCTGTATTCCCCGAAGATGTAGGCAGAGGTGCATATCTGCACCTACATTTCGCCCGTATGTATCAGTCCCAAGCCGATATTATTCATGTATTAAACTCAAATGCCGCATCCGTAATATCTTCGTACTCAACTCTCACGATAATTTGTAAGATCCCAGCGGTCTTTACTTGGTTCATAATATTATTTTTACATTAACCTTTCTAGTTCATAGTAATTATTGGTCATTATTGCAACTTACATAAACTCACGCTTGTAAACCCCGAAGGTTGGGGGGGGGGGGGGGGGGGGGCAAAGGTATTTTACTTCACGTTTCAACATCGGTGATTCAAGACCCACGTATTAGGGAATATTTCCCCAGCCTTAGTATAACTATGTTCCACGCTGGTATTATCACTCACTTTAACGGTGAAGGAAAACATCGTTGGAGTCCGCCCCGCACTAGGCCAGAGTGGTGGATTAAGGCCTAAACCCTTTTAGTTATAGAGGAGGCCCGTGCCCAGTACTGGGATCATCATCATTTTAAGGGCTGATGATTAAGATGCTGATTTTATTATTATGATCAGCCGCCGTCAACTGCTGAACGTAGGCCTCCCCAAGTAGGCGCCAACTATGCTATGCTGATGAGCCCATATTATCATAAGGACTGATGATGAGGATGATGACGCTGGTATTGTAGCTAGTAGAAATGGAGGAAGCAGTAAAACTGGTAATTATATCATCGTCATCATCATCATCATCCTCAGCCCATATACGTCCCACTGCTGGGCACGAGCCTCCTCTACAACTCAGAGGGTTTTAGGCCTTAGTCCACCACGCTGGCCTAGTGCGGGTTGGCGCACTACACACCTAAGCAATTCCTAAGA
The DNA here is from genome assembly GCA_907164795.1 of Hemaris fuciformis. Taxonomy (NCBI): domain Eukaryota; kingdom Metazoa; phylum Arthropoda; class Insecta; order Lepidoptera; family Sphingidae; genus Hemaris; species Hemaris fuciformis. The sequence goes on from OU015454.1 coordinate 4,832,162, forward strand.
ACTTTTAGGTGTGCAGGTTTTATCACGATGTTTTCCTTCACCGTTAAAGTACGTGATAATTCATTGTGACTACACACATAACTTCGAAAAGTCAGATGTGTGTGCCCGGGGTTTGAACCCGCGACCGTCAAGTTTCTCGACCGCGCACCTAAACCTCGAGGCCATCACGACTTGTTTAAGTTAATTATGTATTTATGTATAAAATTATGTATAAAAGAAAATCACGTACGTTCAAGCCGTTCTAATTCAAAAGGAATGTTGTCCTAGTTGGACGTGGATATACTCATCATCATTCACTTGCCCTGTTCCCAATTTTATTTGGGATCGGCGCAGTATGTTTTATCCTTCCAAACATCCCTATCAGCCGTCATGTCTTCAGTCACCCCTTTTTCTTTCATATCTTCTCTCACGCACTCCATCCATCTTTTCTTTGGCCTTCCTCTGTTTGTCCATCCTTCGACTTTCATACTCATTACTTTTTTACCAATATATATTTCGTCCCTTCTCATAATATGACCATACCACGACAGACGGTTTCCTTTCAGCTTATATTGGACGTGGATATACTCTAATTCCTTATTCTCGTACCTTGTAGTTTTAGTTCATTACTGCTACTTTTATTACTCGAAAACTCCACTAATGATATACAACCAATAATCACATACATAGTTCTAACCCTAGGATAAAAGTCTTGTGTCGTGGGTATCAGACACTACGAGAGACTTGTGGATCACACTAACACTTGCCTCGATGCGGAGATCGAACCCGCGGCATCTCCTTTCACAAGCCGGTGTTTAGGCAATTGCGCCACGAGGCTATCATTATTAGAAACATACCAGGCCCATTTCCACGAATGCAGGAAACATCACCATTTACGAAATGACATAATTTGAGTGTCGTTAGCAGAGTAATAATCGTTTAAATAAATACTCCGGGTAAAGAAAAAAAGAGCGGTAGGTTTGTTTACCGCTTGAGTGCAATTCATGTGGTTTTTGTTTATTGCTGAGGATGTACAGTCACGAGCAATAATATATTACTATGGGCAGATCAGCAAAAATATCTGTCCCAAGAACGAGTTCAATAATATCTGTCTGCACGTACGCAGCAAAAATATCTGATATTATCAGGCAGCTTAATTAAGTGCCATCAAAATTATGTGATGAAAATGTACATCATATAATTGTGATAGCCTCACGAAGCATAAATATGTGACCTCAACTAGGTGGCAATAATATCTGACATAATTTTACCTTCAATTAAATTTAAAATTTATACGATACGTAGGATAAATAGGTACGATAAATAGGTATGTGACTTTCGACTTATATACGTAATGCCCGTGTTACATTCTTCACTTCACCTCTCTTCATTCAAACAATTATATTATTAACTGTTTAAAATTATCAACGATATTTTGTCCATACAAAGATTGATTCCTGACTTCATTCCTTTTAAATTATATTATGCTATTAAGAAATGCCGAGAAGAATCGTCGTAGATATTGATCGTCTACTACTGATTGCTGTAATCATAAGATTAAGTTTGTGCATCAATGCCTAATCTTTTGCGTAAGGTGAATAGAAATCATAATATAATTTAAAATATTTTGACTGCCTCGTGGTCTCGCGGTACAAGTATGTGCCGTGCGATCTAGAGGTCCTGGGTTCGATTCCCGGGTCGGGCAAAGTGTTATTGGGTTTTTCCATTAGGAAATTCTCAATAACAGCACGGAGTCTGGAAATGTGCCCGAAAAACGGCAATAGGCTCGCCCCCTATTACGTGGGACTGATACATACCTGGCGAAATGTGGGTGCAGAAATGCACCTCTGCCTACCCCTTCGGGGAATACAGGCCTGAGTTTATGTATGTATGTATGTATTTTAAAACAAACTAAAATCTTCTATTAGAACAAACCCAGACATAGTGAAAACATTTTTGATTTACCCAACACTTCGAAACTGCTCTCCCAAATCCGCGCGACAGCATTCTTTCCCCTATCATTTCACAGAAGCCACAAATCATATACTTGGTGTTTTCTAGTTGATTTACCGCGGAATAGAGGCGAATCCCGCAAAGCTGCGTTTGATACACGTAAATCAAGTCGGTATTTGTCCTGCCCGCATCGTCGGCATGTCCGCACTATCAATCATTCTCGTCACGCAACAGGTGGTACATATTTCTGTGAACTTGAGGCGCTGGCGCTGGGTGGATCGGGTGTGCTTGAAATTTTATACGTTCAGCTTAAGCTGCTCGCTTGTATGCTCTTGACAGCCTCCATAGGGCAGCTGACTAGACAGAAGCTTGCTAAATGCAAGCCTGAAGGTTTGATCACCGCACCAAGACAATAATGTTTATTTGACCTTGTTTTAAGTCTGGAAAGAAAGAAAGAAAGAAAAAGATTTTATTGTTGGCCAGTCCACGAAAATACAAAAAAATGTCTGGGGGTTTGTAAGATTGAAAAGTGCTCGTACTTTCTGATTCTCAAATTTGTTGGGGCAAAACTACTTATGTATACTGTTGGTTGTAATTAGTTATTTATTTAAACTCTTAAGGATATGCAGCAACACCAGCGAAATGATAATGATTTAAATCAGATAGTAAAGATATGGATGGTATCCAAATTGATAACATTATTTTAAATAAAATTATTCAACTCAACAATGACAATAAGCCACGAACTCCGATTAGTGGTTTCACGTACAATTTGAAATTTCAATCGTTCCAAGGCTTAGCGCCTCGACGAGCGAATATAGTTGCTTGTTAAGCCCAACTTAACTTATTGCGAGTTGTCAAACTAGTTCAAGTTGTGTCCCTTATCTCTTCATTGTCAATTGTGACGTCCTTAGAAATAACTGGACAGTTTGGCTCGGCTCTGACAGGTTTATTTAATTTTTAAATTCTTTTTGGATACGAAACTGGCAAATTATTCAGTCTCCGTGGTGATACGCTATTTCCATTCATTGAAAATATAGGCATACCGTTGGTCAAAATGTTCCAGATCCTATACCCGAGACTAGTAACTTAGATTCTTGAATCATCTCTAAACAACTGCAATAATCTTACCTCCCATTACATAAGTCATAAATAAAACTGATCAAACGAGTATATTGGAATCCATTTTTGATTTCGCCTAGCAACAAAAACAAATCAAAATAGAATTCCAATGAATGTTATTTCTATGTTAAAATGTCTAAAGCTTTGGTTTGAATAATACGCAGTGACCTGAGCATACACGTCACATAGTGTCAATCATTGCGCTCCAAACTAGTGTGACTTTTGACAGCTCTCCGTATTTCGCATAGTTATTAGTGAAAAAAAGCATTTAATCAATATATTTTTTGTTAGAATTGTTATTTTGGATGAAAAACTGCGCTTCTAACAGAGACACACCTCATATACATTTTTTCACGTCTATTTTTCGAATGAGTAACAAGCGGTGTATTTTTACGATTCGCCAGCTTTGTGTAGAAGTCCTATATAAGACGACGCCACTGAGATTTTCATAACAATAAAACCCAATAACACTTTTCTTAGCCCGGGAATTGAGGAACCGAGGTCTCAAGACGAAGCACCAATGTATATGCCACCTGAGAAAAGAGACAGTAATGGCTGCATGGACATTTAATGCGAAGTGGAATGCGGACCTAATAATATATCAATGGTTTGAAACGAATACAAATACCACTAGTAGACAAAGAAATGCCGGCTTGTTTCATATGTATCCAATTTTTTAGAATAACCGTGCTTGGTCTGGTCACTTAAAGCAACATACAAAATTGTATATATACAATTTTTTTAAAAAGCAAATATAAATAAAAAAATACCCTTATATATTCCGAAAATATCCCATTACCAAGTTTATTTTCTTCCAAAAAATATTTACTCGTAAATTTGCTGTGACAAAGTCTCTGCGACCGTGAATATTGTTGATTTATGAGAATCCCTTATTTATGTGCCGTGTCCAAGTCGATTGGGCAATTAGGACGCAGAAAACTACTAACTTCATTTTTTTAGGGACTGACGTATTATGTGTAATGTCCGTTTAAGCAACATAAATTATGCTATCATCATCAGCCCATATACGTCCCACTGCTGAGCACGGGCGTCCTCTACAACTGAGAGGGTTTAGGCCTTATTCCACCACGCTGGCCTAATGCGGGTTGGCAGACTACACACCTAAGAAATTCCTAAGAACTTTTTAGGTGTGCAGGTTTCATCACAATTTTTTCCTTCACCGTTAAAGTAAGTGATAATTTATTGTGAATACAAATTATCCTATAACATAAGAATAATAAATAATACTTTACAATGGATTGATTTGGAAAGCCCGCGGTATAGATGTGCGTCATGCAATGCTTCGTGGTCTCTGCCATATCGGTGATAAAAGGTTCAATAGATCATTTGTTTGTCGTACCATGATGCTATGAAATAGTTCTTTAGTCCTATTGTTCCCCTTTTTCTATTCTCCTGGGTGAGTGGCGGTACTTCCATAGAAACAAAAAAGCCCAGCTTGGCTTACGAAATTTCGAATAATTATCTTTAAATTTTAAATCTTATATTATTTAACAAAAGCAATTTGACATATAAATGAGAATATCTTGACACAACATTACAAAAATATAAACTAGACATTACACAATTCGCGTAACACATTTGGGCTTCTATGGAAGTGCCGCTACTGTCTTGGATATTTTAAGCGTCTTATGAAGCAGTATCTTAACATGCCGGCAAAAGTGTGTTCATTGACAAAGACAAAACTCTTACTACTAGAATAGATGACCACTATATTTTATTTAGGAAGGCTTTCATCTCTGAACCCAATTATTAAATCAACGCAGACGGAATCGCAGAAGAAGCTAGTAACGCTTTAATTATTAAAAATGCTATCCATTGAATTCGAGACCGTTTTGGATCCCTCAATAATGGTTGACACTCCGGAACTGGTTGTAAGCTGCGCCGAAAATCGGCAGCAATTAATTGCAGTGTTTCGGAACTGTCGTCGCCCACCAATCCGGTCCCATCGTTATTTATTTGATAACCGGACGCTTTTCGACGTCACACCGTTTATTATCTGTGATCTTAAATTGATCCATTCATTCTGATTGACTGCGTATGGAGATTTACGTTTGTTTATTCATGGGTTTCTGCTTGTGTTTTTACATAGCAGATTGTCATTGGCTCGGGCTTTACTTATGGCTCGTTAAATTTCTAAGTAGGTTCCTAGACGATTCTTTTTTTATATTTTTATTAAGTCAGTAAGAAAATATAGATAATGTCAAACAGAAACAAAGAATCTACTAGTTTACTTTTTATTTTAAAGTAACAAATTTCTAACAAAATAAAACCAAAGTATGCAATTCACTACATTACTGTTGCATTTCCTCTGTTAAATCGGATAACTATGGCTGAATTTGTTCAGTGATTTTCATATTGGCCTAAACATATTATGGTAAAAATCCTGCTCATCGAAGTATCTCCTATTTTTGGATCGAACTATGCATACTGAACCAAGATAGATCATCAGCCCATACTGGGCACGGGTCTCCTGTACAACTAAGAGAGTTTAGTCCTTAGTCCACCACGCTGGCCTAGTGCGGTTTGGCGGACTACATCATTCATCATTAGCCCATATACGTCCCACTGCTGGGCACGGGCCTCCTCTATAACTGAGAGGGTTTAGGCCTTAGTCCACCACGCTGGCCTAGTGCGGGTTGGCGGACTACGCACCCAAGAAACTCCTAAGAACTTTTATGTGTGCAGGTTTCATCACGATGTTTTCCTTCACCGTTAAAGTACGTGATAATTCTTTGTGAATTTACTGAAACAAAAGTAGGTATAATTTATTTAGACTGCAGACAGAGACACTATTATTTCCCGACATTATTTTCTGGCTTCACAGCACTTCTGGTAAGTGCTATCTTTGATATGCCATGTGTCCATATAATAAAATCCAAATATTTGTCACATGAATACTGCAAGTTAATGTCTATTTCTAAACTATTGTAAAGTATGTAAAACTTACCCTCGTATCTTTTACTAAAGAAGAAAATAGCCAATTCAAAATATAACCTTTAAATACATATTGAATTCTTTATTGCAGTACCAAGAGAGCAAATAAAACGTGCCACACATTTCATTTGAAAGGACACATTTACCGAAAAAATAAAGCATTTTTAACGTAATGGCTATCGAGATAGCCGAAGATAATATCAAAGATATACGACGTCCACAGATATTAGATTTGAGAAACGTTCTGCTCTTAAGCTCGGAATACTGCCCTCGATTTATCAAATGGTATATGTGTTGTAAGTGCTAGGATAGGAACTATTCTACCAACTATGATGGAGTGGCTGTGAAGGTGTTATGAATTAACTAACCATGTGTCGTAGTATTAACTATCGCAAGTATATAAAACACTAAGAAGAAAGATATTCAGAGTGTCCAAAGCAGATTTTTTTGTTACATACACACATACATACATAAACTCACGCCTGTATTCCCCGAAGGGGTAGCCAGAGATGCATTTCTGCACCCACATTTCGCCAAGTATGTATCAGTCCCACGTAACAGGGGGCGAGCGTATTACCGTTTTTCGGGCACATTTCCAGACACCGTGCTGTTACCGAGAATTTCCTAATGGAAAAACCCAATAACACTTTGCCCGACCCGGGAATCGAACCCAGGACCTCTAGATCGCACGGTACATACTTGTACCGCGAGACCACGAGGCAGTTTTTTTATTCTAGTTACATAATACTATATCGTTAAAATAAATGAGAGAAATGCAGTCTTCTAATCCCATTATAAGATCTAATTTTTTTTTTTCAAAACTACCATCAGTAATATCAAAAACTTCGTGAGAATATTTGATCTCACAAGCCTACAGACACGAAACAGACAATTTCAGATCACTCAAACATTCAACTTTGCAGGACCGAACTCGCGGCCTCTCGTTTCACAGCTGGTGTCTAGCCAACTGAGTCATACATCACATCATCAGCCTATATACGTCGCACTGCTGGGCACGGGCCTCCTCTACAACTGAGGTATAGCCCTTAGTCCACCACGCTGGCCTGGTGCGGATTAGCGGACTATATACCTAAGAAATTTCTAAGAACTTTTAGGTGTGCAGGTTTCCTCACGATGTTTACCTTCACAGTAAAAGTATCAATTCATTTTGAATACCCACATAACTTCGAAAAGTCGGAGGTGTGTGCCTGGAGTTTGAACTCGCGACCGCCGAGATTCTCGACCGCGGGCCTAAACCTCGAGGCCATCACAACTTCGTAATATATCAATGCGCTCAAAACTATGCGTATATCTATGGTCATTTTCTTTTAACAGTTCAATAAACAAAACGGTAAAGCAAACGGTTTGAAACATCATCAAGTAATCCGGGCTTCAAAATAAATGGTGTAAAAGTTCCCACAATTTGTCACATAACCACTTTTATTTCGGGGTTATGTAAGCAGAGCACTTTAGAGTAAAATATGTTTTTGCATTCATTTTTCCCCATCTATTTAATGTTGACTGCCTCGTGGTCTCGCGGTACAAGTATGTGCCGTGCGATCTAGAGGTCCTGGGTTCGATTCCCGGGTCGGGCAAAGTGTTATTGGGTTTTTCCATTAGGAAATTGTCAGTAACAGCACGGAGTCTGGAAATGTGCCCGAAAAACGGCAATAGGCTCGCCCCCTATTACGTGGGACTGATACATACCTGGCGAAATGTGGGTGCAGAAATGCACCTCTGCCTACCCCTTCGGGGAATACAGGCGTGAGTTTATGTATGTATGTATTTAATGTTACGATAAAAAAACTTTACTAACACGACAGCCCCAGCAGCAGCCATTAGTGATGGCCTCAAGGCTTAAGCGGTCCAGAATCTCGGCGGTTACAGGTTCGAACCCAGGCACACACCTCTGGCTTTTCGAACTTATGCCTGTATTCATAATGAATTATCACTTACTTTAACGCCTAAAAGTTCTAAGGTATTTCTTAGGTGTGTAGTCCGCCAACCCGCACTAGGCCAGCGTGGTGGACTAAGGCCTAAACCCTCTCAGTTGTATAGGAGGCCCGTGCCCAGCAGTGGGATGTGTATGGGCTGATGATGATGATGATGATGACAGCCCCGCGGCGTAGTTGGCTAGACACTAGCTTGAGTAACGAGAGGCTTTGGGTTCCATCTCCGTACAGAAACAAATGTTTGTGTGATCCACAAATATGGTTGATTGTGAGACCGTAAAGTCTCTAGTAGTTCCTGGTACCCAATACACAAGACTTGTATCAGTAGTGTGGGGTCTTGGGTGGTGTCTTGTGTAGTGTGGGGTCAGAACTATATATGTGACTGTTGGGGGTATTTTTTAACACTTTAGAGGTATTGGATTCTGATTTTGGCTACCGTAAATAAACTCTAACACCTACAATAATAACCCATACAGATGTACCGCGTTTTAGGAGTCTATATACGGGTATTCGGTTTCGTTCAGCTCCGTGTAGTTTTGTGGACTAATAAAAATATTTTATAGCGTCACGTTTATTATATTTAAGCTGAAAGTTATGGTCACCAGCAGTCGTAAATGCACATAACCTTTAAAATGGGAGTATGGACCAGGAAAGGGGGGAGAAGGATTATTGAGTCTACAGCAATCTCATTTCATGTACTATTGTCACTTGCATCTTCTTTTTATTGAAGATAATAAGCCCTGGGAGTAAGTAAATTGATCGGAGTTGTATTGTGTTGCTACAGTTTGTATCGTTATGACATGTATAGTTATGACATGTATCGTTATGACATGTATCGTTATGACATGTATCGTTATGACATTTATCATGTAAAATTGAAACTATGTCAATTAAAAAAATAATAATATTGCTATTTCTATTTAAAAAAAAAGACATTTCGTGTTGCTGAGGGAGTTTCTTGCCGTTTCTTCTCCACAGCGATAACGCGTTTCGAAGCGGCAATAGTTTAGTAAGAAATAGCTTAAAATTGATGATTCAAAAGAACTTGTAAAAGTCTATTTGGATAAAGATAATTTGACGTTGACTTTGACTTTGCAAAACTGTTCCAAGAAGGAAGAATCACATTTAATGTAACTAACTACAAATCTAAGAGATTCCTAAGATTTTTTAAGTGTATTTTCCTTCACCGTTAAAGTACGGAATAATTCATTTTGAATACACACAATACAGAAATTCAGAGATGCGTGCCTGGGTTTTGAACGCGCTACCGCCGAGATTATTGACCCGACCGCGGAACCTTGAGACCATCACTACTACTAAATTCGAACCTTATTACATTTATTAATTAAATATTGACTATTAGATAAGAAAAAATACATCTTCGCATCTAAAATTAATTGAAAGCTATTTTTGTTATAATTGTCCAATCCTCGTGTAAAATTTAAGTGAGAAGGGCCTCGGTTCGAGGTCACGCCCGGGGCGTTTTTATAACGCTGTTTACACTTTTAACGTGATAAAAAATGTTGCCCTTATCCCCAATTGTTCGCGATGCAATTACTTTTACAGCCAGATAAAGCGTATTTTTCGACCAGTTTTCGGTGCGTTCGAAATGTAAATTTGAATGCTTTCTTTTTAATTCAAGGCAAAAATGATCAAACTGCACGTCTTATCACTATGTTTAGAAGAGAAATAGTATTTTGTATCGGGACGAGTATCGCCGCTTATCTCTCACCTATTCATTCTACGTCAAACACACGGCTAGTGATAAAAATTTCAAACAAAAATGAAGGGCTGCTATTGGTTGTCACTCAATTAAAAAATCTTGATATTACACGCAACCCGAATTACTAAGAAGAGGCCGTGTTAAACATTTGTTTGTCTAATCGACACAGGTATTGAATACCTGCGTCTTAAAAAAGGATAAAAAACTAACATATCAAAAGAAAATCCATACGTCAGTTGATCCTTCAACTGAAAGCGCGGTGTAAAGCAACATCTATTTTAAGAAATCCAAGTATTTTTCGGCCTTACAGTTAATGGGTTCATGTCTCTATCCGCCCCACATCAGTAAATATTTACCAAAGGTAACGCAGGGCTGTTTTACTCCCACGTGTTGTTCTTGAGCAAAATTCAATTTAAAGAGTTTTTTTTTTGTGTAATTTTTACTCGCATATGGGCAGTATTTATAAAATGTCTGAGATTTTTTGTCGTATTTTCGTATGGATAGATATATGTACTTCTCCTCGTGCTTATATTCTCCGAAGGGGTCGATAAAGGTATATTTATACACCTAAATTTCGCCTGGTATGTATCAGTCCCACGTAATAGGGAGCAAAGCAGATATTCACGCATGTATCCACAAATGAATTGATTGAAGTTGACAGCCCCGTGGCGCAGTTGGCTAGATACCCGCTTGCGAAAAGAGGCCGGGGGTTCGATCCCCGCACCGATGCAAATGTTTGTGTAATCCACAAATATTTAATTCGGGTCTGGGTGTTTGTGAGAGCGAAAAGTCTCTCGTAGTTTCTGATACTCACGACACATGACTTGATCTTAGTGTGGGGTCATAACTATGTACGACTTTTGGGTGTATTTATCAAGATTTAAGTATCTGCAAATACTAATGTTTAAACTACTGAAAAATTCATTTACAGACCCTCCAGACAATATCCCCCATACACATATTTCTTTCACATATCGCATTGCCTTTCCAAGTCCTACGTAGGGGGCTAGCCTATTGACGTATTTCATTATTGCAAACTACATGCTGTCAACTTTTACTATTTAAAAAAATATAAAAAAAAACCTAATACTAATTGTTTTTCTAATTAAAAAAGTGTGTGTGTAATTATGAACACGCGTTAGAAGTTATACCACACGACTGAAAAACTAAAACTTATAAATACGCCTAACGGTCATTTACATAGTTCTAAGTTTACATAACATATTACATTTCTGAACGCACTCATAAATATTTGACAACTAATAAATATGTCAATGCCTTTTTATTACTGTCACTATTCCACATTTTTCAAATCTGAAACATATAAACTTTTTTTGAAAAATATTCGATCCGAAACATATTAAAATCTTTCTGATCCATTTGACACTTACATTTAACATAGGCAGCTTCGACGTCTAACCTTTGTGTTACAGTAATGCACGCGCATCTTAAAATTTCACTCTCATCATTTTTTCATAACGCACCTAAAGAAGTATACTAGTTAAGGTGAGATAACATAAAAAAGTAAGTATAAGAATATTACATTTTTTTAGTCAGTCTCCTTTATACTGCAAATAAACTGAAAAAAAAAACTTTTCTTTGACACAGCCACAAATATATTTTTGCATACAATTGTCAAAACTATAAAATTATACGTCTACCATAAACATTGCAACTTTGTAAGAATTTGTGCCGACTACCCCCGTATAAAAATGTCGTGAAAATTTTATTATACATGATCGAGTGCACAAAATGGCCCGTAAATTTTTTATTTGGTTATCACTTATTTAGTTTGACGGCTAAAATTTACGGCCCACATCTGCGGTGTGTAAAAATACGAGCATTCGTTCGGAAATTATGTTCCGTGCCACCAAATTGTTTTTGGGTTATGATGATAGATGTTGTCAATCCCGAGGTTTGGAAGCTCATATGTAGCACTAAATCATTCAACTACGGTAAGAGAGGACCTGGCGTTACCGATAATGTATGACTGCCTGACAAAAATCAAAGATAATATTAAGTCATTATCATTATCAGCCCATATACATCCCACTGCCTGGCACAGGCCTCCTCTGCAACTGAGAGGGTTAAGGCCATAGTCCACTACGCTGGCCTTGCGGGAGTTAGCAGACTAACACCTAAGAAATTCCTAAGAATTTTAAGGTGTACAGGTTTCCTCACGCTGTGTTCCTTCACTGTTAAAATATTTGATAATTCATTGTGAATAAACACATAATTTCGAAAAATCAGAAGAGTGTGCCTAGGATTAGAACCCGCGAACGCCCAAATTTCCGATCGCGCGGCTAAATCTCGAGGCCTTCATTGCTTACATTACTACTACCACTGAATTCTTACAGAAAAAGAAAAAAAATCTATTCAAAAAATCTTTCAAGGGAGTTATTTAAATTACCGAACAAAGGTAAAAAGTTCAGAAACTTTTCAATGTTTAAATGAATTGCTTTATTATTTAAATTCAAATTTCTATTTCAGTTCTGTTTTAAACAATTATTATTTTTAACTTCCAATCTGGCATTGATTTATTAGACTACTTGCTACTAGTTATACTAATAATTTGATCCGTATATAGTATCCGTACATAAGATATACTAAAACCTCCAACATTCTATTGCATCACATTCCGGGATCTGCCATTGTATTAGTAAGACAATTAGAAAGAGATAGCCATTATTAAACTATTTAATAAGTACTAACTTACTTAAACAATATGTAAATCATAGTTATAGTATAACTAGATAGTTATTGTGTAACAGCACTAAGTCTTGACTAAATATAGTAAAAAAAACCTTTTTTATTAGATCATAAAACGTCTGCAACATAAAATATTTGTTTTTTTACACTTTCTTGTTTAAACAAAATATGGAGAAAAATAAATAAATACAAGAGGCGGCCTTAAGGCTCTAGCCAATTTCTTCCAGACAACCTTTGGATGGATAATATAAGGGTAAAAATAAAGAGGATAGCATAAAGCGTATAGAAAAATTTTTTTTTTTTTTTTTTAAATCTTTATTTATTTCGGGGTTTTTATCAAAAAGATATGACAACCCCATCATATCTTGTACATAATTATATCTACATCTAACTTAACAACATACTAAGCGTAGACTTACATTAATAACAATAACAAACACACTTACAGAAAAAATAATACAACAATAAATAATTTCAAAGAAAAAAAATGCTTCCTAAAGAAACCATTTGATCTGTAATATGATAAGTCAGCGGAGTATTGTAAAAATTAAAGAAGCAAAAAGTTCACGAAAGTTATTTATGGTAAAAGCATCAAATAATGAAGGGAAGTCTTCGACATCACATTTTGCGGACTCGTCATTTTTAAACTTCGACGGATGGTATATGTAAAACTTGGACAGACGAGCTACTTTTAAAAGGAAACTTTTAATATGCCTATACGTATTACAGCTAAGAATGTTTTTTAAAAAGATCGGTCAAGTATTTATCACCTTTCACTGTAAGTGGTTTAAGAGAGAGGAAGTGTTTATGAATTATAACATTTTATTCCAGAAATCGAATTCAGATACTCTCGGTCGCACATCGAAATTATCGTGAGACCAACGAGGTGGCTGCACTTTTATTTACTATCGGTTATGCCACATACAAAATTGAATATATAGGTGGCAAACTATTTTCCATCCAACCAACTAACAATCTAAATCGCATATCAGTCCGTCTGTATAGAGCAGCAGCGTAAAGAAGCACTCTCGTTTTCAATAGAGGGGAGCTAAATTTATTTTGGAAAGTTGCTAAAACAAAGATAAATTTGAATCGACTCGCCGAAGATTAATGTACTAAGTTTAGATGGGCTGGCCCTGACGAGAACGAATGTCGTGTTAACTTTCACGAGTATGAGATTAGTTGACGAACTGTTTTTCGAAGGAAATTAATACTTTGACTTCATTACTGTTGGCCTTCAGGGAATTTGGGCGTTCAACGTTGGTATCGATGTTATTAACGTTGGAATTAAAGAGTATTGGATTTTTTTTTACTTTCATACTCATGCTTTTATTCTAAAGACTATTCTAGACTTACAAATTCATTTCCTTATGCCGTCTCTTTAAATTAATTTCCCGTTTTGAAATATATCATTATGCTTACTTGATAAGTATATTTCGTAATTAATTTTTGATACCTATATAAGAAGATCAATCCTACGCATCAATTGAAGGTAAAACTGATAATCTTTTTAATCCTCTAATGTTGCTAGAATAAAAGCAATCAAGTCTCCTGAAAATCTAAGTTTTATTCATCTAGATAAAACTATCCGTGGCATTAATTAATAATCTTCCATCAATTTTTTTTGTTCCTAACAAAAGAGTCTTCGACAAAACTAATTTTATCCTTCTTTACTTTGCGATACAATCAAAATCATTCGACTGTGGTGCCACGATAACGATTATTCCAATTCTATTATTTATTTTTTCTAATCTTTAACAGACCTCGATGTAAAGTCTGCAAATACTCCATTATAACTTTATGGAAATCTATTTTCTGAAGCTGAAGACGACAAACAGGCATTGCTAACTCGGTTCTAACTATTCACGTGAAGTTTATACAAAGACGTCCAGGTGATAATATAATCCAAACAGTTAATCTCATAACGCCCAACAAACACATAACTCACGATGCATTTGGAGTTACCGTAACTCAGCGTATAATCAAGACACTTCCATGCATCCTAGTTAGTGAACGAAATACGAAGATGCACGCTGAGCGTTGTTTGCGTACTAAATATAGTTAGGAACGTTGTGGCTCAACGTAGCTTAATGAATAGAATAAATAATCACGTGCAGGTTTTGAATGTTGCTTTAATTTCCTTCGACTCAACAAGGACTTTTGAGATTCTAGTATACCTATGTATGTTCTGTGAAAAATAGTCACATACGCAGTCACTGTACTCGTAGTCTCGTACTGTTTTCTGTAGAGAGTCGATTAGGGATCCATTGTCTGTCTCAAAATAGTTTCCAAAATATATTGATAGAATTGTTGAAGGTGTGAAAATGAAGATTACGATTGTGGATAAACCATACCCTGACTTCCTGTCTTTGTATATAGAGGACACAATGATCTTACGGCAATAATGAAGAGGATTTATTCAAATTCTAGAGTGGATTCTGCGGAGGTGGGCGGACTTACTCGTGCGTTCTCCGTAGCCATTAAAAAAATTATGATGCCATAACAAATTGATGGCACACCGTATAAGAGCAGCGAAGCCTTACACCCCGTCTGATTCCGTGTCTACGATTTTGTTTGTGAAATTAGATTATCAAGTAATGTTGAACTAATCTCGACGGTGGCGCGGTCAAACCCCAGGCACACACCTCTGACTTTTCGAAATTATATGTGTATTCACAAATAATTATCACGAACTTTTTTCTTTCTTTCTTACTTTAACGGTGAAAGGAAAACATCGTGATGAAACCTGCACACCTAAAAAGTTCTTACGAATTTCTTAGGTGTGTAGTCCGCCACATCGTCATTCATAACGACCACCACGTCATCATTCATTATCACGTTATGATGACGTCACGCTAGGCTCCACCCCTTAATCAGGTGATATTTCTAATGCTACAGTAACTCCAAAACGGCGCTTTGGCTAGATAAATATTTGTACATGAAGTATGAATTTGTTCGCGGAATTGATTTATAACGGCCACTAATCTAATTATAAGGATGCTAGAATCAAAATAATTATGTTGGATGCGGTGTGTACCTTTACCATTTCAAAAGCTCAACAAGTCATAGCATTGCTAGGTATCTATAATTGTGCTGTATCAGTTTTCATACTTTCTAATTTTAGGCACCTCCTTTACCCCCAACTTTTGGTCTAGTTGCTTGTCCTTTAAACATTTCGGGCTTTATTGTATTGTTGTGCTTCCACATAACATGTTTTTTTTTGGAGGATTCAAACTAATGACTTTTACCTATCTCCTCTTTTTTAACCGACTTCAAAAAAAGGAGGAGGTTATCAAGTCGATTGTTTTTTTTTTATGTTTGTTACTTCAGAATTTTCGACTGTGTGGACCGATTTTGATGATTCAATCACTACAATATACATACCTAGCATCACAGTGCCCAGCAGTGGGACGTATATGAGCTGATGATGATGATGATGAATAATAATAATATGAGAATCCTTCCTTGGCTGACACCGCCTCCAAAAATAACAATAATTAAAACTACATTATATTATCGTAATAATTTGATTGACTTTTAAGTAGTCTAATATTTTTCATTTCATTTTACTTAAGAGAACTTTAAAAAATATTTTAATCATTGTTTGTTATTCATAGGTATGTATTGAGTAAGATTTGAGGCCTAGCTTCTTGCGTCGTAAACACATAGATCGTACAGTACATATTGATGAAGAGAAATAGTAAGTTGATTATTGAGTTATAGAAGAATACGCAATTATTTTATTACTTTTTAGTGCATTTTAATTTGTTTTGGAATAGATTTTTTGAAGGCGGTTTTTTGTGTTTAATATGTTTGTACTATGATTAATTAGTGATGTGATTAGAGTATTGATCGCATCGAGGTTTAGGCGCGTAGTCTAGAATCTC
Source organism: Hemaris fuciformis (assembly GCA_907164795.1). Taxonomy (NCBI): domain Eukaryota; kingdom Metazoa; phylum Arthropoda; class Insecta; order Lepidoptera; family Sphingidae; genus Hemaris; species Hemaris fuciformis. The sequence goes on from OU015454.1 coordinate 4,848,442, forward strand.
GGCGGTCGCGGGATCAAAACCCAAGCACACACCTCTGACTATGTCTCTCTCTGACTATACTAGAATTATCACTTACTTCTTTGAAGGAAAACATTGTGATAAAACCTACACACCTACAAGTTCTAAGGAATTTCTTAGGTGTGTAGTCCGCCAACCCGCACTAGGCCAGCGTGGTGGACTAAGGCCTAAACCCTCTCAATGGTAAAGAAGGCCCGTGCCCAGTGGGGCGTATAATGGGGTGATGATGATGATGATAATTAATATTAGTATTTGAACAGTAAAAAACAACTCGAGGCATTTCATTTGTCATGTGTCTCAATCCTAATGAGGAAGGATTATGATCTCCTTCTCTTTGCTAGGAAGTTTGTACCCAATGGAAGGGTGTTTTTCAGCTAAAGTAGATAACAACACAACATGTCTGCAATAACGTGGCTCATTGTCCCCAGTAGCGGCTTACGCAAATTCAGCTGTACAAAGTTGTGTGCCCGAGGGGTTTCATTTAGCAAATTATAGGCGCTTGAATTGTGAGCCTCTGATGATAGGTATTCTCCAGCAATTTCATCAAATATTCATGTACACTAATTTCGATCGCGAGAATATTCGCTAACGTGTGTTCCGCAAATTAGTTCGTTTTGTACACTGCCAATCATATGCTAAGTGTTTTAGAACTTTTTGAATTTTTTGAATGACGTTTTTATGTCAATTTATCAATTTAGTTAATAAGGTAGGAGAGGTTACTGTTATAATTGAAATAAAATAAGTTAATTTCGCGGCATAATATTAATATATAAAAACGACAGTGCTCAAATTAATTATTAAGTTATATTTAAACATTTTATTTAGTTACGGTTTTAAAGGCAGATTAAAAGTTGAAAGCAAAAATTAATTGATAGACACATAATATCTGAAAAACATAATTGAGTGTTTGATTCTATATAATTATATATATATACTCAGCCTATCGCGAACGAAGGTCTCCCCAAGTAGGCGCCAACCATCCCGGTCTTGAGCAGCCCTTATCCATCCGCTACCCGCCACCTTTCTCAAGTCGTCGGACCATCGTGCTGCAGGACGTCCTACACTACGTCTACCTAATATTTGATTCTATGCTAATACTTATTATTTTCTATTTTCTTTTTTGGACACAAAAGAAACCTTTATTAATAGACAACACTAATAAGTCTTTATTCGAGAATCAAACCTGAAATCTATCATTTTTCAGGTTCTAGTCAAGTTTTCTATAAAAGCTGCAATAAAACCTAACCACTAGTTTTCAAGTTCTACATAGAATCTTGCGTCATACCTAGTGTTATATTAGTTCTTTGGGCCGTTTCAGTAATAATATTTGGACTAAAATACACAGCCTTAACTTTATGTCTAGTTATAAATAAAACCACAGAACAGTTGAATAAGACTAGAAAGGAAATGTCAGCATGCCGAGCATACCTACGATTATGCTTATCTTATCTTATTTTATTCAACTGTTCTTTGAATAAAACCCACCTTTAAAAGGATATTTAGAAGATAACAGCCCGACATAATTATGTGAACTGCTAAGAGGTAATTTTAATTGTTTCTAACGAGTCGACATCTATGACACAGTTGGTTAGACACCATCTTGTGAAACAAGACGCCGCCGGATCGATCCCCGCACTGAAAAAATGGTTGTGTTAGCCACAAATATGTTTCGGGTCTGGGTTTTTATGAGACCGAAAAGACTCTCGTAGTGTCGTAGACTCGTAATAAAAGTATCAAAATACCTATCCATAAGACTTGTATCTTATTGTGGAGTCAGAACTACATATGTATGTAACCGTTGCGTATATATATATTTTTATTGCTGTCGAAGGCAGATGAGCGTACGGCCACTTGACTTAAGCAATATTAGAGGTGCAACCAATCTGACGCCCACCAAGGAGGAAGTAATACAAAATAAATAAATAAAGGACTTTTGGCAGCTTAAATCGATACGGTACGCGGGGAATGATAATTTCTGGCCGCAGTAAATTTGTTATCAGATACCAGTGCAATTTTCGTGTGTTAGTATTGTCTTTATAGTCAAAGTCAAAGTCAAAGTCAAAATATCTTTATTCAAATAGACTTTTACAAGTTCTTTTGAATCGTCAATTTTACACATCTTAATTTTTAAACTATTGCCGCTTCGAAACGTGTTATAGCTGTGGAGAAGAAACGGCAAGAAACTCCCTCAGCAACACGACATGTCATTTTTTCTTTAAAAAAACAGCAATATAATTATGTCTTTTTTTCATTACATTATTTAAATTTTACATTATAAATGTCATAACGATACAAACTGTAGCAACAAAACAAAACTCCGATCAATTTACTTACTCCCAGGGCTTATTATCTTCAATAAAATCTGAAACTTTATAGTATGCTTTTTTGTAAAGCTTATCTTTAATTGATTTCTTAAACATTGTCAAGGGAAGCTCTCTAATAGCCTTCGGAAGTTTGTTATAGAAGCGTATACATTGCCCCATAAAAGAGTTATTAACTTTCCGGAGACGAGTTACGTGTTGAACGAGATTACATTTGTTCCTAGTATTTTTATTGTGTACATTACAAATTTTATCTTTTGGACGTACATTAAGTTTTCGTATATAAACTGACAAGTGAGGGTAAGAATATTTATTTCCTTAAATTTTTCTCTAAGTGAAGCCCTGGGACCTAAATTATAAATAGCCCTAATGGCTCTTTTTTGCAAAACAAAAATAGTGTTAATATCCGCAGCGGCTCCCCACAAAAGAATACCATACGACATAAGGCTATGGAAATAGCTGAAATAAACCATTCTTGCCGTTTCCTCGTCAGTCAGACGTCTGATCTTTTTCACTGCATATGCCGCTGAACTTAATTTGCTTGCCAATTGTTGAATGTGCGGTCCCCACTGGAGTTTTGCGTCTACCGTAATTCCCAGAAATGTAGTAGACGCAACAGGATCCAGTTCTTCACCGTTAATTTGTACAGTGGTTTTTAATTGCTTAACATTGGGCATTGTGAATTTAACACATTTAGTTTTTTTCGCATTTAAAAGTAAATTATTATTATCAAACCACTGAACAACTTTACGAAGTGCATTGTTTACTTCGTCAAAATTCATATCACCCATGAAGTGCCATAGGGCACGTAGCTCAACTGCTATTGAAAGGAGTTAGGCCCTATTCCACCATCCTGGCCTAGCGTGGGTCAGTAGAAAGAACATACTTAAGATTTTTTGTAGAGGTCTTAGATATGCAGGTCTCATTGCTATGTTTTTCTACTCCATGAAACGTGCCAGTAGGAAACAGCTAATTAATGGCTTTTAAAAGCCCAAACAAAAATAATTCTTAATTACCGTTGTTATAACAGGGCTTAAACAGGGCAAAGTTAAATATTCAATATTCACACAAAAGGATTTATTCAAATACGCCAATCGGAATGGAGTAATCGCTTTGAAGTTTATTTTTAGATTTTATTACGTATGGTAAACTTTTTGAATGTAACAATTTTAAATAAAAGTATTTTCGTTGTAGTCACCTCGTATAATAAATAATAATAATAAATAGCCCGTTATTTGTCATCATAATAACAGCTTATAAAAATAAAAAGTAAATAAAAATAGTAGACAAATTGGCGGCTTTATCGCTAAAATCAATAAGCTTGTATACTGTATTTCAAAAAAATTGCTATATTGGATTCGATTCCCTTAATAGTCACCAACCGAAAAGTCTCCCATACTTTCATTAGAAAGTATTCTGGGTGACTTAATACCCACGTGACAAGACTAATATCTTAGTGTAGACATATAAAAGTGTTTTTTACGAGTATCAACTAAGCCTTTACCATATCGAGCAAAATTACCCCAAAAACTGTATAACCATAATTTAATTACTAATCCTATTAACGCCAAATCCATTGACGTACTGACCGCTAAATTACTTCCATTCATAGATTCCCTGTCCATTCACCATTTTACCATCTGGTTAGAATATCTCATTAATAGTGGTCACAAATCATTTCATTGTCCCTGCTCGAGATAGTGGAAGGTATTAAATATTATCATCTGGCCTGACAGTGTCAGTGGGACCGCCATGAACGATTAATTTATCGCGATCTACGATTTATCTTCGTCAGCCGCTTGCGGAAGATTTGTGGAATGGTAGTGGAGTTGTCCTAGTTTAGTGGGATGGCTGTATTTTTTGTCCGGTATACATACGTTCAAAATATACCCGAAGGAATAGGTAAGATCATAATGTAATAACTACCCGGTGAAGTGAATCTAGGACTTTAAGTCACACTTTATTTACAGTATGCACTTCTAGAGTCCGGGATGAATCTGATATGTCCAAAAGAAAAAATCAGATAAGTTTGCTCCAACCAGATATCACGGATTAACCCGTAACCACTCTATGATACGTGGTTTTTCGATGCGGCAGGACTATCTAGTAATTATCATCATCATTATTATCAGCATCCTACTTATTTCCCACTTCTAGTCATTTGTTAAAATTTTCTTTTTTCTTTTTATCAGTAGGTTTTTACGATTTATTATTTATTTATTTACTGTTCTTATATTTATATCGCATGGTATAAAACATCTAATTTCATCTTTATTCTCAATCTTAAGACCACTTAAGAAGTGTTCATGAAATTACTCTTATAAGATCAATATCATCTGTTCATAAGCTTGATCGTCTGAATATTGAATTTCTATTTATACAACGCGTCCTAGTTTAAGACGTCCAAGCGAACATGAAGACTTAGCGCTTAGATTAATTGGAAATATGTTGATATGAACCAGCGCTATTTCTTCTTTTAAGTCCTATTTTTGGTTCAAGTTTTTTTTTGTTTTAGGCTTAAAAAATTATATGAACTCCTAATAGCAAAACTCAGTAACACTTTGCCTGATCCGGAAATTGAAACTAAGACCTACTAAGACTGCCTCGTGCTCTTGCTGTACAAGTATGTGCCGTGGGATCTAGAGGTCCTGGGTTCGATTCCCGGGTCGGGCAAAGTGTTATTGGGTTTTTCCATTAGGAAATTCTCAGTAACAGCACGGAGTCTGGAAATGTGCCCGAAAAACGGCAATAGGCTCGCCCCCTATTACGTGGGACTGATACATACCTGGCGAAATGTGGGTGCAGAAATGCACCTCTGCCTACTCCTTCGGGGAATACAGGCGTGAGTTTATGTATGTATGTATGTATGTACCTACTAAGACTTTTACATTTACCGCACAGCACATATTTATTCCTCATTAGACAGTACCTATACGAGTATTAGTGGTTCAAAAAAGTCCTAACTTTACCAATATGACCTATAAACGTACTAAATTGTATGCTCATGTTATATGTATGAATAGATAAAAATACTTTTAAGTATTTAAGTGGGACAGTCATAATTAATAAGAAGTGACACCGGCCAGGTTTGGAAAAAAAGTGTATTAATTACCTTTTCCTTAATAACTTAGACTTTAGACTTGAGGCGACACTTTAAAAGAAAATTATACTTAAGCCTGAGAACCAAACAAATGATTCGGCTATTGGTTCGTAATTACAACCAGAATCACTGTTCCTTGCTTTTGCCACTACCAAAGTTCCTTCCATATAAAATCAGCAATGTATATCCAATCCAATCCAATCCATCAGCCAATCGAAGTCCACTGCTGGACATAGGCCTCTCCCAATGACTTCCACAGGGACCTGTTGGAAGCAGCCTGCATCCCAGCAAGCAGCTGACATTGCTGTCAGCAATGTATAATACAACTAAAATAATTTTCCCTCATCTTCAGCCATACAAAAAAATATTTAAATAATCCGTTCCAAATCTCAAGAGATAAAATCCGTGCTCAAATTCAAGATATACCATCTGTCATTTAAAAGCAAAAGAACCCTAAATTATGTCCGAAATATTTATTAACGTCAAACACAAAACGCAAAGCAAAGGAGAGAGTAAAACAAAACATGAAAAATGCCCGCTTTAAGAGGATATTTTACTTCTTTATAATTGTTTTTCCTTATCTGCTGTTCCACGTAAAACATTGCGAGAAACGCAGACATTTTCCGCTATGGAGAAATCCATTGTTCCACCCTCCGTTATCATTTGAAAAGGAAAATTGCGAATAAAAATTTTATACCCACTCTTCATGGATAGATTTTTTTGTATAAAAATACGCTGAAGTTTATATAGTGTTCGTCCTTTATCTTTGCTTCAAGAGACGGCACGTTGCTTAAAGACTACTGTTGTGTTCAGTTGTACCAGTGGCGGTACTTCCATGGAAGCCCAAAAGCCCAGCATGCCTTACAAAATGCCGAATAATATTATCTCAAATTTTTTATTTAACAAAAGTTATTTGACAAATAAATGAGATTATCCTGACCCTACAATAAACAATTATAAATTAGACATTACACAATTAACGTGTAACACTTTTGGGCTTCTATGAATGTACCGCCACTAAGTTGTACTCATCTACACTTTTGAGCTATTAACTGAGTTTCTTGATCATCGTTATCATTTCAAAATAAGCTTCATCACATATAAATTTCGAAAAGATTCTGAGTTTGCTTCTTGCTTCAGTAACCTTATTAGATGCCTTACAGACAGCTTCTATGAAAACGTTTATGACAAGCGTATTGAAGTCGTGATGGCCTCGAGGTTGAGGCACGGGGTTGAGAATCTCGACGGTCGCGGTTTCAAACCCCAGGCACACACCTATGACTTTTCGAAGCTATGTGTGTATTCACAATGAATCATATTTTAACGGTGATGGAAAACATCGTGAGGTTGCACACCTAAAAGTTTTTAGGAATTACTAAGGTGTGTAGTCCGCCAACCCGCACTAGGCCAGCGTGGTGGACTGATGCCTAAATTTTGTCAGTTGTAGAGGAGGCCCGTACCCAACAGTGGAACGTTAGAATGTGAATGTGAGTTAAAATTTGGCCTTAGTCCACTATTCTGAACTATTTCAGGTCTGTATTCTTTAAGAATGTACATATATGTTTTTTTTTCCAACAATATGCGGATATGAAAAAAACATTTATTCTTTCTCAGATATCCAGCACACAAATAATAATCTCATTGATCGAAACCGCAAATTGAAAAACATGCTTTCATATTACGTTCTTTCGCGAACGTAAATATTTTCAGAGCGCCAATGCGAACGCATGGGAGAATTAATTAGATTTTTCACATTTTAGCGAGTTCGTGCTGATAAAATCACTTGTCTCGTGTTGATTTTAATTGGACATAGTTTACATCGGGCGTTGTTTCGATACTCGCGAATTGGTATAAATTGAATGTGCCATTTTTGTTCGTGGACTGTCTGAGTTGAGAGGAATACCTATAAACACTAACGCTTGTATATTTTAAATGGGAGGCATACGTAGGACTTTAAAACAGCTGGCAAAATTTGCTGCCCTCCTTTTCAGCGATGTTTTATTGTATGGCCTTATCTATCATGTACTGTTTAATGTTTTAAATAATAATCATCATCATCAGCCGAAAGACGTCCACTGCTAGATATAGGCCTCCCCCAAAGACTTTCAAAGTGCTCTGTCGGAAGCAGCCTGAATCCAGCGGCTTTCCGCAATCATTGTGATACGTGAACTGATGATTTAAATAATAATCATTATAAATAGTAATTTTACTCTACGAGTAGTTTCAGAAATGTCCTTTGTCGTATCAAAGTAAACATTGTCCAAATTTCAATTAGTCTGTCCTCTTTGACACACATATTCTCTGTAATCTTTACCTGTAGGGCTTGGTAAATAAGGCCTAAGTAATTTAGACCTGGCTTTACCTCTGCCTTTTAGATATTCAAAATATTTTCCTTTTGAATGTTACATTTTTATTCTTAAAATAACTCTTTGAGCAAATTGTTTTGAAGGCTGTCTTAAAATTTACCGAGCTAAATTAATTAGTTACTAACTCATAAGAAGCCAAAAAAGGATTTAAAGTATAGACCAACATTGCCTCTTTTAAATCGCTTAGAAGTGAAAGTGATAGCAAAATGTTCCTACTATGCCTTCACTTCTAAATCATTTCTTAATAATAATTTAAAATATTATTATTATCTGAACTATATAACGAAATATTTGCTTTTCGTACCTACGAGAATGTCTCCCTTTCCATGCAACCAATTTACTAGTGTTCCGTACTGCATATTATTGTTCAATTAGTTTCATAAAAAAAGAAATACTTTTAAATGCAATTCTGACGCCCACACAGTCAACTCTAGCACAGAAACTAGTTCTTAACTATTTTCAAATAATGAAATCAAGTCTATGACATTTTAAAAGAATTTAATTGGCCAACCATTTTTTAAATTGAACAACGTACTAATTACAAGATTAAAAGCTAGGAAATGAGCTGAATGGCGCCCTAGGGATGATTGTTGTCGTTTTAAACGGCTTTAAATTATTCTTTCCAAGAGTTTCCTGCGAGTATTTCCTTAACACTAATTACATCTGCAGATTTAAACGTGGCTTCCCTTTTTTACAGGCTGTGTCCCGTCATTTCACCTGCGTAGTTTCTGTGTCTGTTAGAATCATCATCATCATCAGCCCATATACCTCCCACTGCTGGGCATAGGCTTCCTCTACAACTGAGAGGGTTTAGGCCTTAGTTCATCATGCTGGCCTAGTGCGGGTTGGCGGACTACATACCTAAGAAATTCCTAAGTACTTTTAGGTGTGCAATCTCACGATGTTTTCCATTACCGTTAAAATAAGTGATGATTCATTGTGAATACACACATAACTTCGAAAAGTCGGAGGTGTGTACCTGGGATCAGAACCGGCGACTGCCGATATTCTCAACCGCGCACCTAAACCTCGAAGCCATCACTACTACTCGAGGTCATTACTACTTATATATCATCATCATCATCATCAGCCTCTCTTACGTCCACTGCTGGACATAGGCCTCTCCTATGGCACGCCACTGGGCTCGATCTTCGGCCTTCCTCATCCAACCGCAAAGAGATGATATATATACTTACACACACTCATTTATTTTAGATAACCGTACCAAACTGTCATCCCATCAGAACATACATATAACAGTCAAAACTGACACATTTCGCATCAGTCCGGCCATCAGTTTATCAGGTTTGCCCGCAGTACTTACGGTAATGCATTCCGAGCCATGCGCGGCGCGTGACACCTCATTAAGTTACACGGCATTTTGCTGGCGAACGCTTAATTACCAGATTTGGTCCAGTTTTTGATGTGCACTGTTCATATCTCACAGAAACGTGTAATTTTGAGTGTTTGTTTATGTTCCCTATTCTAATGTAAGGCGAATTGCATTTTTTTTTTAACTCAAGAAGTAGTAAACAGTTTTGTTCTTTTATTAAAAATACATAAATACAAAATCTCAAGCCTGTATTTCGAGAAGGGGTAGGCAGAGGTGCATTTCTGCATCCATATTTAGCCATTTGTTTTTTCATCCCCCATAATGTGACGCGAGCCTACAGACAGACACAATTCCAAACCCCGTGCTGCTACTAAGAATTTCCTAATGGAAAAACCCAATTACTTTAAATAAATTATTCCTTCCTATTGCTTATAGACCTGTTGGCGATACATCGTACAATAAGATTATCCCTGATATAATTGTTTTAGGGCAAATTAGATATTTTGTTCAGTTTATTTACAGCCATAGCATTACCTAAACACGAGCTTGCAAAGGGAATCTGCCAGTTCGTTGCCCTCAACGAGACAAATATTTTTATGATCCACATATAAATGCACCCAACATTCATATACATAGTTTTGTGTCGTTTGTTTCAGAGACTACGATAGACTTTTAGGTCTGACAAACACACAAACCCGAAACAAATACTTTTGATTACGTTACCATTTGTCTCAATGTGCTTTATGCTATTTTGTTTCACAAACTATTGGCTAACGAAATGCCTCACAATGGCTGTCATAAAACTAACACTTTACTTTCAAGTCTCATCTTGCGACAATATAATTCGGACGAACCAAGCACAAATTCAAAATGTAATTCACCGAACCAGATAACTAAGCCCGGAAGCTTATTATTACATTTGACAATGTTGACAGTGCTAGCGTGGCTTGTCGTGATTTATAAGCATCGCAGGTGACCCAGTTGTGACGTGTGCGCCCAAGTAATGAGGCACATTGTGATGAGATCAGCGGGTGAAGGTTTTTGGCAATTCTGCATGGCATGACGTAATTATATTGTAATTGTAGAGTATTTATTTCGGTCCATTAATAAACTACCTTGTGGCACAACTATGAGACAATTTTTTTACGTGAGGGTGCAACATTACAATTCAATATTTTGTCTCCTACTTTGCTGTGGAGAGTAACTTTATATATTTTTTAGGGTTCTGTACGTCCGAATAAAAAACGGAACCCTTATCCCTCTATAACCCTCACTCGTGTGTCCGTCTGTCCGTCCGTCACAGTCAATTATCTCCGAATCTACTAGACCAATTAAGTTGAAATTTGGTACACATATAAATTTCTGTGACCCAAACGCAGAGATGTGACGTAAATAGATGAAATCTGTGTATAGGAGGTTAATTTTGGGGGAAAGGTGTTTTTTTTTTTTTGGAATCTGCATATTGTATGGAAGGTCTTGTTGTGAAGATCTTAAATGCATTTTTTTGTAATTTTAAAATAAAAAGTTTCCAAGTTATTCAAGAAAATAGACGAAAATTGACATTGACAATTGCCCCCCCCCCCCCCTACCCTTATCTCCGAAACTACTGTACCTAATTTTTTGAAAAAAATACAGAAATTAGTTTCCTACTTGTAGTGTACACGTAATATTAATAATTAATTGTAAGGTAAACGTGAAAATAAATCATAATACGTATAAGCGCTGTTCCCCACTCAAACCGGTTCACTACTACCTGTGATGTCGGACCGAGTGGACGTGTCAGACGCTATTGAAACCAAGCTTAAGTAGTTTTATTTATACAAACCAAACCTGAAACATCTGGACATAACACTACTTATAGATTATAGATATAGGAAAACCCATAAAAAGTCCATGATATTACAATAAAATGGTAAATAAATCAATATTGTGCCTACCAACTTTCATTTGCAGGTGGAATGTGTGGGAGAATGAACATATTTTTCAACTCCAATGTTAAGTTAACATCGTAGGGAGCTCTCTTCACGCGACTTCAACTCACTTGTCCCGTTGTTTTCTGAATATATATACCTGCGGTAATGACAAATTAGGTTCCCTTAGATTCGCTGAGCTTCAGTGCTCGGCGTCAATACTGTGCGTGCTTAGTACGTTTTACTTTTTACTTTTCAATTTCCGAATGTATTTTATATTAAAGGTCTCGCTACCGCTTATTACTGTGACCTCAGCTTACGTCGTTTCCCCGGAGGTCCGTCTAGCTCTCAAGGGTGCTACTGGGCGCGTAGCTTAGAATGAGTTATGAACAGCGAGAAAACTTTTTATAGTTGTAGGTTGTAGCCTGTTTTCCGCTGGGCTACTCTTTACATTCAATAGGCATTTGACATAATTAACGATGAATGTATTCATGATGTCACATGCCTCACTTTATCTAGAAATATCTCTGTTGGAGTTTGTGGTAGATTAGGTGCCAGTTAAATACGCCGTGATGGCCTCGGTGTTTAGGTACGCGATCGAGAATCTCAACGGTCGCGGATTCAAACCCCATTCACACACCTCTAAAATTTCGAAGTTATGTATCACAAAGAATTATCACGTACTTTAACGGTGAAGGAAAACATCGTGATGAATCCTGCACACCTACATGTTCTTAGAAATTTATTTGGTGTTTAGTCCGCCAACCCGCACTATGCGACCGTGGTGGGCTAAGGTCTAAAACCCTCTCAGTTGTAAAGGAGGCCCATACCCAGCAGTGGGACGTATACGATCGCCGAGATTCTTTACCGCGCGCCTCAACCTCGAGACCGTCACATCTTGAATTGTAAAGTACTTTTATAATTATGAAGAATGTATGAGAAAAGCTGCATACCCGAAATTTCTCAGAATAGCGTGGTTAACTAAGAGGTACCTCCTCTTAAACGTCCGCGCCCAGCAGTGGGCCTATTACCTTCACTTAATATTACAATAGTCTACACATTATAAATTACTCTCATAATGTAATTTATAGTACGTGTGCATGTGTGTTTATGTGTATTTTTATTTTTTATTTTTTTTTGTATAGGTACTGTATTTTTGTGCTTACTCTTGTAGATCCGTAAATGGCTCAATCTGACTCTTTTATGTACATCTCTATTCTTTTGTATGCTCTGGATCCTCAAATTGTAGAAAATACATACATACATACATAACCTCACGCCTGTATTTCCCGAAGGGGTAAGCAGAGGTGCATTTCTGCACCCACATTTTGCCAGTATGTATCAGTCCCACGTAATAGGGGGCGAGCCTATTGCCCCTTTTCGGGCACATTTCCAGACTCCAGGGTGTTACTGAGAATTTCCCAATGGAAAAACCTAATAAAACTTTGCCCCACCCGGGAATCGAACCCGAGACCTCTAGCTCGCACGGCACATACTTGTGCCGCGAGACTACATTGTAAAACAAATAAATAAATAATAAACCACTAATACTAGCATGCAATCAAAATTTAAATTAGCACTTAATTTTTACATAATGTCTACTGATGTCAATACAATGTAGTACTGTTTCTTATTATCGAAATAATATTGGCTTTAAGTAAAGTAAGTCTAAACTTGAACTTAATTATCGTTGACAGCTTGCTTCATAGTTTTTGTTTACGCCGACCTCGTAATTAAGTTAAGCATTGTGTAAGTAAATTTCGAAGTTACGAGGCTTAAGCACGATAGCGCACCAGCATTTTCATGCAATTCTATTTGTGAACTAAGTATATTAAATGTGTTTATATAATTTTAAAATTCTTTACTGGTCCAAAGCTATAAGTGTGTTACCTAGAATGTCTCGTGTTTGGTTCTCGAAAACGTCATTGTTATAAAGTATTAAATCGTGATGGCTTCGGGGCGTAGGTCGCACGGTCGCAGGTTCAAACCCCAGGCACACACATTTGACTATTTGAATTTATGTGTGTATTCACAATAAATTATGATCGAATTGAAAATTGTATTGTACTTTAAAAGTCGTGATGGCCTCAAGGTTTGGGCACGCGGTCGAGAATCTCGACGGTCGCGGGTTCAAACCCCAGGCACACACCTCTGACTTTTCGAAGTTATGTGTGTATTCATAATGAATTATCACGTACTTTAACGGTGAAGGAAAACATCGTGATGAAACCTGCACACCTAAAAAGTTCTTACAAATTTCTTAGATGTGTAGTCCGCCAACCCGCATTAGGCCAGCGTGGTGGACTAAGGCCTAAACTCTCTCAATGGTAGAGGAGGCCCGTGCCCTGCAGTGGGACGTTAATGGGCTGATCATGGTGATTGTACTTTATTCGTGAAAGAAAACATCGTGAGGAAACTTGCATAACTAAAAAATATCAGAAACTTCTTAGGCGTGTAGTCCACCAACCTAAACTAGTCCAGCGTAGTGGACTACGACCTAATCCCTCTGCATTATACAGGAGGCCCGTGCCCTTTGGTGGGACGCATATGGGTTGATGATGTAAAGTATTCGAAAAAAAGAATATCAATAGAATCACTAAATGATTTCATATCGCTTAGATTCCCTATACTTCCGTCAACAATTTGTAAAGATCAGGCGTTAATATAAGAATGTATCGCCCATTTTATTTTATCACAGTTATTCGGGCACATTTACTAATAAAACTGGATTAACTAGTCGCACCATCGCACTCTTGCTTACTCCCACTGGAGATACTCTATAGTGAAGGGTAACACTCGTTGAGAAACAAGTACGTCTTCAACTTTTATATTTCTAACAACTTTTATATTTTAAAATATCAATCCGTCTTGCAACTGACAATTCCAACGACTGAGCTCGAACTGCTCAGCGACACCATTTTTATACACATCAATTGACGGTTTTATTTTTAAATATTTTTATAAAGTCCAATAATTAATTTATATTAATCAAGATTATATTCTCATTAAAGTTATTGACAATTTTAATTATACTTATAAGTAATAAAATCATCAATATGCAATTTTACTATTACTACAATAATTTAGTAAAAGGTCTGTACGCATAAGCTTTTAATAATGTAAATATATAATATTGTAAGGTATTATAATGAAATACATTTATAATTACTAAATATTACTATTTAGGCTAACAATAGTAAAAGAACCTTGTTGAAATATTTTTCCCCTTCAGAAAAACTCAAGGTATATTTCAAAACTCACACGATGAAAGTAGCCATTTTCATCTCTAATAAATGTTTGCGTGGGCTATTCTTAAGCGTTTCCTGGATTTAAGGCTTTGCTTTCGTCACTACAAAAGCCGTGGAATGCATTATTAGAACGTTAATGAGCAATTAGCGGCGTGCGGTTTGTGTCGCGTATTCGTGTCGTGGCCAATACAAGTGGCGGTAATGGACGATAAATTATTAATAGACTACGTTCCGCTTGAATGCGGCTTAAATAGATGAGGCTGCGGGGAAGGCAGTTTGTTCAGAAGCGTTGATTGTAACGCGTCTGTTTAGTGACATTGAGGTTCTTGGTTCGATACCTGGATTGAGTATTTTTTGGTATGGGAAAGGAGGCGAGCGAGCAAGTAAGCCAACCGATGTTAAGTGGTCAGCACCGCCCATAATACCACAGGAATCATTGGTGTGTTGCCGGCCTTTGTGGAAAATGTAGGCTCTAGAGTTTTGTTGGTTTCGTCCATTTGGAAATATTCAGTAGCACAATCTTTAGACTACATTCGAATTCTGAATTGGAAAAATTTCGAATTGTTCGAAGATTTTCGAATTATTCGAAAATAATAATAATGCAGTAAGTAAGCGAGTACTGATGTGAAAAGCGTAACATACTCTTTTTGAGTTGAATTTTTAAGTTAAAAAATAAAAACAAAACTCTTACAACAAAAAATATTAGTGATATTTTGAGTATCAGATTTTTGTGTTATACAATAGAGTACACAAATCACTTAAGCCTCAAATTATTTTTAAAAATTTATTGAGAATATTATACCTACATACATACATACATAAACTCACGCCTATATTCCCTGAAGGGGTAGGCAGAGGCGCATTTCTGCACCCACATTTCGCCAGGTATGTATCAGTCCCACGTAATAGGGGGCGAGCCTATTGCCGTTTTTCGGGCACAATTCCAGACTCCGTGCTGCTACTGAGAATTTCCTAATGGAAAAACCCAATAACACTTTGCCCGACCCGAGAATCGAACCCAGGACCTCTAGATTGCACGGCACACACTATTATATAATTATTAAAAAATATATACTATTCGATGCCTCGTGGTCTCGCGGTACAAGTATGTGCCGTGCGATCTAGAGGTCCTGGGTTCGATTCCCGGGTCGGGAAAGTGTTATTGGGTTTTTCTATTAGGAAATTCTCGGTAACAGCACGGAGTCTGGAAATGTGCCCGAAAAACGGCAATAGGCTCGCCACCTATTACGTGGGACTGATACATACTTGGCGAAATGCGGGTGCAGAAATGCACCTCTGCCTACCCCTTCAGGGAACACAGGCGTGAGTTTATGTATGTATGTATATACTATTCGATTCGAACGATATTCGCACACCCCTACTAGATAGTCTAAAATTATTCCCAAAATGAGCTCGCCTCCATAGCAATAAATAACGAAACGTAATTTATAAAATACAAACACAATCGGAGCCATAGGCGTGAGTGTACATGTAGTGTCTATTCTACATTTTAGTATCGGTTCGAACCTGATATGGCAAAAATAAATATCCATTGTATTATACAAATATTTGTTTCCGGTCAGGATAACTGTAAGATCAAAATTATCTCATAATTTCTGTTACCCATCATCATCAGCCCATATACGTCCCACTGCTGGGCACAGGCCTCCTCTACAACTGATTGGGCTTAGGCCTTAGTCCACCACGCTGGCCTAGTGCGGGTTGGCGGACTCACACCTAAGAAATTCCTAACAGCTTTAAAGTGCGCTGGTTTTCTCACGATGTTTTCCATCACCGTTAAACTAAGTGATGATTCATTGTGAATACACACATAACTTTGAAAAGTCAGAGGTGTGTGCCTGGGGTTTGAACCTGCGAGCGCCGAGATTCTCGACCGCGCGCCTAAAACTCGAGGTCATCATTGCTTTTGCCATTTCTACTACCCACTATGAAGAATTTTATGTGCGGTCATAAGTATTGACAGACTGTTGTATGTACATATATTCGATATGCGTATAATGTTTAAATGGTTTTTAATTAACTCCACAGTCATTAAGCAGTACGCTGTTACAAAGCAACATGCGCTTGTATCCAATCAACGGCTTAATTAAAGAATTGTTTTATTGTTCCGGCATCGTCATTACATTATGTGTCATAAGTGAGAATTTAATTATTTATTTAAATACGTACTCACGCTTGTATTCCCCAAAAGGGTAGGCAGAGATGCATTTCTGCACCAATATTTCGCCACGTTTTCGTTCCACACAATAGGGGGAGATTTTCTGGCACATTTCCAGACTCCGTGCTGTTACTGAAAATTTCCTAGTGAAAAAACTCAATAACACTGCGCGACCCAAAAATCCAACTTGTGACCTTTAAAAAGCCCGGCGCAGAGTACCTACTTGCACTACCACGAAGCAGTGAATTTAAATTAAATGGTAAATACGTACATATATACATACATATACCTCACGCCAGTATTCTCCGAAGGGGTAGGCAGAGGTGCAATGCTTCACCCACATTTCGCCAGGTATGTATCAGTCCCACGTAATAGGGGGCGAGCCTATTGCCGTTTTAGGGCACAATTCCAGACTCCGCGCTGCTACTGGGAATTTCCTAATGGAAAAAGTCAATAACACTTTGCCCGACCCGGGAATCGAACCCAGGACCTCTAGATCGCACGCCACATACTTGTGCTGCGAGACCACGAGGCAGTCAAGTAAATACGTCACACCATATAGCGAAAAACCAGACTTTCAAGTATTCAGTTTAGTAGAATTTTCCGTGTAACTCATACTTTTGCAACCCTAACACAGAACATCTTCAAGGAAATGTTATGCTGACTTGAGCTAATTATTAAGCTTTAATTCAAACATGAAGATCAAACTTGAACAGCTGAAAGTTACAGCGGATCCTGCCTGGTTTATCGTATAAAGTTCTTATTATAAAACTTGAGCACTGGTTTTATCATGACAATACCTATATGAGTTTAAGTAAATATACTTATCTTGTACTTCGACTGCCTTGTGGTTTCGCGACACAAGCAAATGCTATGCGATCTAAAAGTGTTATTGGGTATTTGCATTAAGAAATTCTTAGCAACAGCACGGAGGCTAAAAATGTGCGCGACAACGGCAAAAGGCTCGTCCGCTGTTACGTGGGACTAAAACATACGAAATATGGGTGCAGAAATGCACTCTGCCTCCCCTTCACGGAATATAGGCATGGAGTTATGTATTTATGTATTTATCTTGTAAGTATTATTTTATAAGTATGTAGACCGCGATGGCCTTTCATTTATACATACATACATACATAAACTCACGCCT
Source organism: Hemaris fuciformis (assembly GCA_907164795.1). Lineage (NCBI taxonomy): Eukaryota > Metazoa > Arthropoda > Insecta > Lepidoptera > Sphingidae > Hemaris > Hemaris fuciformis. The sequence continues at coordinate 4,866,067 of OU015454.1, forward strand.
GTAATCCCTGATGGGGGTAGGCAGCGGTGCATTTCTACACCCACATATCGCCAGGTAATAGAGATCGAGCCTATTGCCGTTTTTCGGGCACATTTCCAGACTCCGGGATGCTATTGAGAATTTCCTAATGAAAAAACCCAATAACACTTTGCCCGACCCGGGAATCGAACCCAGGACCTCTAGATCGCACGGCACATACATTTACCGCGAGATCACGAGACAGTCTTCATTTATAGATATTTAAATTTCGAATTCGAATTTCACAGTATTGACGCCTAGCACTGAAGCTCAGCGAATCTAAGAGAACCAAATATGTCACGATCCTGAAACGAAATTAATCCGAAAAAATATAAAGGAGGAGTTGGAAAACAAAGAGTTGTCCACTTCGTATTGATAAGTGTAGGGCTTAGATATTTTGCACCATACTAATGTGTGTCCTATTGTTTATATTGTATGCACGTTTACAAAACTTATTCGAATACACGCATACATACCTTGCTTTACAAATATTTATAAGCCTTAAAAGCATTTGATTTTTTTTTCTTGCAAAGATTACTTTCCAGTTGTCGAAAAATGAATATAAAAAAATATTTAATTATGTTAATTGTACATGAAGATGAAACTACAAAACTAAATAGCGCTGGCAAATTGCATTCCGCTATGAACTAAATTAAATAAAAATTGTGAGCTTGTAAAACTAGCATAAAAATTACCGACCCATTTCCAAGGGGAGCGTTTTAATTAATTTACCCGCCTGCTCAATTAAAAGCTAAGGAAGGAACTATTATACCGCACCTAGTATTATTTCCGTGCACCTAACTTCATAACAAATAACAAACCGCCAAGACTCAGTGTTTTGCAGTTTCAAACTATTGCCATCGGAGCGGTCCTGTCCAGAACAACTCCCGACTCTCGTAACTTGCATTCTTACCAGAATCAAGGAGAAATTATTTAACTTTTTTATTGAAACAACAAGAAACTTGGTGGATAAAAATGTATTTACGTAAACCGTTTTTGTACTAGGGTGGCGTCCTGAGCTAAAAGTTGGTTGAAATAGTGTTATTAATTTTCAATTTTTACTTATTAATTACCTGGCGAAACGTGAGTGCAAAAATGCACCTCAGCCTACTCTGCGAGGAATACTGGCGTGAGGTTATGTATGTATGTATTATTTGCGTTGCGGGGTAAAAACAATTTAGGTAGGTACCTATAAAGAGTTGCAGAGCGTGACCAGTTGGTGGCAGGTCTGTGCTTACCTCTGTCGATTCTGGAATCCGAGAGTTACAGTGGCTTATTTGTGGTGGGATATTCTCTATACAAACAAAGATCTAATGTAGGCTACAGATATTCCTACAAGTGATGTTTAAAATTTATAACGAGTATGAGGATTGTGGAGCACTAAGGTCTTCTGTCACTCAGTTCTCTGTCATCAGTTATTACAATTATGGCGATTTATTTACGTTGATCAGGAAACGCATGATTTGATTTGACGGTGTTGATTAAATTTTTAATTTAAGAAAAACAATAACAAGCCCTACACTACGTTTGCCGAGTCGCGGTCTCCACTCCAGAACCCGTTTCTCCCAACGGTTGTCGGTTCTGCGATAAATGTGACCTGCTCACTGCCTCTTCAGTGTAGGGCGCCTTCTGGCTAGGTGGGATGACGATATTCGCAGGATGGCTGGCAGCGGTTGGATGAAGAGGGCCGAAGATCGAGCCCAGTGGCGTACCATAGTAGAGGACTATGTCCAACACTGGACGTAAGAAAGGCTGCTGATGATGATGATGAATAAAAAAACCCATCCTTTTGACTATACAGGCATAAGTCTGTATTTATCAATTATTTTATTTGCAGGTACACACACATACTGGCAAAAAGATCGTTACATGTATGTTAAAAACGAATACAGTCTTGTTGATCCGTATATATTACCTGAAAAAAGGCCTCCCTTTGACCCTGAGAATATTCCCGACTGCTACTGCCCCCGTCTGTATTGGCCCGTCTGTGGATTCAACAACATCACTTACGTCAATGCCTGCATCTTGCAGTGCATCAAAGAAACGAAGATGCGTCGAGAAGGGCCCTGTGTTACTTACAGAAGGAGTAATTTAATTGATTACAACATCACTCTACCTAAAGAATGGAAGAATAATAGCAGAGATGTCTTCATTGGAGCTGGTAATACAGGGAAGGTTTCAAAAGATGCCAAAGATGATGAAAGTGGAAATCTAACAAGCCTAGATACTGTAGATATAACAGTACCTGCTGAATGGGAAAACAACGTTGATGCTGCTAAATTTCTTGCTAACAATTTTACTGGGCTAGAAGTTTGAATTGTATTGGATTATTTTGTTTTATTTTCTGTAATATGGATATGATAATTAAAGTTTATTTTATCTTGATGGTAACATCTATTTAGCTTTATCGTATCCAGCACCTAAGATTTCCTGCTCAATTTACTTTCAATTGCCCAACCTTCGATACATTTCACTATAAGATTATTTTTTATAAACATTTTTTTTTTAAATCTGGAACGGCAAAGTGACTCCACTGTACCTGATGGTAAGCACAGTGGAGTCCAGAAAAATAATACCGACCAGCGAGAAACGATGGTCACCCGCTGGTCGACACAATCATGCCGGCCCGATACATACATACATAACCTTATGCTCGTATTCTCCAAAAGGATAGGCAGAGGTGCATTCCTTCACCCATATTTCGTCAATTGTGTTAACATCCCACGTAATAGAGGACTAGACTACTGCCGTTTTTCGAGTACAATTTCAGACTCCATGCTGAGAATTTCCAATGGAAAAACCCAATCACACTTTTCCCGACCCGAGAATCGAACCCAAAACCTCTAGATATCACAGCATATACCCACTTATACCGCAAGAGTAGAGTTGGTATTTGTATTTAACAAAAAGATAATATTTTAAATCATAATATGATTTCCAAGTAATATATTGGATAAAGTATTCATAGGTACCTCCTATTCGCAATATGTTTAGACATTAATTTTGAATTTGGATTTCGATTTTATTCCCTCTAGTTTACATTTATAATATTATAATAAAACATCGAAAGTCATTCAATGCACGTAGAAACTATATTTCAACTATTTGGTACAGACGAAAATATTCTTTCGTCCGTAATACCTAGGGCACGTCTCAAGTTTGCATGAATTCGTTATCTCCAATGAAAAATGCAAAGAATAGAGCCTAAGACGGATATAAATCACGCATGCATAAAAGATAAGATCTAATTTTTGAAGACGTCGTGGGTCACGCACGCACAACGTTAGAATTACGTATTGACCTAAGTACAAAAGGTCAGAAAGGGTCAAAAGGCAAAAAGGTTAAAGGATTCTTCACATAAGGCGTGGTCATTACGTGTGAATATCCGTTAATGGCCGCTCGTCACACCGACGTGTAATGGACACTATCTATCGATTTTTTTAATGGGATTAAATTAAAAGTCGTCATTTTGTAATTCGTGATGGCCTCGAGGCTTAAGCGCAAGGTCGAGTCAAAGCTTGGCGCTTGCGGGTTGAAACCCTAGGGACACACCTCTGACTATTCGAAGTAATGTGTGTATTCACAATTAAAAATCACGTATTTTAACAGTGAAGAAAAACATCGTGAGGAAAAGTTCTTAAGAAATTTCAGCGTGATATACTAAGGCATAACTTCTCGCAATTGTAGAATAGGCCTCTGTCCAGCATTGCGGCTTATATGGGTTGATAAGCTTCCTCCACTTTTTACACCATTTTTCATCATCAGCCCAAATACGTCCTACTGCTGGGCACGGGCCTCCTCTACAACTGAGAGGGTTTAGGCCTTTGTCCACCACGCTGGCCTAGTGCGGGTTGGCGGACTACACACCTAAGAAATTCCTAAGAACTTTTTAGGTGTGCAGGTTTCATCACGATGTTTTCCTTCACCGTTAAAGCATTGATATTCATTGTGAATACACACATAACTTCGAAAAGTCAGAGGTGTGTGCCTGGGGTTTGAATTCTCGACCGCATTTAACACCATTATCATCATCAAAATAAACTTAAAAAATACAGTAAAAAAAATATATATTATAATTAATTGCTCATGTTTAGAATACGATGGGACTGACATACCATTGTTGGTCATAAGTCCCCAAATAAACTTAGAAAAAAAAAATTGCTCACCCAAACTTCTAGTCCGGTATGCACTGATGCATTAATACATGATCTACATCAATCTACTATACGCTAAGTATAATAATAGACATTAGCTCATTAGAGTTTCCATACTAATTTTACAAATGCGATTTAATACTCGTACTAACTCTGATTATCCATTACGCTTTAACGCCTAAGCCTCTGTGCCGCTTGGAATAAATTTTGGTATGCATTAAGATAGGACCTTGTGAAAGGACAAAGAATAACTAATTTTATAAAATTATATCAAATTAATTTTGTAAAATTATATTATATCTGCCTCGTGGTCTCGCGGCACAAGTATGTGCCGCGCGGTCTAGAGGTCCTGGGTTCGATTCCCGGGTCAGGCAATGTGTTATTGGATTTTTCCATTAGGGAATTCTCAGTAGCAGCACGGAGTCTGGAATGGTGCCCGAAAAACGGCAATAGGCTCGCCCCCTATTACGTGGGACTGATACATTCCTGGCGAAATGTGGGTGTAGAAATGCACCTCTGTTTCACCCTTTGGGGAATGCAGGCATGAGGCTATGTATGTATGTATAAAATAATATCCAGGGGGAGCGCAAAAGCTAATAAATTACATGAAACGTATATTTGAGAAAAAAAAGCCCTATTGACAAATATTGTTCTCAAAGAGGTAAACGGAGTCGATCCCTGTTATTGTCAATTGGTTCTTTTATTAATGTCTCCCGAAGCTCTGTGGGTGGTAAATAAATAGCTTGTTTTTATTAAGGCTAATAATATCAATCGCGTGTAATTCAATATACCTTCAGTAATTGAGTTTTGTGTTATTGTGCAAAACAATAAATAAACTAGTTACTATCGATATCCAGTTTTTTTATGGATAATAATCTTACTGATAATAATAAATAATAATATTAATACACCTAACAGTCTTGTATTGTGGGTATCAGAAACTCCGAGAGACTTTTCGGTCTCACAAACACCCAGATCCGAAACAAATATTTGTGGATCACACAAACATTTATCTCCGTGCGGGGATCGAACCCGCGGCATCATGTTTCGCAAGCTGGTGTCTAGCCAACTGCACCACGGAGCTATCATTTTTAGGATATAATATCTAGAATACACAGAATTTTTTACGTGTTCCTCACAACTTTATTTAATACTCGTGGTTAAAAACGTGTTTTATGTCGAGATTTATTTAAATGTCACGCTGTTTATAATCACAGTGGCTATAGCCTGTCGTAGTTTTCGATCAAGGTCTTTATACATCCTGTATAATATAATATTACTTCATCATCAGCCCATATACGTCCCACTGCTGGGCACGGGCTTCCTCTACCATTGAGAGGGTTTAGGCCTTAGTTTACCACGCTGGCCTAGTGCGGGTTGGCGGACTACACACCTAATAAATTCCTAAGAACTTTTTAGGTGTGCAGGATTCATCACGATGTTTTCCTTCACGGTTAAAGTACGTGATAATTATTCATTGTGAATACACACATAACTTCGAAAAGTCAGAGGTGTGTGCCTGGGGTTTGAACCCGCGACCGTCGAAATTTTCGACCGCGTGCCTAAACCTCAAGGCCACCACGACTTATCGTGCCCAATCTAGATTACGACACGGTGTAAGACCGATTAAGGGAGATGAGAAAGCTGTACCGGTTTATATGACACGCTTCTGAATGACGAGACCCGCGCGGTAGCCCTCGAAAATTACTTCGATTCTAAGGTACAAAAAACTATTTTCCATAGATTGCACACGTCTCGTTCACAGCTTCACCCGGATCAGTAAACCACGCGCGGAATACAAAATAGTTTTGGAATTTTAGAATTTATTCAATAGGGTCCATTTTTGTATTGAAGTTTTTATTCGGATCACGTTCTTTGGCTAGATTACCAATATTATTGTCGCGAAGGCTTGTAATTTTAATGAGGGTTGAGATCTTTAAGTGGTCCTTCGTTTCTTTTCTGTATCTAATGCTCTATATCTATAGATGAGAGTAAAAATGAGGGTAATAACTAATACTTGACAATTATGTTGACATATTCTAGAAATTACGACGAAAACACAATTTGGCGAAATGTTGATGCAGAAATGCACCTCTGCCTATCCACACGGGGTTATGTATTCTAGAAATTTATCGAAGAACGTAATCAGGTAAGAAGGAGTTAGGCCTTAGTCCGCCACACTGGTCTAGTTAGGATTATAGACTTCCTAAGAATTCCTAAGAATTTTTAGGTGTGCAGGATTCCTCAAAATATTTCCCTTCCCCGTCAAAGGACGTAATAATTCATTACCTATAGATACACAATTTGAAAATTCAAAGGCCTGTTCCTAGAGTTCGAACCCACGACCGCCGAGTTTTTGACTCAACCATGTCCCTTAACCTCGAGGCCATAACTTCTTCATGTAACTATTAGGTGAAGAAAAATTAACCTTATAATTTTAATGAATAAATTTTTATGACCTAAACTTCAGCTACAATTTATTACTTATAATTAGCATCTTTATTCGAAAACAAAGTAAGCAGTCATTACGCGAAATTCGTTTAAAATCCCATAAAAGTTAATTGCCCAATATATCAAGTTATTAGGCGAACTGTCATAAAATTTGCAATTAAAATTTTATTGTCATTACATAGCACTCTTGCGAGACCTCAAAGTGTACTAAAATGGATGCTATAATTTTTGTTATAGTGACTATTGGTGAGTGCTAATTTGAGCGTAGGTTACATAGTGATCAATGTTTTGTATACATATCACCCAACCAGCACTAGGCCAGCGTAAACCCGTAAACAGCGTAAAGGCCTAAATCCTAAAGAGGAGGCCCGTGTCCAGCAGTGGGACGAATATGGGCTGATGATGATGATGATGATGATGATTATACATATCGCACTCATAATACCTACTGTATTGTAAGTGTATGTAGCTACTGTTGTGATTCAAACTGATAACTTCCTATTACTGATTAAATTTCTTTAAATTTACTAATCATCATCATCAGCCCATATACGTCCAACTGCTGGGCACGGACCTCCTCTACCATTGAGAGGGTTTAGGCCTTAGTCCACCACGCTGGCCTAGTGCGGGTTGGCGGACTACACACCTAAGAAATTCCTAAGAACTTTTAGGTGTACAGGTTTCATCAAATTTACTAATAAAGCTTCTAAAGTATTCAATAATTTATAAATTAGTTATAGGATGTTAATAACTATTTTTGTTACATACACACATATACTCACGGTTGATTCCCCCGAAGGGATTTCTGCACCCACATTCCGCCACGTATGTATCAGTCCACTTAATAGGGGGCGAGCCTATTGTCGTTTTTCGGGCACATTTCCAAATTGCGTGCTGCTACTGAGAATTTTAATGTAAAAACCCAATAACACTTTGTCCGACCTGTCTGTGTCTATATAGTACAGTAGTCCTCTCAATTGTAGAGGAGGCCTGTGCCCAGCAGTGGTACGTATATGGGCTGATGATGATGATGATGATATAGTACGGCACATACTTGTGCTGCGAGATCACGAGCCATTAGAGATCTCCGAAAACCTTGAAGAAAGAACTAAAATCTCCTTTTTAATTACTCACACATCTTTCCAATATTTCTTTGTTCCATTCCCAAACGACCTTTTGGACAGAACCTATATATTAACAAAAGACTTTCGATACTATTGTATCAATACTTAATAGTCGATCTCCTCTAAACAGCTGTATACATAGCAAGATGCGCGCCGCCGCAAATAGATTGGTTCTATGAATTCTACATCCCCAATACGCAGGATGTGCCCGATTTGGACAAGTTCAATGTAACTGGTCAATGTGAAGTCTGTCCCAAAGTGTATCTGCCTGTGTGTGGAGACGACAACGTGACGTACATCAGCGAATGCAGGTTGGCGTGTGCGAATGCCAATAAGTACAAGAAGGAAAACAAGGTTGTGAAGATGGTTAGACGGGGACCTTGCAGAGTGTTCCCTACTGATTATTCGTGAATAAAAATATATGGGATTTTATTTGTATTGTTCAAATTACATACATACATACATAACCTCACGCCTGTATTCCCCGAAGGGATAGGCAGAGGTGCATTTCTGCACCCACATTTCGCCAGGTATGTATCAGTCCCAGTTCCCACGTAATAGGGGGCGAGCCTATTGTCGTTTTTCGGGCACAATTCCAGACTCCGTGCTGCTACTGAGAATTTTCTAATGGAATAACCCAATAACACTATGCCCGACCCGGAAATCGAACCCAGGACCTCTAGATCGCACCGCACATAATTGTGCCGCGGGGGCCACGAGGCAGTCTAACTAAGGCAGGTAATAGCGGCGGTGATCACAAACTCATAGGCGTTAAAAAATCCCGACAAAAAATAAAAAAATTGACGTTTTCCTAACAATCATAGATATTAAATGTGGTTGCAAGGAAAACGTATTTTTTATTTTTGGTCGGGTTTGTTTAAATGTCACGGTGTTCAACGCAGCTATTATCTGCCTTAGTTTCCGATCACGGTCTGAATACACTTTGTATATGTATGTCAATTAGTGTTGAGCAATTACCAACAAAACTGTGCAGCAGTAATCGTTGTGATATGAATAGAATTTTATTTATTTATTATTTATTTATTTAACACTTTATTGTACACTAAACATAAAACAAAAACATAAAATAACATACATTGAAAGGTACAAATGGCGGCCTTATCGCACATGGCGATCTTTTCAAGACAACCATAGGATGGACAAACTGAAGGGATTTAATTTGGAGGGCAGTGTGTACAAAAATATAGAATATTGATATAGAATATAAGTTACGATTAAAATCATACATACACGAAAAACATAATATACACACATAAATACATACACAAATACATAAATAAATATATAAATAAGATATTGTTACTAATTATTATGGAGATAGTGATCTTTGACAAGTTTTTTAAATTGCGGAAGTGTTTTAGCCCGGCGTACCGTAACAGGAAGAGCATTCCACAAACGAACAGCCTTGATAGTGAAAGAGCTATCCAGGAACGTAGTGGTATGCACGGGCATTTTCAGCTTTAATTTGTTACCTAGTTAATTATATACTAACATTAGGTTAAGAAAAATATGTATTATTATGTATGTATAAGTAGTGATGGCCTCGAGGTTTAGGCGCGCGGTCGAACATCTCAGCGGTCGTGGGCTCAAATCCCAGACACACATTTCTGACTTTTCGAAGTTATGTGTGTATTCACAATGAATTATCACTTACTTTAATAGTAAAGGAAAACATCGTGAGGAAACCTGCACGCCTAAAAGTTCTAAGGAATTTCTTAGGTTTGTACTCCGCCAACCCTCACTAGGCCAGCGTTGTAGACTAAGGCCTTAACCCTTACAATGGTAGAGGAGGCCCGTGCCCAAAAGTGGGACGTATATGGGCTGATGATGATGATACCTTATTACTAGTTATGATTACACACACAACTTTGAAAAGTCAGCGGTTTGGACCTACAACCGCCGACATTTTGTCTGTTCAGCGTATAATCTTCAAGGCCGTCACTATCACTATATGAATGAGAAATATCCTGTAAAGACTGTTCACGCTAATAATTCTGGTTAAAAGCTCATAGTTGTGGTCTAATTTAAAAGATTAAATAGAATTAAAGAGAACAAAACGCGAGTGGAGGGTTTCGCGCTAACTCCGACGTGTCATGTCGGATTTGCAACATAATCCTTATCGTATTGTTCCGTTGCGCTCTACGACGTCACTTCCTGACATTCCGTTGTAAGACTTGGCTTTTATTTTTTTATGTGTTCTTTTTTATGCCATTTATATAGCCAAGAACACCTGATTGATGTTTTCAGCTTGTTTGGTTAAAAACTCTCGGTTAACTAATTCTAATTTTTTACTTGTGTAAATACATGCATAGTTCTGCATTTATATAGATACGAGTCTTTTGTACATTGTTTTTATATTTTTATTCTAAATTTAATAGTGTAAATGTGTTCTGGAGTGGAGACTACGGCTCGGCAAAGTGTAAGCCGCCCTCTGGCTAGGTAGGGTGACGATATACGCAAGGGGGCTGGTAGCGGTTGGATGAGAAGAGCCGAAGATCGAGCCCAGTGGCATGCCATAGAAGGGATGTCCAGCAGTGGACGTGACAAAGGATGTTGATGATGATGACTAAATGAGTATCTATAGCACTAATGGCCGAATACTGAAACGCTACTTCTGAGGTCACATCTGAGGGTGACTTATATTTAAGTGGCTGTTATAATTTTAGCGGTATACTGAAACATCATTTATCGGTTTTAAGACTGTGATTAACTAATGCCCACTTAAATTTCCATAAAAGGCAACATTACCACAAAAAGTTCTTTTAAATGACATTTTTTACGTATATACCGTTAAAATTATAACAGCCACATAATTATAAGTTCCCCACAGATTAAATAGCGTTTCAGTATTTGGCTATTAGACTTGATTAATGGACACAGAAAAATATGAAAGCAGATTAAACTATCACACGCCGTGAAGTAGCTATTTCACAAATTGTATCACAAAATCTAAATCATTAAAGGAATCAAACAAAATAATGGAAAATCTCTTAGTCAATGTTATATAATATCAACATATATTTTTATCTCAAACACGACTCAGCATTACCTGAAAAATGCCTTTAAAAAAAAGGCCCAATAACACCTCGTCACACGTATCTCGTAGGAATAACAATTAAAGAGACAAACGGGTAAGCGTCGAGGCATACTCGTACAAACGTGACGACAAATCTCCATGCGCCGTATCGCCGAAGTGCCGGACAAATGGCCGCCCCTTTGTTATCGCAACTCTGCTGTTTTTGTTTTTATTTACATATTATATCCACCAAGGGGTAGACAGGGATGTATCTAAAACTACGCTTCGCTATCTTTGTTTTAAATTTCACGCAGGTCGTATTAATTTTATGGGTATATTTCGAAACTCCGAGGTGCTACTAAGAATTAACTAATGGTAAAACCCAATTACAATTTACTCGAATCGAAAATCGAACCCATGACCTCCTAACCACATAGACTTATTTACGGCGGGGTCGACGAGACAGCAAAACAATTCTATGTAAGGAATTTTGCAATTGTTGTTCTAGTTACCAGCAAATTTATATTGGTGCAGTTGGTTACACATCAGCTTTTGAGACGCGAGGCTACAGCTTCAATACCCGCACCGTGAAAGATGTGAATAAGAAATGTTAAAATAGACGGAAAATTCTCTCGTAGTTTCTGATACCTACGATACAAGACTTATATTTTAAAGTCGTGTGAAGTCGTGTTTGAAGTCGTGGTGGCCTTGAGGTTTAGGCACGCGGTCGAGAATTTCGACGGTCGCGGGTTCAATCCGTCCGTGCCCAGGCACACACCTCTGACTTTTCGAAGTTATGTGTGTATTCACAATGAATTATCACGTACTTTAACGGTGAAGGAAAACATCGTGATGAAACCTGCACACCTAAAAAGTTCCTAGGAATTTCTTAGGTGTGTAGTCCGCCAACCCGCACTAGGCCAGCGTGGTGGACTAAGGCCTAAACCCTCGCAATGGTAGAGGAGGCCTGTGCCCAGCAGTGGAACGTATATGGGCTGATGATGATGATGATGATGATTTTAAAGTGGGCTAGAAATATCTATGTGACTGTTGTGTGTATTTATTGAAGTGAAAACTTCTTTAGCGGTTATGCACATTTTTTGGGATGGGTAAAATTTTTGGACTCGCGGCAGATCACGTGACCCCGATCGAAAATGCGTAACACGCATTATGTAATATAAATTGTCATGTTTATATACGATAGCGCAATAAAATATTGTATTTTAACACGTAAATGATTGTACTTTTATACTGATTATAAAGCAATACATGCGAAATTATTCCCTAACCATTCCAAAATATTCAAAAATGCACAACGTTATTTTTATTTATTTATACACACCTTATTGTACACCATGGACATATTACACAGAACAAAATTAAGAAAAAGGAATACTTAGGACTAAGTGACAATAGGTGGTCTTATCACTGACTGTGGTGTCTTCCAGACAACCTAATTTGCGAAAAGGACATGTAAAAAGATGACTGGGTAATACAAAAACACTTATAACGAAAAAATCTACTACAATGATGTACCTTAACGTTAATGTTGAAGTTTTCACTTCTGCCAACACTCCCGGAGTGCCACCTGTTGTTTTTTCATTTCCTATAGCTATTTCATAATAATTATATATCTCTCTTATTTTCTACATTCAGGGTTTCAAGTTTTAAGTACAGTAAAGTTACTTAGTTCATTTAGCTCGTATTTCTACGTGATCATCCGTTTTAAAGTTGGAACGAACTTCGGGTAAACTATCTCTAGAAGCGGGCGGTGAGTGCTTCCCAAAAGTCACATAGTATCTTCATTAGTAGTATGAGTGTTGACATTGTGGCTCCATTGCAGTACTCATAGTAAGATTGTTGGTTGAGTAAGGATAAACATGTGGCTTAAAATCCGAAATGGTCGCGCTAATGTGACGAAAAGTCAGTCATAATTGAGTTGAAAAGTTGTTGATTTTATTTTACTTTTATTCACAAGTCGACTGTTATCATCAGCCCATATACGTCCCACTGCTGGGCATGGTCCTCTTCTATAACTGAGAGGGTTCAGGCCTTAGTCCACCACTCAGGCCTAGTACGGATTGAATTGTGTGTAGACACCTCCAAGAAATTCGTAAGAAAAATTCCCCAAGGAAGGACGGGCGTGACTTTATGTATGTATATTATGTACACATTAGTCTCGAAGCGGGAGTCGAACCCGCTGACTCACGTTTTCAACTTACATGTACCTATTAAGATCTAAGATCTCTACATCTTCTTACGTCTTTAGTTAAAAGAATAAACAATAATATTCCGCCATCAGAAACAGCGCTTTAAAATCAGTAACAACTAAGTAACTTCAACACTTTACTTACAATCTTCTAATGCTTTCATTTGAAATTTATGCTAAAATATTGCCTACAAAGTTCGAGACAACAGTTTGTTGGGAAAGTTGGCTCGGTGCAGGTATAATAAACATAGAAGCGATAATACTGCTATAAAGCGCTGAATTTGCTTTTAGATAGAGTTCCGAGTTATGTACTGGATATATTCTGAAGTTGTAGGTACATATTCGTAATTGAAGAATAGGTAATAAAGTCGTGGGCATTAATGAATTCAAATGAAAATAGCATATTGAAGCCAGGACATTTGGAAGTTTTGAATAAAACGATTTTGTTCATGTTTTATCAATATCTAAATATATATAACTCAAAGGTGACTCAAAACTGACATAGTGATCTATCAACGCATAGCCCAAACCACTGGACGGATCGGGCTGAAATTTGGCATGCAGGTAGATGTTATGACGTAGGCATCGGCTAAGAAAGGTCCGTCATATTCGTCAACATCACAATAATAATTTCATTGGAAATTCTCACATTTCATACTAAGAACTATGTAGGGTACATTATAAAAATGGAAGAACTTTCTCGTCTGTCCGTCCGCTATTCCTTTTCTTAAAACTTTTATTTATGTGAGCATTTGTCGGGTTCTCGAAGGTTCTGTTTCAATGGAAGTTTCATATAGAAAATATTATGAAGTACCATAATTTTGCAGAAGAACGGAACTTAGTAGTGTAAGAGGCTCTCGATTTTCATGAGTCAACGTAGAATGAAGAACTCACAATGGAAGACAGATGATAAATATACTCAATGATGTAGAATTTTAATCTTTTTTTTACTTACAGATAAATTAATGTCTGTATATATGTAAAAGTGCATTTCTGATTACACGTGTTACCAATTTTGTTCTAACTCCTACGTATTTTATTATGACTATTCAATTGTAATATCCAAATTCCGTGCGGCCACGGATATTTTTCTAACACAAAAATGTAATATTTCGTTGGCTGATCCAGGAACCGAACTCGGGATTGGTAGACCAAATAGCAGAAAGTAATGTATAGGAATCGCGAGACAGGTCACATATTTATTTATTTATTTATTTATTTATGCTTTTTATACATAATAGCGTATAAAGGCGGACTTAATGCCTAAGGCATTATCTACCAGTCAACCTTAAGGTGGTGCAGAGATACATGGTAGGTGCATAAATATTGTTGATACAGAATATATACTCTTATATATATATAAATAAATATATAAACAATAAACATAAATAGTATGTTTGTAAAACCTACTTATATAAATATATATTATACATAAATACATAAATACATAAATATATATACATATACATATTTCCTTCTCGTTTTAATGGACTTTCAATCTACATGTAAAATATAAATTCTAAGTATAATATTTTTCGTCATAAAACAGAAATGAAACAGCGCATAAGAAAAACACGATGAAACTGCGATGAATAAAACAAATAACTCAGTCTACAGACCTTTACTATTCTAACAGTCGAGAGTCTCGAGAAAAACTTTGTATTCTTTGACACAAAACACGTAAAACTGACTGTTTCTATAGAAAATGTTTTCTTTTTTCTAAATGTTCTGTACGATGGCGCACAAACAGTTCAACTTTACATTGAATAATTTATGCGGAGATGTACAAGTTTTTGAGCGTCGCGGAGCAAGGTTTTGTAACGAGATGTCGGAGGAAATAAGTGTGAATTCTTTTGTTCTGAAAGAGATTTTTAAGGCGCGAGCGTTTAGTAAAACTCGTCTGATTCTAACGGGCTTTTCGCCGGGTTTGTGGATTTAATTGTGTGGAATCAAAACCGACACCAGTTAATACAAGTAGACTGGAGTTTTTTGTGCGTTTTGTGAAGGAGTTTCCTGATAAATCCCGGATGGAAATGCTATCGTAAATATTATCTATTAGTCATTTACATACATACATACATAACCTCACGCCTGTAGTCCCCGAAGGGGAATGGTGCATTTCTGAACTTGCCCACATTTCGCCAAATATGTATAAGTCCCACGTAATAGGGGGCCGCCATTTCCAGACTCCGTGCTGCTATTGAGAATTTCCTAATCAAAAAACCCAATAACACTTTGCCCGACCCGGGAATCGAACCCGGGGTCTCTAGATCGGACGGCATATACATGTGCCGCGAGACCACGAGGCAGTCATTATTAGTAATTCAGTTTGTCGAAAATATACATGCTTCCATAACTAGTAGGTATAATTACGTAATATAGATTTTGGGAAGCAAAGATCGAAAACTCGAATTTACAATTATAAATACTTTCGTTGGTTTTTGGTACTTATATTGTTTTTGTTTCCTTTTAACCTTATTAAACATACTCACGCTAGTAGATATCACCGAAGAGATAGGCTCTCATCTCTGCTGTATACATAGTACCTACTTTATAACTTGGTGACTGCCTCGTGATCTCGTGGCACAAGTATGTTATATTCGATTCCCGGGTCGGGCAAAGTGTTATTGAGTTTTTCCATTAGGAAATTTTCAGTAACAGCACGGAGTCTGGAAATGTGCTCTAAAAACGGAAATAGGCTTGCCCCCTATTACGTGGGACTGATTCATGCCTGGAAAAATGTGGGTGCAGAAATGCACCTCTGCCTACCCCTTCGGGGAATACAGGCGTGAGTTTATGTATGTATGTATTTCAACTTGGGTGTGAAAATATGTTTTTATACCCACGTTACGCCTTTGGTTTAAGTGCTACATAATATTAGGCACGTAATTATAAATTATTTACAGCAGTAATAGCATTCGAATTTTCGTTGCAGCTATAAATTCTTAAGTAAGGCCTAAACCCTCTCAGTTGTAGAGGAGGCCCGTGCCCAGCAGTAGGACGTATTTGGGCTGATGATGATGATGATGATGATGACTATAAATACTTATTTAAGGGATGGATATTTATTCAACTGGCTCAAAAATAAGAGGTTTCGCTTACCCGGCGATATGTACTACATATATTTCAATATGGCTCTATCCAATATTGAACGACTGTCAGAAAAATAAATCTTACTTTTTACATAGAGCTATTTGCATACATTTACATACTCAATTGTTTAGTAGTATTTTAAGCTTAAATATAAACTAAAGAAAGAAATTCCTAACTGTCTTAATTATTACGCGTCTCATCATACATTTTAAAAGTATTATTCTCTTCTAATTTCTTTAAAAACATTAGCTTACTCGTTCAAAATTATGCAATGCAAAAAATGATATTATGGGCAAAGTCACGAAACAATCCTATACCAGCATACATAAACATTGAAATTAAACAACCCATTACGCGAATCATTGAAATAAATCATACGTTGCATGTAATTCGGTCATAACATCAACTTTTTAAATTGGTTTCTTGCATCCACGTCTATTTGGAAATGTGTTTGGAGAAATTAATTCCTTTATGTAAGTATTACGAGAATGTTTTAAAACAATTCTACTGTTGTAATTTTTTTTTATGTATACTGGCACGGCAAAGTGACTCCACTGTACCTGATGGTAAGCACAGTGGAGTCCAAGAAAATATTACCGACTAGCGAGAAACGATATGGTCACCCGTTAGTCGACACAATCATGCCGGCCTGCACAAATGCTTCTTCACGCTTCGCTTAAAGGATCCAGGATCATAGGAAGGAGGGAACACGTGAGCCGGCAAACCATTCCACAGCTTTAATTCCAATTTTAGTATATGTACTGCCGAAGCAAGTACAAGAATATGAAAGTTGAAGGATGGCCAAGCACAGGAAGGAGTGCGTGACGTGAAGATATGAAATAAAAAGGAGTGAATGAAGACATGACGGCTGATACGGATGTTTGGAAGGATAAAACATACTGCGCCGACCCCAAATGAAATTGGGAGCAGGGCAAGGCAATGATGACTGTTGTAAAATGTTAGTTCGGAGTTTGAATTGAAGACAAAGAGTATTTATTACACTTGTGTCCCCGAGGAGGTTGGCAGAAAACTCCTTCAAACGACGATTCGCCTGATGATTTTAAGTCCCATGTTGGGATGCAAACTAACCTTCTAGTTTCTGGTACATTTATTAATTTAGTGCACCTCATGATACACATTCTGTTTAACCCGGGAATCGTATCCGAGACCTCTTGATTGCACGTCGCACGCATATTATTTCTTGGTAATGATTTCGTTTTGAATAACATTATTGAATTTACGAGTGATGGCATCGAGGTTTGCGGGTTCAAACCCCAGGCACCTCTGACTTTTCTTATTTATTGGTGTATTCACAATGAGTACTTTAACGGTGAAGAAATACATCAGAATCCTGCAAATCTAAAAGTTCTTAGAAATTTCTTAGGTGTCTAGTCCGCCAAACCGCACTAGGCCAACGTGGTGGACTAAGGCCTAAACGACGTAGAGGAGGCCCGTGCCCAGCAGTGAGGATGATGATGATGATTGAATTTACTTGAATCGGTTGAATTTAACGATCGTTTTTTTACTAATTTGTCGCTCATTGATAATAATTATTGAACACAAATATCAAATTAAGTCAGTAATATTTGCCATCAGCTAAACACTTTCTAAGCAAATCGTTCCATAACACTCAAAGAATAGGCACTAAAATAGCATACCATCAGTAAAGACAAAAATAATTGTACAAATCTGGACGTCTCCTATGTACTGTCACATCCTATTTCACTTGAGTTCCAATGAGTACTGAAATTCATTTACAGGCGCAAGTCTTAAATGAAATTGTCTTAGCGCCTAAATTCTTCTCTTTGATTCCCAATTTCTTTCTATTGTAGCGTATTTCTTTTAAGTTATATTTCACTTTCGTAATTTCTTTAAACGCGAGAGGGAAGAGTGCGATAACATTGTGTCGAAACGGTTATTCTCCTAAATGACAATGTAGTCAAAAAGTATGGAGTAAGAATGCTCTATACATTTCCATTTCTTCGTAGAATTAATAATATCTACTTTTACTCATAGAATTTTGGCTTAATACCATATGCCATAATGATTCCTTCGCTAATATGACTGAAGTAACTTTAAGATCGGAGTTTCTTCATTCGCAATTTGAACCCCTGTTTTATTTTTATATTGTTTTTTTTTTCGAAAAAATTGCCTCGTGGTCTCCTAGTTCAAATGTGCGCCAATCGATCTAGTGGTCCGGGGCGATTTTCAGGTCGGGCAAAGTGTTATTGGGAAAGTTTTGCATTAGAATTTTTTTAGTCGCAATACCGAAATTTTGTCGGACAACGGCAATAGAATCTACTGTTACGTATGACTCAAAGCACAAATTGGTGTAACGTGGGTGTAGAAATGCACCTTTACTAGAGTTTGCAATTCCGCGTTCCCGCATTCCCGCATTTTTTTGACTCGGCAAGGTAATTCAGCTTTTACTAAAGGCCTCTTAGCTCCATCACAACAGCGCGGGCGCGTCAGTCAGATCGATCAACCGATCGAGCGAAGTAAAGGATTAAAATTGGTTTATTTGTTTGTTTAGGTAAGATAAGTCCATATTAAAACGCAGGAAACTCTATTGATTGCAAACCCCCTACCTAACCTCATAAGAACTATGAAAAAGTACTTTTTCTATTAGATATTGTATGAATGTTTCTATTTTTTTTTTTTAATATAGTGTAACTAAACTACAGGTAATAAAGCATTATTATATGCATATTTTTGCATTTTTAAATTTTACAGCGGGAAAAAATTACTGCGGGATTGCAAACCCTAACCTTTACCTATTTATTACCTTGGGGACAAAAAAGTCGACAGTGTATCATCATCAGCCTATATGCGTCCCACTGCTGGGCACGGGCCTCCTCTACGATTGAGAGGGCTTAGGCCTTAGTCCACCACGCTGGCCTAGTGCAGGTTGGCGGACTACATACCTAAGAAATTCCTAAAAACTTTTAGGTCTGCCAACACGATGTTTTCCTTCACCGTTAAAGTAAGTGATAATTCATTGTGAACACACATAACTTCAAAAAGTCATAGGTGTGTGCCTGGTGTTTGAACCCGCGATCGCCGAGTCTCGACCGCGCGCCTAATCCTCGAGGCCATCAGTGTATATCTTAAAATGACGGTTTTTTTATTTTTATTTATTTAATACAATTACACACGTACAGGACATACAAGTAGTAAAAATTATACAATGATAACGTATGCAATCAATTTTTGAAACACAAGTAACAGTCTAACATGGTCCCCTCACTAGGCAAGCCTGTATCGAGGGGTCCCATTGTATCGATATAATAGTATGAGTCTATCGTATTCGCTCACGAGTAAACTTATAACAACCAATTAGGTACCACTTATTCTCTAATAATATCTTAAAATAAATATTGTTGCAGGTATATCCCTACTATTCTTTACGGAAATAATAATTGCATCATTCCGCAATGCAACGCCGATTGAGTTCCAAAACTTTTACATATCGCCCATAGTCGACGACTTACCCGCTATAGAGCGCATCATGGACTGTAACTGCCCGAGGATATACATACCAGTATGCGGTACGGACAACCAAACATACACTAATATATGCTGGATGAATTGTGTGAACACCTTGAAGAAGAGGAAATGGTATGAAAGAGTGCGCTTGCGGTACATGGGCGTGTGTCTGCAGTTTATGTGGCCGTTTGACTATTGATGCCAAGAATTAATATTATTTTAATATTAAACTTATTTAGAGAAAACAGAGTTATTATTAATATAAAAAATATCAATAATAATAAAAAATATCCACTGTTAGTTATTGTTTTATTTTATTTCCATTAGGAGATTACTTTTATGCATTTATACAAGTAATACTAGTATTGCTCGGGGTGTATTACAGAACTAATTGTTAATATTTGGATTTTTTTTCAATGGATAAATGCAAAATATTACACAACAGAAATAAAAAAATGACTTAAGAAAATTTATATTACTTAAAAATACTATAGTATCCCAGAGATTATTTAATCGTAGTCAATATCTTTATCTCCCGTTTTGGTGAGGATTGGACATCCGTTTGTTTCCAACCCCTCTTATATTTACCCTCCTTTGTCTTATTTTAGCAACCAGAATCCTAAGCCATTATACCGACTACAACCTCTAGGTGGCCTTAACGCGCAATAGGTGTTATCACACCTATGGTGTGGTGAGTTTGTGTACTGTTGTGATTATATCTATCACAAAGTGAGAAGCGCATCAATTTGATACACGTTGCCGCCTGGCGAACTGTCCGTAACGCGCAATAAGAGTTATCACACTTATGGTGTGGTGAG
Organism: Hemaris fuciformis; assembly: GCA_907164795.1. Classification (NCBI taxonomy): domain Eukaryota; kingdom Metazoa; phylum Arthropoda; class Insecta; order Lepidoptera; family Sphingidae; genus Hemaris; species Hemaris fuciformis. The sequence goes on from OU015454.1 coordinate 4,886,457, forward strand.
TTTATGTACTGTTGTGATTATATCTATCACAAAATGAGAAGCGCATCAATTTGATACACGTTGCCGCCTGGCGAACTGTCCGTAACGCTCAATGAGAGTTATCACACCTATGGTGTGGTGAGTTTATGTACTGTTGTGATATATCTATCACAAAATGAGAAGCGCATCAATTTGATACACGTTGCCGCCTGGCGAACTGTCCGTAACGCGCAATAAGAGTTATCACACCTATGGTGTGGTGAGTTTATGTACTGTTGTGATATATCTATCACAAAATGAGAAGCGCATCAATTTGATACACGTTGCCGCCCGGCGAACTGTCCGTAACGCGCAATAAGTGTTATCACACCTATGATGTGGTGAGTTTGTTTACTGTTGTGATATATTTATCACAAAATGAGAAGCGCATTGATTTGATACCCATTACCGCTCGACGAACTGTCCCAAGATGGACTTGTCAAAATTAGATAGAAGTATCTCTAGTTGAAAAAAAAATGAAATTTTGCAACAGGCACGAGGCCACGCAATTAGCCGTTAATTACGAGGTCACTTTGTGTGAGACCGTTCGTTCTCCAACACACAACCTTGATGACCCTAATTAGTCACCTCTTAAAACGAGAAGAGGAATAAAAGTAGGAATTATATTTTTTACAAATGGAAGAAAGAAATGACAGCGTGATGCTTCCGAAAATTTTCAGCGCAATTTAATGGGGAGCAAATAAGCCCAAAACTTGATATATTGGGCTTACTTGCTCATAAAATTTAGCGTTTTGCTCATTAAAAATTGAAATTCCAATTTCCACTGTTGACGTAACTAAATTGCTTGCACTTTGTAATTTATGACTGAATTAATTTATAGCGCAACACGATTAATTAAGGAGTGTTTCCACGCAACTAGTAAATGTAGTTGGATTTTATATAACCATCGCTCAAGTTAAACGTCGACATTTTTATTAAAGAAATGAAGCATTTGTGTAAGTTGCACATATTAAGTGAGGTTGCTAGGAACCTATAGTACCACATTTTTATTACGAGTACAGCAAAATGACTGCGGTTTATTTTCCTACCGCCAACCCGCATTAGGCCAGCGTGGTGGACTACGGCCTAAACCCTCTCAGTTGTAGAGGAGGCCCGTGCCCAGCAGTGTGACGTATATGGGCTGATGATGATGATGATGATGTTTATTTTCCTAACGAGATTAGTGGCGACTAACTGCAGCAAGGGTCTCATCAGTCGAACTAATTATGCTGGCCTTCTTAAAATTGTATGTGGGGAGGTATAAAGGTTTTTTTTTTTAAAGGTATTAATGGTGATTTAAACAAACGATATTCGGTAAATGTCATCATATCATCATAAGCCCATATAAGTCCCACTGCTGAGCACGGGGCCCCTCTATAACTGAGAGGGTTTAGGCCTCAGTCCACCACGCTGGCCTAGTGCGGGTTGACGGACTACATACCTAATAAATTCCTAAGAGCTTTTAGATGTGCAGGTTTCATCAAGATGTTTTCCTTCGCCGTTAAAGTACGTGATATTCATTGCAAATACACACATAACTTGGAAAAGTCAGAGGTGCCTGGGGTTTGAACCCGTGACCGTCGAGACTCGACCGCGCGCCTAAAGCCATCACTACTATGACGTTGTATTTCTTACAGATGCAGTATACATCCTCACGCTATTCATTCAAGGGATGTGGCAGTCGGATTATTTGCCCGGATACGTGAAGCTTCTCCCGCCCCTCACAGAATGGATGCCCTGCGAGAAATGTCCCAACGTGTACTTCCCAATATGTGCCTCTAACAACAAGACTTACATAAATGAGTGCCAGTTCTATTGCAAAAATCTGACTCGTACTCATATTATTAGGAGGGGGATCTGTATATTCTTCTAGATTAAATAAAATTATGTACATTTTACAAGTAGAGAAGTACAGAAGAAGAAGAAGGAGGCCTTTGCCCAGCAGTGGGATCTAGTATAGGCTATTAAAAAAAAAAAAAAAAAAAAATGTACATTTTACTATTTATTACGTATGAGGTATTTGTGCCGATTCCATGTATTCTAGTTTGATGGATATATAGACTGCCTCGTGGTCACGAGTATGTGCCGTGCGATCTAGAGGTCCTGGGTTTGATTCCCGGGTCGGGCAAAGTGTTATTGGGGTTTTCCATTAGGAAAATTTCCGTAGCAGCACGGATTCTTGAATTGTGCCCGAAAAACGGCCATAGGCTCGCCCCCTATTACGTGGGACTGATACATACCTGGCGAAATGTGTGTGCAGAAATGCACCTCTACCTACCCCTCTGGAGAATACAGGCGTGACTGATATATAGATTATATGAGCTGATTCCATATATGTTACATAGATGGATAGAAAATCAGTTATTTTAAAATATACGGACAGAAAAGTGAATCCAGACAATATCTTAGAAACTAAAGTGGACAATTGGCACCTTACTGCTCTTTAAGACAAGCAGGCAAGATGAAATATAATATTTTTAGTGTATTAACAAATTGGGGTGCATAATGGTTGAGAGTTTAGTACTAAAAATGTCCTATCATAAATATATAAAAAACTATGGCTTATTTAAAAATAGTACGACATAAAATTCATTTACGGATGCTTGTAATTCAATCACGCAAAAATGTCTGAATGAATATAGACTGGAACATATATTTTATTATACGAATATTTTCAGATAGAATACTTTAATTCCGTGAAAAATGCAAGCTTTCTGTAGAATAAAAAATGGAGGTCTTATTCACTTTTATATAATCTAAAACCAACTTAATCACCGCAGTATGTTTTCTCCTTTCAATCCATGCCAATTAAGTTGTGATAGCCTCGAAATAGGAGTGTGATCGAGACACAATCTTGGCGGTCGCGGGATTAAAACCCACCTATGACTTTTCGATTTTTGTGTGTATTCATAATCAATTATCACGCACGATTATAACGGTGAAGAAAAACATTGAGAGAAAAACTTTACACTTTCTTACAAATTTGTAGGGCGTGTAGTCCGCCATTAGCCCAGCATGGTGGACTAAGGGCTAACACCTCTCATATGTAGAGAAGGCCCGTGCCCAGTAGTGGGACATGTATGGGCCGAAATAGGTTATAGCATGCCTATCACTTTCGCTTTATTCTCCCCTCATCTTCTTATATCTTCCCTCACACTCTCCATTCATCTCTTCTTTGGCCTTTCCTAATTTGTCCAACCGTCAAATTTAACACTCACCACTTTCTTAAATTATTATGTATCTTCTTTTCTCATATGTCCATACTACGACAGACGGTTTCCTCTCAACTTATCTATCACAAGAGCCACTTTCAAACTTCTTCTATCGTAATCACTCTGTACACCTATCTATATTTCCTTTTACTGTTATATAATCATCATCATCAGCCCATATACGTCCCACAGCTGGGCATGAGTCTCCTCTACAACTGAAAGGGTTTAGGCCTTAGTCCACCACGCTGGCCTAGTGCGGGTTGTTAGTTACCGTTATGTTATAATACATACACTATTTCTTATTTATAAAGATAGTAGATCTTATACGAGTGTTATAACACAAAACATGCATGTTGAATATATTTTCATTTTAAAGGTTCTCTGACATACGGCAACATTATTTATACGCTAAAATAGTATGACCCACAGAACAGCTGAATAATAAAAAAATCTAACAAAAATTAAGGCCTCCTATTGGTTGTCACACATTTATAAAAGTCTTGATATTCCACGCAACCCGAATAACGCGGCCGTGTCAAACATACATATGTTAGTCTAATCGTAAGTTCAGCACGCTCGACATGCTTACATTTCATTTCCAGCCTTTTTCAACTGTTCTGTGTCAATACCTCAATCTTTAAATCTAGTTACTATGGCACAAAACATTGACAACATGAAATCAAATACTTAACTATTGTTAATATCTAAGCAACTCAATGCTTAAACACATGAGTAGTGACGTCAGTGTGACTTAAGTGTAGCCACGTAATCGCCTCCTACAAGTCTGCTGAATCCTACCACATTTAATTACCTCATAGCGCGGACTACTTCAGTATTATTATAAAGCAAATCCGCGAGGCTGGTTCCTCAACTTTCAAATAATTAAGACATAAGTAGAAGCGATTTTTCAGACTGATATGTTCTGGAAACTTTATAAGGCTTGCACTATACTATTGTCATAGCAATTCATTTGCACATTTCCCTGTATGAAAAACAACACCAGAGAGGCAAAAGACACATGTATGAGCTGTGTGATTTAGAAAGAACCCAGAATGGATTGGAGTCGCGGATCAGACAAAGTTTTATTGCTTTTTTTTTCATTTAGGAAACGCGGGGGATGTTATGTACCTCAGTAAACCGCACGCCTATTCGTCGACGCTATCACGGTCAAGTAGTGATGGACTCGAGGTTTAAGCGGGCGATCGAGTATCTCGGCACACACCTCTGACTTTTCGAAGTTATGTGTGTATTCTCAATGAACTTTTTTTAACGGTGAAGGAAAACATCGTGAGGAAACCTGAACACCTAAAAAGTTCTTAGGAATTTCTAACGTGTGTAGTCAACCAACCCGCACTAGGCCAGCATGGTGGAATAAGGCCTAAACCCTCTCAGTTGCAGACCCGTCCCCAGGCAGTGGGATGAATATGGGCTGATGGTGATGATAATGATGATCACGGTCATTATGTAGTATCATTAGGCTATTTTTTAATGAATGCATAATAAAAATCTATCCTACTAAAATATCTCTAGTTAATTCACAAAAGAAAAATATCTATATATGAAATAAGAATCTTGTATTTGATGATCACTCATGCCTTTTCTTAAATGTTTTGTTGGTCATATATTCATTTGCTTCAGTTAATTTTAATCAACGCTCCTTAACGCTGAATGCGTCGCTTCAAATTAATCAATACCTACTAATATTCTTTTAGCTGCAAATGTAAATTATAATTACGCTGCCTCTTGTATATTTCTTCGTAAACGAATATGTTATAAATAATAAATTAAAAAATGTTAATAAAGATATATTTTACACTGGCAAGACTATATAATGACAACCTGAAAGAAATTACAGTATACAATAGGTTTACCTATAGAATATCAGATGACTGGCGAGAATTGATTAGAATTAGCGATAACACGTTTCGAAGCGGCAATAGTTTAAAAAAAACTTACTTGACGATTCCAAAGCACTTGTAGAAGTCTATTTAAATAAAGGTGATTTTGACTTTGACTTTGACTTTGACTATTATTTCTCACCAATAGACGCAATTATGCCGGCCCTTTCACACGGGAAGAGAAAAAAATTCACTAAACGTTATTATAAGTATATACGTCTGCCTACTCCTTCAGAGATACAGGTGTGGTCCTCCTCTGCAACTGAGAGGGTTTAGGTCTTAGTCCACCACGCTGGCCTAGTGCGAGTTGACGGACTACATAATTCCACTAATTTTTAAGTAATTTTAGGTGTACAGGTTTCCTCACGATGTTTTCCTTCACCGTTAAAGTGCCTGATAATACGTGCGTTATTCTCATAAGGGCGAATTAAAATACATATAGGAAATCGCGTAAGGTCTAGACTTGCGCCGCATTATGTAATCCCTTTAGAGTGTTACATCACCACAAAGAGCGCAGACAAGGAGGATCAGTGGATGCTGCATCTCGACGATTCACTTAACTCCCAACAAATGACTAAACAATATCCAAATCCGCGATACGTAACTTGCGTCATAAGTATTTAATATACATGTGAGTATATGATACACACATCTCTGACTTTAAGAAGTTATATGTATGTATATGTATTATGTACATTGGATTATCACATCTTTAACGGTGATGGAGGATGGAAAATTCTTAGGAATTTCTTAGTTGTTTAGTCCGCCAGCCCGCACTAGGACAGCGTGGTGGATTAAGGCCTTACCCCTCTCAGTTGCAGAGGAGGCCCGGGCTCAGCAGTGGGACGTATTTAGGTGATGACGACGGCACTCACGCATGTCTCAATAATTTTTTTTCTATTACTTTTTATTTTGAAAAAAAAAAACTCAAAATAAATACACCCAACAGTCACATACATAGTTCTGACCCCACATTAAGATACGAGTCTTGTGTCGTGGGTATCAGAAACTACGAGAGACTTTTCGGTCTCACAAACACCCAGACCCGAAACAAATATTTGTGAATCACACAAACATTTGTCTCGGTGCGGGGATCGAACCCACGGCCTCTCGTTTCGCAAGCTGGTGTCTAGCCAACTGCGCCACGGGGCTGTCATAATACGTTAAATAAATATAATACGTTATTGTGACACTGAAAGTCTCTCGCAGTTTCTGATACCCACTAAAACTTCCATTGAAAAATATTGTTGAGTGAGATCCCTAATTTGTGTAATATGTAAAGTAACTTTTAGTCATTTTATAATGTAGGTATGTATATTCTCTCATAATCTGATTATCTTTCTTTTTTTGACATTTTCATACAATTGAAATCCTAAACATATCCCTATATTTTTCAACTGGGTTACATACACATACATAACCTCACGCCTGTATTCCCCGAAGGGGTAGGCAGAGGGGCATTTCTGCACCCTCCGTTTCCACCACCACCAAGGTTCCCGGAAATCGAAACTGGAACTTCCATAGATTGCACGACACACACTTGAGACCATGAGGTAGTCACACTGTGTATAGAGACACTATAAATGTTTAATTAATTATATAATTATACTATAGCTAGTATACCTACTGCTACACATCCAGCAATGAATAACTAAGACATTTAAAAGGTTTCTTTTATAAAGAAATGAAGAGCTGGATTCCTCTCGAAGTTGTTGTCGTCGATTCAAACTTGTATTATTTATTAAACAAATTAGTCCTTCTGATTGCTTCGCTCAACTCCCCTCCTTGTTCATACTCTGCCGGACCGTTTCTAATTTAATACGATTAAGTCGTAGCTAAGAATTCAACTTCATTTTCTTTGCATTTCGAATCTGTGTCGCGGCATTCGACTTGCATATTAACGCTGATTCTTTTCACGTTTTATCATTGAGATGCTTATAATATTTCATTTGTTTAAAAGTTCTGTAAAGTAAATTTATCCTTTGGATATTTTAATTATATGGATAAATTTATGTGTCGCTGAGATCAAGGTTTGCCATTAAGATATTATTAAAACAAAATATACAAAAGGCTATATATATGTTTTAAATAAATAATAAGGCTTCCTAAAGATAACATTAATAATATTATCAAAAATGATAAATGTGAAAAATAAATTAAGTAACTATTAACACCATGCACATGCACCCCTTTTTTACAATAAAATATATATTTTCTTATTTACACTACTTTTAATTGAAAATTTATTAAAATATTCCTCTTCTATTTTTAGTTGGACTTTGTACGAGTATTAAAGCCTGATTTTCTTTAATATTAAATTGTCTTTGGTCTATGATAAGTACGTCACATTTCGAGTTAATCCGACGTTTTATAGGGGAACAGAATCATATTCAAAGTTTCCGTTGCATACTAACATACATACGTACGTATGAAACTAATAAGAGGTTGTTAAAAAAGGCAGTAAAAATCATACAACAAAGTCCATAACTGGACAAAAACGTGAAGTTTGTAAGAAAATGTAGTGCATAAACTTAATGAGACCTAGAGATATTAAGCAATATATTAATAGTATCAGTCTAATAGAATCCTAAAATCTTCATAAACCCTACAGTAAAGTAAAATATACGTGGTTACAAAATTTCTCGTTTTCAGCAGCAATATGTCGCGCAACAACTTTACCAAGTACACTACGCTTGCTTGCTTATATTTTCAGTTTTATTCCAGCCTAAAATGAGAACGTGAATAACCACTCCACAAAATGGATGTAAATTACTAAATGCACATTTAGATGCGAATTACCGTCCTAGGCCTCGCATCGTAAATGGACCTCTTTTTCAAATTTACCTGTAAAGCTAACACATCGTACATTTAATCGCAATTTCCAGGCAGTGTCGGTACGTCCATAGAAGCCCAAAAGCGTTTCACGTTAATTGTGTAATGTCTAGTTTATAATTGTTTATTGTGGGGTCAGAATTTATTTATTTATTTATCACACTTTATTGTACACCACAACACATACAGAAACATGATTTAAGAATAAAATAGGTAAGAAAAAGAGTGGAACAAATGGCGGTCTTATCGCTGAATGCGATTTCTTCCAGACAACCGTAGGATGGACTGGAAAGTATAAGAAAAACAGAGCGGGTGGGTACGTAATAATAATATCTACTTATATATAAAATAATATATGTGACGTACAATTTTAATACGAATAAACTACATACGAATAATATAAAAAGAAAACAACAATACAAATACATATGAAATATACTACTATAGAATATTCTCATTTACCTCCTCTAGAACTACAACTGAGAGGGTTTCGGCTTTAGTCCACTTACTCATACTGCGGATGTCAAACGATGCCTTTTAAAAGAATACTCAAAAATATTTTTCACAAAAAATATTAAATCGTGTTATCCGGCAACGTGTAATCTGAGTGGCTCATAACGATGTTGGTGCTCATCTCCAGTGGCCTTTAAAACTAGTTACGTGATTTACACACGGATATATGTACACTTACAGCATATCATTGAGTTCTATGGAATAATAGAAAAAAATATCTCCTAGATAACATGACTTTCATCATCAGCTCATATACGTCCCACTACTGGGCACGAGCCTCCTCTACAACTGAGAGGGTTAAGGCCTTAGTCCACCACGCTGGCCTAGTGCGGGCTGGTGGAAAACAACACTTTAACCTAATGTTTGCCTTTGATTTAGCGTTTGGCTCTGAATATTGCAGTCTCATTATTTATAATCCAAAAATTAATAAATAAATAATAAATACACCCAACAGTCACATACATAGTTCTGACCCCACACTAGGATACAAGTCCTGTGTCATGGGTATCAGAAACTACGAGAGACTTTTCGGTCTCACAAACACCCAGACCCGAAACAAATATTTGTGGATCACACAAACATTTGTCTCGGTGCGGGGATCGAACCCGCAGCCTCTCGTTTCGCAAGCCGGTGTCTAGCCAACTGCGCCACGGGGCTGTTAAATATCCATATCAATCAGTACGCGACTTCTAGGGCCATAGCCTCTCTACAATGAGGTATGGACTTAATCCACCACAGTGACTAGAGAAAGTAAAGGTATATAACATGCCTATATAATCTTCATTTTCATCATTATCAGCCCATTTACGTCCCACTGCTGGGCACGGGCCTCCCTTCAACTGAGAGGGTTTAGGCCTTAGTCCACCACGCTGGCCTAGTGCGGGTTGGCGGACTAGGGGAAGGTGGGCATGAAAGAGCCAGTTTTAGAAAAGGACTCTTTTTAATATCTAAAACATGATAAAACCACATTTTTTATACGTTAGTTTGAAACTCATTTATTACTTTATGACATTCAATCAACAATTACTCCTTAGAGATATGTTTCATTATAAAATTCTACCTTTTAAAAAAAAAGGGAAAACGGCTCTTTCATAACATGTGGTTATTGTAAGAGCCGCCACTTGTTATGAAAGAGCCATGCACGATATTACCAACTATTTCAATAAATTTCTCAAAAAGTTAAACAACATTAACAACAAATTACATTTTTTTATTAGAATACCGTAACAAAGCTAACCAACATTAGTTAATTAATAACAATCATTTCAAACTCGTAGCTCTTGAAAGTGATGTGTTTTCTAGTTTTTCAAATGGCTCACATTTATTTCGGTGCATAAATCCTCTGAAACAATTGTCACTACTACTAATAGCTACTGTATAATCGTATGTAAATTTTTTAGATGCAGTTTTTAGGTAATCAGTCTTTTGTTCATGGTCCAAAATGAAAATACGTTTATTTCTTATATTTGGACAATGTTTGTAGCTATGTTCGCCATAGGATTTAATTTTTTAGTGTTGGTTTTAGGCCCCTTGCATGTTTTTTTTTAGGTTATGCTGTTTCTGATGATATTTTAATGTCTATAACAAAATAAAACAAAATAGCAAAGGTCCAAAACAGGTTGTTATGAAAGAGCTAGGCATGAAAGAGCCGGCTGTTTCATCACATATTTAGTTAGCTCTTTCAAAACGAGTAGCCACAAAATGCAAAAACCTTAAAAGTATAAGATCAAATCACGAATAATGTCCATTAAATATTACAATTAGAAGGTAAAATGAGTGCAGACTCTAGTTATAATGTAATTTTGATGTCAAATCATACCATAGTATAAAAAAATGGTTGGAATAACAGCATAAAAACTTACTTTTCAATGCCTCTTTTTTCGATAGCCTCCTGCTCCGTTACTACACTTCCGCGAACTATCAAATCTTTGTGGGCCACGGATAGTCGATGTTTCCACACGAAAATAAAATTCAAATGATGATAATTTCAAAAGGTCGGGTAAAAATCCAAGTGGCTCTTTCAAAACATGTCTCTTTCATGCCCACCTTCCCCTACACACCTAAGAAATTCCTAAGAACTTTTAGGTATGCAGGTTTTATCACGATGTTTTCTTTCACCGTTAAAGCAAGTGTTAATTCTTGTGAATACACACATAACTTCGAAAAGTCAGAGGTACCTGGGGTTTGAACCCGCGACCGCCGACATTCTCGACCGCGCGCCTAAACCTCGAGGCCATCACTGCTTTGTGTAATCTTCATGAACAAAACATGCATTTTAACACATAGACAAAGCCTAATAACATAAACTTTGTAACTTAAATTTATAAAATTAAGATGTTGAAGTATTACAAATATTTACATACAAAATCAAGTAATAATTTTATTGATAACCATAGTACCAACAACAAAAATTATGAACATATAATTCTTAATTCCCAACACGTAGTATTACCAACCATAATAACATCGAGAGTACTCGGACGAAATGACGCGACAAATGCAATACATGCTGGCAAAAATCCCATACAAAGTTTCTTCATAAAAAGTTGTGGGAGTTCGGTGTCCTTAACGACACAAGTTCCGCACGAAGTTTTATTAAGTGGCAACTCCAGGCAATTCTTCTAATTAATCATTATGTTTATGCGGAGCCACGTTACTTGTTATACTTCACGAGATCTCTTCGAGTCCTCATTAGCGTAAGGATTATGTTAAGGGATGGCTTGATGGAGTTTCTTCATAAATTCAATGTCAATTTGCATGAGATCTTTGTTAATAAAATATAACAAATTGTCACAACAGGGCGACACTGTTATAATTTAGGTTTTAGTTTAAGTTGGGTTTTGGTTCAAGTTGTGCAACGAATCCTATCTTCATTAGAAAAAAATATGCGGAAAGGATTTTTTGAGATTGTTGGAAAATATGTGCATATAAAAAATTGTACCTATGTTAAAAATAACCTAAACAGTGCCCAAACAATAGTTTAACTTGGACTTAGCTATATTGACTTGCCGTGTTGTCGACATGTAACAAGTAATTGTTTCTTAACATAGTGGACATATAAATAAATCATACATACATACATACATAAACTCACGCCTGTATTCCCCGAAGGGGTAGGCAGAGGCGCATTTCTGCACCCACATTTCGCCAAGTATGTATCAGTCCCACGTAATAGAGGGCGAGCCTATTGCCGTTTTTCGGGCACATTTCCAGACTCCGTGCTGTTACCGAGAATTTCCTAATGGAAAAACCCAATAACACTTTGCCCGACCCGGGAATCGAACCCAGGACCTCTAGATCGCTCGGCACATACTCGTACCGCGAGACCACGAGGCAGTCATAAATAAATGTTTTTACAATCAATATTGTAATAAGTTTGCGATAACTTAGAGGATTCAAGTACCCTTTAACTTTAAGAAGCTATTTTTGTTTGTTTAATTATTATTACGCTATTCGAACATGTTAACCACCTTAGTATTAATATTGTTGAGTATATATTGAGTTTGGTAGATAAAATCATTCATTTTTTTTATTGTATAAATATAAATTTAAATAGCACATTCTCTTAAAACGGTTTTAAATATTATTTAATATAATCCGCGAAAACGTAGTGGGTAGTATATGTATCTAATTTATATTAAGTAATCTTCTTGTAATTATCTGTACACTACTGTTTGTTTTCCTATGTACAAGAAAAAAATTTAGGCTCATATGGTAAAGGAAAGTGAATACCTAAAAGATTTGCTAAATCCACACTAGGCTAAGGCTTTTTACTTAAGCCTCCTTTAAACCGTAGTAATTCAATGCCCAGCAGTTTAATGAATATTTATGATGATGAATATTGCTTTATCCATTCTATAAAGCTATCGAGAATACACTACAAACTAAATTCATTATAAAGAATTATTTATCCCCTAAGATCTTTCCAGATCAACTTTTCTACTTGAAAACTCGATTTCCTCTACAACACAAAGTCTGGGCATTTAGAAAGTTTAAAAATATCCTCGAGCTCTGTTTAATGTCCTGAATTTTGACGATAAGTGTATTAAGGCAACACTTCGAGGCAGTTGAACGCCTTCTTAACTCTTTATTCGGCAACTTGTACAATCTGTTTGAATATTTTAGTCAGGTTTATGCATTGTTGTTGTAAATCGTATCATTTGTGTGGTAAATGTCCACATTAAACCTTTGCTGAAAAAAATCGTAATGAAAAATATAAAAAATAAAGCTTTCTATATATTGATGTGATCTAAATTAAATACAGTAATGGGGTTGTCAAAAAGTATGAGGAAATCAAGATGTATCTATATAATATATTTCTTTATGTACTTGTACATACAGGATGTATAAAGACCGGGATCGAAAACTAAGACAAGCAATAGCCACGGTGATTACAAATACCGCGACATAAAAAAAACCCGACAGAAAATAAAATACGTGTTCTTTACAACCACGAGTATTAAATGTATGTAGTTGCTAGGAAAACGTTTTTTTTTTATGTCACGGTATTTGTTAAATTTGCGACCGCAATTATGTGCACAATTCTACTTGTACTTATTACTAATTAAATTTAATGAATTTTATTGTTTTTGTTAACAATAAGTGAATGTACCTACGTATCCGGTACCATACAATCGTTTAATTCTCGAAATTCCCTGATATTCCTCTACACAAGTGGTTCTAGACTATTCTAGAATTTGGAGGAGGCAGCAGCACATAATTATTTTAACTCGCGGTTATTGTAGTGCCAGCTACACTTAATAATATAATGTGAACTCTTCCAGCTGAACATATTAGACCCAACAGTCGCATACATAGTCCTGGCCCCACACTAAGATACAAGTCTTATTATTTATTATTATTAAGTTTTGTGTCGTGGGTATCAGATACTCACAAAAGTCTCACAAACAACCAGACCCAATACAAATATTTGTGGATCACACAAATGATTGTATACGCAATAAATTATCACGTACTTTAACCGTGAAGGAAACATGCACACCTAAAAGTTCTTAAGCATTTCTCAGGTGTGTAGTCCTCCAACTCGCACTACACCAGTGTGGTGCAGTAAAGCCTGAGCCCTTTCAGTTGTAGAGGAAGCCCATATACAGCAGAGAAAGATAGATGGATAGAAAAAAATAAAAAAACGGAAACATATTAGAAAGTAATTTTATTAAAACGGTATACAATTCCCCTGATGCTCTATTGTGACGTTTGACCCCTTCCCCGCGTCACAGTCGAAGAAGCACGGGTTGTAGTAAGACTTCCCGTTTGAGGCACACAGTGGGTCGTATATTTTGCTGCACACACATTCCTGCTTTACAGGACTAGGCGTTGTTGTTGTTGTTGTTGTGGAATTTCTAAAATAAAAAATACTATCTATTTTACGCCAAAACTTAAAAAGGAATAAAACTCATCTTGGCATAATCTATTCACTAATTGGCTAAGTAAATGAAGACTCCGCGCTGCTACTAAGAATACACATTCATACATACATAAACTCACGCCTGTATTCCCTTAAGGGGTAGGCAGAGGTGCATTTCTGCACCCACATTTCGCCAAGTATGTATCAGTCCCACGTAATAGGTGGCGAGCCTATTGCCGTTTTTCGGGCACCTTTCCAGACTCCGTGCTGTTACCGAGAATTTCCTAATGGAAAAACCCAATAACACTTTGCCCGACCCGGGAATCGAACCCAGGACCTCTAGATCGCACGGCACATAGTTGTACCGCGAGACCACGAGGCAGGCTACTAAGAATTTCGTACAAAAAATCCTAATAACTTTCGTTCCAAGAGACTTCTCGACCACAAAAGGACCAAGAGCTAGTCACTATGGCATTAATAAGACAATCCATTCTCATCCAATCTATCAGCCAAAAGAAGTCCACTGCTGAACATAGAACAATGATCTCTCCCGACCTACAGCAGTCACTACCAACCTTTCCTTCCGTGACTGCAGTATCCACTCCGACAGGCCATACTTTCCTTTTCCATAACATCCTTTACACACAAACCCTATATCCTTTCCCCGGCTGATGACGGGCAGCAGCCAGTGGCGGTACTTCCATAGAAGCCTAAATGCGTTACACGTTAATTTGTAATGTCTAGTTTATAATCGTTTATTGTGGGGTATATTATAAATTATATGTCAAATTGTTTTTGTTAAATAAAGATTTAAGCAGTGATGGCTTCGAGGTTTAGGCGCGCGATCGAGAATTTCGGCGGTCGCAGGTTCAAACCCCAGGCACACACCTCTGACTTTTCGAAGTTATGTGTGTATTCACAATGAATTATCACTTGCTTTAACGGTGAAGGAAAACATCGTGATAAAACCTGCACATCTAAAAGTTCTTAGGAATTTCTTAGGTGTGTAGTCCGCCAACCCGCACTGGGCCAGCGTGGTGGACTAAGGCCTGAACCCTCTCAGTTGTAGAGGAGGCTCGTGCCCAGCAGTGGGACGTATATGGGCTGATGTTTTTTTTTTTTTTTTGAAAGATTTAAAGCTTAAAGATCATTATTAGGAAATTTGTAAGGCAAGATGGGCTTTTGGGCTTCTATGGAAGTACCGCCACTGGCAGCAGCGTCATCAACGGGAGTCCTCTCCTGCGCTCGCCAACCCGCCTGCCAAGCGTGGCGAGTATCGGCAAAAACCACTCAATGGTAAATTAATTATACAATATTGAATAAATTAGAGGCCGACGGAACCATAAAATGAAAGAAAAGAAGAGACTCATAATAAATATGTTTATCATTCTATTTATTTTTGGGTGGATGTCCAAAACAAACAACTTAGGTCCTCGCGTCAGCTAAGCGATAATTAGGGTCTCACCTACCCTTCTCTTAGCCTTAGTATAGTTGTCTTAACAGGTCGGAGTTGTATCAGATTTTTCTCCCGCAAATCCTTGTTTAGGCCGAGCCCGGGATGTGTCATAAGTACTGAAAAAAGGGCTTTAAGTTACAAGGGTTATTCTTATTTTTATTTTATTTTGTTTATTAAGCACACCCTCAAAATAATAACATACGGGAAAACGTATTCTTAAAAAATAAAATACAATAAAATTACTTAGTTGATAGGCATGCATGGCATTTATACGAGTATATTATATTTGTGACAGGCGATGAAAGGAGAATCAATAATTATAATATTAAAATACAATTACACTTTATACAAATTTTAAACAAATATAAAAATAAATAAATTTAATAACCAAAACTGCTATAATAACATTACAATAATTTATATTTATTAAATCTGAAACCAGGCACACACCTCTTACTTTTCCTTACTTCTTTACCTTTTTGTTATGTGTGTATTTGAAATGAATTACATATCACGTACTTTACCCGTGAAGGAAAACATTGTGAGAGGAATTTCTTATGTGTGTGGTCCGTCAACCCGGACTAGACCAGCGTGGTGGACTAAGGCCTAAACCCTCTCAGTTGTAGAGGAGGCCCGTGCCCGGCAGTGGGACGTACATGGGCTGATGACGATGATCATTATCGTATCTAAAACACTAAATCGATTTTATTAAATTACGCAAAGACAATGCTTCCTTGTATCTCGGAGCAGTAAAATACTATGATTTGTTTTGTTACAACATTGGTTAACTAAATATATTCGGGAACAAGGGAAAACTAATGTCATATTGCGATCTCGAATAGCAGATATCAATTTTATTAATTGCTATAGATTTCGACTCTAATTCAATATTGTTACGTATATGCCCAAAATACAACACAAAGGCCCATTCCGGCTAAATATCAGTGCGACTACATCCAAATAAATAGAATCACACCAAGAATTTCAGCAAAATCAGAGGACTTAATTCCGGTGTTTTGAATTATTAATGTAATTATACTCACAAACGCCAATAAATAAACAAATCTTCATTTTATTATCACAATTCTTGCTTGAAACGCAAAATTAAATATTGCTTCTTTTTATACGACCGTAGATTATCGGAAACACGAGCAATAAAACATGCTCGACGAAGTTAATTAGTCGTAAAAGCTGTTTGAAAATAATTTTCTTTTGTTTTTACATAAAGACATTGTTATTACTTCGCGGAAGATTGTTATATCATAGGAATACAAAGCCAGTGTTGTGTGTTCGAGCGTTTATAAACTATTAATTTTGTTAAAAAAAAATATGTCATAGGCGCTGTTGGTCCAATATGCGTGAACGGCGTACGATTTTTATATGGTCATGACTTCAATTCCTTCGTTGCGCAAAATATTATCGAGATTTTCCATTAGTATTTTTTTAACAGAATATGTGCCGAACAAATCATAATTACTGCTAGCGAATCAAGGGTGCAATAATGCACCTTTGCTACCTTGTTCTTAAAAGGCGCGAATGAGCGAGTATGTACGTGTAGATATTATCATCATCATCAGCCCATATACGTCCCACTGCTGGGCACGGGCCTCCTCTACAACTGAGAGGGTTTAGACCTTAGTCCACCACGCTGGCCTAGTGCGGGTTGGCGGACTACATACCTAAGAAATTCCTAAGAACTTTTAGTTCTGCCAACACGATGTTTTCCTTCACCGTTAAAGTACGTGATCATTCTTTGTGAATACACACATAACTTCGAAAATTCAGAGGTGTGTGCCTGGGGTTTGAACCTGCGACCGTCGAGACTCTCGATCGCGCGCCTAAACCTTGAGGCCATCACGACTTCGTAGATATTATAGCTACCTACTTTTGTGTTTTTAAGAAAATAATAATAAAGAATTTGTCACGTTAGCATTCTTATACAATTCTAATAAGGTCTATTATTTCAGTAGGTAAAATAAAATCATTGAATTTTAGCAATCGATGCTAATATCAAAATATTATTTGTTATTTGATAAATTTTTTATCTGTTATTCCGAAATGAAAAATATACCAATAAAGTCTACTTATAAAAGTAAACGTATATTTTCATGATTCAATGCCGGGTGATTCATCATTCATCGCATGATCCAGTGTTCGGAACATCATCCCGCTGTATTGTGCGTTGTGGGAGGAAAGCGCAGTACATTTATCACAATCCATTGAGCTGTGGGAGCTTGATCGATCGAGGAATGAGAGACGCAATCTGACCGCGCCGCGTGACCGTTGATTACATTAATATAATTACATTAGACTACTATATATAGAACGCACACTCTCGCCTGTACGGGAACGTGTATTACGTAAGCAATTTTGTTACAATTATTAACCCCCCCCCCTCCTCCGTCCCCCATGTCAGCAAAAGTGAAAAAATGTCACACTCCCCCCCTCCTATCATTAGGTATAACATATTTTTTTAATATGCTCTGGTTTCTTTTCTTGTTTAAAAATTCGGGTAATAATATTGTAGAGAAGCTGAAAAAGACAAAAAGATGCTTAAAGAGTATTCTTAAACTACAATAGGGTATATGATAGTATGCTACGTAAAGAATAGCAGCACTTAAAAGTAACCTCATATTATTTGCAGCATAAATTACAAATATATTACGTATAACTATAAAGGCATTTTTGCAACTTAACAACTAAAAAACAGCGTTGCTTGAATAGAAAACACGGAAACGGTAAAAGTTTGCCATTTTAAGTTCCACATTAAAATTGCCCATTGAGACACTTAGTATTAAAACACGGCCATTTAAACGCAAATTTTTCAGTCAGACTACTTTTGTGTGAAAAAAGACCGAATGTAAATGAAACTCGTAAAAATTCTAGAGAAACTTTATCATTATGCCGGTACAAGTTTCGATATAAAACAGACCCCGGACACTTCGAATTTCACTGATAGCTTTTATAAAATTTTAAGGTAGTTTCGAAATTTGCGACGTAGACAAGTGACGTCAAACGGCCAGCTTTTAAAAGGAGAAACCATGGTGGAGGGGGGGGGGGGGGATTAATAAGCGCACGGCTAGCGAGACGGACGTGCAGCTTATTCGGGTTCGATCCCCGCGCCGTGATAAATGTTTGTGCAATCCGGAATATTCATTTCGGGTCTAGATGTTTGTGAGACCGAAAAGTCTCCAGTAGTTTCAGATACCCACGGCACAAGACTTGTATCCTAGTGTGGGGTCAGCATTATGTATTCGACTGTTGGGTGTATTAATTTATTAATAAAATACTTATTATTACCATTCATCATCATCATCATCATCAACAACCTTTCTTCACGCCCACTGCTGGACATAAACCTCTCCAATGGCACGCCACTCGGATTGATCTTCGGCCATCCTCATCCAACCACTGCCAGCCACCTAAAAAAGGGGCAGAGCCTAGCGTCACGTCACCATGACGTAGCCGGTGATTCGGTGGTAGCGACGGTGGGGAAGCTCGGAGGTGGTGGAGGCAACCACGGAAATTCTTGGCTTTTGGCTCGGTTGGATGCGCTAAACATTGTTCTCGCTAATTTAATATCTATATTTTATTCATAAAAAATTGATTCATCAGCATTAATCAGGAATTTATGGGTGTAATATTTATTTTGTCATTTTAATAAATTAAACTAAAAAAACTTGTATGTACCTATAAATATTAGCCAAAAGCAATACCTAAGCCGGTTTAAATCGCCAAGCTTTACAGACAAAGTTCGTGTATTGAGGTAAATTATTGCCAATATTGGAACATTAGTAGCTTGACCAAAAATACATTAAGAGTACGTGTAACTGTCGTTGTACTTACTACTAAATTGTGCCTCATTAGTATTGCTTTAACGGTTTAACAATGTCACAGCAATTATGCTGACTTTAATAAACATATTTAGTTATCAGCACCCGTGGTGCGATTGGCTGAGCTAGTCGTTTTAAGGGACTATATGTACATAATGTGTGAATTTTTTATAATATATAATAAATTATTTTGCTATAACTTTTTTTTCTAGTTTCACAGGTGTTGGCAAAATGTTACATTTTTATTGATGCCACAGGAATCTTAAAAATTTCATATAAAAAATATCCGTGGTGTAAATACAAAAAAATAATTTTAATGCCTCGTGATCCCGCGACACAAGCATTTGACGTGCAATCTAGAGGTCCTGGGTTCGATACTCGGGTTGGGAAAAGTGTTACTGGTTTTTCCATTTGGAAATTCTCACTAACAGTTCGCAGCCTGTAAATGTTCCTGAAAAACGACAATAGACTCGCCCGTAGGACAAAAACGCAATTGGCGAAACGTGGGTGCAGAAATGCACCTCTGCCTACCCCTTCGGGAAATACAAGGGTGAGGTTATGTATTTATGAATGGACATAAAAAAAACATTTAACGTTGATTGACATTAAAATAAACAGTACTTAAATTTATTTACAATGCTATTCAATAATTGTGTCTAAAAAACATATAAACTTAAAAATCTTTAATATTATAGGAAACATATACCGCCACTTGCTTTGCATACGAAAGCGCTTACACAACCCCAGGCGAAAATTTATTCAAATGAAATTTACTTGACTCGCCGATTAAACACGCCGAATCCCGGGTCAGCGGTACACAAGCCAAATTCGGGGATCGCTCAAGGCCTCATCATCGGGAAATGAAAATAGTGTTGGATCAGGCTAACAAATGCTTTGGAAGCTTTGTTTAATCTCGTACATAGCCATGAGCCTGAGCCTTATAGATCAGTAAAAATGTCGAGTTAATTTCAATCCTACTATAAATGTGAAAGTTTATATTGGTGTTTGTTATTCAAGTATATTGAGTAATATTTCTAATTTAGGCCACACAAATCCCACTGCTGGGCACGAGCCTTCTCTTTTTATGGAGGTAGACCTTGGGCCAACTGACCTATGCCTACCACGTTTGCTTAATGTGATTAGGAACGGTTTAGCTTTCAGGTGTTCTAGTTTCCACGCGCTCTTAGCCTTAGTATGTGATAATTCATTAAGAATACACTCATATGCAACTCCGAAAAGTAACCCTAGTTCACCAATATTTAGTCTTAACTGAGCTCCTAATCCTAACCCATCACTGCTTTAATTAAGTAATATAATTTGTTAAATAGACAGATAATAGTCCGGAATATCGCAATTTTTTTTCTCGGAAAATCTACTAACGCGTGTGGAAATAGTATTCATTTATTAGGCTTTAATATCAGGAATTCCGGTCATGGATATCGGATAATTTTTGATAGAAGTGGAAAATAGGTTAATTGTATATGGTAGGAAGTTTGAAACAACTGATTCCAAGTAATAACTTCATGCGAAAGGCGAAGCAATTGATCAAGAGAAAAGAAAGAAAATTGTTTATTTTCATTTAATAAATGTTTATTTTTATTAACACGGTTGAACTGCAAACTCTATAAATACAATATCGACCAAAAATATATTTTTTCACATTTAAAAAAATCCGAATAAAAATACTTACATTCGTTCATAGAACATGTTACAGGTTTTTTTGTTTAATTCATGTGTACTATAAATTACTTGAATCACCAAGCCAGCTTGTTGGCGTGACCACCATAGCCATACCCGGCGAGGCCACCAGCCCCATACGCTCCATGGGCGTAACCAGGGGAGTTCTCATGCACACGGTATACTGATACATCGGATACCGCTGGACCAGCGTAACCTGCGCCGGCGTATCCACCGCCCAGACCGTAGCTACCATATCCTGCTCCATAACCAGTATAACTTGACCCGAGGCCAGAATATCCTCCAAGATAACCAGCTCCGGTACCGTGGCCAGCATAACTTGAGCCAAGACCAGCGTATCCAAGATGTCCAGCCCCAGGATAGGATGCGCCATTGTAAGCGGAGCTGGCTGGAATTACTCTAGTGACACTGGTGTGGGAAGTAGCCAGGCCAGCCCCGAGACCACCGGATCCGCCATATCCCCCATTTCCGCCATATCCGCCGTATCCGCTATATCCGCCGTATCCGCTATATCCGCCATTCCCACCGTATCCACCGTATCCGCCATATCCAGCCCTTCCAGCATAGTTAAGACCACCTGCATTGGCCAAGCCAATAGCGCAGATAGCCACAACAACAATCTAGGAAAAAAATCATTGAAATTATTGTTTTTGACGCGATTGTTTCAGGCTAGATTATTATGTGATATGAATATGTGATGTACAATTATTTGTCTCGGCCCTATATGATAGTATAAAGCAGTTTTTCTGTTAAATAGACCTAAAATAGACCTTAGAAGACCTAATACTTAATATAAAGTTAGGACTATAATATGTGATTTTTTTTAGAAATTAATTTCTGTTTTTTCTTGTAGCTTCACTCATATTTTTAATGTTTTTGTCAACTAATATTTTTTTTAAATCCCTTAAGAGCCTATTATAGAATGAATCAAATTTGTCTTACCTTAGCGAACATCTTGTGAGTCTTCAAATGTAATGAGCACAATGTTTTTTCTTTGTAATTGCAGTCTTTTATATTAAAATTGTTGGAAGCAGACAGTATTTTCAAGGTTTCATTAGATTTTTGGAAAACGGAGCGTGACGAGAAATATACGATTGAATGCAATAACATATGTAATTTACACTTTTGCTAAAACATAATCACTCAATTTTAAATCTTAAGAGAATCTCAGAAAGGCGATAATTGCAGAGCAGTGTAATAAGATAACATCTTTATGTCGATATAAATGGTTGTAAGTATGTTAAGCAAGGTAATTAATGTCGAAGGCTTAATCTGCATTAATTCACTTTACTTAAGTAGATCTATTGACTCACATGAGCAATGTCGGGATCCCTGTACAGAATTATTTTTGTTTTTCATTTTCTTGATGACCAACAGACTCGTTGGTCTCGCGACAGAAGTTTTTTATTTGGCTGGGGAAAGTTTTAGAAGTAACGATACAAAATATGTAACGTCACACTAGGGGGGAAGAGTCTTACAAATGTGACCAGCTGTGACAAGGACGGGGGAGGGGTCAAAAATGATTAATTTCCTGTGACGTAATTTATGGATGGCCCCAAAGAGTAAATAAATAAATAAGGATCGCCCCCTTTTACGTACAACTTAAGCACAACTTAACTAAATCAAGCTCAACATGCTATCCATACACGCAGGTGCAATTCTAAATAAAATTCTACGCATTCTACGCAATCCAATAGCATAAAAATTCCAAATTCCTTTAGAAAATCAATGAGACGACCAATAACTCAAAGTCCAAGTAAGAGTGGATGCCTTGAGTTGGTGAAACTGTGCCGGACGAGAGGTTTTCACAAAACGTTTGGAACACCGCCAGGCACAAGCAATTATAAGGCTTCGGACAGCGGTGGCGACGCGTGGCCTGCATCGAAAACACCCAGCGTTTGGTGTAAACATTTATTGTTGGATATTCCACGTATACACCCGAAGGAGGAGGTTGAAATGCATTTCTACATTCAGATTTAGCCAATTGTCAAGAACGAGAGGTAATTGTCGTTTTTAGGTAGAGTATTATTTCAGACTCAGATTGACCAATTATGATTAAAAATTTAAGATGACTATATTATTCACATATTTTACACAACATTCTGAGGTTATATTAATGAACTGCTCTAATTCTTAAAATTTAGATTGTATTAATATTGTAAACTATCTCTTGATTGGAAAAGAGCAACACTAGAGTTTCTTGCCCGTTCTTCTCTTCTAGTGATGACTACCTTCCGAACAGGGGGGTGGTAAATTTTGAAATGTCTGAATCTAAGTGATGTATTTGACAGCTTATAGATTCAATAAATATTCATCAGCAGCTCATATACGTCCCACTGCTGGGCACGAGCCTCCTCTACAATTTAGAGGGTTTAAGCCTTAGTCCACCATGCTGGGCTAGTGCGGGTTGCCGGACTACACACCTAAGAAATTCCTAAAAACTTTTAGGTGTGCAGGTTTCATTACGATGTTTTCCTTCACCGTTAAAGTACATTATAATTCATTGTGAATACACACATAACTTCGAAAAGTCAGAGGTATGTGCCTGGGGTTTGAACCGGCGACCGTCGAGATTCTCGACCGCGTGCCTAAACCTCGAGGCCATCACGACTTCATAATAAATATTATTTCATTTCATTTCAATTTTTTTGTTAAGGTTAATGCTAATATCACGGTTCAAAAACCTACACTGGATCTCTGAATCGCACCCAGAACTATTTTTGGTGATACGTACAAAAGGAAAAGAAGAACCCGTATAAGATCAATTACGTTTCCATCTGTTTGTTTATCGCATTTAATTTTCTCCGAATCTACGTCACCTTTTGCTAGTACTGAGATTTTTATTATAACCCAATAATACTTCGCTAATACACCCATCATCCAGTGGCGGTATTTCCATAGAAGCCCAAAAGCGTTACACTTTAATTGTATAAAGTCAAGTTTATAGTTGTTTATTGTGGGGTCAGTATATTCTCATTTATAAATAAAATTGCTTCTATTTAATAAAGATTAAAAGCCAAAAGATTATTATTCGAAATTTTGAAAAGCAAATTGGGCATTTGGGCTTCTATAGAAGTACCGCCATTGCCACCACCACGGTAATCTTACATAATCTTACGCCTACATTCCCCGAAAAGGTAAGTGGTGCATTTTTGCACCTAAATTTCGCCAGTCCCACGTAATAGGTAGCCTATTGCCATTTTTAGGCACATTTCCAGACTCCGTGCTGCTACTGAGAATTACCTTATGGAATAACCCCATTACAACTTGTGCCCCCACCGGTCATACACCCCAAAATCTCGACTGCACGCAGTACACTTATGCCTTGGGACTACTGAGATAGTTTATCAGTACTACTTTCATCTGATTTTCAACCTACATGTTGACATCGCCCACGATATCTGACGCGAAACAAACGTAACTCTTACCAATTAATAATAGCAACTGAGTTAAATTTATAGACACAACCTGCCTGATTTATCGCCCTTAATCCGAATAAATCAGCCGCTGTAGTAATAAATAAGTTTTAATTCAATATTGCTATTCCGTTTTTGTAGCTATTCATCTGGATTTTGTTGTTTATATTGTAAAATGTTGAGTTTTCTTTCACAATTACTTCATGGATTCTTTAAATGAATTTGCTTCACTCCCTATTACGCGGCATTTTTACGTAGCTCTGCGAAATCTATATCTCATGGTAAGTAAACTATTTTTATAGTGATGGAGATACTTTCCCGTCACATCGGCTAACTGTCCAGCGCACTATTTTCCTAATCTACCGGCACAGCAGCATGCCAATGCTGGGCTATACCAGTAACTTTAGCACTCCCGCAAACCTTACTAAGTAAGAAGAATAATCAAATAAATAAATACATACATAGTTCTAACCCCACACTAAAATACAAGTTCTGTGACATGGGAATCAGAAACTACCAGAGACTTTTCTACATACATACACACTGTATACACACTACATATATACTACACTTGCACTGCTAGATACTGATAAGACCTTCCTCCACCACGCCAGCCATACTCCAAAAATTCGTGGTGCATAACTTTTTATGTATGCAGGTTTCCTCACGATGTTTTCCTTCATGGAAAATTAAATTACAGCATCAAAAGTACCAAGCTCGCATAACATAAAGAGAGACTCAATAAACCCACGTAATCACGCACGTCATAAAATATGAACTCCAGCGAATTAGCCGAACGGAACAAAAAGGGGGGTAGTGTGCCAAACTCTATTATATCCTACAGACCGCGGCAATATTTCCAAGTCGCTTTGTCCCCGCGTAAAAAGTTATTCCGAAATGGTAATCTCTTAAGTTATAGAGGTGATAAATTGTTAGGCGTTGCGTTTTACTGGTGATCCAGTAATTCGCGGGGATAATGGCTGGCTGCAGGCCCGGATTTATGGCCGTCTGCGAACCCCCCTTTTAAAAGATTTGCGTTTATTTGATGGCTTCGAAATATGAGGTTTTCCGTTATGTTTTGAACAATTTATTTCCATTTTTAAAAGCTGAATGGGCTTAAATATATAGAACATGCACTGTTTTGTTTAAGTGAAATTATAGGTAGATTATTACCTCTAAAGTCATTCAGTCATTTCTAAAGTGATGCTATTCAAAATTGAGCGTAGCGTGGATTTAAATATGTGTCAATCAGCCTATGTACTTGTTTTTTGGGTCTTTATTACAAAAAGGTATACGAAAATACAAATTATTTCTCTTTATTTAAGTTCAGTAGAATTTTAGCATAAGACATATATATTCGAAAACAAATTAATTATCATAAGTTAATTTATTAAGTTTTTTTATAGGCCATACCCCCCATCCATTCCTCCAACTACGTCCCATGTCTGTTGACGTTTCTTGTGTATAATCACGCTGTAAATAATGGGATAAAGAGAATAGTTTAGGATTAAAACAGCTTTCTTAACGCTCTTTGTGTAGTTCAAACAAACTGGGGTATTGTCTTCGCGCCGTGACGTCACTTTGTAGAAACATGTTTTTGCATTGTTCTGATGTAGAAAGCTTCTTATAAATCTCATTTTGAAACCACGGGAAGTAAAATTTCTGTTTGTACAGTTGTCTCTTAGAGATTCACTTAAGGCATTGTTAGAGACAAGGAATAATGGCTATGTGTGTCAACCTGTTTAATATTGTCCCCTGAAGTTTTTAAGTTATTAAAATAGTTACTACTGACTTTTAGAAGTTATGTGTGAACTCACAAAGAATTATCACGTACTTTAACGGCGAAGGAAAACATCGTTATGAAACCTGCACACCTAAAAGTTCTTAGGAATTTCTTAGGTGTGTAATCCGCCAACCCGCACTAGGCCAGCGTGGTGGAATAAGGCCCTAAGCCCTCCCAATAGTAGAGGAGGCTCGTGCCCAGCAGTAGGACGTATATGGGCTGAAATGAAGTATTGTTCAATTTTGTCAATTTTAACAACTTTTTCGTGTATCAATCTTTAGTATGATTAATATCTATTCCTTTCATAGCAACATAAAAAAATGGAAGCTTAGAAACCTTGCTATTTATTCGACATTTTCTTTACTACAACCCCAACATGTAATATTTTAAGCTAAAAGATTACCTGAGGCCTTCAACGCTACAATAGTTGAACTTTCTCTTATGTACTGTTACCTAATATTGTAATATATGTATTGTTTAAAAAGTACCTACTATAATGATGAATTAGCAGAGCAGTGATGGCCTCGAGGTTTAGGCGCGCGGTTAAGAATTTCGGCGGTCACAGGTTCAAACCCCAGGCATACACCTCTGACTTTTCGAAGTTATGTGTGTATTCACAATGAATTATCACTTGCTTTAACGGTGAAGGAAAACATCGTGATAAAACCTGCACACTTAAAAAGTTCTTAAGAATTTCTTAGGTTTGTAATCCGCCAACCCGCACTAGGCCAGCGTGGTGGACTAAGGCCTAAACCCTCTCAGTTGTAGAGGAGGCCAGTGCCCAGCAGTGATAGATAGATAAATAGATAAATAATTTCACATTATAGATCCAAAACAGTCAATAACAGGCCAACCCAATTGTGTTGAAAAATATAATAACTAATACTATTTTTTTGCACATCCGTTGTGTATCATCTCTGCAACACCCAAGGTTCGAGTGTGCCTTAGGTATTAAGTCTTTTTTTTAATTTATTATTTATTTATTTATATAAAAAGACAATAACAATTTGTACATTGGTATTCAGTGTAACATAAACCATATTAGGTTTTTCTGTACACCTGTTGATTCGTCGATATTTGTATGTTTAAACACAATACATACAAATACAAAACAAATAAAAACAACTAAATGTCTATTACAACAAAGTGAAGAAGAAAAAAAGCAATAAATTAAAATAATTATAATAAAAACAACAATTTTTTTTTAGGGTAAGGTAAAAAAGTAATAAAGTTGCACAGCGCGCGCTCATTACACCGCTTTCAAAGAACACAACGTGGGAATAAATAACATACAGAGTGATTCATAAAGTAGATTTACAAATGAATTCTTTATAAATAGTCCACCTTTACAATCGTTGTATAAAGTTTGAATAAAAAAATAATATAAAATAATCGTTCTCGCCATCATGTTTTAACTGCAAAGAACTTTATATCTTTTAAAAATCAACTTATTTTGCTTTATTGTAAAAATAACAATGAAAAGATTTTTATATTAATATTATATCAAAAGAAAATACCAGACACACCGCCTCGGGCGGAGTCAGTGACTCAGAATAAAATTCTCAACAAAGAATAAAAGTAATGAATAACAATTAAAAAGTTCCCAAGTTGGAAACTCGTTTTCAATATCTCCCCGTAACAATTTATTGCTCGGTAAAATTTCGCGGCCCCGAACTTTCTGCTAACAAACCTAACTATTTAATTACTAATTACATGAAGACATTTTTAATATCGCGAACTAATTTACTATCGTATTAATTACATTGACTTTTTAATTTATTTCGTAGTAATAACTAAATTAAATTAACTTTCACTGCCTCGTGGTCTCGCGGTACAAATATGTGCCGGGCGATCTAGAGGTCCTGGGTTCTATTCCCGTGTCGGGCAAGGTGTTATTGGGTTTTTCCATTAAGGAATTCTCAATAGCAGCACGAAGTCTGAAAATGTGCTCAAAAAACGGCAATAGGATCGCCCCCTATTACGTGGGACTGATACATACCTGGCGAAACGTGGGTGTAGAAATGCACCTCTACCTACCTCTTCGGGAAAACAGGCGTGAGGTTATGAATGTATGTAAGTTTCGGTGTAGGTACGGAGTACCCGAGAAATTATGGAGAGCTCAAGATGTCAGTTTTCCTCGATTGGTTTTAAATCTCTCTTGTAGCAATACTCATAGCATTGAATATAATTATAGGTAAGATCGCAATGCTGCATTTTTACGCCCACATTTCCTCATCTATGGTTTTAATAACAAGAGATTATTCAATGATTTCTCTTGTGTTCATGGGCGGCGTTGATCACTCAACATCAAGTGGCTCACTTGCTCGTTTAAATACCTGTAAAAAAGAGACCTGATAGCAGTTTTCGTACATATTTAAAGATTTTCTCACAGAAAATCCTCAACCAGAGAGGCAAACCCGTAACTCCTCAATCACACGCACACACCAACAGTCCAGCGGGACCTAAACACTCAAATAAATGTGATAATAATGATACTATAGCCAGCAAGTACCCATAAAGAAGCCTTAGCCGAATTTCGTGTAAGGAGCACTGTAAGTACACTTAATCCCAGTACAAAGCTTAAAATTAATCAACCATCTATGTATTGCGGCACGGAATACTGCAATCTTTGGGAATTAGGGTCGCTTGCCGACTTATTATGAAATCACAGACTTTAAGTCTTTTTGTATGTATGTTTGTATACATATATGTATGTATGTATATATTTAGTATGAATCATCTATCCTTTCCTTATTTCCATCTTATGGTTGTCTCTAAAAGATCGCCTTGAGCGATAAGACCGCCAAATGTACTATTTCTCCCTCTGTATATTAGTCCAAGCGCCGCAGCAAAAAAAGTGGGTTAGTAATGCAACGTTCGGGACCTGATATTTTTTTTTGGAATATGTTCAAGGGTGTCCCCTGAATGTAAATCCAAGTTGGCGCGGCGGGGGGGGGGGGGGGGGTGAACTTCAGCCGCCATCTTGGAAAACACGTTTTATCGAATATCTCGCGAACCGCGCATCGTACGACAAAAATTGTAGAATATATTTTGGGTCGTTCGGAATTTCCCCCTCTTAACATTCCAACAGTATTCAGGTATATCCTAACCATTTTTGTCCCCTCGTGACGCTAGGGTCGTTCCTTCGCCTGTGTGTGTATTGAAATTTTCGTAGACGCGTCAGTTCTGTTTGGAGCGCTATAATTCAAAACCTATGCGTTATACAAAAAAAAGTTTCAAATAAAAAAGATGGCAAATATTGTTATCTACAATAATGATTTCTAATATTTTTGTCGCACGATGCGCGGTTCGCGAGATATTCGATAAAACGTGTTTTCCAAGATGGCGGCTGAAGTGGAACACCCCCCCCCCCCCCCTCCCTCGCCGCGCCAACTTGGGTTTACATTCAGGGGACACTCTTGAACATATTCCAAAAAAAAAATTCCAGGTCCCGTACGTTGCAAAAAAAAAACCCGGCGCTTGGCTTACATGTTTTGTTCATTTTCTCCATGCGTAGGTAACAAGCGTAAAAAAAAATAAGTCGTTTCTCGTTTTATTTGTTATCATCATCATTTCAGCTCCGTGGTGTAGTTGGCTAAACACCAGTGTAAAACGAAAGCCCGCGGGTTCGATTCCCGGACGGAGACAAATGTTTGTGTAATCCACAAATATTTGTTTCGGGCCTGGGTATTTGTGAGATTGAAAAGTCTCGCGTAGTTTCTGATAGCTACGATACAAGATATATACCTTAGTGTGGGGTCAAAACTATCGAGTATCTGTTGGGTGTATTTCTTTTTATTATTATCATGGCGCCCACAGCTGGGCATAGGCTTGTCTAAAAAAGTCTAGAGTGATGGAAGGGGCTTAAATCCAGCAACCATTACTGGATCATTTGTTAACTTTGTTAGTGGGCGTCCAACATAGAAATACGTTCAAAAATATACAATATAATCAACAAACATAAAAGCAATTTAAAATATTTCAGTATAACAAGAAACCGATTAAAAAAACTTTAAAAAAAATTAAGCAAATGTTGATCGTAATTGTCATGGATACTAAATTTTACTACACTTATACTTGTGACATACATACGTAATATATCCATTACATACATAAATTCACCCCTTTATTCACCGAAGGGGTAGGCAGAGGTGCACCACAACCACATTTCGCTAACTGTCTTTTGGAACTACGTATAGGGGCGAGCCATTTGCCGTTTTTCGGGAACATTTCCATGCTCCATGTTGCTACTAAGAATTTCCTAATGGAAAAATCCAATAACAATTCGCCCGACCCAAGAATCGGACCTGGTGTCCTCTTGATCGCACGACACATACTTGTGCCGCGAGACCACTAGGAACTTTTACATGTGACTGAAGTGTAAAATGGATGGCGTTATGATGCCGTTTTCATCACCCCAGAAAACCAGAACGGCTTGCTCTCTCTTTCATCATCATCATCAGCCCATATACGTCTCACTGCTGGGCACGGGCCTCCTCTACAACTGAGAGGGTTTAGGCCTAAGTCCATCACGCTGGCCTAGTGCAGGTTGGCGGACTACACACCTAAGAAATTCCTAAAAACTTTTAGGTGTGCAGGTTTCATCACGATGTTTTCCTTCACCGTTAAAGTACGTGGTAATTCTTTGTGAATGTGTATTTATAAACTTCGAAAAGTCAAAGGTGTGTGCCTGGGGTTTGAACCCACGACCGACGAGATTCTCGACCGCGTGCGTAAGCCTCGAGGTCATCACGACTTTTGCGCTCTCTTTAATTACTTACTATTTTTAAATCAAAGTTAAATATACTAATAAAAGTAAAATACAATACCTGCCATGATTAAAGCCTGTTATCACCAGTAAGCGTTTTCTAGAAATTTCTACCCGTCCTCCACCCAACAACCAACCGACTACGACAAACAATTACTCGTCCAAATACGATTTTAATACTTACAAATTGTGGAAAAGACACGGCGCTTCCGCATTGCGGTAGTGCACCGAAGGATTTATCGTACCATTTCGAATGTTACGGTTAATAAAATGTGCCAGCGAATGGGTATATCGATCATGAGCGTTTTGTGTCATCATTATTGATGCTTTTTGGTCTGCGTGTTTGCGACACAAACTTGTTGTCGAATTTCAAGGAAATCTGTTAGCGGTAAGACGTAGTTCTTACAATCTAATAGATAAATGGGTGGTATTCAATTTTTGCTTTTGTTGATATTTTGCTCAGATTAGTTTAATAAGACTAGAAAGGCAATGTTAGCATGCCGAGCGTGACGAACCTACGATTAGACTACCATATACAGGTTGTATTCAGACCGTGATCGGAAACTAAGGCAGGTGATACATTTTATACCTATGGTTGTTAGGAAAACATTTTTTTTATTTTTTGTCGGGATTTTCTTTATAGCCAGGGGGTTTGTAATCACCTTAGCTATTACCTGCCTTAGTTTCCGATCACGGTCTGAATACACCCTGTATATTATATGTTTGTCGTGATGGCCTCGAGGTTTGGGCACGCGGTCGAGAATCTTGACGGTCGTAGGTTCAAACCCCAAGCACGCACCTCTGACTTTTCGAAGTTATATGTTTATTCACATAGAATTATCACGTACTTTAACGATGAAGGAAAACATCGTGATGAAACCTGCACACCTAAAAGTTCTTAGGAATTTCTTCGGTGTGTAGTCCGCCAACCCGCACTAGGCCAGCGTGGTGGACTAAGGTCTAAACCCTCTCAGTTGTAGAGGAGGCCCGTGCCCAGCAGTGGGACGTATATGGGCTGATGATGATGATGATTATATGTTTGACACGGCCGCTTCTTAGTAATTCGGGTTACGTGTAATATCAAGACTTTTATAATTATTGTGTGACAACCAATAGCAGCCCTTCGTTTTTGTTTGAAATTTTTATGATTGGTTGGACACTCGTCCCAATACAAAATAATGTCTGCTTCCCTTCTAATCTGATTCAGCTGTTCGGTCGTTTTGGTATCAGTAACGAAGTTAGTTTCTTTTATAAAATTGCGCTGGGCAGGACCAGAGCCCTATAAAATATGAAAGATATTCACGAAACATATTGCTCATATAGTTCCGACAGGCGTTTTAAAGAGAGGAAAGGTGTGTGTTTTTGGATAAGTGCTCCGTTGGATTGAGCACGGAATAACTGCCCACAACTAGTATCGTTATAAATGTATTTTCTTATAATAAGAAATGGAATATAAATTTATAAATTAATTTAAAACATAAAAAAACTCTTAAATCTTTAATAGCTTCATGGTTTATTCACGCACTTTATTTTATTAAGTCAGTCTTTATTTTGCCTCTTTACAGTACTTATACAAAACAATAAAAAAGACACCTTTAGGACATCTGACATATATACTCGTATTCATCTCATCTATAGAATTCATGAAAAAAAAATGGATTCAGGAAAATGTAAAAGAACATATAAATAAATTCTGCCTTATATGTGTAGCATTAATTTAATCTCAAAATATTACCAACATGTTTTACACGACTATATTCCACAACAAAAAAGGTTTTATTTGAATACAAAAATCGAACAATAAAATGACACAATAGGGACCAGAAAAATATAACTACAAAATTTTGTAGCATGCATCATAGTATACGTATGTACTATGTATATTATGACATATAATACACAAATAATACTCTTTCCTAGTGACGTCACAACATCTCACATATCTTACTAAAACAGTCCTATAACAAGTGTACGTGTCGTGGGAACAAAGTGCGGGATAAAGGCTCTGCCAACGTCTGTGTCCAACATTCAGCCTTACAGGGATTACCTGCCGTAACTTACCCAACCTGGATTACATCAACAAAGAAACAAGGGTATTCAGGCTTAAAGCTTACAAATTGCCGCCCTGTGTCAATCAGACTTTTTTACCTTTATTTGTATTTTTTAATAATAACAAGTATTTTATTGGGCAAAAAAGTTTTACAAATGATTTTATGAATATAAAGGCTATACAATTTTTTAATAAATATAGAGTATCTGTTTGCCGAACTAGGTAGAACCTGTATTTCAGCACATTGTATGAATTCAGTTGAATGTTGAAACCGTAAGAGTCAGTGATCTTTTCAATTTATTTATCTTCTGACTGGGAATGTTACAGACTCGAAGTGTTGGAGTATTTTTTTTTTTTGAGAAGTTTTTTTTTTGAGAAAGGAGACAAACAAGCAAGTGAGCCTGATGTTAAGTGGTCAACACCGCCCATGAACACCCATAATACCAGAGGTATCATCGGTGTGTTGCCGGCCTTTGAGGAAAATATAGGCTCTTTTCTTGAAAGTCCATAAAAGAAGAAATAAACGTACATCTTATTATGCACGTGGGAATAAAAACATAAGTACTGAAACGTGGATGTTGAAATACAAATCTGCTTTCCTCATCAGGGATGAAGGATGAGATTGTTGGTAAATTTGTGAAAAATCTGATTTTGGGCCTTTAAAGTTGAAATATCTTGATACAAATAGTCTTTCATATGATCTTATGAATCCTAATTACAAACTACTAATTTTGAGGAGTAATACCTCAAAAATGTATGTCATCATCATCAGCCCAAATACGTCCCACTGCTGGGCATGGGCCTCCTCTACAACTGAGAGGGTTTAGGCCTTAGTCCACCACATTTACCACACACACCACAAAAAAATATTTTCACCTCTGACTTTTCCAAGTTATGTGTGTATTCACAATGAATTGTCACGTACTTTAACGGTGAAGGAAAATATCGTGATGAAACCTGCACACCTAAAGGTTCTTAGAAATTTCTTAGGTGTGTAGTCCGCCAACCCGCACTAGGCCAGCGTGGTGGACTAAGGTCTAAACCCCCTCGTGCCCAGCTGTGGGACGTATGTATATGGGCCGATGATGATGATGATGATGATGCCAATTCGTGCATGATGTTCTGTTTTACCGCCCTGCACCCTCGACGCTTATACGTTAGTAAATATGTAAATGGAACTTTCATGGTTTTTGTAATGAATAATATTTTTATTAAATCCTCCGTGAAGGACTCGGATGAAATGTCAAAAATAACCGTTAATTTAAATTGAATGTGAGAAAATGTTTTTCATTTTTTTTAATTATGAATTCAATGGTTCTTTTTTTAATATTTTCACATCATTCATAAAATGAAATTAATATTTTTATTGCAACACAACATTTTTATTTATATTAATTAATGAAGAAAATTCTGACATGGGAAGTTGGTAATTCATTTATGTTCAATTGGCCACAGCAGAATGATTTCGGCTCTTTTTAATTATTGCTATTCAACCTCATTTTAAAGACCTACGTTCAAAATGTTATTATCATGGATTCTTTATAAATACTAATATATCAGACCATATATACGGCCCACTATGAGAGCATGAGTCGTCTTTATAACTGTGTAACTGCGAAATATTTTATCATACCTGGGTAAATATGTGGTAATGTTGATACCACTGGCGGTACTTCCATAGAAGCCCAAAAGCCCAGTTTGCTTTTCAAAATTCCGAATAATAATTTTTAAGCTTTAAATCTTTATTTAACAAAAGCAATTTGTTAAATAAATACCCCACAATAAACATTATTATAAATTAGACATTACACAATTAACGTGTAACGCTTTTCGGCTTCTATGATACCTCAAATCGATAATCCATATTGACAGCCCCGCGGTGCAGTTGGCTAGATACCAGCTTGCGAAACGAGAGGGCGCGGTTTCGATCCCGAAGGATAAATGTTGGTGTCATTTACTGTTTCGGGTCTGGGTATTTGTGAGACCGAAAAGTCTCTCATAGTTTCTGATACAAACGACGCAGAACTTGAATCCTATATGACAGTTGGGTGTATTTATTTAAACAGCAGTTTCCAATAAATTTGCACTCACAAAAAGATCATCATCAGCCCTTTTACGTCCCACTGCTGGGCACGGGCCTCCTCTAAAACTGAGAGGGTTTAGGCCTTAGTCAACCACGCTGGCCTAGTGCTTGTGCTAGATTCTCGACCGCGTGCCTAAACCTCTAGGCTATCACGACAAGAAATAAAGCTAATAAAACAAGGTTAATAGTAATTAAATAAAAAAGAAGTCTAACAAAAGACGACGTCAACAACAGTTAAAAGAACCATTATCAGTTACAAATTATGAATATTACACTTCGGAATAAAAATTACCTGACCTCCGAAACTTTTCGGTACTTTCACGAGCGCCACTCAACTTCGCCATTAAAATTGTCTTTTGAGAGCAATATTAAGATTAAAATCTGTTAATCCAGGCGTTCTCCTCATAAGAAAGATAATAAAATTGCTTCGCTTGCCGTCCGTGTAATCTTTTTTGAATTGCGAATTATTTGACGCATTTTTGAGATAATTTCTGATAATTTGAATTACGTTGTTTGTTTAATAAGATGAATTAAAGCTTATTCTTTTATTGTGAAAATGTGAAATAATAGTTGAATATATGCCCAAAGAGTTATCTCGGTGTTTTTCTGTAATCGAAAAAGCAATAAATGAGTTTAAAGGCTAAGAAATAAATTGTAATACTAATAATTACAAACCCAGACTTCTACCTATACTCCCTAAATTAGGTATGTGATCCATTTACTCCTTGGAAATATTTCAAAAATAAATAAAACACTTGAAATAAAAATATTCATGAATACCTACAACCAATTATAAGAATACTAACTTTTCATATACAAATTATATATTAGTCATTTATTTATAACTAGCTGACCCGGCGAACTTTATTCCGCCTAGCAGTCGGTTCTGTAATTTTTATTTTTATTTTTTTTGCCTAAGTTACTCCTTAATTAGGTACATCAACTATATGCCAGTGAAAGTCCCGTTAAAATTGGTACCCCCGTTTCAGAGATTAGCCGGAACAAACAGACAGATAGAGAAGAATTGTAAAAATACATTATTTTGGTATAGGTATGTACCGTGTATTTGTTAAAAAGCGGTCATTTCAAAATTACAAACAGACACTCCAATTTATTTATTTGTATAGATTTGAGCAAAAAATACAATAAACAAAAACTCAAAAAGTCACATACATTTAAACCTTCTGTTAATAAACCAAATGACTAACCGAAACTAAGATAGAGGGCAGGTCAAGGAGTGTAAAACAGGAGTCCATTTGAAGTTGGCGGATAGGCGTCACATGAATTGCAAAGGGAGTTTAGTTACATTAAAGGGCCAGTTTACTGACTCTACAGCGGCGCCTTTATGTGGCTTTATGTAGAGTCACCGCAGAGGTCACGTGCTATCACTCGCTCTACGTGAGGGCTATAAAACAAGAGTTACTCGCTTATCTAACGATGATTGATTTGCATTCACAAATAAGTTGTAGTTATAATCATACATACATACATAAACTCACGCCTGTATTCCCTGATAGGGTAGGCAGAGCTGCATGTCTACACCCACGTTTCACCAAGTATGTATCAGTCCCACGTAATAGGGGGCGAGCCTATTGCCGTTTTTCGGGCACATTTCCAGACTCCGTGCTGCTATAACACTCTGCCCGACTCGGGAATTGAACCCAGGACCTCTAGATCGCATGGCACATACTTGTACCGTGGGACCACGAGGCAGTCAATATCATTTAAAATTATTTTTTATCTTTAAGTAGATAATATATTTATAATATGAATTCAGCGTCTTTGTCGCAATATCATTAAATAAGAAGATATCCGGAATTTTGGCGGTCGCAGGTTAAAACCCCAGGCACACACCTCTGACTTTTCGAAGTTATGTGTGTATTCACAATGAATTATCACTTGCTTTAACGGTGAAGGAAAACATCGTGTTAAAAATTGCACACCTAAAAGTTCTTAGGAATTTATTAGGTGTGTAGTCCGCCAACCCGCACTAGGCCAGCGTGGTGGACTAAGGCCTAAGCCCTCTCAGTTGTAGAGGAGGTCCGTGCCCAGAAGTGGGACGTATTTGGGCTGATGATGAAGAATATATTATAGGAGCAGACGTGAAATGACCTCTGAACGATCCAAATAGAAGAACAATTGGCAAGAAAGTATTCCTCCCCCCCTCAACAGTCTCGACCCAATCATGACAGCCTGATCTCAACGTCAGCCATTTATGTGTTTGGCTACGGCTATGGCGGGTTTGAGACCAGCGTAAGGCGGTCAAATTGTCATTTATTCATTCAATTAATTACACTGACAAATGTTAATGTAGTCATTTAATAAATATTTCCCAGCCACCAATTTACCTAATATTTTAGCACCGTGTTTACAAACTGTAAAATTAAATAGTTAAATTAATTCATCA
The DNA here is from genome assembly GCA_907164795.1 of Hemaris fuciformis. Lineage (NCBI taxonomy): Eukaryota > Metazoa > Arthropoda > Insecta > Lepidoptera > Sphingidae > Hemaris > Hemaris fuciformis. Next base: position 4,923,789 of record OU015454.1, read on the forward strand.
CCCTCTTGAAGTTCATGAATTGTACTACAATCTAAGGTGGCACACAAGCGTCACACTCAACCGCTTTCAAAATACCCGACTCGGGTTACTTGCGTTGTTTTGCTATTTATACTCTTTTGAATGTCCATTTACCTATATAACCTATTGGGTTTTTCACTAGGAAATTCACAATAGCAGCACGGTGTTTGAAATTGTGCCTGAAAAACGGCATTAGGCTTGCCCCCTATTACGTGGGACTGATACATCAGCCCGAATATGTCCTACTGCTGGGAACGGGCCTCCTCTACAACTGAGGGGGTTTAGGCCTTAGTCCACCACGCTGGCCTAATGCGGGTTGGCGGACTACACACTTAAGATATTCCTAGGAACTTTTTTTTAGGTGTGCAGGTTTCATCACGATGTTTTCCTTCACCGTTAAAGTACATGATAATTCTTTGTGAATACATACATTATTTCGAAAAGTCAGAAGTGTGTGCCTGGGGTTTGAACCTGCGACCGTCGAGTTTCTCGACCGCATGCCTAAACCTCGAGGCCATCACGAGGTCATCAAACTTAGCTAAAAATTCAAAAAAACGTAAATTTGAACTTCGAAGCTATATAACAAATCAAATATGGAAATTATAAATTCGACTCAATGGAACTTTTTGTACAAAATTTAGTACTAAAAAAGGTCCATTCACTCATTTTCTTGAAAAATATTTTTTTCACAGTTTGCAGGACAAAAAAGGATTAAAAACCATGTTTTCCATGATATTTAAATGGGAAAACATACAGTTCGATGGAGAATCTCTTAAAATTCAAATTAACAGCTGGACATAATTTTTGTTTGGACATATCCTATGATATTTTGGGGTGAGAGTGAAAAAAAAAGAAATATCGTCTTATTTTGGCATACCCTAATGTACCTATTCAATAACACACTTTTACAACACGTGGTAATTCAGAATATAAATACAACACAAATACAACATTTATTGGTATTTACATAAAATTTCACGTAGTTTAATTGTGAAGGAAAACTTCGTGACGAAACTTGCACCCTAACATTCTAAGATTTTTACCAACCCGCATTAGGCGAGCGCGGTAGACTAAGGCCTAAGCTTTCTTAGTTTTAGAGCAACCACGGGCCCAGCAGTGGGACGTATATGAAGTGATATAATAGTAGTACAAATACAAAAAGGTTACACGTCTAGATGATAACTGAAAAATAATACATAAATGGAAATATTTTTTAAGTACAATTTAACAGCAACCCAGCTGGTTATTTTCGAGCAGAATATTATTAAAAATTGCCTATAAACCTCTGCATTTTTTTCTTGAAAATACATAACTTTATTTTCTCCGAAGATGTAGGCAGAGACGCATTTCTGAACTCACATTACGCCAGATCAGTCCCACGTAATAGGGGCGAGCCTATTACCGATTTTCGGTCATTTTTCCAGAATCCATGCTGCTACTAAGAGTTTTCTAATGGACAAACACAATAACACTTTGCCTGACTCGGGGATCGAACCCGAGACCTCTAGATCCCGTGGCACATCTTGTGTCAAAATTTGTCAAATATCAATGTATGTTCGAAAAATGTTACTAGTTACGATATTTATGTGCAATAAATTGTATATTATAATATAGTCACGTCTGCAACTCTAAAATAATAGACATAGTAATGAAAATAATAGTGAAAGTTATATAGAGTTTTCCAAGGAAAAATTCAATAACTATTTTCCCCACCCAAGAATCGAATCCATAACTCCTAGATATTACACTGTACTATTACGTGTTGGTCGTAATAGTAATAGGCTTTTATTTTATCGAGATTCTTTAATCTGATAGCATTATAAATCCTTCCATAAAATATAAAACCTATTGCCAATCAACTTTCCAAATATCAAAATCAATCATAAAAGTGCCTACTTTCAACATCAAATAATTGAACGTAACTAGATCGAAATCAAATTAAAAAATTCTAATTTTCAACTGCTATTTCAATATAATGTCAAAAAAGTATGGTTTCTAGGAATGATTGGTACACAATGTGTTACCTGTGGGTTTGTTTGCAAAATTGTTTTATTTTTCTTTGTATCATTTTCACTTACAGTTATATGTCTCTAAAGAAGTAGGCAGGGGTACTATTACACCTTCAATTCGCCAGCTGTGATTTTTGGTCCACACAGTTGACTTTAACGGTGAATAAAAACATCGTCAAGAAACCTGTACCTACATGTAAAAAATCTTAGGAATCATTTATTTTCACACCTGCTGTGTATCATCTCTGCATCAAGTTCGACTGCCAGAGACCGTGGTTGAAAACTTAGACAGGTATTCATCATCAGTCCATATACTCCTACGTCCCACTGCTGGGCACGGGCCTCTGAGAGGGTTTAGGCCCTAGTCCACCACGCTGGTCTAGTGCGTGTTGGCGGACCACACACCTAAGAAATTCCTAAGAACTTTTAGGTGCGCAAGTTTCATCACGATGTTTCTACATGACATCCCCGTGGCGCAGTTGGCTAGACACCAGCTTGCGAAACGAGAGGCCGCGGGTTCGATCCCTGCACCGAGACGAATGTTTGTATGATCCAGAAATATTTGTTCCGGGTCTGGGTGTATGTTAGACCAAAAAGTCTCTCGTAGTTTCTGATACTCACGACACAAGACTTGTATCTTGGTGTGGGATCAGAACTATGTATGTGACTGTTGGGTGTATTTATTATTATTATTTATTATGTTTTTATGTATATGTAAGCCGCCTATATATTAATCCTCTTGGATCCCCTCTTGCCGGACTCTTACCGGCTAAAAACCCTATGGTAGTGTCCCTTTACACTGTGAAGGTCTTCGGGAAACCAAAATGAACGCACCGCAGTACCTCCAATGGGTTGCTTTTGAAACACAAGTCGGCCGTAACAGACTTACTACTTCCAATCAAATCCATCAGCCAATGGAAGTCCACTGCTGGACATAGGCCTATCCCAATGACTTCCACAGGAACCTGTTGGAAGCAGCCTGCACCATAGCCAGGAATAGCAGGGCTGTCGCGGACTGGGGGCCTGGTTCTGGTTTCACTCATTGTGAGGTATTTGCCAATACTCGCCACGCTTGGCAGGCGGGTTGGTGAACGCAGGAGGGGACTCGCGTTGATGACGCTGCTGCCCGTCATCAACCGGGGAAAGGAAATATGGTTTGTGGATTGAGGATGACATAGGAAAGGAATGTATGGCCTGTAGGAGTGGATACTGCAGTCACGGAAAGGAAGGTTGGTAGTGACTGCAGTAGCTCAGGGGCTGAGGTCGCGTACTCGTAGCACTTATTCTAGGGTAGGCCATGAACACTAGATAGGAGCATCCCTAACCACTTAGACTTACTACTTAGGCAATTTATATTAATTTCTGTTAAGCCCATAAAGCAGTGATGGCTTCGAGGTTTAGGCCGCGGTCGAGAATTTCGACGGTCGCAGGTTCAAACCCCAGGCACACACCTCTGACTTTTCGAAGTTATGTGTGTATTCACAATGAATTATCACTTGCTTTAACGGTGAAGGAAAACATCGTGATGAAAGCTGCACACCTAAAAGTTCTTAGGATTTTCTTAGGTGTGTACTTGTGTAGTCCGCCAACCCGCACTAGGCCAGCGTGGTGGACTAAGGCCTAAACCCTCTCAGTTGTAGAGGAGGCCCGTGCCCAGCAGTGGGACGTATATGGGCTGATGATGATGATGATGAAGCCCATCGTACTATTAACATTTTTTCAACTTAAGAATACTCTAGACGTTCAAACGAACATTCAAATACATCACTCGATAGATAAAAAAAGTTTCATTAAAATCAATTGCCCCGAGGACCGACAATTTGCGCATTAATCATTTTTATATTAAAATTTTGAATTCGCAGTACTTATTTGATTTTTTCTTTGATTTTTATTACTACGTTCGAGATTCTAATTTGCTTTCCATTGAATCAATAGTGATTCGTAGTTGCAATAACATTTGATGCATAGAATATTCAGTCTATGTTTTAATTCATATCAATTACCTATATTCTTGATGAGAACCAGTTACTCAATTATTAAGTCGTGATGGCCTCAAAGTTTAGGCGCGCGATCGAGAATGTTGTCGGACGCAGGTTCAAACCCCAGGCACACACCTCTGACTTTTCCAAATTATGTGTGTATTCACAATGAATTCAACATCGAGATGAAACCTGCACACCTAAAAGTTCTTAGGAATTTCTTAGGTGTGTAGTCCGCTAACTCGCACTAGGCCAGCGTGGTGGACTAAGGCCTAAACCCTCTCAGTTGTAGAGGAGGCCCGTACCCAGTAGTGGGACGTATATGGGCTTAGGTTGTATGGCCTCGATGTTTAGACGCGTGGTCGAGTCAATCTCGGCGATCGCGGGTTCAAACCTCTGGCCTTTCGAAGTTATGTGTGCATTCACAATAAACCTGAGCCTGATTATCTAGAACATTACCCCATAACAAGACTTCCGATGTTAGTTGTAAAATATTATACAAAAAAGAAACAAATTTCCAAAACAGGGTACAATTTTAACACCGTCCCTCTCCAACAACTGAAAGTTGACAAAGTAATCCCAGCCGACATAATTTCGTAATTTCAACGCTGCCTACAAAATCTTTTTCGGCACCGCCTAAATTATTAACACAGAGCCGTGAAACAAAATATAATTATAACTAAAGTTGTGTGTTTAACCCGGCGCAAATGACGTGAAAAAAATTACTAGGACGATGACGCTGGGTCATATTGACCCGAACTTTTAATGTTTTTTTTAAAAATAACTTTAGTGACTAGCCTTAATTTTAATTACTGTTTATTATAATGATTCTTTGCTTAGGTAGTAAAATAAAAATAATAAGAATACGTCCTAGAAAATAACTTTTATTATTATTTTTAATAACACATGCAAAATCAACTATAAAAACGTAACATGTTTATATTTTGAGTTTTTGGTAAAATATTCTTAGCAATAATAGGAATCAATAATCTTATATACTAATAAAGAGATCAAATCAACTTTATAATATGAAAATAAAAACGAATCAGTCTTCTACGTCATCATTGAGGCCCACGGATCTGCTGCAATTGTTGCAGTATGGAATCAAATGGTCAGGGCAAACGTAAATATGGCACGCATTACAAGTATGAGACGTTTTCTTATACTTTTTAGATGAAAAATCTTGTCACCTCTTCTCTTGAGTTCCTGGTACTTTTTGGGGTGGTTCTTTACCAGGGTCATTCAGGAAATCCGCTATTCTTTTGCGCAATTGACGAGGTAAATTTACACGTGCCTTTCGATTTTGTAAATACTCGTGTACTAGAGCGAGTCCCAGCTTTATGAGGAAATGTCGTCTTTTAGTACGTGTATCATTGTTATTGGCCCGATGTATTATGCCATAATTATGATATATGATTACAACAGGCCTTTCACGTAATATATTTTCAGATCTGGACCGTACATTTAGCCGTGTGTTTTGTGCTTTTTTCCATATTGTTCCATCCTTTCCTTTATAACATTGTTGCCGTAATTGGTGTTGTAAGGACGCAACATCGATATTATCTGAATCTGATCCCGTATCACTAGTTTCTTGTTCACTTTTATCGTCATTGAGGCATTCAGATAAGTGGTCGTCAATATCCACGTCTGAAGCACCTTGGGAGTCTTCATTTTCAGAATCAGACTCTTCTAAAAACGCCAAAATTCTAGCACGATCATTTGTCAATGACATTTTTACTCAAAATCTACAAAGAAAACAAGGTTAATTAACAGTAAACACTAAATAAGCAAAAAAACGTATGTTACGAAATTACTACGCCAGCGATGACGCTGGGTCATAATTACCCGTTTTCTCTCGACGCACGTGTATCTCACAGCGCACGCGGCGTTGCACTGAGCTTTCGTAGTAAATGGGTAGAGGGGAGCCGTATCTCCAGCTACAGAAACTTTCGAAACACACGAGCGACGCAAAAATAAAATATGTTAGTTTAAAACTGCCTCGGGTCAATATGACCCAGCGTCATTGTCGCCGGGTTAACTGCTATTTATAAAGGTAACAAACGAAAATTTGTTTTAGTAACTTCAAACTTTGCCATCCCTTATATGCCTTTTCCCTTACCACTGTTTTCACTTACCACTTACCATTATTCTGACAGCCCCGTGGCGCAGTTGGCTATACAGGGTGTATTCAGACCGTGATCGGAAACCAAGGCAGGTAATAGCTAAGGTGATTACAAACCCCCTGGCGTTAAAGAAATTTTTTTTATTTTTTGTCAGAATTTTCTTTAACGCCAGGGGGTTTGTAATCACCTTAGCTATTACCTTGCCTTGGTTTCCGATCACGGTCTGAATACACCCTGTATACCAACTTGCAAAAGGAGATGCCGCGGGTTCAATCCCCGCACCGAGATAAATGTTAGTGTGATCCACAAATATTTGTTTCGGTTCTGGGTGTTTGTGAGACCGAAAAGTCTCTCGTAGTTTCTGATACCCACAACACAGGACTTGTATCTTAGTGTGGGATCAGAACTATGTATTTATGTGACTGTTGGGTGTATTTATGTATTTATATAATTTTTAGTTATCCTATCTATCTGTATCTAAAAGGTCTCACTGCTGGGCACGGGCATTCCCTACAATAAGTATCTTAAGTGTGTAATCCGCCAATCCGCACTAGGCCAGCGTGGTGGCCTTAGAGCTAAAACCTCTCAGTAATAGAGGAGGCCCATGCCCAGCAGTGGGACGTATATGGTCTGATGATGATTCATACATACATACATACATAAACTCACGCCTGTATTCTCCGAAGGGGTAGGCAGAGGTACATTTCTGCACCCACATTTCGCCAAATATGTATTAGTCCCACGTAATAGGGGGCGAGCCTATTGCCGTTTTTCGGGCACATTTCCAGACTCCGTGCTGTTACCGAGAATTTCCTAATGGAAAAACCCAATAACACTTTGCCCGACCCGGGAATCGAACCCAGGACCTCTAGATCGCACGGCACATACTTGTACCGCGAGACCATGAGGCAGTGACTAACTTATAGAAGATTATAAACATAATCCAAGTACTTCATGCAAAATAAACATCAGAAACATATTCGACTTGCACACGAACTCTCTAAAAGCCAGTGGCGTTTGTAAAATGCATGTGACATCTTATTTCTTGATGTTCTACGATAATATTTTGCGGCGGGGACAAACACGTACTCGGTTCGTGCATAGAATATTCCATCTGAATGCGATTCGCGATCCCTCGCATTAAAATACTTGAAAATGATAACGGTTTTAAGGCACCAAGGATGAAATATTAGTGCATACAGATGTATATACATATATTGTATGTATGTTTGTATATATGTATGTATGTTTATTATATACTTTTTTTGTACACACTGCCCGCTCAATAAATCCCTTCAGAAAGTCCATCCTATGGTTGTCTTGAAAAGATCGACATGTGCGATAAGGCCGCCATTTGTACCTTTTTATGTATGTTTTTTATGATTTATAAGTGTACCATACTTAAATAAATAAATAAAATAAATATACTACACCACATGTACTGCGTGGTGACTTATTTAATAGCCGGTTCAATGTTAAGGTGTACAATTCCGACGCTATTGTGTTACGTGTTCAATAAATCCACTAATTGTTGCTTTACTATCTGATTCCATTCTTGGGTAAGTAAGTTTTCTTTAAGTATATACTTTTCGCGATATGGAATAAAATTGAAACCTATACATGCCACGAATCTCTATAAAATCTTTTCTAAATGCAAATACCTAAGTTTGTCACTAATTGATCTAAATACGCAATATAATTGATCATAATTTAATTTTTAACACTGTTTTAGGTGCAAAAATCAACAAGAAAAATTCATCTTCGGAAAAGTTGCATTGTCAAATAAAATTTCTACTAAAAAATGGCAATCTCTAGGCAATAACTACGTAAATATAAATATGTACTATCCAAAAGTGACAGTACAGAAAACATATTTACTGAAAACAAGTGGCGCCGCATTGAGACGCCACCGCCAAATAAAACATAAGCTGTCTGAAGACTTGTTCGCGCCAGTGGCGATAAAATATTCATGGGATGCGGGCGTGGCGCCGGCGACATAGAGCTGTGTGTTTAAAAATAATACACCTTTACTTGAGCTACGATATTGTATGGATATTCTATATTTTGTGCGTGGTAGCCACAATATTTTGGGGTTAAAGTTTTTTGAAGTTACACTTCTTTAGGCGCGTTATGAAAAAAAGATGAGAGTGACTGCCTCGTGGTCTCGCGGTACAAGTATGTGCCGTGCGATCCAGAGGTCCTGGGTTCGATTCCCGGGCCGGCCAAAGTGTTATTGGATTTTTCCATTAGGAAATTCCCAGTAGCAGCACGGAGTTTGGAAATATGACCGAAAAACGGCAATAGGCTCGCCCCCTATTACGTGGGACTGATACATACTTGGCGAAATGTGGGTGTAGAAACGCACCTCTACCTACCCCCTTAATACAGGCGTAAGGTTATTTATGTATGAATATTTTTTTGAAATGAAATAACATTTATTGAATCTATAAAATGTCAAATACACTCAGTCACTTAAATTCAGTCATTTCAATATTTTGTGTACCACCCTGTTCGGAAGGCAGTCATTACTAGAGAAGTCCGGGCATTTAAAACTTTATTGTAGACATAAAATAAGTACAATCGCAGAAGACGATCTCTTACAGACAACCAAGGATAGAAATGTAGGAAGAGGAATGAATGGTCGTCGTAAGTGCACAAGGTTGAATAAAACAAAAAAAGAAATAAAAATAAAACAGAGATCGTTTAATATATATATATATACATATAAATACACATATACATATATACATACATATATAAAGTCACGCCTGTATTCCACGAAGAGGTAGGCAGAGGTGCATTTCTGCACCCACATTTCGTCAAGTATGTATCAGTCCCACGTAATAGGAGGCGAACCTGTTGCCGTTTCCCGGGCACATTTCCAGACTCCGTGCTGTTACCGAGAATTTCCTAATGGAAAAATCCAATAACACTTTGCCCGACCCGGGAATCGAACCCAGGGCCTCTAGATCGCACGGCACATACTTGTACCGCGAGACCACGAGGCAGTCACATATACATACAGGGTGTATTCAGACCGTGATCGGAAACCAAGGCAGGTAATAGCTAAGGTGATTACAAACCCCCTGGCGTTAAAGAAAATTCTGACAAAAAATAAAAATTTTGACGTTTTCCATACAACCATCGGTATTAAATGTACGCGGTTTGTATGGAAAACGTCAAAATTTTTATTTTTTGTCGGGATTTTCTTTAACGCCAGGGGGTTTGTAATCACCTTAGCTATTACCTGCCTTGGTTTCCGATCACGGTCTGAATACACCCTGTATATAGATAATGTAATATGTATTTATATGCTTCCTGTTATTCTTTAAAAGCGTTAAATACGAGCAAATTTTGTTATCTGCCAAAAATTTACTTTATCGAACTCATTTTTTTAAAAAACATTTCCTCATTCACCCCGTTTCATAGCTTTGTGTCGTAGATATTTTATTAAAACAAAGTGTACATCCACTACTACAAAGCGGGTGCCTCGCGATTTGATTACAAGTAAAACGTTAAGAGTATCTTACGAAGCACCTAACTAAATTGCTACCTCAAATTAATTAAAAAACAAGCCTCGCCAATTTCAAGATTTTCAATTTTTAAAACAATACTTTTGTAAGTATTAATATTTAACGAGATCTTCTGCACAATAAAAAATGGAAAATTGAATATAAATTTAACAAATTTTGTAATTAATATTTTCTTTTTTGTTGGAGAGCCGCAGTTTTTACAAAGTAGACACTTAAGAGAACACGTACAAAAAATACTAGTTGTTGCCTCTTTAGCCTCGCAGCAAAAGTGTGTGTCGTTGATCTTGTTGTCCCGGGCTCAATTCTCGGGTCGGGCAAAGTGTTATTGGGTGACCGGAAAACAATTATTCGTGGATTCCACAAATATTTGTCTCGGTGCGGGGGGTTGAACCCACGGCCTCTCGTTTCACAAACTGTCAAAGAAAAGGCGATCTCACTATCGCTTTTCTTGCAAGTTTACAGACTCCGTTTTCCTATTTACAATTTCCCAATGCAACTTAGTTAATCGGTAATCGAGCCCAGGACCTCTAAATCAAAGGCAATTACTTATTCCCCGGTACAAACAAGGCAGTCAAAGCTCAATTAGAGTTACGGAGAAAATAAAATACCAAGAACTCATTGCGTCAAAGAATGTTCCGTCTTAATTATTCCCCTCACGAAATTGTTATCCATAAATTCTTAGCGCGAAGTATGATAGGCGCGTCGCCCATGGATAAAAACACAAAGGAATTCATTGTGTCTATTGTAAGGGTCATTTCTTTGTAGCCCGCCATTATGAACTTAGAATTTGGCCGTCGAACACGTGGCTTGGATTTTAGGGAAAGGCATTTTTTCGTAGCATTTGAATTGGTGATGTCTGGTATCATGTTGAAATGAATTATATTTTTAAAAGGACTGCAATTAGTCGTGTGAAGTTGTACTTCAGCTTGTAGCTTGCGATTGTGTGGTCCGAGATTCGATTACTGAGTCAAAAAAAGTTTTGGTTATTCTATTGTGAAGTCTTGTTAACAGAGCGAAATACATACATAAACTCACGCCTGTATTCCCCGAATGTACCGCGAGACCACGAGGCAGTAAAATAAATAATAATTTTAAATATTAACTTTAACCGTATTGACGGGATAAACATTAAATGCATACATACATAACCTCACGCCTGTATACCCCGAAGGGGTAGGCAGAAGTGCATTTCTGCACTCACATTTCGCCAGGTCTTGTATCAGTCCCACGTACTAGGGGGCGAGCCTATTGCCGTTTTTCGGGCACATTTACAAACTCCGTGCTGTTACTGAGAATTTCCTAATGGAAAAACCCAATAACACTTTGCCCGACCCGGGAATCGAACCCAGGACCTCTATATCGCACGGCACATACTTGTACCGCGAGACCACGAGGCATATGAAAATGTGCTCGATAAATAGCAATAAGCTCGACTCTAATTAAATGACTAATGAGACAATTACAACTGGCAAAATTTGTTTGCAAATATACAACCCTCTCTATCCTTTCAGGGCTGCAGGCGTGGATATTAGAGCTTGAAGCAGCAACAAAAATACAACCTACTCATAGATTTTCGCCTTTATAATATGATGTTGCGATTATTGCTTTATTAAGCCATTGTATTTTTATTGGAATCATTAATTAATACAACCGATTATAAAAATTCATTTCTGAATAAAATTTGCGAGTTTGTTATGATTTAAGCTAAGTAGCTAAAATATGTAGAAAATTAAAATGTTTAATCTGCTTAGCAAATTTTTGTGAAGGATTATTATAAGGACTGTACTTATTCGTATTTTAACGAACGACGAATGACAAAGTTTATTTTATGTCATAATTAATTGTTAAAACATAATTTTATTAATTAAAAAGTAGAAATGTTGAGGCCTCGAAGTTTAGGCGCGCCGTCGAGAGTTTCGACGGTCGCGGGTTCAAACCCCAGGAACACCTTTGACTTTTCGAAGTTATGTGTGTATTCTTAATGAATTATCACATATTTTAACGGTGAAGGAAAACATCGCGAAGAAACCTGCCCACCTAAAAGTTCTTAGGAATTTCTTAGATGTGTAGTCCGTCAACCCGCGTGCCGCCAGCGTGGTGGACTAAGACCTAAACTCTCTCAGTTGTAGAGGAGGCCCGTGCCCAGCAGTGGGACGTATATGGGCTGATGATGATGATGATGATGAGGATGATGATAATTTTATTAATTAAATATTTATACATTATACATGCATTCACTCTGTTTCCATTTCAGCTATATTTTTACTCATAAGATGGCGAGCCCATTGACGTTTCATGGACATATTTGCTTTCCCCGTGCTGTTACTGAAAATTTCCTTATGGGCAACCCAATAACACTTTGCCCGACCCGAGAATTGAGCCCGGGACAACAAGATCAACGACACACACTTTTGCTGCGAGGCTAAAGAGGCAACAACTAGTATTTTTTGTACGTGTTCTCTTAAGTGTCTACTTTGTAAAAACTGCGGCTCTCCAACAAAAAAGAAAATATTAATTACAAAATTTGTTAAATTTATATTAAATTTTCCATTTTTTATTGTGCAGAAGATCTCGTTAAATATTAATACTTACAAAAGTATTGTTTTAAAAATTGAAAATCTTGAAATTGGCGAGGCTTGTTTTTTAATTAATTTGAGGTAGCAATTTAGTTAGGTGCTTCGTAAGATACTCTTAACGTTTTACTTGTAATCAAATCGCGAGGCACCCGCTTTGTAGTAGTGGATGTACACTTTGTTTTAATAAAATATCTACGACACAAAGCTATGAAACGGGGTGAATGAGGAAATGTTTTTTAAAAAAATGAGTTCGATAAAGTAAATTTTTGGCAGATAACAAAATTTGCTCGTATTTAACGCTTTTAAAGAATAACAGGAAGCACCCTGAAACCCCCTGGCGTTAAAGAAAATTCTGACAAAAAATAAAAATTTTGACGTTTTCCATACAAACCGCGTACATTTAATACCGATGGTTGTATGGAAAACGTCAAAATTTTTATTTTTTGTCAGAATTTTCTTTAACGCCAGGGGGTTTGTAATCACCTTAGCTATTACCTGCCTTGGTTTCCGATCACGGTCTGAATACACCCTGTATATAGATAATGTAATATGTATTTATATGCTTCCTGTTATTCTTTAAAAGCGTTAAATACGAGCAAATTTTGTTATCTGCCAAAAATTTACTTTATCGAACTCATTTTTTTAAAAAACATTTCCTCATTCACCCCGTTTCATAGCTTTGTGTCGTAGATATTTTATTAAAACAAAGTGTACATCCACTACTACAAAGCGGGTGCCTCGCGATTTGATTACAAGTAAAACGTTAAGAGTATCTTACGAAGCACCTAACTAAATTGCTACCTCAAATTAATTAAAAAACAAGCCTCGCCAATTTCAAGATTTTCAATTTTTAAAACAATACTATTGTAAGTATTAATATTTAACGAGATCTTCTGCACAATAAAAAATGGAAAATTTAATATAAATTTAACAAATTTTGTAATTAATATTTTCTTTTTTGTTGGAGAGCCGCAGTTTTTACAAAGTAGACACTTAAGAGAACACGTACAAAAAATACTAGTTGTTGCCTCTTTAGCCTCGCAGCAAAAGTGTGTGTCGTTGATCTTGTTGTCCCGGGCTCAATTCTCGGGTCGGGCAAAGTGTTATTGGGTTGCCCATAAGGAAATTTTCAGTAACAGCACGGGGAAAGCAAATATGTCCATGAAACGTCAATGGGCTCGCCATCTTATGAGTAAAAATATAGCTGAAATGGAAAAAGAGTGAATGCATGTATAATGTATAAATATTTAATTAATAAAATTATCATCATCCTCATCATCATCATCATCATCAGCCCATATACGTCCCACTGCTGGGCACGGGCCTCCTCTACAACTGAGAGAGTTTAGGTCTTAGTCCACCACGCTGGCGGCACGCGGGTTGACGGACTACACATCTAAGAAATTCCTAAGAACTTTTAGGTGGGCAGGTTTCTTCGCGATGTTTTCCTTCACCGTTAAAATATGTGATAATTCATTAAGAATACACACATAACTTCGAAAAGTCAAAGGTGTTCCTGGGGTTTGAACCCGCGACCGTCGAAACTCTCGACGGCGCGCCTAAACTTCGAGGCCTCAACATTTCTACTTTTTAATTAATAAAATTATGTTTTAACAATTAATTATGACATAAAATAAACTTTGTCATTCGTCGTTCGTTAAAATACGAATAAGTACAGTCCTTATAATAATCCTTCACAAAAATTTGCTAAGCAGATTAAACATTTTAATTTTCTACATATTTTAGCTACTTAGCTTAAATCATAACAAACTCGCAAATTTTATTCAGAAATGAATTTTTACAATCGGTTGTATTAATTAATGATTCCAATAAAAATACAATGTCTTAATAAAGCAATAATCGCAACATCATATTATAAAGGCGAAAATCTATGAGTAGGTTGTATTTTTGTTGCTGCTTCAAGCTCTAATATTCACGCCTGCAGCCCTGAAAGGATAGAGAGGGTTGTATATTTGCAAACAAATTTTGCCAGTTGTAATTGTCTCATTAGTCATTTAATTAGAGTCGAGCTTATTGCTATTTATCGAGCACATTTTCATATGCCTCGTGGTCTCGCGGTACAAGTATGTGCCGTGCGATATAGAGGTCCTGGGTTCGATTCCCGGGTCGGGCAAAGTGTTATTGGGTTTTTCCATTAGGAAATTCTCAGTAACAGCACGGAGTTTGTAAATGTGCCCGAAAAACGGCAATAGGCTCGCCCCCTAGTACGTGGGACTGATACAAGACCTGGCGAAATGTGAGTGCAGAAATGCACTTCTGCCTACCCCTTCGGGGTATACAGGCGTGAGGTTATGTACGTATGCATTTAATGTTTATCTCGTCAATACGGTTAAAGTTAATATTTAAAATTATTATTTATTTTACTGCCTCGTGGTCTCGCGGTACATTCGGGGAATACAGGCGTGAGTTTATGTATGTACATTTTCATATTTCGCTCTGTTAACAAGACTTCACAATAGAATAACCAAAACTTTTTTTGACTCAGTAATCGAATCTCGGACTACACAATCGCAGGTTTTGTACTTCACACGACTAATTGTAGTCCTTTTAAAAATATAATTTACTTCAACATGACACCAGACATCACCAATTCAAGTGCTACGAAAAAATACCTTTCCCTAAAATCCAAGCCACGCGTTCGACGGCCAAATTCTAAGTTCATAATGGCGGGTCACAAAGAAATGACCCTTACAATAGACACAATGAATTCCTTTGTGTTTTTATCCATGGGCGAAGCGCCTATCATACTTCGCGCTAAGAATTTATGGATAACAATTTCGTGAGGGGAATAATTAAGACGGGACATTCTTTGACGCAATGAGTTCTTGGTATTTTATTTTCTCCGTAACTCTAATTGAGCTTTGACTGCCTTGTTTGTACCGGGGAATAAGTAATTGCCGTTGATTTAGAGGTCCTGGGCTCGATTACCGATTAACTAAATTTCATTGGGAAATTGTATATAGGAAAACAAATAAATAGGAGTCTGTAAACTTACAAGAAAAGCGATAGTGAGATCGCCTTTTCTTTGACAGCTTGTGAAACGAGAGGCCGCGGATTCGACCCCCGCGCCGAGACAAATATTTGTGTAATACACAAATATTTGTTTCGGGTCTGGGTGTTTGTGCGACAGAAAAGTCTCTCGTAGTTTCTGATACCCACGACACAGGACTTGTATCTTAGTATGGGGTCAGAACTATGTGACTTTTGGGTGTATTTTTATTTATTTTTCATTCATCATACATGGTAGTTAAAAACGCAGCTGGGAAAACATGGGTGCAAAAATGAATAGAGGTGTAAAAAATGTCTGCTAATTATTGAGTTTAATTAAAATATTATTCTTACTTTTAAGCCAAGTCGTATGAATAAATAAAAACAATTAACTTGTCCATAAAAGACCTCCATCCTAAAAGTATTTCTGGACAAAAACCGAATTTTTAATCAAAAGAACATTTGCGATGACAAAATTTTGATGTAAATAATTCATAATCACCTCCCCAGCCAAAGTGATTCTGTGGAACTTTTGCACTTTGACTTTATTCATGGTCTAATTTTATAAAAAAAAAAATAAGTACATCCAACAGTCACATACACAGTTCTGGCCCCACACTAGGATACAAGTCTTGTATCAGAAACTACGAGAGACTTTTCGGTCTCACAAACACCCAGACCCGAAACAAATATTTTTGGATCTCTCGTTTCACAAGCTGGTGTCTAGCTGACTGCGCCACAGTGCTGACAAATTATAATTTTTCCTCGTTTGAAGACTCATATAAAATAATGTTAAAATCTTTCTTCTATTAAAATTATATTTGAAGTTGAAACAAGCGTGTAGGACCAAGCGACCGGTTTAAGATTTGCATATTTTCATAGTTCTCAAAGCACATTTTCGAGAGATACTTTCGTATTTTCAACTATCGTCTGGTGTAACGAAGTGAACAAGTTATAAAGGAATCTAAGCTTTGAACTTTTCTCTAAAAATAAAATCATTATTATAAAGTCAGAACGGACACTGATAAAAATATTTTTTTAATAATGCACTAATGTACGTGAAGAGTTTTTTATTCATCATCATCATCAGCCCATACACGTCCCACTGCTGGACACGGGCCTCCTCTACAACTGAGAGGGTTTAGGCCTTAGTCCTAGTCGCTGGCCTAATGCCGGTTGGCGGACTACACACCTAAGAAATTCTTAACAACTTTTCGGTGTGCAGGTTTCATCACGATGTTTTCCTTCACCGTTAAAGTACATGATAATTCTTTGTGAATACACACATAACTTCAAAAAGTCAGAGGTGTGTGCCTGGGGTTTGAACCTGCGACCGTCGAAATTCTCGTCCGCGTGCCTAAACCTTGAGGCCGTCACGACTTAAGAGATTTATTTTTTATAATATCTGATAAGAGTTTTTATTACATATTATTATTTATAACGAGCGTCAAATGAACATAATTCTAAAGAAGAAAATATTTCTCAAATCTATTTAGTACTCAAGGAGTCATAACACTGATATCTTGTCAATTCCTAAGGAAATAAAATAAGATTTACAACATAAATATTAACTGCACTGCCATTAAATATCTGTCGAAAGAGGGATATAAAAGATGATTACATAACGACTCCATTCAGCAAACAATTACATGTTTATATAGATACTAGGTATTTCAATACAGAATCCAGATTGCTAACCACTCTGGAAACACTGTAAGGAAACCTGTACACCTAAAAATCTTATGAATTTATTAGGTGTGTAGTCTGCCAACCCGCAATACACCAGCGTGGTGAACTAAGACAATTTTTTTGGATTATTAATAATAAAAATAATAAATACAAAAGTAGTGATGGCCTCGAGCTTTAGGCGCGCGGTCGAGAATCTCGGCGGTCGCGGGTTCAAACCCCAGGGACACACCTCTGACTTTTAGAAGCTATGTGTGTATTCACAATGAATTATCTCTTCAACGGTGTAGGAAAAAATCATGAGGAAATCTGCACACCTAAAGGTTCTAAGGAATTTCTTAGGTGGACTAAGGCCAAAACCCTCTCAGTTGTCGAGATGGCCCGTGCCCAGCAGTGCGACGTCAGTGGGCTGATTATGATGATGATGATGAATACAAACGTACTCGCGATATGCCTGGAAGTAATACGGTCTAAAGTATTTGATATTATACTTTTGAAAAAACATTACAGCTGAATAACATAAATTAAGATTTTTACGTACACTTTATTACAGAACTAGTGTTTACCGTGACAACTGTCAACTGTCAACTTGATTCTCTACTTTAATTTTTAGATAAGAGTTGCTACCAAATAAATCTTGATGTAATTCATCAACACTGCTCAAAACGACTTCAAAATGTCGTCGAGGCAGTCGGATGTAAAATATAAAATCGGTATTTATTTCCAGATCCTTGATTAAAATGGGACCAAATATCTCCTATACCAGAACTGTACAATAAAGGACCGTTATTTCCCAAAGGATTAATCACTAGCTTTATTTTAAAATCTGCGAGTTTCAGTTTAATATCACGGAGTCCTAACGACGACAATTAATTAGGCAGTCATTATTTATTGCTTATTGCGCTCAGATTTTATGAAAAGAAATTTATTCGCCGCCATTTTTAAAGGAATATAACGTTGACGTCCCAAGAGAGCCGTCTCATTAATATGTATAGAATGTATTTAATTAAGGATTAATTAAAGAAATTTATTTTTTCTGCCTCGTGGTCTCGCGGTTCAAGTATGTGCCGTGCGATCTAGAGGTCCTGGGTTCGATTCCCGGGTCAGGCAAAGTGTTATTGGGTTTTTCCATTAGGAAATTCTCAGTAGCAGCACGGAGTCTGGAATTGTGCAATAGGCTAGCTCCCTATTACGTGGGACTGATACATACCTGGCGAAATGTGGGTGCAGAAATGCACCTCTGCCTACCCCTTCGGGGAATACAGGCGTGAGGTTATTTATGTATGTATGTATGTTATTTTCTGTTACGTGGGACTAAAACTTACCGGGCAGAATGCACCTCTGCCTACCCCTTCGGGGAATACAGGCGTTAGGTTGCGTATGTATTTAAGTTATTTTTATGCCGTCATTGATCTACAGTTTCTTTGAATATTGAGGTAGTTGGCTAGACAAAGTAATATTAGCGAAATTATATCAATCTATAAAAAAACTAAAGACAAGAGTCAAATTTTCATAAATATTATCAATTACATCGTAAGTGAAATAAATTAATTGTGTAAATAATAATTGTATTTTTTTATTGCTTATTACGTAGGTACAGATTATTGTAGTAGTACCAAGAAATTGTTTTAAAACTATTTTGGAGTTATGCATATTCTTGCTAATAAATTTTATAAAAATCTACTCAGAACTTGGCATCAATATAGACCTCAGTTGTGATGCCGGAGATAACTATTATTACATATGCAAGGCTCCTAACGATGTTCCCCTTCACTGATTCATACCAATATAAAAAGAAATCCAACATCAGCCCTTGTAAAATTACCTTTAAGTACATCCAATCACAGAGCGCCGTCGCCATATTTAATGAACCGGTCAGAATCGGATAAAACCGGTATTCGAAACACAATAACTGCGCGGCTCGTTAGAATCAAACCAGCTTGCAGGAGGACATTGTGTGAGATTCAAAGAAATCAATATCGTCCAATTCCATCAAAGCTAATACCTATTTACCAGGCCTGGAGGTAACGTGCAGATGGCCTGCGCTCACACCGAACTGTTACGTCACTGACAGAAGTATAATTGCTAGTATCAGTGCGTGAATATGGAAGATCTAAGTAGTGGTTTATAAAACGGATGGGAAAAAGAAAGAAAAGGGAAGATAACTGGCGATGAATAGTAAGATAATTGTATTTCGTAAATCCTTTAATAGAAGCCTAGCAAAGCGAGTTCAACAGAATTTGATATTAAATGGAGATAAAAGGATGAAAAATATTTAAATACTAACTTGCTTTGTTTATTTCATTTTTCTGTGAGACAATGATGCCATCGGTCGAGCCTGATCTCGGCAAAACGAGTTTAGTACGGCTGGGGCCGAGACAAATGGCTTGAAAATGATTATCATATTCAACACAGAATAGTTGAATAAGACTAGAAAGGAAATGTCAGCATGTCGAGCGTGCCGAACCTACTATTAGACTATCATATGTTTGACACGGCCACTTCTTAGTAATTCGGGTTGCGTGCAATATCAAAACTTTTATAAATGTGTGACAACCAAATAACAGCCCTCAATTTATGTTTGAATTTTTTATCATTGGCCGTGTGACCGTATTACTGTCTATTTCCTTCTATCTTATTCACATGTTCTGTGATTTTCAATCAATTGAATTGTTTGATTAACAAACAACTGAGCATCACTCGCCTACGTTTTAAGATATGTTGAAAAAATTAATGATGAAAATTACTACGGTGTGATAGAAGGCATATGCCACCGTAATATACGCAAGCAAAGATCTAAGATAAGTGGCAACACAGCCTATTTTTCTCCCATTTACCCGAAAGGAGCCCACCCATCCCTCGATATATTTATTACTTCTTTCTTTTTGTGACTTGATTTAAGATCTTTGCTATCTTAATTGGCTTAGTTCCTTGATGAGATTAATATCTGTAAGATAGGGTCCCTTTCTACTTTTGTTAGCGTTTGTCAAAGGCGAGGCGATCTCTAGCTAGTGAGGGATGAATAAAATATTCGGACTAATAAATTTAAAAAATCGTACACTTTTCCAGGGGCAGAGAAAAAAACTAGAAATGTTTTTAAATAACTTTTAAGTATAAAAAGCTATGAGCTAAAGTGTTTTGAACATTGTATAATACAACAAAGAAAAAAATATATAGGTACCTATATCGAAAATATTCAGAAAATCTACCTACCGTCAGACACACGTCTGTTCTTTACACAAAGAACAATGTCAGA
The DNA here is from genome assembly GCA_907164795.1 of Hemaris fuciformis. Lineage (NCBI taxonomy): Eukaryota > Metazoa > Arthropoda > Insecta > Lepidoptera > Sphingidae > Hemaris > Hemaris fuciformis. Next base: position 4,943,978 of record OU015454.1, read on the forward strand.
AAATGTATATTCATCAGAATATTTTGTCTGTCTTCGCATTTATATAAATAAAATAAATAAATAAGCCCAACAGTCACATACATAGTTCTGACCCCACATTAAGGTACGAGTCTTGCGTCGTGGGTATCAGAAACTACGGTCTCACAAACGCCCACACCCGAAAAAAATATTTGTGGATCAAAATTTGTCTCGGTGCGGGGATCGAACCCGCGGCCTCTCGTTTCGCAAACTAGTGTCTAGCCAACTGCGCCACGGGGCTGTCAAACGTAGACAAGCCAAGACATAGGCAAATATAGATAGAAGCTAGTTATATATTGTGTAAAAATATCAAAAACGCCTAAGTGACCCATATCATTAAACGATTTATAAAAAATATACTATTACTTCAAAAACAAATCTACTATTATTTAGCATAGATTGCCCTATTAACACGATAAACAAAGCGGATTAAGTGAAGAAAACAAGCGGTGTAATTAATATAAATTTAGCCGACAATATTGTCCGTTTGAACGCAAACAATGAAAGCTGTGTGCCGATTAGGCGAATTAATGTATTGGATTATTAATCATTTGTGTACACTTAATTATGCCTTTCATTGCAGATCAACTTTGTTATACTGATGTTAATTGGTTTTTAGACTGGAATTGGCTGATACAAGAATATAGTTTGATTTAATATTAATCTAAATCTGGTAACACAGGCACAGACTGCCTCGTGGTCTCGCGGCACAAGTATGTGCCGTGCGATCTAGAGGTCCTGGGTTCGATTCCCGGGTCAGGCAAAGTGTTATTGGGTTTTTCCATTAGGAAATTCTCAGTAGCAGCACGGAGTCTGGAATTGTGCCCGAAAAACGGCAATAGGCTCGCCCCCTATTACGTGGGACTGATGGATAACTGGCGAAATGTGGGTGCAGAAATGCACCTCTGCCTACCCCTTCGGGGAATACAGGCGTGAGGTTATGTATGTATGTATGATAACACAGGATAGTACCAAGATATTGTTAGACTACCTCCTTAGTCATACACTATTGACTGGCATGTGCTGCTTGGAGGTACCGGATTCGATTGGGTATTGCAACTGTTAGATCTACTTTCGGTATAGGTATGATCAAAAGATCCTACGTCGAGCTATGTGTTATTTTTTCGTTAAAAAAAATATTTTTTCATTTTCATCTAATCTGATGTGACTTCGAGGTCGCCAAAACAGTGTACCTCGTTGCCAATAAGGCCGAAATGAGTGACAGACACAGTGAGTTATATTCGGTATGCTATTTGTGTTGGTTACAAAAAGTACCCTAAAAAAATACAAACCTAAAGAGATCTATCCGCTCTATCATAAAATAAAACAACAATAAATTGCAATAAATGTACTTGATTTTTACAAAATATTTTACAATTAATATACACATTAAACTTAAACGTAACTTAACTAAATAATATCACATATCAGCAGCGACATTCAGTAACTATTTCACAGGTTAGCCAACATTTTTTTGAAAAATGCAACACTTTTGGCGAAACGAAAATTATGTCGATCACATTTTGACAAAAACAATGGTAATTCCTCTAAACCGGAAAACACGAAGCGTAAAATGACGATAAAAACGTTTAAGTAAGTACTTGACAAATAAATTATTAAAAATAATCAAAAGACACAGCATTTGAATCATCATTAGAATACTACTATGGGAATAAATAAACATTAATTCGGTAAGTACAAATTCTTTTTCGTTCACTGTTAAACAGTGAATGATTTAGGGTTGGTCGTTAGGGAACATTAAGGTCATTACAGCAAATCCATAAAAACAACATTTATGTTAAAAAAAAGTCCCCTACAATCACAACCCTAGAAAAATTTCGTTATACTTAACTAAATCATTACAATAAATAATATAGAAATACAACTAACTACGTGTTTACATTTAATTTCAGAATCCAGATACTGCAAAGGATCAGGAAACCTGACACAGAAACACTAGTTGCTGATGATACTGTATTATTGACCACTACAACTGGCCACCAATGCGCTATAGATATAAACTGGCTTTCGTTCTTTGGCGCCTCTGTTTGCAATTCCAGCATATTATCTGGCATGTAATTACCACAAGTTGGGAAGTCTCTAGGAATTGGCATCATGTCTTTATGCTCACCAACCTTGAAGACCAGAGCCATGCCAACTTCAACGTGGAATTCTATATGACAGTGGAACAACCAGTAACCAGGGTTGTCAGCTTTGAATCTAATAACTGTGTAACCACCATCTGGCACAGTCACTGTGTCCTTGATGGGAGCGTTTCTTAAATTCCTTCGCAGAAGCCCTGCTTCATCAAAGGCCTTGATTTCCTCAATAGTGGTTGTTCTATTTAGCCTCCTAAGTCCCACAACCCTGAAGCTATGACCGTGTAGATGGAATGGGTGGTTAGCATCAAAAGTAACTCCTTCATCAACTATGATAACTTCGACTACGGAGTTCAGCTTGACTGATAAAACGTGGGAGCATTCACAGTAGCCCTCCTTACACTCCTCGTCAATGCTGGAAGCGTTGCAGAAGTTCTGTGGCGAGGGTCTGGTGAGAAGAAGCGGACTTGTCGGCATCTTCATACTGATGTGGTTGAGTTGGGGCGTGTATAGTCTGTTCTGTTGTTCAGGCACTGTGGAAAAAAAGTAAAATATTATTACTCTACTGTCAAGTTTAATAAAATTTCTCTAAGTATTATGAATTGGGGTATGTGATTAAGGCCTAAACCCTCTCAGTTGTAGAGGAGGCCCGTACCAGCAGTGGGACGAATATGGGCTGATGATGATATGAATAGGAGAGACTTAAGTGACAGCCTATTTAGCATAAACCAAAAAAATTGCTGGTTCACATGTATTTGGATTTTTTCAACTTTATAAAACCTTGAAATAGTTCAGCTAATACTTGTTCCCATATGATAAGAAATAACTTCTCCTCAGATAGATGTCGTGCTAATTTAAAACACTTTTGGTACTCATTTTTGAGCTCACCTTGATAATAGCCATAATACGGAGATCTATGGAAGTGTGAGTTGTTCTTTGCGTAGAAATCGTAAGCCACGTAGAACTGGTAGTCAGCAACTTCCTTGAGACTGTCATCATATCCTTCCAATGACCTCATCTCCGCCACGCTTATGGTTTCATCTTCCTCTTCGCCTTTGTTTAACGCGTTCAGTTGCTGGAAAGAAATGATTATTTAATATATATATTTGTTCTGATATTTTTAAGTGTATTTGTATTTCTGATTTTTTATTGTGTTTTCTCCTTTTATTGCCTGTCACGAAATGTAGTGTTTAAACGTCATGCTTGCCTATAATTTAAGTGATTACATTGTTTTACATTTTAAACAATACCCTATTACTAGTTGTTCTTTATGTAATTACTTTGTTGGTGTGCTAAATAAATAAAATAAAATAAAATAAAATATTTAGAAGGACTGGTGGACAGTACTTGATGGTAAATGAAGGGTAGTGTAATCAACTGGTAACATAAGACTGGTAAGACACAGGTCCTGGGGCGCGATCCTAACATGTGTTACTATTAAAGATTTTAAAATGTTTTTTCAATGATCACTAGAGGTGCGGAGAAGAAAATCTTACTACCAGCAAAATGAACTTCCGACAATCTCAATCATCGAATATAACGCAACAGCATTGCTTGGCGTCGATTTTTTGCAATACGGTTGAACCGGCCTATTCGTATCGCAGTCCAAAACGGCGTGCCTATATATAGACCTATTTGTCTGAACGAAATTTGGAAATATACGCAAACAATCCAAAAGCTAGTACATAATAAACATTTCCGACGTCAGTGGTATCTTAGAAAATTAAAAAAAAAGTAGCTGGGTAAGATAAAGGAGCATGTTGTACTCTGCCAAGTATTATATTCCGTATGAAAAATAAAACAACGTCTTACAACAAAGTGGAACATATTTGCATAGTAAGAAGCTCGAGGCCCCTAGCAGTCGCCGCTAAAATAAGACAAGCGAATTAAATACGGCAAGTATATTTGGAGACTTGCAAGCAACGTGAACAAACTTGTTTTAAAATTAAATATTAAATTAAGCAGTGTTCTAGAGGCTAATAGAGAAAATAATATAGTTTTCTTATCACAAAGTAACGTTATAGAAAAAATAGTCGATTTAAAAATTTATAAAAATAAAAATTCTGTAGTAGCTAAATAAGGATGAACGATATACATAGTGACGTCACCGACATTACAAAGATAAAAGCTAAATCGATGTTACTTCAGCCCCAAACATGTTTTATACCATTTTGATCAATGTATAAACCTTTTTACAGGTATTTTTTTTATTTTATGTTTACCTATAAAATTTTAAAAATAGGTAAGTTTATTTTATTGCTTAGATTTATTCATAATCTGTTAATACTTCATAGTTACTTTTTAAAAACTCCGCGGAAACCAAATATTTCTAGGTTTCTAGATTTACATTTTGCAGTCTACTGAAAATCTAAATCTAATACTATCTGCTGACCAAATTTAATCGAAATTCGAATAGCAATGTTTCAAACTTTCACATTAACAGCAGTTCATGGAAATAAAATCCGATAACACATTTTGGTAACTCTACAGTACCGATTGCCTTGTAGTCTCGCGGTACAAGTACGAGCTGTGCGATCTTATAAGTCCTGGGTTCGATTCCCGAGTTAGGTTATTGTTATTGGGTTTTTCAATTAGGATATTCTCAATAGCGGCTCGGAGTCTGAAAATGTGCCCGAAAAATGGAAATAGGCTCGCATCCTATTACGTGGGACAAAAACACAATTTGCTAAATATGGGTGCAGAAACGCCCTTCTTCCTACCCCTTCGGAGAACACTGGCGTGTGGTTATGTATGGATAAACCCACAAACCTTTTAAACAAGGTCATCATCATCATCAGCCCATACACGTCCCACTGCTGGGCACGGGCCTCCTCTACCATTGAGAGGGTTTAGGCCTTAGTCCATCACGCTGGCACTAGTGCAGGTTGGCGGACTACACACCTAAGATATTCCTAAGAATTTTTAGGTGTGCAGGTTTCATCACGATGTTTTCCTTCACCGTTAAAGTACGTGCGTAAGTAAGTAAGTAATTCATTGTGAATACACACATAACTTCGAAAAGTCAGAGGTGTGTGACTGGGGTTTGAACCCGCGACCGTCGAGATTCTCGACCGCGCACCTAAACCTCGAGGCCATCACTACTGACTTTACTTTTAAACAAGGTACTGTACTGTAAACCTTTGCATAACAATACTAGAATTTTGGCAACAACCCACGCGAAACGGAAAAACTAAAATCGTCCAAAACCTTTATAATATATCAAGTTTGGAATATTTCAAGTTCCGCGCTACATTATTCTAATCTTCGCATGTGGGCGGCACGATAGTGGCTGGCGAGGGTCCAAGTTTAAAAGGGATAATATCACCGCATCTGTAACCAATTTGATTTTGTGACCTGCGTAATGTACCTACGGAACACTTCAGTTCTTTCTCAATGATTCTCTTTGGTAGTATGTTTCGAGATTCATCGTATTGTCTCTGCCAAAATTCTCCATAAAGTCTATAAGTCCTACATCGGTAAAGGGGTTGGCAGAAGCATATTCCAAGGCAACGTTTCGCCAGGTATAATATCATGAAGTGGTACTTCTATAAAAGCCCAAAAGCCCAGCTTGCCCTACAAAATTCCGAACAATATTAGGTACATGCCTGTTATTACCGTATGTTGGCCAACCTGCACTAAACCAGCATGGTCGAATAAAGCCTTACCTATGGGCTGATATAAGTTGTCTCATAGCGTGCAAATATCTAGATTCGAATCTGGTAAAACGACTCTTAATATCCCAAAATATTAATACTAAATTCAATTATTGGTAAACCAAGTTTATTGATGTCTAATACAAAAGTTAACTCTTTATATGGGCATTAGAGTTCTTCAAAACTATTTAGATACATTGCATTATATAGTCCAAGCACTTGATGTCCTGTACTTCAAATTTAAGTATTTTGTGTGACATTGATTTTAATTTCATCATTATCATTATCCGCCCATATACGTCCCATTGTTGGGCACGAGTCTCCTCTACAACTAAGAAGGTTTAGGCTTTAGTACATCATGCTCACCTAGTGCGGGTTGACGGACTACACACCTAAGAAATTCGTAAGAACTTTTAGGTGTGCAGGTTTCATCACGATATTTTCCGTCACCGTTAAAGTACGTGATAATTCATTGCGAATACGCACATAACTTCGAAAAGTCACAGGTGTGTGCTTGTTTTTAACTATTAGTAAAACATCATTATTTAATTTGAGTTATTTTTACATAAAAAACACATTTCAAAACATAAAAAAATACTTTAGGATTTTATTATTATTTAACTAAAATACAAACAGGCAATATTACGGACATAGCTTATCAAGTACACTAAACATCGAAAACTAACCACAAACCACTAGATGCAAATGAGAGCCACTATTAGAGTGCTTCGACCGCACTATTTGAAGTTAAAACAACTTTGTAAAGTAGCCACTGCCTAAATCGCTTCCATTTTACATTTACTGGTTAGTACTTATACTTAGTAACTTAGCTGTTAATGAAGTGTGATGGCGGTTATAGATAAGGATAGATCCCGACACCTTCATGCACACTGCATGTAGCGGCTTCATAGCCGTGAGGGCCTTAATACCCCTCAAAACTATGACCGTGGAAGGAATTGGGTGGCCATCACGAGTACTGACTCAAGAAAATCCCCCCCCTATTTATTATTATAATCACCAGATTTTAGTGTTTCTACTGTCTTGTACTTAAATCTCACGAAACGTAACGATCTGACTATTTACAGCCTTTTTTCATCCATCCCAAGAAAAACTCCGCCCAATTTTATACACTATTTAATCTGTACAATATTTACAATCAGGTGCCATAAAAAAATCATTAGTATAATAAATAGTTTAACCTTTTTCTGCACTTAAAATTGTACCAGTGGGAACAAAAACAATATTTCAATAATTTAGACTTTCCAGTCCTTAAAATAGACATTACTGAACTGGAGTGTGCTCCTACTATAATACCCACAGAACAGTTGAATAAGACTATAAAGGAAAGGTCAGCATGCCGAGCGTTCCGAACCTACGATTAGACTATCATATGTTCGACACGGCCGCTTCTTAGTAATTCGGGTTGCGTGTAATATCAAGACTTTTATAAATGTGTGACAACCAATAGCAGCCCAACATTTTTGTTTGAATTTTTTATCATTGGTCGTGTGATCGCAGTAGAATGAAATATGAATAGGTAACAGACAAGTGGCGACACTAGTCCCGATACAAAATTGTGTCTGTTTATCTTCTAATCAGCATAAAAACTCTCAAAAATGCTTTTAGAGACATCATATGCAGCATTTGGAAGATTTTTGAACTAACAACTATATGCATAATTTGATCAATACCACAAAATTTGTAAGTAATTCTTGGGAAAATATATTGGACATTTATAGTACATTTCATGATGGCATATTGCCATATCTACCCTCGATACCTTCAATATCTGCCTATATTACTTTTTAAAACCACGGCAAAGGCTCTTAAGGGATGCCTCTCACATTCCTACGCACAAAAGACACAAGGCATGACATTGTGTTATCATGTTGGTACCACGTGCAAAGCCTGTCTTTACGAGCAGCAAGGGCATGCTTTCCGCTGGAAACGAGGTATCGAACCAATATTCTTTTATGGGATAGGATGACCTTGAGAGATAGTGCCACCCCTGAATATGCAATGTGCCTCTTACATACGAATTTATTATTGAGTGACATGTAAAGTTGCGTCATAAAAGATTTAAAACACATGGCAAATTTAAAATGATAAAAATAAACTACTTTTTTATTTACGCTATAGAGATGCAATAAAATATAGACATATTATTTACCGCTTATTAATTTTAACTACGAGTACTATTAATTTGCTACACGCCTACGTGTGCTACGAATGACATGCTACGCTACTACGCAACACTTTTTATCGCCAACCTTATTTACCCTGACGATTATTTTTTGTTAAAATCATTAACTTATTTTATGTATAAGTTGGCCTAATCACCTACTAAAGTTCTATTTCTAAGTATTTATAATATTTAATTTAATATTAGTTTTCACTTGGATTATAGGTACGGCCGTAAAACGAGTGACTGACTTTCATTCCGAGATAAATATTTGTAAAAAAACAAATATTTGTTTCTAGCATGGTATATTTATATTATCAAGTTACAAGACGTTGTCAGGTATTATTTTTCATAAAATCTCAATAAACATTACCTCCTAATTATTTTTTGCAATAGCAAGTCAGTGATCGTTCTATATTTTGTACTGTTATATCGTCACTAACTTAAACACTTCTATATAAATGATGATAGACTATCAACACGACAAATCTAGTGACAAATATCACAAAAAATATGTACCATATATGTCATTCAAGAATTTATTGATTACTTACAAGTCCTTCGTTGTGAAGCTCGTACCAGGACGGATCGCCTGGCGGTTCCAAATCCATTGCTCCTTCGTAATGCAATACTCCTACTTGCTTCGCTCTTGTGAATCTAAGGAACAAAAGTACTTTAAATACAATACCGTAATACTTTTTGGGTCCACAACAAAATTAGGCGAAAACACTAAAACAATATATAAAAAATACATATATATAGTATATATCTCGTTAGTCCCGCGTCGCAAATGTGCGATCGAGTACTAGATCTGAGATGCAACTCTCAGATGGAGAAAAGTGCTATCGGGTATTTCTCTTAGAAAAGTCTCAGCAGCAGCATGAAAACCGGTTATGTGCCCGAAAACGGCAATAAGCTCACCCTCTATTTTGATTTTAATCACTCTATAGTAAAAATATTTATTTAACTTCTAAATCAACTTACACTTTGCACTTTTAGGTCCCATTTATTTATTGAATACATATCATATAGTTATTTACCCGTGGTACGATAATTGCGTGTAATTTTATTAATTGTAAATCTTTTTATGTGAAGGTGAAATATCATAGTTCAATATTTTGCCTCCTTCTTTGCTGTGGAGGGAAGTCGACAACTCTTTGTTTTCCAATTCCTCCTTAATACACATATATTTATTGTAATTAACTTCGTTGCATCATGACAAATTAGATTCCCTTAAATTCACTGAGCTTCAGTTCTCGGCGTCAATACTGTGCGTGCTGCTGTTGATCCTGGAGCACAGGAGTAACAATGGCGGGTGTGTGGTAGGATAGGGCCAAAAAAAATCAACTTACACTTCATCACAATCCATGAGCCCTCTGAATCTGATCCAGTAGTTGTCTATCTCATTGTTCGCTTCCAGAATGAAGTCGTATCGCTCACCAGCGTATGTCACCAGTGATGTTGCTGTAACAATAATAAGTCATACAATTAGCACTTGGAAATTTCGAAAAGTGCAAATGTGTCTACACGGTTATATGTATAGTATACAGGGTGTATTCAGACCGTGATCGGAAACTAAGGCAGGTAGCTAGGGGTGATTACAAACCCCCTGGCGTTAAAGAAAATCCCGACAAAAATAGAAATTTTGAAGTTTTCCTAAAAACCATAGGTATAAAATGTATGTGGTTGTTAGGAAAACGTAAATTTAAATACATAAATTCAATCATTATCACGTACTTTAACAGTGAAGGAAAACACCGTGAGTAAACCTGCACACCTAAAAATTCTTAGGAATTTCTTAGTTGTATATTCCGCCAATCCGCACAAGGCCAGCGTGGTGGACTAAGGACTAACCCCTCTCAGTTGTAGACGAGGTCCGTATCCAGCAATATGACTACATAACTTCGAAAAGTCAGAGTTGTGTGCCTGGCATTCGAACCTGCGACCGCCGATATTCTAACACGATCGAGAGCCTAAACCTCGAGCTCATGCATCTTTCATGCCATTCTCACTATATTAATTGAAACCCTGAATATTCGAGAATTTGCGCAAGATATACCCCGGAGGTGTCTTCCTGTGTTCATGCGATGTAGGTACGACGCAGATGGATTATGCAAAATCCCTATTGAACGAGAATTAAGCAGTGTAGGAACGCACCGCAGGCTCTCAAACTATCGTCCCGACACTTCGTGAACAATTAAACGCAAAGAGGTTTGGTAAATTTAATCAAGTTCTGAGTCGGGAAATTTAGGCGGTTTTTAGGTAACATTGATCCTGTTCTAAAGAGAATTTTATTCGAATTTTAAAACTGGCTGGTTGGTCCCGCAGTACGATATGTGCTGTACGGCCTCGAGGTCCGGGATCCATTATGCATCCGGAATCAATTAATTTGACAGCCCCGTAGCGCAGTTGGCTAGACACCAGCTTGGGAAACGAGAGGCCGCGGGTTTGATCCTCGCACCGAGACAAATGTTTGTGTGATCCACAAATATTTGTTTCGGGTCTAGGTGATTGTGAGACCGAAAAGTCTCTCGTGGTTTATGCTACCCACGACACAAGACTCGTGTCTTAATGTGGGGTCATAACTATGTATGTGACTGTGGGTGTATTTATTGCTTTTTGGGATTTTCTATTAAAAAAATTCAATAGACATGGAGTCACAAAATGTGTCGGAATAATGATAATAACTACGCCCCTAGATGGAGAAATGCCTCTGCCTACCCTTTCAGGGTCCCAGGTTTGCGTGTGTTTATTTTTACTTTATATGGATATTCTAAACAATACTTTTACACCGTATAACTTACTTCTACAAAGGAAAAAATAGAGAGGACTATGATTCTAAGGCATATAATAAACGCGAACGAGCGTTTATTTGTTAAGCTTTCGCCTAAGCCGCTGAGCCGATTTTAATGAATTTTGGTACAGAGGTAGACGAAATCCTGGAGACTTAGTCTACTTTTGATCTGTATTAAGCGAAATAGGTTTTGCCCGCGGCCTCGCTCGTGTTCCTCAAAACGAACTTTCGACCACGTTTTTCCACATAGGTGGTGAATTTTGAATCCTTTCTTAGCAGATACAGGTACGCTATAATAACTACCATAAATTTCAGCGCAATCCTAGGCACGGGCCTCCTCTAAAACTGAGAAAGGTTAGTCCTTAGTTAGTGTAGTTCCACCACTCTGGCATAGCACGGGTTGGAGGACTATACCCCTAAGAAATTTCTAAGAATATTTAGGGTGTGTAGGTTTTCTCACGATATTTTCCTTCACCGTTAAAGTACTTGACAATTCATTTTGAATACACACATAACTTCGGAAAGTCAGAGGTGTGTGAACCTTCGGCCGCCGTGATATATGTATTTGACAGCGCCTAAACCTCGAGGCCATCATTAAATTATTATTTTTTTTCGACTGCCTCGTGGTCTCGCGGTACAAGTATATGCCGTGCGATCTAGAGGTCCTTGGTTCGATTCCCGGGTCGGGCAAATGGGTTTTTCCATTAGGAAATTCTCAGTAGCAGCACGGAGTCTGGAAATGTGCCCGAAAAACGGCAATAGGCTCGCCCCCTATTACGTGGGACTGATACATACCTAGCGAAATGTGGGTGCAGAAATGCACCTCTGCCTACCCCTTCGGGGAATACAGGCGTGAGTTTATGTATGTATATTTTTTAATCTTATTAATTATCAACAGTGAATTTTATACCTACAAAAATGTAGCTACGGGCGAAAAATATTTAAAAATAAAGACAAGAAACACAAGTCCATCCAATTTATCGCGACCTGGTTTTGTTCAAACGTTATTGTAAGTTACACTAAGCTGAAACGTTGCCCCTTTGTCACACGACACACGCTCTTCTGTTTTTACTTGACGCGTGTAGTTAAAATATACGTTAGTGTGACAACTATATCGTGTATCAAAGGAAACTCTGATTTATAAAAGTGGAGTTTTGAAGTCTTTGGTTGTTGGTAAGTTTGGCGTCAAGACGTTGGGTATAGATCCCCAGGTCGAGCGAATCAAGATTTTTTCGTTTGGGGATTTTCAGTAGCATGGAGTCTATGAATGGGCTCGGAAATTGGGAGTAATCTTTACTGCAGGTACTTAAAACATACTTAGCGAAACGTGTACTTAAAAGATCCAACTTTGCCTAATCCTTACGAGAAATATGCATAAATGTATGTAGCTAAAGACTCAATATTTACGAGCTGATTTGATGTTTAGTCCGCTGACCCGCACTAGGCCAGCTGGTGGACTAAAGCCTAACCCCCTCACAGTTGTAGGGGATACCCGTGTCCAACAGTGGGACACATATGGGCTGATGATGATGATATTTTGCCCAATTATATTAAGATCACTACCGAATTATTTCGTAGTTTATATTCTCGAACATTTCTATGCAAGGAAATTGGAAAAATTGGCTTCCGCGGCTGAAAAGTGACCTACGTCAACACTACTAGGACACACTCAATACCGCATGCCAGCACAAAAAAACCGGACGAAAGCCCGCGGATTAAGCCCCGAAACAACACGGTACAATTTTATTCTCCGGAAAATATTGCAGCGCGGCCGATAGCATTTCTAACGGTTTTGGTAAACATCTGTCCAGTTCCGGGCTCGGTGGCTCTTTGATCCTTCTCCGCTATTTGAATATGTAAATTTGAATAGGGGGACGAGTATATTTAACCGTGGACGTACTCACCAATTGGCAAAGGGGCTCAATATTATCGCAAATCGGATGAGGATATTTTGGCGTGAAGAATAGAGGTTTTTTTTTTAAAGTAGAATTGGTAAGGCAATTCGGCTGATGGCAAGAATGAGCTTGGCGTGGTAAAAAAACAACAAGTCATATCAATTAATTAGTTTAATTTTTTTCGTCAATGGGCTATTTTGTTTTGCCAGTAATAAACGTTTTCTATATATCGTGTTTCATAAAAAAAAAACACTACACACCCGCCACTGCAACTAAGTCCTATTATGCGCGCTACTAAGTTTGATTCTAGTAAGAAGTACGGCAAATACGCTTAAAAGCACAGTACATGTACATACATGAGAGGGGTTAACCCTTAATCCACCACCTGGCCTAGTATGGGTGGGCGGACTACATATAAAGCATTTTGAGTTTTTCCACTAACAAAATCTCAAATAGTACTACGTAGTGTAAACCTTCATAGTTTCAGAGAAAGCCCGTACCCAACAAGGGCTGATGATGACGTAATCTTTGCGCGAAAAACGGAAACTGAGCTCCTGTTACTTGAAACTTAAAAAACAACTTACAAAATGTGTATGCTTAATTACATCTTTAACTACCACAATACAAGAGTTGAGTGTACACATACGTATGTAAAGAACAATCTACTCACTCGTCGAAACAAAACACAACTATATCTACAATACCTAATTAACCCACGACAAAATTAAGACATTTTTGGTAAATGTATAAAATAATCCAAACAGCCCGCCTCAAAGCGATATCAAGCGAAGTTCATAATGAGGGTCGAGTTAATTTGGCCGTCGTGCAAAGATGAGGGTCAGATTCCCAGGAAACCACTTAATTACGTACCTGTAGAAAACTCGCCAACTAAATGCGCACGTTTCCGGCTAGTGCAGAAAATTAATGTAGAATTTAATTCAAATATTTGTTTAAGGCTTAAGCCTCTGTTTGTCTCGTTTTGTTTATGTGCTTGAGTATATATAATAGAAAGAAAGCAAGAATGGGATAGTTGTATTTTTCTAAGCGCCTACTCATAAATCATCGAGACTCCCGTTCGTTTGTTTAATAAAACAAAAATATGCAGTATTGTGCGGCTGAGAACTCTAATAACAACAATATGAAGATAATACTACTAATAAGGCGATTTATAAATTAATTTATTGTAAATATGTGCAATGAATTATCACGTACTTTAACGGTGAAGGAAAACATTGTGATGAAACCTGCACACCTAAAAGTTCTTAGAAATTTATTAGGTGTGTAGTCTGCCAACCCGCACTAGGCCAGCGTGGTGGACTAAGGCCTAAACCCTCTCAATGGTAGAGGATGTCCGTGCCCAGCAGTGGGACGTATATGTGCTGATGATGATGATGATGATGATGAAATATGTGCGAACGCCTGATCATGTGACTATAATCATTCTATTCTCATTTAACAGAAACCTGACTCTAAAAACAGAACCTTTTCTACCAATAACAGTAGTAAAATTCTCACGAATTGAATACCTGAATATTTTATGCAATTTTTAATCTTCCCACGGGAACACTAATTATAAAAATACTTTCCTTTTTATAATATTAGTATAAATTTAAAACACCTGTCATAATTTTTGAGCAATGTTTCTAGAACATGTTTTATATTGTATTTAGCCCTGCACCGCCTCAGCGCAGTTCTATATAAAAGTATTCCCTATGTCCTTCCCCAATCCCCTATCTATAGGTATATATCTAGGTTATCTATCTCCATACAAAAAAACATTCAAATCACTCCGGCGGTAAAAGAGAAAAACCGTTACAAATAGACAGATTTACTTTCGTATTTACAAAGAGTTATCACGTACTTCAACGGTGAAGGAAAACATCGTGCTAAAACCTGTACACTTAAAAGTTCTTAGTAATTTCTTAGGTCTGTAGTTCGCTAATCTGCACTAGGTCAGCGTAGTGGACTAAGGCCGAAACCCTCTCAATTGTAGAGGAGGCCCGTGCCCAGTACGATGGAACGTATGTATATGGGCTGGTGATGACTTTCGTATTTATAATATTTATATGACTGATATTATATTTATATGACAGACTGACATAGTGATCTATCAAATACACACACACCACACAGCACACACAGCAGCACAGCCCAAACCACTGGACGGATCGGGCTGAAATTTGACATGCAGGAAAATGTTATGACGTAGGCATCCGCTAAGAAAGGTTTTGAATAATTCTACCCCCAAGAGGATAAAATAGGGGATGAAACTTTGTCAATTTTAAGCCGATCGGGCTGAGACTTTGCATGCATAAAGCTACTATGACGTAGGCCAACCTTGTACCCAACTCTGTAGTCTACGCGGACGAAGTCGCGAGCAAAAGCTAGTTAGTACATATATACTTATATTGTACAATGCAATTTTATCTTTAGACACATTTTTTTCTCCCAACTAACGCCACTAAGCTTTATATCGTATCTTGCAACTAATTAATTCCTTATACCACGACTGCATTGAAAAGGGATCGCTTCTAAAAGGATTTCTTTACAGGGCCTATCGTAACAAGATAATCTAAGTGATAAGAGCGAGCTCTCTTCCTGAAAGACGTTAAAATCTATGGATAATAGAAAAGTTTTAGATTGCTCAGTTCGAACTGGCTACTGAAAGAGATAAGAAAGAATAAGGTCTGTGTTTTCTTCTAAGAGTTTTTGTGCAAGTGTGTTCATTAATTTTAAATAAAAAAAATGTGACCAGCCATCATTGTTTTGGGAAGTATGAGGCCAATTTGATGTGATTAGTAGTGATGACCTCGAGGTTTAGAAGCGCGGTCGAGAATCTCGACTGTCGTGGGTTCAAACCCCAGGCACACACCTCTGACTTTTCGAAGTTATGTGTGTATTCACGATGAATTATCACTTGCTTTAACGGTGAAGGAATAAATCCTGATAAAACCTGCACACCCGAAAGTTCTTAGGAATTTCTTTGGTGTGTAGTCCGCCATCCCGCACGAGGCCAGCGTGGTGGACTAAGGCCTAAACCCTCTCAAAAGGAAAAACAATGACTAGTGACAGCAATAAGCGGTGTATTTAATGCTGACTGGAGTACCTACTGTGTAAGATAAACATCGTGAAAGCCTCGTTGGTCCCACGGAACAAGTGCAAAGGGATTTATCTAGAATTCCAGGGTGGAATTAGGTACTGCTGCGAAAAGTGTTATTAGATTTTGCATTTAAAAATTTCTATAGTAACACATAGTCTAGAATTATACCCGAAAACGGTCATACTATTGGCACTTACAACAGTTTCTTTCAGTTCTACCTTCATTTTAAGGAATACAGGCGTAAATATATGTAAACATGTTCAACTTAACTAATTGGACAGTTAGAAATACCCAAAAAATCAATTATAATTTACAAACTGCGGTCCTACGATCTAAAGACAGAATTGGGGCGGCACACGCGGACTTTTCAGCCACGTCGGAAAACTTTTCCAATTTCCTTCCAATTTCGATAGAGAATTTTAATGCCATGCAAGCACTATGTAATGTCCTTAATACTAACATAAAAATAACTAGTGTTTTAAATTTAAAATCATGATGATAATATATTGTTCAGTATATTATGAGGCCATATAATATACACAAATACGTATTTTTGTTACGAAACTGTCATTTCTAAAGTTTTCCGCAGATGAAAGTAAAAAAAATTAAATGTCAAAATCTTTAATGTAATTTCAATGTCAGTATTAAAGATTCAATATACTGCTGCCATCTAGCGAATTTCATAAACAATATGCCGCTCTTATGACAATTCAATTCACAGCCTTCGTGGAATCGTTGATTAAACACCAGCCTATGAAATCATAGCCCGCGGAATCGATACCCGCGCTGAGACAAACGATTCCGCGATCCACAAAAATTTACATAAATATTAATTTATTTATTTATCCAATAAGCACGGTTGCATCGATTCACTAATCGATAAGAACTTAATTGTCCAATCTTTTAAGCCCAAAACACGTAAAAATAAAGAACAAAAAAAAACAGCGGAAAAGAAAATTAACATAAGATAAAATTACAGTGTACAGTACATTATTAGTCGTGATGGCCTCCTCGAGGCACGCAGACACACAATTCTGATAATTTTCGAAATTATGTGTGTATTCACAAATAATTATCACATACTTTAACGGTGAAGGAAAACATCGTGGGGAAACCTGCACACCTAAAATTGTTCTTAGGAATTTCTTAGGTGTGTAGTCCACCAACCCGCACTACGCCAGCGTCCACTACGCTGGCACGCAAGGCCTAAACCCTGTTAGTTGTCTATAACGTAAGTCCAGTTTCCTTTAGGAGGCCCGTGCCCAGCAGTAGGCTGACGATGATGATGATGATTATAGTAGAATTAACATTAAAAAATTATCTACAAAATTCAATTAAAAATATAATCCATACATATAAAAACACAGTCATACGTCACAAATTCAATTAATAAAACAATAAATAAATACACCCAACAGTCACATACATAGTTCTGATACCACACTAAGATACAAGTCTTGTGTCGTGGGTATCAGAAACTACGAGAGACTTTTCGGTCTCACATACACCCAGACCCGAAACAAATATTTGTGGATCACACAAACATTTGTCTCGGTGCGGGGATCGAACCCGCGGCCTCTCGTTTTGCAAGCTGGTGTCTAGCCAACTGCGCCACGGGGCTGTCAATGTTTCTTAATATACTTCCTAAAACCCACGACATGCCATTTGTATCTCAGCGTGGGTTAGAATTTCGTATACAAGTATGACTGTTGTAGTATTTTTTATTGAAAGCAAGAGAGACATCACGAGACGGTTGTCAGTTTTTTTTTCATGTATATTTTTACCGAAAATTGTTTGCATTCAAATTACCGTACAAACACAGAGGCTGTACTTTCCTGTTACGTAGAAAATTGAATGCTAAGGGAAAATCAGATTTACTTGGAACAACGGTAAACAGGTTACGTGAGACATATTGTTAAGGAAGAAAGCTTTTCGCGGGGACCCCTTCAATGGAGTTAAAAATATTATCACCGACATTACGGAAATACAGGAAAAAACTGCTTGAATAAATGTCTGTGCTTCTTTAAAATAATTTCACATGAGTTTTGATGATTGAAACAAATGCGCGTGACTGCCACCAGATTTTGGCGTAGATTTTGGCTAGGCAGTTTTTTTTATTATTATTTTTTACACTCAACAGTCACATACATAATAACATAAATGATTCTGACCCCACACAAAGATACAAGCGATTTATGGATCACACGATTAATTATTTTGAAACGGGAATCGAACCCGCGGCCTCAAGTTTCGCATGCTGGTGTCTAACCAACTGTGCCACGGGGTTGTCGTCAATATAAAAATTAATAGCTAATTTTTTTTTGTCACATATCAGTCAGAATCTCTTTTCAAACTCACTAAGCCGGACAAAAAACTCTTCACAAAATATCATCATTCGAGCTACGAGGGCGAAAACAATACGTTCATACAGTTTATTTGTACAATCATTGTACCGTGCAGTCATTGTAACAATAGTAATAACATTTCAGCCTCATGAAAATCATGAAATCTCACATGCAATGTGGTATGTAAGAGACACAACACAGATGTACAGATTACTCACTCCGAGATTTGCTTTATTCAAATCGTATATCTGATATCATCATCACCCACATACGTCTCACTGCTGGGCACGGGCCTCCTCCACAACTGAAAGGGTTAAGCCTATGTCCACCACGCTAGCCCAATGCAGGTTACACCCCTAAAAAGTTTTTAAGTGAGCATGTTTCCTTACCATGCTTTCCTCCACCGTTTAAGTACGTGATAATTAATTGTGAATATACCCATAGCTTCGAAAAGTTAGAGATGGGTGGCTGGAGTTTGAACCCGCAACCGTCAAGATATCCAACCGCGCGCCTAAACCTCGAGGCCATCACTTTCTGATATATGATCATGTATTTGTTCGCACTAGACGCAAAAGACCAGTGTTGTGCATAGTTATGGAACAGAAAATCGAGGTTAAGCACTGATGATGATGATGATGATGATGATGAATGGATGATCATAGTCGTTTATCGCTCAACATTATTTGAAAAGCACTGTGATAAATATCTGCCGGTGTAGTCAGTGTAAAAAAAAGAAAGAGTCAGTTTATTTATCCTTCTTGATGTCTCTGACCGAATACCATAATACACCAGAAGTAACTTATCCATGCCCTTGAATCATCATCATCATCAGCCTATATACGTCCCACTGCTGGGCACGTGGCAGCTCTACAACAACATGCCCTATAAATTAAATATTAACTTCATTAAAAAAATTCAAACCTTCTGTTGCGCTACTATTGTGTCACAGTAACAGCTCAGTGCGTCGTAATTTTAAAATCCCCGAAACTTTATGGCTAGCGTTTCGCGCGTTTTGTGTTGAAATTAATGTAAAACGAGAACTAATGTGTTATTATTCATTGTAAGGGTATTCTGTACGCTAAATTGTGTACTTTAATACTAGAAGATTGCATTTATACTCATGCCTGGATCCCTATTGGGGTGGGCGAAGAATTATTTTATACCCACGAGTCGAGATCGATGTCGAGAATCTCGGCGGTCGCGGGTTCAAACCCTAAGCACACACCTCAGACTTTTCGAAGTTATATGTGTATTCTCAATGAATTATCACTTGCTTTAACGGTGAAGGAAAACATCGTAATGAAACCTGCACACCTAAATTTCTTAGGAATTTCTGACGTGTGTAGTCCGCCAACCCGCACTAGGCCAGCGTGGTGGACTAAGGCCTAAACCCTCGCAGTTGTAGAGGAGACCGGTGCCCAGCAGTGGGACCTATATGAGTTGATGATGATATTGTCAGGTGATTTTTTATTGCACTTTTACAGTCATACATACGTCGTCATAGTAAATAGTCTTGATACCGTGTACTTTTTTACTGACACATTATAAGTGTTATTTAATTTTCCAAATGCTTCATGTATTATCAGATTATTTCAGTCTCATTGCTGCTAATGAGAATTTCCAAATAACAAAGCCAGTAACACTTTATCCGAGTCAAGATTCACCGCATACATAACACTTTACACTATTTAGAATACTGGGCCAAGGCTTCACAAGCAGTAGGACTGTATTTCAAGTGGACTGTATTTACATCGAGAAACCCATCTAATATCCAACGTCTATGATACATAGAAGATTAAATTTCACACGCAGTGCATGGAAAGACGAATTTCGATTTCCCATTTCAATATGCAATAACTGAATTGCAGTCTCCATATCGAATATCGGTCTTATAATTCGAATATGTGGAACTTTTGCGGAAACTTTGCCAGGATATTTCAATAAATAATGCTGGACGTATGTGCATTAAAATGAGGGTTGACACGGCATTATGTGATTTTTGTTATTGATAAAATAGTTGGAAAAAAGCATTTAAATAAATAAATACACCCAACAGTCACATCCATAGCTCTGACCCCACAATAGGATACAAGTCCTGTGTCGTGGGTATCAGAAACTATAAGAGACTTTTTGGATATTTGTGGATCACACAAACATTTGTCTCGGTGCGGGGATCGAACCCGCGGCCTCTTGTTTCGCAAGCTGGTATCTAGCCAACTGCGCCACGGGGCTGTCGTTTTGTTGTTGATAAAATTGTTAAAAAAACCTATTTGGAATTGGGGTTCAGAAGGGTTGATAAAATACAATGGTTTCTGGAATTTTTGGAGTCTATTTATTTGTTATTTGAGTTTGTTTATAAATATATTTCTATATCAGCCCATATTATGCTTATATCCATGCCACTGCTAGGCATGGAGCTGCGTTTTAATTGGGAAATGCCTAACCTTAGTGAGTGTCAGCACGGAGTCCGAATATGTGCCTGAAAAAAGCAATAGCAATAGCAATATTGCATGATATTTAAAACATAATTGACGAGAAGGGACTTATAAACACACCTCAGCTTACCCCTTCGGAGATATAGACGAAAATACGTATGTATGTACTCGTATGTCATTGTTATTTTTCGCAAAACTGCCCATTGGAAACAAAACAAGTAAAAAATCCTATTCTCCTACTCGACTTTCTCAGGAAAAATCAAGGATGAGAGTGCGCACACAATCGTCGAGGATAAAAAACAAATGCCAACGGACGATAAAGCTCCGGTACAACCCTAAAACTGAGCCAGGCTCATCCGCCCGACAAACGTGCTAGAGAGTCGACGAATTTGCTATTTTGCATATTATAACGAGGCAACACGGGTTTCAATTAGCCTTCATTCCGTATATTTTTTCGCTTTGTTAACGTGCATACTGTGAACGTGGAATTAAAGTGCGAAATATTTGTGTTACAGCGAAAGTGTTGATTTGAATTCTGAAATGTTTTAATATTGCGTGATTTAGGAAAAATAATTGGATAGACAGATTGACGAAAGAAAATTGAGACCCAGGGCTCGATCAACGCACCGAGACAAATGTTGTGTGATCCACAAATACTTGTTTTGTGCTGGGTGTTTGTGCGGCTGAAAAGTCTCTCGTAATTCTGATACCAATGACACAAATTTGTATCTTAGTGTGGGGTCAGAACTATTTGAGAGACTGTTGGGAGTATTTTTTATTATTCAATTAGTTTAAAATTACTTGAAAAAAATTTTTTTTGTAACGAAAACTTTTTAGCGGCGCTGTGCACGTTTTTCGGCATGGGTAAAAAATATTGAACTCGCGTCAGGTCACGTGACCCTGGTCGAAAATGCATAAGACGCATTATGTAATATAAATTGTCATGTTTGTGACAATAGCGCAATAAAGATTGTATTTTACTACGTAAATGATAGTAATTTTATACTGATTAATAAAGCAATTTGTCCGAAATTATTCCCTAACCATTCCAAAATGCACAACGTTATTGTTGTAGTTTTCATTTCTGCCGGCACTCCCGGAGTGTCACACGTTTTTTTCCTTTTTCTGCGCATATTACTAATGACTGAAGAAGTCCTGTTTAAATTTGGTAGATTTCACACTTTTAAAATCTAATGTCCTAAATGGCGAATTCCATG
The DNA here is from genome assembly GCA_907164795.1 of Hemaris fuciformis. Lineage (NCBI taxonomy): Eukaryota > Metazoa > Arthropoda > Insecta > Lepidoptera > Sphingidae > Hemaris > Hemaris fuciformis. The sequence continues at coordinate 4,965,716 of OU015454.1, forward strand.
CAAACAAGAAGAATAGACAATGTTTCAAACTGTACAAAATAATCGCTTACCAGTAATAGGTTCCAGATCGTAGCCATCCGAAGCGATGACTGTTATGTTATGTCCGTCCACGGACATTTCTATAGGGCAATTGAGGAACTCAGCATTGATCACGCGAAACCGGTATCTATACCCCTGGAAACAAAGCATACATTTCAGTGTACGTAAACATGAAACTTTCCTCTCCACTTTATGGTTCATAATACTTTAGGATGAAACATTTTAGTCAGAACACAAAAGAAAAGTTCCCTTTTGTTCTTCAATTTGTGCCTAATGTATTTATATGAAATTTTATTACGGCAACTGTGGTTGACTTTTTAAAATATTTGTTTTTGTATTACGATGAATTCGAATGGATTGTGTTGTCAGTGAATTTGAAATGTAATTTCGTTTGGACGGTTTTGATTGACGAAATAAAATACGCGATGGGTCTCGGGGTAGCTATTTACTCATAAAATTACAAAGTTGTAGCAAGTTTTAAGTTACAGCTTTAGTTTATTGCAACTCAAGCCTAGCCGTTCTTACCCAAAAAATATTCTTGAACGTATGGATACTTCAATGATACAGGTGGCCTTAAATTAATTAACATAAAGAAATTCCAAGATTCAGAGAAGATTTATTCCTTTATATTTAACAAATAAACAAAAAAAAACCGAGTGTGTAAAATATTTTATGCTACATTTACTCAGCTTAAAAGATTGTACTTAGCACGTCAAATCCATCAACGAACAGTGCCCATATGGATTTAAGCCTAAACCCAGTGTAGGTTGACCACTGAATAATAGATGTAATATTAAAATATAATTTTGTTAATGTTAAAATCATATTAGCTTTTAATATCACTAATTACTTCTTGGAAACGTAGAAATCTCTCTAGAATAAAAATATGTGAAAATTATATAATTATTTATTTTACTAAAGTCATAAAAAAAAAATTCTCATTACTCCTACATCAACTATTATATGATTTAATAGGAAATTCTTGTACGATTCAATAAATTATTCCTAGAAATGAAAAAATCTTGCCAGAAAGGACTCAATACAAGTATTTACATACCATACATAAACTCACGCCTGTATTCCCCGAAGGGGTAGGCAGAGGAGCATTTCTGCACCCACATTTCGCCATGTATGTATTAGTCCCACGTAATAGGGGGCGAGCCTATTGCCGTTTTTCGGGCACATTTCCAGACTCCGTGCTGTTACTGAGAATTTCCTAATTGAAAAACCTAATAACACTTTGCCCGACCCGGGAATCGAACCCAGGACCTCTAGTTCTAACGGCACATACTTGTACCGCGAGACCACAAATATTTATTTTTCATAATCAAAATCTCAATGTCTACCTTATAGTCATGCGGCACAAGTATCGTGCGGTCTAGAGGTCCCAGATTCGATTACAGGACCGGGAAAATTGTAATTAGGTTTTTCTATTATACACGTAAAATTCCCAGTATACAGCACGGAAATAAATCGTACTTAAAAATTGCAATAGACTCGCCCTCTATTGCGTGGAACGAAAATACAATTGGCGAAATGTGGGTGCAGAAATGCACCTTTGCCTACCCCTTCAAGGAGTACAGGCTTAACTGTGTGTATGTATGCAAAATCATAATAAAAAACCTTACACTGTTCAAACGAGGTATATCCAAAGTAAGATCAGATAAATCTTATTGCGATATATTATGTAGGTAGTAGATTTTTTTTAAGATACTTTAAAACAGAGTTTGCTTCTACGATGCAGTTTCGTTCGGTTCGGAAAATATATTTTCGAAGAACTTGATTAGATTCTTAGAAACGACAAACTTTATGTACCACATCCAGTCAATAAGTTATTTGATTTTACGACATAAAATAGTTTCGTAAAATATTTCAAGAGTATTATGTTTTGCACATTTTTTTACTATATTTATCATTAAAAAGACGTAATAATAAATAAGATGTAGGAATTTAATGTATGTTGTCTACAAATATCACTTTTTTATGAGAAAGTTTAGAATCATGATTAAGTCATTAACTTGACCGTGCTGATGATAATGTGAGTACAAAAATACCCTTCTGCTTACCCCTTTGGCGTAAGGTCTTTATTGAAGTATGTTCAAGAACTAGTACTGACTTAGTGAATTTATGCGCAACGACAATTTGAGTCACATTTAAATTAAAATAAGTTAAAAAATCATCAATGTATTTACCTGTTCAACGTTAAATTTCGCAGCTTTCATGTACACTGGTGTTTCTGTATCGTTGTTGAAGATTTTGAAGCGACCCACGCCGTTAATGAGCAGTGTTGGGGGCTTGTTGTCGCCTGAAGAGTGGTGGTGGTCGGTGAACATGCCTACAGCTAGCTCGTGGATCCAGTCGGTCACTATCATGACATGATCTGACCTGAAAGAAAAACAAATGTTCAATAGTTGTAATTTCATCGATCAAAATAAAATGTTAAATCAATTCTCTAATTAATTAATCAAATTATGTGGACCGCAATGTAATGATTTTCAAGTGTTTATTTTATTGCCAGTATTAAAAAGACCCGTAAACGAATGAGGAAACATGGCTAGAAACATTTGAATAAATAAATATTGAAAATATCGAATTTTGTAGTAGAATTTCATTAAAGCTACTCTTCTAAATAAATATCTGGAGAAGTTAGTATTTATCACATAAAGAAATAACCAATATCGTAATTAAAGGAAAATAATATCCTATACTTTCATAAGACTCAAAACCTATCAAAATTCAATCCATTTACAACACTAAATTCGAATACACGAAAGCTTGCAATACAGACGAACAAATTTAGCTCCACAATAGCTCCTTTATTAGTGACGATGCATGGAAACGAAATTGTACCGTCTAAACTGAACAAACCAATCACAAAGTTCATGTTTAAACAGTTAGAAGTGCACTTGATTTCGAAATACGCGATTGAGAATTTCATTTCAAATGCTATTCCTAGCACTCGATCGCTGTTTAGATGTTGTAACGTTCTTTTAAATGGGAACGCTATTTTATTGAAGACTAGCTTTTGACTGCGCGTCGCTCCCTGTTAAGATAGATCTTGTTAACCTTTCTAAAATATAATCTTTGGACCTCGTATCATCCCCGTATGGAGTGTATATTGATAAAGAATTTTAAGCAGATACCTTGTCATAACAATTTTCGTGACAAATTTTAATTCAAGTGCAATTACCTATCAAATGCAAAAAAAAACTTTAATCATCAATGACATTGATCATGACAATAACCAAGCTGGCATCACTTAGGGGCAATTTTTCATTCCCCTCATTTCCTCCCTTCCCCAATTACCTCACCTCCCGTCGCCTCACTCCCTTTCCTCTACATTCCTCTCGCTCTAACTCTCCCCAAATAAACTCACCTGTCATAGTCATACAAAGGGCCATGTGGTTCTTGGGACTTTGGCTTCCTGACGATGAAGGATCCGGCAGCGCCGTCAGCACGCTGCATACCAGAGTGGGAGTGCCAAAAGTGCGTACCAGCGTGCGAAGCGTTAAACTGATACCTGTAAAATTGAGAAATTTATTTATTTATGCTTTTTACACATTGCGTATAAAGGCGGACTTAATGCCTAAGGCATTCTCTAACAGACAACCTTTGGGTGATGCAGAGATAAAAGGTAGGTGCATAAACAGTGAAAAGGGTAACATAATATACAACAATTATATTAATGAAGAATAAATATAAAGAAAAATAGTCGTTGACTTCGAAGAGGATGACAATTTGAATTTATTTTTGTGTTGGAGCAACGATCTATCCAAAATAATTGCTTCGACAGAAACAATAATATTTTTGTACAGAAAACGTCTGTGTATCAAAGCTACTCCTGTTGCTACGAGGATGCTGCCTTGGAAGTTTGTGTGTACATAATACATAGCCTCACGCCTGTATCCTCCAAAGGGGTAGGCAAAGGTGCATTTCTACACCAGCATTTCGCCAATTATGTTTTCGGCCCATGTAAAAGGGGACGAGCCTTTTATCATTTTTCGGGCACATTACCAGATTATGTGCAGTTACTAAGAATTTCCTAATGGGAAAACTAAATAACATTTTGCTCGGCCCGGAAATCGAATCCTCTAGACCACGCAATACATACTTGATCCGCGTGACCACGAGGCAGTCGAAGCACGAGAAGTATATGTGTATATACAGCCCCGTGGCGCAGTTGGATTGATACCAGCTTGCGAAAGCCCGTGTGATTGTGATCCCCGCACCGAGACAAATGTTTGTGTGACCGAAAAGTCTGTCGTAGTTTCTGATACCCACGACACAAGACTCGTGTCTTTATGTAAGATCAGAACTCTGTATATGACTGTTGGGTGTATTTATTATTTATATTTATTTATTTATTAGGGTCGAGCCTTTTACCATTTTCGGGCATATTACCAGATTATGGGCAGTTACTGGGAATTACCTAATGGAAAGACCCTATAACATTTTGCTCGGCTCGGCCGTGTGACCACGAGGCAGTCGACGAACGAGAAGTATGTGTGTATATACCTAAATGTAGTCTCAGGTAGCACAGGGCACTGTGTGACGTAAGGCGTGCCGTCCATGTATGGTGTGCCTCTCTGATGCTGCCCATGCCAGTGCACCGTCGTGCCTTCAGTCATCAGGTCATTTTCCACGTCCACCACTACGCGATCGTGTTGACAAACCTAAAATGGTTCAATAAGGTTATTAACATTTTGGTTCACGTTCGTTGATGGATCTTGGATGTCTGTTTCAAAGAGCATAGTTAAAGTAAACAAAAATTGGTCTTTACATACGGAGAAAATTCGATTGACAGGCAGACAGACAAACAGACCCACAGGTGATCATATAAAAGTTGCGATTTTTCTTTTGAGGAATCCTTGAAATGTATGAAATCAACAATAATGGTTGCGTGGTTATTCGATTAGTCATCATAGTTTCTATTTTACACATTCCTTTAAATTCTAATTAAAAGTACTAAATAAATTAAAAACAACGGTATTTCATCACATTACTTGTTATAGGCCTATAAAAAAATCTTTCTTAATCTCCTAAAGTTTCAAGCGTTTGTGACAAGTGATAAGCACTTTGAATCTTATTTTAAATCAGAGCTTTGTGTAACTAGATTTTTGTTTCGTATTAAGAAAGAAAAACATTTATTACAGACACAACACAAAAATAAAAAAGAACAAAGCTATAAAACTAGAACATAATAATATTATCAAATATATTTAATTTGTTTTGAAAAAAACATTTCCAAACCACACTGCGCCCCTACATACACTATGAATGATCAAAACCTTTCAAATCATGCCTTTTCGACGAAGCAGATAATCCGATTACGATCAGTCTTCATAATCGCAAGAAACAATACCTGGGGATTTGATAGGACTACACTTCAAACAGCGAAGCGCTATCAAAAAATTTGCTTTGAAGGGATGTACGAGAGAAACGTAAGGACGAAATGGATCCCTGAAGTCCAATCTGTTATTATCCACAGGGTACGAGAATGATATGATGCTTCAGAAATCTTATTCGATTTCGATGTTACTTTTGCATTAGGAGTAATGTTTTCCAACTTCAGTGTTTTCTGTGTTGGACAATGTACATAATACACAATCGAGGCTGTATTTGGAAACGGTAGCCAGAGGTGTTTTTTGGCATCTATGCTAACACATTAGTAAGTGCCAAGCGATAAAGAATAAGTCTATTGCGCTTTTTCGGGAACATTTCCAGTCTTCGTGCTGTTATTGAACTTCCTAAAGAAACTAGCTATAAGAGACCCGGATATAAAACTGCAGGACCAACGAGGCTGTCATGTTTGGATAGCCATGTGATTGAAAGCCACCATCTAAGAATCCGTAGATTTTACCTGAATGCTGACTTTTCAATGTTATGGATTCCATTTTCAATTCACTATATAAAAATAATATACCAAATTGGAAACCCATTAATTTAATTTGACTGCCTCAGATACATATGTATGATATATGATCTGATTACAAATAGTAAAATTAATATGAAACTAGCTTCATACAACAAAAATTCACTAGCTAAACTAAGCATGAAAATTTTCCAAACAGAATCCGCTTAAATAATTATTTTCACTGCATTACATTGTTTTACCTAAATCGACTAAAGTATCCGTAATTTTTACCATCATCATCATCAGCCCATATACGTCCCACTGCTGGGCACGGGGCTCCTCTACTTTGAGAGGATTTAGGCCCTAGTCCACCACGCTGGCCTAGTGCGGGTTGGCGGACTACACACCTAAGAAATTCCTAAGAACTTTTATTTTTTTGGTGTGCAGGTTTCATCGCGATGTTTTCCTTCACCGTTAAAGTACGTGATAATTCATTGTGAATACACACATAACTTCGAAAAGTCAGAGGTGTGTGCCTGGGGTTTGAACCCGCGACCGTCGAGATTCTCGACCGCGTGCTCAAACCTCGAGGCCATCACGACTTATTAATTTTTACAATGTCTGCTTGAAAAGTTACAACAATGTAATGTTTTGCACAAAATGCCTAGTCTCTTTATTCTACTTAGTTAAGTGCAATAAAATTGTAAATATTTGAATTAAACTACCTCCGGGATCAAGTGGATTGGAATGTTGTTGTAAATTAATTCCATTACCTTGAACTTAGAACGATGAAGGAAAATTGCAGGGACATGACTATCTACATATTTAATGGTAAACGTGAATTCAACAGGGACTATGACTCAATTTTAGGGTTCCGCACCTAAAAGAAAAATAGGAAACCAATATTTAAAATTATACTACTTGGATCGTGCTGCGATATGTGTATGGCTGTGATCGATGGTTCCTGAATTTGATCGAGGGAAGTGTAATGGGATTTTAGTAATGGGAAAAGATCTCAAAATATGCCCCGTAAGTTAAAAGATCTATTCATTAAATTAAAAAGACATATTAAGGCCCGGATAATCGTGTAAACTAGTAGATGATAATAGTCATTTTTTTGCCAGTTAATGCTCTTATTAAATGCGAATATCAGCTACTCCGTTATCATTTTTATGTGCCAAGATAAAAACAAATATTGAAAAACACAGATGTTGCTCTAACAGTAATAATCCTTACCTCAATAGCAGGTCCAGGCATTTTTCTATTGACGACATTTAAAGCTCTGTTCATCCCATCAGCAGGTATGCAGTCAGGCCTCAAACAATCAGTTTCATTGAATGGGCAGTTGTAACAGGCCTTGCTCATTGTCTGATACCACTCCAAATTGAAATGATAGTAGCATACCATGGGCTCTTCGCCCTCTTTACACTCTCTTTCACATGGATGTGCTCCACCAACCAACTCTCCTGTTACTTCATCATACCTAACATGAGCTCTTAAATTTGATTTCTTCTTCGCGAGTTTACTTAGAATCTTTCTAGCTAGTTCTTCATCTAATTCTTCAACAGCGTGTCTTTGTGTCGCGTTCCTTTTGATTTCATTGAGTAAAGCGTTGAAAGATATGTTAGATTTTACTGGCATTATTACTCTTGACGCGCTTTGTAAAGCTTCCACAGGTCTACTGATTTGTACACTCGATTGGTTGTCTTCTTCTAAACTGACATCTTCAAGATTAAAGGGCTTTACATCTTTTGTGTTTTTGTAATCAGTGGTTCCGATATCAGTGTCCTCCGTTGTGAATTCTGCTTGTGAGTTGATTCCATTTATACCTGTAACCAAAATCAGTATGAGAATTTTTAGATTACAACGCCTGGCAAAAAAGTAAGAGCAAATGTAATGATTATAAAATTATTGCTATCATATTAGCATAAGGTTTTTGAGTAAACGAAAGTCAAAAACGGGTCGAACATAAAGATGGCTTTTATGGATTCGAGTCCCGAGAGCCTATTCACGATACGATTGCCTTTTTATAATTTCATAATCATATGCATAGATAATAACAGCATACATAATTATTTTCGTTCAATTCAACATAAAAACACAATCCTAACAACTGAGAATGTGAATTTTTATTTTGTTTTACCAGAATTAATAGTTTTGTAGAGAAATAAATGAAATGAAATGAAATGAAATTGCTTTATTTAGTCACGTAGGCAATCAAATAGCACTTATGACAAGTCAATACAGAAAAGAAAAATCTTTTATTATTACATTATAATTTAACTATGGTTCATTTTATATAATTTGTACAAAAATATTTACGGTTTTTTTTTATAATTTATTTTTAGTTTTCATCAGGAAATACATAATATCTTATTATTATTATTTTAAAGTAAATAACGAGATGGACCTTGTGTATTTCCGAAACGTCACGTATTATTTTAATGGTACCACCGGATCCAAACGCGACCCTGACTGAGAAGACCCGGCGAAACAAACTCAGCGGGCTCACTTTACTACTGGAATTTACGCGGCGCGACCCACACCTGAGTAGATCCAGCGAGTCCAACTCAGTGGGCATGTATTTGGTCCAGTAAGGATAACATAATTATATTATATGACCTGCCAAATAAAAATTGCCTTCTTATTATTTATTTGCTCGAATAAATATAAAACATATCAAGTATTTGTAAATGGAACGAAGTGGAATTCTCGCTCACTTTGTAACAAAAGGCTCTTGAATCGCATCAATTAATTAGCGATTTAAAACACCTCAGCGCTTAAAACCCCGAAAGCCGTGTTAGGGTTTTTCAATTCGAATATTTTAGTTAAAATATTTTCTGGAATAAACTGTTGATTAAATTTCAAACCCGCTGGTTGCTTGTTAGTCGTAGAATTGTCGAGTTTCTGAATACGGAACTTTTTAAGAATAGATTTCTAAAGATCCGTCGGCAAGTTTGAGATTTTGTTCCGTTTCGTGTCTTAACGAGGTCATTTGACCGGATGCAGACCTTTCGTCTTTAAGATTCTCTTGTATTTTTGTCATTAGCGAAATTATTGTCTTGGAAGGGCAGTTTTCGTACCATTATTGACATTTTTTCCTCCGCTTATTTAATGTTTAAGAAATGTTTAGATTATAAGCTTGTTTTATATTTGAGAAATGTCGAAGTATTTTTACTCATCGAGGCCATGACTACGGTGAAGGAAAACACCGTGGGGAAACCTGCACACCTAAAAGTTCTTAGGTGAATGAATTTCTTAGGTGTGTAGTCCGCCAACCCGCACTACGTCAGGGTGGTGGACTTATGCCTTAAGCCTTCTCAGTTTTAGAGGAGGCTCGTGCGCAGCAGTGGAGCGTAAATGGGCTGATGATGATGATGATGATGATGATTTATTTTTAACAAAAATATTTTCACGTAATAAGTCAACCCGTTTATCAGTCAAAATTAACTAAAAGCATTTTATCAAAAGCAATACATCATAAAAACTATCATGAAATTCCGTTTGTTAAAGTTCCGACAATTTATTATAATAGTTTACAATTAACTAATAGTTAGATTTATTTGTTTAACTTCCTAAATTAGTGAACATACCAAGCCAGAGCATTTTCTAACTATAGTAGGCTTAATAAATACTTTGTCAGAATTTTTATAAGTATAAAAAAGTAGTATAAAAAATGATTTTGGTAAAGATATACTAGATGGGACCTCCGAAAAGAACTTAAGATACTATTTTGATAAATTTACGCAATGGCAAAAAAGGGCGCAACCACAGCCATATTTTTTTATTTTATATTTAAATAATTTTTTTTCGACTAATAAGAAATGAGTGCTCCACGATATTAATACTTTATCTAGACACCGACACAGTTGTCGATTGATCGCTTTACCAAGAAGTATAAAAAAGTAATAAAATAATTATGCAAGTAATGCTTCATAAAGTGTTTATCGGTACACCGCACAAGATCGCAATAACTGCAGCAAAAACTTTATACCCGTTCCTTTATTTAAATCTGACAAAAAAGAAAAAAGAATCTCAAGGCACGAGGAAACATTCGCATGTTGTTTTTGTGTCGTATAAATAGACATCGGTATATAAATAGAAGTGATGGCCCTGAGGTATAGGCACGCGGTCGAGAATCTCGACGGTCGCGGGTTCAAAACCCAGGCACACACCTCTGACTGTAATGTGTATATTCACAAAGAATTATCTAGTACTTTAACGGAGAAGGAAAACATCGTGATGAAACTTGCACACCTAAAAGTTCTTAGGAATTTCGAATGTGTGTAGTCCGCCAACTCGCACTAGGCCAGCGTGGTGGTCTAAGGCCTAAACCCTCTCAGTTGTAGTGGAGACCCGTGCCCAAAAGTGGGACGTATATGGGCTGATGATGATGATAAATAGACATTACTCGCGGCTTCACTCGCCTTTAGAAAGCATAATGGGCTCAAAAGTTAAATACGCAAGACAAAATTTTTATGATCGTGGATTCAAATCCCATGCATACATCACTGACTTGTCGAAGTCACGTGTGTATCCATATTGTATAGTCAGGCACTTCGACAGTGCAGAAAAATATCGTGAAGAATCTTGGATACCTAAAACTTTTATTGTCATTATTATTCAGGTATGGTTTAATACAATAATAGAATCGAGTAATGAGAAACGTGTTTTACGTGCTAATATTTACCTACCAGGATGTGTTGGGACTGTCCCTTATACCAGTTATATTTGCATGCCTAATTATGTTTCTTTTTTTTATTTAAAAAACTAGTGCAGGCATTTGACCACGATCTGGTGTTAAGCGACGATACGGTCGACGATGGAGCACGCCTGTCTAGTAGCAGCCTATTCACATTTGACTTTTATCTATTTATACTCAGCAAATCAGCCCATATACACTACCGACAAAAAGTTTGGAAGCACTTATAATTTTTGTAAAAACAAATAGCAAATTGATAATATAAAAAATTATCGATGTTGTAATAAAATATAATATTATTTTAGTAATAAGAATATGGTTTTGTTTCATAGTTTAATTGTTGTTTTAATTAAGTACCTAATCACTCTTAATTAAATAATACTATATCTTATATTATTTCTAAAGTAATTGAGAGTATTAAAAGTGCTTCCAAACTTTTTGTCGGTAGTGTACGTCTCTCTGCGGTGCACGAGCCTCCTCTACCATTGAGAGGGATTAGGGCCTTAGTCCACCACGCTGGCCGAGTGTGGGTTGGCGGCCTACACACCTAGGAAATTACATTACCATGTCTGAATATAGAAAATAATTTTGCCCTTTAGGTGGGACTTGTATCACCAATGGATAAACGTGTGTATAGGAATAAATACTGCCTGCCTCGTGGTCTCGCGATACAAGTATGTGCCGTGCGATCTAGAGGTCCTGGGTTCGATTCCCGGGTCGGGCAAAGTATTATTGGGTTTTTCCATTCGGAAATTCTCAGTAACAGCACGGAGTCTGGAAATGTGCCCAAAAAAACGGCAATAGGCTCGCCCCCTATTACGTGGGACTGATACATACCTGGCGAAATGTGGGTGTAGAAATGCACCTCTGCCTACCCCTTCGAGGAATACAGGCGTGAGTTTATGTATGTATGTATGTGTAGGAATAAATAAATACACACAACAGTCACATACATAGTTCTGACCCCACACTAGGATATGAGTCCTGTCGTGGGTATCAGAAACTACGAGAGACTTTTTGGTCTCACAAACACCCAGACCCAAAGCAAATATAAAGGAAAACACCTCTCTTTTTCTTATTAAATATAATTAAAAATAATGAGCATAGAGGTAGCTGCGCTTTTTTATGTCAATAAAACCACAGATTACGTGTCTTAGGGGCAAGAGTCGTGGGTTCTTCCCAGCGCAGTTACAAATGTTTGTATGACTAACAAATATTTGCAACCTGACTTAATATTGGAAATTGAAAAGTCCCTAGTCCGTGGTCGTCATTATTTTACACTTTTATTAGTATGCAAATCAGTCTATTGTGTATAAATGTTGGATGGTATATAAAAAAGTGTAAATTACTAGTGTGAGACCTTTAAATTCCGTCAGATATTTTGCGTTTTCATCAAACAAAATAGCATTTTGAATAACTATTGTTATATATGTGCCTTTTTTTTGTTTTATATTTATATATTGTGTTAAAATATACTAATGTCGACGAATCAACAAGTGTACAGAAAAACCTAATGTGGTTTATGTTACTCTGAATACCAATGTACAAATTGTTATTGTCTTTTTATATAAATAAATAAATCCACAAATCAAATCACGCCTATAATCCCGAAAGGGTAGGCAAAAGTAAAATTGTACACCCATATTTCGACAACTTTGTCTTACGTCCTACATAAAAGGATAAGCTTTGTAAAGATATGTTGCCGTTTTCCGAGCACATTTACAGACTCCGTGCTTCTACTGGGATTTATAGTATAGGAAAAACTATATTTTTCCTGGACCAGGAATTGAACCCGGGACCTCGACATCGAACGGCATACACTCGAGACGCAAGAAATATCGCTTTTTATCAAGTTATTTAATTCCACAAATTTGGCACTGCGACGGCATACAGCATATAACTAGACTCTCTTTAAAATGCACCTTAATTATATGCAGATAAATCTATTGAGAAGTATGTGCTTCGCGATCTAGAGGTTCCAGGTTCGATTCCCGGTTAAGCGTCCTTAGGAATTTCCATTAGGAAATTCTCAGTAGCAGCACGGAGTCAGGAAAGTGGAATTGTGAAAACGGCAATAGCCGCGCCCTCTATTACGTTGGACGAAAAACACAATGGGTGACATGTGGGTGCAGAAATGCACCTCTACCTACCCCTTCGAAGACTATAGGCATGAATGTACGTATGTATGAGTCAGAGAAACATTGTATTCTCAGTCTGTGGACCTTCAAATTCCAAAAGATGATTTCCGTAGTCATTAAAAGATGCAATTTCAGCATCTGATTATGAATAATTTTGCTTATTAGCTACGTTATATGAACATGAATTAAATATTCACGTACATATTATATCCTTTAATTATTTGTGATTTTACATATTGTCTGCAATTTCCTTTGTCTCGTGAGTCTCTTAAAATTGTATTCAGACAGATTTTTCGCAGCATTTCGGTCTTGATACTTGCTAATTGGTAATAATACGTAAAACAAATATTTTTTGAACCTTCACAAATGTAAAGATTCTTTTTTGTTTTAATCCTATATTATATTTGAAATTTCATTAAGCCGTTTAGAAAAGAAATCCTATGTTATGAAATGATAGCCACAAAAGCCTTAGAAGAGGCCTTTGTGCCAGCAGTGTACGAAAAAGGCTGTTGATGATGACAATAATGTGGATATATTTAACCAGACCGGCATATTTGTATCTTCTTAACACTTTAGAAAACTAACTAACTAACCTAGTTATATTATAAATCCATTGATTGTACCATCTATTTGTATTTAACATCTGTTTTATTTGTACGTCAAAGCATAGCGTCTGTAAATAACTATTAATCCTGATGGAAATAAGAAAAGCTTTAAAAGAATAGGATCGAGTTTATCACATTTACATCTCTTTCTACATCACCTCATGAACGTCACACTGTTGCTCTAGATTCTCTTAAAGAGATATAAACTTTGGTCATCCACGCTGCCCAGTGCCCTAATTCAGGTCTGTGACTTAAACAAACTTTTAAAAAATCTAGTATAAATAATTATTTTATTACATTGCACTATAAATCGCCTATTCAATTTTTAACTGGCATAAAAACGTTACGATTATCTTTTATTTTTTTCCTTAATATTTCAGATTCTTGGTTACTATTCATAAATATGTGAATAAAACACATTTTAAGGGAATAAGAATATCTTACTAACAAACCTGGCATCAGCGCCATCTAGCGACAGAACAAAGCACCATATGTAATAAATAAGGTTTATTTGCAAATGCATTTAGCGATTATTCGACCTCATGCAACCGGCTAACCGAAAACTCCCAATTCAATCGCACGACTGTCGCCCTGTAGCCGGCGATCCACCAATCAAGATTGTACCAAGCTGTTCAACTAATCGCACTATTCATCTAAACGTATAGCGCGATCGGTCAGTCTTGATACTTAAATGTGAAGGACTCGGGTAATTGAGTTTCGTAATGCATTAAGTGAGTTTCGAAATGTAATTTGTTTTGTGCTTCGGTTTGGAGGTCTAGCGTTTATGTATTTATATTATGAATCACAAAATAATAACAGACCTCTTACTAATGAATTATTTGACTCGTACCTTGCTTGTATCGATGTTGTAACGTGCAACTTTTGAATTTAAATAAATTCTTAGTAGAAGCGGAAAGCTTTAATTCATCATTCATTCATCATCAGCCCATATACGTCCCGCTGCTGGGCACGGGCCACCTCTTCAACTGAGAGGGCCTTTGTCCACGATGTTGGCCTAGTGCGGATCGGCGGACTATATACCTAAGAAATTCCTCAGAATTTTAAGGTGTCCAGGTTTCCTTCTCCTCACGATTTTTTCCTTCACCGTTAAAGTACCTACGTGATAATTCATTGTGAATAAACACATAACTTTAAAAAGTCAAAAGACCACCGAGATTCTCGCCTCGAGGCCATCTCTACTTTTTTTAAGCTTTGATTACCCAGGACTTATCCCACCTTGTCCACTCTATCTATTAAATTTAGGTCTTTCATATACTGACTCCTTCTACCCATATGCTACATATAGAATAGAGTATTGTCAATGGGCTACCAAATTACAGTTCTCGCAATTTTTCTCAAGCTATTATAATATCTAGTTCATCCTACGCTACATTTATAGTGATTGGATGTACTAAACTCGTTTATTCCAAGTTTTATCAGTTCATTTACGGATATGTCTAGTGCACTCCCACTTAATAGAATGATGCTTGTCTCAGTGGTGGCACTTCCATAGAAACCCAAAAGCCCAGCTGGCCTTATAAAATTCCGAATAATAATCTTTTAGCTTTAAATCTTTATTTAAAAAAATCAATTTGATATATAAATGAGAATCTACTTACTCCACGATAGACAATTATAAACTAGACGTTACACAATTTACGTATCACGCTTTTGGGCTTCTACGGAAGTACCGCCACTGGCTTGTCTCATGCAAGCATTTTGAACTTAATATTAAATTGTGCAATATTTTTATGATTCATTTCATTTGATATACTTACTGAATTTCTTGGTCATTTTTTTTTATTTCACTTAGATTCTACGCTGGTAGTATCTCACATCAAAATAATAAAATAATGTGTCTAATAATTGCTACAATAATCCAGATCGTGCACTAAGAAACAAGTCTTCTGCCGTTTACATTATAATTTACAAGAAACTTTTCATCCAAATATTTTTTATGCAAATTTGACATAATTTCCTCATTTCTTAACTTGTTTACCCAAATACACCTTAGGGGTTGTACAAAAGAAATATCTTTCTTTAATGACTTATTTTTTTATCTTAGCCATTTCCTTATTTAAAATAATCTATTATATCAAAGGAAATCCTAATATTTGGCAACAAACATGACCTTTTTACATTTATCTTTGAAAAATAAACAAATAATCACCTTGAGACGCTCAGTATTCACTAAACAAATATCTTCTTAAGATCTTAAATGTATTTAGTAACGTTATATTCATCTTAGGAACACAATTTAATGTATATTATTATATCCTCCATCAAATAAGGTCCTTGAACAAGACAGTTTACTTCATAATGAACACAAATTTTGATATATTATGTAAATCTTCTAGACATATGGTTCTTATCTGATGTTCCGTGAATACCTGATTGAGTCCCGAGGACGTCATAAATGTCCTACAAAGTAATTATTTATTAAATAAAGTAGTTCAAGGCCGAAAAAATATTGTCAAGTGAAATACGGTGAAGGAAAACATCGTGATAAAACCTGCACACCTAAAAGTTCTTAGGAATTTCTTAGGTGTGTAGTCCACCAACCCGCACTAGGCCAGCGTGGTGGACTAAGGCCTACACCCTCTCAGTTGTAGAGGAGGCCCGTGCCCAGCAGTGGGACGTATTTGGGCTGATGATGATGATGATGATGAAATACTATAAGCTCCTTCCATCAGTTATCAAAATTATTGATCCTTGACAAAACGAAACAACGTGTAATGGTCCGGCATCACTTGAAAGTTAGGAACCAGTACTCTAAAACATTTAACAACTTCAAAATTATCTCTAAAATAGCATACTTTAATGTCAAGTTCAAGTATCAAGACATTATGTTCCCTGTAGATTTCACCATCCATTCACAGTCTCACGCTGCCCAGGCGTCGGTACCCATCGCCCACCAATTGTAGATAGTGCATTGACTACCTTAATCTCCGATGATACACTATGACAGACCTATAGTCCTATATACCCAGCCATAGAAATGCATCGGGATAGAGAGGTTACGATTACATTTTGCTTAGTATTAGTGCTAGTTCACCTATAAATGATTTGAAAACCATGCGTTTATTTCTATATCAGGCCATGTACGCCCATTGCTAGGCTCGGATTTTGTCTTTAACTGAGAGGGGTGCCTTTGTCCACTACCCTGGCCTAGGGCTGGTTGGCAGACTGCAACCTAAGAAATTCCAAATACTTTTTAGGTATGCAGATTTCAACATGTTTTCAACGTAACAGACAATTGTAAACATACACAACTTGGAAATGTCAGTAGTGTGTGTGCTTGAGGTTTAAATCTTCGAGGCCATCACCACTTTTACATACATACATAACCTCACGCCTGTATTCCTCGAAATGGTAGGCACTGGTGCACTTCTACACCCACATTTCGCCAGGTACGTATCAGTCCCACGTAATATAGGGCGAGCCTATTGCCGCTTTTCGGGCATAATTCCAGACTCCGTGCTAACAGCAAGGATTTCCTGATGGAAAAACCCAATAACACGGACCTCTAGAACGCAAGGCACGCCACAGGCAGGCAGTCACTTTAACTTACCAACATTCTACAATTTTAGACCATCATTATCTAAGTACTTTGGCTCTCAATTTGGTTCGTGACCGACGGGCGTTTAACTGGAAACTGTTTGAGCCACAAGTGGGGTCGGCCTCTCGAGCCGCTGTTACCTCAGTAATTAAATGTTTATGCATTATTGAGTCCAAATTGGCTCTTCTCCTGAAAAGGCCATTAAGTATTTCTCTGTTTGTATTTTTCGATGTCAATGGGTTTCGAGGTGGACATTTTTAAAAGGTATTGTTAGCTAGTCCGTAATCTGCTCAAGTTCGCTAATAATTTACAATAATGTTAACGAATAAACCGGGTTTAAAAAGACCGTGAACAAAAACTAAGACTGGTAATAGTTACCATACATATTAAATGTATATGGTTGTAAGGAAAACGTCAATTTTTTTATTATTGTCTGTTGTCGCTTTAACAAGTTTGTAGAAACACAAAAATAAATAAATTGTATAAGAGTAGATAAATAGTAATTGATAAAATGTTTGTCGGTAGTTTGAGATAGTATTGTCACGATTGGAATATTATGGTGGGGTGGTCTCTATCCTCTCAGTTGTAGAGGAGGCCCGTGCCCAGCAGTGGGACGTATTTGGGCTGATGACGGTCTATATATAAGCACGTTCAGTGCTAGCAGGAGGGAATTGTCGTATCACGTCTTCAGTTGAATAGACCTAGATTATGTACCAGAGTGTTATTGTATAATACCCCGCGGCGCAGTTGGCTAGATACCAGCTTGCGAAACGAAAAGCCGCGGGTTCGATCCCCGTACCGAGACAAATGTTTGTGTGATCCACAAATATTTGATTCTGGTCTGGGTGTTTGTGAGACCGAAAAGTCTCTCGTAGTTTCTGATACCCACGACACAGGACTTGTATCCTAGTGTGGAGTCAGAACTATGTATGTGACTGTTGGGTGTATAATAATATAATATTGTGTGACTTGTAATAGTTGTGTACATATTGTGTAATTGTATAAATACAAAGAGGTTGAGATAACATGTCGGAATTTTTTATAACGTAAATATGGTTGTAATGGTTGAACCTATGTTGTTGCCGAACCATACCAGTGTCCTGTATATTATATCACATTGCTATGATTGGGGTACCAATAATGATATACCTTCTTAAATAATGGTAGTTAAAAGGGTTCTGGCTTTTGCCTTAAGCCTTCACCTAACTAATAAAATAAGTCACCTAACCTAACCTAAATGCCCTATTTTGTATGGAGACGATGTTTCTTTAACCGATAAATAAGCTTTTTATTTATTATGAATACACACATAAACTCGTTGCCTTCTCATAGTATTATTATCATCATCATCATCAGCCCATATACGTCCCAGTGTGCACAGGCCTCCTCTACTACTGAGAGGGATTAGGCCTTAGTCCACCACGCTGGCCTAGTGCGTGTTGGCGGACTACACACCTAAGAATTTCCTAAGAACTTTTAGGTGTGCAGGTTTCATCAGGATGTTTTCCTTCACCGTTAAAGTACGTGATTATTCTTTGTTTATACACACATAACTTCGAAAGGTTAGAGGTGTGTGCCTGGGGTTTGAACCCGCGCCGCCGCGATTCCTTAGGTCATGTCACACACCATCTAATAATTCGATGCTCTCATATGTATCAGAAATATATAACAAGTAATTTCAAGCACCGCTCACAGCACAGGTACACACGGCTTAACTCACCACAAGCGCCGTGAATATTGGATACACAGTGTGCACAGCCTGAGACATTGTGCAAACAGTAGCATTAATGTTTCACCCGATACATCGCACACTCGCGTTGTTGGAAAACGTTTGAACACACAGAATTGTGTTTCGAGCGAATAGGTATGAGATGGCCCTGTCTGGGAGCTGTAGGTTGTGGGTTCGCTTGAGTATTGAACTAATTTTTAGTATGGACTATTAAGACTTGGTCCCGCAGCACAAGTGTGCCGTGCGATTCAGAGGTACAGGATTCGATTCCGGGTCGAAGTGTAATTAGGTTTTTCTACTAGGAAATTAATCAGCACGGAGTCTAGAAATATGCATAAAATCCGTGAAAAGATAAATGTGGGTTCAAAAATACAGCCCTGCCTACCCCTTCACGATAGAGGCGTGGGCGTGCAAGTATCTAAGTATATATAGATTTAAAAATATATTTTCATCTGACAACCTCGAGGCACAGTTGGCTCGGCACCATTTTGCGAAACGAAAGCCCGCGGTTTCGATCCCTGCACAAAGATAAATTATTTGTGTGATCCACAAATATTTCTTTCGGGTCTGGGTGTTTGCGAGACCGAAAAGTCTCTTATAGTTTCTAATACCCACGACAGAAGACTTGTATGACTGACATGTCTATTTTGGATAAAAGTCACAAAAAAAAATAAAGGGAAAAAGAAAAAGACTTGTATCTAAGTGTGGGGTCAAAACTATGTATGTGACTGGTAGGTGTATTTATTTGTTCATTAGCGGGTATTATTTTTATTAAAACCTTTTTTTAACGTTTTTGTATTGTTAGTTGCATAACAGTATGAAATGAAACTACATACTCATCTAAGAACACGAGTCAGCTAAACTCGTTTCAATTAATATGATAATTGTACCACTCGTATCTGTAATCAATGTTTTAACACTTAAATTGCAATAAACACTTAATAACTATTATTCATTATTTATATTATAGTATTTTTATTGTAACGTTACTAATAATACTGCAATGTTCTGTATATCCAATATATATTTATAAACCACATTTATATTTAAAAGAATTTAAATTAAACTCCTTTAATGAAAAACTACTCAAAAGAAAAACTTTTTATTGTATAATATTTTCTTAATTAGGTCATATCTTCGAATTGAACTTAGAATTAAACTGTACTAAAAGTTATGAGTAATTTTTGAAATGTACTGAATGCTGAAGACATTAATATGGTGAGTGTTTGAAACGAAAATTAATTTGTCTAGACGCAATGATAAGATGACATATTATATACCCCACAAAACTGCATTATTTCATAAGAGTGTGTTCCACCTAGTTCCTGAAATATATAATTAACTACCAAAATCTATTAGAGAATTAAATGATCTCAATAATTATAAAGGTACATTGTTTAAATTTCTAATTAATAAATGTTATTATAGTTTGAATGATTTTCTTAGTGTTAATTGAAATGTAATAATACTTTAGTTTGTTTTCTATAGTATTAATATAGTTTTAAAGTCAGATTTTTATTAGATTTAAGTTCCATTATTGTATGCCAACACGGCGGTTCATAGTTATAACACCATCCTATGTACCAAAATAAAACATATTTGAATTTGAATTAAACACGGCTTCGTTATCTTCGTATTTTAAATGCAGAGTCAATAGCTATCCTTTTAAAATGAAAATATAATGGATCATAGTTATAGGTATTTTTAAATGTAATTATTAGTACATACATACATACATACATAAACTCACGCCTGTATTCCCCGAAGGGGTAGGCAGAGGTGCATTTCTGCACCCACATTTCGCCACGTATGTATCAGTCCCACGTAATAGGGGGCGAGCCTATTGCCGTTTCTCGGGCACATTTCCAGACTCCGTGCTGTTACCGAGAATTTCCTAATGGAAAACCCAATAACACTTTGCCCGACCCGGGAATCGAACCCAGGACCTCTAGATCGCTCGGCACATACTTGTACCGCGAGACCACGAGGCAGTCATATTTAGTAATTATTAGTAACAGTACATTTGTTAATTAATTTTTAGAGTGACCAAATTTGTCGAAAAAATGACTTCATTCATCACGTATTTAACAATTGTACAATCAGAGTTACAAGCGCAGAAGTCCATTAGATAAAACAATGAGGTTTAACCCGCTAACATTAGATGTAATCTATGCGAAAACGTTTGAAACTATAGCAAACGTTACAACATTTTACCTTAACACACGTGTTGCAACATTGTACCTAGGGTTGCCAGCCATACTTTATAATAAAGTATTGTTCGTTATTTCAGGTAATTGTACTCTATACTTTATGAGAACAATAAAGTACGTGAAAATACTTTATTTTACATGATTTGATTTTAAAAAGTTTAGTTGGAAATATTCTTCCCTTAAACAATCAATTGATGCTGAATCGAAGTCGCCACTCGATATTTGCCAGCGCCACAACACATAAGCAGTCGTTTTTAACTATTTCTAAACTATTTATTTACTAACTATTTTAACTATTTCTATTATCAATTCCCGCCACATCAGCATTCACAGAAAGATTCCTGTGATAAATAGCAAATGACGAGACGACACAAACAAAGCCTCTCTCAATTTGAATAGAAAAATTGAAAAAAATAATACTTATTCACTTTAATTTAAATATAGACTGTAAAGATGCTGTGTGTGTTATGCAGTAGAGATACTAATTTAATACTTACTGCAAAAAGCAACAATTTTTTAACATAAATAAAAATAATTATGTTTTTATTAACTTATTATTTTATGAACTTTTTTTTCTTACCTATACCAACCAATGTACTTTAAATGCGAAAAAAAAAAGGTGGCAACCCTAATTGTACCATAAACTCACGCCGAAACCAACACTGAAGTGACAAAACCTATTTGACAGGTCGCAATTACGTTCTGTTTAATCGGTATGCGCACAGAATCGATTTTTAGTCGGCTGAGGTTATCGAATCGATATCGATCGATCGCTCGGTTGAGTAAAACAATTAGTTATTAATATTATCATCGATCAAAGTCATATAATTTTTCATATCGACCACTGAAAAAATTGTACAATTTTTGGTACATATACCTAAGTAAAATTCTAAAAATAGTTACAAGTATTTTTTTTCCCGGACATATATATGGTTTAAAAGAGATATTTTCTATCACATATGTTAATAAAATATATAGAGTGCAACCGGCTTAAAAAGTTATAAAATATTAAATAAATCGTGGTCGGGCAAAGTGGTACTGGGTTTTTCCATTAGGAAATTCTAATTAGCAACACGGAATCTGGAAATGTACCATTGGACTTTATTACGACAGCCTTCATCATCATCATCACCCCATATACGTATATGGGCACGGGCCTCCTCTACCATTGAAAGGGTTAAGGCCTTAGTCCACCACGCTGGCCTAGTGCGAGTTGGCGGACTACACACCTAAGAAATTCCTCAGAACTTTTAGGTGTGCAGGTTTCATCACGATGTTTTTCCTTCACCGTTAAAGTAAGTGATAATTCATTGTGAATACACACATAACTTCGAAAAGTCAAAGGTACCTGGTGTTTGAACCCGCGACCGCCGAGACTCTCAATCAAACCTGAGGCGTAGTTAAAATATTTTCTTGCGTAAACTTAATCAATCAACCGACAAATATTCAAATGCGCACGAACGCTTTTACACCTCACGAGTGATACAATGTTATGTATGCATAATAATAGGTTTTAAGTTGACAGAGCAACGAGAATAGATGAATATTAATCAGTATATAGCACGATTAAATCTATAACAGATTATGGAGAGTAGTTATCGTGCCACACTCAGTAGTTGTGTGTTCAGGTTTTGTGTCATATTGTATTATGTCATTCTGGCATTAAAACGTAATACATACATGCAAAACCTCACGCCTGAAGGGGTAGGCAGAGGTGTTTTTCTGCACCCACATTTCGCCATATATGGGGCGAGCCTATTGCCGTTTTTCGGGCACTTTTCCAGACTTCGTGCTGCTACTGAAATTTTCGTAATGGAAAACCCAATAACACTTTGCCTTACCACGATTCATTTAATATTTTATTAACCCAATAACATTTCATTAGAACGTAATATGTTTAAATATTATAAATACATTCATGCTAAGTGTTAGCAGTGGTGCATTTCTACACCCAAGATGTGTTTTAACTGGCAAGTAATAGGGAGCGAGGCTAGTGCCATTTTGGGGCAAGTTTCCAGGCTCCATGCTAGTATTTCTTAGTAAAAAAAAACAATAAATATTAACTCTACCCAGCAATTAAACCAAGAAAGTCTCCATCACACATAAGTCTAGAAAATTATTAAAACAACGAGGTAGGGATCATGTAAGTTTTTCTAGCATAGATATTAGCAAATAATGGTGTTCAAAGTTAAATACAAACTTTATATTCTCAATTACAATAATACTTACAGATAAACACCAGTGCGACAGAACAAACGATATGGCCCCAGCTTCGATGCATTGTTGTGCTGAAACAAAAGAAAATAATTAAACTAAGAGTCGGACAGAGATTCCGTCGGCTGATGCGATCGGCCGAGACGAGTCAAGCATGGCAGTGTTTATTCTCTAGACAATCTATGTAAGAAAAAATACATAGCATCACATCTATTAAGACAATGAAACATTTCTTGTAATGGCAAAGTGTCAACACCAAGGCTGATGGATAGCACGATGTTGTTCCGACTGAGCGTAAAGTGATAAGAAACTCTCTCTAGTCACTTTATACACTACCTGTTGCGCGTATTTATTCCAAATACTTCCAATTCCAATAAATCAGTGAATGGTAAACGACTGGCAGCTTCAAAAAGATGTAATTCAAAGTCAAAGTCAAAGTCAAAATCACCTTTATTCAAATAGACTTTTACAAGTGCTTTTGAATCGTCAAGTTTTTTTTTTTAAACTATTGCCGCTTCGAAACGTGTTATCGCTGTGGAGAAGAAACGGCAAGAAACTCCCTCAGCAACACGAAATGTCATTTTTTTTATATGATAATTTTTAATTATAATTACATTTTTATTTATTATATTTAATTTAACCTCATACATGTCATAACGATACAAATTGCAGCAACCTCCGATCAGTTTACTTACTCCCAGGGCTTATTATCCTCAATATAATCTGTCATTTTATAATAAGCTTTTTTACATAGTTTTTCTTTAATTGATTCTTTAAACTTTTTCAAAGGAAGCTCCCTAATACCCTTCGGAAGTTTGTTATAGAAGCGTATACATTGCCCTATAAAAGAGTTATTAATTTTCCGGAGACGAGTTACGTGTTGTACAAGATTACATTTGCTCCTAGTATTTTTATTATGAACATCACAAATTTTATGAAATTGACCAATATCTTTTTGGACGTACATGAGGTTTGCGTATATAAACTGACAAGTAACGGTAAGAATATTTATTTCCTTAATTTTTTCCCTAAGTGAAGCCCTGGGACCTAAATGATAAATAGCCCTAATGGCTCTTTTTTGCAAAACAAAAATAGTATTAATGTCCGCAGCCGCTCCCCACAAAAGAATACCATAGGACATAGTCATAGACACAGACATAGTAATTAGTCTTGTATTGTAGACATCAAAACCATATAAACATTAACAGACCAAAACTCCGTTGGTAATTTTACACAATCCTATCATCTCAACTTAATTAGTAATATTTGTCTCGGGTCTGTGTTAGGAAGAACAAAAAATTCTCACATACTTTTACATAGCAATACTTTATTTACAAGTATTTTTTAGCACCAAGACTATACAGGTGTATTCAGACCGTGATCGGAAACTAAGGCAGGTAATAGCCACGATGTTTACAAACCCATTGACGTTAAAAAAAATACCGACAAAAAATATAAATTTTGACGTAAGAAAAACATATTTTATTTTTATTTTTTGTCGGGCTTTTTTTTAATGTCACGGTGTTTGTAATCACCGCAGCTATTATCTGCCTTAGTTTCCGATCACGGTCTGAATACATCCTGTATGTGTATATGTAACTATGGGGTGATAAGTTAAATAGTCAAATAATTCTATCTAATATTTAATAATTCTTGGTGATAGGACGAAGGGAACACGTGAAGTGGCAAAATATTCTATAGGTTAATGTTACGACAAAGAACTTGCAAACCTTTGGCTGAAACCTGGATAATCAGATGCTTGCTAAATAACACATTAAAGTAATCAGACACAGAATCATCTAACAATGTAGGTCATGGATGCAATTTTACAGCTGCCGTGTTTTAATTAGAAGTAACGCAGTCATTAGCATTGTGTGGAAGCACTGTTATTGCATATCGCGCTTCGATGAACAACATATAGGTACATACATCAAGTTTACGAAAATAAGTGCTACATTTTTATTATATTGGCACAGCAGAGTTACCCAGGCAGTAAAGGATACCAGTATGCGACCTTCTTTTGCTTCTAAACTTTTTAATGCTTAAAGTATCCAAAGAAAAGAAATGATTTTTTTCCCTTGTTTTTTAATTGGGTACCTATCTTAGGTAATCTTGCTATTTAAAACAATTTATAAAATCAACTTAACTTTTTTTAAGATTAAATTTACCACACTTTTATAGTTCTTGAGTCTAATATATTATAATTCTAATTATATTCCTTCAAAAATCTTCGTTCATTCTAACATCGAAATTATTTACATCTTCTTCTAAATCCTGTAATATTTTTTGTGCGAAAAGGACTAAGTGTATTCGATGTAGTAAAACCGGCTCGTACCGCTAACTTTAATAACTCAACCCTACAAGTTTCAATCGATTACGTAAAAAATTGCCCTAAAATAATAAACAACAATATCGCCCCGTGAACGTCTTGGCCGTTTTCAGAAAAAAAAAGGTCAAAAACCCCATATATTTAGTCGAAAACTGGTTTTAGTATTTGGTCATGTGATTCCCCGAGTTGTGGGTGGGTTTTGTCCAAATTAGCAGTTTGACCCTGTTGCATACTTGCCAAATTTAGTGTTTAAATATATCCGGTTCTTCTTTACAATATAAATCAATCTTTATTAGTATTTTTTTTTAGATTCAATGAATAATATTTCATTTTATTTATTGGAGTAGTGATGGCCTCGAGGATAACGGATTTGAGACAAATCTCGGCGGTCGCGGGCTCAAACTTCAGATATACGACGCTGATTTTTTGAAGCTATACATTATGTATTCACAATGAATAACCACTTACTATTACGGTAAATGTAAACATCGTAAGGAAACCTGCACACCTTAACGCCAACGCACTCTAGGTCAGAGTGGTGGACTAAGGCCTAAACCCTCTGAGCTGTAGAGAAGGCCCGTGCCCAGATGTGGGATGTACATGGGCTGATGATGATGATAATAATTGGCACTACGGTCAAATAAGATTTTTTTCATACATTTAAAGAAAATGGGGATCTGTTTTTTTCATTGACTTGACTTCGCAATCTCGATAACAAACCCTTCTATATTTGAGAGTCTAAGGCAGAAAATGATCTTCTTTTTTTCTTTTTCATTTTATACTGACACGGCAAAGTGACTCCACTGTACCTGATGGTAAGCACAGTGGAGTCCAAGAAAATAATACCGGCCAGCGAGAAACGATATGGTCACCCGCTGGTCGACACAATCATGCCGGCCTGCACAAATGCTTCTTCACGCTTTGCTTAAAGGATCCAGGATCATAGGAAGGAGGGAACACGTGAGCCGGCAAAACCCTCATTCTCGCCTGTATTGTTGAAAGTGAAAGCAGAGGCACCCACACTACGCCTTTTATGTTTTAAGTCCCACGAAATTGTGGCAAGCCTGTTGCCGTTTTTACGACCACGCTTGCAAACTCCTTTACAGTTACTGAGAATTTCTCAATGGATAAACCCAATACCATTTTTCACGACTCGGGAACCCGACATGATGTAAACTTAGTCAGCACAGCTGTCGCCTTGACAAAAAAAAACTTATTTATTATTAATTTATAGATGACCTACGAACTTCTAGAATAATTAAATTATTCATTTATTATGTTAAGCTCATCAAGAGCTATGAAAATTAATATACAAGGCCAAATTAATTTTAAAACGAATATTTAATGTTCTTTAGTAAAAAAAATCATCTTTGCTCACAGCCTAATATATGACAATAAATTTGTTTTGTCATAAAGGTAATTTTGTTTGTCGTCATATAATGAGTGATTGTGTGTCCGTTTACCTGTAAAGTTTGTTACTTATTGACAGCCCCGTGGCGCAATTGGCTAAACCAGCTTGCGAAAAAAGACGCCGCGGGTTCGATCCCCGCACCGAGACAAATATTTGTGTGATCCAAAGATATTTGTTTCAGGTCTGGGTGTTTGTGAGATCGAAAAGCTTCTCGTAGTTTGTGATACCTACGACACAAGACTTGTATCTTAGTGTGGGGTCAGAACTATGTATGTATGTGACTGTTGGGTGTATTTATTTATTTATATAATTTTTAGTGTTCCTATCTATCTGTATCTGAAAGGTCTCACTGCAGGGCACGGGCATTTCCTACAATAGCTTTCAGTCAGGGTAATTCTTTAAATCCACTCTCACTAAATGTTCATTGTTGAAGAAAGTTATAATTGATTTGGAATACACAACTTACAAACTTCAGAGGTTTGTGCCTGTGATTTACACCTACGACCACCAAGATTTGGTTTTGATTGCACACCTTATCCCAGAGGTTGACGGCATATGGGATATAATTTATTATAAAAAAAATGTAAAACATTAATCCCGAAGAAATTTCAATAACAAAAAAGCCAATACTAAAAATACTATTGCAACCTTCATATATTACACAATATTATTTAACCTATTCAAATTCATCAATACTTTAGTATTAATCATATCTTATAATATTTTATGCATACAAGTATACTAGTGTCGTGATGGCCTCGAAGCTTAGGCGCGCGGTCGAGTAAATCGCGATGGTTGCGGATTCAAACACTAGGCACCCACTTCTGTCTTTTCGAAGTTATGTGTGTATTCACAATAAATTATAATGGTCAAAAAAAACAATTGGCGAAATGTGGGTGCAGAAATACCTCTGGCTACCTCTGGAAATAACGGCGTAAGTGTATGACGTATGTATGTATATATTTATTCCAATAGTGTACTCACTAAGGTTTTTATTCCTCGAAACTGCATGATGTAATCAGACATAATTAATGACCCTTCAATGAAGTTCTTAGTATATGGTAGTGTTCAAAATTACACGGTTTTTATCGCGTTAAAAAACAATCAATGAAGCGGATACTAAATTTTATTGGACAATAAATACGGGCTTATTATACCGACAGCGTAAATATGCGCGAGCGCTTAAGAGGTTTTTTTAACCATACACCGTCTTACGCTTGTATCCTCGACGGGATAATCAGAGGTCCATTTTCGCACATCAGTTTCGCCAGCTATATTTAAATGGGTAGCGAGACTTCCATAGAAGCCCAAAAGCCAAGTTTGACTAACAAAATTACGAATAATAATGTTAAGCTTCAAATCTTTATTTAACAAAAGCAATTCGACATATAAATGAGAATATCCTGACCCCACAATAAACAATTATAAACTAGACATTACACAATTAAAGTGTAACGCTTTTGGGCTTCTATGGAAGTACCGTGACTGCCGAACAAGTATTTAGTCTCCGTGCTTCTACTGAGAATTGCCTATGTAAAAAACAAGCAACAATTTTCAAGCGCGGGCATTGAATTCTTTACCTTTAAATTGCAAAGTACATACTTGTACTGCGAGATCACGAAGCAGACATTTGTAAGTGTGTAAATGAAACCTTAATCTTATGTACAAATTTAAGGATCAAATATATTCAATCCGATTGGGACAGGATATTCTAAGCCACTTATTTTACAACTATTATTTAAAAGTTATAGATTCCTCAAGGATTATTTTAAACCATTGTTAATACATTTTTTTTTAAATTTTTTTTTATACTGGCACGGCAAAGTGACCCCATTGCACCTGATGGTAAGTGTAATGGAGTCCAGAAAAAGTGCCGACCAGCGAGAGATGATGTGATCTCCCGTTGGTCGACGCAATCATGCCGGCCGAAAACCTCTTCACCTATCTTGTGAAGAAGTTTGGGGGACTAATATCATGGTGAACAAAGGAACGACCGCGAGAAACCGGCCAGAAAATGCCGGCACGGTCATCCTTTCACCATGATTGAAGCCCCCCCGAAAACCGGATATACACTGGCTGATCCCGGAACGCGGCACACTTGCATGTGCCACTATGGCGGGTTTTACGCCCTGTGTACGGTGGTCGCTATCCGGGCGGATACGAATATCCTACCACAAGCAAAATATATATATTACCGCGGTTAAAGCCAAAAATTGAATAAGTCATATGTTAAAAAAATTGACGACATCAACAATTGAAAACACTAAATATTCTTAAAATTATCATGACACTATTTTATATATATTTTCCATACACGAATAAAGCATTTATTTAAAGAATAGACAAAATACGAGAAATTCAAAGTCAATCATCCGTGAAATTCGTTCGACTTTAATGAACAATGAAGTCAGAACAATGTGCACCCATATAGCATCTGTACAAAATTCTACACACCTAGAGAACTCAGAACACAAAACTCTTGTGTTTCAATAACCAAGTAAAAATATGTATTTAAAAACTTGTGTATTATTCCAACGGCTTTACTTATAAACGCTACTTAACTGTTATTTATGCTTTGTCCTGCACTATTTATTGACCTGTGACTTTAGAGAAAACTAGACAAAGCTTATTTAAATGGCAGTTAAATAAACCCATTCCTCCCCACTGCCCTATTTTTAGGACACTATATTCGACATTTTTTTTAGTTGTTAGGGCTGTTATTTTTGTTGTTTCTGATGTAATTCGTAATTTCACTTTTTTTCTAATATTTTTTTTCGCTGTAAAAAATGTTAAGGTGATTTTAATGTAACTTTTTCAAATTCATAATTTTTGTCGACTAAGGAAGAGCATTATGATCCGACTTCATATATTGCGAAAAAAATCTTTTTTTTTTCTTAATTTACTAAGAGCTTAATAAATCCAATGTTTTCGATGCTTGGGAAGTAATGGGTTATGTTTTTTTTTTAAGTTAAGCTGTTAATCTTTAACATACAGCTGGCAAAAATATACATATTTAAAACATTTTGACTGACAAGCAAATAGGTACACGTTAAGGGTAATCCTTCGGGGGCAATGGCATGAGTGAGTAACGAGAGTAACGAGACAAATGTTTGAGCAAACAACATATTATTTTCATTTCACGTCGGGATTATGTGAGGCCAAAAAGTCTCTAGAAGTTACTGATACCGGCTGCACAAGACTTGTATATTAGTATGAAACCAGAAGTACGTTTGTATTTTATTCAATATAATATCAAATACTACCATCTAGGTAGAGACAAAAAAGGTGCCCCGAGAAGGACTAACAACAACCATATTAAATATATTCTTCTTAAGGGCATTATCAAGAACACCCTTAACCGATAAATGTGTTAGGAGATACATAAAAATGGACAAAGCAAGAGACTACCCCAATGGAAAAAAGGCTTAACTGCATCTATACAAAAAACTCTGAGAGCCAGCATACACACAACAAACTGTCCTAGACTATGTAAAATTACGTCAAACAGTAAGTGTGTCAATGACGTTTGTTAACACCGGTGCACTATGACGGAACACGCGGCTACTCGCTGTTCGATGATAAGGCTGTCGCATGACTGTCATTTGTTTTTTTTATAGGGTAAAATTACTACCTCAGTGGCCTCGAGGTTTAAGCGCGCGGCCGAGAAACTCGTCGGTCGCGGCTTCAAACTCCAGGCACACTAATTTCCAAGTTAAGCGTGTCTTCATGAAAAGTTTTGAGCAATTTCTTAGGTGTGTAGTCCGCCAACTCGCACTAGGCCAGCGTGGTGGTTGGCGCACTATCCATCTAAGAAATTCCTTAGAAATTTTAGGTGTGCAGGTTTCATCACGATGTTTTCCTTCACCGTTAAAGAACGTGATAATCTGTTTCAATCTAATTCGTATCAATATTTTTGTTACGACTGTTTTCTCTTTGACCTTTGACAATGAATTCGTTTTTTGATTTCACTATATTTCCTATTCAAAACCTGTTATCTATACTAATATATAAAGCTGAAGAGTTTGTTTGTTTGTTTGTTTATTTGTTTGTTTGTTTGTTTGGTTGAACGCGCTAATCTCCGGAACTACTGGTCCGATTTGATTCATTCTTTCAGCGTTAGAAAGCCCATTTATCGAGAAAGGCTATAGGCTATATAACATCACGCTACGACCAATAGGAGCGTAGCAGCAATAAATAATGTTTCAAAATCGGGAGTATTTTTTCCCTTTTGAGAACTTCCGCTGCGTGCGCTGCGGAAACGGTTAAAGTTTCGCTAAAATAATGTATGACAGAATTTTTCCCCTTTAAAAGTTCTAAAAAAAAGCCCGCGACAGCATAAGTCTATCTTTTAAGATTGGCTCACTATAACCTTTTTTATGCTTACCAAATTTGTTCTAAAATAAAGCATTATTTGTGAATGTGTTTTTATAAAGATGATATTAATCCTTATCCAAATAAATACGTTATTCATCACAAGTATTTAATTTAAAAGAAATTTGCCCTTTACATCATTTGATTTCAATGAGTATCTTAGAAGATATCGCAGTTTTAACACCGCAGCGAAAAAATTATCAAGCGCGCAATTATGATGTGCAAGGCGCCGGCCGGCCGGTGCGCGGCGGCACACGTTTCACGTCTATTTGACCGATTTGAATGATTTTTTGGTATGGACATAAATGGGACTCTGTGGAGTAATATAGACTACTATTTTCTTTCTGAACCAAACCCTGTAGTCTACGCGGACGGAGTCGCGAGCAAAAGCTAGTAGATTATAAATCTTGTCGCGATTTCTAGATTTCAATTTTATATTTTAAGATACATATTTGGCTTATCATGTAATTGAGTTTTTAAGTAATTTTGTTACTAATAATATAATTATATTGTTCAAAGATAACATTTTCTGTTAATAATCTGGGGGCACGGCAGTGCCCCCGCCAAGTCGAGCGAAAAAGCGGCACGGTCGTACTATACTTTTCTCGAAGCAACTCAGGCCATTTTCGACACCCTATAACTTCGTTGTGGATAAACCTAGAAACCTGAAATTTTAATCACCAAGCAAGAATAGTATAAACTCTGTATATATCAAAATTTATTCATTTTGAACCAGTAGTTTAAGAATTATAACTAGTCAAACTTCGCGGTTTTGGTCACTCACTGACCGATCATCAAAACTCTAAGGCACTTCTAGCCGACATAGAAGCTTCAAATTTGGAATACAATTAGAGTTTAGTGTATAACTTAAGGAAAAATTAAAATATCTTGCAATTTCGGTCTAGTTGTCTAGATTCACAAACTGCATAAATAACTTTGTAATCCCATATAAATATATAGGATTACAAAGTTACATTTGCAGCTAATAAACCAGTGTACCTGTATATGTATAATATAATGGAATATAGGTGTAGACAGATAAGGTGTGATGGTATTGAGGCTTAGGCGTGCGGTCAAGAATTCCGACGGTCGCGGGTTCAAACTCTAGGCACACTCATCGGACTTTTCGAAGTTATGTGTGTATTAGCAATGAATTATCACGTACTTTAACGGTGAAAGAAAACATCGTGAGGAAATCTTCATATAGGGTCAAGTAATTTATTCATAAAAAAAAAATTTGTGCGGCATTTGGTGCCGTAAATCAATTTAAGCTATACCTCTGTTAAGCTTGATGTTGTAATTTTCTGTTTGGTACATTGACAGTACCAATTTATAGTGAAAGAGAGATAACAATTTTACAAAAGGATTAACTTTAACTGACGTTTGACGTGCGGCCCTAAATTTTTCTAACGCAAAAAGTAATTATTATTTTAAAATAAAGAACATGTCTCGTCTCGTATGTAGAAGAGGAAGACTACCTACAAAAGTAAGCAAAGCTCATAAGACAGAGCGTGGGTTTTAAGAATATCCGTTGTTAGTACTCAAGAAGTAGAAGGTACCGAAAAGGAAAAAAGTAGGACTTTCTACAAAAAGAAATGAGATCCCATAAAAAACAAAACTTGTAAAAAAACCCAAGTCTCGCAACTCAGTTCTTCTACCGTAAAAAGTTGTGAGATCCATGTGATACCAAGTCGATAAATTTATTCAGTCTCCGTTTAAGGGACCTTTTGTCTTAAGTTATTATGCACTTAGCTTACCAGACAACATCTTATAGTGACCATATCAATATTAAAAATCTTTAATGTTTTAAATAAAATAGTTTGACTTGGCAATCGCTCTAAAAGTGAGATACATCGTGTTTTCATGCGATTGCCAAATCTAACTCTTTTATTTAAAACATAAAAGATTTTTAATATTGATATGGTCACTATAAGATGTTGTCTGGTAAGCTAAGTGCATAATAACTTAAGACAAAAGGTCCCTTAAACGGAGACTGAATAAATTTATCGACTTGGTATCACATGGATCTCACAACTTTTTACGGTAGAAGAACTGAGTTGCGAGACTTGGGTTTTTTTACAAGTTTTGTTTTTTATGGGATACCAATATCACAAACAATTTGATTATACGCCATCTAACCGATCTAATTAAAATCTCCTTAGAGTATGTAAACAAGGGTGCCAACTTAGTAACACTTCGTCATCCAGATCGCGCCACTGAGCCAGGCAAGTTCTATTTTTAAAATTATCTAAAGGCATCTCCGTAAACAGCCTTTAATTTTTTTATGTCCTGCAAGTTATGTTTGCACATAAAAACGTGACCCACATATGTTAAATAAAATCCGGTTGTTGGCTCATTTCACGCTGTCTTACACGTGCCATACTACAACATAATGTTATTAGGAGCATAAATACTTTTATTTAAAAAAAAGGATGAATTTAGTAACAATATTGCCAACATTATGCAATTTAATTTTAGGTATAAATTTTAAATGAATTGTTGCTCCTGTTTTTTTTTTTAATAATTACTCAACATTAATGTAGAACATAGTGAAGATAATGAAAATAAAACAAGTATTTTTTTCGGACGTTCCATTTCGAGGTTTATTGTTGTAACTTAATTAATAATCTCTAGAATGCATAATCATAAAGTATTTATTATTTTATAAAGTTTTTGTTTTATTTTAAGAAACAAGTAATCATATTTCCGAAGGGGTAGGCAGAAGCTAATTCAAACCCTCACATTTTGCCATTTATATCTACCTTTCACCGGGCCTTAGCCCGCAATTGCAATTGCAGAGTCTTACGAGCAACTCTGCTACTGAGAATTACACAACAATAAAACATTTCCCATCCAAGCATCGAATTCAGAACCTCGATCACGCCCGTCTATTTGTCGGTACCAACAAGGCAGTCATTAACACATAAGACAATAGCTACATTTCACGCATCATCGCCTGCCATCTTCAATGTCTTTGACAAGGCCGTGCCATTGACCCTCACTATTTTGGTCTAATGCTTTGATAGCAATACCAACAGGAAAGTTTGAAGGAAATGTTTTATTACCTCTAGATGTTATTTTCATAAATAAATACACCCAACAGTCACATACATAGTTCTGAACCCACACTAGGATATAAGTCCTGTGTCGTGAGTATCAGAAACTAAGAAAGACTTTTCTGTCTCACAAACACCCAGACCCGAAACAAATATTTGTGGATCACACAAACATTTGTCTCGGTGCGGGGATCGAACTCGCAGCCTCTCGTTTCGCAAGCTGGTGTCTAGCCAACTGTGCCACGGGGCTGTCAAATGTTCAAACGATGCTAAGCTTATGTACATATATTGAGTACGCGATTACACTATACATCCATCATCATCATCAGCCAATATATGTCCCACTGCTGGGCACGGGTCTCCTCTACTACTGAGGTTTTAGGCCTTAGTCCACCACGCTGGCCTAGTGCGGGTTAACGGACTACACACCTAAGAAATTCCTAAGAATTTTTAATTCCGCAGGATTCCTATCCATTAATACTTTATTAATTTTAAACAATATAAGTTTGATTGTTGGTTTAGTTTTCGTACCCAAACCACTGAATTAATACTGAATAAATCTGGTTTATTGAAATGAGTTATTGTAGTATATTGTATTAATATATGAAAAATATAAAAGAATAGTATTGAATTGTACTGCGGTTTATTCAGAATGTCTATTGACTTATTATAGTTCTATTACTGTGAAGTATAAAGAAACTGTATTGATCGAATGTCACTTGAACGATGACATTTTGCTCGTGTGATCATTATTGAGTAGAAACTCGAGCGAGCTAATAAATTGTTATTCTGCCAAAATTCAAATATATAGTTGTGTGTGAAGACTGGTTGTATTTATTTGAAAGGTAGTCATATCTATACTTCTGTTATACTATGGAAAACTACATTATCATCGCGTAACATGAGGTATATTTTGTCCACGCGTTCCAAAGAGAACGGGAACTAATAAAACCGTAGGCACTATTTAAGAGGAAAGATTTGAGTGTTTATTTTTAGATGTGGTCATACATCGGACCTTGGAAACGACATAAATGCACCCAACAGTCACATACATAGTTCTGACCCCATATTAAGATACGAGTCTTGTGAAACATGACTACTGTTTTTTGTAAAATTAAGACCGAGTGATAGGCACAACACATACTTTTTTATAAAATCGCGGGGTACATACTATAATATGCAAATATGTTTAT
Source organism: Hemaris fuciformis (assembly GCA_907164795.1). Lineage (NCBI taxonomy): Eukaryota > Metazoa > Arthropoda > Insecta > Lepidoptera > Sphingidae > Hemaris > Hemaris fuciformis. The sequence goes on from OU015454.1 coordinate 5,001,126, forward strand.
TACAGAGCGAATGTCATAGACACTAGGTAGCAAGGTATCATAGACACAAGGTAGGTAGTCGCGATGGCCTCGAGGTTTAAGGCTTCAAACCCCAGGCACACACCTCTGACTTTTCGAAGTTATGAGTGTATTCGTAATGAATTATCACGTACTTTAACGGTGAAGGAAAACATCGTGAGGAAACCTGCACACATAAAAGTTCTTAGGAATTTCATAGGTATGTAGTCCACCAACCCGCACTAGGCCAGCATAGTGGCCTCAGGCTTAAACCCTCTCACGTGTAGAGGTCCGTGCCCAGCAGTGTATGTTTTATCCTTCCAAACATCCTTATCAGCTGTCATGTCTTCATTCACCCCTTTTTCTGTCATATCATATCTCACGCACTTCATCCATATATTTTCTTTGGCCTTCTTCTGCTTGTCCATCCTTCGACTTTCATACTCATTACTTTTTTCTTCACTTCTCATAATATGACCATATTATATGTACATTTAAATCTAATCTTATTTAAATTATGATCATAATTAATCAAAGCATTAAATAAATTGTAATAAATATGTAGGCGCCCACATATATATATCCTAACCGTTCAAACACTAACTAGCAGCGTGTTTGCGAAAATGTACTTGGTCACAGCCAGTCTATTGCCCAATCTTGATCGCCGGCAGCCAATCATACGGCCTCGATTGATCATTTCCTTCGGCTCTACCTTCGTCCTTAGTGCGAGCGTCTCAAATCGAACGCAGATTATAATATGTGCTCATGGTTTGAGTAGATACTATGGAGAAATTGAATTTAAGGAAATAAATATTCTTACCGTCACTTGTCAGTTTATATACGAAAACTTAATGTACGTCCAAAAGAATCTTGATAAATTTAATAACATTTGTAATGTACACAATAAAAATACTAGGAACAAATGTAATCTCGTTCAACACGTAACTCGTCTCCGGAAAGTTAATAACTCTTTTATGGGGCAATCTATACGCTTCTATAACAAACTTCCGAAGGCTATTAGAGAGCTTCCCTTGACAATGTTTAAGAAATCAATTAAAGATAAGCTTTACAAAAAAGCATACTATAAAGTTTCAGATTTTATTGAAGATAATAAGCCCTGGGAGTAAGTAAATTGATCGGAGTTTTGTTTTGTTGCTACAGTTTGTATCGTTATGACATTTATAATGAAAAAATTAAATAATGTAATGAAAAAAAGACATAATTATATTGCTGTTTTTTAAAGAAAAAAATGACATGTCGTGTTGCTGAGGGAGTTTCTTGCCGTTTCTTCTCCACAGCTATAACACGTTTCGAAGCGGCAATAGTTTAAAAAAATTAAGATGTGTAAATTGACGATTCAAAAGAACTTGTAAAAGTCTATTTGAATAAAGATATTTTGACTTTGACTTTGACTTTGACTTTATGTTGTTCTTGATTGCAATTCTTACCACTATACAATTATTCAAGGGATAATATATTTTTTATTATAGCTGGAGATTGCCTCTGCCTTAGGGGAATAAGGGCCGTAAGACTATATTGACAGCCCCGTGACATTCGCAATGGTTTTTTAATGATACATATTTTTATTTAATGAATATTAAAGAATACGGGTTTTCCGTATTAAATTTGAAATTAAGGGTTTTGACCATATTTTAAACTGGTAACGAATGCCGGAGAAGTACCTCGACTTTAGACCTACTAACCCAAGAATCGACCTAATTTTTTATAATCTTCAAAAACAGTAAACTTTTGCTGACACAGACAATGAGCCCTCGAATGAAATAAATATTTATCATAATCTCTCATTTCAAATTCAGACTTAAAATAATGCAGTTACTGGTACCTATAATGAACGTGCGAATCGCCAATTCGTGTTTGAAAAGAATGCCTGTTAGATTTCATCACACGGTACAATCATTTTATTTGTCCTCGTGATTTTTGTATGTGGCATATCGAACCTTGAATTCTACCGCTTGTTATCGAATGAGATATTATTGTGCTGATCCGTTCGGATATTTCATATGTACTATGCAATTGAATCAACATATTCACGTCTGTATCCTAGATAAGATAGGCATAAGCACATTTGTGCACCCATTTTTCGCAAAAAATAAAAAAAAACGTCATTGAGCGAAAATAAAAATAATATTGTCTTAAGGACACTACTTAAAGAAGTCATTACAACATACATTACAAAAAACAATATATTTTTTTTAATTTAAATCGTAATTCTATTAAGCCGAACCATGCTAACACAAACCCGATTTATTCCCCAAAACTCCTTCGCCTAAACTCCCTACGACTCAAACCACCAACAGTCCGCTCTCCAAGCTTTGTAGTAAAACTAATTAATACCTGTAGTACGTGAGGCAAGAAAACAAATAAGTTAACGACAATCGGTCACGCCTGACATAGACTTCAGACGAACCACGTCAAGCAATTATTTTTACTACCCGAGGCTGGACATTAAATTAGCCACGTACAGTGTTTAAAGACTAATTATGCTAAGAATGGCGACATTTGTTGTTTACAAAATATGATAATTAAAAATGTTTGTTGAAGTGCACGTACTGTGTTTTCCATATACTATACATAAAAATATGTAGATAAAACCACGCGTCTATTCCCATAGAGGAAGCCCACGCTATTTGTTTATAAATTAACACCTTTACAGCAATAAAATAAATACTTTTGTACACCGATTTAAAAAATAGAAAAAATCATCTTAATCTATCATCATCATCATCATCATCAGCCCATATACGTCCCACTGCTGGGCGCGGGCCTCCTCTACCATTGAGAGGGTTTAGGCCTTAGTCTACCACGCTGACCTAGTGCGGGTTGGCGGACTACAGACCTAAGAAATTCCTAAGAACTTTTTTTAGGTGTGCAGGTTTCATCACGATTTTTTCCTTCACCGTTAAAGCAAGTGATAATTCATTGTGAATACACACATAACTCCGAAAAGTCAGAGGTGTGTGCCTGGGGTTTGAACCCGCGACCGTCGAGATTCTCGAACGCGTGCCCAAACCTCGAGGCCATCGCGACCATCTTAATCTATAGTGGACAATAAAGGGTCATACAGCTTATTTGTACACGCCGGTTTCGACACTTTTTAGACTCACGTAATATAGAGCCAGCGTATGTATTGTCGGGCACATTTTTAAAACTACATACTAGGAAATGCCTAATGAAAAAAACAACCTTTCAGCCCCTTAAAATCCCTTTTCCGGGATAAATAGTAACCTATGTCCTTTCTCAGGGTCTAAACTATCTGTGTACCAAATTTCATTTAAATCGGTTCAGTAGTTTTAGCAGGAAAGCGAGACAGACAGACAGACAGAGTTACTTTCGCATTTATAATATTAGTAAGGATAATGCTCATATTTTTTCTTGACAATCTATATTTAGACCACATATTATTCAAGCGCCATTGATAAATATAAATAAACAAAAGCGTAACGTCTTATTAATTACAGAGAATGTACTAATTATACGCCAGCTAGCCGTCTAACTGTGTTGGCAGTAAAGCATGGAAATATTACTAGCGCTCAAGCGGAGAGTAGCGGTTACTCAGATGAACTCATTACTACAGGCAGATAAACTCAATAGCAGGCTATTTTTAATTAAATTGCACACACGATTTTATATAATGTAAAAAAAAACAAATAGGTGTCAGTAACATTACAATAAGGTTCTGTCAATAATGGCGGCCTTATCGCTATCAGCGATTTATTCCAGGCAACCGTTAGATGGACTAGAATGATCAGAAGTATAAAGTGGTCACAATTTATGAAAATATTGATATATAATAATGTATAAAGCTGAAGAATTTGTTTGGAAAGAAACTACTTGTTCGAATTTAAAAAAAATATTTTTTATTAAATATTTATTTGTGTTTAATAGTCCATTTATCGAGGAAGGCTATAGGCCTATATACATATATCATCCCACTATGACCAAAAGGGGGGAAACATCAATAAAAAACGTGGCAAAAAGGCAAAAAAAAAATTGTTATTTTAAAGTCGAAAATTTTACATACGGAGTTGCTGACAGGAGCTTGTATATTTATAAAATAGTTTACAATAAAGTGTCGATGAATCATTTTAATATTAGCGATCCCTAGAACGTCCTTTATCCCTGTTTAATGTATGAATGCTGCGCTTTGTCCCTAATCTAGATCTAGATACAAAGCTATTCTTCGATGTAAAGCGATGTGAATTATTTATCGCTGCAACAGCCTGTTAGAATGCTAATCGGACCGGATCTCATTGGAAAACATGGGAATTTCAACCGACGTCAGGATGTATGTATATAAAAAATGGCCTTGACTTGTGGCCATAGCGCCATTCACTGTATGGGATAGTGATTATTTAAGACTGAAATGCTTCAGCATTACTATTATTTAATCATCATCTTCGTCAGCCCATATACATCCCACTGCGGGGCACGGGCCTCCTCTGCAACTGAGAGGGTTTAGGCGTTAGTCCACCAAGCTGGCCTAGTACGGGTTGGCGGACTACACACCTAAGAAATTCCTAAGAACTTTTAGGTGTGCAGGTTTTCTCACGATGTTTTCTTTCACCGTCAAAGTAAATGACAATCCATTATGAATACACTCATAACTTCAAAAAGTCAGAGGTTTGTGCCTGGGGTTTGAACCCGCGACCGCCGAGATGCTGGACCGCGTGCTTAAACCTCGGGGCCATCACAACTATCATTTAATAGATTACCTTTAATTAAGAACTGTACAAAATAGTGTACCTGGATATAATAAATAAATAAATAAATACACCCAACAGTCACATACATAGTTCTGATCCCACACTAAGATACAAGTCTTGTGTCGTGGGTATCAGAAACTACGAGAGACTTTTCGGTCTCACATACACCCAGACCCGAAACAAATATTTGTGGATCACACAAACATTTGTCTCGGTGCGGGGATCGAACCCGCGGCCTCTCGTTTCGCAAGCTGGTGTCTAGCCAACTGCGCCACGGGGCTGTCAATGTAAATATATAGCCACGATATATGCGATACAAGCCACGCTTACTGCAGAGGTCATAATATAGGTACTTTTTAGCATTTGCTTAGATATATGTATGTTGTATAAAATTATGTGTTGTACTTAGATACATAAGCAAAATTTTATGGTTATAAATTAAAAAGAAAATTACTTTAACTATAATTCTTTGAAGGAAAACATCGTGATAAAACCTGCACACCTAAAAGTTCTTAGGAATTTCTTAGGTGTGTACTCCGCCAACTCGCACTAGGCCAGCGTGGTGGACTAAGGCCTAAACCCTCTCAGTTGGGAAAGAGGCCAGTTCTCAGCAGTGGGACGTATTTGGGCTGATGATGATGATAATTCTTTACTATACGTGTCTCATGTTTCAAAAGTCAAATTAAATTTTAGAGAATAAAAAGTAGCATATGTATTAATCGAGGATGTCAGCTACCTCCATACCAAATTTCATAAAAATTGGACCAGCCGTTTGAAAGCGACACAAATAAAAAACATACCAACACATAGACAAACTTGAATTTTTTTAATGAGATTTATATTTATTTATAATATAAATCCTTTATTGTACACAAGAAATGCAGTACCAATATAATTTAATTAATTTAACGCTTACCATTTTTACTATTAAAATAATTATTTAAATATGACAATATTACGATTTATTGTAAGAAATTTGTTCAAAAATGCATAAAACTTCAAAAACCGACATTGTGTTTCATATGAAAATGTTAATATAAGTCTGGACGAGGCAGGAATTGATCAATTTAGACATTTGCGCCGAGGTGTAGCTCAATCTGGCATAACTAAATGGTTTTCGACGCGAACTGAGATGCGTCACGAATAAAACTGAGATTTAAAGAAGAATGTTTGTTTCGTAAGCAAAACCTATGGTATCTTACGGTTGCCCCTGTCTCCAGTCTCCACACCTTTGAAATCATATGGAAACGTAGCCTATGTCTTTAAAAAAAAAATCCAATCTATCCTCATATTAACAATCGTTGAGGAATCCGTTTGCGCGATATTAAATTTTAAAGCACATTTTTGTTGAAATAGGGCGTACCCCCCTCTTAAAACTAAACGACTCATCATACATCATCATCAGCCCATATACGTCCCACTGCTGGGCACGGGCCTCCTCTACAACTGACAGGGTTTAGGCCTTAGTCCACCACGCTGGCCTAGTGCGGGTTGGCGGACTACACACCTAAGAAATTCCTAAGAATTTTTAGGTGTGCATATTTTATCACGATGTTTTCCTTCACCGTTAAAGCAAGTGATAATTTATTGTGAATACACACATAACTTCGAAAAGTCAGAGGTGTGTGCCTGGGGTTTGAACCTGCGACCGCCGTAATTCTCGACCGCGCGCCTAAACCTCGAGGCCATCACTGCTTTTTAAAACTACTGGCTCGAAATATCTGAAAAAATCATCATGGTAGTCCATTTATCATGAATATTTAAGGAAAACTATAACGGCTTAGATTACTTTGTTTATACAGGATTTATAGAGGCCCAACTTGTAATATTATTATGAATGACGGAACCCTAATCTATGCATGGCCTAACACGGACTTGGCCAGCTTTTTTTAAAGCGTAATCTTATTACGTGAGCACTGAATGGTGGCCATGAAGAAAAAAGTAACTAATACAAAAAGGTTAAACGTAATAAAACCTCAATCATTATACAATTAAGAACAGAGCCGTAACTGGTTTGTAGCGTGGATTGCGATGGTATTACTGTTGCAAATAAATGCATTCCGGTATAGTTGTTCGGGGAATTCCTTGTCTTACCGGTTATATTACAAGATATTCCGTGTGCCGAGGAATGGGGAAAACAAAACGTGTTTTAAGGAAAGACCTGAGGTGTTTATTTGTAAATAACTTTCATATTGGATATATGTAGGTATACGAGTACACTTTATTATAAACCATTAAAAAAAAATATACAGAAAACTTACATTATACAGGGTGTATTCAGACTGTGACTAAGGCAGGTAATGATCTGTATAATATGGTTGTTAGGAAAACGTCAAAATTATTATTTTTAGTCGGGATTTTCTTTAACGCCAGGGGGTTTGTTATCACCTTAGCTATTACCTGCCTTAATTTCCGATCACGGTCTCAATACACCCTGTATACATTGGATTCTGCTTCGTCCGGACGCAATTTTATTAAAAAAATTGCCTATGCCTTTTCCCAAGGTCCCCTCTAGATCAAAATTCATCAGCATCAATTCAGCGGTTTAAGCGTAAAAGCCTATTAGACAGATAAGTTACTTTCGCATTTATAAGTACAGATAGCGGACAATCAAATCAAAACAAAATGGCTGTCTGTTTGTTCACGTACATCCTTGGAATTACTGAGCAGACTTTTATGGCGTTTTATGGTTAGTAAATAGAAAACGGGTTGGTCCGGCGAAGACTTTGTTTCATCATCAGCCCAAATACGTCCCGCTGCTGGGCACGGGCCTCCTCTACAACTGAGAGGGTTTAGGCCTTAGTCCACCACGCTGGCCTAGTGCGGGTTGGCGGACTACACACCTAAGAAATTCCTAAGAACTTTTTAGGTGTGCAGGTTTTATCACGATGTTTTCCTTCACCGCTAAAGCAAGCGATAATTCATTGTGAATACACACATAACTTCGAAAAGTCAGAGGTGTGTGCCTGGGGCTTAAACCTGCGACCGCCGAAATTCCCGACCGCGCGCCTAAACTTCGAGGCCATCACTGCTTCAGACTTTGTTGAAGACTTTGTTTAATTAATTAAAAATCCCATTGAAAGTTATGATACTAAATAAACTATTTAAAATAATTATTTTGATTGCAAATTTATCTGACGTTATGTTCTTTTTAGATTCAATCATTCAGACTTTAATTATGAATAGGTCTTTAGATGAATAAATTAAAATAGACGCATCATAAATATGTAAATCAAAACGTTTAATCATGGAAAGATTACGAAACTATTTCGAAAGCGTTTTATTATCGCGATGATTATTTTATTTATTGCCCCCATTAGTCCTCGCAGAATTTAATTTCAGCATATTTTTATAAAATAAAAAATACACGCATTAAACACTTATATAGTTTTGACTTCACACTATGTTTTGGGTCGTGCGTATCGGGAATTACAAGGGACTTCGGTTTCAAAATAAAAAACACCCAGACTAATAAAAAATATTTTTGAAGTTATACTTCTTTTGGCGCGTTAGGGAAAAATGATGAGAGTGATTTTTTACGATGCGCGCGCACACCGACACCGAAAAGTTATTCAGAAAAAGTTTGTTTTAAATTTTAAGAATGTAGAATAGTGACAGTAATAAAAAGGGATTGACATATATTTTTAAGTAGTTTTGATTACGTCACGTACGATCAAGACAGAGTCGAGAGAGGTATTTATTTTATTTTATTTATTTTAATTTAATCTGACTTTACTTTTAAAATTCTGCTCACGTCACGTGCCGTCAAGACCGAGTCGTGACGTCAGAATTAATTATAATTTTAATCGTAGGATACCCGAGTTTGGTATCATTGGAACCGGCGTGACGTAAGCTATCGATTGGCCCCATTGGAATCGGGAATTTCGTTCATCCTAATTTTAAGATTAAGTAAAAAACTTATTGAAGTTATTACGATGCGCGCGCACACTGTCATGAAAAACCGACACCATGAAGTTATTAAAAAAAAAACTTATTGAAGTTATTACGATGCGCGCGCACACTGTCATGAAAAACCGACACCATAAAGTTATTAAAATATTATTTTATAATATATTATTATATTATTTAAGAAAATATATATTTATGTATGAAGTATAACTTCTAACGCGTGTACATAAGTACACACACACACTTTTTTAATCAATTTCGATCGCTCCCGGGTCTCTCAATTCTGAAGCTAGTGTCTAATCAACTGCGCCACTATCTTTGCCATAACAAAGATATCTTATTTACTAACTACCAGCTTTCAAAAATTGTTTATGCAACATTTTCATCATCATCAACCTATAGATGTTCACCTCGGGACATTGTCTTCGAGATTTGTACAGCATCCTCTTATATCCAGATGACCAGTACATTGCGTAAAAATACTGCGAAACAAGTAATAATCGAGTCAACGCAATTACCTTATAAGTTCAAACGGCATTTTAAATTCGACGAATCTTAATAGGTTTCTTCGAATTCGTGAATTTTCTGTCGCTCGTATCAACTTTCATGCTAGTTATTCGGTTTGCATTAACGCTTAAGTTCTTTAACTTTTATACCAAATACAGAATTCGTTATTTAAATATGACCGATCTCTACTTCCAAACACACCCACGCGTATATCCATGCAGAGGTAGGCAGAAGATTTTGGCATCTTCACCGTTAAATTGAGAAATAAAACAATTTCAGCGAATAAATTTTACTCGAGTCTAAAAATTAAATTTAAAAAGATTATTGGTTTTAGTCTTACAAACTTACAAATATTTCCCCGGGCTAATCTGTTTGTATGTATTTTTTTTTGTTTTTAAAGACTCCCAATACGGATAAATCCTAGTATGAGAAAAAGATTTTATAAAAAAAGGCTTCAGAACCTTTTTCTCTACCTGCCGTCAGCTAAAACTGTAAAATAATTAATAAAATATACCACGCAAAGTCACAAGCTAAACCTAAATGAATAATGATGCGTTCTAAAATACGATCAATGATATAATTCACGCTATAATAACATAGTAACTGAAGGAACCAGTGCGTCACGTTTCCATCTAAAATATATAGAGGAAAAACGTGACCAATCCGAGGCATTACGTAATATTTAAGTAGACTACTTAACCATCAATCAAGCATAGCAGTCATGCTCATAAGATATTTGCGCGTGACCGCATAGCAACATGATGCGTAAAACCCACCGTAACCCGCAAATGCGTCGAGTTCCGGGATCGGACTTTTTACGACTTTTGTCGAGCGTGAGGGCATTTTAGTTTCGACTTTCGGACTAAAAGTATAAGTCAAAAGGGACCGATTTTGAAAAAAAAATCCCCCCCATTCGGTGGAAAAAAAAAACTGGCAAAAACGTGGACTTATAAATACAGCTCTGCTTACTCATTCTGGATTACAGATGTCACTCACATCTATATATGTAAGTGTAAAAGGTAAATATATTATACAATCGATATTCTTATTGGGAAAGCTTATTGATATTGTTTAAATCTTACTTCTTACTAATATTATAAACGCGAAAGTTTGTATGTATGGATGTCTGGATGTATGGATGTCTGGATGTCTGGATGTCTGGATGTTTGTTGCTCTTTCACGCAAAAACTACCGAATGGATTTCAATGAAAGTTTACAATAATATAGCTTATGCATCAGAATAACACATAGGCTATATATTTTTAAGATAGTGTGTGAATTGTCCAAAATATAACGATAATTGTCAAGTAAGTCGGGAAAAACTGCATCTGCGAGCTATTCTTGCGTACGCTGCAAAAACTGTAGAGTTTACACGTATATAATATATAAGAGAAATGTTTATCTTAATAAGTCCTACAAAAAAGTCCGCGACAGCATATATAGTAACTATCTTTAAAATTACGAGGAATATGGTAAAAACAACAATTTCATTTTCTCATATAAACTGTTCTACCTAATTCCAATTCAATACGGTTGTCAATACGGTTAATGGTCCCCTCAAATAAAAGAACATATTTAAATAAAGGTTTTGAATCGACAACATATATATCCACAATATTCGAACAATTGAGTATTTTTCATTTTAAAAATGCAGAATAAACAGTAATGAAAAATGAGTGACATATTTATTAGTTGTCAAAAATGTATGCGAGCGTTCAGAAATTTATTTTTAAACTCCTTGGCTGTGTCTGGTTTAAAATTTACAAACGAATGCAGGCTCGGTTGTCATCACGCTTCGTAATCTAAATAATGATTTCACAGATCCCAACGGATATACCCTTTGATTTTAGCATATATTGTCAATGCGAAAGTAACACTACTGTGTTATACTTTCACGCCTAAAATATTTGAAATATTTGGATGATTTTTGGTATGGATAAAAACGGAAACATAAAAAGGGACATAGGTTACTTTTTTTTTAATTCATTAAGTGTAATTTGGGCACTTGGGAGACGTTTAATAGATTTACTTATTATCTTTCTGCACCCAACCCTGAAGTCTATGCGGACGGAGTCGCGGGCAAAAGCTAGTAATACTATAAGTATAAAATGTATGCCAGACCGCGATAAATAATAATTTAATTGTGGCATTAAATATGCAGAGATGATTGGTTAAAAAAGTAAAAAAAAGAATATATATGCTATGATGTTATCTTGTGCAAAAAGTAAGAAAAGTAATTTTAATAATTGCAATATATTTATTTCATCTTTGATTTATGGCTTATGATTTATAAGGTGCTTAAATTATTTTTTTAAAAATATATACATTTAACCAATCATCTTTTTAAAAAAACATTTTTGTTTTTTTTTATAAGATGATTGAATAAATTGGAATGGTTTTAATTTAATTTAATGTTTGCAAAGATAATAAAATCATTAAAATGTAATGAAATGGTCGTTTATTTATCATGTAGGCATTTTACACTTATGACACGTCAATACATGTTTACAAATAAAAATTAAAAATCAAAAAAACCAAGATAATTAAAATGCAACTTCAATTTAAAGTCAAATTGCATATAATTACATACACTCACGTCTGTATTCCCCGAAAGGGTAGGGTGAGGTGCATTTCTGCGCCCACATTTCACCAATTGTAATTTCCGATCCTGTTGCCGTTTCTCAGGCTCAATTCCAGACTCCGTGCTGTAACTGAGAATTTCCTTTAACCTAAATAACACTTTGACCGACATGGGAATCGAACGCGAGACGTCTAGATCGCACGGCACAAACTAATGCCCATAGAACACGAGGCAGTCATATTTTAAGTTCAGGGCAAAATTCACCACAGCTGATGGAAACAACGATGCTGTCAAGGGTATCAAGCAGAACAGATCGCAAAATTTTATCGATGAAAAAGTGTTTAGTGTAGGGTTGTGCGTATTAGACTAATGAGTGGCTCTGTCAAGGTCACCTTTCTACCACTCTCGGCAATACAACGACCTTGAAAGACCAGAATAAAATTTCGGTAGCAGTGCATTAACTTAAGCGTACTTTTACATAACTAAACATACCGTAAGGTCGGGTTACTTTGGCTACTTTTGCCGTATATTTTTAGAAATTTCTCTGGTGTAGAAACTCTGACTGACTTTTTAGGGTAATAATGGTTTTATTTGGTAAAGAAGGATGTTATCTAGTAATTAATAAACTTTTTATTTAAATGTATCAGTATTATATTCTTTTTTTATTTGTTTAAATTTGAGCCAAAGTTGTTCTTTGAGGAGGGTAACTTTGGCTCGCTGATCTTTTTTGATACAAAATAGATAGTAAACCAAGAACAGAGCCAAAGTAAGGCCTTGAAATGAAAGATAAGACCTTTTGACATACAAAATTCTTTAATTATTTATAGAAAAATGAACTAAATTGAACTTTAACAGTCTTCCTAAGAAAATTTAACAAAAACTTTTTCAAAATCTTACTCAGTATTAATTACTAAGTTTTAATACTTATCAAAACGGCTTAGAGGCTGTTCTTTGTCAATAGGAAATATTCCAGTTTTCTTAAGCCCTGAAATTAAATTTTCTTTTGTGTCTGTTAATGAGTCAAGAGCTTGCTTCTACAGACTTGGAAATTGGTCCTTAGGGGTTGATGGTAGCCTCCTTCCAGACTGGCTGTCTTTCCAGTTTAGACAGACTTGTCGCCATTTGCATTTCAGGGGCCAGAAGTAAGCAACGTCTAGCAGCTTCCTGTTTCCTGGATCGTACAACATTCAGACATTCCTCCAGTTCTGCGTCTGTGTAATCGACGTACCATATTAAAATACATTAACGCCAAACATATTAAGGCCAAAAACATATTAAAATTATATTATAAATATTTTGATTTGTTATGAAGCAATAAAGAAATCAAAATAAATCATTTATTGACTAAAATTTATACGATCGGGCGGAATTGGCTCAAGAGCCAATGTTACCCGATTTTTTGAGCCAATGAATCCCCACACTTAATATTTAAAATTTCGGTAATTGAACCTGTAAAAAAGGAATAATTTCCATAATTATTCTACTCCTAAATATATTTCTGACCCGAATAAATGTAATGTTAAATAAAACTCACCTTAAAAACTCCGTTACACTTGAAAGTTTGCAGGCGAGAATAACCGACATTGCACATGACACAAACCCGAAATGCAAATAGCGGCTTTAGGTTGGCAACAAATCTTACATCCTTCTGGAACTAGGCGCACGGTAACACCATGTAGCGATCCCGGCTTAAAATAAATCGATAAATGACACTGACGCATCAGGGCGGGAAGTTTAAACTTATTTTTTATTTGAGCCAAAGTTACCCTCTAGAGTCAAAGTAACCCGACCTTACGGTACTTCTAAATAATTAGCACACAAATACCGGATCATTAGTACCTATCATAAGTCAAAGTCTTTATCTGAACTTAATTGTAAAAGTTAAAGTTTTTTTTTCAATCGTTTTTAGAAATAAATGAATGAATGAAGATGATTAATGAATATTAAGCTATTTAAGTTAATGATCCAACATTGAAATAAAACGTCTTGAGGCTGATTGTGCTGTAAATAATATATATCTATAGACACAATAGATAATCTGAATTATAACAAGGAAAGAGTGACTTATAAGCAAAGTTGTATGAAAAAACAACTCATCACTAGAAAAAAATAAATCGATTAATCTCGGTGTATTTTCCTGAATGGTTTTTAGCCGCGTAAATACCATATCGATTTAAATAATGGCTGGAAAGCCCTGTACATAAAAAAGTAATTTTAAAAAAAACGGGAGTGTCGGCAGAACTGAAAACTTCTACATTATCGTTGTGCATTTTTGAATATTTTGGAATGGTTAGGGAATAATTTCGTACATTATTATCATTATAAAAGTACTATCATTTAGGTGGTGAAATACAATATTTATTGAGCTATCGTACACAAACATGACCATTTATATTACATAATGCGTCTTACGCATTTTCGATCAGGGTCACGTGAGAACGCGCGTCAGAACGCGAATTCAAATTTTTTTTACTCATCATCATCAGCCCAAATACGTCCCACTGCTGGGCACAGGCCTCCTCTACAACTGAGAGGGTTTTTAGGCCTTAGTCCACCACGATGGCCTAGTGCGGGTTGGCGGACTACACACCTAAGAAATTCATAACACTTTTTAGGTGTGCAGGTTTTATCACGATGTTTTCCTTCACCGTTATAGCAAGTGATAATTCATTGTGAAATGAAATTCTCGACCGCGCGCCTAGACCTGGAGGCCATCTCTGCTTTATTTACTCATCCCAAAAACAGTGCACAGCGCCGCTAAATAAGTTTTCACTTCAAAAACAAAAGTGAACCACTCTCGCTGTTTCATCAGATTTACATACGGCGCTCTGGCCGTCTATGATCCGGTTTAGACGATTGCTTAACTCTAACCGCATAATCGCCTTGACCGCACTATCTTCACGCTAATGTGTTGTAGAGGTCGATTCGCACTGTAAGTGTGGCCCATTAGAGATGTATTATTTGAAAAAGGTAGTTTCACACGGTTCCGTAAAAATCAACTGAGGGAGTCCCAAGATTTGTAAAAATGAGCGATAGTCTTAAGAGGTCTACTAGATTGTTGTTTTCGATCACTTTGGATATAAAGCCCATACTTTGGACATTTAAAACCGATATCAGCGGTTAATACTTAATTACTATAGATATTATATTAGCGTGCTCAGATATTTTGTTGAATCACCGTGGCGCAGTTGGTAAGACACCAGCCAGTGAAACGAGGTGCCGCGGATTCGGTTCACGTAGCGATACATATATTTTTGCAAAATATCAATATTTATGTCCTGATGTTCGTGAGACATTTTGAACATTTCAATCGTCGTTGTTTGTATAGTCAAGTAAGCCTCAAAATTACAAAGATTTTAGAAACGGCCCACGAGTAGTAATTTTTGTGTCCTTCAGAACCTCGTCTATTACATACAATAACAAAACGATCATTAACAAAAAGGCCTTTTCATTAAATTAGCTTCAAAAAGGTCGTTTCACAGAGTACCGTCAATACTACCATACACAGACTTACAAAATGATTTACAAAGTTAAAATATTACAATACAGTTGTAAATATTTTCAGTGTTCTCGATCTAACAATATAAAAGGGGGATATTTAACCAAAATTGTTTAATACAAAGCCTATAAATATGCCAACCCGTACAAGGCCCGCATAGTGGACTAAGGCCTAAACCCTTTCAATGGTAGAGGAGGCCCATGACCAGCAGTGGGACGTATAAGAGCTGAAATAATGACTTGTAAATATTATAGGACTAACCTCTAAATAGTCCAGAGAGTAAGAAATGTTTGATAAAACGCAAGACTCATCTAGGATATTAATTATTCTGCAGGTTCCGAGGAAAAGAATTCGAGAATCTCGGCAGTCGCGTGTTGGAACCCCAACACATACCTATGATTTTACGAAGTTATATGTGTATATTCACAATGAATTATCACTTACTTTAAAGGTGAAGGAAAACAGGTTGAGGAAACCTGTACACCTAAAAATTCTTAGGTATTTCTTAGGTGTGTAGTCCGCGAAACCACCCTAGGCCAGCGTGGTGGACTAAGGCCTAGACCATCTCAGTTGTAGAGGAGGCCCGTGCCCAGCAGTGGGACGTAAATGGGCTACGTAGAGATTCCCATCTCAGCCGCAACATCTTCCCGGGTTAGTAGTTGTCTGCATAATAGCTGGTCAGAGCTCCCAGCTCTTTATTGGACCTACTCTAAGATTCTCAACAACCTACACGACTGTTCATCTATACTAATATTATAAAGAAGAAAGGTTCGTGTTTTAGTATGCAATAAAAGTCAAAAACTACTTAAGTGAATTGAATGATTTTTGGTATGGACGGTGCGACCTTAAAGTTGAAATAGGCATAGAATATGTTTTTATAAAATTTCGGGGCTCAATCGCCAGTGTTACAAAAATAAATTGCGGCGCAAATACTGACCCAGACAGCCTAGATCGAAAATCTAGTCTGCCAGCGCATACCAAGTTCAATTTAAACTAATAAGATAACAGGTCTGGGGACGGTAATGGCGCGCGTGGGAACACCGTCTGACCCGCAGCCGATGCAAGTATATTCATAATATCCTCACGACTGTATTCCTGAATGGGTAGGCTGAGTTGCGATTCGTCAGGCTTTAAGTTTCGTGGGATCACACTACTGGCACAATAAATACACCCAACAGTCACATACATAGTTCTGACCCCACACTAAGATACGAGTCTTGTGTCGTGGGTATCGGAAACTACGGGAGACATTTCCGTTTCACAAACTCCCAGACCAGAAACAAATATTTATGGAACACACAAACATTTGTCTCGGTGCGGGTATCGAACCCGCGGCCTCTCGTTTCGCAAGCTGGTGTCTAGCCAACTGCTCCACGGGGCTGTCAGCAATGAAACATCGCTTACTTTAACGGTAAAGAAAAATATCGTGAGGAAACCTGCACACCTAAAAATTCTTAGGAATTTCTTACGTGTGTAGTCCGCCAACCTGCACTCGGCCAGTGTAGTAGACTAAGCTCTAAACGCTCTCAATTGAAGAGGATGCCTGTGACCGTGGAACGTATACGGGCTGATGATGATGATAATGACACTACAGGCACCAGGACCTCATGACAACAAGGCACACTTTAAAAGCGAGTCTAACCCTGCCGTTCTTTTTGTATTTTTTATCTAATTTATCTTTTCACCCCATTAGCAAATATTCTAAGCATAGATCCTCTCATGGTTATGACCAGACAGATTCATTGACACTAAGCCTGCTGGTTTAAGATCATGCCCATATGGTCACTATGTCTCACTCAAATCAATAAAATACACCCAACAGTCATACATAGTTCTAACTCCACACTGAGGTATATCGGCGCAACCACATATAAGATACGCATATGAATGGGACTCGACTAGTTATGGAAACATAATTGATTAGATATTCATACATACATAATACATAAACTCACGCCTGTATTCCCCGAAGGGGTAGGCAGAGGTGCATTTCTGCACCCACATTTCGCCAGGTATGTATCAGTCCCACGTAATAGGGGGCGAGCCTATTGCCGTTTTTCGGGCACATTTCCAGACTCCGTGCTGTTACTGAGAATTTCCTAATGAAAAACCCAATAACACTTTGCCCGACCCGGGAGTCGAACCCAGGACCTCTAGATCCCACGGCACATACTTGTACCGCGAGACCACGAGGCAGTCAATTTTAATGTTACAATTTTAATAATTGCTTTGAATATCCAATTAATTATGTGTCCATAACTAGTCGAGTCCCATTCATATGCGTATCTTATGTGGCTGCGCCGATAGATACGTGTCTTGTATCGTGGGTATCAGAAACTACGAGACACTTTTCGGTCTCACAAACACCCGTCGTGGTGGCCTTGAGGTTTAGGCACGCGGTCGAGAATTTCGACGGTCGCGGGTTCAAACCCCAGGCACACAACTCTGACTTTTCGAAGTTATGTGTGTATTCACAATGAATTATCACGTACTTTAACGGTGAAGGAAAACATCTTGATGAAACCTGCACACCTAAAAAGTTCTTAGGAATTTCTTAGGTGTGTAGTCCGCCAACCCGCACTAGGCCAGCGTCGTGGACTAAGGCCTAAACCCTCTCAATGGTAGAGGAGGCCCGTGCCCAGCAGTGGGACGTATGTATATGGGCTGATGATGATGATGATGATGAAACACCCAGACCCGACACAAATATTTGTGGATCAAACACTTATCTCGTTGCGGGGACCGCAGCCCAAGGACTCTCGTTTTGTTCTAGTATTTAGCCAACTGCGCCACGGAGGGTAAAAAATCTCAGTCATTAGCAATGTTGGACGTCCATCCGCAAGACGAATAGACGACCCGGTAAAGTTAGATTGAGAATTATCGGAATATTTATGAACTTCTCATTTATATCCTTTGAAACTCTCAAACCTACAAGCCGCGATGTTTTCCTTCACCGTTAATGAGCGTGATAATTCATTATCATTCTTTTATTGATGTTCACGTAGTGCGTAAAAAATTGGTTTCCTCCGCCGAAGGTTACCACTTCGATTCCGCATAGATTTGATTAGTCAAGCTATATTTTTTTATGAAGTATTAGAAATTACGTCAAATAATTCTATGAAACAAACACAAAGAGGAAGACAAATAATATTTCAAGTTTACAAAAAATATTTTATACTGCTTGATGGAATCGAACCTACGAACTCTAAAATCACTATAGCTGTGATATTATAAAATAGGAATAAAACGACTAGAAAACAAAACAATTTATACGGAATATTGTACTAAAATTTTGTACCTAAAACTATATGTGATATATCTACCATCCTACAATATAATAATATGTAATAATAATCAACATTTCATTGTTCAATTACATATTTATTTATTTTATAATTAAATAATATTAAACCGCCTTCAACCGGGCGCAAATGATAAAAATAATCCTAAATTCTTGACTTAATCTCAAAATATATTTATCTTGAAAACGTAACATATTTTACGTGCAGACAATGCATAAAAAAACACTCATAAAAAACGTATAAACATGAAATGCATATAATATAAAATAACGGAAAGTATTTTAAATACAATGAGAATAAATACCGTTTTAATATGCGATAAAAGAAAAAAAAACATTTAATTTTAATCCGTGAGAAATATCAAAACGCATCGGGTGAATACACTTAATTACTCACATTATTTTTTTAAATCCACATTAACGGAAAAACTGCAATTGTTTCAAGTCAAACAGATTATACACAACACATAAAAATTCAAAATTTAAAACACATTACTTATTTTGTCAAACTAAACTGACAATTTGAATGGCGCCCGTTCGAAATTTAAACGCGGCCGCCGACGGTCATAGCGTGCGGTTGGTGGACTGTAAATGACCACAGTTTGCCGGAGCACCTGGTGTTAGGGTCGCGCGATCGCATCTCGACGTCATCCATTGAGTACCGATGCGCGTACGCAACGGCCTTATCGTCCTTACGGTTTTATTAGGGTTCCGCGCGTTGTGGAACCTTCAAGAAAATATTAAGGCTTTTGACATATTGTTGAGAAAAACAATGAAGTTTAAAATGAATATCTACAATTACGAAATTGTGTATTCTAAATTTATTTTTAAGGAAAACTTACGTATCTGGTTTTCTTGTCAATAACATGGCGACAACACAGAGGCGATGAAATTAACCATCAAATTCGATATTTCAAAAATAATAGTAAGGTAGTTTTATTTATGTTTATTGTTTTCCTATCACGTCAGAAGCATAGTATTATAGTATTGGAATAATCTGTCTATTGCGCTTACATGCTTCAAATAATTTTTTAATGTTTATTTTGAAATAATTTTGATAAATTTTCGTATTAAACGCTGATGAAATAGAAATACAAGGTAGGCCAAGGTTCTAGGCTTAGTGTATTGATTTTCCTCCTAAACGTTGCTCCTCCTGAACAAAATTTAACCTTCTATGAATCAGTTCTCATTTGTTGAGGAAGCCCTCGCCCAGCAGTGGGACGTATACGGGCTGATGATGATGATGAATCGGCTCTTAACATTTAAATTCACTACAGAACAAACAACACGAATTAGCCTCGCCCTTGCCATATTTTATCAGCTACTCGACATTGTCACTATCTTAGTGGGAAAACTAGTTATTTTCATAAACCTTCAACGAAACAAATTTCTTTTCCGCGTGTAATTTTTTCATGGGAGGTGCAATGTGGTTCAAATGGAGTTACGAATGGCAAAAATTGAGACCAAATAGACTAAATGTCGACCTAAGGTAAAAAAACGATTTCAACTGTTAACAGCCAAGCGAGTTCCACTTCCAAGTAATGAGTTAAATGACCCTAATGAATTAAATTGTTTATGCCATATAATATAGACCGCATTGACAGCCCCGTGTCGCAGTTAGCTAGACACCAGCTTGTGAAACGAGAGGCCTTGGGTTGGATCCTCGCACCGAGACAAATGTTTGAGCCACAAATATTCGTTTCGGATCTGGGTGTTTGTGAGACCAAAGAGTCTCTCGTAGTTTCTGATACCCACGGCTCAAAACTTATATCTTAGTGTGGGATTCAATAAAATACACTCTATGTATGTGACTGACACGTGTATTTTTTTTTTCTAACAAAAATGGAGTATCTTATTTAAAAAAAAATAAGACATTATGAACAGACGTAATACGTATTTTGGGCCAATTTAATTTTAATATCTTTTTAATAGCATTTTATTAATGCTATTATTTTCTATGTGATAAATAAAAGATCATTTCATTTAATTAAGTCTATTAGCCAAAAAAAACTCACAATAGTTTCCAAGAAACCACAAGAAAAATGAGTTATCGACCAACTTGAATCAATTACATTAAAGCCATTTAATCATTTTAATAAACAGCAATAACACTTCAAAATATTATAATAACACCAACTCAAAATGCCGAGCAACTTGTAATAAACAACGTAAATAAAACACCAAGACGTTAATTATTGAACGTAATTAATATTGTTATTTCAAACTTATCTTTATTGCAGGTTTTCTTTTATTATTTTTGCGTCAAACGTGCAACAAACAACAACTTGAATAGGTGTACAGATAAAGAAGTATTAGAATAACGCTAATAAAGTTGACAGGGATAGCAGAGTCGTAATTTTTCCTAATATATGAACAGGCTAGGCTAATTATATATAATCTACACAATTGTGTAGATTGGTAAATTATAATGGTCGAATAATATGATTCTTACTACATACATACATAAACTCACGCCTATAGAAAGAGGTACATTTCTGCACTCAATTTTCACCTTTCTTAACTGTCCACAGCATTTTAAACGCGATAAACTTTTATTCAAATGCCCAATGCACTCACTTTACAGTGCAGAACTTTTGATGAACCAAATGAACACAAAGGCTTTGATCAAGAAAAACCTATTTTAACGTAATTTTAACCGTGGGGCATAACTAGAAATATGATTTTAGCATGTCATATGGATACTATTTTTAGTTTTATCATCAGCCCATATACGTCCCACTGCTGGGCACGGGCTTCCTTTACAACCGAGAGGGTAAAGGAGGGTAAAGGGCCTAAGTCCGTCACGCTGGTCTAATGCGGGACTATTTTTTTGTAATTTGAAATAAATCTCAAACCATGTAGTATTTTCCACGTGGTTTTGCAAACGCCGTTCCGAATTCAGTAGTTTATGCAGTGTTCACGAAAGTCGTAATATCACTTTTTGGGTTGTTTGAAACTCGGTTAGTTTTACCACCGAAATGGAATACTGGCTCCGCTCTCTCCTGGACAAAACTGGGACAAAACCGGGACAACCGGACGGGCATGTGTGCACTTTGATTAAACGTTTCATTAAATTTTATTAAACTGTTCTGTTGGACTCATGACTTTAACATTGACGTGAGGACTCCCGTGCCATTACTCAGTTGGACTTATTTATTTTATTTACTTAATATACTTTCTTGTACAATATACGAGTACCCATAAAAAAATTAAATGAGATAAACAACTATGACAGTAAGAAATAGCTACAACAGGCGGTCGTTTCGCTAGCTGCGATCTCTTCCAGATAACTTTCGGTAATGGAATGAAAAGTTGTAATATAGGCTTAGTGTTATTTGATGTTCTCCATTGCACAGAATAAGGTTAAACATTAAAACGCAAAATTCAAAAAATAATTTAAAACCTGGTCATCTATACATCTATACAAATAAATAAAATTGTTGTGTCTGTTTGTAATATTGAAATAACCACTTTTTAATAAATGCATATGGATGTATACACGGTATATATACCAAAATAACGTTTTTTACAATTTTCTGTTTGTTCCGGCTAATCTCTGAAACGGGTGGACCAATTTTAACGGGACTTTCCTGATAAGGAGTAACTTAGGATACAAAAAAATATATATAATATTGACATACAAGTTATAAATAAAAAAATAATTAAGAATCGACTGTTAGGTGGAACGAAGTTCGCCGGATCAGCTAGTTAATTAATATGACAAATTGTATTCTGTTACAATGTTATTTTGTAATTATATAGATAAAATCAGTTGATCTAGAAGCAAGGTTAATTTATGTGTATTAAAAACTATTAAATTTTAAGTAGGTACTAGGATACCATACGCGCGAGGGAAGTAAAACAGATTGCAGTGACGATAGTACACAATTTAAACTTAAACGCAACCAAAAACAATTGAAGATATTGTCCATTGAAAGGAAGAAGTAACTATGGAAGCTGGTATTACAATAGAAGTAGTTTTTATTGTTCTATACGCGAAATTAAAACATTTTTCATATATTCTATATTTTATCTAAAATCGGGCAATGCTTAAAATAAGTTTGAGAAAATACTACCTCGGACTTAAAAAATACTGCCTCGTGGTCTCGCGGTACAAGTATGTGCCGTGCGATCTAGAGGTCCTGGGTTCGATTCCCGGGTCGGGCAAAGTGTTATTGGGTTTTTCTATTAGAAAATTCTCGGTAGCAGCACGGAGTCTGGAAATGTGCCCGAAAAACGGCAATAGGCTCGCCACCTATTACGTGGGACTGATACATACTTGGCGAAATGTGGATGCAGAAATGCACCTCTGCCTACCCCTTCGGGGAATACAGGCGTGAGTTTATGTATGTATGTATGTATGGACTTAAAGTCATTAAATCCAGCCAGATGGTATAAAAAAATACGACTTTACGTAATCTAACAAACCAGTACAAGATTGAGAAATCACATCGAGGTTAATGCTATACCGGAAAACTTAATTATGCGAGGAATATATGTAACATTACAATTCATCTAGAAGTGTGGAGAAAACATATTTATGTAAAATGTTTCCAAGACGAGACCACAGTATGTCTCCCACTGTCAAAAATATATCAGATCTCTTGTAGTCCAGACAAGCTTCAAACTCTATACGCTTCCTTTACAAGTCCTATTATCCGTTTTCAGGTTTAATATAAAAAATGCAACAAATTAAATCAAATCAAATCAAGCCCTAACGTCACACTGAGATACAAATCAAGTACCAGTCTTCTGTAGTGGGTATCAGATTTTAGAAACTACGACATATGTACTTCTGTACCAAATACCCACAACCGGAACAGACACTTGTAGATTAAACAAACATTTGTCTTGGCTCGGAAGTCGAACTCGCATCTTCTGGTTTTGCAGCCTCATCGCTAACCAACAAGAGCTGTCGATATTTAAATCATCTGTCTAACAGTTGAAAAATAATCTACAAACCCAAGACCATGAAAGCCATGGAAATGATATCTTATCACGGAAATTTGGCTCTTAAAACCCTTATTTATATGGACGAGTATTGATAAACCTCAAGTGGCTGACACTTAAAACCAATAGATGTGCTATCAGAGAAATATCGGACAGTTTCTAGAAAAGTTTTGCCGTTTATCAAACATGCAGTATGCGGTTTAGAGCTCAAATGGGAACATGCAAAACTACTTTCTGCTTGTGAACTTTTCACCAATGGGAAAAAAACTGAGAATACTAAATTCGATGAAATATGTGGCTTTTTTTCGTTTGAAATACATAATATAATTACCAACTCCTCCCTTATATTGTCTTTCTGATTAGCTTCGTTGCGGGATCATGACAAACTAGGTTCCCTTAGATCCGATGAGCTTCATTTCTTGGCGTCAATACTATGCGTGCCGCTGTTGATCCTGGCGCACAGGATTTTTGTGGTGGGATAAGGCCAAAAAATATAAATACCATTTACGTATACTTTTGAGTCTGGAAATATGTCCGAATATCAGCAATTATGTCGCTCCCTCTTACGGCTACACAATCAGCGAAATGAGGGCCGCGAAATGCACCTCTGCCTATCATTTAAGGGATACAAGCGTCAATGTGTAACATACACATTTGCATGTTATATGCAATATTTACCGTATGTATCATCATTATCGCCAGCCCATATACGTCCCTATTTATTTATTTTTTATTTATTTAATATACTTTTTTGTACACTATACAGGGAAAAATAAATGACATACAACTTAAAAGATATATAGTTACAACAGGCGGTCTTATCGCTAGCTGCGATTTCTTCCAGACAACCCACTGGAATGAAAAGTTGTAGTTGTGGCAGCTGTCTTCAAAAATACATACATTCATTCAAAAATTCATATATGAATAAATACATACATACATAAATATACACATATGCATATATAAACAGTGTACATTTTATAAATAATAAATATAATAAATACACCCAACAGTCACATACATAGTTCTGATCCCACACTAAGATACAAGTCTTGTGTCGTGGGTATCAGAAACTACGAGAGACTTTTCGGTCTCACATACACCCAGACCCGAAACAAATATTTGTGGATCACACAAACATTTGTTTCGGTGCGGGGATCGAACCCGCGGCCTCTCGTTTCGCAAGCTGGTGTCTAGCCAACTGCGCCACGGGGCTGTCAATAGAAGAGATAATTACCGAGATGTACATACATGTCCCTACTGCTGGGCACGGGCCTCCTCCATAACTGAGAGTTAGTCAACTGTTAGTTAGTAACCTTAGTCCACCACTGCCCCTCTATATAAGTTATAACATTAAAATTATGCACTGTATAACGGCATCCAGGATGTTTTATGACATTGCGCACGGTTATATCATATGACAAAAACACCAGAATAGCAATGAATAGGATATACCGGTGGAGTGTATAAAAAGTCATATGATCGGTAAGGGGCTAGTCACATCAGCCGCGATTTCATTAAAGTATCGGCACTCCACAATAAAATTCACTTGAAATGATGCTTTTAGTTTTCAATTGACTTTGCGAAGTTATGTGTGTATTCAAAAAGAATTATCACGTACTTTATCGGTGAAGGAAAACATCGTGAGGAAACCTGCATACCTAAAAGTTCTTAGAAATTTGTTAGCACTAGGCCAGCGTGGTGGACTAAGGCCTATACCCTCTCAGTTGTAGAGGAGACCCGTGCCCAACAGTGGGACGCATATGGGCTGACGATGAAAGTAAAGTCGGCGAAGATTATTAGATTTTAGAATGAAATTGAAAAAAAATCACAACATAGATAGAGCCAATCATTTTAAGTGGTATTTCTACAATACTGGCAACAGATAATAAAAATAATAAAATAAGACAGTCTATTGTAAGTCGCAGGTGTTTTAAGTACCTACTTAATGAGTATCCACTCAGCGCAGCCTCATATTGTGACGTAAGCCATCATATGAAGCTGATTTTCGATGTTCACTTTTTATACTTCAAATCGAGTAGCGAATATAAATAATGTAAAAAAATTATACTATGCCAGTATGAAAAAGTCATAAGTAAACATTCTTTACTGCATGACATTGACCGTGACAACGGGGAAGCTGTTTAAAATTCATGATTTTCATTAACTCGTAGAAAATAACGTTATAAATATTCTTTTGTCGAATAATATGTGACAAAGATGTTAAAATAAATGGATACATGAAGACGCATTCAATCTTAGTTTAAAGCCTATTTTATTTGTTTTTTTTTCATTTTTAGTCATCATGGACCCGTACGTGTTTAAATGTATGGATAAAATTATAAATGCTCCAAAATGATAGGTGTATATTTTTTTAACATGACTTCTTAGTCCTTGTTATGTTATAAATACATGGCCCTATCTTCACCAATCATAATAAAAATGTTAAATGAATAACTATTTTTCTCATTGTTATTATAAGGGTGAAAGTTTGTGAGTGTTCGGCTGGTCAAATTTAAATGAATTGTAAACTTAAAGCAGCTTACACCCTGAATTTCTAACTACTTTTATCATTAAAATCTAACTTGACATGTGTAAAACCGCTCATATATTTAAGTTACAAAAATGTAATCGATGATTTGCCATAAAAATCTTTGTATATCTTACAGCACGTAGTTGGAAAGGCACATTATATTACTATTAATCACAATCGGATCTCGTAAAGCAGTCCTACAGACAGGGATTCCCTCAATGATTTCACCAAGACGCCGACTCTCGACGTCGTGACTCGCATCCTATTATAGTTGTTATATTTTGCAATAGTACGTGATAGCCTTTGCTAAAGTAGTTCAGTAAGTTTCTGATAGATGGCGCTATATTCAATTTATTCGTATGATATTTTGTCTAATATTGAAAACAGGAGAGATGTTTTTATAGAAAATGATTAACATAGAATTCTAGTCAGACGAGGAACTTGAAAGGATGAAAGACGGAGTTTTTAAGAGCTAAGTAAAGGGCTGACTATTCTTGAATTAGCTTCCAATTAACTCTCTTTAAAAAACCTATGATTCATAACCATAATCCTAAAATAAATTTTACAAAAATAAAATCCTGCCTACCTCTCCGCGAACAAATATGAAAGCGTAAGTATAAGTATGTATTGCGTTATTGGAACACGCATAATTTATTACATTTTTAAATTCCTTTAAATGGAATACAGCGCCACAATCCTGCTGCAATTAATTGTTTGTAATAGCATTGGATAACCTCTATATAAATTAAGAAGTGAATGTCTTAATAAACCACGTGATGCAGTTTCGAAATAAGTAGATAGAGTAAATATCCTTCGTGCGTTGCATTACTATCTCTCGAGATTGCCACACTGAGTTATGCCTTTAGGAATATCGTTAAAAGCAAGATATATTACCTAGGGATTAATTATTTATCTCGAATAAACTTTTACGGGTGGGTCAGTACTTTGAAAATAAATTAAATTAAATAGTATATTGAATCTATAAAATGTCAAATACATCACTTAGATTCAGTCATATCAAAATATAGTTTACTTCGTTCGGAAGGCAGTCATCACTAGAGAAGAATGGGCAAGTAACTCTAGTGTTGCTCTTTCCTTTCAGTTGTTATTTTTGAAAATAAGCAAAGTTTATTATATTTAATCCTTTCAAATCTTATGCGAATGTGTGTTACGATTGCAAGCCCAAACCTCGAAAATTGATGAATTATGTTTTTCTGATAAATATAAACAATTAACTTTTTTTTCATATCCTGCCCAGTGATTTGTGCAGTTTGCAAACAAATACACAGTCACAAAGACACCTAATCAAAAATCCACAGAAATGTATAAAACTGAATGTTCTTATGCCACACAAATAAAAAAGTTTTATGCATTTCATAAAATGATGTTTTGCTACAAGCCAGGTGCTATGCCCCAGTGTGTGCACTGCAACGAAAAGCCTCGGGCTTAAAACCCGTAGGTACTGACACAAATATTTATTCCAGCCAAAAATTGTTGCTATACTCTGGATATTCTCGAAAAGTTTCTACAAGTTTCTGATACGCACAAAAATGAGCTGCTCTGATTCGGAAAATTTAGTCTTTGTATCAATATTATAAAGTATCTGTTGATTGGAAAAGAGCAACACTAGTGTTTCTTACCCGTTCTTGTCTAGTGATGACTGCTTTCCGAACAGGGTGGTAAACTAAATTTTTAAAATGACCGAACCTAAGTGATGTACTTGACTTTTTATAGATTCAATCAATATTATTTCATTTCATTTTAATTATTTCATGTTAAATTTGATCTGGACCACTTATTCTACTGTTGGGTGTATCCAAAGATTTCACTGATTGTATTGTCAGAAATCTAGGTCAAAACTTGGAACCCTAGAACGCAATGAGTCACGTGGGTCAGCGTCGACAACGCGCATATCGTCGCTTACAACCCGACACGGCTAATCGAGTCACGAGCCTAGATGGACCTATTAAAAATACGATTCTAAGCGGTTTACATTTTAATTAATTTATTAGGTACTTTTATTGTAGTTTTATTACATCAATAAATAATAATAGCCTTCTCTTTGTTTGATGGGGAACAAGCTTAAATTCACCAAGCTGTCTTAGTACAGGGTTTCTGCTCAAGTTGTTTTACAGTTGAATATACCTACATACATATTTTTTTTTTTTATACGTAACATACATAATGTGCATTTCTGCACTCATAGTTTGGCAGATATATATCAGTTTCGCGTAATAATCGCCGTTTTTCGGGCCCATTACCAGACTCCGTGCTGCTACTGAGAATTTCCAAATGGACAACCCCAATAAATCTTTTGCCCGACCCGGAAATTGAACCCCAGACCTTTAGATCACACGGCACACACTAGTGCTGCTTGACAACGAAGCAGTCCTGGTTTTATAAGAAATCGTAAGTTAAATGAGACATTTATAAATAATTCCATAAGTCGCAAATTAATTATTGTACAAACTTATTAATATCCAAGCCTTTTTATACTTTGAAATGTAATGAAATGACCTTTTATTTACCACGTAGGCAAAAATACAGCACACGTATGACACTTCAATATATTAAAAAAAAAACTGGCATAAAATAAATATTATGTATAATACGCTGGTCAATATGTTTTTTTACTGGGTATTTTAATTTTATTTTTATTCGAAAAGGTCCTATTTCACATCAATTATAAGAGGTATAGGTGGGCCTTTGGAATTTCTGAAACGTCACGATCATTTAGAAGTTAAAACTACTACAAGAGCCTAATGCAGCCCTGCCTGAGACTTGATATGCTGTTCCTTAATATTATGTCTATAGAGAAATAACTTACCTATATACCTATATACCGGGGCTCTACCTCTCTCCTCTGCAAAGGAATTCAATAGACTTGTTTTCATTTGCCGTATAAAAGCGGTAGGTGCGGTAACTATTTAAGGGCAAGACTGCATTCTGATACTAAAAAGGGTCTGAATGGCCATTGATCTTTTTGAACTGCACCTACATGGTCGCACATAAGTAGTTTTGTTATTGCGAATATGGTTGCATATAAGTTCTTTATTAGTTTTGCCTTATCATCTACAGCCCCGTGGCGCAGTTGGCTAGACACCAGCTTGCGAAACGAGAGGCCGCGGGTTCGATCCCCGCACCGAGACAAATGTTTGTGTGATCCACAAATATTTGTTTCGGGTCTGGGTGTATGTGAGACCCTCGTAGTTTCTGATACCCACGACACAAGACTTGTATCTTAGTGTAGGATCAGAACTATGTATGTGACTGTTGGGTGTATTTATTTATTATTTATCTAATACTTACACCTATGGACACATTCATACATATTACCCATCATCAACAGCCTATATATGGGACCACTGGGCACGTGCCTCCTCTACAACTGAGAGGGTTTAGGTCTTAGTCCACCACGCTGGCAAAGTCAAAGTCAAAGTCAAAATATCTTTATTCAAATAGACTTTTACAAGTTCTTTTGAATCGTCAATTTTACACATCTTAATTTTTTAAACTATTGCCGCTTCGAAACGTGTTATAGCTGTGGAGAAGAAACGGCAAGAAACTCCCTCAGCAACACGACATGTCATTTTTTTCTTTAAAAAACAGCAATATAATTATGTCTTTTTTTCATTACATTATTTAAATTTTACATTATAAATGTCATAACGATACAAACTGTAGCAACAAAACAAAACTCCGATCAATTTACTTACTCCCAGGGCTTATTATCTTCAATAAAATCTGAAACTTTATAGTATGCTTTTTTGTAAAGCTTATCTTTAATTGATTTCTTAAACATTGTCAAGGGAAGCTCTCTAATAGCCTTCGGAAGTTTGTTATAGAAGCGTATACATTGCCCCATAAAAGAGTTATTAACTTTCCGGAGACGAGTTACGTGTTGAACGAGATTACATTTGTTCCTAGTATTTTTATTGTGTACATTACAAATTTTATTAAATTTATCAAGATTCTTTTGGACGTACATTAAGTTTTCGTATATAAACTGACAAGTGAGGGTAAGAATATTTATTTCCTTAAATTTTTCTCTAAGTGAAGCCCTGGGACCTAAATTATAAAAAATTGGCCTCGTGCGGGTTGGCGGACTACAGACCTAAGAAATTCCTAAGAACTTTTAGGTGTGCATCGTGAGTAACACGATGTTTTCCTTCACCGTTAAATTAAGTGAATTCATTGTGAATACACACATAACTTGGAAAAGTGTGTGCTTTGGGTTTGAACCCGCGACCGACAAAATTCGCGACTGCGCGCCTAAACCTCAAGGCCATCACTACTTTGTATACAAATACATATTACATATATGTAAACAAACCGTGATTGAAAAGTTATATTGGTAAAATTTATGATGAATACAATCAAGTAACAATTATTTTAATTATTATTTTGTTAACTTCAATGCTTTCATAATCACTATTAATATCTTTGTTTTCGATCACGGTGTGTTTACAGTCTGTAAACTAGTTTGAAATTGGGTTTGACTGGTAACGTAGGTACTGGTTATGACCAGAAAACCCAATGTACAATAACAACTCTCATGGAAATTCCAAAAGCGATTACGAAGTCCCATACGATCTCTCCAAAAGGTGATAAAAACAAGAATCCATTTCTATTTCCCTGTTAATATTACACTTGATTAGACTTGTTGATCTCGCGATATTTGTTTCGTTGAGATCCCGGACAAAATATTATTGAGTTTTTCAATAAGAAAGTTCACAGTAGCAGCATGGAGACTGGAGATAGGGGCCACTGAGGTTGCTGGGCGTACTGCGGGGGCGGTACACTATGATTAAAGTAACCCCGAGATTTGCGGCAGAGGGCGTGATCTCTTGACTGTCGCGGACGATCACAAAAGGTGAGAGTCCAAAATAGTGTAAGTGGAGGTCTTCTCAAGCCCTCTCAATTTTAACGAGTCCATAATTGGACGGTGTGCTGGGCGGCAGCGAACCATTTTGGGCGCTTCACGCCCTGAGATGCCGTAATGCGCGTGATGGTCACCGAGAGGTTTTAATCGGTATCCTGGCGTAGGATTTTGGTTAGGGACCCAACTCAGCAAAGCGGACAATTGTTCGGCGCGCCCCGACATACCTCTTTCGGCATCCCCCGAGGTACCGAACAGGGGAGCTTAAGGCGCTTTCCTCTAGTAAAAAAAAAAAGAATGGAGATGTGCCAGAAAACGGAAATAGGCTCGCATCTCTTTACATGGTACTTGAAAAGCTGTTGGCGAAATTGAAACGTAATTGTAGAAATATATTACTGTCTAACCAACAGAACAGCTGAATAAGATAAGAAGGGAAATAGACAGTATTTTTTATGGGGACGAGTGTCGCCGCTTGTCTGTCACCTATTTCATTCTACTACGGTCATACGAACAATGATAAAAATTTCAAACAAAAATGAAGGGCTGCTATTGGTTGTCACACATTTATAAAAGTCACGATGTTACACGCAACCCAAATTACTAAGAAGTGGCGGCTTCAAACATATGATAGTCTAATCGTAGGTTAGTCACGTGCTGACATTTCCTTTCTAGACTTATTCAACTGTTCTGTGATCTAACCCTTTAGAGGTAAAGTCGTAAATGTATGTATGGGAATGTAATCAAAACTAATGACAAAAAAATATCTCTTTTCAGTATATTTAATAATGCCGGCCCGATTAATGTTTTGTTAGCTTTGAAGGACACCTTCGGCTTTGAGCAAAAACTCATTTAGGGTTAATATTTTTTCTTTGTACCGTTGTTGTTAGAAGCAAAAACATTATCAATGAAATGATTTGTGATATTTTTTGCTTAAAACGCTTTATAATTTATTTGATGGCATTTCTGTTATTAAACATTAGATTTACTACAAAACAGCCGCTAGGTCACTGACATGTCATTATTTAAATTCCCTGGTATTCCAATGTGACTTTTCGAAATCAATTGTAGGTACCTATATGTCATCATCATCAACATCAGCCCATATAATATGGCCACTGCTAGACACGGGCCTCCTCTACAACTGAGAGGGTTTAGGCCTTAGTTCATCACGCTGGCCTAGTACGGGTTGGCGGACTACACACCTAAGAAATTCCTAAGAACTTGTATCCTTAACGAATTATCACACTCTAAACGGTGAGGGAAAACATCGTGAGAAAACCTGAAATTAGCAGTTTAGCAGTAACTGATTTCACAGGATTTTTTTTAAAGAAGTATTTTGATACTCCAAGTAACATAAGCTCATCATAGGGATATAAGGTTTAACCCCTCATTAGACGACACCTGTGCCCAAAAGTGGGACGTTAATTAAGCCAGAAAGGTATCTCAATGTATACACCTAATATATGGTGATACTAGTGGCGGTACTTCCATAGAAGCCCAAGACCCAGCTTGCCTTACAAAATTCCGAATAATAATATTTATGCTTTATATGTTTAAAAGCAAATCGACATATAAATAAGAATACACTGACTCCACAATAAACAATAATAAACTAGACATTACACAATTAACGTGTAACCCTTTTGGGCTTCTATGGAAGTACCGCCACTGATCCAAACGGATACGAAAACTGAGTCACGTTTTTCTATCCATTAATTATTTACTACTCCACTGTTATTATAAACAAACAAATCCTATTGCACCACTTACAGCAAAGTTCACGGTCTATGACGTCATCAAAACGCGTGACGTCATTCGTTGCGTAAATTCTTTGAGAATGACCGAACGGCAGTGTCCGTATAACACTATTGTAAGTTTATTAGAATATCAAGGTCTATATTAAACTTACGACGGATATTATAGTAAAATATATTAATTGATACTCTTCGTGGCATAGTGGCTAACAGTTTGTGAAATGAATGGTTGCAGG
The DNA here is from genome assembly GCA_907164795.1 of Hemaris fuciformis. Taxonomy (NCBI): domain Eukaryota; kingdom Metazoa; phylum Arthropoda; class Insecta; order Lepidoptera; family Sphingidae; genus Hemaris; species Hemaris fuciformis. The sequence continues at coordinate 5,033,996 of OU015454.1, forward strand.
TTCTATCTCCATCGAATAAAATATTTATGTGATAAATTAATATTGTTCCGAGTCTAGCCTAAAAATGACTGGCGTAAGGAGGGTCTGAACATACTATAGTTTAGTTTAAAATAGCTAAAAATTGACGATTCAAAAGAGCTTGTAAAAGTCTATTTGAATAAAGATAATTTGACTTTGACTGCTTTGATTATCCTAACGAGGATACATGCATTAGTGCAGGTATGTAAGTTTTGTACACGAGATCATATCGAGTAAATGAACGAGAAAACAAAAAAACGATCGCGTTCGAAACTTTGACATAATCTTCAAACTGTACCGAGCTTGCATTACTTAAATATTTGCCTCGTGGTCTCGTGGTACAAGTATGTGCCGTTCGATTCCCGGGTCGGGCAAAGTTATTATTAGGAAATTTTCAGTAACAGCACAGAGTCTGGACTGATACATACCTGGCGAAATGTGGGTGCAGGAAGGAACCTCTGCCTACCCCTTCGGGGAATACAGGCGTGAGTTTATGCATGTGTATGTATGTAAATATTTGAAAGATGGCCACCTGGGCCAACTCGCACTAGGCCAGCGTGGTCACTAAGGCCTAAACCCTCTCAGATGCAGAGAAGGCCCGTGCCCTACAGTAGGTCGTATATGGGCTGACGATGATGATTAAGACGATGATGTCCGCTTTACAAGATGGTATCTTTAGCAACATACCTGCAGATTAACATCACAATGAGATATTACTATTCACTCGGAACACTGGCTTATCCGATTCGAGCCAAGTTCCATTCTCATCTGTGTTTATTTCATTTACGCCCGGAATAAGAACTGTAATTGACAGCCCCGTGGCGCAGTTGGCTAGACACCAGCTTGCGAAACGAGAGGCCGCGGGTTCGATCCCCGCACCGAGACAAATGTTTGTGTGATCCACAAAAATTTGTTTCGGGTCTGGGTGTATGTGAGACCGAAAAGTCTCTCGTAGTTTCTGATACCCATGACACAAGACTTGTATCTTAGTGTGGGATCAGAACTGTTGGGTGTATTTATTTATTTTACTTTAAGTACATACAACCAATTACCTAGGCTACTTAGTATATGAGGGCAAGAAACATTTTTTAAATACTAGTGATAGCCTCGAGATTTAGGAGCGTAGCCAGATTAAAAATGTCAGAGGTCACATGTTCAAACCCCAGGCACTGTGTGTATTCGAAGTTATGTGTGTATTCACAATCAATTATCACGTACTTTAACGGTGAAGAAAAATATCGTGAAAACCTGTACACTTATTATTATTTTTTAGAAATTTCTTAGTTATGTAGTTCGCCAACCCGCACTAGGCCATCGTGGTAGACTAAGGCCTAATCCGTGGCAGTAGTAGAGGCGGTCGTTGTCCTGCAGTGTATATATGGGTTGATAATGATGGTGATGATGATGAAATAATTTATAATAGATCCCAGAACGCAGTTATAAATGATATGAACAACAATCACTATCCAAGCGGACGCCCTGCAGCACGATGGTCCGACGACTTGAGAAAGGTGGCGGGTAGCGGATGGATGAGGGCTGCTCAAGACCGGGATGGTTGGCACCTACTTGGGGAGGCCTTCGTTCAGCGATAGGCTGAGTAGAAGCGGATGTAAATATCATCGTCAATATTGTAATTTCCAGATATAATTTCAAATATTTTTTTAGTAGAGTTTGTGTGTTATGGAAATCACGTTCGTACTGTACCGTTGAAGGAAAACATAATAAGGAAACTTACTCGAGAACTCTATGCAAATTTACACGAGAAATGTTTGTCTACTCGTAATTTGAGAAATTTCTCGTGAACCGTGAAAATTAATAAAAAATAGCTGACATCTTTGATTCCGTCTAGTCTGTTTCTTAATCAATACTGATTATAATCATCGTTACAAATATTTTAGCCCCAAAGAAAAAAGAAAATACGTATTTATATTCCCAGATGAGATGGTCCATTTACAACACGACATGGGCATAAAAAAATCACTATTATTTGACAAATTAGACATCACAACTACGTCATCAATGTCAGTATTCACTACATTGTTAACCAATCAGGAACTTACAATTTGTCCATTGTCAGCTACCGACAGAGCACCTTTCTACCAAGTCCATTTGTGTCTAACCAATTTAGCCGAGACTCTATTTTAAAGAGAATAAGATGTACAATCTTTTGGCAAGGTTGATAACAACTGTCAGTTAAAATTGTAGAGGTTAGTCGATCTGGATGAATGGGAACAAGACTAGGAAATGCGAAGTATGTTGGTCTACGTGTGTTGTCTATAAAAATAGACTGTTCAAACAATCGCAGGTAATTTCTAGTTTTGATTTCGTCTGCTTGGACTTCAGAAGATATATGCAATTTGTAAAGCCAGTTTTAACAAATTTATTCCAATTTTTGGAACAGTAATTAAAATTAGACGAAGTCAAATCCATCTTTGCCTCCACTGTAGTATCTCTAGTAGTGAAGTTAACAGTCTCCTAAACGACAAACCTTCATAGTAAAATACTTCTGCAAGAAAATGTATGCCTATATCTAGTTAGATTCCAGTTAATAGAAATTCCATATTTGTGAGACCGAAAAGTCTCTTGTAGTTTCTGATACCCATGACACAGGACTTTTATCCTAGTGTAGGGTCAGAACTATGTATGTGACTGTTGGATGTATTTTAATTACGTAAAGGTTTTGAATCAACTTACGTTTGCATCAGTTCTCAATACTTAGGGACTGGAAAATCCTACGTACTTTGAATTACCCATGACATAAGTAAAGGATGTATTATATTGTGCGGACCGGTATTTTGTCGCATGATTATTACAAGAGTCTTTGGTGTCATTATTTGTGTCTCTTTTACAACTTTTGTGAATTTAAAAAAATCAGTGTATATTATACTTATTCATCATAGGGGCCGTTCAAGTATTTCGTAAGCACTATGGAGGGGCGGGCTTTGCTTTGCTTATGCTTGGATGACATGGGGGGTAGGGGAGTTTAGATGATGATTACGTCATCGGTAGTTAAATCTATTTTCTTATTTTTAAAATTATAATTATAATATAAAAAAAAACATTAATAGAAAAATGTTTATGTAAGCATGGGGGGAGGGGGTAAGAGCTTTACTTACTTTTGCTGACAAGTGGGATGGGGGCGTAAATAATTGTAATAAATCTGCTTACGTAATACTTGAACGGCCCCATAGTAAACAATAAAATAAGCTCTTTTCATAATGAGTTTTGTATGGTTTAAATTTATACATTATATTATAATTGCCGTAATACATTAATACTATTTTTATTACACTGGATTTTTATATTCTAATTAAGATAAGAAAAAATATTATCTAAAGCCACTAGCATTTAAGAAGCCTAATTTGTCATTCCTGACTATATACAGGTTGTAAAAAGACCGAGATCGAATACTAATATATTACATGTAATAGTTATGGCCGTTACAAACACATTGATGCTAAAAACAACTCAAAAAAAAAAACGTCTTCCTAATCACCACATATATTTAATAGATACTTATGGTTATTAGGAAAACGTAATTTTTTTTACTTTTGTCGGTTTATTTTTTAACATCAATGTGTTTGTAACCAACGTAATTTGCCTGTCTTAGTTTTAAAACACGGTCTTTATACACAGTATATTTAAAAAAATCGAAATAATTATTTTTTTATTGCATTTGAATACAGAACAGGTATTATTTTTTTAATCTTTTCAATTCCCCATTCATGGCCAAAAAATAAAACATAAACAAAACAATAACTTTGCGAGTGTGTTTCCCATCGACCACAACGCCGTATTTTACTTATGACACAGGCAGCACGTTTTGAAACGGATGTTACTTCACGTGACCGCTACAATATGGTCCAAGACCAAAAAACTATAGGTTTTCCTGCACAAACTCGTTTTAAGCTCTGTATCCATGCACGTCTTGTAGCACGTGCGTTATTAATTATATTTCCTTTTTTAATTTCAAACCTGTTTGTATCGTAAACATCGGCGAAAAATTGCCGCATCGTTTATGAATTAATTAGGGTTCTGTATACCAATTAATACAAGTGAAATCCATTTACGAATTCACGCCTAAATCGTTGATCTGATTTTGATAAATTTTGAACAGTGGCAGACACAGAATTCACATGAAACGATGGAACTCTGCCAGTCCTCACACGGACCTAGATCGTCTTTACCCTGTAAATGAATTAATCAGAACTAAAAATACAAGCGAATCTCTTTTTGGCGGAATACGGCAAAACCAAAGGAGGGTTATGATTTTGACAGGCTATGTATGTATGTATGTTCATCTGTTCCCTCATAACTCCTCAACTACTAATTAGAACTAGACAAATGAGGTATCGTTAGAAGCATCTTGACCGTACGCTGGTTATAAGCTATATGACGTGCCACTAAATCTAATGTGGCGCCATCTAGCAGTCATAAGTACTGTGTTAAAATAATAATTTGGATAAATATGCCGCGTTTGGTATAATTGGAAAGGGCGTTACTTGTACATTTCATAAATTTTATTTTATTTTATTTATTTTATTTTATTTTATTTGGGAAATATACAGAACAATCACAATCAAAAAATACAAAACAAAAATATAAACACAATCCAAAGCAATTTCCACTTATAGGTAAAGCACAAAAAAGAAGAAGTGAACGACTAAACTAACAAGAAATTACATTATACAGAAACAAAAAGCATCGAATACAAAACAAAAAGCAGTTATACAAAAACACCTAAACTAATCTAACACTTACTTACACTAGAAAAAAGTAATTTTTTATAATTATCTAGCGACTCAAAAAATATGTCGATGTTGGAGAAATGTATATTATAATTTTTAGTCGACCTGCGAACAAACATATTTGATCCATAATTAGTTCGAGGTATTGCGGACTGAAACGTAAATTGATGTTACTACGGCACTAAAATATTTAAGTATAACATTGTATATCTGTTGTGGTCAGGGAATACATCCTGATGTCTCCTAAAACTTCCCTCCAAGCCTAAACTTCCCAGCTGTTACCTCCCAACCCAATGATATTTTTCGGTGAACTGCGTTTTAATCATCATCATCATCATCAGCCCATATACGTCCCACTGCTGGGCACGGGCCTACTCTACCATTGAGAGGGTTAAGGCCTTAGTCCACCACGCTGGCCTAGTGCGGGTTGGCGGACTACACACCTAAGAAATTCCTAAGAACTTTTTTTTAGGTGTGCAGGTTTTATCACGATGTTTTCCTTCATCGTTAAAGTACGTGAAAATTCATTGTGAATACACACATACTTCGAAAAGTCAAAGGTGTGTGCCTGGGGTTTGAACCCGCGACCGTTGAGATTCTCGACCGCGTGCCCAAACCTCGAGACCATCACGACTTAAACTCTAAACTAAATTTAATACGGAACCACAACATATAATATTCAAAAACTTTTAATATGACTTTCTTAGATATAAATCGGCATTCCGGTTCCAGTAGTCAGCGCAACGTGACTTCGCAGAAAAAATAATTATTATAATGATGATGATATATTAGTATTTTTTGTTATTTGACTGCGTCGTGGTCTCGCGGCACAAGTACGCCGTGCGATCTAGAGGTCCCGGGTTCGATTCCCGGTTCGGGCAAAGTGTTATAAGGTTTTTCCATTAGGAAATTCTCAGTAACACCCCGAAGTTTGGAAACGAGCCCGAAAAGCGGCAATAGGCTTGCTCTCTATTACATGGGACTGATGGCATACCTAGCGAAAGGTGGGTGCAGAAATGCACCTCTGCCTACCCCTTCGGGGAATACAGGCGTGAGGTTATGTATCTATGTATGTTGTATTTTTTGTTTGATAATATGACACTAATATTTATGTAATACTTAATGATAATAATGTCATCGGGGGATTTATACAATAGAAAAAAAAAATCTTTCGACTCTTCGTACGAACCGTTATTTTATAATCTGCTGTGTAAAAAAATGGTTATGTTCACACCTCAGGTTCCATAGACGCCCATATTAGAAATCGTTCAAATTGTTAAAAGTAGTTTTCAAGTTAATTCGTAAAACCAATTAAATCTTTCCCTTTATTAGTGAAGATACCAGGCAAACATAATTTCAAGATGGTCGTTTTAAGGACTTTGTAGACTCGTACATCAAACCTTCGAAGCCCTCTTAAGGTTTTAAAGAGTTTGATAAGATTTATTGTTCAAAATTCAATGGGCGTGCTCATAATTTTACCGAGCAATATTTTATTTTATTTAAAACTTTATACACAGAACTGTATATAGGCGGACTTAATGCCTGCGGCATTCACTAACAGTCTACCTTAGGGTGGCGGAGAGATGTAGCATGATTGGTGTAAAAAAGAATAACAAAAGAATATATGAAAAAGATACAAACCAGTATCTTTAAATAAATATCTGATTTAAAAACAACCTAAAGTATTAACACAAAGGTTAATATAGCAATTATGAGGTACATAAGTTTTTTACTTACATACTCACGCTTGGATATTTTTTTATAGGAAAGGAGGCAAACGAGCTAGTGAGCCACCTGATGTTAAGTGGTCAACACCGCCCATGAACCCCCACAAAACCAGAGGAATCATCGGTGCGTTGCCGGCCTTTGATCTATGAAGAGGAAAGCAGAGGTTTATATCGAATCACGTTTCACTTGCTCTGTTCTACTTTGAGAGAGGGAGGGACTATTACCGTCTTTTGTCCACATCTCCAAACTATTTAGGTAATGTTATTAAGAATTTCCTGGAAGAAATCTCAAAAACACCGAATCCGACCCGCCCTACCCGGGAATCGAAGCTGTGAGCGCAAGAAACCGTATCATCTAATACGAGTATATCTTTTCCTTTTTCTATCCAGGCTGGTTCAAAGTTTTATTCTGACATTATAAAAATTGGGAAAACTTGTAGGGCTAAACATGAATATATGAATGAAGCCCTGCACGTAATACGATGCTTAATGTTCTTCCGCCATTTAATCAGCATTATGAAGACTAATTGTTCGTAATCACGAAGTTGTCTTTCAATTCTAACGCAACGTTTCAATAGTGTTGAAATGGCTGCTAATGCCTTCCTCAGTTGAGGGAAGGTCGAAACATTATGTGCGTATAATATTTAATAGATTCTTATCGCAGATCCAGAGCAGAATTACCTTACATAGTTTTTATTATATACCGAGATTAATCTTATTTAAAATAGTTTTTTTAATTTATTCTAGTACGACGAAGCGATACTACCGTACCAGACAGTAAGCACGATGTCGTCCAAATAGAGCATCAAGTGACGAAAGACTTACATTTTAACTCGATACCCCCATGCCGGCTTTCTGAGATGCTATTTCACGCTACTATGTCTACTATTATACGAGTACTACTATTTACTTGTACCTATTCACATCGAATTATGACTAACTTTAACGGTGAAGGATAACGGCGTGGGGAAACCTAAACTAAAAGGCCTTAATAATTTCCTAGGTGTGTAGTTTGACCACCCGCAATAGGCCAGCGTGGTAGACTAAGGCCTAAACCCTTTTTAGCCGTAGAGGAGGCCCGTGCCCATCAGTAGGATATATTTGGGCTAATATTTTCAATGATACTACTAGTACTATTATCATGCATTTCAACGGTGAATAAAAACAACGTGATGATAAAGAAGCAGTAAAGAATTTTCCTCTTATTTGAAACTATCAGAGGAACACACATACGCTGACATAGGTAACGTGCGTGTCGATCAAGAAAAACTCGAGATCTGTCAGGAAATCGTGGCAATCGCAGTTGGTAATCCCACTTACACAATTTTCTACTGGCACGAGAAAGTGTCCAAACCTGATGGCAGGTTGAGTGCAGTCCTAATAGAAACCCTACTGACAAAAAATTACTATCATCTCTCACTATTCGGCCTATTCTTTACCGGATTTCTTGCTTGGAAACTTTGGAAGGTTTTTCTAGACGGTAATAAAAATCTAACCAGCACAGAGCGCCTAATGCAGTTAATACGCAACATTACTACATATTAAATTTTAGTCGACTGACGGTATAACGAAAACCGCAGGAGGCCGTTGGATGCAGACTGTTTGCGACAAAGCGCTTTGGAGGTCTTTGAGGGAGGCCTTTGTCCAGCAGTGAACGTCTTTCGGCTGATGATGATGATGAAATTTTAGTCGAGCCAGCACATCCGTTTCCTTCTGACTAAGGCATCTAACATTTTATGCGCAAGTTTTGCAATCAGTAACAGTAAGCCAAACATTGCGTGCATAAAATGTCCATTGCCCTTAATGAGACATACTTGCTCTCTGATAAACGGTAATGTAAAAGATGAATCACGTGGAGGTCAATTTCATAGGGCAAGTGATATGTCCAGGGAACCAATTGATTGGTAGGTAATTATGGAAAATTCAGAACCGAACAGAACTTAATTTTGTGTCGTCAATATATGTTTTAAAGGAAAAGTTAAAGGCAAAAGTTTTTGTGGCTGCCTAGTTGGTTCGGTGGTATAAATGTGCCGTGTGCGTCCGAAAGGTACCGGGATGGATTCTCAGGCCAGGCAAAATTTAAATCCGTTAAAAAATACTCAGTATGGATGGTGTCATTGACTGGTGAATGGAAATCAGCGCGTATAATTTTCCGGAGGACTTAAGCCCATCTGGTGTAGGTACGAACCTCTAACCTCTTGTAAAATACCAGACTGAGAATTCGTGTGTAAACATCTTGCATCAAGCGTGTCATATAAAATTCAGTGTTAAAAAAATGTTGAATGAACTTACTATTGAGGATAACCGCGGAAGAAACAATTTAGCCAGTCATAAGCAAACTTTTTAAATAATAAAAAAAAACAGTAAGCGCCTACTCTTTTTATTATAGCAATATTGCAGATGTGGTAAAAGGATCTGCGTTTTTAAAAAGGGGTTGTGCAGCTTAGGTAGAAATGTAAAATACCCTTGTCTGCATTATGTTTGCAGTTTATAATGGACGCAAAATAGAATTACGAGTAATTGATAGATCACAGTAAAATTATCACCAGTTTTATATCACAAGGAAGAATAATAGTTAACTTATTAAACAAATTAGAATTCTTTTGAAAATCGGCAAAATCCCTTTTTTCTTTTAACATATACATACATCCATACTATATAATGTGAGATTTACAATAACACAGTACTAATATTTATTCTGAGAAAAAAAGATAAGTAGAATTAACAAGTCTTTCACGTGATATTTAAAATCACGTGGAAATTTATGAATAATGTAATCGTAGAGCATATAGCATCAGTTACTAATTTGTGTTCAAACAACGCATCAAGCTGAGATAAGATTTAAGTTACACACATAAAGATTATTATATCATATTATTACGATAGTATAAAAAAATGACTGCCTCATCTGGCGGCACAAGTATGTGCCGTGCGATCTGGGGTCCTGGGTTCGATTTCCGAGTCGGGGAAAGTTTTATTGCGTCTTAAAATTAAATACATTGTTAAATACATTATTTTAGAATTTTCATGCTCTTGAACAGTTTTCATAATGAGCGATTCATGTTTTATATGCAATGAATTGTTATCGGATAGTGATTTAGTAGCAGTTATCGTGGTCTGCAAACATTAAAAAATGCTAGTATCGTTAGATGTATACAATACCGTATGTGAGTACCGAGTGCATTCTAGTCGCTTTCCCAGCGCTTTACTCCAAAAAGGCTAATTTTACAGAAAAATTAATGAGACATTTTTTGTAGATAATTTCACGACAAACAATTCTCATAATGACCTCTTTGACCGCCGAGCAATAGGTCGCGAGATTTTCGGAACCCTTTGACCTGTATAACTTTTTTAGCCGGCACGATATCGATGTCGATTTTTCACATCTTCATTATAACACTGTAATTAAGGTGTATACAAAAATTCAGCTCACTAGGAATTATTCCGCAGATAAAATCTAAAATGACTGGACTAATATTAGAGTCTAGAGTCTAGACACTATGTGTCACTGTTATTTGTTTTGTTTTTTTTATTTTTATTATTTTAACGCAAATTTATATAGTTTCGACTGTCACCGAAGTCAATATGGCTCTGACTAAAAAGGCACTACATATAATGCCTAGTTGGCAACATGTGATCAATAAATCGAGGATTCGATTCCCAGGTCGGACAAAGTGTTAGAAAATAATTCTCCACAGTCTTGCCCCCTGAACGTGGGGCTTGTTAGCCGGCAAAACGCCCGAAAAATGTTACAAATTGCTATACAATAGTTTATTACATGTACATAAAACAATAAATTAAAAATTAAACACATTAAACCTTACCTTTTTAAAATTTAGATTTAAACAAAAACGTCGCTGATGATATGTGAAACGATAAAATTGCAGACAAACACGTCCTTTGTCACAATAAAAATAGTCTCCTCTACACGTAACTAGGGGCTATTGAAAATCGAAGCTTCTTTTTGAATATTTTCATCTTTCTCTTCACAAAAGGATCCACTTTGATAGTCTTTGAGCACTCAAACAGTTCACCGGCTATGCAAACTCCTTGGCTGAATACACTGCAACCGTTTCCAACGAACAATACATAATCTATGCACGATTTAAAATCTCGCGGCAAAATTCGAAAATAGAACGCGGCCGTGCGTCATACAACAAATATGGCGGCACACTACGGAAGTACTTAAGTGGTGGCTATTTTGCTCTATATTATTAGAAAATTAGCCTTTAATGGCCTGATTGGTGCGTAGCATGTTAGCTTCTGTGCCCACGCGGTCACCGTGCACGACTGGAGGAGCTCACAGAATCGTTTAAGACAAATATTCAGTAATACTTTAAGACAAGTGTTCGGCGCGGAGCTCTGTGTATGACGGGCCACGGATGTCGCACAGTTGCTCAGTGCATGCACCGTTTTGTAATTATACAGAGGAGATAAAATCGAGAGTAGGTATGATTCAGCGAACCCAATGTAAACAATTCAAATCAATATTTAAATATTTGTTGATAGTCTGAAAGGTATCTTTGTAAAACCTCGTGCTTAGTTATTAATAAGCATTATGAGTGTCATGATGCCTGGGTAAGTGTGTAAATGTAAACCTTATCAATTTATTTATTTTTAAATACACCCACCAGTCACATACATAGTTTTGACATCCTGTGTCGTGGATATCAGAAACTATGAGTAGGTACGAGAGACTTCTCGGTGTCACAAACACCCAGACCCGAAACAAATATTTGTGGATCACACAAACATTTGTCTTGGTGCGGGGATCGAATCCGCGGCCTCACGGTTTGCACGCTGGTATCTAACCTACTGCGCCACGGGGCTGTCAAAATTTAATAATCATTGCCGTAGTCCACCTGTTCCCAATTGCATAAATATTTTCTACCCAAAATTCTCTTCCCTTGGCCTTTCTCTTAATTCCTATCATGAACCATTCCTGCTGCCTGCTAACATAGAAATTTCCTAAGAATGAGATCACATTAAGACTTTTGTTTTGTTTTCCCTTTTTTTTTCTTTAACAATACCCGTTTTCTTAACGGTTCCATGTGTCTACGATGTGGCTTTACCCCTCAGAGTATACCCAAAGGAACGACAACAATGTTTCAAAAATAATACCAGTTTTCTAATCGCCCCCACGTAGACCGAGATGAGCTTTTATTATTGTGTAATATGGTAGCAATGAAAGTACTCAGAAAGTAGTATCTTATCTGATATAATCGGCAAAACAAATAATATCACGTGTTTTTCCAGGCGTCACGATCATTTTAAAATCTTTATCATCGACGGAATAAGCCTTATGAGTGGCATTACGATGAACCATACAGTGCGTCTGGAAGATTAGAACCGTCTGAGATGGAATGGAAAATTGTTCTATTTTCAAATTAATCTGACACTTGACAGCTCCTAATGTCACATTGTAATCATTTTACCATTGTTGCCATTTAAATTAATAGCGATATGATGAATATAAATTATGCGCTGGCTCTTTGCCAGCGAATCCGTTTGCGTAGATATTTATTTTCTACCATTAAGTTTAATAAATAAGTTATACGTCTATTTATCTGTAAAAAGCGCTTAAAAATCCTTATAGTAATTTTACTAATTCTTCTATGAATGCTCTTCAAAAGATAGACAGTAATTTAAATTGCAACATAATTGCAAATGCTTGCCAGTGTAAGTCCCTTTATAATCGGTCTTTAGCAACTTAAGATAATACCGAGTCCTAGAAGGTATTTAAGAGGTAATGAAGAAGTAGTTAGAGGCGAATTTTTACACATTCGTTTCAATAGCTATTGTTTATACGAAATATTTCACTGTTTGTTGTCGTTGAACAAGCATATTTTACTGCTTTAAAGCTGTTTTCACATAAAGAATTTAATCTAACGCGCCAATTTATTCCTCAAGACGAACCAGATAGACATAAATCGAAATAGAGAATTTAAATCAATAACAACAACTGCTCCAGTAGTGTCTGCTCTCAATGTGTATACATATGTTACAATAATTTTATAATGTATTTAGACTGCGCGCCGTCTGTGCGTCCAAGTATTTATCATTGAGTGATCGTGAGGGCAACACGAGAGGCCCGGAGGATGTGACACACGGCGATCCTGTGAGAAACAATGTAGCAGGAAGTACCAGCGGGGGTATTGAATATTCGATACGATTGTAACATTTTATGTTTAGACACGAAAGAGATCGCATTAGTTAGCACCTGATGGTATTAACACATTACTTCCCAAGCATCGCAAACATTGGAAATTTTTGATGGAATGTATAAATTAAGTTCTTAGTTCATTAAGAAAAAATATGTGAAAAAAAAATAGTAACTATTTTTTTCGCGATATATGAAGTCGGATCATAATGCTCTTCCTTAGTCGACAAAAATTATCAATTTGAATAAAATTACATTAAAATCACCCTAACATTTTTTACAGCGAACAAAAAAATATATTAGAAAAATAGTGTAAAATTACGAATTTCATCAGAAACAATAAAAATAAGAGGCATAACAACTAAAAAAGAGTTGAATATAGATTAGGTACTAAAAAGACTAAAGACACAGACATACTGACAAACAACAGATAAAATTAATAAAACCCTTCTTTTTTCGTCGCAAATTGAGTATCGGTTTACGATAAATGTTTTTTCTGCCTAGTGCAATTAATTTGTTTACTTTAAGCCATTCGTGATTTGCCTACCAATTTTAAATTCATCATCATCATGAGCCCATATACGTTCCACTGCTGGGCACGGGCCTCCTCTACAATTGAGAGGGTTTTTAGGCCTTAGTCCACCACGCTGGCCTAGTGCAGATTGGCGGACTACACACCTAAGAAACTCCTAAGAATGTAGGTTTTATCACGATGTTTTCCTTCACCGTTAAAGTACACATAACTTCGAAAAGTCAGACTTCAGAGGTGTGTGCCAAGGGTTTGCACCCGCGACCGGCGAGATTCTCGACCGCGTGCCTAAACCTCGAGGCCATCACGACTTTTATTTAATTTTTTATGCAATTTTAAATTAATAATTATAAAATATATTTATTCATTATGTTGTCCATCAGGAACTCAATATTTTAGTTACATGGTTTCAATCTCAGTTGAAATATAGTAAGTGGTTGAACTTTGATACAATCTTTTCAGTACTATTCGTTCTTTCATTGAGGTCTTAAAACATCCAGCCACAATAAAGTATAATTGGATTAACATTTATCTCCATGCGGAGTTTTTCATTTTACAACTTACTGCGTCACGATGTATCATTTCGTTTTTTTTTACCACAGTAAGCAAGCGCCTATAAGAAGTGATGGCCTCGAGGTTTAGGCGCGGTCGAGAATCTCGGCGGTGGCGGGTTCAAACCCCAGGCACCTCTGACTTTTCGAAGTTATGTGTGTATTCATAATGAATTATCACTTACTTTAACGGTGAAAGAAGACATCGTGATGAAACCTGCACACCTAAAAGTTCTTAGGAATTTCTTAGGTATGGAGTCCGCCAACCCGCAGAGGTTGAGGAGGCCCGTGCTCAGCAGTGGGACGTATATGGGCTGATGATGAGAAAGCAAGCGCAGTATGGCCCTAAATGTATCGATTGGTAGTTGAAATTATTACCTATGATTGAGCTATAACAATTTTTATAGGCATAATATTGACCAGTCATTTCCTCTCATGCGTGGCGAAATTTCAAAATTCAACACTGCCGTTTACAAACTATATTTGATTGTGTGAACTTGGTAAAGCAGTTGGACACTAAAGTACCGTTTCACGGTTCACAAATTTACAAATAAACCAACTATGAACTTTAACTGCGTGAAATTTGGCGCAATTAAACGAGTTTCAGTGACGCACTGTGGGGTCTCAAAATGGCGGTACATTTTAGGATAACTGCCCCATAGGCACCGTGGCATAAATTGCCACCACAAGATCACGTTCATGGGTCAAGCAAGAAAATTTACCAATACGATTTTTTTAGTAACAACACACGAAATTTACCAGTATAAGATCATGCGGGATCCGAACCCTGGACACCAATACTATGTATATCTTGTCACGTCGAAACCTCCTTGTGTAAAGTGAATATTAAGAATTTAATGCGGATGTCAAATTTATTCATCTCGTTGAGATTACACTGATAAAATTGTAAACAGTTTTACTAGATATTGCTCATATCAGATGATAGACGAGATGTCATACATAAAATATGTATGTAAAATTTGTTACAGGTAGCCCCCACAGTGACACTAGCAATAATTCAGACGTCCACACAAATTAAACTCCTCGATTGTTACTAATGGTACCTACATTACTTTTATTTGACGAAAACTTGTAATATTATTATAATTTGTAATAGAAAAAATAATTATCAGATTCTGTATCCTGTAGGTACTTTAATAAAATAAATACACCCAACAGTCACATACATAGTTCTGATCCCACACTAAGATACAAGTCTTGTGTCGTGGGTATAAGAAACTACGAGAGACTTTTTGGTCTCACATACACCCAGACCCGAAACAAATATTTGTGGATCACACAAACATTTGTCTCGGTGCGGGGATCGAACCCGCAGCCTCTCGTTTCGCAAGCTGGTGTCTAGCCAACTGCGCCACGGGGCTATCAAACGGGGCTATCTTGTATCTCATAATATTTTAATATAAACTTTTAAAAAATGTTCAAATATTATATTATTTTCTAACATACGTACCTACGTACGCCTTCTACAAAATATGCACACAGGTACCTACTTTTTTAAGGACTTTAATCTGCAGTAGTAAGGTATCACTATCCTCTATGATACTAACCACAGTAGAAGATGATATCGTTATTTTACCGTTTGCCATCCTATATTATTTCTGTCGTGCCTTACGTCTCCCATTATTATTTTTTTGATACTAGACCTGTATATTTTAGTAGCTGCTTAACGTACTGTTTAAAAAAAATGCTTCTAGGGGCTTAAACACGAATTAAAACATGCCATTAATATGAGGAAATATAGTATGAAATAATGAAAAATTAACAAATTATGATTGTGGAATAGGGTATTGCAGAGATCAGTTGAGGCGAGAATCTGTGTAAAAGTGTAAATCCGACACCGATAACTAACCAGTCGATAACTATAATTTGCACTACTTTTCAATAAATAATAAATAAATACACCCAACAGTCACATACATAGTTCTGACCCCAAATTAAGATACGAGTCTTGTGTCGTGGGTATCAGAAACTACAAGAGACTTTTCGGTCCCACAAACACCCAGACCCGAAACAAATATTTGTGGATGACACAAACATTTGTCTCGGTGCGGGGATCGAACCCGCGGCGTCTCGTTTCGCAAGCTGGTGTCTAGCCAACTGCGCCACGGGGCTGTCAAAATTATGTTGCACTTTACTTTTACCCCTATAGAAATGTACTATAAATAACTTACATGATTATTTTATTCCACCGCTTCCAACTTCACTACACATTAACCGAGCTTAGCTACTAAGCACACACTGTAAAGGTAACAACAAATTACAATATGTTTATTTGTTACATCACATGATACTGTAGATAAGATAAACAAACCCCTTATAAATCGAGATAATGCAGATAATTCGACAGATGAACTTGACTTCATCAGAACAGTCTTTGCCGCTGCGCTACAGATAAAAGAGAATTAAGATTAAAATTTCCGACTAGTCTAGAAAGAATGACGTTTAGAAGATTTAGTTCTGGATTTAACATCTCTATAGTTAATTCATGTTGCAGTTCAATTAAAATAATCTACTTACTTATATGTGTTACAGCTTTACAGTTTAGTTCAGTTAATGTCATA
Source organism: Hemaris fuciformis (assembly GCA_907164795.1). Classification (NCBI taxonomy): domain Eukaryota; kingdom Metazoa; phylum Arthropoda; class Insecta; order Lepidoptera; family Sphingidae; genus Hemaris; species Hemaris fuciformis. Next base: position 5,050,311 of record OU015454.1, read on the forward strand.
ATATTCATCGTGTTAATAATATCTCGGATTGGATTTAATGTTCTAGAAAACAATCCCACGGCAAGAATCAGCACAGGATGGGCCTAAATGGTGTCTCTTGGTTTCGGAGAATAGAGTCATTTTGGGTCGTTGCGCCGAAATAAGACAATAAGTAAGAACAAATTCAAAAGAAGAAAATTAATTTGGTTTCGAACTAAAATGTTGGCTTGACTTCTCCTATCAATATAGGCAGATAATATTTTAAGAACAGCGACTGTTACTTGTGAAAAGTTGCATGTTTCAAAATCAGTACAATGCGTCTTGCTTTTTTTGGGATTTGGAATTTGGTAGTAATGTAGCTGCAGGGCGTCCACCGGATCCATCAAAATTTTGAAAAATGGTCTATGAAACAAAAGAGTTTAGGAACCTCTGTTCTATTTGACAGTCCCGTGGCGCAGTTGGCTAGACACCAGCTTGCGAAACGAGAGGTCGCGGGTTCGATCCCCGCACCGAGACAAATGTTTCTGTGATCCACAAATATTTGTTTCGGGTCTGGGTGCATGTGAGACCGAAAAGTCTCTCGTAGTTTCTGATACCCACGACACAAGACTTGTATCTTAGTGTGGGATCAGAACTATGTATGTGACTGTTGGGTGTATTTATTATTTTTTTATTTCAATCAAATTGAAATTAGTTATACGCTTTCATAACTGGCCAACAGACGTAAACAATTGGCAAGTTAATATTTTTATTAAAAGTAAGGCAACAGCGACAAGCGGCCATTACCGATTCGAAAAATATTTTGACTCGCTTCCCGAGTTAGTGCACTTGAATTTAAATAAAAAAGTCGAGGTCGTTTGAACGTCGGATTTAAATAAAAAAGGCGCAGCGAAATCAGCAAATCACTGCTGGAATACAATGGTATTTGTAAAAAATCACGCTCCATCGAACGATTTTTATAGGCTGTACGACAAAATAGTTGTAAAACACAGCAAGCTTTATTGAACATGAAAAATTTACGTTTGATAAAGAATTAGCCTTCTCTTTGATGAAATGAGAATTTGACAGTTTTAATTAATACAGATATTTACTCTTGCTTATTATTTGGATGGTACAGACGCGAGAGTTTGTATAAAAAAATACAATTCTTTTCGCAAGTTTACCTTACAAAAATATACAGAAAAATAATAATTCTATTTTAAGTAAAAATTCGATCTATCAGAATTGCAAGCAATATGTATATAGCTATACAGTGTAGCTTCCTTTAGTTTACTAAAGTTATGGACCTTTTGTTATAGGTATGCGATGTGAGCACCGCCGTCACAATAAGCGTTCGACGATGCTACGATAACCACTTTCGAATAATAAAGCTAGGAGGCGTATGCGTTAACCGGACGGCAGAATCTATGGGAAAGTTAATCCATTTTATCCTTGTGTAAGGTGAGGACGTGTTTCGGCTGATGATGATGATAACCTGTATTTTAAGACCCAAAAATCGAAATTTCATTTGTTGAAAATATCGCGTGTATTTAAACTTTCTAGCATGGAAGATAACGACGTAAAACATCTGTAATAGCTGTTATTATCCTATCCCAGGGTTTCTCAAACTTTTGGTTTCAAGAACCCCAATTAAAGTTTCCAGGTGACAGGGAACCCTATTAAATTTCTAGGTGAATGCGAACCCCTTAAGTCTTAAGCAACTTATTAAATCCCAAAAACAAAAAGAAGAAAATAAGATTTTTATTTCAAAAGAAATATCTTTTTAATATAAATAATGTCGCAAATGCAGTCAATTTTAGAAGTAATTTTGGAAAATTTTAACCTTGATTCTGAGTCGGTATCAAGTCCATTTCTGTATTTACTTTTTATCATGACCAGGTATGAAAACCCACTATCACATAAAGTATGGTGTAGCCACTATGACCGTGCCGCACGTGCCTGCTAGGCATCAACTCACCATTACGTAAATCTTGTCGGGACCCCCCTGCCGTCGAATGGCGAACCCCACTTTGAGAAACCCTGTCCTATCCTATTTGATAATTATTAATTATTGTAATTATAATTACAGCAGCCGATTCACAAGTTCATCATCTGGAAATGGACCACAAACATTATTGAACATCAGTCACATCTACGTAATTAAGATTAGCTAAGCTTATTAACGTTTTATGAGCAGTACACACAAGTCCTTTTCGACAATGCTATCAACATTATTTCCCAATATGTTGTAGAGTTAGCTGCATTTCAGTGTCTCTGTCTCTAATATGCATATCCGAACCAACTCTTATAAAAAAATGCGTATTGCATCAGAAAGAATTGTCCAATCAATGTGCTTTACTTTTAAAAAATCCTTACTAATATTATAAATGTGAATGTAGGGATGTTTGTTGCGCTTTCACGCAAAAATTACTCAACCGATCGTCATGACACTTTTTACACATATTCTAACATAAGACTTTTGTCCCGATAAATTTTTGTATTCCCGTGGGAATGAGTATAGTTATAGAATAACTTTATAGTATGTCTTTAACGCTTTCACGCCTATGGACATAAATGGGACTCTGTGGAGTAAAATAGACTACAACTTGTTTTCTTTCTGAACCCAACCCTGTAGGCTACGCGGACGAAGTCGCGAGCAAAAGCTATAACAAATAAAACAACCATCTTGGCATCATGTCATCTATTTCTCCTCCGAATTGTTTTCTTTAGTAAACGAGTTGGTTTCTTACGCTTTATTTGGCTGCATCGATGTCTCTTCATCAATACAAAAAATGATTTATTTAAAAATATTTTCTACGGCTTTCTTGAGACTACTACTTAATGTTTTGTACATTATTTATTACGGGATTAATATGTTTTTCGTTACTACAATCAGTCATACAGAACTGCGTTACTTTTTCCGGTATAAATAATTAAATTGTCCAACACTGGTGATATTTTTAAATAAATAAAACTCATTATTTACGTGTCACAATGGCAACACCTAACTAATATGTCAAAGAAAAGTGACATGCGGCTTACGGTGTTTAATATGATTGTTCTTGTATTTCAATTTATTTATTCAAAATCTTAATTTAATTTATGTAATGTCTTTATTCGACAACGCTGTATTTAATACCACCCTTTACGAGGCCCTGTATCTTCAAATCGGGGATACTTTGTCGTTCGCAATAGATTTCTTTGACTCTTGTGTTTCGTCATTGCCTATAGAAAATTTTACCAAATCTTTCGTTAGTTTTAACGAATTATCTTTTTACGAGGAGATAGCCGAAGTTTTTTACTTCAACGAGTTCCAATTTTTGTTGTTGAAAACATTTTTCCTGATTCTTTTGTTCACGTTGTTATTGATTTTCGTTTCGTGGCGTGTGTACGGTAAACGCATATCGGAGAGGTTTATGCGACCAGGTGAGTCACTTATTGTCATATTTATTACTTGTTTTTGTTTTTAACAATCGAGTGATTGAGTTGTATAATAATCGACGTAGTTGTATAGTTTTTACATGAATTTTAAGGTAGGCAAGAATTTTGTGTATGTAGTAAAATAAACGCAGTTTCTGTACCGCATACTAATCATGTCAGAATAAAAACGATATGACCCGTTAAATATTGTGGATCAAACTATATGGTGCTTTAATTAGTCTATATAAAATCCCTATTTTAAATTGTCATTAATGAAGAACCATTTTTATAAATGTTTATAATAATAACATAGCATTAATTAACAAAAGTTAAGTCGTGATGGCCTCGAGGTTTAGGCATGCGGTCAAGAGTCTTGACGGTCGCGGGTTCAAACCCCAGGCACACACTGCTGACTTTTCAAAGTTATGTGTGTATTCACTATTAATTATCACATACTTTAACGGTGAAGGAAAACATTGTGATAAAACCTGCACACCTACAAAGTTCTTAGAAATTTCTTAGGTTGGTAGTCTGCTAACCCGCACTAGGCCAGCGTGGTGGACTAAGGCCTAAACCCTCTCAGTTAAAGAGGAGGCCAGTGCCCAGCAGTGGGATGTAAATGGGTGGGATGGTCTTAAGGATTGCGACTCACCAAATAGGTATAATACATCAGGCAATTGTACAACTTTTAGGATACTTGGACCATTGTATATTTTTTAGGATTTGTTGTCCATCCTCTTTTTCATCTATTTTTTTATTCTATTTTAGTACATACAAACACTTACGCCTGTATTCTTTGAAAGGGTAAGCAGAGGAGCATTTCTGCATCTACATTTTGCCAATTGTGTGGAATGTAGGACAAACCAAGCAATAGGGGGCGAGCCTATTGCAGTTTATCGGGCACAATTCTATACTCCATGCTACTGAGAATTTCTTTATGGATAAACCCAATAACATTTCGCCCGACCCGGGAATCGATACCGGGCCCTCGAGATTGCAAGGCACATACTTATAATACTAATTTAGTATTTTTCCTTTTTACATAAAAATTAAAATGCTGTTTTGTCTGTCTGGTTATTAATAATTCCTTAGTGTTCAAAGTTGTGTCTTTGAATGCCCATTACAAACCCAACTATCGTGTAATGACACTTTGTTTTAGGGGTAATTTTGATATCTACATACCATGTTACTGCAACTGTTTCATCCATCTGTTACAGCAACATCAGCGACAATAGAACAACTAAGGGAGAGTGTTTCGAAACTCAAACTCCCCAAAGAGCATACACCAAGGATTTAAAGATGGCGGATAAAATCAAAAAATTCTTCCAGAAGAAAAAAGCTGATGCCAAGTTCAAACTAGCTGGGCCAGGGCATAAACTGAGTGAATCGACAATCAGTACTTCTAGTTCCAATTCGTTTAAGAATGTGCCAGTTGTTAAAAGATCTGGATTGTCAGAAGAGAGTAAAGTGGCAGCCGAAGCAGCATTGATCAGATTGCAGCAGAAAAGAGAAAATCCTGCGTTTAATACTTCTCTGGCTGCTATTCAGGTAAAAACATTTTTTTTTATTTGTTTTTTTTATAGATACCTAAATATTACGGTTCTAATACAGATCCATAAATCTAAGAACGTACATTATATAATAATTTTGTACACTTATAACTACCTCTAATTTCTGTTCCTACATTTCCATCCCAGGTTGTCTGTAAAAGATCGCCTTGTGCGATAAGGCCGCCTTTTGTACTTATCTAGTTTACTGTATTTCTATCTTTTATTGCTATGTGTACAAAAAAGTTTTTAAATAAACGTTTTACAATATTTTCTAGCACTACTGCATATCTTATATTCGACAATAAACTGCATTGCTAATAATTTGTTTTTTCATACAGGCGCAAGTTAGAAAAGAGTTGGAAAATGAACGAGCATCAGCTGCCGAGGTCACGGCATCAACTGCCGAGCCAGAGACACGAGAGCAAGAAGTGGACCTGCCCGGAAACTTTGCGGCAACCGGAGTATTTTTCAAGTAAGACATAGTTGTTGGAACATATAATTCTTATACATAATCTCCGAAGGTCTCTTTCTATGACTACTTCGTCCGCCCTGTTTTTGAGAGAAAAGTTATACGCCTGTTGTAATTTACTGGGTACTGTTTCGAAATGCTATTGACTACTAGGAAACCAAATTACAAAATAATACAGAATCGTACTCGACACCTTCAATTGTGAAGAAGTAGTCTAAAAATATAATCTACACATAGTGTAATGAAGGAGTTTCAAAATTATGGGTGAAATCTTAGCAATTGGATAGTTAAGTAAAAAAAATATTGTGAATAATTTCAGATGTCCTATAATAAGCGACGAAGTGCTCCCACGGGACGAATGGAAGAAGAACATAAAGACATTCCTTTACGAACAATTGGAGGAGGAGAGAGGACTCACAGCTTGCCTTATCATACAGTCCTGTAATAATAATAGAGAGAAGGTACTTTAAATAAATAAATAACTTATTTTAATCTAACTATTAATTTAAAATGTGTATTATGTTATGTAATAAGATAAAAACCTTCGAAACTTCCTGTCAAACCTTCTGGTGCTATGCAGCATTCTATTTACTAACATTCTATTCTACTAGGTAAAAATGTTTGTTAAATAAGAATATAGATTTTATAATTGAAAATGTTCAGATGCTTAAGTCAGATGACAGTAACTCTTCTTACTTATATATCTGTGTCCTGCCTCATATAAATTTTGTTTATATTTATAACAGATAGATACATGTGTGGAGACATTATGCAAATATTTAGAGAATATTGTCAACCATCCGGATGAGGAAAAATATCAGAAAATTAGAATGACTAACAGGTATGCTATTCAACTTGCCTAGTTTCATTATATATTACTCGATTGCATAGTGCACTCTTTTTTGTGACGCTTAATAGGCCTTCGACATCTCAATAATTAATACATACATACACTCACTTGTGTATCCCAAAAGGGATGTGCAGATATATATTTTTATAGAAGCCCTTCTATAGCAACTTTTTCGGGCAAGCTTCCAAACACTGCTGTGATTGTGAAATGAATAATTAAATAACAATAACTATTAATTAGCCCATAAAAAGGACGTAATTTCAGAAGAATTAACATGCGTAGAAAAAAATAACCATTCTAAAAACTAAAAAAAATATGGTATAAATGATACATTTTAACAATTTTAAAATTTAAAAATGTACATATAAATATGATCATGATAAAAACAATGGTAGTAATTGTTAGTTAAAAATTGTTTTCCAGGGCTTTTTGCGAGCGCGTCATTCCTATAGAAGGATCTATGGAGTTACTTCTAGCAGCTGGATTCTTGCAAACAACGATCAAGAACTCTGACGGCGTTGAAGAAGATTACTTGGTCTTCAATAAAGATAACGTGCCTTCGCTTGAAACTTTGATGGTAATTAAACCAAAAATTACTATGTGATAGCTCTTCATGTATCATCAGCCCAAATACGTCCCACTGCTGGGCACGGACCTCCTCTACAGCTGAGAGGGTTGAGGCCTCAGTCCACCACGCTGGCCTAGTGCGGGTTGGCGGACTACACACCTATGAAATTCCTAAGAACTTTTTGATGAGCAGGCTTTATCACGATGTTTTCCTTCACCGTTAATGCAAGTGATAATTCATTGTGAATACACATATAACTTCGAAAAGTCAGAGGTGTGCACCTGGGTTTGAATCTGCGACCGTCGAAATTCTCGACCACGCGCCTAAACCTCGAGGCCATCACTGCTCTTCATGTAACAACCCAATGATTGTGTAAAAAATCTGTCTTATATAATGCATCATCTTCCTAGCTTATGGAACCATAATATGGTGACCTTTATTACATCAACACAATTACGAATATAATCTTGTGTAGTAGATACCAGAGACAATGAGACTCTAAGTACTACTACTCCTATTCTCTACTCTTAAGTCTCTACTACCTTGAACCAAAACAAATAGATCATAATCCATAGGGTAATCTTTAACCAAATATGCCATCAGCCATGCCGATGTAGAATGTCAACAACTCATCTTTCCTATTTTCATACATAACTTTAATCAACATTTCTTATCTGCAGACATTGGTAGATGCACTCCGTACAGCAGAACCGATTCAACTGGAATTGGACAGGAACCTGAAAGTTCTGCTTCCATCACAAGCTGCCAGTATGGTGCAACTACCGCCCTCCTTCTATGCCCTCACTCCGGAGGAGATTAAGAGGGAGCAGCAGTTGAGGTAAACCTCCTGAATTTAAATACGAGAGTGACGTTAATATTTAAATTAACTGTTGAACTAATTTTGGTATGGTTATAGATGAAAATTTAGAGAAGGACATATTTCTCTATAATAATTCTATCACTATAAATATAATCTATACAATTATTTGACACACTCAAGTCGGCCTGTTAGAAACTGGTTGTACTCAGACCGATATTGGAACGCGACAAATTTCCTAGGATCCATTACTTTAATGGACAGCTTTACAGCGGATACGAATATCCTATCTACATATCAGTTGATTAGGTTTATTAAAAATTTTGTAAATATCTAGTAACACAATTTTCCAGGACTGAAGCGATAGAAAGAAGTCAGATTCTGCGTACAAAAGCTATGAGGGAGAAGGACGAGCTGAGGGAGATGCGCAAGTACAAATTCGCCATAATACGGATACGATTCCCGGACGGAATATTATTACAGGTAATTTAATGATTTATTGTGTATTAATTATGATTTTTAAGATGACTTCGATATTTTAGTATGCTATTTTATTATGTATGACAAAGTATTTAAATTATGGTTTTCAACTATATTTAAAAGAAATTACAGTAATGTTTGATTAAAGCCTTTTTTACTCTGGTAATACACTAAATATTTATATGTATAGCATTTTTTTAAGGATGGCTAATTCATGTCAATCTTTTAATGGATTACGTTTGTGGCTGTTATTGCTAAATAAAATAATATAACTAGTTTTAAATGTTGAAAAATTTGTAACTTATAAATTAATTTAAAAAAAATAAAGATTTTGTAAGTGTGTTAACATCTCGGAGCAAAATTATGACCAAAAAGCATTTTTTTTAATCCAATCTTTTTTATTATTGTTTCTACATATTTATTAATTATTAATGCAAATAATTACTACACATTTTCAGGGCACCTTCTCAGTTTACGAACGGTACAACGAGATTCATGAGTTTGTGCAGAAAAATCTCGAACACAGCGGCTTGCCATTCGTTCTGAACACTCCAACAGGTCACAAGTTGCACTTGGAAGAGGACGCTAATAAGACCCTTATAGATCTTCGACTTGTACCCGCATCGGTGCTCACTTTCGCCTGGCACTCCTCTGTTTTTGAGGAAATCAACAACAGCCCTAATAAGGACGTATATTTGAAACCAGAGGTCATGGTTTTGGTGCAAGAAGTGTAATGTGATTTTGTCAGTTGAGTTTAGTTGAATCGATGCTGTGAATAACCAGATATCGACAATTTTAAGGGGAGTTTTAGCTACGATATTATAGACGATTGATAGTTGGCCGATTTTGTATCGTTCAATTTATTCATTATACACATTTCATCATATTTATTTGATGATGCTTACATCTAGACTAGCAGCAATTATTTTGAAACACACCTCATTACAACTACTTATATTATTTCAGTAACCTATAAATAAAATAATTTTAAATTCATATGTTTTAGGCTTTTGCGTGCGTCAGGGATCATGAGATAAAAAATTATTAAATTTAAAAAAAATGAGACCAATGCAGCACACTTGCTAAAAAACTATATTTGTCGATGTCTGGTTAATCTAATTCTCGACTTTAATATAACTATTATTAGACTGTTCTTTACGTTATAAATTAATTTATGGCTCTAAACATACTGGTAACACATAACTTCAATAGTAATAAAAAAATAGTAGTCCTTGACAATGGATACTCTGTTAATAATCGCCAACTTTTGATCAACCGACAATATGTTTCATCTTATATTTACAAACGTTGATAATGGAATGTAGTTGTATGTTGTAGTTATCGATATTTATATATAAAACAGGAATATATTTTGTTATAGAACATTATAGTTTGTAATGGTACACTTTACATTGCTTGTTTGTAAAGTCTAATTATCTATTATGTGAATATAAACTTCGCAATGAATATGTTTGATTACGTCGTATATTTAAATCGATAATAACCCGTTGTATTAAATCGTTTCGTCCATAGAAATAATACCTCGCCCTAAATTTCAAGGTAATAGGCGAGTAACAACTTGAGGAGCTTCCCTGTAATCTAGTGTGTAAACTCAAAATGAATCCATAAAAGTTTGGCAAAATGTTTGACTAAAGTTACGCATTTAAAATATTCAATTTGAATTCGTAAAGTCATATTCAGTGTTAACGAATCTAATATTCGTAATAAAAATGTAATGAAATATTTGATCCAAATCTGCAAGAAAATAAAAAATGTCCTCTCCTCACTTTTAATTTCGGATAATTACTACTTCATTCATGGTGCAATTTTATGAAGCTCACTATCGCACAATAATTTGCAAAAACTTTTTAGCGACGAATATCACTACAAGAAGTATATAATTATGTTAATCAATTACAACTTAGATTGTTTGGTGTTTCCGAACGGTAAAAGATTGTTGGCAACATTATTGAGGTTTCAAACGCTACTAATTTCGCTTTGCTTTATGGATTATTAAATCTATTTCAATTAATAACTGCTGTTATTTATTTTTATAATAATTTACAATGAATCATCAATAATTTTAAAATATGTCACTTAAAACTATATGTTGGGTTGTGATAATCAAAACATGCTATGGTAATAAGTGTTACCAACATTATAACATGTTATCCGTTCGGAGACATCAGCATGACATATTTAATCCCAGTATACCTGCAAAGTTTATTATATAATAGTGCTAAAAATCATATTTTAATGTAAGGCTCGTGGTGTACAGATGATTGAAAATTTTAATTTAAAATGTTCTAAAATGTATATTTGATTGATGTTACACAAAGCTTGTTTAGTTTTCTGCTTATAAAATATCTATGTAAGAGAGAGGAAGATGCAACCTAACATCTAAAACAGACGATCATGGTATAATTTTAGTTCTCTAATTTCTTAATACATTAAATAGTTTCATTTTAATAGAAATTGTGTCTTAGTCATACAATGCTTCTCTCCAAATATCTCTATTTGTATGTTACACGATATACATAACTTTAAACTTTCTTTAAAATGTACGAAAATTATGTGGCAGCACTTGATATGTTCAATTTATATTGCTGTTAATGTATTTTAGCCTAAAATTAAATTGGCGTAAACTCAAACACTTCATGCTTATTCTTGTCTTTGTGAGGGATAAAATATGAATGAAAAGATAGTTTTATTTGAAAATTTAATAAATCTTAAAATAATTTGTGTTCGCCTTTGTTTTATCAGAAAAAAATATAAGCTTCTTTGAAAAACTTGAATAATGAATTGCTTTACTTGATGAATTTGATGTAAACAAAAAGAACAACGCTCAGCTATGAATAATTTGTAATGAAATTCTAAGACATTTAAACAAAATAAAAAATACTTCACCCTTAAAACTATTCAAAATTGCAAAAAAAAATATATTTTATTAACTCACTTTTGACACATACAAAGAGAGGCGACATTTTTTGTATTTAGCATTGCCAGGAAAAAATTAATACGTTTTGTAAAATCCCTTAGGCTTACCAGACACAAGCATGTTTGTTATGTTGATTGGTTTATGAATTGCTTTTGTCCCTTTATCATTAACTATTAAAGTTAACGCACGTTTATAACATAAATGTAATTTATTATGTATGTATGGAAGTAGTAAGTTGAGACTGTTATGGGCGATAGAATCGCTTTTTTATTTATTTTACCTTATAAGATTGTTCATGCTGTGTTTTATTTATACCCTGATACAATGATTAGAAATTCTGTTAAAAATACACAGGTTTAAAAGGGGCAATTATTGTGGGGTCAGTGGCAGTGTTGGGCAAAATTTAATTGACAATTGATTAATTGTTAATTGTTGCCACTGCAATTAAAATTGTCAATTAACTTTTGCCCAACACTGGCCAGTGGCTAGTAAACAAGGTTTCACTTTAACAAGGCAAATTGATATGTTATTCATTAATATCCATTTTAGATGAGTGATTTGTACCATCAGATGCCACAACAAAATCTTATGTCCCTAGTATGAAATTAGAAATCTGGGTGTGATCGTTGGATCTTAAACTGTACAAGATACAATTAAAGTATTAAAATGCAAATCTACTACACACATCTAGACTAATATCAACCCGAATTATCAGCAGGTAAAATATAATGTAATATTTCCTGCAAAATACTTGTAATAGACCATTTATAAAAGAATACTACACTGAAAGATAAGTTTAGTGGATATTTCGAATTTTCTTTACAATCTTAAAAACTAATTACTTACATCATCATTGAATTTTGGCTCAAGTTAAGGTCTAAAATAAAATATTTTTTATTGCCAAAAAGTTACACTCCTTAATATCATTCACACTTATATTTACCAATAAAATAGACACACATATTTTTAATTAACACTAAACCCTACATATAGAACACAAATTATTCAAGGCAATTAAATCTAAACTTCACAATCATGGTTTGAAATTTTTTTTAGACAATCATCAGTTTAAGTTCTCGTTGACAATAAAAATAGAGAAATCACTTATTATTTGGTAATTATTAACAAAAGGCTATTTAGTAGTTTATAGCGATTCCATGAATCGCGTGAAGTAACCATTATATGGTCTTTACTCTAGTTGCTTACTTCACTGCACTGATGGTAATAGTCAACTTCAAAACATATTTTTTTAACTTCCAAAAGGGCCAACATAACTTTATTTAATTTGAACACTTTCTTATATTACAACTAACAACACTGGGTAAGGTCGATGAACTCAATCGTCCAATTGTCTTTCAAGGCAAGTCCTGGCTGGTGGTAGGCCAAGAGCCTTTCTTCATGTACATCATGAGGACTTCCTGTCATGCTTGCACGTCCTCCGGCGTTAAAGACGGCAGAGCGTTTTCAATGGTGACTGATTTCGTGGCGTCTTCAGTCTTGTAGATACCGACCAAGCGGTTTGACATTTCGAACATGTTGTATCTCAACGATATAATTATGAATTGGGCGTTTTTCGTCCGTTCCTGGAAATTGAAATTGAATGATTGTATTTTTTTTCACTTAGGCAACCATTGTTTTGTTACTGCATGATTTAAGAGAAAGTGAGTCAATGCATTACTTAGATAAAACACAGATTAGATTTCCCTGTAATAGTAGGTGGCTCCATTATCGTTCTTAGATACACTTTATAGTGTATATGCTGCTACTGATATTACCAGATAGAAAAATCCCAAAACTCTGCCTAAATTGGGAATCTAGGATCATTTTTGTCGATAATCGCAATGACATTATCGATAAATCGTAAATACATCGACAATAATTATTAAACCAATATTACACTTCAATATCATCATCATCAGCCCATATACGTCCCACTGCTAGACTCCTCTACAACTAAGAAGCTTTAGGCCTTAGTCCACCACGCTGGCCTAGTGCTGGTTCACACTTAAGAAGTTCCTAAGAACTTTAGGTGTGCAGGTTTCTTCACGATGTTTTTCTTCACTACCGTTAAGTACGTGATATACTGATATTAGACTTACCTTAATATAATTAGCGACAATGGAGACGTTCTTGAAGTCGAGCGCTGCGTCGATTTCATCCATGACGTACAGCGGCGTGGGCTTGTAATAGTGCAGCGCGAATACCAAAGCCAGAGACGATAATGTTTTCTCGCCACCGGAGAGGTTTGATATGTTCTTCCACGATTTATTTGGCGGACGAACGCTGTGAGGAAAAATTATTACTTAATAATTAAATACACCCAACAGTCACATACCGATCCGACCCCACATTAAGATACGAGTCTTGTGTCGTGGGTATCAGAAACTACGAGAGACTTTTCGGTCTCCCAAACACCCAGATCCGAAACAAATATTTGTGGAACACACAAACATTTGTCTCGGTGCAGGGATCGATCCCGCGGCCTTTCATTTCGCAAGCTGGTGTCTCTAGCCAACTGTGCCACAGGGCTATAAATAAAGCCTTTCTCAACCTAGATTCCAAGAATATTCTGGGGCCCAATTTCTTGGGCTAAAATATAGCCTATAACTGTTCAGGATACCAGTTCTCTCTGCACCAGAAGTCATAGCAATTCGTTAATATATTTCGTTAGGCGTAAAGGCGTAACAAGGATTCATTTGGTACTCAGGTGAAAATAATTAAAAGAAAAATAGGCAAAAATGAAACGAAAATCAACTGACCTGAATATAATTCCTTCGCTGAAAGGATCCAAAGAGTCGACCAATTCGAGCTCAGCGTCGCCTCCCAGGGTGATCATTTGATACATCTCCTTCAACTTGGCCGTTATCGTGTTGAAACCTGAAACCATTTGGTGGAACAGTTAAATAAACCATAAACTAACATTCGGAGTACTTTCGAGTATAGAACCTGAGAACGTATTGTAATGAAGACGTAGACGTAAGCGTTATTAAGACATTACGACAGAATCTAGTCCGAAATTAGTGCATGGATGCAGGGTTCCGAGTTGAGCCAAGTGACACCACTATTCACTTCTCATAAGGAATTTGATTGAACTGTCACACCCATATGCAGATTACAACTTAATTAAAAATTAAGACCAATTATTTGATTTTACAATTATTAGAAGAGAAATAAGACAGTATTTTGTATGGGGACGAGTGACGCCGCTTGTCTGTCACCTATTCATTCTACTACGATCACACGACCAATGATAAACATTTCAAACAAAAATGAAATGCTGCTCTTTGTTGTCACACATTTATAAAAGTCTTGATATTACACGCTACCCGAATTACTAAGAAGCGCCGTGTCAAACATAATGTCATAATCGTAGGTTCGGCACGCTCGGCATACTGACATTTCCTTTCTAGTTTTATTCAACTCTCTGTGCCACGCTACATAGTAATTCGGTCTCACAAATTATCATTATACTAAAAAATATACTGTCTCGTGGTCTCGCGGCACTATATGTGCCATGTGATCTAGAGGTCCTGGGTTCGATTCCCGGGTCGGGCAAAGTGCGCTATTACGTGGGACTGATACATACCTGGCGAAATGTGGGTGCAGGCGTGAGATTATGTATGTGTACTAAGAAATATAAGTGGGTCACACAAGCATTCGCCTCATAATGAAGATCGATCTAGACTTACACTTCTAACTACACCCAAAAAAAAATACTTACCGCACAAGAAATCCGTGGTGCGTTTCTTCCTCAGCTGATCGTAGAGCGCCCTCATGTCGTTCCGTTTGGTCGTGATCTCGTCCAACTCGGCGGCGCGACGCAAATACAACTCCTCCTTGGCTTTGTACTCCTGGTAATTACAAAATTATGCTCCGTAAGTCGTGATGTCCTCGAAGTGTAGGCACGCGGTCGAGTCTCGACGGTCACGGGTTCAAACCCCAGGCACACACCTATGACTTTTCGGAGTTATGTGTGTATTCACAATGAAATATCACGTACTTAGTTTAGTTCTTAGGAATTTCCTCGATGTGTATTCCGCCAACCCGCACTAGGCCAGCGTGGTGGACTAAGGCCTAAGCCCTCTTAGTTGTAGAGGAGGCCCGTGCCTATATTTCCTCACGATATTTTTCTTCACCGTTAAATTAAGTGATAATTCATTGTTAATACACACATTACTTCGAAAAGTCAGAGGTGTGTCCCTGGGGATTGAACCCGCGACCGCCGAGACTGTCGACCGCACGCCTAATCCTCGAGGCCATCACTACTTCTTATTGGCATATAAATGTATAATATTTGTCAAATACCTGTATAGCTTGTATATTGGGCTTGGCCTCCCCTATCCTGGCTTTCTGCCCAGACAGCCTGTTCCGTAGATCCTCAACTGTCGCCGCTTCTAACTCTTCAGCCGTGTGTCTTTCCAGTGGCTCAGGTCTCTCCACTCCCGGGATGCCGTCCAAGCCTGGGTCTTCCAGTCTTAAGGACTCCAACTGTAATACACATTGATTTATATTGGCTTCGCATTGGCACATAATAGTGAGTTATTGCGATTTTAATAAATCGTCAACTGATAATGATTACAATTATTTATCAGCAGTTGACACAATTCACAAATATACCTGATACCTGATGGATGTATACGGGATTATTTTGAAATGCATTTAAAAATGCACTTGTTTGAGTCACAAAGCCGAAACCGTGAACGGAAACCAATACAGGTAATAGATAAGGTGATTACAAACTTCCTGGCGTTAAAGAAAATCCCGACAAAAAAGTTTTCCTAACAACCATAGGGTATAAAATGTATATAATGTGGTTGTTAGAAAAACGTATTTTTTATAACACGTAAGAACGGAAAGGAGACAACGGTACCTCTCTCTCCCACTTGGGAGGCTTGCTCTTGCACTCGTCAAGCGACTTCTCCATCTTGACCACCGCGTTGTGGGCTTCCAGACGTTCACTCTTCGCTTTGTTCTCTTTGTTCTGCAGCTGAGTTATTTCTTGCTTCAGACCAGAGTATTCGTCCACGCCTTCGTTTATTTGCTCTTCAAGCTGTGAATTGGAAAAAAATTATTAATATATTAAAAATAGTATTTTTTTTCTTTTCTAAAATGTTGGCGTAACAACTTAAGAAAGAAACGAACCTCTCTACTGAAGAGATGCGTCCGTTATTACCATATTCTAACGTTTTAAATAATTTATATGTAAAATAATTAAATAAGGTGCAATTTATGTTATAATTTAATTAAAGCAATAAAAAAATGTAGGAAAATCAAATAAGCAAATACAAAAACAAAAAAGTTTATAACAATTCGTACCTCCTCTAACTCCTTCTGATGCTGCGAACTCTCAAGAGTGAGTTCTCTCTTTTGATCGCCAAAGTTCGACAAATTATTCTCTGTGTCTCTGAGATCCGCTTCCATTTGATTGATTTTGTCTTTGGATTTCTTGCCGTTCCTGTATGTAAAAGCATTGAAGCTGAGAATAGGCTAACAAATTTTGAATAATCTAATATTCTAAACTGAATAAAAAAAAGTATTTAGTACGCAGCCAATTTAAAAAAAATCACCAAAATTATACAATTCGACTATTATCTAGGAAATTTTTCGATTGCGACAATCGATAATTTAGATTCACATATAATAAACATAACGATTATAAATACATATTCACTCTCGTCTCACCCCTTTAGTCTTAGCAAGGGTAGTCAGAGGTATATTCCTATAAAAACCGGATCTGGTACCGTTTAATGGCTAAATCATGCCGCTATTGAGAATTTCGATGGCACTTTTCCGGAGCGCCGGGTCAAATCCAGATTTTTTCGATTCGCTCATTTTCAACATAACCATGTCTGATTAAGGTTATGTGTGTATTCGTAATGAATTATCACGAACTTTAACGGTGAAGGAAAACATCGTGAGGAAACCTGCACACCTAAAAAAATCTTAGGAATTTCTTAAGTGTGTGGTCCGCCAAACCGCACTAGGCCAGCGTGGTGGACTAAGGCCTAAACCGTCTTAGTTTTAGAGCAGGCCCGAGCCCAGCAGTAGGACGGATTTGGACTGATGATGTATTTTAAAGTGCCACTTACCGTATACTAGTGTTAATGCCGACTTTAAGCTTGGTGATCTCAGTGGAAACTTTGTCGATCTTCTTTGCAAATTCATCGACTTTTTTCTGCAAGTCTTTCACTTTGTCCCCGGCTACTGCTGCTATTTGTGCGTCTACGTCGCTAACTTCATTCTCCACCTAAAAAAAAAATTAGAACTCTGCATAGACAAAATATATATTTTTGTATAATCTACGGATTCAACTTTGGGTTGGTTGCAATTTTATTGAAAAATATATCTTTCTTTAAGATCCAAATAATGATATAGCAAAATGAGTATAGTTTAAAATATTTTAACACATTAAAAAGTCGCATACGTTATTCTGGTTTCATACTAAGATATATATCTATTATCTTGTGTCGAGGGTATTAAAATCCATGATCACTTTTAAGTCTTACAAAAACCCATTCCGAAACAATTGTTATTTTTGGATCACAAAATATTGTCGATGCGGGGATATAAACCGCGGCTTCTCGTTACACCGCATAGTTTTCGACAACTGCTCGCGGAGACTATCTTTACATCAAAAATTATTTTAGTCTTGAAAACTGTACAGTAAAATCGACGTACCTGCCCAGCATCGTGATTGGCTTTGTCCAATTTCTCTTGGGACGTCCTCAATACTTCCTCTAACTGAGCTTTTCTCTGCGGGTCCACTTTGCTCGCCGCTGCTCTCGCTTCTTGGCTTTTTATCTGGTTCTGAAACATAATAGACAATTTTTTTATAATAATAAAAAAAATATAGTCCTTGACTCGAGAGCATATTAGACCCATAATATGTCCAGAGTCTGTTTCAATAGTTGCTGTTGATAATCGATAATCTAGACACTTTTCTATCCTAAAGACATACCATGTGTCTCTATTCAGACCAGTTTTGCTCAATGATGTTACGAAACTTTCAGTAGCAGCAATAGTTGCGGTATATTAATGAGGGCCTTTTGCAAGGGACTTAAAACATGGAAGTAAAAAATCCTCACTGCCCTAACTATTGGTACTAAAAAGCTAACATGCAAAAAGACTTTGTACCTTTAACACAGGGATTTGTTCTTTCAAACTCTTCAACTCGACTTCGAGTTTCTTCAGTCTGGTCTTTCCTTCGTAAGTTGTTCTTTGTAATGAGGCCACGTTGTCTTCTAACGTCGCCTCTTCGCTTCTTATTTCTGTTAACCTGTGCAACATTAAAACATATTTTTTTTAACAAATATTATAAAAAAAAACACTGAATGTGTCGACAGCTAGTCGTAGCTATCAATAATCACGTTAATTTTTTGAAGTTTATTTTTTGTGTTATATATAAATATGGAACACAGTTTTTTCTAAATTCAAAACAATTGTTTTATTTTTTATTTAACAATTATTTTTATTTAATAAACAAGCCATAAAATTTCGTATTTTATTCGTAGAATCTGTGGTATATTATTATGTAAAGTATTTCTCAATTATCAACAATTATCCCGAAGAAAGTGCACTCGAATGTCACAAACAACACAACGTATCTCATCATCATCAGCCCATATACGCTCCACTGCTGGGCACGGGCCTCCTCTACAACTGAGAGGGTTTAGACCTTAGTCCACCACGCTGGCCCCATGCGGATTGGCGGACTAAACACCTAAGAATTTCCTAAGAACTTTTAGGTGTGCAGGTTTCGTCACGATGTTTTCCTTCACCGTTAAAATACGTGATAATTCATTGTGAATACACCCATAACTTCGAAAAGTCACGAGGTGTGTGCCTAGGGTTTGAACCCGCGACCGTCGAGTTTCTCGACCGCGCGCCTAAACCATTTATGGAACAGCAATATTTCAATATTTCAGTTACCTGTTATCCAACTGAGCGAGTCTTTCCTCGTTGGCTCGCAACTGCTCGTGGTCGACCTCGCTAGTGTCTGTGGTGGCGGTACTCGACATGCGACCACGCAGCGTACTGCGACCACCGCCGGACATCGTACCTGCATACCCACAGATCATTCATATTACGAATTACAAATAAACATAAAACAAATACACACACCCAACAGTCACATAAAAAGTAAATAATATAAATAATAAATACAAAAGTAATGATGGCCTCGAGGTTTAAACGCGCGGTCGAGAATCTCGGCGGTTGCAGGTTCAAACCTCTGACTTTTCGAAGTATTTAATTTCTAAATATTCATAACAAATTATCACGTACTTTAACGATAACGGGAAATATCGTGAGAAAACCTGCACGCCTAAAAGTTATTAGGAATTTCTTAGGTGGACTACGGCCTAAACCCTCCTGTTGTAAGAGGCATCAATACTACTACTACGGGGGAGGTGCGCCCTTACAAGAGTTGTACAATTCCCAAATGTGCGGCAGAGTATGCACTCTCGAGGCCATGCGGCCTCGTGAATGTCGCGGTCGCACACACCATGTGAGCGTCTAAAATAGGGCCAAGTGGGGGATATCTGGAATCCCTCTATCACAAAGGAGTCAACATTTGGACAGAGCGCTGGACGGCAACGGGAAACAATTAAGGGCCCTCGACCAGTATTTATCGTACCGCCCAAAATGCGGAAGACGGCCATCGAGATGTTTTAGTCGGTATGCCGGCGTAGGATTTTAGTTAGGGACCCAACTCAGCCAAGCGAACAATAGTTCCACGCGTTGAGTTGGAAGGCCGGTGACCCCGACATACCCTTGTCGGCCTCCCCCGAGGTACCGAACAGGGAGCTTAAGGCGCTTTCCTCTCGTAAAAAAAGGCCTAAACCCTCTCAGTCGTCGAGGAGGCCCGTGTTCAGCAGTAGGACGTATATGGGGTGGTGATGGTGATTCCTCGCCTGCGATCTCGATGACGTCGCCGTTGAGCGTGACGACGCGGTGGCGGGTGGCGCCGTACGCGAGCCGCGCCGCCTGCTCCAGGTCGGCGGCCACCAGCGTGTCGCGCAGCGCGTAGTAGAACGCGGGCAGGACTCGCTCGTCGCGCACGCGCACTAGGTCGAACAGGCGCGGGGCGTTTTCCGGACTGAAATTGAGATTGGTAATAATATAATAATCATCGGAAAATTTCGCAAAAATGTAACGCGATCAATATCGTTACTAAATACATATATAAATTGACGCCTGTATTCCCTGAAGGAGTAGGCAGAGGTGCATTTCTGCACCCACATTTCGCCAGGTATGTATCAGTCCTACGTAATAGGGACGAGCCTATTGCCGTTTTTCGGGCAGTTTTCAGACTCCGTGCTGCTATTGAGCATATCGTTATTATATGCGTATAATGTACAACAATTTCTTTATCGATATCGATACTTTTACTAGAACTATAAATAAAACAATGTTTAAAAAAATACTTTTGTAGCTTCGTAAAATAATAATTATGAAAACCCTTTGCAATGGTTAAACTTTAAAAGTATAGAAAAACGTTCTTTTTAAACTGACTGGCCTCGAAGGTAAGAAGAAACAAAACGTCATTCATATTTCTAATTTAATTAACAAATATTTAAAGCCCTTTAAATATATACTTATACGAATTAAGGTATCCTATGCGAAATTGTATGACAACATTATACATATACAGGGTGTATAAAGATCGAAAACTATTTTTTTGTCATATTTTTTTTTAATGTCAAGGTATTTGTAGTCACCGTGGCTAATGCCTGTCTAAGTTTTCGATCACTGTCTTTATACACTCTGTATATATATGTATAACATTCATCATCTCCTTGCCCTGTCCCCAATTTCATTTGGGGTCGGCGCAGTAGGTTTTATCCTTCCACAGATCCCTATCAGCTGTCCCCATTCACCCCTTTTTCTTTCATATCTTCAGTCACGCACTCCATCCATCTTTTCTTTGGCCTTCCTCTGCTCGCCCATCCATCAACTTTCATATCCATCACCTTTTTACCTACGTATGATTCATCCCTCCTCATAACATGCCCATACCACGACAGATATTTAATACATATAAATAATAATATAGTTAGATAACAAATTGGTGGCGGGTAGTACCACCACGTCGGCTGCCTATATAACAGCGTTCTGCACGTCACTCGCGCTCTTACTCACCGGCCGTCATACAGTGCGGAAGCTCTGCCCGAACGTCTAAGCGTGCTTGTTAATAATTTATCCTCGTGAATATTAACATTTAGTCAATTCAACTTTGATAATTTTTGTAATGGCCCCTGGTCGAATAAATCTTTAAAGTGATTTCTTACTTCAGAAGTGGGATACACACAGAGTTTCTATAGCTTTGTGTGTATCCTACGCCTACTCTGATGGATAGAATTTGCGTTTTTGTGCGAGTGGTTTTTAAATCGCGTAACATGTCGAGCCGTTCGAAACGTCACCTCTGTGCGATGATATTGATATGGCGAGAAAAGACTCAACGTATAGAATTGTTAACGCGTTATCCGCGTTGGCCCACGTGCTTTCTCAAGTGTGGGTGGCCCCTACACCTGCATGAATCCTGACTACGAACTATCCCCGTTAACGCCTGCAGCGGTGTCACAAGCTCCGAGCGACTGCATTGCTACGGAGCTGGCGGATAGGTTTAAGCGATAAGTGCTTTGCAACTGGTAAGGTCTAACAACATTTATATTTTAACTTTTGATCCGACTTTAAATGATATTAATGTTTGGTGCGATGATGTCGACCACGTTCGTATTGCTAATCAGTGGAGTGATAGGGAGGGCTATCAGCAATGGTCAGGTTAGGCCAAGCGCGTATAAATTTGACGCATTAACAAAGGCCCCTAAGCCTAGCTAGCAAGATAATTTTTGGGGTTACTACCCGTTTGACTAGTAAACTTGTTCTCGATATTTTTAATCCCACGTTACTTACTGAAGTGCATACTGTTGGTTCAAACATGGTACCTACTGTGAAAGGTAGAATGGTGCCCTGAGACATGCACCTCTTGTCATTTGGAAGTGAGTAAACTCGTGTATTTACAAACATCTTCAGTTACAGATGGTGTGCCCGTCTTACAAAGCGAGGTGCCCACTGAGGTGACCAACTGAAAAGCGGTTAGTCCGCCCAACGTGTGGTTAGTCCACTGCGGTTAGTCCGCCGACGTGTGGTTAGTCCACTGCGGTTAGTCCGCCCAACGTGTGGTTAGTCCACTGCGGTTAGTCCGCCCAACGTGTGGTTAGTCCACTGCGGTTAGTCCGCCAACGTGTGGTTAGTCCACTGCGGTTAGTCTGCCCAACGTGTGGTAAGTCCACTGCGGTTAGTCCGCCCAACGTGTGGTTAGTCCACTGCGGTTAGTCCGCCAACGTGTGGTTAGTCCACTGCGGTTAGTCCGCCAACGTGTGGTTAGTCCACTGCGGTTAGTCCGCCCAACGGGTGGTAAGTCCACTGCGGTCAGTCCGCTCTACGTGTGGTTAGTCCACTGCGGTTAGTCCGCCCAACCTGTGGTAAGGCCACTTCGGCTAGGCCGCCCAACCTGTGGTAAGTCCACTGCGGTCAGTCCGCCCAACTTGTCGTTAGTCCACCGCGGTTAGTCCGCTTAACAATTGTGGATAGGTATACCGGTAAGGTATAGACAATCATCATCATCCGATCATCCTGCATTTTGCTGTGTTTTATTGATGCTATCGAGGCCACCTTAAACCTAATCATTGTGTTATCATAATCTTTTAGATGAGGGTGACAACACGGGCCAGACCAGCAGCAACAAACCCGCAATAGCTGCGCACCCGAGTGGAGTCGAACAACGAAACGTCGAGGACGACTCGGCGTCAGGAGAGGCCGAGTTAGATAACAAATTGGTGGCGGGTAGTACCACCACGTCGGCTGCCTATATAACAGCGTTCTGCACGTCACTCGCGCTCTTACTCACCGGCCGTCATACAGTGCGGAAGCTCTGCCCGAACGTCTAAGCGTGCTTGTTAATAATTTATCCTCGTGAATATTAACATTTAGTCAATTCAACTTTGATAATTTTTGTAATGGCCCCTGGTCCAATAAATCTTTAAAGTGATTTCTTACTATATAATACGATGGTCCGACGACTTGAGAAAGGTGGCAGGTAAAGAATGGATGAGGGCTGCTCAAGACCGGGATGGTTGGCGCTTTCTTGGGGAGGCCTACGTTCAGCAGTGGACGGTGATAGGCTGAGTATATACATAAATTAAATAGATACTCACAAACGCGAGGGTCTCTGTATGTACTGGGTGAGATGTTGCTGCTTGTCGAGCGCTATGAAGGTGGCTCGGCCCACGTCGTGCCGCTTGAGGAACTCGACGCACGCCTGCGCCGTGTCCACGCTGTCCACCACGATGTTGTCGAGGGCGCCGCAGCAGGTGGAGATAGCCACGTCGTACTTGCGGTCTATGCCGCCGAGGTCGCCCTGTTCACGTACACATCATTGCCATCATCATCACCAACATCATCATCATCACCAACATCATCATCGTCGTCAACATCATCATCAACAACCAGTGGCGGTACTTCCATAGAAGCCCAAAAGCCGAGTTTGCCTTTCAAAATTCCAAATAATAATCTTTAAGCTTTAAATCTTTATTTAACAAAAGCAATTTGAATAAATAGATGACAATATACTGATCCCACAGTGAAAAATATAAACTAGATATTGCAAAATAACCGTGTAACGCTTTTAGGCTTCTATGGAAGTGCCGCCACTGTCAACAACATAGTCATCAACATGATCATCATCATCATCATCATCAACATGATCAACATCATCATTAACACGATCACCATCATCATCGTTAACATGATCATCATCAAATCATCATCCACAAACATGACGGACACGGCTTTACTGCTGCTGAATAGTTTAGTCATAGTAGTTATCTAAAAGTTTCCTCGTGGAATTTTCCGCAATTCCTCATTCGATATTTCAACAATTGATTAAGAATAAATACATCCAATACTCAGAAAAGTCGGATATGTGTTTGGGATTTCAATACGCGACCGTTGAGATGTTTTTTTATTCATCATACACTTTTTTTATATTCTTTATTTGTTTATGGAGGGTTTGGTTCAACAGGAAGACATACACTTCTCAACCTTCAGAACTCAAAATAAAATAATACTTTAAATATGTAAATATTATCATCGACTTGAAAAGTACTCACCAATCTCCCAAAAATGCCGGGTAGTCTGCCATTTGTCTTCTCCCTCATCAAAGCATCGAGAACTCTGCCACGAGACCTATTAGCGCTCATCGCCTGTTTGGACTCTTCCAATTGAGCCCTGAAATTAAGAATAATCAGCAATTAATATTGAAAAACAGGAATAATTATGGACGATATATTCCAGAATCTTAACGAAAGACATAAATGTTTTGTACAACGAATTATTTGACTTGTAGAAAAATTTTAATGTGCTTTTTTTAAATTACCTCCAAAGGTTTTTATGTTCATCAAAGCTGGAGTTTGTGTGAATTTGAATTATACAACTACGACATAATAAATTGGAAACCAATATCGAGAATTGATTATAGGTTTATAGGTAGTTATATAGGTTAATCGTCTTAATATTTAAGTCCCTTTCGTTCTAATCTTGTCTTCTATTGTGCAACAAGACTTTAAGCTAATAATTACCTCAGACCCCTTGCTTCGTTGCATATATTCGCCTCTTCTCGCTTCAATGCTTGCAATTGCGAACGTAACTCATTCATCAGCCTGTCGTTTGACGGCACAGACGTCACCAATTCCTCTTGTAGGCTGTAAAGAATTATACGGTTATGATGCTTCAAATCAACGACAAACATTTATTGGCACGTGTCCCATCATATTCCGATAATACAAGAAATTCCCTGTCTTAGAAATAGTACTTTCTCGGGGTAAAATCTACGCTATGATATTTTCCGTACCCCTGATAATGAATAATAATTTCGAAGTAATTTTGTTACGCCATAACTTCTAAACTTCTAGTACAAGGATATCGTGTATGTGGTAGGGTCCTAAAGGTTTATTTTTATAACAATATCTCACAACATCTGCATAAATTTTGTGTTAATTTACACATAATATTTTTTATTTAAATATAACTTCTCAAATTTCGCAACCAGTATCACTTTTTCTCAAATGCATAATATTTCTAAACCGACTAAACTATAATGTCTCTAGTTATTAATATAGAAGAATAACTTACACGTTCTTCTCTTCATAATCACTGACTGCCATATCATAAGCCTGTTTCAGCTTCTCCAATTTCTCCATTTCTTTCTGCTCGGTACTGAGGTAGATTTTCAACTCGGATTCGGCCAATTTGTAGTTCTTAGTCGCCTCGTCAACTATCTTCTTGAGTCCCATTAATTTCGTTTGTAGTTTATCCTTTATTTCCTGCAGGCCTTGTGTTTGCGCTCTGTTGAAAAAAATATTAATTATATTTTTTAATTAACGTTTCATTCATCGTCAGCCCTTATGCGTCCCACTACTGGACACGAGCTTCCTCTACAACTGAGAGGGTTTAGGCCTTAGTCCACCACGCTGGCCTAGTGCGGGTGGGCGGACTACACACCTAAGAAATTCCTAATAACGTTTTGGTATGCAGGTTTCCTCAAGATTTTTGCTTTCACCGTTAAAGTAAGTGATAATTCATTGTGAATACACACATAACTTAGAAAAGTCAGAGGTGTGTACCGGGGGGTTTGAACCCACGACCGTTGAGTTTCACTACCGCGTGCCTAAACCTCGAAGAGATAGCATAGGAAATGTTAAAAAAGTTAATTAATAAAACAATTTCTACAAAGCTACTGATGTATTTGATTCACGTTAGTAGAAAATGCATACCTGACTCCGGCCACGACAGTTTGCAATTCTTCCTCCGCCTCTTGTTTACTCGCTTCATGTCTTTCCAGCAACCCTTCGCATTCTTGTATCTCGCGCCTGTTCTTTTCTGGAACCTAAACAATTTAAATTTTTACAATATGAGGAGTTTTAATTGCTCAAAGTCTTTATAATTTAACGTGTTATCCACAAATGTATTTTTATATCTAGTTAACAGTTTTTTTTAATATTCATTTTAAGCTGCACATTAGGGTCGTTTTCAAATTGAGGGCCAAAAAGGCATAAATTACATTAAAAAAATTTATAAATGAGAAATTCGTATTTTTTTTAACTTATTTTATGTGTGGTTTTATTTTTCACATAATAGAAGACGAACCCAAGACCATTTATTTTATTTCCAGCGTCTGTACGGCTATTGATAGTATTCTAATGAAACGCTCCATATCCTTTGATAACCTCACTAAATTAACATAAAACTAATTTCCCCAAATTATCAAATTTTACCAATTCTAATTCAATCAGTTTGGCCCTCTCTTGCTCCAGTAGTTGTTCTAGGTTCTTCTTCTTCTTGTTTGCCTGCGAGTTGTCTGCCTGGATGGTGACCAGCCTCTTCTTGCAGCTTTGCAGCTTCTCCGTCACTTCTTCCTTGCGTTTCTTCATCACGTCGTATTTCCTGAAGGCGGATAATAAGTTTTATTATATCTCTTAGCTAGTGTGTTCCTATATAGATACACTGTACGCAACACGGTATGCAAAACTTTAGATTTCAAAATAGTGGTTTCTTCCAGTTTTCGTCACATTTTTTATTGCTGCTCTTAAGAAATGGTCTAAGTGTGATGATATATGGCCTTCCTCAATAAATAATAATAATAAATGACCACCCAAAACACTCACATACATAGTTCTGACCCCACATTAAAATACGAGTGTTGCGTCGTGAGTATCATAAACTATGAGTGACTTTTCGGTCTCACAATCACCCAGATCCGAAACAAATATGGATCACTCAATCATTGGGATTATTTATTTCAAAATTGATCAATAGTTCCTGAGATTAGCGCATGAAGCAAACAAACAAATTTTTCAGCTTTATAATTATTTTATGTTTTCATCTAATAAACTATCCTTGCACACACTCGCTACTGTATATGCATAGAGATGATTCCCGGGATGTGAAGCTCAATGAGTTTTTATGGGGACCTAGCTTGGATTACCCCAAGTTACCTCACATAGTTGTCCACTCTTTTTTGTAATAGCCTAAAGCACAGATACAATCGTCTCCTTTAAACACTTAAAACAATACGTATGTACATAATCACATATATAACCTCACGCCGGTCTCCCATTGGAGTCATCGGTCCAAACACGCCACTTTCGCTTCCTCAAAAGTCTCTCTATCGATTTAGACCATTTTAGCCCTTTTCTATTGAAACGTCAAATATAGACCAAGAACATACATACATAAGCAAGAGTATTGAAGTGTGTCAGCAAAAGCTTACTTGGGTAAGCAATAATTTTATAGTAAAAATACATTTGAAATACGACATTTGTACTTACTGCGTGCCATTCTTCAATTCTGTCGTCTTTTCATTTAATTCTTCCTTTATTTTGTTCAATTCTTCATCAATTTTCGCGAGATTCTCCTTAAGCTCCGCCATCTCCCCTTCTTTTGCTTCTATGATCTTGTTAGTTTCATGACTACATGTGAAAAAAGGATAAATTATCTTGTAGTTAGTTAACATTGTAGTTTCCTTTAATATATACTATCTACTGATTAATAAAGGGTTCATGTGAAGGTCATACAAACTGAATAAGCTTAAAAAGTTCGAAAAAGTTTGAAGGTCTGCCATGCCTGACGGAAATACAAATCGATTAGGATGGCACCACTGTCTTACAAGAAGTAATCGTTAATAGGGGCGAGCCCGCTGTCGTTTTTCGGGCAGACTCCGTGCTGCTACTGAGAATTTCCTGAATAAAAACTCAATAACACTTTGCCTTACCCGGGACCTCTAGATCGCACGACATATAAATGTGCTGCGAGACCACAAAGCAGTTATTATTACTAAGCGATAACTATCGCAGACTTGTCGGAGTTCTCGTATCAGCCTACCTATCCGTCATTAAACCCGCTGACATAATAGTACCATTTTTTTTTTTTTTTTTTTTTATATAGTTTGAATGGAATAGGCGTTTGTCTTCCATCTCACCTGATGGAAAGTGTAGATGAAGACTAGGGTGGTACACGCCCATCCAAAAGAAACCTGTTCACTCTACTCTTAAAGGCTCCAGAATTCAATTTGCCTATCTTTCCTTATTTATTCCTTACAGTTACCGCAATGCACTCTTGTCACTCTACTTTACTACGTTCCTATAAAAAAACTCCAAGCAACTAAATTCCACCTACATATATTTCTGCAGCAGCATGTTCCTAGTCCTCAGTGATGCGTTAGTGAGGTTCATGAGGTCGACTGCCTCTCGCATCGGCTGCTCCAAACGTAATTTCTCCTGTTCCACCAACCGCACCCGGTTCAGCTTTTCTTTTCGCATCTCCGTGTATTCCTCCACTTTCAACGCCAACTTCTCTATTGGTACCTGTTGGGAAAAAATAGCTGTAGTTTGTCTATGTCCTAGTTGTACCTGTCTATGCATTTGTTGGTCGCGCGTACTTCTGACTTATCGAAGTTATATGTAAGCTTGCACACTTGAATATGTGTAAATCGCAATCCCCCACTTCTCTGGTATGGTAGACTATGACCTAACAGCCTAAATTATAGAAAAGTCTCCCAGCAGTGCGACGTATACAGACTGTTATATAAGTTAAAAAACATATATTAGGTTTTATGTTTCGCTTTGATTGTATATTCTTATTATTACGGGTTTCATGTGAATTTGTTTGATATCTTCTAAATTGTTTTAGTAATATATAAGTGCGTTTGTACCATAGCTACCAGTTTAAAAACTAAATATGATAGTATTACCAATCGTGGAGATTATTAAAAACTTAGTACCTTATATCGGGATGTTCCAATTATGTCCTCGAGATACTCCAACATTCCAGATTCGTGTTCGTTTTGTGCCTTTGGCTTCATCATGGCTATTTGCTCAACTTCTCCCTGTAATAAGTTTTAATAATCTATTTTACAACAACAATAATTGTCTTATTGTGGCTGATAGCAATAAATTCTTAACATACGAATTATATTTCTCTACTTTTCAGAGCGTATCGTAGCCGAGACCAATTAATGGAGTTAGAACCAATAAAAAATGAAGGCGTAAAACTTAAGAAAAACGTATTCACAAATTTTACTGTTGGAATGGAATTTTACTGAATCTTGGAAAAAATCCTTTATCCGCTCCTGTCTCCCTCTTACCTTCCGACAATCCTAAAGCCAGAGTATTTGTAAAAGTTTGTATTATATATAAAAACTGCTACAATAATTTATCAACATTATAATTACTATACCTGCAAAATGAGGAATCTGTTGTGATCTAAGTCTATTCCGTGCGATCTCAGCATTTTGGCAACCTCTTTGAACTGCACTTTTTTCCCATTGAGCGTATAGTAGGAGGAGTTGTCTTTGAATGCTGTACGCGATACAACTATTTCGGTGTTAGGCACAAATTCGAAGCTATCTCCTGGCTGAAACAAAATATTGATTCTTTAGAGATATAACAGCCCTGTAGCGCAGTTGTTTAGCCACCAGCTTGCGAAACGAGAGGCTGCGGGTTCGATACCCGCACCGAGACAAATGTTTGTGTAATGCACAAATATTTGTTACGGGTCTGGGTATTCGTAAGATTGAAAAAAAAGTCTCTTGTAGTTTCTGATACCCACGACACAACACTTGTACCTATGGTGGGGTTAGAACTACGTATGTGACTGCTGTGTGTATTTATTAATTTATTTATTTATACGCGCCTTAATCCTATATGGGTATGCAGACATTATTCAGCGCCTGACCCTTTTACTTCTTCAGCATCAATACATCTCTTCAGATACCGAGAAGTCAAGCTCTAATCTCAAATCAAGTTCTTAATAAAGTCTTATGTAAAAACACAGTTTTAAATTGGCTCTTAAAACTTAGTTACGATGAAACGGAAAAACAATTAGTAGTAATACACTAAGATAATTGCACCCTCATTCACATACGCTCACACTCACACAAACACAAACTCATATACGATTCATACATTCACACACTTTTATATTTAATTAGATCTAATTTTAGAAATTAGTTTGTTACTAGATTTTTATTTTAACTCTTTTTATTGTTTGCAAACTTAATTTTCTTTATTTTGTTTTTATTTTTAGTATAACTATTTTATAATTTTTACCTATACTCAACCTGTACAGATGGACGGTTGCTGGTGCTTAAAGTTCAGGGTTACCTTTTTTAAGTACCGGCGCTCAATTTTTAGTCTTTAAGTTAGTTCATAAGATAGCTCGTAGTTCATTGTTTTTGTCAGAAATTTTGCTTAAATAAATAAATAAATTGTAAATTGTAAATTGTAAGCAGAGTCAGTATCGATGGCGAACTAGCTTGTCTTCAGTGCCGCATTTATACATTTGCTGCCCGTACGCCATTCAAAAATTTTGCAGCTCTTACTAACCTCTGCAATTGGTTACCCTATTTCGCAATGTTATTTGTTGTAATTTACATTACATGTTATTTTTTAGTGCATCTAAAATATTTGTTTTTCGTACGGCACCGAAGAAAAAAAAGCCAAATTTGGCGACTCAGCCTCGCCACGGCTTGTCTTTCTTTTATTTATGCTTTATATACATACAAGTATAAAGGCGAACTTAACGCCTAAGTTATTATCTACCAGTCAACCTCAGGGTGGTGGAGAGAAACACGAGTAGATGCATACTTATTGATCTTATCTTTTACTCCGCAGCGAAGTATATTCGTCATCATCAACATCAGCCCATGTAGGAACCGCTGCTGGACACAGGCCAAGAAAAAATTATGTATTTTTTAAACCAACGTAATATGGGGCGAGTGTATTAGCATTAGTCGGGCACATTTTCAGATTCCGTACTATGCTCGAACAAGGAATCAAAGTTTGGTTCACATGCTGCACATACACCATGGGAACGATTTATTAATAACATATTTAATAAATCATCATCATCAGCCCAAAGATGTCCACTGCTAAACATAGGCCTCCCCCAATGATCTCCACAGTGACCTATTGGAGGCAGCCTACATCCAGCGACGTCCCGCGACCTTTACCAGGTCATCGGACCATCTTGTAGGTGGACGTCCTACGCTGCGCTTCCCGCTACGTGGCCTCCATTCGAAAACTTTTTGGCTCCATCGGCCATCAGTTCTCCACGCTATGTGCCCGGCCCATTGCCACTTCAACTTGCTTATCTGCTGGGCTATGTCGGTTACCTTAGTTCTCCTACGGATCTCCTTATTTGTGATTCGATCTCGTAAGGAAACCCCGAGCATAGCCCGCTCCATAGCTCGTTGAGTGACTTTGAGCCGCCTAATGAGGCCCATAGTGAGAGGTCACGTCTCGGTGCCGTATGTCATCACTGGCAACACACAACTATCGAAGACCTTCGATTTAAGGCACTGAGGTATTTTGGACGAGAAGACGTCGCGTAGTTTCCCGAACGCTGCCCAACCGAGTTGGATTCGACGATTAACCTTTCTCTCGAAGTTGGACCTGCCTAATCGGACCACTTGTCCTAAATGTACTTGTCTAGACTTTATTTAATAAATTGCTTGTATAATTCCAACATCAAAAAGCGCTAAGAGTTGTGATTTTTTACGTCTAAACAATGCATTAAAAATCTATAACAATGTATTGTTCATGAATGAATGGTATGTCGATTGGACTTGCCTATTAGGGACGCCTAGAATCGTGTTAACTTTAATAGATACTAGAGTTAGAGCAAATATTCGTCTCTTTGACGAATAATTGGCTCATAAAAAAACGTTTTGTTTTTTTTTATTTTACAGATTCATAAAAAGAATGAAGAAGAAAAGATGAAGACGTTATTAAATTTTATACGCGGCGGGGTTTTTAGAGTGCTCTTCAGTAGCAAATGACATATTTTTTGGGGTGCGAAATAGACGTTTTCTTTCACCCCAGTGAGTAATAAAACAAAAACACAAGTCTGCTAACTTTTCTAAACTTGACCTGCTATTTGACTGTATTTGCGGTTAAGAAATCAGACCATATGTTAGGAATATTTTTAGATATTTCTGGTGCATTCTATAATGCTTGGTGGCCTGTCATACTTCTGAAATTAAAGTCTCGTTGTTGCCCAAGGAATATATTTTCCATGATTTATTTGTATTTTGTCCATGGTTTATCTAAACACTTAACACTTATTATGTCGTTATTAGGTTTTTTCCATTAGGAAATTCTCAGTAACAGCCCGGAGTCTGGATATGTGCCCGAAAAGCGGCAATAGCCTCCCCCATATCACGTGGGACTGATACATACTGGCGAAATGTAGGTGCAGAATACACCTCTGCTTACCCCTTCGGGGATAACAGGCGTGAGGTTATGTATGTATGTATTCGTATTTTATCCATGGTTTAACTAAATTGCGCTTAGGCCACCGCGCAGAGTCGAAAACACTGACAATGAGTTATCCCCAGGGTTCCGTTGTCGGCCCTTACGGATGGAATCTAGTCTTTGATGGCTTTCTCGCGATTCCTTTACCTCCATGTTGCTCTTTAATAGGATATGCGGATGACGGACTCTTACTCATACAGTCAAATAAATCGGTCAGTCAGTCAAAAACAATTTTATATACAAAGTATTATTCAAACCTATGTCTCGAATGGCTAGACGGAATTAAATCCTGTTAACCGCGGACTTTTCAAGACTGCATACTGTTGCTGAGAGTATCTCCAAAGAAAAATTCCAGTAACACTGCCCGACCCTGGTGACGACAACGGTAATTCTCAGTTGCTTGAGCTAATTTATGACTGAAGACCAACTAACCAAGTCGGATTATTTAAATTTTAAATTAAAAACCTACATATATCAATACATATAGTATAGCTATTGTAGACTATACGCCCATTTAACTTATTGGTTCCAAACAGCACTCTAATTGATGCCTTTCCCGTCTAATAGATTGTTGTGGCAAATCTAATTTCGCGGATCATAGAGGAGAAATATATATAAACAGTGTACCGAAAGGCTTGGGCATAAACCGTTCGATTCTCATTTTACCAATACACGAACATTTTCCATTTTTTTAACGATGAAATTCGTATTTTGTAAGTATGTTAGTGTAATTTATTCTCATTTTTTATTACTACTTTTAATCTGTCTCAACTTTGTGAGTCAATTATTATCAAGTGATGTGATATGCATGTAGTAGACATCTGGTTAAATAAGCTAGCTAGGAGATGGATTCTAATTAAAGATAACTAGCCAAGTAAATAAACGCAATATTTCAGCAAATGACTGAATGTCATAAATTTACTTTTTTACTTGGCTAAGTCTATATTATCTGCAAAGGGCTGAATGATTTACCATTGATTTACTATAGGCCTAGGCATCCCTATAGCGGCACTTAAAGAACGACCAAGGCGTCCATCACCTGCTTTACTTAGCCCAAATGGCTGCGACATACACACAAAATAAAAACAAGAAAATTCAAAACGGGTATAGAGACCATAAAAATCGAGTGATTCCTTAATGAAGTAAAGCTAAAGTAAATTGAATCATCGCGCTTAGATTTTTAAGATTAACATGGCGTCATGTGTGATTCATCATCATCATCATCATCATCAGCCCAAATACGTCTCACTGCTGGGCACGGGCCTCCTCTACAACTGAGAGGGTTAAGGCCTTAGTCCACCACGCTGGCCTAGTGCGGGTTGGCGGACTACACACCTAAGAAATTCCTTAAGAACTTTTTAGGTGTGCAGGTTTTATCAAGATGTTTTCCTTCATCGTTAAAGCAAGTTCATTGTGATAAAAAAAATATAAATTGGTCGAAATGTAATTACTATTTAATTACAGGTGTATTGCTGATCGCCATTGTGGCCTGCGCACATGGTTTTCTCGATAATCATTATGAGTGCAATTGCCCCCCGGCGCGTCCACTAATTTGCACCAGCATCGGCACAACAGTCCAGGGTTGGTGTCACTTCGGTTGTGCGATGCGTTACCATGCCAGTTTGCGTGTCGTGCGTCTCGGCAGTTGCTAATAGGAAGATTTCAAAATAAATGATTTTTCTTCCTTAATCCATTTTTTATTTTAGTCCAACCTGTTACAATGTTAAATAAGTTTGCAGTATGAG
This sequence comes from Hemaris fuciformis, assembly GCA_907164795.1. Classification (NCBI taxonomy): domain Eukaryota; kingdom Metazoa; phylum Arthropoda; class Insecta; order Lepidoptera; family Sphingidae; genus Hemaris; species Hemaris fuciformis. Next base: position 5,084,477 of record OU015454.1, read on the forward strand.
TTAAATTCTAATTATTTTGTTTGTGTATTTATAGTTTGGTCAATATTTAAAGTATGGAAAAGCGTTGACGACGAAGGTTTATGGTGATTAGCCTATAGCCATTTACCGGGCATATTTCCAGACTCCGAGCTGCTACTTAGAATTACCCAGATTAAAATCCGATAAAACTTTGTGGGACCTCAAAATTTACTCTAGGAACCAGTGGCAATACGCCCAAAATCCCAGCTTACCTTAAATAATTCAGAAGAAGAAAATAAACTAGACATCACAAATACAATTGTAGCATGGAATTTACAAATGGGCTAAGTGCTCAAAAAAGCAAAATTTAGATTTTACCTTTCATAGGAGCTATGTTGTACAGACAATCCATTTCAAAGGTGCAAAGGGCCAACAAAAAATTATTCTAATTTTGGGAATGTTTCAAAGATGGCATTGGGTCATGGCATTGGATGGTGCCAAACATTTTTTCTTTACAAATGGGTCGTGCTTGTATCCGATCGTAGTATTTTTCTACAGTGTGATAAAGAATTTGGAGTCATAGAAAAAAGAAAAAAGGTTATGAAGAATTATGTACCTCAGGACTTAAAAAAAGAAATTTTTGGTGCAAAAAATACAACACAATTTTCCCAATTAATTGATATTACAAGTGACTGTTTTTTTTTTTACTCCAAGCTGCTGCAGACGACATAATTGTGATTAAAACACTGAATATCTCAACAGCATCTCGGTTGTTACTTTTTAGTAAGGGAAGATAAGCCAGCTGTAGTGCACATGAAAGAAAATTTTGCAGACTTGGAGCCATGGAAAGAAATAAATGTATTGAAAAGAGGGAAATCTATTTCAGACAAAATGTGGAGTTACATAGACTTGTAGCTAAAAATAATATATACCTAAGTAGAGAAAAGAAGAAGGACTTAGAAAGTATGATCGAATACTTGCCAGAAAATTTACAAGAATTCTACAGGAATTCCGTGTAATAATTAATTATTACAAAATATTGGCACTTAGCTCCAATAATAAAATAATTAATATGGCACTTAGCCTTAATAATAACATAATTAGTATGCACTTAGCCCCAATAATAGTATAATCAGTATTGTACTTAGCCCATATTTAAAGAAAATATCTTGTATTTTAACCCATTTATTTATTGGCTAAAATAATAATGATTTGTCTTCAGAAATAACTTACAACTAATGTTATTAAATGGTACATGTCTGAACAGTACCTGTTTGATATATATTATCATATTGATAAGCCAAATAAAACGTTGATTAAAAAACTATTACATTTTTATTTAATCCTTACTAATATTATAAATGCGATTGTAACTCTGTCTGTCTGTCTCGCTTTCCTGCTAAAACTACTGAACCGATTTAAATGAAATTTGGTACACAGATAGTTTGGAGCCTGAGAAAGAACATAGGCTACTTTTTATTGCGGAAAAGGGGTTTTAAGGGGTTGAAAGGAGGGATGAAAGGTTGTCTGGAAGTATTGTCATTATTAAAGCTAGAAACTTGAAACTTATTTTTTAGGCTGTTGATTAGATATAAATAAATATGACATTCAAAGTATGTAAAAAAATTACCTTTAAGGGTGTAAAATAAAAATAGGGGATGAAAGTTTGTATGGAAATTCGTCATTTTTGAAGCTAGAATGATGAAACTTTTTTATATGGCTTTTATTACATCATTACATCATAACTTCATAACTAATATTATAAATGCGATTGTAACTCTGTCTGTCTGTCTGTCTCGCTTTCCTGCTAAAACTACTGAACCGATTTAAATAAAATTTGGTACACAGATAGTTTGGAGCCTGAGAAAGAACATTAAGAAGATTAAGAAGTGAAGCCGAGGTATTCAGTCAAACTATCAATTTGTGATTTGTTCCCAAATTAATTTGCTAATCTAATAAAAATATGAATATTACTATTATATACAGTATCAATTTACAAATCAATGTATAGATTGGATTCGCCTATTAGGAATATCCATAAACATGAAAACATTATTGAATAGTAGAGTTGCTGTGCACATTCGACTATTGTATGTATCATCGGCTAAAAATACATATGAAAAGATATGACCACCCACTCTATGTTTCTGATCTCTCCAGTCCATCTAACGGTTGCCTGGAAGAAATCGCCGATAGCGATAAGGCCGCCATTTGTCACACTACGATATTAAGTTGTGACCAGTAAACAATGTTGTTTCTATTTTTATGGTGTACAATAAAGCATAATAAAAATAAAAATAAAGCCATCAATAAAGCCTTTATGAAATATTTACAAACTTACAAGTATTTTTACCTTTATGTCTCCAAACGTGTCGTGGTCTCGCGGTACAAGTATGTGCCGAGCGATCTAGAGGTCCTGGGTTCGATTCCCGGGTCGGGCAAAGTGTTATTGGGTTTTTCCATTAGGAAATTCTCAGTAGCAGCACGGAGTCTGGAATAGTGCCCGAAAAACGGCAATAGGCTCGCCCCCTATTACGTGGGACTGATACATACCTGGCGAAATGTGGGTGCAGAAATGCACCTCTGCCTACCCCTTCGGGGAATACAGGCGTGAGTTTATGTATGTATGTATGTATGTCTCCAAACAAATCTCTCAAATTAAATTCGATTCAAAACCAGGTATCTGGTTAAGCTGAAATTACGAATGCAATATTATTAGGATGTGGGATCTTCATGATAAAACGTAACCGCATCGAATTTAGGCTCGTTTAATCCGACTTTACGAGTAGGTACTTTGGTCTTAAATGGTATCTAGGATTTGATAATGAAGCTGAAAGGTGGCCATAGGAGCATTGTAAGGAAACGGCGCAACCCTAACGAGTTTGGGTTCGTACTTTGGTCCTAGATCAGTGGTGCTCAACATTTTTTTTAATTATGCATGCATATGTATATCGCGTGACGATGAAATATTATAATGACATGCAGCTGTTTTGATGATAGAGTGAAAGATATTTTGGGATCTCTGTAAAAAACGCCGTAACAGCTCGAGTTTAAAAATAAATACACCCAACAGTCACATACATAGTTCTGACCTCAGAATAAGATACGAGTATTGCGTCATGGGCAACAGAAACTACGTGAGACTGTTCGATCTCACAAACACCCAGACCTGAGGGCTCGTTTAAGCTCGTATAATCCGACTTTACGGAGTACTTTAATCTGAAATGGTAACTAGGTAGGGTTTGGTGATGAAGCTGAAAAGTGGCTATAAGAACGCTGTCGGTAAGGTAACGGCGCAACCCTAACAAGTTTGGGCTCGTACTTTGGTTCTAGATCAGTAATGCTCAATTTTTTTTTCTAAAATTGTTTTGGCTTTTTATTGATAGATTATTTTAAAATATGCGTTAAACGATCTACGGTGTTATTAAAACATAACCAAATGACAAGAAACGATAACTAATGAATCAAACTATAGATATTAAATAAAATAAAAATTAAATATTAGATATTAAAAAAAGTGTCTCGTTTAAGGTCTCGTTTCGTCGACTACCTTGTGGTATCGCGGTTCAAGTATGTGCCATGCGATCTAGGTCCTGGGTTCGAATCCCGGGTCGGGCAAAGTGTTATTGGGTATTTCCATTAGGAAATTTTCAGTAACAGCACGGAGTTTGGAAATGTGCCCGAAAAACGGCAATAGGCTCGCCCCCTATTACGTGGGACTGATACTTATTGCACTTTAGCGTAACTTGAGAAATGCACCTCTGCCTACCCCATCAGGGAATACAGGCGTGAGTATGAGTATGTCTCATTTCAATAGTTTGTTTGTTTTTTCTACCAATTATTTTTAATAAGTTGCAAATTCCTATTATGCTAACAATTTATGTTACTGTTTCTTATGTCTGCACTCAAATGAGTACATTTTCAAAATAATAGAATTATTAAACCGAATATAATTTAACAGGACTAATAGATATGTTGTGACAAATCTAATTTCGCGGATCATAAAGGGGAATATATATAAACAGCATACGAGAGGATTGGACACACAACGTTGAATACTCTTTTCACCAATACACGGACATTTTTCTAACTTTCAACAATGAAATTTGTATTTTGTAAGTATATTAACTTTGTCTACTGTGATTTATATATCACTACTTTTTATCTATGTGACCGTTGTGAATACACTGTCGTGTCAAGTGATGTCATATACATCTGGGTAAATAGGCTACCTAATTTACTTCAACTTGAATTACTTGGCGCAGTCTTACTCATCTTCAAAGAGTTGAATGATTCTACTTCGATTAACTAAAGGCCGGCATTCCATTGGGTGCCTCTTAAAAAAGTCAAAATTTAAAACTAAACTAAACGAAATAACCACAACCCGCACTAGGCCAGCGTGGTGGACTAAGGCCTAACCCCTCTTAGTTGTAGAGGAGGCCCGTGCCCAGCAGTGGGACGTATATGGGCTGATGATGAAACGAAATAGAGTTATTCGTAATTGAAATAAAGCCAAAGTAAATTCAATCATCCCGCTTAGATTAAAAGAAAGAATTGCGTCAAGCATTGATCATCATCATCATCAGCCCATTGATAAAAAATATAAATTGTTCAACTACCACGTCGTACACAGTCTCTAACATAGGGACCACAGAGGATTATTAAAATTAAATTACTATTTAATTACAGGTGTATTGCTGATCGCCATTGTGGCCTGCGCACATGGTTTACTCGATAATTATTACGACTGCAATTGCCCCGTGGCGCGTCCACTAATTTGCACCAGCATCGGCACAACAGTCCAGGGTTGGTGTAACTTCGGTTGTGCGATGCGTTACCATTCCAGCTTGCGTGTAGTGCGTCTCGGCAGTTGCTAATGGCAAGAATTCAAAATAAAAGATTTTGACTCCTAAATCCATTTTTTATTTTAGTCCAACCTGTTCTAATGTTACATCACTTTGCGGTTTTTTTTTTTGTTGGCCAGTCTTTGAATTATGGAAAAATGTTAACGATGCAGGTTTATGGTGATGAGGCTACTGCCATTTACCAGGTATATTTACTACTCCGAAGTGCTACTGAGAATACCAGCTTAAAATCCGCTAACACTTTGTCTGACTTAGAAATATATTCTAAGAACATTTACGACATGCGCTTATTTATGCCTCGAGACATACAAAACCATAACACCATATAGACGCTTCTGAAAACCACATCAATCACTATTTCTTATATGGGAACTGCGATAAACTCAACATAAACATAATACAACTATATGAGTAAAAAACAATTTAATATGTTGTTAAAGCTTTTATCTTTACGGTTTTCTTTATGTACCTACCACAAATTATACGCAAACGAAAATTATTCAATCTTATCAATTTGTGATTTATGTACATGTGCCTCCCGGTAAAGCAAGATACTAGCAGATGTAGATGTGATAACACTTTCGCTTCCTCCACTGACATTATCCTCTTCATGCATGCACGTCGGTTTCGAGGACTCTTTATATTGCCCTTTTTCAGTAAATTACCTATCTGCTCTTTATAGGTGCACCTGGGCCGTCCTCGACCGACTTCGAGTCTCCTATCAACCCCATTAATTTTTCGCTATCCTTATCATCTGACCTGCCAATTATGATCTTTTATAGTTTTATTTCGCATGATACAGTTATAAATTTATATACATAATTATAAATTTCGTAACTAACGTCCGTAATCTTATTGAGGATCTAAGAACTGCTATGAAAGTAAAACAAAAATGTTGAAATATTTTACGTGACGTATTTTAATTTTGTGAAATGTACAATCATTATTCTTCGATATTTTGCTTTTTAAGTCTATAAATAAATACAGTCACATAGGTATATAGTACAGACCCCACACTAAGATACAAGTCTTGTGTCGTGGGTATCTGTAACTAGGACAGATATTTCGGTCTCACAAATACTCAGACCAGAAACAAATATTTGTGGATCACACAAATATTTGTCCAGGTACGGGGTCGAACCCGCGGTCTTTCGTTTCGCAAGCTGATGTCTAGCCAACTCCGCCACGGGGCTGTCTAAAATAGGCGACGGGACGATGCATCATTCCTTTTTAACTGTCCACTTCATCCCGCCATCTCTGTCGTGGTCTCTGTGGCGGTTCTCCCGTCATGTTTATGTTGAACAATTTCCTCATGGCAAGCCCTAATAAAACATTGCGTGAGCCATATATGCCCGTGAATCTCACACACTGGTACCTTGAGACCAACGTTTTATTGCTTGAATAGTCCTAAAATGTTTGTATAATTCCACTGTCTAACAACACTATGACTTATGATTACTTACGTCTAAATGATGCATAAAAGATAATGTAGTACTATCCACTTATATATCACGCGACAAAGCAATATTATAACGACATAAAGCTGATTTGATGATGGCGTAAAAGTTATAGAATGTCCGTAATAAGACAACGTAACCGCATCGAGTTTAAGCTCTTTTAAAGCGACTTTACAAGTACTTTGGTCCTTAATGGTAATGGATGATTTCGCTGAAAGGTGACCATAGGAACTCTATAGAGAAACGGCACAACCCTAATTAATTCGGGTTCGTACTTAGGTCCTAGATCAGTGGTGCACATTTTTTTCATAAGGGGCATAATTTTTTTAAAATTACGACGCCGTTGGCCACAAAAAATCGGTGGCGGTACTTCTATAGGAGCCCAAAAATGTTACAATACAATTAACAAATTGTGTAATGTCTAGTTTATAATTGTTTATTGATATCTCATTTATATGTCAAATTGCTTTTGTTAAATAAAGATTTAAAGATTAAAGATTACTATTAGGAATTTTGTAAGGCAAACTGGGCTGTTGGGCTTCTATGGAAATACCGCCACTGCAAAAAATAGGTATATATTTACGAAACATGTAGGATATGAGGTACCAACAGTTTTTTCTTAGGAGGCATAAACATTTTTTTTGGAGCGTATGGGCCGCAAAAGCCTATCACGTAGGATATAAGTAACGACGGATGGACCAACCACATATGCCCGGTGATACGCAAGTTGAGTATAACCATCCTAGATAATATCCATATGCAACTCCTATCAGATTTGGATATACATCTCGAGTCAAAATGATTAATACAAAACAGTTAAAAATTATCAAGCTTACTTGTTTAAAAAAAAAACTTTATTGAAAACCCCGTGGCGCAGTTGGTTAGCCACCAGCTTGAAAAACGAGAGACCGCAGGTTCGATTCCCGCATCGTGACAAATATTGGTGTGATCCACAAATCCTTGTTTGGGGTCTGGGGTCCGAAAAGTCTCTCGTAGTTTCTGATACCCGCGACACAACACTTGATCTTATTATGGGGCCAGAACTATGTATGTGACTGTTAGGTGTATTTATTTATTTAAAGAACAATGAAGGAGGTGTAACACAGTGGCGTTACTTCCATAGAAGCCCAAAAGCCCAGCTTGTCTCACAAAATGCCGAATAATAATCTTTAAGCTTTAAATTTTTATTTAACAAAAGAAATTGGACATATAAATGAGAATCTCCTAACCACAATAAACAATTATAAACTAAACATTGCACAATTAACGTGTAACACTTTTGGGCTTCTATGGAAGTACCGGCACTGGTGTAACACACTTATTTTTTTTTAAAGGATTTAATGTATGTCTAATATAGTGTGTAAAGGTGTATTTCTTATCAGAATTAAATTATTTGTTAACTTTTTATTATTGGTACTGTTTCTTGTGTCTGCATTGAAATAAGTATGTTTTCAACACAATAAAATTATTAGACCGAATATAATTTAACAGGATTAATATATATGTTGTAGCAAATCTAATTTCCCGCATCATAGTCGGAAATATATATAAACAGCGTACTAGAGGATTAGACACAAACCGTTCGATACTCTTTTTACCAATACACGCACATTTCTCAAACTTTCAACGATGAAATTTGTATTTTGTAAGTATATTAACTTTATCTACTGTCATTTAATTATCACATATTTTTACCTATGTGACCGTTGTGAATAGACTGTCGTGTTAAGTGATGTCGTATACATCTGGTTAAATAAGGTATCTAATTGCACAAAAATGACGTTCATTATACGGTTATAATCTGAATTCTTATTAAAAGGCTAAAAGACAACAAGCTAAGTGAATAAGCGCAATATGGCTGAATATCGAAAAATAGCCATTTACTTCAACTTGAACTACTTGGCGCAGTCTTACTAATCTTCAAAGAGCTGAGTAAATTAACTACGAGTATATGCCGGCATCAAAGCTAAAGGAAATTCAATCATGGCACTTAGATTTTAAAAAAAGAAATTGGCGTCAAGCGGTGATAAAAAGTATAAATTGGTCGACTAACACGACGTACACGGTCTCCGGTGTTGCCAACCCTACTGTTTTAACAGTAGATTTCCTGTTTTCATGTTGATGACCCTGTTTTCTGTTTCATTTCTAATTTTTACTGTTTTTCGTTTGTGTATAACTAAAGGAGTATTATACACAAATCCGAAATAAGCGATTGCAACTCATTTGAAGGCACATAAATAGATTTAATATAAATATGTAGGTACGAATTTAAAAAAGAAAATGAGATTGAAAATTTAGAATCAATATTGTAGGATAATAACAATGTATGTGAGTAATAAAAGTAGGTGATTGTTTTAATTATGAAAGAAAAATATGAAATCTGCCTTTTTTCTCTGAAGCTACTGTTTTTTTATTAGTGAGCTGCTGTTTTTTAGTTTCTTGGAGTTGGCAACACTGACGGTCTCTAACATAGGGGCCACAGGGTATTATTAAAATTAAATTACTATTTAATTACAGGTGTATTGCTGATCGCCATTGTGGCCTGCGCACATGGTTTACTCGATAATTATTACGACTGCAATTGCCCCGTGGCGCGTCCACTAATTTGCACCAGCATCGGCACAACAGTCCAGGGTTGGTGTAACTTCGGTTGTGCGATGCGTTACCATGCCAGTTTGCGTGTAGTGCGTCTCGGCAGTTGCTAATGGCACGAATTCAAAATAAAAGATTTTAACTCCTAAATCATTTTTTTATTTTAGTCCATTTTTTTTCATTAGTTACATCACTGCAGTTTTTTTTTGGCCAGTCTTTGAAGTATGGAAAAATGTTAACGATGCAGATTTATGGTGATGAGCCTACTGTCATTTGCCAGGTATATTACCAGACTCCGAGGTGCTCTGAAAATACCAGCTTAAAATCCTCTAACACTGTATATACAACACTGTATAAATATATACCCTAAGAACATTTACGACATGCGCTTATTTATGCCTCAAGAGTCGAGACATACAAAACCATAACACCATATAGATGCTTCTGAAAACCACTTCAATCACTATTTCTTATATGGGAACTCCGGTAAACTCAACATAAACATAATACAACAATATGAGTAAAAAATTATTTAATATGTTGTTAAAGCTTTTATCTTTACGGTTTTCTTTATGTACCAAAAATTATACGCAAACGAAAATTATTCAATCTTATCAATTTGTGATTTATGTGCATGTGCCTCCCGGTAAAGCAAGATACTAGCAGATGTAGATGTGATAACAGCCCCCCGACGGATGCTTTTTTTGTACCTAAGGAAGTGCTATGAAAACTGATATTCTATCGTTGAATGACAGACTCCGTGAGTGATCACCTCTACTTATAAAAATATTACTACGTTTTTTAACATACATATTTTTTTTTAGGTCATGGGTTTTTAAATTCTTAATTAATAATCTTTTAACTGTCGTAGTTTCTTTTTTCCAGAAAATATGAAAAGATAAATAATTCTCTATTTTTTTGCCCCGCTGGACTTGTGAATGTTGGGAAGCCTCAGGACCCGTCTGACGGTACACTGACAAATGGGTATTTTATGTAGTAGACTCGGAACCATTTTCCGCTGATGTTCTTCCTTTATCATCGAGTGTGAGGCAAAGGATTTTTTTTACCATGAGCAATTTTTCATCAGAATGACGCAGAGACTAGACTAACATGATACCAGCTATCTAGTATCTCGCCAATAGGGAATATACATGTCATTATTTTATATTTTTTAATGATTCTGTAAGCTATTAGGTACTACCGAAAACAATATCCTTTTTTTATTACTTACTGTTATTCGTTTCGAAACAATCAAACGTCGCCATTATGACGAGAACGGTCAGTGACGTCAACGTTCGCAATACCAACATAAAAGTGAATCGCGATTAAATTATATAAATTATCTTATATAGTCATATCAGAAAAATGGAACTTATGGACTAATAGTTGAATAATTATTTGTTAATACAATTTATAAAAACCTTTTAGGCAATATTACTATCGATAATTAATTGTTGTTTATAGTATGCCAAATGTTGCTGAATTTTCCCACATTTTTATTGTATCGCGAAGTACGAAAATTTGAATAAGATACAATTTTTGGCTGCGACGCAATATGGGCAAATGCACGGATTTCGCTCGGTAAAGTAATATATTAGTCCAAGCGCCGCAGCAAAAAAGTAGGTAAGTAATGCAACGTTCGGGACCTGGTATGTTTTATCGAATATCTCGCGAACGGCGCATCGTACGACAAAAATTGTAGAAATCATTATTGTAGATAATAATATTTGCCATCTTTTTTATTTGAAACTTTTTTTGTATAACGCATAGGTTTTTAAATATCAAACTTTTTACAATATGGTTTTTACTAAATATTTAGTTAATGGTTAAAAAATTTTGTTAAAAATTAAAAATAATGGTTTCTGAATTGTAGAGCATAAAATTACCTATAAATTTTATAAATAAATAAAATAAAATAAATACACCCAACAGTCACATACATAGTTCTGACCCCACACTAGGATACAAGTCCTGTGTCGTGGGTATCAGAAACTACGAGAGACTTTTCGGTCTCACAAACACCCAGACCCGAAACAAATATTTGTGGATCACACAAACATTTGTCTCGGTGCGGGGATCGAACCCGCAGCCTCTCGTTTCGCAAGCTGGTGTCTAGCCAACTGCGCCACGGGGCGCTACGGGAAACTTTTTCCCGTAGCATTTACAGTTTAGGAGCTATAACGCTGTAAATGAGATTATAATGCTGTATATTCAATTATGCGCCTATAAGTTGCAGTATATATTTCGGGTCGTTCGGAATTTCCCCCTCTTAACATTCCAACAGTATTCAGGTATAAATCCTAACCATTTTTCTCCCTCGTGACGCTAGCTAGGGTCGTTCCCTCGCCTGTGTGTGTATTGAAATTTTCGTAGACGCGTCAGTTCTGTTTGGAGCGCAATAATTAAAAACCTATGCGTTATACAAAAAAAAAAGATACAAATAAAAAAGATGGCAAATATTATTATCTACAATAATGATTTCTACAGCCCCGTGGCGCAGTTGGCTAGACACCAGCTTGCGAAACGGAGGCCGCGGGTTCGATCCCCGCACCGAGACAAATGTTTGTATGATCTACAAATATTTGTTTCGGGTCTGGGTGTTTGTGAGACCGAAAAGTCTCGCGTAGTTTCCGATACTCACGACACAGGACTTGTATCCTAGTGTGGGGTCAGAACTATGTATGTGACTGTTGGGTGTATTTATTTATTTATTTATTATTTATTTTTGTCGTACGATGCGCGACATGGATTTACATTCAGGGGACACCCTTGAACATATTCCAAAAAAAAAAACAGGTCCTGTACGTTGCAAAAAAACCCCCCGGCGCTTGGCCTATAAAACTACGAAGGAATTGGCATTACAGAAAAAAGTTGTTCATAATTAAAAGATCTACAACTTTGATACAAGTATGTGTCGTGCGATCTAGAGGTCCAGGGTTGGATTCCCGGGTCGGGCAGTGTTATTGGGTTTTTCCATTAGGAAATTCTTAGTAACAGCACGGAGTCTGGAAATGTTCCCGAAAAACGGCAATAGGCTCGCCCCCTTTTACGTGAGACTGATACATACTTGGCGAAATGTGGGTGCAGAAATGCACCTCTGCCTACCCCTTCGGGGAATACAGGCGTGAATTACAACAACAAATATAAAACAAATAATACAATATCGTAAGGTTACAACGATTATATTGTACTTTTATAATTGATATTTAAATGTTCTTTGAGTAGTATAGCAAGATAACTATAGAATAAATATGGTCGTAACAATTAGGCTAGTCTACGACGTGGATTTTTGCGCAAGATATTTGACTATCGAGTGAAAGAGAGATATTAATATTTACCGTAGTTCATTAGAAAGTGAACTAGATCGCGCTAGTTTGATAAACCATATATTTTCTATAACAGCACGTTTCTATAGAAATACAGCAGAACCTCGTTAAGTCGAACCTTGATAAGTTGTAAACCCCCAAATCTCGAAAAATGTTTTGTTCCCTTCCTTTCAAACACCACCAACCTCCTTTACTCCAAATCTCTTCCCTCTATAAGTCGAAATAATCAGTAAGTGTCTCCAAGCTATTTAGGTACATATTTTCTCTTCGTCATCATTCCCTTGCCCTGTTCCCAATTTTATTTGGGGTCGGGGCAGTATGTTTTATCCTTCCAAACATCCGTATCAGCCGTCATGTCTTCATTCACTCCTTTTTTCTTTCATATCTTCTCTTACGCACTCCATCCATCTTTTCTTCTTGCCTTCCCTTGCCCTTTTCTACTCGTCCATCCTTCAACATTCATACTCATTACTTTTTTACCTACATATTATTCATCCCTTTCTGATAACATACCACGACAGACGGATTCCTTTCAGCTTATCTATCACAGGAGCTACTTTCAAACTTCCTATAACATATTCATTCCTCACTCTGTCAATCCGTGTTATACCCAAGATCCATCGCAACATTCGCGTTTCTGCTTAAATAGTCAATATCTTATAATAAATAGTTTAATATCACGTCTCAATAAATTAAAAAAAATATTTTCATTTGCTGTTTCTTATATCAGGACTCCAATAACCACAGCATTAACACAATAAAATTATGTGAGCGAATAATTAACAGGACTAATTGCTTTGTTGCAACAAATCTAATTTCACCGATGATAAATGAAATAATATATAAACAGTGGAGCGACGAAAGTTTAATAAATCATCAACAACTTGCTCGACTACTTAAGAAACCTTCAATCATGAAATTTTTATTTTGTAAGTATGTACATTAAATTTTCCTACCATTTAAAATAATTTAAAAAAATAAAGCCCATGGACTGCTTATGGTCTCGTGGCACAAGTGTGTGTGCTTGTGTGTCTAGGGTTACCAGGTTCGATTCCAGGGACAGACAAAATTGTTACTGAGTTTTTTCCATTTCAAATTTATAAATAACAGCGCGAAAATAGTATATGTGCTCGAAAAACAGAAATAGATTCACTCTCTATTATGTGGGATCTAAAACAAAATAGGTGAGACGAGGATGCATAAATACTTCTAATTAAATTCGATTATAGATCAATATCAACAAATAAGCCAGTCGGCTCAGATGGGCTAGCCAACCTATCAAGCATGCTGGCTCGCAAGTGGGGAGAATTAAAATTAAATTAATTATAGGTGTATTGCTGCTCACTATTGCGGCCCTCGCAATCCGAGGTGAAGATTTAAGGTGCATGTGCTCCCCTGGGAAGCCAGATATTTGCGCCAGCAATGGCGCTACGTACCCCGGGTGGTGTAACTACGACTGTGGACTACGTACATATCCTGGCTTGCATGTAGTGCATCTCGGACCTTGCTAAGAATTGAGAAGAATTAAAAATAAAGTGGATTTCCTTGCATATCTCTTTTCATTTTAGCCCAACCTACTCGTTCTATGGTATGTTAGTTGACTTATTAATTCCAAAATGACATGTTACCAATATCTTAAAATAGCAATACTTAACTTTGCGTAAGCTTTGTATATGAACAATAACAAATGTATTTCAGTAGCTCACTCCAAATGAATATTTTTGTTACAATTTTTACAGTATAGAGTTAAGTCTTCAAAGCCTAAATTACTCATGATGACAAATATACTATCTAAAATTATGAACCACAAAATACACAGTGTATCTATCATATGCAGCATAACACTAAAATGGTCTTAAAGGTTAATAAAATGTCAAATATTAGTGAAGACGAATTGCAGTGATTGGTAAGGGTTATTATAAAGTGTAAGTGTTAAATTATTATGCACTTAGCTTACTAGAACACATCCTATAGTGACCATATCAATATTAAAAATCTTTAATGTTTTAAATAAAGTAGTTTGACTTAGCAATCGCATGAAAACACAATGTATCTCACTTTTAGACTAAGACAAAGTGAGATACATTGTGTTTTCATACGATTGCTAAGTCAAACTACTTTATTTAAAACGTAAAAGATTTTTAATAATTATATGGTAGAAACTTAAGACAGTATGCCCTTAAATGGGGACTGAATAAATTCATCGACTTGGTATCACATGGATCTCACAACTTTTTACGGTATAAGAACTCAGTTGCGAGACTTGTTTTTATTTACATGTTTTGTTTTTTTATGGGATTTGCCCTAACAGAATCGATCAAAATTATAAATGAAGTGTTCCTCTAATTTTTTGTTTGCTTCGAGGTAATGACAGTACAAGATGCCATCTTTGTTGAAATTAAATGCGATCATCATCATCAGCCCATATACGTCCCACTGCTGGGCACGGGCCTCCTCTACCATTGAAATGGTTTAGGCCTTAGCGGCCTTAGCCACGCTGGCGTAGTGCGGGGTGGAGGACTACACACCTAAGAAATTCCTAAGAACTTTTAGGTGTGCAGGTTTCATCACGATGTTATCCTTCACCGATAAAATAAGTGATAGTTCACACATAACTGCGAAAAGTCAGAGGTGTGCAAAGTAGATGTTCGAATCCGCGACCTAAAACTAAACCTCGAGGCCATCACTACTTCTTGCGATATAAATCTCTATTTATCTGTGCTAATCGGTATAACAGGTCGAAAATTTATACTTAGTATAAACTATAAAGCAAATAATACAATATCGTAAGGTTACAACGATTATATTGTACTTTTACATAATTATGATATATAAATGTTTTTTCAGTAGTATAGCAAGATAACTATAGAATAAATATGGTAGTAACGATGAGGCTACTCTACGACGTGGAGAAATCATTTTTGTGCAAGAAATTAGACCTTCCGAGTGAAAGAGATAGATAACATTCATCGTAGTTCATTAGAAAGTGAACTAGATCGCGCTAATTTGATTAACCATATATTTTCTATAACAGCACGTTTCTATAGAAATACAGCACAACCTCGTTAACTAGTTAAGACGAACCTTGAAGTTGAAAACCTCCAAATCGCGAAAAATGTTTTGTTCCCTTCCCTTCACACACGAAAACCTCCATTAAGTACTCCAAATCTCTTCCGATTAATCAGAAGTCCCTACAAGCTATTTTGGTACATATTTTCTCTTCATCATCATTCCTTGCCCTGTTCCCAATTTTAATGGGGTCGGTGCAGTATGTTTTATCTATCTTTTAAGGTTGGCTCACTATAACCTTTTTTTGCTAACCAAATTTGTTCTAAAATAAATCATTATTAGTGAAGGTGTTTTTATAAAGATGATATTAATCCTTATCCAAATAAATACGTTATTCATTACAAGTATTTAATTTAAAAGAAATTTGCTCTTACATCATTTGATTTCAATGAGTATTTTAGAAGATATCGGAGTTTAAAAAAAACATCGCAGCGACAAAATGATCAAACGCGCAATAATGATGTACAAGGCGCCGGCCGGTCGGTGCGCGGCGGCACAGAGTAATGTAATAGTAACTTTATAATATGTCTGTTACGGTTTCACGTCTAAACCATTTGACCGATTTGAATGATTTTTGCTATGGACATAAATGGGACTCTGTGGAGTAAAATAGACTACAACTTATTTTCATTCTGAACCCAACCCTGTAGTCTACGCGGACGGAGTCGCGGGCAAAAGCTAGTGCATAATATATGACTACATCATATGACTACTAACCATTCAGTACGAATATAATAAATATTATATAATGTTCACACACACAAGCCCAGAAACAAAGATATCGTTTATAATTAAATTTATTTAGTCTGCGTTCAGCACACGTTTTCACGTGTATGAAATACAAGGTTGATGCGAAATTGTATAAACATCTATTCTAGTCAAATTATCGGATTGTACTCAAAAAAATAATTATGAGTCTTTACAACAGAACTGTTTTTGTTTAAAAAATCTATAAAATTTTGGTAATCAATAAGATTGACGCTGACTTCCCGTTTGCCAATAGCTTTGCGATAGTCAGCCAATAGCTTTGAGTTTAGAAAAAATGCGAGGCAATTTTAAAATATCTTCTTTTTAACTATTAATTTTAACAATTTAAAGGAGAATTACAATAATCTTCGATACACAAAAATTTTAAAAACAATCGCGCACACTTAAGATGTTCAACTACGAATTGATAAGCCAGTATGAATAGAACTTAAATAATGATGTCAATAATTAATTATTGACTTACCAATTAAATGTTTTATTATCTTTCTTATAACTTGAAGTCCCATTGTTTGAATTAAATTATGCATAAAAACAAACATTATAGAAGTGTTTCACTGATCACCAATGCAATACTAGTTCAAATGTTTGAAGTGATGTAGGATCTATTGGTTTCATTTCGTCGTTGCTCAAGACTAAGGAGCCAGCCGATTTGAGCCTTACTTGCTTAAATAGCTTCATATCACGTCTCAATAAATTAAACAATTAATTTCATTTGCTGTTTCTTATATCAGGACTCCAATAACCACAGCATCAACACAATAAAATTATGTAAGCGAATAATTAACAGGACTAACTGAATTGTTGTAACAAATCTAATTTCACGGATGATAAATGAAATAATATATAAACAGTGGAACGACGAAAGTTTAATAAATCATTAATAACTTACTCGACTACTTAAGAAACCTTCAATCATGAAAATTTTATTTTGTAAGTACACTAAATTTACCTACCATTAAAAATAATTAAAAAAATAAAACCCATGGACTGCTTGTATGTGAGAATTAAGACAAATTACGTGAAACGAGGGTGCAT
Organism: Hemaris fuciformis; assembly: GCA_907164795.1. Lineage (NCBI taxonomy): Eukaryota > Metazoa > Arthropoda > Insecta > Lepidoptera > Sphingidae > Hemaris > Hemaris fuciformis. The sequence continues at coordinate 5,101,547 of OU015454.1, forward strand.
AAATATTTCTAATTAAATTCGATTGTAGATCGATATCAACAAATAAGCCAGTCGGTTCAGATGGGCTAGCCAACCTATCAAACATGCTGGCTTGCAAATGAGTATAATTAAAATTAAATTAATTATAGGTGTATTGCTGTTCACTGTTGCGGCCTACGCAACCCGTAGTGGCTTTATTGCGTGCATGTGCCCCCCTGGGAAGCCAGATATTTGCGCCAGCAACGGCATTACGTTCGACGGGTGGTGTAACTATGATTGTGCACTACGTACAGTTTATCCTGACATGCATGTAGTGCATATCGGACACTGCTAAGAATAGAGAAGAATTCAAAATAAAATAGTTTTCCTTGCACATCTCTTTTCATTTTAGCCCCACCTGCTAGAAGTCTAGTCATTTTAGGTTCTATCTGCGGAATAATTCCTAGTGAGCTGAATTTTTGTATACACCTTTATTACGGTGTTATAATGAAGATGTGAAAAATCGACATCGATATCGTGCCGGCTAAAAAAGTTATAACGGTCAAAGGGTTCCGAAAATCAGTTTTTCGCAAATATCTCACGACCTTTTGCTTGGAGGTCAAAGAGGTAATCATAAGAATTTTTTTTTGTCGTGAAATTATCTACAAAAAATGTCTCATGATTTTTTCTGTAAAATTAGCCTTTTTGGAGAAAAGCGCTGAGAAAGCGACTAGAATGCACTCAGTACTCACATACGGTATTGTATACATCTAACGATACTAGCATTTTTTAATGTTTACAGACCACGCCTAACTTCTACTACATCACTAATCACTATCCGATAACAATTCATTGCATATAAAACATGAATCGCTCATTATGAAAACTGTTCAAGAGCATGAAACTTCTAAAATAATGTCTTTAACACTGAAAAAATAATTTTAAATTGAGCTTAACATAGTCCGACAGGCAGTAGCGGGTATACAGGGACGGGTCTCGAACCAATAAAATACGAAACAACTTCCAGTGAAGGTCGTTTGTAAAATATATAGGGGTACTGGTTAAGTCGACCTATTCCCGTTCAGGGCGTGTAGTTTTCATCTTTTCTGACTGATTTTACTAGGAGACACCCTATCCTAAGATGTTTTGTTAGAACTTCAAAGTTTAATATACTTATTCAGTATTTTTTACTCACCAATTGTTTTATTTAGTTGTTTTTTGCCTTCCTTATAGCCTATGAAACTAAGTTTTATCTACATATTTTTTATGAAACCCTAGATTGTTATTCCTCATTGGATAGCTGATAAAACGTAGATATTTTTAAGCCCATCTGCAAAACAGGCGCCATAATATTTTTTTAGATATCCTCTCAAGAAAATAAACTTTCTAATTTTTTATTAATTATTTTAAGTTTTAATCGTCTACAACGACTTATTACTTCATTTTATGTACAGTATTGGTTATTGAGGATATAAAGCATCTTATTTTACATGTAAAAATCGAATAATAGTAATAATAAGACTTTTCATTTCGAAATATCCAAGCTCATAGCCCAAAATCGGAAATTTGAGTACTGAATGCATTTTAGTCGCTTTCTCAGCGCTCTACTCCGAAAACGGCAAATTTTACAGAAAAATGCATGAGACATTTATTGTAGATAATTTTACGACAAACAATTCTTATGATGACTTCTTTGACCGCCGAGCAATAATAGGTCGCGAGATATTTGCGAAAAACTGATTTTCGGAACCCTTTGACCGTTATAACTTTTTTAGCCGGCACGATATCGATGTCGATTTTTCACATCTTCATTATAAGGTGTATACAAAAATTCAACTCACTAGGAATTATTCCGCAGATTGGAGTTTAAAATGACTAAAATGACTGGACTATAGTTCTATGGTATGTTAGTTGACTTATTAATTCCAAAATGACATATTACCAATATGTATTTTAAAATAGTAAGACTTAACTTCGCATAAACTTTGTATATGAACAAATGTATTTCAGTACGATGTTTTCTTTCACCGATAAAGTAAGTAATAATTCATTGTGAATACACACTTAACTTCGAAAAGTCAGAGGTGTGCGGTATCGGTTATCGGTACAAATCGGTGCAACAGGTCAAAAATGTAAACTTAGTATAAAATATAAAGCAAATAATAAGCAAGCAATGCAATTACAAGCAGTGATGGCCTCGAGGTTTAGGCGTGCAGTCGAGAATTTCGGCGGTCGCAGGTTCAAACCCCAGGCACACACCTCTGACCTTTCAAAGTTATGTGTGTGTTCACAATGAATTATCACTTGCTTTAACGGTGAAGGAAAACATCGTGATAAAACCTGCACACCTAAAAAGTTCTTAGGAATTTCTAAGGTGTGTGGTTCGCCAACCCGCACTAGGCCAGAGTGGTGGACTAAGGCCTACACCCTCTCAGTTGTAGAGGAGGCCCGTGCTCAGCAGTGGGACGTATTTAGGCTGATGATGAAAGGTTACAATGTATATACTTATTTTACTTTTAAATTTGATATTCAAATGTCTCAGTAGTATAGCAAGACAATTGTGGAATAAATATGGTAGTAACGATGACGCTAGTCTACGACGTGGAGAAATCATTTTTGTGCAAGAAATTAGACCTTCGAGTTAAAGAGAGATATTGCAGTCATCGTAGTTCATTACTCGTACGTAGAATGTGAACTAGACCGCGCTAGTTTGATTAACCATATATTTTCTATAGAAAATTAGTTATAACAGCACGTTTTTATAGAAACCTCGTTAAGTCGAACCTTGATAAGTTGAAAACCTCCAAATCTCAAAAACATGTTTTGTTCCCTTCCCTTCACACACCACCATCCAAATCTCTTCCCTCTATAAGTCGAAATATTCAGTGAGTCCTTCCAAGCTATTTTGGTACATATTTTCTCTTCATCATCGAATGTTAATTTGCCTTGCCCCGTTCTCAATTTTATTCGGGGTCGGCGCAGTATGTTTTATCCTTCCAAGCATTCACTCCTTTTTCTTTCATATCTTCCCTTACGCACTCCATCCACCTTTTCTTCTTGCCTTCTCTTGCCCTTCCCTACGTATCCATCCTTCAACATTCATACTCATTACTGTTTTATCTACACATGCTTTATCACTTCTCATAACATGTCCACATGCCACATATTTATTTATATTTTACATATTTTCTCTTAATATGTCCAAAAATTACATTGGACCTCCGTATCTCGAACATAGTAATGTCTCTAACTCAAATTGTATATGATTAAATCTCAACCTCTTTATGTTGAATCAAAATCCGCCTAAGTCGAAATCCTAAGTCGAAAACTCTATAACTCGATTTTTTTGGAGTTTCCCTTTATGTTCGACTTGTTTTGCATGAAAAAACCCTCGACTTCATAACCAAGTTTAATATATTTTTTTAATATTTTCCACTCACTAATCAGTCCGTAAACATTTTAATTTTATTGAAGAGAATATATAGAAATTTACGTATCACATATGTAACATAATGGAATAAACATAGAAACAAAAATAACACTTCGTTTTAAGAAAGAACAACTTGAATATATTATATTATATTCCATGGACATAAAAAAAGATTACAGTGACCATATCGGTGAGAATTAACCGACGAGTTTTCGTTGAAAATGCCATATTTGAAGCAGATCTATTAGAATTTGGTCTTATTGTTAGTATTGCAAATGCATGTGACTACATCTGACTACATCATATGTCTACTCACCATTCTGTACGAATATAGAAAATATTATATAATGTTCACACATAAGCCCAGAAACAAAAATATCGTTATAATTAAATTTCAGCAAACTTTTTCACGTGTATGAAATATGTACAAGGTTGATGCGAAATTGTAAAAATATCTATTCTAGTGAAGTAATTGGATTGTGCTCTAAAAAACTCATTATGAGTCATTACAACAAGACTGTTTTTGTTTAAAAAACAATCAAATTTTCATAATAATTCCAATTAATAGAAAATTACTAACTTATAATGACGCACTTAACAAGTTGACATTCAGTAAGATTGACGCCGACTTCCCGTTTGCTTCAGCCAATAGTTTTGCATTTACACAAAAATTTAAATTCCATTGTCTTTTCCACACAATTAAATTATGCATAAAAACAAACATTATAGAAGTGTTTCACTGATCACCAATGCAATACTAGTTCAAATGTTTGAAGTGATGTAGGATATTGGTTTCTTTTCGTCATTGCTCAAGACTAAGGTGCCAGTCGATTTGAGCGTTACTTGCTTAAATAGCTTCATATCACGTCTCAATAAATTAAACAATTAATTTCATTTGTTGTTTCTTATATCAGGACTCCAATAACCACAACATTAACACAATAAAATTATGTGAGCGGATAATTAACAGGAGTAATTGATTTGTTGCAACAAATCTAATTTCACGGATAATAAATGAAATAATATATAAACAGTGGAATGAACAAGGTTTGATAAATCATTAATAACTTACTTGACTACTTAAGAAACCTTCAATCATGAAAATTTTATTTTGTAAGTACATTAAATTTAACTTCCATTTAAAATAATTAAAAAAATAAAGCCTATGGACTGCTTCCTGGTCTTGTGGCACAAGTGTGTGTGTGTGTGTGTGTCCGAGGTAGGTACCAGGTTCGATTCCAGGGCCAGCCAAAATTGTTACTAGGTTTTTCCATTACAAATTTATAAATAACAGAGTGAATAGATTCGCTCTCTATTATGTGGGACTTAAAACAAAATAGGTGAGACGAGGATGCATAAATACTTCTAATTAAATTCGATTGTAGATCAATATCAACAAATAAGCCAGTATAATTAAAATTAAATTAATTATAGGTGTATTGCTGTTCACTGTAGCGGCCTTCGCAATCCGTAGAGACATTATTGCGTGCACGTGCGCCCCTGGGAAGCCAGATATTTGCGCCAGCAACGGCGTGACGTTCGACGGGTGGTGTAACTATAATTGTGGACTAACTGTATATCCTCACATGCATGTCAAGCATATTGGACATTGCTAATAATTGAGAAGAATTAAAAATAAAATGGTTTTCCTTGCATATCTCTTTCCATTTTAGCCCTACCTGCTAGTTCTATGGTATGTTAGTTGACTTATTAATTCCAAAATGACTAATTACCAATATTTTAAAATAGCAAGACTTAGCTTTGCATAAGCTTTGTATTGAACAATAGAAAATATATTTCAGTAGCTGAATCCAAATGAATATTTTTTTTATAATTTTTACAGTATAGGTACAATGTATATTGTATTGTACATTGTATCTAGAGTTTAATCTTCAAAGCCTAAGTTACTCATGATGACAAATATACTATCTAAAATTATGAACCACAAAATACACACTACACACTACACAGTGTACCTATCATATGCTGTATATTACTAAAGTGGTCTTAAAGGGTAATAATATTTCGAATGTTATTCTTATTATTATACTAGCTGTGCCTGCGACTTCGTGCGCGCGGAAAATTCATTTTTAATAATTTTTAATAAGAAAATTTATAAACTAAAGTAGCCTAAGTTACTCCTTATTACATCAGCTATCTGCCAGTGAAAGTCCCGTTAAAATTGGTCCTTCCGTTTCAGAGATTAGCCGGAACAAACAGACAGACAAAAATTGTAAAAAACATTATTTTGGTATATGTACTGTGTATAAATTCATATGCATTAAAAAAAAGTGGTTATTTCAATATTACAAACAGACACTCTGATGATGTATAGAAGAGGAATTGCACTGACTTGTATGGGTCATGACAAAGTGTTACTTGCCATTTGATCCCTTCAATGGAGAGCAAAGCAAAGCCATAAAGTTCCAATGCAATTGCAAAATGCATCCACATGAGGCCACCCTGATCAAACCTGTAAGTTTCATAAAAGAAAAACACAACTGGCCTCTGCATAATTCAACTAATAGCATTTTTACCTTATGCCTATTAATTCATTCTGATGTTGCTTTTAATTATGGTAGTAAATAAACAGAACCCTCTCAATGGTAGAGGAGGCCCGTGCCCAGCAGTGGGACGTATATGGGCTGATGATGATGATCAATAAACAGATCTATGTACCAGTGGCAGTTCTTCCATAGAAGCCCAAAAGCGTTACATGTTAATTTGTAATACCTAGTTTATAATTGTTTATTGTGGGGTCGGGATATTCTCATTTATATGTCAAATTGCATTTCGTCGAGGAATCAGCAACACCACCAAGCTCGTTTTTCACAACTTTTCAGGAGAGAGAAAAAAAACGATTTTTTTCGTCCATCAAGGCCTAATTGACTGAAGTTTTTCTCGATATCTATGATGAATGACCTTATCTGTTTTCTCAAAGAAAAACTGTATGTAAAATTTGAATTTATAAAATTAAAATGTTGAATCCAACAATGGTATTGTTACTCGATAAAAATCGAGCTTGGTGGTGTTGCTGATTCCTCGACAATTTGTTAAATAAAGATTGAATGCTTAAAGATTATTATTCGGAATTTTGTAAGGCAACCTGGGCTTTTGGGCTTCTATGGAAGTACCGCCACTGCTTTGTACATAGTTCACCTTAAATATAGAATAGACCATTTATTTCTAAAGACATAACTCTCTTGGTATACATTGCAAGGTTATGCAATACTAATCTAGTACGAGATAAAACTATACAATTAATATTGATGTTTGTTAATTTAAGGGATGAATTTATAAAGCACTCTTTTTGTTTCCCACATATCAATTGTTACTTTTAAAAAAAAACTCTATTTAATATTTCACATATTGCTTATCTTGTATAGTTAAACACTTGAGAAAAGCAAATTCCAGACATTATAAGGAGCTATTTAATTTAAAAAAAGGAATAAACTTCAATATTATTTTCGGCAGTGTTCGCTCAGCAACAATAGCATTTATATTTTAAATACTTACCCCATCAATGATCTGGCTGAAGTGAACTTCAACAGAAGCACTTGTAACATTGGTGTGCTTGCTTGAAGAATGTATCAGAACCGAGATCTTCTTGGAGCGAATCTTACTAGCTCTATATCCAAACACAAACAGCATGGAGTCTATCACATTGCTCTTGCCACTGCCATTTGGTCCAATTATAGCAGTAAAGCTCTGAAAGTGGGAAGTAATTACTTTTTATTATTTTTAATTTTTATTATGTGTCACCTCTCAGTTGTGATGATGATTATGTGTCAAAGAGGTAAATATTCCTTTATACGTTTATTATACCTATATAGCCATAAGCCATATCAACCTGTACAAAACATAGAGTCATCAACTATCAGCAATGCAATAAAGAAAAATTTCATGAGTAACTGAAAATACCAACCATTAAGATAATATGAAAATCACAAATTTTGGTAAAACATACTGTTACCAAAGATTTTTTGCCAAATCCAACCTGTTGTTTCATCCAAGGTCTTTAAACAATTTGTTAGAATTATCTTACATATTTGTACATAAAATTGCAATACAAGGCCATCATAGGATAAAATGTAATTGTATAAATTTCAAATAAGAATTTACCTTGTGAAATGGTCCCAAATGTTGAATTCCGGCATAGCTTTTAAAGTTATTGTTGACAATCTGAGTGATGATTAGACGGGGTCCTGTCGTTTCGAATGAAAGCGCGGGTTTTGGTGCAGGTGGGATGTAGATATCCCCAATACGGACTCCACCTTCTTCATCATCGGATATGTGATCAAATTCGTTCACGGGATTATCACTTCCAGAGGGCCCTCCAACCGCTTCGTCAATTTCCATCGGTTCGTCGATCCGTCGCCTCTTCGGTGCCGTATTCATAGTGAATTTATTATTGCTACCTTACACAGTTAATATTGTTTGTTTTGATAATGCGGTAGTTGTAAAACAATACGTAATAAACCAAAAAAACATTTAAACAACGGTCAACGACTGTTTACGAAAAATCTGACAGTAAATGTTGCCAGATGTTGAAGTCAAATAACCTCCATAACATTAGTATCGGTTTCAAAACGAAGTCATTACCTGTCCTAATGTTGTCAAATATGATGTCTAGTTATTAGGTAGGGCCAAATTTAAAACCTGGCCTTAAAAATAAAGTTCTTATCAGGCCTCGGCATAGTTGTAGACCTTTACAGAAGCCCTAAAATTGACTTTTTGGTGTAAGGCCAAAAACAATGAATTACAGTTTTATTTAATTTTTCCATCCTTGTGCACATTCACAAACACTAAATGTTTCATCATCATCATCATCAGCCCAAATACGTCCCACTGCTGGGAACGGGCCTCCTTTACAACTGAGAGGGTTTAATGTTTAATAGCCCTCAATTACCACTCATTTACTTTTTCAATTATAAAATTTATTAAAATAAAACCACATCACTTTTCAGTTTTCACACTCCTGCCAAAAAGTCCTCATAAATCTATAGATTCTCGTATATATTACTATACTATTTGCTATAGATTAAAATTTCTGTATGACAAACTATGATGCGTCAAGGCACATCAATCAGTCACACATTTATTTATTCACTAAACCTTTTTATAGCATATCTAATTAAATCATTTCAACTTATACTTATCTCTTGGTTGTTGTTGAAATGTTTTAATTATAATTTTCTTCACATGTATTTTGTAGCTTTTCATGAAAAAATATATTTAGTTATCTATAAAGTAAGACATTAATCTAATAGTTTTTTTTTAGTTTAAGATTTTATTTGTACTTCTAAAAAGATAATTCCGTCTGCGACTGCCAGTGTTACCAAACCTACTGTTTTAACAGTAGATTTGCTATTTTCATGCTGATGACCCAGTTTTTTGTGTCATTCCTAATTTTACTGTTTTTCAATTAGCGTTCAACGCCACCTATTAGACTATGCAGGTATTTCTTAATAATCACTATATAACAAAGGAAAGTGGAAAGATTATTTTCAGCTATAAATATGAAAACCAAACTACGCAATAGAATATCCACTACAACTAAAGGAACATTATCTATACACAAATCCGAAATAACCGATTGCAACTCATTTGAAGTCACACACGGAAAGGCACATAAATAAATTTAATATAAATATGTACGAATTTTAAAAGGAAAAAGAGATCGAAAATTTAGAATCAATATTATAATAATATCAATGTATGTGAGTAATAAAAGTAGGCGCTTGTTTTAACTATAAAAGAAAAATATGAAATCTGCCTTTTTTTCTTAAGCTACTGTTTTCTATTGTTTTTTGTTTTATTAGTAGTCTGTTGTTTTTAGTTTCTCTTTCTTGGGGTTTGCAACACTGGCGAGTGGCGACTGCCGTCAATTTCATAAACAAATATGGCGAATCGCACGGTAAAAGATGCGAAGTCGATACGCGGCACAAATCCACAATATCTTATAGAAAAGATTATAAGATCACGTATATACGATTCCAAATACTGGAAAGAAGAATGTTTTGCCTTAACAGCAGAACTCTTAGTGGACAAAGCTATGGAACTACGTTATATAGGAGGCGTGCACGGAGGGTTCATTTATCCTACTCCTTTCCTCTGTTTAGTGTTAAAAATGCTTCAAATACAGCCAGAAAAAGACATCGTGGTGGAGTTTATAAAAAACGAAGAATTCAAGTATGTGCGGGCGCTCGGTGCGTTTTACATGAGGTTAACTGGCACATCAGTTGATTGTTACAAGTATTTGGAACCCCTTTACAATGATAACAGGAAATTGCGGAGGCAGACCCGTGAGGGTCAGTTTGAAATAGTCCATGTTGACGAGTTTATAGATGAGCTGTTACGAGAAGAACGCTTATGTGACATTATTTTGCCGCGAATACAAAAAAGGCCCATATTAGAAGAAAACAATGAGCTGGAGCCCAAAGTATCTGCTCTAGACGATGATTTGGACGAAGATATGCCTTCCGACGAGGAAACCGCAGATCCTGAGACCAAAGAAAATAAACGTGAAAAAGACAGGAGGGAACGGGACCGCAGAAGAGACAGGTTGGTTATAGTATTCAGTTTTGGCTGTGCTGTAGTTCTAAGGAAATCATTAATAAGTTTGTAGTCTTACTTCAGTTGTCTTTAATGTTTTAAAGTAGTAGGAAAGAATTATAATACCTATGTTTATGTAGATATTTGAAGATTTAACAAGATCAATTTTGTTGAAAGTCAGAACTATCACCTCATACATGCATGTTTAAGCTAGTTAGCTAGCTATGTTCTAAATCCAGGGATGTTATGGAGTTCCGTAACCGTAACCGAAACTATCGGATATCCGAAATAAAAATATATCTGTAACTGTATCCGTTTCAGAAGTTTCGAATAGTTTCGGATAGTTTTGTATAAGGGTGGAGTCTAAAAAAAACGACATGTTTCGACTTTCGACAGGTTTTTGTTTCACCGTTCACATGCCACGTGAATCTTGCAGTTTGTTTATTTCTAGTCATAACATAACCTCTTTCATAACTAATTAGTTTCTTATTTAAGAGTCGATACTTAATTTAAGAAAGTCTTGTGTTAAGTAGCACTACTTCACTGAAACTTCATCTTAAATGAAAACACTGTGACAAGTACAAAAACAATTATTGTTGAAACAAAATCTACAACAAAACCAAAAACATCCAAACAGCTGACACCTTTATAAAACAGTTATATTTTTCTTTAATCTAATATCTGTAACCGAAACTATCCGAAAATTACGGATATTACGAAATAATTACATACCCGTAACCATATCCGAAACCGATATAATTTTATTCCTAAATCCATATCCGTATCCAGATCCGAAATATCATATCCATAACGTCCCTAACTAAAACCTTCCAATAACAAGGATTTTTTTTAGCTATGTGGAAGGCCTTTTGCCATTATGCTGTGAGTTTTCAGCAGATAGGTTTGTAAAACCTGTCCAACCCCAGTATTGAACATGGGATCAGATATATATTTTTTTAATAAATTTTCAAGTTATATAATATTATTCTCTTATGGTGTAAAACATATTCTTGATGCTAAATTACTTTAAAATTGATCAAAATGTGACTGCAAATTTGTTATTAATTAATTGGTATTGTTTTTTCAGTAAATAGTAACACAGTTCGTATAATATTTAATTGGTCCATAAAACAAGTCCATTTCTATTTTCCCATATGTTGTTAAGTGAGTCGGTTTTGACAGGGTGTGTACCACCCATTAACCAATTATTGATAGTAGCACATATTCTGCCATATTCGCCCTATCACTATTATTTTTTTAATGTTATAATTTAAATTTTCAGGTCGAGAGATCGCGATCGCCGAGAAAAAGATCGTAAAAGAGAGCGCTCGAGAAGTAGAGATAGGGAAAGGCGACGCGAGAGAGAACGAGAAAGGGAAAAGGAGCGGGAAAGAGAGCGCGAGAAAGAAAGAGACAGAGAACGTGTTAGAGAATTTAGGGAGCGTGAAAGAGAAAAGGAACGTAGGGACAGAGATCGACATGAAGTGGATAGGCGTAGAGATCGGGGTAGATATTAAGTTATTAAATAATTTGCCGTATTTGGTTTTTAAATTCATTAATTACCTAATTCTCAGTCCTCCATACATTGTAAGTTTTTGGTCTTAAATACAGGTTCAGCTATTTGATTATTCCTATTTTGATATTTGAATGAATATCATGAGAAAAATGTTGCATAATGTGGAATGTTATGTTGCCTTATTTATGAAATGATGTCACGTTATTTACGCGGTATCTTAATTTTTGGATTGAAATAAAAAATATATAGGTATGTATTCATTGCGTTTATTTTTTATGTATATGTATTACCATCATTTTAAATAACAAGTATCTGAGTTCCTATTTGTAGATCGGTACTTCTTCCACATCTATTGCTTTATATTGCAATAACAGTTAATCTGTAAAAAAATCTTAGCATTGAACCGCCAAATCAATTGACATTATGTTTATTATAAAATTATTACTATCTAGTACATACTTTTCCATAAATATAATTCTCTATACAGAATCTAGGTATAAGTACTTTAAGGTTCATAATTTTATTTCATACTAGCTTTTGCCCGCGACTCCGTCTGCGTAGACTTCTGGGTTGGGTGCAGAAACTAACTAAGTGAATCTATAAATCAAAAATTACGCTAATTGTTGCAGTAGTTCACCACTGGAGATCATTTCTGTCTTTGAGAGTCGTCTCAGGTGACATTATGACATTTTTCATAACCTCAGATCGTCTCATAAATTTATCGCGAAAATGTATCTAATGTCATCTAGGTGCGTATAATGGCACTTAACATCGCATAATAACACCGAGCCCCATAAAAATGCACATGATAACATTTTGCTGTACCGGTACCAGTCACCACTACTCCACAGTGCTAAATGGCATTTAACGTGAATTCAAGTCATCCAGGATACTGACTTCAAATAATGGTGCCTTTCGCGATTTCAGTTCCAAAAATGGCACCTAAATTCATAAAACGGAAAAATAGCTCTTCTATTCCTTAAGTTCCACTAAAATTCTTCTAAAATTGCCATAAGTGCCAAATATGGCACCTGTCGTCGCGTGATTTCCAATAACGGCACTTGTAGCCTTATAGATTCGACTAATGGAATCTGATGTCACTTCATCCGATAATGGCACCTGACGTCACTCACCATCCACTAATAGCACCTAACGTCACTTAACATACACCAATAAAACTTATCGTCACTTAATTGTACATAACCGCACATAATCTTCCTTAAAGTTACTTATGGGTAAGCTCTTCAAAATCATATATCACATAAGAGAACTTAAAACCACCCAGTAGCAATACCAATCTAATAATGGCAAGTAAGTAACCTAAGTGCGTTTAACGTCACCTAAATAAACTTAAGACCACCTTATGACACTTAACCGCACTTAACTATACCTATTCAACGTAACTTAATGAATCCTTGGAATCTTAAATGGTCTAATGACACCTATCGTCTTCTAAGTGCCCGAAATGGCACTTATTGTATTATTCAAAAAAGTAGCCTATGTCCCTTTTAAAGGTCTCATTTATGTCCATACCAAAATTCATTCAAATCGGACAAATGGTTTAGGCGTGAAAGCATAACACAGGCAGTGTTACTTTCGCACTACAATATATGCTCATCCCACGGGAACCCTACATATTCCCGGGATAAAATGTAGCTTATGTTACTTCATAGTATCCCATTTGTATTCAAACCAAAAATCATATAAATCGGGCGAATAGTATAGGCGCGATAGCCCATTCAAACGGGAATACTACATTTTGCGGGATAAAAAATATTCTACGTTGCGTCGGTGGGTCCTATCTAGTCCCATACTAAAAATCATCTAAATCAGTCAAATGGTTTAGGCCAGAAAGTATAACACAGGCAGCGTTACATTCGCATTACAATATATGCTTATCCCACGGGAACCCTACATATTCCCGGGATAAAATGTAGCTTATGTTACTTTATAGTGTCCCATTTGTATTCAAACCAAAAATCATATAAATCGGGCGAATAGTATAGGCGTGAAAGCCCATTCCCACGGGAATACTACATTTTCCGGGATAAAAAATATCCTATGTTGCGTCGGTGGGTCCTATGTAGCCCCATACTAAAAATCATTTAAATCAGTCCAATGGTTTAGGCCAGGAAGTATAACACAGGCAGCGTTACATTCGCATTACAATATATGCTCATCCCACGGGAAACCTACAATTTCCGGGATAAAATATAGTCTATGTTACTTCATAGGGTTCCATTTATATCCATACTAAAATTCATTCACGTCGGTCAAATGGTTTAGGCGTAAAAGCAGAATATTGACAGAGCTACTTATATCCATTCCCACGGGAATACTACATTTTCCGGGATAAAAAGTATCTTATGTTGCTTCGGTGGGTTCCATCTACCCCCATACTAAAAATCATTTAAATCGGTCAAATGGTTTAGGCGTGAAAGCATAACACAGGCAGTGTTACTTTCGCATTACATTATATGGTCATCCCACAGGAATCTTACAAATTCCCGGGATAAAATTTAGTCTATGTTACTACATTGGATTTCATTTATCTCTGTACAAAAAAACATTTATATCGGTCAAACGGTTTAGGCGTAAAAGCAGAATATTGACATAGCTACTTATACCCATTCCCACGGGAATACTATGTTTTCCGGGATGAAAAGTATCCTATGTTACTTCTGTGGGTTCCATCTATCCCCATACCAAAAATCATCGAAATCGGTTCAGTAGTTTTTGAGTTTAAAGGTAACAAACATCCAAAAATCCAAAAATCCAAAAATACAAAAATCCAAAAATACAAACCTTTCCTCTTTATTATAATAGTATAGATTTACATGAATATACACATTATTTGATTAAAGAATATTAAGTGTCTGTTCTTGTCTACACAAATTCTTATATTTCTTGTTACATACCTCCATATACAAGTAGAAATAGTATTGCAGTATTTTACAATTTTAGAATAGAGTGAAACCAATATTTTCTAGGTAGGTATAAAAAACTTGAAATATATATTTTTTTTTTCTCCATTCCAACATCTTTAAAATGATGCCAAAGGTTGCTAACAACTAAAGCTTGCTATCTTGTGTTATAATGTGGTTATGACTTACATTACATTTAGCAATACCAGACATTTTGCATTTCATATTCCCTTTTTTACATACAAATAACAGTCGAAATATGATTCTAAGCATATCATCTTTCTAAAATGCGAGCACAAGCAATTTTGGCATACACGTTTCTATCCATAACATGTCACAAATTTACGAAACCACAATTTACAAAGGAGCATTAATTTTTGCCATCTCCGCAACCAAAGAGCTTTGGGTAAATACCAATTCTATTCTTCATATGCAAAAAGTAATAGCAAACATAAATAGTATAAAGAATTACCTCATAATTAAAAAAGAAACTTGTTTCTTAGATACAACCAATTTACAGCTAGATCTCTATGGACCCCTTTAGGGTCTGCTAAAATAGTAACGGTTTAGGCTGCTATGGCTCTGCAGTATACCAAAAAATACAAAATATAAAGTAAAAATCATGTTGGTTTTAAACATTTTAGTACTTACTCAATGGGTATCTGAAGTACATTATACAAAACTTCTCCATCAAATTGAAATTAAAGAATAAAAACATGAACAAAGGACAAATAAATTATTAATCTGACTGATAAAAACAAATTATACAATAAGGCAACAGATTAATTCCAAGGTTCCTAAATATATATTTAGTTGCATATATTTATGTAATCAAATTCTCCATATCTCTTGTTTTACGAAAATACATTACTTATCCAGTTTCACCACCCCTATATAAGTGCCAATTATCTTACTTGACTGATTTTTGTCACTTTTTGTACAATGTCTGTTACTGTAATACTATGAGGATACTTGACACTTATCTGGAGGTCTGAAATATACGACTGGAGTAACTAACACATTTTAAATTGGAGCATGTTTTATTGCTTTATAAGATATACCAATTAATTTTAAATTTATACACAGTTGTTACACAAAAATTTAGGAACTTGATAAATTATTTCATAATGTTAGAAAGGGGCATGTAAATTATACAAGGTGATTTTTTAACATCACACTTTGAATTCTCCTAAAATATTTTGGCCTGATCCAAAGACAATGCTGGTGACTACAACCAAATTCAAAAATAAAAATAAAATCATTTTTTTGTACTTAACATGACCCTCATCAGATGTCCATCACCAATGGAATAAAGCTATTAGTAACGCCAATTCTCACTTCAAATCTCTTCACTGGAATTTCGAATTAATGAGTTCTTTATAATGCCACTCAGAGATGGCACTGTAAACTTGTGCTAGAAGGTAGGCGCGTTCATTATGAAAATTCTTTGCTCCTCCTTTTTGATCCACCATAACAGCCTATCGACTGCTTTTATCGCTTGATCTTTCTCCATGAGGGCATCAAACGTTACATAAAGTTCGAAACCGTTTGTCACCTGCAAATGAATGAAATAACATTATACATAGTTTTGAATGAAATTCATAACACAGCGGAGTCTAAATATTAATCTAGACGGCTGTACTTTTACGTAGGACTTGATATAAAGCTGGAGAAACATACTTATATTACTAATTACCACTGTAAAGGCAAAGTTGTGAGTGTATGTATGAACCTTTCCACAACGCCTATAAAGTTCTTCAGCACCCACAAGGTGAGTTGTCTATTTAGAATTTGGGTTAAACTACTGTTGACTAAGTTGGCCTAGTAATGTTATTAGACCATTTAACAACCATGTGAATATATTTGGGAAGTACTAAGGTTTTTTTTAGAAAAGTATTTTATGTAAAAAAAAAAACTCACCCAAGCCAAAATAGTGTCTTGAGCATTCGATCTAAATATCAACTTAGCCGGTATAGACGCGCAGTGTATCTGACTGCAAAACTGTCGATAATTTCTCACGTAATCGATATCCGATAGTTTCTTTATCGGCTTCTCCACAATATCCCCCCCTTCCTTATGCCTCATCCTGTAATCCTGTAACCTGTCCAAACTGATAGGATCTGAGGTGAACAGCTGCGCGGTAGACTTACATTTGTACATAAAGTGCCTTATTTCTGGTATACCTATATGCTTCAGGGGATTTGTCGTCGGTAAATCCCTGTGCCTGTTCAATGCGTCGTTTATAGCGACTAGGCAGTTGGACCTTCTCATTTTCTCCGCAATGGTGTGCTTAGCTTGCGAGAGGGGGAAGAACGCGTCTCTCTGTACGGTAAGGAGTAAGAGGCATGCTTGGCAGTCTTCAGCTATGTAGGATACGTGGCCGTGAAGAAATCCTCTGCAATATTATTTGAGTTACATTACATATCGACCCCTTCCCGCCAAATTATCGTAAGCGACACTTTTTCGAAAATGCGTTTTTTATCGAAACTACTTCTTTAAGCCGTAACGGACCTACCCCTGTCGAAATTTTCCCAAAAAAGAAAATCGTTATAAAGTTATAGCAAGTACCAAAATTATCGTGAACACATATTTTCTTAAAACTTTATCGTAAGCGACACAAGCGTTTTCTTCTTACGTGCCTTGCGATAGATTTTTTGTAGCGAAAACGATCCTATTTGTTTACTGAAGATGATCAAATTCATATTTTTTAAACTATTGGGGATTAGGGTGTGATAAAAGACAAAAAAATCCTTTTGAGAAGAGAGGAAGGGTGTGAGAGAAGGAAATCCTTCTGTCAGGTACTAAAGAGAAAAAAAACTTCATTTTATGTATGACATGGTGGCGTTGCTGTATATACATTTCAACACCTCGATTTACCGATAGTGGCACCGCTGGAGAGACTCTAGCACATCCCAGGTTTCGATCGAATCAAAGGCTTTCTCATAGTCCACAAACGCTAAACAAAGCGGCAAGTTATATTTCTCGTTTTTTTGTATAACTTGCCGAAGCGTATGGATGTGGTCTATAGTGCTAAAGCCATTTCGGAAACCGGCTTGTTGGGGAGGCTGGAAGTCATCAAACTTTCGTTCGAGACGATTTGTGATGACCCTCGGAAACAACTTATAAACATGGCTCAGGAGCAAGATGGGCCTATAGTTCTTCAGCAAAGTGTTATCGCCTTTTTTGAAGAACAGTACGACCACACCCCTGCTCCACGCCTCTGCAGTTGAGCCCTGGAGGAAAACGGAATTGAAGAGCCTTTGAAGGACTTCAAGTATCGGCGTTCCGCCTGCTTTCAGAAGCTCTGAAGTGATTCCGTCCTCACCGGCGCCTTGTTGTTTTTAAGTTGCCTCAGGGCCATCTCAATCTCACACAGGCTGATGTACGGGATATCATCGCTAAAGTGTTGGATCAACTCGACTCTCGGCTCTTCAGCCGAGCTAACAGTCAGTTTGGGAACCGAGGTGTAAAGCAGTTCATAGAACCTCTCGATCTCCCTTAATACTAGAGGTATTAACACACACTCGTCGACACTATGCGGCCGTCGTCCGTCTTCAGCCTAGACAACTGTCTTTGCACAATAGATAAGTCTCTTGCAAACACTTTGGAGCCTCCGTGCCCCTCAATTGTGTCTTTGATGCTCACAGTATTGCGTGCACGGACATGGTGTCGCAAGGACTTCCAAATCCGTCTATTAAGCCGAGGATATGCTTCAGCGTCATCGGAAGACTGCAGTGCCATAGATCGACGTTCGGCCATGAGGTCAAGAGTGTGGACCGAGAGTTTTTGTGGTCTATCTCTACGGCGAGATCTAAAATATCTACTTAGATCCCACCGTATGGACAGCTTCTACCAAACCGCTGTTTAGCTCGTCCACTGCAACGTTTGTTTTAAACAATCAAAGCGATTTGACAGCTCAAGTTGAAAGCTCTCGGGGTTTTGGATACAGGCGCGAGTAGGTCGAAGCACAGACTTCATCAGGCGACGCCTTTCTAATTGGACATTGATATTCAATGAGCCTCTAACCATTCGGTGATCACTGCCGGTTTTCACCCTCAAATCAATTCAAATCACCTCACATCCAAATCTATACTATTATAATAAAGAGGAAAGGTTTGTATTTTTGGATTTTTGTATTTTTGGATTTTTGGATGTTTGTTACGCTTAAACTCAAAAACTACTGAACCGATTTCGATGATTTTTGGTATGGGGATAGATGGAACCCACAGAAGTAACATAGGATACTTTTCATCCCGGAAAACGTAGTATTCCCGTGGGAATGGGTATAAGTAGCTATGTCAATATTCTGCTTTTACGCCTAAACCGTTTGACCGATATAAATGATTTTTTGTACAGAGATAAATGAAATCCAATGTAGTAACATAGACTAAATTTTATCCCGGGAATTTGTAAGATTCCTGTGGGATGACCATATAATGTAATGCGAAAGTAACACTGCCTGTGTTATGCTTTCACGCCTAAACCATTTGACCGATTTAAATGATTTTTAGTATGGGGGTAGATGGAACCCACCGAAGCAACATAAGATACTTTTTATCCCGGAAAATGTAGTATTCCCGTGGGAATGGATATAAGTAGCTCTGTCAATATTCTGCTTTTACGCCTAAACCATTTGACCGACGTGAATGAATTTTAGTATGGATATAAATGGAACCCTATGAAGTAACATAGACTATATTTTATCCCGGAAATATGTAGGGTTCCCGTGGGATGAGCATATATTGTAATGCGAATGTAACACTGCCTGTGTTATACTTTCTGGCCTAAACCATTGGACTGATTTAAATGATTTTTAGTATGGGGCTACATAGGACCCACCGACGCAACATAGGATATTTTTTATCCCGGAAAATGTAGTATTCCCGTGGGAATGGACTTTCACGCCTATACTATTCGCCCGATTTATATGATTTTTGGTTTGAATACAAATGGGACACTATAAAGTAACATAAGCTACATTTTATCCCGGGAATATGTAGGGTTCCCGTGGGATAAGCATATATTGTAATGCGAATGTAACGCTGCCTGTGTTATACTTTCTGGCCTAAACCATTTGACTGATTTAGATGATTTTTAGTATGGGACTAGATAGGACCCACCGACGCAACGTAGAATATTTTTTATCCCGCAAAATGTAGTATTCCCGTTTGAATGGGCTATCGCGCCTATACTATTCACCCGATTTATATGATTTTTGGTTTGAATACAAATGGGACACTATGAAGTAACATAAGCTACATTTTATCCCGGGAATATGTAGGGTTCCCGTGGGATGAGCATATATTGTAGTGCGAAAGTAACACTGCCTGTGTTATGCTTTCACGCCTAAACCATTTGTCCGATTTGAATGAATTTTGGTATGGACATAAATGAGACCTTTAAAAGGGACATAGGCTACTTTTTTGAATAATTCAATAAGTGCCATTTCGGGCACTTAGAAGACGATAGGTGTCATTAGACCATTTAAGATTCCAAGGATTCATTAAGTTACGTTGAATAGGTATAGTTAAGTGCGGTTAAGTGTCATAAGGTGGTCTTAAGTTTACTTAGGTGACGTTAAACGCACTTAGGTTACTTACTTGCCATTATTAGATTGGTATTGCTACTGGGTGGTTTTAAGTTCTCTTATGTGATATATGATTTTGAAGAGCTTACTCATAAGTAACTTTAAGGAAGATTATGTGCGGTTATGTACAATTAAGTGACGATAAGTTTTATTGGTGTATGTTAAGTGACGTTAGGTGCTATTAGTGGATGGTGAGTGACGTCAGGTGCCATTATCGGATGAAGTGACATCAGATTCCATTAGTCGAATCTATAAGGCTACAAGTGCCGTTATTGGAAATCACGCGACGACAGGTGCCATATTTGGCACTTATGGCAATTTTAGAAGAATTTTAGTGGAACTTAAGGAATAGAAGAGCTATTTTTCCGTTTTATGAATTTAGGTGCCATTTTTGGAACTGAAATCGCGAAAGGCACCATTATTTGAAGTCAGTATCCTGGATGACTTGAATTCACGTTAAATGCCATTTAGCACTGTGGAGTAGTGGTGACTGGTACCGGTACAGCAAAATGTTATCATGTGCATTTTTATGGGGCTCGGTGTCATTATGCGATGTTAAGTGCCATTATACGCACCTAGATGACATTAGATACATTTTCGCGATAAATTTATGAGACGATCTGAGGTTATGAAAAATGTCATAATGTCACCTGAGACGACTCTCAAAGACAGAAATGACCTCCAGTGGTGAACTACTGCAACAATTAGCGCAATTTTTGATTTATAGATTCACTTAGTTAGTTTCTGCACCCAACCCAGAAGTCTACGCAGACGGAGTCGCGGGCAAAAGCTAGTGTTTAATATAAATAAATATATTTTGCAATTATAATATGGCTTTTTCATTTAAAACCTATTTAAAATGTATATTTATTTATCAAATAGAGTTTCTTAAACATAGTAATGTTAACAGATATTGTTATCGTAAACGCCAAAATAACCTTGGTTTATGACAGCAAAAATAATGTAAGCGCCATAAATAGCTTAAATATTAATTATTTTTGATTATTTTTCATTTATATATGTAAATATCTAAAAATTATTCATGTATGTGAAATTTTAATTTACTGGCACATTTCTGTTTAAAAATATTTAAAAAAAACCTTCTCCTGTAAAATTTGGTTTTTGTCGGTTACGCTAAAACGGCGGTAAGGGCTCGAATTATATTAAAAATGGAATAATTTAATAAGTGAAAAATAGAATAATTTAATAAGTGAAAAATAGAATAATTTAATAAGTGAAAAATAGAATAATTTAATAAGTGAAAAATAGAATAATTTAATAAGTGAAAAATAGAATAATTTATATATCTCAGAATTGAAATATGATGCAATTTCTTAAATCGTTTCCCTATTTAATATTATAATGGATAGCACTGATATCGCTTTATGCTGCTTGTAAGATCGATTGGCAAGTCAAGTATTTATTTATGAATTACACAATATTAGCAAAAAAAATTATGAACTTAAAAAAATCATTTTCACCAAACTTTGTCCCAGTCTGTTTTAGATTTTTTTCAATACACTAATATTGACGTCGCAAATGTGTATTTTAGCGTACTTTAACTTCAGGCGGCAAAAGCAAAGTAGGAACAATTCAATTTCACTGAACTTCATGAAGTAGTTAGTTAGGTTATTTTGTCATATTACACAAAATAGTACTTACGTGGAATCGAACTTAGGCAAGCAAATTGGGGTCCAACTTTCTGCCGTCTTAAACGATTCCGAACTTCGCACCAGGTTAAACAGCAAATGTATATCAGATGGATGCAATGTATACTTCTTCATTCTAACTAAAGTTATCAATTGGTTACCAGCTATCATTATAGCGAACACTAGATCCCTAATCTTGTGGCATGTAGTCGTTATTGCATTTGTTATGTTCTCTCTAGCCTTTTCAGGTAATGGAAGACATCTTACAGCACCTGGAAATTAACAAATTAACATTCCGGAATTTCCATCAGGAAATTTTCATTAGCAACATAACAGATAAATGTAAATGGAAAGAGGAATATCCCCACTACATGACACTTAAAATGTGGTGTAGAAATACACCTTTGCATATCACTGAGGACACAGGTTTGAGTGTTTTTTGTGTGTAATAAATTTTACATCTTTATAAATGCTATGGAGGCTGCTAGGGTTAATAAATAAGGCTGTAATAATAACCTTATAAACTGTATGAACAAGCTGAACTTGATAGTTAATATTAAACAAATTGACAAAAGTATTGAGTTACTAAGACAAATCTTTACTTAATAAACTTTAATATATTTAACATACCTAATAAAAATGCTGGATCTTTCTCCATAAATATAAGTAAATGATCTATCAGTCGTTCAGCACCCGACAACAATCTTCTTAGATCATAATTTCTTCTCTGTTCAAATATTCTATTTAACTGTGTTAATGTCAACACTGACACTATCTGATTAAAGGCATATCTGAAAGTATATTTGATTTTTTTCAATATCTTTATATTTTTTATTGATATGGTTTATTTATTTACACATAACAGAGGCTTGATATTACAAAACTATGCATTCCAAAAAATGTCCTACCAGACTACTAAATACAAACTTAATAATGAAGTGAATATACATACGTCAACTGCAGCACAAGTTGTGTCTCACTTTCATTTGATTTTGAGACAGCAACCAGAATCAATGGACCTTTTACTAAGAACACTGCTTTGCAATCCTTAGTAGTGATAGATCTCAAAATATCCTGGTTTTGTTCCTCCACAACACTTACTAGAGCTTGAATAACCCCACATAAACCAGCCAGTTTATCTTCATTACCATACCTGAAAATTGTTTAAACACAAATTACTCTAAGTCTGTATTCTTAGAGGGGTAAGCAGAGGTTAAATTGGAAAAATATTTTTTGGAGCTCTAAGATCCAAACAATAGTGTGCATATTTCTGGTAAATGGGTGCATAAATGTAAATTAAATTAAAGTATAATTTTAAGATGTAGAAACGGTTTGTTTTAGGCAACAACTAACATCAAATAAAATGAATCACAGAAGGGAGTTCATTGCATTTTTCTAAATTAAAAAGTTTGGATTTACTTATTAATGTATTTTTTTTGTATCATTACCAATCTAATGGCATTTATATTTGAAGTTAACTTTTCATTCATATACCTTTAATAATTTAATAAAAGATTTAAATAACATTCTAAGCATATAATTAATACCTGGAATATATTGGTTTCCCTGCAGAACTCAATATGAAAACATGTTTCTCCTTGTTAATCAATTCTGGTGAATGAAGGTAGTTATCTGGAGCATTGTCGGCATCATCACCATTCTCTTCTGTTAAGTTAGAACTGCTTGCTGATGCAGAAATTGATCCCTGTGAATAAATATTTTGTTAACTTTAGGCACAGGTAAGATATGGATAGATTGATAAGATTAATAATAATAAAACAATATGGACAAATATACTATGTTTCTCATTCCTTACTAAATCATTTTAGTGGTCATACTGATCTGCACACTGACATTGGTTTAGCAACAATATCTGTTTGTTCTGAATAATTTGGTTAAAAAAAAGTTACGCTTTTCTTAAGCACTTGAAACACTAATTTACTTTGTAGTACTGCAATGCCATGGAACATTTTTAATAACATATTAAGTTTTGTATTGTGATTATCAGAAACCAAGAGTTAGTTTGACCTAACAAGCACATCAAAACAAACACCTATTCGGAAAATTGTCTTTGCATAGGTATTTCGAGTATGCTCTTTTAAAAACTTTTTTTTTCGTTTACAGGCTGGCCTTTAACTTACTGAGCTACAAAAATTATGATACATATTCATAGTTGATAATATGCATTCTGATAGAAATATAGTACATTGTATGGGGCAAATGAATGCTAGAAAGTGTGGACAAGTATTGGAGTACGTAATTGACATACACAAAAATTATGATGATGATCATAGAACATAAAGCTTTGGATTAAAATTTAAATAAAAAGTTATTCTTACATCTTTAGACTGCAAATCGTCTGTGGATTTAGTTGGTTTTATCTGGCTGTCTTTAGAGTCTTCGCCGATTTCACTCTGTATTTCACTTATAGTGCTACTTTTAGTAGTGAGAGCATTCCTTTCTTGAAGACTCGAGCTCATTTCCGAAGCGAACTCTTCAAAAGAGTCGGTGGGGTTTAGGATACTTTCAGGACATGCGCCAGGTTCAAGCTCATCT
Organism: Hemaris fuciformis; assembly: GCA_907164795.1. Classification (NCBI taxonomy): domain Eukaryota; kingdom Metazoa; phylum Arthropoda; class Insecta; order Lepidoptera; family Sphingidae; genus Hemaris; species Hemaris fuciformis. Next base: position 5,125,722 of record OU015454.1, read on the forward strand.
GGGATATCTTTATCCCCTTGGGCACTGGTTGGCACATTGTCTTTCGATGTAGACGCCATCCCAATTAATTTTCATTAACTAAATTATGGAATTTATATAAATTCTTCTTTTGTAAAACTGTATTCAATATTTTTTGTGGTCACGTTCCGTTCCATTCTTTATTGGGTGTAACGTAAATATAAGCGGTCTCTTTCTAACATGTGCTAGATGGGTATCTTTATCTCAGCGTTATGCATTATATTTCGTTTCGTCACTAGGTGTCAAATAACGTAATTTGAAGTTTATAAGAGAATGTTACCAAGATATAATGTATTTTAACAACTATAGTAAAAGATTCGCGCGGGAACCTTTGAATTGAAAAGGCGCCAAAACAAATATTTTCTCTAAAATATTCTGTTAAATTTGTGTAAATTCATTGATACTTTAAATTTCATTTATTTTTAAACTGTAAATATTGTGCAAAGAAGATGGGAGGAAGGAAGAGGTGAAAAAAAGATTCTTCTGATGAGCCGCCATCCTACACCCACAGTAACGAGACTTCATCGGACTCGGATGAAGATTCCAGCCACAAATACGAAATTTTCAAGGTGCCGGGGTACTTTAGGAAGTACCCCGAAAATAGTAATAAAAATGAATACATAGTATTTCTAAGCCACCAGGATCAACGAAAATCTTTTACCGACAACGATAGGTTGGCAATTTCCCGCGCAATACGTAGGTAAACATTGCGTCACACTGGTATCTTGCATTTGAAATCAATCAACAAATTCAAAATTGGGATTACTTTTGATTTATCTATTATCTAATAACGCAAATGTGTTCATACAAAATAAAAAAATATATTGGATGAGCTAGGTTTTAAAGCTTCAGTACCGGCTGGTGACACTGAAGTGACCGGGGTAATTACTTGTGTCCCTGTGGAGCTCTCCAACAAAAGGATTTTTTCTCTGATTGGCAGTTCCCGTAATATCATTCAAGTAAGGCGTTTTATGCGTCGAGTACGGAATGATGATGGATCATCTATTTTTCAGCCCACGCAGACTGTGGCAGTTACTTTTGCTTCCACAGAATTACCAGAGTTTCTATACCTTGACTCCTGGAGGCATGAGATAAATATTTACATTCCACCAGTTTTAAGCAATGTTTGAAGTGTATGAAATTTGGCCATATTGCAAAATACTGCAGGAATACAGAGGTATGTTCCACCTGTTCCGAAGCGCACAATTTTAAAAATTGCAGCATAGATGTAAAAAATGCAAAATGCTCAAATTGTGGTGGCAATCATATAGCCATCTCAAATACATGTCCCAAGAAGAAACTTAAAATAGAAGAAAATAAAATAAAATCAAAGGCCACTCAATATTCAAGCCTTTTTAATGAACATTCTTTCAAACATTGAAACCCAATTACAGAATTTAAGCAAATCTGAATTTGTTAACACAAGTCTTAACTAAAATAATAGTCAACCAAAAGGACACTCCAATAAACACAGCATCAATTAAAGAGATCCTTCTTCAAACATTACGAAATAACACATCTCCCAAAAATGGAACTTAATATTGTTCAATGGAATGCATACAGTATTATCAGCAATAAACTTCTGTTGACACAATTCTTGTATGAACATGATATCCATATGGCAATTATATCAGAAACTTGGTTAACACCTATTAAAAAAATTGTTATCAAAGGATTTAAAATAGTAAGAAATGATATTGGCAATGACCATAATGGTGTAGCTGTTTTAATTTGCAATAATATTGACTACAAAAAAATTTACACATATTCTGATAACTCCTTACAAAATATTTGTGTAAGAATTAAGATAAATAATAGGGAAATAAGTATTGTTAGCTTTTACTGTCCAACAAATTGTTCTCCAGCTTTTGACAAACATAAATTTGAGTGTTTAATTAAGTCCGTCCCTGAACCGATGATATTTGTTGGTGATTTTAATGCTCATCACACATCCTGGGGATGTAATTCTATTAATCCATGTGGAAGAGATCTTTTGGAAATTATTGATAACAACAATTTGGTCTTGCTAAATAGTGGCGAGGTGACCACAGTTGGTTCTTTGACATGCTGTCCTAATGCTTTAGACTTGTCTTTGGTTTCTCCATCATTGGCTCTCGCTTCTGACTGGTCTGTACATAATGATCCTCTTGGTAGCTATCATCTTCCTGTAATTATTAAAATATTTTTAGGCAATTATAATATAAACAGTCCCTATGTTAATGCTAATCATAACATTCATTTGCCCATCTACCCTAATTTTAAAATGGTAAATTGGGAATTGTATGCACAAAATGTTGATTCAGATTTAACAAATTTTCGTGTTCATAATACTACTCCGTTGGAAACTTATACACTATTTTGTGAATTACTGCATTCTGCAGTCAATAAATCCCTTCCTTGTAGATTTGGTACCCCTTTTTCTAAGTCATCTGCCAATAACTCCTCTCATAGAAAATTGTTTAAAAGTCCACCTCTTCCTTGGTGGAATAAACAATGTTCTGAGGCAATTCATAATTCTAAATCTGCTTATTATTTCAAAAATAATCCTTCTGAAGCATCTTATGTTGAGTTTAAAAGATTACAAGCTTTAAAAAAGCTTACTTTGAAAAGGGAAAGATTGGATACTTGGGTTCAATTGTGCAGTTCTTTTAATTGATGTACTCCACTCTCAAGAATCTGGAAATATATGCGCAAATTTAACAAAACATTTTCTTACTCCTCGAGTGATGATAGCTGGGTTCAAGATTTTTTAAACAAATTCAATCCAGACTATGTAAATAATAATTCAAATTTAGGTTTTAATAACATGAGTAGTCCTGTTAATAACTATCTTATTAATCCATTTTTGATGCAAGAACTAATGTCTGCTATTTTCTCTAGAAAGGATAGTGCTTTTGGTCTGGATGGTGTTCCATACATTATGTTTAAATAACTCAGTAAAAAAGGTCTGTCCATTTTTCTTAACATTTTAAATGATCTGTGGTTAAACAATGATATACCTCATTCTTGGAAGTCTGACTGTTTGGTACCCATTTTGAGACCAGACAAACTTCGGTCATGTCCAGATTCCTATTGTCCAATAGCACTAACATCATGTGTTGGCAAAATTTTTGAGCAACTGCTGAAACATCGTTTGGAATATTACATAGAACATAATAATCTTCTCCCTGCTAATCAATTTGGTTTTCGTAGGGGAATGTCAGCTCGTGAAAGTATATGTCAGCTCCAACTTGATATTCAAAAAAGTCTAAATGATAAAGGGTTCTTAATTTCTGTTTTTTGATGTTGCGAGCTTTTAATAGTGTCAATATCAATATACTTTGCTCTGAATTACTGTCTATTCAAATGCCAAATAAAATAGTTCACTGGATTCATAAATTTTTAACTGAAAGAGAAGTTTATGCAAAATATAATGGTAAATTGTATGGTCCAAGACTTGCCTCTGTTGGAGTATGCCAAGGTGGAATACTTTCTCCATTACTTTTTATCTTGTATATACGTCAATTGAATCTTATTTTGGGTCCCCATGTCAAAAATCTTCAATTTGCTGATGATTTGGTTGTGTATGCAAATCGAAAAAATTTGGATCATATTCCATGTATTCTTAATAAGTCTTTGGAAAATTTGTGTAATTACTTCCTTTATTTGAATCTTGACATAAATGCACTTAAATCAAAATTGGTTGTTTTTGGTAAAGGTAGCAATACTAGTCCTTCTGTGTATTATAATAAAGTTTGTATTCCAGTTTTTCATGAGGCAAAATTTTTAGGTGTTACCTTGACTCATAATGTTTCTTGGAGGAAGTATGTAGAATTAATAAGTTCAAAAGCTAATAAAGCACTTAATATATTTAAATCATTATGTAGTACATCCTGGGGTGCAGATCCCAAAATATTGCTCTTTTTATACAAGTCTTTGATTCGTAGTCATTTTGAGTATGGCTTCCTTTGCTTTGGTGGTGATAAGAGATTGGTGGATACATTAGATAAAATCCAAAATAAAAGCTTGAGGCTAATCACTGGTGCATTTAAAAGCACTCCTATCAATGTGATGCAAATTGAGTGTAAACTTCCCCCATTATACATATGATTTTCATATCTTAAAGAAAAGTTCTTATTAAAACTTTACAGTAGAAAAAATAATCACTTGTTTCTAAATTTAGCTCATACTTCAAGATCATCTCCACATAACACCCTTTATATCCTCCAAGGCTTCTCACAATATGTTAATTTTCTTGATAGTCTCCAAATCCATAAGACATCCTCTCTTCCTTGTTATCAAGGAGATTTCAACAGTAAATTTCCTGCAACAGATATTATTATTGATCATAACCTTTCCTCTAAGCAAGATGTTTCTTGTAAATTTTCTGAATATATTGATTACTGATGGGTCTAAAACAGATTCTGCTGTTTCGGTTGCTATCTATGATGGTTTTTTGGACTCTGGTATTGCTTATAAAATAGATTCTAATGCAAGTATATTTACAGCTGAGGCTTTAGCTATTCTTAGTGCTATTAAACACATACAATATAAGAATGATGGATGTTGTCAATGGGTAATAGGTAGTGACAGCATGAGTGTTCTTAAAAATCTTAAAAATAATCAATTCAAAGCTGTCACTAACTATCTAATATATCAAATCAAGGAGTCTTGTATGAGCTTGTTGACACAAAATAATATTGAGGTTATCTTAATGTGGGTTCCATCTCATGTTGGGGTATTTGGGAATGAAAAGGCTGATTTCTTAGCCAGAACTATAACAAATTTTTCAACCATTGTCCCTGACTCCAGTAGAAATCTCGATTTTCTCATACCCCTCACAGATGTTATTTCGGTCCTTAAAAGAAGATCAATTAACTTATGGCAGAGGCATTGGAATCAGACTGTTCAAATTCAGAGCAAAGGTCTTTGGTATGCTACGTTCAATGTTCCTGTTGGCTTCATGCCGTGGTTCTGCAAAGGCCGTTTCTTTAAAGGCAGAAAATTTTATAGTACCATTCTAAGGATTCGTTTTGGCCATTGTCGTTTAAGTCATTATTGTCATTCTGAGGCAGAACAGTCGATTTCTCATGTTTTCTTTGATTGCTCATCTTTTGGCATTCAGCGCCTTGTGTTGATTAAAATTTATAAGAAACCTGACTTGGTACCGCGCTCTATCCACGATCTTCTTGCAAATAGTTCAAGTTCAACCTTCAACCTATGATATGAACCTACACAGCAATGTTTAATTACATTATCGGTAGGTATACTGTTGGACAAATTTGATTATTTTTTTGTTTATACTTTGTAAATGGTGTTGCTATGTTTTGTTGTTTTGTAAATATGGTTTTCGCATTGCTTTTGTATTTTGTTTGTTTATTATTGGTTACATTTTTACTTCTTCTTTAAAAATATATATATATATATATATTCTAAATGACTTGATTTATGATCTGTTGATGATTTTTACCTAGTATTTGACATGACTCCTGAGTCCTGGCTAGATTTAACTAGTTAATAGTTTAATACCTGACTATGACAAGAATACACTAATGGAACGACTGGAACTTACTTGTAACCAAGAAATATATTACTTGCTATTTATGACCGATAATTGGATGTGACCTTTGACTCTAGACTAGTCTAGATAATGGAAAATTAATTTTACTAAAGACATTGGATGGATATAATGTTTACTAATGAAATTAAATTACTGAAGACTTGGCAGCATGGTCCTCGACCTTAGCCGGTTCCTTGCGGAACAAAGCGAAAAAAAAAACTATAGTAAGCACCGTAGAGTAGTTTAAAAAACCAAGTTATATTAAATTAAAGCGTTGCGGACTTGAGACTTAGGCGTATGGTGGTCGCAAAGTCTCGGTGGCTCCGAGTTAAATCCAAGATATGTATATACTAATATAGGTACTCAATTTTTTTAAATATGTCGGTATTAACCATGAATTATCACATTATACGTACACTTTAACGGTGTAGGAAAACGTCGTGAGGAAACCTGCACACTACACAATTAAGTTCTCAACGACGATTTCCTAGGTAGTATAGGTGTAATTAACACCCACTTTTCGCTAACTGTTTTTTTTTAATAGAACATAATAGCGAGCCAAACATTTTTATGACAAGATATTTTCGAAATAGAAAATTCCAATAACACTGCACAATCAGGGAATAAAATGTAGGACGTCTAAGTCGAACCGCACTTTTCATTTTTTATCTAGGCTCACTTCTGATACAGAACAAGTCACGGGCAGGAGTTAGTAAATACTAAATCATAAAATATTGAAAGCAAGAAAAACCCGTTCAGGTGCAATCAGGTGTTATTGCGCCATTTGCTTGATAAATCCCTTTGTACTTAGAAAATAGGAACTCGTTCCTACACACAAGAGCCGAAGGGAAAAAAATTAGGTAGGTACCTACATTATTTCATAGTTTTCCTTGTGTAAGGTTTTTGCCGCCATTTCTCTGTCAGCAGAAATAAAAGGCTGTCGCGATATGGGAATTTAATACATATTCAAGTAAATTTTATGTCACAGAATATTCAAGTTTTTTATTACGTACGCACTACATAAATTCATTCTTGTACTTAGAATATCCATCTTATGCGAATTTTGTTTTAGAAATTCGCATTATTTAGGCGCGAGCTTAATAATATAGTTACCGGGCCTTAGCAAATTTTGTTGTCACTAAGTACAAGTTTTCTACAGTTATAGCACAATAACATACACTAGGTACTTCCGCCCGTGAATAAAACCTTGAAGTTGTAGGTCATACGCGCCAGATTTGTTTATTTATTATACTTAATTTTACACTATACAAGAATATATAACAAAAATAAAATAAACAACACAGAAAAAATAACAATAGCTACAACAGGCAGTTTCATCGCTAGTTGCTATCTCTTCCATACAACTTACGGTACTGGAATGGATAGATTATGCGTGAAGTCTTCAATCTGTCGGTTATATCATATTATACTTCGTATAGGAGCGTGCCGATGTGGATAATTTTCACAGTATTGCTATCTGAGCTTGAATGTCTGAGAGCATTCGTTTCTGACGGGCCGGTTGTCTGATAGTGCATACGACTGACAACGAGAATATCTCATGCTCATAGAAGCTAAAGTTTCTATGACCGCGACTAACTGAAAGTGCTGAACACTGATAGCTCTAATGTCTGAGAAATATCAGTACCTAATTGCTGGGACGGTGTTCTGGCGCGTAACTAACTACTTTAACTTTATTATTTATTAACAGCTATATAAAGCTATCAAAATCCTTTAAAAACATCGGACAATGAAAGAATATAACAATAGAATGATGGCTATTCGTTTAACTGCAATCGTAACGGCATGTTGTAAGTTGAGTGCGGCTATTGCAGTTATCAGCGCTTTCCGCATGGACGAGCGCGAGTCAAGTGCCCTCTGGCCGATCGAAGACGATTTGTTACGATATTCAGCATGAATTGTTGCCAGATATATGTTTGTAAATTGCCATTCGAATGGAAAGTCGTTTAAATTATCGTCGTATTTTTCAATTACATGTTCCGTGATGGTTGACTATTTATTTCAGGGTATGGCGATATTTTGTGAGCCTTGTTATAGGCTTGATAATAGCGAAATTACTTACAGAGAAATATCAGATTTGTACGTTTTCTTACAATTTTTCCCTTCAAGATTAGTTATGGCAAGAATTAGTTGGTTTATCAAATTCGTTGGTGTGTGACAACTTAATTACGAGTATAGGCATTGTTGCCGTTTATTATTAGCCACAGAATACCTACATATAATTACGCCCTAAATATGGGTCCTTTCTATGGTTGGAAATAATGAAGCTTTATTCTACCACGCTGCCCTAGTACGGGCATCACAACGCTCTGGTGTAGGTACATCACGCTCCTAAGGCAATTCCTCGTATTTTTGCAAAATGTTTTCTTACGATTTTGAATACCTACACACGTAACTTCGTGTGAATATACGAGTATAGTTGTGTTTGTGTGATATTACCTCGCATCTGCCAAGAGTCTCTAGTCAGATCGCGCGCACAAAGAACACAGAAATAAAAATCAAGCAACCCTCCAAAGTCGTGATGGCCTCAAGGTTCAAACCCCAGGCACACACCTCTGACTTTTCGAAGTTATGTGTGTATTCACATTGAATTATCACGTACTTTAACGGTGAAGGAAGACATCGTTATTAAATCTGCACACCTAAAAGTTCTTAGGAATTTCTTGTAGTCCGCCAACCCGCACTAGGCCAGCGTGGTGGACTAAGGCCTAAACCCTCTCAGTTGTAGAGGAGGCCCATGCCCAGCAGTGGGACGTATATGGGCTGATGATGATGAACCCTCCAAATATAAGTATGTCCTGAAAAATTTAATTGAAGATTTATTATAGTGAACTTCAACCTCCTTTCTCAGCTTTGAGCCGTATAACTAAATATCTTATTTGTAACAACTCCGCCATAATGGTTACGTGAGATGCAAGTAAATTTCTCACCGGATGAAAAAATATCTTTCGAGGAGACGTTAGTAATTTATTCCGCCGATGTCGACTGACTGGCAACGAGATTAAGCAGGGTATTTCGTGTTTTGTGGTTTTAATGGTAAACTTCAATGGTGTAACTTTTAAAATGTATTTTTTAAAGATTCACGAGTCACATTGAGGAGACATAAAACTATTTATTTACAAAACATTTGAAATATAAAATAACAACTACTGACTGTTTGGTGTTTCTGCGACGTAAGGGAGCGACGAGCTATGTTATATCTAACGGAAAACTTATGCTAGAAATTTTATTGATAATATTAATTTACTTAATTGACTTATCATTAATGCAAGTCGTGATGGCCTCGAGGTTTAGGCACGTGGTCGAGAATCTCGGCGGTCGCGGGTTCAAACCCCAGGCACGCACCTCTAATTTCTCGAAGTTATGTGTGTATTCACAATGAATTATCACGTACTTTAACGGTGAAGGAAAACATCGTGATGAAACCTGTACACCTAAAAGTTCTTAGGAATTTCTTAGGTGTGTAGTCCGCCAACCCGCATTAGGCCAGCGTGGTGGACTAAGGCCTAAACCCTCACGGTTGTAGAGGAGGCCCGTGTCCAGCAGTGGGTCGTATATGGGCTGATGATGAATCATTAATGATTGTAACCTCTGTGCGACAAACAAGTCCCATCTTTTTGTTTACTAGTTTCAACAGCTACAAAAAAAGTCTCATATCCTCTCAAGCATCCAATCAACACGTATCATATTGATTGAACCGATGGTCGGTCTTCCATAGTCTTCTCTTAAATATTCGCCTCAAGTCACGAATATTCTTATCCCACTCAAGTATTATTATTCATGAATATGAATTGCGTTGTTTAAACGGATCAAAATTTTTATTAAGCCGTGAACTCTCTTTAAGAGGAGTTGTGTGCAATATCCTTTATTAAAAATGTTTTTAGAGCGTGAAAAAGGCATCGAAGACGAGGCTTTTTTGGAGTTTTCACGCTGTGTATATTTGTATTCTGACAGACAGACATATTTAATATTTCGTAGTAAAGGAGTAATATGCGTACGTTTATTAGTTTACTTAGCTATACATTATCTTTGGAAAATGATTTATTAACTTTGTATAAAAAGCCTCATATACAAAACTTTAAATGGTGAAATGTTTTTTTTCCAACTACAGACAAATCGCTAGAAGATAAATAGGGCTGCATAAGTTTGAAACCTTTGTCATCTCAATATAAAAGACATGTACACGTAAATGAAAAAAGACAATACCCATCTACTGTCTACAGGAATGATTTAGTCTAGACGCCAAGAAAGTTTGAGAAAGACGTAATTAAAGTCTTGAGAACCTTTTGTATGCACCGCGCATCTTTAAGAGTAGCCTTCATTTTGTTGTAAGAAAAAGAAAGGATATCTTGAAATTCTTATTTGGTGGCTCCATGACTACCAAGAATACATATTCAAAAATGTAGTTTCAACTATTAAAAAATGGTTAAATCTTTATACATATGTACGTACTACGTAGGTTTGAGCATAATAAAAAATCAGTATAAGATTACTTTCCTAAAAAAAAGCAATAAAAAGATGAATAAGCTTCATAATGTTAACGTGAATGATATTTTAACTCAATCGAAAAAAAACAGACCTAAAAGTATTTTTATTTCAACTGTAAAATTATTTTACAAAACTGTAATATTCGCAGAACAAATAAAAAGTGCTTTCATTTGGCTCAGTCCCTGAACATTCGGCAAAGGATAATAACGAATACGCTTCACGTAAAGCAAATTTGTCTTTTGGCAAGTTTTTAGGCGGTGTTTCCCGTAAAAAAGTGTCTGCAATAAAACAGGCATTTGTAAGAGTTCGCGACTCGTAAGAGTGAAGTTGGGGAATTTCGTGATCCACGTATAAGAAACCATTACTATTGGTTCTCGATTTTATATAAGTAGTACATGTAAGTATTATAAATTGCGAGTATATTACTTAAATGTTGAATATTATAAAATCGACTACCTTGCTACTAGTAACTAGGAGCGAGAAATGTAGTACTAGTATTAGTTACTACAATTCCCGGGTCGGGTAAAGTGTTATTGGCTTTTTCCACTAGGAAATTCTCAGCACGGTGTCTGGAATTGCATCCTAAAAAGGCAATAGGCTCGCCATCTATTATGTGGGACTGATACATACTTGGCAAAATGAGGGTGCAAAAATGCACCTACCCCTTCGGAGAATACAGGCGTCAGGTTATGTATGTACATATGTAAGTAAGTATATAGCAGTGGCGGTACTTCCATAGAAGCCCAAAAGCGTTACATGTTAATTTTGTAATGTCTAGTTTATAATTGTTTATTGTGGGATCAGTATATTCTCATTTAAGTATATGTCAAATTGCTTTGGTTAAATAAAGATTTAGAGCTTAATTATTATTATTCGTCATTTTGTATGGCAATCTGGGGTTTTGGGCTTCTACTTCCGTACCGCCACTGGTATATAGGTATATATAAATAGAGTTAAAATCGTTATTTACTCTTTAATAATGACATTGTCTTTTAAACAATTCTCATTAAGTTCGAAAACTCCTAGTTAGGGGGCTTTCAGTGAGCTGTATCAACTTATGAGTCTGTGAGTGACTTTTGAAGACTTTGCTCTGACAGCGATAGCAAATGCCGTCGCCTTTGACATCTCCATGATTAACAGGGGCGGTGTAACAATGCCAAACTTTTGCTAATATTTGATTCCCTTTTTTACACCGCCGTTATTTGTTTTACTTGCTAGCTTCTGTTCGAAAACTTGGTTTGACGCATTTGGATAGATAGCAATGTAGAATATGTGTGTGGTAACAGTTATAGTGGTAATTACTTTATATGTAATCTCACGCTTGTATCTACTCTAATCTATGACGGGGTTTGACAGAGGTGTATACCACACCCATATTCAACGAATTTTTTACCGAGCAAATATCCAGACCCCGTGCGGCTATTGAGAACACCCTGATAATACTTTGACTAACCTGGGCGTTAAATTTGGGATATCTCGATCGCTCACCACACACGTAAGCCGTAGAAACAATGAGACAGTAATATTTTTTATCATTGGATCCATATCAACCAAATCAAATCTTCCTAAATAGAGACTCATCAATAGACTACATTTTTATGTTTTAATCTTACGTAACAGGTAGGCAGATGTGCATTTCTGCATCCAATTTTAGACAGGTATTCATCACGTAATAGAAGGCGACCTTATTGCCGTTTTTTGGACAAATTTCCAGACTCCATGCTACTGAGAATTTCCCAATAGAAAAACCCAATAACACTTTGCCTCGAGGAATAGAACACGAGAACTCTAGATCGCAAGGCACATACTTGTGCCACGAGAACACGAGGCAGTCTCTTCCTAGAACTGAGGACAAATATCCATTACATAATTTTAAATCTTCGACTGAAAATATACTGCATAAAATATTAACTGGCACTTCAAGGTGGAAACTTTTAGAGTTACTCGTCGCGCCGACGAAACTTCTAAATCCTTTGTGTAAAGACGTCGCAGCCGGTTCTTATGGCAAAGAATTTCGCAGTAAAAAATATTCGCTAAGGCATTACATTTACATTGCACTCTTGTGTCACGTACTTAGGGCCCGGCGGAGACCCCAATCTGTGCGGAACGGGAGCAATCTATTCAACGGCGATGCTTCGTTATCGTGGAGACAATGGAATTGTGCGAACCGACATATGTATGAAGTGTGCTCGTATATGCGTGCATATTTCTCTACCTATATTATATTTACAAAAGGTAAAATTTGTGTTAAAGGTAAAAGTTGTAATGGCCTTGAGGTTTAGGCACCCGGTCGAGAATCTAGACGGGTGCGGGTTCAAACCCAGGCATACCTCTGACTTTTCGAAGTTATGTGTGTATTCATAAAGAATTATCACGTACTTTAACGGCGAAGGAAAACATTGTGATGAAACCTGTAGACCTAAAAGGAATTTCTTAGATGTGTAGTCCGCCAGCCCGCACTAGGCCAGCGTGATAGACTAAGGCCTAAACGCTCTCAGTTGTAGATGAGGCCTGTGCCCAGCAGTGGGACGTATATGGGCTGATGATGATGATAAAAAATTGTGTTTAAATGAGAATTATATGATATGATGATTTTAATTGTATCTGGACTGCCTCTTTGGTCCCGTGGTGTAAGTGCGCTGTGCAATCGAAAGGTTTTAGATTCGTCTTCCGAATGAGGCTAAAACTTTTCGGGTATTTTTGTTAAGGTATTTATAATAGCAGCGCGGAGTCAAGAAATGTGCCCGAAAAATAACACACCACTATTACTTATACCTCAGGACCAACCAGACAATATGATTACATTGTTTAACAAAAATATAATTGTGAGGGACTAAGCTATTAGAAAAACAAGTTTGTAAAGTCACACATGTGCCATATAATCGAATCCGGTACCCGCTATCTCGGCAGTTCCCGTTTCATCTACTAAGCAACTACGTATTTTTATTATGAAAGTTTTATAAATTTTCTTCAGAAGAGCCTTCAAGAGAGAGAAACTTTATGATTGCTGTTTATTACTTCTTTGAAATACAATAATCGCTACAATTATTTTCGAACAACTAATTTCCAAGCCTTTTGTCTTATAAATGTTCGAGAAACTTTGTTTAACGCTTTGTTATACAAGTTTCTTTTGATAGTAAACTTTATGTTTTACCTGTCGTATAATTATTTAGTTCAGTAGAAGTGTACAGGATGTAAAAAGACCGTTATCGAAACTAAGACAGCTAATAGTTACGGCGATTACAAACACATTGACATAAAAAATCCCGACAAAAAACAATTTTTTTGACGTTTTCCTAATCGCACATAATCTTTGTGGAATCAGCTTTCCTCGGCGGTATTTCCGAATGGATATGACTTAGGGACCTTCAAGAAAAGAGCCTATATTTTCCTCAAAGGCCGGCAACGCACCGATGACTCCTCTGGTATTGTGGGTGTCCATGGGCGGTGTTGACCACTTAACATCAGGTGGCTCACTAGCTCGTTTGCCTCCTTTCCCATAAAAAAAACATTAAATACGTTGTCAGGAAAACGTCAAAAAAAAATTTTTTTGTCGGGATTTTTTATAATGTCTATGTGTTTGTAATGACCGTAACTATTGCCTGTCTTAGTGATCGGTCACGATGCCCCATTTACCTTGCATAAAGTAGAGACATCATTTTACCAATACAGAAGAAAGATGACTAGAAAAATCCTGTATCTTAAATTAGCGACCAACGCCTCGAGAGTACGAACTATCTAACTAAAATTATTAATTAAAATTAATTACTAACCAAAATCTCTCACCTCTTCGGTAGTCGAAACCATTTCGAACCCGCCTATCACCCAAATGTAAAGCATAAAAATTGGTTTATAATATTTTTAAAACAGAATTGTGGTCTTTAGATACGATTACAATGAAAAATGATATCTGGATTTTCAATATGGTTCAGGATGTTATAATTTCCGGTGCGGTAAACATTTTAAAAGCATTTCGTAACGTTTCTTTTTGGTTATTACAAAATGTATGCTACGTTAAGTACAAAAGTCGGATTCGTTATTAACACATAATATTGTGATTACCGCATTTTATTAAATTAAATAATAGACATTAACCGATTCGTAGATGATAATTTATTAGTAAAATAACATCTATATTTGAAGTGAAAACTTCTTTAGCGGCTCTGTGTACCTACTTTTTTTGGGATGGGTAAAAAATGTTGAACTCGCGTTAAATCACGTCACCCTGATCGAAAATGCGTAAGACGCATTTTGTTATATAAATTGTCATATTTTTGTACGCTAGCGCAATAAATATTGTATTTTACCACTTAAATGACAGTACTTTTATGCTGATAAATAAAGCAATTTGTGCGAAATTATTCCCTAACCATTCCAAAATATTCTAAAATGCACAACGTTAATGTTGAAGTTTTCACTCCTGCTGGCACTCCCAAAGTGCCACCCGTTGTTTTTTTACTTAATAAATTGCCTCTTGATGAATAAGAGACTATTTACCAATTACACATTACATTCGGTTAAGTTAGGATAATTGCATACACTTAAGTTTTTATCCCAATACAAGCTACTAGGACAGTTAAATTTGACAGCTGTTAAGTTTCCCGAAACATCCCTTAAACATACATAGAAGCATGCACAATCTGTCGGATCCGCTTCATAACCTTCTTCTTTGCAGATCGAAGTATTTTCGGTTGTATCTGAAAAATATAAAAAATAAAACTTGTAATTCTAATATCACGATTGAATAATATCCTGGTTTTCGGAAAATACGCTAGATTTTCAATTTCTGAAGCAATATCATTAAGCTAATTCTAATTACAGCATTGCGTGTATATCTATATATGTGTAAGTAATTGTTACTGAAGCCCTAACTTTATTTTTGTCAATGGATAATAAAAAAATATTTTAGCTCGTCTGCTATAGGCCCTATATTAACAGCAATCATTATTGTATTCAGGCTGTATCCAAATATTGCAGAATATCGGCCTCCTACATATCGAAGCAAACCCCTTTTTAAGCAACAAACCACTTTAAAACCGTATTTTCTATGAGTTACCACAATGTTCAGTCTATTGACTCACACTACTCTGAAGTGATTGACAAAAGATTATCCTTGCATAATAGTAGAAGAGGTTTTTTAATAAGGTCACATAAAATATTACTTAACATTAAGTAAATGACTTTAATAGTACACCAGATGTCACGAAAGAAAACTTTAACGAGCGATATTTTTCAAACTAAATAAAGAAATTACCTGATGAATCAGACGTTCCAGGTGTAGTTTCCTTTGAAATGGAATCTGTTGTAGTAAGTACTGTACTATTTTCAGCATTATGTGATGCGGTAGAAGAACTTGCAGTAGATGAAGTGAAAGTAGATGTAGAAAGAGTGGATGTGGTAGTTGTACTTTCATTTGCATTACTATAGCCGTATAAAGCGTTGTTGACAGCTCTGAGAAGCGGAAAATCGCCACCTCCACACACGTTGTGGAAATCATCTGTTTCAATACTCCATACCATGATACCAGCGATGTTGTACTTCAAACCGAATTCGACTTTGCTTCTGATGGAATCGGGGTCGTCATATGACACCCAATATTTGTCCCGGAAAGCGTATGGGACTTTAGCTTGAGCGTCGAACTTTACCGTCCAGGATTCAGTTTGTAATTTATTGCAGAACTGTAAAAAGGGTTGTACTATAGAAAGAATTGCAATAATTACGCCACTTATGCACATTAATTAAGGTGTTATTATAAGTAGTTCATATAAATTAGCTAGGTTTTATTGTCACGATGAACATTGTCGAAAACGGCAATATATTATTAATCATCATTTGTCGTACTGTAACTCAATGTGCTTAAATAATGAATTCACGTTTTTTAAATTTCAATTTCTTTATCCACGTCCCTTATTCAAATAGTGAAATAATGCTTTAAGTGATGTTATACCACTAGACTAAAAATAATAATCTCAAATAATCAGCATTGTTTAAACTGCTTCTAGGATGCGAAAGGTGATGACGCAAAGGGTAATGAATGCACTTAATACTGTAATGTGACTTTAAGTATTAAAAAAATGGTCATAACTCTTCATTTATACACAATATGAGAAAACATCTGATGATACAATTTTCTAAAAGCCGCAATTAAAATAGTTTTGATTAATTAGGATTAGAACTTCTGTATTCTGACTTTAAATACGCATGAATGTAAAAAACATCTGAATGATGAAACGAAATGAAATTTTAGTGAGGATTTTTTTATTACTGTACCTACTCTAGTTCAATACGTGTGTTTAAATTTCCAACATCAAGTCATTCAATAAATTTTAGCTTTAGTACCATATTATGCCCAATTCTTAACATACATACATACATAAACTCACGCCTGTATTCCCCGAAGGGGTAGGTAGAGGTGCATTTCTGCACCCACATTTCGCCAGGTATGTATCAGTCCCACGTAATAGGGGGCGAGCCTATTGCCGCTTTTCGGGCACATTTCCATACTCCGTGCTGTTACTGAGAATTTCATAATGGAAAACCCAATACCACTTTGCCCGACCCGGGAATCGAACCCAGGACCTCTAGATCGCACGGCACATCCTTGTATCGCTAGACCAAGAGGCAGTTAACAATTTTTAACATTCGCCTAGTATTTCAAGATGAAACCAGTCATACACATGACTGTTGAATAGAAGGTGTTAAATTGGAAACTTGTAAAAATTGTTTTATGTTCTAATAAGTCGTGGAACAACAGCTAGTAATAAATAAGTTTGAAATTTGTTCTCCTTTGACAACTTAAATTTTCTTAACAACTGTGTTTGATTGCTGGATTGTTTGTTTGCCGAACGACTCAAGTTTATATTTATTGTTTTAATACAGTTTGTTGTTTTAAATTAATCACTGCCAATATATTAAAGCCAAATGTAAGTTACTTCCTTCGGGTAAAGTTTCTGATTTAACATTAATTTTAGAACAGTTTGAAATATTTCGGCGACAAAAGTATATTCAATTCAGGGGTTATATTTAAAAACGCTATTTATAGAGACTCTGCGGAGATTCTGAGATGTATACAGAGTTTGAAACCTAAGAACTCACGACTCAGCAATACTACTCTGACCCGGTAATCTCATCCTATCAATTATCATAATCACTGGCAAAGTCCAGGGCAAACGTCTGAGAGATCGGTGCCCCATCAGATGGTCGGACCAAATCTGCTCGACGCTTAATTCGGGACTCTATGGTGCGCTCCACAATGCCAAAGACAGGAACAGGTAGCGCGGCATAGTAAGAAGGACAACTACTGTTGGTGCAGGGGATCACGACCCTCAGCAATGAGGAAAACGACGCGAGGAGGAGGAATCTCATCTTAGACCTAACTACCGACGACTTTATCACACGTTGAACTATTGAGACATTGAACAGTGAGTCAAGTACTATATGTGATTCTCATCACAATTCGGAGATTGTAATATCTTACACATACATAAACTCACGCCTGTATTCCCCGAAGGGGTAGGCAGAGGCGCATTTCTGCACCCACATTTCGACAAGTATGTATCAGTCCCACGTAATAGGGGGCGAGCCTATTGCCGTTTTTCGGGCACATTTCCAGACTCCGTGCTGTTACCGAGAATTTCCTAATGGAAAAACCCAATAACACTTTGCCCGACCCGGGAATCGAACCCAGGACCTCTAGATCGCTCGGCACATACTTGTACCGCGAGACCACGAGGCAGTCTGTAATATCTTACTGGCACATTTATACTTGACAGCGCTTTCTTTATTAACCCCATAAATAAATTTTGAATAAATTGAATAAATAAATACACCCAACAGTCACATACATAGTTCTGACCCCACACTAAGATACAAGTCTTGTGTCCTGGGTATCAGAAACTACGAGAGACTTCTCGGTCTCACAAACACCCAGACCCCAAACAAATACTTGTGGATCACACAAACATTTGTCTCGCTGTGGGGATCGAACCCGCGGCCTCTCGTTTCGCAAGCTGGTGTGTAGCCAACTGCGCCACGGGGCTGTCCATATATATTATAATATAACCCAAAGTTCTGTAATGAACTAAAGAAAAACAATTTTTGTGTACTCCAGAATAATGTTGGTTTTAAATTAAACAACGTCACGTAAATCCACTCTTTCTTAGCGCAAGAATTTGAGCAGCACTGAATTTAATTTAAATACAAGTGGAAGTCGAGATGTTACAGGAAAGTTTCCCAACTTTCGTGTCAGTTGCTAGGATAACTTAAATAAAACTGTTGATGTAACCTTCGTATAATAAAGGAGGACTTCAAATGGAAGTGTAATGCATTTCGCGTTTATTTCATTTTTGCCAGCTGCTCTGCACTTGCAGATTTTCAGTACTTGAGAATCATGGTCTTGCAAATCTTCATCATCATCAATTAATAGACGTTCATTAATGGTATGGCCTATGTTCAGCAGTGGACTTCTTTGGGCTGATAATGATGATGATGATGATGAAATGGGTATAGGTCTCTGTTGTAATTCATAGTAAATATTATAATCTTAATTAAATGTTTAGTTTAGCGCCATCTATGTATATAATTACTTTTGAAAGATCTTGTCACTATGTCTTTGCTTATTTTTACTCTATGATTGTCCTTGTCCTGTGCTATGGAGGGTTAAGATAAGGAGTGTCATCTCATATAGTAGAAAATCGAAAAAAGTGTCCAGCGGTCAGGTATAAATAACAGTTCAAAAACCTTCCAGAATGGCGCTGGTGTAGACAAAGGACGTGGTATGAATTTAATATTATTGTCGACTAAAGTAGTTATTTATTGAAAATATCAACTACTTGCGTAGTACAAAATAATGTAGTAAATATTACCTTAAAGAGTTATTATGAAAAACGCGTGTAGCTAGAGTGATTTTATATCCTGAACTGTGAATAGTACGTTTATTGATTTCCGCTTCCTTTAAAATTTATGATGCTGATGCTAATGTGGCGCCCCCAATTTAATACATTTTGACGGACACTTTTGCATGTTGTTGCTAGATGACACTCCTTACCTTTACCCTCCATATACTTACTGTGCGAAAGTTTCCAATAAAGTTATGGCGTCTAAAATAATGTTCCTGTAATATATTTAAATTACTATTTCTAACAGTCTCCTCAAACGATTTTCTGTGCATTCTGTCAGAAACGGCCGGCCTCTAACATGATCCGCGATCTTTATGATATAATCAGTCCAGCTTGCAGGTGGACGTTCAAAGTAGCGTTTGTCGGTACTAGGCCTTTATTATTATCTTACTATTGCTTTCATTATTTTATTTAAAGAAACTCAAATATGCTTTAAAACTAACTATTTCATTCATCACTTACATTAGAACATGGAAACTTACTTCGTTGTACCCCATAAAGCCATTGGTAGCTGTGTAGGGACCTGCCAGTCCTGCCCCATTAGCCGGAGCTCTCACTGAATTGAAGTTTGCGTCTTTTAGTGTAAAGGTTCTTCCATAGAAAGGCACGCCTAACACTATCTTCTCTGGTGGACAACCTGTAAGAGAAATTTATTAACTCGAATTCAAAATAAGCTTACTTACAACTTATAGGCTATACAAAAATATTCATTGTAAAAAGTCTTGATGGGAAAAGAGCAACACTAAAGTTTCGTGTCCGTTCTTCTCTAGTGATGACTATATTTTGAAACGACTGAATCTAAGTGATGTGTTTGACATTTTATAGATTCAATAAATATTAATTCATTTAATTTCTTATACCACCACAGTTTGGCCACTGCAAGTACTGAAAACCAGGACTGATAGTGGCACACACAGTATTGACACCGAACAGTAAAGCTCAGCGAGGCTAAGGTTTATCTTTAAGTTTCAATAGAACTTACTACAGTAACATATAGTATACAGGAGAAGTTGAAAATAAATACTTGTCAACTTTCCACCATACAATTCAGAATAATAATTCTTAAAACACTGGTTAAGCATATTAGAAATAAAATTTAAAGGTTAGTGATATCAGGATATCACTGTATATGTCAATTTCAAGTAATAGGCTAAGCATTTGTAAAACATGCGGTGTTAAATCCATCTCTTATAGTTTTAATAATTATTGTCCTAGTTTTTTGGTCTCTAAATAAATAAATGAAAGCTATGAAAGGTCAACATCTTCATCAGCTCATATACGTCGCACTGTTGGGCATGGACTTCCTCTACAACTTAGAGGGTTTTGCCTTAGTCCACCACGCTGGCCTAGTGCAGGTTGACGGACATGGAAAGATACAAGTTCGTTATTTTTCTGCATACCTTGCTCCAACCAATATTCTAGTGCAACGTCAACAGTGTACAAGCTCTGTCTGTCATAGCCCTCATCGCCTTCCCCGTTATGCAGTGCAGCGTTATGTCCGGTTACTGAGTCCCAAGCTCCGTGCATGTCGTATGTCATTATGTTTATGTAGTCTAAATATCTGAAATAAGCAACATTGCTTTTAGGCATACGTAATGTAGGAAATCCTTCACCAGGATGATCCGACGGCTTGACACAGGGAGTGGGTAGCGGATGGATACAGGCTACTCAAGACCGGGATGGTTGGCGCTTATTTGGGGAGTCATACGTTCAGCAGTGGAACATGATAGGCTGAGTACATTATAATCTTGCTCCTCGCGTCAAGCGAGTTGATGTCATAGTTTTAAATTCAAAAAATAGTTCTGGTTGGATTAAATAAAGTATTACAAATTTTTATTCTGTCAATCTACGAATGTTTTCTGATCAATGATTGGTCTCTTTAGTAATATAGGTATATAGCAATAAGTTAATCTCAGGTCAGTATGGTATGGAAATTGTTACTAAAATGTAAATTTTGACATGTAAATTAAATAATTAGTACGGTAGCAAGGCGATTAATGATTTAGTATCTCATTTAATGTAAAGAATTATAAAGTATTGGACGTGAACAACAATACTCTCAGTAAAGAAACTTGAAGAAGTTTATAGATTACTGCACGAATATTGTAAACACAATGACTGCCTCATGGTCTCGATCTAGAGTTCCTGAGTTCGATTCCTGGGTCGGGCAAAGTGTTATTGGGTTTTTCCAATAGGAAACTCTCAGTAGCAGCACTGAAAAACGGCAATAGGCTTGCCCCCTATTACGTGGGACTGATACATACATGGCGAAACGTGGGTGCAGAAATGCACCTCTGCCTACCCCTTCGGGGAATACGGGCATGAGGCTATGTGTGTATGTAAAATAAAACAATACTCACTTTGAAATAGTAGGTATGTCATAAGACAAAGATGCGGAGTCTCTAACCGCAGATACAGCAGATGTCAACAGATATCCATACTTGTCGAAAATCTCTCTTAATTCCTTTAGTAAGTTGCTGAAGTTTGCTATATCTGCTTTCCCATATACCGTGTCTCTCCTGTTTGGATACTCCCAATCCAGATCCAATCCATCAAAATTGAATTTTGTCAACATGCTGAGAACACTGCTGATGAAGGTTTTTCGGAGTTCTGCGTTAGCCGCCATCTGTTGTTCAAGAATAATTGAAACGTTAGAACGTCATTTTTTAGAGCAACATCAATGTTGAATATTTCTATCTTACAATCTTTCGTGAGTAGATTGCGTATTATTTATACATAGATACATGCCTTCATGATCTTAGATTATAGATAAAACCCTAATAGGCCATTCCTGCCTCTTCGCAAAATACATTTTCGTTAAATCTCATTATACATTTTCGTCGATCAGGCATGCATATTTCAAAAGTTCATCATCATATTATCGTCATCAGCCCAAATACGTCTCACTGCTGGGCGCGGGCCTCCTCTACAACTGAGAGGGTTAAGGCCTTAGTCCACAACACTGGCCTAGTGCGGGTTGGCAGACTATACACCTAAGAAATTTCTAAGAACTGTTTAGGTGTGCAGGTTTTATCACGATGTTTTCCTTCACCTTTAAAACAAGTGATAATTCATTGTGAATACACACAAAACTTAAGAATGTGTAACTGTTTGTTGTCCTAATAAATGAAAAAGAAAAACTTCGAAAATTCAGAGGTGTGTGCCTGGGGTTTGAACCCGCGACCGCCGAAATTCTCAATCGCGCGCCTAAACCTCGAGGCCATCACTGCTTATTTTCAAAATATTTCAAAAGTTAATTTAATTTATTATTCAATTATGTTTCTGACGAATGAAGTGACATCATGTTAGGCTACTATTCCAGTCGATTTTAAAATAGCCACGACTGATAAAGCAAAATAACACCACAAATAATACTATGTACTTAAAACTATTATACTTACAATTGAATATTTATAAGAGCCTTCATTCCATCCTCCTACAGCCAATAATGTTTTTAATTTTGGATTTTTCTTTTTTAGATCTGTAAACTGCCAAAAGTTGTCTGTAAAGAAAATATCAAAGTAAGATAAATCGTCCATCATCCGTTCAATTAGAAAACTTCGAACCTCAAAGTTTGAAGTCAAAAATGTGACCTGAAGACGGCAACAACCACGGCTCCAACTACTCGGGCCTTATACAGGGTGTCCCAGCAGTCGACGATAACCCGGAAACGGGGAATAGCCCAAGTCGTTAGAGTTATCAGAAAAATATTTAAAAAAAATTAAGTTATGTATTTAGAAAAATATAGGGATTTCAAAAAAATCTAGAAAATCTACACCCTGTGACGGATTTTTCACTACTGTTGCTGCAAATCTCTACTTTTTTAAATTATTATTTTTGTTATGTAATCCTGAATAATGCCTCTGCAAACTGTTATCCAACATTTAGAGCCACCTTGCTATACTTCGGAAGAAAATGACATTGTTTACCAAACCGCATATTTAAAATTAATCATACGCCCAAATTTAACTGACTGTCCTGAAAAAAAAAAGTACTACGCGAGTTTGGCAAGTAACTTTAAAAGTTGGCGCATTTAATAAGGAATCTAAAATGGTATAACACTTGCTACATTATTTTTTAAATGTGGCACAATATTTTTTATTTTGCGATGAAACCCATTTGATCAAATTTTCTAATTAACTAAAGATGTTTCTATTCGGCTCTTCGAGACAGCAATTTTAAGATACTATTTGAGTGAGATGGAGAGAATCGTTTTACGATGTGTGAGCGAGACAGATAGTGACGCTAGTTCAGTTAGAGAATATTTCGATTAGGAATACCGGAGTAGATGAATAGGACGAGCTGGCACAATCCAATGGCCAGCCCGTTCACCTGACTTAAATCCTTTAGGCTATTTTTTACTGGGGAATGGTGAAAGAAAATTTTTGTTTAAAGCCAATTGAAAATTTACCAGAGCTACGGCAAAAAATAAATGGAAGTAGCTGAATTTGTTAGGAATAGAAGATTTTCGCCCCTGATAACCCGATCTTTTTTAAGAAGATGACGAGCGTGTATTGCGGCTGAAGGAAGGCAGTTTGAACATGTATTGTAAATTTTACTAAAGAAATATTTGATGTTAAGCAATTACTTAATAAATCTAAGATATCCAAATAAAAAAAGCCTAAATTTAAAATAAAAAAGTGATCATTGCTCCGATGCGTGGTACCCATGGACTACCTGACAATGGAGTATCTGTCTCACTCACACATCGTAAAACAAATCTCTCCATCTCACTTATCAGTTCATCATCATGTCATCTTTAGTTAATAAGAAAATTTGATCAAATGGGTTTCTTCGCAAAATAAAAAATATTGTGCCACATTTAAAAAATAATGTAGCAAGTGTTATACCATTTTAGATTCCTTATTAAATGCGCCAACTTTTAAAGTTACTTGCCGAACTCGCGTAGTACATTTTTTTTTCAGGACAGTCAGTTAAATTTGGGCGTATGATAAATTTTAAATATGCGGTTTGGTAAACGATGTCATTTTCTTCCGAAGTATAGCAAGGTGGCTCTAAACGTTGGATAACAGTTTGCAGAGGTATGATTCAGGATTACATAACAAAAATAATAATTTAAAAAAGTAGAGATTTGCAGCAACAGTAGTGAAAAAACCGTCACAGGGTGTAGATTTTCTAAATTTTTTTGAAATCCCTATATTTTTCTAAATACATAACTTATTTTTTTTAAAATATTTTTCTGATAACTCTTACGACTTGGGCTATTCCCCGTTTCCAGGTTATCGTCGACTGCTGGGACACCCTGTATATGTATAAACATATGTAGATTGCTAAACTTAGGTGTAGTACTTCATCATCATCATCAGCCCAAATACGTCCCACTGCTGGGCACGGGCCTCCTCTACAACTGAGAGGGTTTAGGCCTTAGTCCACCACGCTGGCCTAGTGCGGGTTGGCGAACCACTAACTACACACCTAAGAAATTCCTAAGAACTTTTTTAGGTGTGCAGGTTTTATCACGATGTTTTCCTTCACCGTTAAAGCAATTGATAACTCATTGTGAATACACACATAACTTCTAAAAGTCAGAGGTGTGTGCCTGGGGTTTGAACCTGCGACCGCCGGAATTCTCGACTGCGCGCCTGAACCTCGAGGCCATCACTGCTTTTACTTAGGTGTAGTACTTAGGTGAAGTAATACACTTTTATCTACAGGCCAGTGTATTTATTTATGTATAGAGAAAACCAGTATAAATACCTCTGCCCCAATTATCAGGTAGATCCAAGTAAGGATCGAGAGACACCATTGCTCCTTGTGAGGTGATCCCCGCGAAGGCGTATACCAAATGGGTGCACAAGTCTGTGTTTATGTTACTGACGTCAAACTTGCCCAGGCCATGCCTGTATGTTGCCCAGGTTCCATAGTAACACACCACCACTTCTGCAAAGGATAATTAAAAATATGAAATAATAGACTTCGTCGGTGTGAAGTGAAAAACTAAATTACGACTGCCTCGTGGTCTCGCTGCACAAGTATGTGCCGTGCGATCTAGAGGTCCTGGGTTCGATACCCGGGTCGGGCAAAGTGTTATTGGGTTTTTCCATTAGGAAATTCTCAGTAGCAGCACGGAGTCTGTATGTATGTATGAAAAACGAAATTATATTTGCATACATATGTTACAGAATTATAGTCCATAGGATTTTGTACAACCAAGTCGTTTTGCACTGGATCTATGGCACCTCGTTTCCAGTGATATCCTTGTGACTCGTTAAAATTACATTGTTTGTTGATCGACAAAACCGAATACAGATGATATAAAACATATTAAGGAAAAAACAACAGTAATTTAGTGTGTAGCCTACTCCATGTACATACAACACGGTAAAACTTGTTATTATATGTGCTATATATGTATACTATAGCATAACAAAATAAGTAAATAAATAATTAATTGATATATCAGGTAATATGACAATTTTTTTTTATAATAACAATACAAATCGCGGAAAACCGCTGGATGCAGGCCGCTTCCGTCTGGGCGCTTTGGAAGTCTTTCGGCTGATGATGATGATGAATACAATTCGCTTTATTTTAAGTAAGGTACGCGCTTAAAAAGAAGTAAGTTCACAGTACGCTTCCTTATGATCCCTTTTCATGAAAAGAAATCTTCACCTAAATGGGCTTAGTTATTCAGGCGTAACCAACACACTCACTCGCATTTTTGATATTACGATTAATTCACTTACTTTCACAACCCACGAAATTGAAAATCACAGATACAACGAGAATAGCTATTTTTACGTCCACCATGTTATTCAGTCTTCGGTCTCCTTACTTATGATGCATGTAAATTTATTAAAAGGGAGTTTTATAAGGAAATCATTATCTTTAAGTGTTTACTCGCATTGGTTTTATCTATTGCAGATGATTAATACGATTATACATCCTTTGGAAATGTTGTAAGTGATAAAATCGTCATAACATGTACTATAGTAAATATTTTTTTATTATTTTATAAGATTTTCAAAAAGAAATCTTCTAAGATATGTACACCCTTCCTCTTGCCTGTGCATCTTTAAAGGTGTTATCATGGGTGCATTTTTACATCCAAACTTCACCAGCTATAGACCTTCGTAATATGAGATAAGCATATTGAAGTTTATCAATAATATCAACATTATTGACAACAGTGCTATCTGTGCTCCAGCATTGCATGACTGTTTCAAGAATTGGTTGCGGTAAATATAGACAATACAACATCTTGGTGAAATCATCGCAATATCGAAGATAATGTCGGTGCATTATGTTGACATTTTTTCATCATTATCCTTTGTTCACCATGGTATTAGTCCCCCAAACTTCTTCACAATAAGGTGAAGAGGTATTCGGCCGGCATGATTGTGTCGACCAACGGGAAAAAATAAAAAAATTCTACCACCATCTGTGAAAGCCCCGTGGCGCAGTTGGTTAGCCACCAGCTTGCGAAACGAGAGGCCGGGGGTTCGATCATTACACCGAGTTTAGTGATCCACAAATATTAGCTTCGGGTCTAACATAAAAGATTTCTAATATTGATATAGTCACTATAAGACGTTGTCTGGTAAGCTAAGTGCATAATAACTTAAGACAAAAGGTCCCTTAACTGAATAAATTCATCGACTTGGTATCACATGGATCTCACAACTTTTTACGGTAGAAGAAATGAGTTGCGAGACTTGGGATTTTTACAAGTTTTGTTTTTTTTATGGGATACGTAAGTACATAAACGTCTTATTCAAAATACCCAGTATTTATTAAAATTTATTTATTTATAATACTATGTTGTACACTTAGAAACAGTTGGAATACATAAAACATATATAATACAGAAAATAGTAAAAAAAGTGGCTTTATTACACATGGAGAACTTTTCAAGACAACCATAGGATGGAGATTCTAAAGGGATTTGTTGGGTGGGAAGTGTGTGCAAAAAGACAATAGTCAATATAGATGCAAATAAAAACATACATAAACGAAACATAGAAATATAGTATTTTGAATTAAATATTTAGTTTGTTTAGAATTAGTTCTGCAACCTCCAGGACGAACTGATTAACGTCACATTCATCAGATAGGCGCCTAATAGTTTTTGTATCTACATGTACATTGCGATAAGCTATGCAAAAATACATGTGTTAGATAGCCTCGACTTGTTCGCCTTGGGACTTCGCTAAAACGCAGTGATATAATATCACATTGACAGCCCGATGCGCAACAGCAGCAGCAGCTCACGAAACGAGAAGCCGCGGGATCGATCTCCGCATCGAAATAAATGTTTGTAGGATCCACGAATATTTGTTCCGGGTCCAGGTTTTGTTTGTGTTGTTGGGTAAGACTCCTATTTTAATGTTGGTTCAGAATTTGGTGTAAATGTTGGTGTATTTATTTTTTTATTATTCATGTTAGATCTATTACGAGCGGGGCAAAGCGTGCGGGATCGCGTAGAGTATCACATTTGAGGTCTGATGAGACAACGCCTTTGGATGAAAATGCCAAAGTCACCTTTAACATTTCTACGTTAAGTGTCTTTTCAAGTAATTAACAATCAGACAGCCAAGGTAAACTTGGCGAGGAAACCTGTATAGTGCACTCCTAGTTTGCCTATTTTAAAGTCTATCAACTTGTTCTAGGCCAGCGTGTTGGATTAAGGTCTAGTTTCTCTTCAAAGTCAAAGTCAAAAGTCAAAAAGGTCGGCTTTTATTTCTCTCAACTATGAAGGAGGTCTGTTGATAAAAATATTTAGCAATATGACCACACTGTAGGGGGAGGCCCGTGCTGAATAGTGGGACGTATATGGACTGATGATGAATGAATGTATAATGAATGACCACAGTAGCACTTGGTACTCTTATATCTATATAAGCCCATGTACATCCCACTGCTGGGCACGAGCCTCTATAACTTGATAAGAGAGCCTAATAATGTATTGACTAGGTAGAGAGATTATAATAGGTAAAAGTATAGTATAGGGTGGGTATAAGCCCGCAATAATGGGTTTTACAATTAGTGTTTAGTGGTCGCTGTCCAGTCAATACTTAGCACATGACTCCTTAGTTCTTTCTGATGACACACAAGGAAAATTACACAAGATTCTAAAAACTGCAATACTCCTAATAGATTGTAATATATTTTTCTACTTAATTAACTATGGTAAACTCACTTATAAGTCATGTGGAGACACTGACTAATCTTTGTGAATTATAGGCAAAGACGGAATGAATATTGGCTTGAGAAAATTTATTTAGTAACTTTGATGACTTTCTTTTCGTTTTTATAATACTTTACAAATTTAATTGCATTTAATTATTCCATAAATTATAAATAATTCTATAGGACTGTGGACAATTTTTTACAGTACTTTAGTTTTTAAAAGTCACAGTATAGACACAAGTGCCATATAATTAAAGCCGTAAAACTGCCTCTTTTCCCACAATACTGTAAAAACAACACGAATATTTCGCTAAAAACGTTCGCCGCCAATTTGTTAAAACTCTTTAACCGTAAATGGAGAATTCCCAACGAAATTACAAAGCCGGTTGGGTTAAATTATAAAAAAGTGCTTGCGGGTCTTCAAAGTCAATATCGGAACAAAGAACTTTGAAACCCACACGAAATCCATTTAGCCGTTACCGCAACATTTCTAGCTGCAAATAAAACGGTACACCCGCTCACATAGGCCCGAAAAGCGCATGTGGTGTGTAGGGACATTTTTTCGACTTTTATTCGAGCGGCCGGCCGTCGCGCAAGCTAAATTATTACTGCAATGTTTTTACAAATAAAACTAGACCAGTACGCCGACATAAAAGCCCGCGTATGGTTTTAAAAATTCAATTTCGACGAACGATTCGCAAGAATTCGTCCGGTTTGGGATTTTAGTAATCAATTCCGTGGCTCAGAATGTTTGTAAACAATATATTCCCATCGTATATATCGGTTGAAAGTTTAATGGGCGCGAAGTTGGCGAAATAATGAGAGTTTAAAAATGTAGTTGCTTTCTTTTTTTCACGGGAGCTCGGAATGAAATACATGTCGGGTGTGCGGTGTTCTTTATTATGCTAACGGGGAATAAATTTCGCTTTTCAACGAGATTGTCGGATTTTTTGCGTGAAATCTTACCACCCGCGTATTTTGGTAATGTTTTAATGCAGGCTTGTGGCCACGTCGAATGTATTTCGGCTTGCTTTTATTTTAATACCGTCCGATAACTCTGGATTTAATTGTTGTTTTCTCTCTTTGTAAAACGTGTAAAAGGATATTTACATACATACACATATGTTTGTACCTCTAAAGCAGCAGAGGATTATTTTTACAGTCCCTTTCTGTAAACTGTATAACCTACATAATTATGTATTAGGTCTTCCGGTTAGTTTTGAGGGATATATAAAAAACGAAATACTTTTGTATTATACAAAAGATAAATTAATTTTAATCAAATATGCTCCATTGCTAGCTACAACCTTTTACAATTTTTCGGGCAACAAATGGATTCCATAATTTAAAAAACTGATCATTTTTTGAAGCGATCCATTCATCGATCCATTTTTTGATACATACTATTTTTTGATAAGTGCTGATCTGCAAGTATGTGTTGCATAGATAAAAATAGATGGTAATCAGAAGGAGCACAATCTGGCGAATTTGCGGCATGCAGAAAACACTTCCCTCTGAAGATCTGAAAGTGTATATCTTACAGTTTTTGCAACGTGTGGGCGAGCATTGTAATGCAGTAAAAAACAGTAGTAAATTACGAAAGTGATTTTTAGCGCATCTCATACTTAATCACACTAAAAACTTGCATGAGTTTACTATAAATGAGTTACTTCGAATAATTAAAGTGCAAGCTAAAACATGTAACATCGAATACCTAAGTAATTTGCACCGACGTGACGCGACAACTACTTGACACGTTCCCTCAAAACTAACCGGAAGATCTAATAGTAAGCTGAGCAAGTCACACCTTATATTAGAGGTGGGCGATTATGAATGATTTTGATAAATATCTCGAGACATGTCCATAATCGGATGATTTCATTAGTAATTACTAATTAGTAATATTTATAATCGAGATACTATACGATTACTAAAATTAGTAATTACTAATTTGAATTCAAATTAGTAGTTACTAATTAGTAATTACTAATTCTCATAATCGAGATATCTCGAGATATCTTCATAATCGAATGATTCCATTAGTACTTATATCTCATAATCGCCCACCGCTACCATATATAGGGATAGCTTAATTCCGTTTTTGGTTTCATGTCGATATAATTAACATCTAATTACACTAAATCCGTTTCTCATTAGGCATATTGACCGCATTGGCAAATGCGCACGCCATTTAAATAGAGTACATATGCCAGTTCCCTGTTACCAATCGACCTGTTACGTCAGTCTGTTGCACGTGATATAAAAAAGACTGATAGTCTACGAGTAATACTGGTATGCAAATATTTTGACATCAACAAGTGAAAATACTAATTTATCTATACGAGTTCGTCGCATGAGCCCATATATATGGGTACGTATATACGTACCATTGCTAGGCGTGGCCAACAACTGAGAGGAGGTAAGGCTTACTCCACCAAGCTGGCCAAGTGCGGTTTCGCGGACTACACACCTAAGAAATTCTTAAGAATTATTGATGAAATAATAAAAGATTAAGACTCTAAACTGTAAAGAACTATTTATTTTAACTTAATTAACAATGACAAAGCACTATGAGATTATCGACCGTAACAACAAGAACCTTTATTAGTTAACGCGCAATTATGCGTACATGTATATTGCTATTCAATTATACTAGGCGCTGCGCATGTCCGCGTTTCTCTCAGCAACAATTATTATTAAGTGTGCAGGTTTCTTCACGATGTTTCCCTGAACTTTAATTTATCTGTCCTAATTAATTGTCAAAACATTGAAAATACAAAACACTAGACTTTTTTTAATGTTACGAATTGAAGAAAATATTTTTGCAAAAATTTAATTTTCATTTTATCTGATAATAAATTTTATACGTCAATTGAAATATTAATAACAGCTAAGGAATTAGGTCATAATTGTCGCTTGTATCCAGCCTAGCGCCAATTTGTCTCAGAAGGTAATAATTTTGACGAAATTGAAACGTTCTCTATGTCTTTGATTTACATTCAGCCTTTAATCTTTTGATCTTATTGAAATTACAAGGCTAACTAAATCACTACCCGTGGTGTGCTAAAAAGGTACAAGTCTAGACATATTAATGTTTAATATAATATATAAATACACTCAACAGTCACATAGGTACATAGTTCTGACCCCACACTAAGATCAGTGGTGGAGCAGGGGTACTTCCATTGAAGCCCAAAAGCGTTACACGTTAATTGTGTAATGTCTAGTTTATAATATGGTGAACCAAGGCCTAAACCCTCTCAATGGTAAAGGAGGCCCGTGCCCAGTAGTGAGACGTATATGGGCTGAATATGATGATGATGATTACAGGGTAAACTTACAGCCATTTTTGGATCAATTTCTAGAGTCTGTTGCTACTGAGAATTCATTATTGCCAGTAACTCTCTGCCAGTACAGGAAATAGAAGATAGGGTTTTATTAATATAGGTACGTGTATAGTGAACTAGTGAAGCAGCAAAGGCAACCAGTCAGTTCAAATCAGTAATAACAAAACAAATTAATAACTGCCTCGTGGTCTCGCGGTACAAGTATGTGCCGTGCGATCTAGAGGTCCTGGGTTCAAATCCCGGGTCGGGCAGAGTGTTATTGGGTTTTTCCATTAGGAAATTCTCGGTAACAGCACGGAGTCTGGAAATGTGCCCGAAAAACGGCAATAGGCTCGCCCCCTATTACGTGGGACTGATACATACCTGGCGAAACGTGAGTGCAGAAGTGCACCTCTGCCTACCCCTTCGGGGAATATAGGCGTGAGTTTATGTATGTATGTATGTATGTATCTTTGAGTGAGTGTAGGCTAACATGTATCTCTGTGACTGTCTCTCGATAGCCATATTTAAGTGCACATATTAAGAGCGGTGTCGTGGCACAAGTACGTTCCGTGCGATCTAGAGGTCCTTGGTTCGATTCCCGGGTCGGGAAAAGTGTTATGGGGTTTTTCCATTAGGAAATTCTCAGTAGCAGCACGGAGGCTCGCCACCTATTACGTGAGACTGATACATGCCTGGCGAAATGTGGGTGCAGAAATGCACCACTGCCTACCCCTTCGGGGAATACAGACGTGAGTTTATGTATGTATATTAAGGGGCTCGCCTACTGCCGTTAACCGAGCATTTTTCTAAGCAATGGAAAGATTATAGATTTTTATTAGGGATACAAAATATCTCTTTGATTTAATCGGGAATCAAACTCAAGTACTTCAATTGCGCGTGTTAAATTAATGAAATATGGCGTGACACCAGTGGTACAGACACAAAACCATGCACATTAAATGTTCAATGGTTTCGAAAAACTATTTTAAATTTGTGTTTATTATAAAATTTTCAATGAACGACATGGCGGCTTGAGCGTAATCTGTTTACTGTTATGGATTTATTTATTACAATATTTGTTATCGGACTAAATGAAACAGCGTAACAGCTACTTTGGGATTTCGTTTTGCGCATCGAACCAAACAAATTGGTATTAAATGTTGGATGTTTAAATATAAACAGACGATTGAAAGTCCAGCATAATGAGATAAATAAAGTTTCATTATTATATCTGAATAAATTTATTGTTTATGTAGTTTTTCAAGAGGTATGAGGTATGAACAATTTTGCTACAAATGCACTGCCAAGTGATTCGATTGCAGAGCAAATGGATTTTTAATATTATTAATCAGAACATTCTTACTTCTTAGTAACAGAACAGACTTTGGCATTTTAACTCACGTAGAAGCAGGCGCGCCTATTGGCGTTATTCGGGCACATTTCCAGACTTCGTGCTGCTACTGAGAATTTCCTAATATACGAGGGCAGTCCGATAAGTACTTAGCCTCACCGCCCGATGGCACCACTATCGTAAGATAAATTTACCATCATGTAGCACATCTTCGTAGACGGCTATTGTCAAAATTTCAGCCGAATTGGATTTGTAGTTTTGTTTTGACCGCGTGTGTAAGCGGACGTGTCCGCGGATTTTCGAAAAATGGAAAAAGAGCAATATCGGCCGGTGATTTGATTCTTGTTTTTGGAAGGGAAATCGCGCAGCGATATCAAAAAGCGCTTGGATGCTGTTTACGGTGACTCTTCTCCTTCAATGGCGACCGTCAAAAATTGGTTTAACGAGTTTCAACGTGGTCGCACGTCAGTTTTTG
Organism: Hemaris fuciformis; assembly: GCA_907164795.1. Taxonomy (NCBI): domain Eukaryota; kingdom Metazoa; phylum Arthropoda; class Insecta; order Lepidoptera; family Sphingidae; genus Hemaris; species Hemaris fuciformis. The sequence continues at coordinate 5,158,987 of OU015454.1, forward strand.
ATGAGCCACGCCCAGGTGCCCCAAAAACGGCTACCACGGAGGATAACGTGAGAAAAGTCCCGATCTTGTATTGGCAGACCGCCGATTGAAGGTGCGCGAGATAGCTGAGACAGTAGGCATCTTAAAAGACCGCGTGGGTCATATCCTGCATGAAATATTGGGCATGAGAAAGCTGTCGGCTCGATGGCTGCCGCGTTTGCTCACTTCGGACGACAAGCGCATCAGTGACACAACTTCAGAGCAGTGTTTGACACTGTTTAGGTGCAATCCGAAGGGGTTTCTGCGTCGTTTCGTGACCGTCGACGAAACATGGATTCACTGGTACACACCAGAGACCAATAAACAGTCGAAACAGTGGACTTTACCCGGCGAATGTGCTCCGAAGAAGGCGAACACTGTCCCATCGGCCGAAAAGGTGATGGCCACCGTTTTCTAGGTTTCACAAGGTGTGATTTACATCGACTACCTGGAGAAGGGCAAAACGGTCACAGGGCTCTACTATGCCGAACTATTGGGCCGATTCAACGCTGAATTGTAGAAAAAAACGGCTCCATTTGGCGAAGAAAAAAGTGCTCTTCCACCATGACAACGCACCGGCTCACACCTCCGCCGTCGCAACGGCCAAATTGGTCACATTAGGCTACGAACAGCTGCTCCATCTACCGTATTCTCCAGATTAGGCCCCGTGTGACTTCTTTTTGTTTCCAAACTTGAAAAAGTCCGTCGCCGGACAGAAATTTGAGTCGAATGAGGAGGTTATCGCCGCCACGGAGGCCTACTTTGTAGACCTCCAGAAAACGTTCTTTTCAGACAGCTTAAAGAAGTTGGAGCATCGCTGGGTCAAGTGAATCGAGTTGAAAGAAGACTGTGATGAGAAATAAATCGCCACTTTTCCAAAATTTTCGTTTTTCTTTTGTAGGCTAAGTACTTATCGGACTGCCCTCGTATATTGGATTTTTCTATAATTTCATAATAGAAAAATCCAATAACAATACCCGATGTCTAAATCGACACCGTGTGTATTCACAATGAATTATCACGTACTTTTATGGTGAAGGAAAATATCGTGAGGAAACCTGCACATCTAATAGTCCTTAGGAATTTCTTCGGTAGTCTACCAACCCGCACTAGGCGACCGTGGTAGACTATGGCCTAAACCATCTCAGTTTAAGAGAAGGCCCGTGCCGAGCAGTAACACATATTATGTATATGGGCTAATGATAGCACATGTTGGTGCCGCCAGATCACGAAGCAGTCATAAGCTACGTACGTTTCAAATTAAGTTACACATCGTGAGACCAATACAGTCGCTACAACATGAAGCTAATGATGCATGAAATAGAATATTCAAATGCATTTTTCCCGTTCGAAACGATAGCCTATCGGCCATGACAATTACTGCATTGTAAAGTGTAAAATTACTCCACCAGCTGAATTGGGAAAAATCGTTAGATATTTCAAGCTTGCCGCTACACAATTGATGTTAACAATGCGCCTACCGCTTGTTTGCGAATACTTCTCATTGTTAAGTTGGTACCGCGGTATAAGAGTGCGGCGTATGATATCTCCATGTTTGGGAAAGTGTAGTTTAGTTTTTTAGGGTTCCGTACTCAAATAGTAAAACGGGATCCTATTACTAAGACTTCGCTGTCCGTCTGTCCGTATGTCACCATGTATCTCATTTTTTTTTGCCTCTATAACAACAAATATTAAAAAAATAAAAAATAAGGAGGGCTCTCTTACAACAGACATATTGTTTTTGCCGTTTTTATAAATATTGGTACGGGGCCCTTCGTGCGCGAATCCGACTCGCACTTGGCCGCTTTTTATCATTAGAAATGTGTTCGATAAACAGCGTCGAAAGTACATATGTCTTTAATTTATTTTAGTACATAGATAGGACGTAGTAATAGTAAGTTGTTAGGAATTTCTTAGGTAGGAAGGCCTAAACCCTCTCAGTTGTAGAGGAGGCCCGTGCCCAACAGTGGGACGTATTTGGGCTGATGGTGGTGGTGGTGATGGTGAGATAGGACGTTGGAAATGGTCATGGTTACTTTATTTAGTTTAAAGACGGGCTGTTTAGATTTTTTTAATTAGTTAAAAATAGGTGTAAAATAATATCGTTTTTTATACTCAAACTTAATTCTAGGTAGGAACCTCTGCCTATAGGGATGCAGGCCTATAATTATACATCTGAGATAATAGTAATTCTGGTAATTGTAAAAAGGTGAGTAGCGATCGAGTTCCCGCAGTAACTTAGCCGGGTTGAATGCTGAAATTGTTTTGGAACATCGAATACACTAACGAGCGGTATTGGAATTTATTCGGAGTGTCTGCTTTTTTTTTCTAATACCCCGGATTTGTATCGACTTTTAATAAATCTATTTTGTAGCTCGGTCTATTTGAGCCTATTGTAATTGTTTTGTTTGTGTGAAATTAGTTTTAACATACACTGTACACACAGACTCATGGTCTCGTGGCTCAAGTATGTGCTGTGCTATCTAGAAGTCTCGCGTTCGATTCGCAGTTCGGACAGTGTTATTGCGGTTTTCCGTTAGGGACTCCTCTCTAGCAGCACCGAGTCTGAAAATGTGCCCAAAAATGGCAAAAGCTCGCCCCCTATTACATGGGACTGATACATAGCTGGCGAAATGTTTCTTCCTACCCCTTCGGGGAATAGAGCCGTGTTTTGTATGTTGTACACAATTACGCCAATATTTTATCAACCCATGGCTGTTTTACGTCCCTCTGATCTATAACACAATTATTAATTATCAAGGGGGTGAAGTTAAGAAATATGTAGGGTAGTGTTACTTATGAAAAATCTTATGCAGTTTTCTTAAGAGTAAGTCTTACGGACCTTTTCAATTTGAATAATAGTCACACTCATTTATATAGCCGAATGAATGGGCAGAGCTGCTTAAGAAAGCAAAAAAGGACCAAATTTTTAAAAGACAATGCGGTTAATAAACGGTTCATTTTTAATCATCATCAGTCCATATACATTACGTCCCACTGATGGGCACGGGTCTTCTCTGCAACTGAGAGGGTTTAGGCGGTAGGCCTTAGTCCACCACGCTGGCCTAGTGCGGGTTGGCGGACACACCTACACACCTAACAAAATTCCTAAGAACTTTCAGTATGCAGGTTTCATCATGATGTTTTCCTTCACCGATAAAGTACGTGATAATTCTTAGTGATTACACATATAACTTCGAAAAGTCAGAGGTGTGTGCCTGGGGTTTGAACCCCCGACCGTCGAGATTCGATTTTTTAATAATAAAACTAATTTTATTTTTCTCTGCAACGGGATTACGTGTATCACCTTTTTTGTTACCTATCATGACCAAAAGACCTTTTATAACGATTGCTTTTAGCCGAGTTATTTCCCGAACTACCAAAGGCTAGAAAAAGGTTAAAATGTTGTATCGTTCGAAAATATTTAAACAACACCTTTTTTTGTGGCTTTGCTGACGTCAACTAAGATTTTCCCAACCAATGTTAGAGTACCATTTTAATTTGGATTTTGCATTGCACTTATCATGAGGCGTCACTTTGCGGTGCCAAAGTGAAATAGTATCCTTATGTACCCCGATAAAAAAAAAACATTGAACCATTTGAAATACTGAATCCTATAAATAAAGGAGCAGTTGAACAAAAGAAGGTATTTTAAAATAAGGCTTAAGATGTACTCGAACAAAATCGCGAAAACCATCAAAGATTTTGATTGGCTCGTTAAGCGAACGTGGAATCCTTTATTTTACGCATCATTAAGGTTACTTCGTGTTCATCGGCAGTTATTTGAATTGGCAATCGTTGAAAATTACTTGAGTTTTTGCTGGCAATTGGGAGGTTTAACAAGAATGGCAAATAATTAAATCAGTTTTATTCTGATTTTAGAAATATTTTGTTTGGATTGCGATAACTATATGTATGATAACAGTATTGGGCCATACACAGCACAAATAATTTAATGAAATTCTGGGTCCCGTGGGATAAAACTACGTTTTCAAATAAAATAAATAATTGGCTATAGAAGTGTTTTAGCGGGAAATAGTACTTCTATATCTCAATTATACTTATTGTATTTTGATATTTTATTTCTTTTCTCCAATTGATCGGACGAATCCTTACAATTTTTTATGAAATTGTCTTTCCTTTGTCTGAATTTGACGTAGCTAATATTCATATTATGGCTCTCATAATGTCCTCTGGGATTTTATAACCAAGACGACACCAAAATACAAAAATAAACAATTCATTTCATAAACTCATATTATTATCTATCATTATAATTGATCAGTAATCATCTTAATAATGCGCTGCCAACATCCCAGCGAAGACCAGAGAATATACGAAGAACATAAGTTTGTCAATGACTGCAGCCAGTTCCTTTTTGTCGCCGTATTTCGTGTGGTTTTCAGCCTCCATTTCTTCAACATTACTCTCTCTTGGAGTGACGAATACTCCGGATTCATCGTCCTCTTGTTCCATGTATCCTCCGTTTACAGATATCTGAAAATAATAGTCCATTTCAAAAATCTCGTTTACAACTTTCTTTAAATTATTAACTCGAAATTAGTCGTACATTTTGCTCGGTGTAGAGACATTTCTTCATCCTCTATTGATAGTCTCAAAACTGCCATTCATTATGTTTATCTAAGTTGTCTACGAATCTATTATGACATTATTTTCATCATCATCAGCCCATATACGTCCCACTGCTGGGCACGGGCCTCCTCTACCATTGAGAGGGTTTAGGCCTTAGTCCACCACGCTGGCCTAGTGCGGGTTGGCGGACTACACACCTAAGAAATTCCTAAGACTTTTTTAGGTGTGCAGGTTTCATCACGATGTTTTCCTTCACCGTTAAAGTACGTGATAATTCATTGTGAATACACACATAACTTGGAAAAGTCAGAGGTGTGTGCCTGGGGTTTGAACCCGCGACCGTAGAGATTCTCGACCGCGTGCCCAAACCTCGAGGCCATCACGACATTATTTTACTTTATAACATATTCTTATTATTATATTGGGAGAAATGGTCTATCTATATCGGTCCATCTTCGTACCACTGTTGAGCACGGCCCTCTTCTACATTTTTATAAGATTACTTTTTAAATTAATATTTTCAAATTTAATCCTACTCATCATTCTTATTCTACTGATAATTTATATATATAGATAAGTTTTAACATCATACCTTCATAGGTGGTAAGCAGAATGCAGCCCTCAAAAGCCTCAAGGTAAGGAATCTTTGCATAACAAATGTTGAACATATTTTGTCTGCTACTGACGTCATTAACGCTACTTGGACAAGCAGAGATATCAGCACACCGGATAACACAGTCACGTATAGAATCACTGAAATCAAAATTATTGTTAAGCATCTTAATCGTATTTAAGACATAAGTAGAGATATTATGGATGTTGTCCTGTAGGAAAAATACGTTACACATAAAATATAAGATAAAGTAAAACCACATACATACATAAACTCACGCCTGTATTCCCCGAAGGGGTAGGCAGAGGTGCATTTCTGAACCCACATTTCGGCAGGTATGTATCAGTCTCACGTAATAGGTGGCGAGCCTATTGCCGTTTTTCGGGCACATTTCCAGACTCCGTGCTGTTACTGAGAATTTTCCTAATGGAAAAACCCAATAACACTTTGCCCGACCCGGGAATCGAACCCAGGACCTCTAGATCGCACGGCACATACTTGTACCGCGAGACCACGAGGCAGTCAAAAATAAAGTAAAACCACATTAAAAAATATGACATTAATAGTATATACATCAATCCGAATCAAAAACAATGGTAGTAATTTTGGTCTCACAAATACCCAGATCCGAAACAAATTTTGGATCGCACAATAATTAGACTATTAATAAGCATCTGTCACAATCTTGGCCTGATTGACAATGCACCTAAGCAATTAGCACACATTCATTCATTCCCAATTACACCAAAATTAAAGTATACTTTGAGAAGGCTGGTAAATGTTTAGGCTTTCATTGCTGACTTCAAAGAAAAAAAACTTTTAATTAAAAATCGCATTGCTTTCACTTTTATAACATTTACATTCAATGCCGTCTTTGAATTTTTGTTCCGAAATTTTCTTCACAAGTTTTTTAAAGTAGGTTGTAATTAAAATAATGAGCTATTAAGGTTCATTGCTCGTTTTTGCTCAAGGTTAACAAAGCAATTAGTACTGGTGAGGTAAGTTCTATCGCGACCTTTATGTGGGCTTAGTGTCTGTAGTCTTAAGTATGTACCGTTCGCTTGCTATCTTTTTTTGAACTGGTATTTTGAAGGGACCGCATTGGCACCTGATGGTAAGTGCTGATCGGTCTTAATACATTGTCGACTGGTAAGATTACATAACCCATTCTACTCGACAGAATTATGTCAATTGGTTTGTATCTGTTTGTTGTTATTTTAATATAAATAATAATTAAAGTAAGATAAATACGAGTATAGTAAAAAATTATAAATTGGCTATCGCTAATCATTGTATAATACAGGTTCCAAGCCGCTTCTAACAGGTCACTCATTAATTCTTAGGGGGAGTACTATGTCCAGCAATAAATATTATGTCGCTAATAATGATGGTTAAAATAAGGATCTGGAAAGAAAAAGAACTTGAAAGATGGATAACATACAAACTGAAGGCACGGTGTGTGTAGGGACCAAGTTGTCGATGTAGCACAGGCCGATACAGATGAAGACCGAGCAACTAGCGTAGAACCACACCCGCTCCAAATTCAAAGACTCACTCCAGAATGACATCAGGATGAATACAGTAAGAACTGAAAGGACATCAAGATGCATTAAGATTATTGGCACAAATTAGTTTCAAAAAACAACATTTTCATTATTCTTGCAGGCATACTCGTACTCGTATAAACACTGTTTATAATTTCTCTTATAGTTGAAAACAAAGAGCAAAGAAAAATGGTTAAAAAATCTTATATTTTTAAATGAGCAATTCTTGTATATATATATGTATATAATTGGAATCTCGATATCGGCTCCAACGATTTTCATAAAATTTAGTATATATGGGGTTTCGGGGGCGATAAATCGATCTAGCTAGGAATCATTTTTAGAAAATGTCATTTGGAAGAAAAATAACAAAAAGGAGGCGTTTGAGTAGACTCTTCCTGACATCTATTGGCGAATTGGCGAATAATAATACTATTTTTTGTGAGCAACTAATTGCTTTAACGACACAACAGCAGATGGCGTTGTTAAGTAACATTATTCATATTTCATCATTTTATTAGTAATTCGTACTTAAATATAATTTCCAAAAAACACAATTTAAAAAAAAAACCGAGCAAAGCTCATCCAGGTACTTATAATTTGTTGAAGTTAGCAATACTGATGCATTTCGTTCAATGGTTCCGACTAATATCCATAATCATATACGTCCCACTCCTGGGCACGGGCCTCCTATACAACTGAGATGGTTTTAGGCCTTAGTCCGCAACACTGACCTAATGCGGGTTGATAGACTACACACCTAAGATATTCCTAAGAACTTTTAGGTGTGCAGGTTTCCTCACTGTTTTCCTAAACAGTAAATGTTAGTTGATTTATTATGAATACACACATAACATCGAAAAAACAGAATTTGGAACCCCCGACCACCGACATTCATCATCATCATCAGCCCATATACGTCCCACTGCTGGGCACGGGCCTCCCCTACAACTGAGAGGGTTTAGGTCTTAGTCCACCACGATGGCCTAGTGCGGGTTGGCGGACTACACACCTAAGAAATTCCTAAGAACTTTTAGGTGTACAGGTTTCATCACGATGTTTTCCTTCACCGTTAAGGCAAGTGATAATTCATTGTGAATACACACATAACTCCGAAAAGTCAGAGGTGTGCCTGGGGTTTGAACCCGCGACCGCCGAGATTCTCGACTGCGCGCCTAAACCTCGAGGCCAACCGAGATTAGGTAAGTAAAAATAAGAAGATTACATTGCAGGTTCATGTACACATGCAGCAACAAAATCGCGTTGAAAACATTCATACCAAGCAATGGAGTGTAAAACACGATGTTCTGAGACGTGGCTCGTCTCTTCAGACTTATTGAAATCAGCAGTCTATCACTCTGGTGCGTTTGATTGTCGTCACTATCATACTCTTGGTTCCAAATGGAAGGCTCTATGACGATCTGTTGCGTCATGAACTCCCATTCGTTCTGGATAACCTCATCTATATCTGCAAACTGATTAGTACATTGAAGTGATTGTAGGATATAACACATATGTCGGGCTTGATATAATTGATTAGGAATGTTAGATTTTTTATGCTTTTATGCCGCAATTGATTTTAGTTAACAGATTTTAGTTTGACAGCCCCGTGGCGCAGTTGGCTTGACACCAGCTTGCGAAACGAGAGGCCGCGGGTTCGATCCCCGCACCGAGACAAATGTTTGTGTGATCCACAAATATTTGTTTCGGGTCTGGGTGTATGTGAGACCGAAAAGTCTCTCGTGGTTTCTGATACCCACGACACAAGACTTGTATCTTAGTGTGGGATCAGAACTATGTATGTGACTGTTGGGTGTATTTATTTATTTATTTATTTATTTATTTATTTATTTATTTATTTAAGTTAAAGAACTTATTTTGATGAATTTTGTTATGGTGATGGATTGTTTCGTTTTTATCACGGCACAGATGTGTGTCATTCGAGTTAGTTCTCGGTTTCGATTTCCAAGTCGGATAATATGTCAATGGATTTTTAATAAGGTAATTAAAATTCTCAGAAGCAACAAATAGTCAGGAAACGTTACCAAATGGCAAAAGAATTCCTTATAACCTACATGAGATTTAAATCACAACCAATAATAAGCTAATAACCCAATACCACTTGGCCCAACACGAGATTCGAACTCAAGATCCATGGTACACATCTAACTATTTACACCTTGGAACCAACAAGGCGTTCAGTGTTTTATATTATTTAGAGACAATCAACTAAGTGCTTAAGTTGGTCGCATTGTGGTAACCTCTCAATTGTTTCAACTTACCACTTTCATTTTGGAGTCGTCTGGATTAAGCATTTCAATTGTAATTTTCTCGTGTGCTTGCCACGGTTCGATTATAATTGAGCAAATATACTCGTCGTGGGGCCATCTAAAAAATGTGTTTGTATTACTATTTAAATTTAATTCATATTATTTCTGTATAATGTGTTCTCATCATCATCAGCCCATATCCGTCGCGTCGTCCTGGGCACAGGCCTCCTCTACAACTGACAAGGTTTAGGCCTTAGTCCACTACGCTGGCCTAGTGCAGATTGGCAGACTACACAACTAAGTAATTCCTAAGAAATTTTAAGTGTGCAGGTTTTCGCAAAATGTTTTCCTTCACCGTTAAAGTACGTGATAATTCATTGTGAATACACATAACTTCGAAAAGTCAGAGCTGTGTGGTTGGACCTGCGACCACCGAGATGTGTTAGACGCTTAATGAATCAATGTTTATTTATTTAATATACTTTTTTGTACACTATAATATACTTAACTTAATATAACATAAATAACAAGCAACTATGAGAAGAACTAATAATATATATAGCTACAACAGGCGGTCTTATCGCTTGCTGCGATTTCTTCCAGACAACCCATGGTACCGGATGATGAATGATTTGTGGAAGGACGAAACAATTCTGTTATCAAATATTCTCCAAGCGTAATTCTATCGTAAACCAAACATAAAGAAGTATGTGTGCATGTTGTAAGAGAATTATATAGGAATCTTCTATTATGTATTCGTTTTTGAATTCGAATTCGATCCACCAAAATTACTATAGTTTTAGTCAAATCGTATTAAAATTTCTTTTTCGACAGGTTCCAAAGTGATTCTAGTTGTCGAACTGGTTATTCAATATTCTCACTTACTTGTTTATCGTGGAAGTACTTTCCGAGCACAAAGTTCGCACTTTCGTCTGGAAATGAAATATTGCTTGTCCGTTGTGAGCCATCGATATTAGGTCAGCATTTTTCGAGTCGAAAACACCGATGTCGTCGGCGCTGCGGGAGATTATTTTCATATTCATTTCTATTGGTCTTGTTTAGACTAGTTATTAGATAGATAAAGATAATTTTTTTAGGAATTGTTTTTGTTTGGTTTTCAACAGGGCACGGCAAAATTTTTGTTCTGGTAAGACAACGTGAAACAGTTCTTTTACCTTTTTTGGATTTTGGATGATTGGATATTCATATTTGCCTGGATAATACATGACAAAGCCTGTGGCGCAGTTGGCTAGACTCCAGCTTGCAAAACTTGAAGCTGCTGGTTCGACCACCACCGAGACAAACGTTTGTGATCCACAAATTATTGTATCTGGTCTGGGTGTTTGTGAGATCGAAAATATTTATTTATTTATTTAACTCTTTATTGTACACATTCAAAATCATACAAAAATATATATATATAACCTAGAGAAAGGTACAAATGGCGGCCTTATCGCACATGGCGATCTTTTCAAGACAACCATAAGATGGATATTATAAATAGGGTTTATTGGGAGGGCAGTGTGTACAGAAATAGAGATATAAATGCATAAATGCAAATAAAATAATAATAATACAAATACAAAAACTAAAAATACAACTATATCACGTCGGAGTCACCAGTTTAGCTATGGAGTGTAGCTAATTTAGTAAGGTATGTGGCTACTTGGCTAGTGTATAGGCGGCGTCGGGTGCTCGGATACGGGCACGTGGCGACAGCGCCTGATGTTGCGTGTGGATGATGTGTCGGATGATGATGTAAGCAGGCGTGAGCGAAATAACAAGCACAAGCAGTTTAAAGCGTTTATTCACAGCACAGCAATAGTCACAGTCAGAGTATATACACGACTCAAGAAGATAAATTTAACACACACAATATAGTCACAAGAAGTAAAAATTACAGAAGGAGATGAGACAGATATTACAGTACGAGAATGTTCACAATAATCAGCTGTTAAGCGCGGACAAGATAAGACGGTGAGGTAGCAGGTGACACGGGCTTCGCGAACGAGAGTAATTGTTAGTATTATAATGTATATAAAATATGTATAAAATGAGTAAATATATTTTATAAATAAATTACACGAAATATAATATTATGTACGCCACATATTATATATATATATATACATACATACTATATATATAATTAAAATATTATTATAAATTAGGTATTATGGAGATAGTGATTTTTGAAAATACGTAGTTTCTGATACTCACAGCACAAGACTTGGATCTTTGTGTGTGGTCAGAACTATGTATGTGACTGTTGGATGTATTTATTTACATAACAAAGTAAAACCAACTAGATTGACCCACGCAAATGAGTCACGTTTTGAGATCAGCCTGAATGTATTTGATTACTTTCAGTACGGTGTGATGTCAACTGGCAAGGGAATATAGTCAGTCTTAGTCACTATTTATTAATAGTACTTATGCACTGTCTTTACCATCAAGTGTTGAGGTACTCACTTTGCCATTTCAGTATAAAAACATACTCACTTGAAAACATAAAAAGTTGGCCTCCAAATTTGACCTTGCCGAAATTTGATTGTTGTCGTATTGTTGTATTTGGTGGGATTCCACGCCATGCTGTCATCAACCCACGTCTGTCAAAAATATAAAGGCATACTTATACTTTTTCAAACCTAGATTTTATAAATACGATAAAACACACTTGCTTTTCCCAGGAATTATGAGGCAATTTGTGCTGCAGAATATTAAGATTACCGATTATAATTGCTTTATCGCTTCATTTTGTCCAAAACATCGATACTTAGTTTTATATATATTGTACATATACATAGGTACACGGGCAATACCTCATTGTGATTCCCTGGTGCCCAATACACAAGATAAATCTTTATTTGGGCACCAGAGTTCTTTAAAACACTTTAGATCCATTGCATTAGGTATAAGCTTTTAACGTTCTGTACTTTAAATTTAAGTGTTTTGTGTGACATTGTTATAATACAATAAGCCATTTATTTATTAAATCTGCTATTTATAGGCCAAGCGCCGGGTTTTTTTTTTTTGCAACGTACGGGTCCTGATTTTTTTTTTTGGAATATGTTCAAGTGTGTCCCCTGAATGTAAATCCAAGTTGGCGCGGTGGAGGGGGGGGGGGGTTCACTTCAGCCGCCATCTTGGAAAACAAGTTGTATCGAATATCTCGCGAACCGCACATCGTAAGACAAAAATTGTATAAATCATTATTGTAGATAATAATATTTGCCATCTTTTTTATTTGAAACTTTTTTTTGTATAACGCATAGGTTTTTAATTATAGCGCTCCAAACAGAACTGACGCGTCTACGATAATTTCAATACACACACAGGCAAGGGAACGACCCTAGCGTCACGAGGGGACAAAAATGGTTAGGATTTATACCTGAATACTGTTGGAATGTTAAGAGGGGGAAATTCCGAACGACCCGAAATATATACTGCAACTTATACGCGCATAATTGAATATACAGCATTATAATCTAATTATAATCTCATTAACAGCGTTATATCTCCTAAACTATAAATGCTACGGGAAAAGTTTCTGATAAAATTTATAGGTAATTTTATGTTCAGATTACAATTACAATTCAATCACAATTCAGTTACCATTATTTTTAATTTTTAACAATTTTTTTTAACCATTAACTAAATATTTAGTAAAAACCATATTGTAAAAAGTTTGATAATTAAAAACCTATGCGTTATACAAAAAAAGTTTCAAATAAAAAAGATTGCAAATATTATTATTTACAATAATGATTTCTACAATTTTTGCCTTATGATGCGCGGTTCGCGAGATATTCGATAAAACGTGTTTTCCAAGATGGTGGCTGAAGTGAACCCCCCCGTCGCGCCAACTTGGATTTACATTCAGGGGACACTCTTGAACATATTCCAAAAAAAAAAATATCAGGTCCCGAACGTTGCTTTACTTACCTACTTTTTTTGCTGCGGCGCTTGGACTATTATATACATTTTCGTTTCGCGAATATTTGGGTAGTCTAGTTAAGCTAGTTTTTTCAACGCCCGCGTGCAAACCCGATTATAACCCTCTACACCTTACAAAAAAAAAAAAAAAGGAGATTACCTATTCTTGTATCCAAAATGTCATGACATTTCTTATATTTAAGTTGGGGTGGGTATTATGACAATGACTTGAATTACATTATGACTCGCTCGATTTGCCGCCCCTCTGGTCGTGGCGCCCGCTTGCGGCGGGTCTGTCACCAGCTGTGTTTACTGTTTATCGTAAATCGGATAATGTTTGTGTATTGTTAATCTTAGTGACGTAGCACCGTGTTGACAGTTCGTCATGCATGTGATTTTGTTTTAGAAGTTATTGTGTTGTATTCTGGAGTAGTTGTGTATTTGTAAAGTTTGCAATGTTTCGTTAATGTGATTAGTGAGTAGTTAAAGACAAGTTTTGTATGTGTGCATTTTTATAAGTTTGCAAAGTGTTATGAATGTGTACTTGTTTCATGTGAGTGAATATGTCATCTGAGCTCGGTTTCACGAAATTCGAAGGAGATAGCAAGTCCAGGTTAGTCCATAGAATTATTAGAATTATTAATTACCATCTCGATAGGAAATACTTCGGCGTCGTGAGCATTCTGTTTTTTCGCATTTATTTAGCAAGTATATCATCAAAATGTGTAGTGGTAGATAAATTGCAACGTTTATATAATGAATTGGAGTAAGTAAATTGATCAGAAGATTTGTTGCTACAGTTTGTATCGTTATGACATACATACATATGTATATGAGGCTCAATTTCAATGATGACAGTAAAAAAAATGTAATATAGTTTTAATTTATTATTAAAAAAAGACATTTCGTGTTCATAAGGGAGTTCCTTGCCGTTTCTTCTCCACAGCGATAACACGTTTCGAAGCGGCAATAGTTTAGTTATAAAAATTGTTTAAAATTCAAAAGAGCTTGTAAAAGTCTATTTGAATAAAGATAATTTTGACTTTGACGTTTTGGTACCAGTTTGCTCGATACCAGCTTGCGAAACGAGAGGTCGCGGGTTCGATCCCCGCTCCGAGACAAATGTTTGTGTGATCCACAAGTATTTGTTTCGGGTCTGGGTGTTTGTGAGACCGAAAAGTCTCTCGTAGTTTCTGATACCCAATACTTGTATCTTAATGTGGGATCCGAACTATGTATGTGACTGTTGGGTTTATTTATCATATACTGAGAAAAATCTCCTCTAGTCATTACATCAGTTATGAACATTGCCACACTATTCGATACACAAGCCAATTCAAAAACATCCATACCGTAACAACAGCCATTCTTGTAACAAGTTTGGAGTCGAAAGCGTCGTATTGGACGTTGGTAATCTTCACGCCAAGCCCGACGAGGACCACTTGGTTGGGATGTACCCACGGCAACCGGCCCATTAACAGCGTGCGTTTTAAAGAATCCGAATTGGATAGTCGGTGCTCCTCCGGTTGTGAATTTGCGGGCGCTGCAAGGAATTAAATTGCTTTCAAAAATGGTTCTAGTTGTACCCAGGGTACTAGGAATATGGAGTTTTATGATATCTATTATGAAAGTCACATATATTCATATATAATAATGCTTGTTTTTGTAAAAAAAAATTGTAACATTGAGTTTATTTATAATGCGATAATTAATCATAATTTCTAGAAAATTTCGTTTAAAAGTTACCTATGATAAATTATCTGCTACAATACATACACAAGGATACTTAAATATATTTGCAATATAATGTTTTTTAGTAATGTATCGACATTAATTTATAGCCACAATTTAATCTATCAGCTATCAGGTTTAGTTTTTAAAATTAGAATTAAAACTATTATATTTTTGTTTGTATCTGTGTAAGTTTATAAATTATTTTATTTGCACACCTGCTGTGTATAATTTCTGCATCACCCAAGGTACGACTGGCAGAAAATGCCTTAGGCATTAAGTCCACCTTTACAATTATTCTAAATTGTATTAAGTGTAAATAAATAAATAACTTGTAAATACAATTTAGAGCCAATTAATGCCGTTCCAGAAAAATTTATAAGATAAAATATTAAGAAGTATACAATAAATTTCTTCGATAAAAATCAACTCATCTATTTAGATAAAAATAGTTTATTATGATAATTAAAGTAGTTATTATGATAATAAATTTGCTACTTTATTGCGCCTGAATGTTGAATAACAGCAATCATTTTTATTACTATTATAGAATACAGTTTAAATTTTTAAATTATCAAATTATAAACTTTATCTTAATATCACAGTAATTTTTAGCTATGACGTGATTTATTCTTATTTTTTTTTGAGAATCTGTTGAATATAAATTTAAACAGGAAATATACGAGTAGATGTAAGAGTATAGAAAATATATCGAGTTAAATTATGAGATTAATAAAACTAAGAGACAGAATAATTGTAATTTTTTTCCCAAATCTAAAAGATTGTATTGTTACATTTAGCATCATGACGTCAATATACGGTACTCTAGAGACCGAGAATTATTGCCAATGTTTTGATGTCAATTTCAAATTAAGTCTATGTTAAGAGCAGGCTGTTTTCATGAGCTATAGTTATCATATTAAATTTTCAAGTAGGTAATACCTTCACTAGTATTCTTTCCTGGCGCTGGGCAGTCATACAAAAACTTAGCTTCCACTCCATTCCACGCGGCGAAACTGAAGTATCTTATCGGGATAGGGTTGATGTCATTGTAGCTGATCAATGGTAGCAGCTCTCCTTCCTTGCCGAATTCAATTAGACCATCTGGAAATGCAAGGGAATTTTGTAAATAAATAAATACCCTCAACAGTTACATACTTAGTTCTGACCCCACTAAGATACGAGTCTTGTGTCGTAGGTAGAGTATGAAAGACTTTTCGGTCTCGCCAAAACACAGGCCCAAATATTTGTGGATCACAGAAATATTTGCCAAACTGACGGGCTCGTGTCAGGCTAGCGAACTGCGCCATGACATCTTTTTGTGTTACTAAGTATGCTGCTAGGTGTCTTCGGATCCGAGGAAATAAAAAGAAGATAATAATATCGAATTCATCTAGAGACGAATAAATTAACTTTGAGGCTGGACATGTGCTTCGTATGGAGTATTTGTATGGGCTAAAAAGATTTGTAGGTACACTACTACAAAAAAACCTGGTAGATAGGTGCTTTAAGTATTAAGTCCATGGTATATGAATCTTTACATAATATAATTTGGATGGATGCATACTCACCTTGGTCTACTCTTATATAAAATCCTCTAAGATCGATGCTGGAAAGAATGCCCGGCGTGCGTACAGATGCTTTCGCATTCCGAGCGATATTCCTTCTCAGTTCCGTGAAGTCGTTGCCTCCACCTCCAACCACTGGAACAAGCATTTTGTTTATTCCCCGTAGCAACAAGAAGCATCTCAATATCAAAGTATCGAATGACGAGAGATGGGAATCGAATCTAATGTTTATTTGTTTTTTCCCCCCTTTTTTTTTCATTTTGGTGTGGTTTCGTTTTCACGTAGCGTGCTGTCGCTTCTTAGGTGTGTAGTCCGCCAACCCGCACTAGGTCTGCGTGGTGGACTAAGCCCTAACCTCTCTCAGTTGTAAAGGAGGCCCGTGCCCAGCAGTGAGACGCATATGGGCTGATGATGATGATGATGTGCTGTAGTATTTAGAGGTGGCCGCGAGATGCTTTTTGGGTCAGCATCGTATGTAATATCAAGTAAGTTGTTGTCACTTTATCGAGCTTGTATAAAAAATACTTAAATACCCACTTGCGATTTTTCCCTGAATGGTTAAGCAGAACTCCTAATGTAGTCTACATTTCGCAAATTGTGTTTTGTGACGAGCGTAATGCCGTTTCCGGGCTCAACACTAAACTCCGACTGCTACTGAGAATTTAGTAATAGAAAAAGCCAAAAACACTTTCCCTCGAAATCGAATACGAAGCCTCACAGCACACCTGAGGCTACGAGGCATTTACAACTCAACCCGGAACATTGTACAACAGAACTATTGCAAGTATTTAGTGTTTAAGCCGCAATTGTTTATTGAAAGGGACGCTTCACTACACAGTAATAACTTTACCGTAGTTATCTGGAGTTGCGGGACAAGCTTCAAAATCAGACGTACTTGGGGAAATATTTCGGTTATTACAAGCGTAGCCTGAATGCTATACCCTATTGCCGAGGAACAACTGCAAAATGAAATTACGTGCGGTTTTCACATTGAAGTGTTATAATTTTGATGATGGAACAACCTAATTACAACCTCGGCATTGCTGTAGAGTAATCAAAATCTCAAGTCGCCAGATTCCTTACTTCTTTACATAATTGTCGTATATTCATAATGGGGGTACGTGAAGTATCATCATCATCATCAGCCCATATACGTCCCACTACTGGGAACGGGCCTCCTCTACAACTGAGAGGGTTTAGGCCTTAGTCCACTACGCTGGTCTAGAGCTGGGTACTTCATGCTACTACATAAAACTGTTTTTTTGGGTTAGTAAGAGAATCGTTGGGGTTTTCCGTTAGAATTTCTTTAGTAGTAGTTCCAAGTTTGGAAATGTGTAACCTAGTTACAAATACAGCTCTGCCTACCCCTTTAAACTGTGTACATGTTAACAAAGTTTATGACGTGAGTCTCGAACGCAAACTGGTTCGGAATAATTAACCAAGAGCTCTTGAGCTAAACTAGCTTTATGACGTAATGGAGCTAACTAGGAAACTGAATTGTGAGTTTCATGTTACTGCCCCTAAGCTGCGAAACAGTTACGTTAATTGTCACGTAAATCCCTATTGAAATGGTGTGAGCATGTGAAGGAGATGGCTAGACTACTTACGAGAAGAAAATAGGGAATGCCATCAAAAAAATTACTTGTAAAAAAATCTCGCAACTCATTTCTTCTACCGTAAAAAGTTCTAAAAAAATAGATTGACATATCCATCGCATGAAAACAAATTGTATCTCACAAGTAATACATCATTATCATCATCAGCCCATATACGTCTCACTGCTGGGTACGAGCCTTCTCTACAACTGAGAGGGTTTAGGCCTTAGTCCACCACGCTGGCCTAGTGCGGGTTGGCGGACTACACACCTAAGAAATTCCTAAGAACTTTTTGGTGTGCAGGTTTCATCACGATGTTTTCCTTCACCGTTAAAGTACGTGATAATTCATTGTGAATACACACATAACTTCGAAAAGTCAGACGTGTGTGCCTGGGGTTTGAACCCGCGACCGCGGAGATTCTCGACCGCGGGCCTCACCTCGAGGCCATCACTACCTCCTTAATTAAAAGTTCTTACCAATTTCATAAACCGGCTCGCTGGTCCTAGGGTTAGGCATTTCAGAGAGCAGTATCAGGCCGTTGCTAGGGGCTTGTATGGCGATATGCATCTCCAGTACATAATGCTCAGATTTGACCCGCTGTAGTTCTTCTCCGTCGATGCGGTAGAAAGTTTCGTAGTTGTACCCGTGCTGGCAGATGTGCTCCTTGCATGACAATGCCACTGGAATAAATCATTAGCTGTTACATTTCGTCAAGTATAATAATAACTACACCCAACAGTCACATGTCTGACTGTTTGTGAGACTGAAAAGTCTCGTAGTTTCTGATACATACGACACAAGACTCGTATCTTAATGTAGGGTCAGAACAAACAAAAATAATCGGATAAAAAAATACGTTTTTGCAACAACTACATACATTTAATACCACGAGTTTTAACGAAAACGTAATTTATTTTTATTTTTTATCGGTTTTTTTTATGTCACGGTGTTCGTAATCATCGTGGCTATTGCCTGTCTTAGTTTTACATACAACTTTATACACTCTGTATATAGTTGTGATCCCACATTAAGATACGAGTCTTGTGTCGTGGGTATCAGAAACTACGAGAGACTTTCCGGTCTCACAAACACCCACACTCGAATCAAATATTTGTGGATCACACAAACATCTGCCTCGGTGCAGGGATCGAACCCGCGACCTCTCGTTTCGCAAGCTGGTGTCTAGCCAACAGCGCCACGGGGCTGTATACTTATTAATTTAATCTGTAGAGAATAGTCTGAAATAAAATATAGGTAATATGGTTTCAAAATTGAATAATTTCTATGTTAGACCCGCGGCATAAGTTTAGGCTGTGTGATTACCAAGCCCTGAGTTTAAATTCGGGGTTTAATTTGTACTGTGCGATCAAGATGAGTTGAAAATCCATGTCTAGCAAGATTCTATGGGGTATTCATCAAGAAATACTCGGTAGCAGCTCAGAGTCTCAAAATCATTGAAAATCTTCATAGACGCCTCTGTCACTCAATAACGTGGAAAACTTAGTTAAAGAAACACACCTCTGCCTACTCCTTCGGGGATTCGAACGTGAATATGTATGTAAAATATATATCCAGGCCATATTCATATTAAAATAAAGTAAAATTACGCAGTACTTTAACGCCTAACTTCTCTAACTAGTTAAGAAGCCGTGCCCAACGTTAGGATATATACGGGCATATATAGATAAATATGTACACGCCTCGTGGTCTCGCGCCACTAGTATGTGCCGTTCGATCTAAAGGGGCTGGGTTCGATTCCCGGGTTGGGCAAAGTGTTATTGGATTTTTCCATTAGGAAATTCTTAGTAGCAGCACGTAATATGGAAATGGGCCCAAAAAACGGCGATAGGCTCGCCCCCTATTACGTGGGACTGATACTTGGTGAAATGTGAGTGCAGAAATGCACCTTTGCCTACCCTTTCAGGGAATACAGGCGTAATGTATGTATATGATATTCCCCAAATAAAATAGCATATTCAATCTAAGAGCTATTCCAGCAACTCCATCTTCGGAACAAAGAACTTTGTAAATATCATTCGGTACAAATTATATTCCTCAACGGTACGAAAGCAGGATCATTCCGCCGTTTTAAATATTAAAATTGCTCATTTCAAAACTTCTCTTAGAGTTACCAATAAGTTCTCGAGTTTAATTTTCAAGTTGAATACTGGAGTTTCTTGTATTATGCCTCGTAAAATATGGACTCTATGTTATAGATTCAAAGTGTTAATGGGTTTTTCCATTAGGAAATTATCGGGAGCAAAACGGCAATAGCCTCGCTCCCTATTACGTGGGACGAAAATTGGACTTGGACGATTGGCGAAATGTGGATGCAGAAATATACTTTCTGCCTACCCTTTCGGGATATACAGGCGTGATGTTATGTACGTATCTATGTATTATGTATGTATGTATGTATCAGTGGCGGTACTTCAAAAGCGTTACACGTTAATTGTGTGATATCTAGTTTATAATTATTTATTGTGGCGACATGATATTCTCATGTATATGTTAAATTGCCTTTGTTAAATAAAGATTTAAAACTTAAAGATTATTATTATTCTGAAATTTGTAAGGCAAACTGAGCTTTCGGGCTTCTATGGAAGTACCGCCACTGGTATGTATGTATGATCCGGGAAACATACCTAGTACCCTTCGATCACATGCCATACACCTATGTCCGATCAACGAGTCCTAATTCTAACAAACTTTATTAATTACTAGCTGTGCCCGCGACTTCGTCCGCGCGGAAAATAAATTTTTAATAAGAAAATTTATAAATTAAAGTAGCCTAAGTTACGTCTTATTACATCAGCTACCTGCCAGTAATAGTCCCGTCAAAATCGGTCCAGCCATTTCAGAGAACAAACTGACAGACAGATAGACAAAAATTGTAAAAATCGTTATTTTGGTATATGTACATGTGTATACATCCATATTCAATTATTAAAAAGCGGTTATTTCAATATTACAAACAGACACTCCAATTTCATTTATTTGTATAGATATAGTTTGGTAATAAGACACGTATTGAAAGCCTTTTCAAATTCTGATCTTGGCAATGTCTGTCTTATTGTATCCTTTTGCGTTCCCCTTTTGGGTTGAGGCAAATGTTGGTTTTATTGACAAATATTTATGCTGGTGTGTGTTAGGTTGAATACAAATTACTGTAAGAGAAGAATATGCTTTAGTTTTGTACTATATGCGTTAATTATGCGTACTTTGTTTAAAAACTTTTTTTAAATAAATAAATGCAAAAGTTTTTGACACATTAAAAGATTTGTTTTGTTATTTTTTTTACACAAAATGATAGAACAAATAAAATGAATTGTCCACGTTTTTTATTACACGGATAACATTAATAATGTTTTATTTATCGGTAAATGACTTTATGATGATGATTGAGCATATTATTTATTCAATATTTATTATAAGAGCTTAGTCCATAACACTGATCTTATGATTATTTGCGAACTTTACGTAGTTACGAATTTCTTTGTAAGCAATTTTATGGTATGCAACCTATTCACACAGTCCCCTCTATTTTATCCTACGCGGTCATAACACCCTGGGAATCGAATTCAGGACCCCCAAATCACAATGCACACTTGAACCTCTAGACCACGACGCAGGAGTTTATATTCTACATAATACGTTAAAAGTACTCACTGCTGTATGTATAAGAGTTATTGGTTATCATGCTGTTTACTAACACCAACTGAATACACAATATAATCCACAACATATTCGGTTTTTGTTGTAATAAAGTATGGAGCGGCTACGAGCGGACGACACTGAACTAAAACAGAAACTGTTGTTGCCAATACAGCGTGCGTTGTGCCAGCGACGGCATTAGGTTTCTATCTTTTTTTTTTATAAAAGTAGGTACCTATATATTATTATACATGTTTATCACCCGTTAGTTTATGCCGCTGTTATTACGCCTTTCTGTTTATCTAATGTTTATTTTGACTGCTGGGTACAGGACTTCTCTACAACTGAGAGGGTTAAGGCCTTAGTCCACCACGCTGGCCTAGTGCGGGTTGGCGGACTAAATACCTAAGAATTTTATTAGAAACTTTTTAGGTGTGCACACGATGTTTTCCTTCACCGTTAAAGTACGTGATAATTCCTTGTGAATACACACATAACTTCGATAAGCCAAAGTCAGAGTCAGTCGGTTTATTGTATAAGTTAAATAAATATTAAATATATTTTTTCTCAAATTATTCAGAGTCCCACAGCCGACACGACGGACAACTATCAGGGAGGAAATGTATGTACACTTATCGGGCGGACGTGAGATAAATATTCCCATGTAATAACGCACCAACTAATATTGTAAATGATTATTTATAACACTATATCCATTCTGGTTTATTGTTTAAGGTTAGTTTCGTTTCCGGGTATCGAGGACGGGTAATTAATTTAGTTGAATTAATTTACATCAACTGAGAGGGTTAAGCCCGTGGGCACCACGCTGGCCTAGTGCGGGTTGGTGGACTATAAGAAATTCCTAAGAACTTTTAGGTGGGCATGTTTCCTCACGATATTTTCCTCACCCTCAGTTGTATAGAAGGCCCGTGCCCAGCAGTGGGACGTATATGGGATAATGATGATGCTGAATTTCTTATCATATATCGTTTGGGTTTCAACTTGTGGTAGTTGTGTCTTTTTTTTCTCGAGTTGCAATGGAACCCAAGGCTGTCTATCTTTAGGGCTCTATAGTATTGCTGAATAATTCTGCCTCCTTCTTTTCTATCTGTTTTATTTTTTATCAGTTTTGATCTGGTTATTACTGTTTTTGTTCCACTTATAATTTGGCAGTAAGAACATACTTATAATTTCAGCCCATATACGTCCCACTGCTGGGCATGGGTAGAATATACTTACCATATAATATGTAGGCTAAAGATACCTAAATTTTCTGGGAATAGAAAAATACCCTTAAATTTACATTAACGCGATGTTAGTCGCTTGAACCTTAGTATAAATTATTCAAATGACGTATATTTATATTGACTATACATCAATAGTCTCTAAGTACATGGATATTTAAATTAGAATTTAAAATATTCTCAGCGAGCGTCTGGGACATAAGTCGGTGGTATTATTAAGCGATCCCACATAATATTAGACAGACGTGCGGTCCAAAATTACCATTAAACGGCAATAATAAAGGACTGGAACACATCCAAAGGAGAGGATCTGTGGAGATTCGAAATGATCTTGGCGAAATGCAAATAGCTTGGTGGCAACGTACTTTAGTTGTAACTTGCTTGCGGTTTGTTTACAACTTGCGATTTTTGACTGCACAATCAATCAGGTAGACGTAGTGTAGGACGATGGTCCGACGACTTGAGAAAGGTGGCGGGTAGCGGATGGATGAGGGCTGCTCAAGACCGGGATGGTTGGCGCCTACTTGGGGAGGCCTTCGTTAAGCAGTGGACGGCGAAAGGCTGAGAATAATAAATCAATCACGCCAGTCTCTCCTATAGAGTAAGCACAAATTTTCGGCGACTATATCTCGCAAGTTATGCTTGGAGTCTCAAGTGGTATGGGGTAAGGTTATTGCCATTCTTCTGGTATGTTTCCGTGGTGCTATGGAGAATTTCCTTATGGAATAACCTCATAAACTTTGTCGAACTGGGCATTAGACCTATAGATCCAAGATTTTAATCGAAGTTTTTTTGGTTTGAAGATCAAAGCATTTTTGATCGGTTTGTGACTAACTTCAAGAACGAAAATTATAAAATAAAATCTGAAATTTCGTTCAAAACAATGCAATCTGTTTAGTTTTCTTTTGCGTAATCAACAAAAACACGCATTTTTTGTGGAATTTTATGATTTATCAGTTCGTTACGAATAATATAAGAAAATTTAAAATTTTGGAATATTCAACTATTTCCGATAAATATCGTGGGATGTAAATGCGACTTTCGGTTGCAATTTGGGATTCAATCAGCTTTTTCTCTGCGGTGTCTCCGTCGCAATGTAAATTTATCCGCTTTTTATAAATGCCATTCCATTATTTCGAAGTTATTGTTGGTTTATATAAAACCTGACCATTGTAATAATTGAATTGGAATTTTGAAAATTAGATGCACACATAAACACGTACACTGTTATGTAATGTATGGCTTAAGGAGGCAGATATGATAATTATGTTTTGTTAGAAATGTACATACATACATACATAAACTCACGCCTGTATTCCCCGAAGGGGCAGGCAGAAGTGCATTTCTGCACCCACATTTCGCCAAGTATGTATCAGTCCCACGTAATAGCCTAGTGCCGTTTTTCGGGCACATTTTCAGACTCCGTGCTGTTACCGAGAATTTCCTAATGGAAAAACCCAATACCACTTTGCCCGACCCGGGAATCGAACCCAGGCCCTCTAGATCGCACGGCACATACTTGTACCGCGAGACCACGAGGCAGTAATAGAAATGTATTTCATTAAAGTACATCTATTAAAGAAAATGTGTGAAACAGAAGCAATGTTGAATTCAATAAAGAACGCCAACTTTTCACATTACACTATTTATATGACATATAAGCATCAATGTGGTATTGCAATAATATAATAGATCTTCAACTGTGTCATGCAAGAATATAAAATTTCAGCCTAAAAGAACTGGTTTAACTTATAATTTTAACATTTAAGACATATGTACCCAGTGATTGTTTCCCCAAAGTAGGTGGAGGATGCATTTTTGTACTCATGTTTCGCTAATTTATGTTACACCTAGACGAGCTTACTGCAGTTCTTCGAGTACACTTTCAGACTTCGTTCTGCTAATGAGAATTTCTTAAAGGATAACCCAATGACAATTTTCCTGATCTGGGAGTCGAAGTCGGTACCTCTAAATCGCACTGTTCTCATATTTAAGACAGTCGGCCTTTTACAATTTAATCTAAAAACGTATATAACGGCGCAAAACCATATAAAAACTGAGGAAAACCCAAAATATGAGTAATCATCATGAAACCAACAGTTGTGACGTCAGCAAAGATGACGTCACACATTTTAAACAAATTCACACTTCAAAGCCCCCTCTGTCCCGACATATACTTTTCTAAATGAATGCATGTAAATTAAATCTATGGGATCGGATTAGTACAGTTTATTCCCAAGCTATGGTAATCATTTTAATCGCTATCCAGCAACGAGTTGTAAGGATGGCTCCCGGCGGAGTCCCGGCATAACAATTAGGTCGGCGGGAATCAGGGACCGTGATATTGGCCCTTAACTAAACTCCGCTTAGATAACACAGGGTTTTTTCATATCACCAATAAGAGGTTAAAGGGTAGTTAATTTATTTGTATTGGAAAGTGGCAGTTTGGTCATTGTTCTATTGTCAAAATTTTGACCCTTAATTCGACACCATGCCGTATACTTCTATATACTACTACTTCTCGTTAGAGCTACAAAAATCCAACTTGATAATATCCATTATAATGGACGTAGTCGTGATGGCCTCGAGGCTTAGGCACGCGGTTGAGAATCTCGACGGTCGCGTGTTAAAACCCCAGGCACACACCTCTGACTATTCGGAGTTATGTGTGTATTCACAATAAATTATCACGTACTTTAACGGTGAAGGAAAACATCGTGATGAAACCTGCACACCTAAAAGTTCTTAGGAATTTCTTAGGTGTGTAGTCTGCCAACCCGCACTAGGCCAGCGTGGTGGACTAAGTCCTAAACGCTCTCAGTTGTAAAGGAGGCCCGTATCCAGCAGTGGAACGTACAAGGGCTGATGATGATGATGAACTACGCATCTCTTCTTTTCGTCCTGTCGTAACCAGTGGCGGTACTTCCATAGAAGCCCAAAAGTATTACACGTTAATTGTGTAATGTTTAGTTTATAATTGTTTATCGTGTTGTCCGTATATTCTCTTTTATATGTCAAATTACTTTTGTTAAATGAATATTTAAAGCTTAAAGATTATTATTAGGAATTTTGTAAGGCAAGCTGGGCTTTTGGGCTTCTATGGAAGTACCGCCACTGGTCGTAACTTATCTTTATCTTCTCCATCAGGTACACTTACATAATTATAACAACAAAAAGCCGTTGATTAAATGGAATTTGAATTTAATTTCCAATTTGCCAATACGCTGGTATTTGGAGCGTCAAATCCCGACTCCTTGGGTTCGAGAGGTGCAATAAGCGTCAATCGTAGGGGACCGTTTAACCGTGAATACGTTTCTGAGTATTATGGCGTCTTGGCATTTCATATTCCTAGCGTTTGAATTAATGTTATGGAATATTTATATGTGTAGTACATATGTATGTTAATATACATATATCAGTGACGGTACTTCCATAGAAGCGCAAAAGCGTTACACGTTAATTGTGCAATGTCTAGTTTATAATTGTTTATTGTGGGGTCGGGATATTTTCATTTATATGTCAAATTGCTTTTATTAAATAAAAAATTAAAGCTTAAAGATTATTCGGAATTTGGTAAGGCTAGATGGCCTTTTGGGCTTCTATGGAAGTACCGCCATTGATATATATGTATGTATATTAGGTAAAGTGTTATTGGGTTATTTTCGACTAGGAAATTCTCTGTAGCAGCATGAAGTCGGGAATTTTGACCGAAAAACATCAATAAGCTCGCCTCTTTCACGTAGGACAAAAGCAGAAGTGGCGAAATGTGGGTGCAGAAATGCACCTCTGTCTACCCTTTCGGGGAATACGGGCGTGAAGTTATGTATCTATGTATCTGGACTCTCGGTAAAAATATGAATGTAAAAAGTGGTCCTAGGTTCAATTTTAGAGTCGGACGATGTGTGATTGAGTTTTTCCATCAGTATCCCAGGTATCATAGAAAATGTGTCCCACAAATGACCAAATATAATAATACTATATCTGGAGCCTTCAAATACAGTTGGCAAAATGTGTGTGTACAAACGTATCTCTGCTTATCCTTTTGGAGATTACGGAATGTGTAAGTACACAAACTTTTATTTTTAGCGGTGAAAGAAAACATCGTAAAGAAGCCTGCATACCAGAGAGTTCTGCATAGGAATTTTATAGTTGTGAGAAATTTACCAATCCGTACTAGGCCAGCGTGGTGTATTACTATGATCTAACCTTTCTCAGTTTTAGAGGAGGCTAATGTACCGCAGTGTACCAGTAAATTTTGAATGATTTTTATGGAGATGATGCACTAGATACTATCATCATCATCAGCCCATATACGTCCCACTGCTGGTCACGGGTCTTCTCTACAACTGAGAGGGTTTCAGGCCTTAGTCCTCCACGCTGGCCTAGTGCGTGTTGGCGGACAACACACCTAAGAAATTCCTAAGAACTTTTAGGTGGGCAGTTTTCACGATGTTTTCCTTCACCGTCAAATTACGTGATAATTCATTCTGAATACACACATAACTTCGAAAAGTCGGAAGTGTGTTCCTGGGGTTTGAACCTGTGACCGCCGAGATTAAACATTATGCCCGAGGGATAAAATAACTATTTTTATGCGTCCAACATTTTTAATTTCCTTCTTCCAATTTCTACGTCGAAAAATCGCAGCTAAAACCTCCTTTAAAATAAAATGTAACCTACAATCTCTTTTGTCGTACATTACTTGCTGTAAAGTTTAGTTAACACGTCATGGATTGTTATTAAATGTCGCTGCTGGCGGCTTGGAGCTAACACGATGTTTACCAGCAATTAAATATCAATTTCGTATACATTAATCATCCGAGGAATTGTTGTAAATGTACGACGGGCGGTGCCAACGTACCGCACTTGGTGTATGAGACACACGGAGAGAACGTTCGTCAAGCACGGATGAGTGAATATAAATAAATAAATACAACCAATTTTGATTATAAATATTAATATATTAAAATTAATTAATATTAACGACTTTTAATGTTTATTTCTCTTTCAATATAATTTTAAATCAAACGTCACAAATCAACAAAATCATTACTTTTTAATTACCAGATAGTAGAAATCAAAATTAGCATAAATTACAAAACTATGTGAATTATTTATTTATTTATTTATTTACACTTCCTTGTACAACAATTATAAAGAAACTTATCTATTAAAAAATAAAACAAGAGGCGGCCTTATCGCTCTAGGCAATTATTATTGATTTAACGAAAAAATACTAACAAAATCTAAATTAAAAGAAAGTATTTTCTTTACATAATATAGTCGTAGTATATTATTTTCTATAAATAAATAAATACGTACAACCAACAGTCACATACATTGTTCTGATCGCACATTAAGATACATAATATGTTATTTGTCGTGGGTATCAGAAACTACGAGAGACTTTTCGGTATCTTAACACACACTATTTCTGTATAACACAAATATTTGTATCGGTGCGGGGATCGAACTCGCAGCCTCTCGTTACGCAAGTTGGTGTCTAGACAACTGCGCTACGGGGCTGTCATTATGTGATAGAAGAATGTTATTCTGTAAAACTAGCTTCGAGTGTGACATGGTCGGGCCGCCTTTAGATGTATCACGGTGTTTAAAGTATGTGAGTGAAAGTATAAGTTTTTTTTGGTGTTACGAAAAGACGGGTAATAGACTTTTTTCCATTATGTATCAATTTTATGTAATAATAAGTAATATTTGTATTTTCTATTTTTATTATTTATAATCTTTTTGCCATTTCTATAGTATATTCCGATGTTAGTACGCTTAAAAATTAAGAAATTTAGATACCTACTTTAATTTGTATTACGTGTGCATATGACTTGTTGACGCGTAATTTTTGTTGTATACTCCATTCTTATTCCTGTAGATTCGTACTTAATCAACCTTTTTTTGTACCTTTCTATTATATTGTATGTTGTGGATCCACAAATTGTAAAATAAAATAATCATAGAAATAAAATAAAATGTTACAAGCAAGCATAATATTGTCATTACTTTAATATATTTATTAATATTTTTTTAAAAGTCTTTATGAGTTTATTTTGCCAGTTCTTATTACTTACATACGCCAAACCAACTCGAAAGGAATTTATTCAATTCAATAAATTCCTATTTTAAAATTATTGTAAAATAAGCCAGATGCAATTCCAATGAAAAAGTAAGTTCCATTCATAATGACAAAGACTAAATGCTTACAAATGTGACTAGTAACAAAATTTTGGGAACCAACATCTTTCCGATCACATACATACGTCTACTGAAGAGTTATTTTTAAAACTATTTTCATATCTTCTTTTAAAACTTGTGTGCTGATAATACGGAACAAGCTATATTTATCGTTTGGGAACATTTATTTTGGCGGCAGTAGTCATGCGGTAGCGTGGCCGAGCGGTCTAAGGCGCTGGTTTAAGGCACCAGTCTCTTCGGAGGCGTGGGTTCGAATCCCACCGCTGCCAAGATACTTTTTGAAATTATTTTCTCTAAATTATACCTCAAAAATAATGGAAGGTAATTTTATCTCTAAAGGTAATTTTATAAAACCAATGCAAAATTATTTTTTGTTATTGTTTATTTTATGATAAAATTGTGATAATCTCTGAGTTGCAATGCGTCTTGCCATTGGATAAAAGATGCGAAACGGGAGGCCGTAGATTCAAACCTTATATATTTATTTCATATTTAAAAAGTATCATATTTTTTATACACACATTCATATTCACGCCAGTATTTCTTGAGGGGGAGACACGTAAAACTCAAATTTTGCACCCACGTTCCGCCAGTTACTTTTAATGTACCACGTTGGCGAGCTCATTGCAGTATCCGCGCACTCTTCCAGACGCCGTGCTGCTATTTATAAATTTCTGATAACTGCCCTACCGAATTGAACTTGGGACCTCTAGATCGCACTTGTACAGCGGAACCAAGGCAGTTATTTTTATACACCGGTTGAAGAAGCGATTTCCTTTGACAAAAAGTCAATGTTTTCATTGAAATTTTGACGTTGTTGTACGAAATAATCGTCAGTGTGTACAATACGTCGTGGAAGATCTTTTGTTTTAAATAGAAATGCTGATTGATGAAGTGTAGTAATTTTACACTGGGATATATTATTCATGTGTAGGTTCTACAGCAAGGGAATGTGAGATTTATGTCTGTTAATGAACGAATTTAAGGCGCGTATGAGTAGAGTACTCGCTTAGTTCTGTATGGGTAATATTTTGTAGTTATTTTTGGAAACAATTAAATCTTTAAATACAATGCAAATAAACTTTTTTAAATAAAAAAATGGGTGGAACTCCGAGAGTGTCGACAGTAGTGTAAACCTCAACATTAACGTTGTGAATTTTTGAATATTTGGAATGGTTAGGAAATAAATTCACACGAAATGCTTTATTGATCAGTATAAAAGTACTATCATTTACGTGTTAACATAAAATATTCATTGCGCTATCGTACACAACCATGACAACGCGACAACAACGCATGACAACAAACGTCTTACGCATTTTCGATCAAGATCACGTGATCTGACGCGAGTTCAACATTTTTTACCCATCCCAAAAAAGTGCACAGCGCCGCTAAAGAAGTTTTCACTTCAAAAAAGTGTTCTTGGTCCTTACTGGCCATTAATCGCTCCATTACTAGGTGTTAGATAAAAAAATACCATATAATCCACATACAGCAGTAGAAGGCAGGTGTGTTGTGGCTCGTCAGCTGCCAATCAGTGCGGCTGACGGCGCCTGTAACAGCCAGGGTTTTCAATTCAATCTCCGTCGCTAATACGTTTCTTGTTTACGTGTGCCTGACTTGGCGTTTTTAATTAAAACCTATTGAGTGGTATCCCTACGTATTTGACTGGATTCTGTTGCTCCCAATTTGGCCGTTTTTTCGTGTTGTACCGAAACGGATGGAATAAATTAAAGTGGCGCCCCCTCCCGCCCTTTTGTTCTTTAATTTATTTGACCTGTTTCAATAAATAGCTTTTTCGCCTTTTTTATTTATTGATGGCTTATTGCGAAACCTGTTACGTTGTTTGATTTATTCGACGTGTTTTCAAGTTTTTCGGCCTTTGTGTATTTATCGTTTTACTGCGCGATGGTTGTAGGAATAATTGGGGACAAATTTTCTTTGAATGGACTAGCTTATGTTTGTGCTTCATCTGCGTGAATTTGGACTGAGTCTTATCATACAAATAGATATAAATCATACCGCTGGGTAGACGAATCGCTTATACAGTTGGAAGTGGTCAAACTTCTATCCATCACATTGACTTACTGTGTCGATGTGGAATTAAAACACCTAAAAATATATTTATGCTAATACTACGATGTTTTAATTCACCGTCGTCGACAATTAATTTGAAACATATAATTGCTAGACTGTCTCAATGCAACACATAATATTATGGAAGTTAGTTTGTAATGTATGGGTGTTTCTGAGACCGAAAAGTCTCTCGTAGCTTCTTATACCCACGACAAAAGACTTATATTTTAGTGTGGTGTCAGAACTTTACATGTGACTATTGGTTGTATTTAGTGTTGATAGCCCCGTGGTGCAGTTGGGTAGCTTGCGAAAAAAGAGGCCGGGGGTTCGATCCCTGCACCGAGACAAATGTTTGTGTGATCCACAAAAATTTGTTTCGGGTCTGGGTGTTTGTGAGACCGAAAAGTCTCTTGTAGTTTCTTATACCCACGACACAAGACTCGTATATTAAAGTGGGGTCAGAACTATGTATGTGACTGTTGGGTGTATTTATTTATTTCTTCCTTATTATTAATGCTTTTTCTAATTTGAATCCCTTCAAAAACGAAGCTATGTTGTTAACGTGAAGCCGATTATCGGGATAGAGTGTTGACAGCTGCCTTAATAGAATCCGAAGGTGCCTCTCAATTATCTGTAAGGGTACCCACATCTGTTGTAGAGTAGGTATGCGGTACTTGCATGATTTCTGTAGTTGTAGAACTTTATTTGACTTGTAAACTAATGAATACAATTGAAGCCAAAGTCAAAATCACCTTTATTCAAATAGACTTTTACAAGTGCTTTTGAATCGTCACTATTAATTATATATATTTTTAACTATTGCCGCTTCGAAACGTGTTATCGCTGTGGAAAAGAAACGGCAAGAAACTCCCTCAGCAACACGAAATGAATTTTTTTATATAAAAAAAATAATTATAATTACATTTTTTATTACATACATACATATATAGCCTCAATTCTCTATTCCCCGAAGGGGTAGGCAGAGGTGCATTTCTGCACCCACATTTCGCCTGGTATGTATAAGTCCCAAGTAATAGGGGGCGAGCCTATTGCCGTTTTTCGGGCACAATTCCAGACTCCGTGCTGCTACTGAGAATTTCCTAATGGAAAAACCCAATAATATTATTAATACATTTTTAATTATTATATTTAATCTAACCTCATACGATCACGTCATACGTCATAGCGATACAAATTGTAGCAACATACCCTATGATCAATTTATTTACTCCCAGGGCTTATTGAAGTGAATAATGTGATGGTTATATAAAAGTTGAAGGGAATAGCGTATTATAAGTAAGAGTTTTGTGAAACCGTTGTACCACCACTGTTGGTCAGGATCAGTTAAGTTTCAGTTCAATCTTGTTCTAGCTTGGTACATACATAACCTCACACCTGTATTTTCCGAAGGAATAGGCAGAGGTGTATTTCTGCATTATTTTTTTCACATTTCGCCAGGTATCAGTCCCACGTAAGAGAGGCGAGCCTATTTCCAGATTCCGTGCTGCTGTCGAGAATTTCCTGAAAAAAAAACAACAATACTTTGCCTAACCCAGGAATCGAACCTGAGACTTCTAGATCCCACGACACATACTTGACCATGAGGCATGGTTCTAGCTCGGTTCTTTCTAAAACATTTACTTCGTAACAAACAATATTCTGTAAATATATTCGCATTAACATTCCCGAAACTCCATTCGTATCTCATAAACTAAACACTTACCAAATAAAGTGTACGTGTCTATTCACATCTTTCAACGGGTTAAGGGTCCCAATGTAAGGGTCCGCATTGTCCCTTCAATAGGGCCAAGGGAATAACGAGCCCTCGCGGAAAATACGAGGAAAAGATGGGGAAAGGTGCTCCAAATCGCTCTAAAGGGTTTCTATTAAACGTGCGGATATTTATTCTCAACTTAGAAAATAAGCTTGAGTAATGTTGTCAATTTTCGCCCAAGGATGGAGGGCTCTTAATGATAATAAAGGTACGAATTGTTGTTTTAATAAGTATTGTTTTTGAAGTGTTGTAGATGTCCGCCAACCCGCACTAGGCCAGCGTGGTGGACTAAGGCCTAAACCCTCTCAATGGTAGAGGAGGCCCGTGCCCAGCAGTGGGACGTATATGGGCTGATGATGATGATGATGATGAGATGTAGCAAGAAGTATACGCTGAATATTTGAGTTACTGAATGTAAAATAAGAAATCATTTTTTTGATCACATTAACATCTATAAAACTACTTGGACTACTGTTGGGTGCGGAAAATAAAAGAATATGTCTTTTATTTGTGCAGAATTTTGCACAGGACAAGCACTTATAAAGTAGCTTTCCATTCACCATCATTTCCTTGCCCTGTTCCCAATTTTATTTGGGGTCGGCGCAGTATGTTTTATCCTTCCAAACATCCCTATCAGCCGTCATGTCTTCATTCACCTCTTTTTCTTTCATATATTCAGTCACGCACTCCATCCATCTTTTCTTTTGCCCTCCTCTGCTTGTCCATCCTAAAACTTTCATAATGTAGTTTTCCATTGATTATAGAATTTTTAATTCGGGTGTTGTGGTTAATTTATTTATTTTTATTCGTAACACTTTTTTGTACACTCAGTAAACCATAAAACATACATACATAAACTCACGCCTGTATTCCCTGAAGGGGTAGGCAGAGATGCATTTCGGCACCCACATTTCGCCAGGTATGTATCAGTCCCACGTAATAGGGGGCGAGCCTATTGACGTTTTTCGGGCACATTTCCAGACTCCGTGCTGCTACTGAGAATTTCCTAATGGAAAAACCCAATAACACTTTGCCCGACTCGGGAATCGAACCCAGGACCTCTAGATCGCACGGCACATACTTGTACCGCGAGATCACGAGGCAGTCAACCATAAACCATAAAAAACCATAAAAAAATTATAAAACTAGAAAAAGGGCACAAATGGCGTCCTTTACACATGGCGAATTTTTCAAGGCATGGTTTAGGCATGAAACCACACAAAATCACATTATTTTTATAGTAAGGTGTGTATATATGCACTTATAACCGTACTCATATCTATATGTATCTTTTTATTTGTACTAATTGAACTATTATAGTGCTCGAACTTGGTCTCTGACAAAACAAGGAGGTCGTCTTCGGGGATTGCTAGCCATGTATGTTCGGAATATAGTTATCAGACCGTATTCAGGACACTATGCTCCAAAACACAGATCGATGACGTTGGTTATAGAAACACTCAGGCGGTTGGCATTTACCGTATGCCTAAGATCTGAGCGAAAATCACCACAGTGGAGCTCACGTGACGTCACGAAAGATCGCACGAAAAATAGAATAAATAAATAAATATACCCAACAGTCAAATATACTTCTGACTCCAAGTATTGTGCCGTGGTGAGCAGAAACTACGAGAGACTTTTGCGTATCACGAACTGGCTGTCGTGTTGGGTCTCCCGAACTGCTGATTGCGGTCTTGATAGACTAGACAATGGACCAAGACCTAAACCCTCTCAGTCGTAGCGGAGGCTCGTGGTCAGCAGTGGGACGTATATGGGTTGATGATGGTAATGAGACCAGACACGAGTAGCACACTTTTGGTCTCGGTGTGGAGATCGAACCAGTGACCTCTAGTTTCAAAAGCTAGTGTCTAGTTAACTACGCCACGAATGCTGGAGATGAGCTCAAGAAATTGGAAGAATTGAAGACGAAATACTTTAGGCAGAGACAGTCGAAAAGCTGGTGCGGAGGCCATTGCCTAGCAGACGACAATACCTAATAATAATAATAAGCCTAATGGAGTATCAGATGATATATGAGTCAGTGGCGGTACTTCCACAGAAGCCCAAAAGCCCAGCTAGCCTTAAAAAATTCCGAACGATATAATCTTTATGCTTTAAATCTTTGTTTAAGGAAAGCAATTTTACATATACATGAGAATATCCTGACCCCACAATAAACAATTATAAACTAGACATTACACAATTGACGTGACACTTTTGGGTTTCTATGGAAGTACCGCCACTGATATGAGGGTATTTTCGGTCTTATATCAATCCAACGCGACATAAATATATGTTGACTAACTCATAAAACTTTGCGATTTTCTTATCTCACTTTTATACTTCAGCATCTACCAAGTCCTATGAGTTGTTATGTTTTGTTACAAGTTGTTACCCGTTGTTATGTGTTGTTACGGCCTGTCATACCAAGTCGTTCGGTAAACACGTCTGGGCGTTTAGTGCGGTCGGAATCCCTAAGGGCTCGTTCACACTGCCCGAGAGATAAAACTGGCGGGGCAAGTAATGTCGCATTACAATGCATTGGGCGTCGCGTTTGGATTACTCGAATGTGTGTAATGGGCCGAAGACGCGCAAGGAGGTTGAGGACGTGCCGATTTGATATTTTTTTGTGGTGTTTGAAATTGGAATACATGTGTTTGGAACTTTTTTCTGGTTATTAGATTTTTTGACCAAAATGGTTCTTTAAGTATTTTATGAGAAAAGAACATCAAATATTTCTAAATTCTTTAGTATCGTAGGGCAATCTAAAGCCTTATTTTTATTGATTCTTGAGAAATATTACAAATGCAAATGTGTGTGGGAAACGTTGTGAAGTAGCCACTGAAGCGATTTTGATGATTTTTGAACGTGATCTCGAGCTAATCTACGGGCGATTTTTATTTTTTTAAATCTATAGCGTGTAAGGACTATGAAGTATATACAGTCGATAATTATATCCCTCCAGCGAATCAGCTCTAACAACCACACTCTTCATACCAGTGGCGGTACTTTCATAGAAGCCCAAAAGGCCAGCTAACCTTACAAAAATCTTTGAATCTTTATTTAACAGAAGCAATATGATATATAAATGAGAATATCCCAACTCCACAAAAAACAATTATAAAATAGACATTACACAATTAACGTGTAGCGCTTTTGGGCTTCTATGGAAGTACCGCTACTGCTTCATACAATCCAAGATACTTAGACTTTCCCAGTCAATATTCCGTAAAAACTCTTTAAATTTATGAATAAATAAGATACAATATTGTAGAATGTTCGTATGCGCGATACATACATACCTTACTAGACGCACGTCCTGCTTGTTGGAACAGCTAACGCTTCCTAAATGCCTTTTGGCAGGGACACAGTTTGATTTGGCCGTTCCAGTACGTGACATTTGTTTGAGTCCGTTAGCAGATGTGTTTAAGCTAATATTAAGTCGTTGTATTTTCGAATGCGGAAGGTGTGACAGGGAATATATGATGAAGTAGAACAGAGCATTTATGATATTATATGATTATGATATTCTTTTTATGTAATGTTGTTTAATGAGTACAGTACATGCTTCATTAACTTCGTTTGCGCCACGGCATAAGTATCTGTTACGCACTGAGAGATCCTTCGATTCCCGGGTCGGGCAATGTATGAATGTGTTTTTCCGTTATTTTATTAAAAACATCTTGCAATGCGTGTCTCTAGTATTATTAATTTTATTTTATTCAAAGAATTATAGAATGTCCATAGAAATCGTACGTTGTTACGACACTCAAATCTCAGCTGACCAATCACAGAGCTCTCCGCTAATTGGACGAATAACAGAGTCAATCTTCAAGATAATAACTTAAAATATGGAGTAAATTGTATCCTTGGGAAGATGTTGGCGTATTTTGCATTGTTTTGAGGACTGACGTAATAGGAGGATCTCTTAGCCTCTTTATGGAGCACTTAAGAGGCAAGAGGTAGTCTGGTTTTGATATACCCTTGCTTTTTACTATCAATTTTTATGTAACGCGCTTGGATTATAATGTCAAGAAGTTTAGCGTACATGTCTTAGCATATATTTTTTTCCAGGATTTTTTCCCTATCCTCCTACACGCTTGCCACTGTAACTCCTGTGCGCCAAGATCGCCGCGGCACGCGCAGAATTAACACCGAGTATTGAAGCTAATAAAATCTAAGGGAACATAATTTGTCAAGATTCCGCAACGAAATTAATTAGAAAAAGTATTATAAAGGTCGTCGCTGGATCCAGGCTGCCTCAAACAGGTCACTATGGAAGTCATTGGGAAGGCCTATGTTCAGCAGTGGACTTCCTTAGGCTGATAATGATGATGATGATGATTATAAAGGAGGAGTTGAAAACAAAGAGGAACAAAGAGGGAAAAAATGTCTAAAGATATTTACACCATAATAATGCTTACACGGACCCACGTTCCACCAATTTTGAAGTCTTGTTTGCAACAATTTCAGTGACTATTAATCTTCAGTATATCAAACACATCAAGTATTCGACAATTTTGTAGGTACAAATACCTACCTAGCATCTAAGAAAGTTTATGCTTAGCACGAATGTCCGGTCATCCGGTCAAGGGGTAAGCCGGAAGTTCGGCATCCGGTAGCCGGCTAAATCGGTATCTGTTGCATCACTCGTCACTGAGAAGGTTGGAGGCAGAGTTTCAATTACCAAACGTTGCCGTTAGAGGACGCCGCTTTTGTAACGCAAAATACAATTTGGAGACTGTAAGCCCTTTATTCTACTAAGCTACTGCAATACACCTATATTGTATCCTATATTTTCATGCATATTCTATATTCCCCCCTTGGCTACACATACACATCATCATTCGCCTACTGCTGGGCACGGGCCTCTACAGCTGGCAGGTTAGGCCTTAGTCAACCACGCTGTCCAGTGCGGATTGGAGGAATACACACCCAAGAAATTCCTAACAATTTTATTTTATACATACAAAAACATAGGCTTTATTCTATTCCCCAAGAAAACAACATAAAATTTAAGAATACAAAAAAAAGTAAGCCTAATTATTATGGCCAACAGAAACGAAACATACAAGTAGACATATAAAAAAATATGTAACACCAATATTATTTCGTTCTTAGAAAATATATAATCGTAATAAGAGTTGTATGATACTTCTAATAGTAATGTTGGAAGAAAAGTTTTGATATCACAATAATGGACCCTTGACGAAGTTTGTGCCAACATTCAGAGCGGTATTGTAGTAAGATTATTATAGTAAGACTACCTGACCCGGCGAACTTCATTCCGCCTAACAACCGATTCAATTTTTTTTTGCGTAAGTTATTCCTTATTACATCAGCTATCTGCCAGTGAAAGTCCCGTTAAAATTGGTCCAACCGTTTTGGAGATTAGCCGGAACAAACAGACAGACAGACAAAAATAAAAATAAAAACGTTATTTTGGTATATGTACCGTGTATACGTCCATATGCACTTATTAAAAAGCGGTTATTTCAATATTACAAACAGACAGTCCATTTTTTTTGGGATTCTACGTGTACTTTAAGTACGTCATCTCAATGTACCAAAAGACAGCAGACAAGATTCGTCATCAGAACTCCAGTTCTCATTAGTGTCAAATTCACTTTTAATCTCCCGGCGCAGGTGCCTACGGGTCTAAAGAACAGCAATACATTAAGTGAAGCGACGGAGCGCTATTGTGCCCCGCTCTCGCAGTTTCCAACTGACCTGTTTACTTGGACCTCTCGTTTTTAAAAACATTGTTGTGTAATGGATGATTAACTCCGGATTTTTGTTGCTAGGAGGCCTAATTTTGGTAATAGTATTGCTTACTTACTGCCTCTACATTAAAACATCGTGATGAAACCTGCAAATCTAAAAGTTCTTAGGAATTTCTTAGGTGTACCGTGTCCCGCACTAGGCCAGCGTGGTGGACTTAGGCCTAAACCCTCTCAATTGTTTAGGGGTAGCCCGTGCCCAGCAGTGGGACGTATGTGGGCTGATGATGATGATGATGATGACTTACTGCCTCGTGGTCTCGCGGCATGCTGTGTGATCTAGAGGTCCTGGGTTCGATTCCCAGCTTTTATTCTCAGCCTATTGCCATCCACTGCTGAACGAAGGCCTCCCCAAATAAGCGCCAACCATCCCGGTCTTGAGCAGCCCTTACCCATCCGTTACCCGCCACCTTTTTCAAGTCGTCGGACCATCGTATTGCAGGACGTCCTACACTATAATTCCCAGCTTAGGCAGTGTTAATAAGTTTTTCTTTTAGGAAATTCTCAGTAGCAACACAGAGTCTAGAAATGTGTTCTTTGCTTGCCGACATTATTTGGACCGTGCTGAGCTTAATTGTATCAATATCAGCCTATGTATGTATATACGCTGGCCTAGTGCGGGTTGGCAAAATTTTCTTATATCTAAGAATATCCTTGTAGAGATTATTTAGGTGCGCAGATTTCCTTACATCCGTTAAGCTTCAGTGCTCGGCGTCAATACTGTGCGTGCCGCTGTTGATCCTGGAGCACAGGAGTTACAGTGGCGGATATGTGGTGGGATAGGGCCCAACAATATCTTGCGAGACCACGAAGCAGTCTTCATCTTTAGTGTACGTCATAATTCATTGCGAATACTCACCTAAGCAGTGATGGCCTCGAGGTTATAGGCGCGCGGTCGAGAATTTCGGCGGTCGCAGGTTCAAACCCCAGGCACACACCTCTGACTTTTCGAAGTTATGTGTGTATTCACAATGAATTATCACTTGCTTTAACGGTGAAGGAAAACATCGTGATAAAACCTGCACACCTAAAAGTTCTTAGGAATTTTCTTAGGTGTGTAGTCCGCCAACCCGCACTAGGCCAGCGTGGTGGACTAAGGCCTAAACCCTCTCAGTAGTAGAGGAGGCCCGTGCCCAGTAGTGGGACGTATTTGGGC
This sequence comes from Hemaris fuciformis, assembly GCA_907164795.1. Classification (NCBI taxonomy): domain Eukaryota; kingdom Metazoa; phylum Arthropoda; class Insecta; order Lepidoptera; family Sphingidae; genus Hemaris; species Hemaris fuciformis. Next base: position 5,198,749 of record OU015454.1, read on the forward strand.
TGATGATGATGATGACTCACCTATATTCGAAAAGTGTGTGCTTGGAATTTGAAACCACGATTATTTTTATGGCTTTTGTCAATTCTAATAACCTCGAGAAAGCCTATAACTTATAATTAAATTCAATTTAAAAATGTAGCCAAGGCGTGTTAGGTCAGTGTAAATTAATTTTGAATTGTGCTTAAACGTAATAAATCGCGGAGTAAGGACCTGTTAATGTATTATTGTAGCAACTTATTGAGGTTAAGCACGATAATCATAAATCCTTGTTCTGACTTATAATTATGAAGGGCCGAAAATAATTCATTTTAATTAAAAATATTTTGAGTTGGACATGAAAGATTTCTTGATATAATGCTCGTTGTTTATAGAATATTTTTATTTTTATTTATTTTTTAAATTAAGTCGTAAGACAATAGGATCCTATTTGTATCGTGAGCGCAAAAAATACATTCACCATTTGTAAGCTACTTTTGCGAGGATTCGAAGTCATACAAACTCAACACTTATAGCGTTAAAAGCTTAATTCGAGGCCAAAATATGGCTCTTATTTTTCGAATTTGCAGTTGGTCGGAAATGTGTAGGTTCGCGGATGGTAACATAACTCAACTTGCAATATGTAATTGAGAAATATAAAGTAAACAGACGACACAATAAATTTTATTTTTCATTTCTCAAACACATAGGAAGTGCTCGAACTCTATAAATATATTAATAAAAATTTGTACCCACTTATAAATTTTACTACTAAGACGTACTATCGCTTAAAGTGACTACAACGAGGCGCTACACATAATTGACAACATATACAAACGAAAAAGGTAATCATTTAACACAAAAGCCCACAAAATACTGACAAAATCGATTATAATTTTAAAATGGAACCTTTTGTGTGCGAAACAAATCGCGATCTTTGACGGCACATTAAGCATTTAAAGTCTGAAACGTTTCATTCAATTTATCATTCAATAAAATCCGTTCCCTCTTTTCAATTCATTCGTTCACCGGTCCGGGAGGACTTTTATCTCATCACTTAAACTTTAAGTGGAACACTCGTGTTCGAAATTCAAAATTTTGAGATTAACCCAAGCGCTTATCTGTAGGGATTAAGCGTGATCCGCCCCCTCTAGACAGCTTGTTATAGACTTAACACTTTGGGTTCGTTGGGCGCTCGGCTTTTTACTGCTTTTAAACGCCAAATAGGGATTTTATATATAAATTTAGATCAAAGGCTAGATAGTCTTATTAGTTTGGGCAGGACTTTGACTGAGCCGTCATGTGGACAGTCGCTAAGATATCTAACTTTTCGAAGATATGTGTGTTTTTATAGAAGAATGACAGCGTCTTTGATTATCTATTTCCTCTCAAACATATATAGGACCCTTGTCCAGTATAAGATGGGAATTTGGCCCTTATTTATTTATTTACCCTTCATACATTACATGTAAAGGTGGACTTAATGCCTGAGGCATTCTCTAACAGTCGAACCTTAGGTGGTGCAGAGATGGAAGGCGTAGGTACGTAAATAAACATAGTATATTATGATGAGTGAATATAATATAAATACAATATACAAAACATAAATATCCATAATTAAAAAGCTATATATACATACTTATATAATACTAGTATATACATATTATACAATAAAATTAAATGTGAAGAATCTGCTATTCTGGTTGACAGCAACTTTTGAACTCTCAACTTGAACGAGTAACGACTCGTACACGTCCTGACTTCTAAGGGAATCGCATTTATATAAGGTTTAATAACACTTGTTATAATAAGGCTTGATCCGCGTTAAAGTGGAAAACAAAGCATTCCTATTGAAATTCACCCGAAAAACGGCAATAGGTTTGCCCCCTTTAATTCATATAATATTTATGTTCCAAGTAGTGACGGCCTTGAGGTTTAGGCGCGCGGTCGAGAATGTCGGCACCTCTGACTTTTCGAAGTTATGTGTGTATTTACAATGAATTACCACTTACTTTAACGGTGAAGGAAAACATGGTGATGAAAACTACACAAGTAGTAGGAATTTCTTAGGTGTGTAGTCCGCCAACCCGCACTAGACCAGCGTGGTAGACTCAGGCCTAAACCCTATCAGTTGTAGAGGAGGCCCGTGCCAAGCAGTGGGACGTATATGGCTGATGATGATAGAGTACGAAAATGCATTAAATAAAAGGTAATAGTAGGTAATAGATAAATAGCACGCATTAGTAATACTCCTCTATCTCCAATATAATTTATATATAGGTATAATATTTATGTTCTAAATTTCTGCCTCGTGGTCTCGCGGTACAAGTATGTGCCGTGCGATCTAGAGGTCCTGGGTTCGATTCCCGGGTCGAGCAAAGTGTTATTGGGTTTTTCCATTAGGAAATTCTCAGTAACAGCTCGGAGTCTGGAAATCTGCCCAAAAACGCCAATAGGCTCGCCCCCTATTACGTGGGACTGATACATACCTGGCGAAATGTGGGTGCAGAAATGAACTCCTGCCTACCCCTTCGGGGAATACAGGCGTGAGTTTATGTATGTGTATGTATTTATATAAATAATTCACACACATCACTCTATCCGTGGATATTTTATAATCAACGCGCCCACTTGAGCCGCGACCTAGAAAACCGCCACGAATCGAGCACTCGACAGAATATTCCGTGTGAAATATTGGAAAGTGTTTGCCTCGCGGCGCGGCTGATTTGATTTGCGCGTCTGTCGGCGCCTTGTTAGCCGACGGAATCAACACCGCGCGCGTAACTTATTTATAGGAAGGGTAAATATGAATATAGTCTTACACTATTGTATTAGACTGCTTATTCGAGCTTCTGCGATTCATTAGGTCCTAGTACTTCAACAGAATAATAGTTGGTTATTAAATTACTCATCATTAGTCTATATACGTCCCACTGCTGGACACGGGCCCCTTCTACAACTGAGAGGGTTTAGGCCTTAGTCCATCACGCTGGCCTAGTACTAGTTGGCGGACTACACATCTAAGAAATTACTATGAACTTCTGCAGGTGTGTATTCCTAAGAACTTTTAAAGATATGGAGGTTTCCTCACGATGTTTTCTTTCACCACTATAAAGTAAGCGATAATTCATTGTGAAAAGGTACACACATAACTTCGAAATGTCAGAGGTGTGTGCCTTGGTTTTGAACCTGCGACCGCCGAGATTCTCGACTGCGCACCTACACCTCGAGACCATCTCTTCTCATAAATTACTCATATATACTCATAGCAAAGCAGTGATGGCCTCGAGGTTTAGGCGCGCGGTCGAGAATTTCGGCGGTCGCAGGTTCAAACCCCAGGCACACACTTATGACTTTTCGATGTTATGTGTGTATTCACAATGAATTATCACTTGCTTTAACGGTGAAGGAAAACATCGTGATAAAACCTGCACACCTAAAAGTTCTTAGAAATTTCTTAGGTGTGTAGTCCGCCAACCCGCACTAGGCCAGCGTGGTGGACTAAGGCCTAAACCCTCTCAGTTGTAGAGGAGGCCCGTGCCCAGCAGTGGGACGTATTTGGGCTGATGATGATTATGATGATATACTTGTCGAAGAGTCGTCGCAACCCCACTGTGCGCCCAACGTAGGGTATAAAAACAACCGCCCGATCGATGATGAGGTCATTCTCGCTCGGAACGCCGGACCGAACGGAGCTCTGTATTACGATTGTTTCCGATTAAATTTGTAACTACCTCCAAAAGTTTGACTGTTTGATTTAAAATCAATAACGCCCAAGACTCTCCGTTATCAGAATTGGGATGGACCTCAACGACCCACGTGTTCAAAATGAAGACGCTAGCGATGAAAAACTGGATGCGTTTGTTGGAACAACAGAACCGCAATTTTCTGACGCTGATTCAAGCCATGAAAACACCTACTACGTGACTCTGGTGAGCAATTTTCATTTCATTACGACTCTGGTGCCGAGTGTTCTCTAATTAAAGAATCTGTAAGCCTGTAAAATTAAAGGAAAGCGTATTGATGAGATGTTGAACAAACCTACTTTAAGATTATTTTGATAATGGCTCGAAATGATTATCTGGATGGTGTTGTGTTGGTAACCGGATAGAGGTCGATTGGTTTGATTTTTGTAACCGGATAGAGGTTACGTGATGAAGACCGGATAGAGGTTACGTGATGAAGACCGGATAGAGGTTACGTGATGAAGACCGGATAGAGGTCAGACTATGAGCACTGTGATATTTTAATGAGTTTCCTATTATTCGAATAGTATGGGTGTTGTTCAACACGTCAGCTTTGAGAGAAGGAGTTTGTTACGATTTTCATTAAAACCTGTAATGATTTTGATCAGAGTACCTTTTATTCCCACCCACTTGGGCCAGGAATGGCCGAACGACTAGAATGAGTACTGCTCGAGAATTTTCTTTCATTCCAGGCACTCCACACGAGGACGTGTGGTCATCAGGACGGCCGTGTCGAAGAGTCGTCGCAACCCCACTGTGCGCCCAACGTAGGGTATAAAAACAACCGCCCGATCGATGATGAGGTCATTCTCGCTCGGAACGCCGGACCGAACGGAGCTCTGTATTACGATTGTTTCCGATTAAATTTGTAACTACCTCCAAAAGTTTGACTGTTTGATTTAAAATCAATAACGCCCAAGACTCTCCGTTATACTCATAGGTATATAGCAATATCCAGATCCTACAATAAACAGTTATAAACTAGACATTACACAATTAACGTGTAACGTTTTTGGGCTTCTATGGAAGTACCGCCACTGCAAGAAACAACTTTTAAATCTAAACTTCACCATTATACAAATGAAAACAAAGCAGAAAAATGAATATTCATGCACTTAATATAAAAAAATATCCAATAGAGAGTGAATTTAAAAGCACCTTTGACTCCCGAACTGGACGTAAGACGGAGACGCCCACCGCAGTAATTATTCATGTAAATTCGAAAAGTTCGCGACAAATTTACGTAACGAAGTGGGTGTAATGCCAGTTTTAAAGTTGGTGGGCTTTTAAAAAATTCAATTGGAAGATTCGGAGACCATTGTTGGACGAAGTGACGCCTGACGATAAGTTTTGTTAATATTTATTCTTTAATGTTTGCGAAATGAACAACGCCGTGTTTTATTTGCGAAAAAATGCTGACTTTTAAAGTTACGTTATTAACGGCCCATGTAGCTTCGCCTGTTCATGTCTTTTTATATGAAGAAGGAGTAAATAACATTCTAATAGTGTCAGAAATTATTTTTAAAATTTGTATGTATATATTTAAAAAAATAATTAGGCAGCGTTTTCAATAGGAAAGGTCTATGTCCATCAGTGGACGTAAGAGAAGCTAATGATGATGATGATGTTTTCAATGCAAGCTTTAACGCAGCTAGAATTTTCGGACAATTTTAACAATTATAAATCGACATAATTTAACCAATTAATAAAATGTCTTAAATATACTCCTAAACTTTTTCATGAACTGTATTTATAATTAAAACTCACTTAAAAATCGATCCGTAGTTTTAGTTTTTGTACTAAGAACTAAAACCAGTTGTAGAGGAGGCCCGTGCCCAGTTGGGACTGATAATAAGTTTTTGAGTTTATCGCGAACAGACAGACAGGGAACTTTTGTGGATTGTACATATGTTTTTCATGTCCTTCTCATAGCTCAGACTTTCTAGTCAGAATTTTCAACAACTTTCTAATCTTGCATACATCCATACATAAACTCACGCCTGTATTCCCTGAAGGGGTAGGCAGAGGTGCATTTCTGCACCCACATTTCGCCAGGTATGTATCAGTCCCACGTAATAGTGGGCGAGCCTATTGCCGTTTTTCGGGCACATTTCCACACTCCGTGCTGCTACTGAGAATTTCCTAATGGAAAAACCCAATACCTCTTTGCGCGACCCGGGAATCGAACCCAGGACCTCTAGATCGCACGGCACATACTTGTACCGCGAGACCACGAGGCAGTCTAATCTTGCCTAAATTTAAAATAATCTTAATTACTTAAAACTCTGCTAAAACCGTTTAAAATAAGAATTTCTCGCGATACCATTTATCTGTTAAGTAATTCCTTAGTCCCTGCGGGATATGCAAAAAGGAAATAAACTCGAAGTCCACGGGGCCCAAAATCACGGAACCTTTAAAGTTAGCATCTCCCACACCGTGCTATAAATCGCTCAGGACGACGTTTGACATTCTGAGAACCGAATTCTGACCGCTGAGAATTTACGTGCTGTCACACGACAGCGTATAATAGTGGACTGGCTCGTCGCGAAATTTATGTCAAGACTATTCGTGCCTACAGTTTCACTAGGTCAAATTCGAATTATACATACATATGTACAAACACACGCCTGTATCCAGAGGGTTAGGCAGAGGAGAATTTTTGAACACATATTGCGCCAATTGTGTATTTCATTACTTACGTTTCACTGCTAGCTCCGGCTTCTTCTACAACTTAGCGGGTTTAGGCCTTAGTCCACCACGCTGCTCTAGTGCGGGATAGCGGACTACACACCTAAGAAAATTCTGAGAACTTTTAGGTGTGCAACCTGCAGGTTTCCTCACGATGTTTTCCCTCACCGTTGAAGTAAGAGATAATTCAGTGTGAATACACAGGATTTCGAAAAGTCGGAGGTGTGTGCCTGGGGTTTGAAACCGCGACCGCCGAGATTCTCGACCGCGTGCCTAAACCTCGAGGCCATCACTCCTTAGGTGAGTATTCATAATGAATTATGACGCACTCTAAATATGAAGAATCGCAAGACATGGTTTTCCTTCACCATTAAAGTACGTAATAATTCAGTGAGTATTTAAATCCTTAATAGGGCGAGGTTGTTACCGTTTTTACGTAAAATGAAGACTTAGTAATAGAAAATGTATAAACAGTAAAACCTAAATGATGATGATGATGATGATGAAACCTAAATAACTATTTCCCCGAATCGCGAATTGATTACGGGACCTCCTACATATCTCATCGCACGGCCCGCACTTGAACCGCGAGACGAGGCATTATATCAAAAATCGTCACTTGTTTTCACTCGACATTCACTTGTTTACTCAATGTAAGGTTATCAAAAGGCACACAATACATAATCAAACACATCATATCCAACACTATACACAAAAACACAGATATAAAGGGGACAAGAGAAAGAAGTGTTGTGTTTTGTCCCCATCACAATTCACAGCAAGCTATTTAGTGTCGTTTTAGCATTCGCGCCGCATTGTACGCGATAAAAATGGCGCCTCCACAACGTTTTTATTTTCATGTAAGTATCCCTAAGGCTCTTAATATTCGACTCATAAGAGACAAGAGTGGGACGTGGTGTGTGTACGCGTTTTTGGCCGAAGATTTACTTTTCTTTGGAAGTGATAAAACTTACGACAATATTTTTGCGAAAAAATGTTATAGAATGTATGCAAAAAATTATTTTGCTAGCTACATCTCGCAGTTGCGAAACGATAGGCCGCGGGTTCGATCCCTGAACCGAGACAAATGTTTGTGTGATGCACAAATATTTGTTTCGGGTCTGGGTGTTTTTGAGACCGAAAAAGTCTTAGCTTAGACTTAGACTTAGACTTCCTAATGTGGGGTCAGAACTATGTACATATGTGACTGCTGGGTGTATTTATTTATTATTTATCTCGACTGGGCGCCTAATCCCCGAGGCAGTCACTCTATAGTTAATACTAAAATGTCGCTTTTGGCTCATTTTGCCGCGTCATTTGCGTCATGGAAATAACCCTTTCTAAATTCTTAACATCTTCGTCGGGCTCCTAATATGATGAATGCGGAGGCGGAATGTGGTTAATCAAAATCGTTTAGTATTGTTCCGTCTGGTTCTTATGAATATGTGAGGTTATGTCGAACAGCGGTATAAGGCTGTAGGAATTGTTTAAGTGTATTCCGCTATTACTTACATAAAAAATCTATAGACCATTTTCGAGAAAAAATGATTTGTAATGCATTTTTTAAGTGTAAAGTGAAAATAAAAATCTGTTATAAAGTATGTGCCGTGTGATTCCCGGGTTGGGAAAAGTGCCATTGGGTTTTTCTATAAGGATTCTCCCAGTAGCAGCGAGGACTCTGGAAATGCCCGAAAAACGGCAATAGGCTCGCTGACTGATATACATATATCTGGTGAAATGTAGGTGTAGAAATGCACCTCTGTCTACCCTTTCGGGGAATATAGGCAAAGGTTATTTATCATCATCATCATCATAAACCCATATACGTCCGACTGCTGGGCACGGGCCTCCTCTATAACTGAGAGGGTTTAGGCCTTAGTCCACCATGCTGGCCTAGTGCGGGTTGGCGGACTACACACCTAAGAAATTCCCATGAACTTTTTAGGTGTGCAGGTTTCATCACGATGTTTTCCTTCACCGTTAAAGTATGTGATAATTCATTGTGAATACACACATAACTTCGAAAAGTCAGCGGTGTGTGCCTGGGGTTTGAACCCGCGACCGTCGAGATTCTCGAGCGCATGCCTAAACCTCGAGGCCATCACGACTTATTATGAAGGTTATTTATGTATGCTATTTTTCTTTAAATAAATTATTATCAATCAAACCAATTGATACCTATTATATACGAACACTCACGTTTCCATTAGGAAATTCTCAGTAGCAGCACGGAGTCTGGAATTGTGCCCGAAAAACGGCAATAGGCTCGCCCCCTATTACGTGGGACTGATACATATCTGGCGAAATGTGGGTGCAGAAATGCACCTCTGCCTACCCCTTCGGGGAATACAGGCGTGAGTTTATATATGTATGTACTCACGTTTGTAATATTTATTAAGGCAACCATATTTCGTTGCCAGCTTATTCACATTTACCGAGCACATTCGCAGACTCGATACAACTGAGAATTTCTTAAAGGCATTTTGCTCTACCAGAAACTTCAAAGTGGGACCAAAACACCGCAAGCGCCAGTTCACGCCAACCAACGCAGCACTAAAAAAGTCTAAACAAAAGTAGCCAAGTCCCGTAAACAAGAACACTCACATCGTAAAAAGTAATAGTCGTGAAGTAAAAACCGGAGGCCTGTGAAGTTCGCCCCTTTCAAAATGTTTAGTTCGCAATGAATTTAGCCGCAGGTTGGCGGGGTAAATTAATTAAACTCCGACAGCGCAGCGCTACCCACTGTACTGCGGATGCCGTCAAGTCTTTGCCTGATGAATTCAATAAAAACTTTGCTTCCACCTTTGGAGTTATTATGTTACTTGCAACTGCGAAGGTAACTCCTTTTGGCTGTCAAAAACATATCCGTTATCAAAAAAGGCAATCAATAGTGTTGTCATTCAAAATTATTGGAATTAAAAATAAAACTGCTTATTAATTTTCTATAACTGATTTAAAAGTAAGCGAACACTTCAGGTGCTTTAATAGTAAATTCATAGGAATTATGACGATTTGACTGACTGCCTCGTGGTCTTGCGGTACAAGTATGTGCCGTGCGATCTAGAGGTCCTGGGTTCGATTCCCGGGTCGGGCAAAGTGATATTGGGTTTTTCCATTAGGAAATTCTTAGTAACAGCACGGAGTCTGGAAATGTGCCCGAAAAACGGCAATAGGCTCGCCCCCTATTACGTGGGACTGATACATACCTGGCGAAATGTGGGTGCAGAAATGCACCTCTACCTACCCCTTCGAGGAATACAGGCGTGAGTTTAAGTATGTATGTATGACGATTTAGCAACTACTTTTAAAAATAACGTATAATTAAATTATTTCATCATCATCAGCCCATATACGACCCACTGCTGGGCACGGGCCACCTCTACAACTGAGAGGGTTTAGGCCTTAGTCAACCACGCTGGCCTTGTGCAGGTTGGCGGACTACACACCTAGGAAATCCTTCAGGTTTCCTCACAATGTTTTCCTTCACCGTTAAAGTACCTACGTGATAATTCATTGTAAATACACACATAACTTTGAAAAGTCAGAGGTGTGTGCCTGGGGCTTGAACCCGCGACCGCCGAGATTCTCGACCGCGCGCCTAAACCTCGAGGCCGATCTATAGTCTTCTAAGCATACATTTATACATACACAGTTCATCGTTGTTAAAACGTGTAACATAATACGCATAAATTGGAAATATGAGAAACTTCGTTCATACGAAGAACGATCCAATAATGGTTTTTAATTACTACCCTCGCATACAGGGACGTTTGGTATCGATATTCTACTTATATAAATGGTAGTCAAACCTTTGTTAAGCGAACTTGAAATTGGTTTACGTTGGGATTGAGTTACGGTTGTTATCAGTAAACAACTTTTCGCACTAATTAATAGTACCTACTGTAACCAAAATATAAAGAAAGAAGAAAAAGAAATTTCAGTATCCGTTTTATTTAAAAGTGATTGTTAAATCGTCATAATTCCTTTATATTTACTATTAAAGCACCTAAAGTGTTCACTTACTTTTATATCAGTTACAAATTATACAACATATGGATATTGTAAAATTCTGATGCAAAGCTGACATAGCTGATTGCTGATGCAACCAGTGCGTTGGGGCTCATGAAATATATCGACATCCTGGATCTGTACTGTAAGTCCGTTTAACACTGAGACTGCTTGGGCGGTTGGAGTATTGCCCACGTAGTAAGAGCGCATCATCATCATCATCATCATCAGCCCATATATGTCCCACTGCTGGGCACGGGCCTCCCCTACAACTGAGAGGGTTTAGGCCTTAGTCCACCACGCTGGCCTAGTGCGGGTTGGCGGACTGGAGTAAGAGCGCGCCGGAGTTAAATTCATGAACAATTGATTAAAAACAAAACCTGCATTTGCCGTTTTAATATTTTAAATAAAACAAGCGAACGCAATTGAAATAGCGGATCGGTAGCGTTGCCCATTCGCTGAAATATTCTCTGGGGTGCTTCAAACTTTCCGTCTTGACTCTGGCCACAACCGCGCGGAGTTGTGGCTCGGCTCGGCACAATTCTCATTGACTAACTTTTGTTTTGTAAACCGGCGGCGCGGACTGAATAATGTACAACACTACAGGAGACATCGCATGTGTAATTTTATATTCAACAGTGGAAATCTTTGTGTTCTTAACACAATTTTTATTTAAAGTAGAAAGTACTTAGGTGGGTTTTTATACAGAGAAGTTAGTTGTCATAAAAAACATAAAAGAATAGTTACGATAAGGACTGAACGAGTCGTGAAGGCCTCGAGGTTTTTCAAAAGCTTTTCGAAGTTACTCGTATGTGTGTATACACAATGAATTTTCACGTACTTTAACGGTGAAGGAAAACATCGTCAGCAAACCTGCACACCCAAAAGTTCTTAAGAATTTCATAGATGTGTAGTCCGCCAACCCGTATTAGGCCAGCGTGGCAGACAGTTGCATAGGAGGCCCGTGACCAGCAGTGGGACGTATATGGGCTGATGATGATGATGATGAGTGTGTCAAGTGACAAGCGATGACTCTTGGCAGTTGACAGCAACATTGCCATCAGCCACAACTTTGCCTTTATTTATGCCATAAAAAAATAAAATTCTCATACCTGCCACCAAAAAGGTACGCGCGAGCACATCTCATTAACGGGTCGGGTAACAATAAAGTTAACGTAAAGAAGACATGGAGCACAAGTCTTGTATCAAGTTATGATTGCCGCGAGCGTAGCACTCGATGTAGCCTTATTTGGGGCCTCTAAAAATGTGAAAGGTAGAAATGTATAGGTCATACATATAAGGAGTTCTTGAAACCGTCGTGAATGCTTGAAGAGGATAATGTCAGTTGAGGAAGCGAAAGAATTAAAAACAGACCGAGATTATAAACTAATAGGTACAGGTAATAGTTCCGGTGATTAGAAACACACTGGCGCTAAAAAAATCCCCAAAAAGAAATAAAAAAAATTACATTTTTATAATCATCATTATTATTTCCAATCTTATTTTTCGATCAAGATTTGTTTTCATCTGTATATATTAAAATATTTGCACAAATTAATTCCTTGGGCTTTTTATAGGATGTAAAAATCAAAAACTGACAGCTAATATTTATGGTGGTTAGGAAAAAGTCTTTTTTTTCCGGGATTATTTAATCATCAATTTGTTTGTTATCACGATAACTATTACTGACTCAGTTTGCGAACACGATCTTTTTACACCCTGCATACATTTATATGTAATATATTCACAATGAATTATTACTTTGTTTAACGGTACAGGAAAACATCGTGAAGAAACCTAAAAAAGTTCCCTGGAATTTCTTAGGTGTTTAATCCACCTGCATTAGGCGAGCGTGGTGGACTAAGGCCTAAAATGTCTCTGTTGTAGAGGAGGCCCGTGTCCAATAGTGGGACATATATGGGCTGATGATGAATAAAATCAGCTGTTACCAACTCGCTGAAGTCATGGCCCCTAGTTTATAAATTAGAATGTCTGTGGAGAGTAGCATCGGGGGTGTTTGTTGTGCCTTTGTGTTAGGTAACGGCTTGTTAGCTACCCAACCGACGTAGCACATGGACGCCGAGCACAACTATATAACACCAGCGTCCCAGGAGGGAAGACAGAGACTGTGGTGCTCCATTTTGCTCGATATATCACTTTTGGTTTGACTATTTTCATCAATTTATTCATTTATTTATTTATTTACACTTTATATAACTAAACACATAATTGTAAAGGTGGACTAATGCCTAAGGCATTCTCTGCCAGTCGAACCTTGAGTGACGCAGAGAAGATGCATAGTAGGTGTGCAAAAAAAATCATTTATAAACATACACATACATAATATATACACATATTATACGCCAATATACATTGGTAAAGAAAATAAGTAATTAATTTAATGTATATAAAATTTATTATATATATAATAATTTAAATTTAGTTGTATATAAGTTCTTTAAAAAAAAACTGAAATAAATCAGTCAAATATATATAGCTTTGACCCAACACTAAGATACGAGCCTTGTCTCGTTTGTATCAGAAACTACGAGAGAATTTTCGATCTCACAGACCCGAAACAAATATTTGTGGATCACACAAACATTTGTCTCAGTGCGGGGCCCAAAACCGCGGCCTCTCGTTTTGCAAGCAGCTGTCTAGATAACCGCACCCTATGGTGCGTCTATACGCTGGATTGTATTGCTTGGCTCAGACGTTCACTATAACAGAGAGGGCTTAGTGTAAGCTGGCCTAGAGTTACAAACATCAAAGAAAGAACAGTTAAGAAATTTTCGAGGTGTGCATATTTCATAGTGAGATGTATGCTTGGGGTTTGAACTCGCCTAGATTTCGTCTCAACCACTCGACGAATCCTCAAGGCCATCATGACTTTTATTACATTTAAGTAAACCTCATGATCGCCCCATTCCTCCTACTTCCTACAATAAAAATTGAACGGAGTGTTCAAGATGTATGAGGCAGCACTTAGGTATTCTATTTCCAACGGTCGGCGCCAAGATATACCCCTGAATTATTACTGAAAGGATCTCGCACGGAATTGTGGCAAGATAATAATGTACCGTGTATTGCCGTGTAGGAAATGTTTCGCATACATTCACGCCTGGGTCCCTTAGGGGTAGGCAGAGACTATAGAATAGAATATAATAGAGATAAACTTTATTGTACACACACAACAAAACAAAAGGAAAAATATATACAGGGTGTATTCAGACCGTGATCGAAAACTAAGGCAGATAATAGCTGCAGTGATTACAAACACTGTGACATTGAAAAAATCCCGACTAAAAATATAAAAATAATACGTTTTTCTTACAACCACATCATTTTAATATCTATGATTGTTAGGAAAACGTCAATTTTTTTATTATTTGTCGGGATTTTTTTTAACGCCAACGGGTTTGTCATCACCGTAGGTAGATATATATAGATATTATCTGCCTTAGTTCCCGATCACGGTCTGAATACATATATATAAACAAACATTATACAAAAACATCTGAGACTGCCTCGTGGTCTCGCGGTACAAGTATGTGCCGTGCGATCTAGAGGTCCTGGGTTCGATTCCCGGGTCGGGCAAAGTGTTATTGGGTTTTTCCATTAGAAAATTCTCGGTAACAGCACGGAGTCTGGAAATGTGCCCGAAAAACGGCAATAGGCTCGCCCCCTATTACGTGGGACTGATACATACTTGGCGAAATGTGGGTGCAGAAATGCACCTCTGCCTACCCCTTCGGGGTATACAGGCGTGAGTTTATGTATGTATGTATACAAAAACAGAATGCACGTACAAAAGGCGGTCTTATCGCTTTAAGCGATCTATTCCAGACAACCATGTGACTATGTTGAGTATAGCTCTTTGTTATCGAAGTCTTGACTTAACATTTTCACTTCGTCTACTTTCATCATCTTCCCTGTGTTTTATTTTATTGGTAGAGCCACGATTTATGGTTTTATATTCATATCAGACCGTATATGTTCCACTGCTGGGCACGGCCTCTTTTACAAGTGAGATGGGCTATGTCTCAGTCCACCGCGTCGGCTTAAAGAGGGTTGGCGTTCTAAGAAAGTCCTTGGGAGGTTTTCTTACAATAATTTTCTTCAATGTAGTATGTGATTCATTTTGAAAACACACATAACGTTAGACTAAGGTGCGGTTAGTTAGTTTCCTCACAACTTTATACTGTACTTAGCAAAAACATATTCATTATTTTTTAATTCGTGACCAATATTTCGCTAGAACGCTAAACAAAAGACTTGTCGAGTTTAATATTAACGCAGTAAATAAAAGTGATTTTCAAAGTTAATAAAAGTTTTCTCGTGAAGTTGGCAACACCTTTAGTTTCTAATAAATATCGGAAAGTAGTTCGTAAAGTAAAATTTCGAAGTAAATAAAAAATAAGTCTGGTTTAAAAAGGGTTATAGGTGAGTTGTTTCTTAATTAATTTACTTGAAGTTGGTAAAAATTAAATTCTTTCGATTTAAATAATTAATTATTCGGTAAGCAGCTTATTACCGTTGGGGGCTTGGTCTCGTTGCTCCTTCGTAATAAGGAATTGGCGATCGAAAGGTCATTTGTTTAAACCCGAGCCGAGAACTGTCATTGTTTTTTTTTCATTAGAATTTATTTAGCGCCAACCATTGCCATTTATTAACCACCATATTTTACGCCGTTCTGCTATCAAAAACTTTTAAACTAAGAACCAATATTACTAGCCTTACTAATCAAATTCGGAAACTAGTTAGGCACACTTATGCCAGAGAACCAACCACTCAGCCAAGCTCCAATGAAATATACACAACACGAAATGTATGCATAAATTATGCTATATCAAATTAATACTAATTGCTGCAGAGCTATGAGGTCCTAATATAAAATACCTAGAGAAATAGTTTGTCCGTCCGTCCCCACCTTAACGAATGTGGCAGTGATGGATGAAGTCCGGAGACACTTAATTTCGACTCCTTGATATTTTCTTTGTTACCGCCAGAGGTCGTTGTACTGCGCTAAATATTTCCACATAGCGTGTTGTCGGTAATTAAAATATTTCTAATGGAGGGTAAATTGGCCTGGAATTGTATTAAATTAGCTGTAAAATCCAGAGCAATGGTGTAACTGAATGTAGCGATTTCTCATGCACCTAAATAATCCTGTTTAGCTTGAACTTGTGAGAGTAAAACTTGTTAGGTAAAGGTAAAATATTTTTCTTCATGATCTGATGATTATACCGCTTGGCAGCGTGTAACTACTATGGAGAAGAAACGGCACAATAAACACCTTCAGTAATAATAATAACTCATTTATTCAAATAAAATATTGAAATTGAAATTGAAATTGAAATTTATTTCGTAAAAACATATAGGTACATTTTTGAGTATCAACAGGTCCCAATATAGGCAAGCCCGTAGCTTGGGTACCTGTTTATTTACATCAACGAGTTAAATAGTACATTAGCTTAACGACAATACAAATAAAAGTGAAAAAGTTTCAATCATCTTAAAATACGTTAACAAAATAATATAAAATAAAACAAAGCAAAACAAAACAAAATACAATAAATAAGTAATTTAAATATGTGTGTGCGTGTGTGTGAGTTTGTGTGTACATGCGTGAGGGTGTGTGTGTGTGTGAGTGTGTATTGAAATATGTGTTATAATGGCTTAAACTAGACACAGAAGTCGTGATGGCCTCGAGGTTTAGGCGCGCCGTCGAGAATCTCGACGGTCGCGGGTTCAAACCCCAGGCACACACCTCTGACTTTTCGAAGTTATGAGAGTATTCATAATGAATTATCACGTACTGTAACGGTGAAGGAAAACATCGTGATGAAACCTGCACCCCTAAGAGTTCTTAGGAATTTCTTAGGTGTGTAGTCCAACCCGCACTAGGCCAGCGTGGTGGACTAAGGCCTAAACCCTCTCAATTGTTGATGAGGCCCGTGCTCAACAGTGGGACGTATATGGGCTGATGATGATGATGATGAAAGAAAAATACAGACTACATGCACCAACAGATGTGACTCTGACGGATTCCAGTTTAGGGCCAAAAAAATAAGAAACATACAAACCAATTCTAACGAGCTCGTACGTGTAGATCTAAAACATCAATCAGGATAGCGATAGGAAATGCAATGGCCGCTGAAAGTCGACAATTACACTCCGGATAATTGATGAGTAGTGTGCGGCCGTACCGCCCCTCTCAATATTCATGAAGTGATTGTCGCTAGGGGTGGCGCTGGCCTTCATTTTTATCCAATATTTCTTTTGTTAGCTTATACAGGTTGTAATCAGACTGTGGAATCGAATCGAAATCTAAGGCTGGTAATAAGTTACGGTGATTACAAACACATCGACGTTAAAAAAAGTCTCGACAAAAAACAAAAAAAATTGACGTTTTCCTACCAACCATAATCAAATGTCACATAGGTACATATGATGTGATGTGATGTGATAAGGAAAACGTCAAAATTTTAGTTTTTCGTCGCTATTTTTTGTAAGGTCAATGTGTTTATAATCACCGTACCTATTACCAGTCTTAGTTTTCGATGACGGTCTTTTATACACTGTATAATATTGTATGTAATTTTTTTGCTTTAATATCGATGCCGGTAGTGAATTATTTTGCATTTTATATCCATTCAGTCAATCATTCGCGAGGGTTGTGAATGATTTTGCTTTTTCAATTACACTCGGTCAATCATTCACGAGGATAGTCGATTTTAAAAGGTTTTCGTGTCAGTTGTACCTTAGAAAGCAACGAATTATAAAAACATTGATGATTGTTTGTTGTTGAGATCCTTATAGGTTTTTTAGCGACATCTGAGGAAATTAATAATCAGAATGTTGATAAGGCTGCCTTGCACTAACTATTGACTTTAGTAAAGAAATAAGTTTTTATTTAAACATTACTTCACTCTATAATTGATTATGAATCGCCGTCACGTGTATCACAAATTTTACACACTCAAACACCCATAGCATGACAGCACCGTGGCGTAGTTGGCTAGATACCAGCTTGCGAAACGACAGGCCGCGGGTTCGATCTCCGCACTGAGACAAATGTTTGTGTGATCCACAAATATTTGTTTCGGGTCTAGGTGTTTGTGAGACCGAAAAGTCTCTCGTAGTTTGTGATACCCACGACACAAGACTTGTATCTTAACGTGGGGTCAGAATTATGTATGTCACTTTTGGGTGTATTTATTATATTATTTATTTATTTCTCATCATCATCAGCCCATGTACGTCCCACTGCTAGGTGCGGGCCTCCCCTTGAACTGAGAGGGTTTAGGCCTGAGTCCACCACGCTGGCCTAGTGCGGGTTGGCGGAATACCTAAGAAATTCCTAAGAACTATTAGGTGTGCATGTTTCATCACGATGTTTTCACCGTTAAAGCAATTGATAATTCATTGTGAATACTCACACACATAACTTCGAAAAGTCAGAGGTGTGTGTGTGCCTGGGGTTTGCACATGCGACCGCCTAGATTCTCGACCGCGCCCCTAAACCTCGAGGCAATGACTGCTTATATTATTTATTTTACCATTCCAATCCAGAGATTGAATCTGCAACCATTTAATATTATTGTTACTTCTTAGACTTGAGACCGATTTGATCACCGATAAACGCACGTAAAATCTCGTGCCACCCCTGAAGCGCATCATGACGTTAGCGCCGCGACCGCAACAAGAAATTCTGCGATTCCCTCCCGCGACGACCAATTAGTCAACGAATTAATGCATTCTAATTATATGCTGACACTTTATGTACTGTGTGTGACAGTTTCTGGTTTAGGGATGTATACAGCTTAATTTATCAGTGGCGGTACTTCCATACAAGCCCAAAAGCCCAGCAAGCCTTAGATAATTCCGAATAATGTTTAAGCTTTAAATTTTTATTTAACAAAAGCAATTTGACACATAAATGAGAATTTATGACCACACAATAAACAATTATAAGCTAGACATTACACAACATACACATACATAACCTCACGCCTGTATTCCCCGAAGGAGTAGGCAGAGATGCATTTCTGCACCCACATTTCGCCAGGTATGTATCAGTCCCATGTAATAGGGGGCGAGCCTATTGCCGTTTTTCGGGCACAATTCCAGACTCCGTGCTGCTACTGAGAATTTCCTAATGGAAAAACCCAATAACACTTTGCCCGACCCGGGAATCGAACCCAGGACCTCTAGATCGCACAGCACATACCTGTGCCGCGAGACCACGAGGCATTACACAATTAACGTGTTATAGTTTTGGGCTTCTATGGAAGTACCGCCACTGTAATTTATGTATGTATAATATATTTTGTAGGAATCAGCGTCGAGAGCCTAGTTTCTAGTTAAATCGATAGTGTAGCTATTTCTTGTGTATGCAAGTTCTCTAAGTTTCCATATATGGTTCATTATGAGCATCAGCTGACGTCTTCTGTTTCACATAGTAAATTTTGGACGAGGCGTCTATACGACAGTGGATGTCTTTCGATTGTTTTCAGCAAGATAAATTGACTTTAGTATTCTTTTTTGAAAAAATATTTCTATTTTAAAATTAATATCTAGTATTGAATATTTGTAAGGACAGGCGTATTCGGAATATTTACTATTTCTCTTACCGAAGAAGTTTGGAAATGGGCAATCCATCATCCATCATCAGCCCAAATACGTCCCACTGCTGGGCACGGGCCTCCCCGACAACTGAAAGGGTTTAGGCCTTAGTCCACCACGCTGGCCTAGTGCGGATTGGCGGACTACACACCTAAGAAATTCCTAAGAACTTTTTTAGGTGTGCAGGTTTTATCACGATGTTTTCCTTCACCGTTAAAGCAAGTGATAATTCATTGTGAATACACACATAACTTCGAAAAGTCAGAGGTGTGTGCATGGGGTTTGAACCGGCGACCGCCGAAATTCTCGACCGCGCGCCTAAACCTCGAGGCCATCACTGCTTTTTTCCTATTACGTATATGAAACAAATTGGGAAACGTGGTTGTAGAATTACACCTACATATGCCACTCGATGCATTACACAGTATAATTCAGTACTTTTAGTATCCTTGAGGATACTTAAAAATAAATACACCCAACAGTCACACATAGTTCTGATCCTAAACTAAGATACAAGTCTTGTGTCGGGAATATGTATAAAAACTACGAGAGATATTTCGACCTCACAAACAACCGGACCGTAAACAAATATTAGTAAAACACGCATACATTTGTCTAAATGCGGAGATCAAAGCCACAGCCATTCGTTTCATGCGCATTTTCACTTTTTTTCATTTCAACCCAGTTTTCAGTATTTGGACTGATGATGATAATGTTGATTTTACCCTGAATTATTTTAATTTCTTGTTTCGTCATAGGTACTTAGATTATTTTCATTCTGTAGTTGGATAATATTTTTTTAAACTACAATATCCTTCATCATCAGCCCAAATACGTCCCACTGCTGGGCACGGGCCTCCTCTACAACTGAGAGGGTTTAGGCCTAAGTCCACCACGCTGGCCTAGTGCGGGTTGGCGGACTACACACCTAAGAAATTCCTAAGAACTTTTAGGTGTGCAGGTTTTATCACGATGTTTTCCTTCACCGTTAAAGCAAGTGATAATTCATTGTGAATACACACATAACTTCGAAAAGTCAGAGGTGTGTGCCTGGGGTTTGAACCTGCGACCGCCGAAATTCTCGACCGCGCGCCTAAACCTCGAGGCCATCACTACAATATAGTTTTCACAATATTTTTTTATATAAGTTTAGGTAGCAGCGGCAACCTAAACCAACTAAATCCTAGCACATTTTGTCCTATGACCTCAATATCAACAAAGCAAAATATTTAGCGTAAATTATTTTTAGTATTTAAACGTTTTAAAAGATATGGTTACGAGCGGGGCGCATAGTTAACTTGAAGGTGAAATAGTTGGGAATTCTTACATTCCACAGCATACCCGTTCACTTTCAGACTATTTCGACCACAAAATGCGGTCAGGCACTTCCCAAGTAAACGTTGTAGGGTATTTCAACCCTGAAACATTATGTTGCGAAGTATTTACATGGTGTTTTTAACAATATGCTTTATTTTCACTGTCTAAAACCCAAGACTTAGCTCTTAATTCGAGAACGCTGTCCCGCATTTAGTGTGAGTCCAACACTTAAATTTTTCTAGTAAAGGAGTTGCCCAAAAGTGGGATGTATGATGTTCATATATAATCACAACTGTATCCCAAAAAGCGTAGACAGAAGTGTTTTTTACATGCAATTTTCGACAGTTGTGTTTAAAGTACTGAGGCCTCGAGGTTTTGGCGCGCGGTCGAGAATCTCGGCGGTCGCGGGTTCAAATCCCAGGCACACACCTCTGACTTTTCAAAGTTATGTGTGTATTCATAATTATTATCATTGAAAAGCGAGCGTTACAGACATTTTTCGAATTCATTTCCAGTTTACATGATGTTACTATAAACTCTCTTAAAGGAAAATGCAATAACACTGCTTGAATCGAACCCGGGACCTCTAAATCCATACAATCACATCAGAAATAGAGATGATATTAATAACTGGGTACCGTATCTATATAAACCGCTATTTTGATTGATATATTAAGATCACAGACGCTTTGAATTCATATAAATATATTGTATTGTCTATTGAGATAATGATTAATTGGAATGCAATTGATCTTACATAATATTGCGTTTCATCTAGTTATTCGGTCATGGAAATTATATACTTGTAAGCAGTAATGACCTCGAAGTTTAGGCGCGCGGTCGAGAATTTCGGCGGTCGCAGGTTCAAACCCCAGGCACACACCTCTGACTTTTCGAAGTTATGTGTGTATTCACAATCACTTGCTTTAACGGTGAAGGAAAACATCGTGATAAAACCTGCACACCTAAAAAAAAAAAAGTTCTTAGGAATTTTTTTGGTGTGTAGTCCGCCAACCCGCACTAGGCTAGCGTGGTGGACTAAGGCCTAAACCCTCTCAGTTGTAGAGGAGGCCCGTGCCCAGCAGTGGGACATATTTGGGCTGATGATGATGATGGTGAGGCCCAGCTCCGCCCGGGCTCAAATTTGAATTCCATACTCAATCCACGAGAACACTAAATTTTCGCAAATGTTACTTACAAAGATTGCTTCTATATTCCTACAAAAAATCATTTAAATCGGTCGAGATTTTTTTATGTTAAAGCGTAATAAACAAAAAATAAAATCTTTACTTTTTGTGGTATTAGTATACACTAACCCTTTTTTTTTTGTTCTCGAGGGGAAAGCTGTTTACGGCTCTACTTCCCGCCAGCCCCGGGGGAGGGGGGGAGGGAAGCGTATGTCGGGGTCACCGGTCTTCCAGCCCGGCGTGCGGCGACGTCCTGTCCGCGCAGGTGTTAGTGCCGGGCTGGGTCAGTGTATACTGACCATCAGTGTATACATTAGTGTATACTAACCCTGCCTAAGAGTAGCCTATGTCTTAATCTGAGATGTCAGCTACCTCCTTATCAAATTACATTAAAACCCATTCAGTAATTTTCATTCTCATTTTGTGAAAGAGTGACAAACATCTAGACACATCCATACAATTTTCGCCTTTATAATATTACTGTGATCACGAGTAAAGACAAAACACTAACACAGCACGTCAAACAACGTACTATTGTTTGAAACAAGGTAATGAAATAGAAAAACATTTGAGACAGAAAGACTAGTTGCAATATTGTTCTTATTTATTTAGAAGCAGGGATGTGGAGAGAGGCAAAGTTATATTTGCTGTCCGTAAAACATAGCAACAACTCTATTTTGAAAGATATAAGGTTCATTACAGCTTGGCTTTAAGATTGCTGGTTCTACGAATTAGGAATGCCAAGGTATGAGTCGGTAGGAAATAGGGACTGCGGAACCACGCATGGTCCCAAGGAAATTGCTATGTTTTATTCCATTTGCCGAACAGACCTTGGTATATGAAATATCGGTAGCGGATTTCGGAATCGACGAATTACTTACATGCTTCAGACTTCTATGTTGACGAGTTTTCATGGTATTTAGTTTTAAAACGTATTGGAAGTTAATGCTATTTCAAAACTCATTTTATTGCTTAATTTTTTTAGGCCCTATCCCACCACACACCCGCCACTGTAACTCCTGTGCTCCGGGATCAACAGCAGCACGCACAGTATTGACGCCGAGCAATGAAGCTCAGCGAATCTAAGGGGAGCTTTTGTCACAATCCCGCAACATAATTAATCAGAAAGACAAATAAAGGAGGAGTTTTAAAACAAAGAGTTGTCCACTTCCCTCCACAACAAAGCGGGTGACAAATCATTGAGCTATGAGGCTTCACCCTCACATAAAAAGAAAGACAATTACAATCAGTGAAATTAGACGCAATTAATGCACCACGAGTAAATAACTATATAAGATTTATTGAATAAATTGGACCTAACGTGCGAGCGTGTAGATTTCCAATAATAGGCATGGCAAAAAGGCTGAAAAGCACGGAAATTCTTCCTAGATTGAACGAGGTCTGTATAATAAACAACACCAGACGTTACATGCATACCATTGAGCATAATGTTTGCTTAATATTTATGTACAGTGCATCTCTGAAGAGATTATCATATTTAAAATAAATAAATAAAATAAATACACCCAACAGTCACATACATAGTTCTGATCCCACACTAAGATACAAGTCTTGTGTCGTGGGTATCAGAAACTACGAGAGACTTTTCGGTCTCACATACACCGAGACCCGAAACAAATATTTGTGGATCACACAAACATTTGTCTCGGTGCGGGGATCGAACCCGCGGCCTCTCGTTTCGCAAGCTAGTGTCTAGCCAACTGCGCCACGGGGCTGTCGAATCTTATCTTTATCATATCGCTATCATCAGCCCATAAACCCTCTCATTTGTAAAGGTGGCCCGTGCCCAGTAGCGGAAAGTATGGGCTGATGATGATGTTGAGGTCCAGCTTAATTTGGTAATAAACTTTAATGTCCCAACCAATTGATATAAATAAATATGAGTTCTTTTTTGTAATACGTAATTCCATATTAATCATACAGTTAACTGGTCGGGCGCGGGCACTGTCGCTATTATATTTGCATTCCATTGTTACTAGTGATTAACTTGGTCCGTTCGTGCGCGTAACCAAAATAATTTAAATTTATGTATTCCCTTTATTTTGTTAAAGACTTTGCGAGAATAATTAAAAATTGTAAGCTCTTGTTTAATGGATGTAATAATTGTTATAATTATGTTCTTCACATTTAGGTGTAAAACATATTAAATGTACTTTATTTTAAACGAATTAAGATGTTTTTTAATGGAATTCCAGCTTTGCTCGGCTAAATTTTATGAATATTGTCCTTGTTCTTTGTCAAGCTGTCATATAATATCAATCCCAATCAGCCCAAAGGTAAGCATGATTAGGTAACAGGCATATATAAATGTTTACTTTCCTATTTAAAATATTATTATAGATTAATCCTAGCGTATGTCGTGCATGCTAAATTTAATTTTATTACGCTAAACGCCGAAAAAAATGCGCTAAAATATGTACATACATACATAAACTCACGCCTGTATTCCCCGAAGGGGAAGGCAGAGGTGCATTTCTGCACCCACATTTCGCCAAGTATGTATCAGTCCCACATAATAGGGGGCGAGCCTATTGCCTTTTTTCGGGCACATTTTCAGACTCCGTGCTGTTACCGAGAGTTTCCTAATGGAAAAACCCAATAACACTTTGCCCGACCCGGGAATCGAACCCAGGACCTCTAGATCGCACGGCACATACTTGTACCGCGAGACCACGAGGCAGTCGAGTAGATACAATACGAGTAGGTATATGCTGATAGAGTTGATGGGAGAATGGAAGGAATAAATGAATTTCTTTCAACGACTACTCTTACTATTTGAGAAATCCCCATATCTATCATGGTATAATATTGTTCACAATGAGTTACCTACGATAACAAGATTTATGTCGCAGGTTCATATGTTTTTAAATTTACTTTGGTAATTTTTGCAGATACCAATATCATTTTTCGTTCTCGGGAGCGAGGCAAACAACCCGAATCTAACGAGGCCGAAAATCGAATCTTTCCCCTCACTAACAGTCACTTTTGTTTTGTTACGACTGTGCCAAGTGGTTTTGGCCCGTTCCACTTAATTGTCAAGTAATTTTCTTATAAAATATTAGCGCGCTACATTCTTATGTACGTGTTTTAATAAACATCCCCCGTTTGCCCCAATTTAAACACGTTCTGCCAAATTTCTCGGGATATTTTCCCGTGGGCCTAGCGTTTGCATTAATTTTCAGTTAAATTTAACCCGGTTTTGCATATTGACGTAAAATAATTAGAGTTTAGCCTATATTTGAACGAGTTCTGTTGCTGTTTTGTAAATATCGTAATTTTTGTTTTACACTTGTAAGTGTTTTTTTATTAGCATACTGGACATTAACTCAAATGCTTAATAACCTCACATCTGTATTCCTCGAAGGGTATATAGAAGTGTATTTCCGCACCCACATTTCGCCAAGTATGTACCAGTCCCACGTAATTGGGGACGACCCTATTGCCGTTTTTCAGGCACTTTTCCAGACTCCGTGTTCCCCACTGAGAATTTTTCAACTGAAAATCCAATAACACTTTGCTATGGGAAACGAATCCGGGACCTTTAGATCGCACGGCACATACCTGTGCCGCAAGACCACGAGGCAGTCATTGGATGTTAGATAAGAACCAAATGTATATAATAATAATCATCTATAATTTCATTCATTTCATCATTATCAGGTCGTGATGCTGGAAGCATCGTTCTACTGCTAATGGGATAGGTTAGGTTTTAAACCACCACTCTGGATTATTGCGGGTTCGTAAACTTTAAATACCTAAGAAAATCGTTGTATAGAACTCTTAGGTATGCAGATTTACTCATCGTGTTTTACGTACGGATAATAAAATACGTTCTTGAAACAGCGGGGGACATTACTTAACTTCTATATCAGAAGTTGTGGGCTTAAATTAGTCAAGTGAAATTTTGTATTTTCAAGTTGAGACATCACCGAATCCAAAATAGTATCAACACTTCGAAATTAAGATTATGTAAATGCATACTTTAATGTTCTCTGTAGGATTTGGGCGGCCATAAAGCCCGATAAGAATTCATCTCAGACACGAATCTCATAAAATGGATTTATCAAAAGGATAGGAGCCGCCTCTCACAGATTTCATTTCACGATGTTAAGTGACCTCCCTTTACGGTCTATAAAAAATCTTTTGAACGGCCAGTATATTTTGTATGAATTTTGATGGGTGGCAATAAAAAATAACGTTTATGTAAGATTGTTTTCGCTTTGTAACTTATTTTATTCAGAGGTGTGGCGATAAAATGGCTTTACTTCTTTTATTTTCTGCCTGTATCAGCTATACGTCCTACTGCTGGGCACGGGCCTCAAAAGAGAAGCATTAGACCATAGTTCGTTGGCCTAGTACTAGTTGGTGTGGTATATAACAGTGGCGGTACTACCATAGAAGCCCATAAGCGTTACACGTTCATTGTGTAGTTTGTAATTGTTTATTGTGGGGTCAGGTTATTCTTATTTATGTTTAATTGTTTTTTTTTAAATAAAGATTTAAAGATAAAATTATTTGGAATTTTGTAAGGCAAGCTGGGCTTTTGGGCTTCTATGGAAGTACCGCTGCTGGTATATAAGTGTGGACACACTAATAAAAATCCTTGGAAACCTTTTTTTGCGTATGCAGATTTGAACAACGATTTCTCATTTTAGGGACGGTGTTGTGAATAAAGGGTGTGGTCAAGAAAATACCTTAGCAATCGCAGGTTCAAATCCAAGTCGCACATC
Source organism: Hemaris fuciformis (assembly GCA_907164795.1). Taxonomy (NCBI): domain Eukaryota; kingdom Metazoa; phylum Arthropoda; class Insecta; order Lepidoptera; family Sphingidae; genus Hemaris; species Hemaris fuciformis. The sequence goes on from OU015454.1 coordinate 5,225,050, forward strand.
ACCGACTTATTGAAGTAATATGTGTAATCAAAATGAATTATTACTTACGCTTAGGATATAAAACAAATTTATGTAATATTTTTTTCTGAGTAGTGATGGCTTCGAGGTTTAGGCGCGGGGTACTCAGCCGTCGCGGGTTCAAACTCCAGGCACATACCTCTGACTTTTCGAAGTTATGTGTGTATTCACATTAAATTATCCCTTATTTTAATGCTGAAGAAAGACATCGTGAGGAAACCTGCACACCTAAAAGTTCTTAGGAATTTCTTAGGTGTGTCGACCGCCAATCCACATTTGGCCAGCGTGGTGGACTAAGGCCTAACTCTTCTAGAGGAGGCCAAGTAGACGTAAGTAGGTATATGGGCCGATGATGATGATTTCGTCTATCGCACACAATGCTCAATGTAGAACATATGTATTTTTGCGAAAATTCCGCACTTAACTAAATAACAATACATTAATCTTCTATCTGTAAACGGTCTAAAAGTTTCAAGCTATATATTTAAGTGTCGCATCCAAGTAAAACGGCCGGACATGCACTCCGCTATAAAAGACTTTTAAATCCCCAAATTAATCCGAGTTTCTTGGCTTCGATCTAAACAATACAAATAAACCCTGCAGTATTCCAAACTTGCATTCAACGTCGGATAAATTTATACGGAAACTTTTAGTTTTGTGTCTTCGAAGCGGGTCAATACAATTGAATGTTCGACGCCGGTGTGTTTCAGTAACTCTAGTTCTGCGGAGTATTGTGATTTCGATCTTCCATATCGCGTGGAATAAATTCCAAGGTTATTGAAATATGGGAAATGTTTTGTATGACGTCATAGTTTTTCTACGTGAAATATGTATTGGCGCGCCATGAAATCAAAATGCGCTGGTACGTCAGTTTACATTTAGTTAGTATCGTTTTAAGGGCTTCTATTATATTTAAAATTTCTTTTTTCTCCTATATTGAGCACATTCCGCCGCTATTTATTTTTTATTAGAATAGAACAGAAGACTCCACTCTGTTCATTGCAATAGGTCACATTAATTACATACATATATATTCGTACATAACCTCACGCCTGTATTCTCCGAAGGGATAGGCAGAGATGCATTTCTGCACCCACATTTCGCCAGGTATGTATCAGTCCCACGTAATAGGGGAGCCCATTGCCGTTTTTCGGGCACATTTCCAGACTCTGTGCTGCTACTGAGAATTTCCTAATAGAAAAACAAAATAACACGGTGCCCGACCCGGGATTCGAACCCAGGACCTCTGAATCGCACGGCACATACCTGTGCAGCGAGATAACGAGGCAGTCAATTGATTACTATAGCCACATTAATGACTACAGTAATTAAATTAAATAGTTTTATGTTTCACGATTATGATGATGATGAGACTTCATGATTATGATGACTTGTTACTTTTGCAAAATAACAAGTCATCATAATCATGAATAACTCATTTAATTGCAATAACTCGTTTCACGGGCCGGTGTCTAGCCAAATTTGCTACGGGGCTTTTCTTCAATAAGAAACCAAACGCTTTGATAGCATGATATGCATTTTTTTATTATTATTCTAGCATTCGAAAATCGTATCGACATGTGAATTTAAAATCATAGTAAGCCTGTAAAGTCAAAGTATTTCGGTTTGTGAGACGTTCAAATAATTACGGCATTATGTTATTGAAAACAGAAGTATGGGAGTGAACGATTCCTTTTGTACCGGACTTGTCCATTCCGCTCGACTGCAATGAGGCTCTGTGCTAGACAAACTGCGAGTCCGGCCGTGCACGTGTGGTTTTCTCGGTGAGGTCACTGAGTTTGATACTTTTGTATATCCTATTATGCCTAAGTTTATATGAACACTGCAAATTAAACGAGTAAATGTAGTAAAATTACTCTGCCTAGACTGCCTCGTGGTCTCACGGCACAAGTATGTGCTTGCGATCTAGGGGTCCCGGGTTCGATTCCCGGGTCGGGCAATGTGTTATTAGTTTTTTCCATTAGGAGATTCTCAGTAACAGCCCGGAGTCCGGAAATGTGCCTGATTTTTATTAAATAATTGCATGAAACTCATTATATTGACCCATACTCATAAATTAAATATGATTTAATAGCAAGTAGTGTTTACTGAGTGAGGAATGAACACGTTAGAGGAAGTTTGAAAGTAGCTCCTGTGATAAATAAGCTGAAAGGAAACCGTCTGTCGTGGTGTGGACATGTTATGAGTAGGGATGAAACATACGTAGGTAAAAAAGTAATGGGTATGAAAGTTGAAGGTTAAAAATTGTGCACTTATTCAAGTTGTTTTTTGTCCAGTAGATACCATTATTATACGCGGTCAAGATACTCGACCGCGTACCCAATCCTCGAGGCCATTATTACTTTTTACTTCTGCACCTTTCAACCTTTTATATTACCAAAGGGATAGGCAGCTATATCTGCCCCCACAATAACCAGCTTTTTTCGTTAGTATTCTTGGGATTTAATTTGAAATTCTCAGTAGTAACATGAAGCTTGTTACTTTAAAAAACACAGCTGCCATAACGTGCCTTTTTTTTTTTTTTTTTTTTTTTACCTGCGGGGAAAATCCTATTTACGGACGGTGTGTCGGACTCACCGGCACCTTCCGACCCAGCATGGATGTTACCGCCCGTGATGTATTCGGGCGGCCGCTGGGCCGCCATAACGTACCTAACCTTAAGGGATACAGGCATGTTTCATGTAAGACGCCTCTCACCCGAGCGATTAAAACTATTAATGAGGTGCATTTCAAAACAGATGTTTTTACAAGCAATCAGAGTGAGCTCGCAAAATGTTTGTTATATGTTATTTGTTATACATAATTTAATTGTGTTAGCTTAATTTATTAGATAGTAGTAGTGTGATTGTTATTATGTTTTGTTTTGTTTTATTTTGTATAAATTTGTGTTATAGTCCCGCCAGTTCGAATTGGGTACCTAAACCTGTAATGACTGTGTGTGTTGAATAAATAAATAAATAAATAAATAATAATAAGTAGCGTCTATCACCCTTAAAGGCTCGAGAAATGTCGAGTACATCATGATGACGATTTTAATTATGTACCAGTTAACAATGAATCAAAAGAGAGAAGTACGATTAAATACTCCTTTCTATTATAAAAATGTTTGCATTACAAATTAAAAGCGGAATAACTGGAGCAGAGTAAAATCAATAGACCATAAGGAGACGTCGATTCTGCGATCTTGGGTACTGTGCAATTTATGTGAGATCTTTTAGGTCGTTGTTTTAGTCATGAGCGAGACGATGGCGGGTAAATACAGTTTTATCACACCTGTTCTGTTTAACGATGAGCCGAGTGCTATAAAACAAAATAAATAAATTGCAAAAAACCTGGCCGCGGCTTACGATGCAGACAAAAATAAATGTTTTTAATCATTGTTTAACAATGAAAAAAATACAAACAGAAAGAAAGGATAAACATCTATGAAGGAATAATGTTACTTTTCAACTGTTTCGTTCATTGCTTTTTAACAAAAAATACTATTTAATTTAAATTAAGTCTTCACATTATTGGAACACGATATATTCTTTAAATAATTCCTTGCTATTTTACCCGTTATACGCTCTGCTTCTGACGTAGCAAGCTCCCGTATCGCGAGCTCCAACCCAACACAATTGAATGGAACCGGACGGCGTCGGAGCTAAATACTCATTGAAAATAGTAAATAGCGTTGCATTTTGTTTACCTCACCTGTGACGTCATGAGTGACGTAGCTGTTAAATTATGTTGAGTGTTGTGTTGAGAATACAAAGTAATTTCAGTCTTATTAAAAATCAGCATAAATAAATGCACCGAACATATTTATATGTATAGTTCTGATTCCAAACTAAGATACAAGTCTAGTGTCGTCTTTATCAGAATCTACGAGAGGATTTTCGGTCTAATAAATACCTAAACCCGTAACAAATATTTGTCCTCTAGTACCCCTGAAAGGGGTTAGGCTTAAGAGTTTTTATGTACGATAAATTAAAATGTGCTTGCCTGGGACTTGCATCCGTGACCGCCGATGATGATGATGATATTTCGACTTTCCCGCGTGCTTTCTCCTCAAGGCTAACACATCTAAACCAAAACTATTATCTATCTACATATCATCACATTAATGGTGGACTTTGCCAAAAATATTCAAAGTATAGCAGCGAAATTACTTCTATGTATGTAATACATATATGTATACGTTCCGCCTTTTCGGCTCAGTTCCTCGGATAGTACGTTGCGTAAAGCTCCATAATACCCTTAAATTAAATTTAAAGTCGGATAAATCTTCGCCATTAAAATATTCAAATCTTGTTCGTAACGGAACCTAGAGCTCTCTAAATGCGAATCGTTAAGTCACAATTTCTATTACGGGTCCTACCTGGTGGAATTACATTTTTAGTAATATTATATAATAGTAAATATATATTTTTTTATTACTATAACTAGTTTGAACGCCCGCTTTATTAAGTTATTATCTTTCTTTTTCATTTATATTTTTGAAGTGAAAATTCTTTAGCGGCGATGTGCACATTTTTTGGGATAGGTAAAAAATGAACTCGCGTCAGATCACGTAACCCTGATCGAAAATGCGTAAGATGTTGATTGAGATGCGTTGTTGTCTCGTTGTCATGTTTGTGTATAGCGATACTATAGCGCAATAACAATTGTATTTACTACGTAAATGATAGTACTTTTATACTAATAAATAAAGCAATTCGTGCGAAATTATTCCCTAACCATTCCAAAATATTCAAAAATGCACAACGTTAATGTTGAAATTTTCAGTTCTGCCGACACTCCCGGAGTGCCACCACTTTTTTAATATTGTTTTGAGGGTTTAATACAGGATATGAGTCGAAGGAATTTCAGTAGATGTTTTTGCTTATGCTAGGGTACTGGTATGTCTGTCTTGTGGCAAGGAGGCGTTAGAATCCCATCACGGTATCCCCTGCTTGTCGTAAGAGGCGACTCATAGGGGCCCTTAGAGTCGCTGAACGCAGTGTTGGGGCAGTGCGTCCTCATTGAAAGTAACCACGAGAGGCGCGACGACTCTGTGGCCTGTGTTCGTCGCGGGCGCCCACCCACAACCGGGGCGCCCGACCCAAGCCTGTAAGGATGTACTAAGCCCTCCATAACTTCGGGACGGTCAAGGCGTTTTTCATCTCTGAGGCTCACTGGGCGGTTGCAGAATCATTGTGGGTGTTTCTCGCCCACACAACGTGGTCGTCCCCTTAGCGCGAAGATGGCCACCGAGGAGTTTGATTTGTATGTAGGAAACTTTTATGTTAGGAACCCAGACCGGCATTAACGTCTGCGAAATTTGGGCGAAAGCATACACCTATGTATGTATGCCGAACCGTTTGGAGATACAACAATGACTGAATCTATATGAATACAATCTTGATGATCAAAGGCAATCCTTACACCAGTAGCGGTACTTCCATAGAAGCCCAAAAGCCCAGCTTGCCTAACATAATTCCAAATAATAATCTTTCAGCTTTAAATCTTTATTTAATAAAACCAATTTGACATAGAAATGAGAATATCCTGACCCTACAATAAATAATTATAAACTAGACATTACAAAATTAACGTGTAACGCTTTTGGCCTTCTGTGGAAGTACCGCCACTGCCTTACACGTACAATTACAAGGATAAAATGAATATTCGGGAACGAGTGGTATCTTCGCATCGTTTAGCTTACTCTCGACCATGTGGAACAGCTTTACTTTTGTAATTTAAATAATTGGAGTTGATTACGCCTTCGGACGAATGATTGATTTGAATAATTAAGGTCTGTGGGGTTAATTTTGGATTACTTTTGAGGGCAGGGGACGGAATAATCTCATTGGGTGTGCCTTTTTGTATTGTTAATGAATCTATGGTTCTATGCGTGTCTGTTGACCATTGCGAAAAAAAATACATGGAAAGAAAGAATATAAATAAAATATATTTTGGTTGCATAAATAGACAGCCCCGTGGCGCAGTTGGCTAGACACCAGCTTGCGAAACGAGAGGCCGCGGGTTCGATCCCCGCACCGAGACAAATGTTTGTGTGATCCACAAATATTTGTTTCGGGTCTGGGTGTTTGTAAGACCGAAAAGTCTCTCGTAGTTTCTGATACCCACGACACAGGACTTGTATCTTAGTGTGGGATCAGAACTATGTATGTGACTGTTGGGTATATTTAAAAAAAAAAAAAACTCTCAAATTTACGCCTGTATCCGTAGTGGAGTAGGCACGGATGTATTACGTGGCCAATTGGGTTTTAAGTCCGCAATGAGGGGTGATCCTACTAAGAATGTCCTAGCGGAAAAAGTCAATAACATTTCATCAACATTAAATGATTATCGAAGCAATATTTAGGAGTACAATAAACTTTCAGACTGCCTCGTTTATGTATGTATGTGTCAATGGATCAAAAGAACTCCAAGCAATATATAAATTGTAGCTGAGAGCGGGTGCGTTTCTAGAACTTTCTTCTGAGAATTACGTTCTTTAAATTCACAAAGATTAATTTTTATACATACATTTATTTATTCACTTACTATGGTTACAATAGTAAATAACATACAAAAGAAATGCTTAATCCTAGAAAATTTGAGTAACCAATGCGTGAGGTAGGTGACAACTGCAGCTAAACTAGGACGAACCTGTATTTCAGTCTCCTGCAGACTGCAGACATTCCCCCCAAGAACAATAGATATGGTTGTATTTACGTTTAATATGATATTATAACCTAATGTACACATACAAAATTATTAAAAACTAAAAGTGAGATACATAAAACAACTGAACTTAATCTATTAAAAAAATACAAAAATTGATGAAATAAATAAAGATGCTTATATGTAGTACTTGAGAAGTACACGAAGATGTTAAGTTACAAGATAAGTTAAGGAAAGGGGAAATTTGTGTTGAATGGGTCGTGTCGAATTTAACTTTATGTTACGTTAAAAATATGAATGTTTACATAAAAGCTTAGTGTCTCCTTGATATCCTGGTATGTGTATGCGGCGTGTAATTGAGAGGTTCTGGGATCGAATCCCGGATCGGGCAAAGTCCTTTTGGGTTCGTTACGAAACACAGAATAGTACAGTACAGATACTGAGAAAGATGCAAAATTGGCTAAGGGAATTTTAAAGAAATTTTACATGAAGATAAATTATTTGGATTAGAACACCTATATTAATATTAAACAAGTTTTACTATATAAAACTTATTTTTTTACTTTTTAGCAGATATTTTTCGTCAGTCTCAAGACTTAATCTTTAACAATCGAAGTTTTACTCTTAAATTAATAACCAAACAACTCATTTACTCAACTATTTCAGCATTAACTTTTAATACATCTTTAGTAGTTTAAATCCGGATAAAACCAGACAGACCCGGACAAACACCGATACTCGGTAGTCCTGCAAAGCTTTACTTACGCGCAAATTGAACCGGTAATTAGTCGCCCCACAAACAGCCGGATAGAACCGGTTAAATCCGACTACTGTAAACAAGGCGTTAATTAGGCATAGGAGCGTTTTTAACCCCCAATCGCACAAGTTTTAACTGGCTTCATTTAGAAGGATTCGAACAATTGGCTCCGTCCATTGTTTGAATATTCGAATAATTTAGACTTGAAAACGCTCCTTTAATTAGCAGTTTTTGGACTTTTGCTACGCGTTATGGCAGGGCTTAAGTCGCTGTTTCGTATGTTTTTTTTTATGGGAAAGAAGGTAAAGGAGCTAGTGAGCCACCTGATGTTAAGTGGTCAACACCGCCCATGAACACCCACAATACCAGAGGAATCATAGGTGCGTTGCCGGCCTTTGAAGAAAATATAGGCTCTTTTCTTGAAGGTCACTAAGTCGTATGCATTTAAAAGTGTGGTCTTGTCTCAGAGTGTACGAATATATATATGTCGGAGAAACATGGTTCTCTGCGACATCATCATTAGTGGATGCTTGCTTAGTAGGCGTCATGAGGGTGTTATGCGAGCACAAAACACAATGTTCACAATTATTCACAAGTTTATTGAAGTAATTACAAAAGAATTAAACAGTAACACCGAGCAGCGGGTTCAGGGCACCATTCTAATTTTACTATCTTTACATTACGACTTGATTCTTCAACATCACTCCAAAGAATGTACTACACAGCTCTCTGCCAGTCAAAATATGGCGTCGCCTCGACCCCGCTCTAGAACGTATTTCCATACGTTCTCTGCTCTGATTGGTCATTACATCAAATACGATATTCTTTTATTACATTTGTAAGGTTCTAAACAAAAAGGAAATGAGATCAAATAAAGTTTGTACATTATTCATGCAAACAACAATCAAATCCACTCGTAGCTTCCTCCGACATATGTTTATTATATGCAGTTTCCGCGGCGCAGTTGATTAAACACGAGGGAGTTTGATTCCCGCCCCAATAAAAATGTTGGTAGACAAACAAATTCTGTTTCGATTCTGGGTGTTTTAAGCCCGACAAGTCTCTCGTAGTTTCTGATATCCACGGCACAAGACTTGTATCTTAGTTTGAGGTCACAACTACGTATGTGACTTTTAGGGGTGTATTTATTTATTATTGTGTCTGTTTGGGGTTAAAATGATTTTGAAGGGACTTTTGCTGTATTATATCCACGATGCAAGACTTGTATTTTAATTTTGGTGAGAACTATAGGTTTTTTTATGAATTTTAATTGATTCGATTTCCAGGTGGGGGAATTGGTAATCAAAGTTTCTGAGTGAAGGTAACGGCGTTGAGCGTAAGCTAATAGTAGAGCGTACAGTACCTATTCATCATCATCATCAGCCCATATACGTCCCACTGCTGGGCACGGGCCTCCTCTACCATTGAGAGGGCTTAGGTCTTAGTCCACCACGCTGGCCTAGTGCGGGTTGGCGGACTACACACCTAAGAAATTCCTAAGAACTTTTTAGGTGTGCAGGTTTCATCACGATGTTTTCCTTCACCGTTAAAGTACGTGATAATTCATTGTGAATACTTTATTTATTTATTTACAAGAAACACAACACATATGTACAAACTTGACATTAAGACAAAATCTTAAAAACTTAACAAAAATTGATATCGTTAGCAGTAGTGCTAGGTTCTAGACCCGTGTTACTACTGCTAAATAGTAACAACACATAACTTCGAAAAGTCAGAGGTGTGTGCCTGGGGTTTGAACCCGCGACCGTCGAAATTCTCGACCGCGTACCTAAACCTCAAGGCCATCACGACTTATTTCAGTACAGTACCTATTACGTGTAACTAATATAAAGAAGCTGTCGGGACGTGGGTGATTGTACTCATGTATTACAATAGAAAAACAAATTTTAAGTTGAAATACAACCATTGTATCATCATCATCATCAGCCCATCTAAGTCCCACTGCTGGGCACGGGCCTCCTCTTCAACTGAGAGGGTTTAGGCCTTAGTCCATCACGCTGACCTAGTGCGGGTTGGCGGACTACACGCCTGAGAAATTCCTAATGACTTTTAAGTGTGCAAGTTTAATCACGATGTTTTCCTTCACCATTAAAGTACGTGGTAATTCATTGTGAATACACAGGTAACTCTGAAATGTCAGTTGTATGTGCCTGGGGTTTCAACCTGCGACCGCTGAGATTCTCAATCAAGCGCATAAACCTTGAGACCAAATCTACTTCTATCATGTATATATGTATGTACTCATGTATCACAAAACATGACAAAGTTAGAGTTAAATCCAATCATTCTACACAAAAGTATTCATCATCATCATCATCATCAGCCCAAATACGTCCCACTGCTGAGCACGGGCCTCCTCTACAACTAAGAGGGTTTTAAGTACCACAAAAGTATTAAGTACCATCATATAAAGATGAAGGCTTTGTGGCATCGAAAAATGTCTAGATATGTCAGTGCCAGTTTCCATGTGTCAAAGGCGTGTTTACGCACGTCAGGACAATAAAGCGCTTTAAGCGGTTTTGTGCTCGAGGTAAAAGCGCTTTGGGTTTCTATGCCTTTATACAGTTGCCTACACGTTGATGGATGCTTAATGTGGGAGTGTTTTGTTGGAATGACGAGTTGTTATGTTAATATAGCATGTAGTTTGATGTCCGTGAAACAAAAGGCAAGGGTTTCGAACCACTCACCGCAGATTTTTTTCTATCTAAAAATATTTGTGTTGAGTGAAGATTTTAATAAGACCAACCCATTTCTCAGGTTTTGATATCCTCGACATAAAAAAAATTGTTTTATAAAAAATGTTGTTCTGAAGTGAACACGGCTCGACAAACGTACTCGTAGTATAGAACGTCCTCTGGCTAGGTGGGGGATATTCGCAAGGTTGGCAGCTGTTGGATGAGGGGGACTGAAGATCGAGCCCAGCGGCGCTCCATAGGAGAAGTTTATGGCTAGCAGTGGACCTGAGAGAGGCTGGTGATTATGATGATGATAAAAAAAAATAATTTAGATAGGCAATCGCCAAGATTATGAGTTGCAGATTCGATAACAAAACAAAGATATTTTACTACTCGTCGATAATGCGTATTTAATTAATTAGTATTTGTGACACAAGATATTTTTCCAGAAAAAAAATATACGCCCAACAGTCACATACATAGTTCTGACCCCACACTAAGATCAAGTCTCGTCTCGAGGGTATCATAAACTACGAGAGACTTTTCGGTCTCACAAACACCCAGACCCGGAAAAAATATTTGTGGGTCACACTAACATTTGTCTCGGTGCGGGGATCGAACCGGCGGCCCTTGTTTCGCAAGCTCGTGTCTAGCCAACTGCGCCACGGGGCTGTCTATAACGATACTACCAAACTTTGCCATGTTTACATCGTTATTGATGGCAATTTCTGTTTCCCCCGGCAAGACGTATCCCCGCATTAGGCAGGCGATACTCTTAGGCGGAATGTTAACTTAACGTGAGTATACAGGATGGCTTTTTAACTGCAAAAATAAAACTTCATTTTTTGTAGTATTTTTCTATCAACTTTTATAAGAGCTCTTTACATACAAGTACATACATAGACTCCCAGACAAATGTTCCATAGTATGCAATAATTTAAGTAGATTTAACCTAAAAAAATATACATACATAACCCCACGCCTGTATTCCCCGAAGGGGTTGGCAGAGGTGAATTTCTGCACCCACATTTCGCCAGGTATGTATAGGTCCTACGTAATAGGAGGCGAGCCTATTGCCGTTTTTCGGGCACATTTCCAGACTCCGTGCTGTCACTGAGAATTTCCTAATGGAAAAACCTCTTTTATGACTGCATCACCCAAAGGTCGACTGTAAGAGAATGCCTAAGGCATTATGTCCGCCTTTATACAAACTGTATAAAAAGCATAAATAAATAAAATAAAAAAAAACAATAACACTTTGGGAGTCGAAGCCAGGACCTCTAGATCGCACGGCACATACTTGTACCGCGAGACCACAAGGCAGTCATAAAATACAATAATATTACATGCATAATACCATAAATCTTAGCTTTCTTATTTTATTTTTTGCGTAATTCGAAAGCACCCTATAGCATAGAATTATAATAAACGACCTATCTGAAATGATGTATGCGCGAATTTTATAACATCAATCTATGTAGTTCTACGGATTGGACCGTGTGAAACTGTTGGGGTGGGTTTACACAGTTACGATTTTATCTTTAAGTGTTTAGTACCTCACTTATACGCTAAGATAGCAGTTACTTTCATCATCAGCCCAAACACGTCCCACTATTGATCACGGGCCTCCTCTACAACTGAGAGGGGTTTAGGCCTTAGTCCACCACGCTGGCCTAGTGCGCGTTGGCAGACTACACACCTAAGAAGTTCCTAAGAACATTTTAGGTGTGCAGGTTCTATCACGATGTTTTCCTTCACCGTTAAATCAAGTGATAATTCATTGTGAATACACACATAACTTCGATTAGTGAGAGGTGTGCGCCTGGGGTTTGAACCTGCGACCGCCGAAATTCTCGACCGCGCGCCTAAACCTCGAGGCCATCACTGCTTTTTTTTGCAGTTACTTAATATCCAAAAAAAATAATTGAGATATGCATTCAGGTGTATTTGCAATGTCAAAATAGTTTTCTATCATCATTATCATACGCCCATATACGTCTCACTACTGGGTACGGGCCTTTTCTAAAACTGAGAGGGTTTAGGCCTAGTGCGGGTTGGCGAACTACATACTTAAGAAATTCCTAAGAACTTTTACGTGTGCAGGTTTTAGGTGTCTAGGAGAATAATGGTTCAAAAACAAATTGTGACGAACATCTACTGCCTTCTTTCAGAGGGAAGAATACTTAACACAGTTACTTTGTAAAATAAACGTCCACTAATATATTAATCAATTCCTATTACTAGTAAAATAACATACATAACCTCACGCCTGTATTCCCCAAAGGGGTAGGCAGAGGTGCATTTCTGCACCCACATTTCACCAGGTATGTATCAGTCCCACGTAATAAGGGCGAGCCTATTGCCGTTTTTCGCGCACATTTCCAGACACCGTGCTGCTACTGAGAATTTCCTAATGGAAAAACACAATAACACTTTGCCCGATCCGGACATCGAAGCCAGGACCTCTAGATCGCACGGCACATGTGCCGCGAGACCACGAGGTAGTAAAATAACGTGATTAATAAAACAGTATATCCCGAATGATTACATACAAAGCAGTTCAAACAAGTAATTTACTCCTTCTTTTAGCGAACCTCGTCTCCAAGGACCGCGCAGTGCAAACGAGCCTTTAGACTTAGTAATAGTGTCATTTGTTACTACGAACACTAAATAAAACCGTTCGGCATTTTCTGTAGCTTCAGCGGCTGTGTAGAAGTATTATTCAAGTGTTTTATTTAGTGCAAAGGTCGGGAATTTGAGGAATCTTTTATGTTAAAATAGGAATGTTTTCGGGTTAAGCGTGTTATCAATATTGTGGACATGTCTATCTGTTTGGTGTTTTGTAGGTCGTTATATTCCCATCACTAGTATTAAGAATAGTCTTGCTGAATTGCACCGGAAGGCACATCACGCCACCAACGTAGCCTAAACACATAGTCAGCACAGATAACGGAGGCTGGTGTTGAACGCCTCAAGTACTTATAATTTAGTCTTAATTAATACTTTGAGTAATAAACTCGTCTTCAAATATTAATTCGTGTTTTTCAAAAGACTCCCTCGCGCTCCCGAATCTTATATAGGTACCTATTGTTATTAATGAAATTTGTAGTCTTGTTTTTGTGTTACTTGCAGGCAGTGGCGGTACTTCCATAGAAGCCTAAAAGCCCAGTTAGCCTTACATAATTCTGAATAATAATCTTAAAGCTATAAACTTTATGTAACAAAAGTAATTTGACATTTATTATTAATCAATAATTTGACATTAATTATTTAATAATAATCTTAAAGCTATAATCTTTATGTAACAAAAGTAATTTGACATATAAATGAAAATACCCTGACCCCACAATAAACAATAATGAAATAGACATTACATAACTAACGTGTAATGCTTTTGGGCTTCTATGAAAGTACCGCCAATTCTTGCAGGGTGTTTGTATAATCTCTTTAAAGTACGAGTAGGAAAGTGAAATTGAAATTGAAATTGAAATTTATTTCGTAAAAACATATACATTTTTGAGTATCAACAGGTCCCAATATAGGCAAGCCCGTAGCTTGGGTACCTGTTTAATTACATCAACGAGTTAAATAGTACATTAGCTTAACGACAATACAAATAAAAGTGAAACAGTTTCAATCATCTTAAAAATACGTTAACAAAATAATATAAAATAAAAGAAAGCAAAACAAAACAAAATACAACAAATAAGTAATTTAAATATGTGTGTGCGTGTGTGTGTGTTTGTGTGTACATGCGTGAGGGTGTGTGTGTGTGAGTGTGTAATGAAGTATTGTATTCAATGAATAATTTTAAATATATCTTCAATTTGGTCATAGGACATTTTAATTAGCAAGCTTTGCAATTTGGATTTCATTTCATACTGTGTACAGCTTAGAAAATTATATATTTTCAGCATAGAATTGTAAATTCGGGGATGAATACAGTATGGGTGTCGTTGTGCAAAAACAGATTTAGTTGCAGGAATGGGAATCTTTGGTATACGTTTATTTTGTAGTGTGGACACGTTACCGCGATTTTGAGCATTAACTTTTATTACGACATTCCTAATGAAAAGTTTGCGAACACTTAGTACTGATGTTTCTGCGTAAAATTTTTCGGTAGGGAAGTGAAAAGGCTTATTCAGCATTGTCTTTAGTACGGCCCGCTGGACTCTCTCGAGGCTTAGCATGTATGTTTTAGCGGCACCTCCCCACACATTAATGCAGTATTGTAGCAGTGGTTGGCATAAGGCAAGATAGACAAGTCTTTTCACATCGTTAGAAGCGCAGTTTCGTAGTAACTTCATCACATAAATATGTTTACGGACTCGCTTTACCAGGTTTCTTATATGTGGCTGAAAGGAGAGGTGTTGGTCTATAGTTATTCCTAAATATTTTATTTCGTCCACAGGATCAATTTTGTTGCATGAGCAGTTATTGATGTTGGGTTCATTACAAGTGTTTTCATGAATTAATAACTTGCGGGTCGATATATCAGTGGCTAAAGTCTTTCTAAAGGTAAAAGTAAAAATTGTTTTTGCGTCTCCGGAAAAATATGTAGTTGGATGTCTTTAAACAACTTGGAATGGCTACTGTTATCCACCTCTATTGCTGCTAAGATATATTCATAGATGACCTTCTAGAGAAAAAAAGATGGCGGGGAAAGCGTCATGCCGTTTGCCGTCACGTCATAGGGGTAGTTTTGCAAAGGCTCTTAAATGTTACATATTAAAATGTAGTGTGCTTCTAAGACTACAGTTATAGTGTGACTCAGTAAATACTAAATATTAAACAAGAATTTGTCATCTACGCCGGCAGAGCATCCATCTTGAACAGGAAGCGAACGTCGGACACCGTACGCTCAATATTTCAAACATTAGTTGATATTTTTCTATCTAGTCTATTCACATGTCACTATATTGGCATGTCGCCGTACCTAGAGTTGGGTATTGATAGTTCTTAGGAATTTTGTTAGGTGTGTAGTCCGCCAACCCGCACTAGGCCAGCGTGGTGGACTAAGGCCTAAATTCTCTCAATTGTAGAGGAAGTCCGTGCCCAGCAGTGGGACGTATTTGGGCTGATGATGATCATCAACATCATCATCAGCCCATATAGGAGGGGGACGTGCTGGGCATGGACTTCCTCTACAATTGAGAGAATTTAGGCCTTAGTCCACCACGCTGGCCTAGTGCGGGTTGGCGGGCTACACACCTAAGAAATTCCTGAGAACTTTTAGGTGTGCAGGTTTTATCACGATGTTTTCCTTCACCGTTAAAGCAAGTGATAATTCATTGTGAATACACACATAACTTCGAAAAGAATGATGTTGATGATATTTTTTATTATATTTATTTTATTTATTTATACTTTTCAGTACACTATACAATAATTTATACTACATGATTGAGATTTATCTGTGTGTTCTGAATGATGAGCACAAATAAGTGACAACATCGTACTTGACGGTATACACTAGGCTCTCTAAATATAGGAACAAGTAGTGAGAGAGTCCAATCTTCGTCTTTCTTTTGTCAGTGGTAGGACTACGCCTTAGTCACCTTGGAATGGTCAAGCTTTAATAAGTCTGCTTATCCGGGCTGGTACAACTGCTTCACAGAATATACAATATAGGTACTTACATAATACAAATGATATACATATACATAAATAGTATATATGTATAAAATACAATAAATATATACATACAAGCAATTATTATGAACAATCTGCCATTCTGGTTATTAACAACATTCGAACTCTCAACTTGAACGAGTAACGATTCGTACACGTTTGGGAAGGACATACCAAAGGAGTACAGACTGTAGGGAAAGAAGAATGTAAAGTGTAGAATTACTCGTTGAAAGGATATTCGTATTCCTAAGGATAACGGTCAATTCGCCTACACGATTACAGCACAAGTAAAATTTCAATTTTAATAGCCCCATTAACCCAGTTCTACTAATGAACGGGACATAAATACAGTCATAAATCCAAACTGTCACAATCATTTAGTTTTTGTCATATAAATCAAGTAAATTTGCAACGTGCATAACGAAATATAGGACGTGACGCCCAAATCCGGTGGCTGCGCGGACTGCATTTGCTATGTAAATTTTATTACGTCTAGATGAGAATGTATGGTCCGCGGTGAGTTTAATAAGTTCGAGTTATGCGGCTTAAGGGATTAAGTGAAGAACTGGGACATCTGCTTGTTCTGGCTAAGTGTAGTGTGACGTCAGATTAGCTGCAAATGTTAGGTAATGTAATGTCCGCCAACCCGCACTAGGCCAGCGTGGTGGACTAAGGCCTTAACCCTCTCAGTTGTAGAGGAGGCTTGCGCCTAGCTGTGGGACGTATATGGGCTGATGATGAAATGTTATGAAATATTTTTTTTAAATGAGAGACTCGTGGCTTGCGGCCTGTAATTTCAAGATGCATGGAGCCTGGAAATGTGTCCAATAAACGACATTAAGCTCTCTATGTGACTATATATGTATGTAATGCAATGTAAGCTACATCATAATGTGATTGACAAAAGTTAGATACAATAGAATATATGCCGTATAACACAATCCTGCCTACAGGTTTCGTAAAAAATTATATTTTTTTCCAAAAGTGTAATTTTTTGTTTTAGCAATGTCTTACATTTCATTTCACTTTTAATATGCGAAATCGTTTTTTTTTTACTATAAAAAAGAGCTTAATTCGGTAATTTTTTTAATTGCCTGCACGCGTACCAAGCGTCCGTTTGTCACTTGGTCCCTTGATTAATTATTATAATCAGCGCTGCAATACTGTGCAAATGAAATCAGAACATGTAGGTGAATGAAGGGATCATTGTGGGTTGCATAAGTTATTTCACCTACTCATTATTTTTTTTGCACATAGCG
This sequence comes from Hemaris fuciformis, assembly GCA_907164795.1. Lineage (NCBI taxonomy): Eukaryota > Metazoa > Arthropoda > Insecta > Lepidoptera > Sphingidae > Hemaris > Hemaris fuciformis. The sequence goes on from OU015454.1 coordinate 5,242,086, forward strand.
CGGAGAACTGATGGCCGATGGGGCCAAAAAGTTATCGAGTGGAGGCCACGTACCGGAAAGCGCAGCGTGGGACGTCCTCCGACAAGATGGTCGGACGACCTGGTGAAGGTCGCGGGACGTCGCTGTATGCAGGCTGCTTCCAACAGGTCCCTGTGGAAGACATTGGGAGAGGCCTATGTCCAGCAGTGGACTTCGATTGGCTGATGGATTGGATTATTTTTTATTTTTCTAAAGTAACCAACAAATCTTTTTTCTTTATTTCTTAAGAATTAAAGTGAGACGTCAATAGTCTATTCAGCTTTCAATTCAGGTATCTTTGACTTCGATAAAGCGGAGTTCTTGATGTATAAATGTATCCTTTCGCCACCGTTTACAGGCACATCGTTCCGCCCTTTGATATTCCTTTTTACATATTGGAGCGGGATTCCTTTTGATTTATGGGCTTCGGGGCGGTGTAAGGGTATTTGTGCGGAGTCGAAAACTGTTTGTGAATTTGTATCCTGAGGGCACGTGTCCCGTTGTTTCGATCTGTCTGCTCGAGATATGCACGTTTAAATTATTTATACAAGTATATGTTTTTAATATTTAGATATGGTTTGGGTTGGTGAGAAAGTAGTTACACGCTCAATTGCTAAGAATCATTGGGGATTTAAGATGACCCTTAATAATTTTTTTAAGGGTCATTTGTCTTTGTTGACTGTATGTTGGTCACGTGGCACATTTGTATACCGGTTCAATTTACAGGTCAGGCTAAGTGTTATTAGGATTTATCATAATGAAATTCTCAGTAACAGCACTGTGTCTGATGTGCCTGAAAAATGGAAGTAGGCTCGCTTATTGTTATGTAGGACCTAAAAAGATAATGTCGAAACGAGAATGCATCTCTGCATAACCCTTAATTGAATAGAAATAAATGATACAGGCTTGAGTACCTATTTATGCATGTATTTATTCAGGTCTTTGTTGTAAACCTATCTTTTTGAATAATGAACAAAAAAAAAAGAATGAAACTCACCTCGTATCTCCTACAAAGAACGGCAAAGGTATATTCCAACAGCCACGTTTCATGTTTACGAAGTAGTATTTAACAAAAAGAAAATCGAGTTTATTTTTAATTTGCCTCAAACATTTTTTCATGCATTTGCATACAATAATGCCAAAAATGTACGTGAGGCGAGAGTCAATCAGGCCGGTCGGAGCGAACGCTTTGTTTAAAAAAACAGCGCTTTTTAAAGCATGCCCGTTAAAGGCGAAATGTTGAAAATATCAAAAGCCTTCAATCAGAATAGCTTTTGGTTGGCATTTTAATAATTTCTGTTATTAAATTTTTCACATCAATCTATTGATAGTGTGGAGCGGTATAGCGAAATTGACGATTTTTTAAAGGAACTAGCTTTTGTTCACGACTCCGTCCGCGTAGACTACAGGGTTGGGTTCAGAAAGAAAATAAGTTGTAGCCTTTGATTGAAGAAATTCGTGTAAAGTTACTAATCTTATATAGCCTGCATCTCAAAATCCTTTCTTAAGGGATGCCTGCGTCATAATAACTTTACGCATGCAAAGTCTCAGCCCGATCGGTTTAAAATTGACAAAGTTTCATACAAAGTTTCATCCCCTATTTTATCCTCTTGGGTGTAGAATTAATCAAAATCCTTTCTTAGCGGATGCCTACGTCATAACATCTATCTGCATGCAAAATTTCAGCCCGATCCGTCCATTGGTTTGGGCTGTGCGTTGATAGATCACTACATATGTCAGTCAGTCAGTTTGAGTTATATATATTTAGATATAAGATTAGCGAAAACACGTGCAGTTGTGCACATTACCATAAAGAAAAAATGTCCTAGAAACAAGACAAAGAAGATACTCCTATCTCTCTTTACTTGATACTCTAGAGGTAAGACTACCTTAAAACCAATTAAGCAAATCCTTTTAAATCGAAAAATTAAACCTCAATACGCTACGTACCTACATCAATATCAGAATATCACACATTTCTTCACTCAGTTTATAGCAACATCATTCATCTCATCATCATCATTCATCTCAGTTTATAGGAACTCGGTTATATCCCTACCTCGGTAAAACTGAGAAAATGTAGTAATATAAGAAAAACATAGTTATCAACTTGGTGTTGAAATTTTATAAAAAAAAATATGTTTATTATCTACGGTTTTAAAACGCCACCTTTTTGAATCGGTTGTTTTACATCTACATGTATTGAAGTCGTGATGGCCTCGAGGTTAAGGCACGCGGTCGAGAATCTTGACGGTCGCGGGTTCAAACCCCAGGTACATACCTAAGACTTTTCGAAGTTATGTGTGTATTTTGTCTTGTGCCAACCCGCACTAGGCCAGCGTGGGGGACTAAGGCCTAAACCATCTAAATTGTAGAGGAGACTCGTGCCCAACAGTGGGACGTATATGGGCTGATGATGATGATATGCGATATCCTTATGCCGGAGTATTATATGCTTTTACAGGCTTTGCAGGAAGGACCCAGAACTGTAGGCTGCAGTGAACACGTTCGACATATACATACATACATGGCCTCACGCCTGTATTCCCCGAAGGGGTAGGCAGAGGTGCATATCGGCACTCACATTTCGCCAGGTATCACCACGTAACAGGAGGCGAGTTTATTGCCGTTTATCGGACACATTTCCAGACTCCGTGGTACACTGAGAATTTTCTAATGGAAAAACCCAATAACATAATCTTGCCTGGGACTCGAAGCCGGGATCTCCAGATCAAGAGGCAGGCAGTTTTTTACCTGCTCCGAGGCAAAATATACCACACCTTATGGAAAGGACGATGCTGTCAAGCGTATCAAGTATTAAAAATCGCAGAATTATATTGAAACCAATCATAAATAACTTCCATAAGTTTATGACTGTGTTTGAATTCTGAGCTTCTGACTCCTCGAGACTATCGCATCACACTTTAACTTCGTAATTATTATTTTTTTTTTTATTCTGGCACGGCAAAGTGACTCCACTTTACCTGATGGTAAGCACAATGGAGTCCAAAAAATAATACCGACCAGCGAGTAACGATATGGTCACACGCTTTTTATGATGAATCGCGTTTTTGGTACTGAATAAAATAATAAACCCGTCACAAAAAGCGGTTATCACGCGAAATAAAATTCACGGCCAGATAAAAATTATGAAATTAAAATATTCATGGCCGGGTCGGGACGACGTGATTTTTTTAGAATTTTAATTCAAATGGAACTCGTAAGATTTGCATAATTAAGTGGGAATTTTATGGACATTTTTCGCGATGTTATGAATAGATTTCGATCTGTGACGGGTTGACGCGCATATGGAGTGAAATTAAAATGTTTTTTTAAATAAATTTATTCACCTAACTGCCACATATATACATAGAGAACTATAGGTCAGAAGACCCCGCACTAAGGTACCTACAAGTCCTACGTCATGGGTATCAGAAACTACAATAGACTTCTCATGGCTGAATACTGAAACGCTACTTAATCTGAGGGCGACTTATATTTATGTGGCTGTTATAATTTAAGCGGTATACTGAAACATCATTTATCGGTTTTAAGACTGTGATTAACTAATGCCCACTTAAATTTGCATAAATGGCAACATTACCAAAAAAAGTTATTTTACATGACATTTTTTAAGTATATACCGCTTAAATTATAACAGCCATTTAAATATAAGTCGCCCTCAGATTAAGTAGCGTTTCAGTATGCGGCAATCAGTCTCCCAAACACCCAAACCCGATAAATATTTGCGAACCATACTAAAATTTATAATATTGAAACTGGATCGAAACTTATTGAAGTAAGGATGCTAGAATATTATTTATAAACTAAAAGGTAAAATAATAATACCCAACTCTACACAAGCTTAAATGAGGCCTGAGTCTTCTGAGACCAAAATCCTTATTAAATATGTTTTTACCATTGAATGATGAAATGACATTCTGAACCAAGTATCGGAAAACTCGAACCAAAAATAATACCATGTCGAGTCTATTATTTATATTATGCACGAGTCAAGGACCGTAATTCATTTCGAATGGGACAAAGGAGTCACTACTGCAACCCGCTATTTGCATTTCAATGGGATGGTTTATCGTATTAAAATAATAATCTCGCTTTTGAACTTTGTACGGCGGTTAATTCATTTTAGAAGTAGATAAGCGAGCGACATATATATCTGTCGTTGAGGAGTTTCTTTTCTGGGAAGAGATAAGCCGTAGCACATTGGACTGAATCGGATTAATAATACTTTAAAAAATCTTGAGATATGTCGGTTAGATTTAAAATAAAATATAATAAAATTTAAAATAGTGAATAATATCCCGTTTAGTCTTAAACTGAATGAAATACGTAAGTGAATCTGTATATACCTATAAAAATTACTGATCTATAAACACAAGAGCCAGCTATTGGACGGATTTCGCTGAAACTCAGCTTACGAAGTTGATACCCACTAAGAAAAGATTTTCCTAAATATAAAAAAATTCCAAATATTATTTTCCGCCAGGGCATGAAACCCGTTTCATTCAACCCGAAACCCATTTCAACTTCCGAGTCCACAGTACCTACTCGTATTTAATGAAAATGATTGGCAAGATCTATGCATATTAATAAAAAGGACACGAACTAGTGGAAATAAAGGTCTATAAATTTTATTTTACTCTCAATAATTTCGTGCCTGACCCGTTTCGATCACCCTTCTTCTAAAATACGTCCATATGATATATGTGCAGGTTTAGGGTCAATGGAACTATAAAATATCCAATAAAAGACCTATCAAATAATCTTATCAAATCATCATCAGCCCATTATATACGTCCCACTGCTGGGCACCGGCCTCCCCTATCAAAGAGAGGATTTAGGTCTTAGTCCACCGCGCTGGTTTTCTTCTGAGATTCTCGACCGCGCGCCTAAACCTCGAAGCCATCATTACTTATTATTATCCAAGTATTTTTGAATATCTGGTTCCGTTCAGTAATTAGTGAGACAACGTCACTCGGTCTCCGGTTCGTAAAGTTCGTGCCCCGAGTTAGCTAATGCTCTACGCAGTTACCACGTGTCAAAGTTTAGAGAATTCCGCCGCTAAGCCGGAATTTTATTTGACAAGGGCGCAAGGTGGCGAGTTTGCAGAGTTAAAACTTTGTCATATTTCAAGTTTTACGTTGGATTTAAAATTAATGTTGAGAGTATTTGCAGTGCTTTTGGGAAAGGGATTAAGAGTATATAATTATGTGTTCTTTAAAATACTTCGTATGACCCGAAAATAAATATAAATTGGTCTCTCATGTCAATACTCAAACACAGCTAGAAAAAATTGTGTGTGAAATGTACTTTTTTTGCTCTCGAGAGGAACGCTGATTATGGCTCTACTTCTCGCCAGCCCTGGGGGAGGAGGGCAGGAAGCGTATATCAAGATCACCGTCCTTTCAGCCTGGCGCGCGGCCCACGTCACATCCGCGCAGATGTTAATGCCGGGATGGGTCCCTAAAAAAATCCCTATGTCGGCATACCGACCAAATACCCCCGGTCGCCATCTCCGCGCCATGAGGAACAACCACTGTGCACGAAAGAAGCGCCCACCGTTATTCCACAGCGGCCTGTTGCACCTCCGAGACTAAATCGTCTCGGCCCTCTCGGAGTTTTAGGTGGGGCCGTAGCACGCTCACTAGTTTGGTTCGGGTGCTCCAGTTGTGGGTGGGCACCCGAAACGGACACAGGTCGCAGTGCCGCCGCCCCTCTCGGGGTCACTTTTAGTAAGGACGCATTGCCCCCGCAGTGCGCCCAGCGAACCCAAGGGCCCCTTTCAGTCGCCGTCTACAATAGGCAGGGGATACCATGGTGGGATTCTAACGCCCCCTTGCCTCAAGGCAGGTGTGAAATGTACCTACCTCTGGTTACCTCTTCGGACATACAAGCGTGTGTATCTATAGTAATTATTTGCTTGAAGAAATAAAAATATTGCATAAGTATAAATAATATACGAAAGCTATAAAAGCTAATTCATAATATTTTTAAACATAAGTAAGCATTTATTTAATAATTATTTTTATAATTTAAACATAAGTTATTTACGACCTCTTAGATGGCTAGAGAATTTGACGCTGGAAATTCCCAAGCATAGTACCCCTTTTCTTGGCAATTCATTTACAGTGCATGCCGCTCGCTTGTGGAATGATCTCCCTTTATTTATAAGACAAGTTCAGTCGTTGACTACTTTTAAAAGTAGTCTCAAAGCACACTACACTAAATCTAATTGATCTTGTTACCGTCGAATATATTTGTATATTTTATAAGTAAGCTATAAAAGCTAATTCTAAATATATTTTTTTAAATTTTTCTTTGCATAAAAGAGATCATAAACAAATCGATTTACATTTTCCGTACCGTCGTCTTCTTCACAAACACATAAACATATTTCTCTTACATTCAAAACCATATCCTAAAATAACCTTAAATAGTTTCGTCACGTATCAATGATACACTAAAAGGTACAACGAGCCACAAATTACAGTCCCTACTGAGTAACAAATAACTTATGTGAACGTTCTTTTAGGAGGTCAAACGAGCGTAATTCGTAATTGGAATTCAGTGTAAAGAAACGTTACAAAGGAATGCTCAAGATTGCACCGTGACGGTATGTATCGTCTCGTTGAAAAGTGCTTTAATTTCCTTTATTTTTGCTCGACGAAACGATCTTTTTGGACCTATCTCACAACACGCCACTGTTACTCCTATGCTCCAGGATCAACAGCGGAACGCACAGTATTGACGCCGAGCATTGAAGATCACGGAATCTAAGGGAACTTATTTTTGTCATGATCCTGCAACGAGTGTATTTAGAAATAAAAAATTGGAGGAGTTGGAGACAATGAGTAGTCCACTTCCCTCCACAGCAAAGCGATGACAAAATATTGAACTATGAGGTTTAACCCTTACTGTAAAGATCGATCTGATTTGACTGTTTCAACAGAGTGTTATATACTCAGCCTATCGCCGTCCACTGCTGAACGTAGGCCTCCCCAAGAAAGCGCCAACCATACCGGTCTTGAGCAGCCCTCATCCATCCGTTACCCGCCACCTTTCTCAAGTCGTCGGACCATCGTGCTGCAGTAAGTAGTGAGATATTTCATCATAAAAATGAAAAAATGCCTATGTTACTTCTGAAGTTCCCTTCTATATTGATAACAAAAATCATCATTTAAATCCGTCAAGTATCTTTTCCGTTTATTCGTTACAAAAATACTAATATACAAACTTTTTCTATTTATGACATCAGCATAGATTTATATCTCATAAAAATCAATTAACAAAAAACTATATTAAGTTGAAAATGAAATTTAAAATACATACATACATTATTTGAAAAATAAAACTTTGAATAGAATATAAAAATATCATATCATAATCTGTTGTGCCGGAGTGTACACTCGACGCTCTATTGGCTGAGCGGAAGTTCCGGTTGGCGCCGGAAATGACTGACACGATACATCACGTACATGTGCCCCGTTTGAACTTTACATTCAACACAATCCGACGTAATATTACTAGTGTTGCCAATTTTTATTAGAAGAAATAGAGTATGATTTCTATGGAAGTAAAAATTGTTGTAGTTATCACTTTGTCGTGTGACAAAAAAAAGATTATGGAGGTTTAAAAAATGTATTTATTTTAAATAAAAAGACATTCTTTGTACTTTTTGCAAAAAATAATAATTTTTCATTTTTTTTCTAAGAATCGTACGACTCCAATCAATTTTACTCTTGTTAACAAGTAAGCTAATTTTAAGTAGCATTTTATTAATAATAGGTATGCAATATATGTATGACTGGCGATAGTATCTATAAGTAAACATTATGTATAAATGAGTTGATGAATTTTTTGCCGGGATTTTTTTTAACCTCAATGTGTTGAGACCGCGCTTAGGTAGACGTAGTGTAGGACGTCCTGCAGCACGATGGTCCGACTAATTGAGAAAGGTGGCGGGTAGCGGATGGATAAGGGCTGCTCAAGACCGGGATGGTTGGCGCCTACTTGGGGAGGCCTTCGTTCAGCAGTGGACGGCGATAGGCTGAGAATTCTACATCTACATGGTTATTGGTTATTTTCCAAAACATATTTTTAGAATATGGTTGGCAACCCTAAATATTACTAACTGTTGTCCTCACGATTGGAACGGTAATTCTTGCTTCAAAGAAATCCTGTTCTTTGTCAGTAATTTTGGTAAATACGTACACAATATTTTTTGGGTGCTTTGTTCTAGTCATTTCCTTTAATAAGGCTTTTGTTTTGAAATAACTACGGCTTCATATTGTTGAGGGCTTCAATGTTTTTTACTGGTTGTATTGTACTAGCTGGGCGAAATTTCTTTAAATCATGTACTCTAGTTCCTTACCTAAAGTCGTATCTATTTTCATACCAAAAATCATTTAAATCGGTCCAACGGTTTTGTCATAAACAGATAGAAAGAGTTACATTCGCATTTATAATGATAGTATGGATAGAGATTTAATAATTTTTGTGGCTGCGAATTTTATGCGAAGTGTATATGTATAGTAAGACAGGTAATAATATAAAATTTGCATCCTAAGTTCTGTAGCATACAGGCATAAAACCTGTCTACGAGAACAGTATATATTGTCTTTACATTCGCTAATTTTCTGGATCAATCCAGGGTGAGTTTATGTGTCATTCATCATCATCATCATCATCAGCCCATATACGTCCCACTGCTGGGCACGGGCCTCCTCTACTACCGAGAGGGTTTAGGCCTTAGTCCACCACGCTGGCCTAGTGCGGGTTGGCGGACTACACACCTAAGAAATTCCTAAGAACTATTAGGTGTGCAGGTTTCCTCACGATGTTTTCCTTCACCGTAAAGTACGTGATGATTCATTGTGAATACACACATAACTTCGAAAAGTCAGAGGTGTGTGCCTGGGGTTTGAACCTGCGACCGCCGAGATTCTCGACCGCGCGCCTAAACCCCGAGGCCATCACTACTATATGTCATTATACAGTATAATAGATACAAGGGTGAAGGTACAAATTCGTAGTCCATTATCCAACAGAGTTATATAAACTTTAGTGTTTTAAAATTTATTTACTCATTCATTCTTGTACATAATTACTTCATTACAAAAAAACGAAATTGAACTTAATGTCCTTTTTACAAGTGGCGGTCTTATTACTCATGGCAATTTATTACAGACAACCTTTGGATGGATTGAAGAGGAAAATAAGCATAAAGTGTATAGAAAAAGGCCAAGAAATCTAAATATATATAAAACGCACAAATGAATTCATAATTATATAAATACACATACATGTGTATATATTATAGTGTATGTATATTTTTTGACTGCATCGTTGTCTAGCGGCAAAAATGTGGTTTTTCCACTAGGACATTCTGAGTAGCAGCGGTGTTTGTAAACGTGCTAAAAACGGCAATATGGTTGCAAAATACTTACTACTTACCATTTTATATTAAAAATGAAAATACAAAAAACATGGCCTTAAACCACGCCAATTGAATGAAGCTGCATCGGAATCAATCAATTGACTCTCCACCGGCATGCGCTGCACAAGTTTTAAAAGTCAATAAGTCAATAATTCAACGCGACTGCGGCGCTCGTGCCATGAAAAACTTCAGCTAAACAAGATACATCGCTGTTTCCACAAGTATCAAGAACTTCTTAGTTCCATGTCGGCTGAATGCTCAATTATTCATTGGCTTCTTGATACTTGGATGTACACCGCTCCTGTAATTTGTTGAATTGCTTGAGAATACAATAAGGATACGTAGTCAGTCTTTTCTGTTGATGTTCTTGTTACATTTAAATAAATATCTTGAAAAATAACGCTCATTTAGTACTGCTAATTCATTGCAAATTAATTAGTTCGCTATGTTTAACTAGTATCTTAATTCTCAGCCCATATACGCCCCACTACTGGGCATGGACCTCCTCTACAACTGAGAGGGTTTAGGCCTGAGTCCACCACGCTGGCCTAGTGTGGGTTGGCTGGCTACACACCTAAGAAATTCCTGACGATGACGATAATAAGCTCGTCATAGTTGTTTCGATTACATTACGATATACGCCAGGGATTATCATAGTCTTTTATTTGGAACTTTTTTTGGACTGCAATAACCATAATAATCAAAGTTGTTACGTTACTGTCAACATAACAAACAAAGTTAAATACATAAACTGATTAAAACCACCACAAGAAAACTGGTAATTCTCGCAAAGCGCACCATACAATGTCGGTTTTATAGAAATACGAAACTCAGTGATTTTAATACGCGCTCGCGAAAAAATGCATTAAAACCGACGCCGAAAATAAAGTTATTCTGACAAGTTAAAAGTGCGCCAGGCCGTCGCCTCGACGGAAATATGCAAAATATATTGCGCACACTAAATCAGTTTTGCTACAAAAAGTTCTCTCGGCGGCGAATGAAGTTTTCATTGCATATGGAAGATCCAAAAATGTACTTGAGTAAAGAGTTGTACAAAAATGAAAGCGCCCTATGGTTGGGACTTATTACGCAGACGGGCGCAGGGTTGAGAACATATAGAACTGACATTTCAAGCAAGGGAATAATCGGTATAAGAACAGAATTTTAAACTACCTCGTTGCTTCTGAAGTAGATGATATGTGCAGTTGAGAGGCTCAGAGACTGGAGACACGAAACCATTTACAAGAGAAATCACATAGAAACGATATATCCTGTCAATTCTATAAATTCAGTTTTTGCTTTGATTTCACCATTAAAATTTTATTTTTTTTTTAGCCCCAAAGATTGGGCAATGTGTTGAAATATGCTTGGGGAATGGCAATTTATGCTCGCACTTTTACTCGCGAAACATAAAAGGTGGAGTAACACGGCTCTAGAAATTCACCTTTTGCGCAAGAGGGTACTAAAAATTACATACACCTTCTTGTTGTCAACCCTTACTAGGCCAACGTGGTCAGGCCTAATCCCTCTCCGATGTAGAGTTTGGCCGGTGCCCAGCAATGGGACGTATATGGGCTTATGATAATACTATTTTGACAATACCAATGGTTTGCCTATAATTACATTTTATTTATATTTATTCGTATTAAAAACACATTACCTGACGGTGAACCCAATTCTGATCAAACAGAACTTCATTGTCGAGAGATACTTCCATACCGAACTTTTGATACGCTTCTCAACGCTACACTTTTTAAGTCGACAAAATAAACTTCAAAAAAGAAATTCTAACTAACACTTCACACATTGAAAATTTCCGCAAAAATTAATATTTAAAGTCTTGGTTAATTTTAAATACTATTTTACTTTACGTATATGAGCTGATGATCATGATGACGATGATTCGGAGAAAACCTCAAAAAATATAGATATTTTTGCGCCTCTAACAAATCGCCGAGGTCTATCCCACACTCACTTGTAGGAAGCAAGCCAGCGGACTGTAGATTAAATAAAATAAATTAAACCTAGAAAATACACTATAATCCGACCGAATCATATTATTCCGCGGGTATTTCGTAAATGACCGTACGTTTTACCTGTTACATTTATAATTAATGCGTTCAGGATTGCATCTCCAGTTGCTTTTATTACGTTGTGATTTTAGTTGTATTTTACTTTAATAATTATAGTTCAAAATGTATTATTTAAAATGAGTATTCCTTTTGAGTATTATTATTTACCACTACTTTTTTCTTAGGTGTGTAGTCCGCCAACCGGTACTAGGCCAGCGTGGTGGATTAAAGCTTGAACCCTTTCAGTTGTAGAGGAGGCCCGTGTCCTACAGTGGGACGTAAAAGGGCTAATGATGATATACTACTACAGTGTTCTACAAGATAGAGCATGAGTCCAAAAAGGCTTAGAAATAATCGCAAAAGGAGTCTACGGTAAACTAAACTACTTTTCGGGCACATTTACAGATTCAGTGCTGCTACTAAATATTTCCTGGTGGAAAAACACTTTGCCCGACTCGGGAATCAAACCCGGAACCTCTGGATTGTACAGCACATACTTGTAACTTGATCACAAGGAAGTCAACAAAATAAATAAATAATGAATGCTAAAGTAGTTCTTATCAAATCGGGATACTGGCCGTAATGATATCCAATGGCAAATGCAGTGCCATTCAAATAGTATGGAAACTATGCTAGCCAGCAATGGCGACTATTATGTATTATTTATTTATTTATTTATTTACACTTTATACATATATTATGTAAAGGTGGACTTAATGCCTGCGGCATTCTCTTCCAGTCGAACCTTAGATGGTGCAGAGATGAAAAGCGTAGGTGTAAATTAAATTATAATATACTACACACAATATTAAGCTAATACATAAATACAATAGAAAAAAAACCATAATTATCTTAAATACATAATAAAATTATAATATATATACATAAATAAATACATAAGGTTTAAAATACAATAAATACATACATACTATTGTTGTGAAGAATCTGCCATTCTGGTTGTTAACAACTTTCGAACTGATACAATTCTACCAACTTAATTTATTCATAATTCTATATCTTTTGAATAACTCAATACTAATTTATGAATGCAACTCTCTTAGGAGGTTTAACATGAATTGACAGTATCAAGTGATAGCTGTCGGGTAATGAATAGATTTGTTTATAAACCATTCACTTCCATCAGTGGATATAAAAAATGTGATAAATTCTAGTGGTTCTGTTCTTAGATGTCTTGCGGCAGGTAATATTTCATTTATCAGTGTTCTGAAACAATACAACATAGAGAAATAGTCGTCGCTAAGTTGTTTTAACGCGATTATTTGAGAGCCTAGTCAAATTGGACTAGCAAGCTAGCTAAGACTGCCAACCCGCATTAGAGGCCAGCGTGTTGGACTAAAGCCTAAACCCTCTCAATTGTAGAGGAGGCCCGTGCTCAGCAGTGGGATGTATGTATATGGGCTGATGGTGAAGCTAGTTTTTAATATAATTTAGTTTATTTACCACATTTAAATGATTCGAGTGCAACTTCCGAATTACGGAATCACGTGTAAATTTCACCGAAGTTGAAGCTAGAATTTGCGATGCAACTCGTCAAAAGTCACGAGTTTGCGGCGCGGCGCCCCTCTAACCCACTTTTTAATGACGGCAGATAAACCTAAGCTAAGGCGAAGCTCTTTACTGTGACCAACTTAGCGTTCACTGCGGCAAGTTCCCTCTAACTTAACTAACTGCATTACGCGGTTTTACGTGCTCGGTTTGAGAAACCACTTCACCACTTGTGTCGGTAATTGTTTTCATTTATACACCCAGTGTACATCATCTATATTTTGAGTAAGTAGCTGGGTGTTGTAGGTTGCAAATTTCTAGTGGAGAACTTTTAGGTGTGCAAGTTTGTTACGATGTTCTTTGCCGTTTAATTACGTCATAGGTTATTGTTTATAGACAAATTACTTTTTTTTTTTTGTGATATTCTTTTTTTATTTCTTTTTTTTTGTTTTCTTTGTTTAATAATATTAATTTTGCTAGTAGATTTATGAAGATAAATTACTGTATTTTATTTTATCATTTGATTAACACATATCACAGACTTTTACGCACTTATTATTATTTTTTGTTTTTAATTGTTAGTTAGTTTAGTTATGAGTGTCACGTTCTAGTACTAATATTTACTTTTATGCAGCAACGAACAGGATTCCAAAATTATATCGAATACTGAGAATTATACATACATGCATACATAACCTCACGCCTGTATTCCACGAAGGGGTAGGCAGAGGTGCAATTCAGCACCCGCCTTTCACTAATTGTTTTTTTAAGACCCATGTAATGGGAGATGAATTGGCGTTTTTCGGGCATATTCTAATACTCCGTGCAGTTAATGAAAAATTCTTAATCGATAAATTAAATAAAACTGTGCCCAACCTTGAATTTGAAAAAACTTGTGCCGCGAGACCATGTGGCAGTCCTGTGGGATGATGAAATTACGTAGTAAGTACTGAAATTACATCATCATCGTATACATATGTACGTCCCACTGCTGGCTTACACCTCCGCTACAACTGAGAGGTGTTACTTTAACGCATTATTAATATCAGTGTACTGTTGTAGTATTCACTAATTTATTAATGTGGGGTAAGGACTGCGCGTGTGATTTTCATTTATTTATCACATCTTGATGTATTAACTGTGATTTGTGAATCCTTTATCCTCTATTACGTGTACATCGTTAATATATGCGTCTATACTATATGCTTGTTACGTATTACTGACTGATGCGATGACGTAGTAAGTCGGGATTGAACAGAGGGTATGGAAATACACAGGTCAATGTACCGCTGAAAATCGTCACTGTTTTATTCGATGTTAACTATGAGTTATAAGTAGTGGCCTCGAGATTTAGGCGTGCGGTCTAGAATCTCGGCGGCCTTACAACATTTTTGTGTGTATTCGAAATGAATTATCACGTACTTTAAAGGCCAAGGAAAACATCGCGCGGCACCCTACACACCTAAAAGTTTTAAGGAATTTCTTAGGTGTGTTGTCTGCTAACCCGCAATAGGCCAGGGTGGTGGACTAAGGCTCTCCACTAGAAGGTTTAGACCCTCTCAGTGGTAAAGGAGACCAGTAATGTTATTGACTTTTTCCATTAGGAAATATTCAATAGCCGCACTGAGTCTGGAAATGGGCCCGAAAAACAGCAGTAGACTCGCCCTCTATTACGTGGGACAGATACATACCTGGCGACTATGCATCTCCGCCTACCTCTTCGGGGAATTCAGGCGTGAGGTCATGTATGTATTTTTTTCTATTTATTTTATTCAGCAGCTCCTCAGATTAAGGTACGAATATATCTCCGTATTATTCCGTATTCCTTGATCTAGATATCTGTAATCGCTGTCGACCATCAATGTAACTAATTGGCCGTGTAATTTATGCGGCCGGTCACTTTGAATAATGACGTCAGTTTGTGCGCAAACCGCTCGCCTCCGTATTGGTGTTTGCCGTTGGGTGGTTCGCGGGCTGCTGTCCAAGCTTTGTGACATGCCTTATTAGTCTTGTTAGGGGGATTACGTTAAATATTCTTATTACTGCGCTCTTCATCAGGTTTCTCGTCACTTCGTCATGATATATTGATGAAGTGAAAGTAATAGAACGATGAAGTACCTGTAGATTGGTTTTTGTTTGTCCTCAAGTACATAGAATTTTTTGAATAAATAAATACACACAACAGTCACATACATAATTCTGACTCCACACTAAGATACGAGTCATGTCAACAGAAACTATGAGAGACTTTTCAGCCTCACAAACACCCAGACACGAAACAAATATTTGTGGATCACTTGTGGTATTTGGCCGTCTGTGCTACAGACTCTGTATTTTACCTTCTTCAATATTTATAGGGTTTAATTTGTCACTTAAGAATCTTTGTGTTCCGATAGTCATTGTTCGAATAATTCTTGGAAACTTCCTCTACATTTCTCTAAACTTAACATTGCAACATATTTAATATACATACCTATCTGTTATTAAAAAATATTTACTACCTTAACACATCCTATGCATCAAGTGTTTCCCTAGCAGTCATTAAAAAAAACAATATTGGAGAACAAGGCGTTAAGAGAATATACCAAACGCATTTACAGACTCAGAGGCACGGCTCAGTTCCCTCCTCAAAGAAATCTTTGAAAGTACAAAGAAAACTAGGAGTGCTTAAGACACCCGGCTGGTTTATAAGAAAGCGGTAAATAAGAAGCGCCTAGATTCAACGAGGATCCTTTAAACTCCCACCAAGAAATAATAAAACGGATTGTTCGCAGAATACTACTGTACTTTTGAATTCTTTTCTACTATTTATACGTGGAAGTGATTTCGCGTTTTTAAAGATGTTAGGAGCGAATGTAACTTGTGCTTTGGGTTCCGTTAATTTAATTGTGTAAGTAAACACAAATTGTGATTGCGTCTTTTTGTTAATTTTCTACCATGGCAAAGTTGCTAGAAACGAATGTGATAATATCCCTCACCAGTTGATAAAATTATATATATAGGTATATATATATATATAATATATATATATATTTTTTGGGTCAGACATGTCAAGTAGTGATGGCCTCGAGGTTTTGGCACGCGGTCGAGAATCTCGACGGTCGCGGGTTCAAACCCCAGGCACACACCTCTGACTTTTTGAACTTATGTGAGTATTCACAATGAATTATCACGTACTTTAACGGTGAAGGAAAACATCGTGATAAAACCTGCACACCTAAAAGTTCTTAGAAATTTCTTAGGTGTGTAGTCCGCCAACCCGCACTAGGCCAGCGTGGCGGACTAAGGCCTAAACCCTCTCAGTTGTAGAGGAGGCCCGTGCCCAGCAGTGGGACGTATTTGGGCTGATGATGATGGGTCAGTATTGTGTTGTAGTGGAGACCCCGCTTAGGTAGACGTAGTGTAGGACGTCTTGTAGCACGATGGTCCGACGATTCGAGAAAGGCGGCGGGTAGCGGATGGATAAAGGCTGCTCAAGACCAGGAAGGTTGGCGCCTACTTGGGGAGACCTTCGTTCAACTACGTGCGTCTTTGTCGTCGTCGACTGAGCCTGTTTATGCCCCCGGAAACACTACGTACACTGCAGGGTGCGAATGCCCCCACGGTCAAAGCTATTTGTACTTGCTGAATCGTTTTGTCGCTGGGGTCCAAGATGTCGACCTATTTGATAATGCTGTAATGCATATTATTAACTCCTTTAAATATTATTTTAGTTATATTTGTTTTGTATAAATTTTTTTATTATTCGGCATGTGACGATGCACAGCATCTGTGAGAGTGCGTCATTCTTCTATTCACTCTTCCGGTCAATCAACCATCCTTTTGTCTTCCGTTTCCGCTTCGCTTCGACCAATCAGCGAGCGGCAATGTCACGTGGTCACAGGCGATCTGTATTATATAGTCCAGATCGCACGATTTTTGTTCATAGCGTCGTTCTTTTTTGAAGAGGCAACATCAAGCAAAAGATACTGGTGATCAATATTTATAGATCCTATATTATATGTATAATGGAAGATAAAGCATATGGCGATGCAAGACGCCATAGCGACATATTGGACCTTGATTTACCGTCAGAGGAACGCTCTGCACCAGATGTCGAGGATTTTTAGGGCCTTTGCAAGCGCCTAGCTACACACCCATAAAAGAATAAAATAACAAAGCAATAACGGTGAGTTAATTGATAATTTAGCTTTACTAGTGTGTACTTTAACTTAATTATTGTACGGTGGCATAAATACGCCTCGGAGCCCGTGGCGGATCGTGCCATGCCTTTATCCCCAGGTCCTGGCGTGTTATTACTACAAAAAAGACAAACGCCTGGGCAAGAGCCGATGTACAGTCCTTCTACCCTCGGATTATTAATAAATGGCGACAAATTGAAATAATACCATAGCGGCATTAAAACAATTGTGCAAGTTCCGTCCGAATGACACTGGTTATTTTTTAGCGTTATGACAAACCAGATTGAAAAGATGTCTGGTATTTAGATGCCCAAAAGTAACATAAGGCTTCGTCCGGATTTACAGAGGTAAATTAATGATGAATTACTTCCCTTATCAAGGAGTAAAGATTACACTGCAGATTCAAAAGGAATTGTGGCAGCTATAGGTAATGTCTTACTTACTTAATGTAGATTGCTTAATAATAATTTGCAACAATTATACAGATTTTCTTCAGAATACGAGCAGACTAAAAAGAATTTGCGAGAGATACCTTCAAACTCTAGATATTTTTATTTGGCGGGTTTCGACTTCAGGCGTATGTACAAAATACTGAGAGTGACTACAAGTGGGACCCTCCCTGGTACATCCGAGAAAGAGCCGCCGCGAAACCGCCAAGCTTCTGAATATATCAAGTAAACGCATCGAGAGCGTTCCCTTCACACACAGGACAACGGAAACCAAGTTATTAACAAAGGTAACTCCAATTTGAAGCAAATCCTTTCACTAATCTCACACTTTTCAGAACAAAGGTTTAAACAATCAAAAGAAGAGCTGGTCAATGGGCTCAAGGCCGCCGCTGAAAAGCGTGTTTATGGAGGCTGCCTGCGAGCGTATCGCAGGTAGTGGCTTGCGCTTTGGGCTTCGGAGGCCCTTCTCGATTTAATTACGGGAATGCGCCTGCCATTTAACCTCCCAACCTCTGCTGATCTATATCACAAGGTTGCTACGTCGTTGGTTTCAAACCAAGCAATCGGCCGAAATGTCACCTCAGATCGCAGGAGGCTGTCTGCGAGCGTATCGAATTGATTACGGGAATGCGTCTGCCATTAACCTCCAAATTTCTGCTGATCTACCCATCACAGAGGTTGCTACGCCAGTTCCAAGCTAAGCAATTGGCCGAAATATCACATAGAGAAGAGATATCATATCTCAGCGAGTGAACCTCCAGGTTTCAGATCAGAATCGTCTGGGACCAAGTTATTTATCGACAATGTTTGTTTCAAAAAAGAAATATGGAAGCAACAGGGGAATATTCAATATTAAAAGTTTTCCAAATTCCTCTCTTCTTACAAAAGTGGTGGTGTCGATGTTAAAGATCGACCTTTCATCGCCGTATTTTCACGTAATCAATGCAGAGGGCCACCGCCGATTTTTGAGACTTGTCTCCAAAGGGCGAGTTCTACAAATGAACAGTTTACCCTTCGGAATGTCATGTGCGCCCGGGGATTTCTCATCTCCAACAAATTGGATTGCTCCATATCTACGCTCAGAAGGAATTACGGAGGTTCGTATATTTGGACGATTTTTTAATAGCATGTCAATCGATGCATCTATTTTGGTTGTGAGTGCAAATGATTCTGGCGACGCACAAGTCACTGGAGGGGACGGTCAACTAAGAAAAGTCTGTGATGTATGACCTACTCAGGTAAAAGTATCTCAGGTTGATTCGGAATGCGAAGCTGAATCACAGGGGTTTACCAGAAAAGAAAATTCAAGCATTGCTTCCCAGCTTGAGGCGAGCTATTGCCGGGCAAACGATGTCATTGAGAGGGCTATTAAAATAATAGATTATTTTGTGTTCACTGAAATTCGCCATTTTGTTGTTTCCAAGGGACCGACTGCACTGTCGTTTCTTGCATCTGTTCCGTAGAAGTATCTCCAGATTAACGCCATGGAGAGAAACGGGTTTTCCACCTGCAACAAACGAGCAATCTGGAGTGGTAGATGGCAACCTTGGAATGACATCAGGTGGCGGGCAACTTGTTTTCGGGATGAACCCAGCATATACATCCGAATACGGCTGGGGAACACGGCTGCCTTCGCGACATCAAGCAAATTGATGCCCCCCTCTGGTGAGTTTTTTGTTGTTTACTGGTGAGGGTTATTTACAGAAGTGGGTGCGATATGGCAGTGCGGTCACTAATTAAGCAGCCAACATATGGCGCTCCAGATATAGGTCGCACTGTCGTATCTTATATACAGAAGAAAAAGAAGGACGAGACCCCTCATACTTTTTGACTACACAAATTCTAGCGCTTTTGGAAAAGACTGGACATGTCAATTTGGGCAGAGTTCATCCCTGGGGGATTGAAAGGAATGTAGCGAGGGAAGCACCCATCCGAGTGGCGCTTCAGCCAGCTGTTGCAGGAATATGTCGTCCCATGAGCGCACCCTATATTTGCCAGCAAAGTTACCTAATACATACATACATACATAAACTCACGCCTGTATTCCCCGAAGGGGTAGGCAGAGGTGCATTTCTGCACCCACATTTCGCCAGGTATGTATCAGTCCCACGTAATAGGGGGCGAGCCTATTGCCGTTTTTCGGGCACATTTCCAGACTCCGCGCTGCTACCGAGAATTTCCTAATGGAAAACCCCAATAACACTTTGCCCGACCCGGGAATCGAACCCAGGACCTCTAGATCGCACGGCACATACTTGTACCGCGAGACCACGAGGGAGTCAGTTACTTAATAGTAATACTTAATAAGTAATTGAAAAATATGCCAGATCTATGGTATCGGGCACTCTGCAAACCGAAAAAATCATCAACTACAGTAAGTATGGATAAACCAAACCACAGGCCTCCATCGAGTTAAAGGAATGGAGATTTATATCTGGAATATTGGAGCTGGAACAATGTCACCAAGGAATGGGCCGAAGCAGAAAAATCCTTCCTTAAATCAATTGGGGAAAATCAACTTACAGCCTGCAAGGAACCGATGGTCAAAATCGTGTAACTATAAAATCTTATCAATTTTTTTAGCACATCTGGTTCTTATGATGGAATTAGCATATCCTACCTTTCTTTTGTCCAAATTAGTTGTGTTGACATTTGGACAAGTTCGAAATAACTAAAACTTTTAATTCATTTTTTTTTTTTTTTTTTTTTATGGTAAAACATACATATAAAAGCTATTTCTCTACAGAAGCCTAATACACAGATGAACATAGATGAACAGATTCGGTACATAGATGAACCACCAATTTGGGATCCAAGCAACATGTGATCTGGTTGGGAGCAAATTCACCAAAAACTTATATTACTTTTTTGAAGCTCGTGGAGGTGAACAGGTACGAGTATACTTCTTTTAGCTTCAGGAAGATGTGTACGCGATCTTACATAATTTCCTCCGGAATATTTCGTGAGTAATGAGTTATATATATTTCACAATCATATAAGCAATCAGGTTGGAAATTGCTAAGGCATTACAATCCTAATGTATGTCCTATATATTGTGTAGAAAAAGTTATAAGCCCTGGGTCTGCACCCGTGCAGTCTGTCTGCACAGGCGCACTATGGATTGTTATAGTGCCATTATCGTTTTAAGACGAGGGCTAAATAGAGGTGCCTCGCCAGCAATCATTGGCGATTGGGAAAAATCTGTGCTTAAAGAAGCAGATATCTCAGCCAGGCAGTATACGTTCCGCAGTAGCATTCTTAGATTGGTACGAAAATTTTTCCAATAGAGATCTTGACACGCGGTAACTGGCGAAGACTTTATCAACAACAAATTAATGGTAAAGCACTACCAGCAAAGTCTAAACTCTCTATAAATTTTGAGCCTGTTTTATAGTCAAAATATTTTTTCTCTATTGTTATTTTTTTTTTTAATTATTATTATTTTTAAATGCATTTAAATTCACAGTTCTGTATTTTTAACCTGCACCATCACATAGCGTCGTTACGTGGTCACCAGGAGTTATAGACAGGTCTCTCACAGATGCTGTGCATCGTCACATGCCGAATAATAGTACAAGTTTTACATAACAATAAAACTTGTATTATTTAGCAGAGACGATGCACAGCATCCCAGTAAGACCTCCTGGTGTGAGACTTCTATGAACAAAAATCGTGCGATCTGGACTATATAATACAGATCGCCTGTGACCACGTGACATTGCCGCTCGCTGATTGGTCGAAGCGAAGCGGAAACGGAAGACAAAAGGATGGTTGATTGACCGGAAGAGTGAATAGAAGAATGACGCACTCTCACAGATGCTGTGCATCGTCTCTGCTAAATAATACAAGTTTTATTGTTATGTAAAACTTGTACTATTATTATTTTTGTGTTTGGTGTATTAACTATTAATCAACTAAACGCTTTGGTGTCATACTGTAAGCTTATGTTGTATTTTAATGTAAATAAATAAATAACAGTGGACGGCGATAAGCTGAGAATGAAAAAATTATAAAAATATGCCAGCCCATTGTTAACTAACCCGGAATACTCTAATACTAAAAATTCTACAAACACCACCCACGGAACGAAACGCAAAATAAATGCTTTCCTATGATTTTTAATTTACTATTACAGCCCTTGTAGACCCGTCCATGCGATCCCCATTCTGAGCTGTCTACAATTGGCTCCGCTTCTTACCGGCTCCTCTGGTCTTTTTTTCACATCAGGCCGAATACATCTTATTCCTCTTCTACAAGGACAACAATGTTTTAGAGAAGGTAAGTGTTAAAAGTGAAAGTCAGTCACTTACCGTCACGTTATTTGCTTCCATTTTTCCTTTTTAAATAATGTAAAAATGATCTTAAGACTGCCTCGTGGTCTCGCGGTACAAGTATGTGCCGTACGATATAGAGGTCCTGGGTTCGATTCCCGGGTCGGGCAAAGTGTTATTGGGTTTTTCCATTAGGAAATTCTCGGTTACAGCACGGAGTCTGGAAATGTGCCCGAAAAACGGAAATAGGCTCGCCCCCTATTACGTGGGACTGATACATACTTGGCGAAATGTGGGTGCAGAAATGCACCTCTGCCTACCTCTTCGGGGAATACAGGCGTGAGTTTATGTATGTATGTATGTATGTGATCTTTAGATTAGTTCTAGTCATGGGCCTTTACTAATTGGTCACCACTGTCCACATAACATGAGATGTAAAATCTGCGTCAATAACGCCCATTGGATCTTACTCTTGTCTTGCTCATCGACGCTCTATTTGGAACTCATCTTACTCGTACGTATTATGTTAAAAAAATGTTATATGAAACAAAACAATCAATGGTTTTTATCTATTGCAAACGGATCCATGACTAGAAGCTGGGAAACCGCTTATCTAGTCCGCCAATACGGGTTCAGTGAAAGATCTGAAAGAATTTTATTTGAATTAACAAATAATTATCGCACTTCTTCGCCGTCTAGTTGTTATGGTTTCTGCTCGTTTTAATAGTCCTACAATTTCTCAGCACCTTTTTTTATTCGTATTCTTTCATGTAAAGATAATACAGTATTTTGTCTCCTATTTTTAGTGGAGGAAAAGTGGATTACTATAATATTTTTAACTCCCCCTATCAATTTTGCTTTTGAATAAATTTCGTTGCGGGTTAAAATAATTTAAGATGTAGAGAGATTAGCTAAGCTTCATTGCTCATTGTCATATGTATTTTTTTAAGTATTATTATTTCTCTTTAATTATACGCAATTTTTTCATTTGTAATATGAGGTGTTACATAAAAAATACTTTGACCCACAGATGGTGGGGTCTTCGACTCAAGTCACTAAGGCTTAAGACCAAGGCTTGTATGGTATTATTATAATTAGGATGTAAAGTGCTATCCAATATTCGTATTTTTGTGCTACGGAGGCTGTATTTGTGAATTTAGCGTGAAGGTAGATTTTAAGATTTCATAAAGACAACTAAAAATAAATAATGTATGCCAACAAAGGATTACGAATCCTTTTAAATATTAGCTGTTTTTTGCAAGTTTTAATTAAAGGAAAAAATTGTGAATTATTCATAAGTCGAAACATGCGCGGTAAGTAACCGCTGTGTTAATTTGGACTACGTTTGTAAATCCTACATGTCGTAGATTTTACTCAGCTCTGAGCTCTTTAATTAATTTCATTCTAATTTATTACTGTGCATTTCGGACTTTAACACTAATTTCTTATTTTGAAATTAAGCAACTGCATCGTGATCTCGCGGCAAAATGTGCGGTCGGATTTAGAGGCCCCAGGTTCGATTACCAGGTCAGTCGATCCACGAATACAGTTGCTTAAACGAGCCACCAAAATAGCAACGAAAAAAAATATTTACTTAAATTTAATTCAGTTATAAAGCAAAACAATAGTCCGAAAGCATTGCGAAGCCGTAGATAAGTCAAATTTATAATACGCCTGACCTAATTATTTTAATACAAGGCCGTAAAGTATAAAATAAAGGCGTTTACACGAGATAAACCCGAGCGGAACCTTCCCCGAATTTATTCTTTTAAAAATACTAACGAAGGGGATTTTAATTAGTGCAAAGGGCAACAGCTTAGGTACGAAATCTCACCGAGACACTTGTGTTTATTTAGGTTCGTGATTAAATGTATTAAAAATTGTTTACTGTTTATTAGTGATCTGCGTTGGCCTGACTCGCTTATTTGTTCGGAGACTTTTGTGAGCCAAAATTTGCATTTAGAAAAGTTTCTAAAGTAGATTTAGTGCGGACCTTCAAGCTATTTAACCATCACTTCTCGTCTGAAGTGTCAACGGATACATTGAAATTAGTAAAGGGTAGGGATCCAATTTTGCCAGACACTGTTTCTAAGCGGTTATTTTTTCAATAATTTTAAAACCTTTTTACTGTGTGGACTTTAAAACTGCTTTTTTCTCTTTATTTAAATTAAGGACTTTTTTACTTTATGACCAGTTCCATAATGACCTTAAATAATATAATACAATATATGCTTAAATGAAAAATTACAGACTAAGAAATTAAAACTAACTTAAAAACTATCTAAAGAATGAAGGAAGCCTAAGTAACCAGATCGTATGCCATATAAACTTCTTCAGATGCTATGTTATTCAATAAACTTTGTACAAAGCCGACATCAAAACTATTCCGACGCCGAAAATAAAGTTATTCTGACAAGTTAAAAGTGCGCCAGGCCGTCGCCTCGACGGAAATATGCAAAATATATTGCGCACACTAAATCAGTTTTGCTACAAAAAGTTCTCTCGGCGGCGAATGAAGTTTTCATTGCATATGGAAGATCCAAAAATGTACTTGAGTAAAGAGTTGTACAAAAATGAAAGCGCCCTATGGTTGGGACTTATTACGCAGACGGGCGCAGGGTTGAGAACATATAGAACTGACATTTCAAGCAAGGGAATAATCGGTATAAGAACAGAATTTTAAACTACCTCGTTGCTTCTGAAGTAGATGATATGTGCAGTTGAGAGGCTCAGAGACTGGAGACACGAAACCATTTACAAGAGAAATCACATAGAAACGATATATCCTGTCAATTCTATAAATTCAGTTTTTGCTTTGATTTCACCATTAAAATTTTATTTTTTTTTTAGCCCCAAAGATTGGGCAATGTGTTGAAATATGCTTGGGGAATGGCAATTTATGCTCGTACTTTTACTCGCGAAACATAAAAGGTGGAGTAACACGGCTCTAGAAATTCACCTTTTGCGCAAGAGGGTACTAAAAATTACATACACCTTCTTGTTGTCAACCCTTACTAGGCCAACGTGGTCAGGCCTAATCCCTCTCCGATGTAGAGTTTGGCCGGTGCCCAGCAATGGGACGTATATGGGCTTATGATAATACTATTTTGACAATACCAATGGTTTGCCTATAATTACATTTTATTTATATTTATTCGTATTAAAAACACATTACCTGACGGTGAACCCAATTCTGATCAAACAGAACTTCATTGTCGAGAGATACTTCCATACCGAACTTTTGATACGCTTCTCAACGCTACACTTTTTAAGTCGACAAAATAAACTTCAAAAAAGAAATTCTAACTAACACTTCACACATTGAAAATTTCCGCAAAAATTAATATTTAAAGTCTTGGTTAATTTTAAATACTATTTTACTTTACGTATATGAGCTGATGATCATGATGACGATGATTCGGAGAAAACCTCAAAAAATATAGATATTTTTGCGCCTCTAACAAATCGCCGAGGTCTATCCCACACTCACTTGTAGGAAGCAAGCCAGCGGACTGTAGATTAAATAAAATAAATTAAACCTAGAAAATACACTATAATCCGACCGAATCATATTATTCCGCGGGTATTTCGTAAATGACCGTACGTTTTACCTGTTACATTTATAATTAATGCGTTCAGGATTGCATCTCCAGTTGCTTTTATTACGTTGTGATTTTAGTTGTATTTTACTTTAATAATTATAGTTCAAAATGTATTATTTAAAATGAGTATTCCTTTTGAGTATTATTATTTACCACTACTTTTTTCTTAGGTGTGTAGTCCGCCAACCGGTACTAGGCCAGCGTGGTGGATTAAAGCTTGAACCCTTTCAGTTGTAGAGGAGGCCCGTGTCCTACAGTGGGACGTAAAAGGGCTAATGATGATATACTACTACAGTGTTCTACAAGATAGAGCATGAGTCCAAAAAGGCTTAGAAATAATCGCAAAAGGAGTCTACGGTAAACTAAACTACTTTTCGGGCACATTTACAGATTCAGTGCTGCTACTAAATATTTCCTGGTGGAAAAACACTTTGCCCGACTCGGGAATCAAACCCGGAACCTCTGGATTGTACAGCACATACTTGTAACTTGATCACAAGGAAGTCAACAAAATAAATAAATAATGAATGCTAAAGTAGTTCTTATCAAATCGGGATACTGGCCGTAATGATATCCAATGGCAAATGCAGTGCCATTCAAATAGTATGGAAACTATGCTAGCCAGCAATGGCGACTATTATGTATTATTTATTTATTTATTTATTTACACTTTATACATATATTATGTAAAGGTGGACTTAATGCCTGCGGCATTCTCTTCCAGTCGAACCTTAGATGGTGCAGAGATGAAAAGCGTAGGTGTAAATTAAATTATAATATACTACACACAATATTAAGCTAATACATAAATACAATAGAAAAAAAACCATAATTATCTTAATACATAATAAAATTATAATATATATACATAAATAAATACATAAGGTTTAAAATACAATAAATACATACATACTATTGTTGTGAAGAATCTGCCATTCTGGTTGTTAACAACTTTCGAACTGATACAATTCTACCAACTTAATTTATTCATAATTCTATATCTTTTGAATAACTCAATACTAATTTATGAATGCAACTCTCTTAGGAGGTTTAACATGAATTGACAGTATCAAGTGATAGCTGTCGGGTAATGAATAGATTTGTTTATAAACCATTCACTTCCATCAGTGGATATAAAAAATGTGATAAATTCTAGTGGTTCTGTTCTTAGATGTCTTGCGGCAGGTAATATTTCATTTATCAGTGTTCTGAAACAATACAACATAGAGAAATAGTCGTCGCTAAGTTGTTTTAACGCGATTATTTGAGAGCCTAGTCAAATTGGACTAGCAAGCTAGCTAAGACTGCCAACCCGCATTAGAGGCCAGCATGTTGGACTAAAGCCTAAACCCTCTCAATTGTAGAGGAGGCCCGTGCTCAGCAGTGGGATGTATGTATATGGGCTGATGGTGAAGCTAGTTTTTAATATAATTTAGTTTATTTACCACATTTAAATGATTCGAGTGCAACTTCCGAATTACGGAATCACGTGTAAATTTCACCGAAGTTGAAGCTAGAATTTGCGATGCAACTCGTCAAAAGTCACGAGTTTGCGGCGCGGCGCCCCTCTAACCCACTTTTTAATGACGGCAGATAAACCTAAGCTAAGGCGAAGCTCTTTACTGTGACCAACTTAGCGTTCACTGCGGCAAGTTCCCTCTAACTTAACTAACTGCATTACGCGGTTTTACGTGCTCGGTTTGAGAAACCACTTCACCACTTGTGTCGGTAATTGTTTTCATTTATACACCCAGTGTACATCATCTATATTTTGAGTAAGTAGCTGGGTGTTGTAGGTTGCAAATTTCTAGTGGAGAACTTTTAGGTGTGCAAGTTTGTTACGATGTTCTTTGCCGTTTAATTACGTCATAGGTTATTGTTTATAGACAAATTACTTTTTTTTTTTGTGATATTCTTTTTTTATTTCTTTTTTTTTGTTTTCTTTGTTTAATAATATTAATTTTGCTAGTAGATTTATGAAGATAAATTACTGTATTTTATTTTATCATTTGATTAACACATATCACAGACTTTTACGCACTTATTATTATTTTTTGTTTTTAATTGTTAGTTAGTTTAGTTATGAGTGTCACGTTCTAGTACTAATATTTACTTTTATGCAGCAACGAACAGGATTCCAAAATTATATCGAATACTGAGAATTATACATACATGCATACATAACCTCACGCCTGTATTCCACGAAGGGGTAGGCAGAGGTGCAATTCAGCACCCGCCTTTCACTAATTGTTTTTTTAAGACCCATGTAATGGGAGATGAATTGGCGTTTTTCGGGCATATTCTAATACTCCGTGCAGTTAATGAAAAATTCTTAATCGATAAATTAAATAAAACTGTGCCCAACCTTGAATTTGAAAAAACTTGTGCCGCGAGACCATGTGGCAGTCCTGTGGGATGATGAAATTACGTAGTAAGTACTGAAATTACATCATCATCGTATACATATGTACGTCCCACTGCTGGCTTACACCTCCGCTACAACTGAGAGGTGTTACTTTAACGCATTATTAATATCAGTGTACTGTTGTAGTATTCACTAATTTATTAATGTGGGGTAAGGACTGCGCGTGTGATTTTCATTTATTTATCACATCTTGATGTATTAACTGTGATTTGTGAATCCTTTATCCTCTATTACGTGTACATCGTTAATATATGCGTCTATACTATATGCTTGTTACGTATTACTGACTGATGCGATGACGTAGTAAGTCGGGATTGAACAGAGGGTATGGAAATACACAGGTCAATGTACCGCTGAAAATCGTCACTGTTTTATTCGATGTTAACTATGAGTTATAAGTAGTGGCCTCGAGATTTAGGCGTGCGGTCTAGAATCTCGGCGGCCTTACAACATTTTTGTGTGTATTCGAAATGAATTATCACGTACTTTAAAGGCCAAGGAAAACATCGCGCGGCACCCTACACACCTAAAAGTTTTAAGGAATTTCTTAGGTGTGTTGTCTGCTAACCCGCAATAGGCCAGGGTGGTGGACTAAGGCTCTCCACTAGAAGGTTTAGACCCTCTCAGTGGTAAAGGAGACCAGTAATGTTATTGACTTTTTCCATTAGGAAATATTCAATAGCCGCACTGAGTCTGGAAATGGGCCCGAAAAACAGCAGTAGACTCGCCCTCTATTACGTGGGACAGATACATACCTGGCGACTATGCATCTCCGCCTACCTCTTCGGGGAATTCAGGCGTGAGGTCATGTATGTATTTTTTTCTATTTATTTTATTCAGCAGCTCCTCAGATTAAGGTACGAATATATCTCCGTATTATTCCGTATTCCTTGATCTAGATATCTGTAATCGCTGTCGACCATCAATGTAACTAATTGGCCGTGTAATTTATGCGGCCGGTCACTTTGAATAATGACGTCAGTTTGTGCGCAAACCGCTCGCCTCCGTATTGGTGTTTGCCGTTGGGTGGTTCGCGGGCTGCTGTCCAAGCTTTGTGACATGCCTTATTAGTCTTGTTAGGGGGATTACGTTAAATATTCTTATTACTGCGCTCTTCATCAGGTTTCTCGTCACTTCGTCATGATATATTGATGAAGTGAAAGTAATAGAACGATGAAGTACCTGTAGATTGGTTTTTGTTTGTCCTCAAGTACATAGAATTTTTTGAATAAATAAATACACACAACAGTCACATACATAATTCTGACTCCACACTAAGATACGAGTCATGTCAACAGAAACTATGAGAGACTTTTCAGCCTCACAAACACCCAGACACGAAACAAATATTTGTGGATCACTTGTGGTATTTGGCCGTCTGTGCTACAGACTCTGTATTTTACCTTCTTCAATATTTATAGGGTTTAATTTGTCACTTAAGAATCTTTGTGTTCCGATAGTCATTGTTCGAATAATTCTTGGAAACTTCCTCTACATTTCTCTAAACTTAACATTGCAACATATTTAATATACATACCTATCTGTTATTAAAAAATATTTACTACCTTAACACATCCTATGCATCAAGTGTTTCCCTAGCAGTCATTAAAAAAAACAATATTGGAGAACAAGGCGTTAAGAGAATATACCAAACGCATTTACAGACTCAGAGGCACGGCTCAGTTCCCTCCTCAAAGAAATCTTTGAAAGTACAAAGAAAACTAGGAGTGCTTAAGACACCCGGCTGGTTTATAAGAAAGCGGTAAATAAGAAGCGCCTAGATTCAACGAGGATCCTTTAAACTCCCACCAAGAAATAATAAAACGGATTGTTCGCAGAATACTACTGTACTTTTGAATTCTTTTCTACTATTTATACGTGGAAGTGATTTCGCGTTTTTAAAGATGTTAGGAGCGAATGTAACTTGTGCTTTGGGTTCCGTTAATTTAATTGTGTAAGTAAACACAAATTGTGATTGCGTCTTTTTGTTAATTTTCTACCATGGCAAAGTTGCTAGAAACGAATGTGATAATATCCCTCACCAGTTGATAAAATTATATACAGGGTGTCCCAGCAGTCGACGATAACCCGGAAACGGGGAATAGCCCAAGTCGTAATAGTTATCAGAAAAATATTAAAAAAAATATAAGTTATGTATTTAGAAAAATATAGGGATTTCAAAAAAATCTAGAAAATCTACACCCTGTGACGGTTTTTTCACTACTGTTGCTGCAAATCTCTACTTTTTTAAATTATTATTTTTGTTATGTAATCCTGAATAATGCCTCTGCAAACTGTTATCCACCATTTAGAGCCACCTTGCTATACTTCGGAAGAAAATGACTTTGTTTACCAAACCGCATATTTAAAATTAATCATACGCCCAAATTTAACTGACTGTCCTGAAAAAAAAATGTACTACGCGAGTTTGGCAAGTAACTTTAAAAGTTGGCGCATTTAATAAGGAATCTAAAATGGTATAACACTTGCTACATTATTTTTTAAATGTGGCACAATATTTTTTATTTTGCGAAGAAACCCATTTGATCAAATTTTCTTATTAACTAAAGATGGCATGATGATGAACTGATAAGTGAGATGGAGAGAATTGTTTTACGATGTGTGAGTGAGACAGATACTCCATTGTCAGGCAGTCCATGGGCACCACGCATCGGAGCAATGATCACTTTTTTATTTTAAATTTAGGCTTTTTTTATTTGGATATCTTAGATTTATTAAGTAATTGCTTAACATCAAATATTTCTTTAGTAAAATTTACAATACATGTTCAAACTGCCTTCCTTCAGCCGCAATACACGCTCGTCATCTTCTTAAAAAAGATCGGGTTATCAGGGGCGAAAATCTTCTATTCCTAACAAATTCAGCTACTTCCATTTATTTTTTGCCGTAGCTCAGGTAAATTTTCAATTGGCTTTAAACAAAAATTTTCTTTCACCGTTCCCCAGTAAAAAATAGCCTACTGGATTTAAGTCAGGTGAACGGGATGGCCATTGGATTGTGCCAGCTCGTCCTATCCATCTACTCCGGTATTCCTAATCGAATTATTCTCTAACTGAACTAGCGTCACTATTTGTCTCGCTCACACATCGTAAAACGATTTTCTCCATCTCAATCAAATAGTATCTTAAAATTGCTGTCTCGAAGAGCCGAATAGAAACATCTTTAGTTAATAAGAAAATTTGATCAAATGGGTTTCTTCGTAAAATAATAAAATATTGTGCCACATTTAAAAAATAATGTAGCAAGTGTTATACCATTTTAGATTCCTTATTAAATGCGCCAACTTTTAAAGTTACTTGCCAAACTCGCGTAGTACATTTTTTTTTCAGGACAGTCAGTTAAATTTGGGCGTATGATTAATTTTAAATATGCGGTTTGGTAAACAATGTCATTTTCTTCCAAAGTATAGCAAGGTCGCTCTAAATGTTGGATAACAGTTTGCAGAGGCATTATTCAGGATTACATAACAAAAATAATAATTTAAAAAAGTAGAGATTTGCAGCAACAGTAGTGAAAAAACCGTCACAGGGTGTAGATTTTCTAGATTTTTTTGAAATCCCTATATTTTTCTAAATACATAACATATATATTTTTTAATATTTTTCTGATAACTATTACGACTTGGGCTATTTCCCGTTTCCGGGTTATCGTCGACTGCTGGGACACCCTGTATATAGGTATATATATATATATATAATATATATATATATTTTTTGGGTCAGACATGTCAAGTAGTGATGGCCTCGAGGTTTTGGCACGCGGTCGAGAATCTCGACGGTCGCGGGTTCAAACCCCAGGCACACACCTCTGACTTTTTGAACTTATGTGAGTATTCACAATGAATTATCACGTACTTTAACGGTGAAGGAAAACATCGTGATAAAACCTGCACACCTAAAAGTTCTTAGAAATTTCTTAGGTGTGTAGTCCGCCAACCCGCACTAGGCCAGCGTGGCGGACTAAGGCCTAAACCCTCTCAGTTGTAGAGGAGGCCCGTGCCCAGCAGTGGGACGTATTTGGGCTGATGATGATGGGTCAGTATTGTGTTGTAGTGGAGACCCCGCTTAGGTAGACGTAGTGTAGGACGTCTTGTAGCACGATGGTCCGACGATTCGAGAAAGGCGGCGGGTAGCGGATGGATAAAGGCTGCTCAAGACCAGGAAGGTTGGCGCCTACTTGGGGAGACCTTCGTTCAACTACGTGCGTCTTTGTCGTCGTCGACTGAGCCTGTTTATGCCCCCGGAAACACTACGTACACTGCAGGGTGCGAATGCCCCCACGGTCAAAGCTATTTGTACTTGCTGAATCGTTTTGTCGCTGGGGTCCAAGATGTCGACCTATTTGATAATGCTGTAATGCATATTATTAACTCCTTTAAATATTATTTTAGTTATATTTGTTTTGTATAAAATTTTTTATTATTCGGCATGTGACGATGCACAGCATCTGTGAGAGTGCGTCATTCTTCTATTCACTCTTCCGGTCAATCAACCATCCTTTTGTCTTCCGTTTCCGCTTCGCTTCGACCAATCAGCGAGCGGCAATGTCACGTGGTCACAGGCGATCTGTATTATATAGTCCAGATCGCACGATTTTTGTTCATAGCGTCGTTCTTTTTTGAAGAGGCAACATCAAGCAAAAGATACTGGTGATCAATATTTATAGATCCTATATTATATGTATAATGGAAGATAAAGCATATGGCGATGCAAGACGCCATAGCGACATATTGGACCTTGATTTACCGTCAGAGGAACGCTCTGCACCAGATGTCGAGGATTTTTAGGGCCTTTGCAAGCGCCTAGCTACACACCCATAAAAGAATAAAATAACAAAGCAATAACGGTGAGTTAATTGATAATTTAGCTTTACTAGTGTGTACTTTAACTTAATTATTGTACGGTGGCATAAATACGCCTCGGAGCCCGTGGCGGATCGTGCCATGCCTTTATCCCCAGGTCCTGGCGTGTTATTACTACAAAAAAGACAAACGCCTGGGCAAGAGCCGATGTACAGTCCTTCTACCCTCGGATTATTAATAAATGGCGACAAATTGAAATAATACCATAGCGGCATTAAAACAATTGTGCAAGTTCCGTCCGAATGACACTGGTTATTTTTTAGCGTTATGACAAACCAGATTGAAAAGATGTCTGGTATTTAGATGCCCAAAAGTAACATAAGGCTTCGTCCGGATTTACAG
Source organism: Hemaris fuciformis (assembly GCA_907164795.1). Lineage (NCBI taxonomy): Eukaryota > Metazoa > Arthropoda > Insecta > Lepidoptera > Sphingidae > Hemaris > Hemaris fuciformis. The sequence continues at coordinate 5,275,291 of OU015454.1, forward strand.
AGGTAAATTAATGATGAATTACTTCCCTTATCAAGGAGTAAAGATTACACTGCAGATTCAAAAGGAATTGTGGCAGCTATAGGTAATGTCTTACTTACTTAATGTAGATTGCTTAATAATAATTTGCAACAATTATACAGATTTTCTTCAGAATACGAGCAGACTAAAAAGAATTTGCGAGAGATACCTTCAAACTCTAGATATTTTTATTTGGCGGGTTTCGACTTCAGGCGTATGTACAAAATACTGAGAGTGACTACAAGTGGGACCCTCCCTGGTACATCCGAGAAAGAGCCGCCGCGAAACCGCCAAGCTTCTGAATATATCAAGTAAACGCATCGAGAGCGTTCCCTTCACACACAGGACAACGGAAACCAAGTTATTAACAAAGGTAACTCCAATTTGAAGCAAATCCTTTCACTAATCTCACACTTTTCAGAACAAAGGTTTAAACAATCAAAGAAGAGCTGGTCAATGGGCTCAAGGCCGCCGCTGAAAAGCGTGTTTATGGAGGCTGCCTGCGAGCGTATCGCAGGTAGTGGCTTGCGCTTTGGGCTTCGGAGGCCCTTCTCGATTTAATTACGGGAATGCGCCTGCCATTTAACCTCCCAACCTCTGCTGATCTATATCACAAGGTTGCTACGTCGTTGGTTTCAAACCAAGCAATCGGCCGAAATGTCACCTCAGATCGCAGGAGGCTGTCTGCGAGCGTATCGAATTGATTACGGGAATGCGTCTGCCATTAACCTCCAAATTTCTGCTGATCTACCCATCACAGAGGTTGCTACGCCAGTTCCAAGCTAAGCAATTGGCCGAAATATCACATAGAGAAGAGATATCATATCTCAGCGAGTGAACCTCCAGGTTTCAGATCAGAATCGTCTGGGACCAAGTTATTTATCGACAATGTTTGTTTCAAAAAAGAAATATGGAAGCAACAGGGGAATATTCAATATTAAAAGTTTTCCAAATTCCTCTCTTCTTACAAAAGTGGTGGTGTCGATGTTAAAGATCGACCTTTCATCGCCGTATTTTCACGTAATCAATGCAGAGGGCCACCGCCGATTTTTGAGACTTGTCTCCAAAGGGCGAGTTCTACAAATGAACAGTTTACCCTTCGGAATGTCATGTGCGCCCGGGGATTTCTCATCTCCAACAAATTGGATTGCTCCATATCTACGCTCAGAAGGAATTACGGAGGTTCGTATATTTGGACGATTTTTTAATAGCATGTCAATCGATGCATCTATTTTGGTTGTGAGTGCAAATGATTCTGGCGACGCACAAGTCACTGGAGGGGACGGTCAACTAAGAAAAGTCTGTGATGTATGACCTACTCAGGTAAAAGTATCTCAGGTTGATTCGGAATGCGAAGCTGAATCACAGGGGTTTACCAGAAAAGAAAATTCAAGCATTGCTTCCCAGCTTGAGGCGAGCTATTGCCGGGCAAACGATGTCATTGAGAGGGCTATTAAAATAATAGATTATTTTGTGTTCACTGAAATTCGCCATTTTTGTTGTTTCCAAGGGACCGACTGCACTGTCGTTTCTTGCATCTGTTCCGTAGAAGTATCTCCAGATTAACGCCATGGAGAGAAACGGGTTTTCCACCTGCAACAAACGAGCAATCTGGAGTGGTAGATGGCAACCTTGGAATGACATCAGGTGGCGGGCAACTTGTTTTCGGGATGAACCCAGCATATACATCCGAATACGGCTGGGGAACACGGCTGCCTTCGCGACATCAAGCAAATTGATGCCCCCCTCTGGTGAGTTTTTGTTGTTTACTGGTGAGGGTTATTTACAGAAGTGGGTGCGATATGGCAGTGCGGTCACTAATTAAGCAGCCAACATATGGCGCTCCAGATATAGGTCGCACTGTCGTATCTTATATACAGAAGAAAAAGAAGGACGAGACCCCTCATACTTTTTGACTACACAAATTCTAGCGCTTTTGGAAAAGACTGGACATGTCAATTTGGGCAGAGTTCATCCCTGGGGGATTGAAAGGAATGTAGCGAGGGAAGCACCCATCCGAGTGGCGCTTCAGCCAGCTGTTGCAGGAATATGTCGTCCCATGAGCGCACCCTATATTTGCCAGCAAAGTTACCTAATACATACATACATACATAAACTCACGCCTGTATTCCCCGAAGGGGTAGGCAGAGGTGCATTTCTGCACCCACATTTCGCCAGGTATGTATCAGTCCCACGTAATAGGGGGCGAGCCTATTGCCGTTTTTCGGGCACATTTCCAGACTCCGCGCTGCTACCGAGAATTTCCTAATGGAAAACCCCAATAACACTTTGCCCGACCCGGGAATCGAACCCAGGACCTCTAGATCGCACGGCACATACTTGTACCGCGAGACCACGAGGGAGTCAGTTACTTAATAGTAATACTTAATAAGTAATTGAAAAATATGCCAGATCTATGGTATCGGGCACTCTGCAAACCGAAAAAATCATCAACTACAGTAAGTATGGATAAACCAAACCACAGGCCTCCATCGAGTTAAAGGAATGGAGATTTATATCTGGAATATTGGAGCTGGAACAATGTCACCAAGGAATGGGCCGAAGCAGAAAAATCCTTCCTTAAATCAATTGGGGAAAATCAACTTACAGCCTGCAAGGAACCGATGGTCAAAATCGTGTAACTATAAAATCTTATCAATTTTTTTAGCACATCTGGTTCTTATGATGGAATTAGCATATCCTACCTTTCTTTTGTCCAAATTAGTTGTGTTGACATTTGGACAAGTTCGAAATAACTAAAACTTTTAATTCATTTTTTTTTTTTTTTTTTTTTATGGTAAAACATACATATAAAAGCTATTTCTCTACAGAAGCCTAATACACAGATGAACATAGATGAACAGATTCGGTACATAGATGAACCACCAATTTGGGATCCAAGCAACATGTGATCTGGTTGGGAGCAAATTCACCAAAAACTTATATTACTTTTTTGAAGCTCGTGGAGGTGAACAGGTACGAGTATACTTCTTTTAGCTTCAGGAAGATGTGTACGCGATCTTACATAATTTCCTCCGGAATATTTCGTGAGTAATGAGTTATATATATTTCACAATCATATAAGCAATCAGGTTGGAAATTGCTAAGGCATTACAATCCTAATGTATGTCCTATATATTGTGTAGAAAAAGTTATAAGCCCTGGGTCTGCACCCGTGCAGTCTGTCTGCACAGGCGCACTATGGATTGTTATAGTGCCATTATCGTTTTAAGACGAGGGCTAAATAGAGGTGCCTCGCCAGCAATCATTGGCGATTGGGAAAAATCTGTGCTTAAAGAAGCAGATATCTCAGCCAGGCAGTATACGTTCCGCAGTAGCATTCTTAGATTGGTACGAAAATTTTTCCAATAGAGATCTTGACACGCGGTAACTGGCGAAGACTTTATCAACAACAAATTAATGGTAAAGCACTACCAGCAAAGTCTAAACTCTCTATAAATTTTGAGCCTGTTTTATAGTCAAAATATTTTTTCTCTATTGTTATTTTTTTTTTTTAATTATTATTATTTTTAAATGCATTTAAATTCACAGTTCTGTATTTTTAACCTGCACCATCACATAGCGTCGTTACGTGGTCACCAGGAGTTATAGACAGGTCTCTCACAGATGCTGTGCATCGTCACATGCCGAATAATAGTACAAGTTTTACATAACAATAAAACTTGTATTATTTAGCAGAGACGATGCACAGCATCCCAGTAAGACCTCCTGGTGTGAGACTTCTATGAACAAAAATCGTGCGATCTGGACTATATAATACAGATCGCCTGTGACCACGTGACATTGCCGCTCGCTGATTGGTCGAAGCGAAGCGGAAACGGAAGACAAAAGGATGGTTGATTGACCGGAAGAGTGAATAGAAGAATGACGCACTCTCACAGATGCTGTGCATCGTCTCTGCTAAATAATACAAGTTTTATTGTTATGTAAAACTTGTACTATTATTATTTTTGTGTTTGGTGTATTAACTATTAATCAACTAAGCGCTTTGGTGTCATACTGTAAGCTTATGTTGTATTTTAATGTAAATAAATAAATAACAGTGGACGGCGATAAGCTGAGAATGAAAAAATTATAAAAATATGCCAGCCCATTGTTAACTAACCCGGAATACTCTAATACTAAAAATTCTACAAACACCACCCACGGAACGAAACGCAAAATAAATGCTTTCCTATGATTTTTAATTTACTATTACAGCCCTTGTAGACCCGTCCATGCGATCCCCATTCTGAGCTGTCTACAATTGGCTCCGCTTCTTACCGGCTCCTCTGGTCTTTTTTTCACATCAGGCCGAATACATCTTATTCCTCTTCTACAAGGACAACAATGTTTTAGAGAAGGTAAGTGTTAAAAGTGAAAGTCAGTCACTTACCGTCACGTTATTTGCTTCCATTTTTCCTTTTTAAATAATGTAAAAATGATCTTAAGACTGCCTCGTGGTCTCGCGGTACAAGTATGTGCCGTACGATATAGAGGTCCTGGGTTCGATTCCCGGGTCGGGCAAAGTGTTATTGGGTTTTTCCATTAGGAAATTCTCGGTTACAGCACGGAGTCTGGAAATGTGCCCGAAAAACGGAAATAGGCTCGCCCCCTATTACGTGGGACTGATACATACTTGGCGAAATGTGGGTGCAGAAATGCACCTCTGCCTACCTCTTCGGGGAATACAGGCGTGAGTTTATGTATGTATGTATGTATGTGATCTTTAGATTAGTTCTAGTCATGGGCCTTTACTAATTGGTCACCACTGTCCACATAACATGAGATGTAAAATCTGCGTCAATAACGCCCATTGGATCTTACTCTTGTCTTGCTCATCGACGCTCTATTTGGAACTCATCTTACTCGTACGTATTATGTTAAAAAAATGTTATATGAAACAAAACAATCAATGGTTTTTATCTATTGCAAACGGATCCATGACTAGAAGCTGGGAAACCGCTTATCTAGTCCGCCAATACGGGTTCAGTGAAAGATCTGAAAGAATTTTATTTGAATTAACAAATAATTATCGCACTTCTTCGCCGTCTAGTTGTTATGGTTTCTGCTCGTTTTAATAGTCCTACAATTTCTCAGCACCTTTTTTTATTCGTATTCTTTCATGTAAAGATAATACAGTATTTTGTCTCCTATTTTTAGTGGAGGAAAAGTGGATTACTATAATATTTTTAACTCCCCCTATCAATTTTGCTTTTGAATAAATTTCGTTGCGGGTTAAAAATAATTTAAGATGTAGAGAGATTAGCTAAGCTTCATTGCTCATTGTCATATGTATTTTTTTAAGTATTATTATTTCTCTTTAATTATACGCAATTTTTTCATTTGTAATATGAGGTGTTACATAAAAAATACTTTGACCCACAGATGGTGGGGTCTTCGACTCAAGTCACTAAGGCTTAAGACCAAGGCTTGTATGGTATTATTATAATTAGGATGTAAAGTGCTATCCAATATTCGTATTTTTGTGCTACGGAGGCTGTATTTGTGAATTTAGCGTGAAGGTAGATTTTAAGATTTCATAAAGACAACTAAAAATAAATAATGTATGCCAACAAAGGATTACGAATCCTTTTAAATATTAGCTGTTTTTTGCAAGTTTTAATTAAAGGAAAAAATTGTGAATTATTCATAAGTCGAAACATGCGCGGTAAGTAACCGCTGTGTTAATTTGGACTACGTTTGTAAATCCTACATGTCGTAGATTTTACTCAGCTCTGAGCTCTTTAATTAATTTCATTCTAATTTATTACTGTGCATTTCGGACTTTAACACTAATTTCTTATTTTGAAATTAAGCAACTGCATCGTGATCTCGCGGCAAAATGTGCGGTCGGATTTAGAGGCCCCAGGTTCGATTACCAGGTCAGTCGATCCACGAATACAGTTGCTTAAACGAGCCACCAAAATAGCAACGAAAAAAAATATTTACTTAAATTTAATTCAGTTATAAAGCAAAACAATAGTCCGAAAGCATTGCGAAGCCGTAGATAAGTCAAATTTATAATACGCCTGACCTAATTATTTTAATACAAGGCCGTAAAGTATAAAATAAAGGCGTTTACACGAGATAAACCCGAGCGGAACCTTCCCCGAATTTATTCTTTTAAAAATACTAACGAAGGGGATTTTAATTAGTGCAAAGGGCAACAGCTTAGGTACGAAATCTCACCGAGACACTTGTGTTTATTTAGGTTCGTGATTAAATGTATTAAAAATTGTTTACTGTTTATTAGTGATCTGCGTTGGCCTGACTCGCTTATTTGTTCGGAGACTTTTGTGAGCCAAAATTTGCATTTAGAAAAGTTTCTAAAGTAGATTTAGTGCGGACCTTCAAGCTATTTAACCATCACTTCTCGTCTGAAGTGTCAACGGATACATTGAAATTAGTAAAGGGTAGGGATCCAATTTTGCCAGACACTGTTTCTAAGCGGTTATTTTTTCAATAATTTTAAAACCTTTTTACTGTGTGGACTTTAAAACTGCTTTTTTCTCTTTATTTAAATTAAGGACTTTTTTACTTTATGACCAGTTCCATAATGACCTTAAATAATATAATACAATATATGCTTAAATGAAAAATTACAGACTAAGAAATTAAAACTAACTTAAAAACTATCTAAAGAATGAAGGAAGCCTAAGTAACCAGATCGTATGCCATATAAACTTCTTCAGATGCTATGTTATTCAATAAACTTTGTACAAAGCCGACATCAAAACTATTCAGAATAAATTTAAACACTAATTGTAGCTGGGTTTGTAGAGGAATTAAAAGTATATTTTGACCTAAAGACTTTACAGATTAATATCTATTTATATGTAGGGAAAAATATAGGTATAGATTAATGGCAATTTATTGCAGCCAACATAATTGAGAACCACAGGCTAATATGAATATGTGTATTGTATTGAGATATTATTTGTTAAAAAAACAAAATAATAATAATAATAATAAGCATCCTGACAATTTAAAAGTGAGTTTCTATGTTTGTTTCCTTTTACATAAAATTAAGCAAAAATGAGGTGTAGGGTATATGTATGACGATAAAATCAAACCAAGAAGAAATAAACACACTAGCTTAGTAGACACCAGCTTTCGAAACGAGGTCCGCGGGTTTGACCGCCGCACCGAGACAAATGTTTGTGACATCCACAAATATTTGTTTTGGGTCTGGATGTTTTTGAGATCGAAAAATCTCTCTTAGTTTCTGATACTCATAACACAAGACTAATATACGAGTATTAGTTTAGGGTCGGAACATTGTATGTGATTGTTGAGTGTATTTATTATTTATTACTTATTTATAAAGTATCAAGAAATAAACATAATTTACCGCCTTCTTTAGAAACGTTAGTTAATTTCAATGGTGCAGTTGACTAGTCCCCGGATTGCGAAACAAGGACCTCGGGTTCAATTCCCGCACTGAAATAAATATTTGTTTCGGGTTTGGCCGTTTGTGAGACTGAAAAGTCTCTCGTAGTTTTTGAAACCCACGACACAAGACTTCTTATTGTGAGATCAGAACTATGTAAATGACTATTTATTTATTTATTTATGCTTTTTACACATTGCGTAAAAACCTTTGGGTGATGCAGAGATAACAGATAAAAGGTAGGTGCATAAACAGTGAAGGGGGTAAAATAATATACAACAATAATAATAAATAGAACAATAATATATATTAACATAAGTACACAGATAACTAAATAATTGTAGATAAATACAAATACACATACAATATAAAAATATGTATGCAATATAAAATATATACATACATACATTAATACGTATAATCTATAATATCTATCTTTAATAATCAAACATCACACGTATTGTTTAGTTCATTACAAAACAGCTGCCGAACTTTCATTTTGAATGCCAAGCGAGTTGTAACCGACCTAATTTCGGGGGGGAGTGCATTCCACAGGAGAATGGATTGAATGAAAAAGGAAAATATTGGTTGTATTTATTTCACTACTAGTTAAACATGCTTTGTTTAGTTTCTCTTACGTCACAGGTCAATCTATAGAGCGGGCCAATGCATGCTACTAACATTTATAAAGTTGTAGGTGTTTAAGCCTTGGACTGCACAAATTTTAAGAACTCCACAAACTAGATGATACGGGCGCAAGCATTTTGGCAAAACAAGACACTGGCATAAATATTCTGAACATCCTGATAGCTAAAAGTTTTCAGTGTCTCTGCTGCACGGGTAACTGTCAAGAGTTTAACCCATTTTAAAGGTAAACGCTGTTTTAAACATTTTTGTTTGAACTCCCGTTGGTAAAGCGCTCCGTTCGATCGTCTAGAATATTTACGGAGTTGATGTTGCAGGGATTTCAAATATTATTACAATGAGATTAATATTCGTTGGTGAATTAAATACGATATGATTGGTAGTCGTATTGCTAATGAGATCTCATTATTAAACGTTAGTGATGGCCTCGAGGTTTAGGCGCGCGGTCGAGAATTTCGGCGGTCGCAGGTTTAAACCCCAGGCACCCACCTCTGACTTTTCGAAGTCATGTGTGTATTCACAATGAATTATCACTTGCTTTAACGGCGAAGGAAAACATCGTGATAAAACCTGCAAACCTAAAAGTTCTTCGGAATTTCTTAGGTGTGTTGTCCGCCAACCCGCACTAGGCCAGCGTGGTGGACTAAGGCCTAAACCCTCTCAGTTGTAGAGGAGGCCCGTGCTCAGCAGTGGGACGTATTTGGGCTGATGATGATGATGATGATGTCCGTTTTTATAGTTGTTCAAATTATGTATGATTTGAAGCGTACGCGTTAAATATTTAAACAACTCTTTTAATTACTACGATCAGAATAACAGAATTGATAAAGTCAATAATATATTCATCGGTTTATCAGGCTAATATATAAGAAAATAATTGTAAATGACAATAATTATTAATAGTGTAAGACGCCCTCTGGCTAGGTGGGGTGACGATATAAGGAAGGTGGCTATTAGCATTGGATGAAGAGGGCCGAAGATCGAGCCCAGTGGCGTGCCATGTGAGAGGCCTATTTCTAGCAGTCAACGTTAGAAAGTCTGTTGATGATGATTGTAAATTATCATTATCAGTTCCATCATTCATACGATACCCACTGATTGACAGAGGCCTCCATAAGACTTCCAGAGTGACCTGTTAAAAGTTCTACATTCAGCGATATCCTGTGACATTCACTAGGTTACCCTATCAGTGGAAGTAACACTTAGTTTTATGAAACATGATTTCCTCTCTAGAACCTTTCTGGAAAGGAATTATAAAGCTAATCTAATTTAAAAACTTATTTAAATTCCCAGAAGTGCATAGTGCATCTCACATTTCAACAGAAATAAACTAAAAACAAGTGCAATAATTCTAGGAATTATTCTCACAAGTACATCGTTTTTACACGTTACACTGGTGTTTCAGTATTTCACGAAACTTGGCTTGAACGGCGCTGGAGAATGTTTCCGGACGCTCGCATCGTCTGAGGCCAACAGCTCGCGAAATCAAATCTCATTGCGCTTCAACATTTTACTTCAACAACAGTGTACGTATGGGAGTCATTAATATACTTCCTTATTACCTTTTGCTTGTGACAGGTCCATCCGGATTGTACATAGCGTATAAGAAAACGAAATTTCATACCCTTTAATTTTTTTATTTGCGATTACGATTTTCGAATGTGATTTTGTCTAGGCCCTCAGATCTAAAACAGCGAAGAGTGAACGCAATGCGTCGTGTTCCGGGATTTTGTCGTGTATATGCAATTAAAAAGAGATAGGCATAATTTTGTCAACTGCTTAGGGGTTATCATCGTCCACATTATGTTATGGGCAGTTGCCACTTTCCAGTGCCAGTTTAAAATCTCATAAATAAATTCGGTGATTATCCTCTCGAACGAGTTTTCCTTAGAGAATGAATGAATGAATATGATTTCTTCCTTAGTCTTCATATCCATAACAATTGCTTTAAAATATGTTTCTAGCTTCAGTTGTTTTATTGATGAAACAGGTGCAAATAAATTTGTATATAGGTAGATGTATGCGATGGTTCGTCTTCCTCGAATTCAAACACAACATACAAGAGACGAAAGTTATCCCTTAATCCTTCCTTCGTCGAATTGTAAAGTACACGGCCATTTTAGAATTCACTCGAAAGGTGCGCTTTTAAACTCTTGGTACAAATTTGGTTGTATCTATAAAGGCACGCTCACTTTGGCATCTGTTTGGCATTTTCATGACGCGGCAAAACGAGATAAAGTGAAAAAGTTCGTCTTTCGCTCACATGGGAAACGGCCCTTAGTTGTGGCTGCTCCCTTAAAGTTTCGAAATAAAGATCTTTTTTTTATTACTTTAATGGCGTTTCCTGGTCTGGTCATGCGTCGATGTACGGTAATGGAAACAAGTATGTATGTATTAGTTTGTCTTTATTTTAAAATACAGAACTAAGAGAAAAAATGGCTGCTATTGGAAGGTCATTCCTTTTTGTCCGAACAACGATATACGTAAGGTGGAAAGCCATAATGGTTTATAACCAGTCTATCACTACTTCTGTTATTATGACAAATAATCATGAACGGAGAAGCATTACTTCTGTAGTTTAATTTAAATTTTCTCCATCATGTAATCATCATCATCATCAGCCCAAATACGTCCCACTGCTGGGCACGGGCCTCCTCTACAACTGAGAGGGTACAATTACAACTACATGTAATAAATACCTAGAATTTTTTTTATATAATAAATATTATAGTAGCCCAAGCCCATAGTGTGAAGTAAAATATACCTACTGTATGCTTCTTAATGTAGCAGCATCAGCTCAAAGTTGTCCTATTTAGAAATACTACTAAAGTAACATAAAATAAGTTTTAAAATATGTTAGACCTGTAAAATATTAGAGATCGGCTCACAACCTGCAAACGACTTTTTTGGATTTTTTTATTTTTTGGACCTCTTTATTCTTTATTCGCTTCTATATGCCCACTCTATTTTTATCTATTCTTTATTTGGATTGCTATCATCACCCAAAAAAGGTAAATTACCACCGCTGTGACGTCACCCCTTCCGGAACTCATAATTAATTTACCCAATACTTTCGAGCACAGAGGCGGCGCAACAAAATACAGGGCAATGTTTCTAAAAGTTTTTCAATAAGAGCCGGCCGAAAGGTAAATAGGGAGGTTGGCAGTCAAGTTTCCTGGGGAGTGGGGGGTATGTAATTATTTCTGTAAATGTGAAAACTTGGGAATGGCAAGAGTTAACCCTTGACGATTAGCAATGGAAAGTTTCCGAGATAATTGCGATGCTCGAGGCTTTGTTTGAATTTCGGATGTTTTTTTCTTTGTTCTACCTATGAGGGAGGTTGTTTGGATCGGGCGGAATGGGATTGTCTAATAACGTAATACGTAAGGAGGTAAATACCGCTAGGTACGTTTTGCAATAATATTTGATGAAAAATAAGATGCTATTTGCAAGCCTCCTTCTTAGTAGTTTTATAGTTAGTCACACTTATGTGTGATTATGTGTGATGTGCAGTGACAATTTTGAGAATTGTTTGGATATGCTACATGTGCAGTGGTCGTCTTAATGACGACGTTATTGTTCACTAGTTGTTTCTCGCTTCTTTGACAACGATCAATTTACTTTTATCTTAATGACTGATGAATAATTTTATATATTTTCAGCCTATCGCCTTCCACTGCTGAACGCAGGCCTCATCAAGTAAGTGTCAACCATCCTGGTCTTGATCAGCCCTCATCCATCCGCTACCCGCCACTTTTCTCAAGTTGTCGGACCAACGTGCTGCAGGACGTCCCACACTACGTCTTCCTAAGCGCGGTCTCCACTCCAGCACTTGTCTGCTCCACCGGCCGTCCTTCCGTCGGCAGATATGGCCGGCCCATTTTATTAAGTAGTTTTTGCATGTGGCGAAAGTTTAGTCTACAAATGCACCTTTGCTTATCCCTAAGGGGATACCTACTGGCAAAAATATATAGTCTACGGTTTCTCGTTAGTAATTTCATAAACTAGACGAGAAAGACACGAGCCAAAAGTGACTAATAGTAATATATAGCAAAGGACCTTGCAGGAAAAAGCCACTTTCAGTTAAGTATAACATTAGCAATATTCTATGTGATACAAATTTAATAAAAGACCACAATTTTCCCGTAATGTGTCTCTCACGTGATACGAGGCCATTTAGTTACGGAAATCCATAATGATTACTAAAATGAGAGCTTTCATGTACGGTCCAAGGGGTTAAGCGAATGCGGTTTTTAATTACATATCGCTTATCTATACATTTTCGAATGAGTCTGTTACCCTATTCCAAGTTAAAGGAAACCTGCACTTAAAGCGAACAATATATTTTATTTATTTATATACACTATATTGTACACCATGATCATATTACACAAAAGAAAAAAAAGAATACTAAGTACTACTTACTGTATAAACGATGAAGAAAATATATAAAGGTTGTCTGAAGAGAACACTTTAAGCGATTATGGTGTTAAATGCACCCGCCAAGTTTAGCAAAAAAGCGGCACGGCCGTGAAAACACACAGGCATGAAATACAATGTGTCATAAGTAATACATATTAAATTATATAGTTTAGTGCGATTGCCAAGTCAGTCTACTTAGTATTAAGTTTTTACTCTACAGTACTTGCTGCAGCAACACCGTGTCAGGAATTATGTTAAATCTTACCTGGAACTTTATAGGACTGTCCATACTAGTTTGCTTATTCCTAAGCAAGTTTGTCTAGAAAAGATCGCTCTTAGCGATAAGGCAGCCGATTTATGTCACGGACTATGATTTATTTTTATACAAAATATGTAACGTCAAATAAAGACTTTATTATTATTATTTATAGCAGACAAAACGCAGGAATATACAGTATGTATGGAATAATTAATTGAAAGTGCACGGTTTCCCGAAAGTTATTGATAGTAAGCCGCATATTGTACAATGTACAGTGGCTTATGTAACCTCCTATATATCATGTTATGTTTTGTATTGTTACTTTTTACAATTGTACCGCGTAATGTGCGATGGTTTATGCAACATTTTATATATAATATTCATTATTATTCTCAGCCTGTCGCCGTCTACTGCTGAATGTAAGCCTTCCCAAATAAGCGCCAATTATAACGGTCTTGAGGCATCATTCATCCGTTACCCCCACCTTCATCAAGTCGTCGGACCATCGTGCTGCAGGACGTACCACACTATGTCTGCCTAAGCGCGGTCCCCACTCTAACACTTGACTGCTCCATCAGCCGTCCGTTCATCGGCAGACGTGGCCAGCCCACTTCCACTTTAGCGTGCTAATCCTGCAGGCAATCCAGACTCCGGTTGTTAAATAAATATAATTCATTATATCATAAATCTGACATCGCTTATAACTTGAAACACACATCAACTGCTACACGCCCATACGTATTTTGCCGGACCATATGCTATTATGAAAATCATCAATGTATGTAACTTTATGGCCAACAGGCCAGTCATGCAGTACAAGGTGTATTTAGAATAGCCTGAAAACGAACCTAGGTGAAAATTTTGAGGTCTATATGCTCTCAGAACTTAATTTTCAGTAATGATTAAAAGCAGTGATGGCTCGCGGTCGAGAATCTCGGCGGTTGCGGGTTCTAACCCCAGGCACACACCTCTGATTTTTCCAATTTATTTGTGTATTCACAATGAATCATCACTTACTTTAACGGTAAAGGAAAACATCGTAATGAAACCAGCATACCTAAAAGTTTTTAAGAATTTCCTTGGTGTGTATTCCGCCAACCCCCACTAGGCCAGAGTGATGGACTAAGGCCTAAACCCTCTCAATGGTAGAGGAAGCCCGTGCCCAGCAGTAGGACGTATATGGGCTGATGACGAATAAACATAATTGCATCCCTACGAGTATATTGGAGTTGTAGGTGTTTTTTTTTGGTCGTGTTTTTAGTTTCTACTGTATATCAAATTGTTTTATATAAATTATAATATGTGTTATGCAATTATGTTCAGTTATTGCTGACGCATGCCTACTCAATTAATTATGTTTAAAGATTTGTTTACTCATACACAGCCGGCAAAGTGACAAAACCGTAACTGATAGTAGGTTTTGTGTTTTTAAGTGATCAGCTTTATTTATCGCTGCTAACTTCCCTAAAGAAACATTCCAAAGCACCCTAGATACACACAGTACGCGTTAAAATCCTCGATATAAAAACATTGCCCTTATTTTCCAACTCTTCCTTTATACATACATAACCTCACGCCTGGAATTCCCCGAAGGGGTAGGCATAGGCAGAGGTGCATTTCTGCACCCACATTTCGCCAGGTTTTGTATCAGTCCCACGTATTATGGGGCGAGCCTATTGCCGTTTTTCGGGCACAATTCCAGACTCCGTGCTGCTACTGAGAATTTCCTAATGGAAAAACCCAATAACACTTTACCCGGCCCGGGAATCGAACCCAAAACCTTAGGATCGCACGGCACATACTTGTGCCGCGAAACCACGAGTCAGTCTAGTCTTCCTTTATACATATATTTTTTCTGATTAACTTCGTTGTGGGATCATGAAAAATTAGGTTCCCTAAGATTCGCTGAGCTTCAGTGCTCGGCGTCAATACTGTGCGTACCGCTGATGATCCTGGAGCACAGGAGTTACAGTGGCGGGTGTATAGTGGGACAGTGCCAAAACACATATGCCCTACCCGAATCGAACTGGTAACTTTAAATCAAATGGCACATGACAGCCCCGTGGCCAGTTGGCTAGACACTAGCTTGCGAAACGAGAGACGGCGGGTTCGATCCCCGCACAAAGACAAATGTTTGTGTGATACAAATATTTGTTTCGGGTCTGGGTGTTTGTGAGACCGAAAAGTCTCTCGTAGTTTCTGATACCCACGACACAAGACTCGTATCTTAATGTGGGGTCAAAACTATGTATGTGACTGTTGGGTGTATTAATTTATTTTTTATTTATTATATGTACTTGGTACGTCATTAGGAGAGGCCTATGTCCATCAGTGGACCTCCATTGGCTGAAGGATGATGATGATGATGATGGATGATGATATGTACTTGTGCCGCGAGACCACGAGAGAGTCGAGTTAAATAAGGTGTGCCGAATATATTATAATGTGCTGTTTACCCTCCAAAAACACAATGAGCAAGTTATTAATTCGAAAAGCGTTGTTATCTGCGTATGGTTAACGCAGTGGGATTACTTCGTTTTGGACATTCATTTGCATACTCAACGGGGATAGTTGAATTTTAACCCAATTTATTGGACATTGGCGTGCGTGGGCCAATATCGAACGATGTCAAATGCGACATTATTGGATAACTCAACTAGGTTATGATGTGACACAGTCAACTAGCGATAAATTGACAGCTTCCGTGTTGTTCACAGCTCTTTCGATCCCCGCCAATGGTTGAGTGATAAAAAAAATTTGAAGTGAAAGCTTCTTTAGTGGCGCTGTGCAGTTTTTTTGGGATGGGTAAAAAATGTTGAAATCGCGTCACATCACGTGACCCTGATCGGAAATGCGTAAGACGCATTATGGAATATAAATTGTCATGTTGATGTACGATAGCGCAATAAATATTGTATTTTATCACCTAAATGATAGTACTTTTATACAGATAAAAAAGCAATTCGTGCGAAATTAATCTCTAACCATTCCAAAATATTCAAAAATGCACAACGTTAATGTTGAAGTTTTTACTTCTGCCGACACTGCCAGAGTGCCACCCGTTTTTTTGGGTCTCGGTGTTTGTGAGACCGAATAGTCTAACTTAGTTTCTGATAATACACAAGTTGTGTCTTAGTGTGTGGTTAGAACTATGTATGTGACTGTTTGGTGTATTTATTTAGTTTGAAGGGGTGCCGGGTGGGAGCTCCGCCACGAGTCTAAGATTATAAGGGAATTCAAGAGGTCATCTGGGTCACTGAGTATTGCGGGGCAGTGGGCTTTCATAGAGAACGAACTCATGATAAATATCAAAGGGCGTGACCTCATTTTTATTTAATAAAAGTAATAAAAATGAATTATTTTACAATCTACTGTCTAATTTTGTTAATATAAAGAGTCCTCGAAACCGACGTGCATGCTTGAAAAGGATAATATCAATTGAGGAAGAATAAGAAGTGTGTTTGGACCGTAGCATTTGGCGCCTCTCTGCCTATCCCAACGAGAGGCAGGTGTGAGTTTATGTATGTATGTTGTATGTTCGTAATTCTGGGCATCAGCCTCAGTCTTTTGTTCAAAATGACTGCAAACACCAGTGACTTCTTATTTGAACTCGTTATCTCGTACATTGGTGGTGTATTGTAAAAATAGCATTTTAGACTCTCCCTCTAATATAGATAAAGAACTAGAATATGCCATGAAATCACTAAAACAGTCTATGTAATACGTTAATAAGTCCAAAAATGTTGATATTACACCCGTTAAATCATAAAGGGAATGACCAAAATCTGGCAGTACGGTCGACATAAAAGTTTAGCAGTTTAATATGTTCATGTTCTGCATTTTTTGTGACTAGTTTTGAATATATCTACATCAGCGCAAAATTCAATTGTGGAAAGGAACTGTATAAATAAAAATAGGGCTATTTGTAATAAATGTGTTAAAAATTGTCTTTGAATTACAAAGTTTTTTTGAAATCTCTTTAGTATTTCGCATTTTCATTAATCTATAATGGGTGCAGGTATTTCTTTAAACAGAAACCATTTAAAAATGGAGGCGAAAAAACAGGAAAAACGATTTTTTTGGCTGTCCGCTTGTTCGCAAACAGTATTAAAATACCTGAATGCATTTCCATGCTAATCGCAAGAGACGGAGCTTGGCTTTGAATAAAAACTTTATTTCGATTAAATAGTTGGTATAAAAAGTTATCTTCATTTCAAAATCCAAAGCTACGAATCTCGCGGGCAAGAAATTTTATACATCCCTTACAAAGCATAAGTCTTTTTCACATGCTATTAAAGAAATACACTCTACGTGTATACATAGCTCAGATTCGTCTTAGGTATTAGAAAATGCCAAGATCTGACTAATCTGTCTGCCTCGTGGTCTCGCGGCACGAGTATATGCCGTGCTATTTAGATGTCCCGGGTTTGATTTCGGGGTCGGACAAAGTTTATTAGGTTTTTCCCATTATGCTACATGGACAATTTCGTATAGAAAATAAATATAAAAATGTAGTAGGTAAAAATGTGTCACACGGCTGTATTAAGATAATGATCCTGTAAGGGTTGTGTTGATGAGAAATAAATAAAAAACAATTTTAAAAAAATTGAAAATCTCAGTAACAGCACGGAGTCTGGAAATGTACACGAAAAACGGCAATAGGCTCGCCCCCTATTACGTGGGACTGATACATACCTCATGAAATGTGATGCATTAATGCAACTCTGTCTACCCCTTCAGGGTATATGGACGTGAGGATATGTACGTTATGTACCATACTAGTATAAGTATGAGCACTCTGGACGCTAACAACTATACGAACACTTTGTATGACAAGATCAATATGAAATTTTACTCATCCGATCAATTTGACTAGTAGTCAAACTAAAAACGTAAACTAAACTAAACATACTCTCTGTACGCTAAGATCTGTATAACGCTGACTGTCCGTGTATTGTTCATGCCACAACCCTATTCACAAGAATATACAAACAAAAGTCTTCAGAAAACTGCTTTTAATATCAGTTATATCCCGTCCAATACTAATAAAATTATTATATCCACACTTGATGCTGACTGTACGCAGTAAAGTTACACTGTTTATTGGCTCGCTGCCAAGATTTGTGCCCTGTGTCATCCACATTGCTTTAAATGCCTGCGAAATAGCATTTTACACATAAAAGGGTTCTGAAAGCAGTATTGTTTCAATTTAAAAGGAGTTTATTACGGTAATTTAAATGGTCTTGTTGATTGTTGGTCTTGTGGTGGTTAGGATTATGATGTTGAGAAATTTATTTTTGGTTCTGGTGGCGCGAAATATGATCTGAGCGAAGGTTGATATCAGGACAAGGTATCGAAAAATCGTTGAGAAAATCTTCATTCATTCATTGTCATCTATAAGAAGTCAACTGCTGGACAAAAGCCTCTTCTAAACACAGCGGCGGTACTTCCATAGAAGCTTAAAAGCCCAGCTTGCCTTACAAAACTTCAATTAATTAATCTTTAAGCTTTATTTTTATTTAACAAAGTAATGAGAATATCCTGACCCTAAAATAAAATAATATAGACTAGACATTACACATGTAACGTGTAACGATTTTGGGCTTCTATGGAAGTACCGCTACTGTCTAAACGTACCGAATTAACTATTGAAGGCGGCCTGTTTGCAACGATCTGTAGTCTTTATAGCTGTAAGTATTTAATTATTTATTTATTTATATAGCACAACCACATCACATATATTAATACAATTATAATTAATGACATTTGCTTAGGTACTATGTCTGATATACATGACACTTAAGGTGTGCATAGCGTTCTCCGAAAAAGTATAAGAAAGATAGCTAAGTGAAGAGACAAACAATCAATAATATACAAGTATAACAATAAAAAAAAATTAACAACTAATAAGTAATTTACAATTTCTTAACTAATAAGTATATTTGTGTAATGCTGCATTTACCAATAAATGGCTTTCAATTAAAAGCCTCTATTGACCTAATGACAATCTGACCGGAGAATCGCGTCATCGGATTCTCCTGGATCTCCAACAAACTGCACCTTCATTCATATTTCGCACCTCCCTCATTGATAAGAAAGAGAACAGAAAAAAACATATTTTTTGTTTTTAATCCTTTGCTGCCGGCAGTGTCAGCTGACCAGTTAATTCACCAGAAAAATCCTATAGGTCCACCATAAAGTATATAGGTACTATTATATTATTTTCCTTATCAATCGGCATTGTATTGTTAATTAGAGCACTCAAAGACTGCCAATACTGGACCAATCGACAACCCAGCGCCAAATTAAAACGAACCGAACGGCGCAAAGTTAAGACAAAACACGAAAAGTTTGATTATCGCGAACAAATAGCGACATGATCCATCCAACGAATGCAGCAGCGAAATAAAACTACATTTTTGTGTCTGGGCGCCGGCCAAAATTGCGAATCGTGCTGTCATTTAGATTGATAAAGCCTGGAACAATGGCGGGGCGAAGCCGGGAGCGAGCTCTTGTGACACCCGCTTTGTTCGCCGCTGTGAAATTCCAAAAGTGATAACGTATATGTTTAGAGAATGTTACTTTGCAGCGTTTTATTAATTCTGTCACATATGTCTGATAGTGCTGTTCCAAAATGCTTATAGGTATAAAGTAGGCAAAGGGGACGAAATAAAAAAGTAATAATAATTACATAAATCTTTGCTACAATGACAACAGACTAATGTTAAGGTGTGGTGAATAATAAAATAAGGAAAATAATAAATAAAGTGGTTATTATTTTTCTTTTTTAAAAAGATCACAATACTCGTATAATATTGACATTATAAAATAATATTGTTCTTTAAAAACGCGCTATAGTGTTTAGCATAAATATACAGGGTGTAAAAAGACGGTGATCGAAAACTAAAGCTGGTAATAGTTACGGTGTTTACAAACACATTGATGTTAAATTTTGACGTAATCCTCATCAATATGCATTTAATACCTATGGTAGTTCATCATCACCATCATCATCAGCCCATATACGTCCCACTGCTGGGCACGGGCCTCCACTACAACTGAGAGGGTTTAGACCTTAGTACACCACGCTGGCCTAATGCGGGCTGGCGGACTACACACCTAAGAAATTCCTAAGAAATTTTAGGTGTGCAGGTTTCATCACGATGTTTTCCTTCACCGTTAAAGTACGTGATAATTCATTGTGAATACACACATAACTTCGAAAAGTGTGTGCCTGGGGTTTGAACCCGTGATCGACGAGATTCTCGACCGCGTGCTTAAACCTCGAGGCCATCACGATTTGTGGTATGGTAGTTAGGAAAACGTATTTTTTTTTCGGGATTTTTTAGAGTCGTTGTGTTTCGGGAAGCTAATTATGCCCACTTTTTTCTTACAAAAGTGTATCTGTGTTAGCGCTACACCTCCTCCTCTTCGCATCGTGTTCCTCATTGCTGAGGGTCGTGATTCCCGGTACCAAGAGTAGTCTTTCTTCTCACTATGATGCACCACCTGTTCCTGTCTTTGGCAATGTGAAGCGCAATAACAAGCCATCATATTTGTGTCGAACACGGTGCTTGGACTATATTGTATTATCCGTACTGTTTTTTTATTTTTTTATTTGTGTATTAGGGATCCGTACTGTCCAAAAAATGTACATTTAAAAAAGAGTAAGAGTGAAATTAAAATTCGTTTAATTACATACATACATACATAAACTCACGCCAGTATTCCCCGAAGGGGTAGGCAGAGGTGCATTTCTGCACCCACATTTCGCCAGGTATCAGTCCCACGTAATAGGGGGCGAGCCTATTGCCGCTTTTGGGGCACATTTCCAGACTCCGTGCTGTTACTGAGAATTTCCTAATGGAAAAACCCAATAACACTTTGCCCGACCCGGGAATCGAACCCAGGACCTCTAGATCGCACGGCACATACTTGTACCGCGAGACCACGAGGCAGTCGTTTAATTATGCTTAACCTAACCCTTAAATTCTGCATAATTGTTTAAATTTACATTCATCTACAACCAGATACAAGTTTTGAAAATTTGCCATACACGATTAGCCACTATCTTGAAATGAAGTCATATCATATCCAACATGGTTTCGCTTTCGTCACACAAGAATATTTGAAAGCAAAGTTTTACTACGTCGCGTTTCTTGTAAATGCTGACGCAAAACAACTGATTTACCTCAGCAAGTTCAGATCAGAATGGCATGACTTCTTCGTTACGTCATCCTAAGACTCCATTTCTTTTATTGCTTGTTTTCAATGTATAATTTTACGAGCATCTGCTCGATGCTTCATTTACGCAGACTACATTTATTTATAAAAAGGGAGAAATGAGAAATATGTGGATAATCAAAATAGTGGAAGTATCTGCAATAGATTGTTGGGAATTTAACATTTTCTACTGTCTCGTTAGTCCTACAACATAAAAAAGAAACGTGCGATTGGGCGTCATTGTTATGAAATGAAATGAAATGAAATTATTTATTGAATCTGTAAAATGTCAAATACATCACTTAGATTCAGTCATTTCAAAATTTGGTTTACCACCCTGTTCGGAAGGCAGTCATCACTAGAGAAGAACGGGCAAGAAACTCTAGTGTTGCTCTTTTCCAATCAAGAGATAGTTTACAATATTGATACAAAAAATGAATTTCTCAAATTAGAGCAGCTCATTAATACTATCCCAGATTATTGTATTGAATATGAGAATAACATAGTCATCTTGAATGGAGAAACTGACATTTAACTAGGTTAAATTATAAATTTAAGTTTAAGTTAGGATAAGGTTAAGTTCATAAATACAAATAAGCAAAAATAGGCAGACCAGTCCACACAAACAGCACCCGTTCACGAGTATGACGCATGTGCCAGCCATCGGTCTCCTCAACCATTTCATAGGGAAGTGACCGACCCGACACACGACGCCGCCGTAAGCACAGACATTTCAGCGAGCATGACATACCTAATTGCTTACAAAGTACTAAACTAATAAGTAAATATGTATAAACAGCTATGTCCATTGAAGAAGACTCAGTCAGACTTGGGATTACAATAATTATTAATTAAACCCAAGCTTCGTTATCCTCCATATATTCTGAAATTGTATAATAGGCTTTGTTACATAACTGTCTCTTAGTAATTTCTTTAAATTTATTGTAGTTTAAGGCCTTAATATGAATAGGGATTTTATTGTAAAAGTGTATACAGTAACCCTTAAAAGATTTGCTGATCTTGTGGAGCCTGGTCTTATAAATAACTAACTTATTTTTATTGCGTGTATTTCTATCATGTATGTCAGAAACCTTTTTAAATTTATCAATATTCTTATGAACATACATAAGATTTGCGTGTATATATTGAGATGCCACTGTCATAATATCAATTTCCTTGAACTTTTCTCTTAAAGAATATCTAGAGCCAAGCGAATATATAGATCTGATGGCTCGCTTTTGTAGTAAAAATATGGTATTTATGTCAGCAGCACCACCCCACAGTAGAATTCCATAACTCATCAAACTATGAAAGTAAGCAAAATACACTAACCTGGCTGTATCAATGTTGGTCAGCTGACGTATTTTGCTCACCGCAAAGACTGCTGCACTCAGTTTTTGAGCTAATGTTGTTATGTGAGGACCCCACTGAAGTTTGGGGTCTAATGTAATTCCCAAAAACTTAGTATTATCCACAAGGCTCAGCTTATCCCCATTCATTAAAATGTTAGCATTGGCGTATTTTACATTAGGTGTTATAAACCTAATACATTTAGTTTTTTGACTATTTAATAAAAGGTTATTAATGTTAAACCAATGCACGATTTTAGTGAGAGTGCAGTTTACATCGTCAAGAGTTGGTTGATTACGCTTTACCTTAAATACTAAAGAAGTGTCATCAGCAAACAGCACTACATCACAGTCGTCCCTTATAAAATAAGGCAAGTCATTTATGTATATCAAAAAAAGAAAGGGTCCAAGAATTGAACCCTGTGGAAGTATGTAAGTTATCATCATCAGCCCATATACGTCCCACTGCTGGGCACGGGCCTCCTCTACAACTGAGAGGGTTTAGGCCTTAGTCCACCACGCTGGCCTAGTGCGGGTTGGTGGACTACACACCTAAGAAATTCCTAAGAACTTTTAGGTGTGCAGGTTTTATCACGATGTTTTCCTTCACCGTTAAAGCAAGTGATAATTCATTGTGAATACACACATAACTTCGAGAAGTCAGAGATGTGTGCCTGGGGTTTAAACCTGCGGCCGCCGAAATTCTCGACTGCGCGCCTAAACCTCGAGGCCATCACTATCATTGTTATAGAATTTTTAAAATAGGAAATTTTGGTGTCTGATAAATAGCCTACTACGAGGGTATTTAAAAAATACTTAGCTGACTAAACGTGGTTGTAACTAATGTATACACTCATGCTTGTCATCATCATTTAATTTTACATCCAAAGAAATATGAAAAAATAAAAAGTATGTTTTAAGATAGATCCATCAAGAGATTACTAACCTTTCGGCCTTTGTTCCAGGAAATAAATATTGCAAATGAGAAAGAATAAAAAAAGAATTGATAGAATGCAATCAAGTTGAGTGTGCAGCGACCGCTAAACCGGAAGGGGCGTGCGTCAGAACCTACTTTACAGTTTCAATTTGCCGAAGTGAAAGAGTTTGTGGGCGCGCGTCGGATGAATGTGTGTTCTAACTGCCTTTCGTACCGTGCTTGTAAATGTTAAAAGCTCGATATCAAAGTCAATATACAAGGTGTATTAATACCGTGATCGAATACTAAGACAGGCAATAGGCACGGTGATTACCAACACCGTGACATTAAAAAAATCTCGACAAAAAAAATTACGGTCTTTATACTCCTGTATTCTTTAAAAGCTGCCCGCAACTCCGTAAGCAATACTTTGGAATTCGAAATAAATATTTTGTTCCTCATTTTTGACTCATTTTTAATGCTCTGCTCCTATTGGCTTTAGCGTGGTATTGCCTATAGCCGTCCACGATAAATGGACTATCCAACACAAAAATTTATTTTTTAATTTGAATCGTTATTTCCTGAGATTTACGTTTTCCACCAAACAAACTCTTTAGAGTTTGAGAGTTTCAAACATAATTCTTGTCCTTTCCATAGCAGAACCACGTGAACTGGCTTGCGAAGCCACAGCTTCGTGGTCACTACCATTTCAAGTCGAAGCAAAAGGGTTATTTCATTCCTTTGTCGATCAATGAAGCTGTGGAATAGTTTACCTACTTTCTTTTTAGCCTTCGGTCTTTTTAGCATAGCAGTGAGCCATCATCATGATGCCACTCAAGGTCTAGGCGCGCGGTCGAGAATATCGGCGGTCGCGGGTTCTAACCCCAGGCGCACACCTCTGACTTATCGAAGTTATGTGTGCATTCATCATCATGGATTGATATGCGTATCTACCTAAAAAAAATGTAAAAATCAGTCTAATCTTTTGAATTTTATTTTTAATAAATATAACAAAATAGTAAGAAAACAAATAGTTTTAAATGTTCAATACGACTACAAAGCGACACAAGAATAATGTGTTTCTATTCTTTCGTATTGAGTCGGTGGAGCCGCGATACATTAGAAACGGCGGGACACGTCACGGAGACTGGGAATATACGACACAAAATTGATGGAGCTCGTGACGTCACTGGTTCGACGGCAGGTCGAGACTTGCACTCTGGAGTTATTAATTGTCATTCTAAATAGTATATGTACTAAAAACAAAAACAAATACTTATGTAGGCTTACACAATTTCTACTTTTTAGTTGAACTTTTATTAATATGGCCGATATTAAATGGGTAATTTTAGGCGGTCGAAAGGCATGTGTTTTTTTGCCTGTGTTCCTAAAGGGGTGGGCAGAGGTGTATACACCCACTTTTCGCCAGCAGTGCTTTAAGGTCCACGTTATAGGAAGCGCGCCAGTTGCCGTATAAAGAGCACATTTCAAGACCTGTGCTGCTATTGAGAATTTCATAATGGAAAAGCCCAATAACTTTTCCTGACTCGAGAATCGAACACGGGAGCTCGAGAGTGCCACAATATATGTCTATCATAATAGCCAGTATGTTATGTTACACTTTACTTACCAAAGAAATTTCCTGTGTAATAGTCTTAGATAAGCAACAGCTCTATAGCACTTATTATGAATACACACATGACATGGGAAAGTTTATTTATAAATTCGAACAGTTACAAGGTACAATACGTAGTCAAATATAAACTCTCGGCGTGATTAAAAATATAATTTAATTTTATAATAATTATAAAATACATTACATTATTACAAAATATTCAAAGGTTCGCGAGTTGCTGCTAAAGAGAATCTCAGACTCTTCAATATAGTATTTTTTATGTATGTATTATAGTATTTTGGTATGTATTTATATTCATATTATATTTATATAGTTACTACTATAACTACTATTACCTATGTTAAATTAATTACTTCTTTTCTTTACCTAAGTATATTGGTCTGTTATATGTATATATATGTATGTGTATGTTTATAAATGACTTTATTTGCACACCTACTATGCATCATCTCTGCATCACCCAAGGTTCGACTGGCAGAGAATGCCTTAGGCATTAAGTCCACCTTTACAATTATGTGTTAAATTGTATAAAGTGTAAATAAATAAATAAATAAATTACACGAGAATTAGGGTTATGGGTTACAGCTACTAACAAAATAAGAATGGTTAAACTAAAACACAAAGGATTTTTATATGATCTTAACCTAAGTATGTGTGCTGTCACATATGCACACATGCATGGGTAACATGAGCCATCGGGAATGTTACCGGGAAATCATTTAACATTGACATTCATTGACAGCCTCGGGGCGCAGTTGGCTAGACACCAGCTTGCGAAACGAGAGGCCGCGGGTTCGATCCCCGCACCGAGACAAATGTTTGTGTGATCCACAAATATTTGTTTCGGGTCTGGGTGTTTGTGAGACCGAAAAGTCTCTCGTAGTTTCTGATACCCACGACACAAGACTCGTATCTTAATGTGGGGTCAGAACTACGTATGTGACTGTTGGGTGTATTTTTTTATTTATTTATTTATTTAATGCAAATCGATTGTTTAATCTGAACCAAAGGAATTTGCTTTCACATCATTATTTTCATGGGGATCGATAATATTATTTAGTGTTAATCATCGCTGATGGCGTAATGCGTTTCTATGGTACTACCATCGTACAATGTGTAGTATCATCATCATCATCAGCCCAAATACGTCCCACTGCTGGGCAAGGGCCTTCTCTACAACTGAGAGGGTTTAGGCCTTAGTCCACCACGCTGGCCTAGAGCGGGTTGGCGGACTACACACCTAAGAAATTCCTAACAACTTTCAGGTGTGCAGGTTTTATCACGATGTTTTCCTTCACCGTTAAAGCAAGTGATAATTCATTGTGAATACACACATAACTCCGTAAAGTCAGAGGTGTGTGCCTGGGGTTTGAACCTGCGACCGCCGAAATTCTCGACCGCGCGCCTAAACCTCTAGGCCATCACTGCTTATGTGATTATGTGTAGTATGGGAACGCATAACTACGTAGACGTCGCAACCTTGATTAAATATCACGCTCCGAATATTTCCTAAAACATGACTGAACAACAAAAACATGAACGTATAGATAATGTAAGCGGGCGGACAAATAAGTTCTAAAAGCAAAATCGAATTCCACCCGCCGATAATATAAGCCGGATGAAACTGAATATTCAATATGAGGACCCGAACCCTGGCACAGTTGGGCAGACAGACGATTCTATACACAGCCTTCGATCAGAGCGAAATTATACTGAAATCTGAATGTATCGAATTCTTTTATTTTTCGGGCGTTAATTTTTCTGGAAAAGAAAAATACATACATACATAATCTCACGCCTGTATTCCCCGAAAGGGTAGGCAGAGGTGCATTACTGCATCCACATTGCGCCACGTATGTATCAGTCCCACGTAATAGGGGGCGAGCCTATATAAAGAAAAATATAAACGAATATTATCCTACAAATGGAACGGATAATTATAATTATCTGTTGTTTCTCATAATTATAATGATTAGGTAAATGTACTTGTATCATGTATGTTTCGAGAGAAAATCATAACATATTTATAATATAATAACATGCATTTACTCATACCTATATGTAATATATGCTACGTATAAAACGAATAATTATCCATTATTTTATTTACCAAAAAAATATGGTACAAATGAATGGATATTCCAAGAGACAATTATAGCATTTTGTATACACACTGCCTCGTCTCGTCAGTCTCGCGTCACTAGTATGTGCCGTGCGATCTAGAGGTCCTGGGTTCGAATTCCGGGTCGTGTAAAGTGTTATTGGGTTTTTCCATTAAGAAATTTTCAGAAGCAGCACGGAGTCTGGAATTGCGCCCGAAAAACTGCAATAGGCTCGCCCCCTATTACGTGGGACTGATACATATGAATACACTGATATAGGTATACCTAGCGAAATGTGAGTGCAGAAATGCACCTCTGCCTACCCCTTCGTGGAATACAGACGTGAGGTTATGTATGTATATTTATATGTATGTATTTTATTAATTAAAATAATAGGGTACAAATGAATGGATGCTCCTACAGACAATTATAATATTTTGTTCCATTAAGAAATTTTCAGAAGCAGCACGGAGTCTGGAATTGCGCCCGAAAAACTGCAATAGGCTCGCCCCCTATTACGTGGGACTGATACATATGAATACACTGATATATACCTGGCGAAATGTGAGTGCAGAAATGCACCTCTGCCTACCCCTTCGGGGAATACAGACGTGAGGTTATGTATGTATATTTATATGTATGTATTTTATTAATTAAAATAATAGGGTACAAATGAATGGATGCTCCTACAGACAATTATAATATTTTGTATACACACCTGCATCCGCCTAAGGAAAAGGCAGAGAAGTTTTTACTATTTCTACGACTTTGCGTCAATTATGTTCTTATGTCCCTCGTATTAAAACATTTTGATACGAAAGACAATAAGCTCACCTGATCATATTGACATATACCAAAAATAGGAAACAAAAAAAAAAGGAACAAAAATATCAGCGCAAATACGACTTACTGCTGCGCAAGGTTAAGTCTTCGTCTCCCGCGCTGGACTAGTGGGTTGGCGGACTACACATTAGGTACTAGAAAGTCCTTAGGAAGGACGCTTTAGTGTGCTGGTTCCTTCACGATGTTTTCCTTTATTGTTGAAGTGGGTGATAATTTAATGTGAATGTTCACATTTAAAAACCCTATGATGGTGGGATTCAGCTTCGACAAATCCCGCGGCTAGTCGTCGAGGTCATCATGCTTTTCAAACATGATAGAAATTATCATATGATAGCATATACACGGTGTCCGTGATCGAAAAGTAAGACTAGGTAATAGTTACGGTTATTGCACATTGACGCTAAAAAAACGTAAAAAATGTCGTGTTCCAAATTACCATCAATATTACCTATAATCCTATAATCCTGGATCCTTTAAGCGAAGCGTGAAGAAGCATTTGTGCGGGCCGGCATGATTGTGTCGACCAGCGGGTGACCATCGTTTCTCGCTGGTCGGTATTATTTTTCTGGACTCCACTGTGCTTACCATCAGGTACTGTGGAGTCACTTTGCCGTGCCAGAATAAAAAAAAAAAAACCTGTCTTAGTATTCACTCACGGTATGTTTACACCTGTACAAAGAAAAGTTATTTTACCCGTAAGATTTAATGAAATCTATATCATTCCGAACGGCATCGCCGGTAAAACCTAATTTATATAACTGGGTTAACGAAATTCTGAAGAGCCTTCAATATCTTCAGCTCTCGATGTAATAAATTGATCTGGTGCGTAGACAAGACGAAGCTTAATTAATTTGAATTATTATCATTGATTGAAATTAATTTGCGAACTACAAGTAATTAATAGTATATATTTTCCTACTGGATTCTATTAAGACTTAATTGATAGTCGTTTTGGAGTGATTCATAAACGGAGTGTATTAAATGAGTTACTGGATTGACTAGGACTCAGCTTTGTATTAAAATAATGACCCTCACTGCCTAGTTAACCTGTCCGTGATTAGGCGTACAATTGTCGCTCCACTTTTAGTTTCCGTTTGGTAATTTGAGGTGCGTACCTTCAATTGCAAGTAATATCGTTTTGTTCGAATTGTTCTTTGCTTGTTTGTTTCTAATTTGTTCTTTTTTTTGCTTTATTCAACAATTGTGTTTATCTTAGTCTCTCTTATTTCACGTGCTATTTTCCAGAACATTCGAGTTAATTTATTTGTCTCTTTAAAGCCTTGTCGAGCAAATACATTATATAAAATTTAATTATTATTATTATTTATTAGGCGTGTAGTCTGCCAACCCGCACTAGGCCAGCGTGGTGGACTAAGGCCTGAACCCTCTCAATGGTAGAGGAGGCCCGTGCCCAGCAGTGGGACGTATATGGGCTGATGATGATGAAAATTTAATATAAGCATAATTCCCGTGTAGTAATTCCTTGACAAGAGCTTTGACAGGTGATTGTTGTTCTTTTTATATTGGTTAGTCTTTCACAATCAGGAGAGACTAGAAAGTTGGAGAGACTAAAAAGGTAGAAAAGAACGGAAAATTGATGCGAATTTATAGCTCGGGTATCGGGTATTATTGGAGTGTGATTAGATGACAGTGAAGTAGAAATAAATGAAAGGAAAAAATGTTTTTAGAAACAATATTTTTTCTGGGTCAATAAACAGGTAATTAAAAATGAAATTCCAGTATTTGTCGTGTACTTTCCTATATTTTTAAAGCTTGAGGCAAACAAAAATAGTAATTAACCTGAACGGGTAATGTCTGCTTGTTATGATGCCACGGCTAAATGACTGAAACAATTTACTCGTACATGTATTTTGGCATGAATAAAGGACTGATTATGAAGAGAGGCATTTATATCAAAGTGAGAAAAGCTGTGATTCTCAATAAGCCAGTAACAATGCTACCACAAACGAGTCAGTAACAATTCCTTCGCATGTCAGCGGAGACCATTATGAAACAGTGTATCAAACTTTAAATGGTTTTCAATTCAGCACACACTACGTGGTATCTCCGAGATGAGATAAATCGGGGTCGGGAGATCGAGTGTGATACAATTTATGTGGCGCGCACCGTCTAATGCAATTGGACGTATTGTGCGAGGCGACTGTAAAAGATTTAGGAGTAAGCTTATTTCTTTAAATTTAATATAGGAAGCGGATTTATTACGTTTACTGTTTACTAATGGATCGCATGAACTACCTAGTGGTCTCGCGGCACAAATTTGCCGTGCGATTTAGAGGTCCCGGGTTCGAGTCCTAGGTCGGACAAAGTGTTATTTTGTTTTGATATTAGGAAATTCTCAGTAGCAGCACGGAGTCTGGAAACGTGCCCGAAAAACGACAATAGGCTCGCCCCTTATCATGTTGGACTGATACATACCTGACGAAAGGTGTGAGCAGACATGCATCCCTGCCTACCCCTTTTGAGGAACACAGGCGTGAGGTTATGATGTATGCACGTAATGGATCGTAATTGAATGAGATCTACGCATTTACTAAGGAGGTGTATCTTAACTTACGATTCGTGAGACATTTATCATACGTATCGGGAATTCAATCTGGCGCTTTTGAAACATTTGTTTTTAGCTAGAATTATTCATCATCATTCATCATCAGCCCATATACGTCCCACTGAGGTGTGTGCCTGGGGTTTGAACCCGCGACTGTTGAGATTCTCGACCGCGTGCCTAAACTTCGACGCCATCACGACTTAGAGGTCAGGTATGTATCAGTCCAACGTAATAGGGGGCGAGCCTATTGCCGTTCTATAGGGCACATTTCCAGACTCCGGGCTGCTGCTGAGAATTTTGAAAAACTAATAACACTTTGCCCGACCCGAGAATCGAACCCAGAATCTCTAGATTGCACGGCACATACTTGTGCCAGGCTGTCTTTCTTATCCCACTATTTTAAAAAAACGGCAATGTATTTATAGTTACCAAAATTCTACTGGTATCTAATATGCCTCTGCTAATATTATTATAAAAAAATCGTAAAATACCGTCAAACACTTCAAACATCCATACGGAAATTAAAAAAAAAACATCTATTTTTATAAACAACTCCGACGCTATTTGTGGCCGTAAAGTTTAAAAGTAAACACGTAATCTCGGGTATCTTTCAGCTCTCCGTCTCCTTTATTACTTCATTTTACGCTCGGGGTGTTTCGGTAATGACCTTGCCCCTTCTTGAACTTCCAAAGACTTTTTTCCCTTCATCTGACGGTCTTATCAAGATTTTCTTCTAGTTTATTAGGCATGTTTATGCCGTGCCATTCTGTTGATGTTTTCAAATTTGTTTGTGTTAAAGTGATTATTTTTTTGCTATTACAATTTTACTGTCTTGCGTCTAGTCCTTTTAGCAATTTATTGTTATAGTGTTTTGAGCAACAGTTATTTTATGTTACGGTAAGTTCCTTTTCAGATTTTATCTTTTTCTTAATGTCTGTCTAAATATCCTTGTCCCATTGGATCGTCAGGTTATTTTTGATTTTCTGTTTTTAACTTTTGAAAGTTCTTGTACTAACATGAAACAATGGTTAGCAGTATAAATAATTCGTGATGGCCTCGAGGTTTGGGCACGCGGTCGAGAATCTCTACGGTCGCGGGTTCAAACCCCAGGCACACACTTCTAACTTTTCCAAGTTATGTGTGTATTCACAATGAATTATCACGTACTTTAACGGTGAAGGAAAACATCGTGATGAAACCTGCACACCTAAAAAAGTCTTAGGAATTTCTTAGGTGTGTAGTCCGCCAACCCGCACTAGGCCAGCGTGGTGGACTAAGGCCTAAACCCTCTCTCAAGGAGGCCCGTGCCCAGCAGTGCGACGTATATGGGCTGATGATGATGATAAATAATTCAACTTACATTTTTATTTATTTACTGTGATAACAAACAGTTACATATTCTTACAACGAAATAATACAAGTTATTGTTATATTACCCAATGTATAACTCACGGCGTTGTCTAAGTATTATATAATATATAACATCGTTAGGTATTGCAAATAGAAAAAAGTTATAGAGTAATAAAAATTAATAATAATTAATAATAATAAAATATAAACTTAATTTTACACTTCAAAATTTTCGCATGTCATTAGGGATTTTTTAAAGTCGTTAGATAATAAAGCAAAAATATCAACGTTGGAGAAATGTGTATAGATTATAATATGTGTGTTATTAGGCATTTTATAAAGTTCTTACCGAAGCAATAGTAAAACCAATTTTATTACGTCATACTTTTAGACCTATCACGATACCCACGAATATGTAGACAACCATTTAATGATGATTATTTCCCATTACATAATTACAACGGCGTATGCCAAATAAAAGATTAAAGATCAGATTCAACGAGCAACTTTTTTATGTAAAACAAAAAAATCACTGAAATAATGAGATACTTACAAAAATATCTCGTTTATTCTAAAGTCAATTCAGCACATACACGTTCTTTGTTACAAATAGCTTTGTCGTTTCGTCTCAGTTTATGTTTTACTTTGAAGTAAACTTCGGTAAAAATCAGCAATTTATAATGGAGAATGTATTCTTGTTAAATATCTAAGTACTTGAAGATATCAAAAATAATGTTATTATCTGCACGGCAGCTTCAAAACGTCTGGGTCGTTAAACTCGCGTCAATTTTACGACTATGCCATAGAAAAGTCAAAGGACAGAGCCGACCTTAGGCGGCAAAAAATGCTAATGCACAGACTAATCATAAGACATAATCATGCCCGATAGACGGCATTAGTAAGTTAAGTAAGTATACACGAATGTTTAGGGCAAATAAAGGAGGCCGTCTCCATCCAAATACTGTTCTTTTTGAAGCGGTGTTGTTACTTTGCTCTGTAATTTTTTACGAATGGAATTTTGTTAGCTTTATTTTATATTTATTTTACAAATAAGAGGATGGCTTTTTATATGGCCATGATTGTTGATTTAGTGACAGCACTGCATTTGATGGTAGATATGCTGTGCTTCATGCCGGCCTGCTAAGATACTTTTTCACATTATGCCGAAAGGACTAGAGACTATAGGAAGGAGGGGACATGTAGGCTGGCAAAATATTCCATATCTTTTTGGAAGCTTTGTGGCTGGAAGATATGTAATGTTTTTTCATAGCATACACGAATATCATAGTCAGGATTTGCATCATAATATTTTATTATTGAGTAAAAAGTGAAGAAATAGATAATTTGTTGAATATTAGAATCACTAGACACATTTAACAAGTATAGCGTTATAAATAGGACAAACCAATTATTTTTTTCAATTACCTAAAAATAGGTCGATGACAAAGGCTTCGTAGTCATAGCGAAAATGCGAGTATTTATAGAACCGAATGAAATTTTTGGTGCTTCTTAGAAATTGAAAATACGATCTATAAAGATTTATTTTATTAAAGTAACATAATGGCTTTATTGTTTCATTTTCAACGTTTTTTGTCTTAATATTTGAAAGGCCTTGTTA
Organism: Hemaris fuciformis; assembly: GCA_907164795.1. NCBI lineage: Eukaryota > Metazoa > Arthropoda > Insecta > Lepidoptera > Sphingidae > Hemaris > Hemaris fuciformis. The sequence continues at coordinate 5,308,631 of OU015454.1, forward strand.
CATTTATTTTTTACTAAAAGCTCGACGAAGAAGCAAATTATACACGTTATGAGAATACATCAACGTGCTTTCATTAACACTTTCTCACGAAAACTACAGTGTCTTGTTGGTCCCGTGGCATAAATGCCGTGTCATTTAGAGGTCCTGGATTTGTCTCCGAAATGTACTCGAAGAACAACCCACGGCCAAATCTTGAAGGTTGAACGGTTGAACTGTCATATTACGTGAAAGTTAAAACACAGCTGTCGAAAAGTAGATGCAGAAATGTACCTCTGCCTTCTCCTAAGGGAATACAAGCGTGAGTGTGTGTGTGTATATAGAATAATCATCAAGAGTAGTATTAGTAGACCTTACCGTGAAAAGCCTATCCTACATTATTTACTAACCAATAGACGATAACATAAATATGTTATTATACTTAAAGCTAATGTCCCATCTGCGTATATTTAATCTTTGTCCAGCACCACACTGAATCCATATTTTGAAAAGATAATAACGTCTCGTGATACCAAACAGCTATGTACGGTTTATTACTATATCAGGAAGTTTCTTAGCTATCTCATACGTCTGTATAATGTCGTAAAAATGTTTGGTAAATTTTACGACTTGGCCTTTGTTCGATTACTGTTTAGTGCATTGGCGGACACCGATGCGATTTAAAATTCAAATGGGTAATAAACGCTTCGATGTGTTTGAAAATGTAGATTAAATTCTGAATGGAATATATCTGCCTTCATGGTTATGGCTGAGTGAAGGTGGATTTTAGGTAGAGGTGTACATAATATTTTCAGTTTCATCGGCTTCGGTTTTAGTCTTACATGAAATTCTATACAGAATTGGGTACGAACGAAACTTGTGAATGTTCATAAAACTATTTGGTCTCAATATAATACATAATTATTATTTCTATAAACAAAGGCCTCTTAAATCATTTAAGAGCATACAAGTAGAATGAAATTGTTTATACTCTATTTTAAAATTGCTTTATTTCATAATAGTTATCAATAAAATATTTATATGATTTGAGTTCTTATTTTTTCTTTAATTATTTAAAAAATATTTTTGTTTCATAGTTCATTTAATATTATTTAATTAAGTAAATGACCAGGTTAACTTTTACTAGCCTTATATACCGAAATTTTAATAAAATACTCTTCAAATAAATTAAAGATTTTTATTTTGTAATTTCAAAAAGCTTCAAGCATATTGTGTCGCGTCCAGTACTGCAATAAAAAATAATCTCTATATTTTCCAAAGAATATACGTCTAAGGAACAGCAGATATCAGAGCTAAAATATATCTGAAAATCCGTTCCACACGCCATCTCCAGTCAATTCCATGTGAGCAACTTTGGTGATGACATATAGTCATTTCAGCAGTAAACGACGGCAGTGATCATGGGTATAAATGATCCCTATTACCGTGCCGACGAGAGATGTGTTTGAGAAATAACCCGTTGGATGCAGCTGGAAATGTGCACTGGGCGATGTTACAATGTGGACTTACAGGCCAACGGTTCGACATACAGGCGATTATGATCAATTATGTCAATTTCTTTTGGTTTTTGATTGTATGAATTAGTTTTTGCTAAATTTGGTCTGTATAAAAATCTGAATCGGAGCGTTAATTAAAAAAAAATGTTAATAGCAGCGGACATCGGCACACTGTACAGTCATTCCAGCATTCTAAATTGTTTCTGCGTGCAATGTTTACAGACCTAAAAATTAACTTTTACTTGAATCGTCTCGAAGGTGTAGAAAGACACCAATAAATAAATAAATAAACACGCCCAACAGTCACATACATAGTTCTACCCCACATTAGGATTCACGTCCTGTGCCGTGGGTATCAGAAACTACGAGAGACTTTTTAGTCTTACAAGCACCCAGACCCGAAACAAATATTTGTGGATCACACAAACATTTGTCTCGGTGCGGGGATCGAACCCGCGGCCTTTCGTTTCGCAAGCATAGTATCTAGCCAATTGCGCCACGGCGCTGTCAATGGCTTCAATAAAAGCGTACAAATTCAAGGGTTTATACTAATTAAACTAAAGTCTAATATAAGTTGTTGAAGATTCGTGGTGTCTGTGAGTGACGTTAAGCTATTTACGCTGCTACGCATCTGTGCGGTGTTTATAAATGTTGCTAATGTAAAAATGCATTTATTCTTTGTTCCGTGCGAAAATTCATTGTGTTTCCGGTTTATTTAACTTATGTCTTTGGAATTCTTTATTTTCTCAAATTTCGAATTTAGGAGGTTGAAATATTAATTAGTAAATAAGTAAATAATAAATACACCCAACAGTCACATACATAGTTCTGATCCCACACTAAGATACAAGTCTTGTGTCGTGGGTATCAGAAACTACGAGAGACTTTTCGGTCTCACATACACCCAGACCTGAAACAAATATTTGTGGATCACACAAACATTTGTCTCGGTGCGGGGATCGAACCCACGGCCTCTCGTTTCGCAATCTGGTGTCTAGCCAACTGCGCCACGGGGCTGTCAAATATTAGTTTAAAAAAGTCCTGCAGAGATTAAGAAGTACACATGTAAGATATAAAAGCGTAAATCCATTTTAAAATCTAAATAAGAACACTTAAACCGATATAGACAAAACCGAAAAGATTAGTAATAATATCGGGACTAAAATTAATACAGATAGATCTGATTTTAATAAAATAAAAAGCCTTTTTATTAAAATAAAAATGCTTTTGTTAAAGACTATTAATATGCTCAAAATTTATTCATGTTACTTGAGTTAAGCTCAACGCAGTTTTTATTTTTATTTACTTTTATTCAAGCCAAAAAATAGCTTGAAACAAAAGAAAGCTGTTAAACTATTCTTGCATTGGCAAAACAATTGGCACAATTTATTGTTATCGAGATCAAGAGATCAAGTTTCATTTTAACAACACAACTATCCACTGACAGCCTTTAGTTAAATCGCTATAGCGACTTTTGTTACTGAAAAATGGTGTAGTGTAGGCAGCTCCTTTAGCACGTTCGCTATAAATGTATCTTAACTTTTTGAAATATCCACATATTATAGACAGCCCCGTGGTGCAGTTAAGACACCGGTTTATGAAACAATAGACCGCGAATTCGATCCCCGCGCCGAGACAAATGTTTGTACGATCTACAAATACCTATTTGTTTAGTGTCTGGGTGTTTGATGTTACGCCGAAATATTATTCTTCATAGGATATTATACTAGGTTACAAATTTACAATGATAGAATTTGCACTTCATATACAGTGAAGGATACGTAGCCGGACACCAATATAATTCAAGTTTTCTATAAATCTCGTGGTATCGCGGCACAAGTATGTGCCGTGCGATCTAGAGGTCCTGGGTTCGATTCCCGGGTCGGGCAAAGTGATATTGGGTTTTTCCATTAGGAAATTCTCAGTAGAAGCACGGAGTCTGGAAATGTGCCCGAAAAGCGGCAATAGGCTCGCACCCCATTACGTGGGACTGATACATACCTGGCGAAATGTGGGTGCAGAAATGCACCTCTGCCTACCCCTTCGGGGAATACAGGCGTGAGCTTATATATGTATGTATTATATAATTTGCTATTCTAAAATTTTCTGCACAAATCCACTTATGACACTTATATTTCCACCCCAATAACAAGTAAGTATGACAAACATCGTCATGCGCATTAAACGTAGTGGCGAAGTTAATAGCGCCAAAATGCCACATCCCCAACGAAATTTAGACTTGGAAGGAGCAAACTACTAAAATATTCTATTTGCGAGTAGGTCAGTGGTGCGACCAAACCCTTGAATTATTACTTAGCACCGCTAGAGCACACGTTGTAAATTGTTAATTCCGTCGGGTGTCTAGCGTTATTTTTACTGCGTGCGGCTGAGAATAACTGCTTGCTTTAAATACGTTTACGCATTGGGTCTATGGTTGTTGTCGTTCGTAGCTTTGTCATTTATATATTGACTAGCTTTTGGCCGCGACTCCGTCCGCGTAGACTACAGGGTTGGGTTCAGAAAGAAAATAAGTTGTAGTCTATTTTACTCCACAGAGTCCCATTTATGTCCATGTCAAAAATCGTTTACATCGGTCAAATGATTTAGGCGTGAAAGCATAACAGACATATAGTTACATATAGGTACATAGTTAGAGTCTACACGTCGTTTCATAATTCTAGCTTCAAAAATGACGAATTTCAACACAAACTTTCACCCCAATTTTTATTTTACCCCCTTAAAGGTACATTTTTTTACAAACTTTTAATGTCATATTTATTTATATCTAATCAACAGCCTAAAAAATTAGTTTCAAGCTGCTAGCTTTAAAAATGACAATACTTCCATACAACCTTTCATCCCCCCTTTCAACCCCTTAAACCTCTTTTCCGGGATAAAAAGTAGCCTATGTCCTTTCTCAGGGTCTAAACTATCTGTGTACCAAATTTTTAATTAAATCGGTTCAGTAGTTTTATTAGGAAAGCGAGACAGACAGACAGAGTTACTTTCGCATTTATAATATTAGTAAGGATTTAGTTATTAAAAATATAACACAAGCTTACAGTATACACCGTAGCGCTTCATCATCAGCCCATATACGTGCCACTGCTGGGCACGGGCCTCTTCTACCATTGAGAGGGTTTAGACCTTAGTCCACCACGCTGGCCTAGTGCGGGTTGGCGGACTACACACCTAAGAAATTCCTAAGAACTTTTAGGTGTGCAGGTTTCACCACGATATTTTCCCTCACCGTTAAAGTAAGTGATAATTCATATAAAGAGTGTTTGATTAATGCACAAATGAAACAGCTGACTCTAGGAGGAAGAATTTTTGCTCAAGGGCTCAGTATGTGACGTAAATGAGCACTAATAAGGGATTTAAAAAAAAAAACACCTCTAAGGGTGTAATTTTCTAAACGGTGTTCGAAATTTCCACGGAGAAATCATACTTGACGCGTATAGCCGCAAGGTGCAAATATTTTTTCATAAAGTCACGTGCAAGAATAATTATAATTAGAAAGTAACCAATTACGTGAAGGCGGTTATGCCTTTTTAGAATAGATTGTACGAACTGATCAGAGAGAGCTGGTAAATATTTACCCCCGTACCCGGAATCAAATAACTCGGTCGAATAACAGAGTTTTACCAACAAAGTATTAGCTAACATGGCCGAAGTCATCGGATCCTTTTACCTTATTGTTCCGATTGTCATATACAACTTGGCAACAAATACGGTATAATAATGGACAAATAAAATGGATAATCCATTCGTCCGCTCGCAGGAGGTATTTGTGGAAATTTTATTTGAAAAGTTTTTATTGATCCGGTATTTGGCATCGCGTCGGCGGTACATTACATCCCATATATTGTTCTGCAACCAATTTCGCTGATTAATGTCGGAAGCGCCAAGACGGCTTTGTATGCTCTCTTTAGCTCACAATACTTTGTGGTGACGTAATTAATGTGGCTACGGTTGGAGCTGGACATAAATAGATTATAACTCAGAATGAAATAACTAATATGGTCGTTTAATCTATACTAATCTAGCCAATATTATAAAGCTGAAGTAGAAGTAGTGATGGTCTCGAGGTTTAGGCGCGTGTTAGAAAATCTCTGCGGTCGCGGGTTCACTTCTCTGACTTTTCGAAGTTGTGTGTGTGTTCACTATGAATTATCACATATTTAACGGTGAAGGAAAACATCGCGAGGAAATCTGCACACCTAAAATTTCTTGGGAATTTCTTAGGTGTGTATTCCGCCTCCCTGCACAAGGCCAGCGTGGTAGACTCAGGCCTCAACCTTCTCAGTTGTAGAGCAGGCCCGTACCCAGCAGTGGGACGTATATGGGCTGATGATGAAAGCTGAGTGGTTGGTTTGTAAATTTGCTTGCTTGAACGCACTGATATCAGGAGCTACTGATCCAATTTGAAAAGATCTTTCATTGTTAGATAGCCCATTTATCGGGGCTAAAGTGTCTCATACGCAGTTGGAGGAAAAAACTATTATTTTTATAAAGCAATATTGTGGTTGAATATAAGGTAAATGACTTACCGAGTGTTTAAGTGATTTTGCAGTATTACTTGCTACGTTTTATTGAAACGTTATTAGTTTGGTTACGGCGTAGGATACTTTTGTTGAGTTATATTACGGAATCTTCAGTAGCCGCTCTGAGTTAGGAATTATGCCCCGTTTTAAAAAACATAACTGGCAAATCGAGGGTGAAGAGACACCTTTGTCTTTCCTTATGAGAAGTCAGTGAGTTAGATGACATATGAATTGATTAAAATATTCTGATAAAAAATATTTCCATGCCAGTTCATTCGATTCTGCTGGGTAATAGTCTCTTTAACACTTTTTATTTTATTTCTCACGAGGGGAGAGGTACTTATGGCACTACTTCCCGCCAGCCCTGAGGGAGGGGAGCGGGAAGCGTATGTCGGGGTCACCGGTCTTACAGCCCGGCGCGTGAGGCGTCACGTCCGCGCAGATGTTAGTGCTGAGCTTGGTCCCTAACGAAATCCCTACGCCGGCATACCGACCAAAACCTCCCGGTGGCCATCTTCGCGCCAGGAGGGGCGACCGCGGTGCGTAGGCGTCTCTTTAACACCTAAAAGAAAAGCCATAGCCTTTTGCTAACGTCATGCAAATTAAATGATATTAGGTCTCAACCCATAGGAAATATACTGAAACTGCATTAAACCACTCGGTAATCCGAAGATTTTACACTTTTATTCCCCTATATGACTCTCTCACTCTATTATAAAGCGTCGAAACTAACTTTCAAATACATCAAATATATATTTTTGAAAGCGCATTCGCTATCAAGTCTCAACTTCAACGCTCAACTTATCCGTAAAGTCTATTTAGTTCATATCAATTTCCTTTACTGCATCAGAAGCCCGTAAAATATGTAATTCTGATATTTTACGATAGGTCCCGAGCCAAAGTTGCAGCCGTATTCTGTCAAACGCTTTCTGTTCTAGCGGAGTTTGTGAGTTGTGACGCGGCAGGCTCCCTGCGACCCACATGTTAAATTTGTCGGAAAATGTAAGAAATATAAATTTCTTAGCGAGACATTCTTGCTAAATTATTACTATAATACTTGCCGGTTTCGGTGTAGTTAAGAATGAAATACCTGAAACGCTGAGGTCGGGTTTTGAACGTCTTCGTTGGAGTACGAAATGGGATGGTTAGAATGGCTTTTATTACCTAACTGTGGTCGAGAAATGGATCGAAATATTAGGATAGTTGTCGCAGGATGGCGACGGGAGGACACCTCTTTAGACGCCTCTTCTCACCTGACGACTAGTAAAAATCACAAGTCGGCGCTGTGGCCTAGAAATCCATAAATTACCATCTTGTATCTGATGATGATGATCATGATTTTTATTTTATTTTATTAGAGAAACAAACATTCACTTAAATATCTAGCTATTCTAATACAGATGGGGTAGGCAGAGACCATATAGCGCCAAAGATCACATACACACTTATTTTGTTTCTTTAACTGACATCAACTTCATGCATGCGCGTCGGTTTCGAGGACTTCTATATAATTTTGGTAGAAAACCCCACAATAGAACACTATATTTTATTCCCTTTATTGATTGAGTTGGAGCAAAACATTATTTTTAATTTCATTTCTATTAGGTACATAAAAAATAAATTTATTTGTGTATTTAGTTTTAATTAATTTTTTTTATCAATGCTTTTTGTTTTTGTTTATTGTGTATTTTTATTATTATTATATTTTTTTTAATTAATTTCCACGACCACCCCTTACTTTATTATACTTTTTTTTTCTGTGGGTAGTCTGGAAGAGATCGCAAATAGCGATAAGACCGCCCTTTGTGGCACAATAGTTTATAAGGTAGCTTTAATTTAACTTTTACTTATGTATGTGGTGCACAATAAAGCATATTAAAATAATTAAAAATAAAAGTATGAGTTTTCATTTCTTTTATGCATGCTTGTATGATTAATGCCACACTTCGGAGAAATACTAGTCCTTAGTTTTTAAATTAACGGCAAAAGTTTCAATGTTACATATCCAATAATGATTTCGTACGGCATCCTAGGAGTTCAAGTTGTTCATGAAGCGAGCAGTAACTTATTAAAATATATGCACTTTGTGAAGTTCCCCGATGAAGTTTTGTTTACACTACAGCTTATAGAACATTGCATCTTCGATCTGGTGTGAGAGTAGTATGAATATGTAATCTATAGACCCTTACATTCGTGAATGTTTTTTCATATTAGAGTAGATAATAGTCTATCTTTATTAATCCATATATGTACGTCCCGAATGTGACACCTCCATAATTAAGAGAGATTTGGAGATAATAGTAGAATGAAAAAAAGTAATATATATATGATACATTCCTTTAAAATTAACGTATTATTTAGTGCGTAAGTCAGTTTTCACTAGAGAAGAATGGGCATGAATCTCGGGGTGTTGCTTTTTCCAAGATTGGATTTAAAAACGATGCAGACACTACAGTTTTGACAGTTCATTTATTACCTATACGTGATTGTGGACTAATTGTAACTACTCTCAACTATAAAAAAGTCCAATATCCAACAGCGGGACTTACATACAGTGATTTTAATAGATACATCAATATCAGTCCCTTGAAATGACGCATGGCAATGTAAATAACTGTGAAGCTACGTCTGGAGAGTTTAACATTCAAAACTCGACCTTATGTACAAATGATGAGGTAGGTTTTCGCACGTGTTTGTCCAATACAAGAACCACATCGTTATCTCATATCAATTAAACGTGGCAACTAAATATGTGTTTGATTAATTAAATGCTGCATGATTGCACCGCGATATTAAATGCTTTTCAAATTGAATATAACAGATAGTTGCTACTAATTGACATATTAGGGGAGAATAATACTACTAGTATATTAAAAATAATAATACTAAGTTTGTTTTATCATAAGAGGGACGAGACAAATTATTACCTGACGAGTTCAAAATTAACACTAAAATATTTCACTATTGTGATTATATATGTGATTAAGTATATTCTTATGTTATTGGAGAGCCGATAGTGAGATCTGAATCTGCAACAAAATTGGCAAAAGCTATAAATCTTGACTCAATCTTATGATACATCATAAAATTGAGTCAAGATTTATAGTTTAGGTGTTAGGAACACCTAAAAGTTTCTTAGGTGTGTAGTCCGCCAACTCGCACTAGGCCACCGTGGTGGAATAAGGTCTAAACCCTCTCAGTTGGAGAGGAGGCCCGTGCCCAGCAGTGGGACGTATATGGGCTGATGATGATGTAATGGAAGGTATATCGGTTGATACAGACAAGGGGTAGTTCAGGGTCTGTTTGTTAATCTATGTATTTAAGCATCTAGTAATTATGTTACGTACATTAGAAACAGATTTTAATTAGCCCGACGTAGTCGTGTTTGGAACGGCAATTCGGAACATCAATTTGTTTAAGCAAATAGTGGGTAGTGCAAATATTTACCGATTACAAAGCCGTTGGATTTAAATTCAGTGGCGTAAGTGATGAACTATTTGTCTATGCTTCGTCAATTGCAGGTTTTCAATGATATTAAAATGGCTGCCTCGGTTGTATACATGTTTGCCATGCGATTTAGGGGTCCTGGGTTCGTTTATCGGTTCGGGCTAGTTTTAAGTGAGTTTTTCTGTTAGGAAATTCTCAGCAGTACCACCAAATCACAAAGACTTACGGCTGTCTCCCTAAAAGGGTAGCCAGAGGTACTTTCTTTATCGATGTTTCTCCAGTTATGTTTTAGATTCGTGGTATATGGAGACGAATTTCTTAATGAAAGACCCTAATAATATATTTCCCGATTCAGGAATTTAATCTTGGTCCTCCAAAACGCACAGCATACACCGTCTCAGGGCCAATGATGCGGACAATTGTACCGATTTTTAGTAAGTAGTAATGTGACGTCATAACCAGCCTGGATTGCGGTACAAAATCGAAGTGAAGCTATATATTCTGAAGGCTTAGTGTGGGGTCAGAACTATACTTGTGTGTATATGACCGTTGGGTGTATGTATTTGTTTATTAAAAATTAGTGTCAACAGTATAATATACTGTAGTATATATAGGATATACTGTTCGATGGCAAGAAATTTAATTTTTAGAGCAGGATATTCTACTTACTTACAACATGTGTGGCTGAATTCGAGGTTCCTTTGCCTTGTGATCTCGCGGCAGAAGTATGTGCCGTGCGATCTGGAGGTCCCAGGTCGATCCCATCTCTGGCAAAGTGTTATTAGATTTTTCCATTAAGAAATTCTCAGTAGCAGCACAGAGCCTTAAAATGCGAAAGATGGTAATAGGCCTTCCTCCTACTATGTGTACACATACCTGGTGAAATGTGGGTGCAGTAATGTACCTCCCCCTTCTGGAATACTGGCGTCAATGTTAGTGTGTATATTCTATTGCACTCGTTTATATTAACACAGTTTGAAGCAGTGATGGCCTCGAGGTTTAGGCGCGCGGTCGAGAATTTCGGCGGTCGCAGGTTCAAACCCCAGGCACACACCTCTGTTTTTTCTAAGTTATGTGTGTATACACAATGAATTATCACTTGCTTTAACGGTGAAGGAAAACATCGTCATAAAACCTGCACACCTAAAAGTTATAAGGAATTTCTTAGGTGTGTAGTCCGCCAACCCGCACTAGGCCAGCGTGGTGGACTAAGGTCTAAACCCTCTCAATTGTAGAGGAGGCTCGTGCCCAGCAGTGGGACGTATACGGGTTGATGATATTAACACTCCTGTAAATCCAGTTGTCAGGGCGGCATAACGATCGCACTGCCCAACAAAGCGAGTTAACAAAACCAATCTTGCGAATGCATTACCGATCAGTGCATGAGGTCCCGCCATACTCTTGAGCATTGGGCCACGTTCATGAACTAGTAACTCACGAAACTCCAATTTTGCCACTAAAGCTATCAAGAAGTTTTACTATGTTTACACTTGTAACTATTGGCGTAAGACGTGTACAGCGAAACTAATTTAATATTCATTTCAGTTCACATGACGTTTAAATAACTATACATGCGATAATTAAGTTCAGTATTGCTTTGGTATTTCTTTTGGATATTTCAATGTATACCTTATTTACCGCTAATAAGGAACAAAACTCGTGTCCTATTTTCATAAGGAATCTATTCGTTTTTCAAACATCTGTACCTGAAACATTTTTTTATCTATTATATATATATTTATAGTTTAAAAAAATATTAAAAAGTGTAAAATTGACGATTCAAAAGAACTTGTAGAAGTCTATTTGAATAAAGATAATTTGACTTTGACTTTATCGACCATACAATTATTTTTCTATTTTTATATACCCGACAGTCACATACACAGTTCTAAGAGAAAATTCTCAATGTCGTAACCATCCGAGGCCGAAACAAATACTTGTGGATCACACAAACATTTGTCTCTTAGCGGGGATCGAACCCAACTGCGCCACGAAGGCTGTCTCTACGACGAGACGAAGGTCAGATGTTGTCAATTTATATTTATCGTGGTCCATTATCTTTCTGATTCACACTTTTGCGGGATAAAGACAAACTGGAATCCCACAGAGTCTAGACGATCTTCTCCACTCAACGTTTTTTTTTTCCAAAATCGACATTCTGGTGTACAGTAGACTCAGTGCTAGTGGTGGTTTAGTCTCCATAAATCAGATAAAGAAAAGAAACAGCAGGGATGGCCTCGAGGTTTAGGCGCGCGGTCGAGAATTTCGGCGGTCGCAGGTTCAAACCCCAGGCACACACCTCTGACTTTTCGAAGTTATGTGTGTATTCACAATAATTATCACTTGCTTTAACGGTGAAGGAAAACATCGTGATAAAACCTGCACACCTAAAAGTTAGGAATTTCTCAGGTGTGTAGTCCGCCAACCCGCACTAGGCCAGCGTGGTGGACTAAGGCCTAAACCCTCTCAGTTGTAGAGGAGGCCCGTGCCCAGCAGTGAGACGTACATGGGTTGATGCTGAAAAGAAAACGTGAAAACCTAAAAGTTCTTAAGATCGTAGTCTATCAACCTGCACTAGGCCAGCGTGGTTGACTAAGGTCTTGCTCCTCTCAATTGTAGAGGAAGCCCGTGCCCAGCAGTGGGACGTGTATATTCTGATACAGAGAACATAAGCGGACACTACGTGTTAGGTTTCATTAGTGTTTCACGACAGGTACTATAAACCAGGGTTTCCCAAACTTTTGGTTTCACGAACCCCTGTTAAAGTTTTCAGGTGACAGGGAACCCCTTATATTTTTATTTCAAAAGAAATATCATTTAATTATTAATGCCATGGGTTAGCTTGTTTGTTGTCGCAAATGGAGTAAATTTTAGACATGTAATTATGGAAAATTTTAACCTTAATTCTGACTCGGTATCAAAACAATTTCTGTATTTACTTTTTATCATGACCAGGTGTGAAAACCCACTCTCACATAAGTATATTGTACATACATACATACATACATACATACATACACAACCTAACGCCTGTATTCCCCGAAGGGGTAGGCAGAGGTGCATTTCTGCACCCATATTTCGCCAGGTATGCATCAGTCCCACGTAATAGGGGGCGAGCCTATTGCCGTTTTTCGGGCACATTTCCAGACTCCGTGCTGTTACTGAGAATTTCCTAATGGAAAAACCCAATAACACTTTGCCCGACCCGGGAATCGAACCCAGGACCTCTAGATCGCACGGCACATACTTGTACCGCGAGATCACAAGGCAGTATATTGTAGTCACTATATATGCCGCACGTGCCTGCTAGGCATCAACTCACCATTACGTAAATCTTGAACCCCCTGCCGTCGAATGGCGAACCCCACTTTGAGAAACCCTGCTATAAACTATACAAGTTAGAACACAAATCGTGGCAAGGCAAGCGACACCAATTATTATAGAATGCAAAGCCAATTTAAGCTACACTCAGCGCGTTCTCCTCCCGGCTACTTACTATGCAACACTATCGATCTTTGTTCAAAGTTTGCGCCGTTGAATTTAACTTTCGGTTAATTTTCATTGTGAACGCATCTATGCTGCATCGATCGGCTGTGAAATTATCGAGAGCTTATCATGCATATTAACGACTAACTTCAAAAGAGTGAGGGTATGTATATAACCGTATATATATTATCTTTGTTTCGTTAATTGTGAGAAAAGATCTAAAATATGTCATGGGGCCAACGTAGTCATAGTAGTTCATAGTCAAATAAAGCTAAACGACGCAATATTTAACTGTGATGAAGAGCTAAAATGTCAGTTTAAATGTACCCCTGACTTTGCCATGCCTGGAAAAAAAGCATTAGCATTTTTTATCTTATACGAATCATAAAGTAAAAGATAACTTTTTGTGGAAACTTGTCCTACCAATTTGCACCAGAACCTAGAGGTGATTTGATTACTAGCAATAATACCGTTGATGAAGATGAAGATACTCTAGAAGAGCCTGGTAAGGTAATGTTTTACTTCTTTTACTGTTGAGCATCGTCGTCATTTCACAGCCCATATACGTCCCACTTCTGGCTACTGGCCTCCTCTACAACTGAGATGGTTTAGGCTTTAGTCCGTCACGCTGCCCTAGTGCTGGTTGGCGGACTACACACCTAATAAATTTTTACGAACTTTTAGGAAATAAGTCGTGATGGCCTCGAGGTTTGGGCACGCGGTCGAGAATCTCGACGGTCGCGGGTTCAAACCCCAGGCACACACCTCTGACTTTTCGAAGTTATGTGTGTATTCACAGTGAATTATCACGTATTTTAACGGTGAAGGAAAACATCGTGATGAAACCTGCACACCTAAAAGTTCTTAGGAATTTCTTAGGTGTGTAGTCCGTCAACCCGCACTAGGCCAACAGGGTGAACTAAGGCCTAAACCCTCCCAATGGTAGAGGAGGCTCGTGCCCAGCAGTGGGACGTATATGGGCTGATGATGATGGGGTGTGCAGGTTTCCTCACGATATTTTCCTTGACCGTTAAATTATTCATTATGAATACACAGCTTGCCTGGGGTCTGAACGCGCCCGCACGCCTGTAAAGATGCCATCACTACTTTTTTTTTAGAATAGCCTGATTTATAATACTAATATATAACCTACATTGATGTATTTCGCTAGCACCGACAGTCTCGTGATTTGGTTTAAACCTTAATTTATAATTTTAATTGGCCGACCATTTGTGATTCCCAGCGGTCCATAAAACACGATCGGGCTAATAAATCAAATTAAAATTAGAGCATTGATAATGTTTTGCTGTAAATCTGTATTTTCGGGCCCGTAAAGCTGTTAGTAACATAATTCAAGCTAAAAGCCAACTAACATTTTAATGGATTGTAACGTGTTAACCAAATGTACTGGTATTAAAACAATGCTTTTTGTCTGCGAAAGGGATAGCTTTATGAAAAGTTGCGTAATTAGTACGATTTCACTTTAAACATATTTTTACGTTTTATAGTGTACAGTGTTGTGTTTTTCATTTAAAAAAATTCAATGTAGTAAAAAGGAGTTTATAAAGGTTTTTTTTTAGTGAAAACTTATTTAGCATCATTGTGATTTGAAAAAATGAAACGAAAAAGCGACACTAAAAAGAGACAGACACATTTTAGTAAAGGTTTTACTGTTAATATACTTGGCCACTATATAATAATGTAAAGAACGCAGCCATAAAAATTATTTTTATCTTGAAGCCAAAAAATTTAAAGGTTTCACTTCTACCACGTGTGAATTGCACACGTGTTTTTTTATATTTAGAAACATAGCTAGCGAAACGTTGGTGCAGATTTGCTTCTCTGTCTATCTTTTAGCAATAAAGGCGTGGGATTAATTAGGTATGTGTCTTTCGGCGTCCGATAGATATGAAATGCCATTGTTAATAGAGGAAGTCATAACAAATAAAAAACAATTAAGAAATAAGGAGTAAAATAGGGGCTATATGAGGTCATAAATTGACGTCAGGCCGTTTCTCGTCACGGCGCACCAACAGACGTTCTACAAAAATAACGTATATGAATATAATATGCGAGGTGTAATCTTGGCTTATTTTCAGATAGAAGCAAAACTAGAAAACGTAACAGCCAAAAAACACGGCGGCAATAATTTCGCTATTTTCATACAAAAAACACAATACTTCTGAGAAATACGTGAACAAAGAGCTGGCAACGTAAGCAGACACGTTGTACAATGTTTATACAAAGAAAAGGTACAATAAGCATTCCAATCTACGAGAATTATCCCAGATACCGTCGTGCTGACTATGCGAATCAGGTTACTGCACGCTCTAGTTTGACATAGCACAGGACGCTTACACTGAGATAGTATTTCCGGAGTCGTGCTTCCAAAATTTATAGTTGTGTACTCACCGCCCTTTACGTCAAGTGGAAATGCCACCCCCGCTCAACAGTTTTGATCTATGACAACGCTTAAACCCGACCTCATGTGTTCTATTTATTTCTATTCCAAACGTGAAAACTACATACATACATAACCTCACGCCTGTATTCCTTGAAGGGATCGGCAGAGGTGCATTTTTAAACCCACATTTCGGCAGGTATGTATCAGTCCCACGTAATAGGAGACGAGCCTATTGCCGTTTTTCGGTCACAGACTCCGTGCTGCTACTGAGAATTTCCTGATGGAAAAACTCAATAACACTTTGCCCGACCCGGGAATCGAACCCAGGACCTCTAGATCGTACGGCACATAATTGAAACGCGAGACCACGAGGCAGTCGTTAAAATATTCCAACTAAAAAACTAATCCATCACGGAACTCGTTAACCTTCCTTGCACGTTCATTTTTCTCTTCAATTAATCAATGAATAAAGGCATACAGCTTTATTCCGCCAGTGTTAGCTAGTAAACAATCGATGAGTTATTATCATTCGTTCGCAGGCAGTGCTCCATTCACTGACGCACCTCGTACGAAAAATGAAAAAAAAAAAAAATTTTTCACCTGTACGCTATTATTGCTCGGGTGAATTATGAATAATTCAAAAGGCGCGCGGCGGGCGGCCGCAAGCGTCGTGATTTGTTCCGAGCGTGTTTTGTTTCTTTAGACGAAAAAAAACGCAGTTTTTGAATTTAGAATGTCCGCCATTGTTTTCTCTTTTGAATTTTCGAACGTGACGTGTTTAAAGAGGTTTTGAGTGAATGTTTTTGCAGTTAGCGGCGTACGTATCTCTTTCTGCCTTAAATAAGTTACTTTTGTATGTGTTGTGGATTTTTTGTTCAGTGTGCAAACTGTATGAGTTTGGTTGTATGCGTTACTTGAAATTCCTTTGCACACGTCATTTTAATATACGTATACTAAATGAATATCTGAGAGGAGTTTCTTAGTTACGTTAAAATGGTCAGTCATCATCATCAGCCCAAATACGTCCTATACGTATAACTTCGAAAAGTCAGAGGTGTGTGCCTGGGGTTTGACCCCGCGATCGTCGAGATTCTCGACTGCGTGCCTAAACCTCGAGGCAATCACGACTTTTGAAATTGGTCGGTACTAAACTTCAACTAAAGCAGTATTTCTCACAACTGCAAGGTGAGCTATGTCCATCAGTTGGACTTTTTTAGATTCTTATAAATGTTTAGCAATTTAACTGTGAAGGAAAACATCGTTAAGAGTAACATCGTGTACCAGATATTTCCAAGGTATGTGTAGTCGGCCAACTCGCTCTAGATCAGCGTGGTTTTTTAAGGTAAGACCTTGCTCAGTCTTAGAAAAGACCGTCCAGCATCGGGACTTATATAAACTTATATCAATAGATCAGTGGCGGTACTTCCATAGAAGCCCAAAAGCGTTACACGTTAATTTGTAATGTCTTGTTTATTATGGAGTCAAGATAAGAATATCTTAAATGAGAACATTTACATGTCTAATTGATTTTGTTAGGCAAGATGGGCTTTTGGGCTTCTATGGAAGTACCGCCGCTGCAATAGATGTATGGGTACACTCTTTGTTGCATGTGTGCCATTTTATTATGTATTATATTTTTTTTAATATTTTTTTTAAACTGACTTAGAGTGACTTACTTGTTGGTACAGCAGCACAAGTCAGCGTCGTGCGATCAAGAGGCCCATGGACCATATCCGGGTTGGACAAATTGGACAAAGGCTCATCCACTTTAGTAAATTACCTATTCTCTGGAATTAATATACATAAAGTATATACATACATATAGTTAGCTAAACGTAGTGTAGATATCTCTGGTTTTTCTTTTAGGATACAGGCATCAGCATAATATGTAATAAATAAATGTAAATAAAAACCCAACAGTCACATACATAGTTCTGACCCCACATTAACATACAAGTCTTGTGTCGTGGGTATCAGAAACTACGAGAGACTTTTCGGTCTCACAAACACCCAGACCAGAAACAAATATTTGTGTATCACACAAACATTTGACTCTGCGGGGATCGACTCGTGGCCTCTTGTTTCGCAAGCTGGTGTTTAGCCAACTGCACAACGGATGCTGTTAAGTATGTTATGTATTTAATGAGTTGTAATAAAGATTAATATGTATAAAATGCGATAAAATAAAACATCCAAATTCAGTTATTACCTCTTTATTTTAAATTTTTCCCTTTACCAATACATTACACACTAAAATCACTTTCGATTTAATGCACAATTAGGCAAACGTATTTTTATCTAACAGTAGAAAATTTCCTTTACATTAACGATGTAAAACAACAATGGCACAGTGTTCATTAAAAATTAAATTCCACAAATATTATTATTTTTCCAGATTATTTGCTTCATTAAGACATCAGCATCATCACATAGGTCATTTTGAAATTTAACATTTGCAATGTACTTAATAGTATGAAAGCGACACAAAAAATTCGAAATGATTGCTGCAAATTCCAAGTTTAAAAAATACCACTGCCTTATGGTAAATCCGAGGCTCAAAACAAACTGCCAAATAAGCGCTAAAGATATTAGTTCGAAATCTTGACTTAATTGCAGTTTGTAAAACCCTAATCACGGTAAATGTTAATTTATCTGCTAAAATCTTTTCATAACGTAATGTTTAATGTCAAATGCAATTTTTGATGCACCAAACTGACAATACAAGTCGAACTAAGAACCGTTTGCCCGAAACTAAGAACCATGAAAAATATGAATGCAGTTTGACTGGTTTTAATGTTCATTGGTATTTAAGAAACAGAGAGTTATTGTTTCAATCATTCTCACGTTAAGCTGGCTTTTATAGTTGAAATAACATTATCATTATAAAGCATGGCAAACATGAAACTTGAGAGAATTTTACTTTAAATTTACTGATGCTAAAAACTGAATAAATGCAATAATATCTAAATAAATAAATTCATTATTTTTTAATCTTTTCCCAGTTTTTTCAGAGGTATAAGACTGGTGAAGATTTAAAATATTCCTGCTTTCAACACTCCAACAATCACCTGTTACAACTTTTAATTACACATTAAAATTACACTTAAAACACTTACATATATACAATCATATTTTAGTTACAATTTTATAACACGTAACATTACCGATTACACTCATAAATGCACCATCATTTTTTAATAATTATTGTAGCTAAAATGAGATTACATTAGGTATAAGATTTTAACTTTAAAACAATAACAACATATGGATTCATTGCAGTAATGGTATATGCACACACAACTATTAATCGAATGAAAAGTTGACGACTGTTTCGCGATTTGATTGATTTCGCGAACTGACGGCCGGTAGGGCATATAGGTTCTCGAGTGGAAAAGGCGTACCGGCAAGCGCAGCGTTGGACGTCCACCCACAAGGTGGACCGACGATCTATCGATATAATCGCAGGAAGCCGCTGGATACAGGACGCTTCCGACACAGCGCTTTGGTAGTCTTTGGGAGAGGACTA
Organism: Hemaris fuciformis; assembly: GCA_907164795.1. Taxonomy (NCBI): domain Eukaryota; kingdom Metazoa; phylum Arthropoda; class Insecta; order Lepidoptera; family Sphingidae; genus Hemaris; species Hemaris fuciformis. The sequence continues at coordinate 5,327,531 of OU015454.1, forward strand.
TGTCCAGCAGTGGACGTCTTTCGGCTGATGATGTTATATTGAAGGTGATTCTGATATTTTTATTTTAAATGTCTGCCAGATCTCGCTTATATGAAAGCGGATGTATTGAATAATATAATAATATAAAAATTAAGTGAACGAACGACAAATATACAGTATTGAAAATTCTATATTACATTTTCCCATTCCATATACTCGATGAAGGATGATATTTCCTTGTGGGATATTATAAGTGGGTAACAAAACACTTTATACTGTATATGTACTTAAGTAGCTTCATATGGAAATTATATTCCCATCCTTTCAACTAAAAGTACCTCGATAGAATAAACAGTTTAATCTCAGTTGTGTGTGCACGCATACATTAAATTATTTCGAGGAATATTGGCAATGGCATCAATCATTTTTTTCCCTGTAAATTAAGCTGATGTACAAATAAAAAAATATTTTCAATTTTTTTTTTAACATAATAAGGTTTAAATAAACTGTCTATGCAGACTCCACTGATTTCACAGAAATGACCGGTAATAGATTTATTAATATAGTCAACATTATGTCACTCAACTCAATTATTTTATTAAGTTTAATTGAAGCAGAAACAAAAGAATACTTATTTTCAAAGTAAAAAATATAATATTTATTCACATAAGATTCCCTCCTCACCTTTCTTTTCAGTACAAATAAGGAAATACATTACCCTTCATATCTTGACACGTATTACGTCACGCTGAATATATGGGGTAATATTTTGACACAGGAAGTTTATTAGGTTTATTAACATACGAGTAGATACAAGGTTATTTCTTAGAAGGGACTTTTCATTCACTACCCGATACCTGTCATTTCGCCTGCGTTAATCCATTCGTTCATTCGTCGATGGACAGTTTCGCCCGAGTGTAATAATATTTCCACTTCACCTATACCGCTCCATCTTTTTAGCTCCCTATTTTCTTCCGTGGCTCTCCCATCACCAAAACTATTCTACTATAGCCAAACAATACACCATATAACTTTTCTCTCATATCTTGTTCAATTAACAATTAACCATTACCAATTCTTTCATACGACTATCTTACTTACTTATATTCCAATTCTTTTTCCAAAATTTCACTGCTATCCTCTCCAAATTCTTTCCCCAATAAATTCCCCAACCATTCCCAACAATCTCCTAGCTAAAATACAAATCTAAGCAGCAATACCTGCTCAGTTTTACTGTTCTTATTACTTACAGTATTATTTATTTCACTTTCTCCTCATACCCAATTCTGAAGTCCACGCAGACGAAGCAACAAGCGGAGGCAGTATTGAAAAAAAAATAAGGTAAATATTGTTGTAAAAATAACAAAACTCCTAAATAAAAAGTTAAATTTCTAGTCAATTTTAGTACATGAGAAGAGTTGTTTGATGCATTACTTTTTTAAGCTTATTTTTATAATATGCAAACAAAACAAAGAGACACTCAAATCGATTACTTATCACTAATCGGACTAACACTTAAAATAATTATCCTAGTACATTTTTTTACAAACACGAGTATTTACAACATAAAACTATATAATCAGTCTATATTAACAGTATTTAACCTATAAGGGGAAGTAGTTTAACGTATTAATAGTATTGTATCAATTTTTTCTACAATTTCATTCGATTTTTAGGAATAACATGTAAGGGACACGTACCACGTCTTTGGAAACATATCGTTTTTGCGCATACATTTCTTGAAAAAAGGATAGATATTTATTTTAGATACGCTCAAACTTTACTGATAATCACGTTTAATCATACCTTGACTCCAATTGTTGCATGCGTGAAAGAGAGAGAGTTAAGGGCTTAGATCACCAGAATTCCTAATAATTTTGGGTGTGCAGGTTTCATCACGATGTTTTCCTTCACCGTTAAAGTAAGATATTTCATTGGTTCAGGCGCGCAGTCGAGAATCTCGGCGGTCGCGGGGTCAAACCCTAGGCACACACCTCTGACTTTTCGAAGTTATGCGTGTATTCACAACGTATTGCATGAATATTTTCTATTTATTGAAGCTTTGAAAACGATAACAATTGATACTTTTAGAGATTACAAACGGAGTGTTTGTAGTGATGATTAATATACAGTCTCGATAATTTTTGTAGTAACGGGTACGTTAATAAGTGTTGCATTTTAACATTTGACTTCATAGATACGTTTACTTACATCAACTTTAGCGTATCTAAATATTAATATCCAATAAAAAAATATACATTTCGGCCCGATTCGAAAAAAATATAAGAATTCTTATCCCAAACAAAATAGCTTCACAGCCAGTTGTCGTTTGGAGGTTAGGATATTGTTTATTGCTAAAATTGTGATTGAATCATACAGTCAGCTGTATTAGATTGAATGTGTTAAAACATCATTTTGTTAAATGTTATTGTACTATTAGACAATATAACTAAAATATATTGAGCCAAGAAGTGAATTAAAGTGATCACATGCTTACCCAAAAAAAAAACAACTCAAGCGAAAACATGTTTAGGAAATACCAAGACGCGTTTATAGGAAGTAATTTACATTTACTATGAAATTTATTAACTATCTTATAGATGTTTCTCTGTAACATTGTAAGAGAAACTGTAGGAATATCTGCAGGAGCAGCACCATGATTGTTGGCATACACCTTTCTGTGCCCGCACCTGAAACAAAGTAAACATTGTAATTTTGAACACCAACAACCAATTACGCTGGGTGTGGTGTTGGACCTTTTAGGCCCTTCAAGGACAGCCTTGTTGGTCCCACAATATCAGTCTTATTAGCCTCGCACAATGTAATATTGAACACCAACAACATTTTTATACCAATTACGCTAGGTGTCGTGTTGGACCTTTTTGGTCCTTCAAGGACAGCCTTGTTGGTCCTACAATAACAGCCTTATTAGACCCGTGGTTACAGATTAAACTTTTGGTGTTAAGATCAAAAAGTTGGTACAGATTTGCACCTTTGTCTACCTTGTCAGGATTACAGGCATAAGTGTATTCGGGTTTATGAGGTGTATTTTATTACACAATTATTAGGTTATTTTTTATATTCAGGACTGCTTATATTTTATAAAAACTGAGTATTTTCTTAGACATTTCATTACATTACTGTCCAAAATACTTTCCAGTTTAGCCAAAGTGATCCCATGTCTGCAGTATTTAAGAGTAAATCTGTCTTAAGAAAACTCTGCTCTAAAAGATTCCGTTGCATACCTACATACGAACTTGAAGCTTATAAAAAGATCTTAAAAATCTTTTAGAATTCGCAGTATTTGTAGAAAAGAAACATTTAGCGCAAAACTCGTCTGAGTAAAAAAAATGATCTAACTGCTTTCAGCTGATTCAAAAATTTACAAAAACCTTATATTCATCAATTTTTTATTTTCAAACGGGAAAACAAACAGTTGCATTAAGCGTAACAAAAAGAATACGTAAGAATTGTTCGTTTAAAGTAATACCTCCTTTGTTACACCCTGCGCCAAATTCTACAATTTCACTTGCTCCAACACTTCAATGCTTTGACGCAGTGTTTTATGACAGAGTTGGCGCAACCGCTTCGCAAAACCGCTTAGAATCGTGTTCAATAACAATGTAGCGCAAAACTCAGTAAGGATGCGTCCGTTTTATCTTTTGTGGCCAATATATACATAATTCAATTTCTCTCTCATGGCTAAAAGCCCCTCTTTATTGGAACACGCTATTGTGAGGCAATCTGGGCGATTTATACCCGGCCAGTTATGATTCGTGCGATATTCATGTGTAGTTTAACTAGCGTTGAAAAGTTGCACATATATACATAAACTCACGCCTGCATTCCCTGATGGGGTAGGCAGAGGTGCATTTCTACATCCACACTTCGCTAGGTATATCAGTCCCACGTAATAGGGGGCGAACCTATTGCCGTTTTTCGGGCACATTTCCAGACTCCGTGCTGCTACTGAGAATTTCATAATGGAAAAACCCAATAACACTTTGCCCGACCCGGGAATCGAACCTCGACAGTCATTGAAAAGTTGTCATTTTGAATATTAGCGAGTCTTTTGGTTGTCTTATTAATATTATATTAGTTTTGCAGTACAAGTGTTTGCTGTGCGATCTATAGGTTCGATTCCCGGGTCGTGCAAAGTATTTTTGGGATTTTCTTTAGGAAATTCCATTCCAATCTAGAGTCTTGAAATGTGCAAGAAAAACAGCAAAAAATCTTGCCCCCTATTATGTGGGACTGATACATAACTGGCAAAATGGGTGTAAAACTGCACCTCTGCCTTACCCTTCGGGAAATACATGCGTGAGGTTATGTATATATCTTTACCTCTATATTTAATTTATTAGCACCTAAGTTACTTTCTAAGCGTCATCAGTTTGGCAATCCATGACCTGAGCTGACTGACCTTCGCCAAGCGTAGTAAGTATGGCAAAACCCTCCAACTTGATGACTTTTAAGATACCTCAGTTTAGTCTCATTTCTGTGTACAAACAAAAGATCTTAAAAAAATAAATACAAACGTTTTACCTGTAAAACTCCTCCCTAACGCCGATGCAGGATTCGCGCTCCGTTCCCGTAACACTAAAGTGTGACTTGTGGCTCTCCACACATCGAAAATGGACGCTTCGCACCTAGAACATAACAAAAATAGTAATGCCAAGTAGAAAGTAGTTCTTATTCAAACTCGTCTTATACAATATACTGTTATGTTTCGTTGCAGGTGAAATAATATTAATAATAATAAAACCTTTATTTCAGAACATTTACATCCATACTTTAAATTTAAAATTTAAATACAAACTAAAATCCCTTAAAATCTTAAGCTATACTGTTCAGTGTCCAACATGTACCTAAGTTCGGGCGTGCCTATAATAGGACCTATTGATATTGTGTACATTTTTTCTGAAATTTTCATTTCTTTAATTTCAGCATGCCGCTTTCAATACTTATGAACAGAAGATGCAGTGGCGGGTGTATTGTGGGATAAGGCAAAATTTCGTTCTATGGAAGACACTGATTTCCCGTCTATCTATATCAGTCACATAGGTACATAGGTTCAACAGACAGGTACAGGCCTCTTGTATAAATAAATAAATACACCCAACAGTCACATAAATTGTTTAACTCAGGCAAGTTTGGCTTTAAACCACTACGCTGGCCTAGCGCGAGTTGGTAGACTAAACAAACCTAAATTTGTTTTAGTTTTTATTTGCTATTGCTATATAATTCCTCCCGGATAGCGACTGCCATACATAAGGAGATTCTGCTATAGTGGCGGAATTACATAATATGTTCATCCGGTTTGTTTGACAATTGAGATCTCTTAATAACTATTAAGAAACCATCTGGTTTTCGAACGGTTCTTGTAGGTCGTCACATCGCCGTTAGACTGCATTGCCTTTACCATTAACAGCCAGTGTAGTCACTTTGCTACTAAAAAAATAAAGAAAATGAGAGGCGTATAATATAAATTGCGAGATCGATGAAAGTTTTGATATATACGAAAGTACTAGATAGCAGGATACTTGGACCCTACATCGAAGTTATAAGTTAGACATAGGAACTTTGAACTCTCGTCCGCATGTTTAGGAAAGTTCGACGTATATTATTCAATAACAACAACACTTCATGTATACTTGAGATGTGCACTATGATAATTTGATTTGGCATTCCATTATTTACCATAGTCGCTTAAGTTTGTGCTGCTAAGTTAGGCAAATGATTTTGTCGACTGATATTCTTATCGACACGGATATTAATCGGATCAATCGTAATCATTTCTCGTCAATTAATAATATTTAAAACATAGTGAGCATCCATATTCGGTCGTATTTCATTAGAACATACATACATAAACTCACGCCTGTATTCCCCGAAGGGGTAGGCAGAGGTGCATTTCTGCACCCTTTCTGCAAGCTTGTCTTGTGGTACGAATCAACTGAGATTTTTGGAGTTCCAATTTGTAAAACCGTTGAAAAGTGTATATTAGGTAACGAACAGCAAATTTAGGCAGATTAGCATAATTATGTCGACTTGCGGAAATCACTACTGTACCAGTATTAAAAGATAGAATCATATTTGGAATCAAATAGCATTGCAATCTTGTAAAACAATTTATCTAACTCGCACTAGACCAACGTGGCTTAGGACTACGTGACCAATAGTGGGACGTATATGGGCTGATAATGATGATGATGAAAACAATTTACAATCAGAATTAACAGTGCAAGATCATTGTGTAGTTTCTTCGCCTTAAGTGTACCTTCAAGGTCACAATCTTATGAGAAGTTTTGGACATTTACCGTATCATAAGAGTCGGCACGGGGGATAGTACTGCTGCTTCAAGTTCTAATGTCGCTAAGCTCGATGCGTAGCCGTTGCTGAAGTTTAGAACGTGGTTTGCTGTAAATCCTGGCACCTGTGAAAAAAAATATGCAATTAGTTGCGTTTGCTATCGGGTGTTGTTTTTGTACAAAGTTCAGCAATATTGTATTTTAACGGCAAAAAATAAGTTAATAAATTACTGTGTCAACTATTAGATACTAAAAAAGGCAAAAGAAAATTAACATAGATTTTTTTCGGTTTTTGGCTATGCAACAATATTAAATATGTAAATACTCAGTGAATGTTCTAATATTCTAAGGGTACTTTTTAAATATGATACAAGTGAGTTTTAAAAAAATTGCTAACATTTCGAGAAATATGAAATACGTTGAAGTACATATCTATTTATATATATAATTTTTTGACGAAGAACAGTTAGAAAACAGAACCGCCAGGTTACTCATGTTTAGCTGTATATCTAATTCACTCACCATTTGCTCGTTGACGTACCACGTGACGTTGGCGGCTGGTAGCGATGGTGGCGAAGTGCAGTTCACCCTGATGTGGTCACCACCGACATACGTCATACGGTCTGACGTCACGTTCGGACTAGTAAGTGGTGGTTCTGCAACAAGTGAGCATATTAAGTTATTCATTCACTTAGGCCAGCGTGGTGGGCTAAGGCCTAATAAAAAATAAAAAAATACTTTTTTAACCTGTTTTTTGTCAGTACTAATCATTCTTCATATTACAAGATCTTTTCTATTATTGGATGCCTTTCATATTAACTTGAATCTATATTGATTTTCTATCTACATTTTCTAAGATATAAGTCCTTAATCGTTCGAACACATCACCATTCATCCATGAAAAATAATACATATTTCGTTTGAAAATATAGCATGAATTACAGATCAGCCTTTTGAAACACAATTTATTATATTTCTGAGAGACGAATGAGCCTTTTTCAAAAACACTAAATAGGACCGAGGATATTTATCTTTCCCTACACCACATAAATTAACTTTTCTAACGGTGCGCATATGTGCAAAAACATATAAATAAAACTCCAGCCATAAAACTACAGTAAACTGCTCTCCCAGCAGATTTCCGCAAAAATAACGAGCAACACGGACTTTTCTTTTTAAATTTTAAAAACATAACGTTAAGGTTGCGAGTGTTACAACCTCCAACAAAGCAACCTTTTTTGATTGGCCACCATCGTTGATAAAACACGAAACGAGTTTTTTTTAATAAAAAATTTCAACGACCGTGTATCGCGACAACTCGAACTGTAGACGTCAATTTTGAAAATTCAAAAAATTAGAACAATACCACGTTTCAAAAAGAGAACACGCGCGCCGAATTGAACATGAACTGTTAGGTTTGTTTTTGCGAGACAAAATGGCGGATGCGTTGTGAATATGCAATATTTCACGGATCCTAATAAAAGATTCCGGGAAAGGGTGCAAAATATTGGGTGGGCAGATGGTGATGGCGCGTCGTGATGAATAGCAACTGTTTGTTCGAGCCCCGTCTATTGTCATTTTAATGAACTATGCAAAGGCATGTTTTATTGGAGTCAATATGTAACTCGTCAATTATTCTGTCGCCTACATTCGATTTTCGAAAGTTTATTTACATTTGCAAATAATAGATTGATACTGAAAATTCAGTTTCCGTTTTAACGTTTATTTTGCAATCTTACGTTAGTGGAATCAAACAATACTTTTGATAGGTTTGATGTCTTTCAACGTTACTAATAGTAACAATCAAAATTAATAGCGCCTTGGCATTAATGATCTTTTGACACACAAATCAGGGGGCCTGGACTAAGTCAAATTTGACAATTGTAATCGCTATACAAAAAATTGGTAATTGAGCTCAGCTCCGCCCGGATTTTGAATCCCGTACCCATCCCACGGCACAACAATCAATACTATAGGCACGTGTGGCGGTACCTGTAAACTGTAGGTAGATGGTGATATATGCAGTATGCGCAAGCGCACTAAATAAACACAAATCAGATGCAAACGCTTATTGCGCAGTACAGAAATAGTATTTTTATACACGAGCAGAAGACAGAGCTCTCATAGATAGAAAGTTTAGGGATAACACATAACGCCTGTCATAATTTTCCGAGCAATTTGTTTTAGTTATGTCAAAAAACATATTTTTTGATATATTAACAAGTAATTAATATTATTGCAAAGCAACATTACGCGTCAGATATATGAAAGTTAATTACATACAACAAGCATTTCTACGAAATGACATGAAGGATGGGATGAAAATTTAATATCTTTCGGGCAATTCACACACGACGCAAAAGTCTGGTTTTAATATATTTTACATGCTCAAAGAATTACATTTGAAAGATGTGGAAAATATTTTAGGAACAAAAATTATGAGAATTAACAACCTTTTCATTAACCCTCAAATGTGTTTATACCTCACGCCTGTATTTTCCGAAGGGGTAGGCAGAGGTGCATTTCTGCACCTGATAACTTAACAGATTTCCGATATACAATATGGCTTTAACTGGCTATAGGATCCTGACTATCCCTTTTACATTATATCAATTAGACTTTTAGAATAATATGTCGTTTCACTTTAAGGCCCATGTAACTTCGTGCTAAATAAATTGCTTACATTTAGCACTCTCAATTTCATAGTATTTTATTATTTAAATTAATTAGTTAGAATAAGATTGACTAAAATAATAATATCCCTCGTACAAAAGCAGGTGATTGATATTCAAATAATTTTAACAGCCATTAACTAAATTAACTAATTATTATAAGTGGATAGCAATATAAATTATGACACAGCTTAGACGTGTGAACTCTCCAATGGTTGACGAGCGAAACGCACGTTGCGCTGCCCTATATAGACACTAACGCCATCTTGTTGCGTTCGTTCAGGATCTCCCATATTATTATTCAGTCAGTTTTCGTTCACAAAGTTTGTGGGTAGTTGTGAATTTTTATGCGGACGGTTAGGCGCGCCTCGGCTCGGCACGTGTAAATTCGCCGCGGCAATAATTCGTGTGTCAATATTCAGTCTGGAGTTTGATTCAAATCCGTACCTTACTATACGGTCAAAAGTGATTTGTTTGTGTGTGAGTGAGTGTGCAGTGAATGTGAAATTATTATGTGGTGGTGAAGTGATGGTGAGTGGTTATGTGATGAGGAAAAAGTGATTCGACCCAAAGACCTGCGTGTGGAGGTGAGTGAATGTAGGTTCTTTGATTTCCATAGCGATTTACTATGGCTAATTAAAATCAATAAGTGTTTAAACCTTTTTAAAAGTTAAAACCTTTTTGCTAGTTGTTCTATTTATTATTATTTTTGTACATTGTTTTAACTTTTTCGCTCGTTTATGCACCGACCTTTTATCTCTGCATCACCAAAGGTTGACCGTTAGAGAATGCCTTAGGCATTAAGTCCGCCTTTATACAAGTCCTTTCGTATTGTATTCGCCAATACTAAGACTTCATTTGTAGTAGTTGCAAGTAGAAGTTACTATGACTGAACTTATTGTCTTACTTTTTTTACTGATCTGCTAATTGGTAAAAAAGAAAAAAAAAATTGGGATACCATTCGCAGCGCCATCTATCTAGCGGGTGCTTATAACACGGAAATTTATCATCATCAGCCCATATACGTCCCACTGCTGGGCACGGGCCTCCCCTACAACTGAGAGGGTAAAGGCCTTAGTCCACCACGCTGGCCTAGTGCGGGTTGGCGGACTACACACCTAAGAAATTCCTAAGAACTTTTTTTTAGGTGTGCAGGTTTCATCACGATGTTTTCCTTCACCGTTAAAGCAAGTGATAATTCATTGTGAATACACACATAAGTCCGAAAAGTCAGAGGTGTGTGCCTGGGGTTTGAACCCGCGACCGCCGAGATTCTCGACTGCGCGAATTTATATTTTTTATGAAAACAAATTATATTTTGCATTCCATTGCTATTTAATAATGTATTCTTTGTATTTTTACAATCACATCATTCTTATTTTTACCCAATTATGAAGTCTATGCAGACTAAGTTTATTTATTTATTTAACACTTTATTGTACACTAAACAAAAAAAAAACATAAAAAACATACATTGAAAGGTACAAATGGCGGTTGCTAGGAGATACTAGACATCTTCAATAGAAAAACAGTTTAACTTGGTATTCGTATATAAGAGAAGGTAATACCAGGGTAATAGACTACAAAATCACAATTTTTGAAGAAATGGTATATCTGTTTGTTCCCGTATGTCTCTAAATTACAAAAGGGATTTCAAGGGAGTTGTCATAGAATATACCTTGGTGTGACGCAGATTTTTTATTTTTATTTTAGCACTTTATTAGAAAAACGTAAATGAAATTGGCAATAGTAGTGTAGTACGCCCTCCAGATAGAGTGGCTGGCAATAGTTGGTTACCGAAGACCCAGAATCGAGCCCTGTGGAGTGCCAAGAAAAGACTTGGCTTGACTTGTAGACTTGTGCACCCAACAGTCACATAGGTACATAGTTCTGACCCCACACTAGGATACAAGTCCTGTGTCGTGGGTATAAGAAACTACGAGAGACTTTTCAGTCTCACAATCACCCAGACCCGAAACAAATATTTGTGGATCACACAAACATTTGTCTCGGTGCGGGGATCAAACCAGCGGCCTCTCGTTTCGCAAGCTGGTGTCTAGCCAACTGCGCCACGGGGCTGTCACAGTCAAAAAGGTTGCTGATAATGATGGTGATTAAAAAAGGTTATTATATTTACGCAGAAGAATTAAAATGTATTCTTACCTACTACAACCATCTCCGCTGACTTGATGTCAGTGTGGAAGAGCGGCGCGTCAGCAGACACCTCGCACTGGTACTCGCCCGTCAGCGTCCTGTCAACCTCCGTCAGCACCACGCGGTTCTGATCTGACGATGCTACCTGATAACAAGAAGAAACTGCTGAGTACTAATACATTATACTTTATTCGGCTGCCTTGTTGATCCCGCTTCACAAATGTCTGCTGTACGATCTAGCAAGGGCCGCAATGTGGCAAAATAAACTAAAGGCGGGCCCGTACTTGTGATATTTAACCTATATTGTACGTAATACCTATGTATAATTGTATAACCCAAATAAAAAATGAAAATGCTAACTAATGTTAACATTCAGGGGCCTCGAGTGAGGCCCGCGGGCCGCGCGTTGCCGACCGCTGGTCTAGACCAACGTTTCCCTTTTGGTGGGTCCTGACCCGGCACAAGCCATTAAAATTAAATAGCGGGTCGCAGCATTCTTTGATTTATCAATAGCAGCAATATTGGATTCATAGGTAAAATGTTGTAGTTAATATACGAATATACATACTTGTAGTAAGAATAAATGTGTATTGCGGGTGAGAAGGGGGGGGGGGGGGTTGGGGGTTAACTTCTGAGTTGGTCACGAATGGCCAGTAAAAAAATTGTCGGGCCATAGTAGAACAATGTCTGGGAAATACTGAACTAGAGGTACTGGCCTCGATTGCCGGGTAAAGCGTTAGGGAGTTTTCCAATTAGGATATTGTAACAAAACTGTTGAAGAACTGAAGCTAAGACAAGACTTGTATATCAGGTTAAATTTAAAATTGGGGTGCGTGAAACAACAATCCTCAGTCAGCCACTCACATCATTACACATTTTACTCAGAATATTTATTTTCAGTTGGCTGATACTTAAGATATGAATCATTGCCTTTTTAGCTTTTATTGCATTATCTGCATTAATATATTCAATATTTTTATTTTATTTTCAATAACCGTTTAACTTTTATTAAGTATCCATATCCTTACTAATATTACATATAAATGCGATTGTAACTCTGTCTCTCTGTCTGTCTGTCTCGCTTTCCTGCTAAAAGTACTGAACCGATTTAAATGAAATTTGGTACACAGATAGTTTGGAGTCTGAGAAAGAACATAGGCTACTTTTTATTGCAGAAAAGGGGTTTTAAGGGGTTGAAAGGGGGGATGAAAGGTTGTATGGAAGTATTGTCATTTTTAAAGTTAGAAACTAGAAACTTATTTTTTAGGCTGTTGATTAGATATAAATAAATATGACATTCAAAGTATGTAAAAAAATTACCTTTAAGGGAGTAAAATAAAAATAGGGGATGAAAGTTTGTATGGAAATTCGTCATTTTTGAAGCTAGAATGATGAAACTTTTTTATATGGCTTTTATTACATCATTACATCATATATATGATATATATATATATATATATACACAATATAAGAATTATATTAAAAGTTTTTTTTTAAATCCCTTAATATTTTATAAATGACAAAATAACTAAATGACTGTTACGCTTTTACGCCTTAATCATTTGACCGATGTGAACGATTTTTGGTATGGACATAAAATATGGGACTCTGTGGAATAAAATAGACTACAACTTATTTTCTTTCTGAACCCAACCCTGTAGTCTACGCGGACGGAGTCGCGGGCAAAAGCTAGTTTTACATATTTTTACTTACATCGACTTTAATCTCCGCCACTGGGAATACTTTCGTCGCCGGCGACTCCTTTGGCACGTACCGGTAGAACTCGATCATGTTCTTGTACCACCGTATTGAGTACAGCTGCGCCCCCTCCAGCTCGTAGGTGCACATCAGCTCGGCGTCCCTGCCCGTCAGCACCGCCTTGGGCACGTGGATTTGTAGGGACTTTAGCGAGTTCACTGTACCTGTGGAGGAAAAATGAGATTACAATAAATGCGAATGATATTTTCTGTGATTAGATTTTTTTACCTCGCTAGCAATGGGATAAGTTGACCAGGAATATTGCAAAGTGTTAATGGGTTTCTCTCCTTTAGGAAATTGTCAGTAGCTCGGATAAGTAGTGGTGTGCTCGAGGTGTAGGCGCGGCGTCCAGGTTCTCGGCGGTCGCGGGTTCAAACACCTCTGACTTTTCGAAGTTATGTGTCACATTGAATTATCACGTACTTTAACGGTGAAGGAAAAAATCGTGAGGAAACATGCACACCTAAAAGTTCTTAGGAATTTCTTAGATTAGTGGTCCGCAGTGGGACGTATATGAGTTGATGATGATGATGAAATAAATAAATAAATATAAAAATCTCTGTTTTTGTGGTCATTACTTAAGGTGATTTAAATGCGAAAGTTAAGGTAATATTTTTTTCGCGACAATGCATTCAATAAAATAGTGTCATAACTGGAAACTTTGGCTGTTACAATTATTTTTATAAAATTGCTATAAGACACACCATACCATATGTGCACTGTATTCCCGAATAAGGTAAGCAGGGGCGTTACTATAGCCTTGCTCGAGAACATATTCAATCTCAGTGCTGCTATTAACCTTTTCGTAATGAAAAACACCAATAAACTTTGCCCAACCTGGAAAACGAATGTCGGACCAAGCATTATTATAGAGACTTGCTATAAAGGCTAAATTAATATAAGCGCCTAAAAAGCTCACTTTATCGACACACAATAACAGGAATAATTTTATCTATGTATGTAATGAGAAATAGATTCAATAAAACACAAATCATAATTGTATTTTTACTCTCTTTCAAACGCAATGAAATACGTGACACGCCATTAAATATGCTCCACTTATCGCATTTATGATAGATTTTATACGCCAAAAAATAATGTAAACTTTTATTACGCCTCTAATTTCATCTCGTTTATTACAAAATCCCGCTTAACACGCCTGACACATTCGTATTCAAATAAATTCATAATTCGCTCGTAATAAAAACATCCGCGATTTGAAACGTACAAACATGTGACACGGCGCGAAATATGCTCTACTTACGTAATCACTTATTTTGGTGAGGGCATACATACGTAGATGTCCTTACTTTTACTTTGTTGGTAACTATTTTTGAAAAACTAAAATGTATTAAATACCTTTTTTCTATTGTTAGTGACGTTTTTTCTACAAACGTAGAATAAGGCAAAAGATAAAATTTTTAAAAATATTTTTATCTTATTTCGCCAAAGAAGTATAACTTCTAACGCGTGTACATAAGTACACACGCTTTTTTTTCACATAATATGTACATGGCATGATCTCAATTTCGGTTAACATGTTTGAGAATAAGCTTAGTTTCTTACTACACTGAGAGAAAGCAAGCTTTCAGACATTTATTAGATACGACGTGTTTCAGAAACAGTTGAAATTATTAAGATTCAATTTGGCACCTAGAGAAAGTTGAATACCTTAGTACCTACTTATCTCGCATAGCAATCGGCACGTTCTCTATTACGTGTGACCTGCAGAAATGCTCGTCTACCTACTCTTTTGACGAAACACGTGTAAGTGTGTACTCGTATGTACGTATGTATAGGAAATTTATACGCAAGGTATCATCATCAGCCCAAATACGTCCCACTGCTGGGCACGGGCCTCCTCTACAACTGAGAGGGTTTAGGCCTTAGTCCACCACGCTGGCCTAGTGCGGGTTGGCGGACTATAACACACCTAAGAAATTCCTAAGAACTTTTAGGTGTGCAGGTTTTATCACGATGTTTTCCTTCACCGTTAAAGCAAGTGATAATTCATTGTTAATACACACATAACTTTGAAAAGTCAGAGGTGTGTGCCTGGGGTTTTAACCCGCGACCGCCGAAATTCTCGACTGCGCGCCTAAACCTCGAGGCCACTGCTTTTATTTTATCAACACCAATCATATTTCGAACAAAATTTACACAACTCGTGACCACAACATACCTAAGTTGATTCAAACACTGAACCGATGTAATAAAAACCATCCGCGAACGTTCGGAGCGATCAAACGCGTGCCCCGGCATAAAGTACGCCACCTATCGCATTAAAATAATACTCAACACGTGAACGATAGGATTTACCGAATAGTATTCCGTTTGCGCAAACATACCATAAATTGTGAGATTTAAAATGCTTTTATCTCATTGTTTGCCGGGCTGTTTGGCGATATCGGGTGCTGAATATAAAAACGCCGCTTAAAATATCATAGTTCAACGGCTGTTTCCTTTTAGTTTTCGTTTTTGCTATACATTTGTTAAGGATGACAGCATTTGCGTGTTTTTGTAAATGCTCTCGGGACCGAAGTTACGGATCGCGTTTCTGAAGCCTTGACAAAATTATGTATGGTGGTTTCTGCTTTGATCCATTTGTAAATCTTTACTCAATATTTTATCGACTTCCTGATCAGTCCTGCAGAGTATGTTTGCGTTGTGAGATACGAAGACTTGGCCAAAGTCTCGGGCTGGCAGACTTAGGCAAAGTGACATCAGATTTCTGCCTTAGTGGAACTTCAGTAGCCAGTCTGGAATAGTCATCTACATGTATGTATTCCTTTAGCACAAAATTTTACAGCTCGTAATATTGAATATTTAAATAGTTGTTTTTATTTTTAAAGTTAATTCTTGACTCTATTTGAGGTTAGCTACTATAAGTCCATTATTTTGTTAATCTCCAGAATTGATTTTTTGCCTTTACCTTAGTAAAGGCTCTCCTTATCTATGATATTTAAGTAAAGGGTAAATAAGGTTCCTTCAAATCACCTTTATTTACATTTTAGTTGATTACGATATTGTTATTCTGAAAGTGGAACTTCCATCTTAAGAGCTTTAAGGTTATCTTCTTAATGAGGACGATTTAAAACCAGAACAAACACTGAAGTAACAAATTTGTGACATTTTGTTTTTTACGACCCTCTTGGGAAGAGTAAATGGAATTAACAGGATTACTCCGCTCTCGCCACGAACTACAAGCTATGAAGTTGCAAAAGTGCTAGGCGCTACGACACCTCCGCTTGCTTAGTTATACATAGGTTTATTTTTACTGACTAAGTTTTATTTCGCCGTACTAACTACGCAATAAACTTTAAATCAAGCTATTAATTTCCTCTACCATTACAAGATTTAATGATTAAAGTAAAACACTAATAAAAAGTCACTATAACAAAAAAAAAGGTTGAAATAAATCATTATGTAAGTGCAAATCGCAGGTAGATAGGACATTGTTTTAATGTTTTATCAGTGATAAGTAGTCTTTTTATTAAGACTCATCATAAGCACATATACGTCCCAATGTTGGGCACAGGCCTTCTATAAAACTGAGAGGGGTTAAGCCTTAGTCCACCTCGCTGGCCTAGTGCAGGTTGGCGCGCTACTCACCTTACTTTATAAAGACTACTTGAAACTTCTTTTCTTAAAAAAAATTCAAGAAGCATTTTCTATATCTCAACCAAAAAATTGTTCTAAAGCAATTTTTCCTAATCTAAAGTTATATGTTCGCCAAATTACATCAAAATGGGCTCAGTAGTTAAGCCCTGGCCGTAAACAGACTAATCAACTTTCATGTTTATAATGTTAAGATTTAAGGTGAAGGATATTATAGCAGCGATCAAAATAATAGTCGAAGTTGTAACGAGGTGCTGTAAAGTGGATATCAGGTCGTCAGTAAGTTTCTGAGGTAAAAATGGCATCATAAAAACTTATAATACTTCTCCTTCTTGGTGTCAAGACTATTTTCATTATAGTTTTTCTAAAGCGGGAATTTCAAGCTTTGTTAATGACATATTGGGGTGGGTTCCGCGGTATAAGTTTGTGTAGTCTAGAGGTAAAATGTTAATAGATAATGTTTTTTTTAAAAACACAGCTAGCTTCAATACAAAATGTCAATGATGATTGTATTAACCAGAGCCTAGAAATGAGCGCGAAAACCGGCAACAGGCTGTTGTAGGAATTATAAACACTGGTTCCATAGCAATAGACTGTCAATAATATCATCATTTCCTTGCCCTGTTTCCAATTTTATTTGGGCTACTTTCAAACTTCCTCTAACGTATTCATTCCTCACTCTGTTAATCCATGTTATACCACACAACCATCGCAACATTCGCATTTCTGCTGAATGCTTTCATAATATTATGGACTTATATATTCTGCCCTTTAATTTGAGGGGCATTCTGGGATCACTATTGTGGATGAGACCTGTGTTGTGTCAACAATAATTTAAAATAAATTGTTGCTAACAATATCATTAGGTACACAACAACACCTATTTCATAAAAATAATCTTCGTAGTATTTTTATAATGCGTTGCTTGTGAAATATACCCCGGGTAAACAGACAAGCGATTCTGGGAAATGTATTTATTGCAAGCTACGGGTATTGTTATAAAAACGTTTGTTTGTTGTTTTTCTTTGAAAGTTTTATTTATTCTAATATTAGTATTGCACCAGTTTCTGTCTTTTGCTTCTTTTGTGTGGAAATTGTTACCAGGACTTAGGCAACAGAGAATAGGTACTATACTTACGACACAAAAACTGGGTACAAAACAAAAAACAAGAACAAACAGAAATGCATTTCTGCATCTAATTTCGGCTTCTGTATTTATTATATTCCCACTTTATAGAAGGCAAGTCTATTGCCATTTCTTGTGCACTTTTTTTTGTCAAATCAAATCCATCGAGCCGTCTTTGTGTGATGGATTTAAGACAATTGAATAAACGTGACCAGTGGGGTAGCTCTGGATGAACAGGACTATATTACATTTATATTATTTAGCTCTAGTTCTGTGGGACTTAAAAACAACTGACCAAATATGTATGTAGAAGGATTTATAAAGCCTTATATTATATAGTTTGCTTAAACAGAGGAAATTAACTTTTTGGTATACATTTGTCTCGGTGTGGGGATCCCACGGCCTCTCGTTTCTTAAGCTGGTGTCTAGCAAACTGCGTCACGGAGGTTGAAATGAGGCACAGAGATATATACATATGTAGGGAAGAGGAACCCCCGAGAGAATACGTAATGTATACACGGTAACAACCTCCGCAATTGGGCCACAAGTCATCAACACCACAAATACATACGTGGCGCACATACTGGTGATTGCGCGCGAACGCGATTTATTCCCCAGGCTCACAACTACAGCCAACAAACGGAAATGTGATTGAAAACGCCACAGCTTGTTAGTTTTCATTTTAAAAGTTGTGTCTCCAACCAGTTTCGGTCCGCGGATGGCGGCGCGAAATTGGTTTCCGCTTTGAGCTTGTGTGACGTTTACATTTGTTTTGCTTTGATTTGACGCGAGTCGCGGAGCTAGTAACCTCGCCTTGAGCATGATTCATTATCGTCTGCCCATATACATCCCATTGCTGGGCGCGGGCCTCGGCTACCATTGAGAGGGGTTACGCCTTAGTCCACCACCCTGGCCTAGTTCAAGTAGGCGGACTAAACCTACCTAAGAATTTCCTAAGAACATTTAGGTGTGCAGGTTTCATCGTGATATTTTCCTTCACCGTTAAAGTAAGTGATAATTCTGACATAACTTCGATCGATCGATAAATCGGAGCAAGGTTACGATTCCTTTAATAAGTTACTAGATTTCTTCAGTGTCATATTAGTTTAGGATAAAAAGTAGCCTATGTATTAATCCAATTGAGCCTTGTGGTCTCGCGACACGAGTATGTGCCGTACGATCTAGAAATCCTGGGTTCGATTCCCGGGAAAAGTGTTATTGGGTTTTTGCATTAGGAAACTCTTAGTAGCAGCAGGGAGTCTGGAAATATGCCCGAAAAACGGCAATAGGCTCGCCCCCTATTACGTGGGATTGCTACATACTTCGGAACATAGGCGTGAGATTAAGTATGTTTATGGAGTTGTCAGTAACATCCATACCATTTTCTTCGAATTTTTCCATTTGAGAGAAAAATACTAACAACCATACAAAAACGTTTCCATGCTCAACTTTCACCTTTTTTAACGTAGTGTGGTTTTTTTCGTTATATATAACACACTTACGAATTTTCTTATAAGAAGATTAATGATGCGATCGTCTGCACAAATATAACAAAGAAAAAATATTTGTGTTTATGTGATATACATATATACGAATAAAAATTTCTAAATCTATTTGAATGATTTTAGTATGGACATATGTAAATGGGAACTTGGGAAAGAGCATAGGCTACATTTTAATATAAAATTGTGCACATGCAGTACGGGGCCCAACTTCTAGTAAATTTAAGGCAAAACATAAAATAATCCGGGCTCTCGGTCAACATCTCGTTAAAGCTGATGCCGCGCGCGGACGTACTCGTATTGTCAGCGGTGTAGCGGCGACGGGCTGATAGATTCGTTTAGAATATTTGTTTTGTTTCATCATTACAGTTACATTGCAGTTTATAGCATAGGATTACACGTTTGTAAGCATAGATTGCAGGTAATGGATGCTGTTCATCAGCACAATGCAATTGATTGTCTACTTGAATTATTTCATCTACAATTAATATATAATTTACAATCTAAATGAATTCTGAATTTATTTTACACATGTTATTAAACCCTCTCAGTTGTAGAGGAGGCCCGTGCCCAGCAGTGGGACGTATATGGGCTGATGATGAATTTATTTATCTTCTGATATCGTTTAGTACTAGACTACTGCCTCATTACTATAATCAAAATAGGCTACAGCGAATGTATACACAATAAATTATACTTAAACATTCGTCTATCAAAAAGAACCAAACACAATTTGTGTGTCTCATAATTCAGTAATTTAGTAAAACGACGTACGTATTGTTTGAAATTACCTTCGCTGAATTGGTGGCATTGTGTAAGCAATTCTAAGAACGCCGGGGACTTTTATGAAAATTTTTACCTATTCAAGTTCAAATAAGCTGTACAATTTACATCGTCGGAATTGTATGGGACTGTAGTGAAATGGAGCGAGAAGAACGCTCATACAACATAATGTATTCACTATTTTATTCTTTACTGTTATGTGAGTTTTAACAGAACTTCACATTAATAGTAAAACGCTATTTTTCAGTACCGTTTTTTGGATAAGACTACCTTACTTCAGGTGTTAAGCCTGCCATATTTATTTATTTATTTTAACTTATAAGCAGTGATGGCCTCGAGGTTTAGGCGCGCGGTCGAGAATTTCGGCGGTCGCAGGTTCAAACCCCAGGCACACACCTCTGACTTTTCGATGTTATGTGTGTATTCACAATGAATTATCACTTGCTTTAACGGTGAAGGAAAACATCGTGATAAAACCTGCACACCTAAAAGTTCTTAGGAATTTCTTAGGTGTGTAGTCCGCCAACCCGCACTAGGCCAGCGTGGTGGACTAAGGCCTAAACCCTCTCAGTTGTAGAGGAGGCCCGTGCCCAGCAGTGGGACGTATATGGGCTGATGATGATGATGATTTAAACTTCATATACATACATGTATGTATAAAGGCGGACTTAATGCCATAGGCATTCTCTACAAGTCTACTTTTGGGGGGTGCAGAGATGAAATCATATCTATGTTATTATTTATTTTATCGTGATAACCGCGATGTCTTGTTTGAGGTAATAGTTATTCTTATCAAGCCTGCAATATTTGTTTCCCTAGCATGCCCAATTGGCCACTGATATGTTTTGTTTTTCAGTGATCCTGCCATTGGTCCTGAGTCTATGAGCGGATGAGTTAAGGTAAGTTTAGTTAGTAAATAAATTGAGAACTTAATAGAAAGTTGACTGGTAAGAAACGATGAAGTCGACACAACTATGACATGACACCGAATGTGAGATTATACAGCAATTTTTGAAGAAAATAATCAAATCATTACTACATCACAATATTTGATGCAAAAAGTTAGCAGCCTTCGTTCCACACTTCTAAAATGCAAGAGAATTTTAAAACTTTAAGAAAATCCCAAGAAATAAACTCTGCGAAATGTGCTATAACCCACTGCTTGTCACATTTTTCTTCATTATCATTCTTAAATATAGTTTTAAATGCAATAAACTTTTTGTTACGACCTGAGTCTCGGGAAGGCAAATCTAAATGGATGGATACTGGCAAAGCTTGCGTAAACCCAACCAGTTTGTATCAAATGACAACAGTGCAATCTAGGCCCATCTTCTTCCATCTATCCACAACAAATATAATCCTAATCGGCACGTACCTTAAGATGTTATCCACATGAAAAAATTTTACTAACAACCAAATCTTTTTTCTTTATAATAATGAAGACTGGTAAAATAAAGATGAGAATTATCGTAATAAATTTTTAGACCGGTTGACAGACGTCCTGCTTATTATCTCAAACACCGATAAAGTAATATGGGTGTACCGTAAGCGTACATATATGAGTATACATAATTTCTTTGGCATAACATCCTTACAAGTTTCTATTCAGACAATTATGTAAGCCTGTTTATTATTACATATTTTTTCTCAATATATCTTTTTTTTATATCCTCTACCTTGCTTGACACGCTCACATAAAGTGCGATGGCAGGTTTAAATTTCCAACCATAACGTCATATTATCCCCAGTTGTTTGAACTCAAAATAATTGACAATCGTAGTCTATGCCCCATATCCCAGCTAGTTCACGACAATATGTCCACGTCACGTTAATTACAATCCATGGAAACCTGGCTCAGTTTTTCCATAATTTATTTCTTAGTCCGCCTGCTCATTGTTGGAGTGGACGCAATTTCGGGGATTAAAGGATTATTCCCAGTTTATGACGTAATCCCGTATCATAACAATTATTAAGGTTGTATTTAGATTTAAAATGGGAAATATACATTACATTTTCATTTAATTTCGCAATTCCAACGTTGGAATTGTCTGTTATATCGTGTGTTGTGAAATGAAACACCTTTTTGTAATTAATTGTTGCTGTGGATTTGTAAGAGATTATTACGAACTTTTGTAATCAGGAGTTTTGGCTTCATTAAGGGCGAAATATTTTGTTGAAATAAAACTTTTGCTGTTATTATTTACTTTTTCTTAAGCGGAAAAGTGAACGCATTTGCAAATAGTGCTCTATTTGATCTATGTGCATATATTAGACCATATACCTCCCAATGCTGGGCAAGGGCTTCTTCTACAGGTTAAATGAAGGCCTTATTTCAATGCACTCAAAAAGATTTTTTTTGTGACAAGAATATAAAACCACTATAGTGACCTAAAGAAATACGATGCTCATATCCGGTAACAATTGGCATAACTGTAACCTAACCTAACCATTATTCGGACCGAGTGTTCTAGTTAAATATCCTGTTTTTAACGCCATTTTTTTGTTTTCTTTTTGAGTTGCAATCAGTCGTCAGATTTTTATCAGCTGTGTTTTGAGTAATATGAAGTATAAGAGCAGCCAGCCATTGCTAAGCTATCAAATTAGAGTATGTGGTGCCTTTTTAATCTTTTAACCAAATTGTCATGGTCGAGTAAGCCTGAAGCAAGTGGATTGGGGAGATACTTTAGGCGTTCAATGTGCAGTTTCTTATGGCGCTCTATTTCTGATGCCACTTTTGGTATGTCTAAGTATTCGTGTACTTTATTTGATGATGATTGTTTGCAAAATTACGAAGGAGATTTACTGTGCGAAAGTGAGTGGTGAAGTCGGTCGAGGACGGCCAAGGCGAGCCTATAAAGACCACATAGTTAATGTATTTAAGAAGGGTAAAATAAAGAGTCCTCGAAACCGACGGTCATGCATGAAGAGGATAATGCCAGTTGAGGAAGCGATAGAAGTATGTCTGGACCGTGGCATTTGGTGCTCTATAGTCTCTGCCTACCCCAACGGGAGATAGGCGTGAGTTTATGTATGTATGTCATGTACTTGAATATAAATGGTTTTAAGTTGAAGCTGAAATACTTTATAATTAACCATCAAATATCTCAGGGACCTCTTAAGCATGACACTAGTGCTATATGAAGTAATAATAATAATAATAATAATAATTTATTTATTAAAAACAGATAAAGTTTTACACAATACATCTAAGGATTTGGTACAAGAGTAAAAGTAAAAACAAGTAGAATAGCAGAGGACCCTGCACTAAGCTAAGCTTGTATCGCAGTGGTCTCAGGTTACAGAAATGAATCATAAGTGTTGCAAATAGTGGCAAACCGTACAATGAAAATGACTAAATTATAATAACAAAATAGAGTAAAAAGTAAATCTTTGTTAACAACTAAAATGACTGTTAGTTAAAAAATTAAAACAAGACTAAACATAGGATAACAAAAAATAAAAATAATTAAAGAATAATAATAATAACTTACAACTAACAAGAGATCAAATAAAACAATAATAAGAATAAAAATAACTGATTAACACAAATAATAATAAATGATAACACAAAGTAAAATTGGAGATGAACTCAAAAATAATTATGTGTGTGAGTGTGACAGAATGTGCGTGACTGTGTGAGTGTGTGGGTTTGAGGTGTGAATTATGTGATTGAATACATGATCTTCTCTGTTTGGTAATAATCGAGGCTCATCAACCAGGACTCAGTGGCAAGCTTCACTTCACGAGTAGATTTAGTATGCAATTGAGGAATGTGGTGACAAATAGAATTGTAAATAGTGGGGAGTAGAAAGAACGGCGAGTGTTTAGCTAAGGAGGTGCTCACTGGGGGAATGGGAATTCGAAAGACTCTCCGTTTAAGCAGGTTTGGGTATTCGCTGGACGTAATAGTGGCACGGTGAGTTGCGATAGTCGCTCTTAATATAAAGAGCTGACGGACTCGTAACACTTTGCACTCCTTATACAGGTCATTTGTAGGGAAAAGTCGAGGCTTACGGAGCATGACCTTAAGCACAGCACGTTGAGCTACTTCAAGCTCCATGAGTCGAGTCTTAGCCACGCCACCCCACGCCTTGATACAGTAAAGGAGTAAAGACTGACATAAAGCTTTGTATACCAAGAGCAGAGTATCGGCATTGGCAGAATAGCGAAGGCATTTGACAATATATATTGTTTTCCGAATTCTGCTTGAGAGTTCGTGAACGTGGTCATTAAAGGATAGCTTTTGGTCAAGAATGACACCAAGATATTTAATACTGTTGACTCGACTGATCGGCGGGCAGCAGCAAGAAGTGGAAATCGATGTACAGGTATGAAGCTTCGGTCTTAGAGAGGAGGGAGGTTGAGATGCAGATGTTTTGTAAAAAAACATAGCTTGAGTTTTTAAGGTGTTTAAAGTAAGAAGATTCATCTTGAGCCATTTTGCCATGACCATCATGCCCTGCTCAGCCAGTTTGACAACGTTATCCCAGGAGTAATCCTGGAATAACAGTACGGTATCGTCAGCATAACTAATTAGGTCGGCTCCCTGTAAATGCAAATCAGAAATGTCACTCATATAAATTATGAAGAGGGTGGGTCCCAAGATACTGCCCTGCGGAACTCCGAATGACACAGGCATCTCTTCACTTATGCAGCCACCAATTCTGACGCACTGACGACGTTCCGCGAGATAGCTACGGAACCAATCGTGTGCTGATCCGCGTATACCGACGGAGTGAAGTTTTTTTAGCAGTATTGGAATAGATACTGTGTCAAAAGCTTTGGCGAGGTCCAAGAATACGCCCAGACATCTTTTGTTCTTGTCAAGCCCTTTGGCAATGCTGTTGATGAGTAAGAGAACAGCATCCTCTGTTGATTTACCTCTCATGAAGCCAAATTGTCTCTCTGGAATGATATTATTTTTTTCGAGGTATGCCATTAGCCTCTTATTGACTAGTTTTTCGAGGATTTTTGAAAGTATTGATAGAAGAGAAATAGGTCGGTAGTTACTGGGTGAGCTCTTATCTCCATTATTTTTGTATATTGGAGTAACCACTGCCACTTTCCATTTGTCTGGAAAAATCCCGGACGATAGGCTAGTATTACAGATGTGGACTAGAGGTTTTAGGATGAAGTTAGTAATATTTTTTAATATGTACGGAGTGTAATTATCGAGTCCCGGGGCACAATTTAGTTTAATGTTACTAATGAGTTTAGAAACCTCGTCAGGGTCCGTGGGGTACATGAAAAATGAGTGAGATGTTTGTTTTGACATTTGTGTTTGTGCAGCTAGGGAGCATTCTGTGGTGTCAAGATCTTTTAGTATGCGATCCGCTAGATTTTTCCCTATGTTAGCGAAGTAGTTGTTGCAGGAGCTGAGCGAGGATTGTGTTTGTGATTCGGTAGAGACCAGGTGAATGGGGTCGTTATAAACTTTATTTATGTGACATATTTCTTTGATGGTGTTCCAGAATTTTTTAGGATTATCTCTGTCTGACGTGAGTTTATTATTTTCATAGTTGGACTTTAGTTTATGTAAGAGGGAGTTTAGAAAGTTCCTATATCTTTTATAAGTGATTTGGTAGGAATCGTTTGTTGGGTTACGTTTGGCTTGTGCGTGAAGTCTGTCTCTATTCTTTTGACACCTCATGAGCCCTGGAGTAATCCAAGGCTTTAAGTTGAATTTCGAGCGGCTGATAACCTGTACACGACTATATTTTGAAACGACAGAGTCAAGAATACCGTAGAAACAG
The DNA here is from genome assembly GCA_907164795.1 of Hemaris fuciformis. Lineage (NCBI taxonomy): Eukaryota > Metazoa > Arthropoda > Insecta > Lepidoptera > Sphingidae > Hemaris > Hemaris fuciformis. The sequence continues at coordinate 5,353,187 of OU015454.1, forward strand.
GTCACAGCTTCGTTAACATTTGGGCAGGAAAGAACTGGCGACCAGTTAACTGATGAGAGGTCTCTGACAACCGCGTCTATGTCTGTTTTCAATCGGGTCCGTCTATGACCCCCAGACCTTTTACCCAATGACATACCTAGTATGCAGGGGTAATGATCAGTTATGTCTGAGGAGCAGACTATTCCCTGGGTAAGAGTGGATTTTTTTATAAATATATGATCAATGCAGGCTTTACCTCTCGTTGGTAGTGTAATGACAGGGAGTAACTTATGTTCAGTCAACAAACACAGGTAGTCGGCGCACTGAGCGCTTAGTGGATTAGCGTTTATGTCCAGGTTAATATCACCGGTTAAGATTATGTTTTTTGTGGCACTGGCTTTACGGAGTACTGTTTCGAGTGAGGACAAAAAGTTGGTGGTGTCAGAGAAAGACGGCGACCGATAAATACCGAGTATTAATAGGTCTTGATTAAGGCTTATCTCTAAACAGTTGCAATCCTGGCAAGAAGATTCTGACACTTTCGCGCTCCAATGGTTTCTGATGTATGCGGTTACACCACCGCTTTTATTTATGTATTTTTGAGTATAGTAGACGCTAAAACCACTTATGTGTGGAATTACAGAGTTCGGGCCGAGCCAGCATTCTGTGAGAATTATGGCGTCTAAGTCTAAGTCTAAACGTTGTAGAAAGACCAAAAAAGCATTGAAATTTTGTTGAAGACTTCTGATGTTCAGGGTGAGTAGTTTAAAATTTAGTTGAGATGACAGATTGTTCCTGCAGGTTTCGGCGTTGTCCAGGGAAAGACATTTTATTGACAGAGACTCGTCCAAATCATCTAGGGTATGCATTGTAGTTGTTGTGTAACTTGTCCACAGTATTCACTGAGAGTAAGAGCTATGTAACAGGGTCGATTATAGATGCGCTTTAGGGTTGCCCCTACACTAGAATAACAGTAAGTGAAGTGAGTTTCGATTAATTTTGTTGACCACAAAACAGGCAATTTGAAACATGTGGATGTGCGAGCTAAACCCAAAGTGTAAGTCTGATCAACATTTATGTAGCAGTTAAGGATTAAAGACATTCTCCAATTTTCGTACAGTGAGGCAAACGAGGACGGAGTGATGAGCCGACTAGGGATAGCGCGGTGGTAATTTTTTTGTGTATCATAATTAATAATAACAGTAGAAGGGAGTTCAACAGTGATTTTTCCATTAATTAACGAAGGGGAAAAACAATAATTTGAAGTGAAAATAAAAAATAAATAGAATACAATGTTACATACGTGAAAAAGTACATCAGCGAATTTAACTAGATAAGGATAGTCAGGAATTCTGATTGGAGGCTTCAGCGGGTATCGAGTTTTGATTTGCCAACTTGTCTAGTATAGATTCTGAAGTAATGCGGAGAACAGAGCTCATATCTGATCTTCGCATAAAAATAGACCCGTTTGATGTCCACACGTACTTAAATTTGAGTCGAGATCCAAGAGACCTAGCCTTACTTAACTTATGCTCCCTGGACAATGTGGATACAGATCTCTATGCAACTGCCCTTGCCTGTGTATATGTGATTTTTGTGTAAATTTTAATCGGATGGAATGTTTTATTTTGTTTTATTTATTTGTACAAGGAGTTTTTTTGTCTTCCGTGACCTCATCCTTTTTATTCCAAAACAACGGCCCAACCATAGATAAGGCCCAACGGAAGACCAGCTTTGGCTGTATTGCCAGAATATTGCTGAGTTGGTGCCTTTTTGTTACAAACATAGTTTTTAAGTGATTTATGTCTATTTTTTTTTTTTTTTGTTTTTGTATGTTTGTTAACAAATAAACTTTTTTCTTTCTTACTTCGTCGTTTCTAACAAACCACGGAGCATTAACAATGTTTTTTAAGATGTTATTTTGCACTCTTTGCAAGCACATGATATTACTCCTGCTGGCAACGGCAAATTTAAAAGAAAAACTTGAAACTCCGTATCCCACAGTCACCCTACATGACAAGTGTCACAAAAGCGAAATTTCTCAGCGAAGTTGTGATAAACTGCCCCACTCCCCACGCAGGAAGTTCCGCTACTGATTAGCTCGGAAAAGAATTTTTCGGTGCGCTCTATGCCTTATTTTATACGAATGTTTTTTCCCTTTTTTAGAGCTTGTTATTCCTCATGAGATCATGCGGGCTTTTAAACGTGTGTTTGTTCTGCACCTTTGTTTATGTAATACGTTGACAGTGAGGGAAATTGTGAAATCCGGAAAGGCGGTGTCGAGCCTGGGGGCACACAATAATGATATATCGAATTTACTTTTTGGTAATTATCGCTCGTTTTTCTATGAAGGGATGCAGAAGTGACTTGTATTTAAAATATTCCCAGGTTTTATGATTGCCAGGTGCTTATATGATTTAATGTGTGTGATTAAGAGATTCCAGGTTCGATTACCGGTCTTAAAAGTGTTGTTGGATTTTATCTTTAGATTAATTTGATGAGCAGTATTTGCTCATCATTGGCACGGCAAAATTAACAATGGTGAAATTTTAAATTACTTAAGAGAACGAAAGTTCCCAAATTTAAATTTCGAGTAGGCAAACCTGAGAAGGTATGCATGCTTTTTCATATTTTACTTGACCGTTACATTTTGAAATGAGTGCCTAAAATTTAAAAGCGCGATCTACGTAACATTGTCTTGTCAGACCGCACAGAAAATCTTAGAGGATCTCACGCTCTTTCTCAGCATAATATAAGTGTAATTAGTCTGTTCAACTTTTGCCAATAAACTTGCTTTTATTTCCACTACGTCATCACCATCATTATCGTCAGTCCATATACATCCCACGGCTGAGCACGGGCTTCCTTTACAACTAAGAGGGTATTCCCACAAAGTACGATATATAACATTTTATTTTTACATCAAAAGAGATTAATTATATTATCAACCGCATTATCTACAATAAAAGATAACAGCGCCTCTCCACGGGCGCAGATTACAAATTGTGATATTTTATAAGGAAACGCCGCGATCGCTTGATTGCTCCCTCCCCTCGGGACGGCCAATTTATCTGTCTTCCACTTCGATTACTTAAACGCATAAATGATCCGCCCCATTTACTTTCTGCCTGTACGATTGTACGAAATTATTTTACAATATATTGATGTGCATTTACACTCTCGGCTACGTTCCTGTTTTGATGTTGTTTACTCTCTCGCTTGTATCCCCGCAGATGTAACTGTACATCTGGTTTCGATGGCTGTGTTTTTGATGCTCATGTTATAGGGGGATTTATTTTTATTTTTGGAATGTTTTTTTTTGCTTTATGCTTATGAATAGATTGATGGAAAATTCCAAAAATAAAATCGAAAATCCGACCCATGATGTCTCTGTCGCATGTCCCTAAATTAATCAATTTATTTACTTTTAATTAGAAGTGTGTGGAATTCGTGCCTTAGTCCGATTTTTTTGTGGGTCCAATAAATGCAAGATTTATAATAAACGTGAAACACATTTTTGTATTGTTGACGTTCATAAAAGCATTGTTTCAGGAGGGATCAAACCCCCAAATTTTCTGACCGCAAAAAATTATTCCACATACGCCATTACGGTCATCAAAAAATCTTAATTTCCTAGTAAAGTGTGTATGCTTCTATATGGGTCCTTATAAAACTGTGCGCTTAGGAATTCTGCTGACAAAATGTGATAAATGGGTCCCTTTGCTTTGAGCCAGTGAGAAAACTAAAAAATATTTGACATAAAATCAATTGTAATAAAAATTAAAAACAAATAAAAACTAAAAAAACATTTGACATAAAATTAATTCTAATAAAAATTAAAAAACAAAGAAAAAGTAATAAAGTGTCAATGAAGTGCGAGGCGCAGCCAGCAGACAGGCAATATGAGATATTACACTGATCTCATTAGTATGACGTGTCACGGCCGACCATGCTAAATTCCTGAATGTTCCTCCCCCACTCCACCCCTCTGAGCATCACATTAGCGCTCCGAAATATGCGGATCGCGGGAACTTTTCCATTGTGCTCACATCGCTCGAGAAACCAAAACTTTGGCACACTTAATCACTTAAGTTTTCGATAATGTTTCACACAAAGAGCAAGTTACGTTGGATACGTAGCAATTTAATGTTTGCGCGTAAAATTATGAAACAATGAGATATTGCCGCGGTCTGCGTGTGCTCGCCACGAAAAACATTAATTTTTTAAGTGGTAGAGCCAAGCTACAACAACACCAGTAGCTCTAAAGGGCCAGGCTCGAACCGGGTAATTACCACGCTTTCACAGAATACCGTCGTGAAACAGCAGCATATTAATGCTGCTGTGTTTCGTCAGGTGAGTGAGAGTTCCGGAAGCCCAAAAAGGGGGATTGGTCTGGGTATTTGTGCTATATTAGACAGCCGTTTGGTCTCGCAAGTTATCGATGCACTGGGTAACTTGTCCTGGAGGTCAGCGGGATCCGAAGAAACGGTGCTCCGCTAGCCGCCCGTGGTTTGTAGGGGGCCCAACTAGCGTGCTAGCCCCACGTGAAAGGCTGCCCCGCCGGCCACGCATAATCCCGGAGTTGCTCCATCGTGCCGGTTGGCGACCGGATGGAGAGGACCCGATGGCGACTCCTGGGGGGGTTCGGGCGTCCCCGCGCTCTCCATACAAGTTCCCCATCGGTGTATTGTTCCTTGCGGGCTGCTTGGCTCCTGGTGTGGTACTTTATCCTAACCTCTTTCCCCTTCCCCTATTCACTCTAACTATGAAAAGAACCAAAAAGAAAAGTAAGTTTAACCAGCGGTTGCACTTCCTCTCCCTCAAAGTGCATTTCTCTAATATCCGAGGATTGCACTCAAATCTCAATGATGTCCATCACCATCTCGAGACTGAGAGACCGCATTTACTCTTTCTAACGGAGACGCAGATCTGTAACCCGTCCGATCCAACATATCTGCACTATCCAGGGTACATCCTGGAGACCCAATTCCGTGCCCACGCAGGCGTGTGCGTATACATTAGGGACGTGATCTGCTGTCAGCGTCTTCGTAACTTAGAGGTTCCTGATCTTTCTGTTTTATGGGTTCTTGTGAATACTGGCCTTGATCAAATAGTTTACGCCAGTGTCTACCGTTCGCATAGCGGAGACCAGGAGACGACAAGGCTATTGAACCATCTAAGTGAAGCTGCAGATTCGGTCCACCGACGCTTTCCATCTGCGCAGTTGGTGTTTCTTGGGGACTTTAATGCACACCACGAAGAGTGGCTGTACCCGTATAGTGACACTGACCACGCTGGAAGAGAGGTCTACAAATTTGCAATATCTTGTGGCCTCTCTCAGCTCGTCCACGAACCCACTCGTATTCCTGACGTCGTGGGCCACACTGCGTATTGCCTGGACCTTCTGCTGTCAACCGATCCTGACAGATATTCGGTTTCGGTTTCACCACCACTCGGGACATCGGATCACTGTGTGGTGAAATCTGTGTCGCACTACTCGCCTCCTGACACCAGCCCTAAAGGCACTAGGCGAGTGTGGCGATACAAGTCAGCAGATTGGGATGAGATGCGTCACTTTTTCGCCTCTTATCCTTGGAGGCAGGTCTGTTTTTCTTCTAGAGATCCATCGTGCTGCGCAGATGCTGTCTCAAGTGTGATTAATCAAGCTATGGAGTATTTTATTCCTTTTGCTGAAGTATCCCTTGAGACCAAAGCTCGCCCGTGGTTTAATGCTGAATGCCTCTTAGCTGAAAAGCGTAAGCGTGAAGCTTACTTGTCTTGGGTTGACGCTCGTAAAAGCAAAGCCTTGGATCTCCAGGCTAAGAAGAAAACATACAACGCAGCCGCTAAATCCTGTAAAAAGGCGATAAGAAAAGCTCGTTTTGACCACATTGGCCGAATAGGGGAAAAATTAGCTTCCTTTCCCTCAGGGAGCAAGGCTTTCTGGAGCCTCGCCAAGTCGGTCGAGAAAAACTTCTGTCGCTCTTCGCTGCCTCCTCTGCACAAACCTGACGGATCCTTGGCCCACAGCGCTATGGAGAAGGCTAATTTATTTGCCAATCTCTTCGCAGAGTATTCTCGTCTGGACTGCAACGGCAAGTGTCCACCTCAATTACCTCCGTTTGGCCCTAAAATGAGCGCCGTTAAAATCCACCAAAAAGAGGTACTTAAATGTTTGCTGAACCTGGACGTTAATAAGGCCAGTGGTCCTGATGGCATTCCAGCAGTGGTACTAAAGTGTTGTGCACCCGAGTTGTCTCCTGTTCTGACTCGTCTATATCAACTCTCTCTAGAAACTGGCAAGGTTCCGAGATCCTGGAAGCTTGCTAATGTTCAGCCTATACCTAAAAAAGGAAGCCGTGCAGACCCAGCCAATTACAGACCTGTCGCGATCACCTCTATAATCTGTAAGATTATGGAGCGTATCTTAAATAATCGTCTCCTGGCATATCTTGAGGCAAACGAGCTCCTTAGTGATAACCAATATGGTTTTCGCAGGGGACGCTCGACCGGAGATTTGCTAATATATGCCACCCACCTTTGGAGCGAGGCCTTGGAGGGTCACGGTGAAGCAGTAGCCGTTTCACTAGACATCTCAAAGGCCTTTGACCGGGTCTGGCACGAGGCACTACTTAGTAAGCTTCCAGCATACGGCATACCTGCTCAGCTCTGCGACTGGATATGTGACTTCCTGAGGGAACGATCGATTCGAGTTGTCTTGGATGGCTGCTCTTCAGATCTAATGGCAATCAATGCTGGGGTACCTCAGGGATCTGTTCTTTCTGCAACCTTGTTTCTGCTGCACATAAACGATCTTTTAACACCCGGTATTATTAGCTACGCCGATGACAGCACCGTAATTGAGAGGTACATGTCCAACTCGCGAGCTAGTCCAGAGGAAATACGTTCCTTGAGAGAGTCAATGATTGAACGGGTGAACTTGACATTGCGGTGGGTGTCCGATTGGGGTGACGCCAATCTTGTCCAGTTCAACCCTTCCAAAACACAGGCGTGTCTTTTCTCCGCGAAAAAGAGTAACTTCGATTTAACACCCATTTTCGAAGGTGTATCCTTACCGATCACTAGCCATCTAGGGCTTCTAGGTATTACCATCACCTCTAACCTCAACTTTGGCCAACAAATTGAGTCTATGGCACAAACAGCGTCCAAGAAATTATCAATTCTTTCTAAGGTTCGGCGGTACTTCAGCTCTGAACAGCTGCTTAATCTTTACACTGCCCAAGTTCGATCCTGCATGGAGTACTGCAGTCACCTCTTGGACGGTGCAGCCAAATATCATCTTGAAGCTTTGGACTCAGTTGACCGAAGAGCCCGTAGGTTAATTAACAATGAAAAGCTTTCAAATAGCAGACTACATACCCTTGAACATCGTCGTCGAGTAGCCAGCTTATCGGTTTTTTATAGGATGCACTTTGGAGAGTGCTCGAAGGCTCTTTTCGAACTGATTGAGCCATCTCCATTCCTTTATCGGACTACTAGGCGCAGGCAAAAGTTTCATCCATATGTTGTTGACATACCCAAAAGTCGAACTAAACGGTTTGACAGATCGTTTTTGGTGAGAGTCGCCAGGATTTGGAACGACTTGCCTGCGTCTATTTTTCCTGATAAGTTGAACTCTGGAGCCTTTAAGAGTAGAGTGAACAGGTTTCTTTTGGATGGGCGTGTACCACCCTAGTCTTCATCTACACTTTCCATCAGGTGAGATGGAAGACAAACGCCTATTCCATTAAACTATAAAAAAAAAAAAAAAAACATTAACTATAATGAAGAATAGGGAAACGAGTTCTGGAGTGGAGACCGTGACTCGGCAAACGTAGTGTAGGGCGCCCTCTGGCTAGGTGGGGTGACGATATTCGCAAGGTGGCTGGCTGCGGTTGGATGAGGAGGGCCATTGATCGAGCCCAATGTGCCATAGGAGAGGCCTATGTCCAGCAGTGGACGTAAGAAAGGCTGTTGATAATGATGATAATGAAGTTTTCGCTAAATTGAGACTCAATTTAATATACATCATTGTTTTAGTGGATAGAATAGGATGATACGATTTTCGCATCTGCTTGGATAATGCACCGAAGGCGCATAAATTCACTCAAGCGTCTACTATCTAATATTTCCTAAGGATTCTGCTAGCCTGGGCAGTTTCATAGCATGCCGATCTGGAAGTATGGAGACCGTGACATATCAGCTCTTTTTTCAGCCCCCCAAAAAATGAACACTTTTAGATTATTTTTTAAGTGGTAGAGCCGGGCTTTCATTTATTTGAATCTCGATACGAAAAGTTCGGTTACAAAGTCAGTTTGGCATTCTTGTAAACTGTTGTGTAACTGAATTAAGCAATAATCATACAACAAAGTTTTCCATGGTTACTAAGTCTGTAATTTATCCAAAACAGCTTATTTTTGTCTCAAACTTTTTCGTCTGTGTAGCGCATGTCGCGTGATGGTCGGCCGTCAAGGCCAATATGGCGGAGTATTCAATCTTAAAATGAAAAATTATGGTAATGTACCAACTACGAGATATGGTACTATAATCTTAATATTAATAATATTATTCTATTTTTTTTTAGTTAAACCAAAAAAAGTTTCACTTACATCGTGGTTTCATAAAACCACACAATAATTTCTGTTATATTCTGAATTATGTTAATGAAATAATTAAGAATTAATTTATGCAAGACTTTAGCATTTCATTTAAATTTATATTTATTGTTTAACGTCAATTTATAACATCCAAAAGTAAAATAAATTCAGTATTCATTTCTGGATGTTTCTACGATTATATTTTTTATATGTATATAGTAATTTATTGCGTGTTTGTGAGAATAGTCTGTGTGGATTTTCTTTTTATAGCTTAAGTTAAATTTATACTATAATTATTATTTCTTATTTATGACTCAGACTAAAAAGTTTATTTGATATTTGTCTCAGTGTCATATTCATGCCTGTTTAGAAGCTATATTATACCCGTTAAGCAAAAATATTTCCCAACGCCGTGTCGTTACTGAATTTTGTAAAAGAAATAAAACTGCCTGACCTGGAAATCGAACACGGGCGGCTGCGATGCAACATAGCTCTAGTTTATCTATCAGAATCATCAACATTTATTTATTCTTTACTCTATTTTTATTCGTATACCAGTAACGCATATAAAACCTGCCAGGTTCTTTAGGAAATATACACCACCCATAAATATTATCTAAATCTTACAGAGATCTTGTATGATCTTTACAAATGGATATAAAAGGAGGGAGAAAGTCGTACACAAAAAAAATTGATCGCCAAGTTTCCCAACAAATAACTCGTAAGCTTGCAAACATCGTAACTATTTATCACAGGTACTGGCATGATAAATGAGAATTCGACAATAATAATAAATGTAAGAAATTACTCCTCATCTTTTACAATAAAGTTATAAAAAGGAGCGGCGAAGTATGTCGTAGCAAGTTCTTGCGTGGCTCTCGAGCGTAGATTATATTATTCAAAAGCTTTGCTCGTGACGTCTTGATGAATTTTGTAAAGAAGTTTAAAAATTTTATTCCCTCAAATGAATGGGAGTTATAAAATTTACGTTGCAAAACTGTGTTGCTGTTCCGTGGAATTCTGTTTTAGTTACGCGGAGTGTTGTTTGTGACTTGTATATTGTTATATTTTCTGATGGATAATGAGATTTACTCTCTAGTGATATCGTAGGATAATTTTACTAGGCGTTTTTTTATTAGATTTCTGTTGAAAAAAATATTCTGGTAAGAAAGTATTCACAAGTAGTGATGGCTTCAAGTTTTAGGCGCGCGGTCGAGAATATCTACGGTCGCGGGTTCAAACCCCAGGCACACATCTCTGACTTTTCAAAGTCATGTGTGTATTCACAATGAATTATTAAGTACTTAAACAGTGAAGGAATGCATAGTGAGGAACACTGCATACCTAAAAGTTCTGAGGAATTTCATAGGTGTGTAGTCCGCCAATCTGCACTAGGCAAGCGCGGTGTACTGATTTGCAGAGCAGGCCCGTGCCCAGAAGTGGGACGATGCTGTTGATGATGATGATGATGATAATGTAATTAACTTGATTGAATATTTGACTTATTGGCAATTTCTGCGAGGGTAAATTTTTGAGTCGATTATAATTCAGATGCAGATGAAGGTAAAAATTAGTTTTATAGAAGGACTGCAAAGTGACAGAAGAAGTGAAGACTATCTTCTGTCAATAAAACATTAAGATAATCGAATATGTCTAATAACGGAGTTATTAACGGAGGACATAAAAACCAATTAAATGAAATTGTAAATAAATACACCCAACAGTCACATATATAGTTCTGACCCAACACACAGATAAAAGTCTTTTATCAGAAACTATATGAGACATTTTGGTCATACCCAGACCCAAATAAATACGTGTGGATTACACAAACATTTGCCTCGGTGCAAAGATCGAACCGAGATGGATTCGACGATGACTTCTTTCTCGAAGTTGGACCTACCTAACCGGATCACTTGTCCTAAATAGACATATTCGTCTACAACTTCGATGTCCGATGGGGCCAAAAAGTTCTCCAATGGAGGCCACGTAGCGGAAAGCGCAGCGTAGGACGTCCATCAACAAGATGGTCAGACGACCTGGTAAAGGTCGCGGGACGTCGCTGGATGCAGGCTGCCTCCAACAGGTCACTGTGGAGATCATTGGGGGAGGCCAATATTCAGCAGTCGACTTCTTTTGGCTGATGGATTGATTGATTGATTGAAGGATCGAAAGCGCGACCCCTCGTTTCACAAGCTAGTGTCTAGTCAACTGCGCCACGGGGCAGTTTAACAATTTAACAAAATTGGCAAAACGTGGAAACAACTCTGGCTAATACTTTAAAGATGTATATGTATATATGCATTATGTATATATCAATATGTATGTTGGAAAAATACAATTTCATTTACAATCGAAGAACAAAACAATAGGATAAAGATTCAAATCAGATTGGAAAATGCACTGTTTAAAATTAGTAAGTAATTAACCGGGTTGAAATTTGTAAATTGTAATAAGAATTGTTGGAGACGCCAAGCGACAGTGATGTTGAGGGCACATTGTTTCAAACATTTGAGGTTTTGGTCCCTTTGTTTCCTTAATTACGAGTGTTAAGGGCCCATTCGCACTGTTTTAAGCCTGAATAGACTTTAAAGCTTTTGTTCCTGACTGTTTTCGCTTTATTTTGACGATGTTATTATATTCGCCGCAAACTTTATGATGTCATAATTTATTTGCTCTGGTGAGGGTAATTTATTTGTTTTCTTCAGCTTTGGGTGACATTCCTTGGGTTCTTTTAGTTGTGAAACCACTGAAAGTCTTGCTTACGTCACCCACCTTGATACGGACGCAAAACTTCCAAGTAACGTTTCTAGAAGCCAAATTATTTCTTTTTTCAGCTCTAACCTAATTAAGTATATTTTACTAGAGTGTTCACCATCCTTTTAGCACCGTATTTTTGTGTCTTTATTTAATATCCGTATTGTTAGCAACTTCAATTAGGAAACTTAAACTGATTTCTAAAGATCAATCTACTTCAAAAATAAATTGTTTCCTCGCCGTCCTCACTTGAACATCTGAAAATATTGGCCACGTTAAAATGTTTTGTTATCCAACTAACTGATACATCATCATTAGGTTTATATGCGAATTTAAACCACTTTTCCGGGCGGATTTTCGGCTCTCATCCAGCCATTACAGGTCATCGCTCCATCTATCCCGGGACGCCCCTCATTAATTTAACCTCTCGATCTCCACACTTCCCGGTTTTTCGACACATGAGGCTAGCCTCTTTATCATGCTAAGCTGTCGTAAACTAGTTCTTTGACATGTCTAAAAGAGTATTAGCTCGGTTTATCATTATATGTGAGAATGTCTGCGTAAAATTAGTTCACAAACCCTATGAGGGTGACATATTATGTAAATACGTAATTCACGTGTTAAATAATTTCACAAATGTAAATATTGTGGTTGAAGTGAAAGCGATGTTACCTGATGGTAAAATATAATTATGGCAGCAAAAGTCGGACAATTGTTACTGCGAATATGTTTAAATGAAACAATTACGTCATTATCTAGATATATTTTTCTAGCGTAATTTCTATAGCGTTTTTTTTATTTTTCTTTATTTTTTTCTTTTTTATATTATTATTACTTAGCCTTTGTGCAAAGATTATGTCAATTAAGAATAATTCTCCATCAACGACTATCTTCACACACTTAACACTCAAAAATACAATTAAGACACAAACGAGTACATATTATTACGCTTATGTTTGTTCTGTTAGGGAAAGGAGGGATATCTACGCCCACGTTGCGGCAGCTGTTTTAGTTCCCACGTGATAGAGGACGAACCTATTGCTGGCTATCTATTTTATTTATAATTCCATACAACGTTTTCATTAAGCATTCCTTAACGAAAAACCAAATAATACCGCTTGATTTCGTTTTGTTGTCAACTCTTTCTTTAATTTATTTTTGTAATTTATTTCATTGCGTGTTTAAGACAAATTAGGTTCCTTTAGAATCGGTGAGCTTTAGAGTTCGGGGTTAATAGTCTGCGTGCCGCTGTTGATTCTGGAGCACAGGAGTTGCAGTGGCGGGTGTGTGGTGGGATAGGGCCAAATAGCTCTCGATCGCACCCCATTCGCATTCGCATTCGCGGGACCAAGTATAACGTTAACTGTATTTAATATTCTTACAATTATTTGAGACTGCCTCGTGGTCTCGTGGTACAAGTATGTGCCGTGCGATCTAGAGGTCCTGGGTTCGATTTCCGGGTCGGGCAAAGTGTTATTGGGTTCTTCCATTGGGAAATTCTCAGTAGCAGCACAGTGTCTGGAAATGTGCCCGAAAAACGGCAATAGGCTCGCCCCCTATTACGTGGGACTGATACATACCTGGCGAAATGTGGATGAAGAAATGCACCTCTGCCTACCCCTTCAGGGAATACAGGCGTGAGTTTATGTATGTGTATGTATGTACAATTATTTTTGTTTCAAAGTTTCTAGAATGTAAAATTTGAATGCAAAATTTAACATTACGCTTAAATCACTAGCATAATACGCTAAAAGTGCTTCCTTTTGGATGAATAATAGTAGAATGAGTTGAGCATTCCATTTCTGCAACTGAGAAATAAAATTTCAACTTTGTTTTAAGCATTAATCAAGACGTCACGCTCTTTCATGAATAATGAAAGCCTCGAGACGCGAGTTATAATATCCTCAAGTTGAAATGCAATGTTTGCAAATTGTGGTTATAATAAAAGTTACCCACGTTCCTGTACAGATAATGTGCAATTAAAGTTAGCAAGTTGTTGTATACAGGTACTTTCGTTAAAAACAGTTCTACCTTTGAGCAGATTTTTAATGTAACTATTGCTCTGTTTTATAAAATATCAGAAGTAGAATTGTCAGATTTTGTGTTGTATGTATGTGGCATGAAAGAAAAAAATACATTTTTTTATTTTAATTGTATTTTTTTTTTGATGCAATTTTTAAAGAAGTGTCATGACAACCCAAGTATAGATATGTATTCGTTATTTTCTCGTGTGTTAATATACAGATTGATATTCCCTGTTTGATTTCATTGGTTAGCATTACGTTAAATACAAATATCACATGCAAATCTATCATTTAACATGATTGCTTTCAATTTATTCATTGTGTCATTGATTTAGATTTAAGTCTAACCTTTGAATGTAATAAAATTAACGAGTAGGCTCAACCAATAATGCTACAAGTACCTATGTTACAGAAAAATAATGTTTGAAGCATATTTTCCTCTCTAGATCGGTTCGGTGCTTATTATTTATTCAACAACAAACAATGATATAACCTCCTTATTGTCGATCCTTTTTATACTCCATACATTTTAAAATATTGAACACCAAAATATTTTTTATATCATCATCATCATCATCATCATAATTAGCCCATATACGTCCCACTGCTGGGCACGGGCCTCCTCTACAGCTGAGAGGGTTTAGGCGTTAGTAAGAAATTCCTAAGAACTTTTAGGTGTGCAGGTTTCATCACGATGTTTTCCTTCACTGTTAAAGTACGTGATAATTCATTGTGGAATACACACATAACTTCGAAAAGTCAGAGGTGTGTGCCTGGGGTTTGAACCCGCGACCGTCGAGATTCTCGACCGCGTGCCTAAACCTCGAGGCCATCACGACTTTTTATATAAATTGTACTATTTTTTATATAAATTATAATATATTTTTATTCATACAAGCAAAAAAGACACCTGTCGATAAACCACATTTTAACTACCAAAGATTTTTTTTTTAATTTTCATAAATTGTGGCCACCCACTCTATGCTTCTGAACACTCCAGTCCTTCTAACGTTTGCCTGGAAGAAATCGCCAATAACGATAAGGCCGCCATTTGTGACACTACCATATAGGTAATAATGTCACTAATACCTATTTTGTATCTTTTTTTTTGTGTACAATAAAGAGTAAATAAATAAAAAATAAAATAAAGATTATAGAATTGATGAAACCAACAAAGTTACATCAACATTTTAAGCTCAAATAATCCTACATTAAAAAACTCCTACAATATAAAACGCTGGTAAGTTAAATCGCAAATTACCCACCCGATAAGCGTCTACGTATTCTGGTGAGAAGTTTCAAAACTTTTCACAGCTCCTTAGACTTTTTAAAAAGGAGACACAAAGGAGGTCGAAATAAGCTGAGAATTGCTGACGACACGTCTCTATTTAGTGAACGGGCTGGCTCCGAATACGCCAGCAATTATCTGACCCAACCGTAATAGGGCTGTGTGGGTTTTGTCGATTTATCGAAACCCGATTTTTCGTAATTAGAAGTAAAGCTATCCAGGTCTGACTCAATCAGTAATTGGGATACATTAAATTAGGATTATATTAGTAACGTAATTTTCTACGAGGTGCTAGGTTGGATAAATTGCTATAATTCAGAGTAATTCTAGTATTTTGTTTTGGTTATTCATTCTTATTTATATAAAAATTAATTATTATCTTTTATACTATATGTCAACTCACTCATTCGAGAATGTTTTATATTCACAATTGGACCTGATAGATGGCGCCGTTGTCAAACGGCTGGACCGATTGGAATGAAATTTTCTATGTATATTCCAATGGATCCCTAGATGATTTCAATACTCAATTGGACCCGATAGGTGGCGCTGCTGTCGGCATATCGCTTAAAGCTTTTCCGGACAGGACGGCGTCTGCCGGGACCGCTAGTTATAAATAAATTATGTTTCGTTGGAGTCATCAAACGATACCATTTTAAGTCTATAGTTTTAAGGGATGTTTTTGTCAAATATGACCCATAGACGTACCTCTGATACATAAATCAAATATTGGTGAATTTTTGTCAAAGGATTCAGTATGACACGTGAGAGAGCACTAAGACTAGAAAATTCACCCTCTAAGAGGGTGCAGTGGAGGCTCAAAGATTGTATAAAGTAAAATTTAGTAAAATTTGACACGGACGAAACACAGAAAAGCTACACGTACATACATACATAACCTCACGCCTATATCCCCCAAAGAAGTGGGCAGGAGTGCATTTCTGCACCCATATATCGCCAGGTATGGGAGCCTATTGTCGATTTTCGAGCACATTTCCAGACTCCGCGCTGCTACTGAGAATTTCCTACTGGAACCCCGGTTCACACTAGAATAATTCCTACATTCTCCTAATGTTAAAAACCCAATAACACTTTCCGATCCGTGAATTAGTTAGAGAAAATAGCTAATGATTATATGAAAATGAATACACAGAAACGTATTTTCACTCAAAACGTGACATTAATAGTAGATGTTTTCTGAATGGCCCTGAATTTTTTGTTGCGAGATCAAATTCTCAGAAGTCCCCATTTGTTAGCCCGGGGTTGCACGTGATGATATTTATCGTCCGCGATGTTTTTTATCTCCTTGAGGTTTATACTTTTATAATTTAATTTAAGACCTTTCAAGAGGATATCATAACTGATACAACATTGACAAGGACATGAACTGTTTTTTTTATATTTGTGTGAAACTAGAAAGTGTAGGTAGTTATGTATTTTTTGTTTTTTACTCCTATGTTGAGCTAGTAGTGTTTAAGAGCATCGTAATAGGAGGCAGTCGAAAGCCGTTATCATCATCATCATCAGCCCATACCTATACGTCTCACTGCTAGGTACAGGTCTCCTCTACCATTGAGAGGGTTTAGGCCTTAGTCCACCACGCTGGCCTAGTGCGGGTTTGCGGACTACACACCTAAGAAATTCCTAAGAACTTTTAGGTGTGCAGGTTTCATAACGATGTTTTCCTTCACCGTTAAAGTAAGTGATAATTCATTGTGTAACATCGGAAAGCCGTTATACTGAGAATATATTTTTGATATTACTTTTGGCTGCACTATACTTAAGACTGCCTCGTGGCCTCGCGGCACGGAGCAGTATGGAGTCTGGAAAGGAGCCCGCAAAACGTAAACAGCTTCGCCTCCTATTACGTGGGACTCATAAATATCTGGCGAAATGTGGGTGCAGAAATACATATCTGCCTATCCTCTCGGGGAATACAGGAGTGAGGTTATGCATGTGTGTATGTTTAATTACCATCAGGCTACTTTACCATACCAGTAGAAAAATATGTTATACAGGGCTTAAAAAGATCGTGATCGAAAACTAATACAGGTAATAGTTACGGTTATTACAATCACATTGACGTTAAAAAAAAACCAAAACTTTTGACGTTTTCCTTATCACCACATACATTTAATACTTATGGTTGTTAGGAAAAGATTTTTTTTTTGTCGGGATTTTTTTAAAGTCAATGTGTTTGTAATCACCGTGGCTGCTGCCTGTCTTAGTTTTCGATCACGATATTTTTACACCCTGTATATGATTCTTTACTTTGTATGGGCCATCACACCAAGCGACCCTAGCCATCAAGCATATCGACAATAAATTTGAAGCCTGTATCGACAGAGTTGCTCCTCCCTACCTTGTTTCGCCGCAGGGTGGACTACAGAGCGCATGTCCCTCTATAATATGATGACATTAACAATGACCAGTGTGCCTGTATCATGGCGTGTTATTAAAGGCCGTTGTTACAAATTGTTCTCTTAACGGTCCATTACAATAATGTTCTTGTAATGAACCACAGTAAGTAACTCGTGATGGCCTCAAGGTTTGGGCACGCGGTCGAGAATCTCGACGGTCGCGGGTTCAAACCCCAGGCACACACCTCTGACTTTTTCAAGTTATGTGTGTATTCACATTGAATTATCACGTACTTTAACGGTGAAGGAAAACGTGATGAAACCTGCACCTCTAAAAGTTCTTAGGAATTTCTTAGGTGTGTAGTCCGGCAATCCGCACTAGGCCAGCGTGGTGGACTAAGGCCTAAACCCTCTCAGTTATAGAGGAGGCCCGTGCCCAGCAGTGGGACGTATATGGGCTGATGATGAATGAACCACAGGATCGGAGGACCGCAAATCTAAATTTATAGTAATACTAATAATAATAATAAAGGAATGGTTTTTTTTTGGAATGGATATAGATGGAAACTTCCAAAGTAACAAGTACTATTTTTTTTTTCATAAAATAATACCCCGCGGAGTGGGGCCTAATTCAGTAATTTGATGATTTTCGAAAGTGAAAGATCTTGTTTAACAAAAAATACGTCGTGGTCTCGCGTCGCTGATGTATGCTGTGGCATCTAGAGGTCAGGGATTCGATTTTCAGATTCGGTAAAGTGTTATCAGTTTTTTCTAATAGGATTTTTTATTAGTAAATGTGCCCGAGAATCGACAATAGTTTCGCTCTGTATTACATGGGACTAAGGTCACAATTGCCGAATCGTGGGTTCAAAAACACACTTGCCTGCTTCTTTAAAGATACAGGCGTAATTTAAAAAGATTTAAAAAAATAATAACAATCACCCTTTCTCTAAACGTCCGTTATGCTTAAAGATGTTTGATAAAAAACTCAGCTAAACCACTTCCTTCCAAACAAACTAAAAGCTACGCTAATCTATGTTATAGTACACAAAGCCAGTATCTCATAATTTTGTTGTATCACAAACTAGTAGTTGCCTCAACTGCCAAACTTGGAGCAAACATTTGCCGATCGCACAAACATTTGCGCCACGTACCGACGTTTGTTTTTCAAAATATGTTCCATTGAATTACGTAATAGCAAACCGCGATGTTGTTCCGATTGATTGCGGAAACGTTTATAAGGAAGGAAACTGTGCAAGTTCGCAACTCGCCGAAATATCGTAGAAGGCAATAAATCCAAGTAAATACGGGGGCTTAAGGCTCGATACTGCGTAAGTTGTTAGTGTTGTGCCGTACTGTTTCACGTTTATGTTGAATCATGGAATGTTTTTCCAACTAAATTATGGGGATATTATTTTTGGCAGATTTTGTTTCGCAGTTGGTATGAATTCGCAGTTGGTTTGGTTAAGTCGTGATGGCCTCGAGGTTTAAGCGTGCGGTCGAGAATTTCGACGGTCGCGGGTTCAAACCCCAGACACACACCATTGACTTTTCGAAGTTATGTGTGTCTGTGTATTCACAATGAATTAACACGTACTCTAACGCTGAAGAAAACATACTGCGCCGACCTCAAATAAAATTGGGAACAGGGTAAGAGGATGTGAAGAATTGGTCTATTGGATACGATCACACGCTCGTCGGCGTGTCGCGTAGGCGTGAGTTCGAGACCAGCAAAATCAAAGAATCTTTTCCCGCCCTGTGGTTGGGGCGTAAGAATACCGCCACGGCATCCCCTACCTGTCGTAAAAGGCGACTAATAGGGGTTATCGGGGTTGTTAGGCGTACTACGGGGGAGGTACGCCCTTACAAGTGTTGCACAACTCCGAGATGTGCGGCAGAGTGCATGGCCTCGTGAATGTCGCGGACGCTCACACCATGGGAGCGTCCAAAATAAGGCCAAGTGGGGGATATCTGAAATCCCCCTATCGCAGAGGAGTCCACATTTGGACAGAGCGCTGGGCGGCAACGGGAAACAATTAAGGGAACGTTCGCCCTGTATTTACCGTACCGCCCAAAATGCGCAAGACGGCCATCGAGAGGTTTTAGTCGGTATGCCGGCGTAGGATTTTGGTTAGGGACCCAACTCAACCAAGCGAACAATAGTTCCACGCGTTGAGTTGGAAAGGCCGGTGACCCCGACATACCCTTTTTGGGCCTCTCCCGAGGTACTGAACAGGGAGCTTAAGGCGCTTTCCTCTCGTAAAAAAAAAAGGGTTAGAGGATGATGATGATGTCTGTTGAACCTTTATTGGTTATTTGGATCAAATAGACCTCGTTTATGACATACATTCCAACTTATGTTTGTATGAGTTTATACTCATGACTGTATTCCTCGGAGGACTATGCAGAGGTGTATTTCTGCACCCACATTTCGCCAATTGCGTTTTGGTCCCACGTAATAAGGAGCGACTCTATTGGCTTATTTGTGGCATAATTCCAGACTCAGTTTTAATGGAAAAACTCGATAACACTTCCCGACGCAAAATCTAATCCAGGAACTCTAAATCGCACGGCACATATTTTTACCGCGACATCACGGGTCACCTCGTTTATGATTTTAGAACACACCTCTATGATATGGCCAAAGTGATACTGCATCTGTTAGCAACTTTATCATCATCATCAGCCCAAATACGTCCCACTGCTGGGCACGGGCCTCCTCTACAACTGTGAGGGTTTAGGCCTTAGTCCACCACGCTGGCCTAGTGCGGGTTGGCGGACTACACACCTAAGAAATTCCTAAGAACTTTTAGGTGTGCAGGTTTTATCACCGTTAAAGCAAGTGATAATTCATTGTGAATACACACATATGTAACTTCTAAAAGTCAGAGGTGTGTGCCTGGGGTTTGAACCTGCGACCGCCGAAATTCTCGACCGCGCGCCTAAACCTCGAGGCCATCACGATTTTTTCTCTAAATCGCACGGCACATACTTGCACCGTGAGACCACAAGGCGGTCAACAAACAATCTTTGATATTATTCGTACTTGGACAAATACGTGTGTACAACACAGCGTAATAATATCGGTAGACTGTGCAAATATTCAGAGCATCCCTCGTACGGGGAATTCACTGGCGCTCCAAGTAAATCGGTTGTGAAGTATTTGGAACTGGCTTAGGCCGGTAAGACTCCTCCGCTCATTGACAGGTTAAGCAAAGTGTTTTCACTACATTGTGTGAATTTGTATAGAGAGAGAATTGTTAATGGTATTGTTTTGCTGATGCGGATTTCTTTTAAAATGTCTTATGAATATTAAAAAGACCTACGTTGATTTCAGCGAAAGGTGTCAATAATGTTTACTTTTTTTTCTTGTTATTCGCCCGCATATTAGTATTAAGGTAATCAATAATTACTAATTATTGTATTATAAATCCAACAGATATGGGCGTCAGAAACTACCAAAAAAAAATTTTTGGTCACAAAAACACCCAGACCCAAATCAAATGTTGTGTATAGCACATTCGTCTCGATCGGGGGTTGAAAACACGAACTCCCGTTTCTCAATATTGTGTTAAGTTAACGCTAAAAGGCTTTTTTGCCCTATCTTACCAAAACGCCATTGTAACTCCTGTGCTCCAGGATCAACAGCGGCACGGACAGTATTGAAACCGAGCACTGAAATTCAGCGAATCTAGGGGAACCAATTTTTTTTTTTAAACGCGGAACGATATTGATCAGAAAAAGATATAGAGGAGGAGTTGGCAACAAAGAGTTCGTTTTAATTCTTTTAAAAGACTGCCGAATTTTTTAAATTGCATTAGAAGGTGCAAGCTTTAAAATTTTTCGGAAAATCCTCATGCCTTATTGCTACTGAGTATTTCCTAATGGAAAATCCCTATAACCTTTCTAGATTGCATATACTAAGCCTATAGCCGTCCACTGCTGAAAATAGGCCTCCTCAAGTAAACGCCAACCATCCTGGTGTTGAGCAGCTCATCGATCCGCTAACCGCCACCGTTCTCAAGTCGTCAGACCATCGTGCTCCAGGACGTCCCACACTTCTGCGTCCACACGTCTGCCTAAGAGCGGTCTCAACGTTAACACTTGTATGATGATATTGCATGCCACCCCCTTATGCTTCAAAATTAACGAGATAGCTGTACAGTGCACTTCAGCATAAAATTTCTCATTTTCCATCAAATAAAAAATAACCATAAAATGTGCAGTTACTTTCAACAACGTCTCCCACCTCGGTGAGCGCCGTAAATTTTTATCTAAGAACGTATTAGCGAGAAAAATAACAATTCTAGTCGGAGATTGGCGCAAAAATGAATTTAAGCGCAGAGTTTCTCGCTTAAATGAACAGCTTAATGAATATGCAAAGTAAACATCGCGCGTATGACGTGTTTCGTCGACGGCCGCCACACCGTTGCACCTTACACAAATATTTACACCTGCTTTTGTATTTTTAATGCTATTCTATTCAAGTATTTTTGTACGTGATTTCGTCTATGTAGTCTAGAAAGTCGTGACTGCGTTGTGGTCTCGTGTCACAAGTATGTGCCGTGCGATTTAGAGGTCCTGGGTTGGATTCCCGGGTCGGGCAGTGTTATTGGGTTTTTCCATTAGGAAATTCTCGGTAACAGCATGGAGTCTGGAATTGTGCGCGAAAAACGGAAATAGGTTCGCCACCTATTACGTGGGAATGATATAAATCTGGCGAAATGTGGGTGCAGAAATGCATCTTTGCCTACCCTACGGGGAATACAGGCGTGAGGTTATGAATGAATGAATGAGTCTAGAAAGTTCATAGAGGAATAATTAATATTTACTCTACGGTATTTTACTTTACGGTACAGTAACTATTAACGAGGGTGGAACCGCGAACACAACTCGCTACTAATATTTTCCTTAATGATATACCACACAACTCCAGATTCACTAAAGAGGGAAACATAACTTTATTTCACTACGTAAAATAAAGATTTAATTTAATTTATTTGGGAAACAAGCAGAACAATCAGTCGAACATATAAAGTAAAAAATATTTTATAATCCAAAATAGTTTCCACCAACCAACACATAGACAAATATAATCACTAATCTATCATCATCATCATCAGCCCATATACGTCCCACTGCTGGGTACGGGCCTCCCCTATAACTGAGAGGGTTTATGCCTTAGTCCACCACGCTGGCCTAGTGCGGGTTGGTGGACTACACACCTAAGAAATTCCTAAGAATATTAAGGTGTGGAGGTTTCCTCACGATGTTTTCCATCACCGTTAAAGTACGTCATAATTATTTGTGAATACACACATAACTTCGAAAAGTCAAAGGTGTGTGCCTGGGGCTTGAACCATCGACCGTCGAGATTCTCAATCGTGCACCTAACTGACTAACACCTAACACTGCTTAATCACTAATTACATATAAGATATACTTTAATATTCGGTTACGGTGTGACAAAAGGTCGCGTTTGCCATTTTAAGCTTGGCATTACAATGCTCCCGCTTTCACCCGATGTAGGTTAAAAGCGACTTGCATTAAGGTGGCTTGATACACCGATACGCCCCGTAATGTGCTCAACTATGTCGCCTGTATTATAAACACATTACGAGTCAGCAGTGGCGGTACTTCCATAGAAGCCCAAAAGCCCAGATTGCCTTTCATAATTCCGAATAATATTTTTTAAGCTTTAAATATTTATTTATCAAAAGCAAATTGTTAAATTAAGACCCTACAATAAGCAAATATAAACTAGACATTACACAATGACCGTTTAATGCTTTTGGGTTTCTATGGAAGTCCCGCCACTGCGAGTCAGCTATTTCGTGGTCTATAGGCTCTTTGGAATTCTTGTCTTGAGGTTGGTATAATTCTTGCAAATACTGAGTCTTCTATGCTTCAATGTCATGCTCCATTATATTAAATAAGAGGAAAGCTTCATCATCATCATCATCATCAGCCCATATACGTCCCGCTGCTGGGCACGGGCTTCCTCTACAACTGATAGAGTTTAGGCCTTAGTCCACCAGGAATAGAAGACAAGAAATTCCTGAGAACTTTAAGGTGTGCAGATTTCATCACGATGTTTTCCTTCGCCGTTAAAGTATGCCATAATTCATCGTGAATACACACATAACATCGAAAAGTCAGAGGTATATGCCTGGGGTTTGAACCCGCGATCGTCGAGATTCTCGACCGCGCACATAGACCTCGAGGCCATCACAAGGAAAGCTTAAAACGACCAGGACTAGGGACGACTTAAAATGTATAGGAAATAGACTGTCTATTAGCTTTTGTGTTGCGAATGAGCTAAGTGCCTTACTTAACATATACAGGGATGTATTCAGACCGTGATCGGAAACTAAGGCAGGTAATAGCACTCTTACCTTTGCCGCACCATCAAGCTGTGGAATAGTTTGCCAGCTCACGTGTTCCCTCCTTCCTATGATCCTGGATCCTTTAAGCGATGCGTGAAGAAGCAGTTGTGCAGGCCGGCATGATTGTGTCGACCGGCGGGTGACCATATCGTTTCTCGCTGGTACTCTCGGTAGTAATTTTTTGGACTCCACTGTGCTTACCATCAGGTACAGTGGAGTCACTTTGCCGTGCCATAATAAAAATAAAAAAAGCTGATTACAAACTCCCTGGCGTTAAAGAAAATCTTGACAAAAAATAAAAATTTTGAAGTTTTCCTAACATCCATAGGTATAAAATGTATGTGAGGATTTGTAATCACCTTAAAGCTATTATCTGCCTTAGTTTCCGATCACGGTCTGAATACACCCTGTATGAAAATACCGACTTAAACTTGTAAAAGACCGTCGCATGTAGATATGCAGTACCAGATACCGTCAATTAGTCCCCGCTAACGTCGAGCGCACTCTCCAATGTTATCGCATACTCTTCATAATTGGACGAGCTTGAAATGCCTATCGGAACCTATTTTGAACATACATAAACTCACGCCTGTATTCCCCGAAGGGGTAGGCATAGGTGCATATGCCCCCACATTTCACCAGGTATGTATCACTCCCACGCAATAGGGGGCGTGCCTATTGACGTTTTTTGGGCACATTTCCGTACATTCACGACTCCGTGCTGTTGCTGAAATTTTCCTAATGGAAACCCAATAACACTTTGCCCGACCCGGGAATTGAACCCAGGACATATAGATCACACGGCACATACATGTACCTTGAGACCACGAGGCAGTCGAGGCAGTAATTTTTTTAATCTGTCATTATTTCAATGAACAGAAGTCATTGGGAGAGGCCTATGTCCAGCAGTGGACTTCGATTGGCCGATGGATGGGATTGATTATTTCAATGCCAACGCTTAAGGTGAGAGCGTTGTTAAATGAGAGAGCATTCCCAATGAACACGGTGACCTCAAGAATGTTTACCACAATCTGCCCATTGACACTCATACTAATCAATAAATACATAACTTAATCATCCTAATCCACCAAAGACTTATATACAATTACACACTTGTCAGCCGCACTATTTGTTCAGTTGTGAGATAGGCGTATTCTCTCTTATTCGGAGGTCGGAATAGTGAGAGCTTATTCAAGACAGCTTTATATTGGTGATAAACGAAGCAATTTGTACGCGTTGATTCGAGAGTTCGGACTAGCGTTGGGATATGTGAGGGATTTGCGTGGTCTAAGTATTAAGAGATTAGTCATGAAAGAAAGTTATTTAGTATAGTAATTGCTTATGTGGGGTTTTATGTACATGTACAACTAGTTTTATCGGTGAGGTGGGTATTTTTGTAATTGGTTTGCGTTTAATATAGAAATTAAATGAAATGGTCGTTTATTTATCATGTAAGCAAGATTAAAGCATATATGACACTTTAATGCATGTTGATAAAAAATAAAAATTAAGAAATTTATTTGGCGTAAAATATACTGGTCAATATGTTTTATTTTTATTAAAACTATGTATTTTTATTTTTATAGAATATTTCCATTAAAAATATCGAAACAATATTATAATGTTGAGGGACCCTCTCAATGGTAGAGGAGGCCCGTGCCCAGCAGTGGGACGTATATGGGCTGATGATGATGATGATTATAATGTTAAATCAAAAGGCTAAAATTCAGACGCCAGATGAATAACGGGGGACATAGCAATGGCATAATATTAGTGCATATCAACACCTGCTAATTCCTTCGAAAATAGAGAGCATATACGTGTAGTATGTATATACTTTTTTTTTTACGAGCATTAAAGTGCTGCGAGGCTGTAAATCGAATTGTAGTCGGGCTAAGCTAAATTGGGACACTTGTTAATAACGAATACTAAAATATTTCAAATATACAGAAAAAGCGATAAATATATTCATCATCAGCCCATATACGTCCCACTGCTGGGCACGGGCCTCCTCTACAACTGAGAGGGTTAAGGCCTTAGACCACCACGTTGGCCTAGTGCGGATTGACGGACTACACACCTAAGAAATTTCTAAGAATTTTTAAGTGTGCAGGTTTCTTCGCGATGTTGTCCTTCTTCGTTAAGGCAAGTGATAATTTATTGTGAATACTCACATAGCTTCGAAAAGTTAGAGGTATGTGTGTGCCTGGGATTTCACCCGCGACCGCCGAGATTCTCGGCTGCTGTATTCACATACTCGAAATATTGCGCTTCGTTACAACAAAATCCCACGTATAAAGGGGGTATGCCATTGTGCTGCTCACATAATTCAACTCCTTGGTGAAACATAAACGTAAAGTGTAAAATGCATCTTTATGACTTTCAAAATCTGACCTCTCTGGTAATATAAATAAGTTGGCATGATAACGTTCACTAGTGTGCGTATAAACTACAGTGGGCTTCTTTCCCCTTTTTTACAACTCCGTCATCAAAGCAAATTTATGTCACTGTAGAATATAGTCCTTTTCAAGTTGACACCACAGTTGGTTTTCTACATTCTTCATCCAGACACCTCAGGCCATTGGTCAAGCAATCAAGCAGTGTGCCTAGACTGTATGTGAATTTAACACCAAAAGGTTTTTTCTTTAAAAAAAACCTCATAAAATTTTCGACGATAAACACGTGAAACGTGGGTGCATGTATCTGCCTAGCCCCTCAGGATACAGACGATAGTTTGTATGCACAAAAATAGTAATAACAAACCGCTGTTCACGTATAACTTCGACGTCGTTGAAGAAAATAAATGTATGTAGGGATGGCACACGAGAGACCTACTGGGAGCTGCTTTTACGTGATTCGTTCTTGTAAATTGGTGAAATAAGTGGTGTTACGTGCGCGGGAACTGCTGCCGGATCACTTTATTAGATTATTGATAGTTAGAGAACGTTTCTGTGTATATAGTGAGGGTTTATTTACATTACAATACAATGAGACGGTACAATTTCACGGTGAAGGAAAACACCGTGATAAAACCTGCACACATAAAAGTTCTTAGGAATTTCTTAGGTGTGCAGTCCGCCAACCCGCACTAGGCCAGCGCGGTGGACTAAGGCACAAAACCCTCTCAATGAGAGAGGAGGAGAGAGGAGGCCCGTGCCTAGCAGTGGAACGTATATGATGATGATGATGATGATGATGATGACAATCAGACTGAATGAGGTACTGATGGCCTCGAGTTTTAGGCGGACGATCGATTCAAATTTCAGCGGTCGTAGGTTTAAACACCAGGAATACACCTCTGACATTTCGAAGGAATGTGTGTATTCATAAGGAATTATCAAATTCTTTAACAGTGACGGAAAACGTTGTGAGGAAGCCCAAAATTCTTAGGAATTTCTAAGGTGTATTGTCCGCCAACACGCACTAGGCCTGCGTGGTGGTCTAAGGCCTAACACTTCTCAGGTGTAGATGACGACAGTGAGACTGCTTTATTAAGTATACTTATAAAACGCATGTATGGCATTGTGTCACGGGATTCTTGGTGCAATTCCAGAGTTGGGAAAATTGATAGTAGTTTTTTATTTTAGGAAATTTAGTAGTAATGGCCATACGTTCGTCCCTTATAAAGTGGGTGCGGTAATACACCAACTTTTACCCTTCCGGGATGTACAAACAAAAATGGAAATGGGAAGATAAATAACAAATCATTTATTTATGTGTTTTGTAAGATAAGAGATAGGTACTGTCTTGATTTTTGCTTAAAATTAGTTTTACCACTAACATTTTATTTATTTATTTATTTATTCTTTTTATACATAATAACGTATAAAGGCGGACTTAATGCCTAAGGCATTATCTACCAGTCAACCTTAGGGTGGTGCAGAGATACATGATAGGTGCATAAATATTGATGATACAGAAAATATAGATACTCATATATATATATATAAATATATACAAGATATATATAAATAAATACATAAATAGTATATTTGTAAAACCTACTTATATAAATATATAATATACATAAATACAAAACTACATATACATACATATACATACTAAGATGCTTCTGACAATTGATTCAAAAAAAGTTGCCGAACCCTTACTTTAAAGGTAAAGCGGTAAACATTTTGTTCTTTAAAATATTTATAAAGACATTTTTATCAATTCCTAAAGTTGCTAGGATAACCCATCGTCTCTAAGCAGAAATCGCAAGCAATTATAGCATGAAAATATAACAATAATCCATGTCTCTAGTGAGAATGCTGCCAAATTAAATATGTGCTTAGTTTTGCCGGGTTCTATGTGGGAGGGGGCTATGTAATTTGGCCGGGTAGCCCGGCCGCGTGGTTCCCTCGTACGCTTTTGTTGAATATTAATTATGACGTGTCAGTTTTGGTTAGATACCAAATATACGCTACGATATTGCAAGACGCTGAAATGTGAGCGATGAATATTATAAATTATTTACATTGCTAGATTGAAACCAAACCCCAGGCACACACCTCTGACTTTTCGATGTTATGTGTGCATTCACAATGTATTGTCACGTACTTTAACGGTGAGGAAAACATTGTGAGGAAACCTGCACACGTAAAAGTTCTCAGGAATGTCTTAGGTGTATAGTCCGCCAACCCACACTAGGCCAGCGTGGTGGACTAAGACCTAAACCTTCTCAGTTGTAGAGGAGGCTCGTGACCAGCAGTGGGACGTATATGGGCTGATGATGATGATGAATAGGCTAATCCCGTTAGGTTACAATTGTTGTCGAAACGTGGAACCTGGAATACATCTCTGTCGTTCCTTTCGGGAATACAGGAGTGATAATGTATGTGTCAATAGATAATCTTATATTTATTTTTCGAAATTTGTATACATACTTTATTTTTTATTGATTGTACGTTGGTGTCGATAGCCCAATTAATTGATATACTATTGACAAGAAAATTGCTATTTAAATGTCATCATGACCAACAATTTAATTTAGTAAACAAACAGTATTGAAATACACGCTGAATTTTCCTAAAGGACACTAATACCACAATCACTATGCGGATTTATAGTGCATTGAGTAGCTCTTTGTGTGTGGCTACATATTGATGAGCAAACTCGTATCGGCGTAAGTTAGTATCGAACAGCTGCCAAAATCAATAATGCCTCATGCATCCCAATAGGTACAGACGTTGGGAAGTATAATCGAGTAACAAACTCCGCTACACGATACCCGGTAAAGAGTATGTTAGTTAAGCAAATTTCGTGGTATTTGGCACGCGCACCACGACCGTTCCGTTCGGCGCCTGATGTGAGCCGCTTTCTAATTTCTTTTTCTGTAATGTGTCTTTTAATTACATTCACGTATGCCAGCTCGTCATGTGTTAATCGGGGCTAATTTAATTAAGGTTATTGTTGTATGGAACTGCAGATAAGTTAGACTATTGCTTCATTTTTCAGTAGATTTTTTGCAGTTGCGGTACTTCCATAGAAGCCTAAAAGCCCATCTTGTCTTACAAAATTCCGAATAATAATCTTAATTTTTCTAATTAGGCTTTATAATACTGCCCCCAAATTAGTATACGAGTCTCGTGTCGTGGGTATCAGAAACTACAAGAGACTTTTCGGTCTCATTAACAGCCAGACCCGAAACAAATATTAATAAAACCATAGCTTTTCTAACAACAAAATCAGTAAAGTTGAACGAAGAGATAGTTTTTTAATATTAATAGGTAAATATCAAGTAATTATATTATCCGCGTTCCGACATCCGATAACCGGCATTCATCCATTCAACCCTGTATCTAATGGGGAAGGCAGAGGTATTTCCCTCAATCATATATTGCCAGACTCCTCCTTTCCATTTCAAATTTGCAAACTCGGCGCTGATACTGATACATTTTTATAGAAAAACTCATTAACTCGCAATTCTATTGTTAGTAATCTTGGTCTCACGACATACTTAAATCTGGGATTCAACGAGACAATCAATATTATGATTTAAAAAAAGTAATTATGCCAAAAATATTTTCTAGCTTTTACTCATTATATATTCACCAATCAAGGTTTATTTTTAAAAAAAAAACTTTATCTTTCCAAGGCCCTATCTATAAACATATATTTTTTCCAAAATTTAACAAAAGTAATTCAGGAATTTAGCTGTGATGGCGCAACGAACAAACTTCAAAAACAACATTACTTTTGCATTTATAATATTTACTATTAAAAAAAGTACTTGTGTATTTATGTACTTATTTATTTTACAATTTTTGAAGAAAACTGCAACAACTAAAATGTTTAATTACTGTCCCGTAGGTTGTCTGGAAGAGATCGCAGCTAGCGATAAGACAGCCTGTTATACCTATTTTATTTTATCATTTTTGTTTTATATACTATAAATAGAAAATAAAATAAATAAAGTTAAATAAATCAATAGACAAATGGTTATGGAGTCTTTAAAACACACTGCAGAACATAATATCTTTAATATTACTCTTATCCAGTACCAATTGAATATCAATGAGTTATGGACGCAAGTTGAATGCATGTTACGTGCTAGCCGAATTCATGGTACTGTGTCAAAGCAGTTATTTTAGTTAATCATGACCGCATAGATTCACCAATGATTTGCTTTAGTTTCCACAATTAATATACATACATACATAACCTCACGCCTGTATTCTCCGAAGGGGTAGGCAGAGGTGCATTTCTGCACCCACATTTCGCCAGGTATGTAGTCCCACGTAATAGGGGGCGAGCCTATTGCCGTTTTTTGGGCACAATTCTAGATTCCGTGCTGCTACTGAGAATTTCCTAATGGAAAAACCCAATAACACTTTTCCCGACCTGGGAATCGAACCCAGGACCTCTAGATCGCACGGCACATACTTGTGCCACGAGACCACAAGGCAGTCAATCAAGTCACAATAACGGCGGTTGCGGGTTCGAATTTCTGGGTGTGTGTTTTTTTACTAGAACTTCTGAAAGTACATAAATTTTTTAGCTTTGAATTCTGATAACTTAAACATTTACTTAGGTATTACCATTGTATTGTAAAGTTAAAAAATGACAACGCTTGATAACGTAAATTTTGGATTCGGTTTTTTTTTTCATACTAACGTTCATGTGTATAATATTAATAAGTACCACGTATTAGGAAGTTTTTCGAGACTCCGTGTTGCTACTGAGAATTATTTGTTTGAAAATCTCAAAAGCACTTTACCTGGAAAAAAATAAATATTTACACATACATACATAAACTCACGCCTGTATTCCCCGAAGGGGTAGGCAGAGGTGCATTTCTGCACCCACATTTCGCCAGGTATGTATCAGTCCCACGTAATAGGGGGCGAGCCTATTGCCGTTTTTCGGGCACATTTCCAGACTCCGTGCTGTTACTGAGAATTTCCTAATGGAAAAACCCAATAACACTTTGCCCGACCCGGGAATCGAACCCAGGACCTCTAGATCGCACGGCACATACTTGTACCGCGAGACCACGAGGAAAATATTTAATTTAGGAAAAATAGCTCCTATTCTTTAAAGCACAAAGTCGCTTCACACCGAATTAAGTCAGCTGTATCTCGTGAACTATATGACCTGCTTAGCTAAGTTTAGCACATTGTTAAGTTTAAATGCGCTGTAGCTTATCAGTAAATCTCTCTGCGTAACCGCATTTTGGTGAACCGACTTAGGAAAGCTTAGAAAATGTTTTTACTCCCTCTACATATACGCACTCACATCTCTAATAGACTACAAGCCCATGGTAAAAATTAACCTGTGAAATGAACCACCGTGAATTACGCTTAGAAGGCTGTTACTATATCATAAAATAACTCTGAGCGCTATGCCGTCATTTCTGAGAGGTACAAGTGAGTACGAGAGTAAATGGAATTTCTCTGCTACAGGGGAGGAATTACGACTACTTATTAATGTACGGCTTTTATTATAACTTATAGATGATTAAAAATAAATGTCGAAAAACCTAGTGCCGTACTAAAGTGGTGGTACCGGAAGTTAGTGCAAATTTTTAATTCGCCGGTAATTTTAGGAGCAATATAGGTCATTTATTACTGTACGGCATTTGTGTAATTCTTTTTGTATACATATACAGATACTTTACCCATGAACGCCGTACAAATTTTCCAGTGCAGGGGTCGAAAGCCAAGGGACGCAACTCTTATTTCTGATTATATATAAATGATGATGAAATGAAACAACATAAAATTAAATGATCTTCAGAGTACTTCATGAGTAGATAATATTTTTTAGCATGCCGTACATTTTTTGTGGGACACATAGGTGTATGGGGTAAATTACTTCCCTCCGAAAAGAGTAATTTGATGACTTTTGTCTGTACGGCAATAACATAGGTTTTTAGCTCTTTAGAAAATCTTCGATAAAAAATAAATGCCGTACAATTTTGATAGTCCGCTATTCTATAAAATGGAAGATTAATCCACCGCCTCAGACCGCTGTCTGTAATAGAAGAAAAAGGGTATAACCAACAGTGCTACAAACAATTGACAAATTTATCCGTAATAAGAAAATTTGAAGAAAATTGGTTTATTTCACGTAATGTTCCATTTAAAATGTACGGCATTATAATTTTTTATTATTATTTAATATTAAAAACAAAATTTATCAAATGCCGTATAGTTATTAATGACCTCAAGGGACATCTCAAATGTTATCGAAGTTTTGATCAGCTGTAAAGAATAATCTGACGTAAAATGTACGGCATATGGTTTTTTTGTTTATTTATATTTGTTACAAGTAAAATAACAATAACCTTTGAAAATATTACTTCCCAAATTACTACAGGAACATTTGAAAAATCTTATAAATCTCGGAAATTTCCTTTTTTTTAAATCCTAATATTTTTATTTGTTACCATTTATAATGAACGGCTATAAGGTACAACGGTAATATTTAATAACATTATATTAAAAAAAAGGTTGCCGTACATAAATTTATGATCTTACAGCAGTAATAACTCGGTAAATCCTGAAATGTAGATACTTATTTATTTATATAAATATGAACTATAATTTTTAGACGGCATAATTACCAAACGTTATTGTCCGTATAAAATAACATTTTGAACAAGATGCCGTACATTTTACAATGACCTTATATCATATGGTGTAGGGAAAGGTTTGCGTCCCTTGGCTTTCGACCCCTGTACTGGAAAATTTGTACGGTGTTCATGGATAAAGTATCTGTATATGTATACAAAAAGAATTACACAAATGCCGTACAGTAATAAATGACCTATATTGCTCCTAAAATTACCGACGAATTAAAAATTTGCACTAACTTCCGGTACCACCACTTTAGTACGGCACTAGGTTTTTCGACATTTATTTTTAATCATCTATAAGTTATAATAAAAGCCGTACATTAATAAGTAGTCGTAATTCCTCCCCTGTAGCAGAGAAATTCCATTTACTCTCGTACTCACTTGTACCGCTCAGAAATGACGGCATAGCGCTCAGAGTTATTTTATGATATAGTAACAGCCTTCTAAGCGTAATTCACGGTGGTTCATTCACAGGTTAATTTTTACCATGGGCTTGTAGTTTATAAGCCAGTTTCGGCGGAGGAGAATTTTTACACCAACAAATAGTGTCTTTTTTAGCGTAAACATACGACGGTCGCGGATTCAAACCTCAGGCACACAATTCTGATTTTTCGAAGTTATGTGTGTTCACAAGGAATTTTCACATACTTTAACGGTGAAGGAAAACATCTGATGAAACCTGCACACCTAAAAGTTCTTAGGAATTCCGCCAACCCGCACTAAGCGAGCGTGATGGACTAAGGCCTAAACCCTCTCAGTATTAGAGGAGGCTCGTGCACAGCATCGGGCTGATGATGAATGAATGAAAACATACACATTCACATCTGTTTCCTAATGGAAAAACCCAATAACACTTTGCACGACCCGGGAATTGAACCTGTTGCCTCTAGCTCGCATGGACAATTTAACGATTATTATTATAAACGTCAGAAATAGTGAAGCCGTCTTATATTTTTCTAACTAAAATGCTGAGTAGGTGAGACCTAAAAAGAAAATATGAATATAATTTTAAAAAGATAAATACGGCTTATTTTAGTACAAAAAAAAATATGCACTGAGACGGGCTGCTAATAAAAAATAAAAAACTAAAAAACTTTAAAACTGAATGAAGTTATGAGCTATTAATATTTAAAAGAAAAATATGATCCGTCAATGAAAACTCAAACCTACAGATGGTATTTATAACTATTTACAAACTTTCCATTCTCTCATTCAAAGGTGAGCCACAAACGTGCATTTCATTTATCGCCAGCCAATAGCTGAAACCTTTCAGATGAAGGCATTACATTGATGGCTTTCACGGAATTAGAAAAACCCGCTATGATCGGCAAACGGCAATCTATGCATTAGTATAATTGGACCGCAAAAGATACCGTTTTATAGTACTACTATTAATGTAAAGTTTTGTTAGTTTTTGTTAGATTTCAGTAAGCCTTTAAGCATTTTTATACCCAGTTTTGGATTATTGGGATTAACACGTTCTCTGGCAGAACGTCATTTCAAGTCCTTTCGATGATTAAATGAGGTTACACAACGTAATATCACGTCCTTTAGTTCCGATGCTAATGGTCGGAACGTTTAGCCACGTTTGATTTTAATACAAATATGGGAATTTCGTTCTCAGTGTCACTTCATATCTAAATATCAAGCGTTTACTGTTACTTGGGACGGTTCAAATAAGAGCCTAAGCATAAAGTTGAAAATAGCTTGGCCATGGGATATCGTACACTATTGTATAGGAAAATTGTGTGTCAATCTAAGCAGTCCGAGAAAACGTCTTGCTCGCGAGTTGTGATACAACATTCTTCAATTTTCTGCATTATTGTTCTGCATGTTGCTACTGATAATTTTCTAATTGAAATACCTAATAACTGCTCTACCTGGAAGTCGAACCCTGACGATCGCAAGCTACCTTATTGTGTGTGTTTCAATAACATTAGTTTCAAACATAAGAATACGCGGGCATTAAAGTAACATTCGAGCGAAATAGCGTTAAAAAAGATAAAATATGAAATTGACAAGGAACAATCAAGAGATTTGGCAACTTATCCTGTTGATTCCATTCATTTTGTTACTAACGATTTCGCCAATAGAATTGTACCTTGTTTAAGCCAGCCTATGATAGCCAAAGTACCATTTCCAAATCAAATAACTGATTATGTGTTAGTGCTAAACGTTTGTTCAATAACATACAAATGTATCTTCGTTACTAGCAATAACTGCCTCGTAGTTTCGCGGTACAAGCATGTGCCGTGCGATCTAGAGGTCCCGAAATCGAATTCCGTTTCGGGTAAAGTGTTACAGGGTTATACAGTCACAGGTTTCAAAAGGTTGAAGGCAGAAGCACAAATGGCGAAATGTGGGTGCAGAAATGCATCTCTGTCTACCCCTTCTGAGAGTCATGAGTGTATGTATGTATGTTTTTAGCGATTCCGCTTGTCGAAAGCCACTTTGGTCTGTATCTAAATATATGTGTATATAACTCAAAGGTGACTGACTGACATAGTGATCTATAAACGCACAGCCTAAACCACTGGACGGATCGGGCTGAAATTTGGTATGCAGGTAGATGTTATGACGTAGGCATCTGCTAAGAAAGGATTTTGATTAATTCTACCCCCAAGGGGATGAAATAGAGGATGAAAGTTTGTATGAAACTTTCTCAATTTTAAACCGATCGGTCTAAGACTTTGCATGCATAAAGCTACTATGACGTAGGCCAACCCTGTACGCAATCCTGTAGTCTACGCGGACGAAGTCGCGAGCAAAAGCTATCAAAGTATATAATAATAATTCACTTTGAAATTTCTCGAAAGTTCTCGAAAGATCTCGTAAACACACGTTGTATAATCTGTTCAACGTTGTTATTATGTTGGCAAACAGATTGTGATCCATTGTCAGGGCGACCCCACATATATCTGCCGTCATTGTATTGTTTGGGCCTTTGAATTATGCTTTCTTTTCAACGCAGACTATGTTATATGGATAATTTACAATGCATATCTATCTTATATGTTTTGTTGACCATTTTTTTGGTCAATAGTGGAATAGAAGTCGGGATGGCCTCGAGGTTTAAGCACGCGGTCGAGAGTCTCGACGGTCGCGGGTTCAAACCCCAGGCACACACCTCTGACTTTTCGAAGTTATGTGTGTATTCACGAATAATTATTACGTACTTTAGCGGTGAAGGAAAACATCGTGATGAAACCTGCACACTTAAGGGTTCTTAGGAATTTCTTAGGTGTGTAGTCCACCAACTCGCACTAGGCCAGCATGGTGGACTAAGGTCTAAACCCTCTCAGTTGCAGAGGAGGTCCGTGCCCAACAGTGGGACGTGTATGGGCTGATGATGAAGATGATGATGCTACAGGGTTGAATAATCGCGGACATATACACCTATTACAAACCTTTAGGACAGGTTAGGCGTGAGTGTATAAATTGATGAAAAACATTGCTATGAAAATACAGCATCATTTTCTGAGAGGCTATCTCTGGTCTATCGATAAAATCAGACCGTGTCGAAATATTTAGACTCTCAAAATATTCGACCCGGTCAAGTCTCAAGCCTTGTGAGTCGGATAAAAACACAAAGCATGAAAAATAGCCACTCCCGGGAACGTTCCATAACCCGCCATAAACAGTGAAGTAGCCGTCGGAAAATTTCATTATTAAGAGTAAATTAAGACAAATTAGGCAAAGTAAACAAAGAATATGTAAATGATTGTAGTCGTTCTGATATTTTGAATCAAAAGTGTATTGTACTGGGTACGGATCTCTTCTACAACTGAGAGGGTTTAGGCCTTAGTCCACCACGCTGGCCTAGTGCGGGTTGTCGGAATATACACCTAAGAAATTCCTAAGAACTTTCAGGTTTCGTCACGATGTTTTCCTTCACCGTTAAAGTACGTGATAATTCATTGTGAATACACACATAACTTCGAAAAGGAAGAGGTGTGTGCCTGGGGTTTGAACCCGCGACCGTCGAGCTTCTCGACCGCGTGCCTTAACCTCGAGGTCATCACGACTGTGCTTGTTACTATCAAGCAAAAATTTGATAAATTCGATACCTCAATAATAATTTAGTAGATATGTTGAAGTTCCGCTTACTTACTAAGGAGCGATTATTACCCAGTTTTTCAGACATACTATATCCAATCACCATACTGCTAGTGACAATTTATTGATGGAAAATCCCAGCATCACATTTCTACGCTCGGAAATCTAACTCATAACCTTTCAGTCCTCGAAAGCATCTAGCGTTTGATCGTTTCGATTGTCAGTGAAGTATTTAATAAGTAAATTTATTTATCATAAAATTAAGCGTCGTATTTATGTGACCATCGCGTTATATGCCAAGAAGCGATGTCCGAATAATATGACCAAAAGCTTCTGGCACATCTGCGCAATTTGCTTAAATAGTCTATGGTCCGTGCCGTGCCAAAACAGCGGTACACTTAAAGCCAGGATTAGTCACAATTTATTACTGTCAAGCGCAAAAAGGTGTTGAAATGGACGAGCGTTGGAAATAATTTAAATTATATCTGTGTTTGTTTGGTAAATGTGAAAAAATGGTCCATTGTGACATTCGCGAATGATTGTCATGACGGAATCTTTTTATTATAATCACCTCATATACATTCCACTGCTAAGTATGGTCGTCCATTACGGTTAAGAGCGACTGGATCTCAGTCCACCATGCTGGTTTAGCGCGGGTTGGTGAACTTCACAAAGCTGAGAAATTTATTTTGATACTCTTCAATGACCTACATATTAAATAGTATCAAAATAAATTCCCACGATGTTTTCTTTGTTACTGCACTGTTATTGATTAAATATTTGAACCCATCTCAACCCATAATACTATTAGTCAGGGACGTCCTTTATGGACTTCTTGAATGGCATTTAAATTTTAATCTTAATTT
Organism: Hemaris fuciformis; assembly: GCA_907164795.1. NCBI lineage: Eukaryota > Metazoa > Arthropoda > Insecta > Lepidoptera > Sphingidae > Hemaris > Hemaris fuciformis. The sequence goes on from OU015454.1 coordinate 5,390,576, forward strand.
AATCTGAAAACTACTTTGAAATTAGGATTTGTAGTCCAATCCATGACCTTTTTTTATTGGCTCCAACAAGCCAGACCATTGTATTAAGCTAAATCAAATTTCATCCGAAATCGATTCTGCTAATTTACAATCGCACAGACAGATCATCACTAGTATACATTGATGAAAACAACTCGCAACTAAAATTAGCAATTGCCAAGATTAGCGTCAGACTAAAGCGTAGATTTCCTAATGAATATATCTCCGCATGACATTAATTTTCATACCGAATGCGTTATGTTGCCATACACGCCGTCACCCCTAGGGTGGAGTTTAACTGCCGTTTGCCAAGTGTAAACACTTAATAGAGATACGGGCGCGGCGTCCTGTTTTACAGCCGTTGGTATATTTATACCTCGCCTGGGAACATCTGGGAAGAAGTCTGCTCGAGGACAAGATGTTTTATTTATCTTGTATAGGAGGCATTCACGAAGAATTATCACGTACTATAACGGTGATGGAAAACATCGTGATGAAACCTGCACACCTAAAAGATCTTAGGAATTTCTTAGGTGTGTAGTCCGCCAACGCGCATTAGGCCAGCGTGGTGGATTAAGGCCTAACCGTAAGTTCCGTGCCCAGCAGTGGGACGTATATGGGCTGATGATTGGCTGTAAATTACTGGATTGCGCTGATATTCAGCATATTACGAATATTATGACGTGAGTATGTGCTAAAGGATAAATTACAAATTTTACCTTCTGAGGGGATGCAATGACAAAATTTTATGGATGGAGGTTACCAAAATCTATTCTAATTCGAGGGAAAAAGCTAGCTTAATCATAGGAGTAACAGCAGCACCATTAGTTTCAATAATAATGATGTAACATTAAGCCTAATTAAGGTTATCGCTGTTGACAGTGGAATTGGCACTATGTTTGAGATTATAATCAAATAATACAATAGTTGTAACTTGCCAGCACGTGTGCCAAGGGATCATGAGGCAATTAGTTATTTATTTATTATGCATAATGCTTTATATTAATTTATGTTGCCGTTGGAGCAGACAAGTGTTGGCGTTGAGACCACGCTTAGGTAGACGTAGTGTAGGACGCCCTGCAGCACGATGGTTCGACGACTTGAGAAAGGTGGCGGGTAGCGGATGGATAAGGGCTGCTCAAGACCGGGATGGTTGGCGCCTACTTGGGGAAACTTTCGTTCAGCAGTGGACGGCGAGAGGCTGAGATAATAATAAAAATAAATTAATTTATGTTATTAATTAACTGGTCTGTTCCTTTGTCTCGCAGTAAAAATGTGATGATGATGAATGATACCCGGGTCGGGCGAAATGTTATTGGATGTTCCGGTTCAGGCGCCATCCACAGTCGTAAACAGAATATCATCCCGTCGGTCACATCATTCAATCACTAAGCGCGGTCTGTATACAGAATGGCATCCTGTCGGTCATATCAGTCATATTTTTTTTTATTACGAAATTCTCCATAGAATCACAGAGTCCCGAAAAATATGCCCGAAAACGACAATGGGGTTGCCCTAAGCGTACCCTTTGGGGAAAACAGGCGTGAGTTTATACGTATTCATTAACGGACTCTAAAGGAAAATATATATTGTCTTTTTTAACTACAACAAATTCGGATATTAATTGACCATGGGTATTTCCGAAACGTCAATATTTCGTTACAATCGGATCCAAAAAATTCGTTCTGGACCCAAACCTATATTTTCAGCTTGAAGCCATGAATCTAGTTAATATTCTATTTGTATCGCACTCTACCTAGTCACTGTAGCATGGTATAACAAATTGAACAAAAAGTGTCCTCGGATCACACAGTGGGCGTCCATGCGTGACTATTGCCCTGAGTGAACGTTCAGCGATATTGATATGCATTTTATGAACACGCCAGGTTTCGTTGCGATGAAACATAGGCTAGGTTTTGCTTTGTTTTCCGTGGATTTTTTGTCCACAGGTTTTCCAATATGTGCTTTGACAATAAAATTTAGCTTGCTTTGGCCGTAAGGGCAATAAAAAATTTGCGCCTCTAGCAATGCTTCGCAAGTCATTTTTGTATTTTAACCTGGTCGAATGTCAGTATCTGATGACTGCCTTCCAAACTGCTTAGTACACTCAAATTTGAAATTAATGAATCTAAGTGATGTATTCGACACTGTATAGATTCAATAAATTATATTTAATTTCTTATACATTATATTCATTGTTCTGCGCGCCGAGTTGGAAGGCCAGAGATCCCGACATACTCCTATCGGCCTCCCCTGAGGTACCGAACAGGGTAGCTTAAGGCGCTGTCTCTCGAAAAAAAGGCATATTAGATAGTTTTAACAAAGCCATTATTTGGAAGACCTCTTGTTTACCTCTTGATTACTGGAAGTTATGTATGTATTTACAGTGAATCGTCACGTGCTTTAACTTTGAAGGACATCGCAAAGAAACCTGCACCCAGTATCCCGCAAGAGCTCCTTTAGGCATATGCATATATACATAGGTACTTACATAGTGCATACATACATACATAACCTCACGCCTGTATTCCCCAAAGGGATAGGCAGAGGTGTATTTCGGCGCCCACATTTCGCCAATTAAGTTTTTGTCCCACGAAACAGAAATCGAGCCATTTGCCGTTTTTCGGGAACATTTCCAGACTCCGAGTTGCTTCTGAGAATTCATTAATGGAAAAACCCAATAACACTGCCCGACCCGGGAATTTAACTCTGACCTCTAGATCGCACGGCACATACATGTACAGCAAGACCACGAGACATATAGGCTTTAGGTATGTGTAGTCCACTAACACGCACTAGGCCCGCGCTGTGGATTTAGGTCTTACACTAGTGGCGGTAGTTCCACAGAAGCAAAAAACCCCAGCTTACCTTACAAAATTTCGAATAATAATCCTTACGCTTTAAATCTTATTTAACAAAAGCAATTTTGCATATAAATGTTCTTATTTATCATATATCCTGATCCCAAAATAAACAATTGTAATCTAGATATTATACAATTAATGTGTAGCGCTATTGAGCTGCTATGGAAGTACCGCCACTGCCTTAGCCCCCAAATAACTTTGATGTAAGACAGACCTCTGTCCTTTAATCTCTGCAATTTTACTTTTAATAAATACTCTCTAATTTTAACCGCCCCGTGATTCCTTAATTAATCATTGTATCCCACCTTAAAATCCAATACTACATATATGGATAAAATACTACTCTGATATGCACATATTATATAAGTTTTCTGTAAGTTAGTACTGATATGGACATAACCATTTACGTACCTACGTCAGCTAAAATTCTGAATTTTCAGCGAGGATTTAAATTTTACAACACCGCTCGGTGACGTCACACGTAGCAAATACTTTAGCAGAATTCTACCCGCCATCAAAGTGCTCGCCGCAAACCCGTCCAAGATAATATCCTTTAAAATGTCCCGTGCACGTACGTTCTTTATTCTTAACCGTACAACGCTGGCCACAGTTTTCTCAAGTGGGGTCGGTTCGGCCCTCATTATTTTTTGAGCAAGGTATTCGGCCAGCGAGTGGGCACATTTTAGAGGGTTAACGTAACGTAAAGGCCAAAATAATGGACACTGATGACTGGCCGCGTTTTAGCTCCTCGTGATAAATGTAGAATTTATTTTTATGTGACGAAATAAAGTACAATGCTCCATTTGTTTGTGAGATGTTTTCGCTGAGGGATAATGTTAGCGTTATGTACTGGAATTATTCCAAATATATCGTAATGATGACAAAAATACGCATGTAATGACTTAGCTCTATGCGTCTTTTGTTATGTTATTATTTTCGGTGTGTTATTATTACTGACACGGTAAAAACAACAATAGTTTGTGTTTATTTATTATTTGTTGTATTTTATACATATATTTGTTTATGTAATGTATAGTATATCATAAATTAATTAATCTCTGCACCACCTAAGGTTCGACTGGGAGAGAATGCCTCAGGCATTAAGTCCGCCTTTACATCGTTTATGTAATTATTTTTTTCTCAACTATTGTAACTTCTCAACTTGTCTCAACTATTATGTCGGCCTGTTGGTAATTACGTATACTCAAGCTGTTTCCGAAACGTAACACATTTTTGGATCACCATTTTCAGCAGATTCAGCAGTCTCTCTAATGAAATAAAACCTTAATGCGTTTCTATACATATGAAAATTAGAAATACTTTACTAAAAAATGTTATGTTCCAAGCCGAGTCATGTTTATTAAGCCTGTAAATAACTTGAATCATCATCAGCCCATATACGTACCACTTCTGGGCACGGGCCCTCTCTACAACTGAGAGGGTTAAGGCCTTAGTCCAAAGTCCATATAGTTTGAATGTGGTAGTAAATTGATAACATTGATGTAGATTATGAATATAATATATAATTCGTACTATACGAGAGATTGGATCTCTTCTCATTTGATGCTCTGTTTAGATCTGATCTCCCTAAACATAAGATGGGATTTTTTCGTGCCAGTAAAAAATATCATAAAACGGATCACATTTTAATTAGATATACTGTAGGAGACACTTTGTACCAAATTTCAAGAAGATACAATCACTTGTTCGTTTCAGATAATGCCGTAAAAAAAAACAAGGTTTTAACAGACTTAAAAATCTTATGTGTCAAGTCAAGTAATAATTTGTTCTCAATATTTCATCTTGATTATCAGCAGTTTCGTATTTATAGGATTATTATTATGTCACTGGAAAATACAGCTTACTCGTATTCTAATATTTCTAAGAAATTCAGTGTCATCACATTTGAATAAGACTAACATCCTCTCACATCACATCGCAGCAAAGAAATTAATTAACTAATTCAATATCTCAGAAAAAGTCCTCGGAACATTTATTCCAATTAAGACGTCCCTTTTTAATTCCTTCGTCATTTTTTTTCAAGTTGGAGTAATTTCCCATAAAAAACGCGCCTACTGAAGCCAATCAGATAGAAATAATATTGGTAATTCAATGTGCTATGTCGCAGAATTAGCCCTCGGGAAAAACGGAGATTTACTTTACAAAAATGAAGGGGAATTTTTGTTTCGCGCTGAAATAATAAAAATATTAATACACTGAGAGAGGAGAACGAATATAACAGAATTAAATTTGTGTGTTCAGATTTAGCTGTTTCTGATTTTGATTTTACGAGTTATGTTTTCGATTAGCAAATATTATTATAGGCATTAGGTATAATGTTATTTGAAAGGATATCACTAATCGTTTACATTCTATGCTGAAATAGTAAAGTATATTTATTTGCCTGTCTCGTGGTCTTGCGGTACAAATATGTGTCGTAAGATCTAGACGGGTTCGATTCTTAGGTCGGGTAAGGTGTGATAGGGGTTTTCCATAAAAAAAATCTCAGTAGCAGTACGGAGTCATGAATTGTGCCTGAAAAACGGCAATAGGATTGCCCCCTGTTATGTTGGGTAAAAAAACATTTGGCAAAATGTGGGTGCAGAAATGCACCTCTGCCAATCCCTACGGCGAATACAGGCGTGAGGTTATGTATGTATGTGTGTATTTGTTTATAACATAGACAACTAGAATAGAAATAGACTAGAAATCTGAATCAATCCACTTAACGTCCATGTATAAATTGTATGGAAGTTGTAATAAGACTATTTTTTACATACCTACACTGACGCTTGTTTCTCCCAGGGGAATTCTTTGTGCATACAAACATTACTTTTAAAAGTCAGAGGAGTTTCCTGGGATTGGAGTCGCGATCTCCGAGATTTTGTCTCAACTATGCCATCAACAAATTAGGAATATATTTAGTTCTTAGGAATTTCTTAGGTGTGTAGACCGCCAACCCGCACTAGGCCAGCGTGGTGGACTAAGGCCTAAACCCTCTCAGTTGTGGAGGAGGCCCGTGCCCAGCAGTGGGCTGTATATGGGCTGATGATGTCTTAAATCGAAATAATTATTACATGACTAATATCTTAAATGATCCAAGGTTATAAGAAGGACAAACGTGGTGATGATGATGTCATCACAGCTTCTTTTACTAAAGTTCCTCACTCATTAAAGTGAAATAAAGAAGCCAACATAATAAAGATTTTAATATTAATTCTAACATCCAAAGACCCATTGAATCCGACATCTTTCAAATACAAATTGCATTTCTTTAACGTAATCCGCGGACTTCATTTTTTCTATGCAAAGATGATTTTTATTCCTTTGTTGGAACTGCATCGGGCGCAAAGATAGTGGCTTGATTGAAATTCTCCGTTTCACTAAGAAAAACTTTATTGAATAGCGTACCTGAACAGAATCGATATCGTGGCAACAGTTAAGCATTTCAATATAAGCTTTGGAACCTTTGCTGAGAAACAGATTTGAATTTGAAATTTCATTTGTTGTACTCGAATTTCGGTTTGATGGCTGTGGAATGTTCTGGAAGGAGAACAATAAAACTTTGTCAATGGTCTTTGACCTGTCGTATCCAGAGAAACGTTGACCCGCGCGGCCCCACAGTACAGCCTGTCCAATTGGCGCAAAAATAATGAAAATAATGAGTACATCGCTATTTCCTTGGACAATTCTTGATATATTGTTGCGGCCCCGGGGGAAAGTATGCTGTCGGATACATGGTGTCCGTCATGGCGTTCAACGTGTTAAGTGGCAAGAGACTCACATCTTTTGTCACTCGATACCCATATTCCAACCCGTTGGTTGATAGATTATTCAGTAAGAAAATAACAGGTCCAAAGTGCGTGCCGTGTCGTTTATCTGCAATTGAATGCAAGCACAGCCGGATGTGTGTCGCACCACTCAAATCGGTTTCAGTCGTGTGGAAAATCTGCGGTGTGTACTCAGTTCGTCGTGGCATTCTGGATCGAATGTGCTATCAACATAAGAATCGGCGCTGAATTCTTGAATCTAGTTTTTGAAGATCTGTGGAGTTCATTCTTAGAAAGTATGGTTGAGGAATATTAAGCATCAGCTTCAGGCTAAGTTAGAAGTATACATAATTGACGAAAGTGTGTGAGATTTTTTTTTCATCACACCTGAAGTGTAGTGGGGTCCAAATAGAGTGGACTGGCAAGAAATAACTGTAATTGTCCTTGAACAATCGTTTATTATGCAGGCGAGAAAAGAAAAACAATAATATAATTATTAAAGATTGTTTACTTACTACGCTATCACGCCTATACCGCAAAATGTTGGTCAATTTTAGTATAGAAATAGATTGTAGGTACATGTACTTTTCATTCTGCCGAAAAAAGGTTCCATTTTTTATATATTTAAGAATACTTATGAAGCCGCGGGCAATCCTTTGAGACAAAGTTATTACAACAAAAACGACAAACAATTTACCATAAAATGAATTAAATATGCAAGCAAATGACTTCTTCGTTTGAACAAAGGATCCCCGCGTCTGTCTGTTAATGAGGTAATTTGTCTTCAAGCAGACTTAGAATGCATGGCTTTTAAATCGAAAGGAATTCTTATATTGATTCCACTACGCTTGTTAATAGTTTAAATTAATTTATACATACATATATAAACTCACGCCTGTATTTCCTGAAGGGGTGGGCAGAGGTGCATTTCTGCACCCACATTTCGCCAAGTATGTATCAGTCCCACGTAATAGGGGGCGAGCCTATTGCCGTTTTTCGGGCACATTTCCAGACTCCGTGCTGTTACCGAAAATTTCCTAATGGAAAAACCTAATAACCCTTTGCCCGACCCGGTAATCGAACCCAGGACCTCTAGATCTCACGGCACATACTTGTTCCGCGAGACCACGAGGCAGGCATTAATGTATATTAATTGTTCGATATAATATCATACAGCTGTGGGGCTCGGTTCAGCGTAAGTTTATAAAATTAAGTACCCTATATCCATCTCCAAGTTAAAAAAAGTCCCGACAAAAAAAAATACGTTTTTCTAGCAACCATGAGTATTAAATGTATGTGGTGATTAGGAAAACGTCAAAATTATTATTTTTTGTCGGGATTTTTAGCGTCAATCTGTTTGTAATCACCGTTTCTATTACCTGTCTTAGTTTTCGATCACGGTCTTTTTACACTCTGCATAAATTGTATTGCCATTGACTTTTACGTCAGAGCTACTCAGTCAGACTGATCCAATATACGACTCTCTATCGTATAAGTCATTATTTGATTGATATAAATATCCTACCACCATCACTATCATCAGCTTAAATACGTCCCACTGCTGGGCACGGGCCTCCCCTACAACTGAGAGGGTTTAGGCCTTAGTCCACCACGCTGGCCTAGTGCGGGTTGGCAGACTACGCGCCTTAGAAATTCCTAAGAACTTTTAGGTGTGCAGGTTTTATCACGATGTTTTCCTTCACCGTTATAGCAAGTGATAAGTCATTGTGAATACACACATAACTTCGAAAAGTCAGAGGTGTGTGCCTGGTGTTTAAACCTGCGACCACCGAAATTCTCCACCGCGCGCCTAAACCTCGAGGCCATCACTGCTGTAACATAAATATCCTAACATAGTATTATATTACGCGTAAAGGGAATAATAAAGCTGCTGAATAGTGTAATTAAAAAATGTCATTGAAATAATAAAATTCAGCTTCCATTTTGCGTAATCCGTAACGTTAATTATATCGAATTTGTAAATCTATTGGACTCAAATCAAATAATAATTGCTACAGAATTTAATCAAAGAGTGGAACATTTTTCCAATATTAATTTCTTGGCTCTGGAAAAAAAGAAAGAGAATGAACATATTTTTACTTAACAGTACTTATGGTGAGATTAATTTAATTAATTAAAAAAAACAGAGGCTTCTTAGTAAGGGTATATGTATAAATAATGTTATAAAAATAATTTCATTGAACAGCCCGTTTTAAAATAGACAAGGCATATTATATGTCCCGATAACCTCGAAGATAAGGCGCGCGGGCGAAACCAAATCTTGGCGGTCGCATTTTCAAATTCTAGACACATACAAGTAGGTATATGCCTCTGACTTTTCGAAGTTATGTGGGTATTCACAATGAATTATTACGTACTTTAAAGGTGAAGGAGAACATCGTGAGGAAACCTGCACACCTAAAAGTTCTTAGCAATTTCTTAAGTGTAGTCCGCCAACTCGCACTAGGCCAGCGTGGTGGACTTAGATCTACACCCTTTCATTTGTATTTTTTTATGAAAAATTGTCTTTAGTTAATAAGAAAATTTGATCAAATGGGTTCCTTCGCAAAATAAAAAATATTGTGCCACATTTAAATAACGTAGCAAGTGTAATACCATTTTGGATTCCTTATTACATGCGCCAACTTTTAAAGTTACTTGCCAAACTCGCGTAGTACATTTTTTTTCAGGACAGTCTGTTAAATTTGGGTGTATGATTAATTTTAAATATGCGGTTTAGTAAATAATGTCATTTTCTTCCGAAGTATAGCAAGGTGGCTCTAAATGTTGGATAACAGTTTGTAGAGGCATTATTCAGGATTACATAACAATAAGAATAATTTAAAAAAGTAGAGATTTGCAGCAACAGTAGTGAAAAAACCGTCACAGGGTGTAGATTTTCTAGATTTTTTTTTAAATACATAACTTATATATTTTTTTATATTTTTCTGATAACTATTACAACTTGGCCTATTCCCCGTTTCCGGGTTATCGTCGACTTCTGGGACACCCTGTATATAGATGCAAATACATGAAATTAACGCTTTCACATAAACATGTCGACAACAGTCCATTACATATTTAACAGCAGTAGCTGGCTAAAACGTTTGCGGTCATAAAGCACATTGTATTTATGCCCATATTTGTATTAATATTCCGAACGGGGTTTACGATTACGATCAGCAATAAACCCCAGTGTCGGAGGCAATAACCACTCAATTCTATTAAGGGCAAATGTCCTACACAATGCCGTTCTTTAGAATAGGGAAGGCCGTGTTCCGATATTTGCGAATATTGTTACGGTTTCTCGAATAATGGTGGAATTGAAAACTGATTTTCTTGATATTTTCTTAATATAATTATAAAAAATATATACATACATACATAAACTCATGCCTGTATTCCACGAAGGGGTAGGCAGAGGTGCATTTCTGCACCCACATTTCGCCAGGTATGTATCAGTCCCACGTAATAGGGGGCGAGCCTATTACCGTTTTTCGGGCACATTTCCAGACTCCGTGCTGTTACTGAGAATTTCCTAATGGAAAAACCCAATAACACTTTGCCCGACCCGGGAATCGAACCCAGGACCTCCAGATCGCACGGCACATACTTGTACCGCAAGACCACGAGGCAGTCTATAAAAAGTAAAATTATAAAAAATATGCTATATTTATATTTTTGCTGTTAAATACAAAATTACACGTCAATTCGATACTACATAGGAAGCATTTCTGATTGATTTTACCCTTGTTATAATGATTTTATATACACAAAGGGATACGTAGAGGTATTCTTCTACACCGGACTAAGTGTTACTGGGTTTTTCCATCAGGAAATTCTCAGTAGTAGTCCGGAGACAGAATATTTTAAAATGGGTTACCATTTTAGGCTCGCTGAAAGGTAGTCGAAACTTAGGTGTCGAAATATACCTCTCTGGGATACATTGTGTGTTCGATTATAAATTACGTACTCTGCCAACTCCTTCAGTTATACAAGCGTGTATATATGTGTAAACTTATATGCCTACCATTCATAATGTACCATTCATAATTTTAGTTAGTTAGTTTAGTTACAACGTCACAACACTACGAAGGTCTTCATTACTTGCGAACAGTTGAGAGACATTGCGAAACGAGGTTGTCAGCATATTGGTTCATTTCGACTGGCGCTAGTTGCTCGTGTAATGTGTCAAGTAATTGTTTATTTAATGATTCGTATTTGCTGTAAGACTTGATGACGTCATTGATGTTGTACTTTGTTTTAACGGTAAATGATGAGGTTTTGAGTTCCATTTTCAAATCTGATAGTCCTATTGAAAAATACCTTTTATTTAAAATACCATTTCTAGAAACAAAACCTTTGTTAGTTATGCCACATTACGAACTCCTATCATTCTAGAACAGATATATTATAGCCTTCAGATTGCAGGGTTTCTGTTGTTACTTTGTATCCATTGACAGTTCAATAATTAATTATAGTTACAATCAAAAAGACCTAGGAAATTATTATCGGTTTTTTTTCGTAGCCGTATCATAATAATAAAAAAAATCTCCCTCCTGAGCATTAAAATGTGACTCATGTTGGGTGACCATAGTGGCTGTTAGCGGATCTTTTTTCATATTCATTCTATCAATTCAATAGGCTTATGCCATTTTAAACGTCATAACGCGTTATTTTAACGTTATAACGGGATATTTTTATCGTTATATCATTATGGAGCGTTATAACGTTATCAAGCGTTATAACGGTACGGCCAATTTGTTTTTGTATTGTATTTATGGCTTTATTGTTTTGTCGTTTTCTTTGTGGACGGTTGTAATGGTTATTTTTTAGTATCAGGTCTTATTTGTTTTTGATATAGGGTTATAAATATTACGGGTTCGAATTATAAGTCTGCGAAAACATTTAGGGTTTTTTTCCATTAGGAACTTGTTAGTAGCAGCAATAATTATGGATATTCGCTACTCAATGCAGAGTATAATTGTGTTTCTGATATCGATTCTTATTGTTTTTTTTTACTTTTTGTATTAATTAAATTATTATTAGTGATTAATTGTGTATTTTATTATAATGATGTTTATTTTTCCAATTATTATTACTAACGTCCGTACGTCGCTTGGGCCTCCCATCGAAAATCAGTGTTGCAGTATCATTCACGCTCTACCGCAGCATGTAGCTGAATGGGATGTAGCTTTGCTGTCGCAATTTAATATCTTTTTTTAATATTTGTCATTGTAAATTATGCTAGTAATTAATGCTTCTTTCTTACTTTCTTTCTTCCTACATATGCCCTAATAGCGGCAATTGTTACGTGGGTCTAAAGCAGATATGACCTGTGGCCCGCGCGTCATATGGACCACCTATCTGGGCCTGCCGTGTTTAAGTGATTGGCCCATCTGTTGATACTATCATTTATTTTTAATTATTTAAAATTTAGCATAAGAAACATTTAAAGTGCAATGAATAAATAGGCCCTATGCAACTCTACTGCTGTACTACCATATTGAACCAGTGAGACCTCAGGTATTAGGTATATACTTACGCTTACCTTAGGGCGCGTTCACATAGGACGTCCAATTTACAGGATCCGTTTCAACGTCGCTACTGGAGGTAATATTCACACAGCATTAACAGGACCGATTTTAACGGATCCGTCGCTACTGGAGGAAATATTGACACAGTTCATATTCATATTCAGTGTATCTAAATTTTTACTTATTTCCGAATGACGACGTCTACTTTTGATGACCTTGTTAAACGATTACGAACCCCGCGCACGCCCGGGCCAAGCCTGGCGCGGTTTCGATCCGATAAAACGGATCAGTATATCTGTTGTGTGTGGGTTTTTTTATTGTATCCGCAATACTGTATTCTGTGTAAACTCGCTCATACAACTACATACGCTAATAACATATCCGTTTAAATGGACCAGTAAAACGGACGGTCTATGTGCAAGCGCCCTTACCCATGCAAATGCGTTGGAAACATAAATATGTTTGCAAATTTAATGACGATTTTTTTTGAAATATCCGCGATGAATCTAATAAAAAATGTTTAATTGAAGTAATAATCCCGAGAACTTTAGAAATTACCTTCTTATAATATGTGTGTAGCACGAGATGATTATGATGTGATGATGGTGTGGTAGTCGCGATAGCCTCGAGGTTTAGGCGCGCGGTCGAGAATCTCGACGTTCGCGGGTTCAAACCCAGGTACACACCTCTGACTTTTCGAAGTTATGTGTGTATTCACAAATAATTATCACGTACTTTAACGGTGAAGGAAAACATCGTGATAAAACCTGCACACCTAAAAGTTCTAAGGCATTTCTTAGGTGTGTAGTCCACCAACCCGCACTAGGCCAGCGTGGTGGACTAAGGCCTAAACCATCTCAGCTGTAGAGGAGGCCCGTGTCCAGCAGTGGGACGTATATGGGCTGATGATGATGATGATGATGACTGGATGGACTGGAATGACATCTCAACTTAACTGGTGAAATTCCTTGGATTCTAGACTTCTCGAATATGCCACACATACGCCAGTTACAAGTGACACATATACTACATTTCACTCGTAACACCGATAGCTATTGTCGCCTGCATGGCAACGCATTTGAACCCCTGCCAATAATTGCAGAAAGCTAAAGCGGTGATTGCTGTTTTGCGGCTGCTACTGTGCGCCTCGGAGTTGTGGCATTTGCATGGATACTGCCGCAGTGTCGATAGGTCGTAACTAACGCTATCAACACATCCTGCTGACTTACTGTAAACAATTCAGTTAAACGTTCGCCCATGTTAAGAATTAAAAAAAAACTTTGAAACGTATTCCGGAACGAAATGTTGAGGTCAATTTATGCACCCATGTTTTGCCAATTGTATTTTAAAACCACGTAATGGGTGAGACGACAGGACTAACCCGTAAATGACACGCAATTCATAACAAAAAAAAAATATGCCTGACTCTGGAATCGAATCCGAGACATTTAAATCGTACGTAATTTAAATTGTTTATTGTGGGGTCAGTATATTCTCATTTATATGTCAAATTGCTTTTGTTAAATGAAGATTTAAAGCTTGAAGATTATTATTGGAAATTTTGTAAAGCAAACTGTCGATGAACTTCGCCCAATTTTGAAAGAGAACCAAAAATATACATCAAACTTTTCTAACGACAATAAAATCTAGATACAACGATGTTTACTCAAACACATTCAGCTGACGCGAATCTTAAGATCAAACGCGCAAAACAATCCCCGTTAACAATCTTCTTCCAGTTAACTTTTCTATTACAGAAGCGTTTTATCACCGAGCGGAGTGGACGATACGGCGTCAGCCCTCGAGTTTCTCAACGCAATCCAATAACAATAAAAAAGGCTATAAAACGTGTATTATTTATTGGCCTCTTCCTCACGAAGGAATAGCACCGCGGATGTCACAAATCCAAATACGAGCTAACGATTTTCATCCAAGCTGATTTATGGTAAGAAGGTAAATTTATTGCCTCGCCTGGTCAGCGACATGCTGCTTTTATATCAGCAGTAAATTCTTCTAATACATTTTTTTCGGCTTTGCCGTGATCCTTTATTGATCCTACGCTTTGTTCCATAGAGGAGGGAGGTTTTTTATTCTTTCACTATACGCCAGGAACAATGATGTTTTGAATTTCGGGAAATTGAATGCAGTCATGAAACTACCGACATGGCATTTTTGATACGTACACAATGGAGTATCAAGTGTCTATCGTTGCTCGATACTAAATTGCCTTTCGATACAAAAAAAAATCAGCTTGATGGTATAGCTAAAAAACGAATTTACAATCTCTTTGATTCGAGTTGGTACTGGTCATCACAAAATTGGGACTTCGCAAGTCACTATGGTTTAGTGGGTTATTTTATAGAAGGTACAGGATAGGACAAAGAACAAAAGCATACTTTATAATATAGATTTTTCATTTATTCACTATGCTGGCCAAATCAATTGTTAAAAACCGTTATACTAGTACAGCAAATATATTGTATTTTTTACGAAAACTATAATAAATGTTTTCTTCCACTCAAGTATTTGTCAAAATAATACTTGTATCCTTAAGACAAAATATTTCTATTTCGAACAAAAGATAAGATCGTATTAAAACATAAAATGTTTTAGTTCCACGAAAATTACCCTAGATTATCCAGCTAATTTTATCTAACTAATGAAATTCAAGTCCAATTTAAATCAAGGATGAATAATTAAATAAAAAGTCAGGTTATTAAAGATAAATTATTAGCATTACGTAGGTAGCAAAGGAAAATTTATTCCAGAAAATACGCTTGCATTTTCTATCTAATTTTCTTTACCTTACACTCTTTTTATTCGTTAGTGAGTCTAGACGTATCACAAAATAAGCGCTGAAAGCTTTTTATCGTTGAATAAAGATTGACAAATGACAGAAAGAAAAGAAGAGATTTATCGGAGAAAATGTACTAAAACGATTTTAACGTCAAGAAAAGCACGCAAATTCGAAGAGACAAATACACACAGTTACTAAGACCGGCCCAAAAAATCCCTTTTACGTTACATGATATTAAGTAAGTGATAAATTAAAAAGTGATAATAATGATAATACACTGTGAATACACACATAACTTCGAAAAGTCAGAGGTGTGTGCCTGGGGTTTGAAACTGCGTTCGCTGAGATTCTCGACCGCGCACCTATACCTTGACGCCATCACTACTTGAATCGGTGAACGAAGTAGTCCGCCAACCCGCACTAAGCCAGTGTGATGGACTAAGGCCTAAATAATATAATAATTTAGTTGTAGCCTACCGAAATTCACTGAAGCGGCATATATGTGCATTGAAAAACAATTGTAATAGATATAAGTAATTAAGTGATTTTGTTATTTATAGCATCGCATTGGTATACACTGTAATTGATGTTATAAATTATTTTAATAAATAAAAATAAATAAATAAACTCCCTGTGTTGTAGAGGAAGCCCGAGCCCAGCAGTGGGACGTATATGGGCTGATGATGAAGATGACGATCTCTTACGTTAACGTTGAAGGAAAAGACTATAGTAAATTTAATTGCGTTAGAAACATTTACAAAAATTTCTTAAGGATGTGCAATCGACCAATCCACTTTAGACGAATGTTTCATTTTCTGAAGAAAATAACTACTACTAATAAATTTTTCACTTGCTTCTCTTATACTCAAACTTACTCACATAAAGCTAATTTCTTTAACTTGAGACCAAATAGATCATGGAGTCGAACTTTGCCTCGGCTTTTTTATTAAAAAATATATGTTACTCTTGTAGTCTTTTAAATAATTCTCCCCAAAGATCATTTCAAATAAAACTATTGCACTAGTGCCAACCCGCACTAGGTTAGCACGGTGGACTGAGGCCTAAACCCTCTCAGTTGTAGAGGAGGCCCGTGTCCAGCAGCAGGACGGGTATGGGCTGATGATGTAAATAAAACTATAAATCCATCCAACTGTTGTCGATAAAATCATTATCTGGACCTATAACACCTTTATTCATATTTGTTTTTTTTTATTTTCTTCTATACAATATTCACGTGTACAAAAAGATTATTCAAACTATTGCGTTCTTAGTACCCGTGTGTGTAATAGTGGTGTCACATTCTGATCGATGGATACATGGTAGCCTTTTTAGCTCACTAGTGGTTTAAAAAGTAAGTAAATAACATGTATAAAATGTTTGCGTAATCCATAATTAATATTGGTTTTGGGGTGGGTGTTTCTGACACCGAAAATTCTCGCGTAGTTTCTGATATTAATGACACAAGACCCGTATCTAAGTGTGGGGTCAGAACTATGTAAGTGATTGTTAGCTTATATGCACATACATACATAAACTCACGCCTGTATTCCCCGAAGGGGTAGGCAGAGGTGCATTTCTGCACCCACATTTCGCCAAGTATGTATCAGTCCCACGTAATAGGGGGCGAGCCTGTTGCCGTTTTTCGGGCACATTTCCAGACTCCGTGCTGTTACCGAGAATTTCCTAATGGAAAACCCAATAACACCTTGCCCGACCCGGGAATCGAACCCAGGACCTCTAGATCGCACGGCGCATACTTGAACCGCGAGACCACGAGGCAGTCTCCGCTTATATGTTTTCCTTTGTAAATTCAAATTATATGTATAAATACCAATCTCAATTTATTTGACATTATTTATGAATATAACATTTTTGTATGAATCAGCAATGAGTTATTTTTTATATAAGAAGTTCCGCTATCTAGACATCTTACATATCGAGTATCGACAATATTTTTCCCAAGATTTTTTTATCAAACACTCCGATATGAACGTAGAATCATATACTCAGATATTCTATTACGATAAACCCTAGAATATTGGAAATGAAGTTGGTACTAATAATGTTTATTTTTGGATGAATAATATTTGAGAAATGGCGGGTTCCCAGGCATTTTAGATTTTTTTTTGTATTGTGTGTGTATTCATAATTATCACATAATCTAATGGTGAAGGAAAACATCGTGAGGGAATCTGCATTCCTAAAAAATATTAGGAACCCGCACTAGGCCAGCGTGGTGGACTAAGTCATAACTCCTCTCAGCTGTAGAGGAGGCCCATGCTCAGCAGTAGAACATAAACATATGACCTGATGATGATGATGTGATGGCCTCAAGAATTAGGGGCATCGTAGACAAAATCTAGGCGATCACGGGTTCATTCCCCAGTTAAGCATCTTTTACTTTTAAAAGCTATGTGTTTACATACATCGAATTATCACGTAATTTAATAGTGAAGGAAACACAGCCTGTGAAACGAAATAGAAACACACTTTTGGCCATTATCTACTTCTTCAATATAATATCATTATCATCATCAGCCTACAGTCCTAAGAAATTCATAAGAGCTTTTAGGTGTACAAGTTTCCTCACGATTTTTGCATTACCGTTAAAATACGTGATAATTCATTGTGAATACACACACAACTTTGTAAATCGTGTGTACCACTAAAACAATTGTGACGTCAGCAATGATGACGTCATACATTTTAAAAACGCTTCAAAGCACCCCACCCCCGACATATAGATTAATGTAAATGCAAACACGCAGGTTTGTTCATCTTAAAATTTAGCTAGATTTGTTTTGCACTCAGACCATTAACTGAAATAACAATGTAAAACGAGACTGGGAAGCCCATTCAATCCATTTAATTTAAAATCTCGAGCACCTAAGGGATTTGCAAACTAATTTCACTCGACGCATTTGAATATATTTACAAGATATTTATAGGCGAGACTAAAGTCCGTAGCTCGGATCGTGTTTGTGAAAAGTGAGGAACAGTAATAAGAAAATATCTGGTCAGTTATACACTTTCAGTACATGCGGACAAGCTGATGATAATAAGCTGATTAGGACTGCCTCGCTGTTCGTAGGGGTAGCGCAATCTAGAGGCTCAAGGTTTGATTCCCCGATTTCATTTATTTAAGAAAACAATAATGAAATAAATAAAACAAAAATAAAGAATAAAAAAGACTTAAATTCTACTATTCAACATTTATTGAAGTGTTATATATTGAAACAATCAACTTCAATTAAAATTCCTTTAAATTCCCAATAAAACGAATATTTGCTGTCCGCACGTAGACGGACGAATGCTTTGCTTGCTCCGCTGCAGAGGGCGGATTTTTATAGACACTGTAACTGTGAACTGTGCGATCGCTTGTGAGACATCCTTGTTTATGCAAGACAAGAACATGTGGAGCGATGATATAGCTTGTAGTATGATATATGGTTTTGCGCCGTTACATCCATATATTATATCTTATAAAAGTGATTTATACCTATCTGACGTACCTAACACTCTTTTTTTTCCTACTCTAATTTTATAAATAGAAAGAAAAGGAAAGGAACTGGAAAGATTAGTAGATTGTAAATATGGATGAAAAAACGGCAAAAGGATTGCATCATGTTACGTGCGATTAAACACAATTAGCAAAACGTGAATGCAGAACTGCACCTTTACCTACCCCTTAGAGGTATAGGCGTGAAGGTGTATGTATGTACGACACAAATTTGTCTACTGGTCAAAAAGGGAGCCTTGAAGTAAGGATAATCACGAGCAAAATATGTTTTGGAAACTTTCATAGTTCATTTATTATTAACCTCGACGCGAAATCAGATTAAACGAGAGCATTAGGCCCCCATTACGGATAACACGATAAATTTTCCCACGCTCGGTGATAAAATCTCGAATCGGGCTCTAGGTTTTTAGGCAGTAGGTTTCACATATAACTTCCGAAATATATTATGCAATTTATTTAACGTAGAATGTGAAAATTTTGATACTTGTTACTCAATCACACAAACATGGTTGAAGGTAATTGGAGGTTTATTTCAAATATTATTAATAATTGCCTCTTTTGTCCCAGGGTACAAGTGCGTGCCATGAGATCTATAAGTCTCCAGTTTAATTCCACAGTCCGGCAAAGTATTATTGTGTTTTTTAAAAGGGAATTCTCATTAGATACAGAGACTCTGGAAATGAGTCCGAAATATTTTAAATCCGCTATTATTGCGTGGGCCCGTATAAGCCCATGGCGAACGCGAAACGTGTGTGGTGTGCCTTCCTTATCCCCTTATGGGATATGTCGTGATTTTGTGTGTGTAAAATTGATATTACATGTTTTGTATCACATAAAATGGATCAACTAATAATAACTTTAATTATTTTCTGTGTTAATGTTGATATTTTTGCTATATATTTTTTCCTTTATGTATAAGATAAAAAAATGCTTCTAGACAAAGAAACAATGTTCAAATATATTCATCATCAGCCCATATACGTCCCACTGCTGGGCACGGGCCTCCTCTAGGGTTTAGGCCTTAGTCCACCACGCTATATTAATAACAATAAATTATTGGTTTCGGATCAATTCTTAAACACAAGTAAATGTAAATACGCTAATCATATTTACTTAATTCAGCGATTATTCTGCTACATTACACCATGACGTTCCCTAAACCCCACGACGGCTATTTATTCAATAAGAAATAGCATGTTATTTTTCATATTACCTCACCTCTGCTGCGAATAAAACCTCTTCTTGTGAGCGTATTTTCAGTTGTTTTCTTTTATTTAACGAGGGCCAAGGAAAATAACCAAAATCTCCGTCGACATTGTTAAATTTTATCACAAGATTGTGCTATCTCATTACGCTTTGGGGTACATTCTACTTGTTTACGTATTTCTTCCACATTGTTTTATGAACAGTATCCCTCGGGCTTTGGCTAAATTAAAACGAGTGTCTTTTACAAAAACATCGTTTATTAAGATAAGTTTAATGTTTGCGGAAATTTTGAATTAATTCTATTTCAGATGTGTCGCGATTTTTTTCACTTAAGTCCTCTTAGCGAAGTGTTTATTTGTTGAAAATTTATATTTATATTATTTAACATTGACGTTAAAAAATTCCGACAAAAATATAAATAAATTACATTTATTAACAACCATAAATGAAATAAGTATGAAATGTGGTGATTAGGAAAACGTAGTTTTTTTTATTATTTGCCGGGTTTTTTTTAACTTAATATGTTTGTGATCATCGTAACTATTACCTGTCTTAGTATTCGATCACGGTCTTTTTACATCCCGTATAAATAAATAAATAATAAATACTACATTTACCACCAGGTAAATTTGTTCATTTACTGGAAAAATGTCTGAAAAACAACACCGCTTTTGCCATATGTGTATTTTTTATTTGTCTTACTGCTCACAGGCTCTTTACCTAATAAGACTGACAAAGCAATAACAATGTTTATGAAGCATACTAAGCAGTGTTTGTTCCTGCAGTGCGTTGGCTTTTTCATCCGCAAGGAAATAACGTAATAAGTGAAAGAGCTTCGGCAATGTCATTGGTTTTTCATGTAAATAGAATATGATCTGTGATATAAGTACAATTTTGTGGTAGTTTGACTACTATTTTACTATTTGACAGCCCCGTTGCACAGTTGGCTAGACACCAGCTTGCGAAACGCGAGGCCGCGGGTTCGATCCCCGCACCGGGACAAACGTTTGTGTGATCCACAAGTATTTGTTTCGGGTCTGGGTGTTTGTGAAACCGAAAAGTCTCTCGTAGTTTCTAATATCCACGATACAAGACTGGTATCTTAAAGTGGGGTCAGAACTATGTATGTGACTATTGGGTGTATTTATTTATCATCAGGTGCGACGTTAGCTTACTTTGCCGTGCTAGTACAAAACATGAGACTAGCAGAATTGCTAGAACGACTTGTAGATTCTACGTGAGTGATTCGAATGGAAGATTGGATCCGAAAATAGAAATATTATAAGGAAGGAAAAAACATATGAATAATAGTTTGTGTTGGACAACGCATTCAGTTTAGTTCTACATAAATATTAATTGACGTGGACGTGAGAGAGGCTGATGATGATAAAAGACACATATTACATACATAAACTCACGCCGGTATTCCTCGAAGGTGTAGGCAGAGGTGCATTTCTGCACCCACATTTCGCCAGGTATGTATCATTCCCACGTAATAGGGGGCGAGCCTATTGCCGTTTTTCGGGCACATTTCCAGACTCCGTGCTGTTACCGAGAATTTCCTAATGGAAAAACCCAATAACACTTTGCCCGACCCGGGAATCGAACCCAGGACCTCTAGATCGCGCGGCACATACTTGTACCGCGAGACCACGAGGCAGTCTTAAATAGACTATATAAATAAAAGGTTCGACTTCGTCTCTAAGCTAGTTGTTTACTTACCAAGAAACTGAAGTGCAGCGCACGTGAACAGCGTCCGAAGCAGCGACATCGCGATCATATCTCTTCGTTCTTCTTCCTATACTTCGCTACCATTCGCAAGTCATTGTACATTTTCAGTATCACAATGGACCACTTCATTTAATTTTACTTGATCGCATTTAATTTTATTTAATTACATTGTTTTCTTTTTGGCATCATATTTTTGAATCGTGTTTGTTCTTAATTGCTAATTGACGTGACAATTATTTTCGGTACATTTAACATTGTTTAATTAATATTCATTTAACTTTCAAATTGTTATGCTTTATGTTCCTACTTTAAATTATTAATTTCATTGATTTTATATTTTTCGTTGCATCGTTCTTCTCTCGCTTATCTGAAACCTTTTGTTATACCAAGTTCTCTTCATATTACATTATCGAGTGCTCTCTCGTAAGACCTCTTAAGTCGGCATCGTGTTCTCAAATCACACTGGTTGGTTTGATAAAGAATTGATTTATCTTTGAATCCAAGTTCTAACCTTTCAAATTATATTGAATGCAATTATTTGAAAGAGTTTATAAACGTTTTTATCAGCATTGTTTTAATATTGTTCTCGTCTGCAGCACAATTTCCTGAAACAAAGTAAAATAATCTGATCAAGATATTGTAACTGAATTTACGAGCTTAATACTTTGTACAATTGTTGGATACGGTCCAGCTTTTAAGATGTTTTACATCTATGCAGGTAGTACACGTGTTTTAATAAATGTGGCTACTGAGTTCTGTCCAGACACATTTTTCTTCTAGGATTATTTGACCTGCTGTTATATGAAATAATACACAAAAAAAGAATAATCTTTACGTTTCTACAAACGCACTCACGACGGTAGGGAACCCATAAGGGCAAAGGCGATTGACTTTATGAAACTCCCTACATCCGTTGCTGGTGATTCTAAGCTCCTTTTTACGAAGAAGATAATTTATTTGTACTTGTATGTTTTCCGCGGGCGCCTTGTTCCGACCCTTCCTTTCACTTTTCCTCGATATATTCAATTACGTCAATTTCTAAGAAGCGATCATATCGGCCTGTTGTTAAGCAGATATACACAGACTGATCTGGGAACAAAATATTATAACAAGGCGAATTGTACAGTGGTGGTCATAGTAGTCTAACCAACCAAGAATTTATATCCCAGTTTTCCACTAACATACAAAAAACTCTAAGATGCATAGTTCGTCTTTCAATGAAATCTTTCTCATTTCTTTAAAACACTCGTACAAAAAAATCTTAGATGCATAACTGGTCTTTAAACGAAAGGAAAATGAACGCTGCAAGAAGGTAGTGAGACAAAATTTCACACCAATATTTAAGTTTGTAAAAACATTCTTGAATTTTGCATTGCATTAGAGGGGATTTTCGAAGAACTAGCGCGGAAAATAATGCAACACGTTGAAATATTCATAGAACGAGAGAAGATGCAATGCGTTGTTGAATTATAAGTACAAGTTATTACAACATCACCGGACTCTGGGCCGCTACTGAGAAAAATCCTAATACAAAAAAAGGATAAACTCGATTTAATTTTTGAAATCTGGGGCCTCTTATTTTAACACCGTATGCTTAAGCAAGGAGGCCAAAGAGGCAGTCAAAGTTTCGTAGATTTTAGATAGTAGACTAACCAAGTTAATAATTTTTTTTGGTATGTTGATTCAATTAATCAATCACAGTCAGTGAATACAACTACATGACAAATACACCAACTTGGACTTATGCACCTTCGACTACGACGTAGCCCTACCTACGTACATACATTCATACGCTACGCCATAGTCAATTTACACGACGCGATGGTGAAAATTATATTTGCACTAAGTTTCATCATCATCATCGTTATCAGCTCATACATCCCATCATATGCTCATAATATGTCCCATTGCTAGGCATAGACCTCCTCTACAACTCAGAGGGTTTAGGCTTTAGTCCACCATGCTGGCCTAGTGCTGATAAGCGGATTACACACCTAAGAAATTCCTAAGAATTTTTAGAGATACAAGTTTCCTCACGATGTTTTCCTTCACCGTTAAAGTACGTCATCATATTGCGAATACACGTGGTTGAAATATCAACAAAAAGCCCCAAGAAGCAATAATGAAGTAAGACAGCGGATAATTCTCGTGTGTGATAGGGGCCGTGGAATTTTAACTCACCACTCACCGCGCGGAAGATGTTGCGATAAACTCGGCGGAATTCAATTTTGTACGGGTAAACAGTTTAAAAGCGGGGTTTCGGGTAACGAGTATCGAATGATAATGGAATGAATTGGAGCTAATGTTCGTGCGGGTAAATGGGACGGGAGCGCGCCGCCCGTTAATGCAGTCTTTTTAATACGTTTATACACTTTATTTGGAGGGTGTGATGTGGTTAAAGACTTGAGTTAGACTTTTTTTTAATGTTATATAGGGTATTTTCATCGACAAGCAGCTGATGTAGGCAGGCGAGTCACACAGCTGAAATGGCAATGGGCAGGACATTTAGCAAGGAGGAATGATGGTCGTTGGACAAAGGCCGTAACAGAATGGTGGCCTCGAGAAGGTGCAAGGAAACGGGGCAGACCACCGGCCAGCTGGTCAGATGACATAGTCCAGTTGACCGGAAGGCTGTGGATGAGAGTAGCCCAGGATCGAGAGAGATGGCGAGCATTGGGGGAGGCCTATACCCAGCAGTGGGTGCATGTGGGCTGACAATGAATGAATGAAGGGAATTTTCGGAATATCTGATTTGTCGTTCGCGGCAAAGGTATGCGCTCGTGGTCTAAATATCCCTGATTGGATTGGAGAGTCGAACAGTGTTATTATAACAGTTTTTCTGTTGGGAAAATCTCAGTAGCAACAGGGAGTTTTGAAATGTGTCTGAAAACAGTAAGACTCGCTGACTATTACGTGAAATTCAAAACATTGCTCTACGTTTTCGGGGATACAGGCACGAGTGTTTGTGTCATCATCATCGTCATCATCAGCCCAAGGAAGTCCACTGCTGAACATAGGCCTCCCCAATGAGTGTGGGGGTCATTGAGTGTTTGTGTATGTATGATAAATAAGACGGAAAAAATAAAATATTTGATGTTTATTTAATACGGGATATTTCGCATTAACTCCTAAAGTACATTATAAATTTGTTCATCGATTAAGATATAACTAAATGTATGACGAATAATGTTCACGGATAAGTCTTTTGTTATAAATATTACAAAAATATCCAGACAAAAAATTAAAAATTTATCATCTTTAATGAATAAAATAAGAAGCTCTTACTTTGTAACTTTGATATATGGAGATTTGTTTATTACTTTGTATATTTTTTTCAGATTTTTACTAAAGCTCTTATCACCGTAAGGGTATTTTTATATCCACGTATTGCCAGTTATATTTCTAGTCCCGTGACAGGTAATGTCTAATTCAATACTCCATAACACTTATCAAGTAGAAAATCATGACTCCAGAGCCAAGGAAGTCGAAGAAGGCTCGAGCCTTCCCTTCTCTCAGGTCCAGAGCTTATATGTTCCTCAAAGGCCGGCAACACACCCAGGATTCCTCTGATACTATAGGAGTTCAGTGGCGGTATTGACCACTTAACATCAGGTGGCTCACTTGTTCTTCCTTTTTACAAAAAAAGGCTTTAAATAGCATATGCATTTTTTAATTACTACTCTGGCATTGGCAAATCTAATCGACATGTCAATCAAATTAACCAAGAGTAAAGTCGGAGTATTTCGGTTTGTGAGACGTTCAAATAATTACGGCAAATTATATGGTCTCGCGGCACAAGCATGTGTCAAGGTCCGGGGTTCGATTGCCGGGTCGGGCAAAGTGTTATTGAGTTTTCCCATGAGGAAATTCTCAATAGCAGCACGGAGTTTGGAAATGTGCCCGAAAAACGGCAATAGACTCGCCCCTTATTACGTGGGACTGATAAATACTATGTATACATATGTATGGAATATGTTATTGAGAAAAAAAAAAAAGTCAAAACTAATACCACGACACCAAACAGGTATGTATGTAAAAATAGTTTCAAGGTACTTAAATCAGCCCTAACAGACAATCTTTATGTAATACGTAATACGTGTAGCACATTAAAACGATGGTACCGGCACTATTTCGTGCAAGCCATAGGCATTGGCAATCCGATTTCATATCACGTTCGCGCACTCAGCGGCACTGCGCTATCCGTGCGCGGTGCGATGGCTATTTGATACAGGTTAAGTCTATATATGTAGGTATATCATTTTGCACTTTGAATAATCTCTAATTCTGAATCGTATATGGGGAGTTTTTCGTCCCTATTTGAATATATATAATATTTTTTAAATATACAGACACATACATAGTTCTGACCCTACATTAAGATACGAGTCTTGTGTCGTGGGTATCAGAGACTACAAGAGACTTTTCGGTCTCACAAACACCCAGACCCGAAACAAATATTTGTGGATCACACTAACATTTGTCTTGGTGCGGGGATCGAACCCGCAGCCTTTCGTTTCGCAAGCTGGTGTCTAGTCATCCGCGCCACGGGGCAATAATAACAAATGACTAGGGGCTTAGCTTCGTCCGAGTGCAATTAAAAAAAAAGTAAGTCTCTGATCTTTCCCAAAATTACATTAGTCCATACGAATAATAAAATATAAATCGGTTACGTAGTTTAAATAAATAAATACACATAATATATAATATAAATAAATAGTTCTGATCTCACACTAAGATACTAGATATGATCATGTTTCTGAATACCGCGCTATGCTCAATTCTCATGTCCTTTCTCTTCTTTATAATATTTTATTTAATCCTCTTACTCCTTCGTATCTTAAAACTCGCTTTGAATTTCTCCATGAATCACATTCAAAAACCTTGAGGTCGTCAGAGAATCTAAAATTGAAAATGCCCGTGCGTACGTCTGTGGAACGCTCTTCCTGTTGAAGTACGCCGGGCCAAAACACTTTTACACTTTAAAAGACTCGTCAAAAATCACTATCTCCATAATACCTAATATATATAGTATGTATGTATATGTGTATATATATAGTTGTATTTGTATTATAAATATTTTGTTTGTATGTATATCTTTTTTTTTTTTTTTTTTTTTTTTTCTGTACACACTGCCCTCCCAATATATCCTTTTTATAATATCCATCTTATGGTTGTCTTGAAAAGATCGCCATGTGCGATAAGGCCGCCATTTGTACCTTTCTCTAGGTTATATACCTATATATATATTTTACTTTATGTGTACAATAAAGAGTTAAATAAATAAATAATAAATAAATAAATACTAGTCTTGTTTTGTGCTATCAGAAACTACGGTAGACAGAAAAATCTCACAAACACCCAGACCCGAAACAAATATCCGTTGATAACACAAGCATTTGTCTAGGTTCAAGGGGATCAAGCCCGCGGCCCCTCGTTTCGAAAGTTGGAAGTTTATTCGTTACAAACATACCTTTTTTTATCATATTAGAAAATAATAAGATATTAGTAGATTTCATGTCGGATTTATTTTTATCGAGTTGTCTTTGTAATGGTTTTGTTGGTTGTATTCTTAACTTTAACTTTTATTTGTTCACTTTGTCCTCTGAAGATCAGTAGCTTCATAAGGGGTTTATTGTTAGTTAAATTAACTGTTATTTTTCGTGTAAGCAACTTATTTTTTTTATTATTTAAAAATTCATTTATTTATTTTCGCTTCTAGGCATTTTATAATATTCAACTTATTGCAGTTTAATGTTTGAATATTTATTTCTGGGAGAAAACAAGATTTTTATAAAGCAATCTACTTAAAACTTATTCAAAAAATTCGTAGTAAACGTAAAATAAATGCTTGGATGCGACTAGCCCAGGATAGATACGAATCGCATGCCAGAAGAGAGGCCTATGCCCAGCAGTGGGATGAAAAAAATGGCAATAGATGATGATGATGTAAAATAAAAATTATACCACAAAAAATCTATTAAAATAATTGCAAATTATGTTGACATAAGAAAGTTTATTTTTAGTATCAAGAGATGTCGCCACTTCAATTTTGAATCGCGGTATGGTTTGGTTACAATGTGTAACATAAATAGGAGTTCAAAGTAATTTTCACTACTGGGCCCATAACCTTTAAGTGACTATTTTTGAAAGCGCGTACTGCCTCGCAAATACCAGCGAGGTGGTATGCGTTCATAAAAAATTAAATCATTGATATGTATATTGTATAAAGTATAAACCTTGCTTGTGAGTTGCTACTTGCTAGTATATTTTCAACAAATATTATATGTTTTATCTTGCTCTTCTAAATGAACTTTGTTATTAGAAGGAGCGAGACAGCATTTGTGAGTAAAGATAAATATTAGCAATATTTATATTTAAGGTGCTAAGATTCTCAGGTAGGCAAAATTGTAGTAAATACAGGTTGGACGTAATATTTTTACTTATTTCTTTAGTCTTAATGGATTTTATTTATTTATTCCTCCATCTTTATTATTTTGCCAATGCCGAGGTAAAAAAACGCATTTATAATTTTCGTAGATTCTTTGTCAAAACCTCAAAACTGTTTATCAATATACTTAAACACAAGAGGGACCCGGGTTAGCACTATTAAGACCGTGTTATATTATTTCTTATATGTTAAGAACATTCATAAAGAGACAGTAGACTGATATTAGTGAATAGGCAATAATTTTAACTTGTATATTTTTGAGTGGGATAAAAACGGCATTTTTAATAATGCCATGCACTTAAAGTTTTGTATGGATAAGACGAGATACACTTAAAAAAAATACTATGAATCGAACGTAAATAATTACAAATAGTTATGACATGCAAAAGTTGCCTTTAAACACCAAGAGATGTCGCCACTTCAAATTTGAATCGCGGTATGGTTTGCTTACAATGTTTTTCATAAATAGGATTTCGAAAGGTCGTCTTTATTTTAGATAATTGATTCTGAATCTGACTAAATTATTGAAGACGCGTACTGCCTTGCAAATAGAAGCAAGGATGTTAGTGTCACTGTCAATTAATGATTAATTAACAAATTAATTAAGGGTCAAGTCAACTCTATGGAATATCTACGACAAATTCTTATTCCAAGCGGGGATAATGATATCAAATACGGTGCTAT
The DNA here is from genome assembly GCA_907164795.1 of Hemaris fuciformis. Classification (NCBI taxonomy): domain Eukaryota; kingdom Metazoa; phylum Arthropoda; class Insecta; order Lepidoptera; family Sphingidae; genus Hemaris; species Hemaris fuciformis. The sequence continues at coordinate 5,419,151 of OU015454.1, forward strand.
AAAGTTTATTCTAGACGTAATAGATTGTAAATTTTGATTGTTGAATAAATCACCCAAAATTGGTTGAACGAATAAAAATAAAAAAAAATTGCTCACATAATTGTACATAGTTTTGAACTTGTATTAAAACATTGGATACTTTTAAATTGCCGTGAGGTTTTATTGGCAGGTAGCTAATGTAATAAGGAGTAACTTAGGCTAAAAAAAACAAGAATCGACGGTTAGGTGGAACGAAGTTCGCCAGGTCAACTACTATTATATAAAAATGTTTTTGTTAAATGACAATTTAAAGCTTAAATATTATTATTAGGAATTTTGTAAGGCAAGCTAGGCTTTTGGGCTTCTATGGAAGTACCGCCACTAGTTTTAGTCACAAGTATTTATTAGTAGCGTACACCAAACTAACTGTAATAATGTTCATTGCTCAGAAACCCTTTTCCAGACTTCATACGACAGCCCCGTGGCGCAGTTGGCTAGATACCAGCTTGCGAAACGAGAGGCCGCGGGTTCGATCCCCGCACCGAGACAAATGTTTGTGTGATCCACAAATATTTGTTTCGGGTCTGGGTGTATGTGAGACCGAAAAGTCTCTCGTAGTTTCTGATACCCACGACACAAGACTTGTATCTTAGTGTATGTGACTGTTGGGTGTATAAAAAAAAAACTTACTGAGAATTTCTGAAGTGAAATATACGAGTATACCAATTTCCCGGAAACAGAAATCAAGACCAATGAACCGATCCCTTAAAAATAGATAAAGTTATAGACAAAACTAAGAAAAAACGCGTTACCACGGTCCACGTGATATCTGATATTGGACTACATTATCTTAATTGAATCTATACGTCTAAAAAAATTGTCTTTGCTTCGCTGATTGCGCGGGGCCACTTTATTTATTGCGATCGGCGATAGATGTCGCTCTATAAAGATTATACACACGCACATTATGTCTTTAGGCGCAGACATGCATTTACGCCCATCGAAGTCGATATTATTGCCATTTTTTGGGCATAGCCAGAGCCCGTGTTGCTATTGAAAATTTCCTAATGGAAGAACCCAGAAAAACTTGCGGGACGGAAGCCCATGACCTCTAGATCTTACGGCATTTGTGCCGCAAAACCACTAGACAGCCAATTTGTATTTTACTGTGTCTCTATATAGATATACCTATATGTGGCCTCGGGGTTTAGGCACGTGGTCGAGAATCTCGACGGTCGCAGGTTTAAACCCCAGGCACACACCTCTGACTTTTCGAAGTTATGTGTGTATTCACAATGAATTATCACTTGCTATAACGGTAAAGGAAAACATCGTGATAAAACCTGCACACCTAAAAGTTCTTAGGAATTTCTGAAGTGTGTAGTCCGCCAACCCGCACTAGGCCAGCGTGGTGGACTAAGGCCTAAACCCTCTCAGTTATGTAAGGAAGTTAAAAAAACGTAGAAATCTTTGAGATTCAATAAAAGTATTTGACACGCTAGTTAGACGAGCGGCTTCTTTATGATAATTTAAACCAACAGACCTACGGCCGTGGGTGTAAAGTAGGTAGTTTACCGCGTATAAAGACTTCTAGCCACAGGCCTCTAGCGTTTCCCATTCATTCGGCGAGGAAATGAGGTGAAATTCGTGCCATGAAAGGTTGCCTTGCGGTCCGCTTAATATTATTCACAGTTTCATAAGTATTATGAAAAAATGGTCGACATTCAGCATAAGGGTAATGTTTTAATTTTAATAGCTTTTGTCATTTGTTAGTCTTGAATCTCTATTTATGGCTCTGTAGTCAACTTTACTGGACTAAGGCCTCTCAGTTGTATAGGAGGCCTGTGTTCAGCAGTGGGCCGGATAAGCTTTGGCAAGGACCGTCGTTTTTCAGTCGAAAAGTCACATCACGAGGAAACCTTTACATAGAACTTTTTTTTTTTTTATTTTTTATACTGGCACGGCAAAGTGACCCCATTGCACCTGATGGTAAGTGTAATGGAGTCCAAAAAAAGTGCCGACATGCGAGAGATGACGCAATCGACGCAATCATGCTTGCCGAAAACTTCTTCACCTATCTTGTGAAGAAGTTTGGGGGACTAATACCATGGTGAACAAAGGACCGACCGCGAGAAACCGGCCAAAAAATGCCGGCACGGTCATCCTTTTACCATGATTGAAGCCCCCCCCGAAAACCGGATATACACTGGCTGATCCCGGAACGCGGCACACTTGCATGTGCCACTATGGCGGGTTTTACGCCCTGTGTACGGTGGTCGCTTTCCGGGCGGATACGAATATCCTACCACCAGCTACTTCTTACAGATATACATATAGTCCGCCATCCCGCTCTGGGCCAGCAAAGTGGACTTAATACAAAATTCCCATTATCAACACTGAATCTCGTTATATCCCTGAAAAATGTCAATAGGCCTCCCATTACGTGAGGACTGTAGGTACAAGGCGATGCATTAATGCCGAAATGTACCTCTGCCTAATATTATTGGAAATACAGGAGTAACTAGCAATTGCAATGATGGCATAAGCCAATGTGTCGTACTGCTTAAAGTATTTTGATACCAATTTTGGATGCGAATGTCTAAAACTAATACGTCACTGCAACAATGCATAGATGTTGAATAGATTTATCCCCGAGCCATACTAAGGATTTGAAAATGGTAATTTCATGCTAGACTATCAGTCTCGGCATGCTTACAATCTTCCTTGGGGCCGTTTGGTAAGACGCACATTGACGTTTTTTTGTATTTTATGTAAAATCACCAATCGCTGTGAAGTTACAAGCGCAACTTTTGTAAAGTATGTCTCATTTTCTAAATAATATAAAATATAAATTTGTTAGTATTATTTGGTCTCGCAGAACAATAAAATAAGGTTAGAAAGGTTTATTGTATTACCTACGCCTAATCATTTTAAAATTAATGCTGCTACTAAAATTTTCCTTAGAGAAAATACCGACCGACTCAGGACAAAATCCGAGACCTCTAGAACGAACGGCGTACATTTATCTCGCGATAACACAGGGCAGATGTTTAATACTTTCCTTTTAAAATATTTCCCCTATATCCCCAATCTCTAGGTAGAAGCTATCCTTGCGCCACGCGTTCCTGATTTAAATCCTTTTAAGATACATATATACATACATAACCTCACGCCTGTATTCCCTGATGGGGTAGGCAAAGATGCATTTCTACACCCACATTTCGCCAGGTATGTATCAGTCCCACGTAATAGGGGGCGAGCCTATTGCCGTTTTTCGGGCACAATTCCAGACTCCGTGCTGCTATTGAGAATTTCCTGATGGAAAACCCAATAACACTTTGCCCGACCCGGGATCGAACCCAGGACCTCTAGATCGCACGGCACATACTTGTACCGCGAGACCTGGAGGCAGTTTCCTTTTAAGATCTGCATCGGAATTTCGTAATGACTCCGATAGATAAGCACTTCTTTGTATCCTGCTTTGTCAACGCTAGAAATGAGAATCCAATTTGCAAATACTTCATGGAATGAAGTCTAATTGCATCAATAGTATTTGCAAATCCTGTCTCATGTTAAGACGCGTGAAACCTTTTAACCCGGAATAACTAAATTAATTGTGAGTAATTTTAACTATTTATCGATTGTCTTATCTTCTCATATTTACATAGTATTAGTGTGGGCTTAGAGCTATTTTGTTGACTATTGCACTTTTTGTAGACATTGCATTTCGAAATATCATAAGTAGCTACTAGTAAGGTTTAGGCGCGCGGACGAGAATGTCGGCGGTCGTGGGTTCTAAACCCAGGTATATGTACACCTGACTTTTCGAATTTATGTGTGTATTCACACTGAATTATCACGTACTTTAACGGTGAAGGAAAACATCGTGAGGAAACCTGCACACCCAAAAGTTCTTAGGAATTTCTTAGGTGTGTAGTCCGCTAACCCGCACTAGGCCAGCGTGGTGGACTAAGGCCCAAACCCTCTCAGTTGTAGAGGAGGCCTATGCCCAGCAGTGGGACGTATATGGGCTGATGGTGATGATGATTATGAATAATTACTCAATAAAATTTAAATATGCTTTCCGAATTCCCAATTCGCCTAATATTTTACTCAAGTGTCAAAACTATCTATTGCTTCTATTTAATATAATTGCAAAATGTCGAAACAGCGATTGTGTAGAGAAATATACGAGCCATCGTTAGTGCTTTAGACGGCGTGGGGACCTAGTATATTCCCCGCCACGTGTGCTTCATATTGGATGGCCCTAAATTATGTACACCACCGCCCGGATATATATCTAAAATTTTACATCTGTTACGCTACGTGTATTTGATACTTGTTAAATTTTCATGCACCATTCTCCCGACGTGTTTATGGTACGAATGCGTGGGCACGTATGTCGCGAATTGCTATTCCATTTTTAAAATGTCAATGTTTTTGATTGTCTATGGTTTTACACCTTATGTACCGTGGTTTCTAGAATGCTTCACCTCTGATGTATCTATTCTTCTCCCTCCTTGAAATGGCCCTCAAATATAGAAATAAAACCTGGTGTTATTAGTGGCCTGTGATCCTAGACACTCGATCCAATTACCTAATAAGACAGCGTTATTGGTTTCTCGGCAGAGAAAAGAGAACTTGACTAAGGCCTAAACCCTGTCAATGGTAGAGAAGGCCCGTGCCCAGCAGTGGGATGTATATGGGCTGATGATGATTGGTTTCTCGATCAGTTTTCAATAACAATACAGAGAATAATATAATGATGTCATCTGCCAGAGTACCCTAGTCATTGACATTGCCCGCAGGATTAGCACGCTAAAGTGGAAGTGGGCCGGCTATATCTGCCGACGGACGGATGGCTGGTGGAGCAGACAAGTATTGGAGTGGAGACCGCGCTTAGGCAGACGTAGTGTGAGACGTCCTTTTTTTTACGAGAGGAAAGCCCATTTAAGCTCCCTTGTTCGGTACCTCGGGGGAGGCCGAAAGGGGTATGTCGGGGTCTCTGACCTTCCAACTCGGCGCGCAGAACAATAATTGTCCGCTTAGCTGAGTTGGGTCCCTAACCAAAATCCTACGCCAGCATACCGACTAAAACCTCTCGGTGACCATCTCGCGTATTAAGGGCGGTTTTGCGCCCTCAGCCGCAAATCTCAGGGTTGCTGTCACCACTGTGTACCGCCCCTGCAGTTTGCACAGCCTCCCCAGTGGCCCCTGTTAGTCGCCTCTTACGACAGGTAGGGGATACCGTGGCGGAATTCTTACGCCCCCAATCCATAGTCCGACGAGTTGAGAAATGTGGCGAGTAACGATTGGATGAGGGCTGCTCAAGACCGGAATGGCTGTCGGTTTTTTGCGGAGGCGTATGCTCAGCAGTGGACGACGATAGGCAGGAGTATAATACAGAGACTAAAATTTTGTCCAAAAATTCGCAATCATGCATTCTACTATCTGGGATTCTATCCACTTTTTCCTTACTCCTCCGATATAGATGTGACAAGACTGTCAACGCTGGAAGCACTTGACACAGCTTACCCAAAAAGGTTACCAAAAAAAAAAAGCAATCAAAACAATGACAAAATAACGCCAACATTACCCGTAACAAATGTTCGCGTGGCATCCGCAAATCGGAATCTTTTGTTACCTACTACGAGCGTTACGTTCCGTAACGCAGCTGCGTCCGATTTATTACTTAACCTTTCCTCTTCGGATAGAATTGAACACAATAAATTATACTTCAAACCCAAATAAGGCCGGTAAGTTACGACGCTTAGAAACACCGTCTAATCGCCCATCAATCTGCAATCTGCATAGATTAGATTCGGACCTTTGAATAATATTGAATACATAAAGGCTATGGTGTATGTACTTGGTCGAGAATAAGCCTTTTTTTAACGAGAGCAAAGTGCCGTTAGCTCCCCGTTCGGTACCTCAGGGGAGGCCGAAAAGGGTATGTCGGGGTCTCGGGCTTTCCAACTCAGCACGCGGTATTTTTCGCTTGACTGAGTTTGGTCCCTAACCAAAAATCATACGCCGGCATACCGATTAAAACCTTTGGATGGCCGTCTTGCGAATTTTTGGCGGTACGAGAGATACTGGGCGGTAGGCGCCCTTAATTGCTTCCCGCTGCCGCCCGGCGCTTAGTCCTAATGTGGACTCCTCTGTAATGGACGGACTCAAGGAGTCGCCCACTTGAAACTATTTTTGACGCTCATTTGGCACCAAAAGGTCGCGCACCTCCCCCGTAGCACGCCCGACAATCCCAACCCCTATTAGTCCCGCCTCTGTAGAGAATGAGTTTTGTTGGTACCAAGACAAATTCACTCAGCAACTCACCTTTTATTCTATAAAATTAATTTATATAAAATATAAATTTTATGTTTGTATGATATTCATAAATACATATAAACTCACGCCTGTATTCCCCGAAGGGGTAGGCAGAGGTGCATTTCTGCACCCACATTTCGCCAAGTATGTATCAGTCCCACGTAACAGGGACGAGCCTATTGCCGTTTTTCGGGCACATTTCCAGACTCCTCCTCGTGGTCTCGCGGTACAAGTATGTGCCGTGCGATCTAGAGGTCCTGGGTTCGATTCCCGGGTCGGGCAAAGGGCGAAATTGGGGTTTTCCATTAGGAAATTCTCGGTAACAGCACGGAGTCTGGAAATGATATTCGTGTCGCCATATTTATATCGACTGGAACGGTTTGCCAATAGATGCTAGAACGATCACTACTATGGCAGAAAAAAGATATAACCACGAATATTAAATGTATGTAGTTGTTAGGAATACGTATTTTTTTATTTTATTTTTTGTTTTTTAATAATGTCACGGTGTTTGCAATCACCGTGGCTATTGTCTGTCTTAGTTTTACGTCTTTATACATACTGTATGTTGTGCATTATTATTTAATCCCTTCACTCAAATATTCAACTTTTTCGATGAAGCAGTTAATAAAACAGAATAACACTATTAGATAAATTCTGTGTACAATCTAAGTAATGGAAAGGAACGTTCAAACGCTCTTCCTATTTTTCTTACAACTTTTAGGGTTCCTTTCACGATTACGATTGCAGTTTTATACGGCGATAAATTTTGTACAACAATTAATAATAAATACACCCAACAGTCACATACATAGTTCTGATCCCATACTAAGATACAAGTCTTGTGTCGTGGGTATCAGAAACTACGAGAGACTTTTTGGTCTCACATACACCCAGACCCGAAACAAATATTTGTGGATCACACAAACATTTGTCTCGGTGCGGGGATCGAACCCGCGGCCTCTCGTTTCGCAAGCTGGTGTCTAGCCAACTGCGCCACGGGGCTGTCAAATTGAATGTCCTAATAATACTACAAAGATGTCTTGTAAATTTTATCGCCTTATTAATATCTTAGTTACTATTTGTATACCCGTCCATTGCTGGATGTGTAGTCCTTCTCCGCCTAATATGGTTTTGAGATTGACGGTGGAACGCGTGGCCTTGTGTCTAATATGGAGTATGACGTCACCACAAGTGTGCAAAGTAGGTGCGAAGCTGGGGGCACCTTGGCGTCCCTAAATAAGTTATTATTTAGGAATCTCAAGCGGTAGCGATCGCGAATCGCGAATTTTTCATTAGGAAATTCTCGATAGCAACATGAAGTCTCGAAATGTGCCATAAAAGCGACAGTAACAGAATAGGCGTAAATTTGTTTATTGTGTGGTATTCTCAATAGCGGCACGAAGATTTTTATTGTAGTTAAAAACAGAAATAGTCTCGATTAAATCGCCTATTATCCACTGCCAATCTTTTTGTGCAATTAATTTATTATTCAGGTCCGTATACGTAAGTTCCACTAGATATACTAACCAACATTTGACCAACGAAAGTCACTCATTAAGAAACTCCAGTAACATTACCTCATCCAATTACGTCACAAAAAAGTATCGAGAACCCGCGTCGAGGCTAAACGTTCGTATACTTTTTTCTTCACGAGCGGCTGGGCTAATGAAGTTTGCTTTGTGGACGAGCCGGCTGAGGGATTTACTGAGATGAGACCTCGGCTATTCCGCCTTTACTGGAATTATTCTGCCCATTAGTATGTAGTAATACCCTGATAATCATTTTATCCCGTCTGTTTTGGCTGACACCAGACTGTTTGTTTCGGTTTGGGTAGAGGCTAGTATGTGTGGTATTATAGACTGAGGTGTTGTTAATGGTCTATTGGGATAGTTTTTTTTTCCAATTTATAGTATGTTTCATTCTATTTTTACAATTAAGTGTTAGCTTATATTGTATGTCTATTTTTGGCTTTAATATCGATACCAGTAGTGTTTTATATATTGCATATAATATTCATTAGTCAATTACATTCGGTCAATCATAGCTAAAAACGAGTGATAGAGTCAGTTGTGCGCGAGCAGTTGAAGTGTTTGTTGTAATAAATTTTATTTAACTCTTCATAAGAATGGAAATAATTCACAAGGATAGCCGTATAGACAATTTATTATAGAAACTAGGTAATGGGTTCGATTCCCGGGTCGGGCAAAGTGTTATTGGGTTTTTCCATTAGGAAATTCTCAGTAGCAGCCCGGAGTCTGGAAATGTGCCCGAGAAACGGCAATAGGCTCGCCCCCTATTACGTGGGACTGATACATACTTGGCGAAATGTGGGTGCAGAAATGCACCTCTGCCTATCCCTTCGGGGAATACAGGCGTGAGTTTATGTATGTATATATGTAAATTTATTTTCTTTTTGTTTTATCTCTTGTATTGTTATAATTAACTACATAGTTTTAGATGTTGTTAATTAAGTATTATATCTCATACTTTTTACGTACTTCTATCCCCTGTTTTCATTTAATAACCTAGATATACGCGGTTTTTACTGTGTCAAACAAACACGTGGGGATGCGAGCTTAGTTTAGGTTCTACTGTGGTTGTGTGTAACAAGCTCAGTTTTTATATATTTATTTTTATTTATTTACACTTTTTCAACATTAAGTATAGAGGTGGACTTAATGCCAAAGGCATACTCTGACTGTCAACCTCTGGGTGATGCGGAGATAAAAAGGTAGGTGCATAAATAGTTAAATGGTTAAAAGATGTTGATGCAGTTTTCATGTTAATAAATAAATTCATCATTATCATTATTCGCAGGCGATATATTTCAGTCCAGTTCAGTTGAACTCATAAACATAAAGCACTGAATCTGTCCAAAATAAACGCGACTCGAGGGAGCCAGTATGACACTTTTTCACTGTATATTATGTGATAAATTCAGCTGCACTAGTTATTCAGGACTAACTTCTTTGTATCCCTGGCGAACGTTTAGCCCGCTGACAAAGACAAACAGCTCTAATAGACGTTGCTTTGCATTCGGAATAACTCAAACGGGATATTCGTGTAGAACAACTGTTTTCTCGCGGTTTTGTTCGTTTTCACCGTGTTATCTTGTATATTGCTTTTCTGTTGTGATGCTTCAACTAATGTTCTTTTTTGAGGCTTGCCTAAAACATAATTTTAGAAGACAAGCAATAGAAAGTTATGCTCATACTCGTCACGCTGGGCAGGCGGAAGATTGTAGTGGTTTTCGCAGTGGTGATGCTGCTGCCCGTCACTTGAGACTGATGATGATGATGGTGATATGAGTATGAAAGATGAAAGAATCTCTATCTTGAAACAAATGCCGTATGCCAATGTGCATGTGTGCGTGCGTGCGTGCATGTACACATGTCAACGTGGTCTTCTAAATCTGTATGTATTTTGCATATTAATGTTGGTTTTGTCGTTCTGCTTTTCACAGCATAAATCGAAAAATAATATTGCCAATCGGAATGGGTATTTTTTGTTCTTCACTGCATTCAGCTCACAGCGATCGACGCCTGCATATTTTGATCGTTGAAAACACACCAAACTAGTTTGTAGATTGCCAAAAGCAAAACTGCGTAGCGATTCGAAAAATCACTCGTATTTGCAGCTGCACCAATTTAGTACAAGTGAATATACTATGTATACAAGTATTGTTTAATATATGTATGTTATGTAGATCAATTCAGAACCCATGAATATTTTAACTCTAAATAATAAACACACCCTACAGTCACATACATAGTTCTGACCCCACACTAAGATACAAGTCTTGTGTCGTGGGTATCAGAAACTATGAGAGACTTTTCGGTCTCACAAATACCTAGACCTAAAACAAATATTTGTGGATTACACAAACATTTTCCTCGGTGCGGGGATCGAACCCACGGCCTCTCGTTCGCAAGACAGTGTTTAGCCAACTGCACCACGACGCGATATAGTATCTATATAATTATGTTCGATGAATGACTGTCTGTCACCCATGAGCATGTGCAATCAACAGGCCATAGATTACATTCCTTTATAGTTTAAAATGTTCCATTAGGGTTATTTCAATGAGTTATAAAAATTGTATTAAATACGCACCATAATAATATGCTGGATGTTAATACTCAGTCGGATTAAAATGGGTGCAGAAACATATCTTTGCTTTCTTCTTTGGTTAAAAAGACATGAACACGTCATATTGGAACAATGCTCGTTTTGTTGACCTTCGCGCACAAATCTAAATCTGGGCACATGCCACTGAAAAGGGTTTTTATTTAATGAATTAGAATAGCAATCGGTATTGTGAAGAAAGTGGTAGTATATAAGATGTACATCACATATTAGTTGAATGTGTTCGGTATAGGATAGAAAAAGAAATATTATTAAGAGAATTAACATACATACATAAACTCACGCCTGTATTTCTCGAAGGGGTAGGCAGAGGTGCATTTCTGCACCCACATTTCGCCAAGTATGTATCAGTCTCACGTAATAGGGGGCGAGCCTATTGCCGTTTTTCGGACACATTTCCAGACTCCGTGCTGTTACCGAGAATTTCCTAATCGAAAAACCCAATAACACTTTGCCCGAACCGGGAATCGAACCCAAGACCTTTAGATGGCACGGCACATACTTGTGTCGCGAGGCCACGAGGCAGTCTTCTTCGGTAGTATAGTGGTCAGTATTAAGAGAATTAAATATAAAAATTATAGAATTACGATCGTTTCAAAGCATATTATCAAAGACTTATATTGAGGATGCTATTAAAGTATATAAATTTATCATAATTTAAAAATGTAATTTCGTTTTTTTTGTCGTAATTAATTGTAAGCATCTAAAATAATAATAAAGAAAGAGAAATAAAAACAGTATGTAAAAAGAAGCTAGTTGATACAGACAAAATCGCGAGCAGGAGGTACTATACAATAAATAAGGGACCCAAATATATTGCTAACGTCACGTACGAACTAAAGCGCTTAAAGCGCAGGAGCAGAATTCGTGGTCAGAAGCCACTTTAAAACATACAGCACCACAACAGGGATTTATAGCCCAACCTTCTTGGTTTAGTGAATGGAGTTGTTTTAGATAAACAGTGATTCTGCGGGCATCGGTTTCCTTCGATTTACTACCAAATGTGCGGTGAAGTAATACATTTCGCCTCACTTAGGGCTGCGTGTTTGAGTAATGAGTTGTTTGCCGAGTTTTATTGATACGTTTTCGCATTCGATGTTTTTCGTATGTGGAATGCTTATTCCAAAATTGAATTGAATCCTGTATTTTGTATACCGACCTACTTGGTCACCAGTATATCCAGCCAGTGTTGGATTTCCATCCTCGGATTTGTCGAACGATCAGGCATGACGTCATAAGACGAAGATAGCCTTAACAGATCTTTGTCTCGTATGTCCAATAGTGAACGTCTTTTAGTTAATGATGAAGACATACATACATACATCCCACTGCTGAATACGGTCCTTCTTTATTTTTAAGAAGAGTTAGGTCTTAAATACTGTGTTGCTGTCACACAAATTTGTGGACCTAGCATTGCTATGAAAAAACTTGTAATGACTATTTAGATAGGCAGGTTTCCTCTCGACGTTATATCTCTTAATTTAAGTTTTTTAACTTTTTTTCATAAAGCCAGGCTAATTGCTTAATTATAAAGATTTGCATTACCAAAAGTATCAAATGTCTATAATCATCATCATCATTATCAGCCTATAAACGTCCCACTATTGGGCACGAGGCTCCTCTACAACTGACAGGGTTTAGGCCTTAGTCCACCACGCTGGCCTAGTTCGGGTTGAACTTACACACCTAAGAACTTTTAGGTGTTAAAGTACGTGATAATTCTTTGTGAATACACACATAATTTCGAAAAGTCAGAGGTGTGTGTCTGGCTGTCTGGGGTTTGAACCCGCGACCGTCGAGATTCTCGACCGCGTGCCTGAGCCTCGAGGCCATCACGAATGTCTATAAGCCCAATATAAATTCTGAGACACTTACTTTACCATATCAGGAAAAGGCTAAGATCAATTAAGAAGCAGTATTTCTCTTTCAAAGAAATAGTTGCGCATAGGATCGTTTACGTCTATTGAAACAAATATACGGCAAAGTGATATATTTCCATTCACTATGGCTGCGTGTGTGAGTAATGACTTGTTTACCGAGTTTTTATTGAGGAATATGCGCAGCATTTGGTGATTTGGAAATGCGACATGTCTCATAACTCTTTAAGACGACTTCTAAGCAATGGCGGTACTTCCATAGAAGCCCAAAAGCGTTACACGTTAATTGTTTAATGTCTAGTTTATAATTGTTTATTGTAGGGTCAGTATATTCTCATTTAAATGTCAAATTGCTTTTGTTAAATAAAGATTTAAAGCTTAAAGAATTATTATTCAGAATATTGGGAGGTAAAGCGAGCCATTGGGCTTCTATTCAAGTACTGGTCTGTATGTATATTGTATGTATACTAGAAACGACGTATCAAAGAAAAAAAGACGAAAGTTCCGATTCCGCTTAGAGTACGTGCACCCCTCACATAACGCGTAAGTGGCTAATTAAAAGTCTGTGCGTGGATATAATCAGGGAGCGGCAAAATCCTGAAACCAATCAGTATGTAAATATGTCTTCCGCTTAGAACGTGGCGTGCATTCGTCATTTGGCGTCCGTATTTCATTAATTTAATCAATAGGCGCAATTCCATTGTGGATTAATTCGAATCCAGTTTTGTGGACTCTGAGATACGGGGTATCGATGCAAATACCGCTTTCGGTACACTCGATCCGAGAGCCCTGTTGAACAATCTGCGAAGATGAATTAAATGTTTGCTGGTAGCTCTCGAGTATCGTCTGCTCTTGTTTGAATACCGTTTATTATATTTGCTGTGATGTAATACCGGGTTGTGAAGACTGTAGATGTATTTAAATTTTATAACCATTCCTATGTACTTATTTAATGAAATATATAATGTAGCGAAGGGAACAGTTTCCATAACCTTCGTGGTCTTTGCCATTCCAGCTTGAACAAAAAGATACGTAAATTATCCGCCATTTGTACCTTTCGATGTATATATGTTATTTTATGTTTTATGTTTAGTGTACAATAAAGTGTTAAATAAATAAATTAATTAATTAATTTCTATTATCACGGGTCTTTTAAGCGTAGCGTGAAGAAGTTTTTTTTTAGTTTTCGAAGTATAATATGAAAAAATCAATATATTTGCAACGAGTGACTCCAAACTGATATAAACTGTAGTGGGCTGATTGACTCACAGCAAACAGCTGCTTTACACAGCCCCGTGATGCAGTTGACTAGACACCAGCTTGCGAAACGAGAGGCCGCGGGTTCGATCCCCGCACCGAGGCAAATATGTGTGTGATCCACAAATATTTGTTTCGGGTCTAGGTGTTTATGAGATTGAAAAGTCTCTCGTAGTTTGTGATACCCACGACACAGGACTTGTATCCTAGTGTGGGTTCAGAACTATGTATGTGACTGTTGTGTGTATTTATTTATTTATTCACTTCAGAAAATTATTTCCAACATAGGTATGTTTATTGCGTAATGGAGTTTGTAGGTAGGTACCTATAATAAAAATATAAACCACTTTTCGCCGCGCCGTTTGCCGTGCTGGTAATGATATTGTTAACGAAAAAACCCAATAGCTCTTTGGTAGTCCCAGAAATTTAACTGCGGACTTCTAGCTTTCAACGGCATGCACTTATAGCGCGAGGCCAACAAGGCAGTTTTTTTATTGTATTTTCAAATCTTGCAGGGGAGAAACATCGGTATGTTACTTTCGAGAAGAGGAAACGACAATGTACTGTAAATCTTCACTATTCCGATAAATTCTCCATACTTTTTCAAATAAGATAATCTACCTTGCTCCAAAGAACGCAATAACCAGCTTAAACGCTCCAAGTCAATCTGTGAGATATTTATCACTTGACAACTTTTAGCCTCCATCGAAAACCGATTGACCCCAGATATTTTGCAAAGAGCGCCCGATCGTAAAATCTATCTCGTGAAAAGGTTGTCGGTACCTGTCATTTTATTCCAGCGCAAAAACTGTCCGTATTATGTTCCCGGGCACGTTTCAGCGCTTTTTGCGCTTAATAGCACAATGCGTGGTGGCTTGCACATTTCATGTTGAGTGTATTGATGAATATAAACGATTTGAACTAAACTCGTAGCAGGTTTTCTGTGGCTTAGCGAAGACCATACACACATAAACTCATGCCTGTATATGCCTGTATTTGGGGAATACCCCAAACGGGTAGGCAGAGGAGCATTTCTACACCTACATTTTGCAATTGTATTTTGTCGTGCGTAATAGGCGGCGAGTTTCTTGCTGATTTTCGCATACATATCCAGATTCCGAGCTGAAAAATCTGATAACACTTTGCTCGACCAGGGAATCGAACCCAGGATCTCTAGATCACACTGTACATGATTGAACCGCGAGACCACGAGGAAGTCTATGTATGTCTGTATATGTATAATGCGTCACAATTCATTGTGAATACACACGTAGCTTCAAAAATAAGGTGTATGGGACTTGAAATCGCAGAGATGGTGCCTCAAAAACTAATCGTTGAGGCTATCACAACGTTCCATATAAAAGGAACGGGCCTCCTCCACAAAATGGAGGGTACAGGCTTAAACCCTGATAGGGTTGATGATCTGACCTGATGAGGCTGGCCTGATACTGATTAGCGGAGTTGACGAAAGTAATTAAATTAAGCGCAGTGTATAGTTCCATTTATTTAAACAATAGTGTACTTTTAAAGGGAGGTTAGTTTTCCTTTGTAGACGCTGGATAATTTTTAAGAATGAATCATTTCAATGGAAGACAAGAGTAATAAGTACATAGTGTATTCTGTCCTTCTCTTTTGAGGGACTCTTGGCGTAGGAGGAAACGGGACATAAAAATATTTAAGTAGTAAAATATCTCAGATTTTTCAGTAGGGCACTTAATGTATAAATGTAGACGATAAAAATAAATTTATATGTTCAAATAAATGCTTCATTTCAGTTCTAGCCTGTTAGGTTCGTTTATTGCGTAATGGAGTTTGTAAAAAATTTGCATAGTAATTGTGAATCTATTTGCATTATATCAAAATAATTTATTTCGCCTACCCGAAAATTGTGGAAGGTTACATAGGACACTATCTCTAAATGTAGTCCTTTGGTTGTGATTCTCTTTGTAAACAATCTTGATCGACTGTTTTTAGAAAGGTAAATAAGTGTTTTGTAATCCCTCGTAATCTATACTAATTTAGCCAACCCTAAGCACACACCTCTGACTTTTCGAAGCTATGTGTGTAATGTGTATTCACAATGAATCATCCCGTACTTTAACGATGAAGGAAAACATCGTAATGAAACCTGCACACCTAAATGTTCTTAGGAATTTCTTAGGTGTGTAGTCCGCCAACCCGCACTAGGCCAGAATGGTGGACTAAGGCCTAAACCCTCTTAGTTATAGAGGAAGCCCGTGCCCAGCAGTGGGACGTATATGGGCTGATTAAGAAGAAGAAACCCTCATTTAGTGATCTATAGTTTTTTGCGTTATAGGGGAGGAGCTATTATCGTTTACCGGTAATATTTCCAAACTCTGTGCTAAGAATTTCCTTACAGAAAAATCTGTGTAATACTTTGCCTGCACCTAGATCGAACTAACGGAGAACCAAATAGTTCATGTGGGTAAAGGACTCGTCGAAAAGTTTCATCACAATATTATCCTTCAACTTTAAATGCTTGATAATTCATAAGAATACAGACAAAAATTCAATCTGCGTATGTCTAGGTTTGGAACGAGTTACTACTGAGTTAGTAACAGAGCCCCTTGTGCATTCCTTTTTGAAGTATATTATTAAAATAAGCAGCCCCGTGGCGCAGTTGGCTAGACACCAGCTTGCGAAACGAGAGGCCGCGGGTTCGATCCCCGCACCGAGACAAATGTTTGTGTGACCCACAAATATTTGTTTCGGGTCTGGGTGTATGTGAGACCGAAAAGTCTCTCGTAGTTTCTGATACCCACGACACAAGACTTGTATCTTAGTGTGGGATCAGAACTATGTATGTGACTGTTGGGTGTATTTATTTATTTATAATAGTGCATAGCAAAACGGTCTCTAATTTAAATTAAAACTCAGTAAGAATATTCTAGAATTCTTAAAAAAATCCTCATCACGTACTCCACAAACTCCAGTAACAACGGTCTTGTTCAAACACATTACACACAAATTCAAATTATAAATCAACTCGCGAAACCCTCGCCGCATTCAATTAACATTTTTTTATACATTTTAATAATGCTCCTTTTTTCCTGCGTTGTAGAAAAAAAATTCTCGACCGTAACTCGCGGAGTCAGGACAAAAGTAATTACAAATGTTAGTTTCGTCGGAGCGTTTCGTTCATTAATATGCTAATGCTGAGCCGGGAGCACCATCGAACTTCGAATTGGTGGAAAAAGTACCCGGCTACTGTAAAAAACGCTACCGAATTCCAACTGCAGTGTATTTTGATACGGTGGTTGATTAAACTTGATTTTATTGCGGGTTTAACTTGAATTTAGAGTTTGTAATTAAAATTTGCCTTTTTATTTAAAAGTACTGTAGAGTTATACATATCAGTATTTGCCTCGTGACTGCCTAGTGGTCTCGCGGCAAAAGTATGTGCCGTGCGATCTAGAGGTCCTGGGTTCAATTCCCGGCCGGGCAAAGTGTTTTTGGGGTTTTCCATTAGGAAGTTCTCAGTAACAGCACGGAGTCTGGAAATGTGCCCGAAAAACGGCGCAATAGGCTCGCCCCTTATTACGTGGAACTGTTACACACCCGGCGAAATGTGGGTGCAGAAATGCAGCTCTGCCTACTCCTGGAATACAGGCGTGAGGTTATGTATGTATGTAGTATGTGATATTGCACAATAATAGGATGTAATGCTTTTATTTAGGATAGGCAATTTAGTAATCATAATCATCATTAACAGCCTTTTTTACGTCTACTGCTGGACATGCCTCTCTTATGGCCTGCCACCAGTGGCAGTCCAGACTGGACATCGAGTCCAGACTCGATTTTCGGCCCTCTTTACCCAACCTCTGTCAGTCACCTTGCGTAATTCGTCACACCTAGCCATTTATTAAGTAATATTGTCACTGGGTAACATCAACCTCCTTATTTATGATTTACCTCTTCATCCAGCCGCTGCCAGCCACCTTGCATATATCGTCACTCCTAGCCAATTATTTAGTAATCTTTTCACTGGGTAATAGCACAAGTGTACCTCCTTATTTATGTTAGTTATAATCACAGTTAAATAAAAGGGTAATTTGTTTGTTAGGTTTGCATGTGGCTTGAGGCCTAATCATCGATAGTTTCGCCTGTTCTCCCTTCGTTTTGGTATGATCGTATTTGTTTCTTGCCAGTTGACCCTCTATTTGGACCATTCTTTATCTACCGTAAGATACTATGTTGTGATTCCTAGGAAGTTGTTGATGATTTGCGATGATCATCACGAAGCATCATATATTTCTAACCATACCGATTCAATGACAAGAAATGTTTTTTCTGTAGTATTTATTACCAGTTGCTATTTTTAAGCGAATAAAAGTTTTGACATCGTTAAAAATCTCTACAAAGTTTTGCTCTACAAAGTTAACCAGAGAGAATGATGCAGAAAAAAAATACGTTGTAAAACTGAATTACTGCGCAATTAAAATTTGAACACTGTCACTACGCCATGTTAATAAGATTATTTTTTATTTATTTATTTTATTTATTTACACTTTCTTGCTTGAACAAAAATATATGGAGAAAAAAATAATATAAAAAATAACAATAACAAGAGGCGGTCTTATCGCTCTAGGCAATATCTTCCAGACAACCTTTGGATGGATAATAGAACAGGAAAAATAAATTATATTATTCATTCGTGTTCTTTTGAACCGAAGTTGCTTTCATCATCATCATCAACATCCTTTGTCACGTCTACTGCTGGACATAGGCCTCTCCTATGGCACGCCACTGAGCTCGATCTTTGGCCCTCCTCATCCAACCGCTGCCAGCCACCTTGCGGAAATCGTCACCCCACCTAGCCAGAGGGCGTCATACACTACGTTTGCCGAACCGTGGTCTCCACTCTCGAACACTTTTCCCCCAACGATTAACTGTTCTGGGACAGATGTGACCTGCCCACTGCCACAAGGATTAGTGAGCTGAAGTTGCTTTGTGTCTTTTTAATTCACACACCTTTTTTCTAGGGTAATTATTAAAATTTAGATATCCTAGCTGTTCCTTCACCCCAATTGTGAATGTACAAATGGCAAATTCAAGAAGTGCTGTAAAGCGTTAGGATAAAGTTCGTGCTTTTATCTAAATTTCGCTCCGGTTATGTTTGTCGTGATGGCCTCGAGGTTTAAGCACGCAGTCGAGAATCTCATCTCAGGCACACACCTCTGACTTTTCGAAGTTATGTGTGTATTCACAATGAATTATCGCGTACTTTAACGGTGAAGGAAAACATCGTGATGAAACCTGCACACCTAAAAGTTCTTAGGAATTTCTTAGGTGTGTAGTCCGCCAACCCGCACTAGGCCAGCGTGGTGGACTAAGGCCTTCACCCTCTCAATGGTAGAGGAGGCTCGTGCCCAGTAGTGGGACGTATATGGGCTGATGATGATGTTTTATCTAAATCTGCAATTATGTTTTTGTACGGAACACGGCTGTTACCCGAGGACACATAATTTCCATTAGTGCGGCTCATCGTAGATAATCCTTGTTGAATAATTTATGCGTGTAGTTGTATGTTTTGTGAGGTTAGCGTGTTAGTGCGTCCAAAATATTTCCATGGAATTCTTTATTAATATGCGCTGATAAACTCTCGTTTACTTACAATACGGTTTCTAATATGTCGATCCATTTTGAAAAACAGCTCTTACAATAATTAGTTTCCGAGTTTACAATTTACATTTAAAATTTCTGGGCACTTTCCGATTATATTACCGGGTTGTAAGATTCGTCGAAGTCGTGATGGCCTCGAGGTTTAGGCACGCGGTCGAGAATCTCGACGGTCGCGAGTTCAAACCCCAGGCACACACCTCTGACTTTTCGAAGTTATGTGTGTATTCACAATCAATAATCACGTACTTTAACGGTGAAGGAAAACATCGTGATGAAACCTGCACACCTAAAACTTCTTAGGAATTTCTTAGGTGTGTAGTCCGCCCACCCGCACTAGGCCAGCGTGGTGGACTAACGCCTAAACCCTCTCAATGGTAGAGGAGGCCCGTGCCCCGCAGTCGGACGTATATGGGCTGATGATGATGTTGTAAGATTCTAATACTAATGCAAAAAAGGTTAAAAACGACATGTTTAGTTTCAAAAGAGATCTTCAGGATTTAGAATAAGTTTTTTTTATATCTTAATTCTGCTATGAAATAAGGTAAATTGTGATGTTCTTCCTATTCATCGGGAAGGAGATCCTTAGTCCTTAACATCATCAAATATCATGTAAAATTCTGAGAAATATGGTAGCTTTGTATATAAAAGATATTATGCTTACTCGTTATATAGAATAAGGTATTAAACCACTCAACGGAGCCTATTTATCGAATAAAAAATGCAAACAAAATTAAGTGGTATTAAAATTCATTGCATTATATTTTTGGCTGGGTGTTCCCCCGTCCTACATTTGCTTTTTGATCGAGTGGAGCTCCTGATAACTGTAATTATTCGGGCGGGCTGCCAGAGCGTGGCAACATCATTACTTGGTAACGATATAGCATCAGTCATCTGTACTATGTTTATGGATTCAAGTATATAACATTAATTACTCGTTTTAGATTTAGAGGCTTTAGTTTGTAGTGCCAGACATTTTTGACATTATAGGTGTAGTAAAATTGGGCCGCAAGCCGTGCCGGTAACCCACATGACGCTGTATTCATCATCATCATCATCATCAGCCTATATACGTCCCACTGCTGGGCACGGGCCTCCTTTACAACTGAGAGGGTTTAGGCCTTAGTCTACCATGTTGGCCTAGTGCGGGTTGGTTGACTACACACCTAAGAAATTCCTAAGAACTTTTATGTGTGCGGGTTTCCTCACGATGTTTTCCTTCACCGTTAAAGTACGTGATAATTCATTGTGAATACACACATAACTTCAAAAAGGGTTTTAACCCCGCGACCGTCGAGGTTCTCGACCGCGCACTTAAATCTCGAGACCATCACTACTCTAGTGACGAATACTAAAGATAAATAACCTAAGATTTATTCAATAAAATACGTAGAATATTCACAAAAACTCGTTATAAATTCCTCAGAGCTTCAGGAAATGTAGAAAAATTTCTCATTTGCATTCGCTCTAAGCAACACGGCTAAGTACAAGAACACGGATGAGACCACGAACTCAATTATCGATAAGCGACGGTAATAAAGATTCGGTATTAAAGACTCATTTCTGTCGGGTGTTTTTTTTATCTTAATTTTTTATCGTGGGTGCGGTAAGGTGGTGATAGGGCACGTTTTATATGCACTTAAAGGTGCAAGATAACACCTCCTTTTTCGTATTAATTCTTGGCAGGAGTCTCTGAGGTGTATATTAATTTTATCACGATGGTTGTTTGCGATTAATGGATTTGGCAAAAAAAAGATATTCCCAGTCGTATGGATTACTTTCTCCGTTTAATTGCTTTTAAAACTAATGTTCAAGACACATACAACATACAAGTCATGATGGCCTCAAGGTTTGGGCACATGGTCGAGAATCTCGACGGTCGCGGTTCAAACCTCAGGCACACAGGTAATTTTTTGTGAATACACACATAACTTCGAAAAGTCAGAGGTGTGTGCCTGGGGTTCATCCCATATACGTCCCACTGCTGAGCACGGGCCTTCTCTACAACTGAGAGGGTTTAGGCCTTAGTCCACCACGCTGGCCTAGTGCGGGTTGGCGGACTACAAACCTAAGAAATTCCTAAGAACTTTTAGGTGTGCAGGTTTCATCACGATGTTTCCTTCACCGTTAAATTACGTGATAATTCATTATGAATACACACATAACTTCGAAAAGTCAGAGGTGTGTGCCTGGGGTTTAGGGGTTTGAACCCGCGACCGTCGAGATTCTCGACCGCGTGCCTAAACTTCGAAGCCGTCACTACTTAATAACTTAACCACACCTAAACTACTGAACTAATTTGTGTGGAGGTAGATAGGGCTTGGAGAATATACATAGGCTATTTTGTTTAAAATTGCACTCAGACAAGTGGAACCAAGCCAGATAGCAATATTATCCATTTATAATTTCCATAATGATGAGCTGAAAAGGCTCACGTAAATTTATTAACATACGCTCAAGACAAGCTTACCTGTTCCTAATTGAATGCAGCCAGACTTATACTAATAATTCATCATCATCATCAGCCCATATACGTCCCACTGCTGAGCACGGGCCTCCTCTACAACTGAGAGGGTTTAAGCCTTAGTCCACCACGCTGGCCTAGTGCGGGTTGGCGGACTACACACCTAAGAAATTCCTAAGAACTTTTAGGTGTGCAGGTTTCATCACGATGTTTTCCTTCACCGTTAAAGTACGTGATAATTCATTGTGAATACACACATAACTTCGAAAAGTCAGAGGTGTGTGCCTGGGGTTTGAACCCGCGACCGTCGAGATTCTCGACCGCATGCCCAAACCTCAAGGCCATAACGACTAATAATAATTAAACCGACAAAACTTTCAACACAAAGATTCCGAAATCACCGCGTTAGAAATTTGTGTTCATTAGCAGAACGGATCTCATTCGACCATACTTCTAATCTTGGTTAATATGGATTTACACAACTTTGTGCCAGCTGCTTAATCCAACAATATGTTGGGCCAATAAAAACATACCCTAATAGCAATTAAAACGTACTCTGCGTTCCCCCATTGTAATTACATTGTTTACATAGTGGTTAGCGATAATTTAAGAGCGTTAATAAAGAGATTAAGCAGTGGCCTCGAGGTTTGGCGCGCGGTTGAGACAAAATCTCGGCGGTCGCTGGTTCAAATACCAGGCTCGTACTCTCACTTTTCGAAGATACGTGTGTATGAATAAATTATCACGTACTTTACCGGTGAAGGAATACATCGTGAGATAACCTGCACACCTAAATATTCATAGAAATTTCTTATGTGTGTAGTCCACCAACCCGCACTAGGCCAGCGTGGTGGACTAAGATCTATCTTTTCTCAGTTGTAGAGGATGCCCGTGCCCAGCAGTGTGACGTATAAACGGGCTGATGATGCATAAAAAGACTTAGAAGAATAATGTTATTCGATGGATTTTTACGCCCAATCCAATCCAATCCATCAGCCAATGGAAGTCCACTGCTGGACATAGGCCTCTCCTAATGACTTCCACAGGGACCTGTTAGAAGCAGCCTGCAACCAGCGACGTCCCGCGACCTTTACTAGGTCGTCCGACCAACTTGTACGCCCACTTATCGTCAACTACACGTTTTGAAGTGCTCTTTATAGATTATGAGTACATATGTCACCGTTTATCGATCACATTTTCAGACTTCATGATGCTTCGGTGAATTTTCTATTCGAAACTCCCAATAACGCTTTACCAAGAACTCTCAACCGAACCCGAGATTGGTAGAAGTAACTGCAGGTTGTTCTGATCAACATATTAGGTGTGTAGTCCGCCAACCTGCACTAGCCCAGCGTGCTGGATTAAGGTCTAAACCCTTTCAGTTTTAGAGGGGGCTTGTGCTCAGTAGTGAGACGTATAAGGGCTGATGATATTGATTAGTACCAGGCCATTTGTATCGAGGCCCAACCTAGCTATGAAAAGACTGCCCATTTTAGTCCATCATTCATAGATAGACTTCAAATAACCACCAAATTATATTCCAGTACTTCAAAATATGAGTAACACATCATTATTATCAACCGTCATATTACGTGACAATTTACTAAAACATCCATCGATAGACGGAAGCGTGATTCGGTTCCCAAAGGTATGAATATTATGAAATAATTTTCGCATTTCTCTCAGATAGTTCCCGTTAAATCCCGGCAGTTCATATCTATAGAATTCCTAACATTACAAGTGGCACGTGATCGCACTGTCTATGTCGGCATTATCGGCAGTATTAATGTCTCGGAGAATAGAAGGGTAGAACAACCGGTGCGCTATGAACTGATCGAACCGACCATTTGGTTTAAAATTCATTGGTTGTGGGTTAGTTATGGGTTGAAGAATTAGCTTGGGTTTATTTGATTAGCTTAATGAAAACTTTTTGCAAAATGAAATGGTTCTAAAATTGTAGTTTTAGATACATACATACATAAACTCACGCCTGTATTCCCCGAAGGGGTAGGCAGAGGTGCATTTCTGCACCAACATTTCGCCAGGTATGTATCAATCCCACGTAATAGGGGGCGAGTCCATTGCCATTTTTCGGGCGCATTTCCAGACTCCGTGCTGTTACTGAGAATTTCCTAATGGAAAAAACCCAATAACACTTTGCCCGACCCGGGAATCGAACCCAGGACCTCTAGATCGCACGGCACATACTTGTACCGCGAGACCACGAGGCAGTCATAGTAGTCATCAGTAGTTTTAGATAATTGTACATACATACATACATACATGTATGTGTGTCAAACATCGTGATGAAATCTGCTCACATAAAAGTTCTTAGGATTTTCTTAGGTGGGTAGTCCGCCAACCCGCACTAGGCCAGCTTGGTGGACTAAGGCCTAAACCCTCTCAGTTGGAGAGGAGGCCTATGCCCAGCAGTGGGACGTATATGAGCTAATGATGATGTACTGGAAGGTATATCGGTTGATACAGACAAGAGGTAGTTCAGAGCCTGTTTGTGAATCTATGTATTTAAGCATCTAGTCACGTTTAATTCAGTGGCGGTACTTCCATAGCAGCCCAAAAGCATTACACGTTAATCTTGTAATGTCTAATTCATATTTTTTTATTGTGGGGTCAGTATTGGAATTTTGTTAGTTTCTATCGAAGTACTGCCACTGGCTAATATCTATCATATTAGTAAGGAGACCTACATCAAGCATAAACAACAGCCCATAATTGGTATGAAATACCAATAATTTAAATACTTCTTATTGGAATTATAAGACATTTGAAGTGTGCCATACAAGCTGTTTTGTCAAAAAACTCCTTTAAATATCAAATAGAAGTTCGTCAATTGTTCTTCTTACGCAATCCTCACATCACACATGTACAAAGTAACGCCGCTGAAAATAACAAGAAACGACAGAATCAGTCAAACGTATGAGCAAACACGAGCCGCCACGGTTCGTTAAGTGTATAGAAAAAAATATTCTACCCGTTTCGCAGGGTGTAAATATGATAAAATACACCGCGAATATGAAGATTTTACGATACGCAGTCTGACTGGGTACAGAAATTTCCTGCAGCATCGCTATACTCGTATATCTATGCGGTCGACCTGACATCGCTAAAAATAGTTGAAGTTGCAGGATATTCTTCTTTTATTATCATCATCATCCCATTTACGTCCCACTGCTGAGCACGGGCCTCCTCTACAACTAAGAAGGTTAAGGCTTTAGACCACCACGCTAGTCTAGTGCCGGTTGGCGGACTACACACCTAAGAATTTCTTAAGAACTTTTTCTTCGTAACATTTGGCCAGAATCCTACAATTTGTGCTCTTTTTAGCGTAGCCTCAAGAAAATTCTTAGTAAACCGACATGACTATGGTCGTCTACGTTACTTTATCATGACAATTTTTTACTGAATCACTAGTAGTCAAAAAAGTCACTAGTTTTCCGCGTCAGCATAAAAAGCAACAAAAACTGACTTCAAAAGTAATTATGTCCGCGTTAATTACAGAGCAGTGAGTTTAATATTTCAACTGCATAACTAACTGCGGGCGTGGCCCATACGTCCATTACAATAACTTTCCACGAACTGTTCGCAAAACAACAATGTTTCTAATTTTATCACCAACCTTCCGTCAACGAAGCGTGACGGAATAACATTATGCGGCGTAGAGATACATAAATTACTTAGATCGTAATACACAGATTTGACTAAAGTTGATAGTTTTAAATTGTAAGTTTATAGGAAGAAAAAATTAAGATAATCTGCATACACAAGACTTCTTCATAGTCTTTAGCTTAACGTAGTATGACCTGCCCTTAATTCAAGGTAGATGATAATAAAAATAAAATGAATAAAATTTTAATGAATATTTCTAATTTCTTCTTAAATTTGGTTTAAACATTAGCAAATTATCTATAACAGAACGGAGTGGGGAAGTATGTCCCTAAAAACAAAAATAACAGTCCATTGTGTTTGACAGCCCCGTGGCGCAGTTGGCTAGATACCAGCGAAAGGAGAGGTCGCGGATTCGATCTCCGCACCGAGACAAATGTTTGTGTTATACAACAAATATTTGTTCCGGGTCTGGGTGTTAGTGAGACCGAAAAGTCTCTCGTAGTTTCTGATACCTATGACACAAGACTTGTATCTTAGCAGAACTATGTCTGTGACTGTTGGATGTATTTATAAATTTACTAGCTTTTGCCCGCGGCTCCGTCCGCGTAGACTACAGGGTTGGGTTCAGAAAGAAAATAAGTTGTAGTCTATTTTACTCCACAGAGTCCCATTTATATCCATATCAAAAATTGTTTACATCGGTCATATGACTTAGGCGTGAAAGCATAACAGACATATAGTTACATATACATAGTAACAGTCGTCTACACGTCGTTTCATCATTCTAGCTTCAAAAATTACGAATTTCCACACAAACTTTCACCCCTATTTTTATTTTATCCCCTTAAAGGTACATTTTTTACAAACTTTTAATGTCATATTTATTTATATCTAATCAACAGCCTAAAAAATAAGTTTCAAGCTTCTAGCTTTAAAAGTGACAATACTTCCATACGACTTTTCATCCCCCCTTTCAACCCCTTAAAACCCCTTTTCCGGGATAAAAAGTAGCCTATGTCCTTTCCCAGGGTCTAAACTATCTGTGTACCAAATTTCATTTAAATCGGTTCAGTAGTTTTAGCAGGAAAGCGAGACAGACAGACAGACAGACAGACAGACAGACAGAGTTACTTTCGCATTTATAATATTAGTAAGGATTTTTATTGTGTCATATAACTGCTGAAAGATATGCACTATTTAGTACAGTTAAATAATAAACTGCATTAGAAAAATTATAGCCACCTCTATTACTTGAACCTTCCGGAGATACACCTGAGGTATATGTGACCTAAAAGCGCAGAATACCAAGAATATTATCGCCTAAAAACAGAAATAAGTGAAAATGTCAACAATGACTGTGTGCCGTATAAATAACTCCGTGCGACACGTGAGAAAAATATCTTCTGAGAAAGATTCATGTTTCATTCATTTTTCACTTTTTCATTCATTCATTTCATTCATTCATTGTTTCAATTCATAGAAAGGTGATACCGGTTAGCATAAAATAATGCTCTATAAAAAGTTATGAAGCTACTACTTTGACGAAGAATGTCTCTTAAAAATCATGATATAAATTAAAATCAACCTTCAAATTTAATCAATCAATTCAAATCAATCACGACAGGGTCTGTCTATTACTAATAATTTTTTTTTAACACTAGCTAACCCGGCGAACTTCGTTCCGCCTAACAGCCGATTGTTTTATTTTTTTAGCCTAAGTTACTCCTTATAACATAGCTATCAGAGACTAACCGGAACAAACAGACAGACAGACAAAAACGGACAAACGACACGGGGACTGCCGCGGGGTCTCGCGGCACAAGTATGTGCCGTGCGATCTAGGGGTCCCGGATTCTATTTTCCGGCCGGCGAAAGTGTTTTCCCATCAGTAAATTCACATTAGCAGCACTGAATCAGTAAATGTGCCTGAAAAAAAAGTGCCAATAGGCCCGCCCGTTGTTACGTGGGACAGATACATGTACATGGTGAAATGTGCGTGCAGAAATATACCTCTACCTACCCATTCGGGGAACAAAGGCGTGAGGCTATGTATGTACAATTATGTATGTATTCATACAAAGACTTTGGGTCTCCTAGTCAGTCAATCAAAAAAAAAATCAGTCTGGTCAATGGTGAAACACTATTTTTTCTGACACTTGTACACACGCGTGTACCAAATTATTAAATTAGGTCCTATCACACCACACATCCGCCACTGTAACTCCTGTGCTCCAGGATCAATAGCAGCACGCACAGTATCGACGCTGAGCAATGAAGCTCAGCGGATCTAAGGGGACCTAAATTTGTCATAATCCCGCAACGAAGTTAATCAGAAAGACAAAATAAAGGAGGAGTTGGAAAAAAACAAATTATTAAATGTTTAATTTTTAGGTAGCTCCAAGTTTTTTTTTACGTTTGGATCACAACTGAGCACACAAAATCCGATTTGAATATCTGTAAAATCCGGTGGGTGAAAATAAGCATTATCAATTTGTATACTCGTACGTGTGTTTTTTATTACGATATGCTTTTGTACAATTGTCGTTTGTGATTTTATGTGAGTGATAGGAATTTCCCAATTTTACCTTTCTTATGGGAATAAATTACCATACTAGTCATAAGCTTTGTTTTATCGATCAAACATGAGGCAATGTGTTTAAAAAAATACGCCACAACAAAGTTTTTTTTTTATTCTGCAATCTTAACATAATAGGTACGGAAAATTCTATGGTAATCGATGAAACAGTTATGACGTATAGGTAAATGTAACAAAAAAATAAGTTGTTGGGTTCTACGTTATCGAAATTCTCAGTCGCAGTCCAGAGTCTGGAAATACGCCCAACAAACGACTTTTTTTGTATAACTGCAGCAAATGAACAATAATGTCCCTTCTGGTAAACACGACGCTGTAATGGAGCGTCAAACGGCGAGAAAACCTGCTACTATGGTTATGATATTAGAGATTAAAAAATTATATTTAAGTTTTTAAGGTAAATATTGTGCACTTATTCTATCTACATGAATAAATAAAAAAATCTTTATTTTAATTGTAAAAAAAGTTTAATAAAAAAAAAACATCTAAATACGTCACTTCAATATAAGTATCTATCGGATTAAACACCCAGTTACAACTTTAGTGACCTCAATACGAGGCAATTCCCACGTACTTTGAACGGTAAATGCTCTACGCTGCCACTTTCCAAATCATATTTCAGATTATTAACTTTAAAACCCGCATATACCTTTAAAAATGCGAAAATTCAGAAATGTTGAATGAAAATCCCATTTTTCACGCTCCGAGCTACAGCATGGAGAATAAATTCTAAGCTATTGTAGGTGCGAAGCTCTAGGGAGTAATATGAATATGAAGGAGTCATCGCATTATCGAAATCTATCTTTTCGTACTCTAAATGTATTTCTTTGGGGGCGAAATATGCTAAGTGAGAATAAGTTAGCATATACCAACTTCATTGTAGCGAATATTTTAAATTTCCACTCGGAGCGTACGATTTATTTGTAAATATTGTAGGCGAGAGGAATATTTGAATATTTTCGAATTGCACTACCATAAAGTGTTCATGATTGATAGCGCAACTATTTGTGCACATGGTGCAAATTGTAGGAACATAATATTTAAAATATATGCACTCCTGTATTCCGGAGAGTTAGGAAAAAAATCAATACAATCTATTTCGCTAGCTTCGTTTGAAAGCCAACGTAATAGAGATTGAGTTCATTGCCGTTTATCGTGTTCAATCCAGACTCTTAGCTGTTATTGAGAATTTCTTAATAGAAAAAATTCTAATAACGCTTTGCTCAAGTCGTGTATCACATTAGTTGTCCATCTTAATCACCTCTACCTACTACTTCGGGGAATACAGGCGTTATGTTATGTATTTTTGTATGTATCATCATCATCAGCCCATATACGACCTATGGGCGCGGACCTCCTCTACAACTGAGAGGGTTTTGGCCTTAGTCCACCACGCTGACCTAGTGCGGGTTGGCGGACTACTCACCTAAGAAATTCCTAAGAACTTTTAGGGGCAGGTTTCATCACTTTTCTGTGCCAGTACCTATATTAAAAAATCACATAAAAATTACGTCTTATTCAATCTGGACCAGCGTAGTCTTACTATATTTCAGCGACAAGAGATTTTACGTCATCGCAAACATCCCCCGTAGATAGGCGGATATTGCATTTTTCGGCAGTCAACCTTTTCTCCATGGAAATTTGAAGTTTGTAAGTTTTAATATGGAGCGAGGAATGTACAGGTAAATCTGCAGCTATGCAAGTCTTTTGAGTAGTCCTTTGAGTAAAGTATTTCAGAAGTAACTACGTAAAGATTTAGGTCTTTGAACTACGTTGAAATTAAAAAGTTGATGGCCTTTGGCTATCGCTTTTACATAAACACTCACCCTGACTCCCGAAGCAGTAGGCAGAGGTGTATTTCCTTACCTGGCTATGTTTTAAGTCCCAAATAATAAAGGGCGATGATATAAATAAGCAGTGATGGCCTCGAGGTTTAGGCGCGCGGTCGAGAATTTCGACGGTCGCAGGTTCAAACCCCAGGCACACACCTCTGACTTTTCGAAGTTATGTGTGTATTCACAATGAATTACCACTTGCTTTAACGGTGAAGGAAAACATCGTGATAAAACCTGCACACCTAAAAAGTTCTTAGGAATTTCTTAGGTGTGTAGTCCGCCTACCCGCACTAGGCCAGCGTGGTGGACTAAGGCTTAAACCCTCTCAGTTGTAGAGGAGGCCCGTGCCCAGCAGTGGGACGTATTTGGGCTGATGATGAATAAAGGGCGAGTCTGTTGCCGTCTTTCAGGCACATTTCAAGCTTCAGTGCAACTGAGGCTTTCCTAATTATTATTTTTTATTATATTCTGGTGCCAACGAAGCAGTTTTACGTACGTTAAGTAAGAAAATAGTATCGAGCAATAAGCAAAAGGGTAAGACTTTCGAAATCTAAAACGCACAAAGAAAATCGCAACTAGACATAAACGGTTGGAGCATCTCGGCTTAAATTTCACACTTGGGACACCAACATAACCATCAGATCTTTACCAAAGGTTTTTTCGAGCCTATTTATATTTTAGGCTTACGCTCGAAGCTTTTATCCAAAGTCCTTTAGTTGGGAAAATTAGTTTTACAAGCGTAAAACTGATATGACCACTATATTTTATGGACGTTTTATTATCTTTTATCTCGTGTGGACTTGTTTTACCAACAAAATGAAACATACATACGTAACCTCACGCCTGGGTTCCCCGAAGGGGTAGGCAGAGATGCATTTCTGTACCCAAATTTCATTCCATACGACCATAGGTATTAAATGTATGTGATTGTTAGGAAAACGACAAAATTTTTATTTTTTGTCGAATTTTTTTAATGCTAATGGATTCGTAATCACCGTAGCTATTACCTGCCCCAGTTTCCGATCACGGTCTGAATACACCCTATATATCGTACGTAAGAGGGGGCGAGAAACCTTATAACACTGTCCAACCCACGAACTGTAGACCCCACGGCACATACTAGTACCGTGAGACCACAAAGCAGTCAGTCACAAAATAAACACTTTTTATTGGGTGTAGTTATTTGCTTCGCAGTTTGAGTAATTAAAGTGTAACGGTCAACATCGCCGGGTGGATGTTTGCCAAAAGAAAACCATGCTTTTGAATTATGTCTGAGTTTGTTGGAGGCGGGTTCGCGGTAATTCATCGTTCAAGCCAATTTAGTGTTACAAGATGGGAAATTTTAAACTTATTAATGTGTGCCCGCCAAGTAACATACTATTATGTTAGCAGTAAATCAGAGCTAGTTTTTATTAGCTTGCAACAGCTTAAAAATGTATGTTTTTTTGACAATAATATGTATGGTATGTTAAGTCCATTTTCATCATCATCAGCCCATATACGACTGCTGGGCACGGGCCGCCTCTACAACTGAGAGGGTTCTTAAGTCTATTATTCTAACTAAGAATAATAAATTATAAATATACCAACAACGTCTTGGATACCGAAAACACGAAAACTACTCGGTGTTACAAAAGCATGAAACAAATATATGTGGTTCACACAAACATTTTGTCGTTTCACAAGTTTGTCTTATTACTTGCAACACAAAGGCTACCATCAACCCGCATTAGGGCAAGGTGAGTCATTGAAAATGCTTAAACCACTGCAACAGTAATTATAATACTTGACATTTTAAGATCTATTGACTGAACCTAGTGGTCCTGGGTTCTATTTCCGGGCCGGGTAAAGTGTTATTGGGTTTTTCCATTAGGAAATTCTCAGTCTGGAAATGTGCCAGATAAACGGCAATAGGCTCGCCCCCTATTACGCGGGACTGATACATAATACCTGGCGAAATGTGGGTGCAGAAATGCACCTGTGCCTACTCCTTCTGGGAATACAGGCGTGAGTTTATGTGTATATGTATACATTTTAAGATGGGGCGAACCGGGACCTAATTTCCCATCCAAAGAAACAGATTTCGTAACTTATTTAATTTATCTATTACTATTCAAATGATGTTTTACTTAAATTTATCATGATTCTATAATATTCATCTAACAAACGCTGCCATTAAACCGACAAAGTAAAATTTGCTAAGAAATAAAACCGAAGTACGTCGGAGTGAAGAAGACAAATAAGAGTTTGAAATGAAGCAATCATTCAGGAAGAGGTCTGCAAAAAACCTCCCGAGATCCCGGAGCGATGTTCCCTGAGGATCGTACATTACACGTATTAGCGTTCTCCTGCGTTTGAGATTGGAAAATAACTGAATCGATATCTCTGCATTTTTAAGCGTTTTTGAGATTAGCCGTGTATACAAGCTGACATAATTGGTGATTTAGTCGTGATGGTCTCGAGGTTTAGGCACGCGGTCGAGAATCTCGACGGTCGCAGGTTTGAACACCAGGCACACACCTCTGACTTTTCTAAGTTATGTGTGTATTCACAAAGAATTATCACGTACTTTAACGGTGAAGGAAAATATCGTGATGAAACCTACACACCTAAAAAAGTTCTTAGGAATTTCTTAGGTGGCCTTAACTCTCTCAGTTGTAGAGGAGACCCGTGCCCAGCAGTGGGACGTATATGGGCTGATGATGATGATGATAATAATTGATGATAGTGGTAATGTTTTTTGTCGATTTGGGATCATGTATTATTATTATTTTTTAATAATCTCAATACAATTATGTATAAAGGCAGACTTAATGCCTAAGACATTCTCTCACAGTCAACCTTAGGGTGATGCAGAGATAAGAAAGTAGGTGCATAAATTACGATAATATGGTAAAAACAATATTAAGTAGACCACTAATAAAATACATAAATGTAATACTAATAAATATTATATTTACACAGACAAATAAATAGACATACACATATAACATATAAAATACTATCATGGTAATTTATACTTTATAATAAAGAGAGTCAGATTTGTCTTTTTGTTCGCAATAAATTGATTCAATAAATACTGAATCTATTAGAATTATTTTTGATATTGAAATAGACAGAGCCTTCAGACTTTTATTCGGGCTCATTTCCAGATACCACGAAACTGAACAATTCCTGGGTTCTGGAAATACCTGAAATATTTAGCCTGATCCACAAATGAGGTATTTTTTATGGGAGGCAAACTTTGTGCCTATTTCTACAAAATACTACAACATTCAATATTTCAAAGCTATAGCGCAGACTTAGCCTTACGAAGAAAATTTAAGAGACAAATGCGAATGTCCTAACTAAACACAAACGTGTATCCACCACATTCACCACGCGTGAAGTGTCCCTTATTTATGGCTCCCCTTTCTATACAAAGGCTGGTCTGACTGTATTTTGTACGACGGCTTGAGTTACGATGAAAGGGGATAAAAAAAATATTTGTGAAAACGCTGACAATTATTTGGGTAACCGCCGTGTTTTTCAAGTTATGTTTACCTTTATAATGAATTGTGTCCTTAATAGTGAGGTTTTTTGCAAAATAACATTTTTATACGTCCTAGATATTTTCGGGTTTCGGTAAAAAATCTTTAGTAAAATTGTCTCCACAATTTTCGTTGTGCGTTCAGATAGTTAATTTTGTCTTTGTACCTGTTGGTTTGTTTTTTAATCCTTTAAAAATCCAACATTTTTCAGGTACCAACAAGGCCTAGCTCTCACTCAATCTATCTCACTCCTAGTCTCCAGGATCCCATGTAGTTTTTTTTATCAAAATTTATCATGATCAGTTCAGTAGTTTAAGCGTTTAAGCGTAAGGGACTCACTTTACATCTAAATTAGTTAACATTACCGAACGCCACATTAATGCTGAGCAGTTAATGAAGTGGTAAAAGTCCTTAACAAATTAACTTAACAAGATTCGCTAGTTTTAAAGTTGTTAGCCAAGTTGCGGTTGGAACTAGGAACAACAACACTTGCAACCTCCGTTATGCAAGGAGATAGCCGCAATACAATCAACCTTAAGGAAACTTCATTGGTGTCTTCAAAATAAATTCAATATAACCTTAGTCATAAATACTAGGTCAAACCATTGAATGCTGGTCAGTTTAAGGTAGTCTGAAGTCTTTAAGGTAGATCTATGTCAAGCAGTGGACGTTTTTAGGCTGATGATAAAAATAAAGATGTATTATATATTATTTTTCATAACCAAACGCATAATTATAACGACTGATATTATAGATGTATGGAATGGATAGTTCATAAATAAGTTTCAAAGGTAAAAATGAGTTTTTGGATGAATACAACTGTTGTCAAGGTATCTCTATCTGCCCCGCGAGATTATAGGCGTGATTGTATGAATATTCCATACTGTGTAAAGCTATATTCATCATCAGCCCATATAGGTCCCACTCACTACACACCTAAGAAATTCCGGAGAACTTTTAGGTGTGCAGGTTTTATCACGATGTTTTCCTTCACCGTTATAGCAAATGATAATTCATTGTGAATACACACATAACTTCGAAAAGTCAGAGGTGTGTGCCTGGGGTTTGAACCTGCGACCACCGAAATTCTCGACCGCGTGCGCATCTAAACCTCGAGGCCATCACTGCTATATCTAGCTATATTACTCATATATTATATTCTATAATACTCATGCTAGTACGAGTGCATATAACAACTTACTACGGCACTTAGAATATTTATCGATCATCAAACAATTTATCTACGCACGTTTACTCGTAGAACCGTGGCCTCTCGTTTCACAGCAGTCTGACTGCGCCTTGGACACTTAAATTACAAGTAATCAAATAAAATCCGTCTTACCGACCGTTCGCTAAGAGTGAGTACGTCTTAAAACCAGTGATAAATTTTTGGTGCGGTTCTAATCTTTATAGTTTTAGCTCTCAGTTGGTGCTAAATTTTACAAATAATATTTAGAAATAGACGAATATAAAAGTAGTTATGAAAACGCATACTTAGTACGTATATTTTTTGAATTGAGTATTAGTTTTTATTATATGTTATTTCTTATTGTTATTATTTAAACACTTGCGTACATAATTTCAAAGTCAAAGTCAAAGTCAAAATCATCTTTATTCAAACAGACTTTTACAAGTTCTTTTGAATCGTCAATATTAAACTATTTTTTTTAAACTATTGCCGCTTCGAAACGTGTTATCGCTGTGGAGAAGAAACGGCTAGAAACTCCCTCAGCAACACGAAATGTATTTTTTTTAATAATAAATTAAAATTATAATTACATTTTTTTAATGTCATAATATATAAATTTAACCTTATGTATGTCATAACGATACAAATTGTAGCAACGAAACTTCTGATCGATTTGCTTACTCCCAGGGCTTATTGTCTCCAATTTATTTTATAATTTCAAAATTTACTTAAATTGTGACCACCCACTCTATGCTTCTGATCTCTC
The DNA here is from genome assembly GCA_907164795.1 of Hemaris fuciformis. Taxonomy (NCBI): domain Eukaryota; kingdom Metazoa; phylum Arthropoda; class Insecta; order Lepidoptera; family Sphingidae; genus Hemaris; species Hemaris fuciformis. Next base: position 5,454,384 of record OU015454.1, read on the forward strand.
CAGTCCATCTTTAAAACTTTACGTTTTTTGTCTCAATTAATAACATACATACATACATACATACCTAAATGACTAACAAAAAATCAAACCGAGAACAACTGAAAACCGAACCTGATTCCCCTCGGTCGTAGGCACCAATTTATGCCACTACACTAACGAGCCATATTTCCATGTAAAATATTAAATTTTTCAGCGCTTTTCGTATGTCGCCTGAAACTGTGAAATTGTATTTCGTGTAAATGTCACACTACTTGGAACCGAGCACAAAAGCCTCACAAACCGAAACCTATGCTCGTTAAATTCCATACATGTATTAATAACATATCTGCTGTATATATTAAAAAAAAGACTTCAATTTTCTGCCGACCGATTTCTAAAAATCCGCTAAAAGAACAAAATTTTAAGTAGAATTTTAAATATATTTAGAAACACCGAAACACACAAAAGAGTATATGCAAAAACTGTAAGTATTTAAAAAGTTCACATAATAAAATTTTTGTTGGTTTTCCTCATTTCTATAATTTTGAGGTTATAATTTAACGGTTTTTTAAATATCTCACGGCAGTTTTAAAAGCATTCCTAATAAGCGCCGATGACATCTACGTAGGCTTTATACTAATATTTCTCTATTACTTAGCTTATTTAAGAGATCCGATCAAAATTGGGATAATGAAAGTGTTCTAAAAATTGTTTCGGGTAAGATAAAAACAAAAATGGCCATGTGCGTTTCTTTGTTACGATATTACGCTTAAATCGCATAGCCAATATTAATAAAATTTGGTACAGAGATAGGATCTTGGATACAACCCATTTTTTTCACGGAAAATATTTCAAAGATTTGTTTTGAATTACGAAACATTGACGAAGAAAATCTATATTAAGGTAACTATACCCCCGAACAATTTTGTATTATACAAATAAAATAAAATATTAATACCAGGATAGTCACTATAATTTGGGTACTGAAATACTGCGGCTTAACAAGCCAGTGTTAACAAATGTAATTTGAGAAAAAATCCCCTGTTAACATACACAAATTGGGCACGATGCAAATTTACATATTGATAGGAACTCGAGAGGCCTGAGGGCCGTTAAAGCCACAATCACATTCAAACGCCTTCGTTAACCCGCAGCTCAGAATTGACCTCTGAGACTAGCCATTTTGGAGTCATTTGGGGATTGAAAATATTTTTAAGTGTTGTTTCTAGAGTATAATAGCAATAAATAATGAAAATAAAGTTATCATAATGGCAATTAAATTGAAAATATACTTCAAATATAATCTCTATAAAAGCTGGTTAAGAGTCACTACATATTATGCTTGATTCCGTAAGTTGGTAGATTCGACTTTCCCAACCTTTCTCTCCTTCACTCAATCCAAAAAAAATTATCTATAGAACTCACTTATCACATCTAAAGCTTAATAAAAAATGATATCTATTTTTTTTTAGTAACAATTTTTTTTTATGCCTTTTGTTATTTGTTATTCAGTGTATAAAACTATGCGTATAGATAAACCCTATTAAGGTAACTTACTATTGTAATAAGAATATTAGGATATAAATGCTGAAGCTCAGATAGAATATCAAAATGTAACCTGATGTCTCTTATATCCAACTAGATTTGCAGGCTTGCCTAATTGCCTCTGTACACGTCATAACAACGAAGGTTAAAGCTAGTAGATAGTACATAGTCTAATATTTTTTTCGATCATCATCATCATCATCATCATCAGCCCATATACGTCCCACTGCTGGGCACGGGCCTCCTCTACCATTGAGAGGGTTTAGGCCTTAGTCCACCACGCTGTTCTAAGAAATTCCTTTTTATTAATTATTTATTAGAGTTCATATCCAGGGCCAACTCTACTGTCCATCTTGTGACCGGGTATTTAAAACCAAGTTCGGCTTAGCAAGCCACATTAGGGCTCATAATCTTAAGTTGTATTCAGGGTCGCCGTCACCGAAATCGGTGTGGAGGGCTGTTTATATATTATATAAATATATTATAAACATTTATTACGAACTGTATAAATGTGGGTGTTAATAAAGAGTTATCTATCCATCTATTACGAAATAAATCAGTTGACAACTCCAAAAAATATACATACATACATAAACTCACGCCTGTATTCCCCGAAGGGGTAGGCAGAGGTGCATTTCTGCACCCACATTTCGCCAAGTATGTATCAGTCCCACGTAATAGGGGGCGAGCCTATTGCCGTTTTTCGGGCACATTGCCAGACTCCGTGCTGTTACCGAGAATTTCCTAATGGAAAAACCCAATAACACTTTGCCCAACCCGGGAATCGAAAACAGGACCTCTAGATCACACGGCACATACTTGTACCGCGAGACCACGAGGCAGTCAAAAAAATATTATTTTATAAAAGATCGTTTCGCTTTTCAAAAAATATTAAAATTATCTTGGGAGGAAATCTGTTACGACAATCAGTTGCTATTATATTGAAATGAAATTGCTTTATTTAGTCACGTAGGCAATCAAATAGCACTTATGACAAGTCAATACAGAAAAGAAAAATCTTTTATTATTACATTATAATTTAACTATGGTTCATTTTATATAATTTGTACAAAAATATTTACGGTTTTTTTTATAATTTATTTTTAGTTTTCATCAGGAAATACATAATGTCTTATTATTATTATTTTAAAGTAAATAACGAGATGGACCTTGTGTATTTCCGAAACGTCACGTATTATTTTAATGGTACCACCGGATCCAAACGCGACCCTGACTGAGAAGACCCGGCGAAACAAACTCAGCGGGCTCACTTTACTACTGGAATTTACGCGGCGCGACCCACACCTGAGTAGATCCAGCGAGTCCAACTCAGTGGGCATGTATTTGGTCCAGTAAGGATAACATAATTATATTATATGACCTGCCAAATAAAAATTGCCTTCTTATTATTTATTTGCTCGAATTATTTACTCGATCGGTCGTCATTTTATTTTTATTTTATTTATTTTGTGCACATTTTATATTAGATATCAATTTGTATATATTTGATGTTTTTATAATGGTTTAAGTTACACTTGGAGCTTTGGGTTAATTTATATTTATTTATTCAAATGATTTGGTTTAAGAAAGAAGAATGTGAAAGGTACTGGGTTCCAAGATGTGGTGATGGCGATGTGCGGGAGAGATCTAATGCCAAATTTCCTTATCCTCTAAATACTGATTTATATTGTAGTATCCCCTTGTCATCAGAACACGTTTAATGTGCACCTTAAATGAATTATCTGATAGGTCAGTTACAGATTTGGGGAGCTTATTGTAAAATTTAACGCAGTTGCCTATAAAGGACTTACTGTTTTTTTCTAATCTTAATGAGGGTATCACAAGTTTATGTCTACCCCTGGTATTTACATTATGTATATCACCAATTTTACTAAAGCTAAATACATTCTTACGTACATACATAATATTTTGATAAATGTATTCAGACGGCACGGTCAGTATATTACAGTCCTTGAAAATGGATCGTAAGGAATCACGGCTACGTAGATCATAGATAGCGCGGACTGCTCTTTTCTGTAGTATGAAAATGCTGTTAATATCAGCCGCCGATCCCCACAATAGAATGCCATAAGACATTATACTGTGAAAGTAAGCAAAGTACACTAACCTAGCCGTTGAAACATCCGTGAGTTTTCTTATTTTACGAATCGCAAAAGCCGCGGCACTCAGTTTACTAGATAATCGCTCTATTTGCGGACCCCACTGCAGTTTACTATCTAGAGTTATTCCTAGGAAAACAGTTGAAGTCACCAAGTCAAGTGTTTCTGCGTTTAATGTAACAGGTGACATTACATTCCTAACATTTGGTAATGTAAATCGAATGCATTTTGTCTTTCCTGCATTGAGTAGAAGATTATTACATGAGAACCAATTCAAAATTAAATTAAGTACATGATTTGGAACAGCTAGATCTTTATCCTTACGATTTATTTTAAATATTAGTGACGTGTCGTCAGCGAACAAAACTATGTCTGTAAATTTCTGTACCATGTAAGGGAGATCATTTATATAAACTAGAAACAAAAAGGGGCCCAGAATGGAGCCCTGTGGAACCCCTATTTTGACTGTTGATCCTACTGAGGTGACGCCGTCCACACATACTTTTTGTTTATTGAAATTATATTCTTTGTGCAAAGAGGTTCAAGCCAAAGGAATAACCAGCCAGTACACTTTCGTAACGCAAAGATAAGAAGGAAGCAGAAGACGAACGCATTAAAACCTGATAGTGTGCAATGCGGTCCAAATGTCGAGTAGGTACGTTCCATTATCAGAATATTGGACTTCTAATAAAATTACTCGTCGAATTAAATCTTAGATGGTTCTCTTTGGTTTCCTTTATTGGTGGTACCCCGGCTGGATCAACCCATTGATGTCGCGCATCTGACTGTGACGAGTCCCTACTAAATATTTGAATGTAGATAATATGAATATAATAACTCATTTCTATTTAGAATTCAATTTTCTATTTAGCATTATTTGCTCAAGGGCAAATCCCTGAAAGCAAATCTAAACAGTTTTACTGTTTTATCTCTATAAAGTTTATTTTTATAATTTTCTTTATACTATAAATATGTCCTAACAGCTACAAGATAGAAAATATCAAACTTAGTAGAATGGGCCAATTAATCTCTATAATATATATGACGCATTTTTATGTTGCATTTACTTTTTGTAAATATTGTATATAGTCATCATTATCAGCCCATATACGTCCCACTGCTGGGCAACAGCCTCTAAAGCTGCGAGGGGTTAGGTCTCAGTCCACCACGCTCACCTAGTGCGGGTTGGCCGACTAACTCAACAACCAATATTACAAGAAGCATGTAGTTATCAATCTTATACAAAAATGTATATTTTAAACTAGAGGGAACGGTATAAAAAATTACTTTTTATGACTATGTCATTAATAAAATTACATAATTGATTTGCGTAATCTTATATTGCGAATAGCCTTCAATGTCTTAATAAAGTTTCTGCTATCATGAATACTATAATTTCTATAATACTCGTACAACTCGACAAATATTTGTCCTGGAACATTCGTTCACATTAAATGTTATTTGTCTGGATTCAACAACATATTTCGGGTAAATTTAACTATTTGAAGTTAATAGTCTGTTAAATATCCTTTTGTTATAAATTGTAAACAGTGTTAGTATTGTTTTAGTGTATTTTATTCCAGAAATAATGTTACCACTAATTCCTTTATGACACACGAAATGTAATGATATCAACTTCGAAATACTATACGAGTAATACATGTTTTTTTAAATATTAAGCTTATACATTATTTCCATATAAATAGGATTAAATTTATGTGGCAATAAATTATTTCTTGACAGAATAAAATAAATTATATTTAAAATAAAATTTTAATAAATATTTATAAAATAAGCACTATTTATTAGATTTTTTAAGAAGAATATTGCAGGTGTTATTTAATAGACCTGTACCAATCCAATTATATTTATACCATCACAGCTAAAACTTACCAATTTCACATGAGTGCACACAACACACCACATAATCCACTTCACTGTTAAATTAATTAATACGTAATCCTTACGCACACGAAAACGATATGTTAATCGATTCTGACACAGCTTTACGCATATCCAATTTATTCAAACGCACTCTCGTTCGGGAATATTGGGAGCTACGAGCGTACACGTGCGCCCTACGCGACGTTCCGCGAGTGACTGAATCTTGGAAGTATTGGGCCGAATGCGTTCGTTTAGCTGTGCATTTCGCAGTTTTTCCCAGGATGCCTGAATCACGTAAGCTAGAATTTGCATTGCTCAAGGTGACAGTGTCGTAGGAAAGGAAGAATTGGAATTCATTGGAGTTTTTGAATTGCTTTGTTTTATTAGATTACGAGAAGCGGTTGTTGGTGAGATTGTTTTTTTTTTCACCAGTCAGATTTGGATCTGTTGGATATGGCCAGTTAGATCTAAATCTTTCTGTTGAGTCAATATTAGCTAATTTTTTTAGGTTCATATCGTTTCATTTAGATTTGAAAAATAATTAAATTTTAAGTAAGTGAAAATATGTAACCTCAGAAGCTCATAACCACTCGCAACACTTCGTAAGTAGGTCGAGCCTAAATTTATGTTCAGTTCAATATTCAACAGTCACATACATAATTCTGAACACACACTAACATAAAAGTCTGATGATATCATGAACTACGAGAAACTTTTTGGTATCACAAACACCCAGACCCAAAACAAATATTTGCGCAACACACAAACATTTGTCTCGGTGCGGGGATCAAATCGCGGCGTTTAGTTTCACATGGCGTCTATTTAACTGCGCAACGAAGACTGTCGTTTCATTTTGTTCCAAATTCAAAAGAATTGAGAACAGGAGTAAAGTTCGCTTAGCCGCAAGCGGACTCGCCACTAAAAGAAACGAGGCAACAAGCCGATCACTTGAATCAGTTCTTTTTTAAACATTCGATTGAACTGTTGTTCATTCAAAATTGTCAGTTCCTCTATCCCGCATCAATCAAACAAAATAACATGACTGATGAAAAACAAATTACTAATTTAATCTGTATCAACAATGTGACCGTGAAAAATGACCCGTATAGTAATTAAACAAATTACGCACTTACAAAACTTCGCCTTTGCGTATGTAATTAATTTAATGAATGCGAAATTTCATTAATTTCCATAAGAGCGTCATTTTCAGCGGTGGTATAAATATAATCTGTAGCAACGGCCATTTGGAACTATTACGGGCTTGTTAAATTAGCACGAATGAGCTTTTGTCAACGTTAATAATCTAATTGCTGGGAACTGGCTTTTTAAATGTACACCTGGGTAATAGAATTTCGCGAAGCTTTGTAGTCTTGTTTCGTGCTTAATATAAGCCGATATACAGGTTGTATTCAGACCGTGATCGGAAACTTAAACTGGTAATAGCCAAGGTGAACAACTGAGAGGGTTTAGGCCTTAGTCCACCACGCTGGCTTAGTGCGGCTTGGTGAACTGCACACCTAAGAAATACCTAAAAACTAATAGGTGTGCAGTGTGCAGATTTCCTCACGATGTTTTCCTTCACCGGTAAGGTAAGTTATGATTCATTGTGAATACACACATAACTTCGGAAAGTCAGAGGTGTGTGTCTGGGGTTTGCAACTGCGGCCGCCGAGATTCTCGACCGCGCGTCTAAACCTCGAGGCCATCAATAATTTTTAACAATGTTATTGGTGATCTATCCGTGTTTTTTTTATAAATAAATACACCCAACTGTACATACATAGTTCTGACTCCACATTAAGATACGAGTCTTGTGTCAGGTATATCTGAAACTATGAGAGACTTTTCGGTCTCACAAACACCCAGAAACAAATATTTGTGAATCACACAAACATTTATCCCGGTGCGGGGATCGAACCTGCGGCCTCTCGTTTCGCAAGCTGCTGTCTAGCCAACTGCGCTACGGGGCTGTCAAATATACTTCCAAGCATACCAGCAAAACATAACAGGGTTTTCTCAAAGCAATAATATCAATGTTAGTGTTTCATTAATTCGCTCACCGCTTGTATGAAAAATGGGAGCCTTTTACAAGTCCTTCTTACGTTAGGTTAGTCGCTCGCGTAGTTTACTTTAGTTTCACAATTCAACTATAAATGGACGTTTTAAATTGCCGTAAAAGTTTTTAAAGCCGTTATATAATTGATTACTTAACTCAATGAATTTTATTAAAATAGTTCTGTTTGAAGTTCTTGGTCGTACGAAGGGGTAATGGAGTTTCATTGTAAGCCACCTGTTCGTTTTGCAGCATTTTCATTAATTCTCGTAAAAAATAAATTTTCAATAAGACTAACTATGCCGTGCGATTTCACTAACGTTAAAATAGATTGCTAGTTGTAGATTGTAGTTTTATCAACGTCGAACGTGGAAGTTGTAACAATAGGCTAAGGGAATAGGAAGTAACGGGAGAGAAAAGTATGGCCTGTAGGAGTGGATACTGCAGTCACGGAAGGGGAGGTTGGTAGTGACTGCAGTAGCTCGGGGGGCCGAGGTCGCGTACTCGTAGCTCCTATTCTAGGACAGCCCATGACCACTAAATAGGAGCATCCCTGACCGTCATCGTCACCGTCATATCATCATCATCATCATCAGCCCATATACGTCCCACTGCTGGGCACGGGCCTCCTCTACCATTGAGAGGGTTTAGGCCTCACTCCACCACGCTGGACTAGTGCGGGTTGGCGGATTACACACCTAAGAAATTCCTAAGAACTTTTAGATGTGCTGGTTTCATCACGATGTTTTCCTTCACCGTTAAAGTACGTGATAATTCATTGTGAATACACACATAACTTCGAAAAGTCAGAGGTGTGTGCCCCAGGCTTGAACCCACGACCGTCGAGATTCTCGGCCGCGTGCCTAAACCTCGAGGCCATCACGACAACATCATAAATAATCAGAAAGTAATTAAAACATCCAACGCAGATACATAGGCTTACAACTCTTTCATTGAAGGTATTAGACTGGCTATTAGTAACTTATGGAACTTACAAACACAACACTTGACTGAAAAAAGACTGAATGACTCAAAGAAACATTTATCCTAACGGATAGATTACTAAACAAATAATTCATATGTGATATAGTATAAATAAATAATAAATTAAATACACCCAACAGTCACATATATACCTACATAATATATAATTTACATAGTTAGATTTTTTTTTATTCCTCTGCAGCCCTAAAATGAGAACAGAAACTAGTTTTTACAAATTTTTACTAAGAATGATAGTGGTATTTCGTGTACATTTACATAATATATATACTTATGACTAATTATTCCATCATTATCTGCTGTAATCATTTTAGTTATATTTCGTATCCGCTTACAATGGTCACTAATGAATACCTGTCTAAAAAAATCTTTGATGTCAGTATCTAATAACGAGCTCTGTATTAATTTTTTGAATAAAAAAGTCAATCTAAATAAATAATAATAAATATACCCAACAGTCACATACATAGTTCTGACCCCACATTAAGATACGAGTCTTGTGTTGTGGGTATCAGAAACTACGAGAGACTTTTCGGTCTCACAAACACCCAGACCCGAAACAAATATTTGTGGATCACACAAACATTTGTCTCGATGCGGGGTTCGAACCCGCGGCCTCTCGTTTCGCAAGCTGGTGTTTAGCCAACTGCGCCACGCGGCTGTCAGTATAATGAAATAAGATAGACAGAAGGTCACACCTAGTGGATCAACACAGAAGAGGCCTTTGCCCAGCAATGGGACACAAAATAGGTTCATAAAAAAAAACACTTACCACCAGACGGTACCTACAATGCCAAGTAAAGAAAGAAATTAATTTAAAAAAACTTTTCATTTGTTCATATAAAACTTACCTTTTAGATTTAATCTGTGAGCTGAGACTTATGTACTTTATAAAATGAATCATTTATTTCAACCCACTTTTATATCGAAGTTTAGTAAAAGTTTGCAGAATTCATAATTCGGCTAATGTAACAATGTAAGAAAACCTTTAGACATGCAATTATATTGTCTTATCTTATAATTGTAAAAAAATGAATTGAATTGATCTGATCATTTCGATTTATTTATTTAAATAATAATCTGAATCATCACAAACATAAAACTTTGACTTTGGAGCCTTTCCAGCCTCAAAGCATTCAGTCACACAGATATTCTCAAGTCTTTTAACCTAAATTACTAAATAGGTCCGCTTATTATTTTTTACAATTATTAGGTGAGCCTATTACTGATTTCCACCTTCAAAATTTGATGCTGTTCCTGAGAATTTCCAAGCGTAAAATTTGTATCTTTATTTTATTTTTAACAGTCGCGTTAAATTATTAGGTGAGCCTATTACTGATTTCCAATTTTAAAATTTGATCCTGAGAATTTCCAAGCGTAAAATTAGTTTTTATTTTTTTTAACAGTCGCGTTAAATGTTTGTAGATCACACAAACATTTATTTACCTCTAATTCCAAAACATTCCTAACCAACCGAGAAGGTAACAAAAGTTAAAAATAAATATTTTCAAAACAACATAAGCTTCGCCTATGCACTATACCTCCCGATTCATCCGGCTTCGAACCGACAGAAGCTATCACGTTTAAGGACGCGGTTTACCAAAACCCCAATAGCCGTTGTCCATAAATTGATACCTAAAATACTGCGGAAACACATAGCCTCCCTCTGAGGTTGGAAGAGGAAAGAGGGAAGCATAATTGACCCTCCGGCAATCTTACTGACCAAAGGAAATGAGAGAGCAAAATTGTTATTTGACAAAGTTTCCTTCATTTTAACAGTTAATTGAATATGGTGTATTTAACTACATCTCACTGGGTTTGTTTGGTCGTGTATTGCATATTATTTAATCAAATTGCTTTATTTTAATTACATACATACATAGCCTCCCGCCTATATTCCCCGAAGAAGTAGGCAGAGGTACATTTCTACACCCACATTTCGCACATATGTATCAGTCCAACGTAAGCCTTTTGCTGTTTTTCGGGCACATTTCCAGTCTCCGAGTTGCTACTGAGAATTTCCTAAAGGTATAACCTAATAACAATTTGGCCGACCCGGTAATCGAACCAAGGACCTCTAACTCGCAAAGCACGTATTTGTATCGCGAGCATTAGTATTTTACACACCGTTATACACAAAAACATGAACCCGCTCAACCAAAAAATGGCAGACCTATTATGTGCATATATTATATTTGTTTATTAAAAGAATCTACTAAACCAAATCTAAAATCATTTCAGAGTAAGAAATTTGTAGACACGCATAAATTTTATTTTCACGTTATAAATGACGCGTTATTTTACCATAATAATTTACATACCGTTCCACATCTCTCGAAACCAAACAAAACAATAAAAGAACAAATTCCCCTAAAGCGTTATCGTAAAAAAGCAATTTACATCTGCACGTATCAAAACAATCATAGTAATGTGATTGATCGTCCCACAATAAAGAGCCTCTTACAAAAGGCGGTAATCTATAATCAATAATTCTCGACACCTAAGCTGGTGGCGCGAATTTAGAAGTGCTCGTCGTCACGTAATGAAAATATGAAAACGTCTATCCGGGTTTTTGCCGGGTAACTTCATTAGGCGACTTTAAAGTACGTAACTTTCTGAAAACACCGACGTTGATGGATAGGGGGCAACCGCGTAGGGATTGGAGGTTTCACGCTGCGGTCTTTATCCGAACATACTAAACCAGACTGCCTCGTGATCTCGCGGCACAAGTATGTACCGTGCGATCTAGAGGTCCTGGGTTCGATTTCCGGGTCGGGCAAAGTGTTATTGGGTTTTTCCATTAAGAAATTCTCAGTAGCAGCACGGAGTTTGGAAATGTGCCCGAAAAACGGCAATAGGATCGCCCCCTATTACGTCAGACTGATACATGCCTGGAGAAATGTGGGTGCAGAAATGCACCTCTACCAGTATGTACTAAACCAGACTGCGCGTATTCTCACTGAGAATGTAAACATCATCAGCCCGTATATGTCACACAACTGAGAGGGCTTGGACCTTAGAAATTCTTAAGAATTCCTTAGCGAACCCTCACTAGGCCAGCGTGGTGGAATAAGGCTTAAACCCTCTCAATGGTAGAGGAGGCCCGTGCCCAGCAATCGGACGTATGTATATGGGCTGATGATGATGATTTCCTACATACTCACGTCATTTTTTAAAGTGTTCAGTTTTTCACCTTCAAAATAATATCCGAAGCTCGATATCCGATCGTCGTCCCCAACACTATTTTCGAATGACACTTTGTATTATAAACGAACTTTGTTCGTCGGATTCCCTTGTTTTATGAAATATGGACGTATCCATCGACAGCGATGGTAATTTATCGATATGTCACATCCACGGCGGTCGGCCGGCTTTTAGTTTACTAAGTCGCGGATCAACGTTAACAAATTTATACACACAAAACTGCTTTAAATTTATAGCACCTTGAACTTGTCGTTTTGTTTCTAGAATGTTATTTTATAGAAGGTAATATTTACTTTCATAATTGCCAGAATATTTATAGTCCAGATCATAAAAAGCGACGTAGATGGTGAATTCAAACACTGCCAGTTAATTTCTCGCACTGACATAATGTTTTGTCGATTGGGCAAATAGACCAATAGGTCGGGTTTTAAGTCTGGTCTGCTGAGACTAGAAGGTTTCGTATATGTTACATAGGAATAAAACTTATATTTAGAATATTTTTTGTGAGTATTGGAGTTTTTTTTTTTTCATTAATAAAAAGTTGAACCATTAATTATACATATCCCTACAAAAATACGATCAAAATTATAGCATATTATCAAAGACTTGCCGATAAAAAGACAGAATTTTATATCCCATGAACTTAAATTACATTTGTACGTAATTTGTGTGTATTTTACGGCCGGGCGCCTGCCTGACGCCAACCCTCCTTGGGCTTTTGAAAATCTATTGAACTAGAAATTATACATAATATCTCTACAGTATAAAACGATCAAATTCACATCATATTATCAAAAACTTGCCGATAAATCGACAGAATTTTACATCCCACACAAATCTAAATTAGATTTATACCAAAAATAAACCTAAGGAGATCGTGGGCGTTCAGACTTCAGTCCATCAAGTCATTAATCTAGAATGCGAACGGCTGGTCGTGTATCCGTCGCGGCTTTAATATTACACAACAATGCATGGTCAGGGGACGTCATTCTTAATTTAGCAGCGATGTAGTGGAGGTAAGTAAGTCTGGAATGGTAAAATTGATTGTATGTGCTAATTTATGCCGCGAAAACAAGTAGGTATATAAATATTATAATATATCATCATCATCATCAACAGCCTTTTTCACGTCCACTGTTGGACATAGGCCTCTCCTATGGCACGCCACTGGGCTCGATCTTCGGCTCTCCCCATTCATGCCTGCCACCTTGTGGATATCGTCACCCTACCTAGCCAGAGGGCGTCCTACACTACGTTTGCCAAACCGTGGTCTCCACTCCAGAACACGTTTCCCCCAACGGTTATCCGTTCTGCGACATAAATGTGACCTGTCCACTGCCACTTCAGCTCGCTATTATTATATATATCGGGAGTTATTTTAAAAATCACCATCAGTCTATATATGTCCCACTGCTGGGCACAGGCCTCTTCTACAAATGAGAGGTTTCAGGCTTTAGTCCACTACGCTGGCCTTATGCGGGTTGGCGGACTACACACCTTAGAAATTCCTTATGTGGACTTTTAGGTGTGCAGGTTTCGTCACGATGTTTTCCTTCACCGTTAAAGTACGTTATAATTTATTGTCAAAAAGTCAGAAGTGTGTGGCTGGGGTTCGTACCCGCGACCGCCGAGATTCTCGACCGCGTGCCTAAACCTCGAGGCCATCACATAAAAATAAGTAGCGTATATCCTTTTAGACAGCCCCGTGGCGCAGTTGGCTACACACCAGCTTGCGAAACGAGAGGCCGCGCATTCGATCTCCGTACCGAGACAAATGTTTGTGTGATCCACAAATATTTGTTTCGGGTCTGGGTCTTGGTGAGACCAAAAAAGTCTCTCGTAGTCTCTGATACCAAGACTTTATCCTAGTGCGGGGACAGAACTACGTATGTGGCTGTTGGGTGTACTTATTTTATTTTTATTTTCCTATTTCCCATCATATTCACGCGAAAATTACGAGTAATCAATAAATTCGTCGAGTAGTTCAGGATTGAAAGCTTAAAAGACAGTTCACTTTTTTTAATATTAGTATGGACATTACGTTTTTTTGTGAATAAGTATAAATTATTACCATAATCAGTCAAAAACATTCAAAAATTTATCGTCTCGTATTCTCATCAAATATTGACTTAGCATTTGCCAAACAGAGATCCACATTAACTGTCTGCCAGACGGTCTCCAAGTCAATATCCATTGTAAAGGCTAAATAGTCTATAATAGGTGCTCTTTATTTAGGGGATCTGATCGGTAACCTCCAGACGAACTTTGCAGTCTGTTAAGCATTGTGTACGTAAATAAAAGGATAAATTAAATGGTTTACTGAATTTACCTTGATTGTCAGCCTTTTAGGTCGCGTGGGAGAAATTGCGACTGATAGGTGCTGGATTTGATTACAGGGTCAAAAAATATTATAAGGGTTTTAAGAAGTTATTATCCTTTTCGAAGTTATCTGTGTATTCACAATGAATTATCACTTACTTTAACGGTGAAGGAAAACATCGTGATGAAACCTGCACACCTAAAAGTTCTTAGGATTTTTTAGGTGTGTAGTCCGCCAACTCGCACTAGGCCAGCGCGGTGGACTAAGGCCTAAACTCTCTCAGTTGTAGAGGAGGTTTGTGCCCAGCAGTGGGACGTTTATGGGCTGATGATGACACGGAGCAATTTGAAATCCGAAGCCACTACTCCTCAGTCAGCTATTTGTTCTTAGTGTAAAGAACTTCAAGGCAATCACATACTACAGTTACGATTCTCCAGTAGAACCAGTTCTAGGCAACCACACTACAATTACGAAAAATCTTCTAGCTGAATACTACAGAGTGTGGGCACTATATACTATAGTTTTCACGATAAAAAATTGCAAATGACCCGCCTCGGGCATTGCAAATTTATTCTCCCAACAACGTGAAAGGATACAAAAGTCAGCGGGGACGCAGGTGTCACTCGCCTTCCGTTCTAGCGTCTCTCGAGATGGGGACGCATCTAGAGGAAAAGGGATGGTCTTTATTTTTATACACACATTTTAGAAGAAGTATTTAACAAACATCCAACATTAAAGTGGATAATGGTTATTAGAAACTATACACATACTTCTGAATAATAATAAAGGAGTTGAACCGATATTTTACTAATCGTGTTTATTTCCTACGAAATAGGAGGCGATTCTATTGCCTTTTCTCGGGCGTATTTATGGATCTAACAATCATTTATCCTGGAGCGAATATCAAGGATTGAATCCGCACACTCTCGTTTCACAACTTTTCGACTTCTTCAGTAATTGCGTTACAATCGTTCGCTTCGACTAGCTACTCAGCTGTGTACTCTGATGCTTGATTAAATAAATAATTTATTTATAATTTCTTCAGACTCTAGTTGTGTAACAGAGTCACCAATACAATATATTAGTATGGAGTGGCCGAATACTGAAACGCTACTTAATCTGAAGGCGACTTATATTTAAGTGGCTGTTATAATTTAAGCGGACTGTGATTAACTAATGCCCACTTAAATTTCCATAAATGGCAACATTACCACAAAAAGTTATTTTACATAACATTTTTTAAGTATATACCGCTTAAATTATAACAGCCACTTAAATATAAGTCGCCCTCAGATTAAGTAGCGTTTCAGTATTCGGCCATAGGTTACATAAATAACAAGTGCCCGTCCATCTGCCTTACAATCCGGACCTGAACTAAATGCTTCTGTACCTTCAAAGTCTCACACTTTTATTTCCGCTCTCTTGACTTTTATAAGAACAGTTTAATTCTTGTATGAACTGTGTGTGCTAATCCACCTTACGGTCATTGACTATGTGAACAATGTAAATGCGGTTAACTTTTACAAATATCCTTTAACGTTGCGCAAGATTATGCGATTTAGTTAGGAATCAACCGCAAACCAAACAAGCTTACGGTTTTGTACCAACATCGTGTGGTTATACATACATACATAACCTCACGCCTATGTTCCCCGAAGGGGTAGGCAGAGGTGCATTTCTGCACCCACATTTTGCCAGGTATGTATCAGTCCCACGTAACAGGGAGCGAGCCTATTGCCGTTTTTCGGGCACATTTCCAGACTTCGTGCTGCTACTGAGTATTTCCTAATGGAAAACTCAATAAACTTTGCCCAACCCGGAAATCGAACCCAGGACCTCTAGATAGTGATCACTGGTACAATAAGCAGTCTAAACCATTTGTTCAACGATGTAACAGTTTAAAAATTGATTTTAAATCCTTGTACACTGCTAGTCCTAAACAAGAAAATACAACACGTATTTAAACGCCTTTATCTTCGCATCTGAACACATCTGGTCTGGAATCGGAACAACATTTGCTGTGCTCGGTATGTGCGCGGATTACTACAAAGCTTATTTTAATGGAGGCCATTGAGAAAAGTTATGAGCGACAATACTGTGGCTGTCGTGAAAATAATCCATGAAGATGTGTGTGCGTAATAAGAGGCTGAAATGTGTGGGAAGCGAGACCTGTGGGTATTTTTAAATTTCGGCGAACAAAATTTTATAAGCAGTGATGGCCTCGAAAAGATGGCTTCAAAAAGCGTTAATACATAAAGCGTAACTATAATATTTGCAGCACTACTACTACAATTACTATTTTTTAAAGCAGTGATGGCCTCGAGGTTTAGGCGCGTGGACGAGAATTTCGGCGGTCGCAGGTTCAAACCCCAGGCACACAGCTCTGACTTTTCGAACTTATGTGTGTATTCACAATGAATTATCACTTGCTTTAACGGTGAAGGAAAACATAGTGATAAAACCGGCACACCTAAAAGTTCTTAGGAATTTCTTAGGTGTGTAGTCCGCCAACCCGCACTAGGCCAGCGTGGTGGACTAAGGCCACGTAGAGCCACAGTTGTAGAGGAGGCCCGTGCCCAGCAGTGGGACGTATTTGGGCTGATGATGATGATGAACAAATTTTTTTGTAATTATGTTTGTTTAAACAAATATAGGCTATATAAATAAAATAATGAATACACGGAACTGTCATAAACATAGTTCTGACCCCACTGTAAGATACTAATCTTGTGTTGTGGGTATCAAAATATACAAGAGACTTTTCGGTCTCACAATTCAAACACGAAAAAATATTTCTGAACCATTTATGTATGGGACTTGTTCTTTTAAAAAATTGTGTCTTGATTCAAATGGAGATGGATATAATATGCTGGACAAACTAACGGTAATTCGGCTACGGAAGTTACTGAGAAGTGGTAAAGCAAGCGCATTATCAGCCTTCTTGTACCAATATGAGCTGTCTCTTTGAGAAAATCGGTGTCAGGTAATGCACGCGTTTCATTCGACGGACAAGATGCAAAGCTATTTTTTGGTAATACAGTATCACAGACAGAGGCACGAGTATGTGTAGACTGCCTCGTGGTGTCGTGCGATCTAGAGGTCCCAGGTTTGATTCTTGGATTGGGCAAAGTGTTATTGGGATTTTTCATTAGGAAATTTTCAATAGCAGCACGGAGGTTAAAACTGGGCCCGAAAAACAGCAATAGGCTCGCCCATTAATACGTGAGATGAACCACGTGTGGCAAAATATAGGTGCTGAAATGTATCACTGCCTACCCCTTCGGGGAATACAGGCGTGAGGATATATGTATGTGTGTACAGTGTATGTTATACATATTCCTAATCTTTTTTGCCTGTTAATACTCTGCTTATCCTCTTTACACGTAATCTGAATCTTACACGTGTTATCATATGATATTTTTCCGTGCCCCTATAAAAAATAATAAACATTGTAAAAAACGTTTCATGTATTTCTTGCTAAAATCTGAGACATATGTATACAAAAAACACCCCTCTCTCAACGGGAGGAAGGAATAATAACAATAAATTATGAATCGTCTGCTAACATTTTTATTTTCAATATTTCGACATCAAAACCGAATAAATTTCGTCGCCGAGTACACGTTATGTCGGTTATCCAAATAAATATTGTGTTTATTTTCCTGTTTTGTTTCTTTTCTTAAATGTTATCCAAATGTAATCTTGATGTTATGACAAGTTTTTGTCGGGAGTAAAAACAAATGTAGTGTTGTGACTCGGAACTTCGTCAATCAGAATAAACAAAATTAATTTACTGTACTGTCTTTTGTAATCTTTTAACAGTAAAGAAAATATTTTGTAACGTAAATAGCAATACCATCTTTTACATACATACATAAACTCACGCTTGTAATCCCTGAAGGGGTAGGCAGAGGTGCATTTCTACACCCACATTTCGCCAGGTATGTATCAGTCCCACGTCATAGGGGGCGAGCCTATTGCCGTTTTTCGGACACAATTCCGGAATCCGTGCTGCTATTGAGAATTTCCTAATGGAAAAACCCAATAACACTTTGCTCGACCCGGGAATTGAACTCAGGACCTCTAGATCGCTCGGCACTTACTTATACCGCGAGATCACGAGGCAATCCACCATCAGGGAGGCAGGCATCGAGGCAGGTACCATCTTTTATGTGTCATATTTTTAAGTGTTGGTGCAACACTGTAGGCCGATTGGTCAGTTTTACCATTGTCGTACAGAAAGTCGCCGTCACGTAATTATTTTGCGTTGCGTTCGGTGATTTAGATAATTTGAGGCGTAATAAGCTGGTAGTAAAAGGCATACGTAATGATGGGTTCGAAGTTTAGGCGAGCGGTTGAGATTCTTGACAGTCATGGGTCCAAACTCCAAACCTTAAAATCACGCCTCTGACTTGTCGAAGTTATGTGTGTATTCATTATGAATTTTCACGTTTTTTAACGGCGAAGAAAAATTTCGTGAGGAAACCTGCACACCTAAAAGTTCTTAGGAATTTCTTGGGTATGTAGTCCGGCCACCCGCACTAGCCCAGCGTGGTGGACTAAGGCGAAAACCCTCTAAATTGTAGAGGTGGCACGTGCCCTGCATTGTGAAATATATGGGCTGATGATGTTAATGATGAAGCCAGTATGTACTGTTCTGAGATCAGTATCTATGTGTACATTCACTTTGCTAGCCATATTGTACCATATGGTAAAGGATGGTCGTAGTCCAGACTCTTTATTTGAACCATCACGTGTATTGTCGCATTACCGTATAAGTATAAGTTTAAAAAAGGTTTAATAACCCCTATTAAACATAGCAGACTAAAGACTAATCCCCTTTAAATAGTATATTCTGCCCAACGATATACACAGATTAATAAAAAGGAATACTTTGTTAGAATACAGCCAAGCGAAATGATATAATCTGTTGCCTGTGCAAAGCATAATGGCGCATGAGATAGCCTGCGCTCGTCAAAAGCTCTTTTGCAATGCACCACGTGTGATATTTACATTTACTCAACAATATTCAATTTTGGCTGTGATTTATTTGTGCTCATTTTTCGTATCTGCAGAAAAGAATAAGTAACTGTGTTATGATCTATACTATACTTTCTATCTAATCTCGTATAACACAAATAAATAGATACACCCAACAGTCACATACATAGTTGTGACCCCACTAAGATCAAGTCTTGTGTCGTATCAAAAACTACGAGAGACTTTACGGTCTCAAAAACACATAGAACCTGGTGGGGATCGAACCCACGGTATCACGTTTCATAAGCTTGTGTCTAAACTGCGCTACGGGGCTGTATACATAATTCCACCTACAGGAATTAGAAGAAACTTTTTCTCAGCATATGATTACAACCAATTATTATGATTTTCTTTCAAACTTACGTCATTTCTGAGAAATCATGACGATAGAATATTATCAACCGGCACCAGGAAAATGATGTTTTACTTCGACGATAAATCTCCGAAGTTGTTGCGAAATATGAGTTCGTATCTTGCTCAACTTCCGAAATTGGCTGTCAAACCGTAGATTAAGACAGTAATTACTGTGCATTTTCAAATAGATTTATAATTTAGAAGATTTTTATAATAAAGACTCTACTCATTTATGATAATTATTTTAATTAAATCATAACATTTT
The DNA here is from genome assembly GCA_907164795.1 of Hemaris fuciformis. Classification (NCBI taxonomy): domain Eukaryota; kingdom Metazoa; phylum Arthropoda; class Insecta; order Lepidoptera; family Sphingidae; genus Hemaris; species Hemaris fuciformis. The sequence continues at coordinate 5,474,150 of OU015454.1, forward strand.
GTAGATTAAAATATAGAAAGAATTTTATAACTTATTCAATAATTAGGCAGTTAAATAGTTTCAAGTTTAAAGAAGACAATTTTTTGTAACTAAAATGCTAAATGTGCAAACCTGACGTCACCACCAATAGGTATTAACCTGCACTAGGCCAGCGTGGTGGAATAAGGAATGTGAAGGAATAATTAAGCGCTAGTGGCGCTCGAAATATTATAAATATTGTCATACATTTCTCGCTTTTGCTTCCACCCTAACAACACTAAATGAAGGAAAAACCCAGTATCCTGAAATCAACAGTTCTAAAGCGCGCGGCACATACCTAAACTTCGAGACCACGAGCCAGACTCAGGCACAAACAAACTCAATACATATCAATATAGATTGAAAAAATAAGCAGGTGTGTACCAACTTGCCGCAGATAACAAAAACCCATTTCTATCGCTAAAACACAACGGCGGTTCCATTCGCCGCACACGGTGAAAGGCATCCTTCGCCTGCGTTCGGATTGCGAGCCAATTTCACGGCACATTGCCGAAACACATGTCTATATGGACGGGGCATGCCGTGTCACCACCTTACGGTTTAATGGGGTAATGATTTGCGCCGCTGGGTGAGTCTATTTTGCTACAAGGTTGAATTGATCGGTATGTTTTTTTTAAGAAATTAAAAACAGCTCAGATAATATGAATGTAGAATTAATTGTAGCTTTAGTACACACTTTAATATATTCATTACCGTAAGGTAATTAATAATTAATAAAAACATTTACAAAAGGTTTTCAAAAATTATTATAACAAGGCAGCCATCTTGGCTGTCCCGCCCTGTAGATTGGGGGCGTAAAAATTCCCCCACGGTATCTCCTACCTGCCGTAAGAAGCGACTACCAGGGGCCACTGGGGTGGCTGGGCTTACTGCGGGAGTGGTACATAATGATGAAAGCAACCCCGAGATTTGCGGCAGAGGGCATGACCTCTTGTATGTTGCAGACGTTCACAAAAGGTAAGCGTCCAAAATAGCGTAAGTGGAGGGTATATCAAGCCCTCCCAATTTTGAGGAGTCCATAATTGCACAGTGCGCTGGGCGGCAGCGGACCATTTAGGGCGCTTCTAACCCTGAGGTGCCGTAAAACCGCCCTAATGCGCGTGATTGTCACCGAGAGGTTTTAGTCGGTATGCTTGCGTAGGATTTTGGTTAGGGACCCAACTCAGCTAAGCGGACAATTGTTCCGCGCGCCGAGTTGGAAGGCCAGAGACCCCGACATACATTTTTCGGAATCTCCCGAGGTACCGAACAGATGAGCGGCGTTTTTCTCTCGTAAAAAAAAGCCATCTTGGCTGATTGACATATTTAATTTCGAGTGACGTCATGTAGCTATACTATGACTGCGTCGGTCCCGATTCTCGAGTTGGGGGAAGTGGTATTGGGTTTTTCGATTAGGAATTTCTCAGTTGCCGGAAGGAGGAGCCCTAGGTGGCACTTTAAGCATAGTTGGCGAAACCTGGGTGCAGAACCGAGGTTATAGGCAAGAGTATATGCGTGTGTAATTTATCTATTATTTAAACGCATTATTTAAACGTCTATGCAAAATTTACAAATAAAATAGAAATAATATACAGTTTGCGTATAAACCCAGATATCCTCACAAAAGACATTTACAAGCCAATCCGCGCTACAGTGCTGTATAAAACTAGGATTTATTAAAATAATCCGCTCGTGCATCCGGTGCACTTGTTGCCCAACACTCGGCGCATCGCCCTCGCATCTGTGCCCCCGGATCTACATCTGAGTTTTGTGCCCGTTTTACACGAGCTTAGCTTTTAACAGGGACATTTTATCTGCTATCAGGGTGTTTACTGCAAATGGATAATAGGGCGTGTGAGCTCCTAGGTTTAAATTCTAGGTTGGACAGTTGTTTATGGTGGTTTTTTTTTAAGATTTATAGCTAGAGAATGAGATTTAATACAGTCCAAATCACCAAAAGTTCCCTTTTATTACTATATCAAGGTCCACTGGCTAAACGTGGCTAAATACGCATATTCCATACAGAGATCCAAAATTGTATGGATGAACCCAAAAACCACAAACCCAGAAAAATAAGTAATACCTCACTTTTCAACCGTAAACGTAAACAAAGCTAAAAATTGAAATATACATAAAATATTTTGTATGGACCGATGTAGATTAACAATATGATCCATTAATCATTAATGGATTTTATTGGTTGGATTAATGGGTTATATTATTACTATTATTGGTTGCATTAATCATTTAAAATCAATTAATGCAACCATTCTTAGGTGTATAGTCCGCCAACCCGCACTAGGCCAGCGTGGTGGATTAGTCCACCCTAGGGTCTAACCCTCTCAGTTATAGGCCCGTGCCCAGCTGTAGGACGTGATGATGATTAATGCAACCAAATCTTGGGTTACATAAATTGACTAAGACCTATTCGTAAAGCTGTGTTTAAAAAACTCAGTTCTTTCATCGCTAGGTCTCTAACTTCCACACTACAAAACTACCGTCTGTCCCAAAAAATAACTAGACTTAAAACATCCTGGCTTAAAATCCAACTCATGTAAACCTAGCATTAAGAATATAATGACGCAGATTACAAAAGCAAAATGTCTTTGTTCTTTCGTCTCGCTTTAACTGCCTATTACTGATAAGGAGGTTAAATAAAGGAGTTAATTCGTTTAGACGACACTCGACGGCAGTATAGACCGTAATGTAATTATTTTATTTGGCGAAACTTTATTAGTTGCGTCTTGACTCTTAGATATAGCGGTTTTATTGCGTGGTAAATGTAGGAGTTTTTCTTTTGTTATTTAAATGTTTGCTTGGAGATATTTGTTAGGGCTCGAAGTTGTCCCAGTTCCTATTGACACTATATTTAAACCTGACTGTTGACAGCCCAGCAGTGGCCACCAGCTTGCGAAACGAGAGGCCGCGGGTTCGGTCCCCGCATCGAGGCAAATGTTAGTGTGGTCCACAAATATTTGTTTCGGTTCTGGGTGTTTGTGAAACCGAAAAGTCTCTCGTAGTTTCTGATACCCACGACACAAGACTTGATCTTAGTGTGGGGTCATCAGAACTATGTACGTATGTGACTTTTGGATGTATATATTTATTTGTGTTATACAAGGTAAAAGTATGTATCATAACATAGTCCTGATACGATGATGATAAAGTTCATGTGTGATAACTTCTCATTGTGCCTAGTGAACATTTTTACTCTCAAAAAGTTAGTAAAAAACTTAATAAGTGTACGATTTTCATTTCATTCCGAAGTTCATTATGAAATTGCAGACGAATATATAGAAAGAAACTAAAGCTAATAAAATAAATAAGTATTTCCAAAAGAATAACAAAATCTTTTTAATAGATACGAAATAGACAGGATACATTTAACATTTCCTCGTGGCATTGTAAAAATTAAATAGCCTACATCTTCTCATTCTTGTTTGTGCTTCTCGCTTGTGTCTCATACTCATGAGTAACATTCTGTCAGGGCTCGTTCTGGGCAAGCTGAGGTCTGGACATCTGAAAAAGGTACATACATTTACCCTAATAACCTGGTCTGAACAACTATTTCATTGTTTTGGATATGGATGAGGAAGGCCTTCTGGCACAAGTAGTTAATGCTTACTAGAAGGTATACTTATTGGAAAGAATTTGATACTACTTAGAAATTATGACCTTGATCTCATGTACCTATTGTAGTCAGTGTTTGATTTTTTTTTATTATTATTTATTGAATGCCTCATGGTATCGTGGCACAAGTATGTGCCGTGCGATCTAGAGGTCGTGGATTCGATGCCCGGGTCGGGCAAAGTGTTATTGGGTTTCAAGGAGGCACCCAAATAAAATAAGTCACATGTTAATAGATATTATTAAGCTCATAATCTGTTATGAACAAATAATAATCTGTAACACATTTACTGTTAAATAAAATTGCACTTAAAATTAAAGCTGGTAATGGCACAATAACCACTCCCTATTGCACGTTGGACGTTAAATCGCTTAAACTGTCCGCGACCCTTACATTTTCAAATACCACTTTACATATAAAATCTGTAATCTGAAAAGGCGATTTTTGGATCACGTCTTCCTATCCACCTAAAGGACCTTTTATGGAAATGTAGTTCAGCCCAAATCCTTTACTAAGCAAACAGAAGGTGTAAAAAGGGTTGAAAAAACTTTGCACACTTCGACACGCGAGCAAGTGATTTTAAATGGCTAAGGGTGGGGTCTACTTGGGGAGGCCTTCGTTCAGCAGTGGACGGCGATAGGCTGAGAATGAAGGGTGGGGTCAAAGACTAGTCAAAAAAGCTGATGCAATCTGTCAACTATATTTTGTCAGTGATGGCATATTTGGCAAGATGTAAAATTACTTAATGTTATTGTTATTCTGGAACTAGAATCAACCATGTTATTATGTCATGCGGACTAAGGCCTAAACCCTCCAATGGTAGAGGAGGCCCGTGCCCAGCAGTGGGACGTATATGGGCTGATGATGATGATGAAAACAACAAAACTTACTTGTATATCTCATTTATGATAAATTTGTCGTCTTTACAACGCATTGTCCACTGAGGCCAGGATTTGAACCCTTTCTGATGGAATATGATCAGGGCACACGCTGTGTCGTCCCGAATGTCATCATCTAATAATGCTGTGAAAAAAATATTTATTGATGAAGGATGACGAAATTTTTGAAGCAATGATTAACGCACTTCAAGGATTTATATATTTAGCACAACCACATTGAACATATTTTTTTTTTAACTTAGTTATATATTTTAAGGTATCTACTATGGCGGTTTTTCATGACACTTAAGGTGTGAATAGCATTCTCCGAAATTATTTAAATTAGAAAGCAAATTGAAGAGAAAAACAATAACAAAATTTTAATGGAAATAACAACATATAAAATATTTTGTGCTTATTATATTTACACCATTTTTCTATTGTTACATCCCTAAAAGTGCGTAAGGAATTATGAAAGATGTCAAGATTAGGTTCGCGCGATTGTCTTAAATTATATCAATCAAGGACTTTGTGCATAGGTGACTGACGACTTAGGATACCTACACACACAAGAGTTGTCCTAAAATTTATTTTTGGTATGTATAATAAACTCGCACAAGGACAGAGTGGTGGACTAAGGCCTAACATGTAAAAGAGCCATAATAGTCTCAACTAGTACAAGATCTTTTGCCAGTCAACAATTTATTTGGACATCCGCATTTATCATCAGCCGGTAAAATAGTTGCTTTACAGCGCTCGATTTTTTTTTCCAAAATGTAAACATACTAATAAATTTCTGCGAACTCCACTTGCATCTTTGACATAAATCTTAAAATGTCTCGATATTCGCATGGAGAAGCGTAAAAAGCGCTTGTTTTCGACGATAGAATGATTTACAGCGGACAGATAAGCGAAACCACTTCTGAGGATTTTATGAGTTCCCCGTCGTATTTCATGTCCAACACAAATTTGGTGGTATTGGCAGTGGCACTGTATCAATGAAATGGCAAACTTTTGACTAATATTGATATATTTGATGTAAGGTAAAATTTTTAGGTAAGTCAATCAACGTGAAATTTGTTTAAAAAATTAGGTCCTAGTACCATATGATTTTTTGAAAAAAATTATATGCAAGTTTCACGGCAATATATTTATCGCTTAAAGTAGAGGTGGCGATTCTTCTAAAAAAAATATTTTTATATCGATTGAAATCAGTACACATTAAAATTAAAACACCTTATAATCGATACTTTTATTTCAGCTTATTTTGTTGCAGTGTTTTATTTAAGGAATTTGAACATGCTTCAAGTTTATGCAGACATTCTTGGCCACAACGCATTATTAAATAATGATTTATAAATTTATTTCACTGCCTAGTGGTCTCGCGGTACAAATATGTGCCGTACAATCACGAGGACCCGGGTTAGAATCCCGGGTCGGGCAAAGTGTTATTGGGTTTTTCCATTAGGAAATTCACGGTAACAGCACGGAGTCAGGAATTGTGCCCGAAAAACGGCAATAGGCTCGCCCCCTATTATGTGGGACTGACATATAAATGGCAAAATGATGGTGCAGTAATGTACCTCTGCCTACCTCTTCAGGGAATACATGCGTGAGATTATATTGTATGTATGTGTTTTATTTAAAGCTAAAGTGTATTATGGTGAGAAACGATACCAATTATTAATTTGTGTGAATTTAAATTAATCTATTATAATGTACAAACTGAAGAGTTTGTTGGTTTAGTTGATAGCGCTAATCTCAGGAACTACTGATTGTTTTTTTTTTTTTGATAAATAGTCACTTTATCGAAGAAGGCTATAGGCTATATACCTATAATCGCGCTACGACCAATAGGAGCGGAGAAATCAGAAATGTGTCAAGCACGGACGCAAATTTTTGGAATCTAAAGTTTTCCATACGGACTTCAATGGTTATTATAAAATGAATTACACTTGTTAAACAGTGATGGCCTCAGGGTTTAGGCGCGCGGTCGAGAATCTCGGCGGTCGCGAGTTCTAACCCCAGGCACTCACCTCTGACTTTTCGAAGTTATGTGTATATACACAATGAATTATCACTTGCTTTAATAGTGAAGGAAAACATCGTGAGGAAACCTGCACACCTAAAAGTTCTTAGGAATTTCTTAGGTCTGTAGTCCGCCAACCCGCACAAGGCCAGCGTGGTGGACTAAGGCTTAACACCTCTCAATTGTAGAGGCCCGTGTCCAGCAGTGGGACGTAGAAAGGGCTGATAATGATGATAATAATGAATTACACTTACATTCACACGCAATGTTACATTTGCCGCCGCGTCTCCCATTTTTGCACCATTGACTTTCAATCTGAAAAGATATTTACTGAACTCAAGTGCTTGCCTTAACACCAATTAAACACGAATTTAAAAAAAGAACCAAAAAGTACAAAAATTTAAGATATTAATTTGGCGATCGTATCGCATGGAGCGATCTCTTGCAGACAACTTTAAAATCATATGAAATTAATTTAATAATAAATAAATAAATACACCTAACAGTCACATACATAGTTATATCTGACCCCACACTAGGATACAAGTCCTGTGTCGTGGGTATCAGAATCTACGAGAGACTTTTCGGTCTCACAAACACCCAGACCCGAAACAAATATTTGTGGATCACACAAACATTTGTCTCGGTGCGGGAACGAACCCGCAGCCTCTCGTTTCGCAAGCTGGTGTCTAGCCAACTGCGCCACGGGGCTGTCAATTTATAAATTAAGATATAATAATGCGTTGTGGCCAAGAATGTCTGCATAAACTTGAAGCATGTTCAAATTCCTTGCACGCCTCTAGCTTTTAGTTATGTATTATCACACACTAACAATGAAAGTTAATATCGTATAATACCTGCACATCTAAGATTTCTTATGTATGTCAAGTCTGCCAGTCTACAAAAGACCAATGGGACTAAAGCCTAGCCCCTCTTTGATGTAGAATTCTTTGCTCAAAAATTGAATATATACAGGCTGATTATAATCGTGAATACAAACATAACTTCGAAAAGTTAGAGGTGTGTGCTTGAGGTTTGAGCCCGCGACCGCCGAGCTTTGACTCGACTGCGGGCCTTCATTAGACCATCATCATCATTATCATCAGCCCATATACGTCCCACTGCTGGGCCCGGGCCTCCTTTATAACTGAGAGGAGTTAGGCCTTAGTCCACCACGCTAGCCTAGTGCGGGTTGGCGGACTACACACCTAAGACATTCCTAAGAACTTTTAGGTGTGCAGGTTTATCTCACGATGTTTTCCTTCACCGTTAAAGTGCGTGATAATTCATTATGAATACACATAAAACTTCGAAAATTCAGAGGTGTGTGCTTAAAGTTTGAGCCCACGACTGCCGAGATTCCCGACCGCGTGCCTAAACCTCGAGGCCACCACGACATTTAAGTTACCTGGTAGAGGCCATAGAACTTCCTCCCACTTGGTGTCACTGAGTACGCACTAGTGTCTCGGTTGCTTACTTTCTCTATAAGACAGACCCCTGGAACAAAAAAATTGAGTTTAAAAAAGTAAAACGAGGTACAGATTTTTTATATTTTTTATTAGACGAAGTGCTACGCCGTAGTCAACTCGGACTGTGGTACGAATGGCTCGACCAGCGTGGTACGACAGCCTTACAGAATTTCCCCATGTCATAGCCAAAAGCATTAATTTTCAACGAATAGCGCCTAAATCACGTCAATTTTTTTTATTTATTGAAGTGAAAACTTCTTTAGCGGCGCTGTGCACTTTTTTGGAATAGGTAAAAAATGTTGAACTCGTGTCAGATCACGTGACCCTGATCGAAAATGCGTAAGACACATTATGTAATATAAGTTATCATGTTTGTGTACGATAGCGCAATAAATATTGTATTTTAACACGTATGGTAGCACTGTTATACTGATAAATAAAACAATTCATGCGAAATTATTCCCTAATCCTGGTGGTAGGATTTTCGTATCCGCCCGGATAGCGACCACCGTGCACAGGACGTAAAACCCGCCATAGTGACACATGCAAGTGTGTCGCGTTCCGGGATCAGTCAGTGTACATCCGGTTTTTCGGGGGGCTTCAGTCGTGGTAGGGGGATGACCGTGCGGGTATTTTTGCCTCGACTGATTGGAGGTGTATTGACCCATCGGCCAGGGAGACCCGTAGAAACGGTTGTCCCGCTGGCCGCCCGCGGTATAGTACAGGGGCCCAATCGTGGCTAACCACCTCGAGAGGCTGCCCCACCATGCCGCGCATAATCTTGGAGTAGGTCGTCGTGCCGGTTGGTGACCGGATATGGGGTCCCGGCGGCCTATTCCGGGAGGGTACGGGGGCCCTTCCGTCCGATGGATCAGTCTGCCTCCATTCAGCACTAATGTGGCTAATTTCCCGTCGCGACCTTCTTACTACCATGACATAAGTCCCCCTAGCTTCTTCACAACTTCCTTCCTTCACCCATGACAGTGCAACACATCAGAGCAGGTTCTACAGCGGTGCACAACCCCACCACCGCGTTCACGATGGAGTTCGCCAACATCCGCGGGCTCCATTCGAACATCAATGCCGTCCACCACCATCTAGAGACGGCCCGGCCTGCTTTGCTCTTCCTGACGGAGACGCAGATTCGTTGTCCGGCCGATCTATCGTACTTGCACTACCCCGGCTATTCGCTTGAAGAGAACTTCAAGCCTAAGGCCGGGGTGTGTTTGTATGTTCGGTCGGATGTCTGTTGTCGCCGTCTGCGCTGCATGGAGGATCCTTCCTTCTCCACTCTGTGGGTACACGTTGACCTCGGCTGTCAAAGTCGTGTCTACGTGTGCCTCTACAGATCTCATAACGGGGATGATGAGACAACCCGGTTATTTAACTATCTTGGCCAGGCGACAGACGCCGCGCAGGAGCAGTTCCCCACAGCGGAATTGGTAGTTTTGGGGGACTTCAACGCACATCATGAGTTGTGGTTGGGTTCCTCCAAGACTGACCATGCTGGAAGGGCTGCCCACGCGTTCGCTCTTACTCATGATTTGGCGCAACTGGTGAACCAGCCTACCAGGATCCCAGATGTGTCGAGTCATGTGCCTTCTCTGCTGGACCTTCTGTTGACGAGTCACCCAGCCGGGTATCAGGTGACGGTTGGTGCCCCTCTGGGTTCCTCCGACCATTGCCTGGTTGGGACGTCAGTTCCGCGCGCTGCACCTCCACTACCCGTGAAGGTTAAGCGCAAAGTCTGGCACTACTCGTCAGCAGATTGGGATGGTATGCGAGAATACTTCGCATCCATCCCTTGGCGGCAGCGCTGCTTTGAGGGCTTGGATCCTTCAGCGAGTGCCGACGCCATTGCCGACGAGATCAGATTAGGAATGGAATACTATATTCCTTCCTCTGAGATCGCCGGCAAAGGACGCGGACGCTCCTGGTTCAATCGCGAGTGCGCCGACGCTGTTGGTAATAAACAGGCGGCGTACCGCGCTTGGATCAGGGGTCGCGCAATAAAGGATCCCAATTTAAGCTTACTCAAGGCAGCTTATAACCGTGCCGTCAAGGCCTGCAAGAAGGCTTATGTGAGAGCGGATGCTCAGCGCGTCTCCAGGATTGGACGTGCCTTGGCAGACCATCCGACGAGCAGCCGTGCTTATTGGAGTCTTGCTAAGGCTGTCCAATCCAATTTCTGTCGTCCTTCGCTACCCCCGCTGAGATATCCGGATGGATCACTGGCCCATGGGCCGGAGGAGAAAGCCAGTCTACTGGCGCGCCTCTTTGCGGCCAATTCTCGGCTCGATGACTGCGGTTCTCAGCCACCTACGCTGCCTAGCTGTGGCCACACAATGCCTGATATCCGTATCAGGCATTGTGATGTGAGGCGTGAACTGCAGTCACTCGACGTCCGAAAAGCCAGTGGTCCTGATGGTATCCCGGCGGTTGTCCTTAAAAAGTGCGCAGCCGAGTTGTCTCCTGCACTAACACGCTTGTACCGCGCGTCTTATCTTTCAGGTGTGGTGCCTCAATCTTGGAGAGAGGCTAATGTGCAACCGATTCCTAAGAAGGGTGATCGGTCAGACCCTGTCAATTATCGCCCAATCGCCATAACCTCAGTGATCTGCAAGGTGATGGAGCGGATCATTAACATCCAATTGGTCCGCTACCTGGAGGATCACTCGTTGATCAGTGATAGGCAATACGGCTTCCGCCGTAACCGGTCAACGGGTGATCTTCTAGCGTTTGCCTTGCATCACTGGGGGGAGGCGATTGATCGGCATGGCGAGGCTCTTGCCGTGAGTCTCGACATAGCCAAGGCATTTGATAGGGTCTGGCACCGTGGCCTTCTCTCCAAGCTTCCGGCATACGGTCTTCCCGGCAACTTGTGTTTGTGGATTTCGAGCTTTCTGCATGGGCGTAGAATGCGTGTCCTCGTCGACGGGCACGCTTCACAGCTCATGTCAGTTAGTGCCGGGGTTCCACAAGGCTCTGTGCTATCGCCCACCCTGTTTCTTCTGCATATCAATGATATGTTGCCGCTTGGCAACATTCATTGCTATGCAGATGACAGCACGGTCCATGGGCGGTACTGCAGTAAGCCACCAGGTTGCCGGGCGGATACTGAGAGTAGACGCGAGGAGCTTGTCATTGAGCTCAATCGGACCCTGGAGCTCATTTCCACATGGGGTACCCGGAATCTGGTTGAGTTCAATGCCAAGAAAACCCAGGTCTGTGCGTTTTCGTGCAAAAAATCCCCGTTTTCTCCTCTCCCCAATTTTCAGGGCATTTCACTCGCAATGCGGAACGGCCTTAATATCCTAGGTGTGGATATCCGCTGCGATCTTAATCCAAGGACTCACATCGAGGGCATTATATCCGCCACTTCACGCAGGGTCGGAATCCTGAACAGGGTGCGGCGGTTTTTCACGCCCGGTCAGCTTTTCCGCTTATACAAAGCGCAGGTTCGGCCGGGCATGGAATACTGCTCGCACCTCTGGGACGGTTCCGCCAAATACCTTCTCGATGCCTTGGATGGATTGCAGCGGCGTGCCATCCGCATTGTGGATGATGCAGACGTCACAGCCAACTTGGAGCCGCTACAGTTGCGCAGGGACATTGCCGCACTTAGCGTGTTCTACCGTCTGTATCATGGTGAATGCTCTGAAGAATTGTTTAAGCTTGTCCCATCCTCTCCTTTCCTCACCAGAACCACGCGTGCTGGCTTGCGAAGCCACAGCTTTGTGGTCACAACATCCGCGGCTCGAACCAAAAAGTTCGCCAACTCTTACCTTTGCCGCACCATCAAGCTGTGGAATAGTTTGCCGGCTCACGTGTTCCCTCCTTCCTATGATCCTGGGTCCTTTAAGCGAAGCGTGAAGAAGCATTTGTGCAGGCCGGCATGATTGTGTCGACCAGCGGGTGACCTTCGTTTCTCGCTGGTCGGTATGAATTTTTTGGACTCCACTGTGCTTACCATCAGGTACAGTGGAGTCACTTTGCCGTGCCAGTTTAAAAAAAAAAAAAAAAAAAAAAAATAACCTGTCCAAAATATTCAAAAATGCACAGCGTTAATGTTGAAGTTTTCACTTCTGCCGACACTCCCGGAGTCCTACCCGTTGTGTTTTAATCTATTATTTCGTTGTACTTTATAAACATATGTAGTAAAGTTCCAATTGAGAGTTTCGCACACTATAGGGGCAACTAAAAGACGCGCTTGTCTTAATTGCTAAAGTATTTGAAGTATTGACATCACATGTTTCATTACGCAAAAACTTTGAATTATATTTACGTGCTAGTTCCAATAAGGAATAAGAACTGTTTCGTGAGAAACTCCATTCTGCTATTGACAATTTTAAAAAATAATTAACACTGCCAGAATTAGAAATTGAATCTGGAATTCGTTGCATGGAATATACGAGTACTTTCTCGCTAACCAAGAAGCAATCATTCTGTATACATAACCTCACGCCTGTTTTCCCCGCACCCTGTATTTCTTTACCCACATTTCGCCAGGTATGTATCAGTCACACGTAATAGGGGGCCTATTGCCGCTTTTTGAACACATTTACAGACTTCGGGCTGTTACTGAGAATTTCCTAATGGAAAAACCAAATAACACTGCCCGACCAGGGTATCGAACCCGGGACCTCTAGATCGCACAGCACAAACTTGTGCCGCGAGACCACGAGGCGGTCAAGAAGCAATCATACATAAATTAAACACATTTTTTATCGCCTACACTCCAATCGTAACATCTCACATCGTATGCAAATGAGTGAATAACTCTAGAGCCCGGAATCAACCATTTCATTATCCGAACAGTAATTCCATTTTATCTGTCCCCTTGTAATCTCATAAAGTGTTGCACATTATATACTCGATTCCCGTCACGTCGGAACAGACCTTGGGCTACAGGCAATTTATCCTGATACGAAAGTTGTGTATATAAACTAGTATTTTCATGAGGGAAATAATTGTACATACGTAGATGTACATAAGCCGTGATGGCCTCGAGGTTTAGGCACGCGGTCGAGAATCTCGACAGTTGCGGGTTCAAACCCCTGGCACACACCTCTGACTTTTCGAAGTTATGTGTGTATTAATAAATAATTATCACGTACTTTAACGGTGAAGGAAAACATCGTGATGAAACCTGCACACCTAAAAGTTCTTAGCGATTTCTTAGGTGTGTAGTCCACCAACCCGCACTGGGCCAGAGTGGTGGACTAAGGCCTAAATCCTATCAGCTGTAGAGGAGGCCCGTGCCCAGTACGTATTCGGACATATATGGCCTAATGATGATGATGACACTCACGGCTATATTCCATTGAGGTAGACAGAGACAATTTAGTGACATAGGCCGCTGCCTAAATCATGCATAAATCATCAAGCTTCTATTTATGGGGTATCATTTTTCAATTTAGCACTGAAGTTTCGAATATTATGTTTTAAGTCACATTTCCGGATTCCGTGCTGCTACTGAAAATTTCCTAATGCAAAAACCTAGTATCACATTTCCCGACCTGGGAATCAACACCTCTAGGTCGTACTGCACTTTATAATATTCATTCAACGAAGGTATCCCTTGCGTAGTAACCGATGAGCGCATGTCTGCAAGCCCTGTTAAGTTTTCTGCTCCAATAAACTATATAAGTTATGCACATACATTTTCACTTACGCCTGCCGAGGGAATGCAAACTTTTTCAAGTCACGTGTAATAGAAGCGAATATTTAAACTCTATTTTTCTACAGGGAAATTTCTAATAATGCGATGCCTAAAGAAGGTTTCAATAGTAATGGCAAAAAAGTTACTAGTAACTTGTTCCCTTTATGGAACCCTTAGTTGGGGGATCATTTATCATGTTATTATTTTTCTCTCGATCATAGAGGAAGGTCATTGAAAAGAAGACGATGATTTATTTATAATTTTTATACAATTTTGTACAAAGGCGTAATTAATGCCTAAGGCATTCTATAACAGTCATCCTTTGGGTAATGCAAAGATAAAAGGTGTATTTATGTAATTTGAAGTAAATATTTTATCTACATATTTTGTATGCTTCAGCGTGCCTTTTAATATCGAGCCTTTTCAATCGTAATAGACTTTTCCACATAGGTTTAGTTCCAGTGAAAAATTCATAAACATTTTTATGTGCACCACAAAGTGACAACATTGTACCTAAAGATTTTTTTATGGGGAAGAAGGCAAAGGAGCAAGTGAGCCACCTGATGTTAAGTGGTCAACATCGCCCATGAAAACCCACATTACTAGTAGAATCATCGGTGTGTTGCCGGCCTTTGAGGAAAATATAGGCTATTTAGGTAAGCATGATGCTTTCTAAATAGAGCATCAAGTGGCTAAAGACTCCCATCTTTCGTCACCCGATACCCTTATGCTGGCCTGCTGAGATGCTTCTTCTATCTACATCCAAAGTACCCAGGCCTATAGATAGACTATATATGGAGGGCACGCGGGGGCTGACAAACTATTCCATAGCTTCGGGGTACGGAAAAGAAAAGAATTAGCGGTTTAATTTGGTTTAACAGCCCCATAGCGCAGTTGGCTACATACCACCTTGTTAAACAAGAAGCCGTGGGTTCGATCCCCGCACCAAGACAAATGTTTGTGTGACCCACAAATATATGATCTGGATCTGGGTGTTTGTGAGACCGAAAAGTCTCTCCTAGTTTCTGATACCCACAACACAGGACTTGTATCCTAGTGTAGGGTCAGATTTTGTTTGTGACTGTTGGGTGTATTTATTTAATTAGCGAGTTATGGTTCAAGCAGGGATGCCTTAGATACTCCTCTCAGAAAACTATTGAAGCGGGCTTCCTCACGATGTTCCTCTTAATCATTTACGTGCGTAACTCATTAAGACCATGGCACTTTTAATTTTACCGGGCGATGCAATCAATCGCATGTTCTAGAACCACAATTCAATGAGTTGCCCAAGTTATAACTTTGTACTGTACTGTGTGTAAAATCCCCGCATTCGTGCAGTCGTGTCTCATTTGAAATGCAAATCGTATGAGCGACTCTACGTGGGTTAAATATCGAGGTTAGTGAATTATAATTGTTTCTGCGACACATAACGTTGATTAGTTGAGTTATTTCGTGTATTAATTTCAGTTTGACTAGTAATTTGATTTGGGAAACTGTGATATCAATCTGAATAGCGTTACAAAATGTATGAGACCGTATACGTGTCAGCATAAGCCGACATAATTGTGTGGATATAAAGATAATTACCGTAGTCTTCAATAAAAAAATTAGGATATCAGTGATTTCCCAGATTCTGAAATGAAATAATATTTATTGTATCTATAAAATTTCAAATACATCACTTACATTCAGTAATTTTAAAATTAAGTTTACCACCCTATTCGGAAGGCAGTCATCAATAGAGAAGAAAGAAACACTAGTGATGCTCTTTTCCAATCAAGACAGTCTACAATATTGATACAAAGACTAAATTTCCCGAATTAGAGCAGCTCATTAATACAATCTCATACTGTTGTATTGAATATAAGAATAACATAGTCATCTAGAATGGAGAAACTGGAGAAACGATTGGATAGCGACGACTATAGGTAAAAATTTACGTAAACTCCCCCGCCGTCCTCTAAATGATATTGGGCGTAAGTAAATCTAATCTAAGCGTAAGTAAGGCGTAAATCTGCCTCGGCGGCCCCTGCTTCTCGTAAGAGTTAATAAAGGAGTCATGAGATTTCTTCTAATTTTAAGGAGTCAATATTAGCCCAGTGCGTCGGGTGGCAGTTGAGACAAACAAAGCTTCTCGGCATGTGATACCTTTCATTGTTCTGGATGAGTTTGAGAGACATCGAGAGGTTTTAGTCGGTATAGTAGCGTAGCATATGGTTAGAGACAAGCGGATAGTTTTCCGCGTGCTTAACTAAAATACCGGAGACTCCAACATATTAACATAACAACAATAACATAAAAATTATGTAACAAACGGGGATCTTAAAGAGATTTCCTCTCCATATAAAATACGTCTAAAACCTGCCGTGGACTAGTGATATAAGTAGGGGAATTTGATGGAATCCTTGTTTTAAAAATACAACATTATAATCAAGTACCACATAGTATTTGATGGCGTAAGTGCCTGATCTCAAAAAGCGCCAAATGAGAAGAGATTCAAAGAATAAAAATTGCTATACATTATTGTAGGCGCTATTTTTTTTTTTGTCGAAACATTTTAATGTTTAAATAGTCTCAGTTGCTCCTCGTGTTACTCTCAAAAGATTCAGCTTTTCCGGAGATTAGCCAGAAAACACAGACCGGCGACAAAAAATATTATATTTTTTTTGTGCAACAGGTACTTATGTACTAGGTATATTTAAAAATTAATTTAACTAAAATTTGTTTTGGAATTACAAGTAGACACCACGATTGTATTCACTTTTTTCTTACATTTACGTAAAAATGTAAATAAACACTAATTGCGTAGTTGATAGTCCAGTACCAATAATTTATATGTAATATTATACATCCTCTCCATCGCTGCTCTAGTTTAGTATAAACAATAAAATCACATGCAAAACCAGCAATGGACTCCCAACACTCAACCTTAACGTTAATGATGCAATACTTACATAATACAAATCCAAAAGAAATCACTTACAATGTCCTAAGAATATATCATTTGGCAATCCCACTTTAATCAGTTCACGAGCTAATTTACATCTTGTATCGAATCTTTTTGCGCTAACTTCAATGATAATTACGATGAGAACAAACACACGAGCGATCAACATGATGTACGAAGTTGTATTGCGCGTGCGCAGGTGGACTTTTGTACCGGCAACGAATTAATCACGCAATTTGTTTTTACAATGTCAGGTGTTACTATGATATTAATTGAGTAGGTCCTGTTGTTATTGTGTAGATTGTTGTTTACATCAAGCCATATTATCAGCTGGGCACAAGTCTCTACAACTGAAAGAGGTTAGTTTACCTTTGGTCAATGACGGGCACTTTATACTGGTATTATAAAGAGAAAAGATGTGATGTTTTGCCACTTACGATTTAACTTAAAAATTACGTGACACAATTGAATGACTTTTAGTATGGGCATAGATGGGATCCTAGGAAAAAACACAGGCAACTTTTTATTCTAGGAAAATACAGTCTCCGCCTACCCCATTGGGAGACAGGCGTGAGTTTATATATATGTATGTACATACACAGATATAACTTGAACACATTTCTTATTATGACTACGCAAGCGAATCGTTTTAAGACGGGCGTCCTCTTCAGCTGAGGGGTTTAGGCCTTAGTACACGCTGGCCTAGTGTGAATTTGCAGACTACACATCTATGAAATTCCCAAGTAATTTTAGGTGTGCAGGTTTTCTCATGATGATTTCTTTCACCATTAAAATACGTGATAATTCAATGTGAATACACTCATACATTACTTCGAAAAGTCGGAAGTGTATGCCTGGGGTTGGAACCTGCAACCGCTGGAATTTAAATTAACTGAGCGCCTAAGCCTCGAGGCCATAATTAATTAACATAAAATATACTCGTTTCTTCGTTTTTACAAATCTACTTCATTGTTAATATAAGTTATATTTATTCGTCGCATGATCAATATCAGTGAAATAAGTAGGGAAATTGGAAGCGTACTTTACTAACCTTGCCAGTAAAACACGTATAGCCGTTGCGTGAAAACTTGCAAAAAATTCTTCATGGAATTTTAAACGTAGGCTTTTAAGTTATGCCGTCCATTTTGTCGAATTTCGGCGGTGAATACTGATAAAAATGTTTTATGAGCAAAACAATTTTTTTTTCGAACCGAGTACGAGGTTTCCTATGGTTTTATAAAAATTGTTTTGAAAATAGAACAACACAATCAATATTTTTTTGTCACATTTTGGTATGAGTTTTTATTGAAGGAGTTTTTTTATTTATTTCACAGAATATTCACAAAAATAAACAATCCGCCAACCCGCACTAGGCCTAAACCCTCTCAATTGTAGAGGCCGTGCCAAGCAGATGGACGTATAAGGGCTAATGACGATGATGATGATGACTAAAATAAAATATTAGAAATAGAAAAACTCGCCATCATTAACATTTGTGAATGTTTGTGTCGGCCCAATATACTTGTTTTAGGTCCGTTTGTTTGTGTGATCAAGAAGTGTTTCTTTGTTTTTGATCCCCACTGCACATCATTTGTCAAACCACTAGTTTTATTTAAATAGGAAATTGATAATAAATCTTTCTATATCTATTTATATTAAGCGACATACGTCCCACTGTAGGTCACGGGCCTCCGCTAAAACTGAGTGGGGTCATCATGGATCATGGATAATTTGAAAAATATATAACAACCTCACGCCTGTATTCCCCGAAGGGGTAGGCAGAGTTGCATTTCTGCACCCACATTTCACTAAGTATGTATCAGTATTCATCGCCGCCATTAAAGCTATTTATATTTTTCGGGCACATTTCCAGACTACGTGCTGCTATTGAAAATTTCCTAATGGAAAAACCCAATAACACTTTACCCGACCCGGGAATCGAAACCGGGACCTCTAGATCGCACAGCACATACTTGTGCCGCAAGACCACGAGGCAGTCGAAAAAATATGAACAAATACATATATAAATCGATAGTCTGCCTACCCTCTGTGCGATGAGGGCGTGATTTTGTAAATATAATATACTAATATATAAAGCTGAAGAGATTGTTTGTTTGTTTGGTTGAACGCGCTAATCTCAGGAACTACTGGTCCGATTCGAAAAAATATTTCAGTGTTAGATAGTCTATTTATTGAGGTAGGCTATAGGCTATATAACATCACGCTAAGACCAATATGAGCGAAGCACCAATAATAAATGTTTTTAGATCGGGGGCTTTTTTTTCTTACGAGAGCTTCCGCTGTATGCGCTGCGGAAACAGTTAAAGTTTCGCTAAAATAATGTATGACAGAATTGTTCCCCTTTAAAAGTTCTAAAAAAAATCTGTAACAGCATATGTCTATCTCTTAAGGTTGGCTCATTATAACCCTTTTTTTATGCTAACCAAATTTGTTCTAAAATAAAGAATTATTTGTGAAGGTGTTTATATAAAGGTGATATTAATCCTTATCCAAATAAATACGTTATTCATCCCAAGTATTTAATTTAAAAGAAATTTGCCCTTTACATCATTTGATTTCAATGAGTATCTTAGAAGATATCGCAGTTTTAAAATAACACCGCAGCGAAAAAAATGATCAAGCACGCAATTATGTACAAGGCGCCGCGCCGGCCGGCCGGTGCGCGGCGGCACACGTTTCACGTCTATTTGACCGATTTGAATGATTTTTAGTATGGACATAAATGGAACTCTGTGGAGTAAAATAGACTACTATTTTCTTTCTGAACCCAGTAGTCTACGCGGACGGAGTCGCGAGCAAAAGCTATATTTAAATAAACAAACTCCCATCCATACACATTGGTTTTTCCCACTAATCGAGAGTTGTATATTAAAGTAATTACTTTAACGAGTTCAAGAGATAACATCTCATTACGCGAGGCGATAATAAGAAAAACATCAACGCATCCGTATTCATAATATAAATAGCTTTAATGGCGGTGGGTTTTTATTGCTACTCGGTCACTATGTTTTGAGATTTATAAATTATATCATATCTTATTAAATAAATACACCCAACAGTCACATACATAGTTCTGAGCCCACACTAAGAAACATGTCTTGTGTCGTGGGTATCAGAAACTACGAGAGACTTTTCGGTCTCACATACACCCAGACCCGAAACAAATATTTGTGGATCACACAAACATTTGTCTCGGTGCGGGTATCGAACCCGCGGCCTCTCGTTTCGCAAGCTGGTGTCTAGCCAACTGCGCCACGGGGCTGTCAAGTAATTATAACTTATTATTTTATATATGAAATAGATACAGACGTAAACAGACCGTGATGGAATACTAGGTAGGTATGTAGGTAACGAGGCAACAGTAACGATGATTACCAACAAAATGACCCCAAAAATCACGAAAAAAATTTACCTTGTTCTAACCGCCATAAGTATTCATCATCAGCCCATATACGTCCTACTGCTGGACACGGGCCTCCTCTACCATTAAAAGGGTTAAGACCTTAGTCCACCACCCTGGTCTAGTTCGGGTTGGCGGACTACACACTTAAGAAATTCCTAATAATTTTCAGGTGTGCGGGTTTTATTACGATGTTTTTCTTCACCGTTAAAGTACGTTATAATTGTTTGTGAATACACACATATGGCACTACCATATTAGTAGTAATTATGGACGGATCAAATGGAGGTTAGTCTGCTATGAAGGTAAGCATCCCGTGGAGGAGCGAGCTTGTTTGTCCGTCAAACGGTCTTCATGTCACTCCGAAATATACAACACAGTGGCGAAACTTCCATAGAAACCCAAAAACGTTACACGTTAATTGTGTAATGTCTAGTTTATTGTGTAGTCAGGATATATCAATTTATATGTCGAATTTTATTTTTAAATAAAGATTTAAAGCTTAAATACTATTACTTTCAATTTTGAAAGCAAAGGCTTAACTTTTACTTTTGGGCTAGAAAAGTACCGCCACTGTGTTTACGAATTTAGTGTCAATCGTATAAAATGGTCGTATAACAATTTACTGATCACTGGATTTACCATATTATCTGTTAAAGTCACTTTACTTTACCGCGCTTTCATAACAAATATGTATACCTAAAGAATAATCGTAAGTAAAGGTCACGAGTGAATTCCAAACGAATAAAAAGTCTTTTTTTTTACACTATTCTCGTATGGTTGCTGTTTTCCTCATACGAGTTGGTTCATGTGACTCATTCATATCTGCATATGATAGTCCCATTGCTATTTACGAGTCCCCTCTGCTATTAGATTTAGACATCGCTACAATACTTTGCAATGGTTCTGCATTGATTGATCATCAGCCTTTGACCCTCTTCTCTGGCTTGTTTTCTGTGACTGGATGCTCCGTGGTATTAATCTCATGGGAGTCGGGAATGTCTGCTATACTGATAACGCGTTGATGGCCGTGGGTCGAGTTGAAGAGGATGACGACCCATTTCACGTTAGGGACTGCGTTATGGTTGTCCTCCACAAAGTCTAACTCTGAAGGTATATTTTCAAAATCATCTAAATGTACCACCTTATGAGTTTGACGAGGTGATAGGGGCCAGACACTGAGATAATATGAAATCTATTGAATGCTCTTATTAAACTATGATGTACTATTTGATATCATTATGTTGTGAACTACCTCCAAATGAGCAACAAAAGAGTTTCTTTCCCGTTTTTCTCCAGTGAATCTGCTTTCTGAACCCGTTGGTAAGTGAGAAAAAATGACTGAATCTAAATATTGTTAATAATTTTTTATTTCATTTTTAAAGATAAAATTTTGATGTTCATAGTGAGCTAATGCGGTTTGATAGATTGCACATAGAAGTATACTCAATGGCGTTATAATTGAAGAGCCTTAGCCGCAGAAGTGGCCCGTGGCCAGTAGTGGAACGAACTAACTATACTAACTATAGATTTTAAGAAATTGTGCGTCATACTTACAACTACCGAGGAAAGTCTTTCCCACCTCCTTTATTTTCAACAGTTCTGTTGCCAGGCGACATCTTGTGAATTTTCTTCCATTTATCCCACTCACTAACAAAACCAAAAACAGCACGTACAATTTCATCGTAAACATGTAACACAAATGCCATAAGTAAGACTATCGCTGTGAGAAAAACGAATAGTGATAAAGGTGCTTGATATATCTGAGGTTTAACCAGTTGGCGAACGCATGGAATTTTAAATATTATAAAAAAAGAGTAAATAAAAATAAACGTCGAGGAAACCTGCACACTTGTTCCCAGCAGTTCTCAGAAATTTCATAGGTGTGTAGAGTATATATAAGTAGTGTATATAGCTTTTATGAAGTTAAGTTACGCAGCATCACTGAGTAAAGTGAACATTTTTAACCTATACTTAATAATTAAACGAACTTACCTGTACGTGAAGTTCTATGCAACATAAAAAAAATCTCCAAACAGCCAGTGCAAGAGTGGTGTCACTAACGTGTAACTATATATATTATATTTCAACGCTGTTACTAATCTCGAGGACGATGCACGAGTATAATTACATATGTATATATGCATACCTACTAATATTATAATTGCGAAAGTAACTATATTTGTATGTTACGCTTTCACACCTAAACTGCAGCACTGATTTGCATGATTTTTACTATGACCTTTTGTAAGGACTTAGGCTATTTCTTCATCATCATTATTATCAGCCCACAAACGCCACATTTTTTTTTCTTTTTTATCCTGGCACGGCAAAGTGACCCCATTGCACCTGATGGTAAGCGTAATGGGGTCCAGAAAAAGTGCCTGCTGGGCACAGGCCTCTAGAACTGACAGGGGTAAGGCCTTGCTCCACCACGCTGGCCTAAAGCGGGCTGGCGGACTACCTGAGAAATTTCTAAGGTTTATGTGCAAATAGACAAAGCCAGGCTCATCATCATCATCATCATTATCAGCCTAAGGAAGTCCACTGCTGAACATAGGCCTCCCCCAATGACTTCCATAGTGACCTGTTGGAGGCAGCCTGCATACAGCGACGACCCGCAACCTTCACCAGGTCGTCGGACTCAAAAACAAAAAAGACTCAAAAAAAGCCAGACTCAACCGCTATTTATTCCTTAAACAAGTGAAATAACCGAATTAAATAAATTTACCTTAAATGTTGTTACACTTAATAACGGGTTAGATTTACAATGGATACTCCTTTGGATTGTTCTATTAGTGGAATCTTTTGATAAGATCGCTACTGCCCAGTTATCTATTGATAAAACAGTTGATACTTCGAGATGGACAGTGCCATTAGTAGATAAAATTCTTTCCACAACATTAATGTTACTAGCTGCCCATAAATTTCTGCTTCTTAATAATTAGATCCAGAGTATAAATGATGACGTCACATGTTTGTGGCGTGCAATAATAATATTGAATATAAATGTATATTATTGTATATATAATATACAATACCTTTCGTCACCTCAATCACCTTTTTTTCCAGAATGGGCAATACACAAACACACAAACTCACGCCTGTATTCCCCGAGGGGGTAGGCAGAGGTGCATTTCTGCATCCATATTTCGCCAAGTATGTATCAGGCCCACGTAATAGGGGGCAAGCACATTTGAAGACTCCGTAATGCTACTGAGAATTTCCTAATGGAAAAACCCAATAACACTTTGCCCGACCCGGGAATCGAACCCAGGACCTCTAGATCGCACGGCACACACTTGTACCGCGAGACCACGAGGCAGTCGATATATAAATTATCCTAGGTTTTTTCTTCGATTAAAAGTAAAATAAATTGTTTAAATGATTAATAGTACATTAGACATAAGTTTGTGAAACGAGAGGACACGTACTCGATCCCCGCACCTACACCAATATTTGTAATCCACAAACTTTCGTTGCGGATCTAAGTGTTACTCGTATAATCCCGAATCCTTGACGTCACAATTAGAGGTGTTTTCTCTTTAATAGGTTAAAAATTTGAGCATATTGTGAAGATGTGTCTAAAAAGTTAGTAACGTTAATCTTCGAACAAAATATAATTCTAGGATTTAAAAGACCGTAAAATTAACTGGCACTTCATCTTAGCTGTTTTTAACTGTTAAGAGATCCATTAAGTACCTATTTTAAAAAGGAAGATAAATTAAATAATAGTGAAACAATAGCTATTTTCCTTGGTGCACATCTTCAAGTGTAATTCAATTGCGGTGCTTTCTTAAACTAGAGATCAATATCAGCCCAAACATTCTCCCCTTGCTGGGCTTTCTTGAGACGTGAAAGTATAACATACGGACAGTTATATTCACGTTTATAATATGTGTATATGGATCAATCAAAAATGGTTCTGACTATTATCGTAGAAGAATATGATACAAAGCTACTCTCGTATTTATATTTATAATTGTAAATACCCATTAATATTCCCGGGGACATGGTTTTGAAGTTTTAAATTCAAAGTCTTAAATATCAAACACAATAGCAGATTCAATGCATTTTAACTTTGAAATTGATCAGCCATTTTGGTTATTTGTATTAAAACTATATCCTCCGTAACAATGTAAACGGATCTACTTATCAAAACGTCTGGCGAAGAATGTGAAATTTTGTGGA
The DNA here is from genome assembly GCA_907164795.1 of Hemaris fuciformis. Classification (NCBI taxonomy): domain Eukaryota; kingdom Metazoa; phylum Arthropoda; class Insecta; order Lepidoptera; family Sphingidae; genus Hemaris; species Hemaris fuciformis. Next base: position 5,498,393 of record OU015454.1, read on the forward strand.
AAATTCTGACAACATTGCTCAGGGTTGGCAATGCTACTGAAGTAGCTTCTTCAAAATAAAAATAATAATTTTAGGTCGATTATTGCTGAAGATGATATAAAATGAAATAAGATTTATTGAATATATAAAATGTCAAATACATCATATAGATTCAGTCATTTCAAAATTTAATGAACCACTCTGTTCGAAAGGCAGTCATCACTAGAGAAGAACGAGCAAGAAACTCTAGTGTTGCTTTTTTCCAATCAAGAGATAGTCTACAATAATGATACAAAGACCAAATTTTCTGAATTAGAGTTGAGTCACCTTGAATGGAGAAACAGATAACTGTGCTCTAGTGGCATGTGTTGTTTCGTGTCAAAGGCAGAAAAATACAGGTGTTCTTTTTAGTATGCCAGTGTTAAAGAATATCTATATGTAATAACATATATACATGAAAAGTATAAATAGTATCAACATATGATGATTGGTACTGAATGATGATGATACCCATGATTTTTCATGTTTAAAAGCGAAAGGAAAAGCATGTTTTAACCTTCTGACATGAGAGTATGAACCTAAGAGAAAATATAAATATATAAGTGAAAAGGAAAGAGAGTTTCTTCGAAAATTTTAATAAACATAACAAAAAAATCTCCTATTAAAGATCTGCAACCCTAGTCCCCGGCGCTAAAGTCAAAGAGATAAGTTTTAAGCTGCGAGCTGTCGATGTTTCGAAATAGGGTTTTAGCGCTCCAAGTTGATCAGGGCTTGCTTACCGCTTGATTTATTGGATCGCCACCCACCCTTGCGCACCGACTTGTATTATTCAAATATTTGATTAATCCGATACAAGATTTACACCCACTTTCTGAAACACCGATCTATACAGGGTGTATTCAGACCGTAATCGGAAACTAAGGCGAGAAATATGTACCTAAGTTCACATTACAACCCCCTGGCGTTAAAGAAAATCCCGACCAAAAAAAAAGTATATTCCTAACAACCTTAGGTATAAAATGTATGTGGTTTGTAATGACTTTAGCTATTCCTTGTCTTAGTTTCCAGCAGATTTAACTGCCAAATCGGTTATTACGGATCATTCGACTTTTAATTATTTCAGTATATGCTGACTATATTTAAAAGTTCTTTTTTTATTATACTATTACTCAATTAAATTTCCACTCATAAAGTAAAGGACACAATTAAATTACAAGAACAATTACAAAATTACACAAATAAGACAGAAGATTATTCTATTAATTTAAAAATCAAATGATAAAATTTATTCATGCCTTTTTAAATTGAAAAGTTATTATAATAATCACACATATTTTATGTATTTCTCAAAATTGTGCAGCACATACTTAACCTAGTGAAAACAAAACTAACAAAATTATTCCTATACAATACACCAACAACATTTGCACCTGTAACCAACCTCCATCAATTTACTAAACTACAGTTCCGTTTGGAATATTGCAGCGGTATTCTAAGTTTTGTAACGCACTTAGCCCAGCAACGGACGGACCGAGATACCCCTCCCTGTTCGGTCGTAACTCGTTTACCGCAATTCTATTTGGATCTCTCAACTGGCCTCGCGAAATTGCCCCATCACACAGCTGTGTGGCTGTGTAAAGGGGCGAATGCATTTCAAGCCCAGTGTCTGGCTTATTGGCATAATACGAGTGATAGACGTCATAGTATTTATATTTTTTATTTTCTAGGACTTTTTTTATTGTCTTGTCCGTTTGAAAAATTGGTACCGAAGAAAATAAAAAATATAGTTGTTACTCAATCATGTCCAAACGACGATACGATAGAATTTGGCCCAGAGACAGATCATAAGACACCTCATAGTACCGCCACTGGTATATACTAGACACTTACGTAAAGTTTTTTTAAAAACATTACTAGGATCATATAAATCTAAGCAACGTTTCAGCTTGCTCTGCCCTATGAAGGAACTAAAAAGAGAATTTATTTGGTGATATAGATTTTAATCTTCAAAACTGACCCTTAACCTCCTGTTGACATATGATTCTTGAGTCCTGGGTTAAACTCTAAAAGTCTTTTTGATCTAACAAACACAGACTGTTACTAATATTTAAGTAATACAAACATTTGTCTCAAAACAAAAATATTAAAATTAATGTCGGAGCCGTTCGTCTATTTTTCAAATAAAATCTCAATACTGCTGTTACATCGATAAACAAACTAATTCGATCGACCTACGTTTTCTGAAAGTCAATATATCAGATTCACGAAATAAATTCACGAAATCTAACATTCTTATTTCAAACCCAATGCAAACATCAAACGTTCCAGAATTTAACTCGTAAATCAAATTTAACAATAAACAGTATCCAAGACAAATAGTGAAATCCAATTCGCTCCTTAATTTTAAAACAATACTGCGCAAACAGGCCCTTTGAAGGGCTCGCCAGACGAACCGAAGCCTTTAAGCTCACACGACCTCTAAAGTCATTCTCGAACGTGTTTGGATACTGCCCTTAAGATGTGTCCATGCCATCGAACGAGAGTCTCTGAATACAGTCTTTCATAGTAAATCATTTATTGGATTTGTTTCTCATAGTTCGTATCGGTTGGTAATTAAATTAGTTTTGATTTCTGCAGCTTGTTTATTTCATCGCGTTCGTGTAAGAACAACTTTAGTAGCTGCTACGAATGTTCAATCTTGAATTGATCGCTCGGAGCTAATACTTATTTATTTACTTTTGTAAATGTATTTTTTTTTGCGTTTTCCTAACAACCACATATATTTAAAACTCGTGATTGTTAGGTTTTTTTTTTGCGGTTTTCTTTTTAATATCACGGTGTTTGTATTGCCTGCCAACACTACTGCCTGTATTACTTTTCGAGCACGGTCTTTATACACCTGTATATAATGACAAATACTCTGCAGAACTGATAAGCAGCATTCGTCCCCTCTATAGTAAAAACTGGCTGGCCTTCCTGGTCTCTGCTTCGAGGTTGCAATCAGATATGCTCTTATCGAAAGGTTCACAATTTTGTATCTTTGGCGAACTACGAAATAACAATAACCAGTCCAAGTAGTAGTCTTTTTTACTACTTGTATTTTAAGCGTATTGTAAAGAAGTTTTAAGCAGTTTAAATACTCATTCAAGAATTTAAACAGCACTATAAAAGCAGGTGCAGACGCAAATAAAAAATAAAACGCACTTAATTTTTCAACTTCGCTAAAAGCATTCTAGAACTCTACAGGATCAAGATCAAATACTTGAAATAGTCAAAGAAACCAGTTCGGATAACGAAGTTAAAAATAAATCAGCTCTCGGCCAGCGTTGGCGATAGAAATTCGAATTACATTATAATTAGATTCCTTTACAAACAATTTAGCCGTGCGATTGTAGAACATCCTCTTTAAGAGCTATGGGCGGAGTGTGGAAGAGTACTACTGTAGGTTCGTAATCCATTGCCTTCGGAACTACGCCTCGATATTTTAGTTTTTCTTGCTTGAAGCTGTAGTTTCATTTTTCTTGCTTCGTATATTAATCATTGGTAGAGAACCATCATAGCCCTCTCAATGGTAGAGGAGACCCGTGCCCAGCAGTGCGAGAGTATTTATAATGGTATTTTAGAAAGAAAAATATTGGTATTTTTTTTATAATGAGTTAAATAACAAAAAACTCATGGGCCGATTTGGATGATTTTTGTTTTGAAAACAGACTTTTTATAAATTACATTAGAATGTCGCTACGATGACCCGCCAGTCACAAACAATATTTCTTGGTAAGAAAAGCTAACTCATGTATGTAAATAATAAAATACACCCAACAGTCACATACATAGTTCTGACCCCACACTAAGATACAAGTCTTGTGTCGTGGGTATCAGAAACTACGAGAGACTTTTCGGTCTCACAAACACCCAGACCCGAAACAAATACTTGTGGATCACACAAACATTTGTTTCGGTGCGGGGATCGAACCCGCGGCCTCTCGTTTCGCAAGCTGGTATCTAGCCAACTGCGCCACGGGGCTGTAGGTACATATTTATTATGCTTTATTGTACATCACAAAAATAGAATTAAGATAAATTCTTATAAACCATGGTTGCCACAAGGGCGGTATTATCGCTATTAGAGATCTCTTCCAGACAACCCAGAAAATAGTAGTGAATATAAAAGGGGGTGATCATGGTGTCACATTTACCTATTGATGGATGTATTATAGCTTCCACAATGGAAGTGAAGGTGAATAACGCCACCGAATAAATAGTGCGACTGTCTCAGATTCTAATTACGCGAAGACATTGAGTCGGGTTAACGGGGCACAGACAAGCATTTTGAATTTTGCTATATTACATTTCCTTCAAAAGGAATTTCGGTTTGCTATATTGGGAAAATCATGGTTCATTGTATTCGGCGGAATATTAAACGAGAAATGTATAGTCTCTTTTTAAGGTAATTTAAATGCTCATTCTTTTAACTACTTACTTAAATGGCGCAACGACCCAAAGTGAGTCTTGGCTTCCGACAATAAGACTCTCCACTTCGGTCTGCCATGCGCCATCTCCCGTTAATCCTCAACCTAGAGATCCCGCAGGTCCATTTCGACTTCATCCCTTCAACGGTTCCTCGGGCGTCCATTAACAATAAGATATTTTTTTGACGCCGTTGTGGGACAATATTAATAGTCGGTCTAATAAACATAATTTTTTCCGTACTCAAGCCTAATCTTCAAGAGTTTATATGAAAACCTCTTACATCAACTTACATGAAGAATGCTAACATAAAACCACTCTTAGTAAGATTGGATGGACCCAACCAGGCGTTTTTAATATACAGTTCCTGCCCTTTTGATTGCCAGGAGGAACATTTTCAGCAATAGGACGTATTTAAGCTGATTTAGAGCCAACCTTTAGTCAAATAGCACTACGATACTACCTACTATACCAGGGTTAAGTCGTGATGGCCTCGAGGTTTAGGCACGCGGTCGAAAATCTCGACGGTCGCGGGTTCAAACCCCAGGCACACACCTCAAACTTTTCGAAGTTATGTGTGTATTCACAATGAATTATCACTTGCTTTAACGGTGAAGGAAAACATAGTGATGAAACCTGCATACCTAAAAAGTTCTTAGGAATTTCTTAGGTGTGTAGTCCGCCAACCCGCACTAGGCCAGCGTGGTGGACTAAGGCCTAACACCTCTCAGTTGTGGAAGAGGCCCGTGCCCAGCATTGGGACGTATTTGGGCTGATGATGATGATGATTCAAAATAGAATGTATACAATCGGATTTCAAATGCCATTTAATATTAGCAATTTCGCAGATTTTTCAAAGCAATTAATTTGGATTCTTTCTATATTACATTTAAAACAGTGCGCCAAAATTACGCAGGTGGCGTCTAACCATAATACTCGCATTATGATCACAAGCCAGTGTACCCCAAACTCAGACAGGCAGAACTAATGGCCGATGGCTTGGTATTTTCAATTTTGCTCGCGATTTGCATATTCAATGAGATTGGGAACCTTGATGGCACTCCGTCGTAGTGCTATCAATTTACATAAAACTGGGGAAAAAACGTTTGTTCTGGTTTGTTTTGAAGCAAATTCTACGTCATCTAAAATTTCAGGTTTTCGTTGTTTTAAATTCCGTTTAGTTGTGGTTTTGGACATCGACAAACATACATAACCTCACGCCTGCATTCCCCGAGGGGGTAGGCAGAGGTGCATTTCTGCATCCATATTTCGCCAAGTACCTATGTATCAGGCCCACGTAATAGGGGGCAAGCACATTTGAAGACTCCGTAATGCTACTGAGAATTTCCTAATGGTAAAATCCAATAACACTTTGCCCGACCCGGGTATCGAACCCGGGACCTCTAGATCGCACGGCACACGCTTGTACCCCGAGACCACGAAGCAGTCAGTTGTAAAACGTATCATTTTATTTTATGTTAAAATTAGTTTTCAGTGTCAGTAAATCGTATTTCTTCTCTTTAATTCCTTATTAATAAAGGCAAGAAGATTTTTAAACTTCTAATCAAAACTTAATTCTCGATGCTCTACCCTAAAAAAGCTGACCAATTATTGTTATCGCAACCTCTTTATTTTTCATACAATTATACGATATGTACACAACTATCACATGTCACATAATAATTACACAATAATAGCACTATGGTGCATAATCTAGGTCTGTTCAACCTAAGGCGTTATGCGGCAATTGGCTCCTGCTAGACTGGACGTGCTTATACAGGATATAATCAGACTGTTATCGGAAAGTAAGGCAGGTATTGTATTTATTTTTTGTCGGACTTTTTTAACACTAATAATAAATAATAATAAATACACCCAACAGTCACATACATAGTTCTGATCTCACACTAAGATACAAGTCTTGTGTCGTGGGTATCAGAAACTACGAGAGACTTTTCGGTCTCACATACACCCAGACCCGAAACAAATATTTGTGGATCACACAAACATTTGTCTCGGTGCGGGAATCGAACCCGCGGCCTCTCGTTTCACAAGCTGGTGTCTAGCCAACTGCGCCACTACGCGAGGCGGGGGGGTGATTCGTAATCACCATAGCTATTACCTGCCTAAGTTAACGATCACGGTCTGAATACATCCTATATAGAGACCGCCCCACCATAACATTCTAATTGTGACAACAACAATCTCAATATCAATGTTAACATTTTATCAATTTATCAATTTATCTACCTTTTTATTATTTATTAATTTTTACAAACTAGTTAAAGCAACAACATTATAGATTCGTAATCTTATCTCCAAACCAAAGAACTTCATTTTGTCAGCGCCAAATCAACTCGTCTATAATATTTACTGTGTTGTGTTGTTAGTTGTAATTTCAAGTACGTCAATGTCCCGTTTGTCCTATGTTCGACTGAAGTGGTCTCAAGATGTTTACTGGCAATTAGCCGCTGACATCTGAGATTCGATCCATGACATTAAATTGTCGTTCACACACAAGCCGAATAGGTATAATAGCTCAATAACGTGTATTGTTAAATATGGTATATTAGATTCGCTTATACACAACCTTATTTTAATGTTCATCATCATCATCATCATCAGCCCATATACGTCCCACTGCTGGGCACAAGCGTCCTCTACAACTGAGAGTGTTTTACGCCTTAGTCCACCACGCTGGCCTAGTGCGGGTTGGCGGACTACACACCCAAGAAATTCCGAAGAACTTTTAGGTGTGCAGGTTTCATCACGTTGTTTTCCTTCACCGTTAAAGCAAGTGATAATTCATTGTGAATACACACATAACTTCGAAAAGTCAGAGGTGTGTGCCTGGGGTTTGAACCCGCGACCGCCGAAATTCTCGACCGCGCGCCTAAACCTTGCGGCCATCACTGCCATTTAATGTTTCAGGGATACCTAATACATTTATCCAACTTTATGATTATTATTTTTTAATATACGACCCGCCACAATGACCAATGAATCTCTGGTTCCAGAATCACCGTGTATGCGGTTTTTTGTAAGCCAAAATGATTTTATAAAAGAACAACTGAAAATAATTTTTCATTTATTAATAACGCTTATTTTTCTCGTGCTACACGCAATACATAATGAATAAATAATGATACTGAAAAATCTGTTCGCCCAAACCACCCTTCTTAAATCTTTCACTAACAACTGGACTTGTAAGCAAACGTAAAAAGAATATCAGAAAGACTAAAAACAGTACCTAAAATAACTAAGTGTTGAGAAATTTAAATACCCAAAAAACATTTCATTGTAAAAATATCGTTTTGTTTCAGCAATTCACATTTTTTTAATAAAAAAGAGATTCCATCCACATGGTATTTAGTGTCACGACGCTAGAATTAATTTTGGTTGTTTAAAATGAAATAAAACGACTTGACAAGTTTGCATTTTTATTACTTACTGTGAATGTTAGGGGAGCGCGCACCAAAAGTGCTTACGAAGATGTAAAACTGCTGGATGTGGCAAATATAGTTTTCACATTTATACATACATACACATTTACGTCTGTTGCTCTGAAGAGGTAAACGATGGAGCATATCTGCACCGACGTTACACCAAATGTGTTTTAGATCATCATCAGCCAATATACGTCCCAATGCTGGGCGGAGAGCTCCTTTACAACTGAGAGGGTTTAGGCAATAGTCCATCACGCTGGCCTACTGCGGGTTGGCGGACTACACACCTAAGAAATTTCTAAAAACGTTTTTAGCGTGCAGGTTTCCTCACGATAATTTCCTTCAGTTAAAGCACGTGATAATTCATATCGAATACACACATAACTTGGAAAAGTCAGAGGTGTGTGCCTGGGGTTTGAACCCCCGACCGCCGAGATTCTCGATCGCGCGCCTAAACCTCGAGGCCATCACGACTTGTAAAATGTGATTTAAGTCCTTTGTAATAAAGGACGAGATTATAGCATTTTACGAGCACACTTTCATAATGGAAAACTCAACAACATATTAATGTTAACCGGGCAATGTACCGTATGGATTAAACACACACACGCAAATAACTATTTTTTTTCATACTGGCACGACAAAGACAAAGAATAAAAATATGTAAACCCGAAGTGGTAGCCAAAGGTGCATTTCTGTATTTATCAGGAGCTGTTTTTATCCCCAAGAATTTTCTCTGAACTGCTATTGAGTATTTCCTAATGGAATGACCCAACAACACCTACGTTGACCTGGGGATCGTCTCCGGCCGCTCTCAATCGCCTGGCTGCTGGCACATACCACGATCACCAACGAGGATGTCTATCTTTCTATACTGTCCAAAAACAACATTAGCCTCGTGGCGTAGTTAGCAAGACACCAACTAGCGAAACGAGAGGTCACGGGTTCGATCCAATGTTTGTGTAATACATAAATATTTATTTCGGGTCTGGGTGTTTGTGAGACCGAAAAGTCTCTTGTAATTTCTGATACCCACGACACAGAAATTTTGTCCTAGTTTGCAGTCAGAACTATGTATGTGACTGTTGGGTGTATTTATTTATTTATATTTATTAAGTACTGGATTCATAGGCGTTTCCAGCAAAACTACATGCATATGAAGTCATCAAGTGGAAATAATTAGAGCGGGCACAAAAACAATTTGTGACCCGTAACGGAAACTCGGTGAAATTGTGGCGCAACGCGCTTGTATTGTCCACGCCGCGTTACTTCGCCCATTTGGACGCGCCCGCCCCCATGGTAACTAAAAAAAAAAATTGCTAGAAGAAAATTTTCACAAGCTTTACGAGAGTCGGATAAGCCCAGTTTCTGTATACAAGATACTACTAGGGTGACTATTCTGTTCTGATACTCAGTCGTGATGGCCTCGAGGTTTGGGCATGCGGTCGAGAATCTCGACGGTCGGGGGTTCAAACCCCAGGCACACACCTCTGACTTTTAGAAGTTATGTATGTGTGTATTCACAATGAATTATCACGTACTTTAACGGTGAAGGAAAACATCGTGATGCAACCTGCACACCTAAGAGTTCTTAGGATTTTTTTAGGTGTGTAGTCCGCCAACCCGCACTAGGCCAGCGTGGTGGACTAAGGCCTAAACCCTCTCAGTTGTAGAGGAGGCCCGTGCCCAGCAGTGGGACGTATATGGGCTGATGATGATGATGATGATGACTATATCTGTATCAACACATTGCTAGGCCCATGCCTTCACTACTATTAAAGGTGTTTTGTAAGGGTTGGTGGCCTTCACCTTCATGAGAAGTTTATCACGATTTTTTCAGGTACAGTATATAAGTCTTCTCAAGATGTACAAGGGCGTGATAATAATTCGTCATGTACACACGAGTCACGATATTATGTACATAGACCTGATTCTACCATACCAACTCTCCTCTTATACATATGTAAATGCGTAACAAATTTCTTACATCACAAAGTTTATTAAAAAGGATATGGTTTAATTTAAATAATATATTTTTGACTATAAGATAGGTGATTAAACGAAGTGAAACTATTCCTCAAACTACTTCATTGACAAAGCTTGGCGTTAAATGAAAAAGGACTGCTCAATTTCTGGTCGGTTTTTGCAGGCCTCACAGGCTATCTCTTTCTAACCTATTAGTCTGCCAACGTGTTGAAACGTGACACACTTGGTATAGTTTCAAACAAGATGGGGAATGTCAGACACATTCCCCATTAAAATAGTTGCGAATTTAGTTGCGGAAAATTTTGAATTTGGACGAGAAATTATTCTGTGCCGCATAGGCTTATGTACATCGCTTGGTAATCAGAATATTACACACTCTAGAAAGATGAGAATTATTTTTTTATTTCATTCTGAGTTTTTTTTTTATGGGAAAGGAGGCAAACAAGCTAGTGAGCCACCTGATGTTAAGTGGTCAACACCGCCCATGGACACCCACAATACCAGAGGAATCATCGGTGCGTTGCCGGCCTTTGAGGAAAATATAGGCTCTTTTCTTGAAGGTCCCTAAGTCATATTCATTCGGAAATACCGCCGAGGAACGCTTTATTAATTGACAGCCCCGTGGCGCAGTTGGCTAAACACCAGCTTGCGAAACAAGAGGCCGGCGGGTTCGATGCACACACCGAGACAAATGTTTGTGTGATCCACAAATATTTGTTTTGGGTCTGGGTGTTTGTGAGACCGAAAAGTCTCGTAGTTTCTGATACCCACAACACAAGACTCGTATCTTAATGTGGGGTCATAACTATGTATGTGACTGATGGGTGTATTTATTATAATTTATTTACATTGACTTTTTTATTCAATAAATTAATACAGAGCTCGTTATTAGATACTGACATCAAAGATTTTTTTAGACAGGTATTCATTAGTGAGCATTGTAAGCGGATACGAAATATAACTAAACTGTTAACAGCTGATGATGATGGAATAATTAGTCATAAGTATATATATTTACACGAAATACCACTATTATTCTTAGTAAAAATTAGTAAAAACTAGTTTCTGTTCTCAATTTAGGGTTGCAGAGGAATTAAAAAAAATCATACTATGTAAATTATATATGTATATATTTGTGGAATAAAATAATACAATAAGAAGAGGGTTTCGAAGCATAACTTTTTCGTGAAGGTTTATGCATATTTTTTCTTTTTACGCAATAAAAATATTAACTTTTTGAACTATGAATTTCATTTGAGCGTAAATAGTCAAGTTCTCGCTAACAATCGTATAATGTACGAATGAATCTAGACATCTTCAGACCAATAGAGATCTAGTTAAGAGTTCTTCAAGTGAACTTATTGGATAAAGTTACCGACCCCACTCCATACTTTGTATTATTAGAGTTTATTGAAAATATGCATTGAGTAAATTATTTTATAAATTAATGAATTATCTCTTACTTTAACGGTTAAGGAAAATATCGCGAGGAAACCTGCGCACCTAAAAGTTATAAATATAATCTGATGAAATATATATTTTTATTTATCGTACGAAATTTATGAACTTACATTCAGCTAGTTATCGGAATAAAGTCTAGCTGTTCTCAACTGCAAACAGTGGAGTAGGTAAATACCAACGGATGACTTTTTTAATGACAGATAATTATTTACAGAATCATCTTTTTGCTATCCTTTTTTTCATAATTAAAACTTTCCTAAGTCAATAATTGTTTTTAAAATTAGAATATAAATTCACGACTTCCTTCTTAAATTAGAAAAATATCCTCATTATTAGTAGTGATGGCCTCGAGGTTTAGGCGCGCGGTCGAGAATCTCGGCGATCGCGGGTTCTGGGGCTTGGGTTGCACACACCACTGACCTTTCAAAGTTATGTGTGATTTCTATCACTTGTTTTAACGGAGGAAAACATCGCGAGGAAACCTGCACACCTAAAAAGTTCAAAGGAATTTCTTAGGTGTGTAGTCCGCCAACCCGCACTAGGCCAGCGTGGTGGACTAAGATCTAACCCTTCTCTGCTGTAGAGGCGGCCCGTGTCCAGCAGTCGGACGTATGTGGGCTGATGATGATGAATTCATTATTATAGTACTTTATTAAATAACTAAATTAATTCAAATACTAGGTAGTATTACAATAGCATATACATATAATATATACTCATGCTTGTATTCATGCTGGGAGTGGGCAGGTAGGGATGAAATTGCCACAATCGAGTTTCGCCAGTTAAATAGTGACTTAAATATTGGTGGCAAAAACTGCTAATGAGAATTAGATGGAGGAAACGAACCCGGGACCCCAAGATCGCAGGGCGCACACGTGTCGCGAGACCACAAGGCAGTTAGTTAGCTTGCGAAATGAGAGGCCGCGGGTTCGAGCCCCGCACCGAGACAAATGTTTGTGTAATCCACAAATATTTATTTTGGGTCTAGGTGTTTATGAGACCGAAAAGTCTCTCGTCGTTTCTGAAACCCACGACACAAGACTTGTATACTAGTGTGGGGCAGAACTATGTAAGTGACTGTTGGGTGTATTTATTTATTTAATAAGTTCATGAACTAATACAAATGCATCTAATCAGCACATTAAATAATATTAATAATTACTTATGTGCATTTGAAAATATCAACATTTAAAATTTAAAAAAAAACCTTTAAACATCATTGGTCTCATTCCTCACGGATCACCGACACGGCTAATTCGTAATTACAATTCATAGGGGTTATAAACCGTACATTTGCAATCAGAGCGCGCTCTGGCCTTCGCAAAACTCAATTAACTTAATTGGGAACGACACAATTTGGATTTTATGACTTTTTGTCTGTCTTTTTTTCAGTTGACGTCGAACAAAAGGCTATGCAATTTGTTATGGCGTCTGGATTAGTGTACGACCGCGTTTTCAATTTGCAAATGTGTTGTGGCTTTTATTTTGTATTTTTAGTAGATAGCCGATAGCAGGCTGCGTAGGCTTTCCTCTGACAACGATAAAAATATTTTAACAATAAAGCCACGCCTTAGTCAGCTATCGGCATCGGCATACATGCACACACATCCAAGCCTGAATCCCACAGAGGTAGGCCGAGACTTTGTAGGTTTATTCATACATACATACATACTTACACACTCACGCCTGAATCCCACAGTGGTGCGTAGAGACTGTTTAGTGCCACAAGCCATTACACACTCTTTTACTTCTTTAAATTTTGTTATTATTAAATTATCCTAGGTTTTTTCTTCGATTACAAATAAAATAGATTGTTTAAGTGATTGATAGTACATTAGGCACAAGCTTATCAAACGGGAGACCACGGACTCGATCCCCACACCTACACTAATATTTGTAATCCACAAACATTTGTTGCGGGTTGAGTGTTACTCGTATAATCCCGAATCCTTGACGTCACAATCAGACGTCGTACACTCAGCCGCACAACCAATGAAGCTGATAATTTAAACAATACATTATCGAAGATGTCAACGCAGAAGACTGCATCGCTTTTACACGTAGTTCAAACTAGCAAAGCACACACTAACAAACCCTTGATAAATTACATTACAGTATGACAAGTTGACTGAACGAGGCCGGTACAAAGCCGAGTTGTTCTGAAGCGGAGGTTCTCAAACATTAAGACATTTTGTTATTTCTAATATTTGTTAAGTATGTCGCGAGATATTCAAATATGGTTCCTGCATCTAAAGTTTATTTAGATTACCATGAATTATCACGTACTTTAACGGTGAAGGAAACTATCGTGAGGAAACCTTCACAACTAAAAGTTCTTAGGAATTTCTTAGATGTTTAGTCCACAAACCTGCACTAGACCAGGTGGACTAAGGCCTAAATCCTCTCAATTGTAGAGGAGGCCCGTGCCCAGGACCAAGATGAAGATATGGGCTGATGATGATGATCTAAGACTACTCGTTATTGCATACATTTTTGTTTTGTTTATGTCAGCTTACATACGATTTACTGCTGTGCACGGACCTCCTCTTCAACTAAGAGGTACTAGGCCATCCACTACGCAGGATTAGTGAGAAATTCATCGTGGAGAACTTTTATATGGACGGATTTTTTCACATCATCTCTGCATTTGCCGCTAAAATTCGTGATAACCGTGAATACTAAAATTCCAAAAGCGAAATTTGAACCTGCGGCCGCCGAGATTTGAATTCACGACGCCTTACCAAAAAATAAATCAACAAAAATTAACCTAAGCGTTAAAGTACCAATTTTACACGTGTGTGTTTTTACGAATTTTATGAATATGTGTTGCGAATGTACAGAGTACGCTTGTGAGTGGTTGAGTGAAAAGGTTGAGAACCTCAGTAGCAAAGTATGGGTGACCTGTTTTACAGCTCCGCCTATCAGAAGTGTTGGACCTTTCGCTACTCAGACTGTTTTAGACGCTTGTGAGCGAAATGTTCGCTTTTTAATAGTTTTATTTTTGTTTTTTAACTGGCATTCCGTCGCGTTTTCGTTTGTCTGAAGATAAAAGTTGAGTTGTGAAACACGAAAAGTGCCTGGTAAAAAGATTATACATGACCGTAGTCTATTTTTGGATTGGCCCACAGGGATATTTTTCTTAGACAAGTATATAGTTACATATGGGTTTTGTATCCCCACGCCTGTATTCCCCGAAAGAGTAGGCAGAGGTGCATTTCTGCACCCTCAATTCGCCAGTTATAACACAGTTCCACGTGATAGGAAACGATCCTATTGCTGTTTCTCTGGCCATTTTCAGACTCCGTGCTGCTGTTGAGAATTTCCTATTGGTAAATCCAATAATATGAATCTAGCCCGGGACCTCTAGATCGCACAGCACAGACTTGAGCCGCGAGACAATCAAGTCAGACAAGTAACCTAAGCGTTAATCCACGTAATAACCAGTGGCGCTACTTCCATAAAAGCCCAAAAGCCCAGTTTGCCTTTTAAAATTCCGAATAATAATTTTTCGGCTTTAAATATTTATTTAACAAAAGTTTTTTTATTAAATAAAGACCCCATAATAAGCAAATATAAACAAGACATTACACAATTAACGTTTAACGCTTTTGCGCTTCTATGGAAGTTCCGCCACTGGTAATAATATAAGCGCTTTTTTAAAATTCGTTCATCCGATTTAATGTGATTGATAGCAAACACGTCACAAGCTGCAAATAACAAAAAAATCATTTATTATTCATTCATCATCATCATCATCACTGCTGGGCTTGGGCCTTCTCTACAAATGAGAGGATTTAGGCCTTAATCCACCACGCTGGCGAAGTGCGGGTTAAAATTTATGATATTGTAGCCTAATTTGATTTTACAAGAAACATCATTTGTATTAATCTCGACTTCAGTCTGTCTTTATACCAAGTTCGCGTGACTGAGTGACAAATTAAAACTTACAAAATAAAAAAAAATATTGAAGAAGTTCGCGAAATTCGCAATACATACAAACTATATACAGGATGTATTCACATCGTGATTGGAAACTAGGGCAGGTAATAGCTAAAGGTTGTACAAACCCCCTGGCGTTAAAAAATCCTGCCAAAAATTTTTTTTTTACGTTTTCCTAACAACCACATACATTTTATACCTGTGGTTGTTTGGAAAACTTCAAAATTTTTATTTTTTGTCGGGCTTTTTAGCTTTTACCTGCCTTAGTTTCCGATCACGGTCTAAAATATATCCTGTAAATACAAAACTTGGCCTCCTCAACTCATCAACAGAAGAAAATCACCCGACGATCAACTTTTCAAACACAATCTCATTTAATGCCGGCGCAAATTTTATATGAATAGAAACTCTAGCAATAAGTAGGTTTCCACTTTTTTGTTGTGAACGCAAGAGTGCAATATGGCAGCGGAGTGGTTCTCAAGTACCCTCAGCTTTTTATGCTGTGGCTCCAGGGGGCTCCACTGGCGCGCCGTGACGAGCGCTAAACAACTAAGTCCTCTCGTGCAACTTCTGAGCATCGCACCTTATATTTGCGCCGGATTTTCGGCCAGTTGCTGGGGTAATTACCTTCCGGCCAGTTTAGGTAGAGAACTGTTTCAATGCTTAATAATTCAAGATAAAATTAAAATTATTAAATTATATTACCTATAGAGATCTTGAAGAAGTGAGCGTATTCTTTCTTCAAAAGTAGACTTACCACAAGACGAATCTTTGGCCCTTTTTACTTCGTTGTCATTGATATAATAAAACTATAGAACCTTGCATTCGATCTTTGATATTCCCTCTTTGCATTTTTTATACAATAATATTGAGATCGCCCGTCTTTCACAACAGCCGTGCAACTTTCTTGATTTTTCAACGTTAATTACCTGCTAGTGAATTTTCAATAACACTCGAGATCAGGTCTCAGAGATGAGTACACTTTTATTGGAAAAATATTGTTTATCCGTGTTTTTTGTGATGCATTAAAACCTTGTGTAGCTTTTCTGGGTGAAAGATATATCTCTTTTTGGAGTATTTTAGAAAAATAGGGAATATTTTTCAGAAGGGATTTTATTACATGAGAACTGAGAGGGTTTTTGTTTTTATTTTTTATTTTATTACATAATAGGTAAATAAATTTGGAAACATAATTTTTTAGTAGGTTTATTTCTCATATAATTTTATTTCATCTCCTAAGGAAAGGATTCTCCAAAGACCTCTTAATTCTCATTTAGGTTAGAAAATAGCTATTAAAATATCATACATCTAAGTTACATAAATTGATAAAACAAAAACTTTATTATAATAATTTAATATGACTTCCTCGTGGTCTCGCGGCACAAGTATGTGGCGTTGCGATCTAGTAGAGGTCACGGGTTCGATTCCCGGGTTGAGCAAGGTGTAATTGTTTTTTTCCATTAGAAAATTCCCAATAGTAGCACACAGTCTGCAAATGTGTCCGAAAAACGGCAATAGGCTCGCCCCCTATTACGTGGGACTGATACATACTAGGCAACATGTGGATGCAGAAATGCACCCCTTTGGGGAATACAGGGGTGAGGTTATGTATGTATGTAATTGATTATTTCTTCTAGGCACGCGCGCTCCATCGTAGGTCGTGACGTCGCTTAACACTAGTATCAGGCCTATCACATAATTAATTAAATTAAAATTAAAATGACATGATAATTATAATAGCGTACTATTAGAGACTATGTACAGCAGTGAACATGATAAAGGCTGTTGATGATGACGATGAATGATACTAAATAAACAACATAATATCACCACTTAGTACGTCCACCAAATATCCTCAATTTGACGAGTATCAATGTATAGCTTCTCAAAGCGTTAAAGAGGTGTGATAACAAAAAAAAATAAGAGTCAGGTTTTACGCATACAACCCCCTAAACACACATAGATGGCCGAAGTAAACGCGTTAAAGCGACACTATCTGAAGCTAATCCCCAAATGTACAGTTACAGGAGATAGCCAAGTAAAAGTTATACAGGTGCTCATTTTCTTTAATCTTAAGTAAGTTTCAGGATAAACTCGAACGAGATTAAACACTGTCCGACTCAATTAGCGGAGTTGACCTTAGGATTGAATTTCAGTGTACACTTAGCCAAACTTTCAGCTTTAGAAAAACTTGTTGACTGAATTTTGTAGTGGCCTTATTTTTCTTCGTGTCAGATGTTTGATACCTTAATTTTGTTATTCCAAGTTCAAATATGCTTTGTCTTTTCATTCTTATAATGAAGAATTATAAACCTTGTGATGGCCTCGAGGTTTAGGCACATGGTCGAGGATCTCGACGGTCGCGGGTTCAAACCCCAGGCACACACCTCACCAATTTTCGAAGCTATGTGTGTATTCAAAGTGAATTATCACGTACTTTAAAGGTGAAGGAAAACATCGTGATGAAACCTGCACATCTATAAGTTCTTAGGAATTTCTTAGGTGTGTAGTCCGCCAACCCGCACTAGGCCAGCGTGGTGGATTGAGGCCTAAACCCTGTCAGTTTTAAAGGAGGTCGGTGCCCAGCAGTGGGATGTATATGAGCTGATGATGATGAATGATTTATTGTTGAATATTTTAAAAGATTTCCAAGGGCATTACGGCATCATCGAGCCAAATCTTAGGCACAAACCTTTTAAAATGTTAAATTTATAAGGAGCATGATAAGCTCTATCCAGTAAAAATGTTATGTATTTAACAATTTGCAGTTTCTGTGGGGCAAACGATATTGCTTTTAGTGCACTTGTAGACAAAAAGCCCCTTGAAGCATCGGACACAGTTCGTGGCACTTGTCCGAGCTAAGTTCGTGAGAAAAGCGGTATTATTAAAATAAAGCGAGTGTAGTTGGAACGCTCTACGCCTATATAGTATGTTGTGTATATTTAACACAAAAAAAGAAATCATTTTTTGTTATGTTAATTCCATGTTTTGTAATGTTACGGTTTTTAGAAGTATGATAAAAAAAATGCAAAAATTAATCATCATCGTCATCGTCATCAGCCCAAATATGTCCCACTGCTGGGCACGGGCCTCCTCTACAACTGAGAGGGTTTAGGCCTTAGTCCACCACGCTGGCCTAGTGCGGGTTGGCGGACTACACACCTAAGAAATTCCTAAGAACTTTTGGTGTGCAGGTTTTATCACGATGTTTTCCTTCACCGTTAAAGCAAGTGATTATTCATTGTGAATACACACATAACTTCGAAAAGTCAGAGGTGTGTGCCTGGAGTTTGAACCTGCGACCGCCGAAATTCTCGACCGCGCGCCTAAACCTCGAGGCCATCACTGCTTAAAAAAAATAGTAATAGTAGTAGTAGTGCTGCAAAAATTATAGTTACAATTATTAGTAGTATTAACGGTTTTTGAAATTTCATTTTCAGATACTTATATTGCCATTTCGAAATTTGAAAAATAAAATCTTTTTTAATAACTACTATTTAAAAAAATTAAAATTATTTACTTTATTTTCACTTTCACTAGGGACACTTTTTTTCCTTTTAACATCGTCATCATAAGCAAAACACTTATCGTCAAAAATCTCGCTACCATAGTCTATCCCTTGTTCTGCACGTAAGTGCACGGACAACGTACAAATCTGAAGTTATGAAGAGCCAAAAACAATGTGAAGTGGCTGAGCTCCGCCTGAGTGGGCGCTGTAGCATCTTATATTGCACCGCATGCCTTACGGATTTCTTACATCTCCCTTACACAGCTATTCACGACATATTACGCTCAGTCGCTCAGTAGCTACACAAAATATGGTTTTTATAACTCCGTACACATATTATACCTACATAAATTACAAAACTTTTTTATTATTATTAAATCACTGGCTGAATAATGTAAAAGTCGTGTCTCTATATTTTTTTTTAATTAGATTCAAATGGCGTCATGTGAATAGTCTCAATGGCAACTTTGAGTTCGATCTCCGCACCGAGACAAAATGTTTGTGTGATCCACAAATATTTGTTTCGGGTATGAGTGTTTGTGAGACTGAAAAGTCTCTCGTAGTATCTGATACCCACGAATTGTAACCTAATGTGGGGTCAGAACTATGTATGTGACTGTTATATTAGGTATATTCATTTTATAAAATTTATTTTAATAAGGGTACATTATTTATTATTTACTTGATTTTATTCATAAATTGTGATCACCCATTCTATGCTTCTGATCCCTCCAGTCCTTCTAACGTTTGCCTGGAAGAAATCGCCGATAGCGATAGGGCCGCTATATATTACACCAACTTATTTTAAGATCACTTTTGTCTATTTTTTCCTTTACTTGGTGTACAATAAAACGTAAATAAATAAATAAAATTAATAATTGGGTGGAGAAGGAGATAATTTTTTTATCTCACACATTAAACGTCGCACAGGTGGACACGGTCCTCCTCCACAGTAGAAAAGAGTAAGAACTTAATCAACCAATTGTCAAATATGTGTGAGAAACAAAATAACGTCACAATGTTTCGTAAAACATGACTTTTCTACTATTGGAAGCAGCATAAGACTCCTCGACATAGTGATTAGGTGCCTTTTTAAGCGCCTACAAAGTGCGTCACGCCTTGACGTTTCACAAAACCCGTCTCAAGTGTGGCTTAACCTCTGCCCTGTGAAATGATTCCTCGTTGACGTAAACACAGGAATCTTGGGCTTAAATTTGACGTATTAACTTGCCAAGAATCAGCTTTAAGCGTATACTCGTAAATTAACTTTGATAATGTCTTTCTTAAACTTAATACGAAACGTTTGAAGAAAAACGATCTACCACCAACCAACAATTTTTTTGTAAAAAAGTTGTTGATTATCTTGAAACACAAGTATAGGTCTCGATCACGTCAGCTTTCATTCAAAATAAACCGCATTATAAGTGCCCAGCAGTGGGACGTATTTGGGCTGATGATGATGATGATGATGAAACCGCATTATAATCAGTCCATTCGTTTAGAAACTATGATGTATGTAACTTTTGGCGCCGCGTATTAAATAATAATTTTATTTGTTCTTTATTGTACACCATATAATATAGTAAACAACATAGGTACAATTAACTCTAAATAAGGTAGTGTCACAAATGGCGGCCTTATCGCTGTCAGCGATTTCTTACAGGCAACCGTTAGATAGACTGGGGAGATCGGAAGCATAGAGTGGGTGGTCACAATTTATGTATGTATATTTTGAAATTATAAAATAAATGATGTATAATAAAATAACATACATACATACATAAACTCACGCCTATATTCCCCGAAGGGGTAGGCAGAGGTACATTTCTGCACTCACATTTCGCCAGGTATGTATCAGTCCCACGTAATAGGGGTATAATAGGGGTATAATAAAATAAAATTTAATAAAATGTATTTATTTGTACAAAAACATTACAATATGACATATTATTTACAAAACACATAAAATGAGGGCTGTACAATCTCAGTGTGCAATTTTATGACTCATTGACTCCCAAACTAGGAATAAACCTGTAACTTGGGGGTCATGTATGTACGCAAAGTGTATGTAGAGGAGGCCCGTGCCCAGCAGTGGGACATATATGGGCTGGTAATGAATGAATGAATGAATAATATCAGTGTTACTTCAAAAAAAAAAACAAAGGAATCACCGCTTACAGTACCTTCTTTTGTTTTCTTATTCCCCAGTATATCTTCATTAAAACAACTGTCGCTTTACGTTGCCGCAGTAGCAGACTTTCATAAATTGTGAAGCTGAACCGCAGCGGTACAACGTATTTTATACAATTTTTGTCGTCAAGCACAAATTTAGACTACAACCGGTTGATTGCGGACGCCATTGTTATTTCTTAGACTCTGTTTCAAAATAGAAATATAATTTCTGTATCTAAATTGGTGGTCACCTAATTATAATTTCGTATAAATAAAAGACAAACACTACGGTTTAAAAAAAGAATGCTACATTATCACGGAGTAGTAAAGGATTTTTTTTAAACAAGTTAAATTATGAATCTACGAAAACTCTAGGAATTCTAACGTATAGTACATATATAAAGCTATGTAGATTTTCGGTCTCAAAACCAAACTAACTTTTAGATCACAAGGATATTTTTCTTCAAATAGATATCAAATCTGTTATATTCTTGTTTCTTTAACTAACAGCGCCACTAAGCGCTTTGAACAATTTTTTATAATATTAGTGAGAATGGAAAAAAACCAACACTAGAGTTTCTTGCCCGTTCTTCTCCAGTGATGACAGCCTTCCAAATTGGGTTATAAACCAAATTTTGATGTAACCTAAGTGATGTATTGTAAATTTTAAAGGTTCAATAAATATTATTTCATTTCATTTACCATCGAAAACCTTTAATACAGAAAAAAACCGCGTAAAAGTCGCATATAATTGACATAAATTCGGCGATTTTCATTCGACCCAATAGCAATTTTAAACGGAATCGTAACAGCTTTACTGCATTATTACTCGGGGATAAACCTTCCGACTGTTGTAATCTTAACTGCTACTAAAATATTTATAGGCTTTTGATAAATCAAATAAAACTCGCGTTGAGTTTAACGTCGCTTAATCACTTCCGGCATTATTTATAAACGTTAGTTAACTTAATATAGATACATAGCCTCACGCTTGTATTTCTTGAGGAGTGGGCAGCAGTCGCGGTACTTCCATAGAAGCCCAAAAGCATTACATGTTAATTTTGTAATGTCTAGTTTATAATTGTTCATTGTGGGGTCAGGATATTCTCATTTGTATTTCAAATTGTTTTTGCTAAA
Source organism: Hemaris fuciformis (assembly GCA_907164795.1). Taxonomy (NCBI): domain Eukaryota; kingdom Metazoa; phylum Arthropoda; class Insecta; order Lepidoptera; family Sphingidae; genus Hemaris; species Hemaris fuciformis. Next base: position 5,520,488 of record OU015454.1, read on the forward strand.
TAAATATTTAAAACTTTAAGATTATTAATCGGAATTTTGTAAGGCAAGCTGGGGTTTTGGGCTTTTATTGAAGTACCACCACTTAGGCAGAGGTACATTTCTGCACCCACATTTCGCTAGGTACGTATCAGTCCCACGTAATAGGGTGCGAGTTTAATGCCGTTTCTGAGGCACATTTTCAGAATAAGTGCTGTTACTGAGAATTTCCTGATGGAAAAACCTAATAACACTTTACCCCACCTGGGAATGGAATATGAGGCCTCTAGATCGCACGGCACATCCTTGGTGCGCAGGTTTCCTCACGATGTTTTCCTGCACCGTTAAAGTAAGTGCCAATTCATTGCGAATACACACATAACTTCGAAAAGTCAAAGGTTTTCCGAGATTCTCTACTACTATATATTGTGGCATAAATAATGTCACACTATAGCTGTATGTACGACCTTCCAAATACTCCAGGCTTATAAGGAAATGCCATACATAACGGGCAAATAAACTCTGCCAACACGATGTGTGGCGCCGAGTTTCTCTAATACGTTTTCAATGGGCTTGTACTGTTGCCGTACTTCGTAACCCTAAATACACGTAAGTTTGTATCTATTTCAGTTGGATCAAATATTGGAATGTTTGGTGTCAGTAGAAATTTTGAAGTTGGTGGATTGGATGATGGTAAGTATAGGCCAACTCCAATTGGATGATATGACTCTTGCAGTAATTTGAAAACGTTTTAGTTACTGCCTCGTGGTCTCGCGGCACAAGTATGTTCCGTGCGATCTAGGGGTCCTGGGTTCGATTCCCGGGTCGGGCAAAGTGTTATTGGGTTTTTCCTTTAGGAAATTCTCAATAGCAGCACGGAGTCTGGAATTGTGCCCGAAAAACGGCAATAGGCTCGCCCCCTATTACGTGGGACTGATACATACCTGGCGAAATGTGGGTGTAGAAATGCTCCTCTGCCTACCCTATAAGGGAATACAGGCGTGAGTTTATGTATGTATGTATGTTTTAGTGAGTGAGATCGCCACAGGCTCAATTTTCCGGTAGTAGGATAACCACATTGAAAGTGAGGTTTGAAAACCCGCATAGTGACCCAAAACCTAACAAATTGACCGACGTTTATTACATATATATATTACACGTTACTAAATCAGCCTGTATGCATTATAAAAGTCGGTCCTAGAAAATATAAAACAAAATTTTAATAGTTATCCATTATCTGTTTATGTCAGCCCATACACGTGTCCATGTAGGATACAAGCCTCTACTACGGTTATTCATTGATTATTTAGTTATTCAGTGATATTTTATTTATTAATTTACACTTTATCTATACAAATAAATAACATTGGAGTGTCTGTTTGTAATATTGAAAAACTGCTTTTTAATAAATGCATATGGATGTATACACGGTACGTATACCAAAATAACGTTTTTTACAATTTTTGTCTGTCTGTCTGTCTGTTTGTTCCGGCTAATCTCTGAATCTGAAACGGGTGGACCAATTTTAACGGGACTTTCACTGGCAGATAGCTGATGTAATAAGGAGTAACTTAGGCTACTTTTAGTATATAAATTTTCTTATTAAAAATAAATTTTCCGCGCGGACGAAGTCGCGGGCACAGCTAGTATACAATATAAAAATTGTAAAGGTGGACTTAATGCCTAAGGCATTCTCTGCCAGTCGAACCTTGGGTGATGCAGAGATGATTCATAGCAGGTGTGCAAATAAAATAATTTATAAACATACACATACATATTTAATATATATAGATTTAGGTTTTTTCACAATATTTTATTGCACTTTCAACTGATAATTCATTAAAATCTCGCACGTAACATAAGTCAAAAAAATCAAAACAATAACTGGAAATTCACGCTCTAAATGATGTATATTTTATATCGGTTGTTTTTTTAAACTTTAGAGCGCAAGTGCACTATAAATAAGACATCAATATGATCACTTTGTCGAACCAGCATACAAAAACATTTCCTACTTTTAATCGACCCATGAAAACAACCCAATCCCCGCTCATCGCAAATTATTGCCAATCCCAAAAACAAGTGAACGGCAAACGGAACTTGCAAAAGAAAATATAATAACAATAGTTTCTCTTATGAAGGAATAAAGGAAATTTCATATTTTCGCCTCGGATTATTTTCTCTGGTTGATGTCTGCCATTTCTGTTAATGGAATGAGCTAGTAAATATTTCCTTCGTTGAATAAAGCCAGATCGAATAATGTTTATTTATTAGCTGGGTGTTTTGCGATGTCTATGCGTTGATCGGGTCCATTTGTGTGTGTCAATTTGTAAGGACAGAGTGGGTTGCATTTGAAAGTTAATTTATTTCATTATTTATTATTTGTTATTGGGTTTTTCCATTAGGAAATTCTCAGTAGCAGCACGGAGTCTGGAATTGTGCCCGAAAAACGGCAATAGGCTCGCCCCCTATTACGTGGGACTGATACATATCTGGCGAAATGTGGGTGCAGAAATGCACCTCTGCCTACCCCTTCGGGGAATACAGGCGTGAGTTTATGTATGTTTATTTAATTAAAAGTATCATCATCATCATCAGCCCATATACGTCCCAGTGCTGGGCACGAGCCTCCTCTTCAACTGAGGGGGTTAGGCCTAGTGCGGGTTGGCGGACTACACGCCTAAGAAATTCCTAACACCTTTTAGGTGTGCAGGTTTCGTCACGATGTTTTTACTTCACCGTTAAAGTACGTGATAACTCTTTGTGAATACACACATAACTTCGAAAAGTCAGAGGTGTGTGCCTGGGGTTTGAAACCGCGACCGTCGAGATTCACGACCGCGTGCCTAAACCTCGAGGCCATCACGATTTAAAAGTATATTCACCTGTAATCGAAGCATTTAAAATCGTGTTCTTAACTGTTTGAAGCAAGGAAACCTTTGAAAAAAAATATACTATGTAACAACGCTAAAAAGAGACGGACAAATACGGCAGCCCAAAAATTAAAAATCGCGAGTCCGCTGGTTCGATCCACGCACCAAAACAAATGTTTGTGTGATCCAAAAATGTTTTTTCGAGTCTCGGTGTTTGTGAGACCGAAAAGTCTCTCTTAGTTTCTGATACTAATGACATACGACTTGTATCTTAGTGAGGTGTTAGAACTATGTACATATGTGACTTTTGGGTATATTTATTTATTGGAACAGTGCTTAAAATATGTGTAGGCCCTGCTTTGTTACCACTAATGATCGATGATTTAAATTTTAGAAAGGCGCTTTTTCACGAACGCCTAACCCTTTTTAATTTATCCAAAGTTCATGAAATTTTACTTAACTTAAATGTCACAGTATCAACGCCGCTTTTACATGATTTTGTATGGCACTGTGTATTTAGTGTATAAACAAAAACCACATCCACCGAATTATACGAAAAGTTTTAATTGAGCAAATATCAATTTCATTTAAAATCACATACTGTGGTAAACAAGGAATGCAAATATGCAATGGCCGCCAACTTTTGCAAAAACAAATATTTTGTGTTCCAAATGTAATCTTTTCAGCAATATTTTTAGTTGTTCATATATTTTCGCTCTTTTATAATTGAATGTACGGGTTGTTGGACTACATATACCTAATTTCCTTGTAAATATCTCTTGACGAAGTTGACACACGATATTTCTTTAACCCATTGCTTCCCAAGTATCGAAAACAATGGATTTCTCTTAATCATCATTCATCATCATCATCAGCCCATATACGTCCCACTGCTGGGCACGGGCCTCCTCTACAACTGAGAGGGTTTAGGCCTTAGTCCGCCACGCTGGCCTAGTGCGGGTTGGCGGACTACACACCTAAGAAATTCCAAAGAACTTTTAGGTGTGCAGGTTTTATCACGATGTTTTTCCTTCACCGTTTAAGCAAGTGATAATTCATTGTGAATACACACATAACTTCGAAAAGTTAGAGGTGTGTGCCTGGGGTTTGAACCTGCGACCGTCGCAGGTTTCTCTTAATAATATATATAAATTAAGTTCTTAGTACATTAAGAAAAAATAATATAAGAAAACAATACTAATTTTCGTAATATTTTTTTTCGTGATAAATGAAGTCGGATCATAATGCTCTTCTTTAGTTGACAAAAATAATCAATTTGAAAAAAATACATTAAAACCACCTTAACTTTTTTACAGCGAAGAAAAATAATTTTATTAGAAAAATTGTGTGAAAATACGAGTTTCATCAGAACGATAGAAATAAGGCTCTTATAAAAATTATGTACACGCATTAGAAGTTATACTTCATACATAAATATATATTTTCTTAAACAATCATCATCATCATCAGCCCATTTACGTCCCACTGCTGGGCTCGGGCCTCCTCTACCATTGAGAGGGTATAGGCCTTAGTCCACCACGCTGGCCTAGTGCGGGTTGGCGGACTACACACCTAAGAAATTCCTGAGAAATTTTAGGTGTGCAGGTTTCATCACGATGTTTTCCTTCACCGTTAAAGTACGTGATAATTCATTGTGAATACACACATAACTCCGAAAAGTCAGAGGTGTGTGCCTGGGGTTTGAACCCGCGACCGTTGAGATTCTCGACCGCGTGCCTAAACCTCGAGGCCATCACGACCTTTCTTAAACAATATAATAATATATTATAAAATAATTATATATTTTTTTTATTTATACATAAAATTTGTTAATATACCAGAAATAAAACAAAACAAAAAAAAAAATTTTTTTTAGATAATAATGTAATAATTAATTAACGATGTAAATAAATTATACATACCGACAATTAACCTCAAATCTATAAATGCACTCAAAACAGTTTATTCAAATTAGTTTTATCACTAATATTCAATATATATACAATATATATCGTCAGAAATAAGTTGGTGTGGGTGGCAACACTGCATTGGCGAATATAGAGCAAGCGCGGGAAAACGACACAGATCGTATATTTTCTTGATCGGCCTGAAAGTTTTTACGCGTCTTATTATTTGGTTACTATAGTTACGGCATCAGGTCAAATAACAGTCATTTTAAAAGATTTGAATAATTAAATTTTAGTTTCTAACAATATAGATATACTAATAAATAAATAAAATAATCAAAACTACTTAAAATAAAAAAAAATATGTCAATCCCTTTTTATTACTGTCACTATTCTACATTCTTAAAATTTAAAACAAACTTTTTCTGAATAACTTTTTGGTGTCGGTGTGCGCGCGCATCGTAAAAAATCACTCTCATCATTTTTCCCTAACGCGCCAAAAGAAGTATAACTTCAAAAAATTGAATATAGTGTCCTAAAATTAGGACAGTAAGGAGGAATGGGTTAAATATTAAGAGTCCGCTATGATTTATATTGAATACATGTACGAGTATGTACCTTTGTAAAAGAGTTGCATTTTTTACCTATTTCCTATACCATATCTTACTTTGAATTCCGTAATCATATCACGTGAAAACGTACAAAAATATAATAATTTATTCTTTAGCCTACATAATACATAGCTGTTCTCCGCAAGTCTAGATGCAAATCATTATACTTCCAAAGGCATTTTATTTTCCATTTTTGACACATTTAAAATTGATTTTAATGTGATAATAGCCTCCCCCGATAAATGGGCTATCCCACACTGAAAGAGTTTTAAAAATCGGTTCAGTAGATTTAGAGATTACCTCCTACAACCTCGCAATTTCTTCCTATTTATAATATTAGTATAGAAGGACAGTGTTCCATAATCGTTTCAATTAATGTCAAGATGTTTGGAAGAAGAAACAATGAGTGGCCTACTATTTGTCTTAAAATCAGGCAGAGAATTTCTGTATCTGGTTACTATTCCAAATTAATTTCCCTATAAAATTATCGCAGCAAATTTGGAAGGCACACAAAAATATCTCAGTTTCAGGTGGCTACGACAAAAAACATCATTATCTAATGCATTGAAGCTTAAAATAATATTTGAGTACAGCGAGTACGCTTCAAACCCGCTTCCACGCCACTTTATTGCGCCGAGGTGCTGTACTTGCCGATGGTAATTTGTTTTTATTTAACAAATGAGCGTTCCTTTATCGGAAGTAAAGGTAAAGGTGAAACTTATAAGCTATTTTATGACGGGCAAGATATTCTATGTACATATAGTGTAAACTGACCGTGATTCAAAACTAAGGCAAGTACTAGTAGGTAATAGTTACGCTCATTTCAAACACATTGACGCAAAGAAGATGTGTGTTTCCATTCGTCGTCATCGTCATCAGCCCAAATATATCCCACTGCTGAGAACGGACCTCCTCTACAACTGAGAGGGTTTAGGCCTTGGTCCACCACGCTGGCCTAGTGCGGGTTGGCGGACTACACACCTAAGAACTTTTAGGTGTGCAGGTTTTATCACGATGTTTTCCTTCACCGTTAAAGCAAGTGATAATTCAATGTAAATACACACATAACTTCGAAAAGTCAGAAGTGTGTGCCTGGGGTTTGAGCCTGCGACCGCCGAAATTCTCGACCGCGCGCCTAAACCTCGAGGCCATCACTGCTTGTGTTTCCATTGCTGCTGCGCTTCTATTAGTCGTAGCATGATGATATATAGCGTATAGCCTTATGCGATAAATGTGCTAGGTATCTAACACTGGCCTGAGTAGTAAGATTACTTAGGCCGATGTGTGCTTGATAAGCCACGCACTGGAGGTACTTCGGCGCTTTCATTTTTTGAGTTCCCGAAGACCCCCAAAGTGTAGAGGGAGACTACCATGCTGTTTTTATCCGGTAAGAGTCCGGCATACCCCGTTTGATTCCTGCAAGTGGGGATCCAAGAGGATTTTCCCCATGAAAATAAAAAGTATCTAACACTAAATTTTTCAATCGAACCAGTAGGTCCTAAGATTAAGTCCGGCTATATGCTATTTGCACATGAAGCTTAACGAAATAAAAAACAAAATACATTGTGAACCGAACATACATACATATCCTCACGATTTTATTTCCCGAAGGGGTGTGCAGGGGTGCATTTCTGCACCCTTATATCACCAGGTATGTATTAGTCACACGGAACAGGGGGCGAGGCTTTTCCCCAGCAGCTACGGAGAATTTCTTAGTGGAAAAATCAATAACATTGTCCATACTTGAAATCGAACCCGGGAACCCTGTATCGCACGGCACATACTTGTTTCGCGAGACCACAAGCCAGTCATGCACTTAATCATGACAAGAGAATTTGTGTTGTCACCTTCCTACACGCTGCAACAACGGCGCATGGCTACCATGTCAAACAATTGACAATTGTGTACAGGTCTCATGTTCGCCTGTTTGCTCTATTGGATTATTGCTGCGAGTTGAAGTGGTCTCAATGCATTCTACCTGAGGGCAAAGCTATTTACATTTTCCAATTGGATTGACGCACCGATTGGACGGTAATCAGGCGGACTGTGTACATTGCTGCCTCGTTAGAGGGATCTTGTTGTCTGAGGATGATGGTAGTCTAACATTTCAATGATATAGAAGGAACAAGACTTTTCGTCTTTTGCTTCTTATTTATTTTTAGCATATCACCGTCCACTGCTGAACGGAGGCCTCCCCAAATAGGCGCCAACTATGCCGGTCTTGAGCAGCTCTCATCCATTTTGTAGTATCGTATTTTCTTTACCCTCAAAGGTAGGCAAGCGTGCACTTTTTTACCCACGTCTCCCCAATTGTGTTTTTTTCTATGATACGTGGCTAGCCTATTCTCAGGCATATTTCCAGCCTTGCTGCTACTGATAATTTCTCAGTCCAAAAACCCTATAACAATAACCCGGGAATCGAACCCGGGATCTCAAAACACACTAATACCTCCAGACTACGAGGCAGACAATGTGAAATTACTCACAATTTTATTACATTTATCTTGAAATAAAATAAAAGAAGCAATTTCACTGCACTAAACTGTGGCTTTGAGTTCTTTGTAAAACGAACGTGGGCGATGTCTTTGCCATGAAAGACGCAAACAATTGAAACTAGAAAACGGTAACACTGCCTTATAGAATTCTGTTGTGGAGATTGCTTTACCCTTTTTATTTTGTATTCTTCATTTATACAACACTGGTGGCCCAACCCAGTTTCAATGGGCGAAGTAATTATCCCTATTTTGGAATAAGTCGTCTTCAATAAAAACCCAATACACCGCCATCTATTAGATTATTTTGGAACTCACAAATAATTAAAACATTTTGTTTGATAATTAAAAAAATAATTAAGTAGTCAACATTTCCTGTCTTTAAATATATTTTGCATATTTTTAATTTTATCACTCATTCAATATTTGTCCAACTGAAAATTATTTATTAAGATAAAGACTGTCCTTAGTCAAAGACGGTAGGAACGTGAATTAAATTATTTCTTTCTTTACATTTATTCGGGAAGGAAACGGTATTATATTAAGGGGATATCTCATTAACGGTCGCCTTAGGGAAACCTATTCTGTTGTTTTTATTTCTTGGAATGTTATTCCCTAACTACTAATTGTTTATTTGTTATTCGGTTAGAGGTGACACAATGTAGGAATAAGGCCTTTGCCATTGGAATTAAGCTCATTTATTATGCTTGTGGCTTTTTGTATATTTGCCTTTGCCTATGTTTTTTTTTATGCTGGCACAACTCGTGGCTGAGCTGGCACATCTAGTGACCGTGCTTGCAATTGATTACGAGTTTAGGTTTTACTATTCGACATAATTAATCCTATTTAATAAGTAATTAAATACACCCAACAGTCACATACATAGTTCTGATTTCACACTAAGATACAAGTCTTGTATCGTGGTTATCAGCAACTACGAAACACATTTCGGTCTCACAAACACCCAGACCCGAAACAAATATTCGTGGATCACACAAACATTTGTCTCGGTGCGGGGATCGAACCCGCGGCCTCTTATTTCGCAACCTAGTATCTAGCCAACTGCGCCACGGGGCTGTCATAATAGCATGTATTTCTATATGGAAAAGTAAAATAAAATAAGGTCAAGATATTTATTTCAAATCATTATTTTAATTCAAAGTTTATCAAGTTTATTTTTTTATTTAAAATTTAAAAATATATGGAATATATTTAAAACAAATTCCTTTTAAGAAATATCATTTGAAATAAAAGCATGGGCTGGCACTTATGCTATCAATTTCTATTACACACTATCCGATTTACTAAGAAGCGGCTGTGTCAAACATGTGGTAGTCTAATCGTAGGTTGGGCACGCTCGGCATGTTGACATTTCCTTCCTAGTCTTATTCAACTGTTCTGTGCTTCTATCTAACTTAGGTATATAATTTCGAATAATGCTATGCACACTTGTCAGTGTCATGTACGCGAATACCAGACGTAGTAATGTTAAATATAAGATGTAGTTGAGCTAAATAAATAAATATGCATTTATAATGTCTTTACATAACCCACAATATACGAATAAGGTTCTAATATAAACATAATCACACCCGAGGGACAAATGCTTAAGTCCCTAGTGCCTATCATAATATTCCCGAAGGCAGCAACGTACGACGACCAATGACAAGCCGAAATCGGATTATATCGAAACAAGCCGGTCCTTCGGCCGTTATTTTCAGCACACACATTAATAATTCATATGACAAGGTCATCGGATGTGTGGAAGTTTAATGAGCATAATTAATCGCTTTCCGCTTCTCAATTAATGGTTACGTGGTTGGGTACAGGTACCTATTGTTATTTCAGTTTATATAACATGGCTCTAGCATTTTTTGATGAGTTTTTAGTCGTTTACTTCTACATTAGTCTATTGTATAATAATTATTATTTCCTCGTGATTGCCAAAGTATGTGCCGTGCGATCTAGAGGTCAAAATAGCCAACTGCGCCACGGGGCTGTCAAATATACATACCAGTGGCGGTACTTCCATAGAGGCCCAAAAGCCCAGTTTGTCTTTCAAAGTTCCGAATAATAATCATTAAGCTTTGAATCTTTATTTAACCAAATTAATTTGGCATAAAAATTAGGATATACTGGGCACTGGCCCCACAATAAACAATTATAAACTAGACTTTACAAATTAACGAGTAGTGATCTTTCATAAGTCTTTTGAATTGAGATAGTTATGTTTTTTTTTTTTGATACAGAAAACTGCCGCGTGGTCTCGCGGTAAAAGGATGTGCCGTGCGATCTAGAGGCCCTGGGTTTAATTCCCGGGTCGGGCAAAGTGTTATTAGGTTTTTCCATTAGGAAATTCTCGGTAACAGCACGGAGTCTGGAAATATGCCCGAAAAACCGCAATAGACTCGCCACCTATTACGTGGGACTAATACATACTTGGCGAAATGTGGGTGCAGAAATGCACCTCTGCCTACCCCTTAAGGGAATACAGGCGTGAGTTTATGTATGTATGTATGATACAGAAACGAAAAAGTCGCGTAGCTGGAATTTTATGCTAAGTCCAGTAAGTTCAAAATAGCGGGTCGACTGTTAAAGAAACTCTTTCGACTATATCTTACCAGTCGAAAAAATATTTAAACTGGAATAATAATGAATAACAGTAGATTACTTTTGCAATGATTTATTAATTTAATAATTCTTTTGACCGCTAAACTCATTCTTCTTCCAGAAAAGACATTACCAGAGTAAAGAATGACATTCCCGTTTTTATAAACTGTAACAAAAATATTATTGCACAACGCATAATTAATAAAATTGATTCAAAAGGTATTGAAAGACTTACCCAAGTGAACGTCGGTAACGACAGAGGAATAGTTCCGAATATGTAGATAGGCATTCTTTGATTAAGCGCCATTTTGAAAATAAGCACGTTTTTCTTGTGTTGTTTATCGAAGATGTACCATTTTTCGAGCACGGCCATTTCTAGTTGATGGCACTGAAACATAAAAGACAATAGATTTTTTATATGGACACAAAAATATCTCTTTAAATATCAGCTGGTGGTAAATGAAGAACGGCCTTAGTCAAGCGTCGACTTGCGATAAACGATTACTAGTTTCTTATACCAGTGGACACAAATAAAACAAGCTATTTATATACACAACTGCCATGGCGTTACTTCTATAGAAGCCCAAAAACCCAGTTTGCCTTTCAAAATCCTGAATATTTAACCTTTATAGCTTTAAATCTTTATTTAACAAAATCAATTTGACATTTGCTGGTGGTAGGATATTCGTATCCGCCCGGATAGCGACCACCGTACACAGGGCGTAAAACCCGCCATAGTGGCACATGCAAGTGTGCCGCGTTCCGGGATCAGCCAGTGTATATCCGGTTTTCGGGGGGGCTTCAATCATGGTAAAAGGATGACCGTGCCGGCATTTTTTGGCCGGTTTGTCGCGGTCGGTCCTTTGATCACCATGATATTAGTCCCCCAAACTAGTAAGTAAGGTGAAGCGGTTTTCGGCCGGCATGATTGTGTCAACCAACGGGAGATCATCATCTTTCGCTGTTGGGCACTTTTTCTGGACTCCATTACACTTACCATCAGGTGCAATGGGGTCACTTTGCCGTAAGAGCATCCTGATCCCATAATAGACAATTATACAACAAACATTACACTGTTACCGTGTAATCATGAACATTATAATATTAACAGCCCAGTGGCGCAGTTGGCTAGACACCAGCTTGCGAAAAGAGAGGCCGAGGGTACGATGTTTGTGTGATCCACAAATATTTGTTTCGGGGCTGGGTGTTCGTGAGACCAAAAAGTTAAGTGTCTGATACCCACGACACAAGACTCGTATCTTAGTGGGAGTCAGGACTATGTAAGTGATTGTTGGGTATTTTTTATTTATTTATAATAAATTCTAGCACAAAATCAAATGCAATAGAACATGCATTACTGATTCGTATATACAATTATTAATATTAATTATTGGATGATACAGTCTGCAACGGTGATATATTAATCAGTGGCATGGATTACGGGCTCTAGTGCAGAGGTCACGAACCAACAGCGCACGGGTGAAATGTTAATTATGGATAAAATAATTATGATAAATATACTAACACACACATAGTTCTGATACTTGAGTTTCGACAACTATGGGAGACAATTCAGGAATAACTAGAACCATAACAAATATTTGTCGATCACAGAGCGGTTTTGGGTATAAATCCGCCTTTTTCTTTTCACACGGTGGTGTCTAACCAAATATATCCGGGGGCTGTCTGAGAATATACCTCTTAAACATGCCAGTGATAGCTTAGTCATCTCTACTATAGAAAGATATTAGGTATGATGGTATTTTTGTAATTTCTCATAGCGATACAAATATTTGTGAAAACCTCTCAGCAACGATTACATATTATTTTTATTTTATACTTCAACTCTTTCAAGTCAATTGCTGTTTCCTATGTTGGGCACGAACATTTCCTTCAATTCAGAGGGGTAAAGCCTTAGTCCCTCATTATGCCTTGGACTTAAAAAAATACTAAATCCCTTGTAGAAAAAACCTCAAGTTTACATATATCCACAATGTTTTCCTTCATTAAGCATGATAACATAACTTTAAAAAACCATGGGAGTGCATGAAATCGAACTAACGACTACAGCGTTGGTTCCTTCGACGAAAAATGTTTTCGACCTCTGAGTTACATTCGGAATAGGCGTGTTTCTGGCCAATAATCGTCAGTGTCAGAGAGTATTGTTAGTTTAATACAACAGCTATTGCATAAACAATTTAGTAATAATCTAGTATGTGTGTAGGTCACTAGCTATTGCGTTACTGAACAGGATGTAGGTCACGTTGACTGATTTTTTGGCAGTGATCTTTACGAAGCTCCATGAGATGAAAATTCTGATACAGGCTACTAAAAGCTAAGTCTGAAGTAATCATAATATGGAGATCAGAATTTTTACAATAAAGTTTATGAAGGATTTTTATAAGACACATCTAGCCTGTATTTCACGAATGGGTGGGCAGAGGTGCATTTCTGCACCCACTTTTCGGTAGGTATATAGTAGTTCCACGAAATAGGGGGCGAGCCGTTGCCCGTTTTTCGGTCACATTTTCAGACACCGATCTGATAATGAAAACTTTCTAATTGGAAATTTTCTAATAACACTTTGCCTGGCTCGAGAATCGAACCGAACCGGGAGCTATCTATAGCTCCTCGTGCGATCTATCGCACGGTACGTACTTGTGCCGCGAGATCACGAGGCAGTCATTAATTATTTTTACAATATAATTTTCCTAAAAAACTGTAGTAAGTAAAATAACCAACTAACAACAAATGTCAGTCCCACTCAGTCCATCGAAAAGGCCGGCACAATTGTGACGATTGATCATTCATAATCGTAAAAATTTCTTGCCAAATTGAAATGCATCATTTTTACAACAACTTCGTTTCTTGAACGCATAAAATCTAGCTCCTTTTACGATAAAAGATTTTAAATACTATACACGTTATTTTACTACGAACCTTACCAGTGAACCCGGACAATTGGTTCGTTAAAAACACCGGCACAAAAATAAACTTACAAGGAATAAAATATTCAATACAAAATAAAACGCAGCGTTTATATTGTTGGAAAGTGCAGACGCAAACTGCCCGAACTTAATTTACACAAAACAGTTGAATGTTGAAGTTGGTGAGTTTCTCCCGAACAAACGCATTGTATATTCCAATAACCTGTGGAAATCCTTTCTTTATTAAACTTTGAGTTTGTTAGCTGGAATAATAAATATAACGTAAAAGCAATTAGGATCTACTCCCATGGAGTACGGTGCCGGCGATCGGAGTAAAAAATGTTAGCAATTTGTTCGTCCTTCAGTGAAGGAAAACATCGTGGGGAAACTTCTACACCTAAAAAGTTAGGAGTATCTTGCTCGTGCCTAACGACGAAAATATATGGGCTAATTTATATACTTTGTCTTTCAGTCACCGCATTCAAATTTTGATTATGTATATAGGTGATCATCTTCCGCTACCTTATATTACATGAAGTTGATAAAAACGCAACATTATATAGTCCCTTCATCGCAGTATATTGTTAAAAAAGAACTATGTTTTAAAGCTATATGTCGTTGTTTTTTGAAACCGCGGACCGCGGTCAGCCAGTTACTAGTACTGTTTCAAAAAAACAAATGAATTATAATCTATCTACACGTATTTGTTTTGGATCAAAATCACATCAAGACTTGCAAGTGACGCTTTGAATTTTTTATTGGGCAATTTTTGAAATCGATCCAGGGACCAGTATTGTGTATTGAAATTGGCCATAACACTTCTAACACGAAAATCAATGGAGCTGAAGTAGCTAATTAGCGCAATACAAACCTCGTTCTCGACTTGCTGGCCCAGCAGACAGAACATAAGCACGACGAGTATAAAGCAGAATTCGTGCACATAATATTTCATAGTGTCGGGGGATAATTTGTCCTGTAACATAAAACATTTTAGCTAACCGAGCTGGATAAGGGGCGTCTGTTATATCCGAGTTTTCCACATTACGTTAGTAAACTTACGTGGAATTTATTGTGTAAAATTCTATGTCATTTGATTTATTTTCTAATCAATGATTCTATAAAATTCGAAGGTTACTCTGCTTGTCTTTTAAAACACTGAACGTACATTTCTATTTCGTTACATTTCTATGCCTCGTAGACTGCCTCGTGGTCTCGCGGTACAAGTATGTGCCGTGCGATCTAGAGGTCCCGGGTTCGATTCCCGGGTCGGGCAAAGTGTTATTGTGTTTATCCATTAGGAAATTCTCGGAATAGCACGGAGTCTGGAAAAGTACCCGAAAAATGGCAATAGGCTCGCCCCCTATTACGTGGGACTGATACATACTTAGCGAAATGTGGGTGCAGAAATGCACCTTTGCCTACCCCTTCGGAGAATACAGGCGTGAGTTTATGTATGTACATTTCTATGACTAAGGGTTTGGACATAAATGGAATTTTCAAGCAAAGTATAGGTTTTTTTAATTTTACAAAAGCCAGAATCCGTGCTGTAACTAAAAATTTGTCAATGGAAAAATTTCTGCATAACCGGAAAATCGAACTTTCGTCCTTTACATCGTACGCTGATGACTTGTATCGCAGGTCTAACAAGGCTGTCATCAACGGGATAAATAAATTTACTTACCGAAATGGCAATCTTGACGGAACACATACAAACCAACATGATGGCTACCAATATTAGGGTTAGATAGAAAGGTCGGCAAATGACGTTCAGACGATTGCAGAATCTGAAAGTTTTGTAACTATTTTATATTTTATAAAAGTCTCCTCAAACTTACTTGATGTTGGTTGTACAATTGGCGCAAAGATTACGTTAAGCAAAATAGTAACATTTCTTCACTGAACAGCGGTTACTAAGCTCAAGATCGACTGGTGGTAATTCCAATATTTTTCACAAATCATAGTGGCAAGTTTAGTGACTTTTTCAGGCATATTTCCATAATCCGTGATGCTACTGAAAATATCCCAGTTGAAAAACTCAGCAACACTGGCCTAAATGGGAATTTCACTAGGGATGTTTAGATCACGCGCCATCATATTAGTGCTTAGTTAATATAAAATATTAAGCTCTTACACTTTGTAGTACCTTTTAAGCTTCACATAATGTTCTACGCACTGCGACAAGATCATCGTGCAGCTTCTCTGCCATCTTTGGTCCTTCACTCCAGTCACTTCCATGACTAGCTCATTCAGATTCAGTAGAATGAAGGTCAGAATTCTTAGCTGGCGTATCAACTGCCCAATGAGGAGGATGATCGTGGACTGGAATCCTGGGTATGCTAACAACAGACAGTTGTAAGTCAAATATTATTTTTTAATTTATTGTACCTATATCAGCGCAATTTTTTTCCATTTCCATGGGCCTCCTCTACCATGGAAAGGGATCAGACCTTACTCTTCCACGCACGCTTAGGGCAAGTTGGTGGACTTCACATAACTGAGATTTTTATGTGTTCGCTTGCTTCATAATGAAAGTACATTTAAATTTTAAGCAATTGGCTGCGCTTAACCCGAGTGCAACTTTACAAAAAAGTAAATCAATTCATCACGATTGAGGAATTGGGGCTTTAATCCCTTACCATCTAGAATTGGCCACATAAAAAGAAATTATTACTGGCACATTACAAATTTTCAACTATTCTTTTTACAAAAAGCATGACATACACAAAGCCAAACTAAAACACAGATAAAAACCTTGCATAATTTGCTCCGGAACTGAATGCAACAAAGCACTCAGGGCAGCTCAGTGGGCATAATAACACATAGTAACAACATGCAGATCTCTATGCTACATCTGCGTAATTCGCTTCATCTAAAACCTAGAGATTCTAGGGTCAACATTTCTTTTATTTTTTTTATTCACACTTTATTCTTAAAAAATTAATAGCTGACTTAATGCCTGAGGCATTCTCTTATAGTCGAACCTTTAGTGGTGCAGAGATGAAAAGCGTAGGTTTGTAAATAATTAATCTTATGATATACTATTATGGGTGGTAAACAATATAATATATGGCAATAGTTTAATATTAACGATTCAAGAGAACTTGTAAAAGTCTATATGAATAAAGATTATTTTGACTTTAAACCTTTTTCGAATACACAATGTAAAACATTAGTGCAGACATGCGTTCTATCTAGAGATTGCAAACCGGTGCCCTTTTACGCACCCATCGGGCCAGGCCATTCTTACCGGGCCCGGTCACCGGACCCGGTAAGTAAACCGCGGCGTAGGAGCGCCTACTCGTAGTAATTACTGTTGTAAAATACTCGTATCGATTATTCGTTCATACTGAAAAATAATTGTTACTTTTTGTTATGTCATATTATACATGAAACCTACGTAACGTAACCAATTTTACGTTACATTTTGTTAGTTAAGACTAAATAGGTTTGGTTGTTTACAGTACAGCCTAGCCAATAAGATTTCGCTATTTGCTCAATTAGTAATAATACAACTTACTAGTGTTAATATAAGTTTAAGAAAAAACAATACTTTACTTTAAGCAAATAAGAATTTGTTTTGTTTATACCAAAGTGACCATTGAACTTTATTTATCTATCTAATTTAAGTTGCTATAACACGTTTAGTACTTACTTTAAGCTGCGTTATTAGTTTCGTATTATATAAGACCTGCTTGTTTAAACTTATAAAAATGAATAAATACTAATACTAATGTTACTTTACCGTCCATAAGTCAAAGTAATATTTTTTTAAGACTTGAATGAGACTGATTATTGTGATAATTGTTCATAAGCCAGTTTGAAATGAATATCAATCTTGAATCATTGATTTTTCCATTTATATATAGAAAATTTTCATAAAATACTTTAAGGGTTTCATCGCTAACACAACCCGTTGGCGACGGCTGCATCCGGGCCCAGCCGGGTTGGGAAACATACCGGGTTGCAATCTCTAGTTCTATCTCAGCTGTGTCCTAAGCCCCACGTAATAGGCAGCGAGCCTATCTTTGAATTTCCGCACATTCCCATACTCATTACTGCTACTGAGAATTTCTTAGTGATAAAACCCAATTACAATTTTCCCAAATCAAGAATCAAAATTAAAACTCGGAAAAAAGTCGGACGAGTCGGCCTAAGCTCCAACGAAGTATTTGGTTCAAAAATAATAAAAAATTAAAGTACGTACATATACAACATAGATTAGCGCCGTATGCATGGAAAATGAACGACGCAATGTATACTTTGAAATTCTCCAGACTCCACGGAAACCATATGTCAAAAGCTGAAAACATTCGATTTAATTAAAAAAAGGCTCTGGGTTACGAATATTTTACTATTCAATTCATACTTTGATCATCGATTACAATGTCGATATTATTTTGCCTTGCATTTATATCTGTAGCGATGTAAGCACTTCGCCAGGTAAATACAAAAATAAACTAGCAGGCTACTTGAAATAATTTATTTAATCTTTGACTTTGACCATTATTTGAACCTCCTAATTACACGAGTCGATTGGTGCATCGGGTACTCCCGTCAGTAAGTCAGTCTAGCAAAAAGTTAAGTTAAATGTCACTTACCCAACAGCCGCAAAGATTTATCATCAGTCTGTATCATTCGGTATATGGGCGTGCAGAGATACAGCGTAGCACACAGCCATACAATCGCTATATAAACTTTCAGCAAGATCCTCGTATAATTTGCCAGTTTCTTCTGACTCTCGAGCACCAAGTCCCTCAGTTCCATCATCTTTCTTCCTCCCCCTTCTTTTAAAGCGTACCTTATCAACGGCATACATAACATAGCATCTGTGAAGACCATTTCATCCAGGAAATTGCGAAAGTCATTTCTGAAGATAAGACACACGCCCAAGGATATGGACATGATGACTCCAGTAGTCCAGATACAAGCTCCTTGGATGAATAGGAGTAAGTCAGGCATGTTGGTGATAACAAAGCCACTGGTAAAGATGAACACGATGACGCCGTTGATGAAGTGGAAGATTTGTAGAGCCAGCCATTTCTTGGAGTTCCATCGTCCCTTTGCGAATATAGTGAAGCCGATGCAAGAGAGGATTTTATGGTAAGTTTTGAGTGTTTCCTCCATGTTGATAAAAAACCGTTTGATGTAAGTGCGAAGAAGCCTCACGTCATTCCATTTTTATTAAAAACGGTACAGTTGCGTTCACAATGAAAAGGTTCCTTCCGTCTTTTTTCATAAATCGAAAGGTGGATATGATGACTTGGTGACTTCTTAATATCGGGATATCGTAGCCCCTGCTTTATATTGGTTATATAAGAGTAAGTTTTATCTTCCAATTTAGGCTGAAGCATTTAAGCAGTAAGTCAAACTCACCAAAATTATTTATTTTTGTGACAAAGATTTAAAATTGAGTACGCTTTCGATTAACGAAAAAAACTGCTTATATATCACGCGACAATCTTTGAAAAACATCTCAACACGCTTATTTTTAGTAAACATGCTGAAATTTTGTCAACTGAAAAAATTAACCATGACACTCAAACTTGTGTCATCATCATCAGCCCATATACGTCCCACAGCTTGGCACGGGTCTCCAATACAACTCAGAAGGTTCAGGCCTTAGTCCATCACGCTGGCCTAATACGGGTTCGTGGACTACACACCTAAGAACGTATCAGGCGTGCAGGTTGCCTCACGATGTTTTCCTACACCGGTAAAGTAAGCGAATTATTTAACTTCAAACTTGTGTACACAGCTGTATCTGCCAAACACAAGTAGTTAAAAATATAACAAAATAATATAGTGTGGGAAAGTGTCAAGTGTCCTTTTTGTTATAAATACTTGAGTGACAACTCTTTGATATTCTGATTTGTGTCGAGAAAAAATTCTCTTTGACACAATATTTTTTTCAAAGTACATTTGTCACATTTCGCGAAAGAAATTATATTGCGCCTTTAATATACTTCTTTGGCGCGGTGTTTATTGCGTTTCGCGTGTCACTCTTGTCATTGTATATTCCATTAAATACAGGATGTCGGAGCATTGGGACTAGTATTATAAAAATGAGTTTGTTGTTCGTTTGTGTGTCACGCTTTTATTCTTACACCAATAAATCAGTTTTGATGAATATCGAGATAAATATTTGAGATTTTCATTTTCATTGTGTATTCACAATGAATTATCACTTGCTATAACGGTGAAGGAAAACATCGTGATGAATCCTGCACACCTAAGAGTTCTTAGGAATTTCTTAGGTGTGTAGTCCGCCAACCCGCACTAGGCCAGCGTGGTGGACTTAGGCCTAAACACTCTCAGTTGTAGAGGAGGCCCGTGCCCAGCAGTGGGACGTATTTGGGCTGATGATGATAATGATTTAAGATTCTAGGTACACAGAATTAAGATAGTAATACAGATGACAGTAATAGGGTACCTTATATCCAGAATGCAAGATTAGCACGCTAACGCTGCTGACGGTCGGACGGCCGTTCGAGCAGACAAGTGTTGGAGAGGAGACCGCGCTTAGGCAGACGTAGCGTGGGTCGTCTGGCAGCACGACGATGGTCCGACAACTTGATGGTCCGACAACAACCGACAAGTTGAGAACGGGAAACGGCTGCTCAAGACCGGGATATTGGCGCTTTCTTGGGGAGGCCTACGTTCAGCAGTGGACGCCAACAGGCTGATTATATATAGAATATGTACCCAGAAAAAAAATAAAGTTCTTAAGGTAGTAAAGGTGTGATAACCCCGAGGATTAGGTGCGCTTTAGTGAAAACACTATCTTGTCACACATGTCTGACTTATCGAGGTTATGAGAATTGTAGTATCGTGATCACGCACTTAATACTGTGAAGGTAGCGACGTAAAGAAACATTTAAATCCGAGAGTTATAAAGAACGAAATTTCTCAAGTGTCCGGCTATGTTTTTTTTTTTTTTTTTTATACTGGCACGGCAAAGTGACCCCATTGCACCTGATGGTAAGCGTAATGGAGTCCATAAAAGTGCCGACCTGCGAGAGATGATGATCTCCCGTTGGTCGACACTATCATGCCGGCCGAATACCTCTTCACCATTCTTGTGAAGAAGTATGGGGGACTAATGCCATGGTGAACAAAGAAAATGCTCAGGCTTTAAGTTTTTAAGAAACAGACTTTAGGTACACTAATATTATAAAGAGCTACTTAATCAACGTTTTATTTTTAAGAACATAGGAACATCAGTAAAGAACATGGGCTGTTTCTTTTTATTGTGGCCAGGCAAAGTAGGGTTCAAGTCCTAGTTTTGTGTAAAGTTTAAAAAATGAACAAAATAGAACACGAAACAAATACAAGAATATAACAAATAATAAACATACAACAAACAATTCAAGAATCCTGAAACACGATACAACATCCATAATGGATAATACGTGTAATATTAATTTGTTGAACCATATCAATTTCCAATACATTGACTATTAACATGAACACGAGTGTCTGCATAATAGTACTTAATTAAATTTAAACGATTCCACTCGTGATTACCTCGTGGTCTCGCGGCAGAAGTATGTACTTTGCGAATCGAAAATTGCGATCAAAAGTTTCCATATTCAGTACTTAGATCTTGCAAGGCTTTGTTATAAATAAATAAATAAATAAATACACCCAACAGTCACATACATAGTTCTGACCCCACACTAAGATACAAGTCTTGTTTCGTGGGTATCAGAAACTACGAGAGACTTTTCGGTCTCACAAACACCCAGACCCGAAACAAATACTTGTGGATCACACAAACATTTGTCTCGGTGCGGGGATCGAACCCGCGGCCTCTCGTTTCGCAAGCTGGTTTATAGCCAACTGCGCCACGGGGCTGTCTGTTATGTTTTTCAGTGGCAGATGAAAGTCAAGAAATGAACCCGAAGACGAGAAAAGATTTCCCTATTTTGTGGAACATAAAACAAAATTCGCGAAACGAGCGTGCAGAAATGCATCCCTGCCTACCTCGGGGATACAGGTGTGAAATAATATATATACGAATATAAATATATAAATATGAGTACGTATATAGACAAACAAGTCGGGAGACATTCTTAAGTATACAAGGGTTTAGGTTATCTTGGCTTGTTTAGTGCATACTGAAATAAACTCTTAAACTGTACTTAAATATAAACTCGAGGCCGTATCAGAAAGGATTTGGTAGGGGTATATTTTTGCGACCATGAACCAGCTATTTCTGGGAACGTTATAGAATATCCTGATACTAATTTTCCCGGGCTAGTAACCTGGGCTCCTCGATTGCACGCCTCCATTGACGCTTTCAAAACGAGAATACATTAGCGAAATATCGTATAAAACATAATTAAGGCCCAAGGCCAGATCCATTCCTTAATTATCAGAATTCTTATAACGTATAAATTTCTTTTATCTTTTTAATGGATAAAGAGATCCCTATGAAGTCATAATTGGTTTTCTTATAAATGTTTCTTTATAAAACGATTTAAGTTGGAAAGTACATTTTTCGTTTTGTAATTGTGTTATTTTTTTTAATAAACAATAATAAATTGTTCTTATTTTATTTTTACCTGGGTGAATGAATTATACATACTTTCAAAACAACTTTGTTTGTGAGAAAATTGACGCTTGCGATCTAGATTTGATTTTTCATTGTCCCGTGAATAAAGGCACTAAAAATAGGGTCGCTATCTGTTATGCGGGACTACTACGGAAGTCTAAAATAACTTGATCTATTTCACCTTTAATCATCATACATAACTCACGTGTTTTTTGTAATGGCTTAACAAATTGACAATACCGCACCTAATGCAAGCATTGATGATGCTGTTCAATTAGACCAGTAATTCCCACAGTGGTTCAGGTGAACCCCCAAGGGTCGACGGAAGACTCGACGGGGGTCTACATTGGGCGTGATAATAAATGGGGGTCCACAATCCTAAGCCCCCCGCTTATGAAAAATAATTTAGTTTCGAACTAAAATGTTGGCTTGACTTCTCCTATCAAATATAAACAGATAATATTTCAAGAAGCTTTTTTTTTAAGGCCATCACGACTTCATTGTATTCACAATGAATTATCACGTACTTTAACGGTGAAGGAAAACATCGTGATGAAACCTGCACACCTAAGAGTTCTTAGGATTTTTTTAGGTGTGTAGTCCGCCAACCCGCACTAAGCCAGCGTGGTGGACTAAGGCCTAAACCCTCTCAGTTGTAGAGGAGGCCCGTGCTCAGCAGTGGGACGTATTTGGGCTGATGATGATGAATAGATGATTTTTTTAGTAGTAATGTAGCTGCGTGGGGTCCACGGGATCCATCACAATTTGATAATGGCCTATGAAACAAAAGAGTTTGGGAACCTCTGGATTAGACCAAGCAGTGAAATACTCTCACGAAATACCCACATCTCGTCAATCGATACAATTGACTCAATTTTTAAGGTAACCATCAAAATTAGTAACTTTTATGTAAAAAAGAATACAATTTTGATATAACAATATCGATATTCTAACAATAGCAACACTTGAGCTTCTTAGCCGTTCTTGACTCATGCGCTTCTTCTTCTTCGCTTTTCATGTCTTCCGAGCTGGTAAACTAAATTATAAAGTCATTGCCTTCTTTTTAAAATAAATGCTTAAGGATTATTACTTGTCCTGCTAACTGAAGATATGTGTATCTTGTATATATGTTTGTATGTTTACGTGTGTATAAAACCGCCTATTGTACTTATTTAGTCTACTGTACTACATAGTTTTAATTTTATGTGTACAATAAAGTTTTAAAGAAATAAATATATAAAAATATGAATAGACAAAATCTATGTGATGTATTTGACATTTTATAGATTCAATAAATATTTAATTTCCATTCATAGCATCAGATGCAGTGTAAATTGCACAAAATACGAAAGGAATTATTGATAAATACCATTACCTATCCGTCACCAATTGATAACTAAAGACTTTGGAAATAAAAGCAACGCAATTAAGCTAATAAACCGGCACAGAGAAGGGGAAATAAATCAAACGATAGCAAAGAATAACACAGACCGAGTGAAAAATAGCAGTAACACAAAGCCAGTAGATTTATTATGTTTGTATATGAATGACGAATCGTGTCGGCGTGGACCGCTCGATTACTCATTGTACTGACGGTTATGGCTTTAGGGTGACCAGTGTTAAAGCCCATAATTGTCGCGAATCATCAAATCTCTAGCTGAGCGCAGAATATTTCAGATTTCATGTGTTTTTTTTTAAAGTTTTTATTCACATGGATTCTGGAAATTTGCCACTGTGATAAAGGATTTCTAATAACAAGTAATCTTCTTGTAAAATATATCTGCCTAGTCTTCTGGACGTAAAGGCATAGATAACAGTTGAAATGTGATTAATATATTTTATATACTATATGAATATTGTGACGTAAATATCATAAACTCAGAGAATACTTTCAATTTACCAAATAACCACATTCGAAACAAAAAAAAAAAAATTATGCTTACATCTACCAAAAATATTACAAAACTTTTATAAAAAGGAGATTCTATTTTTATATCAATACTCACACGATAATCCCAACCTCTAAATGGGAAATATTTTACATTGTAGTTGCCTATAGGTACAAACGTAAAACTTTTGATCTCGCATTTATTAGGAACCAAAAAATATCAGTATTTATTACTTATACCATTCATAACATATTTCTTTGATCATAGAATAAAATCTGTGCCTGTCTCGTGGTCTCGCGGTACAAGTATGTGCCGTGCGATCTAGAGGTCCTGGGTTCGATTCCCGGGTCGGGCATAGTGTTATTGGGTTTTTCCATTAGGAAATTCTCAGTAACAGCACGGAGTCTGGAATTGTGCCCGAAAAACGGCAATAGGCTCGCCCCCTATTACGTGGGACTGATACATGCCTGGCGAAATGTGGGTGCAGAAATGCACCTCTGCCTACCCCTTCGGGGAATACAGGCGTGAGTTTATGTATGTATGTAGAATAAAATCACCATGACTACCCATTCTAAAATGTTATACCAACAGTATATAAACTAGACAGCCTCACGAAAAGAAGTCTCTCGTAGTTTCTCATACTCACGACAGAGGCCTTGTATCCTAGTGTGGGGTCAGAACTACGTACGTGACTGTTGAGTTTATATAAACCTTTAACTTTGATAAACAGATAATTAAAGAGACAGATAACTATTCGAAATCCCTTCATATAATTGCTCCTGGCCTTTTAATTAAAAAAGTCATAAGTAACATTAGCAAATACTTCTATTATTGAAGTTATACTTCTTTTGGCGCGTTAGGGAAAAATGATGAGAGTGATTTTTTACGATGCGCGCGCACACCGACACCAAAAAGTTATTCAGAAAAAGTTTGTTTTAAATTTTAAGAATGTAGAATAGTGACAGTAAAAAATAATTTAAAATTCTGCTCACGTTCATCGGGAATTTCGTTCATCCTAATTTTAAGATTAAGTAAAAAACTTATTGAAGTTTTGAAGTTATTACGATGCGCGCGCACACTGTCATGAAAAACCGACACCATGAAGTTATTAAAATATTATTTTATAATATATTATTATATTATTTAAGAAAATATATATTTATGTATGAAGTATAACTTCTAACGCGTGTACATAAGTACACACACACACTTTTTTATCTAACCAAACGAATGCCACTTGCTTACTTATAATCTACACATTCACAGAATAACGCGTCAAACAACACTTGACATATAAACTCATAACAAGTGATAGTAAAAAAACACTGAGCCATCTCACACCATCAAGGACGCCCTATATGGATACACAAAAGTGATTTATACACAAGCCGATATAAAGATTTGGATCAGACCCAAAGAGGGCGGGGAGGAAGATAGATTCGAAAAACGAATTAACATCCAAAACATAGCGGAGTAGTGAGAATATTTTTATATTTGTTTCACCCCCCGCTGGGAGGACGCGCTGCAATAACAAATGCTTGGCAATCCCGCAATACAATGGAAACAAAAATATTCCTCATAAGACTTGGTTGCTCGGAATTGTCTTACATTCCCGTGTTAAAGTATATAATTTGAAGTCATACTTTGAATTCAGATGAGCTCGTATGGAGCTCTGATTGAGATGGATATCGTTCGGACGTGGTGGACAATAGTGTCTCTCACACAATGTGTATGAATATATATGACGTTCCTCAAAATTGCGGTTTAAACGGAGTTTCTTTCTCCCGCATCTTTGTGGAATCAGCTTTCCTCGGCGGTATTTCCAAACGGATACAACTTAGGTACCTTCAAGAAAAGAGCCTATTTCCTCAAAGGCCGGCATCACACCGATGATTCCTCTGGTATTGTGGGTGTTAATGGGCTGTGTTGTCCACTTAACATCAGGTGGCTCACTAGCTCATTTGCTTCCTTTCATAAAAAAATACACCCAACAGCCACCAATATAGTACTAACCCTACAATAAGATATAAATTTTGTGCCGTAGGTTATTTGGGCACATTTCGGGAGGATATAGTCATCGGAGAACTTAATACTACATAGCTTAACCCGAAAGTCTGACATCTCTTCATCGCCCGCAGCATACTTGTACCCAGGACTAACGAGTCTGACTATATAATTATTTTTCAGTTATAGATATCATCGTCAATGACAAATTACTATTCAAATCATCAGTTGAAGCACACAAAACCCGACTCTAAAAAGAGGAAATAAATATTACGGTACATTATACTAGAAATAATTTGGCTGTATTTAAACTATTCAAGCACATGTTAATTCTTCATAGAATCTCGCTAATTAACTTCAAAGCTTAGCAGCATTACGTTGTAACGGTGGAAAATATTGCTGGAAAAATACCTATGGTATGTTACTGGAATATCTTATATTCTAAAAGGAATATTTTAAATTACACCAAATAAAATTGGGAACAGGGCAAGGGAATGGTGATAAAAAATGTTATATTAGTTAGGTCAAAATATGTATGGCTAAGACTCAATTCTATCTAAAGATTAAAGTTATTAGCTACGAGTATATGTAAATATTGTCGCGCCGACTCAATGTAATAGTGCAATGAGGAAATATGAAAAAAACACGTCATTTGACAGCCCCGTGGCGCAGTTGGCTAGACACCAGCTTGCGAAACGAGAGGCTGCGGGTTCGATCCCCGCACCGAGACAAATGTTTGTGTGATCCACAAATATTTGTTTCGAGTCTGGGTGTCATGAGACCGAAAAGTCTCTCGTAGTTTCTGATACCCACGACACAAGACTTGTTTCTTAGTGTGGGTCAGAACTATGTATGTAACTGTTGGGTGTATTTATTTATTTATTTATGCCTCTGCCTTTCAAACTTTGTAAACAAGTTGTTTAAGAATTTTAACGTATAATAAGGTACGTATAAAAACAAAATGTTTATTCTTTTCTTACATCAAACATAAGAAAACAAGACATAGACTGACAGGCACGTACCCAAGTCTCGGGGGCAAAAATACCTCCGACACAAAACAGAAAACTAAATAGAATTTCATAAGAAACTAGGAATTTCGTTAGCGTTACTGTCTGAAGGAAAATATTTTTTCGCGTCTAGATTTAAGTGGAAAATATTTCGTCTATTAAGTTTTTATTTATTCTTTAGAACACTAGTTGGGGAAAAGTAAAGATAAGGTTCGATACCCGCACCTAGACAAATATTTGTATGATCTTAAAGTATTTGTTTTGGGTCCGAGTCTTTATGGGACTGAAAGGTACATCTAAGTATAAGAATCACGTTAATAACTTCTATGACACTAGACTTATACCTGGGGTATAAGATGGTAGTGGGGTTAGACTTATAGGGCCTCCTCTGGAACTGAGAGGGTTTAGGTCTTAGTCCATCACACTGGCATAGGGCGGGTTGGCGGACTTCACAACTAAGAAATTCCTACAAGCTTTTAGCTGTGCAGGTTTCTTCAAAGTACATATAACTTCAAAAAGTCGAAGGTTTGGAGTTGGAACCCTCGACCGCGCGCCTAAACAACGAGGCGATACCTACTATTTATATATTTGGGTAAATTCAATCTAGTATTTTAATACTAGATACTTAAATCGAAATAGTTCCTAGTATTGGTGTCTGTGAAAGGCTGCCTATGTACCTTTTTTTGGCCACGTAACTTCAGCAGTGCAGTACCGTTCTTTCAAAACTAATTTACCCCGTAGGTACTGTAAATATCTTATAAATATAACCTTAAATAATATTTTATACATATATATCCTAGTTATATGGTTTCAAAACCTCCACCGAAATACACCCCTGACCTGTATATTTATTTAATGGTTACCTAAAGCAAAGAAACCGGGCTTATGTATCCATAATACAGCCCCACATCGCGTCTCTATTTTGTCGAAGAAATCTCGATCAACAAGAGAAACACAACAGGGAAAACATAAATCATTTCTATTGCTCCGGGTGCTATTATTTTAACCATTCGATATTGAACCTTTTACTTTAACTTAGATTATTGAAAAATTGTATGTAAGAATATTAAGCATTCAAAGACACTTCTTTAAAATAAAACATTAAAAAGTTTAATCATGTATCATAAAAAATATGGCATTTCATGATGCTGAGGGAGTTTCTTGCCGTTTCTTCTCCACAGCGATACCACGTACCGAAGCGGCAAAAAAACGCTTTTAAAAGTTTATCTTAAAAAAAGATTGTTTTGACTTTGAATATTTTATCAATTACTATTTATTTACCCTTTTACCATTTATTTATTTTCATATTTCTATAGACAAGTTAAAGCGACAACACAGTTTATAATATCGCACGATTTTGATAATAATTCACTAAATCTAGCTAGTAGCGCTAAATTATTAATATTAAGCATGTGGTATGATCATTTAATACTTCCTGCGGTTTCTCATACAAGCAAGGCATATTGATATTCCATGGAATTTAAAACCTAAACGCTCTTTTATTAATAGCGGTTATTGCGGATTCTTCAAACCTTCCTTATTAACCAAAGCAGGGGACTAACAATCTTAAATTAACCAAAGTACATCAGATCGCCGAAATGATAAAAAAGTGTGCAAGATAAAATTTTCTTTTACGGCTTTGTACCTTCTTTTAGCACTGATCAAGCGAACAATATTCCACATTACTAGCTCACATTCTTCCCTCAATTTGTTCGTGCTAGGCCATCGGTATGGCCTTAAACGAGGACGTCAACTATGTCTTATAGTAGACTTTGAATTATATCATATAAATGTCGATCAACTAAACATATAGATTCAACTAACAATTCATCTAATTCCACAAACAGCACATGATCACACAAATCCTTACAAAAGCCCAGATCAGAGCGCTTACGAAAAAAAAACACTTTTCGTTCCAGCCAGTGTCTATAGGAGGAAATCGTTATAATTTGCCGTCGGTGTTTGTCAGCGAGTGTAAATATTGACTCACAGTATTGGAATCTGCCATCGGGAGCCGGAACAATCGCACTTAAGGGGCTGACTTAAACGATTCCACGTGATATTGGAGCTTATAAATCAGTGTGCCTTGTAATTACTCGTGGTCTGAGTTAGATACGTTTTTATGTTTGCCCCGGCGGATTTATCGACTCGCTTGATTAGATTGAAGAATTGACTTTTCGATATTTAAGCCTTATCTTATAGTATAGTGGTGGAATACGGCCTAACCCCTCTGTTGTATATGAGGCCCTTGCAATGGGGCGTACATGGGCTAATAATATTATATGAGTTTTAAGTCTTGAACGGTTAAGAAATTTATGTCATGTACTAGCTTTTGCTCGCGACTCCGTCCGCGTAGACTACAGGGTTGGGTTCAGAAAGAAAATAGTAGTCTATTTTACTCCACAGAGTTCCATTTATGTCCATACTAAAAATCATTCAAATCGGTCAAATAGACGTGAAACGTGTGCCGGCGCCTTGTACTCGTACATCATAATTGCGCACTTGATATTTTTTTCGCTGCGGTGTTATTTTAAAACTGCGATATCTTCTAAGATACTCATTGAAATCAAATGATGTAAAGGGCAAATTTCTTTAAAATTAAATACTTGTGATGAATAACGTATTTCTTTGGATAAGGATTAATATCATCTTTAAGAAAACACCTTCAGAAATAATGCTTTATTTTAGAACAAATTTGGTTAGCATAGAAATGGTTAATAGTGAGCCAACCTTAAAAGATAGACATATGCATATTTTTTTTAGAACTTTTCGTCGTCATCAGCCCAAATACGTCCCACTGCTGGGCACGGGCCTCCTCTACAACTGAGAGGGTTTAGGCCTTAGTCCACCACGCTGGCCTAGTGCGGGTTGGCGGACTACACACCTAAGAAATTCCTAAGAACTTTTAGGTGTGCAGGTTTTATCACGATGTTTTCCTTCACCGTTAAAGCAAGTGATAATTCATTGTGAATACACACATAGCTTCGAAAAGTCAGAGGTGTGTGCCTGGGGTTTGAACCTGCGACCGCCGAAATTCTCGACCGCGTTTTTTTAGAACTTTTAAAGGGGAACAATTCTGTCATACATTATTTTAGCGAAACTTTAACCGTTTCCGCAGCGCACGCAGCGGAAGTTCTCAAAAGGAAAAAAAATACCCCCGATTTTGAAACATTATTTATTGGTGCTCCGCTCCTATTGGTCGTAGCGTGATGTTATATAGCCTATAGCCTTCCTCGATAAATGGGCTTTCTAACGCTGAAAGAATTAATCAAATCGGACCAGTAGTTCCTGAGATTAACCAAACAAACAAACTCTTCAGCTTTATATATTAGTATAGATTAGCATGCGTGTGTGTTTTGGTTTTTGGTTTGAGAGCTGGATCGCGTTTATCATTAGTGTTATCGAGTATTTTCTTAGGGAAATTCTCAGTACTAACACGGAGTCAGAAAACGTATCTGAAGGACGGCAATAGGCTCGCCGGTATAACTTAGGGCTTGAAACATTCTCAGACCTATGTTCATCAACGCTCCAGTTATACTGGCGTAAGTGTTGTAGTGTATTTTCAGAACAAATATTCCGAAACACATAGATCATCAATTTATTTACTTCGGAGACCACTATTTCGAACGTACATATAAAAGCGATTCCTATAACAAAACACATAATTTCTCACGGAAAGTTTCTGTCTTTGTTCCTGTACCGCTACCCCTACAAAGTTATATCTGGCTGATTGACTCAGCAATAGATAAATTTGGTAGCTCGCGCGAAAACGTCTGAGGCAGAACTATGAACAAGATTACGTATGGGAAAAATTATAGAGGATATTATATTCCTGCTATCAGGGAATCATCATTAAGGGTTATTTATCAGGTACATTTATTCGTCATATTATTTAAAAATATATATATAGATACATACACTCACGCCGTTATTCCCCAAAAGGGTAGGCAGAATTCGCGAATTCTGTTATCGTCTCACGTATTAGGATGACCTTATTGCCGTCTTTAGAACTCAATTCCAGATTTCATGCTGCCACTGAGAATTTCCTCATGGAAATACCCGAAAACATTTTGCCCGACCCGGTAATCGAACCTGGGACCTCTAAATAGCCCGGCACTTATACTGCAAGACAACTAGGCTGTCAAACAATAATTAAATTAATGAAAAATGGTATATAAATAAGCGGTGATATATTATATAATTGAGTGTCTTGACTATCCTATTTTTACTCGTATATACAACATAGGTGCTATATTGGTCCTGGTCTACTTTTGAATATGGTATAATCTTAGTCCCCAACGATATCCAGTACGGATTGATAAAAATAACAAAGGATTTCCATTATGTAGGTTTCCTTACAATGTTTTTTTTTCGTTTTTAATGACGGTTTTAATTAAAAATAATACACATGCCGAAATGAAAGGTTTTCCTGGGATGTGTTCGGAAGCTGCGGGGGTGGTGATGGGAAACGAGTGACAATAATATAAGCTAAAAACTAGCCGAAAGCTATCTTAAAAATATGTTTTCAAAGAACGCCTTGTTAACTTTGTTCTATAAAATTCGTTTTCTACTTTTATCTCCATCACTAAGTCTTTTGACTTCGTTAGTTTCTTCACTCTCTTCAAATTATATTTCATCAATATTTATATGAACAGAATTATTAAAGGACGAGGAACATCGACTGATCATCATTACGAGACTAATTTGGTTTGACAAAGTTCTAAAAGATAAGTTATGCCCAAATTATTGGGATCTCTGTCTTTTGAATAAATTTTCAATAAACTTCCGCCAAAATGAGTTTGGCAAGTTTTGATTGGTGCGAATACTTAAAGATATTCCGTTGTGATTTAATAGGACTCGGCTTATATTGCTTCTTGAGTTTTATATAATGTTTTCATAATATACAGTCTAAGAAATGGGTCAAGATTAATCTAATACCAAACTCCATTATTATTTGAATGTTGATGACAAGTTTTTGTTAGAATAGGCTCGTGAATAGTTTCTTAGGTGTGTAGTCCGCCAATACCTGCCCCTCTCAGGTATAGAGATGGTCTGAGCCCAGCAGTGGGACGTATATGGGCTGATGATGATAATAGGTTCGTTGAATCTATGTTTAGCATATAACATCATGTAGCTGATGACACAAATCATTGTTAATAATAAATAGTAAAATCAGACACAGTGTCTGTGGTGCATTTGGCTAAACACCGCAGGTTCGATTCCCGCACTGAGACTTGTTTGACAAATATTTGTTCGTCTAGGTGATTGCAAGAGTAAAAACTCTCTTGTAGTTACCGATACTATCAGAAGTGTCAGCACTATTTATGTGACTGTTGGGTGTATTTATTTATAGAAATCACAAAACACACAACAACTGCGAAAGCATAAACTGGTTGTACTTTCCCCCCTCGTGCGAGCATGACGTTCAGAATACTTGTCATCTAAATGTCACTGAAATCATACGAGTTAGAATTCACGTTGTTCCACTGAGAATAATTCGGAACTTGAGTTGAGCGGAGATGAGTTTCGGTTGGGAGTGATGGCGGATGATTTCAACACCCCCGTCGCTTTCACCTACGTTGCTCATGTTAATATTCATGTTTCACACTTTTGGTGGGGGAATATTTGTATTGAATTACTAGTGTAAATTAAAGGCAAAGCTTGCTATAGTTACCCAAGAGTGAGATGAGGCCGTGAACTTCCGAATTTCCAATTGGTGATTAGGAATACGTATATTTTTTTTCAAAACTTTTTTAACTTCACTGTTATCGTGATCACCGTAACTATTGTAACTAACTTGTCATAGTTTTCGATCACGGTCGGTTTACATCCTGCATATTTCAATAGGCCTGTATAATTAAATTCCCTAGTTTGTCAAAGTTATGTTAGTTTTTACTGACAGAGAATTCTAAAATGCTGTGCTGAGACGAGTCTAGAAATGCGTTCGGTCAATGGCAAAAAAACTCTCTATTGTCTAGAACGGAGAAGCTAATACAGCGGGTGCAGAACGCTTGCGCTAGGTTCTGTTTCGATATTCCCAGTCGGAGCCACGTCACTCCTTTTCTAGATGATGCCAATATTCTAAAAATGGTAGCTCGGCGAAAATTACATTTGGCAACTTTACTTTTTGGTATAATAAAAACGCAAACACCAAAGTACCTTTACAACAAACTATCTTGGAGGTGCGACTATGTGACGCATGGCGCACGTACCATCACGAATCCTTTATCGGTTCCACGACACTGTACCGCCGCTTTCAGGGGATCATTTAGGTATGCCGCCACTCATTGTTGGAACAACATTCCACCGCCATGTCGTTGTAAAAAAAGTGTATTTAGCTTTAAGAAATCATTCAAAAATTATTTGTTAAATATTCAAAAACAATAAAATAGAATATTTTACTTTTATGCTATCACTAAATGACTGTCTAGGTAACTAAGGATGACTAAAACTTTCGCAACATAATGTCATGTAGAGTAAACGTATAAAGTGCAATTGTGTTTATGATATCGATTACTATTGTTATTTTGTTGTAGTTTTCTTTTAATTATTGCTTTTATTTTTTATTGTTTTATATCATTAGTTTTTAAGTTTATTGTTTCAATTATTGTTACTCCGACTAAACGTCCGTACGTAGCTTGGGCCTCCCATTGAAAATCAGCGTTGCAGTATCGTTCACGCGTTACTGCAGCACGTAGCTGAATGGGAGGTACCATTGCTAGTGAAATTATTATTTAAATTTTTTTTCTTTGTTTTGTGCTAGTAATAAATACTTCTTTCTTTCTTTCTTTCTCTATTCCGAGGAGCTAAATCTAGCCTGTGAAGTGGGAGTTGGAATATATTAATTAATTTTTATTTATCACAATGGTCCGACGACTTGAGAAGGGTGGCGGGTAGCGGATGGATAAGGGCTGCTCAAGACCGGGATGGTTGGCGCCTACTTCAGTTGAGACCTTCGTTCAGCAGTGGACTTTTTATAGGCTGAGAATATTATTACACTTTATTGTACCCCACAAAAAAAAGACAAAAGCATGATTTTAAACAAATAGAGTGCAACAAATGGCGGTCTTATCGCTGTATACGATTACTTCCAGATAACCGTAGGATGGACTGTAATCTAAGAAGACAAGAAAATAGAGAGAAATTATACCTTAGCTTGTACAGTGGTAAAGCATACTAAATCATTTTAAGTACCTACTTCTCTTTATTTAAAAACGAAAATACATATTTTCTTACTGTATTCATTGACGCCAGCCCTCAGGTTCCCATGGCAGATTCTAAATTATCTTTTTTTATTTATTTACCACAAAAGTTAATATGAATACAACTTACCAGATAAAAAATAAACCTAGAAATCAAATTTAAAAAATACATTTAAAGAAAATAAACAACTTTATCAAGATTGATACCATTATGCGAGACAATGCTAAGCAACCAATTGTTTTTAAACGGACATCGTACTAAACATATATTACGCCGACTATTTCTATAAAAATAAAG
Source organism: Hemaris fuciformis (assembly GCA_907164795.1). Classification (NCBI taxonomy): domain Eukaryota; kingdom Metazoa; phylum Arthropoda; class Insecta; order Lepidoptera; family Sphingidae; genus Hemaris; species Hemaris fuciformis. The sequence goes on from OU015454.1 coordinate 5,554,838, forward strand.
AACCAAATGGCCAGTCCATTACGCCAATAACAATGTTCAATGTTTTACCCGAGGAAAAGAGAATATAAGACTTAAAGAGTTCAACCTGCGACAGAACTGCAAACATAACTTTATTAGACTGTATATATGTAATAGTTCCATAAAAGTTAACTGCTAGTATTTGCTTAAGCACCGACAACGAGAGAATTTTGTCGGCCGATTTACTGAGACCTTTGATATCTGCCTGAAGCCTTCCACTTCCTTACCGAACGCGGCGGAGAGAGAGCTCGTCGTAAATTAGACTCTCGATTCCCAAGGCGACACACTCCTAGTCTTAGAACAAAAGCTGACGACAATCTGGACTTATAAAAGGCTTTATGGGCTAAAGAATAGAGACTATAATCGTTTGACAAAGCCTTTGACCTTACAGGAATATTGGGTGACGAAAGGCTTAAAGAAAGCAGTGGAGCGTATTCACATTAGAATTTAAAATCTATTGTATTGTTCGTTGGAACAGCTTAGAATTGTAACAGTATGTACTTAGTAAATAAGTTGTGTTTGACAATCTACTATATAAAAATAAGTCGCGTTTTCCTCCCTGACGCTATAACTCCAGAACGCGCGAACCGATTTCCACAGTTTTGCATTCGTTGGAAAGGTCTCGGGCTCCGTGAGGTTTATAGCAAAGAAAATTCATGAAATTTTTCAACAGAAAAGCGGGAAAATCTTTTTTCACATATAGCGCCATTTTTCTCATATAAACTGTTCTACCTAATATCCTGTCAGACATTTTATGTTTATCCCATCAATACGCTTAATGGTCCCCGCAAATTAAAGAACGTATTTAAATAAAGGTTTGGAATCGACAACATATATCCACAATATTCGAATAATTGCGTATTTTGGATTTTAAACATGTAGAATAGTGTCAGTAATAAAAAGGGATTGACATATTTTTTTGGTTGTCAAATATTTATGCGTGCGTTCAGAAATTTATTTTTAAACTCCTTGGTTTAAAATTTACAAACGAAGGCGGGCTCGGTAGTCATCACGCTTTGAAATCTAAAACACTCAACTATGCAATGGAATGCACTTGGTGTTAAGAAAATTGTTGAGTAATGTTATTCACGTGACGTAACTCAAAAGACAACTTAGAGATGAATAATTGGTGCTTGAGAATTCATCAATTAGATTGATCTAAGGATTTCATTGATCCCAACGGGTTTGAGTTCAAACGAATTCAGTTCCCAATTCGTCTTGCCTTTGCCATGACGATTAACAAAAGACTGTTTGTGATCTAAATTTAGACAATTGAAAAATATATTAAAAAAAGTAAATCAGAAGGTGCTTCATCATCATCATCATCATCAGCTCATATGTGTACGTCCCATTGATTGGCATAGGCCTTCTCTGCAACTGAGAGGGTTTAGACTTCAGTCCACCACGCTGGTGCTTCAATGAGGAGAATTGAAACCGACTGCATCCCATGCTGCACAATATGTACATGTCTAATTTAATGACACACGATTGATGCATTTAATTTTTGTACTTTTTTATATCTGTATTTTTATCTCAATAAAGAGCTGAACTTAATATTTATTTCCATACAATCAAAAATAAAATTCAAGTAATATGTAACATGACATTCAATGACTGTAAGGCGGTACGAAGTTTGCCGGGTCAGCTATTTATATTATAGATGTGAATGTAAATTTGTTTGTTACGCTTTCAAGCCAAAACTACTTAACCGATTATTATCATCAAAATTTGTACACATAGTCTTCGAGGTATTAGAAAGGAGATAGGATAGGTACTTCTTATTAAAAAAACGGAGGGTAAATAATTGGACAATGATTGAAAAAAGATTTGAATGACTTTTGGTATGCAGATAGGACCCACCGATGTACACAGGATACTTTTTATCCCTGAAAATTTAGTGTTCCCGTGGGAATGGTTATCCTTACTATTATATAAATGTGAATGTAATATAATGTGTGTTTGACCCTGTGAAGTAACATAGGCTATGTTTCATCCCGGGAAAATGTAATGTTCCAAAGGGATAAACATATTAAAAATACGAAAATAACTTTCAGAGTTTTTTGATTTCGGTGATGTGATGGATAAAAACGGGACCTTAAAAAAGGACATAGGCACCGTTTTTTTGAATTGAATAAGTGCCATTTTGGGCACTTGAGGAACGATTAATAGATTCACTTATTATTTATCTTTCTGCACCCAACCCTGTAGTCTACGCGGACGGGGTCGCGGGCAAAAGCTATAAAAATATAAAAATTGCGATTACAAAACAGGTGTTGTTCGTAGAAGGGTGAAAATTTGGGGTTGTAGGTGTTTTTCAATGCTGAATCATAAAAAAAAAACTTAAAAATGTCCCAAAATAAAAAAATAACTTTTGGGTTGGACCCCCCTTAACACCTAAGGGTATAAAAAATAGATAACAACCTATTCTCAGACTTACTGAATATACATATAAAATTTTACTCTATACAGATTTTGGCCATATTTTTTTGTTTAAATTAAATTAGAATGGCCAGTAAAAAATAGAGGTTCATCATAGAAGGGTGAAAATTTAAAATTATAATAATTTATCAATGCTGCATCATAAAACATAAAAACGTTAGGTCAATAGAAAAAAAAAATCATACCCCTAAATGTTAAACCCTTAAATGTTGGCCGATTCTCAGACCTACCTACGATATACACATAATATTTCATAAAAATCAGTCGAGCCGTTTCGGAGGAGTTTGCCAAAAAACACCGCGACACGAGAATTTTATATGTATGGCAAAACAACGTTTGCCGGGTCAGCTAGTATAAAATAAGTATTTTTTTTATTTAGGCTTACCACCAATTTTTTAGAGATATACCAATGAAAATTTATATATCTTTGATTAAGTGGTTTCGTTCCTTCCTAACTCCGACAAAGGTGTTTGCATAGCTTCATGGCTGTTTGCGATTGGGGTAACCAAAAACTATAACGCCTCAAACGTAAATACACCTCTTTCTAAATCTATAATCTACCTCATCTGTCTTTTATCACTTCGACATGCACGTCGGCTTTGAGGATAAATCACGTTATACAGTATTAGAAAATTAGTTAGTATAAATTCGACTCCTATGCACCTCTGTGACAGCTCAAAAATCCCCATCAGACACACAAATGTGTTTATACAAATATCGCCTAACCAAGGAGCGGAGTCTAGCGTGACGTCACCATGACGTGTTATGGCGCGATCATTTAGTGGTAACGACGGTGGGTAAGCTTGGAGATGTTGGAGGCGCCCGCGGGTATTCTTGGCGTGGTTTTCGGCTCGGTTAGATATATGCTAAGCATTGTTCTCACTAATTTTAATTTTCTATTTGATTTTTAAATAATTTTAAGAGCATTAAATAGGAATTTATCTGTGTAATATTTATGGTGTTTTTAAAAAAAAATCTTCTCTTCGTTCCTAAAAATATATTAATTGAAATAAATTCGACTCCTATGCACCTCTGTGACAGTTCGCGGAGTTTTATCACGCGTTTGGCATTCGGCACCGCACTTACATTTGCCATGGTGCAACCCAGCTTCTGAAATATGAAAATTGAATCTTGTTACTCGTGTTTTCGGGCGTCTGCGGAACGCTGGATATATTTACCGCCGCGATACGTTTGCGAATCACGATAAAACTTAGTTCTTGCAATCTTTCCCGATTGTCGCAGAGTTGGAAACTACGCTTGAGAGCGTTGGAACGCTATTTTTTCTTAAAAACTAATGTCTGGTATATAGTCTTGTGTTGACATTTACAGAGGGCATTTGGTTAGCTCCTCGAACTTGAACGAATGTTTGTTTCGGGTCGTTCGGTTTTCGTTGCTACTCATCACTCATTACTCACGACATATAAGACTTGGTTCTCGAAAGTTGGGTCGGAAATATTTTAAGAAACGGTGCAGTTATCTAATTGCTATTTTATTCAGATTGCACTGCGTTTAGCGTAAGCTTACGTGGGGTATGCGCCGTGAATGAAAAATAAGAACTGTTAAAAATATAGGCGTTGTAAACAAAACTCGGGAGATTTAAAAAAAGTGCTACCTTGAGAAATAATCAAGGTAATTACGAATTCAAATCCCAGAGGCAAACATATGCCTCATTTATTTGAATTTGTGTGTGTAAAGTACGGTCAGTCGAAATAAAATGCGGACTAACAAGAATTGACTACGACCATCCCTTCCCAGTTAACACAATATGAATGCATAAAGAACACCGGATAAATACAGGCTGATCCCGGAACGTGTGCGCTCCTACAGCAGATTTTACTATTTATTATTGTGGTCACTATCCGGTCGGTTACGAGAATCCCACTATCTACCTCCTATCTTATTAGACCTGATGATGTTAAGAGATGAATCACATGATCAGAGATTTTCCGGTAAACCCAAGACAGTTTTTCTTAACTGCAACTTTGCATACAAACTTTTTCCTTAAACCAAACACATTCCCGCAGGGCAAAAAAGTCCTTATTAATTTAAGACTAAAACAGATCTAGCCAGACAAAAACTGTTCGGAAAGTTTTCCAATAACAGTTCTTTGGGGAGGAAGGAACTATCTACTAACCGTAAAAGGTTAGGAGCTCTAGCAAATCAGATTTCTGAAGGCCTCCGTATTTTACAGACCTTCAAAAGCCATATTTTCTATGTGTGTAGGTTTTATTTTACTTAATACTATACGTCGTTGGTCCCGCGGTATAAAAATGTGTTTGAAGGTATCTGGTTTGATGTCAGTTTTTTTTAACATGGAAACGTTTTACATGCCCATATATGTATAGATTTTTTTCTTCCTTATTTGTGTTTTTGTGTTGTGTAATGTAGTGTTTAGATGTGCCCGTGAGAGGAATGCAAATTCGTGATCACAGGGTTAGACAAAGTATTCAAGATTTATTGATAGACACTTCTCAGTAGCAGAATCGAGTTCAATATGCCTAGAAAGATGATATAAGTTCGTCCTCTACCCACGTGGAACAAAAAATATTTCAAAACGATTATAAAAAATAAACGACGGACCGGCGTGTAGACAAATTTCAAGGAAACAGGCGTGAGAAAGGTCACATGTGCTTCAAATTGTTTTTGAAATAAAATATGATATGTGTAAATAATACCGTGGAATGATTAATAAACTATACATATTTTAACATAAACTCACGCCTGTATTCTCCGAAGGGGTAGGCAGAGGTGCATTTCTGCACCCACATTTCGCCAGGTATGTATCAGTCCCACGTAATAGGGGGCGAGCCTATAGCCGTTTTTCGGGCACATTTCCAGACTCCGTGCTGTCACTGAGTATTTCCTAATGGGAAAACCCAATAACCCTTTGCTCGACCCGGGAATCGAACCCAGGACCTCTAGATCGCACGCCACATACTTGTACCGCGAGACCTCGAGGCAGTCCTACAAATATTAAATGTCATAATTTCTTTGTTTAAATTCAAAACAATCGTTTCTTATTAAAATCTCTTCTTTTCGGCGATATTATTCGCATGGTTTAATTTCTCGATTGCAACACTAACGATGTTCTAAGATGTCTTAAGTCCAGGATACAGTTGCAGGACACAATAGTCGCCCCTCGACGTCAGTCCTTTGGGAATAGCTGTATATCCTATATCATTCTGTCTCTTGTTAACAAACGGCACAGAGTAGTGCGGGAATGCAGACTTTACTAAAATAAATGATTGGGAAATATCATTGTAGATATGGTGATACGGACTTATATAATTCTTAAAATATAAAGATTATGCTCGAGCTGTGTTTTTCAATTTTACGGGGTGTATATATCTGCCAACCTGCAATAGACCAGCGTGGTGGACTAAGGCCTAAATCCTCTCAGTTGTAAAGGAGGCCCGTGCCCACCAGTAGGACGTAAATGGGCTGATGACGATGGCGATATATAAATATATTTGAAAATTATTATCAAATTTTAATTTTCATTCGTTGCTTCTCTTCTTTTTAAAAAATATTTAGGTTTGTATATTGTATTTACGTATGTTTATAAATTATTATATTTGCACTCCTGCTGTGTATCATCTCTGCATCACCCTAGGTTCGAATGACTATTAGTCCATTTTTACAATTACTGTACAAAGTGTAAATAAATAAATAAACTCTACAACATTTTTTTTACACCCAACAATCACATACATAGTTCTGGCCTCACCCTTAGATACAGATCTTGTGTCGTGGGTATCAGAAACTACGAGAGACTTTGCGGTCTTACAAACACCAAGATCCGAAACAAAAATTTGTTGATCATTTGTCTCAGTGGCGGTACTTCTATAGAAGCCCAAAAGCCCAGGTTGCCTTACAAAATTCCGAATATTTAATCGTTTAGATTTAAATCTTTATTCAACAAAAATAATTTGACATATAAATGAGTACCTACCTATATCCTGACCACACAATAAACAATTATAAACTAGACATTAAAAATTTACGTGAAACGCTTTTGGGCTTCTATGGAAGTACCGCCATTGATTTGTCTCGGTGCGGCGATCGAACCCGCGACCTCTATTTTCACAAATTTTTAGTCAACGGATCCACGAGGCTGTTAAAAGGCGTGAGTGTGCGTGTACAATATTTTACCATTTTATTTATTTTATTATCTTTGGGAAACATACAATACAATTTCTCTTAAAAGACTAAATTTTAAAATAAATACATAGATCAAATCAGTTTCCAGTTATAAAATAGAACTTACATGCAACGGGTTGCCGTTTTAGTGTTGACTTAAAGCAACTAATTAACATTTACATATAATTTAAAGGAAGATTAATTTGCAAATTTTTAATATTACTAATGATTGTTTTGGAAGCAAATAATAATAATAATAAATAATACAATTACTACGTTTATAATGAGTTCCTAAGTATCTTTCTGTAAGTATTATATTTTTCATTAAAAATATCTATATCCTGAAAACTCTCGTTGTATTTACGATATACTCGATTCAAAAATGTGTTGCTGCAATATTTAGACTTACAAGTAGGTACATTAAAAAGGACTTGTTTGCGTGAGCTTAACCGAGGACACTTAAATCGTATGTTACTAACAAGAAAGTTATTTCCTCTATCATTCAACCTACTCTATCGAAGCCCGTAAACTGGTAGACATAACTGGGTGCAATAACCTCACACCATCGGACACTGGAAGACCTCAGAAACACTTTCCAATATCTATATTGTGTCGGATCACTCTTCACACGTCTTGCGTATGTACAGCGCTCGTTTGTTAGCGAAGCTATAGTAAGGAATCCTTAACGCGCATTGCTGGAATATGATATGAATTTTTATTTGACAGCCCCGTGGCGCAGTTGGCTAGACACCAGCTTGCGAAACGAGAGGCCGCGGGTTCGATCCCCGCACCGAGACAAATGTTTGTGTGATCCACAAATATTTGTTTCGGGTCTGGGTGTTTGTGAGACCGAAAAGTCTCTCGTAGTCTCTGATACCCACGACACAGGACTTGTATCCTAGTGTGGGGTCAGAACTATGTATGTGACTGTTGCGTGTATTAATTTATTTAAAAAAATACATATCAGTAGCGGCACCCTCATAGAAGCCCAAAAGCGTTAGATGTTAATTTGTAATGCCTAAGTTGTTTATTATGTAGTCAGGATATTCTCATTTATAAGTCAAATTGCTTTTGTTAAGTAAAGATTTAAAGTTGAAAGATTATATATTATTCGGTACTTGAAAGGCAAACTGGGCTTTTGAGCTTCTATGGCAGTACAGCCACAGATACATATATGTATATAACCTCTAAAGTAATTTTAAGCACGCGGTCGAGAATCTCGGCGGTCGCGGGTTCAAACCCCAGGCACATACCACTGACTTTTCGTAGTTATGTGTGTATTCATAATGAATTATCACTTACTTAAACGGTGAAGGAAAACATCCTGGTGAAATCTGCACACCTAAAAGCTCTTAGGAATTTCTTAGGTGTGTAGTCCGCCAACCCGCACTAGGCCAGCGTGGTGGATCTAAACCCTCTCAGTTGTAGAGGAGACCCATGCCCAGCAGTGGGACGTATATGGGCTGATGATGATGATGATCATGATATGCTGCTGAGAAATGTGTACAAAAAGCCCCTAATAACATTTTACCCGACCCAGTAATCGAATCTGGGACCTTTTCATTGCACGTGCACATTTATAAATAGACTTCATGTGTATGATTATAATAATACCTATAACTGAAAACACAATTTCTAAGTTTGGACAACAAAATTGCACGCTAAATTGCAAGCAGAAAAGCACATCGTATTAATAGCGAGACATTATTCGCCACTCCCTGAACAAGGTTAAGTTTTGTGAAAAAAGTTGGGCGTGACACACAGACGCCACGACCATCCAGCACGCCCGAAAATGAACTTGTAATTCTCTTACATATAATTGTGTAATTAGATCAGCGAGGGCGAAATTGCGTTTCAATTAACGAGTGTGGAGTTGAAATTGATTAGATACGGTTAATGTTACGCAATTTTGAGACCGCATGTTACAATACACACGGGCGTGGCGGTTGAGAAACTTACATTGTTTTCATCATCATCATCAGCCCTTACACGTCCAACTGCTGGGCACGGGCCTCCTCTACTACTGAGAGGGTTTAGGCCTTAGTCCGCCACGCTGGACTAGTGCAGGTTGGCGGACTACACACCTAAGAAATTCCTAAGAATTTTTAACTGTGCAGGTTTCATCACGATGTTTTCCTTTACCGTTAAAGTACGTGATAATTCTTTGTGAATACACACACTTTGAAAAGTCAGAGGTGTGTGCCTGGGGTTTGAACCCGCGACCGCCGAGATTTCCGCGTGCCTAAACCTCGAGGCCATCACAACTTTATGTACGTATGATTATTATATTATATATTACTTATAACGTATGACCTATAATGAATTTCTAATTAGCATCACGGTCTAAAAACACACTTAATTAACGGTAATAGACTCGTCGATTTCGTGAGACATGAAACTCAGTCACCAAGACAAGGAGGAACAAGCGTGATTTACCTCTATTGACATCCTCGTGGCGCAGTTGGATAGATACCAGCTTGGGAAACGAGAGGCCGCGGGTTCGATCCCCGCCGAAGACAAATGTTTGTGTAAACCACAAGTATTTGTTTTGGGTCTGGGTGTTTGTGAGACCGAACAGTCTCTCATACTTTCTGTTACCCACGAAACAAGTCTTGTATCTTAATGTGGGGTCAGAACCATGTGACTGTAAGGTGTATTTATTTATTTAATGTTTTTCATTCGCTATACCCGTGTGTAACAGTATAAAACCAGCTAATTGCTGAACTCGGCAATTAACATCTGTACTTGGAACGTAAACGGGAGTTTTTCACATTGTTCCTCGTCCTTATTGTAATTTTAATGTGCTAATTAGAAACGAGTATGTATGGAGCATTCGGCATGTGTTTCAGTCCACTGATAAAAACAGTTGTCTTATATGAGAGGTAAATATACCCTGATGTATTTTTGGCAGCCATTTTGACAGACACTAGAGGATAGTAAGTTGAGTGATGCTGTAAATCGCGATTTTCGTTGCGATTTTTTTTTTTGTAAACTAGCACGTCAGACTGACAAAATCGTACGTGATGCTGCGTAAATAGAGCATCCAGTAACGAGATTCCAAATTATTGTCTCACAAAAATTTTAACTAACTAACTCCATTCTGGAACGCAAACTTATTGTAGTTATAGGTAGGTTATTTCTACTTTATAACTACAAAAACTTTTTTTTTCCTCTCTGAATAATGCTCGAAATTACTGATAGTTATTTGGCGAAACGGCAAAAGTTTCACCAAATATATTATCATGTCCAAATATAACACAGAGCTGCGTAAGGGATTATGTTAAATAAATAATTCTAGGGTAGCCTCTGGAACTTTCCACAATAATCCTTTGCCTTAAGCCTCGTGTTAGGACGGGGGGGTGGGGGGGGGGACAAAGGGACGTATTTCTCCCCTTTTAAAGTAAATATTAATGTGATGACCTCGAGGATTAAACACGCAGTCTACTGAGAAATAATCTCGACGTTCACGGGTTCGATTTGCTGGCATACACTAAACAAGTAAAGAAATTAAGTTCATCTTCTATAAGAAATGGAAATTCAAATGGAAACTTTAATTAGTTAAAAATATTCCTTGACAAACGAATTAACTTTCAATTCTCTGAAAACCCGATTATTTAACATTTCTGCGAAATAATTCCGCGAAAATTCATCATCGGCCCAAATACGTCCCACTGCTGGGCACGGGCCTTCTCTACAACTGAGAGGGTTCAGGCTTTAGTCCACCACGCTTTTCTGGTGCGGATTGGCGGACTAAACAGCTAAGAAATTCCTTAGAATCTTTACTAGGTTTCCTAACGATGTTTTCCTTCATCGTTAAAGTAAGTGATAATTCATTGCAAATTCACACATAACTTCGAAAAGTCAGAGGTGTGCCTGGGGCTTAACCCGCGACCGCCGAGATTCTCACCCGCGTGCCTAAACCTCGAGGCCATCACTACTTATATACTAAAGTCATATTGCTAAAAACTAATTGCGTACGTACAAGTTGAAACTAGAAAGTCTTTTCTAGTCATTGTATCGTATGTATAAAGTACATCTCAAAAATATTAATATTAAGTTGTTAGTTTGTCTTGCTGACATCCGATTGATACAGGTGATTTTTGATTTTTTTTTCTGTATTTTAATCCCAATAAAGTACCTACTTAACTTAATATTTATTTACATACAATCAAAAATAAAATTCAGCTTATATGAACACGACATTCACTGACTGTTAGGCGGTATGAAGTTTGCCGGGTTAGTTAGTCTATTATAAACTTCTTTAGATGATTAAATGCTTTTCAACGTCATTCTCAAAGTCAAAAGTCAAAGCCTTCTATTATATATACATTGTTAAAAGTCAGTAATAAAGACAATTTTATAAGTATGTAGGCACTACAGTGTTTGTGTTTCGTTTTTGTCATAATAGGCCAAGCGCCCGGTTTTTTTTTTTACAACGTACGGGACCTGAATATTTTTTTTTGTAGATAATAATATTTGCCATCATTTTTATTTGAAACTTTTTCCAAAAAAAAAATTCAGGTCCCGAACGTTACTTTACTTACCTACTTTTTTGCTGCGGCACTTGGACTATAACACATTTTCCTGTTTTGTAACACAAACCACATACTTAATTAACGATCAACATGTTTAAGTAACATCCCAAACAGGAAAATGGCTCGCAAGGAATATATTTGTGTTATTAAAGTACGATTGAGATGACACAACAACCGAAAATGCCTTTTGTTATAACTATTAAGCATATTAAAAATAAAATACTATAGGTGTATTCTAGTATCGCCTTGTGGTCTCGCGTCAAAGTTTTTAGGAATTTCTTTGGTATGTAACTTCTTAGAGTCAAAGTCTTCTTTTGTATCCGCCAACTTCTTCTTAAAGTCAAAGTCTTCTTTTCAGTATATGGGCTGATTACTATATTACACATAAAGTTGCTTCGTTGGTTGAACGCCCTAATCTCAGAAACCACAAGTTCGAATTCCATTTTTTTATGTTGAATAGTCAATTTCTCATGGGACGCTGTACGCCATCACGCTGCGGAGTAAATAATAAATAATAATAATAAAGCTTTATTTATTCCTTACACCTAGTTAACATTAATTCTAAACATTATTACTAGTGTTAGTGTTGTACTTATTTCTATTTGTTAGTATATTATATTAAACTACGTTAACGCGTTTTGTTGTAAGGACCGCTCTGGCGGTGAAAGCCTCCTCCATTTCCTTCCATTTCGCTCTGTCTCTTGCCAGTCTGCTCCATGTATTTCCCACCGTGGCAACTATGTCATCACTCCATCTTTTGAATGGCCTTCCTTTCCGTCTTTTCTTGTGGATAGGGTACCAGTTAGTAACAATTCTAGACCATTTGTTCCTTGTTGATCTTTGGACATGCCCAGCCCATTTCCATTTTTGGGTCACGGAGTACGGAGTAGCGATGCAAAATGTAACAATAACGGGGGATAAATATTTATTTAAAGTTTCGGATAGAGAGTTTAGGGCAACAGAGCCTGGTATTATACCCTTATACGTACGCTGCTTCCAACAGGGAACGAGCTTATTACCATTTACTGGAAACATATCTATACTGTGTGATGATAATACTTCTTAGAAATTCCTAATCATGAAACGTTTGTGACGTTGACTGCCTCGTGGTCTCGCGGCACAAGTATGTGCCGTGCGATCTAAAGGTCCTGGGTTCGATTCCCGGGTCGGGCAGTGTTATTGGTTTTTTTCATTAGGAAATTCTCAGTAGCAGCAAGGAGTCTGGAAATGTGCCCGAAAAACGGCAATAGACTCGCCCCCTATACGTGGGACTGATACATACATACCTGGCGAAATGTGGGTGCAGAAATGCACCTCTGCCTACCCCTTCGAGGAATACAGGCGTGAGGTTATGGATGTATGTATGTAAAACGTTTGTATAGAAATACCTCAATAACTTTTACTATGAAAAACTGGTTTCTGTAAAAAAATATTCATTTCAATCTGAACTAGAACCACTAACTTAGAAGTTGAGTCCACATATATCAGACTAGCAGTGGGGTTCGGCTCCCATGCTCATCCCACGGGAACATTTAATACAGAATTACAAAACGCCTGTCATAACTTTCTGAGCAATATGTTTAGTAAATGTGTTTCATATCGTTGTGGGCTCCATTCCGCCCGGGCGTAATTTTATAAAAAAAGTATCCTATGTTACTTCGGAAGTGCCTATCTATATCCACATCAAAAATCATTCAAAAATGTTTAGTAGTTTTTGCGTCTCACAAACACAGACCCGAAACAAATACTTGTGGATCACACAAACATTTGTCTCGGTGCGGGGATCGAACTCGCGGCCTCTCGTTTCGCAAGCTGGTGTCTAGCCAACTGCGCCACGGGGTTGTCAACCATGCAAAAATGAAAACCTTTCCTCTTTAAAATAATAATTAATACAGTATAAAATAAGCTGACTTGCATTGCGTTTTAAGAACGAGAACCCAGTAAATAACATACAAGGATAAATTAAATTGAAATTCGTCCCACGCCTTTAAAGTTTAAACCTACATTCAAATCGTGATCGTCTCATAAATATTATTGCATGCAGTATTATCTGACACTGATGTAAGGTAATATCTTGCAGAAATCATGATGAAGATAGGTATAGAAATTGATTCTCTGAACAATACCTCATAGTTTCTTAGATATGTATTTACTCGTATTAGAGCTTCGCTCAGGGACAACTTTTTTTTATTTTTTTTATTATAAATCTAGTGCAGGCATTTGACCACGATCTCACCTGGTGTTAAGTAACGATGCGGTCGACGATGGAGCATGCCTGCCTAGTAGCAGCCTATTCACATTTGATTTGAATTGGTCCAGATTGTATCGTACGGGAAACACTTCAGCGGGCAGGGCGCTCCACTCGTTTGCAGTGCGCATTAAAAAAGTGGACCCAAATCGGTGTGTGCGGCAAGATGGCATATCAACAACAAAGGAATGGCACGACCGCCCGCTTCTTGTTTCCCGATGGCGGAAAGTGCTCGGCGGAACTAGTTCGTGCAGTTCCTTCGCACACTCCCTGAAATATATCCTATAGAAATTATAAAGAAGTCACCCATAAACGGTTTTTACTACGACTTTTTTTAATACTGGCGCGATACGGTAGACGCTGTATGTTATTTTCATAAAAAATACTTATTTCGTATTATTTTTTTGACGAGGCTGATTATGTTTTTTGTTTTCGGTTCATTCTCGGTCTCGGCAGACACAAAAAAAACTAAGTTCTGTATGACGTCTGATCTTAGGGATAGTGTAAATGAGTCTAAATACGTCCTACTGTTGGGCACGAGCTACCTGTACTATTGAAAGGGGTAACGCCATATGCCACCACGTTGGCCTCTTGCAGGTGTTGTACATAGGTATGCAGATTTTCTCGCGATTTGTTCCCTAATTAATAAAATGTGTAATCGCTATTAAGGGATGTTAGCTCGACAAGCCGCGCTTAGTTCTTGTTGAAATTAAACAGTTTCAAAGGTTGAGGAAAGTGTTAGTTTTTAGTAGTACTGAGTCTGGAAATATTTCCAAATAACGGCAATACGCTCGCCCTCAAACTCGACCAGATGGTCGGACGACGTAGTAAAGGTCGCGGGACGTCGCTGGATACAAGCTGCTTCCAACAGGTCCCTGTGGAAGTCATTAGGAGAGGCCTATGTCCAGCAGTGGACCTCCATTGGCTGATGTATGGATGATGGATTACCCCTCCGATGATAGATGTAGGTAATATCTCGAGAACAAAAAAAAAATGGTAATAAAATAAACGTGTAAGTATAACATACAACATTTTATTTTAAAATCACAACTCTTAAAACTAAAAATCAATTAATACAATTAGTATTGGATTTAATATTGCGTACATTTCATCTGAGCAAGGAACTCGAAATGTCCTAAAATGATTTCATAGGAAAAAAAACTCCAAACAACTTTTTCCTCCTTGTCAAGAGATGAGCAATCGATTAAAATAATCGATAATCGATACGTAATCATATAATCGATGTTTATCATTCACTGAAAAATATTCTTATTTACATGCGCCCCTTGTAGGCTAAATTCTTCTTTAAGGAATCATAGACGCCTGTATCTGAATCTTAATCCTCGTTTTTTGTTCTTTAGACTCCGTTTTCCTCTCAAATTCCTCTTGTCTCTGGGAGGGCTTGCGCGCGGAGGAGGATGTTGCCAATCCGGGCACCTGATATTTAAAACATTGAATAATACATTAATTATATGTAATGAATTTCAACGGGGAAGGAAAACTTAGTAAGGAAACTTGAATAACCTAGACTTTTGAAATTTGATAGATATGTAAAGTCCATCAACTCCCACTAGGCCTGTTTGGTGGACTAAGGCCTAAAGCATCCTTATTTCAGAGAATACCCCTGCTAAATATTAGAAGTTGTTGGGACTGATGATGATGATATCATAACAAAATAATAGAAATCGAAACAGTCTTTCTCTACAACATGGGCTTGCCACTTAAACAATTGAGTGCTTTACATATTACTATTTTTCATCCTAAATAGAGTATTTGCCGAAATATTAACATTGCGCACGCGCACAAAAGATTTAAAAACATAAAAATCTATATATTAGTCTTATTACAAGTCTGCATTGAATATTGCTGAAATGAAATTCTCAGTACCTATTAAAGAAGGATTATTAACAAAGTCATTATTTTAAGTACGATTAAAATAAGAATCCGCAAGCTCTTCAAATATTCAGTCACCGAAAAACACTTGTTTAGAACTGGCAACGAAACCTAGAATCCCTCAATCCCGGGGAGGGGCAACTATTTAAACTCCAGATTTAAGAGTTAATCGTAAATCACTAAGAAAACAGTCAATATTTTTGTTGACAATTCAATATTAATTTATATGTAAATATTTATTTGAAAAGTTTTGTTGTACCCAATCGAATAGGAACTGTCTTGGGTTTTCCTCCTATTTGATAAATACGCTATAGTTGTTTCTATATACATATAACCTCTTTTATTTATACAGCGAAAACCCACACTGGTACATCATAGTAAGTACCTAGACTGCTCTTCGAAATACTTTCGACTGGTCAAAAAAGGCTGGGACTGTCTCACGACTGGTCGTAAAAATACCAGTCACTCTGACTCATTAGCGGGGTTTACCTACAAGTAAACTGATATGTAATATATGAAAAAATGTTTGGTAAACAGGATGAGGTATAAAATTTTTAATTTCATGTTTGTACAAGTTTGCCACTGTCTACCGAACTAATGTAAATTTGCACAGATGATGTAATGATAACTTTCATATGTTTTTGTATGTCTATGTTATTGGCCGCACAGAAATTATCCTTTCGATGAAAAACTTGATGAAAACTGTGCAATACTGTTATTTTTTTTTGTGGATCACACAAACATTTGTCTCAGTGCGGGGATCGAACCCGCGGCCTCTCGTTTCGCAAGCTGGTGTCTAGCCAACTGCGCCACGGGGCTGTCTACCATCTAACTTTACTTTAGAACTGATTTACTTTCGTTGGATGTAGTTCAAAAGTCTTACAGAAATCCGCCATGAAATAAAACTATTGTATTGCCCTTCTCGTGTGAACAATAATTTATATCCAAAGAGGGACTACCATCAATTACTGTTACGACAGGGATGAAGTGTAAAAACCGTCTTAGTGACCCGAGCAAGACCTGCTTCAGAATCCGGCTGTGATTGTTAAAACAAAAAAAAATAATGCTCGAATAATTTTGTCCAACTGGTATCCAATCCAATCCAATCCATCAGCCAATCGAGGTCCACTGCTGGACATAGGCCTCTCCCAATGATTTCCACAGGGACCTGTTGGAAGCAGCCTGCATCCAGCGACGTCCCGCGACCTTCACCAGGTCGTCTGACCATCTTGTCGGAGGACGTCCCACGCTGCGCTTTCCGGTACGTGGCCTCCACTCGAGAACTTTTTGGCCCCATCGGCCATCAGTTCTCCGCGCTATGTGCCCGGCCCATTGCCACTTCAACTTGCTAATCCGTTGGGCTATGTCGGTTACTTTAGTTCTCCTACGGATCTCCTCATTTCTGATTCGATCACGTAGGGAAACCCCGAGCATAGCCCTCTCCATAGCTCGTTGAGTGACTCTGAGCCGTCTAATGAGGCCCATAGTGAGAGGCCACGTCTCAGTGCCGTATGTCATCACTGGTAACACACAACTATCGAAGACTTTCGTCTTCAGGCACTGAGGTATTTTGGACGAGAAGACGTCGCGTAGTTTCCCGAACGCTGCCCAACCGAGTTGGATTCGACGATTGACCTCTCTCTCGAAGTTGGACCTGCCTAACCGGACCACTTGTCCCAAATAGACATATTCGTCTACAACTTCGAGAGTCGAGCCCCCAACTGCGATCGGGGTGGGCACAACATGGACATTCGACATGATCTTCGTCTTGTCCATGTTCATTTTAAGACCCACCTGTTGAGAGACTCGATTGAGGTCTTCGAGCATAGTGCTAAGGTCTTCCAGCGATTCTGCCAAGACTACAATATCGTCGGCAAACCGAAGGTGTGTGATATACTCGCCGTTGATGTTGATGCCGAATCCTTTCCACTGCAAGAGCTTGAAGGCGTTTTCCAGCGCGGCAGTAAACAGTTTCGGAGATATGACATCTCCCTGTCTCACGCCTCTCTGTAGTGGAATAGCCTTCGTGCTCTGATCTTGTACTCGGACCGACATAGTGGCGTTGCTGTATATGCTTTTCAACACCTCGATGTACCGACAGTCAATGTGGCACCGCTGGAGAGACTCTAGCACAGCCCAGGTCT
The DNA here is from genome assembly GCA_907164795.1 of Hemaris fuciformis. Taxonomy (NCBI): domain Eukaryota; kingdom Metazoa; phylum Arthropoda; class Insecta; order Lepidoptera; family Sphingidae; genus Hemaris; species Hemaris fuciformis. The sequence goes on from OU015454.1 coordinate 5,572,255, forward strand.
CGATCGAATCAAAGGCTTTCTCATAGTCCACAAACGCTAAACAAAGCGGCAAGTTATATTCCTCGGTTTTTTGTATAACTTGCCGAAGCGTATGGATGTGGTCTATGGTGCTAAAGCCTTTTCGGAAACCGGCTTGTTCGGGAGGCTGGAAGTCATCAAACCTGCGTTCAAGACGATTGGTGATGACCCTCGAAAACAACTTATAGACATGGCTCAGGAGCGAGATGGGCCTGTAATTCTTCAGCAAAGTGTTATCACCTTTTTTGAAGAACAGTACCACCACGCTCCTGCTCCATGCCTCTGGCGTTGAGCCCTCGAGGAGAACGGAATTGAAGAGCCTCTGAAGGACTTTAAGTACCGGCGTTCCGCCCGCTTTCAGAAGCTCTGAAGTGATTCCGTCCTCACCCGGCGCCTTGTTGTTCTTAAGTTGCTTCAGGGCCATCTCAATCTCACACAGGCTGATGTCCGGGATATCATCACTGAAGTGGCGGATTAACTCGGCTCTCGGGTCTTCGGCCGAGCTAACAGTCGGTTCGGCAACCGAGGTGTAAAGCTGCCCGTAGAACCTCTCGATCTCCCTTAAAACCTCTGCCCTCGTCGACACTATGCTGCCGCCCTCCGTCTTCAGCCTAGACAACTGTCTTTGCCCAATAGACAAGTCTCTTGCAAACACTTTGGAGCCTCCGTTCCGCTCAATTGTCTCTTTAATGCTCACAGTATTGTGAGCACGGACATCGTGTCGCAAGGACTTCCAGATCCGTCTATTGAGCTGACGATATGCTTCGGCGTCATCGGAAGACTGTAGCGCCATAGATCGACGTTCGGCCATGAGGTCAAGAGTTTGGATCGAGAGTTTTTGTGGTCTATCTCTACGGCGAGGTCTAAAATGCTTAGATCCCACCGTATGGACAGCTTCTACCAAACCGCTGTTTAACTCGTCCACTGCAAGGTTTTCTTCTAGACAATCAAAGCGATTTCGAAGCTCGAGTTGAAAGCTCTCGGGGTTTTGGATATGGGCGCGAGTAGGTCGGAGCGTAGACTTCATCATGCGACGCCTTTCTAGCTGGACGTTGATATTCAGTGAGCCTCTAACCATTCGGTGATCACTGCCGGTTTTCACCCTGTTGATCACAGAGACATCACTGAATATCCGTCTATTCGTCGTCAAGATGAAATCTATCTCATTTCTCGTAGAACCGTCAGGACTCAGCCAGGTCCATTTCCTGTGAGGCGGCTTCTGGAAAAAAGAGTTCATCGCGAAGAGTCCCTCTTTCTCCAGAAAGTCGGCCAGCCTCTGACCCCTGAGGTTCCGTTGCCCATGTCCAAATTGCCCCACTTTCAACTCTGCATCGCTTCTCTTGCCCAACTTTGCGTTGAAGTCCCCCATAACAACATTGAAGTAGGTTTTGGAGGTATGTATGGCCCGACTTATGTCCTCATACATCTCCTCTACTTCTTCATCTGGGTGTGTCGAGGTCGGCGCGTATACCTGTATGACCTTCAACGAATATCGTTTCGATATTCTGAGTATAAGGTACACTACCCTGCTCGACACACTTTCGATGGATACGATGTTGTTAATGAGAGACCTGTGGACGAGAAATCCGACACCTCCTCGGGACTGTTGGTCGTCCCCCCGGTAGAAGAGCAGGTTACCGGACTTCAGGGTTATCGTGTCCTCCCCGATTCTTCGGACTTCCGACAACCCCAGAATGTCCCAGTGTAACCCGCTCAATTCTTCTTCCAGTTCGACAATCTTCTCGTCTGTCCTCAACGTGCGTATGTTGTGTGTTACCAGGGCCAGTCGTCGTCGGGGGTGGTAGCCGGGGCCAACCCGGAGATTCTTAGCACCCCCTGCCCCGCCGTAACCATGGTATGAGATGCTCGAACTGGTATGAGATGCTCGAAATCTATAATCTTCTTTATTTTTATACCACTAGAAAATTGAAAATATTAACAATTTTAATAGGGATTTTCCGGGTTTGAATCGAGACAGCTAAAACAATACGTTTCGGTACGTACAGAGCTGTCACTTGTTTTAAAACAAGCCCCCAAAACAAACTTGACATTTACACTAAGTAAAAAATCGACGTATCTTCGCGTAGTCTTAGAATACCGCCAACTGCGCCACGGGGCTGTCAACAAACAAAGTGTAGCAAATAGGAAGTGAAATGTGTTCTTACTTTTCTATATCGGGCAAGGACTGTCCTTTACACCGAGCCTCCCACTTCGGCCAGTACTTGAAGCCCTCCTGTTCAAATACTTTCAGTGCGCATGTTCCGTCATCCCTGATGTCTTCATCTAGTAGTGCTGGAATCAAGGTGATAGTTAAATAAATTAAAAATATATTACTATTATTATTAACTTAGACGCGTATTATGGCCCATAGTCACGTACAAAAATGCATGTTTCTATGAAACAGGGCACAAAAAAATACATCACACAAACATTTGTGGTGGATCCCGTTCGATCTAATCTTCACTTGAATCCATGAACCATATCCAAATGAAATGATAGACCGCTGGTTTTGTTTCGGGTCTAGGTGATTGTGAGACCGAAAACCGAAAAGTCCCTCGTACTTTCTGATCCCCACGACACAAGACTTTGGAGTCAGAACTATGTGAGTGTTCGGTGTATGTATTTATTTATTTCTATCCGATACCATAACAATCAAACATCTAATTAAAAACACTGTCACTTCCCAATTTAATAACAACAATATTGTAGTTATAACTTTATTATTTACTACTTTATTCATTACTGAAGATTTAAATCAATTTATTTATAAAAAACACTTCAACTGCTCGCGAACAACTGAACCGTAACTTGCTTTGTAAGCTATAACATTGACTACCCTCGTGAATGATTGACTGAATGAATATTATATGCAAAATCATTCACTAACGGATATTAAATCCAAAAATCGACATACAATATGATGTAAGCTAGCAATACTTACTCCTACTAATGCTAACAATGGCTTATGCTTATTATAGATTATGATAATATATTACCTTCGCACGAAATGTCACACTTGCCGCCTTTACGACCTTCCTTACACCATTCACTTCCGAGCTGAAATTATATTTCCATTATATCAAAGCCGTTTTAGGTGAAGAATATCTTAAATATATTAAATCTACAGGGTGTATTCAGACCGTGATCGGAAACTAAGGCAGGTAATAGCTAAGGTGATTACAAACCCCCTGGCGTTAAAGAAAATTCTGACAAAAAATAAAAAATTTGACGTTTTTTATACAACCATCGGTATTAAATGTACGCGGTTTGTATGGAATACGTAAAAATTTTTATTTTTGTCAGAATTTTCTTTAACGCCAGGGGGTTTGTAATCACCTTAGCTATTATCTGCCTTCGTTTCCGATCACGGTCTGAATACAACCTGTATATCCATTTATCATATTCATAGGTATATTCATTCATTAAAAAAAGAAGTCGTGATGGCCTCGAGGTTTAGGTGCGCGGTCGAGAATATCGACGGTCGCGGGTTCAAACCCCAGGCACACACCTCTGGCTTTTCGAAGTTATGCGTGTATTCACAATAAATTATCAGGTACTTTAACGGCGAAGGAAAACATCGTGATGAAACCTGCACACTTAAAGTTCTTAGGAATTTCTTAGGTGTGTAGTCCGCCAACCCGCACTAGGCCAGCGTGGTGGACAAAGTGTAAACCCTCTCAGTTGTAGAGGTTGCCCAGCAGTGGAACTTATATGAGCTGATGATGATGATGATGATGATTCATTTGGCACATTTTTTCTATCTATAATAGTGTAGTATCACTACTGGATCTAATTTCTTCCACAAATAAGAGAGATTAAACCTTAGTCTGATAGGGTTTGTTGCAGTGACCTGTTTTCAATTAAACTTTCTGGAAATTCATGAACATCAAAATATCTTTAACAGGCAGTGTAAATGGCACTAATTTAACTACGATTTTTATGGATGTAACCCTTGTCTTAACAAACCTTTTTTTAATCAAGTCGTGGTCTTCGCATATCTTCGAAATTATTCATTTAGTAATGAGAAAGGTATGCATAGCTCCTAACATTTCTTTATTCCACCGTCTAAGTAAATGATTATTCTAACTTTCTAATTTTAAATTCCCGCTGACCCACAAAGATTCTCAGCATATTTAATTCCATTTTTAAATATCACCATATTCGTACCAACTTGCTAATAAATGTTTTATAGTCCTTACAGCTGCATGAACGCTATTTGGTTTGCTATGTTTTATGACTTATGATGCCTCTAAAAATAGTTATGACATATACATGGAATATATCATGTTCTTAGCAGGCCATAGTGACTCTCGGTGTGAGGTAGAAATCTGTTGCTTGATGCTCCGTTTGGACAGCATCAGCGCCGTATCATTATTTTACCATGGGTGCGAATCTAAATGTTTTTAGATTCACCAACACCCACACCATGCCACCATCACCACCATCAGCACTGCCGGCCACGGGCCTCCTCTACAACTGAGAGGGTTTATGCCTTAGTCCACCACGCTGGCCTAGTGCGGGTTGGCGGACTACACACCTAAGAAATTCCTGAGAACTTTTAGGTGTGCAGGTTTCATCACGATGTTTTCCTTCACCGTTAAAGGAAGTGACATTTTTTTGTGAATACACAAATAACTTTGAAAAGTCAGAGGTGTGTCCCTGGGGTTTGAACCCGCGACCGTCGAGATTCTCGATCGCGTGCCCAAATCTCGAGGCCATCACGACTTTCACACATGCAACAAATACAAATATTTTTAAACCATAAAAATATTGGTCCCTGCGTGGATCAGAACCCCAAAGTATTGTAGCATTTTATAGGTAGAGGTAATTTTTTGTAAGTCTTGTCATTATTAGTGTTAAATATCTAACTGGCGGATAGAAGTATTATTGTAAAGAGCCAAAATCCCTTATCCTTACCTGGAACAGCCCATAATACTTTCTTCTAGAATTCTTCGCCACATACGCTGACGTGTTTCTTTCACTCTCTTGTTCTATTAAGCAGACCCCTGAAAGAAAATATATTTAGTAGACCTAAGATTAAACCACGCATTTCTTCTACTTGGGTAAAAGTATAAATGGAAAAGTTCCTAAAAGTTCTTAGGAATTTCTTAGGTATGTAGTCCGACAACCCGATCTAGGTCAGCATGGTATTTTTTTTTTTAACTAACTTTTTTTTGACTAAGGCTTAAATCCTCTCAGTTGCAGAGGAGGCCCGAGCCCAGTAGTGGGACGTATGTATATGGGCTGATGATGAAAAGTATAAATGGACGTTTCAATAGAAAATTCACGAGAATTATTCTATAGTATTTTGTTTCGTAAAATTTACGGGTATTAACTATTATTTCCTTTCTTCTATTTTGTTTTCACCGAACTTTATCAGTAGACTGAATTTTTTGACAATGAGCGTGTCCACAAAAATTTCACCAGACTTCACAATTCCACCATCACCTGTCGGTTCATTTATTAAGGGCACACCGTATCATTACGAATAATGGCATCGAACCGCAAATATATAATATTTTAAAGATAAATCATCTGTGGTAAACCAATACCAAACATATTTAATTTTTGGAATTTAATGTATTGTCCAATCGGCCTGCCTAGAACCTTATATATCGTCGCTGATTATAAATTAAATCATAAAACAGTAAATAAAATTAATATTTTTAAATAATTAATTTAATTAATTTTTTAATCAATTACTCTTTTTATGCCTTCAAGAAGAGAGCCTATAATTTCCTCAAAGGCCGGCAACACACTGATGATTCCTCTGGTATTGTGGGTGTTCATGGGCGGTGTTGACCACTTAACATCAGGTGGCTCACTTCTTTGTTTGCCTCCTTTTTCCATAAAAAAAAAAAGATGAAATATTAATCGCAGTCTCGTAGTAGCAACTCGCTTCAAAACTCAAATGCATTTATTTCCTAAAGTTGTAATAAAAGTTAAAACCCGCTAGAGGTGCAATTTATGCACATTTAAGAACTTCGCTTGATATTTTTATGACGTACTGCAAGAAGTATTGCCGTTTAACTCGCTAGAGGCCGTTGGGGGGTGATAAATGCCATTCAAATCTTAATGTCTAGCGAAGTTTTCGTGGGTCGCAACGTAAAAACAGGTAGCGGGCGGAGGGTGAAATTGCCCTCCAAAGACTTACTTTTTTTTTGACCAGCTTAAAAAATTAAGTCCTTTATAAATTGAAGAAAAGATGGTTCGATAATTTCTGGTGGGACATTAGTATCGAATGGCGATCTTAACAATGGCGGTACGGTTAATTGTGTAATGTCTAGATTATAAATTTTTTTTTTTTTTTTTATTTGTTTGTTTATTTATTTGTTTGTTTTTTTGTTTATTTGTTTGTTTTTTATTTATTTATCAAGATATTCTCATTTATTTGTCAAATTGCTTTTGTTAAATAAAGATTTAAAGCATAAAGATTTTATTGGGAATTTTGTAAGGCACAGTGAGCTTTTAGGCTTCTATAGAAGTACCGCCACTGGATCACAGTACATGAGGGTAAAACAGTATCGATTTCCGGGATCCGCATAACCGTCTACCATCAGATTAACGTTACCAATTTGTGTAGAATAATTTAGCGCTTTTGCCAATCGATACTTTTCTAGATCGTTCGTGTAAGTCGTCGTGTAAGTCTAATATAACTGCAGGTTTTATTTGAAGACAAGAGAGAAAAATAGAAAAAAAACAGTTACGACTGATCTATAAAACGCATATAAATTCAGTATTATAATAACATAAAGTGGCACGTATTAGCTCCTACTGGGTTTAATGTTCTTCTGTCCAATATAATTCTTGCATATCTCATTCCCTCCATACATTAATTAAATTCCACTTGCTCTTCATTTAATGAAATCGCCGCTACCAAGGATAATAGGGTAACGTTAAGTAACTTATATGTTAACTCAATAAATATGCTTTTACACACAAAAAAAATCACAACCTCGTTATCACTGGGCTCGATTCCCGGATCGGCAAAGATTTACTGTTGATTTTTTTTCTTAGGAAATTCTCAGTAACAATACGGAGTGTGCCCGAAAAACGGCAACAAGCTTGCCCCCTATTACGTGGGACAAAAACACAATTGGCGAAATGTGGGTGCAAAACTGCACCTCTGCCTATACCTTGGGAAATATAGACATGCAGTTATGCATTTATAAATATGTATTTATATACTAGGCCAGCGTGGCGGGCTAACGCCTAAAACCTCTCAGTTGTAGAGGAGGCCCGCGCCCAGTAGTGTGACGTATATGGGCTGATGAATGATGAATGAAAAATATGTTATAGCAATGCAATAAAAAACTTGACATATGTGTGGTATTTCCTAATATATAAATCGTTAAAAAAAAGCAATCTAACCTCCAGTTCTATATAAATAATAATACGATTTCTGTAAAAAGAAATGTGTGATAACATTGTAGTCCAAACGATCGGTCTATTGACTTATGGCCTTAGACAAATATTTGTAACTGTTAGTTCGTCACGATAAATGATAATGGGGACAAACATAACCGGTCTACTGTACCGAGCGTGTCTAATTAACACGCTCTTTAACAATGGAATCGTAAAATATATACTATGAAAATAATTGGATAGCTTGTATATTGTTCGAAATATGAAATAGTCGCGTTTGATCGACAAGTACCGGTTTTGAAAGGAAATTTTCAGTAGCGATAAAGTGTCTGCATATCTACCCGATAAATAGACTTGTTGCCTATTATTTTTACACGGGACTTAAATAGCCCCTATAATAAGTATACCATAAAGTAGGTACACCTTTATGACTGCCCAAAGAATTATCAAATTTAAAGATAAATTAAATGTAAAAAACAATGTATGGTAGTGAATGAATGAAGTCTATATTAAATCAAATTAAAATGTTCTATTTAAATAAATAAATACAAATTCATAGTTCTAACTCCACATTAAAAAACAAGTCTTGTGTTGTGGGTACATAGATACTTTCCGCTCTCACAAACACCCAGATCCGAAACAAATATTTGTGGGTTGCACTATCATTTGTCTCAGTGCGGGGATCGAACCCGCGTCCCGCGCTTCGTTAGCTGGAGTCTAGCCAACTACGCCACGGGACTGTCATTATTGCGAATAGAGCAACACTAAGAGTTTTTTACCTAATCCCATGCAATAAAATGGAGAGAGACCGTGGGTTCGATCCCCGTACCGAGACAAATGTTTGTGTGATCCACAAATATTTGTTTCGGGTCTGGGTGTTTGTGAGACCGAAATGTCTCTCGTAGTTTCTAATACCCACGATCGAAGACTCATATCGCAGTGTGGGTAAGAATAATGTAGATACATATGCAGCAGAAGCAGTGATGGCCTCGAGGTTTAGGCGCGCGGTCGAGAATTTCGGCGGTCGCAGGTTCAAACCCCAGGCACACACCTCTGACTTTTCGAAGTTATGTGTGTATTCATAATGAATTATCACTTGCTTTAACGGTGAAGGAAAACATCGTGATAAAACATCACACCTAAAAGTTCTTAGGAATTTCTTAGGTGTGTAGTCCGCCAACCCGCACTAGGCCAGCGTGGTGGACTAAAGCCTAAACCCTCTCAGTTGTAGAGTAGGCCCGTGCCCAGCAGTGGGACGTATTTGGGCTGATGATGATGATGATGATGATATTGTTACACTGAATCTATACAATAAATTCACATATAGAGATTGATGATAGCCCCGTGATGCAGTTGGCTAGATACCAGCTTGCGAAACGAGAGACCGTGGGTTCGATCCCCGTACCGAGACAAATGTTTGTGTGATCCACAAATATTTGTTTCGGGTCTGGGTGTTTGTGAGACCGAAATGTCTCTCGTAGTTTCTAATACCCACGATATCTCATATCGCAGTGTGGGTAAGAACAATGTACGAATTATACATATTGAATGACATATTGAAATGTTAAGAATAATAAATATGTAACTAGGGTGTATTTATTAATATTTTATAGTGTCTTATTAATCATTTGCTCCTAACACGTAAAACGTAGTTAGTTGAGACGCTAATTGCGAATGATTTAATGACTGCGATATTTTGCTGACCTCAATTGACCCAAATCTGCGATGATAGCAATCATTAAATAACAAACATTAATAAATGAGACTCGACTGAGATCTATTCATATCTTCAAGTGATTTAAGAAGAATCTGGAGTTATTTTTAATTGGATAAAAACGGCTTAATTTTTTGGTGCTATAGGATTTTAGAAATTGACTTGCTCCATGTTATATGGGCGGGCGGCGGTCGCGGATTCAAACCCTAGGCATACACCTCTAACATTTCAAAGCTATGTGTGTATTCACAATGAATTATCACGTACTTTAAGGGTGAATGAAAACATCGTGAAGGAACCTGCACACCTAAAAGGTCTTAGGAATTACTTAGTCGTGTAGTCCGCCAACCCGCACTAGGCCCGCATGGTGGACTAAGACCTAAACCCTCTCAGTTGTAGAGAAGGCCCGTGCCCAACAGTGGGACGTATAGGGGCTGATGATGAATATTATATAGGACTTAAAGTACAGTTAGCCTAACTGGGATGTAGAAGTAAATGTCTACCTACCCTTTTCGAGTATGGGTGAGAGTATACGTATGTTCTACCAGCTATTCTACGATTTCACCCGTATCGAATTTGATAATCATCGTCATCATCAGCCCATATACGCCCCACTGCTAGGCACGGACCTCGTCTACCATTGAGAAGGTTTAGGCCTTAGTCCACCACGCTGGCCTAGTGCGGGTTGGCGGACTACACAAGAAATTCCTAAGAACTTTTAGGTGTGCAGGTCTCATCACGATGTTTTCCTTCACCGTTAAAGTACGTGATAATTCATTGTGAATACACACATAACTTGGAAAAGTCAGAGGTGTGTGCCTGGGGTTTGAACCCGCGACCGTCGAGATTCTCGACCGCGTGCCTAAACCTTTTTTTAGATAAAAAGTCCTATGCCTTATTCCAGATTTTGATATATTTGTGCCACATTTAAACTAGATCCATTCAACCATTCTAGTATGTAGGTATATAGTATATGTTATATATGAGTAATGTTTATACATCCAAATATTCGCTTTTTGATTTTAGCAGGTTAATTAGTTCATCCGAAACTGACTACTTGATTTAAACTAATTGGGTGAAATTATTAATAAAATTACTTACGTTCGATATGGTACAGACAAAAAGACGCATTTAAAAATATTCCACAAATATGATGTCAAGTTATGGTTTTTATGGAGGCAAATGAGCCCCTTACAATTCACCCCTTTGAAAGGCGCCCTTTGACATAACCTCCCCACCCTCTTTAACCCTTTATTGCGGAATCAAGACCTCTTGGCCGTTTTTATGTGACTCTTTGGCTTTGAATTCGTGTCACTGGAATACTTAAGGATTCTTATATGTATTTATATTGTTATTGTAAAAAATAATTGGTTTTTTTTTATACTGGCACGGCAAAGTGACTCCACTGTACCTACCTGATGTTTATAGGGACATAGATTGGGTCTAGGGTAGTAACGTCCAGCGTGGTGGACTAAGGCCTAAAACCTCTAGGTAGTAGAGGAGGCTCGTGCCCAGCAGTGGGACGTACCTATATAGGCTGATGATGTAGTAAAATAGGCCACATTTTATTCCGGGCAAATGTAGTGATTCCGTGGTATGAGCATGGCTGAGCAGAGCAGAATAGAGCAGAGATATTTTAAACTATGCATATTCCGCGCATTTTATTTTTTATTTTTTTTACATTTTTAAATAATTTAAAATGTCATGGACAATAGCTAGTTATGATAATAAGTACACATACATACACAACCACGCTTGTATCCCCGAGGTGCACTTTCGCACCCACGTAGTGCCAATTGTATCTTTTAGGCTCAAAGTATTTACGCTTTTCGGGCACATTTCCAGACTATTAAATACCACTTTTTCCGAACCGAGAATCAAACCCGGATCCTCTAGACCACACACTCACTCCGCGAGATATTGAGGTAGTAAATGACAATGACAATAATAAGCAATGTCATATTCAGTCTACAAGTCAAATAGTTATGCAAATTATGTTAACCGGTATTCTAAGACTACGCGAAGATACGTCGATTTTTTACTTAGTGTAAATGTCAGGTTTGTTTTGGGGCTTGTTTTAAAACAAGTGACAGATCTGTACGTACCGAAACGTATTGTTTTAGCTGTCTCGATTCAAACCCGGAAATCCCTATTAAAATTGTATATATTTTTAATTTTTTAGTCGTATAAAAATAAAGAAGATTATAGATTTTGAAATGGTATAAAAATTTGATTATAAATTTCGAGCATCTCATACCAGTTGGACAAAATTATTCGAGCATTTTTTTTTAATAAGCACTGGCTGATTCCGAAGGTCTTCCTCAGGTCACTAAGACGGTTTTTACACTTCATCCCTGTAGTAACAATAATTGATGGTAGTCCCTCTTTGGATATATTTATAATTATAACTATTCTATTGCCCTTCTCGTGTGAACAATAAATAATTTAATTGTTCACACGAGAAGGGCAATAGATTAGTTTTATTTCATGGCGGATTTCTGTAAGACTTTTGAACTACATCCAACGAGGGTAAATCAGTTCTAAAGTAAAGTTAGAAGGTAGACAGCCCCGTGGCGCAGTTGGCTAGACACCAGCTTGTGAAACGAGAGGCAGCGAATTCGATCCCCGCACCGAGACAAATGTTTCTGTGATCTACAAATATTTGTTTCGGGTCTGGGTGTTTGTGAGACCAAAAAGTCTCTCGTAGTTTCTGATACCCACGACACAAGACTCGTATATTAATGTGGGGCAAAACTATGTATGTGACTGTTGGGTGTATTTATTTACCTATTTTGTAAGTTATTAATGTGCTATGGTATTTTAGTATGTCGAATAATTTGAGTGTGGATAATATGTTTAAACATTATGATACCTAATTTGCAAATAGTTTTAACATCAAAGAGTTCATGTTTATTATTTATTGAATTTCACAGTTCACAGTTTCTCTAATCGAAAACATTGCGTGTCTAATCTCGGAATTATACTTATTATTTCGCGGTCGAAATGTTCTCTATACTGTTACTGGTAGCAGGATGACAATACATCCATTGAACATCAATAAAAAATGCAAGCGTCACGAGGAAAACCCATTACAAAAATAATCACCGGCACATACAAAAATGTACATACAATAGATATAAAACACCACGTGTACAAAATAAAGACAACTTACAATTACTTATAAACGTCCTTGGGAAGTTATTTTTCAACAGTTCACGTGTTAACTGACATCTAGTGTAAACTTTGCCTTGTATTGTGTGAATTAAAATTAATATGGATAACGCAATTAGCGCACGTCCGCACTCCATGATTGCTGAATCGCGACTGACACCCCGACTGTGTATTTACATTGTTTTCTGTTTGAATTATGCGCCTGCGCAACTATTGACATTAACGATAACGTTTTGAGGAAATGTGGAATTATATAATAGTTTTTGTAAACAAATGTGTTAAATGAATTTATCCAGATAATGTCTTAATTAGTAGCTAAAACGGACAATATATTAGTATTGGTTGCATCTGACCTTGACTTTGAAGTTAATATATATACCGGCGTCAGAGATGACTGAGTGATAGTGCATTCGCTGTTTGGGTTAGATGGTATCGGGTAATTGCAGTAGATTATTATATATTTACAGAAATGGCTGTGTAAATTATGAACTATTCGATAATATAAATTATATTTCAAATAAATTGGGCAAACTGATAATGAAGCAGTGATGGTCTCGAGGTTTAGGCGCGCGGTCGAGAATTTCGACGGTCGCAGGTTCAAACCCCAGGCACACACCTCTGACTTTTCGAAGTTATGTGTGTATTCACAATGAATTATCACTTGCTTTAACGGTGAAGGAAAACATCGTGATAAAACCTGCACACCTAAAAAGTTCTTAGGAATTTCTTAGGTGTGTAGTCCGCCAACCCGCACTAGGCCAGCGTGGTGGACTAAGGCTTAAACCCTCTCAGTTGTAGAGGAGGCCCGTGCCCAGCAGTGGGACGTATTTGGGCTGATGATGATGATGATGATGATAACAGTGGCGGTACTTCCATAGAAGCACAATAGAGTTTTACGTTAATTGTGAAATGTCTAGTTTATAATTTTTTTATTTTGGGGTCAGGATATTCTCTTTTATACGTCAAATTGCTTTTGTTAAACAAAGATTTGAAGCTTGAAGATTATTATTCGGAATTTTAAAAGGCAAACTAGGCTTTTAGGCTTTTATGGAAGTACCGCCACTGTGACTGATAGTACAGGCGGTAGAATACTCCACTCGTATAAGCAAGCCGTGATGGCCTCGAGGTTTATTTATTTATTTATTTATTTATTTACACTTTATACAATTAAAGATAATTGTAAAGGTGGACTTAATGCCTAAGGCATTCTCTGCCAGTCGAACCTTGGGTGATGCAGAGATGATGCATAGTAGGTGTGCAAATAAAATCAGTTATAAACATACACATACATATACACAAATTACAAACTAATATACTTTGGTAAAGAAAGAAGTAATGAATTTAACGTAATAGTAGTTATAATAGTAAATATATAAATATAATATGAATATAAATACATACCAAAATACTATAATACATACATAACAAGGTTTAGGCACGCGGTCGACGATATGTCAATATATGTCAATGATATAATATGTACATACATACATAAACTCACGCCTGTATTCCCCGAAGGGGTAGGCAGAGATGCATTTCGGCACCCACATTTCGCAAGGTATGTATCAGTCCCACGTAATAGGGGGCGAGCCTATTGCCGTTTTTCGGGCACATTCTCAGACTCCGTGCTGCTACTGAGAATTTCCTAATGGAAAAAACCCAATAACACTTTGCCCGACCCGGGAATCGAACCTCTAGATCGCACGGCACATACTTGTACCGCGAGACCACGAGGCAGTATATCATCTGTTAATGATATATGTAAATTTTACATTCTTAATGTCATAACGATACAAGCTGTAGCAACAAAACAAAACTGTGATTAATTTACTTACACCCAGGGCTATTTAGAGAATAGGTTTTATTTTTCATTGATTCCTTAAATTCCCGATGCTATAACACTTATATAATTTTTTTATACTGTCATGACAAAGTTCTCGAGTGGAGGCCACGTACCGGAAAGCGCAGCGTGGGACGTCCTCCAACAAGATGGTCGGACGACCTGGTGAAGGTCGCGGGACGTCGCTGGATGCAGGCTGCTTCCAACAGGTCCCTGTGGAGGTCATTGGGAGAGGCCTATGTCCAGCAGTGGACTTCGATTGGCTGATGGATTGGATTGGATTGGATGACAAAGTGACAAAACCACACCTTATTATAATCACATCATCATCATCATCATCATCAGCCCATATACGTCCCACTGCTGGGCACGGGCCTCCTCTACAACTGAGAGGGTTTAGGCCTTAGTCCACCACGCTGGCCTAGTGCGGGTTGGCGGACCGGACGGATTATATTCACAATGCTGTCCAAATAGAGCATCAAGTGGTATGAAATACTCCTATCTATCGTCACTTGGTACCCTCATGCGAGCCTGAGATGCTTCTCCTTCGCTTCGTCTAATTATGAAGCGCCATAAAATAAAACACACTTTATTGTTAATATATTTTTTATTACAGAATATAAATGGCGATTCATAAATTATTATGTACATTTTATTTATACTAATTAAAGCAGAACCAAAGTTCTCGGACACATTTACATAATGGAGTTTCCTGCGCGTATTATATACGGAAATGTAAAGCTGAGTTACCGTATTCATCGAAGTGTTAGATATACACGTCGTAATCAGTGGCGGTACTTCCATAGAAGCCCAAAAGCCCAAGTTGCCTTTCAAAATTCCAAATATTAATCTTTAATCCTTAAATCTTAATTTAACAAAAGCAATTTGACATATAAATGAGAATATCCTGAGCCCACAATAAACAATTATAAACTAAACATTACACAATTAACGTGTAACGCTTTTGGGCTTCTATGGAAATACTGCCACTGCTCGTAATTACAATTTGCGTCGGTGGTGTGAACAGACTTTACTGATCTTAATAATTTTTGGATGGAGACAGTCTAAATATGGTGTAAAATACTAACACAAGTATGTCGCTTTCCGCTATACAGCCTGTGTACCTTCAGCTTCAAAAATTTTAAATATAATTTAGTTTATTAGTGAAGTAGTGTTTCTTTAGCTAGTGGATACTCTTTTTATCGGTCTATAAAAAATAATGAAAGAATATTTTTATCCTTTAACAAGGGATCATAATATTATGATATTTTTATGTAATCCAAAGAGGCTCATATATGTAAGTAGTTATTTATCTGTGGTGCGTTAATTGCGTCTATTTTGACTAATTGTAATTGTCTTTCTTTTTTATGTGAGGGTGAAACCTCATAGCTCAATGTTTTTGTCACCCGCTTTGCTGTGGAGGGAAGTGTACAACTCTTTGTTTTCCAACTCCTCCTTTATTCTGTCTTTCTGATTAACTTCGTTGCGGGATTATGACAAATTTAGGTCCCCTTAGATCCGCTGAGCTTCATTGCTCAGCGTCAATACTGTGCGTGCCGCTGTTGATCCTGGAGCACAGGAGTTACAGTGGCGGGTGAGTGGTGGGATAAGATTAAAAAATAAATCCAAAGAGGCAAAAATCGTTTGCTATAATTGTAACTGCCTCGTTGTCTCGCGGAACTACAATGTGCTGTACGATCTTGAGGTCCCTGGTTCGATTCCCGGATTAGGCATTTTAATTAGGTTTTTCCGTTAGAAAATTCTCAGTAGCAGCACGAAGTCTGGAAATGTGCCCGAAAAACGGCAACAGGCTCATCCCCTTCTAAGTGAAACTGAAACATACCCGTCGAATTGTGGGTGCAGAAATGCACCTCTGCCTAAGCCTTCGGGAAATATAGGCGTGTCGTGTAATCATGTGATTATTTTCCCAGTCAATGCATCAAATCCGGTCTAACTCTTACTGGATAGTACCAGAATTCTTTTGCGTGTGACGCGTGGCTTTTACTTGTTTGGGTACTTCCATAGAAGCCCAAAAGCCCAGTTTGCCTTTTAAAATTCCTAATAATATTCTTTAAGCTTTTAATCTTTATTTATCAGAAGCAATTTGGTATATAAATGAGAATATTCTGACCCCACAATAAACAATTATAAACTAGACATTACAAATTAACTCATGACACGGCTTTAAATCTCATTGTATTATTATGTGTGTATTAACAAAGAATTTTTACGTATGTACTTTAACGGTGAAGGAAAACATCGCGAGGAAACCTGCACACCTAAAAGTTCTTAGGAATTTCTTATGTGTGTAGTCCGCCAACCCGCACTAGGCCAGCGTGGTGGACTTTCAGCGGGAAACACAGTACAGACAATACATCACTATGTTGCAGGCTCTTTTATCACGGATGCTCATAAATAGGCTCTCTTCAAAAATATGATGATGAATGAGGATTTCTTCTTATCTATCTAGATATAGATATCAGGATTTTACTACAATAGAGCGCTGGGTCGATTAACAATTTACACCTCTTAGAATAAATCTCAAATGTTTTAGGTTATTGTTAGGTTTAACTTTAGATGTCGTTTAGGATTTTGGATAAAATTAGGATTAGTTTTATAGCTTGCTTAAATCATTTTTATAAGTCTAATTGAATAAAGATTATTTGGACTTTGAAAATAATAAAAAAGAATAAAGCCTGCACACACAACCGAATCACTTAAAACACAATAAACACTAAACAGAGCCTCGTGTTAATATATTAGTTATACAATAGCCCTTACAATACATCTTCACAGAAGACATGATTTAGTAACAAATTAATTTGAAGCCACACAATTAGTACAAAGTAAACTCAGTCGTTTTTAGAACATTAGCGTTGTGGAAACTGCTGTTCGGAACATCGTCATTTTTTATTTAAGTATTTTTTAGGAATAGTACATTATTTAGACCAAATTAATTTTTAATACGTATTGATTTTTAAATGCATTGATTATTTTGTTGGTCTTCTATTTACCTATATATAAAAATGAATGTTTGTCTGTATATCATCGATCTTCTCTTAAACGGGTGGACCGATTGGTATGATTTTTTTAAGTGTGTTCGAGGGGATTCGATAATGGTTTAGATTCACAATTGGACATTATAGATGGCGCCGTTGTCGGTATGCCAAACGGCTGGAACAATTGGGATGAAGTTTTCTATGTATATTACTAAACACAAATGGACCCGATAGGTGGCGCTGCTGCTGCATATCGCTTAAAGCTTTTCCGGGCAGGACGACGTCTGCCGGGACAGCTAGTATGATATAGATGTGTGCAATGCGACCGAAACGTTTGGGTTTGATTTAAAAAAAAGAATAGAATGACAGTGAGGTTTTAAGTTAGAACATTCTCAGTACCAGCACGGAGTCTCGAAATTTGCCCGAAAGAAAAAGCCTATTGCGCATTGCATGTTGCGCAGGACAAAGTAACTAAAAAGACATAGAAAATACGTTTTATACCATTAATACCTACTCTTAGAATACAATACATTAAGTCTAAATATAAAACTGTCCCAAGACAACAAAATTCGATAAGTAACAACACAAAACCACATTTATCGCAAATGTATTCGACCTCATTGACACGGTATTTATAAATTTCTCGGGATTTCCATACTTGATCAGTTATTTCCGAACTTCTGGGAATTTTCGATGTTTTTGTACTTTACATATTAAGTTTAACGTCGATGGTAATAATAGTATTGTGGTTCGATCAACTAGATTCTTACCTTCTTTCTTGATAATGAGACGTCATCTTGAAACAAAGAAAGATCGGAAAAGCAAGAACGTGAATGAGTGGGACCGGAAAGAAAAATCGGATCAAAACCGCATAATTGTAATCGAAATACTTCAACAAGATATTGAGAAATCATGAAAAATATAAAAATTAATAACTTGATTACGTCTATTATTGGATGGACCCAGATTCATCCAGGCGCAATTTTATTTAATATATTTTGCTTTTCCACGGTCTCAACTATCTCCATAACAAAAATGATCTAAATTGCTTCATCGGTTTAGACGAAGCGTACCAAATAAACATAGTTATTTTGTTGGTCCTGCGATATAATATTACGACGAGCTATCGGAAGGTATTGCGTTCGAATTCCAGGTAAAGACGAAGTAGGTACTACTCGGGTTTTCAATAAGTTTTTTTTTTGTAGCAGAGTTTCGAAATGTGTCCGAAAAACTGCAATAAGGTCGCACCTATTACGTGGAAATAAAAACACAATTAGCGAAATATGGGTATCGAAAAACACTTCGGCCTACCCTTTCAGGAACTAAAACTTGAGGTTATTTATACTTGTAGGACAATACCAAACAACGATGTTCCAAAAAGTCGGTTTCCACAAATCTTATCAAATAATTATTAATAATTACAATAAAAAAATTAACGACGTTCTTTTTTAAATATCTTATCACAAGAATGTTTATAAATATGTTCCCTTCTTAGAATTCGATACCGTCACACATTTTTTGATAAATGTTCACACAATCCACTACAAATAGTTCTCAGTAATTCTTCCAAACTCTTTTGTTGATTTCTTCGCGAAAATAGATTTTACAAAATCAATTGGTGGCATAAGTTATAAGATTTTTGATCAATGTTTTAACTTTTAAAGGATTATTAAACCCTTGCCCATCTTCAGAGAGACTATATATAATTACTTTTAAAACATTTAATCGCATGTTAGTAGTGACAGAATTTGTTGTACAACGAAGAAAACACAAAATCTAACATAATTATACGACATTCAATAAGTTCCTCAACATTTCCTTTCTACATTCACGTCCTTTAAGACTCATTGTATCAAATATCTGTATATGCTAAACTTTGGAGGTAGCAGTTAACATAACATAATTGGCTCTAGGCTCTTCTTGCACCGTCTCTTGTCTGAAACATCGGTGTGGTTCGAACTCTGAAGGTTTCCTCAACATCTTCCTCACGAACCACACCAAACCGATAATAATCACCATAAGTCCCAAAGCCACTCCAACTAGGGCAGTGTTCAACGATTTGAACCCCGCTTTTATCTGTGAACCCAGAGGTTCCAGCAGTTGTGGTACGACGCAAATTGAACGCGTTTCATCGACTTTAAACTTCGACAAAGTCGCGCATACTTCGTACGGTCCTCGAATAAATCCTTCCATGGTTATCTCCAAACTGGATTGGCACGGCGTGTCCTTCTGCGCCACTAAAGACCCATGAGATAGAACAGCGAGTACCACATAGCAGTTCTGCGTAATCTGGTTTTTGGTGTCAGTTGACAGTCTTTGGGAACGTGGTGCGGGATTCTGTGGGTGATTAAAGCCCGTCACAGATATAAGTACTGTGAGAACACCGTCACTCGTCACGTTCGAGCGGACTTCTGATACCCTGCAACAAAACTTTAATTTAAAAGCCTTTTTTGACAAGGAAAGTCGTATATAGTTTAAAAAAGGCATAAAACTAGGTGATAGAGAACAATCATCATCATTCGCTGGTCGGCACTTTTTCTGGACTCCATTACACTTACCATCAGGTGCAATGGGGTCACTTTGCCGTGCCAGTATAAAAAAATAATAATATTTAGACTACTACGATAACACTATTATGTTAAAGATGATGATAATGATGGTAAAAGTAATTAATATCGTATGAAAAATCAATTTTAACTTATGACGATTTCGGTACTACCTAGATAATTCTTAACAATAAACCTATTATAAGATAAAAGAAAAACTGTTTAACTAAAAGCAACGCAAATAAGAAATTTAATCGCGTTATTCAAACGGTCATCCGTTCCATTCTTTACCGTAATGTGTTGACGGCAGGCGCTGTTGTGACGAGTACTGGAACAGCAGTCGCGAATGGCACCCTCTGCCTCACAATCTGTGGGCTTCCACAACCCAGCACCAAGGACAGAAGCGCATCAGAACTGTCCATCTCTTCCAGGGCTATGCAGAACCTGAGGTAGGCAACCGGGATTACTTCTTTGTCTTTATGTAGTCTGTGGTAGTTCAAAGGATAAGCTGCACGGTCTACCGAGACATAATGTCGGCGAACGTGGAATTAAACACACACGCACAACTTGACTTCGAAATTAAGTGTATTCTAAACAAATATTATCAATCGCTTTGTGAGGAAACCTGCAAATGCTAGTAATTTTCTAGAAGTATTTATCTATTTAACCACCAAATTACAGAAAAACACCTACAAATTCTTAAAAAAAAATTACTTTGGAGATGGAGTTTTTCCTAGGTGGGGTCAGGACTAAATAAGGTTTGTGTCATGTTGAGGGTATTTCTTTAACGATTTTTATTAATAATGAATAAAACACGTCAAAAGTAAATTATGAAATAACAAAAAAAAACATTGGAATGGAAACTGAGCCCGACCACCGAACGTGCTTTTCCCGTGACGAAAGGAATTAAGAATCTAGCGACTGTGCTTCTGTTTATCAATGTCCGAGCAAATTGTAACCCTATAATTTATTACTCGACAAATAAGCATATTTATCTACATGCTCTTAGCTGTATGAACGCGATTACTTATCGTTAATTAAATACACCCACACCACAGACATAAAACAAATTTTCGTGAACCACATAAACATTTGTCGCGGCGTAAAAATCTTATTGGCAATACCCGCCCTCTATTTCGTGTGACTTAAAAACCTAGCTGGCTTAATGTCGGATGGTTTGTTTTTATAATATTTGTATAGATTTGGATGCATTTGATCTGCCTCGTGGACTCGATTGGACCAAGGACCGTGTAAGATTTCCGCATCGGGCAAAGTGTTATTGTTTTTTTTTTCATTAAGAAAGCCACAGTAGCAGCAATGAATCTGGTTCCCCTATTACGTGGGACTTAAAACACAACCAACTAAATGTGTGTACACAAATGCGTCTTATTCTACCCCTTCTAGGATACACGCACGACCTATCTTTATAATATTAGTAAAAATTTAGTATTGAACTGACGTGTACTGATCTGTGGGGTCAATCTTGAATCCTCTCAGCACCACGTTGGCAGGAGACGCTCTATGACAAGCGACGTGTTTCGCGATACCACCAGCCCGAGAAACGGTCACTCCCGTACACCGATGCCGGTGGGTCGAAGGCGGCTCCACTGTCCAGGATAAGTGGACCTCTTCGTCATCAAACCAAGCGTCTAGGAGGCGTACCTGAAAATATTGTTACAGATGATATGGTTCTTTTAGAAATTAAACGGTTTCGTGATAGTGATAGTAGCAAAAAGACTTAGCTTCGTAGTAATTTGTAACTACACTATTCATTAATAAACGGCTCAACAGTTTAAAAGTTTTTTTTTATACTAGTATTGACCCTGAGACCTCTCATCGCTCGAAACGCAATTAATTAGCTAATTTTCTGTGAGACAGTAGTACCGACCATGGCGTACCGTTCTTTATCACGTATTACATCCTTATGTTGTTAGTTTTCATAGTAAAAACGTTCATACAATATAGGAAATTCTTTATTAACAACTTTTCTGCGTAAGTAATGAAGGCATATAAAAGCAACATGATCATCCCAACGCTGACAAGAAACTTGGCATCACTTTTGCATTTATATGTCGTAATAAACAAAACGCTTCATCGGCAGTTTTTCTGAAGTGCCTGTCGATAGGCTATGTCTGAGATAAAATCGATTGCCCATCCAGACAATAGTATTTTCTACACGATGTAGCTTAGTGTCAATAAATAAAGCGTGATTTCTCCTCCACTCTTTGTGAGATACAATTGGATTTCTTTAGCGCCTCTTTACTATCGACTATCTTATTGGGCTTTGGATCAAATGTCTGAATCCAACATTCGGGTGGCCAATATTTTGTAGACATTTTACTAAAACAATTTCAGCTTCTTTTATTACGTGTTCTTGTCCTCGAATTATTAATTTTATAATAAAAAAAATGTAGACTGATGATGTCATAAAGGCCGCAGAAAACTGTTGGGTGGAAGCTGTATCTAACAGAACACTTTGAAAATCTTTTAGGTAGGTTTTTATGACCAGCAATGGACGTCCGTTGGCCGCAAATGATGATGAATAAACAATCACCAAAACAAAGTATTAATGTAAGTTTTGACCTTTAATGGTCCATTTAAATAACCTTACCCTAAACATCAGCTGCTGACCCATCGATTACCTTTGCCACTTACCTTGGACTTAGAAATGGGCAAATCCTCCCCCGATGGCAGCTCCAACTCTTCATCATACATATCGTCATCCAATCCGTCAGTCTTCTCCACGTAAACGTCATCTGTTCCTTCCTTCCCATCAACGAGAATAGCATTGTCTTTGCTATAATCATAATTGATTTTGACGTCTGTATGATCGTAATCATCACACAACTTGCTCTTAGAGAGTCGTGATATCAATGCTCCTTCGAGATGCGGAGGAGTAGCGCAAACTGCTGCAGACTTATCTACTTGGGATAAGTTGCTCGCTTCTCGGAGCCATCGCGCGAACCCGGCCATTAGGCAGTCGCAATTAAGTGGATTATCTGCGAAAAGGAATATATCACTTGGTAATTACGTTCAGTTAGTGCGTTTTGGAAGTGGGTGGTATAGAGAGTGCCACATGTGTTTTTTACGATTCTGAATGTATCTTAAAATATGTGGCTATCAAAGCCTTACTCCACTGAGCTGGCCTTACGCATTCTATTAGATCTTAAGTATATACTATTGGTAAGAAACTACTGAAGCATTAACTATATTTTTTATTACTAAAATATATAAGGATGTGCTAAAAACAAATAGCTAATTTTCACGACCGTGAAAGAGTACTGAAAAACAATCAAATCAAAAATAGCGTTTATAAAACGAGGATACTATTAGAACGGTTCAAGTACAATAAAGAGTGAAAGCAACATCCACACATCACTACGTTTACGAATGAGTAATTATTCCCCTTGACGCGGAAAATTCCGGATCGCAAAAAAGAAATTCATACTGAATAGTAATAAAAGGTGTCAGAAGCCTATACCGTTGAATATTTCACACAAAACCCCCATAAAAATACGAGCACAATGGCAGAAATAGTTAAAAGTCATGCAACAATAACGGCTTGCCGTTTGGGCGGGCCGAACAAAGGGGCCTCGACGTCACCCCTGTGAAAATGTCGAGCATCGACAAATATCTTGCGTGGACACACTACTGCTAAGGACTGATAACTAATAAATAACTATTTGCTCGGCGTCAGTCACTGCTAAGGACTGACAATGATATTTGCTCGGCGTCAGTCAGGCAGTTTATGTGTGTCTTGCGTGGATTGTGCAAAGTGCTATTTGGGTATTCTATTTGTTTTTTTTAGTAGCAGCACGTAGTTTGAAAATGTGTCCGAAAAACGACAATACTCTCTATTTATGTTGATGCTAAGACTCGATCAGCAAATAGCGGGGTAAAGAAAACTATCCTAAATTTACTCGTAAATGTCGGCATTTACTCGTATGCATGCTTTGTCAAGTTAAGAAACTATTGTTGCTATGGTTCAATGCGCAATATTTTATAAACATTATTAAGTTAATTCAAGTTCATTCAAGTCTACGAAATTGCTCCAATATTAACCAGGAATTTAACACAGATGTAAAAATATAACGGAGAGTCTCGGACGTTATTGATTTTAAATCAAACAGTCAAACTTTTGGAGGTAGTTACAAATTTAATCGGAAACAATCGTAATACAGAGCTCCGTTCGGTCCGGCGTTCCGAGCGAGAATGACTCATTCTCTATCGAGCGGCTGTATTTATACCCTACGTTGGCCGCACAGTGGGGATTCGTCGACGCTTCGACACGGCCATCCTGATGATCACACGTCCTCGTGTGAAGTAACTGGAATGAAAGAAAATTCTCGAGCAGTACTCATTCCAGTCGCTCGGCCATTCCTGGCCTAAATGGGTGGGAATAAAAGGCACACTGATCAAACGAAACGCTTTCTCTCAAAGCTGACATGTTGAACAACACCCATACTCATGCGAATAATAGGAAACTCATTAGAATACCACAGTGCTCATAGTCTGACCTCTATCCGGTCTTCATCACGTAACCTCTATCCGGTTACAAACATCAAACCAATCGACCTCTATCCGGTTACCAACACAACACCATCCAGATAATCATTTCGAGCCTTTATCAAAATAATCTTAAAGTAGGTTTGTTCAACATCTCATCAATACGCTTTCCTTTAATTTTACAGGCTTACAGATTCTTTAATTAGAGAACACTCGGCACCAGCGTCGTAATGAAATGAAAATTGCTCACCAGAGTAACGTAGTAGGTGTTTTCATGGCTTGAATCAGCGTCAGAAAATTGCGGTTCTGTTGTTCCAACAAACGCATCCATTTTTCATCGCTAGCTTCTTCATTTTGAACACGTGGGTCGTTGAGGTCCATCCCACTTCTGATAACGGAGAGTCTTGGGCGTTATTGATTTTAAATCAAACAGTCACACTTTTGGAGGTAATTGCAAATTTAATCGGAAACAAACTTATTACGGAGCTCCGTTCGGTCCGGCGTTCCGAGCGAGAATGACTCATTCTCTATCGAGCGGCTGTATTTATACCCTACGTTGGCCGCACAGTGGGGATTCGTCGACGCTTCGACAAATATAACTCTTTAAAAATATAGCCATAAGTGTAGGCATGTATATTTATTAATTCTATAACCAAAAAAAAATACAAAAATATTGTCATAATTGTTGGTATAATATTATTTAGCATTCTACCCAGCAGTGTATCACCACAAAACGCGTATCATCGTATCGCTATTACCTTCAATAGTGAATCGTCCAAGGTTCTTGTGCTGCGCGAGGGCGCCGTCATCGATCATCGATACATCGTTATCGTGAAGAAATAACTCTGTCAGACTCCGCAACGATTTGAGAGGCTCCGCCGATAGAGATCGTAGAAAATTATGCGATAAATCCAAGTGGACGAGGTTTGTGAGTTGCGCTAGGGACGCTCCTGAAATTAAGAATAATTGTTACTGTCCTCGAAGTAAAATTCATTAGAAATTAGATCTGCGATATACAATTTTATTATTAATAATAAAAAATACAATACCATAACCTCACAGTGAAATCTGTACTATAATTTTTAAACTTAATCATTGGAACTGCTTTATTAAAGGGTACAAAAGACTTCATAAAGAACTCAAAGGTTGCTAAATACAGCTATCTTTCTACATTGAAAATGGTTCAATAATCATAATTTCTTCCCTTTTTCGTCTACTTTAAATCTAGCCCAATGATAGTCTGAGTGTTGCTCCATGGATTAGCTTCTTATTATTGAATGCAAATCTTGTTCAGTTGTTTTATGTAAGCCTCAAACGGTAGACAAATATGCCGACTTGCAGGCACCATACAAAACCTGCCCATTGTTAAAATCACTTTTTTCCTTATCCCATCACACACCCGCCACTGCAACTTCTGTGCTCCAGGAACAGCGGCACACACAGTATTGACACCGAGCACTAAAGCTCTGAAATCTAAGGGAACCTAATTTGTCATGATCCCAGAAAGTAATGAATCAACCACTTACCAGAGACGGCCACAATCTCGTTGTGCGACAAGTCCAAGATTGTCAGATTCGCTAAGTGCTTGAAGGCGTAGTCTTCTAGCACATCGATTTGGTTGTTGTGGAGATTCAAGTTGGTCAAGTTTGTTAAACCTGCAATGTATTGTTAGTAAATATATGTATCACCATCATCAGGCCATATACGTCTCACTGCTGGGTCTCCTCTACAACTGAAAGGTTTTAGGCCTTAGTCCACCACGCTGGCCTAGTGAGGGTTGGCGCACTACACACCTAAAAAAAATCCTAAGAACTTTAGGTGTGCAGGTTTCCTCACGATGTTATCCTTCACCGTTAAAGTACGTGATAATTCTTAGTGAACACATAACTTCGAAAAGGCAGAAGTGTGTGCCTGGGGTTTGACCCCGCGAACGTCGAGATTTTCGACTGTTTATAATAATTGCTGCCAATAATTCATTACAATCATACGGTAATATAAACCTTTCCTCTTTATAAATTTATAAATAGAAAATTAATTTTTATGACACAGACCTGATAATGCCCCTCGTCGTATGCTAGCAAACGTATTGTCTGATAGCTGAAGAGTAGAAAGATGAGCCAAGGTCGGAACCGTTGTTGGTCCCAGAGGGCCCTCAAGAGCGTTGCTAGATAGATCTAAATCCCGCAGCATGTGCGCTTCCTGAGAAGAAAAAAATTCAATTAGTTTTAACAGCATTTTGTTTATAAATTGACTACCCAAAGAAGAATATCTCTCTTCAACACATATAGATTCAGTCTTGTGCTGAAAAACATCAAAATATATTAAGTGTGTTTAAGCGAAACTACAAACCCGATTTTGCTTTTAAACTAATACGAATAAGTGAGTCTGCTGATTCATAGAAATGACATATGATCTTCCAAAAATTACTAGACACAATCACATAATTTCTAAAGTTAATTGAGAATTATATTATAAAATTGCTAATGAAAACATCTGTTACAACAGTAATCGTCCCAAGCATTAGCTAGACTTGAAAATCAGGCCTAAGAGTAGCTCGCCTAATGAAAAGATATTCAAGGTTGTCCCGGTATGGTCCTTGAAGGTATAACTTTCATTAGTACAATGTATCAAGAGAATTTCAAACTTGTCGTAATGAATGAATTAGGACTTATACATATTGTTAACATGGATAATAGTTTTAGGTTTAATAGGAATTAAGACACGAATTTTGGTAGAAGACTAATTCAGGTCTCTTAAAACTTAGTACAGTAATACATACTTAGTCTAGTAAAAATAAACATCATGGCGAACTCTTAGAGGTCTCAACCAGTGGCGGTACTTCCATAGCGCTACACGTTAAATTGTGTAATGTCTACTTTATAATTGTTTATTGTGGGGTCAGGACATTACCTTTTATATGTCAAATTGCTTTTATTAAATAAAAGCATTTTATTAATTAATTAAAAGCTTAAAGATTATTATTAGGAATTTTGGCTTTTGGGCTTCTATGGAAGTACCGCCACTGGTCTCAACAAAAGTTTTTTTAGGTATGTGAAATCTATCAACATTTACAAGGCCAGCGTGATGGACTAATCCTCTTAGTGGTAGAAGAAACCTTCTTCTGGCAGTTGAACGTCTAGCGGCTAATATTGTGAAATACAATAAAATTCCTTGAAATGGGAAACTTATTAGCTTCCCCAAAAACTTCAGGACGCGATGAAAAAAATAATGTAACACCTGAAACTCTGGCCAGGATAGCTAAATATATTTTATATTTATTAGATTTTATCTACGTACTTTTGAGTTGAAAAATTACTTATTTCAATCAGCTGTTTTGATTCAATTGATTGACATACATACATATATAAACTCACGCCTGTATTCCAAGCGGTGTCAGCCAAGGAAATACTACAATGTGCATACATACATCACAGTTGTAGTGGAGGCCCGTGCTCAGCAGTGGGACGTATATGGGCTGATGATGATGAATAATAATACGAGAATCCTACCTTGGCTGACACCGCCTCCAAGAATAACAATAATTAAAACTACATTATATTATCGTAATAATTTGATTGACTTTTAAGTATTCTAATATTTTTCATTTAATTTTACATAGGAGAACATTAAAAAATATTTTAATCATTGTTTGTTATTCGTAGGTATGTGTTGAGTTAGATTTGAAGTGGATAGATAGTGGATAGATATAGAAGAACCTATCTAGCTTCTTGCGTCGTAAACACATGGATCGTACCTATATATTGATGTAGAGAAATAGTAAATTGATTATAATTAAGTAATAGAAGATACGCAATTATTTTTTTACTTTTTAGTGCATTTTAATTTGTTTTGGAATAGGTTTTTTTGAAGGCGGTTTTTGTTTTGTTAAAATTTTTGTTTATTTCCCGTAAAATTACTGTTCTGATTGAAGACCGAAACCCATATAAGAGCATAAATCTAACCATTTATTCATTTATAAAGTTATTAAGACTAAATTCAATGTTCCTACACAGATATGTATACCAAAAATAATTTAAAGGTTAATTAAAAAGTGTGTAAGGTTTCGCATCTTACCTTGAGAGAAGCCAATGCGGGAACTTTCAATAAATTACCACGAAGTCTTAGCACGGCTAATTTCACTAAAGGTTTGAAAGAGTCCGCCGATATGTCCGTCAACTGGTTGTCACTTATATCCAGGTATGTTAAGTTCCGTATTCCCTGCAATATTTTTTTTTTAATTCATGTTATTTATTTATTTATTTATTTACACTTCTTATACTATTAAGTATAGAGGCGGACTTAATGCCAAAGGCATTCTCTAACAGTCAACCTCAGGGTGATGCAGAGATAAAAAAGGTAGGTGCATAAATAGTTAAATGGTTAAAAGACTATATAAAATATACATACATACATATATATACATATGTAAATAGGATCAAAATTTATATATACTAAAACATATACACAGATAAATAAATAATTATAAACACATATAGATACATATACATACATAGATACATAAAAGAGACATAAAAGATTAATCAGACATCACACATATTATTCAGTAATTTGATTGAAGAAAAACTGCCGGACTTTCATTTTAAATGCTATTCGAGTTGTAACCGACCTGATTTCGAGGGGGAGTGCATTCCATAAGAGAATAGATTGGATGGAAAAGGAAGAGTGGACAAAATCAGAGGTGTGGGGAGGGCACTTAAGGAGAAGATTGCTTGAGGAGCGGAGATTCCTAGAATGGGTGCTACCGAGGTATTGGAAATGCGGAGTTAAGTAGGAGGGCGAGGAAGGAGAGTTAAGAATAGAAAATAGGGTAGTGAGGGCACGCAGAGAACGACGTTGACGGATAGGCAACCATTTTAAATGGGAGCGGTAGGAGGACACATGATCATATTTACGAAGGTTAAAAATGAATCGAATGCAGTTATTAAGAAGACGGTCAAGTTTATTGAGATATTCTGCATTCAGATCGAAATAGCACACATCACCATAGTCAATTATAGGGAAAATCAAAGTCTGCACAAGCATTGTTTTGGTTTTGAACGGTAGAAAGTTCTTTAGGCGATATAAAGCGCGAAGGGTGCTCGTGACTTTTTGGCAAACCGCAGTTACCTGGACTTGCCAGCTCAGGGTCGAGTCGATGTGTAAGCCTAGATTCTTAACGGCTGGGCACCAGTCGATGATACAGCTATTAAAAACGACAGGTGGTAGTGTATTTGAGTCCAGTCTAGTCATCATCCTTGGGCTGCCAACAATTATGACTTGACATTTAGTTGGATTGACGGTCAAGCCAAAATTGTCAGACCATTCCTTAATGCGAGCCAGGTCTCCGTTAACCGCATCAATAGCAGAAGACACACAGTCAACACTTGCCTGGGAGTAAATCTGCAAGTCATCGGCATACAGGTGGTACGCACATTGAAGATTTTGGGTAATGAGATTAATAAAGATAGAAAATAACAAGGGAGAGAGTATACCGCCTTGAGGAACGCCTGAATCCTGTTATCTTAGAATCGCCACGGTAGAACGTATTTTTTGCACTTCACTCGATTGTATTTATCTACTTTCCAGTTCTATCTTCAAAGCATTTTTCAGCGCTCAGCAATTAATATAATAATAATAAATAATAAATACACCCAACAGTCACATACATAGTTCTGATCCCACACTAAGATACAAGTCTTGTGTCGTGGGTATCAGAAACTACGAGAGACTTTTTGGTCTCACATACACCCAGAACCGAAACAAATATTTGTGGATCACACAAACATTTGTCTCGGTGCGGGGATCGAACCCGCGGCCTCTCGTTTCGCAAGCTGGTGTCTAGCCAACTGCGCCACACGGGGCTGTTAACCTTCCTCATAAATCTGTATTTGCTGAGTGAGATTGTTAGTCTCAATTTGCTGGTAGTTGACAGCACGACTGTCCGTCGACTTGAAAAGCTGGCGGGTAGTAGATGGATGAGGACTGCTCAAGACTGGGTTGGATGGCGCTCACTTGGGGAGTCCTACGTTCAGCAGTGGACGGCGATACTGCCCCACAACTTTATAGCGCGGTAAGGAAAATATTTTTTTGATTAAAATTTTGCATTTGATTTTATAATACCTTGAATGAATTAGGGTCCAAAGTATGGATCTTGTTGTTTGACAGGTCGAGGCGGTCGAGGTTCCAGAGTCGTGTTAGCGCCTCCGTCGGCACCGACGGCAATTGATTGTTCGGCAGACCTGTCGGTGACAGACGATCATTACTGACAATCATACATAGGTATATAATAACTGTATAGTACTTAAAATAAGCTGAGAGGTGTTTCTTGGCCTGCTTTTTGCCAAATGTTTACATTTTGGTGCCCATTTTCTAACTCTTCACTGCTACGAAGAATTTCTTAATTGGCGAAACGCTATAACACTATGCTCGAGCCGGTGATTGAACCAGGGATCTCTCACGGCACCCACTACGAAACCAATTAAAATGCTTATTAATCTTGTTTTTTTTATAGTTCTTTAAAATACATAGCTGTCTAAACTACACAGTTACTTAAATTAAAATGAAACCAAAAACGCCGACCTATTCTTCCACGTCGTCTACCCCCATTTATAATAACAAGACTTCAAAACTTCTCGCTCTTTGTAAGAAAACATCTCGTCTATTTAATTTGTGAAGCATGTTGACAAATAAACAGTTTGCTGTAATTAACTGCATGCGGTAAACGCCGGCAGACAGACCGCAGCTGTCTCTCCGTTATGAAACTCGGACTGTCTTAAGGGAAATTATTTAATGCTAAACAGTAATTGTACGAACGACCGCGAAATTGGAGCTTATAACACAGTTGATGATATATTTGTATACAAAATTTACTTTTGTTTCCCCGAATAAAAGTAGAGGTTCAAACACCTTTGCGTTTGCTTTAAGTCACAAAAATAAATAAATACACCCAACAGTCACATACATAGTTCAGACCCCACACTCGCATACAAGTCCTGTGTTGTGGGTATCGGAAACTACGAGAGACTTTTTCGGTCTCACAAACACCCAGACCCGAAACAAATATTTGTGGATCACACAAACATTTGTCTCGGTGCGGGGATAAAGTCCGCGGCCTCTCGTTTCGAAAGCTGGTATATGTATAATCAACTGCGCCACGGGGCTGTCAAAAAAATAAGAAAAAAATAGTTATTAATGTTTGCCGGGTACATTCTTGGACTGCACACTACTAGGAAAATTTAAACAAAATTATCAAATTTTATCAGACTCGGAAATTACAACTAATTCAAGACGCAGAACAAAGAAATGTTATCTTCATAGAGATAATCGTGATCATATCAATCAGCTTACAACCTATTTGGACTACACCACACTTGCCATCTTATACCAGTTCGATTGCTTATTTAACCGCCCTATGGCGCAGTTGGCTAGACACCAGCTTGCGAAAATAGAGGTCGCGGGTTCAATCCCTGCACTGAGACAAATGTTTGTGTGATCCACAAATATTTGTTTCGGATCTGAGTGTTTGTGAGATCGCAAAGTCTCTCGTAGTTTCTAATACCCACTAAGGCTCGTATCTTCATGTGGGGTCAGAACTATGTATGTAACTGTTGGGTGTATTTTTTATTTATTTAGTGCTTTATCAAACTCTTAACACGTTGTTATACTACTAATACCAACCTAAAGCCATCAAAGTAGCAGACAGGCTGTTAAAAGCTCCCTGCTGGACCCGTCTGATGTCTCCTGAAGACACGACCAGCCCGTGCAGCGCCACTCCAGCCAACTCCTGGACTGAAGCAGCAGAAAGCATCGAAACTCCTCGCAACGAGCAGTCCAGGAGGGAGACAGCCGTGTTCTTGTTCCTGGCTCTTTGCTCTCTTAGATGACGACCGATTATCTGAAAAAAACATTATGGGTTACTATTCTGTTATCTAAACCAGTGGCGGTCCTTCCATAAAATCCTAAAAGCGGAACACGTTAATTGTGTAATGTCTAGTTTATAAATATTTATTTTGAGGTCAGGATATTCTCATTTATATGTCAAATCGCTTTTGTTAAATAGAGATTTAAAGCTAAAAGATTCGGAATTAAATAAAAATAAATAAATAAATACACCCAACAGTCACATACATAGTTCTGACCCCACACTAGAATACAAGTCCTGTGTCGTGGGTATCAGAAACTACGAGAGACTTTTCGGTCTCACAAACACCCAGACCCGAAACAAATATTTGTGGATCACACAAACATTTGTCTCGGTGCAGGGATCGAACCCGCAGCCTCTCGTTTCGCAAGCTGGTGTCTAGCCAACTGCGCCACGGGGCTGTCATTAATTTATTTTGTAAGGCAAGCTTTTTTATTTTGTAAGGCAAGCTGGGCTTATAGGCTTCTATGGAAGTACAGCCACTGATCTAAACATATACATGTAAACAACTGGCTATATATTTAAGGCCCGCGTGGTGCAGTCCCAACGTACGATATATGGGCTGATGATTATGTCTGTAAAAGCTATATAAACTCACATTTCGAACTTCCTCTACTATTGAGCAATTAAGGCTTAGTTTACCAAGTTTTTCCGGGGCAGGTTCGTGGACTTCACATGCGTAAGGAAATGTCCATCTATCTAAATACGTCTTATTAATGGTACGAGTCCACAATTAGCAGGTTAAGCCTTTAACCACCGCGATTGCCTTCCAATACTTAATAAATTCCCCGTGGAGCTCATAGGCGGATGTTGTGTGTATGGATATGGGATGTGTAGTGTACATGTAATATTTATAATAATTTGTAAGGTAAACATGAAAATAAATTATAATATAAGCGCTGTTCCCCACTCAAACCGGTTCACTACTACGCCGGACGTCGGACTGAGCGGACTGGCCAGACGCTATACTTGCAATAGCTTTAGTAGTTTTTTTTTATAAGATCTATCAGGATCAGGACAATACAGGATGGTTATGTGTACAAGAAAGCAAGCGGTTGCTTAGCGCTTCCTGAGCGGTTCAAGGTGGTTAGGACTTCATCCATGCTTGACTAATGCGAATCGGTTGACTTCTTATATGTTTAAATTTCGAGAAGAACTCCAATATTTGTGAGTTTTCGCGTGATGTTTTCTACGATTTTCATTATCATCATCATTATCATTAGCCCATATATGTCCCAATGCTGGGCACGGATCTCCTCAACAAATAAGAGGGTTTAAGGTGTGCAGGTTTCATCACGATGTTTTCCTTCACCGTTAAACTACGTAATAATTCTTTGTATATATACACACATAACTCCGAAAAGTCATAGGTGTGTGCCTGGGGTTTGAACCCGCGGCTGTCGAGATTCCCAATCGCATTCCTAAACCTCGAGGTTTAGGCCTTGAGGCCATCACGACTATCTATCTACGATTTTAAAGTGTTAACTTATTTTAATTTAAAAAAAAACAAGAGGCGGCTTTATCGCTCTAGGCAATTTCTGCCAGACAAGCTTAGGATGGATAATAGAAGAGGAAAAATAATGAGAAGAGAAGTAAAAGAAAGAAAAATAATATTAATTAATCTTCCCAACCATTACACATATGTATCTGCCAGTCACTAATTGATAAACTTTTTGGACTGTTCTTACAATCAGGTGTGATATACTTTTCCGGGCCAGCATAAAAGATCAACTACAGAAAATATTGAACGGATCAAATAACTTATTAGCAGTTACAAATATGCTCAACTAAAGCCAATGTCGCTGTAAACTGCTCCGCAAGTTAACAAGCAAACTTTACCCCTCGCTCAGTACAAACTGTCAGTCTATTTGTTTGTTGAATAACAACTGGAAACTGAACAGTATTGTTACGTTTGATTGCCAGCTAAATCAATTTCCAAGTTAAGTTTCCATTGCTATAGTTTGAATGTTCCAGTGAATCGGATCGCGTTTAACTTTTAATAAATTAAAATAATATACCCAACATACATAGTCACATACATAGTTCTGACCCCACATTAATGACAATAGACAACAGGCAATGTACATTACACATTAACGTGTAACGCTTTTTGGCTTCTATTTATTTATTTATATTAAAATAAATACAACACAAGCTTACAGTATACACCATAGCGCTTATATTTATAAATTATACACAAAATTACACATATACATACATACATAAACTCACGCCTGTATTCCCCGAAAGGGTAGGCAGAGGTGCATTTCTGCACCCACATTTCGCCAGGTTTTGTATCAGTCCCACGTAATAGGGGGCGAGCCTATTGCCGCTTTTCGGGCACAATTCCAGACTCCGTGCTGCTACTGAGAATTTCCTAATTGAAAAACCCAATAACACTTTTCCCGACCCGGGAATCGAACCCAGGACCTCTAAATCGCACGGCACATACTTGTGCCGCGAGACCACGAGGCAGTCAAAAATTAAACATAACTAATTTTTTTTAAACAATTAATAATTCGCATTACCGCATCAACAAATAGGTCAATCTTGGACTCCAGCGACAAAACGATTCAGCAAATGAATAGCTCTAACCGTGGGAGCATTCCCATCCTGGAGTGTATGTACGTACTGATTCCGGGGGCATAAATAGACTAAGTCAACGACGACACAAACGCACATAGTTGTCAGGAACGAAAAAGCGAATGCAACTAAGCACCTCAGGAGAATCCATCTTATGTCTCAAAAGTAGAATGTACCCATAGAAATTCTTACTTCCATTCTATGGATGTACCGCCTCTGATATGTATCTACATATAAGCAAATCGAACAGAACAGAACGGTCAAATAGACACTTTGTTTTTAAGAATATATAATTCTAGCTTTGGGCCCAGCTCCGCCCGGGCGCAAATTTGTAAAATTAAGTTCCCTGTGTCCTTTCCTAGGCTTCTATCTATATGCTTACCAAAAATTATTCAAATCAGTCCGATGGTTTAGGCGTGAAAGCGTACCAAACAGATAGATAGACAGAGTTACTTTCGCACTTACATAAAATATTATTATGTATTATAAATTTGTAGAACGTTCCGTTTTTATTAAATATACATTTAAAGAGATAATTACGTAGAATATCTCCATCACGTACTGAATAATTGATGTTGTTTCTAAAAGATGTACGGGGATCAAGAAAATGTTTTAAATATACCGTAATTAAAATACGCGCTATGCATTATTAATTGAATTATTGAATTAAAGCGACGCTAAAGGGACTTGCTAATTATTTTTAAAGCTAAAAGATATACTTAAGAGTAATTTATTGGCAGAGATCGGATCAAGTAGTGATGGTCTCGAGGTTATGGCGCGCGATCGATAAACTCGGCGTTCGCGGGTTCAAACCCCAGGCACACACCTTTAACTTTTCGAAGTTATGTGTGTATTCACAATGAATTATCATTACTTTAACGGTGATGGGAAACATCGTGATGAAACCTGCACACCTAAAGGTTCTTAGGAATTTCTTGGGTGTGTAGTCCACCAACCTGCACGAGGCCAGCGTGTTGGACTAAGGGCTAAACCCTCTCAATTGTAGAGGAGGCCCGTGCCCAGCAGTGGGACGTATATAGGCTGATGATGGGATCAAGAGAATTACTGGATATACATATACAGGGTAAGCAGAGCTATATTTCTATCACCTTTATTTTATATCGAAATAAAACTACCCGACCTAGGAACTGAAGCCTGGATCTCTCAAAGACAAGCGGGAATTTCCAGGCATTGTTGCACTTATATTATGACTGTTAATCATCAGTTGAATAAAATACTTATGGCCGAATACTGAAACGCTACTTAATCCGAGGGCGACTTATATTTAAATGGCTGTTATAATTTAACTGCCTCGTGGTCTCGCGGTACAAGTATGTGCCGTGCGATCTAGATATCCTGGTTTCGATTCCCGGGTCGGGCAAAGTGTTGTTGGGTTTTTCCATTAGGAAATTCTCAGTAGCAGCCCGGAGTCTGGAAATGTGCCCGAGAAACGGCAATAGGCTCGCCCCCCTATTACGTGGGACTGATACATACGTGGCGAAATGTGGGTGCAGTAATGCACCTCTGCCTACCCTTTCGGGGAATACAGGCGTGAGATTATGTATGTATGTATATGTTATAATTTAAGCGATTGTGGTAATGTTGCGATTTATGGAAATTTAAATGGGCATTAGTTAATCACAGTCTTAAAACCGATAAATGATGTTTCAGTATACCGTTTAAATTATAACAGCCACTTAAATATAAATCGCCCTCAGATTAAAAAGTGAAACAATATATTTTCCCAACATTTAATTGAGTGAGTTATCATCTGGTGCGGATATTCCATACAATACAACACATACAAATACTAACGCTTATAAGGGACTTATACTTCCACTACGTACCACTTACCGCTTATAAGGAATGCGGTGCTTGTAGAAGTGACTCCTCTTATTGTTTAAATACAGGCCAAAAGCCGAGCTATTATACGGATCGTATTTGTATTGCGCCGATGGACATTGATTTCGGAACAAAACCTTTTTGATGTTCCCTACTCATGTTTCTCGCTATATATGAAGTAAGGATGTGTTTGATTCGAGTATTCATTATTAAACTTCTGACGGATCGCTTTGAAGGCCTTGTGGTGGCCTATGTTTTGATGATGATCGAAAAATAATTTATATTATTTATTTATTTATGGACTAAGGCCTTAAACCCTCTCGGCTGTAGAGGAGCCCCTGCCCGGCAGTGGGACGTATATGGCATGATGATGATTTATTTTTGACCAACACACCTTTTACGGGCCTAGTATCCCAATACAGTGATGTGACAAATTATTTACCTTATTCCATAATTTAATGACAAAAAAGAGACATAAAATTGCTTTGTATATAAATGTTCCTGTGTCCATGTACCTTTATCAAGGCTTTATCAAGCAAACTAACTTAGCACACATTTATATAGATTTGAAAATAATACCCACTTATTAATATTATGTCGCAATTATCAAACACTAACAGTTATTTCGTTCTCAAAATACCCAAACAATTAATATTTATATCGTCAATCAATATTTTTGCAAAACTTATTTTTTGTTTTCATTCGTATTAAATTATTTAAAATTTAACTTAATTATTATTTTCTCATTTTATATTCAACTGGGAAAAAGCTAAGCATAGTTATCATCGATTTTATGTACCACTAGGGCTTCATATCCTCTTAGTTTGTAGTTAACATACATGTATGTATATATACATAACCTCACGCCTGTACTCCCCGGAGGGATAGGCAGAGATGCATTTCCGCACAGACATTTCGCCAGGTATGTATCAGTCCCAAATCATAGGAAGCGAGCGAGCCTAATGCTGTTTTTGGGCACATTTCCAGGCTATGTGCTGCAACTGAAAATGACCGAACCAAAACCGAACCCGGGACTTCCA
This sequence comes from Hemaris fuciformis, assembly GCA_907164795.1. NCBI lineage: Eukaryota > Metazoa > Arthropoda > Insecta > Lepidoptera > Sphingidae > Hemaris > Hemaris fuciformis. The sequence goes on from OU015454.1 coordinate 5,609,800, forward strand.
GATCGCACGGCACATACTTGCGCCGTGGCACCATGAGGCAGTTTGTAGATAACCTCTCCATGTTTCACACGTACTTTTAAAATCCATAGCGTAGTCACAAATGGCAGTAATCGGCGATAAAAACTCGTAAGTTATCATACATTTACTCAGAAAGACCTATATGGACAATAAATCGAAAGTTTTATAAGTCTTACTATAAATTTGATGCTTTACTGTTTACCACGACTTTAAATCTTAAATTCAGAATACATCACTTTATTTATGGGTATAAATGTGGTTTTCAATTGATTTACTACGTATTTACTAACTGAAATATATGAATGTAGCGTGGTAATTATGTTAAGAAGATAATGGTTGCTTGGAAAGAATGAGTTGTTGTTTAAGGGTTTTTCTCAAAGTTTTGGTACCCGTTTTCTTACTAGCTTCTGCCCACGAATTAAAATGTATTCCAAAAAAATTTTGTAATAAATAACCGTTCCTTGGCAGTCTACAAAAGAGAAAGAAAGAAAGTAAAAATACTAATTCTAACAATTATTGACAAAGTCGGTCTCATCTCATTTACCAAGTACCTCATCAAAAATATCTCTTTTTTATGGAAGTTTCGTGAAAGTCTGTTTGGAGTTTTTGCTTGATTTTATAACATTAATGTTTTAGAAACCGTTTTTCAATGCTGCCGTGGATTTAGTTGACTGCAAATTCAAGTGTCCATCCTTTCTTCTAACAAATTTTTGGCATCCATCGGATCACGCGGTAGTCCTATTCTGCCGGATGATAACCACTTAATGGTTTGATTAGGAAAGTTGGAAACTTACCATTACTCTCGAAGGAACATATTAAGTATCTAGAAAATGATTAATTATCCATCATAATAAGCCCATATACGTCCTACTGCTGGGCGAGAGCATACTCTACAATTAGGAGGTTTAAGGTCATAGTCAACCACGCTGGCCTAGTGGGAGTTGGCGGACTACACACTTAATAACTTCCTAACAACTTTTTAGATGTGCAGGTTTCCTCACACATATTATCAGGATATCTTCCTTTATCGTTATTTATTGTAAATACACACATAACTTCGAAAAGTCAGAGATGAGTGCCTGGGGTTTGAGCCCGCGACCGTTTAGAATCTCGTAATAAATGATGAAAAGTTGACCTTCATTATTTCTAAGCTTAAGTATTATAGACACCAATAGTAGGAGGAACGAAACCGACCACAATTCGCCAAAGGCTGTGTAAACAAAAGCCCATCCATTGGCACCTGCGTGAGTTGGCAGGACTTTGAGAAGGGTCCGATAGGAGATCCAACGTCCAACGTCAATATACGTCTCGCAGGCGTGCTGTTAAGTGCCTTTGAAAGATTATGGGAGCGAAAACACTCCGATGTATCCTGTACGATAGCGCGTATCGCTTAATTCCGAAGATATATTAATATTTACGTTTCTTTTCATGAAGTATTACTTATTTATGCCACAAAAAATTGATAAAACAGATTAAGATTTTTGATAAGTGAAAAAGTGGATACTGGTAAATTACTGGTGGAATATTCACAAGTAATTTTTAGGTATGTAGTCCTCCAAATCTTGATCCTTGATCCTGGTGAATTAAAGCCCAACCATTCTTAGCCGTTGAATTAGCCTGTGCCTAGCAGGGGATAATAATAGATAATATAGATAAAATAATATAATATAGATAAATAATATAGAAAAAAGCTTTTAAGCACAGCGGATTGGCTTGAGGCTATTGAGTGATGATATATAGGAGTCTTTCATCACGTCATGCTTTATTGAAAATAATTATCTTTTGAACCATTGCTCATACTATAAATAGTCACTTTATTAGTTAAAAAGTAATCTTACCTGCAATGCTGTATGGTCGCCAGCGCAGCGCAGTGTGTGGGGCAGATCGCAGGCGCAGTCTGCAGCCGGCCGGGCGCTGAGAGCGGGACAGCGCCACTGGGCGCCCGAGGTACCAATCACAGCGAACAACGCCACCGCACCCACCAGCCACATTCTGCGCAGAGAATAATTGTTTCGAGTCTGGGTTTTTGTGGGATTGAATCTTGTTGGGTCAACATAATCATGTCAGTATTCTATGCGAAACTTTTGAATGGAACTATTTTTATGTAGTATTTTTATGTAGGCTATATCATTTTAATATATTGTGGACAAATGATTGTGAATAACAACAAAAGAACTAATTATACTGGCTTGTTGCTACCAGACACAAACTGATTTCGGGTCGCGACACGACTTTTCACCATGTCTTAAATGGTTTGCTACGGATGTGAGCACCGTAAAAATAGTCTTGAAGAGGTCATAATACTAACGCTTCGGAATGTGTTAGTGTGAATCTCTACAATAAACATAATCGATCTAAAATTTCTAATGTGTTATCAGCAGACACGTAATGTAGTTCCCGTGCGTACCCCTAGATGGCGCACAAAAAATCGCTGTCATTTATTTCTATTCAGCCCTACCTAGCTTACATTGACATACTCCCTAGTCTACGTGAATGAAGTACTGTAGCCTGACTCGCTCTTGACCTATTTTTCCCCCTATTGTCTAGTAGTTGAATTTGAATTCGTCATTAATAGAACGTAACATGGTAATTGATCTTGATGTAGCTGTGTTGCAAGCCTTGAAATCGTTGATTAAGAGTGTTATACAAACACCCACACACTTACTCTGATATCCTTGAAAGGGCAGGCAGAAGTAAATTTCTGCTTTGATGTAGAAATTATAAGCTCAATTAGCAATGAGAATAAATAAATAAATAATAAATACATCCAACAGTCACATACATAGTTCTGATCCCACACTAAGATACCAGTCTTGTGTCGTGGGTATCAGAAACTACGAGAGACTTTTCGGTCTCACATATACCTAGACCCAAAACAAATATTTGTGGATCACACAAACATTTGTCTCGGTGCGGGGATCGAACCTGCGGCCTCTCGTTTCGCAAGCTGGTGTCTAGCCAACTGCGCCACGGGGCTGTCAATTACAATTTACTCTGGAAAATTTGGAATAAATTAAAAACAATCTATACATTTTTTAACCTAAAAGTTCTTAGAAATTTCTTAGGTGGAGAGTCCATCAACCCACATTAGGCCAGCGTGGTGCACTAAGGCTTAACCCCTCTTAGTTGTAAAGGAGGCCCGTACCCAGCAGTGGGACGTCAATGGGCTGATGATGAATATATTTTTAGGACAACCTTTGAGGCGCAACTGCCTATACACTAGCTTGTAAAAACGGGAGTTCATAGTTTCGATCCCTTATATTAGTGTAACCCAAAAATATTTGTTTGGGGTCAGAAATTTCTCAGAACTGAAAAGTTTATAGTACATTATGATGTCTATAGTGTGAGACTTTTATTTATTTATACTTTATATACATTCAATGAATGTATAAAGGCGGACTTAATGCCTAAGGCATTTTCTACCAGTCAACCTTAGGGTGATGCAGAGAGATATGAATAGGTGCGTAAATACATGTACATATGTGATTCCGTTTCCGATTTATCTTAGAGTTATTTCTATATATTATTTTATTTTATTTACATGTCATTATTGGATGTTTTTTTTACGTTATTTCAGAAACATATCGTTATCGCGTGGTTAGGATTAGTCACAATAACAAAATAAACCAACCCTTTATATTCCTATAATAAACAAAATAAGTAAGCAGTCCCTCCCACAACACGCTTTAAATTAACCAACAACACCTCAAAAATAAAGACATAAACATAACAATTTGTCTGATAACAATAACAAAGAATAACAAAGCGTACAATAAAGTTTGGTAAGTAACAGTGTGGAATAGAATAAGTACCGCATAAGAGGCTATTCCGGCCGTAATCCGCGCCGCTCGTAGAAGAATTGCTTTTGCAGTGCGTGTGGTTGCGACATAATGGGGTATTTCCACTGAGTGACGGCCGGACGATGGTGTCGCGGAGTAGGACAAGGTGTGGGAGATCGCGGATTTATTTGACTTAGTCATGGAATTTGCGTTTTTTACATCGCCTCAAACTTTTTCGTCCATTTATTGCATGTCGCGTGACGGTCAGCCGCGGAGCAGGCGTAAGGAAAGGCGCTCGACAGAGCAGCCGAGGCCAATATGGCGGCGCCCATGGTTCGCATCAGCTGACTATTATTCATTTGTGCCAGTGCTCACGCTATTTGTTTGTTTTTATCAGTGTTTAATGTAAATGTTGCCATTTTTTTTAAATACTAGTTGTGCTGCCCAAACAAAGTAGCGATTTTGTAGGGGCTATGTCATGCCTGAAGGCGAGCAATAATATTTCATTTCGTTCAGAGGTTATGATTTTCGAATTTGAATTTAAGGCATTCGTAATCGTCCGGGTGAGGATCAGCTTACTGAGGTTTAGTACCCGCCACGCATGTGTAATAACACACACGTGATGTGCGTTACTCAATCGGTCAGCTTAAACACGAAGGAGTTTGGTAACAGGGCATTCTAATTTCATTCTCATTTTATCGAGAAATAAGAAGTGGTTATAATTATTGAAGACAAGAAAATTTAATATAGAAGGACCGATAGTATGAAAAAATATCCTACATGAGCATTCCGTGTGAAGCAAATCAGCAATTCAGAAAATGATTATATTCCAATCCTCATATAATCAACATTATCATCAGCCTAAAGACGTCTACTGCAGGACTCCAACTCTCCAACTCCCAAAGACCTCCAGAGTGTTCTATCGGCGGCCTGCATCCAGCGGCTTCCCGCGATTGGACGTCCACTCACAAGGTGGATAGACGATTTGATAAAAATCGCGGGAAGCCTTATATCAATCTATATACATACAATACATACAAACAAATAAAACTGGAGTGTCTGTTTGTAATATTGAAATAACCGCTTTTTAATAAATGCATATGGATGTATACACGGTACATATACCAAAATAACGTTTTTTTTTACAATTTTTGTCTGTCTGTCTGTTTGTTCCGGCTAATCTCTGAAACGGGTGGACCAATTTTAACGGGACTTTCACTGGCAGATAGCTGATGTAATAAGGACTAGCTTAGGCTTTTAGTTTATAAATGTTCTTAACAAAAATAATTAAAAATAAATTCTCCGCGCGGACAAAATCGCGGGCACAGCTAGTAAATAAATATTTATATCGACTTCCAAAGGCAATCAGTTAAGAATACTTTGCGCTGAATAACCCGCTATCTGCTCTAAGCTTGAACGCGGGCAAGCAAACGTTGGGTACACGAGGGAATTACGCTGCTATTGATAGCACTGGGTGACGGACGGCCGATGACCCGTGGGGACGTTTGATTTGGTCTATGTCTTATTTTATTTACTGACCTGAGACAATCCAATGTCTTTATTATACAAGTATCCAAATTCTTATATTGATTGTGATTATGAAATAAGGGATGACCTCGAGAATCTCGGTGTTCGCGGGTTCAAACCCCAGGCGCACACCTCTGACTTTTCGAAGTTATATGTGTATTCGAAATGTATTATGGCTTACTTTCCTATGATGGAGGAACACACGAGGAAACCTGCACGCTTAAAAACTTCTTAGGAATTCATGAGCTGTGTAATCCGCCAATCCCCACTTGGTCAGCGTGGTGGACTAAGGCCTAAACCCTCTCAGTTGTAGAGGAGGCCCATGCCCAGCAGTGGGATGTATATGGGCTGATGATGACGATAATCATGATAGTATGTAGTGAATATTAGTAGTATAATATAAAATTACTAAATATGTTATATAGTTACCGTACATACTCAAAAAGCGTTGTCTGCAAAATAACAATCTACGTTAAACAGAAATTGTTACATTATTATCGAAATATACGAAAACAGACTAAGCAATTATATAACAATACTATTCCAATTGAAAACCGAAGGTGTGTACGCCTTAAGATCGCAAACGTCCAATTTAACTAGACCTACAAATTTAGCTCGACTTGTAAATGTTAATTCGGGATGACAGGGGCGGAAGAGGCCAGTGTATTCTGGACACCGCACCCCACAATATATCAAGTAAGTGTTAATGCTTGTGACATGGGACACGCCGAAATACAGTGTCGGACTAATAAATACACTCGCTACTGTTATTATTATAATAATTTTCGTCATAATTGTTGCTAAGCGAACATTGTCTTCGAATATTGGAGGTGAAGTAAAACATAGTGGTGAAACCTGCACCCTAAAAGTTCTTAGGAATTTCTTAGTTGTGCAGTCTGCCAACCCGCACTAGGCCAACGTCGACTAAGGCCTAAACTAAAATGGCTTGGAGGGACTTACTGATTATTTCTATTACTAATGTAGGGTTGAGACTTGGAGTAATGGATGTTTTATTGTTTTAAGGGAATGATTTGTTCCCAATCATTTTTTCGAGGTTTGGAGGTTTTCAACTTATCGAGCTTCGACTTAACGAGGTTCTACTGTATTACAATAATTATTCCTCCTCTATTTTAATTTTAAAGTAAGATAAATTCCGAATGACCAGTTTACCTGACCTGCAGTGTACATAGATCATAATACACCAAAGGGCTCATTTGCATTGTGATTTTTGAATATAAAAGAGGATTTTGAAACGCTCCCGCGGTTTTTGTAGGATTTACGCAGCCCATAGAGCTTATTGTGTTTTATGAATGTAAAATATTGTCAATGGCTTTACGCGTTGTTTTGTTTCAACGCGCCGAAGTGACATGGGTTCGAACTCTTGATATTAATTGTTATAAACCGAAAAAGTTTTTTTTTTTTGGATGCTTTGTATTAACATATTAATTTATACATACGTTGTGTATGTATGTATGTGTACTATAGGGGTAGGTAGATAATGATGAGTGCCGGAATAAGCTTGTTTCGGAGATCGACCGTTTGTTGGACCAAGCCGCAGACTGGGGCAGGCAGAATTTGGTCCAATTTAATCGGTCGAAGACACAAGTTTGCGCATTTACCGCTAAAAAAACTCCCTTCTCTCTATCACCTCAGTTCATTGGCACTTCCCTTGGTATCACGTCTAGTATTGGAATCCTTGGGGTCGATGTTTCGAGTACAGTCCAGTTCTGCGGTCATCTGGAAGCTAAAGCTAAGCTGGCTTCGAAAAAGCTTGGTGTGCTCAGCAGAGCGAGGCAATATTTCACGCCGGCTCATCGCCTTCAGCTGTATAAGGCACAGGTCCGGCCACATATGGAATATTGAGTGTTGCAAGCTACGATTCTTAACTCGCATACGAGTATGTAAAACATAACTTTACGCCTGTTTCCCCGTAGGGGTAGGCAGAGGAGATTATATTATTGAGCTGTTCTAATGCGGAAAATTTAGTCTTTGTATCAATATTGTAAACTATCTCTTGATTGGAAAAGAGCAACACTAGAGTTTCGTTCCCGTTCTCTTCTAGTGATGACTGCCTTCCGAACAGGATGGTAAACTAAATTTTAAAATAACTGAATCTAAGTTATGTATTTGACTTTTTGTAGATTCAATTAATATTATTTAATTTCATTTTATTTCGAGGTGCACTTCTGCACCTACATTTCACCGGGTATGCGTCAGTCCTACGCAATAGAGGGCGAGCTTATTGGCATTCTTCGGGCACATTTCCAGACTTCTTAAACACCAGGTAATGGTATTATATTATTTTATCGCATACCTCATCATCAACCCCCCTACGTCCCACTGCTGGGCATGGGCCTGCTCTACACTACAAATGAGATGGTTAAGGTCTTAGTTCACTACGCTGGCCTAGTGCGGGTTGGTGGACTACACACCTAAGAAATTTCTAAAAAGTTAAGTTTATTTAGGATGTTTTCCTTCACCGTAGCCAAGCCTAGCCAAGACTAATGTTCAGCTTAAATTAAATCCTAAGTGAAATATATTTAATAGTAATTATTAAAATTTAAGTTTTTTCGTAACGTATTTAATACATCCGTTTAAACCTCAATTATTTTGCTGCTAAAGTAGCCAACAACGCATATTTTATTCGTAATAACTTTTTATATCAATCTGGTACAAATATTTGTGGATCACATGAATATTTTACGCTCTATTTCTAAGCAAAGCGATAGAGACCAACATAATATAACACACTTCCAAGTATAGCTCACTTTGAGTAAAGAAAATGCCAAGGGAATAGTTGTAGAAGGAAAATTTATTCCTTATTAACCGGCTAAGTAACTCTAATGAAGTAAAACGTCGGAAAAAACCTTCCGCGATTACTTAAGAAAGTTCATAAAGTACACTGTGAAATAACTAATATGAAAAGTATATTTTGTAAGTATTAATGTCTTTAAAATGGCATAGTTATACTTGCAAAGTAAAGCGGGGTCTATGATGTTCTATACATAGGTACAAACATACATACATACATAGACAAATAGACATACATACATAGACGACTATATTCCTAGACGCCAAACTGCTACTGAGAATTTCCTAATGGAAAAACACAATAACACTTTGCCCGACCCGGGAATCGAACCCGGGACCTCTACCGCAATATTCCTTTTGAAGTCTAAAGTTTCGTATACAAATGTAATTTTAAAACAAATGTCAGCGATATTATTCTAAAATTAATCCATCAATAACGGAACGTAGGTATATCTTACTAGTAAATTTCAAAAGACTCACCCCCTACTTTTGACTTAATAACTGTCTAACTCTCCATTAGTATAGTAAATACATTTCAACCTACCCCTTAAATATATCATAATCATCAGCTGAATACGTCCACTGCTGAACATAGGCCTCCGCCAAAGTGAGAAACATATAATAATAATTTATTTATTTCAAACAGATTCAGTTTTACACAAATTACAAGTTTACATAAAAAAAAATAACTTTTACATAACATATTTTTGTTCTTAACCTAAATATTTACCGGGGGTTCCCAAACTAGGCAGAGCCTGTCAGCTTGAGAAACCAACTAATAATTAATTAACAATAAAAGAATGTAAACAAAAGATAATAGATCTAAAGATTTAAGTGTTATTGGGTTTTTCCATTAAGAAATTCTCAGTAACAGCACGGAGTCAGGAAATGTGCCCGAAAAACGGCAAGAGGCTCGCCCCCTATTAAGTGGGACTGATACATATCTGGCGAAATGTGGGTGCAGAAATGCACCTCTGCCTACCCCTTCGGGGAATACAGGCGTGAGTTTATGTATGTACATTTGCTACAAGTGTAAAAATCAAAAACCCTGCCCTAAGCTAAGCTTGTATCGCAGTTGTCTATAATATATTATTATTTCTACGTAATGATGCAAGCAATCAGTAAAATTTAATCGCGGTCAAGTTAGGAGCGCAATATTAGTATCCAATAACTCCCGTGAGATTTTGTTAAATTAACAATCTTTCCCAACATAATTATGGATAAATGAAAATCTATTTTCAAGAATATTTTATAAAGTCAATGTTTGCGACCTTTTGTATTAGAAAGAAATTAATTAGTTCCTCGAAAATATTTATGTTGCCAGATTTTTATTATTAGAAGTCAGAAAACAATTTTGATGAAATGAATTTTAAAATATACTATGACTGCCCTTGGCTTCCATTCTATATAAACATTCAGCCCATTTGCGTTTCACTACTAGGCACAGGTCTTCTACACGCTGGTTAAAAAGAGTTCGGTAGCCTAAGCATATTCGGGAAATTCCACTGCTTCGTGGTCTCGCGGTACAAGTATGTGCCGAGCGATCTAGAGGTCCTGGGTTCGATTCCCGGGTCGGGCAAAGTGTTATTGCGTTTTTCCATTAGGAAATTCTCAGTAGCAGCACGGAGTCTGGAATTGTGCCCGAAAAACGGCAATAGGCTCGCCCCCTATTACGTGGGACTGATACATACCTGGCGAAATGTGGGTGCAGAAATGCACCTCTGCCTACCCCTTCGGGGAATACAGGCGTGAGTTTATGTATGTGTATGTGTGAATACCCAACATATTGTTGTGAGCCCCACTATACCCCGGTGTCATTTATAAAAAAGTAGCCTAGGTTTTACGAGAGTCTCCATTTATATTCATACCAAAAAAAAAACTGTCAAGTTTTTTTCGGTTTATTCATTACAGTCATACAAATTACAAAAATACAAACCTTTCCTCTTTGTAATATAATAAGTATAGATTAACAACATTTAAGTTTCTTTTGCCAACCCGCACTAGGCCAGCGTGGTGGACTAAGGCCTAAACCCTCTCAGTTGTAGAGGAGGCTCATGCCCAGCAGTGGGACGTATTTGGGCTGATGATGATGAAGTTTCTTTTTTCCCTATTAAATATGAATATAAATCAAAGCGCCTCTCGATCTACACCTTAAAGATGTCTCGAACATCGTCCCCTTAATAATTGCATACTGAAGTAACCGTAAGTGGATAATTGGGAATCTGTGGGACACTTACGCAAAGGGCTGACCGCAGGCGGACGGAGCACTAGCGTACACTCACAGAATAAAAATTAAGGTAAGATTTAATTATTAAATATTTTATTTTTTATAAACGTGTAAATCTTAATTTATCAATGCTGTGATTGTCTGCAAGAGGCACGAGAGTTGGCTTTTAATATTTCAATATCACAAGTAATTGTGATCTTTTAATCCTAATAAATAAATTATTGCTCTTTAAAATAATATTGGCACGGCAAAGTAACAACGCACATTATACTATGTTTACATACATACATAACCTCACGCCTGTATTCCCCGAAGGGGTAGGCAGAGGTACATTTCAAAACCCACATTGCGCCAGGTTTTTTTTTTTTTATCTGGCACGGCAAAGTGACTCCACTGTGCTTGCCATCGGGTACAGTCCAAAAAATTAATACCGACCAGCGAGAAACTATGGTCACCCGCTGGTATGTATGTATGTAGGTATGTATCAGTCCCACGTAATATGGGGTGAGCCTATCGCCGTTTTTCAGACTCCGTGCTGCTACTGAGAATTTCGTAAAGGAAAAATCCAATAACACTTTGCCCGATCCGGGAATCGAACCCAAGACCTCTAGATCGCACGGCTCATACTTGTGCCGCGAGACCACGAGGCAGTATAATAAGTTTAGGTATAATATAGTAGATAAGGTGGTGTCGAAACTGAAATATAATTGGTGAGAAATTTCCACATCTTTATTCATATTTTTACTTTGTACAGCTATTGAGAATTCATATTTATTTAGAAAACCGTTTTTTTCTACTCTAACCAAACTAATAACTTGTACCTATATTATTTGTCTGTGTAAAATAATTTTCCATTATTATTTCTTACCTAAGAATCAAACTCTGTACTTTAAGATAAAACGTTTAACAATGCTGTGCTTTCAATTGATTTTTATTAAAATTCACTTCGTGTTTAAAATTGCAATTAAAGAATCGTGTTCGCGCCTCATCAAACGATAGTGTTCAAAAGACTGCAATTCAATAAATTTGTAGGCTGACATTATTTCATTGTTGTAATTACACTGCGGCACAAGTATGTGCCGTACGATCTAGAGGTCCTGGGTTCGATTCCCGGGTCGGGCAAAGTGTTATTGGGTTTTTCCATTACGAAATTCTCAGTAGCAGCACGGGGTTTAGAATTGTGCCCGAAAAAAGGCAATAGGCTCGCCCCCTATTACGTGGGATTGATACATATCTGGCGAAATGTGAGTGCTGAAATGCACCTCTGCCTACCCCTTCGGGTAATACAGGCGTGAGATTATGTATGTATGTATGCAATTACACTCCAAACACGCTCTAAACTCCAATGGGTATTTAAGCACTCTACATTTCACCAGCTGATTTTAAGTCCTACGTTATAGGGAGCGAGCCTACTGCAATTTTCAGGCACATTAACAGATTTCTTTTCATTACTTTTTTATATAAAACAATAACTTTAAGTTCGACCCTAGAATCGAACTCAGGCTCTCTAGATCGCGAGTACCCTCGTTCCAGTGGCGGTACTTCCATAGAAGCCCAAAAGCTTTACACGTTAGTTTGTAATGTCTAGTTTATAATTGTTTGTTATAGGGTCAGGATATTCTTATTTATATGTCAAATTGCTTTTGTTAAATAAAGATTATTATTCGGCATTTTAAAAGGCAAACTGGGCTTTTGGGCTTCTATAGAAGTACCGCCACTGCCTTGTTCATAGCGATGAATTAGGTTTACTCTACGTCAAAATTTACTTACAAATATAAGTAGAAATGTATTTCTATCGACAAATTTCAACGTCTACCTATAGAAGCCGACCCACTATTAATTTCCTAACCAAAGCCCTTACCAGTAATTAATTTCTGGAAATAAAATTAAATTGCCCAATAGCATATTAAATTACCCATTTTCTCCGCAGAACGATCAATGATTTAATAAAAATGTATTGTTATACAAATATACCAAATAATAACGCGTTAAAATTAAATGGAAATATCTGCAAATTAATAATTACTGAAAATTTCTGAAACAGTAAATGATTGCGTTTCGTTTTCGAACAATGAAATTTTCATATAGAATCAACTTATGCTTTAATATATTCGCTAGAGTATTTACCCACTGATTAACACGAGCATTGATATATTATTACAATGGTAAAGATGAATAATCGGAGCCTCTCAATAGGGTATTTAAATAAATACATCAAACAGTCACTAGCTCTGACCACACACTAAGAAAGAATTCTTAGCAATCAAATCAAATAATATACAATAATATAATCAAATGTTTATGTTAAAAACAAACATTTACCTCAGTGCGGGGATCAAACCCGAAGCCTCTTGTTTGAATGACTTAGTAACCAAAGAAGCGGTATATGAATATTGACGTCATTGTCAGTACATTGGGTACGAATGAAAACATATTAGATTCTTCCTCGTTCGTATCGAGACCGGGAACTTTTGCTCCATATACGATTTTGTGATATTAATCTTAGTGTAAAGTAGTGATGAGGTATAGGCACGCGTCAAGAATCTCGGCGGTCACAGGATCAAACCCCAGGCACACACCTCTGACTTTTCGAAGTTATGTGTGTATTCACAATGAATTTTCACGTACTTTAACGGTGAAGGAAAACATCGTGATGAAACCTGCACACCTAAAAGTTCTTAGGAATTTCTTAGGTGTGTAGCCGGCCAAATCACACTAAGCTAGCATGGTGGACTAAGGCCTAAACCCCCTCAGTTATAGAGGAGGCCCGTGCCCTGCAGTGGGACGTATACGGACTGATGATGAAATCTTAGGTTTAGTTCATTGAGTAAGAGTTCAATTCTCAGGTCGAGAAAGTTATATTACTCGTAGTAGCATTAGATTTATCCAATAGAAATGTTTATATATGTAATATGTACGTATGTATATGAGTATGATTCTATATGTGTATATATTTATATTTGTGTGTATTATATTTATACTGGATTATATTTCATATTTTATATGTGTATTCCTATTTTCTTGTTGTTCTTAATATGTTAGTATATATGTATATGTGTATCTTCACCAGTTCGTTATTTATGCGCCTACTTCTTTTATCTCTGCATCACCCAAAGGTCGACTGTAAGAGAATGCCTAAGGCATTATGTCCGCCTTTATACAAACTGTATAAAAAGCATAAATAAATAAATAAATAAAAGTACTCTAAATGCGTCTGAAAAACGAGACCACTTCTATTTCGTGTGTTGTGGGACACACAGCTGGTATAATTTGTGTTGACCACCTAGTTTCTGCAGTGCAGTTTGACGTGGAATATTTACGTTTCTAAACTTCTATTTAAATCCTTCTTTATACTAAATATTGTTATTTTTTACCCTGCAAACAAAGCCTTTTATAATCGCTTCATTCACCAAAACGAACAAAACCTATTACATTTTAAAATCACAAACGCTGCATTTCTTAAACAAAGAACGGTAAACGTTAAATCATTCCGCCGCAATTAACTTTGGAATATGGCCAAAATATTGCCGTGAAAGTTGTTGCTACTGAGCAAACTCGGATCCGATGCACGCCGCCATTTCTGCAATGTTAGTTTGACATTAAAATGAAAGACAATTTCGCTATACAACGCCGAAAATTATATCATTACTGTAACAACAATGAAGTGGTCCGGAACGTGGCTTCAAAACTTGAAACTCAATTAAAACGATGAGCGCGGAAGGTACGTTTGTGCTCGACTCTGTGCGCCTGCGCCCCGCGCGCCTCGCAATACACCGGCTGCGTTCACAGCCACCGCTTCCTCGCTTTATTAATATGCAACTTATTATACTAGTGTTACAATGAACACGTGTTTTAAATAAATAAATAAATAAATACATTGTGAGGAAACCTGCGCACTTAGAAGTTCTTAGGATTTTTTTAGGTGTGCAGTCCGCTAACCCTCATTAGGACAGCGTGGCGGACTAAGCCCTAAACCCTTTCAGTTCTAGAGGAGTCTCGTGTCCAGCAGTGAGACGTACTCGTATATGGGCTGATGTTATTGATACTAGTTTAAGCTTAGGTTAAGGTAATTTTTCAGACAAAATACCCTGCTTGGTTGGTTGCTTGGCCAAGGAATCGTAAAGGCAATAAAAGTAGCCAGGAGGCATAGGACATAGTTGCGAGGCGTGAGACTAGGAATCAAAAACCTTTACCATTAATCTGCCTACCCTTTAGTAATTAATAAAATATTAACAACAGTTAATAAAATTATTAATTATGCCAAACGTGAACTTTTTGTTTTGTTCTTAAAATCAAAGTCATAATAGTCAAAATCACCTTTATTCAAATAGACTTTTACAAGTGCTTTTGAAACGTCAATTAAGTTTTTTTTTAACTATTATTTATAAATACAAAAGAGAAGTATCCCATAAAAAACAAAACTTGTAAAAAAAAACAAGTCTCGCAACTCAGTTCTTCTGCCGTAAAAAGTTGTGAGATCCATATGATACCAAGTCGATGAATTTATTCAGTCCCGGTTTAAGGGAACTTCTGTCTTAAGTTATTATGCACTTAGCTTACCAGACACCATCTTATTGTGACCATATCAATATTAAAAATCTTTTATGTTTCAAATAAAATAGTTAGACTTGGCTATCGCATGAAAACACAATTTATCTCACTTTTTTACAAGTTTTGTTTTTTATGGGATCTCATTTCTTTTTGTAGATAGTCCTACTTTTACTTTTGCGGTACCTCCTAATTCTTGAGTACTAACAACGGATTTTCTTAAAGCCCACTCTCTGCCTTATGAGCTTTGCTTACTTTTGTAGGTAGTCTTCTACCTCTACATACGAAACGAGAGCGGCCGCGTCGTGATCTTTATTTTAAAATAATAGTTATATTTTGCGTTAGTTAGAAATATTTAGGGCCGCACGCGTCAAACGTCAGTTGAAGTTAATCTTAATGTAAAGATTTTATCTCTCTTTCAGTATAAATTGGTACTGTCAATGTACCTAACAGAAAATTACAACATAAAGCTTAACAGAGGTATAATTTGAACTAATTTACTGCATTAACTGCCGCACTCTTTTTTTTTATGAATAAATTACTTGACCCTATATGAAGATTTCCTCACGATATTTTCCTTTCCCGTTAAAGTACGTGATAATTCACACATAACTTCGAAAAGTCAGATAAGTGTGCCTAGTGTTTGAACCTGCGACCGCCGGGATTCTCAACCTCACGCCTAAACCTCAATACTATCCCTACTTATCTATCTACACCTATTATTCCGTTATTTGATACTATACAGGAACACTAATTTATTTACTGCAAATGTATCTTTGTAATGCTATATATTTACATGGGATTACAAAGTTATTTATGCAGTTTGTGAATCTAGAAAACTAGACCGAAATTGCAAGATATTTTAATTTTTCCTTAAGTTATACACTAAACACTAATTGTGTTCAAAATTTGAAGCTTCTATGTCGGCTAGAAGTGCCTTAGAGTTTTGATGATCGGTCAGTGAGTGACCAAAACCGTGAAGTTTGACTAGTTATAATTCTTAAACTACTGGTTCAAAATGAATGAAATTTGAAATATACAGAGTTTATGCCATTTTTGCTTGGTGACAGAAAATTCAGGTTTCTAGGTTTATCCACAACGAAGTTATAGGGTGTCGAAAATGGCCTGAGTTGCTTCGAGAAAAGTATAGTACGGCCGTGCCGCTTTTTCGCTCGACTTGGCGGGGGCACTGCCGTGCCCCCAGATTTATTCTTCATCCAATCTCAGCAATTACGTATGTAAATATCCCAGCTTTTTCGTTTACTAATGAAAATGTGTAGTCAAACGTCGCACAATAGACGCGACCCTATATGAAAATATGTAACTTTGTGTTCCGGAAGAGAGCAAGTTATAGGGAACTGTGCCGCGGGCGCGTTATTCATTTATTTTACAAGGTAGTACAGAAACCCAAAGCTACATACGTACACACTCACAATAGCTTTATCGACAAGTTAGACTGAGATGCATTTCTGCTCCCACTTTTCGCCAGTTAAATAATAAATAAATACACCCAACAGTCACATACATAGTTCTGACCGCACACTAGGATACAAGTCCTGTGTCGTGGGTATCCGAAAATACGAGAGACTTTTCGGTCTCACAAACACCCAGACCCGAAACAAATATTTGTGGATCACACAAACATTTGTCTCGGTGTGGGGATCGAACCCGCGGCCTCTCGTTTCACAAGCTGGTGTCTAGCCAACTGCGCCACGGGGCTGTCAAAAGTTGTATTTTAAGTCTCACGGGACTAAGTCTATTGCCGTGTTTTTTTGATTTCCAGACTCCGTACTGCTAATGAGACTTTTCTAAGGGAAAATATACTAAACAATTACCAGTGTACAGAGACACACATATTCAAGTTTCAAAAGCCGTAGTCATGCGATGCTAAAGTGTTATGGTACGTTTATTTGTAATATTAATTATGAGATAATGTTATATGAAGGTTATTCATTTATAGTAAGGGTATACTGTATGACGTATATTTAAAATATGTCACACGTTACTTAGAAACGTACCGTAAACGCGTGATTATGGCTTTTCAATGCATATCTCTGTACACTGATAATTTTGTACTATAGTATCGTATCGTATGACATTATTGTCAAAATGCAACGAAGGCATCTTGGTAGAGTCTATGTGTCGATTATCTTGCTTCTTCAGTAATTTTATTTTATCCTGTGTCCTGAAAATCTTGTTTCGTACTTTGTTAGCCTCATTATATGTCTTAGTTGGGTTTAAGTTTTTACTTTTTTTTATTACTAGCACAGAACACAAGGAAATCTTTTATGTTTCATAATCTATGTCTGTATCCAAAAATAATTTATTTTCTTTGATTTTTGTCTACTCAACTGAGCTGGCTAATTTTAAGACGCCCAAGAGCGGATTAGTACCATGCACTTTTGGTCTCTACCGAAAATCTGTAATCCAGAAAGCGTTGGACATTACTGCATGTGTCTAATTATTTAGATTTAACTGTTTTAATTTTGAGGGGATTTAGGCACTATTCAACTTGTTTACTAAAAGGATCTTGAATCACACAAGCATCCTAACTGATTTTTAAGATATTACGTCAACAAGTTTTTTTTACCCTATAATGCATAGTTATCTTGAACACTCATGTAAATTCCATACAGATACAAGGGTTTTGTCGGTCTGACAGAGACATGTTTACGTCGGTTCTCAAACAGATAGATGGAAACGATCTCAATTCACTGATTGATTAACTGCGTGGAATTGGGACACGGAACGTGGCAAATCTTATGTATTTCTTTATGACCTATTTACTGATTCCTGACTGGCTGACACGTAAAATAAAACATACATAAACTCACGTCTGTATTCCCCGAAGGGGTAGGCAGAGGTGCATTTCTGCACCCACATTTCGCCAAGTATGTACCAGTCCCACGTGATAGGGGGCGAGGCTATTGCCGTTTTTCGTTACCGAGAATTTCCTAATGGAAAAACCCAATAACACTTTGCCCGACCCGGGAATCGAACCCAAGACCTCTAGATCGCACGGCACATACTTGTACCGCGAGACCACTAGAAAATAAAACTATTAGTTTTATTAGGTTTCGTACGAGTATTTAGATCATATGTTTTAATTTGTATCAAAATTTTATATTTCATCTTTTGTACAAACTGCCTAACAGATCCCTCCAGAATATCCATCCTATAGTTGTCTTGAAAACATTGCCATGTGTGATAAATCCGCCATTTGTATCCATAACCCCACCTCATCATCATCATCATCAGCCCATATACGTCCCACTGCTGGGCACGGGCCTCCTCTACAACTGAGAGGGTTTAGGCCTTAGTCCACCACGCTGGCCTAGTGCGGGTTGGCGGACTACACACCTAAGAAATTCCTACGAACTTTAGGTGTGCAGGTTTCATCACGATGTTTTCCTTCACCGTTAAAGCAAGTGATAATTCTTTGTGAATACACACATAACCTCGAAAAGTCATGGGTGTGTGCCTGGGGTTTGAACCTGCGACCGTCGAAATTCTCGACCACGCGCCTAAACCTCGAGGCCATCACTGCTTCAACCCCATTTTGATGTTAATCCTAATCTATAGTAAAATGTTATAAAGGAAAGATTTAATTGTTTGTAAAGATGCATTTTACGGATAAATTCTGAACTACTACAATAAGGGCAAAGTTTATATGGATTCATTACTCACTCCCGCTAAAACGGCTAAGGGTAAAATTCGAAACATAGACGGACCATCTTATTCCAAAAGAAATTATTTAAGCCCAGTGTAACCTCGGAGCAAAGTGTTATAATTAATATTTAAAAAACTTGTCAAAGATCACTATCTCCATAATAATTAGTAACAATATCTTATTTATATATTTAATTATGTATTTGTGTATGTATTTATGTGTGTATATTATGTTTTTCGTGTATGTATGATTTTAATCGTAACCTTTATTCTATATCTATATTCTATATTTTTGTACACACTGCCCTCCAAATTAAATCCCTTCAGTTTGTCCATCCTATGGTTGCCTTGAAAAGATCGCCATGTGCGATAAGGCCGCCATTTGTACGTTTCAATGTATGTTATTTTATGTTTTTGTTTTATGTTTAGTGTACAATAAAGTGTTAAATAAATAAATAAATAAGGCATCTATGTGAATTTAACAACTAAGTCAGTGATCCAAACACAAACAACAAAAAACAATACTGACAAAAATAAAATACTGTAAACGGCCATTAGACTCATTTATTCTGTTTAAATATTAAGTTCCTCTAAAACAAAATCACAATTGGTGAAATGTACCTCTGCCTACCCCTTTGCATAAAACAGACGTAAGTTATGTATATAAGTAGTCCTTCGAAATAAACAAGTATGTACGTCCACAGTTATTTAAGTTACAATCCCAAAAATTGCCAGATTCTTCACTATAAGCCCATAATGTGTCATCATCATCAGCCCATATACATCCCACTGCTGGGCACGGGCTTCCTCTACAACTGAGAAGGTATAGGCTTTAGTCCACCACGCTGGCTTAGTGCCGGTTGGCGGACTACACACCTAAGAAATTTTAGATGTACAGGTTTCCTCACGATGTTTTCCTTCGCTGTTAACGTACGTGATAATTCATATACGCACATAACTTCAAAAAGTTAGAGGTGCCTGGTTAGAGTGCCTGGGGTTTGAGCCCGCGACCGCCGAGATTCTCAACCGCACGCCAGGTCATCACGACTTATAATGTGTCTCCGAAAGGAATTTGACGATTAAATAGACTAATAAAAATGGTCACTGCAGATAAAAGTGCTTTAAAGAATACAATATAGTAAGTTATAGTAGGTAATAAAACGCAGTGTGGGAACAGGTCATGAATAATAACCGGTGTACGGGTAATGCAGTTTTGTCTCGACTCGTAAACTTTTCGTAATAAAAGCGCTCCATTTGGTTATGGCAGTACGTGCACTTATAACATTGTGTGGCTGTATTCATTTATTTATTGGTCTTCTTTATTGGTTCACTTTTTGATTCAATGAGAACGGACTCCGATTCGAAATAAGTTTGGAATATTTCTGTGGTGAACAAATATTTTTACCCATTGGTCTGCATATACGTATAGGCCAAAAAGTCTCTTGTAGGTTTTTGTACCCACGTTGAACGATAAATAGGTATGTGTATGAGTTCAGTGACGTATGAGGGAAATTTATTACTAGAGGCCACGTAATGTAATATACAAAGTGTAAAAAGACCGTGGTTAAAAACTAAGACAGGCAATCGTGAACGGTGATTACTAACATCATCATCATCATCAGCCCAGATACGTCCCACTGCTGGGCACGGGCCTCCTCTAAAACTGAGAGGGTTTAGGCCTTAGTCCACCACGCTGGCCTAGTGCGGGTTGGCGGACTACACACCTTAGAAATTCCTAAGAACTTTTGATTACTAACACATTGTCGTAAAAAAAAATCCGATTTTTTACATTTTCCTAATCACGGCGTACAATTATTATGTGGGTGCTGATAAGCAAAAATGTGTCAATCCACACAAAGTGCAATTCAAAGTTTTTGATATATTTGAATAATATATCACGTATTTAACATTCTGTAAAAGAGTTTTAAGTCACCAAAAACAGCAAAGTATAAAAAAATATACTTATATTAAAACTAATCAAAATAATAATCTCATTTTTTTTAACAGAATATTCTAGATTATTTTATTTTTGTAATATCAATCTATTTCTAATCCATTATTCTTTTATATTAAGTAAACCGAGCAATATTCAGTTGATACATGTTTTTTAAACAAACTTTACAAGAATTGGTTTGAAAACTTAAGACGCTATTTTCTCAAAACAAAGTTTTTGAGGGTTAACACATTATTGTTGATCACCATCCATGTATGGTAGTTAGGAAAACTTTTTTTTTGTATTTTTTTAGTGTCGATGTGTTTTTAATCACCGTAACTATAGCCTGTCTTAATTTCGATCACTGTATTTGTTTTCCACTCGAAAGTGTTACGCTTTTTTCTAGTTTCATCTTTATATTTTTTTCTTAATCAGCGTTCAAATTAGTCCTTAACTCACACATTTTTTCCCTACAAAATCCTAACTCCCACATTAACTTTGTGACCTAAAATATACCAATATTTACCGGGTTTTTCATTAAAAAAAAAAAAATTGTCCACGTTCCATATTTCAATCCCTTCAACCTTAAACAATGTACAATGGTACATTGGAAGTAAAATGTTACTTCCCCACAAGTTTCACTCAATTGGACCATTCTAATTTCTTTTTCCGGCATTATTTCGAACTAAAATTTGGGGTAACGGTATCTAGCAATAATTTAGAATAACAAAACCGGGTATACTTTACTATACTGTATACTTATCAACTTACAACACATGACTTTGTAAATAAGCCTCTCCATACAGTAGCGAGTAGGTCCCACTGCTGGGCACGGGCCTCCTCTGAGAGGGATTTTTAAACTCCTAAGAACTTTTTAGGTGTGCAGACTTCATCACGATGTTTTCCTTCTCCGTTAACACATTCACATGGTAGCACTACATAATCTCGAAGCCATTAGTGAAGGCAAAGCGACAATTTCAATCAAATAAGCGGCTCATTTAACATACGATAGTACAGATTCGACGAAAAGCGTTGAAAGCGCACTGCACACTCCATACTAATTAGCCAGTCAAGATATCCGAGCTCCGTTAATGCTGCTTCGTCTATTATGCGCACGCAAGAGCAAATTTCATATGACATAGTACATTTCCGATATACCTACATAGATGTAGGTACAACGAGCTAGAATATTGTAAGCAAAACAAGGGTAAATATTTTTTTCAAATGGAACTTATTTGGTCGTTTAGTTGGAAAGTAGATGTGGATTGAGGGAGTTTCAAGGATCGTATTATTATTTTTTTACACAGAAAAGTATCTCGTAATTTCTGATTTTTTCTTTCGTGATAGAATTGTTCGGCAAAAAAAATGTTAATACACGTTTATATTTTTGTTCAAAAAGTCTAACAAATCAGAAACATTATTTCTATAGTATCGCAGTTCCAAAAACTGTAAGCATGTAACTGTTAGGCTTTTATAATATCATACTAACGGGTTTGAGTAATATCAGCCAAATCAACCTAAGTATTGCAAACACTATGCTACTGACGCCATCTAGCGAATTATGCGGTAAATATTATGTATTAATATATTTTTTTTAATATAAATTCAGATTCGTAAGAACACAGCACACTTGTAAATGGTTAACACGCCAAAAACGAATACGATCAATTAAACTAACAGAAATACACAGTACCTACAAACCCATAAATTCCTTACGGACCTCTTTAAAATGGGTAGACAAATAAATTTTCATCGGTCTACTACCAATCTCAATATATCAATACCACAGATCGTTGAAGCGTACACAAAATAACTACGACTCTGTGACTTCTGCGATAAATAAAGTTAACAGTGATCTGGCTCGGATCAAGTCTTGGTCAGATAATTTTGGCTTAACAGTCAATCCCGCCAAATGTCAGGCCATGATTGTAGGGAGCCCAAGAATGATGAGTAAACTGGATTTTAAAACTATACCATATGTCGTTTTTAATAGCTCTCATATCCCTTGGTGCTCCAGTGTTAAAAATCTAGGGCTTCAAATTGACTCCACTTTTAGCTGGCGAGCTCAGGTTAACTCGGTGTCGCAGAAAGTCACAGGGTCTCTTCGCACTCTGTATCGCTTGAAGAACTTTCTTCCCTCAAAAACCAAAGCGTTGCTTGTGCAAACCTTAATATTCCCTATAATCGACTATGGTGACGTGTGTTATTTCGATCTGAATGCAGAATACCTCAATAAGTATGACCGCCTTCTTAATAACTGCATTCGATTCATTTTTAACCTTCGCAAATATGATCACGTTTCCTTTTTCCGTTCTCAGCTCAACTGGTTACCTATCCGCCAGCGCCGATCGCTGCGCGCGCTCACTACTCTTTTTTCAATTATTAAGTCTTCTACTACGCCCTCCTATCTGTCTCCTCTCTTTCGATACTTAGGAAGTAACCATGACAGGAACCTTCGCTCTTCCAATAATCTTCTCCTTTCATGCCCTTCTCATAGCTCAGACTTTCTTCACTCTTCTTTCTTCATTCAGTCTATCCTTCTTTGGAACGCACTCCCTCTCGAAATCAGGATGTTGACAAGCCGCTTATCGTTTAAATTAAGGGTTCGACAACTATTCTTAAAACGATTGTCAGAAGCTCCATAGTATGTATTATATTTGTATGTATGTGTATGTATTTATATTTTATACTTATATATAAATAGCATTATAGTATATCTATATGTACTTTATGTATATATGTTTATGTAATGGTCTATTTAAATATATTTGTTTATTTTAATTTCTATTATAATTATAATATATTCATATTATATATTTTTAATCATGACAATTTATATTTTATGCACCTATTCATTAATATTTTTTCTCTGCATCACCCCAAGGTTGACTGGTAGATAATGCCTTAGGCATTAAGTCCGCCTTTATACAATGTATATAAAGCATAAATAAATAAATAAATAAAATACGTCACGAAACAATCTACAAGGTCTAGAGACCACAATAACTTGGCCTTCGGGCCGGTAATGCCGCGCTACACTGCTTAACAGAATTCATTTCGCTCGACGGAAGCTCTCATTTCGCCCGTCCGTCTGGCCACAGTTATTATTCCCATATTTATTCTCAGACTGCCTTTTGTTTGCTTCCACGTGAAATTACAAACGCTGAAGTCTCTCCAAAATAAACAATTCTGATGTAGCGACGGAATAAATCTTGGCTGCGTTTCGGAAAAATATTTGGGGAGGTACGTTGCGTCTATCGTTGTTTTTGTGTGGGCTGTAGGTACAGGTCATCTTCGTACCTTATAAAGTGAGGTCAAATTATTCCGGATTTTTCCTGACTTCATATTATATCCAGAACTAGCTATTCTCATTTCGCCTTACTGTTTATATACTCGTACTATCTATTATAATTATACATATTATGTGTTTTTTATTTATGTATTTCTTCTTCTATTGGTTTTTCTATTCTTCTATTCTATTCTATTTCCAAAGGCTGTCTAAAAGAAATTGCCTAAAGAAATAAGACCGCCAATTGTACTTTATAATTTATATACGGTTTAGTTTCTTCATTTAATTAATTGGTAATAAACAAGAAAGAGTAAATAAACAAATAAATGACAACTAGATTCTGATACCTTCTATTCCTTTTTACAACTAAATTATTAAGGTCAACTTTTACTATGATTTCTTGTAAATAAAATTCCATTAGAGTAAGGATCCGTGTAATGAAATATGTATATTGCCAAATGAATAATTTTATATGCACTACCTGAGGAAAATGTCTTGTTAAATACTTAACAGCCCCGTGGCGCAGTTGGCTAGACACCAGCTTGCGAAACGAGAGGCCGTGGGTTCGATCCCCGCACCGAGACAAATGTTTGTGTGATCCACAAATATTTGTTTCGGGTCTGGGTGTTTGTGAGACCGAAAAGTCTCTCGTAGTTTCTGATACCCACGACATATCCTAGTGTGGGGTCAGAACTATGTATGTGACTGTTGGGTGTATTTATTTATTATTTATTTATTTAAATAAAAAAACATCTCAATTTAAAGAAGTCTCTACAGAAACTATACCTACTTGACGATTCGCGTACCTCAATAACTGGACACAATAAAAAGAACTTTATCTTTTCAGAATCAAATGCCAGAAAAAGGACAAAATACTCACACCTATTACTAGGACCATTAAAGACAATTGGCAAAAATTGGGTGCAGAAGTGCACCTGCACGTCCCTCGGGTATACAGGCATGTGTGTATATGTAAACGGACTTGCATTATTATAATATAGGTGAATCATGTACATAAGATATTGCTATCAACTTTTATCCAATGCTTCAGTGTATTCCCTGTTTATCCAGAATTTATACATCCAGGACCGAACTGTGGAGCGCTGTAAACTGCTAATTAAAGATGCAAATAGTTAAAATAGGAGATGCTTACAGCTCAACAAACTTTACCGCCAGCGTCGGTCTACAAATGACACCCAAATTATATCCCACAGCTGGAATAATATCGCTAATGTTTTTCTCTTTGAGTTTATGTTGAATTAAATTTAATATTTCGTTCGAACGGTATGGTTATTAAAAAAATATAAAGATTAGAAATTCAAGACTAATATTTTTACTCAATTTACGGCACAATTTTGATTGACGTTTTATAGCTTAGTTATAAGCAGTGATGGCCTCGAGGTTTAGGCGCGCGGTCGAGAATTTCGGCGGTCGCAGGTTCAAACCCCAGGCACACACCTCTAACTTTTCGAAGTTATGTGTGTATTCACAAAGAATTATCACTTGCTTTAACGGTGAAGGAAACCATCGTGATGAAACCTGCACACCTAAAAGTTCGTAGGAATTTCTTAGGTGTAGTCCGCCAACCCGCACTAGGCCAGCGTGGTGGACTAAGGCCTAAACCCTCTCAGTTGTAGAGGAGGCCCGTGCCCAGCAGTGGGACGTATATGGGCTGATGATGATTTATAGCTTAGGAGCCTTCCTATAAGCAGACTATTCGAAATATAAATAATTTTCCAATTCGAACTGGTAGTTCCTGAGACAAGCGCAATCGACGAAACAAATGAACATCTCTTTGGCTTTATGAGATAGATATATTACGTATCTATAAATACGTATTACTCGGGCTGATTCTAGTGTGCATCAATCTTACGCGAGTCTTTATAATGGGTTTTTCACATCTGAACAACGTTTCGCCGGTTTTGTTATGAGCCCTTTTTTTCTGTAGGAGAAAGCTGATTATGGGTCTACTTCCCGCCATCCCTGGGGGAGGGGGTAGGAAGCGTATGCCGGGGTCACCGGCTTTGCAACGCGGTGCGCGGCGACGTCACGTCCGCGCAGATGTTAATGCCGGGCTGGGTCCCTAACAAAATTAAAATAAAATATAAATATAATCTCGGCCGGCTTGGAGTTTTAGGGGGTGCATTTGCACCCCGACTAGATTTCGGCGCCCTGATTGTGGGTGGGCGCCAGCGACGGACACAGGCCACAGTGCCACCGCCCCTTTCAGGGAGCACTTTCAGTGAGAACGCGCTACCCCCGCAACGCGCCCAGCGACCCCAAGGCCCCTTTCAGTCGCCTTCTACGACAGTCAGAGGATACCGTGGTGGGATTCTGACGTCCCCACAGGGCAGTTTGTTATGAGCCCTACGTAATAAATGCCTTTTACCGAAAAAAATAACCCGGTACACTTGTTCCACAAGATCAGAACGAGGCAATTTATTTATTTATAAATAATAATAATATAATAATCAAACCAACACTAAGGTTAAGATAAAAGAAAACAAGTCTCAAGTATACGACAAACTCTCCATTATAAAGCAATTTACTTCCCTTTTAACCCATTACGGCCACACATTTATGAGCTGGCAACCCTATAACCGTACTTGACCTTATTACAGGGATTCTTATAGCGTACTTATTGTAATTATTAATAATTAAAAAGCAGTAGCGAAGGATTAAAATGTCTTCAACTTCTCGCTAAGTTGAATTGCCTTTTTGACTTGAGTTAAATCCATGTGGATAGAGGTATCCATCGTCAACTAAAACTATATAAATGAAAAACAAATATCACATTAAATCTTCCATCTTATTTCACTCGATACCCTTATGCCGGCCTGCTGAGATTCTAAAATATAAGCATTTTGTATTTCACCTTTTTCAAATCTATGTCACTTTGTAAATTGAATAAATATATACCCCCCGCCCCCCTATTGATAACAATGCATTACAAGGGATTAATTAAATTTGTCAGCAGAATGACGCTGCCAGCACACCTGATGCTTCTGCTGCTATCGTCAAACCTCATCCCGATCTCGGAGGCCCACGCGAAGACCTACGACCGATGCTCGCTCTCCAAAGAACTGGCCAGATACAACTTTCCTAGGAGCCTTATACCTAACTGTAAGTAATTTTAACATAGCGCAGTAAACGCACGTTACACCATCTATGTTTTTATCCTAAATCATAGTCTATAGCCACTTAACTAGACATTTTTATACTCCGTTCTATTAAGTACTTTCTATTGGAAAAATCCTTTAGCCTTTCGACATCTCGATCCCATGGGTAAATATTTCGCAGAAACACAACTGAAAAGGATTTTTGTTACATAAATACATTAAGATAAAATTTAATACACACTCAAACCTGTATTGCAGAAGTGGGAGAGAGCGGTTCATTATTTCACTCAGGATTTAACAATATTTAAGTCCCCACGTTATAGGGGACAAGCCTATTGCCGTTTTTCGAGGACATTTGTAGGATTAGTACTGCTACTGAGTATTTCATAACGCATAACCCTAGAATCCCACGAAATCTCCAGATCGTACGGCACACATACATATGTACTGCAAGACCTCAAGGCTATTATATTGGATTATTTAGGATATTAGAGCTTCCAACGCGTTTGAGGACTTAAGGAAAGCAGAACAGGAACGTATAATTTAAGCCCGTTTCCACCGAACAATAGTGACTGTGTCTGGCATTAATATTTGAACAGAGGACCCCCGCGGGATCGAACTCAAGATTATTAACTCTCCGTAATGCCTCGAATGCATTCGCGAAACAAATCCCTAGGGATTCCCACTACTCTTCGATGCATTAAACTCTAAGCCGTGGGAACAGTTTTAGTATTAATTATTTCGAGATTAAACATAGCTTTCAATTTTCATTCCTTATTAATTTAGAAGCAGGAATTATTTGTGTAACCCGCCAACCCTTATTAGGTCAGCGTAGTAGACTAAAAGGGTTAAACCTTCTTAGTTGTAGACGAGGCTTGTGTTATAGTAGGGCTTACTTGAGCTGGTATAGTAGCGATGGCCTCGAGGTTTAGGCACGCGGTCGAGAATCTCGGCGGTCCCAGGTTAAACCCCAGGCACACGTCTCTGACTTTTCTATGTTATGTGTGTATTCACAATGAATCATCACTTAAAACGTCGTGAGGAAACCTGCACACTTAAAAGTTCTAATGACTGATGATAATGATGAGCTGGTATAGACTGATAGATAGATATCATTACTTTAAAAAACATTAATTAACATTATTGTTTTTATTTCAATTCGACTATAACTTTGTTATAACTCATAGATAAATAAATCATTTAAATAATTCAAATCGTTATACGTTTAAAATGTACGCAAAATTGTTTTTTAGGCTCCCACTAAGTACAAATACCAAGCAGAAAATATAATTAAAATAAGAGCTTTACTTAAACAAATGAACAACCCTTACAAACACATTATAAGAACATGAGCTGTGCCGTTTTCGGGTAAAAACTGAACGTTATTTCCTCGAAGGTTCAACCCGAAGTCAAATAATTGAGATGAGTAATCGGCTTACAAATAATGGAGAAATTCTCATTCATACATCGGAACGTACTGACTCACAAATATTTGTTACATTTGTACGACTGCCTTGTATGTTCTATGTTATAAGAGTGCAGCGTGTGATTGAGAAGTCGAGTTTTATTTTCGAAAAATACAAAGTTTTTTAAGTATTTAATCAGTAATTATTCAGCTAGTACTAGGCTAGAATCTAAAATACGCCCGGTAAACGGTAATAAGTCGTGATGGCCTCGAGGTTTAGGCGCGCGGTCGAGAATCTCGACGGTCGCGAGTTCAAACCCCGTGCACACACCTCTGATTTTTCGAAGTTATGCGTGTATTCATAATGAATTATCACTTACTTTAACGGTGAAGAAGAACATCGTGAGGTAACCGGCACAGCTAAAGTTCTTAGTAATTACCCGCACTAGCCCAGCGTGGTGGACAAAGGCCTAAATCCTCTCAGTTGTAGAGGAGGCCCGTGTCCAGCTTTGGACTTATATGGGCCGATAATAATACAAGAAAACAGATGTAAATAAATAAAATATCAACCATACAAATAATAAACAAATAAAACCAATCAAATACATATCGACGAATCCACCTAAACATCGACGTTTGCATAATGAAATCCGTACACGAACAGCGCCCATTTGTATTGTTTTTCTATTGGACATGTACGTAGAAAAGCTTTGCTCCATTCGTAATATTACGGCAGGCTTCATTTCGGGAAACATTCCTTTCTTATGTAATTGGATTGGGATTCGGCGAAGTTTCCACGACAGATATTCGAGCGATAAACACCGTTAGTTTAAGGAAACATTACGCAAGCACCGTGATTGGCATGTCGATATTATATTTATTTTATACGTTGTTGTGGCATAGACTTTTTCATAGGTCCGGTGAACGAGCAAACAATTCTAAATGTAAACTTTATTTCGAAACAGTAAAGTTCAATCTTGAATGTTTTTATAACTTTCGAGCTGTAGGTGCAATACATATATATTTTACTGTTGTATTTTTTTCCTTTTATAATTAATAATTAATTGTAAACTTTCATACTCAGCAATAAAGGCTTATTTTATTTGATACTTGAGTTTATCTGCTGGACACGGGTCTCCTCTTCAAATGAGAAGGACTCTCACTTAATTCTCGAGACCATCACACTATTACATATCGCCCCACATATTTAAAAAGAGCTATCATCATCATCAGCCCAAATACGGTTGGCGGACTACATACCTAAGAACTTTTAGGTGTGCAGGATTCATCAAGATATTTTCCTTCACCGTTAAAGCAAGTGATAATTCATTGTGAATACACACATAACTTCGAAAAGTCAGAGGTGTGTGCCTGGGGTTTGAACCTGCGACCGCTGAAATTCTCGACCGCGCGCCTAAACCTCGAGGCCATCACTGTTTACGTAGACATAGTAGGCATAACTACAAGAAAACGACAGACAAAAAGATAAAATGCAAATCCAGAGTCCTACACGGCCCTGCCTAATGCTCACAAGCAAGTTTGTTTGAAATACGTAATTACAGTCTAATTGGTTAGTCGGGTGTCGAACTATTGTATGAACGAACTTCACACTCAATTAAATGTAGTAAAACGTCCTCCCTTTTTGATTTAAGTCGTCCGCAAACGTATTAATTTGAATTAATTCGGAGAGGTGACATCGCTTGCTGCGTGGTATGATTGCGTTGTGATGTAAATGTACAGTATGTTATACGTGTCAAATAATTATTATATATACACACATATATTTACATCAGTGACGGTACTTCCATGGAAGCCCAGAAGCCCAGGTTGCCTTACAAAATTCCGAATAATAATCGTTAAGCTTTAAATCTTTATTTATACGCTAAAATCCCGACAAAAATAAAAAAATGACGTTTTCCTCATCACCAAATATGTACATTTAATAGTTATGGTTGTAAGGAAAACGCCATTCTTTTTTTTCGGATTTTTTAGGGCCACTGTTTTTTTAAAAACCGTAACTATTTTCTGTCTTAGTTTTAGACCACATTCTTTTTACATCCTGTATAAGGAATTTTCAAAATCCTTCTATTCTACGCGGATACTAAGCTATCCGATCTAATAAAGCGCAGTGCAAAACTTCAATTATT
Source organism: Hemaris fuciformis (assembly GCA_907164795.1). Lineage (NCBI taxonomy): Eukaryota > Metazoa > Arthropoda > Insecta > Lepidoptera > Sphingidae > Hemaris > Hemaris fuciformis. The sequence continues at coordinate 5,640,272 of OU015454.1, forward strand.
ATAAACTCATAATTATTATGTTATAACGTGAACTCGAACCGACTTGCTTGTTTTAATATTTGAGTTACAAATTACTATACTAGAAACTTCCTTTTCTTCAGACTTAGGGACTTTAATTAGCAGGAAAAGGATCAGCTTCTTGTTACAGCTAAAATTTTTTCAAATGGGTCCAATGTAATAGATTCTAATGATTAATTTGACAGAATTCCTGCCTTTATCAATGACGCTCGCTTAGTGGCTTGATAGACTTCCCACACCTGCCTTCATTCTTAACTCTCAGAATTTCCAAAGTTTTCTCCCGCTGTCAAAGGCGATAAATCTCTATAAACATACGTATCTTTAAAAAAGCCGTGATGGCCTCGAGGTTTAGGCACGCGGTCGAGAATCTCGACGGTCGCGGGTTCAAACCCCAGGCATACACCTCTGACTTTTCGAAGTTATGTGTGTATTCACAATGAATAATCACGTACTTTAACGGTGAAGGAAAACATCGTGATGAAACCTGCACACCTAAAACTTCTTAGGAATTTCTTAGGTGTGTAGTCCGCCAACCCGCACTAGGCCAGCGTGGTGGACTAAGGCCTAAACCCTCTCAATGGAAGAGGAGGCCCGTGCCCAGCAGTGGGACGTATATGGGCTGATGATGATGATGATGATACGTATCTTTAAAAACTCATAGTAAACTATATCCGCAGTACGATCCTTTAATAAGTAAAAAAAAATAGTAGTCGTAGAGCGGTCTCTACGTGATCTATACTAATATAACAAAGACAAAAAAATAACTGTATGTTTGCAACGAATAAACTCAAAACTATGTACCTAATTCATAAGAATATTTTTTGGTATAAACATGGATGGAAAGGCCTAGGGTACTTTTCTTTAATACTGCTAGCTAGCGATTTAACTTGCTAGCACCGCTAGTTTATAACCAAAATAATAAATAAGCCCAATTGTCACATACATAGTTATGACTCCACACTAAGATAACAGACCCGAAACAATTATTTGTGGATCTCACAAACATTTGTCTCGGTGCGGAGAGCGAACCCGCGGCCTCTCGTTTCGCATTCTGGTGTCTAGCCATCTGCTCCCCGGGCTGTCAAAATGTTTAAGTTGTCATACTGTCCAAACAGTGCGTAGCCTATACTGTGTCAATTAAAGCGGCTCTCTAACAAATTTTAAACTTAAATGAAAGGGGATTTGGAAATGTTTTGTCATCTGAATGATGTCCCCTTTTTATGCAAATGGAGATCTCGGAGAGAGTGAAGTTTCGCGTGAACCCTTATTAAGGTCAGACTCGGGAATTCATTTAGTTTCCGCTACAAGTTAAGGCTTCGCTCTCGGCCGGGCGGTCGCGGCTAATTGTAATGTTTAGATATTTTAATGAGAAATTATACTAAGTACCCCCAGCATGAGTGGTACTAATCTTACTGGGAGTAATTTAAAGAGACTATACAGAAATACAGTACTTGGACATTGCAACATTACTTTATTTTTATAGTTCGCCTTTATACATTCATAGTACATACATACATACATACATAAACTCACGCCTGTATTCCCCGAAGAGGTAGGCAGAGGTGCATTTCTGCACCCACATTTCGCCAAGTATGTATCAGTCCCACGTAATAGGGGGCGAACCTATTGCCGTTTTTCGGGCATATTTCCAGACTCCGTACTGTTACCGAGAATTTCCCAATGGAAAAACCCAATAACACTTTGCCCGACCCGAGAATCGAACCCAGGACCTCTAGATCGCACGGCACATACTTGTACCGCGAGACCACAAGGCATTCATAGTATGTATATAAAGAATAAATAAATAATATGCATATTGCGAGTGGGTTGTTAAACATTTTTTGGCCACTGTTATAAAAAAAAAATACTAAACTGGATACTCATAAGTTTAACGAATAAATTTAATACCAATCGGAACTATAAAGACTATAGAATATACAGACCCTGCGGTCTCTATTTGTTTATACTTTTCATCCAATAAACAAATGGGTGAAGGTCGTTTCTACTTGTGATTTTAAATTATTGAGCTTTTTTTTTTTAATCCGCCATCGCCAGTGTCGAAGCCTTAACCTCTCAGTGTCCAACCGCATCTTCAATCGCCAAGCAATGTTATTATTCGGATTTGGATTTTAAGTGGCTTAGTCCTCAACGGCTCGGTTTGTTTTTCCTTTTTCCGCGGTAACTTTAAATCCTTTTGGAATTAGTCGCCATCAAATTTCGCGCAATACAAAAGTTGGAGGCGAATTTTATGACTTCGCTCCCCCGGGTTAATGCTACTTAGAAATAATTTTCGTTGGAGTTTTACCTTACTTTTGTTTTGTCGCGTTTGACGTTTGTTAGATATTATATTTACCGACAACCTAATGTTTATGCAAAAAAATTGCCAACTAGAAACCCAGGACTGGATTTCCTGATTGGACATTGTTATTGGTTTTTGTTTTTCATTAAGAAAATATCAGTAGCAATACGGAATCAATGTGTCCCAAAAACAATTGACGAAGCGAGGATGCAATGATTAATCTCAGTCTACCCTTTTGGTGATGCAGGCGTGCATACGCACGATAATTAATAATTATACGCAGATAATTCAAATATAATAGCAATATACATTTGACAGCCCCGTGGCGCAGATGGCTAGACACCAGCTTGCGAAACGAGAGGCCGCGGGTTCGATCCCCGCACCGAGACAAATGTTTGTGTGATCCACAAATATTTTTTTTCGGGTCTGGGTGTTTGTGAGACCGAAAAGTCTCTCGTAGTCTCTGATACCCACGACACAGGACTTGTATCCTAGTGTGGGGTCATAACTATGTATGTGACTGTTGGATGTATTTATTATTATTATATTATTTATTATTATCTACAAATAATAGAAATCCCTACAAATAAAGGCTCTTACAACTCAAATATCTTAAGTGTCATATTATCAGACATAGTGCCTAAGCAAATTATACTAAGCTATAAATGTATTAATATAATATGTAATGTGGTCGTGCTAAATAAATGGATATAACATTAATCTGTCGCGTAAACAATATTAAACCTAATTCAATTAACAATAAAATATAATTGATCTCAACAGGGGTCTGCCTGATAGAACATGCGAGCGGCAGAACCACGGAAAAGGTTACCAACCACAACAATTCCTACACCAGTTTCGGATTATTTCAGGTGAGTTCCAATATTTCTTTACAACAGTAGATTAATTTGTAGGTAATGTGTATATTCACAAATAATTATCACGTATTTTAACGGTGAAGGAAAGCATCGTGATGAAACCTGCACACCTAAAAGTTCTTAGGAATTTCTTAGGTGTGTAGTCCGCCAACCCGCACCATGCCAGCGTGGTGGACTAAAGCCTAAACCCTCTCAGTTGCAGAGGAGACCTGTGCCTGGCAGTGGGATGTATATGGGCTGATGATGATGATGTTAAATTAATTTACGTAATTGCCAAATAGGCGTCCTACATACTCACACACGTCTCGTAAATAATAAAACAAATATTCGGAAACAACAATGCCTCCTAAACAATAATCAAAACCAACCGCAAAACCAGACCGCTGATTAAAATTCACCGAAGGCAAATGTTGCAAAACGTCACAAAATTAAACGTTAAAACTATGTTACCAATATATGTTGTTAATTAAACCGACGATTGGTCATAAATTATTGATTGAGTTTGTATACCGTATCCAGTTAATTAGCGGACGCCCAAACATAATGGACGCTTCTGCATCAAGTAGGAATTTTGGTAATAAGCTCATTGATATCGAATGAAGGGTGAACAACGCAAACGTAGAAAGAGATCAAAACCATAGAACGGAAGCTAGCTTCTAGCTGAAGTTCATAATCAGCACATATACGTCCCACTGCTGGGCACGGGCCTCCCTCTACCATTGAGAGGGTTTAGGCCATAGTACACCACACTAGCCTAGTGAGGGTTGGCGGACTACATACCTAAGAACTTTTAGGTGTGCAGGATTCATCACGATGTTTTCCTTCACCGTTTAAGTAAGTGATAATTCATTGTGAATACACACATAATTTGGAAAAGTCGGAGGTGTGTGCCTGGGGTTTGAACCTGCGACCGCCGAGATTCTCGACAGCGCGCCTAAACTTCGAGGCCATCATTACTTCACTTACTTCTAGCTGAAGTTACGGAAGTAAAATTGACAGCCCTGTGGTGCAGTTGGCTAGATAACAGCTTGCGAAACGAGAGGCACGGGTTCGATCCCCGCACCGAGACGAATGTTTGTGCGATCCAAAATTTTTTATTTCGGGTCTGCGTGTTTGTGAGGCCGAAAAGTCTCTCCTAGTTCCTGATACCCACGACACAGAACTTGTATCCTAGTGTGGGGTCAGAACTACGTATATGACTGTTGGGTGTAGGTGTTTATTTCTTTAAAATGATGAAGGCTGAGATGTTTTTACCTATATCACGATTATAGCTTGATATGCTTGCGACAGTTACAATATGTCGGTGTACTTTTCGTTGAAACCGAATAGGTACACAGCGTGCCTAGTACCCTTAAGACCTCTCAAGTCACTTAATTCGCCTAATACGCTAAAAATGCTTACCGCTAAGGTAATACAGACGTGAGTGTGCGTGACATTATTACGTCGACATATCGATTATATTAAGCCTAGATAGTGATAATTCCACGTTTTAATTTGTTTCATCATCAGCCCAAATACGTCCCACTGCTGAGCACGGGCCTCCTCTACAACTGAGAGAGTTTAGGCCTTAGTCGAAAAAAAAAAGGCCTTAGTCGACCACGCTGGCCTAGTGCGGGTTGGCGGACTACACACCTAATAAATTCCTAAGAACTATTAGGTGTGCAGGTTTTATCACGATGTTTTCCTTCACCGTTAAAGCAAGTGATAATTCATTGTGAATACACACATTACTTCGAAAAGTCAGAGGTGTGTGCCTGGGGTTTGAACCCGCGACCGCCGAAATTGTCAACCGCGCGCCTAAACCTCGAGGCCATCACTGCTTTTTATACTACTTTTAATTTGTTTATTGATTATAAAATACAACACAAGCAATAGGTAGCGCTTATATGGAAAAAAATACATTATATACTATACACAAAACAATAATTACTAAAATAATATTTAAAACAGTTAATAATTTTAATTACCACATCATCAAATAATCAACATCTTGCCCGAACGACAAAACGTTAAACAAATGAATAGCTCAAACCGTTAATACAATAGTTTCCACCTTACAAAAGCAATATATCTAACTTATTAACAAGGCTCACATGATTTACCAAGCCCATATCGCAATGACGGTAACTATATTAGGCCACGCGATACGTTTGAAAAGCGGGCAAACTGCGTTCATTCATTACTGGGTAATGTCGGGCGTCGCTCAGGAGTGATTAGTGCACCTAATCATGCAAATACTACGGCTGCTCGTTAATTGTCATGCAGATTTATGGATGGATGTACCGATATGGCGATATCTGGTTTAATTACTGACGTTTAGACGCTAATTCGGCCTTCGGGTTTTAGTTTGATTGTGGTACTTGTGGCAGTTGCTTGTCACCAGATTGGAAAGATATGGTTTGAGTCGAATCGAGGCAAATGTTTGTGGGAACGAAAAGACTCTCTAAAGGCCATGATCGACGGGCGAGTAAAACCTCCGTTTTACGCACGCCCGTGGATCATTGCAATACCGCGGTATTAAAAACCAACTAGCCCGGCTCGCGGCTCGTTAGTTATGTTAAATTTTTTGCTCAGCACGCTGCGCAAGACCACGTGTCGATCACCACTGACGACTTGAATCCAACTTTTAACCCAAACTTTAGGGCGTCTTCCCTTTTTTTTATTCATTTCGTGGTATGCTATACTGAGGTAACACAAAACTTCAATCTTCGAACAAGACATATTGCCTTATTTGCGGTTCACACTCGACTGTTTTGCTCGCTAGTCGATCAGCACCCACGAGCCACGACTCCGGGGTATACGACTCGCCCGTCGATCACCCATTTTAGTTTCTGATATTACGCATAAAAAAAAAATGAGGGATTAAATCTACGTATATTTATACATACCAGGTCTAGTTATTTAGCCTTTTGTATAACGAATATGGTATAAACAGTATTTGAGTCGCTCTTTTAAAATGAATACTTTATAACCTGTTATATTTTTATTCCTTCTCAGATTATATATAACAGTTTCTTAGAAAAATACGCCCGTTACAAGCTCATTAATATTTTGCTAAGTTTACCACTTAAAACGTGTGCGTTTATTTGTCTTGCTCGACGTACGAAAAAATACTTATTAATAAATTCTTGCATTCCTACTTATAATTCAATACACAAATAATTTCTCCTAAATTAGGCCGCATGCACATAATCAGTTATGTTTGATAATAAGGCCGTCAATACACGATGTAGCTGAGCACATCTCCAAAGACTCACTCAACTAAACCAATTTGATTCAAAGGTGGTGCGTCCTTTGTGGCGGGGCTTTGTGGTGCAGCCGGGTGCGGCCGGGGAGGGGGGGGTTGGGCCAGTACTAAATTAACATCGTATTCACATAACGCATCTCATCCGGCCAGATGCAGATTAGATGTAATTGAGTTAGTAGATATGAAAATAGATGCACAATTGAGTGATTGGACCAAGAGCTGGGAATCGGTTCATGGACTAGGGTGATAGGGTGAATCAGCGTCTCGTGTGTTGCTTAGAATTGTCGTAGGTCAAGAACCCTGAGGATAATAGTGATTTCCGATTTGTTTAATTGTGATTTCATCATCATCAGCCCATATACGTCCCACTGCTGGGGACGGGCGTCCTCTACCATTGAAAGGATTTAGGCCTTAGTCGACCACGCTGGCCTAGTGCGGGTTTTCTTACTACTCACCGAAGAAATAAAATAAAATTGTAAGAACTTTTAAGTGTGCAGGTTTCCTCACGTTGTTTTCCTTCACCAAGTAAGTGATAATTCATTGTGAATACACACGTAACTTCGAAAAGTCAGAGGTGTGTTCCTGAGGTTTGAACCCGCGATCGTTGAGATTCTCGATCGCGTGCCCATACCACGAGGCCATCACTACTTTACTATAGCTACACGCGTACAAAATATCGACACCAGTAGCATAGGAGATGCCTTTGTCCATCAGTATACGTGAGAAAGGCTGATGATGATATGTGTGAAGAAAAATTATAAGGATGACTGTACCACCTGACCAAGCCATTCGATACTGCAGTCCAATTTGACTATGTGGCTTTATCAACTACCAACTTACCACCACACCTCAACTTGCTAACTCACTAGACAACTAGTAGTTGGCGTGTATTGAGACACCCGGGGTGTTTGTAAGGTGAGATTTGCATTGTCGCCAGCGCTGACTCGTTATGAGCCGGTGGTGCCGCGACGAGATCAATTCAGATCCATTCGCGTAGGAACACGGTGCGCTCCGCATGACGTGTGCCGTACTAACTGTCGATATCGATAAATTACACGTACATAAAATTTGATAGCCCCGTGGCGCAGTTGGCTTGCGAAACTAGAGGCCGCGGGTTCGATCCCCGCACCGAGACAAATGTTTGTGTGATCCACAAATATTTGTTTCAGGTCTGGGTGTATGTGAGACCGAAAAGTCTCTCGTAGTTTCTGATACCCACGACACAAGACTTGTATTTTTATATGGGATCAGAACTATGTATGTGACTGTTGGGTGTATTTATTTATAAAACAGTGAGAAAGGCTTTACACTGTTATATTGTACAGTCTATACTAAAATAAAGCTGAAGAGTTTGATTGCTTGAACGCCCTAATTTCAGGAACAACCGTTCTTAATTGTATAAAACTACCACAACTACAACTTTTCATTCATGGGTTTTCTGGAAGAAATCGCAGCTAGCGATAAGACCTCCTGTTGTAACTATATATATTTTTACTTTTCTTTATATTTCCTCTTGTGTAAAAAGTATATTAAATAAATTAATTAAATTCTTTCAGCGTTAGATAGTCTTTATCGCGGCATGATAAAGGTTATTTATAATCACGCTACGTCCAAATAGCATCGATGAAAAATGTTGCAAAAACGGAGCAAAAATATTATAAGTCTAAAATTACGCTCACGGAGTTGAGAGCAGCATCTGGTTTATTATAGTTTCGGTAGAGTAACATTCGCGTAGTCGTTTGAGTATGAACTACAATCATTAGTATTAGTGCGAAAAAACAATTAATCAAAGGTGGTAGATAAAAAAATATCAAATTCGACCCCCTCGTTGCCACGCCTGGGAAAAAAAATGCGATTCTTCTAATTCTAAGTTAGAATTTCTAACACTACATTCAAAAACTTGGCTCCCCCTTAAAATGGTGTCATGAAGTTCTATTATACTGTTACTTATCATCATCATCATCAGCTAATAAACATTACTAGTATAATTCCTCATCATCATCATCAGTCCATCCCACTGCTAGACAAGGGCATCCTCTACAACTGTCAGGTTTAAGGCCTTAGTCCACCACACTGGCCTAGTGCGGGTTAGCGGACTACACACCTAAGAAATTGCTGAGATTTTTTATGTGTGCAGGCTTCCTCACTAAGTCTTCCTTCGCCATTAAAGTACGTGATAATTCGTTGTTCATACACAATAAATTAATTTATAATAAAAGTAATGAAGGCCTCGAGATTTAGGCGCGCGGTCGAGATTCTTGGCGGACACACCTCCTTTTTCGAAGTAATGTGTATATTTACTAGTTTTATTAAAAATAAAACTATCGACACATACCCAAGTGAATCACTACAAGAAGCGTTCCACTCTGCAAATCGAAGCTCCGATTGAAATCATCCCCGGCGGTCGGTAAATAACGTCTTGCGAGTTAATACTTTCCCAGGAGATTGCTAATCTCGACTTTGTATGTCTGACGAACGTACCAAAACTGTTCTGTTTGCGTCTGGTAAATGATCCGTCGTGTGTTCTCGTTTCTTTACGTCTGTATCAATATTTCATGACGGTTATGTGAATCTTTGCAGTCCTGTGGGTTGCTTTAGTGCCACGCCACGAATATATCACAGTATTTCTAACATTCTTTCGACGTGGTTAAAAAACGAGAGGTAGAACGTGCGTCTCACTCTGGAACGGGTGCTTTAAACTGATCTGCCCGAATTACTCATATCAATATTAACAATGATTAATAATTGTTGTTTGTTCAACATACCGTTAATTTTGGCGAATACCAATATTTCATTGACTTATCACTCATATTTTACAATTTTAACAGTTCTAGCATGATTAACTTTTCGTAATAACGCTATAAAGAGTAATAGGCTCTTTTCTATTCACTCACTTTTTAAAATACCCAAAAGCATAGAGGGCGAAACGGTACTATAGAAATACAGCTCATTATAAGTAAATCTATTTACTTCTGCATGGACGTGGAATTACTAACACCGATAAAATAAAATAAATATTCAATTTAACAATTAATTACATTGAAAGAATAACGAGGAAACTTAATATCCATTTTCCCGTATATCCTCCATCGAAGCAGCCGCACCGTTCATAATCCCTTTCTGATACACATCGCAAGCACACAGATTACAAACCCATGTTTAATATTATTGGATTGAAGTGGCGCTGAGTCCGCGACAGTTATTGGACGTCAGAGGCCCGTCTGTCAGCGGCTGCCAACGCTCGCTGTATCAATGGAATTACATGGATTTGCAGCCGATTTAAATAAGAATCGTGAGGATTCGACGAGTCATTCCATGTTGGACATGTTTAGTGGATTAGTCGTTGCCTGGTTATGGTGCAGCGGGTGACAGTCATTTAATTTTTCCATAAGCAACACGATATTATGTAAAATGTGCCCGAAAATGGTAATTATATCGGTCCCTATAATATACATACATAACCTCACTCCTTTATTCCCGAAGGGGTAGACAGAGGTGCATTTCTGCACCCACATTTCACCAGGTATATTCATATGTATCAACCCCACGTTATAGGGGGTGAGCCGATTGCCGTTTTTCGGGCACAATGCCAGACTCCGTATTGAGAATTTCCTAATGGAAAAACCCAATTACATTTTACCCTTCCCGGGAATCGAACCCAGGACCTCAAATTGCCCGGAACATACTTGAGCCGCGAGACCACGAGGCAGTCGGTCTCTATAACATTGGAATTAAAATGAAACTGGTGATTTGTTGCTGTAAAATCACACCTTTTTATTCCTTAAAAGATAGAAGGTGTACCCTGGTTGTCAAATACCCTGTCCTGTACCATCTCATATACAAACTTATTAATAACCAAAGTAATAGTTTGGACTAATGATAATAACCAATCAATTATAATTATATCAACACTTAAACAAACATAATGCGAAAGTTACGCTACATCGCGCATAAATAATTAATATAATCGTCGCATACAGGAAAACAACGTATTTCGATAATAATTAATCGTCAACCTGACCGGCTTAAAATTATGTGGTTGCCAACACAACACTGTCATTCGTAATTTAATATCGCTAAATTAACGCGCCTATAGTACCCGGCGCAATCATTCTGCTGCGGTAATTATTACTTCGGTTATTTGTTTCGGTTAATGTGACACGTCGATCGCTTCCGTTGTTACAGTTTTTAACATGTAACTTGTGTTAATACAAACATCGTCTTACCATACGTCATGCGTCTAACCATTATAGCATAATTATCAGTAATTACCGAGATACTGTAGATTTTTATAGCGGCGATAACTTTACGTGTCTGATCGGTCACTTACATGTTAAATGACAACAATTGACAGCCCCTGGGCGCAGTTGGCTAGACACCAGCTTGCGAACGAGAGGCCGCGGGTTCGATCTTCATGTGATCCACAAATATTTGTTTCGGGTCTGGGTGTTTGTGAGACCGAAAAGTCTCTCGTAATTTTTGATACCCACGACACAAGACTCGTATCTTAATGTGGGGTCAGAACTACGTATGTGACTGTTGAAAAAAAAAAGTGGTTGAGAAGGCTGATTGGTGACCATACTCGTGAACGGATGCTGTTTTCGTGGACAAGTCTCACAGTTTTTCTTTATAATATTAAGATTACAAGAGGTGCCAAAGTCTATAACTTTCTCGAGTATCTTCGTTCTGAAGGGCTATATTACTAACCATTTTATAACAACAGTTTGTGGGTGTATAAATGAGCTTCTCTGATTCAGAAATTGTAATCTGAATATTTTGGTGTAAACTATTGAAAGGGCGACAAACCAGAGTTTATTTTATCTCAATATTGTCAATCGTGTTTTTTTGTTTTTATTTTTATGGTGGTGTGCATTAAAGTATATTAAATAAATGTCTTCCAAACTAGATGGTAAATTTAATGGCGATGTGATTAAATCTATGTGGCGTATTTCATATGTAATAGATTCACAGTTCACTTAACTATTTTCATTTCATTATCATAGCGTTATGTCTATAAATAAAATCTTGTAAAACAAACTTTCTTTGTCCGTAATTCAATACAAATCGAAGTTTACAGAACACACTGCGTTTTGTATGTTGGCAAACATGTTTTTAATTAATTCTCTTATTTATCTGTTCGTCATATTGGCAATATTGCATTTACGGCTCACTTGTGAATTCATCATTCAACTTATATCCGAAGTTGAAACATTTCATACACATTCATACAATTACATAAATTTCATTTCATATACGGGACAGCCCCGTGACGCAGTTAGCTAGACACCAGCTTGCGAAACGAGAGGTTGCGGTTTCGATCCCCGCACAGAAACAAATGTTTGTGTGATCCACAAATATTTGATTCGGGTCTGGGTGTTTGTAAGACCGAAGTTTCTCGTAGTTTCTGATACCCACGACACAACACTTGTATCTTATTCAGTGGCGGTACTTCCATAGAAGCCCAAAAACCCAGTTTGCCTTTCACAATTCGGAATAATAATTTTTAAGCTTTAAATCTTTATTTAACAAAAGCAATTTGTTAAATAAAGACTCCAAAATAAGCAAATATAAACTAGACATTACACAATTAATATTTAACGCTTTTGGGCTTCTATGGAAGTCCCGCCACTGATCTTAATGTGGGGTCAGAACTATGTATGTATGTGACTGATGGGTGTATTGATATATTTTTTTTAAACATTATTTGGTTCCATGACCTCATGTGCAATAAAATATTGATGACGGCATATTATGTACCAAGTTGGTACAAACTTAATATTTCGGAAGAAAGAAGACGATATTTGGCCACTCGTACTTTACCCTTATCTAAACGGTATTACCTATTATTTAGTATTATTATTATTTTATTGCTGATACTAAACAACTTATTCTACAAATTATTTTACTTGGGTAAAATACCTATACTATAGGAAAATATGGATATTTATTTATTAATCTAAATAACTTGAACTTTGTTCCAGATCAACAATAAGGAGTGGTGCAAGAAAGGTAGGAAGGGCGGACACTGCAGCATGAAGTGTGAAGGTAATATGCTATTAATTTTATTAATGAAATAAAAATGCAAATATTGTTTTGCAATGTCGTCTAAAGAGTGTTCATGTACATACATAGTTTTCATTCAAAATTATTGATGTTTCGTATATTTAATTAGGATTAACCATAACTAAATCTTGCTGTTAGAACTCTCAGGGAAGTTCTCGCATAATTTTCTCCGTAGTAAAAATAATAAAATGTTGTCTAAAAGTTGCTGTTAAAAATCAAAGAATGTAAACTATATGAGCGTAAAGAAGTTGCATCAAATCAAGAAGTTTCATTAATATAATATTTAACTGGATTTACCGGACTTTATTTCAGATCTTCTAAACGTCGACTTGGCTGATGACGTAAGATGCGCCAAACGCATCTACGACCGTGTTGGGTTCAAAGCCTGGCCGTCTTCCTACGCTTACTGCAAGGAGAAGACCCTGCCCGACATCTCCCGCTGCTAATCATGCCAGCATAAGAATTACGACTGGCAATACGCCTGTCATCCTCTTCATACTACATTGTTCGAAGAGTAATAATATTTTTCGTAAGCTTTAAATCAATGTGTTCATTGTGGTGTAGCGGATTGTGTTCTGATATATTATTATTATTTAAAATATATTATGATAATTTTCAAACCTAACTTTACACATAAAATATATTTATTAATTTAAACTTTATTGTACACATAAGATTACAAGCGAGGAGTACAGTAAACAAGTAAAATAGTAATACTAGAGTACATTTATAACATGGTTTTTGGGTAAAACATATTCTGTGTTTAAACTAACAAATCTAATCAAATCCAAAAGTACAGTATTAAGTAAATCATGTTGCATGGTAAGTCAAAACCAATAAATATATTTTGTTGTCACAGAGTTGCATGAAACAATACTATTAGATGCATTCGTGTTTTGTTTTAGATCAGCCACTGTATATTCCACAGAACAGTTGAATGAGACTAGAAAGGAAATGTCAACATGCCAAGAGTGCCGAATCTACGATTAGACTATCACATGTTTGACACGGCCGCGTCTTAGTAATTCGGGTAGTGTGTAATATCAATACTTTTATAAATGCCTGACAACCAATAGCAGCCCTTCATTTTTGTTTGAAATTTTTATCATTGGTCGCGTGATCGTAGTAGAATAAATAAGCGACAAACAAGCGGCGACACTCGTGCCCATACAAAATACTAAATCCTTTCTAATCTTATTCAGCTATTCTATAGTATATTCAGTTCATAACTGTAGTCCGGTGAAGGATGACGTTAGGAGTTCATGTTCTCGCTCTCTCACTATCAGGTGTCAGATGATGATGATGATGATAAATAAAAAATGAAATATTTCATCGTTGTACAATGGTGTCGGTCAAATGGTAGCTTATTTGTTAAGAATGTGCTATTTCTTTGAACAAGAAACGATATTTAAAAATCCCTAAACAAAAGTAAAACTTTTCGGGGCTGAAACAAACTCAAAACAGAACATTTTGTTATTATAGATATTTTTCTCTTCTTGGTTACTTTTTATTGACTATAAACATAGATTTGGCAGAGCTAATTAGGAATTATTTTTATTACCGTTATCATTCTATTCGCTGATGTTAATGCCTACTACACGCATTAATATTTACGAATAATAGTGTACCTTCGCTACGTCACTATTAGTATAATTAGTATTAGAAAATATGTTATAGATATAATTATTATACGAAATATAGTTTACACAACTAATGAGTTTTATTGATAAAATAGCTTTAGACTGCTTCTTTGATCGCGCTAATAGGTATCAAATTTAAATCCAATGGACTAGCTTTACGAGCAGTTTTTGGTAAAATTCCTGGTATATTCTTCAATGGTGCCACCTATACCAAAGAGAAAAATTTATAAATAAATTGACTTTACAAGTAGTTAATCATATTATGAGGGGCCCAAATATCGTTGCCAATATCCTTATCTACGTTAATCTCACAGTTACAGTTTCCAATGTAATGTTTATAAGAAAAAAAAAATTAGTTATATACATACAAGTCTTAATGGGCACGCGGCAAGTCGTTTAGGCACGCGGTCTAAAATCTCGATTGTTGCGGGTTCAAACCCCAGGCACACATTACTCTCTTTTCGAAGTTATGTGTGTATTCACAAAGAACTATCACGTACTTTAACGATGAAGGAAAACATCGTTATGAAACCTGCACACCTAAAAATTCTTAGGAATTTCTAAAGTGTGTAGTCCGCCAACCCGCACTAGGCCAGCGTGGTGGACTAAGGCCTAAACCCTCTCAGTTGTAGAGGAGGCCCGTGCCCAACAATGGGGCGTATATTGGCTGATTTATGATGATACATACGTAATAAATGACATGTATATTAATATACATAAAGTACGTGCGTAAAGTCATAACTACGTGTATAGCTATTGGATGTGTTTATTTATTTTTGTTACAATTTTTGAAATCAACTTCTAAGCGTAGTTCTGATTTATAGGTTAGCTCCCGACTCAGGTTGTTACAGATTTAGATTTAAAATATTATAAAATGACTAGAACCCAACCCGTCGTGTTCTATAGCCGCCCCCATCTATTCCAGCTCCTTTACCCGCGATAAGGAAATGGCTTTTCGATATGATCTTCCTAAGCCGACTACGGCATATTCAAGAAATATTATTTAGGTGCCTTCTTTGAGCACGATGAGAAATCTTTTTTTTTCCTTGTAGGCAGTCTCGTCATCAGGTAGATTTTTTCTTCAATTGCATTATTTATGACCAGGTTTTATTAATCACAATGAGTCATACCAGTGGCGGTACTTCCATAGAAGCCCTTTTGGGCTACTGCCGCGGGCTTTGGGCTTCTGTGGGCGCTACGTGTCAATTATGTAATGTCTAGTTTATAATTGTTTATTGTGGGGTCAGGATATTCTCATTTATATGTCAAATTGCTTTGTTAAATAAAGATTTAAAGATTATTATTATTCGGAATTTTGTAAGGCAAACTGGGCTTTTCGGCTTCTATCGAAGTACCGCCATTGAGTCATACATACATACTTCACGCCTGAATTCCTCGAAGGCATAGGTAGAGTTGTATTTCTACGTCAACATTTTATCTGGTATGTATCAGTCCCACGTAATAGGGGACGAGCCTATTGCCGCTTTTCAACCATATTTCTAGACTCCACGCTGCTACTGAGAATTTTCTGATAGAAAAACCTAGTAAAACTTTGCCCAACCCGGGAATCGAACCACGGACCTCTAGGTCGAACGGCACATACTTGTACCGCGAGATTTACTAGAATACAATACTATCTTTAAGGGGTAAAGAACACTGGAGTCAGCTAACGATGCAATAGTGGGTGGCATGGCTTGGGTCATAACATAATCTCACGGAAAGTCCACATACGTTGAAATCAGGGATGTTATGGCGCTCCGTAACCGTAACCGAAACTATCGGATATCCGAAATAAAAATATATCCGTAACCGTAACCGTATCCGTTTCAGAAGTTTCGGATAGTTTAAGAAAGTCTTGTGTTAAGTACTAAATTGATTTTTATATGAGTAGACAAAAAGCGACCAATATCGACTTTAATTTGGACATTTTTTTATCAAGGTAATGTAGATTTTCCAAAATGTAAACATTGTGATAAAAACTTTTCTTACAAGGGTGTCGAAAATAGTTATATTTTACTTCAATCTGATATTCGTAACCGAAACTAACGGATAATCCGAAATAATTACATATCCGTAACCGTATCCGAAACCGATATAATTTAAATCCTACATCCATAACCGTATCTAGATCCGAAATATCATATCCATAACATCCCTAGTTGAAATGCCTTTACCAAATGTAATTTCCTTGCATTTGATCTTTCTATCAATGTTCCCGCTTACAGTAAAATGACTTCTGACCATTCAGCTGGACACCAACATCCCATCACCAAAACAGTAATCCATAATCATTTAATTTACGTTTCCTTAACAAAAACTATCATCATCATCATAATCGGCCCGACATTTGACAGCCCCGTGGCGCAGTTGGCTAGACACCAGCTTGCGAAACGAGAGGCTGCGGGTTCGATCCCCGCACCGAGACATATGTTTGTGTGATCCACAAATATTTGTTTCGGGTCTGGGTGTTTGTGAGACAGAAAAGTCTCTCGTAGTTTCTAATACCCACGACACAGGACTCGTATCCTAGTGTGGGATCAGAACTATGTATGTGACTGTTGGGCCAAAGGGCATAGGCCTCCCTCAACGACTTCCAGAACGCTCTATCAGAAATACAATACATACATACAATATTTAAAACAAATTATTTTATTAAACAATAGGTCATTTATTACCACAAATTTATAAAATAACCTTCCTTTTTCCGTTTAAGGTAGAGCGAATGTCACAACACTATATTTGTTTGTGGTTCCGAGAATTCGGACAATAAAGAAGGCTGAAATAAATTATTAAATGGACAATATCGGTTAATAATCTCATGAATGGTGGAGGAAAACATCGTTAAGCTGCCTGCACAATACAATTCTGTATGAGAATTTTTGGGTAGATAAACTAGAGGTTTATGCCTAACAATGGAACATAATATGTAGGACCATTCAGTCCACGTATACGATACTTTCTCTTTCATCTAGGATAGGATTGAGGATAGGATCCCCGTGGCTCAGTTGGCTATATACCAGCTTACGAAACGAGAGGCTGCGGGTTCGAACCCCGCACCGAGACAAATGGTTGTATGATCCACAAATATTTCTTTCTGGTCTGGGTGTTTGTGAGACAGAAAAAAATTCTTGTAGTTTCTGATACGTCACAGGCTTGTATCCTAGTGTGGGGTCGGATCTATATTATGTGACTCTTGGGTGTATTTGTTTATTTATACAGGCCTAAGTTTGTATCTATAGATAACCTGTATTTAGACCATACCATCTGTGGACATTCGGATGACTATCTAATCATAGGATTCATGTCAAGTCGCTAATAGTTAATGAGCGCATAATTAGTCCATACATAACGTGACCATTTATTTTTTTACTCAAAACGGGACATTGGTTTATTTGTGGTATTTAATGAAAAAAAAACAACACTTTTTTAAACTTATTTTTTCGGAAAAGTTAGTTTGAAAGTTACGAATTAAAGATGTTTACGAGTAGTAATATTTGTATTTATTAGAGGAACAAATTTAATATAGCTGGTGATGATTTTGATTTTAACCCGGCGACAATGACGCTGGGTCATATTGACCCGAGGCAGTTTTAAACTAACATATTTTATTTTTGCGTCGCTCGTGTGTTTCGTAAGTTTCTGTAGCTGGAGATACGGCTCCCCTCTACCCATTTACTACGAAAGCTCAGTGCAACGCCGCGTGCGCTGTGAGATACACGTGCGTCGAGAGAAAACGGGTAATTATGACCCAGCGTCATCGCTGACGTAGTAATTTCGTAACATACGTTTTTTTGCTTATTTAGTGTTTACTGTTAATTAACCTTGTTTTCTTTGTAGATTTTGAGTAAAAATGTCATTGACAAATGATCGTGCTAGAATTTTGGCGTTTTTAGAAGAGTCTGATTCTGAAAATGAAGACTCCCAAGGTGCTTCAGACGTGGATATTGACGACCACTTATCTGAATGTCTCAATGACGATAAAAGTGAACAAGAAGCTAGTGATACGGGATCAGATTCAGATAATATCGATGTTGGGTCCTTACAACACCAATTACGGCAACATTGTTATAAAGGAAAGGATGGAACAATATGGCAAAAAGCACCTACACGGCCAAATGTACGGTCCAGATCTGAAAATATATTACGTGAAAGGCTTGGTGTAATCATATATCATAATTATGGCATAATACATCGGGCCAATAACAATGATACACGTACTAAAAGACGACATTTCCTCATAAAGCTGGGACGTGTAAATTTACCTCGTCAATTGCGCAAAAGAATAGCAGATTTCCTGAATGACCCTGGTAAAGAACCACCCCAAAAAGTACCAGGAACTCAAGAGAAGAGGTGACAAGATTGTTCATCTAAAAATTATAAGAAAACGTCTCATACTTGTAATGTGTGCCATATTTACGTTTGCCCTGACCATTTGATTCCATACTGCAACAATTGCAGCAGCTCCGTGGGCCTCAATGATGACGTAGAAGACTGATTCGTTTTTATTTTCATATTATAAAGTTGATTTGATCTCTTTATTAGTATATAAGATTATTAATTCCTATTATTGCTAAGAATACTTTACCAAAAACTCAAAATATAAACATGTTACGTTTTTATAGTTGATTTTGCATGTGTTATTAAAAATAATAATAAAAGTATATTTTCTAGAACGTATTCTTATTATTTTTATTTTACTACCTAAGCAAAGAATCATTATAATAAACAGTAATTAAAATTAAGGCTAGTCACTAAAGTTCTTTTTAAAAAAAACATTAAAAGTTCGGGTCAATATGACCCAGCGTCATCGTCCTAGTAATTTTTTTCACGTCATTTGCGCCGGGTTAAGTAAGAATGAAACTCTTGGCAGGTTTTTTTTATATTCATATAAAAAAATAGCAGGCAAACATAAAATTAAATAAAATATTAAAATAGAAATGTTTTTATGCTGAATATTCTTGGCGTGAAAATGTTTAAATATCTCCACCCCGGCCGGCCAAAGCAATCGCGTTCGGCAGAAAATGGGACAATTTTGCGTTCCAGAGTTCATTTCGGGGACACCGGGACACGTAATTATAAAAAGGGACAGTCCCGTTCAAAACGGGACGTATGGTCACGTTATCCATACATAACAAATATCAGCATTCATATGATATGCACTATACATACTTTCAAATATGATTCCTTTAGAGGATAAGCAGAGGTACATAAACTCACGCCCGTATTCCCCGAAAGGGTAGGCATTTCTGCACCCACATTTCGCCAGGTATGTATCAGTCCCGCGTAATAGGGGGCGAGCCTATTGCCGTTTTTCGGACACATTTCCGGACTCCGTGCTGTTACTAAGAATTACCTAATGGAAAAACCCAACAACACTTTGCCCGACCCGGGAATCGAACCCAGGACCTCTAGATCGCACGGCACATACTAGTACCGTGAGATCACGAGGCAGTCTAAATGTGAAAAAATGTGAAATATAAAAAATTCTGACTCATGTGTAAAAGCCAATAGTCAAAGATACACAGTTGAAAATATGATTTAAATTTGATTCATTAATATTGTGATATTGGTTGACGTTTAATTTGCTATTTGATAAATGCTTTGGTACTCAAATATACCTGAGAGTATAGTCATATACAAAAAGAGCTCAGAGCTCAATTCTGCCTATGATGACCTAATTTATGTCCGTAGCATAAACTTTGTGTGCCTGAACTCATTTATACCGCAAACACCGACGTGCGTTGTTGCTATCACTAATTATGTAGGCGCTACGCTTAACGTTTGCAAACTACTGAATAAAATAAAATCCTTTGTAAAAAGGAAGTTATTTTTAAAAGTAACAACATCAAAGATTAAATTGTAACAAATAATAAAATAATAAGCATTATATCGTGAGAAATTTTGATGATATTTGACTTTTAGAATTCTATACAGGTATAAACAGACCATGATCGAAAAAAAGACTGTTACATAATAGTTGCGGTGATTAACGAAAAAAAGAACAAAATCGTCGTTTTTGTAATTCATCATCATCAGCCCATAAACGTCCCACTGCTGAGCACGGGCCTCCTCTGCAACTGAGAGGGTATAGGCCTTAGTCCACCACGCTGGCCTAGTGCAGGTTGGCGGACTACACACCTAAGAAATTCCTAAGAACTCTTAGGTGTGTAGGTTTCATCACGATGTTTTCCTTCACCGTTAAAGTACGTGATAATTCATTGTGAATACACACATAACTTCGAAAAGTCAGAGGTGTGTGCCTGGGGTTTGAACCCTGGGGTTTGGGGTTTTGTAATTACTATGACTATTACCTGTCTTAGTTGTCGATCACAGTTTACACACTTTATAATAAAGAAATTAAATAAAGTCTGGCAAATTGCCACAACCGAACATACTGATCGTGTTTTACATTTATTTCCAATTAAATAGCAGCAGCGCCGTGGCGCAGTTGGCTAGATACCAGCTTGCGAAACGAGAGGCCGCAGGTTCGATCCCCGAAACGAGACAAATGTTTGTGCGATCCACTAATATTTGTTGGGTCTAGGTGTTTGTGAGGCCGAAAAGTCTCTCGTAGTTTCTGATACCCACGACACAGGACTTGTATCCTAGTGTGGGGTCAGAACTATGTATGTGACTGATGGGTGTATTTATTTATTATTTATTCATTTAAGTAAGTTAACAAACTGAGACAAAAATGAACATTTTGTTTCGGTATAAGGAAGGTATAATTCTTTAACCAAAGCCCAAAACATTATAGGTAATATCAGGTAGCTCATTTCCTCGTTTGTTTCCTTTCCCGTTTAAAATATACATAATATCCTTAATGTAGGTACTTAATATCTCGTGCCCTACCTAAAAACATACTTTTCTGAACATTTCTAGATACCAAATTCTACTGCTCAATTTTTGTAAGTGACCTAGTTTCACAGTAGATTCAATGCTCATTCATACTAAAGCTTATAATAAAACACAGTGAAATCAGAATAAATCAGAAAAATATACTGATACAGAAATACACTATGCAGAAGCGAATTCTAAACGCGTTTTGAAGACAATGTATTCAGACAAAAAGCATTTTTATAGAAAGAGGATTAGGGAATGGACAATGTATAGACACTATCAATCTTATATCTTTAAATGAGCAATTCTTGTGTATATATATATATATTAATTATAATTGGAATCTAGGAATCGGCTCCAACGATTTTCATAAAATTTAGTATATAGGGGGTTTCGGGGGCGATAAATCGATCTAGCTAGGAATAATTTTTAGAAAATGTCATTTGGAAGAAAAATAACAAAAAGGAGGCGTTTGAGTAGACTCTTCCTGACATCTATTGGCGAATAATAATACTATTTTTTGTGAGCAACTAATTGCTTTAACGACACAACAGCAGATGGCGTTGTTAAGTAACATTATTCATATTTCATCATTTTATTAGTAATTCGTACTTAAATATAATTTCCAAAAAACACAATTAAAAAAAAACAAAATCCGAGCAAAGCTCGGTCGTCCAGGTACTTTTCTATTATATGAGGAATATATACCCCTAATTTCCTCTCTATTCGCTCCATCCACAAATATATGTTTCGGGTCTGGGTGTTTGTGAGACCGAAATTGGCATGCCCTTACATTGAAGCCATCACTGTTTAGCGTGGTGGACCAAGGCCTAAACCCTCTTAGTTGTAAAGAAGTGCCTAGCAGTTGGACGTTTATGGGCTAAAGATGAGATTATGTCTTATGCCCCAATAATACTAGGTAAGTTTATTGCCGTTCTAACACTCGTTACTGCTCTGACACCGCTTGGTAAGTGCAATGCGGTTTAAATGAAAACTGATAGAAATAATAATGGCGGACTTACAGCAGTGGCGGTACTTCCACAGAAGCCCAAAAGCGTTACATGTTAATTGTGTAATGTCTAGTTTTTAATTATTTATTGTGGGGTCAGGATATTCTCATTTATACGTCAAATTGCTTTTGTTAAAAGATTACAGATTATATTATTCGGAATTGTAAGGCTAACTTTGACTTTGACTTTGAAAGCCCCGTGCCACAGTTGGCTAGATACCAGCTTGCGAAACGTGAGGCCGCGGGTTCAATCCCGGCACCGAGCCAAATGTTTGTGTGATCTACAAATATTTGTTTCAGGTCTGGGTGTTGGTGAGACCGAAAAGTCTCTCGTAGTTTCTGATACCCACGACACAAGACTTGTATATTAATGTGGGGTCAGATCTATGTATGTGACTGTTGGGTGTATTTATTTATTTTTATTTATTTAACTGGGGTTTTGGGCTCCGATGGAAGTACCGGCTCTGCCTTACAGTATACTCCTTCCTCATACATCGATGTAGACCGTTATAACGTTTAATCCTCCGTGAGATCAAATAATCACTTTAATATAGTCGTGTTTACTCTAAAAGTGGTTGGTTGGTTAAATCAAAATCTGTAATCCCCTAGAACGCGTTTTAGTGTGGGGCCGAACTCCATCCGCACTCGTTACAAATTTCAAAGCGCCGGATATTACTTACGTACTTGCATGCGGTTATTTTCAGTTTTATTTCCATAACAGTATAGGGCTGTGAAAATTTTGAGGTATATTTCGACAGGAAATCTTGTTTCAAGGCACATATTATAAGTATACATACGACAAGCTAAGTGTCAATTCTGGACTGAATCCAGTGAACGCAGTTGTGAAATTATAATAAAAAAATATATCCCCTCAACGAGGCAATTGTTTGTGTGATTCACAAATATTTGATTCATTTCTGGGTGTTACTGGTACCCACGACAGAGAGGCTTGAATCTTAGTGTGGGGGCAGAACTTTATATGTGACTTTTGGGTGTATTTATTAAAAGTTGAGTCAAATGTATTTTTGCAAGGCACTTGACTCCTGCACTATCGAGTAGAAGGAAGTCTTTCCTGCCTCGTATATTTAAAAAAAGAATATTTCTGTGTGTACGTAGATACGTAGTACTCCTAAGTCCAGCAGTTTCTCCATAGCTCAAAGGATTGGTCCTCACCGACCATCCAAATTCGTAGCTTTTCAATGAGATATTAAAAAAACCCCTTTCAAAGGAAAATAATAATGAAAATAAATAAATAAATGACTTCCTCGTGGTCTCGCGGCTCAAGTATGTGCCGTGCGATTTAGATTTCCCGGCTTCGGTTTCCGATTCTGGCAGTGCTATTGGGTTTTTCTGTTAGGAAATTCTCATTAGCAGTACGGAGTTTGGAAAATGCCCGAAAAACGGCAATAGGGTCGCCCGCTATTACGTGAGACTGATACATACTGGCGAAATGTGGGTACAGGTAAATGCACCTCTCCCTACCCCTTTGGAGAATACAGGCTTGAGGATAATAAGTAAAAAAAAAAAAAAAAAAATTTAAAATCCAACGACAGCCCTAAAAGGTTCGCCGATGGAATGCTCGAATATGGACCCGTTACATACACAGAGTGGGTACCGCCTTACTTATAGTTTCGTACGTGAATATCCAGCTTTGGCCAGACTAATCCCACAAAATCTCGTGTTTGCCGTACAAAAACTGATGAATATTGAATTTGATCTAATTGAAATCACTTCGTATGCTTCCGAAAGCTTTGTGGGATATATTGCTAAAAGTATTTTGTGATTATTTTCAAAGTACGAAGGATTAAGAGGTTTTAAGCCCCTAGTGCTTGCCACAAATATGAGATATTTATTGAGAATTTTTGGGACTTAGGAATCGAGCTTCATGTCGCTTAATTCATCCCTCCTTTAAAAATTCATAATTTTGTGAGAAACAATAATTATTTTATTCAAATTTATACAGAATTAGAATAATTTTCCAGCATAGAAAATGAACTACGTGTTAATTTAAGTGAGCTAGGTACCTCTTTTGCGTGTTGAATGAGAAAACAGGCTAGAACAAACTTTAACATTTGCGGTATTCAACTCATCCGTAATTTTGAATATTAATTTTATACTGTATAACGTGAATCTAAGACTCACATTAGTAGAAAAGTTACTGAAAATCTACTCAAAGTAGAAATCAATAAATGCAATCTTTTAGCCACATTTGACTTTGAGTGTGGTGCGGTCCATCAAAACCGCATTTGGTAGAAACCCAAAAAAATAGAGTTATAGAGTGTTTTACTTATGGAGGATTTTGGCTTAGGCTGTTTTTTATTCGACATAAAGAGGTTGAACTTAATTCTTATACAATTTGATTTAGATATTTTGCTATGTTCTATATACAGAGGTCCAGTTTAATTTTTCGAGTTACGGATGGAAAATATGTACCAAAATGGCTTGGAGGGACTTGCTGGTTATTTCGACTAATAAAGGGTTCAGATTTCGAGTAATGGCGTTTGAAGGAAAGGAAACAAAACATTTTTTCGAGATTTGGAAGTTTTCAACTTTTCGAGGTTCGGCTTAACGAGGTTTTACTATAATTTTGAAATAAAAATTAAAATAAGCCGAATGGTAACTTGAATCTTTTAGAAACATAGTTTCAATATAATTTTTTATTTGTCATAAAGATGGTAACGTAAAAATATAATTGCATTATTATTCACAAAGTATTAACCATAAATAACTCATGAATTGGGATGTATGTAAAATTATAATAGCTATAATATCCGAACATTACAAAACACAAAGCATACAATAGCTTTTATCAAAATATGAACATTAAAATGGTAATTTTTCTTGCTTTCCCACGAAATCGGCCATAAAAATTACGACACAAATATAATGAACATTTAGTTAAACGGTCCCAACCCACACGTTCTGATCTCCGACATCGCCGATATAAACACGAGTAAATAGCAATATGTTTGTATACCTGTTCGGTGACCAATTTAAAAAGACCCCTGCCCCTTACTTGGTAATGAAATATGTTGGCTGTACGACTTAGATGTTTGTCATTGTAAAATATATTTGTTAAAAAGTTTGTTAAGTAAACTAGTCTATCTTTGGTAATAGATTGATATCGAAGAAATTGCTTCTATTACTCGATGGCTATCCATCATAGAATCTCTTATGCCAAACTTGCATACTTTTATTTATTATCTTTTCTCTGTAGCAAGTTAATGAAATGCGTAAAAATATGATATCTAACGCAGTTTTCTATCTTTTGTCAACAAAGGAAAAAGATGAATAGACCAAACCCTCTTACAATCACATTTTACTAGACAGAAGAGTGGATCATCCGTTCTCAAGGTCCCTGGGTCGATTCCTGGATCGTAAAATGCGATATTAGGTACTACAAGAGGCAATTCTAGCTGCACGAATCGGGTAATATGCCCATAAAGGGGTAATAAATTGCCATCTATGCCACAGAACATAAAACAAAACTTAGGTGCAGAAATGCATCTCTGCCTACACATTTACTACTACATACTAAATACACCATTACTACCGACTAAATACTGTTTCATAACACAAACAGCTATTTATTAAAACTAATCTACATGATAAGCAGTGTACAACGCGTTTAATTTATAGTCGACTTTGAGCCACTTAATTCCGGTTTTTAAATGATTGCAGCTCGTCTTTTGACTTAGCATTTAGCATCATTTATAGTTTAAGTTAATGGAGCTATTCATACTCGTATTTTTGCATTTTAATCCATTTTATTTTAGCGATTTTAAGCAATATATTCATTCGAGCGTGGTGGACTAAGGCCTTAACCCTCTCAGTTGTGGAGGAGGCGCGTGCCCAGCAGTGGTACGTATATGGACTGATGATGATGATGATGATGATGCAACAGTTTTATTCATAGTTTCGAACCAGACACTACCCTCGTGTCACAAACAAACGAAACATATAACTGTTTATATGCCGTATTTTACTTATTATTTAAGATGCAATTATTGAAACGGTATTATCTTTAACAGACTCAACGGATTCTGCGCTATGAACTTGAAAAAAACTTGGGGTAAGTCGCGTTATAACGTTAAATTATAGAAATATAGAAAAGTTGACCATTCAACTAGATAGGTATATTAATTTCTGGATGAAATAAATGACACAAATCTGAGTATTGAATCTGAGTACTGGTACAGCTAAACTTTTTAACTTATTAATTCACGTTGTTATACGTCATAGTTCAAATAATTTTGTTCCACGCACACCCACGTAAATCATACTCATTATCCGCAGGAACAAATTGAAAACGAATTCTCCGATCATTACCATCTATCATCTACAAGTAAATGTATTACAATTTGGTAAAACACTTAATATAATTAAGTTCTTCGCGATTTGACATATCTCAGAATGGCCATAAGTAGCGCAGGTCAATTAATACTGGTCGATGGGAACAATAAAAAGAAATGCACCTGTAATGTCATCCGAGGCAGGATTCTCACGTCTCTTGATAGGTCGTTGACGTGCGATCGATTGGAAGGTGTTTTTTTATTGGCGATTCCGTGGCTGGCCGGCAAAATGCCTTCGCTAACGAGCTGGATGTACCGAGATAAAAGATCTGAAGACTATAGTTTCGATATTATCGTTGTTAATTTCACAAGATTTTTTTGTTTGTACGCCTTTTTCTTATGTTGGTATTTGTTCAACGACATTGCTATTGTAATGAAATATTTTAGTTTAGAAATAGATGTATCTATATGTAGGTTCGTTATTTTATTACAATGTGGGAAATATTGCGTTGCTAGAAATTCCTCGAGATTTCTTTCCGATATCTATTTCTATTGTACTCAAATTTGGATCTTGAAGTTACATTGCTGAGTATTATTGACGCAAAAATAAAAAATAAAAACTATACGACCACGACTTGAAGTTTTATGATAGATATAGATTAACAACATTAATGCTTTAAGTGCATAATTAACTTAAGTGATTATTATCTAGAGTTTGGAAATGGATTGCCATAAATTATGTTCATTCTTTAGATTTGACTAACAATTTACCACCCATAACTGTAAACAAACGGAATTCTTGCAGAAAGCTCAACACACACGATTAATGTATTCAAAACATATACCAAATCCAATGTTAAGAATCAATGTACAATTGATCGGTGCGCAGACGCAGCGTCGGATTGTATGCTGATCGATTTGGCCGTCGTCACATTGTATAGGTTCTTCTGCATCATGCCATACAGGGAGGAATGTGGTCTTGCCCCAGCCCCCTCCGGCATGCCGCGCACCTCCTTCTTTTTACCTCATTTCAAATTGACATTTCGCTTATAGAATTTGGAAGTCCAAATTACTCGTCTAAAAATGCTAATTATTCTTGGCGGCCATCTTTGATTATATTAAAGAGCGGGAATTTTGAAAAAAGAATCAGTTTTAATTCATACATATTACATTTATTGTTTTAAAAATTTAATATAATATTAAAAACCAATACGTTTTCGAACCAAGTCGTGATGGCCTCGAGGTTTGGGCACGCGCTCGAGAATCTCGACGGTCGCGGGTTCAAACCCCAGGCACACACCTCTGACTTTTCGAAGTTATGTGTGTATTCACAATGAATTATCACGTACTTTAACGGTGAAGGAAAACATCCTGATGAAACCTGCACACCTAAAAGTTCTTAGATATTTATTAGGTGTGTAGTCTGCCAACCCGCACTAGGCCAGCGTGGTGGACTAAGGCCTAAACCCTCTCAATGGTAGAGGAGGCCCGTGCCCAGCAGTGGGACGTATATGGGCTGATGATGATGAATACGTTTTCAGTTTAACTGCTGGTGTATTACGCAGGTACGTATTGTGACATACTTGGGCAACTAACCATTGGGTGGTTCCCTATAAAGATCAGTGGCGTTACTTCCATAGAAGCCCAAAAGCCCAGCTTGCCTTACAAAATTCCAAATAATAATCTTTAAGCGCTAAATTTTAATTTAGCAAAAGCAATTTGACATATAAATGAGAATATCCCGACCCCACAATAAACAATTATAAACTAAAAATTACACGATTAACGTATAACGCTTTGGCCTTTTATGGAAGTACCTACACGGATAAAGATATTTTTTTATATTTATCACAGAAAATTCACAATGGCGGACATGAAATACTGTAATTTAAGAAATCTTGAAATATTTGGTATGTATGTATGCAAAAAAAAAGGCCTTTATAGATATATATATTGGCTTGTCTTGAATTGATTCATTATATTTCATGATAATGAATCAATTCAAGACAAGCCGTATTTATAATTTAGCGGCAAAACAATATGATTAAAACAGACATTGAAAAAAAACAACAGTGCTTACTAAACTGCTCACGAAATTTCTTTTATGCTGTAGGTACTAATTCTAAATACAATAACCTTAATAAAAATATTTTTTTTTATCATCATCAGCCCATATAGTACGTCCCTCTGCTGGGTACGGGCCTTCTTTACAACTGTAAGGTCTTAGTCCACAACGCTGGCCTAGTGCGGGTTGGCGAACTACCAAAAAAATTCCTAAGAAATTTTAAGTGTGCAGGTTTCCCCACGATGTTTTCCTTCACCGTTAAAGTATCCAAAATACCTCGTAACAGTAATAACATTCGTTTCCAATAGTGTATCTTCATGTTCTATCGTTGAAAAATTAATTATGCGTGTTGTACCAACATGTCGTAGGCGGGTTGTAGATCGGGTATTATGTTAAAAGGCTAGCCGGTTTTGACACCACATGGCTTCTAATTAATCATTCATCATATTAATTAGAAGCTGTTCGTTTGATTTTTTATAGCTAAACTAAGGCTTGTGGATCGGTTGGGAAACTGTATGTGACATCACTGATGTACCTAAGTTGACATAGTATGGATATCACGATGATTGAAGGCAAAACGGGTTACTGCTTTCTAGAAGCAAAGAGTTTTTGTGTTATATTTCTCGATTATCTTTCGGTATAAAATAGTGCGAGCGATTGAGTGGTCACTATTTCGGTTCCCAGTTCAGGCTAAGTGACAATATATTTTACGTTAGGAAATCTTAAATAGTTTTTTTTTCTATTAACGGCAGTAAGCCTACCAATTATAACTTGGATATATAAATATAATATGTGTCATGAATATCAAAAGATACAAGAATTTTCAATCTCACAGACACCTACTCAGACTTCGCCCCTCCGGGGGTGGGATGGTCCGTAAATGGATTTTCCCCGCGGAACAAAAAAAAAAAAAAAGAATAAATACAATCTATTATTTAATTCTGTATTTTTTTATATGCATAGATATCGATGCTACATTTTCAAAGTCAAATTAGAACCTTTATAAGGAACAGCAATAGCGTGGCCATTCTAAATCACTCCCACGTACATGATAACCTCAAAATCTACATTTCGCCCGCTAATGGCTTCGGAATCTGATTCACACTTGCGAATAAACACATTTATTAACGCAGGACAGACCCGTGGCGCAGTTGGCTAGACAACAGCTTGCAAAACGAGAGGCCGCGGGTTCAATCCCCGCACCAAGACAAATGTTTGTGTGATCCACAAATATTTGTTTCGGGTTTTTTTTTTATGGGAAAAGAGGCAAACGAGCTGGTGAGCCACCTGATGTTAAGTGTCTGGGTGTTTGAGACCGAAAAGTCTCTCTTAGTTTCTGATACCCACGACACAGGACTTGTATCCTAATGTGGGGTCAGAACTATGTATTTGACTGTTGGGTGTATTTATTTATTTATTTAGGACAAAGGTCAAGACTAAGTTAGAGAGAATAGTAGCACCCACCATGATACCGCGATTATACGATATAAAACGCGGCTTCTTAAAATCCTCACGTCCGAAAACGGCTGTTCTTCCTCGGTGGATGGCAAGCTTGCGTCAAGTCAGAATGGCCTCGGATTCATGGATACTCAAACTCCTATCGGCTGTCTCAGTTCTTAGGAATTCCATAGGTGTGTAGTCCGCCAACCCCCACTAGGCCAGCGTGGTGGATCATCATCATCATCAGCCCATATACGTCCCACTGCTGGGCACGGGCCTCCCCTACAACTGAGAGGGTTTGCCCCCGTGGTGCTCGTGGTGCGTGCCAGCGTGGTGGACTATCGCCTAAACTCTCTCAGTTGTGGAAGCTGCCCATACCCAGCTGTGGGATGTATATGGGCTAATAATGATTAATAATGAATATAGGTAATTGTAGTGTTCCTTCGAGAGGAATGGCAAGTTTTCAACTTTTCTGATCAAAACATTAAGTTTGGGACATTGGGACGTATATGCGCTTATGATGATGATGCCATCTAAACAATGAACTTTTTATAAAAGTCAGTACATCCGTGTACGGAATATTACATTTAAATCACAATTTTAATTATTTGACGAGGTTCAAGTATTTTGAAATGATGAATGGAACTTTCGTATATGGTTTTTAACGTAAGGAATTTGAAAGTTGGATTCTTATCTAAATCCTATAATTTATTGGGTATTTGTTCAATGTTTTTCGCCCGATACAACACACTTTTCTACCACTTTCCCTTAAGCCTACAATCTTTGCCGAAACCAAACTATCAAATAATCGCTTACTAATCTGTGAGGTGTGGATCTCGCTTTACACGCCATCTAAAATTGGAAAGTAAAGGTACAAGACGCCGCCCACTCGTGCGTGGGCCCCGTCCGCCATATCACAATGACACTTGGCTGTGTTTTACAGTTGGGTACACCCAGCTATCGCGTGATAGGCGTAAGCGATTTTTTATTTATAATTTTTATTCGCTGCTATACATTTCTGCACCTATTTTTAACTAATTGTTTTTTAGTCCTAACTTATAGGGGGCAAAGGCGGTACTTTCATAGAAGCCCAAAAGCGGTACACGTTAATTTTTTAATATCTAGTTTATAATTGGTTATTGTCGGGTTAGGATATTCTCATTTATATATAATAAATGAGAAATAAAGATTTAGAGCTTAAATATTAATATTTGTAATTTCGTAAAGCAAACTGGGCTTTTGTATCTTTTAGACAAGTATTTACCCAAATAACGTATCTAAATCTAATATTTTTTTCTCCACCGAATAATCAAACCTTAGGACTGTTGATATACACTATACTTCAATATAAAATTCATAGGCTAAATAAACCCCTGCACTTGCCTCACACAATCTAAAGCCAATACAGAACAGATGAAATATGCAGAAGGACAGTACAGATTTGAAATACATTTGCAATGTTGATCGATTCCAATAATTGCGGGCAGGACCGAGCGACGGACGATTCCTATGTACATACATTAAACACGATTTGTATTCATATAGGCCCGATTAGTTTCCAATATTTGGTACCGTTAGATCCGGCAAAATTTACGGAAGACTTGATGAGTTTGCGCAACGTCACTACATTACAACTGTTTTACACTAGAGTACATCATCATGCCTCTGGTCTCGCGGTACAAGTATGTGCCGTGCGATCTAGAGGTCCTGGGTTCGATTCCCGGGATGGGCAAAGTGTTATTGGGTTTTTCCATTAGGAAATTTTCAGTAGCAGCACGGAGTCTGGAATTGTGCCCGAAAAACGGCAATAGGCTCGCCCCCTATTACGTGGGACTGATACATACCTGGCGAAATGTGGGTGCAGAAATGCAGCTCTGCCTACCCGTTCGGGGAATACAGGCGTGAGGTTATGTATGTGTATTTACATCATCATCATTAGTCCATATACGTCCCTACTGAGCACAGACCTCCTTTACCACTGAGAGGGTACACTAGAGTACATACATATATATACTTATACCAGTGGCGGTACTTCCATAGAAGCCCAAAAGCGTTAAGCGTTAATTTTATAATGTCTGCTTTATAATAATTGTTATTGTCGGCTCAGTATATTCTCATTTATTTGTCAAACTGCTTCTGTTAAATAAATGATTTAAAGCTTAAATTAATTCGGAATTTCGTAAGGCAATCTGGGCTTTTGGGCTTCTATGGAAGTACCGCCACTGATACAAACGTGCATGTACGCTTTCAAAGGCAGGAATAGGTAGATTTCTTTACCTCAGTTTCGTCAAGTATTGAGTCCCAGGTAATAAAGGTGAGCTTATTGGCGATAATTTACCAGACATTGTGCTGTTACTGATAATTTTGTAAGAAGATGACACAATGATTCACGACCCGGGTATCGAAGCTCAGATTTCGGTAGGTTATGCTGCAAATCCCTAACTGTCTTTAATTATTTTTTAAATACAGTTTTAATAGGCAGTTTTACCACCCGAAGAGTCTATGAAGTATGTCTAACGGCAAGTAGGATTCCATATTGTCAATTACATTTCTTAGTGAAACAAGATATAAGGTTAAGCACACAGGAAAAAGATGGTATGACAATGCTGTGGTGCAGCTGGCTAGACAGCTTGCAAAATGTGACACCGCCGGTTCGATCCCTGCACAAGACAAATGTTTGTGTAATCCACAAATATTGAGTATATTTGTGATACCGAAAAATCTCTCATAGTTTCTTTATAAATAAATAAATAAATACACCCAACAGTCACATACATAGTTCTGACCCCACATTAACATAAAAGACTTGTGTCGTGGGTATCAGAAACTACGAGAGACTATTTGGTCTCACAAACACCCAGACCCGAAACAAATGCTTGTGGATCTACAAACATTTGTCTCGGTGCGGGGATCGAACCCGCGGCCTCTCGTTTCGCAAGCTGGTATCTAGCCAACTGCGCTAAGGTCACCAAATCTCTTTTCGCGACCAGAATAGTTTCGCAAAATTGAAACGGTAATAGGAATTCCAGAATAGACTTAAATGGCGTTATTTGGTTACAATTAAGAGCCACAATGACTCGGCGTTCGCGATGGGAGGACAATAATATACATCGGACTAATCTAGCCCAACCGTAATGAATTCAGACTGACAAATTACCACATTTAGATGTTAGAATCTTAAATTGTAAATGCTTTTGTATACGACACTACTCGACTATAAAATACCCATTGAAAATTGTTTGAATGTAACAAGTTAGTGTAAAATGGTAGCTTTAATGCTCCTTTTAATGTTTTAAAAAAGAAGGCTTAATCACTATACTCAAGCCTATATCCTCGACGGGGTAGGCTAAGATGTAATTTTAGACCCACGTTTCAAGACATTCTTTTTATTGTTATCCTCCAATTGTTTTTTTTTTTTCTTTTAATTTTATATTTATTTATGCTTTATAAATATAAAACTAAAAGAAAAAAATAATAATAAACAAAATAGTTAATAGTAATAAAAGTGATCAGAAGCATAGAGTGGGCGGTCACAATTTTAATATAATAATGAAATTATAGATTAAAGGATGTATCTACGCAAAATGTGTAATAAAAAAAGATATATGTATATTAGTACGTACTCTAAATACAATGAATATGAACAAGCATATAAGATCATCGTCATCATCAGCCGAAACACGTCCACTGTTAGACATAGGCCAAAGACTTACAATAAGATATAAGATACTCATATAAAAATATTTTTAAACTAAATATTCTCATCCCGCCTCCGCTCGTCACTAAAACCTAAGCAAAACTACATCATCATGAATGAGGCACATTTTTATAACACGTGAAATATATAACTTCTTGTCGGAACTCCATTACCAAGTATGGATTTAGTGGTTTTGCATAGAACAGCCGCTTGGAAACCGGTTGATTTTCTATACATAATAATTTTCTTTCACGATCTTTCGAAAGCCAGATGTTTCTGTTATAACACAATGCTTAGATATAATATAATTACGAAGATAAATCTTGAAAGGTAGGTGCAGATTCATCCTGCATCTACCTTTCAAACTTCTTTATAAGTACATAAGGTAGGACTCGAATCAACATCATCATCATACGTTCTACTGCTGGGCACGGACCTCCTCTACAACTGAGAGGGTTTAGGCCTTAGTCCACCACGCTGGCCTAGTGCGGGTTGGCGGACTACACACCTAAGAAATTCCTAAGAACTTTTAGGTGTGCAGGTTTCCTCACGATGTTTTCCTTCACCGTTAATATTTATTATATTTATTCTCAGCCTATCGCCGTCCACTGCTGAACGAAGGCCTCCCCAAGTAGGCGCCAACCATCATTAAATCATCACCATTCATCGTTAAAGTAAGTAATAATTATTTGTGAATACACACATAACTTCGAAAATTCAGAGGTGTGTGCCTGGGATTTGACCCTGCGACCGCCAAGATTCTCGACCGCGCGCCTAAACCCCGAGGCCATCAAAACTTACTCAAATATCATATCGTATGTACACCTATGACTTTTCCAAGTTATGTCTGCATTTTTGACGATTCATCACGCAGAATAAAGGAAGAAAAATTTATACGTAATAGTCTACTAGAAATTCCTTAAACATATTAATTATGGAGTCCACTAACCCACACTACACCAAATAACTAGACGTTTTTTTATAGAAAAGATATAATTGGGAACAAACCTTTTTTACTTCTTTAGTTAAAAGTAATTCGTCATCAGCTCATATACGTCCCAATTGTAGAAATTGAGAGGGTTTTATGCCTTAGTCCACCACGCTGGCCTAGTGCGGGTTGGCGGAGTCATTCGCTCTCTGATAATATAATCTCACTACCTACATCTTCATAGACATGATTCACGTTAATAAAACCTATTATAAAATGGACCAAACCAAAAAATATTCCACAAATATAAATCCATAAAGCTAGACACAAACGAGCAATGTTAATGTTTGGTTTCATTGATATTCGGTCGGTCCATTCACAGCGCGTGGGTCCCGCCCGCGGCGCCATTGTCTGCTCGCGTGTGGGTGGGCCTTATAATCGTTCGCATAATTACGCACCCGGTGACAAGTAAATTGAAGCCTTCGGTTTTGTGGAAACTAAACGAGGCCCAATTGATTGTTTCATTCATCGGCAGTCGGTTGTCATTAGGTGGTTACGCCGGTTGTATAGTAAAGGCTGGTCAGCGAGCAAAGTATTGTTGTTGTTAGATATACGTAACCGAAGTCGAAATAGTTGCATCTTTTTTACTATCGCGGAACTTGTCGGATACTTTGGATTGGGCCTCGCTTTGTCCAGGAGTAGTTTTATAAAAAAAAATCGCCAATTCTGTCGCTAACTGTATGTTCCCCAAAAGGGTTGGCAGATGGTCTTTTCTGCACCCACATTTCGCCAGGTATGTATCAGTCCCACGTAATAGGTGGTGAGAATATTGCCGTTGTTCGAGCTCAAATCCAGACTCCGTGCTGCTACTGAGAATTTCGTTATGGAAAACCCCTTGCTCGACACGGGAATCGAACACGAGACATCTAGATCGTAGAAAAAAATCTGCCTAATTCATCTTGATTCAAGCATATCCATGTTACATTAAAATCTGTCCCCGATGATTTATGCATAACTTTTTACAAGTTTCGTAAAACGCGGTACATGTTATGTCGAAATGAAGATAAAGTACAAAACGAGATTGGAGCCGCGCACCGGAAGGTGGCGTGTGGGTTGGGCCACTTGGCCGCCCGAGCACCGATGAAGATGCTTGCAGTTGCATAAATATGTTTTTAAAATGTCCAAGAAACAGACCCGTAAATCGTTTCTTAGAAAGTTTTGCTATCGATGCGCGTGCGTAACTTATTTGGACTTGTTTAAAGGTTTATTTGTTTGTTCGTTTTAAGTTGAGCTTTAGTTATTTGCAAAATTTTTGTTCTTATTTTCTTAAGATTCAAAACATTAATAAATACGAAAATGATTATTTCTAGATTGTGGGGATTAATTCCATTGAAATGCTAGTTTTCAAACTCATGCGGCACGCATATTATTTAGCATAATGTCCTAGTTGTAACAGTTTGCTTCATCAACCATAGTATAAGATAATATTAGTACCAATTAGTAGATCACAGAACAGCTGAATAAGATTAGAAGGGAAATAGACAGTATTTTGTATGGGGATGAGTGTCGCGGTCGCCGCTTGTCTGTCACCTATACCTACATTACACGACATAAAAATTTCAAACAAAAATAAAGGGCTATTGGTTGTCACACATTTATAAAAGTTTTGATAAATTACACGCTACCCGAATTATTAAGAAGCGGCCGTGTCAAACATATGACAGTCTAATCGTAGGTTCGGCACGCTCGTCATGCTGACATTTCCTTTCTAGTTTTATTCAACTGTTCTGTGTAGTAGAACTAGACACCATCTCGATGGTAACAGCTTTAAGTCCAAGGCTCACATCTCTTTATTTTCTAATAAATGTAAATATTCAATAATTATGTATGATTTGTTCTGCATTTACGGGAATATAACGTAGGACTTAAATGTGCGAAACGTGGTTGCAAAAATGCATCTCTCTCTTCGGAAATAAATGCATGATGTGTATATACATATATCGTTCTGTAAATGAAATCTAATTTGCTGATTTCGGGATAATTACCCAAATGCAACCACCGCCCACGAGAGGTGTAAAATCCGTCATAGTGACATTAGGTAATTATCCTGAAAATAACTTAATAGTTGTACATACATACATACATAATCTCACGCCTGTATTCCCCAAAAGGGTTGGCAGAGGTGCATTTCTGCACCCACATTTCGCCACGTATGTATCAGTCCCACGTAATAGGTGGCGAGCCTATTGCCGTTTCTCGGGCACATTTCCAGACTCCGTGCTGTTACTGAGAATTTTCTAATGGAAAAACCCAATAACACTTTGCCCGACCCGGGAATCGAACCCAGTACCTCTAGATCGCACGGCACATACTGGTGCCGCGAGACCACGAGGCAGTCAATAGTTGTCTCAAGAAATAATTTATTTCGACCATGGCAAGCCTTCAGTCTGCATTCCGGCGTAATGTCTATCAATTATGTTAATACCATTTAAATATTCAAAACATAACTATTAGTTTAAGTATGTATTTTATCTCTGCTGAGTGCGCTTTAATTGTTAAATTATGTGATGAACACCTTAATCTAGCAAATGGGATGTTATTAAGGTAGGACCGTTGTTTATGGTAAACAAGCTTATGCCAGTGGCGGTACTTCCATAGAAGCCCGAAAGCGTTACACGTTAATTGTGTAATGTCTAGTTTATAATTGTTTATTGTGGGGTCAGGATATTGTCATTTATATGTCAAATTGATTTTATTAAATAAAGATTACTTAAAGGTTATTATTCAGAATTTTGTAAGGCAAACTGGGCTTTTGGATTTCTATGGCAGTACCGCCCCTAGCTTATGCCCGTGGCTTTTCTCGCTATTCCTACTATTTTCATCATCATGAATCAAAAAACATCTGTTCATATCAGTCCTTCTAATATTATAAAAAAAAATCTTCAGAGATCATTTGTGATAAGGAGTAGTCTTTTTGGTCCCTATCCCACCACACACCCGCCACTGTAACTCTGTGCTCCAGGATCAACATCGCACAGTATTGTCGTTGAGCACTGAAGCTCAGCGAAACTAATAGAACCTAATTTGTCATGATCCTGCAACGAAATAATTCCGAAATAATATACAGGAGGAGTTGGAAAACATAGAGTTGTCCACTTCCCTCCACGGCAAAGCGGCACTAGGCTAGCGTGGCGGACTAAGGCCTAAAACCCTCTCAGTTGTAGAGGAGCCCCGGGCCCAGCAGTGGGACTTATATGGGCTGATTATGATGATGATGATCCGTAATATATCTATTGTAAAAAAGTTCATTAAACGGCTATTCTCTTAACTCACTCACTAATCCGTTGGTTAGCATATTACTCAGTCGGTTCTCTATGCCCAAAAATACCAACTTGCATCCTTTGTTTTTTAAAATTTCGAACGCGTGGAAAAAATAAAAAAAATTGAGCACGGGAAATACACAAAGGTTGTGAAATAAAAAAATATTCAGTTACCGTTCCGTAATACATGCTCCTAACAAACGGTTACACGCAACACGTATTTTTTCTTTTTTTTTCTTTTATCCCCGGTGTGGGTTATTCGTCGCGTCACGGATTTCCAGTCAAACATCAAAGAATTGGTAGCGATCGGTCCCTTCACACATAGCATTCGCAAACTATATTCATTGTATTTACATATGTTTTAAATCCTCAAACTGTTCGATTTTACCCTTAAAATTCTGTTCTGATTCTCTATGATGTCTGATTGTCTATGATGCCTTCTTATTTTATTTTTTTGGTATGTAATATTTGGATTAAGATTAAAGAAAAAAAATATAAAATGTTATCTCCTCTTTAACCAAGCAAAAGGTGTAATGATAAGTATAGAATGTAGTAAAATATGTTAATTTCTACTGTACATATTGATTGCCTCGTCGCATGTTACAAGTTTGTGCCGTGCAAGCACGAGGTCCCGGGTTCGATCTCGTGTCGGGCAAAGTGTTGTTGGGTTTTTCCATTAGGTAATTCTTAGTAGCAGCACGGAGTCTTGAATTGTGCCGGATAAATGCTCGCTAATAAAAATAAATGATAATTACGTGGGACGAAAACACAATTGGCAAATTGAGGTTATGAAAATGCATCTCTGTCTACCCTTTCGAGAAATACAGGCGTGAGTGTATGTTTGTGTATCGATGATGCTTAATGAAGACTTAATAGCAGAAGACTAAAATGTGCTTGCCAAGATCTGCCTTTTCTTACAAAAAAACAAAAAAAAACAAACATACATTTGACAGCCCCGTGGTGGAGTTGGAGTGGCTAGACACCAGCTTGCGAAACGAGAGATCGTGGGTTCGATCCCCGCCCGAGACAAATGTTTGTGTGATCCACAAATATTTGTTTCGGGTCTGGGTGTTTGTGAGAGCGAAGTCTCGCGTATTTTCTGATACCTACGACACAAGACTCGTATCTTAATGTAGGGTTACAACTATGTATGTGACTGTTGGGTGTATATTTATTTATTTACATAATGAAAATTATTTATTCTCGCACGGTACCAAAGTCCAACCTAAATACCAAAAGCCACTGTAGGCTAATTTACACATATTAATTGTGAGCGACGGCTGCGTGGGCGCTGCACATTCATCATAGAGAGCGTATCTCTTGAATCGACAATCATGAGTTTGGAAACACGTTGCCCAACTTTAATAAACGCATTACGAGCTAGCATCAGTGGCGGTACTTCCATAGAAGCCCAAAAGCCCAGTTTGCCTTTTAAAATTCCAAATAATAATTTTTAAGCTTTAAATCTTTATTTAATAAAAGCAATTTGTTAAATAAAGACCCCACAAAAAGCAAATATAAACTAGAAATTACAGAATTAACGGTCAGCGCTTTTGGGCTTCTATGGAAGTACCGTCACTGGCTAGCATAGGCCCTTGATCGAAGAATTCCACATACAACTCGGTGGTGGTACTTCCATAAAAGCCCAAAAGCCCAGTTTGCCTTACAAAATTCCGAATAATAATCTTTATTTAACAAAAGCAATTTGACATATAAATGGGATTATCCTGACCCCACATTAACAATTATAAACTAGACATTACACAATCAACGCTTTTGGGCTTCTATGGAAGTACCGCCGCTGATCTATACCTACCATAAATATGAATTTTATTACACCTAAAATTGTGTTTAAATTGACTTTAAAACATGAAGCACCTCATTGGTCTCACGGTATAATTGTGTGATCAAGAAATCTTTGATTGGTTTTCCAGGTCAAGCAAAGTGTTTTTTGAGTTTTTCATAAGGAAATTCTCAATAGCAATACCGAGTCTGGATATATCAGATAAACGGAATAAACTCACTCTCTATTTAGTAAAACGAAAACTCGGTTGGCGAAAGATGGATGTTAATTGTTGTCTACCATTTCTTACCAAACAATTATAAAACTACACAATTAACGTGTAACGTTTTTGGGCTTCTATGGAAGTACCGCCACTGATACAACTGTATAAATGAAAAGGGCTCAAATAAGTACCAGAATCAGATCTCAGCGTGAAAGTAATAAGTCGTTAATATTTTGATCATTATGAATCTAAAAAATACATACATATATAGATAACTGCCTCGTGGTCTCGCGGTACAAGTATGTGCCGTGGGGTTCGATTCCCGGGTCGGGCAGTGTTATTGGGTTTTTCCATTAGGAAATTCTCAGTAACAGCACGAAGTCTGGAAATGTGCCCGAAAAACGGCAATAGGCTCGCCCCCTATTACGTGGGACTGACACATACTTGGCGAAATGTGGGTGCAGAAATGCACCTCTGCCTACCCCTTCGGGGAATACAGGCGTGAGTTTATATACATACTCTCATGTCTGTATTTTCCGAAGGAATAGGAAGTTGCCCATTCCTACACCCACATTTCGCCAAGTATAAGCCCCACGGAATAAGGGGCGAAACTATTGCCCTTCTAAAAAACAGGGATAAATAGTTTACAGGCTAGTTTTTCGGTTGCAATCACGAAATGGAATTAATCAACCCAAGAGGTCTGGAGAACAATAGTCCCAGGGATTTATTTCTTTAACAAAAATTCATATTTAGGCGTGAAAGTCTAGTCATACATTAATTTAATAATAAAAACCCACTCTCGGTTCTTGAAAGACACACATAGGGACACTCACGACATCTGTAATTTTTTTAGTGTCTCACGTTATAGGGAACTAGCCGTGATGTTTTTTTAATAATAAACTCAATTACGCGGCCTTATGCGAGTCCGATATCTCTTGATAACATCATAGATTCAAGACACATTATGGGACAAAAACATTGACTGCCTCCTGGTCTCGCAACACAAGTATGTGCGATCAAGAGGTCCCGGGTTCGATTTTGGGCTCGGGCAAAGTAGTAATGGGTTTTTCCATTAGGAAATTCTCAATGGCAGCATGGAGTCTGAAGTCTGGATATGTGCCCAAAAAACGGCAAAAGCGTCCAATACAAGATTCATCCTAATACTGTTACTGTGACTCTTGTTAGATCACATATGCACACCTTATTTTAACCGTTAGCTGGTATATTAAATCCTTAATTGCAAAGCACAAAGCTAACTGTTTTCACTTAAATGAATACTGGAACTAAACAAAACTAAAAAGGATTTTTGCGCAGACTATTGCGATAAAACATCCATCGGGGAACAAAGCGTTTCCCGTTCAACCGTTAGAAACAATCCCTTGTGCCGACTATTAGAAGCGGTTTTTTTTTCTAATCCCACGCCCCAACTGTGGGATCTGTATTTATCGCGCCAATGTTCAATTTCAGCTTTAATGCAAAAGTGCAGTGGAAATGTAAAATCGCGTGTTACCGACAGAAGGACAGGTTCATTTGAATTGTGGATTGAGATTTCTACCTGTACAATAATTATATTATGCCAACTCGCACTAGGCCAGCGTGGTGGACTAAGGCCTCAACCCTCTCAATGGTAGAGGAGGCCTGTGCCCAGCAGTGGGACGTATATATATTATAAGAAAAATTATGGGAGAAATTAATTGCTTTAGCATAAGCTCTAGATTGCGTAGGACTTAATAATTGAAAATGAGACTCGATCTCTTCCAGCTTCCTAAACAATTGGGTATGTACCTAGCCTTGAAAAAATGTATGGTGTTTTATTATATGGCCCCGCGCCATAAGTGTATAGCATATGGTCTAAAGGGTCTAGTTTCGATTCCCGTTCAAGTAGAAGAGTTATATGGTGTCTCCATTATGAAATTCTTGGTAGCAGCACAATTTCTGGTTATGTTTGTGAAAATAAGTATCAGACTCGCCTCTATTATATTAGACTTTAAGCAGTTAAATATACCTTTGTCCCAACCTTTCAGGAATATCCCCATATACTACGTATAATCACTACGTCAATAAATCGAAAAATATCCACGCGAAGACCAATCACGCTTCTTTTGAAAGGCCGACTACACACCGAACAAACGTGTTAGTATTAAACAAAACAAGCTGAAGTGCGGACAATAGCAAGAGCTCGGGACACACACGCTTTGTTTATAGCCAGCCTGTTCTCCGAACAATGGCGAGTAGCCCGACTGACCGCGGTTATTATATTTTTGTATCACCCGGGGACCTCGGTTGATTGGATGCAACGCAGCGTGAGAGAGATAAAATTACTGCTACGCTGTATGGGTGAATAGGGACGTCATTACTTAGGCAGAATGGTGCAGGTCTTGTAATAGATGAAAAAAAATTAGTAAGTTTTTACACTACATTTTTTATTTCTTTAGGGGTATTGTAGTGAGTAAAGTAGTGATGGAGTCGAGGTTTAGGCGCGCGGTCGAGAATCTCGGCGGTCGCGGGTTCAAACCCTAGGCACACAACTCTGACTTTTGTAAGTTATGTATGTGTGTATTCACAATGAATTATCACGTACTTTAACGGTGAAGGAAAACATCGTGATGAAACCTGCACACCTAAAAGTTTTTAGGTGTGTAGTTCGCTAACCCGCACTAGGCCAACGTGGTGGACAAAGCCCTAAACCGTCTCAGTTGTAGACGAGGTTCGTACCTAGCAGTGGGACGTATATGGGCTGATAATGATGAATTTTAGTGACCAGTGTCCCTCTACTCCTCTCTTTCTTACTTCAACGGCAGGTAATAAGACAGTAAATTGCAAATTGCATATTATTAACATTAGATGGGTAGAAGAAAGTACTTTAAAAGCTAAAATTAAGCAATCCTTATTTCTATATGAGGGCAGATTGAAAATAAATCAGTGATTTATTTAGGAGCGAGTCGATTCGTCATTGTCATCAGCCCATATTCGTTCCACTGGGTGGGCCTTGTCTACAACTGAGAGGGTTTAGAGCTTTGTCCACCACGCTGGCCTAGTGCGGGTTAGCGGACTACACACCTAAGACATTCCTAGGAAATTGGTTTAGTCAGTTTAGAAATGAGGTAGTTTAGTGAGTTTATACTTATAAACTCACTACCTCATTTCTAAATTGACAATCATGAGCAAACCTGCACACTTAAAGAACTTTCTTTAAGTGTGCAGGTTTGCTCATGATTGCGTGATTTTGACGCGACCGCGCCCCTAAATCTCGAGGCCAATAACCATCATAAGTTTTTATTTTAATATAGTACGAATATTCCAACATAACAATCAAAACAAAAAGGCGATAAAAATCTATTTCCTAGCACATTTTTCCGTCACCCACAAGCTTTTCACACGCGTTATACCAACCTTTAAAGCCACCGCTTAGTTCACATCAAAAATTCTTAACCGCACAATACATTTCACGCTGGCGAGGTAAAATTAATTTTCTTCGTAATAGACTATTTTGCCGCACACGTAGCGCAGTCCGCAGTATTAGTGATTCCCTGTGTGGCTCATTTCCTTCATTACAAGTCCCTCTTGCATGCTAACTACGCTCATTTACAGATTAAGCCGCACAATTGATTTAAAAACGATAGTACTGCCTATTTAGTCTCTATTTATGGGATAATGTGTTAATCTGTGCTTTGTATGTCATCGAGTATCCTTATTTAATTAGTTCCTGAGATAAATATGCGATTAAAGGCCTCGAGGTTTAAGCACTCGATCGAAAATCTCGGCGGTCGCGGGTTCAAATCACACACCTCTGAGTGTTCAAAGTTATGTGTGTATTCACATTAAATTATCAAGTACTTTAACGGTGAAGGAAAACAACGCGAGGAAACCTGCACACCCAAAAGTTCTTAGGAATTTCTTAGCGTGGTGGACTAAGGCCTAAACCCTCTCAGTTGGAGGACGTGGGACGTATATGGGCTAATAAGGATGAAGATGGTAAAATGGCTTGGACAAATAGTTTAATGCTATTTTTTTGTCTCCTGTCACTGCGATCTGTTGCTCTGAGGACATTTTTCAGTGGGTGTGTTTGTGAGTCACTGTCATGGTCGGCATGCGACCAGTATCGCATCCTATTTTATTTTATTGAATTTTCAATATGTCCGGCATCTTACGCCTGAGTCCGCGTATCGTTTGGTTTTTTCCATCAGGGTAGTTGTTCGGGTGGTTTCTAATTCTTTCTTGTAGGATTGGGTGTGGCGAAGAATTTTCTGTTTGATTGTGGTTATACGTAAGTCGTGATG
Source organism: Hemaris fuciformis (assembly GCA_907164795.1). Lineage (NCBI taxonomy): Eukaryota > Metazoa > Arthropoda > Insecta > Lepidoptera > Sphingidae > Hemaris > Hemaris fuciformis. The sequence continues at coordinate 5,684,294 of OU015454.1, forward strand.
AAGTTTTGTTGGTGACGAAGGGGCGTTGGTAATTGTTCTCAGCATCTTGTTTTGAAACCTTTGTATGATTTCGATTTTGGAATGAGAGACTGTTCTCTAGAGTTGTATATCGTAAGTCCAAGATGACTAATGTCCGAAAATGGCGGATTTTTTTTTCTCTAATCTGAAGTGGAGGGTTTAATCGCAGAGTGATTATGTCATACCCATTATTTAAAATGATAGAAGTTGTTATCAATTACTGGTGAAACATATTCTAACACAGAATTAAAATAAATTAAAATACATATCCACAATCTGCGGAAAGCTCTACACGATACTAATTAGCGATAGCGCGCATTAAACAAATTCCATAATAGAGAAAACATAATGCTGTGCATATGCGAACTTCCGCCGTAACGGCGTTCGAGCTTAAAAGCTTTTGCGGATAATCGCGTCGTTAATTATATGGTGTAAGCCGTTATAGTCTAATGAAACTGTATTACGAGTGAAATATTGGACGTTGGTTGCCTTACGCTTTTGTAATAATTTGACAGCCAGTGCAGTTGGCTAGACACCAGCTTGCGAAACGAGAGGCCGCGGGTTCGATCCCAGCACCGAGACAAATGATTGTGTTATCATCATCAGCCCATATTCGTCCCACTACGGGGCACGGTCCCCTCTACAACTGAGAGGCTTTTAATCCACCACGCTGGCCTAGTGCGGGTTGGCGGACTACACACCTAAAAAATTCCTAAGAACTTTTAGGTGTGCAGGTTTCATCACGATGTTTTCCTTCACTTATTAATATAGATGGAGCAACAAGTTATAACTAATATGGTCTTTACCTATTCACCACTTAAGCCGGCATAGTGTAATTTTTTTACATCCAATAATTGTTCTGCGTTCCGAAAGCCATCGTGTATGCTAATGGCGCCTGGACAAAGTTTAGCATTAATTTGCATTCTACGTGTTAATTTGGGATTTTGGCGAAAACTGTACGGAGTCACGGGTAAGCGTAATCTAAACATATTGCAGGCTATATAGTTTTCCAAGCGTGATGTTCTGACTCGCAGAGAATGGATTTTTTGGCTTATCAATGCCTTAAATTGATGAAGATTGTTGTGTGATGACTGGTATGTGAGACCTACAGGATTATTTTTATAGTTAAGTATCGATCTCCATCATTATTAGGTATTATTATTTTTAATAAAAGTTTACAAAATTATTTTAGCGCCCGTTAAACGACAATATGCACCCTATTGACAGCTCCGTGGCGCAGTTAGCTTGCGAAACGAGAGGCCGCGGGTTCGACCCCCGCACCGAGACAAATATTTCGGGTCTGGATGTTTGTGAGACGATAGAGAGATAAGCTGAGTATACAAACTCTCAGTTGTAGAAAGGAACTAGAAATATTCCCTATAAATGGCAATAGACTTGTGTTTACGAGTTCCTACTCCTTCAAATACAATGTAATATATATTTACACCTATAAATATAAGTATTCATGTCATAACAAAAGCAGGTACAGTGTACACCCACCCCAGACAGTTTCATCATCATCATCATCATCATCAACCCAATGCTGGGCACGGGCCTCCTCTACAATTGAGAGGGTTTAGGCCTTAGTCCACCACGCTGGCTTAGTGCGGGTTGGCGGACTACACACCCAAGAAATTCCTAAGAACTTTTAGGTGTGCAGGTTTTATCACGATGTTTTCCTTCACCGTTAAAGTACGTGATAATTCAATGTGAATACACACATAACTTCGAAAAGTCAGAGGTGTGTGCCTGGGGTTTGAACCCGCGACCGTCGAGATTCTCGACCACGCGCCTTAACCTCGAGGCCATCACGACAGACAGTTTAATATACGGTAAACACAACACAAGAGGCTAACTAGTAAATGCACAAGTATCGCATTATAACATTATTAGTTGGGGGTGTAAGTAGCAACCGCGAACTTGCGTCGACCAACTTTGAATGTGATATGTTGTGAAGATTGTTCGCTCGTGAACAACTTACACTTTCTGAAGACTGAATGAGTATAAAGGGCGCGCTTGGTAGTGTAAGGTTCGTTCACCGTTTTGTCAACGTATTGAATTCTACATACATACATACATAAATTCACGCCTGTATTCCCCGAAGAAGTAGGCAGAGGTGCATTTCTGCACCCACATTTCGCCGAGTATGTATCACATACATACATAAACTCACGCCTGTATTCCCCGAAGGGGTAGGCAGAGGTGCATTTCTGCACCCACATTTCGCCAGGTATGTATCAGTCCCACGTAATAGGGGGCGAGCCTATTGCCGTTTTTCGGGCACATTTCCAGACTCCGTGCTGTTACCGAGAATTTCCTAATGGAAAAACCCAATAACACTTTGCCCGACCCGGGACCTCTAGATCGCACGGCACATACTTGTACCGCGAGACCACCTCCAAAAGGTGGTAGAAATGATTTTTCTTAATATTGCGCCTCGTGTAATTTAAGTATGATAAGTAGTGATGGCCTCGAGGTTTAGGCACGCGGTCGAGAATATCGGCGGTTGGGGGTCAAACTCCAGGGTGTGCCTGTACCTTTGACTTTTCTGAAATGAAGTTATGTGTGTATTCACAATGAATTATTACTTACTTTAACGGTGAAGGTAAACATCGGCACACCTAAAAGTTCTTAGGAATTTCTTAGGTGTTTAGTCCGCCAACCCGCACTAGGCCAGCGTGGTGGACTAAGGCCTAAACCCTCTCAATTGTAGAGTACGCCCTGTGTAGATATGTATTTTTTTAATATTGCGCCAAGTTATAAGCCGTTTACTGGGTACATTTTAAACATTATTATACAGGGTGTATTCAGACCGTGATCGGAAACGAAGGCAGGTAATAGCTAAAGTGATTACAAACCCCCTGGCGTTAAAGAAAATTCTGACAAAAAATAAAAAAAATTACATTTTCCATACAACCATCGGTATTAAATGTACGCGGTTTGTATGGAAAATGTAATTTTTTTTATTTTTTGTCAGAATTTTCTTTAACGCCAGGGGGTTTGTAATCACCTTAGCTATTACCTGCCTTCGTTTCCGATCACGGTCTGAATACACCCTGTATATTGTTGGCCTGGGAATCGAACCCCGGACTCGCTCGCTCGGACGTGGGACTAATAACTACCCGGCGAAATGTGAATACAGAAATGCACTTCTTCTTACTCCTTCAGGTAATACTGGCATAAGGTTATGTGAAATCCTTCTAGTTATTGGTAAATCATAAAATTATACCGATTACGACATGCTCACTGCCTACGCTTTATCAGAGACCTAACAGATGCTTCCCAAGTGAGTCATGTGCAGTTTTAAAATCATTTTCGGCGTAGGATAGATATCATTAGTGTGCCTATTGCAGTGTTGGGCAAAAGTTAATTGAACTAACAATTAACAATTAATTAATTGTTAATTGTTGCCACTGCAATTAACAATTAATTAATTGTTCCTTGTCATTTTCACAATAGCAATTGATCAATTGTTAATTGCAGTGGCAGCAATTAACAATTAAATTAATTTCAATTAACTTTTGCCCAACTCTGGCCTATTGCTATCTTTTGCTCGCGACTTCCATTGCTGACTGTAATATTTTTGTTCGCAAATGTGTTAATCAAGTTATTACACGCTTATATTGCAGATACTATATCATGCGCTAGAGAAACATATTATGTAGTTTAAATAAATAAATTAATACACCAAACAGTCACATATATAGTTCTGACCCCACATTAAGATACAAGTCTTGTGTTGTGGGTATCAGAAACTACGAGAGACTTTTCGGTCTCACAAACACTCACATCCGAAACAAATATTTGTGGATCACACAAACATTTGTCTCGGTGCGGGGATTTGACCACGCGGCCTCACGTTTTGCAAGCTGGTGTTTGGCAACTGCACCACGAACACTGTCAGATGCAAAAAAGTGTACCTACATATAAATTATTAAAAATAATACATAATGTACAAAGTTACAAACAATATCATTATCTTCTAAAACATTCACAAAACTATTCGCCAGAATAAACAAAATTACTACAAAATATTTCAAAAAAAGAATGCGACTACTAACTTAAAAATATATTAACTCCATTCATGTGAAAACGTAGTACCTACATAAAGTTTCTGAACGCTTGATTATGCATAGAACCTGCATGCAGATGCAAAACTATTCTATTATCGGTAGATTACATCTAGTTAAAAGTGAACGCACCCACTACCCATACATCACGACGCGATAATTGTAAACACAAACTATATAATACAAATCCATTACCGTCTTATTAGCGTTAAATTAGCGAGGCATCCTCACTGCGCGCTCATTGTATTTAAACTTTAATCCGAACGTCGCGGTCGACTTTTCCACGGTGCATACAACGTATGACGGTAACAATTATTTTGTAATACAATTTGAGCTCTGAGCTTACGTGGCAGGGTTTATTTTTGATTGTGTGGATAGGAAAGGATAAGCTGTAGTGCTGAGCGCGCAATTTCGAAATGTCACGAGATTCGGTTTATTATTTTCACCCACGCGCCCATTCAAATGGTCTGTGTATGCAGGTAAACCGGTTCTGTATTTCGTACTATGGGAAACGGATCCGATAGGTGTTGGTGGAATTGTGTTACTTTTTACATTTATTGCGCCGCGCAGATAATTATCAATACGCCTTGATGTTTACAATTATGTTCATTTTTTCTTTATTATTGTCAGTTGACAATTCATTGTGTTATGGCATCTTAATAAAAAATTAATTCATTAAAACGATATTTATGTTATTATTTGTTGGTAGCTATCATAAATTTTAATTTTAAATTGGTGCTTTTTTACTTTGTAAAAAAGAATTAGCATTTTTAAAATTTACATATTAGTAATATATAGCGCAATTTTGAAGCTTTATTTTGTTATTTTGTCGTTTTTAATCTGAGGTTGACATATTTAAAAAAAATCTTGCAATTATTTCAAACATAGAATTATATAAAGTGCGTCTACTCGCAGCCACGTGCATGTCATGTGAATGAAATCATATATACAAGAACCTTTCTTATTGGCAGATGTGTAAACTTATGCGATGTCAAATACAGCTGCTCAATAATTATTTATTTGCCATGGAAATTTGATTTGCCAAATTCGTCCATAAATGCAGCTGTATTTTTTTTATTGCTTATATTCAAAACACATGAAGTCTCTGTTAGCTATATTTTCATACAACTTATGAAAGAGACTAAAATATAAAGTGAGATATGTATGATCTGAATTTAGTATTGCCAATTATCATCGTTATCAAGTTTATTATTCAATATTGTTATAGATGGAATTGTCAGTTTAGCACATTAGGCGTTAATTTATTAAACGTGAACTAACAAGGATGACTGTAAACAAAGTTTATTTCATATTACTATAAATTTTTGTAACAATAACAGATTATGCTTTTTTTATTTTTATTAGCTTAATAACCTTGTCTGATTTATTTGCGCTTGTAATGAGTTACTTATATTTAGTAAATCGATAGGGTAGAATTACAACAAATAAGCACGGTAAACAACCAAATCAATTAAAATCTTAGACATTTTTAACAAACAATTAGCTAATATATCAAGCGTACTTAATAAAAACAAATGAGGTCCAATGTTAACAAACATTGGCTTAATTAAGTAATACACAAAGTAGCAGCTGATGAATGGCCCGTGGTCCGTACCCAAAACATTTTCTAAGCCTTAATGAGTCAATCGTTAGTTCATTACACTCACCTTTCCGCTCTAATGATCGCTCATTGTCAACAAATCGGCGCGCGCCGCGGCGGCGCTGGCGCGGGCACAACACTATGCATGACGTCACTTCCTATTACACTCCATTCATGAAAGTAAATCGAGCGTTTTACATGACATCGGGCACTAATTTCGGTTTTTGTCGCGGCCAATCACTATCACTGGTTCAAATTTCGAACGAGTTGATTTCTTTTTTTTCTTGTTTTTTTTTCGAACAAGCGTGTGTGTCAGTCGGCGTGCGCGCGCGTTTGAGCACGCGCCGAAGCCTCTACGTCGCCCCCGCGATTTTTGACGCGTGGGCGCCCTACCGGCTCCCAAACCGAATTTGCGTAATAAGCAACAAACAAAAACTAAATAAAAACATATAAGACGACCATCTGCGGCGGGGGATCGCATGAAAATGGCGAGCTTTCTTTATAAGCGGTATGTTAGAATTTTAAATGAGTATCGAATAATGCATTCGACATAAAAAGCTATCGGCGTCCACTAACAATATTATGTGAGCCGGTGCGTTGGGCCCTCGTTGAGGTGCACCATGTATGGTGAAACGGGTTCGTCTGCGGTGCCACACGTTTCGACTTTTTGCCGAGCGGTTACAGGAAAGAGCTGCGCACTTGTCCGATGTAAACAGACCCCTTTCATACTTCACTTCCATTTTCGTTTCGGTACAGAGCTAAGGAATATCGAGTGTCAGCGTAGAGTGGTCGGTTCGCGCCGAGGAAGGAGCATTGTGCAGATCGTCTGCTTGCAAGCCACGTCTTGAAGCTGGCTTCATACATTGGTAATGAAATCGTCGTTGCAATAGCACGTAATTAGACATCTCTGAGTGCAAGCCGCATGTCCCTTGTTGGTGAACGTTTTGTGCCAATTTTATTCAATTCTATAGATTGGAGGTGTTTAATGAACGCAGTGTATTGGGGCAAAAGAATAATATGGCGAATGTAAAATGAGAAGAAGATTCAATTTTCAGACTTGAACAAATATTTATGTTCATGATCATATACAACTTTAAGCCTGAGAACGTACCTTCGAATGCATTTAACTAAGGTTTTTCGGCATTACAGACAGATGCATATCCTTACTTTTCATATGATAGTACAAATTTCCACGGCGCGTCCCGTCTGTCTGCTCGTTATAAAATCAAAAATACTAAATAAAAATATGTGAGTTTTACTAATTTGCAGCACGATTCAAAAGGAAAAAGGCTTTGTGCAATTTGTTTCAAAAATAACGATCATTTGTCCGATCCGCCAACCCACACTAGTGGACTAAGGCGTAAACCTTCTCAGTAGTAGAGGAGGCTCGTGCCCAGCAGTGGGACGTTTATAGGCCGATGATGATAACAATTATTGTTTATAGGTACTTATTTCTTTATGAGAAGTATAGTTTAGGTGTCGTGTTTGGAGTTAAATGATGCGTAAATGCTATACAATTAAAAATTTATTTTATTTTTTTATTACAGAAAGGAAAAGAACAACAAGTAGCTTTGTTAATATACCTTAAATACACATGTACCACCCACTACATTTTCCACGGATTACATTTACCTACTATATTATAATCGTAGTAAGAGAACGAAAGATAAACACCCACGCTTCGCCATCGAATCTAGTTAAGTTGCTTAAAAAACTATACAATTCTCAAAATTAAACTAAATTCCCCTAAATATTGACGCAGCATCAATTCTGGATGGATCATCAATATGGATTGCGCTAAAGTAACAGCTATATATATGTTTCAAACATTCGATGAAATTGTGAAAATCTGAAAAAATATAAAATATCATCATCATTCATTCACTTGCCCTGTTCCCAATTTTATTTGGGGTCGGCGCAGTATGTTTTATCCTTCCAAAAATATAAAATATATTGACCGATTTAATACGATCAATATTGGTTCCAATCAGATCACTAATTCACAGTTATATTCAAGTTTTTTTTTTACTTTTGCTACATTGAGGTTAAGCTTTTATGTAAGTTATGTTATAGTTTATAGATATTTATATGCGGAAACGCCTTATTATTTTTTAGCAATTTATGTAGGTATTAGGATAGCTAGATATTTATATAACTGTTTGTTTCCCTGATGAAATAAAATGAATAAAAAAAAATAATCGAATAGAGTACAAATACAATGCACCCAAGCAAAACATGGCGAGCAGTTTTATCTTGTATGGTATTATCCGATTGCTATGCACCAAGCACGCTCCTCTGACCAACTCGCGACGGATCGGTGTTGTAAAATTCAATCAGAACTTACCAGAGATAAATGTTCCAAGGATACGCACGTTTTTGGACCTCGTGCGTTTTACAGGCAGTCCTTTTCTGTTCAGTTATATTTTTGACTAGCTTTGTTAAAAGTTCTTGTGATCATCACCTATCTATACGATAAATATGATTTTTTTTACAGATAAAATTGTGATTATGGAATGAAATTGTGATTGTGCGATTTCGAAGTCTTTGGTTGGTTTTCCAGGACAAACAGTTTTTTTTTAGTTTTCTCTTTGGGAAATTCTCAATAGCAATACCGAGTCTGTAGATATCAGATTAACGGCATAAGCTCACTCCCTATTTAGTGAGACGAAAACTCAGTTGGCGAAAGATGGATGTTAATTGTTGTCTACCATTTCGAGGATATAAGCATGAATCTATGCATGCATGTATGTATATCATCAGCCCATATACGTCCCACTGCTGGCACGGGCCTCCTCTACAATTAAAAGGGTTTAGGCCTTACTCCACCACGCTGGCCTAGTGTGGGTTGGGGGACTATACACCTCAGAAATTCTTAAGAGCTTTTAGGTGTGCAGGTATCCTCACGATGTTTTCCTTCATAGTTAATAATGCCTGGTACAAGCCTCTAAAAAAACTTCTAATGTACATACATAGACACAAGAACGCCATTGTTCCCCAGTTTTTATTTTCCATTGGCAAGCTATCTTTAATCAATGATTGATGAGGCTGCGTGCATTGCTAATCTAGATTGTTGAATAAAACTGTATATATTTGTGGCCATAATAGTACTTCTGTCAGACTCGGCGCCATTGGATGTCAAGCGATCAATTCTAGAAGCTGTTGCAACTATTATATGAATTTTTTTGTAATAATACTGCCTCGTGGTCCCGCGGCACAAGTATGTGCCGTGTGATCAAGAGGTCTTGGGTTAGATTCCCGGGTCGGGAAATGTGTTATTGGGTTTTTCCATTAGGAAATTCTCAGTAGCAGCACGGCGTCTGGAAATGTGCCCGAAAATCGGCAATAGGCTCGCCCCTATTACGTGGAACTGATACATACCTGGCGAAATGTGGGTGCAGAAATGCACCTCTGCCTATCCCTTCGGGGAATACATGCGTGAGTTTATGTATGTATGTTTTTGTACTAGCGGTTGTGCTAACTCTGCCCGGGCATATTCTGGAATTCCGTGCTCATTCAATGGGCACACTAAATTTTTAAGGTCTAAGCAGTAGCCTATTTCCTTCCCCAGGCCAGGCCAGCAGGCTATGTATGTCCATACCAAAAATCATTCAGGTTGGTCAAAAAGTTTTAAAGATAAATCGTAAAAAACAAACGCAAATTATACCTTTCTTCATTATAGTATTTGTATACATGAGCGCACAGAACAGCTGAATAAGATTAGAAGGGAAATAGACAGTATTTTGTTTTTGTATGGGGACAAGTGTCGCCGCTTGTCTATCGTTCATATAATGTCAAACTGCTGGGCACGGGCCTCCTCTACAATTGAGAGGGTTTAGACCTTAATCCACCACGCTGGCCTAGTGCGGGTTGGTGGACTACCATAATTAGCAGCAACACGGAGTCTGATAATATCCCTCTTAAACGGCAAAAAGGGCGCAGACTGTTAGCTATAATAAATTTGCGGAACATGAATGTGGAAATACACTTCTGCCTACCTTTTCACGGATATAATTATGAATGTAAATATGTATGTATACAAAAAATCAGAACAAATACTAGAAAAGTATTAACCAATAAAATTACTCTAAATAAAACTTATCACAATAAAGGCATCAGACCTGCAACCTTTCGTTTAAAAACGGCATTACACTAACGTAGTAGAAAGTGATCTATATAATAAACATAATAGGTAACTCTTTATTAATTACGAAGGTTTTTTTTACAAAAAATATTACAATGTTAAGGCCTTCTTTAAGGTATTACTATACTTGTGCCAGAAGACCCTGCTCTCTCATGAGCAATATAAATTTAAAGTATTAAAATCATATATATATATATATATATATATAACATATCCAAGACACGTAATTAAAAACTAAAAACATTTGACATAAAATCAATTGAAATAGAAATTAAAAACAAATAAAAAATCTTACAATTTAATATTACCTGTGCGTACAATTTAATAGAGAGCATAGATCATGTTGTCTCCTTATTCGTTCAATACAGTTGTACCGATACAAGGACTTCAGGAATATCAAGGCTTTGATTGCAGCCCTAACAGGATTATTCGACCACCCGAAACATGTTCTGAGACGACAAAGGGTATCTATGTCACTAATACATAGTGTTACTGCCTGTTATGGAACATTTGAAAGTGTAAAACAAAAGTCAGTTTAGACTTCGCTTATGAATAAGATTTGTGGATTCGATATTCTGATAGAGACACATAATTTCGTAATTTAAATTCGAGTATTTGTTTTGGATGGGAAAATATTTTATGTATGAAGTGCAGTTTAATGGACATATGTTTATGTTTATTTAGTTTTACGTAAACAGAGTTTTGGAAAAATAATTTGTTTTACATAGTACCAATTTATTAACACCGTAAAATCAGATTCGTGATGAAAGCGCCTGAACAAAAGTTGATAGCAATATTTTCGTTGCTTTTAAATTGCTCACATGTAATAGTCAGGCGTCAAATTTACTTCAACAATGTACATTTATTTTACTGCATGCTTACCTCGATTTATTGTTTGTATCAGATAATCATCTAATTAGACTTGCATTCGTAAGCTGAAAGCTAATTGGTTTGCCAGTAAATCTGCATCAATACGCGGCCATGTATGAACCTAGTCCATACACGTAATCAGGATTAGATTTTCAATATGTTTGTTTGGTTGTGTCATTCCATCTTGTTAGTATAAAAAATAATAATGATTAGCTGTAGCATTAGGTATTTATGATCATCAACTTAGAACAAATCGTTTAAAATGCTTTCGTGGCTTAAATCATCATATACAAATAATGTCAAGACTCCACGCAAAACTTCAAGATTCTTGAAACTTTATTTTATTGTTGCTTTTTATATAAGTACACAATATGTTGAAACGGTTTTACAGTCAGAATACACGCAAGCGGTCTGCATCTTGGGACCTATGTGAGATATTCAATCCAACTTATATTTATTTAGGAATTTAATGATAATTTGGGATATTTAACGGAAACCTATGTCCAGAAAAGCTAGTAGTAGGATATAGGATTTAACTCAATTGATTTGGGATCATCATCCTGAAATAGATACCATGATTGTCATCATCATCATCAGCCCATATACGTCCCACTGCTGGGCACGGGCCTCCTCTACAACTGAGAGGGTTTAGGCCTTAGCCCACCACGCTGGCCTAGTGCGGGTTGGCGGACTACACACTAAGAAATTCCTAAGAACTTTTTAGGTGTGCAGGTTTTATCACGATGTTTTCCTTCACCGTTAAAGTATGTGATAATTCATTGTGAATAAACACATAACTTCGAAAAGTCAAAGTGTGCCTGGAGTTTGAACCCGCGACCGCCGAGATTCTCGATTGCGCGTCTAAACCTCGAGGCCATCACCACGTTTATACTTACTTCTATATTTTTACTTTTATTACGTTTATGCTTGTTATAAAATGAATTAATTAATGAAAATCCTTAAAAAATCACTTTCACATTCAGGCATATCGCAATATAATTTCGCACACAACATAGAAGGTCTAATCTAGAAAAAAAAACGATGAGAATAGCTTTCCTCATGTATAGTTTACAATACAATGATACAGAGATTATTATTGAATGCACATTCATGAAAAAGTGTGTGTGTACTTATGTACACGCGTTAGCAGTTATACCACACGACTGAAGTAAAACTTATAAATACGCCCAACAGTCACATACATAGTTCTTAGTTTACATAATAACATATTACTTTTTTGAACGCACTCATAAATATTTGACAACTAATAAATATGTCAATTCCTTTTTATTACCGTCACTATTCTACTTTTTTTTAATCTAAAACATATAAACTTTTTTTGAAAAGTATTCTATCCGAAACATATTAAAGCCTTTCTGATCCATTTGACACTTACATTTAACATAGGCAGCTTCAATCTGTCAATTATATTGGAGCACATAGGCAGCTTTAACGTCTTACCTTTTGTGTTACAGTGATGCGCGCGCATCTTAATGTTTCACTCTCATCATTGTTATAACGCGCTTAAAAAAGTATAACTTCAAAAATAAAAATCATAAGTAAACATATAAACAATATACATATAACTAATTCGTAACCCTCAATACTAGAGAACGCATTTGCTATTAAGAGGCGATACAGAAGGCGACTCATTCAAACTTCTCTCCGATTATGATGAATCAATAGTAACTTTGAAAACAATACGTAGCTATTGAACATTGTGTGTAGGCTCTTGTGACTCACAATCACGTTTATTGACAAAGCTCCGACATCTGGTTCCCGGTCGGATCAGTCCAATTAAGTATACCGAGGGGCGGACTTCAGACAACTCTGGCTGCAGACTCCCAGACGATATAAAGAATATTTACAATAAAACGGGTGGCACTCCGGGAGTGTCGGCAGAAATGAAAACTTCAATATTAACGTTGTGCATTTTTGAATGTTTTGGAATGGCCAGGGAATAATTTCCCATGAATTATTTTATCAGTATAAAAGTACTATCATTTGCGTGGTAAAATACAATATTTATTGCGCCATCGTACACAAACATGACAATTTATATTATATAATGCGTCTTAGGCATTTTCGATCAGGGTCACGTGATCTAACGCGAGTTCAATATTTTTACCCATCTCTGTAGGTTCAGTGCTACAGAAAATTGTCTACTACCCAGGACCGGAACCTGCAATCTCTCGAACACAGGCGCATGCTCGACGACGCATATAAGCCTCAAAACTATTCAATATCAATGCGATAGTTTATCTTATTTCATATCATATCAATTTAGGTAAAAAAAAATGTATCACAGTTGTTCGGACACTAGCCTGAGACTGTTGGGTCTATTCATTAATTTGGACAGCATTACAATTACTTCTTGCTTCATTATTTTCATTATAAAACAAAAAATAACAAAGTAAGTCGCAAATAATGACAACCGAGATATCTTATTTAAATGAGCAATTCTTGTATATATATACATATATATTTATATAATTGGAATCTCGGAATCGGCTCCAACGATTTTCATAAAATTTTGCATATAGGGGGTTTCGGGGGCGATAAATCGATCTAGCTAGGAATCATTTTTAGAAAATGTCATTTGGAAGAAAAATAACAAAAAGGAGGCGTTTGAGTAGACTCTTCCTGACATCTATTGGCGAATTGGCGAATAATAATACTTTTTTTTGTGAGCAACTAATTGCTTTAACGACACAACAGCAGATGGCGCTGTTAAGTAACATTATTCATATTTAATAATTTTATTAGTAATTCGTACTTAAATATAATTTCCAAAAAACACAATTTAAAACAAAAACCGGGCAAAGCTCGGTCATCCAGGTACTATTTATAAAACAGAATACATTTTCAGGAATGACATTGTCCAGATTTGCTCTTGCTAAGTTATAATTACCAAGATATTTCACTCGGGGCTTGTACTACGTAGTAGTAAGATAAGGAGGAACATAACCTCTCATTTATCTGTTATTTATCAGCACATGTGGCCTTCTGTATTATAAATTGCACGTTTTGACCGACACTGATCTTATTAAAAGAATCTTTGGTTTTAGGTGCCTATATCTATACATTATTACGAGATATCCATTTCATTTGTTATTGCCTCGTTGGTCTCAGACACTTGTCTGCCGTGCTGTCATGAGTTTTTAAGCAATTCTTTAGAAAATTCTTAGTAGTAGCACGAAGTGGGTATGTGCCCGAAATACGACTCTAATTAGGGGTAAATGGAGTAGTGGCGGTCAGTTAAGCAGTTATTGGAATAAAATTCAAATTAAGTATGAATCACCGCTTCATTCATGAAAAATAACGCAAATAACGACAACAAAAACATAGTTCGATTCTAAATAATAAACTGTCTCAACAAATATTAAAGCAGAAAAAAGAATTAATGAATATTTTGGTAGCTTACCTTGTTAATATAGTATAATGGCGAAAAATTTGATAAAATAGGTGAGAAAACAAAACACTGCCGCCAATACCAACGCGTCGCGCGGAATGAAATCGAGTGGTGTTAATCAGTTTCGGCTGGTAATGGGCAAGCACAAGCTAGCAAAATTGGTGGCAGCCCGTAAAACTAGGGGTCGCGGGTTCGTTTCCTATTTGCGTCATCATCATCATCATCATCATCAGCCCAAATACGTCCCACTGCTGGGCACGGGCCTCCTCTACAACAGATAGGGTATACTGTGATGATCGTTTATTCATTCAGTATACAGTGTATACTGAATGAATAAACGATCGAAAGATGTCCACGACTTAAAACTTGTAACTTAATTTTACGTTAAAGCTGCATGTGTGCCTGTTATAATATTTATTTTATGATTTATTTATTCATTGGCCTCGTAGCAATACACACGCTAGCAAAATACTGATATTTCTATCCTGTATAGTCCAGTTATGGACCAGTGGTCCTCGTATCTTACTTCAATATTAACCTTATTACGTTCCTGTGTTTATTGGCAATATTATACGAACACCAGTTTACACCAAAATGTATCTTAACCCATAGTAATAAGAGTGGACATAGACGCATCAAACAAAATGGCATTAAACCCTCCTCCCCCATTTTAATGCCAATTTGCAATATGAAAATGTTACGGCTACAAGTTCGCATGTTTTCTTTTTAAAATTAAAACAGGTATGTAGAAGCTAATTAGGTCCGGAGCAATATTAAAAGTATTGGAATATGTAACATACTGCCTCTACGAGACAAGCTCAGCTTAGTGTAGAGTCAGTAGGTAAATTCTAAGTTGAAACCATTTGTATTGATTAGGATTACCTGTAAATGTAATTGTGAAATGTAAATTGTGAAATAAATAAATAAATAAAATAAATAAATTAATTAATTAATTAAAACGATTAAACAAAAAATAGCGGAAGTAAACATAGCGTTATCAAATAGGATTAACATGATTGCAACTATTGTAAATACACTACTAAGCACGAGTCTTTTTAATTGTTAAGAGAGGGTTAAGTCTTAGTCCATCACGCTGGCCTAGGCTAAGTTTCATCACAAATTTATTAACTTTTTAGAAAGTGGTTGTCATGCAAGTCAGCTTAAACTGCGGCGCGAAAGAGCCGGCTTGACCGGGGTTGTACCAAATTCTCATTTGGTTGCGAGATTAGCTTGTATATTGGTTTACGTCACGCCTGCATAATTATGTCTTATTTTCTTTTTTTATGGAAAAAGGAGACAAACGAGCAAGTGAGCCATCTGATGTTAAGTGGTCAACACCGCCGTTGAACACCCACAATACCAGAGGAATCAGCCGGCATTTGAGGAACATATAGGCTCTCTTCTTAAAGGCCCCTAAGTTGTATCTGTTTGGAAATACCGCCGAGGCAAGCTGATTCCACAAAGATGTCGACCAGTTACCAATAATCGTAATCATTTCTTCTCAATAGACACACTATTTCGATGGCCCAGCCTTCCTAATGATGATTATGCGTTTACCATGCCATACCGTGCGTTTCTACACCCACATTTTACCAGGCATGTATCAGTCCCACGTAATTGGGAGCGAGCCTATTGCCGTTTTTCGGGCATATTTCCAGACTCCATGCTGCTAATGAGAATTTCCCAAAAGAAAAAACACTACAAAATTCTTAACCTAAATTACTGGGAAGCTAAAAGAAAGTTAACTAAAGAATTGTTTAATTGGTCTTACTCCTTCTCAGAAGACTTTTTGAAATGTATTAAGTAACTCTAAACACGCATCGTAAAAATCATTACATCTTTTCTTTCTTTTTGTTTTATAATATTTGATTATCCATTTTGTTTTAATTATATATTCAGCACCGTTATTACTAGCTTTAAGATACTCCTGTAAAAAAGTGTGGAGAGTTTTTGCAAACTGTTATGTGTAAATTTTTTCAAGGTTAATAAATAAATTTATTATTATAAAAAACCCCATATAAGTAGGGGTGGCCTCGAGGCTTAGGCGCGCGGTCGAGAATCTCGGCGGTCGCAAGTTCAAACCTCAGGCACACACCTCTGACTTTTCGGAGTTATGTGTGTATTCACAATGAATCATCACATACTACGGTGAAGGAGAACATCGTGATGAAACCTGCACACCTTAAAATTCTTAGGAATTTCTTAGGTGTGTAGTCCGCCAACCCGCACTAGGCCAGCGTTGTGTACTAAGGCCTAAACACTCTTAGTTGTAGATGTGGCCCGTACCCAGCAGTGGGACGTATATGGGCTGATGATGATGATGATGCTTGATAGGTTGAATAGCCCATCTGAGCCGACTGGCTTTTTTGTTGATATCGATCTACAATAGAATTTAATAAGAAGTATTTATGCATCCTCGTTTCACCTACTTTGTTTTAAGTCTCACATAATAGGGAGCGAATCTATTTCTTTCCAGCACATTCCTATTTTCGCTCTGTTAGTTATAAATTTGTAATGGATAAAACCCAGTAACAAATTTGGCTGGCCCTGGAATCGAACCTGAAATATAATGAACCTGACCTACCTATACAGTGGGACGTATAGGGCTGATGATGATAGGCTCGCCTCATATTACGTTGGACATAAACACAATTGGCGAAATTTGGGTGCAAAATGCACCTTTGCCTACAACTTCGGGGAATACTAATAAACGCATAACTTTAAACACATCTTATCTAACACTGTTTCCTCTTTGTAGAATGAAATATAATATCTTGTAACATAATTCATGTGATTCATATACAAATAGATACATGTAGTTTCTTGAACTTGCCACTTCTTTATCATTACTCACCGAGTTAACGCCGGGGTCGACGATTCAACGTTTTCATTGATGATGAAATTGCCTACATAAAAATATTCTGATAACTACACTCAACTCGCTCGATGGTATAATAAAAGTATCTTAAAAATACTGCCTCGTGGTCTCGCGGTACGAGTATATGTCGAGCGATCTAGAGGTCCTGGGTTCGATTCCCGGGTCGGGCAAAGTGTTATTGGGTTTTTCCATTAGGAAATTCTCGGTAACAGCACGGAGTCTGGAAATGTGCCCGAAAAACGGCAATAGGCTCGCCCCCTATTACGTGGGACTGATACATACTTGGCGAAATGTGGGTGCAGAAATGCGCCTCTGCCTACCCCTTCGGGGAATACAGGCGTGAGTTTATGTATGTATGTATGTATGTATCTTAAAAATATCTTGTGATATTTTTACACGTAACTGTGGGACCCGACTTCATCATTATTATCATCATCATCATCAGCCCATATACGCCCCACTGCTGGGCACGGGCCTCCTCTACTATTGAGAGGGTTTTAGGCTTTAAGCCCGACTCCGCTTGAGCGCAATTTGAATTCTGTCCTCGTCCTAATGGAACACTGCATTTTGGAATAAAAAGTACCCTATGACCTTACCTAAAGCCATGTCTATCACAATACCAAAAATCATTCAAATCAGTCCAACAAACTTTGAATGTCATATTTATTTATATCTAATCAACAGCCTAAAAAATAAGTTTCAAGTTTCTAGCTTTAAAAATGACAATACTTCCATACAACCTTTCATCCCCCCTTTCAAACTCTTAAAACCCCTTTTCCGCAATAAAAAGTAGCCTATGGCCTTTGTGTACTAAATTTCATTTAAATCGGTTCAGTAGTTTTAGCAGGAAAGCGAGATAGACAGACAGAGTTACTTTTGCATTTATAATATTAGTAAGGATAATAATAATAAGCAAATGAGTAATAAGTTTGAATTCCCAGTTTTTATGCCTACAATATTGCAACAGAAGACCTAATAATACTTTTCCGCATGTATTGAACCCGGAACTTCTAAATTGCCAGCTAAATACTTATGTCGCGGGACCAAGGACGTTGACCATATATACGTTTCAAAACACAGGCTTCCTCAACAACTGATGGAGGACTGGATTGGAGGACCACAAGAAATTTTGTTTGTAGAACTTTTCGATGTGCAAGTTTCGTAACGTTTTTTTAATGTTAAAGTGATTTGTTTAATACACAAATAAGCATGTCGAAAAGTAATAGGTGTGAGGCCGGGAATCAAACACGTAACTGCCGAGACCACGACCACATACCCAATTCACGGGTCCGTCACGACTTCTAAATATCAGGAGAAGGTACTTGCTAAATGTATGCTTGCTAAATTTTCTATTCGATTTAGTTTATTTAATATTTTTATTAATAGAAAAATAAGATTGTATTGAGTTCCTATTTTTATTAACTTTATAATTTTCTTTAGTATGCATTTTTTTTATGTCTTTAAACAATTATCACCAGAACAATCTAAATTTTTATTGAAAAAAGAACATGAGCCGTGACAAATAATACTCAGAAATTTATAATACTTATCATAGCAATGGTTTCAAAACAAAGCCACGCAACTCGCACATAATGTAGCATTTTTATACCTATCTATCTCCCCTATTTGGTACAGGATAACACTAAACAAAAACGCGCCAATGAGTGTGTTCTGTGTACCTCGCAGACCGGCTCGCTTGAAACAGGAGCCCAGTGACATATCCGCTGACTAAACGAACATACCTCGCACCGATGTTTGGACTTCTATAATCACCAATAACTTAATGAGACTCACAGTTCCTGCGATAATATACCCGATAATATTGTTTACTCTGACCCGAACGGGACCCTGTCGATAACACATCTCGGAATCGGTCGTCATTTGAGATTTAGTGAGCGTAACGACACCATGGTCCGCTAGTGGAGTAAAAATGTATTTGTGTGTGTTTTTATTGTGTGTGTGTGTCGGTGCCGTGCACGCTTCCAGTATGTATTCTGTTATTTTTATATTATAAAAGGAATTGTAGATTTAGAAATACGTAATTGAGATTACGATGTTAAACTTGATTACCCTCGTGTTAGTTAAGTGTCTTTGGATTCAATATATAAACTTATCAAAGCAAAGCTAATTTTATGTAGTCCCTGCTACATAAAATTAACTATCAGTAAATTGAGCCTTCCTCAGTGATTACTAACATCTTTATTTCGTTATATATTGAACATAACAAGCTTTATCTTGCTACTTTGGAGAATCTATGGTATGTAGTTAGAGGAATATTATATATCACCGTTTAGACGTAAGCCCATAAAGATAACTACTAAAAAGATTAAATAAAAAAGCACTATTGAATAATAACCTATTGATGTTTTAATTAGGCACATTTTAAGCGTTTACATTTACAATTAGTGCTCGTGTTATATATTTTATTCCTTAGTGTACACGGGGCCTTGTAATTACCGTGATATTTTAAATAACAAAATTCAAACGTGGTCCTTTTTTTGTAAACAGTATAAAAAGTTTAAAAAAATAATAGTGTAGGTATATCGTATTATTTAATATTTTGTTAGAAATTTTTTCTAATAAGTAATCTTATTAACCGTTTAATTCATGAGTCAAAATCATGTGGTAATTTTAAATACCACGTGTGAATTTTAAACCTATAATACCAGTCTTTTTCTGCCATTATCATTTCATCATCATATCATCATCAACAAAAGAATATTTCTGAAACAAAAAGCACCTATGTGCAAATAATGTTCACGCAACTAAAACTTTTTGCAATATAAGATCCAGTATGTACAAGGCCGAAAGTTGAATGACAAAGTACAAACACTTCCCTTGCAATTATGATTCCTGATTCTCTTCCTCCCGGAAACATTTGTCTAAACTGACTCGGCGCTTAAACGATGTGCTTATCATATTGTGGGACAATTCACTTTATAGGGAATAAATCCGTCTTTTGGACAAATATGCTTACAACTTCTACTGTTCATTTCTTCCTGAATAATTTCTATGTCGTTAGGGGTTAAACAAAAGACTTAAATTCACTGCTCGGTTTCAACGTGGGTTTTTATATCATCAGACTATATTGAAATGGACGTCTATCCATTACCTACTCTTCTTGTTATTCATTCGATTTCATTATATAAGTAAAAGGAGAACTGTACCACAAATAGTCATGCTAATGAACCCTTTTTTAGGGTTCCGTAGTTCACGTCTCGGAAACCTTATAGTTTCGTAATGTCCGTTCGTTCGTCCTCGGGTTTCCTTCTAAACGGTTTATGCTAGAAAAATTAAATCATGAGACCAAGATGCAAAGTGATAAATGAGTTTGACTCCTGATGAGACTCTTCAAGATCTTTTATATATATCTTATTTATTTGCTATCAATAAAGGTAATCCAACCCATATAATAATCACAATCGCACGTAAACACTCAAAAATTACACGTGTTATTTCTGATAACTACAACAATTTAACTAATGACAGTGCATTTTTAATACGTAAAGTTGAGTGTAAACATAATTAGCTAATTGTTTCAACGTTGGTATAGTTTTTTTATTTATTATAAAAACACACATTACCATAAAATAATAAATATTCACTTATCTTTTAAAAGACTGCCCTAAATTTAAAAGGATACAAAAACATTCTGACCAGAATAACTAACTCCTAATTTTTGACGTAACTTAGCTGGTTTATTATCTCATCTTTTTTCGAGCACACACAGCTTTAAAAAAAGAACACGTTGTCGCTAAACCTACTCTAATGTAGGATTAATGAAGTTCCCGTTAATGTAGATAAAACTGAGCTGCGGGCTTGCCTATGATGTGACCAGTCGACATTCAAATTTTGTGAACATGTTTTCTGAAATAAATTTTAGTTTATATTAAGATATAAGTTTGGAGTTAAGAACACATTTACCACGGAAATAACGCTTTGTAGGCTTGTATGAGAATGTTTGTTGTGGATGCGGAACGATAGTAGTAAGTCAGTATAAGTCGTGATGGCCTCGAGGTTTAGGCGTGCAGTCGAGAATCTCGACGGTCGCGGGTTCAAACCCCAGGCACACACCTCTGACTTTTCGAAGTTAAGTGTGTATTCTCAATGAATTATCACTCACTAACGGTAAAGTAACCGTGAGGAAACCTGCACACCTAAAAAGTTCTTAGGAATTTCTTAGGTGTGTATTCCGCCATCCCGCACTAGGCCAGCGTAGGGGAATAAAGCCTTAACCGTCTCCGTTGTAGAGGAGGCCCGAGCCCAGCATTGAGACGTAGTATATGGGTTGATGATGATCAAATATAAAACTGATCTATATTTTTTTTGACTTCACTTTCTTCCTGTCGAGTGACTATGTTATTCTGTCTCAAACTCTATATCCAAGTGTTGTATTGTCTTTAAAGTGCCATAATAAAAATTACTAGTATCTATTGTAGTAAAGTTCATTGACCGTAAACAAAACGATTGAGCGCCTGACCGACATATTGTTCCCAACCTCGTGCCACTGTCATTAAACAAAATTAGGAATCTATCGAACTTAATTATTGATAATTTTATTACACTACATTTCGACATACGGTTATGAGGTCCCAGGTTTAAATCGAGGTCAAGATTTTTTTTCGGTTGATAATTCTCAGTAGCAGAAATGTGGATAGTTCTACAAATATTTCTTGACAGGTTCCGTAGCGCAGTTGTCTAGACAAAAGCTTGTGAAACGTGAGGCCGCGAGAAATGTTTGTGCGATCAACTAATATTTTTTTTTAATTTTGGTTGTTTATTAGGTTGATAATGGCCGAATACTGAAACGCTACTTAATCTGAACGCGACTTATATTTAAGTAGTTATAATTTAAGCGGTATAATGAAACATCATGTATCGGTTTTAAGACTGTGATAACTAATGCTTACTTAAATTTCCATACCATAAATGGCAACATTACCACAAAAAGTTCTTTTACATGACATTTTTTAAGTATATACTGCTTAAATTATAACAGCCACATAAATATAAGTCGCCCTCAGATTAAGTAGCGATTCAGTATTCGGCCATAAGTCTCTTATAGTTTCTGCATTCCACAACTCAAGAATCGTCTCTTTATATGAAGACAGAACATAATATGTCAATGGGTAAATAATTATAATCATTCGTATATGTTAATAAGGGATCTATCGCTTCGCCAATTCGCGCTGTAATGAACTAAAACTAATTTCATTCAAAACATGATTAAACTATGTTTACATTAATCCAGTCATTGGAATTTGGCTTAGATCCGAGATCCGTTCGACCTTTGCGTCTGTGGTCAGCCACTATCAAGGACCGTGTGACGTACCGGCGCGGTGGCATGAATAAACACTTAATAAATTTCATCATCATCATCATCAGCCCATATACGTCCCACTGCTGGGCACGGGCCTCCTCTACCATTGAGAGGGTTTAGGCCTTAGTCCACCACGCTGGCCTAGTGCGGGTTGACGGACTACACACCTAAGAAATTCCTAAGAACTTTTAGGTGTGCAGGTTTTATCACGATGTTTTCCTTCACCGTTAAAGCAAGTGATTATAATTCATTGTGAATACACACATAACTTCCGAAAAGTCAGAGGTGTGTGCCTGGGGTTTGAACCTGCGACCGCCGAAATTCTCTACCACGGGCCTAAACCTCGAAGCCATCACTGCTTATCCTTATGCTAATTATTATAAAATCCATATACAGACGACCAAAGGGTAGCATTTAAATTTCGAGTTAAGAAGGCGTATCTATTGTCGTATACTGGGCCTATAACAAAATTCCGTGCTATTAATGAACTTTAAACGAAAAAAAAAACAATACACTTGCACTTAAAATTCCAGGAATCGTACCATAAGCCTCTTTGTTACACCTGCCTAATTATAAGGTAAGACGCAAAACTCACAAGGCAGTCAATCTTTTGTACAAGAAGACTTATGTATAAAAATAAAACATCCAATAACGAAAAAATACTGGCAAGTTATATAAAATGTATCTCTGTTGTACATGGAAAAAATCAATTTTGATTATACAAGCACAAAACAAAATGTGGAAACTAAGCGCGCAATTCTACGAACGCTGATAGGGTTTAAAGGGCATAGTCCATTTGGCGAAACAAACAACGACACATGTTTGTTTACAATAATAATGAGTGAATGAGATTTTCGAGTAATTGAGTAAATTAAATTGCTACTTACGATTTACGAAGGAAATTTCATAATTCGTATAGTATACTAATAACGTCAAATCTATTCCTAATTAACATCTCAACAAATTTACATACATACATAATCTCACGCCTGTATTCCCCGAAAGGGTAGGCAGAGGTGCATTACTGCACCCACATTTCGCCACGTATGTATCAGTCCCACGTAATAGGGGGCGAGCCTATTGCCGTTTCTCGGGCACATTTCCAGACTCCGGGCTGCTACTGAGAATTTCCTAATGGAAAAACTCAATAACACTTTGCCCGACCCGGGAATCGAACCCAGGACCTCTAGATCGCACGGCACATACTAGTACCGCGAGACCACGAGGCAGCATGTATCTGTTATACTTTCACCCATTATGTAGAACTTTTTAAACTATATGATTCTTAAATGAAGGTAGTTCTAGTGGAAGACCGGGCAAAGTATTATGGGGTTTTCCGTTAACTACAATACGGGCATGATCATGTGTAAACGTGTGTTTGTTTCTGAAAACTTATTTTATTACAAAAAAAAACTACTTACATAGGTGTAAATAAATAAAAAGTGAAAGTTAATTATACAGAAAAACCTAATACACATCTCGGGTAAAATATTGAATAACACTTCAAGTTAATTCATCATCATCATCATCATCAGCTCATATACGTCCCACTGCTGGGCACGGGCCTCCTCTGCAACTGAGGGGGTTTAGGCCTTAGTCCACCACGCTGGCCTAGTGCGGGTTGGCGGACTACACACCTAAGAAATTCCTAAGAACTTTTATGTTTTAGGTGTGCAGGTTTCATCGCGATGTTTTCCTTCACCGTTAAAGTACGTGATAATTATTTGTGAATACACACATAACTTCGAAAAGTCAGAGGTATGTGCCTGGGGTTTGAACCCGCGACCGTCGAAATTCTCGGCCTCGAAGCCATCACGACTCACTCAAGTTAATTAACTTATTAATAATTTTTAAACGAAAAATATGCCAAACAAACAAGTTTAATCGGCACAACGCAACTTTATCAATAACCTAAACCTAACAATGAATGATAGGATTGTTTACTAAAAACTAGAACGATCTTCGCGAACCGGCCATCGCGACGCTCGAGTGAACCGACGATACTGTGACCGTCAAGACGAGGGTTAGATAAGGATCGGTGAAATATCTCGCATCACAGACTAATCTATGGCCGAGGTGCTCTTATTTATAGCTCACTTAATCTGTAAAAAAGCAGTGATGGCCTCGAGGTTTAGGCGCACGGTCGAGAATTTCGGCGGTCGCAGGTTCAAACCCCAGGCACGCACCTCTGACTTTTCGAAGTTATGTGTGTATTCACAATGAATTATCACTTGCTTTAACGGTGAAGGAAAACATCGTAATAAAACCTACACACCTAAAAGTTCTTAGGAATTTCTTAGGTGTGTAGTCCGCCAACCCGCACTAGGCCAGCGTGGTGGACTAAGGCCTAAACCCTCTCAGTTTTAGAGGAGGCCCGTGCCCAGCAGTGGGACGTATTTGGGCTGATGATGATAATCTGTACAATGTATACAGACATTTAAAAAATAAAAAATGATTTTTTTCTGATTAAGTATTCCTTTTTTAATTCGTGGGAGTATGAGACAATTTTAAAACTTTTAACAGACTCTGTGCACCTAGGACTTAATATCAGTTACTAATGAAGTACGCATATGCTTTTCCCCCCATTAACTAATTTATCCTACAACATATGATTGTTTCGAACATCTTCTTATATATAAAAATGAATCGCAAAATGTGTTGGTAAGCGCATAACTCAACAACGCCTGGACCGATTTCGCTAATTCTTTTTTTGTTGTGTTCGCTATCGTTAGGAGAAGGATCTTATGAAAGAAAAAGTTAAGAAAATTGCGAGGAATATGGTAAAAACAACAATTTAATTTTCTCATACAAACTGTTCTACCTAATATTCTGTCAAACATTTTATGTTTATCCCGTCAATATGGTTAATGGTCCCCTCAAATTAAAGAACGTATTTAAATAAAGGTTTTGAATCGACAACATATATCCAGAATATTCGAATAATTGCGTATTTTAGATTTTAAAAATGTAGAATAATGTCAGTACCTAATAAAAAGGGATTGACATATTTATTGGTTGTCAAATATTTATTCGTGCGTTCAGAAATGTATTTTTAAACTCCTTGGTTGTACCTGATTTACAAACGAAGGCAGGTTCGGTAGTCATCACGCTTTGAAATCTAAAACACCCACAACTATGCAATGGAATGCGCTTGGTGTTGAGAAAATTGTTGAGTAATGTTATTCACGTGACGATACTGAAAAGACAACTTAGAGATGAATTGGTGCTTGAGAATTCATCAATTAGATTGATCTAAGATTTCATTGATCCTAACGGGTATGACCATTGAGTTCAAACGAATTCAGTTCCCGATTCGTCATGTCTTTGCAATGACGATAAACAAAAGATGTTTGTGATCTTTTAGACAATTAAAAAATATATTTAAAATGTATATCACAAGGTGCATCATCATCATCAGCCCATATATGTACGTCCCACTGCTTGGCATAGGCCTTCTCTGAAACTGAGAGGGTTTAGGCTTCAGTCCACCACACTGATGCTTCAATGAAGAGAATTAAAACCGACTACATCCCATCCCATATGTACATGTTTAATTAAATCATGACTTGCGGAGACACGATTGATGCATTTAATTTTCGTACTTATTTATTTCTGTATTTTTATCTCAATAAAGTGCTGAACTTAATATTTATTTCCATACAATCAAAAATAAAATTCAGGTAATATGTAAATATGTAACATTCAATGACTGTTAGGGGATACGAAGTTTTCCGGGTCAGCTATAATAAAAATGTTAATATTTTGTTTGTTACGCTTTCACGCCAAAACTACTTAACCGATTATCATGAAAATTTGTACACATAGTCTTCGAGATATAAAAAAGGACATAGGATTCTTCTTATTAAAAAAAAATTACGGAGGATAAAAGAATTGAAAAATGATTGAAAAAAGATTTGAATGACTTTTGGTATGCAGATAGGTGGGACCCACCGAAGTAACATAGGTGGTAATGGTTATATAAATGTGAATGTAGGGATGTTTGTTACGCTTTCACGCAAAAACAAAAATTTTGTTATGACCATAAATGAGACCCTGTGAAGTAACATAGGCTATGTTTTATCCCGGGAAAATGTAATGTTCCCATTGGGATAAACAAATATGTTTAATAATAATTAAAAATACGAAAATAACTATCAGAGTTTGACTTTTACGCCTCAACCATTTGAATTGATTTGACCTTTTTTTAATTCAGTAAGTGCCATTTTGGGCACTTGAGGGACGATTTATAGATTCACTTATTATCTTTCTGCGCCCAACCCTGAAGTCTACGCGGACGGAGTCGCGGGCAAAAGCTATAGAAATATAAAAATTGCGATTACAAAACAGGTGTTGTTCGTAGAAGGGTGAAAATTTGGAGTTATATGTATTTTTCAATGCTGAATCATAAAAAAATTAAACTAAAAAAAATTGTCAAAAAATAAAATATATAATTTAGGGGTGGACCACCCTTAACATTTAGGGGGATGAAAAATAGATGTTGTTCGATTCTCAGACCCACTAAATATGCATATAAAATTTCATAAAAATCGGTCTAGCCGTTGCGGAGGAGTTAAACTTCTAACACCGTGACACGAGAATTTTATATATAAGAAGATAGATGTATATGTATATCTCACTCTATACAATTTTGACCATATTTTTTTGTTTAATTTGTATATCGATCAAAGCCATGACTGTTATACGTATCATTATAATTTTTCAGTGCTATTATCATTCATTTACATTTTAATAAATAAAAAATCAAATTAAAATGGTCAGTACAAGATAGAGGTTGATCGTAGAAGGGTGAAAATTTATGATTATAATAATTTATCAATGCTGAATCATAAAAAATAAAGAAAATAAAGTCAATAGAAAAAAAACATACCCCTAAATGTTAAACCCTTAAATGTTGACCGATTCTCAGACCTACCTACAATATACACACAATACTTCATAAAAATCAGTCGAGCCGTTTCGGAGGAGTTTGCCAAAAAACACCGCGACACGAGAATTTTATATATATGGCAAAACAACGTTTGCCGGGTCAGCTAGTCAAAAGATAAAATGGTCTCCTGCCGTTAGATGATTCTGTTGCAGATTTAATTTATTACTAGTACCTACTGCATATAAATAAAGTAATAACAAAGAAACGAATGGGCAAGCGCGACTGATATGGTATCATAATCTCACAAAAAAAGACCTTTAAGGATACCGGGTTCGATTCCCTGGTCGGGCAAAGTGGTATTAACACTCTTCTCATATGTGGATACAACATCTCTGACTACCGCGTAATTGTAAATATCCTCAAACACATTTCAAGTTATTTAAAAATAGTAATTATATTATACTCTATGTTTCTGAACACTCCAGTCCATCTAACGTTTGCCGGGAAGAAATCGCTGATAGCGATAAGGCCACCATTTGTGACTCTATAATTTTAATGTTACTAACACCTATGTTGTTCATTTTTTATGTACAATAAAGAGTAAATAAATAAAAAAAGATATTATACCTAATTTTTCCATCATTTTGTTTCAGATTCTTTGAAAGACCCATACATATGTGGACCACCGTCATGTTTACGTAAGTATAGTATTGCTAATTAATTAAATAAACTATAATAGTTTTTTTATGTAAGTAATGCAATTAAACCCTCTCAGTTGTAGAGGAGGCCCGTGCCCAGCAGTGGGACGTATTTGGGCTGATGATGATGATGATGATGAATGCAATTAAAGACTGAATAAACATTTGACATATTTTTTGAGTAGCTTAAAAAATATAAAAAAATCTTATTTCTAGTATAAGTGTCAGTTTAGTGTAGGTAATATTGTATAAATGCTTTTTTTGTTTTTGTAAAATACAATTTATATTTTTCTTTTTTTTTATTACTTGTTCACTACTTCAATTTATGTTTCAACTATCAGTTGAAACTGTTTTGGATTGTATGCTATATTTTTGTTTTATATTTTTGTCTGTAATTGTTCTGTATGTTTCCCAAAGGAATATATAATTAATATATATATTTTCCTTATAATTTTATGTCTACAAACACATGAAAAGGACTGTGGGTGACAAAACAAAATAACATATTCTTTAACAATAAAAATTATTACCTTACGATGCTTAATCAAAGTATCTCTAAGGATAAGAGATTTTATTTATTTATAATATTTAAAAATAACAACAAGAAAATTCAGAAACATGAAAGTTAGAATGATAATACGAGTATATAGATATAAACATATATTTAAAAAAAATATTTTTCTTTTGATTTTTCCAGCCTCACACAAGTTTAAGTATTCGCCAGATATAATCTACCACTATGAATACAAAGTTAATGTGGAGACATATTTTGCTGGCTCAAGCAACAATCGTTCGACACTAGATGTTAGAGCTGAGGTGAGTGCATATTTAAAAACAAAGCATTAAAATTAATAATTTGTTGAATACAGCACATTTAGACGTCATCGAGCTGTATTTATTCAACAAAAGCATATAAATGAGTGTATCCTGACCGCACAATAAACAATTATAAACAAGACATTACACAATTTATGTTTAGGTAACACTTTTGTTCTTCCAACGAAGTATCTCCACTGCCTATTACATATATAAATAGTGGCTATGTAAAGTTATATATTTTATTGAGTTTATTAATTGACAGTGGAAAACACACATATTTCATTCATCCACAACTGAGAGGGTTTAGGCCTTAGTCCACCACGCTGGCCTAGTGCGGATTGGCTGACTGCACACCAAAGAAATTCCTAAGAACTTTTAGGTGTGCAGGTGTCATCACGATGTTTTCCTTCACCGTTAAAGTACGTGATAATTCTCTGTGAATACACACATAACTTCGAAAAGTCAGAGGTATGTGCCTGGTATTTGAACCCGCAACCGTTGAGATTCTCGACCGCGTGCCTAAACCTAGAGACCATCACGAATTTCATTATATGGACTTATCACTGAAATATTTAACAGTGAATTTATTGAATTGTGACTTGTCTCTTTAAATATTAAAAAATATGCAACTTGATTGTATGTAAGTTGTTTATGCTCAGAAGAGGTCATTGTGACAAATACTACACTTATTTGACATCCATGTAATATTATTTCAGGCAATAGTACAATTTATTACTCCGTGTGAAGGGTTGCTGCAGTTGACAGATGTCACTTTAGTTGATCAAAGTGACAGCTACCCTGTAGAGAGGGCAGAGAAATTCATACATGCTGTAACAGTAAATGATTTAAGGTGAGCGATTTAATAAAGTTATTTTTCTTGACTGTCTTATGCAATATGTTTAGGGAATGAAAGATGGGTAATCTTTCTTTATTATTTTTATTTCAATACCATAGTCGGCCAAATCAGTTACATAGTTTTTGAGTCTACCCACAACAAACATTTTTACAAACGAATCAATTATTATTATATTGTTTTCTGCTTAAATTTTTAAAATTATACTCGTATTTTACAGACTGTATAAACATTAGTCATTAAGGGATGTAAACTACTTATTTTACTAATAATTAAGCCTTTGGATTATTTTAGTTACAAAATATTCAGAATGTTACATACAGGTACAAATATTTATTTTACATTAACAGGTTTGCCTTCCATGATGGTGTCATATCAGAGATATGTCCAAGTGAAGATGAAGAAGACTGGGTACTTAATTTCAAGAGAGCCATATTGGCCCTCTTCCAGAATACCATGGAAAGATTTGACATCAATTACAAAGGAATTGAGGTATTTTTTGTCCTATTTCCTTGTTCTATTAAAAATGCTGAGCATTCATTTGAATGACTGATTGATTTTCTCTATTATTATTTCTCTATTATTGACTTTCTCATTATGAGGCAGTCAGTGGACTTTTCAACATTAAATCCCTATAAACCATTTAAACATTTAGTATTTTGCTTATATGGTAAAAGAATTAGATTTTGGACTTGAAGTCATATTTATTATTTTCAAGTCTGATTCAAATTTACATATAGGATACTAATGACTGGATAAAATAAAAATAGAATTGGTATCCTAAATTTCTAATTTTTTCTACTAAATCTAATAAACTATAAATACTTAATTAGTTTAAAATTCTCCATTGCAGCAAGACATCCACGGCAGTTGTAACGTAGAGTATGCAGTGCGTGGACAACAGAACACCAGCCTGATCCTTGTGAAGACCAGGGACTTGGCACTCTGCTCCAACAGATATAAATACACCTCCATACTTCAGACCGTCAGATACGATTTCCAAAGCGTAAGTTTTTTTTTATGATTATAATTTTTTTTCATGATTTAGTGTGTGATTTTTCGATTCCTTTAGGCATCTTCTTAGGGGTTAGTCATGGAAATAAGAAGTTCATTTTACCTTTTCGTTATTTAGAAGTATTATGAAAAATCAAGTAATGTCTTTTTCAATGTTCTTATGTACAAACATTGAATTGTTAAAAATATTTTTCTTGTTCTTAGTAATTATTTTTAAATGGATGTAAAAACTAAATAAAACATATTTACTTACTGCTTCAAAAACTAAATTATCACAGAAAAAATGTTACCTTTTTTTAAATTACCTCAACAAGATTTAGAAAAATAAAACGCCAGAAAGCAATATTTTAAAGAATATTGTAATGGTTTTTTTGTTTATTTTTTCTAGAAATTCCAAACATGGCCTGTGTTGAAGTCGGAGAGCAAGTGTCGCATCACAATCGACCACAACGTGTACAGTGCGGTGAACTGTCGCGAGAGGCATTTGTTCGAACCGTTCTCAGGGAAGAACTCGGGAGCCATGTCCACCATCGTACAGGACCTGGTCATCATGAGGGAGGTGAACAGGACTGACAGCGAGATATTGGAGTCGGAGCCTAAATGTATGACTGAAGATTTTGAGCTTATATTTTTTTTAAGTGTGGAACAACTAGAAGATTCATAACCCAATATTTTACCCTTAAAATAGTATTGTGGAAATAATTCCATATAAAAATAAAATTTAAATATGGTTTAAAAAAAGTCTTAATTATTACACATTATTATTTATTTTTTAACATTAATTTTATTTTTCTTAAGTTTTTTCGCTTAATGACTTTATACATCATAGTTTACTGTAGTAACTTCTGCTAATCGGTATTTACAGCCTGGACAGAGATTCACAGGAGATCGAATCTCTTACATCATCACACAGCTTACATTGGCGACGATACTGGTGGTCTGAAGAATGCAAGAGATGTGCTCAAATTACTGTGCAAGTAAGTACTTCGCCTCATGGTGGGAGTGGGGAATTAGGGTCGAAGATAAATGAAAAAGAAAAAGTAATAAATTATTAAGCAGTGATGGCCTCGTTGTTTAGGCGCGCGGTCGAGAATCTTGGCGGTCGCGGGTTCAAACCCCAGGCACACACCTCTTACTTTTCGAAGTTATGTATGTATTCACAATGAATTATCACATACTTTAACGGCGAAGGAAAACATCGTGAGGATACCTGCACACTTAACAGTTTTTAGCAATTTCTTAGATGTGTAGTCCGCCAACCCGCACTAGGCCAGCGTGGTGGACTAAGGCCTCGCAGTTGTGGAAGAGGCCCGTGCTCAGCAGTAGGACGTATATGGGCTGATGTTGATGATGATGATTAAAAATAAAAAGATAGATATAGATTAGATAATGTACTAAGCTAGTAAAATATACTTACTGTAGGTCCTAGGTGCCAGCTATCACACAACTCTCCTCATCAACAGAGGACATTGATCAGATGTATATGGGTTGATGATGCCAGAGACCCCGACATACCCCTTCCGCCCTCCCCCGAGGTACGGAAAGGGGAGCTTAAGGCGCTTTCCTCTTGTTAAAAAAAAATGGTATGGTGATGATTTTTGTTGGTCAGGGTGAAGGAGGGTCCTGGTTCCTCCGCGCGGCTGGACAGCGGCTCGACGGTGGGTCTGTGGGGCCAGCTGGTGCGCGCGGCCCGCCCGCTGCACTACCCCGCGCTGGCGCAGCTGCTCGCGCGCGCGCCCGCCATCTGCACCCACGCCACGTACGTCACACACTACTCACTCAGTGACATAAAAACTTTTTGACAACCGGATTGTTTTTAAAATATTAATTTAATTTCTACTTGACATTGGCTTAATGCACAAGAAGTGCGAAGCCATCAACAAAAAAAAAAACTCAGCAGCGGTACTTCAATAGAAGCCCAAAAACACAGCTTGTCTTATAAAATACCGAACAATAATCTTTTAGCTTTATATCTTTATTTAACAAAAGCAATTTGATATGTAAATGAGAATGACCCACAATAAACAATTATAAACTAGACATTACACAAACAGCGTGTAACGCCTTTGGGCTTCTATGGAAGTACTAGTAGTAGAAGTACTACTAGTAGATTCTAAATCGGTGATTCTAGGTCTAGGGGAATCTAGATTCTAAACACGTTACGGGGCCTCTGTCGCCTGGGGGCCCCGTATCATTAATACAGCTGATACGGCAGTAGCTACGCCCCTACTGTTGGGTGTATTTATTCATATCCAGTTTTTACTCTGGCATAATTGTGTTGGCTGTTTAAAAAGGTCTAGTCATTTCTTCCCAGTCCCACTCTATTTAAACCGCACTGCACTTACCATCAGATGCATTAACTCTTATACAAATATTTGTTTATGGTCCTGGGTTCGATTCCCGGGTTGGGCAGTGTTATTGGGTTTTCCATTAGGAAATTCTCAGTAACAGCACGGAATCTGGAATTGTGCCCGAAAAACGGAAATAGGCTCGCCCCCTATTACGTGGCACTGATACAGACCTGGCGAAATGTGGGTGTAGAAATGCACCTCTGCCTACCCCTTCGGGGCATACAGGCGTGAGATTATGTATGTATGTAAATATTTGTTTGTCTTCCAGGAAACATATTCTCGACGCGTTGCCGTACATCGCCAGTACTGGTTCGGTGGAGTTGATCAAAGACATGATCATGAGAGACGCAGTCGACAAGGACACCAGACATGAGTGGCTTATGTCCATGGCTATGATACCCAGGTAATAATTTATTTGTCACTTTTTTTGAAGTGAAACTTCTTCATCGATGCATGAGAGAATGTAAAAAAAATTCGGTTACGCGCCATGTTGTTTTTATATCAAAGTTCAGTATAGTGACGTAAAGAATCATGTATTAGTTTGAAAGTGATAAAATAAAAAGACTTAATCTAACCAAATTAACCTCACTCTTTGATTGTAAGTATCATACATACATACATAAACTCACGCCTGTATTCCCCGAAGGGGTAGGTAGAGGTGCATTTCTGCACCCACATTTCGCCAGGAATGTGTCAGTGCCACGTAATAGGGGGCGAGCCTATTGCCATTTTTCGGGCACATTCCCAGACTCCGTGCTGTTACTGAGAATTTCCTAATGGACAAACCCAATAACACTTTGCCCGGCCCAGGAATCGAACCCAGGACCTCAAAATCGCACGGGACATTCTATCAGTACTATCAGTATCAGTAAATATTAAATCTAAATCTACATCTATTTAAATTAGCATCATCATCAGCCCGTATACGTCCCACTGCTGGTCACGGACGCCATGTCACCTCTTTTCATAATTATAAAGAATCTTATATATAAAAATGAATCGCAAAATGTGTTGGTAAGCGCATAACTCAACAACGCCTGGACCGATTTCGCTAATTCTTTTTTTGTTGTGTTTGCTATTGTTAGGAGAAGGTTCTTATGAAAGAAAAAGTTAAGAAAATTGCGAGGAATATGGTAAAAACAACAATTTAATTTTCTCATATAAACTGTTGTACCTAATATTCTGTCAAACAATTTATGTTTATCCCGTCAATATGGTTAATGGTCCCCTCAAATTAAAGAACGTATTTAAATAAAAGTTTTGAATCGACAACATATATCCAGAATATTCGAATAATTGCGTATTTTAGATTTTAAAAATGTAGAATAATGTCAGTAATAAAAAGGGATTGACATATTTTTTGGTTGTCAAATATTTATGCGTGCGTTCAGAAATGTATTTTTAAACTCCTTGGTTGTACCTGATTTACAAACGAAGGCAGGTTCGGTAGTCATCACGCTTTGAAATCTAAAACACCCACAACTGTGCAATGGAATGCGCTTGGTGTTAAGAAAATTGTTGAGTAATGTTATTCACGTGACGATACTGAAAAGACAACTTAGAGATGAATTGGTGCTTGAGAATTCATCAATTAGATTGATCTAAGATTTCATTGATCGCAACGGGTATGACCATTGAGTTCAAACGAATTCAGTTCCCGATTCGTCATGCCTTCGCAATGACGATTAACAAAAGATGTTTGTGATCTTTTAGACAATTAAAAAATATATTAAAAATGTATATCACAAGGTGCATCATCATCATCAGCCCATATATATTATGTACGTCCCACTGCTTGGCATAGGCCTTCTCTGCAACTGAGAGGGTTTAGGCTTCAGTCCACCACACTGATGCTTCAATGAAGAGAATTGAAACCGACTGCATCCCATCCCATATGTACATGTTTAATTAAAGCATGACTTGCGGAGACACGATTGATGCATTTAATTTTCGTACTTATTTATTTCTGTATTTTTATCTCAATAAAGTGCTGAGCTTAATATTTATTTCCATACAATCAAAAATAAAATTCAGGTAATATGTAAATATGTAACATTCAATGACTGTTAGGGGATACGAAGTTTTCCGGGTCAGCTATTATAATATTATAAATGTTAATGTTTTGTTTGTTACGCTTTCACGCCAAAACTACTTAACCGATTATCATGAAAATTTGTACACATAGTCTTCGAGATATAAAAAAGGACATAGGATTCTTCTTATTAAAAAAAAATACGGAGGATAAAATAATTGAAAAATGATTGAAAAAAGATTTGAATGACTTTTGGTACGCAGATAGGTGGGACCCACCGAAGTAACATAGGTGGGAATGGTTATCCTTACTATTATATAAATGTGAATGTAGGGATGTTTGTTACGCTTTCACGCAAAAACAAAAATTTTGGTATGACCATAAATGAGTCCCTGTGAAGTAACATAGGCGATGTTTTATCCCGGGAAAATGTAATGTTCCCATTGGAATAAACATATTATTAAAAATACGAAAATATCTGTCAGAGTTTTACTTTTACGCCTCAACCATTTGAATTGATTTGACCTTTTTTTAAATTCAGTAAGTGCCATTTTGGGCACTTGAGGGACGATTTATAGATTCACTTATTATACATATACATTTGGAGTTATATGAATTTTTCAATGCTGAATCATAAAAAAATAAAAACAAAAAATGTCCACAAAATAAAAATAAAAACTTTTCGGGTTGGACCACCCTAGGGGTATAAAAAATAGATAACCTATTCTCAGACTTACTGAATATACATATAAAATTTCATCAAAATCGATCGAGCCGTTTCGGAGGCTGTTTCGAACTGTGACACAAGAATTTTATATAATATATATATAGATGTATATGTATGTACCCTCTCAATGGTAGAGAAGGCCCGTGCCCAGCAGTGGGACGTATATGGGCTGATGATGATGATATGTATATCTCACTCTATACAATTTTGACCATATTTTATTGTTTAATTTGTATATCGATCAAAGCAATGACTGTTATACGTATCATTATAATTTTTCAGTGCTATTATCATTTATTTACATTTTAATAATAAAAAAATCTAATTAAAATGGTCAGTATAAGATAGAGGTTGATCGTAGAAGGGTGAAAATTTATGATCATAATAATTTATCAATGCTGAATCATAAAAAATAAACATAACATACCCCTAAATGTTAAACCCTTAAATGTTGACCGATTCTCAGACCTACCTACAATATACACACAATATTTCATAAAAATCAGTCGAGCCGTTTCGGAGGAGTTTGCCAAAAAACACCGCGACACGAGAATTTTTTATATATGGCAAAACAACGTTTGCCGGGTCAGCTAGTTTATTATAAAAATTTGACCACTTAATTCGAAAGTTACCAAAGATTAATTCTTGCAGCAAGAATAAGTCTGAATATCTAGAGTAGGAAGTATAATATTCCGTAGTGACGTCATCAGTCGTCAATGCGTGAAAGAGATACCAAGAGCTACTCACATATACAGACAGAGACGTATTGAATAAAATAATATTTGAATCGTGTTAATAAATTCCAGGCCGAAGTTGGAGATGTTGGAGAGCATGTTGGAGTTGCTGAAACAGCAGAAGTTGGATAAGACGGTCAGTTTCACCGTCTCATCGATGGTGCACTCGTATTGCAGACACAGTGGAAAATCACGTGAGTATACAAAATTCCGAATAATCTTTAAGCTTTTATTCTGTATTTAACAAAAGCAATTTGACGAATTAATGAGAATATCCTAACCCCACAAAAAAAACAATTATAAACTAGACATTACACAATTAACGCGTAACGCTTTTGGACTTCTATCGAAGTACCGCCACAGGCTTATATACATATATTTAGTTAGTAAGTAAAGATTTAATCACCATTTATTACTCCCATGGCTTTATATAACTAAAACAAGCTGGGAAACAAATTTCAATTATTATTTAAAATTAAAAACATGCTTATTTAATTCAATTTTCTAGTACGCGAGTGTTGCGAAGAAGAAACTCCACGGAGCATTCTAGAAGTATTTCAAAGCATTGTCACCGATATCATCAGCAACGGACCGATTAAAACGAGAGAGGACAGAGATCACGTAAGTATTGCCACTTAACGTCAGGCAGACATCTTTCTTCTTTCCCTTCTATTTCATATTAAAAAAAAAAAACAAACGAAATTCTTTACATTGTTGTTTTTGTGATCTTAATATATCCGTCTCGGGTCTGCGTGTCCGTAAAACCGAAAAGGCATAGTGTGTATGCGATTGAAGAATTTTATTTATTTATTTCAATGACTGCCTAGACCACAAGGCACAAGTATGTCCCGGGTTCGATTTCCGGGGCGGGTAAAGTGATATTGGGTTTTTCCATTAAGAAATTCTCAGTAACAGCCCGGAGTCTGAAATTGCGCCCGAAAAACAGGCTCGCCCTCTATTACGCGGAACTGGTGTATAAATAATAAATACACCCAAAATTCACATACATAGTTTTGACCCCACATTAAGATACAAGTCTTGTGTCGTGGGTATCAGAAACTACGAGAGACTTTTCGGTCCCACAAACACCCAGACCTGAAACAAATATTTGTGGATCACACAAACATTTGTCTCGGTGCGGGGATCGAACCTGCGGCCTCTCGTTTCGCAAGGTGGTGTCTAGCCAACTGCGCCACGGGGTTGTCAAATGTGGGTGAAGAAATGCACCTCTGCCTACCCTTCGGGGAATACAGGCGTGAGGTTATGTATGTTTGTATTTATATCTTGTTCGCAGATGGTAATAGCCTTGAAAGCGTTGGGCAACATCGGTGGGTTCAAGCAGGAGTTCGCGGACGTGCTGATGAACCTCATAGGAGACTCGTACGTGCCCGTGCCGATACGACTCACGGCTATAGACGCTTTCAGGAGGACGCCGTGTGTCGAGACTCGGTACGTGGACAATTTATTACTTATATTAACGTACATCATTATCAGCCCTTATACGACCCATGGCTGGGTACGGGCCTCCTCTACAACTGAGAGGGTTTAGGCCTTAGTCCACCACGCTGGCCTAGTGGTATATTAACGTCCGCCCCGTGATTTGGGGGCGTAAGAATACCGCCACGGCAGCCCCTGCCTGTCATAATAGGCGACTAATAGTGGTTATCGTGATTGTTAGGCGTATTACGGGGGAGGTGAGCCCAATATGTGCGGTAGAGCGCAGGGCCTCGTGAATGTGGCAGACGCTCACAACAAATGAGCGTCCAAAATAGAGCCAAATATAGAGGGGACACCTGAAATCCCTCTATCGCAGAGACATCCCCGCACCGAGACAAATGTTTGATCCTCAAATGTTTGTTTCGGTGTCTGGGTGTTTGTGGGACCGAAAAGTCTCTCGTAGTTTCTGATACTCAAGACTCATGAGAACTATCTGTGTAACTGTTTGGTGTATTTAGCTATATCGTATGACATGTTACGGTCAATTTTATTAGATCCCTGTTTATTTTTGATGCCTATGTCCCACAGTGAATACTTCCTGGAGACGTATCGCGAAGATTACATCGACATCGAGGTCCGGCTGGCGGCGTACCTGCAGGTGATGCGCTGCCCAGACCTCGGCACCGTCAGGAAGATCTTCCACGCGCTCAGACACGAGTCCGTCAACCAAGGTAACTGTAGTGTTGGTATACTTGTCTCGGGGACATGGGGAGTGGGGGGACAGTCTCATGCGAGCCGTTGGCGAGAGCATACGTGTTACCCTGACTGCTGGTGACTTAACGAGCCAATACTTAACCCTTGTGGAGGCACGAGTACTATAGTAACTATACTGAACTTTATCGATACATTTTTTTTACACTTTCTTGTACTTAAATAAATAGCCAAATTTAACTATATATAAAAATACAAGTGGCGGTCTTATCGCTTTCAGCAATTTCTTACAGACAACGTTAGAAAAGTGTTTAGAGAAGCAATTTACGTTTATAATACCCATCGTTTTATAGTGTGTTAAATGTTCTTAGGCATGTGTTATTACAAAAAAGAAACAGTAATTAAATTATTTTCAAGCAAGAGAAAACCAAAAGAAAGTTTACTTAAATCTTTTTTTTTTTGTTCTCTTTTTGAGCTGCAATCAGTCGCCAGACTGACGGAGATGATACTTGAGGCGCTCAGTGTGCAGTTTGTTATGGCGCTCTATTTCTGATGCTACTGTTTGAATAGTTGTTTTCATTAAATAATTAACTCTTATCTTGTTGTGTTCCAAAAAAAGTTATTAATATATTACTAAATATTGCTAAAAGCTACTAGGTACATATTGCCACAATACTACAAAATTGTCATGACGACCTGTAGTGAACTATACTCATGTGCTAATGTTACCTTTTTTTTCGAGAGGAAAGCGCCTTAAGCTCCCCTGTTCGGTACCTCGGGGAAGGTCGAAAGGGGTATGTCGGGGTCTCTGGTCTTCCAACTTGGCGCGCGGAACAATTGTCCGCTTAGCTGAGTTGGGTCCCTAACCAATAACCTACGCCAGCATACCGACTAAAACCTCTCGGTGACCATCTCGCGCATTTAGGGTGGTTTTGCGGCATGTCAGGGCGAGAAGGACTATAAATGGTCCGCTGACGCCAATTGTGGACTCATCCATATTGGGAGGGCTTGAGATGCCCTCTACTTACGCTTTTTTTGGACGTTCACCTTTTGTGAACGTCTGCGACATTCAGAGGCCACGCCCTCTGCCGCAAATCTCGGGATTGCTATCATGGTGTACCACTCCCGCAGTACGCCCAGCCACCCCAGTGGCCCCTGTTAGTCGCCTCTTACGACAGGTAGGGGATACCGTGGCGGAATTCTTACCCCCAATCCACAGGGCGGTGCTAATGTTACCTACACGTGTTTGTTCCAGCGGCGACGTTCGTGTGGAGCCACCTGAAGAACCTGCGCGAGTCGTCGCTGCCGTCGCGCGTGGAGATCCAGGGCCTGCTCACCGGCAACGCCATGCCCGAGCTCGACAGCAGCCCAGACTTCCGCATGTTCTCCAGGAACTACGAGCAGAGCGTCTTCTTCGACCAGTACAATGCAGGTAAATTATCGACATTTTATCGATAATGAAGTAGTGATGGCTTCGAGGTTTAGGCGCGCGGTCGAGATGCACTTCTGCCTTTTCCAAGTTATGTGTGTATTCACAATGAATTATTACGCAATTTAACGGTGAAGAAAAACATCGTGAGAAAACCTGTTCACCTAAAAGGTCTAAGGAATTTCTAAAGTGTTTAGTCCGCCAACCCGCACTAGTCCAGCAGTGGGACGTATACGGGTTGGTGATGGTGATGATTATTGGCACATTAGTAGTGGGGATGAGTGTGAGGTGTGTTTGAAACAAAATAAGAGAGAAATTTAATTCCAATGGCAGGCCGAAAACGGTAAAATTCAAAACAATTCTTCCTTGATTTGATGACCCCTCAGCCCCGAGACTGATACTACCTACAACTTTTTATTTTCAGGTGGCAACTACGAAGCAAACGTGATATTCTCCCCCGACTCGTACATACCGAGGTCGATCTCGCTGAATCTAACAGTCGATATGTTCGGCGAGTCCATCAACCTGTTCGAGGTAAATTCTGTTGAATTTTAATCCACTAATCACTAACATGTGATAGGATATTTATATCCGACCTGATATTCGGTGTAAATCAATTCTTATTTGAAGGCCGTGATTGAATTTAACCCGCAATAGGCCAGCGTGGTGGACTAAGGCCTAAACCCTCTCAGTTGTAGAGGAGACCCGTGCCCAGCAGTGGGACGTATATGGGCTGATGATGATGATTGAATTAATGTTTACTGGTCGCACCATAAGTATGCCGAGCAGTACAGAGGCCTGAGCTCAATTCCCGGGTAGTGTAAAGTGAGTTGTGAGTTGAGTTTTTACATCGGGTAATTCTCATTTGCAACACGGAATCCGATAAGCGGCCATAGACTCGTCCCCTGATTCGTGGGACTTATGAAATACGTCTGTCTGCTTACATAGTTCTTTGAATGGTAGTAAAACTACCGTACACATAAAATGTTAGTCAAACCATTACCAAATTTTATATTAGTTTTATAACTCCGATAAGTATATACCTACATATCGATACTATGTACATTACAGATGAAAGCACGCGCCGAGGGATTCGAGAGATACTTCGAAAACATATTCAGCAACAACGGGCCTCTCAGCAAGAACAAGATCATGGAGAAAGTCAACCATCTACGCGCATTCAGGTCTTTCAACGACACTGCAGAAGTAAGGCAGAAAATAGATGACCTAGGTTACAAGAACGAGGCACTGAAACACAGGTTCCCTATAGCAGAGCTAGGTATTAAAGTATTCGGCAATGAGATATCGTATTGGAGTGCGGAAGGAGATGACGAAATTAGGAAGAGTTTGGCCAGAATGAACCCTAAGTTGAGGCTTTTGGAAGTACTTTCTGGAAAGGTGAGTAAAGTTCATATAAGTTTATTTTTTTGCTTAAAACACCTTAAAAATCAATAAAAAAGTAGCTCGAAGTACGGAACAGTTGTGTAAAGATGCATAAAAATTAAATAAAATATCCTTTGGAAAAAAAATTGTGTAATAATAGAAAAGAAATATCCGTCAAGATATAAAAAAATGCGGGAGGGGAGTCACGTGTAGGGAAGTACTAAAAGGTTACTATTATAATTTACGGATAGTTTTATTATATAGTAACAGCCTTCTAAGCGTTATTCACGGTGGTTCATTTCACAGGTTAATTTTTTCCGTTGACTTGTGGTCTATAAAGTCCCTTAATTTAATAAAGAGAAAAAAATACACAGTATAGAAAGTATAATGCATTTATGAGTGACGTAAAACAATTCCCCAGGAAATCTCATACAACAAGGCGTCGCTGTTCCTGGATACGACGTTCTCGGTGCCCACGGGGTGCGGGCTGCCGCTCAACATGAACCTCATGGGCACCAGCTACGTCAACACCAAGATGTCGGGCACCGTGCAGGACAAGTTCTCGCAGACAGGCAATCTAGACTTCGAAGGGAAACTGAGGCCTAGGTATGTACATTTTTGAAGTTAAACTTCTTTACGCACGCTTCACTTGGGCAGTAAACTGGTGAACGCGTGACGAGAGCGTTACGAAAAGTGTGATCGGGTGAGGCGAACGGAAGTTGAGAGGGAGATATCAGTTAGTGAAGATAGAAAGAGAGAGAGTTACGGTTCGTATATTACTGTAGGGACAAGAGAAAGCGGTGCGCGCGTACATTTTCTCTCTCTCTCATCACTTCATAGCCAGTGCATGAAATATAATGTAAATATTCTTTTGAAGTCATACTTCTTTAGGCGCATTATGAAAAAATGATGAGAGTGAAATTTTAAAATTCGCGCACCCATCACTGTAACACAAAAGTAACAGGTTGAAGCTGCCTATGTGCTCCAATATAATCGAGGATAACTATCCGTATGTATTATTTCATTATTTGTTTAAATAAATTAAAATATTATTATTTAATATAATTCATACTAAATATTATCTATTAAATTATTAATATTAAATATTTATTATTGGTTATTTAATATTTACAAAAATATTAAGAATAAAATTAAGTATGTGCCGTGCGATCTAGAGGTCCTGGGTTCGATTCCCGGGTCGTGCAAAGTGTTATTGGGTTTTTCCATTA
The DNA here is from genome assembly GCA_907164795.1 of Hemaris fuciformis. Classification (NCBI taxonomy): domain Eukaryota; kingdom Metazoa; phylum Arthropoda; class Insecta; order Lepidoptera; family Sphingidae; genus Hemaris; species Hemaris fuciformis. The sequence goes on from OU015454.1 coordinate 5,726,908, forward strand.
GGAAATTCTCAGTAGCAGCACGGAGTCAGGAAAATTGTCCGAGAAACGGCAATAGGCTCGCCCCCTATTACGTGGGACTGATGCATACCTGGCGAAATGAGGGTGTACCTCTGCCTACCCCATCAGGGGATACAGGCGTGAGTTTATGTATGTATGTAAAATCGAATATCAAATTAAAATATAAATTTTTAAATATTTATTTAATGATGCCAAAGATGTATCTCACACGCGTACATAAGTATACGCACCCAATTGTTAGGAATTCGTTCGTCCGAATAAAAAAACGGAATCCTTATAGGATCACTCGTGTGTCCGTCTGTCCGTCGCTCACAGTCAATTAACTCCGAATCTACTAAACCGATTATTTTTTTATAAAGTCTCGACTGGGTGAACATAATATGTTGGCCCAATTACAAATAGAATAGTAATGTGGTATGTCTCGTGTGTCAGCGTGGCAGTGAGCGTGGCGGGCACGATGTGCGTGAGCGCGGGCGGCGCGAGCAGCAGCGGCGTGCGCGTGACGTGGCGCCTCTACACCGCCACCGCGCTCGAGGCCACGCTGCAGCTGCGCCACGCGCGCGCGCTGCGCCTGCTCCTCGCCCTGCCCGACGACAAGCAGGAGATCTTCGCCGCCAAGTACGCGCCCGCATGCATTCTACCACAATATACTCAGCCTATCGCCTACCACTGTTGAACATAGGCCTCCCAAGAAAGCGCCGACCATCCCGGTCTTGAGCAGCCCTCATCTCCGCTACCCACCATCTTTCTCAAGTGGTCGGACCATCGTGCTGCAGGACGTCCTACTCTACGTCTGCCGAAGCGCGGTCTCCACTCCATCAGTTGTCTGCTCCATCGGCCGTCAGACCGTCGGCAGACATGGCCGGCCCACTTCCACTTTAGCGTGCTAATCTTGCGGGCAATGTCAATGACTCTGGTTCTTTATGGTTCTTCAATTACACCACAATCAACAACAACAACAAAACATAACTGACGCATTCGACCGTGGCGCAGTTGGCTAAACACCAGCTTGCTAAACGAGAGGCCGCGGAGTCGATCCCCGCACCGAGACAAATGTTTGTGTGATCTGGATGTTTACGAGACCGAAAAGTCTCTCGTATTTTCTGACACCCACGACACAACACTCGTATCTTTATGTGGAGTCAGGACTATGTATGTGAATGGTTGGTGTATTTATTACATTTGCTCAATCCATAAGCACATCACACGCCAGAATCCTTAACAACAACTTCATCATCATCATCATCACCATCATCAGCAGCAGCCTAGATACGTCCCACTCCTGGGCACAGGCCTCCTCTGCAACAGAGAGGGTTTCAGCCTTAGTCCACCACGCTGACCTAGTGTGGGTTGACGAACTACACACCTAAGAAATTCCTAAGAACTTTTAGGTGTGCAGGTTTCCTCACAATGTTTCCGTCATCATTAAAGTACGTGATAATTCATTGTGAATACACACATAACTTCGAAATGTAATTTTTTTTTTTTTTATTATATTTTAACACAAACTCATATATTTACATACAATTCCATATCGATTATTGGCAATCGAATAACACTAATTTCATAAAATATTTTCTACTATAATTTTTTTTATCTCTGCATCACCCAGAGGTTGACTGTCAGAGAATGCCTTTGGCATCAAGTCCGCCTCTATACTTAATGTATAAAAAGTGTAAATAAATAATTACATTAATAATTATATTTATAATTACTTTTATCCATAGAAATTTTTAAAACATAAAACATAAACGCAGGTCGGAGTTAATAGTTCTGCATGGAGACGAGGAGCTGCAGCAGCAAGGGCTCAACAAGAACCGAATAGAGCACAACACGTGCAGCTGGACCACGTTCGACAAGGCCATCGGCATCAAAGTCTGCGCTTCCTACCAGGTATCATTTTCACTTACATACCTCCACTGAAATAAAGCTTACAGCTTACATCTAGCTTTACAAAATTCCGATCAATAATCTTTAATCTTTATTTAACAAAAGCAATTTGACATATAAATGAGAATATCATGACCCCACAATGAACATTTATAAACTAGCCATTACAAAGTTTGGGCTTCTATAGAAGTACCGCCACTACTTTATTTATTATTGTTCAGTATATTTAGTTCCCTTTCTATTGATATTAATATGCAGTGGAAGTAATGACTCTTTTTATCGATATATTACTGCATGATTAAGAAGATTGATAAAATAGTGCTGAAAAATATAATATCGATAACCATATCGACTGTGTAGAGTACATTAAATATTATGCTGAACTAACCCTTGAGATAGATAAAGAGAAATTAAAAGACCTTTCGTTCAATTAAAATATTCAAAAAAATAACCTTGTTCTGACTTAACGTTTAGCACTTCGTCCCTTGTTCTTCAGGAAGAGTGTAAATTTTTATAAAAAAAAACCCGAAGTATATTTCTACATCGCAACTTCTGATGTGGATAATTCACTAAAAATGTATGTAACTTTTGTTAAATGTCATCTTTGTAACCGTATAATATTATTTCAGTTCCCGAACATGACGAATCTGCGCAACGCCCCGTATTTCCTTATGAGCGGTCCTGCGAAGTACGTCCTCTCTTTGGAGAAAGCAGATCCTTCAGCCAATACTTATGCATTTGAGTACCGGTGGGACAAGAACGAGACCACCAACGTAATCGGGTTCTCGTTCGATACCCCCGATAGTAAGGTATAGTAACTTACCATTCACTTTTAAAAAGGACTTTTATACTCAGCCAATATCTCCTAGAATTAGAATTTATCAGACTGAAAATTCACTCTTATTTTCTTATACCCATAACACAAGACGTAATTCTTAGTATGAACTCGAAACAATGTATATGACTGTAAGCCGTAAGGTATATGCATTTTTATTTGCTTTTAATGTCAATTAGTTTTTGACAATTCTGTAGTAAGAAAAAATATGTGTGCCATTTCGGTCCCAGTCACCATATTTTTTTGTTTGACAGTAATACCAAAAAAAAAACTTCTAATTGCCGCATGTATACGTAGTAGACATTGTATTTTTTAAATATAAAACCAATACTTTTTCAGGAAAAAAGAATGTTCAACGCAGTACTTAGTATATCGAATACATCAAGCACAGCAGTACTGTCGTTCCAATCAGCCAAAAGTACTTTAAAAGCTAAAGCGATGTACAAAAACCAACAGTTCGATAAGTCGCTAGAGGCGAGCCTCGATGTCGATGGACGGAAACAGTTCGACACGGTAATGTCGATAAAACGGTACGACATCAAGTACGGGTACGTTTGGAGCCCCCACGCGTACTGGGTTGTCGATAACGATAGAGTTGCTGAATTGTCAGGTAAGTGCTTAATTTTAAATACATTTGTTGGATGATGATTAAGAATATTACAATATTTTTTAATGAATAATCACTCATCATCATCAATCACATTAATATGTTTTCATTCACGATGTTATATCGCCAAAAATATATGGTCTAACCATTTTGTTATTATTAAATGTTATTATTATAGGATAATAATAATACCAGAATTCTCTGATTAAATTATTATTATTCAAAAAGCATATTTTTATTTATATACAAACTACTAATTGGTTTCTAAAATTAATGTAAACAGATCTCTTATATTGTTTCTCGTATCGACATGTTTATTTTAAACCTAATTCAATTATATTTACTTAAAAGAGATCCGTCAATAAAGCCGTCAAGAAATTATCTCTTATTTATATTTATTTCTTTAATTTTTTCCCCAGGCGTATTCAAAGTGAAATCCAAAGGCGGGGTGACCCAGTGCGACGTGCTGGCAGACTTCCAGACAAAACAACTGGCGAGCCACCTCACCGGCTACTACACGCTCAACGGTCCCACGCACGGAACCAAACTGCAACTCGACTACCAGTTCTACAAGAACCCCAAGCAGACCATCAAGATGGAGGGGCTGTACAGTGAGAAAGCCATGGGGTACAGGCACGACATGTATGGAGAACTGGCCATGGAGTTCACTGCCTACCCAGTGTATAACTTCTATTCGGTTTTGAAGAATGTTGTGAGTATTATCAGAGATTAAATTTATTAATTTTTAAGTAACTACTTGCCGGCTTAATAGTACTGTTTATAGATAAAAAAAAACATATCTTCAATTAAGCAATAGTGTCGTGGAATATAAGCGATTCAGATGATCCGGTTTCCATGTCGAATAAAGTGTTTTTTGTATTTATTAGTGAGGAAATTCTTAGGAGTAGCTTGAAACCTCAAATTATTCTTTGTAAGTGAAGATAATAAGTTAGACTCGCTCTATACTACATACATCTAAGCATAATTTACGAAATATGAGTGCAAATGTATTCATTTCGTTCTTGGAGACTGAGGTTATAATATTTGATGTAATACATATAAAAAAAAACTTATCATCAAAATCTCGATAGCTATCAATAGATCATTAAAAACTTTTCGTTTCTAGAAAACACAGAGCCACGTGGACATAGGTTTCAACGTGTCAGCGTCGAAAGAGAAGAAGTCGGACCCGGCCTTTATATTCACCTTGATGCACTTTGATAAATTAAACGGTATGAAGTTGGACACGAGGTTAACACTGCAAAGGCCGAGACTCGTCGATCTCAAGCTCCAGTACGAGGGTGTAAGTATTTTTAATAGTTATATTGGATGAAATATTTGTGTCGTGTTAGTGAAACACATCTTATTCCTTAATCTTTTGATACTAGGAGAGTGACAACTACCCTGAACATAGCCAAAATGCTATAGAAGATAATACAATATATCTAAATATTCAATAACTAAGTACCTACTTGTGTGAATTACATTCTATTAAGACTTCTCATCATAACTCCTCGATTATATTTAACATTTTGGCCTGATAAATGTTTAGACGAAATCATCTTTCTTCATATATTTGAACAACATTTGCTATAAGGATTTATTGAAGTATTATGAGCTACATTTGAAAAATGTCGATAAAAAACTAAATGATTGATTATTATATTCAATCTACATTTCGTAATTTTATAAGCCAATATTTTATCTGTTTCGCTACATTCTATACAATGGTTTCTTTATATTTCAGCTGCATTCATGAGATTCACAAGCGAATCAAAGTTTTTTGCATAAGCACGTATTTATTTTTATTGCTTTACGTTAAAGAACATCAGCTTGTTCAAACCGTATCTCATCTTCACCTTTCTGGAATATTAGCTCATCAGCCAGGATAAAAGCATCCACAGCGAAATCCTCGACCTCTATATCATTAATTAATGAGAAAATGAATCGACTTTTCACCACTGCTCATTACTGACTTCAAACAAGAAAGACACCACGAAACTTTTAGAATACATTTACCTATGTAGTCTTTTTCTAGGACTTATAGGCTGATAAATAACGCTGATAGTTTGACAAGTCCTGACAGCCTCGTCACACTAAATATCTCGGCAATCGCGGGTTCAATCCGTGCCCAATATTGAAACATATACCAGCTGACATAGTCTAACAAACACACTTGACCAACAGATCGGGCCCAAGTACACGGCACTCGCGTTGCTAAATTTCAACCCGAAATCCCGCGAGATAATGATATCGGGCTACCTGTTCAACCCGCCGGGCGCGCAGCTGTACGTAGACGCGGAACTCAACATGACGCTCCCCACACTGCACCCTTGCACCGTCAAGGCCAAAGTACACGAGAAACAACCCAATGAGTTCCAGGTGAGGGGGGGACGCATAATATGCATATATAATATATACAGGGTGTATGCAGACCATGATCGGAAACTAAGGCAGATTAATAGCTGCGGTGATTATAAACACCGTGACATAAAAAAAAATACCGACAATTTTATTTTTTAAATACGGTTTCATTACAACCAATGTCCATTGAATATCTATGATTGTTAAGAAAACGTCATTTTTTTTATTTTTTGTCGGGATTTTTTTTAACGCCAATAGGTTTGTAATCACCGTCGCTATTAAATGTCTTAGTTTCCGATCACGGTCTTTTACACACCGTACATATATATTGGGTATATATAGATTATAGATATTACAGTACAATAGATGATTACTGATACAGCTGTTTAAAAACCAGTTTGTAAAACAAGAGGTTGAGGGTTCGATCCCCGCGCCGAGATAAATTATTGGGTCATCCACAAATAATTGTTTCGGGGTCTTGGTGCTGAAGAACATCTCCTATTTTCTACGATACAAGACTTGTACCTTATTTTATTACAGCTATATATGTGATATACATTAATATATGTATGTATATTTAAATAATATTTACTGCACAAGTATGTGCCGTGAGACCTATAGATCCCGGGTTCGATTTCCGGGTCGAGAGTGTTAGTGGGATTTTCCATTAGGAAATGCTTAGTAGCAGCATGGAGTCTGGAAATATACCCGAAAAAAGACAATAGGCTCAACCCCTATTTCGTGGGACCTGGCGAAATTTGGGTGCAGAAATGCACCTCTGCCAACCCTTCGAGGAATTAGGTTATGTATGTATGTTGATATACATTATTATATGTATGTATATTTTAATAACATTTACTGTACAGGTGAACGCAGTGGGTGTGTGGTTCACTGGGGTAGATTTCAATATAGACGCACTATACCAAGACCAGTCCAAGACCAACATGGCCTCACACCGCCTCAAGGCGATGATAAACAGCAGTCATTTCAAAAACATCGCCATGGACGCACGATTCACGCAGGACAACAGACAGATCACCTTCATCGGTCAGGTGAGGCTCATCATCATTTCAATCATCTGTTATATGAGCTTAAGTCATTAGGCCATCACCAATGAACACAAGCTTTTGTGAGTTATGGTTATCATGTCAATAGTGAAAAAAATTAATCGTGTTCTGTTCGGTAAGTAAGATAGTGTCCTTAAGCCCTTCAATTCTTGTTTTTCCCTTAACAGTTTTCATTGATCTTTTTTCCAATTATATCTTCCAATTTTTCTTCCTTTAATATTATTTTATACTATGCTATTATTACTGTGTATTCTTATTTGTTTATATCTCTCTTTTTTTACGTATTTTTTTACATTTTTGCTACTATAGTGACTGATACTTAATAAGTAATAAAAAATCTTAAATTTAAACAATTATTATCCACAAAATAAATTGATTTGACTTAGGATGTTACTCAAGCTGAAGTTTTGACTTCGCTGTAAGAACCAGCCATAAACTTGTAATCCTTATAAAATTATTACTATGATGGGTATTCTCATAATAGATTCGATAATAACATAACATTTCTAGGGCGAGTACAACGACGACAAGTACAGGTCTCTGGTACGGTACATACTGCTGTCCGAGCAGAACTTCACTGCCTACGCCGAAGTGGATATCAGCGGGAAAGCGTACAGCGTCAACTTGAACGCAGACCTTAACAACAACACCAATGTTAATATGGACATACATATCGATCAGTAAGTACTTAATGCGATTAAATATATGGTTCAGGATTGATTTCCTCGACTGCCTCGTGGTCTCGCGGCACAAGTAAGTTCTGGGTGCGAAGAGTTATTGGGTTTTTCCATTAAGCAATTCTCAGTAGCAGCACGGAGTCCGGAATTGTGCCCGAAAAACGGCAATAGGCTCGTCCCCTATTACGTGGTACTGATACATACCTGGCACAATGTGGGTGCAGAAATGCACTTCTGCCTACGCCTTCGGGGAATATAGGCGTGAAGTTATGTATGTATGTAGGATTCTTGATTTCTAGCAGTAAGTTTCTGAAGGTTTTTTGTGGTAGGGCAACATTGCGCAGTGGGACATTGTACTGTGTGTGTATTGATCTGGTACATATATGGTAATTCGAAATGATCTGGTGATGAAATTATTCAAATTAGATATTCTGTGATTAAAAACCGTTCTGTCGTTCTGTCTTGGTTTAGCAACAAACAACTTTCACTTTTATAATATAGCTCACTTCCTCTAGCTTCGGCCGCGTGCAATATGCATAAAAAAAGTATTTCACACTGGTCCATTAGTACTCGGATTTATAATTACAAACCAAAATAATTTTTTTTTCTTTTAAATTTTATCCTCAATTCTAAAAAATCCCAATTCCCCCCAGACTCCGCGACGTGCACATATCGTACCAGCGCTGGGTGAGTAAGAACCAGAAGCGGCTGGCCGCCGCGTTCAACTGGGACGCGAACCGGGACCCCTCGCAGAAGGTCAGCATCGACGTGCAGCTCGACTATAAGGGACCCTGGCATCATGCCGGACAGCTGGCCTTGTACTACCCAGGAAGAATGGTTAATGGAGAGTTCGAGTTACTTCTTAAAGGTAATGGAAATTTATATCATTATCATCAGCCCATTTACACCCACTGCTGGATACCGGCCTCCTCTACCTCTGAGAGAGGTTAGGTCTAGTCCACCTCGCTGGCCTAGTGCAGGTTGGCGTACTACGCTTAAAAATATTTCAAAAAATTCTTAGGAGCACTTGAGTGCACAACTCAATATTTTCCTTCGCTATTAAAATATGTGATTTATTCAATTTATATTGGTTTTATTAAACTAGCTTTACTGTGGTCCTTGGTTATTAGGTTAACTAGTTTATGTGTCGAACTTTAATTATTAAAAATTACATCGAAATGAGTTGACAAAATAAAACATATTTCTAGTTGGGACGGGGGTGATACGAGAATATTTTGTCATCTCTCGCGTAAGCGTACTTTAGCGACTTTCGTACTTCGAAATTCATAAGTCAGTGTTAATTTATAAATGTGGATATTTAAAAAAAACAGAATATTTAGGTACATATTTCTTTAAATCGAATGATTTCAATATGTTTGCTTTATTAGCGTAGTCTTTATTTCCATATATGTACGTCCCTCTGCTGAGCACGGGCCTACACATCAACTGAGTGGGGGTGTGCCTTAGTAACTGAATTTTTATTTTATTTTTGTCCACCAGATTGGTTCTGCGAGTGGCACATCCGCATGGGCTGGGCGCACGACGCGACGATCCTGTGGCGCGTGAAGATGTACTCGGAGGCGCGCGCCGAGACCGTGTACGCGCTGCTCTCCAATATGGACACGCCCTTCAACGGCTGGAGGGACACCAGCTTCAACCTCATGTCAGTCGCACTTTACACTCATCATCATCATCATCATCATCATCATCAGCCCAAATACGTCCCACTGCTGGGCACGGGCCTCCTCTACAACTGAGAGGATTTAGGCCTTAGTCCACCACGCTGGCCTAGTGCGGGTTGGCGGACTACACACCTAAGAAATTCCTAAGAACTTTTAGGTGTGCAGGTTTCATCACGATGTTTTCCTTCACCGTTAAAGCAAGTGATAATTCATTGTGAATACACACATAACTTCGAAAAGTCAGAGGTGTGTGCCTGGGGTTTGAACCTGCGACCGCCGAAATTCTCGATCGCGCGCCTAAACCTCGAGACCATCACTGCTTTACACTGAAACATTGTACATTTCTTTTGGAAGTGAAAACTTCTTTAGCATCGTTGTGATTTGAAAGTCGATGAAACGAAAAAAAGACAGAAACGTTTTAGTAAAGGTTTTACCGTTAATATACAGCTCCGTGGCGCAGTTTGCTAGATACCAGCTTGCGAAACGAGAGGCTGCGGGTTCGATCCCCGCACCGAGACAAATGTTTGTGTGATCCACAAATATTTGTTTCGGGTCTGGGTGTTTGTGAGACCGAAGTCTCTCGTAGTTTCTGATACCTACGACACAGGACTTGTATCCTAGTGTGGGGTCAGAACTATGTATGTGACAGTTGGGTGTATTTATTATTATTTATACTTTTCCACTATACAGGGTGTATTCAGACCGTGATCGGAAACTAAGGCAGACAATAGCTGCGGTGATTACAAAAACCGTGACATTAAAAAAATCCCCCAAAACATAAAAATAAAACGTTTTCCTTACAAACACATCCATTAATAATATCTATTATTCTTAGGAAAACATAATTTTTTTTATATTTTGTCGGGATTTTTTTAACGCCAATGGGTTTGTAATCGCCGTAGCTATTACCTGCCTTAGATTCCGATCACGGTCTGAATACAACTGTATAATATTGTAAAGAACGCAGCCATAAAATTACTTTTGTCATGAAGCCAATACTTTTGAAGGTTTCACTTCCACCACGTGTAATTGCACATATGTTTTTTTTTTAATGAAAAAGCCTCAAAATTCTAGCCATGTTAATGTCATAGCAGTTTATTTAACTTATATTGTTAAAGTCATGTCAAACAATGAGTTATAATATAATCTCCCTTCGTTGAATTGAACTACATCCAAATAACGCAGCTAACATAAAAACACATTTATACATAACCTCAAGCCTGTCTGTCCCTAGGGTAAGCAGAGATTATAGAGTATATGCTAATAGGGTCCAAACACACCTCTTTTACATTATTACCTGATATCCAACTCCTCCTGGATGCACGTCAGTACCGAGAACTCCCTATTTGTCGTTTCTTCCAATCAAAATATCATGAATCCGTTATTTACAGGACAAATAATTATCATCCAATGCATTTTCCGTCCACCAGGTGGCGTTATCACGATAACCTGCAATCTTTGAACGGCAGCATGAACTGGCAAGAAGACTACCTAGCGTTCAGTCTGCTGGCGGACTATCTGTTCAAGACTAACGAGTTCTACGGTGAACTGAACGCATTAGTCAACTCTACCATACCGACGTTGCCCAAAGCCGCGGCCATAGCCAAACATAGAGTGGTGTGGAAGAAGAGTGCTGATACGCTGCTTAGTTTTCAAGTGAGTGTCGTATTTTTATCGATAGTAGGAATATTTATTTTCAGAAATATATCGATTTTTAAATCGATATTGTTATTGCTGTAACAAGCTTATTTATAACAACATTTCATAATTACTATTAACCTGTTCAAAAATTTTAAGGATTATTTTTCAGTGTTTAAGAAAATCTATATGCTTGAACAATAAATCGATTGTTTGATGAATACACATCCATAATCAATACTGTTTGGCTGATCGATTATTGATATACCCGTTAAAGAATCAACTCAATATTATGTACCTATTTATTAAATGTATTTGCAGTACAATGAAGACGGCAAGCTGATGATAAACTCTTCGTGGAGTATCGACAGGGGACAGAAAGAGAACAACATCACGGGACGAGTCACGCTCCTTACGCCCTTCCAAGTACGTACACTTCATTATGACATTATTTGCAAGATATGCGGCACAGTTGGTTAATTAATGTATATCTGTTTAATTACAATAGCTTCTTGTCTAACTGTGGTATGATTTACGATCCGACATACGAGCTTTCTATGAAAAGTTCTGCTAAGTTTATGATGAAGTTTGTGTTTATAATTTCAGTATGTTTGTTAATTTATTTATAAGAGTGCTAACTGTTTATTCAATTATTATGCTTAATATACAATTTGTATAAATGTGGACTTAATACCTTTAGGCATTATGTAACAGTCGACCAGATTCAGATTTAAAAAAAAAACACATTTTTCTCGCGACTTCGGTTGTGTAAATAAAAATATTCCGAGATGTGAGCTATATCTTATTAATTATTTTAAATTTTCAGGGCTATAAAAAAGGTTTCCTCCGCACGACGTTCGTACTAGGCCACAAGCGCGACATCAACGGCGTCACCTACCTGGACTTGGAAGACAAGGTCCTGAAGATCTTCGTGAACGGGCATATGCGCAGGATCACCAACAGCATGCTGGTGGTTAACGTCACCAGTCCCACCACGGCGTCCTCGAGGATGACGGCCAGGTTTGGCTTCGTGGAGGCTGATAGACATCTGGTCGCTATGGTCGTCACGCCTAATTCTACTACAGGTAAGTCAAAGAACATATAGGTAATCTCATATTACCGTCATACGACCGATTTCAACATGAAAAAATGTTCTGACTTTTTATAGACATATTTTTAAATTAAATTTATAACAGTAACGATAATGATTATTATAATAATAATACACAGTATTGATTGAACTGCGATTTTTAAATTAAAATCATCAAATCATTTAAACTGATTTCGATGACAAATGCAACTCGCATTTCCGCAAATGTTTCGCTAAATGTTTTTAAGTCTCGCTTACTATGTGACGAGCTAGCAAAAGGCTCGCGCAGATATCCAGATTTCATGCTGCGCCTAAAGATTTCCTAATGAAAAAAACCAGTAACACTTCTCGGCCTGAGAATCGAACCCGGCGCCTATACATCGCACATCACGCATTTGTGCATAGTGACATGTTTTCTAAAATCGCAGGTCTGGAGGTTCTACTGAAGCTGGTATCGTTGCAAGATTTCCACGTGTTTGGGTACGTGGCGCTGCCAATACAATACCTGAACAGGGCCATGATCACCGCCAAGCGAGCGCCGCAAGAGGTAAACTATATTTAGAAATTAATTTAAAGATTTATTCGGCCAGGGGCCGTTACAAACATAGACCAACTTGAAATTATTTAATAATTAACATTACTGAGGATCAATTAAAAACACAAGACACGCGTAGACGTTCCGACAGAGCTACCGCACTGTACAACGGCCGATGAGCGAGTGCGCTTGTGACGCTCAGCAGCGCCCGTTATATAGGCAGCTGACGTGATGACGACGACTGTTAACCCGACACAAATTAATTTCTAACAATATTATACTTATTGTGTTAGATCCGTGATCTACGAATTTTTATCTCGCGTGTAGATGTTTAAGAGATTGAAAAGTCAAACAACACACGTTGGTTGTTGCAACAAGACTAAACAGTTTTATTTGAAAACTATAGAGAACAAAACAATAGATAATAAGGCGATAGACAATTAAGACAATATAAGGTGACAGTTTGATGATGATGATAGATGGCGTTAGTGGTGTTACTAAATACCTTTATTTTGACATATTTTAACACTTATTTTGGGATTTTTGTGTAATAACTGTGTTTGTAATTGTTAGATGTTATTTATTTTCAGATCGATTTCCGAGTAGGTTGGGGCTCAATGGACTTCGGTTTCACCGGCATCTGGCACTGGAAGTCTCCCATAGACTTCGTGTACTTGTACAAGCTGTACACTCCGTTAGAAGGCTTCGAGGAAAACGGACTTGTATTGAAGAATATATACGGCAATGGACTCGATACTGAAATCTCCATGCGGCTGTCTAAACATAAGGTGAGTTTTTATTGACGTTCTTTTTCGGCTGCTTCGTTGGTCTTTTGGCGTGTCAGTTTCGCAAGTAAAGAGCATCGATCAAAACCTTTTTTGTGCTAAACTTTTGCTATGAGTAGCAGTATGGATCCTAGAAACGACAAAACTCTCTTTTAGCTACGTCGTACTTAAAATAATGATAGTATTGAGTATTTGGATGATAAAATATTAAGATGGTTTAGATTAAAAGAAATCAGAAAAATGTTATTTTTAAGTCATAAAAAATACTTTTAAAATTTAATGCAAACATTTTAGTATTCAGTCTGTTTTTAATCATTTGAAGTAATAGCCGCTATGGTGTTACGTCACTTGGCTGTGTAAACAAAAAAATGTTAATATCAACCATTAATGATAAACATTTATTGTAATTTTTTTCTTTATTGGAAAAGAGCAATACTAGTGTTTTTTGCCCGTTATTCTCTTGTGATGACTGCCTTCCCAACACTCGTATTGTGGCATACAGAAACAGCCCCGTGGCGCAGTTGGCTATATACCAGCTTGCGAAACGAGAGGCCGCGGGTTCGATCCCTGCACTGAGACAAATGTTTGTGTGATCCACAAGTATTTGTTCCGGGGCTGGGTGTTTGTGAGAGCGAAAAGTCACTCGTAGTTTCTGATACCCACGACACAAGACTATCTATTTTGATGTGGGGTCAGAACTATGTATGTGACTGTTGGGTGTATTTATTTATTTAGATACTATTTGGTGTTGCCCTCAGTTCGGTATAGCCGTGCAGCTGGTGGACCACGGCAAGGGCCTGGTGGACGTGATCCGCGAGAGTCTGCGCCGCAACACGAGCCGCGGCCACGACACGCTGGTGGACAACTTCGACACCACCGCCAGCGTGGCGCTCGACACGCTCTACTACCCCACCATCACCTTCCGCTCCAGGCTTGTCAAGGTACCCGTACAATCTACAATCATTATCACCATCCGCCCATATACGTCCTACTGCTGAGTACAGGTCTCCTCTACAATGGAGAGGGTTTAGGCCTTAGTCCACTACGCTGACCTAGTGCAGGTTGGCGTACTATTCGTTCCTAAGAAGTTCCTAGGAACTTTTAGGTGCGCAGGTTTCATCACGATGGTTTCCTTCACCGTTAAAGTAAGTGATAATTCATTGTGGATACACACATAACTTCAAAAATTCAGAAATGTGTGCCTGTGGTTTGAAACCAGTCAAAGAGATTCATCCATTGAGATTCTCTGCCGTGCGCCTAAACCTCGAGGCCGATACTCAGCTTATCGCCGTCCTAACTTAGGGTTCGCCAAGTAGGCGCCAACCATTCCGGTGATAAGCAGCCATCCGTTTCCCGCTACCTTTCTCAAGTGGCCGGACCATCGTGCTACAGGCAGTCCCACACTACGTCTATCTAAGCGCCAACTCCAATTTGTAATTCGTGGATGACAAGAGAGCCGGAGTCATTGACATGGCCCGCAGGATTAGCACGCTACAAGATCTAGTGGAAACATAAGGACAATTGAAATTAGCATTATATTGTTTTTAACTTTTTTTCTTATTTAATGGCATTTAATATTAATTTGTCGTTAGTTTAATATTATAAAAAGAAACAATAATTTTGAAATAGTACGTAAAAAAAGAATTCTTACGAATGTTCGTGAAACCCACTCTCCAACCTCCCCTTACTTCCAACATGATAGAGAGTAGATTGTGTAGTAAGATAATATCGAGTTTATTTTTCAGTTCGTAGGACCAGGCGAAGAGGACATATTAGAAGCGAACGCGACGCTGAACCTACCGAACCAACCGCCGATTGTGCTTACTGACGTATTCATATTGGAGGTAATTTGTAATATTTTAATGTTTTGTAGCCCAAAATTGCACTAATTGTAAATTTTTTGAAGTTTTTACTTCACTTAAAGTTTTTATAACACTATAAAAAGAGACAAAAATATTGATTAAAAAAATATAGATTGATTTTACATAAAAATGAACGGTTAAATATAGTTTATTCTTTCGAAACCTATTTTGAAAAAACTGTCTCGCACTTTGCCGGATTTTAATATCAAAAGTTTAAAGACCTTTTATTAGACAACTTTTAGAACGTTCAAGTAAATGATTTTCAGTCGCTATTTTAGTAAATCATTTTTTAATAAAACATTTGACAGCCCCGTGGCGCAGTTGGCTAGACACCAATTTGCGAAACGAGATGCCAAGGGTTTGATCCCCGCACCAAGACAAATGTTTGTGTGATCCACAGATCGAAAAGTCTCGTAGTTTCTGATACCCACGACACAACACTTGTATCTTACTGTGGGTTCAGAACTCTATCTGTCACTGTTGGGTGTATTTATAAATTTATTTATTTTCAATTGGCTGTATCGCTAAAATTCAATACCAACCACAAAAAAAATAACATTGAACAACTTTACTTCCCAGTCGTACACCGTGATGCGCAACACTCTAAACCTGGTGACTCCGTACCCAGCAGTCAGAGAGCTGAAGTCTGTATACACCGTGGACATAGTCCTCGGAGAGAAGATCAACGTCACCTGCCTGGTGTTGCTGTACAACGGAACCTACTGGCACGAGGTAATCATAGACTATCGATATATTAGAATCTTAATGTGGGAGGTCATAACATATGTATGTTTTGTGACTCTGACAGAGCTTATATTGTCATAGTTTCCACTGATTTTCTGATTCCAAGAAAATCCGAACAGAAATGGTATTGCCATATCTTTATGATATTTCTATTCCTGCAATTAATTTATTGTAATCAGTAAAACACGCCAAAATATTAAACAAATAATCCAATCATTGGTATCAAATTGATCTTTTCCTTTCACGAACCTATCATCAACTTTACAATTGTTTTGTAACAAAAATCTCATTCCAATACTCAGAGAAACATTTCCACTAATTCTAAGTTAGTACTTGTAGCACGACGGCTGGTGAATCTCATCATTTAACAACCCCCCTACCCCCTTGAAGAAAATAACTCCTCATACTACTCATACAAAGTTCTACAAAATCTCGTAAGTTAGTAGCAAGTTGCGTGTTGCACCACATCTGGTTCATTACGTCATCCCCCCCCCCCCCCCCCCGCCGCAGGTGTCGTACAAGATGCAGTACGAGTACGAGCAGGGCGAGGACGACGCGTACCAGTGGTACGTGGCGTCCGTGGGCATCGCCACGCCGCTCACCGTGCTGCCGGCGCTCGAGAGCCGCGTGTCCGCCCGCCTCGAGGACGCGCTCTGGAAGATGGCCGCCGACATCGCCATGCCGTCCTTCCAGATCACGGCGCTCGCCAACCTAGAGGTAATCTAACCGAATAGTATTCATTTTAACCTATAAATCATCTACTTATGTATTTATGATTAAATTATTACAAAGTCTGATTAAGCAAATTGGAGTCTGGAAATGTGCCCGAAAAACGATAATAGGCTTACCCCCTATTACGTGGGACTGATAGATACCTGTCGAAATGTGGGTGTGGGTGTAGAAATGCACCTCAGCCTACACCTTCGGGCAATACAGGCGTAAGGTTATGTATGTATCTATTACAAAGTGTGTAAGTGAGCTCTGTGCGTGTCCGAAGAGAAGTGAGCGTGGACCGCTCGTGCGCAGCCCCACTTTGGTTTCGGTGGAAGGATGACGTCAACAGTCGTACGATGAGTCATATCACGTTTTACGCTAGCCATATAGAGAGGTCAGGTTCGATTCCAGAGCCGAACGCAGTGTTATTGGATTTTGCTTTTTAAAAAATCATAATAAGACCGCGAGCATTGTAGGACTAGAAACGTCCGTGCATAAATCTCTGAAACGAAAAACTATTTTTCAGCTCGAGGATCCGTTCGTCGAAACGTCAGGCAGTTTGAACCTCACCTCGCCCTTCTTGGAAGATTACTTCATCAAGATGGAATTCAAGAAGGATTTCTCCGACGTGGAGAACATGATCGGCGGCGGCATACAGATACAGCAGGGAGAACAGAATAATTACGTGAGTTGTAAAATTTTATAGTGTTAAATTGACACGAAGGACCAAAATCTACGCTTGACATGACATGGGCTCCCTCAATCTTTGTGAGCTCGATCGAATCGCGATTTTGGTATTCGTTTATCGATTCAATTAAATTTAGCATCCTTATTATTTCTATACATCTAATACGAGTATATTCAATGTCACTTAATAATTTATACTGTGTTAGAATAATTTGTTGATAATTCTACATAGATATACTCTTTACTTTTTCGATGATTTTTCGTTGAAATACACTGCATTAAATTCAGACAAATAATAGACAGCTGTGGTACTTCCATAGAAGCCCAAAAGCGTTACACGTTAGTTGTTTAATGTCTAGTTTATAATTGTTTATTGTGCTGACCCTACAATTCTCATTTATATGTCAAATTGCTTTAGTTAAATAAATATTTACAGCGTAAAGATTATTTTTTGGAATTTTGTAAAGCAAACGGGGCTTTTAGGCTTCAATGGAACTACTGTCACTGATTATAATTAATAGATAATTTATATCGTCCAGGCGTTCGCGGAGGCAATATGGCGTCTGCAGGGCCCGCGGCACATGCGTTTCCGGTGTCGGTACGCACTGGCGCCCGTGCTGGCGCCCTCCGAGCTGGCGGCGCAGTTCGAGGGCGCGGGGGGCACGGGGGGCCCCGGCACCCGCGCGCTGCGACTCGACTACGGCTCTGGCGAACAACACTACTCGCTGCGAGCCGACCAGAGACCCACCGCGCTCAGTGTCGCACTCAGTACGCCGCATGATGGATACAGGTTAGAAAGAAAATATACTATGATATATACTATATATACTATAAATGAAAAAATAACAATAAAATAATAAATAATTGAGTCGTGATGGCCTCGAGGTTTAAGCACGCGGTCGAGAATCTTTACGGTCGCGGGTTCAAACGCGTACACACCTCTGACTTTTCGAAGCTATGTGTGTATTCACAATGAATTATCAGTTTATCACCTATTTTAAAGGTGAAGAAAATCATGTGTAGTCCGCCAATCCGCACTAGGTCAGCGTGGTGGACTAAGGCCTAAACCCTCTAAATTGTAAAGGAGGCCCGTGCCCAGCAGTGGGACGTATATGATGAGGAAATGCTCTAATGTGGTTGTAATACCTTTAACGCAAGATCATTTATAATTCTGTGTACATGTATCAGTAAATTTGTTAATTTATTGTTTTGAATATAAACGTTGTAATATGTTTAATTACATAATATGATCATCAACATGTTCCAGTTCAAATAAAATACCTATGTACAAGAGGTAATACTCTGAATCTGTCTCAACGGTACGTTTATTTGATGCAAGCGAGATTTGACCAATATCTGATTGATTTATTATTACAGAGAAATGAAGATCATCTCAGAAGTTGACAAAGACGACATCCACGGTTCTTTCGTGACCGATTCAAATGAGTACAGTATAAGCGGCAAAATACTCAACAGGGAACCTGTCGAGGTAAATAATAATATAAATAAGAAATAAATAAATACACTCAACTGTCACATGCATAGTTCTGACCCCACTCTATGATACAAGTTTTGTGTCGTAGGGATCAAAAACTGCGGGAGACTTTTCGGTCTCAAAAACACCCAGATCCGAAACAAGTATTTGTGGACACAAATATTTGCCTCGGTGCAAGAATCGAACTTGCTGTCTCTCGTTTTACAAGCTGGTTGCTAACCAACTGTGCCACTGGGCTGTCAAATAAACTATATGATATTCCTATATATAACATGACACATTCACAATTCCAAATTTACAACTTACTATTTTTTATCTTTTTCTATATAAACATAAACAACTATGCAAGTCTTCAATTCGTGTAGAGTCGCTTTAGACGGTATTTATTGAATTGAGTTGATTTTTATTTTTATTTAGTCGATTATACTGTCAATAAGGTATTTTTATTTTCTTGATTGCGAGCTTATTATTATGTGACCACCACAGTGAAAAATAAAACATAGATGGTTACCAATCCAATATAAACGTGCTATATTTTCAGATGACCTTAGTACTAGTGCCTAAAGGTCAAGGAGAGCCCATAAACATCCGGATAAAGTACGAGTCATCCCCCACTGTGTACGTACTGACCGCACATATCACGGGACCCACAACGGCCACCGTACACGCCCGGGCAGAACTGCAGGAGGCATTCAGCGATATTAACTTTAAGGTATGTTATTTTTTATAAAGTATGGCATTAATCTTAGCTACAACTTATTTATATTGAAATTTAAACATATGTGGCGATTTCGATTATCGAATTTATTCATAAACTTGTCGCTTTATTTAACCGTTGTGTGTTATATGTTTGTGTCTTTTTGATTAGTGTACAACGATTGTAAATAAGGCTTTAATAGGTAACTTAGGCGCGATAAATATGGCCATTGAATCTGCCTCCACTGAGTCCAAAATTGGATGGCGTCCACATTTGGGTGTTTATACCCCAAAAATCGCGGCATATATATACTTTACTTCCACGTTTCAGGTGGACATACCCCGGTCGAAGTTCAAAGACATATACTTCAAGTCGAGAGTGGACAACCATCCACAACTGCGGAAGGTGGTTACTGTGCAAGCCTCTACGCCATTCCAGAGAATCAAATTCGTCAAGGGAGACGCTGACTTTGTGTGAGTATACACAACAACCCGCACTAGGCCAGCGTGGTGGACTAAGGCCTAAACCCTCACAGTTGTAGAGAAGGCCCATGTCCAGCAGCGGGACTTATATGAGGTGATACATTATAGATTAGACTGCATCGTGGTCTCGCGGTGTAAGTATGTGCTGTGCCATCTAGATGTCCTAGGTTCGATTCCCGAGTCGGGCAAAGTGTAATTAGTCCTACTGTCCGGCTAGTTCGCCAATCCACACTAGAACAGCGTGGCTTAACCCCTCCCTCTTTTTGAAGGGGCATTTATATGGAATGATATAGTTGCATTTCATAATTGAATAGTTATTGGACGTATTGTAAGATAATATTTTTGTAACACAGATTCGGTCCAAAAACTGGATACTTGTTGTGCAAGTATGAATTACCACATATGAAAGGCGAGGGCGACCTTAAATGGAGCTTCTTAATCGGTGACCTGTTTATAAGGGTGAGTGTAAATTTATATCAAATCGTTTTTTATTTATTTCTATCAATATGAAGCAAATGATTATTAAATTAGTTAGATCACATACTGAAATGTATTTTAAAACAATTACATTTAAATCGCCATAGTGATATGGGCATTCAGAATGAATTTAATGCAGTTTAGTAAGAAAAGTATCAAGATTACCAATTCGTGTAAAGTCGGCGTGGTCGTTTATGGTCTTGTTTTTACTTAAAACTTCGTAATAAGGACATCTAGCGGCACAATCTTGAACTACATGTATATTTTCAGGCTCTAGGACACCAAAACGTAAAAGAAATAGAAAAGAGCGTGGATCTGGATATACATTTCGGTAACACTACTGCACCTGATCTGTTGTCGAAGACGAATGCTGGCTTCAGAATGGACTTGGATCATATTTGGCAGTGAGTACCTATTTATTTATTATATTTACCTGATTAATAAGATGCATATGTACTGCATAACCTTTAATAAAATATATAGATTTCATGCACGGGCAATGAGAGGAATAGACAAAAAAAATGTGCGCGCGCACTGCTCTTTCTTGCTCCTACAGTAATATATGATACGTAACTTTGTCTCTTTCTATCTTTACTAACTTATATCTCCCTCTCAACTTCCGTTCGCCTCGCCCGATCACACTTTTCGTGACGCTCTCGTCACGCATTCACCAGTTTACTCCCCAAGTCAAGCTGGCGTAAAGAAGTTTTACTTCTAAAAGAGGTTATTAGTCTGTAAGTTTTTCAATGAATAAATAAATATTATGCGCTGTAATAAATTTACTTTTATTTATTTTGACGATAATTGTCATTTTTATAGAAAATAATTAATGTTTATATCGATATATTGGAATTAAATCGCGTTGGTAAAACCAATTAATATAGAGCGCTAAAATGCTTATAACATTACACCATATTCCATAGAATCGGAGCGAACGCATCATTCGGTATACTGATGAACCAGCGGCTGAACCTGGTACTCAACGTGATACTGCCCAAGCCAAACGTAGATGTGCATACGCTGTACATTGACGGCCGGATGGGCGCCGACCAGCAACCCACCAAAACATTAGAGGCAAGGTACACCACAGACGTCACCAAGATACTTACCGGAATCAAAGGGAATGTAAGTTTCTTTTTTTTATACTATTACATCTTTATGAAAAAGAAAAGAACTGGAAACATAAAACAAAGTATCACTTTCTTATTACTACGTATTTCGGAAATATGTGGATAGAGGATGAGGACAATCGTAATCGATCCTATGTTGTTGTGACATACCTATATGTACCAAAACAATATCAATCATAAAACTCATAAAGCTTTGTCGTTTCACCCCGTTTCAACTTCACTATAAGTATCACCAAGACAAAAAATATATATCTTAATCTTCACAGGTCGTAATGTTAGCCGAAAGTTTCCTCTCGAACTCGACGATAACGTGGACGTCAGACTCGGTATACCAGAACATAGACAACTTCATAGACTACAAGTGGGACGTGAACGGGTCCCACCACGTGGACTACACGCTGCGGTCGCCGCTGTACGAGACAGACGACACGTTCAAACTGAAAGGCTCGTACCAACAGGATATGGTGCACGGCTATAGTATAGTCAAGTAAGTATTTTTTTATGCTTCTTTTTCTGACACATTTTTTTCAAAGGGTTAGGAGCTAAGCTGTAAAACGAAAGGCGAAGTTCAATACCCACACTGGAACTGTATGTGTAGTTTACAGTTTTTTGGGTGTAGGTGTTTTTGATACCGAAAATATTTGCCATAGTTTCTAATACAAAAGAATAATCATCATCATCATCACCCCATACACTGCTGGGCGCGGGCCTCCTCTACAACTGAGAAGGTTAAGGCCTCAGTCCACCACGCTGGCCTAGTGCGGGTTGGCGGACTTGTGTAGTCCCATGAAATTCCTAAGTACTTTTAGGTGTGCAGGTCTCCCCAAGATGTTTCCCATCACCGTTAAAGTACGTGATTATTCAATACGAATACACACATAACTTCGAAAAGTCAGAGGTGTGTGCCTGGGGTTTAAACCCGCAACCGCCGAGAAAACGATAAAATTATGTTTAAATTTTAGACGAATAAAAATGAATAATTAGATTTTTCTAATCCGATTTCTGCTCCTGCAGAGGTCGCATGCACAAGCCGGGTAGGTCACAAATCGGCGAGCTGGACCTGCGTTACGGAGGCATTAAACACACAGACGGACATTTCAACTTCACCACGCCATTCCAGAGGCTCAAATGGCTCAAATCCATATTCAATGTGAGTATATAAATATAGTAGATCATATTAAATCAATGTTATTAATTATAGCATACAGATAGAGCTGGTAAAAAAACAATGAAAAAAGAATAAGACCATCATATCGTTTGTATGTCTGTCTCGTCGCCCTTAGTAGCTTATGCTATTTTTATTACAATTTCTAGATAAACAATTTGGAAGAAGACTCCGACAATAAAGTGGACCTGTTTTGGCCGAACAAAACCGCAACGGTCAACACGACCCATCACTACGTAAAAACATCAAACGGATTCACACAAACGGGCAAAATATCACTTTCCATTCCATTGAGCTCCCAGCACTTGGTCACCACTGACTACTACTACGACCAGGGAGACAAAGCGAGCATTGGAAACGCAACAATCGATTTAGACGGCGAAAGATTCGCGAAGGGGTCGGTGCATCAGTTACTGTCAAAGAGTGAAAGGAATTTGGACCTTGCTACTACGAACATAGAGGTTGAAAACGTTCACACGCCTGTCGGTGTCAAGTACATACATGAGTATGACGAGACCGGTAACACGGTAAGATATTAACAATACATTAAGCTACTTAAATAATCTTACGGATCTAGGAACCCAAATTGCGTTACATGCACTTTTGAACAATATTATAT
Organism: Hemaris fuciformis; assembly: GCA_907164795.1. Taxonomy (NCBI): domain Eukaryota; kingdom Metazoa; phylum Arthropoda; class Insecta; order Lepidoptera; family Sphingidae; genus Hemaris; species Hemaris fuciformis. The sequence goes on from OU015454.1 coordinate 5,750,168, forward strand.
TTAAAAACAAAATACGAAAATTGTTATTTATTCCGACGTTAAAGATTGAATTCAAACCTGACACTGCACTTGCCAAACCAAATAAAATTCAAAAACTAATACTCAGGTCGAGACAACTTTTTTGACTTTTTCCGTCCGCCAATCCTCGACAAGGTTTTAAAAATATCGTCCTATAACGTTAGGTCTAAAACATATAGATACCGCAACTAAGGTGCATAATTTCTACCTATCCCTTCGAAGATACTCGTACACTCGTAAATATATACATATATGTATTGCAGGACGTAAAACAAGCAACAGTATTCCACCTACGCAACGCGACCAAGTTCAATGTGACTGGTCTTATGGACGTGTTCACGTACGAAACGGGCAAGAAGTTGAAGTTAATGGCTATACAAGGCAATAGAACTTGGACTTTCGACAACCTGTACGAAGCTGTTGACAAAGAGCTGAAGCAAGGGAGCAAGATGCAGTGGGCGGACGACGTGTGGATCAACTACGATATACATGTCACCAACATGACCACTGTAAGTTCAAGTCTTTTTAATTGGAGGGTATAATTAAAATATATATTATATATATTTGTTTAAAAATTGTTGTAATACTCGTGTATTACAATATAGCCTTTTAGACATTTTTAGACAAAGTTTTTTTGTAGGGCATTGCCATCTTATTCCAAAGAGAACCAACTTTCGCCAAAAATAACTATTTCATTAAATTGTTATCAGCCAGCCTTTTCTTAGTGTTAGAGCCATTATAAGAGCCGATTATATAACCTCACGTTGTTCCGACATCAGGAGGAGACAGAGTCGCAGAAGCTGGTAATGAACGTGTGGTACCCGCTGCGCACGTTTCGGCTGGTGGCGTTCTACAACCTGCAGGACTCGCTGGTGGACGGACAGGCGCGCCTGCACTGGGACGTGAAGGACGAGAACAAGACGGCCGAGCTGCGCGCGCGCTGGGACAACCCGCCGCAACCCGAGGGAAACACGCACCACCTCGACCTGGCGCTCAGCCATCCCTCCTTCAGCAAGGTCACATACCGTCACGAATGTTTGCCTTCATTTCAGAAATTCCTAAGAACTTTTAGGTGTGCAGGTTTCATCACGATGCTTTCCTTCACCGTTAAAGTATGTGATAATTTATTGTGACATACATACATACATAAACTCACGCCTGTATTCCCCGAAGGGGTAGGCAGAGCTGCATTTCTGCACCCACATTTCGCCAGGTATGTATCAGTCCCACGTAATAAGGGGCGAGCCTATTGCCGTTTTTCGGGCACAATTCCAGACTCCGTGCTGCTACTGAGAATTTCCTAATGGAAAAACCCAATAACACTTTGCCCGACCCGGGAATCGAACCCAGGACCTCTAGATCGCTCGGCACATACTTGTACCGCGAAACCACGAGGCAGTCAATTTATTGTGAATACACACATAACTTCGAAAAGTCATAGGTGTGTGCCTGGGATTTGAACCCGCGACCGTCGAGATTCTCGACAGCGTGCCTAAACCTCGAGGCCGTCACGACTTTTTTGCCTTCATGAAATGGGGTCAATGGGGATACTACGGCCGTCATTCTATGATGGAAATGCACCAGTAGAATTGGTGTTTTTCAATTTCTGTGACACACCACAGTCTACTGTGTTCGGTTAATCTGAAACACATGTATTATTTATTTTTGGTCTATTGCAATATTTTCACGTAAAGTATTAAGTCTCATTTTTAGCCTAAGCCTGCAACGTCCAAATACTACAAGTATCGCCTTTTAGAATCGTATTGTTGTTAAATAAAGTATAGTTACCATCAATTTTTAAATGGTTAATATTTTCTAGTCGACGTCGCTGTTTGACGATACTAAATATTTATCTGAATGTCACAGCTAGAAGTATAACTGTGATTTTATCTTTTTTCAGGACGTAAACCTAAAAGCGCAGTACATAAGCACCCCACTAGTGATGTCCAACGTATCCCTAGAGCTACAGTACTCCGACTACGAGAACGAATATCTTAAAATGAACTCGATACTAACTGACAACTCTAACGGACCGATCAGAGACTACTCATTCGCTCTGACGTGCCAACATCCCTCCACCAACCTGAACTTGGACATGAAGTCGGATATAAACATCCACAGCAAATGGTACCACATAAGCAACTTCTATCGACTACAGAAGTCGTTGTTCTACGAGAAGTTGAGGCAGAACAAGCTCGTTATCGATATGGCGAATAGTGCTATCAATTGGGAGGTGAGTTTTGTCGATATTTTAATTTTATTTTATTTGAAAAGAAGACACAGAATAGTTACTTTGAATACTAACAGTAAGGCTCCTCTGCGCCAGGTCAAAAATTTCATTAAAAAGTAGCTTATGTCCTTTTCTAAGATTTCATACAGGGTGTAAAAAGCCCATGATCGAAAAATCAGTCTTTTTACACTCTGTATATGTTTCATACCAAATTCATCCAAATTACTCCAGAGGTTTATGTTTGAAAGCGTAACAGAAAGACAGATAAAGTTAGTTTTGCAATCATAATATTGCATGGATTACATAATTATAATAATAATAATACGCCCAACAGTCACATACATAGTTCTGACCCCACACTAAGATACGAGTCTTGTGTCGTGGGTATCAGAAACTACGTGAGACTTTTCGGTCTCACAAACACCCAGACCCGAAACAAATATTTGTGGATCACACAAACATTTGTCTCAGTGCGGGGATCGAACCCGCGGCCTCTCGTTTCGCAAGCTGGTTACTAGCCAACTGCGCCACGGGGCTGTCATTACTAATACAAATTATGTATATCTTTAACGCTATGCACTAATAAATCTAGTCATTGATTTTATTTAATAGCACTTAATAAATTCGAGCCACACATAAGCTGCTCTATCACATGCCCATTAATAAATCACCACCATCAGCCCTTATACGTCCCACTGCTGGGTACGGGCCTCCTCCACAACTACAAGGACTTAGGCCTTAGTCCACCACGCTGGCCTAGTGCGGGTTGGCGGACTACAAACTTAAGAAATTCTTAAGAACTTTTAAGTGTGCAGGTTTCCTCACGATGCTTTCCTTCAACGTTAAAATAAGTGGTGATTTATTGTGAATACACTCATAACTTCGAAAAGTCAGAGGTGTGTGCTTGGAGTATGAACTATGAACTTAACCTAAACCTCGAGGCCATTCATCATCATCAGCCCATATATGTACGTCCCACTGCTGGACACGGGCCTCCTCTACAACTGAGAGGGTTTATATTTATTATACATTAATAAATATTTTTATTAATGGATGAGGAGGGTCGAAGATCGAGCATAGTTTCGTATCATAGGAGAGGCCTTTTACATCATAGCAGTGAACGTAAGAAAAGCTGCTGATGATGCAATATTTATATTAAATTTCAGCGAGCAAACGAAACGTATTTCTACAAATTGAACGGAACGTGGGAGCTGGTGTACCCGGAGTACAAGATGAAATCGTTCACGCAACGATCCACCGGCAACGACACGGGGCTGGCCGTGCTCTCCATGAAGGACATGTCGCTCGTCGCACATCTCAACAGTACGGACGGTGAGTGCTTGCACAGTTTATACAGATCCTTGGAAATTATTAACTAATTATTCTTTACATCGACTGCCTCGTGGTCCTGGTTCTGGGTCCCGGGTCGGGCAAAATTGAGTTTTTCCATTAGGAAATTCTCAGTAGCAGCACGCAAATGTGCCCAAAAACGGCAATAGGCTCGCCCCCTATTAAGTGGGACTGATACATACCTGGCGAAATGTGGGTGCAGTAATGCACCTCTGCCTACCCCTTCGGGGAATACATGCGTGAGGTTATGTATGTTTGTATGTATGTTTACACATATGTGGAGGATACAGTAACATTGAAATCGTTCCTGGTTTTGATTCTCGAGTCGAGGAAAAGACATCAATACACTCGTACCTTGTTTTGTGAGACATAATTGTAAATACAGCACGTTTCGATAGAGGAAATGAATAAAACTTACTAACAGCATAATAACATTTCATTAAATTCTATAAAATTTACTTTCAATATGTATTTACAGTATGTGTAAATATAATTGAAGAAATGATATTTTTTTACAGATATATCCTACCACATGGTCGGTCGGATTGTCGATACCCGTTCCGCGAAGCTCGACGCGTGGAGAGACTTCGATGACGTCACCACCACAGATTTAGCATCATACATCCGTCTCAACCACTCCCGTTTGCTGACCAGCTCCGTATTGTGGAGACCGCAGATGTTCGCCGACGTAAAGTCTCAAGCAGTGTACACGCTTAAACTGCTATACAGCCAAATTAACGACACCCTAATTATACTGAAGGAAGCCCCAATGGAAGCCCACTTGGCGCTCAAAGGTATATGGATGGACGCGAAACCCAGAATACGCGACTTTTTAGACGATCTCAATGATCTACACGTAATAAAAGACGATTTGGACGACTTCGAGAAATTCTTAAACGAATCGTACACGGCAAACGATTTCTACGTGCGAGATATTGTCGAGTTCACCTATTACGTATTAGACGAGATGGCGATACGGAATCATCTGGAAAGTCTCCCCGGCATCGTCAACGACATGTGGGGAATGATGGGCAACACTAGTCAATCGATAAAACAGAGTTTGACGTACGTAATCGATACGATAAAGAAGGCGTACGCGAACTTCTTAGAATCGGTAAATAAAGTGCTAGAAGCCGATTTCATGGAATTAGTCTCAGCTAGATTGGAGACTATGATTATGCAGTACGATAATTTCATCCGAGATCTGCATATGAAGCTACTGGAGTATTGGGAAGAGACGTGGGTGAACGCGACGAATCGATTGACTAAGTACTGGCACGAGTTGTTGAAGTCTATTGAACCATTGTTCTTCAAGATAGTTCACTACACTGAATCTTTCGTGTTTACTATATGGAAGGGTGTGATGGACTTTTTCTACAGCAGGACACAGGAGCTGACAGATTCGCCGTACTTCAATTATGTATCAACATTTGGACACGAGATGGACAAGTGAGTTATATCGATATTTTTAATTACTTACTCATTTTTCGCCGACTGTAAATGTGACCCATAACCGACAAGGGGCTCACTTATTACATTCCTTTATTACACTTTTGGGAATGAATCATAAAACTAGTGTGTAAGATTACTTCAAACGTGAAATAAATATTATAAGGAAACCTATGAGTTCTTAAAAGGAAAATTATAGGTATTTGATTTTCAACAATGCGCATTTAGCCAACGTATTGGCTTAAGGCCTAGTCGCTCTCGCTAATTAAGGAAGCCCGTGTCTAGCAGTAGAACATATATGGGCTCCTATAAAAAAAATAGATTATGAATGATTTCATTATACATACGTTAATTGCATTATTAATTTCAGAATCCACAAAGACCTACTGAACAACGACCTGATAACGAACATAAAGAAGTACAGCCGGAAGCTGTGGAACGCTGTGTGGAGCAACATCGAGAAGTACATCCCGTTCAAGGACGAGATCCAGCAGCTGTACGCGGAGTTCAGGAGCGCCTGGCAGAACTTCCTCAAGACGCCGCAAATTGTCTACGTCACTGAGAAGGTAATTCAAATTAATTATACGGTATTTATGCACAATCAAAGGTTTCTCAAGAGTAGAAGTATATTAGGATCGGTCTACTGAATCAATAAACTTTGTTAGACTATTTGTAAAAACTATGACTAGTACTTTTCTAGTTTTTGTTAGCCCCCGTGGATCAGTTAGTTAGATACCTGGGAAATGAGAAGCCGTGGGTTCGACCGAGAAAAATGTTTGAGCAATTATATTAATGATGATAAGTAATGCATAATTTTGAACCCCCTCCAGTATCAAGAAGCGTACGTCCGTCTGAAGTGGTGGTACGACTACTTCCTGATCGGCGAGGCGTTGGAAACGGTCGGCGAGATCCTGTACACCAAACTCACTGACATGGCTAAGACTGCCTTGCAATACGAGGAACTGTGAGTATTGGCATCATGTTAATGCTTTGCTGTCGGTAAAAAGTATTGACTAATCATACTACCCCTCGATACAGGCTTACATAATGAGGGGATCATGTTAGAATGTTACTTGTGGGACAACAATTGATTGCATACGGAAACATTGTATACTATTTTACTACCTGTACGTCCTGTACGTTTGTAATTGTATTAAATAAATTATACATTAAAAAAATATATCAATATTGTTATGTTATCGAAAAATCTCCTGTTATTTTCATTCTATTTTAAAATCTCTCTCTCTAAAAAAAAATGACTAGCATTTAGTATTAAAACTGGACAAAACATTTTGAAATGACTGAATCTAAGTGATACATATTTAACATTTTATAGATTAAATTAATATTATTTCATTAAATTACAATCTAGACTCAATTTTTCCTTTAACTTGAATTTACCGGCAAATTTTCCAAAAAACAAACGAATTCGTCCGCAGACATCGCACGCCAAAAACGAAGTTCATATTCGACCCGCGCGTGGGGGAGATCGTGCTGGAGCAGAAGCTGCCGATGTCGTGGCACGCGTTCAACCGCACGCCCGACCTCAGCGAGATCAGCGAGTACCGGCGCGCCAGAGACCTGCTCGACCACTGGCTCGCCACCAACCGCAGCGTCTGGTCCTACTACTACGACATCCGGCCCTACCTCGACTACGACAACCTCGTGCCGCCCTTCACTGGTACGTACACATACATACGCACATCATCATTATCATCATCATCATCATCATTGTCATCATCATCATACTTCTCACTGCTGACCACGGGCCTCGGATAACTGAAAGGGTTTAGACCTTAGCCCCCACGCTGGCCTATTGCAGCTTCGCGGATTACACATCTAAGAAATTCTAGGAAGAACTTATAGGTATGCAAGTTTCCCTGCGATGGTTTCCTTCACCGTTAATGGAAGAGATAATTCATACATGCATAACTTTGAAAAGTCAGAGGTGTGTGCCTGGGGTTTGAACCCCTGACCGCCTAGATTCTCGACCGCGTGCCTAAATCTATAGACCATCGTGACTTTTTCCCTCTTCCTATAATTGATAAATTCATGTCTTTAGCAACACTAACGCCATTTAAATCCATTTTTTAACTATATTAACTTATTTCCAACTCCCATATAAGACAGTTTATAACATCTCTAGCAATAAAGAATTTCCCCCCAGGCATGGCGATGATGACGGGAGAAGGCACGCTGGTGACGTTCGACAAGCAAGTGTTGACGGTATCGGAGGCGGGAACGTTCCTACTCACGAAAGACTACAGGCAGAACAACTTCACCATACTCATGTCATCCAACGAGCGCAGCCGGTACGACCTCGTCGTCGTCACCAGATCCGTGCTGCTCACCATAGACCTTTACAAACAGGTTCGGGTTTAAATAATAATCATCATCATTTCCTTTCTTACGTCCATGGTTGGACATAAGCGTCTCCTATGGCACGCCACTGGGCTCGATCTTCGGCCTTCCTCATCCAACTGCTGCCAGCCACCTTGCGAATATCGTCACCACACCTATAATAATAATGCCATTAAAAACAAAACTTAAACTTAACTTTAAAAACCCAAGTCTCGCAACTCAGTTCTTCTATCGTAAAAAGTTGTGAGATCCATGTGATACCAAGTCGATGAATTTATTCAGTCCCCGTTTAAGGGACCTTCTGTCTTAAGTTATTATGCACTTAGCTTACCAGACACAATCTTGACCATATCAAAATTAAAAATCTTTTATGTTTTAAAAAAATAGTTAGACTTGGCAATCGCACTAAAAGTGAGATACATTGTGTTTTCATGCGATTATATAGATGTGTATACCTGGGGTTTTTAACCTTCGACCACCGAGATTCTCGACCGCGCGCCCAAACCTCGAGGCCATCACTACTACTCCTACTTAAATCGTGAATATGGAAATATAAAAAAGGGGCAAATGGGGGGAGTACTGACTGAGACTTCATATTTTTTGCAGCAAGTTTCGATTGGCGAGCGTATGCTGAGCTTGCCGGCGTTCGTCGACGGCTTGATTATAGACAGACAGACGAACATACTGACAGTGGACGGAGACAACGGTATAGAGATTGAGTGCAACTTCGCCTTCTCCACTTGCAAACTGGAAGTCTCAGGTAATTGTGACTTTTCTTCTATTCTATTTAATCCTTAAAGTGTATTAAATTAAGAGTACTCATGTGTATGTTGCGGAAATAGAAAATATACATACATAACCTCACCCCTGAATTCTCCCAGGTAAACATTTCTCCAAGTATGTATCAGTCCCACGTAATAGGGCTTAGCCCACAATAAGTGCCTAAGAAATTCCTCAGGATGTTTTCTTTCACTATGAAAATACGTGATGATTTATTGTATACTCCACAATAACGATTCAACGTTGCAAAACACTTAGTCCATGCCGAGTTTATTTTTTTTACATGTAACACAAAACATGACCTTGACAGTACTTTCAAAGTATCAACATCTACTTATGATTAGTCATCTTAAAGCTAAATTATTTTGTGATCTATTACAAATTGTGCATGTCCCTACTTCATAAATTAAAATTATAATGTGATTTTTTCAGGTTGGTACTACGCAAGCTTGGGCGGCCTCCTGGGAACATACAACAACGAGCAATACGACGACTACCAGCTGCCCAACGGCTCCCTAACCATATCGGAGGAGGGTTTCTGCCGGGGTTGGAACCTGCAGCCCACCACTCCGCCTTTACAGTTGCACAACCGAGACCTCACCAACGACACGCTGTGCGACAAGTTCTTCAGGAACAAAGTGTCGCCTCTGCACCCGTGCTTCTCTGTGGTAATGTACAGTTATATATGTATACAGGGTGTAATCTAGGTTATAATCTAGCTAGCGAGACTGTAAACTATCGAAAGATTGTGAACCGTAATGGATATAAACGCACCTCGCGCGCTGATTGTTTGAATACTAACCTAACGTAACCTAACTCTATGGATATTGAATGGTCTACTGTAAGGCCGACCAATCAGGGACAGCCTTCGAATAATAACACGTTCCATTGTAAGCAGTTCACAATCTTTCGACAGTTTACAATCTCGCTAGATAGATTACAATCTAACGGTGTTAACAATTTTACGGTGACATATACATTGCAGATATGTGAAAAAGTTGCCGAGAAATAGTTACAAAAGTAATAATAATGTAATTAAAAGTAAAAAAACAGATTGTTCTATACTTAATATTGATAAAATGCTAGCAACTGCTGCTTTAATTTAATGGAATGATATTGGAATTGGCTTGTACTACCATCGATATCGACAATTTAGAATGTATGGCATATTACTGATTTCACTTTTTGGCTACTGTTAATATACGGAATTCTTTTTTTAATCATAGATCAACTTAACTTGTAAGCAAATAAAAATAAAAATAAATCTTTTGAGGGATCATAATTGTCTCGATATATTTATTTTGCTTAGTGTAATGTATTGTTAGTCGGCGCGTGATTAGTTTCATTTCGTCGTCTTGAAGTAGTGATGTAGTGACCAGTGTCGGGACTTCCATAGAAGCCCAAAAGCGTTAAACGTTAATTGTGTAATGTCTAGTTTATATTTGGGTATTTATTTAACGAATCATCATCATCATCAGCCCAAATACGTCCCACTGCTGGGCACGGGCCTCCTCTACAACTGAGATTGAACTGAACGAATTGCTTTAGTTAAATATTTTCAAGTTTAGTTTCAAAATTATTATTTGGAATTTTAAAAGGCCAAGTGCGCTTTTGTGCTTCTATGGAAGTACCGCCACTGGTAGTGACGTAGTGATGTAGTGAGTAGCGGTGTAGTGACGCAATGTGTTGGCGCAGATCGACGCGGCGCAGTTCGACGCGCAGTGCTGGGGCGGCGCGGACGCGTGCTCGCTGGCCAGCGCCTACCTGCAGCTGTGCGCGCACGCACACGTGCCCACGCACATGCCGGACCACTGCCACACGTCAGTACACACACACATACACTAATCAATATAAACTCACCGCATACACATACAAAATTACGCGCATTATATTGACGGTCTTATCGCTAAGAGCGATCTCTTTCAGACAACCTTGCAAGGAGAGGTAATTGGATAGGACGGACGCGACGGTCTAAACATGTACTCATATTTACAGGTTGTATTCAGACCGTAATCGGAAACTAAGGCGCGTAATAGACCATAGGTATAAAATGTATGTGGTTGTTAGAAAAACGTCAAATTTTTTTTTTGTCGGGATTTTCTTTAACCCTAAGGAGTTTGTAATCAGCTTAACGATTACCTGCCTAAGTTTCCGATCACGGTTTGAATACACACTGTATAAAAAGTCCGTAATCGAAAACTAAAACAGATAATTATAGATACGATGATTATACATAAATATTTATTCACATACATATATTCAACCACTGAGGGACATGGGTGGGGGGGCGAATATAATGCCAGGCATTCATCTAGACCAGGCACTAATGTGCCTAGTCACACGATGTCTAGTGACATAGACTCCGTGTCACCACGGGAATATTCATAACGGAAGACCCAATGAAACTCCGGAAATCGGAAACCGTGGTTCCACGATCTAACACAACTTTATTTATTTTTCCGTATTTCGTAAATTGTCTTTATGTTTTCATATTTCGTTTGGCGCATCATAGTTCGAGTGACAGCTTGCACAATAAATAATAATAAATACACACAACAGTCACATACATCTTGTGTCGTGGGTATCAGAATCTACGCGTCACTTTTCGGTCTCACAAACACCCAGAGCCGAAACAAATATTAGTGGATCACACAAACCTTTGAAATAAAAAAGAGATACTTTTATTTCATATTCTCCTGCACCATATTGGTCTTGTATACAGGTGCACAACGCCCCAAGGCGACGTCATAGAGGAGGGCTCTTTCCACGAGCTGGAATACGTGCCCAACTCCACCGACGTGGTGTTCATAGTGGAGGCGCAGTACTGCAACAAGAACATGCGCAAGAACAAGAACATGGATCTGTTCTTAGAAGCGTTCGACATTATGTTGCAAGCCGGCGGACTTGCTGACAACAGGTATAGTTGGCAATACTATTTTTGTATATTGTTTCCGTCACAAAACAGCGGAATAAGATTACAAAGGAAATGTCAGCATGCCGAGCGTGCCGAACCTACGATTAGACTATCATATATTTCACACGGCCGCTTCTTAGTAATTCATCATCATCATCATCAGCAGCCTTTATTACGTCCACTGCTGGACATAGGCCTTTCCTATGGCACGCCACTGGGCTCGATCTTCGGCCCTCCTCATCCAACCGCTGCCAGCCACCTTAATAATTCTTAGTAATTCGGTTAGCGTGTAATATCAAGACTTTTGTAAATGTGTGACATCCAATAGCAGCCCTTCATTTTTGTTTGAAATTTTTATTATTGGTCGTGTGATCGTAGTAGAATGAATAGGTGACAGAAAAGCGGCGACACTCGTCCCCATACAAAATATTGTAAAACAAAAAAAACGAATATATTTTTTATATAGTATACAATAATATAAAGTGGTAATTAAGACAATGTGGTATATTTTAGATACGCGGTGGTGGGTTTCGGGGGTCGCGGCGTGTACCGCAAGCCGCGCGCGCTCTACGTCAACAACAGACTCTTCACCAACTCCATCGAGATCGCGCAGCACTTCGACAACATCATCATCGGTCAGTACTCATTGTCTTCATTGCCTCGTGGTCTCGCGGTACAAGTATGTGCCGTGCGATCTAGAGGTCCTGGGTTCGATTCCCAGGTCGGGCAAAGTTTTATTGGGTTTTTCCATTAGGAAATTCTCAGTAACAGCACGGAGTCTGGAAATGTGCCCGATAAACGGCAATAGGCTCGCCCCCTGTTACGTGGGACTGATACATACTTAGCGAAATGTGGGTGCAGAAATGCAACTCTGCCTACCCCTTCGGGGAATACAGGCGTGAGTTTATGTATGAAAACGTCAATTTTTTTAAATTTTTTTAACGTCAATGTGTTTGTAATCACTGTAATTATTACCTGTCTTAGTTTTCGACCACGGTCTTTTTACATCCTGTATTTTTTTTATTACTATACCGAAAAATGTATTACAGATAAAGCGGACCTGTCCCGCGGCAACAAGTCGGCGTCCGCGGACATGTTCTCGGCGCTGAGTTTCGCCACGCAGCTGTCGTTCCGGCCCGCAGTGCCGCGGACCTTCATACTCATGCCCTGCACCAAGTGCGACGAGGGACACATGAGGGTATGTACGGATACACAAATCGTTCTATAAGAGCTTTTATACGTCGCAACCCCAATAATATAGGCACAAAGCAATCTTTTAATTCATAGTTGGAAGACTACAATACCCAAAGACCAAAAACGCGATTTAAAAAAAGAATTAAACGAACAATTATTAAGGATATGTGATATATGTACGTCTTGCCGAAAAACTACTATTAAGTTGTGTCGTTTACATTACGCACTATTTTTCCCAAAGTACTTTGAGAGACCCTTTTTTTGAAATAAAATGAAATTTGAGAAGCACTAGTTTAGAAGACATATCCGAAAAAAATACTGTTCTGTTAAAAGCAGATAAAAAAGAGGAGTTGGGAACAAATAATTTATTTATTTATAAATTATCATATAGTTATTAACCGTGGTGCGTTAACTGCGTCTAGTTTAACCAAGTGTATTTATTCCTTATGTGAGGGGGAAACCCCATAGTTTAATGTTTTGACTCGCACTTTGCAGTGGAGGGAAGTGGACAACTCTTTGTTTCCAACACCTCCTTTATGGATTTACTATACCACGTTATTCCCAACAGTTGGACTACTCGACGATCTACCACAACCTGATGGAGAACTCGGTGACCCTGCACATTCTCATGGACGATGATTTCATGCTGTCCAAGAAACGCGCCACTAAATACTTGTTCGGTAAGTTTTAACCTTGTACAGATACAAGTCTCGTATCATACGACAGCACGATACAAGACTTGCATCCTAATTTAATTTGGAATTTATAACGAGGTAAGAAAGGTTTATACTATAACCGATGTCCTTGTATCTCAATGAAAGCTTAAAGTAATTTGGCATGAGTCCATCACGCTGACGTAATGTTGACTGATAAAACTCGCAAACCATGGAATATTTTCATGAGAATTATGCAAATTTTCTTACGATGTTTTTTTCACCGTTATACAATATTTTTTTTAGGTGTGGATAGCGCACTGGCGTACACGAATAGGGACTACGAGAGGCTGGTCGGAGACGCGGGACTCAGGAAGCAAGTCAAATTGCCCAAAGAGAAATTGGGACTTTGCGCTTCGTTAGCATTGGAGACTAACGGTTGGTATTTTTAATTATGGCATTGCCTGTTGACTATTATTAGTAACCGTATAGTTATGAATTAATAAATATATGAGACATATAGTCTCACCAACACCCAGATACGAAATTTGTGTTATTTAAATACATACTTACATATGGTTACAGAGTGTGGGGCACAGATCATTGTACCATATGTCGGTCTAATCAAATATGCTTACCAAATTATCAAATGACTCACACTACCAGCTCAACGGTGAATACGACACAAGTCACGAGTACACACACATTTATCAAACTCTGTATATATGTCACCGTAAAATTCATCCATAGAGTTAGGTAATAGGTTACGTTTGGTTAGTATTCAACCAATCAGCGTGCGAGTAGCGTTTATATCCATTACGGTTCACAATCTTTCGACAGTTTACAATCTCGCTAGATAGATTATATTCTAACGGTGTTTACAATTTTACGGTGACATATACATACATAAGTTGATCATTCCTGCAATAAACGTTGAGTTGTTCAGTCAGTTATCCGTCCATAAAGATGGGCATTCATTCATTTCGTCTGAACTCCAGTAAGTGTTTCATTTAAACCAACCCTCAAGCACACTCACATCGGTTAACCCGACGTGATCCTGAACACTTACAAGAGTATTTATTTAATCACGTTGATGTATAATTGTGATCGTCAGTTATACAGGAGGGTGTAGTTAATGATGATGGTGGTAATGATGATGATGATGATGGTGGTGATGATGATGATGATAATGGTGTTGGTGATGTGCAGGCACGGTGCTGGCGGGCGCGAAGCTGTCTGGCGAGCGTGCGATGGCGCGCCGGTTCTCGACGGTGTGTGGCGCGCGCGCCGCGCAGGCCGCCGTGCGCTGCCACGCGCCGCGCTGCGAGTGCCGCGACCGCGCGCTGCACTGCCGCGTGTGCGCAGACCCGCAGGCACTGGTCCGTACTCCACACCACTATCGACTACCTACAGTACCTACAAGGCAACCGTGGTACTTCCATACAAGCCCAAAAGCCCAGGTTGCCTTACAAAATTCCGAATAATAATCTTTAAACTTTTAAGATTTATTTAACAAAAGTAATTTGAAATATAAATGAGAATATCCTGACCCCACAATAATCAATTTTAAACTAGACATTACACAATTAACGCTTTTGGGCTTACTTATGGAAGTAGCGCCACTGCACAAGTACACTGCCTAGTGATCTCACGGTACAACTATGTGCGATCTAGCGCTCTCGGCTCGTCCAAAAAGACACGGAGTCTGGAATTGTGCCCGGAAAACGACAATAGGCTCACCCCCTATTATGAGGGACTGATACATGCTTGGCGAAATTTGGGTGCTAAAATTCACTTCTGCCTATGAATGAATACAGGCCTGAGGTTATATATGTATATGTGTATGAGTATGTACAAAAGTTGTAAAATCCAGTACCTTGAAGGAAAACTAAGGACATTTGTTGAGGTCGATTGCCATCTGTTTCAGGAGGCGAAACAATATCTGAACATGGCTTCTCGAAATTTTGGATGTTTTCTTTGTTTACTCTATTTTGAATGATAACCATCAAAATACGCTTCGTCGTACATCTCAATATAGTTTTTGATCGCACCACACCTACGAACTCCACCGATACAATGACCTTTAGTAATGTCTTGCGACAGGGATGCCGTGGCGGAACTCTTTAAGTCCCCAACGTGGCAACATTAATATAGATGATGAAATCTGCCACTAGATTGAACATATTATATGAATAAAATAACAAGCCATAAAGACAAAGGCCAGCCAAGCCATAAAGCCATAAGGGAAACATACATAAGTCCGTTAAACCTAAATTTTGGTTTTAATTAAAACCATATCTAGTGTAGAAATAAGATAATATAATATTAAGTATAATCTTTTACATGTTTTGCAGTTGGAGTTGTCATTCTTCAGTACAGACGACATAGATGACCTTATTGACAAGGCCATGGAGCCGCCCAATTTGCCATCATTTAGCTGAATGAATACTCAAATATAGTATCAATAGTGGTGTAAATACATACTTAATTGTGTAATGTTGTAATAAAATATTTTTATACTTACTTTTTGTATCTTATACATTATTACCTCAGGTGCCAGTAAAGATTTTTCTTTATTGTTTCTTCTTCTATTTTAGTCCAGAAATAATTATATGTACGTAAAATGAAAGGCTATTTATAATCAGTCTTTATTTTAACAAAATATTCACATCAAATTGCATTGCTACAAATATGAGTTGTGACCAAAGAAATCCAATGTCATAAATTGGTTTGGAACAAATAATATTTCTAATAACAATATGTAAAGACCATATCAGTACCCAATTTAGCGATTAATATAGGTCTAAATAAATAAATATTATCACAAATTTTTCAATAATAAATTTTTAGATGGGTTAACAAAAACAAACCTGCTTCATTCGAGGCCAATCTTGTTTTTAGTGACTTCATAAATTTTATTAAATTGTGCGTTTTAAGAGTATGTTTCAGCTGATATGTAGGAGCATAGGTGCTTTTTATCCCAACAGGTCCTACTGAATTGTAACTACAGTTTTTTTACATAAGTCAGTCAAAAAAATGCAGGAAAAAGGAAGCTATCATAAATGATATTTTTGCTTACTGTCAATCAACTACTTTACAATATACAATCTATTTATGCATTCTATATGTCCATACAATCCCTGCAATTACAAGCAACACAGCAGAGGCCTTGTAGATGAGATTGCAAAGTACTTGATTCTGTCCCCCCACGGAGTTAACTATCAAGTTATTCATTACAAAAACTTGATTGCTCTCTTCAATAAAAGCTTCTCGCTCCTCTGGTGTCATTTTCTCTGCAATTTCATTCATGGCTTCCCGAAAATCTTTCTTTAACTGACTGATATCTGCTTCGCTGAAATCCGTCACTTTGTCTTTATATGTTGCCTCTTGTTGATTTTCTGGAGACAAAATGACAGATTAGTTATCAATAAATGAAACATCATTTTGTTTTGTGCCCTAAGTGATAATATCCAACCAATAAGATGTGAATGGATTGCTTGCATTGAAGAGTATGTAAGGGCAGGTATAAAAATCTGGTGGCAAGAAATTAAAAACTACAAGCTAAGACTATTTCTTAGGTGACAAAATCAATCTCAATACCTTTCTGTGAATAGATCTCTTAATGGATATAAATAAATAAATAAGCCTTTATTTAACAATCTTTACATAGTACAATTAATTATTCTAAATTATGATTTGTAGTTGTTGTAGACACTGGTGCGCAAAGATTGTCTTGCTTTCCAGCATAGGCCTCCCCTAGAGTCTGCCACAATACGCGATCTTGAGCTTGTCGACTCCATAATGGATACATCAAGTTAATGTTTAGTGGATATTAATATATCTCATGATTGATTTTTGTTTTAGATAAGACAGACACACAGGTCCTTGCAAAGGAAACATCAGCCATAAATAAAGTGTAACTTCAACAACTAACACAAAATACTTACTCTCACCAAACATCTGCCTCTTCTTAGATAATATTTGGCCACCACTAAGCAAGCCAAGGTACAAGTGGTATATGTAGGCCATAAGAAACTTTGGGTTTTCTTTCTCCAAGTCTTGCAAATGTTGTATGTAATTTTCCAGCGCCATTGACTTTGGTAAACTTTGCCAATCATCACCCAAATAATGAGTAAGATCTTCTTCAAATGCTTTCTTTCTGCAAATAAATGATAAAGTAATTTTTTTATTAACCCATTACTTACCAAGCATTGAAAACATTGGATTTTTTTATGAAATGTAAATAAATTAATAAATTAAGTAGCTTAATAAAACATATGAGAAAAAAATTAGTAATTATTTTTTTCGCGATATAATGTAGTCGGATCATAAGTCTCTTCCTTAGTCAACAAAAATTATCAATTTGAAAAAATTACTTTAAAATCACCTTAACATTTTTTACAGCCAAAAAAAAATTATAAAAATAGTGTAAAATTACAGATTTTATCAGAAACAATAAAAATAAGAGCCCTAACAACTAAACAACAAGCAGTTAATGTATAATGCATATTATGTTATGAAATTTTATAAAGCCTTTAATTTTCAAAATATTTACCTGTAAAGAATCTTGTGAACAAATAACTTCTTGAAATCATCATTTTTTATTTTCTCAGTGGCATCCTCTAAATATGCAAATATGTGATAAAACACAAACAAACCTCCTCCCCATACTTTCTCATCTCTCAATGCTGTAAAAAACATAATTTTTTTTCAAAATCTCAACAGGATTTATCCTGTACAATGTCACAAAATCACAATACAATAATAATATTTTTGTGATATTATGCCATAAATGTTTAACCAGTAAGACCATTAGTCTATTCACTTATTGTTCTTATTACTGTTCCTTGACGATTCTGAGTTCTTAATGAATGATTATTTCTGGTTTTTAAAACATTTTAATCAAAAAGATACAAGAATCAAGTTTAGTTAATTATGCTTGAATACAAGATGTATACATGCACAATTTAAATGCATGTTGATATAGGATTTGACCATACTAGCATTGTTATATAAAGGCTCGGGATTATAGGAAATATTTATATTATTATATCATGTAATTTAAACAGGTGTGTAAAATATATAGTTTTTATAAAAGAACAGTACATTCTGTAACAGTAAGTTATGAGTGTTACTTTTAACGTTAAATGCATCTCAGTAATTTAACTACTGCGCAAAACTTAATATCAATAATAAACAGACACTTAATTTAAACTCGGCTAGATACTCACAGATAGCAAATTTTGCATTTACAAGAGCGTCACTAACAGAATGAATTCTTCGGGTCGCTTTTCTCATGCGCGTCGTAAACAATTCAACATTACCAGACATGTTTATTGCTTTTTATTGAAATTTAAAAATAACAACAATTGTCAATCTAAGTATCTGAGAATAAAATGTGAATGAATCAGCTGTTCGTAAACCAAGACCAACTGACTGTCTAAACTGACAGTTGACACTTAGGGTAGCTCTGTTACAGTACCTATTGAAAAATAGTTAATATGTTTAAGAATGAATAATTGAATGTTCTTAATCGAAAAATTATAGAGTATAGTTCGATGTCACTCCTCAAATACATGGCAATATTTCTTAAATCTATAATAAAATAATCATATCTTTATTGCTCTGAATAACAGCTAATTAATTATTTTTGTAATACTTTTTGCTACGAAACTAAGCCGCACTTTTGTACGTAATGGAACGTTATATCCACTTGGCAGTTGGCACTTACGCTCCAGTTCCAGTTGAGCTTACTGGATATCGAATGTCATAGTTCATGTAAATGTTATCATTATTTCATAAAATGATTAAAAGATCTTCTAGATACATTTTTTCAAGGAAAAATGGATGACGTTAGTTAAAGAAGAAATATTTTTTTTAATAAATAATCGTGTTTTTAATTGCTTGAATGTTAATCTCGACAAATCACTTACAAAAAATACATGTGTTTAATTATTAAATTTTGATTTCGTTTTTTAGCGACTATTTTTCATTAGATCTCATAAAAAAAGATTGTTAACGACTGTGTTTACTATTGATAACAATTTGTCAATTGACATTGTTTGACGTTTGCTAGTTATCTAACCTTACTCTTACCCGTTGGATCTAAAGTTACGAAACTACCATGGCTTATGACTTAAAACAAGAAGAAGAAGTCAAGGAGTATATTGAGAACCTTGGCATCGAGTACCGTTTTGGTTGCTACAAAGAAAAGAAGCCTGAAGTATGTCACTTATTGGGAGATTACCTCGAAGCAATAAAAAAGGATTTCGACAAGGCAGCGAAAGTGTTTAAGAGCAATTGCTTGGACTATAAATTCGGAAAGTCATGTTTGAAGATCGGAAACTACACTTTGGTTGGGCGGGGGAAAGATAAAAGCGATCCGGCGGAAGCCCTAAAGTATTTCGAACAAGGTTGTGAATTAAATGAGCCTGGTGCGTGTTTGCATGCTGGTATGCTCCTCACTGCCACTGGACCTGGTGTAAACATCAAAAGAGATGTTCCTCGAGGTAAGCATATGTTGTTACATGTTTATTTAACAATTAAATAAATTATATAGTATGTTAGTGTTTCCACTTGTTCAAAATTTGTGCAGCAGTATTATTATTTACTAAACAACATTGCATATATAATTATTATCATGCTATATACAAACCTGAACACATTAAATATTTCTGTCTTAAGATATTTTTGATAGATAAATCTATAAATTCATTTACTACTAAGGTATCTCTCCAGGTCTTGTAACTAATAGTCAATTTACAAGAGTTAGAAAACAAGTGAAGCTTGTAAGTAAAATATCTCCATAGATTTTTTATCTTATTTAAAATGGAAATGGTTGTAATCTTGGAGAAAAAGGTTGCAACAGACTCAGTCATATAATAAGCAGTGGTGGTACTTCCATAGAAGCCCAAAAGCATTACATTTTAATTGAGTAATATCTAGTTTAGATTGTTAATGTGGGGTCAGTATATTCTCATTTATATGTCAAATTGATTTTGTTAAATAAAGATTTAAAGCTTAGAGTATTTTTCGGAATTCTGTAAAGCAAACTGAGCTTTTGGGCTTCTATGAAAGTACTGCCATTGATAATAAGTTATCATTAAGTTTATTTGGAATTAATGGTTATACAAAATAGTATTTAAAAAAAAGGGCTGCAAACTAATTATTGTCATGACTGATGTTTGAGTACTATTTATGTAAATTATACACAAGTTTTTGCAATAAAATTTTCTTGATGGGGATGTAGAAATACATTGGTGCAAATACAATCACACTTATAAAGATTTAAATAACTTCTATTTTATATCATTATGGTTTTACTTTTTTCCTATATTATTATATGCTTCCATAAATTTTCCAATATCTATATAAAATAAATAAATATATTTCAATCTTTTTAAAAATAGTTTTTACAAACAACTTAATATGATTATGTACATATGTATAAAATTGTCTAATTCCAAACTATTTTTCTTGTAGGATACAATTACTTGAAGAAAAGTTGTGACAGCAATGATGATATGGCATGCCACTACCTCTCAGGGATGTACATGACAGGAGTACCAAAAAATGTTGCTGATTTCAACCCTCATAGACCTGACAAGAACAAAGACATAGAATACCTCATAAAATCAGATATGAAACAAGCATTTTTTTATGCTAAAAGAGCATGTGAATTTGGTAACATGTATGCATGTGCAAATGTAAGTATGATGTACAAAAAAGGGGATGGAGTTGAGAAGAATCAGGAAGAATCAAAACGATACTTTGAAATTGCGCAAAATCTTCAAAAGGCTCATGAAACCACAAAAGAAGTCAAATTCCAACAAGGCTTAGATGGCAAATAACCATAGTTAAAGCAATTTATAAGGCATTTATAAGCATGAACAGTATGCATATAGTTTTAGTAGGCAAGAGTTTATTTTAATTAATAATTATATTGTTATTGTTACCTGATTATGTGTTTTATTTTCCATTTTTTTTTCTATTGTTATTTAAATTGTTTGTTGACAGTAAATAAATGTTTTTAAAATAACTTAAGGAAATCTATATAATTTTTTATTTATATAAGCCTTATTACGGCCTGCGCAGATGGCTCAATGAAGCTATGGGACATAATATGTGGGCTATCTAATATAAAGTGTAGGTATTGTAACTTTTGTATTACACATACTATGATTATATTATTTGATTCAGTACTTAACATTAACATCTTTTGGACATAAATATAATTATGAAATTTAAACATTTTGCTATGGATCTTCTTTATAGTTTTAAAGTTATAGGGCTTTAGTTTGTCACACTATCTTTGTCAGAGATTATATATTGTGAACAGTCACATACCTAAAAACTCCTTGTGAGGAAACAGCAACCTGATATACACTTAAAATCATACAACGGTATGTTTTAAGCTGTCTATTAAAAGCAGCCTTAGCTACTTACTCAACTAAATACAACTGAAAGAACTATACATCGCGAAATATTTGCATCGTATAACTGAAGAAAAGTATAATCTCGTCATAAACGCTTCGTGTATGAACTCAGTAATTAAATATTAGGGCCACAAGGCCTTATGTCGCAATAGTCGCGACCTATAAATTGGTAGAATTCGGTATCATCCAGATCCGGAACATGTCATATATAAGTCGATCTAGGCCTACCAATGGTATCACGGGCCAAGACTATCAAAGCACTGGTTCCTCTAGTCATAAGACTAACTTGTGGCATTAATTGTCATATCCATACCACCATAACAGTAACATTATGTACTGACAATTGATAAGATTTCTATTTAGATTTTTTGAACTTTTATGTTGCAAGAACAGATCAGAATCATCGGCGGTTTGGGGTTCGATGACCTGACGCTATTCGAGAATCGTACAGAGACAGATGTTACCACACCGTTCGGCAAGCCTTCCGATGTTCTCAAAGAGGAGAGTATTAAAAGAGTGCCATGTGTGTTGCTGGCAAGGCACGGGCCGAAACATTCTACTCACAAGCGAAGTATCAAATGAGATTTCTTATTTAGCCAATATTTTTTTTTAAAGCCCGCCTTTTCGTTATGATTTTCTCATTGGATTCTTTTGCATTTTTCTCAATTATGTTGTCTTTATTTATCTGACTGACTAATGAGGCACAGCACTTGGCAAATTAAGAGGTCCCGAGTTCGATTCCCGGGTCGGGCTAAGTGTTACTGGGTTTTTCCATTATGTAAAGCATTAGCATTAGCAGCACAGAGTCTGGAAATGGCTACGGTCTTTTAGGTGGTCTTGTAGGATGGTCTATGAAAATTAATTCGGTTTCGATAGTGAAGTACTAAAATGTTGGCTTGATAATATTTTAAGAAGCTCAGCTGTTACTAGTAAAAACTTGCATATTCCATACAATTATCAGTACAAAGCCAATTTTTTTTTTGGAGATTTGGATATTGGTTGTAATATAGTTGCAGGGGGTCCACCGGATCCATCAACATTTTGAAAGTGGTCTATGAAACAAGAGTTTGGGAACCTCTGGTTTAGTCTAATCCGGCTTACCTTGTATCGACTGGCAAATATCTACTCATGAGTGAGTGAGTGCGGTCGTTCCTTTAAAACCTTATTGAAACTTCAATAACATTTCTCTTTCCATTTCAGGAACTCGGAACTCAGCATCATACTCAAGGACTGAAGTCGTTATGTAATTCAGAGGTGAAATAAAAGTCAGTACTTAGTCAAGTGTTTATTTAACCTTAAAATTATCCATACAAAATGATCACTTAATTAAAACTTTCACACAAATACGTGCAGTTGTTTTCGGATACTATTTATTGACATATAAAGCTAACCAATGTCCTCGAGTTTTTGCCCAGACAGGCTTTTGGTACTTCCATTTTAAGTACGATCTTTAACTCTTAATATTGTCGGTCCCGAAATTAACTGTCTACACTATTACACCTATTTATTACGTATATCCAAATTTTGTGCTATTTACTTGATTTACTTAAACATTTGCATTCAAAATACTTATCCTATCCTAACTTCTGTAGCGTGAACGTAGTAATGAATCTTATAAAATGCATTGCTCGCCGTTTATCTGTAAAGAAACCAAGAACGTTACACACACAATACACCGAAGCGTACCGCGATTTACAATTTCGCGTAGGACAAGGTTCTAGAGTAGTGATGGCTTCGAGGTTTATGCGCGCATTCGAAAATCTCGGCGGTCGCGGGTTCACACCCAGGCACACACCTCTGACTTTTCGAAGTTATGTGTGTATTCACAAAGAATTCTCACTAACTTTAATGGTGAAGGAAAACATCGTGATGAAACCTGCACACCTAAAAGTTCTTAGGAATTTCTTAGGTGTGTAGTGGTTGACTGAGGCCCAAACCCTCTCAATGGTAGAGGAGGCCCGTAATCAGCAGTGGGACACATATGGGCTTATGATGATGAAGGTTCCAGAGTGGGACATCGAACCCCTCTCGCGGAGGTGATCCCCTTCATGCTCTGCAGCTAACCATCGAAGGAGGGCAGCCAGATGTAAAGTTCGGTACCTTACCCGGTCGGGAGTGTTCAGTTCTTAGTCCAGGGGTTCCGTCCGTGCTGTCCCGGGATCATGTCGAGCAAGTACTGTCGCTGCGCTTCGGCCACGCGCTGCATCTCGGCCATGGCGGCGTTGTTGCTCGCAGACGAACCGCCCTTGCCGGCTGCCGACAAACATACAGTAAGCAGACTTTATGCTCTCATAAACATCCGAACCACTGGAAAAGAGACTGTTGCCAAGTACCTCTCATACTGTCAAAAAAAGTGTCAGAAATACTGTCACAGCCATAATGGGAATATACAAGTCTGAAAAATATTTGTGAGTCACACAAAACATTTATTTTGGTGCGGCGATCAAACCCGCGGCCTCGTATCGCAAGCTGGTTATCCAACTGCGCGGGCGCTGACAAATATAGAAAACAAATGGGGTAGAAACTAAAGAATGAGAAAATCACAACATCCAACCATGTGACATGAAGTAATGGAGGTAAATCAATCGGTATTGCAACAACGAACATGCACAAATAAATCAGAACGACAACGCCACACAGCTCCATGCACTGTCAGACCAAGTGTCAATGAACTTTTCTACCATTGCAACTCATATTTTAAACAAAGTTGGTAACATTTAGTGGGAAAACTTCACAATAAAGTGGGGATAACGTGTGCCCGAAAATGACGCTCTATATTCGATTTGTGAATAGTTATAGGTTATTTTCTTTAAGTAAAATAATGCCCTGACAACGCAGGTTTCAACTAATATAAAGCTGAGGAGTTTGTGTATTTGTTTGGACTCGCTAATCTCAGGAACTACTGGTCTGATTAGAACAAAATTGTCAGTCGTAGATAGCCCATTTATCGAGAAAGGCTATAGGCTACATATCACGCTACGACCAATAGCAGCCGAACAGTATTGAAATGTGTCAAAAACGGGGAAAAAATAATTTTAAAGTCTAATATTTTGTAAAGCGAGTTGCGGGTAGTTTGTTATAGAAATGAACACATGACCTGCCTCCGAAGTAGTGGGGTCAGGATATTGTCATTTATATGTGTTTTGGTTTTGGTAAATAAGAATAGTAAATAAGTAAATAAAGAAAATGGGTTGTCTGGAAGAAATCGCAGCTAGCGATAAGACCGCCTGTTGAAGCTATATATTTTTATTTCCCCTCAATGTATGTCATTTATGTTGTGTTTACTTGTATATTGTACAATAAAGTATATTGAATAAAATAAATAAAGATGACTTAATTATGTATTACGATGGAGCTGCATGGCGTGCAGACAATAAGTAAGCAAGCGGAATGCGATGAGTAATGTTGGAATACGTACAACGCTTACCTAGCGCGGAGGCCTGCGCCATGGCGAGCTGGTAGGAGTAGAGCAGCGGCGTGAACTGGATCATGGCCGCCGCCGCCGCGGGCGTCATGCCGCCGGACCCGCCCGCGCCGCTCAGACCTGACACAACCAACAAATATATACACCCCACACTCGCATACACACTTCTGACCCCACATCATCATCATCGGCCTATATATGTACCGCTGCTGGGCACGGGCCTCCTCTACAACTGAGATGGTTTAGGCGTTAGTCCACCACGCGGGCCTAGTGCGCGTTGACAAACTACACACCTAAGAAATTCCTAACAACTCTTAGGTGTGCAGGTTTCATCACGACGTTTTCCTTCACCGTTAAAGTACGAGATAATTCTTTGTGAATACACACATAACTCCGAAAAGTCGAGATACTCGACCGCGCGCCTAAACCTCGAGTCCTTCACGACTCATAAAATTTAGTTGAATAATAATACAAATTCGCCAGTATGAGCAAATGCCTATTCCATTAATCTTAGGCTGAATATATGACACAACAGAAAAAAATAATAAGTCAAGTATTTTTTTTATTTGCATGAAAGATACATAAAGATTGCGAGCACTTTCAGCTGGGGTGAAGGAGGATGGAATAAAATAATGTACCTCTAAGCAGCTGGTGTTGCAGCGCCTGCATGGCGGCAGCGCTGTGTTGCTCGAACGCCATCTGCGCAGCCGCGGCCGCCGCGAATTGCTGGGAACATACAAACACTTCAAGTAAATATTACTACCAGCCTAAGGAATAGGGATAGCGATTATACTAGAAAATTATCGACTTCAAGGCCGGAAAAAAATAATGAGTAATAAAAAAACTTTTGCGAATTCAACAGTTATTTAAAAAATACATTGATCTTGGCACAGATTAACTTAAATCTGTTCAAAATTTTCTGGAATAGTTGTTCGTGAACTTGTGTAGTTCGTGAACGAACTAGTTCGTAAGAGCGCTCCTACAGACGAACTACGCGAACTAGTTCCCTCTTTCCCATCTTCGCAGTTCGGTAGTTCGGTCGAATGAACGAGATTGGCCTCAACTGAACTAAGATCGTTACGCCCGAGACAGCACTATACATACTCCCGTTCGCTCACCGCTCATGCGCACAGCGATGATGTTGATTACTTTTAAAAAAATATAAAAATCTTGATTATCAGTTGATTACTTTTGTTTAGTTTGTGTTATGTTTTATTCTGTCAAGGAACAGAATTATCTATGTATGTGTACGTTATCGTTTATTATTTTCTAAACTAATAAAAGTATAAAAAAGGCGAAAAATATAAAGGGTTTATTGCACCAATTAACCGTGGGTATTATTGTAAATAACAATAATTATATACATTTTATGAATATTCATTAATTAAGAGGTGTATGCTGTTTTTAGAGGTTAAAAGCACAGCATTCTATATCCATTATCCATAAATATTATCGCTTGCAGCAGGAACCGTATTAAAACGAGCGGACGTGTGATCGGTCTTTAGGTCTAATTTGAGCTAGGAACTAACGAACTAGAAGAACGAACTAGTTCGTTTAGGAGCGGCGAACTAAAGTGAGCGATCTCAGTTGTGAACTAGTATGCCCAAGACTACTATGTGTGTCCAGGCAATCCAATATTTTTGCAAAATTTTGCCAAAAAAATATAATATAGAATGATATATAACCTGATGCGGCTTGCTGCTGCTCCCCTGGCTGTTGTTGCTGGACGATGAACCTGCAACAAACATACATAAAATGTATCAATATATCTCCATTTATTTTTAGACACAAAACCAATTTAATCAATATGTTTAGTTGAAATTAATCGACATTGTTATGCCAACTAGTTGTGAACTCCAATCAAACCGATCTTATAACCTCACGCCTGTATTCCCAAAGGGGTAGGTAAGAGTTGCATTTCTACACCCACATTTCGCTAGGTATGTATTAGTCCCACGTAATAGGTAGTTTTTCGGGCACATTTCCAAAATTGCCTAATAGAAAAACCCAATAACAGTTTGCCCGACCCGGGAATCGAACCCCTGACCTCTAGATCGCACAGCACATATTTGTACCGCGTGAGCACGAGGCAGTGTATTCTACTAAAGTATATAAGTACTTACTCTTGCTCTTCTTGGCAGCGACTTCGCTGTTGTCTCGACCGCGCTCCGAGTGATGACTGCGCATGGTCTCCGTTGACGACAGCGGTCTGAATAAAATAAAATAACAGTTAATAAATAAATACACCAACCCGGCTGGTCCCCGTGGGGAATTAGACCAAAACCCTCCAGTAACCACTCAACAACAACAAAATAAACAAAATAAAGAAAACTATTTGAAACCAACTCTACCCAACCCCAAAATTAACAGGGAGATACCATCATCCAAACAAACAAGAATATATATTGCAACTCTGAACGTATTAACACTAAGAACTGAAGAAAACTTATCAGAATTGTTAATGGCACTACAAAACACCAACTGGGATATTCTCGGCATGAGTGAAGTGAGAAGAATGGGAGAAAATATTGTTGCACACCCCGACTTTATATTCTATCACATTGGAGAAACCCCAGGGAAACATGGTGTAGGATTTTTAGTAAAAAAATACTTAGCAAAACACATACAGAGTTTTTATGGTGTATCAGAGCGCATAGCATTATTGATTTTAAAATTACCAGATTATAAAGACCCATGGACCATTATCCAGATCTATTCACCCACAGAGCAAGCAGAGACTGAAACAATTTATCAATTTTACCAGGAATTAAACAAAACTATACAGACATATGCCCTCAACAATATCATTGTGATGGGTGACTTTAATGGCCAAATTGGTGAACGTCAATGGGATGAAGATTCAATTATAGGACCCTATACATACAACTCAAAACTTAGAAGCAGAAATGGAAAAATGCTCATGGACTTTGCAATGGAAAACAACCTGACCATATTGAACACCATTTATAAGAAAAAGGAAAACAGAAAATGGACCTGGATATCTCCCGATGGGAAAACAAAAAACCAAATAGACTTTATACTGACCAATAAACATAAATTCTTCCCAAACATAAATGTCCTCAACAATTTCAACTTTAATACCAACCACCGCATGGTCAGAGCTGAACTGATCTCATACCAACCCAAGAACCCTAGGCCAAAAACAAATCTAAAGAATATAAAACTTAATAAGCATCTGATAGAAGAAATAGCCATCTCACTAAACTTGAAACTTAAAAGCTACAAAAAAGAAACTAAACACGCTGACATACAGGAGAAATATGCCTGGCTGGAAAGTGCAATCACAACCACTATCAAAGAACATAGCAAAAAGAAAGAAAACTTAAACAATAAGATGTCAGAAAAAACTGTCAACCTACTGGAACAAAGAGCAGCTCTAATAAGTACAAAAAACACGGATAAAAATCGGAAGGAAATTGCAAGAATTAGCAAAGAAATTAAAGAAAACATAAGGAAAGACAAAAAACAACGCCGGATGGAAACAATAGAGAGACATATTAGACAGACAGGAGGAATAAAGAAGGCGTACAAAGAAATAACTAAAAAGAAAGAATGGATTGTAAAGATGGAAGATAGTACTGGAACAAAGAAGTTTGGTAGACAGGAAATACTCAAGATCGCCACTGACTACTACATCGAACTATACAAAAACAACACAGATAACACAGAAATAGAATTGCCAGATAATGAAATGGTTCCTTACATCATGCAGGAAGAAACAGAAAAAGCTATTAACACACAGAAAAACGATAAAGCTCCAGGGCCAGATGGAATAAGCAACGAAATACTAAAGCAAACAAAAATAGCAATGATACCAATACTCACAGAAATTTTCAACAATGTGATTACCACAGAAATCATCCCAAAACAATGGACTGAATCGACCATAATCCTTATATTCAAGAAAGGGAATCACTGCGATATTGGAAACTATCGACCTATCAGCCTAATGTCCAATATTTATAAGATCTTTGCAAAGATTATTCTAGAAAGAATAGGAAAAAAACTAGACGAGCAACAGCCAATAGAACAAGCAGGATTCCGAAAAAACTTCTCAGTACTGGACCACATCCACACTCTAAGACAAATTATGAGTAAATACGAGGAATACCAGCTTATATATTACATAGCATTTATTGACTACAGTAAAGCTTTCGATTCTCTGATACACTCAAAAATCTGGGAAGCCTTAAAGGAACTGGGTATAGAGCACAAATATATAAGAATTATAAAAAATATTTACAAACACAGTTCAGCTCGCATCAGACTAGAAAAAGAAGGAAATAAGTTTGAAATACAAAAAGGCGTGAGACAGGGTGACCCCCTTTCACCAACACTCTTTCTAGCCGTACTAGAGATGATCTTCAGGAACATGGAATGGAGAGACATGGGTATAACCATTAATGGCCGCACGCTATCACACCTACGATTCGCTGATGACATTGTGTTACTTGCAACATCATCAGCAGATCTTAACAAGATGTTAAGCGATATAGCTTCGGAAAGTGAAAAGGCTGGATTGAAACTAAACCCACAGAAAACGAAAATCATGACCAACGGTAACAAAGACCCTGTAACAGTGGACCAGAATCAAATCTCTTATGTTACAGAATACATATACCTTGGCCAACTGATGTCTCCTGAGGACAATGAAAATAAAGAAGCAGAAAGAAGAGTTGCAAACAGCTGGAAGAAATATTGGGGCCTAAAAGAAGTAATGAAGGATAAAAATCTACACATCTCAATGAAAAGCAAATTATTTAACACATGCATCCTACCTGTGCTCACATACGGGAGCGAAACATGGGCTTTAACAAAACATGTAACAAACAAACTCTCCGTATGTCAACATGCCATGGAAAGGAGTATGATTGGCATACAAAGAAAGGATAAAGTCAAGAACAGCAACATTAGAAGCAAAACTAAAGTTTCAGACATAACTCTAAAAATAAGGAGACAAAAGTGGAAATGGGCAGGCCACACGATCAGAGGGAAAGACAAATGGAGCAAAATAACCACGCAATGGTACCCAAGAGAAGGAAAAAGAAGGAGGGGTAGGCCCCAAAAAAGATGGGACGACGATATCAGACGGGTTGCAGGTGTGGCATGGGGTAGAGTGGCCATAGAGAGGCCGGAATGGAGACGACTGGAGGAGGCCTTTGCCAAGTGGCAAACGGACACACAGAGGTGGAAGAAAATGGATATATATGAGTGATTGTACATTAATGTGTCCGAAGAAAAGGCTTAAATAAAATAAATAAATAAATAAATACACAGTCACATACAGTTCTGACCCCACTCTAAGATACGAGTCTTGTGTCGTGAGTATCAGAAACTACGAGAGACTTTACCGTCTCACCAACACGCAGACCCGAAACAAATATTTTTGGATGACACAAACAATTGTCTCGGTGAGGGAATCGAACACGCGGCCTTTCGTTTCGCAAGCTGGTCGCTAACCAACAGTGCCGCAACATTTTAAGTTAGTTTGTTAAAAAATAAATAAAGGAGTGGTCAAAATTGAATTAATTGTTATATAGTGCATAATTAGCACTCATTGGGTCCATCAGATATTATTGTTATTTTTTAACCAATCTATTGATAAGATTTTAATTAAGTAGGTATATTAATTTTGTCTGTGAGCGCGTAGTTACTAGTAGTAGTAGTAGTAGACTTAGCGGGGTACCTGGGCGGCGGCGGTGCGGGTGTGAGTGGTGGTGCGGGCGCGGGGGAGGGGGGCGCCGCTGCCGCGCTGCTGCGGGACGAACTGCGAGACGCCTGCAATAAACAAAGTATTGCCACATATATCAATGATGTAGTAGTCTTTACTGTATCGGTAATCACTACATAATTTAATAATTGTAGTTTTTAGGAAAACGTCAAAATTTTTATTTTCTGTTGTTTTTTTTTAACGTCAATTTGTTTGTAATCACTGAGTTACTGCCTGTCTTACTTTTCGATCACGGTCTTTTCACATCCTGTATACTTATTTGGAACCCACAGACTTACATAATCTAGATCAGAGGTCCCTAAACTCTTGTTTCATAGACCACTTTTAAAATTTTGCTGGATCCAGTGGACCCCCTGCAGATACATTACTACCAATTTCCAAATCTCGAAAAAAAAAAACAGTTGCTGAGCTTCTTAAAATATTATCTGCCTATATTGATAGGAGAAGTCAAGTCAACATTTTAGTTCGAAACCAAATTAAGTCTCATGGACCCCCGCTTACGATTGTGGACCCCCATTTTTTGTCACGTCCAACGTAGAACCCCGTCGAGTCTCTCGTGGACCCCTAGGGTTTCACCTGGACCACTTTGGGAATTACTGATCTAGATGAACCTAGTTTTCATATAGCACTTGCTATTATTTCTACTTAGAAAGAAAGAGAAATAATAACATACTGGTCTATGCGCGATGTTGTGGGCGTTGTGCGCGGCGTGCGCATGCGCGTGCGCGTGGGAGTGCGCGGGCGGGGGCGCGGCGGGCGCGGGCGCCGGGGGCGCGGGCGGGGGCGAGGCGGCGGGCGCGGGGGGCGCGGCCAGGCGGCGCTCGATCTCCTGCTCCTGCTGCAGCGCGCGCACGAACGCAGTCTTCAGCCGCGCCGTGTGCTCCGCCTGGAACCACAACATTACGTTCATCGACCAATACTCGCAGATCCAACAGTACAATACAGCCGGATATTGCACAACTGGATCGAATGCTTTTTTAATTCGTAAACCAATATCCAACGCACAACACTGCAGTCGCCATAAATATTATGTTGCATTTGGCATCTCAACAAAGTGAACATAGTCTAGGAGAGTTGTTTCTATTAGCGGAATTATTCCGGTACAGATTGTAATATAAAGGTGTAAACAAACCATGACCGAAAACTTAGATAGGTAACAGTCATGGTGATTACAAATACATTGATGGTAAAAAAAATCCCAAAAAAACATATGTTATTTTTGACGTTTTCCTATCCACCATAAATATTAAAAGTCTCAGTTTCTGATCACGCTCTGTTAACACTCCGTATAATATTACAAAATATTAATATAAGTTTATTCTCTAGGTTTGCATACAAGATGTCAACAAGCCATGGTCCAAAGCAGAGACAAAAAAACATTATTTTTTGTCAATTTTTTTATCGTCAATGTATTTGTAAATGTGTATTTTACATCCTGTATGTAGAAACCCGTTCAAAAAGCAGTTTTTTTATGGGAAAGGAGGTAAAATAGCTGTGAGTAAGCCACCTGATGTTAAGTGGTCAACACCGCCCATAGACACCCACAATACCGGAGGAATCATCTGTGCGTTGCCGGCCTTTGAGGACAATATAGGCTTTTTTTTTGAAGATCCCTAAGTGGTAATGTGCGAAGCAGTGGCGGTACTTCCATAGAAGCCCAAAAGCGTTACAAGTTTATTGTGTAATGTCTAGTTTATAATGGTTTATTGTGGGATCAGTATATTCTAATGAATGTGTCAAATTGCTTTTGTTAAACAATGATTTAAAGCTTTAAGATTATTATTCGGAATTTTGTAAGGCAAGCTGGGCTTTTGGGCTTCTATGGAAGTACCGGCACTGGTGCGAAGTGTCGGTTGGTATGGGAGACCTTGAGCGCGCGCTTGACGTTCCCGGAGACGCAGAGCTCGCACAGGCGGCGCGCGGCGGCGGCGGGCGCGGGCGCGAACGTGGCGTCCACGCGGCGGGCGGGCGCGCGCTCCCAGCGCCACACGGGCGTGAAGTCGCAGCCGCACTGCGCGCACACCGCCGGCACAGACGAGCGCGGCATGCTGCACAACACACAGCGCTTTATTCAACTCAAACTTCTCATGCGAGGTTGTCTTCCAACAAGGTTGCGTTAAACGTTTAACGCTTCCGCCCTGTGGATCGGGGGCGTAAGAATTCCGCCACGGTATCCCCTACCTGTCGTAAGAGGCGACTAACAGGGGCCACTGGGGAGGCTGGGCGTACTGCGGGGGCGGTACACAATGGTGGCAGCAACCCTGATATTTGCGGCAGAGGGCGTGACCGCTTGACTGTCGCGGACGTTCACAAGAGGTGAACGTCCAAAAAAGCGTAAGTGGAGGGCATCTCAAGCCCTCCCAATTTGGAGGAGTCCACAATCGGACGGTGCGCTAGGCGGAGGCGGACCATTTGGGGCGCTTCTCGCCCTGAGATGCCGCAAAACCGCCCTAAATGCGCGAAATGGTCACCGAGAAGTTTTAGTCGGTATACTGGCGTAGGATTTTGGTTAGGGACCCAACTCGGCTAAGCGGACAATTATTGTTCTGCGCGCCGAGTTGGAAGGCCAGAGACCCCGACATACCCCTTTCGGCCTCCCCCGAGGTACCGAACAGGGGAGCTTAAAGCGCTTTCCTCTCGTAAAAAAAAAAAAGTTTAACGCTTCATTCGTCTTGACGAGTACTTTGATACTAGATAGTAACCAGGGTCCGATGATGGAGCTGAAAGGTGGCCATTGGAACTCCGTAATAAAACGACCCAGTGGCCCGGTTAATTATACAGGACCTGTTTGATGGCACAGCATGATTACCCTTCGTTTAGGTACTCACATAAGGTTTGAAATGTAAAATCTTATAAATTAATAAATACACCCAACAGTCACACATATAGTTCTGACCCCACACTAGGGTACAAGTCTTGTGTCGTGGGTATCAGACACTATGAGAACCTTTTCGGTCTCACAAACACCCAGACCCGAAACAAATATTTGTGGATTACACAAACATTTTTCTCGGTACGGGGATTAAACCCGCAGCCGTTGCGTGCGCAAACTGGTATCTAGCCAACTGCGCTACTGGTCTGTCATTAATTGTCATCTTTTGGCGAATAATGATAATGATATGCGATAGTAACCGGTCCTCGTTGGTGAGGTAGTCCACGACATGTTCAAGTCCGACGAGGTACACGAAGTCGGTGTTGCTCGGCGACGGGATGAAGTTCATCTCCGGCGGGGGCGGCTTGGGGGGAGGGATCTGAAATTACAAAACAACTGTATCAAATACAGAAAAAAACACAATGTTAACAACGAAGCCTCTGGTTCCTTATTCATTGAAAAAGATATACAGGTTGTATTCCGACCGTGATCGGAAACTAAGACAGGTAATAGCGACGGTGATTACAAAACCCATTGGCGTTAAAAAAATCCCGACAAAAATAAAAAAATTGACGTTTTCCTAAAAATCACAGATATTAAATGGATGTTTTGGATGGATTTTTTTTTAATGTCACGGTGTTTGTAATCACCCCAGCTATTATCTGCCTTAGTTTCCGTTTACGGTCTGAATACACCATTAACTTCCACGATAACTAAAGAATCATTAGCTTCTAGATCTTGAACTTAAACTAATCTGTCTAACCTGAAGTAGAGTTTTCTCAAGTTGTTTCCTCAGCGCCAGTTTGGCGGCCGCTTGTCGCTGGGCGGGAGTCTGGGTATCTTCGGAACTGCGAGAACTTGCCTGAAATAATAAGGAAAACATTACTCGTACATGATTTAATTCGCTTATGATGAATAAATGAACTGCTCTAGATGGCATCAAAATGATTTGTAGTTTTTCTCTAGTGAAATCTGCTTTCAAAAAGGTTGGTAAGTAAAAATAATACTGAATTTCCATCTCTATTTTATTTAAATTCATTTCTCAAACAGGAACGAAATGGGAATGAGATTCTGAACATTCTGAGTTTTCTGAGAACATTTGCTCTGCTAAGAATTATTATTAATGACTAATAGTATACTTATAGTATACTATAATAACTATATTAATAATAATATGAAAGTGAAATCACATTTCCATACTCACTGCATCGCTTGTGCTACTTGTCACCGAGGAATTGTCCTGTGCCGGCTTGTAATCACATAGCTCTTATGTTATATTGTGTATACTTATTCCCTAGGTAGCTTACTATGTTGGTACATTTATGTTATACATATATGTTATACGGTAATATAACTAGATTCTGAGTGCAAAAATTTTATACTTCGTTAATTTTTATTTTTCTATTGATGCTGTTAATTTTTTATTTTAGTTTTTCTACCTGTTGCCAGTAATTCTAAAATATATTGTAACACTATACTTATAGCTTATGTGGAAAAAAAGTGTATAATATATATGTCGGAGGAGGGGCTTTGAAATGTTTTTAAAATGTGTGACGTCAGCAACTATGACGTCACAACTGTTGGTTTCATGATGATTATTCATATTTTGGGTTTTCCTTAGGAAAACTTCACAACTATAGCTGATAGCCCAGTATTGTTAAAAATAGCAGTGACATCAATATTATTGGAGGATTCATTTTGAGAAGTGATTTAAACAATCAACTTCAATCGAAATGCCTTTTAATTTCCTAATAAATTGGATGTTGCGGAACGTGTCAACAAATGCTCCACTCCGCTGCAGCGGGCGGCTTTTTATAGACACTGTAGTGGGACGATCGCTTGTGAGTCATTCTTATTTACGCAAGAGCGATGACTAAGCTCTTAGTATATGGTTTTGCCCCGTTATATACATTATACATACCTTGGTGGATGCATGCTGCGTGGCCGGCGGAGGTGCGGGGGTGATGGTCACCGAAGGAGTGATGTTAGCCGCACTGCTACTAGACGACTGTACAACAAATCACATATTATTTTATGCACAAAACTTCCTTACATCTTTTTATTGTTATTATTTACAATTCTATTATAGTGTACATATATTTGTCTGGTTTGCCATAGAGAGTTGAAATAGTAAATTGTAACTTGGTGTTCC
This sequence comes from Hemaris fuciformis, assembly GCA_907164795.1. Classification (NCBI taxonomy): domain Eukaryota; kingdom Metazoa; phylum Arthropoda; class Insecta; order Lepidoptera; family Sphingidae; genus Hemaris; species Hemaris fuciformis. The sequence goes on from OU015454.1 coordinate 5,785,752, forward strand.
TTATGTAAAAGCACTAATTTTGCTGCCTTGGCGAGGGTTACATAAATCATTGTTGATGTTATTCTGCTTGAAAGACTTTTTAAAACGTTTTTTACTCTATCAGGTGTATTTTATCCATTTTACAGTGTTTGCTTAGCAAAGTGATAAAAAATCCTTTCTAATAGCTGTTACACCTTGCTTCAATCCAAAGAAACTAAACCCATTACCCAGGGTGGTACACCAAATTTTGAAATGACTGAATCTAAGTGATGTATTTGACATTTTATAGATTCAATAAATATAATTTCATTTCATTTAAATCACCCACAAACCCTTCAACTATGGACATAGCAAAACAGGTCCCAAGCTACACAAAGGTGAAGGGGGATGATGGGTAATTTGTTCCACATAGGTTAGTGTGAGAGAATGGTCTATGCACATATGTATGTATGTGTAGTTACCTGTGAGCGGTAGGGTCCAGGTGTGAGCGTGGCCCCCCCGGGCAGGCTGGACGTGCGCCGCGCTGACCCCCCGCTACCCGCGCCAGAGCTCGCGCCACTGCACCGCTGCACACAACATTACATCACTTCACATATCTCAACTAAACACTAAACAGTCAAACTGTCACCCAACAGCTTCAACATTCTTTTTTGAATTTTCTTCAAGGACATAGGTAGGATAACTAAAAAACAGGGAATACAATAAAAGAGCCCCACCATACATTCATCTATGTTGCAGGGAAAACGGAAAAGAAACAATACTTTTAATTTTCATATAGGATATGTGTGTTAAGAAAACTAGTGTTAAGATTTTTATATAGAGTGGAATAGCTGTTGGTTAGTATTACAACATTACCACCTAAATTCAACTTAAAAAACCATGAAATATCATGTACACAACTGATATAGGCACGGTATGTGATCAATTTGACAGGTGATGATGAATGAAACAGTGATGAGATTGGACCCCACCTTGTTCTGGTGTGCCGGCGGCGGTGCGGGGGTCACAGTGACTCCGGGAGGCACCACACACCCACTGCCCGCGAGCGCTGTGGCTGTCGGACATTCCTGGAACACAGACGCTCAGTTTAAAAACATAATTAATTTAATACCTTCATAATCATCAGACCATGTATGTCCCACTGCTGAACTCGAGCCTGCTCTACAAATGAGAAGGTTTAGGCCTTAGTCCACCATGGTGAGTATAATGGTGGTATGTGTTGGTACCTTGGCACTGGGCAGTCCCGCCTGGTGCTGCGACTGTCGTATCTTGCGCAGCAACACGAGGCGTGTCTCCTCGGCGCGCAGCTTCTCCCGCAGGTTGCGCAGACGACGCTCGCGCTCCCAGATCTCGGCGCTCGACAGTTCCTGCACCATGCACAACATCATCTTCATCAGCCCTATACACAACCACCACCGATACGAATGCGGATCAGACAAAAAACCTTATATGTTCCAAGAAGTTACCCAAATGAATAGTTGTTACTAAAATAAAAAGTGGTTAAAGTATTTTTTGGGACTGCCCGACTCACTCAATTTCACTCACTTCCAGACTTGTATAAAAACCAAAAAACTGACTGCCTCGTGGTTTCGCGGTACAAGTATGTGCCGTGTGATCTAGAGGTCCTGGGTTCGATTTCCGGGTCGGGCAAACTGTTATTGGATTTTTCCATTTGGAAATTCTCAGTAGCAGTAGTCTAGAAATGTGCCCGAAAAACGGCAATAGGCTCGCTCCCTGTTACGAGGGACAAAAACATAATTGGCTAAATGTGGGTGCAGAAATACACCTCTGCGTACCCCTTCGGGGAATAAAGACGTGAGGTTTGTATGTATGTATGAAAGTATGAATATATGAATGCATGTATGTATGTATATATGTATGTATGTGTAATATATGTATGTGAACTGACCCTATGTCCCGGCATGGGTATGGGCGGCTCGTTCTCCTCGTCCTCGGACTCTTCATCGTCGCGGGGGTCGCGCGGGGACTCCGGCGCGGGGGGAGCGAGCGAGCTCGGAGTTATACACACGTTCACCGAAGTAGAGTTCAACTTGCTGCTCACGTCTGGTGGGAGAAAATATTTATACGGCCATTTGCAGATTCTATTGCAGGGTTTCCCAAAGTGTGGTACGCGCAACTCTAGGGGTAATAAGTAACTTAAGGGGTTCGCGAAACCAAAAGTTTGAGAAACCCGGTTCTAATGCATTTAATGATAGCACCTTTTACAATGCCTTCAATAGGTTTATGTCATTGGAACGCAAGCTCGTAGGCACTGTATCAGCTAATGTCAGAAATGTATCTTATATCTTTAAATGAGCAATTCTTGTATATATATAATTGGAATCTCGGAATCGGCTCCAACGATTTTCATAAAACTTAGTATATAGGGGGTTTCGGGGGCGATAAATCGATCTAGCTAGGAATCATTTTTAGAAAATGTCATTTAGGAGGCGTTTGAGTAGTCTCAACTGAAAAATATGACTCTTCCCGACATCTATTGGCGAATAATAATACTATTTTTTGTGAGCAACTAATTGCTATAACGACACAACAGCAGATGGCGTTGTTAAGTAACATTATTCATATTTCATCATTTTATTAGTAATTCGTATTTAAATATAATTTCCAAAAAACACAATTAAAAAAAAAAAAACCATCCAGGTACTGAATTTTAAACTATAAACGATTTTTTTATACACAGCAATGCAGCTTGGCCGCTGGTGTCCACTGGTGAAAAGCTATTACGATTAGCAGTAGAAATTATTGGTCTGACGCCATGGATTAACACCTTGTCATGCAGCGCATCACAAACAACTATTTTACTCACCGAAAAATGCACAACAGGGTTGTCTCACTCCAGGTTTGTTGTAGTTGTTACCTAGTGGAACCCGCAACATTCCTTACCTTTAACTGTTCTAATATGAAAGTAAAACCGTTACCGGTAAAAGGCGCCGGTGTGGCGACAGCGGGCTTGCGGTGCGGCGGCGCGGCCGGCAGCAGCACGATGTCGGGACTCTCAGCATAGCTGCGCTGCTCCGAACGAGGGCGCAGCACTCGCTTGCCGCTCGAACCCTGAGAAAAAAAAACCGTAATGTATAATCAAATCTATACTTCTATACTAATATTACAAAAAGGAAACACTTTTATTTTTGTAACGAATAAACTCAAGAAGCGCTCGGGCGAAACGGGTTTTAATTAATTCTTTATATATATAAATGTAATCACAGTAAACAAATAAAAAATATTTGTAAATGCCGCAACTTCGCACTATTAAAAAAAACTAATACACCCAATAGTCACATACATAGTTCTGATCCCACACTAAGATCAAGTCTTTTGTCGTGGGTATCAGAAACTACGAGAAATGTTTCGCTCTCACAAACACCCAGACACGAAACAAATATTTCTAGACCACACAAACATTTGTCTCTGTGCGCGGGGATCGAATCCGCGGCCCCTCGTTTCACTAGCTGGTGTCCAGCTAACTGCACCACAGGGCTGTCAAGTCATTTAAGTGGTAAATAATTGGAGTATGGATCGGTAAAACAGGCCATCAATGTCCTATTAGAGAAAAGAATTACGCTATCACATAACATACGAACAAATGCAAAAAAATCCTTGGTTTGTAACAATGGATCATAATATCCGATCCCAGCAAACGATGCCGTTAAAAATACCTAGTTAATATCTTATATTCACAAATATATTCAAAAAATGATTTCCTATTAACATAAACTCAATGTAAACAAAGATAACATATTAATTAGTAACCGGCTACTGACCTTATCAATCTTTCCATGGGCAGCATAAGTGAAGATATTAGTCACATATACATACATAATGTATAATAATTAAATCTTTAATTTAATATACCTTTAATATTTTATATACAAAATTTATAAATATCAGAATTTAATTTAATAAAATGAATATTCAAAATAAAAAAAAAAAACAACTACATAATTATTCAACAAAACAAAAATCAGATAACTAATAGATATTCTAAGGGACTACCCATAATTAATTATGAAGCTACAAGGCTTAAAAATACAGACATAAGAGTCAAAGCCAAAATAAATAAAACATTTATATGAAATTTATAGTGGTTTATTAAAAAGAAATGTCATTAAATTCAAACTATTTAATGTAACCATTATGGTCATTTGAGGAAATTTATGTAGGATATTTTTCATAGCTGTTAACCATGACACTGGATATATTATTACGTAAGCCTTCAAGGAAACACAAAAATTTGATTACACATACTTAAATTCCAACTGACATTGAAATTTGTACATAATAGGTACAATGTAGAGAAATGTGGATGCTATAATGCACATCTGCCTACCCCTTCGGAGAATACAGATGTGAGGTTATGTATGTATGGTAATAGGTAAAAGGTATTCAATTATGTTTTTTTCTATTATAATTCCGCTGGTGTGATGAATGAAAAATATTGGACATATGTTTGTTACTTCGTCACACCAGAGCAGATGAACTGATCTGGATAAAATTTTACGTGGACTGTTTAAAGCCTAAAATATGACATAATACACTTTTTAGTCCAGAAAAAAAAACAGAGATAAAATGTTATGCAGTTGAAACCACAAAGCGATAGCTAGCATAACTAATAGAGTAAGATCACAAATAATAATAACAGTATGAATATCATTTTAGTAAAAAAGATCCGATTTGTTTTTAAAATTAATTCAAAATTTTGTGAGTGCTGTGAAAAATGGTACTATTGTGCTTTTCTTTTGGTGAGTTTGTGGTAAATGTTTTAATCACATTTGTAATATGATGATGTAATGTATAAGTGACCTACTTAAATAAAGAGTAATTAAATGATTAACTTATACCTACCTTCAAATTAGGAACAAAATATTATCTATTGTTTACTAAGTTTTGTTTAATTTAACTGCAAATTATAATTTTTCATTGATATAAACAAACCAAACAACAAGTAGTATTTATTGAACAAAAAGAAAACAATAATTTATTATATGAGCACCAATATAACCTGGCCAAGAAAACTGTAACATTTTTTATTACATAAATTTACATTACATTTTTAGCATTTCAGTTGCTATAAAATTGCAACTAGAACTTAAGAATTTAAATGAATAAATAAATTAAGAATAATATTTTATATTAACATAGACATTTTTTTTTGTTAACTGCAGGCTTTTTTAGACAAAATCAAGTGTTCTACTGTTGTATACTACAAATTTGCATTTTAGTTTATTAATATGCTTTGATCAAATGCATTATGTAGTTTCATACAGTTGGAAAAGTAATGAAAATACTTTTATTGTCAAGACTATAAAGTGTGTTCTAGATAATTATTTTTGGAAAATAGGTTAGCATCCAAATCTATTTCAGTTAACCAATCAACAATGCCCCTTCTGCCTAAATTAATTCCTCTGAATTTAGCAAATATGTTTTCTCCGAGCATCTTAGCAGTTTATAAAGATTATATTTATTTGACAAGTTTGGCACTTCTAAAACCCTCAAAGTAGCATCATCTACAACCTGGGGTCTATTTTATTGACCAGGCCATATAAATAAATACTAAGACATAATATGTGAATTATGTAAATGGACTTACAATTGCATATTTCTGGATAGCAGATTGAAACAAGAAAATTAGTAATACAATATTGTCACACAAAAACAATCAAATAGACACAGGACATCACTAGACAAAATCAATTATTTAGGTATTTAATTTATGAATGAAGAAATCTATGAAGCCTGTGGCACAAGAAGAAATAACAAAACTGTTGCTTTGTTCATCTCTGCCAAGATTACTTTATGACTAGCGTTTTTAGCCAAAAGACTTAAATACAACAGTTGGTTCAAATGATAAATTGATATAATATTAAAATATTAGTTCAACCAAGAATAAGTGTAACAACCAAAATTGCCTAAGAGTTAATTATGTGTCTTCATAATAAATCATGATAACACATGTCACTCTATATGGCATATAATGCTGGTCCTAATATACATTTTAAGATCACAATTTCAAATGTTAAATATTTTAGTTTGTTGTCATTGCTATGCAATTTCAAGTTCTATTAATTAATTTTGTTATGGTTAGCAAGTTGCACTTTAAGATGAATATTAGTATGCAATAGTTAATACTATTAATAGAAGCCACAATTAATTTATCCTTAATTAGTTAAATATGAAATATTTTTGATGAAAATATTAATGTTTTCAGTTTAACAGTGTCCATGTTTCAAGATTATTGTAAATAAGACTTACGTGCGGTGGGGGTTGCGCTGGCGTGATGGTGAGCCCACTAGCAGTTAGGGCTCTCAACTCGCTCAGCTCGGGAGGCAACGACCTACCAAATAATAATTACATAATTCCTCATAAATAAGTTAACACACCACCTATTGTAATATGTATTACCTCACGCTTAGGTCCACGGCCGAGTCGTCGACATCCATTGTCAAATACTGCAACCAAATTACGTTTTCGATATAAAAAAATCAATAACAGTCATTACAAACATACAATCACGTATAAAAATCAGGACGTGTTAAATTTTCACAACACAAATGAGTTAGATAACCAAATTAATTCAACGTTACTAAGCAATTAATGTGTAATTAGATCGATTTTTATGTTAATTCTATTGCACACGCACGCATCTACCGGGGGTAAAATACCGATGCAAAATTTACACTTCACTTACTTTTAATAAACACGTATAATATAATTATTTTTTCTAATCACATGTCCCACTAAATCTTAAAAGAAACAGCACAATTTGTTGAAATAAAACAAATAACGCGACGAATAATTGTCCACAACACACCAACTAGTCGCCATTGACAAATGTAGATAAAAAATTAACGTACTACAAGTACACACGCGGAAACAATTACACCGGCTTAGTCGATTTTCAAACATTTAGTTGATTAACCTATGTTAAAAGTGTAGTTAGAGCAACGTACCTCTTTTAGTCCCTTCTCGATATATGAAATAAATAATTCTATCTCTTTCTATTGTTGTTTGCTCAATATACCTACCTTTCAAATTTCAATATTGGCTTTCAAGTTTCATATGTCAGTTCTCACTTCTCAGTTCTGAATTCTAAATATTCGTCGTGGTTATTGTTTACCAACTTTGATAACTAGTTTCATTTAATTTCATAATATAATTAATTATTTAAAGTATTTTATTAATATGCCTGGTCCAGATTTATTATCAAGTCAAGGGCTGCGACTAGACGGGCGCAGACCCAACGAACTACGTAGAATTCGTTGCAAATTAGGAGTTTTTACTCAGCCCGATGGAAGTGCCTATTTAGAACAAGGAAATACTAAAGTTTTAGCCGCTGTTTATGGACCACATCAAGTAAGAACACTGACCCGTATTATATACTCCAGAAAAACATACCACACATTATTTCAATCCATAAATGCCATAGTTTTTAATCAGAGAAACAATTAAGTTCACGACCTCGTGTTGAAAGAGAGTTTTAATACAAAACACGAGCTGATCATCTGAATTAAAAAAATCCTACATATAAAAACTCACACTAATAACACATTGTTGTAGGCAGAGGATAAAGTATGCCTTGGTTTAAATTCTTATAACTCCAGACCTACTTTTTTATGAAACTATTGAAACTAAATTTTTAATTGTTAAACACACATCTCTCCTGAGTTACATATTGGGACATTTTCTTTTATTGGACTAGATGATAAAAGCTACATGCCTCATATGATTCTTTTTGATTTACTTATTTTGATTTCTTCTGCCAATTTTTACGAATAACAGCAATGAAAATTATATATAAAAAATATAATTACACCCAGTATAATTTCAGTGAATACTATGGGCTTCTTAGTTCCATATACTATAGCAATATTGAAGGTCAGAGGCACACTTTTTAACACACATTAATTTCTCCAACTATTTTCCAAATCCAATCACATGCCTGCCACTAAAAAGTACATAACCAATGCAGGAGAATATAGTTATTTATTTTAGCCCTTGCTTTCTCTATAAAGAGAAAAAAGAAAAAGACATATTGTAGCTTACCAACATGCTTGCCACAGTAGTAAAAAAGTTACATATACACTGAATCACACCTCTACACACCAAGCAGTGGTGGTACTTCCATAGAAGCCCCAAAGCATTAAAGGTTAATTTTGTAATGTCTAGTTTATAATTGTTTACTGTGGGGTCAGCCATTCTCATATATATGTCAACTTACTTATTTTAAACAATGATTTAAAACTTAAAGATTATTATTCGGAATTTTGTAAGGCAAACTGGGCTTTTGGGCTTCTATAGAAGTACCACCAGTGGTAGGCAAAGGTGAGTTTCTACATCCACACCACACCAAACATTTTCATCCTACATGCTAGGGGGTGAGCCTATTGTGGTTTATCAGGCACATTAAAAGACTATGTTACTATTGTATGTTTTCTAATAGTAAACCCTTCCTGGGAATCAAATTGGGACCTGTAGATTTTAGGGCACATACTTGTGTTATATAGACCATAAGGCAATAAAAAAAAATAACATCAATTATATAGAAATCATTTCAATTTCAGGCATCAAAATCCAAAAGTTCTGCAGAAGGTGTTGTAGTCAATTGCCAATACAGTATGGCCACATTCTCCACAGGTATTGTATTATTAAATCGCAAACTACAGCTGGGTTCCGTAATACACAGACTACTGTACAGTGCTCATACTCAGAAGAAATTTGTTCTGCTATATTTTTCTTTTGTTTTACCCTGTCTGTGTAGGCATATTCCCTTAAATATTATAGATGAGTTATTAAGAATTTCATAATCAAATTACTTTATATTAATTTAATTTTAGGCTGAAAAAATAACAGTGTAATTTATACTAATATTATAAACATATAAGATTTGTATTTTAGGTTGTTATGAATAGGTCAACACTAATTTGAATGTTTGTTATGGACATGGAGAAAAGAACTCTTGTCTTTTCAGGTGAAAGGAAGAATAGGCCAAGAGGGGACCGTAAGTCTCAAGAGATGTCATTGCATTTGCGTCAGGCTCTCACAGCTGCCATCAAAACAGAACTGTATCCTCGGTCACAGATAGATATTTATGTTGAAGTATTGCAGGTATGTTTTTGAATCAATGATTGTATTATTTTAGTAGGTCTATCTCTGGATTTTTTATTATATGAATAAATGTAGATTTTAAAAAATGATGCCTTTGTTACACCAAACTACAGTAAAACAACTTATACAATTCAAAAATAAAATGTACACCAACATTTCCTTGCATTTATCTATTTATAGTTGTAATAATGTTGAACTTACTTTAAAGTGCCAATGAACACATATTGAAGTGTCCACACAAAAATAATAAAGGAACTTTTACATTGGAGCTGAATTCTTGGTGCATTTAGTTCAATAATACATCTGTTATGAAAAAAAAATCTAGGCAGACGGCAGTGCTTACTGCGCGTGCGTGAACGTGGCGACCCTGGCTCTTATCGACGCCGGTATCCCACTCCGTGCATACACATGTGCGTGCTCCTCATCCATGGCTTGGAAGGCAGGCGACCCTGAGCCTTTGGTCGACGTCAGCCACGTGGAAGAAGCCGCTGGGGGTGTCTGCTTGACTGTAGCCAGCTTGCCTAGTACAGGTGAGTAAGATATAATACAATTTTTGTACATAAACAAACTACATATATATATATATATATATATAGTCACGTCTGTATCTTTAAATGGATAGGCAGGGGTGTATTTCTACGCGCCATTAATTGCAATGTATCTTACATGCGACTGGATGACGTAAATAAATGGAGTCTGTTAGGCATATTGCAGGGCTTTTTGCAAACTAAAAATATACTTCTTGAGTGCATGTAGTTAACTCAGTATATCTTTATTATGTATTTAAAATTAACTGCTTTACTACATAAATACATACAGAGATGCATTTCTGCACCCACATTTAGCCAATTGGGTTTCGTCTCACGTAATAGAAGGCAAGGTTTTTGCCGTTTATCGGGCACACTTCCAGACTCCGCGCTGCCATTGAGAATTTCCCAATAGAAAAACCCAATAACACTGCCCGACCCGGGACTTCTAGATCGCACGGCACATATTTATGCCGCGAGACCATGAGGCAGTCAACGGTTTTTTAATATTTAATTATTTAATTTCAGGAAGCATAGCACTGTTAGAGATGTCACATCGTCTGCACATGGACTATTTCGACGTCGTCTTGAGCAGGGCTATGCAGGGTTGCAGAGACATTGAGGTATTTTTTTCGTTGTATTTACGAGATAACTACATGGATTTATCACAAAACGTGCTGACTAAGCATACAAAGCAGATTAAACAACTGCCTCCGTGGAGCAATTGATTAGTCCTAGGTTGTAAAACGAGAGGCAACAGAACATAAGGGGATAAGAGACTGACTCATTTCTCGGCACTCGACATGCTCATTCTTCTTCACGCTACGCTGAATGCACCCAGGGTAATAGGCAAGAGAGTCCACTTGTGCTGGCAGTCAGTACGGCAAAGATGGCGATTCGCAAACCTTTTGATTCGATCCAATTATCAACGAATTAAATTCGATTGGAGTGGTCGAGACTATGAAATTTTGGCATGGCAAGCCAACATGCGTGGTTCCATTATGTATGAATCATCATTACATATTTTTACATATTTTGTACCATAAATTTGAAACAAAGTAAAAAATTGAGACTATTTTCGTAGGTAGATTGTGGTACGTTGTGGATGTCCGATGTCTTAGGGAAGCCTACGTTTCGAGTTTGATAATGTAATAAAAAATATATTGATTTCAGGTGATATTAGACAAAGCGGTACGTGAACATTTAGCAGGAGGCTGGACCAAACAAGATGTGGTAACCATATAAAATAAATGTCTTGTTAATTATTTTTTTACTTTTGTTTCTTTTTTATTCATTTATGTAGATTTTTAATATTTCGTTAAAAAAAAAACAAAGAAAATATTTATTAAGGCGTCATAATGATTTGAAACAATAATACCTGTTATCAATAAATTCTTAAATAAAGTTACTTTATAAAAAAGAAAATGTAGGCGAGAAGGGAAAAATAAGATATACACGCGAAATAATACAAAGAAAATATAGACTTACATATTTATTAGAGATCTGAACAAAATAAGAAATTAAATTATATGTACAGTCTATGTTAAAAACTAACTAAATTAGAGGTAAGTTAAAAGGTACACACTGTTTTATTATATAGCTTATTTATGGTAAAAATAAAAATGAAATATTCTCTATGGTAGAAAAAAAAATACAGTCAGCAAAATGTTATAGCGCGAAACGTAGCATAAAAATGACAACACAAGTGGAACAAGATAAAAAATAAATATATTCTTTTTTAAAATATCGGATGTATATATCAGTCCATCCGTTTCTGTGATTGCACACTTTCTAATAAATAACATAAATAAAAATGGCGATGCCGCGCAACGCCACAAATAAATATTGCTCCCTTTTAAGCACTTTGTAAATTAAAAAAATCCAATCGCAACTGCGACTAACAACTAACGTACATTTTGTAAACAACATAATTGCAACCGCCGCTTAAACGCGGACATATAAATATTGCAGCGACAACAAATAAGTCGTCGTACATCTTCCACTCAAATATTATGACAATACAAAAATGTTTATCTTATTACACTGAGTTGCTAAGGCACTCATCTACATTTATCCACTATGTATAAAATGCGTAAAGCAAAATGAAACGATTAACAAAGGCCGTCAACATGTAACGTTAACACAAAACTTATCAACTCGTCCTCAGATGCATGCAAAACAATTTTTCAATTCCAAAGGAGACTTAACCTAGATTTTTATAATACGAATAAATGTATGTTTCACATCCCTATGGCTCTGTAACTAAACAATAGTTATGTGGTAGAAAAGTCTAAGCTTTGTGAACGTGTTAGTTAGCCGCCACCGGCTCGGGAGCGGGCACTTTTTGACTAGTATCTCCCGCCGACACATCTGCAATCACAAAAATGTACATTGTTACATGCATTGTACAAAAAATATTCACCGTATAATATTAAACCGAAGTACTTGAAAGTCACTAACTACATTGACTGCAGAACACATTGTGAAACACAGTAGATGTAGTTTGTGAACATACGAAAATCGAAAGATCACATAAAATGGCTGAATTTTACTTTATAACAATCATTAAAGTAATTGAACAATACAAATATTGAACTCCTTACCATTAGTCTTGTTGGGTGAGTTTTGCGTTGAACTGTTTTGCGACTCGCTAGTGCTGCCTTCCGCCTCGCCAGTCTCGTTAGCAGATGACCGTGGCTGTAATTAAAACAAATTATACTTTAACTTAACACCCAAATAGGTAAGACAATGTAAAGATATAAAATGTCATATATCACATACATAAACTCACGCCTCTATTCCCCGAAGGGGTAGGCAGAGGTGCATTTCTGCACCCACATTTCGCCAGGTATGTATCAGTCCCACGTAACAGGGGGCGAGCCTATTGCCGTTTTTCGGGCACATTTCCAGACTCCGTGCTGTTACTGAGAATTTCCTAATTAACAAAAAACCCAATAACACTTTGCCCGACCGGGGAATCGAACCCAGGACCTCTAGATCGCACGGCACATACTTGTACCGCAAGACCACGAGGCAGTCAAAATGTCATATACATTGCTGGAAAATAGTGAAATATCACAGGCTTTTTATAAAATATCCATTCATAGAATATGATTTAATATATGGATATATTTTAATGGAGGTAAATATAATTTTAAAAAAAATGGGGATTTTTACAAATTTCAATTTGATATATTGGTTGATACAGTGGTATGTTTAAGAAATTAGTGAAATACTTGGGTTGTTTCATACTTAAATTGAGGTTAATTTCCAATACACAGTAATGTTTATAAATCTAGGGATCTTTTTAAGTTTATATTTGTTTCCTCTCTTGGTACTAACCCTGTGCACTCGTGGTGTTCTAGGTCTCGGCCCTTTCGCCTCTTTGGTGGGGTCAAAATGACAATCAAATATCTCAATAAGCTCTTTTATGTCTTCCTCTTTCGCGGACACAGACAACGCGCCCAACTGTTTCTCAAGGCCTGAAAGCAAATGTTAAACATGTTACATTTTGCGTTGAATGACTAACAGCAAGTTGCCTACAAGCATTTTAAACATAACAAATTAAAGTACATTCATAATTTTTTAGCAAAATTATATAAAATTCTGGAAATTTCCTGTTAGCATGCAGTGTTCATATTGTTGTCAGAGTGAATCTATTGATTAAGTTATCATGTACTTATTCCAAGTATTGGATTCACTGTTATCAAATCTAAAATAAAGTTTTATATTACATTAACGGTAGTGAAAAGCTATTTTGATATATTTTCTATGTTAACAAATAATATGGTTGTAAATGTGAGTTTCTTTACTATGAATCTTATCATAATTGTTAAACCCATATTCATACAGAATATATTAATAATTTTTTAATACAATTTCTGTTTACACTGGGTTTTTATTAGCCTTTATTAATGTACTGTTGTTTAAACCAGTGGCGGTAGTTCCATAGAAGCCCAAAAGCCCAGTTTTCCTTAAAAAATACTGAATAATAATCTTTAAATCTTTATTCAACAAAAGCAATTTGACATATAAATGAGTATACCCTGGCCCCACAATAAACAATTATAAACTAGACATTACACAATTAACTTGTAACGCTTTTGGGCTTCTATGGAAATACCCCCACTGGTTTATACAAATTAATAATATTAGGAGAGAAGATGAAGGCAACTCTTTTGGGCTTCTATAGAAGTACCGCCACTGGTTTATACAATGTTAGGAGAGAAGATGAAGGCATTAACAAGGTACCTGTGAGCTTCTGTTCCTGCCAGGCGTCCTTGAGTTGGTCGTAGAGCAGGCCCGCGTCGGCGAGCAGGCGGCGCAGCGCCGTGACGCGCTTGCGCTCGGGCCGCGCCGACCGCAGCAGCGGCGCGAACACCGGCCGGAACGTGTTCTGTCTAACATTCACAACCACGCACTCGTTACTACCGTACTGCTCACACTGCCGCCACTTCAAACTGATTTATAATACAAATGTCTCATTTTGCTTTTTAAAAGTTAATTCTGGGTATTGGAAGGAGAGGGGGGGGGGGGAGAGGTCGCGATGAAAGATTAAATAAAGGAAAAAGCGGTAGACTAAGGTCTCTCCCCCTCAGTTGGAAGTGTATACCAGTGGGGCACACATGGACTGATATAGATAAAGGTTATCTTTAAATGTACCGTCTTGGCGCGATGAAAGATGAAATAAAGATAGACTAAGTAATCTATCTTTAATTTATCTTACCACTCTCCGATGTAGAGGAAATCATCAGTGGGGCATATATAGGCTGATATAGGCAGTGTTATATTTAACAAAAACCAATATAAGATTATTTTTGATGGCTCTATGTACCTTTCGAATTAATCAATTTAAAAAGTAAAAATCTGACAATTATCGAAACAACTGACCAATATACAAAAATCTATCTTCATCGGATTTATAAGTAGTTTCGATCCTTTTACTACAGTATCTAACTAGTCCTAGGTTCTACACATATATACCATATCAATAACGTGCGTGCGATTGCACGAACTTCACACGATTTATGTATGAACCAATCAGGAGAACTGTCACAAATATGTGCCGTGCGACCTAGAGATCGCCATTTCTATTCTCAGGTCGAGTAGTGTTATTTGGATTTTACATTGGGCAATTCTCAGTAGCAGCACAGACTCTGGAAATGTTCTCGCAATATGCAATAGGCTCGCCTCCTATTTGACTGATACTTACCTGGCGAAAGTGGATGCAGAAATGCACGTCTTCGGCGAATACAGTTATTTAGAAATAACACTGCGCTGCGCCGCGCAATTGTGCTATCTCAGTTCACTGCGCCGGATGTTTCAACGCACCTTTTCAAAATGAGTTGGTGCACAGCGCAGTGCCGTGCGCTGTTTGTGTCAAGTGTTAAGTTTGTGAGCGCCGTATGCGCATTTGGCGTTTCACTGTTAACTTAACACAGGTACCATTCAGTTGCGCCATGGCGCAATTTTGAATTAACGCAATTAAGCTGGCGCAACAGACTGCGCCTAAACTACTGAGTTGAGCCAAGGAAATATACTTCATTACCTATGTATGTACAAATGTGGACTTGTGATGCTTTTTAATGGTACAGTTAAATAATCTTATCTAAACCTAGATTAGGTTTTAGTTTATCAAGGAAATAAAATCAGCCGATTTACGTATTATTTTATTTTTTCTAATTTCTGTCTATTATAATAATAATAATATTTTTGTACAAATCAAAGTATATACATATTTTGGAATGTTTGACTAGAAATACAGTTTCTATGAGGATTCATTACGCACAAATAGGTACAAATCTATTTACCTTTCAAGTATTTTCTTAAGATTAGCCAAAGCCTCCAACTCTGTGTGCACTGGTCGCGCCCATACCCTGGCTGTCTCCAACATGTCTTCACTTGCTGCCGCACCTTCACCTCCGGCGCCCACTTCTTGCTGTTCACCTGGAATGGTAAAAATGTTCTTACGTTAATAATTTTTTGACAAAAACTGGTGGTAATGAAAAATTGTCGGAAACGTCGTTAAAACGCGACATTCGTTTTCTTTGCTCCTAAGAGATGAAAATTTATGGATTTACATTGTAAAGTAACTACAGTGACACAAGGAATGTTTTTTTTACTTCTCCTCAGACAGAAAAAACCTGATGTTAACCGAATGCTATATACATATGTTTATATTTTTTTCATTATTTGGTGCTTAGATTACAGTGACTGTCTTGCCCCGAGGCATGGGCTCGGTTCCTGTGTGGGACAAATTGTTATTGAATTTTTTTATTAACAAATTTTCAATAGAAGCATGGAGTCTCTAAATGTGTTTAAGAACTATAATAGGCTCGCTCCTTTTTAAGGATCCAAGGACCAACTCTAGAGGAATGGTATACATGCATGAGTACATATTATGTCGGCGCGGCGTCACTAGCGATACTACGTCCATTGTGATGTGACGTGGTAGAAGTATGGTATACAAGTAGTGATGGCCTCGAGGTTTAGACACGCGGTCGAGAACCTCGGCATATACCTCTGACTTTTTGAAGTTATGTGTGTATTCACAACGAATTATCTCTTACTTTAACTGTGAAGGAAAACATGGTGAGGAACCCTTCACACCTAAATGTACTTAGATATTTCTTAGTTGTGCAGTCTGCTAACCCGCACTAGGTTAGCGTAGTGGACTAAGGCCTAAACCCTTTCTGTTGTCATACTCTCATGATAATGGTGGCGATGATAATGATAATGGTGTTGTTGATGATGATAATGGTGGTGTTGATTATGATAATGGTGGTGTTGATGATAATGGTGGTGGTGATGATGATAATGGTTGTGGTGATGGTGACGAAGATGCGTACCCTGCGCGAGGTGCTCGACGATCCTGTAGGCGGCGGCGGCGCGTTCGAGCGCGCTGTCGACGGCGAGCGAGTCGGCGTCGAGCAGCACGCGCGCCAGCACGCGCAGCGACACCGACTTCACCGTCGCCTTGCACTTGTCCGCCGCCAGCGCGTAGCTGTCCGCGAACCCGGCCACGATCGATTTGAACCGCTCCAGCAGCTTGTACCTGCAAATAAATAACATACATACAGAACCTCTCGCCTGTATTCCCCGGAGGGGTAGGCAGAGGTACATTTCTGCACCCACATTCACCAGGTGTGTATATATCAGTGCCACGTAATAGGGGGGGAGTTTATTGCCGTAATGGAAAACCCAATAACACTTTACCCGACCCGGAAATTGAACCCAGGACCGATTGGTGCCGAGCACTGACACTGAAGCTCAGCGAATCTAAGGGAACGTAATTTGTCATGATCCCGAAATTAATCGGAAAAAATATAAAAGAGGAGTTGGAAAACAAAGAGTTGTTCATGCTAGCTTGCCAAACGACGATTACCTGGTAAGTGCTTCCAAAAGCATGGTAGGGCTGAACCGTTTGGGCTCGTGATAAATTAATATGACGCTGCCGTCGCCTTTCTCCTTCTCGAGCCAGTCAAGGAAATCTGTCAATGCGGAAATCTCCGACTTCGTTTTCAGTATCTAAAATGATAACCAATTACATTATAATATTATGCTTCACGTTCATACTAATATTATACTGCGAAAGTCTTGTCTGTCTTTTACGCTATCACGCGTAAACTACTGGACTGATCTGTATGGATATTGATAAGGTCTTGGGAAAGGCCTTAATTTTATAAAATTGCGTCTGAAAAGAGCCGGCTACCACAGCTAGTATTAATACGATTCCAATCATTCCGAAAGCAGCCTGTGTATATCACGTTTGCATCAAGCCGGCATAATATTGAAGACTGTGAGGATTTACCATAGTGGTTACTTGTTGGACACACATTTCGTACCACATTGAATTTCCGGTCTAATGTAAGTGCGATTACTGTGTGCTATTTTACTGTGGTAGTGAAAAAGTCTAGTAAGTAATGCTTATACATTTTATATATTAAATTCACTTAATGATAGTCAACTATTATCATCACTACTGCAGCTTATGAGACAATAAATGAGCAACTCTGATTCAGAATTGGTAATCTCCGTATCATTGTTATAAACTAAATAGTTTGTGTGTGTTAAATAAAAATTTAACAGAGCAACACTGGGGTTTTTTTCTCTATTAACGACGACCTTCTAAACTGTGTGGTAAAAAAAGACTGAATCTAAGCGATGTATTTGACATATTATTTAGTTTCCTTAGAAGTTCAATTAGTTGATTTTTAACGAGAGCAGAAACTAGTCGTCAGTGCTTTAAATACTATGTACTATAGTTACCTTGTGAGTATTAGTGTCCTTGAGCATTCGGTAGCGTCCAACGGTGACGACGCGCACGTTGTGCCTACGGCGCGCGCTCGGGTTCAAATCCCCGTACGGCATTATGTACTGAGAGTACGACTTCTTCGGCGTGTACGCAGCTATCTGGCAAATCTGGAAATGACGTGTCAAATTAGACAAAAATATTTTCCTCGTGAAAGTTGCCGTACCGTAAAGAGAGTTTACATCCACGAGCATGCTTGACGGGATTTAAAACTCGTTTCACGGGGATTCCCCATTGATAATAAATCTTGTTGAAGTATGACAATATTTATGGGTTTGTTATTAAAACGTTACGTGCATATTTAATGATTAATAATGCTCGTTATTTTAAGTAGAAGTAGTGATGGCCTCGATGTTAGGCACGCGGTCGAGAATCTCGGCAGTCGCGGGTTTTAACCCCAGACACACTCCCTATGCCTTTTCGAAATTATGTGTGTATTCACATTGCATATCACGTGCTTTAACGGTGAAGGAAAACATCGTAAAGAAACATGCAATCCCAAAAAAATCTTAGATGTCCACCAACCCGCACAAGGCCTGTGTAGTGGACTAAGGCATAAATCCTAAGTAGAGGAGGCCCGTGCCTCGCAATGGTACGTATATAGGCTGATGATGATGTTGATGTTGTTGTTTTTTTAAACGTTTCAAAACAATTTATGCTGTAATATGGGACTAAGGAGTTTTCGTAACTAAAATATGCGATCATGCACACCTTTGCAACTCCTGTACCACAGGAGCGATAAATAGCACCGAGCAGCAGTGTGTCTACATAGAATACGTATAAAGTACGTTCGTACTTTAAACACAAATTCTTGACTGCCCCATACAATAGGGATGTTGACAAAAATTTGGAACTATTTTCATTTTATAGATAAGAACGTAAATATTACGAAAAAATATACTTAAATTTTTTATTCATAAATTTTAAATAATAAAACGATTTTAATTAGTTTAGTGTTTAAATTTCGCGCCTAAACGCTCCAAGCTGTCACCTGGTCTTGATGACGTAACAGTGTATTAAATACAACAAACTGCTGTTAAACTAGGGATGGAACAATACCATTAAGGTATCGATACTTCTACTCAATACCGTATCGGTCGTCAAGTAGCGATACTTACTCGGTATCGGTCGGCAAGTATCGATACTTACTCGTATCAAATCGTTTTGGAAAATTTAGAATAAAAATTTATCAATAAGTACAAAATTATAGGATTTTCAGCCCCGTGGCACAGTTGACTAGACACCAGCTTGCGAAACGAGAGGCCGCGGGTTCGATCCCCGAACCGAGACAAATGTTTGTGTGATTCGCAAATATTTGATTCGGAACGGGGTGTTTGGGAGACCGAAAAGTCTCTCGTAGTTTCTTATACCCACGACACAAATCGGTTTAAAATATCTGCTGCTTCAAAATTAAGTTGCAAGATTTCATCCAAACAAAAATACATACATACATTGCAAGTTAAATAAAAGCTTGTAAAAAGTACTTGTAAAAAGTGTAAAGTTCCGATTTATCGAATCGAAAAAAACATCGATGTTTTTTCAAAGTGGACAGTGGACACCCCTAGGTTAGATAACTTGTCTGTGATTCTTCATACATTGTGACGTAACGCGCTCCGATTGGCGTTTGCAGTCACGTGATATTTGGAATTATTTCAAACATTTTTAATTATTTTTAATTAATTTATTACTCATATTTACATTTACAAAATATGATTTTCAGCATTCTAATATTCCCTGCTATGGCAAAAAAATAACTTTTCATACATTCGCTATTTATGTCAACATCCCTATTTAGCTAAATAGCATATATGCATCGGCCTTGGAATATATAGAAGACTTACCTCGTCAATGAGCCGTCTGCCAGTGGTGTCCATGTCCCATCCGACTAGCGAGTACTTGCCGGGCGGCAACCCCGCTGGCTTCTCGGCCAGAGCTGGCGGCAACTCATTGTTCGACTCCATCTCGCCTCCGTTTACCTTCGCTTCGGATACCATGGCCATTAAATTATCTTACCTGTTGAATAATAAAAAAACATTATAGATACGACTAGTCGTCTCGCGGCAAAAATATATGCCAAGAGGTCCCAGGCTCGATTCCCGAGTAAGCCAGTATTATTGGATTTTTACATTATGAAATTCTCGGTAGCAGCACGCAGTCACGAAGTATCAATTTGAGGTACGTGTGTGAGTGTGTATGTATTCCGACGTATTTTAATTATTTTGTCTCAAATCAACATACCACTACTATTTACTGGTCTCGTCTTCTAATCAGAAGGGTTAGATCTTAGTTTTTCTCCCTTTCAACAATAGGGTATATACCTAATATCCCTAACCTAATAGTAGACTTTCAATTAATTTACGCCCGTATATATGCAGTAACAAAAAGACGTATATTGTAGACCTACTGATCAGAAATAGTTAGAAATACTTGGACCGCATATAATTGTAAAAGGAATGTAATAACTTTTAACATAGCAAACAAATGTCAATAACACATATCCTTCAAAAACATTATCCTAGTTGTTCTACGTAGGTGGGGATTTACTATCAGTTTGGAATTTCAACGGATTTGACAATTACCATTCTAGATAACCCTGATGACCTCATCGGAAAACCACTGGATAAGTAATTGTATTAGCCCTATAGCCCTACGACCCGTGATTACGAACGTGTCTCTTTTATGATCGAGGCGATTTAAGTTATGATCTATTGAACTTTTACACACACAGTATACATAAATATACATCTCTATATCTCATCATCATCATCAAGACTGCCCTCCCACCCTTTAAACATATGTAAATATATTGTATACGTCTATTACATTCTCAAAATTTTTGTGACATTTTCCAAGAATCCCGGTTTGCTCAAAATGATAATCTTTGCCGTTAAAATATGCTATAATTAAATAAAAATCTGCGTTTATTGGTTATCCAAACCGATGCATAATAATTTTGGCACAGAAATGGACTAGACATATTTATAAACTATTTATTATCCCAAAAACAGTTGTTAGGTATTTTTAATAACATTAGTTGACACTTTTATATTGATAAAGATGCCTGCAAAAAAAGGGAATGTCTCGATGCAAGAAACTATTTCAGGTATCTAAAACTAGTAGATGATTCGTATAAGAGTTGCATAATTTGATTACAGAATGTGACATTATTGAGTCACTAAAGGCCGAATATTGAAACGCTACTTAATCTGAGGGCGACTTATATTTAAGTGGCTGTTATAATTTAAGCGGTATACTGAAACATCATTTATCGGTTTTAAGACTGTGATTAACTAATGCCCACTTAAATTTCCATAAATGGCAACATTACCACAAAAAGTTCTTTTACATGACATTTTTTAAGTATACACCGCTTAAATTATAACAGCCCCATAAATATTTTAGGCCCCCTCAGATTAAGTAGCGTTTCAGTATTCGGCCATAAGTCTTTTCATATTAAGTGCGGTGATCGCTATCCCGCCAGCCAAAAATCATGTGCCTCACTGTACGAAATAATAAATATTTTCAAGTCAAAAACAACTTCCAATTAAACTTTAAAGTAAAATAATTTACGCTAATTAACACTCGCGTGTTGAATGTCGAAATCGTGTCAAAATACCTAAATGACGAAACTTTGCGTGGGCGAGCGCTCGTGAGTAAATCACATACTAATAGAAGATGTAGATTTAGCAGCCTCGCATCATTAGGAAAGACATGGGAAACGAAAGGGCGTATGAAGATGTGAATGATTGTACATAAATAACCGAATCTTAGCGTTAACATCAAAGGACCTCTTCGAATATCTGATAATCGCGAAACAAGACAGATATCTTAAACTTTATTTGTATTAATTATTGTTTAAAAAAACTAATATTCCTCCTAAAAACTAATGAAAAGTAAAAATGAAATCAGTTAAAATCTCTGTGAATAATTGAGTTCAATAACACAAATGGATGTTATAAATAATGTCAAATAGTAAACTCGGGGAAAAACCGGCGAACTCATTCGAATTTAGGTAAAGTCCCGAATATTATTTTCCACCGGTATGAGATGCGTGATACGCAGCTCTAAATATATTGCAGTTTGTTGCCCTAAATATCCTTAACAAAGCAACCATGGTCATAAAACTATAGAAAAGTGTTTCTCAAAGCCATGTCAATGAGGATTTACGACCTTCTACCGCCCTTAAGTTATGGTGTTAAAATATTATAATACATAGACTGCTCTTATTAGTAAGCAGTGTAGTATGCACAACGCAATCTTTAATTCGATTCCTGGATTAGGAACTAGAAATGGATATTTAGTTATAACAGCTAGTAATGTAGTAATAAGCCCAAGTAATATTTTCATGTTGCACTATTATTTCCTGCTTGCACTTTCATTAAAATTTACTTCATTATTATAGTTGAGACAATGTTTAAGTAACTTGTCAAGATGCTGGTTCTAACTGTTCAGTGCTGCCTTTATAAGTACTGGCACAAATCTAAGATAGTTTATTGTATACTATTTATATTATGCCTTTTCGTACCTCATTAGAATAATAAATATCAAAAAAACATACTATAAAACTGCCTTACTGTTGGCCAACCTACTTTTGCTTTCTCTCATAGGTTTGGGACTGTACCCATAGCATAAAAATACACACAGGGGCTGAATATCCTTTATTTAATAGGTATATAAGGCTCGACCGAGATGGGTTTTTCGTTCTCGGCCGAGACCGAGACCGAGACCGAGAATAAAATGATATCTCGGCTCTCGGTCTCGGCCGAGAATATACAAAGCGTAAAATTTTTGATTTTTAATACTGTTAACTTTTTAATACACTACTAATAGTTTAACAAAATTAACTGTTTTAATATCAAAGTTAAATAACATTATATTATAACATAAAAAACGCAATTTTTCGGCATTTTCGCCCTTCAAAGAGTGTCGCCTCTCGTCATACAATTGTCCAGCTTTGCTAAACAGTTCGACGGTCCCCAAGAACAAAATCTTATCTGCAAAATGCTCTACTGCAGTATAAAGGTTTTAAATTAAGTGAAAATATAAATATAAATTACTCACTCACATCATAATTTTTTTTTTATGAAATAATTTTCTTTTTCTCAAATATATATTTTTGAGGTGAGTGAGTAATATATATATTATTCGGCATGTGACGATGCACAGCATCTGTGAGAGTGCGTCATTCTTCTATTCACTCTTCCGGTCAATCCAACATCCTTTTGTCTTCCGTTTCCGCTTCGCTTCGACCAATCAGCGAGCGGCAATGTCACGTGGTCACAGGCGATCTGTATTATATAGTCCAGATCGCACGATTTTTGTTCATAGCGTCGTTCTTTTTTGAAGAGGCAACATCATGCAAAAGATACTGGTGATCAATATTTATAGATCCTATATTATATGTATAATGGAAGATAAAGCATATGGCGATGCAAGACGCCATAGCGACATATTGGACCTTGATTTACCGTCAGAGGAACGCTCTGCACCAGATGTCGAGGATTTTTAGGGCCTTTGCAAGCGCCTAGCTACACACCCATAAAAGAATAAATAACAAAGCAATAACGGTGAGTTAATTGATAATTTAGCTTTACTAGTGTGTACTTTAACTTAATTATTGTACGGTGGCATAAATACGCCTCGGAGCCCGTGGCGGATCGTGCCATGCCTTTATCCCCAGGTCCTGGCGTGTTATTACTACAAAAAAGACAAACGCCTGGGCAAGAGCCGATGTACAGTCCTTCTACCCTCGGATTATTAATAAATGGCGAAAAATTGAAATAATACCATAGCGGCATTAAAATTGTGCAAGTTCCGTCCGAATGACACTGGTTATTTTTTAGCGTTATGACAAACCAGATTGAAAACATGTCTGGTATTTAGATGTCCAAATATAACATAAGGCTTCGTCCGGATTTACAGAGGTAAATTAATGATGAATTACTTCCCTTATCAAGGAGTAAAGATTACACTGCAGATTCAAAAGGAATTGTGGCAGCTATAATGTCTTACTTACTTAATGTAGATTGCTTAATAATAATTTGCAACAATTATACAGCTTTTCTTCAGAATACGAGCAGACTAAAAAGAATTTGCGAGAGATACCTTCAAGCTCTAGATATTTTTATTTGGCGGGTTTCGACTTCAGGCGTATGTACAAAATACTGAGAGTGACTACATGTGGGACCCTCCCTGGTACATCCGAGAAAGAGCCGCCGCGAAACCGCCAAGCTTCTGAATATATCAAGTAAACGCATCGAGAGCGTTCCCTTCACACACAGGACAACGGAAACCAAGTTATTAACAAAGGTAACTCCAATTTGAAGCAAATCCTTTCACTAATCTCACACATTTCAGAACAAAGTTTCAAACAATCAAAAGAAGAGCTGGTCAATGGGCTCAAGGCCGCCGCTGAAAAGCGGGTTTATGGAGGCTGCCTGCGAGCGTATCGCAGGTAGTGGCTTGCGCTTTGGGCTTCGGAGGCCCTTCTCGATTTAATTACGGGAATGCGCCTGCCATTTAACCTCCCAACCTCTGCTGATCTATATCACAGAGGTTGCTACGTCGTTGGTTTCAAACCAAGCAATCGGCCGAAATGTCACCTCAGATCGAATGGAGGCTGTCTGCGAGCGTATCGCAGGTAGTGGCTTGCGCTTTCGGCTTCGGAGGCCCTTCCTGATTTGATTATGGGAATACGTCTGCCATTAACCTCCAAATTTCTGCTGATCTACCCATCACAGAGGTTGCTACGTCGGTTCCAAGCTAAGCAATTGGCCGAAATATCACATAGAGAAGAGATAATATCATATCTCAGCGAGTGAACCTCCAGGTTTCAGATCAGAATCGTCTGGGACCAAGTTTTTTATCGACAATGTTTATTTCAAAAAAGAAATATGGAAGCAACAGGGGAATATTCAATATTAAAAGTTTTCCAAATTCCTCTCTTCTTACAAAAGTGGTGGTGTCGATGTTAAAGATCGACCTGTCATCGCCGTATTTTCACGTAATCAATGCAGAGGGCCACCGCCGATTTTTGAGACTTGTCTCCAAAGGGCGAGTTCTACAAATGAACAGTTTACCCATCGGAATGTCATGTGCGCCTGGGGATTTCTCATCTCCAACAAATTGGATTGCTCCATATCTACGCTCAGAAGGAATTACGGAGTGTCGTATATTTGGACGATTTTTTAATAGCATGTCAATCGATGCATCTATTTTGGTTGCGAGTGCAAATGATTCTGGCGACGCACAAGTCACTGGAGGGAACGGTCAACCGAGAAAAGTCTGTGATGTATGACCTACTCAGGTAAAAGTATCTCAGGTTGATTCGGAATGCGAAGCTGAATCACAGGGGTTTACCAGAAAAGAAAATTCAAGCATTGCTTCCCAGCTTGAGGCGAGCTATTGCCGGGCAAACGATGTCATTGAGAAGGCTATTAAAATAATAGATTATTTTGTGTTCACTGAAATTCGCCAGTTTTGTTGTTTCCAAGGGACCGACTGCACTGTCGTTTCTTGCAACTGTTCCGTAGAAGTCTCTCCAGATTAACGCCTTGGAAAGAAACGTGTTTTCCACCTGCAACAAACGAGCAATCTGGAGTGGTAGATGGCAACCTTGGAATGACATCAGGTGGCGGGCAACTTGCTGCGTCCGAATACGGCTGGGGAACACTGCTGCCTTCGCGACATCAAGCAAATTAAGACCCCGCTCTGGTGAGTTTGTTGTTGTTTACTGGTGAGGGTTATTTACAGTAGTGGGTGCGATATGGCAGTGCGGTCACTAATTAAGCAGCCATCATATGACGCTCCAGATAAAGGTCGCACTGTCGTATCTTATATACAGAAGAAAAAGAAGGACGAGACCCCTCGTACTTTTTAATATGACTACACAGATTCTAGCGCTTTTGGAAAAGACTGGACATGTCAATTTGGGCAGAGTTCATCCCTGATGGATTGAAAGGAATGTAGCGAGGGAAGCACCCATCCGAGTGGTGCTTCAGCCAGCTGTTGCAGGAATATGTCGTCCCATGAGCGCACCCTATATTTGCCAGCAAAGTTACCTAATACATGCATACATAAACTCACGCCTGTATTCCCCGAAGGGGTAGGCAGAGGTGCATTTCTGCACCCACATTTCGCCAAGTATGTATCAGTCCCACGTAATAGGGGGCGAGCCTATTGCCGTTTTTCGGGCACATTTCCAGACTCCGTGCTGTTACCGAGAATTTCCTAATGGAAAACCCAATAACACTTCGCCCGACCCGGGAATCGAACCCAGGACCTCTAGATCGCACGGCACATACTTGTACCGCGAGACCACGAGGCAGTCAATTACTTAATAGTAATACTTAATAAGTAATTGAAAAATATGCCAGATCTATGGTATCGGGCACTCTGCAAACCGAAAAAATCATCAACTACAGTAAGTATGGATAAACCAAACCACAGGCCTACCGCTCCATCGAGTTAAAGGAATGGAGATTTATATCTGGAATATTGGAGCTGGAACAATGTCACCAAGGAATGGGCCGAATCAGAAAAATCCTTCCTTAAATCAATTGGGGAAAATCAACTTTAAAAAATCAGCCTGCAAGGAACCGATGGTCAAAATCGTGTAACTATAAAATCTTATCAAAATTTTTAGCACATCTGGTTCTTATGATGGAATTAGCATATCCTACCTTTCTTTTGTCCAAATTAGTTGTGTTGACATTTGGACAAGTTCGAAATAACGAAAACTTTTAATTAAATTTTTTTTTTTTTTTTGGTAAAACATACATATTAAAAGCTATTTCTCTACAGAAGCCTAATACACAGATGAAAATAGATGAACAGATTTGGTACATAGATGAACCACCAATTTGGGTTCCAAGCCACATGGTGATCTGGTTGGGAGCAAATTCACCAAAAACTAGAATACTTGTTTGAAGCTCGCGGAGGTTAACAGGTACGAGTATACTTCTTTTAGCTTCAGGAAGACGTGTACGCGATCTTACATAATTTCCTCCGGAATATTTCGTGAGTAATGAGTTATATATATTTCACAATCATATAAGCAATCAGGTTGGAAATTGCTAAGGCTTTACAATCCTAATGTATGTCCTATATATTGTGTAGAAAAAGTTATAAGCCCTGGGTCTGCACCCGTGCAGTCTGTCTGCACAGGCGCACTATGGATTGTTATAGTGCCATTATCGTTTCAATACGAGGGCTAAATAGAGGTGCCTCGCCAGCAATCATTGGCGATTGGGAAAAATCTGTGCTTAAAGAAGCAGATATCTCAGCCAGGCAGTATACGTTCCGCAGTAGCATTCTTAGATTGGTACGAAAATTTGTCCAATAGAGATCTTGACACGCGGTAACTGGCGAAGACTTTATCAAAAACAAATTAATGGTAAAGCAGTACCAGCAAAGTCGAAACTCTATAAATTTTAAGCCTGTTTCATAGTCAATTTTTTTTCTCTCTATTGTTAACTTTTTAATTATTATTATTTTTAAATGCATTTAAATTCACAGTTCTGTATTTTTAACCTGCACCATCACATAGCGTCGTTACGTGGTCACCAGGAGTTATAGACAGGTCTCTCACAGATGCTGTGCATCGTCACATGCCGAATAATAGTACAAGTTTTACATAACAATAAAACTTGTATTATTTAGCAGAGACGATGCACAGCATCCCAGTAAGACCTCCTGGTGTGAGACTTCTATGAACAAAAATCGTGCGATCTGGACTATATAATACAGATCGCCTGTGACCACGTGACATTGCCGCTCGCTGATTGGTCGAAGCGAAGCGGAAACGGAAGACAAAAGGATGTTGGATTGACCGGAAGAGTGAATAGAAGAATGACGCACTCTCACAGATGCTGTGCATCGTCTCTGCTAAATAATACAAGTTTTATTGTTATGTAAAACTTGTACTATTTTCAATTAATTTAAAGACTCTATACTGCAGTAGAGCATTTTGCAGATAAGATTTTGTTCTTGGGGACCGTCGAGTTGTTCACTTGCTACACTAGTAGGCGGCGCAGACTCGAACTCGGACTTCGAAAGACTCGAACGGGGCAAAGGCGGCCGGCCGCAGTTCGCCAGACGGGACTTCAACCAATCACAATTCAGCCTCTCACGCACTTACACGAGTGGTCGAGACTATGAAATTTTGGCATGGCAAGCCAACACGCGTGGTTCCATTATGTATGAATCATCATTACATATTTTTACATATTTTGTACCATAAATTTGAAACAAAGTAAAAAATTGAGACTATTTTCGTAGGTAGATTGTGGTACGTTGTGGATGTCCGATGTCTTAGGGAAGCCTACGTTTCGAGTTTGATAATGTAATAAAAAATATATTGATTTCAGGTGATATTAGACAAAGCGGTACGTGAACATTTAGCAGGAGGCTGGACCAAACAAGATGTGGTAACCATATAAAATAAATGTCTTGTTAATTATTTTTTTACTTTTGTTTCTTTTTTATTCATTTATGTAGATTTTTAATATTTCGTTAAAAAAAAAACAAAGAAAATATTTATTAAGGCGTCATAATGATTTGAAACAATAATACCTGTTATCAATAAATTCTTAAATAAAGTTACTTTATAAAAAAGAAAATGTAGGCGAGAAGGGAAAAATAAGATATACACGCGAAATAATACAAAGAAAATATAGACTTACATATTTATTAGAGATCTGAACAAAATAAGAAATTAAATTATATGTACAGTCTATGTTAAAAACTAACTAAATTAGAGGTAAGTTAAAAGGTACACACTGTTTTATTATATAGCTTATTTATGGTAAAAATAAAAATGAAATATTCTCTATGGTAGAAAAAAAAATACAGTCAGCAAAATGTTATAGCGCGAAACGTAGCATAAAAATGACAACACAAGTGGAACAAGATAAAAAATAAATATATTCTTTTTTAAAATATCGGATGTA
The DNA here is from genome assembly GCA_907164795.1 of Hemaris fuciformis. NCBI lineage: Eukaryota > Metazoa > Arthropoda > Insecta > Lepidoptera > Sphingidae > Hemaris > Hemaris fuciformis. Next base: position 5,814,641 of record OU015454.1, read on the forward strand.
TATATCAGTCCATCCGTTTCTGTGATTGCACACTTTCTAATAAATAACATAAATAAAAATGGCGATGCCGCGCAACGCCACAAATAAATATTGCTCCCTTTTAAGCACTTTGTAAATTAAAAAATCCAATCGCAACTGCGACTAACAACTAACGTACATTTTGTAAACAACATAATTGCAACCGCCGCTTAAACGCGGACATATAAATATTGCAGCGACAACAAATAAGTCGTCGTACATCTTCCACTCAAATATTATGACAATACAAAAATGTTTATCTTATTACACTGAGTTGCTAAGGCACTCATCTACATTTATCCACTATGTATAAAATGCGTAAAGCAAAATGAAACGATTAACAAAGGCCGTCAACATGTAACGTTAACACAAAACTTATCAACTCGTCCTCAGATGCATGCAAAACAATTTTTCAATTCCAAAGGAGACTTAACCTAGATTTTTATAATACGAATAAATGTATGTTTCACATCCCTATGGCTCTGTAACTAAACAATAGTTATGTGGTAGAAAAGTCTAAGCTTTGTGAACGTGTTAGTTAGCCGCCACCGGCTCGGGAGCGGGCACTTTTTGACTAGTATCTCCCGCCGACACATCTGCAATCACAAAAATGTACATTGTTACATGCATTGTACAAAAAATATTCACCGTATAATATTAAACCGAAGTACTTGAAAGTCACTAACTACATTGACTGCAGAACACATTGTGAAACACAGTAGATGTAGTTTGTGAACATACGAAAATCGAAAGATCACATAAAATGTCTGAATTTTACTTTATAACAATCATTAAAGTAATTGAACAATACAAATATTGAACTCCTTACCATTAGTCTTGTTGGGTGAGTTTTGCGTTGAACTGTTTTGCGACTCGCTAGTGCTGCCTTCCGCCTCGCCAGTCTCGTTAGCAGATGACCGTGGCTGTAATTAAAACAAATTATACTTTAACTTAACACCCAAATAGGTAAGACAATGTAAAGATATAAAATGTCATATATCACATACATAAACTCACGCCTCTATTCCCCGAAGGGGTAGGCAGAGGTGCATTTCTGCACCCACATTTCGCCAGGTATGTATCAGTCCCACGTAACAGGGGGCGAGCCTATTGCCGTTTTTCGGGCACATTTCCAGACTCCGTGCTGTTACTGAGAATTTCCTAATGGAAAAACCCAATAACACTTTGCCCGACCGGGGAATCGAACCCAGGACCTCTAGATCGCACGGCACATACTTGTACCGCAAGACCACGAGGCAGTCAAAATGTCATATACATTGCTGGAAAATAGTGAAATATCACAGGCTTTTTATAAAATATCCATTCATAGAATATGATTTAATATATGGATATATTTTAATGGAGGTAAATATAATTTTAAAAAAAATGGGGATTTTTACAAATTTCAATTTGATATATTGTTTGATACAGTGGTATGTTTAAGAAATTAGTGAAATACTTGGGTTGTTTCATACTTAAATTGAGGTTAATTTCCAATACACAGTAATGTTTATAAATCTAGGGATCTTTTTAAGTTTATATTTGTTTCCTCTCTTGGTACTAACCCTGTGCACTCGTGGTGTTCTAGGTCTCGGCCCTTTCGCCTCTTTGGTGGGGTCAAAATGACAATCAAATATCTCAATAAGCTCTTTTATGTCTTCCTCTTTCGCGGACACAGACAACGCGCCCAACTGTTTCTCAAGGCCTGAAAGCAAATGTTAAACATGTTACATTTTGCGTTGAATGACTAACAGCAAGTTGCCTACAAGCATTTTAAACATAACAAATTAAAGTACATTCATAATTTTTTAGCAAAATTATATAAAATTCTGGACATTTCCTGTTAGCATGCAGTGTTCATATTGTTGTCAGAGTGAATCTATTGATTAAGTTATCATGTACTTATTCCAAGTATTGGATTCACTGTTATCAAATCTAAAATAAAGTTTTATATTACATTAACGGTAGTGAAAAGCTATTTTGATATATTTTCTATGTTAACAAATAATATGGTTGTAAATGTGAGTTTCTTTACTATGAATCTTATCATAATTGTTAAACCCATATTCATACAGAATATATTAATAATTTTTTAATACAATTTCTGTTTACACTGGGTTTTTATTAGCCTTTATTAATGTACTGTTGTTTAAACCAGTGGCGGTAGTTCCATAGAAGCCCAAAAGCCCAGTTTTCCTTAAAAAATACTGAATAATAATCTTTAAATCTTTATTCAACAAAAGCAATTTGACATATAAATGAGTATACCCTGGCCCCACAATAAACAATTATAAACTAGACATTACACAATTAACTTGTAACGCTTTTGGGCTTCTATGGAAATACCCCCACTGGTTTATACAAATTAATAATATTAGGAGAGAAGATGAAGCCAACTCTTTTGGGCTTCTATAGAAGTACCGCCACTGGTTTATACAATGTTAGGAGAGAAGATGAAGGCATTAACAAGGCACCTGTGAGCTTCTGTTCCTGCCAGGCGTCCTTGAGTTGGTCGTAGAGCAGGCCCGCGTCGGCGAGCAGGCGGCGCAGCGCCGTGACGCGCTTGCGCTCGGGCCGCGCCGACCGCAGCAGCGGCGCGAACACCGGCCGGAACGTGTTCTGTCTGACATACGCAACCACGCACCCGTTACTACCGTACTGCTCACACTGCCGCCACTTCAAACTGATTTATAATACAAATCTCTCATTTTGCTTTTTAAAAGTTAATTCTGGGTATTGGAAGGAGTGGGGGGGCGCGATGAAAGATTAAATAAAGGAAAAAGCGGTAGACTAAGGTCTCACCCCTCAGTTGGAAGTGTATACCATTGGGGCACACATGGACTGATTTATAGGTAAAGGTTATCTGTAAATGTACCGTCTTGGCGCGATGAAAGATGAAATAAAGATAGACTAAGTAATCTATCTTTAATTTATCTTACCACTCTCCGATGTAGAGGAAATCATCAGTGGGGCATATATAGGCTGATATAGGCAGTGTTATATTTAACAAAAACCAATATAAGATTATTTTTGATGGCTCTATGTACCTTTCGAATTAATCAATTTAAAAAGTAAAAATCTGACAATTATCGAAACAACTGACCAATATACAAAAATCTATCTTCATCGGATTTATAAGTATTTTCGATCCTTTTACTACAGTATCTAACTAGTCCTAGGTTCTACACATATATACCATATCAATAACGTGCGTGCGATTGCACGAACTTCACACGATTTATGTATGAACCAATCAGGAGAACTGTCACAAATATGTGCCGTGCGACCTAGAGATCGCGATTTCTATTCTCAGGTCGAGTAGTGTTATTTGGATTTTACATTGGGCAATTCTCAGTAGCAGCACAGACTCTGGAAATGTTCTCGCAATATGCAATAGGCTCGCCTCCTATTTGACTGATACTTACCTGGCGAAAGTGGATGCAGAAATGCACGTCTTCGGCGAATACAGTTATTTAGAAATAACACTGCGCTGCGCCGCGCAATTGTGCTATCTCAGTTCACTGCGCCGGATGTTTCAACGCACTTTTTCAAAATGAGTTGGTGCACAGCGCAGTGCCGTGCGCTGTTTGTGTCAAGTGCTAAGTTTGTGAGCGCCGTGTGCGCATTTGGCGTTTCACTGTTAACTTAACACAGGTACCATTCAGTTGCGCCATGGCGCAATTTTGAATTAACGCAATTAAGCTGGCGCAACAGACTGCGCCTAAACTACTGAGTTGAGCCAAGGAAATATACTTCATTACCTATGTATGTACAAATGTGGACTTGTGATGCTTTTTAATGGTACAGTTAAATAATCTTATCTAAACCTAGATTAGGTTTTAGTTTATCAAGGAAATAAAATCAGCCGATTTACGTATTATTTTATTTTTTCTAATTTCTGTCTATTATAATAATAATAATATTTTTGTACAAATCAAAGTATATACATATTTTGGAATGTTTGACTAGAAATACAGTTTCTATAAGGATTCATTACGCACAAATAGGTACAAATCTATTTACCTTTCAAGTATTTTCTTAAGATTAGCCAAAGCCTCCAACTCTGTGTGCACTGGTCGCGCCCATACCCTGGCTGTCTCCAACATGTCTTCACTTGCTGCCGCACCTTCACCTCCGGCGCCCACTTCTTGCTGTTCACCTGGAATGGTAAAAATGTTCTTACGTTAATAAATTTTTGACAAAAACTGGTGGTAATGAAAAATTGTCGGAAACGTCGTTAAAACGCGACATTCGTTTTCTTTGCTCCTAAGAGATGAAAATTTATGGATTTACATTGTAAAGTAACTACAGTGACACAAGGAATGTTTTTTTTACTTCTCCTCAGACAGAAAAAGCCTGATGTTAACCGAATGCTATATACATATGTTTATATTTTTTTCATTATTTGGTGCTTAGATTACAGTGACTGTCTTGCCCCGAGGCATGGGCTCGGTTCCTGTGTGGGACAAATTGTTATTGAATTTTTTAATTAACATTTTCAATAGAAGCATGGAGTCTCTAAATGTGTTTAAGAACTATAATAGGCTCGCTCCTTTTTAAGGATACCAACTCTAGAGGAATGGTATACATGCATGAGTACATATTATGTCGGCGCGGCGTCACTAGCGATACTACGTCCATTGTGATGTGACGTGGTAGAAGTATGGTATACAAGTAGTGATGGCCTCGAGGTTTAGACACGCGGTCGAGAACCTCGGCATATACCTCTGACTTTTTGAAGTTATGTGTGTATTCACAACGAATTATCTCTTACTTTAACTGTGAAGGAAAACATGGTGAGGAACCCTTCACACCTAAATGTACTTAGATATTTCTTAGTTGTGCAGTCTGCTAACCCGCACTAGGTTAGCGTAGTGGACTAAGGCCTAAACCCTTTCTGTTGTCATACTCTCATGATAATGGTGGCGATGATAATGATAATGGTGTTGTTGATGATGATAATGGTGGTGTTGATGATAATGGTGGTGGTGATGATGATAATGGTTGTGGTGATGGTGACGAAGATGCGTACCCTGCGCGAGGTGCTCGACGATCCTGTAGGCGGCGGCGGCGCGTTCGAGCGCGCTGTCGACGGCGAGCGAGTCGGCGTCGAGCAGCACGCGCGCCAGCACGCGCAGCGACACCGACTTCACCGTCGCCTTGCACTTGTCCGCCGCCAGCGCGTAGCTGTCCGCGAACCCGGCCACGATCGATTTGAACCGCTCCAGCAGCTTGTACCTGCAAATAAATAACATACATACAGAACCTCTCGCCTGTATTCCCCGGAGGGGTAGGCAGAGGTACATTTCTGCACCCACATTCACCAGGTGTGTATATATCAGTGCCACGTAATAGGGGGGGAGTTTATTGCCGTAATGGAAAACCCAATAACACTTTACCCGACCCGGAAATTGAACCCAGGACCGATTGGTGCCGAGCACTGACACTGAAGCTCAGCGAATCTAAGGGAACGTAATTTGTCATGATCCCGAAATTAATCAGAAAAAATATAAAAGAGGAGTTGGAAAACAAAGAGTTGTTCATCCTAGCTTGCCAAACGACGATTACCTGGTAAGTGCTTCCAAAAGCATGGTAGGGCTGAACCGTTTGGGCTCGTGGTAAATTAATATGACGCTGCCGTCGCCTTTCTCCTTCTCGAGCCAGTCAAGGAAGTCTGTCAATGCGGAAATCTCCGACTTCGTTTTTAGTATCTAAAATGATAACCAATTACATTATAATATGCTTCACGTTCATACTAATATTATACTGCGAAAGTCTTGTCTGTCTTTTACGCTATCACGCGTAAACTGCTGGACTTATCTGTATGGATATTGATAAGGTCTTGGGAAAGGCCTTAATTTTATAAAATTGCGTCTGAAAAGAGCCGGCTACCACAGCTAGTATTAATACGATTCCAATCATTCCGAAAGCAGCCTGTGTATATCACGTTTGCATCAAGCCGGCATAATATTGAAGACTGAGAGGATTTACCATAGTGGTTACTTGTTGGACATACATTTCGTACCACATTGAATTTCCGGTCTAATGTAAGTGCGATTACTGTGTGCTATTTTACTGTGGTAGTGAAAAAGTCTAGTAAGTAATGCTTATACATTTTATATATTAAATTCACTTAATGATAGTCAACTATTATCATCACTACTGCAGCTTATGAGACAATAAATGAGCAACTCTGATTCAGAATTGGTAATCTCCGTATCATTGTTATAAACTAAATAGTTTGTGTGTGTTAAATAAAAATTTAACAGAGCAACACTGGGGTTTTTTTCTCTATTAACGACGACCTTCTAAACTGTGTGGTAAAAAAAGACTGAATCTAAGCGATGTATTTGACATATTATTTAGTTTCCTTAGAAGTTCAATTAGTTGATTTTTAACGAGAGCAGAAACTAGTCGTCAGTGCTTTAAATACTATGTACTATAGTTACCTTGTGAGTATTAGTGTCCTTGAGCATTCGGTAGCGTCCAACGGTGACGACGCGCACGTTGTGCCTACGGCGCGCGCTCGGGTTCAAATCCCCGTACGGCATTATGTACTGAGAGTACGACTTCTTCGGCGTGTACGCAGCTATCTGGCAAATCTGGAAATGACGTGTCAAATTAGACAAAAATATTTTCCTCGTGAAAGTTGCCGTACCGTAAAGAGAGTTTACATCCACGAGCATGCTTGACGGGATTTAAAACTCGTTTCACGGGGATTCCCCATTGATAATAAATCTTGTTGAAGTATGACAATATTTATGGGTTTGTTATTAAAACGTTACGTGCATATTTAATGATTAATAATGCTCGTTATTTTAAGTAGAAGTAGTGATGGCCTCGATGTTAGGCACGCGGTCGAGAATCTCGGCAGTCGCGGGTTTTAACCCCAGACACACTCCCTATGCCTTTTCGAAATTATGTGTGTATTCACATTGCATATCACGTGCTTTAACGGTGAAGGAAAACATCGTAAAGAAACATGCAATCCCAAAAAAATCTTAGATGTCCACCAACCCGCACAAGGCCTGTGTAGTGGACTAAGGCATAAATCCTAAGTAGAGGAGGCCCGTGCCTCGCAATGGTACGTATATAGGCTGATGATGATGTTGATGTTGTTGTTTTTTAAACGTTTCAAAACAATTTATGCTGTAATATGGGACTAAGGAGTTTTCGTAACTAAAATATGCGATCATGCACACCTTTGCAACTCCTGTACCACAGGAGCGATAAATAGCACCGAGCAGCAGTGTGTCTACATAGAATACGTATAAAGTACGTTCGTACTTTAAACACAAATTCTTGACTGCCCCATACAATAGGGATGTTGACAAAAATTTGGAACTATTTTCATTTTATAGATAAGAACGTAAATATTACGAAAAAATATACTTAAATTTTTTATTCATAAATTTTAAATAATAAAACGATTTTAATTAGTTTAGTGTTTAAATTTCGCGCCTAAACGCTCCAAGCTGTCACCTGGTCTTGATGACGTAACAGTGTATTAAATACAACAAACTGCTGTTAAACTAGGGATGGAACAATACCATTAAGGTATCGATACTTCTACTCAATACCGTATCGGTCGTCAAGTAGCGATACTTACTCGGTATCGGTCGGCAAGTATCGATACTTACTCGTATCAAATCGTTTTGGAAAATTTAGAATAAAAATTTATCAATAAGTACAAAATTATAGGATTTTCAGCCCCGTGGCACAGTTGACTAGACACCAGCTTGCGAAACGAGAGGCCGCGGGTTCGATCCCCGAACCGAGACAAATGTTTGTGTGATTCGCAAATATTTGATTCGGAACGGGGTGTTTGGGAGACCGAAAAGTCTCTCGTAGTTTCTTATACCCACGACACAAATCGGTTTAAAATATCTGCTGCTTCAAAATTAAGTTGCAAGATTTCATCCAAACAAAAATACATACATACATTGCAAGTTAAATAAAAGCTTGTAAAAAGTACTTGTAAAAAGTGTAAAGTTCCGATTTATCGAATCGAAAAAAACATCGATGTTTTTTCAAAGTGGACAGTGGACACCCCTAGGTTAGATAACTTGTCTGTGATTCTTCATACATTGTGACGTAACGCGCTCCGATTGGCGTTTGCAGTCACGTGATATTTGGAATTATTTCAAACATTTTTAATTATTTTTAATTAATTTATTACTCATATTTACATTTACAAAATATGATTTTCAGCATTCTAATATTCCCTGCTATGGCAAAAAAATAACTTTTCATACATTCGCTATTTATGTCAACATCCCTATTTAGCTAAATAGCATATATGCATCGGCCTTGGAATATATAGAAGACTTACCTCGTCAATGAGCCGTCTGCCAGTGGTGTCCATGTCCCATCCGACTAGCGAGTACTTGCCGGGCGGCAACCCCGCTGGCTTCTCGGCCAGAGCTGGCGGCAACTCATTGTTCGACTCCATCTCGCCTCCGTTTACCTTCGCTTCGGATACCATGGCCATTAAATTATCTTACCTGTTGAATAATAAAAAAACATTATAGATACGACTAGTCGTCTCGCGGCAAAAATATATGCCAAGAGGTCCCAGGCTCGATTCCCGAGTAAGCCAGTATTATTGGATTTTTACATTATGAAATTCTCGGTAGCAGCACGCAGTCACGAAGTATCAATTTGAGGTACGTGTGTGAGTGTGTATGTATTCCGACGTATTTTAATTATTTTGTCTCAAATCAACATACCACTACTATTTACTGGTCTCGTCTTCTAATCAGAAGGGTTAGATCTTAGTTTTTCTCCCTTTCAACAATAGGGTATATACCTAATATCCCTAACCTAATAGTAGACTTTCAATTAATTTACGCCCGTATATATGCAGTAACAAAAAGACGTATATTGTAGACCTACTGATCAGAAATAGTTAGAAATACTTGGACCGCATATAATTGTAAAAGGAATGTAATAACTTTTAACATAGCAAACAAATGTCAATAACACATATCCTTCAAAAACATTATCCTAGTTGTTCTACGTAGGTGGGGATTTACTATCAGTTTGGAATTTCAACGGATTTGACAATTACCATTCTAGATAACCCTGATGACCTCATCGGAAAACCACTGGATAAGTAATTGTATTAGCCCTATAGCCCTACGACCCGTGATTACGAACGTGTCTCTTTTATGATCGAGGCGATTTAAGTTATGATCTATTGAACTTTTACACACACAGTATACATAAATATACATCTCTATATCTCATCATCATCATCAAGACTGCCCTCCCACCCTTTAAACATATGTAAATATATTGTATACGTCTATTACATTCTCAAAATTTTTGTGACATTTTCCAAGAATCCCGGTTTGCTCAAAATGATAATCTTTGCCGTTAAAATATGCTATAATTAAATAAAAATCTGCGTTTATTGGTTATCCAAACCGATGCATAATAATTTTGGCACAGAAATGGACTAGACATATTTATAAACTATTTATTATCCCAAAAACAGTTGTTAGGTATTTTTAATAACATTAGTTGACACTTTTATATTGATAAAGATGCCTGCAAAAAAAGGGAATGTCTCGATGCAAGAAACTATTTCAGGTATCTAAAACTAGTAGATGATTCGTATAAGAGTTGCATAATTTGATTACAGAATGTGACATTATTGAGTCACTAAAGGCCGAATATTGAAACGCTACTTAATCTGAGGGCGACTTATATTTAAGTGGCTGTTATAATTTAAGCGGTATACTGAAACATCATTTATCGGTTTTAAGACTGTGATTAACTAATGCCCACTTAAATTTCCATAAATGGCAACATTACCACAAAAAGTTCTTTTACATGACATTTTTTAAGTATACACCGCTTAAATTATAACAGCCCCATAAATATTTTAGGCCCCCTCAGATTAAGTAGCGTTTCAGTATTCGGCCATAAGTCTTTTCATATTAAGTGCGGTGATCGCTATCCCGCCAGCCAAAAATCATGTGCCTCACTGTACGAAATAATAAATATTTTCAAGTCAAAAACAACTTCCAATTAAACTTTAAAGTAAAATAATTTACGCTAATTAACACTCGCGTGTTGAATGTCGAAATCGTGTCAAAATACCTAAATGACGAAACTTTGCGTGGGCGAGCGCTCGTGAGTAAATCACATACTAATAGAAGATGTAGATTTAGCAGCCTCGCATCATTAGGAAAGACATGGGAAACGAAAGGGCGTATGAAGATGTGAATGATTGTACATAAATAACCGAATCTTAGCGTTAACATCAAAGGACCTCTTCGAATATCTGATAATCGCGAAACAAGACAGATATCTTAAACTTTATTTGTATTAATTATTGTTTAAAAAAACTAATATTCCTCCTAAAAACTAATGAAAAGTAAAAATGAAATCAGTTAAAATCTCTGTGAATAATTGAGTTCAATAACACAAATGGATGTTATAAATAATGTCAAATAGTAAACTCGGGGAAAAACCGGCGAACTCATTCGAATTTAGGTAAAGTCCCGAATATTATTTTCCACCGGTATGAGATGCGTGATACGCAGCTCTAAATATATTGCAGTTTGTTGCCCTAAATATCCTTAACAAAGCAACCATGGTCATAAAACTATAGAAAAGTGTTTCTCAAAGCCATGTCAATGAGGATTTACGACCTTCTACCGCCCTTAAGTTATGGTGTTAAAATATTATAATACATAGACTGCTCTTATTAGTAAGCAGTGTAGTATGCACAACGCAATCTTTAATTCGATTCCTGGATTAGGAACTAGAAATGGATATTTAGTTATAACAGCTAGTAATGTAGTAATAAGCCCAAGTAATATTTTCATGTTGCACTATTATTTCCTGCTTGCACTTTCATTAAAATTTACTTCATTATTATAGTTGAGACAATGTTTAAGTAACTTGTCAAGATGCTGGTTCTAACTGTTCAGTGCTGCCTTTATAAGTACTGGCACAAATCTAAGATAGTTTATTGTATACTATTTATATTATGCCTTTTCGTACCTCATTAGAATAATAAATATCAAAAAAACATACTATAAAACTGCCTTACTGTTGGCCAACCTACTTTTGCTTTCTCTCATAGGTTTGGGACTGTACCCATAGCATAAAAATACACACAGGGGCTGAATATCCTTTATTTAATAGGTATATAAGGCTCGACCGAGATGGGTTTTTCGTTCTCGGCCGAGACCGAGACCGAGACCGAGAATAAAATGATATCTCGGCTCTCGGTCTCGGCCGAGAATATACAAAGCGTAAAATTTTTGATTTTTAATACTGTTAACTTTTTAATACACTACTAATAGTTTAACAAAATTAACTGTTTTAATATCAAAGTTAAATAACATTATATTATAACATAAAAAACGCAATTTTTCGGCATTTTCGCCCTTCAAAGAGTGTCGCCTCTCGTCATACAATTGTCCAGCTTTGCTAAACAGTTCGACGGTCCCCAAGAACAAAATCTTATCTGCAAAATGCTCTACTGCAGTATAAAGGTTTTAAATTAAGTGAAAATATAAATATAAATTACTCACTCACATCATAATTTTTTTTTTTATGAAATAATTTTCTTTTTCTCAAATATATATTTTTGAGGTGAGTGAGTAATATATATATTTTCAATTAATTTAAAGACTCTATACTGCAGTAGAGCATTTTGCAGATAAGATTTTGTTCTTGGGGACCGTCGAGTTGTTCACTTGCTACACTAGTAGGCGGCGCAGACTCGAACTCGGACTTCGAAAGACTCGAACGGGGCAAAGGCGGCCGGCCGCAGTTCGCCAGACGGGACTTCAACCAATCACAATTCAGCCTCTCACGCACTTACACCGATCGACTTCGCGCTGCGGCGCGTGGCCACGCGCGGTAAAATTTGAATGCCGATCCGAACAAAGTTACAATCTCGGTCATGACCGAGAATATCGGCTGTAATTAGCCGAGAACCGAGACAAAATTCTCGGTTGGATTTGTAGCCGAGAATGCCGAGACCGAGACCGAGATCTCGGTCGAGCCTTATTAATATAGTATTATATTAAACAAAGGATTTTCACTGAAGGATTGTCCCTAGTCAGTGCCTACACATTTGCTGACCACAGATCAAAATAACAATACTTCAATGGGCAATTTGAAGTGTGGTACTTAAAATGAAGCATAGATAACAATTAAGGAAACAATAATGTGAATATAGATAGAGATATAAGTAGTGTAGTATAAAGTACTGGATATTTATATTAAACAACTATGGAGTATGTTATGATAAAATTGTCAGCAGGACATGAGTGATAATGTAAATACTAGTTTTATTAAATACAAAACAATTCAGTATAGCATGTTTTTTGTAGGTGGTAGTCACAATGTAGTCAAAAATAATGACTGGGGGAATGGCCAATTGAAAAGTTTATCTTATTTTATGGGCAAGGGCCTACAAAAATAAATAATGCTGTATAATTTATTTAATATTTCATGCAGTCATTGTTTAGCCAAAAATACAATAATTCTTAATCATAATTTCTTAATGCACCTACATTCTATTATTATAAATTTTATGAGATACACCTAGCATAAAGTTTAACAATTTTCACATTAGAGATTTATAATATCAATAAGCAAATCAAATAAGAATAATAAATAGGAATAAAGCAAATCAATAGTTTACTATTTATGTTAAGTTTGTATATTATCAGTAGCTACTCTATAAATGCATTTAACAATGTGCAAATTATAATTACAGTATTAAAACTACCCAAAAGCCTTATCTATCTTAGATAAGATCTATTGTCCACAACCAATATTTAATGGAGTGTTGACAATTTTATAAAAGAAGATATTAAAAATCTTCTAAACTCAATTTGTGTTACTATTAATCTGAAATTTAGTAAGTATTAATCTAATGGGACACTTACATACAAAAATATTGGTGTGCTCAAGTTTATTAAAACCATATAAAGAAAGTCTTCCTCTATACATGATTTGGCTCACATAAATGCCTCTAAATATCCTATTAATGATATGCACATATTTTTTAAATATAATAATTAACAAATGAATCTTATAATGTTAATACAAATATTCTCTGTATCAAACAATAAAAAATTAAGAATAGCAACAACCCTATCCGAATTGTATAAGATATTTTTCATGTTTGTAAGTAAGGGCAATATGGGACAAAAAAACTACCCAATATAATAACAAACACCTGTCCAAAACCAGTTCTGAATGGGATCTCTCCCTTATGGAATGCTGGGACAAAATTGAATGGTGAGAACACCTGTTACAGAAACCTGTATCTACTTGAATGATTGGCTCATCCAAAAAGACTGGTATAAAGAAACACAAAAAAAATTAAAAGATTTGAATTAATGCAATGTTGAATACTACTTGCCTTTTTGTTGATTACTAGAATGTGCTATAAAAGTTAAAATAATGAGTATACAAATTACACAATTTTCTTACTGATATTTTATAAAAATAATAATCAGATAAATAATTGCTGCATTATATATACATGTTTGCAATGATCAATTACAAACTTACAAAAAATAACTATGACATTATAAATCTGATGAAATTATTCCTTATAATATAAAGCAATTTTAAACTACCCACAATTTATGACAAAAATAATCTGTCCTACATAATAATTTGAAAATTAATTTAATACATTTTTATATATAATTTTTCTGTTTATTATATGTGCAGAGATAATATAATTTGTATGATATGTCAAAAGTACTAACATATATTAAACTTAAAGGAATAGGTACTAGAAAATCAATAATTATTAATTCATTTTTTTTTTGTTATTGTAGTTACTAGCTAACAATTTGAATGTAATCATTAGGCAAGGAAACTACGTTGTTATTATTAAGACATCACGTTCGCGCGGTAAGTACCTACAAATAGGTTAGTTATCTCTAAAAAAGAAAGTAATTATAGAATAGTCAACAAAAATTTTGCAAGTCATCCATTTACGCATATAGCTCGGAAATTACGCTACTAACTAACGCGCAATTTTACCCGATATATTCAAAACAGGCACTGAATGTTAATCGATCCAGGGAAAACAAACTAATTATTTGCGTTGCGGCATCGGAACTTGTCGGCCTACTGAGTTGAAAAAGACGCGCATTGATATCAACGTCATCGATAATTATAGACATTAATTTGTAGTATCTTGAAATATAAAGAAAATAAGGAAATTCTAAGATATAGGACACGTGGCGAACTTTTTCGAGAGACATTTTGCCCCACCCTTGTACGTCAGAATAATTTCAAATCAACTCACGCTACAAAACTGATGATGTAGATGTTGATAAACAATATTCGTGTAATGAAGACGCTTCGCGACGCTCTGCGAATACTGCAAAGTAAAATAATTTAGTAAAAATATCACAAAACCTCGGCACGTGTGCGGCAATTGGCAAACCGCAATAGTGTGTTCCTCAGTTATTGTTGTATTCAACATTATCGATTGTAGAGGTTGTAATCGACTGCAGTTAATACTACAATAATTCTGAAAATATGTACTTATCGCAAGAGTATGTTATACGGTATATTTTATATTTTGATTGCATTGCATAGCATTGAAAATCCTCTATTATTATGTTTTTATAATTAATTTATTTAGTTTTAGAACACATGTAATCGATTAACTTTCTGACGGAATCACTAGTAACCTGATAAAAATAAATATCAAAGGAAAGGATCCGTTCAGAAATACTCATTGTAGAAGTCTTTTGTTTGGTCTCTAACATTTTTAATTTTTGCACATATTTAATGTCTACTTATACCTAGGTACACACGCCTTGTTTTACACTAAGTTAAGTTAACAATATTGTATTGAAAAAAGAAAATTATTCTTTTTTATTTTAAAAATTGGATTACACTTTGAGATGAAAAAAATTAATCCGACAAAAACAATTAATTTTATTTCATTACTTGTGCTTTGTGGCGGATACGACATTTGTTGTTTCTGTTAAGATTCTGATTTCAAAACGAATTTGCGTATTTATAATGACGTTTGTCGTTTGACATTAGTTAAATAATGCATTTGTTCATTTGTGGAAAATGTTAGTAATTTCAATTCAATTATTATAAGAGAAAATATCGTCTATAATGGGTGATCTTGTAGAAAATTACATAAGTCAAATCGCTTTAGCCCGTACGGAGATAAAAAATTTAAGGTACATTTCTTATCATCCACTGTTGATCGATGTTTTGTAGTTGAATAATCATTAATTATTCCAGGCAACAGCTAATTGCGCTGAAATATGAGCACCACAAGGAGACAAAATTGATTAAATCGGCACTCAATGATCTTCGGTGTGCGAGTTGTGGCGATGAAGGTTAGTTCCTATTTTGCATTCTATCTCAAAGTAATTTATTTTGGGTAATACAAAATATGCATATTAGGATTATCTCCGTAATGTATGTTAAAATTAACATAAAGGTTATGTTATATCTTTAATGTTCTCATTCATCAAAAACATTTATGTGTTAGTTTACCTTATGATTAGAATCATATTTTTATTTTATATATTTATTTTATTTATAATATATTTTTATTTATATATATTTTTTTGTCACCGCTGTATTTTTAATAATGATTTAAATAATTGTTCTGCGATACAGGCCTAGAGCCTAGTGCAGAAACCGCCAGTACATGACTTACAACAAATTTTCTATGTTAATTCCTTTATGTTTAAACATATTGTAAAACATTTTTATAGCAAATAAATTTATTATTATTTTAGCTATTGTTTTTAAACACTCAGGTTTCACATGGAACTGTAATAATGATGGTTATGGGTCAAAGTCAAGTAACCTTCATTTACTGACGATCTGTATTTAGTCCTGGTAGACATTTGTCGCTTTGCAAAAACTTCCTTACTATCCGGCAGGTGTTAAGAATTGCCGCTTTTTGCATTAAGATATAAGTGAACGGGGGAAGGTCGAGAAGTTTTAGACTGTGATGTAAGTATTTAGGGATAACTCCAGTTGTAGAGACTACTATAGGTATTATGTAAACTTTTCCATTCTGCATATTCTGGCTATTTCATCTTTTAGTTTGGTATATTTTGTTATGGTTTTCGCAATATTATGTGTATTAGGTATAGCAACATGCACCACGTAAGTAATATTATTCATTTTATCTTGTATGGTTACGTCCGGTCTATTGTAGTGTATAGTTTTATCGGTCAGTATTGCACAGTCATAATACATTTTGTAGTTTTTATTTTCTAATATGGAGTTAGGTGTATATTTATAGTTAGGTATAGGTTGTATATCTGGAATAAGCTTATATTTAATAGCTAGTTTCTGGTGTATAATATAATATTCACTATTTGGTTATGTCTGTGTGTGTAATCTGTTTGAGTAAGTGTTGGGTGGCTGTGACATTTACGGCATGTATCTTTGGTAACTGTTGGGTCTTTAATAATATGCCTGTCTTAAAAGGCGACTCATTGGGGCCCTTGGGGTCGCTGGACGCGCTGCGGGGGCAATGCGTCGACACAGAATGTGACCTCGGGAAGGGCGGCGGCACGGTGGCCTGTGTCCGTCGCGGGCGCCCAAAATAGGGGCGCCCGAATGAATATAGTGGGGGTGCAACTGCACCCCTTAAAAATCAGAGAGGGCTGAGACGCTCTCGTCTCGGAGGCGTACTGGGTGGCTGCGGAATAACTGTGGGCGCTTCTCGCCCACGCACCGTGATCGCCCCACTCAGCGTGAAGACGGCCACCGGGGGGTTTTGGTCGGTATGCCGGTGTAGGTTAGGGTTTGGTTAGGGACCCAGCCCGGCACTAACATCTGCGCGAACGAGACGCCTACGCACGCCGGGGGAAGGCGGGTGACCCCGGTGCATAAATTGTGACCACCCACTCTATGCTTCCAATCTCTCCAGTCCATCTAACGGTTGCCTGGAAGAAATCGCCGACAGCGATAAGGCCGCCATTTGTGACACTAATGTTTCACTCTAGACGTATTTGCCACTTGGGTACCTTATTTACTTTTCTTGATTGTTCCTGTGTGTGTCCTGGTATTTTCATCCCAAGTTGCTCAGTAACAACCATAGCACAACAATAAACTAAGGTATGGATATCAAGTAATGTAGTTTCTGTAGTTACAAATTGGCTAAGTAAATTATTATTTATTATGAGTCCTAATTTTGTTAATCTACTATTATATCTTAATTTGGGGAGTGAAGGCCGTAAAGAGAGATCCATGCCACCATATTTAATAATAAATAAATATAAATAAAAAGCCTTTCTTGTTGAACTTAGTTTAAATTACAAGAGTTACTTATTTAACCTTATTATTAACTTATTAACCACTACTTATTACTATACTATATAAAATACTATTAATTATAATTAAACTATTGGATATTATGCTAATTTATAAACTTAACTAGGGTGAATGATCCAATTATCAGCACTTTAAGAGTTAGTCCTAACTTAAGCCCATTTATCACATTGAAAAATACTTTTTTACCTGTTAAGGTGAATTTTCTAGTTTCAATATTTAATCAGTAAGATGATATTAATAAAAAAAATTAGTTAATATCTATCCAATGTTTTTTAGATAGGCAAGAGTAAAAAATGACTATCACTCCATTTACTGGCACCATCGCCACCAATTAATAGCATAGAGCGAGCCAATTATCAGCACTGTGATAGTGGTATTGAAAATATCACTATCACTGGCAGGGATCGAAATAAAATAATGTATATCCTTCTTTTAATGTTTTTACTTTTATTCTAAATTCTAATAGTAATTATAAAATTCATAAAGTTTAACATTAATAATGTGTAGGTGGGAATTTTAATATTTTTTAGACTTATTCAAATCTCACTAGAAAGTGTCTTACATAATAATAGGGTAGCCTACCATTACTAGAAAATACGTAAGTAGGTACAACCATTAAGGCACATAAAATTGCACTTAATAAAATATAGCAAGAAAAAAGAAAATAAAAATTAAGTTAAAAAAGAAAAGTTCTTGCTCCACATCTTCAATCACTTCTAATCCTCAGAAACTATCTCCTCTAGTTCTAGTAAAAAGTAATTTGTCTTTCTATCATTGTTGATTATTTTGCCCAGTGGGTCATTAATTTGGTTGTCATCTCTTGGACCAACTTGCGAAGTTCTGGATACGTTTGGTAACTTAAGTTTAATGTCGGACACAATTTGGATTTTTTTATTTGGTGGAAACATATGCTGCTCTTCAGCTTTTCTTTTCTTGATGTTAGATAGGTATTTATTTTCATTTTCATTCATTGTCATCCAAAGATGAAATACATTCCTTATATAATCATAGAAAAGTTCAGATTTCATCCAGCCAGTATCGCTCAAACCAATGCCCCACTCATTTGGAACTGATGATGTTATATCTTTTTGTTGGGAAACACATCTAGTGGAGGTGTAATATCTCCGTTGGCGCAAAATGTAAAAAGTACAGTAAGGCCTGTGTTAGCTGCAGCGTGATCTACTTCATACACTTATTTTTTATTATTTTGTTTAGTCATTTCCTTTGGCTTCATGGTAAGTGGGTCTGAAAAAAGAAAAGATGATGTAATGCTAGGAAAACCAATTTATCAGCATGCTTTTGATCCAATTATCAGCATTATGCTGACAAATGGTTTATGCAGTTTCAGCACCATGCTAAAATTTGGATTTTGAAAGTATAAACTACTTTTATCAATAAAATTGAATTCTACGCATAAAATAGACACGGTTTACAATAAAAAAATATGGAATAAGTATTTACTTAATATTTCCCATTTATCAGCACCAGTGCTGATAATTTGGAATTTCGCAAAATATTATATCCATTTATCAGCACAACATTTTTTACCAATATATCACCATAACTTCCAATATTATTTTCAAATTATCTTCATAAACTATCTCATAAATCAGAGAAATCGAAAGTTTCAATATAAGATATCTAAAATATCTAATATAGTATAAAATGTAAACACGTGAACTTACCTGCGATCACAAGGAACAGTCAAAAATAGGACAAACCGCAGAACACAAATGTTTGTTCACACTAATTTCACCATTTTGTAGTCGGAAAGTATGGTATTACCGAGAGTAGGAATCCAAAAATACTAATTTATTAATTTCTTAAAGTGGTAACCCAAATTAGTAAGTGAAAACCTTAGAATTTAACAATTTATTCAGAGTGCTGATTATTTGGTGCAGTGCTAGCGTTTGGGTCAGTCACCCTAATACATCTATAATGAAATGTTATTTTTAATTCGGTAAACGGTAGTTTTATTATTCAACTTGTCTTCCGACAAAGGCCTCCTCTAAAGATCGCCATTCTGTCCTGTTTTTTGCTGTTCGAGTCCATGTTGGGCCCGCTATTTTCCTGAGGTCATCCTCCCATCTCTTTGTCTGTCTCCCTCTGCTTCTTTTGCTGTCGAGTGGGTACCACTCTGTTATTTGTTTTGTCCATTTTTCTTCTTTCTCTCTTGTCATGTGTCCTGTCCACCTCCACTTCAGCTGCTTGTATGTTATGTATGCATTCTTAATAATATTACACTGCAAATCATCATGAAGTTTTTGAATCAAACCATCAGAAAGAATAATATCTGCCGAGCTTGGACCACTACCTCCGAATGTTATAATCGGAGTTACGGCTTCCAATAAATTTTCATTCGAATTATTCTGTACAAGCGTTCTGTTAGTTACGGGCATCAGTTGGGGTTGATTTAAAAGATTCGTATGTGCAAATGGTATTAATGTCTATTGGAGTTGAGGGTGGTATTAATTTGGAGTTTTCCTCTAGCTGAAGCCTTACTTCATCTTTTATTTTCTGTAATGTTTCATCATTAAGATATTTATTTTTAACAATGACTCGCCTTTGATCTGATATTCTTTGTTCGCTTACATTAATGCCAGGGTACTGTTTTTGGAAGAGTTCGTGCAATTGCGTTCGTGATCGTCATGTCAGTGTCTAGTTTTGTTACAAGATAATAAGTACGCATGATGAATATGTTTACATCTTCCGTCCACTTCATGCGTACTCTTACTTTACCTGCTTTAGTGGACGCGGGTACCTCCCGCGTAACACTACAAGCCGGGGTTGTGGGGGGAGTGGGAGTAGGGCATAGTGATTCCTCATCCACTTCACTCGGTGTTTAGGATACGGTACTAGGGCTATAAGGTTCAGTTATGGATGATGATGCTGGACTTTGTATTCTACTGTCAGTCTGTCTGTCTTGTAAATTGGCTGTAGTATGTTCGGGTGACCCGGTGGAAGTCCGCCTACTCAACTCCACACCACTGATGGTTCGTATGCTGTAACACCCAGCGTCAGCTCCAGGTGTGCCCCGGCGATCGTCCCCGGGAAGCGGCGCTATACGTTTTCGTTTATTTCACGTCTCCATTGTAAATGGGTTACCAATGCCTTGTTAGCCATGAAATTGATAAAATAAACACGTATCCGCCCCCCACGGGGTCTGGTGTTCGACTCGGACGTAAGGCTGGATTTTGGGGGGGCTATTATTATTATTATAATATGTATTATTTAGGTACAATTCTCAAGAATAACCAACTGTATAAAATAACCAACAACTTTGTGAGAATATTTTTTTTTGTTTATTTATATACATAAAAAAATTAATATTTCAGCAACAACAGTCACTTTAAACCAAAATGAACAGCAATCTGTGGTCAATGACACTGATGTCATTTTATATCGCCCAATTGGAATTATTGAGACACCATTTCAGAACAAAAGAGGTGTACCTCGACAGCCCACTGTTATGGCCAATAGCAGGGGGACTGTTATCATTAATACCGAGGTGTTCAACAATCCAGAACATGCATTGAGTGGTTTGGAAGAATTCTCTCATATGTGGTATGTAATGGTCTTTAAATGGCATTTTCAGTGGCATTGAATGAATATGGAAGACTGATTTTTTATCTTATAATGTCTTTCAGGATAATTTTTCATTTTCATGAAACTGAGAGTACCAATGTTCCATCAAAAGTGGCACCACCCAGACTTGGGGGAGAAAGACGCGGTGTGTTTTCCACAAGGTCTCCACACAGAGCCTGCCCTATTGGACTTTCTCTAGTCAAAATACATAGCATTGAAGGTAAATTATTAAGTTAATATGTTCATCTCCAATCATTAGTCTATAACAAGTTGGATTGACTAGAGTTAAAAAAAATATATTAAGCTTCAAATAATAGACCAAACCTGGATGTTTATGCTTATAGCACAGAAACATAAATAGTTGGATAAACAATCAACCTTAATTGCAATAAAATTTTGATCACCTATTATTCTAAATATTCTTAAGAAACTTATGGTATTAAGACCTACAAAATAATACCATTAAATAAATTGGGTTGTAAAATTATTTAGCTAATCAAATAGCTAATTTTGATTTTCTTTTAAAAATACCTTCTCTCTAAAACAACCATCTGTGGTTTTATTTCTAGATAATAAAATACATTTCTTTGGAGTGGATATGGTGAATGGTACTCCAGTGTTAGATGTGAAACCCTACATCCCTCAGTATGACTATCCCATATCATTCTCGGATGCAACTGTCCGACCGACTACTGCGCGACCGCCAACTGAAGGCATCAGTGATGTAGCAGACATCACAAATTTGAGCATCACTGATGATGCCTATGGTGACAGGTAATTTGATGTTTTCTTTTTCTGTAGTGTGTGCTGTGTCCTCTATACTTTAGTCTAAAACATACATGAGTGACGCGCTATCGTGAGGCCCTAGTGCGATACCTATTGTCAAATTATAAATTTCTTATTAATGGCTATGTGTCTGAAAACGTGCCCAAAAAACTCCAGCCTACATCAATTAAAAAACACATGACAAAACATGTGTATACAAATTAAAATCTGACTACCACTGCCGTTTTACGCTAATGCTTTAAATACTTGTCTCGCGGTGTATGTATGTGCCGTGCGATCTAGAGGTTCGATTCCCGGGTCGGGCAAAGTGTTATTGGGTTTTTCCATTAGGAAATTCTCAGTAACAGCACGGAGTCTGGAAATGTGCCCGAAAAACGGCAATGGGCTCGCCCCCTATTACGTGGGACTGATACATACCTGGCGAAATGTGGGTGCAGAGATGCACCTCTGCCTGCCCCTTCGGGGAATACAGGCGTGAGTTTATGTATGTGTGTGTGCTTTAAATATATCGGTCGTTTAAAATGGACTATATTTAAGATGACAAAGATTATATTGGTGTTATTTTTTTCAATTCTAGTCCGCGAACAACAAATCCGATTGGAATCGAGACGGATAGTCCGCGCTCACAGTCGCCTTTCGAAGATTTACCGGATAGAGAGATACGGCAGTGCCACCTAGCGACACCTACATCGCCAATTTCAGATTCACCTTCTAGCGTTGATATGATCGATGGTAACTCCAGGACTCGGTCGCCGGCTAGAAGGCCTGAGATGGAACGAGGGGCGCCCGATGGACAAGAGCGGTTCACTCCTCCGCAATCAGCGCACTTCGTCAACATGAGGCACGATGGGATCAGAGTGGCCCCTTGGATATCAAACCCTCCGTCTCAGTCGTATGAAGTGAGATTCGCCGATGACGCACTTGAAAAGCTCAACGAACTAATCGGTGACAGGGCTGAAGCCTTCAAAAGTAATATAGAATGCTTACTCTCCGAAGATCCAAGGTCGAATTACGTTCGCAACAGATACCCCGACCACGAATACAGTTGCGTGCTAGAAGATTTGTCCATAAGTTGCATATTCGACGCAAATACTTGCGTATGCACAATAATAGCAGTGAGGAGCGCTGAAGAATTACAACGCACGTAAAACACAGTTTTAGCCATAATAATTTATTGAAAATAAACATATGATGAATAACGTGTATAATTTATCAAAAATAAAATTAATAATTTGATTACACACAATGTTGTCATTATTGTTTAAAATAATTCAACCCCATCGATACAATTTAATTCGATAGTTTAATAAGGAACATGGGCTATCAATTATCATGTAAGTATATCAATATTCAATACTAGGTCCGAAACAAATATTTATGAATAGGACCAAAGTTAAAGGCATTTAAAAGCTTTGCAAACAGAATAAATATTATTATTACATAAAATCTAATACAATTTGGATAATACATTTTTATTTATTAAATATATAGAAAAAATACATCAATAAAATCTTTGCATTACATTATACATGTAAAAAAAGTAATACTTGCTTAAATTTAGTTGATTTTTTTATAAAATAACATGTGTGTACCCGATCCGAATCCACCTACAGAGTCTAAAATTTCCAAGTCCATGAATCTCATTTTCGCGCCGTTCAAAATTATTCTTTTACTTAAGTTGTCTTGACCCCAGCTTGTAAAATCTGTGGTGGGAGTCCAATCATGACCATCAACTGAATATTTGTATCGCGTTTGTAACAAAGTACCATTTCCGGCGTCTTGACGTGGTGTATAAACAACTTTGTCAATTTCATAGACATCACCCAGATCGAAATGCAGTTCGATCGTTTTGCCCTTTACTTGATCAGCTTCCAATGGTCTACCCCAATGTGTATGCCACATAGTATAGTCATCGCCATCGGTTAATTTGTGAACTTCCTGATCACATTGGCAGGGAACGCTGCAAGTAACTTTTACGCCTTTCACAGTATGCTTTAAAGGATTTTCATCAGTTTGTGCTATAATATAATAACTCCACTTTGAGTTGCCTTCGTCTCCAACTGATCGTATCCGAAACGAGTGTTCAGAATTAAATCGAAAATCTTTAAAACTGAACGTTGTTCCAAGAATATTGGTAAATATTGTGCCATCTCTTTCGATTTCATAGTAATTAGCTTTGTCCACTTGCTTCCATTCTAAAGGTATAGTAGTGGAAGTAACTTGGTCTTCTACGACCGTAAATCCTGCGGGTATTGGTAATGATTTATCCAAGTTTGTTACATCGCCAAATATGGGACTAATATTACTATAACCTTTGATTTTTAAATGAAGTTCATGTTGGGTCACATCAAGTTTTTGTATTTTAATTAATAAATATTTTTGAGATGGAATATCCTCTCCGCAGATTTTAAGAAAAGGATTCACCATGAAGTTTTCTTTAAAGAAATAAACGTTTTCATTGCTATAAAATTCTTCTTCTGATTGTGTTGAATTAATTGCTATAGCATTATCATTAATTGCAGCCTTAATATATTCAACATTTTCAGACACTTTGATTTGTAATAAGGTTGATCTTTCTTTTATGATTTTTTCGTAAGAACCCTTGGTTTTTTCTATATGCACATGAAGATCTCCCCTTTCATTTGTCAAAGGTCCGGTTAGAGTGATTTTCGTTTTTGCGAAATGATTTTTCAAGTATTCAACAGACTTACCATCGTCTTCATACACTTCAAAGTTAGTAGAACCGTTTGGGTGCAGACAGAATATTCTTCTATCTCTTTTTATCTCGTACGGATTATTATTCGGTTCAGTCATAGGTATAATAGCCCCGTCTTTAATAAATACTGGTATTTTCCACAATGGTGTTATTATATTGTTGTATATTTTACCACCTTGGTATTTATCTCCAGTGAAAAAATCTATCCACACTTGGTTGGCATCTGGTAAATATATCCCGTTCCGTACTGACGTATTGTACAAACAATTTAAATCATTATAAATAGGTGCCACTAGGAGATTAGGTCCCCACATGTATTGATACTGCGAATCTTTTACATGAGCTGAGATTTCTTTTGGAAATTCTAAGAACATTGCTCTCACCATGGGCAAACCATGAGTTGATTCGTAAGCTATTGTATAGTTATAAGGCATCAACATCGATTTTAATTTCAAATACGCTCTGTTTATATTTGTTGCTTCGACATCAAAACTGAACGGACACTTTTGTGTTTGCCCCCATCCATCCATGTTCAATTGCAAGGCCGTGAAGGTTTTCCATTGATAGTCCCGGATATTAACTTCTTTATTTTTGCCTCCATATATGCCATCCATATCAGAGCCTATTATTGGTTGTCCAGACAGTCCTGTTCCAATATAAGTTGGAATATGGAACCTTATATATTCCCATTGGCCTCCTGATTGATCTCCACTCCAAATTCCTGCGTGTCTTTGAGTGCCAGCCCAACCATCTACCATTATAACTAGTGGTCTTGCCTCTTTGGAATTTTTAACAAATATATTGGTTGCATTTTCCACAGCATTTAAAGCAAATGAATAACCTGCTCCTATCCACGCAACATCGCATTTTAGTGCGACAACGCCTGCAATTCCTACTTCTTTAGCCATATCTCTATCACCTTTTTTTGGGTGTTCAGGATTTAGAGGTTCTAAATTAGATTCAGTCCACAATGCGACTTCTACACCATTGTCTCTGGCATAATCAGCGAATTGTTCTAGGTTTTTTATATCACCTTCTAGAGAATCCGTCTGTCCATAACCGCAGCCATAGCCATCATTTGGAATGAACCAACCTATTGGCATATCGTGTTTTTTATATCTTTCAATCATTGCTCTAGCTGAAAATTGATAATTGTTTTTTTCTCCGTTTAGAGATTCTAAGACCCCTTTTTTGTCCCCTATATAATTCGGCTGGTATTTTTTGTAATACTTGTTATCTTCAAACAAAATTGACCCTGGCGTCCCGGGTGCAACTTTTACCCAATAATCTCGGTTAAATGCATTTAAATGGGCTTCGTAAAAAGCGAACTCTGGCATAAAAATGGGTTGTCCAGTGAGTTCGTAATAATCATTCAAAATATCTTTAGGCTGAGAATCAATGAAATAAAATGCATCATAGTACGTTTCTGAATGTTCTGTCTGAATAATGTTTGGTTCTTTAGTTCCAAAATCGTAGGTACCCGGTTGCCAAGTATTCCTTAAAATTCCGTAGCCATATGTAGACCAATAAAACGGGCATGGAGATGAAACCCCTCCATCGTCCCATTTATTTGTATTAACTATTTTTATAGATTCTCCTTTGTGACTGAATCTTCCATTTTGCATTCCACCTCCATAAAAATATTCATCGACGTTTTGTTTTAATTTTTGGGTCACTTTATTAGTAGTATATGAAATTGGTGATTGTTCAGCTAGAGCAGCCTTGTCTGTCCTCATATCATACACCATCATCACTGCAGTCTCTTTATCAAATTGTATTTTAATCTTATCAGTTTTAATGGTGTAATATGATTTATCTTCTTCAACAGTGGATTCATCGAACACTTTTTTATCGTAATCGGTTACTTTTTTACTGTTGATTTTCGCAATATCTTCAACATTATTTGGAACAGGATAGTCTAAGAACTCACCTGTTGGGGACATGTAATATCTAAATACATGACTATTTAGGATGCTTAGTTTAGCTAATTCTCCTGTACTATATTTCACTATGTAGTCTATGTCAAATTTTTTGATAGACTTTATACTTCCTAACTTCTTCTCTTCAACATTTTTCGCCATATTTGTGGCTTTTTTCTCAATACTTCTGGAATGTTCTATACAAGACACAGGACCTGAAAGAAATCAAATATTTATTACACCAAAGAAAGAATTAACTATTTAAAAAAAAACAACTGCCTCATGGTCTTGGATTCGATTCCCAGGTCGGGAAAAGTGTTATTGGGTATTCATTTTATCCATTAGAAAATTCTTAATTGCGGCTCGGAAAGTGTTCTTACAAGCAGTCTGGAAATGTGCGATAAACATAAAACAAAAACAACTCAGTGTGCATATTGCTAGCTGCGATCGTTTCCAGACAACTTAAGGGAGTGGAATGTAAAGTCGTAGTTGGGGCAGTTATCCTCAAATATATTTATCAATAAACTAGTGGCTCATCCTAGCTTCGCATAGGCGCAGAGATTTTATTTATTTTATTCCAATCGTATCCTATTAAAACCCACGCCATCTGTTAGAATCACATGTAACTAAACAAACAATTTGCAATAAAAAATGCTGCGTCTATAAATTGAGATATAAACTATTAAGTTCGATCAAAAAGTTTTTTTTTATTAAAATTGGTTCAGTAGTTAGGGAGTTTAAATCGCGTTAAATTAAATTTGCGCAAGAATATCGGGGTTTACAATATAAACTGTACGAATCGTTTGAATCAATCACTTTAATTCTAAGAATGCTTTATGCAGTATTAACCCTTCGTGTGTACACTGGGTCTTTTAGGGAACAGTCGAAATTTCAAACGCCCGTTTCTTTATTATCAATGTAGATCGTACTTTGCCTATCCCCACTAATTTTTTGTTATATCTTCCATCTGAATTGTGTGTGTGTGTGTGTTTTTTACTTGCAATCATGATAGCTATACCTCATCTCGCATACCAATCGCTGATCGTTCTAGAAACAAGCGATATTACTACAACACGAAGGGTTAAAGGATGTTTTTGTTGAAATACATCTATTGTCTTTTGGGTAGCGTTTCTTTTATGTTCTTGTAAAATACGTTATTAACAACCAACACTGTTTTTGATTGTTTAACACATGGTCAAAAATGGTCAGCATCATGGTTTATATTTTGCAATATGTCCAAACCTTATACTGCATCTATTGCTTACTCATACACTTTTTCAAGTAAGAATTTCGCTTAATGCGAGGTATTTTAACGCGAACTTAAAATTCACGTTATAGTGAAACTGTGCATAATACGTAAAGCGTAAAGAGGGATATTATTGTACTACATGTTACTATTCTTACTTTGTCTTTATCTAAGCTGAGTAACTGTGTTTATGTCTGTTAATCTTTATTATCATATACAATGTTTATATGTGCATTAAATATCATCACAATAGTATATTAAGTATTGAAGGTGGCTAGCTATAGATTGATCAACTCTTCATCAGCCATTATATGTCTCAATGCTGGGGACGGGCCTCCTCTACAAATGAGAGGATTTAGACCTTAGTCCACCACACTGGCCTAGTGTGGGTTGGTGGACTACATTCCTAAGAAATTGCCTAGAACTTTTAGATGTGCAAGTTTCCTCACGATATTTTCCTTCACCGTAAAAGTATGTGATAATTCATTATCAATACACACATACCATGAAAAGTCAGAGGTGTGTGCCTAGGGTTTGAACCCGCGATCGCCGAGATTCTCGACCGCGCGCCTAAACCTAGAGATTAGATTTAACCTACTATTACAGTGTTCGCAATAAACTGGTTGAATATTAACATCAACTCTTAACTCAACTTAAGATCAACTCTTAGTAAAATAAATAACAAATATGAAATATCATTCTTGGTTAAAGCCCATTTATTAATGGGCCCATTTATTATTCTTTATTAATTAAGAAATAAAAAAATTATATTGAAGTAACAATTTAATTTAATTAATATTCACACAAAAAATATATTAAAAAGGTATGTTACTACATGCTATGCTTAGTACATTTGGTTGGAATTACCTATAGTATTCAGATATGAAACAATACACCTTTATGTTCTATGAACTTGAAACATAAAACACTTGAAACAATACATTTTTTTTTATTACTAAACATTAATTTAATTTCTCGGTAACATTTCAATTTAATGACATACTTTAGTGTCCTAAGTAATGTGCTGCAACAATATGTTCTCGAATTTTTTAATATACACACTAAAATCTGCATTAAAGGGGTAGGCAGAGGTGCAATTCTGCACTCACACTATGGAATAGTGTATTATGTATCTCATATAATAGGGGTGTAGCCTGTTGCTGTTTTTCAGATACATGTGCAGACTCTGTTTTGCTACTGAGAATTTCCAAATGGGAAAATCCCAATAAAATTTGACCATACCCAGGATTAAAAGCAAGACCTCTTAGACATACTTGTGCCGCAATATCAAGGAGCATTCCTGAATTTAATTAATAATATGAATACTTTAAAATCTGTGGATGTTTTTTTGCTCAATTACCTGAAAACTGAACCCGAAAAAACTAATTTGAAATGGGTGAGCTGCAGGGCGTATCTATTTTAATCATATATTTAATATTATGCCCTATTTAAGTGGCATACACAAGCCCCACCATTTTAATAAATATTCCCAATGATTAAAAAATATAAATTATTGAATAAAAAAAACACATTTACAATATGTACCTTTATTGAACAATAAATTAAGTGAATCAGTGCATTTTGGTGTACAAAATTACAAATTAAGATTCAAATTGTGTATTAATCATAAAATAAATAACATTACTTAGATATAAGTAACGAGATTTATGATAAGCGATGTCAGTTATTTTAGGGGCGTTTTAGAGTACCTACGTGGACATAAAGATAATTCATTATCGAACGTAGATTCAAACAAATAGAGAACAAATTTAAACGCGAGTTATAATAAAATAATATTTACTTACACGAAAAAGTTTTTAATCCACCGCCTGGCCATAAAGCCTTGTAAATACTAACAGAGTGAGTTACAATACTGGAATATATACCGTATTGATATCTTACGTCCTCATTGTAGACAAAAGAATATTGTTGTTTATTTGCGTATTAATGCAAATATACTATTATCACTACACTACTCATGTTTGCTTACAATTTAAATATCGTCCTATTGAATATTGATAATATTATTTTATTATAGTTGTAGGTAAACCGAAATATCTGTTTTACTGGAAAAAATAAATGTTAAGATAATATGAGCCTTTTATGAAGAACTCAAAGTTTATTTTTGAGCATCAGATATATATTTTTTAAATCTAAGTGACAGTATGCCGACATTTGACAGTTCTTTTTTTTCGATAATTAGACTAGAGGAAAAGAACATTACACCTTCGTTCCTATTTCTTATTCGATTGAAAATGAAGCTAGACTTTATTGACTGGGATATATTCATCATAACATTACCTAAGGCTAAGTGTTACTGAGCCGTAATTTAAAACGTCTGACTACAACCCTACAAACCCTTTCACGCGTTAGTGCATCAATAATAAACACAAACCAATAAAAATATATTTAGTAATACCTACAGGATTGTAGGTCTGTGAATTGGTACTTATTAGGTTGTCGTCAACATCTTAGACCATAATCTTCACTCTCCAGTCTCCATCAGATGAGAAAATGGATTATGGACTATGGTCCAACGTATTGTGTAATAATAAAATAAATTGTACCCAATGTTGTTAGCTCCCCTCAAAAAAAAGGTGAACTTAGTAGATGTGGTTAAGGAACCATTTTAAAAACAAAAAGTCACCTAAGGACTGATAAGAAAAACTATTTATTTCAAATTTATTTGTGATGAAAGACAATCATTATAAAATTAATATAAAATATTACAAATGATGTCAGACAACTAGACATGTTACTTCTTCAAGTGATTTTTACGGAATCATCAAATATGACACAATTCAATCTAAACAAGTAAAACTGACATTACAAATTTAAACTAATTCAAACATAATATTATACATAAACCAACCAGATCAGAGTTTACATCAAACGAGTATGTATAATCTGAGATTACCAATCAACAAGGAAGTCCACTGCTGAACATAGGCCTCCCCCAATGACTTCCATAGTGACCTGTTGGAGGCAGCCTGCATCCAGCGACGACCCGCGACCTTCACCAGGTCGTCAGACCACCTTTTAATCATTTTAGGGGCGTATTAACCTGCGACGTAAATAACCAGAAATTAACATACCATATTATAATTTTTAAACCCAATTTATCTTGTTTCTTTTATTCATACATAGGTATATACCTTGATCAATATGTGGGAAATAAGAATTTGTATTAAATTTATTGACACAATAAGAAATTAATTTAAAAAAATTAAATAGGGATTTCGAAATAATGGATACCATTAATAAGATAGTATTACTATGTTAACCGTATCTTATTACCTATTGATAAAAATACGTCGTATTTTATTTAGGTTTCTATTTTCCTATCAATCTATCACGGATTTTGTACCTACCTAGTATAAAATATCATTCTCAATATATTTCATATAATCGCTATCGAATCTATTAGTTTTAAATATTATCTAACTATTTTTCTTCTTATTGTGATGTGCGGGTCTTATCCAATATCTCCCTAATAAGTAGGTACCTATTACTAATAGGCTATTAGTATAGAATTCTTAAGTATAAAACAATTTAGGTAATAAGCTAATAGATGGCGTTAACAATTCAAGTGTATTTTACTTCAACATTTTAAATTAGTATTCAGTGTTGCCAACAAACGCGATTTTTCGCCATTTAGGCTACTCAGAATGAGAATCGGCGGCGAAAAAATCTTAGGGGCGACTGGTCGCCTTTTAGGCTACTTCATTGCCAAGTTATTTAAATAAACCGAATTGCAAATAAGCATTTGTTTATAAAAAAAAAAACAAACCAAATCAACCAACCGAACCAAAACCAAGCAATCACAAGGTTAGCTTACATGCTTGTAAAAAAATGTACCTACGTGACCTCCGGTGGATCATGCGCCAGTTAAGCAATGCCCAGTACAAGCACAGCCTTTACATCAAATACTACTGACTACGGCGAGTCTAATTAATGCCTTATTACTACTAGCAGAAAACGATTTGGAATCGTCCTAATTTTAGTTTGTTTATTTATTTATTTTATTTATTATATATACCTTTTGTCCGCGACTCCGTCCGCGTAGACTTCCGGGTTGTGCAGAAAGTATATATGTAAATCAAAATTATTGATCAAAATATCTGAATGTTGTAGTAGGTCAGCAGCGGAGGTCATTTCTGTCTTTGAAATTCGTCTCAAGTGACATTATGACATTTTTCATGAACACAGATCGCCTCATCAATTCATCGCGAAAATGTATTTGACGTCACCTAGGTGCGCCTAATGGCATTTAACATCGCATAATGACACCGAGCGCCATCTAAATGCACCTGATAACATTTTATTGTACTAAATGCGTCTCATCACCTCATCCCACGGGAATATTACATATTCCCGGGATAAAATGTAGTCTATGTTACATCATAGGGTTTAATTTATGACTATACAAAAATTCATTTAAATTCATCAAATGGTTTAGGCGTAAAAGCAGAACATTTACAGTGTTACTTATACATAAAAAGTATCCTATGTTACTTCGGTGGGTTCCATCTATCTCCATACCATAAATCATCGAAATCGGTTCAGTAGTTTTTGAGTTTATTTGTAACAAATAGAAACCTTTCCTCTTTATAATAAGAGTATAAATGAAGGTTCTAATAATGGACTTGTGCCTATTTATAAAAACTTTTTAAATATGTCGTAAATAAAATGATAAAAATTACATTTTATTTTATTTACATCTATATTTTGGCGTTTGGGCTACTTTAGGCTACTGCAACTGAAATTGGACTACATTAGGCTACTTTATGCCTGAGAAACGGCGATATTAGGCCAAGCGTTGTTGGCAACACTGTTAGTATTTAGTTTGACATCTTCAAATTGTTTGGTATTCTTGATTGTTGTACTGCTTTCATCAAAATCAAATTTGTGATTACTCATTACGAGTTCACTGAGAATTGATATTATATAAAAGAAAGTTTTTTAACCTCACGGGGAATTCAAGGTAACATTGCGCGAAAACTAACAATTCATATTAAAAAAATTGAAAACCAATTCGCCTTGTCATGGTGTATAACCTAAAGCCGGGGTTGAAATTATAATTTTTTTCAGATGTTTCTAACCCGTTCTGAGTATGACCGCGGCGTCAACACCTTCAGCCCAGAAGGACGACTTTTCCAGGTGGAATATGCTATTGAGGCGATAAAGTTGGGTTCAACGGCGATCGGTATCTGTACTTCTGAAGGAGTTGTGTTGGCTGTGGAGAAAAGAATAACGTCCCCTCTCATGGAGCCTACTACTATAGAAAAGATCGTAGAAGTGGATCGGCACATCGCTTGTGCTGTGTCCGGCCTGATGGCTGATTCCCGGTAAGTTTTCAGAAATTGTCGAGTGGATTTTCCGATTATCATGTTTTTGACAGTTGGTTGTGATTATTACTTCAGTACATTGGTGGAGCGCGCCCGTGTGGAGTGCCAGAACCACTGGTTTGTCTACAATGAGCGTATGAGCGTTGAATCTTGTGCTCAGGCAGTGTCCAACCTGGCTATACAGTTTGGGGACAGTGATGATGACAGTGGCACTGCTATGTCTCGCCCTTTCGGAGTAGCTGTTATGTTTGCAGGTATATAATGTCTAATTGATTCTTGCAGGCCACATTTACTACACATTTAACCAGCTTTGCTGAATATGCTATGTGTTAAACAAGAGTTTGAATTTAAATTTAAATAGTGTGAGTAAAATTTGAGTATTGAAGAATTCTGTAAAGGATTAAATCAAATAAAATTGTATTGGTAAAATCATGGCACCAACAGCCTTGCCTGTCTTCTTATTATTCCCTAAAAAATACTAACAATGCCTTTTAAAAGCTTTTTTTTGAGCTTAAAATAAGCAACTGATTACGATAAGAAGGAAGTTTTTTTTTTAAAACTCATTAATAAAAATTTCAGGCATTGATGAAAAAGGTCCTCAACTGTTCCATATGGATCCAAGTGGCACATTTGTCCAGTATGATGCTAAAGCTATTGGCTCTGGAAGTGAGGGTGCACAGCAGAGTCTCAAGGTAATGTATTAAATTGAATAAAAATCATCAGCCAAATACAGTCCAAAACGAATATAGTGGCTTTGTTTATAACAACAGATCAGTTATAACATTTAAATAGCAAGGTCCCGGCAGTATAAACTAATAGCTATTGGCTATAACAACTACATAACATAACAACTACAAATATACAGTCTCTTCAATGTTGTTGTATCTGGTTTTTACTGTATGTCTCACTGCTGTGCATGGCCTTCTCCATACCTGAGAGGAGTTAGGCCTTAGTTTTCTAGTGCCTTAGTGCCAGTTGCCTGAATGAAAATTTATGTAATTAATATCTTAATATGAGAGGGAATGACAATAATTGAGCTTTTTATTTGCCAAAACATTACTAAGCTCAATCTGTAAATCACAAATAGAATTGCCAAATAATATGTGTCTCTTATTAAGGAACCAAATCAGATTTTATGTTTCTAGTTTTCTGCTATTTTTCATCTGGAATGAATAATAACAAAAGCTCTCTTTCAAGTTTAGACCAACTGTATATCACATAGTCTTTCCTATGAACTTATGTTATCAATTTAAACATGTTATATCTGTTAAAGTTATCATAGTTACTCATCAGACCAAGACATAAAGTGATTAAATTAAGAAAGTCAAAATACATTTTGATACTCATTTCCAACTAAATTAATTCTTACAGGAAGTTTACCACAAGTCT
This sequence comes from Hemaris fuciformis, assembly GCA_907164795.1. Lineage (NCBI taxonomy): Eukaryota > Metazoa > Arthropoda > Insecta > Lepidoptera > Sphingidae > Hemaris > Hemaris fuciformis. The sequence continues at coordinate 5,848,970 of OU015454.1, forward strand.
ATGACACTTAAGGAGGCAATCAAGACAGCTCTGACTATTCTTAAGCAAGTCATGGAGGAGAAACTTTCTGAGAACAATGTGGAGGTGGTCACTATGACACCAGGGTCCATGTTCCACATGTTCACGAGGGAACAACTAGCAGAGGTCATCAAAGATATACCTTAAGCAGTTGTAGGTAGAGGATTTGGTGTTGTAGGGTTTGTAACATTGTTGCTTGATGTCTATTTTGACATTTTTGGTTTGTGGGTTTTTGATTTATTTTTTGTGTAAAAAATATTTTAATATACACAAATACAAATTTAAGAAAATTCTATTAGAAATTGTTCAAAAATTAATACAATAATGGGAACATTCAAATGTCCCTTTCTGAATTTTAACAATTATTTAATATGTCTATGTGAAATGTTTGAAAAGTAATGTATAAAATTGTTTTTCATAAATGTTACAAACCCAATACAATGTCTAGTAGCCGTAGTGTACAATATTGTCGAGTATTGTTCAAATAATAAATTGTTATTTGATCATCTTTATTTAAAGTGTATCTTAGTTTATCTGGTATATTACATTATTTCAGATCATGTAAAGTATTGTAATTGTAGCAAGAAGGGAAGTAAATTCACTCATAAACAACATTATGTGACATCATAAGAGTTGTGTGTGTTTGTTGGGTTATCAACCCAGTAATTTAGGTAGTTTATATTGAAAGTATCTAATTGAATATTATGATGTGATGTAATTATTCAACGAAAAAAAAAAAAAACGCAAAACATTTCACGTAAAAGTGTTAAATATGATATAGGTTACTCTAGTGCACCCTATTTTGAAATTATTCTATATTAATCTATTGACTTTGGCATATTTATTTGGACGAGAGCTTAATAATAGCCAAATGATACTCTAAGACCGCATCAGTGCGTCCAATTTGTTAATGTTCTGATTTGCATCAGCGTGATTTGCGTAACAAGCATTTTATTATTTAAACTTAACTCGCGTTATGTCCAATGCGGCCTACAAATTGATCTTAAATTAAGTAATGCGTTTATTAAAATAAATCATTTGTAATTATTGTGTATTATTTTTTTACCCTTATAAGTACATATTTTAGTTTTATACTGTACTGTAATTTTTATACTGTAGTGTACAGAAGTAATTAGATAATTAGATTATTTTTTTATTACTTAGAATAAAATATAGAAGGCGAGCCTATTGCCGTTTTCGGACCCATTTTCAATGTTTGTTGCTTTGGAGTATTCTTAATGGTATAACTCGAACAGTGCCCAAGTCAGCATAGTAGCCTTCTAGATTACTATCATAGCACACACCTGTGCCGCGAAACCAGCCCAGGCAAAAAACGTTCTGTTCCTAACGAAATATTATGCATACACTCACGTCAGTATACCCAAAGAAGAAGGTCAAGGCAGTATTTTACTGTACCCACATTACTTCACTTACAGCTATGATTAAAAATCTCATGTAAGAGGCAACCCTATTTCCATTTGCTAGGCCTATCTACTTCTCGGTATAATTCAATATTATATTGGAAAACCCGAGGATCGAACCTCGGCAGAGAGAAAACTGTGCCTAATAAACGCAGTCCAATCGGAACGCCTAGTGGCGAGGTACATAGATTTTTTATTAGGTTTATGAAACATAGAATAATACAAAGGAAAAAACATAACTAGAAAGGAATTAGAGGGCTAAATTCCACAATTCCTATTTCAAACATGATTTCGAGTGAAGCTGTACAGGAGTAAGAAAAAGGGTGGTATGATAATAAAATATGATTGTCAACAGATGATAGCGGCTATACCAGAGCTGCAATGGAGCGAGACTAGTTCCAGAAACACTATACAAGACCTATCAAAGCTTCGACTTGACCGCCACAACGAGCAAACTGTTTAATTTGTATTTCTATAATGGTCGGACCATTGACAAGTTGTTTTTTCTTCAATATTATTTCGTAGATAAGAATTTTTAAAACGGCCTTGAAAAATTAACACTTCCCTTGATGGTAAGCAGAGATATAAATAACGGCAGATTGATACTGAGGATCAATATATTTTTAAATCTCAATTTGATGGTTTAACTTTACTTGAAATACAAAGTTGTTTTAAAAGTATGCTAATATACTAATGGGTCGTCATCATCATTGCCTTGCCCTGCTCCCAATTTCATTTGGGGTCGGCGCAGTTTGTTTTATCCTTCCACACATCCCTATCAGCCGTCATGTCTTCATTCACCCCTTTTTCTTTCATATCTTCAGTCACGCCACGCAATCCATCAATCTTTTAATGTCGGGTCGTCTCTTTCTAAAATTATACATACAACTATTGGTCGATGTATGCTCTATTGCTATTGTTACTACCTACGTTGAATTTGCCACTAACTTTTAGAAATAGTGGTGTGTTAACTTTGTACTTCATGGAGAAATAAAGTTTAATTTTTTAACTTGTAGGTTCGTTCGGAAATTGCTTATTTTGTAGGTACCTATTGGATTTCGATGCTAGATTTAGTGCGGCTGAATTTTTTACTTAGACATAGTTCATGTTACCACAGCCATGTCAAGGAATATTGTATAAATTACATCAAATTCGTATTTCGTACTTTACATACACACATATAATGACGCCTGTATTCTGAAGAGAGAAGGTAGAGACTACGTTTCACCAATTTTTTTTTAGTCTCACGCAATATGAGGTGAGCCCATTACCTTTTACCGAGTATATTTCCGGACTCCGTGCTGATACTGAGAACTTCCAAACTGATAAACCAAAAAAATACTGGTTATTTTATACCATTTATTAATATCAGAGTAAAATTTATAGTTATTTGCACGTAAACCGTACATTCTATGGCTCATTTTGTCATTTATTTTTACATCACGTAAAAAAAATAGGTTCGTAAATGGCAGTCTAAAAATAAAAAATATCTCATTAAAACTTAATGGAATATAAAATAATATCAAATCCTTGTGTAATACTTATATAACTATATTTTAGATCACAAATATAAGTGGAATAGGAAAATATATATTAATATTTTACATATAGGCACACCAAAAACAATCTTACAATTAAATTTTAAGTACCAGTATGATATTATGAAGATATAAGTTTATGGGGATTTTTAAGAAGCTTACAGTGACTATAAAAGTTAGCAATAACGGAAAAACCGCCACTCTGCCCTGTAAATAATTACTTAACGACCTTTATACTTTTCTGATCTTCTTTTTATTCTCTCATGTTCAATCTTTTTTCTTATTCTAACATTTTTTTCAAAACAATTTCTTAGTTCTTTATTACGCTCATTTTAACTTTTTTTAAGAAGTATATTTGTTTTTCTATTTTTCTACATCTAAGTCCAAGACCGCTACTTACTAATGACAACAGACAGAGTTATCGTAAAGGCGGTCGACTCTATAGGGCTATGGTATCCTTGCTAAAAAGTCAGGACTTCATAATTTCTGTTTATGTAAATAAGGGTTGGTAACATCACATAATGGATGCACGTTAAATATTTCGTAATATTCAGACCTCAGCCACTGAACTTTTTTATTTCTATAAATTATTATTTGATCAGGAACGGTATATAGGAATGCATAAAATTAACTTATTCTACAAAGTTGTCTTGTACAAACAGCATAAGTCATTACTAATTTTTGGTGTGGGAAGGGGAAAGTAAACAAAATTAGGAAGGATGGAGTAGGGAGAAATTGAGCATAATTTTTGGGTAATTTGCCGAAGTGAACAATGTTGGTGGAGTGAAGTGAGTACAAATATTTCTTTTTTGACATACTATTGGTTTATCCAAACGGAGGGAGACATTGTTTCATGTTTGTAATAAATAGTAAAAAATGCAAAAGATTAATCTAATCGTTACACGAGTAATAAAGTCATGAATACACGGCTAAATATTGTTTCTATAACATATTTGGCATCAACCTCACCTTAGAAATTGTATACAGATACGTATTAAGAGCTCATAAAATCTTATACTAAATGTTGTGTTATATACAGGTGTATTTAGACCGTGATCGGAAACTAAGGCAAATAATACCTGCGGTGATTATAAACACCTTGACATAAAGAAAATCCCGACATAAAATAAAATGAAATACGTTTTCCTTACAACCACATCCATTTAATATCTATGATTGTTAGGAAAACGTCAAAATTTTTATTGTCGGGATTTTTTTAACGCCAATGGGTTTGTAATCACCGTCACTATTACCTGCCTTAGTTTCCGATCACGGTCTGAATACACCCTGTATAGACACCAATAATATTTGACCAAACACATGTCTAAATTACCAATATTTGGCCAAATACGGTTCCAATTCCAAGGGACTGACGTTTGGCGCCAACCTCTCAACGGGAACTCCGTTTCTATCGACGATGAATTTGGAGAAGTTCCATTTGATGAAATCTCCCAAAGTACCGCCTTGAGCGCTCTTCAAGAATTTCCACAATGGATGCGCATTGTCCCCGTTGACGTCGATTTTTTGGAAAACGTCAAACTTGACCCCCTTTTTTTTCGTGAAAGAGAATATTTGCTTGGCATCGCCTGGCTCTTGGCTTCCGAATTGGTTGCAGGGGAAGGCCAGTATACGAAGACCCCTGTCGCGGTACTTCTCGTATAGTTCGTTGAGCTGGTGGTAATTGGAGTCTGTGAGTCCACATTCAGAGGCTACATTTACTATGAGAAGTAAATAGCCTCGATATTTCTCTAATTTCACGTCGCGTCCGTTCAGATCCTTTACGGTGAATTCGTAGACTGTTTGAGGCGATTTCTCAGCTTCAAGCTGTGGGTTCGCTTGTTGCCTATGAGAAAAAATATTTTTTTAGATAAATTAAAAATTTGAGTTACATTCCAACTTTTTATTTTATAATGATAAATTATATGTAATTTAATAAATAAAAAATATGACTAATCGGCATGGCAATCAAAAAAATATTTAAATTTCTTATATCCTGAGTGCTAATGAATATTTCATGATTTTGGTGGTTATTGACGAAAAAAATCTTAAGAAAACCTGCATGCCTAAGATTCCCATAAAGATTTTTTTAAGTATATAAAATTCAGATGCCAATACTAATGGTGGACTAATTATAATCTTAATTAAAGACTTAGTTAAAAATTTCAAATACCAAAAAATAATGATAAACACAAAAATCATACGTTTGCTCCTTATGGAACTCGATGAAGGTAGTGACGGCGTAGAATATGTCATCAGCCAGTAAATCTGGATTCTCCATGGCGGCGAAGTGTCCGCCGTCGTCCACCAGCGTGGTGTGCAAGTAGTTCCTGTACTTCATCTTCAGAACATAGTCCGGTTGGTAGATCAACTCGTGCTTGAATTTTATACCCCATGTCGGCACGTCTGTTGGGTTCCTGTTAAAATAAAAATTATATTCACATGGTTTCATGTGCCGTGTGGTCTAGAGGTCTCGGGTTCTTAATTATACTTTAAGTTCAAAGCAATAAAGAGTATATTGAAATTTTTCGGGAAATTTTCAAACTCCATACTGCTACTAAACTCTTAGGTGTTTAGTCCGCCAACCTGCACTAGGCCAGCGTGGTGGACTAATCTAAACCCTCTCAGTTGTAGCGAAGACCCGTGCCCAGCAGTGGGACGTATATGGGCTGATGATGATGATACTGCTACTAAAAATGTTCTTAATAAAAAAAACCTGCCAATCACATTTCCCTCGACTCGAGAATAGAGCCCAAGAGCAGTCGACTGCACCAAAAATTCAGTAAAGCTGCACAATATTTAACTCACATATCAAAAACAGTCGGGTCCTTAGAGCTCAGTGTTTCGGCGTACACCCTCATACTGGTCGTGATGGAGTTCGATGCCCAGTACATCATCACGTTGTCCAGCAGGTACGTCAGGGGGAACTTGTCCAATAGGTTCCCATCGCCAGAATTTTTGGACTCCGGGTTGGTCCACGTCGAGAACTTTTCTAGGATATATGCTGCGAGGCCGGCCGGTGAGTCTGATAGACCAATACCTAAAGAATGAAAATGAGGAGTAAATATTTTCTATATACAACATTGATTTATATTACATAGACACGTTATGCCATAGAAAATATATGCTTTTCCAAAAATCAGTGCCATCTACTTATTCCCTTGACTTACATTCGCATCAAAAAACGCCTAATAATTGTTACTCAAATAATATAAAAATATTAAATATATAAAATTAAGTCGTGATGGCCTCGAAGTTAAGGCAGGCGGTCGAGAATCTCGGCGGTCGCAGGTTCAAACCCCAGGCACACACCTCTGACTTTCCGAAGTGATGTGTGTATTCACAATGAATTATCACGTAGTTTAACGGTGAAGGAAAACATTGTGATGAAACCTGCACACCTAAAAGTTCTTAGGAATTTCTTAGGTGTGTAGTCCGCCAACCCGCAGTAGGTCAGCGTGGTGGACTAAGGCCTAAACCCTCTCAATGGTAGAGGAGGCCCGTGCCCAGCAGTGGGACATATATGGGCTGATGATGAAATATATAAAATATATTACGGGTATAATGTTAGGACAATATATTTTTCACATTATATTTTATACTCGGTACACTTCTAACAGCTTTTACGATATCTAGTGACGAGAGATGCGAGTCTCTCGAAACTTGGTTCTCTATTTGGTCAGCATCGTATTAATTATCATGAGAGTTTCACTTGTTCGGACCACTATAATAAGGCATGATTTCAGGCACATTGCCACAGAACAGTTGAATAAGACTAGAGAGGAAATGTCAGCATGCCGAGCGAACCGAACCTACGATTAGACTGTCATATGTTTGACACGGCCGCTTCTTAGTAACTCGGGTTGCGTGCAATATCAAAACTTTTATAAATGTGTGACAACTAATAGCAGCACATCATTTTTGTTAGAATTTTTTTATCATTCGTCGTGTAATCGTAGTAGATGTAGAATGAATAGGTGACAGACAAGCGGCGACAATCTTATTCAGCTTACACCGTAGTGTTACTAAGAAAATTTCTATTAAACTCTAAAACAGAACCGAAAACCAACTTAGGACCTTACAAAACATATGCTCACATATGTCTCGGTCCAGGGTTGGAACCTGCATCCTCACATTTCACAGTAAAAACTTACCCACTGTATCCGGTTTGGTTGCTTGTATGTGCATATATCCAGATTCTTCGAGCAGCCGCATCAAGTGGTCCATGATTGGATACATTCGGCTTTCTTCCTCTGCCTCTACTGTAAGACTCGGCCATAATGAACCTAGAATAATAAAGTCAAAGTCAAAATCACCTTTATTCAAATAGGCTTTTACAAGTGCTTTTTTTTAACTATTGCCGCTTCGATATAATGTGGATGAATCACGACGACATAAACGTGTCCACTGGCGAGCGATTGATTGAAAGTTGGCACTTTATTTGGACAAAAGTATAATAAAAAAAATGCGCCCAACTAAGATACAAGTCTTATGCCGTGGGTATCAGAAACTACGAAAGACTTTTCGTTCTCACAAATACCCACACCCGGAACAAATATTTGTATCACACAAACATTTGTCTCGGTGCGGGGATCCAACCCGCGGCCTCTTGTTTCGCCACGGGGCTGTGTAGTCCTAGTTGATGATATACAAAAAAAAACATGTCAGGTATCATGATTTGCCATTTGATTGCTTAATTAAATGTGATACTACCGAAGTTATTGATGAAAATCCATTTTCGTACTGACATGAACAAAAGGGCAGATTTAAGTCAAAATCAAAGTAGTGATGGCCTCGGGGGTTCAAACTCCAGGCACACACCTCTGACGTTTCGAATATATGTGTATTCACCATTGTGAAAGGCAAAATTTATCAGGCATAACAGTGATGAAAAACATCGCGAGGAAATCTGCAAACCCAAGTTTTTAGGAATTTCTTAGTATCAGAAACTAAGAGACTTTTCGTTCTCACAAACGCCTAGACTCGAAACAAATATTTGTATCTCACAAACATTTGTCTCGGTGCGGGGACCGAACCCGTGGTCTCGCGTTTCGCAACCCACAACGCCAAGGGGTTTTTTAATTTGTTAAATTTACACAGTCTACTAACCCAGCATGACCATCAGCGAAGTGTACGGATTGAAGACGACGACCGGTAGATTGGTGTGGAAGCCCAGAACATTGTTCGGGTAGAGCGTGGCCATTATCGAGGCCACGACATGGCCCAAGTCCCCGCCCTGCACGTAGTACTTCTCGCGACCGATGCGCTGCATTAGATTGTTCATGATCACCGCTATTTGTGGAGCGCCCAGGCCTGATCTTACTGCACCCTTAGGATACAGAAAGAAAGAAAGAAAGTTTTATTATTACCCATACGAAAAACAAATAATTAGTAAATGCAATTTACATAACCAACAATGATCCCTTCATTCAGCTGCATGCTGCAATTCCGCTTGCACGGTATTGCAGCGCTGGTTTTCGGCCTTCAAGAATACACTCATACTGTAATCTTGAAGGGGTAAGCAGAGTATTTCAATGTTTCTTTATTTATTAATATTATGTCTTATGTACGGAGGCGGGCATACTGACGTTTATCGGGTCCATTTATGGACTCTATGATAGTGTGATTTTTTTATAGCAAAAACTCAACACTTTTGCATACATACATACATAATTACATACGCCAGTGGCGGTACTTCCATAGAAGCCCAAACCCCAGTTTGCTTTTCAAAATTCCGAATAATAAATTTTTAAGTTTAAATCTATTTAACAAAAGCAATTTGTTAAAGGACCCCACAATAAGCAAATATAAACTAGTCATTACACAATTAACGTTTAACGCTTTTGGGCTTCTATGGAAGTACCGCCACTGACATACGCCTGTATTCCAAGAAGGGGTAGACAGAGGTAAATTTATGCACACACTTTTCGCCAATGTTTTTGCCCCACCTAATAGGGCGCGAGCCTATTACCGTTTCTTATACACTTTTCCATACTTCCTGCTGCTACAGAGTATTTCCAGATGGATAAACCCGATATCACTTTGCCCGACCCGGGATAGAACCCGGGACCTCTAAATCGCAAGGCGCATACTGGTGTCGCAAGACAAAGAGGCAGTCAACACTTTTGTCCGAACCAAGAATCGAACCTGAGCTTTCTAGACTGCACCTTTACCTCAACTACTGCTCTGCTTATACCATATCACCAGTGAGATACTTATTGAAGAATAAAAATATCCAAAACATTTTTTTTTGTTTTTTTGAACCCGGGCTTTGATACATGTCTGTGTGTGTGTTAAATATTTCTTTTATCTGTAATGATTAGGTACCTGTGAGAACCCAAAGCCAGGTAGACTGGGTATAATGAGCTCAAACACGAATTTGTAACCTGGCCGTGGAGTGGTCAGCTTTGGTATGATATCGTAGAATTCACAAATGGAGCCTGGCCATCCATGCATCATTAGTAGTGGCACCACCTACAACAAAACATCACCATCATCTACCTACATACTTCCCACTGCTGAGTGGGTTTAGGACTCAGTCCACCACACTGGCCTTGTGCGGGTTGGCAGACTACACACCTAAGAAATGTGGTAGACTAAGACTTAACCCTTCCAATTGTAGAGGCCAGAAATCAGCATTGGGAAGCATATGTACTATTATTGCAATTGAATTAGTCTTTTGGCAAGATGGGCAAAAAGTAACAGCTTTATTTCTTGATTGTGTTTCATTGTCATATCATAACTTGATTTTTCACATGATACAAAAGGATTTAAAGTCCTAATCCTGCAGACAATATGTTCTGATGGATGATTGGATCATGAAAAAAACCACAGAACAGATGAATATACTAGAAAGGAAATCTCAGCATGTCAAACCTATGATTAGACTATCATAGCATGTAGGTAACATCAAGACTTTTATAAATGTGTGACAACCAATAGCAGCCCTTCATTTTTGTTTGAAATATTTATCATTGGTTGTGTAATCATAGGATAATGACAAGACAAGTGACAGACAAGCAACAACATTTGTCCCCTTACAAAGTCTATTTCCCTTCTAATCTTATTCAGCTGTCCTGTGAAATAAACAAAGAACAAACAAATAGAATATTTCTACTAGTATTTTAGCAAAAAATCTTGATTTTTACCTCAACATCAGATGCATCTTCCGGTTTCACATGCATGTAATGAATGTTCAATCCTTGTATATTTGTCATGAAATGATCATATCTATTTAAGTGGTCCTCTCGCTCTTTGAAGTTGTAGTTATTCTTCCAGTAGTGAAGTATTTGTGTGAGGAATTTGGAATTGAATCCGTATTTAAAACCAACATTTTCCAGAGGGGGTGTGAATGGTCTATGGTGGAGAAGACGCTCCCTGAGATCATTTACCATCTAAAAATGAATACCTGTTAGTTGGTAGTGACCAAATGTCCATATTTTTTAATTTGGCATGGAAAATCTTGATAAAATTTCGAAAAGACTCACAAGTAAGATCAATTAATCTATGTCACATTTACTTTACAAAAATAATAAAATTATAAATTTGATTGAAGATTAAATTAATAATTGTTTTCTTAGAACAAGTAGCAATATTAGTTAGTTTTCATGATACAACTCCCACAATTAAGACACTTTTTTGACTTTTCTTAATACTACATTCATCTATAATGTTTAGTGATTACAAAAAAAAGATGTATTCTTGTATTATTATTTTATTATTATTAATTATTGGACTAAGGCCTAAATCCCCTCAGTTGTAAAGGAGGCCCATGCCCAGCAGCGGAATGAATATGGGCTGTTATAAATTGTACTTACTACATCTGAGAATTCAATCTTGTAAGGCTGTAGGGTTTCATCAACATCCATGTCTATAGGGTATGGTCCCCACCACTCATTGGGGTCTAGATGTGGCATTTCTGGTATGGTTGTAAAGCGCTTGTTAATATACCAAGCTAATAGACCTCCAAAAATAACAGATATAAGGAGAAATTTTCCCATCTGAAAACAGTAACAAATAAGGAAATCAAGTTTCACATTGAGTTAAAAATGTTTTGCTTAAAAATAGATTTAGATAATTTTTGTGGATAGTTTACAATTTATAAATACAGGTTGAGGCAATAACATTGTGAACGTTTATTTTTTAAATTTACTGAATTTGAAAATATATTTTGCTGTTTTCAATTTGCAGAAATACAATTGTTCCTATTGGAAAAATAGTTGGAAACACGATGTTACTGGAATGTAGTTAAGTAAAGGAACAATAATTTTCTCATTACGCGATCGTGTTTGTTTTTATATAAAATTGAATGGGCTGTTTATTTCTATAAGTATTGAGGGAAAGACAGTGAACTAATGAAGACCAAAGATTGCAATTGGATTCTGATTGCTGACAAGATGCGTTACTAGCAGCCAATTAGAAAGTTTCATTTATATCAATAATCAATGAATAATTTTAATAAAAACTGACAAAGTAAAATACTCTTTGAACATAAAATATTTTTAATGGAAATATGGACTTACTGTGAAATAACAACTCCCACATTTTTAGAGCTTTTTTCATTTTTCATTGCCGGTTTTTTATTCACTTTATTAGACATTTTTCAAGTTAGCATGAAGTGAATTAGCCGATTTTAAACTGTTGTCAATGGTAATTGTTAATCAACAGTTTCAAATGCCGGTATTATTTTAAGGTTAAATTAGCGATCTCTGTAATCTTTATTTATAACGGAATTAAATGAGAGCCAAATGATTTATCAATAACGAGTTTTATCACGGCCGTTCAGTAAACAATAACATCGACCGCGTTTATTAATTATAATTAATATTGAAAAGAAATTATTGTGTTCCAACTTCCAATTCAAATTTCCGAACGAATCATCCATCAAAATTGACAGATAACATTTGTTTGTAAATTATAATGATCTTCTGTCTTGATATAACAGAGATAACATCTATTTTATGTTAAAATATTTATAATTGTATACAACAACACATGAAACAAGACGATCAATACACGTCTAACCATGAAATTTCGGCGGGAATTATAAATCTACACTAATAGGTATTATAAAGAGGTAAAGTTTGTGAGTTTGTGACGTTGTAACGGGTAATCTTTGGATCTACTGAACCGATTTTGAAAATTCTTTTACCAATAGAAAGCTACGTTATTTGTGAGTGACATAGGCTATATATTAGCCTGAAAAATGATAAAACTTTTTCGACATTGCCGGATTTGCGATGTAAGTCGGAGAAAAATCGGTCGAACTAAAACGTTTTTACGAACGCTGTCTTACCCATGGGAGATATATGCTTGAGTCCTAGAGAAAAGATGTAGAGCTTGATAATGCCTACAAAAAAGTCACCGATAGCATATGTCTAACTTCTATATATAAATCTAAAAAGTAGTATTTATATGTAAAGAAAATATATTTCTTTACATATTATATATATTTAAAAAACTATTTAAATCGTTAGGTCATGTTTATTGGTCAATATCATCAATAATTATGAATTTTTATCAAAATAAGTAAATTTATACTCTCAAGTGTTTAAAACAAAATACTTTTTCTTTTTACTGCATACAATTTGCACGAATGGTTAAAGAGATAATACGACATAAGCATGGAGCCGCGGCTGTGCCGTAATCTATTGAGTGATAATTCTATTAGAAAATAGATAAATAGAATATAACCCTCCTTTGGCAGTTAGGAAATAAACCATAGCACACAGTAGGTATTAACCGAATCAAAATCATAAGTTAATCACAAGTAAAATTGTTTACCGCCCAACGAAGTGGGCACGGGCCGGCTAGTAGCCTAATAAGGGGGAACTTGTAGAACTTGAGGTTATTACGAGTATTATATGCATCAGTTGTAGAGGAGGCCCGTGCCCAGCAGTGGGACGTATATGGGCTGATGAAGATGATGATGAATATGCATCATGCAATGCAACGAACGCAATAATTTTCATGACTTTTAACACGCGCCTGTTGTTACAATATACGCAAATCTTACCAGAAAAATATAATCTATCGTACTGCTTCCCAATTAGTAATTGATATATTTATGTAATAAGTACACTGTTCAATTTAGTTTAGTTTGACTCCACACTAAGTTACAAGTTGTGAATAAAACACACAGACCACAAACATTTGTCTCTGTCCGGGGATCGGACCTGCGGCGTCTCGTGTCACGAGCTGGTGTCTAGGAAACTTTGGATAAGTTGTTTTTGGCTGTAGTTGAGGATTATTACGCTAACACTATAAAGGCGAAAGTTTACATATCAATGTTTATTACACTTTCATACAAAAACTGTTTGTCTGTAAGAGATCGCCTTTGTGCGATAAGACCGCCTTTTGTACTTATTTTAGCTACTGTACTCCATACTCTTTTTTCTCTGTGTACAATAAAGTTTTGAATAAATAAATGGCTTTTAATAAAATTTGGTGGGGGGCGTTCACACTTTGGATTAAGTCATAGGTTACTTCTTAAGTCAAAGTCAAAGTCAACATTTCCCATTTTCCCACATTACAATCAAGCATTTTTTCGTGATCGTTGGAAAGCAGGTTTAAAAGACTTTAGGTCACACAAATGCTAAGACCAGAAAAACCTACTTATAATAATTATCTTTGCGGGATCAAGTCCACAGCTTCTACATTCTATTTTCACAACAAAATACTTCACTGAAGCTATAAAATGAATGAGTATGAAAGTTTTAGAATGGTTTTAATTTTCTATTTAATTGAACGCGTAGTGATTGCTGAACGTAAACTTATTGTGTCATATAGGCCAATTAGTTAGTGGAATAAAACATCTTGTTTAAAGGTTTTATATGGACTGTCTCGTGGTCTCGCGGTACACGTATGTGCCGTGCGATCTAGAGGTCCTGGGTTCGATTCCCGGGTCGGGCAAAGTGTTATTGGGTTTTTCCATTAGGAAATTTCCAATTGGAAAGCGCAGCGTGGGATGTCTTCCGACAAGATGGTCGGACGACCTAGTAAAGGTTGCGGGACGTCGCTGGATGCAAGCCGCTTCCAACAGGTCCCCGTGGAAATCATTAGGAGAGGCCTATGTCCAGCAGTGGATTTCCATTGGCTGATGGATGGATGATGATGATGGGTTAGGAAATTCTCAGTAACAGCACGGAGTCTGGAAATGTGCCCGAAAAACGACAATATGCTCGCCCCCTATTACGTGGGACTGATATGTACCTGGCGAAATGTGGGTGCAGAAATGCACCTCTGCCTACCCCTCCGGGGAATACAGGCGTGAGTTTATGTATGTATGTTTTATATGGAGTGAGGCTATGTATGTAGGTATGTATGAATTTAGTGTATCTGCTTTATGTAAATATGGATAATGTTAATTTAGTAGAAATTTGGAAATATGCTCGTGGAACGCCGATAAGTTCACATCCTATTACGTTGGACTTAACAAAATTGGCGAAAGGTGGGTGTAGACTGAAGGTTTGCACCTCAGCCGAAACTTTCAGAGATACCGACGTGAGGGATGGGCTGTTTAAAGGCTGTGTGTGTAGTTTCCTTATAACGTGAAACTACCAAAATAAGTGACACCCAGTCCATATCGACGGCAGAAAGCGAAAACGTAGTAATCCACAAAAATGAAAATGTTCACCAGAGCCAAAAAACTTTTGCATTATTTTTCAAAAAATCATAACTAGCGTGTTTTTAAACTCAGACTCACGATTTTTGGATAGACTTGTTATTTTTCACCGTTAAATTACGTGATAATTCTTTGTGAATACACACATAACTTTGAAAAGTCAGAGGTGTGTGCCTGGGGTTTGAACCCGCAACGATCGAGATTCTCGACCGCGTGCCTAAACCTCGAGGCCATCGCGAAAAATCTTAACAAATTCATAACCACTTGGCATTAAAAATTATAATTTACTCGGAAACAATAAAGCGAATTATCGATGTGTGAAACGAATATGCAGAATAATCCGAATGAATGGGGCCTGTCACAATGGCGGCCACAATCCAGGCCGCCCGCGTTAATTGAACGTGCGGGGCCAATATCGCTCGCTTTTCATTTTTTTTAACTTTTCCACTGAACCGCTGCGCTTTGAGCCGCCGTAGGGTTGGCGTTCACAATGAATTATCACTTACTTTAACGGTGAAAGAAAACATCGTGAGGAAACCTGCACACCTAAAAATTCTTAGGAATTTCTTAGGTTCGTTGTCCGCCAACCCGCACTAGGCCAGCGTGGTAGATTAAGGCCTAAACCGTTTCAGTTGTAGAGGAGGCCTGTGCCCAGCAGTGGGACGTATATGGCCTGATGATGATGATGATGGAGGGTTGGCAATAATGCATTTCTGTAAGGAGAAATTCGGAGTGATTATTTATAGGCGAAAGTGTTAGTTACGCGTTCAGACATAGGTACTATTAAGAAGCCAACGGCGTTGACTGAGTGTCGGTTGGAATTCACGTAAAAAATACTTTTTAAGAACTATAAGTTATGAAGATTATTGCAAGATATTTTTAAAACCTTTTAATTTGTGTGATATAAAAATAGACATATACCTTCGAAAATGTGCCTGAGATTTGAAACTGCTACCCCTGTGGGAGGGTCTGGGAAGAACTCCCGTTTTATCCTTAAAACCAGGAGACGCATAAAATGACTCAGTGCACATTTCCCACTTTTGTTTATTATCCGAATCAACTGTGCGGAGTTGTGACAGTAGAAAAAGACAACTTGGGACGGCAACCCTATCGCACACCCACCACGCTCTCGTCGCTATCACGGCTCTCAGCCCTGTCACCGTTTTGCCATTTTTCCCTCACACCCCTATTTTAATCCCTTACAGAAACCCCCAAGCGAAAATGGACCATACCTTTTTGAACCCAGTAATAAATGCAATAAAAATCCAATAACGCCACCCACTCACTTACACCATTCCGATCCGCAAGCGGCTTAGCGATGCGGTTTTTCAAATGAAATTCCCTTTTGTGAAAATTGACACGTGAATTTAATATCGGTTTTATTTAACATAATATCGCCCGTGTGGTTTGTGTGTTAATGTGATAATTTTAGATAGCGAATGTCGTGATACCGACTGCGCTTTATGTATTCGTTTAAACATCGCACTTTACACACAATTTTTATAGCCTTTTAATTTAAAAAACGGTAAAGATGTAGTCACTTCGTGGTAAATGATATTTTTGTTAAAATTTGTCGTAAATCAAAACAAATAAATAATGGAATTAATTACTTTGTTATCTAACATGGTATTGCATAGACCAATCGCTTTAATCCTGTCAAAGATTGCTTCAGCCGTAATGAATTATAGTTCTAGATGTAATAAATTAAAAGATATGTTTTTGTAAAGCCGTAATGAATAAGATTTATATGTTAGAAAAAGCGGTAATAGGCTCTACTCTAGAACGTTAGATTCCAAACACTTTTGTAGACATAAGCATGAGCGTACGTACCTATTGTATGTATCTTGGTTTACACTTATATTATTACGAATATACTATACCAATATGACTGCCTCGTGGTCTCGCGGCACACATACTTGTGCCGTGCGATCTAGAGGTCCTGGGTTCGATTCCCGGGTCGGGCAAAGTGTTATTGGGTTTTTCCATTAGGAAATTCTCAGTAGCAGCACGGAGTCTGGAATTGTGCCCGAAAAACGGCAATAGGTTCGTCCCCTATTACATGGGACTGATACATACCTGGCGAAATGTGGGTGCCGAGGTGCGCCTCTGCCTGCCCCTTCGGGGAATATAGGCGTGCGTTTATGTACTATACCAATAATGAAATGTCATATTAGTCGCAGCTAGAACATATTTTACGGAAAAGATACTCGTACCATATCAAGTAGAGTTACAGAAAACCCAGATTGTGGGTGCTGAAACGGCAGCATCCTTTTCATCCAGTGTTCTCGGTTGTCACGACAGCTAACCGTTGTAAGGCGGCGGGAGTGCGTCCCTGAGATAACTACGTCACAGGATTGGGGACTCCACACCTCTCCCGAGGGATTTCAAGATGCTTCCGCGATTAAAGTGTTTAAAGTATTATTTGTTTGTGTTTTGTAATCTACATTTACTCGTATTGCATGCGTCTTTTCTATAACTATTGCTTATAAATTTTGAAGTTCTTTCAGAAACTATAAAACTATTCTTTGTAGTGTATATATTTCAGACGAACAAACGCCAAACCCGTAATCAAAACTTTGCGGGCCATACAAGAAATTGTATTCATAGAGCAGTACTAGAGTTTCTTCTCCATTATTATCTAGAACTTATTGCATTCCGACACTTGTAGTCATTTAATTGACTACAATCAAAGTGACGAATTCACATTTTATTGATTAAAAAACGATTATCAATTTATTTCATACGTGCAGAAAACATTGTATCAGCGGCCTTTATTTCTTAAGCTAGTGTCTAATTTCTAAATTAACTGCATCACGGAGTTAGCAAATAGAAAATACATTAAAAAATTCTCTGTCTCTATATAACGAACATAAGAACGAATCTAAGTCCGCAAAAGACGTAATACTCTATACCTACGTGGATATACTGTCAGGAGGCTACAGCCTTAATGTAGGTGGGTAAGTCAACCTTAAGTGAGAGGCGATAACGTCACAGGAAGGCTTAGCGGTCACGAGAGGAGTCTCGCTTGACGCTTCGCTTTCGGGGAGATGGGGATTTAGATGATATTGGCTTAAGAATTAGGGTTGCTACACTGGTAATGTCAGTTTGGTTTAATTCAGCAAATATAGGAATGTAATAGAAACACATTGTAAGCTTAATAGCAGCACGAAGTCTTGAAATGTGCCCGAAAAATGTTGGAAGTTCGAACACGTGGGACTTATTTGGCTTATCAGTAAATCCCGCCAAATGTCAGGCCATAGTTATAGGGAGCCCAAGGATGATGAGCAGACTGGACTTAAAGACCTTGCCACCTGTCGCTTTTGATAGCTCATATATTCCTTGGTGCTCTAGTGTCAAAAACCTAGGGCTTCACATTGACACTACTTTTAGTTGGCGAGTTCAAGTAAATTCGGTATCGCAGAAAGTCACAGGTACTCTTCGTGCTCTTTATCGCTTAAAGAACTTCCTTCCCTCCAAGACCAAGGCGATGCTCGTGCAAGCCTTAATTTTCCCAATTATCGACTATGGTGACGTGTGTTATTTCAGGACAGCCTGGACAACCAGGATACCCAGGACAACAAGGACAGCCTGGACAACCACGATACCCAGGACAACAAGGACATCCAGGACAGCCAGGTTACCCAGGATAGCCTGGACAACCAGGATACCCTGGACAACCAGGATACCCAGGACAACAAGGACAGCCAGGACAACAAGGACAGCCAGGACAACAAGGACAGCCAGGACAACAAGGACAGCCTGGACAACCAGGATACCCAGGATAACAAGGACAGCCAGGACAGCCAGGTTACCCAGGATAGCCTGGACAACCAGGATACCCTGGACAACCAGGATACCCAGGACAACAAGGACAGCCAGGACAACATGGACAGCCAGGACAGCCAGGTTACCCAGGACAACAAGGACAGCCTGGACAATCAGGATACCCAGGATAACAAGGACAGCCAGGACAGCCAGGATACCCAGGACAGCCTGGACAACCAGGATACCCAGGACAGCCTGGACAACCAGGATACCCAGGACAACGACAGCCTGGACAACCAGGATACCGAGGAACGCCTGGACAACCAGGATACCCAGGACAACAAGGACAGCCTGGACAACCAGGATACCCAGGACAGCCTGGACAACCAGGATACCCAGGACAGCCTGGACAACCAGGATACCCAAGACAACAAGGACAGCCTGGACAACCAGGATACCCAGGACAACAAGGATATCCAGGACAGCCAGGTTACCCAGGACAGCCTGGACAACCAGGATACCCAGGACAGCCTGGACAACCAGGATACCCAGGACAGCCTGGACAACCAGGATACCCAGGACAGCCTGGACAACCAGGATACTCAAGACAACAAGGACAGCCTGGACAACCAGGATACCCAGGACAGCCTGGACAACCAGGACAACCAGGATACCCTGGACAACCAGGATACCCAGGACAACAAGGACAGCCTGGTCAACCAGGATACCCAGGACAACAAGGACATCCAGGACAGCCAGGTTACCCAGGACAGCCTGGACAACCAGGATACCCAGGACAGCCTGGACAACTAGGATACCCAGGACAACAAGGACAGCCTGCAACCAGGATACCCAGGACAACAAGGACATCCAGGACAGCCAGGTTACCCAGGACAGCCAGGATACCCAGGACAACAAGGACAGCCTGGACAACCAGGATACCCAGGACAACAAGGACAGCCTGGACAACCAGGATACCCAGGACAACAAGGACAGCCTGGACAACCAGGATACCCAGGATAACAAGGACAGCCAGGATACCCAGGACAGCAAGGACAGCCAGGACAACAAGGACAGCCAGGACAACAAGGACAGCCAGGACAACAAGGACAGCCTGGACAACCAGGATACCCAGGATAACAAGGACAGCCAGGACAGCCAGGTTACCCAGGATAGCCTGGACAACCAGGATACCCTGGACAACCAGGATACCCAGGACAACAAGGACAGCCAGGACAACATGGACAGCCAGGACAGCCAGGTTACCCAGGACAACAAGGACAGCCTGGACAATCAGGATACCCAGGATAACAAGGACAGCCAGGACAGCCAGGATACCCAGGACAGCCTGGACAACCAGGATACCCAGGACAGCCTGGACAACCAGGATACCCAGGACAACGACAGCCTGGACAACCAGGATACCGAGGAACGCCTGGACAACCAGGATACCCAGGACAACAAGGACAGCCTGGACAACCAGGATACCCAGGACAGCCTGGACAACCAGGATACCCAGGACAGCCTGGACAACCAGGATACCCAAGACAACAAGGACAGCCTGGACAACCAGGATACCCAGGACAACAAGGATATCCAGGACAGCCAGGTTACCCAGGACAGCCTGGACAACCAGGATACCCAGGACAGCCTGGACAACCAGGATACCCAGGACAGCCTGGACAACCAGGATACCCAGGACAGCCTGGACAACCAGGATACTCAAGACAACAAGGACAGCCTGGACAACCAGGATACCCAGGACAGCCTGGACAACCAGGACAACCAGGATACCCTGGACAACCAGGATACCCAGGACAACAAGGACAGCCTGGTCAACCAGGATACCCAGGACAACAAGGACATCCAGGACAGCCAGGTTACCCAGGACAGCCTGGACAACCAGGATACCCAGGACAGCCTGGACAACTAGGATACCCAGGACAACAAGGACAGCCTGCAACCAGGATACCCAGGACAACAAGGACATCCAGGACAGCCAGGTTACCCAGGACAGCCAGGATACCCAGGACAACAAGGACAGCCTGGACAACCAGGATACCCAGGACAACAAGGACAGCCTGGACAACCAGGATACCCAGGACAACAAGGACAGCCTGGACAACCAGGATACCCAGGATAACAAGGACAGCCAGGATACCCAGGACAGCCTGGACAACCAGGATACCCAGGAGAGCCTGGACAACCAGGATACCCAGGACAGCCTGGACAACCAGGATACCCAGGACAACAAGGACAGCCTGGACAACCAGGATACCCAGGACAGCCTGGACAATCAGGATACCCAGGACAAGGTTACCCAGGACAGCCTGGACAACCAGGATACCCAGGACAGCCTGGACAACCAGGATACCCAGGACAGCCTGGACAACCAGGATACTCAAGACAACAAGGACAGCCTGGACAACCAGGATACCCAGGACAACAAGGACATCCAGGACAGCCAGGTTACCCAGGACAGCCTGGACAACCAGGATACCCAGGACAGCCTGGACAACCAGGATACCCAGGACAGCCTGGACAACCAGGATACCCAGGACAACAAGGACAGCCTGGACAACCAGGATACCCAGGACAACAAGGACAGCCTGGACAACCAGGATACCCAGGACAACAAGGACATCCAGGACAGCCAGGTTACCCAGGACAGCCTGGACAACCAGGATACCCAGGACAACAAGGACAGCCTGGACAACCAGGATACCCAGGACAGCCTGGACAACCAGGATACCCAGGACAACAAGGACAGCCTGGTTACCTAGGACAGCCTGGACAACCAGGACAACCAGGATACCCTGGACAACCAGGATACCCAGGACAACAAGGACAGCCTGGACAACCAGGATACCCAGGACAGCCTGGACAATCAGGATACCCAGGACAAGGTTACCCAGGACAGCCTGGACAACCAGGATACCCAGGACAGCCTGGACAACCAGGATACCCAGGACAACAAGGACAGCCTGGACAACCAGGATACCCAGGACAACAAGGACAGCCTGGACAACCAGGATACCCAGGACAGCCTGGACAACCAGGATACCCAGGACAACAAGGACAGCCTGGACAACCAGGATACCCAGGACAACAAGGACAGCCTGGACAACCACGATACCCAGGACAACAAGGACATCCAGGACAGCCAGGTTACCCAGGATAGCCTGGACAACCAGGACAACCAGGATACCCTGGACAACCAGGATACCCAGGATAACAAGGACAGCCAGGACAGCCAGGATACCCAGGACAGCCTGGACAACCAGGATACCCAGGACAACAAGGACAGCCTGGACAACCAGGATACCCAGGACAACAAGGACAGCCTGGACAACCAGGATACCCAGGATAACAAGGACAGCCAGGATACCCAGGACAGCCTGGACAACCAGGATACCCAGGACAACCAGGATACTCAAGACAACAAGGACAGCCTGGACAACCAGGATACCCAGGACAGCCTGGACAACCAGGACAACCAGGATACCCAGGACAACAAGGACAGCCTGGACAACTAGGATACCCAGGACAACAAGGACAGCCTGCAACCAGGATACCCAGGACAACAAGGACATCCAGGACAGCCAGGTTACCCAGGACAGCCAGGATACCCAGGACAACAAGGACAGCCTGGACAACCAGGATACCCAGGACAACAAGGACATCCAGGACAGCCAGGTTACCCAGGACAGCCAGGATACCCAGGACAACAAGGACAGCCTGGACAACCAGGATACCCAGGACAGCCTGGACAACCAGGATACCCAGGACAACAAGGACAGCCTGGACAACCAGGATACCCAGGACAGCCTGGACAACCAGGATACCCAGGACAGCCTGGACAACCAGGATACTCAAGACAACAAGGACAGCCTGGACAACCAGGATACCCAGGACAACAAGGACATCCAGGACAGCCAGGTTACCCAGGACAGCCTGGACAACCAGGATACCCAGGACAGCCTGGACAACCAGGATACCCAGGACAGCCTGGACAACCAGGATACCCAGGACAGCCTGGACAATCAGGATACCCAGGACAAGGTTACCCAGGACAGCCTGGACAACCAGGATACCCAGGACAGCCTGGACAACCAGGATACCCAGGACAACAAGGACAGCCTGGACAACCAGGATACCCAGGACAGCCTGGACAACCAGGATACCCAGGACAACAAGGACAGCCTGGACAACCAGGATACCCAGGACAGCCTGGACAACCAGGATACCCAGGACAACAAGGACATCCAGGACAGCCAGGTTACCCAGGACAGCCTGGACAACCAGGATACCCAGGACAGCCTGGACAACCAGGATACCCAGGACAGCCTGGACAACCAGGATACCCAGGACAACAAGGACAGCCTGGACAACCAGGATACCCAGGACAGCCTGGACAACCAGGATACCCAGGACAACAAGGACAGCCTGGACAACCAGGATACCCAGGACAACAAGGACAGCCTGTACAACCACGATACCCAGGACAACAAGGACATCCAGGACAGCCAGGTTACCCAGGATAGCCTGGACAACCAGGACAACCAGGATACCCTGGACAACCAGGATACCCAGGATAACAAGGACAGCCAGGACAGCCAGGATACCCAGGACAGCCTGGACAACCAGGATACCCAGGACAACAAGGACAGCCTGGACAACCAGGATACCCAGGACAACAAGGACATCCAGGACAGCCAGGTTACCCAGGACAGCCTGGACAACCAGGATACCCAGGACAGCCTGGACAACTAGGATACCCAGGACAACAAGGACAGCCTGGACAACCAGGATACCCAGGACAACAAGGACATCCAGGACAGCCAGGTTACCCAGGACAGCCTGGACAACCAGGACAACCAGGATACCCTGGACAACCAGGATACCCAGGACAACAAGGACAGCCAGGACAACCAGGATACCCAGGACAACAAGGTTACCCAGGACAGCCTGGACAACCAGGATACCCAGGACAGCCTGGACAACCAGGATACCCAGGACAACAAGGACAGCCTGGACAACCAGGATACCCAGGACAACAAGGACAGCCTGGACAACCAGGATACCCAGGACAGCCTGGACAACCAGGATACCCAGGACAACAAGGACAGCCTGGACAACCAGGATACCCAGGACAGCCTGGACAACCAGGATACCCAGGACAACAAGGACAGCCTGGACAACCACGATACCCAGGACAACAAGGACATCCAGGACAGCCAGGTTACCCAGGATAGCCTGGACAACCAGGATACCCTGGACAACCAGGATACCCAGGACAACAAGGACAGCCAGGACAACAAGGACAGCCAGGACAGCCAGGTTACCCAGGACAACAAGGACAGCCTGGACAACCAGGATACCCAGGATAACAAGGACAGCCAGGACAGCCAGGTTACCCAGGATAGCCTGGACAACCACGATACCCAGGACAACAAGGACATCCAGGACAGCCAGGATACCCAGGACAACAAGGACATCCAGGACAGCCTGGACAACCAGGATACCCAGGACAACAAGGACAGCCTGGACAACCAGGATACCCAGGACAGCCTGGACAACCAGGATACCCAGGACAACAAGGACAGCCTGGACAACCACGATACCCAGGACAACAAGGACATCCAGGACAGCCAGGTTACCCAGGATAGCCTGGACAACCAGGATACCCTGGACAACCAGGATACCCAGGACAACAAGGACAGCCAGGACAACAAGGACAGCCAGGACAGCCAGGTTACCCAGGACAACAAGGACAGCCTGGACAACCAGGATACCCAGGATAACAAGGACAGCCAGGACAGCCAGGTTACCCAGGATAGCCTGGACAACCACGATACCCAGGACAACAAGGACATCCAGGACAGCCAGGATACCCAGGACAACAAGGACATCCAGGACAGCCAGGTTACCCAGGACAGCCTGGACAATCAGGATACCCAGGACAAGGATACCCAGGACAGCCTGGACAACCAGGATACCCAGGACAGCCTGGACAACCAGGATACCCAGGACAACAAGGACAGCCTGGACAACCAGGATACCCAGGACAGCCTGGACAACCAGGATACCCAGGACAACAAGGACAGCCAGGATACCCAGGACAGCCTGGACAACCAGGATACCCAGGACAGCCTGGACAACCAGGATACCCAGGACAGCCTGGACAACCAGGATACCCAGGACAACAAGGACAGCCTGGACAACCAGGATACCCAGGATAACAAGGACAGCCAGGTTACCCAGGACAGCCTGGACAACCAGGATACCCAGGACAGCCTGGACAACTAGGATACCCAGGACAACAAGGACAGCCTGCAACCAGGATACCCAGGACAACAAGGACAGCCTGGACAACCAGGATACCCAGGACAACAAGGACAGCCTGGACAACCAGGATACCCAGGACAGCCTGGACAACCAGGATACCCAGGACAACAAGGACAGCCTGGACAACCAGGATACCCAGGACAGCCTGGACAACCAGGATACCCAGGACAACAAGGACAGCCTGGACAACCACGATACCCAGGACAACAAGGACATCCAGGACAGCCAGGTTACCCAGGATAGCCTGGACAACCAGGATACCCTGGACAACCAGGATACCCAGGACAACAAGGACAGCCAGGACAACAAGGACAGCCAGGACAGCCAGGTTACCCAGGACAACAAGGACAGCCTGGACAACCAGGATACCCAGGATAACAAGGACAGCCAGGACAGCCAGGTTACCCAGGATAGCCTGGACAACCACGATACCCAGGACAACAAGGACATCCAGGACAGCCAGGTTACCCAGGATAGCCTGGACAACCAGGACAACCAGGATACCCTGGACAACCAGGATACCCAGGATAACAAGGACAGCCAGGACAGCCAGGATACCCAGGACAGCCTGGACAACCAGGATACCCAGGACAACAAGGACAGCCTGGACAACCAGGATACCCAGGACAACAAGGACATCCAGGACAGCCAGGTTACCCAGGACAGCCTGGACAACCAGGATACCCAGGACAGCCTGGACAACCAGGATACCCAGGACAACAAGGACAGCCTGGACAACCAGGATACCCAGGACAACAAGGACAGCCTGGACAACCAGGATACCCAGGACAGCCTGGACAACCAGGATACCCAGGACAACAAGGACAGCCTGGACAACCAGGATACCCAGGACAGCCTGGACAACCAGGATACCCAGGACAACAAGGACAGCCTGGACAACCACGATACCCAGGACAACAAGGACATCCAGGACAGCCAGGTTACCCAGGATAGCCTGGACAACCAGGATACCCTGGACAACCAGGATACCCAGGACAACAAGGACAGCCTGGACAACCACGATACCCAGGACAACAAGGACATCCAGGACAGCCAGGTTACCCAGGATAGCCTGGACAACCAGGATACCCTGGACAACCAGGATACCCAGGAAGACAAGGACAGCCAGGACAACAAGGACAGCCAGGACAGCCAGGTTACCCAGGACAACAAGGACAGCCTGGACAACCAGGATACCCAGGATAACAAGGACAGCCAGGACAGCCAGGTTACCCAGGATAGCCTGGACAACCACGATACCCAGGACAACAAGGACATCCAGGACAGCCAGGTTACCCAGGATAGCCTGGACAACCAGGACAACCAGGATACCCTGGACAACCAGGATACCCAGGATAACAAGGACAGCCAGGACAGCCAGGATACCCAGGACAGCCTGGACAACCAGGATACCCAGGACAACAAGGACAGCCTGGACAACCAGGATACCCAGGACAACAAGGACATCCAGGACAGCCAGGTTACCCAGGACAGCCTGGAC
Organism: Hemaris fuciformis; assembly: GCA_907164795.1. NCBI lineage: Eukaryota > Metazoa > Arthropoda > Insecta > Lepidoptera > Sphingidae > Hemaris > Hemaris fuciformis. The sequence goes on from OU015454.1 coordinate 5,875,181, forward strand.
AACCAGGATACCCAGGACAGCCTGGACAACCAGGATACCCAGGACAGCCTGGACAACCAGGATACCCAGGACAACAAGGACAGCCTGGACAACCAGGACAACCAGGATACCCAGGACAACAAGGACAGCCTGGTCAACCAGGATACCCAGGACAACAAGGACATCCAGGACAGCCAGGTTACCCAGGACAGCCTGGACAACCAGGATACCCAGGACAGCCTGGACAACTAGGATACCCAGGACAACAAGGACAGCCTGCAACCAGGATACCCAGGACAACAAGGACATCCAGGACAGCCAGGTTACCCAGGACAGCCAGGATACCCAGGACAACAAGGACAGCCTGGACAACCAGGATACCCAGGACAACAAGGACAGCCTGGACAACCAGGATACCCAGGACAACAAGGACAGCCTGGACAACCAGGATACCCAGGATAACAAGGACAGCCAGGATACCCAGGACAGCCTGGACAACCAGGATACCCAGGACAGCCTGGACAACCAGGATACCCAGGACAGCCTGGACAACCAGGATACCCAGGACAACAAGGACAGCCTGGACAACCAGGATACCCAGGATAACAAGGACAGCCAGGATACCCAGGACAGCCTGGACAACCAGGATACCCAGGACAGCCTGGACAACCAGGATACCCAGGACAGCCTGGACAACCAGGATACCCAGGACAACAAGAACAGCCTGGACAACCAGGATACCCAGGATAACAAGGACAGCCAGGATACCCAGGACAGCCTGGACAACCAAGATACCCAGGACAGCCTGGACAACCAGGATACCCAGGACAACAAGGACAGCCTGGACAACCAGGATACCCAGGACAGCCTGGACAATCAGGATACCCAGGACAAGGTTACCCAGGACAGCCTGGACAACCAGGATACCCAGGACAGCCTGGACAACCAGGATACCCAGGACAGCCTGGACAACCAGGATACTCAAGACAACAAGGACAGCCTGGACAACCAGGATACCCAGGACAGCCTGGACAACCAGGACAACCAGGATACCCAGGACAACAAGGACAGCCTGGTCAACCAGGATACCCAGGACAACAAGGACATCCAGGACAGCCAGGTTACCCAGGACAGCCTGGACAACCAGGATACCCAGGACAGCCTGGACAACTAGGATACCCAGGACAACAAGGACAGCCTGCAACCAGGATACCCAGGACAACAAGGACAGCCTGGACAACCAGGATACCCAGGACAACAAGGACAGCCTGGACAACCAGGATACCCAGGACAACAAGGACAGCCTGGACAACCAGGATACCCAGGACAGCCTGGACAACCAGGATACCCAGGACAACAAGGACAGCCTGGACAACCACGATACCCAGGACAACAAGGACATCCAGGACAGCCAGGTTACCCAGGATAGCCTGGACAGCCAGGTTACCCAGGATAGCCTGGACAACCAGGATACCCTGGACAACCAGGATACCCAGGACAACAAGGACAGCCAGGACAACAAGGACAGCCAGGACAGCCAGGTTACCCAGGACAACAAGGACAGCCTAGACAACCAGGATACCCAGGATAACAAGGACAGCCAGGACAGCCAGGTTACCCAGGATAGCCTGGACAACCACGATACCCAGGACAACAAGGACATCCAGGACAGCCAGGTTACCCAGGATAGCCTGGACAACCAGGACAACCAGGATACCCTGGACAACCAGGATACCCAGGATAACAAGGACAGCCAGGACAGCCAGGATACCCAGGACAGCCTGGACAACCAGGATACCCAGGACAACAAGGACAGCCTGGACAACCAGGATACCCAGGACAACAAGGACATCCAGGACAGCCAGGTTACCCAGGACAGCCTGGACAACCAGGATACCCAGGACAGCCTGGACAACCAGGATACCCAGGACAACAAGGACAGCCTGGACAACCAGGATACCCAGGACAACAAGGACAGCCTGGACAACCTTGATACCCAGGACAGCCTGGACAACCAGGATACCCAGGACAACAAGGACAGCCTGGACAACCACGATACCCAGGACAACAAGGACATCCAGGACAGCCAGGTTACCCAGGATAGCCTGGACAACCAGGATACCCTGGACAACCAGGATACCCAGGACAACAAGGACAGCCAGGACAACAAGGACAGCCAGGACAGCCAGGTTACCCAGGACAACAAGGACAGCCTGGACAACCAGGATACCCAGGATAACAAGGACAGCCAGGACAGCCAGGTTACCCAGGATAGCCTGGACAACCACGATACCCAGGACAACAAGGACATCCAGGACAGCCAGGTTACCCAGGATAGCCTGGACAACCAGGACAACCAGGATACCCTGGACAACCAGGATACCCAGGATAACAAGGACAGCCAGGATACCCAGGACAACAAGGACATCCAGGACAGCCAGGTTACCCAGGACAGCCAGGATACCCAGGACAACAAGGACAGCCTGGACAACCAGGATACCCAGGACAACAAGGACAGCCTGGACAACCAGGATACCCAGGACAACAAGGACAGCCTGGACAACCAGGATACCCAGGATAACAAGGACAGCCAGGATACCCAGGACAGCCTGGACAACCAGGATACCCAGGACAGCCTGGACAACCAGGATACCCAGGACAGCCTGGACAACCAGGATACCCAGGACAACAAGGACAGCCTGGACAACCAGGATACCCAGGATAACAAGGACAGCCAGGATACCCAGGACAGCCTGGACAACCAGGATACCCAGGACAGCCTGGACAACCAGGATACCCAGGACAACAAGGACAGCCTGGACAACCAGGATACCCAGGATAACAAGGACAGCCAGGATACCCAGGACAGCCTGGACAACCAAGATACCCAGGACAGCCTGGACAACCAGGATACCCAGGACAACAAGGACAGCCTGGACAACCAGGATACCCAGGACAGCCTGGACAATCAGGATACCCAGGACAAGGTTACCCAGGACAGCCTGGACAACCAGGATACCCAGGATAACAAGGACAGCCAGGATACCCAGGACAGCCTGGACAACCAGGATACCCAGGACAGCCTGGACAACCAGGATACCCAGGACAGCCTGGACAACCAGGATACCCAGGACAACAAGGACAGCCTGGACAACCAGGATACCCAGGATAACAAGGACAGCCAGGATACCCAGGACAGCCTGGACAACCAGGATACCCAGGACAGCCTGGACAACCAGGATACCCAGGACAGCCTGGACAACCAGGATACCCAGGACAACAAGGACAGCCTGGACAACCAGGATACCCAGGATAACAAGGACAGCCAGGATACCCAGGACAGCCTGGACAACCAAGATACCCAGGACAGCCTGGACAACCAGGATACCCAGGACAACAAGGACAGCCTGGACAACCAGGATACCCAGGACAGCCTGGACAATCAGGATACCCAGGACAACAAGGACATCTAGGACAACCAGGATACCCTGGACAACCAGGATACCCAGGACAACAAGGACAGCCTGGACAACCAGGATACCCAGGACAGCCTGGACAACCAGGATACCCAGGACAACCAGGACAACAAGGACATCCAGGACAGCCAGGTTACCCAGGACAGCCTGGACAACCAGGACAACCAGGATACCCAGGACAACAAGGACAGCCTGGACAACCAGGATACCCAGGACAACAAGAACAGCCTGGACAACCACGATACCCAGGACAGCCAGGACAATCAGGATACCCAGGACAAGGTTACCCAGGACACCCTGGACAACCAGGATACCCAGGACAGCCAGGTTACCCAGGACAGCCTGGACAACCAGGACAAACAGGATACCCTGGACAACCAGGATACCCAGGACAACAAGGACAGCCTGGACAACCAGGATACCCAGGACAGCCTGGACAATCAGGATACCCAGGACAAGGTTACCCAGGACAGCCTGGACAACCAGGATACCCAGGACAGCCTGGACAACCAGGATACCCAGGACAACAAGGACAGCCTGGACAACCAGGACAACCAGGATACCCTGGACATCCAGGATACCCAGGACAACAAGGACAGCCAGGACAGCCAGGTTACCCAGGACAACAAGGACAGCCTGGACAACCAGGATACCCAGGACAGCCTGGACAACCAGGATACCCAGGACAGCCTGGACAACCAGGATACCCAGGACAACAAGGTTACCCAGGACAGCCTGGACAACCAGGACAACCAGGATACCCAGGACAGCCTGGACAACCAGGATACCCAGGACAACAAGGACAGCCTGGACAACCAGGATACCCAGGACAACCAGGATACCCAGGACAGCCTGGACAACCAGGATACCCAGGACAACAAGGACAGCCGGACAACCAGGATACCCAGGACAGCCTGGACAACCAGGATACCCAGGACAGCCTGGACAACCAGGATACCCAGGACAACAAGGATACCCAGGACAGCCTGGACAACCAGGATACCCAGGACAGCCTGGACAACCAGGATACCCAGGACAACAAGGACAGCCTGGACAACCAGGATACCCAGGACAACAAGGACAGCCTGGACAACCAGGATACCCAGGACAGCCTGGACAACCAGGATACCCAGGACAACAAGGTTACCCAGGACAGCCTGGACAACCAGGACAACCAGGATACCCAGGACAGCCTGGACAACCAGGATACCCAGGACAACAAGGACAGCCTGGACAACCAGGATACCCAGGACAACCAGGATACCCAGGACAGCCTGGACAACCAGGATACCCAGGACAACAAGGACAGCCGGACAACCAGGATACCCAGGACAGCCTGGACAACCAGGATACCCAGGACAGCCTGGACAACCAGGATACCCAGGACAACAAGGATACCCAGGACAGCCTGGACAACCAGGATACCCAGGACAGCCTGGACAACCAGGATACCCAGGACAACAAGGACAGCCTGGACAACCAGGATACCCAGGACAACAAGGACAGCCTGGACAACCAGGATACCCAGGACAGCCTGGACAACCAGGATACCCAGGACAACAAGGACAGCCTGGACAACCACGATACCCAGGACAACAAGGACATCCAGGACAGCCAGGTCACCCAGGATAGCCTGGACAACCAGGATACCCTGGACAACCAGGATACCCAGGACAACAAGGACAGCCAGGACAACAAGGACAGCCAGGACAGCCAGGTTACCCAGGACAACAAGGACAGCCTGGACAACCAGGATACCCAGGATAACAAGGACAGCCAGGACAGCCAGGTTACCCAGGATAGCCTGGACAACCAGGATACCCTGGACAACCAGGATACCCAGGACAACAAGGACAGCCAGGACAACAAGGACAGCCAGGACAGCCAGGTTACCCAGGACAACAAGGACAGCCTGGACAATCAGGATACCCAGGATAACAAGGACAGCCTGGACAACCAGGATACCCAGGACAGCCTGGACAACCAGGATACCCAGGACAACAAGGACAGCCTGGACAACCACGATACCCAGGACAACAAGGACATCCAGGACAGCCAGGTTACCCAGGATAGCCTGGACAACCAGGATACCCTGGACAACCAGGATACCCAGGACAGCCTGGACAACCAGGATACCCAGGACAACAAGGACAGCCTGGACAACCAGGATACCCAGGACAACAAGGTTACCCAGGACAGCCTGGACAACCAGGATACCCAGGACAGCCTGGACAACCAGGATACCCAGGACAACAAGGACAGCCTGGACAACCAGGATACCCAGGACAACAAGGACAGCCTGGACAACCAGGATACCCAGGACAGCCTGGACAACCAGGATACCCAGGACAACAAGGACAGCCTGGACAACCAGGATACCCAGGACAGCCTGGACAACCAGGATACCCAGGACAACAAGGACAGCCTGGACAACCACGATACCCAGGACAACAAGGACATCCAGGACAGCCAGGTTACCCAGGATAGCCTGGACAACCAGGATACCCTGGACAACCAGGATACCCAGGACAACAAGGACAGCCAGGACAACAAGGACAGCCAGGACAGCCAGGTTACCCAGGACAACCAGGACAACCAGGATACCCAGGACAGCCTGGACAACCAGGATACCCAGGACAACAAGGACAGCCTGGACAACCAGGATACCCAGGACAACCAGGATACCCAGGACAGCCTGGACAACCAGGATACCCAGGACAACAAGGACATCCAGGACAGCCAGGTTACCCAGGATAGCCTGGACAACCAGGATACCCTGGACAACCAGGATACCCAGGACAGCCTGGACAACCAGGATACCCAGGACAACAAGGACAGCCTGGACAACCAGGATACCCAGGACAACAAGGACATCCAGGACAACCAGGATACCCTGGACAACCAGGATACCCAGGACAACAAGGACAGCCTGGACAACCAGGATACCCAGGACAGCCTGGACAATCAGGATACCCAGGACAGCCTGGACAATCAGGATACCCAGGACAAGGTTACCCAGGACAGCCTGGACAACCAGGATACCCAGGACAGCCTGGACAACCAGGATACCCAGGACAACAAGGACAGCCTGGACAACCAGGATACCCAGGACAGCCTGGACAACCAGGATACCCAGGACAACAAGGACAGCCTGGACAACCAGGATACCCAGGACAAGGTTACCCAGGACAGCCTGGACAACCAGGATACCCAGGACAGCCTGGACAACCAGGATACCCAGGACAACAAGGACAGCCTGGACAACCAGGATACCCAGGACAGCCTGGACAACCAGGATACCCAGGACAACAAGGACAGCCTGGACAACCAGGATACCCAGGACAGCCTGGACAACCAGGATACCCAGGACAACAAGGACATCCAGGACAGCCAGGTTACCCAGGACAGCCTGGACAACCAGGATACCCAGGACAGCCTGGACAACCAGGATACCCAGGACAGCCTGGACAACCAGGATACCCAGGACAACAAGGACAGCCTGGACAACCAGGATACCCAGGACAGCCAGGTTACCCAGGACAGCCTGGACAACCAGGATACCCAGGACAGCCTGGACAACCAGGATACCCAGGACAGCCTGGACAACCAGGATACCCAGGACAACAAGGACAGCCTGGACAACCAGGATACCCAGGACAACAAGGACAGCCTGGACAACCAGGATACCCAGGACAACAAGGACATCCAGGACAGCCAGGTTACCCAGGACAGCCTGGACAACCAGGATACCCAGGACAACAAGGACAGCCTGGACAACCAGGATACCCAGGACAGCCTGGACAACCAGGATACCCAGGACAACAAGGACAGCCTGGACAACCAGGATACCCAGGACAGCCTGGACAATCAGGATACCCAGGACAAGGTTACCCAGGACAGCCTGGACAACCAGGATACCCAGGACAGCCTGGACAATCAGGATACCCAGGACAAGGTTACCCAGGACAGCCTGGACAACCAGGATACCCAGGACAGCCTGGACAACCAGGATACCCAGGACAACAAGGACAGCCTGGACAACCACGATACCCAGGACAACAAGGACATCCAGGACAGCCAGGTTACCCAGGATAGCCTGGACAACCAGGATACCCTGGACAACCAGGATACCCAGGACAACAAGGACAGCCAGGACAACAAGGACAGCCAGGACAGCCAGGTTACCCAGGACAACAAGGACAGCCTGGACAACCAGGATACCCAGGATAACAAGGACAGCCAGGACAGCCAGGTTACCCAGGATAGCCTGGACAACCAGGATACCCTGGACAACCAGGATACCCAGGACAACAAGGACAGCCAGGACAACAAGGACAGCCAGGACAGCCAGGTTACCCAGGACAACAAGGACAGCCTGGACAATCAGGATACCCAGGATAACAAGGACAGCCTGGACAACCAGGATACCCAGGACAGCCTGGACAACCAGGATACCCAGGACAACAAGGACAGCCTGGACAACCACGATACCCAGGACAACAAGGACATCCAGGACAGCCAGGTTACCCAGGATAGCCTGGACAACCAGGATACCCTGGACAACCAGGATACCCAGGACAGCCTGGACAACCAGGATACCCAGGACAACAAGGACAGCCTGGACAACCAGGATACCCAGGACAACAAGGACATCCAGGACAACCAGGATACCCTGGACAACCAGGATACCCAGGACAACAAGGACAACCTGGACAACCAGGATACCCAGGACAGCCTGGACAATCAGGATACCCAGGACAGCCTGGACAATCAGGATACCCAGGACAAGGTTACCCAGGACAGCCTGGACAACCAGGATACCCAGGACAGCCTGGACAACCAGGATACCCAGGACAACAAGGACAGCCTGGACAACCAGGATACCCAGGACAGCCTGGACAACCAGGATACCCAGGACAACAAGGACAGCCTGGACAACCAGGATACCCAGGACAAGGTTACCCAGGACAGCCTGGACAACCAGGATACCCAGGACAGCCTGGACAACCAGGATACCCAGGACAACAAGGACAGCCTGGACAACCAGGATACCCAGGACAGCCTGGACAACCAGGATACCCAGGACAACAAGGACAGCCTGGACAACCAGGATACCCAGGACAGCCTGGACAACCAGGATACCCAGGACAACAAGGACATCCAGGACAGCCAGGTTACCCAGGACAGCCTGGACAACCAGGATACCCAGGACAGCCTGGACAACCAGGATACCCAGGACAGCCTGGACAACCAGGATACCCAGGACAACAAGGACAGCCTGGACAACCAGGATACCCAGGACAGCCTGGACAACCAGGATACCCAGGACAACAAGGACAGCCTGGACAACCAGGATACCCAGGACAACAAGGACAGCCTGGACAACCACGATACCCAGGACAACAAGGACATCCAGGACAGCCAGGTTACCCAGGATAGCCTGGACAACCAGGACAACCAGGATACCCTGGACAACCAGGATACCCAGGATAACAAGGACAGCCAGGACAGCCAGGATACCCAGGACAGCCTGGACAACCAGGATACCCAGGACAACAAGGACAGCCTGGACAACCAGGATACCCAGGACAACAAGGACAGCCTGGACAACCAGGATACCCAGGATAACAAGGACAGCCAGGATACCCAGGACAGCCTGGACAACCAGGATACCCAGGACAACAAGGACAGCCTGGACAACCAGGATACCCAGGACAACAAGGACAGCCTGGACAACCAGGATACCCAGGACAACAAGGACATCCAGGACAGCCAGGTTACCCAGGACAGCCTGGACAACCAGGATACCCAGGACAGCCTGGACAACTAGGATACCCAGGACAACAAGGACAGCCTGGACAACCAGGATACCCAGGACAACAAGGACATCCAGGACAGCCAGGTTACCCAGGACAGCCTGGACAACCAGGACAACCAGGATACCCTGGACAACCAGGATACCCAGGACAACAAGGACAGCCTGGACAACCAGGATACCCAGGACAACCAGGATACCCAGGACAGCCTGGACAACCAGGATACCCAGGACAACAAGGACAGCCTGGACAACCAGGATACCCAGGACAACAAGGACAGCCTGGACAACCAGGATACCCAGGACAGCCTGGACAACCAGGATACCCAGGACAACAAGGACAGCCTGGACAACCAGGATACCCAGGACAGCCTGGACAACCAGGATACCCAGGACAACAAGGACAGCCTGGACAACCACGATACCCAGGACAACAAGGACATCCAGGACAGCCAGGTTACCCAGGATAGCCTGGACAACCAGGATACCCTGGACAACCAGGATACCCAGGACAACAAGGACAGCCAGGACAACAAGGACAGCCAGGACAGCCAGGTTACCCAGGACAACAAGGACAGCCTGGACAACCAGGATACCCAGGATAACAAGGACAGCCAGGACAGCCAGGTTACCCAGGATAGCCTGGACAACCACGATACCCAGGACAACAAGGACATCCAGGACAGCCAGGTTACCCAGGACAACCAGGATACCCAGGATAACAAGGACAGCCAGGACAGCCAGGATACCCAGGACAGCCTGGACAACCAGGATACCCAGGACAGCCTGGACAACCAGGATACCCAGGACAACAAGGACAGCCTGGACAACCAGGATACCCAGGACAGCCTGGACAACCAGGATACCCAGGACAACAAGGACAGCCTGGACAACCAGGATACCCAGGACAGCCTGGACAACCAGGATACCTAGGACAGCCTGGACAACCAGGATACTCAAGACAACAAGGACAGCCTGGACAACCAGGATACCCAGGACAACAAGGACATCCAGGACAGCCAGGTTACCCAGGACAGCCTGGACAACCAGGATACCCAGGACAGCCTGGACAACCAGGATACCCAGGACAACAAGGACAGCCTGGACAACCAGGATACCCAGGACAACAAGGACAGCCTGGACAACCAGGATACCCAGGACAACAAGGACATCCAGGACAGCCAGGTTACCCAGGACAGCCTGGACAACCAGGATACCCAGGACAACAAGGACAGCCTGGACAACCAGGATACCCAGGACAGCCTGGACAACCAGGATACCCAGGACAACAAGGACAGCCTGGTTACCTAGGACAGCCTGGACAACCATCACAACCAGGATACCCTGGACAACCAGGATACCCAGGACAACAAGGACAGCCTGGACAACCAGGATACCCAGGACAGCCTGGACAATCAGGATACCCAGGACAAGGTTACCCAGGACAGCCTGGACAACCAGGATACCCAGGACAGCCTGGACAACCAGGATACCCAGGACAACAAGGACAGCCTGGACAACCAGGATACCCAGGACAACAAGGACAGCCTGGACAACCAGGATACCCAGGACAGCCTGGACAACCAGGATACCCAGGACAACAAGGACAGCCTGGACAACCAGGATACCCAGGACAACAAGGACAGCCTGGACAACCACGATACCCAGGACAACAAGGACATCCAGGACAGCCAGGTTACCCAGGACAGCCTGGACAACCAGGACAACCAGGATACCCTGGACAACCAGGATACCCAGGATAACAAGGACAGCCAGGACAGCCAGGATACCCAGGACAGCCTGGACAACCAGGATACCCAGGACAACAAGGACAGCCTGGACAACCAGGATACCCAGGACAACAAGGACAGCCTGGACAACCAGGATACCCAGGATAACAAGGACAGCCAGGATACCCAGGACAGCCTGGACAACCAGGATACCCAGGACAACAAGGACAGCCTGGACAACCAGGATACCCAGGACAACAAGGACAGCCTGGACAACCAGGATACCCAGGACAACAAGGACATCCAGGACAGCCAGGTTACCCAGGACAGCCTGGACAACCAGGATACCCAGGACAGCCTGGACAACTAGGATACCCAGGACAACAAGGACAGCCTGGACAACCAGGATACCCAGGACAACAAGGACATCCAGGACAGCCAGGTTACCCAGGACAGCCTGGACAACCAGGACAACCAAGATACCCAGGACAGCCTGGACAACCAGGATACCCAGGACAGCCTGGACAACCAGGATACCCAGGACAACAAGGACAGCCTGGACAACCAGGATACCCAGGACAACAAGGACATCCAGGACAGCCAGGTTACCCAGGACAGCCTGGACAACCAGGATACCCAGGACAGCCTGGACAACCAGGATACCCAGGACAGCCTGGACAACCAGGATACCCAGGACAACAAGGACAGCCTGGACAACCAGGATACCCAGGACAACAAGGACAGCCTGGACAACCAGGATACCCAGGACAACAAGGACATCCAGGACAGCCAGGACCCAGGACAGCCTGGACAACCAGGATACCCAGGACAGCCTGGACAACCAGGATACCCAGGACAGCCTGGACAACCAGGATACCCAGGACAACAAGGACAGCCTGGACAACCAGGATACCCAGGACAACAAGGACATCCAGGACAACCAGGATACCCTGGACAACCAGGATACCCAGGACAACAAGGACATCCAGGACAACCAAGATACCCTGGACAACCAGGATACCCAGGACAACAAGGACAGCCTGGACAACCAGGATACCCAGGACAACAAGGACAGCCTGGACAACCAGGATACCCAGGACAACAAGGACAGCCTGGACAACCAGGATACCCAGGACAGCCTGGACAACCAGGATACCCAGGACAACAAGGACAGCCTGGACAACCACGATACCCAGGACAACAAGGACATCCAGGACAGCCAGGTTACCCAGGATAGCCTGGACAACCAGGATACCCTGGACAACCAGGATACCCAGGACAACAAGGACAGCCAGGACAACAAGGACAGCCAGGACAGCCAGGTTACCCAGGACAACCAGGACAACCAGGATACCCAGGACAGCCTGGACAACAAGGACAGCCTGGACAACCAGGATACCCAGGACAGCCTGGACAACCAGGATACCCAGGACAACAAGGACAGCCTGGACAACCAGGATACCCAGGACAGCCTGGACAACCAGGATACCCAGGACAACAAGGACAGCCTGGACAACCACGATACCCAGGACAACAAGGACATCCAGGACAGCCAGGTTACCCAGGATAGCCTGGACAACCAGGATACCCTGGACAACCAGGATACCCAGGACAACAAGGACAGCCTGGACAACCAGGATACCCAGGACAACAAGGACATCCAGGACAACCAGGATACCCTGGACAACCAGGATACCCAGGACAACAAGGACAGCCTGGACAACCAGGATACCCAGGACAGCCTGGACAATCAGGATACCCAGGACAGCCTGGACAATCAGGATACCCAGGACAAGGTTACCCAGGACAGCCTGGACAACCAGGATACCCAGGACAGCCTGGACAACCAGGATACCCAGGACAACAAGGACAGCCTGGACAACCAGGATACCCAGGACAGCCTGGACAACCAGGATACCCAGGACAAGGTTACCCAGGACAGCCTGGACAACCAGGATACCCAGGACAGCCTGGACAACCAGGATACCCAGGACAACAAGGACAGCCTGGACAACCAGGATACCCAGGACAGCCTGGACAACCAGGATACCCAGGACAACAAGGACAGCCTGGACAACCAGGATACCCAGGACAGCCTGGACAACCAGGATACCCAGGACAACAAGGACATCCAGGACAGCCAGGTTACCCAGGACAGCCTGGACAACCAGGATACCCAGGACAGCCTGGACAACCAGGATACCCAGGACAGCCTGGACAACCAGGATACCCAGGACAACAAGGACAGCCTGGACAACCAGGATACCCAGGACAGCCTGGACAACCAGGATACCCAGGACAACAAGGACAGCCTGGACAACCAGGATACCCAGGACAACAAGGACAGCCTGGACAACCACGATACCCAGGACAACAAGGACATCCAGGACAGCCAGGTTACCCAGGATAGCCTGGACAACCAGGACAACCAGGATACCCTGGACAACCAGGATACCCAGGATAACAAGGACAGCCAGGACAGCCAGGATACCCAGGACAGCCTGGACAACCAGGATACCCAGGACAACAAGGACAGCCTGGACAACCAGGATACCCAGGACAACAAGGACAGCCTGGACAACCAGGATACCCAGGATAACAAGGACAGCCAGGATACCCAGGACAGCCTGGACAACCAGGATACCCAGGACAACAAGGATAGCCTGGACAACCAGGATACCCAGGACAACAAGGACAGCCTGGACAACCAGGATACCCAGGACAACAAGGACATCCAGGACAGCCAGGTTACCCAGGACAGCCTGGACAACCAGGATACCCAGGACAGCCTGGACAACTAGGATACCCAGGACAACAAGGACAGCCTGGACAACCAGGATACCCAGGACAACAAGGACATCCAGGACAGCCAGGTTACCCAGGACAGCCTGGACAACCAGGACAACCAGGATACCCTGGACAACCAGGATACCCAGGACAACAAGGACAGCCTGGACAACCAGGATACCCAGGACAACAAGGTTACCCAGGACAGCCTGGACAACCAGGATACCCAGGACAGCCTGGACAACCAGGATACCCAGGACAACAAGGACAGCCTGGACAACCAGGATACCCAGGACAACAAGGACAGCCTGGACAACCAGGATACCCAGGACAGCCTGGACAACCAGGATACCCAGGACAACAAGGACAGCCTGGACAACCAGGATACCCTGGACAGCCTGGACAACCAGGATACCCAGGACAACAAGGACAGCCTGGACAACCACGATACCCAGGACAACAAGGACATCCAGGACAGCCAGGTTACCCAGGATAGCCTGGACAACCAGGATACCCTGGACAACCAGGATACCCAGGACAACAAGGACAGCCTGGACAACCAGGATACCCAGGACAACAAGGACATCCAGGACAGCCAGGTTACCCAGGACAGCCTGGACAACCAGGATACCCAGGACAGCCTGGACAACCAGGATACCCAGGACAGCCTGGACAACCAGGATACCCAGGACAACAAGGACAGCCTGGACAACCAGGATACCCAGGACAACAAGGACAGCCTGGACAACCAGGATACCCAGGACAACAAGGACATCCAGGACAGCCAGGTTACCCAGGACAGCCTGGACAACCAGGATACCCAGGACAACAAGGACAGCCTGGACAACCAGGATACCCAGGACAACAAGGACAGCCTGGACAACCAGGATACCCAGGATAACAAGGACAGCCAGGATACCCAGGACAGCCTGGACAACCAGGATACCCAGGACAACAAGGACAGCCTGGACAACCAGGATACCCAGGACAACAAGGACAGCCTGGACAACCAGGATACCCAGGACAACAAGGACATCCAGGACAGCCAGGTTACCCAGGACAGCCTGGACAACCAGGATACCCAGGACAGCCTGGACAACCAGGATACCCAGGACAGCCTGGACAACCAGGATACCCAGGACAACAAGGACAGCCTGGACAACCAGGATACCCAGGACAACAAGGACAGCCTGGACAACCAGGATACCCAGGACAACAAGGACATCCAGGACAGCCAGGTTACCCAGGACAGCCTGGACAACCAGGATACCCAGGACAACAAGGACAGCCTGGACAACCAGGATACCCAGGACAGCCTGGACAACCAGGATACCCAGGACAACAAGGACAGCCTGGACAACCAGGATACCCAGGACAGCCTGGACAATCAGGATACCCAGGACAAGGTTACCCAGGACAGCCTGGACAACCAGGATACCCAGGACAGCCTGGACAATCAGGATACCCAGGACAAGGTTACCCAGGACAGCCTGGACAACCAGGATACCCAGGACAGCCTGGACAACCAGGATACCCAGGACAACAAGGACAGCCTGGACAACCACGATACCCAGGACAACAAGGACATCCAGGACAGCCAGGTTACCCAGGATAGCCTGGACAACCAGGATACCCTGGACAACCAGGATACCCAGGACAACAAGGACAGCCAGGACAACAAGGACAGCCAGGACAGCCAGGTTACCCAGGACAACAAGGACAGCCTGGACAACCAGGATACCCAGGATAACAAGGACAGCCAGGACAGCCAGGTTACCCAGGATAGCCTGGACAACCAGGATACCCTGGACAACCAGGATACCCAGGACAACAAGGACAGCCAGGACAACAAGGACAGCCAGGTTACCCAGGACAACAAGGACAGCCTGGACAATCAGGATACCCAGGATAACAAGGACAGCCTGGACAACCAGGATACCCAGGACAGCCTGGACAACCAGGATACCCAGGACAACAAGGACAGCCTGGACAACCACGATACCCAGGACAACAAGGACATCCAGGACAGCCAGGTTACCCAGGATAGCCTGGACAACCAGGATACCCTGGACAACCAGGATACCCAGGACAGCCTGGACAACCAGGATACCCAGGACAACAAGGACAGCCTGGACAACCAGGATACCCAGGACAACAAGGACATCCAGGACAACCAGGATACCCTGGACAACCAGGATACCCAGGACAACAAGGACAACCTGGACAACCAGGATACCCAGGACAGCCTGGACAATCAGGATACCCAGGACAGCCTGGACAATCAGGATACCCAGGACAAGGTTACCCAGGACAGCCTGGACAACCAGGATACCCAGGACAGCCTGGACAACCAGGATACCCAGGACAACAAGGACAGCCTGGACAACCAGGATACCCAGGACAGCCTGGACAACCAGGATACCCAGGACAACAAGGACAGCCTGGACAACCAGGATACCCAGGACAAGGTTACCCAGGACAGCCTGGACAACCAGGATACCCAGGACAGCCTGGACAACCAGGATACCCAGGACAACAAGGACAGCCTGGACAACCAGGATACCCAGGACAGCCTGGACAACCAGGATACCCAGGACAACAAGGACAGCCTGGACAACCAGGATACCCAGGACAGCCTGGACAACCAGGATACCCAGGACAACAAGGACATCCAGGACAGCCAGGTTACCCAGGACAGCCTGGACAACCAGGATACCCAGGACAGCCTGGACAACCAGGATACCCAGGACAGCCTGGACAACCAGGATACCCAGGACAACAAGGACAGCCTGGACAACCAGGATACCCAGGACAGCCTGGACAACCAGGATACCCAGGACAACAAGGACAGCCTGGACAACCAGGATACCCAGGACAACAAGGACAGCCTGGACAACCACGATACCCAGGACAACAAGGACATCCAGGACAGCCAGGTTACCCAGGATAGCCTGGACAACCAGGACAACCAGGATACCCTGGACAACCAGGATACCCAGGATAACAAGGACAGCCAGGACAGCCAGGATACCCAGGACAGCCTGGACAACCAGGATACCCAGGACAACAAGGACAGCCTGGACAACCAGGATACCCAGGACAACAAGGACAGCCTGGACAACCAGGATACCCAGGATAACAAGGACAGCCAGGATACCCAGGACAGCCTGGACAACCAGGATACCCAGGACAACAAGGACAGCCTGGACAACCAGGATACCCAGGACAACAAGGACAGCCTGGACAACCAGGATACCCAGGACAACAAGGACATCCAGGACAGCCAGGTTACCCAGGACAGCCTGGACAACCAGGATACCCAGGACAGCCTGGACAACTAGGATACCCAGGACAACAAGGACAGCCTGGACAACCAGGATACCCAGGACAACAAGGACATCCAGGACAGCCAGGTTACCCAGGACAGCCTGGACAACCAGGACAACCAGGATACCCTGGACAACCAGGATACCCAGGACAACAAGGACAGCCTGGACAACCAGGATACCCAGGACAACCAGGATACCCAGGACAGCCTGGACAACCAGGATACCCAGGACAACAAGGACAGCCTGGACAACCAGGATACCCAGGACAACAAGGACAGCCTGGACAACCAGGATACCCAGGACAGCCTGGACAACCAGGATACCCAGGACAACAAGGACAGCCTGGACAACCAGGATACCCAGGACAGCCTGGACAACCAGGATACCCAGGACAACAAGGACAGCCTGGACAACCACGATACCCAGGACAACAAGGACATCCAGGACAGCCAGGTTACCCAGGATAGCCTGGACAACCAGGATACCCTGGACAACCAGGATACCCAGGACAACAAGGACAGCCAGGACAACAAGGACAGCCAGGACAGCCAGGTTACCCAGGACAACAAGGACAGCCTGGACAACCAGGATACCCAGGATAACAAGGACAGCCAGGACAGCCAGGTTACCCAGGATAGCCTGGACAACCACGATACCCAGGACAACAAGGACATCCAGGACAGCCAGGTTACCCAGGACAACCAGGATACCCAGGATAACAAGGACAGCCAGGACAGCCAGGATACCCAGGACAGCCTGGACAACCAGGATACCCAGGACAGCCTGGACAACCAGGATACCCAGGACAACAAGGACAGCCTGGACAACCAGGATACCCAGGACAGCCTGGACAACCAGGATACCCAGGACAACAAGGACAGCCTGGACAACCAGGATACCCAGGACAGCCTGGACAACCAGGATACCTAGGACAGCCTGGACAACCAGGATACTCAAGACAACAAGGACAGCCTGGACAACCAGGATACCCAGGACAACAAGGACATCCAGGACAGCCAGGTTACCCAGGACAGCCTGGACAACCAGGATACCCAGGACAGCCTGGACAACCAGGATACCCAGGACAACAAGGACAGCCTGGACAACCAGGATACCCAGGACAACAAGGACAGCCTGGACAACCAGGATACCCAGGACAACAAGGACATCCAGGACAGCCAGGTTACCCAGGACAGCCTGGACAACCAGGATACCCAGGACAACAAGGACAGCCTGGACAACCAGGATACCCAGGACAGCCTGGACAACCAGGATACCCAGGACAACAAGGACAGCCTGGTTACCTAGGACAGCCTGGACAACCATCACAACCAGGATACCCTGGACAACCAGGATACCCAGGACAACAAGGACAGCCTGGACAACCAGGATACCCAGGACAGCCTGGACAATCAGGATACCCAGGACAAGGTTACCCAGGACAGCCTGGACAACCAGGATACCCAGGACAGCCTGGACAACCAGGATACCCAGGACAACAAGGACAGCCTGGACAACCAGGATACCCAGGACAACAAGGACAGCCTGGACAACCAGGATACCCAGGACAGCCTGGACAACCAGGATACCCAGGACAACAAGGACAGCCTGGACAACCAGGATACCCAGGACAACAAGGACAGCCTGGACAACCACGATACCCAGGACAACAAGGACATCCAGGACAGCCAGGTTACCCAGGATAGCCTGGACAACCAGGACAACCAGGATACCCTGGACAACCAGGATACCCAGGATAACAAGGACAGCCAGGACAGCCAGGATACCCAGGACAGCCTGGACAACCAGGATACCCAGGACAACAAGGACAGCCTGGACAACCAGGATACCCAGGACAACAAGGACAGCCTGGACAACCAGGATACCCAGGATAACAAGGACAGCCAGGATACCCAGGACAGCCTGGACAACCAGGATACCCAGGACAACAAGGACAGCCTGGACAACCAGGATACCCAGGACAACAAGGACAGCCTGGACAACCAGGATACCCAGGACAACAAGGACATCCAGGACAGCCAGGTTACCCAGGACAGCCTGGACAACCAGGATACCCAGGACAGCCTGGACAACTAGGATACCCAGGACAACAAGGACAGCCTGGACAACCAGGATACCCAGGACAACAAGGACATCCAGGACAGCCAGGTTACCCAGGACAGCCTGGACAACCAGGACAACCAAGATACCCAGGACAGCCTGGACAACCAGGATACCCAGGACAGCCTGGACAACCAGGATACCCAGGACAACAAGGACAGCCTGGACAACCAGGATACCCAGGACAACAAGGACATCCAGGACAGCCAGGTTACCCAGGACAGCCTGGACAACCAGGATACCCAGGACAGCCTGGACAACCAGGATACCCAGGACAGCCTGGACAACCAGGATACCCAGGACAACAAGGACAGCCTGGACAACCAGGATACCCAGGACAACAAGGACAGCCTGGACAACCAGGATACCCAGGACAACAAGGACATCCAGGACAGCCAGGACCCAGGACAGCCTGGACAACCAGGATACCCAGGACAGCCTGGACAACCAGGATACCCAGGACAGCCTGGACAACCAGGATACCCAGGACAACAAGGACAGCCTGGACAACCAGGATACCCAGGACAACAAGGACATCCAGGACAACCAGGATACCCTGGACAACCAGGATACCCAGGACAACAAGGACATCCAGGACAACCAAGATACCCTGGACAACCAGGATACCCAGGACAACAAGGACAGCCTGGACAACCAGGATACCCAGGACAACAAGGACAGCCTGGACAACCAGGATACCCAGGACAACAAGGACAGTCTGGACAACCACGATACCCAGGACAATTAGGACATCCAGGACAGCCAGGTTACCCAGGATAGCCTGGACAACCAGGACAACCAGGATACCCTGGACAACCAGGATACCCAGGACAACAAGGACAGCCAGGACAACAAGGACAGCCAGGACAGCCAGGTTACCCAGGACAACAAGGACAGCCTGGACAACCAGGATACCCAGGATAACAAGGACAGCCAGGACAGCCAGGATACCCAGGACAGCCTGGACAACCAGGATACCCAGGACAGCCTGGACAACCAGGATACCCAGGACAACAAGGACAGCCTGGACAACCAGGATACCCAGGACAGCCTGGACAACCAGGATACCCAGGACAACAAGGACAGCCTGGACAACCAGGATACCCAGGACAGCCTGGACAACCAGGATACCCAGGACAGCCTGGACAACCAGGATACCCAGGACAGCCTGGACAACCAGGATACTCAAGACAACAAGGACAGCCTGGACAACCAGGATACCCAGGACAACAAGGACATCCAGGACAGCCAGGTTACCCAGGACAGCCTGGACAACCAGGATACCCAGGACAGCCTGGACAACCAGGATACCCAGGACAACAAGGACAGCCTGGACAACCAGGATACCCAGGACAAAAAGGACAGCCTGGACAACCAGGATACCCAGGACAACAAGGACAGCCTGGACAACCAGGATACCCAGGACAGCCTGGACAATCAGGATACCCAGGACAAGGTTACCCAGGACAGCCTGGACAACCAGGATACCCAGGACAGCCAGGTTACCCAGGACAGCCTGGACAACCAGGATACCCTGGACAACCAGGATACCCAGGACAACAAGGACAGCCTGGACAACCAGGATACCCAGGACAGCCTGGACAATCAGGATACCCAGGACAAGGTTACCCAGGACAGCCTGGACAACCAGGATACCTAGGACAGCCTGGACAACCAGGATACCCAGGACAACAAGGACATCCAGGACAGCCAGGTTACCCAGGACAGCCTGGACAACCAGGACAACCAGGATACCCTGGACAACCAGGATACCCAGGACAACAAGGACAGCCTGGACAACCAGGATACCCAGGACAACAAGGACAGCCTGGACAACCAGGATACCCAGGACAACAAGGACATCCAGGACAGCCAGGTTACCCAGGACAGCCTGGACAACCAGGACAACCAGGATACCCTGGACAACCAGGATACCCAGGACAACAAGGACAGCCTGGACAACCAGGATACCCAGGACAGCCTGGACAATCAGGATATCCAGGACAAGGTTACCCAGGACAGCCTGGACAACCAGGATACCCAGGACAGCCTGGACAACTAGGATACCCAGGACAACAAGGATAGCCTGGACAACCAGGATACCCAGGACAACAAGGACATCCAGGACAGCCAGGTTACCCAGGACAGCCTGGACAACCAGGATACCCAGGACAGCCTGGACAACTAGGATACCCAGGACAACAAGGACAGCCTGGACAACCAGGATACCCAGGACAACCAGGATACCCAGGACAACAAGGACAGCCTGGACAACCAGGATACCCAGGACAGCCTGGACAACCAGGATACCCAGGACAGCCTGGACAACCAGGATACAACAAAAAAATATGTATTCTTGTATTATTATTTTATTATTATTAATTATTGGACTAAGGCCTAAATCCCCTCAGTTGTAAAGGAGGCCCATGCCCAGCAGCAGAATGAATATGGGCTGTTATAAATTGTACTTACTACATCTGAGAATTCAATCTTGTAAGGCTGTAGGGTTTCATCAACATCCATGTCTATAGGGTATGGTCCCCACCACTCATTGGGGTCTAGATGTGGCATTTCTGGTATGGTTGTAAAGCGCTTGTTAATATACCAAGCTAATAGACCTCCAAAAATAACAGATATAAGGAGAAATTTTCCCATCTGAAAACAGTAACAAATAAGGAAATCAAGTTTCACATTGAGTTAAAAATGTTTTGCTTAAAAATAGATTTAGATAATTTTTGTGGATAGTTTACAATTTATAAATACAGGTTGAGGCAATAACATTGTGAACGTTTATTTTTTAAATTTACTGAATTTGAAAATATATTTTTGCTGTTTTCAATTTGCAGAAATACAATTGTTCCTATTGGAAAAATAGTTGGAAACACGATGTTACTGGAATGTAGTTAAGTAAAGGAACAATAATTTTCTCATTACGCGATCGTGTTTGTTTTTATATAAAATTGAATGGGCTGTTTATTTCTATAAGTATTGAGGGAAAGACAGTGAACTAATGAAGACCAAAGATTGCTATTGGATTCTGATTGCTGACAAGATTCGTTACTAGCAGCCAATTAGAAAGTTTCATTTATATCAATAATCAATGAATAATTTTAATAATAACTGACAAAGTAAAATACTCTTTGAACATAAAATATTTTTAATGGAAATATGGACTTACTGTGAAATAACAACTCCCACATTTTTTAGAGCTTTTTTCATTTTTCATTGCCGGTTTTTTATTCACTTTATTAGACATTTTTCAAGTTAGCATGAAGTGAATTAGCCGATTTTAAACTGTTGTCAATGGTAATTGTTAATCAACAGTTTCAAATGCCGGTATTATTTTAAGGTTAAATTAGCGATCTCTGTAATCTTTATTTATAACGGAATTAAATGAGAGCCAAATGATTTATCAATAACGAGTTTTATCACGGCCGTTCAGTAAACAATAACATCGACCGCGTTTATTAATTATAATTAATATTGAAAAGAAATTATTGTGTTCCAACTTCCAATTCAAATTTCCGAACGAATCATCCATCAAAATTGACAGATAACATTTGTTTGTAAATTATAATGATCTTCTGTCTTGATAAAACAGAGATAACATCTATTTTATGCTAAAATATTTATAATTGTATACAACTATACATGAAACAAGACGATCAATACACGTCTAACCATGAAATTTCGGCGGGAATTATAAATCTACACTAATATTATAAAGAGGTAAAGTTTGTGAGTTTGTGACGTTGTAACGGGTAATCTTTGGATCTACTGAACCGATTTTGAAAATTCTTTTACCAGTAGAAAGCTACGTTATTTGTGAGTGACATAGGCTATATATTAGCCTGAAAAATGATAAAACTTTTTCGACATTGCCGGATTTGCGATGTAAGTCGGAGAAAAATCGGTCGAACTAAAACGTTTTTACGAACGCTGTCTTACCCATGGGAGATATATGCTTGAGTCCTAGAGAAAAGATGTAGAGCTTGATAATGCCTACAAAAAAGTCACCGATAGCATATGTCTAACTTCTATATATAAATCTAAAAAGTAGTATTTATATTTAAAAAACTATTTAAATCGTTAGGTCATGTTTATTGGTCAATATTATCAATAATTATGAATTTTTATCAAAATAAGTAAATTTATACTCTCAAGTGTTTAAAACAAAATACTTTTTCTTTTTACTGCATACAATTTGCACGAATGGTTAAAGAGATAATACGACATAAGCATGGAGCCGCGGCTGTGCCGTAGGTAATCTATTGAGTGATAATTCTATTAGAAAATAGATAAATAGAATATAACCCTCCTTTGGCAGTTAGGAAATAAACCATAGCACACAGTAGGTATTAACCGAATCAAAATCATAAGTTAATCACAAGTAAAATTGTTTACCGCCCAACGAAGTGGGCACGGGCCGGCTAGTAGCCTAATAAGGGGGAACTTGTAGAACTTGAGGTTACTACGAGTATTATATGCATCAGTTGTAGAGGAGGCCCGTGCCCAGCAGTGGGACGTATATGGGCTGATGAAGATGATGATGAATATGCATCATGCAATGCAACGAACGCAATAATTTTCATGACTTTTAACACGCGCCTGTTGTTACAATATACGCAAATCTTACCAGAAAAATATACTCAATCTATCATACTGCTTCCAAATGAGTATTTAATTCATATATTTATGTAATAAGTACACTGTTCAATTTTTTTCAATTTTGTCTCCGTCCGGGGTCGGACCTGCGGCGTCTCGTGTCACGAGCTGGTGTCTAGGAAACTTTGGATAAGTTGTTTTTGGCTGTAGTTGAGGATTATTACGCTAACACTATAAAGGCGAAAGTTTGTATCAATGTTTATTACACTTTCATACAAAAACTGTTTGTCTGTAAGAGATCGCCTTTGTGCGATAAGACCGCCTTTTTTACTTATTTTAGCTACTGTACTCCATACTCTTTTTTCTCTGTGTACAATAAAGTTTTGAATAAATAAATGGCTTTTAATAAAATTTGGTGGGGGGGGGGGGGGGTTGACACTTTGGATTAAAGTCATAGGTTACCTACTTCTTAAGTCAAAGTCAAAGTCAACATTTCCCATTTTCCCACATTACAATCAAGCATTTTTTTGTGATCGTTGAAAAGTACCTACGTTTAAAAGACTTTAGGTCACACAAATGCTAAGACCAGAAAAACCTACTTATAATACTTAATTATCTTTACGGGATCAAGTCCACAGCTTCTACATTCTATTTTCACAACAAAATACTTCACGGAAGCTATAAAATGAATGAGTATGAAAGTTTTAGAATGGTTCTAATTTTCTATTTAATTGAACGCGTAGTGATTGCTGAACGTAAACTTATTGTGTCATATAGGCCAATTAGTTAGTGGAATAAAACATCTTGTTTAAAGGTTTTATATGGACTGTCTCGTGGTCTCGCGGTACACGTATGTGCCGTGCGATCTAGAGGTCCTGGGTTCGATTCCCGGGTCGGGCAAAGTGTTATTGGGTTTTTCCATTAGGAAATTTCCAATTGGAAAGCGCAGCGTGGGATGTCTTCCGACAAGATGGTCGGACGACCTAGTAAAGGTTGCGGGACGTC
This sequence comes from Hemaris fuciformis, assembly GCA_907164795.1. Taxonomy (NCBI): domain Eukaryota; kingdom Metazoa; phylum Arthropoda; class Insecta; order Lepidoptera; family Sphingidae; genus Hemaris; species Hemaris fuciformis. The sequence continues at coordinate 5,900,028 of OU015454.1, forward strand.
GCTGGATGCAAGCCGCTTCCAACAGGTCCCCGTGGAAATCATTAGGAGAGGCCTATGTCCAGCAGTGGATTTCCATTGGCTGATGGATGGATGATGATGATGGGTTAGGAAAATCTCAGTAACAGCACGGAGTCTGGAAATGTGCTCGAAAAACGACAATATGCTCGCCCCCTATTACGTGGGACTGATATGTACATACCTGGCGAAATGTGGGTGCAGAAATGCACCTCTGCCTACCCCTTCGGGGAATACAGGCGTGAGTTTACGTATGTATGTATGTTTTATATGGAGTGAGGTTATGTATGTAGGTATGTATGAATTTAGTGTATCTGTTTTATGTAAATATGCAGATAATGTTAAGTAGAAATTTGTAAATATGCTCGTCGAACGCCGATAAGCTCACATCCTATTACGTTGGACTTAACAAAATTGGCGAAAGGTGGGAGTAGACTGTAGGTTTGCACCTCAGCCGACACTTTCGGAGATACAGACGGGAGGGATGGGCTGTTTAAAGGCTGTGTGTGTAGTTTCTTTATAACGTGAAACTACCATACATACATTCATGATCAGCCCATATACGTCCCACTGCTGGGCACTAGCCTCCTCTACAACTGAGAGGGTTTAGGCCTTAGTCCACCACGCTGGCCTAGTGCGGCTTGGCGGACTACACACCTAAGAAATTCCTAAGAACTTTTAGGTGTGCAGGTTTCATCGCGGTGTTTTCTTTCACCGTTAATGTACGTGATAATTCTTTGTGAATACACACATAACTTTGAAAAGTCAGAGGTGTGTGTCTGGGGTTTGAACCCGCAACCATCGAGATTCTCGACCGCGTGCCTTAACCTCGAGCTCGAGGCCATCACGAAAAATCTTAACAAATTCATATCCACTTGGCATTAAAAAATTATAATTTACTCGGAAACAATAAAGCGAATTATCGATGTGTGAAACGAATATGCAGAATAATCCGAATGAATGGGGCCTGTCACAATGGCGGCCACAATCCAGGCCGCCCGCGTTAATTGAACGTGCGGGGCCAATATCGCTCGCTTTTCATTTTTTTTAACTTTTCCACTGAACCGCTGCGCTTTGAGCCTCCGTAGGGTTGGCGTTCACAATGAATTATCACTTACTTTAACGGTGAAGGAAAACATCGTGAGGAAACCTGCACACCTAAAAATTCTTAGGAATTTCTTAGGTTCGTTGTCCGCCAACCCGCACTAGGCCAGCGTGGTAGATTAAGGCCTAAACCGTTTCAGTTGTGGAGGAGGCCTGTGCCCAGCAGTGGGACGTATATGGGCTGATGATGAAGGGTAGACAATAATGCAATTCTGTAAGGACAAATCCTGAGTGATTATTTATAGGCGAAAGTGTTAGTTACGCGTTCGGACATATTATTAGGAAGCCCACGGCGTTGACTGAGTGTCGGTTGGAATTCACGTCCATAAAAAGTACTTTTTACGAACTATTTCAAAGATTATCGCACGATATTTTTAAAACCTTTTAATTTGCGTGATATAAAAATAGACATATTACTTCGAAAATGTGCCTGAGATTTGAAACTGCCACCTCTGTGGGAGTGTCTGGGAAGAACTCCCGTTTTATCCTTAAAACCAGGAGACGCATAAAATAACTCAGTGCACATTTCCCACTTTTGTTTATTATCCGAATCAACTGTGCGGAGTTGTGACAGTAGAAAAAGACAACTTGGGACGGCAACCCTATCGCACACCCACCACGCTCTCGTCGCTATCACGGCTCTCAGCCCTGTCACCGTTTTGCCATTTTTCCCTCACACCCCTATTTTAATCCCTTACAGAAACCCCCAAGCGAAAATGGACCATACCTTTTTGAACCCAGTAATAAATGCAATAAAAATCCAATAACGCCACCCACTCACTTACACCATTCCGATCCGAACGCGGCTTAGCGATGCGGTTTTTCAAATGAAATTCCCTTTTGTGAAAATTGACACGTGAATTTAATATCGGTTTTATTTAACATAATATCGCCCGTGTGGTTTGTGTGTTAATGTGATAATTTTAGATAGCGAATGTCGTGATACCGACTGCGCTTTATGTATTCGTTTAAACATCGCACTTTACACACAATTTTTATAGCCTTTTAATTTAAAAAACGGTAAAGATGTAAGTAGTCACTTCGTGGCAAATGATATTTTTGTTAAAATTTGTCGTAAATCAAAACAAATAAATAATGGAATTAATTACTTTGTTATCTAACATGGTATTGCATAGACCAATCGCTTTAATCCTGTCAAAGATTGCTTCAGCCGTAATGAATTATAGTACTAGATGTAATAAATTAAAAGACATGTTTTTGTAAAGCCGTAATGAATAACATTTATATGTTAGAAAAAGCGGTAATAGGCTCTACTCTAGAACGTGAGATTCCAAACACTTTTGTAGACATAAGCATAAGCGTACGTACCTATTGTATGTATCTTGGTTTACACTTATATTATTACGAATATACTATACCAATATGACTGCCTCGTGGTCTCGCGGCACACATACTTGTGCCGTGCGATCTAGAGGTCCTGGGTTCGATTCCCGGGTCGGGCAAAGTGTTATTGGGTTTTTCCATTAGGAAATTCTCAGTAGCAGCACGGAGTCTGGAATTGTGCCCGAAAAACGGCAATAGGTTCGTCCCCTATTACGTGGGACTCATACATACCTGGCGAAATGTGCGTGCCGAGGTGCGCCTCTGCCTGCCCCTTCGAGGAATATAGGCGTGCGTTTATGTACTATACCAATAATGAAATGTCATATTAGTCGCAGCTAGAACATATTTTACGGAAAAGATACTCGTACCATATCAAGTAGAGTTATAGAAAACCCAGATTGTGGGTGCTGAAACGGCAGCATCCTTTTCATCCGGTGTTCCCGGTTGTCACGACAGCTAACCGTTGTAAGGCGGCGGGAGTGCGTCCCTGAGATAACTACGTCACAGGATTGGGGACTCCACACCTCTCCCGAGGGATTTCAAGATGCTTCCGCGATTAAAGTGTTTAAAGTATTATTTGTTTGTGTTCATCGACCATCACTAGAGTTTATTCTTCATTATTTTCTAAAAAAAACTTCCTTCTGACCCTTGTAGTAAATTAAATTGAATCGAAGTGATTTTCACATTTCATTGATTCAAACACGATTATCAATTTATTTCATACGTGCAGAAAACATTGTATCAGCGGCCTTTATTTCTTAAGCTAGTGTCTAATTTTTAAATTAACTGCATCACGGAGTTAGCAAATAGAAAATACATTAAAAAATTATCTGTCTTTATATAACGAACATAAGAACGAATCTAAGTCCGCAAAAGACGTAATACTCTATACCTACGTGGATATACTGTCAGGAGGCTACAGCCTTAATGTAGGTGGGTAAGTCAACCTTAAGTGAGAGGCGATAACGTCACAGGAAGGCTTAGCGGTCACGAGAGGAGTCTCGCTTGACGCTTCGCTTTCGGGGGGATGGGGATTTAGATGATATTGGCTTAAGAATTAGGGTTGCTACACTGGTAATGTCAGTTTGGTTTAATTCAGCAAATATAGGAATGTAATAGAAACACATTGTAAGCTTAATAGCAGCACGAAGTCTTGAAATGTGCCCGAAAAATGTTGGAAGTTCCAACACGTGGGACTTATTTGGCTTATCAGTAAATCCCGCCAAATGTCAGGCCATAGTTATAGGGAGCCCAAGGATGATGAGCAGACTGGACTTAAAGACCTTGCCACCTGTCGCTTTTGATAGCTCATATATTCCTTGGTGCTCTAGTGTCAAAAACCTAGGGCTTCACATTGACACTACTTTTAGTTGGCGAGTTCAAGTAAATTCGGTATCGCAGAAAGTCACAGGTACTCTTCGTGCTCTTTATCGCTTAAAGAACTTCCTTCCCTCCAAGACCAAGGCGATGCTCGTGCAAGCCTTAATTTTCCCAATTATCGACTATGGTGACGTGTGTTATTTCGATCTGAATGCAGAATACCTCAATAAGTATGACCGCCTTCTTAATAACTGCATTCGATTCATTTATAACCTTCGTAAATATGATCATGTTTCCTTTTTCCGTTCTCAATTAAAATGGTTACCTATCCGCCAACGCCGATCTCTGCGCGCGCTCACTACTCTTTTTTCTATTCTTAAGTCTTCTACTACGCCCTGTTATCTATCTTCTCACTTTCGATACCTAGGAAGTAACCATGACAGAAACCTTCGCTCATCTAATAATCTTCTCCTTTCATGTCCTTCTCATAGCTCAGGCTTTCTTCACTCTTCTTTTTTCATTCAGTCTATCCTTCTTTGGAACGCACTCCCCCTCGAAATCAGGATGTTGACAAGCCGTTTTTCATTTAAATTAAGAGTTCGGCAACTTTTCTCTGATCAAATGTCAGAAGCTCCTTAGTATGTACGTGTATGTGTTTATATTATATATGTATTTATATAAGTATCACTATAGTATATGTATGTAATGGTTCGTTTATATATATGTATATATATATATTATATTTATTTATCTTTGTTATTATTTTTTAATATCACGTAATCACATATGTACATGAATTTACGCACCTATTCATATCTCTCTGCATCACCCTAAGGTTGACTGGTAGAAAATGCCTTAGGCATTAAGTCCGCCTTTATACATTCATTGTAGGTATGTATATAAAGTATAAATAAATAAATAAAACTCAAGTGACGAAGTTGCAAGAATTCTCATTCACATACGGGAATCTACATGGATGGTTTTGGCTCCAGTAATGCCAAGTAGAATGGTACCAGTATCAAATAGAAAAAAATATTGTGTAATAAGTACGAGTATACTCACTGATGAATAACTGATCAACTTCAAAATCGATCTTATCTTATTGAGAATATTCTATATGATATGCTTTATCGATCATCATCCAATATATTATACATCCCATAGCAGGACGTACGCCTATCCTACGGTTGAGTAATCTTAGGTTTTAGTAAACTTCACGGATTAAATCCGGTTTGTCAAACATTACGTTGGTACCTGGGAAGTTCCAACACCACGTACAATAAGAAATTTAATGGTTTTAAGAAATTCTTAGGAATTGCTAGTCCACTAACCCGCACTTGACCAGCGTGGTGGACTAAGGTCTAAACCCTCTCAGTTGTAGAGAGGGACGTATATGGTGCTGATGATTAAAGGATAAACTGGCATGTCAAGCTGAGTATTCCTTATATCAGTTGAGATTTATTTGATTTTAGCGAAATAATGGAAATGCGAAAAGGGTGTGACTTTCTTATTTGAGTGCAAGAGGCAGCCCTAAGCTTCTCGTTACGTAGCATCCCTCCACGGAGTTATCAGATAAGGGCGGGAGCGCTCAAGTTTAATTGAATTTCCTCGCAAAGTTTCCGCACACCCCTGCGCCGCTGTGATTGGCGCTTCGCTCGCCGGCCCCAAAGACATTGTTCCCGGCCTCTGCTCCACCGAACAGCGAACTGCGATATGTATTTCGGGATCAATTGTTGGACGTAGATGAATGGAGCTGTTATGTGCCTGCTAGTTCGCTGTTAAGAGTATAGCTCTAGTATATGTGTTTAAAACGTTACTCTTATGTTTTTTTTTTAATAAATTCAGCAAGGAGGATTTATTTAAATGTTTTTAAAATTAATCAAGATACAAATCATGTAAATGTGACGAAATAATAAGCTGTTTTATATGTTGTCCGTGTCAAATCAAAAATTACGAATGATGGCAACAATTTTCTATGAAATCGGTTCTTTATGAGTATTTGTATTTTACGGATCATATGCTATATATTATGAGATTGAGTCTATGAAGAAATTTCAAATTAAATATTTACACAGACAAATATATTTTTAATTGTATTTATCACTATTTATTATTGCATGTTGTGCCGTTTCAAGGCTTATATATTTTTGGCAGAAGAATCGGGTAAAAATGCTAATTTAACACCTGTGGCCTAATAGAGGCAGTAATCATTTAACTTTTTTTATTATACTCTCAGTTCACCGATTATATTTATTTACGACTTGAGAATGGTGGCGGGTAGCGGATGGATGAGGGCTGCTTAAGACCGGGATGGTTGGCGCCTACTTGGGGAGGCCTTCGTTCAGCAGTGGACGGCGATAGGCTGAGAATAATAAAATAAATAAGAATACAACAGTGCAAGCTTCAAGCTTTACAGGTGCATAAATCATATACAAATATCTACATCAATTTGTCTATTACTATTAGTTATTATTTGATGAAACAGTTAAACTCAGTCAACAGGTTTCCTTAGCAACGTAAGCTTAATATAACTTGTTCTCCTATTCGATATCAGAAAAATAATAGGTTTAGGTTTTATAAACAGTATGGAATTTTACTCATGATAAAGTTCATAAAAAACGAAAAAAGAACACAACCAAATTTACACGCTAAAAATAGCATGCGTATAAATTTGATTTTAATTCCAACTTTGCATAATTCTTAAAATTTGCATAAATATGGTTTTATTATAATGAAATTAAACGGACACGATTGCTAACAACCTACAACTATTGCTATACATTGTCCAAACTATGCCAAGGAGGCGAAACAATTTTATTAATTAACTTTTTATTTTAAAGCGACTACGCACCCGTCGCGGCTACAGTGTGTGACGAAGAATCTCTTTCAAAATTGAGAGCGTAATTTTCTTAAAAATTGCTTTACTATTTTGGACTCTATACTGTAAAACATAGATACTAAAATCGATTAAAACATGGGCGGTTTTTTTTTTAATGTAAGGTTGCGATGCCATCTCTCATAAGTTCCACTTTTGTTGTAAACTGGTCCGGAAGTTGGTGAAGACAAAAGAAACATATTGTATTGCGTGTATGTGGTATTGTGGACATTGTTCTCTATAATAACATTTCTGTGTAATTTGAACCTCGAAAATGTAACTCGCAACAGATATTTACCGAAGTGTACCTAATAAAGATGATGTTATATATGTATTTTCATAGCTTTATTGGTATGTCTATATTTATAGAGGAAGCCTTTGATGAGCAGAATGTGTTGTATACTCTGTCAACTCTATGTAGTACACAATTAAAAACTAATTCGTAATTTAAATATTGACTGTTTAACTTACATTCCAGGAGTTTTCTCTGAGCTGATATTGTAAAACTACCCTACCTCATTGGTCCTGAGGCATAAGTGTGCGAGAGGTCCTTAATTTTAATTTCTGTTTAATGTATATTATTATTGTGATATTCCATTAGCAAATTTTCACTAACAGCACGAAGTCTGGAGTTTTGTCCGAAAAATCAGTAAGCGAAAAGTGGACATCAAAATCTAGGTAAATAGATCTGGGTAGATAGATATCTACCCCTTCGAGGTTTCAGGTGTGAGTATGCATGCATAATATAAAAAATCATTGATAATGATTGATTAGCCACTAGAGCATCTAGTTTTTCTACGATGAATTTTGCAATGGAGGTTACGTCCAACGCCCATTAGAGTTTTCTGAGCGCATCCAACCATACGGTGCGATGCGTCCGCCGCCTCTGCCAATTATATTGTGAATCAAAGCGAACATCACTTAATGCATGGCTGCAATTAGATAACAAATTACGAAATTTAGCTCTCGTAATGCGATAATCTTCGCGGCGCTATCATTATTGTAATGTAGCATGATTAAATTCTCCTTTTACGCGTAAACTCGTTTTCTGTAGTTGATTGATTACTGGTGTAAGAAAGATGTGCAATCGGTTATTGCTGTGACGGAAAAGACGGGTGATATCAGAATTTAGTGTAAAACTGCATATTTTTATAAATAACCATTTGGAACAAAAAATTAGATGATTTTTTATACGAATAGCGCTTAAAGAGCTTTCCTCTCGTAAAAAATAACAATATTAAACGAGGTAAATTCCAAAACTTCAAACGTTGCTACAAATTTTATTTTTATTTGCTAAGAAATTTGGTTTATACCTAGAAGTAGCTTTCAGTATGCCTCGACATAAAACACTGTTTTGGAAGGAAATAACAATTTTCATTGTTTCTGGTCGTATGAAAAAAGGTTCTCACTGACCGGAGTAGGTATCCTGAATAATATAATACATACAAAGAGGTTAAATGTGAATTCCTTAATTATTTTTTCCGTTTCACACTTGCTCTTAGCTGCAAGTGTATTTTTTAATAAAAATATTCCTTTTATTATCCACATACAAAGCTATTTTTAATGTAATCAACGATGTCCGTTCGAGAATATATTAAGCTTCTAAAAACGTTTTAATTAAGTAAGATGTCATGTTGTACGAAATTATGGTCTATTAGATTTAGTTAATGTGTTCCTTGTTGGATGCTAATTATAATACATACATACATAAACTTACGCCTGTATTCCCCGAAGGGGTAGGCAGATGTGCATTTCTGCACCCACATTTTCGCCAAGTATGTATCAGTCCCACGTAATAGGGGGCGAGCCTTTTGCCGTTTTTCGGGCACATTTCCAGACTCCGTGCTGTTACCGAGAATTTCCTAATGGAAAAACCCAATAACACTTTGCCCGACCCGGGAATCGAACCCAGGACCTCTAGATCGCACGGCACATACTTGTACCGCGAGACCACGAGGCAGTCTAATGAATTATAATGTGGGTTGGATTTGGCTTGTATCCTTCTGCGATCTTCATAAGGACTTTTGGCTGTAATGTTAAAGTGTACATGTAATTATTCTCAGACTATCGCCGTCCACTGCTGAACGAAGGCCTCCCCAAGTAGGCGCCAACCATCCCGGTCTTGAGCAGCCCTCATCCATCCGCTACCCGCCACCTTTCTCAAGTCGTCGGACTGTTGTGCTGCAGGACGTCCTACACTACGTCTGCCGAAGCGTACATGTAAACATTTGTATATTACCAGTGACATGGTTTCCACATTACATACACACTCATTTGTGCCTCATTCCTACACTTACATTTCGCCATGTGCATTATAAGTCCTACTTAATAAGGGGTGAATCTATTGTCGTGTTTCTCGCTTATTTCCAGACTACGAGCTGTTGTTGAGAATCTCCTAATATACCAGAAGAAATCCATCTTTTAGATTGCACGGCATGTATTTGTGCCCCGAGATCACGAGGCAGTCAAAGCATGGTTTTCATACCACCATTTCATTTCACTACAGTTTTTTTGTGTGTTATTTTATTTCATCTGGCCGGGGAATGATCAATTGGTATATCTAATAGCGAGCTATCTTAATGAAATAAAAGATTGGAACTTTTAAAAGGCTGGATTTCAAGGCTTTATTAAGGCGTATTAGCCTTAATAACCCTGTAACCTTCTCAGTTGTAGAGGAGGCCCGTACTCGGCAGTGGGACGTACCTATATGGGCTGATGATGATGATGATGATTAGCCTTGAGGATTAGGCGCAAGCGCACTGAGACTGAGTAAGGCATTTAGAAAGACAAGGTACAAAAAAGGCTTCAATCCTTGCCTTTTTTATCATGAGTATCAATACAATTGTTTTTATGCATACTTTCACGCCTCTTTTACTAAAGAAGTACAGGTTTCAGCCTGCTACTGAGAATTTCCTAATAAATGAATAATTAGCAGAAACCTTTTGGCCGCACGCCGCATACTTATATCAGGCAAATGCGTCATATATAACACTATTCCAGTTTATAAATATTTTCCCCTCGACAAATTTTTAAGCCCGTACATACGGCTGTTCCTGTCCATTCACTATATCTAGAAGTATCGCAACTAAAATTATGTTAGCGGATGTAGTTCAAATTGGCGTCAGAATTTTATTTAGCGATATTAAACCAATCATTCCTTTTCAATATGTCTGTAGTCATTAATGGCTCCATTAAAACCACATAAAGTAGTAATAACTTTATGCCTTGCGAAACTTATTGCATCATTAGTAATTGTTTTATACATAGGCGTAAACTCAGACGAGTGAAAGTCGGATATTTTAACCGTCACGTTTGTATGGGCGTTATTTGAATCAGTTATGAAGATAACAATCTGTAGTGCCCTACATAATGTTTTTGAGTTACTCGGGCAATAGTCCATTACTGGTGCCTGTGAGGTGTCCATTACTGAATAGAAATTAATTAGAGGCATGTATTGGTGATGGCCGATGGGGCCAAAAGGTTCTCGAGTGGAGGCCACGTACCGGAAAGCGCAGCGTAGGACGTCCACCCACAAGATGGTCCGACGACCTGGTGAAGGTCGCGGGTCGTCGCTGGATGCAGGCTGCCTCCAACAGGTCACTGTGGAAGTCATTGGGGGAGGCCTATGTTCAGCAGTGGACTTCCTTAGGCTGATAATGCTGATGATGATGATGTATTGGTACCCGGTGTAGTTATGCATATAAGTTAATTATGGCCAGTACTTATTGTGTAGACATAAAGAAATAACCTATTTCTAATATTTAGCAAGTACCGAGAAATAGTCAGACACAACCTGATGTGTGACAATAAATCCAAAACTATGACGAATGGGTATTTTTCTATTAAACTAGATTCAAAATTCTGTAATTTCAGCCAAATTAGTCTCGAAGATCAATGTTCAAACTAATTAATAAATATTTTCGGTTCAAATCTCCGTAGGCCATTTCTAACGCAAAACTATTATAAATACGAAATCATCAGTTTTACGCTTTTCCGCTTACGCAAATGAACCGCTTCGGACATTTTTTGGGACCTTGGGGGCGCACATACATACATGCATACATCAGCCTACATACATCTCACTGCTGGGCACGGGCCTCCTCTACAACTGAGAGGGCTTAGGCCTTTGTCCACCACGCTGGCCTAGTGCGGGTTGGCGGACTACACACCTCAGAATTTTTAGGTGTGCAGGTTTCCTTACGATGTTTTCCTTCACATAACTTCGAAAAGTCAGAGGTGTGTGCCTGGGGCTTTAACCCGCGACCGTCGAGCTTTGACTCGACCTGAACCTAAACCTCGAGGCCATCATGACTTTTGGGGGAGGCCAGGCTACTCATGTAAAAAAATTACGTCCGAATTTGGGTCCCACAGCTAGTTTGATAAAAATAGCAACGGTTTAAAATGTGCTACATTTAAGTACCATGTTAATTATGAGTTGGGTATGTGTTGTATGCAAAAAGCCGTAAAAAGTGTTGTAAAAACGCAGCCGATTAACAATTACGCGCCCGACGTAATGTAATTAAAGAACACAACTGAGCTATGCGCAACGGCTGTTCAATTTGTTTATATTTTAATGACCTATATTTGTACGTACACAGTCACGCCTGTTCTTCTGAATGGGTAGGCAGAACTGCATTTTAGTAGTTTATTTATTTTTATTTAATATACTTTACATACATACATAAACTCACGCCTGTATTCCCCGAAGGGGTAGGCAGAGGTGCATTTCTGCACCCACATTTCGCCAAGTATGTATCAGTCCCATGTAATGGGGGGCGAGCCTATTGCCGTTTTTCGGGCACATTTCCAGACTCCGCGCTGTTACCGAGAATTTCCTAATGGAAAAACCCAATAATAATACTTTTTCTTTTAGATCACGCGTAATACATTTTTCGTGGTGCGAGATTAGTAACTGTTTATTTTACACACTGGTCTTTAGATATTTGCGACAATGAAGTTGTCGGAGCCGTATATTTTGACAAGAATGTATTAAACCTTTAGTGTCTACGTATATTTTTTTCACCAATAGAAAGATGTTATTAATATGAGCAAAGTCGAGGGCAGAAGTTAGTTATGTATGTGGACTTTTTATTTACAGTACATAATTGGTAATTACTTCTAATTTGAACCTAGTTCACCTCTTCCTGTGTTACCATATCCTTAGAATGGTTAATTGTACAGTTTACGCAGGCATTCCATAATTGCTAATTTGTTGTTGAAATATGTGTTCTAAATTGATTTGATTATATGCAATATAAATTCATAAACAATTTATTTCGTTAAATAAACTGACAATGAAACGTTATTGAGCGGAATAAATGGAAATGGAAATTCAATAGGAAGTAGAAGATTTGGTCAAAATAAAAAAATATATACAATTTATCACAAGTATAGTTAGTCAACGGTATCACTTAATTCTCTGGGGTAATCATCATCATCATCATCAGCCCATATACGTCCCACTGCTGGGCACGGGCCTCCTCTACCGTTGAGAGGGTTTAGGCCTTAGTCCACCACGCTGGCCTAGTGCGGGTTGGCGGACTACACATCTAAGAAATTCCTAAGAACTTTTTAGGTGTGCAGGTTTCATCACGATGTTTTCCTTCACCGTTAAAGTACGTGATAATTCATTGTGAATACACACATAACTTCGAAAAGTCAGAGGTGTGTGCCTGGGGTTTGAACCCGCGACCGTCGAAGTTCTCGACCGCGTACCTAAACCTCAAGGCCATCACGACTTTCTGGGGTAAATAGTATCCCAATATATTCTATTATACACCAAACGCGGATCGACCGTTTTGTGCAACCTTAATAGACCGGTGGCATCCACTTTGCCATTGATATCGATTGGCTGCTAAAATCATTTCCAAGGAGACAAAAAATGTTTACGTTTATAAAATTACCAGAAGAAGTTAGATTTAGTAATTATCTAACTGTCAGGAATAAAACTTTATATTTCTTCGCTTTTCTGTAAGTGTAAGTGGGTCTTTTCATAATAATAATAACCGTTATTACTGTGTGGGTACTAACTACTACCATTATTATAGATCTAATAAATCTAAAAAAAACTTTTATTGACGTGTAAAATGATAAAAAGAAGTGGATGGTATCTTTGAGAGAGAAGAACTCACAAAAATTCACAACCGTAATCCCGATGGGGTAGGCACTTAGTTTTATACAGAAAAAGCCAATAACATTTTGCTGACTTCACCCAACCTTGGAGTCGAACGAAAGGCCACTGGATTGACCGCCGCATGTGCTGCTACACCGACCAAAAGTCAATTATGATAAAAGTGGTAAGTAAACTAATAGCCATTTATGGAGGATACGATACGGATATGGCACCGATCCCAATTGATTGGTAATAGTACAGGAGAACAATAAAACTGTTCTGTGTCAAGGATCTTCCTACAGCGGTGTGAAAATTGTTTTATAACATTAAGCAATATGCAATGGGAACCAATCGTTTTCACAAACGCTTCCAATTATCTGTTTCGTAAACAATACAAGCCGTTTTATGCAGATTAAACAAGTTGGTGCGACGGCTTTGGTATTCATATCCTACCGACAAAACCCCGATCTATATTACGACTGTGTGAATAAGATTTCAGAAGAGTGAACAATGTTATTGGGTTTTTCCATTAGGAAATTCTCAGTAGCAGCACGGAGTCTGGAAATGTGCCCGAAAAACGGCAATAGGCTCGCCCCCTATTACGTGGGACTGATACATACTTGGCGAAATGTGGGTGCAGAAATGCACCTCTGCCTACCCCTTCGGGGAATACAGGCGTGAGTTTATGTATGTATGTAAGAGTCAAAATAAAGAAAAAACTTAAAGATAATCTCTAAAAAAAGCACCATCATCATGATCATCAACATTCATCAGCCCATATATGTCCCACTGCTGGGCACGGGCCTCCTCTGCAATTTAGACCTCTAAAAAAAGCATACTATAGAATTTCTTATCATATTGAAGGTAATAATTGGGAATAAGTAAATTGATCAGTTTTGTTTTGTTGCTACAGTTTGTATCGTTATGACATTTGTGTAAAATTAAAATATCTAATGAAAATTAAAAAAAAAAAGTAAATATATAGTTAATTAATAAACAATAAAAAAAAACATATGACATGTCGTGTTGCTGAGGGAGTGTCTTGCCGTTTCTCCTCCACAGCGATAACACGTTCCGAAGCGGCAATAGTTTAAAATTGACGATTGAAAAGAACTAAAAAGTCTATTATTAATAAAGAGTATTTTGGCTTTGACTTTAAAGAAGAAATGCCGCGTTTATAGTGAGTCAAAGGACTGTTTCTCAATGAATTGGCGGAATCATTCATCATTTGAATGCGGAATCTTCCGTTCTGAACAGATTGTATCATTACAATATAAATCATATTAAGTGTATCATTTAGACAACTCGTGATGTAGAGATTTGCAGAAGCGGAATTTAGTATTTTTTTTATGGCCCAGTTCCAACGTATGAAAAATCACATGTGGTTTATACGCTATACAAGAATCGCCTCTCAGTATGGTGTCTGGAATGTGGTTGATTATTAGATGTTTATATTCTTATTTAAATCATTATTATTTTTTGATTCTCAAGAATCATGGAAAGCATCTAAGGAGCTGTCCAAAATGCTGATGGGTTGACGACATCAAGAAGGTAAAGACAGTTAGATGGCGAAAATCGTTGTTAGAAACTGTTGGAAAACTTTAAGTTTTATGTGAACGCGTAAGTGTTATAAATAGAAGCAAAGGCTATTAAATTGGCACAACTTTCATGTTAATAAAAGTAATATGACATCGTACATGACAGTGCAATTATGTACGTATATGTACGAGAGAGCGCACAGACATGAGACAGATAAAATACACACTTTCAATAGTATTATAATAAACTTATAGTATTTTACATACATACATACATAAACTCACGCCTGTATTCCCCGAAGTGGTAGGCAGAGGTGCATTTCTGCACCCACATTTCGCCAGGTATGTATCAGTCCCACTCTATAGGGGGCGAGCCTATTGCCGTTTTTCGTTTGTTACAGAGAATTTCCTAACCGAAAAACCCAATAACACTACTCGACCCGGGAATAGAACCCGGGACCTCTAGATCGTTGGTTACATACTTGTGCCGCGAGACCACGAGGCAGTCATAGTATTTTATTTAGTACTAACAGACGCTCTATAATTCTACTCTTGTTAAAATTATTTAATTTTGAAATAAACGCATTGAATTAAAGGCTGTTTTGTTTTTAATAACTAATGTCGTATCTGGCCGCGCGTGCGTCTGTCGTTACGTCTAAATTAATTGCTTGATGTAGTCAAATATGTTACGTAAACGCGGAGATGCGTGCCGTCTGCGAAAGTTAATGATCTGTGGCAAAATATATGTTTATGGTTGGTTTATGTTTACACACATTCTTGGTAAAATAACACTTATAACTATTAACTCGTTCTTGGTTGAGGAATATTTACAGTGGCATGCAATTGGAGGGATCTGATGATGATTGTCATGACGCAGTCAATTAGAAAGGGCACACGTTCAATTTCCATATTGAGATTTGTGTCAAATATAATTTTGTGTAGTGAATGCTGGTTGAAACGAGAAGTTTCTAGTACCTACATTAACGTATGTAAATGATTCTTGGGTATGGCAAAAGAAACTTGTAAGTATAGAAGCATGTGCGGTGTATTGAATACGATATAGTGACCAAAACCAAGAGATAAATATGCTTAAATCATCTATTAAAAACAATTATGTAGAAATATGAAATAATTTACTGTGCGGAAGTGAGAGATGGTCGAAAAGGTCCAAGGTGCACCTCCAAACAACAGATTGTTGATTTATTAAGGAAAGAACTAACAAAGAGTCCTCAAAACCGATGTGTATGCATGAAAAATTTAATGTTAGTTTAAAAAGTGAAAGAGGAGGTTTGGATCGAAACTTCTAGCATTCTATTATATCTGCCTATCCCAATAGGAGACAGGCGTTATTGTCATTGTATGTATGCTTGTGTTGCTCCTGAAATCTAAATGTGTGAACGCCCAAATTTCAGTGGCGGTACTTCAATAGAAACCCGAAAGCCCAGCTTGCCTCCAAAATTTCGAATAATAATCTTTATTTAATCTTCATTTAATAAAAGCAATTTGACATGTAAATAAGAATATTCTGATCCCACATTAAACACTTATAAACTAGACATCTAACTACTAACGTGTAACGCTTTTGGGCTTCTATGGAGGCCTCTGCCAGATTTGTCACAACAGCGTGCTTAAACCTCGCGGCCGTCATGATTTTCGTCGAATTGTTGACTTTAATTATAACGCCCTTTAATTAAAACTATATTAACCGTTGGAAAGTGCGTCACAGCCCAGCACCGGCAATTTATTTGCAATCATAACAAAGAGAGCAGAAAATTAAATCTAATTCGCTCATACCGATATAATTTCATACACATAAGCAGTTATATAATGCTCTAATGAGTGCGCGTTATACTGTGGAGCGAAGCTATCACTAACAATATCTTTATATGCATTGCGATCGGAATTTAAAAGAGGGAAGTTGCACAGGCCCACATATTTGTGTCGACTAGTAATAGATTTGATACGCAATTACGACCGCAACTGACAATCAGGTACAAGTGCGGCAGTACATAAATAGGAAAGTATTTTTTACTCATCATCATCACCAGACTATAGTATACTTATGTTGTCCCAGAGACGGTACTTCCATAAAAGACTAAAAGATATAGTATAAATTTAAAAGAAATTATTGATTGAATCTTAGGAACAACTGGTCCGCTTAGAAAAAATCTTTCAGTTTTAGATAGTCCATTCAGTGGCGGTACCTACTTCCAAAGAAGTGCAAAAGCCCGGCTTGTCTTACAAAATGCCGAATCTTCAAGCTTTAAATCTTTATTTAACAAAAGAAAATTTGACATATAAATGAGAATATCCTGACACCACAATACACAATAATAAACTAGACATTACACAATTAACGTGTAACGCTTTTGTGCTTCTATGGAAGTACTGCCCACTGATATGTCCCCCTTCTGAGCACTTCCTCAACAACTGAGAGGTGTTGCGTTTTAGTTCATCATGCTTGCCTCGATAGGGTTGGTTGACTACAATCTTAAGAAATTTCTAAGATTTTTTTAGGTTTGCAGGTTTCCTCACGATGTTTTCCTTCACTGTTAAAATATGTGATAATTCATTGTAAAAGCGCACGAAATCGAAATTGTAGAAAAATTAATGAAGATTGTAGTAGTATCCAACGTTGTAGGTATATCTTGCTATTTATTATTTTGCATGCACTTCAATGGCCATGATAATTTTGAAGGATATCTTTTATAGATTTTGGGGATTATTCCCCGCAATCCTTGGTTTTATAACGAGAAAAGATTTGTATTTTTTTATGTTTGTTACGAATAAACTCAAAAAATACTTAACTGATTTTTTATACGGACAAGGACCTGTGGGAGAGAACATAGGACACTTTTCCTATAAAATTTCCTCCGGGCGGAGCGGAGCCCAATTGCTAGTTTTGAGATAAAGGCAGATTATGAATAGCCTAGCTCGCAGTATCGCATTGCCCGTTGGGGCGTGTAATAATATGAGCAGTAATTATGCGGTAATTAAGGTTGGTCGAAAATACAAAATAAAACTACGAAAATAGATTATGTAAACTCGATTCCAATTAAGAGTCGGTCTGAGTTGTACTTTGATAATAAATAAAGCTTAGACAGCCCCGTGGCGCAGTTGGCTAGACCCCAGCTTGCGAAACGAGAGGCCGCGGGTTCGAATCTTGCACCGAGACAAATGTTTTTATGATCTACACATATTTGTTTCGGGTCTGGGTGTTTGTGAGACCGAAAAGTCTCTCGTAGTTTCTGATACCCACGACGACTCGTATCTTGATGTGGGGTCAGAACTATGTATGTGATTGTTGGGTGTATTTATATTAAAAAGGCTCGATAAGACTGCTTTGTGGTGTCACAGCACGCATGGTTGGCGTACGAGGGGTCCCAGATTCGATTCTCAGTTCGGACAATGTTATGGGGTTTCGTTTGTAGATTGTAAAAAACATGTACGTGACGCAGTGATCGACCACTCAGAACGTTTATAACAAAATTTGATCAAATCATTAAACAATTTTTTTAATTTGCTCAAAGATTGCTTAATTTAACTGCATGGAATTGCTGGTTGAAAGTAGTAGGTATTCGAAATATTCGGAGTAATTAGAGCAATGTCATGTTCTACGCAATGCGTGCGTATTTTCGAAACAATGTGTCGGCGACGACTTTTGTATTTGTTCGACAAATATCGAATGCTTAAGCAATATTGGCTTGTATTAACAGGTATGTATGTCACTTTCCGGCATCAGCCTATGAACATCATCATCATCATCAGGCCATATACGTCCCACTGCTGGGAACGAGGCTCGTCTACCATTGAGAGGGTTTGTATGTACATCAAATGAAAAAACTCTGGTCTAACTATATCAGCTCCTATACGTCCCAATGTTGGGTACAGGCTTTTTTACAAATTAGGCTTTAATCCACTTTGGCCTAGTGCGTGTTGTAAAAATTAGAAAAGAATCTTGAAATGAATAATTACAAGATTCTCAAAAGAAATACGAAGGCGTGAAGTGTGCCTCCAAAACAGCTTTAGACTCTCCTACCTTTCCGTGGGTTTTCAAACACAGCTCAACAGTTGAATAAGACTACAAAGGAAATGCCAGCATGCCGAGCTTGCCGAACCTACTATTATACTATCATATGTTTGACACGGCCGCTTCTTGGAAATTCGGGTTGCGTGTAATATAATAGCAGCCCTTAATTTTTGTTTGAAATTTTTATCATTGTTCGAGTGTAATCGTAGTAGAATGAATAGGTGACAGACAAGCGGAGACACTCGACCCAATACAAAATACTGTCTATTTCCCATCTCTTATTCAACTGTTCGGTGATTACCATACTCACCCCCAGATGCGGAGTTATCACTATGTCGTGCCAATAAAATACAGGGTGTATTCAGACCGTGATCGGAAACTAAGGCAGGTAATAGCTAAGGTGATTACAAACCCCCTGGCGTTAAAGAAAATTCTGACAAAAAATAAAAATTTTGACGTTTTCCATACAAACCGCGTACATTTAATACCGATGGTTGTATGGAAAACGTCAAAATTTTTATTTTTTGTCAGAATTTTCTTTAACGCCAGGGGGTTTGTTATCACCGTAGCTATTACCTGCCTTAGTTTCCGATCACGGTCTGAATACACCCTGTATAATTTATGTAGGCTTTAATTAACAAATGATTTCCATCCGCAGTATCCGATAAACTCTAATAGAAGTTGGAACCCAGTAGTAAAATAAAAATAATTAGCGTGCATACACGCATAATAATTTCCTTACACAATTTGTGTTCCGACGTGCTTCGCAACTCCTAGCCGCGTTAATGTGTAATTTAACTAAAGTGTTTGTTCTAAACATTAACTTTCCATAATGTGTTACGTTCATAACACTAATTGGGTGTTGTTTTCGTATTTTGATTTATTATTTAATCTCATTATATGGCGGATGAAATACAATGCCTTTTATCAGTGGCGGTACTTCCATAGAAGCCCAAATGCCCAGCTTGCCTTACAAAATTCAGAATTATAATCTTGAAGCTTTGAATCTTTATTTAACAAAAGCAATTTGATATATAAATGAGAATATCCCGACCACACGAAAAACAATTATAAACTAGACATAACACAATTAACGTGTAACGCTTTTGGGCTTCGAGAGAGAACCTGTGAAAGTCCCGTCCAGTACTACAAGGGCGGCTGCGAGGGATCTGTCAGTGTCTCCGGCCTTCCAACCTAATTCGTACATGTATGTTATACATAGGTTGGCTTTCTACAGAAAAACCTTTGCCGGTATAGCCACTAAAACATCTCAGTGGCATTTGGAGGCATTTTGAGCGATGCTTGATTTACAAGAACATGCCACATCGATCACAGCAGTCTAGACCTAGAGTACAACTCTACTACATATGTACATTTATGCGTACGATATTATTCGCGTGTTCATAATTATTAATACGAGCTTTACCGGTTAAGGATAACTAGCTAAAAATGAGGTCAATTGAAGAAAACTGACCAATATAACTACTTGAAGTTTATTTATTTCTTTTCATTTATATTTACTCCATTATAAAAAAAAAAACGGTTTTGAACGATCTACTTGAATTTATGAGATCATAGCTTAGAATTTTTGACTTGTATTTGGAACTAGTACTTGGACTTGTATTTATTATATTGACTTGTATTTTTGTGAGCGGAATAGTATGAAAATGTCCATATATAACTGTGACATGAAACTGAATATCAACGAGTAGGTATACTCGTATTACGTGTCTCCACATACCCATTTTCTTCCTCTGCACCCACATTTAACCAATTTTTTCTATACCCGTGTGGGGCGAGCCTATTGCCGTTTTTTGAGCATATTTCAAGATACCGTGCTACTACTGTAAATTTATTAATGGCAAAACCCAATAAAACTGCCTGACCGAAAAAACCCGGGATTTCTAGATCACAACGCATGCAACTACATACACGCATATAGCATGTAAGTGTGGTTTTCGGTATTAAGGTGAATTATTTTTAGCAACGTCCGACCGCTGATAATTGCTCAGGATATTAATATATACTTATATAACAATTATTGTAAATTAAGACGGTGCGGCGAAATTTTGGCCACGTTGCGAAACTGTAGCAAGTTATTGACCCAGTTTTCTCGATATGTAACTTGATATAAAGAGATTGCAGTAAAAGTGACGTACTACTGTGACGTCAAGGACAAATCGCCCCTTATTTAGGGCAAGAATAAAGCCGCCGAAAACCTTTCATACAAAAGCACGCTAGAATATTCTCAGTCACTCAGAATCTTACATATATGTACCTATAGATACAGAAATACCTGTACACGCCGAGATGTAGGGAGACGTGTAAATCCAAGTTTCACCAGTTGAGAACTAAATGAAGAGAATTTTAAGAAATGTATAACCTTGTAAAATTGCAACTGCGTTACTTATATTATTGTGTTTGTCTTGTTTATTGAATGAAATGGATGAGAGCAAATGAGATAGAGCATTGCTTAGTTTTTATGCGTAAGCAAGGCATTACTTGATCTAAGCGATGTATTCGATATTTTACGGATTCAATGAAATATTTTAATTTCATAGTAATTAAAACCATTTAATTAGATAAGATATTTAATTAAATAGATAAGGTCTCGTCATGTTAAGTATAAAAAATTACATTTAACATAGGCAGCTTCAATCTGTCAATTATATTGGAGCACATAGGCAGCTTCAACGTCTTACTTTTGTGTTACAGTGATGCGCGCGCATCTTAAAATTACACTCTCATAATTTTTTCATAACGCGCCTAAAGAAGTATAACTTCAAAAAACGCAATTCTTTTTTCAAAAATATGTAACAAATGAAAGTGTAATAAAATAACGAGGGCGTCGAAACAAATGAAAGTCAATCAATAAATAAAACAAATAAACTGGAGAAGGAAGTGTGAACGCGTTTGAGTAATGAGTGCAGTGTTATAATCGCGAGTAGTGTGACGTAAGCTTTGCTAAGGACCGCTGGCTATACAGCCAATATGAGATATATTGTCACTTCATATCGATACTTCGTGGCGCAGTTGGCTAATCACACTGTGAAACAAGAGACCGCGGGTTTGTTCCCCGAAAAGTCTTTCGTAATTTTTGATATCAAAATTGACAGCCCCGTGGCGCAGTTGGCTAGACACCAGCTTGCAAAACGAGAGGCCGCGGGTTCGATCCCCGCACCGAGACAAATGTTTGTGTGATCCACAATTATTTGTTTCGGATCTAGGTGTATGTGAGACCGAAAAGTCTCTCTACCCACGACACAAGACTTGTATCTTAGTGTGGGATCAGAACTCTGTATGTGACTGTTGGGTGTATTTATATTTATTTATTTATTTATTTATATAATTATATATGATAATAATAATAAAGAAGTCTTTATTTACCACAAAATACAATATTTTCTTACATCTAGTACTTTACAGATTTACTAATATTTTACGCATATAAATTTGCTGTATTAAATGTATATTTTCTATGACGTCAGTCTTGTTTGTTTTGTGGCAGGCCTGTAGTGTTCGATCGATTAAAGTGCGAGTCCCAGGTCAGGCAAAGTATTATGGGGTTTGTCTATTAGGAAATTCCGAAAACAGGCTTGCCCTTTTTACGTCGAACTTTAAACATAAATAGTACGACGAACGAAACGAGTGTGTAAAATATATCTTAGCTTCATCATCATCATCAGCCCATGTACGTCCCACTGCTGGACACGGGCCTCCTCTACAACTGAGAGGGGTTAGACCTTAGTCCACCACGTAGGCTTAATGAGGGTTGGTAGACTACACACCTAAGAAATTCTTAAGAACTAAGGCATGCAGGTTTCATTACGATGTTTTCCTTCACCGTTAAAGTAAGTGATAATTCCTTAAATACACACATAACTTCGAATGATTCGCGACCGCACGCCTAAATCTCGAGGCCATCACTACTACATCTTAGCTTACCCTTTTAGGATTGCAAGCTTAATACATGTACTAGATAAATCCTTCGAGGATGTAATCGCAGACATACTTAAAAAAAGAGTTATTCAATGCAAATAAAAGAAGATTAAAAAGCATTAAAAACTGGTCCGTCAGCTGATACACTATAAACGGGCTTTGTTATTGCATAATAATTTATTACACCGCGGTTGTACGGCTTCAACAATCTATTCGTATTTCCTATATCATATTACTGGGACATCTGTCTTTGCGAAATACGTATCGTGCGTCCGTAGTTATTATGTACTATAGTAGATGCATTTTATACTATAAATAAATAATAATAAATACACCCAACAGTCACATACATAGTTCTGAGCCCACACTAAGATACAAGTCTTGTGTCGTGGGTATCAGAAACTACGAGAGACTTTTTGGTCTCACATACCTACACCCAGACCCAAAACAAATATTTGTGGATCACACAAACATTTGTCTTGGTGCGGGGATCGAACCCGCGGTGTCTCGTTTCGAAAGCTGGTGTCTAGCCAACTGCGCCACGGGGCTGTCTGGCTGATACTGAGCAATAAATGTCACTGAGAGTAGGAATGTGCACGCAAAGCAACCAGTTATCGATACTTAGCTACCTGCGCACGGGGGTCGATGCGTCATTGTGACCTTTATTAGCACTCTGACTTCTGATTGGTCGTTACGAGTAAGGGTTGTTGTACCGTTATCGATATGCACCTCTTCGACAACCTCGTGGCGCAGTTGGCTAGACACCAGCTTGTGAAACAAGAGGCCGCGGGTTCGATCCCCGCACCGAGACAAATGTTTGTGTGATCCACAAATATTTGTTTCGGGTCTGGGTGTTTGTGAGACCGTAAAGTCTGTCGTAGTTTCTGATACCCACGACACAAGACTCGTATCTTAATGTGGGGTCAGAACTATGTATGTGACTGTTGGGTGTATTTATTTATTTACCTCTATAATTCTTACGCACATCACTACACCTCTCCATAAGACCTGTAAGTGCGAGCGAGACAGACAGATAAATATGATTTATGACCCGAAGCCTCAGTTTAAAATGCGTCTACTATACAGGTTATACCCTGTTCGTTCGGGTGCAATTTAATAAAAACGGTTGCCAATTTAAGGGCCCATGTATGTGTATCAAAAATTCATAAAATTAATAATAGATTTTGAATTTTGAATTTTCAAAGCAATTGCTTATGTCGCTTAGTACGGGCACTGCACTTTACAGATATCAGTGCGTACGCTGCCTAAAAAGTTCTAGATGTGTAGTCTGCCAACCCAAACTAGGTCAGCGTGGTGGACTAAGGTTTAACCTCTCCCAGCTGTAGCCGGCCCGTGCTCGGCAGTGGGACGTATCAACACCAACATAATCAGCCCATATACTCCCCTCTGTTGGGCACGGGCCTCCTCTACTACTGAGAGGGTTTAGGCCTTAACCCACCACGCTGGCCTAGTGCGGGTTGGCAGACTACACATCTAGAACTTTTTAGGTGTGTAGGTTTCCGCGACCACTATCTTAGTGGCTCGACCGCGTGCCTAAACCTCGAGGCCATCACGACTTATATGGGACATATATGGGCTGGTAATAATGATGATGATGATTAGTACGAGTAGTTTGCTGGCATTTGAATTAGAAGGAAATGAGATTATTTCGCGTTACAAAATTATTTACTTATTATATTTTAATTTCTGCGGCAGATAGCTGTCCACTTCTTTCAGTTCATTTAATATGTGGTGATAGAATTACTATTACATAAGGATGTAACAAGAAAATCCATTACAGCATCATTACAACCCAGCTGTTAAGGATGTAATACATTATTACTATGTTTAGCAACATCATCTACGTGTCCCCGTACAGTGTAGTGATACCTTAATTACAAAATGTGACAGCCTGGTAGTCTCGGGGCATGAGTATGTGCCGTGCGATCTAGAGGTCCTGGGTTCGATTCCCGGGTCGGGCAGTGTTATTGTGTTTTCGATAAGTAATTTTTTCCATTAGTATATTGGTTTCTAATATGTGTATATATGTATGTGTATGTGTATGTTTATAAATGATTTTATTTGCACACCTACTATGCATCATCTCTGCATCACCCAAGGTTCGACTGGCAGAGAATGCCTTAGGCATTAAGTCCACCTTTACAATTATTATGTGTTTAGTTGTATCAAGTGTAAATAAATAAATAAATTTTCAGTAGCAGCACGGAGTCTGGAAATGTGCCCGAAAAACGGCAATAGGCTCGGCCCCCTATTACGTGGGACTGATACCTGTCGAAATGTGGGTGCAGAAATGCACATCTGCCTACCCCTTCGGGGAATACAGGCGTGAGGTTATGTATGTAATATTTATGGATGTAAATTTATGTTAACGATTTGAATATCCAAAGATCGCTATAAGTCTATTGGTAAATAAATAAGATTCATTCATATTGTTTGGCATTTCATAACAATATGTCTTCCTTCACCTTTATAGTACCTACGTGATAATTCATTGTGAATACATACATAACTTGGAAGTCAAAGGTGTGTGCCTGGGGTTAGAACCCGCGACCGTCGAGATTCTCGACCGCGTATCTTAACGTCGAGGCCATCACGACTTCCTTTGGCACGACGCTAAAAAATTGTGATTAAAAATAAACGCAGCACCTAATCCCACGCGACTGTGGGATGCGGGTAACAACAAAAAACAAATGCATTTGCATAATTAACCAGTTATTTCGTAACTTCATGATTATTACTACGTAGTACATCTTTGGAGTCTTTCGTCCGTGCATATAATTGTGATAGTTAATAACGATGTTATGTAACAATGAAGCAGTTTGTATTTAACTTTATACCTATTCAGGTCTCTAACTTACTGTTTTTTTAAGTACTTTGACAGCGTCATGAGGAAATCTACATACTTTCGGTGTAAAATCATGTAAAACCCGTCAACAAGTACTAGTCCAGCGCAGTGGACTGAGGCCTAACCCTTCTTGGTTGTAGATGACTCCTTAGCACAGCAATGGGCCGTTTAGAAAGTAAATTATATCTGCTAATTGGATTATATTAAAATCAATTTTGAAAGTATTATTAAATAGCGTTTTCTAAAATCAATATGTGGTCTGGTTTTATTTGACAAGCCGAATATTTTCGCCTGTCGCCATTTAATCGTAATAGTTCAATAAAACTTCATCAGTTTTTTAATTTTGGTCAACCCGCTTCATCTATAAGCAATGAGTAAATTGCTCATGCTCATAAATAAATACACCCAACAATCACATAGGTACATAGTTCTGACCCCACATTAAGATATGAGTCTTGTGTCGTGGGTATCAGAAACTACGAGAGACTTTTCGGTCTCACAAACACCTTGACCCGAAACAAATATTTGTGAATCACACAAACGTTTGTCTCGGTGCGGTGATCGAACCCGCGGCCTCTCGTTTCGCAAGCTGGTGTCTAGCCAACTGCGCCGCGGGGCTGCCTAAAAATGTGTGTTTTAATTTTTTTCATGAAAACACACACGCTTTTACTCCGAAGAAACAACAGGCTCTTTACTTCAACGTATTAAGAGCAAATCTATTCCCACTTACTAAGTGTATTACTGAACTCCGTGTTACTACTGAGGATTTCCTAATATACAAACCCAAGTAGAGTAGGGCGCCCTCTGGCTAGGTGGGGTGACGATATTCGCAGGGTGGCTGGCAGCGGTTGGATGAGGCCGAAGATCGAACCCATTGGCGTGCCATAGGAGAGGCCTATGTCCAGCAGTGGACGTAAGAAAGGCTGCTGCTGATGATGATTATGAAACCCGAAAACATTTACTCAACGCGGGATCGAATTTATGTCTTGTCGATCGCACACCGCACGCCGGCATAAAAAAATCAAATAATAGCGTATAGTGAAAGGGAGTGGCTAATTAACTCATTGTTGTTGGTGTGTTCTCGCACTACGCGTTTCAATCATGCACGTTATGATGTCAGACGAGAGCTTCAGAACCAGTTTTACATGTTACGTGTTAGGATATTTATTAAATATTAGTGCCTGTGGTCTCGCGATGTGCCATGCGATCATGTGGGTTCGGTTCCCGGGTCGGGCAGTGTTATTGGGTTATTCTATTAGGAAATTCTCAGTGGCATCAAATGTGCCCGAAAAACGGCAACAGTCGAGACTATTGCCAAACCCACAGTTGGCGAAATGTGCGTAGGAATACACTTATGCCTACCCCTTCAAGGAACATAGACGTATATAACAGTATAACATACATGTACGAATTAGGTTGGAAGGCCGGAAACACCGACAGATCCCTCGCAGTCACCCTTGTAGTACAGGAAGGTACTTTCACAGATTTTCTCTAGTATATAAAAGGGCAGTGGCGGTACTTCCATCGAATACCAAAAGCGTTACACGTTAATTGTTTAATGTCTAGTTAATAAAATTGTTTACCGTGGGGATCAGTATATTCTAATTTATATGTCAAATAGTTTTTTGTTAAATAAATATTTAAAGCTTAATGATTTGGATTTTTGTGAGGAAAGCAGGGCTTTTGGGCTTCTGTGGAAGTACCGCCACTGGTATATATGTATGTATGTAGAATATTTATACTAGACGCAGATCTAAAAGTGATTAATTGAGGCGATAAAACTCAGTTTGAAAATAATATTTTTGTATGCATTTATAGGGTTCAGTATTGTTGTTCGATTATATTTTATTTGATCTATCTACACATACGAAGGTTGCACTTTAGACGGGCGAAGTAAAAGGCCTCTGTGGCGCAGTTGTCTGCCATAACACATAGCCACAGAAACTGAATCACATACGTGACTGCGGGTTCGATCCCGAGACAAATTCTTTATCAGCCCATATACGTCCCACTGCTGGGCTCCTCTACAACTGCGAGAGTTTAGGCCTTAGTCCACCACGCTGGCCTAGTCCGGGTCCTCCAATTGTTTTGGTGAAGGTTTTAAAAAAAAATTAGTCTCTCCTAATTTGTGATGCCCACGACACATGACTTGTATGCCTAAGTTAGTACGTAAGTGACTGTTATGTGTATCTTTATAATAATTATGTAAGTGCAGTTGCTATCATCATCAGCCCATATACGTCCCACTGCTAGACACGCGCCTCCTCTACAACTCAGAGGGTTTAGGCCTTAGTCCACCACGCTGGCCTAGTGCGGGTCCTCCAATTGTTTTGGTGAAGGTTTTAAAAAAAAATTAGTCTCTCCTAATTTGTGATGCCCACGACACATGACTTGTATGCCTAAGTTAGTACGTAAGTGACTGTTATGTGTATCTTTATAATAATTATGTAAGTGCAGTTGCTATGTACTAAACACCTAAGAAATTCCTAAGAACTTTTTTAGGTGTGCAGATTTCATCACGATCTTTTCCTTCACCGTTAAAGTACGTGATAATTATTTGCGAATACACACATAACTTCGAAAAGTCATAGGTATGTGCCTGGGGTTTGAACCCGCGACCGTCGAGATTCTCGACCGCGTGCCTAAACCTCGAGGCCATCACGACTTAATGCAGTTGCTATATAGAGATTCAAATGGTGACGTTTAAGATTATGACTGTTACTAAGTAGTCCACATAATTAAGCAGTCTTGTTAAAACATGGATATACAAGTGCTGGCATCAGAGCGCAATGTAATGTGATATTACACCCGTATTACGCCAACTGTGTTTTAGCTCCGACGTAATAGGAACTAACCTATATTTTCGGACACGTTTCAAGACTTTGTACATATGTGCATACCAATTAGCCCCTTAAGTATAAATTTGTTAATTTAAGAACATACATAGACTCACATACATATCTAACCTCACGCTTGTACTCCCTGAAAGGGTTAGCAGAGGTGCACTTCTGTACCCATATATAGGTATGTGTCAGTCCCACGTAATAGGGGGCGAGCCTATTGCCGTTTTTCGGGCACAGGCCCGCCGCAAGAGGTCGTGCAATGCGTGCACCGCACGAGGGCGGCACGTCCAGGGGGCAGCGATTCGAGTGATTCATAATGTAATTCAAGTCATTGTCATAATATTGATACAAGCGTGTTGTAGGTAACCTGCTTTTTTTTTATATATATTACATTACTATATAACTATCACACTTACTCCTACTTACGCTCAACTTATGCTCCCTGGACAATGTGGATACAGATGTCTGCAACTGCCCTTGCCTGTGTACTTATATGTTACTTATATTACTATACTCTTTGTATGTGATTTTTGTGTAAATTTTAATCGGATGGAATGTTTTGTTTTGTTTTATTTATTTGTACAAGGAGTTTCTTTTTGTCTTCCGTGACATAATCCTTTTTATCTTTTTTATTCCAAAACAACGGCCCAACCATAGATAAGGCCCAACGGAAGACCAGCGTTGGCTGTATTGCCAGCATTTTGCTGAGTTGGTGCCTTTTTGGTACAAACATAGTTTTAAGTGATTTATGTCTATTTTATATTATTTTTTGTTTTTGTATGTTTGTTAACAAATAAACTTTTTTCTTTCTTTCTTTCTTTTTTTTTGTTGTTAGGTGTAGGGCGTTATAATCGGGCTTGCACGCGGGCGATAAAGAAGCTAGCGGTGGTCCTGTTCGGGCACATTTCCAGACTCCGTGCTGCTACTGAGAATTTCCTAATGGAAAAACCCAATAACACTTTGCCCTAACCGGGACCTCTAGATCGCATAGCAAATACTTGCCGCGAGACCACGAGGCAGTAAGATTCAACTTGGTAAACTAGTCTATACACTGTATAGGACTCTCAAATCCCTGAAATGTCAAGTAGATTCGCGGTTCGAGGACGTTGAAAGTAGTTCTGACTGGACGGACCGGTGTCAAACCGTCTACTATTCAAATATTATCGACGCAGTAATACCGCCAAGGTTTGCGTTTCAACTGCGGTGACGATTAGATGATCTAGAGGGTCTTTTAGCATTATGTCAATTGTTGATGCAACAACATAGATAATTTCACATAATTATAATTGTTATTGTTCTTTTTTTTTTCTTTTTTTGTTTTACATTTGTTGTATTTAGGTTAAGCATTCATGCAAGTCGTGTTTTAGATAGTTGTATGCGGAAACGTATTATTATTCCTTAAGCAAATTATGTATTAGTGTGATTAGATATTTAAGTGACTGTTTTACAAATAAATAAAAATAAAATAAAGTGAGTCGAGCGATGGCGTAGTGATGGCCTCGAGGTTTAGGCGCGCCGCCGGTCGAGAATTTCGGCGGTCGCAGGTTCAAACCCCAGGCACACACCTCTGACTTTTCGAAGTCATGTGTGTATTCACAATGAATTATCACTTGCTTTAACGGTGAAGGAAAACATCGTGATAAAACCTGCACACCTAAAAGTTCTTAGGAATTTCTTAGGTGTGTAGTCCGCCAACCCGCACTAGGCCAGCGTGGTGGACTAAGGCCTAAACCCTCTCAGTTGTAGAGGAGGCCCGTGCCCAGCAGTGGGACGTATTTGGGCTGATGATGATGATGAAGTGAGTCGAAAAACACGCACGCATTGATTTTGATTTCATACACACATAACAAAACTTCGAAAAGTTAGATTTGTTTGAACTCGCGACCATAGAGTTGGTCCTTCAGAAATCTCACTTGCCAAAAAGATGCTTTTGCTTCACCTAATTTTCTCTTAGTTGTACTCTCCCGGCCGAGCAGTTCACACCGCAGTCTAAGCTGAGTAATGTGCTCTAACACTTATAATTTTATTATATTTTTTCTACACTAGTGTAATTAAGAGGAAAATATTAATGGTTTTGGAATTAGCTTGCTACGGATATAA
This sequence comes from Hemaris fuciformis, assembly GCA_907164795.1. Lineage (NCBI taxonomy): Eukaryota > Metazoa > Arthropoda > Insecta > Lepidoptera > Sphingidae > Hemaris > Hemaris fuciformis. The sequence goes on from OU015454.1 coordinate 5,930,114, forward strand.
TCAGCCTATGGCCGTCCACTGCTGAACATAGGCCTCCTCAAGTAAGCGCCAACAACCCCGGTGTTGAGCAGCCATTATTCATCTATTACCCGCCACCTTTTTCAAGTCGTCACTTCAACACTTGTCTGCTCCACCGACCGCTGGTCCGTCGGGAGATATGGCCGGCTCACTTCCACTTTAGCGTGCTATTCCTACGGGCAAAATCAATGAGTCCGGAAATGAATTTCAAAATATTCTTATATGATTTAGGTAAATTTTGATATGGATCTAGAATATAAATGGTACCATTGGAAAAAAGGCTACTTTACATAAAATATATCACGCGGGTGAAACGTGACCTCACCGCTATTTAATTAATTGACTTTCAAAAGACCTTTTAATTATTACCATCGTCGTTCATAGACATCCGTACATATAATTTCATTTTACGCAATCTGAGGATGAATTAATAAAAATAGTATTCAAATTTATTGCATATCCGCCCAACATGGAAAAGTCAAGGTCTTTTTATAATGAATAACTTAACAGATTATTGTATACTGCATTCTTTATTGTTTATTCGATTGTGTTTTGAGGACTCGTTGTATAGGTAACATACGTAAGAGGAATAAGAAAATATTATACGAGCCTTATCATTTACGATATCGGGTAATTTTGAGGGTTCAAGCCTTCGATCAAATCGTTCAAGCATATAATTTTTATCTACCTTCAGCAAAAACCTATTTCAACGGGAAGTAAAAAAACATATACAAAGTGTAAACAAACCGTGATCAACAACTATGACAGGTAATAGTCACGATGTTTACAAACACAAACAAAAAATCCCGAAAAGAAAATAAAATAATTAAAAAATTCTAATGTTGACTGGTAGATAATGCCTTAGGCATTAAGTCTGCCTTTATACATTTTAAGTATAAAAAGCATAAATAAACAAGTAAAATAAAAAATGTCGTTTTCCTAATCACCTATTACGTGTCTTATTTTTCGATCATGGTCTGTTTATATCCTGTATATGTATACGCTTCCTAAGTAAGGCACAATACTCTTTTCTGGACCTATGAAGACGTATTGTCGTCTTTTTACCATTTTTATACTAGTATTGGCATGATTTTCTTCCATTGTTTCCTTAACCAAACTAAATAGGTTTGGTATTATTATGGTTATTCTAACATTAATTCTAATGAATATCTTAACACGAGTAAATAAGTTCCGGGTACGGTTTGTTGGGGTTTACTTCTCTCTAGAAATATGTTCGTATAAAAGATCTTAGGTGTGCAGTCCGCCAACCCGCACTAGGCCAGCGCGATGGACTAAGGCATAAAACCTTCTCAGTAGCAGGGGAGGCCCGTGCCCAGCAGCAGGACGTATATGGGTTGACGATGATGTTGATGATGGAAAAATCTTACTATTGTAGCTCATAAACGCATTCAATTACGTAGAACTGGTAATATATTTCTTCCTAGGAATCGAACTTGAACCGTAATAGCATACCTAATTACTGAGCTAGTGAAGCGATACATGTGTTGACAAAATGCTGGTATAGGTACGGTTGCGTTATTACGAGGAAACTATCGTACGGAATTAAAAGTAGGTTGTGCTTACAGTAACATAGCGGACCTAGATGCCGTTGAATAATGACATCCATACGGCTCTGCGGTGAAGGGACTGAGAAGCGAGAGGTAACAGGTTTTGTTACAGATTGCGCGCTGGTATATATATATATTAGTGTGTTCAAATCTCAGACAGGTACCTAACAAATTTCAGAGTTATGTGTATGTGAAATGAAGTCAGACATTTTGGATTTTAGACGTAGTGATAAATAGACAAAAAATCGAAATAGTTTTGAAATTGTATAAGTTTGTATAACTTTTAAGTTATTTTCTCCTCTAGTATTATTAAGATTTTTTTAAAATGTAATGAATAAAGTTGAAGATTTCGGGACCAATTAGGATGATTTTTTGTATGTCAATTAATATGAACTTTTTAAATAAAATTATGTCCAGACGAAGCCAATTGCTTTTAAATTATATTTTCCATTTTTTGCTTGAAAGGCGAGGGCGAATTGGCGGACTTCTAAATCTAAGAAAATCTTTCTGAAGAACTTTCGAAGACTCTAACGATGTTTTCTTTAAGAGGAGCGTAATGATATTTATTTTGAATATTACCAACAACAAGCCAGTTGTCAGCTTAGGATGTGAACCGGTACCAGCGAATCATAGGTCATCGGAGATAAATGCCAGGAGATGATTAGTGTCCAAAAGTGTGATGACGAAACAGTTTTCGAAATCGACATTGGATCAGACGAACCCAAAATATACACGCATCTAATTTGAAATTGAAAGTATATTGAGCTTCGCAAGCGAGTCTCTCGTATAAATTGATTGAAGGCTGTTTATTGTATATTAATAATTTGTAATAAATCAATAACTAGGACAGAGAGTGTGAACGTTAAGCTTACAACTATTTATTATAAATCTCTTATTTATGTTGTGCGAAGTTATAGATAAACTTTTTATAATAAATAATAATGCGCTTGGGTGATTATGGACGCTTGCTACAAACATCATCAGTGTGGCGGACTACACACCTAAGAAATTCCTAAGAACTTTTAGGTATGCAGGTTTTCCTTCACCGCTAAAGTAAGTGATAATTCAATGTGAATACAAACATAACTTCGAAAAGTCAGAGGTGTGTGCCTGGGGTTTGAACCCGCGACCGCCGTGATTCTCGACCGCGCGCCTAAACCTCGAGGCCATCACTTTGCTACAAACTAATATCTTGGATTTCCCCGAAGGGATAAGCAGAGGTACTTTTGCAAGCCTATTGCGGTTTTCCAAACCCATTTCCAGACTCCTTGCTGCTACTGAGAATTTCCTAATGGAAGAACTCAAAACGCATTACTCGACCCGAGAATCAGTCCCGGGACCTCTAAGTCGCAGCTTATGTGGCGGGACTACGAGGCAGTCGTAACCAAATATGCTGAAAGAGTAACCTTAATATAAGGCGTTTCTGGATCACATGTAACTTGCACGTAGCAAGCACATAATATTTAGTTTTTAATGTATTAGCAGGTGTTTTTATTCAATATTTCTCTAATGCCCTTGTTTACGGACAAATATGTAAAACTGACATGGATTCTTCAACAATTTCTAGATAATGCTGCTTTGATGACAACCAACGCATTTTAAGTGGATCGGTTTAAACGAGCCAGCGCTACCGGAATAAAGACTTTCTTATTACCTCACTATTATGTAAGGTAGATGATGTGCTGTAAATTATAGCCTATTTTACTTTAATGGATAAATCGGTGTCCGTCATGAAGAGCATCTGTCATAAGCTGAGAAAGACTGCTTCTGTTTGCGCATGCGTTCGGAGGTTCGAAAGACAGGCAATTTATATGACTGTTTTTAAGTGGTAAATTATGTGTGTATTCAGAAAGAATTATCACGTACTTTAACGGCGAAGGAAAACATCGTGATGAAACCTGCACACCTAAAAGTTCTTAGGAATTTCTTAGGTGTGTAGTCCGCCAACTCGCACTAGGCCAGCGTGGTGGACTAAGGCCTAAACCCTCTAAGTTGTAGAGGAGGCCCGTGCCCAGCAGTGGGACGTATATGGGCTGATGAAGATGATGATGAAATGGTAAATTCGCGTGATAAGTCTGCGGTGAAGATGGACCGACTCAGGCAGTACCATTACTTTACGTAATCTGTTTCTGAGTGAATATGTAAATTTCTGATGGTGGGATTATATGCCTCGTGAAGCAGTTGGCTAAACACCAGCTTCTGAAACGAAAAGCGGGTTTGATCCCCGAACTTAGACAAATGTTTGTGTGATCCGCAAATATTTATTTCAGAGCTGTGTGATTGTGATGCCGATAAGACTCTCGTAGTGTCTTATACCTTTTTAGTATGGGGTCAGAACTAAGCATGTGACTGTTGGGTGTATTTATTAATTAATTTGTTTATAGTGATTGACGAAAAGGTGTTGGCAATGTCAAATACTCAGGTTTGGTTTGGGATTTCATTCGCGACTGAAGAAACAGTTAGCTGCTTATTATTTACTTGCTAGAGAAGTGGATATAACGTGCCTCCATATTGTCTATTGCCGGTCCTAAGTCTCCGCAAAGATTTCCAGAGCGATCTGTTAGAAGCAGCGTAAATCTAATGGCGTCCGGTAACCAAATCGCATTAGCTTTTATTAGGAGAATAAAAAGCGGGTCTAATTACTGGGCGTGGTTACTTAATCCATTATTCTGTACAATGCGGAAAGAAGATCGCTCTAATCACGTTATCTATGCACATACCCAAATAGACAAGTTAATATATGTAGGTAACCTTTACTCGGTCGGAATATCAACGCATTTCCGACCGAAAGTGTGCATAATCGAAGACCGTGTGAAGATGAAAACGCTTTTTTACTTATTTTCACTAGAATATTTTTTTTGTGGTTATTTAGAGAAAGAATAAAATATTTGATCTGTAAAAATGTTACTTACAAATTTTTGAGTCGTAATTATTGGTTCAATATTTAAATAAATAAATAAATACACAAAACAGTCACATATACATACATATGTAGATCTGACCCCACTCTAAGATATAAGTCTTGTGTCGTGGGTATCAGAGACTTTTCGGCCTTACAAATACCCAGACCCGAAACAAATATTTATGGGTCACACAAACATTTGTCTCGGTGCAAGGATCGAACCCACGGCATCTCGTTTCGCAAGCTGATGTCTAGCTAACAGCTTCATGAGGCTGAATTAAACTTTAACAAAAAAAATAATTTTGAGTTATCTCCATCACTGTAAATAGACTTTTGAAGCGTACAACGAAATTTTATTGTTAAAATATATTTGGTACAGAATTTTGATCAGAATGAATTCAAACCAAACTAATTCATAAAATAAACGACGAAGGCTTAATCTCCAATGAACATGAAGTCTGATGCATTTTTATGTAAATTATTACATTGTCTATACCATTCTAGTGTGAGACCAAATTTTAAATATTTTTATTATATTTAAATTGAATTCATATGTTCCGGGTCTCTTTGGAGATTACATTACGACCGCATAACATATTTTGTAATTTACTACTCATTAATGCGCATGATAGTAAAATATTCATTGTCAATTCTAATGTTTCTATGTCAATGAATTTGGATTTACATCGATTGATGATCGATTGATGAGACTCAAGTTTTTGGAATGAGGATGTTTCAATACTGGGTGTATAAAGACCGTGATCGTAAACTAAGACAGGCAATAGCCACAGTGATTACAAACACCGTGACATTAAAAAAACCCCGAGAAAAAATTCGTTTTCCTATCAACTACATACATTAATTTTTTAATTTACTCTAAATATTTTTGATTTTTCTTATCTGAAATATATTTGTGTATTTGCACACCTACTATGCATCATCTCTGCATCATCCAAGGTTCGACTGGCAGAGAATGCCTTAGGCATTAAGTCCACCTTTACAATTGTCTTTAATTGTATAAAGTGTAAATAAATAAATAAATATTTGGCTTATTCGCAGTTTTACTTAATTTTAGTTTTGTTTTTAATATTGCTGTTTGTATTCAATTTTTTTTTTCTTATTTATGTAACCACGGAGACCACCTTTTTATTTATTTATTCACATTTATTTTCTGGGTTGTCTGGAAGAGATCGCTAATAGCGATAAGACCGCCCTTTGTAGCACAATAGTTTATAGCTTAGCATTGTTTTATATTATTTTTCTGTTTATGTGGTGTTCAATAAAGCATTTTTAATAAAAAATAATAATACTGGTGGTTGTACGGAAAACGAAATCACGGTCTTTATACATCCTGTATATTCGTGGAGAAATTACATCGACTTTAAATGCAATCCGTTTATAGAGTATCAAATCACGAGTACTACAAGTAGACTGTTGGGTGTATTTATTTATCTCTTACAGCGAGCACAATGCGCGGCCACCTAGAGCTTTTAGTCAGAAGGCTGGCGTTTGGTAGGAGACCCAGCTCGGCCGTAAAACTTGTAGGTCAAGAATTTAACTGATGATCGTGACTCATCCTAAGAATACGTTTTTATAAAAAGAATAAGTTATTTTATGAAGTTAAAATACTAACTTAAGGTATTTATAAGAATCTGTCGCCGATGTAGAAATTTTCTTTTGGAAAAAGTTAGTTAGTCATCATCATCAACACATTTCCCACTGCTAGGCCTATGCCGAGTTCGTTCTCTATACCAGTGAGAGGGGTAGACGCCTAAGAAATTCCTAAGAATTTTAGGTGTGCTGGTTTTCTTATGATTTTTTGCTTCACCATTAAAGTACGTGATAATTCAATATGAATACTTACATAACTTAGAAAAGACAGAGGTGTGAGCTGAGGGTTTGAACCCGCGATCGCGGAGAATTCTCGACCACGCGACTTGAGGCTCTGAGGAAAAAGTCATAAAGTAAAAATTACGACTGAATGGAATAAATATTAAGTGCTACTAACTCGAAAAGACGATAAAAGTTGATTATGTATAAAATAAAAAGAAGAGCGAATTAGCATACTTTTAACTGGGTCATAATTTTATGTATTTGATGATATTTGACTTATGATTTGTTTGATTGCTTGATTTGTTTTATTACTAATGTAATACTTTGATCAAACATACATGAACTCACGCCTATAGCTCTGGAAAGGTAGGCAGAATTGTATTTTTATACACCCGGCTATATTTAAAGTTCGTATGGGAGGAGAACGTATAACCATTTAAGAACATTTCCAGACTCTGATCAGCTATTAAAAAAATACTTAAGGAAAGATTTTATTATATTTAATCCCTCACGGGAAGTAGCTCAATGGCTTCGTGATTATCGTAGCCGCTTTTCTGGCTGAATAAAATAATCTAGAAGTAAGTGGGGCATTTTTAGTCGCCACCAATTCATTCCGGAAAATCATTGAAGAACGTTGGACGGAAGTACAGATGAACACTTGATAACCTCGGTATAAATTATATATAAACTTCAACAATAACGTTGTGCATTTTTGAATATTTTGGAATGGTTAGGGAATAATTTCGCACGAATTGCTTTATTTATCTGTATAAAAGGACTATCATTTACGTGGTAAAATACAATATTTATTGCGCTATCGTACACATAATGCGTCTTACGCATTTTCGATCAGGACACGTGATCTGACGCGAGTTCATAAATTTTTACCCATCTCAAAAAAGTGCACAGCGCCGCCAAAGAAGTTTTCACTTCAAAAATATAGGTATAAATCCAGCAGCGTCATACATACATATGTAGTTTAGAACCTACACATACAAGTCTTGTGTCGTGAGTATCAGAAACTGCGAGAGACTTTTCGATCTCACAAAAACCCAGACTCGAAATAAATGCTTGTGGATTGAACAAAACATTTATCTCGGAGCAGGTACTGAACCCGCTTGATATCTTTTCACTAGCATCCTCACCAACTGACCAAAATGGCAAATATATAGCATAATTGATATATAGTGAGGAAATCTGCACGCCTAAAAGTTCTTAGGAAAATCTTTGGTGTGTAGTCCGCCAACCCGCACTAGGCCAGCGTAGTGGACTGAGGCCTAAGCCCTCTCAGTAGAGGAGGCCCGTGCCCAGCAGTAGGACGTATATGGGCTGATAATGATGATGATAGCATAATTATTACCGTTAAAGAAGGATAGAATCGGATCTATTGAAACAAAATGTCACGTATAAAACCACGTGATCTTATCCGCACATAATCTAATGCGAGGAAGTGATTGTTGCACCACAAATAAACGATTCGAATCACAAACACATATAACTAAAATCTTGCTCGAGTTAAATATTTGAACGGAATACACTTTCTCGTTGTACCGAGTGTTACTAATGCGTTTTGATTTGAATACGTAATCCAGGGATTTAGTTTAAGCCTTTAAAGAAAAAAAAAACTGACTGCCTCGTGGTCTCGCGGTACAAGTATGTGCCGTGCGATCCTGGGTTCGATTCCTGGGTCGGGCAAAGTGTTATTGGGTTTTTCCATTAGGAAATTCTCGGTAACAGCACGGAGTCTGGAAATGTGCCCGAAAAACGGCAATAGGCCCCTATTACGTGGGACTGATACATACTTGGCGAAATGTGGGTGCAGAAATGCACCTCTGCCTACCCCTTCCGGGAATACAGGCGTGAGTTTATGTATGTATGTAGAAAAAAAAACTTATTTCATGCATCAATAAACACCCAGACAGTTGTTAGTAGGCCATAAAAATATTAGTCCAGGTTTAGGTGGACCTAAAACTTGGTTTTAGAATTTTCATAGCCTCGAGACTATTTTGAGAATAAATTATCCTGGAGAATAAATAAATTATTATCGAAAATATGTTATTCACATCACATCACATCATCAGCCCAAATGCGTCCCACTGCTGGGTACGGGCCTCCTCTACAACTGAGGGGGTTTTTATGTTATTAATTAATTATATTTTATTTTCAAACTCCTCCAGCTCGTCTTTATTTAAACTTAGAAAAAAATTGAGTTAGCTTTGCAGTGGCACGTTATTGAGCAGAGCGAAACAAAACTTAAAATTATTAAATATAGGTAATAAAAAGAGATATTCTAACATGCGACAAATTGCGGTCGCTTGCTGCAATACAAGGTGTATTGTTAAGGTTTGATTGTTTTCGAGTCAAGCATTTTGTGACATTTTGGATGAGAAGACAGGACCGAGCATCAATCTTAGGTCTCAATCTACCACACTTGGTTAATGAACTAAAAACTTTTTCAAGTACTCGCGAGATTAGAAGTATCACGATCGAATTTAATAACATATACTTTAGGCTCCATGCTTTGACTGAGAATTTCTTACTGGAAAAATCCAATAAAAAATTGTCGACTCGGGAATCAAATCCGGGACATGTTGATCGAACAGCACATATTTAGACCGTAGAACAAGCGAGAATTTATATCTGGCCTCAAACCTAACATCACGCGTTGGCAGTCAGATCAGGATCGTAGCTAGCACTCAACAGTCTCTGCCTACCTCTATAGGTACTGGGCGTGAAGTGTATATATGTAGTTAAAATACTTTCAAGATGCTTATGAGATGAAGGGGTTGCGTGAAGGAACAAGTATCTTCCGACGCGTAAATAATTCAAAATTGTGTTACGTAAGCAATGTTACGAATCAATAACTTGTTTTGCATATGCTTTATGTGATTTTTTATGGTTTTTATACTCGTATGTAAAGATAGATGAGAGATAAAAATGTAGATGTTGGGCCCAATGTCATCATCAGCCCTTATCCATACGTCCCACTGCTAGGCATGGTTCTTCTCTACAACAGAGAGGGTTTAGGCCTTAGTCCACCACGTTGGCCAGGTGCGGATGGGCGAACCACACAACTAAGAAATTTATAAAAAAGTTTTTAAAAGCTTTCGCGACCGCGATTTTGATTTAATCGCGTGCCTAAACCTCGAGCCCATCGCGACTTATGCGAATTACGGTTTCGATTTCCGAGTCGGGCAAAGTGTTATTGGGATTTTCCATTAGGAAACTCTCAGTAGTAGCACGGAGTCTGGAAATGTATCCAAGAAACAGTAACAGGCTCGCCCCATATTACGTGGGACTGATACCTGATGAAATGTGGGTGCAAAAATGCACCTAATCTACCCCATCGGAGAATATATGTAACAACTTTACTCATTTAACCAGAAAACCTTTACAGTGCGGTGTGTTAGAAGACGGCTGCTAACGCAGCTGCAACGATGTTTATTTTCTGGTTGTTTGTGTGATCCACAAATATATAGTGTGACCGAAAAGTCTATCGTAAAACTATTGTGAGATTAATACTGAATGATGGGGAAACCATTGTACCTACAGTCTATTTTTTTTTATTCAAGAGCATATAGCGGACCTCTCTGGAAATACAATTGACATTGACTCAGAAATAAATAAATGTAGCTATATGTACCAAGTTTCTTTTTTACGGTACGGTAAAATAATCGCACTTAATTATGGAACAGTAACAAAGGCCTGTACGCACCACACCCTGCTATTTATAAGTTTATGCTGTTTGTCAATAGATTTAAGTAAATTACCTGATACAAAGTAGAAAAGCCAATTTTAATAATACTAATTTATTTTATTCAAACAGATTAAGTTTTACCCCATTTACAGATTTCCATAGGACATTATACATCTAAAGATGCCAAGATCTAAAGATGACAGCCCCGTGGCGCAGTTGGCTAGACACCAGCTTGCGAAACGAGAGGCTGCGGGTTCGATCCCCGCACCGAGACAAATGTTTGTGTGATCCATAAATATTTGTTTCGGGTCTGGGTGTTTGTGAGACCAAAAAAGTCTCTCGTAGTTTCTGATACCCACGACACAGGACTTGTATCCTAGTGTGGAGTCAGAACTATGTATGTGACTGTTGGGTGTATTTATTTTTATTTTATTTATTTAAAGATTTACTACAAGTTTAAAAATAAGAATAAGCAGATTAGCCAAAGGCTGAAGCTGAACTTGTGTCGCAGTGGTCTTTGTTTACAGAAATAAGTTGTAAATGGGTAACAAGTAGTGGCATTCCGTACTAACCAAAAATAATAATAATTTAAAAGTATATTTACCTTAACTGCATCAAATAGATTAGCAAAAGGTAAAAAACCCTCTTTTGTTCATGGCGGTCCAAATAGACTGATGTCAGAAAGACATCTGATTCTATAACCTACACTACGATATAACTAGAACCGATTTGGAATTTCCAGGAAGTTGTGAAGGGTTCATAAAACCATCATTCTACCAAGAGCGATTAATGAACTTGAAAAGTCATTTTAGATTATTGCCACGACTTGCCTCGTGTTACCATAAAGCACTATCAACGGTTAAGGGTAACATCGTGAGGAAGACATATCTAAGAGTTCTGAGCAAAAAGTTTCTTATCTACATATATAAAATCAACAAATACGAACTATGAAAATATGGCGGACTAAGGTCTTCTCTACTGACATCGGGGTGTATAAGACCTGATGAGTGCCATTAAGATGAATTCTCATATACATGATGCATCTATAGTAAAATTGAATTGTATTAAAAAGCTAAAACGGACGAAGCTTAAAGATAAAATCGATCGATTATTTTACTAATCGATATTATTGAGATTAATTTATAAAAATTTGTTACGCATTGTTCAAATTTAGAACAGAAATGAGTGCAAGGTACATAAACACATGTCATTATCCGACTGCTATACACCCTTCTTGAATGTGTATTGCGGTGAGCGTTTAGTGGGAGGGACAGTATATAACGTGATCGCGGCTACGTCGGCCATACAACCAGTCTTCGGCAACGGACGGAGACATACAACAATGAAGTTCACGGTGAGTGAAGTGTTCGTGGTGTGTTAAAGTGTTTTTTTAATCGAGTGCTTTATCGATTATGTTTGGTTTATCGATTAGGATCTTTTCCTCGCGCAAAAATAATAATTATTACTTTTAAAAAATAACGTCCTTTTTAAAATTCGGTATAAAATGTAATAAAAGTTTTTTTGGATACTTTAAAATGATAAATGTTATTTTAGGTAATTAAACTTTATTGATATTATTGCTTGAATATACAGTGATTTCGCATAATTTAATATTTCAAAAAAATATAAAAAACAAGTTAAATTTATTGCTATTAGCATATGTGTAAATAAAATGATTTAAAACAAAGATAACAAAAATTAGCGCTTTTAAGTCATTAGCGATTTAGAAGAGCAAAAAGCTATACGTAATTTTATTAATATTACATGATTTTTTAAAATATTTCTTTTCAATTTATTATTTAAATGTCATAATAATCTTCAAAAAATAACAACCATTAAAATTTTACTCTCATAGTTACTTTTATACAAAACGTCACATAATTAAACAAACCTCCATTTTTTAACGATTATATAAATAAAATTATGAAAGGGCAATTACATTATTATGGGAACCACCATTTTAATTGGCCCCAAATGAACAATCACTTGGTATCGTAGAGACAATGGCATCATTAAAATTTCTCTTATTCGCATAAAACATCTATAGCGTTTGAAATTTACACTTCTTACTTACTCCGTTTTAATTGAAAGCCGTTTGTTATCAATAACATATATGTACCCACAGAACAGTTGAATAAGACTAGAAAGGAAATGTCAGCATGCCGAGCGTGCCGAACCTACGATTAGACTATCATATGTTTGACACGGCCGCTTCTTAGTAATTCGGGTTGTGTGTAATATAAGACTTTTATAAATGAGTGACAAACAATAGCACCACTTCATTTATGTTTGAAATATTTATCATTGGACGTGTGATCGTAGTAGAATGAACAGGCGACAGACAAGCGGCGACACTCGTCCCGATACAAAATACTGTCTATTTCCTTTCTAATCTTATTTAACTGTTGTATGTACCTACATTAATAAAACCTTATGATTGATTTTGAAATAATCTTAGTTCGACTTCTTTGGTTTTTATACCACAAAAATTTAAATTTCTTTTTTTATGTGATATGTTTATTACGTGATATATCCTGATTATTTTGATTGTTAGACACATTTTTGACGGGTACCTTATCATTGTTAGAAACGTTTAGTAAATATAATAAGCAAATACAATACCGTAATTACTACCTTCGTGAGATGTAAATTTAAATAAGTTTTAAGACGACTAAAGTCCAAAACGAACAAATATTTTTCCTTAGAACTTTAAAAATAATTATAACTAATTGCATTCCACCAATCTAAATATATGTAACTCAAAGGTGACTGACTGACATAGTGATCTATCAACTCACTGCCCAAACCACTGGACGGATCGGGCTGAAATTAGATGCCATGCAGGTAGATGTTATGACGTAGGCATCCGCTAAGAAAGGATTTTGATTAATTCTACCCCCAAGGGGATAAAATAGGGGATCAAAGTTTGTATGAAACTTTGTGAATTTTAAACCGATCGGGCTGAGACTTTGCATGCATAAAGCTACTATGACGTAGGCTAACCCTGTAGTCTACGCGGACGAAGTCGCGAGTAAAAGTTAGTCTTACATATACGTGGGAAAAAGAACACACAGAGAAGGTCGTAAACGCTTTCTATAATATGAAAACAAGCAGCTTGTTGCCATTGAAATATTTTTATCAAGCAATGTTGGGCAATATTCAAATATTCTCGCTACAGTATTGCATTCTACACAATTGCGCTCGAAATTAGGCCATACGTGAATTTTGAACTGCTATTTTGCATGTGAAATAATTAAGAGCCATTTTGGAAGCCCAATTATAAGACATTTTTGTGACAGTAGCATATAGTTTATAAGAGGTAGTAAATTGGACTGATCTGTAATCATATTTTTTTATACACCCAACAGTCACATATATAGTTCTGACCCCACATTAGGATTCAAGTCTTGTATCGTGAGTATCGAAAACTATGAGAGACTTTTTGGTCTCAGAAAAATCCAGACCCGAAACAAATATTTGTGGATCACATAAACATTTGTCTCGGTGCGGGGTTCGAACCCGAGGCCGCTCGTTTAACAAGCTGGTATCTAGCCAACTGCGCCACGGGGCTGTTAATTTATTATTTATTAACAACATTTGTTTATCATTTTTAATTCGATGTTTTACAATTCCCTATCTTCCAGAAGCAATGGTTAACTTCCAATACATAATCTTAATCCTATCATTAATTCTTGAATTAAAGTAAATTGCCGTTTTAAATATTTATATTGCTAAAGACACCAGAATAATTTAAAATCGATTTATCGATAGTAAAAATCTTAGTCCGATCTAAAACCTGTATCGATTGAATTCGCAATTAAAGTTCTCGTTGCAAATTTGCATAAACTTCGCGCAACTAATTGCTAATTAACGCATAATAACAGTCTATTTGTACCGTAATTTTCTTCCTCCAACGAGTTTTAGTTACGATTTTCACTTTCCAACGTTTACGGAGAAAATGGCGGAATGTTATTTCCGCACTTAAAAGCTTCTTAGGATTTTATTACTGCTACTTTTTAAATCGCTTAAGGCTTATAGCTAGTTATACAATACTTATACTATTAACTATGTAACTCTAATTATGGCTTGAATCGATATACAACCTGTTCAAGTTTTATTCGCGTTGTGTTGACGTAATGAGAATCAGATATTCATTTGTTATTGGGTATTCTGTGGAAGGAATGTCGCTAATTGTTTTTGTTAATATTCGGAGTCAGGAAATCTCGTATAAGAATTATGGTCACGTAAATTATTAACCCGCACTAGGCCAGCGTGGTGGACTAAGGCCTGAACCCTCTGAATGGTCGAGGAGGCCCGTGCCCTGCACTATATGTGCTGATGATAATGAAATTAGTAATGTAATAATTTTCGAGGTCTAGAATCGAAGTCACTTTTACTTGTTACGTAGTAATCAACTTTTCTGTGGTGTATCAAAAAATATATATTTATGTATATTTTTTTTGATACCATGCATATTTATGCATGGGGCGATAAAATTTGCATATTAAAATAAATTGTGACAGAATATTTCGATGAACGCAATTAAAAAATCGATCGCGAAAATGAATAGAATTTTTTTACTTGTTTCGGTTGCAATAATCTAATTTTTTAACGCATTTACTTAAAATATTTTCCACGTTATTATTATTTATAGTTAAAAAGCTTAATTAAGGAAGATAGACTATAAACAACGATATAATCATTGATTAATATTTGTGTATGGATAAATTTAAACCTATAAACGTATTAACGAACCTTTAATATCGATTACACGATAACAACCGATGTTTCACCAACGTCCATAATCGACTTGAAATCAGTGCGTACGAAATAATTTTAGAGTACAATCCGAAAGAATGCGCGTAACACAACGGTAATTCAAAGTTATGTGAGCGGTTGCGTTGTGAATTGTTACTGTAATTAGTTGGCCCACTCTTGTTATGAAATGCGCATCACAACATGGCTTGAGAAGTGCCGAAGGCCTTAGCCGCCTCTTACCTCTCTACCCCTCCCTTAAGCATCAGTATTAGCTTATTGTTTCCTTGCCTTTGTTTTATTCTTTGCAAAGTATTATTTATGTAGGGATAGGAAGAATGTAAGTCAATAAGAAGGGAAATAGGGCAATTGTAAAGTAGCGAGTACAAATGCAGTACTAGAGATTATGTTATTTGATGTAATGCCATTATAATGTTCTTTATACGAAAAGTATTTGCGCTAAAAAGTTCAAACTGTTTACTCAATTAAAGTAATAATAGAAATTTATTTTGTTTATTTATAACAGTAAAAGTGACATCGGTTTCAAGCTATGTATTTTAATGTTTTGTTTTGTGGAATAACAGTTTAACCAGAGGTTAAAAAAGTTAACCAAAAATGGTGCGGACGACTCATTACTCTGGTATTTAGTTTTTACATAACCATTTTTCAAGCCATTAATTTAGTTGACAAGCATCATTAAATTGCACTAGCATACCCAAATATCCACTATTGTATAACACAACCAATTTAAGAAGCACGTTGTTACTTCACATATTCTGGTTTTATTATAAGTTTTTATAATTTTTGCTTTTTGTTTGTCCGGCTTATTTTACTTTTATCTTGAAATCAGTCAATTTGATGAATTGAATGATAAGTGGCATACCGGTGTGGAAGTTTCTGATACCCACGACACAAGACATATCTTAGATTAGGGTCAGAACTATGTGTGTGATGTTGTGTATATTTATTTGTACATAAAGTGAGAGGTTAAGAACTAAAAGCTACGCGAGTATTAGTTTAGGAGCCATAGCAAACAGTTGAAAGATATCTTTTCGGAGGTAGTAACTGTAGTACTGGTTATAGATCCCATAGAAGTATTTTTAAGGGTATTTTAATTGTTAGAAACAGTTTTTATTAATCCCATGAACGATATGTGACCACTAGAGGCTTAGATTGATTTATACAGCATATTGAATACAGTCCCGTACAAGTATGAAATACAGATTAACGTAAAAATATATAATTTGCCATTAAAACTCTTATCAAAATACCTTTTAATTGTTTTAAGCGCAAAAAACAAATTAAGGCACTCGGACAAATAGTCAACATTTTATAATTTTCTTTAGCTAATTTCTAGTTATGTCTTTATTTAAAACTGGTCAGTTTGACGTACGTACTTAACATTTAAAGCCTTATTTTGTTATCCGGGTTTAAATCAGCAACATCTACTTGCTTAAGCTATCGCTCAGACGTAAGAATATTCTAGAACAAATCAATATAATTAGAGTACATAGTCGCTCATTTGAAAGCGTTACAAAACACTGATAATAATCTAAGTACCGCTACGTAATATTCAATGTGCATCGTCAGAATTTGCCGTTTCGCAAGCGCAGATAATGTCTGATGTTTTGAAACATAAGCAGCCGGAAGGAAAGTAACCGTATCGAAATTGGTGCCTGTTCTCTCGAGCGTGCGTATTTATTTTCCTTTCTTACATATTGAGATATAGTATATACACCTGATAAGTCGTGATGGCCTCGAGGTTTAGGCACGCGGTCGAGAATCTCGACGGTCGCAGGTTCAAACCCCAGGCACACCTCTGACGTTTTGAAGTTATGTGTGTATTCACAAAGAATTATCACGTACTTGAACGGTGAAGGAAAACATCGTGATGAAACCTGCACACCTAAAAGTTCTCAGGAATTTCTTAAGTGTGTAGTCCGCCAACCCGCACTAGGCCAGCGTGGCGGACTAAGGCCTAATCCATCTCAGTTATAGAGGAGACCCGTGCCCAGCAGTGGGACGTATATCGGCTGATGATGAATGATGATGATGATGAATATACACCTGATTGAGGTATAGTACGTCCACCCGCAAGGTGGTCAGACGACCTGGTAAAGGTCGCGGGACGTCACTGGATGCAGGCTGCCTCCAACAGGTCACTATGGAAGTCATTGGGGGAAGCCTATGTTCAGCAGTGGACTTGTATCCTGTATGCTTCAATGGTAGGCAGTGGTATTTCTGGACTCACATTTCTCCAGTTGTAATTTATATCCTATGTAAACGGGAGGCGAGCATATTGCCGTTTTTCGCGCACATTACTAGACTCCGCACTGAGAATTTCCTAATGGAAAAACTCGATATCACTATGTCCAACATGGAAATCGAATCGAGGACCTCTTGTGCCGCGATACCACTAAGGAGTAACGAGTGTATACAGAAAGAAACTGTTATTACGTATCTCATTGTATTAAATTACTCGCCGTAAGTCTGATCGCTTTATAACAGTCCATTGTCTGAGAGATTTCTTGTAATTTAATTTAGTTTTCACAATAATTTAATAAGAGCTGTATATTCGAACGCAGGGTACTAATAAAATTCTTGCAGTGATTTCTCAATCAAATCCATGGATGGGTTCCGTTGTCTAAACACCATGGTTACTTACTAATAAGCATTTAAATTCAAAACGCGCGTTTGCACACTATAAAATCCAATCGCGATTAAAAATACCTATGGAAACTCACATCATAGTCATATTTAGACATGGAAAGATTTATCAAAGAGAGTTTTGATCGCTTTTCTTGACTTGAACAAAGTTGGTTTAAGGTCTAACTTGAGATCTAATAGGAGAAGAGGCTCGTACCCAGTACGACGTAGAAGTATGTGAATAGATACAAGAAGTTAAGGTAAACCCAAATTATATTTACACAACAATTTTTTGGACATAGTATTCACGAACGATTTTTTTTTTAAGGTATCTGCTTACTTCTCCGCAGAGTGGGAAGTTATTCACGATTATATCTTAAATGTACTAAGATAAACACTAGAATCGCCTGATGATTTAAGGCTTTAATTACCCATCGTCAACGAATACATATAAAGTCTATGGGCTATATCTTTAATAAGAATTCTCACCAAAAACTCACAAGAACTTGAACAATTGTATTATTACTGATCGTCTACCAATATATCTAAAGTTATGGGCTATTGGTAGATAACATTATTTATTATTCATTATTATTGTGCATTATTTAAACAAAAGCAGTGATGGCCTCGAGGTTTAGGCGCGGGGTCGAGAATTTCGGCGGTCGCAGGTTCAAACCCCAGGCACACACCTCTGACTTTTCGAAGCCATGTGTGTATTCATAATGAATTATCACTTGCTTTAACGGTGAAGGAAAACATCGTGATAAAACCTGCACACCTAAAAGTTCTTAGGTGTGTAGTCCGCCAACCCGCACTAGGCCAGCGTGGTGGAGTAAGGCCTAAACCCTCTCAGTTGTAGAGGAGGCCCGTGCCCAGCAGTGGGACGTATTTGGGCTGATGATGATGATGATTATTTAAACAAAATAGCAACGATACAAAACCAACTAAAATACAGTAAACAATAGGCGTTTTTATCGTTTAAAGCGATCTCTTCCAGACAATCAGGCACTATTGATCTTAAAATGTCATCAAAAACTCGCATGAACTTGAACAATCTACTTGTATTACTGGTCGGCGCATTTCCGTGATCTATGGTAACTTAACGCTACTTTCACTACACCGTAAACCACACGTGGTGATCATCGAGAGCGAATCTGACTGGCACTATTATTTCGACCATTTTGTTTTTTACTATTTAAGTTGTAATACTAGAAACAAGATTGTGAGAATGAAATGGCTGATTATGATTGTTATTACCATGGCAAAGTTTTGTAAATTGATCTGACTTGAGTATGGCAAAGAATAATTTGTCTAAAGGTGGTTTAATTCTTGTTTCGGGTAAAGTTTTACTAAGATTTTCCATTAGTAATATCTCATTAGTATTAGTACATTCTGTTACTAAGAGATAAGATTCAAAGCAATACCAGATATTAACCAAAACAAAAAACCTGTTGAAAATCAACAATTTTAATTTTAATATTCAAGTATAACGCCTTGACCTAAAGAGTTTTATGCATGTTATTAGCATTAAAAATACTTTTGCATATATGTGCAACAAATACATTATGGTAATAAGGTCGACCTTTTCTTTATTATTTTTCTTCATTATATTTATATATAGTGTCTGAATTCCGAGGCGATTTCTAGATCAGGTTTTTCTCGACTTAAATGCACTTGTCAATGACAAAAGCGCGAAGAGTTATTGATATAATACCTAATTGTTATGTCATTGTTGAGATTGTTACTAGTGGAGAATGACTCATTTATGATTCAATTAGTAATTAAAATACTTTCAATGTAATTTTTTCATCAAGATGAGATCTTTAACCTTGCTTCCGATATTTCTGTTTTTAAAACGTAACATTAGATTTCTTCAAGTGTTTTTCTTATCCTTTTTTAAGTCCTTTATATACTCAGCCTATCGCCGTCCACTGCTGAACGTAGGCCTCCCCAAGTAGGCGCCAACCATCCCGGTCTTGAGCAGCCCTCATCCATCCGCTACCCGCCACCTTTTTCAAGTCGTCGGACCATCAAAATCCTTTACTTTTGTCAATAACCTATTCGATGATATCAGATTTTTATTTATGATTAATATATTCAATATAATTTATTATTATGAAATATTAATTGTATAAAAAAATCTAATTATGCAGTCGTGTACCAAAACATATGCATGACTCGAAATGCATTAACATTTCGTAATATTGCGAAACTTTAGGTGTGGTTCTAGAATTTTTGCTAGTTGCAACTGCAATTTAATAACTCAATTGCATTAAGAAAAATCACGGCAAAACGACATGAACAAATTGGCCTGTGGCACGAACTCGCGTAGATTGGCAAATATCAGCTAACGTATCACAATTCTTATAATTGAATTGGAAATTTCGTATCTGGATTGGTTAGTCTACTTTATCTAGAGTTAGGTCGAATTTAGTTTTCTTTTTCTAATATAATCTACCTTTTGCATTAAAATAAGAATTCAGAAGATTATCAACTATGGGGAGATGATTTCTATGGTCGCATAAAGTTGGGAAGTCTAAACAATTCGTAATTACCTACTTGTTTTAAAAATGAAATGTGCCCGAAAAACGGAAATAGGCTCGCCCCCTATTACGTGGAACTGAAACTTGGCGAAATGTGGGCGCAGAAATGCACCTCTGCCTACCCCATCAGGGAATACAGGCGTGAGTTTATGTATGTATGTTTTAAAAATGCTAAATACTTTTATATATATACTTTGGTCAAGTTAAGCATATGATAACAAATGATTAGCATATTTTAGACACAGATTAACATTTAAAAATACACAAACATTTTATGGCTAATAAATTATTCGGTATCAGAACTAACATAAATTTAAATTAGAAATAACTAATGATAATTAAAATAATTTCGAAGTATTATTAATGATATATCTGAAAAATAATATTTTAATTGATATACTATGATTATTATGATGGTGAATTATTGCATTTACGAGTAAAGATGAGACATGATAGCGTCAGTACTCATTTATTTTCTTTATTATTATTTATACAATGAAGAATTTCTAATTAGTTGTGTCCATTAGTATAATGTTTCATGGTTATTAAACGTTATTATATTTTTCTTTATTTTAATCATCTATTCATCAAATGCCATTATTATTTTGATTAATAAAGTGTAACATGCCAACTTATGTCCAGATTTTGTAATTTCTGCTTATTTGAATTGCTATCATTCAGGATGATGTATAAATAGCAAGATTTTTATGATTTGAATACTATAATTTCTTTTAATAATTTGATTATTAATTCTACTTTCATAAATATTTAATATAGTTCATGGGATTTAGCGGATACACAGTTGAAGGCAGAAAGAGGCTGAACATTACCAAATATAAATTTTTGATCTGCAAGAATCACTTGAATATTAAGTTAATACTTTAATGCCGGCAATTGCATAACACATTTAAAATCACATTAAATTTAAATGATTGATTTGGAAAGTCAGTCCCAACATTAATTGATACAGGAAGTAAACAACAATAGTATTAAGACAATGCAGAAGGTTCTTGTTCGATAGAAAGTGCTTTAGTATTCCACGCTGATACGAGAGTATCTATTAACTAGACTTACTTTTACTTTACGTTGTATATTCTGTTACCGTTGTGTAGTCATGTCGTGTCTATTAAATGCCTAGTTTCGTCATCTCACGCTAATGCTGTCATCGATATTGGACTCAATAGAAAGTTTTTAGCTATCCGATCCATATGCGACTATAAAACATCGATTAAATCCTTTTTGCTACGATTTTATAAATGTTTTAATAAGTGAATGAGCTGAGGTAGTATTCCTCATGGATGTTTAAAAAATAAACTAATAAATACTTTTTGCTTGTTCCCAGGTTGTTTTAGTGGTATCGTTGGCCGTGGTCGCCTTTGCCAAGGAGGAGAAGGGCGCACCGAAGGCAGTTGACGAGAAGAAACAAGAGAAACGAGGTATCCATGACTTCGGCTCCTATGGAGGTCACGGAGGATACGGCGGCGGTGGTGATGAGGGACAAAGCTACGGACATGAGTCAGTAAGCTTCGGAGGACAAGGAGGACACGATTTTGGCGGTAGCGAGGGCTTCAACTTCGAGGGTCATGGAGGTGGTGACTTCGGAGGCTACGGCGGCGGCGAATGGAAACCCATCGCATCCGAAGATCACGGCCACCATCACCATCACGAGCACGTCAAGACCATCGAAGTGGTGAAGAAGATTCCAGTACCATACACCGTTGAGAAACACGTCCCCTACACCGTTGAGAAGAAAGTCCCGTATGAAGTGAAAGTCCCCTACCCACAACCCTACACCGTTGAAAAGAAAGTCCCAGTGTCAGTCAAGGAGTACGTCAAATACCCCGTGTACGTTCCCGAGCCCTACACAGTCGAGAAGAAAGTACCTTATGAAGTTAAAGTACCAGTCGACAAACCCTACGAAGTGAAAGTTAAAGTGCCCACCCCTTACACCGTCGAGAAGAAAGTACCTTACGAAGTCAAAGTGCCAGTACCACAACCCTACACCGTTGAGAAGAAGTACCCAGTGCCAGTGAAATACGAGGTCAAGGTTCCCCAGCCCTACGAAGTCATCAAGAAGGTTCCTTATGAAGTCAAAGTGCCCGTCGACAAACCATACAACGTGTATGTGCCTAAACCCTACCCAGTCACTGTCGAGAAACCTTACCCAGTAACCGTGCACAAACCAGTACCTTATGAAGTCAAGGTCCCCGTTGACAAGCCCTACAAGGTTGAGGTTGAGAAACCCTACCCAGTCCCAGTCAAGTATCCAGTGCCCAAGCCTTATGAGGTGATCAGAAAGGTGCCTTACACTGTTGAAAGGAAGGTTCCTTATGAAGTAAAAGTTCCCATTGACAAGCCTTACCCCGTGTACAAGGAGGTTCAGTTTCCCCTAGTTAAGGAGGTACCGTACCCCGTAAAGGTTCATGTTCCAGTGTACATTAAGAAAGAGGAGGAACATCAACATCACCAACACCACGGCTGGCACTGAAAAGGATCGCTTAGCTAAACACATCCGTACCTTATAGGCTTAGTTCAAAAATGTGATCATTTAGTATTTTAGTGTGTATTTGGTAAAAAAAATCGTTCGGTCGTGTTTGTAAGGTTGTGATCATGTTTCGCTGTTACCATATTTTGGTTGAGTCTGGTTTGTATGCCGTGAGACGCGGCCAGTCCTTATGTATTAGATGTTATGACCTGTTAATACTTGTTAGCTTTTACCTGCTTTGTTATTGTGTGTTTATCAGTACATTAGCTTCGAGTTGAGGCTGATGTAATAAATTGTGTGAAATGTTTGTTTCTGTTTTATTTTGTGTACTTCATATGTTTTATACTATTTGTATTCTGGAGATAACAGGATAGCCACGAGCCTTAAATTAAGGTTATTAGACGTCAAAATAAAAGTTAGTGTGTAATTTTATTTAAAAAAATTAGCCTATTTTCTTCTTAAAAGAGATATTCATATCAAAAATAATTCGATCCGCATATTTGTGTTTATCCGTTTAAAAAAAAAAACAAAGTTTACAAACAATACAATCAATAATAATACTATGGATGACGTTTTTTAAACGTTTCTTCCAAATGGATTGATCATATTTGATTTATTTCTTTCATACATTTCTGTTCGATTATAGTCATAGTACACTACAAGCAATTGTTTGATCCAAAACATTTATTTAATATTTCTTTTATACCGCTTTAGGTAGTTCATCACATTTTTTATAGTGTATAATTTTGAGATTATTGTCATTAAATTATTTAATCCAAAAAAATTAAAAGAACACACAAGAAGATTTTAAGTTTCATTTATGAGGAACATGCGTTCTTTTAACGTAACAAGGCCGTGATGAACCAGATAACTTTTAATGGCGTTTTACTTTCTGTATATATTGCGAAATAATATGAAATCAGATTGTTAGTTAGACTAATATGGTATGACAATTGGTGCGTATAAATTTGCATAACATTAATTAGGCATACAATTTTGCGATGAAGCAATATATGTTTACTACAAGCATTCGAGTAAGACACACCAATTATATATTATCTGATTATTGTAATGCAGTGAGCGGTTCGCCTCGCATTCCGAAAGTCAATTCCTTGGACGAACTGGCAAATAATTTAATGGACGGTTTATCAGTTTTATCTATCCATTATATAAACTATCAAGCTACCTAAACAGCTACGTAGTATAGTCTGCATCAGTGGCGGGACTTTCATAGAAGCTCAAAAGCGTTAAACGTTAATTGTGTAATGTCTACCTTATATTTGCTTATTATGGGGTCTCTATTTTACAAATTGCTTTAGTTAAATAAAGATTTCAAACTTAAAAAATATTATTTGGAATTTTAAAAGGCAAACTGGGCTTTTGGGCTTCTATGGAAGTACCGCCACTGGTCTGCATGTATGTATAGTATGTAATACCTTAGTTACAGATATAAATTAGATTTTTGCGTACAAATATACAGCATTACGTCTTTATCCTCAAACCAGTGGCGGTACTTCCATAGAAACCCAAAAGCCCAGATTTCCTTACAAAATTGTGAATAATAATTTTTAAATTTTAAATCTTTATTTAACAAAATCTATTTGATAATATATGTAAATGAGAATATCCTGACCCCAAAATAAACAACTATAAACTAGACATTACGCAATTAACGTGTACCGCTTTTAGATAGGTACATACGAGTAGGTCATTTGAAACCGTCTGGATTCTTATCAATAATTTACTTAAAATTTATAAGATGTAAATGACCATGATAGCTCGGCTTCTTCAGTCCCCATGTCTATTCAAGCGTCATTGTGTTCTTCCGTTAGGAAATTCTCAGAACCAGTATTAGGTACTTGAGTTTATAAAAGTGTCCGCAGCTATATCTATACATACATACATACATACATAAACTCACGCCTGTACTCCCCGAAGGGGTAGGCAGAGGTGCACCTCTGCACCCACATTTCGCCAGGTATGTATCAGTCCCACGTAATAGGGGGCGAGCCTACTGCCGTTTTTCGGGTACAATTCCAGACTCCGTGCTGCTACTGAGTATTTCCTAATGGAAAAACCCAATAACACTTTGCCCGACCCGGGAATCGAACCCAGGACCTCCAGATCGCTCGACACATATTTGTACCGCGAGGCCACGAGGCAGTATAGTATCTATACTAATATATAAAGCTGAAGAGTTTGTTTGTTTGGTTGAAGGCGCTAATCTCAGGAACTAGTGGTCCGATTTGAAAAATTCAGTGTTAGATAGCCCATTTATTGAGGAAGGCTATAGGCTATATAACATCACGCTAAGACCAATACGAGCAAAGCACCAATAATAAATGTTTTTAGATCGGGGGCTTTTTTCTTTTCTTTTGAGAGCTTCCGCTGATTGCGCTGCGGAAACGTTTAAAGATTCGCTAAAATAATGTATGACAGAATTGTTCCCCTTTAAAAGTTCTAAAAAAAGTCCGCTACAGCATATGTCTATCTTTTAAGGTTGGCTCACTATAACCTTTTTTATGCTAACCAAATTTGTTCTAAAATAAATAATTATTTGTGAAGGTGTTTTTATAAAGATGATATTAATCCTTATCCAAATAAATACGTTATTCATCACAAGTATTTAATTTAAAAGAAATTTGCCCTAACATCATTTGATTTCAACGAGTACCTTATAAGATATCGCAGTTTTAAAATAACACCGCAGCGAAAAAATGATGTATAAGGCGCCGCCGGCCGGCCGGTGCGCGGCGGCACACGTTTCACTTCTATTTGACCGATTTAAATGATTTTTTGGTATGGACATAAATGGGACTCTGTGGAGTAAAATATACTACTATTTTCTTTCTGAACCCAACCCTGTAGTCTACGCGGACGGAGTCGCGTGCAAAAGCTAGTATAGAATATAAAAGCTTGCTTATTAGCTTGAACGCGCTAATCTCAGGAACTACTTGTTCGATTTGAATAATTCTTTCAGAGTTAGATAGGCCAATTATTGAGGAAAGCTATAGGCTATAAATCATCTCGCTACGACGAAAAGGACTGGGGCAGCGATGGAAAACGTGGCAAAAACGGAAAAGAATATTACTTTTGAAGTCTAATATTTCTCATACGGCGTTGTGGATAACATCATCATCAGCCCATATACGTCCCACTGCTGGGCACGGGCCTCCTTTACAACTGAGAGGGTTTAGGCCTTAGTCCACCACGCTGGCCTAGTGTGAGTTGGCGGACTACACACCTAAGGAACTCCTTAGAACTTTTAGGTGTGCAGGTTTCATCACCATGTTTTCCTTCACCGTTAAAGTACGTGATAATTCTTTGTGTATACAGTACAGTATTCAGGACTTAATATCGGGGGCGTAATGTTATAGTGTACCTCAATTGGAACAGAAATGAAGCATGATAGATGTATTAAGATTAATTTTGTACATACTCGTTTATATTTTAAACAAACTTTATCTGTCTCCTTTCACATTTTTACAGATACATTAAGGAAAGTAACTGCAAGGCTATACAAGAACCTTACGTTATCCAGAGTTGCGTTTAAATGGTTTTATGATACAAAAGTAATTGCCGATAGTTTTGCAACGAGAATTGCAAATACTTTGGACTAATCTAACGTGCGCAGTCTTGTGACTTGTTATAACTGTGCTTTATGTCATATACTTGACTAGCGAACTGTACCAGTTTTACCTAGGAGTAATGATTTCATCAGCTGTATGTAAGACAAAACTCCTAAGCTGTAAAAAGTACTTTTAAAAGTACTATAATAATGTTCACAATCATAATCATCATCAGACCAGATACGTCCCACTGCTGGGCACGGGCCTCCTCTACAACTGAGAGGGTTTAGGCCTTAGTCCATCACGCTGGCCTAGTGCGGGTTGGTGGACTACACACCTAAGAAATTCCTAAGAACTTTTAGGTGTGCAGGTTTCCTCACGATGTTTTCCTTCACCGTTAAAGTACGTGATAATTAATTATGAATACACACATAACATCGAAAAGTCAGAGGCGTGTGCCTGGGGTTAGAACCCGCGACCGCTGAGATTCTCGATCGCGCGCCTAAACCTAACCAATGTAACTTATAAGATGTGCATAACATTTGCAAGCGTTTTTGAACATTAAGTAACACATTACTCAAAGGAATGACTCGTCATCTCTCAAGATTCAGTTGCTAAACTCGTCGAAGTTGCTTCGAAACACGCACCTCATAACTGTACACGACAAAGTTCACACTATGGTAATAGTAAACTGGCATTTAAAACTGCTGTTGCGATACTTTAGTTTATTAATTCATGTATTTTAATAATCATCATCAGCCTATATACGTCCCATGTACAAAAAGGGGGATTGACCTTATTAAAAAATATATTAATCTAATAATACGCCAAAAAAATACCGGGCTATACACGCCTATGCACTCAAACCTGTATTCCTGAAGGGCTAGGCAGAATAAAAATATTCTACAACATTTTGTGTGATACACAGTGTAGAATATTTTTATGAAGAAATCCTTGCTAGCATCACGGAGTCTGGAATATACCTAAGCACTTATAAGGTTGCCTCTTGTTTTGTAGTAATTGACATAGCTTGTAAGACATGGTTGTAGAAATACACCTTGACTAACGCCTGCTCGGATACAGGCTATAGTATCTGCTATTGCCATATTTGCGCAGATTCCTTAAATAGTAGATTCTCGCATTGTGTTTGGTAAAAGGCAATAGACTCCCCCCTATATCGTAGGACTCTTAACAACAGATATATTTTACAAGTGAATCATGCAGAAGTACTCGTAAACTTATGACTTCTTAATGATGGCCTAGAGATTTAGGTGCGCGGTCGAGAAACTCGGCGGTCGCAGGTTCAAGCCCCAGGCATATACCTCTGACTTTTTGAAATTAAGCGTGCATTCACAATGAAATATCACGTGCTTTAACGGAGAAGGAAACATCGTGAGGAAACCTGTAAAACTAAAAGTACTTAGGAATTTCTTAGGTGTGTAGTCCGACAACCCGCATTAGGCCAGCGTGGTAGACTAAACCCAAAAAACCCGCTCAGGAGGCCCGTGCCCAGCAGTGGTATGTATCCATATACTAATGGGCTGATGTTGTAGAAACACAGGCTTGAATGTATGTATATTTTGAAACTATTTGAAAGACCTTCCTAATAAAACGCTATCGTCACGGTAAAAACAAATGAATGAAGCATATTCAATAGTAATATTATGTCCAGTATATAAAATTGTGAAAGTTTTCTCAATAAACGTTCGGACGAGGAGTTTGCGATATTGTCCTGGATACTTATACTTAAATAATAGGAAGTATGCAAACGACGTGCTCGGGGCTACGGGTGATCATTAATCTAAAGCGGGACACTGGCGTCTACGTAGTGCGATTAATAGTCGCATGATTTTATAACTTTATATGGCAAAAAGGAATCAGATCACACGATTCTAATCACTACTATTTGTAGGTATTTAGGGATTAGGTTTAAGAGCATTGTCGAGCTCTATATAGAACTTGAAGATTAAAAGTAGAAGGATATGTTTAAAAGGACTTTTTTAATGTTATAATGGGGTTTTGTGGTCCCCGAATAAATTTTATGGGCCGGAAAAAGTGTGATTCGGTTTTGCCATTAGGGAACTCTCAATAGCCGCACAGATTCTGGAAGTATTGCCCGAAAAGTGGCAATAGAAATGTAACTCTACCCACCCTTTCGGGAATACAGGAGTTAGTGTGTACTAAATATTTTCTTTCTCAAAAGTTCTAGGCCTGACATCAATTTTTCATATGAGAAGTGCGTTATGGTCTAAAAGACTAGACGCGCAAACCTGTCAAGGCACCATAATGTATGTTCAACATATTGCTAGGGATTAAGTAATATTTAACCGTGTCTTCATTTAACTTTCATCTACATGTTGTTATTGAAAAAACAAAAGTTGCAGTACACTAGCAAGTTGGAATATTATTTTATTGCTCAGCTAATTTGCAGGTTAGTCTATAAAAAAAAATATTATAATAAAAAGCAAAAAAAAAGCGACAAAAAGACGCAGTAAAGTCGTGCAATCGCGTCGTGAATGCAACGCTTTCCTAAATTAATGTTAGTTGCGCTTGTAAGCAGTCGCGGCGAGTAAATCTGTACTTCCACGTGTTACGAGAACGTTGTGCAACGACTCCGCGATGATACGCGATAATGTATAAACTATACATATTTTGTGAAACATGCAGTTGGACCAAATGTTTGAATGAGGCACAAATATTTGTGATGCGCAAATGTTTACCTTAGTCCGCATTACAGACACTAAGTAATTGCCGGTTACAAGGCATATTTCAAAATTCGTCATGCTACTAAGAATTTCAATAACATAAAATAACACTTTTTTCACCCGGGAATCGAAGCCGGAACCTTTAGATAGCTTTTGCAATTACTTTAAATAAAATATGCAATGAGTTAAAAGGTTTTATCCTGCTAATTGTATACGAGCTTAACATTTCTAGATTGGTGCTATTGAGAAATTATAAATGGAAAATCCAATAATAATGTGCCCGACCCGGAAATTAAACCCAGGATATGCCGTGGAACCGAGCAGTTGATAATTTTAAGTTATTTACACTTATTTATTTCACATGAGAAGAAGTAAATGATTTTAAGATAAATCCGTATCTTTACCAGATAAATAGCTTAATTCGGACACAGGTGTGTGTTTAACAAACCTTAAAAATATCCAATGCAATAAAAATAAACGCGCCATCCCTTTAAGTTTCCGCCCTTAAATGGTGCCTCATTTCAACCCCTAATCTGTCTGATTAAATACACCAGATAAGGGTTGACCACAGGATAAAAACGCTTTTATTGTTGTCGATTTATTTACAGATAAAATATCGTGTTCAATATAATCGATTGGAATTAATCGATATCAAAATGTATTTAATTCTGTTGCTAATTTAGGTACCTACATTAATTTTTTAAGAGCTTATTGATTTTAGAGTCCAATTTTGATATTATAGGGAACCTCCTTTCTGGAAATATATATACTGTCCTATGATGAAATTGAACCTGGGATAGCACGATAGCATGACGAACAATAACAACATAATAATTAAAAAATCCAGTTATTAAACAAAACATAACAAACTAGTAAAACAACGATGAGCATTAAAACAACAATTTTAACAATTAGTTCTAGTCATTACGCTAAAAGACGTTTTCTAAAATGGAGAAAGTTGTAGATCTCAAAAATAAGCTTTATGATTTAATCCATTAAATACAAATTCTATTGTTTCGTGAATCTCCTAAACAACTTAATTTGCAGAGAAATGTTAAACGTGCATCTATATAATCGGAATGTCGATTATTTTGGGCGGTTAAAAGGTTTTGCACGCTGCTTTTTTTATATAAAAAATCATGGAGATTGCGATATTTTAGTAATAAAGTCTTATTTTAAATATACAAATTGTTTAATTTAAGTGAATTTATATCGACGTATTATAGAACAAAATTCGCTAATACACGCCTACTTCCTGAAACGGATATACGGACTTTCGACTTCCATGTTCCACCAATATGTTTAATCTCTTACAAAACAGAGGGTGGTCTCAACCACCTGCTAATACTTTTCCCAACACAATTATTATTTATATAATTTGCTTACAAACACATAACCTCAAGACTGTATTTTCCGAAGGGGGGCCAGCCTTATACACTAGCCAGCCTTACACAGCAAATTACACCTTGCCTGACCGGGGAATCGAATCCAGGACCTCCAGATCGTACTGCAAATACTTGCGCCGCGAGACCACGTGGCAGTTTTTTTTTATTGTGGCCAGATTTTAAAATCGTAATCTATATGTACCGGTACATATTATATGGATGCTACTAAAACCAAGATGCGTAGGTTTAGTATGCAAACGTGGTCCTAATTCACTCGTGATTTTCACGTGTCATACTGATTTCTATATGTTAATTCTCTAATGATTGTTCTTCGGTCACGTCTGAAGTTATGTCATCCAGTTCTTTGAACGATACTGGTGGAATTTTAAAATATTCTAAGTTTTCTTGTTGAATTTTAAATTATTTCCTTTAAAGGAGGTGGGAATTGAAAGCGAAAGGCTTTATGCCTGGGGGGTTTTAAAACGTTTTTTTCCTTTTTAAATTAACCAGGATTTTTTAGATGATGTCATAGTGTCAATCAAACAAGGGACAGTCGGAAGAACATCTAAACAGTCGGCGTTGCTAATCCTAGCCACACATTTCTAACAATATGAAAAACGGTCTTTGATTTCCACGTCGGGCCAAGTGGCTTCGAGTTTTCTATCAGGGAACTTGGGAAGCCGTTTGAAGCTTGTACACTTGCGCGAAAAGCGAAAATACGATCGCCCCCAACAGTGTGGGATTGATACCATTTTGAACGTGGAAATATTCGACTGCTTATTCCTTTGAATATACAGGCATAATTGTACACATCAGACTGTTGACAGCCCCGTGCCGCAGTTGGCTAGACACCAGCTTGTGAAACGAGAGGCCTCGGGATCGATCCCCGCACCGAGACAAATGTTTGTGTGATCCGCAAATATTTGTTTCGAGTCTGGGTGTTTGTGAGACCGATAAGTATCTCGTAGTTTCTGATACCCACGGCACAAGACTTGATATTCGTCTGGGGTCAGAACAATGTATGTGATTGTTGGGTGCAATGAGTAAGTACTTATTTTTTATTCCAAAAGTTCACAATTTTTGTTTGATTATTCTTATATCTCATATTATGATTAAATCTCACTAATGAAACTATCGGGCAACACTACACGAATGCACATTATATAATTACTTGACAATTATTGACAAATAGAAATTACTTAAAATATTAGTCGGTTTATGAGCATGTTTGTTACGTGGTAACTAGTCGGTGTATGTCATAAACAAAATAGCTTAATACTCAGCCGAGGTATGTTGATTTGGTGATAAAATAGCACCTGTACACTCCCAACGCAGACGTAAGAATGTTTAGAGGCGGAATCAATATCCCGAACACCGATTTTCTTTACATGAGGTGTTAAATATAGTGATTTGAGTATAACATTACGGGATCGTTTACTTATTTATTTAAAACTTTATTGTACACATAATATAAAAACTATGGAGTGCATTAGGCACAGGCATTAAATTAGCACAAAAGGCGGTCTTACCGCACAAGGCAATCTCTTACTGACAACCAAGGATGGTGATGTAGGAAGAGAAATGAAGGTAAGTCGTAAAAAAATAGACTACGTAAAAAAAACTATGTTTAAACTATTTATTTATATAAACTATTTTTAAAATATTATTTTAATTTGGGTTAACCACCATAATTTTGTCTAATGGAAAGGGAATATCGGAACCAATTTCGTCATATTAGTGATATTCTATTGAAACCGTACTGCTTTTATCGTTTACTTTGAAACTTTGCAGTGTCTAGTTAAACATATGCAAAGATTTCAAAGATCATTGAGTAAAAAAAATTAATTAAAGGTGCTAACACATTATTCACAACTCTAACTTCCCGCCTTTTCCAGTCTTTCGTAGCTATAATAATGAGTAAAGAAAGTACATTAATGCTAGCATATTTTTAACCCACAATCTGTATGTAAAAACTTTAATGGCATGTCTATAAACTCCTAGCTCTACATAGAACTCAACACGAACGCTCCAAATGAGAACATTTCTAACGAATTGGAATTATGTTGATACTTATCTCTTTATAAACGGACCCATTCCTCTGTTTCATTTGTTGTCCCTATTAATATTTAAACAGTTTATTTGCCATAAATCATACATAAGTAACCATTTAAGGACTGTAAAACAGAACGAGGTAATTATTCGATCATTATACTGCTATACAAAATGCCTGTTGGTTTTTTCATAGCAATAAATCATGAAGAAATTTGCTGACTTTTTTTTGCTAGGCGCTACATGCGTGCTATCAATTTTTTTTATGAAATCATATTAGTAATAGCAAAAATAAATAGCTGTATGTAATGTAATTATCAATTATGTGTACATAGGAGAAATTAAATTGTTATTTTGATTATTTACTAAATTTTGAGTAAGTGTTAATTCTATTATAGTTGGAAGAATAATTTGTAGTACCTACATAAATATCAATAAATTGTATAATTATTCTTATCAAGATTACCAAATTATTTTACCGTTATGTAAACTCCTTATAAAGAGGCTTACTTTCGT
The DNA here is from genome assembly GCA_907164795.1 of Hemaris fuciformis. Lineage (NCBI taxonomy): Eukaryota > Metazoa > Arthropoda > Insecta > Lepidoptera > Sphingidae > Hemaris > Hemaris fuciformis. Next base: position 5,962,785 of record OU015454.1, read on the forward strand.
TTATGATCATTTTCCCCTAGATCACGAGACTAGTAATCCAACAAATATAAGATTGCAAAGTGTACGTATCAAATAAGACAGGCGCTCAGATAGGTAATAACCTAGATCAACACGTAATTTATTTGGTCTCAAAAAAAATATTCCAGTCGAATTATTACAATTTTTTTTATTACTAACACAATTTTCATTCCTCGCTTATTTTATTAACAACACATTTTCACACATTTCTGAAGTTTGCACACGAAAATTGATAAAATAAATTAATGTTTTTATTGACTATAAGCTTAATGTTTCTCGGTTCAGTTCTCAGGGCTGCTATCTGTCACTAAAATATTCATCGATGATAAAATCAAATGACATTAACCCTTAACAAAATCCTTGGAATTTTCTCGCTTCCATGACTTCGTAGCGTCAAATTTGTATACGTTTTTTTTTTGTTTTTTTTTTGGGTCTTCAACTAGAGGCAAACACAGGTCATTCTTAATTAAAATTGATTTTATTATGCTTAATTTATTCGTGTATTTAGTTGTGCAAGACATAATTAGGTGAAATGAATTATGAATGTATTGTTGTAAACGTATTTGTTGAGAATTTTTAGTAGCATAAAGTATGGAAGTAACACATCACAACAAAACATCGTGAGGAAATCTGCACAGCTAAAAGTTCTTAGGAATTTCTTAGGTGTGTAGTCCGCCAACACGCACTAGGCCAGCGTGGTGGACTAAGGCCTAAATCCTCTTAGTTATAAAGGAGTCCAGTGCCCAGCAGTGGGACTGGTTGGGCTGATAATCAGATTAAATACATTTATTTAAAACTTTATTGTACACATAAGATAGAAACTATAGAGGCCAACGTGGTCGACTAAGGGCCAAAGGTGCCAAGCAGTGGGATTTAGGTATATGAGCTGATTATGATGATGATGATCGCTTTCATGCATATTAGCTTATTTACATATCCACTGCAAGGCACGGGCGTCCTCTAGTAGTATAAGAAGAAATAAGCCTAAACCTTAAACAACTATCGACCCTTTTAAGTATATATTAAATAACGATACACACATAACTTTGAATGAATTATCACGTACTTTGAAGGTGAACCGCTGATACAGTGACTCGTTAGAAGCGTGTTCGGAAGATTGTGCACCTTCCAGGCAATCACTCACAACACTAAATCAAGTGAAATATCACACAGAACTTTCAATAAAAAATATTATCTCCAGATTTATCCCGTAACATAATATATTATTTATCAGTTAAATGGTTTGTAAAAATTGTACGGTGATTTAATTGGACGTCTATTAGTGCGGATGATTTAAGTGTGTAGATAAGGAGATAAGATTTGGCGATGTTTTTTAACATCGGTTCCGAAACGACACGGTGAGGTACCTGCGTCGGAATTTCTTTGCGTGACATTAAAAAACTCTAGTAGGTATATAAAAAACTTTAGCAGTGGGAGATTTAAATTCATTAGTTTAACTAGCTTTTACTTGCGACCTCGTCTTTTTTGACTTTTGAGCCCAGAGAAGTCTATTCTAATATTAAGCTGAAGAGTTTGTTTGTTTGCTTGAACGCGTTACTACTAGGAATTTTCCGATTTTTTTAAATTCTTTAAGTGATTATTTTATTAAAAATTCTAACTATTTTTTATAAGGTTGTAGGTTATAATTATATACCTAATCATGCTACAATCAATAGGAACGGACCAATTGAAAATGTGGTAAAACCGGAAAAATAATATTCTTTTTGCAGTCTAAATCTTTCGCATACGGAGGTTCAGGCAACATATTTCAGAAATATGCGACTTATGATAAAGAGTGGAGAACTGTTGTTTTCTTGATTCTTGAAGGTCGCGGGTTCAAACCACAGGTACATCTCTGACTTTTCGAATTTATGAATGTTTATATTCACAATAAATTATCACGTACTTTAACGGTGAAGGAAAATATCGTGAAGAAACTTGCATACCTAAAAGTTCTTAGGAATTTCTTAGGTGTGTAGTATGCCAATCCGCACTTGGCCAGCGTGGTGGACTAAGACCTAAAACCCTCTAAGTTATGGAGGAGGCCCGTGCCCAGCAGTGGGACGTATATGGGCTCATGATGAAACGTTGTCTATGATTGAGAAAAAAAATGTATCCATACTGTCATAAATACTGCCGAATTCACATGACATATTTCATATTTTTTCCCTAAGATTTACCATAACGATGATTTGATTTGATGTTAAACACTGTCAATTTTTTTTTCCAGTAGCCAACAACGTCATCATAGGCGAAGACAGGTCGGGGCAGGGGTTCGCCACCCGCTGGGGTCACCGCAACCCACCCCTGTTGAAAGCGGCCTATTCTTGTGTGGCAAAAACTTTTGCTATTTTATGACCTACAGAAATGTTTAGATAAGGCAATTTATGCGCGTTTAAAACAATGAATTGGAGAATGTATCAATAAGGGAGGTCTTTTTGTTACTGGCAAGGTGTGTTTTTTGGTTGTCGCTTCAATTCTTTTAGTATATTTACGGGACTTTTTTTTTATTATTTTTTATTTTCTTTGATTTCACGTTACTTATTAGTGCGTGCGATTGGAGGTTCCGAGTCAAACGCAATGCTCTTTGGTTTTTCGTTTACTCTTAATTGTTTCCGTGTAAGGTGGAACTAATTGCTCTGTCAAATTGGGCTCTTCCTGCTGTGCTACACGATACGTGTTAGGGATGAATAAAATTTAAGATATGAATATTAATTGCCAGCCCCGTGCCAGATACCAGCTTGCGAAACGAGGCCGCGAGTTCGATCCCCGCACCGAGACAATTGTTCGTGGGATCCACAAATATTTGTTTCGGGTCTGGTTGTTTGTGAGACCGAAAAGTCTCTGATACTCACGACACAGGACTTGTATCTTAGTGTGGGATCAGAACTATGTATGTGACTGTCGGGTGGGTGTGTATTTATTATTTATTATTAACTAGCTTTTGCCCGCGACTCCGTCCGCGTAGACTACAGGGTTGGGTTCAGAAAGAAAATAAGCTGTAGTCTATTTTATTCCACATAGTCCCATTTATGTCCATAACAAAAATCGTTCACATCGGTCAAATGATTAAGGCGTGAAAGCGTAACAGTCATATAGTTATTTTTTCATTTATAACATATTAAGGGATTAAAAAAAAATCTTATATTGTGTATATATATATCATATATATGATGTAATGATGTAATAAAAGCCATATAAAAAAGTTTCATCATTCTAGCTTCAAAAATGACGAATTTCCATACAAACTTTCATCCCCTATTTTTATTTTACTCCCTTAAAGGTAATTTTTTTACATACTTTGAATGTCATATTTATTTATATCTAATCAACAGCCTAAAAAATAAGTTTCAAGTTTCTAGCTTTAAAAATGACAATACTTCCATACAACCTTTCATCCCCCCTTTCAACCCCTTAAAACCCCTTTTCCGCAATATAAAGTAGCCTATGTTCTTTCTCAGGCTCCAAACTATCTGTGTACCAAATTTCATTTAAATCGGTTCAGTAGTTTTAGCAGGAAAGCCAGACAGAGTTACAATCGCATTTATAATATTAAGTAAGGATTAAACTTACTCTCTTCGTTCACTCATAGGTATATTGTTTTTTTTTCAGTCATTCCCATTGTACAAATATTGTAGTATCGGAATTTTGTTGATTTCACGTTCGAGTAGATTCTGTATTCGCCCCTGTGTGATTCGCAACTGCAATTGTTATTTTGTGTGTAACTGGAAACAGGGTATCGATTTGGAAATATCAAAACAATGTCCTCTCTCTATCGGCCTGTATACGTCATATTGCTGACCACGTGCGAGGTAGTATATTTTTTTACAAAAATTCACATAAGTCTTACGATGAATTACTGAGGGGTACGGATGCTCAATGAGATCAAATGTTTTCACCTTTCCTTCCTTTTATTATGTAAATGCAAAAACAGTTTTTAATTTAATGCATTAGACGTTTTCTATACCTATATATACACATCGTATCATGGTACATGGGTATCAGGAACCAAGAGACACTTCACGGTCTCACGAAACCCAGACCAGAAGCAAAATATTTGCCGATCAAACAAACATTTATCCCAGTACGGGGATTTAACTCGCGGCGTGTCGTTTCACCAGCTGACTTCTTGCAATCTATCTAATTAATTCTAATTATAACCATAAGCCCATATAATCCAACTGCTGAGCACGGACCTCCTTTACAGCATAGAGTGGTATGGCTTCAGTTCACCACGCTGACCTGTTGTGGTTTGGCGGACTAAGCAACTAAGGAATTTATAAGAATTTTTACGTATGCAGGTTTCCTCACGATGTTTTCCTTCACCGTTAAAGTACGTGATAATTCATTATTTAGTCTAAAACGTGCGTCGTTTTTTTCTTTTCTTTTCCATCGGCTGTTTTATCTATTTTTCCGTAAAAATCATTCTGAGAGCTTTTATTAGGGTTCGAAATATTAGTATCAAACAGCTCTGAGTGACGTGCATTGCGTATCCGCATGGTCGGTCACACTATTGTGGAGATAAGGGCGCGTGCACATGCGCCGTGGAGCGGTAAATCCGTTCATATTCACACGTCGGATCTTCTGTCACGGGGCGGGGCTTATCGTATTTGTCAGGACTAGAGTTGTTTGGTAACTCTAGCGTGGTGAGTAATATCGTTTAATTTGATAAATCATTTTCACGTGTTTGCAAATTGATGAATAAAAATGATACTAGGTATATGAGGATTACACTAAATTAATTAATGAATGCAGTGATGGCCTCGAGGTTTAGGCGCGCGGTCGAGAATTTCGGCGGTCGCAAGTTCAAATCCTAGGCACACACCTCTGACTTTTCGATGTTATGTGTGTATTCACAATGAATTATCGCGTGCTTTAACGGTGAAGGAAAACATTGTGATAAAACCTGCACACCTAAAAGTTCTTAGGAATTTCTTAGGTGTGTAGTCCGCCAACCCGCACTAGGCCAGCGTGGTGGACTAAGGCCTAAACCCTCTCAGTTGTAGAGGAGGCCCGTGCCCAGCAGTGGGACGTATTTGGGCTGATGATGAATTAATGAATTTATTTATAACTTTATTATAGTACACACAAGATAAAAACTATGGTGTATAGACTAAATTAGTACAAAAGATCTTACCGCACAAGACGATCTCTTACTGACAACCAAGGATGGAGATGTAGGAAGAGAATTGAAAGTGAGGCTTAAGTACGTGATTTAGTGTTATTAAAGGCATAATCTTTACGGAGTATGGAAATGTGCCCGAAAAACAGCAATAGGCTCGCCCCCTATTACGTGGGACTGATACATACTTGGCGAAATGTGGGTGCAGAAATGCAGCTCTGTCTACCTCTTCGGGGAATACAAGGATTTGATATTCTAAGTATGAAAGATGTGTACTCGTAGTCCGCAAACCCGCACTAGGCCAACGAGTTGGACTAAACCCTAACCCCTCTCAGTTGTAGAAGAGGCCAGTGCCCAGCAGTAGCACGTCTAAGTGCTGATGATGGCGATGATGAGTATAAAAGTTGTATGTTACATGAGTTTGTATGTTACAAACGATTCATTTAAATTATGAACTTTGCAAAAGCAGCACGTCAATGATCTAAGCAGAATTATATCGAAAAATATCGTCTTTTATGCAATAAAAATTTTATTATTCAACAAGAATCGAAAAGTGTATCATCTTCGCTTAATTCACGTTCAAAATCTACTCGTTTTTACTTTTTACCAAACCGGTCGCGTTGCTTGGGGAATATTTATGAGAAAGTGTTTCGGTGGTTAGGGATAAGCCACACTCTGTCGTAGTAAGTTATTCTGTTTGTAAGTAATTATGAACATAAAGAAATGGCAAACAGCAAAAATTTAAAAAACCTAAGTATGTTAATAATTCTAAAAAAAGTACTTCGAGTTGGGGGACCGCCCTAAATTATTTATTATCTACGACTTATTATTTCATAATCAGCCCAAATACGTCTCACTGCTGGGCACGGGCCTCTTCTACAACTGAGAGGGTTTAGGCCTTAGTCCACCACGTGCGGGTTGGCGGACTACACACCTCAGAAATTCTTAAGAACTTTTAGAAGAAAAGTCAGATGTGTGCCTGGGGTTTGAACCCGCGACCGTCGAGAACTTGTTACTTGTCTAGTCTAAATTTTTTTTACGAGAGGAAAGCGCTTTTTGTTCCCCTTTTAATACCTTGAGGACCGAAAGGGGTTTGCCGGGGTCTCTGGGCTTCCAACACGGCGTCCGGAACAGTTGTCCGCTTAGCCGAGTTGGTTCCCTAACCAAGACCCTAAAGTTTGCTGACGTCTGTCTTGCCCCTAATATTTCTCGTATTAAACGACGTTAGGAGACTTGTGGATACGCAAATTACATATAAAACGAAATGTAAATTGATCATGCGCCGTGACTCATTAGGCTTTAGGAAATTCGCTCACGACCTCCATGTTTGTTTTTATTATCTGAATACGTAATGTTGTGTTATTAAGTCATCGATTATTAGTTAGCGTCATAGTTATGAGGTTAGCGATGTGAAATTGTGGATATACCTTCGATTCTGAGATTGGGATTTTTTTAATAAGAAAAGTTGCTGGTTTCCCAGTACAGAAATAAAATACCTAATTATATTTTCTAATAACGGCTTGTTGACCTCGCAGGACAATTTATGTTTATAAGATAATCTCAACCTACTCTATGGGAGTAAGTATGATGACCAATTTCCATATTTCATCTAAAGCTAGATTTCCTTAACCCATTGCTCCGCACTGTCCTATTTTTGGTACACTATATTCAATTTTTTTTAAGTGGTTAGGGCTCCAATTTTTATTGTAATATTGTTTCTGATGAAATTCGTAATTTTACACTACTTTTCTGATAATATGTTTGCGCTGTAAAAAAAAGTCAAGGTAATTTTAATGTATTTTTTTCAAATTCAAATTTTTGGCGACTAAGGAAGAGCATGACTGCCTTCCGAACAGGGTGGTACACCAAATTTTGAAATGACTGATTTATTGGATTCAATAAATATAATTTCATTTCATTTCATTTCATTATGATCCGACTTCATATATCGTGAAAAAAAATACTATTTTTTTTCTACTATTATTTTTTCTTAATGTACTAAGAAGTAAATTTATACATTTCATCAAAAAAATCCAATGCTTTCAATGCTTATGAAGTAATGGGTTAAAAGGTTTTCGTAATCGGAAAATTTAATTTAGGCCTGTATTGCTCGAATTTTCTTGCAACTATAATGTAGATCAATATTAGAAGAGTGTCTGAGATTGAAACTCTCAACTCCTGAGTTTAGAAATGAACCTGTCCTCTAAATCATCGCGTATTACATTATACGACGCCATCATAAAAAACGACAAATCCAATCGAAAACACTGACAAATACCCAGCCACGCGCCTGCAAAAATGATCGTTTACCAAATATTCTAAAGAAGCAATTAAAGAGCAAATAGCCGTCTGCCGGTTGGCCACCCTGTATGATTAGTCGATAATTTGGGCATGTTGGCAGCACTTGGCGCCCGCGGCGGCGACTGCGCGCACGCGACCACGCGCTCAATTACAAACATGCAATTGCTCTCGTTGGTCGCCAGAGTATGTTCACGGTGGTCACAACTTGCATCCATCTAACAGATTCCAAATTTAAATATACGATATTGTCAAGACTGACTGATTGTAATTAAACTAGGTTAATTTTTAATTAAATACATATTTCTATTATAATATTTTTTTAAATTTTACTAGTTAGAAAGGATAAAATAATTTGGTTGGATAGAAAGACAACTTACGAAATGTATTTATCTGGCAAATTTGGGAAGTAGAGTCGGAAAAGGACGCGAGAGAAAGACTTAATTCGATTAGGAACCCAAACTAGTTTGGTTTATTATGCAAATATACGTAAGAAACTTAAGAGTAAAATATCTAATTGTTTGTGAAATAGAAGTGATGATATAATAGGGTTAATAGACAAAAGTACATGGATTTTTTTGATGAGATTTAACACTGTAGGTAGGTACATAACCTAAAACCTTTTTTTAAAGGATTGCTTGGTATAAATATTTTTTAATAAAGGGAATATAGTATAATATATAATACTTTGGGAATATAGTATATTATACTATATTCCCTTTATTAAAAAATATTTATACCAAGCAATCCTTTAAAAAAAAATCTTTATGCTGAACACTTATACCTAACCGATATCCTAAGTTCTAAGTTAAATCCTAAGTTAAAAGATCGCCTTGAGCGATAAGACCGCCAATTGTACTTCATTCTATTTGTGTATTGTTTTGTTCATTATTTCTTAGTGTACAATAAAGAGTTTATAAATAAATAAATAAGTTCAAGTTCGGGTTCGAGCCCCACGCTGACACAAAAGTAATGACTTCATGTTTCTAATCTAATCATCAGCCCATATACGTCCCACTGCTGGGCACGGGCCTCCTCTACAACTAAGACGGTTTGTCGGACTACACACTTAAAAAAATCCTAAGAACTGTTAGGTGTGCAGGTTTCCTCATGATGTTTTCCTTCACAGTTAAAGTAAGTCATAATTCATTGTGAATAAACACATAGCTTGGAAAAGTCAGAGGTGCCTGGGGTTTGAACCCGCGACCGTCAAGATTCTCGACCGCGCGCCTAAACCTCGAGGCCATCACTAATTAAATATAATGATCATTTAAAGTATTTTTATTGGTTTTGCACCTTACCATAATTCTTACTCTCCAAATCGAGCATCAAATAATGCCTGTTTTTTCTTAAATCAAAAGAATCCTGACTGTCCCTGTAAAAGTTCCAATACCCAACCGTCAAGGATCATTGACCGGCGCATACTTCATACATCATTAGGGCGTGCTTCAAAAATTGCTCTGGTTTTGTGGAAATGCGTGACGGCAGCAAAATTTAGTCTAATTTCTCTGCGGTCGACGCGCGCCGCTCCCGTCAGCCGCCGCCCGTGTCGAGGATTCGCTGGAACACTGATAGCATGGTAACCAAGAATTGGGAAATAATTTTGTTTTATTCTCGAAGATTTACTTGAGGTATATACATTATTGAAAGACTCAAGACAACAAATATATCATATCAAAAAGCCCGCAAGTACAGGAATCTACGACCTATAAGATGTATTTTACCTCTCAAATATATATATATATATTATAAATATATAAATATATATATATATATATTTGTGTGCAGTAGCAGATATCAGAAAATAATATAAAAATTAATATTGTTTTATAACTATCATGTCTATAGTTTTATTATTATGATAACAAGTAGTAGCCGGTTAAGGCGTGCGGTCGAGATTCTCAGAGGTTGCGGGTTCCAAGCTCAGGCACACACCTGACTTTTCGAAGTTATGTGTGTATTCACAATGTATTATCACTTACTTTAACGGTGAAGGAAAACGTTGTGAGGGAATCTGTAGGTACAACTAAAAGATGTTAGGAATTTCTTAGGTGTGTAGTCCGCCAACCCGCACTAGGCCAGCATTGTGTACTAAGGCCTAAACCCCCTTAGTTATTGAGGTGGCCCGTGCCAACAGAAGTATTTTTTTTATAATCCTAAGCCTAACATTGTTCACAATAAAATGTATGGATATTTTAATTCAGACAAATTAATTTCACATGAAAATTAATATCATTTCACATGATATAAAACATACCTGGCGAAATGTGGATGCAGAAATGCACCTCTGCCTACCCCTTCGGAGAATACAGGCGTGAGTTTACGTATGTAATTTCACATGAATTCATCTAATGTTATTGCAAGAAAACCATATTTTCTTACTAAAAAGGCCGACCCAAAGAGAGGCCTATTCGATGTTTTCAATATTAATAAAACCACCACTGTAATGTTTTGAGTATTCAAAACAGTAATATGAAATATCGCAAAGTTGGGTGAAGTGAATGAGTTAATCCCACAGGAATCGTACGATTACCCCTCGTGGTCACCCTAAGTTGTTAAAGAACGTAATCGTCAGAAACATGTGTGAACGAACAAATGTTAGAATCACGCGAACCAAATCATTCGCTATTGACGCGTCTAGTGATTGATTTAGGTCAATTTCTATTTTGTGTCTTAGTCTGAAATTGGATCATTGCGTATACGCTACACACAATACACCTTATTAGATCAGCCTAGGTTAAGCCTTAGCCTACACTATATTAATTTTTTTTAATACACCCAACAGTCACATACATACATTTGTCTCGGTGCGGGAATCGAACCCGCGGCCTCTCGTTTCGCAAGCTGGTGTCTAGCCAACTGCGCCACGGGGTTGTCTAATTATGTAGAACTTACGTCTCATCGCATGAAGAGGTTAAAAAGATTGTTAGGCGCTAAAAAATCCCGAAAAAAAAGAAAAAAAAAAAATTCCTAACATAAGTATTAAATGTATGTGGTGATTTTGAAAACTTAACATTTTTTATTTTTTGTCGGGATTTTTGTGATAACTATTACCCGTCTTTATTTTTTATCACGGTCTTTTTACACCCTGTATAGAAGATAGTGGAAGTTGCCTACACCATGTGTTTGCATGTGAAGGAAAATGGATATCCTTTTAAAAGCAATCAGTATTATATCTTTCATGTGTGATATTTTCTTGAGTATCTGTTGGTGAGTGTAGTGCAGCCTAAATAAAATCTCAACGACCCATGAATAAGACTGGGCTAGGTCTACTAATTTCTATAACCGTTTTTCTACAGCTAGTCTTAAGTCACTATTTGTTGCTGGTGTATTGGGCATATTTCTAGACATCGTTTTTTACTGATAATTTAATTTATTAGAAGAAATAGAATATATTTTAATAGATATATAAATTTTAATAGAAGAAAAAAACCCATAAAACGCTCCAGCCGGCCCTGAAATTAAATAGAGGACCTCTCCATGGCACGCGCCAATATAAACAAGGCAATGGCCTTCAGTATTTATTTTCAATTTAACTTCGCTATTTGCAATTCAATTCAAACTAGAAAATAGTGACAGGAATCAACCGGTGTCCATTACTGTTAACTTACGCTTGTCTCATTACAAAATTAATAAATATTACTTTATTTTTCAGTTTTAAAATAGAAGCGGACAAGAAAAAGTTGAAAACACGGAATGCACGTCGAAAGAAGACGAAATACTGATCTGAATAGATAAACAACAGACATAAAACATCAACAATACCCAGGCATTGCAGAAAACATCTTACAGTCACAGTAATAAGGTCAAAAGCTCTTATTAATCCAGACTTCTACGAAGTGCACGGTACGAGTTTCAATAATTATGCCTATATTAATTCATTATAGACCAAGTTTTATTTATCGCGTACATTACAGGCCATTAATTACGCTATATAAGGTGGCATGTACGAATAAATTTATCGGTTATTAAAACACCTCAAATTTCACAACTAAAATCATCCTTCGGTCTTGTTTATACGACACGATTTTGTTTGTCGTGAACGGCAATTTATGAGTTGCGAGTTTTTCGTCTTTTTAACAGTTCACTTAACATTGTCTTGGTTCTGTTGCTTAAGGATATGATGATTGTCTTTTGTTTCAAAAGTAAAAAAAATGTGTTCTTTTCTAATTACTTGATGCCATAGAATTAACTGCTATTTTTTCATACATACTTTCTACTAAGGTGTTATAATGTTTTAGAGGTTTTAAGGAGGCCTATTTTTAAAAGTGGTTGTTGTAAGCTGTTTGTTAAGATTAGGTTTATCCATTTGATGTCAAACCATGTCTCAAATCAAACTACTTGACGATAAAACGATTGTGATACTCGATGATATCTTCCGAATAATTTTTGCGTCACAGTAACTTGGTGTCATTCGGCACTGTTCTGTTATTTAACCCTTAAATGCATGTTTTTTTTTTATTAAAAAAATATTATAGGCAGTATAAGTCGTAAATACATATACCGAAAAGGTTATAATATAAAATATTTTTTTATGTATTGTAGACATTTGGCAACAATATGCATTTTAGGGTTAAACAAATACTTACTCGTATATTGCCGAGAAATTAACTATAATGACAACATTAGAATTAGAATAGTGATAATTTAAGTGGTTTTCTGGTGTTTCATCTATTACTTTGATTGTACATACTCGTGGGTGTTTCCAGATAAATGAAAAAACGGAATAATAAAAGCAAGGAGAAGAAGTTTTGGATCATTGGATATATTCGAACTATATACGAGAACAAATTTGTGGACGATACATCGGCTATATTTAAACCTGAATAATCTATACATCAATACATTTCGTTGACTTCAACAAATTATTGTTATATTCCAATAAAAATCTGTTAAATTAAAACATTTTAATAGTAACTATTAAAATATTGGATATTTAATAATCCATTAGGTTTGTTGCTGACAATATTCACCACCTCATCACCGCACTGCTGGGCACGGGCCTCCTATACAACCAAGAGGGTTTAGGCCTTAGTCTAACACGCTGGCCTAGTCCGGGTTGGCAGACTACACACCTAATAAATTCCTAAGAACTTTTAGGTGTGCAAGTCTCCCCACAACTTTTTTTTTCACCGTTAAAGTAAATAATAATTATTTACGAATAAACACATAACTACGACATGTCAGAGGTGTGTGCCCGGGGTTAGTGGTTTATAAACTCGACTGCGCACCTAATATTACGTATTTACTACGTAATTCGTGTAAATAAAATCCCATGGATTCCCTTAAAACTTCACCGCCTGAATCGCTGGTTGTAAAGCGCCGTGTATAAATCTCAGAAGTCACTTGACACCACGTTTCGTTCTCAATCGAACAAGATGCTGTGTTTTTGCTGTTACGCTCCACAATCGGCATTCGGCAATAGCAAAAAGTACCGAATCAAAATTCCCCGAGGGCCGCATCTTTTATTTATGCGCTCCGTTTCGGCTAACAGGCGTAATTTTTTCCGCTAAACAATCAGTTTTGCCAGAAAAATGCGAGACGGGAGGAAGACATAAAAAGGTCAGTCGTATTGTCGATGGAATTTTTTAACTTCTTGCTGGCGACTCATAAATATCGAGATATGATTGCCGTGGACTGCGGAGGAATGACCGGGTCCGTATTGTACTTACTTGGCGGTTTTAGAAAAACTGTCCCGATTGTTTGGACTGCGGGGGCGCGCGGGACGCTTCGGCTGTGGGAAAAACTGTTACCTACCACGCGTCTATACGTAAATGGCAGGCGGTATGTTTGGGAACGTGTACTTGATTGTTCCTCGTTATGAGGGCGCGTTGTTCGGATTAGGGCAACGATTGCTGTCTTTATTGACGTGACTTTTGGATGGGATATTTGGGTGGTTTTTAATTGATAAAAACCACCCAAAGTTTACAAGTTTGATTGTACATAAATTAAATTTTAACGTTTCGAATTTTAATTTTAAAGTGCTTATAGTTTAATTCTTTGTGTTAATATATGTACCTTTACTTAGTATGTATAATTATTTATACAGCATGGTACGTGAACCGCGACGCTCTGTATTCTATTCGTGCGTTGCGAATTTTACCTTCTACAAAAAAAAAACGAGTTTACACATCCTCCTTTTTACTTATTATTATATACATTACTTAATAATATATATTTTTTAATTATAAATATTGGTCTATCAATGATAAGGCTGTATTCCTAAGCCATCTATAAAATGTTTCGCCTCACAGTGCCATGTCTAAGACTGGATATATTTATTACTAGCGACATGGTCAAGCAAGAGTGCAATTATAAACACAATTAAAGTGTTATTATTATCTCCGTTTTTTTTTTAAATATCTCGGCGTTAGCAATTTAAGTGTTATCGAGACTGACAATGCCTCACGCCTGTATACCTCGAGGGGTAGGTACTTTTCATAACACTTAGCCCGACCCGGAAATCAAACTCTAGATCGCACGGCACATGCCTGTGCCGCGAGACCACGAGACATAGTATACTAATATCAGTATAGATTGGCCCTATCCCACCACACATCCGCCACTGTAACTTTTGTGCTCCAGGATCAACAGCGGCACGCACAGTATTGACGCCGAGCGATGAAGCTCAGCAAATCTAAGGGGACTTAATTTGTCATAATCCCGCAACGAAGTTAATCAGAAAGACAATATGAAGGAGGAGTTGGAAAACAAAGAGTTGTCCTCTTCCCTCCACAGCAAAGCGGGTGACAAAACATTGCACTATGAGGTTACACCCTCACATAAAAAAGACAATTACAATTAGTGAAATAAGACGCAATTAACGCACCATTTAGATTATGAGAAATCCGGTAAACTTTATAAAGTCATAATGAAATACCATGCACTCATCAAAACACCAATCAAAATATCACATAGCGATGTTCAAGGCGTATCACGAGTGAAAAATTACAATACCGGTCTGCCGCACAAGAAACACCGTGGAATATTGCCTCATGCACTAATGATCTGTATTTCTGCGCTTTAATTGCGAGCAAACAGACACACAAACTTACATTTGCGGCCAATTATCTCCCACTCAATACTCTCGCGGAGTAATCTTGGATGTTCCGACGGCAAAACTAAGTTTGCCCGTCGGGTTTTGTCGCATGAAAGATTTATGAAATACCTCATCTTGTAAGGTGGGTAAAAAGTGGCCGTGGAGACGGTTTTGATCTGTGTTCACTTTCGAAGGGTATCATATCTGACGCGGTTTTGGTTATGCGGTATGAACTTGAAGGTGAACTAGAGTAGAAACTTATAGGTAATATGTACTAGACTATAAAGGAAGATTATAGAGCAAAGAACTACGCAAACTGCACATTTCTGCATCGAAGATTCGCCCATAATTGAATTTAGAGTCCCAAGCCAAGAGGCCGAAGCTATTGCCGCTTTTCAGACACATATCCAGGCATGGAACTCATCATCATCATAATCATTATCATCATCATCATCAGTCTATATACGTCCCACAGCTGGGCAACAGCCTATTCTACAAGGGAGAAGAGAGGATTTAGGCCTTAGTCCACACCACTGGACCAGTGCGGGTTGGCGGGCATAGTCCGCCTTAGAAATTCCTAAAAAAAAAATAGATGTGCAGATTTCCTCACGATGTTTTCCTTCACCCTTAAAGTACGTGATAATTTTTCGTCAATACATCAAATCATCAAACTGCTACTGAGAATTTCCACATGGAATAATATAAAAAAAGAAACTTTTCGAGCGACCTGGGCATCAACCAAAAACTAGACTGCACTTCAGTACTTAAATGAGGCAGAAAATATCATCAAAACACTGAAATACATGTAAGTTCAAAAGATATATCTGAACTACACTATGTCTTCGTCTGAAACCAAAACCTATTCGAATTAAAAAGTGGCCGGGGCCGAGCAATGGAGTGCATTACTTATTTATTTAACAAATATTTATTTCGGGTCTGGGTGTTTGTGAGACCGTAAAGTCGTAGTTTCCGATACCCACGACACTGATGGTGTGCTTGTTGGGCGTATTTATTTATTTGTTTATTACCTTTTGCTTAGCTCTTGTTGTTAGGTAATTAAGGTAGAAAATAACCTTTCAAGAACCTAGCATATTTTCGGTATAAAAAACATATACAGGGTGTATTAAGACGATACGGTGATTATGTCTTAGTTTCTGATCACGGTCTAAATACACCCTGTATGTTATTGTAAATCTTATAAATCGCGAGAATCACATCTAAAAAAAATCAAATTATTCAGCGTTTCAGAGGTTTAGACATAAGTTATTAGACATAAGGTTACAAGTCGAAGTCTACGCAAGGATATTCATAACTATATGGCTAATCCCGAACGTGAAAGTCTTGCTTAAGTCATTATTCCATGTTTTGCAGCTTACGTATTGTTGCTATCCAGTTGGATACGAATATCTTTCCAATCATATATTAACCACGGAATGCTTCAACGTGCCAATAATGTACGTGATTTTCGTAATTTAGTAGCTATTAATTATGGACGCCGAAAATATTTACCAGTAAAGATTTATGGTAGAAATCATTTACCCCTTGGCTCTTGTCATACTGGTGTCGATTATTAATTAGTTCCGCGTGATGCTGCCGATGGCGCTGCTGTCGAGAAATTTTGCGACTATGGAGTCGGACTCTTTATAAATTATATTATTATTAAATTTTATTAATATTTATTATTGAAAGTAGCCAGAACCACGCCAAAAGTTAGATTAAAGATATGTTTTGTACTATATAAAACACGTTTCGTTACGTGAAGTTTCTATATAAAAAATATTTATGAAGTCTGCTAATATATCCAATATACGACTGTAGGTTCTTCAGTTACGTTGGACTTAGAACACAGTTGGCGAGACGTCGGGTGTAGAAGTATTTCTACAGTTATTAATTTGAATTTGATTTATACCCTTTTTACGCTTAAACTATCGCACCGATTTTAAATTATTTTAGTTCAGAGATAGATGAGATCTAGAAGACTGTTGTCGTCTTTTATCCCGTTAAAATCATTATGAGAAAATAATATTCATTAACATTGCTTGATTGAAAATATCTAAACTTACGCAAAAGTTTGTAGTTAGTAGGCTGCCTCGTAGTCTCGCGGTACAAGTATGTGCCGTGCGATCTAGAGGTCCTGGATTTCCGGGTCGGGCAGTGTTATTTAGTTTTTCCATTAGGAAATTCTAAGTAGCAGCACGGAGTTTGGAAATGTGCCCGAAAAACGGCAATAGGCTCGCCCCCTATCACGTGGGACTGATACATACATGGCGAAATGTGGGTGCAGAAATGCACCTCAGCCTACCCCTTCGAGGAATACAGGCGTGAGATTATGTATGTATGTTATTAGACTATAAAATAGTCCGCGCGAGAATCTCACTCTACACACTCGCACCCCGTCTCGAATCAAACAATATCACATAATGAATGACACGCGACGTATACTTTTCTTATTAATAAAAACAGTGCCCCACAGGCGACGAGCCTCTCTCATTACCCCGACCCTTTAAATTGAATGCTCCGCGTTTACCAATACGTTACTTAGGGATCTCTTCAATTGATCGGTGGGCGGGAGGCATAAGGATATTATTCTGGTTCGTCATTATATGTCTTCGATTGGAAATATGCATATAGAAATGCACTGACGCCTGTATCGGAGGCAGAGGTGTACTTCTACATCCACGTTTCGTCAGTCACGCGCAATAGGAGACGACTCTGTTTTTCTGGCATTGTCCCTATCCCACCACACACTCGCCACTGTAACTCCTGTGCTCCAGGATCAACAGCGGCACGCACAGTATTGACGCTGAGCAATGAAGCTCAGCGGATCTAAGGGGACCTAAATTTGTCATAATCCCACAACGAAGTTAATCAGAAAAACAAAATAAAAGAGGAGTTGGAAAACATAGAGTTGTCCACTTCCCTCCACAGCAAAGCGGGTGACAAAAACATTGAGCTATGAGGTTTCACCCTCACATAAAAAATGAAACACAATTACAATTAGTCAAAATAGACGCAATTTACGCACCACGGATAAGTAACTACTTACATATATGAGCTTTATTGAGTAAATTGGACCTAAGGTGCGATCTGTTATGTACACTTCCAATAATAGGCATGGCAAAAACGCTGAAGAGCACGGAAGTTCTTCCTAGATTCCACGAGGTCTGTATAATAAACAACACCAAAAGTTACATGCATACTATTGAGCATAATGTTACGCTCATCCGACCAAAGATTGCATATTTTACTTTTTTTATTAATTTTTCTGGCATATTTACTTCGTGCTGCTACTGAGAATTTATTAATGGAAAACAAGTAAATAATACGAGTTTTGTTTTTATAAGTAAGTTGGTTAAATAAAAGTCGTGATGGCTTCGAGGTTTAGGCACGCAGTCGAGAATCTCGACGGTCGCGGGTTCAAACCTTAGGTACCTGCACACACACTTTTAAGGCAGAAATCGTGTCGACGGTTTATTTATTACGTTTGATATTCTATTTAGACTGCCCTGCACTTAAAGTCATGTACAATGTTTTCAACTTGCCGTGGTCATAACTTTAAAAATATGTACTAAAAGATCGTGATTTAGATAAGTAAAAGATTACACAGAGAAAAGTAGCGATCACGAGTTATACTTCCAAGCAAATATCTGCTATTCCACATTCATTCTGATCAAGTTAATTATATGCCAATATTCGTATTATTAATTCGACGTTTGTTATTTAATTTTCTTAATTAGGCTTTATTAAATAAAAAAAAAGACAATGCAAGAAGTTCCAAATTTTGACACCGCAACCCGCAGACACCTTGCATACGAAATAATTATTAATACTACAAGTAAAAATAAAGTGGAGAACAAAGGCAATTTCGGCAGTACGGGCTGGGTCGGCTCGGTAATGACAGGACGGTACTAAGTAATGAGTGTTACATGATTGTGGATTATATGGCACTCGTGTCGGCTGCCGAATGTGTGAGCGTTGAACCGGGAGCTATGGACAGTTGTTTGAAGAAAAAATTTAAAATGTATTTTTTTGACATATCCTAAAATAAAAAAAGTTCAGTTCTTAGTGCTTTTGCGATATTCACGTTGCAATTGCAATGTCACGTTATATGTAAAATAATAAAAAAACAAATTAATGATAACTGTCAGAAAAACACTTATGAAAGTATTTTTTCATTTTAAAATAATTGTCTCATTAAGTTGTGAATGTCAGAATTTAGATGTTTTTTTATGTCCATTAATTATTACGCAAAAACAAATGAATAGTAAATGCATACATTTCCATTATTTTCCAACAGTCATTTGTCAGAATAATTAGTGTTTCAGGAATATAAGCTCTTTTATTGAATTAAAGTTTTAATTAAAACGGTTATATGGGATGGATGTATAAGAAGAATTTAATGTCCTAATTTTATATCTTAGGATTTACGTTTCCGTGGAAAAATATTTTTTTTAGATTGTGATCAAATTTACTATACCTATACGAGTAGTTTTTAAATCTCCGGCATCTCACTGAACAAAACACGTAGAAAAGTTGCTTTAAGAGAGTATCTGGTGAGAATGAATAAAAATCGCTTATCTAAAAAACTTGCCTAACAAAACCTAGCATTTACTAATTAAAATTCATGATATGACAATGAATTTACAAGTCTAGACTATTTTAATGCCAACTATCCTATTAATTTGATATATTCACGCACTCCATACCAGTTTGTCAACAAAGGTGAAAACATAAAAACACTAATTGGACGAATGAATAGTTCTACGAAATGTGAAATTTTACATAGAAAGTATGCATGTCTTTCCCTTATAAGTAAAATTGACAAGCGTACAATTTTTTCATGGATAGAATTTTTTGGTCCTTGTTTTAACAAATGACAACTCGGAATTATTAAAAGTCATGTGGAATTAAATTCTTAGGAGCCTAAACGCGTTACACGTCAATTGTGTAATGTCTTGTTATAATTGTTTATTGTGGGAACAGAATATTCTCATTTATGTGTTAAATTGCTTTTGTTAAAGAATTATTATTCCATTTCATTTTCCATTTCAATTTTGTAAGGCAAGCTGGGCTTTTGGGCTTCTATGGAAGTACCGCCACTATTTATTAGCCCCTAGATATGGGGCTACTACATATATCTAAACCGAAGATCGTCATGATTGTTAGTGGTAGTGCGATATATCATCAACATCATCAGCCCATATACGTCCCACTGCTGGGCACGGGCCTCCATTACAACTGAGAGGATTTAGGCCTTAGTCCACCACGCTGGCCTAGTGCGGGTTGGCGGACTACACATCTAAGAAATTCTTAAGAACTCTTAGGTGTGCAGGTTTCATCACGATGTTTTCCTTCACCGATAAAGTACGTGATAATTCGTTCGTGATAATAAGTGCGATATATGCAAGACGAAAATACCTTGAAATACTTTCAGTCATCTACCTTTCAAAGCTTTACTTAGTTTCCTTGAGTCATTGGCAAGTTTTGCTTAATTACTAGACTTTTAAGTATCATTTTCGAACATATTTCCATTCCATTCCTAGCCCGGGAAGTGAACCCAGAACTTCTAATTCACACACACATTTTGGAAGCTCCGTGGCGCAGTTGGCTAGACACCAGCTTGCGAAACGAGAGGCCGCGGGCTCGATCCCCGAACCGCACAAATGTCTGTGTGATCCATAAATATTTGTTTCAGGTCTGGGTGTTTGTGAGACCGAAAAGTCTCTCGTAGTTTCTGATACCCACGACGCAAGATAGTGTTGGGTCAGAACTATGTCTGTCACTGTTGGGTGTATTTATTTATTTTATGTACGAGACCAAAGCAGTAACTTGTTTACCCAACGGCATATCCCTTAACAGACGATATCATGAGCATTTCGATCGGCATTTAAACCCGTGTTTTTTCGTGTGCGTCGCGGTGGCCACAGTCCGACACGTTCTGATGGTCAGATAACACGTCACAGATGGACGGCCACCGCATTACTCTCATAAATGCATTGAATTCAAATTTTAATTATTGAATTTATAATTAGTTATGATTTTTTGCGGCCAACTCGCTGGGAGAGAATTCCGCGCGATTATTTTTTCTTACTGCTGTGTTTTGGGAGGCAATATGGTTTTAATGTAGTGTAGAAGTATGCTGTATGGCTTATCAAAAGTGAGATAGATAAAAAAATATACCCAACAGTCACATATATAGTTCTGACCCCACACTAGAATACAAGTCGTGGGTATCAGAAACTACGAAAGAATTTCGGTCTCACAAACACTCAGACCCGAAACAAATATGAGTGAATAACACGAACATTTGTCTCGGTGCGGGAATCGAACCCGCGGCCTCACATTTCGCAAGCTAGTGACACTTTTATAATATTGCAATACAATTTCACAGATTTATTGAAATCTACTAACCCGCATAACTCGCAATTACTAAATTAAGCTGTAGTTCTTTTTAATCATAGTATTGTAAAGTAATAGTGTGGTTTTTTTTTCAGGGAATTTGTCGCTTCTAAAAGGCGATACAATACGGCGATTAGAACAGAGTGTAAATATGTACACCCAACAGTCACATACATAGTTCTGACCCCACATTAAGATACAAGTCCTATGTCGTGGGTAACAGAAACTACGAGAGACTTTTCGGTTTCACAAACACCCAGACCCGAAACAAATAAAGAAATAATGTATGTTTTTTATTTATGTCATAGTTTTTACTAATAAACACAGGTTTGAGCAAAATTACTCAGCTACACTAGAGTTCCATTATAAGGAAACAAGATATTTATAATATTATGCACGATGAAGTCAAACTTCAAGGAAAATAAATCAATCCGTTCGCCTCTTGTTTTTAATTTTTTAATTTGGATCACACAAACATTTGTCTCGGTGTGGGAATCTAATCCGCGGCCTCTCGTTTCGCAAGCTGGTATCTAGCCAACTGCGCCACGGAGCTGTCAAAGTGTAAACAAGATGAAAAAATATACCAATGAGAAACCAAAGCAATAGTTGCATGAGTGTTTGCGTTCTGGAAGCTTGTACTGTCCGTTTACGCCGGGTCAGTTGAATTGTATCGAATGGTGCGAGGTAAACGTAGTCGTTTTTTAACTTCACTTGTTATCGGGCGCGTTGTTTGTGCTACTATAACGAAATAAACAAAAATATATTTAAAAAAAATAAGCAGTGATGGCCTCGAGGTTTAGGCGCGGTCGAGAATTTCGGCGGTCGCAGGTTCAAACCCCAGGCACCCACCTCTGACTTTTCGAAGTTATGTGTGTATTCACAATGAATCATCACTTGCTTTAACGGTGAAGGAAAACATCGTGATAAAACCTGCACACCTAAAAGTTCTTAGGAATTTCTTAGGTGTGTAGTCCGCCAACCCGCACTAGGCCAGCGTGGTGGACTAAGGCCTAAGCCCTCTCAGTTGTAGAGGAGGCCCGTGCCCAGCAGTGGGACGTATATGGGCTGATGATGAATGAATGAAATATTTTTAAAAATCCTAGCTCCCGTTCTAACCGACTTAAAACGTACTTAGCTAATAAAAATTCGGATGTCTTTCATCTTGCACAATAAAACGAAATGAAGGCCTGATTTTATTGTTCGGTAAGAAATGTTATCCATTGTTGATACAATGTTAGGAACCTGTTCTGATTACAAGTCTCTGGTTACGTTGTATCATCGATGCGTTTTAATGCTTTGGGAGTTAATGACCTATATGGAGAGAGCTTATTAGTAGTACTTAATTTTCATCGTCATCATCAGCCCATATACGTCCAACTGCTGGGCACGGGCCTCCTATACAACAGAGAGGGGCTGAACGCTGGCCTAGTGCGGGTTGGCGGACTACACACCTAAGAAATTCCTAAGAACTTTTAGGTGTGCAGGTTTCCTCACGATGTTTCCTTCATCGTTAAAGTACGTGATAATTCTTTGTGAATACACATACAACTTCGAAAAGTCAGAGGTGTATGCCGCGGTTTTGAACCCGCGGCCCTCGATATTCTCGAACGCGTGCCTAAACATCGAGACCATCACGACTTATATAATTAATTAATTAAATTACTTAATTTTACATGCATTCTTTTTAACATTACTGTATATCACATCACATTTCCAGAGTCCATATTACTGAGAATTTCTCAATGAAAAAAAACACAATAACACTTTGCCCGACCCGAGCATCGAACCCAGCACCTGTAGATCGCACGGGACATACTTGTACCGCGAGATCACGAGGCCGTAAATTAATTTAAACATGACCTCTTCAATTACGTTTATAACAAACCGATAAAGCAGCCAGTAGTTATAATTTTGCCCGCGTGTAAATCCGATGACAATGGCACTTACTGACAGCCCTCTAACCTGTCAGCGCAGTGGGGCGCATCCCCTGCGTCCGGGGCGAAGCACCCTCGACCACCCGTGGGACACTATCTAATCCGAATTAACTATTATAAAAACTTCGTCTCGTTAGCGAATGCGCTGCCAGATAGCGGTATCTATGATGGGGATTACACAAAGTTAATTTTGTCGCGTGGCCCGCGGGCGATGTTTTTTTGTTGTCAATCAAAAGTCATTTGGGTGGATGACTTCGAGTTGTTATGGGAATTTTTATCGGATTCTTTTAAGCATATTTTTTTAGGTATTGCCCGCTGTTATACATTTAAATAGTCAGCGGTTCTTGAAATGAAATGATATTTATTAAATCTATAAAATGTCAAATACAGACAGCCCCGTGGCGCAGTTGGCTAGATACCAGCTTGCGAAACGAGAGGCCGCGGGTTCGATCTCCGCACCGAGACAAATGTTTGTGTGATCCACAAGTATTTGTTTCGGGTCTGGGTGTTTGTGAGACCGAAAAGTCTCTCGTAGTTTCTGATACCCACGACACAAGACTAGTATCTTAGTGTGAGGTCAGAACTATGTATGTGACTGTTGGGTGTATTTATTTATTTACATCACTTAGATTCAGTCATTTCAAAATTTTATGTACCACCCTGTTTGGAAGGCAGTCATCACTAGAGAAGAACGGTCAAGAAACTCTAGATGGCTCTTTTCCAATGAAGATAGTTTACAATATCGATACAAAGACTGTTGTATTGAATAGACACTGTTGTATTGACTATTGTGTTGTCTTATTATTGCACTACGTCACTAACACTTAAGTTTAAGTTGACAATTTGTATGGCAAAACATATAGTGATCGTATTAGCTCCACACATTAGCTCTTATATAACCGAAGGACTAGGTTATCAGATTCAACGACACAGGGATAGCTTATTGCTGTTTTCGGGCGCTATAAATTACGTGCTACTGAGAAAGTGCATTAAAAAATCTAGTGTCTCATTGCCCGACGTGGTTATCAAACCTGGTGTCTCTCAATTGCAGTCCTCACACTCATATCGCGTGAACAACACGGCAGACTTTATGTCATTTGTATATGGGCTGATATAGGGGATATTTATTTATTTATTTATTAATTTAGGTTCGCCAACAATTGTTTACATCCATATTATACATTTTATAAGACAGAGAAAATGAAAAAAAAGGTCTTAATGTAACAATTACTAACAGGCAAACACCGCTTGCACCATTTAATCAGTTACAGTATATACCTACTAACTAAAAATAGAAAAAAAACATATATTAAAAAAAAAAAACCTAATCAAATCAAAAGAAAAAAATACAAAAAATATTAATATATCCTTAATATAAAACTAATTTTATAATATAAAGAATAATCTATGTTATTTGACAAACTTTAAAAGCAGTTATGTGATCTCGTATCAAAATAAATGTGTTGTTTTCGTAGATAGTATGTAAGACCTATTTTTTTTTTCGTACTTTTTGATCCTGACGAACTGTATCATGACGTAGAGTCACTACTATATATGAATCATGTGGGTATACATATGTACAGACATGTTTACTAAAATATAATTCAATAAGTAATTCTATTAATATTTGTGTCTACGGAAGAAGCATTCTTGTCTGTTACTAATAGGCAATCTTTTTCGACCACACTTGTAGTTACTGTACCGCGACAGCAAAAAAAATAATATTATTTAAAAGCTAATAAAATTTCTTCAATAATACCATAGCTATCTATGGCAATAAAATTTCATTCATAAAAGAATTATCTGATAATCATTCGCACATTTGCGAAGCTCATAAAACTGTTAACATGTATGTAATAGAAAACACTCTATTGTGTTGACGTCACCACATCTGTTGAAGAATAAACTAGCTATTAACGCGACCAGTGTAAGTAGACCCCTGCCACCCTTTTTATTTAAGCGGAATTGACCCTCGTGAATAGCACTTGTGGGTCAAGTAGATTGGCCAGCGGTGGCGCAAGTGTTAAAAGTGATCAAACGACTTGCCACACATAAATAATCATGTAATTGGAATCACAACATTGCGGTTTGGGTGAGATTAATAAGATATTTGAAGAATTTATTAGAATAACATGGATCTGGTAAATTCTAAGTACAAATTCTAAAATGAGTATTTTTTTTTTCAAATTAAAATTATTTGTCCATCGGTTTTTGGTCCTCACAGATTTTCATTTTTTAATAGAACTTATTTAAAGTGTATACAGACTCCGCAGACAAAAACTAGCAATAAATATGAAAATATGCAAATCAAAAATCGTTTTTTTTAAGTCTAGTTCGAGCACCCAATTAGGATAAAATTGCAAACATATGTATGCACTGTTTTTTTTTTTGCAGTAGTCACACATTTCTCTCCACTTGAAGTCCGCGCAAGTGACCAGACGCTAATACCTATAGGTATGCAAATATTGGTGTGATCCGCAAATAACAAAGACCTGAAGGTCTTGGAGTTGTGAGACTAATGATTCGGGTTCAGACGACGTAAGACTTTTTTTCTAAGTGTCGGTTTAGAACTATTTGAATTGGGAATTTTATGTAGGTAAATATCCCAGATTTATTTATAACCCTTTTTAGTCTAAGATATATAACGTATATAGTTATAGATAGCAATAATACCTTGCCCTAATTATATATACAAAGTATTTGATCCATACTAGCCTTTAGTCCAAACGATGGATCAAACAGAATGACCTTCAAACAGAGGGTGAATTAGATTTGGGGTGGCCATATTGCACCGAGCACCGTGTTGTTATACTCATTATCTGTGGCGAACGCGTTTAGGGATGTAGTCATTCAAACCAGAGACAAACTTCGAACTTAATGAAAATAATTTTTGGTCCAACATCAGAAAAATTTACGGCTATTTTATTTCTAAGAATTAACACACACATAACATCTAATCTGTATTCTCGAAGTGTGTAAAAAGATTCTGCTGTGTCAGTTTAAAAAAAAATGGACAAAATGTTCAAAATTTAGGCAATTTTTACATCTAAAGCCATTTAGATGTCATAAAAAATTCAAATCATAATAAGAAATGTACAAAACATTTATTCCAATAAAATCTTCCAGAACCTGGGTGCAAGGAATAAATTTGTCTCAGTGACAATTTGCGTCGAGGGGCATGTGTTTAGGGGCAATTTGTGTTGAATTACAGTGGTTTTGTCAACGTAGAGCAGGTGCGCGGCACCCACGAGCCACGGGCACGAGGCGCAGGGATCCTTGCGTGCGCTTACACGCTCTACTGACCACGTCACTGGCCGAAAACTTTTCGGGATTTCGGGAAACTATTCGTGACGTCAGAAAAGTTTCAACCCGCGTAATACTGGTGGTAATATTGGTTATTTGAGCTATTGGTCAGTGGCGGTACTTTCATAAAAAAGTCTAGTTTGCCTATCCAAATTCTGAATAATAATCTTTAAGCTTTAAATCGTTCGAAGTGCTGCCACTGTTAGTGATTACTGTATAGATCCTTGGGGGAATTTTTCTGTGACGTCACGAATTGTGTCACCAAGTATCGAATTTGTTTTCGGTGAGTAACGTGGTCAGTGGAGCGTGTTAAGCGCATTCAAGATGATCAGACGGGCTTAGTTGTATTTACAAAATTATTGCGAGGGCTATACACCAATAACTTCTACCCGTCATCTATCCGTGGGTATCAGATCATTCCAAAATCAGATACCCACGGCACAAGACTCGTATCTTAATGTGGGGTCAGATCTATGTATGTGATTGTTGGGTGGGATTTATTTATTTTATTATTTTTTAACTACATTTACTAAAACGCCTTAATTCGAATTAGGACTATAGCCTAGTCCTTTTAAACATAGATGAAGAACATGCTCAACTGCAGCAGTAAAAATATATTAATGAGACAAAATTAAAATAGTCTTATATCCTATACGGACGGTAACCTCGATATGTGATAAACTGCAGCGATAATGCTCAGCGGAGGGCGCACTTTGGGTGCGTTTTTTACCTGTAAGTACATCAACACGTAGTCATCAGGTGATCATTACCAGGTGATTGACGTACCTTTGAGTAATTTATCAATATCAATTAATTAATTATTATTCAATATTAACGGTGAAGGAAAACATCTAAAAAGATCTTAGGAATTTCTTAGGTGTGTAATCCGCCAACCCGCACTGGGCCAGCGTTGTGGACTAAGGCCTAAACCCGTTCAGTTGTAGAGGAGGGCCGTGCCCAGCAGTTGGACGTATGTATATGGGCTGATGATGATAATGATGATGATGATCAATTATTTTGAATGTAACAGAGCTTTGAGCAGATTCAAACAAACACTTAAAAAATAATAATTAAATTAATTTAAATTTAAATAATACAAACGTCAACTTAATAAATAAGCCACGGAATCTGTTTAAGCACACTAACTAATTGATCAGGTTTTTATCATTCATTCTTTTTTATCATGAAAACCCGACTAGTGTGTTTGTCTATATATCCTATCACCTAGGTCTTAAATCCAAATATCCCCATTCTTGTTTTATGATTTGTTATTGAATGCATGATATAATTGACCAGGCCATAATAATGTTAATAACATGATCACGCAATGCAATGATTGAGGTATAAATCCGATCATGTGCAGAAAATGGTCTCGTTCTAAATACAAAAATAATTTTATAATTCAATTGCTTGCTTATTATCGTATTGCCAGCCATTTCTTTTAAAGTTAAATAAAAATACCCCTGAAACTGCACCAATGCCTCCACGTATAATGTTCGGAAAACAGGTGCCTAAACACCAATCAATTACAAAAATTAGCGGCAATCACCCGCCAATAACAATGATGCATTCTCGCAGCGCCTAACGACACACAAACGCGGGCTTGTGCAACTAAAAACGCCGAATTAAAATCGCCTAAACGTCAAAGTGACAGCTGACAGCCAGTTGACAGATGATGTTTGAGCGTGTTTCTTGCGCGGAATAACTTTGCTTAACTCTGATTGCGAATTAAACGGGTACGGAATGAGGTTACTGCGAAGGGGGCTTAAGAGAAACCAGATCAATTGGCTATTTGATGGTGACTTTGCTTGTAAAGAGGTATAAATGTAGATAAAAATATTTAAGATACAAAATATAACTGACAGTGTCCTGTAGTTTGGTACCCTCCATAGCGCAGTTAAATAAGAGAACAGTTCATATATAGGTATATTCATCATATATCAGTTCATATATATTAAATATGTATTTTTTAAGAGTAGTATAAGACATAACATTAGTATCTTAGACCGGTTTTATGATTAGGTTTCAAACTCAAATGTTTATACATTTTTCATTATTTAAAATAAAGTAATGAATGTAAAAATTGAAGGATGGACAAGCAGAGGAAGGCCAAAGAAAAGACGGATGGAGTGCGTGAGCGAAGATATGAACGAAAAAGTGGTGAATGAAGACATGATGGCTAATAGGGATGTTTGTAAGGATAAACCACGGACCAAGGACAAGGGAATGGCGATGATGATTTTTCATTATTTGGTATTAACATAACATATAAGACATATTCTTTGGCTATTCTTATTCATTAATATCATTATGAACTTTTTATCAAAGGGAGGTCAAGACCACAACTACTACCACTAAATTCATCGCCAGCTTTAATAAGAGAGGATCTTAAATTTATATCTGCAAAAAGATGCCGTGCTTTGAGAGTGTATCAAATGTATGTAATGAAAATTAGCGACACATAAGTTAGAAGGGGACAGAGAGTCGAGGGTTTGAACAACAGTCAAATACAAAGATTCGGACATACTTCATTATTAATAGATACGTTAATAACTGCCTCGTGGTCTCGCGGCACAAGTATGTGCCGTGCGATCTAGAGGTCCTGGGTTCGATTCCTGAGTCGGGTAAAGTGTTATTGGGTTTTTCCATTAGGAAATTCTCAGTAGCAGCACGGAGTCTGGAATCGCGCCCCAAAAACGGCAATAGGCTCGCCCCCTATTACGTGGAACCGATACATACCTGGCTAAATGTGGGTGCAGAAATATGCACCTCTTCCTACCCCTTCGGGGAATACAGGCGTGAGGTTATGATGATGATGATGACGTTAATAAGTAAATTATTCGACACTATTATTTTCTATTATCATCTATGTCATTTAGGATTGCCTCTTAATTCATTATTTGGACTGCAAAAAAATCGTTCTATAATCCGAAATTCTATGTGTTATTATATCTCTAGTAAAGCGGATGGCCTAAATCCTAGCCTATCGCAATTATATTGCCCATCAATACAACAAGGCCTACTATGATCTAGAGATACATCTATACGGCCCAGCAGAGGGTCGTAAGCCTAGAGATACGCCGCTAGCCCCCAGTAGCACAATCAAACGTAATTTATAATCTATTAGCGTTGGTAAAGGTGCGCTGTGCTTAATGTGTGTTTTTTGCCGTTGACCGCACGTGGCTGTGGAAAAAACCTTGTCCTATTCGTAAAAAAAACAAATGACGTCATTTTTTGTGGTGGACGAGTAAAGCTAACGGGACAAAGAAAAATATCAGACGCTCTTTATAGTGAAAAGTACTAAAAATTCGTAGATGCCCATACGTATTGTAATTACCAACTATTAACATACATAACCTCGCGCCTGTATTTCCCGAAAGGTAGGCAAAGGTGCATTTCTACACCTACATTTCGCCAGGTATGTATCAGTCTACGTAATAGGGGCGAGCCTATTGCTGTTTTTCAGGCACATTTCAAAACTCCGTACTGCAACTGAGAATTTCCTAATGGAAAAAAATCAACAACATTTTGCCCAACCCGGGAATCGTCCTGGGACCTCTATTGCCGCGAGACCACGAGGCAGTACCAGCTATTTTTTCCGATAACAAACTTTTTGGATGACTAAGTTGGCCCAACATTGTTGGGCTATTGTCACCACGCTGGCCGAATACGAGTTGGAGGACTTCACAGATCTATGACAGTCTTGGGTAGCAATTTCTAGTTTCTAAGTTTTCTCCATCATTTAAGAGTAATTTCTGGGGGTACCAAGTTTCATTTCCAGGAAAGGTAAATTGATTACAAAGGGTATCGCACGACTTAAAAAAAGTAGCGAAACGTAGATTCAGAAATGCACCTTTGTCCACCTTTTGTATTTCATCATTTAATTAAAAGATATTGAACATCCACCACATCGTGTGTATCTTCAAGCTCCAATAAAAGATGGACAGAGACAAAACCTGACACACTTTCCTCGATATTGCAATTCTATTCAATAAATATATTTGAATAAAAAACTCGTTTCGCATCCGATCTGTACCTTCCGCGGGTTATCTATTCGGTCACGCCCATCGTTTAAAGCTGCTGTTGCTGAAATATGTCGCTCCCTTTCACTCTTAAGCGAATTGTATGTCGGATCCCGTTCACTCGAATTAACTGTGCGCTAGAAGAAGAAAGCTTTAAGTGCATAGGTCAGAATTTGTGAGAATCCCCTTTAAGATTTAAAAGCTTTTTAGTTGTTCTTAAAATGTTGGTCGTATTATGGAAATGTGAGCTTTGTGATTTGCCATGCAAAATCGTTCGTAATAAACATTTTTTTTAAATTTATAAATAAACTATACCTATATTTCTGTGTAAATACAACAACAAAATTGTATGGTAAAATAACCATTGGGAACCTTATTATAATTGCAAAATAAATTGTCGAGATAATAACTATGATCTCTAACCACTAAAGCCGGCCTGCCATCATAGCTAAAGTGACATTATACAATCAAAATGGGTAATAGACGTGTCTATAATATTTTTTTAATACTTTTTTTTTTAATACACCCAACAGTCACACACATAGTTCTGACCCCACACTAAGATACAAGTCTTGTGTCGTGGATATCAGAAACTACGAGAGACTTTTCGGTCTCACAAACACCCAGACCCGAAACAAATACTTGTGGATCACACAAACATTTGTCTCGGTGCGGGGATCGAACCCGCGGCCTCTCGTTTCGCAAGCTGGTATCTAGCCAACTGCGCCACGGGGCTGTCATATGTATGAATAATAATTATGAATTTGAGGTAAAAGATTCTTCCTTATTAACGATGTCACTTGTCGAATATTTTTTGTCTATGCTCTCATATCTATCCTGAATACACTGCCTGATTACGAAAAAAACAAATTAAAAAGGAGGTTGCTAAACTATCTCAAATACTCTTTACTCGAATTCTTTTTTCAAATTACGTTTCAATGTTGGTACATAAATATTTGTTGTCGCGGCTTCGGACGCGCTAAAGGAAAGTAGTTAAAATGGTCACGTTGTTATTTGGCTGTTGTAATTGGTACCTCGAGACGGAAGGCAGATGCGTGTGACTGCGTTTCAAATTTTACTTGGACAATGAGTTTGACTTGCGTGTGTGTGAACTTCACCGTATATACTGATATACGTATTTTTTATTCGATATTTATATATTAGACATTGTATATTCGACGACACGATTAGGCAATAGTTTAAAATTGACGATTCAAAAGAACTTGTAAAAGTCTATTTGAATACAGATAATTTTGACTTTGACTTTGACACATTTGCTTTTCATTTTAATTTTGTTTAGGCTTTCTACAGATATTTGCCTGGCCTAAAAGTTCTTGATAATCACAACATTAAAGTGCAGACACGTGCCGTTTGAGTTAATTGGGACTACCATAAACTAATTTAATATAAATCATTTTGCTATGTATAACCTAAATACCTACCTTTTTTAATAAATAAAAGATAAAATAAATAAATAAAAACAAAGTGTATTTGGACGCTCCGCGAGTGTTATCAAAATGCTCTTACAGGTAAATAACATTGTAATTATAGTTTTTTTGTTTAATTGGTACGAAAATGTACTAAAAATGACGCGAAGCAATAACTTCGTATTTGAGGAAGTTTCTTAGTCTCATCTTATTTACGAAAAAATATTGCAAAACCAAAACGTTGTACATATGTATGTTTGTGACAAGTATAGAAAATATATGGACTTGCTTATAAAACGAAAAAAAAATCTAATGACAAAATTGTGCGCGTCCGCAAGGTTCGTGCGTAGAGATGCGCAATGTCCAGTAATACCCCTATAATTTGAGGGTGCCCGCAATGCAGATTGTTTCCCAAGATATAGTGCGGACACACGACGCGGAGAGAGTTTCAAACACTTTGGTGAACTAATTGCGAGCACCTGGTTATTTCTCTTTATTACAACAAATTGCCAATGTTTTGATATATATTTTTTGGCAGCATTGTTTTATTTGGCAGTTTTATTGATGTTCGTTGATACGATACAATTACGGCCTGTTGGTTGGCAAGATTAATAATTAGTGATGGCCTCGAAGTTGAGAAGCGCGGTTGAAAATCACGGCTGTCGTAGGTTCAAATCCCAGGCACACACCTCTGACTTTTCGAAGTTGTGTGTATTCACAATGAATCATCACATAGTTTACGGTGAAGGAAAAAATCGTGATAAAACCTGCACACCTAAAAGTTCTTAGGAATTTCTTACGTGTGTAGTCCGCCAACCCGCACTAGGCCAGCGTGGTGGACTAACCTAAACCTGTAGAGTAGGCCCATGTCCAGCAGTGGGACGTATAAGGGCTGATGATGAAGATTAACTACATACACAATCACGGAAGTTTACTCCAAGGGGTAAGCAGAAATGCAGTTATGCTTCCTCGTTTCGCCAATGGTATGTTAAGCAAGATTACTTTTTGTAAGATTTATATGTTAGTTCGCTAACTCTTACTTTTGCCGCACCATCAAGCTGTGGAATGGTTTGCCGGCTCACGTGTTCCCTCCTTCCTATGATCCTGGATCCTTTAAGCGAAGCGTGAAGAAGCATTTGTGCGGGCCGGCATGATTGTGTCGACCAGCGGGTGACCATATCGTTTCTCGCTGGTCGGTATTAATTTTTTGGACTCCACTGTGCTTACCATCAGGTACAGTGGAGTCACATAGCCGTGCCAGAATAAAAAATAAAAAATAAAATGTTCCGGCAATGATGTATAATGGGAAATAAGATTGCTTTCAGTACTACTAACTAATTTTTATAATTTCGCCAGGTATTTATCAGTCCCACGTAATAAGAGGCGAGCCTATTACCTACCGTTTATGTTTTTTTCGCGATTAATAATTTTACATAGTTTTTATGTTGTGTTGTGTAGCGTTTGCTATTATTAATTTAATTTAGACTAGTACAATATATGAGAATAGTATATTTTAATATAGTAATATTATTAACTTTTATTATTGTTTAAAACCACCTGTAGGCCCACCTAGCGTCCGTTTTTCACTTGGTCCCTACATTGAAAACCAGCGCTGCAATACCGTGCAATCGGAATTGCAGCATACAGCTTAATGAAGGGATCATTGTTGGCTATGTAAATTGCATCTACTAATTGCATGTTTTTTGTATATTTTTTTCGTATAGCCAACAATAAAACTATTTTCTTTCTTTCTTCTTTCTTTTTCGGACACATTTCCAGACTCCGTACTGAGAATTTCCTAATAAAACCCAATAACACTTTGCTCGACTAGGAACCTTTAGATTGCACCGCACATACTTGAGCCGCGATACCACGAGGCAGTCGATTATTATTAGCGAGTATGAAACCGTCACAGCGGCTATGAAAAGCGTGGACGTAAATAATTGTTGTCCACCGAGAAATAGGTGCGTAATGGGCGAGTCTCTGTGCAAACACCATAACCGTTGATGTCCTGTACGATAATGGGGCGCGAGTCACGTGCTTACTGCGTGGGTACACTTATATTTTAGAGAAACAACGTAAGAGAAAAGATTAAAATTATGCAAAATACGACCCTATTGCACTGTGTAAACATAAATCTATATTTTATTTTTGCAAAGATTTAGCCGTAAAAACACAAAAAAAGCTTCAACATTAACGTTGTGCATTTTTGAATATTTTAGAATGGTTACGGAATAATTTCGCACGAATACAATATTTATTGCGCTATCTTACACAAACACGACAATTTATATTACTATAATACGTCTTACGCATATTCGATCAGGGTCACGTGATCTGACGCGAGTAAAACATTTTTTACCCACCACAAAAAGTGCACAGCGCCGCTAAAGAAGTTTTCACTTCAAAAACTCACTTTCAGGATAGAATTACACAGGTAGATTTATAATCCAAATCACGCTACCCCCTTCAACTTGAACCACACAGACAGCCAGCCAGACGGGCGGGGTCGGACACTAGCGCGCACTTCACCATAGCAATTAGAAGTTTACACTCGATGAAACAAATGTCATGTCTGTCACCCGCGATCATAGCGATACGTCGGACCACATTGTATACACATACTTTCCGTTTCACTCGAGCAACAGGGCAAAAGGGGCCTTATTCCTTTTTTATGTCATCTTATAAAGAATTGTAGCGATGGCCTCGAGGTTCCGACCCCAGGCACACACCACTGACTTTTCGAAATTATGTGTGTATTCACAAAGATGTGCCGTGCGATCTAGAGGTGCTGGGTTCGATTCCCGGGTCGGGCAAAGTGTTATTGGGTTTTTCCATTAGGAAATTCTCGGTAACAGCACGGAGTCTGGAAATGTGCCCGAAAAACGGCAATAGGCTCGCCCCCTATTACGTGGGACTGATACATACTTGGCGAAACGTGGGTGCAGAAATACACCTCTGCCTACCCCTTCGGGGAATACAGGCGTGAGTTTATGTATGTATGTATTCACAAAGAGTTATCTCGTACTTTAGCGGTTAAAGAAAACATCGTGAGGAAACCTGTACAGGTACACCTAAAAGTTTTTAGAAATTTCTTATTTACTTCGTTAACCCGCATTAAAGACAGCGTGTTGGACTAACCTAACCTCAGTAGGGGATTCCCGTGCCCAGCAGTGGGACGTATATGAGCTGATATAGATAGCCAGAAAACAAACAACAATTATTATTTGTATTTTTTTAAAATAATATCTTCATTCGTAAAGATAACCTTTAAGGTAATGAAGACAGTTATAAAAAATTAAAAGTAGGTCATAACTCCCCTAACCATTAAGTTTTTATGACTTCCCCGTCCAAACCACAATGGTTTTAACCAAAAATTGAAAAGTTTATATTCTTACCTTAATTGTACCCCAAAGCGTGGAAACATTTGCCAACTTATTGCGTTCATTCCTAATTTTGAGTTTTTGAGCGTCTTAGAGGCGGACTTAATTGTGTTTAGAGAGAGACTGATTTCTTTCATTTAGTACAGTATATAGTTTTGGTGACATAACACTAGTGCCCCGTGGCGCAGTTGGCTATACACCAGCCTGCGAAACGAGAGGCCGCGGGTTTGATCTCCGCACTGGGACAAATGTTTGTGTGATCCAAAAATATTTATTTCGGGTCTGGGTGTTTGTGAGACCGAAAAGTCCCGTAGTTTCTGATAATCACGGCACAAGACTAGTATCCTAGTGTGGGGTCAGAACTATGTATGTGACTGTTGGGTGTATTTATTTATTTTATATATACTCCCAACGGTCTCATATATACACAGTTCACACACATTAAGATACGGGTCTTTTCTTTTTCTTTTTTAACGAGAAGAAAGTGCCTGAAGCTCCCCTTTCCGAAACTCGGGGGAGGCCGGTCAGGGGTATGTCGGGGTCTCTGGCCTTCCAACATGGCGCGCGGATTAGTTGCTCGATTAGCTAAGTTGGATCCCTAACCAAAATTCTACGCCAGCATTCCGACTAAAACCTCTCGGTAAGACACGAGTCTAGTGTCGTGGGTATCAGATACTACAAACATTTGTTTCGGCATGAGGATGAAGCTCGCGAATTTTTTTACACTATAGACCTACATACTTGGCTGTTTGATATGTGTTTAAAAGGCGAAAAACACTTGAAAATCAACGTTAAATCATCCGAGTAAAAACAATCGATTAAATTTATCACAAGACAGTGTAGTAGAGGCAACAAAGTCTACAATCCCGCAAATAAACTTACTAAAGTAGCGATGAAAGGGACCAGTTTAACAAGACCTCTACTTCACGCTTCCGTATAGCAAGCAAGCCAAAAAACCTTATGTAATAATTTATTGATCCTAGTTTTTTTAATTTTTTGGAAGATACAATATAATGCATATTATTGCTTAAATTTATATATTGAAAAAAGAATTCATGTCTTTATTTATTTATTTTATTGGATTCTACAAGGATTTATGTTTAAGTAGTTTACCACCATATTCCAGTAAAAGTTATTGTTTAAATAGATAGGTATTTTAAAGATGTTTTAAAGGCTGGAACGCTACTTATATTTCCAAAGAAAACATTTTAAATTTGATAGTAACTTCATAATACAAAGAATCGAAGCTAATGAGCATGTAAAGATATTAGAACGAAATGATTAAAAATACATTTAAAACATTTATTTAGATTACTTATATTTAATGTACAGTTTCCTACGTATTATGTTACATGTTAATCATATTACAATTTATCAAAATACAAAACATTAAAAAAAAACAATAATTAAAAAGCCAATTTCAGATCGGCATCATCGAAATCGTCGAGGTCAAGTTACTCCGGCCGCTCTAGTAGGTAAGAGGGAAGTGTGAAAACGCTAAGAGGTGTAGCTATCTGCCCCTCCGGAGGCCGCCAGGGGGCGTGGCCGTCGCAGCGCCGTCCGCCACGCTCGCTCACCGTTACAAACGTTCCGCGACCCGCGCCGAGCTTACGCTTACGGGACGAATCCCACCGCCCCTGCGCGCTCGTTCTTCGTTTAAAAATCATTTTTTTTTGGTGGCCAGTGCTATTTTTGAATTAAGAACTTTGTGTTAGAATAACACGCTGTTTTGTTATGTTGAATTTTTAAGTTGCTGTTTTTAGGACAGGTAAGTTTTTTTTATTAATTTAAGAAAGAGTATTATAACTTAAGTGTTTTAATAATATATTGTATTTAATCTAAAACCTCTATGCTGAAGCATGATGTCATCGCATAAATGTGCCAGTGTTTTGAGGAATTAAATGTCTTAAACTTTTAAATTTATAAAAATTGTCGGATATTACAATATTAAACGGTCATAAAATAATTATATTGCTGATAACACTTTCAAATAATCATTTTAAGTTACAATATATATTATTAAAACACAAAACATATATTCTTCATAAAAATATTTTATTGTTTTTAAACGAAAATAAAAGTTATCCAATATTCTATATAATATAAAAAACTTATCAGACACTTCATTATATTTTCTTTGTCTTTCGATTTAAATAGTGGCCTCGTTTACAGTATTAAAATTGATATGTATAAACACTAAGATATATGATAAACCAATGAAGTGGATACTTAATCAACCGTTAATTTGAATAAGCAATATATCAGATTAAACTTATATTGTCAAATTAAAAATATGTAGAGTTAACACTTATCACACGTCTCATTTCCTTAAGAAAAGACATCAACGCGGTCGCGAAACATTTTCTTTAAAAAAATCCGTAACGTTTTTTCTATCTATTACTTTTCAATAGTGTTTAAATATTTTATTTGATCATTAAAGTCACTAAAATAAAATTTATAAAAGTAAATTTCCTTTATACCACGGTATTAGTAAAGCTTGAGAAAACTTTTCTAGTTTTTTGAGCACTAATTCTATAGCAGACAGAACTATATACCTCTGATGATGATGATCACCTCTTATACCGTATACTGTTAACCTGTATAGCAATTACAACATTTAAGATATACAAGCGAAGGAATTTATTATAATTAAACGTGCGAAAGGATTAACAACATATTTTTTTTCTAAGGGAATGAAAACTACAGGCTGACCAAATGTCGGCGCAAAATCATGAAATCCAAATATTGTTTGATTGAATTGAATGTCTAATTAACTCCGTGGTATAAGTATGCGTCATGTAATCACAATGCCCCGGGTTCGGTTTCCGCGTCGAGTTACATGTTAGTAGTTTTTCTATGATGAAATTCTCAAAAGCAGAACGAACCCTTAAAAAATCCAGAATACCGGCTCTATGGTAGAACTATATTACGTAAAAAAATTATCTAAAGCTGGATAAACGTGGGGATGAAAATAAACATGTGCTTGCTTCCTCAAGCATAACGGCGTGGTTATAATCATAAAATTAATAAGCTATATTATCTCAAGCTACGTCGGACGATCGCTTTTAGTTGTCATTGCTTGGAAATATAAAAGCTTATTAATAATAAATACATCCCACAGTCACACATACATTTGTGATCCCACATTAAGATATCATGTATCGAGATTTTTAGAATTGACGTGTTATTTTGCGGTCGCCCTTACACATAGAGTCTCGATAAGTTTTGGGGTAGTTATGACGCCGAAAATTTTTTTTTTTTATATTTATCATGTAAACTTCGTATGTTAGTAGGGAGCACATGCATGTAATAGTATTTATAAATAAATTCCTACTATTGTTCAATTCACTTATATCTTTATACACATATTTTTTTAATAGGTATAAGCAGCAATCAAATAGTCGGTACAAGTATGTGCCGTGGGATCTAGACGTCCTGGGTTCGAATCCCGGGTCGGGCAAAGTGTTATCGGGTTTTCCCATTAGGAAATTCTCAGTAACAGCACGGAGTCTGGAAATGTGCCCGAAAAACGGCAATAGGCTCGCCCCATATTACGTGGGACTGGCGAAATGTGGGTGCAGAAATGCACCTCTGCCTACCCCTTCGGGGAATACAGGCGTGAGTTTATGTATGTATGTAGTTTTTTAATATTATATTTAGTAATAAAATAGACGAGGACACATATTGGTATCGACGCCATCGCTATTCGAATCTTGACGAGTAATAGCAAGATTTTTACATTATGTCTACACATATTAGTCTCCTCCACTTTATTTTTTTAATAAATTTCGATCCTATTTTGACGGAGCCTTTTTTTGGACCGGTACAGCAACTTCGCACAAGTTGGTAAGTGCATTGCTGATCAAATAGAGTGTCGACTGGTAAGAAACGACTGGAATGACAGGATGACGTGGTACGGGCCAGTCAACACTGTGAATCCAGACCTAGTATACAGATGATCCTGGAATGCGACTTTCTTACGTATGTACTATGACGGGTTTTATACCCTTTGTTCAGTGGAAGCTATTCGGATGGAATTATGACTTCGGCAATCTCAATGAACGAACGAAACGCTATAATGTATTTTTTATGTTGAGTATTATTATTTTATAGTATATTTTATTGCATGTAAAACATAATATTCATAGTTATATTTATAGGTTTCGCATATGAATGTTTTTATTTGCATTTTTCATTTTGTACACGCTGCCCTCCCAAAAAATCCTTTTAGAATATCCATCCTATGGTTGTCTTTAATATATCTCCATGTGCGATATGACCGCCATTCGTACCTTTTTTCTTATTAATATGTTTTTATGAAGAGGAAGGCCAAAGAACAGATGGATGGAGTGCGTGAGAGAAGATATAAAAGAAATGTGGATGAAGACATACTGCGCCGACCAAATAAAATGGAATTGGGAACAGAGCAAGAGAATGATGATGATATTTTTTTATGATTTATAAATGTATTTTAGTTTACAATAGTGTTATAAATAAAATACACAAAAATTTGTAGGTAGTCAACAGTGATGACTCGTGATGAGCACCTAATAAAGGTGCGTTCAGTAAACACGTTAAACACCATAATATTTTTAAGTTATAGTAATACAACTTAAACTAGCATATCCGTCACGCTGAGCCAGCAGCGTGGGATTTCTAATTATCCACGAAACTACTAGCTTCCCTTTAATAGTTGTCGTTTGATTGTAACTTTTATAAGTGGTATATAGAGTTTAGTTTTAATTGTCACTTGGTTTTGTTATTAAGTGATAGACGAAAGCGGGAACGTGAAGCGATTTTTCGGTTAAATTGTGTTTTTGGAGTTTGTATTTTTAAGCTTTACGTTATTACTACGATTTACAATAAAATACTGCTATCATAATAATAACATGCTGATGTTTCATTATGATAAACTTACTCCAAAAAATTAAAATAATACAGTGCACATTTAATTTTTGTCTCAAACAATTTTATACATTTAATATACCGTACCATTATTATTTCCTTTTAATTATTTTTTTAACTAAATGATATTTAAAACCATCATTTCCTTTATCACTAAATATTTTAATAAAATGTTGTCAATATCATCCATTCTTTTAATTACATCTTTGAGACGACGCATCTGATTATGATTTGGTTTCCATTATAATACACCATGTCTTTCTTAATGATTGTATGTATGTATATTTCAGTAATATGTAAGTTATAGTAAAACTTAACTGGGTTTCCAGCGATATATAGTTATTAATAGACGTTAAAAAAATCCCGAAAAAAAACACGTTTTCCTAATTACCACATACATTTTAAACTTATAGTAGTTAGGAAAACGTTTTTTTTCTGCATTTTGTTTATTGTCAATTTGTTTGTAATCACCGTAACTATAACCCGTCTTAGTTTTTCATCAGCGTTTTTTTATACCTTGTATAAAATAACACTAAAATCGCTCCGATCATAACTTGATCCATAAATATATTCTTAATCTCACCGCTTAGCTTGTGTTTGAGCGAATTATTTTGCTCTAAATATTTTTATATATTATAAACACGTTCCCACACTCCAATATATGGACAATAATTGCGATTTGTACAACCGGTCGGTTTTATAATCTGTACGAAAACTTATTGAGGTCTTAATTATAAGAACGAGATACCATTATAGATTTGTTATAGTACACTTTAGGAGATAATTGAA
The DNA here is from genome assembly GCA_907164795.1 of Hemaris fuciformis. Taxonomy (NCBI): domain Eukaryota; kingdom Metazoa; phylum Arthropoda; class Insecta; order Lepidoptera; family Sphingidae; genus Hemaris; species Hemaris fuciformis. The sequence continues at coordinate 6,003,424 of OU015454.1, forward strand.
TTCATTGGTTGGAACGGTGCGTAGTTCAGTTCAAATTGGTCTGTTATGGGTTGGTGTGTACCAAGATTAGCTGACTGACGTGCTGAGATATGCGTGTCTGTTCGGGTTGCTGAAAGCTTAATGTTTCTTTACCAGAAAGTCAAAGTAAAAGTAAAAATAATCTTTATTCAAATAGACATTTACAAGCTCTTTAGAATCGTCAATTTTAAACTGTTGCCGCTTCGGTACGTGTTATAGCTATGGAGAAGAAACGGCAACTCCCTCAGCAACACGAAATGTCATTTTTTAATTCTTAATAAATTAGCAATATATTTACATATTCTTTTAAATTTTCATTATTTCAATTTTACAACACAAATGTTATAACGATACAAACTGTTCGTGTTGTTCGTGAGCGACGATTTATTAATGTTTCTTTGTCAGAATGTTACAGAGACATATTCGCTAGAGTGCTTAAATAAAAACTGCACCAATCTGACCTAATTTATTAAAAGATGAACGAATGATGAAATCAATGTTAGGAGCATTGCAGATTTGAGCCGTATGGGCTATCCCTTCCCACGCTCACTAATGCAACTCCTGTACACCAGGATCAATAAAAACAGGCACAGAAATAACACCGGGCAGTAAAGCTCATCGAGTCTTTATTGGAACCTAGCTTCACTTCAGCCCGCAATGAAATCAATCAGATAGAAAATAATTAGTCGGAGTTTGAAAAAAATCGTTCAAATTCGGGCCCAAGAGATCATCATCATCATCAGCCCATATACGTCCCACTGCTGGGCACGGGCCTCCTCTACAACTGAGAGGGTTTAGGCCTTAGTCCACCACGCTGGCCTAGTGCGGGTTAGCGGACTACACACCTAAGAAATTCCTAAGAAATTTTAGGTGTGCAGGTTTTATCACGATGTTTTCCTTTACCGTTAAAGTAAGTGATGATTCATTGTGAATACACACATAACTTCGAAAAGTCAGAGGTGTGTGCCTGGGGTTTGAACCTGCGACCGCCGAAATTCTCGACCGCGCGCCTAAACCTCGAGGCCATCACTACAATTTCTGCCCAAGAGATAAACCGACATAAATTATCATACTTTTTGCACCTTCATTGTCAGTCTATGCTCTAATATTAAATGGGTTAGATTATAATGATAAATTGTTTGGAGAATACAGATTGTGGATACAACAATTTATCATTATCTGTCATATATTTATCTAGGACGACTACAATAGCTTTTTTTTTCTTTACCATAAGTATTCAATTGAAATTTTAAAAAGACGAGTAAATAATTAATCTGTAATTTGATGCCTTATTCAGATATCAATGCAAGTTCGGTAACCAAATGCGTGTCGGAACATAAAGATTCCTCGAAACTTGTAAATTAGCCGTGCATTACATAAAATAAACGCTTTCAATGTCAATAATCACTGACGTAAGAGCAGCCTGATCGCGTGTCAGAACAGCGCTCAACCAAAACACCGCTGTAATGAGCCTTTTGAATTTTTAACACCCAATTTTCTCACTTCAACGCATCTCGCCCTGTAATTCGGAATAATTAGTATCGAATATGAGGTGTGCCCGCGTGAGTGATTTTTAGTTCATTGGCACGATGAGCGACTGTTTTGCGAAAATTTTGTGTATTAATATAAGGTAGTTGCATTTTACAAACTTAATTTTACAGTTGGTGAAATACTTTCCCCCTAACGAGTTAGAGGGAGAGTTTTTTTGGCAGAAACAAGGCAATCTTTGCCAGGGTAGCTTGGGGCTGTCCGCTTCTGCTAACTAACAGTAGTGATTGTCAAATTGGCAGATACTGAAGCTGGTGTTATCGACAATTTCGTAGAATTAGCAACAAATTGTGAGTGACGCCGGCGGGTGTAACAACTGGTCGGAGGCGATTACCTTATGATGTAATTTTCGCAATATTGGCTCATATACACCTGTAACATGCATGGACGTAACAAGCCGCGGAGATCGTGATGAATGACAGGATATAGCCGTTTCTGGCGACTCGATGCCTGCTGAATCGCCTCTATAGATGCATGGACTCTAACATGTTAATACAAAAAGTGTATCGTTTTATTTATTATACGATAGTCATAAGTGTCCCATGCCCTAGCCATTACTACCGTATTACGTAGCTATTACCATTGCTTCCCGTTTAATTAAGAAGATTTTCATTCTGAATTTTTGTTCACTTTATAAATTAGCTAAAGGGCATATGTGCTTGTTATTTAAGACAACAACTGTATAATACAATTGCCCAATATGCTGGCCGTTGGTAACTAGATTACTAGAAATCCTACTTTCTCGGGTACACTCAATATTTACTTTTTACCTTCCATCCTCTAAGATCAACATCGTTACAATGATTTTTCCATATCTTCAAGAACATTACTCTGTGATGAAATAAAAATATCATAGTCAGTATCGCTGGTCTTATTTAAAACGCAATAACACTTTTCCCAACCCAGGAATCGAACCCGGCATCTCTAAATCGCACTCATATACTTGAGCCACAAGACCGAGAGGCAGACCCACATAGTAAAAATGCTTGATCAAAAACCCATTTAGCAAATTTAAAAATATGTTCCCAGGACTGAACCCACTAGCTCCTTCTCTAGAGCTTATGCTTAAGTATCGCTCTTGAAAGACTTAATCCACAGACATGTATTACTTGTAGTAACTTTCTTACAGATATGCATATGTTAAAATTTAAAAAATCACCCCAATTTCTTTTCCGTGAATGTCAAACCATTTCATGCCGTCCAATTTGATTGTTATCCATTGCTACCGATTTATCTGAACGAAATAATTACTATAATTACTGATTCCCAAATTATATTTGCCATTATTTTCGAGACACGAGTCCGTACTCGTATCCGTATACGCGAGAAGAAAACATTTCGCTATCGGCAAATAAAAATTGGGGCTACTGTCGTCTTTTGTAAAATGGAGGACAGTATAGCACGGGCATCTACATATTTTTTGTTAACAAAGTGATGTTTTTTCCTTCATTCAGCGACCCTATATTAATATTCTACTGCGATATTTTTAAGTGTATGTAATTTAATAATAAGAAAAGACCTAAGTCATTTTTGAAGAAACAGCAATGCGCCCATAATTCACTGCTTGTAAGTGGGAGAGCCACGCTACACAGCTGTCCCACAGCTGGGCACGGGCCTCCTCTACAACTAAGAGGGTTTAGGTAGGTCCACCACGCTGGCCTAGCGCGGGTTGGCGGACTAAACACTCAAGAAATTCCTAAGATTTTTTAGATGTGCAGGTTTCCTCTCTATGTTTTCCTTTAACTTTAAAGTACGTGACAATTCATTGCGAATACACACGTAACTTCGAAAAGTCAGAGGTGTGCGCCTGGGATTTGAACTTGCGAACGCCGAGATTCTCGACCGCGCGCCTAGACTAATCTTCTTCGTTTTCCCCCTTCCGCATCTCCCGTGCCGTAATGCTTGAAAGTCTGGTAATCTACCTACAAAACCAAAAGATTTTGGCGGTTGACAGTTCGAAAGTTGCTGTCAACCAGAATAGCAGATTCTTCACATTGATATGTATATGTATGTATGTATATATATGTGTATATTTATGTACTAGTATTATATAAGTATGTATTTAGATTTTCTAGTTACGGATATTTATGTTTTGTATATTTTATTTATAATAAGTTTATTTACGTACCTACCATCTCTGCACCACCTAAGGTTCGACTGTCAGAGCCTCAGGCATTAACTCCACCTTTACATGTATTGTATGAAGGGTAAATAAATAAATACATTTTTGGCTGCAGTAATATCTGTGTATGTAGTAAAGTTGCCTCACTGTCCTCCGCATACAGCACCCACGTGTTGTTTAAATAATTGGTAATGAGGACAGCCGTAGGGTGGTGGAGTGATTCCGATCACCCACACGTGCAATGACCAAATTACACGTCTGCGAACTTCGTTTCGTCAATGGACGGTTGCGAGAGAATTTTGACATTACCATACTTATTGAGTAAAGTTGAATGAACGAATTTTGTGGTAGCGTAGGTGGAAGGATTAAGTGGTCCAGATTGCATATGGGCCACTCTGTTAGTCTAATCATCATCAATCCATATACGTCCCACTGTTGGGCACGGGCCTTCTCTACAACTGAGAGGCAGTGGCGCTACTTACATAGAAGCCCAAAAGCATTATATGTAATTTGTTTAATGTCTAGTTTATAATTATTTATTGTGGGGTCAGTATATTCTCATATATGTGTCAAATTGCTTTTGTTAACTTAAGATTTAAAGCTAAAATTATTATTCAGAATTTTCTAAGGCAAACTAGGCTTTTGGGCTTCTATGGAAGTACCGCCACTGCTGAGAGGGTTTAGGACTTAGTCCACCACGCTGGCCTAGTGTGGGTAGTGTTAGTCTAATGTATGAATGGAATCTATTGTATTGCTCGAAAGCAACAATATATCTAAGATATCGATGTGGCTAAAGGTATCGGTAATTTTTGCGTTAGGTTTCCTTTCAGCGAATAACACGATACAAGATAGTTATAGCCAGGGTCTACCAAATCTTGAATCATAGGATTTTTTGTCTTCCCTCGAAGCTTGGGGACGCATCTACGAATACTACATATGGACCTCACGCCTGTATCCCCGAAGGGGTAGGCAGAGGTGCATTTCTGCACCCACATTACGCCAGGTATGTATCAGCCCCACGTAATAGGAGGCGAGCCTATTGCCGTTTTTCGGGCACATTTCCATTTATCGATGTCAATTACGATTAACCGAGATTTTTTACTGAATCTATGCTCACATTACAGACTCCATGGCACAGTTGTTTAGAGACCAGTTGGTGGGACATGATGTAGTGTTCGATTCCCGCACCGAAACTTATTTGTTTAAATGACAAACATTCGTTTCGAAATCTCACAAAACTTTTTCCAACTACTGATGTTGTTACTTATAGGATTTTTTATGTAAAACTACTCATAAATGTACCCATATAAGTGTTAATCAAATGACAAAAAAATACTTTAAAATCGTTAAGCGAGTACTAAAACGCCACAGTATCGGGGAGCATTAAACAAACATAAAACATATGAACCGTTGGTAGAAGCTAAATAACTCACTGATCCAGTTCTCGAACCCATAAACCACACAATAACAGTACGAACGTATTAATTACGAAACTGGAGCACGGTTTTTAAGGTGCAAACCATGTAAATTTGTGCGAATTCATTAAAAATTTTGTTGTTTAAAAGCCGACGCCGTGGTATCGCCGAGTTTCATGTGACACGAAAATGCAAATGGCTTGCCTTACATTTTTCCCGATGTACTTAATAATGAGCAGTTTCGTTGGGTTCCGTGACCGATGTCGTAGACAGTGACGTTGGACAATTAATTAAAACCTTTTTTAATTTTGAATTATATACGGCCTATTTTTGACACTGGCCTGATATTACATGTGGTTTGTAAAAAAAATATAGAAATTTCAAATAACGAATTACCTACATAATACTGTTAAACAAACCAACATTGATTGAGACGCAATAAGTGAGCCATATCTCTATCAAAAGAAACACGTGCCTCTTAATCATCGTTTTATTTCCCATTTTTTCTTTCAATATACCTACATACTATGTAAACTTACGCATGCATCCTTAAATGAGTAGAAGGCAGAGGTTTATTTCCTGCACTCACATCTACAGCTATTTGACAAACTAACTTGTCAGGCGTAATTCCTACTGAAATTATCTTCGTAAAAACATAACATTTCAGCCGTCCCGGATATCGAATCCAAAACCTCTCCATTCAATGACATAATTTCAAATTGTATCAAAAATTTGAAGTAAAATGATTTCGTTTTTCTACGGAACCTTTTCCATGCTGTTACACCTTGGTTAGTTTTTTAACCGTCATAGCTATGTCATGCACTTAATTAGGAGCGGTGTATTACTGAACGAAATTTATTGTCTAAGAATTCTGCAGCGCGGCGTCGAAATAAAAAGGGTAGTGCATGGATAACGTATCCAAGCGCACGGCGCTTGAATCACGCTATTCAAATAAATCATATCTTTGTTCTTTAAATGAATTTTAATAAATGCAAATATTATATTCCGTTTTTAAGGCATGGCTGTATAGCTGTTGTTTCCATTGCTTTGAAATATATAAAAAACTAATATGACGCGTAAAAATCATGCATTCAATTCAATAGTTTGCTTTGTCAATATCACTACCTCGTTCAAACATTAAAGGTCAACAAGTGCGTAAAACAGTAAGCCTGGCATAAGTGACTATTTGCAATGATACTTACCATCTGTTCTCACATTGACTTAATTTGCGTATGACTTAAAAACATTCAAGCAATACTCAATGAACGTAATTCCTTTGCCAATTCATTCAATATATTAAAAAAATAAAATAAAATTGATATCTGCCTTTGCCGTTTTTAACAGAGAAGAAAAAAACTAAGCATTAAAGAGGTGAAAATTGCGAGCTAAGTATGCATCCACACAACGGGGTGGTCTCGCTGTGTGGCGCATGAATGCAAATGCGCAGGCGTCGGTGTCGGCGGTGTTGCGCTATCTTTATCTCGCGGCGTGTTACACCGGCTTGTAATGACTTGCTATGTAATTGACGCTGGCTGAATGAGGATGCGATTACTTAATTATATGTATATGGTTTGTTTGTTTTTACTGTAGGGGGTCATTTAAAAGACTTTTTGTAAGACTGAGTAAATGAGATTTTATAATATCACAATGGAGAAATATGACGTAGTTTTACAGTAAAAATAAACGGATAGATGATTAGGGTGTAGAGATGACAATTATCTCATCTTAATTCTTCGATCCAGGAGATTAAATATTAAATTGAAGTTTAGCAATGGTATTAGTATTTATAATTATCAACTAAAATAGTAAAGAAAAATTCAATTCGTCGTTGCGCTACGGTGTGAAAGACATCCAATTTGATTCGTCAGATGAAGGTTCAAGTCGGCGGTACCAACCTAATGAAGATATATTCACATTTCTGTTCAGTTGAATTGTGATCTAGCCGTTATAACGCTTTTCATTTATTCAGTATGAAGTGATATCATGATCTGCCTCTAGAAGAAATATGTTTAAGGCGAAACGTGATATTAAAAGATACTAGAATATTAAAAATAGAAATCGTATTATAGGATATATTATGTATACATTAGAATGACGACCATTACTTTAAGTAAAATAATTTACCTGTATAGTATAGGGACTGTAATTATTTTTGTAAAAAAAATATGCAAATAAGGAGTGACTTGAAACTAATGTTATAAAGTGAAAAACATACTAAATAAAGGTAAATATCTTATGTCAGAGATCCTTGAGAAACGCACGAAAAATTAAGTATTTAAAGACAAAATTTTCCAGCACGAGAATCGAAGTCACATCCTCTCCATTTTTTAAGAGTTACTCACTGAGTAACTCCGCTATTTAACAGTAGAATTAAGCAATACCGATCGAGAGATACGAGTTACGCCATAAATGTGAGCGTGAGATGGCAGATTGGGTAAATTAACTGCTTTTCTTGGGAAAAATATAAAACGCTTAATCCCCACAGACTCGACAATGTAAGGGTTTTCAACGCACGCATGATGTGAATCATGTTTAAAGATATTTTGTGCATACTGTATTATACATTTGTCGACCGAGTGGTAGGCAAAGTTGTGTATCTATTGCCATTCGGACATTCTTTTAGATTCAGTGCTGTTACTTATAATTAAATAAAGGAAAATCACAATAAGACAATTCAGCTCGAGAATCGAACTCTACACCTCATCGGGCTCTACATTGCAAGTGTCCGTTTACGCCGCACGGCCCAACATACATAGTAGTTAAACTACTTTTTTGTGAGCAATTACGACATTAATCAAAATCGACAATTTTGAATTAATAAAGATAAAATAAATAAATAAATACACACAACAGTCAAATAAAAAGTCCTGACTCCACACTAAGATGTCTTGTGCCGTGGGTATCAGAAACTACTAGAGACTTTTCGGTCTCACCAACACCTAGACCCGAAACAAATATTTGTGGATCACACAAACATTTGTCCCGGTGAGGGGTACGAACCCGCGGCCTCTCGTTTCACAAGCTGATGTCTAGCCAACAGCGCCACTTATCTGTAAGAATAATGTTTTTTTTCTGAGGGTGAGTTTGGACGCCCGACCAGTAATTAGTAATCGTAAGGATTCTGCCACAATGCCCCCTGTACGTCGTAAAAGGCGACTTGTGGAAGTCAACGGGGTCACTTGCGCTCTGCCGGGGCAGTTCGCTCTTACAGTAAACAACTCCGATATGGGCGGCACAGCGCATGACCTCCTGTACTACTGTAGTCGATAGTTTTGTGTTCAAGAACTATATTCGTTTAAAATGCGATTAGGTCACTATAAAACAAAAAAACTATGATGATGGCACAAGTCTGACTTTTCGAAGTTATGTGTGTTTTCACAATGTATTATCTCGTTCCTTAACGGTGTAGGAAAACATCGTAAGGAAACCTGGACATCTTAAAGTTCTAAGGAATTTCTTAGGTGCGTAGTCCGCCAGTTGTAGAGGAGGCCCGTGTCCAGCAGTGAGACGTATATGGGCTGATGATGATGATGATGACAATAATATAACACTAACGACGCAGGTAATAAATAGTTTAGTAAATGTAATCTAGGCGGAAAAGCAAACAGATTCTCCTTTAATAATATCGTTGTATGATGACGTCATAAAAAAAAACATTTGTACATTAAAGAAGCCATCTTTGCCTAAAGGCGGAGTTATAAAAAAATAAAACTGTGCTGATTCGCACGCACGCCCACGTAACGCATATTTGAACATGAAACACCTTTGCGGACAATATTTTGTCCGGTTCCTTTACAAAAATCGTGGTTGGTATTTTATGGTTTTAAATAATATTTCTGTAAACATTGTTTGTTCAATATTATAAGTGAGCATATAAAATCGTATTTTTATGGCAATTGTATTCAAAGCATAGTAATTAGAAAAAAAAGAAATTTTGAAGTTATACTTCTTTTGGCGCGTTATGGAAAAATGATGAGAGTGATTTTTTACGATGCGCGCGCACACCGACACCAAAAAGTTATTCAGAAAAAGTTTGTTTTAAATTTTAAGAATGTAGAATAGTGACAGTAATAATTGAAGTTATTACGATGCGCGCGCACACTGTCATGAAAAACCGACACCATGAAGTAATTAAAATATTATTTTATAATATATTATTACTAGCTTTTGCCCGCGACTCCGTCCGCATAGACTTCAGGGTTGGGTGCAGAAAGATAATAAGTAAATCTATTAAACGTCTCCCAAGTGCCCAAATTACACTTAATGAATTAAAAAAAAAGTAACCTATGTCCCTTTTTATGTTTCCGTTTTTATCCATAACAAAAATCATCCAAATAACTCAAATATTTTAGGCGTGAAAGTATAACACAGTAGTGTTACTTTCGCATTGACAATATATGCTAAAATCAAAGGGTATATCCGTTGGGATCAGTGAAATCATTATTTAGATTACAAAGCGTGATGGCTACCGAGCCTGCATTCGTTTGTAAATTTTAAACCAGATACAACCAAGGAGTTTAAAAATAAATTTCTGAACGCTCGCATACATTTTTGACAACTAATAAATATGTCACTCATTTTTCATTACTGATTATTCTGCATTTTTAAAATGAAAAATACGCAATTGTTCGAATATTGTGGATATATGTTGTCGATTCAAAACCTTTATTTAAATACGTTCATTAATATGAGGGGACCATTAACCGTATTGGCGGGATAAACATAAAATGTTTGACATACGTGACGCGTACGCCAAAATAGCCCGCAGATAGCAGATTTTTCCCGACTTACTTGACAATTATCGTTATATTTTGGACAATTCACACACTATCTTTAAAAAGTATAGCCTATGTGTTATTCTGATGTATAAGCTATATTATTGTAAACTTTCATTACAATCCATTCGGTAGTTTTGCGTGAAAGAGCAACAAATATCCAGACATCCAGACATCCATGCATTATTACAAACTTTCGCGTTTATAATATTAGTAAGATATTATTTAAGAAAATATATATTTATGTATGAAGTATAACTTCTAACGCGTGTACATAAGTAGACACACACACTTTTGTTTTTTTCTTTACTTTACTTGTCACTGGCCAGTGTAGTGCGCACAATATTTGAGGTTCACAAAGATTTAACGTTACCCATTTTCTGAAAGGAGCTGCTTTTTATACCATGATTAGATACTAAATTTACTTTGAAAATTTAATTTAGTTTAAAAAAATAAAAATACGCAAAAAATATTAATTTAACATCAAATTAAATCCAATTATCATCCATTCAAAAGCTCGTGTAGCACTAATTGATCTACCTGGCTAAATAAATTCACGTAATCTAAAGGCCAGTCTAATATCAGAATACCAAAGCCCAGACTTAGCCGATTCACCCCAGCCATTCATAGAAATCAAACGATAATAAACATTAATCAGTGTGTCATTATACGACGAAAATAAAATGTATTAAAATGCAGAAAATAAAGTCAGCGTTGGATCGAGATAAGGCCGCTCGCACACCGCGCGCGAAAAGACAAGTGGCTTAATTGAGAGCTGACCTGTGGGAGGTCCTCGGGCGTCGGTTTATGCTAATCGATTGGCAACTAGTTTGTTTTTTACCAGCCGAACGCCAGTGGACGCGCTTTCGACCTTTTTTCGGGGTTCCGTTGTATTGGAATTCTTTTTTCGAATTCGAATTGAAGGTTACTGTAATGTGTTGGCTGGCTCGTTATTTTTTTTTAAATTGTTGCGTTTTGTTATTGCATTAACTTTCAATCGTATTACGTCTTTTTTAGGTGAGAAAGGTAATGTCTTAGTGAGACATCTTAAGACATTTTACGACAACAAAAACCAAAAGAAACTTAACAAGAGTTTATAACTAAGAATTTTTGGTTAAATACACAAGAAGTGCGAAGCCATCGATTGAAGAAAAACTAAGAAGTTTAGCATGTTCACTGCTATTAATGTTAATTTTTTTTTAAATAATAAAATACACCCAACAGTCACATACATAGTTCTGACCCCACATACATACATAGATACAAGTCTTGTGTCGTGGGTATCAGAAACTACCAAAGACTTTTCGGTCTCACAAACACCCAGACCCGAAACAAATACTTTTGGATCACACAAATATTTGTCTCGGTGCGGGGATTGAACCTCTCTCTCTCTCTCTCCTTTCGCAAGCTGGAATCTAGCCAACTGCGCCACGGGTCAGTTAATTGTGTTGGGAGATTAACTTAAATTATCATTAATCGTTTCAATAATCGTTTTCAATTATCTCAAAAACTGATTTTTAAATTTTGATTTTTCAATGTTTTTAAAAATATATATTCACAATATTGCTAATAAAATATAAAAGACGGATCACGGAACCCATAGTAAATAATCTCAGCATCGTTTTATTTTTAAAAGGAGCGTATAATTTAACCCTGTCGCGTTTGGGTTAAGATATCTCTGCTTGCCCCTTAGCCAGTGGCAGTTTAAAGATGGCTGTTTCTCAGAATGCGTGGCCTATTATTAATACTGTTAATTTAATGAGATGAATAAACTGTTGAATTAAATGAGTCTAGAGATACCTTTTGTTGTGAACCTTATAGCTTTGCAATAAGTTACACTTTAAGATGCTTTACCTAGAAGCTTAAAGATTTGTAAAAAATTAAATCAGTAATATTGTATAGTTTAGTTATTGTTTAGTATTGTTACTGTTTAGTTTATTTTTCTAATAAATACCTATAATTAAGAACCGTGTGCCCTGTTCAAAATTTTGTATCAGGATCGGTAAATATATAGACCCCTGCGATACAAGCCACGCTTAGTGCAGAGGTCAATGTATACTTTTTTCTTTTTGTATTTTCTTAGATATGTATATATTTTGTATAAATCGATGTGTTATACTCTAGATTCATAAGCAAATGTTTTTGATAATAAATAAATTTATTATAATTATAAAGTTACAGTGTGGGACTTACACGGTGGGATGAACTTAGCCCTAAATTTGAGGCCTTGCAGTTTCACTCACGAGAAAATTCTTAGTGGAGTATTGTCAAGAATACGAATCGTCAAAGGTTACATACATATGTATTTTTGTTCCATCAACTGGCATAGTTTTTTTTACTAGAGACAAATACGAGAATAGTATTCGTTTCATGCCTGGAGATGTCCTGATTTTATTCTACTACACCGGTCATTGTGTCATCATTAGGTATACGAGTACAATAATACCTATCTACTATCGCAACTTTCGTTTGCATTCACCCCATCTTTTCTTTGGCCTTCCTCTGCTTATGCATCCTTCAACTTTCATACTCATTACTTTTTTACCAACATATAATGAAGGAAGACAAAACGGCTGATAGGGATGTTTGGAAGGATAAAACATACTGCGCCGACCCCAAATACAATTGGGAACAGGGTAAGGGATGATGACGATTGCATATTTTGTGCATTCAAAAAAAGAAATCACATAATGTCAACATGAAAATAATGAATAATTTAGCAAACTATTAATAATCAAAGAACATAATAAGAAGCTACATTATCTAATAGCACGGAAAAGTTGATTTATTTATACACAACAAGACATCAAGAAGTGTTAGTTGGTATTCATCATCAGCCTAAATACGTCCCACTGCTGGGCACGGGCTTCCTCTACAACTGAGAGGGTTTAGGCCTTAGTCCACCACGCTGGCCTAGTGCGGGTTGGCGGACTACACACTTCAGAAATTCCTAAGAACTTTTAGGTGTGCAGGTTTTATCACGATGTTTTCCTTCACCGTTATAGCAAGTGATAATTCATTGTGAATACACACATAACTTCGAAAAGTCAGAGGTGTGTGCCTGGGGTTTGAACCTGCGACCGCCGAAATTCTCGACCGCGCGCCTAAACCTCGAGGCCATCACTGCATTTGTTAGTTAGTTGGTATGATTTTTAAGAATGAATAGAGACGGTCATATATTCTCCCCTCGACAAGGCAGGAAAAGAAAACTATTATAATAATTTATAAATGATTGAATTATTACAATCTTCATCAATCACGCTACCCGAACTGCCCCGAACACGGCTTGCTTACCAAGCGTTACCATAAAAAATAGTGTTCGAGCGTAAAATATGCGCAAATTATGTATAACACGCACGGAGCTTTCACGCGACCCCGAATACTTCAATCACCCTGGAATATATTGAAAAAAATACCGAGCCTTAGAATTTTTAGGAAAAAGATGTTGTGTAATTAAGATATACTAATTAGGCATATTGGCAATGAAGAAGTAATAGATTTCAGTAATGAAAATTTTGTAACAATTTTGACTAATAGGTTTAGCGGTAGGTAGTCATCATCATCAGTCCATATAGGTACGTCCCACTGCTGGGCACGGGCCTCCTCTATAACTGAGAGGGTTTAGTCCTTAGTCCACCACGCTGGCCTAATGCGGGTACCAACCCGCACCACCAGGACTACACACCTAAGAAATTCCTAAGAACTTTTAGGTGTGCGCCTGCGGTTTCCTCGCGATGTTTTCTTTCACCGTTGAAGTGAGTTATAATTCATAATGAATACACACATAACATCGAAAAGTCAGAGGTGTGTGCCTGGGGTTTGAACTCGCGACCGCTGAGATTCTCGACCGCGTGCCTAAACCTAGAGGTCATCACTAGGTATTTTATTTATTTAGTAGAAAACTCCACAAAAGTACAAAAAAAAACAAAGCCTTCTACCAAGCATATTAAGGTAATAATTAAAGTATTTTGTCGCCGAACATTATGCTAATGGTTTTCATAATATTTTTCGATACGCTCCCCCCACTTCCACCGTGCGGAGCGGATTCAGGCATACACTTTAATCGGCCTTGTTAATTTTATTACACCCTAAACATTTCTCTATTTTGCGATAGCAATCACCATGAAGTCGGCGTAAATATACCTTAAAATGCTTTTAATACCTTTAATTTATTGTACAAGGATTCTTACTTTATACAGGTCATATTTATTCATTATAAAAAACCTCAGAGCCGCCAACCTGTAGTGGACTAAGGCAGACACCCTCTCAGTTTTAGAGTAGGCCCGGGCCCAGCAGTGGGACGTATACGGGCTGATGATGATGATGATGATTGTAAAAAAACCTCAGATTCCTAATTTCTTGTTAATTTAAACTACATATACATACATGTATACATACACTTGCTTCTGTTTTGCCTATTGATTAAGGGGTTTAGTTTTGAAAATGTAACAAAGTTACATTCATACATACATAACCTCATAAGTTATGTGTATTCACAATGAATTATCACTTACTTTAACAGTGAATGAAAACATCGTGATGAAACCTGCACACCTATTAAATTCTTATGAATTTCTTAGGTGCGTAGTCCGCCAACCCGCACTAGGCCAGCGTGGTGGACAAAGGCCTAAACCCTCTCAGTTGTAGAGGAGGCCCATGCCTAGCAGTGGGACGATGGCTGATACATAACCTTACGCTTGTAATCTTCCCAAAAAGGTGTATTTCGACACCCACATTTTATCAGTTGGTTATATATGTAACATGCAAATAAATAATTGCCAGTATTAACTACCATGGGAATTCCATCCTAAAAATTATACATACATACATACATAAACTCACGCCTGTATTCCCCGAAGGGGTAGACAGAAGTGCATTTCTGCACCCACATTTCGCCAGGTATGTATCAGTTCCACGTAATAGGGGGTGAGCCTATTGCCGTTTTTCGGGCACAATTCCAGACTCCGTGCTGCTACTGAGAATTTCCTAATGGAAAAACCCAATAACACTTTGCCCGACCCGGGAATCGAACCCAGGACCTCTAGATCGCTCGGCACATACTTTTACCGCGAGACCACGAGGCAGTATAAAAATCACTTACGAGTATAATAAGCGTTTTCATTAGTGAACCCAAGGAATCTCTTTATATTCAGACAAGTTTGTGTCGCATGCTTTAGCAATGTCGCCACGGCCTCCGTAAGGTAAAACACTGACATTTTTCAAATATTCCAGTTCCAGACGATTTGAACACAAACGAATGCTCGATTTTACAAAAACCTCAACCACATACTTCTGCGGTAATGAATCGAATGACTATGGAGTTGTGAGTTATTTGTGAATTTTAAAATAGTATAAAAACGAAATATAGAGGATTATTGGAAAAATGGTAAAACCTTGAATTGTAGGATGGAATATAGCGAATTTTAAGTAATTAATATTAAAAGGTGATTGAGCAAAGCCGCAATCGCATTTCCATCGATGTGTTTTCTGTGAGTGGATGGGGATTCGATTTACTAGGATTTTCATACTCAACCCGAGTACAACTACGGGACATAGCGTTCAAATATGTCAGACAGCCCCGTGGCGCAGGTGGCTAGACACCAGCTTGCGAAACGAGAGGCCGCGGGTTCGATCCCCGTACCGAAACAAATGTTTGTGTGATCCACAAATATTTATTTTGGGTCTGGGTGTTTGTGAGAGCGAAAAGTCTCTCGTAGTTTCTGATACCCACGACACAGACTTGTATCTAGAGATTGCAACCCGGTATGTTTCCCAACCCGGCCGGGCCCGGTTGCCTCCGTCGCCAACCCGGCCGGGTCCGCCGGGCCCGGCCGGGTTATGTTAGCGATGAAATCTTTAAAGCATTTTATGAAAATTTTCTATATATGAATGAAAAAATACAATGATTCAAGTTTATTATACATTTCAAACTGGCTTATGAACAATTATCACAATAATCAGTCTCACTCAAGTCTCAAAAAAATGATTACTTTGACTTATGGACGGAAAAGTAACATTGGTATTAGTAATTATTCATTTTTATAAGTTTAAACAAGCAGGTCTTTCTCTCATAATAATTATAATAAGAAACTAATAACGCAGCTTAAAGTACTAAACGTGTCATAACAATTTATTAGATAGATAAATAAAGTTTGGTAGCTTTGGTATAAACAAAACAAATTCTTATTTGCTAAAAGTAAAGTTTTTTTTTCTTAAACTTTGGCTATTAAGACAACAGTAACTACTATGAGTAGGCGCTCCCACGCCTCAATTTACTTACCGGGTCCGCTGACCGGGCCCGGTGACCGGGCCCGGTAAGAATGGCCGGGCCCGGTGGGTGCGTAAAAGGGCACCGGGCCCGGGCGGGTCCGGCCCGGCCGGGCCCGGTTTGCAATCTCTACTTGTATCTTAATGTGGGGTCAGAACTATGTTATGTGACTGTTGGGTGAATTTATTTTATGTCGTGACGAGACGAATTTAAGCCTATGCTAGTACAACTATAACTATATACTAATATGAGGTATCATTCCCCGCACAATCGATTCTTTATTCGGACCGCATTGCACTTCTCACTAAAATAAGATTTTTTACAAATAACTAGCTATAATTCGCAAGTTTTGAAACACATCCAAACCATGGACACCTTTTAATATGTTTAATGAAACGTTAATAGTCGTGATAGCCTCGAGAATCTAGACGGTCACGGGTTCAAATCCCAAACACACCTCTGACTTTTCCAAGTTATGTGTGTATTTTCAAAGAATTATCACGTACTTTAACGGTGAAGGAAAACATGGTGATGAAATCTGCACACCTAAAAGTTCTTAAGAATTTCTTCGGTGTGTAGTCCACTAACCCGCACAAGGCCAGCGTGGTAGACTAAGGCTTGAACCCGCTCAGTTGTAGAGGAAGCCCGTGCCCAGCAGTGGGACGTATAAAGGCTGATGATGATGATGATGAATGAAACGTTTGCTATAGAAAACAAATGTGTCCATTAATTTACGTCGTAGTCTCACTCATCACAGCAATCGACATAACTTTAAAAACTTTAGACTCCATTCCACCATGATTGTATTTAAGGTATCGAAACGACCTTCATCGGGCTCTGAATCACCAAATTAAATTAGACATAACCGCAAAATTAATTAATACAAAAAATTCACAGTCCGGTCCATTGGGGGAATTCAGTACAAAGCTAAATTCTGGAATAAGTTAATGCTGTGCCCCATTCACGCAAGTATCGATAACAAAATCGATTATTTGTTAAATCGGTCCTTTTTATGGTTTATATGTGAGATCAAGAAACTTTCTATATCATTGCCTTACGAAATTATCAATTGTTCAATTTAAGACTATTAATTATATTTATCCCAACTTCCATTCGTGTTTATTTTCTATTGTCTTTTCCGACTAAATCACCGAACCAACATTGATCAATTTTGGTACTAGCATATATGAGACCTTAAAGACGATTAAAGCCTCCTTTATCCCGGTAAAATTTTAGATCATAGAATAATATTTATCATAATGAATAATAAAACATGCTATAGCGCCGCATGCAAAAAATAAATTGCTTATAATACACAAACCATAGTAATATAGCGACTATCTACTATTAGATACGGTTGAAAAACCAGTATTATGAGACACCCAACACGTTTTATCCCAAACCAAATTATTAACTAATTGTTCCTAATTTCCATCTCATTTGACATTATGACTCCGAGAAACAAGATTAGCTTTATGCTTGTAAATTATTGGATCAGTTTTGATGAGATTTTTCACCTCCATTCAAAATATGCATAGAAATGTGATATTATGTAGATCAAATTTAAATCAATTTTAAATAATTCGATGCATTTATTATGATAATGACACCTAGAGGAGACCTGTGCCCAGCAGTGGGGCGTAAATGGGCTGATGATGATTATGATGACCTGTTTTTAAAATGTAGGAAATAGTATTTTATTCCTATATAGGTAACCTAAAATCTGTTACTATGTACTTTTTTGGTAAATAAACATTTAAATACATATTAATCTATCATCATATATGCTGAATTAGATGAATATTATTACAATAAAACATAATCTGGATATGTTGTTTGGTAACAAAAAAAATAGAATTTTTTTCTTTGTACTGAAATAATTTTAATTATAAAGTGGAAATTAAAATAATACTAATAATTTTCCAAAACATTTTTTACAGCCTAAAGTTTGTCCGCATCGATAGGCTTAGGTAAAGTCCCACACTAACCGGTGTCGTTATGCAAAACAGCTTCGTAGCAGTGTTATCAGATCGCTGGGCTGTGTTAAGCGCGGTCACACTCATTCGAACCCAAATATAATGCTCATTATGTTGGGTATAAACACTTTAGATTTATTGTTTATAGAAAATATATTTATACATTTTTATTACTCGCTAAGTGACAACACAGCGCGTAATGATAAGTCCTATATGAAATTTTAGGCTTTTTTTACCAGAAGAAAGCGCTTTAAGCTCCCCTTTCGGTACCACGGGGGAAAGGGGTCTGTCGAGGTCTCTGGCCTCCCAACTCTGCCTTAGCATACTGGCTATAAAACTTATCAGTATGATCTTTAGCAGGGGTGTCTTTACCACAAGACCAATGCGGAAATTATTGTAGTATACAGAAAATCATAATAAATTTATTAATGAGTGGAAAGAGTAAGAATGAAGAAATTCTCCACAAAATATTGTATTGTATTATAGTAATGAGCTGCTAAGCTAAAATTTGGTCTTTGTTTCCATATTGTAAGCTAACTCTTGATTGGAAAAGTGCAACACTAGAGTTTCTTGCCCGTTTTTTTCTTATGTGACTGCCTTCCAAAAAGGGTGGTAAACAAACTTTTGAAATGACTGAATTTAAGTGATGTATTTGACATTTCATAGATACAATAAATATTATTTCATTTCAATAAAGTATGTATGCGTGCCGCCTATGGACGAACCGCTATTATGTTTAAAATGCATCGGCATTGATCTCCAACTTGAAAGATACTCAGTTATCCGCACCTGTATCATCTGCTAACTACTCTTCTCTGAATAAATACACCTAATTTTGACCACACACTAGGATACACTATGTGTAGTGGCCATCAGACTTTTCGGTCTCACAAATACCCAGACTCAAAACAAATATTTGTGGATCACACAAACATTTGTCTCGGTGCGGGATAAAACCGCAGGCTCTTGTCTCGCAAGCGATCACGATGCGCCACGGGGCTGTCAATAATATAGGTAATAAGACGACCAATTTAAATCTGATATCCGCACTTTGTGTATCATCTGCCAATCACTCTGAAATAAGATCATACATAGAAATACAACTTCTAACAGCCAGGAAAAGGGCAGTCTCACGAAGTGCCATAAGAATGACCGGCACATTTTGTCCACAACATTCTCAAAGGTTTTCACGGTGATCGGCCGCGCGATACCATCGATTTTCGCCGCGAACACGCACTGGCTCACTTAATTTCTGATTTAGTACCGCATCACATTCAGATAAGTATTTTTAATTTGAATAAATTATGATTTAAGCGCGCTATCGGTGGTTAATGGCCGGTTGTAATCATAACCGTAGTGCGTTTCATGCTGTAATCAGCTGTTCTGGCGCGCGGGACGGATTTTGGATGACGGAGTTGGGAGATTTGGCACCCTTTTAATAAGAAATAAGAATAATTAATACCAAAAGACACTTCGGTATATATTACCACTTTTCGCACAGCATGAGATACTACGTTTTATTCGTATGTATGAGTTATCTAACCAATACAAATTTTTGCCTTTTATTACAAAAAAATCCATTACAGAAAATGTCATTTTGATAATGTTATTATAATTTTGTTAGGTTAATTGTAATTTACTTAGATTTTATTTACCATTCATAATATAATTCTAATCATTGAATTTCTGGATTAATTATTCTATTAAATTATATTCTACGTGAATATACTATTGTGTCAAATATGGGTCTTTTTTAAGATTTATGTGAAGTGAACGTAAGGCGAGCGACAATTTTAGGGCACAAAAAGCTTACTCATATCTTTAATGAGAGCTAAAATTCATTGAAACTGATAATGGCCAAGACTAGTGACTCGACATTAAATAAAACTCCTGTTTGTTCTAATAATTTCCTATTTTATTAGTAAGTTTCAAAACGCGCCACATCTGCGTTGATGAAATTATAGAATTACCAAACAGTTCTATTTGCTAAAAGATTTTATCACACTTATAAAAATACTAAATATTGTAATTTTAACCTATATTTAAGCAGCCGAAACAGCAGGGGGTAATATTTACTCCATATAGCAGGCTTGTTACACCTCTGTGCCCAATGTCACAGTTGAATTGTGGGCTTTGCGTACACGACAAATATCGTGGCGGGAAAGAAAGCCGATAAAGATGTCACGTGGCTTTATGATTTCGGCTTCGCGATCCCCAACGCAGATAAACTATGGACACTTAAATATTAGCACACGAAATTTAAAATTTTCTTTTTTTTTAATCTGATTACTTTGTTTTATAGAGCTGTGTGTACATAATTTAATGTTTTTTTTTTAATTTGTTTCAGAAACCAGCCAGTATGCCGCACACAGGTAAGTTTTATTCCGATTGTTGATAAGACTTAGCTTTAAAATGTGCGAGTAAGTATAATTTGAAATTGGAATTAAGCGTACTGCTCATTTCAAATACCTTTGGTAGAAAATTATCCCTAAAAAAGTGAGTGCATACCAAGTTTGCCAACCTAGTCGCATTTGACTAAGGATTCGACACCGTAACCATAACCTGTCTTAGTTTTCATTCGCTCTCTATTCACACTATGCATATAAATATAATCAAAAAAGTATACAATCATCAGCCCATATATGTCCCACTGCCGGGCACGGGCCTCCTCTACTACTGAAAGGGTTTAGGCCTTAGTCCACCGCGCTGGTCTAGTACGGGTTGGCGGACAACACACCTAAGAAATTCCTAAAAAAAATAGGTGCGCAAGTTTCCTCACGATGTTTACCTTTACCGTTAAAGTAAGTGATAATTCATTGTGAATACACACATAACTTCGAAAAGTCAGAGTATTGAACCCGCGACCGCCGAGATTCTCGACCACGCGCCCAAAGCTCGAGACCATCACTACATAAAAAAGAATACGCGCCCGTAAAACTCTCCAAATCCCCACCAAGTCGGCTTCAAGGGATATCTATAACAGAAATCAAGTAACTCGGGTAGCCGATAACTGTTTAATACGAGAAAAAAACACTCCGATCTTAATTAAGTTAAACGGTTGACATTAAAGTGAGGGAGCCGGCGGCGAGAGGCGACGGAGGGGGGGGGCGGTCTCAGAGCAGAGTGGGGTACCATAAGTGATAGGAATTTACCTCACACATTGAAATCATAAGCGTTTCAAAGAACCCTTCAGTAATGTGACCATGTCTTTGAGTCTCGGATGGGTTTGTGACAATTTTCTGCTGTTGTATAAATTTTTGTTTATTTATTAATAGGAGTAATTGACACGTTATTTTTATAGGAGCTTTTCATAATTTTAAAATAAACTTATTGATTAATTAATTAAATAAATGAATTTAAAATCTGATAGCAAACATGTAAAAAAGGATAGACTACATGATGGGTGTAGTCATCATATAGCTCTGCGTTTAGGAAGAATCATTATCATTATCAGCCCATAAACGTCCCACTGATGGGCACGGGCCTCCTCTACAACTAAGAGGGTTTAGGCTTTAGTCCGCCACGCTGGTCTAGTGTGGGTTGGTGGACTGCACACTTTTAGGTGTGCAAGTTTCCTCATGATGTTTCCCTTCTCGTTAAAGTAAGTGACAATTCATTGTGAATACACACATAACTTCGAAAAGTCATGGGTGTTTCTGGGGTTCGGACCCGCGACCGCCGAGATTCTCGACCGCGCGCCTGACACTCCAGTCAATCACTACTTCATAATATATTTTTTTCATATTTAATTTTATCAGAATAATATATCATAATTCAAAATGATCTCGATGATTTTACACAGCATTTGTATAGCGCCTATGATCCAGAAAATATTCCATAAAATTGGTTCCATAAACATCACTTTAAAATCATAAAAACCACCAAAATCCTGTTATTTAATTAAAATCATGCACACAGTGTGCTACCACAGTCCAGAGGCCCATTAACGGTAATTAAGGAAATCAAAAGTCGAATCTTTGAATGGAGATAGTATCGGGGGCCACCCGCGACCGCTCTCTAATACATTATACATGGGACATAAAAATAATCTCGACTCTAACGCACCGGAATAGGACCTGTTGGGATATTAGCAATATCAGTACATCACGACAAAGTGATGATATCGGGGTGTAATAGAAATATTTCTATATTCATAACTCGGACTCACACGATGTTTCCGGGTCAATACACGTGTTCGGTATGGAATTATCATATTAAATACTATTTTAGTCGACCTCTTTTTATAACCTTTTTTTGTATTGGCCTTTTAAAAATAGAACACAAATTAAAAACATTCAGTATTTTTTATCCATTTGAAAATAGAAACTTGTGTCACTTAGTAGGTCTGCATAAGTTCTATTCCTGTGAGACTGCTGACTACGCGTTACAAGTGTGTAGCGTCAGATTCAGAGGTATCTATTTCGATTCTCAGGAGAGACAAATTGTTTTCAAAAACACAACTGGCTTAATTTTGAAGTATACTTCCGCCTACCCCTTCGGTGATAAAGTTGTGAGTGTATATATGTATCTAAATAGCAGTGGCGGTACTTCCATAGAAGTCCAAAAGCCCAGATTGCCTTACAAAATTCCGAATAATAATCTTTAAGCTTTAAATATTTTTTTAACAAAAACAATTTGATATATAAATGCGAATATCCTGACCCCACAATAAACAATTATAAAATAAACATTACAAATTAACGTGTAACGTTTTTGGGTTTCTATGGAAGTACCGCCACTGCTAAATAGATATATGTATAAAACAATTGGCTATGGAAGATATTATTACAGTAAGAAGGAAAACTATAAAGGAGACACAACGACCCTTGCATTAATGTCGACTTATTTATATTGTATTGAATTAAAATGTTGCTTGTAATACAAAATTATTTAATATTTTCGTATTAATGTTAAGTACTTGGTAATTGGCGTATCGTTTGGTATAATTTTATTAATTATGTTAAGCAGCTGAGTAGGGGTTAATTGAGAAAACCTCATAAGAGATATCGTTTTTTATAATATACATATTCATATAGTAATTAACTTATTAAAACCTTTATACATTTTTTAAATATTAAGATTAAACTTCTCAGTTTAATCTTAATATCACGGTCACTCACGGTCACACACTCACGGTCTCCCGTGATAGCCTCGAAGACTAGGCGCGTGGTCTAGAAAAAATGACGGCGGTTGCGTGTTCAAATTCCAGAAACACCACTGAAATTTCAAAGTTCTGTGTCATAGAAAGAAAGAAAAAGATTGTATTATTGGTTAAACAATATATATACAAACAAATAAAATTTATGATATAAATAATGTAACAATAGTCTCCTGATGAAACAAACGTGAACAAAAAATCGTGAGGAAATCTATACAACACTTAAGAACTGTCCGAACAGATGAGGCCACCTTGGACTAAGGCCTAAGGTCTCTCTTTATAGAGGAGATCTGTGTCCTGTAGTGTCTTACATAGGCCGATATAGACATATAAAAGTATCCGCCGGGCGATCTAGAGGTCCCGGGTCGGACAAAGTTATTGAATTTTTCCATTAGAAATTCGTAGTAGCAACTCACTCCATAAAGAAAAATTCCTTCCATAAGGAAATACTCAGTAACAAAATGGAGTCTAGAAATGTGCCCGAAAAACGGCAATAGGCTCGCCTCCTATTACGTAAAACTTATAAATATCGTGCGAAATATGGGTGCAGAATTGCACCTTTGCCTACCCCTTCGCGGAATACAGGCGTGAGGCAGTAGCCGTACTTCCATAGAAGCCAGCTTGCTTTACCAAAATCCGAATAACAATCTTTAAGCTTTGAATCTTTATTTAACAAAAGCAATTTGACATAAAAATAAGAATATCCTGACCCCACAAAAAACAATTATAAACTAGAAATTACACCATTAACGCGTAACGCTTTTGGGCTTCTATGGAAGTACCGCCTCTGGCGTGAGGTTATGTATGTATGTCAACTCTAAAGTTTCACAATTCATAACTACTCTCCTTTAAACCAACGTTGAACATACGGTATCTAATCATATTGGAAATCATAACTTCACATGCCTGTCGGCCGGGTCGTCTGGTAGCCGGTGTGACGCGATAGTGCGGGATCGCTTTTGACGCCAAATTAAATTATTGACCGTCGGATTTGAGACGACTGGTTGATACGTTAGGGTAATGTGGACATGCTGTTTCTATTTTTGACTATTTATTTATCACATTTTATTGTACACCATAAAAATTTACAAAAACATGCTTAAAAAAATTTAAACACAAAATGAAATGTAGAATGCAACAATTGGCGGTCTTATCATTGTATGCGATTTCTTCCAGACAACCGTAGGATGGACTGCAATGTACAAGAATATAGAGCGAGCGGGTACTTAATAAGATATTGTGTGTACAATGAATTATCACGTACTTTAACGAAGGAAAACATCGTGAGGAAACCTGCACACCTAAAAGTATGGTTAACCTTAGGTGTGTAGTCCACCCGCACTAAGCCAGCATGGTTGACTAAGGCCTAAACCCTCTCAGTTGTAGAGGAGGTCCGTGCTCAGCAGTGGGACGTATATGGGCTGATGATGATGATGATGGTAATAAATAAAAATCTACCCTGTATTATATTAGTATTTCACACTGCATTTACCGTAAGATTCCAATGCAGTTTTTTTTTTAAATGGTCATGTCCACATTATTCTATCAGACACAACACGTCGCCGTGGCCATATCAAATCAAATCTTATACATCAGTTACGATTTTCTACCTCAATGTTTACAACTGTGTTACAATTTTACATCGTAAACTCTATTCCGTTTTATTATTGTTAATTAATTTCAATTAAAATAAAAAATGTATGTGAGCTTAACTGTATTCTGGTGTAGTTTTTACTCGCGGTTTTTTGTACGTAAGATGGATATTCTTTTTTTGAAACAAAAATAAAGTACCTAAAGCTTGAGAAATTAAAATTACACCTTTTATTAGGGACGTCAAACATACATACTCGTAGTGTTTTGTTGGTAGAGAAATAATGTTTTGCCCATCCTATCTTTGGCTTATATTGGGCTACAGATGTGAGAGAATGCGTGCCTAAATAAAATAAAATAAAGACCTACTGTAAATATGAGGTTGCCTTAAAGGGCTGTCGATTTAAATCAAAATATTTATATCCATAATTAATACAGAAGTTACTTAGTTATTGTAACAATTCTAAAATTTGTAGAAACAAAGAAAAAAATATTGATTGACGATTCAAATATTACATGCACACTCACACCTGTATTCCAGTAAAAGGGTAGACATAGGTGCATTTTGCACCCACATTTCTCCAATTGCATTTTCATCCCACGTAGAAGGAGGTGCGTCTATTACCGACTATCGGGAACATTTCCAGACTCCATTCTGAGACTGAAAATTTCCTGATGAAAAAGAAATACTTGCCCGACCCAGATATAGAGCCTTGGACCTCTGGATTGCACAGCAAATACTTATGCCGCGAGACTACGAGGCGGATTCAGATAGAAATGATTACGAGTAACTCTCAGGAGTCGACACGTTAAAATTAAATCCCTATCCAAAAATACCGTTAAAGTTTAATATTAAAACTATTGCTTCGTATTTATTGCTGAATCAAAACGTAATTATGTTCTTAAATGGTTACTACAAGCAATAAAAACTCTTAATATATGACGAAATTGCGCAGCGCTCATAAAAATATAGTCTAAAATAATTAAGATATTATCTGCTTCTTGAATATTTTAATTAAAATCCAAAAGTTGGCAATTCGACTCCATATTAATATAAACTGTACAAGTTTGTTTGTTTAAAAGTTTTATTAATCTGGCAAAATGGGAAAGATTTAAATAAATAAATAAATACACCCAACAGTGACATACATAGTTCAGACCCCACACTAGGATACAAGTCCTGTGTCGTGGGTATCAGAAACTACGACACTTTTCATTCTCACAAGCAACCAGACCCGAAACAAATATTTGTGGATTACACAAACATTTGTCTCGGTGCGGGGATCGAACCTGTAGCCTCTCGTTTCGCAAGCTGGTATCTAGCCAACTGCGCAACTGAATGAAGTTTTGCTCCGGCAGTAACTACTGTATCTGTAAAATATTTGGTTTGGAAATATGAAAAAAAGCTAAGCCCTCTAAGTTGTAGAGAAGGCCCGTTCCCAGCAGTGGGAATAATATGGGCTGATGATGATTATATATTAATTATAATAAATTACTTTTTTCTAGTGTAATTGTTAGTTTAGTTTAGGTAATATTGTAGAAATGATTTTTGTTTTTGTATAATTTAATTTATCTCTTTCTTGTCTGATTAGTCGTTCACTATTTCCATTTTATGTTTTAACTATTAGTGGAAATTGTTTTGGATTGTATACTATATTATCGCTTTATATTTTTAATTGTAATTGCTCTGTATATTTCCCAAATAAAATAGATAAATAAAACACTTGATAAAACCTACATAGGCGTGCTATTATTTGATACTCTACACTCTCTGCCTACCCAAGCGGAATTCAGGCGTGAAGTTACGTTATATAAAAACTTATCGCCAACTTCCCGTGCATTTACTGCCTTACCAATTTTACTGCGAAGATTTTAGGTGATAATGGTGGAATATGTTCACATAAAAATTCCCATAATACTAGTTTTATCTCATAATTTATTACAACAACTTTATTTAGCTTTTTGAATTAATTTATTCGTGACTACTTGGGTGGTTAGTTCTGCTATGGGTACTGTTCTGTATCAATAAATTCTGGATTCAAACCCACGTTACTCCAACCCAGCAATTAGTGGGTTTGACAACCCTAGAGGCGCATTTCATTAGACAGACCCTGCAATACGAATGGTCGCAGTTTCGATACCCGGTCCTAGACAAAAAAATCGAGACTAATAACTATAACGCGTCGAATTGTTGTGAGACCGGTCACATTTCTTAGTTTCCAATACCCATGACGGCTTTGGATCTTGGTGTGGTGTCAGAACTGTATCCACCAACCCTCACTAGGCCAGCGTGGTGGACTATAAGACCTAAACCCTCTCAGTTGTAGAGGAAGTTCGTGCCCGGCAGTGGGACGTATAATGGCTGATGATCATGATGATGATGATGTGGTGTCGGAACTATGTACGTAAATTACCATCATTCTCTTGCCCTGTACCATATTCTATTTGAGATTTAGTATGTTTTATCGGCGCAGTATGTTTTATCCTTCATAACATGCCTGTTAGCCGCCATGTCTTCACCCCTTTTTCTTTCATATCACGCACTCCATCCATAGAAATGTTTGTGATTGTTGGCTGTATTTATTATTTTTTTTATTTCAAAAACTTAATTACATCTTCATTATCGCTTTGAATGGCTATTACGCTCGCCCACACAATTGTAAAAATTAATATCCTTATATACCGGAGTTGTATCTAGATCTGTGCTCCCAAATTCTATCTACGTCACTTACAACTGGTACTAAAAAGATTAAAAACACGACTATTCCCAACTACTATTTAATTTGATCGCAAATATTACAAAAATAATAAAGATTTGCTATATTTTGACCGGTGTCATGAAAGGACACCACATTTGTTCAATTGCGCGGCTTTCTTTAGAAATTCTGTTCTCTGGCAGTTCTTCTGGAGATAATATCTTCCTGGCTCTTGGCTTTGAAAACTTCAAATCTGTGTAGTCTACTCCGTGTTTGATCCAAGTTGCGTCATAACCGGTTCCTGAAGTGAGATAAAATATGGTATAAGTGGCAAAAGAACGGGCAACCGGAATAGTGACGCAATGAAACTAATCAGGGTGTTTGTGAGACCGAAAAGTCTCTCGTAGTTTCTGATACCCACGACACAGAACTTGTATCCTAGTGTGGGGTCAGAACTGTGTGTTTAAACTAAATCTGTTAATATGTACTGTTAATATATTGTTTTATCTATTGTCGTGGGTATTAGAATCACATATATGTATTAAAGAGAAATATTTTTAGATGAATGAACCCATGGCCTCTCCTATCATAACCACGTTGATCCCGAGAATAAGAGAACGGCGTGTAATAGGTTCAGGTTTAAGACTTGGTTTAGGCAAATGCTATGTATTTTTTTATTGAAAATACTCAGTAGAAGCACGAAGTACAGAATAAATAAGTACGCCTGCTATTATGTGCAAGAGTTACGTCTTTTATATAGGCGTGAGTTTATGTATGCTGTATGCACCATACACTTACTATCAAAACTGTCAATAATATCAGGTCTTAGTGTTCCAACAGTGTAGAACCGAAGTTTCTCTACTGCTGCCTGGTATTCCGCGCAACGACACCGATCCATTGTAAATTACTATCAAAATAATAAATATTTTATGTCAAATATTCTGTCATTATTGATTTTGAAGTATTTTCCAAATTTCATAGCCATTTAGAAAACTTAAATCCTTTTGTATTTAGAACTATTTTCTTTTTTATGTAAATTTCTTTTTATAAGTTGTCTATAAATAATACGTTGGTTTAATCCTTATCATCAAAAAATGCTATTATATTTTTTATCATATTTTTCCCGTTATTCATCATCAGCCAATATACGTCCCACTGCTGGGCACGGGCCTCCTCTAACATTGAGAGGGTTTAGGCCTTAGTCCACCACGCTGGCTTAGTGCGGGTTGGCGGACTACGCACCTAAGAAATTCCTAAGAACTTTTAGGTGTGCAGGTTTCATCACGAATTTTTCCTTCACCGTTAAAGTTCACCGTTCCCGTTATTAAACGATCATTATTAAATTCTCGCCTGCCGTGTAGTACAGAAAGAGCCAATTACTAACTAAAGTCATCTTTTTCCATACTTCCTCAAAACGCATACCAATACATATAGGCGAGACACATATAGACGACATAAGCCGCGATTTTACGTCGCGCGAAATGGTCCTTCCACCGCGTTTACGCTATTAAAAAACGAGCGAAAACAAAACATATTGGTAGACTCCCTAATACCGTGCCAATTGGCGGTGCTGTTAAATCGGTCACAAGTTATAAAATGTGCAGTAACTTTAGCGATATACTGCCGATATTGGTGGTAGCGACGGCAAAAAAATGACAACGCTTTACGACGCCCCGATTGTAAAACTGCAAGCGTATTAACGTTATGGCACGAGATGAGTTTATGCAGGGATGGAACAGTACCTACTGCATCTTTCAAACTATGAACGTGCATCTTTAAATTACTGTAAGTTACATTACTGCTTTTATGCAAATACATGAAAAAAAAACCCTCTTTTAACTACATCCCCGTAGACAAGGTGTTTCTGCACCTATGTTTCGCCGATTATATCAAAAGTGACAATAAAAATATAATGATCTTTTTGTATACACATCATCATCATTATAATTATCAGCCCATAGTCGTCCCACTGCTGGGCCTGGCCTCTTCTACAGCTAATAGGGTATAAGTCTTAGCCTACAACGCTGGCATAGTGGGGGTTGGCGGACTACACACCTAAAAAAATCCAAATATTTTTTAGGGTGTGCGCGTTTTCATTCATGTTTTCTTTCACTGTTAAAGTACGTGATAAATCATTGCGAATACACACGTAATATACTGATTGTAAACATATAGACATTATACATATGTTGGTGAGTGAGTTTCCTGCACCACTTTCTCGCCATCAATAACATATTCTGAAGCGTTAGTAACATTTACTGATGTTGCACATAATATTGTGAAGTATAACACTGCTAGAATAAATATACGTATCTTGACTTCATCGTAATAGTCGACTAATGAATTATTGTTTGAACCATTTATCGCCAATCGATGTTATATTTAGACTTCACTGTACTTACCATAAGGCATGGCTATTTTGCTGTACGAGTAGATAAAATACTTAATTTTCTCTCTTATAATCTAATCTTAACTTCAGCTGTAAAAATCAATTGTATCTCTTGAATGAAAGATCATAATCATAAGGATTGTCTGTAATTTGTCAATATAATTGGTTAAATTATTTCCATCTATGCCAATTTAATACTTTTTAGCAGTATAGGAAACTTTAAAATACGATGGAATGTTTCTTTTGCCATTTTTATACTATCTGATTTCACCCGACCGTAAGAACTGAGAAATTAAGTCAATTAGCAACTACAATTTTCATAGACAAACAAAATATATTCTGCACAACACTAAGGACATAAATCGTACAACCAATGCGGATATTAGAGTAGCGTACTGATCACTACCGTACCGTTGTTATAGCATTCGAGATATGCGCAATAAGTAATATTAAACGTTCTTCGAAAGTTATATCATAAAATGCAAACATATATTCCGATTTGGTCTCATGTACCGGGAAGTTTGCAACAAAGTACTTAACCCGCAAGCTATGAATTTTACACACAATCCATTGAAATTTTAATCGAGGTAACAAGATTTTAGAATATTCTTTGATATTTTGTTGCGTACTAAAACATTCTAATTATGATGGGGAAGGTAATAGTAATTTGCCTGGAAGAAAAGTTTATGCTATGAAACAAAATAGGTATTACATGTCGAGAAAAATCAGCAATTTTATATTATAAATGAGCAAGTTTGAATACAAGGAAGTATGTTAATCAATCACCATAAAGGTGTATATAAAATTTGACGTGAATATATTATAGTCTAGAATATCGCGTTGGATACTTTTATCCCAAAAAAGGGACAATTAAATTTGACGTGAGTGGAAACGCTAGGCACAGCAAGTTCTCATTTATTCTATGACTTTTACATACATACATACATAAACTCACGCCTGTATTCCCCGAAGGGGTAGGCAGAGGTGCATTTCTGCACCCACATTTCGCCAGGTATGTATCAGTCCCACGTAATAGGGGGCGAGCCTATTGCCGTTTTTCGGGCACATTTCCAGACTCCGTGCTGTTACTGAGAATTTCCTAATGGAAAAACCCAATAACACTTTGCCCGACCCGGGAATCGAACCCAGGACCTCTAGATCCCACGGCACATACTTGTACCGCGAGACCACGAGGCAGTCTTTCTATGACTTTTTTCACGTCTTTTTATTTATTTACTTAAAAACTTTTTATTGTACACTAGGATACAATAAACAAGACAATATACAAACGGAGCTGAAGTACAATTGGCGGTCTTATCGCTCAAAGCGATCTTTTAGTGACAACCATAAGATGGACATAAAGAAGGGTAGATAAGACAAAGAAATAATCGTACATATATATAATTTACTTACATACCAATACGACACTTTTATAATATCTTCAAATATTAATATATCGCGAAGAAGAAAGTAAACCGCTATGATTACATCGAGTGACGAGGGATACTGCCTCGATAGTATTAAGTGAACGTACAATCTCATCACTACGCCGCGCTGGCATAAAAATTATTATTTGCGTCTAACTATAAAGAACACACATTGTATTTTTTATTTTTCAGTAGATTGGGTTTATGTATTTAAGGAGCGATATAAAGCGCGGTAATCGCGTTACTATTACTACAAATTTTTGCACTACATTGCGCCGTAAATAATTTTTTTATTAAATTATTGTTGTATCTATGGCAATGGCCAAATAGAAAAAATATATATTTTCTAGTAAATTTTCTGATGTCCTTGTCTATGGTAACAATTTGATCGGTTCAGTCAATTTACGGTGGATATTAATATAGGAAAAAAATGTTTTTATCTATCTTTTTTCCGCGGAAATATCTAAAAAAACTTAAGCACTCAATCATAAAGGTCAACATGGTATGCAAATCCATTAATTTCTTTAACTACGGTAATAGAGAATTACTTTTAGGAAACGATTTAACACGGGAATCGGCAAATCTTTAAAGAAACACATCCACCACTAGCAAAAATTAAGCTTTAGTAATTAAGTTCGATTCCCCGGTCGGAAAAAAGTATTTTTGAGTTTTTCTGTTACGAAATACTTCGTAGCAGCACGGAGTCTGGAAGCGGCAAAAAGCTCTATTACGTAGGACATAAAAACTGGCGAAACGTGGGTGTAGAAATAATGTATGTGTTTTTCGTTAATTAGTAGTTCTTTGTAATTTGATCTAACAGTCGTTTGTTCGCCATAAAGTATAATGTATGGTCAAGATATTATCTGTGCACTTAAAATATTTTTATTATTTTTTAAATCATCGGTCTGTTCTGATTGAGCGAAATGCTTTCTCTAGTGTTGTGATTCGCTGTGAAATTGTCGACTTGCTCCAATAGACTTTAAAGAAAAAGGGAAAATTATAAAAGGATCAATATTATTATCGATATTTAAAAAAAATAAAAATGCCTTATATTTTTATTTAAATAATTATTTAGGGAACCATAGTGTATGTATTACTGTAGGTGCACTCACCTGTAAAAAGGTGGGCAGTTGTATTTAAAATACCTATAAGTGTAAGTGCTGCTACTGAGTTTTTTCTTAAGGCAAGTACTATACCCGAGCCAGAAATAGAACCCGAGACTCTTTGGGTTTACGAGGCATACTTATAATATAAAAATGGGAAAGCGAATATTTTTTTTTGTTTTCTCGCGTGTTTTTTAAACCACATGGAAATTAGGTTCCTGTGTGTTTTTTACATTATGGTTTTGAAGATTTATTACGACTTTTTTTCATGTATTCGATGAAGAACCAATACGTTTTCTAATAAAGTGCTGATCCAATAAAATAATCCACCCCAAACACCTACAGTACCTAATTAATTGAATAAAGATGTGAAAATGATAACAGAGGCGACTTTCGTTTGAAATCCAACAACCTATAATTATGTGGATGTTATAGTTATATAAGCAAACTCTACTATACGATCCATTAACTCTTCCTTGATGTACTGATCTCATAAAATCAGCGATGCTCAAATTGATTTCCAGCACGGATTCAAACCTGCTACCAAATCGTGAAAGTAACAAATCCGGGAACAAATTAATACATCGTCGGACCGATCTGCAATCAATATAGCATTAGATTCACGGAACCATAGACCCGGTCTCTGCGCTAACCATCGCGTACTTACCCTTAATGACATTTCAAACGTCACACGCGAATACACACTCAATTTGTATTGTGTTTAGGTTGAATTTTGAACGGCACGCAAATGTTATTACCGCGGTCCGTAAGAGGAATCGTAAAACATGTAAAGTAATTTGCATCCGACGAAATCAGTCGGTCATGTATAGCCGTGAAATGGCGTACCGGCGGCAGCGGTGTACGGTTAAAGAAAACGTCATAAATGCGAATTGCTTACGAACAAATTAGAACGCTAATTTTATGGCATTAAGGTAATAAATCGGCCGGCGTTTGGCGATTGTTTTATGACTTTATAATGAAAGGCGGTGACGGTAGCCGTTAAGGGACATAATGCGTTTCGTGATGGAATTATCCGTAACGTAGATATTAGTTACTTCTCATGCAATTAACCTTATAATAATACAAGAAATATCAAACATTAACACCCGCTTCATTTAAATTTTTCCAAATTTTCTTATTCGACGTATGAACTCAGCTAAAATATTTAATGTATAAAATATCATGATAAAAAACTAGCATTTGATAGATTTTAAAAAGTTCGAAAAAATTGATATCATATTAATATATGTATTACTTACCGCGACTGCAGGTATGTACTTGAAATTTAAAATCGAGTTTGGAAATAAGTGACAAAATGTCAAAAGAATTTCATCAAGTTCAGTATACATCTAAATACAAATTTCTTACTTAGGCGAAATTTATAATATCG
Source organism: Hemaris fuciformis (assembly GCA_907164795.1). Lineage (NCBI taxonomy): Eukaryota > Metazoa > Arthropoda > Insecta > Lepidoptera > Sphingidae > Hemaris > Hemaris fuciformis. Next base: position 6,037,299 of record OU015454.1, read on the forward strand.
CAAAAAAAAATATTAAGATTTCCAAATAGCTACCCTTAACTGTTTAAGTTACATGTCGAGCTAAACACATTATTGTGGAGTTAAATTAAAGTCATTGATTACTTTTTGTATTCGAACTTTAGGGCTTGCTTCCTACAGAAGGAAATGAGAATGAAGGGAATCGGAATTAAAAGATTTTTACGTGGAATATAATTACCAAAACATGGGAGCTGAAGTTCACTTCTGCCTTACCTTCGAGAATGACTGAAATATGGTTTGAAAGGACACGCAGGTACTATAGATCGCAACTTTACCTGGTTATAGTTTTAATTTTCCATTTTTATTTTGTCTAATTTACAAATATTTATCTAGATATTGCTAGATTGAAAATTAACCGCCTGGTAAGTTCCGCGATTTTTCACGGCTTGCAATAGCAAAGCGAAATTCATGGCCCGTGCAAACAGTGTTATTAGGCTTATAAAATAGGATGTTTTCAACAATATCACGGAGTCTGGAAATATGACCGAAAAACTAAAATAGACTCGCCCCCTATAACGTGGTGCTTAAAAAGCAAAATAAATGGATATGTAAAAATGAATACGTCAAGAAACGAATTCAGACACAAGCAAAAGTCAGCTTAACAATCTACAGCTCATAGTAGCGCAGGAGACATAAAAATCCTAAAAGTTCATAAAAACTAAAAAAAAGGAAGGATCAAAGCATGTTTTTTAATTCTCAATAAATACTTGTGACAAAGTTCGCAACATGTCTTTATCTATGACTATAATAACTTCTGCAATAAGTTTTATTGCATCATGCCACGGCCTTCATAATGTCTTAAAAACCATCTTTTTTATCTGTGACATCCTAAATCTTCCAAAATATATTGTCTTATCATTGAGATCATTTTATACAGCTAGTTTAAAACAGATAAAGTATATTTTACATGTCCCTAATTAGAAAGGTAAACAATAAATTTTGACGTATCTACAGATCTCGGGATGTTCTTTTTTAAATTGGACAGACCGGCAGTTGGTTATGACGATTTGGCAATCAAATAAATATTAGGCGAAATGAGGGCAGGTGAGTTAGTCATAACTCAGACATCACAAAATTGAGACATTACATCATTTGCTAATGAGCTCGTATTGAAATTGTTGATTTAAATTATGATAAGTTTTTTTGCGAAACGGAACGGTTGGCTGCAACGGTATTTTGTTTTAGTGATCTTTGCCTTCAAATGTTTTCTACCTCAATGTTTTTAAATACTTTTTAATGAAAACTTTACGACTAAAAGGTATTTTTGATAATTAAAGATTTACAGAATTTCATTACGACATTCATGATCTATCTTTTTTTTTTTTTAATGCTGATATAATAATATGTTATAATTTTTTTTAAACAACAACAAATAATTTACACAATTTAACTAAAAAAAACAATTAATAAAACGTCTTTTATTGGCCGCAAAATTAATGTTTCACTTATACTATATATTACATTTTCACACGCACAGCTGTATAGCACTTAAAAAATTACATACAATATTTAACCGAAGAGCATTATCTTTCTTGATTTGTGATGATTTTTTCTCTCCTACAGCCCTTTAATGTACTATCGACGGAAAAAAATATTGAAACTTGACTTTTATTTATTTTTTTAATAATCTTCTTACCAACGCATCTTATATTCAGATCTTAAGTTATATCAAACCTCACATCTCACAGCGCACACCACAACTTTGGTTTAAGAGAAAGTCGTTTGCAGGTCAAGCGGGCGTCAACCAACTGGGAGGCGTGTTCGTGAACGGCCGGCCTCTCCCAGACGTGGTCAGGAAGCGGATCGTAGAGCTGGCTATCATGGGAGTGAGGCCCTGTGACATCAGCCGCCAGCTACTCGTCTCGCATGGCTGCGTCTCTAAGATCCTCACGAGGTTTTATGAGACCGGCTCCATAAGACCTGGGTCTATTGGAGGTAGTAAGACTAAGGTAAGATTTAGGATTTATTGTTATTTTTTTAAAGTTGCCTTATACTGGGATCTCTCTATGGAAGTCTTCAACTAATAAGGTTTCATGAAAATAGGTTGATAAAGCCCGGTTATATTGGTAGCAGTACGACTGACCTAAGATAAAAAAAAGACTATATATTTTTAAAGTATATCAATATTGGAGTGGATATCTATATCGTAGTCCCTAAAATACTGTTTACCGAAACCAGGTCGATATAATTATTTCTTATTATCTAAATAATTATTTCTTTTTTTTTTCTTTTTAAGAAGTTGCTCCGCATTACGCACACTTTTATATTGTGCTTAAACTTTAAAGTGTTGATAAAATTAATTAATAAACATGAATATGATATGAAGGCGTATACTTAATCATTCACAAGCATCTAAGAGGTTTATTCTATTATTATGTATTCTGATCACCAAATCACCGAACGGTATCTTTGCAAAACACCTAAATATTTGACTCTGCAAGATTAAACTTTTCTTTTCAAAATCGGCTGATCAAACAGGACATAAAATCATCATCAATAATACATTACACATCTTAATCATCGTTATATAATAATGTTATTCCGACAATTCCGGCTTGTCAACACGCATGATAAAAAAAGAGCGACGGAGAAGCGCGAACAGACACTAAAAGACGAGGGCGTGCGTCGGGTCACGCCGGCAATCTGTGGTAATTATAAACTATAAAATTTCAACCGGCACACAGCTTTCGGCTTCTTGAGCCGGCCTTTCGACACGCCTTGAGGGTCACGAGTGATTGGCTTGTGAATGGTTCCGTATATTCAAAAAGATTTTAGAAAAAAAGAAAATAGAGACATGAAATAAGAAATAAAAAGCGAACTAATTGTATAATAAAAATTTTCAGACATTTGAGAAGTTTATTATTTTTTTTTACACCTTATTCTACACTTAGCTGTTATACATAAAAAATATATATAAGCATAAAGAAGGGATGGCGATCTTATTGCACATGGCGATCTTTTCAAGATGGATATTCTGAAGATATTTGTAGGGAGGGCATTACTATTATTACTATCGTCTACTTGAACAATTGGAATTATTTTAGTTACACTTTAAAACCTCTAAGAAAATACTAAATCCTTGATTTATCTCTACAATATCTCAAATAAAACGAGGTAATGCTATAGACAATTGCTTTAATCGATAACCCCCTACATACTGCAAGATGGGTGCTAATAGTATAGGAGGGCTTGAAACTAGAACTAAATGTAGGTAGTACGACGACATTCACAAAGCGACTGGCTTAAAAAATTCGATGCACAAGAAAGGCGAAATTTCGAAGTTGGAACCGAAACTTATCAAGAATTTAATATTAAAAACTAAATTATGATTGAACTAAAAATATGAATATATTCATTAAACAGAAGCTGATCTTAATACGAATTGCTCAACAAAACGAAAACAGAAAGTGACAATCGTTTGAATAACGTTCTCGCCGAACCCGAATCCAAACTCCGGTAAGCGTATTCGACACCGACCTCACTAAATTCGGTACGCCAATAAAAAAACCATTTGTTTCAAACACAAACGGACGCCGACATCAAAAAATTGATTACAACAAAATACATCGAAATCACCGAATACGTTTATTGACGCTGTTATGGGAATAACTAATTGACCACTAATCAAGCGGAATTCTCGCGTCCGATTCAGATGCTAGCGCTGCGCCCCCAGTCCGCTCAATGCTTACGTTCACAATTAAAATCATTTTATGTGCTACCAATTTATTGATCGATTATTTCGAACGCTTGCAATATACGTTTCATTTCACATTTGATTCATTTATATTTTTTGATAAATAAAGAATTAGATAACACATAATAGGGCATAGACTGAGTATATTGAAACATATCTTAGATATCCACATAGTATGACAACAAAAAGATAATAGATGACCAAAAGGCTATGAACATTTAATAGATAAAGGCGCGGAAACAACCAACAAGGTTAGATGTTCTGTCTATAAAACATTTTTGACTAGAAAACATCTACAATTTAGCCGATTCCTTTTTGAAAGTGGATATCAGGTATTTCACACAAATTGCGCGCAATTAAGATCACTTTCTATGCGGAAAGATCTAAGCTTGGGTTGGATCCACCAATAGCGTAACGAATAGAAAAATGCGGGTGTCTTATTGGTTGGGTTCCTTCTGTCTCCGTTCTCATCTTCTCATAGAGATACTCGAAGGTTAGGTATACGTACTTAACCATCTTCGCTGAAATATATTTAATGACAGTACTTATAGAAAATGGTTTTGCAAATTATGTTATAAAACGGGAGTTTAAATGACATATAATTTCGTGCTAGTTTTTTTCTATTTGATAAGTTTTTAGTTTTCTCTTTACTTTGTATTATATAAGTATTTTCTAAATATTAATAATATTTCGTGGTCTCGCGGTACAAGTATGTGCCGAGCAATCTAGAGGTCCTGGGTTCGATTCCCGGGTCGGGCAAAGTGTTATTGGGTTTTTCCATTAGGATATTCTCAGTAGCAGCACGGAGTCTGGAATTGTGCCCGAAAATCGGCAATAGACTCGCCCCCTATTACGTGGGACTGATACATACCTGGCGAAATGTGTGTGCAGAAATGCACCTCTGCCTACCCCTTCGGGGAATACAGGCGTGAGTTTATGTATGTATGTATGTAATAATATTATACATGTCATATAAAAAAACTATTGAAAATAGGTATTTGAAAAAAATCCACTCATGACTCGTAAATATACATGCATGGAAATATAAATGCAGAAACCTTGGGTAGTCGCTGTGGCTGAGAAACCTACGATAAGAAAGCTTGTATTGAACAAAATAACGTCATTATATGCCCAAATTACCTTTAAACTTTGGTGACTTATTGGCCAGTCAACCTTTTTGCATTATTGCGATCTGGATGTCCTCCAATCGACTATTAATTTCATTGAATAATTAATCTTTTTATTTATACACAAAACTCTATATAGGCAGACTTAATGCCTGTGGCATTCTCGAACAATCTACCTTAGGGTGATGGAGAGATGAAGCATGGTTGGTGTAAAAAATAAATGTATAAATAGCCCATACATAAAAAATACTTTGCTCAAATATAATTCATTCACCACATATTTTCAAATAAGGAATACCTACAGATTAATTTTAAAAAAATCTCATTGACACGTTAAACTCTGTTATACAAAACGGAACATGTATTATGTAAAAGTCATCAATAAAACTTTTGGAGTAATTTTATATCGCAGTGCATTTTATTGATATATTTATTGCGCGTTTCTACCGATTAAATAATAAAACCGCAGTTTTGAAAAGTTTTTAACGCTCGTACGTTCGAATTGTGAATTAAATGAGGTATTTTGGGCATTTAAAGCGAAACATTTTATATGTTTTTAGAAGTGTAATATTTCTCTGATTTACATCTTTTTTATGGTGAAAGTATATGTTAAGAGTCTTTGTAAAACATTGCGAATTAAATCATACATATTTAAAAAAGGTTTGTTGTTTCTTTTTCATTGGTAAAACAAAAACTTCATTGAAGACTCCAATCTTTATCATTTGAAGAATTGTTCTGTATCTACTCTGTAAGGTTGTTAGGCTAATCCATCATCCATCCATCAGCCAATGGAAGTCCACTGCTGGACATAGGTCTCTCCTAATGACTTCCACAGGGACCTGTTGGGCTAAATTTTATTTATATTTTAATGTTTCTTATACCCCGTAAATATCTACTAACTTTGACTTCGTTTTCGTGTACATCACATTTGGGCCCACGATAAAATAAAATAGAGTCAGTAATAAAAAACATTGGACATTCCAGTAGTCAGTTCTTCATAATCCTTTAGGAACCATTGCTTTTCAAGGACAGCAGCCTCCGTGTTCCAACTCATCTTGTGAAATAATTATATACAACGTTACTTAAAAAAATATAGCATAATTGATTTTATGATGAACATTTTCAAATATTAATAATTTATGTAATGTAGTAGAATAACATTATCAAATACTTTTACGATATGAGAAGTATAAATTGAATACATAGCTTGATAAAAATCTAATTTAAAAATATGCAAATCTACGTGTACAACTTAATTGTTTTATTAAATAATTTGTGGAACCTTCGGTTTTATAAGGTTAAAATCATCTTGGAAGGCACCTTGGATGTATTTATTACAATCCAAACGATCCTTACGTTCATTTTCCTTGTGCAAATAAAAAAATACAGCCGAAATTTTGGTTATAATTGTTTTCGGATCAGGGTATCGATATTTGATAAAAGATTGCATGAAAATAAACATTACAAAAGGAAAAAATCTTTTTATCTTCTAGTTTATTTTTTATTAAATTCTGATAATTCGTTATCAAATATACTTACTATAAAGCAATATTTAAAAAAACGTCTTTCCAAAATATTTTTTGCTTACTTTGTCTATGCAAGAAAAGGACATGCATTTCTGCTAAGTTTCTTCTTCACGCTTTGGTTTAAAGCCCTAACATTTTTATCGTATACCCGTACTATGAAAGGCGGTAAAAGTGGCAAATGTCGTTGTAAAATTACAGTCCGTTTCCCATCCTATTCAAAAGTAATTAAGCGCAAGCAATAAAAAATACATAGAAGCAATCATAGTCAATTCCACGAAAGTATTTTATTGTACATCGAATGTGATGGACCAAATTAAATCTACTTTTATAGTATGGTCCTAACAAATTAGCGAGCGATTCAGTTGATGGAAAATGATAATATTTATGGGACTATTCCCTTTCTATGTTACGAGTTTCCTCCCTAAGATAAATATTTAAATTTGTAAGTTGCCGTAAACCACCATCCACCCAATGTCTTGGTCAGGTATTATAATGTACACAAGGTTATGAAGGGTATAGAATTAATGCGTCCAATTTTGAGACACGTAAAAATAATCTCATTGGTATAAGACAATTGCAAGCAATTCTTAACATTCGACGAGAAAAGCTGTTACCGTCCAATGTTAATAGATAATTGTAATAACAATCTAATTGGAGTAAGACAATCACACTCATTTCATACCGGGCATTTAGAAAACTTTTTACCAGTAAAATAAAGGAGGAAGAAAAGACAACAGATAAAAATTCTATAACTTCTGTTAATCAAGTGTACCTATGTTCTCTATGTTTATCTAAGTTCTGAATCATCAAGACAGTTGTACTATGACAGCCGAGAGAGATCGTTCGTACCGAAACGGAACCAGTTGTACGAGAAGCATGACTGTGGTTTAAAGGGTGATTTTGAATGGTACAATAAAGAACATGATTAAATGACCTATATATCTATGTATACTAATATAATAAAGCTGAAGAGTTTGTTTGTTTGCTTGAACGCGCTAATCTCAGGAACTACAGGTCCCATTTGAAAAATTCTTACAGTGTTCGATAGCCTGTCGATCAAGGAAGGTTATAGGCTTTATTACAACTAATAGGAGCGCACCTTTTGAATTTTCTTTTCCTAATGTTTCGCATATGGAGTTGTGGACAACAACTTTTTTTTATATTGCATTTCAATATATATAAATATGCTCTAATACACTTTCATACACTTTTAAGACCTTTGTTTCCCCTTTAAGCTCCGAAAACTTCTTTCTATTCATCATCATCATCATCAGCCCATATACATCCCACTTCTGGGCGCGGGCCTTCTCTACAAATGAAACTGAAACTGAACTTTATACTAGCATGAAAATTTTAACGAACTAGCACCTGACAGAAATTATAAGATAACAAATTAGGGTGTGAATAGACGTCCTGTAACTTCGGAATACCCATCGACTTACCAATACCGGATCGTGATAGCATCAATGTTCTGCTCTCGTGTAAAAAAGGCATAATATTCGAGATAGGTAGCGAATCGAATCGTACACACAGTCCGATCATAAAACTTTCCCGTTTCATATAAAAATTAAAACCTCCATTTTATCCGTGACCGATCGACACTGTGGGAATACATGCTACATAGCTTCGATACCAAATATACACCATACCGTTAGCGCAAACTTCAATGCGATGCGTTACGCTTTTTCAACAATAATTGTTCACAGAAGCATTTATTTATCGTCTTCGGCTTCCATTTGTTAGTAATTAAACTTACAACCAGTTTCGAAGTTATTAACGTTATTTAACACGGCTGTGTTGTCGGTATAATTAACTGTTATTGCGTTTAGTTATTTTTGTTTAATGCTCGATGATTTTGATTATTTTGATTTCCTATTTCCGTTGAACGGTTTGGTTCGTATTGATACTTAAGATTCCATGTCACCTGGTTGTAAATGCAGCCAAAATAGAGCACCGATTGAAAAGAAATGACTACGACTTTGCTTACTAATCAACACCTGATCCCTTAAGGTATGGAATGTTCGAGAAATTAATAAATATTTCAGCATAATGAAACTCAACAGGCGCTTGTATTATGGCATTTCATTATTGTTGGTTTATGATTACAGGCCTTTGTTTTTAGTAAGACATTCTTACATTAGGCTCGGCAAACGTAGTGTCGGACGCCCTCTAGCTAGGTGGGGTGACGATATACAGAAGGTGTCTGGCAGCGGTTGAATAAGGAGGGCAGAAAATCTGGCCAATGGCGTGCCACAGGAGAGGCCTATGTCCAGCAGTGGACGTGAGAAACGCTGTTGATGATGATAATGATGAAAACATTCTTAAACACTAATGCTTCCTGTAATTTTATTTTACAAATTATTCGCTCGAGATTTCATTTCGCCCTAATGAAACGTCACGATGTATGCGTGAATAAGTGTGTCTTGTGTCCTTTTATGTACCGCTGACATCGTGTTAACAATACTTTTCCACCTAAATAAGGATCAGCCTATAGTCCTTAATCGTGAACCAGGCTTCATAATTAATGTAAAGGTTTAAGCCTGTAGCTATTAGAGCACATTTCCTGGCCGATTGCTATAATTGAAAATTTCGTAATAGAAGAGTTTAGAAACACTGCGTAATCTAAACTCAATCCCAGGAGCTTTCAAGACGAACAGTCAGTTAGATACTCTCATGGTTCTAACGAGGTTTTTCTACCATTTCTTAACCAGTAAACACTTTCTTATGTAATAGATAATATTAAAAACCCATCAATTCGCTAATCTAATTAGTGTGTCGTTTTTGCAACCCACATCAGTCATTAATAAAGCTCCTGTCGAAATAATTGTAGATGCTTTAACACATGCTGGTAGACAAAAAGTAATTATTCTTTTTTTGACGCTAATATGCTATGTTATGCTAACCGCTTGACTGGTTGGGCGTGTCTGAAAATTTTACTAATAATTTAAGTATATTAAACTAAATTCATAGAAGCTTGCCGAAGAATAGTAATAGGATCCCCTTCTATATATGACACTTAAAAAACAATTGGCGAAACCTGATTTTATGAATAAGATTTAATTTATTTATTTACACTTCATAGTACCTACACACGGAGAAAAGAACAAAACAAGAACACAGAGGGAATAATAGTACAATTGGCAGTCTTATCGCTCAAGGCAATCCTTTACAGACAACCATAGAATGGAAATAAAGAATGGATAGATGAGAGGGTTTTTTTTCTTAGCTTGTAGCTTATAAAAAACAAAACTTTTAAAAGAAAAATCTTACTCAACATCTTGAGGTGGCCCACTCACTTTTAAAATTATTTACGAGTCAAAATATTTAGTAGGTATACTATAAATTAGTTTACCTACACACCTACGCTTTTCATCTCTGCACCGCCTAAAGTTCGAATGGGAAAGAATCCTTCACGCATTAAGTCAAACTTTACATTGTTTATGTATAAAGCGTAAATAAATAAATGCGTTTCTGCGTACCCCTTTGATATAAAGTATATGTAAGTATATCCATGCTATTCCATTATCAGTTGCAATACCGAAACGCACAACGCACTGGTATTTGCATCAATCGTCAACGCAGCCTATCTCATGCGTTTACGACCACGAGTTATGGCCTTTATGATCGATGGCCACTATTTATGGCCAAATGGCCGTAATTAGTGAGGTCGGAGCACCACCGCGCTTTATTGCCGGCGGGGCGGCGCAATATTAAACACTACTTTCACACTGAATTTAAGTGTAATTTACCGGCAGGCCGTGTTTGTTCTGTCCGGGCTTTTCATTAGAGGATTTCCATCTAATGAGAAGGCGATTTTGTCAGTTACAAATTGTATGATTTGATATGTGTATTTTTTACTTTCAAGGGTCGATTATGGCATTCAAACAATTATATTTAACACTAACTGTTCCCGCGACTTCGTCCGCGCGGAAAATTTAATACGACAATTTATAAACTAAAAGTAGCCTAAGTTACTTCTTATTACATCAGCTATCTGCCAGTGAAAGTCCCGTTAAAATTGGTCCCCCCGTTTCAGAGATTAGCCGGAACGAAAAGACAGACAGACAGACAAAAATTGAAAAAACGTTATTTTGGTGTATAATAAATATATAATAAATAAATACACCCAACAGTGACAAACATAGTTCTGACCCCACACTAGGATACAAGTCCTGTGTCGTGGGTATCAGAAACTACGAGAGACTTTTCGGTCTCAAAACACCCAGACCCGAAACAAATATTTGTGGATCACACAAACATTTGTCTCGGTACGGGGATCGAACCCGCAGCCTCTCGTTTCGCAAGCTGGTGTCTAGCCAACTGCGCCACGGGGCTGTCAAATGTATATGTACCGTAATATGTACCGTGTATACATCCATATGCATTTATTAAAAAGCGGTTATTTCAATATTACAAACAGACACCAATCATCCAATCCAATTTTATTTATTTGTACCTATAGATGTATATTGTACTCATTACATACTTACAGTAACACATCGGTCACATAATGAGATTTCTTTTTCTTTTTTAAATACACCCAACAATCACATACATAGTTCTGACCCCGCATTAAGATACGAGTCTTGTGTCGTGGGTATCAGAAACTACGAGAGACTTTTCGGTCTCACAAACAGCCAGAACCGAAACAGATATAGAAACCCCTAATTCACCCATTTCTATGTATGCTTCTTCTCTGAAACACCACAAAGACCATTTCTGTACCATATTCATCCACAGACCTACTTTACTGAGCTTGCCTTACAATCTCGTCTGACCAACGGGCTGTCAATACTTATTCAAATTGCCATTCGAATAATTTACATTATATTATGTACATACATTACCATCCAATTGATCCTTTCACAGAGGTTCACGCTTAGGAAAAGTAGCTTTGGTTTAGGCCCACGTTGTCAGTTGGTGAGAAATAATCGTAATCGTGTTTCGTTTGTCGATTTTTTGGACTCCACTACACTTACAATTAGATATTTCAAACCATTTTTCTAAAATAAATATAGTACCAATAATGTCAACACCTTGTTGGTTTGGTTTCGCGGCACACCTAAGTTTGTGTCGTACCAATAAAAGCTCCGAGTTCAAATCTAAAAATAGGTGATGAAATGCCGTTGATGCACCTTTCATCATCAGCCCATAAACGTCCCACTGCTGGGCACGGGCCTCCTCTACCATTGGGAGGATGCACCTATGCCTACATACAATTATGTACATACATATATGTAAAAATATCAATCAGGAATTAGAATTGATTTTGCTAGCTTCATATCATTAACGCACCATTTCTATGATCATTAGCTATGTGCCGTGCGATCTAGAGGTCTCGGCTTTAATTCCCGAGTCGGGCAGTGTTTTTGAGTTTTTCCATTAAGAAATTCTCAGTACCAGCACGAAGTGGAAATATGCTCGAAAAATGGCAATAGACTCGCCCCCTATTACGCGGGACTGATATATACCTGGCGAAATGTGGGTGCAGAAATGCAGCTCTGCCTACCCCTAATGGGAAAACGGATGAAAGGTTATATATGCGTGATCATTAATGTCAAATTATCATATAAATCGCTATCTCCTCCAAAGAAATATTTGATAGAATTCTCGAGAGGATACGGGACAAAAGCTTATATCAACCCTCAAACATTGCGCATGCGCATACGTATTGTTAACAACCAATTAGAGACTTTGCATGCATTCGCTATATTCGTACCAATGCGGTTTTATTGCGCGTCATACCGAGGTATGAAATAACGTGTTAACATTGTTTTGCGATGTTACGGTACAATAAAAATACTCGAAGCTTATGCATGAGTAATTTTGGGTTCATTATTTTATTTTTATTTTAAAATTTAAAAGAATATTTCGCGTGATTGGTTACGCGGCATTTGTGCAATCAAGATTTACATTGATTTGCATTGATTTACCGTTAAGAAATTATTAATAGCGTAGGGTCTGGATATTTTCCCGAAAAACGAATAGAATCTCTCCTCCTATCATTACCATCATCATAATCAGCCCATAAACGTCCCACTGCTGGGCACGGGCCTCCTTTACAACTGAGAGGGTTTAGGTTTTAATCCACCACGCCGCCCTAGTGCGGGTTGGAGGATTACACACCTAAGAAATTCCTATGAACTATTAGGTGTATAGGCTTCCTCACCTTGCCTCATTTATATGACACCGATAAAGCTTGATGCGGATTGCTATTATTTGTAAATATTTAAAAGTGAACGGTTTCAACTATATTATGTTTGACGATTTTATTTAAAAATAAATCAATAAATTAATATTACTTAGATTGCTCGTGGTCTCGCGGTACAAGTATGTGCCTAGCGATCTAGAGGTCCTGCGTTCGATTCCCGGGTCGGGCAAAGTGTTATTGGGTTTTTCCATTAGAAAATTCTCAGTAGCAGCACGGAGTCTGGAATTGTGCCCGAAAAACGGCAATAGGCTCGCCACCTATTACGTGGGACTAATACATACCTGGCGAAATGTGGGTGCAGAAATGCACCTCTGCCTACCCCTTTGGGGAATACAGGCGTGAGTTTATGTATGTTTTGTATGCTTAGTCACACTAAAAGTTCCATTATAAACAAACTTCAAGGAAAATAACTTAATCCGTTCGCCTCTTGTTTTTAAACAAAGAATATAGAAACATTTAACATACTATGTAGTAGAAAAACAAAAAAATCCACATAAAATACTTTTTCACACATTTAAACCGACGCGACGCTTTTGGAAATAAATGCACAGCGATAAACATCTATGTACATTAATTAATGATAGTCGATTATAAAACGTGTTCAAACGGACATCCACATTACAATAGTAACCCTACACGGAGCAATTAAATCGACTAAAATCACCCCTAATGTCGAAGGGTTCGCGCGACACACCAAATAACATGTTAATAAAGAGGGTTAATGTATTTTACCTGTGCGCATTTTATCTTTATCTAATCTTTTATTTTAAAAAGTTTTACATTTATTCTCAACTTTACGCACTGCCTTGCGCCTTTCAGACTTTCAAATAAAATGGAATTGTAAATGATAACTATTTATACATACATTTATTTTATACATACATAGATACATATTCTTCACACCTAGTTCAACGGTTAACCAAAGATGTATTTCTATATTGCCAATTGCCGTTCATATTTTCGCAACTTAAGTCGGTACTTAATTTTGTAACGTAAAATTCCGATATTTTGCTCTTGAACCAGGGACCTCATGACTACAGGTCGTATGCTTATGCCACGAACATACGAGATTTTTCTGCAGACAACCTATTATTACTTGGGAATAATTAGCAAGAGAGGGGTGGGTGTAGAAGTACACCTCACCCATACTAAAGCACCACAGATATGAATTAATGCATATACTTCATGTTCATTACAATCGATAATATAATAATTCACAAACCAATCGATTCCCATGAATTTAAATAATAGTATATTATTGAAAAAATCCGCGATAACAATCGATGACATGGCCCGACATGACATGCCAAACTGACATTAACATCTCTGTCAAACAGTATAACGTGGTGATATTAAATATTCAACGCTGGCCACACATCGCGATCGCGGTTTTAATTGAACTGGTAACATTGACGCCAGATTATTTATATTAATGAGTTGCACTGTTGCGTTTTAAGCTGTATTATTTTTTCTTTTTTACTCGGCTATTTGATAAGCTAAGAAAAAAATAGTTAATGGATATATCATCTAAAAGCCAGATGCTTTTTTATGCGTGGATTACTATTAGATGATATAGATAGTATTGCACTGTCTGCCTCTAAAAATATATAGCAAAGCGCGTACGATTTGGAATAGGTTTTATTGGAAGTTCTAGCAGTATTACGCAGTACATAATGTATATATGTATCTGGAAAAGTTCCCACTATACTACACCAGTGTTGTCTCTACTACGCGGGTCGTAATAACCGACCAATGCTTATCGCTTCGAAATACTGACCGATACTAAAAATAACAGGCAGTTAGCTAATTGTATCATCAAAAACAAATGCAACTCGATATTTTTTTCATCGGAAGTTGAAATGTCAAAAGTCCCGCGTCTTCCCACACCGGTTATTAGTCGCACAGATAACAACCGCGATAGGTCGGTGACAGCTGCCCTCCGCTCCCATGGCCGACCAAATCAACCAATCGCAACATTATTCTTACAAATTACTTCGATTGTAAAAACAAACCGCATTACGTTCAAATCTGGAACGTTGTGTTCGATTGACGTTTCGTTATCTACGGTTTGATCAAAATTGACAGCAGTCAATTGTTTTGATAATAAATTATCATTAATCATTAAGTAATTTATTGGGAGATATAAAAAGATTTGTAGTTGCTGGTAAAATAAAGTATTAGATTTTGTGTCGGCTTTTTTCTTTTAATAACATGCATGAATTGTAAGGCGTGAGAACCTGGATTTGAGTCTATTACGGATATTTTTTTCTTTATATCTCCATTGAAATACATATAAGGATATTTTTTAAATCTTTATTATAAAAATATTTATCTGTCATTGCACCATAAAAATAGGTATAATTGTTCGAAACCTATTGAAAAGTGCTCAGCATATCTATCATTATGCTAGGCCGCAATTTTTGACCTTTAAATTGAAGTTAGGTAAATTCTAACCCATAGCGTAAATAAATAAATAGCAATTAAAAATATTTTTTAGATTATCGTGATAGAAGGAGTGATAGACTATCAGATATCTATCCACAAAAGACGATATGCTCATCTTTTCATCTGGAACAAAATTGAACAAGATCAAAGCTCACTCGCAGCCCATAACTCGCAATCTCATAACTCATTTGACACAAAACCACTTGGGAATTCACAATATCGAATCCAATACGTATGCATAGACCGTTCTACTTTAATATTGGCGCTATAGAATCGAGTGATTAATGGGTATACCAATATGCAATTTGGAAACAGTTTTAGAATCGATTTAATATAATAACACCTATTGACCAAGTTACATCGCCTTTTACTTTTCCGCGTTCATATTTGAATGTTGAAAAGAACTGGATTTAATCGATTTAGAAACGACCTCCTTTGTTACAAAAGTTTAAAATTGGATATATCCTTAACGGAATTCGGTAATCCATTTTGTGAACTAGAGCATGTTTTTAATGGTATCAAAACGGTCTCCGTTCCGGTTTGAATCGGAAATAACAGGTTTTCCGCTAGTGAAAGAGTGTTGAGAATTGATTCGGTAGTTCCAAGGACCGCCCTTAGCTGTGTGATGTTTCAAAATAATAAGACTGGTTTCAAAACTAATAAATACCATTAATTATCCACTTCATTAAATGAACAATATTTACGTGAGTTGTCAAATTCAAATCGCAAGCACACGCCTCTAGTTATTCGAAGTTATGTGTCATCAGCCCGTATACGTCCTACTGCTGGGCACAGGCCTCCTCTACAACTGAGAGGGTTGGCGAACAAGCTATGTGCATATTCATAAATTATCAAATGATTTAACAGTGAAGGAAATCATTGTGAGGACGTCTTAGGAGGAGTTCTTAATTAGGAATACTTTCAATTTATGAAATCTAGTAATACGTATATATACACATACTAACTTAGGTGTCTGGAAGAAATTGTAGCTAGCGATAAGACCGCCTGTTGTAATTATTTTTTTCAAAGTTGTATATCTTATTTATGTTGTATTTACTTGTATAGTGTACAAAATAGCGTAATAAATAAATTAATAACGTATTGTCAGTTTAGGCGTGGCGGAGGTGTGTTTCTAAACCCACGATTCGGCAACTCAGTTTTTATATTAACTCGTTTTTTGGGCACATTTCCCTCCGAATGGCTACTGTCAAAATGACAATAATTTTATTTTGAACTACATTTCCACAAATAAATTAGTTTAATAATTTTACTCCATAGTCATAGCAATACTATACAAAATGATCTAGAAATGTTTTAACAGTTATCGAATCGCGGAGGAAGACGCGTAAATCGTAAGTGAGATCTCAAACACTAATAAACTCGGACGGGGCTTCGTTCAAACCCGGCCATTTCCATGTAACAGATGACATAATGGATGTACCCAACAGGCATGTAATGCAGTGAGAATGGAAGCGTTCCTTATGCATCACTACTTTTAAAAAAACGTTTTTTTTTTTCAAATATTTTGAATTTTACTGGTGATCAGTCACATTTTACAACCGTAGCATGGAATTTACAAATAGGCTAAGTGCCAAAAAAAGCAAATTTTAGATTTTACCTTTCATAGTAGCTACGTTGTAATTACAGACAATCCATTTCAAAGGTGCAAAAGGCCAACAAAAAATTATTCTAATTTTGGGAATGTTTCAAAGATGGCGTTGGGTCTAAGTGCCAAACATTTTTTCTTTACAAATGGGTCGTGCGTGTATCCGATCGTAGTATTTTTCTACAGTGTGATAAAGACTTTGGAGTCATAGAAAAAAAGAAAAAAGGTTATGAAGAATTATGTACCTCAGGACTTAAAAAAAGTAATTTTTGGTGCAAAAATACAACACAATTTTCCCAATTAATTGATATTGCAAGTGACATAATTGTGATTAAAACACTGAATATCTCAACAGCATCTCGGTTGTTACTTGTTAGTAAGGGAAGATAAGCCAGGTGTAGTGCACATGAAAGAAAATTTTGCAGACTTGGAGCCATGGAAAGAAATAAATGTATTGAAAAGAGGGAAATTGTTATTATATTATACTATTTTGGACAAAATGTGGAGTTACATAGACTTGTAGCTAAAAATAATATAAGTAGAGAAAAGAAGAAGGACTTAGAAAGTCTGATCGAATAGGTACTTGCCAGAAAATTGACAAGAATTCTACAGGAATTCCGTGTAATAATTAATTATTTCAAAATATTGGCACTTAGCTCCAATAATAATATAATTAATATGGCACTTAGCCCCAATAATAATATAATTAGTATGCACTTTGCCCCAATAATAGTATAATCAGAATTGTACTTAGCCCATATGTAAAGAAAATATATTGTTTTTAACCCATTTCTTTATTGGCTAAAATACTAATGATTTGTCTTCAGAAATAACTTACATCTAATGTTATTAAATGGTACATGTCTGAACAGTACCTGTTTGATATATATTATCATATTGTTAAGCCAAATAAAACGTTGATTAAAAAACTATTACATTTTTATTTAATTTCTCCATAATTGTATTTTGGCACTTAGCCCATTTGTAAATTCCATGCTTCAATCGTAATCGCAAAATAAAGGACATGCATGCATGAAATTCATATAAATTAAGTATCTCGTGGTTTTGCTAAAGCATATGTCGATTTAATCTAGGTCATTTAGAGAGCAACGAGCATGATCTCTCTTTTTGGCACAATTTTACCCGTCCGATAATACAAAGGCTGATTACGCAGAGTATTGACGTAGGTCACTATGATGGAATTAATATCTTATGTAGATCTTTGAAAAATTGTCAACAGATTTAAGAACTAGAATAAAATGTAGAAATGACTTAAATTATTTCGATCCAAGTTATAAAGAGATGGCTATGAATGGGCGGATAAAGGGAAGGCCATTGTTAAAGTATAATGTAAAAATAAGCTAATAAAAGTTAGTTAAAAAAATCCTGCGAAATTGCATTTATAAAAAAATCTATTTTTGATAAATTTGCCCCCACCGCTCCACCCAACTCCACTCCCGATATCGAATATAATTTCCAATATGTTTTATGAACCGGCTTTACGGTATTAAGAGGCGAGTAATAATATTGACAATATAATCCAGGGGGCGACCATAAACTGAATATTATCGGTGCAAATCCGACTTAAGTTGCGAAAATCCTACTATTAATACCATACCGAACACCTCTAGCCATTTGATATAGGCGACGTGTTTATACATCACGGTTATTTATGTCGCGCCAATATTTTAATGTTTATCGTTTAATATTTGACGTCTCTATGTGATTGGCTATATGATTTACCTTGCTTTACAAAAATTTTAAAAATACAAATTTGAAAATCGAATGTAATTTGACATTTGACACAAAAATATATAAAACCTTTTTGATGTAGGAATAAAACTCGAAATAATAATAAGATTAAACTAACAGTCAAACTTATAGTTTCTACTATGCGTAAATTAAAATTAAAAAGTTGTGTTGCCGGCATAAACTTAGTAGAAGCTAGCTTTACGTGGGAATTAGATACTTCTAGAAACATAACATATAGATCACACGAACAATTTTCTTGATGCCGAGATCATAATTTTTCTTACAAATATGACGGAGATTGACTAGACAAAATGTTTTTAATGCATCATTAATTTATATATTCTCTAACAGAAGAAGATTCTAAAGAATATGACGTTAATCCACCAATGAAAAAACAATGATGTACAAGCCAGTGTTATCACAGAAGTAAACAACAAATCTGATGGATAGTGAACACCGCTATCCCAGTGGCGGTACTTCCATAGAAGCCCAAACGCCCAGTTAGTCTTACAAATTCCCGAAAAATAATCTTTAAGCTTTTAATATTTATCTAACAAAAGTAATTTAAAACAATAAACAAATATGAATTAGACATTATACAATTAACGTCTAACGTTTTTGGGCTTCTGTGGAAGCACTGCGCTATCCATAAACACCCACATGACGCAAGAAATGTCGGTTCCGTGCAAGACATCATGAAATAATAAAGTTAAAGTATGGGAGAAACAAATAAGAAAGGACGTAAAGACAGTTAGATCTTTAGTAATAGCTTCAAAAGAGATATTGTATATTACTGTAATCGCACTATTTGTGATAAATTTATCAAATCGAACAAACATTTCAGATTCGCTATTTCTTGCCGTATAAAGCTATACACAATGTTTTTGATCTAATCTTGGAAATATGCTGTATTTAGCGAAAAAAAAACATCGAAACTATGGTTTAAAATGAACGGAATAGAAGAATAAACTCAGCAATAGAAGCCTGTGGGTAATTTATGATGCATATATAAACACTTAAATTAATAAGTTGTAAAACACAAATTAGGTACTACGATTTAACTCTTTAAACTGATGATAACATAAGAAATACAAGATTACATAAAATAATACGACCACGGCAATATTTTTCAAACGGCAATTCGCTTACACGATGATAATGTCATGGCAATAAATAACTGTCTAGTAGAAGCTTTCTTACAAGAATCACCTTCGACGCCGTACACACGTTCCTAATAAATCATCACAAATAGCACTATACAAATTATAACCTCAAACTTTTGACATTAACAGCCATTAATAGGACAAATTAATATTTCCCTAATTACCAAACATAAAAAGCAGCTGCATTTAAATCCTGTCATTAATATTG
The DNA here is from genome assembly GCA_907164795.1 of Hemaris fuciformis. Lineage (NCBI taxonomy): Eukaryota > Metazoa > Arthropoda > Insecta > Lepidoptera > Sphingidae > Hemaris > Hemaris fuciformis. The sequence continues at coordinate 6,057,049 of OU015454.1, forward strand.
CGTTGGAACAACACTTAAAGTAAATACACAATAAGATTTAACATCACAAGACAAATTAGTAACCTCCGCCAACTGGCGTCGACTTCCTCGTCTTAAGCGTTTTTTTGCGTAACTAGTAATTTTTCCCCACCATAATTACATCCTATTTTCCATCTAGAATCATTCTTAATGAGTTCAGCGAGCACGCTGACCTATTTATCATGTAAAAAACATGTCAACTCCTAGACTAGCACCTGCCGCATTAAGGAGAAACGTCATCTCAAATTAATATCGAATCAATTCGTCATTAACGGGTCTCACGCCCCGGCAAATTATCTTTCACCCCATCAGGAAGGTGGAAAGTCTAATAGAAATCCGTAATAAGAAACGTTAATCGTGAGCGCGTTTGTGCGGACAGTTACTGCCATCTTGCGGCGATTCGCGTAGCGGGCGCGTGCAAAAACCCATATTGGAACTGTCAAGGAATGATTGATGCGACGGTGTAAAGCAAAAACGTCGCACGGTGAACCGAGCGTTCCGTGACGCGGCGAGGGAATGTAGCGGTCTGCCGGCTAGAGGCTACTTGTGTTGCCGTTTTGTTCGTGTTGCGAACGCGTAACATACACCTATTGTGAACGGTGAATGGTTTATTATCTGCCGCGCGATTAAGCAGACACATCCTACACTCAGATACTATTTACGCAGAATCGCAATTAGAAGCATACATCTTCTCGTCAAATAGTTATTCCAAATGCTATGTATTTAATTACGAAGCTATGTTATATTATTATTTGAAATTTATATTATTTTATAATTTGGTTTAACATTCGTTTAAATTACAATTAACAATACGAATACCAAATTGATCAAGTATTATTTATGTTTAAACTAGGACATTAAAACGATATCAACCATTGGAATATAATGAAATTATGCTTCAAGGCAAACCGGCCTATATATACCAAAGTATAAATTGGCTATGAAAGGGCTCAACCGCTTCAAAAATCATCATCATAGAAGACTTTTACAATCTGGTAGCCATTGCCGCTTTGACGTTAATCCATAAATTAAATCATAATTACTATTGTTATCAAATATTGCCTCGTGGTCTCCCGGTACAAGTATGTGCCGTGCGATCTAGAGGTCCTGGGTTCGATTCCCGGGTCGGCCGGTTCGGTCGGGTTTTTCCATTAGGAAATTCTCAGTAACAGCACGGAGTCTGGGAATGTGCCCGAAAAACGGCAATAGGCTCGCCCCCTATTACGTGGGATTGATACATACCTGGCGAAATGTGGGTGCAGAAATGCACCTCTGCCTACCCCTTCGGGGAATACAGGCGTGAGTTTATGTATGTATGTATCAAATATTACAATTAAACGACAAAAAAATGAAAAGGGTTGTACTTTTTCCCTTGTACTGCTATTAAGTTACGTTATATTGATTGTTAGATGGAGCCTTATAAAATTATTTTCTAGTACAGAAACAAATATAAACCACGAGCTTTAACGTTGAAAAGGGTTAGCCCATATTCCACTTTCATCTGTGGCGTAGTTGCTTATTAACAGACGTAACTTCAAAAACACAGAGTTTTATACCTAGAATACGAACCGGCGATGACCGAGGTTATCTCAACAGACCACACGATTAATTAATCCTACCATGCACTTTGTAAGTGCGCACTTGCATTAAATAACGTAACGGTATACGTAAACTTAAGATGTCTTGAATTAAGTCTTTAAATGATTTGAAAAATTAGAAATACATATTTATGTACGTGATTGAAAGTGATCTTAAGATGAATGACAATTTTACGTGTGACTACCGCAGATCTTCTTTGCATCCAAAGCGAAAATGGGAAGAAAGTGAAAACATCTGTTTCCGTTGCACACTATTTATTTTTCTTTTATTTTTTGACAGCCCCGTGGCGCAGTTGGCTAGATACCAGCTTGCGAAACGAGAGGCCGCGGGTTCGATCCCCGCACCGAGACAAATGTTTGTGTGATCCACAATTATTTGTTTCGAGTCTGGGTGTATGCGAGACCGAAAAGTCTCTCGTAGTTTCTGATACCCACGACACAAGACTTGTATCTTAGTGTGGGATCAGAACCATGTAGGTATGTATGTGACTGTTGGGTGTATACAAATAAATATACAAATACAAAAATTTCTTTGTGTCATTAGAATGCCGATCAACTATCCAAAGCGATTTAAACTTCCCGCTGCAGGATATCTTGTAACAGCCAAAATGCGCGTGAAAGGCATTAAGAAATTTTAGACAAGGATCAAGCCTACTTGAATTCCGGAGTCGTGCTAAGTGTTATTGATCTTTGTTTGGGTTGGCTTTAGACTCTAATAAAACGTCTAGCTTTACAAATGTGTAGAAATACACCTCTATCTACCTTTTCGGAAATACCAGTCTGAGTGTATATATTTAGAATGAGAGCCCAACATAGTCGACCATTTTTCTCACAGACATATTTGCAATACTTTCTTGCTCTCGAATCATTACTTTATTCTCTACGCTTTCAATATATCGCTTTTCAACGACATATCAGTACAATGTCTCATGATTGTCATTAAAAAAAATAGGTGCAAAAATGGGTGCGTGTCCTTATGTACGCGCGTGAGAAGTTATATTAAAAATAGTTTTTAATAGCATGCAAATAATTAATTACAATAAATATTTAACATTAATAATATAAATATATTTAGTATTCATCATCAGCCCATATACGTCCCACTGCTGGGCACGGACCTCCTCTACCATTGAGAGGGTTTAGGCCTTAGTCCACCACGCTGGCCTAGTGCGGGTTGGCGGACTACACACCTAAGAAATTCCTAAGAAATTTTAGGTGTGCAGGTTTTATCACAATGTTTTCCTTCACCGTTAAAGTACGTGATAATTCATTGTGAATACACACATAACTTCGAAAAGTCAGAGGTGTGTGCCTGGGGTTTGAACCTGCGACCGTCGAGATTCTCGACCGCGTGCCCAAACCTCGAGGCCATCACGACTTTAGTATTATTTATAATAAATAATAATATTTTAATTTATAGTTACCCTAAATTATATTGGAGCACATAGGCAGCTTGATCCTGTTACTTTTGTGTTACAGTGATGCGCGCGCATCTTAAAATTTCACTATCATCATTTTTTCATGACGCGTCTAAAGAAGTATAAGTTCATTAATATTTATTTATAGATCATTCGACATGTCTTTTCATTTTATTTGCTTTTCGTTACGATATGAAATTTTTATTCCCAAATTACTTAGTACTTAGGTTACCAACAGTAAGTAGCGACGATTTGAAATTGTAATCCCCAAACTATTTAAGAGTTACATGGGTTAAACTACTAGTGGAATAGAAATATTTTACTTACTACGAAAGTTGGTAGTCGTAACGCTGTAAAATATTAATTTTCAAACTATGTAACAGGCAGAGTCACTCCTCTGTTCGTAAAATTACCGCTATACGGGATCCTGCTATAGCCATAACCCGGCTTAGAACAATCGGGGATAATAATATGAACTCTTGAAAATTAATTGGAAACATTATGGGCAGCCAATACTCTTTTGTACACCAAAATGCACTATTTATTCTATATCGTTAAAAGCAACCTAATGCATAAAAATTCCAAAATACTTAAAAAAATCAGATAATCACACTAATTTCCGGAATCGCATATGTTTGATTGGACCAATGAGCTGCCAATTACCGGCTTGAACATAGGAAATCCATTAGATTTTTTAGTAAAACCGCCTCGTGGATAATTATACGTGTTATAAGTAGCCAGTCAAATATAATGTGTAAATGATAGGGTCCGAGGAATTGTGAAGGAACGCTCTCGAGGCATCAATTTTAACGCCCAACCTGCAATTACGGCATTAGATTCCGAATCGATATTTTATTGAATGATTTTAGCGCCATCTTGCGACTTTTTAGGTAAGGACGCAGGGGTGGATTGGGATATTAACCCATTCCTCCCTACTGTCCTATTTTTAGGACTTTACATTCAACATTTTTCTTTTATTTGTCAGGGCTCCTATTTTTATTGTTTCTGATGAGATTCGTAATTTTACAATATGTTTCTAATAAAATATTTTTTTCCGCTGTGAAAAATGTTAAGGTGATTCTAATGTAATTTTTTCAAATTGATATTTTTTGTCGACTAAGGAAAAGCATTATGACCTGATTTCATATATCGCGAAAAAAATCTATTTTTTTTTTCTCATACTATTTTTACTTAATGTTCTAAGAACTTAATTTATACTTAATTTATATTTCATCAAAAAAAAATACAATGTTTTCAATGCTTGGGAAGTAATGGGTTAAACATAATATAGCAACGGCATTTTGCTCATTGGAGAAATTATGTTAAATATATACTGACTTATGGACTGAGGCCTAACCCTAGGCTTTAGAGGAGGTCCGTGCCCAGCAGTGGGACGTATATGGGCTGATGATGATGATGCTTGTGGATGGTTTCTTGTTACAGTTAAAGTTGGAATAGACTTTTTTTAATACAAACAACTAAGATTTTGATTATATATTGTGGTTTCTTGTTATTCGATACTCCATTAGGACTTTACTAGTTTCACCGTCAAATTGACTAAAAAAATATAATTTTGTAAAAAGGCTGGCGACGGTACTCATACGAGTATATGTCTAAACAACATGTGATGTTATATGATAATGATCATGAACTTATTTTCTAGTATAGGTTCAATATAATAGTATTTTTAACAACGATAGAATTTGTAAAAAACTGCAACTTTATTTAAAAAATTATAACCTAGTGTTTAAGCAACAGAGATCCTCAGGGTACTATTAGCCACCTTCAATAGTCGTTAATCCCATCCTCGAACAAATTAAAAGTCAGTCCATACATATGTATATATAATTATGTATTTTTTTTAAATACAGGTGGGTCACAAGCCACACAGACACATCGCTCGCGTCAATTCGTCCCTGGTCGAAAGGACGTTCACATGAAGCCTTATAATTATATTGATGCGTCGGAACATTTTGTTGTCACAACATTTTCGGAGCGTTTCGTAAAAAAATACGATTCTAATATGTTATGTATTTATTCGCAATCTCGCGGTAATCGTCCTATAATTTAGTTTTGGAATATTTTGATGGATTTCGCTTTTTTTCTATAAGTAGATCATGCGATATCTCTGATAGCTTAAAGGTGCACTGTTTGAATATAATGCGTAAGGTTTACCGTATCGCGCTATCAAGAAAGTCGTGGTTTCAAATCCTAATTACACACAGAACACCTGTATTCGTTTGTTATTCAATATGTGTATTAAAGAATGTATTTAATTAAAAAAATGCCATTTAATTTCCTAAAAACGCTTCAAAATACATGTATCGTGGATGTTACATTTTTATGCTAAAATTATTTTTATATCAAAAACTGTAGATACCTACTATCTTAAACATATTATGATAATTGCCATGATTAGCACAAATTAAAACACTTTCTAGTCTCATCAAACAACACCCCAATTACTTCTGGAAACCATCAAATTTCATGTCGTCTGACCAACAACACAACAGACAAAACAACACACTGAAACCCACAATCCCCGAACTTTATTACTGTAGGAATTTTTCATTAAGTTACCTATCTTTACACTCAACGTAGGCAATAATCGGTGAAATGAAAAACCCGTGAGATCCGCCAGGTGGCGCCCGTAATGACTTGGCTTACTCGGCTTTGCTCATTAAACGATAGTCGAGTGTACCTATCGAAATATCAGATTCTACCTATCTGCTGTTTAATCTCTACAACGGTGGCAAGACTGCGCATATCCATGTTATTCGGTCTTATCTAATGGTGATATTGGGCTTTCTGCTACTGGCGTTCGGATACGCGAGTGTGGAAACGCATCTTTACATAGAAAATATGTTGTATTTTTTGTATGTACAGTTTTGGTTAATTAGTAAATTATTTGTTTTGAATGCCTTATTGGTCATATATAATTATAATTTGCGTGTGATACGGAGACCCTGGTGTTGGTTCCCGAGTCAAACAAAGTCTCAAGTTTACACGTTAAAGAAAAGTTAAATAAATACACCCAACAGTCACATACATAGTTCTGACCCCACATTAAGATACGAGTCTTGTGTCGTGGGCATCAGAAACTACGAGAGACTTTTCGGAGAAATATTTGTGGATCACACAAACATTTGTCTCCGTGCGGGGATCGAACTCGAGGCCTCTCGTTTAACAAGCTGGTGTCTAGCCAACTGCGCCACGGGGCTGTCAAAACAGACTCGGCCCCTATTACATGACATTTAAATGTAACCGATACCCGCACCGAGACAAATGTTCGTGTGATCCACAATATTTTCGGGTCTGGCTGTTTGTAAGACCGAAAAGTGTCTCGTAGTGTCTGATACCCGCGACACAAGACTCGTATGTTCGTGTGGGGTCAGGACTATTGGGTGTATTTATTATTACAGATAAATTTAATCTTCATTTTTTAAATTTTACCCAAAAAAACGGGACTGAAGGCAATACAAAAAAAATACTATATACAAGTATGAATACAACTCCTTTACAATTTTACATCGGAGACTGTGTTACTTTCCACGCAGATTAACTTATTTACTCAAGAAGAATTTCAAAACTGCAGACAGTTAACAGTTGTCGTACGCTCCTAGTAAAAAGCGTCGTGCTATAAACCGTGTGTAAATGACGGATTCTTGGTAAATCGTAACTGAACGTCATGATTAAATTGTCATTATGACAGATATCCGGCATTGGCGACCGATTGGCGCAGCGGCTATCAGAGTTTTCTGCGTTAAAATGATGTAGGTTGTAATTTTGTTTAAGAAATTTTATATTTTTATATATTTTTTTTACTTATAAGTGTTACTTGTGAGGATGAAATCTCAAATCACGATTATAAAAACAGTTAATGTATGACAAGTTGACAGACCTGGCGTCTGAAGAAAAGCGAAATTCAACATTCTATGTGCTGATTGGGGAGAATTAATACAATTAACTCATTCCAGGCGACCTATCAATACCAGGATATCTAAATAGAGATAAATAAGCTAAACAATAAGACACAAGAAATAATAATATAAGCATAAGTTTTTTTCAAGTGATAAAAGTAAAAAAATAATCTCCTACAGGACATAATATCAACAGAAACTGTCCAGCAATGCAAAATATAACTAGAAAGACTATATTATAATACAAAGAAAAGCTATTAGTGGATTGAATGGTACAATATGTAATCTCTTTCAACACGTAACTCGTTTCCGGAAAGTTAATAACTCTTTTATGGGGCAATGTATACGCTTCTATAACAAACTTCCGAGGGCTATTAGGGAGCTTCCCTTGACAAAGTTTAAGAAATCAATTAAAGATTAGCTTTACAAAAAAGCATACTATAAAATTTCAGATTTTATTGAAGATAATAAGCCCTGGGGGTAATGTAAATTGATCGGAGTTTTGTTTTGTTGCTATAGTTTGTATCGTTATGACATTTACAATGTAAAATTTAATAATGTAATTAAAAAAAAAAGACATTTATTGCTATTTAAAAAAAAATTACATGTCGTGTTGCTGAGGGAATTTCTTGCCGTTTCTTCTCCATAGCTATAACACGTTTCGAAGCGGCAATAGTTTAAAAATATTAAAAAGTGTAAAATTGACGATTCAAAAGAACTTGTAGAAGTCTATTTGAATAAAGATAATTTGACTTTGACTTTGACTTTGAAATACTACTAAAATATCCAGGGCCAACTCTACTGTCCACCTTGTGACCGGGTATTTCAAACCAAATTCGGCTTAGCAAGCCACATTAGGGCCCATGATCGTAAATAGTAGTCAGGGTCGCCGTCACCGAAATCGGTGAGGAGGGCTATATATGTATATACTACTAGAAAGTATAATAAAATATTAAATAATAACTGATTCTTTGTCAACAGCAAGTGGCAACTCCGACGGTGGTGAAGAAGATCCTAAGGTTGAAGCAAGAGAACCCGGGGATGTTTGCGTGGGAGATTCGGGAGAGGCTGCTGAGCGCGAGAGTGTGCGAGCCCCACTCCATCCCCTCCGTGTCTTCTGTCAACAGGATTTTGAGGAACAGCGGGCTCGCGTGGAGTGATGAGGAGTCTAGAGCTGCTCATGGTAAGGGAGATTTTTGGTATCTTTTTAGGTCATAGATATGACGCTTTTAATGTTATTGCCTTTGAAGCGAAAGGTCTTTAAAATAGCATACACGCCAGTATCCCCGAAGGCATAGAGGTGCATGCCTACACTTCACGAACTTTTTTTAAGACCCAAGATATAGAAAACAAGCTTCTTGCTGGACAATTGCCAGACTTGATAATGCTACTAAAAATGATATCGGTCAATTAAGTGGCGTCCGTATTGGCCAGTCTCGATTTGAAATTAGGTTCAAAATCTAGGTCTGATGTAGGTCAAAAATCGAAACTAAAATCTGCTATACAAATCCGGCTCTTACACCGCATACATTGTAAAACCCATACCGGCCGAAGAGGCGTTGTGAATAAACAATTTCCAATAATAGCAGCGCGTTATCAGAGGCCCATTAGCCGACGTCACAAAGTGTAATTTCAATATTAAATCGAAATTAATAACGCTGCACCCGTCGCTCGATTACCCACAGCAAAAAGTTGTTTTCCGCTTCAATTACACCCACGTCATAGTTTTAATATCTCTGGCTTGATGCATTATATGCCACCCAACAGTGGCGGTACTTCCATAGAAGCCCAAATGCCCACCTTGCCTTACAAAATTCCGAATTTAAATCTTTATTTAACAAAAGCAGTTTGACATATAAATGAGAATATTCTGACCCCACAATAAACAATTATAAACGAGACATTACACAATTAACGTGTAACGTTTTTGGGCTTCTATGGAAGTACCGCCACTGCCACCCAATAATCATGCGTGTTCAGATGTAGACAAGACTCTGGCTGTGAAGCTAGAGTTTTCTTTTTTGGACCAGTACGATTTTTAGTATCATCAGCAGCCAATATACAAGTGCTATGCTGGAAATAGGCCTTCTTCAACAATTTCCATAGAGCCTTTTTAGAAACGGTCGGGAGTAACGATTTCTTGTTAGTTAAATTTGTATGGGCAGCGTAGAGGCGTATAGGTACGTGTCGTCAGTAAATTAAAGTTTGGTTATTTACGTCGACCACGATATAATTTTATCTTAAAGATTAATCGTGATTATTAATCTGGCTCATTAAATAAAGTGGAATTAAAATTAGATATTCTAGTGAAATTGTGTGATTATTGGACCTTTAAAGTAACATAATACAATTAAACTATCGCTTACAATTAATGGATATGCTTAATATAGCATGAAACTGCTACTATTTTTAAAATAAAACCTTACCTACTTAATCACTCATCACTCCAAATGAAAATATCGGCTCATTATTGCCCGCGTGTCGCGTATCAGTTTTAACTGTTACGACAATCCGCGTCCGCCACTGTAAATAAATGATTAAATATAAGTACGATAGGTAATATTTTGTCCAACATATCAGAAATCACGATTATTAAAGACCCTAAAGAAAATATAAGGGAATGAATAAAGACAAAATCAAGTAACACTAAACTTTAATGATAGACTAATTTGAAATTACTTAACAATTTGACACTATTCGATCAGATAAGCAAACGAATTTGTTTATTTAATTAATCAATGTTAGATTTATTAAAATTTAAATATTCCACATACATAAACAGCTCATAAATCGAGCGGACAATAAATTAATGGCCAGACGACCCCTACTGCGAACAGGTGTGAGGAAGTCATGAGTAACTCTTTCCATTGTGAGACTGGATTTTACTGCCTAATTACTGTAATCGATGTTGAAATTATCAGGTATTTTTGATTACTGGAGACATTTCATCGCGTATACCGATAAAATCTATAATTTGAGTTACTCCATTATTATTTTTTACACGTTAATTGATGAATTTGTCATTTAGCACTACTTAATTACAGTTTGGTTTTACAGTTGTGTTTTGCCCGTAGATCTGCAATTATCATTCACACTACATCTTTGATAGAATGCTTGAACTTTAAATTATTGGTCTGGGTTTTTTGTTTTGTCTGCATTAGCGTTTATTTCACAAAGTAATCAGTATCTAATAAAGAAATCAATACACCCAACTGTTCTTACTTCTTGAAATCGAACCCGGCGCTAACCACCGCTAAGTATATATATATATATATATATATATATAAATCACAAATAAGAGGAGATAAATCATAACACAGATGTAATACCGAATATTAAATATATTTCTTATGTCATTCCATCTTAATCTTTTTTTTATATTTATCGTCAAGAAGTCATCACTTTAGTATAAATCATATTGTCTTTCGTCCTTAACGTTTGCAAGATATTTTATGTCCCCCAAAGCCTATCGCCGTCCACTGCTGAACGAAGGCCTCCCCAAATAGGCCGCCGACCATCCCGGTCTTGAGCAGCCCTTAGCCATCCGCTACCCGCCACCTTTCTCAAAGTTTTTATACATTCATAATTATGAATGAATGGAAGCTTTTATTACCAACCTCGCTCACAGTCGCAAATTTTCTGTTACAGAGTCTTACCCACAACCAGAACTCCAGCCGAACATGATAGACTACATGTCTTTGAAGACTTTACCAGCGACACCGTTGACGTCACAGCAAAATCCTCCCTACTTCGCTCATTCAGCGGTTCGAGTGCCCCCTCCACAACCTTCAGAGCCCCACATCTATGACAGGAGACTCGCTACATCCTGGCTGTTAGCCAACCAAGTACAAGCACAGGGATTATTGAAGCCATACCCAATTTCACCATGGCAGAGGATCATGATGCCATACCACACGGACTCAAAGAACTTCTCGCCTTACGCACTGAGTCTGCATAACGACTTATTGACCAGAATCAATACAGATGAAGTAAAATCTGAGAACTCAGAGCATATTTCCGTAGAAACCAGCGATGATAGTACAGACAGACCTGATACAGAAGAACAGGAACGTAAAACACCAACAGAGAAGGAAAAGAAAAAGAATCCGTACTCCATAGAGGAATTACTGAAGAAACCTGACAAAATGGTCTCGTCGACTCCCATCGGCTTCCAGAACTTTCTTAGACAGCCAAGTGGCAGTATGGTAGAATATCAGAATCAAGAAAAAGATAGTAATAGGAGTTCTCCAGCAAGTTTTTGTTCAGTTCAGAGCGGTGTATCAAACGATTGTTTCTCGGAGACCGCTAGTTCGGAAATAAAGGCAGGAAATTAATGAGCAATTAATTCCTAGTTGAAATGTATAAGTAATACAAATTAAGGATATAATTTCTGTTTAAAAATGAATAAATCATGAGCGCCATTAATCATCAATGATGATTACAGAATAGAAAGTAGTAATTTAGTGTATAACTGTTGCCATAATTGCCCATTATTTATAAATACAAATGAAACATTCTGTAATGAACCTTTAGTTTAGTAAATGATCAGCTTTGAAAAATATATTATTCATTATTTGATTATGATTCTGTGATATTGTAGAATATTTTAAGTTAGGTTTAGATGTTTAGAATTTGAATTAGTTGTTAATAAATCGACTACAGATCTTGGTAACCTCATAACATTTCCTGTGAAAACTACGCATTCCTTACCGTAACGTTTAAAACAACATAGAAAATATATTATTTCATGCTTTTAGGCGTTTGTTTAAGCTAATAAATATTATAGTTTTAATATGTAAATATTGTAATGTAGTTTCACTATTTGTTATTTATAAAAATGCACAATAAACCAAATAATAAAAATGTTTTTGTATTACTGATTCGGAAAAATATATAAATGCATACGCATCCACCTCTATACTAAAGGAGTATACAGAAGCGTAATTTCACCCACGTTTCGAAAACAGTGTTTTAACTCACTATAATAGAAGATCGGGCATTTATCTTTTTATTAATAAAATCTCCAGTCATAGCTCGGAGTTTCCATACACGCCTAATAAACAAAAAATACCTAAGCTCTCCCACTTTAACACGACAATGTACCTAAGTGTAGATATAATGTAGGTATGTATATACTTATTGCTTCCGCCTGCATTATCGGGAATATCGGTGTGAAAGCGTATGTAAGTGTAGGTAACTATATCTATGTAGGTAACTGAAAAAAAAAATACATAGACGAATTGATAAACCGCCTCCTTTTTTTGAAGCCGGTTAAAAATTGGTAATGTACGCACTGCTATTATTGGTCGGCTTTCTTCATATAGCGGTGGCTGTTTATTTTAAATTTACATCATATATTTATACTAACATATAAAAATAGAAACACTCACGTCTGTATCCACAAAGGCAAAAGTGTATTTTGCACCCACTTTTCGCTAAGTGTTTTTAAGTATCACTTAATGATGGACGAGTCAATTGCCGTTTTAAGAGCAAAAGTTATCGACTCCGTGCTGCTACTGAGAATATTTTAACCAAAAAATCTATTGAAAAATACCTATAACCTTTTTATCGACCTGACAATCGAATTCATTAAATTGAAATTGAATTGAATTGAAATTGAAATTTATTTCGTAAAAACATATACATTTTTGAGTATCAACAGGTCCCAATATAGGCAAGCCCGTAGCTTGGGTACCTGTTTAATTACATCAACGAGTTAAATAGTACATTAGCTTAAAGACAATACAAATAAAAGTGAAACAGTTTCAATCATCTTAAAAATACGTTAACAAAATAATATAAAATAAAACAAAGCAAAACAAAACAAAATACAACAAATAAGTAATTTAAATATGTGTGTGCGTGTGTGTGTGTTTGTGTGTACATGCGTGAGGGTGTGTGTGTGTGTGTGTATTGAAGTATTGTATTCAATGAATAATTTTAAATATATCTTCAATTTGGTCATAGGACATTTTAATTAGCAAGCTTTGCAATTTGGATTTCATTTCATACTGTGTACAGCTTAGAAAATTATATATTTTCAGCATAGAATTGTAAATTCGGGGATGAATACAGTATGGGTGTCGTTGTGCAAAAACAGATTTAGTTGCAGGAATGGGAATCTTTGGTATACGTTTATTTTGTAGTGTGGACAATTTACCGCGATTTTGAGCATGAACTTTTATTACGACATTCCTAATGAAAAGTTTGCGAACACTTAGTACTGATGTTTCTGCGTATAATTTTTCGGTAGGGAAGTGAAAAGGCTTATTCAGCATTGTCTTTCTATTAGTCTGGAATGCATGCCGAATACTTACACCACAGGACGAATGAAGTGATCCGTATATTCAATGATGCTATATTCATATAATAACGTAAAGCTATGGTAGGTACATAAAGGCACCATGAACTATATAAGTAAAGATGGACATTACCTGCCGAGTCAAGAACATACAATTATTTAACATGTCCAACTTATTCATTACACTTTACATGCGTGCTTTTTACACAACAAAAACTATCAGTTACGGCAAACCAAGTTATTTAGCTAGGCACTAATTTTGCGCCCAAGGAAGGTCCTCAAATCAGGTATAAACATCGACTGAATTAATTAAAATCGACTATATGTAATTACATACACGGGTACAACATTACCGTGGATTAAAGTACGCGTAATACTTCCGAGCATATGCAAATAGCCTTAATAGATGTGAGTTGGATGGCATTATGGAAATGCGCGAACGACCGGAAACTTTATAATTTCATACATTTCGATTTGCATTCGCCCGATATTACACCTCACACGACATTACAGTAGGTACGTTTTAGTGTTGGACTAGTATTGTGTGGTCACTCATATGGTTTGATCTGCCTTAATTTGTTCTTGAAGAGTTTGTTGATAGTACAAAAATATATTCGACTATTTGTGCCCGCAACTCCGTTTGCGAAAAAATTTACTTCAAACATTGCTGCTCCGCTCCTATTAGTCGTGGATAGTGATATATAGCTTATAATCTACCTCAATTAATGGGCTATCTAACACTGAAAGATTTTTTTAAATCGAACCAGTAGTTCCTGAGATTAGCGCGTTCAAGCAAACAAAGAAACTCTTTAGCTTTATAATATTCGTATATTTAGATCCCACTGTTGACCACGGGTTCCTCTGAAACTGAAAGGGGCAAGGCATTTTAACATAAACTTTTTTTTTTTTTTTGTTCTCGAGGGGAAAGCTGTTTATGGCTCTACTTCCCGCCACCCCCGGGGGAGGGGGGGCGGGGAGCGTATCATATACCTACATATATAGCTCAGCATAACAAGGATTTGAAGAATAAAAGTTTATATTCTGAAGTTTCTGGGCAGAGGTATCGGTCACAAATAATAGGGGTGAGACCAATGTCGTTTTCGAACATTTTTCCAGATTTCGTGCTGCTGCTGAGAATTTCGTAATGGGAAAACCCAATAACACCTTACTCGACCCGTATTTGTACCGTAACGAGACAATCAGGCAGTTCATTTTAGTACATCTAATTTAGGAAAACGGTTTCACTGTAGAATTCTGCTTCTACGTAATCTTCTGTCGTTATAGTCATAGTACCCATACTTACCCCACATCCACAATCCTAGCTTAACAATTACAACTAAATCATCAGAATTTCAAACGCATAGCCACCTAGATGAGAAAACTACAATATAAATAAAGAGGATATATTCATATTTGTTTTAACTTTAACGCCTGTAATCCCCGCAGATAGATAAATATGCAGAGGTGCATTTTTGCTTCCACATTTCACCAGGTATGTATCCGTCCTGGGCGGCAACGGGAAACAATTAAGGGCGTTCGCCCTGTATTTACCGTATCGTCCAAAATGCGCTAGACAGCTATCGAGAGGTTTTAGTCGGTATGCCGGCGTAGGATTTTGGTTAGGGACCCAAATCAACCAGGTGAACAATAGTTGAGTTGGAAGGCCGGTGACCACGACATACCCTTTTCGGCTTCGCCTGAGGTACCAAACAGGGAGCTTAAGGTGCTTTCCTCGCATAAAAAGGAGGCAGAGGTAGGCAGAGGTGCATTTCTGCACCCACATGTCGCCAAGTGTGTATCAGTCCCACGTAATAGAAGGCGAGTCTATTGCCGCTTTTCGGGCACATTATTAGACTCCAGGCTGATACTGAGAATTTCCTAATGGAAAAACCTAATAACACTTTAACCAACCCGGGAATCAAGCCCGAGACCTCTAGATCGCACGGCACATACTTGTGCTGCGAGACCACGAGGCAGTAAATAAACTTAGTCTATAATAACCACAAATAATATGATGCACGTTAAGAATAAGCGGCGTATTTGAAATTTTTTCTGTGAAATTAATTTGATACATTGCGTCACAGATAGTTTCCGGAAAAATAGTTGAATCGTTTGGTATAATCGCCATTCGTTGCACGTCACTATTTATTTTGACAGCTTAGTGACCTCTGTATTTTGTATTACAGTGAAATGTTTTTTTGCGAAATTCATGAATTAAAATCCTAATCGAATCAATTTTAACTGAACTCGGGTCCATTTGTGCCTATTTATCGTATAGTTAGGCTGTAATTATTATTAATATGGATGCGGATAACTTAACAAAACAAGTAAGTTTTTTTGGTCAATATGGAAAGCTCGTAATATCGATTTAATAAACCTGATTTTAAAGTCAATGAAGGCTATGCTTTTAAAGTGCCTATCAACATTTGAAAAAAGAAATGTTTAATAAGAACATTTTTATAGGCTGAGGAAGTGGAAGCGCTCAGCTCCATATACGGTGACGATTGGGTCACGGAAAGCGCTGCAACGAGGTCGTATAGGATAAAAATCGAGGAACATAAAAATGAGGTTCAACTGTATGTGACAATGCCTGAAAGTTATCCTGGGCAGTCACCACCAAAATTTGAATTGTCTGCCCCATGGATGGACAGAAAAGCAAAGGAAAGATTACATGCTGCCTTAGATCAAGTCTATTTGTACGTATCTATTTACTATTATAAAGATTTATATCTTCAAATAATAATGTAAAAATAAATGGTGCTGTCTTCAATATATAAAATGTATGATAACAAATTGATTACAAAAAGAAACATGTGTTATTTTGTCAAATACTTTTTTAAAGGCGTTGCATAAATAAATAAATGTTTATTTATTTATTTATGCTATATATACATTTATGTATAAAGGCAGACACAGACTTAATGCCTGAGGCATTCTGAACAGTCAATCTTTGGATGATAGATATAAACATATCTTAGTGAATATGTTAAAAATTATTTTAAAGTTTCACCACCTTTGTTTCAATGGCTATTGAGCTACTTCAATGATTTAATATTAAGAGATATCTAATTTAAACAATTTCTTCAAATTGATTTCGATTGATTTACCTACTGCCTATGAAAGAAGAACCTTTATAGAAATTTTATCCATGAGTTCTTTACAGAGAAAATGTTGGAGAAATGGTTATATTCCAGTGGGTGGAGAAGATCAGGGAATACTTACAGACAATAAAACCTGCAGAAGTGCAGAAAAGTGAAGCCAAACCTCCAGCAGTGGAAACACTGGATCTATCCCTGGTATGCATATATGTTGCGAATACCTTTCATATATTGCCTGATTGGTCCTGCAATATAAATGAGCGCCATGCGAATGATAAGTCAATTACATACAAAGTGTTGTAGTGTTTTTCCATTAGGAGTTTCTCAGTAGCAGCTTAAAGCTTAAATATATCCATGAAAAATGGCAATAGGCTCACCTCTAATACATAGAACTTTAGAAATAAGACTGGTGAAAAGTGATTGTAGAAATTACCTACCCATTTGGCATATACAGGTGCGAGTGTATGTGATTTTAAAGTTATTACTTGCTATAACCCTTTACCCAGTGCAGGAGGCCCGTGCCCAGCAGTGGGCTGTATATTAGCCGATGATGAGTCAATGTTAAGAGACTGCTCTTGTTTAACAGTGGATATATTGTAACATACTAAAATTATTCATTAACCCTTAAGAGTGTTTACGCGGTTTTAGCGTATTTTGAGCAAAACCAGTGCTTTCTGAACCCCTTAAAATTGATGAAAGACTCATTGTACATACATGTTAAATACCAATATTATTTTAGGGAATGTTGTCATCTAAATAGTTAGTAAAGCATATTTTAAGATTTTTGTGTTAATTTTGATAAATAACTTGTTTTCTTATGCACGAAGGTTTTCATAAATTCACTTTTAGAGTCATTTTCGAGGCTCAAAATTCGTGTTTATTTATAACATATTGAATCAAAATAAAATCTTGTTGCATTGGAAATATCCCCAAGCAAATAGTGAAAAACATTTTAAGATTTAGATCCCTTATTCAAGTAATAAAAAATCTAAGGCATTCGAAATATTGAGAAATTACTGTCAATACAGTATTTTTTTTGACCCATATATGATATTTAATTAAATAAAACAACAACTGTTTATAATATAAGAACGTGTACGTGAAATCGTACAATTTTTGTTTTAACGAAATTTTGCGTATTTATTTTAAAATGTACTATAAAACGCTGTGCTCAGCCCGGTATAAATCAGTTAGGGATGCCCAAAAAAGTGTATTGTATCGATATATCGCATCGTAACTGTATCGAACTTGGTTGTATCGATACGCGATATTATCGATTTCCTTTGTATCGATATATCGTATCGTAACCGTATCGCATGCCTTTTAATTAATATGCGATATAATGAGTATATATCGTGCAAAGGGTTATCTTTTTAGTAGTTTTACTATATTCTTTTATTTTTTTAAAAGAAACAAATAATTATATGTATTTAATAGTTTATATTAAAATTGTAAACCAATTTTTATCAAATGACATTGATTTAAATTTGTGAAAAAACGGCAAAGAACTACTCACCCGCATATCTTGTTGTGACGACGAAACTGATCGAGAAGTATGACCGCCATCCAATGCACTTTGATGATGTCTCTTTAAATGAGTTTGTAAATTCGTAGTATTATTTTAAGTCTTTACAAACATGTGACATAATTTACACTCTGCACCGTTATCTGATTTGATAAAAAAAAATAAACACAGTTGACTTTACTGGCGGTGCCATTGCAATGATTTTGAAATAAAAGTTTTGTTGCTCGAACTCGAACGGAATGAAAAAGGAGAACATAAACTAAACATTTATTAATCATATTTGACAGTACTACAAAGTCCAAAGATTTATTTAAATCTACCTCCAAGTCTAAACAAAAGCCGGCTGTTCTTGTTCCATAAACAATTTTGTCGACGTTATCATTCTCTTATTACTAATAACAATATATTCAATGGCACTGTCTATTATCGTTTCGTGATGATGTAATAGGAACTTTAAAATTATACAAATTAATCACCGACATAGTTTGATACGATACGGTAATGCGATATTTTTATAAGAATGCGATATATCGAAGCGTATCGTATGGTCAAAATATCGCATCAAATATCGCTATATCGTATAGTGCTGTAGCTGTATCGATATATCGTACCGTAACGGGAATCCCTAAAATCAGTCCGCCGCAAGGCTTTTCAGAGAGAGGACGTATCGCTCTGCGCTCCGTCGATTTTTAGTTTTTTGATGTTTTCGCGGTTATCTGACTGCCTTCGAAACAATGATGATGATATAAGTGATTTATTTGACATTTTATAGGCTCAATAAACATTGTTTCATTCATTTTCATTGCATATCACTAAATACCAACGCTCATATTTACGCGAGTCTTATTTACCGAAATCGACTAGCCGCGTGGCCCGTAAACGCTCTTAATTAGACAGCATGCAGTATACTTCTTGTCAAAATAACCAAAATTTAACCTGAAAATGTTCTTCTTATAATGGACATAGATTCTTCAGGATACTGAAATAGGTAGATTGTTTCAAGTACTTTTTCTAGGACTCCTCACAAGCTAAGTAACAAAATTTGTGATGATCGTACAAAAATAATAAAAAAGTAGTCTGTTGAATTAAGGGTTAAAATAATTATCAACATATCAAGTATGCAGGCAATTAAATAACACTTGAAATAATTAAGTACAGTAACACCAAACTTCTGAATGTAAAATATTGTTTGATTTAGTAATGTTAGATATTATATATAGAAGATGATAAGAATGCCTTGTTTTTCTTTCATAGAGCAGTTTTATAAAGTTATTTTTGATTAGGAAGCTAAACATGCATACAAAAATGATAGAAACATGGTATTATGGTTGGTATTGAAACATAAATTAAGATATACACTGCTGCTTAACTTTATAGGCATACAGATTAATTGTAAAGTGTTTTTACTTTTAATTTTTATGCAATCTGCTATGTTCCTATTAAGCATAATATTATAGCGAGATTTTGACACAGTGTATCTTTAACAGCTGGATATAAACTGCCCAGACATAACACACGGAGAAGTGATTGCAGACAGGAAGAGCACATTCCAAGGGCATGCAGCTGAAGTGCACAGCTTAGAAGATGTAAAGTAAGTACTTTAATTATGTAGATTATATATTTGTGAATGCTACTATTGTAGTTCACTTTCTTCATGTTCATGTTTTGTTTAATGGTGAAAACTTTAATGGATTAAAAAAAAAATATGATACTATTTATTTTTATTTACTTTGTTTCCAAAACAAAAAAAATATGTACTAGTTTCAAACCACTGTAATTGATTGGTTTCCTATAAATTTTAAGAGGCAAACTGGGCTTTTGGGCTTCTCTGGAAGTACCGCCACTTATAGGTACTAACTTGTGAAACAAGAAACCCAGGGTTCGATTTCCGCACTGAGTTGTTTTTGTGATGCACATATTATAATAAACACGTCACAAGACTTGGATTCTATTGTCAGAACTTTGTATATGATTAGGAAATTTAGGAAACTGATTTTTTTTTATTAATATATCTTCTAAATTAATTTATTCTAGTGCTGTCCTCACAAAACTGAAGCAGAACAAGAAAATCATGAACGCCACTCACAACATGTATGCTTACCGCATTGAGAGGAAGACAGCCAAAGGCACGAGCATACTACAGGACTGTGACGATGATGGCGAGGCCCACGCTGGCGGACGGATGCTGCATCTGTTGCAGATATTAGACCAGAAGAATACCCTCGTTGTTGTCTCCAGATGGTGAGTATATTTCCATAGAATGTTTATAGATATCTGGCTGTATATGTCCCTCTGATGGACAATGGTCTACTCTATAAATGAGGGTTGTTAGGCCTTACTCCGCCACAGTCAGTTGATATAGGTAAATGGATGTGCTAATTTTGGAATTTATTTAAATATTGATTATATTTCTGTGAATTGTGTGTTGTTCGGTTGAGTAGTGTATTATGAAGCAATACGAAACATATCTCAGTTGAAAAAGATATAGAAATTACCCCTCATCAAGATTTGAATATTGCGTAACTTCTTAAATTTTGACTGGATTTTGAAAATCTTGTTACTTTAAGCCGACTGTCTCGTTGATGTCGTGGCACGGCACGTAGGTTGGTACGGTGCCATCTAGAGGTCCCGGGTTCGATATCCGGGTTGGACGAAGTTATTGGGCTAGCAAACGTGGACGCAGAATTTTGTGTGTTTGTATATGTAACGTAAATAATAATTATTTTCAGGTATGGTGGTATTCAATTGGGTCCCGATCGCTTCCGCCATATTAACAACGCGACACGACAAGTGATACAGCAAGCCGGCTTGTTAAAGAAATAACGATCAGTTCAAAATACTTCAATACTTGTAAATAATACATGTGATTTTTACACAATATTCAATATTGTCTACGTCTTTAAGACTGATTTTTATATATTCTGTGGAGTGTAGAATCTACATGTTCTGTAGTGTGGGAATAAAGGAGAACTAACAATGCAATCAATAAAAAAATATCTACTGAAAAAGGTTAATAACAGTTTAGAACCGCAGGGTTGCAAGCCTTCTTGTTTTTCCGGGATATGTCCTGGTTAACGAACTATACCGTTATCCCCTGGATTGTACAATGTACATAGAATACCCTTTTAAGGCCGGTATTAAACTTTATCGAATTCGTTTAAAAGTTTTGTTTCGCGACAGTAGCGCCATTTTAATTTTTGTGAATATTCACACACAAACAGTTGTCCTTATTTCTACCATACAAAAAATGTTATTTAAAATTTGAGGCATGATTTGTCAGCTGTTCTAAATGCTTCAATTACTCGTTGTTTTATTTTTAATATATTTCGTTACGCCGTGTTGAGTTGAACTATTTGTTTTGGGTGGGTTTTGTGGGATTGAAGCGAATTTTATTGCCCACGACATATGGTGGGATTACGTTTGTGATTATTAGCTGTGTTAGTTTAATTTTTCTTGACAAATTGACATTTTTAATTGCATGAGCGTTAAAAAGGTGCTGACGTCAAAAGTAAAATCGTTTTATAGTCATATATTTAAATTGTGGAGCATTTTTCCAGCCAAAATAAACCTTACTATTCATTTAAAAGCAAGTAATCTTTTCGACATTATTATTGCAACTAAAGATCGATAATTTTTGTGTTATGATTGGAATCTGGTAACACTATGTAACTGTCTTACCAGAATAAGTGGCTTATGTGGTTTCATTTCTGAAAGTGTTCATTCTGTACTCTGACATTTATGTCTACTAAAACTTAATCCTTAAAGAATATCACTTATTCCTAAGACATGTGGATATGACTTTTGTACTAAAAGTAGTTCTTGTAACGGAATACTAGACCTAATTCTGAAATTGTGAGTAATGCTCAACTTATACAGATTATATACAAAATATTCATATTTATTGTCTAAGAAGTGTTATAGTATTTGCTATGCAGTGAATGGACAGTAAATAATCGTTTAACGCCAAAAAGCAAACTAAAATTACACTCGGTATAAAAATTATACCAAATTAGGCTGTATGGCAACATCTTTTGCTTTCCTCCTTGGAAGAACAAAAATGTTTTAGAAAGTTATCTTCACTTTTATTAAATTATTTCGAAAAAAATCCATCCAAGTAGTTGCTGTGATACTAAAACGCTTCTTATGCTGCTTATGTACCAGTAGGGTCTGATATTATTGGCTGAAATTTTGTTATTTATTTACATTTTAGAACTAAAGCGTATTGCAGCCGACTGAACTTAATTTCTATGATTTTAAAAAGTCCTGCATACTATTATGGCCACAGAGAAAAATTATAATTCAAAAAAGGGTAAAATTACGATCAATAGAAAATTACAGTACAGACGGCTTCAATAGACTTCAATCCAAGCCATGCAAGCTAAAAAATGTATTTCGGTCATCATATAATTCAGGATATTTTCTAACCTCAAAATTTTGCGCGCAAAACGTCATCCAGTAATCTATATTGAATATAGATGACTACTTTGAATAACCTAATTATAAATAAACAGGCCCAAAAACAAAATTTTAGAAAAAATAAGTTATTTTTCTAGTAAATTTTAAGAGGGACCAGTTTGGCAGGCCCAAAAGTAACTTGCATGGCTTGCTACAGTAGACTATTAACATGTATATCACAATCGGCATAATTGAATGGAATAAAACAAATTATACATAAAACTGTGTATTTACATTATTACATAATTTATTTAAAATAATTTAATTCTTGTTCCTTGCATTATTATCATTGGTTTTTACAGTTATACACTTTTTATCCATGAACCTCAGCAAATCCTGCAAAAAGTTTAGTGAGATTAGTAGGTACATAATTAACATAGCTTTTTTTATTTGTCGTTCTCTTCTTCTATGTATGTGTTAATTATTAGTGGAAACTATTTAGATTGTAAACTATTTTTTACTTTATACTTTAGACTAATTGTTCTTTGTTTCCTAAATAAATAAAATTAATTTTCGGCAAGGCATACGGCAACCATCCATTACATTCTATACAAATAATTAAAAAATGAGGATATTATTTTTAGAATTTGAAGTAAATATCAAGTTATTTTAGACTAGTGTGGCGAATGTAAGTCTTATCTGGGGGCACGGCAGTGCCCCCGCCAAGTCGAGCGAAAAAGCGGCACGGTCGTACTATACTTTTCTCGAAGCAACTCAGGCCATTTTCGACACCCTATAATTTCGTTGTGGATAAACCTAGAAACCTGAAATTTTAATCACCAAGCAAGAATAGTATAAACTCAGTATATATCAAAAAAATTCCATTTTGAACCAGTAGTTTAAGAATTATAACTAGTCAAACTTCGCGGTTTTGGTCACTCACTGACCGATCATCAAAACTCTAAGGCACTTCTAGCCGACATAGAAGCTTCAAATTTGGAACACAATTAGTGTTTAGTGTATAACTTAAGGAAAAATTAAAATATCTTGCAATTTAGGTCTAGTTTTCTAGATTCACAAACTGCATAAATAACTTTGTAATCCCATATAAATATATAGGATTACAAAGTTACATTTGCAGCTAATAAACCAGTGTACCTGTATATGTATGTATAAGATAATGGAATATAGGTGTAGAAAGATAAGGTGTGATGGTATTGAGGCTTAGGCGTGCGGTCAAGAATTCCGGCGGTCACGGGTTCAAACTCTAGGCACACTCATCGGACTTTTCGAAGTTATGTGTGTATTAGCAATGAATTATCACGTACTTTAACGGTGAAGGAAAACATCGTGAGGAAATCTTCATATAGGGTCAAGTAATTTATTCATAAAAAAAATTGAGTGCGGCATTTGGTGCCGTAAATCAATTCAAGCTATACCTCTGTTAAGCTTGATGTTGTAATTTTCTGTTTGGTACATTGACAGTACCAATTTATAGTGAAAGAGAGATAAAAAATTTACAAAAGGATTAACTTTAACTGACGTTTGACGTGCGGCCCTAAATTTTTCTAACTAACGCAAAAAGTAATTATTATTTTAAAATAAAGAACATGTCTCGTCTCGTATGTAGAAGAGGAAGACTACCTACAAAAGTAAGCAAAGCTCATAAGACAGAGCGTGGGTTTTAAGAATATCCGTTGTTAGTACCTACTCAAGAAGTAGAAGGTACCGAAAAGGAAAAAAGTAGGACTTTCTACAAAAAGAAATGAGATCCCATAAAAAACAAAACTTGTAAAAAAACCCAAGTCTCGCAACTCAGTTCTTCTACCGTAAAAAGTTGTGAGATCCATGTGATACCAAGTCGATAAATTTATTCAGTCTCCGTTTAAGGGACCTTTTGTCTTAAGTTATTATGCACTTAGCTTACCAGACAACATCTTATAGTGACCATATCAATATTAAAAATCTTTAATGTTTTACATAAAATAGTTTGACTTGGCAATCGCTCTAAAAGTGAGATACATCGTGTTTTCATGCGATTGCCAAATCCAACTCTTTTATTTAAAACATAAAAGACTTTTAATATTGATATGGTCATTATAAGATGTTGTCTGGTAAGCTAAGTGCATAATAACTTAAGACAAAAGGTCCCTTAAACGGAGACTGAATAAATTTATCGACTTGGTATCACATGGATCTCACAACTTTTTACGGTAGAAGAACTGAGTTGCGAGACTTGGGTCTTTTTACAAGTTTTGTTTTTTATGGGATCTCAATTACATAGAAGTCTTATTCAGATTTTTGTATAGTATGCACTATGCATGTAAAATTGGTCTTTAGTATTTCTGGTTACAATTTTATGGTTTGGAATGCAGTTTATACCTTCATAACGCTTCACACTTAGTACCTACTTCTCTATAAGCAGTGTTAAAATAACACATAAAAACTGCTGTAAGCGCCATCTATTACTTTTCAATAAAATTAATCTAAGAAATAATATTAAACACTTACTTTAGGATCATATCTGTGTCCATAACCAACAAGTTGCTTGTGTATGACGTCTATCTCGATAGGTTCGTATCGCAAGATGGCCTCGCGCAGCCTGCGACGACACGAGACGTAATTTTGGAAAGCAACGTGAAGCGGAACTCTACATGAATGGACCTAAAACAAAATTATATGTTTTTATACAACAGTCATTCCTTCTGACCCTATGAGATCATTTCATACACTCACGCCTGTATCACCGATTGGGTAGGCATAGGGATAATTTTAAAACTTACTTTTCGTCATTTGTTTTTTAGTCATGGTAATAGAATGCAAGTCTGTTGCCTTTTTTGAGCATATTTTCAAACTCCTAATGGAAAAACTAATAACACTTAGCTCAAGTCGGGAATCGATATCGGGACCTTATAGCTCAAACATTTACCTTGAAATGAACAATCAAGTCAAAGTCTACACTGCTAAGTATTAAAAGACAATCACACAATATTACCTTAGCCTTCTCTCGCTTCTGAAACACCCAATCTTCAACCGGACAGTCAATTTCCTTCAATTCAGGCGTTTCGTTCGTAACTTCGTAAATGTCCTCCAGATTTTCCAGGATTTCTAGATTATTCTTCGGCGATTCCATTAGTATTTTACGAGGAAGTTGGGGCGGCGTTGTGCTTTTCTTCAATCTCTTCGATGGAGACGGCATATCGTCAACAGATTCTATTAATGGATGTGTTTGATTGTATATGTGGGTAAGAATTTGTATGGCTGAAATAAAATATTTAATATTTTATTAAGTTGACTTATTTTTGCCTGGACTGCCCTTCAATAATTCTTACTCATATTGTAAAATGCAAAAGTTTGGATGTATGAATGTTTGTTACTCTATCACAATAGAACGACTGAATCGATGGGTATAAAATTCAGCACATAATTACATTATATTTTGTTAACATCCTTTTTATCACGGAAAACGTACGATTTTACGTAGCCAACACCATGATAATTTAAAAATCCGTTCGGCAGTTGAGATATTAAAATGTAGAATTATCAGAAACAGAATCTACCAATTTACAAACTGTTTATTAGAATTCACATTCTTACCTCTTTTCCGCTTAAAAGGTTTCAATCCATATTTTTCTAACTCTTTCGTCCTTTCTGGTGAAGTCATCTCCGCATAATTCGGCATGGGTGTAACATTGTCATATTTAATGATATAACCATTATCAGGAGTTTCTAAAGCAGGCTTTGGTTTGTTCTTTTTAGGTGTAACCGTTTTTGGGTCATTTTCGTTGCCTTTTACTTCAACCATGGGTAAAGACTTTTCATCCAATATAGACAAACCTCCTAGATCAAAATTCTCCCGTCTAGACTTTTGTAGGGAATAATCGAGCTCATTATCGATGATTTCGAATACTTCTGAGTGTTGGCTAGATTGTGTACAATTAGTTATGGCATCACTAATATGCGTCTGAGAAGTAGTTTTATTTTTTTCAGTATTATTGCTTATATTTGCCTCAACAACACATACATCGTCATATGCTATTGAAATATCAACTTTCTGCCCACTAAGGCGATGATTTTGCGGACCAATTTCTTTACATGTATATTCTTCAACGGGTAATATAACTGTTTCATCGTTATCTTTACTATTATCCCGGGAATGATCAACATTGTACTTTTCGAATACTTCTGTTCTTTCTTCTTTTGATGAATTTGGTGATTGTGTCAAATCTATATTTTCTTTCACATGGTTTTCTATTGAAGATATTACTTCATCATAATCTGTTGATATATCATTTATTTCCATGTGCATTGCTGGGCGACTTGATTCTTCGTGTTTGTCTTCTTCTATAAATGATGTATCATTTTTAATACATTTGTTTGGAGCAACAAAACTGTTACTTTCAAATACTTCTTCCCTTTCTTCATTTATTGAGTCAGACGATTGAGTCAAGTCTATTTTATCATTATCATCATTGAATGAGTTCACTTTATGATTATCTTTTGTTGGTGTTTGTGGCCTAATTCCATAATTATAATTATCTAAGTCTAAAGGCGGTAGTATAGATATGTCCCTGTCGTTTCCATCATAATGCAATTGCTGAACAATACTACCATCCAATTCTACTTCCATTTTTTCAATTGATGTATTTGATGATTGTGTTAAATCAACGTCACTATTATTATTTTCTTCATTTATGCCATTACTATCCTGAGATTCTTTTGACAGATTGTGTTTTTCTCCAGGACATATTTCTTTTTGAGGGCTTACTTTCATATAATCATTAACCTCTAAAGGTAGATGTACTCTTTTATCACTAAAAATGCTTTGATTAGTCAAATCTTTACAGAAAGAGTTTTCGTATTTTTCATTTATTGTTCTAGGCAATTCAAGTGACTGACTTAAATTACAATTTTGGGGTAAATTCTCATTTGCACTAATCTCAATATCATCCAATATTTGTATACTTTTGATTTTGCATGATTTATCTAATTCACTATTAGGACTTCCTTCTTTGCCTTCAATTTCATTACTTTTTCTGCAGTTATTTTTATTTGATTCTTTACAATCATCAATTAATGTATGAAAATGGGTTGAATTTTTTTTAAGCCCATTTATGTCTTCATTGTTACTAAAATGGTTTTCTTCATTACGAATGTCTAAAGTTTTCTCTGTTTCCGGCGCATCATCTTGAGTCAAATCATATACGACGTCAGAATTATTACATTTATTACTTACAGACGATTGTTTTGTTATGATTCCTTCATAATCATTTGCACTTAATATTACTGTGTCATCTTTGTTTTCTTTAGTGAGGAAATTAATTTCAGGTAGACTATCTAGAGAGTCTGATGATTGTGTTAAATCCAATGTATCTTTGTTAATTTCCTTTATAGCAGTGTCCGTAGCAAAATTTTCGCTAGGAATTTTATTAACTCGTATAGGTTGAGATGAGGTGGCAACACACTCAGTGATCTCCATAAAATCGTTAGATCTTCTATTTGTCATATTTCTGTTGTTTTCTAAAACAGTTAAATTATTGTGTTGAATCTTCACAGAAAAGTTGCCTATACATTCTGTCAAATCCATTGTTACATTGCTTTTTTCCCGCACACTAGTACTTGTGGAAAGAATTTCGATGACTGACTCTTCATCATCAAAAATGTCTGGTGAACAACTCCTATGCGCCACAAAGTCGTGACTAATTTTTATAGCTTCATTTGTTTTTTCTTCATGTGTGATAATATCCGGGACTTCTTTATTTTCATTTTGTATGTCAATTTCATTAGTTTTGCCATGATATGTCTGTAATTTCTCATTCTTTTTCAAACTTAATATTTTTTTGGTTCTTTTAAGAGGTCCACTTAGTATTGAATCTAGCTCTTCTTGGGAACATTCTATTTCACTGAAATTCATTGCTGTGTCTTCAGTTCTTTTAGGGCTTAGTGGTCTGCCTGGTATCTTAGACCAATCTCTTAATAAACAACCATTATTTGAAGATTTTTCAACTAAATTATCAATGTAATATACATCACTGCTTTTTATGTCTTTGTAGGTAATATTTGTTGATATATTAAATAGAGCAGAATCTGTAACTTTTGTAGTAAGAATTAGTTCTGAATTATTTAATTCATCAATATTAGTGAATAAAACTTGTGAATATTTATCTGATATTATTTGTGCTTTTTCTGAATCAGTCTTATGTATTAATTTGTAGTCTTTTCGATGTCGCTTAGTTTTTTTAATAGTAGCAGTTTTACCTTCTGGCACCTTAAAACCATATTCTTGCAAAGTTGTTCTAATCTTTTTAATCCGTTCTTGAGAGCTTATCTTAGTTGGGCACTCATCATTATTAGATTCAGATTGCAATGATTTAGATAATGCTATAGCCAACTGTAATTCTTCAGTATCTACATCTACACCAGCTTTCTTACAAACAGCATCAAACTTTTCTGTATAAGCAACAAGATCATTTTTCTTAGGTTTTAAAGCAGTCCTAATATCTTTTTGCCCTTTAGGTTTCTTAGCAGGTTTTCTAGGCTTTTTTATGGGAGCTTTAGAGCTTTTCGGGCCAGAGTGTTTTTTCTTTGCCTCTTGAAAATCTGAAAGACTTTCATCCATAGGATCATGTGAAAAGTATTTGCTTGTTACTTGTTTGTTCTGTTCTATATTTTTAGTTTTACCGTCTGTTTGGCTGGCAACAAATAAAACAATTTGTGTAAGTCAAATAATTTATTGCTAAACTAAACTTTTTTTTACATTGTTAATGAAGTTAGTTTATTTTTATTTGTAGAATAATTAACATTTAACTACTAACTTGTCTATAATTTGCTGTATTTGCAGAATTGTTCATAACAGGCTGACATAGTTGTAAGGCCAATTATTTTTCAATATAGCAAAATATGTTTTAAAATAAAATGACTCATCAACAGTGCAATAACTTAAATCACAATTACCTATGAGCATCTACATTCATAATTTATCTGTCTGGACGGTCAATTCTTGCTTCCTCCTCCAACATTTGTCTGATTTGACTGCCAGATTTGCTTACAAAACCACTCCCAATCATGATCCTTCTCTCTACTTCCTCTATGGGATCCTCATACAATTTCTCTGTGGCGTGGCGTAGATTAGTTGAGAATCCAGAGAAACTGAAAATTAATTGTACATTTTTCTAAGGTTTATGGAGTTATATGATTCTTTATTGAGTAAAAGTCGTGTAAATGCCACCTAAAGTAATAGAATTGGCTTATATATGTGAGATATATGCAATTTATGGGTTAAAGGGAAAAAATATAACTTAGAATACTGGTGGGGGCTATGCAATATTCCAGAACAAATAGTTTCGACAAACTAATTACAACAATATTTTTTTATTATTTACATTACAATAACACTCCTAATATTGCGTTATTTCGCGCCAAAGTGGTGTTTATCAGTAATATAAACTTCGGTATCAACAGCATCCAAAAGTAATTGTTGTAACTAACCTAAAAAATAACAAAAAAACAAATATCTTACTGAAATAGTAATCCGCTAATAATACCGGCAGTTATAACACCTATTCCAAGTTTATTTCTAAATGCAGCTGCAGGCGTTCCTTTTACTTTTCTAGGTTTCCATTTTGACGTATCAACACCGATAGCCATGTTTGAGAATTTGCGTTTTGTTTCATCGATTCATATATCAGTTGTCAATGGACAATGTGTACCTACCTAACACTGGTACCGTAAAATGTGGTGAATAGGGATTGAGGGGTGAATAGGGAAAAAAACGGGGAAAAGATTTCAACGCTTAAAATTACTTCTACTTACTTACAAATTATTATTATTTTTTGTACTATAATAGTAGAATGCCGAAACTTTTTATGGCACCACTTAACAAGCATGATATTAGCCGCAAACTATAAAAAAAATGTATTTTAACATAGCATTTCGTAACTGAAACTTTTTTGGTGTGACAAACTTTGGATTTTATAATTTTTCCTTTGTTCTACTGCTTTGATAACGTGTACCCTTTATAATTTAGTGTCTGTAGTCTTGTATACATTGGAGGTAAGTGTCAGTTGTTCATTAATTTTAATGTTTTTTGATAAATTAGAAAGGCATGAAAATTTGATCTTTTTTGGGGTAAATGGGAACGTTTCATGTACGAATAGAGACGAAAGAGGGGTTAATTGGGATGAGAATAAATTGAATTGGGACCACTGATGTATTAATAGGTACACGTTAGTAGGGTTGGCACTTAACAGTTAACAATTTTTTTCTGCATAAAAAAATTGTTTATTTCCTAATAATGAAATGACTTTCAAGAAACTATGATGATCATCATCATCATCAGCCAATATACGTCCCACTGCTGGAAACGGGCCTCCTCTACCATTGAGAGGGTTTAGGCCTTAGTCCACCACGCTGGCCTAGTGCGGGTTGGCGGACTACACACCTAAGAAATTCCTAAGAACTTTTTTTAGGTGGGCAGGTTTTATCACGATGTTTTCCTTCACCGTTAAAGTACGTGATAATTCATTGTGAATACACACATAACTTCGAAAAGTCAGAGGTGTGTGCCTGGGGTTTGAACCCGCGACCGTTGGGATTCTCGACCGCGTGCCCAAACCTCGAGGCCATCACGACTTTCAAGAAACATCAATACATATTAAATAAACAAGTTCCCCAGCAAGTCTGGCGATGATCTCAAAAACTATTGAACGGATTTTTATGTGGATTTTCATCAATGTTCAGAGTGATGAGGAAGGTTAGATGTATAATTAATATTGATTTTGTGCAAAATTAGCTTAAATAACAGTGATAGTTGGCTACTGGAAAAACGTGGTTTATTGGTACGAATAACTTTATAAAACCGGTTTAAATAACTTTAAATAAATATTTTTGATTTGATATGTCACAAATATTAATTATAAATGTAAAAATTGCTATTTGATTTTAATTATAAAAATAAACTATAAAAAGTTATGAGTACATTTTATTACATCATCAGATAATAAAATAACAGAAAATAAATGGAAATTGTTTATTACAAGTAAGAAGTATCAGCCCTGGTGAATTTCCCTATTGACACTATTTTCGTCCCTATTAACCCCAGTTTCCGGGTGAATAGGGATTACATATATTTTTTACATTTTTGCGAAAATCAGAATGCTAATTGTATAGTTTTCCATTTAATCATAAAGGTACCAGTAAGACTCAATAATTATTACCTTGAGATAACGATTTATCCATAGAAATGTGTTTGAAAATTGTTCATTAAGTTAGGATTTGTCCCTATTCACCACATTTTACGGTACCTAAACTGTAAAACGTTAAGTTAATGCAAGGCTAAATAGGAACAACGGAATGTTAATGTAGGTATTTGATGAATTGCCCAGTAGGTAAGCCTATTTTAAATAAATACTATATTGCAATAAAATTTAGTATCGTATGATAAAATAACTTTATTGCATAATAAATATAAAAAAACTGATATTAAACAGCAAAGACCATTAGGGAAAGGGGGGACATCATAAAGAAACCAAAAAAAAAACCTGAACCTGAAATGACCTGCGACATTCAAAATGTATGCAGTTTTGTATTTCAGCTTGATCTTTTATTGTTTTTAGTTAATAACGAATTTGCGACAGCAATAGGAATGTAGCTTACTAATTAAGGTTTCATCATCATCATCAAGGTTTAATTAAAAATAAAATAAAAATAAAATAAAATAAAGCTCTTTAAAAAAATTGAATTTGATATTTAGAAATAGATATCGTATATCGATATTTTCAAAATAAAAATATCGATTATTTCATTATTAAAAAATATCGATATTTTTTATCGTTTATCCCTAAATGTCAGTCAGTTTAAAAATATTTTGAGTTGAGTGTAGTATATGGTAATAAGAATACCTAACTAATAAATAAATTTCACACTTATCCCGTAAAGCGGTACGAATCAGCGTTAATAACAAATATGTCGTTACTCGCCCAACTGAACTACAATGATTATAAAAAAGCAAAAGCTCTCACGATAGAACAGTGTGTGATTCTAGCGAGCATAGCTAAGTTGGAGTAAGTACATAAGTACATTGTTTATATTATAAGATTGTCAACTATATATACATACAGCACAAAGGGACGATGGCCGCTGCCCTTAAACCATGAATATCATAAAATATTTATTAACTACAAAGCTTTCTGTCGGGATAATGAAAGATTATATTGTTTTTGTCGTTCTGGAACGGGAGAGTTTGTTATTCTGGTGGATAGATTTTATGGTTGTCTTTCCATTTATGTTTTGATTGTGTTTCTCCATAGAAAATTATGTATTGTGGTGTACTTTAAAAAACGTATGTCTTACATATAAGTATGAATTTTTATTATAACATCACAGCAAGGTGACAACACCACACCTAGTGATAAGCATGGGCCAAATAGACAAGTCGTGAAAGTCTCCCATGTATAATTTTCACCGTGTTGGCCTGCAAATCTTTCTCTAGCACGGGAGAGTGCGTCTTTTTCACCAACTCAATAAAGAATCACTAAACATTTGTTGAGAGATCAAGAACATAAAAATACCACACCTAAGGTTAAGACAGTGCAACCCAAATAGGGTGTTAACTGGAAAGAAATGACTGTTCATATGTCATAATAAGGCCACACTAATGCACAATAAAATGCTTTGTAAAACATCTTTTCCCTAATTCCAGAATAACATTTGACAATGTTGAAAATGCTGGTGAAGAACTGTTAAAAGCACTACATTGTAAAGGATACACTAAAACAAATTACAATACGCTGCTTATGTCCTTGCAACGATTCAGACCGCAGGCCAAAGTAGCCATACTCATAGCAAATGATAAGTATCAATATCTATCAAATCTAGCGACACCATCAACAGACTGTGATTCGTTGGGATCAAATCTAAAGCTTCTTGGATTTATTGTGATTATAGTAAAAAATACAACAGCACATGATTTGAAGGTGATTTTAAAACAGATATCTGAGTCAATACCTGAAGATTCATATTGTAAGTATATAAGTCGAAATTATTTTTAATACATTTATTTATTTATTTAGCACAACTACATCACATATATAAAAATATTTTTGGCTTAGTAATATGTTCAATGGTATCATGTCTTATATACATGACATGTAAAGTGTGCATAGCATTCTCTGAAATAATAAGATAGTAGCTTTGTATCATTATCATTATCAGTGTCTTCTTATTTTATTTGTTTCAGCATGCTATACTACCATAGAATATTATGTCAAAAATTTAAATCTAGACTGCCGACAAGATGCTGTCACTGGCTTGCAGCATGCATGCACTGAGCGTTCTAGAGGTCCAGCATTTGATTCCCAAGTAAATTTAAGTGTCCAGATCTATTTATTAAGTAAATTTTCGTTTATGGTATAGAGTCTGGAAATGTGCCCAAAAAACACGCCACTCATTGGAAAGCCCCTATTAAGCAGGACTTAAAACCACCTGGTTGCTAAAATACACCCCTGTCTATTCTCTACACCCTCTGATGTGGGGAAATATCCCCACATAAGGTTAATATAAAGATAAGATAAGGGTGATAACCCTTATCCAACTGTTCTATGGTATCTAGTATGTGTGTAAGTATGCAAGAAAACTTTTCCTTGTTTCAGGTTTCATATTCTATGCAGGCCATGGTTGTCAGTTATGTAATACAAAATGCATGCTTGGTATTGACTGTCCCACAGAGAATGTGGAGTGGGAGCACTGTGTTACAGAAAATTATGTTCTGAAAATGTTGGAAATATGTAAGCTGGACTTGTGTATAGTTATCATGGATATGTGTAGAGTACCATTAGACAGGTATTGTAGATTTTTCTCTTTATTCTACAAATAATCCATTAACAATAGGTTAAAAATTACCGAGACAATAATTATTTTTCCGCAACCTACATACTTCTTTCTGTTGGCAATCAGACTAAAAAAAAATGTGGTAAAGTCACAGATGAGTGCTTATAAACAAAATAGGCAAAAGCTTGCGACTTAGTCAGAGCTATTTTTGTAATGGATTTTGTGTTATACTCCAGAAAATTAACTGTTTTAGTAATTAGTAAAATATTTTATCAAGAGTGGTGTATTGTGTTAAAATTATTAATTAATATTTACTTATGTAACATACAATGTTATAGTAGTAGTATTGCCTCATACTTTTCATCACTGTTAACCCAAACAAAAGATGAGAGAGAGAACAAAAACTCTTAATAATGCATAGTAAATAGATTATGGTATGATTTAATTTAACCATTATTTTATTAATAACAAGACTACATGTCTTGTAATTGTTGCATTACTTTTAATTTATTTTCAACATAATATATAATATCTAATTAATCCTTGTACCAAAATTCAAACTATTACCAACAAATACACAATATTACAGGGATGCCAACCCAAACATATACATGGCAATGACAAACGTAGAAGATTTCATGGTGTACAAAAACCTTCTTATTGGATACTCCACGCAGTCTTCAAAAGCAGCATATGAGATGGTGCAAATAGAATGTTCGACGGTTAATGATAACAGCACGTATCAACTGCAAACTGGTGACAGCAAGCGTATATTGTCAGGAACAAGTGTGTATGTAAACGCACTATGTACAAGATTTGAAGAGAATTGTGATATAAGTACTCTACTTGATAAAGTTCATGGTGGTGAGTTAAAGATCTCAGTGTTGTTCTGAGTGCCTGGTAGACGAGGTGTTGTAAGTGCGATGTGCGATCTAGTGGTCCTAGGTTCGATTCCTCGGGCCGAGGAAAATTTAACCGGTTTCAAAAGAATTTGGCGTAGTGATGTGGCCTCCGATAATTTTCTAGGCTATTCTACGTTTTATCACGCGTATATTTTCTTGAAGAATCGTTATAACATGGGCAAAATTTATAGAGAGTGAAGCCGTAAATCCTGCTTTCTTTCAATTTCGGATGATTAATTTGCTCTATATAGCCTTTAGGTTTAGTTATATCGTCGATTATCCCAGGTTCAAATCTACGCACAGAATTATGACTTCGAAATAATAATAAATTGTTCAGTTTATAAAGAGTTTTAAAACTTAATTGCTTTTTCAACAGACGTGGAGCGTTTGTTGGAAAGACAGAGGCCGATAAAAGTGCAATGTGGAACCGACAAGCGCTACCTTTATGATGTCGCAGAAGGTAACTAAATAATTTTCTTTTACTTAGTAATGCTTCGATGGTTACGCGCTTCAATTATCGGGTCGGGAAATAATTTTATTGAAGTTTTACCAAATTCTTTTATAAAACAGAGTCCGGAAATATGCTTGAAAAACGGCAATCTTGACTTCATTATTGCGCTTAAAATTCGAGTTTCTTGTTACAGGTGATTCTGTGGCGATATTACAAGCGCTGAAAGAAGCTACTGAAAGCTATGAAGAATTTGTTAATATATTTTGATGTGATATAAAAAAATGTGACGTCGCACTATTAAGCCAAAATGGCGTAAAGAGACCTAAATGTAGGTCCTACCTACTATAAGATAACCACAAGAGTATGGTAATCTTGATCTTTATCAACACTGCTAAAATTATATCCCAATGTGTTGGATATCTACGTAGAAACATCAGTAGGTATATTTGTTCAATGTGTTTTGTGGATGATATCCGTCGGATATTATCCGGGCAAAGCATTTTGGGGTTATCGGCTTTTTGAGTAAGAGTAAGGGCGCTTGTAGACGTGCGTTTTTTTCACCGGATAACGGACCGTGTTTTTTGCCGGATTCGCGGTGGTGTATGAATTATAATGAATGTGTGTACATGCACCGGACATCGGTCCGGCGAACAATTTACGCCGGGTGCACCACCGCTTCCCTCGGCGCGACGGACACCGGTCCGGTGTAAGAAAGGGCGGTCATCCAGTGTATTGGTGCGTGTTGACGCCGCCGGACGTATTGCCTGTTTTCTGTTAATTGAGTTGAGTCCCGTCTACCTGCGTTCTAACGCATATAGACGGCAGTCCATCCATCCGGTAAAAAAAATATGTATACAAGGATAGCCGTTTTTTGACGGTCCATTATCCGGTGAAAAAAACGGACGTCTACAAGCGCTCTTAGCAATCGCATCAAAGAGATAATTATAACACCAGACGGTGATCTTATAAAGTATCTACAGCATACTAAAATCTGTCAGTTGGTCCACTTTGCACAAAGCAATACGCCCACGATGTTTGGGCGTGACCGCATCTCAGCCAAGTTTACTTGATCTCAAATCTGCTAGATTTAAGGGCTGGATATATTCGTAATTCTTTATTTTATTGTAGATCATTAAACATAGTTTGATCCAAAAGGTCATTTTTGAGATCTTTGGCGACGTCATTCGTCTTTGGCAACGTCAATGTTGGCCTACTATGGTCCTTCTGTTAGAGGACTAGGAGTGACCATGTTATAAGTATGTTAATACAATAAGGTTATGGTGGTATGTACCTACAAGTTAATGGTGCTAATTAATGTGATACTTGAAAATTATTATCGATGTTTGTATTATTTGTTGGGATTAAAGATATTCGCTAGGTTACTAGTTTTAGCCAACTTCGTGTAGATTTTGAGGCCGACTATGAAACGTGACGACGCAAGTTCCGTTCCCGAGTTTATAAATCTTTGTAATAGTTCGAATGTCTCTAATTATAAAATTGTTATAATTTCTAAAAACCTTGTTGATGCAATAAAGTTAATTTTATATTTTCCTATTAATACATGTGTTACTTGCTAGCTCATCTTTTAAGAGATTTTTATGCGTTTATAAATAAAATCACATTGTTAACAGTTACATTTTATTTAACACTGGACTTAGGTTCACTTAGATCAGTCGTCATGCTGCTACATTATATTTTCTTGACAATCGTCTGAGGCTGAAAGTGGTTCACTATGTTTACCCACCAACTGTCCTCGACGCCCTTTGTAAACTCTCTGATAAATCTGTAGTTTAGTATGAAAATATTGTCTTGGTATTCAGGCTGCACCCTGCAAAATACAATTTGCATAGTAAATAAAATTGGTTCACAAACTCAACACTCACTCAACACAATGTGCTAAAGTATCTTAAAAAATACATGTCACAGCTCTTAAGACTGGCTCGAATTCGGAAAGGCGAAGGTAGAAGAAAATTTTAGGAGTATAGTATAAGTAGTGGAGCCATATTAAGATTTCTTTAAACGGGATAATAGGCCAGCTTGACTAGAGTTGAGTGGTAGCACTAACTTACATAGTTAAGACATGAAGTATTTTTTTTTAAATGTTAATTCTTACCCTAATGAGACAGGTGGCAGATCCCCAGTCTCTTTCATATTCTTCAGACCTCTCAACACATGATAACACATTGTGATCTCAACCCACCTCTTGTCAGAGTCATCAAACATCACCCCCACCTGGAAAACATATACTAGAGTTTTCTAAGTACTGTAATTAGTTCTGTTTAAAATTATTTTAACAACAATACATTCTATTTTATTTTTAAATAACTTAAAGGTATGCTAATAAACTGTATAAACAACCCAAAACAAGTGGTGGTATAATCATTGATAACATAGAATAATCATATTTATTGTATAAGGAAAATTATTAAATTATAAATTGCTTTGCTTCTTCCTATATTCTTGTCTGTATGAAAGTTTTAACAATTTTGATTTATAATTGCAATGCATTAAGTTTAGTTTTCAGGTTTGTCAGTATTATTGAGGTTTTCTTAAATATTGAGTGTATGTGACTGGTTTGCCAATACAACAATTAATAGATTTCTTAGCAATTATCTTTAACCTTTTTTTTAAAAGATCCAAGTGAATAGATCAAAACGATTAATCACATCAGCCATAAGATGTCATAAACAAATATTTACATACCTGATATGGGAAAGCATAAAAGATGTCCTCCTTATCTATGGCAAGCAGTTGTCTTTGTGATACGGATAACTTTGACACTGCAGTTTTTAAGGCAGCAATAGCATCTTTGTCCACAAGGCCATCTAGTGATTTGAAATCACTTTTTTGTAGGGATTCTGAAACAACCTGACACCAGGCATTAAACATCATAAAATAAGATTTATTGACCCTCATGTGCAATAAACTGGTCCTAGGAAAAAAATGTTCATAGGGTTTTTCATCAGGAAATAATCAGTAGCACCATAGGGTCTGGAAATATTTCATATGCAATATAGACACCACTGTCTAATTGACCCAAAAAATGTACCTGGTATAACATGGGTATAGAAAAATACCCTTAGCTACCCAAGATACCATAATTTTAGATACATTAAATTGATTTGGTAATGCATAAAGCAATTTTTTAAAATATTTTAATACAGGATCTCAATAATCATTCTCACAAATCACTTTATTTATATTCTATTTGTATAAACAAATCATTTATTTCAGTAGATTACAATAGTACTGAGCGAACTGAAAAAAAAAACACATACTTGATAAGGTGATATGATTTATTGTTATTAATAGTGCATAAAACAAACCAAGCATAAACAATATATTTTCCTTTTGTAACAGTAGTCTAGAATTTGTTCCTATAATCTTTTTTCATTCATTGTTTATATAACTACCCTTAACAAGGAGGACTATGGAAAGCATGTGGTTCACAG
The DNA here is from genome assembly GCA_907164795.1 of Hemaris fuciformis. NCBI lineage: Eukaryota > Metazoa > Arthropoda > Insecta > Lepidoptera > Sphingidae > Hemaris > Hemaris fuciformis. Next base: position 6,095,953 of record OU015454.1, read on the forward strand.
TGGAAAGATGCCAAAAAAAAAACTCATGTTGGTTTTATTCCAAAGACAGTGAGATAGCATATTTTATCTTTAATCTTTAATACTCTAAAAGAGTATTAAAAACATTACTTCTTAAAAATGCCGAAGTTTTCATATATATGTCTTTTGAACATTGTTTTTCGTCTCAACACACTTACAATTTGTTTATATAAACACAAGTAATGAGTATTGTATTTTACAATTTGTTCTTTTGGGATAATAAACACAGTACCAAATAATGCTAGTTACAAACAATTTAACTTAATTAGTCTGGTTTATACAAAATCTCCAACCACCTTCATAAAATGACTACAGTATAAACAAAAAACCGCCAGCTACAGTTAAGATTCTAATAAAACTCAAAGGTCATACCTGAACTGCATGTTTAGAAGCTTCAATGAACTCATGTAGACTGAACTCTTGATCAAAATACGGTCTGATTATGAAATTTGAGAACATCCAATTCTTGATAAATTTAATAAAGGAAGGCCACACGACAGGCGGGAACTCCATAAGCTGCGGCAGTCTGCGTGACTCCGTCGTATTCTCCGAGTATTTACGGTATTGTATAACAGAACATGACGAGGTTATCGGGATTTGTTTTGGTAGGGTTTTGTGCGCAAATCTGTCACATAATCTAAACGATTGCCTCGTCAGAACTTGCCTTAAAGCTAAATTCATATTTCACTATTTGTTAGTGTGAATATATTTAGATTTTTTATAAAAAATGGAAGGCAAAACATGAAAATACTATTTTTTAAATAAGTAAAATATAATCTATTCTCTCTGCAACGTAAAATAAATAAATTTGTCACTGTCAAAATACTAATGGTCCGTTTTTGCGAGAATAAACTCCTATTGGCAAGTAAATTTTATCACCAAAATGTCAAAGAAAACACACTCATAATCGTTCAAAAATAATAAATTATTAAAAGAAAACAACTGAATTCTTATACATGTACAATGCAAAGCCATAAAATTCTTTTCTCTCGATTTAATATCTTAATATTGTCTAGATTGTATATTTTACATAAAAAATTAACAGGTTGTAGTGTTGTACTTACGCGAATAGCAATTTCTAAACTGAATGATTACAGCCAACAAAATGTCAAATTATTAAAAAAAAAACATTTTTCGTGGGAATTGGAAACATGTTGCCCGGCTTTTAACGCCTGTGGAAAAGTATTAAATAAAGTGTAGTTAGCGTTAACATTACACATAAAATGGATGACCAAGCTTGTCCCCGTTGTAAAACTACAAAATACCGAAACCCATCTCTGAAGTTGATGGTAAATGTGTGCGGTCATGTGTTGTGTGAAAGTTGTGTTGACTTACTATTTTTGAAAGGTAAAGAATTTTCGGTATTCCTAACACGCATATATGACTGCCAAATAAAATTAAACATTACATTTCAACATACAAAGTAAGAATAGTGAATAAAACTTGTCATTAATTTTCAGTATTGCACTGTTTTGTTGAAAATAGTGTTAAAAACAAAGTTTTTCTATATAATTGTAGTAAAAAATGATTTTTTTGAAAAGCCCAATGATAAACTAGATAAAATAGTATTAATTTGTTATTTCAGGATCTGGAACATGCCCTGACTGTGGAATACTACTTAGGAGAGGAAATTTCAGAGTACAACTCTTTGAAGATCCTATGGTTGAAAAAGAGGTTGATATAAGAAAGAGAGTTTTGCGAGATTATAACAAAAAAGAGGAGGATTTTGCCACACTGCGAGAGTACAATGATTATTTAGAAGAAATAGAGACAATTGTATACAATTTAACAAATAATATAGATGTTGTAGAAACAAATAAGAGAATAGAGCATTATAAGAAAGAAAACAAAGAGTTAATTATGAAGAATAAAGCAAAATTAGGTAAATATTAATTTGTTCTAATATGTCCTACCATCATTAATGTACCTTGGTTATCTGATAGGATTATTGCATGTTAGAACGCCTATAATTATATTGTTTGTAAACTCTACAATAGTAAGGACAAAATACTTTGTGGATTGATGCCATATAAAATTACTTTTACTATACTGAAGCCTGTGAGTGCTCTGGAAGTCTTTGGAGGAGGCCTATGTACAGCAGTGGACGTCTTTCAGCTGATGATGATGATTACTATAATGACATTTTTACCATATTACAGGTAGAGAAGCAGTCCAGTTAGAAGAAGTATTAGAGAAAGAAAAAGAATTGGAAGAGCTACGTAGATTGGAGTTGTCGCGGTTAGAGCAGGAGGCTAAAAAGCAGAAGATCAGAGAGAAGGAGGCTCTCATCGATGAATTGATGTTTGCAGACGGTGATGCCAAAGATATACTCAATACGTTTGCACAGACCATGGCACAGAAGCAGGAGGAATTGGCTTGTGCTGTTCCTATGGTAATTATTTCAATATTCAATGTGAGGTCATATTAGTCATAATGTAATTTATCATCTATTTTTATTTTCCATAATTTATGTTATTAATTGGATACACCAAAACCTTTCAAGGGCCTTAAGGAGAAAATATGCACGTAATATGAATAATATGAATATAAATGGAAATTAAATATTGCATAGAGGATGAGTCATCAACAATAATAAATAAATTGAATAAATAAATATTTTTTGAGTTAATAGCCCTCTGCTGAAACTTTCTCTATCCTTTCAATTCCCAGTTAAATTTTTTTTTAGATTTGTCTAAAAAATAATGATTCATTTCAGGTGACACAGTTCTCGACTGGAGTTCAATTCACTCGGGGCACCACAAACCAACCTATACCCATAGTAGAAGAAGGTCCGTTGTACAAGTATGAGCCATTAGCAGTACCGGATAGATGCGGCCCAAATGCGCCCTCTATAGCTGATATTGTTAACCGTGGATATCTGAAACATGTCAGGTGAGATAAAAAATTGTACAAAGTGACCACACTATTTGATAATGTATGTTGTCTGGTCAAATGTCAGGACAATGATTTTATTATGTCCGTATTTACACACTATTTTTATAGTTTAGAACCAGGGTTTAAATTTCTCGATCATGGGAAATGCCTTCCGTGGCATAAGTATGTGACATGCAATCAAAAAATATGATCACAATAGCCAGTTGTCATGAAGAAATTCTCAGTAGCAGCACAGTCACACTCCCTATTACAAGAGACATAAAATACTGCAAACATATAGTTCAGAGAAAATAAGCATGTTTTTTATAAAATCTTTTAGACATACATTAATAGATTTAATGACTATCATTATAGGTAATTATATATCTGACCTATGGGCATCCTCTATTTTTGAAAACAATTAAGCTATTCACCATCATTCTGGGCTAGTTCGGTTAAACACTTTGTTCAAAATGTTTTCCTTTTTTATTCTACAGAGCAGAAAACGAGACTGAAAAGGCCGGTGGGTACACATCGACTCTACCCTGCCTGCGAGCGCTACAGGACGCTCTGGCGGGTCTCTACCACGCGAGTTGACCCCCAGCCACGATCGGTGAGTCTGTGATTGGGATTGAATGAATGAATGAACCGACATTTGTTTATGTATCGCGCCAGGACAAATAAATTGATAATATTGTGATCATCCATAAATTACGTTTATTGTCATTGAATTGTTAGAAGCTCAATTTGATGCAGCGAATACGTTTGTGATTTTATGTAATTAGAAAATTACGAAACACATAGAGAGAGTATTTTTGCTAATGATAATTCCGTTTGCCAATTAATAATATTTATTAAAGTACATTAAAAACTTATGCACAGAAAAATAGGCCCTAATGCCGTAGGTTACTAAAATGGAGTTTTAAAAGTCAATACCCGTATCGCTTTTGCAAATTTTCAACTCAAATAATAATAATATTTCTATTAATCGCAAACAAAAATATAATATTTCACTCAACCTCTTCATAGTTCAGTGGTTTGGAAAAAGAAAAGAGAAAGTCCAAACATACTTTATGGATGATCCAAATCAGGCCCATACTTAATGGTTTTAAACCTCGCAGTCGCTTTAATCTGTATGAAAACAAGGTATAAGTGTTGTTATAATATATTTATACAAAGTATTGGTTATAATTTTATAACAGATAAAATTGTTAAGGTAGGTATACAAATTGATTAACGAATATTTTGGAAAACCGAGGGTAGTTATTTTTTTTTTGTGAATTTTATCTATCGTCTCGTTGACCCCGCGACATGTGAAGTGGAAAAAGATATTAGGCTTCTTTGATAGGAAATTCTCGATAGATGCAAGATGTCTGGAATATCAGTAGACGTCAATGAGTTACCCCAAATAAGTTGAGACTTGTAAATTTGAGACATTTCTCGCGAATCCATATGCCTACTTTGGGAATACAGGCGTGAGTGAGTGAAGTATTTATTTGCCCGTGTAATGTTTTAAATTTTAATGCAACTGTTGGATGGTCTATGTTTGGGAAGGAAAAACTGTAATTTATATCAAGACAAAATTGCCTGCAAGTCACTGCCTACCTTATAAGTGCCTAATATTTAATTGATTTGTTGAATTCATACATATTTGGTTATTTTGAATGAATCTTATTTGTTTAACACATTCGAGACCACAGAATATGTAAATTAAAACATTTTTATTTTTAATATGTTTATTTTTAATACAAGAAAATGATAGAGTGGTGTATTTTATTCGCATAATATACTGTAAGGATTGCGGGTCTATATGATCTGGTGCCCTATTTATTTATTAAGAAGGGTTGATGAAAAGTTTTGGTCCTCAGTTTTATTCATAAGTTTATTTTATGTAGCACTATCTAATCCAGTGAATTTGGACTGAATAACTAATGGGTAGTTTTAGACAATTTTTCTTGTTTTTCGCCTTTGTGACAATTTCTTTAGTTTTGTCCTTATGTTTTTTACTCCACATATACATATGTACCTTTACATATTTTACTCTTTTCCCGGAGGCAGACGGAGAAATTTTAAGGTATTCCCAGTCTAAGTAAATACACCAGTCATTGGACTAAGGCATGTGCACATTTGTGGTCTAGAATGTGTTGTATGTGTATAAACATGTAAATATATTTTAATTCGATGATAATTAAGCGTGTGTCGGTTTGGTTGTTAATGTTGATTTGTGATAATAAAGTGTTTTGAATTTCACGTGTTTTTAATTGTTTCATCATCAGCCCATATATGTCCCACTGCTTGGCACAGGCCTCCTCTGCAACTAAGATTGTTAAGGCCTTAGTCCACCACCTTGGCCTAGTGCGGCGGGTTGGCGGACTACACACCTAAGAAATTCCGAAGAACTTTTAGGTGTGTAGGTTTCCTCACGATGTTTTCCTTCACCGTTAAAGTACTAGACATTTCATTGTGAATACACACAACTTCGAAAGTGTTTGAACCCGCGACCGCCGAGATTCTCGACTGCGCACCTAAACCTCGAGGCCATAACTACTAATTAATAATATCAATTAAGTGTTAACCAAGTTTAATTGATAGTTATTTAAATGTATTGCATGTGAGCATCACACTTGCCCCACATGACTAGACACTGATAAGAGTAGCCACATTATCGAAATATTTTCAGAAAGCACCCCACGCTTTTTTACATTAAAATAATTTATTTTATTTATCACTCTATCCTTAATTTGAATTATTAAAAAAAATATTCTACTTTTTAGTTTGGTTTATTTATTTTCTCTTCGCTTTTTACGAGTAGGTATTACACTCATTTTTAACATTAGCGTTTGACGTATTTATTTTTTTGTTTATTAAACCGCTTAAATCAACTTCATCCTATGGCAGGGACTTGGACCGGCTCCCTGCCAACACCGGCCTACGTAGTAGCTACGGACCTCAAAACTTGATTCAAATTTAATAGGTAATGTATTTCGTTAAAAATTTACCTTTCATCGATTTAAGTAAAGTACAAACGAGCTTGCAGACAAATATTGTCGCGGCGATAAGGAGTAAAAAGCGCCGCGCGTCGAACGTACTAAACTATGACAAATAAATGCACTTACAAAGGCTTAGGGCGGATGCACTACGTCACACAAGGATAATGGGACTGAGTCATAGGGGTTCCTCAGGGCTCTATTCTGGGCCCCTTTTTGTTTCTAGTTTATATAAATGATCTCCCTTACATGGTACAGAAATTTACAGACATAGTTTTGTTCGCTGACGACACGTCACTAATATTTAAAATAAATCGTAAGGATAAAGATCTAGCTATTCCAAATCATGTACTTAATTTAATTTTGAATTGGTTCTCATGTAATAATCTTCTACTCAATGCAGGAAAGACAAAATGCATTCGATTTACATTACCAAATGTTAGGAATGTAATATCACCTGTTACATTAAACGCAGAAACACTTGACTTGGTGACTTCAACTGTTTTCCTAGGAATAACTCTAGATAGTAAACTGCAGTGGGGTCCGCAAATAGAGCGATTATCTAGTAAACTGAGTGCCGCAGCTTTTGCGGTTCGTAAAATAAGAAAACTCACGGATGTTTCAACGGCTAGGTTAGTGTACTTTGCTTACTTTCACAGTATAATGTCTTATGGCATTCTATTGTGGGGATCGGCGGCTGATATTAACAGCATTTTCATACTACAGAAAAGAGCAGTCCGCGCCATCTATGATCTACGTAGCCGTGATTCCTTACGATCCATATTCAAGGACTGTAATATACTGACCGTGCCGTCTGAATACATTTATCAAAATATTATGTATGTACGTAAGAATGTATTTAGCTTTAGTAAAATTGGTGATATACATAATGTAAATACCAGGGGTAGACATAAACTTGTGATACCCTCATTAAGATTAGAAAAAACCAGTAAGTCCTTTGTAGGCAACTGCGTAAAATTTTACAATAAGCTCCCCAAATCTGTAACTGACCTATCAGATAATTCATTTAAGGTGCACATTAAACGTGTTCTGATGACAAGGGGATACTACAATATAAATCAGTATTTAGAGGATAAGGAAATTTGGCAGTAGATCTCTCCCGCACATCGCCATCACCACATCTTGGAACCCAGTACCTTTCACATTCTTCTTTCTTAAACCAAATCATTTGAATAAATACATAAATAAATATAAATTAACCCAAAGCTCCAAGTGTAACTTAAACTATTATAAAAACATCAAATACAAATTGATATCTAATATAAAATGTGCACAAAATAAATAAAATAAAAATAAAATGACGACCGATCGAGTAAATAATTCGAGCAAATTTATAATAAGAAGGCAATTTTTATTTGGCAGGTCATATAATATAATTATGTTATCCTTACTGGACCAAATACATGCCCACTGAGTTGGACTCGCTGGATCTACTCAGGTGTGGGTCGCGCCGCGTAAATTCCAGTAGTAAAGTGAGCCCGCTGAGTTTGTTTCGCCGGGTCTTCTCAGTCAGGGTCGCGTTTGGATCCGGTGGTACCATTAAAATAATACGTGACGTTTCGGAAATACACAAGGTCCATCTCGTTATTTACTTTAAAATAATAATAATAAGATTTTATGTATTTCCTGATAAAAACTAAAAATAAATTATAAAAAAAACCGTAAATATTTTTGTACAAATTATATAAAATGAACCATAGTTAAATTATAATGTAATAATAAAAGATTTTTCTTTTCTGTATTGACTTGTCATAAGTGCTATTTGATTGCCTACGTGACCAAATAAAGCAATTTCATTTCATTTCATTTCATTTCATATTTTTCATTTTTAATATGAAGCCATTATTCTATCGAAATTAATTTTAAATTCATTGTGAAGTGAAAAGATGACTTTCAAGTCTTGAGGGATAAACCCGACTTCTCAAAATTCGCGCGCTAATTGTTTAATGTATAGTATGTGCTCTTAATTGAAGTTTATTAGTGAGATGAAATTAATCAAAACATACTGTCTTTCAAATAAGTAAGTAGCATGTAACATATTTTAATTACTTCAAGAAATGTTTATAGTAATATTTAGAGAATATCTGTGGTCGCATGTTTAGACAAATAAAAATATTCTACCAGAATCTACTTGGGGAATATGCGAACATAAACTTTTTAACAAATTGCGATACCTAGACAGCGAAAAAAATGAGGTATCTACTATACAACTTCGCCTCTCCTTTAAACATAATTGCAAGTTTTAAACACACAGGCGCTTATATCCCCCAAACGGGAAGGCTAAGGTACATTTCTCTACCCACGTTTCGCTAAAAAAATATATCTTCTACGTAATATGGATACAATAGGGTCATTATTGCTGTTTATAGATACATATTCGGGCTATACTACTGATAATTTTAATTTTAAAACTAACACTTTTCCCCGACCCGATAATCGAACCCGTCTCTAAATCGCGCGCCACACACCTGTGCCGAGGGGACCATGGGGTAGCCAAAGTAAATAAATACTTTAAAAATACATCTATTTCAAAAGGCTACAGGTTTTTGTATAAGGGGGTTGAATCAATAACATATATTTTAATCTGTTGCATGTACCAGTGATGGACACAACCTTATTTCCACTAAGCTGTGAGCAGGCATAATGTTTGTTTGTGCGTGTTTGTTTTGCGATAAAGCGGCGGGGCGACGAGTCCGGACTCACCTGTCTACCATCCTGTGCTATTCAAAACATCATTATTCTCAACGTGTGACAGCTTTCAATACCGTTTATCATTTATTTACGTATTTAAATTTACTATTTAGGCCCATATTAGTATTTTTTTGTTAGAATTTAATTTTATGTCAAATATATAATTGTGTACTATAGCATCGTATCGTATGACATTATTATCAAATTGCAACGAAGGCGTCTTGGTAGAGTCTATGTGTCGATAATTATCTTGCGTCTTCAGTAACGTTGTTTAATCCTGTGCCCTGAAAATCTTGTTTCATACTTTTTTAGCCTCGATATTTTTTTCGTAAGTATTTGGGTTTTAGTTTTTACTTTTTTTATAATGTACAAATAACGCCTTTTTTAATGATACCCAACACAGTACTTTACAGTGCCAGAAGGCGCCACATTAGATTCAGTGACACGTCATATAGCCTATAACCAGCGGACCATCAAGACGCTTCTATCGATACCTCATTTCACCAGTTCTAATAAGTAGTTGAGGAGCTATGAGAGAACAGATGAACATACATACATAGTACATACATACATACGTAGCCCAAATCATAACCCTGCTTTGGCTTTGCCGTAGTCGGGTAAAAATAAACCCATGGAAGGCAACCAACAAATTATTATATAGCACAAAAATTCGCGGTCTCAGTGATTTCATCGAAGTGACATGTGAAAGATTTACATGGTCCAAATCATTTAAAATAATTTCCAACAATACTTATAGATATCCTAATTTATTCCAAACTAATTACGGTTTGACTCTACGTATCCATTCTATAATACGCTTTAAAAGTAAACAAACCCCTTCTTCTTTTGCATTAGCAAAACATTAGTATTTTGTATAAAACACAAACTCCGGTAAATAAGGGGCAACGAATATTCGCAGTAAGTATGTATGCAAACATCGTTGGATTTTCGTATTCTGCTCAAATAACAACGTCACATCGCCGGGCAAACTATGATACGGGGGATACAATTAGCATCTGAAAACAGTGCGTTGTCCCTCACAGCCCCGCGGGCACACTCTAATTGGCCTTGTGTAAACTTGCCCTGTTATCGGACCGCCTCGAGCTGTGGTTCGTGTTACAAGACGTGGAACACGCTTTTGTCTACCCTTTCCCATGTCTGAGTGCGGCCATTTTTGTTTTCAAGGGGGTTTATTGACTGTAGATAATATAGTTCCTTTTTATTAGGTTGATTTTATTTCATACAATATCTACGATTTTTTTTTGTTATTGTATAATAACCCTCACAAATTGCACGCTAAAATGTGTAATTTTTTATTATCTACTATATTTACGTAGAAAAAAATATATATTAGAAATCAAAATACAAAAGAGTGTTTCGATACTTCTATGATTAAATGGCATTTCCGAAGTATTACCTGAGTCACATAATGTCTGTATTAGTGTGCCTTAGCCGACCAATGTATGTGACTGTTGGGTGGATTAATTAATGTACAAAAAATAAACAAAAGACTATCGGTAGACGCATGTAAATTAAAGCTGAGGCAATAGCTCAATTTTGTGGAGACTACGACTTTTTGCTACGGTAAGAGGTCCGATAATTTTTATGTATAATAGAGATTAATATACTTGATGACTTTTTGGTACGCAGTCCCTATTAAAGTTGTTAATAAGTGTAAAAATATTTGACGCAAGGGTTTCTATTTCTTCCTTATTTGCTGAAACATAATGTATGAGATATCATATGCTATTTTAATGCTGAAGAGGTTTTTTGTTTGTTTTATTCATGTCGGAATATTGAGGCTGATATGCAAAAATATTTTTGCATAACTTGCTTATTTGAGTATCATATAGATTACCTGACGTCTAGCTGCTACATTTAAAAACATAACTCCACGCCTGAATTCGTCGAAGAGGTAGGCAGAGGTGCATTTCTGCACCCACATTTCGCCAGGTGTGTATCAGTCCTAAGTAATAGGGGGCGAGTCTATTGCCGTTTTTCGGGCACAATTCCAGACTCCGTGATGCTACCGAGAATTTCCTAATGGAAAAACCCAATAAATAACACTTTGCCCAACCCTAGAATTGGACCCGGGACCGCTAGATCGCACAGCATATAATAAATTGAAAAGCAAGTCGAAGTTAAAGAAATATAAGGAAAATTGTGCTTAATTAATAGGTAATGAATGAGTGGGAAAGGAGGCTTTTGTATACAAAAGGTTAAACAACATTATAACCGAGCAGATTTGGGTAGTAAATTAGGGGCGATATACAAACAAAAACAAACGTCATTAGAGATTCCCAAAGATAGATAGTACCTATATATTTTTTTATAAGTTTCAGTCATAGACTCCTTAAACGATTAGACTGATTTATCTACAATATCCCTTACGTACGTAATTGAGGTAGACATATTAGGTAGAATGTGGAGTCCAACGTTAAAGGGACGAAACTATTGAAATATTTCGGGCAAATTTTAAAATGTCCTACATGTAAAATTTCATAGGACTGGTGGACCCAAAAATCGTCCTAAGACATCTCGATTGCACGGAGCCCATTTATGTCACAGGATCCGCAACACAGTCATATGATATGTTGACTCCATACAAAAATTGAATGAAAATCGCCACTCCATACAATGTTAGCCGGTACAAATCCGCCCGCCCAGCGTGCTAATATTGACTTCTTATTACCGCTCTGCACGGATATCGCAGCGTATCGCAACGATACGACGGCACTACGGCGGGAGTACGCCAGTACGCCGAGTACGCCGTGTGGCGTACTGATAGCGTATCGATGCAATATTGTACGGAGTTTAGTGCAAGTACCGTCTGTGTCTCCGTGCTTGCACGAAGTTTGCAATTTGCCGTCTTACAGCTAAACTTTCGGTAATTGTCGTTCGAATTGTATGTATGGGTTTGGTTTGATAGATTTTATTTTTGTAATAGGAATACGTTCGATATTCAAAAATTTTAAGTTGCTGATACGCGCTGCTTTGTCTGCGTAAATTGGAAAAAATAATTGCTTTAACGCTATTTTTATCTTAGTGATTTCTAGTGACTCAATTTGCTGGTGGAAGCATAATCTCATCCACTAGGATAACAATCACCATACCTGATAATACCCGCTAAAAATCCTGTTACTTACTACTAGCCAGATTTTTGTCGATTGGTAACAGATAATCCTAGACTTCAGTTTATTTAGACTACACTGGACTGTCCTGGGTGCAAGTGTAGTCCCTTCTTTTTATAGCATATAAAAAAATTAGAGATGTGCCGATTATGACTTTGGCCGACTAGCCGACTAGCCGATTAGTCGGTATAAAGAGGCCGACTAATCGGCCGACTAGTCGGCCAAGCCGATTACGGTTTCAGTTATTCTGGTAACCCATCGGTTACAGCGTATTCGCGTGAAAGTCGCAAACAATTTTTGAAAGCATGTCTCTACTTGTGTTGTTAACTTCACATTGTATCTTGGTTGCTTTTGTCAAGGGTCAGATTGGTGCTTTTGTGTAAAAAAATTGTGCCAAGATAATTAATAGAACTGTTATTGTTCCAATGTTCATTAAAGTGAAATAGCGCAATTAAAATTTGATCATGTCAAAAAGAAAATCTCGTGTATGGATGTTTATTGAACAATTGGACACTGATTCTGGCAACGTAAACCAATGCCAAATACCTAATAATTTTTAGTAGTTAAGAATCCCAAATAATAAGAAGAAATAATTATTAATGTTTACTGAAGTTAAGAAAATATTATGTTGTTTTGTTTCTTAATTAAGTTATTAGTAGTTAAGTAGTTAACTGCCATAGATATGATTTCTTTACAAGCAAGTAATTGTAAAACTGATTCTCAAAGGAAAGGTTACTTTGCTTTACATTTCAAATTGTCTGATTATAAAATGAAAATATGAATAAATAATTATCAAGGTTTTTATTTAATGTGATTCGTCATACATATTACTGAGAAATATATACAAAGTACGAGGCCGGATAGTCGGCACTCTTTGCCGAATAGTCGCCGACTAATCGCCGACTATGAAAGTGGCCGGATAGTCGGCTTTACCGACTAGTCGCCGACTAGTCGGTACATCTCTAAAAAAAATGGACGTTGTTTTGCATTTTGGTGGGTTAAGGGCCAACACCGTTAAGATATAGTCGGTTATCACATAAAGGGCCTAAAACATTAAAATGTTTGACCATTTTTTAACAGTTAACAACACAATTTCTAATATATTTTCTCGTGCAAGTGAAATAAACGGCAAGAAATGTGAAATAAGATTTTTTAACTCGCGAAGCCAGCTCACCGCAATAACTTTCAATGAACCTTCATTCTGCAATCAGAAAGTAAAGAACAATTATGCGGTTCGAGTTCGCAAGTGAACATTATTTTTCACAATAATACAGGATAAGTTTAAATATACAATAATATTTTTTTTTTATTCACGTGGTAATATTTATGAATTATTCCTTTTTCAAATGGAAAACTTTTTTGACTGCCTCGTGATGAAATGAAAAGTTAAGAAATTCTCAGTGCCCGAAAAACGGCAATAGTCTCACCCCCTTTTACATGGGACTGATACATGGCGAAATGTAATAAAATAATTATTATGGCTGTCCTTACCTCTACAGCATAAAGGTAAGTTTTCGTTGTAATAATAGGAAGCAGGAAGAGGAATCGGCTTTTCCAGTCTAATGTGTAGATTACCAACCCGTCCAAAGCCAGCCCAGGGTTCACTAAAGCTTAATATCTCCCTAACAATAGGAGTCGCGTATCAACTACAGCGCTGCACATACGATCAGGTTCGGTTTACTGACTACCGTCCTAGCACAAAGAAAACAGCCAATAAAACAATTATATATACAATTAATATTTTAATTTATGAGTATCAGGATTCATAGCGCTGTGTCTATTGCCTTATGCAGAATTAAAAAAAAACAATCGTAAAATTCACATAAAAATATAGGAATCATTGAATCAATGGTCACACGCACACCATGTGTGGCCGTATTGACACCACCTATTATTCAATAACTCAAATTAGCACAGAACGGGACCCGTTCGTATCAGTTTACCGAGCCATTGTGATAGCGTGATGTGCTTTGTTCCACATTGTGCGCAACCCGAGACAAAATGGCGGCTGAACGTCATGTAAAACATGGCCGCGGGGCCGTTATTGTTTTGAATATATCGCATGACTGGAGATCATTTGTTGGTTTTAATAGATGTGTATTAATTAATAAAATTTAAGGAAACCACGCTCATATTGTTACTTTTTATAAATAAATATACATAATATATCGAGGTAAAGAAATGAATGATAAATAAAAAAAATATCTGAATATTAAATATCAATAAAATTAATATTGATAATGTTAATAGATAAATCTATTAGCGCGGTACAATGATACTACGACGCTTTATTTGGCTAATTATATTAAGACAGGTACGAGGACCAAATTTATTCGATTTTGGCTAAAAATTTTAGTACCTCAGTAGAAGTATGATACTGGATCGCAGATTTTTAAGCACCAGGTCTTGTCCAAAATTGTTCATATTTCTATATAAATATAATTTAGTAAACTTATCAAGAATATGCTTAGATAAAGTGTTTTCGTCATTCCATTTGAAATAAATTGTAATAACTCACTTTGAAAAAAGAACACACCTCAACCAATCTACACGTAACCAAAACCACGTCATAGCATAGACACGAGAAAAATTTCACCGCAAGAAGTATTTCGTTTTAGTTTTTATTACTATCGTAAATTAGCCGCGGTTTTATGGAGGTAAACATATTAATATGCAGTAAAAACTTACAATAATGACGTACAAGTTTACACTTGCTTTTATAAAGACAGATGGTTCTGGAGCGAACCGCTGATTGACAGGGAAACAGAGCGATGATTGACCGCTGATACAAACCAGTATTTTGATAAATAAATAAAGTTTAGGGATGGGATTTGTGTTGTCTATAGATGTGTCGATGATTTATAATTACTTGGCATAGGTCTGATTATCCTCGATATTTAATGCGCGATCGAAAATTTCGGCGGTCGTGGGTTCAAACCCCAGGCACACACCTCTTACTTTTCGAATTTATTTGTGTATTCACAATGAATTATCACTTACTTCAATGGTGAAGTGAAACATCGTGAGGAAACCTGCACACCTAACTAGTTCTTAGGAATTTCTTAGGTGTGTAGTCCACAGTCCACTACAGTGGATGCCCGTGCCCAGCAGTAGGACGTATGTATATGGGCTGATGATGATGAAAGCAAAGCAAAAATTAAAATAGGGAAGGAGAAAAAAAGAGTCAAGATTATTGAGATATCGGTAATTTTATTTACGATAAATATTCTTTTGCGATGGTTTAGTGTGAGACAGCAGCTCAATCCTGGTTGGTGATTAAATTAAGCAGATTTGTCTGGATAACTTTGACTAACTTTACCTTAGATCGATTCTATGAATAGAATCGAGATAATTTTGTGGAGTTGGTTTGTAACTTAACTAATGGAATTAGAAATAATAATAACAGATTGCTACGCCTTAAGCCGTTTAACAATATACGAAATGAAATAAATTGATCGTTTATTTATCGCGCAGGCAATAATATAGCGCTTATGACGCGTCAGTACATATTTGAAGAAAAAAAAATCAAAATTAATTGAAATATAACTGGCGTAAAATCCACGGGTCAATATGTTTTATTTTTATTAAAACTATTATATATTAATAGTATATATAATATATTTTTACTGTTACCTATAAATTTTTAACATTTATAGCACGATATGACTGACCTATACTTTACTCTTACAATTAGTTATCAATTTACATGATTTATTTTAGAAGACAGTTTTTAATTATCTAAAAAATTATTTCAATCATTACATTCGACGTAATTTCGTAGCAATAACTGTTATAACGATTCAGTAATAACACACTTTATTTCATCTATTACATATCTACTATTTGCAAGAAATTTTATCATTTTGAGTATTTTAAAATAAAAAAAAATCACTTACTTATTACTGTCCAATATAATAAAGTCAATCATTAAGTCAGGCATTAAGTCCGCCTTTACATGTATGTATGAAGGGTAAAAAAATAAATTATAAATTTATCACCATCATTTTTTATCGATATCGAAATGCCCACTGCCCAACCTAGTCGGGTTTAGTGTAAACGTTGCGGCGTTTACCTAACCTGTGTTATTATTTGGGCCAGTCCGGGGCACCGATGACGTTCGCGCCAGACTACAGCGAGACGTGTAAAACTTGTCTAAATGGCGCCATTTGCCGTGTGCAGGCATCTTTTAACTATCTCGTATCCCGAAGTTTTAGCGAGTTGTAAAATCCGGGGTATTAAGATTCCATTTTTTATAGGATTCTTAGTGTACGGGAGCAAAAGCCCGCCATAATTGCAGCGAAAAGAGCGACATAATTGAGTTGATTGATGCAATTGTCGATAAAAGGATTTTGAAATAGAGGTAGGAATTTCATGTCTGATAGCGAACACCGTAAAATAATATTTCAAAAAATGGACGAATGTGGTAAAAGCTTTAAAAGCGAGGCATGTTAATAAAAGATCGGTATAATTGTGTCGATATAATATATCGATTGGAAATCGATTCTACCGATCAACATTGTGTGGCTGTTTTTGCACTTATTATCAAGTGCAGAAAAATTGTTGTGGTAATAATCTCCACGTAGTCGATGCTTTTTGAACCGTCGTTAACAGTATTTTGAGACATCAAAGAAAAATATCTACATCGTGACTCTACTATTTTCTAGAAAAAAATGAACCGAATTTATAATGGTTTAGAAAAATATTTTGTTCCGTATGGTTTTACAGTCCTACGAAATCATCGACCAATGGATTTTAAAGCTCATTATCATGCATAAAAGCATAATTTGTGGATCGAGAGCTAGCCTCCTTTTTGAATGGTCAAGTCATACCACGGTCAATTAGGGCCGATGTATGGGTGGTGCAGCTTGACTGTGGTATCGCAACAGAATGGTTAATGGTGAGTCTGTCAAAGCTTTTAGTCTGAGTTTATTGAGTTGGTGGGATAGATAGCCACAATAAAGTATCCCACTACGCAGGTGTGAGAAAATTCTCATACCCCTTTTTATGATATTAAGGTTTTTAAAAACGAGGAAAGCAAACAAAAATATCATGTGTAATGGTTTCGTTAGCGGCGAAGAATTTAATAATTTATCTAAAAAATTATATTTCGCGATTTACTAATAAGTATGTATATTTATCATCATCACCATCATCAACCCATATATGGGACATATATATATATATACTGCTGAGTAAGGGTCTCCTCTACAACTGAGAGGCTTTAGTCCACCAGGCTGGCCAAGTGCTGGTTGAAAAAAAACAAAAAAAATTGGAATTTGAACACAATTAAGGCTTAGGTGTCCTATTTCGATAACGTACTATATAGTATCTTAAAATAACTTCTTTTTTCTGGTTGCAAAACGATTTGACACTTCACAACCACGGAATTTTCACAATACAAACTATGTGAACAAGAAAATTGCTTCGTTTTCTCCACTTCTCATACTTAGCAGCATAAATTGCCGTCCATCCGCATTTACACCTTGTTATTTAGCAACATCTAAACGACGTAAGTGCTTGATAGAAGCTCTAATTCGGCCCACATTGTAGGAAAACACAGACCTTTTCGAATTATGAAGATTTTTTACCGTTTCCAGCCCCTAACAGGCTGAAAATGTGCTATGAACATCATTTGCCGTTGACAAACATTGAAATCAAAGAGCCAGCTTACAGAATTGGATAAGTGTAAGAAATAAACTTTTGAGTTCAATTCGACAATCGCTGTTACAATCAATTGTGTTATTCACAAATATTTCGTCTGAGACCTGAGTGTTAGTATGACTGAAAAGTTTCTCGTAGATTCTGATAACATCGACTAAAACTTGTGTCTTAGCGTGGGGTCACAACTATGTATTTGTCTGCTGGTTTTATTTAGTAAAAAAGGGTAAAATTTTATTAGTTGCAGGCGGCTCCGGTAGTCTGGTAATTTTAGTAAAATGTACTATAAATCCAGTTGATTAAGTCACTTCTTGTCACCTCCCCACCGTCCAATCGCTGACTAGTGACTTCCCAACATCCCGCATGGTCTAGGACTCTAGGATATGTCGCAATGATATAGGTACTATACACAAGAAATAATCTATAGTTGTAACTTCCTTGACAAGTCTTATTTGATAATTAATAATAATAATAAATAATAATAAAAACACCCAACAGTCACATACATAGTTCTGACCCCACAGTAGGATACAAGTCCTGTGTCGTGGGTATCAGAAACTACGAGAGACTTTTCGGTCTCACAAACACCCAGACCCGAAACAAATATTTGTGAATCACACAAACATTTGTCTCGGTGCGGGGATCGAACCCGCAGCCTCTCGTTTCGCAAGCTGGTGTCTAGCCAACTGCGCCACGGGGCTGTCATAACTATATAATTAACGACATAGACACTGTTTCCCTCTTCTTTCCGTCTCTTTTTCCCTTCTAAGATAAGCAAAGTTCTCATTTATAAATTGCTCGGGCGAAGTTGTACCGGGCAGCTAGTGTACATAATTGAAAAAATGAAATAAATACCACATACGCATAAATGTGCAAGTTTCATTGTAAAATGCAATTTCTCTAAGTGCACTGCAGACCACCCATAACCTAACGTTATTTATGAAAAAATGCAAATGACAAAAAGTAAAATATTTGAGTTACATCACTGTGCAATCAGCTGTACGTTACGACGTCGTTGCGACAGCGACCTCTGTAGCCACGGGGTAAACAAAAGAATAAAGATCCGTTCTCTATGAATAAAATAAAAATAGCAAGAGATGGTATCTAGCAAACTGGCTGAGTATGGAATATGCCGACTTATTATATTCCTAATAACAGGAACGTATTAACTTGGCGCGTAGATGCAGTGATGGGTAGAGCTGGCTGGAAAATATAATATCTAATGCTATTTAATTTGCGTAAGTTTATTATGTAAGACTTTAAAAATAAAATTAATTATACACTAATTGTAATACAAACAAATTAAGAAAAAAAAAACTTTTTGTAAAATCGTTAATTTAAAGTAGTCAGAAAGATCACTATAAGCAACTAGATCGACCATTGGTTATTTTTAAAGCCCATTTATTTTATTTCCAATCAAAATTCCTTAAAATATTTTTACTTATGTATTTATGTTTTGACAACAGATCACTATAGAAGTCATTGTGGGAGGCCTTTGTTCAGCAGTGGACTTCCTTAGGCTGATTGGATTGGATTTATTTTTTAAATTTATACATGAATTTATTTAAATGCATATACTTTTAATCAATTGCCATTGCAGTCTTCAACGTCATTAATCGAAGCCGCATATTGGGTAAAGGCCTCCACCAGCTTATTCCAGACCTCTCAGTCCTTTTATTATACGAAAACTTTATTATTACTGATTATTGTTATGATTTTGATTGTTTGAAGTGTATTAAATCATAAACAAAATGAATCTCATTCACTGAACCTAAAACCCAAAACTGTGCCTTTTTTCTTCACAAGATCACATAAATAGGTACTGTTACTAAGTTTTCCTTTTCAAAATACTTGGCGAAAATCGCGACAAATATTTGCCGTGTCTACACCGTTCTTAACCGAACCAATCAATGTATTAAAGGCATTTACAGATTATTCATTTGTATGTGGCAGTATCGATTCTTTTATGTTATTGTTTGCCTTTCCAATCGTCTGTGATATCCTGTGTAATTGTCCGTTATTATATTGCAAACTTTTATTGTTTGACCTTTACGTCTAATCAGGTTCTGTTATTTACGACTCGGGCCCGATCGGATTTTGTTTTACTGACGACTTAATTATGAAGAATGGAATTTATGATACATTTTGTTTTTATGTTCTTGATGTAGGCTTATAACTGTTTGTAGCTAATGTCTTCTGCTTGCTTTGGAATTCGGGTCCAATGATGATTAAAAATCCATGAGTAATGATAAAGTAGAGGTACCGGCTGTTAAATTATTGTTTATTTATAAAGAGCCTATTATTAAATTCTTAACATGTCATATTTAACTATTTTTGCGTAATTTACTATTATTATGTTTATTTTTTATTAGTCTTATCTATGTGTGTATCAAAATTTATCTTAGATGCAGTGATGTGACTACCGTGCGAATATAAAATACGAGATAGTTACGCCATTCCCTACGAGCTCTGCATTACGAATGTTCTTGAAAACCGACAGATATCATGATATCACTTAGTCATTATTCTAAATGCATAAGCAGATAGTAATTGTGTTCTACCCACATATAGTTTATAAATACACAAGGACGATACAACCATTATCTGTGATAGAAACGCAGCATGAACGGGTACTGAGAAGGCTAGTATAATAGTCATTAATCATTAAACATTTTTATCTCTCATCATCAGCCCATATACGTCCCACTGCTGGGCACGGGCCTCCCCTACAACTGAGAGGATTTAGGCCTTAGTCCACCATGCTGGCCTAGTGCGGGTTGGCGGTTTTTTTTATCTCTATTTTCACTCTATTGACAGCACTTCGTATAAAGAAGGTTAGAAGTTAGTAAAGCGGGAGACAGCACCTCCCATCCCCGAGCTTATGGCTACACTACGCAGTGTTTACCCTAATTTATTAGCGGTATGGACCAATCCGACAAAATAGCCTCCCAATCCCACTGATCAGTAGAATTATTGTTTATAACGCGTAACAATTATGTGGACAGATAAAGTAACAAAAACTTCTGTGTGTAGTTTTTGCTTCAATTGCTTAATTGAAAAACCATAGATCGTGTCCTATTATATTTCAATATCAGCCCATATACGCTCCACTGCGAGAGATGAACTGAGAGAGTTCTGGCTAAGTCCAATACGTTGGCCATTTGCGGGTTGGGTGACTACAAACCTAAGAACCTCCTAAGAACTTTTAGGTGTGCAGGTTTCCTCACGATGTTTTCTTTTACTTATATTTGTTCATGCCGTTTCTAGATACATTCCAAGTAGCCCACAACTTTAACTAAGTCATAAGTCCAGCTTGAACTAATAGAATATTTAATAGCTCCTAAATTATAAGAGCAATCGCGTAGAAGATAAATTTGCCGAAACGCCAGATGACACACGCGCAGAAGTATTTCACAGTAATGAAATAATGGTACGGGACGATTTAAATTGTTGTCTTTACTTGTAACGTAGATTGGGCACAATAGCTGCAAATTGAACCGACTATTTGTTCAACTATTGAGTCGAAACCTTGGGCACTGTCATTGCACTTCCACAAAGTTTTTGTGGGGGCATTACTCCCATTTTGTTGTGAGTTATTGCTGCTTAGGCTGATGGCTAGGCGTGTTGAGAAATTAATTAACATTTTAGACTGCCTCGTGGTCTGGCGGTACAAGTATGTGCCGTGTGATCTAGAGGTCGATCCCCGGGTCGGGCAAAGTGTTATTGCGTTTTCCCATTAGGAAATTCACAGTAGCAGCACAGAGTCTGGAATTGTGCCAGAAAAACGGCAATAGGCTCGCCCCATATTACGTGGGACTGATACATACCTGGCGAAATGTGGTTGCAGAAATTCACTTCTGCCTACCCCTTCGGCGAAAACAGGCGTGAGTTTATGTATGTATGTATGTTAACATTTTCTATCGACAGTCCCGTGGCGCAGTTGGCCTACCAGTCTGTGAAATGAGAGGTCGCGGGTTTGATCCCGAGACAATTGATTATGTGATCCATGAATATTTGTTTCGGGTCTGGGTGTTTGAGAGATCGTAAAGTCTCTCGTAGTTTCTGATACCCAGGACACAAGACCCGTATCTTAGTGTGGGGTCGGAACTCGGAACTATGTATGTGGGTGTATTTATTATTTACTTCTGCATCCTAGCAGGAGTAGGCAGGAGTGCATTTCTAGACGAACGTTTCTTTAGTCCCGTATCCAGTAGTGGGACATATATGGGCTGATGATAATGCCCATATATTACCAGACGCTGTAATGATAATGAAAATCGGCAATAGGCTCGCCCCCTATTACGTGGGACTGATACATACTTGGCGAAATGTGGGTGCAGAAATGCACCTCTGCCTACCCCTTCGGGGAATACAGGCGTGAGTTTATGTATGTATGTATGTATGTATGCTGTAATGATATGGAGAATTTCCTAACGACATAATATTTGATTAACACTTTATTCTTAATTTCGGTTCGGAGAAATTTGACGCGGGTTAAATCCCGGAGCAAAGCATAATTATAAAAAAAAAGACAAAGTGACGAGATTGACCTCATTAACATGGGCAAGTTAAACGCCTCAATTTGATGATACTGGGTCATATAGTCCGAACCTTGCAACTTTCTGGAACTTCGCCAAAAAGAAAAAAAAAAACTTATTCAATCTTTTCGCGTACACAGCTTTTAATTTAAATATTCCGAAGTTCTACCCTAACCTAATTTTTGCGATATAAGGGTTATTTGAGAGTACTTCTAAGAACAACTCAGATAAGTGCAGTTTACTAACTAGATGCTGGGCTGTCTTAGTCCACCGAGATCTAACGTCTCTTATGCGTAGCATCAAAAAGGAGATTTATATGGGTGCATATAGACAGAAGATTGAACCTATATGTAATTATAAGTACCTACACCTGTTAAGCACTTTGCACAATGACATTGGTAAAAATTAGCATTACTGTGAAGGGAAGTGGACAACTATTTTTTTTCAACTCCTCCATTACATTTTTTTCTGATTAACTTCGCTGCGGGATCAGGACAAATTAGGTTCCCTTAGATTCCTATAGCTTCAGTGCTCGGCGTCAATACTGTGCGTGCTGCTGTGGATCCTGGAGCACAGGAGTTAAAGTGGCGGGTGTGTGATGAGGTTAGAACAAAAAAATACTTTAATTTCTTTTTTTATTAATTTCTTTTTTTACACGAAAAAGTGACACCGGTCCATAAAGTCCTTCAAGTGACGAAAGATTCCTATCGACACTCGACACCCTCAAGCAGACGTGATGCAATACTTTGTCATGGATTAAAATGTTAAGAAATTTGATTAGATTTATTACATTCAAATAATATCAAATATTTATTAAATTGAAATAGGTTTAAAATACAACGTATAATATAAAAATGTAGAACCTTTGAAAAACTATCGGATGTAGAGCAAACATAGTTTCTTTTGCATATTAAATTTAACTAATTTGTGACTTTGAATAGCTGACTTACGGTTGTCATCGATTTTGAGGATAAAATTATGAATTCAGATTTTATTAACATTTCTTTAATTTATTTGCACTCTAATATTATTCTCGCACGACACAAAGGGTCGACACAGACTCCGTAAGAAAACTAATTATAAAGAACTATGTTACAAAGAAATATGCGATTTTTTACTTTCCTATGCAAAAATTATAACCACCGCGCACCTTTCATAACTAAGGGTTCTTTATTAAAAAAATCGGCGGCTAAAAGTAACAATGGCCTCTACCTGTCAGCCATTTTGTTCCCCACTCTTATGACGTTAAAATTGTAATTGCATGAGATCAGAAACGCCGGTCGATTGTAATTCTTCGCGCCAAGAATTATGCACAGATAATAAAAGACAGTCCAACCCTTATTTATTTTGAAATAAGAATGGCAAAATTCTTAAAGAGGCGAATAAGAAAGGTTGTATGGTATTTGCTGGAGATTTTTAATGCCATGGAATTATAGCTCTTATTAGTAATGGTATAAAGGGTAATATAGTGAATGTTGATGTAGGTAAGGGCGTTTTTGCAGCTTCTTTGTACCGCGCCGGTGTCAATTCGAAAACTAAATCTTACTGTGAAGATGTTAAAGTGATACAGGATTCCCGTTTAAAAGGAATGTGGTGCCATTTCCTAAGGTATTCGTGGTATTCAAGAATTAAAAGGAACGTTTAATGCTCATCAGGCATCCGAAGTTAATGTCATCAATGAATTACGCTTTTTTAACGAGTCAATCGGTTGTATTATACGAGTCTTTTAAATTGCTTCTTTTAACAGTACAATTCTTCGGAAGTTAGTGCGAATTTTTTGATCCTAAAGAGCGTGCTTGTGTCAGATTTAATAAACTGAACCTTTACTGTCTCGAATACATTAAACATAGTGCTAAGGCTTATTAATTATATCGCTTGCAGAAACACTAAATAAACCCACTCAACAGTCACATACATAGTTCTGACCCCACATCAAGATACGATACTTGTGTCGTGGGTATCAGAAACTACGAGAGACTTTTCGCTCTCACAAACACCCAGACCCGAAACAAATGTTTGTGGATCACACAAGCATTTGTCTCGGTGCGGGGATCGATCCCGCGGCCTCTCGTTTTGCAAGCTAGTGTCTAGCTAACTGCGCCACGGGGCTGTCAACTAAACTAATGTTTTTTTTATTATTCAGTAATGAAGATATCAAAATGGAAATATATATTGGACTTATTTACGCCACATATAAGTATTTGATTTAATTAGATAGCAGTGATGGCCTCGAGGTTTAGGCGCGCGGTTGAGAATTTCGGCGGTCGCAGGTTCAAACCCCAGGCACACACCTCTGACTTTTCGAAGTTAAAGTACACGATAATTCTTACATACATACCTACTACATAACTTGAAAAAGTCAGAGGTGTGTGCCTGGGGTTTGAACCCCCGACCGTCGAGATTCTCAACCGCGTGCCCAAACCTCGAGTCCAGTCCTCGAGTCTGCACACCAAAAACATAAAAGTTCTTACGAATTGCTTAGGTGTGTAGTCCGCCAACCCGCACTAGGTCAGCGTGGTGGACTAAGGCCTAAACCCTCTCAGTTGTAGAGGAGGCCCGTGCCCAGCAGTGGGACGTATATGGGCTGATGATGATTATGATGATGATAATGAACAGAAAAGCAGATTTTACAGACAAAATTTATTATAAAGCCTGCAGCAATATAATAAAAAGCATGAGTTTTATTAATATGCGGTAAACTTTTTCTTTTATAACGTCCAGCGTTTCTTATAAGTATTTTATTGCCTTCAGTAAAGCTTAAAGTCTTAGGAGCGAGAATACTTTAAACACAAGAGTAATGCTTCGAAACGAATCATAATTTCTAGAATTTTCTCCGCTTAGTATTAAAATATTAAACATTTTCTTTTTATAATTTTCAACGGTAATTTATAATTCAGTATAAATTTAACCTCCTTTATTCTGACACTGCTTATTGAGCATCTTGTATTAGACGGCAAATCAATTTTCAATCGACATAATTCTGTTGAATCTTCTTCTTCTTCTACGTAGTTAAATAAATAAATACACCCAACAGTCACAAACATAGTTCTGACCACACACTAGGATACAAGTCCTGTGTCGTGGGTATCAGAGACTACGAGAGACTTTTCGGTCTCACAAACACCCAGACCCGAAACAAATATTTGTGGATCACACAAACATTTGTCTCGGTGCGGGGATCGAACCCGCGGCCTCTCGTTTCGCAAGCTGGTGTCTAACCATCTGCGCCACGGGGCTGTCATAGTCATAGTTGTAGGGTTTTAGTCAATTAGAAGCAGTAGGTGAGCACAGAGTTAAAGGGTTAGATCATTACTAAGGCATATTTTTGTATTATCCTACAATATTTGTACCAGATCTAGGTTTCGTAGACCGAAAACTATGTATGATGCTTTCGACAGAAGACTTGTGACTTTAGAGCTATTTGGATGTCTTATGTTTTTCTTTTTATGATAGCTTTTTTCATCCCCTACGGTACATAGGGTATAACGTATTCATACCAACTTCAAGTGCAATGTGAAGAAGCAACTTAACAGGGTATAATCTTTACATTGCTCCACCTTGATGATCTTGGGCTTAAAGGTGTGGTCATTTCGTAATGCCAGTATCATCATCATCATCATAAGCAGCCTTTCTTACGTCCACTGCTGGACATAGGGATCTCCAATGCCAGTATAAAATAATTAAATATTATGGTACTAAAAATACCGTCTTTAACTTCGTCGTTTCTTGTTTATCAATAACTTTTCACATAACATTGTTTTATTTGGCAAGACAATCAATAAAATACCCAAGTTGTTATCTAAATACTCATAAACCGAAGCCATACACTTCACTTTTGTAACTTGAAATATTATTATTGCAATGCAATGTCGAAGTACTAGTTTGTATTCTAAACAAATTCAAAGCTGCTCTTGCGCGTTCCACGTCAATAAATACTATAAAATCATATATATCTCTATTAAACTTGTCAACGAACTAGTTAGCATAGCAACCTTGTAAAATATTATACACACGATTTGATTTGCATAATAGATAAATCATTAAACCGATTCCAATTTGCACCTTTTTATAACTCCTCATATAATCAACATTGTTGCTATATTCTGTTCTAAAGACGAGAAGATTGCGTGGTCAGTATTATCTTAAGACCCATCATAAATCCGTGAACAAATTATCTAGACCGTCGTAATATTTACAATGATTTAACACCCGCACACGTTCACCTAACCACTTAAGAATGAAACATTTATTCGAGATTCCCTCCATATATCAAACGTCTTAAATACTTTACGTCCACATCTATACGATTTAAATCCATTTCGATCAAATCAATTTTGTTAATATTTTTTCGCATGAACCTTACAATGCGACAGTATAATGCTTTAATTTATCGCCATTCTGCATATTTTTTGTAATGAGAGATGTCATAAATTGTCGTCGGCGCGGCGAGTTTGCGCAAATGCAAAGGTATGCGTTGACATTTAGCGGCGGCATTTCGAGTTCGCTAAATTGTCGGAGTCAATAGTAAGGGTTTTGAAGGAACATTGCAGTGTTGCATCTACACGCCCTCCAATGCGACCCTTCCCCTTACAGAATACTATGGAATACTTACATGCGGCTTAGTAGCCAGTCTGGTTTTGTGTTTCAATGCGCGCGGTCGGAACGTGCGTCGACGCTCCGGCGTGTTACATCTAAATTGTTTTTCGAATACGAAAGCGAAATATCGAAACTGACAATTCCTATTTTAAATTAGGAATCGGCTGTCTGTAATGAGTTACGTTTGCGCAAATAGTTTCCGCATCGCACTGAACTTTAAAAAAAGTTTTGTTTAAAAGTTTATGATTTTTCGTGATTATTTCTTTCGGTTCGCACATTTCGTAATGTTATTGTGATTGCTTTGTTATTGTTCAGTTCTGTGGTTATTGTTTATTTTTTGTTTTAATTTTGCGGTTACGTATTGGTTCATTATTTTGAAAGTTTTTATAATGTTGTCGTGAAGTGCACCTTGTGTTTAACTTTTTGAGTGATATTCGGGAGGATGTTTATATAGTGACCTTTGTCAAATACTTTGAGTACAATGAGGCTTATTTGGAAAGTTTTGTGCTCTCTGCTTTTACTCATACAAGCAGTTGTTGGCAATTGGTGGTAAGTTTTAGAAGTATTCAAATTATCAAATTTAATTTTAATTAAAACTAAATTTAGAGAAAACCGATCTATCACACATGTTATCGATCTTCTGTAAATTTCAAAATCTAAAACTGACATGTATATGTTAAAATTTTACTAAACAATACAAGTATTTCTAAAAATACCTATACATCTGCTACCAGTTAACAAGTCAATTCTACAACGGATGCATTAATGATTACTTAGGAACTCTACTTTACATACATAGGGGAAATGAAGATGTTACTAGTTTTTCCAATCGTGTATTAGGTAGCCCGGTTAAGCAATTAAATCAGTCGCCGCTACCCTGATGGAAATCAGTAATACCATCGCTTTCATACTTCTGAATGAAAAAAGTATTCTAAATTGAATATATTATTTCTTAATTAAATGACTTTGAACAGGTTTACGCATTATTATGGATTGACAAAAAAAAATCATACTTTTGTGGTTTGACTTGTATTGGTATCAAAAAATGTATGCAAAAGTATTAATAAGTACTCAATTTTGATATCGTTAAAGTCAAAGTCAAAATAATCTTTATTCAAATACACTTTTACAAGTACTTTCAGAATGTGTTACGTATCGTTATTCCTGGCACAAAAATTAAATAAATAAAAATTCTTGATAAATTCTTAACAAGGGATTTATCAAGAATGGTTTGATAACTATACTATTAATTAGTTAGGGTATCATAGAGCAAAAACGTAAAGCATAATTTATATTTATGAAGGTTAACTTATTATTAAACTAGAGGTCTCGTCCGACTTCAGCCGGGTGCAATTAACGCTCCGTTACACCCCTATTGATGATGATTTTGGAATTTTGTGAGTCAGGTACCTGGTATCTTTAAAGGTTTATTTATATAAAGTATATATTATATCCGTTAAAGAAACACGTTTTGTGTATAGATCGCCATATAATTGCATCTTAGTCGATTGAACATTTAGGATCTTTAAATCAGATTATTTAACGGCTCTTTGCGTATAAACCACCTTAAGTTTCATTATAATATAATAAACGATTCTCCATTGCATAAAATAAGTACACAAAAACATAAAAAAATCAGTATCGCATTTTATTAAATAACATTAAATAAAAGACTAAATGCCATAACATTGATAATTTTAATTAACATTAAAAAATACTGACCGTTATTTAGTACACGTATCACAGTAAAAAAATTAATTTCAAACATAGAATTTCGAATATTTAATACATGATTAGTTACCATATCTTTGGACAAGTTTAAAAATGTCCGTCGTTGATAAATGTTATCCGAACGGAAATAAGTAAATGCCATTTCTTTGTGGCCAGTTGCGGTTTTAGAAATAATACAAAAATGCATTGATCAAATTGCGGACGACCTTTTTGTGTATAAGCTGTAGTTGAGTATTTTTTGCATAACGGTTTCTAATACTTTGTGAATTGTTTACAAATGCGAATTTACAACCAGGTAGTTCGTTTTAGGGTACATTTTTTTAAATACAACGATTTTTAAATTTAGTTTTTTAACATCTATTTCACATATGAAAGAATTAATAGTTTATTTCTATTATATAATTATGTTATAACTATAACCTGCCTATTTTGTATTAATAACTATAATAGTAATAATTCATATCCTTCTTAAGCTTTCTCGACTACCGCATTATTTGTCTGATACTTAGTGGTAAGGGAGTTTCGCAGTTTCGCAGTAAATTGAGGTTGCAGGTTTCCTACACGAACCATATTATAATCACACATATTTGTGAATTTGTAACATTAAAAGCGACAAAGAAATCAGGAGGAAAACTAGTGAAGTGCAAAGTTTAAGAAAGTGAATAAAGAATAAAAGTCTTCAAATACAATCAACTTTTTCCACTGTCACACTTTTTGTTTTACACAATCTCGGTAAAAACTTTGAGTCCCGCGACACTACGATTTAAAAATATATTAAAATATTTTATATTTCTCTCTTTATTTTATATTTCTCTGTCAATCCTACATTAAATTTGTTATACTTATATAAAATCGTAATATTATGTTATTGAAAATGTTCGGAAATGCGCATATACCGAAATATTTTTATTTATTTATTTTTATTTATTTTAAATGCTTTATTAAACACCACATAAACAGAAACAAAATATAAAACAATGCTAAGCTATAAACTATTGTGCTACAAAGGGCGGTCTTATCGCTATTAGCGATCTCTTCCAGACAACCCAGAAAATATATATAAGTATTAAATAGGTATTTAATTCGAGCTAAGGCTTTGTTCATAAAAGTCAAGCGGTGCTGTTATTACGATTTTTATTATAAATACTGAGAATTTCAAATTGCGAAATGTGTATCTGAAAAAATAAAAGATATATTTATTTATATATTTTTTTTACATAAAAATCACAGAACTCTTAAAAATTTTCTTGTATAATCTCTAGACCAAAAATCAATCACCATATTATGTGATTGAATTTTACGTGAACATCTTAAAAAAACGGATATGTGAATGGGTGAGGCACAACATTAAATAAATTATATTGTAATTTTCCATAGTTATGTAAAATCTATTAGAGAAAAAATATATGTAATACTTTACAAATTAATCTACAATATAACAGTCAGCCAGCACCTTTAAAATAGTAGAACCCAAAAGTAGTAGAAAAATTATTTCCCACTAACTGCAATAACGAAATAGGAACAGCTAAAAATAGCGGTTCCCTAAACAAAAATAATGCATTTGTTTACATTTTGCTTTGCATTGTTTGACATGGATTTGAATGTGAAAAAACAGGATTTATGCCATTCATAAATAACATTACATTTAAAAGTTTCCATACAGCTTGTAAATCAATCTAGATTTAATAGGATTTTTATAAATTTCTGACACATGATGAACATTGAGTCCGATTCTATCAAAATATTTAGTTTTCAGTCGTTATTAATGCTTGCATATTGATAATGATTAATCTAAGATGATTATTTTATACAAAAAAACGATTTTACATATCGATTTCGTGTGTTGAGAAAGGTGAATCATTTTGACACAATATTGATCGAAGTAATCAATTAATCGATAATCGAATGCTAACTGAATTATTTTTATCGATGATTTAGTTTTTCGTGGATCTTTTCTATAGTTATCCACTGTCACATCATGTTTTATAAAGGTTGTTTCTGAGATACATGCATTCAATAAATAAGAACCCCTATAGTCACACATATAGTTATTAGTTGACTACACATAAATATGAGATACGAGTTTTGTTTCTTGCTTATCGGAAACTAAAAGAGGCTTTTCGATCGGTCGTGAATTACACAACTTTATTTTTGTGCAGCGATTGAATCTGCGTAAATCTTAGAGTCAGAGCTACATACGTGTGACTTCCATTGTCAATTTATTGTCACCAAGATTTTTAAGAATAATTCATCTACTTTTTTTGCACAGTCTTTTTGGTGTGTATATACCGTTCGCCTATAAAGCGGGCATCCTCGCGGTCAACTACTACATTACGGGAATCGGTAACATCTGGTACTTCGCCGCTTTGATGTGTCAGAGTGCACAATATCTCCGGCGACAAACGCAGTTAAACACGTATTTATAACTGCTTGGGCTAGGGTAGCTGAATAACTTTCGCTAAAAGCGGCTAACAAAATGTTGTTACCTTTTTTGTTCGGTTAGGCTGGTTGCACAGTTGCTTCGGAACTTTTCGGAGAGGAACTTCTTTGTAAATAAATACCTTAAATTAGTATTATAATTAGTATATTTTTTTTTAATGTTGTTTATATTGTACATAGTCGATGAAAACAATTCAATAATGTAGTATGAAAACAGTTTTTAATTACTTATTTTTATTGCTCATCCGTAATGTTATATTTGCTTATGTATTAAATTTTCAACTAACAAATACGACGATTTTTTTAAAGAAATGTACATGCATATATACTCAAAATTGTATACAGGCAAAGTGTAGGCAGAAATTTCAACGGAAACAAATTTTATATTACCTAAACTATCTAGTTCGAATTGCGATATAAGTTTTTCAAGTTTTTAAGTTTTTTAAATGAAATTACCCTATGATTCAATAAAAAAGCATACTTAAAGCTTCATCATCATCAGCACAAATACGTTTCACTGCTGGGCACGGGCCTCCTCTACAACTGAGAGGGTTTAGGCCTTAGTCCACCACGCTGGCCTAGTGCTTAGCTTGTTGCATTACCTATCTTAAGTAACACCGGATGGTGTAAAAAGACTTTAGGGTAATATGATTATGCAAATTCAACTTACAGCAATTAATATTTCAACTTTCCTAATAAGCGGCCAATGTAATAATCAGGGGAATTAACAATTTTAAAGAACAGGTCGTTGTCAATACTACTACGAATATGATTTCCTTGTCAGACTCGCGGCATTTGGTGGATACAATCGGGAAGTCCCCAGTTCGATTTCCAGTTTTTTTTGTTAGTCATTAGGGAAAAACTAACAAAAAATCTTTAATAAAGTTATGTGCATTAGATCACAGTTTAAAACCAATGTTATGTATAAAGCGGCAATACTGTGACATAAAAAGAAGGAAAAGATCATTACTTCAGCAAAATACAAAATCAACCTAGTGCACTTGTAATTTTTTTTAAATTATTGGACATTCATCATCATCACCATCAGCCCATATAAGTCCCGCTGATGGGCACGAGTCTCCTGTATAATTGAGAGGGTTAAGGCTTTTGTCCACCACGCTGGCGTAGTGCGGCTTGGTGGACTTCACACCTAAGAAATAATTAAGAACTTTTACGTGTGCCGGTTTCTTCACGATGTTTTCCTTCACCATTAAAGAAGTGATAATTCATTGCGAATACACCCATAACTTCGAAAAGTCAGAGGTGCCTGGGGTTTGATTTCGCGACCGCTGAAATTCTCGGCCGCGTGCCTCAACCTCGAGGCCATCACTACTTCTTGACTAAGGCTGATAAAAAAACATAAAATAAAATTACAAAAGAAGTCCATCAAAAAAGTCAAGATATGAGCTAAATATCGTTTGCACCGCGCCTAAAACGACGTGTGTCGGATGTTAACGTACGTAAGGAAACACGCGGCCATGGTTTCAATACAACATTACAGAATGACTGCAAACGGTACGCTTAGAAAGTGGGCTTAGGTCGGTACCGGCATGAAAACTTACGAGCATATTTATATAGGTATTATGTACCTACGTACGTTTTTCTCATATCTACCACAGTCCTACAAAGGCTTGAGTAAATTTTAAATTATGTATTTCTCAGGTACGGTGGTATTGGCGATGTTCTCGATCATAGTTAATCTATACAAATAAATAAAATTGGAGTGTCTGTTTGTAATATTGAAATAACCGCTTTGTAATAAATGCATGTGGATGTAAAGACGGTACATATACCTACCAAAATAACGTTTTATACGTTTTGTCTGTCTGTCAGTCTGTTTGTTCCGGCTAATCTCTGAAACGGATGGACCAATTTTAACAGGACTTTCACTGGCAGATAGCTGATGTAATAATAAGGAACTTAGGCAAAAAAAGAACTACAGCTAAACAGCTAGTGTGAAATAAACCGCTTAAAAATTCGGCAAATTATGTACTTGTAGTACTTAAAAAACGAGTTCTCTGGATTCGGATCTGCGGCTCCCGACTAATCTGTAAAACTATTTTATGTTCACATCTAGGCTTGCTTTTAACTTCTAACATTGATTTTGTCCATCATTGTTTAAGAAAAAAATGGTCCGACTTCTTTTTCCGCGATACGAAAATTTATCATAATCGGTAGAGCTGTTCTGGTGTGATCATCACATCTCCGAAATAGTACTGACAGACCTAGTCACCACATTTTAAGTCTATTTCGTTAAAAAGTCTTGCTCGCTTTAAATTTGGCGTTTTTTCATACAAAAAAAGTTCCATACCTTTTATTGTCGAATATTGAAAAACCTTAATCATCTGTCGAATTTCAGCGCAATCAACACCTTGAGCTGTGTGTTGAGATCAGTCAGTAACAATTCCCTTTTACATCATAATACTATACTACTGTTCACCAGTTAGCAATTACAAATGACTCCTAGACATGCAATGGATGCTAAATACTTAGCGGTGTGAAGCAGCTTTGATCTGCGTCGTGCGTTCCATTTGTTTATTCTCGTCCTAATCTATATTTAAAATATTTTCCATAACATCCCGCTAATACTGTTAGCTAAGTAAACGTAATTAGAACATTTAATTAGGTACGAAGTTCAGTGTGACGTAGGTGTATTTTTGGAGTAAATTACTGTAATATAATAAATATACCCAACAGTCACATATATAGTTCTGACCCCACATTAAGATACGAGTCTTGTGTCGTGGGTATCAGAAACTACGACAGAATTTTTAGGTCTTAAAAATACCCATACCCGAAACAAATATTTGTGGATCACACAAACATTTGTCTCGGTGCGGGGATCGAACCCGCGGCCTCTCGTTTCGCAAGCTGGTATTTAGCCAACTGCGCCACGGGGCTGTGAAAAAAAAAATGTATGCGTTGTTAGTCTCGCTATTCGTACATTATAATATACATGTGTGTGGTGGCTGGTTTAGAGGTCACGGGTATACCTGGTGTATACCTGGGATGGGCAAAGTTCTTTTGATTTTATATCAGGCTATGCTCAGGAGTAGCATAGAGTTTCTCAATATTCCTATAAATGGCGATAAACTCTGTTTTGTGAAAGTTATAATACACCCGGGAAAACGTATTTTTTTTATTCTTTTAATATCCTGCCTATCTCTTCAAAGAAACATGCGTTAGTGATTGTGTATACTGTGTTAGTCTGTTTATATCTATGTGATCAGTATTTTTTTTATGAGAAAAAGGGTAGAGCATATGTCCACTGTGTTGGTCTAGTGAAATCGATTAGGAAGGAATTTCAAATGAATGCAAATGGCCCTAAGGAATAATTTCGCGTCCGCTATTGTTAATTGCAATTTTTGCCAAAAAATATCTCTAAAATCATTCATATCGAATCAATTACCAAATTATAACCAAACTGCGAAACTAACCAACAAATCTGATACATCATGTTAAACCCACAATTATTTATAAACTTAATAATATAAAATCTAAAACATTGTTTACATTCCACTATTAAACAATTTATATAGGTGTTGTATCTTCTAACATTATTTTATATAAATAATGTCTATTAAAAGGGCCAGGCGGAACCCTTATTCAATAACATACGTAAGTTATTGCGACTGCGTGGTTCTTAATAAATTAGTGTTAAATTAATAGTGAGCTCTCAATAAACTTACCGTTAAGCGGACGAGTTGCGCAGAGGCCAGTCTCTTCAGTTTCGCTCGCTCTAATCTTTTTGTGTGGGTACTCTGGTTGTTGCTTATAAATGCAGTTATTAGAGGGTATATCCTTGATTTTCAGCTCTCACATCTCGCTAATAGTGTTTTATTAAGGGGCAAACCTATAGCCATTTTTCGAGCATATTTCTAGACTCTATTGAGAATTTCCTGATTGAAAAACTTAGTAACACTTATCGGAAATTGAAGAATCGAACCCGCGGCCTTTATTAGGTTTTAATTACAAATCCTAAGTAGCAAAAAAATATCTAGAAATTTGTCTAAAAACAGCAATAGGCTCGTCCACTTTTACTTGGAAATATAAAGTTCATTTTGGAAAATGTACACCGCCTACCCATTCGGGCATACAATCGGGCATACAAGCGTAAGTGTATGTTAATTTTGCATTTAAAATTCAATACATCTATAAAACTAGGTAAGATGTGTTTCTGGTCATTATAAAACAACAGTTTACTTTTAAGGTAAGGTGTAATTTAACAAAATGGCGCCGTAAAACCAAAGCGGGGTTAATTGAGATTAGAATTAGCGTTCAATGGACAAGTGATTTCTTGCGGTTGAATCTTATAAGGTAAATACATACATACATAAACTCACGCCTGTATTCCCCGAAGGGGTAGGCAGAGGTGCATTTCTGCACCCACATTTCGCCAAGTATGTACCAGTCCCACGTAAAAGGGGGGCGAGCCTATTGCCGTTTTTCGGGCACATTTCCAGACTCCGTGCTGTTACCGAGAATTTCCCAATGGAAAAACCCAATAACATTTTGCGCGACCCGGGAATCGAACCCAGGACCTCTAGATCGCACGGCACATACTTGTACCGCGAGACCACGAGGCAGTCAATATATTTATAATTATAAGGTAAATGAAAAATAGAAATCCAATAAATATTGTTTAATTTATTGTGCTGAATTTGATTGTTACTACAGTGCTGTTCAAGTGGACTAGAAATAGACTGGGTGGAGATTGATTTACGAAAGGTAATTATAGGGTGAGTGTGGACGGTAGGACGGGAAATGGCGCCCAAGGAAGATTTACATTAAATAAAAAACGATCAAAAAGTATTTATTTACTGACTCTTATATACATAGCTTAATAAAGTTGTAGTAGCAGCATATATAATATTAAAAGAAAAAAAAAAAAGGAAAATTAGCATCGCTATAGACGTAAAATCGCTGGCATGCATATATGATTTATGAATACATTCTTTTTTCTCTTTCTACATCTCCATCCTTGATTGTCTGTAAGAGATCGCCTTGTGCCATATTTAATCTAATGTACTCCGTAGTTTTAATCTCATGTGTACAATAAAGTTTCAAATAAATAATAATAATATATTTAAAAACATTTTTTAGAAAGTGGCACGCACATTAAGAATTAAAGAAATGATATTATTCTAATTTAATATTAACGTCTTATTTGTTGAATAACTATTATCTGCGCAGAGCAAACACAACTTGCCTACTACAAGACAAATATTATGACTGACAAAGTTATTTACTTTAGCATTTTAATTACGGTTCCACGCTACATATTATAGAAGAACTGTCAATTGTTATATATGTCACATAGGTTTTTTAATCAACATTTGTATTAAAAGAAGCCTATTTAAGACCTGATGACCTGGAGGTTTAGGCGCGTACGAAAATATCTAATAGGCACACAACTCACACTTTTCGAAGTTATGTGTGATATATCACGTAACATATTTTAACGGTGAAGGAATACATCGCAAGGAAAACTACACACCTAAAAAGTCGGCTAACCCTCATTAGGCTAGCGTGGTGGACTAAGGCTTAACCCTTACCAGTTGTAGAGGAGGCCAGTGCCCAACAGTGGGAAGTATATGGGCTGATAATGATAAATTAATACGATAAAAATCATATTTGCTACAAACTAGCAATGCTACTACCGATTAAAATATTTAATAGCTTGTAGATGTCCAACTTCTTTAAGCGTAAATTTGCCGCTACGTGTTGGACATATATGGGCTAATCATAATGATTTAAAAAAAATATCTCCAAGATACGTCTTTGATAGTATTTGTGTTAGCGATTTCGGTATAGGATTAATGGTTAATATTTTTTTTCGCAGCTTACCTCGGGTTAATATAGATCTTTTTTGACCTTACCCTATACAAAGTTTGTACCTCAATAATTATAATCAATAATTTGAAAAATCCTTTCATGGCAGATAGCCACGTCATAAGAACTATTCGCGAACCGAACTTCATCACAAACCGTTCAGTAGTTTAAGTTGTGGGAAGATCAGTCAGCAACAATTGTCGTATATTAAACAAATATTCGTCTGAGCAAGGATTGAATTTGCACTGCTTATAAGGCGTGACCTTCTTCATTACCTTTAGGCCAAGTGGGCTAAACGCTTAAATGACGTCACATAGGGAACGTCCATTAAACTGTTTGTATTCTTCCATATTAAAGGGTCGTGTTTTTATACTGCGACTGTAGTTTGACATAAAGCATGTACCCAGACACAACAAACGGCCAACATTGTAACAAGCCGATAACAGTGTCACACAATACCCCATTCATAGTCGGCCAACACGCCAAATGTTTGACCCAACACCGTAACCCCAACACTGGGGGTTTAAAGAGAACATGTGCGTGGTTATATCTCGCCCAGATTGCGTCCAATTCAATTTTCCGTCGTAATATTTCAAACAAAACACTTCGTATAATATCATTTATAAAAGCGTCACAAAACATTTACATGTTATTAGGTTAAGTAGGGTTGTCACCGGCGATACATAAATGGTATTTATATATTATATTAGACTTCAAAAGGAATATTCTTTGCCCGTTTTTGACACATTTTTGGTAGCTGCACCGTTGGTAGTGATGATATATAACCTATAGCCTTCCTCGATAGATAAGTTATCTAACACTAAAATAAATTTTCAAATCGGACCAGTATTACCTGAGATTAGCGCGTCCAAACAAACAAACTCTTCAGCTTTATAATATTAGTATATTATTAGATTAACATCATTTAATATCATTATTTGCCTCTTCCAATATCTTAATATGAAAAAAATCTCTCTCTGTTGTAAGCACCTTATGGAACTACAAATGATGAAGCATATATAATACATACATACATGCACTGATGCCCAAACGAATAAGGAAGAAATTATTTCTTATATTTATTGTACGCTTTTTCTTCATTACTCCAGTAAATTATTATAAAATGCAACTGCTATGACGAAATAACAAATTTTCTAACATACCAAATTCCAAAACCGGTTGTACCTGGTTGAGCGTGGCAGCCCTGTTCCGCCCTAAGGGCTATTGCACATCGTTCGGCTAATTTGGTGATGTTATACAAGTCTCCTCACTCTTTAGTCTGCCTATTACGATATTGGACTGTTGTTAGTGATGGACTATGGTACTTTACATCGATATTGAAAAAAGTCTAATGTATTTTAAAAACAACATTATTTTTGACGTTCAGTAATATCAAGAATAATCATTATTAAAAATAAACCAACATTATTTCTAGATAATATATATTGAAATTAAGAATCAAACAAATTGTATTGAAGAAATCAACCATTTTACTCATTATAATTAAGTATTTTATGCTTGCGATCTTTGGGCTAGGATTATGGCATAAGTATAAGACAAGAACCACAAAAGATTTATAATTTCTGTTTAATTTTTTAAACTACAGCCATATAAAACTAATAAATAAAATAATCAGATTAATTGAAACAGGTGATGTAATAGATTTTAAAAAGGATATTTTATTTTGTGAAAAAAATCCGTTTTATTTAGTTTTTTTCGTGTCAGTATCATGACCGTTAAATCAGGGTATAGTATAAAATATTTTCCAATTATAATAATAAGACTTGAAATAATCAAAACGAAAACATTCTGCCATAAATTTACAACTTTTTTTTTTACTCTATGTCATGCATTGCGAAGGGCGTGACAACAATTCAATTGAGAACACACGTAGAATCTTCTAGACTGGATCGCCCACTCAACCGTATGAATGCGGTCTCCACTCAACAATCTATTAATGCTGTTACTAGTTCATTAAATGCGCATCGACGCCTTAGAGTAATAGCAGCGAGTAAATTGTGATTTTCTGCATTCGAATCTTGGGCCAAATATTACATTAATTTATTTTATACTGGTATGGCAAAGCGACGAGCGGCAACTGATAACTGATATGGTTGAGGGATACTAGTGGATTGACTGTAAAAACATTTAAAGATGAATTTTCTGCAGTAAAACAATTACGCCAGAATACACAAAACTCGGAATATTAAAACCCGTAAGTGTGTCACATTTAGAAATGAGACTATATATCCGGTTTCGAATCACATCATCACCACACTTTCAGCCCATATACGTCCTACTGCTGGGCACTAGGCCACTAGTGCGGGTTGGCGGACTACACGCCTATGAAATTCCTAAGAACTTTTAGGTGTGCAGGTTTCCTCACGATGTTTTCCTTCACCGATAAATTAAGTGATAATCCATTGTGAAACATAACTTCGAAAAGTCAGAGGTGTGTGCCTTGGGTTGCAACCTCGAAGCCATCACTACTTACTTATATATCTGGTTTCGAATAGGTCGACATAATTATGTCGAATGTAATACAACGAATTGTATCGCGGCGACTTTCCAATGTTTCTTGAACTTTACAGCCTTAATGTAAGTATAAATGTATGTACTTAATGAATTCAATTTGATAAAAAAATCGGTACATAAAAACATCGATTTTATCGACAACACTCGCTCATCACTACCCCGTATGAATATTTAATTTCACCCCTTCCGCAGTGTTTATTTATTGGCCGTATATTTCATGGCTCGGGGTGAGTTTGCATGCGTAACGTGGCGGACCACTCGCCCTGTCAAAATTATTGTAGGGGTTGTGACGCGATAGATCCGAGAGTGTGCCCAGATAGTAGAGAACTGACAAGTGCGGCTTATGGTAATTTATGGGTATTTTAAATAGTAGGTATTTTTACAACTGCTTTTTTTTCGTTTGGAAATTATCAATGTAGCATTTAGAAAACATTTAGAACATAGCTGTGGGTATAGAAATGCACCCTGCCTTCTAGCATTTAGGCGTTTGTTTATTAATGTTTGATGGAAAAGGTAAAAAAATATACACATACATACATACATACATAAACTCACGCCTGTATTCACCGAAGGGGTAGGCAGAGGTGCATTTCTGCACCCACATTTCGCACAGGCATGTATTAGTCCCACGTAATAGGGGGCGAGCCTATTGCCGCTTTTCGGGCACACTTCCAGACTCCGTGCTGTTACTGAGAATTTCGGCAGATATAAAGATAATAATGTGAAATAGCCCACAAAATTATCGTGAAAAATCAAACTTGAATCGGATGAAACCGCGGGGCATAGAAAGAACCATAAGCCAACTTCACATCCCTACCGTTGAGATAAACTGTGCAAACATTTAATTAGCTTACCCATCGCAATCATTGTTACCGAAGCGCGTATTTGTTTATCATTTATCTATCGAGTACACGTATTATCATTTGCATACATACATATCCACTCAGGCATGTATCCCTTGAAAGGGTAGATACGAATTCTGTGAACACTTTTCGACTATTGCTATTTATGTCCCATGTACACATTTCTGAAGTACGTGCAGTTTAAAAAAAAATCTTAATAGTAAAACTTAGAATAATATATTTTTTGTTTTTTAACATATGGATGTGAAATCGTAAACTAAAATTAATAAAGATAATTCATGTTCATTACATTTATGTGAACATCAGAAATTTAGACAATTTTTTATATATATAGGTACAATTAATAAATAATAATAAATACACCCAACAGTCACATACATAGTTCTGATCCCACACTAAGATACAAGTCTTGTGTCGTGGGTATCAGAAACTACGAGAGACTTTTCGGTCTCACATACACCCAGACCCGAAACAAATATGTATTTGTGGATCACACAAACATTTGTCTCAGTGCGGGGATCGAACCCGCGGCCTCTCGTTTCGCAAGCTGGTGTCTAGCCTACTGCGCCACGGGGCTGTCGAATTACGCCTGTATACCGGAAGGAGTAGACAGATTCTTATTTCTATACACACGTTTCGTTGCTAAGCTTTTTTAGCTACACGTAAAATTCTTGAGAATGTACTACCAAAAAAAACAAGTAGAATCACCATCCGACACTAGAATCTATCCCATGATATCACGATAAATGCACAAACTATTTATGTCGCGATTCAAACGAAGCAGTTCTAATTTTTTTGATGTAAATTTAATACATTGAACATTTCCATGCTGAGTAAAAAATGTGTTTTTTTAATAACATTTTTTAATTGCGGAGTGTTTTACTTGCTAATACTTTTTGTGTGAATGAAATAGTTTAATTTGGAACTTTGAGAGTTGTTAATGAAGTCATTTAATTAAAAGTTTCATTAGCAAGTAATGCTTAAATTTTTTTTTCAAAACCGTATTTTATTGAAAAAAATAAATATTTTTAATGATTGTATTTTAAAATTGTTTATTTTAATTTTATGTCTTAGTACCGAAAAGTAAGTAGTTTTGTGACACCTATAGGATAATGTTGCACGTAATTTAATCATGCATTCCTTTTTCACTAAAAACGTGTCATTTACCAACAAAATTCACAATCGTCTTACTAATATGTCGTTGATTTGAAAAGCAACTTAAGTTAAGTGGTTATAATGGTTATAGTGGTTATAATGGTTATTATTGTAACAATTTTTAACTGCGCCATAGAGCATATTATTATGTCATATGAACGAACGGAAGTTGTGATTATAATTTGTAGGAATAGCTTACAGAATAATGCAATAAAAGGCATAGTTTTATAACAGTCTTTACGTCGTCTTCTACCTGACGGCAATTTTAGCTTTGTGCATTAATTTCTTAATCATTACTTCCATTTTTTATGGAAGTGAAAGATTAGTTTTCTTTGGTGCCATCTACCTTTACGTTTTCAAAGTCGTTGAAATTTTGCAAAGAAACCGATAAGTCAAGATAGGAATAGCGTATCAAGCAGAATGTGTTGGAAACTTCAAATCTCTTATTTATAGGAACTCGAAGGATCCATACGAAAATATTAGTTTAAAGAAAGTTGTGCGTTTTAAACTTGAGCAATAAGTTCTGGTGTTTGCTGGAGTTCTTGTTTTACTTGCGAACCGTAGTCGGCGGAGCGTTAAATTCAAAATTGATGGGTGGTTCAACAGATTATTGAAATAGGAGAAATTTTCTAGTAATGAAATAGTTATTTTTTTGTAGATTTTTATTTTATTTAATACTATCTCTTACCAGAAGATACTAGTTCAAAACGGCGAGAATGCTTTTTGTCTGTTTATATTTTGATAGTTTTTATATAAATTGTGACATAAAAAATATTTAAGATATATTATATTATATTAGATTATATTTGTTTATTTAATATGCTTTATTGGACACCACAAGAATAGAAAAAAGATAAAATAAAACTAAAGTAAATAATAAGTGTGCCACAAAGGGCGGTCTTATCGCTATAATGATCGATGTAATGTAGTTTTACTTTACTTTTGCAGCTTCAGGTACAATTCAAGCTATTAAAGGAACCAATGATGAACGTTTTTTTAAATTATCATCGATGTTTTCACTATGGAAAAAAAAAACAAAGTATTTAGTAAGTTAACTTAATGTGATATAATCCTTTTAGAATATCTATCCTATGGTCGTCTTGAAAAGATCGCCATGTGCGATAATAAGGCCGTCATTTGCACGCTTCTCTATGTACTGTATTTTTTTATGACATTACATACATCTAGGGGTATGATAACGTGTTAAATAAATAAATAAGATTAAGTCAAGGCTATGCTTTTGCTTCAACCTATGCGACATTGCCGTGTTATAAAAACTAATGACGCAATATTCCAGAAAAAGGCGTTACTTTTAAAATACCTTCCACCTTAAAATTCGTTTTAATGACGTAGCTTCCGTAGACACAAATAATCGTTGGAATCGTCTCAGTCGATTTGGTTTTATTCAATACTCGTCAGAGCAGAAAATGATACGTCGTAATAACCCTAATTTGGTGGGTTCCCATGGAACTTACCACGCCTGTTATGGGGTAAATTGTACCCGGAATGGGGTTTTGTAATTGTGAACGGGGCTTTGGGAAGATAATGCCCTATAAGTTTTGGGTTATGTTGCACCGTTTCGGAGATTTTTTTAATGAGCGTCATAGAAGTGGCATGGAGCGGAAACGTTACATTAAATATTCTGTTTTTGTTGGTTTGACCTACTTTGTATTATTTTCAGAGTGGTATAAAACTGATAAGGCCTTGGTGCCCTATGTTTAAACGTTTAACCTGTTGTTGTTGAATGACGCAGTACTTAAGAGTAAGCGAGACCATAATCGGGTCTGTACTTAGTTATGTAGTTATGAGAGGTGTAATGAACGTCTAGTATCAAAAGTATAAAGGCCTAAAGACTTAAATTCAAGTTGTTTAATTAGGATTATGCTTTTTAGTAGTTATTAAATTAAAAACATGTCTCCAAAATTAAATATCAAGTTATTGATGGTATAAAAATTATAAAATATGCAATTTAGCTGTTTATGATTTGTTATAAAATATATTTTCTTTAAAAATAGTATTTCCCTATAAAACTTGTTTCGATTTGGAATATTACGTTTTACACATAAAGATTAGTCTTACGAAAACTTTTATTTACATACATACATAAACTCATGCCTGTATTCCCCGAAGGGGTAGGCAGAGGTGCATTTCTGCACCCATATTTCGCTAGGTATGTATCAGTCCCACGTAATAGGGGGCTAGCCCATTGCCGTTTTTCGGGCACAATTTCAGACTCCGTGCTGCTACTGAGAATTTCCTAATGGAAAAACCCAATAACACTTTGCCCGACCCGGGAATCGAACCCAGGACCTCTAGATCGCTCGGCACATACTTGTACCGCGAGACCACGAGGCAACTTTTATTGAAACCTCAAAAATCTAAATGTTATATTTACAAAGTAGG
This sequence comes from Hemaris fuciformis, assembly GCA_907164795.1. Classification (NCBI taxonomy): domain Eukaryota; kingdom Metazoa; phylum Arthropoda; class Insecta; order Lepidoptera; family Sphingidae; genus Hemaris; species Hemaris fuciformis. The sequence goes on from OU015454.1 coordinate 6,139,425, forward strand.
AAATTTTATAATTCGTATTAAAATAGCAACATTGAGATTTTTCTAAGTCATTAAAATAATGACGCAAGCTTTGCCCACACCACATAGTTTCCACGAAGAAATTCTGAAACTTCTAAGAATTGTGTGGGAACAGAAATTCGAGTCTGTATTGTATTATACTTACTTACTGTTTTCTGTCTGTTCTATGTAAAGTTATTTGATATTTTTAGTTGTAAATAGGTTGGGAGGTCCAGTTGTTTTTAATCTGATTTAATTAATAACTATATTATAATAAATAATAATAAATACACCCAACAGTCACATACATAGTTCTGACCCCACATTAAGATACGAGTCTTGTGTCGTGGGTATCAGAAACTACGAGAGACTTTTCGGTCTCACAAACACCCAGACCCAAAACAAATATTTGTGGATCACACAACCATTTGTCTCGGTGCGGGGATCGAAGCCGCGGTCTCTCGTTTCGCAAGCTGGTGTCTAGCCAGCTGCGCCACGGGGCTGTCAGACACATCAAAGTTCTGACCCTGAATTAAAATAAAATCATTAGCACGCTGGTATTAAAAACTGTGAGATTTTTCCGTTTAAAATAACTAAATCCAAATTTAATATTTATAAGCGACCCTTGTGGCACTTGTCGGTGCAAATTCAATCGAACTTATTTTTGATTGAATAAATATAGTAAGTAGTTTCTTATTTTTACTATCACTATTTTCCTGTTTCATCATTATCAGCCCGTATATACGTCCCACTGCTGGGCACGGGCCTCCTTTACAACTGAGAGGGGTTAGGCCTTAGTCTACCACGCTGGCCTAGTGCGGGTTGGCATTTTTCCTGTTTATGTGTGTTTAACTCAAATAAGACAGGATGCTGCGAAATCAATGTAAATGTTTGCTGTTGTTAAGGCTAAGAATCGTGTTGCAGAAATATTGTAGCTCGAGTGTACAAGGAATATAAGCAATATTTACATATATATACAGATTTATCTGATGTCCGCAATGAAAATAAACTATTTATAAAATCACATTTTATTGTTGACTCTAATATGCAATTACAAAGATTCTTTCTAAAAAAGATAATCAGTGGATTCTTAATTACTTATGTGATATTGGTTTTCCATAAACAGTATTCAAAATGCTTTAATTTGTAACACCAAACCAACGCATTCAATGAATGAAGTATAATGCTCGCATTTCTTTAAACAAAGCCATTGTGATCAAATGTTTTGACAATTATGGGAAGTGTTATTACATAATAACACTCACATGGATGTATGGTAGCTGTGAGACCGGAGATACATATGTACATAGTTTCTGATATTTAGTCATGGGATACCAAATTAATTTTATTATTACATTTCAAAACTCTTTTTGTTTTCTTTTCATTTTGGACTCAATTTTGTCCAGTAATTATTATATTCTTTCTATTTCATTTTTTTAAGTGCAAAAAGTAACCTTTTTACTCAAATCAATCTTTTATAAAACATGTTGAAAACACCAGTGGTTACGAACATATGTAAAAGCATCTAATTTGACAGCCCCGTGGCGCAGTTGGCTAGAAACTAGCTTGCGAAAAGAGCCGCGGGTTCGATCCCCGCACCGAGACAAATATTTGTGTGATCCTAAAATATTTGTTTCTGGTCTGGGTGTTTGTGAGACCGAAAAGTCTCTCGTAATTTCTGATACTCACGACACAAAACTCGTATCTTAATGTGGGGTCAGAACTATGTACTGTTGGGTTTATAAATTTATTTATTTATTATTTAGACTGCCTCGTGGTCTCGCGGTACAATTTGTGCCGTGCGATCTAGAGGTTATGGGTTCGATTCCCGGGTCGGGCAAAGTGTTATTGGGTTTTTTCATTAGGAAATTCGCCCGAAAAACGGTAATAGGCTCGCCCCCTATTACGTGGGACTGATACATACCTGGCGAAATGTGGGTGCAGAAATGCACCTCTGACTACCCCTTCGGGGAATACAGGCGTGAGTTTATGTATGTATGTATAATTTAATTAATAAGAAGCGCTCTCTGTTTACAGTAAGATTGTGTTGAAATTATTGCTAAGCATTAACTGATTTATAGAGCAGCGTATCAGGTAGCCAGATTCACCTTTAGATAGTCTATGCATCTTAACAAATGCTGCGGAGATGTGATGTACTGGAATTGCGACAATGCGGTTTACTGTTACTCTACTGTTGTTTGTTAGTACTGACTAGTCCTGGAGTATAATTTGCAGTATATGATTGATAAATAAATGAATATAATGAAAGAACTGAAGACATTCTTGAGTCCGGTAGTTTAATTACACGGTTAAAACTGAATTAATTAATTCATTTACAGTTCACTTGAGACACAAGTAGTTGACAGCATTTTTCTTCTGATTAAATCCGTTTAATCTTCATACTAATTACTAGCTAGATTTTACTGTAAGATAGCTTTCTATGTGTCCTATGTTGTGGGATATAGCGATGTAGGTTTAGGTACGAGATCTCTTTATTTAAAACTTTATTGTAAACCTTACATATACACAATTAGATATAGATAAGCACAAGAAAGGTACAAGTGGCGGTCTTATTGCGAATGACAATCTCGTAAATGGCCAACAGAATGATAATGCTGTTCGGGGTGTACTAATATAAACATACCTACATACATAATTCCATAGAAGCCCAAAAGAAATTAATGAACTATGAAATTCTCAGTAGTAGCACGGAGTCTGGAAATGAGCCTGAAAAACGGCAATAGTCTCGCCCACTTACGTGGGGCGAAAATACAATTGGCCAAATGCTCACTCTCCATTGAGCATTGAGCGTTGGGCTTCAAAAACAATTGACGAAACATGGGTGCAATATCAGAAAAATAATATATGTATTTTTTGAGCTTTAGAGTTGTACAACAAATCTAGTAAATGATCTATATGAAAAAAGTAAAGGATCTTTTTTATTGAAGCCGTATTTCCCGTAAACAATAATCATTATCAACAAAATTGAAACAAGCAATTAAAACTGGGACCACCCGCGCTCCTCGATTGCACCACGCCGAGGTGGGAGCTAAATTAAGTATTAAAATTCACAACCTGCCTTAATAGAGGACACAGTAAATTGTGGCCACTGATGTTATCTCACTAATAACTTCTTCGGTAGTAAGAAAACGACTAACGACGAAAACCTGATGGGAGTAAAATTCTTTGGGCCTTTTTTGTCATAGGGGCAGCAGGATGTTTTGACCAGATGATTTGAATTGGTATTTATGCTTGTGTGTTTGCAAATTATCGTCATTTGTCAATGTAAATACATATAAGTGTGCAGCACGAGTTAAAAAAAATCTATCAGGAAATTCTCAGTAGAAGCACAGAGTCTAGGATATAGGCTGGCCGCTACGTTGCATTACAAAACGAAAGACCTCCGAATAGTTTTTAATTCTTACCAAAGAAAATTAGAAGTTTATTTTAAAACACAAGTTTGCTATTGGTATATATGCCCAATATTGGACATTCATACAAAAATAAAGATCAAAAATCTTCTACCTCCAAAAAAAACATTTTTCCATACAATCGAAAATCATAAATCGTATAAAATGACCGCCAACGAAAAAACTTCACGTGAACTGTTGACAACGTTTGACAACGTCTTAAATTAATGGCGGTCGGGCATTGAGCTACCAACCAACCTTTTTACGATACAAAAAGATAAAAAACAATGTCCTTTTAAATATTTTATCGTGTGAAATATGTTTGTAATTAAGTTTTGGAATGTTTCGGGTTTTATGGGAGGCTGCTGGTTGGCCCTGGTATCCATCGTCAGTTGTAAGGTTCTTGGGTGTCCAAGATGAAATTAAATATTATGTTGTCTCAACATCTTTATATTCATATAATTACACAATATAACACATAACTATTACACGTCACACAATATAATAACACTATGATACATAATCTAGTCTGTTCAACCGGAGACTTGATACAGCAATCGACTCCTACTAGCACTGAACGTGCTTATATAGAGACCGCCCCACTATAACGTGACAATAACATCTCAAACTACCGACAAACATGTTATCAATTATTATTTATCTACCCTTAACTAGCTAAGGCGACAACATCCGGCCGTCCTGCGCACGCATCCGTCCCCGGATAGCGTTTTAGTCTGGTGCGGTTGCTGAGAACAGAATAATAAGTGTTTTTAATCCAAAATACATAGCGACCAATATTTGAGTATTTCCAACTCTACTGTTCCATCAACGGTCAGCAGATCGGAAACTACTCAATCATGTCAAGTAATTTAACTGTTCCATCAACGGTCAGTTATGTTCAACGATTGGACTTATGATTTTCCCTAGGCGATGCCACTGGCCAGCCCTAGTTGCAAATCACCGCAATTGAACATATCTATTTTACACGGATAGATACTGTACAAATGTTCAACTTGCGATTTCCCCTAGGCGCTGCCACTGGTCAACCCTAGTTGCATATCACCATAAATCCAACTTTAACAGATCTATTTTACAAGGATAGATACTGTCATAGCATAATTTGGGTATGAAAACACAATCGAAGCAAAAGCACTAGACAACATCGAGTATTTGTCATGGATTTCACAAGATTTACAAATACCTGACAACATCCTGGACCATTTGTACGCCATCATAAAACTCACGTTACTAAATTTATATTATCACGTTTTAGGTATATGGTTCATAAGTCATACGGTTCAATCAAAATCATTCGTCGTCATCAAAGTCATATGGTCAGTATTTCCTTCTCTCATGTCCCATTAGTTCGTATCAGTCGTGGCTCGATACTTCAATTAAAGACAATTATTTTAATATACTTAGTCAAAATTTTCTTAATTTTTTGGGATCCGAAATAGTGATCTCTTTCTATCGTGTATATGAAAAGTAAATTAACCATGATTTGCTGTAATTACTTCTCAAAAACATTTTTTTTTTTGGACTACACCATACTCAGTTTTGCTTTACACTGATTTCCTATAGATCGATTAAAACAAAATAAACAATTACGCTCGGCCTTTCCTGCCAATATACCTGATATAACCAGTCTTTTACACATTTTACAAACAATACATTTAAAAGCAAGGTAATTATTGCAAATAAAAATTCTACTTAATGTATCTATGTTGCCATGTGTGTCTCCTGTTAACACATTATCTCAAAAGTGAATTCTTGTTTTAACATTCTTCCTGGTATATTTAACATCATTCGCTTGTGATTTATCCACTATAAAAATAAATTGGTTTTTCACCTTTATTTGTAGCATGGTTTAAAATGCAACCAACATCGTCACGATTGGCGTCTGTTTACATACTTATGTTGCAACTCTATTTTAATTTAGTTAGCAGTAGACTGTTCTGTACCCCATTACCATAAAACATTTCTAAAACTTAGGTTCTTTATAAATTTTCAAAAATACGAGACCTAGAAATTACAGCATTTTCTTTTTGGCAGGTCGAATGCCCTTTACAGAAATTTTACTCTAAAAAAAGTAGCCATAAAAAAAAATCAATGTAGCAAATAATTCTATCAAATCTCACGATTTCCCAAGCGCAGTGTTCATAAATAAGTCTTTGTAAATCAGCAAGCCCATTGCTAAGACCGAATTGTGTCTTTTTAAACTCATAGTGGCCATCAAGGGTAGTAAACGCCGTTTTTGCCTTTACAGTTTCCTCAGCTTTAATTTAATATAACCAAACTCGAGTAATATACAACAATTACAGGCCGTCAATTATATCTATCAAACCTTCCGATATAGGATACTGTTAATTAATTTAACACATTTAATCATTTACCAACAAGAAAAAGATCTTGTGCATGGCGAACTACTTTATTAACATTAATTTTTTTTTTTTTTTTTTTTTAATAGGCGAGTTTACTTATGTACGCTCGTGAGGCTCTTTTTTTATCTATAGGACTATTTTTTTACTAATTAAGGACTTTTAAAAATGAAAGTACTTTTAAGGACTTTTAAAAGTTTATTTCTCAATCCTTCTTAATAATTTTACATCAAACGTCACAAATCGAAAGATCATTACTTTTTAAATTACCAGACAGTACAAATCAAAATAAGTATAGATTACAAAATCTACATGAATTATTAGGTATTGCTTCAATGAATAAATTCTATAAAAATGTAGCTTAAAGGAAAGTATTTTCTTTATACATCATTAAATAAATATTAAATACTAGCTTTTGCCCGCGACTCCGTCCGCGTAGACTACAGGGTTGGGTTCAGAAAGAAAACAAGTTGTAGTCTATTTTACTCCACAGAGTCCCATTTCTGTCCATATGAAAAATCGTTTACATCGGTCAAATGATTTAGGCGTGAAAACATAACAGACATATAGTTACAATTATACATAGTTACAGTCGTCTACACGTTGTTTCATCATTCTAGCTTCAAAAATGACGAATTTCCACACAAACTTTCACCCCTTATTTTTATTTTACCCCCTTAAGGTACATTTTTCACAAACTTTTAATGTCATGTTTATTTATATCTAATCAACAGCCTAAAATATAAGTTTCAAGCTTCTAGCTTTTAAAAATGACAATACTTCTATACAGCTTTCATCCCTTCTTTCAATCCCTTTTCCGGGATAAAAAGTAGCCTATGTCCTTTCTCAAGATCTAAACTATCTATGTACCAAATTTCATTTAAATCCGTTCAGTAGTTTTCGCAGAAAAGCGAGACAGTCAGACAGATAAACAGAGTTACTTTCGTATTTATAATATTAGTTTTTTTTTTTTTTTTTTTACTATCACGCGCCCAAAGAAGTCTCTTTTCATAAATAATTTCACGAATAACCAGCTTTTTCGATTCGGACAAGCGGTATGGTCTATAACAAATGAGTACCTATACAATTTCGTGCTACACACGAGGTTTCAGATAACTTTTCCGTCACTACTTCAGCGGTATCTTGATTTATTAAGTATGCAATATACATTAAATATGGATTGATCTAGTAACACCGCCCTATACGTTTGTACATTATTCCTTTATCTTCACTACAATTCCTTTAATTTAACATTAAACTACCAAATAATTCAACAAAAATATGAAGTTACATAATATGTAGTGTCTATTTCAAGATCCGTTCAATAAAACAGGTTGATTTAATTTAAATTGACTATGACTTACTGTCCACATTAATTAAATAAAATGAAACATGAAATTGAATAATATTTTTTGAGTCTAAAATGTCAAATACTCGTACATCACTTAGATTTAGTCATTTCAACATTTAGTATACCATCCTGTTCGGAAGGTAGTCATCACAAGAGAAGAACGGACAAAAAATACAAAAAAAATGCTCTTTTCCACTCGAAAAGATTAGATATTGGTACAAAGATTAAATTTTCCGTATTTGAGCAGCTCATTAATACAATCTCACTGTTGTATTGAATATGAGAATAAAATGCGACCGACCCGGCACACGATGCCGTCGTAACCACAGACATTTCAGCAAGCACGGATTGAATTATATACAGCTATATCCATTGAAGGAGACCCAGTCAGACTTGAGATTACAATAATTACTAATTATATCCAGGTTTCGTTATCCTCCATATATTCCGATATTTTAAAGTATGCTTTGTTATATAACTGTCTATACTATTTCCTTAATCTTTTTATTGTAAAAGTGTATACAGTAACTTAAAAGATTTGCTGATCTTTTGGAGTCTGGTCTTATAAGTAACTAACTTATTTTTATTACGTGTATTTCTCTCATGTATGTCAGAAACCGTTTTTTTTTTTTCTACAATGAATCTGATTTTATATCTTTAATGTAAATTAAGACCTACATGCAAGTTCTAAACGACCAAATCTGTTCAAATATCACAAGTTAATCTTTAATGGGTAGGTAATTTTTTTTTAAGTATGTCATACCACGTTTTCGTATTATTGTTTTAGTTTAGAAAAATTAGTTCACATTTTAATATTTTCTACCAATCAAATCTCAAATCAAATTAAATTGTAGTGGCATTGATGCTTAAAATAACATTTCTACTTACTGCAGGAGACGCAGCTCTCGTAACCTGATACTCCTGTTTTCTTTTGTAGTTTCGCGGTACGGGCGTGGTTTTCGGAACACTTCTGATGTTGTCTCAACATCTTTATATTCATATAATTACACAATATAACACATAACTATTACACGTCACACAATATAATAACACTATGATACATAATCTAGTCTGTTCAACCGGAGACTTGATACAGCAATCGACTCCTACTAGCACTGAACGTGCTTATATAGAGACCGCCCCACTATAACGTGACAATAACATCTCAAACTACCGACAAACATGTTATCAATTATTATTTATCTACCCTTAACTAGCTAAGGCGACAACAATTACTTCCTTTATACTAATTTCTGTGGGTAAACTACGACTAGTTTTTAATTAACGTTATTAAGCCTTATTAATTATAAGCTTTTTTTTATTATTTAATTATCAGCCCATATACGTCCCACTGTTGAGCACGAACCACCTCAACTTTTATTAGGCTTTAGTCCACTAACGCCTAAATCCTCTTACACCGTAATACTAGGTGCCAATGGGGTCACTGTGATGGCCTCGAGGTTTAGGCGCGCGGTCGAGAATTTCGGCGGTGGCAGGTTCAAACCCCAGGCACACACCTCTGACTTTTCGAAGTTATGTGTGTATTCATAATGAATTATCACTTGCTTTAACGGTGAAGGAAAACATCGTGATAAAACCTGCACAACTAAAATTTCTTAGGAATTTCTTAGGTGTGTAGTCCGCCAACCCGCACTAGGCCAGCGTGGTGGACTAAGGCCTAAACCCTCTCAGTTGTAGAGGAGGCCCGTGCCCAGCAGTGGGACGTATTTGGGCTGATGATGATGATGATGAATGGGGTCACTCTCCGTTGGCAGTATAATAGTATGCCTTAGTCATTGCAAAACAGAAACACAAGTATGCCTACATTTCTCCCCTCTGGTTTCCTAGTTATTCTGTGAAGTGCGCGGTTTTATTGTTATGATCCGCAATATCACTGTACGAGTAATCTCTAATCTAGATCGCGGGGGTTTAGCGCCCTTTGCTTATGCAATCGGAAATGCTGGTAAATAAAAAACGCATTGTCTGTTTTAGACTTAGCGCTTTTATTATATTTCCTCTATTTACCATTGTTGTGTTGTTGTTGTTTGTGTAGAAGGAACAGTGACAGCTTAGTAAGCAAAATGTTTTTTTTTAAGCAGAGGTAGCTGCTGAATAATCGGTCTTTTAAAAATTCTGTCTGGGCATGGAAAGTTCTGAGGTAACAAATATTAAAAAAAATACAGACATATTGATAACTTCCTTGTTTATTTTTTAAGTCGGTTAAAGTCACAGTCGAAGATAAGAAGATCGACAATTCCTGGATTCAATTCCCATGTAAGTCAATTTTTTGTTGTTTTTTTTTTCAAATACGAAATTCTTTCGCGCTGTATCCTGCGAGTCTTAAGCATTACTGACGTAAAAAACAAAAAAACAGTTTTTTAAAGCCATTCAACGATGCAAAAGCTCCTCATTAAGATAAAGGGCACGAAACAACAATAATAATTGGCAATAAAATATGTTTTTCATTATATTCCTGTCCACATTAAATACGTTATGTACATTAACTGCAAAGGTATTTAATATACATATGATATCAATAAAACCTTCGTCAAGTGTCGCGTCTGGTGTGGTCTTTATTACCCACCGCTGGTACAAAATAAAATATTTACAGCAAAAAATCTGCGACGCTCATTATGGCAAAGATTAAGTTGTTAATAGCGGACAGATGGGTGACTCGTTTCAGCTGAGACGAGGTTAAAAATATTTTATATCTTGCAAAGAACGAGACGAGCAATATTGACGATACAAAGATAAAAGCGATGCATATTTCCTGTGATATTTATTAATAAAGGAAAAGAAATAAAACCTGTAATAAGAAATTTATATAAATTATATTGGGGTAATTAATGATGCTTAATGTTATTATTAATTTTGTTTTCGAAAGGAAAGAAAAAGAAATCTAACTGACCTAACGTAAAAATTGCTGACAAGGAATTCGTTGAATGAGGAGCGAAACCGTTGCTGTTTTTTGGGCACATTTGCAAATTCAAATGGTGGTGATATTGGCACATTTCAGAGAAACATTTACCCCGACTCGGGACTCGGATCTGGTATCTCATATTACACGTCCCAGTTCTAAAAAATATTAAATAAATTTCATAAAGTTAACATTACAAAATAAATTAATACGATGAAAATCATTTTTGCTACAAACTAGCAAGGCTACTAAAGATTAAAATATTTAATAGCATGTAGATGTCCAACTTCTTTGAGCGCAAATCAGCCGCTTCGTTAATTTGCAAAATAATCGCGCAGGGATATTTACACTGCGTTATTACAAAGTTTATTGAGTAGTCTTTACTAAGTAGCTGTATTTTAATGCAGATATTAAACTAGCGTGCTACTTTTCGCTGTCTGGGATACGCGATGCACATTCATATTAGCCAGGGGCTCATTTGCAGCGAATATTATCATCACTAATTATTGCGGGTAGACGTTATGCTCTTCAGAAATTTTCATAGAAAACCCTCAGCATACAAGTTTTGTTTTTATATTTTCCTTTGCTGTCATCACACTCACGCCAGTATCCAGAAAGGGGTAGGCACAAGTTCTATTCTGCACCAAATTTTTATTAATAGTGTTTTATGTCCCACATGTTTTTTGTTATTTATGGATACGTACACAGACTCCGTGCAACCACTGATAATTTCTTAATGAAAAAAAAAACAATAACACTTTGGATGGCTATATTATAACATCTATATCAAGATTTCATATGGTACCAAATTTCCATTACTTAATTAATAATTGGAAGGCTTCATCGAAAGATGATTTGCATACTCTGGACTTGGATTTTAATGTCTTGCTTACATACTTGACTTACTTGCATGTGGTGGTAATGGTGATTGAGTCTGGTGATGAGATTGTAAAAGGCAACAGACTGGACCCTTATTACTAGTTATTTACAACCAGTGGCGGTACTTCCATAGAAGCCCAAAAGCGTTACACGTTAATTGTGTAATGTTTAGTTTATAATTGTTTATTGTGGGGTCAGTATGTTCTCATTTATATGTCAATATGTTTTTTAATTATAAAAATTTAAAGCTTAACCAGTGGCGGTACTTTCATAGAAGCCCAAAAGCCCAGTTTGCCTTACAAAACTCTGAATAATAATCATTAAGCTTTAAAACTTTCTTTATCAAAAACAATTTGACATATAAATGAGAATATCCTGATCTCACAATAAACAATTATTAACTAAACATTTAACAAATAACGTATAACACTTTTGGGCTTCTATGGAAGTACAGCCAGTGCTAAATACCACTTTTAGAATACAGGTGTAAGTAGCGTTTGAATCTACGTGTGTCTAATGGAAATAATTTTTTTTCGATATTAAAAAAAATAAAGAGCTAAGGCGTTGCGAATTAATGTCATACAAGCTTCCTATCTTAATTTTCTAGCGCTTTATAATGTGCAGGCAGGAATTCAAATGAATTGCCAATACCCCTGGTTAGAATACGTCGGCAAGCTAATACTACCATATTAGCTTAAGTGAGTCGTGTTTAATGCGTCGATACACGTAAAATCAAGCTTCAAGCGCTTGAAGACAGCGACCGGTTTTGTAAGAGAGATCGCATATTGGTTTTAGAACCGTGCGGTGAAAATCTTACAATATAACTTAACAAAATAATGTTTTTTTTTCTTTCAGTAGTATGGATGCAAATATGATTGGGCGTGATGTTAAAAAAGAGCATACATGATCACGCCCATATCCTTGATGGGATAGGTAGAGATGTATTTCTACAAAGACATTTCATTAGCAATTTTAAGGCTAACGTGACAGAAAAGCCTTTCGGCGTATTTTTTTGGATATATTTTTTATGTATTCCCTACTGTTAGTGGAAAAAAATGTTTTGACCGAGACCTCTCCATCATACAATTATGCTGAGGGGTTAATAGGACAATTGTATATAAATAATTACCCATGGAAAAAACCTTACGGTGTTACAAAATGTTATCCACTTTAGGCCAGTAATATTTATTTTGTGCATCATTTCATCATCAGCCTACTGCTGGACATGGTCCTTCTGTAAAACTGAGAGGATTTAGGCCTTAGTCCACCACGCTGGCCTAGTGCGGGCTGGCGCACTACACACCTAATATACCTAAAAAAAATAGGTGTGCAGGGTTCCTCACGATGTTTTCTATCAACGTTAAAGTACGTTATGATCCATTGCAAATACACACATACATATGTAACATACATTCCAAAAGTCAGAGATGTTTGCCTGTGGGTTGAATCTGCGACCGGCGATTTTGGATATACATAGTAGTGTATAAGAAATAAAAAGGGACCGGGGCTTTTGTAGTCGAGTGTAAAATCTCCCTTATATAATTGTAAATGAAAAGGACTTAATTATTGTGAATTTCAATAAATATACATTTGTTATTGTTCTTCCACATAATATTCATTCTAATTTACTCCTTGTTCGGTAGAAGTTGTTTTGAAATCTTGATCGTAATGTTTCTATTTATTGTGAATCAGAAAGGGTCAATTCGAGCTAATAATGGTAGTTATTACGCAATTGATTTAGTCCTAAACCTTCCTCTTGAAAGCTTTAATGTAAAAATTAACTCGCCTGCTGTCAAATATATTTTTAAGTGAAATTTGATATGCTTCGAACACAGAGCTGGTATAATAGGTTTTGTGATTTGATTGACATATCATTTTATAATATAATTAATTCCATAATATTTTTGACAAAAGTTTAAGGTTAATAAATATGTATGTACTATATTTACAGAAATATATGTTAAACCAGAGTTTTAATAACTCTACTTTGTAAAATGATTTTTTTTTAACAGGTGAGCATAAATAAATTACAACTGGCCGCAACAATTGTTTCGACTAGCGACGGGTGATCACATTCATTTCATATCAATTGAATTTTATATAAGTTGTTATTATGAAAGTCCTGTGTACTTTTCCTTTCGTTTTGCAACAAAGTGATTTCATGACAATAGTGTATAAATTCTTTAAATAAATTTCGAAGCACAATGCAACAGTTATTAAGGCGAGTGCACATGTTCGAGCGTCCTGGAAATGTATAGGGTTGTCGCTTAATAAAATTGTATACATCAACAACAAAAGTTTAAGCGGTTTATTCAATTTTTACGAATTATTACTATTTAAAGCTTTTGCTATTAGGAATTTGTAAATGGTTTTGCCGTTTTCTAATAAAAAAACTACTATGTAGAGGCAAATAATATATACTAGTTCTTTACTTTTTATTGGACTTCAATATAAACACTCCTGTTTTTACTTTCTACTGTTTTTCTATACGGGTACAACAGTGACAATGAACTGATGATAAGCACGATGTTGTCTAAAAAGAGATTTAAGATATCCTAGAATATTTCTTACGGGTAATCCCTGCCATCACATTTGTAACTTTTGTAACTAATAAAGTAATAATTATTTATTTAAAACTTTTTTGCACACATAAGGTTAAAAGTAAGGAATACAGTAAACTAAATAAGTACAAAACCCTTAAAAGGCCTTATCGCACAAGGCGATCTCTTACAGACAACCAAGGATGGAGATGTAGGAAGAGAAATGAAAGGTAGTTAGTGTACAAAATTAAATTAATAAAATAATTGAGAACGTTAAAATATATATTTCAATAAACATACGTACATACAAACATACATATATACATAAATAGACATATCTTCATATAGCAAGATAAGTAATAGTATTTCAGCATTTTTTTAAAAGATGGTAATGACTTTGCTAGTCTTCTGGTCACTGGTAGTAGAGTTTTCTTTGTATTTCTTACTTAACTCTTAAAACGTAATATGACGTTCTACTATTTAAAAAAATAGTATAGTAACCTCCCTGCCAACCCTAACCAAAGAATGGTGCATTTCAGAAGCGACAGTGCGGTGTTATCGGTCGTCACCAGACGTTTAGCCGACGGAGTAGTGAATGGCACATTTAAAAACTTCACCATAGTCACCGCCGCACAGACTGTGTTTACTAAAACCATTTGAGCAAGTACACATAACGCCATTCAATAAAAGTCTGGAGACAATGGGGAAGGTTCTTGGAGCAGTTGTTAGTCAAGTCTGGGTGTTTCTTAGTATGTATATTTTTAGGAATTGTTTGCTTTCTAGGGTTTTTGTAGTTTTGTGATTTTAACTACAGTGGCATAGTTTTAACAATAATATGACCCTCATTTGGAGGAGATGATTATATTATAGTCTAAAAAATGTTGCATATTTATATATCTGGTAATTATTTAGGAGATTTCCTACAAAACGTATCTAGCTTGAAACATTTTGGATCTGAGAAGTTAATTTTTTTAATTACCAACTCTCATTGTATTTCGAAAGAATCTGACGTCATCGCTGACTTCCACTGAAGAGTTTATAATACCTATGTAAGTTAGGGGAATAATGCGTTCTAATTAAATAATTAGGACGGAAATTGTGTGAATATATTTACGAGTGTTTTTTTTTACAAAACTATAGCACGCTTATTTATTTTTAAACTTTGATAACAAAAATAGGATATTTTTTTTGTAGCGGAACTAAGTAGCTAACGTAAAAGTTTTTTTTAAACAAACAATATGTAACAACATTACCTTGACTTATCATATAGTTAACTAGCGATATTTCGACTACTTTCTTGTATAAGTATCAAAGCTGTGTTACCTACTTAATAGAAACATTAATATTAATGAATTAGAAATCGGATCTCTACAATTTAATTAAAATTAAAATAATTATCAATACCAAACCGCTGAAATTAAGCATCAACATTTCAAATAAGCCGTTCATACGAAAACACAGTGAGGTTGCAAATTAAACCAGTTATTTAATTAAGAAGGGAACACCCAATTCGGTAATAACTTATTTAAAATATGATTGAGTCTGCGGGTTGAGATAATCTTCGTTAATGCAGCCGTCGGGTCGACGCCTTGACTGCTGAATACTGCCAAAATTAAGCGGGAATTTTGATTTTAGAATTGTGCTTTTCGCTTCTAGAGTTATGTTTAATTATAATTGAAATGTTTTGTTTGGTTAGTCTGTTGTGGGATTGGTAGTAGTATACAGCCAGTGATCACAATGGTAGTGATCGAAACCTAAGACCGAGCATAGTTACGGTGATTAAAAGCATATTCGCGCTTAAAAATCCGAAAAAAAAATACATACATACATAACCTCAAGCTTGTATCTCCCGGAGGGGTAGGCAGAAGTGCATTTCTGCTTCCACATTTCGCCAAATAAAATAAAAATAAATAAAATAAAAATAAATAAAAACACTTTGCCACTGTGCCACAAGACCACGAAAAAAAAAACCTTTCCTTGAACATCGTGACTATTGTCTCAGTTTTCGTACACATACAGCAACATATATACTAATAGTTATGAAGGTTGATTTTGTTTGCGTTAACTGAACAGCACTTTATCTTGAGAACCATTAAAGGAAGCGAGATACGTAATTCATACAAACGTATTTCTTTAGTAAGCCTGTGTCTGTGGATCGGTTGAAAATCTTTCAGACCGTGGAGGGACATAGGGCCAACTCCTAACGGGGTGCGAACTAATGCACACGCGTGAACCATGCGCCCTACGTAAAGAAGGTAGAAAGTCACGGGGTTTTGTCGGTAGGGCGTTAGAAAAAAAAAATAAGACTTTCTCTCCTTGTTCTTCACTGCTTTTTGGTTAATAGGAAGCACGGCTCGGTGTTTTTGTAAGGAATGTACGACTGATGGATTGATGTAAAGTGATTCTGATTAGACTGCCACGTGGTCTCGCAGCAGAAGTATGTGCCGTGCGATCTAGATGTCCCGAGTTGGTAAAAGTGTTATTGGATTTTTCAATTTGGAAATTTTCAGTAGCAGCATGAAGTGGAAAAGTGCCCAAAAAACGGCAATAGACTCGCCCCCTATTACGTAGGACTGATACATTCTTGGCGAAACGTGGGTGCAGAATTGCACCTCTACCCTCCCCTTCGGGGATTACAGGCGTGAGGCTATGTATGTACACATACATACATACATAAACTCACTCAGGTTATGTATGTATGTAGATTATAATTACTGATGTGATATTTTTAGCGTGGATACGCGTGTAAAACGTGTTATAGAGACCCACCTGAATATGTAGAGTTTTGGTATTATGCCCGAATTCGAACATGCCAAAGAAATAATGGCGACATTTCGACCACCGTGATCGTTTATCGCCAGTTATTGCACTATTTTAAACGAACTGTGTTTACCATTAGACAATGAGATTTTTCGCGTTATCTGCGAATTTCCTAACCGAAAACCCAATAACACATTGCCCGGCTCGGAAATTCAACCCCGAACATACACACGCGAAACCAACGAGGCATTATAATCACAAAACATCTTCATAAGATACTTTTAAACCTTATTAATCCAGATGATTTTAAAACCTTTTTCAAAAGTCTTACGAAGCAGGTAAGGTACGGCAACCCATAATTACGGCCATTTGTGTTGTGATTAAATGTTTGCTCGCCCCGCCCACAGCGAGGGAGATGTGAGAACAGACCCTCTGGTGCACGCGGGCCCATTTAGAAACCATGTATTTGTATATTGTTAAGATCAATAAGTATGTATTTGTTAATAAGCGTGGCAATTGTTAAGTTTTAAAGTGTTTAGAATTAAGTTTTTAAATTGTTTAATTTAATACCATTATTTACTATTTAAAATTGGTTAATTTAATTTCTCCTTGGTTCTGCAGTCAAAAATAAAATAATAAATGTGTGCCGTGCAATCTAGAAGTCTCGATTTTAATCTTCGTGTATAGCAAAAAAATAATATTGCTATATTAATTTATTACACCATAGCCGTCGATACAAAGGAAATTAAAATACGCTTAATACTAAATGACAATAGTCAATCTTATCACTAACTGCGATCTCTTTCAGACAACCTAATTTACAATAGAGAAATGTACAAAGATGAAAGGGTAATCAAATATAGAATAATTATAATCTTAACAAAAAAAATGTACTTAAACTATAACAATAATTTAACTAAAAAAAATAGAAGTAAAAGACATAATATGCAGCAAGAATTATTGAAAAATCTTAATAGGTCCCTTCGGAGATATGTACAATACATGTGTATTAGTATTAATCTACGTTCAAGAATGTTATTATGGACTAAGGCCTACGCTTTCAAATGTAGAGGAAGCCTATGCCCAGCGGTGGTACGTATATGGGTTGATGTTATTCATCGTTATTATCATGATCATCAGCCTATATATGTACATATATCCCACTGCTGGCCTCCTCTACAACTGAGAGAATGCAGGCCTTATAGTCCATCACGCTGGCTTAGTGCGGTAGGGCGGACTAAGAATAATAACAAACCTAAGATTTTTTAGGTGCGCTGGTTTCCTCATGATGTCCTTCAAAGTAAGTTATAATTCATTGTGAATCCACACATAATTTCGAAAAGTCAGAGGTGTGTGCCTGTAGTTTGAAATCGCGACCGCCGAGATTCTCAACTGCGAGCCTGAACCTCGAGGTCATCACTTGACTGATCATAGGATGATGATGTCATAGTATCCTACTAAATGTTGTGTCGTGGGTATCAGAGACTACGAGAGACTTTTCGGTCTCACAAACACCCAGACCCGAAACAAATATTTGTGGATCACACAAACATTTGTCTCGGTGCGGGGATCGAACCCGCAGCCTCTCGTTTCGCAAGCTGGTGTCTAGCCAACTGCGCCACGGGGCTGTCAAATGTGTGTACAATATGTATACAATATGTGTATGTCTACAATAAAGTTTTAAATAAATAAATAATCTCTGGTCTTTCCAAAAACATATCGGGCGAAACGTGTTTGCTTAAATCCACTTCGATCCATCTCATCGGGTTTAAGTACATATATGTATGTAAGGAAGTTACAAAGTAGCCTTTAATACAAGATATCAGTTTCTCAATGTAAAGTAGCAATCAGAAGTGAAATCACGCGAATCATTGATTACACACATCTCGAAAGAGATTAGAAACATAAATATTGTAGGTGCAAGTTTTCCATTCGGTAGTTAATTTCCGTTTCGCAGTGTTCAATTATGTGTTCATAGCAATCAGTCTGTATCTACTTATCTATATCTATACACAAATAAATAAAATTGGAGTGTCTGTTTGTAATATTGAAATAACCGCTTTTCAATAAATGCATAATATGGATGTAATCGGTACATATACCAAAATAACGTTTTTTACAATTTTTGCCTGTCTGTCTGTCTGTTTGTTCCGGCTAATCTCTGAAACGGGTGGACCGACTTTGACGGAACTTTTATTGGCAGGTAGCTAATGTTATAAGGAGTAACTTAAGCTACTTTAAGTTTATAAAGCTTCTTATTAAAAATAAATTTTCCGCGCGGACGAAGTCGCGGGCACAGCTAGTTCAAATATATAGTTACACCTGTATACTCGAAGAGGTAGACAGTAGTATCTTTGCACATTTATTTCGCTAACTGGGCCTGGTTTCGTGTAAATGGGGGCGAAACTATTTGCTGTTTTTGGGATGTCGAGACTTCTAGAGTCTAATTTTTTTTATTTACCATATCTTTTGGCGTGGGATTAGGCAATAATATGACTATATAATATACGAGTATAAATAAAAAATTAACGGAAAACTCATTTAAATTCGCTAGAAATTATTACAACACCTAGATTTACTCACATAAGTCGCTTTTTATTCTGAATTTTTATTTATACTAATCTTTTAAAGAGGTAAAGTTTTTGAGGTTGTATCTATTTCAAATTCAAAATTCGAATACAAAATTATTTCAGCGTAATATAGCATCACGCCACGACCTACAGGAGTAGAGCATCAATAAAAAATTGTATCAAAAACGGAAAAAAAGCCTTGTGAAGTGTAGAGTTTCGCAAACGGAGTTGCAGGCAACGTTTAGTATCATAATTTTGTTACTCGTGTCTGGATAAAAAAAATCCGCCTGCCATGTTCCAGTACAGTTTTAAGTCGAACCGTCCCATTCATTCCATTCCAAGTACTCCACAAACATGACAGACATGCCTCATTATTATTCATTCAACCGTATATTTTTCAAGTAGTACTATTTAGCACAACGTATTATTGTAGGGTTTTACAAACAGGAATAGATTTTAAAGAGGGGTTCCTCAAGTTGTTAAATGTATTCTTTTGTATGGATTTGTATAAGGATTACTCCTTTGCGTATCAGTTACGTCACTTTTGGGGTCTTTGAATGGGGTGTCTTTCTTTTACAATGAATCTGCTTTGTGAAAAAATAAATACAGATATTCAACTGTTACGGATATGGTTCTGAGCCGACATTAAACGAGGTCTTGTGTGATGAGTATATTTAAGATACTGTTTAGTTTCATAAATATCAGAATAGAAAGCAATCATACTAACTACAAATGTTGTCTAGAAGAAATCATATACAGCGATAAGACCGCCATTTGTTGCATTCTTTATCTTGAAATTAGTTATTAATCATATTTTTGTTTATTTATATTTACCTATATAAATAAATAATAAATAAATAAATAAATACACCCAACAGTCACATACATAGTTCTGACCCCACATTAAGATACGAGTCTTGTGTCGTGGGTATCAGAAACTACGAGAGACTTTTCGGTCTCACAAACACCCAGACCCGAAACAAATATTTGTGGATCACACAAACATTTGTCTCGGTGCGGGGATCGAACCCGCGGCCTCTCGTTTCGCAAGCTGGTGTCTAGCCAACTACGCCACGGGGCTGTCATATATATATGTATATATATGTGGTATAGGGTACAAATAAATAAAATGAAATATTTTTTTAAACTTACGCCTGTATCACCACAGGTAAGGTAGGCACAGGTAAATAACTGCAACCATGTCACTTACTTTATTGTTAAGTCCCTCGTAATAAGGTGCGGTCCTATTGCCGTTTTCGGGTACACTTTCAGATTTTGTTCTTCTACTGAGAATTTACTAATAGAAACCCGATAGAGACACATAGCTCAAACCGGGAGTCGAACCCAGGATCTCTCAACCCGGGACTCATTTATATTGAGGGACTTACGAGGCAGTCAGCATGTTACCTCTTCATAATTATTATTAAAATTCACACCAAAAATATTAGTAACAAAACATCTGAACAAAGTTTAAATAAAACATACATACATAACCACACGCCTATATTCCCCGAAGGGGTAGGCAGAGGTGCATTTCTGCACCCACATTTCGCCAGGTATGTATCAGGCCCACGTAATAGAGGGCGAGCCTATTGCCGTTTTTCGGGCACATTTCCAGACTCCGTGCTGCTACTGAGAATTTCCTAATGTAAAACCCAATAACACTGCCTGACCCGGGAATCGAACCCAGGACCGCACGGCACATACCGCGAGACCACGAGGCAGTCTTTAAATAAAACACAATTTATATAATACTTCAAAATTGCAATTTTAATTATTACCGAGTCAAAATAAAACACATAATAAGCTTTATCGATAGACAAAACAGCATAACATGACTGTAACTGGATAGCGTGTGAAGTGAGCTTAATATGATGACTCGGCTGCGATGGCAGATGGGTTCTTTATAGCCTACTTTATATGTACTATATTGTGTTACTCATATCAGTGGTGGTACTTCCATGGAAGCCCAAAATCCCAATTTTGTTTACAAAATTCCGAATAATAATAATCTGTAAATCTTTATTTAACATAAGCATTTTCACTTATCATCTTCATAATCATCAGCCCATATACGTCCCACTGCTGGGCACGGGCCTCCTCTACAACGGAGAGGGTATAGGCCTTAGTGTACCACGCTGGCCTACTGCGGGTTGGCGGACTACACACCTAAGAAATTCCTAAGAACTTTTAGGTGTGCAGGTTTTCTCACGATGTTTTCCTCCACCGTTAAAGTACGTGATAATTCATTGTGAATACACACATAACTTCGAAAAATCACAGGTTCCTGGGGTTTGAACCCGTGACCGCCGAGATTTTCGAACGCGCGCCTAAAACTCGAGGCCATCACTGCTTCTTGATCTGCATCTGCTTTTGATATATAAATGAGAATATCCTGACACAATAAACATTTATAAACTATTACATTACACAACACATTACACAATTAACGTGTAACGCCTTCGGGAAATAGAGGCGTGAGGTCAGAAGTTGTGTATTTAACTTCAATCCATTTTAAAAGAAATACCGCAATTTTTATCGCAGAAAATCTTCTTCAGTCGTTCGTCAATCAATAGTCTAACTATATCAAGCCATTAAAGGAATCCAAGTCTCTAAAACGTTAAACGGCAATACAAATCACATAAATCTGCAACATTTCACCGCCGCGGAGCAATTCATTAAGCGATCGTTTTTGTTTTGTCAATAGCTGTAAAGGTCGACGCACACTAAAACTTGCTTTCAGAAATAACGTGTAGTAATATTTTGATAGAATCGGATTCAATGTGTCAAAAATGTATAAAATTCTATTAAATCTAGATTGATTTATTTTGTCAAGGAACGAGAGTTGGTAGTTTTATTCCACTCGATGTTCTATTTGGACAGCACAGATCAGTTATAATAAATTGTTAAATAAAGAAGTAGCGGTATTTATAGGTCCCATTGATGTATATCTATACCAAAAATCATTCAAATTGGTTAAGTAGTTTTTAGAGTTTACAAAAACACAAATTTCCTTTTTATAATGTTGATATAGATTCACCATCATGGACATGGACCGTGTGTTAAGTTTTTCGTCGATAAGTTGCTGGCCTTCAAGGAAAATACAGGCTATTTTTTAAACTCCCTAGGTCGCATTGATTTCGAATATTCGACACTGTTTTGATTACAACCACGAAAAAAATCTTTATTTAAATCTCGCCTGAGGCTTTATTTTAATTTTAATTTAGAAGTCGCAGAGCGATCCGTTGCTACATCGCTCTATCTAAATAGTGTGCGCCGCGCTCCACCGTGCTTGGTTGTCGAATGTTTTGGCTGGCCGTCCAATTGTTCTTATTATCAACACTGACCCACTGGTTGTCTTTGTTGTCGCGATATTCGATACATTTGAAGCTGTTAGTGTTGCATTCGCGATACAAGGTGGTGCCGTAAAAATATAATTCTAATTATAGAATTGATTGGGATGGGATTATTTGAGTCAATGGAATTTTGATATATTTTTACATGCGTACTCACGCCAACGCCTAAGGGGTAGGCAGAAGTGCTTTTCTGTACCCTCTTTTCGCCAGTTTTATTTTAGTCACACGTAAAAGTGGGAAAGCCTATTGCCGTTTTTTAGACACAATTCTCGACTGCGTGCTACTACATTGAAAATTTTCACAAAAAACCCAGTTACACTATGCCCGATCCGGATATCGAACCCGGGACCTCAAGATCGCACGGAACATACTTGTACCGCGAGACCGCGATGCTTATAATGGGTTTGTTTCATGTCAAAATAATTGTGCCCGCTGATAAGAGATGAAAGTAGCCGTTTGGCCGTAATTTAAAAAGACCACGTGTTGTTACTAAGTATTAAATAAATGTGCTTCTCAGGCCACGCATAAAATAGGATTCCGTAGTCACTCATATTGATTTTTTTCAGGTTTTTAGAGCGACCTGTTTAGTTTTTAGAGGAGCGGGAACGGTCTATTTAACAATAAAGTTGAAATCTCGCAAACGGATACCTAAATCAAAAAATCGTCTTAGTGACCTCTCAATGTTTTTTTAAAAAGCCTATCTAATGATATCCCACACTATGTAGTAGACGCAAGAACAAAAACATCGCCACATTACGTGTAGGAAAGTTACCCAAAAAAATTTTTTTTCATGATTTTATTTTAGCACTTTGTTGACGTAGTAAATACACATATTCGTGCAAAGTTGCCTAAGCCGAGGAAGGACCGGACTTGACGAAACTATCAAAGTTCCGAGACGTGAACCACGGAACCCTAAAAGAGAAAGCTAATAGTACACAGAAATGGGACGAATTGAGTCGTCCTTTGTCATATTTTGGAATAAATATATAATAATTACATATAAGTAATGCAAATAAAATACGCAGCCAACATCCGCGGCTCGAACCAAAAAGTTCGCCAACTCTTACCTTTGCCGCTCCATCAAGCTGTGGAATAGTTTGCCGGCTCTCGTGTTCCCTCCTTCCTATGATCCTGGATCCTTTAAGCGAAGCGTGAAGAAGCATTTGTGCAGGCCGGCATGATTGTGTCGACCAGCGGGTGACCATATCGTTTCTCGCTGGTCGGTATTAATTTTTTGGACTCCACTGTGCTTACCATCAGGTACAGTGGAGTCACTTTGCCGTGCCAGTATAAAAAAAAAGCCTTTTAAAAGTGAAGCTTGTATGGGCCTGTCTATTGGTTTGGCTAAGTTTATATGAAGATAGAATCTTTGAAACTGATTTTTAACCAAGAACGAACTGCATAAACAAAAGTCTATGAAATACAAGTAAAGTGAGGGCGATTAGACGACGAATAAAGATAGCCCCCACTCAAACCAAGTAATTAATCGTACCACTTAAAAGTAAAAGTGTTAGCTATTATCGATACATTTAAGGAATGACAAAGCCTTTTAAACACCTTCCTATCATTTACTTTTAAAATGACCTTTTATCTGGGTTTACTCTTACAAATGACAAAATATACAAAGACCATCCAGATAACAGTGACTTGCCCTTAAATGCCTCGTTTATCGGAGTAGAGGTCATTTTAAAATGGTCATTGGTGGTCAACGCTATGCACCTTTTACAAACACATCAGCTTGTTGTGAAATTTGTTTGAGCTTTTTCGGCAAACATTGGACCAACGTATTTAAAGATATCACTGCCATAATAAAATAAACTTTATTTATATATGTTTATGGTTGGACTTTCTGTGTCGATTGGGGTAAGGCTTGGGTCCAATGCAACAATGAACCCATTCACGCTTTTATCGCAGTGAAATTTGTTAAGTGGAGCACTTTAAAAAGTGCTCTGTCGTGATTAATCGATCTTTGGGTGCGTTTTTTCTTTAATTCATTACAAACACAAATATATTGTGGGGTAAGTTCGTTATGTTTTGGAGTTTCACATAGTTATTTACCGCATCGTGTTATTTTGACGTCTGATAACATTTTTTTTGTGATATCCTCTACAATTGGGCTAATGCAATGCTGAATGCTTGACCCATTTTATTCTCAGTACCAGCACGGAGTCTGGAAATGTGTCCGAAAAACGGCAATAGGCTCGCTCCCTATTAAGTACGACTAATGATGAAATGTGTAAAAACAAATGCACCTCTGCCTACCCTTCGGGGCGTGAGGTTATGTATGTATTTCACTTTGGAGAATAGGTGCATTAAGTGGAGAGAATCTGGGACTTCTCCATTAGAAACGGCGCTCAATAATGCTGCAGGTTTAACAAGACAATCTAACTGTTAAAAATAACGTAAAATAATAAAGTTATATTATATAACTGTATTTAGTAATTTTAATTATTTTATTAACGTTAAGTCAATCAACCAGTCCGTTGTCCGCCAACCCGCACTAAGCCAGCGTGGTCGACTAAGGCCTAAAAACCCTCTCAATTGCAAAGAAGGCCCGTGCCCAGTCGGTCCTGTATGGACTGATGATGGTTAATACTTTAAGGCAGTGGTCGGCAACCTTTTGGCAGGCAAGGGCCGTAATGTGGCAAAATAAACTAAAGGCGGGCCCGCACTTGTGATATTTACCCTAGATTCTACGTAGTACCTATGTATAATCGGTTATATCGCATAGAAAAAATGAAAATGCTTACTAATGCTAACATTCACGGGCCGCGCGTTGCCGACCGCTGCTTTAAGGTATTCTTAGATACAATAATTAATTATACCTAATGATGTAGAGATAATAATATAATAGTGTCATAAAGCGTGCAAATTGGAATTAATTATATTTATCAGATTAGATACGGTAAAGATCTATGTAATGCGACATAAACAAGGTCGGAGTGTGAGAAGAATTATTATTAATGAATAACGTTGAAGTTTTAACATAATAATGCTTTCACAATTCACTAGCGCCGATAAGTCAGGTAATTACTCATATTTCATATACGTTGTAATTGCGTCGGCATTGGTACACATTACATTATAACACATACATGTTCAGACGCTACCTCAATGTAGCTTAACAAATCTAACAAGCTTCCAATTAAGATCTGATTCGCTCAACCTTAGTGGAGACCCTTACCATATGAGATGACGTATATCGGTGATAATAATAATGTTGCCCCGTGGTGTCTCGGTACAAGTATGTGCCGTGCGATCTAGAGGTCCTGGGTTCGATTCCCGGGTCGGGCAAAGTGTTATTGGGTTTTTCCATTAGGAAATTCTCAGTAACAGCACGGAGTCTGGAAATGTGCCCGAAAAACGGCAATAGGCTCGCCCCCTATTACGTGGGACTGATACATACCTGGCGAAATGTGGGTGCAGAAATGCACCTCTGCCTACCCCTTCGGGGAATACAGGCGTGAGTTTATGTATGTATGTATGTAATATTTTTATAAAAACCTGGCTAAATAAGTAAATATGTGATTAAATCTCTGTTTCAAGAGTTGCGAACCTTTTTTTTGTTCATACATAATTTTTTTGTTTTTTGTTCCTGGGAACTAAATATTATTTGAATATGTTTATGCATTGGGTTATAGATATAAAATACTACACTACAATGAAAACTAGTGTAGGGAAAACTATAATGTATATTGTTATTTTCAAGAGAATTATTTTTACTGATAAATTAGTCTCTTATGTCTGTATTTATTAAACCGAAATTATTCAATCAGATCTATAACGATTATTTTTTTAAATAAATTGGAAATCATATTTTATGATCATGATATATAAGATGATATTTTTTAGAAAAACAGAACCTTTTTGAAGATTTTATCGAGGCTTTATGTTTTTTTATTATTATTTCAAACCAATTTTTTTTTTAAATATACTGCCAGTTCTACATAATTTCAAATTGAATATAGAATTCTATCCTTCCAGCCATTTCCATGACGGAAGCTTCTGATGAGAGCGCGACCTCGGCGGGATCGCCTCGATCTCAACCTGTAATTACTAGTCATCAATGAGCAATCATTAAACGTCAGTATAACTATTAAGAGAGTATGAGTTGCTATAGAGTTGAGTATTTAGACACGCCCCGGTTCGAGAAAAATATGAATTTATCGGCGGATATTCGTCATGGCCTCATATGCTTAGTTTTGGCTTAAGTAATTTTTCTTGTGAAATGTCAAAATTTTGCTTAGTATGTCGACTTTCTATCTTAATATTATCGTGGCAATTTTTTGTTATATTTTTTAATTTAGACTTTTCTAGAATATTAACTAGTTATGCACAGAAGTAATATCAGAAAGAACCGAAACGATCTTTATTCAAAGCTATTAAAGTTCATAGTTGCACCGAGGCTGGAAATATGTCGATAAAATGTCGAAAGACTTTTTCTCTCTTACCTGGGATTTGAAAGAGCTGGCCAAAGTAGGGTTGGAGCGAAAATATACTTCTATCTACTCCATTCTTCTCAACCCGCCATATCTAAACATTACATGCTTAAGACTATTGTACAGTTTTTTTATGAAATATGTACACTAATCCGTTCAATGTTAATGAAACGCATGACGTCTGAAGTAGTACTCATTCTTTTTTTAAATAATTGTTTTAAAGCAGTATTTACTTGAATGTTTTTTGGTCTTTAATGGGCAATGACTTTAGACTACACAGCCTTCATGCTTTATTCTTAATTGGGGCATCGATATTTTGGTCGTGAAGACAACAAAACTAAGACAGGTAATAGGTAGGTACTTATGGATTCGGAAAACGTATTTTTTTTAGCGTCAATAATAAATAATAATAATAAATACACCCAACAGTCACATACATAGTTCTGATCCCAAGATACATACTACATTACTAAGATACAAGTCTTGTGTCAGTTGTATCAGAAACTACGAGAGACTTTTCGGTCTCACATACACCCAGACCCGAAACAAATATTTGTGGTTCACACAAACATTTGTCTCGGTGCGGGGATCGAACCCGCGGCCTCTCGTTTCGCAAGCTGGTGTCTAGCCAACTGCGCCACGGGGCTGTCAATGTGCTTGTAAACACAGTAACGTTTACCTGTAATAGTTTTCGGTCATGATCTGTTTACACCCGGCATAATTGTCGTCTGCTTGTCTCAAGAATACAGGCGTAAATGCGTCATCATCAGCCCATATACGTCCCACTGCTGGGCACGGTACTTCTCTACAACTGAGAGGGTTTAGGTCTTAGTCCACCACGCTGGCCTAGTGCGGATTGGGGGACTACACACCTAAGAAATTCCTAAGAACTTTTAGGTGTGCAGGTTTCAGGTGATGAAAATCACGATGTTTTTCTTCACAGTTAAAGTACGTAATAATTCTTTGTGAATACACACAAAACTCCGAAAAGTCATAGGTGTGTGTGTGCCTGGGGTTTGAACCCGCGACCGCCGAGATTCTCGATCGCGTGCCTAAACCTCGATGCCATCAGGACTTTGCTAGCATGTATGTATGTAGTATATAAAACAAAAAAATATATTTGTCAACGGAGTATTGTTAAGCAGGGTTGAACAACGTGGTGGGCTATTTAAAATACACTGTTAGAGGCGGGATCGTGACGATGAATACGTCAGCCGGGCGCGTGTTGCGAGAGATAGCGGGTTATTGATAAAAAATCACGCCGAGAAAACTGTTTACTGTAATCATCCAGCCAGAAGTGTTTTTTAGCTTTAGAAAAAAATATTTTTAAAGAAAAAAGTTATACCGATCTTCAAGATATCATTTGTATTAGCGTTTACAGCTCCCATTGTTGGCTCGGGACGCATTTAAGATGATATTAGTGTTTTTGTTAATAGGTGAAAATTTAACGGAATGACTTACTTTTTTGTTTACTTTTAGGTGCTTTTTAACAACGATTTTGATTTAATCGATTAGTGGTAAAAATTATATAGCATACAAGATTCTTTATTGTACTGTCCAATTCCATTTCAGCCAAATTGAAAAAAAAAAGATAAATTACTAAATCTTTTTTTTTGGAAATTGAATTAACATGAACAATAAATGGAAATAAAAGACATTGGCTGAGCTTCTTGGCGCGTGTGACGTATATGGGCTGATATAAATTGCAGATCGCTAGAATCTTGTCGCCGGGACTCTACGTCCAGGGTGAGCCGTGAAAATGTGAATTACCATTACGGCACAAGTTCGGCGTTGATGCTGAGGGGCTATGACCTGTAACGACCCAGGTGGCTCCTCCGCGGTAAACACTATAACCCAACCTTTAAATAGCGACTAAGTTATTGCCATATTGATCTGTAGACGGAAATTTTCTTTTTTTTTATTCAAATGAAATCAAATTTGACAGCCCCGTAGAAAAGGTAGCTAGACACCAGCTTGTGAAACGAGAGGCTGTTGTTGTGTGATCCACAAATATTTGGTTCGGGTCTGGGTCTTTGTGAGACCGTAGTCTCGCGTAGTTTCTGATACCTACGACACAAGATTATCGATTACGACACAAGATAGAAGTATCTTAGGGTTAGAACTATATCTGTGACTGTTGGTTGGACTGGGTGAAAGAAATGAAAAATCTAGAAATGGTGATGTTTGTGATTATCAAGAGCCTTGGTAACCTTAAGTTTTGAACCTAATATTCTACTGTATTAAAAAAAAAATTAGTAACTTTAGCACCTGGCTTCGTTTCCTTTTAAGTTCCACGTAATAACGGCTGAGGTTATTACGGAAATTAAAATTTATAATATCAAAACGAAAAAACACTGCCGAATCTGAAATCAAATTTAACAAATCTCGATCGCACGCCGCGGCTTCGACAGTCAGAACTATTTAAAAGAAAACAAATTAAAGGATCACGAACCGTTAGTGGGTGGAATTTACGTACTTATCGTAGTTCAGCATACGAATTATCGAGTCACGAAATTGCCACATTATCATCGTAATTGATGGCGGGTGTCGTAAAGTGATCCACTCCATTGTTCTCGAACGTTCAGGGTAGGGGAGCGATTCACGAATTCAAAATTAGTACATTAACTGCAGTTTCAAGTTCATTTTGAGTCAATACTTTACCAAAGAACAAGACTCCCGTATATTCATGTGTTAAAATAAATAAATACACCCAACAGTCACATACATAGTTCTGACCCCACACTAGGATACAAGTCCTGTGTCGTGGGTATCAGAGACTACGAGAGACTTTTCGGTCTCACAAACACCCAGACCCGAAACAAATATTTGTGGATCACACAAACATTTGTCTCGGTGCGGGGATCGAACCCGCGGCCTCTCGTTTCGCAAGCTGGTGTCTAGCCATCTGCGCCACGGGGCGCAAGAATATGTGACATTTTTTGATTTAGAATCGAATCATTTACGTCTTTTCTTACACCGTTAGTTAATTTTACTTAACAATGCTTTGTCCCTTTTTCTTTTTATACATACCTCCCACTGCTATACACGGGCCTTCTCTACAACTGAGAGGGTTTAATCATTAGTCCACCGCGCTGGCCTAGTGTGAGTTGGCGGACTACAAACCTAAGAAATTCCCAAGAACTTTTAGGTGTGCAGGTTTCCTCACGATGCTTTCCTCCACCGTTATAGTACGTGAAAATTCATCGTGAATACACACATAACTTCGAAAAGACAGAGGTGTGTGCCTGGGGTTTGAACCTGCGACTGCCGAGATCATGGACTAGGCTAATTTTCTCTTATAGAATGTTCCTCAGATCATGGTGATAAAGAAATAACAGCTTGTCTTATAAGTTAATCTTCAGCTTGTTGTATAAGTTTCCGCCTGTAAATAACGTGTTACGCAATTAGCGGTGTTTGAATAACAGCCATAAAATCCGCTACAATGTACCGAGTTACTTTAGATTAGGAAATATAAGGAACCTAGTACTATATCTTATATATAAAAATGAATCGCAAAATGTGTTGGTAAGCGCATAACTCAACAACGCCTGGACCGATTTCGCTAATTCTTTTTTTGTTGTGTTTGCTATTATTAGGAGAAGGTTCTCATGAAAGAAACAGTTAAGAAAATTGCGAGGAATATGGTAGAAACAACAATTTAATTTTCTCATATAAACTGTTCTACCTAATATTCTGTCAAACATTTTATGTTTATCCGGTAAAAAATAAAGAAAATAAAGTCAATAGAAAAAAAACATGCCCCTAAATGTTAAACCCTTAAATGTTGACCGATTCTCAGACCTACCTACAATATACACACAATATTTCATAAAAATCAGTCGAGCCGTTTCGGAGGAGTTTGCCAAAAAACACCGCGACACGAGAAATTTATATATATGGCAAAACAACGTTTGCCGTGTCAGCTAGTATATTATAGAACAAACAACATATCAAAGAACTTATGGAGGAGTAGTTTGATTAAATTGAGATAAATTATACTTTCACATACATACATACATAAACTCACGCCTGTATTCCCCGAAGGGGTAGGCAGAGGTGCATTTCTGCACCCACATTTCGCCAAGTATGTTATACTTTCACATTATTAATAAAAAAAATATTATGGAGAGGAATAATAAAATAAGGTATATCAAATAAAATACATACATATCTAAGGCACAACGAATGTGGAACAGCATGCTTGCCGACGCGTTCCATGTTTCCTATACTCCTGGGTCCTTTAGGCACTGCGTCAAGCAGAATATAATAATATATCTGTGTATATATGTTAGTATATATATTTTTGATTCTATTTACATATGTATATATATGTATGTATGTATATTGTATATTATTTTAACCATTTAACTATCTATGCACCTACCTTTTTAATCTCTGCATCACCCAGAGGTTGACTGTTAGAGAATGCCTTTGGCATTAAGTCCGCCTCTATACTTAATGTATAAAAAGTGTAAATAAATAAAAATAAATATCAGCAGCAGCAGGGGTGTAAGGGGGGCGCATAACATCTCACGTCCCCAACTGCCAACCCTACCTGCACGCGGTACACCCTGCTAGCTAACAGATGTGGCTCTGGCGGCCGACTAGTGGCGGCATAACCACTCGTTCAAGCTGGAATGCCTTAAATACCAAAACCTTCGGTGGGCAGCAGCACCGTCGGCTAAAGCTTTCCAGCCACTGCGGTCACCAACCCGCTTGCCAAGCGTGGTGACTATGGCAAAATCCCCCAATGGCAACTCCCATCAATTCGAGGCCCCCAGTTCCCGGCAGTCTCGCTATTCCTGACCACGGTACCGGTCATGGTAACGGCGAGATGGGGGGTGCTAAGAATCCCCGGGTTACGGCAGGGTACCACAACCGACTGTTTCTGGCGACGTACAACGGACGCTCTCTGCGGCTGAACGAGTACGTCTCAGAATTGGAAGTAGAGCTAAGTCACATCAACTGGCATATTGTGGGGTTATCTGAAGTCCGTAGACAGGGGGAGGACAAGATTACCCTACCTACCGGTCACTTACTCTACTTCCGAGAAGGACACCAACCATCCCAAGGAGGCGTCGGATTTATGATCCACAAGTCACTCAAAAGCAACGTTGTAGAATTTGGCAGTGTGTCGGCAAGGGTGGCGTACCTTGTCTTAAAATTAACCGAGAGATACTGTCTCAAGGTTATACAAGTGTACGCCCCGACGTCTACACATCCTGACGACGAAGTCGAGGCCATGTACGAGGACATAGTGAAGGCTATGTCTCGTACCAAGACTTCTTACAATGTTGTTATGGGTGACTTCAATGCCAAAGTGGGAGTACAGGGTTACGGCGAATCGAGGGTAGGTCCATTCGGTTATGGGAGCAGAAATAGTCGAGGGCAAATGCTGGTCAACTTCCTCGAGGCACAGGGGCTTTTTCTCATGAATTCATTCTTCCAGAAGAAGCCCCAAAGGAAGTGGACCTGGCGTAGCCCTGACGGTTTGACCCAAAATGAGATCGACTTCATTATTACTGACAAGCGCCAAATATTCAGAGATGTCTCAGTGATCAACAGGTTTAATACCGGTAGTGATCACCGACTTGTAAGAGGCACTCTGAATATTAACACTAAAATCGAACGTGCGCGCTTAATGAGGTCGACTCTTCGTCCATCACTGCCCCAGATCGAAGCCGGCTGTGAAGCTTTTCAGCTGGAACTACAAAATCGATTCGCCCTACTGGAAAACACTGAAAGCATTGATGACGCCTCCAATAGTCTGATGCGGATCATTCGCGAAGTAGGTTCCAAATACTTTCTACCAACGAGCAGCGGGCGTAAGTCTAAGCTCTCCTCCGAGACTCTGGTATTATTGAGGAAAAGACGAGAACTTATAAACGCCACACCATCTGAGCGTCAGGTACTAAACCGAGAGGTGAGGAGGCTTATACGGCGCGACATTAGGCGCGAATGCTTTGGAAGTTGAAATTGCCATTGCGCAAAACAAGGGCTCCAAAGTATTCGCCAAGCCCCACACCTCCGGTTGTCACCTGACGAAACTCAGAACACAACAAGGCACTACCGTCACCTCAATTCCAGAAATTCTCGGAGAGGTCGAAAAGTACTACGGAAATTTGTATGCTCAAAGAGCAGTTCCACCTGTGGCCTGCAACGCGGATGATCCGCGAGCCAGACTGACTCGCCACTACTCAGACGAGCTTCCCGACATCGAATTGGGCGAGATTAGAATGGCCCTCGGTCAACTTCAGAACAACAAGGCGCCGGGAGATGACGGAGTAACCACTGAGCTTCTCAAGGCAGGAGGTACACCTGTCTTGAGAGAACTAGTTAGGCTCTTCAACTCCGTCATCCAAACTGGCACAACGCCGGAGGCATGGAGCAAGAGTGTGGTGGTTTTGTTCTTCAAGAAAGGCGATAACACCTTACTGAAGAACTACCGCCCCATCTCACTCTTGAGCCATGTCTATAAGTTGTTCTCGAGGGTCATTACGAATCGTCTCGCCCGAAAATTCGATGAATTCCAACCACCGGAGCAGGCCGGGTTTCGGAGGGGCTTTAGCACCGTAGACCACATACATACACTTAGGCAAATAATCCAAAAAACTGAGGAATACAACCAACCCCTCTGCCTCGCGTATGTGGACTACGAGAAAGCTTTTGATACCGTCGAGACCTGGGCTGTTCTGGAGTCCATGCAGAGATGCCTGATCGACTACCGCTACATCCAGGTGATGAGAAGTCTGTACGAAGCCGCATCGATGACCGTCCAAGTACAAGAACACAGCACGAAGCCAATCCAACTGCAGCGAGGGGTAAGACAGGGAGACGTAATTTCTCCGAAACTGTTTACCAACGCATTGGAGGACGCTTTTAAGACGCTCGACTGGAAAGGACGGGGCATCAACATTAACGGCCAGTACATCTCTCACCTGCGATTCGCGGATGACATCGTCGTGATGGCGGAATCTCTGCAGGATCTGGAGGAAATGCTCAACAGCCTTGACCGATCTTCAAGACAAATAGGACTCGGGATGAACATAGACAAAACGAAGGTAATGTTTAACAGTCATGTTCTCCCGAGGCCTGTAGTCGTAGGGAATGCCACTCTCGAAGTTGTCCAAGAATACACCTATCTTGGCCAAACCATTCAACTAGGCCGGCACAACTTCGAGAATGAGGCAGACAGAAGAATACGGTTGGGCTGGGCGGCATTCGGGAAGCTAAGTCATATTCTCAAGTCGTCGATCCCTCAGTGCCTCAAGACGAAAGTCTTTAATCAGTGCGTCCTACCCGTAATGACATACGGAGCCGAAACGTGGACACTCACCAAAGGCCTGGTCCACAAATTTAAAGTCACTCAGCGTGCCATGGAGCGGGCAATGCTTGGAGTTTCTCTGGTGGATAGAATTCGTAATGAAGTCATCCGCCAGAGAACCGGAGTCACTGACATTGCCCGCAGGATTAGCACGCTGAAGTGGAAGTGGGCCGGCCATGTCTGCCGACGGACGGACGGCCGTTGGAGCAGACAAGTGTTGGAGTGGAGACCGCGCTTAGGTAGACGTAGTGTAGGACGTCCTGCAGCACGATGGTCCGACGACTTGAGAAAGGTGGCGGGTAGTGGATGGATAAGGGCTGCTCAAGACCGGGATGGTTGGCGCCTACTTGGGGAGGCCTTCGTTCAGCAGTGGACGGCGATAGGCTGAGAATATAAATATCAGCATAAATAAATAATATAAAAAAGATGGTTGAATAAAATAGGTCCACATCTTTGTGAAATCAGCTTTACGATACGACTTAGGAACCTTCAAGAAAACAACCTATACTTTCCTTAAAGGCCGGCAACGCACAGATATATCCTCGGGTGTTGTAGGTGTTCTTGGGCGGTGTTGACCACTTATCACCAGGTGGCTCCCTAGCTCGTTTGCCTCTTTTCCTATATAGGTACAAAAAATAGGTACAATGGCGTTCTAAGTCTATTTGAATAAAGATAATTTGACTTAAGTGTCGTGCCATTTTCCGTCACGGCATCATCATCATCATCAGCCCATATACACCCCACTGCTGGGCACGGGCCTTCTGTACCATTAAAAGGGTTTAGGCCTTAGGGCCTTAGTCCACCACGCTGGCCTAGTGCGGGTTGGCGGAACAACACCTAAGAAATTTCTATAAACTTTTAGGTGTGCAGGTTTCATCACGATGTTTTCCTTCATCGTACAAGTCGGTTACAAGTATACAAGTCGGTTTCACAAAGGCGTACATGTTGCACATAAAAAAGACTTTCTTTCGCAACTTTATTATTACGCTAATTGAGACAGGATGCGAAATATATTGAGGTGCAAAACTGATTCACACTTTTGTATTTAGTATCACGTTGTTAATGAATTTAATCCACGTGCAAATTGTTGTTATTTTTTATGTTTTGGGTAAATAAATATTTTCTACATGTCGTGACGTACATGATTTCGGAAAGAGAGGACGATTGAGAAAAATTTAACTGGGTAGAGAGGAGAAATATTTGACGCACTTATCCTAAAATTTTCTAATATTGTTTATACGAAAATATGATTATTTTTTACCTTCTGTGACGTAATTGATTTAGATTAATTTTGAAGCTGAAACAGATGTGACCTTAGAGACATTTGTGAACAGTTTTCCTTGAAAAAAATTGTGTATCGAGAGTTAATTATAGAAGTAACACTGTTCGAGACATAAAAATGTCGAACTCAAGCGAAGACTTGCATCCCTAGTATGTCAAAGACGGGAAAAACTTAAATCTCGTTTCCAATTCCGTGTAAATTCACGGCGGTATTTCTTCCCCAGTTGGATACAAAAGTAGTGGGAATTAATATTAATTATATTAAAATTCAGTATCGCGACTGAGTAGCATCAATATTTAATAAGGCACCTTTCGCACGGCACAGTGGGACCGTTGTACGCTCCGATGGTGGACAAAAAACGCTTTTAAAATGTTTTCATTGTAATTGCGATGTGCCGCCAGCCTTATTGACAAATAGTCTTGACACTTGATGTGTTTTTTTGTTTAAAGATAATGTGATTGATTTTGACGCGGTTTTTATGTGTGGAGCTTTACATGTATTTAGTACATGTGTGGTGTTTACAGGTTGTATAAAATACTTGATAATGGAAATATGTACTTAATGTTGTACTATGTAACGATCAATTTGTATTGTTGCGAAATAGACTGAAAAATAATAATCCAAAAAAGTGATTAATATATAGGTCTTTTCTGTTGCTAATTCGACATATTTAAAGGTAATGTTAATACGAAAAGGTTTAAGCAGTAATTAAACCGCATCGTCATGTAATTTTTGATGAAGTTTAATTGAAGTTTTTTATATTTTTGTCCGCTAAGTTAGCAGACTCCTTTCGGATTTATTTTAGATTGACATAAAGTTGGCTTTAATTTTGGCTTGGTGACCATTTATGTATCGTAACAAGCGAAAATAATGTAGGGGATACCCCTTAAATAGGAGAATTTTAGAAAAAATATGAAAATATAAGAGGAAAATATATAGGTACACGTAAGTATCAAAACGTATAAATCACGCTACACCAAATGGTCAACAGAGCCGATGACGTTCACAAAAAAGCCACACAAAACCGACGGGCGCCGACAAAAGTGACGAATGCATAACTCAAGAACTTCCCTACACTGTGGCTGCCGATTAACAGTTAATAATACACTTTTTGTGAAATCTTTACATTATACCCGACATTTGAAGTTTTTTGTCCGAGCTCCGCCGATGTGGGGCGCATTGGCCCGATTTACGAGCCGAACAGTCTTCAAGATTTATGCTCGAAATTAAATCATTTATGCTAATTGCAGGTAGATTGTATTATCAATTCTCTTTGTTTCAAGTGAATTATTGAACTGATTATGCGAGATTTATTGAGTTGTAATATTTTTTGTATGTGATATTGGGTTATATCTTTGTGATGAGAACAATATATGTGTCCTCCGCTGATTTTAATTTCGGATCGCGGTTTTCGTAAGACCGTGTAGAGGTTTTGGATCAATTTATGGGACTGAGCCTAAGTTGGATATTATGTGAAAATTCAATTTTACGCTTTGATGCTGGACGAAGTGAGTGTGAGGTCTTGCAGCACAGGTACATGTCGTGCGATCCAGAGGTCCAGGGTTCGATTCCCAGAGCAAAGCGTTATTGGGTTTTTCCGTAAAGAAATTCTCAGCAGTAGCAAGAAGTGTGGTATGAGCCCGAAAAACGGCAATAGGCGCGCCCCCTATTACCTGGGACTGATACATACCTAGTGAATGTTGGTGTTGAAAAGCACCTGTGCCTACCCCCTCAGAGAATTTAGGTGTGAGGTTATTTATGAAGTGTTTTTTTAACATATTACCAGAACGACTAAATCTATTTGCTAGTTCACAATAGACTCAAAGATATAAGTCCACATGTATCATAAACAACACCGAGTTATTATTATAGTGTTTTGTAACAAGGTAAGTGCTAAAATTATTGGTTGCTTTATAGAAGTCAATTTGTTTGAATAATGTTCGTTTAGCGATCTAAACAGACGATATCGGAGTCAAAAGGATTTACTTAACATTTAAAGGTTAACTGTTGTTGAATTATAAATGATGTTAGGCAAAGGTTGGCTCGAACTATTTGCAGTACTAAGAATTGGGTTGGAGCTAAACCATTCCGTCCCGGAGCAATTGTATTTAAGTAGTCTTGGTATATTCCTGGATAGACTATCTATTTAAAATGGTTCAGTAATTTATAAGTTTCAATGATGCTAACATATTTTTTTTTACTTAATCTGTTATTATGATTTCGTGTCAAGGTATTTGTCCACTAGGAACTCCTAAACTCATCATCATCAGCCCATTTACATCCCACTGCTGGGCAAGAGCCTCCTCTGCAACTGAGAGGGGTTAAGCCTTAGTCCACCATACTGGCCTAATGCGGGTTGGTGGACCACCACTTAGAACCTAATAGTAAGCGTTATTTCCATTTTTCGAGCACATCTCCAGACTCCATTCTAATGGGAATGTCTTTATGAAAAAAACTCAATAATACTACTCGGCCTGCAAATCGATTTCGGGTCCCTGGATCGCGCGGTAATTGTGGCGCAAGACCACGAGGCAAATGACAAATACAAGACCAATTATACTGAACTACTTTCACAGTAACATTGAACGAATTTCGTACAAGAAACTGGGGCATAAATCCATTCGACAAATTGTATTCACCGTACGTACTGTAATTAGCAAGTTTTTGATATCGCACTAATTGGACTCGGGACTGGTTGCGCCCGGCTCGTGATAACGATTGATTTATTAATGGGACCTGGGTTTGATTCTCTTTAGCGTTTTGTTGTGTGGAATCTTTCTTTTCGTTTTTTTGACATA
Source organism: Hemaris fuciformis (assembly GCA_907164795.1). Lineage (NCBI taxonomy): Eukaryota > Metazoa > Arthropoda > Insecta > Lepidoptera > Sphingidae > Hemaris > Hemaris fuciformis. The sequence goes on from OU015454.1 coordinate 6,177,426, forward strand.
TATAAGAAGTGGATTAATGCACACAGGTTTTGTCAGATTTAAGTTACTAATAAAACAGGGTGAGTCTATTGTATTTCGAGCATATTTCCAGACCCCTAAGAGTATCATAAAGGAAAAACCCAATAAAACATTTCCCCATCCGGGAATCGAATTCAGAATCTCTCTATCACAGCTCATTAGCCGTTCAACTATTCACACGACTTGTATACCTTTACCATGGTTAAAACATTTCAAATCGTGAGCAGTATAAACTGATAGAAGATCTTGATAAGGTCTTGTAAAGAAATACGTGTAAAAAGTTATTTAATTTGGATTTATTAACGCTTTTAACACAGAAGGGGTAGGCAGAAGCTTGATACTAACTTATGTTATTTACGGGGAATATTTTCTGAGATATCGCAATTGCTTGCTTTTCAATTTTTAACGGAAAATGACACTTTTTCGGCTCGGGAATCAAATGCGAGACTTTTTGATCGCAAACATCTAAACTACTGGATACGCAATCACATTATTCCAAAACTGGATAATTTATTGGCTAGTAATTAACGGTACAAAATCTATAGGAATTTCATGCCAAAGATATACCTGGAGGCATGAATTTAGCATATCTTTTTACTTTATCTGTTTGTAAATGTTATGTTTTGAGTTTATCTAACAGTGGCAGTCATTACGCGGTATAGTAATTTACAAAAGCTGTCATTACCGGTACAATCGCGCACACATCTGGATATTACAGATGCAGGTTCGTTCACACCCAGCGATGTACGGAAATACCAAATATCTACCGTATTTGGCAGCGGTGGTGCTTACATAGAAGTCCAAAATCGTTTACTTTAACTGTTAATGTCTAGTTTATAATTGTTTATTGTGGGAGTCAAGATATACCCATTCTTATATGTCAAGTGGCTTTTGTTAAAAAAATATTTAAAGCTTAATTAAAAATATTATTCGGAATTTTGTAGGGGAAGCTAGGCTTTTGGGTTTCTATGGAAGTACCGCCACTGATATTTGGTGTTTATATTTGCGAGTTGTTAAGATTGAAGCAAAAAAGCGAAGCAGTGATGGCCTCGAGGTTTAGGCGCGCGGTCGAGAATTTCGGCGTGGGCAGGTTCCAAACCCCAGGCACACACCTCTGACTTTTCGATGTTATGTGTGTATTCACAATGAATTATCACTTGAAGGAAAACATCGTGATAAAACCTGCACACCTAAAAAGTTCTTAGGAATTTCTTAGGTGTGTAGTCCGCCAACCCGCACTAGGCCAGCTTGGTGGACTAAGGCCTAAAACCCTTTTAGTTGTAGAGGAGGCCCGTGCTTAGCTGTGGGACGTATTTGGGCTGATGATGATAAGATTGAAATGATTAGATACGTGTTTCTCTCTTTTGGTGTTTTCACATCACTGTAAGATGTTCTTCATTAAAAGGTAATCTTGCTTAGTAGTGGTCTTGGGACAGGAAATTCCATGGTTGTAAGTTACATTATGTAGTATGTCAGCTTTCGACGGCTATCAAAGCAATGTTTTGTAAATGGTAATGAGTACTTTTACTTAAATGTGTTGTTAGCTATTGTATGTCAAAATCATCGTATTTATATAATATTTGAATATATTTTCCCCTAAGGATATAAGGCCTAAATCCTGTCAGTTGTTGAGGAGGCCCGTGCCTAGCAGTGGGACGATGTGATGATGATAAAGGATATAACTCTGTCTATTTATATATGTATGCTAGAGTGTGCCTAGTATTTGATATCGGGTATCGCATCAACACTTAAGTATATCCAAAACGTATAATTGTCGTACATTCGTATTAGTTTTGACTAGTGTCTATGTAAAGCTCATTATTATTCTCAGCCTATCGCCGTCCACTGCTGAACGAAGGCCTCCCCAAGTAGGCGCCAACCATCCCGGTCTTGAGCAGCCCGTATCCATCCGCTACCCGCCACCTTTCTCAAGTCGTCAGACCATTAAAAGCCTATGTACCACCACATTATGTAAAGCTCATTGCAATGCATTTATTATTAATTCATACAATTCAATATCATAATAGTCCTTTTACCTGTTAAGTCATTCTAATATATTCGTTTTAATTCATGTCTGTCTTTTACTCAAAATCCATTTTGTTGATAAATCTATACCTGCAAGGTTACGTGTTAGTGACGAATATTCATAAGGTAGATTTGAATTTAGTTCAAGAAAACAATTAGCTAATGAGATACTGTTAGACTATTCAAGACTTTAAGAGTTTTGATTGCTTTAATATTCAATATTGATGATAACCTACTGCATCTAATCATCATTATTATACGTCCCACTGCTGGGCATGGGTCCTCTCTACAACTGAGAGGGTTTAGGCCTTGGTCCACCATGCTGACCTAGTGCGGGTTGACGGACTACACACCTAAGAAATTCCTAATAATGAGGGTTAAGTGTACTGTGACTATTAGGTGTATTTATTTATTTACTTATACATAAACTCATGCCTGTCTCTCATTGGCGTAGACAGAGGCTATAAAGCGCCAAATTCTACTGTTCACACTTGTTTCGCTTCTTTTCTACTTAAAATTTAGAAAAAAAAAACAAATACATCATTAATGACGCAAGGTTCCCGCACGTTGCGAACCAACTTTAATAGCACGCGTGGGATCGTAAAATGAGTCTCACACTGCCTCGTCGTATGGAGGGCGTCAGTTTCCAATTTATTTTTTCCCCGCCGTTGCAGGGCAGATGCAGTAAACTTTGAATCGTAAAGTTACGATGTCTGCCCCTGAGTTTCCCCTACTACGGGGTTTTAAGGGTTCGTAAAACATAAATTGCGGGGTTTTAATTTTTGCAATACGATCCTGCGTTGGGATTATTTGGTGAAGTATAGAACTTTTTGTTTTTGTTTATATGTAGTTCGCTTGTATATAGATTAGTAAAGGAATGTCAGTGACGCAGTTGGCTAGACACCAGCTTGCGAAACGAGAGGCCGCGGGTTCGATCCCCGCACCGAGACAAATGTTTATGTGATCCACAAATATTTGTTTCGGGTCTGGGTGTATGTGAGACCGAAAAGTCTCTCGTAGTTTCTGATACTCACGACACAAGACTTGTATCTTAGTGTGGGATCAGAACTATCTATGTGACTGTTGGGTGTATTTAATGTATGTTTCATATGAATGTAGCAATAGAATGGCGAAAATTTGTTTAAAAATAATATGTTTAATGAAAACTCTTATATGATTACTTATTATAATAAAACATAGTGTTGCGAATCTATTGAATTTATAATGCAAGTTCTTGCTTGAGTTAAAGATAACGGAACGAAATATGCAGTGGTATAGTTGTATAAAATGCAAATTAAATTGCTACTTGTAATGTGACTTTTGCTTGGGCATAATTAATGAACAAAATAACCTTTTGACGGTTTTATTTATCTCCATGCCAAAATACATTCAAATTGATTCATTCATTTAGGCGTGAACGCTTACGCATTTTAATATTAGTACGGGAGTGATGTATCATCAGCCCTTATACGTCTCACTGTAAGGCACGGGTTCCCTCTACAACTGAGAGGATTTAGGCCTTAGTCCACCGTCCTAGCTTAGTGCGGGTTTGGCGGACTACACATCTAAGAAATTCCTAAGAATGGGTGTGAAGTGTATAAAACTTTAATTAATTATTTGAATCACTTTTGTATGCGACAACACTTTCTCGTGGTTCAATAAACCATGTCACAGACAAATCTATATTTTGCGCGCAGGATACGCTTCGTAATCTGATAATTAAAATGTGGCTGTTAATTATAATGAGGAATAATATATTACTTTTAAACATAATATTTTGTTTTTTTGGAGTCACGAGTGTTAAATATTTAATTAATTAATGACATTCATGTCATTTGTGGGGTATGTAGTTTTGTTTATGAATGCCATAAAAACTAGATTAAAACTGTTTTGGGTGTTCTATATATAATGGCGAAAATCACTAAAATTTGCTAATTAAAATAAAAAACACGTAAAATCAATTTAGGTATTAAAATAAATTGTGTAAATTTTAATTGTTAATTATGTTACCCTTATAATAATATAATCGATAATACTTAGAATGATCATTTATCAGTGTTAATAAATATCATACCAAAAATGTATGGTAATTTTTTTATTCTTATTTGTTAGTTTAAAAAAATACCTTAAATTTAGGCTTCTAGACCAGAATACCCCCTTAATATATTTTCCTATTGTTATAAATCTACAATATAAGGAAGAGTACACGAAGTATTATTTAGCATCAATAAACCACAAAGGTTTACCGACAGTGCTAATATTGTCTGCATTAAGACCGTCATTATTATGTGTATGGATAAAAAGTACACGAAAACATAAACAAAACAACAGGAGCTAAGCAAGTATGTATACACAATAATGTAGAAATAATATTAATGTTAAAGAAAATATGTCTTCAACTCAGATTTAATTTAACTTTTCGTCAATTTTTCTTATAACATTAATAAGAATGTATAAAATTCTTATTGTAACATTAATATCAATTTCATTATTAACATTAAATATTATTCAACATAAATAAATTCACTTTTGAAATTTTAAAGAAACAAAAAGTAAATTATAAGTATTATATTCCTTTGTCGATATTTCCTGTAGTACAGGTTGGTCCCACAATAATTTAGTAAGGATAATAGAGGTACATTTTTCACCGGTACAAATTGGACACGGCCGCGTGGGTTTTTGTTGCATTTCTATCGAGGGGTGCCATACAAATTACTATCTGAATTATAAAGTCTTGGGGCTTCGATGTTTATTCGAGTATTGAGTATGGATGTGTTCAACAAGAGTATATGATGGTTTATTGAAGTGAAATTAATATGAAGAGTATGGATTTTGTCTTAATATAGATAGTGGTATTATGAAGTACTATAATGTTTTTCTTTTAATATCAAACTGAATTGCATATTTTTTTTATCTTCTTATTAGGTTGATGCACTAATTAATTTAAGTAAATTGTGTTTATCATCATCACCAGACTCACGTCCACTGCTGGACGTAGGCCTCTCCTATGGCACGCCACTGGGCTCGATCTTCGGCTCTCCGTATCCAACCATTGAGTTATTTTAGTTTCATCATCATCATCAGCCCATATACGTCCCACTGCTGGGCACGGGCCTCCTCTACAACTGAGAGGGTTTAGGCCTTAGTCCACCACGCTGGCCTAGTGCGGGTTGGCGGACTACACACCTAAGAAATTCCTAAGAACTTTTAGGTGTGCAGGTTTTATCACGATGTTTTCCTTCACCGTTAAAGCAAGTAATAATTCATTGTGAATACACACATAACTTCGAAAAGTCAGAGGTGTGTGCCTGGGGTTTGAACTTGCGACCGCCGAAATTTTCGACCGCGCACCTGAACCTCGAGGCCATCACTGCTTTTAGTTTATTTGGCTTTAATATAAAAGGTACTAATAAAAAAAAAGTGTTTTGAATATTATTCCATTTTGTTAATTGTATGTTGTTGAGAAATTTTTCGCCTTAATTAGGTATATTTTAAAAGCATAATTGATGACCTTATTTTTTTAACTTATAACACTTTTTTAATTAACAAAATTAAAGCATGTTACATATTTCTTGGTGTAATCTTTACAGTTGCTAACCTTCTCAACTATATCATAACTTCTTAACTATAGAATATATGCACTAAATAGGCTATCATTACCAGATTTTTTCCATCAAAATTTCCGCTTAGCAACAATAACTAACAACAACATACAACAGCCTTTGCAAGTGGTGTACCACTCGTTTCGTTTTGATTCATTCCGCACCCCCGCATATCGCGTTACTGTAAAATGACATGGATCGTAAACCGACCCCTGTGTCTCCCCAGCATCAGCGTCAGGACTTTGTCCATCAAATGTTTATTAGATGGGGAGGTGTACATCAATACTATGGTTTGTGTGGCTTTACTGTACACTGTAAGTTTGGTTCATCAGTTTTTCGTATTCTTTTTAGCATTAAATTTACATTATAAGGGTATTTTTGACAACCGCTATGTCATTCGTCAAGCATCAGCTTGTGAAAACGAAAGGTAGCGGTTTTATAACTGTTTATGACTGTAAGGGAGTATTTTTTTTTTTTTTATTTATTTACCAGTTCTGCGACAGATGTGACCTGCTCACTGTCACTTCAGTGTTGTGGAGTACCACGGTGTAAGGTGACTGGCAGCGGTTGGATGAGGAGGGCCGAAGATCGAGCTCAGTGGCGTGCCATAGGAGAGGCCTATGTCCAGCAGTGGATGTGAAAGAGGCACCAGCCTCATCACCAGATGATGATGATTTATTTACACTCGCAAAAGTAGACTTTTTTACCCTCTAGGTTTGCCAGCTAAAGTTTTTAAGACACATAATTTTGAAAAAGAAAGCCTACCTTTCTTGCCTGTACCGGCAATTAAACCCGGCACCTCTCAATCACTCATTGCGTTATTACGTCGCGTAAACATACATATATTCTCTGGAGGGGTAGGCAGAGGTAGAGTGCTCAAATAGGAGGCGATCCTATTACTGTTTTGCCTGCTAGTTAAAAATTTCTATTAGAAGAACCCACTACCTTTATGCCCGACCCGGGAATCGAACGCAGGACCTCTAAATCATACGGCACATACTTGAGACCACGAGGCAGTCGGGGAAGCAAACCAGTAATTATTTACTTATTGGAAAAACTTTATTCAAATGCAAGGCAACGTTTTTAATTTCGCCATCTCTGTCTCAATAATGTGAACTTTAGCCACAACAGTCGAGTGTGTCCGGCGATATCTTAATATATTCCAACTCCCGAACCTTTGACATTCCGTGTGCCATTTAAATGTACAAACACGTTTTCACTCTTAATACGCCGCGGTTCACACGCCACGATCGTTACGATATGTCCGTTCTTAAAAAATAAAATTTACCTACGTCCCTTCCTTGTCATTACTTAGCTTTACCATTAAGTTACAGAACAGCTTACTAGCCTATGTGGTACCAGCTTGCTATTTACCAGTGGCAGTACTTCCATAGAAGCCCAAAAGTGTTACACGTTAATTGTGTAATGTCTTGTTTATAATTATTTATTGTGGGGTCAGTATATTCTTGTTTATATCTCAAATTGCTTTTGTTAAATAAAGATCTAAAGCTTAAAGATTATTATTCGGAATTTTGTAAGACTAGCTGGGCTTTTGGGCTTCTATGGAAGTACCGCCATTGCTATTGATCTAGGTCCTTAAGGTCTAGCGTAAAAAATGATCTTTATACTTTATACATACACAACCTCACGCTGATATTTCCCAATAGGGTAATTTCTTACTATTTCTGCACCTTAATTTCGTATGTATCAATCCTAGCGAGCCTACTGCCGTTTTTCGGGCACATTTCCAGACTACGCGCTGCTACTGAGAATTTACTATCGAAAAAACCCAATAACACTTTACCCGACCCGGGAACGAAAACGGACCTCTAGGTCGCACGGCACATACTTGTACCGCGAGATCACGATTCATCTCAGTAAGCTGACATTAGTCTAGGGACGAGATATAGGGAGTCATCATCAGAGTGTCATCAGGTTTGGTGTTCTCGCTTTGTTATGCACGTATAAGATATATTGATTATACTCTGAATAAATATTGTATTATTTTCGTACACTCTCTGGTCTGTATTCCCCGAGGACTTGTCACTAAAACATTTCCACTCACGAACGTATTGTCTGACCTGAGGAATCTAAGCCACATAATATATAAACTTAAATCGCGGGACCAAAAAACTTGTTACCGATCATCAAAATGCATTTTCATTTACCTACGTGGCACTAAAACGTGTGGTGTGAATCGGACTTGGCCGGAAGCAAATGCACTTTGCGAATTTGCCGTAATCCAGATAATAATGTGAGTCCATTCCAACCTTTAAGTTAATTTAGCTGTAGTGTCAATCACGGAGGCGTGGCGACATCTCGCGGTTGGAACAACACAGATTTCGCAGTTAATTACGGGTCATTACGCGAATACGCTGACTGGAAACATGGACATTGTGGATAATGACCGGGTAATTTGTATGTAATTTAGTTGTATTACAAGTTGATTTCGATTTTAAATAAATTGGAGATTTTATTTTAATGTAAGGGAATTGCGTGTTGTCTTGCAAAAATACATTTCGAAAGTTTTGAGTTACGATATATTTTTTTATCCTGGTTTAATAAATACACCTAACAGTCACATACATAGTTCACACTAAGATACGAGTCGTGGTATCAGAAACCAAAACTTATATTTATGGATTACGCACGTTTGTCTAGGTGTGGAGATCGAAGTCGCGGCGCCTCGTTTCACAAGCTGGTGTCTAGTCAACTGCGCCACGGGGCTGTTATTATGTACAGTACTGTAGATAATAAAATATGTCTCTTATATAAGTATAATAAGTAGCGATGGCCTCGAGTTTTAGGAATGAGGTCGAGAATCTCGGCGGTCACATGTTCAAACCCCAGGCACACACCTATGACTTTTCGAAGTTATGTGAGTATTCACAATGAGTTATTACTTACTTTAACGGTGAAGGAAAACATCGTGAAAAAACCTGCACACCTAAAACGTTTTTAGGAATTTATTAGGTGTGTAGTCCACCAACCCACACTAGGTCAGCGTGGTGTATTAAGGCCTAAACTCCATCAGTTGTAGAGGAGGCCCGTGCCTAGCAGTGGGACGTATATGGTCTTATGATGATAGTGACAAAGCTTTATCTCATCTGATGGAAAAAAGGCCTTTCCAAGTATGTCGTATATTTAACTAACCACGATTCTTGGCTTGTTCCATCCATCCCTTTCCAGCGTCTTTGCGGAGAATATCGCTGTCATTAACGCATAAACTAAGTTTACCAAAACACGTCACTATACTCAACAGTTTAGTTAGTTTTACAATACCCGAAAAAAGTTCCAATAATTGTGTCTGTTCAACAATTTAACCCGCATTTTTACTTACAGCCAAATGTTACAAAAAATCTTTGATATATTTTGTACCCTGAACGCTATTGAAAAGGTATTCATTCTTAACGTAATTAATTCACTTACCTAACTCAGATTAATGATGGTAGCATTAAAAAAAACAGCGCCACATCTCAACAATCTGCCAATAAAACCATTTATCATAATAAAACAATTAATTGGTCGACGTGCAGATGGCTACTAAATCTGGTCGTATAAATTTGGTCGTGTTTTGGTCGCATAAATTTTAATATTTACGACCAATGATTATTACAATAAAAGGATTTGGCCCGGGCGTCGGCACCTGCCCGCCCGCTTTCGACAAATACTTGAAATTAAAAACCAAATACATTTGGAAGATTGATGAGGTTTGGGTACAGCCGTGTGCGATAGTGTTAAAATATTCTTAATATTTCTAATAAATTTTTAGGCATAACGGTGATGGAAATATATATGAGGTGCGCTTAATGGCTATTTTCAAAAAACGAACCCGATCCTTATCTTCGAATTGATCTTATTAAAATTTACCTATGAAAATAATTTATTTAGGTGTATAACACAGAAACATTATGTAAAGATAGTTTATTAAAATAAGCCCTAAGAGTTCTCCGCAAATAATTTCTTAGATATTGTGTTTTTATGTATGCCATTGTACCAGGGGCGGTACTTTCATAGAAGCCCAAAAGCGTTACACGTTAATTGTGTAATGTCTAGTTTATAATTGTTTATTGTGTAGGTATAAGTTATATGTCGCGTGTATACTCGTATGTCGTTTCTTTGTATTTTTCAGAGAAACAAATTGTGGTTTAAGAGTGAAAATCTTTAATAATATATCTTATATACATGTCGAAGAGTCGTCGCAACCCCACTGTGCGCCCAACGTAGGGTATAAAAACAACCGCCCGATCGATGATGAGGTCATTCTCGCTCGGAACGCCGGACCGAACGGAGCTCTGTATTACGATTGTTTCCGATTAAATTTGTAATTACCTCCAAAAGTTTGACTGTTTGATTTAAAATCGATAACGCTCAAGAATCTCCGTTATACATATATTTAGTCGCTATAACTACTGTCTAAATGAAAATATTAGTGAAAGTGGAGGTACTCGTACGCCTCAAATTTAAGTGCGTTAATATATTTTGACACACTGTGTCATTGAATGTACTTACCTTTTTCCAATGTCCCTCGGGATGGGGTCAATAGTTATTTGACGTTTGAATAGGATTAGGTAACCACAGCTTCTCTTTCTAAATAAATACGTATTATAATTGGTCGGTTTCATTCATTATTTGTAAGTATGACGTAATTGTAAAAAAACTGGTGCTTCTAAATATTCTGAAGTAAAATAAAGCATTTACTGGTCTCGTTAAAATACATATTAGCTGATACTTAGTATGTGTTCAATAGCTAAACAGTAATGTTAGCAGTACTCATGTTTTTGGTTTAACCATTACATTCTAGGGTAGCGTTGTTAATTAAGGCTTAACCCGTCATAATGGAAAAGGAGGATCGCGTTCAGCAGTCTTATTCTATTTATAGCTATTGAAATAACTATTATATTTTTTAAATAGCTTAAATGCTGCCTAGACCCGGTAGGAAGCAGGATTTGGTATATAAAATGTAATTAGATCCGTCAAAACATGGTACCTTAAGGCCGATTTACACCAAACGAACAAATTATAATTTTATCTCTATCCTGTCAAATTCGTTTAGTTTAAACAGTTAGAGAGCATTCTTTAGTTATTGTAACTGCGTTCGCAAAGGTTTAAATGATTATTCTAAGATTTGTTCATTGATATTTTGTTTACACTAAAAGAGCAAAAAAGAATGCTCTTATTCTAGCTTCAGCTCTTTGTTCGTTTGGTTTAAACCGGCCTTTAGAAGAACCTACGCAATTCAAATAAATGATATTCTAAATGAGGATGCCAGGATCATCAATAAAGATAAAAATGTATGACATATTTAAATGTCGAAGAGCCAAAAGGTGTAACGCACTTCATAATCTCTGCTTGCTCCTAAATAACAATAGCGTTAGTGAGTATGAATCTTATAAATACAACACAGAATTTCATAAGTATTCGTGGTCTCGCGGTACAAGTATGTGCCGAGCGATCTAGAGGTCCTGGGTTCGATTCCCGGGTCGGGCAAAGTGTTATTGGGTTTTTCCATTAGGAAATTCTCAGTAGCAGCACGGAGTCTGGAATTGTGCCCGAAAAACGGCAATAGGCTCACCCCCTATTACGTGGGACTGATACATACCTGGCGAAATGTGGGTGCAGAAACGCACCTCTGCCTACCCCTTCGGGGAATACAGGCGTGAGTTTATGTATGTATGTATGTAATTTCATAAGTAATCCATTTACAACACATCCATAGACATTCTACCTTTACAATCGACAATAGCAGACTAAGGCGGCGGCGGCTTACAGCATTTACAGCCAAATTAAGCGATGTGGCATTTAATGGCGTCATAAAGGCGATAGAAGTTTATTAAAGCTCGGAAAGTGGATTTTATTGCCGCGCAGCATCCTGAATAAAACATCATTATTATAATGGTTGAGGAGATAGCAATCTCGGATGCTGTTAACAATTTACTAAGGTATTGAGACCCGTCAAAAGACTTGTTACTTAGCAGTGGGTCAAGGCAACTGTGGTGGTTTTAGTTTTATCATAATATGTAGATGTTATGATTTATCGAATTAAAAGGAAGACGAAAAGAAGGGCTTAAGCTTGAATTATGTGGCAGATAGTTTGCTGTGAAGGGAAGTGGACAACTCCTCCTGTATATTATTTCTGATTAATTTCGTTGCTGGATGACAAACTAGGTTCCCTTAGATTCGCTGAGCTTCAGTGCTCAGCTTCAATACTGTGCGTGCCGCTGTTGATCCTGGAGCACAGGAGTTACAGTGGCGGGTGTGTGGTGGGATAACATACAGATAGTTTGCTGTCCGACAATAGTCGTACGCTAATTTGTATACTTTTGAATTATGTTTATGTGAAAATCTACAGGGTTCGAACTTCAGTCTATTTCTTTCTGAATAATTTTGTTGTTGGTTGGAGGATCGCTGGGCATTACTGCTCGGTGTAACTTTTGTGTGCGCCACTGCGAATATTGGTGTACAGGAGATTTTTTGTATTTTGTAATGTGTAAAATAGTCTTGTTTAATTCAAGTGATGGCCTCGAGGTTTAGGCGCGCGTTCGAGAATCTCGACAGTCGCGGTTTCAAAGCCCTGGCACACACCTCTGACTTTTCGAAGTTATGTGTGTATTCTTAATGAAATATCACTTACTTTAACGGTGAAGGAAAATATCGTGATAAAACGTGCACACCTAAAAGTTTTTAGGAATTTTGTTAAGTGTGTAGTCCGCCAACCCGCACTAGGTCAGCGTGGTGGCTTTCGATGGTAGAGGAGGCCGGTGCCCAGCAGTGGGATGTATATGGGCCGATGATGATGATGAATTCAAACCTTTCAAAAGGAGGTTAGGCCGATGCAGTTGTGTAGAGCTTGAGAAAGATACACCATCCAAGGAATTGAATAAATTCCTACAAACCTCAGATAGTTACATAAAAAGTGATTGAACGTATTCCTTAACATTCATTTTACAAATAAAGGGTATTTAAAAACGAGCAAAACTATTTAATCGAGGAACACAATCGAAATCAAAATGAATGCTCTAAACAAATTATGAAACCCGATCTTCGAGTAAAGGGCGATCCATCAAAATTCTGACAGACGAGAAAAAGTTGTGCCTTTGTACTCCTGTGAATGTACGAAGAATTTTGTTTTTTAAATGCTTTTTATGCGCAAGTTAGGTTGACTGTCACATTATTGATGGAACTTTATGCTAGAAATTGTCTTCGCATGGAATTCGGATTATTATATAAAATTGAGGTCATTAATATTAGGCTTAAAACCCATTTAATTCACTATCTATTGTCTATAAATGTAAAAATATTTACACAAATTATTCTCAGGCAAGTTCACATTTTTTTACCAAGTAGTTATTTGAGTAAGATTTAAAATTACAAATACGGCGCTAGATCTCGAATCCAAGAACCGATTCAGGGTACTTTATTACGCTTTATTATTTTCTTTCTAGCGGATTGAGGCCTTATGTAAGTCACTAACAATTGGTTCTAGCGTTGTTTTGTGAATGCAAATAAGTAGAAGCACATACATAGATATGAATAGGTTATTAGTGATCGTCCTTCTATCTAGAGGTCTGAGGTCGGGTGTTATTCGGTTTTTATTAGGAAGTTCTCACTAACACAGGTTTATGGTCATCATCAGACCATCTACGTCCCACTGCTGGGCACAAGCCTTTTTTTTACTACTGAGAGGGTTTAGGCCTTAGTCCGCCACGCTGGCCGAGTACGGGTTGGCAGACTACATCTAAGAAATTCCTAAGAATTTTTAAGTACGTAGGTTTCCTTACGATGTTTTCCATCATCAATTAAGTAAGTCATAATTCAATGTGAATACACATGTGTGTATTACATTACAAGTTATGTAACTTCGAAAAGACAGAGATGTGTGCCTGGGGTTCGAACCCATGAGCGCAGAGATTCTTAACCGCACACCGTGAGCTCGAGGCCATCACTACTTCAAAGAAGATTAAAATTAACATTCATCATCATCAGCCCACACTGCTGCACAAGCTTGGCACGGGCCTCCTCTACAATTGAGAGGGTTTCGGCCTTAGTCCACCACGCTGGCCTAGTGAAGATTGGCGGATTATACACCTAAGAAATTTCTAAAAACTTTTAGGTGTGCAGGTTTTATTACGATGTTTTCCTTCACCGTTAAATGGCCTACGTGGCCATCACGACTATAAAAATTAACATTAACAGACATTAATAAGGAACTAAAAAAACAGACTTAGACTTAACGTGTATTTAGAAGAAAACATCCTCTTAAATTTATAAAACAATAATAAATATTCCGACTATATTTTGCAGAAAGTGATGACACACAAGACTAATCTATTAACGAAAACTCGACTCGAAATAGCATGTAATTATAAGTAATAATTTAATTTTATTACACCGCTTTAAGAGTAGGTTTGGACTAATCGGCTGTGATGTATGGCCCGATGTTATTTATTGTTCGTATTTAACACGTAGGCTTACCATGAGTTTGTTGAATTAATTTCGGATATTTTATTTCACCGTTTTAGAATGACAAATAGAAATTATAATTTTGAGCTAATATGAAGAAGGATTCTAGAGTGGAGGGCACATATCGGCAAGATTGAAATCCATTCACAAGATGGACGAATGAGCTGGCAAAGGCCGCAGGACGTCCTTGAAAGCAGCGTTTGTAACAGGTCGCTTTGGAAGTCATTGGTAAAGTCTTCTTTCTTGCAGTAGACTTCTTGTAGCTGAATATGATTATGATAAACAGCATTAAAAAAAGAAAAAACATAAACTCGATACAAAAATCGTATAAAGGTTTTTCAACCTTATAAAATAATTTATTTATTTTTTCATTTGCACACCGCAAGAGAGTTATTCAGACACTTGATAGAAGTTTAGCTCTCTTTAAAGTAAAGTAATATTATTTTTTTCGATCAGCATAGACGTGCCAGTTTGTTTGTAACCTGATGTAAAGAGGAACTCCAGGAAGCGAAACATTTGCGTGGGTCCTATGACAGGTTTACAACATACGTACAATGTTACCACCCAATGTATCTATGTAGGTTATCAAATGGATGATTTTGATTTACCAACAGCTGTGGCGCTGTTATACAATAGTTTCCTTTTTTTTAATAAAATTATTTGAGTGTTCCTGATGTAAGCTTTGTCATAACATAAAATGTTACTTATCTATAGTATGGAAGTGTTTTTGATTTGATAACATTTTAATTTAACTTTGCATGTTCATGACTTATTGACTTCTTAAATAAATAAACTTTTTAAAACTAATAGATTTTACCACTCGTAACTTTAAACCGCAAATGCAACACGTAATAGTAATTGCAGTGGAATGTAAAATAATTATATCAAAAACCTAACAAAAATTTCACGAAATTGAATCTAAAATTGAATTTTGTGATTAAAATAGTTCATTATATAATTATCAAAAATAAATTATGGCATAATAATTTTATCCTTTAAAACTACCTTACCAACTCTCTAACATATTGTAACAACATTTTTTTAGAACGAATATTTATTCTAAATCCAGCATTCCATTGAACTCATGGTCGTCACAGCGTAACGGTTAACTTGTCGAAGTGACGTCATCACGTCGGCAAAGCGAGCAATAAATCAGCTCGGTCCGCGGGCGTGTGTCGTCACAGCCACGATCTCAGTCTGTTCTACATTGTTTATGACAATTTTAATGTATGCGTTTACATGTGAGTAGGCTTTATAATATTGATCGATTATTTCCGTTCATGGTTTCTTAAAATAGGGTTATTATATACCAGTGGCGGTACTTCCATAGAAGCCCAAAAGCCCAGCTTGCCTTATATAATTCCGAATAAGAAACATAAACTAGATATTCCTTATTAAATACAAACAACAAAATATTTCATCCAAAAACATAAGTTTACGTATTTTTGCCGCGCCAAGCCGCCATGCCGACGCGCCGCTGCGCGCCAAATCCCGGCCCATATAGGCCCTACTTTAATTTCAAACAAACGAAACGCGGGCGCACGAACGTCAATAGTTTAGAGTAAACATCAATGTTGAACATAATAATAATATCTATCTCCCTCTATCTCGTGGGCTTTAAATCGGGCTTCACTTTACTAGTTCCGTCCCTTTCGCACTACGTCGAAATTTCCATTGGATTTTAAAACATAGGTATAACCAAAATACCGTTTATATAGCAATTAGTATGGGCATTAGAATCCCGCTTTCGCTCTGAACTACGTGCACGTAGTTCAGAGCGAAAGCGGGAGTAGGGATGTCGGAAATCCAAAAAAAGTCGATATATATCGTTTCGAAATATTTTAAAAATATGTACCTATATAAATAAAATTTAAAAAGTATCGATATATGGGTATGATTTGAGTAAGAAAGAAAGAAAAAAAGTTTATTTGTTAACAAACATACATAAACAAAAAATGATATAAAATAGACATAAATCACTTAAAAACTATGTATGAGTACGTACTCAAGAATACGCGCGCGTTGAGAGTTGTAGACCTTTTCAACACTTAGAATTTTATATCGAAATATTAAATATCGTTCAAAATATCGATATTTTTTCAACAAGCCTAGTCGGGAGTGCGGTGATGCACATTTTGTTTGTCAAGGTCACACGTTGTCAATTGTTTACGTTTAGTTGTCAGTTCAATTGTTACTAATACTGAGCGAAAGAACCAAGTTAAATAGAATTTGTTGTGGTATTTAGAATATTACTACAGTGATTATAAAAGATGAGTGATGTTTATTGTTAATCCTTGTGGCGACTTAAAGTGTGTGCGTGTTTTGCTCTTCGAAGATAAGGTAAATTCATTAAATTGTACTGTGAAAAACGACTCGTAACTTGTCCAAAACCTACATATAATTGCCAGACTCGAGTATTTCGAAAATTGTTAAAAATTATGAGCGAAGTTTAATAGATCCGAGTAGTAGTACAAAACTAATTGAAAAGTTGAATGTTCAAATACGAAAAGGTTATATTATGTTTGTGTTGCATATTTTATATAATGGTTAAAATGTTTAGAATTCTTGTTGTAATGATTTAAATAATTTATCTGCTTCTTGTAGAATGCATGCAAATTTACAACACCACATACTTTGATTTCTTTTTACAAATATTGCAAACAACGCGTTGAAGTATTCATTTCTCGTTTTCGAAATTTCAAAACTCTCGCGTTGATCATCATCGTATTATTTCTAATCCATATTATTTGTCATTTTGTTCAACAAAAAAAAACTTGCATTCAAGGTCATGACATGAAAATTTACTTACGAGTATAGGTAATTTTTAAAATTTGACTCTTTACTTTTTAATTATGTGGTTTGAAGCCAAATCGAGTCGAGTTATTTGTCTAATAAAATTCAATATGATATGATTTATTCCGTGTCTAATGTTTTAACATCTCGCATTCAAATTTAGAGAAACATGACGTTTGTGCACAATTTGGACATATTATTTTTCTAATAATTTTCGCCGACATTTTATGGTTTTTGGTACCTATTACTAGCGACAAATTATTTCTTTGTTGTGCAAGTACTATTATATACCTAAATCTCGTGGTCTCGCGGTACTAGTATGTGCCGTGCGATCTAGAGGTCCTGGGTTCGATTCCCGGGTCGGGCCAAGTGTTATTGGGTTTTTCCATTAGGAAGTTCTCAGTAACAGCACGGAGTCTGGAAATGTGCCCGAAAAACGGCAATAGGCTCGCCCCCTATTACGTGGGACTGATACATACCTGGCGAAATGTAGGTGCAGAAATGCACCTCTGCCTACCCCTTCGGGGAATACAGGCGTGAGTTTATGTATGTGTATACTTACATCAATATGTCAAAATCTTGTATGTAAATAATTTGTGGTAGGTAGGTATATTATTTATTAGATCTCCGACTTTCTGGACCAAAAAATACACAATAAAAACCGTAATAAAAATTTGGGCTTGCCCAAGCTAGAGACCCTAGGCACGCCACTGTTATATACATATCACAGTAATATTATTCATCATCATCATCGGCCGATATACGTCCCACTGCTGGGCACGGGCCTCCTCTACAACTGAAAGGGTTTAGGCCTTAGTCCACCACGCTGGCCTAGAGCAGGTTTTTTCACGATATTTTCCTTCACCGTTAAAGTACGTGATAATTCTTTGTGAATACACACATAACTTCGAAAAGTCAGAGGTGTGTGCCTGGGAACCCACGACCGTCGAGATTCTCGGCCACGTGCCTTAACCTCGAGGCCATCACGACTTAAATTAGGTTCGCCAAAATTCGTGGTACAAAGTCACCATTTTGAAGTAACTATTGTTAGCTTGCAAAAAATCCCACGAATCCTGTACTAGTTATACTCGTATATCCCGACGCTATGTCAAGACATTATTAAACTTTGGGCAAAGACACAAATCAATTTATAGTGCGGTCAATAAACCTATAATTTTGTAGTTTTGCGCGTCGGCAAATTGATATTTACTGCGGCGAAAATTGTACGTTTCTTGGTGCGTACGTATTCCAATTGATGTATGGCAGTAATTTATTATTGATTCACGAAGGACTGGAGGTCAGTTTATACTGCTGGGATTCAGAATTAAGAAGATTAAGGATTATTGCGCTGACCTTTGGGAAGAATCGTGATCAAACGATTTACAATAGTACGCTATGGGAATTACATGATGATAATATTATTTAACTAAGGTTGTTTATTTTTAAAAAGGGAATGTGTTTAAATTATTTCTTTACGTCAAAACATATACATATTTTAAGGATTACGAAGACTCGGCTCAGGCCTGTTTACGTTAAACGAATAAAAATAATTAATAATATTAGCTATACGGTCATGCCAACTATGAACTAATCAATTAAATTCATCCAGTAACAGCGTTCCATGCAAGGAGCATGTTACTTGTTATTGTTGTTAATATAAGTATGTATATTGTAAGTATATTGTTATTGTTATTAATATAAGTTTACACTCAGTATGTTATTAAGTTAGATGATTATGTAAAAGATATGATGGGGTTGTCATATCTTTTTTGATAAAAACCCCGAAATAAATAAAGATTAAAAATAATAATAATATTAAAGATGACGAGGCTGTATGGGCAAAAAAACAGAAAGTTGCTACATGAATTTACCGGCAATAAATAATAATCAGGTAAGGAGTGTCATCTTGTACATGCAAAAGTGTCCGTCAAAATGTATTAAATTAGGGGGCGCCACATTAGCATCAGCATCATAAATTTTAAAGGAAGCGGAAATCAATAAACGTACTATTCACAGTTTGGGATATACAATTACTCTAGCAACACGCGTTTTCTCATAATAACTCTTTAAGATTATATTAACTACATTATTTTGTACTACGCAAGTAGTTGACATTTTCAATAAACTGCTTTAGTCGACAATAATATTAAATTCATACCATGCCCTTTGTGCACCAGCGCCATTCTGGAAGGTTTTTGAACTGTTATTTACAGCTGACAGCTGAACACTTTTTTCGATTTTCTACCGTATGAGATGACACACCTTACCTTTACCCTCCATATAATTAGGGTATTGCGAAAGTCAGTTTTCTGTCGCGTTTTACGCCTAAGCCGGTGAACTATCATATGAATTTTGGTACACAGATTTTTTGGTATGCAAACCTGACTGAAGAATGATATATATAGATACTATTTTTGTTTAAAAAAATGTAGTTATCTGTTTTTAAATATTTGGTCATAACGCTGATTGACAAAATCTATATTAACAGAAGCCAAGGCGAGGAATGCATCAAAATAAATTCTAAAAGTTAAATGCGTTTTAACATCGAAAGACGATAGTTTTTTTAAGTGTGTTACCACCAATGTGCTCTGTTTTTATACTAGCACGATAGTGACAACACCGAACTTGATGCTGTCCAGATAGATCAAGTATCAAGTGCCCAGAGATACCGTATCTCTTTTAAAGCTCGCTTCAATATAGTCATCATCATCATCATAATCAGCCCATATAGGTCTCACTGCTGCACGGGCCTCCTCTACAACTGAGAGGGTAGGCGCGCGGTCGAGAATCGCAATATATTCATCAAACAAGTAATAATACTCAGTAATCACCCACTTAATGCAGAGCAATTTTCACGTCTATAACAATTTTTCCATAAAGTTTTTATTGGTTATATACTTTACTGTGGCAATAACGTCATATACGTCGAGTCATAATTTTAGTATAGCTTTCAAAGCGTGTATTGGCAACATAGTTGGTACCTATAGCAATTATATGTCTTCTAGCTTTGATTTTAATCAAAATCTGTGATTATTTGCGCCCATTTCTTGCATTACATCTTTCAAATTTTCACAAAAAAAAAAACTGTCTTAGTAAATTTTTCATCATCAATTTTGGAAGGTATTATATATCTGCCATCAGAGTTGAATGAAACATAATCATGGTTTAAATATTACTGATATTTTTTTAAGTGCTTTGTTTAATTAATTATAAATGAGAGGTATTTACACACAGTCACATTTAGTTCTTAGTTATAACAAACACAGAAAAAAATGTTATAGTAAGAATGGTGGCAAAAAAAGACAACATAAGATACCGTCATGCCGTTATTCGTCACGGCACGTACAATTTACAATATACCATGCACCGATAAAAGATTTACATCAAATATATTGGCATTCTTTTTTAGTGCAGAATTTTCTACCACCATATCTCGTAGATTTACTGTTCCTCATCGCTTAAACCGTGTATTCGAAAGCATATCCAACATTACGATCATATCCTACGATTTACGTACGCGTGTTTAAATAAGACGCACTTTATTAGACATAAAACGGGTAGTACGGCGAAGCGCACCTGTGACTCATGGGGTGACGAATGTAAAAATTATGGGGGATTTTGATGATCGCAATTTCACCAGAGCGTATGCCCGCTTATTCATAGATTGCGTGTCGAATGCTTTTGATGGGCTATCGAGGGTGAGTGCTATGTATCCTTGTTAAAGTGAGCGCTGTATTTTCTGCATCGACTTCACATTTTAAGTCTAGTGGTACCAGTTTCATGAGGTAAAATATTAATCTCAATACTATAATAACTGTGAAAATTAATACAAATGTAAGCTAAAGTTTTGTTTGATCACAGTAGTAGAATAAAGATCAAATCTACCAACATGGAGTTATTTTCAAAAACAGTTATCCTTACTATTAATATTATAAATGCGATTGTAACTCTGTCTGTCTGTCTGTCTCGCTTTCCTGCTAAAACTACTGAACCGATTTAAATGAAATTTTGTACACAGATAGTTTGGAGACTGAGAAAGAACATAGGCTACTTTTTATTGCGGAAAAGGGGTTTTATTTTTTTATTTATTTATTTACACTTTATACAAAGTTTGTATAGGTGGACTTAATGCCTAAGGCATTCTCTTCCAGTCGAACCTAGGGTGATGCAGAGATGAGATGAGGCAGGTGTGTAAATAAATCACCCAGCGTAACAGTCACAGAACAAAAACTGCTATCATTGCTTGAAGAATGATAATTACTAGCGGAATAAAAGGTTTCATCATCAGATATCATTATGTCTCATAAATATCATATATAACTACTGCAATATAATATATCGATAAAACAAGCTTTAAAAACACTATAAAATGAAATATATAAAATAAATTATATACATAAATAAAAAATAATAATAAAAAATAATAAAACGTACCAACTATTGTTTTCTTCAATCTGTGCACCACCCGCCAGCCATTACCTACACTTAAGAACATAATATAAACAAAAACGATAAAACAAAATAACGATAATAACGAATAACTAAAAACAAAACGTAATTACATAACAACGATTCTGAACGCAACATTAAAACTATAATATCTGGATGACATATGGGGTAGATGGAAAAAAATTAATAAAATTTGTAAAAACAAACAAAAACACAAGACTAGCGCAGTACACAACTTGAATGGCACTGAGATATACGCGTTTCGTATACTCGCATGAAGCTAAGTTTTTCGCAGTTTCGCGTTTAAATTCGAGGTCCCTGAGCGATCAGTGCCGCGTTTGGTCGCATGCATTGTGGTGTTTCTTGCCTTTTTGTGCTTTTGTGACAGTGCGTTTTATTCCTCCAGTGTGGTGATTTTCAGATGTCATCTGCAATTTTCACTACAATGGTACCTTCTTGTGTCCAGCAAGAACGCATTCCAAAATGTTGGCGAGCTTTAGCAAAAATCTGCTGCCGAGGCTTAGTTAAAAACTCCTTCAGGGATAAGGAAGTACCCTTCAGCTTGGACTTAGCTTTCCAGACATCTGACCTTTGCTGAAAATCGGTAAACTTCACAAGTAATGGCCGATGTTGTTCTTTGTTGCGGGCCCAAATTCGGTGACATTTAGTAATATGAGATGATGAGATGTTCGTCAGCGCCAACTTTTTGTGAAATATCTCCAAGATATCCGCAATATTGTCAACCTTATCAGATTCAGGGTGGCCCAGAAGAAGAAGTGTTTTACGCCGATGTCTGGTCTCCATTCCGTCAAGTAAACGCGCACACTCAACGATTTGTTGTCGAAGTAACCGCAGCATATTGAACATTAGTTCTCTGAATGTTCTAAACTCCTCGGCTACGCGTGCAATGGTGTCTTTAGCAGGTACTCCGGTCTGAAGCTGAGCTTCAAGTTCACTCATCCTCGTCGCAAAACAGTCCTCCAGCCTGCTCTGTGCTTCCTGAATGTCAGCCAGCTGAGCCATAACGGTTACGGTAAGATTTGTTGTTTTACGTTAGGTTTTGTCCGTGTATGTGCCGGCAGGTGGTGTATAAATTATCTTTTAGTCACATATGAGTGATACACAACTTTTTTACGAAGTCGTAAAGTATAAATATACTGAAAATCAATTAAAATTGTGAATTTAAAATTAGTCGATTTACGGACACGTCTATACGTTTTGACACCCAACGCCAAAAAAAAAAGGGGTTGAAAGGGGGGATGAAAGGTTGTATGGAAGTATTTTCATTTTTAAAGCTAGAAACTTGAAACTTATTTTTTAGGCTGTTGATTAGATATAAATAAATATGACATTCAAAGTATGTAAAAAAAATACCTTTAAGGGAGTAAAATAAAAATAGGGGATGAAAGTTTGTATGGAAATGCGTCATTTTTGAAGCTAGAATGATGAAACTTTTTTATATGGCTTTTATTACATAATATATATGATATATACAGGGTTACAGGTAAAGTCGTCTTATATCCGTTAAGGGCGTGTAGTTTACATCGTTTCTGACTGATTTGACTATGAGACACCCTATCCTAAATCTAACCGTTTTCGAGATATTTGAATTTAATTGTTTTTTTCAAAAAACTCCCGATTTTCGGCTATCAGCTTAGATATTTTGAAATGTGTAAGTCTTATTATTACTATTATTTGATTTTTACATGTAAAATAAATAATTAAGTCGCTGTAGACGATTAAAACTTAAAAACTTTAACAAACATTTTGAAAGTTTATTTTTCTCGAAAGGATATCAAAAAATATTATTATGGCACCTGCTTTGCAGATGTGCCTAAAAATATCTACGTTTCATAAGCTATCCAAGGAGGTACAGCAATCCAGGGTTTTATTAATATTTGGAGAAAAAACTTAGTTTAATAGGCTATAGTGGAGGCAAAAATAAAGTAAATAAAATAAAATTGATGAGTACAAAATACTAAATTTATTAAACTTTCCAGATATTTTGTTACATCTTAGTATAAATTTTATGTTTATCATGTCTACCTCATAAGCAGTGATAGCCTCGAGGTTTAGGCGCGCGGTCTAGAATCTCGGTGGTTGCGGGTTCACATCCCAGGCACACACCTCTGACTTTTCAAAGTTATGTGTGTTTTCACAATGAATTATCACTTGCTTTTACGGTGAAGCGTTGGCGTTTGTTTGCCTGGGGTTTGAACCCGCGACCGCCGAGATTCTAGACCGCGCGCCTAAACCTCGAGGCTTATGAGGCAGACATAATCATAAATTTTATACTAAGATATAACAAAATATCTGGAAAGTTTAATAAATTTTGTATTTTGTACTCATCAATTATTTTATTTAGTTTATTTTTGCCTCCCCTATAGCCTATTAAACTAAGTTTTTTCTACAAAATATTAATAAAACCCTGGATTGTTATACCTCGTTGGATAGCTGATGAAACGTAGATATTTTTAAGTACGTCTGCAAAGCAGATGCCATAATAATATTTTTTGATATCCTTACGAGAAAAATAAACTTTCTAAATGTTTGTTCAAGTTTTAAAGTTTTAATCGTCTACTGCGACTTATTTATTCATTTTATCTACAATTTTGGTTATTGAGGTCATAAAGCATCTTATTTTACATGTAAAAATCAAATAATAGTAATAATAAGATTTACACATTTCAAAATATCTAAGCTGCTAGCCGAAAATCGGGAGTTTTTTGATAAAACTATTAAATTCAAATATCTCGAAAACGGTTAGATTTAGGATAGGGTGTCTCATAGTCAAATCAGTCAGAAACGATGTAAACTACACGCCCTTAATGGATATAGGACGACGATACCTGTAACCCTGTATATACACAATATAAGAATTATATTAAGTTTTTTTTTAAATCCCTTAATCCTTAATCCTTACTAATATTATAAATGCGATTGTAACTCTGTCTGTCTGTCTCGCTTTCCTGCTAAAACTACTGAACCGATTTAAATGAAATTTGGTACACAAATAGTTTGGAGCCTGAGAAAGAACATAGGCTACTTTTTATTGCGGAAAAGGGGCTTTAAGCGGTTGAAAGGGGGGATGAAAGGTTGTATGGAAGTATTGTCATTTTTAAAGCTAGAAACTTGAAACTTATTTTTTAGGCTGTTGATTAGATATAAATAAATATGACATTCAAAGTATGTAAAAAAATACCTTTAAGGGAGTAAAATAAAAATAGGGGATGAAAGTTTGTATGGAAATTCGTCATTTTTGAAGCTAGAATGATGAAACTTTTTTATATGGCTTTTATTACATCATTACATCAAATATATGATATATATACACAATATAAGAATTATATGAAAGTTTTTTTTAAATCCCTTAATATTTATTTATTTAACACTTTATTGTACACTAAACATAAAACAAAAACATAAAATAACATACATTGAAAGGTACAAATGGCGGCCTTATCGCACATGGCGATCTTTTCAAGGCAACCATAGGATGGACAAACTGAAGGGATTTAATTTGGAGGGCAGAGTGTACAAAAAATATAGAATATAGATATAGAATATTAGTTACGATAAAAATCATACATACACGAAAAACATAATATACACACATAAATACATACACAAATACATAAATAAATATTTAAATAAGATATTGTTACTAATTATTATGGAGATAGTGATCTTTGACAAGCTTTTTAAATTGCGAGAGTGTTTTAGCCCGGCGTACCGTAACAGGAAGAGCATTCCACAAACGGACAGCCTTGATAGTGAAAGAGCTATCCAGGAACGTAGTGGTATGCACGGGCATTTTCAGCTTTAGATTTTCTGACGACCTCAAGGTTTTTGAATGTGATTCATGAAGAAATTCAAAGCGGGTTTTGAGATAAGTAGGAGTAAGAGGGTTAAATAAGATATTAAATAGAAGAAAGAGGACATGAGAATTCCGGCGAAGTCGCATTGGTAACCACTTGAGCATAGTGCGGTATTCAGAAATATGGTCATATTTGCGAATTCCAAATATGAATATTAATATGTTATAAATGAGAAAATAACTATATGACTGTTACGCTTTCACGCCTTAATCATTTGACCGATGTGAACGATTTTTGGTATGGACATAAATGGGACTCTGTGGAATAAAATATACTACAACTTATTTTCTTTCTGAACCCAACCCTGTAGTCTACGCGGACGGAGTCGCGGGCAAAAGCTAGTACTATATATATTTCCAGACTCCGTGACCTCTAATTTCCTAATAAATAGATACAATAACGATTTGCCCGAACCGGGAATAGAACCCGGCACATACTAGTACCGAGAGACCACGAGGCAGTCGAACGAAATAACTTAGTATGTAGTTAAAAATATTCCAAATTACATTATTATCCTTATATCCTGGATCCTTTAAGCGTAGCGTGAAGGAGCATCGCATAAGACCAGTATGAGTGTTTAGAGGGACAAGAGATAGAAGTCTTGCCACTTGGTATTCTGCTTCGATACCTTGCTTACGTCCAGATGCGGTATTGTCACTTTGCCGTGTCGATATAAAAAAAAGAGATTCTCTTTCCACCCCGATTAAATAAATAAAGAGTATTTCTTCAATTCACTTACAATAATAAAAACAAAAAACTATCAAAACAAGTTATCCCAAAACAACAGACGTATCATCTAAGAATTGACCGGGTTATATCCAAAACATACTTGTTTACATACAAGCAATTTTCACCCTTATACATATATAGTTAAAGTTCATACAGTGCTTATAAGCATACATTTCTTAACATTGGACAAACAGTAAACACAAGCTTCCTGTGATAACAATAATTAGGTTAATCACTTAGAAAGTGACACATCTGTACCGACTTGTCTTTTTAATTTTGTTAAGTATATTGTTGTTTATACATCGGTGAATAAATATATACGTTAACGTATCAATATACTACCGCTTTGTATCTTTATCATCATCATCATCATCATCAGCCCATATACGTCCCACTGCTGAGCACGGGCCTCCTCTACAACTGAGAGGGTTTAGGCTTTAGTCCACCACGCTGGCCTAGTGCGGGTTGGCGGAGTACACACCTAAGAAATTCCTAAGAACTTTTAGGTGTGCAGGTTTTATCACGATGTTTTCCTTCACCGTTAAAGCAAGTGATAATTCATTGTGAATACACACATAACTTCGAAAAGTCAGAGGTGTGTGCCTGGGGTTTGAACCTGCGACCGCCGAAATTTCGACCGCGCGCCTAAACCTCGAGGCCATCACTGCTCATCTTTATACCAGTTGTAAAAAGGCCGCAATCAGAAATTAAGACAGGTACCTAATATGTTATGGTGATTGAGAAAACAGATTTTTTAAATTTATTTTTTAGCGTAGCGACTGCCTCGTGGTCTCGCGGCACAATTATGTGCCGTGCGATCTAGGGGTCCTGGGTTCGATTCCCGGGTCGGGCAAAGTGTTATTGAGTTTTTCTATTAAGAAATTTTCAGTAGCAGCACGGAGGCTGGAACTGTGCCCGAAAAACGGCAATAGGCTCGCCCCCTATTACGTGGGACTGATACATAGCTGGCGAAAAGCGGGTGCATTAATGCACCTCTGCCTACCCCTTCGGGGAATACAGGCGTGAGTTTATGTATGTATTTATGTATTTTTTAGCGTCAATATGTTTGTAATCACCGTGACTTACCTTTATTTATTACCTTTTGTAGTTTTAGATCATGATCTGTTTATAGCCAGTATTTCTATTTATTTTAGGACAATTGTTTTTTACACACATACACATAAACTCACGCCTATATTCCCCGAAGGGGTAGGCAGAGGTGCATTTCTGCACCCACATTTCGCCAAGTATGTATCGGTCCCACGTAATAGGGGGCGAGCCTATTGCCGTTTTTCGGGCACATTTCCAGACTCCGTGCTGTTACCGAGAATTTCCTAATGGAAAAACCCAATAACACTTTACCCGACCCGGGAATCGAACCCAGGACCTCTAGATCGCACGGCACATACTTGTACCGCGAGACCACGAGGCAGTCAAATTATTTTTTAATACTTCGTTATCTGGCTTTTGATATAATTTAAATTTCGAATAGCTGTCCTTCGGAGTAACAAAGCAGTAACACAAGCCGTGACGAAAAACGGCATGACATTTCACATGCCGTGTTGCGCGCTTTCTTACTATTAAAACTTATTGTTTTATGTTAATTTCCTTTATAGCTCTTTATAGGTATTCAATGGTTATAAGATCTTAGAAGATTAAGTTATTGATTAAATTAAGAATATTATTACTGGCCGCACATAACATGAATAAAAAAAATTACGACTCAAAAGGTCCAACATAAAACCTCTTTCGTGTGAAACAAGCCTATTTTATTCCGACGTGTATGCATCGCTTTTAGAACCCGGTTTGGGCATTCTGCTTAGCGCACTAATGTTTATAGGTTTCGCAACTATGTGTGAAAAATTCCAAACTAATTCATGCGATTTGTCATTCGAATGTGAACTTTATTTTGATGTGTATAGAGTTGATAAAGCAATTGCAACTAGTTCATTAAAGCTTCTAGCATCTATCGGGTTGTTAAAAGTAAAATATGTTGTGTTTGTGTTGTTGATAGATTTTATTTTTGATATTTTAACAAAGTGGCTAGAATCTTCATATATCGTACAATTTTTATACTGGCTTTTTTTCGTATCTTCATTAGCTTTAATGTCCTTTAAAAATAAATGTTTGTATTTACCCTTTGTGTTTTTCGAACTCCTGATATTAAACAAGGAAATTTCGTTAAAATGTTCGTTTCCAATAGATATTAGTCTCATGACGTTTCAATTACTAAATTCGCTTCACAGTTGAAACCAGACCCCAGACACAAGAATGATAAAGACATATTATACAGTTAAAATTTTAATGATTATTTTCAATTGTAAACAAATTATTTTATTTTTATAAATAAAATAATTTATAATAAATAAATGTATATAAATCCAGATCATAATTTATATCCATAAGTTCAATTGTCCTAATTTGCACTTTACTTACAACATACGAAGATGACGCAGATAGCGGCTGCATAACTTAGCTCAGTTTATACTTATAACATAAGCCCTGTGCACACCGTTCCACTTTTGGGAACTGGCCTCGTCTACGTGAATTAGGCCTTAGTCCATCATGCATCTTATGTTCTTAGTCCATAATACCTGAATGTGTTTTTAAAGCTTTTTGGAATTTATGTGTAAATAACTTCGAATAATTGGGTGAGAGCCCCAAAGATTGCGCACTCGGACTTTCAAGACATTTTAGTAATTGCGGGTTCAAATCCTAGTTAACTTCGAACTTATAAAAAGGAGTCTATAAAAAATTAAGTCATCGTAGGAATGTGAAGCCCGCCAATCCCATTGGACCCGCGTGGGACTTAGCGCTCAGGCTAAACTCTCCTAACCGTAAAAGAGGCAGGCCTAGCAGCAAGACTCTACTGATGATGAAAAAAAGTCGTGGCATTAAGTAATTTTAATAAATGCATTCACTTATCGAATAGGATGAGGTCTATTCTACATCCACGTTACTCCATTTGTGTTTTTAACCTACTGCAGAATTTTTTCTCAATAACTCTTTGCCCGATATGAGAATCTCAGTACCATTCGATCGCACGGCACTTATGGCAACTAGAATAGACAGATATATGTACAAAACCTTGCGCATGCATTCCCCGAAAGGGCAGGCAGAGGTGCATTTCTGCACCCAAATTTCGGCAAATGTTTTTCGTCCCACGTAATTGGGGGGCAAGACAATTTTCTAATGGAAAAACCCAAAAAACTTTGCCCGACCTGGGAATCGAACCCACAACCTCTAGATCGTACACCACATACTTGTACCGCGAGACCACGAGGAATTTAACTAGAGTAATCGTACTATGTTGCTAATCCTTAGAACCACAGATTTTAACAAACGATATTAGCCAAATAACTTTTAAATATGTGAAACTAAACTTTCAATAACATCAAAGCTTGAACGAACTAATGAAACTTGGCTTACAAAGAGCGCCGCTGACCGTTCTCGGAATGACTCCAACCACATTCGTTAGGGTTTTGTATCAAACGGGACTGCGGCTTCCTTAATATTTACCGGGAAATCCTATTTTACTATTGCATCTCGATTTTATTTATTTCTTTATTTACATACTTTTTTTGGACATAGGTTGCTGCCACGAGTGTCAAACATTTATAACTTCACCCCTGTATTCCCCGAAGGGGTAGACAGAAGAGCATTTCTATACCCTCATTTCGCCAGGCATGTATCCCACTGGCACTGATACATACTAGCGAAATGTGGGTGCAGAAAGGCAGAATACATGCATGTTGCGTATGTATGTAATAATCTATATCCTTTTCCAAAGTGCCATCTATATATTGTACTTATCGACATTTAAATCGATCCAGTGGATAAGGCGTGTTAGAATAAAAAACAGATAGTGTGGCAGTTATAATATTTGTGTAAAAGTAATTTTTTATGCATTTTTTTAGGTGTATTCCTCTTTATTTTCATCTCATAAAACGAGTCTAGGCCTAGTCATATAAGAAACTAAAAAACGTATGATTAAAATAAACGTTTAATATACGTCATTAAACAATTTGGTTTTTTAATTGATTACTTTTTATATAGTTTGTATTAATAGGCCCCTTAATGCAGGAGACTAAGTAAATCTACGAGCAAAATCGCTAATTTAAACGTTTACTATTTACCTATAAAAAAACGCGTACAACAATCACGTGATCATTTGCAACTACTCAAGCATTTTTATCGTTTCCATAAGTCATTTTGCCAATAGCACGTTACTCAGTCTTGGCCCCAAGTGATGTTTCTACTTCGATTCGAGAACCGATAGTACTGCCTCTACGATAAAGTATGAGCGTGAAATCTTTCGCTAGACGTTGCCGATTGTAGACGCGCTCGTCCTTTTGTGTTTCAATACGTCGTTTCATATTTATGTCAAAATTTGCGCTTTGTATTGTATTGTGCTATTGTAGCGATAAGTACCTACCTACCTAAAAATTACATAAACAATTGGTTATTTGCCTGCGTTGTCGATCCTGCGGTCTCAGTGTGTGGATAGAGGTCTCGGGTTCGATTACGGGGTCGGGCAACGTGTTATTAAGTTTTTATTAACCTACTAGCTTTTGCCTGTGACTCCGTCCGCGTAGACTACAGGATTGGGTTCAGAAAGAAAATAAGTTGTAGTCTATTTTACTCCACAGAGTCCCATTTATGTCCATATAATAAATCGTTTCATCATCATCATCATCATCAGCCCATATACGTCCCACTGCTGGGCACGGGCCTCCTCTACCATTGAGAGGGTTTAGGCCTTAGTCCACCACGCTGGCCTAGTGCGGGTTGGCGGACTACACACCTAAGAAATTCCTAAGAACTTTTTAGGTGTGCAGGTTTCATCACGATGTTTTCCTTCACCGTTAAAGTACGTGATAATTCATTGTGAATACACACATAACTTCGAAAAGTCAGAGGTGTGTGCCTGGGGTTTGAACCCGCGACCGTCGAAATTCTCGACCGCGTACCTAAACCTCAAGGCCATCACGACTTTATCGCTATATATTTATGTTATATCGTAATAAATCGTTTACATCGGTCAAATGATTTAGGCGTGAAAGCATAACAGACATATAGTTACATATACATAGTTACAGTCGTCTAGACACTTCGTTTAATCATTATAGCTTCAAAAATGACGAATTTCCACACAAACTTTCACCCCTATTAATAAACTTTTAACGTCAAACTTTTAATGTCATATTTATTTATATCTAATCAACAGCCTAAAAAATAAGTTTCAAGCTTCTAGCTTTAAAAATGACAATACTTCCATACAACCTTTCATCTCCCCTTTCAACCCCTTAAAACCCCTTTTCCGGGATAAAAAGTAGCCTATGTCCTTTCTCAGGGTCTAAACTATCTGTGTACCAAATTTTATTGAAATCGGTTCAGTAGTTTTAGCAGGAAAGCGAGACAGACAGACAGAGTTACTTTCGCATTTATAATATTAGTAAGGATTCCTCCCCACTTTCCTTATTTTTAGTACACTATATTCAACATGTTTTTGTTGTTGTTAGGGCTCTTATTATAATTCATTCTGATGAAATTCGTAATTTTACACTATTTTTGTAATAATTGTTTTTTTCCGCTGTAAAAAATGTTAAGGTGATTTTAATGATGTTTTAAAATTGATAATTTTGGTCAAATAAGGAAGAGCATTATAATCCGACTTCATAATATCGCGAAAAAAAATACTAACTAACTACATTTCCTTAATGTAATAAGAAACTAATTTATACATTTCATCAAAAAATTCCAGTGTTTTTGGATGCTTGGGAAGTAATAGGTTAAGAAATTTACAGTAATGGCATAGACCTTAAAAATGTGCCCAAAGAAGGGATCGTACTACTTTAATGATTTTAATTACTTTAGTATATAATGTATAACAATTTGTTACATTCATTTCAAGGCATATGGAACTGGTATTTAAGTACAAAAACAAAAAATCAACCACAAATTTTGGTAAGCTTTGAAAATATAATTAACACGTTGAAAACCCGTCTGTCTGTACGGCGACTTCTTGTAATGGGCACTAATCTTCACTGAGTTGATAATTACTTGGATCTACACTGGAAAAGTATTAATTGTTCAAACTAATTTTTGTTTACTATTCGATTTGATAAAGAAATAAGCACTCGTTATGATAATCAGAGATCTTTATTTTTTCTCTTCAATTATTTATCTATCTAAAAGTCTTCGGTAAGAAATTGCCCAGTTAAAGTATGTGATAATTCATCGTGAATACCCAACTAACTTCGAAAAGTCAGTGGTGTGTACCTGGGGTTTGCACCTGCGACCGTCGAGATTCTCGACCGCGCGCCTAACCTCGACGCCATCACTACTTAATCATTATTAACAAACTATTTTACTAAATAAAATTAGATGACATAAAATAGAGATTAATAATTATAATACATCTCATATTTTATTATTATACGCAGTGTTGTGTTTTGCTCTGTTTTACAAGTTTAAGATTAAACAATATCCATTTTTTTACACAAATAAAGCCATAAAAACACAATACATAGTATTTATTAAATAATGAAAATTAGTTTACAAACTATTTTCGATAGGTTTATTTTAAATTTAGTCTTCACTTCCTGTTTAATTATTTATTTATTTATTATTTAGGTTCGCCAACAATTGTTTACATCCATATTATACATTTTATAAGACAGAGAAAATGAAAAAAAAAAGAACTTAATGTAACAATTACTGACAGGCAAACACCGCTTGCACCATTAAATCAGTTACAGTATATACCTACTAACTAAAAATATAAAAAAACATATATTAAAAAAAAACTAATCAAATCAAAAGAAAAAAATACAAAAAAATAATAATATATCCTTAATATAAAACTAATTTTATACACATAATTTAATTACTTAATTGCTAAATGATAAATGATAATAGTAAAAAATAAAATAAAAAATAAGTTACAATTTTAGATTCACAATAATCACATAATCGCCAGAGGGTTGTTTTTAAGGCACCATGTTACAAATACATTCAGCGACGGATTTGCTGAATTTGGTTAATGAGTCAAAGTGAATGTCAATTTGATCACTACAGCCATTAATCACTTTACATATTCTAGCGTAAGGTGAATTTGCTCCTAACACTGTTCTTCTTTTAGGTGGACAGAGGGGTGTGATTGGTTTCCGCGGGATTTTATATGCAACACGAAAATTAAATAGTTTTAGTAGTAAGGGACAGTCTATCGCGCCATGGAGTATTTTGTAGGCAAATTTGGCATCGATGATTTGCCTTCGTTTAGATAATGAAAACATGTTAAAGTACAGCAGCCTGGTTTTGTAGGAAGGCAATTCCTTTGTTTTATCTATTGAAAAAGCAAGATGCCGAAGAAATCGTTTTTGTATTCTTTCAAGGCGCAGTGAATGCGTAGCGAAGTGAGGTCGCCATACCGTGCTGCAATATTCCAAAGTATTTCTCACCAGAGTCGTATATAATAGTGTTTTAGTTTTGTAGTTGTGGAACAATTTGCAATTTCTTATTACAAATCCCAGTGCCTGCGAAGATTTTTTTGTTATGTTGTCAAAATGAGGAGTAAAAGTCAGTTTAGAGTCGAAAAGAACGCCGAGATCCTTAATTTTATTAACATTATTTATTTTGTCTGTGTAAATATGGTAATTAAAATTTATTAATTTGTGGTTTCGAGAAAACTTTACATGGTAGCATTTCTTAGCATTTAACAACATATTGTTGTCCGAACACCACCTTACTAGTCTGTCAATGTCATCTTGTAATTTATTTGCATCATTTTCTGATTTTATTACTCTTACGAATTTAAGATCATCAGCATACATAAAAACATCAGAAAAATGAAAGCAATCTGTTATGTCATTTATGAAGTAATTAAATAAAACTGGACCTAAATGAGAACCCTGAGGAACACCGGACGATATAGCTCTCTGAGTGGATTTGAAACCATTGACCACAACATAAAAAGATCTATCTTCTATATATGAGTTTATCCACTTAAGTATGCGGCCATGAATACCATACGACTGAAGCTTCATTAGTAAAAGATTATGCGGGACCTTATCAAAAGCCTTACTGAAATCAGTGTAAATAACGTCGGCTTGATGGCCGTCATCCAATGTATTAATCAGTAATTCAGTAAATGGAATTAAGTTAGTGTTTGTCGATCGAGAATGAACAAAACCATGTTGGCTATCGCTTATATATAGACCAAGGTGTGTTTGAATACAGGGATTAATTATCGATTCAAATATTTTACCAAACGCTGGCAATATAGAAATTGGTCTGTAGTTCCCAACGACATCGTCACGTCCTGATTTGTGGATTGGGACAACCTTTGCCACTTTCCATTTGGCTGGAAATACACCAGAGGCTAGGGACGAATTATATATTTTTAATAGTGGGGGTACTAGTTCGGATGCACATTTCGAGATAAAGAGTGGTGGAATACCGTCTGGGCCTGCCCCTTTATTTTTGTTAATGCTTTTTAATTTTAAAAACAATGTTTCATATTGAATTGGATTAATTATTAGGCCTATACTATTTTTACGTAGATCCTGTAGGGTAGATGAATTGCTATCGTGGCAGGCGCCATCATTAGGAACATAAATGGATGCAAAATGCGAGGCGAACTCTTCGCATATTTCTGAGCCATCCATGTATGTAGTGGTACCATTAGACATTTCCTGCGGGTACCACCCACTCCCTTTACGTTTTGCCTTCAAGTAACTCCAAAATAACTTAGGATTTTTATAGATTTCGTCTTCCATCAACTTATTATAAGAATTGTAGCAATTAGTTATTTGTTTCTTACAGCGTCTAGTTAACAATCCCAATTCTATGGCATCTAAAGGATTTTTATATTTTTTATATCGAAGTCTTATTTTATTCTTTTCATTAAGCATTTTAATTAATTTTGGGCTAAACCATGGAGGAAATTTCCGGATTCCATTTGCACTGGTTGGGACATTATTTTTAATACAAGACCATAAAATATCGTAAAAATTATTCACCATTCCATTCACGTCACTCTGATCACCGAGTATATCCCAGTTTATTACATTTAAATGGGCTCGAATCGCATCATAATTTCCTTTATGAAAGTTATATTTTGTGCAGGAAGAGTTATAATTTAATTTAGTTTTTTCAATAAAAGTAATATCTATATATAACGGTGGATGAAAGTGATCAACCCTGCTTAGGGGGTCGAGACACTCTGTGACACTATAGGTTGGGATTGTTGATAACACTAAATCAAGAAAACGGCCCGCATTATTCGGAACAGTGTTAAGCTGGGTAAGGTTATTCATGTATGTAAAATCAACCAAAATTTCATCCAAAGTATTTAAATTAAGACTATCACTTGAATCCTTAACCAAATTCCAGTCAATTCTACCACAATTAAAGTCACCTAAAATGCATACTTCTCTATCGATAACATTATCAAATACATGATTACAATTTTTAATATACATTTCGAGATATTGACGAGATACGGGTGGCGGTAAATATACTGCGCCAAGTACTAACCCCAGTTTATTATGTGCTACTGGGAAGTCCAACGTTACCCAAAGGTCCTCGCAACCACTTTCCCATTCATTTTTTCGTTTGGACTTAATCTTTTTATTTACAGCAACTAGAACTCCACCTCCCTCTTTTCCGGAGTAATTTGTCGAGCTCTCCCTATCCCTTCGATAAACTATATATCTGTCATCGAATAACTCACCACTAAGAACAGATGCATTTAACCAAGTTTCGGAAAGTACAATAACATCGTAATTATTGCAACAAACATTGCGACTAAAAACATGGGTTTTACTTCTTAAGCCCCGACAGTTTTGGTAATATATATTTAACGTCGCGCAGAATTTTAAGTTATTACATAAATAGTACCATGCGTATAATAATTTTTAAAAGAAACCATAAAAGTAACTTATACTAACTTGCTTAAAGAATCCTTATTTTTTACTAAAATGTATCTAGTATCGTCATCTTTTCTTAAAAATATCTTGCCACCTCTTACCCACACGTATTTGTAACCCTTTTCTTTTGCTGTTGATCTTGCAGCGGCGTGGAGAAGTTTGTTATTAGGGGATAAGTGTTCGAGAACGAAAATCGGAGATTTTTTCCCTGTAATACCTATATGAGAACTGTTGAGTTTATCTTGAGGATTCCGTTTGTTAAAACTTATTGTAGCAGCAAGCAGCTGATCGCGGATTTTCGGAGAAGCGAGTTGAGCTACAACTGATCGGGGACGCGTATTAGTTGGATTTAATTTTGCGACTCGTGAACAATTCAGAATGTCAACGTCTTGAACTTTACAGCCGACCTTAGAAGCTATTTGCTTGACGATGGAATATAAATTTTCACTTTTATTCTCGGGAAGACATTGTATTTCTATGTTGTTGGATCTAGAATGTTGTTCGAGATCATCAAGTCGTTGGGATAACTTTGAAGTAGCTTGCGATAATTTAGCATTCTCCTCTTCCATTTTTGAGATTATTATATGATCTGATTTATTTTGGTTTTGAAGTTCTTCGAATGTTTTATTTATAAAATTCATGGACTCCTTAATATCTTCCATCTCTTTTGTTAACGGACTCAGTTCTTTTTTTACGACATCTAGTAGGCAGTTGCTAAGTTGCAAGTACATAGTATCAAATTCTACCTTAATAACGTCCTGTACGATAGCTCTGACATCCTCGGCAGTTATGGCACTCGAAGAACCTGGCGGTGAGCTTAAGGCAGGTCTCTTATTACCGCGTACGTTGCTTACATTGCGGATGACACTGGTATTATATGTGTTTTTGATCGACTGCCGGTAAAATATTTATAAATACAGTAGCTTTTTGTAAGCTAAAGTTTTGTTTGATGACAGTAGTAGAATAAAGATCAACCAACATGGAGTTATTTTCAAGAATAGTTATACATACATAACCTCGCGCCTGTATTCCCCGAAGGGGTAGGCAGAGGTGAATTTCTGCACCCACATTTCGCCAGGTATGTATCAGTCAAACGTTATAGGGGGCGAGCCTATTGCCGTTTTTTCGGGCACATTTTTAGACTCCGTGCTGCTACTGAGAGTATCCTAATGGAAAAAAAATAACACTGCCCGACCCGGGAATCGAACCCAGGACATCTAGATGCACGGCAAATACTTGTGCCGCGAGACCACGAGAGGGGTAGGCAGAAGTATTTATTGCATTTTTTGCTAGCTCCAGACCCGGAACCGAACCCAGTACCTCTCGACCGTGCGCCACATAAGTACAAAAGGTGCTATGCAGAGCTAAGTGTGTATTTACGATGTCCAAAATACTTGAATTTCAAGTTATTATCGACGGAGCGAGCTCCGGTTTAGGGCCCTCGACTGATAAGGCGTCCCTTACACCGTCGAGTCAATATTGATCATGGAGATTTTTGAGTAATTGCCAAGCCTTAAGTACTTGTCCGACTGCTATTACACGCCTTTATTATGTACTAGCTGTTGCCCGCGACTCCGTCCGCATAGACTTCAGGGTTGGGTGCAGAAAGATAATAAGTAAATCTATTAAACGTCTCCCAAGTGCCCAAATTACACTAATGAATTAAAAAAAAGTAACCTATGTCCCTTTTTATCTTTCCGTTTTTATCCATAACAAAAATCATCCAAATAACTCAAATATTTTAGGCGTGAAAGTATAACACAGTAGTGTTACTTTCGCATTGACAATATATTATGCTAAAATCAAAGGGTATATCCGTTGGGATCAGTGAAATCATTATTTAGATTACGAAGCGTGATGACTACCGAGCCTGCATTCGTTTGTAAATTTTAAACCAGATACAACCAAGGAGTTTAAAAATAAATTTCTGAACGCTCGCATACATTTTTGACAACTAATAAATATGTCACTCATTTTTCATTACTGATTATTCTGCATTTTTAAAATGAAAAATACGCAATTGTTCGAATATTGTGGATATATGTTGTCGATTCAAAACCTTTATTTAAATACGTTTTTTAATTTGAGGGGACCATTAACCGTATTGACGGGATAAACATAAAATGTTTGACAGGAAATTAGGTAGAACAGTTTATATGAGAAAATGAAATTGTTGTTTTTACCATATTCCTCGTAATTTTAAAGATAGTTATATGCTGTCGCGGACTTTTTTGTAGGACTTATTAAGATAAACATTTCTCTAATACATTATATACGTGTAAACTCTACAGTTTGTGCAGCGTACGCAAGAATAGCTCGCAGATGCAGTTTTTCCCGACTTACTTGACAATTATCGTTATATTTTGGACAATTCACACACTATCTTAAAAATATATAGCCTATGTGTTATTCTGATGTATAAGCTATATTATTGTAAACTTTCATTGAAATCCATTCGGTAGTTTTTGCGTGAAAGAGCAACAAACATCCATACATCCAGACATCCATACATACAAACTTTCGCGTTTATAATGTTAGTAAGATTTCGCGTTTATAATATTAGTAAGATAATATGCTTTAGACATGTTTCCCTTCTTTTAAAACGAGCAAGTTAAAGAACGTATTATTTGTCACATAGGTTTTTACATTTCATACGCGAGGAAACCTGCGCACCTATAAGTTAGGAAGTTAGGAATTTCTTGTGTTTAGTCCGCTAACCCGTATTAGGCCAGCGTGGTGGACTAAGGCATAACCCTTTCGGTTGATGCGGAGGCCCGTGCCCAGCAGTGGGACGTTTATAGGATGATAAATGATGATGATGATTATTGTTAACTGTTCTGTGACATAAGAACTCATTTTTCGAGGGCCCAATTTTTGCGACAAAATTACTGCAGCTATGTATTAATTTTTATTCTATCGGTGGGGCCAAAGATATTAAAAAAAATCCCTGCAAATATATTTGTGTGATTTAACGGATTTTATTACACAATTCGATTAAATTTGGTACAATTGATTTAATTAATTGTCTTAAACAGAATTGTATTTTGGAATACTTAGTTCCGAAATTATAACAGAGAATTAGAACTTATGCAACCTTCTTATTTCTTAACATAATCATCAGCCCATATACGTCCCACTGCTGGGCACGGGCCTCCTCTACAACTGAGAGGGTTTAGGTCCTAGTTCACCACGCTGGCCTAGTGCGGGTTGGTGGTCTACACACCTAAGAAATTACTAAGAACTTTTAGGTGTGCAGAATTCACCACGATATTTTCCATTACCGTTAAAATAAGTGATAATTTATTGTGAATACACACATAACTGCGAAAAGTCAGAGTTGTGTGCCTGGGATTTGAACCCGCGACCGTCGAGATTCTCGACCACGTGCCTAAACCTCGAGGCCATCACTACTTCTTAACACTTTAAATTAACGTAATGCCCAAGGAATATTAGCTACCTCTATTAACTTT
Source organism: Hemaris fuciformis (assembly GCA_907164795.1). Taxonomy (NCBI): domain Eukaryota; kingdom Metazoa; phylum Arthropoda; class Insecta; order Lepidoptera; family Sphingidae; genus Hemaris; species Hemaris fuciformis. The sequence goes on from OU015454.1 coordinate 6,216,785, forward strand.
TTTTTAAAGTGCCACAGATTTTGAAATTGTAAGAATAAAATGAAATGAGGTTTCTAGTAAACCTACAGGAAATGAATTGAGCTTGTTAAGTTGGTGGCATAATTTGTCAGTGTTGCCAACCTGATTGCTTTTAAACATGCAATAGCTACGTTTAGATGATAAGGATATAGTATTTAATTCAGTTCTTTGTGTAAATAATGAATATTTTGGACAATTATGAAATACTTTTCGCGGTTATTACTGATTTATTTTATGTTTATTTGAGAATTAAGAAGTTTTGTCTTGTAATTTAATCGTGTATACCGTGTTAATTACTTTAAGATTAAACATTATTTAAATTAAATTACATACATTTTTCCAGAGAGCACTTAAAGTTCCGTATGCACTACTTAAACTCATTACTTCCTTATATTGTTTGCACTGATTAAAAGAAAAAAAAACAACAAAAACACTTTAAGAACCCTGCCATCAACACAAGGAGTAGGAAAATGTATCATTTAAAAAATTAATTACAACATATATTTGCTTAAGTCATTAAGCAAAGCAAGCACCATTGACCCGTACCGCAGAGGAATACAAAGATTGTTCACAACATAACCCCATCTTGCATGACGTCAACCAACCCTGCCTCCCATTCAAACATGTTGAATGCCAGCCTCCATGCACGTGCAACACTCAAGGTCCCGCAACCCTTTACAAATCCTCTCGTGCTTGCAATTAAAACGAAAAACAGAGAGAGACAAAAATACACAGATCACTAAAAAACGAAAGGGACAGCACGCCTCATTTACCAGAGCACTTTTTATTTCCACTTGCACTTAGGTCGTCGGCCAATCAACGTACTGTGCCGAGCCAGCTTCGCATTGGCCGCTTTTTGAATAGAGAAATATTTTTTCAAAATAGAACAAAAGCCGAGGGTAGGTAAGCGAGTTTTGTTTTCTTCGAGTGTCATTACGCATTTGAGTGGAGGAGCTCGCGGGGAGCGGACGTCTCGACTTTTAATTGCCTTATTCACCATTGTTGAAAGTACTCAACCGCTAAGCTGGGCTTTTTAACATTGTTATATTGTTACACGGAACTCTTCAGTGTTGCTGAGTAGGAAAACAAGCAAATTAGCCATGTTTATTTCTTAACCATCCTGTGTTTATTGTTTGCCAGGAACTGCGTCATTATTCGAGTGTTTGTCTTCAAATGAAACAGGATTCCATGTCTTTTGTTCATTATTCACGATGCAAATGTAATTTGCTCGGAAACCGTTTGAGGGCTTTTTTCCTTGAGCTGTTTTCAGGGCATTTATTACTAAGTGGTTTGTAGTAACGTACTATTTATGACCGTATTTATTCTAATAGGCATTTATTTAAGGACCGTAACTATGCAATACTTTTTTATATAAAGTTTGAAATCAAAACTGATCTAAATCTGTCGACACTAGTAAAAATATTTTTGCATTTACAGTCCCGCTTTTTCTAATAACTGGAGTGGAAATATTTGAAATCAATTGAGAGTGCACTGTGGTTTAAATTGTAAGGGTTACATTTTTTAATATTTTAGTGTAGCTCCCTAGAGCCTGTCGGGACGTTTTAATTTACCCCAGCATTTTTAAAAATTCATTCAAAAATACACACGTTTAAAAAAATGCATTTTGTTCTTTGTAAATACGGATAAAAATATAAATTTAGACTTATAAATTTTACCTTCTATATTTTTCTTCGACATAAGTACTTACATCCATAAATTTGACACAATTAATTTAATATACAGTATTTTCTAAAAAGTCTGATTTTTATTTCGATACAATCTTAGGAAACTGTTGACCCCCTAAGATTTCTAATTCTAAACGTTCAGATTACACTAGTCTTCACATCTTCTAAATCTAGATTTACGTAAGTTTAATTGTTTCAGAACTTGATTTTATATCCGGACTAATGTGAATTTTATTCTTTCAGGAACTTGGCGGCGCCGCGGCCGGCGAGTCAAGTTGGCAATACTTCCCTGGAAACCTTTACGACACTACACAAGGAGAGCTGCCACAGATTAGAGTACTTGGTCGAGCGGCAGAAACAACTTTGCACGCTGTCCGACAAAATGATACAAGTAAGCTTATTAATATGTTTCTTATTTTAGATAGTGTATAGTAGCTTTGTCGCTTAATGCAATAAGCACGGGATTGGGCGAAGACTAATGTTCTTTTTTATTTTTTAATTATTAAAATTTTTTCAAGGGACAAAAACAAAATATGTGTATAAAAATGAACCTCTGCCTACCCCTTCGGGGACTACAGGCGTGAGTTTATGTATGTTAATATTTATAAAATAATAATGAACGGCTTTCGGTTGCAGAGTATTGGAAATAAGCCATAGATGTTTATTCGTAGTTTTGTAAACATTTTAAGCGTTTAAGAACAGAATTCCTAGTTCGTTTTATTTAATTATAGTAATATTACACAAATACAGAAACTGAGATTGTTGATAGATGCAGAAATTCGTGGATATTTGTTCAAATATATGTATGTTTTGAAAATGGAAAAAATATCTCAACTTTTAATGCTTGGAATTAAGTCCGTTATGTAGCTGCAGCGGTATAGCCCCGCTCCGTTTAGGCGCAATTGTATGTCAAAAAAGTAGCCATGTCTTTTCGAAAAGTCTTATCTTTGCCAAAAATGGGAAGATTTGCAGTCCGAAAGTTTTTGATTTTATTTATTGAAAACATCTTTTTTCTTCCTAATATTAGTGTCCATAATCAAGGTTCAAAAATTATTTGTCAAGCTGTGATACCACCTAGAGTCTAGGTGCTAAACACATCCAAACTGACCACAGCACAACTACCTCATATAATAAATGTTTTTTGTCATATTTATGATTAATTGTGATATATGCATTTCCAAACTGAAGTTATTGCTGCTCTACCTATATTTTTTTTCATTTTTTCCTTTAATTTTTTTCATTTGTAACATGCCTGTAAGTTGTTAGTAATTTTCACTATCAGAGTCCACATACACCCTATCATCATCAGCCCAAATACGGGCCTCCTCTATAACTGAGAGAGTTTAGGCCTTAGTCCACCACGCTGGCATAGTGCGGGTTGGCGGACTACACACCTTAGAAATTCCTAAGAACTCTTAGGTGTGCAGGTTTTATCACGATGTTTTCTTTCACCGTTATAGCAAGTGATAATTCATTGTGAACACACACGTAACTTCGAAAAGTCAGAGGTGTGTGCCTGGGGTTTGAACCTGCGACCGCCGAAATTCTCGACCGCGCGCCTAAACCTTGAGGCCATCACATACACCCTATATCAAAGTGAAACTCATTTGCCAAGGAAAGTGCTATAACAAAATTAAATGTCTGAGAGACATTGGGGAGGTCATTAAGAACACCGGCGCGTCGCACAGTTAATTAAAACAATCGTAAAATTACATTTAGTGCTCGAATCGTTAGTTGTTTATGCGAATTTTATTCTAGTTCATAAAAACATAACATTAAGTGGACAAGTGCTGTGACAGATCATGGAGAACCGGTATGGCAACTGTGAGGGATTTGACAACGTCTTTGGGCAAATCGCGATTCGCCTAAAAATAAAGTATGTCAATAGTGATCTGGGGGCACGGCAGTGCCCCCGCTAAGTCGAGCAAAAAAGCGGCACGGCCGTACTATACTTTTCTCGAAGCAACTCAGGCCATTTTCGACACCCTATAACTTCGTTGTGGATAAAACCAAAAGCCTGAATTTTCAGTCACCAAGCAGGCATGGTATATTATTTTTAATGGACAAGATCAGTAATGGATTAGTTGCAATTGTCAGCTAATGAAATGATTGTTTTGAATCTTTTGCATAATTTTTAGAATTTTGTAACTTTTTTTTTTTAATAAATATACTAGGATACAAGTCCTGTGTCGTGGGTATCAGAAACTACGAAGGACTTTTCGGTCTCACAAACACCCAGACCCGAAACAAATATTTGTGGATCACACAAACATTTGTCTCGGTGCGGGGATCGAACCCGCGGCATCTCGTTTCGCAAGGTGGTGTCTAGCCAACTGCGCCACGGGAATGGCGCCATACTGTCCTTTCCTCTCTCCGTGCCGCATGCAATCCACTTGCGAGTCTGCTATAAAACGAAATCTTAACGATCGCGAACTTAATTGAGATTGCAATGTAGATAATAAAGGCTTATTGAATTTAACGATTGGCTCCATCGGATTTTCTTGCAGTTGACCGTTTAAAAACTTAATTAAGCAATTATGGCCCGACGTTCACGGTGGCTTCAGTGGTATGAAAGTTTTATGATATATATACGTCGACTTGCAGTTAATGTCTGTACTATTTGTAATAAAATAATTAAAGAAAAAAAACAAGATTGATATCACACAATAATTTATCATTGATCGCAGTTGTTGTGTTGTCCGCCAACCCGCACTAGGCCAGCGTGGAGGACTAAGGCCTTAACCCTCTCAGTTGTAGAGAAGGCCCGTGCCCAGTAGTGGGACGTGTATGGGCTGAGGAAGAAGAATTCCAGTTAGACACACGTTTGGCAGTGGGTCCGTTCCTCACACAGAGACAAATGTATCATCCATATGTATATATATATGTACCTATTTATTCTACCCTGGGTGTTCATCAAAACTCCATTCGTAGGTTTTGATATATAAGACTTGTCTTAGTGCGGGGTCAGAACTGTGTATGTGACTGTTGGGCAAGTCAAATTAATATTGGACGGCCGTGGGTTCGATCGAATTTCATTCACATTCTTTCAATCTCAATATTAAGTTAATGACTAGTATTATGTTCAGATATATTATTCACGCACCAAACCGAAGGGAAAAGTTAGCGAGCAATGCAGTAAAGGACTACGTTCCACTTGATATTATCGTAATAAGTATTTTGTTGAAAGTTGATCGTTTGAGTTGATCGGACCACCCGCCGATGAACTTTATAAAATTATTTTCACGGTCATGCGAAAAAAATTAAGCAATTTATATTGCTAGGACAATTTTTACTTTTTTACATCAGCGGAGGTGGACGAACAAGCAGCTCAACTGATTGTAAATAGCCACTTATAACAATATTGCTTACGCTAAAGGAATAAGTACTCACATACATACATACATACATAAACTCACGACTGTATTCCCCGAAGGGGTAGGCAGAGGTGCATTTCTGCACCCACATTTCGCCAAGTATGTATCAGTCCCACGTAATAGGGGGCGAGCCTATTGCCGTTTTTCGGGCACATTTCCAAACTCCGTGCTGTTACCGAGAATTTCCTAATGGAAAAACCCAATAACACTTTGCCCGACCCGGGAATCGAACCCAGGACCTCTAGATCGCACGGCACATACTTGTACCGCGAGACCACGAGGCAGTACTCACATCTTATAGGAAATACTGTATGTAGAAGACAGTTGGTTTCGATTCTGGAAACAATGACCTTATTAGGCATTTTGTATTCTCAATACCTCTAGAAGATACCAAGTTGACGATATTCAAAACATGCGATTCATGATTCTCCTGATGGTTACAGGTTCTTCAAACAGGCGCGGTGCAAGCCGTTGAGGAGTGCCAGCATCAGTTCAGACACAGCCGATGGAACTGCAGTACTGTGGAGAATTCCACGGATATATTCGGCGGGGTGCTTAATTTCAGTAAGTAATTATATCGCAGTTATTTAAAGAAATAACATTTTTTACACTTACATAACAAAGTGACAAATCCTACCTGATGGTAAGCACGATGCGGTCTAAATAAAGCATTGAAATGAAATTAAATAATATATTTTATTGAATCTATAAAATGTAAAACACATCACTTAGATTCATTCCTTTCAAAATTTACCACCCTGTTCGGAAGGCAGTCATCACTAGAGAAGAACGGGCAAGAAACTCTAGTGTTGCTCTTTTCCAATCAAGAGATAGTTTACAATATTGACACAAAGACCAAATTTCCCGAATTAGAGCAGTTCATTAATACAATCTCAGAATTAACATATGTATATGAGAGTTTCGAGATGCTTCGTCACTACGTTTTTGATGACATTGCTGTCTTTTTGTTTCGAGCCGGGGTAGTAGTGTGTAGCATGCTGTGCAAAGAACAGCTGAATAAGATTAGAAGGGAAATAGTATAGTATTTTGTATAGGGACGAGTGTCGCCGCTTGTCTGTCACCACTACGCTCATACGACCAATGATAAAAAATTTAAACAAAAATGAAGGGCTGCTATTGGTTGTCACACATTTATAAAAGCCTTGGTATTACACGCAACCCGAATTACTAAGAAGCGGCCGTGTCAAACATATAATAGTCTAATCGTAGATTCACACACTCGGCATGCTGATATTAGCTTTCTAGTCTTATTCAATTGTTCTGTGATGCTGTGCCATTTGAAGAAGTTGACTCTAACTCAATGTAGGGACGGAACTATGTGTCTGGCTGTTGGATGTATTTATTTATTTTATTGTATTTGCATAGTTTTGTTTTTTATGTGAGACTGAAAGCTAGTGGATTTTGATACTATAGACATTATACTGACTGCCTCGTGGTCTCGCGGTACAAGTATGTGCCGAGCGATCTAGAGATCCTGGGTTCGATTCCCGGGTCGGGCAAAGTGTTATTGGGTTTTTCCATAAGGAAATTCTCAGTAGCAGCACGGAGTCTGGAAATGTGTCCGAAAAACGGCAATAGGCTCGCCCCCTATTACGTGGGACTGATACATACCTGGCGAAATGTGGGTGCAGTAATGCATCTCTGCCTACCCCTTCGGGGAATACAGGCGTGAGGTTATGTATGTATGTATGTGTAGACATTATACTATGTTTGCTTCTCTAGGGTGTTTTTAATGATATACTGTTAACCGCCTTGGTGCACGCGTGGTTCATATTTTGAAAACAATTGCTACAATGAGTGTAGAAAATGTTACAACTCTTTGATCAATAATTTCTTCGTAAATTCTGAATTGCATTTTTTATTAATTTATTTATTTTGAAAGGTCCAAATTAGCTAAGTAACTCAAATAAATCATAGCTCCAATTACCATTGTAAAAATATCTCCAGTGTTTTGGTGAAACCTTTCATAACGATCTTCAAACAAGAGTTCAAAAGGATATGTACTGAGTACCACATGTTCTTTGAAGTTAGTACCATAAATGCTTTGAACTAAGCATCTGTCGACGAGTGTGTTTACTCTGCGATGAGATCTTCAAATTGCTTGTAACGGCGGTAGTTCCGTTTGCTGCATTCCATATTGTGTTTTATATTTATCCTTTGGAATGTTGTATCGTACTCGTATTTGTCTCGTGATAGAACCTCATTTTTGTCAGTTTCTGTAATAGTATTTAGCTGGATCTGTCTAGGTTATTCAACTGTCTCAAAGATACAAATGTGACCTGGCAGTTTTGCTAAATAGAATAGGTACATGAACCAGAAATCTAAAAACCCTACTTTGGAAATCTTCATTCTACCTCCCTTTTTAAAAGGCGAGAAATAGCCACACCAGTAGCCAGGTGTTTTGGACTGAATTTGACACTATCAGTATTTTGCTTAATTTATAATTGCATCGATAATAATAATACAGCAGCCTTGTAGAACAAGAAAAAGATGCATCTGGGATGTTTCACTTTCAAAAACAGCCTAAACAAGAACTGGATCGAGACCAATGTAATGTTTAGCATCGGAATTTCCTCTTGCAATCTCACCTCCACGTATTAGCACAATAATATCGAATGATTGACAGCGCCTTCCGTTGTCTGAACTTAATCAAACGCGCGTAGTTTTACATTTCAAGGAATTTATTTTTTTCCTTCATACAATTTGTTTATTTTCATATATCGATTACTGGCATCACGTGCGCCCTTGTTGACTGAGCCGCTCAACATGTTTTAGTAAACCACTTAAGTCATGACTAATATAAGATGAGCTCTGCTGTCTCTGACCCTGTTGAACTTTTAGGAGTTAAGTTAGGATCATCGCTTACTGGCGATCACAAAACTATTGGTCAATGAACTAGGCAAAGATACCTCAACTTCTACTAAATATGGATTTTGTGTGAAAACGATTGTTATCGTTTCCAAATGTCTCATTTTTGGTTTGTTTATGTGATACAAAACGTAAAATCTTAGACAAGATTAAAGAACAAATTCTTTTGCTATCATTAATTTTAGAATATCAATGCCAAGTTTGTGATTTTCTTAATTTGGATCAAATTATGTTTACAAATAGTTTATTTAATTGGCGTATTTTTTATCCTCGAATAATACTTTTTCCATAGGGATTCTTTAAGCAATTGAGGTGCAATTATGGGCAATGAGTTCTTGTTTGTCTTTGAACTCAATTCTGAAGTCCACGCGAGTGATGTCACGGGTAGAAGCTAGCACAGCAGAGCTTTTTACCCACACTTAACCCATATTAGGTTGCGTATGCGTTGTGTAATGATAGTTACGTATGATAATTAAAACTTTATTGCTGATTAGTTCCATAAAATAAAAGCAGTAATGTTATCCTGTTTATATGAAGTCACCGTGGGTATCTGAAATTACGAGCGACTTCGATTCTAAGCAATTGCGTCACTAGGCCTATGAAATGTAAACGTTTTCCTTATCATCAACATTTTAAACTAGTGGTTGTTAGGAAAACGGTTTTATTGGCGGGTTTTTTGTAAATGTCAATGTGTTTGTAATCACCGTGGCTATTGTCTGTCTTAGTTTTCGATCACGGTTTTTATACATCCTGTATATGTTAGACTAATATTACTATGTCTAACATATATTAACATATATAGAGGTCTTACATATATGAATAGGTCTAACATATTATATAATATTGTACTTGCATTTTCGAATGATTAGGCAGATGTGTATTTTCGTCTCGCCAGCTGGCATTAAGTCCCACGAATTTGGGGATCTAAGCTGTTGTTTTTCAACCACACATAAAAACTCCGTGCTGTAATGAGAAATTCCTGATAAAAATATTTAATCACGATTGTGCCAAACCCAAAAGATCGATCAATCGAACGTTACTTTCATATATCGCATGGCTTAGGATTCTGATAAATAAATATGTTTTTAGATACATACATAACCTCACGCCTGTATTGCCCGAAGGGGTAGGCAGAGGTGTTTTTCTGCACCCACATTTCGGCAGTATTGTATTAGTCCCGCGTAAAAGGGGGCGAGCCTATTGCCGTTTTTCGGGCACAATTCCAGACTCCGTGCTGCTACTGAGAATTTCGTAATAGAAAAACCCAATAACACTTTGCCTGACCCGGGAATCGAACCCAGGACCTCTAGATCGCACGGCACATATTCGTGCCGCGAGACCACAAGGCAGTCGTAAGTAAATAAAAGAGTAAATATGTTTTTAAACTTCTTATTTCAGAATCCCGCGAATCTGCGTTCGTCCATGCATTATCTTCAGCAGCACTGGCGCATGCAGTAGCTCGGGCGTGTAGTCGGGGAGAGCTGAACGAGTGCTCGTGTGACTCCAGGGTCAGAAAGAGGACGCCGAGACACTGGCAGTGGGGTGGTTGTTCTGAGGCAAGAAAACCTGACTGTTTGAAAGTCAAAATTTTTATTTTTATAGTCTTTTACAAAATCTTGTGAATCGTATTTATTAAGCTGATTCGAAATGTGTTACAACTGTTGGAAAAACGCGATCCTAGAAACTTCCTCAGTATCACATAATGTTTGCTATTATCATAATAGTATTTTTATATTATAGTTTTTTCCTGTATTTACTATGCTTTATCAGGTTCGGCGCTAGAATACGCATTTCTAGTACATTTCCTTTTAGATTTTAGAATTAGACATCTCCGTGGAGCAGTTGGCTAGCACCAGCTTGTAAACGAAAGGTTGCGGATTCGATCCCCACACCGAGATAAATGTTTGGGTGATCCACAAATATTTATTTCAGATCTTTGTGTTTGTGAGATCGAAATGTCCCTCGTAGTTTCTGAAACCCACAACACATGATGAACACATTAATCATTTTGCGTTCAATTTAATTGATTAACCATAAGACTTCCCTCTCATTTACAGAATTTCCCTGGTACATGGTAATGTTTTATTTTTTATGTCAACAAAACTTTAATTTCGTAATATTTAACAGACTTAAATAAGAAATACACCCAACAGTGACATACACAGTTCTGATACCTAACTAGGATACAAGTCCTGTGTGGTGTGTATCAGAAACTACGAGAGTTTTTCGGTCTCACAAACACCTATATCCGAAACAAATATTTGTGGATCACACAAACGCATTTTGGATTTCGCAAGCTGGTATCTAGCCAACTGCGCCACGGGGCTGTCAACTACTTAACTGTAATGTATTGTATTATTGATATTAATGTCATATTAAATGATATTTTTCAGGACATACGATACGGTGAGATGTACAGCCGTGACTTCGTAGATTCTCGCGAAGACAAGAGCACTGATGAAGGCCTCATGAATCTCCATAACAACGAAGCAGGACGAAGGGTAAGTATAGCCATTTTAACCACAAAATGCACGATTATTTTGAAGCAGTAAACCGTCATCATCATCATCAGCAGCCTTTCTTACGTCCACCTAAATGCGTCCAAGACTATATTCCTGATGAATTGTTTAACGAAATGTAACTGCAGGTACAACTAGCAAAATTTATAATCATACATATGACTGCCTCGTGGTCTCGTGGCACAAGTATATGCCGTGCGATCTAGAGGTCCTGGGTTCGATTCCCGGGTCGGGCAAAGTGTTATTGGGTTTTTCCATTAGGAAATTCTCAGTAGCAGCACGGAGTCTGGATTTGTGCCCGAAAAACGGCAATAGGCTCGCCCCCTATTACGTGGGACTGATACGTACCTGGCGAAATGTGGGTGCAGAAATGCACCTCTGCTTACCTCTTCGGGGAATACAAGCGAGAGGTTATGTATATATGTATATACATATGTATTAATGCTTATCAAAATCTACTCAGAATTCACTTTTTGATATCTTAGGCACGGAACAGCTGTGATGAAGCCTGCACATCTAAAAGTTCTTAGGAATTTCTTAGGTGTGTAGTCCGCCAACCCGCACTAGGCCAGCGTGGTGGACTAAGGCCTAAACCCTTTTAGTTGTTGAGGAGGCCCATGCCCTGCAGTGGGACGTATTTGGTCTGATAATGATGATGATGATGATGATCATCATCATATTACACATGCACATCATATTACACGTATTACACAGGCAGTTCGAGGCCGCATGCAGCGGGTGTGTAAATGCCACGGCATGTCCGGTTCATGCTCGGTGCGGGTCTGTTGGCGCCGACTGCCGCAGCTTCGTGTAGTCGGCGACGCGCTCTCCACCAAATACGAGGGCGCTTCACACGTCAAGGTAAATCAGGTACAGTTGGTATCATTAACATTAGTAGAATAACATGTAGTGTAGTAGTATCGTCTTGGTACGCGATTTTTAATTTTCTAATTTGACAGCATGTAGCTGAAAGGATCATTGTTGGCTGTGTAAATTATAGCAATTAATTATCGTTTGTATGCTTTTGTAAATTGGCCAACAATAAAATCTTTTCTTTCTTAGTTTCTGATACCCACGACACAAGTTTTGCATCTCAGTGTGGGGTCAGAACAATGCACATGTGTGATTGTTGGGTGTATTTATTTGTTTAATTGTATCATTGATTTCAATGGAGTAAAATGTGATAGTTACTATTGTAGTACAAAGTTTATAATCATTAACCTTTATGGTTAATTTGTGTGACTTATTTCGCGTTGATTTTACGATCTTTGGAGACAATCTAATTTAATCATTAATATTTATAGTAGAAATTATGCTGGTTTTAATTGTTTCACCGAATTCGTTCGCGTTGACCACAGACAACCTAACCTATAGACTCCGCTTCTATTAATTTTAATATATAAACAAAATCGCTAAATCGTGGCGGGGTACGGGGGCAGTCGGCTAGTTTTCATTGGACGCTTCAAGACACTGATAACATTCTAGTGCGCACTAGAGATGGGATAAACTAATAATTATCGATAATCTACGAAGTTTATAGTATAAAGGAAAAATAAAAAACATATTAATTTTCATAGTCAAAGTCAAAGTCAAATTATCTTTATTCAAATAGACTTTTACAAGTTCTTTAGAATCGTCAATTTTACACTTTTTTTTAAACTATTGCCGCTTCGCAACGTGTTATCGCTGTGGAGAAGAAACGGCAAGAAACTCTCTCAGCAACACGACATGTCGGTTTTTCTTTAAAAAATAGCAATATATGTTTTTTTCATTACAGTATTTCAATTTTACATTATAAATGTCATTATGATACAAACTGTAGCAACAAAACAAAACTCCAATCAATTTACTTACTCCCAAGGCTTATTATCTTCAATAAACTCTGAAATTTTATAGTATGCTTTTTTATAAAGCTTATTTTTAATTGATTTCTTAAATTTTGTCAAGGGAAGCTCCCTAAGAGCCTTCGGAAGTTTGTTATAGAAGCGTATACATTTCCCCATAAAAGAGTTATTAACTTTCCGGAGACGAGAAAATAAATATTCGTTACGAAAGTAAATATTCATCAATTAAAAGTAAATATTATTTATCAACTATTGACTTCTAAAATGTATTAATTTTGTATAAACTCTCCTTATTGATTTTGATTCAGTTTTTTTTGTTAAATAAGCCAAACGTATGTCGATATATTTATTAATTACGCATTTTATTAAATCAATCAAATGATTGACGTTTTCAAAGTCAAACTGATGGTGCAGTAAGTCGGGGAATAATTCTAGGTTTGCTAAAGAATTCAATGTTTTACAAGAAAGATACATTGGATAGCTCTTTGGTTTATTAAATTTCAAATTATTATTATTTATTCAGTTTCAAATAGAAAACGTCGAGATCTACCAACAATTCGGAAACAATCCCCAGTAAAATGTCGCGAACAAATAACGTGATTTTTTCCAGGAAACCAATTATCATCTCGTTTGGTAGCGTCAATCCATTTTTTTTTCACTTCAGGGCACTTGGGAAACCTTTTGAACAACAGACAAACAACGATATACAGTCTATAAAAATATCGATCTCAATATTATTTGTCGATAAAACAATAATTATATTGTGTCTCATTACTAGTCTGCGTGTCAAAGAGAGAGCGAGATAATGTTATATGAATTCAAATAAGAAAGAAAGAGATGCAAATACGACTTAAACGCGAGAATTTTTAATATTTTATTTTTAGTATATAGTTATTTTAGTGATTAATGAAAGAATAATAACTTACCTGTGAAATGTAATACCATCTTTTGCAAGACTAGATGTTGTGCTGCTCTTTCCACAAAATTTCACTGAACAATACGGCATTATGACAGTTAATATTTTTAAAACAGGGACTATATGTCACTGCGACACTCGGCGGCGGAATGAGTCACGTTAAGGGGCGGGGCCGGCGGTTATGTCGTGTCAGAGCATAACGTCGGCGAAAGCATGTCCCCAGTAATGCGTCGTCTATAGGTTAGGTTGTCTGTGGCGTTGACGTAAGAGTATAAATCTAGAAAAATTCAGTCCGATTACTCGTAAATCATAAAAATTGACTTTAGAAAATAATATTTAGGTAGTTTTAGTATTTAAAAGAGGTACAATTTGTGTCTTTAACATTTAATAGAAGTAGTGCTAGCTTTATTTGTCCCATTGACTTTATTTCCGTCGACTTAATAATCAAATCTAGAGTAATCAATTCTACGAGTAAATGCATCATTAACAATAATTTGTGCCAGTCGTCCACTTTAGTATGAGGTCCAAGTATGTTTGTTGGATAATTCAGGATAGATAAATCAGATAATTCTTTGCATTATCCTGGGATAAAATTTGTGTTAGTTACTAAATATGTCCCATGACGTAATGGTAGGAACCATTTTGATCATTGTTTCTTGCAAACGAAAAAGTGTTTTGAAACAAATTCAATAGTTATCATGTGTTTCATTTCTTTGATTTGTAATAACAAAATATTTTTTGTTGTCTTAGGAAGTGATGTTCTATATATTTTAGGAAATTCAAAATTTGCCTTTTTTCTGTGGAACTCAAGAGTCCTTAATAATGCCAAAGATTTTCTATTTTACGTAATATTAAACTAATCTTTGATTGCCTTTATAAGATTTATAAATTAAGTCCTATCTTATCATATGGAATTCCGTATTACGAAGTTTAATATTTACAATCTTTTTTTATTAATAGGAAAATATTTTTACTAATTTAAAATTTTTTTTAGTCTTTCTATGCTTTTTTATCTTAGGCTATAATAGTTAATATTTTACTTAACCATATTATAGTTTAACTAATAACTAAACCTATTAACTATTTTAGCGCAAGATGGCTGACATGATGCAGTTTTTTTGATTTCATATAAATTTCTCACTTCCTTGTGGTCGCGCGGCACAAGTTTGCGTCGTGTGATTTAAATACATGTAATTCCCACATGCTTTTCTGCAGCCAAAAATAATTAGGACTATAATCATTTTATTTGTGAATAGTTTGAATAAATTTCATTAAATCTCATGAAATAATTGCTATTAGGTCATCAGTGTTCAGTGGTGGTAGTAATATTTCGAGATAGTGATTTATTTTTCCTATAAAATGATGCAGATAATTTAAGACCAAATTTTACAATTTCAGGTAGTGGAGCGCAAAAAAGGCAAGAATATAAGAAAACTGCGTCCTCTCCAACCGGATATGAAGAAACCGAACAAAACCGACCTGGTTTATTTGGAAGATTCTCCTGATTACTGCGAACCAAATGACGAGTGAGTTTTTCTTTCTTCTTCTTCCTAGTCGTTTCCTCATTACTGAGGGTCGTGACCACCATGCGTGTGGCTCTCCTGTACACTTCGCACCACCTTCCTCCAGGCATTCCTATTTTCTTTCTAATTACAGATTAATAATGATCTTCTTTTAACACATTGCTTCTAAATTACTAAAATTAAACATTACAGAGCTAGAATGTAGTTTTTACGTGAAATTTCATATTTTTGACATTACAAAAATGTTTCTTAGAACGTTGCCTATTTGTGTCCTGAAATTTCACACTATTTATCACCTAAAGACACTGAGACAGCCGTTATGTTAAATCCAGGGTGGGTATCTCTCTACATGCCAAAATGTCACCAAAAAACTAATATACAAACTAACAAATTTTCAAAGTGTGATAAAATTCGTTCGTAGTCATAATTTGTGTTCGTAGTAACTTAGCTTGCCTTACTTGATTTAATGCATGAATAATATGAAAATATATGATTTTCAACGTTTTTCGGATTGAAAACTTCGGTCATCTTCATAAAGTAAGTTTACATTATTAATAAAATTACTTTGTTCTTCCAGACTTGGAATCCTGGGCACTCGTGGGCGTACGTGCAACAGAACATCTGCAGGTCTGGATGGCTGCAGATTGCTGTGCTGTGGTCGAGGGTACCAAACCCGAGTGCGGGACCACGAAGAGAAATGCCGTTGCAGATTCGTGTGGTGCTGTCGAGTCCACTGTGAACTGTGTCGGTACAAACGCGATCACCACGTATGCAACTAGATCAAAAAATGTTGAACGCGTTACTGATTTTACCACTTCGATGCTAAACATAATTTCTGTTCTAGAATTAACAGTTGTTCGGAGGAGGCAGGATGAAATTCGATTGTAGACTTATTTTCTGCAAGTTGATATTGATCTTGATTAATCAGTGTTATCTAATTGGTATCACAATTTTGTGAAAGCCAATTGAAATTCCTGAGAAATTAGTCCGTTTCTTGTGAAATTTATCAGTTCAAATTGTTTTGTTGTAAACTTTGCATGGAGATTGAAACTTCAATGATTAACTAGTTTGTAAAAGTAATTAATATTCTCAGATGTAATTGTGCAGGAATGAAAAATATTATTAAACCATAATTCAATTAAATGAAAGAAATTACTTTATGAATCAATTTTAAAGTGATCCGAATATAAAAATTTGACGTAAGTAACTGGTCAAAATATTGAAGTAAAAAAAATTATTTAACGCACGCAATGATTTGAAACTGTAATTCTTCCTTTCGATTCATTTCCAATGAGAAATTTTAAAAATAAGAAATATTCTAATAGAAATAGAGGCGTTTACTTACTTTGAAGGCAAAAATTTCTAAACTTAATTTACATGTATTGTCCAAACCAGAAACAACGAAACGAAAACGATTTCATATTGAAAATATCGATTGTATATTTCCTACGATCGTTGAGAAGGCGATAAATAATAAAATACTAGTTCTTCTAGGCATAGTTGAACACGCAAATATTATTCTAATAATAAAATAATATTATTTCATTGCAATTAATTTAACGTTAAAACCAATGAAAAAGTATATTGATAATGGACTGAATAATTTTTTAAACATTAGTATAAACGAGCTATGTTTCGAAATATAAGCTTTAAATTTATTTACAGTATTACTAACTTATTTTAATTTACGCGTTTCATGTACAAAAATGTAAATATTGCTTTCGTTAAGTAGGTTTTAAGAAGTTATTGATTTTAAGGCGAAATTTTTATTTTTTCTATTTTTTATTTAATTTTATTGGTGTGATGGGCAATGGTGACAGATAAGACACTAATACGTAACCACCAAAATTCTCAATAACATTGCACCAATTTTCAAAATCCATCCAAACCATCAAGCTGTGGAATGGTTTGCCGGCTCACGTGTTTCCTCCTTCCTATGATCCTGGATCCTTTAAGCGAAGCGTGAAGAAGCATTTGTACGGGCCGGCATGATTATGTCGACCAGCGGGTGACCATATCGTTTCTCGCTGGTCGGTATTAATTTTTTGGACTCCATTGTGCTTACCATCAGGTACAGTGGAGTCACTTTGCCGTGCCAGAATAAAAAAAATAATAAAAAAACAGTTAATGGATGATGTTCCTAAAGTTTCTTTGGTACATAATCATTATTTTGCACAACCATTGCCCAATAACATCGAAGCGTTGTGTACTTAATGCACAATTTAATTTTCTACCTCATGAGGCAAAAATTTCGTTCAAACCTATTGTTTTTTTTTAATTTTAGCCCTAAGTTTATATTAAGTCGTTGTAAATATCACATGGTTCATATAAGTTAGGTTTATTAACTTATTGCGTCTGGATATCGGATTATATCGAATCTTAAAATGCTTCGTGTACTGCGTTTAACTAAAACATTTTTACTGCAATCCACGTTTGTTTATAATTCGATATTCGCACATTAGATTGTGATGGCTTAACATTTAGTGTTCCGTAGCTTTTCATGGTCATTAAAAATGTCTCATACATTATAATCTTAAATGTAAATACGCCATTATGATATTGTGTATCATATTTAGTTGTATTCGTGTCGATGTTTATATTAAGGTCGTTTTGGGTGAAGCCATTTTTGGACTCTTGTTGGTGAATTTACTTAAATTAACTTTTTAATAGTTAATTTCGTTGGGCACCAACGTATTTTAAGCAATGCTGTAACGAATACTACAATTAAAAAGTGATAACATACATATGTAAGTTACAACCTACCAGTATATATCGAACAAAAATCTATGGGATTTTTAGTTAGTCAATCAATTGACTGATTATTTTATTGAAATAAAATGGGATGCAAGGGAAACCACATTTTTTTGGTGTATTCATCAATAATCTACCAAAAGTGGCGTCACGCGAAATGTAAACTTGCCAATTTTCTACGTGTTAATATTGCGAAATATTGTAATTGAAACCTTCGTATTAGATAAGATACTCCTTTAATCTAGATGTCACCAAATTATTCTCTATGTACTTAATGAAGACGGGGTGTGTTGGGTTTTAGACTGATTTCTGAGTCGCACATTTGGCAATATTCCGATATTACAGGTCCCCTGCCTTACGCAGAGGAACTGTCAAAGATCACAAAAGTCTTTGAAGGCAGGTTGCTTCGAATCGAATTCGAATTCGATCGCTGTTGAAATTTGTAGAAGAGACATCATATCGCACTTCTTATACAATAGTGTTTAAAAATCAAAATGAAAAATTCATCAGAATTAACAAAAATTGAGCTTTAACTTACTATTAATTTAAAATTGAACGAAGTGCTTTATTAGTAAATTTGAAAGAATTATGACTACTTAAAAATTTATAATTAAGTTATTTCACGTTCGAAATATTTTGAGTTACAATAATTATAGTATTATATATGGCTGATGATAAAGCTTAATACAACCTATAGGAATTAGATCATTTATTGTAATTTAAAATTATTAGGACCTGCATTATAGTAATTTAAATTCTCCAACAAAAGATAGATTAAAAATGACAAATGACAAATTGACAAATGTGCGATCAAGAACAAGAATCAAGAGTTGTTATTTTAACAGTCACATGAACTTTTTAAAATGTTATTGTGTTTTAAGTAATCATTGATGCTGTGAATGAAGTTAACATTGATGAGTTCATTTCGCGGAAGAAAATCTTAGTAGCACGCAATAATAATAATAGTGAAACATTATGAACACAACTAAAATAAAATAAAATAAATTTCGACATGTGCTGCCCTACAATGATAATTAAATCATTAAATCTTATTTGAAAGAAAGTACTAGAACTGTCCGATAAAGGATTTTTTAAGCATAAATTCTATCTGATAATCAAATGATTCGTTAAGATAAGATATTTTTCTTCGAAATGAAATTTGCATGTAATGTTCAACCTTTCTTCTGCGATATGGGATTTTGTGGTTGTAAGTTCATACCATGTGGTGAAGCGACTAGACTACCGTTTTTGGATATAAAATAATTACTTATTGACCTAAATGCAATAAAGTAAATGTATTAGATTCAGCTGTTTTTTTCATTGTCTTCATTTTGACTTATTACTGCAATATAAATCTTAAGAAAGTTGATTTTTTAATACTATAGATCCAAAAGTATAATATTTTTGGTAGGGGTTCATTATAAAATACACATACCTACAAAGTCAAAGTCAAAGTCAAAGTCAAATAGACTTTTACAAGTTCTTTTGAATCGTCAATTTTAAGCTATTTTAAACTAAACTATTGCCGCTTCGAAACGTGTTATCGCTGTGGAGAAGAAACGGCAAGAAACTCCTTACACCTGTATTTCCCGAATAAACAAACACTTTGCCCGACCCGGGAATCGTACCCAGGACCTCTAGATCGCACGAGATATACTTGTGCCGCGAGACCACGAAGCTGTCTTATTATAAAATCTGTATATTAATTTATTGTGGTATAATAAATAATAATAATAATCTTTATTCATTAACAAGTTTTTACAACAATTATAACAATGTTAGGGCCTCCTTTTAAGTATTTCTATACTTGTGCTAGAAGACCCTAGAACTAGAAGGTATAGATTAGTGGAGTCCTAGTTTCGGTTGTTAACATTATTATTTTGATTTACTTCTTTGTTAAAAAATACAACATCAAAATAATTGTTAAAATTTGTATTTTATACTCATTTGAATTGTACAAATAATAAAACGGATTACCAGTACGCGAAAAAAATACTGCTATCAAATACTTGTTCCAATTCTAATCAATCATGGCAATCTTTGTAATTGTCCACGTAATGATTTGTAATTGCGATTACGGCTGAAATCATTTGATATTGAATATTTTCATCTGTTTTTTCTGCATTAACATTGATAACGTCAGACAAAAATGTAGGGCGTGATATGATAAAAATAATTAAAATGATTACTGAGAAATAAAACAGAGAGAAATTTGAAAATTTAACGATGCAAGGTACATATTCAGTTTATAGAAGTTGCTGTGTCCATTTCCATCTTTGATTACTGATTTTAGACGATTTTATATCAAAAGGATTTTATTAAGTTATAATTTCGTTTCTCAATCACGTTAAACCTGTGGGAGAGATTTTGAAGAAATTTGGAACACAACTAGTTTTATTACTTTCATAGATAGGTTACTTTTGTACTTGAAAAATGTTAGATTCCATTGAATAAAAAACTAACATTCTTAATTTGGCAAAAGTGTGTTAAAATTTATGGACTGTAGAATTAGTTATAACTAGAAGAATCATAAGCTAGTTCGTATAAAATTATTTGTACAAAAGCGCTATGCAAAGAAAAACTCGTATAATTTATTAAATTACTTTATTTTCAAATCATTCTCCAAGAGGATTGCCAACCCATGGGTAATTTGCTGGGCATGTGTTGCAGATTTGAAGCCAGTAGGTATTCTGAAAAGAATAACAGAGACATTAAATTTAATGTCTACAGGGTGTATAAAGACAGTGATCAAAAACTAAGACAGGCTATAGACACGGTGATTACAAATACCGTGACAAAAAAATCCCGAAAAAATTAATAAAAAATAAGTTTTCCTAACAACTACATACTTTTAATACTCGTTGTTTTAAGGAAAACGTATTTTTTTATTTTTTTCGAGATTTTTTTTAATGTCATATTCAAGACACTTGGTGAACTAAGTCTTCCCGTAAAGAATAAGACCGAGATGGTTGGCTTTTACTTGGGGAGGCTTACGTTCAGCAGTGGAATATATAAAGTCATAAAATTAAAATCCTGGGTTATTTTATTTGTACGATATTGGTAAATAAATTATCAGGCTTAATACATTTGCAACACCTAAATATAAAACAACAGTTTTTGTATGATAGTGCATTATGATAATGAGTTCACAAAAATATATATTACGCAAAGATAGGAAATTGAATACGACATCCAACTGTTATGATCGAAAACGTTTCAAGGCTCAATGAAATTATTATTTACAACTTTATTGTACACGATAAGCAATACGATGAAACTCAAGGGAGTCTCTTACAGACAACTATAATATGGATATGAGTGGCAAAGAGAAAGAAAAAACTGCTCAAGGTTTACTAATATAATTATAAATTACCTACGAAAATATGCGGGTTATAGGGATATCGTCACTTTCCATCAGGATGCTATGTAGGATCGCAAATACCGTAGGTTTATTTAACGACAGTATTTCGTATATTGAGATAGATCTTTGTAGTTCGAGCGTCGACCTGTTTGACGGAATAATGTCAGCTGGTGAGAAGTTCTCCCCAGTCAATACTCTATTTTGACTGCACATACTATCAGGAGCCAGTATAGTGACGTAAAATATACAAACAAATACACATACATAAACACTCACACTTTTATCTCCCAAATTGTAGGCAGAGGTGGATTTCTACAACCACGTTTTTTCAAGTGTTCTGACACAGATTGTTTTTGGGGAATTAGGAATTTCCTAATGGAATACCTAATAACACTGCCTGACACGAAGATAGAACTTGGGACATCCTAATCGCACGGCTCACACTTGTTCCGCGAGACAACGAGACAGTTCGTTATGAACAAATATTTCCCATGTATTTGTTAGAGATCCTTAGAAACTCAATGTTAGTCATAAATTTTTTACTGACCGCGTTGTGTTCGCTGACAATTTGGCACGAGGAAGGTTGGCAAATGGTCGCAGTGAAGGATCTGCAAGCTCTCGACCTGTATTCGTTGACAGGCACTGGATTCTTGACCCAGTCGATGACTTCAGAAGCATTGACCTGAGAAAGTGATTGTTAGATTTAAAATATTTATGTTATTGCATTCTAGATAAATAGTAAAGGTAATTCCAGACCTAACAACTGTGAGAAGCAGTCTAGAAAGGCAAAATGTTACTATCTGCATCACAAATATCAGAAAATAACATTGGAGTTGGCAAGATTAGCTACTATAACTATCATCAATAGAGAGCCATTAGGTCGAATATCACGATAAAACTAATTTGAAAAATCAAAATTATGGTCAAATTCTTTTTGCACATTTATTATTGATATTATTTATTGTAAACATCTCCAAACTGCCATCATATCGATAAATTATTGGGAAACTAGAAACTATTTGATAATTTAATGTATTACCATCAGGTGCCAATAGCGTTTACTTTGCCATGATAAAAAATCAACTTACCATAAACACGTCACTAAGGTTGTTGATGGTGTCCAAGAATCTCCTCACTGCATTGTAAATAGCAGGGTTTGATGCGAGATACCATTCGTGGACGTAAAATCCAAAGGGGGCTCTGTTGTTGAAGTAGTGCCTCTCGAAGTTCTCCATGATGAATTGGTACCAGGCGTTTTCGTCGTTGCGGTCAGGGCTGTAATGGAAATACATGGTCAAATTGCTGGTATAGGCAAGAAGTCCATAAAGTATGTTGAAAGGGAAAAGTAATTTTTCAACTTTGAAGACGACAGACCGTTACAAAATTATTTGATAAGCCAAAATTGGGTAAATATAGTTTCTGTTTGGGTATCGTTGATTTAAATTAGGATGAGGCCTGAGATTGTAATTCTGTAGTAAATTAGAAAAGGGAATTTAATTAACATAGTCAATGAATCAACAGTTTTAAAACGAAATTTACAAAATAATATTCAGGCTAATATAAATAATGTCCCTTTCATTACATTTATATATTGTCAATACCTACAGAATCATAAGTAAATGAGGATGAGCCTATTGCTATTTTTGGAGCATATTTCTAGACTCCGTGCACCTACAGGAAGTTTTGTAATGATCAGTCAAGTATATCACCCAAGATGGGTCACTAAACGTATGACAACGAGAATTTAAATACATACATACATAAACTCACGCCTGTGTACCCCGAAGGGGTAGGCAGAGGTGCATTTCTGCACCCATATTTCGCCAGGTATGTATCAGTCCCACGTAATAGAGGGCGCGCCTATTGCCGTTTTTCGGGCACATTTCCAGACTCCGTGCTGTTACTGAGAATTTCCTAATGGAAAAACCCAATAACACTTTGCCCGACCCGGGAATCGAACCCAGGACCTCTAGATCGCACGGCACATACTTTTACCGCGAGACTACGAGGCAGTCGAGGCAGGAGAATTTAAATATATTTCTTTTAAAACTATAGGAAAAATATACTTACAAGTTGGCGCAAGCGTCGACCATGTTGCAAGGGAAACCGTTAGGGTCAATCCAGGTAACCATGGGAAATACCCAAGTGCCGGGAATTGAAGCGGTGGGGCATGGAGGGATTATGCAGTCTTGTATAGATTGGTAGTCCAGAGTATAGGGCCAGAGACCAGGGGATCTGTGTTGCATAGTTGGCCAAGAATGATCAAAGAGTAAATCGTAGTCCTTCATCACTTGGAAACTTGTGTTACCAGACATTTGTAGGAAAGGAAGGCGGACACCTGAAAAAAGTATATCTTAATATTTTATAAAAAAAAACAGCTTAAAGAATTAAATACGATATTAAAATAGTTATATTGATACATTAAATTAATATCAGGCCCGTATATTGTGACAACAAGGATAAGCGTAATCATTTCTCGATAGCCGTCAAAATTTAGATAATTAAAATAGTAATAACATGGTAGCGATATTATAACCATAAAAAATGCATTCTATAAAGCGAAAGGAACTGTGAAATTTTCACACCTAAGCCACTGGACTGAATAAAATATTTTTGGTATGGAGATAGTTAGGACCTAGGAAAAAGGACATAGGGTACTTTTTATCCTAAAGAAATGGCGTTTGCTGGGAATTAGCACAGAATTCAATTTATTCCCGACCGGGGAAGGGCCACAAAGCGAGTATTAATTAAATGAATTGCGCAGTGGAAATTTTACTTTGTATAATTTAATATTTTAAGAATTAAACAGTTATAACGGGTGATTATTGTTTACTAAAATTCTGGATATATTTAACACAAAAATCTTACCTTTGACTTCCGTAGCAGGGATGTTAGCAAAATGAGCCATCTGAGCTTTCTGGTCCCCTATTTCCTGTGCAATTTCTTCGTATCTTGCCCAAGCCCACCAATCCTGAGGAGTTCTGTGGGAGATGGAGTGGAGGGCGATCTCATAACCCTGGTTGTAGAGCTCGTTGACGAGTTGGTAGTTGGTGTACTCATGGCTTACGTAGAAGGTGGTGCCGGCAGGGCATCCATCGAAGTTTCGACGACCGTAGAGCAATCTGCGGTAGGTCTCGATGTTCATGATGTTGACGCCATCGTCGAATGTCAGGGAGACGAACTGGGATTTAGAAATATATAATTTAAATAACGAAAGAAAACGTTTGAATTTTCAGAAATTCGTTTCGTAATGTCGGCTACGTATCAAAGCATAAATTGTCAATTGTAGCATTAAGCATTATAAGAAATGAATTGAGGAATTTTGGATTAGTTTTCACATACATAAACTCACGCCTGTATTCCCCGAAGGGGTAGCCAGAGGTGCATTTCTGCACCCACATTTCGCCAAGTATGTATCAGTCCCACGTAATAGGGGGCGAGCCTATTGCCGGTTTTCAGGCACATTTCCAGACTCCGTGCTGTTACCGAAAATTTCCTAATGGAAAAACCCAATAACACTTTGCCCTACCCGGGAATCGAACCCAGGACCTCTAGATCGCACGGCACATACTTGTACCGCGAGACCACGAGGCAGTACAAGTTTTCATCATGCATATTACACAGTGATCTGTTGCTACTATGTTATCTGGAAGTGACTGGCTGAGGATCACTACTAATAGATTAGTCGAGACATCCATTAAACTTAGTCTAAACATTAGCTCATAATTATATCCCTCGGCTGATCACGAGCGCTATTCACAGTTTAGGTATTGTTCGAAATTTTTGTGAAGAATTTTAAAACACGTAGGTTTCCCATATCCATCTTAGTACACGTTTTATTCCAAATAAAATATTAAATTAGGTATCCTGAAAAACGAAAACCATTAATAAAATATTCAGTTATTAAAAAATATATATCTTTTAAAATATCTGAGAATTTCCAGTGGAGACTTGAATAATCATTTACCATGTTATTTCATTTAGTAACATGCTATAGACATTGGAAGGGAAGTAGTTATAATATGAAAAATAAGTTGAATTCCACGGGATACATGGAGAGGGTGAGAAATTATAGTATTGATTGTAATAGTTACAAAAAATAACACTTTGGCGGAGATAAAACGGACCGCTGAAACGTATGCAGGTAGGCTTAATGCCTGTCATCATCAATGTCGCGGGGTTTTAGTCGGTATTACGGCGCAATTATTTTTGGTAGGGACCCGGCCCAGCGGCCGCCCGCAACAACCACGGGCGGTAACATCTATGCTGGGTCGGAAGGCACCGGTGAGTCCGACACACCCTCGCCCCTCCGGGGGTGGGATGGTCCGTAAATGGATTTTCCCCGCGGAAAAAAAAAAATAGGTAGGCTTAATGCCTGGAAAAAAATCTCCATGAATAACAAAACATCAAGTTTTACATCAGTTTTTCATGTAAGAACCGTTCTAACTTCAAAAATCTCGTTCTTTCCAAAGCATTAACATACATCGTCTTACCTGAGGGGTATTCCTCGGAGTTAATCCTCCGGGAATATCTGTCGAGGAACAACTACAGTCTGGGAGCTGGCAGGCTTCTTCGTCGCATTCTGTTGCCGAGGGAAGCTCCTCAACAGCTACTGCCACTGCTGCTAAGGCAGCCACTAAAAGAAACCACTTCATTACTGACTGTTGCGCAACTATAGAAAAAAATCTAACACATTCAATATATAGGCTTTATCTCCAAATCATAAGTTGGGGGTTTATCGATTTACGTACTGCATGTCCTTAGATGGCGTATCTTTTTATTATTGTGTTAATTGATTGGATAATCGGCAAAAAAGTTTTTGATTTTTATTTTTATTATTAGCATATTTAGTGCTGGTCCAATTACTATAATGATGTTATGATTAAATACATTTAATTTCTCTAAATGTTACTTAAAAAGGAAATATAATAAACAATCCACCCAACAAGTACACATTGCACGTACATTAAACGTGAGTAAATGTTGAATTGGAGTAAAATTATAAATTTTATTTTGATCAAAAAATATAAATAGCTTTTTTCCGTAGTTTTCTGACTGTTAAGTTAAAAAGGAGGTAAGAAATGAAGGTATGTATCAGAATCAATATACAGGATGTATTCAGACGTCAAAATTTTTATTCTTTGTCGGGATTTTCTTTAACGCCAAGGGGTTTGTAATCACCTGTACTGTAACTGTAAACAACCAAACTTGTTTAGTCTTAACTAACAAAATGTAATCATCATCATCATCATCATCAGCCCAAATACGTCCCACTGCTGGGCACGGGCCTCCTCTACAACTGAGAGGGTTTAGGCCTCAGTCCACCACGCTGGGCTAGTGCGGGTTGGCGGACTACACACCTAAGAAATTCCTAAGAACTTTTAGGTGTGCAGGTTTCATCACGATGTTTTCCTTCACCGTTAAAGCAAGTGATAATTCATTGTGAATACACACGTAACTTCGAAAAGTCAGAGGTGTGTGCCTGGGGTTTGAACCTGCGACCGCCGAAATTCTCGACCGTGCGCCTAAACCGTTGTAACCGGTGTTGGCGGGGAGCCGGTCTAATTCCCCGCCACAGAAGAAGCCAACTCACGGGCTGAGTAAACTGAAGTAATATGTGAAGTATACAAAATGTAATATATAGTATAATTGATTACGTTACGTGGGATTCATAAATATAATTTAACAAAACAAAAAGTAACAATTATTTTTCAGTATGAAAGAATGATCGATACGAGTATTTTACAACAGTAACTACTAAGAGTAGGCGCTCCTGCGCCGTTTTTTTTATTACCGGGTCCGGTGGGTGCGTAAAAGGGCACCGGGCCCGGCCAGTTTGCAATCTCTAGATATGACGGAGTACCTAAAACTGTGTAAAGTTTTTTTTTTAATGTGTAATATACTGACATAAAAAAATACATGAAAAACTGTCTGAATGAGACGATATTGCTTGCACTGTCAAAAAGTCATCAGATCTTATGAAGAACTAAGCTTACCCTAACTTCACAACCTTTAAATTTTAGTCAAAATATAGCCTAGCAAAACAGCGCCATCTATTATAATCGGTCGTCAAAATAAAACAACGGAAAAGAAAATTACTACTTTATAAAAAAATATTATTATTAAACCCGAGCACCAAAGTCTCTATCCTAGTTTTTTAGTATTCAAAATGAAAGAAACAGGGCGTGTTAGAAGATTCAAATTCTAATTTATTAGGTCTTCCGGTTAATTTTGAGGGATATATTAAAAACGAAATACTTTTGTATTATAAAAAAGATAAATTAATTTTAATTAATTATGCTCCATTGCTAGCTACAACCTTTTGCCATTTTCGGGCAACAAATGAATTCCATAATTAAAAAAAAAAACAATTTTTGAAGCTATTCACCGATTCCTTTTTTGATACATACGATTTTTTGATAAGTGCTGATCTGCAAGTATGTGTTGCATAGGTCGAAATAGATGGTAATCAGAAGGAGCACAATCTGGTGAATTTGCGGCATGCAGGAATCACTTCTCTCTGAAGATCTGAAAGTGTATCTCTTACAGTTTTTGCGACGTTTGACGGCGAGCATTGTAATGCAGTAAAAAAACAGTAGTAAATGGCAAGAGTGATATTTATCGCATTCCATACTTAATCACACTAAAAATTTGCATGGGTACACTATAAATGAGTTACTTCGGATAATAATTAAAGTACAAGCTAAAACGTGCAAGTAATTTGCACCGACGGTGACGCGACAGCTACTTGACACGTTCCCTCAAAACTAACCGGAAGACCTACTATTTTCCTTTAAAGTTTTGCGGTAGGACAAAAGTAAAGTAAAAAGCTATAAGATATAGCTACCCTCAGGTAGACAAGACAAACATAAGGCAAATTAGATTGACGGTCTCTTCCTTCCGGGCATAATAACGTGTCGTCTTGAGGGCTTAAGTACGGGTAAAATGTTATTGGGCTTTTTTATTAGGAAATGTGCCCGAAAAATGGCAATAGCCTTGCCCCCTATTACGTGGACATAATTGGCAAAATGTAGCTACAGAAATGTAATGCCAACCACTTCTGCGAATACAAGCGTGAGTAAGAATGTATGTATGTTTATAATAAAACTCTAGAATTTTATGGAAAATGTTTTATTATTAGTTATTTTTTAATAAATATAAAAGTTATATTCCTAAATATTTATTTTATTGTCCAAGAGGGTTTCCGAACCAGGGGTACACACGGGGGCAGGTGTTGCAGATCTGCATATAGTAGTCCAACTAAGAAAAAAAAAAGTTCAAATTAGTTTTTTTAATGCCATTGATTTGGGTTGAAGACTAAAAGTGTAACAAATGATACAGTTTTTTAATACAAGAATTTTACGCTGAATTGTGGAACTTCTACCTACAATCCTATGTTAGATTAGCAGGTCTAAGGTTTACCCAATTTCTATTTTGTATTTGTTCTGTATCTAACAATGGAATATTACATGAGGATAAAAAATAAATAAACATACAAAGGCGACTATTCACCATAATAACTATAAGAGAAAATGTTTCTAAAATTTAAATATTAAAGTATTTCATCATAAATATCAGTTTATTTATTTATTTACCCTTCATACAATACATGTAAAGGTAGACTTAACGCCTGAGGCATTCTCTGACAGTCGAACCTTTGGTGGTGCAGAGATGATAGGCGTAGGTAAGTTAATAAACTGATTATATTAGATATTGTTGGCAACTCTAAAATAAAATAGAATAAAAAGTGAAAATAAATAATTACTTCGTTATGATCTCCTCTGAGTGGGCCGCAGCTGGCTGCTCTGCAAACCGTGGGCGTAAAGGTCTTGCACGGTTGCTGTCTGTATTCATTGATGGGAAGGGGGTTTCTCATCCAATCAATAACATCGTTAGAGTTCACCTGGAAAAAAATAATTGTGGTTTTGGCTATATTTTTTCTTATTGTCGTATTTAAAAAAAAAATCTGGTCTCTAAAAAAATGTTTTCATTGTGAATTGTCTTCTGTTTTCGTTAAGGTAAATCAGATAGGGCAGTAACAACCTACTTGTTATGGGGCGTAAGAATATGAAGATAAATAAAAATCAGTTACTTTTAAATACGAAATACGTTCGACCCTACCTAGAATCAGAACTCAGATCAAATAAAAACAGCAACTACCTCACTTCCTTCAATAATCAATTTTTAACTAACCAAATACACATCAGGCAAGTTGTTGATGGTGTCTAAGAATTTAATGGTAGCTTCTCGGACTCCAGAGAACGCCCTGATGAACCACTCGTGAATGAAGAAGGGAAACGGAGCACGGTTAGTTAGATAAGTCCTCTCAAAGTTGGTCATGATGAAGTGGTACCACGCATCTGCATCTTCACGATCGGGGCTGAAAGAGAAAAAAATAAAACATAAAATTACATACACTCAGGTCTACGTAGGTGTATTTATATATCCACGGGTTTTGTTCTTAAGTCCCATCTATTAGGAAGCGTGTCTTTTGCCGTTCCTCTAGTACGAGTACATGCCCAGACTTTGTTATGGCTTGGTGAGAATTTTGTAACAAAATAACCAATATCACTTTACGCTACCTGAGAGTCTAAACCGGGCCTTTTTGCCAGCCTCATAAGATTGCAACATTTGGACCATTATGCATTTTAAATAGTTTATGTACTTTTATCTACCCATTTAGAGTCGTTTCATTCAATTCGAGGTCTGTTTGGACACCACCGTGGTTACATCAGGTGCAATGTTTTATATGTATATTGTCTATTATAATTATGATACATATATACATATTAGTATAAAACAAATATACATCCTCACGCCTGAATTCCTTGAAGGGGTAGGTAGACGTGTATTTTAACATCCACATTTCGCCAGGGATGTATTAGCCCCACTTAATAGGGGGTGAGCTTATTGCCGTTTTTCAAGCACATTTCCAGACTGAGAATTTCCTGATGGAAAAGTCAAATGGCACTTAGGCCGTCGCATAAATCGACCTCTAGATCTAGACTGCACGGCCAAACTTTTACCGCAAGACCACGATAAGTACAAAATGTTTATAAAATATTGGTATAAAAATATTGAGAATACTTACACGAAAGGGCAAGCATCGACCATTGAACAAGGGAAACCATTAAGATCAGTCCAGGAAACCATAGGGATAACCCAGGTTCCAGGGATAGAGGCAGTAGGGCAGGGGCCAATAGGGCAATCCTGAGTGGAGGCATAGTCCAGGGTGTACGGCCACAGTCCAGGGCTGGTTTGAGCAATAGTAGGCCAGGAGCAGTCGTATGTGAGTGCATTGTCGGCCATGACATGGAAACTGGTGTTGCCACTGAGTTGAAGGAATGGAATGCGGACACCTGAAATATATCACATCAATGATGATAAAATGTTGTTTGATCAGTTTGCCACAGACCTCTGATTATTCAAAGTATTGAATGACATAATCGTAAGGAAATTTGTATACCATACTTTTTGGAATTGCTAATGACTAATCTATAAGCCTGTATTTGGTTGACGTATTGAACTGAGGCTAGAAATAACCCTTTCAACTGTAAGGAAGGCCCTTGAGCAACAGTGATAGCAATAGTTTAAAAAAAATAAGAAGTGTAAAATTGACGATTCAAAAGAGCTTGTAAAAGTCTATTTGAATAAAGATAATTTGATTTGATTTGATTTGATTTGATATAAATAGGTGAAAAAATTATGTCTTTTATTATGAGCTGATAAAGATGGTATTTGCGTATAACGTGAAGAATTGTATGACTCTAGATTGTAAATGCTCATATTACATATTTAAGTGGATTAAATGTAAATATACCATAACTGACCATGGATAGCATTAATAGGAATATTAGCAAAGTGTGCCATTTGACGTTTCTGGTCTGCGAATTCCTTTTCTAACTCTTCGTAAGTAGCAGTTCTCCAGAAGTCCTGAGGAGTTCTGTGTGTGACGGAGTGGAGAGCGATTTCGAGACCGTTGTTGTAGAGCTCATTGACGAGTTGGTAGTTGGTGTATTCATGGTTGACGTAGAAAGTAGCACCAGCTGGACAGTTGTTCGGGTTTCTGCGATTGAAGACCGTCTCGCGGTATGTTTCGATGTTTAATATATTGACGCCATCGTCGAAAGTTAGCATCACAAACTAGAAAGTATGAAAAAGGGAGTAAATAAGTAAGATTGAATTGCTATATCCAGTGATGGCCTCGAGGTTTAGGCGCGCGGTCGAGAATTTCGGCGGTCGCAGGTTCAAACCCCAGGCACACACCTCTGACTTTTCGAAGTTATGTGTGTATTCACAATGAATTATCACTTGCTTTAACGGTGAAGGAAAACATCGTGATAAAACCTGCACACCTAAAAGTTCTTAGGAATTTCTTAGGTGTGTAGTCCGCCAACACGCACTTGGCCAGACTGGTGGACTAAGGCCTAAACCGTCCCAATTGTAGAGGAGGCCCGTGCCCAGCAGTGGAACGTATTTGGGCTGATGATGAATTGCGAAATCAGACCAACAAATTAAATGTTTCTCTATATTAGCTGATTGAAAGGTGGTATAATGTACGAGTATAATGGTGAGTAAATATTATGGTTTAGTAGAACATTGCTCAGGGATCTCATGAAAAATGTTTCGAAGTGTCAATTATGACAAAAAATTTGCAGATTATATTTTTTCTTACTAGGGTTTCCTAATCAAATAAATTATTTAAGGTAGGTATTTTCGCTTCATGCAATATTTGTTTTGTTCACCTTTTGTGTTGTATTTTCGGCATTGACACATATCTTTTGGAATTAATTGCTTAATCAGATTGATTGCAGTTAGTCATGTGATAATTTTTGAATATTGTATTACTTTTATCTTTTGATTCTTAGTATCAAGGGAAGTGATTTTAATTATCGTATCTTTACGGGGATTATGTGTTTTGTATACGCTGATTTAGTGTAATAATGTTTTTATAATTACGTTATTTGCCAAGATTTAAAACTTCAAACAATTGACGATTCTATCTGTTTTTAAAATTATATAATTGGTTATAGGTTATTTAACGTAGATTTATTCTTATAGAACCGGATAGCAACCCTCATGACGTATGATGGATCATTTTCTGTACAGAGTGTAAAAAACCGCGATCGACTACATAGGTTACGGTGATTTCAAACACATTGACGTTAAAAAAAATCCCGACAAAAAATACATTTTCCTAATCACCACATCACCACATAAGTCGTGATGGCCTCGAGGTTTGGGCACGCGGTCGAGAATCTCGACGGTCACAGGTTCAAACCGCAGGCACACACCTCTGACTTTTCGAAGTTATGTGTGTATTCACATAGAATTATCACGTACTTTAACGGTGAAGGAAAACATCGTGATGAAACCTGCACACCTAAAAAAGTTCTTAGAAATTTCTTAGGTGTGTAGTCCGCCAACCCGCACTAGGCCAGCGTGGTGGACTGAAGTCTAAACCCTCTCAGTTGTAGAGGAGGCTCGTGCCCAGCAGTGGGACGTATATGGGCTGATGATGATGATGATGATGAATCACCACATACATTTAATACTTGTGGTTGTTAATCGTCAATTTTTTTATTTTTTGTCGGGATTTTCTTGCGGTCAAAGTGTTCATCACCGTAACTATTTCTTGTCTTAGTTTTCTTTTCACACCCTGTATATATTTTAGTTGTGAAAGGATCGACTTAATTGCGTCCACCGGTAAGCAATACAGTTTTGAAAACTGTTACGTATCTTCATGTTCAGCAAAAGTCAGTCAATCTAGTCAATAGCGGGCCATGATTTTATAATCCAGTGAATTAGTTTAGAACAATTTTGAAGTCACTAGCAGTTATATACTCTTTCATTTATCTTATCAAAATACAGCAACAATATCATTTATTATTTTACAGATAGTAGACTGTTTTTCTCAGAGTGCTAAATAGTCAATGACCTTTTACTATTTAACTCCAAACAGACTTGTCTTTACGTACTGAAAGTGCTGTATGGTCATAGACTCTTTCACCATTTAACAAAAGCCAGGCTAGTCAAAAAAAGTCAGATATACTGAATAAAAGTACTAAAATTACCGAAAAGGAAAAACGTTGACAATCAAAATCATGGCATTTGTATATTTAGGGGCTTTTGAACGTTCTATGCAATTTTATGCTAAGAAGTTACTTAATGATTTATATTAGTAGAATATATTGTCCAATTCTTGGTTTATAGTTGATCCTGGCCTATTTTGGGCATGCTGTTAATTATGTAAATGATAAATGACCCAATTCATTCACAAAACATATGTAAAATTGACATATAAGTGCAATCAAAATCCTTAATATTACATAAACTGACAAAAGCCAAAGGGAAGATATTTCCTTGAACTAAAAGAAAAACAATAATAATTTACTTTTATCTTATCATAACAATCGTCTGATAATTCGTAGGTCCGCAATATAGATCGCAAACTAATTAAAAATGCCTGTGTTGATGTTGGGTAGCAACAATTGGCTTCACAATAATATACAAATATCTAGAAAGTAATCTTGTATCTAAAGTTTATTTTGAAAGTAAAACAGATTGAGAGTATAGATTACTTAGCGCGGAATCCTTGGTATAGAAGTAAGACAATAAGATATTTAATAAAGCGGCATTAGAAGACTATATTTACGTTATTTAGAATGAAAGATAATGGACATAATGCTTCTCGATTTACATATTACTTATGGTGATGCAGCTAATAAGCCTTCTATTCTTTTTCTCACCCGTTCTATAGAACGCAAACTAAATGATGTCTAGAAGAAAATTCCACCATATTTTAAAATCATCAGTGGTTATTTAAATTAAGATTTTTTTTTTTCAAATTTAAGGGGATCTCGTCTACAACTAGGAGTTGGTTACAACCATAACCATATTTAATTACTTTCTTTGCATTATTTAGTACTATAAATTCAAAGAATGCTTCAGGTGAGCTCTAAAGAGAATTTTCACGAGTACATACCTGAGGAGTGTCTCTAGGATTTAAGTTTCCAGGAATATCAGTCGATGAACATCTGCAGTCTGGCAGCTGACAAGCCTCGCGGTCACATGGCTGTGCCAAAGGCAGTTCGTCGATCTCCTCTTCATCATCAGCAAACGCCACGGCTAGAAGCAATGGCAACAATAGAACTGTCCACTTCATTTTTACTGTTACTATTAGTCTCTGATTACGCTACTACAAACGCAGCTCCATTTTATATGAACTGATTACATCTTTTTGTTTATCATTAAAAAAATTATCTATGCCCCTTTTATTTGGTATCTTATCGAGTGTTTATACTATAGCAGTAGGGACAGTACCCCGAATTGCTGCCTTATTGATAATTAAGGTTCCTATTCTAACGTATTCCAAGAAGTTCGTAAGTTCATATTTCAAGCGTAGGTACACTTCTGATGTTATGTGTGTTTTTATAAGAAAAATGTAAAAAAAATCTGCACATTTAAAAGCTCTTCACATAAAATTTCTCAGGTACGTGTTCCGCCTACCCACAAACCCCCGTATTTTGGGCTGTCATATATAGCAGATAGATGAGAGATGAAATATATATAGCAGAATGATGAGAGATGATGGATGACATTAACTGAGGAGGTCAACGAAATCCCTAAGCTCTTTTAACTACACACTGGAGAATTTCTCCATTCACCACAGTTGATAGCGACCTAAAGAGAAGCTAGAAGTGGAATTTTTTGATTTTGTTTCGGATGCTTATCGCAGTGAGAGCATCAACAAATGGTAAACCAACGTTTATTTTTAAAACATTATATATAATGTGTAAACATTTATTTTTGAATATTTATGGTCAGTGGTTCATTTACAAAAATGCACTACGAAGTGCTAATTTACTCTGATTGGAATTTCCATCAAAGATACAAGTCCGGACGTAAGCAAGTTCTATAATTTTGCATTATTCATTTGTTGTTAACACGTCATATTTGATCGATTTCAATTTAAGTAGGGGAACCCCAAGCTTAGCATAGGGACATAATACAAGCTGAACATTAAGGACATATGCGCTATCATAATGATTATCCATATGTGGATGCATTTATTTGAATTGTTATAAACAATCTAATACAATTGATATAGTACTTGTTAAATCATATCGAAATTCAGGATCAATGATAAAATCTTGGACTTCATTGCTTTGCTTGTTATCTACTGTTTTTTCCTATTCAGCCATTTTATCTTTGTTTATTTCCTTTCATTGATTTTCAGATTGAATCTTTGTTATTATGGTATTAACATTAACGTTGAAACTAAAATTAATTATTCACTAATAATTACCTAAGTGTGAACTGGGTAGTCTATTCGATTACCTTTCGCAATAGAAAGTGATGTCAATAAATGGAGGAAAAAAGGAAAGGTTTTCGACCTGTGGAGGAGCAGAAAAAATACTTTAATAAATGGAACAAACCCTGAAAAAAGAAAGGTTTTCAACCTCTGAAGAAGCAGAAAAAAATACTAATAAAATGAAATAGGAATATTTTATTGTAAAATCCAACCAGGAGTAAGCGTTGAAGTTTTATGTTGCATTACCGGTCCCCGATTGTAACTTATCATTTTATACATACGTACTTCCATAGTACATCTAGGTCTATAGTTTTATCATATTATTTATAATAAATATAGGAGAAGGTGGTAATGTGGCCCCCCACTTTGTTTTTTAAGGTTTATTTCTAAAGTAATGGAATTAAAAATATGGAAAATGTTTTATTGGGTTTCGTATTTATTTGTGTGTACATATCTTACTATGAAACAAAAGAAACTCGCTAAATAAAATCAAAATTATCATTTATTCTTAAGTAATCAAATTTGGCGTCTCGAGATCAACTGCTGGTAATGTGGCCCCCGGGGTAATTTTATCAATAAAATGCCTGAACCATTCAGTGAACGAATTGGATCGAATCCAACCAGACGGATGAACTTTGCCAATCGTTCCAGGAGGTCCACTTTTTAACAAAATATCCGTAAAGTTTTTGCTTGGAAAAATCATCGTAGGCGGCTCAAATATACCTGATGCACTCTTGCATGCACGTCTCTGGTTTCTTCATCGAAGATAGAGGCAAAACAGTTTGTCTAGGCATCTGAAACTGAAAAATAAAAATATGTGAATGATAAGCAAGTCATACTTGTTATGTGCCCCCGGGGCCATGATACAACCAGTGTCAGGGGGCCAAATTAAAATTATTGGAAATATTTTGATAAACAACCTAAAACAATTGAAAAAATGTAAAAAATGTATATTTACCTTATATATCCCGTAGAAGACAGTGTCACGAACACAATATTCAAAACAACAGCAAAAACTATCATTTTTTTATAAATTATGGAATAAAACTCACAGTCGAAAAATAAGTTTGTCGGGTACGAGTTTCGACTTGTTCAAATGACGAACGAACATAACCGCCCCAACCAGATTTGTAGGGCAATAAATCAATAGTATACGGAAATGGTCCCGTTGCACCAAAATAATATAAGACGGCGTTATGCGAACTAACTATTATTCAAGGGGGTCAATATACCTGCGGGGGTCACATTACCAGCAGTTGATCTCGAGACGCCAAATTTGATTACTTAAGAATAAATGATAATTTTGATTTTATTTAGCGAGTTTCTTTTGTTTCATAGTAAGATATGTACACACAAATAAATACGAAACCCAATAAAACATTTTCCATATTTTTAATTCCATTACTTTAGAAATAAACCTTAAAAAACAAAGTGGGGGGCCACATTACCACCTTCTATATTTGTAATTCTTGTATTAAATTTTATATGTGATGTATAATTGTAATTCTTCTATATTTAAATATTAACCATTCCATTGATTATAATCCAATCATTAAATTAATTTAGCAGTAG
Source organism: Hemaris fuciformis (assembly GCA_907164795.1). Classification (NCBI taxonomy): domain Eukaryota; kingdom Metazoa; phylum Arthropoda; class Insecta; order Lepidoptera; family Sphingidae; genus Hemaris; species Hemaris fuciformis. The sequence goes on from OU015454.1 coordinate 6,253,551, forward strand.
TTCTGCTAATTTCGTCGATAACGTTTTTCAGAATTACCGATCAGTCGATATACGAACTTTAATAGCTGATTTGATTTAGTAGGATACGATAAAGATATACTTTTGTAAACAAGAATGGAACGATGAACGATTTGAAGGTCACAGGAAGTTGTACATGGAGACTACTTACAAATCGAGAGGCAGGAGGTTCGAGCTCTGAAATATCACGGTCAGGCTAATATATAGGTATAGCTAAGGGGTTTTAGTCTTGCATTATCACACCAAACACCCGCCACTGTAACTCCTGTGCTACAGGATCAACAGGAGCACGCACAGTATTGACGCCGAGCAATGAAGCTCAGCGAATCTAAGGGGACCTAAATTTGTCACACTCCCGCAACGAAGTTAATCAGAAAGACAAATAAACGAGGAGGACAAAACTGTTGGAAAAAGGGGGTTTAGTCTGTATCCTATCGTATGATTTAGGCACTGTACCCATGGGGTCGCTAGGGACAGCGGCACGTTTGCTTATGTCCGTTGCGTTGGCCTCTATTACTCCGAGACGGTCGAGATAAATCTTTTTAGATAACTTTTGTTGAGAGCTCTTACACTATGTGAGCGTACAGTCAGGGAACTTGTACATAGTAATATGGATAGTGATAAAAATAACAATGAATTCCTTCAAAAGCTCACGCTTGTGTTTTGCCAAGTATGTATCAGTCCCTATTGCAGTTTTTGCGGGCCATTTCATCTTTTTTTTTGTGAGATGCCCTTAATTAATCATAGAAAATATATAGTGCTACCTTCATAGATATATGGGGATAGATAGGTTAACTTCATAATATTGCTGGGTATCGAAAGTACCCACCTAAAAATTGTTTAATTTCTTATATTAAATTTCTTATTTGATTATTTTCCATATGGAATATTTTGATGCTTTTATCGCATGAATGAACGGCAGTCTCATTGTGTAATGAGTAAGCTTAGATAAGTAAATACACCCAACAGTCACATACATAGTTCTGACCCCACACTAGGATACAAGTCCTGTTTCGTGGGTATCAGAAACTACGAGAGACTTTTCGGTCTCACAAACACCCAGACCCGAAACAAATATTTGTGCCTCTCGTTCCGCAAGCTGGTGTCTAGCCAACTGCGCCACGGGGCTGGCAAGTGTAAAGCTATTGCCCGCAACTCCGTAAACTTCAACTTAAAAATCAAGTATTAAAAAAAACTTAAACTTCATAATCGAGTATTATATTTACTTTAAGTAACCACATTTATCATTGATGCTCTGCTCCTACAAAGTTTGCAGACAGTAAGATTTTTCTTCTAGGGCTACTGTCTCTGATCCTCCAATGTAGTAAAATGAAGTTGGGTGTTACGATAAGTTTGGGGCCTTGAGAAAACCTATGCCGTATATTTGTTTAATCTTTTTGATGGATCTCTTATACATTGAAGAATGACACCCTAAGGCTTCCACATCCTAAATTAGTCACCACTACGCCGGAAAGAGGGGCAACCTTGAAAACAACAATGGAAATAAAATCTAGACTTAGATATGTTTCCAATGAAGTGTTTTTAATTAAAGAGAATTATAATTACGGGAAATTCCACGTCGGAAATTAGTCATTAATGCACTATATCATTGCAATTAATGACTTTATTTTTTTTAGATCGGATGTGATAACAGAAAAGATGGTATCGAAGAAAATGGTTGAGTGCGTCAAAGTGATCACATTGTTTTTTAAAAACAAAGGGAATATTGTCTAGGGAGGCGTGATTTTGATTTTTTTTATAAATACTAGCATGCAAAATGTAATGTAAGTCGTGATGGCCTCGAGGATTAGGCACGCGGTCGAGAATCTCGACGGTCGCGGGTTCAAACCCCAGGCACACACCTCTGACTTTTCGAAGTTATGTGTGTATTATCACGTACTGTAACGGTGAAGGAAAACATCGTGATGAAACGTGCACACCTAAAAGTTCTCAGGAATTTCTTTAAGTGTGTAGTCCGCCAACCCACACTAGGCCAGCGTGGTGGACTAAGGCCTAAACCCTCTCAGTTGTAGAGGAGGCCTGTGCCCAGCAGTGGGACGTATATGGGCTGATGATGATGATGATGAAAATGTAATGCGTTCAAAATAGAATGTTAGTTATAAAGACTTTACATAGATAGACAGACAACTCTGACGGCAGCGCCTTCCATAAGCCAACAGTTTGAACGTACTACTATGCACTCGAGTCTTTTAGTGTCAAATTTTGTGACGACCTTAACGAGAAACAACGAGAAGTATTAACTAAAATGAGACGTTATTTTTAAGCGACAGCCCCGTGGCGTAGTTGGCTGACACCAGCTTGCGAAACTAGAGGCCGCGGGTGCGATCCCCGCACCGAGACAAATGTTTGTGTAATTTCGGAAAAAATAGTCTTTTTTACTTCTAGCTAAAATGTTTCTACCATACTTCTAACACATGCAAATCGGCTGTGACAAAAAGACATGCAAGAGTGATCCTACAAGGATTGTTTTTTTTTTAATTTTCAGGCAAAAACCCGAAAAATGTTAAAGAAAACTTAAAAAGTGTGATTAATATCACAGTCAACTTATTGGTGACACGAAAATTAATTCGATTGAAGGAAATATCTTTAATTGAGAATCACACAGCTAAAACAGTTAACGTAATTATCACAATAATACTTTAATGACGGTTACATACTTTCATTATAAATAGCATTCGATTAGCAGGTATAAATCAAATCACTACTTTTTTCGCATAAGCTAATCTTATCAAAAACTTATTATTAATTAATCGTGTGACTGCCTCGTGGTCTCGCGCACAAACATGGGCTACGCAATCCAGAGGTCCCGGGGTGTGGAAAAAACTTTGTTGTTTTGTTCCATTAGGAAATACAAAAAAAAAATATGTACACGCGTTAGAAGTTATACCACACGACTGAAGTAAAACTTATAAATACGCCCAACAGTCACATACATAGTTCTTAGTTTACACAACATATTACTTTTCTGAACATAAATATTTGACAACTAATAAATATGTATGCCAATCCCTTTTTATTGCTGTCACTATTCTACATTTAAAAAATTTAAAACATATAAACTTTTTTTTGAAAAATATTCGATCCGAAACATATTTAAACCTTTCTGATCCATTTGACACTTACATTTAACATAATATGCAGCTTCAATCTGTCAATTAGTATATTGGAGCACATAGGCAGCTTTAACGTCTTACTTTTTGTGTTACATATGCGCGCGCATCTTAAAATTTCACTCTCATCATTTTTTCAAAACGCGCCTAAAGAAGTATTACTTCAAAAAGAAGAAAAAGAAAGAAAAAGTTATAGGGTCAAAAGAAATATCTTTTCTTGCCTGTTTCTTGTCGCAAATGGTGTCAATTTTAGGAGTATTTTTTGACAATTTTAACTTTAATTCTAACTTGGTATCAAGTCGATTTAGTTTTTATCATGACCAGGTGAGAAAATCCAGTCTCACATATGTATGTTGTAGCTAATATGTTTGCCGCTCGTTCTTGCTAAGCGTCAAGTCGCCATTACATATATCTTGTCACGAACCCCCTGCCGTCGAATGGCGAACCCCACTTTGAGAAACCCTGGTCTATAGCAACTGATGAAATAATAAAAGATTAAGACTCTAAACTATTTATTTTAACTTAATTAACAATGACAGAGCACTATGAGATTATCGACCGTAACACCAAGAACCTTTACTAGTTAACGCGCAATTATGCGTACATGTATATTGCTATTCAATTATACTAGGCGCTGCGCATGTCTGCGTTTCTCCCAACAGCAAGATTTGACATATTGTTGAAAATGGTGGGCCCTCAAATAAATTTCAAGGTACCATCTGTAGAACAGCTGGTTGTTACACTGAGATAAGTAAAACAATATTTAAAAAAATACAATTATATTTATTAAAACTAAATTAATCATAACGACATCATTGACAAACGCAGATAAACAAGACACGTCCGCTCACGAGAACAGCGCGCTGCGCTCTGACTGCAGCCGGCGCTTTTTTAGTTTTTACCGCTCGTGTGAACAATAGTATGAAGTTGCATTGTTCTATTTTCAACGCCCAAAATCGAAAATGCAACACTGTGCGATAAAAAAGCGTCGCGTTATAAAAACGCCGTCGTGTGAACAGATACTTGGGAATGCATTTGTTGCATTTGAACGCTTTTTTAACGCGCGTTAAAAAAGCTCCCGTGCGAATGGGGCGAAAGTATTTAGTAGCAGCCGGGGCTTTTGAGGGCATTGGGGCAAATGTTTGTTACATTCCCAAATATTTGTTTTGGTTCTGGATGTTTATCCGAACGACTCTCGCAGTTTCCGATACTCAGATTGTGTTTTGAGATTAAAATTATTTACGTGACTATTAAGTTTTTTTTTATTCATTTATACTTTATACTAATAATTTTATCATAGTTATTGCTCTAAAAGAGTAAAACTAAAGACTTAAAGAATTAGAAATTACTATGAAGGAATTTGTCTAGCAGAGACATCTGTGCGATGAAAATATATACAATTTATCCCGAATACCTTAACTGTATCACGGTTCGCTCAAATAGTTCGCTAGACAATTAAAGATGGCGCTCTCGAACAGCGCCCTCTAGTGCCACGTTGAGCAAAATCCTTGCCAAAGTAAGCCTTGATACAGAGCAGGTAGTTCTCTGGATACTTTTATAGATGTCATTGAAATATAAATATGGGTATATTCACTAAATATATTTGTTGTGTTTTCAATAGAGAATCGGTAGGTACAAAATCATTACTAATTGTTTCAGAAATTAATGGGCAATTAATTACTAGAAGAAACCGATTTTAATTTATTTACATAATAACTTGGCAAAGTTAAATGTTATAATATTCGGACATACGTGTATATATCCCATTCCAACTTAAGTCTACTATATACGGGTGTGATTCAGACACAAATATGGATATAATGGCGCAAAACTATATATTGAGAGCTATGTCATCGCCCTTGCATAAACAATGAATGACTTAAAGCCGCCCGCTGCAGCGGAGCGAAGCATTCGTCCATCTACGCGCGGACAGCAAACATCCGATGTATTGGGAAATTAAAAGGAATTTTGATTGAAGTGGATTGTGAAAATCACTTCTCAAAATGAATCCTCCAATAATAACGATGTCACTGCTATTCTTTAAAATACTGGGCTATCAGCCTTGTCAGTTGTGAAGTTTTTGTAAGGACCCAAAATATGAATAATCATAATGAAACCAACAATTGTGACGTCAGAGCTGCTGACGTCTCACATTTCAAAAACATTTCAAAGCCCCTCCTCCTCCAACAGATATATGAATACGAAATCTTAAAAAAAGTTCAGTACGATACGAGTCATTGAAACAGACAACAAACGAAAATTAATTAAGAAGCCATTACGTATAAAGAAAGATAAAATCTAACAAATAGTAAAAAGAAAATTGTGAAACGTCAATAATTTCGGCAGTTTACTGAGGCGGGTCTAAAACATAGTAGCAGACGGGTTTCCACCGGGGACGTCGTTACGGACAGAAGTCCCTCTGGAGTCGGGAGCCGCGGTTTTAACATAACCCACAATGGAGGGTTTTTTCTTGAATATATTGATATTGGCTTGAATAGGTGCAATTTTCTTTAAGAGTACAATAGGCAATTGAATTTGTTTCGAAGGATTTGACTTTTTGTGTAACAATAATACAGCGTAGATGATGTGTTTTTATTAACTTGGGGATTACATAAGTTCGCTACGAGCCATGGAGATGCGAGTCTTGATTGATAGTCAAGTTATGAAGTCTCTAAAAAAAACGGCATGTAAATTGTAAGGTATTAACGGCAAAACATAAAAAAAATATTTTCGAATAGTATTCAAGTATGTGCTGTGCGATCTAGAGGTCCTGGGTTCGATTCCCGGGTCGGACAATGTGTTATTTTTTTATTTTTATTTAAACACGGATGCTGAAGATGTGCCTGAAAAACGGCAGTAAGCTTGCGCTCTATTACGTCGGACTTATTACACAACTGACAAAACGTGAATACAGAAATCTGCCTACCTCATCGTGGATACGTCATTGTAGTGAATTCTAATTTAAAATATGCGCTCATAGAATTTAATAAATATTATCATTTTTAATTTAATAAATATTATCATTTTTAAATTCATAGAATTTAATAAATATTATCATTTGTAACAGATCTGTTAAAAGTAACTGAAATCGTGGGCGTTTCTCTCCTCACTACGTTTTCAATAGCCCCTCTAATTGCTTCCTTACACAGACCCAATCTTATGAAAAGGTTAGAATGCGTGGGTCGTCAATATTCTATTGCTTAACAGTGCGGAACATATGTGTACTAGTTAATTTTATTTTCTATTTTTATAACAGTAGAATCTTTCGAAGGGAATTTTTTGCGAGATCTGACGTTTTTTTCGACTTTTTAAGCATTCATATGTGTAGATATTTAATATTTTCGTAATTATTAAAACCACATTGGTATTGTCTATACTAATATTATTCGTATAAAGAGGTAAAGTTTGTGAGTTGTTGAGGTTGTAGGGGGTAATCTCTGGATCTACTGAACCGCTTTGAATGATTTTTGGTATGAACATAAATGGGACTCTGTGGAGTAAAATAGACTACAACTTATTTTCCTTCTGAACCCAATTCTACCCCACTTAGCTATTCAATATAAAAATTCTAAAATACAAATCAGACCCACATATTTATTAAGCGAATACATAAAATAATTTACGCTAAAACAAAGCTCCCAAACCGATTTACAATGACAATAAACACGTCAATCATCACAATCATGCAAAACATCGCGTGAGAGGGCGAATACAAACCATATTACTCCAACAAAAATATGAAACCGAAATCCGCGAAATTCAACATATCTAAACGCGGCTCGGTGTAAAGGCGCACGAAATTGCGAACAACAAAAATTCCCGACGAACAACGGCACGGACTGGTCGCCGGGAGAGTGTACACAGCACGAGTGAGTCGCGCGATACACCGCCAAATTTAGTTGTTGGTGCAAATGTTTGTTCAAAAGTTTATAGTTTACGTTGAACAGAACGTGGACATTTATAACTTTACCGCGTGTAATTATTTTGTGAGCGAAACTTTGACATAGTCGCGATTTTGGTTGATGTGATTTATTGGAAGTTGTCGCAATACAATGTCAAGATTGCTGTCAAATTACGTATGGACTTAAGAGTATTTTTACCTATATAACTATGAACATTCTAAGATTTAGACTTAATAAAAAATTGACATTAACCCATTAATTCGTTTTGAATATTATTTCCCTTTAGAGAAACCCAATTTTGTTTGTTTATACATATATTTTTACGAAAATGTTGAATCAATAACTATATGCCTGTATTATTTGTAATGAATATTTACAATGAATTATGTTTTTTATCGTGAGAAAACCTGCATACTTAGAAGTTCTTAAGTGAGTACCTAGTCCGTCAACATGCACTAGACCAGCATGGTGGACTAATGCCGAAACCTTCTCAGTTGTAGAGTAAGCCAGTGCTAGTATTTATTTTATTAAAAAAAAAAAAAAAATGTTATAGATTGTAATGAATCCGAAATAAAGAATTTATTATTAATAATTATAATGAATAATATAGGGACACGAGCTTGAGTGTAAGTAAAAGTCATTAGTGTTTAAGTTGGCAAAAACTGCATAACCCGTCGCACCTAAGCCTATGTGAACGTCCTCTAAAACGTGTTCGTACAAAAAGGCAGTGTTCACACGGACAGCGTGTTTTTGTCTCGTCCGTCATCCAAGTGATATGGGTCCTGAATGAAGTCCGCTTGTATGCGGGCCCCTTTAATTATTCTCGGTTTTTTTGCACGAGTGATCTCAAATATGGAACGGATGGTGCGCAAAGTTCGTTCACTCCAGAAACTTGGTTGATCGCTATTATTGATTGCTCAAATTAGGGTGTTAGTGTTGACCCTGCTGAGGGCAGGAATCCATCCATTATGATATTTAGGTCAGTATACTATTATTGACTGCCTCGTGGTCCCGCGATACAAGTATGTGCCGTGCGATCTAGAGGTCCTGCGTTCGATTCCCGGGTCGGGCAAAGTATTATTAGGAAATTCTCAATAACAGCACGGAGTCTGGAAATGTCATTGATAAACAACAATCGCCCCCCAATTACGTCGGACTGATACATACCTGGCGAAATGTGGGTGCAGAAATGCACCTCTGCCAACCCCGGGGAATACAGGCGTGAGTTTATGTATGTACTATTATTAATAGCCTATTCGTTGATGAGGTTATATAATATAAGCAATGGATTTGATTTAGGTGTTAACGGCATTACTGTAATAGTTGCGAAGACATGGAAATTGTTATCGAAGCATTACAGAGGTTATCTATTGCCAAAGATCTGTTATCGATTGTGATACTATCGGAATAATATCTGTGAAATTACATTTCTGCTTATTTAGTTTTATCTGATGGTATCGCTTCGGAATCTGGGGAAAGAATTTTGCCCCTTATTTTACAATGTTTATAAGCACGAATTTCGTATGCACAACACGTTGCCCATTATATGAATGTGGGGATTTTAATTAATTAAAATTTTCGTATATTCTCTCTATAATTAGTATGCATCCAACACCTGTGTTGTGAAACGCGCAATTATAATTCATTACACAGCCAACAACAGAATGTTATTACAGACACTGGACGATGCGAAATGAAAATTAAAAAAAATAATTGTGAGCCGTTGTGGGACGCCTGGAACATGTGAAACGACGAAATAATTTTGTAATATGATATGAATAAAAGGACAATAACAGCCTACGAGGCGCAGTGCGCTAGATTCCAGCTTGTGGAAATAGATGCTACGGGTTCGATCCACACACAGACAAATATATGTGCGATCCACAGATATGGCCTGGGTGTTTGTGAGGCCGAAAAGTCTCTCGTAATTTTTGAGACCCTTACACAATCTTCATCTTATCAGTCTTGATCTTAGTTCGGAGGCAGATCTATGTACGTAAGTTTTGGGAGTATTTATATTTTTTTATAGCTTACCATATAATATATATGGAAAAACGAAGAAAAAACAGAATTTCTTTGAGAAAAACATGACATAAAAATTTACATTGTTCATTGAGTATATTATAAATATTATTAATTTACGACAAGAAATAAATAAGGTTTTATGAAAAGCAATCACAACATACCTGACCAGTGGTCACACATGTTTCAAATCAAAAAGATAATTTAAAATAAAATATCGCAAGCGGTCCTGTACACCATTTAAAACACTATAGTTAAAAATACGAATAACGAATATATAAATAATAACTTTCAGTAGCATTATACTGCAGTTTGAAATGCACAACTGGGGTTATGCCACTGTTTTAAAGCCGACATGAATACTGTTAACACTAGTGTCGCGTTTTATTCGATGAGGGAGATTTCAAAGGGCGATATTTTCTTATATTTATATTAGAGGCTTAATAATCACCAAGCAAAAGAATCCTTTGAAGGATATAAAAATACATTGACGCTTGTATAAGATATCCTGGAAAAGGTAAAAAGAGATGTTCTTTTCTACATTCTACATTCTTCACTCTGTTCTACATTCTCCTTTCATCTTCTGATAAGTTATACTTAATAGGTGGCGATCATGTTGACATATTTCGGGCATATTAGACTCTCACGTCGTAATAATAGATTCAAATAACACAATCCCTGAAACGGGAATAGAACTCCGCATTACTTAATCACACACCCCAATTGATGCCTAGGAACCTTGGCCTAGTAAATGTTAGGGGACTTCACATCCCGAAGAAAATGACTTCTCTCTCAAGTATGTAGTTTTAGTAATGTTGATTCTGTTAATTCCTGCGTTAAGAATAGCCACCTTTAGTGAAATAGTTAGAGGTGTGCTTACGATTCGAGCCCATGAACGCCGTAGCGTAGTCAAATAGTTAGAATGCTCCTTAAAATTCAGATTATCTACATAATTATGCCCCGCATTAAATATCTAATTACGTCCAACATTATTTCACAACACTCCTAATTTGAAATGAAATGAAATGCAACTGCTTTATTTGGTCACGTAGGCAATCAAATAGCACTTATGACAAGTCAATACAGAAAAGAAAAATCTTTTATTATTACATTATAATTCAACTATGGTTCATTTTATATAATTAGTATAAAAATATTTTACGGTTTTTTTTTATAATTTATTTTTAGCTTTCATCAGGAAATACATAATATTACTTTAACAAAAGTCATCTGTGCTTAAACTTCTGACTGTGCCTCATAATGTTAGCTAAACACGCAAGCCGAGTTCCGAAATTCTTCAGAAACAGAAAAGTTAGAAACTTCCAATCACAGTTATGAAAAGTGATTCACAGTTGCCAAGTGTATTCAGTGCTAAAGGTCGCCACAATAGTTCCAGGTGAGTTGTGATTACCTTGGCGAAACTATCAAACTATCTGGTTATTTGAAGTACATTAGCGATATAGAGACCTCAATTTGTTAGTTCATGAACAGTTTAAAACTACTGTGAAGCCCCAGGGCAGGGATGTTGAACAGTGTTTGAGAATACGGAAAACTGTGGAGTGCGTATATATTTTATTAAATATATATATTTTTTGATGATATCACTTTTGTTCCAGGTCGATGGAAGAGTTAATGGTTTCTGAAATTCCAAGAAAATTCACAGTAAAACACCTCTTCTTTTTATATCAGAACCGCGCGTGCTGGCTTTTGGAGCCACAACTTTGAGGTCACTAACATCCCGGGGCGAACCAAAAGATGCGCCGATTCTTTTCTTTGCCACGCCAAATAGCTTAATTAGAAGCAAGATTGAAACATGAAAGGGTGCGTGTTTGACTCCAGCACCAAGACAAATAGCTATGAAAGCCGCAATTATTTATTACGGGAGGAGAGTTTGCCAGATTTAAATAATTCCCGTGGTTTTAGTGGAACACAAAATCTGTCTCATAATAAGCAATCAGAATTATGATCTAATGGTCACACCAAGGGATATTTTTTTTTGTAATTCGTAAAAAAAATATATCTACCTTCTCTTTATCTTTTCTATCACATTACCCACATCGAAATTCGACCATATGTCGAAGTCAAACTAAACTTTGACATTTTTCATTATAAACGTCTCTACGGATTTGTGTTCCACGTCGGGATGTCGCAGCTACTTTTATATAGCCTGGTGTTTAGTGTTTAATTTCAACTCTCTATTATGTTACCGCGGTACCCGAGCCATTAGGAAAGTAATAAACTTTGACGATGACGATTATGAGGTCCCCGTGCCACGTCTAGTCTATACGATATTAAAATCGTAACTCCTGTCTGTTCTACTAATATTGAAGTTCTTTTAATGTGTCTCGGAAATTCTAAAGGTTAATTTTATATACAAGTTTGGATGTGATAATGTCGATTCATGATGTAAGTGGCGGATGAGTTTGAGCAAACGTTTGTGTGACTTGCAAATGTTTGATCTAGTCTGGAGTGCGAAAACTGGTTGTTGATGCTGTGTTTTTTTTTACTTTATTAACTTTACAAGATCATGGTAATAGAACCTAAAAGTGTTGATTGTAAAAATACATTGTTATTGTTACATAGTACTTTAGGTACATTGTCTTACCCACACATTGTTTCTCTAAGGCAGTAGTGGCCTCACTTCACTTTTGTTTTTTAAATTCTTCTATAATTTGTTTTGCAAGAGATCGCTTCGTGCGATAAGACCGCCTTTTGTACTAATTAAGTCTACTGTCTTTAGCTTGCATTCTTATGTGTACAATATAGTTTTAAATATATAAACATATATTGTAAATAAATAAATATATATTAGGTTTAATTTAAAAAAAAGTTAACAGTTCTATATATTATGTAGGTAGTTATTGAAAGAGTAAAAAAGCATGGCTGACATTTATGTCTCATATTGGAGAAAAAAAAAACAAGTTCTTTTACCTGTCCGGTTATCAAGTGGGGGTGTATATACAACACCACAATATACCAAAATAAATATGTTAGCTTGTTTTACAGAAGATGAATGTTAAGGTTGAAAATACATACATTTAGCGCATTGGAAAAAGTTTTTACCATCACATTATTTGAAGTAAATGAATACAACTTACTGTGTATTTTTATGTGTCAGCCCCGTGGTCTCGCCACCCTGCGATCTAAAGGTCTCGAGTCGGGTGAAGTGTTATTGGGTTTCCCCATTAGAAAGATCTAAATAGTGCTACGGAGTCTAAAAATGTCCCCAAAAACGGCAGTAGCCTCTTCCTTTTACGTGGGTTTAAAACCAATTGGCGAAACGTGAGTGCAGAAATCTACCTCTCACTACTTCATATGTATGTGAAACCACATATGGAATGAAACGCAGTAGAATTGTATGTATGTACTATTTTCAAAATATACCGCAACTATTCGCTCCAATCTAGCCTCGCGTCTGCCTCATGACGTCACTTACGCTAATTCTGAGGCAGTACCTAATCACAAGTGATTTGTCACGCGAAATGCAAATCAATCACTCGGCTTTCACGAACGTATACCAATGTTATTTGTGTTTCGTACTTTGAATGGTATTACTGAGTTATGTTAATACGCTGCGGTAATGGCTCTGCTTCTTCGAAAATATTAGATTATTGAGTTGAGTTGATTTTATTACGTACATTTAAGTTTCCGTTCGTTAGTTTTGACACTGGTTTTTAGGAACTAGCTTGAGTTGTGGCTTTGTTCGTGTTTTTAAACTATTTGTCGATTGTACGAAAAAGTGATCAAATTGACATTTGCTGGTAAGTGCTAAGATACACAGACTAGAGCTAGTAATGTGGCTCGCATACTTACTGACTGGCAGTCATAGGTACATTTAATTCATCATCAGCCCATAGACGTCCCAATGCTGGGCACAGGCCTCCTTTACAACTGAGAGGGTTTAGACTTTAGTCCACCACGCTGGCCTAGTGCGGTTTGGCGGACTACACATCTAAGAGATTCCTAAGAACTTTTTAGGTGTGTAGGCTACCTCACGATGTTTTCTTTCACCATTAAAGGTACCTGATTCATTGTAAATACACACATAACTGAGAAAAATCTGAGGTACGTACGTCTACATTTTATTAGTAAACATTTATTGATAACATTAGATTATGGCCTCGAGGTTTAGGCGCGCGGTCGAGAATTTCGGCGGTCGCAGGTTCAAACCCCAGGCACACACCTCTGACTTTTCGAAGTTATGTGTGTATTCACAATGAATTATCACTTGCTATAACGGTGAAGGAAAACATCGTGATAAAACCCGCACACCTAAAAGTTCTTAGGAATTTCTAAGGTGTGTAGTCCGCCAACCCGCACTAGGCCAGCGTGGTGGACTAAGGCCTAAACCCTCTCAGTTGTAGAGGAGGCCCGTGCCCAGTGGGACGTATTTGAGCTGATGATGAATTAGATTATACGAAAAAACTAATGATTTGTTTTAATCCTACTAATTGAATGCTATTTATACTGAAATTACACGCACAAGGCAAATACTTGTGCCACAAGACCACGTGGCAATAAGTCAGTTAATATTTTAATCATAAATAACTTAACGAAGTATATTAAAAAAAAACACTTTGAAATCTGTGCGTGTACGTTAAAAACAAAATATCATAGTAAATCTATACAGTGAGGGATGGGGAAAAATCGGATCTGAAACGTGAGCGAGTGAGAACAAGACTATTTCTCATTTGAGCCGAAGTGTACAAATTATATGTAGTTACTGCGGCACTAACAACCGAACTGGGCCCTACTACGGATTACACAAGAATAAATAAATAAATACACCCAACAGTCACATACATAGTTCTGACCCCACACTAAGATACGAGTCTTGTGTTGTGGGTATCAGAAACTACGAGAAACTTTTCGGTCTCACAAACACCCAGGCCCGAGGGGATCGAACCCGCGGTCTCTCGTTGGTGGCGGTGTCTAGCCACCTGCGCCACGGGGCTGTCTTAATAAATTAAAATTAACTTATTTATACATACATACATACATTCACATTTCACACCTGTATAGGTAAGGGGTAGACAGAAGTGCAAATCTACACGGACGTTTTGATAATAATATGTATAATAATGTGGACTAAGGCCTAAACCCTTTCAGTTGTAGAGGAGGCCCGTGCCCAGCAGATGAAATGAAATAAGGAGAGAAAAGGGAGACTAATTATTAAGTATTTGATTATGAATATATTTTTATTTTACCATGAAGTTCAAAATAAATTATAACTATAAACTGCGGAGAGAAAATTTACTTAGAAATTAAAAGAAGTTGCTTATTAATTGTCTCTTAAAGTAACATGAATTAATAAGTTGAGTGACACCGAATTTTAAGTGAATTTTTAAAGTCTTCTTGTTCTGTTCTTCGTGGCGAGACGTTTGCTATCAAATATTACTGTTGTTTCTAAGTTTCGAACCCTTTCAAATAGATATCTTTTCATCTAAATGTTTCAACATTCTTATCATTAATTTCATTTCATTGACTACGTCGTGGTCGGCTCAAGTATGTGCCGTGCGAACTAGAGGTCCCAGGTTGATGCCCAGGTCGGGCAGTGTTATTGGGTTTCTCCAATAAAATTCTCAGTAGCAACATGAAATCTGGAAACGTCCGAAAAAAAGCGGCAATAGGCTCGCCTTCTATTACGTGGGACTGATGTATACCTGATGGCCTCCTCTACAACTAAGAGGGGTTAGGCCTTAGTCCACCACACTGGCCTAATGCGGTTTGGCGGACTACACATCTAAGAAATTCCTAAGAACTTTTAGGTGTGCAGGTTTCATCACGATGTTTTCCTTCACCGTACAAGTACATGCAGAAATACGTCCTTGCCTTAAGTCCGGCAATACAGGTGTGTGGTTCTATGAATGAATGGATTTTAATGAAATTTGTTATATTCTGAATAAAATTTGCTGCGAGTGAAACTTCAGAGCACAGCTAGAACCCAAAATATTATCTTACAATAGTAGGGCCTTTCGCTGAATAACGTTAAATAATGCTTGCCGGCTTCCGTCATTACACGGCCCAAACGAGATTGTTTGGCCAATACAGACTATTGTTTGTATATTTTGTTTTCCAACTCTAACACTATTTGCCCTCCCTAATGTTCGTGGAATCTTTTCTAAATTAATAAAGCTGTCCTCTTGATTATGTTGGAGCGAGTACTATATTAGCTTAGCGTTACATTTAATAAATACACACAGTTTCACGCAAAGTGTGTTTGGATTTGGTCAGAAAATTGGAGAATGTACTAGGAACATATAATATTGTAGACTATGGTGTAGTTGAAATGACATTTAAGACCTTATCAACCGCTTGAATAAATTAATGTTGATAATACATTTATTGACTGCCTCGTGGTCTCGCGGTACAAGTATGTGCCGTGCGATCTAGAGGTCCTGGGTTCGATTCCCGGGTCGGGCAAAGTGTTATTGGGTTTTTCCATTAGGAAATACTCGGTAACAGCACGGAGTCTGGAAATGTTCCCGAAAAACGGCAATAGGCTCGCCCCCTATTACGTGGGACTGATACCTACATACTTGGTGAAATGTGGGTGCAGAAATGCACCTCTGCCTACCCCTTCGGGGAATACAGGCGTGAGTTTATGTATGTATACATTTTTTTTCAAAGGGATAAATAGACACTTTTTTTATTTGTTTTCGATAGTCATGATGGATTTAACCTCAAGGCATCTCACTTTTTGAAGTTATAAGTGTATAAATATATACTCGTATATAATAAAGAATAACTTCAGAGATGATAATCTCTAATCAGTCGTAAGTCATATAATCAAAAGTGACTCGACATTGTATTTTATTTGCCTTTCCATTGCTGCTCGAGAACGAGCAAATACGATTCCGCTAAGTAGAAGCCAAGCGATCAAAAATACATTTGCAAAAATATCACCAGACCATATCCCGGGTTTGTTTATATTCCATAACGTACAAGCTATATCCCAACGTTATCCAAGTGTCAAACACGTCGTACATAAAGCATTTTGTGCAGTGAGGGCGCCAGTATAACTTGAGCTCTGCATTATAAAACAAAGTCGTTCCGGATATATGTATTTATTCAGTGTAAAATATTGTCTCACTATATTGTGTATGCGTAGAAAGTCTACTGTTGTTGTGCATTTTTGATAATGGTGATACATAATAACCAAACGAATGCCTTGTGGTCTCGCGGCACAAGTATGTGCCGTGCGATCTAGAGGTCCTGGTTCGATTCCCGGGTCGGGCAAAGTGTTACTGAGTTTTTCCATTAGGAAATTTTCAGTAGGAGCATGGAGTCTGGAATTTGTCCCTGAAAAACGGCAATGGGTTCGCCCCCTATTAAGTGGGCAGTCCCACTTATTATATATTGATACATACCTGGCAAAATGTGGGTGCAGAAATGTACCTCTGCCTACCCTTCGGGGAATACAGGCGTGAGGTTATGTACGAGTAGGTATGTAAGTATAATAACCAAAGTTATCGACATAAATGATGATGATAAGCAATAGATAATTGTACAAAAGATAATAGATAATTTTAATTTTATTTAATTCCAATGGGCTTATATATTTTTTAAGTCTTTCCCATTAATTAAAAAACAAAATTAACTTACGCTTACATAATTTCTTCCAAACAGAATGTTATTCGGCAGAAGGACGAATCGGACTGCTGGAAACAGGCCTCCCTAAAATTTAGAAGGGTTAGGGCTTAGTCCAACATCAAAATCTAAAAAAATCTTATGGCGAACTCTTAGCTCTCTCGAACTCATTCCTCTTTAAAAATTTCTTTATTAAAATTTAAAATATCAGCACTCCAAAACTTCATACTATCGCATGACAGCAAACTAGTGTAAAAATCAAGGGCCAACCTTAACTGGTGGATGCCGTTACTGCACGCACCAACATACGTTTGCGTCTGTACGCTTAAAATTCCCCTATAATTTTGAGGAAAGGAAGAATTCTACAACAGCAATATTAACTTTGTTCGCAGTACAGCATCTCAACCGCTTGTGACTGAGCGAAACTCAATTTAACGCTAGACACACATGATAGTTTTATGAAGAATAGAAAGCTTCGGGCGCTCGGTACGTAGTTCGTAAAAGGCTTTGCGTACTTCCTTAGTATGAAATTTGTTCCGACAATGTTCTACATCTCATTGATTCAGTTAGGGTTTGATACATATATGCACATATACCGGAGGGTGCAAGTCTTCTCCACAATTGGGAGGGGATAGACCTTAGTTTACGATGTCCAAGATCGAAAGTGAACTCTTAGCTGTGTAAGTTTACACAATGTTTTTCATCATCGATAAGTGCATAATTATTCATTGTAAATACAATCATACCTTTGAAAAGTCTGAAATGTCATCATCATCATCAATCATAGAGACCACGGCTCAGCAAACGTAGTGTAGGACGCCCGATGGCTAGGTGGGGTGAAAATATTCGCAGAGTCCTTTTTTTTCTCGAGATGAAAGCTGATTATGGCTCTACTTCCCACCAACCCTGGGGGAGGGGGGCGGTAAGCGTATGTCGGGGTCACCGGTCATCCAACCCGGTGCGCAGCGATGATACGCAGAGTCCTGACCGCTGGCCTTATCCTCAAGGCCATTACAACTGAAGGATTTTTAGTATGTCGCGGAACTCCATCTGATAATATGTGCAGAGATGACCAAAAAATAATGGCTTCGCAATCCTCGGGTGATGCGCATTATTTATTAAAAATATTCATAAAGTACCTGCCAGTTATGTAAATTTTAACGCAATCCTTTTTCAAAGTTTAAATTTTATCACAGGAAGTTTAAAGTTTTATTTGTATTTATTTAACCAAGTGGTTTTTTTTCGAATGGAAAAGAAAGAAAAGCCTTTTTGTTAGTTTTTATTTTATTTTATCTAACTGTAGTTTAATGTATCAATAAATCTAATTGGACCTTTAACGTTACTGCTTGTAAGAATTAATATAAAATAAAATATTTCAAATAGTTTATTTTTGATATCGATCCGGGGAATGAGACCAGGATTTCTTTTATAATTATCCGATAGTAAAGGTGTTTACAGCATTCTGCCACCGACAAAATCATTCATAAAATATAGACATATATGTATGTATGTACATTGTACATATATAAACGCAAACCTGTATTCTCCGAAGGGCATAGGTGCATTTCTGAACCTATATTTCGCCAATTATGTTTTCCTCCAACTTAATAAGAAGCGAGTCGATTGCCGTTTTTCGGGCACAATTCAAACACACACAGCACAAGAAAAACCCTATAACACTTTGCTCGACTCGGGAATCGCATCCGGAACCTCTATATCGCACAGATCATACTTATATATGCCTAGAGACGATAACAGTCAGTACTGTACTGTCGCAATCAGTACTGAAATGTGTTATTCAAATAAAATTGAACATTTTTCGTGTCCGTTGTACAAGGCTACAACAGACAAACACGGGGCGACTCGCGCCGTAAATTTTCGGTCTGTGAACGTGATGAAGCGGTGTTGAAAGATATATCAAATGTTTTGAACGATACGTTTTGTGCGTTGTTGAGCATCTCAATAGAAATCGTATGTTACATTTCACGATAAAGGATTCCTTGTACGATGAGTTTATTTTTACTTTCTTTTGTAATCTATACATAAATACATGAAGTATTTGTATACTTATGATTCGCTAATTGCGTTTTATTTTTTTTAATATGATAAATGTAATGTATGATAAATTGGTAGTGATGGCTTCGAGGTTTAGGCACGCAGTCGATAATCTCGGCGATCGCGGGTTCAAACCCCAGGCACACACCTCTGACTTTTCGAAGTTATGTGTTACTTTGTGATTATCACTTACTATAACGTTGAAGTAAAACATCGTGATTAAATCTGCACACCTAAAAGTTCTTAGGAATTTCTTATGTTTGTAGCCTGCCAACCCGCACTACGCCAGCGTGGTGGACTCAGGCCTAAACCCTCTCAGTTGTAGAGAAGGCCCGTGCCCAGGAGGACGTATATAGGCTGATAATGATGATGATGATAAATGGAGCGCTTATTCCTATTTTTAGGGAACATTTACAGACAGTTGCAACTGAGAATTTCGCAATGAAAAAAACAAAAACACTATACCAGACTCGGAAATAGGACCCAAAACCTTCCGATCACGCGGAAGAATGAGGCGACAGTGGTTGCTATTGAGGCCAATATCGGTCCTCTAATTAATACTGTCAGTAATCTAGAAATATTCTTCCCTTCCTATTGGCCTCGGTCATTTAAACGAAGAGAGCAGAAACATTTCAGCAGGAAATTCCTATGGTCCATTTACTTTTTTCCAAACAAAACAAAAATCCATGCTTTTAATAAAAATAAAATACATTAACTAGTGTATTTTATGCCAGATATATTTAACTGCTTTTTTTCTTTTTTATAAACTTGTATTGACGAGTCATAAGTGCTTTATTATTGCCTACATGAAAAATAAACCGTCATTTCATTTTATTTCAGGTCAGCATGAGTGCGTTACTCGCTGCTTTATTTGTGCAGCATAGTGCTTATAGCAGGTACGGTGTTGCCACTTTGTGTAACAAAAAACTACTCCAAGTAAAGATTAATGTTAGAAATAAGCTGGAGCGACAAAGGCTGGTAATAGTGGACGCGTGTTCAAATGGGAATGTTTAACACTCGCTTAGTGAGTTAGTGGGTATGGCAGTCTCAAGGTTGGGACGCGGTGATTAATCGGCGTTAATGAACTGAGACGGACCGTCGGTTCTGGACTGAGCTACGAATTACAGAAACAACATGGCGATTTTGACAAAGAAGTTAAATAAATAAATACAACCAACAGTCACATACATAGTCCTGACCCCACACTAAGATACAAGTCTTGTGTCGTGGGTATCAGAAACTACGAGAGACTTTTCGGTCTCACAAACACCCAGACCCGAAACAAATATTTGTGGATCACACAAACATTTGTCTCGGTGCGGGGATCGAACCCGCGGCCTCTCGCTTCACAAGCTGGTATCTAGCTAACTGCACCATGGGGTTGTCTAAAAAAAGGCTGTCTAGTTAGTAAAAAATATAAAATTCCTTAAAATTCACATGCCAGCATCCCAGAAAATTTTCCTACATTTTTGAACAAAATTACAATTTTTTTCTAAGTAACCTTCATTCTTTTCTCACTTTATATACACACACACCCGCCACTGTAACTCCTGTGCTCCAGGATCAACAGCGGGACGCACAGTATTGACACCGAGCACTGAAACTCAGCGAATCTAAGGGGAACTAATTTATCACGATCCCGCAATGAAGTTAATCAGAAAAATATTATAATGGAGGAGTTGGAAAACCAAGAGCTGTCCACTCATATAGGTACAGTTTTTAGTTTGTAGTAAAATGCCCCTATGAGACAACATTAAAAAAATCTTGTAATGCTTACGATAGACAGAAAATTCTTGAAGCTTCCTCTACATTTTTATAGCTGAAGGGTTATTCCCTCCTCACGGATCGACTGGCCGAGATCCGTTTCGTATTTAGCCCCGTTCACGAGTCGACTACATTTACTTAGTTACATTCGACACAAGGTACTAATTCTCTCAAGTTTAGTCACATAACGTCTAATGGGTATTGTGAAAGGAAAACTTTAATTATAAGTAAAATACAGAAAGGGTTTTCAGAACACTAGTCCAAGCGCCGAAGCAAAAAAAGTAGGTAAGTAAAGCATCGTTCGGGACCTGTTTTTTTTTTGAATATGTTCAAGGGTGTCCCCTGAATGTAAATCCAAGTTGGCGCGGGGGGGGGGGATCACTTCAGCCGCCATCTTGGAATACACGTTTTATCGAATATCTCGCGAACCGCGCATCTTACGACAAAAATTGTAGAAATCATTATTGTAGATAATAATATTTGCCATCTTTTTTATTTGAAACTGTTTTTATATAACGCATAGGTTATTAATTATCAAACTTTTTACAATATGGTTTTTACTAAATATTTAGGTACCTAATGGTTAATTTTTTTTGTTAAAAATTAAAAATAATGGTAACTGAATTGTAGAGCATAAAATTACCTATAAATTTTATCGGAATCTTTTTCCCGTAGCGTTTATAGTTTAGGAGCTATAACGCTGTAAATGAGATTATAATGCTGTATATTCAATTATGCGCCTAAATTGCAGTATATATTTCGGGTCGTTCAGAATTTCCCCCTCTTAACATTCCAACAGTATTCAGGTATAAATCCTAACCATTTCTGTCCCCTCGTGACGCTAGGATCGTTCCCTTGCCTGTGTGTGTATTGAAATTTTCGTAGACGCGTCAGTTCTGTTTAGAGCGCTATAATTAAAAAAACCTATGCGTTATACAAAAAAAAGTTTCAAATAAAAAAGATGGCAAATATTATTATCTACAATAATGATTCCTAAAAAAAATTTTGGCGCACGATGCGCGGTTTGCGAGATAGTCGATAAAACGTGTTTTCCAAGATGGCGGCTGAAGTGAGCCCCCCCCCCCCCCCGGCGCGCCAACTTGGATTTACATTTAGGGGACACCCTTGAACATATTCCAAAAAAAAAATCAGGTCCCGTACGTTGCAAAAAAAAACCCCCGGCGCTTGGCCTACACGTATTGAGCTGTGGCGGTACTTCTATAGAAGCTGAAAAGAGTTGCAGGTTAATTGTGTAATGTCTAGTTTATAATTCTTTATTGTGGGGTCAGGATATTCTCATTTATATGTCAAATTGATTTTTTTAAATAAAGATTTGAAACTTAAAGATTATATATTATTCATAATTTTGTAAGGCAATCAGGGCTTTTGGGCTTCTATGGAAGTACTGCTATTGGTATTAAGGAGTAACTGTTACAATTAAGTGCCGTGCGATTTAGAGGTTCTGAGTTCAATTGCCAAGTCGTTTTTGAAGTGTTATTGCAGTAGTAAAGCGGGGTTTTAAAATGGGTCCGAAAAACGGTAAAAAGCTCTTCTCTATTACGTGGGACTTAAACAAAATTGGCGAAAAGTGAACTCAGAAATATCCTCCTACCTACTCCTTAAGAAAGTATGTGCCGTGCGATCTAGGGGTCCTGGGTTCGATTCCCGGGTCGGGCAAAGTGTTATTGGGTTTTTCCATTAGGAAATTCTCAGTAGCAGCACGGAGTCTGGAAATGTGCCCGAAAAACGGCAATAGGCTCGCCCCCTATTACGTGGGACTGATACATACCTGGCGAAATGTGGGTGCCGAAATGCATCTCTGCCTACCCCTTCAGTGAATACAGGCGTGAGTTTATGTATGCTACTCCTTAAGAGTTACAGGCGTGATATGTATGTAAAAAAACTTTTTAATTTATACTAGTTCCGTCTGGTCAAAGATGTCATCGTGTTATTTTTTGCTCACAGCACTAAGCACTTAGTATTTACGGCAACAGCAAATGCTCCGAACATTTGGTCGAATCGGACACCATCACGCGATAAGGAAAGCTGTGAATATATTTTTATTGAGTTAACTAAGGAAATTGCTTCTAAAAGTGAAGTTTTAATTCAGTTTGACGGAGTAATTTGCATTACGTTTTTTATTTCGTCCATTATCGGGGTTTTTGCTATATGATTTTTTATACATCGGTGGGACTAATAACCTGGCGAAATGTAGGTGCAGAAATGCACCTCAGCTTACCTTGGGGGGGGGGGGGGGGGAATACAGGCGTGACGTTGTGTATGTATGTGTATAGATAAGACCTTGAGAAAGAACATAGCTATTATACTATTATATACAATACTATAGGTACTATACTATACTATACTATCATCATCATCATCATCAGCCCAAATACGTCCCACTGCTGGGCACGGGCCTCCTCTACAACTGAGAGGGTTCAGGCCTTAGTCCACCACGCTGGCCTAGTGCGGGTTGGCGGACTACACACCTAAGAAATTCCTAAGAACTTTTTTTTAGGTGTGCAGGTTTTATCACGATGTTTTCGTTCACCTTGCAAAAGCAAGTGATAATTCATTGTGAATACACACATAACTCCGAAAAGTCAGAGGTGTGTGCCTGGGGTTTGAACCTCGAGGCCATCACCGCTTATGGCGGTATACTATACTATACTTATTTTAAATTTGCTCCCGCCGCAAGTTATATAATTAATTATATTTCCCTCAAGTATTAACATTCTAAATAATAAAAAAATAACACGCGACAAACACGAGACTAGAACGCTTAGCTCTCATTTAGCAGGGACAAAACATATTTCGCACTGCACGGGCGGTTTGGTTGTTAGTTGAGGGATTACTGCCCAAGGCGATACCAACGCTCCCTTCCAATTTTTGTGGACTTACAAACAACTGTTATAAAAGTTTCACTTTACCCCACACCGCCTTTATTAAAAATAAAGTATCATTTATTTGACACCTGTTCCGGGAGTTTGAACGAAAATTAATTTAGCATTTTAATATTCTGTGGGCTTGTCAAATGTTTCGGGAATATAATGATGGAATTTTTTTCCTAAAATAGAGGAAATGATGGTCTGACTAAGTAGTGATGACCTCGAGGTTTAGGTGCGTTCTCGAAAATATTGGCGGTCGCGGGTTCATACCCAAGGCACACACCTCTGACTTTTAATGAATATTCACATACTTTATTAGCGAAGGAAAACACCATGAGGAAACCATAACATACATACATAAACTCACGCCTGTATTCCCCGAAGGGGTAGGCAGAGGTGCATTTCTGCACCCACATTTCGCCAGGTATGTATCAGTCCCACGTAATAGGGGGCGAGCCCATTGCCGTTTTTCGGGCACAATTCCAGACTCCGTGCTGCTACTGAGAATTTCCTAATGGAAAAACCCAATAACACTTTGCCCGACCCGGGAATTGAACCCAGGACCTCTAGATCGCTCGGCACATACTTGTACCGCGAGACCACGAGGCAGTCAACAGAAACCATAACATAATTAATATTGCCATATTATAACAAAGGCATCCATGGGCGATCTGATAAGGTATCATTTCGTAGGTACTGTCAGCGGTAACTGGGTCTTATCTTGAATGTATTGGAGATTTTGTCTAATGTTAGTGATGTAGGGTACAATACTGGTGACCAATTTATTTTTTGAAGTGAAAACTTCTTTGGCATCGTTGTGATTTGAAAGTCGATGAAACGAAAAAACAACAGTAAAAAGAGACAGACACATTTTAGTAAAAGTTTTATCGTTGATATACTTGGCCACTATATAATATTGTAAAGAACGTAGCAAAAATTAATTTTTCTCTTGAAGCCAAACTTTTTGAAGGTTTCACTATTTTATTTTTGTCAATTATAATTTAGGTAATTGACTTTCTCAATATCGGGTAACTATGGCATGCGACTAATTTTCAGCACAAAACTTTCCTTTGAGTATTAAAAGAAATGATATTTTTTTTTTATTAAGCATATTTCCAGTTAGAAAAATATTTCCTAATGCAAAAACCCAATAACACTGCCCGACCCGGGAATCGAACCCAGACCTTTAGATCGCATGGCACAGCAAAAAATATATGTGATGTTTACTTATAGTTAAGTACAAAACTATCGCATTAGGCTTGTAATGCTTTTCCTCGTATGTGCTAAATAAATATTTCATACCATATTCATTCTCAGCCTATCGCCGTCCACTGCTGAACGAAAGCCTCCCCAAGTAGGCGCCAACCATCCCGGTCTTGAGCAGCCCTCATCCATCCGCTACCCGCCACCTTTCTCAAGTCGTCGGACCATCGTGCTGCAGGACGTTCCTACACTACGTCTACCTAAGCCCGGTCTCCACTCCAACACTTGTCTGCTCCAACATCATCATCAACATCATTATCATGCCATATACCGTGTAAGTAATCCTCTACAACCAACAAACACAATTCCAGTCTGTTCTCTCCATTCCAAAGAATATTGCGTTTCGTTTCCACTGTTATTTCTCTATAATACGTGTGCCCATTTATAAACAAACGACAGTCGAGATTCACAGCGCAGCGGGCGGGTAGTTGGCTGTGAAACATCGCCGTACCGACACCCTGGCTCAATGTTTGTCTGATTCGCAAATATTTCCGAACAGCTTCTGATACAGTGGGTGAAATAACTGCTCTTTGTATGGATATAGGCTTACGCTCCCAATAGAAATGGTGTGAGGTACCGCAATTATTCCATAATAATAATAAATAATAAATAAAAAATCTTTATTCATTACCAAGTTTTTTACAACAATTACAGTGTTAGGGCCTCCTTTTAAGTATTTCCATACTTGTACTAGGAGACCCTAAACATAGAAACACATGTAATTTTTGTTTTAAGTTACACTGATTATTGTCGTTCTTCGAGCATATTTCCAGATTCCATGTTAGTACTGCGAATTTTCTAATGGAAAAACCTGCAAACTAGTCGTGGATTTACCAGATGGCTGGGTAGGCAGGAGCCTATGGCGGGAAATTTTATAGGGCCTGCTTTTTAGCCTTGTTTTTGTCATACAGAAAAAAATGTTTGCTTGAACGCGCAAATCTCAGGAACTAATGGTCCGATTTGAAAAAATATTTCAGTGTAACGTAGTCCATTTATCGAGGAAAGCTATAGGCTATACACCATTACGCTAAGATTGATAGGAGCGGAGTAAAAATGAAAAATGTGGCAAAAACGGGAAAATATTTTATATGCAACAGTTTGCGAAATAGAGTACCGAATTGCAAAGGTTTAAAGATTGGCATTTTTTTTGAATAGTTACTAGTAATGTGTAAATAAAGCACTACCAAAAACGCTTTGCTCAAGACAGAAATCGAACTTAATCTTAACTAAAACTTATCTCATAAACTTTACCTCTACATCAAACTATATAAATTAACATAAAACTTTTTTATGAAAAAAGGCGAATTCCGCATAAAAAATATCCATACATCACTACCAATCGATGAAACTTAGAATGAAATATGAAGAGGTCATTTCAAATGGACTATAAAACGTGCGGCCGAGAATTCGTTTCCATATTTATGTTATTATGAAAGGGTCTCGTCCAAAGCGATAAGGTAAAGAGAATCTAGAAATATACATTCTTTTTATTGCTCGTTGAAGGGACTTCACTATCACACGATGGTAGGAGTGTCCAGCGAAAAATTATTAATATTTTTATTACCAATTTACACAATTATCATAAAGTGTAACATAATTGTGTAAATTGGCCACTATATGTAGCAAGCAGACGATCTGACAGTTTGCGTAGTGGTAAATTGTTACTGTTACCTATTGACTTCAATATAATATATACATAAGAAGATACACACAAGTCGTGATAGCCTCGAGGTTTAGGTTACTTTTCCAAGTTATGTGTGTATTCACAAATAATTTTTACGTACTTTAACGGTGAAGGAAAACATCGTGATGAAACCTGCACACTTAAAAGTTATTAGGAATTTCATAGATGTGTAGTCCGCAAACCCGCACTAGGCCAGCGTGGTGGACTAAGGCCTATACGCTCTCAGTTGTTGAGGAGGCCTGTGTCCAGCAGTGGGACGTAGATGATGGGCTGATGATGAGATAAATAAGCCCAACAGTCACACACATACAAAGTTCTGACCCCACATTAGGACACAAGTCCCGTGTCGTGGGTATCAGAAACTACGCGAGACTTTTTTGGTCTCACAAACACCTAGACCTAAAACAAATATTTGTGACTCACATAAACGTATTATGTCTCGGTGCGGGACCGAACCCATGGCCTCTCGTTTCACAAGCTGGTGTCTAGCCACTTGCGCCGCGGAGCTGTCGAATCTTCAATTCTTTATTTCATATATTTTAATTCCTTTGATTTGTGGGCTCCTCCGCCTTAGGTGTGCGGCATGCACTAAGGAGTCAAGGGTTTCATTACTGAGCTTCTACTATTGGAAATTTTTCAGTAAATATTTGCAGTACTATTTGGAGTCAGGATATGTGACCGAAAGCGGCAATAGACTTGCCCCTATTAAGAATTTAATAACAGCTGTCGAAAAACAGATATAGAAATACATATACAGGGTGTATTCAGACCGTGATCGGAAACTAAGGCAGGTAATAGCGACGGTGATTACAAACCCATTGGCGTTAAAAAAATACCGACAAAAATAAAAATTTTGACGTTTTTATAGCGATCATAGATATTAAATGGATGTGGTTGTAAGGATAAAGTATTTATTTTTATTTTTTAATGTCACGGTGTTTGTAATCACCGTAGCTATTATCTGCCTTAGTTTCCGATCACGGTCTGAATACACCCTGTAGAATATAAATAAATTTACATGTAACAATCAAGATTGACAGAATTAATTTATTTTCTATCTAGAATAATTATATATACTTTAATTACACCACAGTGATTGCTTAACTAAGCGACGATCTAAACGTAGCCTTGCAAAGGACAGATAAACAAACAATATTCCCGACGCAGATATAGGTGAATGCAAATTGAACTAGATTCCAAATAGGTATTCTATGCTAAGCGTCTGAACACGGACGAACCCCGTCTCGAATAAACAGCGCCAGCGGAGTTATAGAAAATGCTGTGTGGGGTTTAGAGTTATTTTAGTTTTGTAGACACGATTGAGAATTTCCGGCTTTGATAGTCGGGGCGGGAAAAAATGTAAGGGTTACTTAGGAAATTCTCCATAACAGCACTAAATTTTACGAATTGGTGTATATGGTAATAGTATGGCAAGTTTTATCATCCCTGCATCATCGAAGGTTTGACTAGCAGAGAATACTCGATTTAAACCTCCTCCTCTCTTATAACTAAACAGTAATAAAAAAAGGGAACACTTAAAATTCCTTCTTAATTACTCTTTCACTCTCTTATTTACTTCTTACACTTTCTTGTTTAAACTATTATATGGAAAAAAAAGAAAAAACAAGAAGCGATCTTATCGCTCTAGGCAATATCTTCCAGACAACCTTTGGATGGATAATAGAACAGGAAAAATAAAGAGGGTAGCATAAAGTGTAAAGAAAAAAGTAAAGGAAAGAGAAAAAAAATATAGAAATAAATAAATAATGATAAAAACAACTTTGAGTAAATAAAATTTTATGAATAAGTATAACATATACAAATAGATTTATATTAATATATATTATACCTACACTTACATACAAAAATAAATATAAGGTGACAATGTGCCCGGAACTAATTTAAAAGAGAGAACCACAGTTGAAGGGTTCGTAACAGCATTTGCGAGTATTTGTAGAATTCACGATGTCGCGATTTTTTCCTTCTTGTAGCGAGCACGTCTGGAGAAATTCAGCCATCATTACCTTTTGAAATTACTATCGGAATTTCGCAAACTCGATTCCCAAAGCGCCTGTATTCGTGTTGAATGATTTCTCTCGATTTTGTTCCGTCGATGTTACTTCGCGACTTCTGCTAATGGATTCGGAGTTCCGATTAGTTTTCTTGCTATGGTCTGAGCGGGACTTCGTACGTAATAAGAAAGATTTAGCTAGTATTCGGTCTTCGGTTAATTTTGAGGGATATATTAAAAACGAAATACTTTTGTGTTATAAAAAAGATAAATTTTTCGGGCAACAAACGGATCCCATAATTTAAATCTAATCATTAATGGAACGATGAATGGAGCTACAAAAAAAATCATTTTTTGAAGCTCCATTCATCGTTCCATTTTTTATACATACGATTTTTTTATAAGTGCTGATCTGCAAGTATGTGTTGCATAGATAGAAATAGATGGTAATCAGAAGGAGCACAATCTGGTGAATTTGCGGCTTGCAGGAAACACTTCCCTCTGAAGATCTGAAAGTGTATCTCTTACAGTTTCTGCGAAGTGTGGGCGAGCATTGTAATGTAGTAAAAAACAGTAGTAAATGACAAGAGTGATATTTATCGCATTTCATACTTAATCATACTAAAAAATTGCATGAGTTGACTATAAATGAGTTACTTCGAAAAATTAAAGTGCAAGCTAAAACATGCAACATCGAATATCTAAGTAATTTGCACCGACGCGACGTGACGCGACAGCTAATATTATCTAGGTATAATAGGCAGACTTGTGTTGAAATTATGACTATTGTTTTCAGGTCTGTCAGGCCAAGTGCTATTGCAGGCCATGGTGTTCAAAAGACGAATTCATGAAAGATTTTGGTAAAATTACATACATACATAAACTCACGCCTGTATTCCCCGAAGGGGTAGGCAGAGGTGCATTTCTGCACCCATATTTCGCCAAGTATGTATCAGTCCCACGTAATAGGGGGCGAGCCTATTGCCGTTTTTCGGGCACATTTCCAGACTCCGTGCTGTTACCGAGAATTTCCTAATGGAAAAACCCAATAACACTTTGCCCGACTCGGGAATCGAACCCAGGACCTCTAGATCGCACGGCACATACTTGTACCGCGAGACCACGAGGCAGTAAAATTAAAAGTATTAATTTTTCAGGGTAAAATAAAACACATACACTTACGTCTGTATCCCGAAAGTAAAGGTAGCAGTGTCATACAACAAGACAACAACGTTTTGTCAGCTATTTATTTATGAAGTCTTATGTGATGGATTAGCCTATTGTTACTGGTAGTCGAAAAAATACAGTCACATTTTGCCTAGATCGAGAATCGAATCCAGGATCTCTCGGCCATACTATTCATTTTCTAATGCATTTATTCCATGCTACGGTTGTCTGGAAGAAATCGCATTTAGCGATAAGACCGCCATTTGTTGCACTCTATTTTAACTTTTATTATTTTTAAATCATGTTTTGTAAATTTTTGTGGTTTACAATAAAGTGTGACAAATAAATAAATAAATAAATATCCAATTTACGGCACCGACGGAGGCAAAATATATTTAAATTCTTAAACCCTAACGTCCACTTTATAATACCAGCCGCAGACACAAACTGTTTCAAAAGGCCACTAATGTAGCGAGAAAAGGTCTTTTCAATGATAAATGACATCAGAAACGTTGAAGAAGGCGAAACAAAGGCGGGCTGGGAAAGGAAACCCGCAAAACGTGCTTCCTTAAACGTGGTTAAGTTTGTATAATTCAAAAGTTATGTTTTATTCATACAAATAAACTGTATTTAGCTTTGGCTGTTTTCTTTTTAGTACTAGGAAGACAGCGACTGTACTAAACAAGATAGATGATACAGAAACAAATAAATAAATGCACCCAACAGTCACATACATAGTTCTGACACCACATTAAGATACAAGTCTTGCGTATCAGAAACTACGAGAGACTTTTCGGTCTCACAAACACACACACCCGAAACAAAATACTTGTGGATCACACAAACATTTGTCTTAGTGCGGGGATCGAACCCGCGGCATCTCGTTGCGCAAGCTGGTATCTAGCCAACTGCGCCACGGGGCTGTCAAACAAGCAAGGGATAATTATCGAACGATTTATGTCGGTCTGCTGAAATTATTGTACACGTGACGTCTACTTGGTACGCACTATGCCTCACTCGGGTCAAACAGTCCAAAGACAAAAACTGTATCTGATGGTAATGCCAAAGTGGTCTACTTAGGTCAAATAATCTCTAAGAAACAATTTTTTCAATGATTATGAGCCGATTAAGTTATGCCGGTCTTACGCTTGCTAGGCAATCTGGATTATCCGTTATGAAGGCGCTAGAGTCACATTGGACTATAGTACTATCTCGTTCACAATGCATCATCACTTGCTTTAACGGTGAAGGAAAACATCGTGATAAAACCTGCACACCTAAAAGTTCTTAGGAATTTCTTAGGTTTGTAGTCCGCCAACCCGCACTAGGCCAGCGCGGTGGACTAAGGCCTAAACCCTCTCAGTTGTAGAGGAGGCGCGTGCCCAACAGTGGGACGTATATGGGCTGATGATGATGACTATCTCGTGTAAAAGTTTGTTATCGTAATTGAGTTTCTATTTTCCATCCTCTTTTCTTTCCTTCTCCTATTCACGTTAGAACATTGTCAACGTACTACAAGTGTTGTACATGTCTAGGGTAGAGGGGTAACTTTATTAAGTTATCAGACCAGGACAATTGTCCTGGTCACCAAATCAGCATGCAAGAACTCACAGTAAAAAAAAAAACTTCCTCTCATATTCACTTCAGAATGTTCGCAACCTGCTTACTAACTTGCAGTGTTGAGATGTTCTGGGACGGGTCTTGGGTCAGATCTGATGACTGTTAAATTCTCCATATCATAACAACGGCAGAGGAGACAATAATATTTCTATGTTTGGTATCGAGTTAAACCCCTACTTTTTGTCAGTACCTATACCTTCACTTTCCAGAATTTATGATCGTTCAACATTTGTATCAGTTTCTGTCGAGTGAGCATTGGTAAATACCAGTCACTATCAGCGTTTTATCTTAAAATTTGAATTTCTCGTTCCACGGTAAATAATATTGTATTTGCCGAAGCTTTGCCGAATTTTTCCCATTTAAATGAAAATGTGATGAAATTCAAACAAACGCGCTTCACGAGGTTCATGTTTACACGTGTATTTTACGTCGGAAAGTAAAGAACGGAATGTATAATTTATTTCGTATGTACGTGGGTTTTTTATTCAGCAAAGTGAAAGCACCGCACCTGATGGTAAGTGCAGTAGTCTTTTAAGTCCCACGTAATTGGGTCGAGACTATTTTATTTCCAGACTCCGTGCGGCTGCTGAGAATTTCCTGATGAACAAAAATAACACTTTTCCTGACCCGGAACTTCTTGATCGAACGGCACATACAAATGAGACCATTTTATTGGAATAAGGACATTGATCCTCAACAACAGAGTAAGGTCATCCCCAGCAGTAGAATACGGGCAGATGATGATTATAAAATCCGGGTAAAGCTGGTCATTAATTAAGCGTACAGACGACATCTTATTTATTTATAATATTTAAAAATAACAACAAGAAAATTCAGAAACGTGAAAGTTAGAATGAGCGATGACGCTAGCAAGACTGCTAACTGTGTCGCAGACATGAAACACCCATCTAGTTCACAAAAACGAATGAAAAACAAAATAACAAATATTAATATCTTAAATTATTTAAAGGAAAAATATTTGAACTTCCCAACTCCATGTTTAAGGAGATCGTTAGCGGCAGATTTCGTCGCCTCAATTGGATTAATTTTGTATTTAGGACTGTTGCGGGATTGTTTTAATGAAACTTAGCTGCTTTTTGTATTGTTTTACTTATAGTATGAAAAAAAGGCCCGTGCTCAGCAGTGGGACGTATTTGGGCTGATGACGATGCCGACGATGTTCCATTTCTGAGCGCCATTTTGAGGTTTTGATTTATGCTTTAATCCACTTTAAACGAAAGCGGGTTGCTGAATTACCCTCAACGTTGAAGTACTGAATAATTCATTATATATACGCATAACTTCGAAAAGACGTGTGTACATTAGACTTGACCGCGTTTATAAACTCCGAATTACACGGGACTTGAAAACACAATTGGCGTAACATGGTTAAATAGACCGATGGGAGACTAAATATTATTTTATAAGGGCAACTGCTAATATGAAATTAAAAAGTTTCATTTAAGCCACTTCTATCGTATTTTGCTTGAATAATGTTCCTTTGTCTATGCCCTCTGATAATGATAGTAGTTCATCATCATCAGCCCATATAGTATATACGTCCCACTGCTGGACACGGGCCTCCTCTACAACTGAGAGAATTTAGGCCTTAGTCCACCACGCTGGCCTAATGCGGGTTGGCGGATTACAAACCTAAGAAATTCCTAAGAACTTTTAGGTATGCAGGTTTTGTCACGATGTTTTCCTTCACCGTTGAAGTACGTGATTATTCTTTGTGAATACACACATAGCTTCGAAAAGTCAGAGATGAGTGCCTGGGGTTTGAAGCCGCAACCGTCGAGATTCTCGATCGCGTGCCTAAACCTCGAGGCCATCACGACGTACAGGTACTTCAATCTTTACAACTCCAAATAGTAAACAAAGTAAATTTTGCGCCACGACGGAATTCGACATTTGTGAGGTTCGCAAATTATCGCTCGGGTTCCGTGCTTCCGTGATAAATGAGCGCGGTACATCATTTCGGTCATTTTCGTTGGGAGCCGGCGGAATACCGCGACCTAAATGTTATGTAGTTTCTCAAGGTAACGGAGATCAGTGAGGCAATATGTCACGGAATATTTGCGTTACAGTGATAGGTTTGTGGGTCCTTTTGCTAATGTTTTCGTCTATGAAAAATTTGTAAAGATATTTTTCATGTCGAAGTACTAACTGTAAAGGCATTAATTAGTTGGTAGTCTGATAACCTTCGCTAAATAATATCTAGGAAATACGGGTGTTCCGTGAAGTACTATATTACAGGAAGAGGCTTGGATCATAGTGAAGTAACCAAAGATTATATGATTTATAGCAACATCAGTAAGTTAACTTTGCAGCTGGTTTCAGTAGAAAGTTTAAATAAAAACGCCTACATAATTACTCATAGCAATAATTTGCCACAAAATGTTGCATTTCTCAATTAACAGGAGCAATTTTTACTATGGCACGATAAAAAGACCGCAAATGAATTCGATGATAAGTTAAATGTGGTCTAAATAGAATATTGATCAGGGAAAACATTTAAACTGGCTCAATGTATGTATGTACATATTGAAATAGTTACAAACGCCTGACACAGGTACCAAAATGCCAAACAATTTTTGTACCGCAGTAGATCATACTACATAATATGAAAGTTATTATCAATATATAACAAAGATCACAAAACACGACAAAGTATACCAAATTCTCAATTCTTCGTAACACCAACGTCCAATACCCAATAGGCCAATTCATACACGCTGACAGTCATAAATAGTATACGAGGTCTAGATTCGGCCAAATATTTGCTCCAATATGGGAACCTTACCCTCTGCAAAGTAATACTTACAACGGGGACGTCCTAAATCATCCAAGTCAACACAGATATTTGTGGATTCTATCAATATTTTCTCGCCGCCTACACGCGGGAGAAAATGTGCGAAGGAAAATTATTTAAAGGTAAAACTAGGATTTTTTTCTGTACCTGATAAATATTGTCACGAGACATGATTGTTAATATTAATTGGAATGTTTTTGATTTTAGTTTGTAATTAGTTGTCTTGTTTATGTATACAAGTCCTTTAGGAGAATATATTGTTTTTTTTCAATCGTATATACAATCGAGGTTTAGGGGAGACCGTAAATTTTGTCTCTAATTAGTGTGAAAGGAGAATGCCCATAAGCAGTATCGCATGATTTTAAGTTGTGCCACAAGTTAGTAATATCTACAATTCTTGTCTTTAATTTTAATGATTTTATTTCGTATTAGTTGACCCTACATTTGCCGGATTAAAAAAAAACAAAGATAAATAGTATTTCTATTTATTTACCTAATACCTACATTTTCTGTTGTCGTTTTATTACGAGCATTATTACGACTATTATTACTTGCCGACTGACGAGTATTATTACGACTGCCTCGTGGTCTCGCGGTACAAGTATGTGCCGTGCGATCTAGAGGTCCTGGGTTCGATTCCCGGGTCGGGCAAAGTGTTATTGGGTTTTTCCATTAGGAAATTCTCGGTAACAGCACGGAGTCTGGAAATGTGCCCGAAAAACGGCAATAGGCTCGCCCCCTATTACGTGGGACTGATACATACTTGGCGAAATATGGGTGCATAAATGCGCCTCTGCCTACCCCTTCGGGGAATACAGGCGTGAGTTTATGTATGTATGTATGTATGTTTTATTACGCTGTGTTGCCATGATATAAAAATATATCAAATCGACTTTTAATTTAGTTGATCATTTACTATTAAGCAGAAATTACAATTATATTGTTTTAAGCTGTCACTAGATCTTGTTTGTGGGTTCGCTAGCGTGAAAAGTTAATAATAAGACTTATCCAAATAAAAGCAACTTACTCTTTAGCAATGCTCGGTGGTGGTTGCTATAAGTTTCCGTTTCTACTACCAAACGCAATCATTTTTAAAGCGAGGCACTTCACAGATTTTTGCTTTGCGCACACTGCTTTTATCAAAGCTTATTTGCAACAATCACATCAATTAATAGCTCTTTATTTATTTTCATTAGTATTTCTAACCATACGTTGCATATCCTGACAGTTCCTATAATGATACCTAACACGAAAATATTTTCTGTGAAAATGATAATCATGAGAAATATCGATTATAATAATAATAAATCGTCTTATGCACTTGGCAACATTGAAATTGGTTGGCGGGTGGGATAATGTCATTATATGTATTTTATACAAGAATGGCCGTTACGTTTGTTTTTCGCAAAAGTAAACATATTAATGTTATTCGTTTTCCAAGTATAGTTCTTAGTTATATAATAAGTAGTGATTTTGAGAAAGAGACTCCATATAGGTAATTTACTTTATAATCGAGATAGACTCCTTGTACAATTTATTGTGAAAAGTGGTTGCGAGACAGAGCCTCCTTATATCACTGTATTATGGTAATATCAGTTCGCCGATGTGTTAATTGTACATTTCGGCTACGTTATGGACCTTCGCAGGCATTCAGAGAAATCAATGAAATCATGTACAATCTCTATCTATGTGGATTTCACCCTCGCCGGTAAGTGAATTCAAAACTGTATTCTTATTCAATATTAAGTAATTTAATAATGTATTACTATTAGTGTTTAAACTGTTGGAACTCTGACTTCTCTCTGGAGGTGGTGGCTACAACACACTCATTGTCAATGTAGCTACATTGTATATTATATACATATAAATAATAATAAAAATATGTAAACACAGATATTTGGTTTATGCTACAATGCAGATTTTCAGGTTTTTATTTTCAATACTTATTGTTAGGCCAGGTTTTAACTATTGTTACTGTGATGTTTATAACTATTTTAATTGCCTGCTTTAATGTGCTGTTTAAGACACAGGGATATACAATCCCAAACACTTAAACTGTTACCTATTATTAGATTTAACTTGGGAATGTCAGACATAACAAGTAATACACAATTAACTGATTCACAGAGGTAGTATATAACTAGCCTTTGAATTTAAATACAAAGTCTTATTGTAAACATATATTTTCACAGATTTCACGGGATGGCATTCTCTACATGGAGTGTTATGCTGTTCTTCAAGTTGGCTCACTTCAAGCTTCTATTTTAGGACATTGAAATGTATGTTTTGTATGTATGTCTCAAGGGCCTCATTCTTCATGTTAAATGAGTATTCCTGTTTTTAACTTTGATGAAATATTTCACATTACTAACAATTATATCTATTTTTCAGATCTCACATCTATAATGTGTGTGTAAAGCTTGTTGGATGGCAGCTAGGAGAACACTACAGTGACAATTACAGTATGATGTTAATCATTTAGTTCATGCTGAAGATGCTCCAATAATTAATAGAAGATGTGCCAGTTTTACATATGTCAATACAGCCTATAAACTAAGGGCGATCTCTGGTTACTATTGTAGCTGCTTAGTGGGCAAACACACAGTGGGCCGTTGTGCCCACATAATGACTATTGCTTGGTACTTGAGTTGGGGATGGCATAATAATATTACTACACCAGTACCATTCCTAGACAATATTTTAGAAGAAGAGAACATGGAATAATAATGATAATAAAACTTTACTTTGACTGCCTACTTATGTGGTTTTATTATACTTTGACCCTATAGTTACCATGGAACCCCGCAAATTATGCAAGTACTATTTAGTTTTATTGATAGGGTATGTTAATTACAACACTATGCACAAGTTTTAATTGTGGCACAAAAATATTTGTGCCGATACTAAGTTCCATAGTCAGTTGGGCATTGCCTGAAGCTTTATAAAATAATCCACGATTTTATTCATGTATGATTGTTAAACACATTCATATTTTTAAAGATAACGATATAGGTATAAATATATACAGGGTTACAGGTAAAGTTGTCCTATATCCGTTAAAGGCGTGTAGTTTACATCGTTTCTGACTGATTTGATTATGAGACACCCTATCCTAAATGTAACTGTTTTCGAGATATTTGAATTTAATAGTTTTTTCCAAAAAAATCCCGATTTTCGGCTATCAGCTTAGATATTTTGAAATGTGTAAGTCTTATTATTACTATTATTTGATTTTTACACGTAAAATAAGATGCTTTATGACCTCAATAACCAAAATTGTACATAAAATGAATAAATAAGTCGCAGTAGACGATTAAAACTTAAAAACTTAAACAAACATTTAGAAAGTTTATTTTTCTCGAAAGGATATCAAAAAATATTATTATGGCACCTGCTTTGCAGATGTGCCTAAAAATATCTACGTTTCATAAGCTATCCAACGAGGTACAACAATCCAGGGTCTTTCGACAGTTTACAATCTCGCTAGATAGATTATAATCTAACGGTGTTTACAATTTTACGGTGACATAATATATGGGTTCATATTATAATGGTCGTAACGCTTAGGTGTTATGCTGCGACGTTTCATGCAATTCCAGTGCTTAAAATTCTACCTAACCTTTCTCGCAAGACACGTACAAAATCACGACAAAAATTCTTGCATCAGAAAGTGACGTCAAAGTTAAGTAAAAAGAACTCGGCTCCAAAAATTCTCCGTGCAGCGCCCAGCTGAATATGCGATGATCTTAGCACTACTTTTCCAAGTTGTACT
The DNA here is from genome assembly GCA_907164795.1 of Hemaris fuciformis. Classification (NCBI taxonomy): domain Eukaryota; kingdom Metazoa; phylum Arthropoda; class Insecta; order Lepidoptera; family Sphingidae; genus Hemaris; species Hemaris fuciformis. The sequence continues at coordinate 6,291,253 of OU015454.1, forward strand.
TTGTTGTCTTCGTGATATAGTGTGTGCGGTTGCAAGATAGTTTTGGATGAATTTTCATATAACATTTTGTATCAAGATGGTGATGACCTAGAGGAAGGGTTGGGTTCGGTATGCTGAGACGTAAAGTCAGCAGTCTTGAGTTACAAAATGCTCATTGCTATCATTCATTATGATTCTTAATCCGTTTAAAGAGTAGAGGACAAAACATTAGCATTTATTTGAGAGCACGTCATAAGGAATATCTGACGTAGGTACTATGTAATGTCGTTTAAACCACGCTATGGTTGATTACGCCTAACCGTTTTCATTTGTAGAGTATGGAGCCTAGCAGTAAAAGTTTTGTGGCATGTGGTGTATAATAGAATATTTAGTAGAACAGGAATAAACAGCAACGATTAAGTACCATTTTGCACTTTTTTCTTGTTTAAGGTCTTGCCAATGCCATAATGATATTTAAAAGCTTAATAGTTGAACAAAACGTTGAAATCATTAGGTATTTGAAAACTTTATGTTTAATTGTTAAAACATTCACAACATAGCAGCCAAAGTAGCAACAACTAAATTAAAATTCAAAACTGTAGTCTTAAAGCTTATTTATTCAAAATAGTTTCAGAATTGTCGTATTTAAACTACAACAAATTGAAAATAAAGCGGGAGATTACGCAGAGATTTGCCTCAGTTGAGTTAAAATAAAACTTATAAAGTCTCCATTTTTCCACACAAATTAATTCTATTTTTATCCGGCGCATCGTTGGGGTCCGTCGGAGCAGCTGCGACGATTGTCACCGACAAATTCCTGTGGGGCGAACGCGGGATAATACTTAGCATGGGGACATACGGACAGCTAGACCTGAAAGCACATTTAAATATTTTCCATTCAGAAAGAATACGTCAGATGGAGTCACTAAAGTGAGATTATGGTATTGGTAGAATCTGGGAGGACCTTCCATCCTTTGTGGCGTTTTTGCTATTTCTACTATACTATTGGAATCAAAATTAGTAGCTCCCGAATTAGGATCCATTTAAATATTTATCCGTAGTGCTTTGCATCTGGCTCTCACACTTAATGTATGGTAATATACCCATACTGGAGCAAATGTGAATCATCATCATCAGCCCATATACCTCCCACTGCTGGGCACCGTTCTCCTCTACGACTGAGAGGGTTTAGGCCTTAGTTCACCGCGCCGCGCTGGCCTAGTGCGGGTTGGCGGACTACACACCTAAGAAATGTTAGGTGTGCAGGTTTCATCACGATGTTTTCCTTTACCGTCAAAGTACGTGATAATTCTTTGTGAATACACACATAACTTCGAAAAGCCAGAGGTGTGTGCCTGGGGTTTCAACCCGCGACCGTCGAGATTCTCCACCGCGTGCCTAACCTTGAAACCATCACGACTTGTACGTAAATGTAAATAAACAAATTAAAGTCTTAAATCTTAAATAAGTTTTTAGTCGGCGTCGTAAGTAACTGAAATAAACAGAAATTTCTATTTCGGATATAATAATTAGCACCGTTACAAATATTTATGTATTTAATAAATTTTAATATTGCATTAAAACCTCTGACCTCTGAACTCAAAATCTGGCCTCTAACCAACAGCCTCAAGATTGCTGACAGAATGTACTCAAATTTTCTTAGATTGCCAGATAGAAAGCGATGTTAAGGCTTACATATTATGATCCATTTGGGAGATTAAAACCTTAAGACTTTTTAAGTTTCTTTATTTTCAAATAATCTGTCTCGTTGTTTTTATTTATATTCATAGACTTTATTATTATAGCGTTAGAATATAATTTTCCTGTGTCCTTTGTTAGGATTTTCTTGACTGTATTCTGAATATTTAAACGAACAGCCAAATGCAAATAAAAATATCAAAGTTTTAAAGCATAATTTAATTGGTGAATTTAATTTTTAAATATTTTTTTCATTGACAGTGTAAATTTTACTTGGTGCAAAGTTAAATATTAAAACTAACTACGAAACTCTTGCAATATTTTATATGTATTTGGTGTAATGAGATCGAAAAATTATTTTGCATTTTAACGAGATAAGTTCAGCAAACTCGGCAATTGGTATTTATTATTTTTTTACTTTTCTCGCTTTGATGGATTTTAGGTGAATATTTTGGTAACTTATTTCACTACTTTACACCTATTTTTATATACTTTTACCACGGTTAAAACAAAATCCCGCATTAAAGAGGTGCGATACCTTGTTCAGATAAAATATTACCGGAGTTTTATTAGAAAATTCTAATTAAGAACACGGAGTCTTAAAAGTCTGATAAATCGTGATGTCCTCGAGGTGTAGGCACGCGGTCGAGAATCTCGACGGTCGCGGGTTGAAACCCCAGGCACACACCTCTGACTTTTCGAAGTTATGTGTATTCACAATGAATTACCACTTTAACGGTGAAGGAAAACATCGTGATGAAACCTGCACACCTAAAAGTTCTTAGGAATTTCTTAGGTGTGTAGTCCGCGAACCCGCACTAGGCCAGCGTGATGGACTAAGGCCTAAACCCTCTCAGTTGTAGAGGAGGCCCGTGCTCAGCAGTGGGATGGTATATAGGCTGATGATGACATAATTATGAGTCTGAAAAGTTACCCGAAATGCTACTTGAAGCTTAGTACAGCTGCAAAACACACCTCTGCTTATTTCTTCAATACAATTTTATTTCCCACAGTTTTTCTTTCTATTCTGAGTTTTAAAGTGCACAATAAAAAATAAATTATTTAAACCATAATTTCTACACCGATGCAAAAGCTTTGTAATACCGTGGGGGTGTAAAAAGGCTGCCGCCAGCGGTTTGTTTTGCCATTCATTCTCCTCGTTGGAAACGGGCCAGCGTGAATAGACCCTTGAGTCTTCACACCACGTCAAGTTATTTAAGTGGGTATTAAACACTTTTTTAGAAGTTATAGATTTTTTTATTCAATAAAAAAAGGAGGACTTTTATATGACAACATACATGTCAGTCCCATCGTACCTTATACTAAAAACTATAACTAAACTATTTTTTTTTCTATTACTAAACTATCATAATATACTTTAAATAGTAAAAAGGCCTGGTCAGATAATGGCTCGGACAAGATGTGGTGAAAACATCCTACATTTAATTCGTTGACTTGTAGATTTGCCATTAAATCCTTCCTAGCGTCTTTGAACCGAACACATTCCATCAACAAATGCATGACATCTTCAGGCTCACCACACACTTCACAATTGGGAGAACTGCTCTTTCTTATTAAGTAATAAAATTTGTTAAGTGGAAAGTTATAGATTATTTGGTGTGAAGCGGTGCCTACGGGGGTCTATTTCGCTGGTTTCTAATGAATTTGTGACCGAGACATCCCGTAAATGTCATCGTTCTTCTGTTTTAGCCCGTAGACAAACTTTTTTTTTGGGAGTATATTTGTTCCATTCTACTACCGGTATAATTATGCTGTAAAATAGTGGCATTCATTACTGGTTAAGTAATGATGGTATTGAGGTTTATGCACGCGGTCGAGTCAAAAATCTCAGCAACCCGCACTAGGCCAGCGTGGTGGACTAAGGCTAACCCTATCATTTGTAGAGGAGGCCCGTACCCGTATGAGCTGATGATGAATACCGGCGTTGATACTTTATGGACAACCTTTCTGGCGACGCTGGTTAAAGACCAGCCTATAAAACGATGGGCCGTGGGTTCAAGGCAAATAAAAAAAAATCCTCAGAATTACCCAATACTGTTCTCAGTTCTTTGCGTATGTGTGTCTTGCTGCAGTTTATCGTGGGTATCCTGCATTACCACTACACGCCACGCAAACAGCGCGCCGTCTCCGCCGGTCCACGAGTAAGGAGTCTCAATAAATGCAGCCATCACTGTGACTAATGGAATTTCAGACGGTACAAATTGGCTTGTTTGATCTCGGGATTTGTAAACATCACAAGATGCTTCTAGGTAACTATTGTTCGTTTATATGAAAGAACTTGTGGTCTTTTTATAATATTTATTTATTTGCGCTTTTTTGCACACCAAATTGAAGAATAAAATGGGTATAAGTAACATTAAAATTAGCTTGTCATAAATTGCGGCCTTATCGCTTTCGGCGAATTTTTCCAGGTAACCGTTAGATGGACTGATGTATTCAGAAGCATAGCATATGTATGAATGATGGACACGAACTGTTTAATAAAAAAATATATATACAGTATACAAAAAATAAAAAAACGTCAATGTGTTTGTAAACACCGTAACTATTACCTGTCTTAGTTTTTGATCACGGTGTTTTTACACCCTGTAAATAATAGTACGGAAGTAGAATAAGTATAAAGAAACATATAAGATATACATAAGAAAAAACAATATTGAGACTTTTAAAAGCATATTCTTATAGAAGGGCTGACTCGTTGGCATAAGTGAGTCTCAGATAATGTGGACGGCACAGGGTATACCGGAGTCTGAAAATGTGCCCGAAAAACAGCAATACGCTGGCCCCCTATTACGAGGGACTGATACATACTTTAGTTGTACAGGAGGCCCGTGCCCAGCAGTGGGACGTATTTGCGCCGATGATGATGATGATACATACCTGGCAAAATGTGAGTGCAGAAATGCAACTCTGTCTACCCCTTCGGGGCATACAGGCGTGAGGTTATGTATTAAGAACAAAAATATGAAGCAAAATGAACTTAACAATGAATTGTGTAAAAATGAACAACTGAATACTTTCATATAAATAATGGACGCTGCGTCGAGCTATGAACCCTCTCGATTGATTTTCTTGTAATTGGATTTTCCTGTTGACACTACACTGTCCATAAAAAGATCCATTCGCATCCGCATCCAGCCAGACGAAATTCCGAATCTCCAAAGATATTCTATTTGCAGAAAATTGATCCGTAAATCTAGGGACGGGTGTAAAACACAATGTGCCAGTTAGTGTCTTTTATTGTGATGAAATGGAATGATATGGGCCAACGTTGGACCCAATCGACAATACACATAATTCCGTTCATTATCGGAGAGCAAAATGTGTTAGATAGTAGCGAGTTAATGATAGCAGCTGCGTGGGTATTGACGTTGGAGTATTTATGTGTTAGGTTTGTTTTTCTTTGGGACTTTGAAATGAAATAATATTTATTGAATCTATAAATGTTAAATACATCACTAAGATTCAGTCATTTAAAAATGTAGTTTACCACCCTGTTCGTAAGGCAGTCATCACTAGAGAAGAACCGGCAAGAAACTCTAGTGTTCCTATATTCCAGTCAAGAAATACTTAGTTTACAATATTGATACAACGATTACATTTTAGAGCATTCGTGATTTTACTGCATTTTATTATAAGTATTGTATTATAGTAGTTTTAGTCTATTCATCTAAATCAGCGTAAGTACATTAAACCGTTGGGTATGGATTCCTCTACAAATCCGTCACGCTGGCCTGATGCGGGTTGGTGGACTAAACACCTAAGAATTTTTAGGTATGCAGATAACTATGCCTTCCTTCACCATTAAAGTAAGTAGGTACAAGTTCATTTGAGTACATACAAAACTTGGGAATGTCAGAGGTGTGTGTCTGGGGTTTGCACCCGCGACCGTATATATTTTGTTTCGACTGAGTATTATCGAGGCCACCAGTCACCACTCTATTTTGTAGCAATTAAAAAGCAGCTGGCAAAATTTTGAATTAGTTATACACCTTTGCCTTTGCCTACCTCTAGATACACACGCGACAGTGAATATATTTCAATTTTTTTTTCAATACACCCAACAGTAACATACCTACAGTTCTGACCCCACACTAGGATACAAGTCCTGTGTCGTAGGTATCAGAAACTAGGAGATACGCGAAACAAATATTTGTGGACCACACAAACATTTGTCTCGGTGCGTTTATCGAACCCGCGGCCTCTCGTTTCGCAAGCTGGTCTCTATCCAACTGCACCACAGGGAAAATAACAAATAATTACACCCTACAGCCACATACCTACATAGTTCAAACCCCACACTAAAATACAAGTCTTGTGTTGTGGGTATCAGTAACTACGAGAGACTTTCCAGTCTCACAAGAAGGAAAATGTCTTTTTCTATTATCTCTGTGTTGATCTCTATCAAATGCTATGCGGTGTTACTCCATACGCTCTCCTAACCCTTGTCGTTTTCTAACAAACAACTGAGATCGCGCGTTTATCTGAGTGTTGACCCCGCAAACGCAGACTTTTCGGCGTCGCATTACGTCATCGATCTAAGGCCGGGGATGTAGGGCAAACGGGGAATATGCTTGTAGGGAAATCAAATGGTTGTATAGAGGTAAAGATCATAAGGCAATTAGAACTATAGCTGTATTATATCATATGCTATTATGGTATACATTAATAGAAAGAAAGAAAGAAGAATTCTTTCTGTATAGGCTTCATCATCAGCCCATATACGTCCCACTGCTGAGAACGGGCCTCCTCTACAACTGAGAGGGCTTAGGCCTTAGTCCACCACGCGGGGCTAGTGCGGATTAGCGGACTACGTACCTAAGAAATTCCTAAGAACTTTTAGTAATACTTTTTACTTTCCTCACGATGTTATCCTTCACCGTTAAAGTACGTGATAATTGTTTGTGAATACACACATTACTTCAAAAACTCAGTGGTGTATGCCAGGGGTTTGAACTCGCGACCGTCGAGATTCTCGGCCGCGTGCCTAAACCTCGAGGCCATCACGACTTGTATAGGCCTTAAAGGAATAGATTTCTTGGGACCGTTCATTTCTATGTTTCAGTTTCTTTGGCAATCTCCGTTAGAAACTATCCTGTGAATTGAGAAGCCGCGTAAATTATGATTCAAAATGAAACCTGGAAAACCAAGTAATGTGGATTCGATCGGAATTGTAGTTTAATGTAGAACCTTTGTTCGAACTATGAATTTTAAGACATTACTATATAAAATGGGTTCCCACCAATAGGTGAGACTTTAAAACAAAGAACAAAGATATAGAAATACAACTTTTAGTTGGCATTAAAATAACTTATGAAAAAGACCCGAAATAGTCGCGTAATAAGTCTGTTATGCAATGTTCCCGCCAGACCATTCGCTCAAAAATTAAATATTAACCGCCAAGAATTATGAGTGCTTCTTTCATTCGGTAACTGCCTTTCATGGGTCATCGCCCTTGGCTAGACGGCGGGACAGTTCACCTATTTAATAAATACGATACCTCGGTTGACACCTTTCGCTACCGTACACCTCGTTATCGACGTTTGGCATATGACACTTATGATCTTTTTTATTTAGGAAAGCTTTAGGAAAAAAGAAAAAGGAATAGACAATTGAATGAGTGTTTTGTATTTACCCTTCAGATCATTTTTGACATTTTTAACAGATTTTGACAATCTCGTGGCGCAGTTAGCCAGACACCAGAGAGGAGGCCGCGGTTATGCACGAGACCAATGTTTGTGATTTACATATATTTGTTTCGGTTCTGTGTGAGACCGAAAAGTATCTCGTAGCTATCGTGGACACAGGACTTATATCCCAGTGAGGGGGCATAACTATGTACCTATATGACTGTTGGGTGTATTTAGTTATTCAGATCAGTTGGCATTTGTAATAAATAAATAAATAAATACACCCAACAGTCACATATATAGTTCTGATCCCACACTAAGATACAAGTCTTGTGTCGTGGGTATCAGAAACTACGAGAGACTTTTCGGTCTCACATACACCCAGACCCGAAACAAATATTTGTGGATCACACAAACATTTGTCTCGGTGCGGGGATCGAACCCGCGGCCTCTCGTTTCGCAGCTTGGATAGTACCAAGGTGTTACAGTAAGCCGACGTAAAATTCTGTTCCGTTTCACTCACTAGAAATGTCCCAGTACGCCGTGGCACTATCACTCGAAAATGCCATGCACAAACATACCACGCAATCCCACTTTTTGAAAGAAAAACAGCTCGCCTTTCCGTATTTCAGTGGTACCGCCTCGGTCAAGCTGATCCACACCACAGTCCTACTATGTCACGGCTCTGTCCTTTCAAAATAGCATCTGGCCGAAACTGTACAAAATTAAATGCGTTTGCATTTTCCTGTTCAGACGTTTCACCTCTAATTAATAAATAGTTGATGAGACCGTAAATTTTAGCCAAAATTTTACATCAGCTTCACACTTCACTGCAATTACACGGAATATACTAATTAATTTGCTAGAACAAGTACACCGTCAAAGTTTTCGTGTGAATTATATTAACAGAACTAAACGTAGGATGAGTTTCGGATTAAATGAAATGTTCTGTTTCTACTGGGTTTTCGGTTCGTTCACACCTTCTGATAATATTGTTTCACAACTGCAAAGTTTCGGGGATGCGTAATGATTTTGTTTCATTAATTAGTTTTGTTGGGTGTATTTCGTTTAAGTGAATTATGCTCCAATTTGGCTGTTTCTGTTAGTTCATTGTTGGTTCTGTGGGTCCAAGCCTTGCACCTAAAAAAGTATTCTAGGTATGTTTGTGGGACGAAAATCCCTCGAAATACTTGATACCTATGTCTCAATGAGTCCTGACCAACAGTAAAGATTAGCTGTGTAAAATGAAACCATCTCATAAATTTGTTTAAATGTATTACAGCTTAGCAATGTTTAAGGATCGGTTAACGATGTTGCTTTTAAATACAGCGGTAACTAAAATATATGCTTAGCAGAGTATTAACTTGACAATATGTCTGCAAGTCAACGTTGTTTAAACGTAGCGGTGAAGAAAAACTAAGTGAGGAAACCTACCCATTAAAAAAAATGTTATGAATTTCTTAGGTCTCATAACCCGCGATAGGCCAGCGTGGCGTAGGCCTTAGTGGGCCTTATCCCTCTAAGTTGTAGAGGAGGCAAGTGCCCAGTAGTGGGACGTATGTATATTGTATATAGATTAATGAAGATGAACTTAGTAGGGCCAGCCTAATCGAATTGATAAGTACCTACACCATTTTCGGAACAGAAGCTACTTGGGTAAATCACAATTATGCGTTTCCTCATAACTTATATAGGTATTAGGTATTCATTATATTATTATATATATTATAGTCACTTATATATTATATATTATACATATATATTATAGTTACTTTCTAGGTATAAATATCTTATCACCAAATATGCAATGCATTGCTTAATTATAAAACATACATACATACATTGACAGCCCCGTGGCGCAGTTGGCTTGCGAAACGAGAGGCCGTGGGTTCGATCCCCGCACCGAGACAAATGTTTGTGTGATCCACAAATATTTGTTTCGGGTCTGGGTGTGTGTGAGACCGAAAAGTTTCTCGTAGTTTCTGATACCCACGACACAGGACTTGTATCCTTGTGTGGGGTCAGCACTATGTATGTGACTGTTGGGTGTATTTATTTATATTTATTTACATACATAAACTCACGCCTGTATTCCCCGAAGGGGTAGTCAGAGGTGCATTTCTGCACCCACATTTCGCCAAGTATGTATCAGTCCCACGTAATAGGGGGGAGCCTATTGCCGTTTTTCGGGCACATTTCCAGATTCCGTACTGTTACCGAGATTTTCCTAATGGAAAAACCCAATAACACTTTGCCCGACCTGGGAATCGAACCCAGGACCTCTAGATCGCACGGCACATACTTGTACCGCGAGACCACGAGGCAGTCTTAATTATAAAAGTTTATGAATATTCAGAGGATAAATTTACCCCACCCTGAACATTTTACAGGAAATGAAATTTAAAAAAAAACTCAATTGAACGAAAATAACTATGATCATTTTAAAACGCTGCTCTTTCGGCTTCGTATCACAAACGTATTCAATCAGGCTTCGGCCGTCAGATACAAAGTTTATTTCACGCGCCCATGCCGCCGACAACTGTCAGCGGCAATACTTTGACGCTGTGATGGACTCGGCTGAATTTTTCCCGACTCCGCTCCGTTGACGTTACGTCGACTTGAAACAGACTGGTTTTAGTTTAAATTGCTGGAAATTATTTCTGTTTTAATAACCAGGTGAGCTTGTTCCGTTGGGTATCGCGGCGTGTTTTGTTTTTAAGTTTTGAATATGGAATATTTTGTCACTAGTAATTGGTTTATTTAAGAGGTAGTTTGCTTCGGTGGTGTACTAAAATTAGATATTCACACATAAATACACCCAACAGTCGCATAGATAGTTCTGACCCCACATTAAGATACGAGTCTTGTGTCGTGGGTTCATACCGAGAGACTTTTCGGTCTCACAAACACCCAGATCCGAAACAAATATTAGTGGATCATACAAACATTTGTCTCGGTGCGGGGATCGAACCCGCGGCCTCTCGTTTCGCAAGCTGGTGTCTAGCCAACTGCGCCACGGGGCTGTCACCACACATATACATATACTAGCAAACTTTCGTTAAGTTTATTTATTCTGAAGTTCAACGTAATAAGAGGGAATTGTGTTGCCGTTTTTGACTCTGAACGGTTACTTAGAATTTATAAATGATAAACCGATATAAAAGTAGCGATGGCCTCGAGGTTTAGGCGCGTTGTCGAGAGTCTCGGCGATCGCGGGTTCAAACCCCAGGGAAACACTTCTGACTTTACTTTATGTGTGTATACATAGAGAATTATCATGTACTGTAATAGTGAAGGAAAACATCGTGAGGAAACCTGCACACCTAAAAGTTCTTAGGAATTTCTTAGGTGTGTAGTCCGCCAACCCGCACTAGGCCAGCGTGGTGGATTAAGGCCTAAACCCTCTTAGTAGTAGAGGAGGCCCGTGCCCAGCAGTGGGACGTATATGGGCTGATGATGAAACCCATTGCAGTGAATCTATGAGTTCACATAATGATATTTTTTACAAATGTATGGAATATTAATGTTAAATAGCGACGGTGATTACAAACCCAATGGCGATAAAAAAAACACTACAGAAAATAAAAAAATTGACGTTTTTCTAACATAGATATTAAATTAAAGTATGTGGTTGTCAGGAAAGCGTATTTTTTGTCGGGATTTTTTTTTTAATGTCACGATGTTTGTAATCACCGCTGCTATTAGTTTACAGCAGTGGTGGCCTCGAGGTTTAGGCGCGCGGTCGAGAATTTCGGCGGTCGCAGGTTCAAACCCCAGGCACACACCTCTGACTTTTCGAAGTTATGTGTGTATTCACAATGAATTATCACTTGCTTTAACGGTGAAGGAAAACATCGTGATGAAACCTGCACACCTAAAAGTTCTTAGGAATTTCTTAGGTGTGTAGTCCGCAAACCAACACTAGGCCAGCGTGGTGGACTAAGGCCTAAACCCTCTCAGTTGTAGAGGAGGCCCGTGCCCAGCAGTGGGACGTATTTGGGCTGATGATGATGATGATGATTAGTTTCCGATCATGGTCTGAATACATAGTATATTATATGTGTGTGGTGGTACTTCCATAGAAGCCCAAAAGCGTTACACGTCATTTTGTAATGTCTAGTTTATAATTGTTTATTGTGGGTTCAAGATTTTCTCATTTATATGTCAAATTGCTTTTGTTTAATAAAGATTTAAAGCTTCAAGATTATTATTCGGAACTTTGTAAGGCAAGCTGGGCTTTTAGGCTCCTATGGAAGTACCACTATTGAAATATAATACCAAAAATATAGTTAATAACAGCAACAATAAAATAAACGTTATTATGCCAAATGCACGCACCAAATTATTGTATACAATATTAGCCCATTTCAAATTCATAGATCCATTATTTCCAATAAAACCACTGTACAAAATGTTGTGAACTGATAATGGGAGGGGTGAGAACGGGGGTTGGGGGAGAGATTGCAGGGTAACATCATTTCCGCACCCAACTAGGTAAGAACTAGGAAGGTACACGTTGAATATATCGTGTACCTTCCTTCTCGTAATTATAACGGCCTTTTGTATCCCCTTGGGCTTAATAGTGGAAATTACATTGGAATTTTCTATAACCCCTTAGATGTGTAAAAAGGTTAATGGGTATGAAGGCTAAGGGCGCTTATTATACTCACGGCTATTTCATAGACAAGGTAGGCAAAAGTGCATACACAAATTACGTCACAGGTCTATTACGTTTCATCTCACAGGCGGTAGGGGCATTGCTGTTGTTGTAGGACATCTCGACAGGACCCTTATAGGTGTAAAAGATATAATCTCTTAGATATACTATGTAGTCGATCAGACATGGCTGATTATATGATGTTTTCTATAACATTTCTTTTAACTTTTTCTGTTTTGTGATGATTGACCAAAATAAACCGCCTTTAAAAAGATATTACAAAACAAATTAATATGCACTAAAAAGTAATAAAATAATTGCGTATTCTTGTATAACTCAATAAACAACTTACTTTTTCTACTCATCAATGGAATGATCTATGTGTTTACCACACAAGAAGGTAAGGTAGGTATCTACCCACTTCAAATCTAACTCAAGATATATGTACCTATAAATAACAACCTATGATCAAAGTATTTTTAGACTTCTAAGTAAAATGCAATAAAAATTATAAGACTAAAGTCAATTAAATAATTACGATAATATAATGTAGTTACAATTTTTCCTAATGATTTTAAATTTATTTCAGAAAAAAAAACTTAAAAATATATAAGTAATTTGCCGTTTTAAACTAATTTACTGTTACAATAATATATTAGTCTCCCCTCAAACTTAAGGGCATAAGTCCCTGATGTCGAACATCATTATTTATATAACAGTAAACATGTATCAAAAATCGAATTACTCATTAAACTTGAAGACGCCATTTGCGGTGCGAGCGATAAAAAGAAACGATAGCAGATTTGGTCCGGTGTCAAAAAGACAGCGAGTACAAATTCAATAAATTGGTTGATTTCTCCTCAGCGGGAGCAACTGTGGCCGTAATGAGCGGGTTTCTCATTCAGCTCGCGCGCACCACGCCCTTGACTGTGTGCGGCTGTTAGATAAGCGTCTATCGTCTGGATAAGTCAATAATATATTTGAGTAAACTCTCTTAATGACAAAGGAGGCCCGTGCCCAGCATTGGGTCGTACATGGGCTGACGATGATGATATTTGTGTATACCTTTTTTAGTATAAAGTTGCATTACTATTATACTGCATTTTTTATTACCGTCTTTTTAATCATTATTGTCTAGTCTGAAAGAGATTGATAATAGCGATAAACCGCCTTTAGTGTTAGTATTTAATTTCAGTTTTTTTTAATATGACTGCCTCGTGGTCTCGCGTTACAAGTATGTGCCGTGCGATCTAGAGGTCCTGGGTTCGATTCCCGGTTCGGGCAAAGTGTTATTGGGTTTTTCCATTAGAAAATTCTCGGTAACAGCACGGAGTCTGGAAATGTGCCCGAAAAACGGCATTGGCTCGCCACCTATTACGTGGGACTGATACATACTTGGTGAAATGTGGGTGCAGAAATGCACCTCTGCCTACCCCTTCGGGAAATAAAGGGGTGAGTTTATGTATGTATGTATGTTTTTTTTAATATAATTTTGGGGTTATGTGTAATAAAGATCACTCCATGTACAGGGGATCACGACCCTCAGCAATGAGGAAAACGATGCGAGGAGGAGGAGGAGGTGTAATAAAGTCCTTTAAGAACAATATTTTAATGTGTCCGTTACAAGCGTGAAAAGTACTTAAAAAATTGCCCTAACCTACCACACTTCCGCCCCTGCATCTTCTGTGCACCAGAATCAACAATGGAATACTGTACAGTATCGACACCGAACAGTGTAGCTTAGCGAGTTCACGGGAGCCTAGTAAATCTTCAACCCGCAACGAAATTACTTTGTCAAAAATCGCATGCAATGACAGACGATAACAATACTGATTTATATACTCGTCTTAATTTGAGCCTGTACACGTCCCCCGCGAGGCACATGCCTGCTTTACTGCCGATAATGTGTTGTCACAACGTTTACCTTCATTGTCTAATGCACTATATTTCATTGTGAATACATACATAACATCGAAAAGTCATTGGGATTTTTAACCGCGAACGCCGAGATTATGTCTCGATCGCGCGGTCTTCCAATCAATGACGAATTTGTTAGTTAGCACCAAACGTCCTTAATCAGTCCGTATCCATCCGCTACCCGCCATCTATTTCAAGTAATCAGTCCATTGTAATGAAAGACGTCCCGCTATTTGTTTTAAAATTCTATTAATGAAATAAAATCACTGCTTCGTGGTCTCGCGGCACTAGTATGTGCCGGGCGATCTAGAGGTCTTGGGTTCGACTCCCAGGTCAGGCAAAATGTTATTGGGTTTTTCCATTAGGAAATTCTCAGTATCAGCCGGGAGTCTGGATATGTGCCCGAGAAACGGCAATAGGCTCGCCCCCTATTACGTGGGACTGATACATACGTGGCGAAATGTGGGTGCAGTAATGCACATCTGCCTACCCTTTCGGGGAATACAGGCGTGAGATTATGTATGTAAATAAAATCACAAGCTTAAACCCCGCTCGTTTAAAACCTCAACACGGGTGGATGCAAGCGAAAAAACACTAACAAATACAAGCGCCCGCTCGCTCGTGACTTGGGCTGCGATTGTGTCTAATGACATTGTAATGGCGTAAATAGTACACAGGGCAACACATTACGTTTCGACGTGGGCACAAGTCAAATTAACGCGAACGTTTTGCTTTGTTCACTAACATAGGGGTTCAGTTGCGGAGGACTGTACCTTTGCCAACTTTTATTATAGAACTATTCGATTGCTAATATTTCTATCATATTTAAGAGATGCTAAATAAATATTGACTGCCCCGTGGTTTTGCGACAAAAGTACGTGCCGTGCGTCCTAGAGGTCGCGGGTTTGATTCGGGTCGGGCAAAGTGTTGTTGGGTTATTAGGAAATTCTTGTTGGTGGCACGAAGTCACGGAAATGTGGGTGCAGAAAAGCACCTCTCTTCTTTTGGGAATACAGGCGTGAGGTTGTGTATGTGTGTATAAAAATATAATAAAATAATGTTTTTATCTATTTGTTTGCCCAAAATTTAGACATACAATTTTTTTTATCTAATTTGCAAATAGTTATGTACAAAGTTTCCACAAAGTCTTGACGGTTGCGGGCGCCAATCTCAGACACACACCTCTGACCTATCAAAGTCATGTGTGTCCTTACTTTGAATTAAAACGTGCTTAAGATAACTTCTCAATTATTCGAAGTTTGTCATTCTGGGGCAGCGTTGTAGACTATAGCATATTCAATTATTCTTACATGGTCCATTTATATCTCATAAAATTAAGTGTAAAATATGATTTTTTCCGAAAAATTACATAGCATTAATAATAAAAAGTAAAAAAATAATTGCGTATTCATCTATAATTTAATAGTCAACTTACTTTTTCTCTCCATCAATATATCTATGCGTTCATCCACGCAAGAAGGTAGGTAGGTACATATCGAGCCCTTACTTGTTCATACCTATGAATAACAAACCAATTTTTTTAGAGTTCTAATTAAAATTTAATGAAAAATATTAGACTACTTAAATGTCAATCAAATTATTACGATAATATAATGTAGTTACAATTATTGTTATTTTTGGAGTCCCTTGTTTGTGAGACCGAAAAGCCTCTCGTAGTTTCTGATACCAATGACACAGTACTTGTATCCTAGTGTGGGGTCAGAACTATGTATTAGGGGTGTGAATATCGTTCGAATCGAATAATATTCTTTTTTAAATAATTATATTCTCAATAAATCGTAAATTTTAAAAAATAATTCGAGGCTTTAAGTGATTTGTGTACTCTATTGTATAACACAAAAATCTGATACTCAAAATATCACTGATATTTTTTGTTGTTAGACTTTTGTTTTTATTTTTTAACTTTTAAATTCAACTTTAAAAGAGTATGTTACGCTTTTTGCTCCAGTACTCGATTACTTACTGCATTATTATTATTTTCGAATAATTCGAAAATCTTGGAACAATTCGAAATTTTTCGAATTATTCGAATTTTAATATTCGATTCGGGAAGAATAATTCGTAAGTTCGAATTATTCCCACACCCCTACATGTATGTGACTGTTAGGTGTATTTATTTGTTTATTTAAAATGTGTATTTAAAATACTTGAAATAATACATTTTATTATTTTCTGTTATTACTGGGCAAAACATATGTTTTTATAGATGCTCTTCCTACCACATCCTTATTGCAGTGGCGGTACTTCCATAGAACCCCAAAAGCGTTACACGTTAATTTGTAATGTCTAGTTTATAACTATTTATTGTAGGGTAAGTATAAAATCATTTATATGTCAATTACTTTAGTTAAATAAAGATTTAAAGCTTAAAGATTATTATTCCAAAATTTTTAAGGCAATGTGGGCTTTTGGGCTTCTATAGAAATACCACCACTGCCTTATTGTTTTCTTAACATTATTATTATTACACAAAATTATTAACATAAAATTATAACTCTAAAATCTTATACAAATGTCCAAGTATTATTGGATTCATATATATCTCTCCGAACGAGTCTTCAGAGGGATGTTGGTCGAAAATTCCAATGGCCACAACTTTAACTGCACCTAAAGGAATATAAATTTTAATACCGAACTACAGCAGTGCGAAAGAACTCACGATGCAAACGTTTCGCTCCGGCTTTAGTGTATATTTTGAACTGATATTTTCCAAGAAATACGTGGTGTTTTGCTGTGAAAATATAAAATTGTATAGGTCAATTAAAGAGCTTATACGACAGTGGACGTCGAGTTATGCTCAGTTTTATTGCTTGCGATATTAGAAAACAGACATGAATATACTACACTCAAGCTTGCGTGCTTGATGGGGAAGGCAAAAGTAAACATTCAGAACCAAGTTTTGCCTGCTTTGTTTTTCTCGTTCTAGGTAGCGGGTCTATAGCCGTTGCTCAGACATATAAAAAATAATAGAAACAATTAATCCTATCTTTATCAGTCGTGATGGCCTCGAGGTTTAGGCACGCGCTCGAGAACCTCGACGGTCGCAGGTTCGAACCCCAGGCACACACCTCTTACTTTTCGAAGCGATGTGTGCATTCACAAAGAATTATCACGTACTTTAACGGTGAAGGAAAACATCGTGATGAAACCTACACACCTAAAAAAAATCTTAGGAATTTCTTAGGTGTGTAGTCCGCCAACCCGCACTAGGCCAGCGTGGCGGACGAAGGCCTAAACCCACTCAGTTGTAGAGGAGGCCCGTGCCCAGCAGTACGACAGACGTATATGTGCTGATGATGATGATGTTAGGTAGCATTAAAAAAAATCTACACACCTCCAGATGGTAGAAAGCCTGGTTTTGATTTGGAGATCGCGTAAATGGATGCGGGAATGCAGTCCACGGAATCTGAAGCATTTTCCTCCAACACCACATCTCAAAATAATAATACACACACATTTACGCCTAAATCGTTATCGAATGTTAAGCCAATCTTATTTTAAATTCTACGGAATAAAGGGCGAGATTGTACTCAATTTTCCATTAATTTTTTTGTTTCCGTGCTGTTACTAATGATTTCCTAATGTAAATACCCAGTAACAAACGCTCGACCCCGGGATTTCAAGATCGCTCATAACACACTTGAGTCGCCTATCCATGAGGCAATAAAATAAAGAACAAATTTAATAGATCGTTGTCAGCTAGGCACCTATCTTACCTATGAAAATATACATTACATTTACACAGGTTGGTATAAAAGGCCCACGCCGTTAACCGTACATTCAATTAAGTCTGAGTCGCCAGGACTGAGTGACGGGTCAATCCTACTCCGGGCCAAAACTTCACCGCTTAGTATTCAATGTACCTAGTGGAACGGTTAGTGGAATAATTGATTGTTGTCGAGGCACGCAGATCGATATAGGTCAGATAGAAAATGGAAGAGAAAAAACTATTCGCCCGTGTAATTCCATTTTTGAAATTTCATTGTTGGATTAAGAAGTTTTTTTATACAGGAGAGTGAAGACTCCTTCGTTCATCGTGTGTTACTTCTGGAAGGTTCTAAATTCGATTGCCAAGACACGTAATTAAAGACATTTTCTGATGGCAAATTCTGAGAAGGGTTTTTAAAATGAGCCCAAAAATTATCGAGACTTTTCACATAGCTATGAAAATACATCATAGAAATTACTACCGCTTGAGGGTTACGTATAAGTAACTAGGAAAAAACAATCTTAGATCAAAATACGTTATAACCAAAATTATCAACCGTCTGAAAGGGTCATGCTATTTTCAAAATAATAATCACCGAGTTCATTGATCGTGTCATGTTTCACAAGCGCACGTTATTTAGGATAATTATATGAAGTTTTGCGACCAAACATTAGACATTGAAGTAAATAGCCTAAAATGGTTCAAGAGTCAGTTCTAATCTCCGCTTATTTTTCACCAATAGCAATAAGAGTAAGAGTTTACCTGCGGCTTTTCTTTTGTAGGTTCTATATCAGTCGTGATGGCCTCGAGGTTTAGGCACGCGGTCGAGAAACTCGACGGTCGCGGGTTCAAACCCCAGGCACACACCTCTGACTTTTCGAAGTTATGTGTGTATTCACAATGAATAATCACGTACATTAACGGTGAAGGAAAACATCGTGATGAAACCTGCACACCTAAAACTTCTTAGGAATTTCTTAGGTGTGTAGTCCGCCAACCCGCACTAGGCCAGCGTGGTGGACTAAGGCCTAAACCCTCTCAATGGTAGAGGAGGCCCGTGCCCAGCAGTGGGACGTATATGGGCTGATGATGATGATGATGATATCATATATACAAACACCAGTATTAATGAAGGTATAGGCAGAGGTTTTAAGTCCCACATAAAGAGAGAAAATTTGTATTTTTCTTATTCTGTGCTACTTCTCAGAATTAAATGGCGAAAAACCTAATAACACTTAGCTCGATTTTTGCTAATCTAATTAAAACTCGAAAATTTTTAATTGCTGATTACAACTTCACGCTTAAAGCGGTGAATTTTTTTTATAGGAAAATTCGAGCGTAGAGACTGCAATAAGTCATTTATTGTACAAAAATATTAGCCTTCAATATATTTTTTAAAACTACTATTAAACATGTGTATAAATGCACACTCCATGAAATAATTCTATAAACCAACGACATTAAAATGCCGTGACAGAAAACAAAAATCATTACAATCAACACATCCTAAAAGATCTAACCAAAATAAAATAAAAATATAAATCTAAAAAGAGATTCTGTTGTTGCAATCATGTGCAGCTCCTAGTCTAACGTTGAAATATACCGACAACATTTCATTAAAGCTCCGCGACTATAAGCGAGAGCGGGGACCTTGCAGGACGATAATTAATAGTAATTTCTCTCAGTACAATATGGTACACAATGTTATACAACAAACCCATTTTCTCCTTGATTAAATTTCGGACATGTCACATGTGTTGTACTTTTCTATCTTATTTACAAAGCTACGTGATTGATAGAGACGAAATATTTTTTGATCTACGCGAGTGTAGCGATCTAGTAGTCACATACGGATATAAATAGGCCCGAGATTATTGGTTCGATTCGGGAGCGATACATGCCACATTGAATGACAGTAAAGAACCGAGTAAAATGTTACTCACAGGTATATATTCATAAATGGGTAGGCAAATGTGTATCTCTACAGACAAAAGTCAGTTGTGTTCGACATAAAAGGTAGCAGTATAAACACATAACTACACTATAAATTTACATACACTACCGACAAAAAGTTTGGAAGCACCTATAATTTTTGTAAAAACAAATAGCAAATTGATAATAACAAATTTTATCGATGTTGTAATAAAATATAATATTATTTTAGTAATAAGAATATGGTTTTGTTTCATAGTTTAATTGTTGTTTTAATTAAGTACCTAATCATTCTTAATTAAATGTGACTGTTGGGTGTATTTTTATCATCATCATCATCATCATCAGCCCATATACGTCCCACTGCTGGGCACGGGCCTCCTCTACCATTGAGAGGGTTTAGGCCTTAGTCCACCACGCTGGCCTAGTGCGGGTTGGCGGACTACACACCTAAGAAATTCCTAAGACTTTTTTAGGTGTGCAGGTTTCATCACGATGTTTTCCTTCACCGTTAAAGTACGTGATAGTTCATTGTGAATACCCACATAACTTCGAAATGTCAGAGGTGTGTGCCTGGGGTTTGAACCCGCGACCGTAGAGATTCTCGACCGGGTGCCCAAACCTCGAGGCCATCACGACTTACATAAACTCACGCCTGTATTCCCCGAAGGGGTAGGCAGAGGGTGCATTTCTGCACCCACATTTCGCCAAGTATGTATCAGTCCCACGTAATAGGTGGCGAGCCTATTGCCGTTTTTTCGGGCACATTTCCAGACTCCGTGCTGTTACCGAGAATTTCCAATGGAAAAACCCAATAACACTTTGCCCGACCCGGGAATCGAACCCAGGACCTCTAGATCGCACGGCATATACTTGTACTGCGATACCACGAGGCAGTCACTATACATTTCTTTTTGTTAAATCCTTAGTCTGACTTTTTGTTGAAGTCAAATGCTTATCGGTATATATTTGCGTGGCTTCGTTAGCGTACCTACATTACATAAAAAAAACCACACACAAATACTCACGCGTGTATTTCTGAAGAAGTAGGCACACACATTACTGCACCCACGTCCCTACAGCTGTGATTTTAAAATCCTACTTAACATGTTGCGAGATGAAAACTTACACATACTCGTATAGCACTGATGAGGTAGGTCAACGTGCATTTCTACGTCTAAGATTTGCCAAGAAACAAAATAAATAAATACTCCCAACATCACATACATAGTTCTGACCCCACACTAGGTTACAAGTCCTGTGTCGTGTGTATCAGAAACTGCGAAAGACTATTCGGTCTCACAAACACCCAGACCCGAAACAAATACTTGTGGTTCACACAAACATTTGTCTCCCGCGGCCTCTCGTTTCACATCCTGGTATCTAGCTAACTGCGCCACGAGGTTGTCTAAAAAAAGGCTGTCTAGTTAGTAAAAAATATAAAATTCCTTAAAATTCACATGCCAGTATCCCAGAAAATTTGCCTACATTTTTGATTTGTGGATCACACAAACATTTGTCAAGCTGGTATCTTGCCAACTACACCACGGGGCTGTCAGTTATTCTTGAAATTCGTTCTACGCGACTAAAATATTTAACTTTAAACTTTTAACTATTTACTTTCGCACCTACGACTTTCATATCTGCACTACTTAAGGCTCGACTGTCAGAGAATGAAGGGTATTATTATTATGAAGGGTAAATAAATAAATAAATAAAATTATTACAATAATATTGCCTCTATAAAACGATCATCATTATAACAAAGCGGTTAGTAATATTATAATCGTATAAATTTACTGTAAATTCCACAATGAATAAACAATAACAAACAATTAGCTTGGAATAATAATTCTTATTTTATTCTCTCAGAATTCTGATGTAGAGAAATTTAATTACATTTAAAAAGGGACGCAATAATTAGCAAATGCATTGTTCAAAAGAAATTAACGTTGTATTTATCGTGAGAGGGATAATTATTTTATATTCACTGCTTGTTCGCTTAATTATGCGGAGGATTTTGTATAAACAATTTTAGTACCTCGCAGAAGTTTATTTATATTTCAAGGATAAACTAATGCGTAGAGTCAGTTAATGAAGGGATGTTTGTTAAATGGTTAATTGTAGGGATAAAACTGAGTCCTATCTATACTCTATACAAATAAATAAAATTGGAGTGTCAGTTTGTAATATTTTTATAATCGCTTTTTAATAAACGCATATGGATGTATATACCAAAATAACGATTTTTTACAATTTTGGTCTGTCTGTCTGTCTGTTTGTTACGGCTAACCTCTGAAACGGGTGGACCAATTTTAACGGGACTTTCACTGGCAGATAGCTAACGTAATAAGGAGTAACATAGGCTAAAAAATCTTACATTTATTAAAGAATCGCCCGTTAGGCGGAACGAAGTTCGCCGGGTCAGCTAGTAATAAATAATAATACACCCAACAGTCACACACATAGTTCTGAACCCACACTAAGATACAAGTCTTGTGTCGTGGGTATCAGAAACTATGAGAGGATTTTCGGTCTCACAAACACTCGGCATGAAACAAATATTTGCGGATCACACAAACATTTGTCTCGGGGCGGAGATCAAGCCTGCGGTCTTTCGTTTCGCAAGCTGGGTTCTAGTCAACTGCACCACTGACGGTGTCAATACGCTACCTAAGGTTGAGGTCGCAACAATACACAAGAGTTTTGGTAATGAGTGAACACACATTATACATATACATCAGTGGCGGTACTTCCATAGAAGCCCACAAGCGTTAAACGTTAATTGTGTAATGTCTAATTTATAATTGTTTATTGTGGGGTCAGGATATTCTCATTTATATGTCAAATTGGTTTTGTTAAATAGAGATTTAAAGCTAGATGATTATTCTGAATTTTGTAAGGCATGCTGGGCTTTTGGGCTTCTATGAATGTACCGCCACTGATATACATATATGCATGTATAAAATAGTCCCTTTTTTTTAAGTTATGTGTGTATTCATAATGAATTATCACTTACTTTTACGGCGAAGAAAAACATCGTTTGAAACCTGCACACCTAAAAGTTCTTAGGAATTTCTTAGGTGTGTTTGTGTAGTCCACCAACCCGCATTAGGCCAGAGTGGTGGACTAAGGCCTAACCCCTCTTAGTTTTAGAGGAGGCCCGTGCCCACCAGTGGAACGTATATGGGCTGATGATGATTATGAAAATAGTGCCTACTCGAAAATCGAATGTTGGACTTCTAGATGCCTTTTACATGACAAATAACACCCCGCGCCCTAGACATCTTCACATAAATAGCATACATACATACATAACCTCACGCCTGTATTCCCCGAAGGGGTAGGCAAAGGTGCATTTCTGCACCCACATTTCGCCAAGTGTGTATCAGTCCCACGTAATAGGGGGCGAGCCTATTGCCGTTTTTCGGGCACAATTCCAGACTCCATGCCGCTACTGAGAATTACCTAATTGAAAAACCTAATAACATTTTCCCCCACCCAGGAATGGAACCCAGGACCTCTAGAAAGCACAGCACACACTTGCGCCGCGAGACAACGAGGCAGTCATAAATAGCATGCCAACAATTTTCCTACAAACTACCAACAAACGTTTATTAAAACGTTAATATACTGCAGTGCATTTTAATTTCACAACTTTAACATTTGAATTGTAAAGTTGGTGCGGCGAGTTGGGCGTGTTAACCAAATATTTGGCTCTGGTAATATTAGACAGGACGCACATGCAGAAATAGTTAATGGGAACGGGGAAAATTCTGAAACAGAATTAAGTTCGCTTTAATGTTTGAGTACCTACTCAGGATTGAAACGTATAGCTTAGATGGTTATTGAAGTTGAGCTTAGAGTTTCGACATCTGGTTTCTTCAATCAATGGCACGGACTTCCTTTACAAGTGAGTGGGTTTAGACCTTAGTACACCACGCTGACCTAGTGCGGATTGGCGGACTACACACCTAAGAAATTCCTAAGAACTTTTAAGCGTGCAGGTTTCATAACAATGTTTTCCTTCACCGTTAAAGTACGTGATTATTCTTTGTGAATACACACATAACTTCAAAAAGTCAGAGGTTTGAACCCGCGACCGTCGAGATTCTCGTCCGCGTGCCTAAGCCTCGAGGCCATCACGACTTAGTACACCACGCATAATGCGGGTTGGCGTTTCTCTTTAAAATCAGCCCAATCCAATCCATCAGCCAATCGAGGTCCACTGCTGGACATAGGCCTCTCCCAATGACTTCCACAGGGACCTGTTGGAAGCAGCCTGCATCCAGCGACGTCCTGCGACCTTCACCAGGTCGTCCAACCATCTTGTCGGAGGACGTCCCACGCTGCGCTTTCCGGTACGTGGCCTCCACTCGAGAACTTAAAATCTCTTTAAAATATTTACGGTAAAATACCATCGTAAGGCTCGGAGGGATAATAAGTCGCCCCTGAACGATGATATATTCCAATAAATAAATTGAACATTACTCGTAAATCTTGTCTTCGAAATTGTCCCCAGACTGCCATAAAACCATACACAGATTTCACGTTTTACTGAAAGTTTAATATTTACTTTTTTGACTCTACAAATCATTTTGCAATCGTTATTTTATAATACATTGGGTTCTGCTCGGATTAATGTTAAATACAAGATCAGGCATAGAGGAACATGAAAAAATTGCATTAAAAAGACAATCGGCAGTAACTGATTGTCTGATCTAGCAACGCACAGCTCAAAACATTGAACAGATTGTGTTGAAATTCGGCAAATCGATAGTTTTCTTGAAATTATTTTATATTGTTTTTTATTTCATCCACATCATTCATCATCATTGAAGGACTGAAAAAAATATATGAAATAAATCTACATACATTAGCTCACGCCTATATTCCCCGAAGGGGTAGGCAGAGGGGCATTTCTGCACCCATATTTCGCCAGGTATGTATCAGTCCCAAGTAATAGGTGGCGAGTCTATTGCCGTCTTTCGGGCACGTTTCCCGACTCCGTGCTGCTACTGAGAATTACCTAATTGAAAAACCTAATAACATTTTTCCCCACCCGGGAATCGAACCCGGGACCTCTAGATCGCACGGGGCATGCTTGTCCCGCAAGACCACGTGGCAGTCAGGCACAAAATAAATGAAACGAAAAAACTGTTTTCATAACAATTTTGCCGGTTGAAGCTGGGCTGTTTCAATAATAATTGAATATTTGTTAGGATGCAATGTACTCAGATTTTTCACATATAAACAATCACTTTAATATTTTTACCTTTCTACAAGGACAGCTACTTTCTACCTGCAACAATAAAAAATATATGCAAAATAAATGAAAAAGTACAAGGGAACGCAGACAACCTTGAGTTTTTTTCGCTGACTAATAAATTATTCATTTGTTCTAGTTGAATTCTACTGCCCAGTTCTGTGATGGAATTTTAAAGGATACAAATTCTAGTATATTGGGTGTTTGTGAGACCGAAAAGTCTCTCGTAGTTTCCGATACCCACGGCACAAGACTCGTATCTTAATGTGGGGTCAGAACTATGTATGTGACTGTTGGGTGTATTTATTATTTATGTAAAATAAGATAAAATACTACATGAATATTTTTTTTGTAATAATTTGTAAAGGAATTTATTGAAAGTAAGCTATAGGTGAGCTATAGGGACAACGACATTTCTTCACGATGTTTTCCTTCATCTTAATTTATTTTTAACATCAAATACATAATGTAGAAACTACGTCACGAAACGTTGCATAAATAAATGTATATAAAGTATTTGTTACTGTACTAATTAGCATTCTGATGTTCTAAGCTGGAGCTACTAAAATATGCATGACAGTTATGTCCGGCAGTTGAATGAAGCGGCAGTACTGCAACTCTGTTGAAATGGAATACTTCCGTAGCAAGGGTGGCACTGGGATATACTGCAGTGAAACAAAACGAAACATTATTATTTTGATTGTTTTTATGTTTTGTGTTTTCTAAGTGGGAAGATTATGAGTGTCAGTGATACTGACGCTTGATTTCTTTAACGGATAGGCAGTATGCATTTCTGCACGCATGTTTCAGCTGTGTTTTTAAGTCCACGTAAAAGGTGGCGAATCTATTGCTGTTTCTCGGAATTTTTTCTAAACTCTGCTTGAACCGGGAATTTGACCCGGGAGCTCTAGATCGCAACGACACACACTTATGCCGCAAGACCGCTTTTAGAGCGGGGTGGGGACGCCCCATTTTAACAAAAAATGCTTTAAAGTTCAATATCTCGTAAACGAATTCCTAAATCAAAAAATCGTCTGCACATTCTCGCAATCTTTTAAAAATACCTATCTAATGACACATCACTCTATGGGGTATGGTAAAAAAAAAATTTTTAGCATTTTATCGACTTAGTAAATACGCATATACAAGCAAAGTTTCATCTCTCTAGCAGAAACACTAACCAAATTAAAGATAAGCCGAGGACAGACAGACATTACGAAACTATAAGGATTCCGAGAAATGAACCACAGAACCTTAAAGAGCGACCATACTGCAGTTAATGATAGAACATATTCCATTCAAAGAAAATCATGCTGTTCGGCTCAATTACAAGGTATGAGTAATAAATAAGTTCAGTACATAAAGAGTCAGACATAAAGTTAGTTGATAAGAGAAAGTGATTTACAGAGTTGACTTACTACTCCTCCCTCGACTGCAACACAAGCATAAAACTTCTGTATATTATTTGAGAACTACGTATTTTCGTACTAATAAGACCAGAGACATGAAAACCATGAGTTTAATTCTAAATTTTACCTAATTACCTGTATGGAGATTAATATTGCTTATTCTATTTTAATTTAATTTGAATTGTATGAAACATGGCATAATTTAATAATGCCAGTTTAGTTTCGAAAATGTATTTTAATGCAGGCTTATTATGTTTAATCCTAATCGTATACGAGCCTAGCATATTGTTCGATATAATCCATGCTAAAATATGTAGCTACGATTCATTTTCTAACGTAAAAATGTAAGTATTAACTAAAAATTAAGTTATCTGAAAATAGTTTTAGGAATCCATAAAATTACTTGTCTTAAAGGAAGTTTTTTTTACAGAGGAAAGGGAAAAAATCTTTTGTCTTGCTCTTCTTAAACAGGTTTATAACGCAATCAGTCAGACATTGCAGTATTGTTATGAATCAAAATAATTTATTTACGATACATTCATTCAAGCTTGTAATACAGGGTAAACAAAGGTATGTTTTGGAAAGAGGTGTTAGCAACCCTATAACAGCCCACATATACGTCCCATTAATTTTGACAGCCCCGTGGCGCAGTTGGCTAGATACCAGCTTGCGAAACGAGAGGCCGCGGGTTCAATCCCCGCACTGGGACACATGTTTGTTCCACAAATATTTGTTTCGGGTCTGGGTGTTTGTGAAACTGAAAAGTCTCTCGTAGTTTCTGATACCTACGACACAAGACTTGTATCCTAGTTTGGGGTCTGATCTATGTTTATATCTATACGACTGTTATGTGTATTTTTTATTTATTTATTTATTATTGATGGTCCTTCTCTTCTACTAATAGTTATCACGTCAGCGGTCTACACACCTAAGAAATTTCCCAGAATTTTTAGTAGAGTATAGGTTTCTTTAAGAAGGTTTTCTTTATTATGAATACACTAAAGCTTAGAAAGAATAATATTACTTCAACAATATTTCGCAAATAATGTTCCCCATCCCATTTTATAGGAGTGCAATAGATGCTATTTATAAAGAAATTTCCAGACTCCGGGCTGATACTAGAAATTTACCAAAGGAAGGTCGCTCCAGCACTATTTTCAACCTGAGAATCAACCGCATAACTATTCAGAATATTTCAGACAAAGTCACAGGCAGACACTAGTGAAAATTATGTCGTTAACTGAATTGAGATCACGGAAATTATGACAATATTTCCGAACTGCACTCGCAAGTAGGACACCCGCAAATTAAAACGTAGGTGAAGTGATGCATCATTTCGATTTTATCTTTTACTTTTCGTCTGATATGATATGCTTGAAATTTGGTTTCGCGATTTCATCCGATGAGGTTTGCAAAGTTTTTTATTAGTTAATATTAAAACTTTTTTCACTCTCATGGTAATTCTTGACCTTAACTTTGAAAATCGAATTTTAATTTTTTTAAATTGATGTTAAATATTTTTGAAGTGGAAGAGTCATGCCATAGTCAATTGAAGCTGTGGTGGGAGTGAGTAGCATAGTCTCATAGAAATCCGATGAGAAACAACACTTTTATAGGTGCGTGACAAAAACTACCAAGAGCGTAGGATATCAATATTCGTCCGCATAGCAACGGCACTCCACAAGGTCAAATCTGCCAAGGACAATCATATAAGTGGATTTTGGTTCGAACAGGCTAGAAAAATTGTTTAGACAGGAATCTTTTTTGATTGTACTGTATACCATTGCCGGCTGCAGTTCCCAGAAAAAAATAAGCAACGGTTCCTCAAAATACGTTTAATAAAATATATTTTCATCATCATCATCAGCCCATATACGTCCCCCTGCTAGGCACGGGCCTCCTCTACCATTGAGAGGGTTTAGGCCTTAGTCCACCACGCTGGCCTAGTGCGGGTTTGCGGACTACACATCTAAGTAATTCCTAAAAACTTTTAGGTGTGCAGGTATCATCACGATGTTTTCCTTCACCGTTAAAGTACGTGATAATTCATTGTGAATACACACATAACTTCGAAAAGTCAGAGGTGTGTGTCTGGGGTTTGAACCCGCGACCGTCGAGTTTCTCGACCGGGTGCCCAAACCTCGACGCCATCACGACTTAATATATTTTTACGTGTATATGTATAAAATATGTCGCGATGTCGTCATACATGATGTACGCCAAAATTCGGCAATATAGAAAGAAGGTGGAGAAACCCAAATATAAATATAAAAGCATATTGCCAGATTCGGAAATAGAATCAGACACCTTTATATCGCATGGGATACTCTTAGACTGCCTCGTGGTCTTGCGGCCCAAGTATGTGCCGAGCGATCTAGAGGTCCTGGGTTCGATTCCCGGGTTTTTCCATTAGGAAATTCTCGGCCACACGGAGTCTGGAATTGTGCCCGAAAAACGGCAATAGGCTCGCCCCCTATTATGTGGGACTGATACATACCTGGCGAAAAGTGGGTGCAGAAATGCACCTCTGCCTACCCCTTCGGGGAAACTAGGCGTGAGGGTATGTATGTAGCTTTTGACATGAGAGTATCCCATACAGGGATACTCTTATGTCAAAAGCTAGAGTACAAATAAAACTCTTGTAATAAAGAAGAATTTTAGACATATAATTGTTGAAGTAGTAATGAAAAACTTTAAGGATAGTATCAAACAGGTCATCGCGGTTCAACAAACACAGATCGATTAACCCTTAACCGCTGGAGTGCAAGCAACTTTGGGCCATTAGCGTCGGCAAACATGCTCTTATCCGCTTTATCAGGGTAAACGAAAATGAGACGGCTCGTGTATATTGAGATTCTAGTTCTACTAGTTTCTGTCTGAGAATTTCTTAGATGTTTGTTTGTTTTGTTTAGTAACGGCTTAAGCTTTATGCTGCGGTATGTATTTTTATTTCTTTTTAAAACTGCATTCTTATTTCAAAAATGCTTTATTTCTTTTTTAAGTGTCCAGTTTGTTGTTTTTTATTTTCGAAATAAAAAAGGCATAATCTTCCTTTTAGTATTTTGTGCTGTATAGTTTTTAATTACTATTTTTTACTTTATTACGTAGATACTAAACTATAGTTATAAAACTTATCTGTATAAAAATGTCATTAAAATATCTTGATGCTTGAGAATCCCATAAAAACTTCATTTGAAGTTTTTATTCGACTATTTTATATTTTCAACCATTTGGTTGAATAGATGACGAATATATTTCAATCATAGAGAAGGCCTATCCCTAAAAATAAGTACTAGTCATTCTGATATAATATATGCAATTTAATAAAATTCTTTTTTTCATCATCATCATCATCAGCCTATATACGACCCACTGCTGGGCACGGGCCTCCTCTACAACTCAGAGGGTTTAGGCCTTAGTCCACCACGCTGGCCTAGTGCGGGTTGGCGGACTGCACACCTAAGAAATTCCTAAGAAATTTAAGGTGTGCAGGTTTCATCACGATGTTTTCCTTCACCGTTAAAGTACGTGATAATTCATTGTGAATACACACATAACTCAAATTAGTTATAATTGTTTATTTTTTCTCTTTATGCCAGTATCTTAGTTTTTTTAATACTTGTTTTATTTGAAATTCGAATTTAATAATAAGGCATTGCATTAAATCGATCAATACCAGGCAGAGTCACCTTGCAGGGGGCGCAAGGAGATTCGGTATAGACGTGTTTCCATCTACCTAAGTAGCCGAGCAAATTATTTACCAAGACGCCGTGGGTTGATACATTTCAAATTAAGCGGGGTTTACACGCGGTAAAGCTATACTTTGTGTCATCGGCGCACGAAAAGATCTTTTGTGAATATTTAAGAAATGTTTGGAGAGGATTGTCTCCAGCAATGACATACAACCTTAATCAATCGTCTTCAAAACGAAGACTATTTATAGTGCCGGAGTAAAGGCATACCAATCTGCCAACCTGCACTAGGCCACCGTGGTGGACTAAGGCCTTGACCCTTTTAATTGTAGAGGAGGTCTGTTCCCAGCTGTGGGACGGAAATGGGGGCTGACGATGATGGTATAATTTTGGAACAAATGAAGACATAAAAGTACCATCAACTAAGCTGCCACTCAAATTTACAAATTGTTATCTATAATTGCATTATAGTGAGAAAAAAAATAAAATTGTCGTGAATAATTTATTGGACCAAATTAGATCACTTTGTATGGGGATAAGATAAGTCCCATCGACTTATAGAAAAGACAGGCTAAAAGTTATTGAACGAATTTCATATTTTTAGCCATGGGAATTAACGCGACCTTGTAACATGGGCATAGGCTATTTTCTTTATTAAACCTTTGCTCCTGGCGTATTGAAGTTCTACCACTAGACTATATTAACGAAATTGCTACATTGTTATGGAAATAGGTCGTACTTTCACTCCTTTTTTGTCAACAATATTAAGTGTTTGGCAAGACTTATTTTTGTTTTGACTCCACGAAATAAACACGACTAAGTCTGGTGATAAATTGAATGTATAAATTATTATGAATAACAAAGATATGATTCATCGGTTGGGATTGTTTTGGCGGCGTAAAAAAATATACAGATACCAAATTATTTTAATATCACACATTTTATATCTAAGTCAAAGTCAAAGTAAAATTATCTTTATTCAAATAGACTTTTACAAGTTCTTTTGAATCGTCAATTTTAAACTTTTTTAAACTATCCTATATCTAAAAAATCCTTGGATTTTTAGGTACGCAAGTTTATCCACAATTTTTTACATGACTAAAAGTATGTGATAAAAAGATAATTTTTTCACCACTCACTCAATCGTATACTAAAGACTGAAAGAAGTATTCTCGTATATCTTTGTAAACTAGCCCTTACTTCACACGACGCCACCCTTTGACGCCCTTCACGGGCCCTTTGTTGGCCTGTAGAGCCGTCTGTGTTGTTACGAGTGTGGGATCAAACCTAATTGGGTTTTTTATGGCACCGCCTTCAATACATATGAATACAAAGTAAATAGATGTGTTGCTTCCTACAAGTTAATAAGAACAATATTTTCATGTTTTTGTTGGAACGTAGATAACAGGATGTTCCGGAGTGTTGGCTAATATTTGTTGTGAGTAGTGAAAAAAATATTTCTACTTTTGTTATAGCCAGCTTTTTCCTTTAACTACGTGTGTGTAGAATTTGTAAATATTTGGTATTACAGGTTTTATCACGATGTTTTCCTTCACCGTTAAAGTTAGTGATAATTCATTTTGAATACACACATAACTTCGAAAAATCAGAGGTGTGCACCTAAAAGTTCTTTAGGAATTTCTTAGGTGTATAGTCCGTCAACATGAACTAGACCAGCGTGGTGGACTAAGGCCTAAACCCTCTCAATGGTAGAGGAGGCCCGTGCCCAGCCCGTGTACTTCCCACGTACATATATGGGCTGATAGTCATAATATTGCAGGAATAAAAAGCTAAGTTTAATTTCATAACTTAATACGTCTTGTATCTTTTTTTATCAAGTAGTTTTTATTTGTTTTGCGTTCTACAATGGAATATAGAAGACGAAACGTATAAATTGCTTCTCTCCTAATCATGTAATACATACGCGTTTCGCCAGCAATGTTTTACGTTGAACATTTGTGAGTACTAGGCTATTGCCGTCAACTAGGCAACTTTTAAGAATCCCTACTGCTACTGAAAATTTCCGAACTAGGATACTTCCGTCAACCAGACAACTTTTAAAACACCCTACTGCTATTTAGTAGCATTTCCTCTACGAGCAATTTATTGATCCGACACTTTGCCCCAATCGAAAAATGAAAACGTAATCCTGCGACACAAGCAGTGATGGCCTCAAGGTTTAGGCGCGCGGTCGAGAATTTCGGCGGTCGCAGGTTCAAACCCCAGGCACACACCTCTGACTTTTCGAAGTTATATGTGTATTCACAATGAATTATCACTTGCTTTAACGGTGAAGGAAAACATCGTAATAAAACCTGCACACCTAAAAGTTCTTAGGAATTTCTTAGGTGTGTAGTCCGCCAACCCGCACTAGGCCAGCGTGGTGGACTAAGGCCTAAAACCTCTCAGTTGTAGAGGAGGCCCGTGCCCAGCAGTGGGACGTATTTGGGCTGATGATGATGATGATGATGAATCCTGCGACATTAAAGAAGTCAATGAAACGACGAGTAAGCATAAAGTAAATTTATGCTAGCAAATACTACAAGTTCAAATATGTACACATCTGCATTACTGTACTGTTCTAAGCGAAATTAAATTATCTCACAAGGACTGCTACATGTTTTCAGTTTAATGACGGCGTCAGGCCAGCTCGGAGTTTGTGAGTGTCCTCAGCTTAATGCTTTCGTTTACGAATAATATCTGTATAATATTTTTTTACAAGCAATATCGTAATTTCATACTAATCATCATCATCATCATCATCAGCCCATATACGTCCCACTGCTGGGCACGGGCCTCCCCTACAACTGAGAGGGTTTAGGCCTTAGTCCACCACGCTGGCCTAGTGCGGGTTGGCGGACTACACACCTAAGAAATTCCTAAGAACTTTTTTTAGGTGTGCAGGTTTCATCACGATGTTTTCCTTCACCGTTAAAGCAAGTGATAATTCATTGTGAATACACACATAACTCCGAAAAGTCAGAGGTGTGTGCCTGGGGTTTCACACTAATATAGACCTATTTTTATTAGGAAATATAAAAGGCACCATATATTTAATTATCGCGTACTTTAACCGTGAAGGAAAACATTGTGAGGAAAACTGCACACTCAAAAGTTTTTAGGAATTTCGTAGTTGTGTAGTCCGCCAACCCGCACTAGGCAAGCGTGGTGGACTAAGGCCTAAACCTCTCAGTTGTAGAGGAGACCCGTGCCCAGCAGTGGGACGTATTTAAAAGCTAATGATGATGAGAAAAACAAAACAAAGAGCTCTGTGTCTACGTAAAAAATCATTCAAATCGGTTTAAGATGTAAGTGCGTAATAGACAGGTTTTCCTTCGAATTAATTTTATTCTCTAGCTAATAAT
Organism: Hemaris fuciformis; assembly: GCA_907164795.1. Taxonomy (NCBI): domain Eukaryota; kingdom Metazoa; phylum Arthropoda; class Insecta; order Lepidoptera; family Sphingidae; genus Hemaris; species Hemaris fuciformis. The sequence continues at coordinate 6,324,549 of OU015454.1, forward strand.
TGTATTGATTAGCAGTGCCCCGCTATTTTAAAATTAAATTAATTTTTCAAATTAATTTTTCGCGGGATAAAAAGAAACTTATTGTAAACCAGAGTGTTAATTACCCTAATACCAAACTCCATTCAAGCTATTTAAGCGAAAAGAAGCAACAAAATTCAAAAACTTTATTTTATAATAATACATACATACATACTTAACCTCACGCCTGTATTCCCCGAAAGGGTAGGCAGAGGTGCATTTCTGCACCCACATTTCGCCAGGTATCTATCAGTCCCACGTAATAGGGGGCAAGCCTATTGCCGTTTTTCGGGCACAGTTCCAGACTCCGTGCTGCTACTGAGAATTTCCCAATCGAAAAACCCAATAACACGTTGCCCGACCCGGGAATCGAACCCGGGACCTCTAGATGCGAGGCATATTTATAATATTAATGTATTATAATATATTAATAATAATGTGGATGTATTATACGTAAATTCTAAATAAATCATTTAATATGCTCGTACGAAATTACCATCTATTAATTAGTAAATAAATTAATATTTGTTAGACGGATCTTGTTCACTTCAATCTCACGCCAATGGAACGCAACAATTGCTCTCGAATAATAATAGAACCGCATTTTAGAATATTTGAAACAATAATTTTAATATTAAGCTATTGATTGACCAGAATCTCACCAATGGACTATGAAATGAATATAATTAATTGAATCTTTGAATGGTTAACGTTATTCAGATTGACTGCCTCGTGGTCTCGCGGGTCAAGTATGTATGTGCCGTGCGATCTAGAGGACGCAGTTTCGATTCCCGGGTCAGGTAAAGAGCTATTGGGTTTTTCAATTAAAAAATTCTCACGAAGATCGCAAGTAGCTGCTGGGTGCAGGAGGCTTCAGCATATATGAGGCCTATGTCCAGCAGCGAACATCTTTCGGTTGATGATGATGAAGGAATGATGGCTTAGTAGGTAGGTACTCGCTTGGTATTGTAGCAACATGTCATTATTATTGAACCTTTGATTTAGAATTTCATTCATAAACGGCTTAGAGTTACATAAAAAAGTACTTTATATCTCAAACGTAATATTTCGAATAGGACACTGCATACCTAAGTGTCATTCATAAGAAGAAATACTCGATGAACTAAGGCCCGACTGCTTTAAACTGAAGAATTTTACAATTAATTAATAAATTTTAGAATTTTACAAGAATCCCTCAGAATATAATACGAGTAAAATGGTATTTTTGTGTTCAAAAAATATATGTAAGCTGAACTGAGAATCAAACTCTCACTAATTTTATTTGCCTTTATACAAATAATGTGATCAATTTAAAGTCAGACACTATTATTTTTTTGTCTAGATAATTATCTGTATACATTTCATATTTAAAGGGGCGTTTCTACATTATTTTTACAAACGATTTTGACCCGTCAACTATTGCATAGAGAGCCGACTTTCCTCACAAACAATGAGCGACACAAAGCCTCAGAGGTTAAAAGAAAGATTTACCAATCCAATAAAGGCAGTATTTTAAACCCGATACTATCCTATTTTATTTGGTACTAAAACTGTGCTATTGGTCCATCCGTCTTTTCAGGGGTTCGCCCATTAACCGGTTCTCTATTGAATAATTTCTGAGAACGCCGATAGATGTCGGTACAGGAGCAATTGAGACTTTGTGCATCTTTTAATAATATATAAGATACCGGTTTGTGGTTTTTTTAAAGTGACTTTTTACGGCTTGGAGTGTACTTAAGTTGCCTGGAGTGATGCATCTGGAAGTAGGAGGTTTTATGCCTCGAATTTTCGTGGATATTTTTTTATGATACTTCGCTAAGTTTTGTATACATTGTAAGGGTCGCGCTTTGCTCAAAATTTTTAAGGCTTTGAAATACTTTGCCAGGTTAAGTGTTTTAAGGCAGAGTTAATTTGTCTCTTTACTGAAAGAGATGCACATAAAATCGGAAGCATCTCAAGCCTTACCTTTGACCTTCTACGAAATATCGAAAGGGGACCTTCAGGAAATTCCTTTGTGTCAAAAAAATTACATAACTTTGTATCGAGTGTCGAGAGTTAGTTGTCTCTCGCTATTTAACACCTTATCTAGAACATTTCGTGATTAACATAAAGTGAACTAATGATATCATCATCAGCCCATATACGTCCCACTGCTGGGCACGGGCCTCCTCTACTACCGAGAGGGTTTAGGCCTTAGTCCACCACGCTGGCCTAGTGCGGGTTGGCGGACTACACACCTAAGAAATTTCTAAGAACTATTAGGTGTGCAGGTTTCCTCACGATATTTTACTTCACCATAAAGTACGTGATGATTCATTGTGAATACACACATAACTTCGAAAAGTCAGAGGTGTGTGCCTGGGGTTTGAACCTGCGACCGTCGAGATTCTCGACCGCGCGCCTAAACCCCGAGGCCATCACTACTATCGAACTAATGATAATCGTCGAGTAAAAAAATAATTAAAAAAAGTGTGTGTGTGTACTTATGTACACGCGTTAGAAGTTATACTTCATACATAAATATATATTTTCTTAAATAATATAATAATATATTATAAAATAATTATTAATTTTTTTTATTTATACATAAAATTTGTTAATATACCAGAAATAAAACAAAACGAAAAAAAAAAATTTTTTTTAGATAATAATGTAATAATTAATTAACGATGTAAATAAATTATACATACCGACAATTAACCTCAAATCTATAAATGCACTCAAAACAGTTTATTCAAATTACTTTTATCACTAATATTCAATATATATATATATTGTCAGAAATAAGTTGGTGTGGGTGGCAACACTGCATTGGCGAATATAGAGCAAGCGCGGGAAAACGACACAGATCGTATATTTTCTTGATCGGCCTGAAAGTTTTTACGCGTCTTATTATTTGGTTACTATAGTTACGGCATCAGGTCAAATAACAGTCATTTTAAAAGATTTGAATAATTAAATTTTAGTTTCTAACAATATGGATATACTAATAAATAAATAAATAAATCAAAACTACTTAAAATTAAAAAAAATATGTCAATCCCTTTTTATTACTGTCACTATTCTACATTCTTAAAATTTAAAATAAACTTTTTCTGAATAACTTTTTGGTGTCGGTGTGCGCGCGCATCGTAAAAAATTCACTCTCATCATTTTTCCCTAACGCGCCAAAAGAAGTATAACTTCAATAAAGTGTTATTTATACGGTCATAATTTTTGCCGTCTCGTTGTAATCGTGGTTTTTTTTGTACTCTTCATTCACTGTAAGATCTAAAATCCCGACAAAAATGAATGTCTTGATACAAGGGAGCCTTCGTTTTACAGGATCTATCAAACAAACCATACAAAAAAAATACAAAAAATACCTAAAGACTTTTCAAACAAAACAGGAACACAATTTTCCGTTCAATATTCCAGGGCAATATATTTAAACATTAATTACTGAAGCTCACGCTCGTAGACAGTGCCGGGCCTCAAGTTTTTAAGGACGGGGCCTCATTATTTCCCGTAAACACGAAATTCCCCTTCGCACCATTTCGCACAAAAACACGCGTGTGACGTCATAATAGCCTAAGGGGTACTTGCCAGGCACTTTTTATTCTTGTGTTTTTCTTTATAATTGTAACATCTCTTGAGACACCTTCTGAGACCTGACGAACCTCAATTTGATCCACACTGTGTTTACTGTCATATATTTTTTTTTCATATTTAAGACCTGACATTCGATTACTCGATCGCAAGCATCAATAATATGGCTATGCTCGGGTTTTCCTTACGAAATCGAATCAGAAATGAGGAGATCCATAGGAGAACTAAAATAACCGACATAGCCCAGCGGATTAGTAAGTTGAAGTGGTAATAGGCAAGGCACAGAGCGCGGAGAACTGATGGCTGATGGGGCGAAAAAGTTCTCGAATGGAGGCCACGTAGCAGAACGCGCAGCGTAGGACGTCCACCCACAAGGTGGTCAGACGACCTGGTAAAGGCCGCGGGACGTCACTGTATACGGGCTACCTCCAAGACGTCCCTTTGGGAATCATTGGGGACGCCTATGTTCAGCAGTGGACTTAATATGGCTGATGGATAGATGGATGGAAGCATCAATCTCCTTACTGTGAATGATGTTTATCGCTGTAATTAGCACATCATCATTATCATCAGCCCATATACGTCTCACTGCTGAAAACGAGTTTCCTCTACAACTAAGAGGGTTTGTGTCTTAGTCCACCACGCTGGCCATTGCCACGCCTGGATTGGCGGACTACACTTTGTGTGTCTTTATTTATTTATTTATTTATTATTAATTAATTAGTGCAAGTTTACAGATTTCTCCAAAACACTTACATTGTAACTAAAATTAACTTAAAATTAGTAATATAATATAAAACACAAGAACATTTAAACAATATAACAAACAATTTAAGTAACAAAGCTGTACAGAAATAAATGAAATTTAGTAATATAATGTAAAAACACATACACATTTAACAATATAACAACCAATTTAACTTAAATAGCTATCCAAAAATAAATGAAATTTATCTTATATCTTTATTATCTTCTTTCTATTATCTTCTTCTTTATTATCTTTATCTTTGTGTGCAGGATGACTTCATTACGAATTCTATCCACCAGAGAAACTCCAAGCATTGCCCGCTCCATGGCACGCTGAGTGACTTTAAATTTGTGGACCAGACCTTTAGTGAGTGTCCACGTTTCGGCTCCGTATGTCATCACGGGTAGGACGCAATGATTAAAGACTTTCGTCTTGAGGCACTGAGGGATCGACGACTTGAGAATATGACTTAGCCATGTCTGCCGACGGACGGACGGCCGTTGGAGCAGACAAGTGTTGGAGTGGAGACCGCGCTTAGGTAGACGTAGTGTAGGACGCCCTGCAGCACGATGGTCCGACGACTTGAGAAAGGTGGCGGGTAGCGGATGGATAAGGGCTGCTCAAGACCGGGATGGTTGGCGCCTACTTGGGGAGGCCTTCGTTCAGCAGTGGACGGCGATGGGCTGAGAATAATAATATATTGTGTGCAGGATTTCTCATGATGTTTCCCGTCACCGTGAAAATACGTAATTGTTCATTGTGAATACACACATTACTTCGAAAAGTTAGGGGTGTGTGGCTGGGGCTTGAAACCCCGACGGCCGAGATTCTTGACCGCGCGCCTAAACCTCGAGGTATTATAATGCTACTCTACAAACAGTAAAAACGACACCGAGAGGTGAAGATATATTAGAAAAATTGAAAAGAAGAGATATCCTGTGTCGAAGCAGGAGACATATTGAACTAATAGGAACTATTATGAACTAAATAAAAAAAGGCCCCCTTATGCTCCAAAGCTCAGATACTCTGTCTCAACCCGAAACGTAATTTATCACATATACAAAATTAATAAAAAGTATTGTTTGTTGTCCACTTCCCTCCACAACAATTCGAAATAAATCATTATTGGACTATGAGGCGATAGTGAGTCAGTCAAAAATACACATATTTTCTATCAATTGTATGAAAGATAAATTTAAATGCCTTTTCTTGGCCACATATTAGCCACAATGTGGATACATAGGTAGTCTAATACATTGTGACGAATACTTGCGTAAAGCCCCAATCCCTTTGACTTGTACCTCGTTCTCGTTTAACCGGCGGTATTTATAGCGCGTAGGCCGGGGGCAGACTGTGGAAAATCGTTGGATGAATTTATTCGTTGAATCTAGATTATAAAATGGGTAGAAAAGAAATGATAAATATATACCTGTCATGTGTGTCAATGTAGTCATGACTTTATATAAATATATAAATTCTTCATCGATATCGGCACGAGAGACTGTCTTTTGCATAGGGTGCCGTGCGAATTAGATGTCCCGGATTCGATATCCGCGTTGGGAAAGTGTTTGTAAAAAATAAATTAAAAACTTTCTTTTTCACACCACTTAATTCAAGTCTTCGGACCATCTTGTTGGTGGACGTCCTTCCTTGCGCTTTTCGTTATGTGGCCTCCATTCGAGAACTTTTTGGCTCCATCGGCCATCAGTTCTCCGCGCTATGTGCCCGGCCCATTGCCACTTCAACTTGCTAATCCGCTGGGCTATGTCGGTTCCTTAGTTCTCCTAAGGTCGCGGGAAGTCACTGGATGCAGGCTGCTTCCAACAGGTCACTGTGGAGATCATTGGGGGAGGTCTATGTTCAGCAGTGGACGTCTTTGGGCTGATAATGATGATGATAATAAACATCTCTTTCAGACAAACTTGCAAGGAGAGGAATAAACTAGATTGTACGAACGGTAATAATTATAAAAAAAACGTGTTACTGTTTTTTTTTTCATTGCGAAATTTTCAATAACTTTATGGAATAGTTTGTTTTATTTGCGTTTGCTTCCGTGAATGGCTTAACCACCAGACAAGGTAAAATATTATTGACTTTTCTCTTGAAAATATTAACAGTAAGTAGTCTTGGTAGTTTTAGATATTTTTGGTAATTACATTTATTTATAGCAATCTTAAAATGTCTTATTAGCTTTCTTTTAAGATGCGATACTGCGCGCAATTAGGTGCAATATACAGACTCCGTCTTAAGTCTCGTCTTATCACATTAAGTCACAGTTAAAAAAGACTCAGCTCAACTTCAGTACATCTGTACCTACCCTAACATTAAACACACGCGAAGCTCTTAGAATAAAGGAATATATCGTTGTTGAGGTATCAGGTGCCTTGGCGCGGAAAGGAACGCTTTTAATGTTTTCGGCGTCTGAGTTGAGTAATAAAACGTATTTTATTCTCTTTCTATCTCAACTATCTAGGTGGGGAGTTGAATGTAATAGGTACTTTTACGCATTCTTGCCTATATCCCCGAAAGGATAGGTGTATTTATGCAACTTCTTAGCCCCATGTAATGGGAGCAGTGATACCGATTTTCAGGCACATTCCCAGACTCCTGAATTTACCATTAGAAAAATCTAGTAACACGAACATAATGACAATTCCAATATGGCTTATGGAGGCTCCATTATTTAATTATTTCAAGTCCATTATGTAAAGTCACGTATACACTAAGCCAAGTATTTGTTTACAGTCAGTACAAAGTCATAGAAATAAATATAGCAGTTAAACTGTTTTGGAGAGAGTTCCATGTCCCATAAATTTATGTGTGGCAACTAAAAAATCCAAGTCCGATTCCTATGTCGTTGTTCCTATGTCTTGATCTTGGATTTTTCTATGAGGAAATTTTCAATAGCAACACGATGTATGGAAATATGAATTCAATCACTAGCCCACAAATATCCCAGTGCTGGGCATGGAGCTCCTCTGCAACTATTAGATCATACTTCGCCACGCTGGCCTAGTGCGGGTTGTCGGACTACACACCTAAGAAGTTCCTAAGAACTTTTTTTAGGTGTGATGGTTTCCTCACGGTGGCTTTCTTTACCGTTATAGTACGTGATCATTTCATCATCATCATCATCATCATCATCAGCCCATATACGTCCCACTGCTGGGCACGGGCATCATCTACCATTGTGAGGGTTTAGGCCTCATCATCATCATTTGCTGTGAATATAATTATACAGCGATGTGTACGTGGTGATTGAACCTGCGACTACCAAAATACATATACTGGACTTGACGCCTAAACCACGAGACTAACACGACACTCGATATACCCAAACGATCAGCCGATATATGTAGTTACAGGGACGAATATTTTCCCCTTTACACGTGGATATTCACCTTCGTTACAATAAACTATTCACGAGGCATAAGTCCTAACTAACCCGTGCATAGGACATTAGTTCTGGGACCGCGTCGCATGAGTGGAATGACTGATGTACCTTCGGCAGATGTCAAGTTTCGTAACTTATCGAGTTGCTCAGTCATGTTTTGTAAATGGGTGAGGGTGGCTGATTGAAAGGGGATCCGATTGTCGTGTCGTTACGGTATGTAAATACATAAATAAATAAATGAATACACAACAGTCACATGCATATTTCTGACCCCACACTATGATGCAAGTCGGTAGGTATCAGAAACTACGAGAGACTTTTCGGTCCCACAAACAACCAGACCCGAAACAAATATTTGTGAACATTTGTCTCGGTACGAAGATCCTACCCGCTGCCTCTCGTTTCACAAGCTGGTACTTCGGGGCTGTCGTCCACAATTGGCTTAAAGGAGTTGTTTTCTCAAATGGTATTGCAGTCATTGTTTTACTTAGAAGTGGACGAGTCCATTTTTGCCCGATCCTATCTTTACAACAACCTGATGGTTAAAGCTGCTAATGCAAAACACCACATGAACACTTCCACCTAAATAAACATGAAGCGTGTGGGCTTGCACAGCCACAGTCTTAGGGGTCACTACCATCATGACTTGAACGAAAAGACTCGCATATTTACTTCTTTGCCGTACCATGAAACTGTGGAATAGTCAAAAGTCAAAAAGAATGGAATAGTTTACCAGTCCACTTGCTTCTTGTTTCCTATTATCTTGGGTCCTTAAACCGTAGCGTGAAGTATCACAGCAAGCTGGCAATGGTCTATACATGAACTGCTTTACATCATATACATCCCCCTGCTGGGCTCGGGCCTCCTCTACAACTGAGAGAGTTTAGGCCTTAATCCACCACGCTGGCCTAGTGTGAGTTGGCGGACTACACACCCAAAAATTCCTAAGAATTTTTAGGTGTGCAGGATTCTTCACAATGTTTTCCTTCGCCGTTAAATTAAGTGATAAGAATTTATTGTGAATACGCACATAACGTCGAAAAGTCAGAGGTGTGTAGGTACACACCTCAGGGTTTGAACCTGCGACCACCGATAATCTCAACCGCGTGCCTAAACTTCGAGGTAATCACTGCTTTTAGCTCTCATAAATTCTGATCATTTTTACTGAATCTATTCGGCCTACCTCAGTGCCTGAAGACGAAAGTCTTCGATAGTTGTGTGTTACCAGTAATGACATACGGCACTGAGACGTGGCCTCTCACTATGGGCCTCATTAGACGGCTCAGAGTCACTCAACGAGCTATGGAGAGGGCTATGCTCGGGGTTTCCCTACGAGATCGAATCAGAAATGAGGAGATCCGTAGGAGAACTAAAGTAACCGACATAGCCCAGCGGATTAGCAAGTTGAAGTGGCAATAGGCCGGGCACATAGCGCGGAGAACTGATGGCCGATGGGGCCAAAAAGTTCTCGAGTGGAGGCCACGTACAGGAAAGCGCAGCGTGGGACGTCCTCCGACAAGATGGTCGGACGACCTGGTGAAGGTCGCGGGACGTCGCTGGATGCAGGCTGCTTCCAACAAGTCCCTGTGGAAGTCATTGGGAGAGGCCTATGTCCAGCAGTGGATTTCGATTGGCTGATTTGATTGATTGATTGATTGATTCGGCCTTTACACAATTCAAATTGTACTGTTGCCCTCAATATTTTCAAACTATAAACCTTGTGACAGTGTTCTGCCATATAACACAGCCCATATACCTTATATCCTTGGAATATGCGAATATTATTGCCTTTCGTACTAAACATTCAGTGCAGTAAATTTCATAGTACCTACATCGTCCCAGTTGGAGCGCATTCATTCTAATCCCTTTGTGTGGCGGCGGGAAACTCCCCCAGGCTTCGGATCAAAGTTGCAATCCGGGCATTCGTGTATGTTCACTTACAATTTGTAGTGTAATTGTGTAAAGGTGTTGTGTTCAACCGTGGTTGATTTCTGTATGCGATGTTAATCATTCGTTGCTTAGGCATTGGTGGCTTAGTAGGCGAATAATTAAGTTGCTTTTAAATAACGAGCAATGTATCGGTTGCTTTGGTTTGATGTATGGGATGACTAATTTTGTGGGAAGGTGCATTAATTAAATGACAGGTGGATTGCGACACACAACCGTAATGGTAGTGTTATTAAATTAAGCAGTGTTTTGTGTTTTTAAATCTATAAAAACTATAACTATATCTATAAAAATGTATAGAAACGTGAGTGAATCCGCGGCGAAAACTAGTAAATTATATAAAATTTATTAAACACAATAATAATTTAATACGTTTACGCAGTTATAAAACTATTTTGAACATTGAAATTGTAAATTTTCATTTTAAATCGTCATCATCATCATCAGCCCATATACGTCCCACTGCTGGGCACGGGCCTCCTCTACCATTGAGAGGGTTTAGGCCTTAGTCCACCACGCTGGCCTAGTGCGGGTTGGCGGTCTCATTTTAATTATTTTAAATAGTAAATTCGAAAACATATTATTATATTCCGAGCTCAATTTCAAGAAGTACCATAATAGTAGCAATAGAATTTTGAACACAGTCGTAACGTCTCCGAACATGACGAACTTAAGAATAACGAAAAAAAAGTCACCGAAAAATAGTTCTATATCAACCATTACTATCACAAAACTGCGGAATATTCTCGAATATATTCCAACGCAGTTAACAGGGTCATCAGGCCAACACACGTCATACGTAACGCGTACGGTTAAAAGGGTTGTGTTCGCAGCGCATGCCAATATCGTCGGGTCGGTATGCGGCGAATGCCAAGGTCCGCCCAACATCATGTTGGAACTCTTAATCTCTCCGGTATTTATGTACCAAGATAAATTCTTCAACTGATATTTGTTGAGTTTCATATTATTCTCATGTTGATATCTACTTTAACTTGCGATTACAATGGATACTCGTAGACTAATTGAAGATAGAAGTTTGGGTTACAACTATTTTAAACATTAAGTTTTTTTTTTATTTAAATCCATACATACATACATAAACTCACGCCTGTAATCCCCGAAGGGGTAGGCAGAGGTGCATTTCTGCACCCACATTTCGCCAGGTATGTATCAGTCCCACGTAATAGGGGGCGAGCCTTTTGCCGTTTTTCGGGCACATTTCCAGACTCCGTGCTGTTACTAAGAATTTCCTAATGGAAAAACCCAATAACACTTTGCCCGACCCGGGAATCGAACCCAGGACCTCTAGATCGCACGGCACATACTTGTACCGCGAGACCACGAGGCAGTCATTCTAATCCCTATGTGTGGCTTATATAAATCCGTCAAGCCGTTTTTTGTAATTGATATCTGTGACAGCCTCGTGGCGCAGTTGGCTAGACACCAGCTTGCGAAAGGAGAGGCCGCGGTTTCAACCTTCTGCACTGAAACAATTTTTTTTTTAATGTACAAATATTTGTTTCGAGTTTGGATGTTTGTGAGACCGAAAAGTCTCGCGTTGTTTCTGATACCCACGACACAAGACTTGTATCGTAGTGTGGAGTTATGACTTTGAATGTTTATTATTGGATTTAGTTATTTTACTGAAATGTTATATGGTATCAGTTCAGCAGTTTTCGGGTTATTAAAACACTTCAAGATGTCAAATCACCGTCATAAGCCCTTAAGCACGTTGAGCTCTTCTGCCAAGCACCAGCCTCCTTGGTTAAAAATTGCTGAGTTTTAAATCCACATAGCTGACGTAATGAATTGGTGAACTTCACAAACTAAGAATTTTGAATAAAAGATTCTAAAGTATGATAAGCGATTATATTAGATGTGATAAGTGTATGTATGTTGCTACAAACATAACTTGTCAGTATTTGTAGACAAAAAAAGAAATAAATAAAAATGAAATGAGACTATTAGAACGACGAACACCAGAGTTACGAATATCATCATCATCAGCCCATATACGTCCTAATGCTGGGCACGGGCCTCCTCTACAACTGAGAGAGCTTAGGCCTTAGTCCACCACGCTGACCTAGTGCGGGTTGGCGGACTACACACCTAAGAATTTCCTAAGAACTTTTAAGCGTGCAGGTTTCATCACGATGTTTTCCTTCACCGTTAAAGTACGTGATAATTCTTTGTGAATACACACATAACTTCGAAAAGTCAGAGGTGTGTGCCTGGGGTTTGAACCTGCGACCGTCGAAATTCTCGACCGCGTGCCTAAACCTCGAAGCCATCACGACTTACGAACGTTACGAATATAAATATTTATAATTCACATAATGTCTGCACTTTGGCTCTGTTGCTTATAAATCTTAAATATGGTCTGTGTAGCTAAAATTTACTTGTTGGTTCGACTTCACCTTAGTCAGTCAACTATAATTAATTGTAGGTGTAGAAAAGTGTGAAGATAATTGTATCCGCCCGGATAGAGATCATCGTGTGTCATTTGGAAACCAAAGAGTCTCTCGTAGTTTCTGATATACACGACACAAGACTTTTATCGTAGGGTATGCATGATTTGTATCTTAGTCAGAACTATAATATGTGTTTATGTAACTGTTGGGTGTGTTTATTACTCGTTGTGGGCTCCGCCGCCATCATCATCATCATCATCACCACCAGCCTCTCTCACGTCCACTGCTGGACATAGGTCTCTTCTTTGACACTTGACTGGGCTCGATCTTCGGCCCTCCTCATCCAACCGCTGCCAGCCACCTTGCAAATATCGTCACCCTACCTAGCGAAAGGCCATCCTATACTACCCGGGTGCAAAGTACAAGTACTTATCTATACCTAAAATCATTCACATTAGCCTTATCAGACAGACATTCGAATTTATAATATTATTTTAAATATCTATTTGTCCCAATTTTTTGAAATCATTTTTATACGATCTGTACGATCTGTATCTTAAAGATTAAATATTATATTCGATCTAATATAATTTAATTTAACTTCAAATTTTATTATAGTTTGTCAAGTTTCTTGTGTTATTTTTTTCATTTTGTTATTTTATTTAGATTATATGTAAAGTGAACTGGAGATATTAAACAGTTAAACAGTTATTGGAAAACAAAATATTGAAAAAAAAAACTGAAGTCTGAGTAGACGAAGACGTTATAAAAATCTAAAATATATTAATTGTTGAGTCTGGCAGTCAAATTAGACTGTCATTCTTCAACCATCAAATGTCTAAAGCTGATGTTAAACAAACTAATTTTAGGAAACAAATAGTTCGAATTTAATTAATCGCCAACGATTCACTTTACAAACAGAATTAATTAAATGCAATTATCTGTTAGGGGCTTAATTGTGGTTGTTTAAATGTATATTAGAGATCAATATATATATTCTATCATACGTCATGAAAGAAGATATTGTGTATTTTAATATACTTTATGGCACTCTAAAATTCACAAAGAATTATTACATATTTTAACGGTGAAGGAAAACATCGTGAGGAAACTTGCATACCTAAAGTTCTAATGAAATTCGATGGTGTGTAGTCCGCCAACCCGCACTAGGCCAGCGTAGTGGACTAAGGCCTAAGCCCTCTCAGTTGTATAGGAGGCCTGTGGCCAGCAGTGGGACGTATATGGGCTAATGATAATGAAAATGACTGTAAGATATATGACGGCGTGGCGTCACTAGCGACACCACGTCCATCGAGATCTCACGTAATGGTAGAAGAGCGCAGAGCCGTTTTGGAACACTATGGCCTTCTTTCTTCCTTTTTTCTTGTTTAAATTGTAAAGTAGACTTAATTTCAATTTTGATGTACACACAATGGCTACGCCAGTAATGTTAATGTCCTATGATGATGATCGTGATGACGTGACCCTGAGCCAAAAAAATACGAATAAGTATTTCCGAAGTAGCCCTTCGCAAACTGTAATAAGGCCTAATATAAAATTAATGTATATTGCCAACCCGCACTAGGCCAGCTTGGTGGGCTAAGGCCTAAACCCTCTCAAACCTGTAGAGGAGGCTCGTGCTCAGCAGTGGAACGTATTTGGGCTGATGGTGATGATGTATGAAATTTTAAGAAAAATAAGCTTTATTGTGATCTTCATAATATTATACTAGACCATTTCATTTTACAATATATGTCGTGATTACGTAACACATAGTATATGTGCCGTGCGATCTAGGGTTCGATTCTTGGGTCGGGCAGTGTTATTGAGTTTTCCATTATAAGCAGTACGAAGTCTGTTTTGGCTGAAAAACTACAAAAGAATCGCCACAAAATGTAGGTACTCGATGCGAAAATATAATTGACGAATTATGAACGTAAAATGCATCAAGCCTAATTTTTACTGTATATTTTCGTAAGTATGATGTATATGATTAAGAACACCTCTACCTGCCCTAAAGGCGATAAGCATCATCATATTAAAACAAGTGAATGGAGGCATCAAAACAATTACGCTACATCACAAGTGTACTCGAAAGAAATCACTTCGAAATAAGGGGTGCTACGATTTATTACTTTAGCAAATTTGCTTCAACAGAAGGGGCTAGGGGAACGGGATTTGACGGCACGTACTGATCTTAATCTTGAGAATATTCACAGAGAATTTGTTCGCTATTTTGACAGCTAATACTTTAACCTATCGAAGGAAACGATAGCTTAGGAGTGTTTGAAATAGGGACTTATGGGGCTCATGCCGTAGATAAATAATATGCTCAACTGGGGTTTTATATCTGTGTAAGAAAAAAACTATATTCATCATCAGCAGCCCATATACGTCCCACAGCTGGGCACGGGCCTCCTCTACAACTGAGAAGGTTTAGGCCTTAGTCCACCACCGTAGCCTAGTGCGGGTTGGCGGACTACACACCTAAGAAATTTATAAGAACTTTTAGGTGTGCAGGTTTCATCACGATGTTTTCCTTCACCGTTGCGGTACGTGATAATACACACATAACTTCGAAAAGTCAGAGGTGTGTGCCTGGGGTTTGAACCCGCGACCGTCGAGATTCTCGACCGCGTGCCTAAGCCTCGAGGCCATCATGACTTACATAACATTTTGCGTGCTAGTATTTATAAAAAAAAATGTTTTCCTTCACAGTTAAAGTACTTGATAATGCTTTGTGAATACACACATAACTTCGAAAAGTCAGAGAGTGTACCTGTAGAGTGTAAGTGTACCTGGGGTTTGAAGTTGAATTTACAACCGCAGAGGTACTTGACCGACCACCAGCGCGGTAGAGGCCCGTGCCTAGCAGTGGGCCGCGTATGGGGGGGTAGTTTTAATGATTTTAAATGCTTGACTAGGGTGTTACAACGGTGTTAGAAAAAAACGTGTTGAGGAAACAAATACTGTCGCTGTTTTTTGTTTGATCGATTTGAAATTGCCAACTGAGGTGAAACTGTTTGTAGGAAAAAACATTTTTGTGTTTTGTTTTGAAAATGATACGTGTAACGAACTCAATTGAAATTTCAGTTGTTAGATTCGTAGATGAATCGATGAAGTAATTGGTTTTCTAAAGGGCAAAAATAAAACCAAAACCGATATATTTTCATGATCTAATGATTCTCATGTCGGGATAGCCGTAATATATGAGAATGCTAGTTTATTTATGGATGCGATAAAACAGATACCATAAATCCACTGCACTTGTTTCTGATAATAAATTCAATGCATTTTGAATAAAAATCGACTTGCGGGAAAAGGTTAAGATTATCTTACCCATACATACCATTACCAATATATAGTTAATAGCTTTTGCCCGCGAGTCCGTTCGGTTCAGAAAGAAAATGAGTTATTTTCGCTTTTGTAACATATATCCATTCCTACGGGAACACTAAATTGATCCGTGATAAACCGTATACTCGTAGTCTTACAGCACAAGTATGTGCCATGCGATTTAGAGGTCCTGGGTTCGATTCCCGGTCGGGCAAAGTGTTATTGGGTTTTCCCATTAGGAAATTCTCAGTAGCAGCACGGAATCTGGAATTGTGCCCGAAAAACGGCGATAGGATCGCTCCCTATTACGTGGGACTGATACATACCCGGCGATTTGTGGGTGCAGAAATGCACCTCTGTGTACCCCTTCGGGGAATACAGGCGTGAGGTTATGTATGTATGTAAAAAGTATCCTATGTTACTTCGGTGAGTCCCATCTATCCCCATACAAAAAAATCATTCAAAGCGGTTCAGTAGTTACAGAGCTTATTCAATGCAAACAAACAAGCAATCAAATCTTTTCTCTTTATAATATTAGTATAGATTATTACGTAGACGCGAATATTATAGGCTGATTCTTGAATACGTCCCGTATTCAGTTAAATCCATACGCTTACGCTTTCATGCCAAAATTACCATATTAAGATGATATTTTATGAAATATCGCCCGGGCGCCCTCAGAGGACCTCTAGAGGTCCCAAATTGATGACAAAAGTCTTAAGGGGTTTTAAAATTTCCACCAGTATTCAGTAGTGAGTTTGGAAATATTTCCAAAAAAAGGTAGCCGCCTCTTATGTTGGATTAAAAATGTTATTGGCGAAATATGGCTCAAGATATGCACCTCTATCTACCTTTAGGTGTGTTATTAATTACGTAGCACTTATATAATTGGCGAAAAGAAGATGCACGACTACCTTTTCCCGGTTACCGGGGTAAATATATTATAAAAAAGTGAGTGTGTGTGTGTACTTATGTATACGCGTTAGAAGTTATACTTGAAACATAAATATATATTTTCTGAAATAATATTATGATATATTATAAAATAATATTTAAACAAGAACAAGCGTGCTTTAGACCACACTACTGAAGTAAAACTTATAATACGCCCAACAGTCACATACATAGTTCTTAGTTTACACAACATACCTATTACATTTCTGAACGCACTCATAAATATCTGACAACTAATAAATATGTCAATCCCTTTTTATTACTGTCACTATTCTACATTTTTAAAATGTAAAACATAATATCAACTTTTTTTGAATAACTTTTTCGTGCCAGTCTGCGCGCGCATCGTAAAAATTTACTCTCATCATTTTTCCCTAACGCGCCCAAAGAAGTATAACTTTAAAAACAGCTCATACGCAACGTAAATTCAGCGCTTAAGTAATAGAGGTACATTTGGCAAGGCAAATAAATGTAACCCCAGACTAATGTAAAAAGGGAAAGGACGGGCCACCGTCAAACCCGTGAGTAAATGCAAACGACGTGACTGTGTGGAAATATTGAACGTGGCAGCGACACGGCGCGGAAACGGGTTTACACTGGCCGCACTACACGGTAAGCCGCGTCACTTCTAAATAAAATGTGTCTTTGTTTTGAAAAAGCATTATACGTTAATTGTGAAATGTTTAGTTTATAATCGTTTTTCGGGTCAGGATATTCTCATTTATACCTCAAATTGTTTTTGTTAAATAAAAATATTAAGATAAAAATGATTATTCAAAATTTTGTAAGGCCAGCTGGGCTTTTGGGCTTCTATGGAAGTACTGCCACTGGTCTTGCTATCAAGTGTCATCTTCATTTTCATACATAGATACATACATAACCTCATGTCTGTATTCCCCTGTATATCACTCCCAATTTATACCTAGGGGGCGAGCCTATTGCCGTTTTTCGGTCATATTTTTAGACTCCGTGCTGCTACTGAGAATTTCCCAAAAAAAACAATAACACGTTGCCCGACCCGGGAATCGAACCCAGGACCTCTAGATCTCAAGGAACATACTTGTGCCGCGAGACCTTGAGGCAGTATTATCATTTTCCTGTGTCTTAATATACATAATTTGCAAAGGTGCTAATGTGTTGTTTTTGTTTACCGTTACTAGAGTACTGTACATTTTACGAGTAGGTGCTATCTTTCATTTTGTTGTGAGTAAAGAAATCATGAAGGTATCATGAACAATCCTAAGGTTTGTAGCATTGTAGGTGTTTTAAACTAAGTATAAAGATGTAAAAAGAAGATAGAAGAGGCAATAAAGATGCACTATGGTAATTTCATTTACTGAACTAAGCACTCCAGTAAAGCTACATTCGAATTACCACAGTCGATCTGGCCCACTCATACTGTCATTCAAACTACATATAGTGTAGTGAAACTTAATTTGTGATAGCGATACAAACAATCCGTTAGAAAAAAATCTTAATTATTAAGGGGCTCACAAATCTCCACCTATAAAAATGATTGTTTGGAATTAGCTTTATTAATATTCGAGTAGATTTGGCGTGACGTAACGCGGCGTGTTTTCAGTGTTCTTACATAACACAAAAGGCGGGCTATTTTTATCCAACTTCCCCGTGACAGTCTCCGTCCACACATCGCGGTGCGGTTTTCCTTTCAATTCAGCGCGTGATTAAAACGTCGATTTATTTTTATACATCGTTTGATTGGCTTCGGAGAGATTGTCAATGTTGCAGGTTGGGGCGCGTCCCTTCTAAGCTAAATTGAGCTATAATTCATTCATTCATTGTCAGCCCACATGCACCCACTGCTGGGTATAGGCCTCCCCCAATGCTCGGCATCTCTCTCGATCCTGGGCCACTCTCATCCACAGCCTTTCGGCTAACTGGACTATGTCATCTGACCATCTGGCCGGTGGTCTGCCCCGTTTCCTTACACCTTCTCGAGGCCACCATTCTGTTGCGGCCTTTGTCCATCGACCATCATTCCTCCTTGCTAAATGTCCTGCCCATTGCCATTTCAGCTGTGTGACGCGCCTGCCTACATCAACTACTTGTGTTCTTTGGCGTATTTCGGCGTTGGGTACCTTGTCGATGAGTGATATACCCAACATGGCGCGCTCCATAGCGCGTTGAGCGACCTTGATCTTGAGTATGTGCTCGTTTGTAAATGGCCAGCTATAATTACATATATATAAATACTTGTCTAGCTATGACAACCTCATTTGTCCCGTGGCGTAGATGTGCGATCGAGATGCACTGGGTTCGATTCTCGGCTCAAGTAGTATTGGGTTATTAATTATCAGAATGGAGTATAGAAATGTCTTAGTAAAAACCCATAACTTAGCTTATTATATGCGACTTAAAACGGTGAAAAGTGAAACAAGAAATAAACCTCTGCTTACCCTGCACTAGGCCAGTGTGGTGAACTAAGGTCTAAACCCTCTCAGTTGTAGATGAGGCCCGTACCGAGCAGTGGGACGTATATGGACTGATGATAAATGATGATGATGAAATTCGGGAATCGTGGAATGAATGTGTAAAAATCCCACGCTATTTAGGTGTTATAAACCCCGCGCAACTTCATATAATCCCAGTGTACCCAATTTACCTGTAGTCCCGTTGGTAATATGAAGTAATTTGAAGTTAATAAGCTCATCCGATTTGGAATCGAGGCCACGCTACGTTTGCAGGTCCTTTGGGAATATATTTTCTCATATGTTTGTCATTTCGTGCCATCAATCGGCGATGCTCTTCAACCATGCGGCGTGTCTGAGAAATACCGACCGGCAGAATATGTAAATTTTTTCATTCCCCGTTGGCGTGGAGGCAAATGGCATTCATCATAATATTACTTATCATTACCGAGTATTTTGAAACAAAGAGCCGCATCAATCATTGTCTGAGTGCAAAAAACGTGTGTTGCCCAAAATGTACGTTTAAAAGGTTTTCTTTGCTTGTGGAATAATGAAGGGGTGGGAGGAAGGGCGTGTTAAAATTACATTGTATTTTTGCTATTTTTGTAGCAAATGTTTCCTGTAAAGAGTTCTGTGTGTCAAATTTATTTTGTATCTCAACAGGATTGGCGATGATGAAAACTTGAAAGACGTTATGTATATGAAATGATTTTTTTGGAATTTAAAAAATGACAAATGCATCACCTAGATTCAGTCATTTCAAAATTTAGTTTAGGTACCATCCTGTTTGGAAGGCAGTTATTACTAGAGAGGAACGGAAAATCAAGAAATAGTATTGACATAACACGACTGCCTCGTGGTCTCATGGTACAAGTATGTGTCGTGCGATCTAGAGGTCCTGGGTTCGATTCCCGGGTCGGGCGAAGTGTTATTGGGTTTTTCCACTAGGAAATTCTCAGTAACAGCACGGTGTCTGGAAATGTGCCCGAAAAACGGCAATAGGCTCGCCCCCTATTACGTGGGACTGATACATACTTGGCGAAATGTGGGTGCAGAAATGCACCTCTGCCTACCCTTCGGGGAATACGGGCGTGAGTTTATGTATGTAATATGTATGTAGTATTGACTTGTTAACTAGTCCTATTACTTTACTCAATAGCACGGTATAACGAATAAGCAGACCAATTTCTTCTTTTGTCAGTCCTTAACTAAATTAGCCTTATTTTATACATCGTTATCTTCTGAATTACTGAAAACGGAACAACTATTTTAATTTAGGTCTTGTGTACAAAGACTGGCTTATATTAAAAATAAAACTCGAATTTCTACCTGGAGGACACTTTAAAATTTATTCTTTTATTCTATTTCTGCTTATCTTCGCCTAACTTCCGTTCTGTATCTCTGTGGCGTCATTATTCATACATACCTGCGACGCAAGAAAATATCATGTCTTTTATAAAGCGGAATAAACGTCTGTTTGTTCTGTGAAATATGGCGAGACTAGTTTTAAAATGAATTTCGTATGAAGAATGATATTTGTACGGCATAGTTGAAGTGTTGTTTCCTTAACTAACTTTGTTTTATTTAGCACATGCTGTGTGGTGTTTAAGCATCTTATTAGCAGACAAGTGTTCAAGTGGAGATCGCGTTTAGGCAGATGTAGTGTAGGACGTCCTGCAGCACGATGGTCCGACGTCTTAGAAAAGTGGCGGGTTGCGGTTGGATGAGGACTGTTTATGACCAGGATGATAGGTGCTTATTTGGGGAGGCCTACGTTCAGTAGTGAACGCCGATACTTGTGATACGAGCCGACGAGATAGTTGAAACATGCTTAATAGTAATAGTAAAGTCGTGATGGCCTCGAGGTTTGGGCACGCGGTCGAGAATCTCGACGGTCGCGGGTTCAAACCCCAGGCACACACCTCTGACTTTTCGAAGTTTTGTGTGTATTCACAATGCATTATCACTAGCTTTAACGGTGAATGAAAACATCGTGATAAAACCTGCACACCTAAAAGTTCTTAGGAATTTCTTAGGTGTGTAGTCCGCCAACCCGCACTAGGCCAGCGTTGTGGACTAAGGCACGGTAATACTATCATACAGTAGTTTAACTTCATACAAACGGGCGCAACGCGAGTTATACCTACGCGTCTCGATCGCGGCATGCGCAAGGCATGCAGGCAGTCGTGAATGTGCCGCAGTCACGAACGGACGGTGTTGTATTTTAAGCAGTCACCGCGCGATTTTTATACAAAATAATTGCAAGAGCCTATTTAATATGACAGGTATATATTGTGTTTATACATTGTGCTGGTTTTGGTTGCATGAAATCTTCCAATCAAAAAATAACATGCATTTTTATTGAACACTTCCTATTCCATTCACAAAATATTTTATTAGTTTAAATAAAAATAAAAAATATTTACAATCACAAAAATAGATAGAAAGTCAAAGTAGGCAGATTGAATTAAAATTCTGCAGGTTCGCAGCCCTATCGCATGTTTACGTACCGCGCGGCTGTAGGTATTTATTTCAAAAATGCGGCCGAGTTAACATACTGTATGATAGTATTACCGTGACTAAGGCCTAAACCCTCTCAGTTGTAAAGGAGGCCCGTGCTCAGCAGTGGGACGTATTTGGGCTGATGATGATGATGATGAAAAAATGGTCATATTTAGGGCCTCGTGCAAACAAATTAACACCCAGTAAGAGATTTATGAGTTACTAACCACAATTTGTGAAATACTCGGGTAAGGTCGTTCATTTAGGTAAAACCACCGCGACCAGGTGTGACACGATCGTCCTGATAAATTGTCTCTGAGTTGGATGCAAGCTGAATATCCACTGCTTTTATAGTATTTGTATAATTGTGTTCTTGAAAATATATTGTTTTTTATCTTCGAGAGATGGGAATCTTAGGTCAGGTCTTAGGTGCGGTGTTAAAAAAAAACAAGTTCTTATTGGATTCGAGAATTAGACACACATCTATCAAAGCATAATCTCGCAGTTGGTTTATTTATAAGAGGTAGGATAAGGTTTAACTATAAGATACAAGTTAAGTGTGCATTCACGTACTTTAACGGTAAAGGAAATCGTGATTGTTGTGCAACTTTATCACTTATTTTATTTACCTTACCCTCATATATTTTTTTTTTTTATTGCTTTTTTCTTCTTCTCTTTGTCGTAATAGATATTTAGTTCCTTTTTTTGTTTTGTTTTGTATTTGTATGTATTGTGTTAAAATATACCAATATCGACGAATCAACAGGTGTACAGAAAAACCTAATGTGGTTTATGTTACACTGAATACCAATGTACAAATTGTTATTGTCTTTTTATATAAATAAATAAAAAAGAAAAAAAAAAGAAACAGAAAGATGAAACCTACACACCGAAAAGTTCTTTACGAGAAATTTCTTATTTGTTTGTATTCAGAACATCCAAATTCTTAGGTTTTTCTGTTAGAAATTTTTCATCATCATCATCATCATCAGCCCATAAACGTCCCAATACTGGGCACGGGCCTCCTCTACCATTGAGAGGGTTTAGGCCTTAGTCCACCACGCTGGCCTAGTGCGGGTTGGCGCAATACACACCTAAGAAATTCTTAAGAACTTTTTGTTTAGGTGTGCAGGTTTTATCACGATGTTTTCCTTCACCGTTAAAGTACGTGACAATTCATAGTGAATACACACATAACTTCGAAAAGTCAGAGGTGTGTGCCTGGGGTTTGAACCCGCGACCGTCGAGATTCTCGACCGCGTGCCCAAACCTCGAGGCCATCACGACTTACTAATTCAATAAAAATTTTCAGTACCACGGAATTTCGATAAAGGGTAAGTAAGTGGCAATAAGGTCGAGTCCTTTTACAGAGAACATAACATAACTAAAGTTACTTCATGGTCACGTTTTTCAACTGTAAAGCTAATTATGATTGTAGGAAAGGAAAGCAAGCATACAAGCATACAAGGCCATGCCTTGTCTTTTCTGTCGTAGTCTAGCTAATTATAAAAATAGTTTACTTCGGTTTAGTGAAAAAACAGCGTAATTAAGAAGAAAAACTACACGCTGCAGATTTCATAGTATTCAGAAAACACGTCTTCAAATGTGACATATATTCTAGCATCGCAATGGACGCCCAGATTTCCATTCATCGCACAACTTAAATAATTCCGAGCGCTATTCTTCATACAGACAGACTGCGGCGATTAGATCATGAGGTATGTTCAAACGCTTACTAATGGTCTACCACGAAAATATTCCAGCTAGATTTCTATGAAATAGCTGTGATTAACCGCACGCTTCAATGAACATTTCATGGAAGTGTAATTATAAGTTTTGCAGGGATTTTGAGATTTGGATTGGTTGATTGGATAAAGCCATTGCACTTTAGGACTACTGTAGTAGTTCCACGCTGTGGTTGACTTGTTATGGAACAAACGGATATTATTCATTAGCTGAATATCAGATCTGAAGCGATTTATTTATCAATCCTATTTTGATTACGCTAATGTTACTCCCATATCATGAGAATTAACATGTCACCAAGTACATATGTATCAGTCCCACATAATAGGGGGCGAGCCTATTGCCGTTTTTAGGGTACATTTCCAGACTCCGTGCTGCTATTGAGAATTTCCTAATGTAAAAACCCAATAACACTTTTCCCGACCCGGAAATCGAACCCGAGACCTCTAGATCGCACGGCACATACTTAATAATACATTTTTAATAATAATAATACACCCAACAATCACATACATAGTTCTGATCCCACACTAAGATACAAGTCTTGAGTCGTGGGTATCAGAAACTACGAGAGACTTTTCGGTCTCACATACACCCAGACCCGAAACAAATATTTGTGGATTACACAAATATTTGTCTCGGTGCGGGGATCGAACCCGCGGCCACTCGTTTCGCAAGCTGGTGTCTAGCCAACTGCGCCGCGAGACCACGAGGCAGTGATTATAATAATTATGAGCGATTATTAATTCTCCTTATCTGCTAAATTATATCCACATCTGTTTAACCGTTCTGAGTAACAAACATTAATACAAAATTTATACATTTTTGGTTACTTTAACGATTAATGAAACAACGTTAAATTTAAAAACTTTAAAGCAAAATAATTCTTCAATAATATTATTCCGTTTCAGAGAGAACGGCTAAAAGACTTTATGATGACTGTACATGATCCGTTTTTCACTTATTTACATGAAACAATGCCACAATAAAGCGTATGGCTGCTTGTTGTCCTATATTATTATGTCACATTGAAACATAAACTTTAATGGATACTGCCGAACCGTTTTTTTCCACTTGAATAAAACATTTCGTGTCATGCGGGTGGTAATGTGAGCGGAAAATGTTTTGATGCAGTAGTACCGAATATGGTGATATTTTATGTTAGGATTATTTTTATGTTTTCTCTAGGATTTTATATACGTAGATATTAAGAGTATCTTTTGCCTAAGCTTTTGTCTGCGTAGAGAACAGTAGAACAGGATCCAGGGAGAAATAAAAGTGATGCTGTTTTTAATCATTCTATTCTAACATTTTTGGGACGTAAATTACCCTTAATCCGTCATCAAGATCACTACATTGTCATTGAAGGTAACACTTGTCATCTCTCGTGAATCAATACAATTATGACGGCCTGTTAATATTTATTCACGCTACACAAAATCCATGACTTAATGGCGAGAGCCACTTGGTTTTACGGTAATAATAAATGAAAAAATAAATACACCCAACAGCCACATACAAACATAGTTCTGACCCCACACTAGGATACAAGTCCTGTGTCGTGGGTATCAATGACTACGAGAGACTTTTTCGGTCTCATAAACACCCAGACACGAAACAAATATTTGTGGATCTCACAATCATTTGTCTTGATGCGGGGATCGAACCCGCGGCCGCTCGTTTCGCAATCTGGTGTCTAGCCAACTGCGCCACGGGGCTGTCAATAATGACCTCGAAGTTGTGTCATTGAAAGTGAATATGCCTATGATAGAAGTGAAGAAATGATTAAGTGAAAACATCACGCTAGTTAATAAATAAAACAAAAGACTAACGATAGTTCATCAATATACACTATTTTGATTTCATATTCGTCAATATTTTATTTCAATCAACGTTTCAATCAAACCTTTTCAATTAAAATGGAAGATAAATTTAGAATTCACGTTGGTGTATCTCCGAAGGGATTACGTGCAACAGTTTTAGTGCAAGCGGATAGTTTTACAAAGTGCTCCACTAGATCAATATTGTTTTCAATCATATTTTATCCAATCCATTTTTGCCGGAGTAAAAATTAAATACGTCGAGTTTTGTAACAAACTTTTTTGAAGTAAATCAGTAAATATAAGGGCTTATGTTGTGGAGCAAATTACTGCTTCCCGTGGATGATCGTTTTGCGAGGAGTCTTGTGAAGAAGAGATGATGAAACGACAGCTACTGGAATTCTAGCCCTCTCATTAAGCTTATAGCAAGTAATCGCGTCTTTGATCTCACAAATTTGTATCCAAAGTGCATTGCCGTTGAAAATATATTATTTTATTTATTTTCGAGAACATACAAAAGCTTAAAAGTAGACGAATAAATTTTAGAGAAAGAAAGATTAAGAATCATCAATTTAAGAATAATTTAATAATAAATAATAAATTTAAGAATAATTAATTTAATTAAAGTAAAACTAAAGATTTTTAGCGTATCTATTGAAAAAGGCCGCATTCAAACATCACAAGAACGTAAACCTTATATAAAATCTTTTAACAAATTCGACCAGATAATCATGTGTTGAAAAAATACTGAAATTTGGCAGAAAATTGTCATTATTATTGCGCATACAAAAGACTTCTCAGCAAAATAACTCAACAATGGCAAACAGGAAGAAGCAGAAATTCAAGCCTTAAAAACGCCAAAGGTCCGGAGCTTAAATGTGTAATGCGACGAAAATTGGCTTCTCTTAAAATTTACGTACGCGAATACAACAGGGGAGGTTGAGCATTGCTCCCCTCGAAATAAAACTGAAGAAGTTGTTAGCACATAATGATGTAGCAGAGAAATGGGTAATTTTGAATGGGAAGCAACTTCTGGCATTTTTAGTAAGAATTCATGTTTCTTTTTCACATCTGCGCTTGACAATCTGAATAAGATAGTTATTACCTCTTTAATGCTGATTTTGCCTAAACTTTCTCAGTTGTAGAGGACGCCCATGTCCCGCAGTGGGAAGAGTATGGGCTGATGATGAAATGCCAGTTACGAATACTTGCCTCGTGGTCTCGCGGTACAAGTATGTGCCGAGCGATCTAGAGGTCCTGGGTTCGATTCCCGGGTCGGGCAAAATGTTATTGGGTTTTTCCATTAGGAAATTCTCAGTAGCAGCACGGAGTCTGGAATTGTGCCCGAAAAACGGCAATAGGCTCGCCCCCTATTACGTGGGACTGATACATACCTGGCGAAATGTGGGTGCAGAAATGCACCTCTGCCTCCACCTTCGGGGAATACAGGCGTGAGTTTATGTATGTATGCAATACTTTTAGTCATCACGTAAAACGGCAAAAGGATCGTCCCAATTATGTGAGAATGGCTAGTGAAACGTGGGTTCGTATATACCTATGCTTACACCTTCGATATTTCTGCGTGAGAGACCGTATTTATCACAACTGTGTAGTGTTTAGAATGAACTAAGCTGCAAAAGTGAAGAATAATGGGTCAATGACTGCTTACTCACCTTCCAACATACATGCGACGAGCGATCAAGAGGCTCTTTATGGGATTCCCTGATCTGGAAAAGAGTAATAGAAATTTTCAGTTAACCGAAAGTTATTCTTAATGAAGTAATTATCTTTTTTTTCTAATGACTCTTCACATTCACACACATATCCACTCGAACTTACACTTGTACGAGTATATACTGCATGTCGCATGGAGTCAGGAAATGGTCCCGAAAAACAGTAACTCTCGAAGTCGTGAGTCTTAAAACACAATTGTCGAAACCCGGTTGTAGAAATACAGCTCTCTCAAATCCTTTGGGGAGTGTTGCATGTATGAATAGATTAAAGTTTCCATTAATTTCTCTTCAACTTGTCTAAACCAATTAAACCGAACGCTGTCTGAACAATTATAGCTATGTCCCGTACGACACAGACTTTTTTTTTTTTTTTTTTTTAGGTCTTTATTTATTATAGAGGGTTTAATCAACATGATAAGCAGTGATGGCCTCGAGGTTTAGGCGCGTGGTCGAGAATTTCGACGGTCGCAGGTTCAAACCCCAGGCACACACCTCTGACTTTTCGAAGTTATGTGTGTATTCACAAAGAATTATCACTTGCTTTAACGGTGAAGGAAAACATCGTGATGAAACCTGCACACCTAAAAGTTCGTAGGAATTTCTTAGGTGTGTAGTCCGCCAACCCGCACTAGGCCAGCGTGGTGGACTAAGGCCTAAACCCTCTCAGTTGTAGAGGAGGCCCGAGCCCAGCAGTGGGACGTATATGGGCTGATGATGATGAATCAACATGATATACTCTAGTACATGATTTACTCTAGAACTTGTTACATCGTCTGCTGTTCCATGACAAATGTTTGTGTTGTCCGCAAATATTTGATCCAGGTTATGCGCCCCAAGTTTGTCGTGGTATCCAATACCGCGATATAAACAACTTGTTTTGAAGGAAGTTTGCAATATGGTATTTTAGCGAAGTTTCCGACGATAAATAATACATACAGGAGCATACATTTATAGTTACACTGATTGCGGGGAACGCAATTTTAATGCAATAATACATACCTACATACCTTTGTCCTTTATAATACTAGTATAAATTGAAAACACCTTTCATACATTTTGAGCAATGTTTCGTGAATTTATATTGTATTGAGCCCTACTCTGTTACAGCGCAATATTATGTAAAAAAAAGTACTAATTCCTTTCCCAATGTTATATCTATGGTCATACCAAAAATCTTTCAAATCGGCTCAGCGGTTAAGCGTAACAGACAGAGTTACTTTCGCATTTATAACATGAAAATGGATTTTCTCTCACTCCTGTACTCCTCTAGGAATAAGCAGGGGTGTAGAATGTGGGCGTGCCGTTTCGTTCCCTTTCGATCCCAGGGGCCCCTATATGTCGCCTTTTAGGACACACAAGGTGTCGTTGTAGAATCCTAAACCCTCTCTTAAATACAGTATAACTTAATATAAACACACAATACAAACTTAATCATCATCATCCTCCTGCCCCATTCCCAAATTTTTTTTGGGGTATGTTTTATTCTTCCAAACATCCCTATCAGCCATCATGTCTTCATACACCTCTTTTTCTTTCATATCTTCCTTTCTTTTCTTTGGCCTTCCTCTGCTTGTCCATCCTTCAACTTTCATAGTCATAATTTTTTACCTACAATTATGCTTCATCTCTACTCATAACATGCCCACACGACAGACGGTTTCATTTCAGCTTATCTATCACAGGAGCCACTTTCAAACTTCTAACGTATTCATTCCTCACTCTGTGAACCCGATGTGTAGGATACACATCCATCGCAACATTTGCATTTCTCATCCATCTTCTTCGTAGCCCAACACTCCGATCCATACAGAACAACAGGTCTTATAATGAACTTATATATCCCAAAATACTTAATATAGAAAAAATATTCTGAAAAAATTGCCTATGAAGTTGAAACACTGGCCGTCAATTATCCTCAGTGTTAAACATTAAGGCATTAAACTTAAATCATGCAATTGGCTTACGTGTCCTCCTTGGTATCACATTAAAAATATAAAATTAGTGCAACGGAACACGTCAGCGGAATCTCAGTCTCAAGGTTATTACAGCGAAGCTGAGGAAAATTGTATTCTTCCCCAGCAAAAATAGGTCATCGCGAACAAAAGAACGTTCTTAGCAATTCTCATATTCACGACGGAGTATTTGTATTGTTTTTGGCACTTACAGTGTCTATTAAGACGCACTAAGCTTTCATTTTCTATGTAATTTCCTTAGGTAAACGCATTAGCGTTTTGCAGCATTGCTTTACACGCGAAACGTTTTGCAAAGGAGTGTGCTGCGTTGCTTCAATTTCAGTTTAATTAATTATACATTATTTATTTTTAAACTTACTAAAACCAAGCTTGCCTTCTACTATATGGGAGACTTTAAAGTAAGGTGGTGAAATAAAAAATGTTTCAATACTTAAATAGTACATACATACATATTCATCATCATCAGCCCAAATACGTCCCACTGCTGGGCACGGGTCTCCTCTACAACTGAGAGGGTTTAGGCCTTAGTCCGCCACGCTGGCCTAGTGCGGGTTGGCGGACTACACACCTAAGAAATTCCAAAGAACTTTTGGGTGTGCAGGTTTTATCACGATGTTTTTCCTTCACCGTTTAAGCAAGTGATAATTCATTGTGAATACACACATAACTTCGAAAAGTCAGAGGTGTGTGCCTGGGGTTGGAACCGGCGATCGTCGAAATTCTCGACCGCGCGCCTAAACCTCGAGGCCATCACTGCTTCTTACATACATAACCTCACGCCTAATGAAGGGGGAGTGTGTATTTCTTCATCCATATCTCGCCAGTATGAGCCTTGTGGTCTCGCGGCTCCCGGGTTGGGTAAAGTGTTATTGATATACATACATACATAACCTCACGCCTGTATTCCCTGAGGGGTAGGGGTAGGCAGAGGTGCATTTCTGCACCCACATTTCGCTGGGTATGTATCAGTCCCACGTAATAGGGGGCGAGCCTATTGCCGTTTTTCGGGCACAATTTCCGACTCCGTGCTGCTACTAAGAATTTCCTAATGGAAAAACTTAATTCTTCGGTGAGTCCCATCTATCCCCATACAAAAAAATCATTCAAATCAGTTCAATAGTTTCGGAGCTTATTCAATGCAAACAAAGAAGCAATCAAATCTTTCCTCTTTATAATATTAGTATAGATATACTCGTAGTATAGTCGCGTAGATATTTTAGATAATTATGTTTGATATTTTATAAAATAGCGTCCGGTATGTATAGTTAATTTCGGCGGTCGCAGGTTCAAACCCCAGGCACACACCTCTGACTTTTCCAAGTTATGTGTGTATTCACAATGAATTATCACTTGCTTTAACGGTGAAGGAAAACATCGTGATAAAACCTGCACACCTAAAAGTTCTTAGGAATTTCTTAGGTGTGTAGTCCGCCAACCCGCACTAGGCCAGCGTGGTGGACTAAGGCCTAAACCCTCTCAGTTGTAGAGGAGGCCCGTGCTCAGCAGTGGGACGTATTTGGGCTGATGACGAATGTATAGTTACAGTCGAGCTACCACCACCAGTCAGCGCTTCAGAGCCCAACACAACATCGCACAGTGAACCGAGGGACCCCAAGGATCAATCGCAATATTTTTCACCGGACTACATCGTAACGATAACTGTCCGAATACTGTTAAATAACATGCTGTAAAATTTTACGTATCGCATAACTCGTTGCCCAAATTAAATTGCACGAGACGCGTGCCCGTTTACACTGACAAACAAAAGAGTTAGTTGGTTTTTATGTCGGAAATTGGATGTAGGATATTGATTGCGTTTTTGGTCTTTCAATGCGTGTATGGAGGGTAAATGGTATGTAGTAGTAGGTAATGTATGGAGTGTCATCCTATATGGTAGAAAATCGAAAAAGGTGTCCAGCTGTCAGCTGTAAATAACAGTTCAAAAACCTTCCAGAATGGCGCTGGTGTAGACAAAGGACATGGTATGAATTTAATATTATTGTCGATTAAAGCAGTTACTTATTGAAAATGTCAACTACTTGCGTAGTACAAAATAATGTAGTAAATATAACCTTAAAGAGTTATTATGAGAAAACGCGTGTAGCTTGAGTGATTGTATATCCTGAACTGTGAATAGTACGTTTATTGATTTCCGCTTCCTTTAAAATTTACGCTGATGCTAATGTGGCGCCCCCCTAATTTAATACATTTTGACGGACACTTTTGCATGTACAAGATGACACTCCTTAACTTTACCCTCCATACATGCGTGGTAAAGATTTGCTATCAGATGTAAATTATTGAAAAATACATTTATTTCTGGATTTATATGTTCAATTGTTAAATAGACATCAGTAGGGTGAATATGCTATGGGTTGGTAGAATCTTTTAGACTTTAAATTTTTTAAAGAGTACTCTAGGTAAATATGACGTAACTTTAAAAAGATATACTATTGTGAACTCCGAATTTTATTTTTATAGTTACTTTTTTCCCCTGACAGATGCAGAGGAGGCCTTTCCCCTATATGGACTGATGATGATGATGAAGACGATTACAAACAAAAATAGAAATATTTTCTTTATAGTATTACTATAGTTGACTCAGGCAAGTAAGTAAACATTCTAATCATCATCATTATCATCATCATCAGCCCATATACGTCCCACTGCTGAGCACGGGCCTCCTCTACAACTGAGAGGGTTTAGGCCTTAGTCCACCACGCTGGCCTAGTGCGGGTTGGCGGACTACACACCTAAGAAATTCCTAAGAGCTCTTAGGTGTGCAGGATTCATCACGATGTTTCCCTTCACCGCTAAAGTACGTGATAATTCATTATGAATACACACATAACTTCGAAAATTGAGAGGTGTGTGCCTGGGGTTTGAACCCGCGACCTCCGAAATTCTCGACTGCGCGTCTAAACCTCGAGGCAATCACGACTTAAACATTCTAATAACGCCCTGTATACCTACTTCGAATGACTATGGTGCGATGAGCGTCTGCTACAGAAATGAGGCCGCGTGCTCATCTAGGAATCGCTTTTTTCAGTAGTGACATTGTTTTTTTATTTATGCAGTGTGACATCTTATTTGGTTAATAATCGAGAGTTATATAATGAGACGGGTTAGGCCTTTGTCCACCATACTGGCCTAGTGGGGGCTGGCGGACCACAACTAAGAAATTCCTAAGATTTTTTTAGGTGTGCGGGTTTCCTCAAGATGTTTGCCTTCACCGCTAAAGTAAGTGATAATTGATTGTGAATACACACATAATCTCGATAAGTCAGAGGTGTCTGAGAATTGAACCCGCGACCGCCGACCGCGCGCCTAAACCTCGAGACCACTACCAAAGTACTATTGCGTGTGATTGAAAGATCCCGGGGTGGATCCCGTAGTCGGGCAGTGTTAATAGGTTTTTCTAGGAAATTCCCAATGAATGGAGCTCATAAGCATATGGGCTCCACCTCAAACAAGCCTATTATCGTTTTGCAGACACATTTTGAAACTCCGTGCTGCTAACGAGTGCTGGTTTTTCAATGGAAAAATCCAATAGCACAACCTAGGGATCAAAGTCGGGAGCATTTATTCGAAGGCAGTCACTCATGCAGAACGAGGCAGTCAACTCTAGTTGACAAAATTAAACATCACTTATCATAACCTAATCTTATAAATTACATACATACATAAACTCACGCCTGTATTCCCTGAAGGGGTAGGCAGAGATGCATTTCGGCACCCACATTTCGCCAGGTATGTATCAGTCCCACGTAATAGGGGGCGAGCCTATTGCCGTTTTTCGGGCACATTTCCAGACTCCGTGCTGCTATTGAGAATTTCCTAATGGAAAAACCCAATAACACTTTGCCCGACCCGGAAATCGAACCCAGGACCTCTAGATTGCACGGCTCATACTTGTACCGCGAGACCACGAGGCAGGTCTTATAAATTATTATGTTATTTTTTGGGCATGGCTTAAAAATATCTAAAGCGAGCGACGACCGCTCGCGTGTGGTGTTCGTCCCTAGGGAAGTATTAATTTTTTGAAACTATTCTGTCATTGCGTCATGTACACTATAAATTCCTTGATAGGGATCGCCTTGTTGCTGGGTGTAAATAACGTGACGTCATTATTTCATGTTTGGTAGTGTTTGTGCGGTCAAATAGTGGAATCTCACGGCACAAGCACCTATGTGCCGTGTAATTTAGAGATCCCAGGTTTGGTTTCTAGGCCAGGTAAAGAGTTATTGGGTTTTTCTATTAGGAAATTCTAGCATCACGAAGTTTGGAAATGTGCCCGAAAGATTTTTCCCACGTAGAAAGTTAGGAGTATAGGTACTCCCTCCCACCGTGTTTCTTGGTATCATTGTCTTCAAACAAGGAATCAATAAAATTGCCGAAGCCATTGGGTGAAGACAACTACTTACCATGAGGTCGACCGTCAGGTATTCGTCAATTAAAAATGTATTTTGCAGCTTTAGATGTAAAGTTTATTTACGAAATCATTGTATCCTCTAGTAAGAAGTAAGCCTACATTTAGTCATTGAATACTTCATAGTAGTCTATTTAACACTTACCATACCTTAACCTAAAATTGTCCTGAGTCTTCAAAAACATTATCGTGAAAAAAAAAAAACAGTCATTACGAAACCACTTGCACGCTCGCCTGTACTTGGCTTCACGTCGCGTCTTCGCATCATTTTGTATCCCATCGATAAATAACAATTATTCCCTTGTATATGACACGTATAAAAGAAAATAGGACCTGCGATTTTTCGGCCCGTCCTTTTTATATTAATTTTTAATGACGTTATTTATTGGCGTGAAATTACACTTTATTTTACATTATTGTGTCTCGCAGAGAAATTATACTTTACAACAAATTACAATTTTATACAATAAAACAAAAAATTATGCCAAAACTTTACAACAAAAGAAATATATAAATAGAGTAAAAAGTCACATAGACGTGAACCCCACATTAAAATAAGTCTTGTATCGTGGGCATAAAAACTACAAGAGACTTTTTGGTCTCACAAATAAATAGAAACGGACTTCCTTTACAAATTATAGGGCTTAATCCAATATGGCAGTCAAATAAAAAATCGTATACTGTTCTATTCGATTTAGAAACCCTAATACTTTATTATGAGGACAAACATAAGCTAACCTTCGAAATGGTATCCCAATCAGTTAGGCCATCACGCAAATAATAATATAATTCGATATAATATCATTACCAACGGCAATTTACACTAGCGTAATTAATTATAGTACAGTAATTACTTATCCAATTAACAAAGAGTTAGGGTTTCACAAATTATAATGTTATCTACAAAGCATGTACCTCATAATTACAGAGGTAAAAAAATGGCCAGCGCTAACCGAACAAACGCAGGGTTCTGTACAAAAATACGTGTGTAAATTTAGATACATTCGAAGTAGAGTGTGCTAGCATTTATTTTACGCACTTTAACTGTCGTAATAACAATAAGTCGTGATGGCCTCGAGGTTTGGGCACGCGGTCGAGGATCTCGACGGTCGCGGGTTCAAACCCCAGGCACACACATCTGACTTTTCCAAGTTATGTGTGTATTCACAATGAATTATCACGTACTTTAACGGTGAAGGAAAAACATCGTGATGAAACCTGCACACCTAAAAAAGTTCTTAGGAATTTCTTAGGTGTGTAGTCCGCCAACCCGCACTAGGCCAGCGTGGTGGACTAAGGCCTAAACCCTCTCAATGGTAGAGGAGGCCCGAGCCCAGCAGTGGGACGTATATGGGCTGATGATGATGATGATGATGATGACTTTAACTGTCAATGAAAACATCGATAAACCTGCACTCTTTAGAGTTCTTCAGTATGTGTAGTAAACCAACCCGCAGTAGGCCAGCCTGGTGAACTAAGGCCTAAATTCTCTCTGTTTTAGTTGAGGCCTGTGCCTAGCAATGAGAGGTATTTTGCTGATATACAGGGTGTATTCAGACCGTGATCGGAAACTAAGGCAGGTAATAGCTACGGTGATTACAAACCCATTGGCGTTTAAAAAAAATCCGTCAAAAAAAAGACGTTTTCCTAACAATCATAGATATTAAATGGATGTGGTTGTAAGGAAAACTTATTTTGTATATTTTTGTCGGGTTTTTTTTTTTTGTAATCACCGCAGCTATTATCTGCCTTAGTTGCCGATCACGGTATAAATACACTCTGTATATGTATGTAAAGGCTACCAATTCTCACACACCAACGTGGCGGAATTAGATCAGACAGTTGGTAGGAGGGCATAAATAGATCACGAAAATGAGAGAATTCTAAAGTAATAACGACGTCAACGTCAAAATCATGAGTAGACCTCAACTTATTTTATTAGAAGGTTGAATTCACTGAATTCGCCCTCAATAAGATGTCGGATAATAAAATTCCCCGCAAAAATTTAAGCTTTAAGATACCCACAAAAGATATTCCCACTTATAACGGAACAAAATCTAATAATACGGTGTTGGAAAGAATAATTCCCTTATCTGAACAAAAGTGTTACTTTCCTGGGGTCGGTTAGAATTGTTACTGGCGAATTTTAGGTCTGCGCCGCGTGGAGTTACGAAGATTTTGATCAGGACGTTTTTGATTGTGTTTTTATTTCTTAAATATTTTTCTTGTTGGTTAGATAGATTTGAATGTGGTCTCTTCATAAGAATCTTTTTGGACTTCAAGGAATATTCTAAATTTTATACACATTTAGGGATTCATTTATTTTATGTATCATCATCAGCCCATATAGGTGCCACTGCTGGGCCCGGGTCTCCTCTACAACTGAGAGAGTTTAGGCCTTAGTCCACAGTGGTCTAGTGCCATGCCGGTTGGTGGACTACACACCTAAGAAATTTCTAAGAACATTTAGGTGTTCAAGTTTCCTTATGAAGTTTTCCTTCACTGTTAAAGTAGTACATGATTATCCATTGTGAATACACACATAACTTCGAAAAGTCAGGGGTATGTACCTGGGTGTTGAACCTGCGGCCGTCGAGATTCTCGACCGCGCGCCTAAACATCGAGGCGATTGTATTTAAAAAAAAGTAAAAATACGTAATTTCATCTAGATAGGCAGTAGTGCGTTATTGTAGCCCCGTTTCAACAACTTTCTTTCTGTAAACCTATTACAAGTTATCCATCTCTTAGGTTAATCAACTCGAGCTATTTCATTTATATACGTCTGTAGGTATAAAACCCCTTTTTTAGATTTTTTATAACCTCCAAGATTTTCAAAGCGCTAACCTTGAGATTACTGTCGCGAACATTCCCATTATGGGCCGTAAGTTACGTGAATTTACGTGATGTTTTAATCTAAAAAGCTGAGTGCGCTCGTGTGGAAAATGCCAAATTAAAGGGCCGAGCTGCGAGGCCCAGACGTACGACTAATGACTAAAGACCACTTCAGAATAATTTATTTTTATTATCTATGTTATGTTAGCACCTTTGAACTAATGGTTATTTAACATCGTGGCTAGGTTTCGTTAAACAATAGAATAAACTTTTTTTAAATAAGAAACAATGTAGCTGGCTGTTTGTAAAATCTTTCAATACTTTTTTTATCGTTTAACGATTATAGATATTATAGAGAGAGATTTAAGTCATGTTGGCTTCGTGGTTTACTCGCCTCGTCGAATCTCGACGGTCGTGGGTTCAAACTCCAGGCACATACCTCTGACTTTTCGAAGGTATGTGTGTATTCACAATGAATTATCACGTACTTTAACGGTGAAGGAAAACATCGTGATGAAACCTGCACACCTATAATATATTTAATTTTATTATTATCATCATGACATTGTTATAGGTTATCAGAGTTTAGGATGTCATAGGGAAGTAAAAGATTTTTTACCTATAGCTATAGTAACGTAAGTAAAGTCGTAAATAAAACTAGCAACTCTGTGAAATAAAACTTGCTCCAGTTTTGTTTCAGTAGACTGTTCAGTTTCTTTTTAACCAACACTTCCATAGAAAAGACACGTGAGCTGCCAAACTACTTCGTGGTGCGGCAAAGACTGCGAACCTTTCGGTTATGATCGGCGGTAGAAACGATAGCGAAGTTGTATCTCGCAGGCCAGCATTCGAGATTCGGTAATAGAAAGAAGGGCAGTTTGAGGCTGAACAACTGTTCAGAGCATTCGTAAAATAGAAACGCTACGCATACGAAAATTAAATAATCATTACACACCCACGCAAAAAGTGTTTTTGTCGCACTTTTCGTCGCTTTTAGAGACTCATTTGGATTTCAGGCAATGTTTCTACACTTAGTTACAAATTTTTCGTACCCCTATTTATTATTAAAACACTTTCTCGTTTGTTATAGCATTGGTGAGAACGTGGAATAATTAATTTACTTCCTTGAAGTTTTTTAATTAGAGCCTTCATGTACTACTGAATTTCCTATGTATTGTATGCATAATTGCATATGTATATAACTGTTTTTATGAAGCAACAATGAACCTAAAGGATTTTGTTGGAAACAGAATAAATTAAAAATAAAATAAAATAAAAACACCCAACAGTCACATACATAGTTCTGACCCCACACTAGGATACAAGTTCTGTGTCGTGGGCATCAGAAACTACGAGAGACTTTTCGGTCTCACGAACACCCAGACCCGAAACAAATATTTGTGGACCACACAAACATTTGTTTCGGTGTGGGGATCGAACCCGCAGCCTCTCGTTTCGCAAGCTGGTGTCTAGCCAACTGCGCCACGAGGTTAATTATACTTTCATTTTGTTTCATAACAAATAAATTAAAAAAGCTACACTGTAATGTTTGTAAGATGTTGTAGATTAGTTGTAATAAAACAACACTAGAGTTTCTTTCCCGTTCTTCGCTCGTGATAACTACTTAGCGAATTTGATGGAAAATTAAATCAATTAAGGAAAATTTTTGAACCTGAATGATGTGTGCATATTGTCTGAATATAAAAACAAAGACGAGCCAAGCAAAGTGCACTTCTACCTATTCATAAAGCACTTCGTCGTTTTTTTGAAGCCTCAAAATTTGGGTTTGGGTTTGGTTCTGTCATTTTTTCGGGATTTTTTTTAACGTCAATGTGTTTTTAATCACCGTAATTATTATCTTAATTTTCAATCACGGTTTTTTTACGTCCTGTATTATTTTATGTCGGCGATTTTACGTCTTTTTAAGAGGTAATAGAATAATTTTCAAACAAATGTCAAACAATACCGGTATCATAAAATAAACTGCACTGCATTTCAAATTTGGTACACTTCGAGTAAAAATCACATGTATAAAATATAATAAATTTTTGACTGCCTCGTGGTCTCGCGGTACAAGTATGTGCCCGCCCCCTATTACGTGGGACCGATACATACTTGGCGAAATGTGGGTGCAGAAATGCACCTCTGCCTACCCCTTCGGGGAATACAGGCGTGAGTTTATGTATGTATGTAAATTTTTGATTGAATATTCCCTGAATACAGATAAAAAACATAGCGAGAGCTAAATACTTTTTCGTGTTATCTACGCTGATCCGACTAAAGCTGTTCGAAACGTGAAAATGAATACGTCACGCGAAAAACTTTTTAATATTCATTTTTTGGTGTTTGATTTTTATTGAATTTTTACAAGCGTTTTTACACGTTTTATTAATTTTATTTTATTGTTGCTTGATAATAATTTTTTTACATACATACATTATACATAGATAATAATCTTACGCCTGTATGTCCTGAAGCGGTAGCAGAGGTTTCAACCCACGTTTCGACTAGGTATATAAGTATAAGTCCTACGTAATAGGAGAGGAGAGGACACATTTTCAGGCTCCGTGCTGTTACTAAGAATTTCCTAGTGGAAAAATCCCATTAAAACTTTGCTCGACCTGGGAATTGTATGGCAAATATTTAAGCCGCGAGACCACGAGGCAGCCATTTTTTTTGTAACTGTTAATACACGTATGAAGGACGTTCCATTAGTAGCCACGATATTCTTTGCAACTGAGACAGGATAGGCCTTAATCTACCACCACGCTTACCTACTCCGGACTAACAGATGACAAATTCCATAGAAGGATTATTTAGGTATGTAAGTGTATTTAATCATCATAACTTCGAAAATTCAGATGCCTGGGACATTTGTAGGATATATTTCTTGTAGGATAATTATCTAGTATATGTAGTATAACTGTTAAGTTACTAACATTATAATTGCAAGCATAAAATTAAGTTAATTTTAAACGCACTAAGAAAACCTGGTGGTAGAAATCCTTTACGCCATTCTCCATAATATTCAACTATAGCGTTTTATATGTGCCCTAGATACATACTACTCAATGACACAGAACCACTGCCACAAGTTCTCCGCGTCGGCTCGTCCAATACTGCCAGTGTCTCTCACACATCACTTCATTGTACCGAGTCACTTGACAGATTGACAAGTTATGCCATTTTGTCACTATTGTACTAGGGAGCACTGTATTTTACAGAGATTAGAGATTAGTATATCAAATATGCGATGAAATATCTCGTTAAACGGCAAAGAAAAACATCGTTTAGGAATGTACACATTTAAGAGTTGTTCATAAGAAATTTCTTAGGTATATGTGGTCCATCAATTCGCTGATCAGCGTGATGGACTAAGGCCTCATTATAGGGCCATTAGGGGTTGGTGAACTACACGTAATTAAGAAAATCCTTATTAACTAGTAGGTGAGCATGTTTTATCACAATGTTAGTATTACTAAAAATCTTTTTTCCTCTTATTACTGTATCAATTAAATAAAAGTAAATACTATAAAAATTACCCGCCACCACAAAAAAAATTTAAAAAAATTAAGAAAAATTTAAAAGAAATTTGTCATTAAACCTCTGCAGTAGGCTTACTCGTACAAAGCTTTGTAAAGACAAAAACGCTACCGACCTTAATGCTTGAAGATTTATGCCCGCTCTCACCTTCTAACAAGATTTGCACAGATTATAAAAAGAGAAAAATAGTAACACACGTACTCGCATTATGTTAATGTGTCGGTTGACATGCAAAATGTGGCTCGAAAATTGGGTCGAAAGGTATCACAGAGATGGATTTTTTTGAATTAATTTCAGAACGCTGGATGTAGTGAGGTTCATACAATCAGTCTGTAATTTTTCATCATCAGCTCATATACGTTCTACTGCTGGGCACGGGCCTCTGATACAACTCAGATTTTTTAGGCCTAAGTCCACGGTGGCATAGTGTGGGTTGGCGGGCTGTGTCCGAAAAAAGAATAGGTTCGTCCCCTGATACAATAGTTAGTTGGAAAAATGTGGGTGAATATTACTAATCACAAACACTAGAATTTTAAACACACCGTGGTCGAAAACTAAGACAGGTATTAATTACGGTGATTATGAGCACATTGATCCTAAAAAGAAGTTCTAAAAAATATAAATTTTGACGTTTTCCTAATCACCATACCACTAATCTAAATAAATATGCTACATCTAGCAGATGAATTTAAAGTAATATACGGGGTGTAAACATAATCGTGAACGAAAACTTAGTCAGGTAATGCTTACGGTGGTTAGGATTTTCTTTTTTTTTTCTTTTTCAGGAGATTTACTTTCAATCACGGTCCGCTTTCACCCTATATTTAAGTTTAAATTAATCTGCCACGAACTATCATATTTTTGTTTCCAAAAACCTTCCATAAATAGCGTTCTGATATTTCAGCCCAAACATAAACAAGCTACAACCTTCATGTAACATTTACGAGCCCGTGTATTCAGTGCCAAAAGGTCGTATCCTATTGTGGGAAAAAAACAACGTTTTGATAAATGGCTTCCTGCTTCCTTCCCTTCGACCCTGGTCTCATAAATTAAACATATTGGCTTATTTACGACGATATTCAGCGAGTCTTAGAAGGGAAAACTAATTAGACACTACATTATTTGGTGTTTGACGGAGAAATTGAGTTATAGGTAATGATAATTGTTATTTTTTATTGATTTTCTACGTATTTAAATAATAGAGATACGTCCAAATCTATACAATTAAATAAAATTGGAGTGTCTGTTTGAAATATTGAAATAACCGCATTTAAATAAATGGATATGGATGTATACATGGTACATATATAATTTTTGTCTGTCTGTTTGTTTCGGCTAATATCTGAGTATTAAATAAGAATAAAATCTTTCGTGTCAGACCTTAGTCAATCACGAGGGCGAGGTAAATGTTGGCAGACTACACCAACTCTTAAGTGCGTAGATTTCCACGCGTCGTTTTCCTTCACTGTTGAAATGCGTCATAATTTACAATATTATAACATTTTATGTGTTTGTTTTTTGCTTCTCCGTTTATTTTATTTTTAATTGCACTTTTTGCACTTATCATTGCCTTTCATTTCGAATCCTACATCCCCATCCTTGGTTGTCAGTAAGAGACCGCCTTGTACGATAAGACCGTCTTTTGTACAAATTTAGTCTACCATACTCCGTAGTTTTGTATCTTATATGTACAATAAAGTTTGAAATAAATAAAAAAACAGGGTTTTCAATGATTATCGCTATCACTGCCTTATTATCAACCAATAAATTTCATAATTTTAATCACTACAGTCTTTTGGCAAGGAATATATAGCTTCTTCTATAGCTTAGAAGTTTAAAGCTAATTCGCTTTATACGTTATGAATACGTGGAAGATTGACGTGTGTATACAGATTATGTTCCGAGAGAGGTCCTTGAGGATAAATTTCATGCGAGCGATACATCGGCTATCGTTTATCATAAAATATTATGAAGCTGACGCACTTGGTTATATCGTAGAAGTTCTTTTAAAAGTCTGAGAGGGCTTAGACCTTAGTCCACCACGCTGGCCTAATGCGGGTTGGCGGACTACCCATCAATTTCTTATTTCCCAGGAATTTCTTATTCCTCACGATGTTTTCCTTCACCGTTAAAATAAGTGATAATTCATTATGAATACACAAATAACTTCGAAAAGTCAGAGGTGTGCCTGGGGTTTCAACCCGCAACCGCCGAGATTCTCGAGGCCATCACTACTTGAAAAATGATGAAAAATGATATAGGGTTTTATTATTAAAAAAAAAACAAGTACGGAGTATAGGAATGTGCCCGAAAACCTACAATAGGATAGTATTTATATGGGACGTAAAACACACCTCTTTCTACCCTTTGGAAATGCAGATGTGAATATGTAAGTATGTACTGGTAAAAGTCACATGAAACTCTCCAAAAAATTCAAAAGTTGACCCCGTCATTTCTGACTTAAACGTAAACGTGTCATTAGTAAGTAAAATCCAGACCCAAGCACAGTTAAAAACACGTATTATTCGAAACAAAAGCTAAACGTTAAAAATCCACACGTGACCTGGTAGGATGCTGGATGTACCGCGGAGCAATTACAGGGAACTTTCAACGGGCCAAATGAAGGCTGACGTTTCATTCATTTGAACTTCATTCAGCGGGTTTCTCGGTATTTTTTTTTTATTCCAGCTCGGTTGTATGAATTCCGCGTAATTCTTAATGCGAGCAAATTTTCAGCAACTGAATCTTTAGCAGAAAATATTCCCATGCCTATAATTCTACCATGTAAGTAGGCAAAGGTAGATTTCAAACAAGTTTCGTAATTGTGTATTTTAGGAACTACGGGATAACAGTGGCGGTACTCGTACTTCCATAGAAGCCCAAAAGCGGTACACTTTAATTTGTAATGTCTAGTTTATAATTGTTTATTTATTTATTTTATTTATGTCAAATAGATTTTGTTAAATAAAGATTTAAAGCTTAAAGATTTATTGTTCGGAATTTTGTAAGACAATCTGGGCTTTTGGGCTTTTATGCAAGTACCGCTACTGCGTGAAAGGAAATAAGCCTAATGCCGTTTTTTGCATACATTTCCAGAGGGGCAATCAGATAGGGTGAAATGATTTGCTACGCCCACGTTTCACTACATTTTAAGTACTTTAATATGACTACTACTGTGACTATTCGTTTCAGTAGAGGTCCAAAGTTAATTTAAATTCTCTAGGCGCAGAATCTATAAATCAGTCGAAGGATTGACGTACATCGACTGCTTGTAACAAATTTCAGTCACCAAAATGGACAGTTTAATGTGCGTCCCTTGCACGAGTAACTCAACATCTCTGACGCTAAATACTATTGATCCACTCGCTTCGACCATAGCCTGCTTCAACAATATGGATTATCAAAATTTACTGTTGGGTTTGGATTTTTTTTATCCTCTAAGCATTTGATTTTATGGCTTAAATCCTTGATTTTATGAATCCGAAAGTCTGACTTTGAATCAAGAATGTCGTTACATTCCTAAAACTATGACTTTTTATGTTAACCATTCGAGCACATTAGTATTTTTGTCATAAGACGAAAGGGGTTGATGTCTTTAGGTTCTTAACACTATATCTGGATGGTTTTATCAAGTGTATTATTATTATTTTGCCGTGCCAGCATAAAACAAATGTTAGTATAGTATCGCGACTAAGGTATAGTAGGTACTGCTTCCGATGATAAAGATAATGCGATCTAAGTAGACCACTGAAAAACAAGGAAAAAAATATTTCAAACGACACAACATGCTGATCTGTCTAAACCATTGCAGACCATTGCCGAAAAAGTTTCTTGCCGTTTCTTTTCACAGCAAAAACACGTTCCAAAACGGCGACAAATCAAAAAAGTTTAATTGAATAAAGATTACTTTGACTTTGGGATTATCTCTTAACAATAGACACCAATATTCTGATGTGTCTAGACCAGATAATGCAGACTAATGAAATAATGTGTCACACTTGGATGAATGGAATCGATTCTAAATTAATGAAATGAAATGAAATAATACTTATTGAATCCATAAAATGTCAAATACATCACTTAGATTCAGTCATTTCAAAATTTTGTGTACCATCCTGTTCGGAAGGCAGTCATCACTAGCGAAGAACGGGCAAGAAACTCTAGTGTTACTCTTTTCCAATCAAGAGTTGGTTTACAATACAATAGTTTATGGATGTATATGATGACGTTATACATGATACAAATATCCTGCCATCACCAAATTAAGCCATCGGCAAATTCAGTCGCCGACTGAAAATGGGTTTCACGTCGGTTCCCATGGGACAGTGACACGAACGTATAGATATACGATAGAGTCGGGCCAGTTCATTCATTTCATTCGTTCTTCTGACTCTTTTAACTACGGAAATACGACTCCCAATCACAACCTATACCCAGGCTCGCCGCTAGCTTCTTCAACGCCCGCATGCAAACCCGATTATGCCCTTACAAATAAAAAAAAGGAAGGTTACCTAAAACATTATTGTATCAACTTTCTTGTATCCAAA
The DNA here is from genome assembly GCA_907164795.1 of Hemaris fuciformis. NCBI lineage: Eukaryota > Metazoa > Arthropoda > Insecta > Lepidoptera > Sphingidae > Hemaris > Hemaris fuciformis. The sequence goes on from OU015454.1 coordinate 6,368,499, forward strand.
ATGTCATGACATTTCTCATACTTAAGGTGGGGTGGGTGGGTATTATGACAATGACTTGAATTACATTATGAATCGCTCGATTTGCCGCCCCCCTGGACATGCCGCCCGCGTGCGGTGCACGCTTTGCACGCCCGCTTGCGGCGGCCCTGCCTATATCTTCTAGGATAAAACATATTAACATGACGGATATACCGTAATTTAAATACACCCAACAATCACATGCATAGTTATCCACTAAGATACAAGTCTAGTATCGTATTTCTTTGTTGTTATTGTCTTTATGAATTTTATAATTTTTGTTATGTTGCTATTTTGTTGATTGTTATCGTGAACTAAGAGGGCGCTTGATGTCTTCGACACAGATAGAATACTTTTGCAGGCGTTAAAGATTATTCTACGTTTCTGTTTTTTTTTTTGTTTTAACCAGACCCGAAACAAATATCGAATCTAAAACACTGCCTCTCTTCCCACAAGTTAATCTAGCACACTACAGCACGAAAGCTGCAATGACTAAAGATGAGAAGATTCGATAATATTTCAACAACGAAAACTAACATTAAATTATATTGAAAATATCCTGCATAATGAAGAGACAATGGCCACCGCAAAGGGGAGAGTTTAACAAAATTGAGAGTGATTCATTGCTCTAATGCTGATGAGTAAGTCGAAGTTACATTAGGCACATACAGAAACAAGTTCATAAAAGCCCTTTCAGTTGTACGCGCTCTTATTGAGTTCCTCTCTATTCAAAGTACAGTACATTTGAAGTACAATCAGGAAGGAACTGTAACATCGCTTAATTTGTTGATGTTTTGATGTGAAAATTTGTTTTCAGATTCAGGAAATTAACGTCTTTTGATCTCAGTTTTAAGGTTATATTATTCACTAGCATTTGGTCTCTGTTTTGCCCGGACTAGATTTTTAAAAAAAGAATAAAGTTTGTCCTTTTTCAAGGTCTATTCTATGACCATTCCAAATATCAAGTAAAAAACAAACAACGTAATCTTTCTTATTCACCACCGCCCCGCAGCTTCATCTCCGTAGTTTTCGTTTCCGTGGGCATAGGGGGATAAAATGTCTTTAAATAACTTTCAATGTCATGATCATCATCAAAAGGACAATAAAGAATGACATATAGATGTATCCTTCATGGAAGTAAGGAAGTGAGTATTATTAAAACATTATCGTTCAGCAAAAACTTATCGAATTACATACATACATACATAAACTAACGCCTCTATTCCCCGAAGGGGTAGGCAGTGATGTATTTCTGCACCCACATTTCGCCAGGTATGTATCAGTCCCACGTAATAGAGGGCGAGCCTATTGCCGTTTTTCTGGCACATTCCCAGACTCCTTGCTACTACTGAGAATTTCCTAATGGAAAAACCCAATAACACTTTGCCCGACCCGCAATTGAACCCAGGACCTCTAGATCGCACGGCACATACTTGTACCGCGAGACCACGAGGCAGTCCTTATCGAATTATTTCCAAAGAACGTGAAACAAGACAGATTGCTCTGCATCTATAATACTTATAGCATTTTAGTCCATAAAGCGCTTTAAATATTATTATGAAACTTTATGGTATGTGGCGACCAGACGCTTTAAGATGCAATATCGCGGGAAAATAAATATTATGCTTAGCTCGAAGGAAGTATAAAATCGTTTTAGAGTTTATTAGAATATCTAAGTAGGCTAAGAGAGAACAGATAAAAACGAATTTCTCCTTTAGTATACGAAAATGATAGATTTTTCTTTGTATACCATCATGGCACCTGATGTAAATTAATACTACGAAATTATTTATGATTAATTTTAAATAAGAAAATTTATAAACTAAAAGTAGCCAAAGTTTCTCCTCATTACATTAGCTATCTGCCAGTGAAAGTCCCGTTAAAATTGGTCCACCCGTTTCAGAGATTAGCCGGAGCAAACAGACAGACAGACAGCTAAAAATTGTAAAAAACGTTATTTTGGTATATGTACCGTGTATACATCCATATGCATTTATTAAAAAGCGGTTATTTCAATATTACAAACAGACACTCCAATATTTATTTGTATAGGTGTATTCTTGAGATATAGCCGTAGAATTTCCGTTGGGATATTCTGAGTAGCACGGAGTCTGGAATGGTGCCCGAAAAACGGCAATGGGCTCGCCCCCTATTACGAGGGACTGATTGTGGGTGCAGAAATGCACCTCTGCCTATTCTTTCGGGGAATGCAGGCGTAGGGTATGTCTGTATGTACAGTTTCAACTATGGCGTGGTTCTACAACTTACTTCAATTAAATAAAAATATCTGCGAACGCAAAACATTTCAGAAAGTAACCCACGTAGTCAATTTATAGGGCGAACTTCATCTAAAATATTGATCTAAAACCACTTGTAAAAACAAATCAGTGAAACTCTTGTGATATAGGAATGTTGCGGCGCGTAGCACCCTCTCGACCTAATTGAGGGCACCACAGAAATGACAGTATTGCAGGATGCATTTCAGAGAACGAATAAAAAAAAATTATGTGTCTAAACCAGGAAATTCTATTGCTTTTTTTAACAGCAGATAAACAATTTTTAGAGTAATATTATAACATTTTTATACGCTTTATATTAGCTTCATACGTATGTTAGTATGTTAGTATGTAACGGAATCTTTGAACATGATTTTGACCCCCTTCAAGACATCGGATTAACTCGAAATTTGGCATCCTTACTAAGGACCGATGACAATTCAATATTTCAAATAGTTTTTTGTAGTTTTATTAAATCGATATCTCTACGGTTGAGAAGGGGAATAGATTTGAACCATTCTGTGTAAATAAAAGATGAAAATGGTGCCTGAGAAATTGCTATTATGTTTAAAACATTATTTTTAGAAATAGATTATAGGTGAATAAAAAAACCTTACAGAGGCGAAGCGAAAGAAATGATTAAATTTGAAATGAATAAATTATTTTGTCACGAATATTGTGATTGAAATCGCCCTGATGACTTCATTACTAGCATACTTCATATTCTTCTTTACTTCATATACGTCCCACTGCTGGGCACGCACCTATTCTACAACTGAGAGGGTTTAGGTCTTCGTCCACCACGCTGGCGTAGTGCGGGTTCGTCGACTACAAACCTAAGAAACTAAGAATGGTTTACGTGTGCAGATATCCTTACGATGTTTCTTCACCGTTAAAATACGTGACAATTCATTACAAATACACACATTCTTACAATAGTCAAAAGTGGGCGCCTGGGGTTCGAACCTGCGACAGCCGAGATATTCTCGACCGCCTGAATAATAATAATTATGTCAAATGACGAATGAAAGCTTTATCACTTAGATCATACTATATGCAAGTGCGGTCATATGGACTAGCCTGTGTAAAAAATGGAAATGCCTTTTATTTCTATCTTCGCAATAAATCAAATAATATGATCAAATATTTTGAAAATTCAACAACTAAGCCAACAAAAACATACCAAGCCCTTAATAATTGACACTTACGATAATGTTAGATTAGGCCTTCACTTTACGAGCCTGCGAGGTTCAGCGCAGAGCCCTTTTATAGTCCTACGCGTTATACCACCAGGGATCTTTATACGCACGGGTGTCGCCTGATTTACAGCCAAGTTTGCGTAATGACTGTGCTCAGTATTCTGCTGATTTCTGGTCGGATTTTGGGGATTATTTGGCGTAATATTTTAATATTTATTTAAAGAAAAACTTATTCAATTATGTTGACGATAAGCAATTTCTTTAACAAACAGCTTAATGAGCCCATTTTATAATTAGCTGTTATGCTATGTTCTAAGACCAGAGTTACTACCGCTAAGCCCTAATTCGACAAAGTAGCTATTTGCACGTAAAGTATTAACTTGGTATTTATTTATTACAATTACAAACGTACAGGACATACAGGTAGTAAAATAGTATACAATGATAACGTATGCAATCAATTTTTGTCTAAAATAGTCCCCTCATTAGGGGTAGATAATATAGTGGTTGATATCTATAAAATCTACATCTACAATAAAAGTATTTTACACCTGTGTCATGAATAGCTTCGAACCGATCCGATTGCTATGATTTTTCGAACAGTCATAGATGAGATCTCAAAAAATATCATTAGTTCTGTTTATATGACAATGACAATAATTAATAGCCAATAATATATTGTCTCAATTATTTATTCTACAAGTCGTGATGGCCTCGAGGCTTAGGCGCTTAAAAGCTGTTTACAGAGACTACTATTTCATTTATTATTATAGACTTTTAATTGGTCACTCGACATAAGGGCCCCAATTTCGATTTTAAAGTCAGGAAATGGTTTATTCATATTTCTATTACATAATTCAATAGCACAGTCACAAACAATCTAGTGTCGTATCAGAAGATCAGGCCCAAAACAAATATATATTTGTGGACAGCACAAACATTTGTCTCGGTTCGTGGAACGAACCCGCGGTATGTCGTTTCACAAACTGGTGTTTAGGCGACTACGTCACGGAGCTGTGGAAATTATATTTTGATGGAAGCGATTTTAATGATGCCCAATTAAAATTATTTTTGGCGTCACATCAAAAAGTTTTCTTCTAAAAACCTCCCTAACAAAGTATACGTCACAGCTTATTGTGTTTTTCGAACGAATGATGGTTACGTTTGTAGAATTAGGAAGGGGAAACATAAAACCGCTCAAATGATTTCAGATGTGTGACATATCTTTTCGCCCCATTTTTACGTTTGCTGTAAGAAAACACAAGTACACTGCCTCGAATTATATTTTGGGGCGCACAAAGCCTTGTCTGTCAGCCACGGCGTTGAGGAAGCGTCCTGTGGTTACTTTACGTTCTCTTGGGAGCATTTTGTATGTTCCGGCCTTTATACAACGCTGGTTTTCTGGGAAATATTATGGTAAGTAAGGAGTTACTAGGAGTACTAGAATTTTTTATTAAAAAAGAGTAAATTACCGCCTCAAGGACTGTGTGCTTGATTACTCAGATGGATTGGTTTTATGAAAGTTATGAAAGTTTATAACGCACTAGAATCTTAAAAGAAATAATCGTTTTGAATCTAGAACACATAAGCTGGCCGTATGCCTTTAGGTTCAAAAATCCCTTTTATTTCCAGCAAGGGACTCAAAATTCAAATATGACTTCAACAAAGAAAGCGAATGATAAAGCAGTGATGGCCTCGAGGTTTAGGCGCGCGGTCGAGAATTTCGGCGGTCGCAGGTTCAAACCCCAGGCACACACCTCTGACTTTTCGAAGTAATGTGTGTATTCACAATGAATTATCACTTGCTTTAACGGTGAAGGAAAACATCGTGATAAAACCTGCACACCTAAAAAGTTCTTAGGAATTTCTTAGGTGTGTAGTCCGCCAACCCGCACTAGGCCAGCGTGGTGGACTATGGCCTAAACCCTCTCGGTTGTTGAGGAGGCCCGTGCCCAGCAGTGGGACGTATTTGGGCTGATGATGAAAGAAAGCGAAAATAAAAAGTAAATATTTTACTATTTACTATAAAAAACTATTTCATTTGTGTATTTTAATGTAGTGTACAATGCACCAAACAATTATCCGTCTGATTTTGTCTGGAAGAAATAGCTTAAAGCGATAAGACCCTCATTCGTGCATTCTGTTTTTGTATATATTTTTTTCAAAGTGTGCAATTAAGTTTATTTGTTGATGTATACCAAGATACTAAATAGTCAAAATATAAAAAAATCACTATCGTATTGTATGCTGGTCGGATACAAAAATCCTAATAAAAAAAAAGAAGAAAAATTTAAATTTACTACCACTATTCCACATTTTTCTGTACATCCAGACCATTGTAGATGCATTTAATTGTGCGCAAGTTCGCGCAGCTGACTATTCAAATTGGTTGGTGAATAAATTAGAAGTTGGTGCCGTTGCAACAACTAATTTCTTTGTTGGAGTTAGTTTTCGCGGGATTAGCTCGAAGTTCGCCATAGACGCGCTTAAAATGATCGTGTTTATTATTCAAGCAGAAGATCTAACGAGCGGTGAGACTGGTTCTTTGTTTTTAAAGCATGTCTGGTGACTTAGAATTTTTTATTTATAATTTCTGAACTTGTCAATTGACAACGGAAAATTTCATTTTATAGTTATAAATTAAATAAATACACGCAACCCATAATTCTTATCCCACACTAAGCTACGAGTGATAAGATAGTCGTGGGTATCAGTAACTACGAGAGACTTTTCGGTCTCACAAACACCCAGACCCTGCACAAATACTTGTGGATCACACAAATATTTGTCTCGGTGCGGGAATCGAATCCGCGGTCTCTCGTTTCGCCAGCTGGTGTGTAGCCAACTGCGCCACAGGGCTGTCTAAATTGCAGTGATTTCTCAACTAAGAAATGTTTTGTCCCGCTTCGTCTAATATTACAGTTTATACGCCAGAGCGAGACAAAACATTTGTAAGTTAAAAGACAATTAATTGTTTAAATATTTTTACAATTGAAAATTCCTGAGTCACATCACGAAATCCCAAAACGATTAAGTTTACGTTTTGTAATATTCACGAAAAACTACAGTAATTCTAGCCCTCTACTACGTTAATCATAATAATTGAATAACTTTGTGTGTTAATATACACTTCTGTCTATAACTTCGGGGTTACCTACAGGCGTGAGAATGCAACTTGTATCGTCGGTGAATCGTCATATTCATTAGTTGAAACACGTAAACGCTCTTTCCACAGTTGATCAGTTTCAAACTCCAAGCCAATATTGAAATTTATTAGATTCCCTCGCAGTTCGCACTTGGTACTATACAACCTTGTTTTCATTAAATTTATTTATTCGATTGGCCGTACTTCTATAGAAGCCCAAAAGCGTTATACGTAAATTGTGTAATGTCTAGTTTATAATTATTTATTGTGGGATCAGTATATTCTCATTTATACGTCAATTTGCTTTTGTTAAATAAATATTTAAAGATTAAAGATTCATCATCATCAGCCCATATACCTCCTCCTCCTCCTCTACAACTGAGAAGGTTTAGGCCTTAGTCCACTACGCTGGCCTAGTGCGGGTTGGCGGACTACACACCTAAGAAATTTCTAAGAACTCTTAGGTGTGCAGGTTTCATCACGATGTTTTCCTTCACCGTTAAAGTACGTGATAATTCATTAGGAATACACACATAACTCCGAAAAGTCAGAGGTGTGTGTCTGGGGTGTGTGCCGTCGAGATTCTCGACCGCGCGCCTAAACCTCGAGGCCATCACGACTTAAACATTATATATTCGAAAATTTGTAAGGCGACTTGGGCTTTTGGGCTTCTATGGAAGCACCGCCACTGTCATACGTACATACGTCTATTTATACAAAGAAATTATGCACCAATGTTTTTGCTGAAACAAGAATTTGTGCTGATAATCTTACAACGGTAAAACTCAATAACACGGCCTGAAACGGGGATTTAGCTCGGGACCTGATTCCCGACATACATTACGCCGCGAGACCATGAAGCAGCTGTAAAATTTAATTTATAAAAATAGCATACTTATTGATTAAAATCACTATAGGTTCTGTATTACAAGTGGTGATGGCCTCGAGTTTTAGGCACGTCCACGTGTTAGATATATTCATTATTGTATGTAGTATATATGTATAAGTGAATGATTTATTAAAAAGCTTACTAAGTATCATTTAAAAAGGCTTTTCCATTTAACTTGAATATGTTCGTATATATGTATGGTATAAAATACTATCTATATTTATACTTATATATGTACATTTATATCCTCGTTTTTAACACGCGTTCGAGTATCTCGGTGGTCGCGGGTTCAAACCCCAGGCACACACCTATGACTTTCCGAAGTTATGTGTGTATTCACAGTGAATTATCATGTACTTTAACGATGAAGAAAAACATCGTGAGGATACCTGCACTAAGGCCTAAACCCTCTCAGTTGTAGAGGTGACCCGTACCCTGCAGTGGGACTTGGGATGTGTATGGGATGATGATGATGATGATAGGTTCTGTATTAATAACAATAACATATAAAAACAAAGTTAAGTAATAGCTTAATCCGAGCGGCTTTGAACCAATAGGAACTGTCCTGAAGATAGTAGACGACAAATATCTGGCTTATGAACTTTGCACAGCGACTTATCTAACCAAGCTGCGAGCTGTAGCCTTAATAGCAAATCTTTTGCAGTGCTTTATTTTACGCTTTTGCATTTTCGTTTGAGCAAAAATATTTGATTATCTTGCATTGGCTAGTATGTAAAGATTTTTGTAATATAAAATGGTGATATTTAATTGTCTGAATACTTTGCGGCATAAATTTTGGTCGGAGGATTAAGAGTTTCCGATTAAATAAATCTGTATATCTATACATCTATACAAATACATACAATTGGAGTGTCTGTTTGTAATATTGAAATAACCGCTTTTTAATTAATGCATATGGATGTATACACGGTACATATACCAAAATAACGTTTTATACAATTTTTGCCTGTTTGTCTGTCTGTTTGTTCCGGCTAATCTCTGAAAGGGGTGGACCAATTTTAACGGGACTTTCACTGGCAGATAGCTGATGTAATAAGGAGTAACTTAGGCTAAAAAAACGGCTGTTATCGAAGATCGGGGGGTCTTAAGCATACTTTGTCCTGCTGTATTGATTGACAGGCGATAATCATAAAACGCACAATGTTAAGCAGTAACGGTGAAGGAAAACATAGCGATGAACCCTGCACATCTAAAAGTTCTAAGGAATTTCTTAGGTGTATAGTCCACCAACCCGCACTAGGCGTGGTCTAACACTTAGTCCACTAAGGCCTAAACCCTCTCAGTTGTAGAGGAGGCCCCTGCTCACCAGTGGGACGTATACAGGGTGTATTCAGACCGTGATTGGAAACTAAGGCGGATAATAGCTGCAGTGATTACAAACACCGTGACATGTGAAAAAAATCCCGACAATAAAAAAAAAAATGTTTTCCTTACAACCACGTCCATTTAATATCTATGATTGTATGAAAACGTCAAAAATTTCTTTTCTTTTTGATTTTTCTCAATGCCAATGGGTTTGTAATCGCCGTAGCTATTACCTGCCTTTAGTTTCCGATCACGGTCTGGATACACCCTGTATAAACTGATGATGATTTTGATAATGATGTTAAGTAGTAATTAAATTAACCTTAACGTTTTCAAGTATGGCCGTAAGACAATAAACGACAATAAACGCAAATAAAAAAAAAAAAATTAAGGCCACATAATTTGGACTTTACCAAGAAATACACCTACCATACTCAGTAAATATCTTTACAAGACAATTTTCAACTACATCCTACCATACTCACCTGCTAGTTTAGTTAGTAATTTTGATAAAACGCCTCCTAGTTGCGAAGTGTGATACATTAGCACAGAGGGTCTCATCAGGCGACATCTTAATAAATTAACATTCAAAGTCACTTCGACAGTAAACGAGATACTCGACCTTGGAGTCAAATATTCACTGCAGTGTGTAGAGGACTGCTTGCTCTCTAGTTAAATTAACTTTTGTATTAATACCAATCAACTGTAATGAAACAAAGGGGAAAGGTTTGATTTATTTGTTTCTTTGTTAGGGTTTAACTTGAAAACTATTCGACGAATTTGAATGATTTTTGTTATGGATACAGATGAGAATACTAATATAAAGAGGAAAGATTGGATTTTATTGTTTGTTTGTTAAGATGTATCTTGAAAAATATTCGACGAATTTAAATGATTTTTGTTATGGACAAAGTGGGGACCTTGGGACGTAACATAGACTGCTTTTTATCCAGGAATAATAATGTGTTCCATGTCGGATGAGTACAGAATTCAAAATGGCGCTCGAGCTGAGCTGGGCCCCACCATTATTAAAATATAAATCTTATATAAGTTCCTTCAACACATAGCGACTCATACATACATAAACTCACGCCTGTATTCCCCGAAAGGGTAGGCAGAGGTGCATTACTGCACCCACATTTCGCCAGATATGTATCAGTCCCACGTAATAGGGGGCGAGCCTATTGCCGTTTTTCGGGCACATTTCCAGACTCCGTGGTGTTACTGAGAATTTCCTAATGGAAAAACCCAATAACACTTTGCCCGACCCGGGAATCGAACCCAGGACCTCTAAATCGCACAGCACATACCTGTGCCGCGAGACGACGAGGCAGTCGCCCAAAATTGCGCCCAGTGTAAACCATTATTAAAATGTAAATCTTATATAAGTTCCTTCAACACATAGCGACTCTCTGACATCTCGTGGCTAGAGAATTTAAACAGATAAGTTTTTTATGACACCAAACCTTGTGGGGGTTGGAAACGAGAGACATGACTCGTGGCCTCGCCACCTAAGTGTGTGATCTCGAGGTATTGGGTTTGAGAAGAAAGTGTTACTAGGTTTTTCCATTGGCAAATTATTATTAGTAGCACTGAGTCTGTAAATATGCACGAAAAAGGTCAAACGGGGACTTAAAATTGCCGAAGGGTTCAGAATTGCATTTCTGCCTCCCCATCCGAGTATACAGGGGCTTGAGTGTATGTATGTATGTACATAATGTATATGTATGTATTCCTACACACAAAATAAATGTGTTAAGACTTAAACGTTCTTTGAAGGTTATATTCGTTGAAAAATGAAGTAGTAATTATCTCTAGTATATTTTTGTATCTGACAACGCCTTGCCTAATCGCTCATCGGGATAAACAAAGTAAAATTGTACAAGCAAGATTGCAGCTTATATATTTTTTCATTGTAGCTTATCGCAAGTCCATTCATATCATGCTTCCAAACATATACAAATATTAAAACAAAAGCATAATATGTGGAGCATTAAGTATTAAAAAAGTGAAATAACAATAGTTTTAAACGGTCGAAGCGTTTTCAGTGTATTGTATGTTTTGTATTGTTCCAATTTTTTCGAAAGGGATTATAGAGCCTATGACGTCAATCACAGTCATAAAATGCGACGGATAGTAATCATAGCTCGCAGACTGATGTATTTGGTGTAGGGATGTAGTACAATATTATTATTTTATTTATATATCTATCATCATCAGCCCATATACGAGTACGTCCCACTGTTGGGCACGGGCCTCTTCTAAAATGAGAGGATTTAGGCCTTAGTCTACCACGCTGACCTAGTGCGGGTTGGCCAACTACACACCTAAGAAATTCATAAGAAATTTTAGGTGTGCAGGTTTCATCACGATGTTTTCCTTCACCGTTAAAGTAATTAATTGTGAATACACACATAACTTAGGAAAGTTAGAGGTGTGTGCCTGGGTTTGAATTTCTTTGGTGTGTAGTCCGCCAGTTGTCGAGGAGGCACGTGCCCAGCAGTGGGCCGTATATGGGCTGATGATGATGATGATAATATATTCAAGCAAGGTTCTACCAATAACCCAATATCGGTTTGAACCTTCCTCCATCAACACCACAACAACCATATTAATATTACCATTTCAAATAAAATTGATAGTAACACGAAGTTTGAAAACAGTTGTCTATAGATAAAGCAGGTTGACATATTTTTATAAAAAACCTCTTTATACCTACTCTTAAAAAAAACACGAAGATTTATGCAAGAGCGCAGTTTGTTCAAAGCATTAGCAATTTCATCTCGTGTATCACTTACTATGTTAAGTGGTTTTAAACGAAATGAAATTGCTGAAACCAGTAGCGTCACTAAATTTACATTTTATTAATTTAGCTCTTTCGAAGTCATATATACATACATAATCTCACGCCTGTGTTTCCCGAAGGGGTGGGCAGAGGTCCATTTCTGCACCTATATTTTGCCATTTTTTTGTGCTACGTAATAGGGGGCGAGACTATTGCCGTTTTTTGGGCACATTTCAAGGCTCCTTGCTGCTACTGAGAATTTCAAAATGGAAAAGCCCAATAACACTGCTCGACTCGGAAATCGAGCCCGAGACCTCCAGATCGCACAGCATAACTTGAACCGCGAGACCACAAGGCAGTCATGTATGTATATCTAATAAACTATCAGGTAATTTAACTGTGAAAGAAAACATCGTGAGGAAACCCGCACATCTAAAAGTTATCCTTAAAAAAAATCGTAAGCGTGGTCTACACATGCCACATAAGCCACGTTCTAAGCCAACTTGGTTGATTAAAGCGTGTTACTTCACAATGGTGGAAGATTCCAGTACCCAGCAATGGGACGTACACGGGCTGATTTAGTAATAGTTAAAATGTGATAGCGACGTCAGAATAAACGACCCAATGATCGGAAAATCTTTATTGTTCGTTTCATTAACCATTGTTAAAAAGAAGACATTATTATGGAATCCTCTTTTTAGAATCTATTTATTTATAGTGTAGTTTTGAATATTAGGTATTTTTATATGATGCATCTTTAAAATTATGACATACAAAACGGGATTAAATACTTATAAAGATTAAGTACCTATTTTTTTACAAATGAATCTCTTAATGCGTAAATGGGGTTGTTTTACGTCTTGTTCTGTATGTGTTTTGAGACTGTGGTCATGATCCTCATCATCATCATCATCGACCCATATACGTCCCACTACTGGTTATGGGCCTCCTGTACAACAGAGGGATTAGGCCTTAATCCACCACGCTGGCGTAGTGCGGGTTGGCGGCCTACACTCCTATGAAATTTCTAATAATTTTTTAGATGTCATGGTTTCCTCACGATGTTTTCCATTACCGTTAAAGTAAGTGATGATTCATTGTGAATACACACATTTGAAAAGTCAGATCGTAGTCAATCACCGCAAACCAACAAAATCCCCGCGAGTACTTGAGGCAACGAACCCATAATCATACCAATTATACATTTTACACTAAATACCCTGTAGAACGTAACAAAACCTCGTAAACACGTCGCAAAATTAATACGTCTGCTGTTTCTGAATCAGACCGTTGGATAAACAGACCCTGGGATGTCCCTTAGGACTTCACTCGAGACAAAGTTTAATTAGCTAAGTTTAAGGTACTCAAACGTCATTTAAGCCGGCTGGAGCAAAATTCATTATGATGTATTCGAGGGTATTAATTTAATTATTGAATGTCGTAGAATAATGACGCGTTTGTGTATTTACTGAGTTACTAGTCTCGTATATGTTTTGTCTTGGTATGCTTTATAGTGTAACTAGAGAAAATGACGCAAAATATGATATAAAGTTATGGTAGAAATAAACAAAGTTTATGAATAAAATAGCTCTATTTCGACTCATGTGCCTTATATTCGTTGGATACGCATCTCCAATACAACTGAGGGCAGTTAGGCCTTATTAATCTGTGTATATCACAATCTTATCCAAATATATTGTCTGCTCGAAATATTGATAAAATTATTTTAATATTTATTAAAATAATACGTAATTTATATTATTAATACATTTAATTACATTACATTACACATACTATTAATTAATTATTATTATATTATTTAAACTAAATTCCCTCTCATTTTTTTATAAAATCACAGCAAAGTTACCATACATCTGAAGATAAGTGCAGTACTTTAATAATATGTTATTTGTAAGCAGTGATGGCCTCGAGGTTTAGGCGCGCGGTCGAGAATCTCGACGGTCGCAGGTTCAAACCCCAGGCACACACCTCTGACTTTTCGAAGTTATGTGTGTATTCACAATGAATTATCACTTGCTTTAACGGTGAAGGTAAACATCGTGATAAAACCTGCACACCTAAAAGTTCTTGGGAATTTCTTAGGTGTGTAGTCCGCCAACCCGCACTAGGCCAGCGTGGTGGACTAAGGCCTAAACCCTCTCAGTTGTAGAGGAGGCTTGTGCCCAGCAGTGGGACGTATTTGGGCTGATGATGATGATGATGTTATTTGATTGGAAAATTCTCAATAGCAGCACAGAGTCTAAAAATATTCCTCGGAATTAGCAATAGACTCGGTCCCATTACAAGACACTCAAAAAGACGGCTAGCCAAACGTGGAAGTAGTGCCTTCGACGACAAAAACACGACTCTTTTCGTGATTAAGTCGTTGAATACGTAGGCTAAGTAGAGGCAGCTGTAGAGCAATCGTTGCATCCAATACTCCAACATTGGACGTAACCAAGCGTTAAGGAGGTTTGTTACGGAAATAATAGCGGCGATTGTCCGGAGATACTAGGACTGCTAAGCGCTTAGCTTCAAGCGATAAATTCTCTTTATTATTTAATTGGTGGAAGTTGTGTTGGATTTAAATGTTAAATGTTTTTTTTTTTATATTACTTGTTACTGGCAACGTGATGAAAATAAAAGAGGTTTCTATGTTACTACTGGCACGAAATAGTAAAAGTAAAACGGAATTTAGACGTACAAGAAACGACTAATAATAATACTTACCATCCATACTAATATTACAAAATATACAAAAGTATAAATTCTTAGGAATTTCTTAGGTGTATAGTCCGCCAACTCACACCGGACCAGCGTAGTGGACTAAGGCCTAACCCCTGTCAGTTGTACAGGAGAGACGTGCCCAGCAGTGGGCCGTATATGGTCTGATGATGGTAATATCTGCATAAAATAATGCCAAATAAATAATGATTACCTATGGAAACCACCACATACATTTTGATCACACTTGGCCAACATTTTCGCGGTTTTTGTTCGTTTTTCGACAACGCGTTGCATTTCTGATGAAAGTGAATTCACAAACTACGATATTATGATCTGCATATTTAATACGTCAATTTTAGTTTTAAAATGTTTTTAGCGATACCGCACTTGGTATCACCTGTAGTTTTGTTGGGGATTTTTATGAAGCCTGCCTCGTGGTCTCGCGGTACAAGTATGTGCCGTGCGATCTAGAGGTCCTGGGTTCGATTCCCGGGTCGGGCAAAGTGTTATTGCGTTCAAAACTTAGCCTGCAAATAGTGCTTTTGGGAATACATCTTATACCTGTATGTTATTACAAACTTCCAGGCACAACTCCCAAAGGCTGACACTTAGGGTCAAGAGTAAAAGAACAAACAAGTTTATGTATAAACCCATTACAAAACAGCTGTAAGTTTACTTAAGTACCACCACATAATAAAGTGTCAATCATCATCATCATCATCAGCCCTTATACGTCCTACTGCTGGGCACGGGCCTTCTCTACAACTGAGAAGGTTAAGACCTTAGTCCGCCACGCTGGACTAGTGCGGGTTGGCGGGCAAGTTATTACCATACAACATTTTATAATTTTTTAAGCCAATATAACACTATCTGACCTGAAAGTCGAATCCGAGACAATCAAACACAATAATTTAAATTAATAATATATTTCAGATGCGATGATATGATGATGCAAGCGTAGAAATAATTAAAGCGTTTTGATAAGAAAAGAACAATGCTTAAGTTTCTTACCCGTTCTACTCTGGTGATTACTGCCTTCCGAACTGGATGGTATACTACATTTTGAAATAACTTAATGTAATGGATTTGACATTTTATAGACTCAATAAATGATTATTATTTAAGTCGTGTTGGCCTTGAGGTTTAGGTACGCGGTCGAGAATTTCGACGGTCGCGGGTTCATACCCCAGCCACACACCTCTGACTTTTCGAAGTTATGAGTGTATTCACAATGAATTATCACGTACTTTAACGGTGAAGGAAAACATCGTGATGAAATCTGCACACCTAAAAAGTTCTTAGGAATTTCTTAGGTGTGTAGTCCGCCAACCCGCACTAGGCCAGCGTGGTGGACTAAGGCCTAAACCCTCTCAATGGTAGAGGAGGCCCGTGCCCAGCAGTGGGACGTATATGGGCTGATGATGAAATGATTATTTCATTTATAGGTTGAATTATAATCGGGAAAAATAGGCCAAGGTGCTGGCAACACAAAAGATCATCATTGACACACATAAGGTTTTCTTGTAACCATGTGTGCGCGAAGATTTCCGATAGTCTTTTGTGCGCGAGTCAAAGGATTTCTCTTGTAAATCGTTGTTTTTCTCGCAAAAAATATTTGTGTCTCGATTTTGTCATTGTCATATTCCCTTTCAAGGCGTAATGGAACATAAATTATTCGTGATTGATAACTTTCTCGCTTACACGCAAGGACAGAAGGTTTTTGTGCAGATCGCGGTTTTCAGCTACGAATTCACACGCATATACGCGTTACTAGTCCTTTATTTCTTATGATCTAAATTGTCTGCAGACAAAAACAGAATGCGTTAATTAAAACTGCCTAAGGGTCACCAGGCTCAAATATGTGCCGTGCGATCTAAAGGTCCCGAGTCCGATTTCTGGGTGTGGCGAAGTGTTATTGGGTATTTCCATTACGAAATTCGAAAGCACCACGGAGTCTGGAAATGTGTTCGAAAAACGGCAATAGGCTTGTCCTCTATTGCCTGGGACTGATACATACCTGGCGAAATGTGGGTGCAGATGTGCACCTCTTCTTACCCCTTCGGGGATACAGGAATTATGTATGTATGTATGTGTGTGTGTGTATGTACACATGTAGGTATATATATAAATAAATAAATAAATAAATACACCCAACAGTCACATACATAGTTCTGACCCCACACTAGGATACAAGTCCTGTGTCGTGGGTATCAGAGACTACGAGAGACTTTTCGGTCTCACAAACACCCAGACCCGAAACAAATATTTGTGGATCACACAAACATTTGTCCCGGTGCGGGGATCGAACCCGCGGCCACTCGTTTCGCAAGCTGGTGTCTAGCCATCTGCGCCACGGGGCTGTCAAATGTATGAATGTAAATGCAGATATGACGCATTTTCATCTGATAACAAGCGCATGGCTATGTAATTATGTTATCAACTGCATATAAGCCATCGTTATAAACGTCAGCAGTCGATGTGATTATTCTAGTTTTTTGAAATTGTATGTTAAAGCGAATCCCAGAACAGGGCATTTGTTTTTATTATCATCGTCATCGTCATCATAGTCATCAGCCTATGTAGGTACATACGTCTCACTTCTGGGCACGGGCTTCCTGTACTAATCTCTCCTCTGATTAATCTATCATTCAAATGCATATATTACTATACCTATATACTAGGCCAGCGTGTTGGACTAAGGTCTAAAACCTCTCAGATGTAGAGGAGGCCCGTGCCCAGCAGTGGGATGTTTATGGGCCAATGATTACGATGATGATGATGATGATTACTAAACCTATATTATAATATGCCTTAGGGACTTTAATAAGCGGAAATATTAGCTCAAAATGACTGGATGATAATGCCATTCCATTGATTTCCATTTATTTATCCCGAGCTTGTGTTTGTCCGCGGCTTGACTAGCTGTAATGTAATTTTTGTCAGGATTGTAAAGGGTCATCTGTCATAAACCTAAAATTCTCGCAGAATAAATAGCATAATATTACATCTCTAGGTCCCCTTCTAAATACATACAAACATATATATAATCTCACGCCTGTATTCCCCGAAGAGGTAGGCAGGGGTACATTACTGCACCCACATTTCGCCATTTATATATCAGTCCCACGTAATTTTGGGGTCTTTATATAACAAATTGCTTTTGTTAAATAAAGATTTAAAGATTAAAAAATATTATTCGGAATTTCGAAAGGTAAACTGGGCTTTTGGGCTTCTATGGAAGTACCGCCACTGATACCTACATACATAATCTCACGCCTGTATTCCTTAGAGGGGTAGGCAGAGGTACATAACTGCACCCACATTTCGCCATTTATATATCAGTCCCACGTAATAGGGGGCGAGCCTATTGCCGTTATTCGGGCACAATTCCTGACTATGTGCTATTACCGAGAATTTCCTAATGGAAAAACCCAATAACACTTTGCCTGACCCGGTATTCGAACCCGGGACCTCGTGATTAACGGCACATATTTGTACCGCGAGACCACGAAATCCTTCTAAATCTGGAACAAAATTCCTAGAAAATGTAATTTTTCTACATTTTACAAGCAAAAAATCTTATTTTTGCATTGATTTTTAAGTAAAGATTAGTAAGGATAAGACCACTAAGACGTTTATCCTTATTAACCTTTCCTCTGATACAAAATACTGCATCAGATAAGTAACTGTAGTGTATGGACTGTTTCGAAGTTCTGTAAGCGTTTTCCAATTATTCAAATGCGGCGTTGCGACTGATGGCACATTCGGTACAGATGTAACGTAATCTCTGGAATGCTGCGTTCGTATGGCCATTTGCAATTTGATTCTTTTCCCATCCAAACTGATTCTAACAAAGCGAAACGGATAATGTATTCATCCAGCCGTGATCTGGCGAAATCCGGCGTACCTACAACTCAAATTGTAATTTAATGGAGTGCGCAGTACGGCAACTGGGTTAGTGTTACGCCGAGGGTCTTACTAAACATGATTATGTCTATTTTGCCTGCACAATGTTTCGTGTCTGCATTTTGGAATATTAAAACATTACAGAAAGGAAGATTAAACATTATTTAGCTAGGAGAGATGAATTCAACGTATTTAAGTTAGATCAGATGTATATTTATCGAAACTTAAATGATGATAGTTATTAGATTGAGACCACGACTCCGGCAGTATAAACTACAGCATATTCCAAAAAAAGTGTTAGTTAATTAAAAAGTGGTGGACTAAGGCCTAAACCCTCTCAGTTGTAGAGGAGGCCCGTGCCCAGCAGTGGGACGTATTTGGGCTGATGATGATGATGATGATGATGAAATTAAAAAAGGCCAATAATACAGGTAGTTTTTGGTCGTCATTCCTATTCCCTCCCACTGTCCTATTTTTCGGATACTATAAAATAAATAAATATATTCAATTTTTTTTTAGTTGTTAAGGCTCTTATTTCCATTGTTTGTAATGAAATTCGTAATTTTACACAATTTTTCTAATATATTTTTTTTCGCTGTAAAAAATGTCATTTTAATGATTTTTTTTTCAAATTGATTATAATTTTTGTCGAATCAGGAAGAACATTATGATTCGACTTTATATATCGCGAAAAATAGGTAATTGCTTTTTATTTATTATTTTTTCTTTATGTACTAAGATCTTTATTTATACATTTCATCAAAAAATTACAATGTTTCCATGCTTGGCAAGTGATGGATTAATAAATAAATAACTAAAGTGATATAGAGCGAATAAAGTTGCAGGATCAGAAAAAATAAATTATTACATACATATGTTTGCCAACTTTGTTTTAAAAGCTACTGAGAATTTCTTGGTAGAAAAACTTGACAGCTTGCTTGATACAAGAATTGAACCGAGGAACTAACGATCGCGCCCCTTATACTAAGATACACGATCCCAACATTAATACGAAGTTGTCTGTAGTAGAATTCAAATATATTATATTATATATTCAAATAGCTTGCCAATCCGTGATAAAAATTAACATAACAATATATTTTCCATCACAGTATCTCTGTTTAGTAGAATATAAGTTAATCAGTGGTTTCAATTATCGATAAGGCTAATCATGATTAATCTGAGTTTTGTTGACTCTTTGACTTTTGAAGTTCAGTCACCTAACTAATTTATCTCATGTTTGACTTGTGGTTAATTAGGAATGGTTGTGAACTTCTATGGATGATCTTTGAACTTGATCCTAATGACTTTCGTCAGGTTAGGTACAATACATACATACAACCTCAGGCTTGTCTTTTCCGAAGGGTAGTGATAGGTGCATTTCTGCACCTACCTTTATCAGTCCCACGTATCAAGGTCAAGCCTATTGCCGTTTTTCAAGCACATTTCCAGACTCCGTGCTGGCACTGAGAATTTCCTAATGGAAAAAACTACTAATTCTTGCCCGATCCGGGAATCAAACTCGGTGCCACGACCGAGTGTCCGGTGTTGAGACCACGAGGCAGTTCTTGATTAGGCATCAAAATATATTGAATACGCTTATCACGAAAAGGAATTTAATTTTAATCATTAAAGGAACATCGAACGTGGCTGCACATAGAACTTAAAACTGCTAGCAAGTTATTGCTGTCGTGGGTATCAAAAACTGCGAAGGTCTTTTCTGTTTCACAAACACCCAGACCCGAATTAAAATTAAATATTTATGTGTTTATAGTCTTAATAGATCCACTGCACTTGTCATCAAAGATCAGTGAGGTAACTCTGACTTTCATTAATAAAAAAATTGTCTACGTCATTCCAAGACAAACAACTGCCCTACCGTATCTCCGCGCATAGCAACTAAAATGACAAATGGGCATAGAAATCACACAATAAGGAAATGGACCGTTTTTTCTCCCCCTTTTTATCAGACCATCTTATTCTGCGGGTGGCTTTATGTTTAAATTAATTTGCGTCGTTGATACTGACATTTTGTAGGCTTCTTACGGCTATTGTTACTTATTATGAGTGGCTCGCTTATGGATTTGTTTATTCTTTATTCTTTATTTTCATAACAGGGAAAAATACGTGCATAAATTGTGGTACAAAGGGCGGTGTTATTGCATTGTTTATTTTTCTGATAGAATATAAAATGGTTTTGTTACCTCCCATCATTAATTACTTACACTAGACTAATTACACACCCTCTCACACACATACATACACATACATTAATTACACAGAGAGGAACATGCAAGTACACTAAACTCTATTAGTTAGGCGGCTATCTTCAAATAAATAAGGGGAGATTGTATAGCCTATATTATTTATAAAGTCATTTGTAAAATTTTTTTTGCCCAATAAAGTACTTTATTATTATTATTATTGTTATCTTGGCATTTAGTGGATTTCTACCAAGCTTGGGTGCTACTTTACTGATCTATAATTTGTGTGTTAGTTAATTATGACGTTGAAATAGACGCTCGCGCATTAAGATTCCGGGTTTCGATTCCTGCACCAAGGAAAAGTTTCTTTGTTATCTATAATTTTCTGTAAGCAGGTGTACAAAGCCTGGCAATTTCCCTGAAAAGCGACAGTATCCATGACTAAAGATCATAGCTAACGACACATAACTAGAAGAGCACGGGCTTGTATGAATAAAAACACATATACATACATATAGCTACAAAACCTCACGCCTGAATTTCCCGAGCCTATTGCAGTTTTTCAGGCGCGTTTCTGCTACTGAAAATTAAATAATGGAAAACCCAATAAATTTTGCTCGACCCGGGAATCGAACCCGCAAAGGAACAAAAGCTTTCATATGTATAGTCCACATTAAGCAGTATACAAAAAGTTTGTATTCGTTTAGCTATCCATTTTAAAGGTTGGGGAAAATCACATTTTCATTGTTATTACAATTACATAAACGAAATAAATATAGTCACACAATTAATTTTACACTTATTTTTAAAAAAAGATTCCTTTGTAGAGTTAAATACCCCTACATTTAACAAAAAAGGTTTCAATCCTTTGTACGAGTACGTGCTAATAGATTTTTAAGTTGGCGAAGAAGCCATCTTTTACGCACAAAAAGCTAAGGGCCTAGTATAAGTATAATGGTAGGTGCGTCTATTTGACAATGAGATAGGGGGTAGAGATGACAGGGGGAGTATAATGGGAATGAAGATGAACGAATCCAGTATACCTTTTCAGGCATCTTCCTACTTATGTTGAGGATACTTTAAAATAGATAGAAACTTTTATGAGGTGTCTTGGTGATATGTTGCAAACGAATTTTCTCAATTCTAAATTAATAACAGACCGATTTAGAAATAAGAAAGGCCTAAACCCTCTCAGTTGTAGAGGAGGTCGGTGCCTAGCAGTGCGACGTATATAGGGTTATGATGATGATGATTAAGAAATACACTAAGATGTTAATTTTGATGAAATCGAAACTCTCAATTTAAAGTACTTGAAATGAAATGAAATTTATTTCGTAATACATGTACATTTTTGAGTATCGACAAGTCCCAATATAGGCAAGCCCGTGTCTTGGGTGCCTGTTTATTTACATTACCGAGAATTACATACATGTACATTAGCTAATGACAATCCAATTAAAAGTGACACAGTTAATCATCTTAAAAATACACAATTTCTTCTTTAAACATCTTTCTTCTTTAAACATACACAATTAATTCTAAGTTTGAAGATAGGAGTATGTGTGATAGGTATCTAGTGATGAAAGATGGTCGTCACTTATTCTATACACCTTAATTTAGACCTTCGACAGAGCTGTGTTTACTGCCGTCTGCGGTACCGTTACATTAATAATAAACCAACCCAATTACAGAAGAAGATACAGAACTGACGTTCTGTATTTTCTTCAAATATATTATATAATTCAAATATATAAGAATTATTATATCATTTTTTGTTACCAAAAAATATCACGGAATTTTTAATATGACGGAATCACATATGTACATGAATTTACGCACCTATTCATATCTCTCTGCATCACCCTAAGGTGGACTGGTAGAAAATGCCTTAGGCATTAAGTCCGCCTTTATACATTCATTGTATGTATATAAAGTATAAATAAATAAATATAATAATTCTTATATATTTTGGACAATTAACTAACTGCTACGTAATGGAAAGTGCAGTACCTTACTAGTAGGAGCTTTAAAGGCGAGAAACGACTTTGGTTCGCCGTGAGCAGTCGACACAAAGGCATATAGCCTAACTTGATTCAAAGAAATCTAAACAAAATCACACATTCAGATAAAAGAATCTAAGGAAAAAACCATTTAAATCTGCCGAAAAGTATCCTCATACGCAGCACTAAAGGTCTTAGCAAAAAACCGCGTAATTTTTCAGCTGGGCCATGTCAAAGGACAGCGCTCAATCACCTGGCGATGCGGTGGGGACACGAGGCTAGCGGCTCATTGAAATAAAATGAAAACGAAAATAAAATAAAATGAAAATATTCTAATCAATCTACAAAATAATATACCATTCAGTTCGAAAGACAGCAATTAGAACGGATCAAAAACTCTAGGGTTACTGTTTTCAAAGCATAAAGTTTACAGCAATGACACAAATGTGACTCTTGGGTATAAAAGAAAAAGAAAAAATCTTGACTCTCCATACTTGTATATCACCATGGCATTAGTCCCCCATACTTCTTCACAAGAATAGTGAAGAGATATTCGGCCGGCATGATAGTGTCGACCTACGGGAGATCATAATCTCTCGCTGATCGGCACTTTTTATGGACTCCATTACGTTTACCATCAGGTGCAATGGGGTCACTCCGTCCGCATAGACTTCAGGGTTGGGTGCAGAAAGATAATAAGTAAATCTATTAAACGTCTCCCAAGTGCCCAAATTACACTTAATGAATTAAAAAAAAAGGAACCTATGTCCCTTTTTATGTTTCCGTTTTTATCCATAACAAAAATCATCCAAATAACTCAAATATTTTAGGCGTGAAAGTATAACACAGTAGTGTTACTTTCGCATTGACAATATATGCTAAAATCAAAGGGTATATCCGTTGGGATCAGTGAAATCATTATTTAGATTACGAAGCGTGATGACTAGCGAGCCTGCATTCGTTTGTAAATTTTAAACCAGACACAACCAAGGAGTTTAAAAATAAATTTCTGAACGCTCGCATACATTTTTGACAACTAATAAATATGTCACTCATTTTTCATTACTGATTATTCTGCATTTTTAAAATGAAAAATACGCAATTGTTTGAATATTGTGGATATATGTTGTCGATTAAAAACCTTTATTTAAATACGTTCTTTAATTTGAGGGGACCATTAACCGTATTGACGGGATAAACATAAAATGTTTGACAGGAAATTAGGTAGAACAGTTTATATGAGAAGAAGGAATGAAATTGTTGTTTTTACCATATTCCTCGTAATTTTAAAGATAGTATATAGTAGTGTAGTAGTAGTAGTTATATGCTGTCGCGGACTTTTTTGTAGGACTTATTAAGATAAACATTTCTCTTATACATTATATACGTGTAAACTCTACAGTTTTTGCAGCGTACGCAAGAATAGCTCGCAAATGCAGTTTTTCCCGACTTACTTGACAATTATCGTTATATTTTGGACAATTCACACACTATCTTAAAAATATATAGCCTATGTGTTATTCTGATGTATAAGCTATATTATTGTAAACTTTCATTGAAATCCATTCGGTAGTTTTTGCGTGAAAGAGCAACAAACATCCAGACATCCAGACATCCATAGATACAAACTTTCGCGTTTATAATATTAGTAAGATTATAATGTAAGCAACGAACCATGACATCTTCTCATTTAAAACAATCGCGAAAGCTGTGAAATAAATTTGTTGTAAAATCTCAAACAATGACATTTCTACTGGCCACGCTCTTGATTCGACTGCATCTGCCGGTGACAAATGAACGCGGTTTTTTAAGCACACTCTATATTTCTGTGTTATCCAACATTCCACTATACATGCACTCTACTACCTGGTAATAAAGTTTCAAATCGCTGGGCAGCACACTCGTCGATTTGTAAGCAGAGATACAGAGAGGAGGCATAATGTAGGGCGTTTAAGTTATGTAGCGTTAAGTAGAGGTCTTTTATGATATTCCTTAGGTATTTATGCCGTTTTGGTTTTGAAAATGGAACGCTATTTGTTATTTTACTTGATGTGGGGAACAACCAAATAGGTTGTATTTAACGCGGTTCACGGATTCGAAACATTTAAGTTTGTATTTATATAGAAAAGAAAGTATTACTGGAAGATAAAGTGATATTGTGGGTTTTTAGAATAGAGTATTTTTATATTGACAGTGTTCGTGTTGCAGTTGGCTAAACACCAACTTGCAAAACGATAGACCGTGGATTCCATCCGGGCACCGAGACAAATATTTGTGCGATCCACAAATATTTGTTTCGGGTCTGGGTGTTTGTGAGAGCGAAAAGTCTCTCGTAGCTTCTGATACCCACGACACAAGACTCGTATCTTAGTGCGGTGTGAGATTTACGTAAGTGGCTGTTGGGTGTATTAATTTATTTACATGGTCGTTTAAAAAGCTTATAGATTAATTAAAGTGGTGCGTATTTAGTTAAATTGTGACAGTTCTTTCGAAGCTCATTACTTTTAAACGTAGATAATTTCAATTTGGCTCAGTCATGAAAGTTTTGACTATACATTTATTAGGTAATACTTTCTAAGCAGACCTTTGTAAGCTGACCGCGAACTAAATTATTTAGGAGAAATAATTATACGCTGAAAATCGCAGAATACTGTTTATTAAAGTCTATTTTAACAGAAATAATTTTAAAAAGTTTATTAAAGGTTTTTTTTCCTTGTTTCAAGCCACTGCCACTGACTCTTAGGATTTCCACATGGAAAAGCATATTGCCATTTACCAGATCACACAGCACACCTTTACGGAACGAAACCGCGGGGTAGTTATAAAGAAATAAAATTTTAAAGGTCAAATCAAAGCTAATTTATATTTGTTACTACCAATAGTTTATCATAATTGGCTTAAACATACAGTAAACACACATATACATATATAACACGCCTGTATTTTCCGAAGGGGCAGGCAGATATGCATTTCTGCACCCACATTATTCTGCACACACATCAGTCCTACGTAATAGGGCGCGAGACTATTGCCGTATATCGAACATATATGACTAGACTCCATGCTGCTACTGAGAATTTTCTAATGAAAAAACCCAATAACACTTTACCCGTCCCGGGAGTCTAACCCGGGACCGCTAGATCGCATGGCACATACTTATGCCGCGAGACCACGTGCCAGTCTAATAATTATCTATACAACTTATAATTTATATTTTATATATTTATTTATTTATATTTATTTACAGAAAATATAACATCTTAACAGCCGAGGCCAACACGACGCCATATCAAATAATATTCCAACATAATTGGCTAATTTATACAGTAAATTAATAATCCAGAAAGGGTCAACAATATCGAAAGCTCAGCGTATGTTAACCCGGCGCAAATGACGTGAAAAAAATTACTAGGACGATGACGCTGGGTCATATTGACCCGAATTTTGAATGATTTTTTTAAAAAGAAATTTAGTAAATCGCCTTAATTTTAATTACTGTTTATTATAATGATTCTTTACTTAGGTAATGAAATAAAAATAATAAGAATAAGTTCTAGAAATTATACTTTTATTGTTATTTTTAATAACACATGCAAAATCAACTATAAAAACGTAACATGTTTATATTTTGAGTTTTTGGTGAAGTATTCTTAGCAATAATAGGAATCAATAATCTTATATACTAAAAAAGAGATCAAATCAACTTTATAATATGAAAATAAAAACGAATCAGTCTTCTACGTCATCATTGAGGCCCACGGAGCTGCTGCAATTGTTGCAGTATGGAATCAAATGGTCAGGGCAAACGTAAATATGGCACGCATTACAAGTATGAGACGTTTTCTTATCCTTTTTAGATGGACAAACTTGACACCTCTTGCGAGTTCCTGATACTTTTTGGGGTGGTTCTTCACCAGGGTCATTCAGGAAATCCGCTATTCTTTTGCGCAATTGACGAGGTAAATTTACACGTGCCTTTCGATTATGTAAATGCTCGTGTACTAGAGCGAGTCCCAGCTTTTTGAGGAAATGTCGTCTTTTAGTACGTGTATCATTGTTATTGGCCCGATGTATTATATTCGCATTTATGCCAGATATATTTAACATTGCAAAGAAAACCGTCAGTGGCCATCGTTTTGAATTTCTGCTCACGTTGTAATTAGAACTGAGCTCGTCAGCTACATCTACACCGCTCTTGGTGTCATTATAAAAAGTTATTATTTCAGGTTTCTTTTTATCACCTGTGGTATTATCGATGTTGGCATCATGGTGTAAACTTGACAACAAGAGAACAACTTTGCTTTTCTTCGGAATATAAGAGACCAGAGTAATGTCTTTTTGATGACCAAAGATTGAAGAGCTTGGGTCTTTTCCACGTGTTGTAATGAATTGAGGTGGAATTTGCGTCTTATTTTTGCGTAAAGTGCCCACTGAGGTTAGTTTGTGTTCGCTAAGGAGATGAGATACCAATTCGTAGCTTGTGAACCAGTTATCAAAAGTTATATTACGATGAGTATTTGAAATTGGTAACACAAGGCGATTTACTACGTCAAATGCTTTGTTGCTAAGTGAGAACGGGCCATCCGGCTGCTTGCCGGCATATATCTCTAAATTGCTCACGTAGAATATTTGCGAGTCCACTAATGCAAATATTTTTATGCCATATTTGGCAGGTTTAGAAGGAATATATTGTCGGAATTTGCATCGACCCCTAAAAGCTATCAACATCTCATCAATAGTGCAATTTTCACCCAATGAGTACATGTTTAGACATCTCTCTTTGAAAATACTGAAAAGTTCACGTATTGGTGCTAAATTATCTAGTTGTTGCCTTTCAGCACGTGTAGACTTATCATCGAAGCGTAAACAGCTTTGTATAAAATAAAATCTCTGAAGTGACATAGTCAGTCTAAATATTTCCACTCCAGTGCCATCTGTTTGCCATAAATCATTCAAATTTTGTCTGTTGGACCGATAAAATCCAGCCAAAAGCAATAGTCCTATGTATGCTCTCAATTCACATATTTCAATCTCATTCATGTACTTATGTTTACTCAAATCCGCGCAGGTAGCTCTTCTGTCAAGTATATGTAAATTTGTGTATATTTTAATTTTACACAACATTTCATGGGTAATGAATAAATCCCAACATTCCAACTCAGTCTTGGCACCTTGAGCGACAGGTTTTACACCAGGCCTTTCACGTAATATATTTTCAGATCTAGTCCGTACATTTGGCCGTGCAGGTGCTTTTTGCCATATTGTTCCATCCTTTCCTTTATAACATTGTTGCCGTAATTGGTGTTGTAAGGACGCAACATCGATATTTTCTGAATCTGATCCCGTATCACTGGCTTCTTGTTCACTTTCACTGTCATTACTGCGTTCAGATAAGTGGTCGTCAATATCCACGTCTGAAGCACATTGGGAGTCTTCATTTTCAGAATCAGACTCTTCTAACAACGCCAAAATTCTAGCGGGGTCATTTGTCAATGACATTTTTAGTCAAAATCTACAAAGAAAACGGTTAATTAACATTAAACACTAAATAAGCAAAAAAAACGTATGTTACGAAATTACTACGCCAGCGATGACGCTGGGTCATAATTACCCGTTTTCTCTCGACGCACGTGTATCT
This sequence comes from Hemaris fuciformis, assembly GCA_907164795.1. NCBI lineage: Eukaryota > Metazoa > Arthropoda > Insecta > Lepidoptera > Sphingidae > Hemaris > Hemaris fuciformis. The sequence goes on from OU015454.1 coordinate 6,396,612, forward strand.
CACAGCGCACGCGGCGTTGCACTGAGCGTTTGTAGTAAAGGGGTAGAGGGGGGCCGTATCTTCAGCTACAGAAACGTTCAAAACACACGAGCGACGCAAAAATTAAATATGTTAGTTTAAAATTGCCTCGGGTCAATATGACCCAGCGTCATTGTCGCCGGGTTAATCGACAATATCGGATCAGATTTGGCCCAGATATATTTTTATCCGTTGCTAAATTCACTGAATTAATTCCGTCCGCCGTTTCGAACATTTGTCTATCTTCATCCATATTTATGAGTTTGTGTTATATTTTGACCTTTTAATAAACATTAATGATATGTGTTTATGAAGGAAAACAGTGTGAAGAAACCTGCAAAACTTAGAGAGTGTTCACCACACGGTAGGCAGCGGCTGGGTTGGGCCCCTGGCATTACTTTAGTCCATGGGCGGCGGTAACCGCTTACCATCAGGCGGACCGCTTGCTCGTCTGCCTACTAAGGCAATAAAAAAAAAAAAAAAAAACTTAGAATAGGTACTGCATGAGGAATTTCTTACGTTTGTACTCTACCGACCTCCACTAGGCAGCGTAATGGACTAAGGCCTAACCTCTTCATTAAGAAGAGTTATGAGGCTTATATAGGGGTGGAAACTGGATATTAAAAAAAAACAAGTTATTCACTAATATTTTATACAAGAAAAAAAGAAACATCGGTTCATAAATGACGAAGTTATCCGCGAACGCACAATAAAAAAATGTAATATGGTCGCATTGAGAAACCTTCTCCTTCTTTAGTTAAAAAATACTGATGTAGTGTATCATCATCGCCAGCCCATATACGTCCCACTGCTGGGTACGGGCCTCCTCTACAACTGAGAGGGTTTAGGCCTTAGTCTACGATCCCAGCCGATTGCGAGTTGGCGGACTACACACCTGAAAAATTCCGAGGTTTTTTTTTGTAGTGTATCATACTAAAATTATTTCCGAGATATTCAGCTGTTTTATAGTTCCTATTATCTGAATCATTTTTTATTTTCGGAAAGTAGCATTCACTCAGTATCAGTTATCAGTATCGTCGGCAATATAATCCATATTGTGGCCACAATAGTATATTGACGTTTATTCGTCCGCGATAAACAACAGACTGATGCCTACTTTACAAATACTGCCGTATTTATAAATAATTTGCTGAAAGTTAATCAAATCATTAATTATAAATTCACAAGAAATAAACACTAGATTAACGGTGATGAAACCTGCACAGCTAAAAGTTCTTAGGAATTTCTTAGGTGTGTAGTCCGCTAACCCGCACTAGGCCAGCGTGGTGGACTAAGGTCTAAATCCTCTTAGTAGTTAGTTAGTTGTAGAGTAGGCCCGTGCCCATCAGTGGGACGTATATGGGCTGATTATGTATGTATGTAAACACTAGATTTAAATCTAAATTTATTTAAATTATAATCATAATTAATCAAACATAAAAAAATCTTTATAAATATGTATATAGTCGTCAACAGGTACCTAGCGTGTCTATACTCTACTATAAAATTAAGCAGAAGACAGTAAATAAGTCGATTTGTAACATACGAGTGGTTCTACTTCCTTCCACAGCAAAGTCAAAATATTGGAATTGCACGCTCTCATGCACGACGTATCAAGAAACCACATTTACACAGCACAGAAGGCCGTCTAAAGAAATAAACTTTCAATTTTTAGTACAAAGCAAGGAAAGCCGGGCATCGATCCGACGATACGGTCTATCGGAAGTCATCACGGCTAGTGGATTAACGGAGAGCCGAGGCCGCTGACATTCGCAATTTGTACGTACAATCTAATGGTCTGGGAGCTAGAAACGGTTTTGAAGGCGACGTAATTGATAACGAATATGATAATCAAAAAAAGGTAAGGAAGGTAAGGTAAAGAACTAATGCTGAAAATAAATCAAGTCATAAAAAACCCAAAACCCAGTGACTGAGGTATGCAGTTTGTGAATTAAATATATTAGGGCTAGTAGAGATAGAAACCTTGGTTCTACATGACATCTGATGGCTTTATGCCGACTGTCTTGTTGGACCTCTGCTAAAAGTTTGCGGCGAACGAACAAGAGGTCCCGTTCGTCCTATTATTACTTTTCTATTAGGGAACTCTGAACTCTGAAATAAATGCTCATTCCTTATAGTTTGGGCCTTAATTTTGCGGAAAGAAGCAACTCAGCAGCCTGGCTTTGAGGGTTTTGAGTGATGAAAATTTAAAGTTTGTTATTTGACGTTCTACTTGAATATCATCATACTACCATAAGCTACAGTGTTAAGACGTTTCCGTGCCAGTATAAAAAGAAACAACTGACACAACGCGAGTCGAGAATTTCAGCTTTACTTACCAAAATAGGCCTAATAGTAGTATGTATGGTATTCGTCCCTATCCCACCACACACCCGCCACTGTAACTCCTGTGCTCCTGGATCAACAGCGGCACGCACAGTATTGGCGCCGAGCAATGTAGCTCAGCGAATCTAAGGGGACCTAAATTTGTCATAATCCCGCAACAAAGGTAATCAGAGAGACAAATAAAGGAGGAGTTGGAAAACAAAGAGTAGTATGTATGGTGTGAATATTACTTGGGATTTTTGCTTCAGCATTACAAGAGACCCAGTGGAAGAAAACATTGCTAGCTCTCAGACCATGTACAGGCGCCTGGCACCTAAAACGTTGCTTCTATTTATAGTTCCTGACTGAATTCGGCACGGCATGGTTCGGCCGACACTTTGGCAAATACTCCACCATACTGGTGCTTGTCTACATTTTTAATTTTTACTTCAATTCTTCTTGGTACAAATGTTTGGTCCAATTTTAAAGGCTGCATGGAACAAGGTAACTAGGATATTACAAGTTTTTTTTGTCCTATGTATGTATAATATGTCTTTCGAATTTTGATTGTTTTATACATAATATAGTATTTAATTTTATTTTACCATTATTCCCTACGTCATTTCTCTTCTTTGTTATTATTGGAGGTAAAATCTAATGTTGATATCCCAAGATACAGGCTCGACCTAGTTTGGGAACGTCTGGGATTAAGGATTTCACTATTCAGTTTACATTAATTTAAGTAGGTTAAGTCATTGTACATCTTGTTCTTCTTATTTTCAATTTTCATGTTCAATTTCAATGCAGAACAATTTTTGGGTGTATGTTAAACATTAGGTTTTGACAATTTTCTCTGCTAATACTAGTAAATGAATCCATAGATAAATTAAAATGACTAGTAAAAAACAATTGACATAGATTTTCGGGATAAAAATTATCTTGAATTTTATCTGGATAAAAACATTTTAACGTGTTTAATAAAATCAGCCTATTTTAATTCGAAATCATATGCTGCAGAACCAACAAGGTAGTTCAATTTTATTAAATTTTCTAGGAATTCACATATTCTGATATTAACTTTTTGGTGAATATTAATAACTTTAAATTTTATGAAATAACCGATATTAACATCAAATATTTGAAGAGCAAACAAATTTGAACTATATGAGTTTTATGATAGACGGCAAGCTAATATTTGAACAAATAACTGAAAATTAGTTTGTTTCGTTCTAATTCTATTTCAGCATTAATTTTCATGAACGCTTATGTTATTTTTGATATAATGTAATTGCTGTTAGTAGAAAAAATATTGAACTTAAATTGTCGATTAAAACAATTTAAATTTCGAAAATCTTTCTCTTAGATTTTAAATACTTTGTGCATAAATCAGATTTCAAGTTGAATTGATTTCTCGTAGTGGAAGCTGGTTCCGATGCTATAGGATACCCGTTTTATAATGGCGCCATCTATTGTTCGCAATGATCAACTAATAACTATTTATTCAAGTGTTACTTTAGTTATTACTAGCTCACCCGGCGAACTTCATTCTGCATAACAGTCGATTCTTTATAAAAAAAATTGTAGCCTAAGTTACTCCTTATTACATCAGCTATCTGCCACATAAAGTCCCGTTAATATTGGTCCACTCGTTTCAGAGATTAGCCGGAATAAATAGACAGACAGATAGGCAAAAATTGTAAAAAACGTTATTTTGGTATATGTACCGTGTATACATCCATATGCATTGATTAAAAAGCGGTTATTTCAATATTACAAACAGACACTCCAATTTTATTTTTTTGTATAGATTATTATAAATGTGGGAGTAAGTGTAGTTGTCTTACATTTTCATGCTGTCTCTGCTAAACTAATTTAGGTATAAGTGGATAAAAAATATTTCCTGTCGTGAAAATACAGCCTAAACTTAACGAACATACAAATTTATCCTCCCGCTTGTATTCCCCGAAGGTGCCAGGTTCGAAACCCGATTTGGACAAAGTGTTATTGTTTTTCCAGAGGAAATACTTAGTATTAGTATGGCGTCTGAAAATGTGCCCGAAAAATGGCAATAGACTCGCCGCCTATTATGTGGGACCGATGCATACCTGGCGAAATGTGGGTGCAGAAATGCACCTCCGCCTACCCTTTCGGGGAATGCAGGCGTAAGATTATGTATGTATGTATGTAATAGAAGAAGTTGACACAATATTGTGTGCCACAAGCTATTACCATGGGCTAAGGGAATGTAGTTTACAATGGTCGAGTAAAGTCGAGAAGTTGATCCTCACTTTTAATACGGGGTAATCTGTCTGATGAAGTCGTGATAACCTCGAGGTTTAGGCACACGGTCGAGAATCTCGACGGTCGCGGGTTCAAACTCCAGGCACACACCTCTGACTTTTCGAAGTTATGTGTGTATTCACAATGAATTATCACGTGCTTTAACGGTGAAGGAAAACATCGTGATAAAACCTGCACATCTAATAGTTCTTAGAAATTTCTTAGGTGTGTAGTCCGCCAACCCGCACTAGGCCAGCGTGGCGGACTAAGGCCTAAACCCTTTCAGCTGTAGAGAAGGCCCGTGCCCGGCAGTTGGACGTATATGGGCTGATGATGATGATGAATCTGAGCCACGCACTGTACCAAATCATCTGTACGTGACATTTATAATGGGTACATGAAATCACACCTGTATAAACCAGCTGTACAATATTCGTTTGAGCCTTTGTACGTTAAATCAGAATCTGCAAGCCAATTGTTATTATGAAGATATTGTCCTCCATTGTGCCGCTTTGTTTCTGTGATCAAAACACCGTTGTGCCAGTACAAATGGGTAATTAAGAGATACGTACACTCGTTGGGGAAAGGTATTCCTTTGATAACAAGGTAATCATACTAAAGTATTTTAAAATTTAATTATTTAAAACTTCATACACAAAACTGTATATAGCACTTAATGCCTGTGGCATTCTGTAATAGTTTACCTTAGGGTGGTGGAGAGATGAATCATGGTTGGTGTGAAAAAGATACATACACATGTACACCTACTACATACATACATACATAAACTCACGCCTGTATTCCCCGAAGGGGTAGGCAGAGGTGCATTTCTGCACCCACATTTCGCCAGGTATGTATCAGTCCCACGTAATAGGGGGCGAGCCTATTGCCGTTTTTCGGGCACAATTCCAGACTCCGTGCTGCTACTGAGAATTTCCTAATGGAAAAACCCAATAACACTTTGACCGACCCGGGAATCGAACCCAGGACCTCTAGATCGCTCGGCACATACTTGTACCGCGAGACCACGAGGCAGTCACCTACTCATTTAAAAAATATAGATAATTATACGTATATAATAAATACATAAAAATATATATATAAATACATAAATATACTTAACCTCAACAAGATGAGTCTGCCAGTTTATTGAGAAATAAATCTCGCACTCTCATTTTAAAGTTAAGCTTTTAGATGCGTGATTAGTAGAATTCGAAAAACAGTTTTTTTTCCATTGGCTATAACGTATAAGGTACACCGTAAGGTGCAAATCTGCTGTAGAAGAGGCCCGTGCCCAGTAGTGGGACGTAATATGGGCTAATGATGATGATGAAAGTCCGGACGTTGTTCTTCAATGAAATTACTGAATAATATGTGTGATGTCTGATTATCTTTTATCTCTCTTTTATGTATCTATGTATGTATATGTATTTATATGTGTCTATAATTATTTATTTATCTGTGTATATATGTTAGTATATATAAATTTTGATTCTATTTACATATGTATATATATGTATGTATGTATATTTTCATAACCCCCTCTCAGTTGTAGAGGAGGCCCGTGCTCAGCAGTGGGACGTATTTGGGCTGGTGACGATGACGATGTATATTTTATATATTATATTATTTTAACCATTTAATTATTTATGCACCTACCTTTTTTTATCTCTGCATTACCCTGAGGTTGACTGTTAGAGAATGCCTTTGGCATTAAGTCCGCCTCTATACTTATTGTAAAAAAAAATAAAAAAATAGTACTGTAATATACAATATGTAGTGACATAGTGTCATTTTAGTAACGTAAAGTAGTCAGACTAGACCGCATAGAATACTAAAACATATTTAATATATTATATTTTTTATTGTGATATTTTTCCCCGTGAGTTCAAATATAACAACGTAAATAGGACCTTTAATCTCTTATCAAACAAGTTGCAGCAACTACTACTTTACTTCAGCGTTCTAAGACAAACTTAAATTAACCAATATTGTTCATAATTATTAGAATATCTCATTAAAAATGACATAGCCTTCGTATAAATATTTCACTATATTATCGTCCCTTTTCTTTTCATTTCCAGTAACATAAGAGTGACAAAGATAAAAACAGTCTCGGCTTAAAAATAAGGCGAGGAAGAGTTAATAAAACCAACACAAAAATCAAACGAAACTTGACGAAGTGTCGAAGCGTAACAGGAAAGTGTGCGAAAACACGGCTTTTTTGCGAAGCCCTTAAACCCCGGTGTATTTGAGTGATTGAGTTAATGGGTCACTGAGTGAAACAGAGATTAATTTGCTGAGTTATTTCGTCTCTCAGAGATTTGATAAAAAAAAGACAGGTGCATAATTTTTCAAATATGATTTTTCTTGACGGTTTATGTCTCATTTATAATTACGCTTGGTGAAGGATATGCTCGATAAAAAGAATTGTTTTATTCGACACAATTGAATGACGTATTTTTGTTATGACGTTGGAAGATTTCTTACGAAGGTTCCTTTTGCTTTTTTATGCACACTGGCATGACAAATTGACACGACATCTGATAGAGAGAACGACATCATACTACTCGTAGTTACTTATTTTATAGAGTGTTAAGACATTTGAATATACCCAGTTCCATAAGAGTCAGATATGCGTGTCTGGAATTTGAATCTGCGAATATTCTAATTGATCCGATACCATCAAATATATTTGTATATTTTGATACCATAATTTTATTTTTTGTTTTTTTCTTATTCTTATTACTCCATGGCCACCCATTTATTTTTGTTAACTACTATTTCCTGGGTAGTCTGGAAGAGATCGCTAATAGCGATAAGACCGCCCTTTGTGGCACTTTTAGAATTTATTTTAGTTTTATTATATGTTATTCTTGTTTTTGTGGTGTCCAATAAAGAATATTAAATAAATAAAATAAAATAAAATATCGTGACTGTGTCTCGATCAGAAGTGTGGATGCTTTTTTCAGAATGGTCTTAGGTATGGATTCAACCCGCGACTACTGTCTAAGACAGTAATTCCGAAAGTGGTCCAGGTGGACCCCCAGGGGTCCACAGGAGACTCGACGGGGGGCTACGTTGGGTTTGACAAAAAATGGGGGTCCACGATCGTAAGATAGACGGGGTCCATGAAAATGAATTTGGTTTCGAACTAAAATGCTGGCTTGACTTCTCCTATCACCTGTTACTTTACTTGCATATTCCATAATCAGTACAACGCGATTTTTTTTTTTTTGTTTAGTACTAATGTAGCGGCTGTCGAGTCATGTGTTCTGTCTATCTCCACTTCAGCTGCTTGTATGTTATGTATGCATTCTTGATTTTGGTTTTACTTTTTTATATCTTTTTAGCTTTTCCCTGTCTTTCTTTTTAATTCCTATTAAGAAACAGAGGGAGACAGATAAAGAGATGGGAGGATGACCTCAGGAAAATAGCGGGCCCAACATGGACTCGAACAGCAAAAAACAGGACAGAATGGCGATCTTTAGAGGAGGCCTTTGTCAGAAGACAAGTTGAAAAATAAAATGACCGTTTACCGAATCAAAAAAAAAACATTTCATTATATAAGTATTAGTTTAGTTTATAAATTAGCATAACATCTTCTAGTTGATTAATTAATAGTATAATATATAGTAGTTAATAAGTTAATAATTTTAATTAATGTTAAGGTTAAATAAGTAACTCTTGTATAGTAAACTAAGTTCAACAATAAAGGCTTTTTATTTTTTATTTTATTTATTTATTTAATGTTGCGGCAGGGGGTCCACCGGATCCATCAAAATTTGGAAAGTGGTCTATGAAACCCAAGACTTTGGGAACCTCTGGTCTAAGACCTGCAATCGTCTTTCAAATGAACTGTCGCTCACTTATCTTGCGAAATGGGACGGCTTCAAATCCTTACTTCTAAGACATAACAGTTTCTTTAATTCCATCCAGACCGCGACTAAGAGTAATGTTAAACAATAATCGTTAGCCTAAACACCCATTACGGAGTTGTTCGGCACTATTCGTTGTGAAATACTTACCTTTGTTGCGTCTTTCAATTCACTTTAAAGGCTTTTAGATGTCTCCATCAAGTTTTAGTTGGTTTTCGGTAATACGGGATACGACTCTAGGGTTTTTTGAAAGAGATACTTGGAGGGTCAATTTGTTTATTTATTTATAGACTTTTTATTGTACACTAAGAAATAATGAACAAAATAATATAAGGCGATCTTTTAGAGACAACCAAAAAATGGAAATGAAGAAATGATAGAAGGGAAGGTAGTTAATGTGTACAATATAATAATTAATAAGAAAAATAAATACATGTATCTATATATAAATAACTTCCATACCTCTGCGAGATTTGAGATTTGCGAAGATGGAACGATAGTTCAAGTAAATTTTTAAAAGTTAGTAAGTTTTGAATCAGCTTTCTGTTTAAAATGCATCTCTGACTCCCCTTTGAAGATACAACTGTGTGATTTGAAGGTATGCAATTTAGAAAGTGACTTATTTTTGCCATAGCAAACAGCAACGACATAATCTGATGGTTAATTCTCATCTATGGATTAAAAATACAGGAATAAGCGGGAAATGAGTGTGGTTAAACCAAGTACAAGCCTGGATAAACGAAAACAAAAATAATGATCAGTATTAACAGCCCATATACATTCCACTGCTGGGCACGAGCCTCCTCTACCATGGAGAGGGTTTAGGCTTTAGTCCACCACGCTGGCCTCGTGCGGGTTAGACTACACATCCATGAAATTCCATAAGTAAATTCTCAGTAGCAGCGTGTAATCTGGAATTTGTGCCCAAAAAACAATGGTAATAGGCTCGCCCTCTATTACCTGGGACTGATACATACCTGGCGAAATGTAGGTGCATAAATGCATCTTTGTCTACCTTTCAGAGAATACAGGCGTGAGGTTATGTATGTATGTGTTATATCGGATTCAGGTCCTAACCTACATATATTGACCAATAGAAATTGATCACACACTAGTCAATATCAAACTAAACCCTTCGAAGTTATGAACGCAATAAACAGTTGTTAATCCAAGTAGATTAGAGTTTAAGCTGAGATATTGTAGACTTAAGTAAACGATTGTTCGCGTAATAAACGACGATATAGACTGATAAAACTCAAACTAAATGTACATTTTCAATAGCAATTACGTCAGTTTGTTTAGTAATTTTAGAGCTATCGTAATTGTTTTGTTAATATAATAAATTTAACTTGAAGCAATTGTTTTACTAGCTGTTCTTTTAAACGTTGCTCATATAATTGATAATATTACTATACTAATAATGTATACTGCCTCGTGGCCTCGCGGTACAAGTATGTACCGTATGGTCTTGGGTTCGATTCCCGGGTCGGGCAAAGTGTTATTGGGTTTTTCTATTAGGAAATTCTCGGTAACAGAACGGAGTCTGGAAATGTGCCCGAAAAACGGCAACTTTCATATCTTCTCTTACGCGCTCTATCCATCTTTTCTTTGGCCTTCCTCTGCTTGTCCATCCTTCAACAATCATCAGCCCATATATGTCCCACTGCTGGGCACGGGCCTCCTCTACAACTGAGAGGGTTTAGGCCTTAGTCCACCAAGCTGGCCTAGTGCGGGTTGGCGGACTGCACACCTAAGAAATTCCTAAGAACTTTTAGGTGTGCAGGTTTTATCACGATGTTTTCCTTCACCGTTAAAGCAAGTGATAATTCATTGTGAATACACACATAACTTCGAAAAGTCAGAGGTGTGTGCCTGGGGTTTGAACCTGCGACCGCCGAAATTCTCGACCACGCGCCTAAACCTCGAGGCCATCACTGCTCAAAAATCATACTCATATTTTTTTACATACATGAGTTATGCTAGGGAAATTGCGTTTTAAAGCAAAAGAAGTAAAGGTAGTGTCAAACTCTTTAAAAAAATCCCTGTCAGTAAGGAAAGAGCAGGATAAACTGAGTACCTACTGAAGGAAGTCTTGAGACTTTTGAATGAACTGTGATATTAGGGGTAACCGTAAAACATTTTCTGATAGAGAAAGACGTGCTGAACTTTAATACAGACTCACGCATATATTCCCGAAAGGGAAGTCAGGGGTCTATCTCTTCGCCCTTGTTTCGCTAGCTATATTGAAGTTGAATGCAATAGGGGCGAGCGTATTGCCGTTTTTCGGGCACATATCCATACTTTGTGCTTCTGTTTTTGTAATGAAAAAACCTATGGGTAGTATGTTATTATGTTATTATATTTATTTTAATTAATTATATATTAGATGTTTTCATCTCTGCACCACCTAAGGTTCGGCTGAGCGAGAATGTCTAAGGCATTAAGTCAATCTTTATATTGTTTATGTACACACATACATACATAAACTCACGCCTGTATTCCCCAAAGGGTAGGCAAAGGTGCATTTCTGCACCCACATTTCACCAGGTATGTATCAGTCCCAGGTAATAGGTGGCGAGCCTATTGCTGTTTTTCAGACACATTTCGAGACTCCGTGCAGCTACTGAGAATTTCCTAATGGAAAAACCCAATTACACTTCGCCCGACCCGGGAATCGCACTCAGAACCTCTAGATCGCTCAGCACATACTTGTACCGCGAGACCACGATATTGTTTATGTATAAAGCGTAAATAGATAAATAAATAGCTTAGTGCAGGGTCCTTGGTGAATCTGTTTGATATTATGTATATACTTGCACCAAACTGAATCTGTTAAACCGATTGTAAAACTAAATCTGTTTTTGAAATAAATTTATTTATTATTATATTATTAAATAAGATTCGCTCATTTTCAGATTACCTTCGAAACTTTCATATTATATCCTATACACATTTTGTCTACATGAATTTAAAATTATGAAAGCAGAGTCTCAATTCTTTATTAGTTTAGTTACAGTTCGCAATTGGATAGAAAATGGTATAACAACGAAACACTAGACGCATAAATCAAACAATTAATAACACCTAAATCTTCAATTACTGAGAGCCCCTAGAGAGTGTTATATAGGAGTAATACTTATTCTAAGCAATTATTTTGGTAAATATTATTTATGGTCTGCTCCTTTAAATAAAAAAATATATCAAATATATGAGTTTATAAAATGATAAATAAGAGATCGCACATCGGCACATACATGTACCGCGAGACTGCCTCGTGGTCTCGCGGTGCATGTATGTGCCGTGCGATCTGGAGGTCCTGGGTTCGATTCCCGGGCCGGGCAAGGTGTTATTGGGTTTTTCCATTAGGAAGTTCTCAATAGCAGCATGGAGTCTGCGGAGTCTGGAAATGTGCCCGAGAAACGGCAATAGGCTCGCCCCCTATTACGTGGGACTGATGCATACCTGGCGAAATGTGGGTGTAGAAATGCACCTCTGCCTACCCCAACAGGGAATACAGGCGTGAGTTTATGTATTTGTATGTATAAATAAGAGATAATAAGAGAGTAAAGGTGAGATGTTTTTCAGCCATGTCACGGCAAATTTACCACACCGCCTGGTAACCTTAATGGTCAGTGCATTATGATCCAAAAAAGCGACAATTATCTAAATGTCGTTTTGGTCATACCTTTCCCCTAAACAATTATTCTGGCCTTATAGCTAAGAGATTTTCATAGATTCACCCCCTTCGTGGCTCAGAGACGTGGGCTCTATACCTTTAGTACTGTGATTGCTGTCGGGTCGGACTTCAAACGTGGCATCCGACAATCTAGCTCAATAAACAAAGCGCTCAAGTGCATCTTCACATCGATTTTCGCAAGACTGTATAATACCACCCCTATTAAGCCGTGCCATTCGTACCATAATCAAACATAATTGTGGTATGTTCTACCATTAAATCACAATTTGCAGTCGGAGAAAGTCTTATTGAATTTTATAGCTAGAAAAATATAACCAGCGTGGAGACTCCGCATCTGCCTTTTTTTTCAAGAGAGGAAAGCGCCTTAAGATCCCTGTCCGGCACCTCGGGGTAGGCCAAAAAGGGTATGTCGGGTCACCGGCCTTCTAACTCAACGCTTGGAACTATTGTTAGCTTGGCTGAATTTGGTCCCTAACCAAAATGAACAATAGACTCGCCCACCATGGCAAGTAATAATTCTTTTGGCACCTAATAAATGGTTAAGTGGTGTTAAGAAATATTCCTCTGCCTACTTCTTCCCTAGGCTTAAGAGAATATGGCATATATTACGTTCTACTTGTTGCCCGCAACTCCGCATGCGAACATAAGGCTTCAAAAGGATTATTATTTTTTGTTTTTGCCCAATTTTCAATTGCTTCTCCGCCCCTATTAGTTTTAGCGTGATCATATATATGTTATAGCCTTCCTCGATAAATGGGCTATCTAACACTGAAATAATTTTTCAAATCGGACCAGTAGCTTCAGAGATAAGCGCGTTTAAGCAAAGAAATAAACTCTTCAGCTTTATAATATTAGTTTAATTGTATACATTGGATAACAAAAATAACTAGATGGCTTGAATCTTATGACTATGCTATACTAAGAAACACTCAAAGAGCCACAATAACAAATGTCTTTGTCGTATCTTTATTATTCCAGTGTTCTTTCACTCAACAGTCATGGATTAAGACATAAACCGTTCCACCTTGGCAACACTTAATATATTTTGTACAGAATTTTACAGGCAATTTTCCATTTACTCAGAAACATTTCACCCAGTCAGCGTAACAGTAAATATACATTTTAGTATTTTGTTTCACTGGCTACAAATGTACATTTTGTAAGAACGTTTATCTTTTCTTATATTTTGCTCGGTTTTATTATACTTCATAGTGCGAAATTGCTTTTATTTCTAGTTTTGCATAGACTTTAAGCTTATATTGATTTTGTTGCTGCGTATTTTTATTGATTTTCTGCTTATGTCATCTCGTTTGACTTCGCTGATTACTATTCGCTTTATATTTGAACTATTTATTATAATATAAAAGCTAATGTTTAATAATGGCCTCGAGGTCTATGCACGCGATCGTGAATCTTGGCGGTCGCGGGTTCAAACCCCAGGCACACACCTCTGGCTTTTCGAATATATACATACATACAATAAATAAATTTTCTTCGCCGTTGAATTGTTTATGCGATGCGTAAGAAAGGGCCTGGGATTAAGAATAATCATGATTCTTGAGTATAAATACATACATACATACATAAACTCACGCCTGTCTCCCGTTAGGGTAGGCAGAGACTATAGAGCGCCAAATGCCACGGTCCAGACACACCACTTTCGCTTCCTCCACTGACATTATCCTCTTCATGCATGCACGTCGGTTTCACGTGTGTATTCACAATGAATTATTACGTTGTTTAAAGGCGAAGGTTAACCTATTAGTTATAAGGAATTTCTAAGGAGTGTTGTCCGCCAACCCGCACTAGGCCAGCGTGGTGGAATAAGGCCTTAACCCTCTCAGTTGTAGTGGAGGCCCGTGCCCAGCAGTGGGACGTATATGGGCTGATGATGATGATGTTTACTGTCTTGCTAGTTTCGTGGCAAAAATATGTACCGCACCATCTATAGGTCTTAATGAGGGGGCAACGTACCAATCATTCAGCTAAGGTACGGCCTGTGTGGCACCATTGTCCAAACAAGAGCTAGTGAAACGAGAAGCCAAGGGTTGGATTCACGCACAGAGACAAATTTTGTTTTCGTTTGTTAAATCCACAAATATTTGCTACGGGTATGAGTGTTCGTTAGACCGAAAAGTCTCTCTTAGTTTCTGACGCCCACGCTACAAGACTAGTACCTTAGTGTGGGGTCCGAACTTTGCTTCTTGGGTATATTTATTTAACCTACCTATGCAGAAACAGTCGCCATAGCCGAAATCGGTCAGGATGACATCAAACAATATTAATATTTATTTGTATTTATATTCAATAGGCTCGCCCCCTATTACGTGGGACTGATACATACCTGGTGAAATGTGGGTGCATAAATGCACCTCTGCCTACCCCTTCAGGGAATGCAGGCGTGAGGTTGTGTATGTATGTATGTATTTATACTCAAGAATCATGATTATTCTTAATCCCAGGCCCTTTCTTACGCATAGCATAAACAATTCAACGGCGAAGAAAATTTATTCCGTCACAAACATTCTTAGCTGTGACATCATGAATCCCTGTTAACTGAACTTAACGACTGGCCATTGAGCTCATTAATTAAACTGTCCCTTTTATAGCACCGCCTTTTTGTAGGACATTCATTACTTGTCCCTTACTTGTGTTTTTTTTTCTAAAAGAAATTTATTCAGGTGGTTGATGAAATATGGGTTCTGTAATGTCTCTTTCTTCAATTGTTTTGTGGCATCTGTTTTTGGTTGAGGGGTTAACTTGATTTATTTCTTATGGCTGCTTCTGTTACAAATATATATTTGCTGGATGTTCGTATAGACACCTTATTGATGTTATTATAAAATCTATAATTCCAGGGTCCGAATGATTAATGTTTTCGTAGTAGAATATTGTAAGTGGCGGTACTTCCATAGAAGCCCAAACGCCCAGCATGTCCTACAAAATTCCGAATAATAATCTTTAAGCTTTAAATCTTGACATATAAATGAGAATATCCAGACCTCACAATAAACAATTATAAACTAGACATTACACAATTGACGTGTAACGCTTTTGGGCTTCTATGGAAGTACTGCCCCTGATTATTGTTACTCAAACGGTATAAAATACATACATATGATTAGATGTTTTGGCAGCAGATGCTCGTTACTCAGTCATGAAAAATTTATCCGTACATTATTTGCAAGGTTGAGTTACAAATATTTCGTCGTTTAAATTTTCTATCACTTTATACAATTTTTCAGGAAATGTCATAAAAAGTATTTCACTTTATTAATCCTCTATCTTGTGTTTCTAATTGTATAAGCAGAGGTGTTTTCACCATCACCAGCCCATATACGTCCCACTGCTGGGCACGGGCCTCCTCTACAACTGAGAGGGTTTAGGCCGTAGTCTACCACGCTGGCCTAGTGCGGGTTGGCGGACTACACACCTAAGAAATTCCAAAGAACTTTTAGGTGTGCAGGTTTCATCACGATGTTTTCCTTCATCATTAAAGCAAGTGATAATTCATTGTGAATACACACATAACTTCGAAAAGTCAGACGTGTGTGCCTGGGGTTTGAACCCGCGACCGCCGAGATTCTCAATCGCGCGCCTACACATCGAGGCCATCACTTCTTACAAACATACAAATAATACAAACATGATTAAAGAAACAATAAAAGTTAAAATACAGTGCAACAAATAAAAAATAAAATATAAAATAGAATACTCGTAAATAAATAACTTTCCAATAGATAAAATGTATTAGGATATTTTTTTACAAAAACAGAAAGCAAAGGAAGCGATTTCATCGCATCAAGGCTGCAATCCTCGGCGCGGGATAAGAGAATTACCAGTTTTCTCATTCGCTCCAATAGAACGTGTAATGTTGGACCAACTAATCGATCAGTAACTGGGTCGCGCTTATTATATTCAGGGTTCTGTGGGGAATTAGTCCGAATGTATAATATGTAGTGGATTTAGTTTAACTGAGTAGGTATATTTGATTCAAGATGATAAATTCGATAATTCACACTCACGCCTGTAAGAAGTAGGCAGAAGTACATTTCTACATACATACACACAAAAATACATAACCTAACGCCTATATTCCACCAAAGGGTTAGGCAGAGATGCATTTCTGGAATTTAGGGTTGTTACTTTGCGCGACCCGGGAATCGAACTCGGGACCTCCAGATCGCACGGCACATACTTGTGCCGCGAGACCACGAGGCAGTCAAGAATCAGTCAGGAATATAAATATATAAGAAATTCTTTGTGAAGAACACTTAGGGGCAGGAATACATACACGCATAGCTTCTAAAAGTCAGATATAAAACCGCGACCGCCATCTCGATTTTGGTCAATCTTCAAGGCCTTTATGACTTACTAGTTCCATTCAAATTCTATACAGTATTGTAGTGAAAGTCGTGATAGCCTCGAGGTATAGGCACGCGGTTGAGAATCTCGATGGTCGCGGGTTCAAACCCAGGCACACACCACCGACTTTTCGAAGTTATGTGTGTATTCACAAATAATTCTCACACAATAGTTTAACGGTGAAGGAAAACATCGTGATGAAACCTGTAAACCTCGAAGTTCTGAGGAATTTCTTATGTGTGTAGTCCGCTAACCCGCACTAGGCCAGCGTGCTGGAAAAAGGCCTAAACCCTCTCAGTTGTAGAGGTTGTCCAGCAGTGATACATATATGGGCTCTTGATAATTACTATTGTGAAAGTCTTACAACACGACTCGCATACTAAGATGTTAATAATAATGTGTGTTTGCAAGGAGCTCGTAACGTGAACATCTCATGAAAATTATTGCTCGTCCCAAGAGAAATATCCCCGCTACCTCTTTACAATTTAATCACATAATATGAAACTGGTACGAGAAAAATACTCCAGGAAGATACGACACATCATAAACGCAAGTAGTTTTTTAATATATTTTTATACCCAGCAATATTCGACGTAGCTCCAACTTGACAACCCTAGAAAAAATTAACTATGAGAAAGCTAGCTTAGACAGCCCCGTGGAGCAGTTGGTTAGACAGCAGCTTACAAAACGAGAGGCCGCGTATTCGATTCCCGCATCGAGACATATGTTTGTGTGATCCATAGATATTTGCTTCGGGTCTGGGTGTTTGTGAGACTGAAAAGTCTCTCGTAGTTTCTGATACACAAGACTCGTGTCTTAGTATGGGGTCAGAACTCGTGTTTTAGTAAGTTTGTGACTGTAGGGTGTATTTATTGTTATTATTATTAGTGATTGAAAAGTTACAAGAGAATTTCTAGCCTAATTTTTCTACGAGTAGTACCTAAATCATATGATGTGACGTTTTATATTTTGTGATCGAACTAACTTTACTCTGGAGGCAGAGCGTTATTAAAATACTATAATTTTATATACCACAATTCGCTACATGTGCTTTGAGTTTCACATAATATAAGGGGGCTCAAAATAAGAGCGTCCACTACACGTGAAGCGTTTAAAACAAGAGTTCAAAAACTGTTTCTCAAGGAGATATCAGAGGCATCTCGTTGAGTTTTATTCGTATAGGTATACAGGGTGTATTCAGACCGTGATCGGGAACTAAGGCAGGTAATAGCTAAGGTGATTACAAACCCTCTGGCGTTAAAGAAAATTCTGTATAATATATGTATAATATACATATATATATATACATATGTATTATTTATGTATTTATATGTATAAATGTTATGTATGTTATATATGTGTATGTAATAAAATTATCAAAATACACCTACCACGTCTCATCTCTGCACCTCCCAAAGGTACACTGGCAGAAAATGCCTATGGCATTAAGTCCACCTTTATACTGTGAAGTACATATATCAAGCTACAAATAAATAATAAGTGGCGGGCCTATAGAAGTTTTTCCTGACACATTCCTACATTGCGAGCTGCTACTAAGTACTTCCTAATTGAAAACCTATCTTTCCTGACCTGGAAATTATCCTCTTTATTGCACATAAAAAGAAAGAAATGTTTATTGTTACAATGTAGTACATGCAATTATAAACAATATTAAGTACAAAAAGAGTTATAGAAACGTAATTATTGCATATCCACATCGCAACATTTACGATCGACCATGTCTCACATATTACGTCGGAAAACTAAGGCAGTTATTATAAAGTCATCATTATTAAAATGTTTACTTAAAAGAGATACTATAATAATCAAATATAACAATGTACGGAACATAGCCAATCTGTATTGTCTTACCCGACTACGGCAAAGCCAAAGGAGGGTTATGATTTTGACAGGCTATGTATACGTTCATCTGTTCCCTCATAGCTCCTCAGCTACTTATTAGAACTGGACAAATGAGGTATCGTTAGAAGTGTCTTGATTGTCCGATGGTTATAAATGAGGTTATATATGAGGTGTCACTGAAACTAATGTGGTGCCATCTAGCGGTCATAGAGTAATGTGTTAAAAAATAAATTTGAGATAAATATGCCGTGTTTCGTATCATTGGAAAGGGCATTACTTGTACACTAAAAATATATATATGAACTACCATAACACTTAAACGATGCGTGACTACGGGTTTTCAAACTTGACAATGTGTATTGTCCACTGATTAATTTAGTACTATTGTATCGTATCGTATCGTATGACATTATTCTCAAATTGCAACGAAGGCATCTTGGTAGAGTCTATGTGTCGATTATATTGCTTCGTCAGTATCGTTGTTTAATCCTGTATCCTGAAAATCTCGTTGCATACTTTTTTGGCCTCGTTTTTTGTCGTAGTTGTTTTTTTCCGACCTTACGTCAAACGGCGCAATGGAAAGATCCTCGGCACTTTTAAATCACAATGTTAATTAAAAACGAGGCGATTGGCGATCTCATTTACACAGCCTTATGAATTTGCGGCGACTCCGCCATTTCAACTTTGATGTTTGAATTATTTTTCAATCCCCGATTGTTTTCAAGAGGACTTTTTAATTTGAATTGATTTTCGTTATTGGCCGATGGCGGTGGAATTTTAAGTGGTTCGTTATCAACAGGTCCTCTGAACTGGTTAAATGGGATTAATTTTGATAGCCATGGGATTGTTGTTAATTACTTTGGGAAGATATTAACATTTCCTATCAAAGGGAAAAGGATTTCGTCATTGGCTTTTATTTTTTTAATCCTGAGTGGAAAAAAGATGCCACGATTTTTTTCATTTGTCACGGAGATTTAAATGTACACAGTGCAATGTACCTATATGAAAAAATAATTATTGAAAGACACCAGTTTGATTAGAGGCCGCGGGTTCAATCACCGCACCGAGATAAATGTTTGTGTGATCCACAAATATTTGTTTCGGGTCTGGGTGTTTGTGAGACCGAGAAGTCTCTCGTCGTTTTTGATACCCACGACATAAGTTTGGATTTAGAACTAATTATGTGACTGTTGGGTGTATTTATTTATTTATTTACAAACTCAATATGACTTTGTGAGCCTCATTGTTGTATGTGAAATGTTAAGTTTGCAAGGGGTTGACGTAGTCTCAAAATAAAAATCTAAAGACTGTTAAAACACGCATGACTCTTTCCCTTTTTTTATTTATTTATATTTAAAAAGTCTAGTGCAGGCATTTGACCACGATCTCACCTGGTGTTAAGCGACGATGCGGTCGACGATGGAGCATGCCTGTCTAGTAGCAGCCTATTCACATTAGATTTGAATATGTCCAGATTGTATCGTACGCATCGTATCGTATCCCTTTGTCGTTAAAAAACATCCCTTAACTAGTAATACAGATATTCAAGTATGAATAACACCAAAACGCAGATTTTGACCTGTTTGAGGAAGTTGTCATGCGAATTATTGACTTTTTCAAAATTTATTTTGGTAATGTTTGTTTTGTGTCTGAATTGTGAATATTTTAGTATTATAAGCGTTTTGGTACATACTGTTAGCTTTTATTATATTTTTATAATATAAGTAGAATTTGTGAATACACACATAACTTCGAAAAGTCAGAGGTGTGTGCCTGGGGTTTGAACCTGCGACCGTCGAAATTCTCGACCACGCGTCTTAACCTCGAGGCCATCACAAAGAATTATCACTTGCTTTAACGGTGAAGGAAAACATCGTGATGAAACCTGCACACCTAAAAGTTCGTAGGAATTTCTTAGGTGTGTAGTCCGCCAACCCGCACTAGGCCAGCGTGGTGGACTAAGGCCTAAACCATCTCAGTTGTAGAGGAGGCCCGAGCCCAGCAGTGGGACGTATATGGGCTGATGATGATGATGATGATGATGATGAAGTAGAATTTAGAAGACTCCAAGTACCTATTACTATTATATGTTCTATCAAATTGTGGTCTGTCTCTATTAAACACACAAAAAGAAAATATCCGCTACATATTTTTTATAATGTATTTACATAATTTTCCCTACGGTTCCTCTATAAGTTTATTATTGTAGACTACTAAGATGTCTTCCTATCTAGATTTAGTCTGTGACGCGTCCCTGAAAAGTACTGTCTACAGCGCAATAACATTTTATTGAATCGCAAAAAGTAACACTTTGCTCAAGGCACCACTGTAAAGTGCCACTTTTATGTTAAGACTAGGGATAATTTAGCCAAACCGCCCATAACAGGCACTTTGAGAGGCAGCAGGATCGTCTAACCACACCAGTTTTTAAGAAACAAAATGATAAAGATCTTTTATAAGTTTTTAGACAACTTTAGCGTAATGCTGTGCTTCAGCCAGTTATTATTTTTCTACTTAAAACAGTTAAGAATAAACCTTCGGGCTTACTACGGATATCTATATTCGCAGTTACGTGATTTTTGTGCTAACAGAGCTCTTTAAGCATTTTTGTAGGAGCACCATTATTTTTTTTTACTAATAAATATCACGTCTGTATAAGGAGATAAAGAAGAAAGAAAGAAAGGAGAAGAATACACCTACTTACTTGCTTTATCGAAAAACACGATAATGCGAAAATATAAAGTAGAGTTTGATAATAGTTTCTGTGATTTTTAGTTTCACTATTTTAATTCAAATAGATTTTCGATATTTGTATGCTATCATTGCCTTTGCATATGATAGCAATATTATATATTATTTTTTAATAATATTTTATTTAAAATTAAAAGTAATCTTGACTGTATTATTTAAAAAGCAGAGGCACTAAATACATAACTGTATCTACATTTATTATTTTAGATAAGGCCAGCCACAATAATGTTGCTCAATAAAAGATTTAAATAGTGTTTAAAACGTTACCACCATGTCCATTACAATTCTGATTTGCCATAACTCCGCTTTAAAAAACCTCACAAAACCGATACCTACCAGCACAAGACTAGGGCAAGTTCTCAAGTCGCCCGTCGTGCAGCTAATGTCAGTCTTCAAGAAAATGAACACGCATAAAACTCAGCTGGATCTGTTGCAACTAACTTTAGTGCTGGAAAACTGAGTATTACTCAAGTTTTTGATTTACGAGCGTAATGCTCCTAGAATTCAGAAGTGATTAGCGTTTGTGCAAATTTTATAATGGGGAGTATCTTTTTAAAACTACACTTGTATTACTGGTACGGGAAAGTGATAACACCACACCAATACCATAACCATCATCATCATCATCATAATCAGCAGCAGCAGCCTTTCTTAAGTCCACTCCTGGACAAAGGGCTCGAAATATGGCACGCTGCCATTATCACCAAAGTGCGACTTAAAAAATTGTGAGTTGGCGTGAGTCGGTAAAGATTTTTTTAACAGTCTCGTTATTCCTGTTGTACAAACTGGAGTACGTGACTGAGGTTCCGGGTCTATTCCCTAGTTAGATTTTTTTTATTACAAAATATATAAATATACCCAACAGTCACATACATAATTCTGATCCCACTCAACACAAGTATTGTGTCGTTAGTATCTGAAATTACGACAGAATTTTCGGCTTCCCAAACAGACTTGAAATAATATTTTTCAATCCCAGAATCAATTATCTCGGTGCGAGAATCGATCCCTCGGCCTTCCGTTTCAGAAACTAGTGTCTAATCGACTGTTAAAAAATATTTTTTGTAAACAGATTTACGCTAGATAAGATTAATAACCTAGTCTAAAGTAACTTTCTCGTGAACGTCACCCAACTCATTAATAATTTTAATCCTATGCCTGGTTTAAGCCATTACTTGAGTAGTCTGGCCTTTACGATATTATAATGTTACATCAGTTAAAAGGCCAAAGGTTTGATACAATGCTTAGTAAATAGGACGATTACGATTATATTTCAAAAGTCTAAACAGTTATGCTGACTAGTCCAAATCCAAATATATAAAGCGTGTGATACGGTGACGGTGAAGGAAAACATCGTGATGAAACCTGCACCTTAAAGTTCTTAGGAATTTCTTGAGTGTGTAGTCTGCCAACCCGCACTAGGCCAGCGTGGTGGACTAAGGACGTATATGGGCTGATGATGATGATGATGATGTGATACACATGAGAAGGTCTCTTAGAAGGATACGAATTTCTTAATATTTCTTAAAGTGCTGTTGAACATGTAAACGATAACCATGTATAAGGGTACATATTTTTTCCAGTTTGGGAATTGGCTCATGTGGAATTCGTGATAAAATATGAAGCGAAAGATATACGAATATATACACTGTTTAGCCAGCTTAAACTGAGAATAAATATTCTGTCTCAAGGTGGGTACCGCTGCTTTGTAATATGCGTGAATACAGTTGCTTTCTTTCGCTCAAATATATTTTTTAACAACCTTTTGCCCGCGACTCCGTCCGCGTAGACTACAGGGTTGGGTTCAGAAAGAAAATAAGTTGTAGTCTATTTTACTCCACAGAGTCCCATTTATGTACATATCAAAAATCATTCACATCCGCCAAATGATTTAGGCCTGAAAGCGTAACAGACATATAGTTACATATACATAGTTACAGTCGTCTAGACACGTCGTTTCATCATTCTAGCTTCAAAAATGACGAATTTTCATACAAACTTTCATCCCCTATTTTTATTTTACCCCCTTAAAGGTATATTTTTTTACAAACTTTTAATATTTATTTATATCTAATCAACGGCCTAAAAAATAAGTTTCAAGTTTCTAGCTTTAAAAATGACAATACTTCCATACAACATTTCATCTCCCCTTTTAACCTCTTAAACCGTTTTTCCAGGATAAAAAGTAGCCTATGTCCTTTTTCCGACTCTAAACTATCTGTGTACCAAATTTCATTTAAATCGGTTCAGTAGTTTTAGCAGGAAAGCGAGACAGACAGACAGACAGAGTTACTTTCGCATTTATATATATTAGTATGGATTCGGCCGAATACTCAAATTTTTAGTGACATGATTATACGTGGGATCAAACCAAGGTCTTAACGACAAATAAAGTGTGTCGCGTTTCTGAATCAACTTCTGAATTCGACTTTTATCACTTTTCGCACTATGTAAACTACTGATTCAATATCGTAGTCGATCCTTTTTTTGTTGTTTTTTTTTTTTTTTAAATTCTGGCACGGCAAAGTGACTCCACTGTACCTGATGGTAAGCACAGTGGAGAAAAAAGTAATAAAAAAAATTGTATTAATTTTCAAAACACGTCCATTAAAAATCTCCCAAACACTCCGGAGTAAATAACATCAATATACAACGTTAAACGTCTGTCGAAGTACATACATAACAAAGTTCGCTCCGGAAAGTTCCGAGCCAGTCTCAACTAAAGTTGACATCAAAACATCGATGGAACCGAGCGGGATTTTGGAAAGTGTGACAAATATACCCCCAGACGCCAACATTTAATTTTGCTCGTGCGCCCCACCGACCTCAGGAGGGTAACAACTTCTGGAGGCTGAGAGTCTTAATTATTCAGATTTTGAAATTAGAAGGCGTATTTTGTACACCACATTTGTTTGTTTTGAACTTGTTAATGGGCTTAACCGATCTGTAAAGGATAGTGTTTGTGTTAGGTGACGTCAGTTTGTTGACTTAAGAGATTTACGTGTTAGATCTTTTCTGTTTTAGATCTAGGAATAAGGTTAATACATTAGTTAATTAGAGGTTTGCTCATCGGAAAAATTATATTTT
This sequence comes from Hemaris fuciformis, assembly GCA_907164795.1. Taxonomy (NCBI): domain Eukaryota; kingdom Metazoa; phylum Arthropoda; class Insecta; order Lepidoptera; family Sphingidae; genus Hemaris; species Hemaris fuciformis. The sequence continues at coordinate 6,420,876 of OU015454.1, forward strand.
GCCACCAGTTTGCGAAACGAGAGGCCGCGGGTTCGATCTCCGCACCAAGACAAATGTTTGTGTGATCCACAAGTATTTCTTTCAGGTCTGGGTGTTTGTGAGATCGAAAAGTCTCTCGTAGTTTGTGCTACCCAAGACACAAGACTAGTAAGTATCATAATGTGGCGTCAGAACTATGTATGTGACTTTTGGGTGTATTTGTTTAATAATTTAATTTAATTTTTATAGGTTTCTATCAAATTCTCAATACCAATAAGGAGTCTGGAAATAAAAAAAAAAAAAACTTGGAATTGCAGCTCGCAAAAACACGTATAAATACACATCTAACCACTCTTCTGGGTATACCAGCGTGAATATATGTCGGTACGTATGTTATTACTTAAACTATATTAATTGTATACACTCAAACATCTGCAGAAGGCATTCATTTACGTGTCAAGTTGTCACACTCATTAGTAGTGGCGGTTTTTGCAATTTATCTACGTGTCAATATCGCCCATGCAATTTAATATTCTCTAATGAAATTAATTTTCACCTATTGTTTTCGAATGTTAGTGTTGGAGTGGAGACCGCGCTTAGGCAAACGTAGTGTAGGACGACCTGCAGCACGATGCTCCGACGACTTGAGAAAGGTGGCGGGTAACGGATGGATGAGGGCTGCTCAAGACCGGGATGGTTGGCGCTTTCTTGGGGAGGCCTACGTTCAGCAGTGGACGGCGATAGGCTGAGTATATGTATATATATATATTGTTTTCGAAAAGAGTATAAGCCGTGGTTATCTATACAAATAAATAAAATTGGAGTGTCTGTTTGTGATATTGAAATAACCGCTTTTCAATAAATGTATATGGATGTATACACGGTACATAATAACAAAATAACAATTTTTAAAAATTTTGTCTGTCTGTCTGTCTGTTTGTTCCCGCTAATCTCTGAAACGGGTGGACCGATTTTGACGGGACTTTCACTGACAGATAGCTGATGTAATAAGGATTAACTTAGGATACGTACATATAAATAAAAATTGGAGTGTTTATTTGTAATATTGAAATAACCATTTTTTTACTACATGTATATATGAATATATCTATGTATAAACGGTACTATTTTCTTATTAAAAATTAATTTTCCGCGCGGACTAAGTCGCGGGCACAGCTAGTTCACAAAATAAAGCTGGATTAATAGAATCACATATTAAAATCGTTTATTATTTTTATCCTTTCACAATTCACTAGCGCCGATAAGTCAGGTAATTACTCATATTTCATATACGTTGTAATTGCGTCGGCATTGGTACACATTACATTATAACACATACATGTTCAGACGCTACCTCAATGTAGCTTAACAAATCTAACAAGCTTCCAATTAAGATCTGATTCGCTCAACCCTAGTGGAGACTCTTACCATATGAGAAGACGTATATCGGTGATAATAATAATATTGCCTCGTGGTCTCGTGGTACAAGTATGTGCCGTGCGATCTAGAGGTCCTGGGTTCGATTCCCGGGTCGGGCAGAGTGTTATTGGATTTTACTATTAGGAAATTCTCGGTAACAGCACGGAGTCTGGAATTGTGCCCGAAAAACGGCAATAGGCTCGCCCCCTATTACGTGGGACTGATAAATACTTGGCGAAATGTGGGTGCAGAAATGCACCTCTGCCTACCCCTTCGGGGATTATAGGCCTTTTTTTTTTTTTTTTTTTTTTTTCACGCGGGGAAAATCCATTTACGGACCATCCCGCCCCGGAGGGGCGAGGGTGTGTCGGACTCACCGGCGCCTTCCGACCCAGCATGGATGTTACCGCCCGTGAATTTTGCTCGGGCGGCCGCTGGGCCGGGTCCCTACCAAAATCAATGCGCCGTCATACCGACTAAAAACCCCGCGACGGCCACCATCAGCGCATTCAACGAGGCGGCCCCGGAATACCCTGAAGCCAGAGCTATGGATTGACCCGGGACCGCCTCTGCGCGGTGCCAAAAGGCACGCCGACCTGACGCGTGTGGCGTCTTCATCTCGGGGGCCGCCAAGGTAGGGACGGCGGCCCCGTGTGGCCTCTGGGCGCCGGGCTACGTGTTGACCCGGCGCCTCCTACGTCGCCTGTTGCGACGAGCGGGATCGGTCTGCTCCCGATCCCGCTCCGCGCTCTCCTTCTGCGAAATGACACGTTCGCAGAAGGAGAGCATAGCTTTCCACGACCTCCGGCTGCCGACCATGGCGGCGACCACAGTCGGCAGCGAGAGGTCTCTCCCCACGACCGCTACGAGAGCGCTGCGCTCCTCGTCCCAGGCTGGGCACTCCTCAAGCGTGTGCTGGGCCGTGTCCTCACGGCAGTTGCCACAATGGTGGCACACGGCGGTCTCCTCCACTCCGACGATGCGACACAGGTACGCACCGAAGCTGCCGTGCCCGGTGAGCACCTGTGTCAGCCGGAAGGTCGGCGCACCGTGGCGCCTGTCCATCCACTGCTGGAGGACAGGACGCACTGCCGCGACGGTCGCCACGCCAGCACTTGGACTCTCCAGCCTGGAACGCCACTCCTCCACGGCGGCGCTGCGGAGGGAGGCCAACATGGCCTCGACCTCTCTTGGGGCCGGTCTCTGTCCGGTTCGCCGGTACGCCTCCTCCCGCCAGAAGAACACTGACGAGAGGGACTTGGCGTCCAGCCCCCAGGGCAGAGTACCCGCCAAAACGCAGGCCGCCTCGTGCGAAATCGTGCGGTACCCTCTAACGATTCGCTGCGCCACCATACGTTGCGGACGATGCAGCAAGCGGACGCAGCGAGCGCCGAGGGAATTGGCCCACACGGGACACCCGTACAGGGCCATGGACCGCACGACTCCAGCATAAAGGCTACGGCAAGGGAAGCCAGGACCCTCAATGTTGGGCAGCAGGCGACTGAGAGCACCCGCTGCCCGGACCAACTTCGGCGACAACATCTCAAAGTGTGCGCGGAATTTCCACCGACTGTCCAGAATCAGACCTAAGTACTTCATCTGGGAGCCGATGGAAATCCGCACGCCCTCCACCATCAGGTGCGCCTCCGGCGGTGGCCTAGACCGAGGTCCGTGAAAACACAGAGCCTCGGTCTTGTGCAGGGCCACCTGGAGGCCAAGTCGCCGAATCCTGCCCACCACGAGTTCGGTCCCGAACCCGGCGAGCAGGGCGGCCCGCTGTGGGGTCCTGGCCGTCGCTGTCACCAACGTGTCGTCCGCATAGCAGACGACAGCGACGCCCCGAAGGTTGGCACCACGAAGCACCCAGTCGTAACCGATGTTCCACAGGAGCGGCCCGAGAACCGAGCCCTGTGGAACACCGCACGACACCGCCCGACGGTGCCACCCGTCGGCGCCCGGATACACGACGTACCTGTCACACAAGTACGCCTGCACCAGACGCCGAAGGTAGGGCGGAACCTCGTGGTACCGCAGTGCCTCATTGATGCAGGCCCAGGGCATGGTGTTGAATGCGTTGGCGATGTCGAGTGACACCGCCACGACGCACTTGCCCTGAGAAACTGCATTCTCCGCTTGTGCCCTGACCCGCAGGATTGCGTGTACCGTCGACCGACCCCTCCGGAACCCGAACTGGCAATCTGCCAAGTCCGGGCCCGTGCTCTCCAGATGCTCGACGAGGCGCGCGTGCAAGATACGCTCAAAGAGCTTGCACACCTCGTCGAGCAGCACGATGGGCCGGTACGCCGACGGTGACTCTGCGGGTCGCCCCTCTTTCCTCAACAGGACAAGCTTGCCCGTCTTCCACCGCGACGGGAAGCTGCCCTGCTGCAGGCACGCGGAGAACAGGCTGCGGAGCCTCGTACCCAGCGACTCGACGGCGAGCACCCAGACACGTCCAGGTACCCCGTCGAGCCCCGGGGCCGAGTTCTTGCCCCGCAGCCGAAGCACTGCCGCCTCCAGCTCTTCAGGCGACACCTCCGGGATATCCCTTGCCGAATCCAACGACGATGGCGCCGGTGGACGTGGCGCCATCGGTGGAGGAGTGAACTCCTCGGTGGCCGGGAACAAAGCCGCGACGACGTCCTCGACGAGGTCTGCCCGGAGACACTCCGTCAGCGGGGGCGCCCATGGGCGGAGCTTGCTCAACGCCACCCGGTATGGACGCCCCCATGGATCTCTATCGAGAGACCTCCGGGACTCCTCGTAAGCCGCGGCCTTTGCTCGTGCAATGGCCACCCGTAGCGCTCTCTTCGCCCCTCTGTGGAGGCCGTAGAGCAGCCGCTCCTGTTCGTCATCGCCAGGTCGGCGGACCCGACGACGACGGTGCCTGGAGAGTCGGCGTAGCGCAGCCGCGCAAGACGCGCGCAGCTGCGAAAGCTCCGCCGACCACCAGTACACTTGGCGCTTCGCCGGGAGGCGGGTGACCCGGGGCATCGACGCGTCGCAGACGTGCGACATCGCCACCCCGAACCATTCCGCCTCCTCCTCGACCCGCACCGGTCCGTCCGGTACGGGGATCCACGCCTGAACAAGAGCGGCCTCTTCCGCAGCCTCCACATCGAGGCGCTTAGCGGCCCACCGCCGGCCGCCCGTGAATCGGGTAGCGGGACCACCACCGGGCTGGGTAGGGGCCCGGGAAGCAGAGACGCTGTACCGGATGTAACGATGATCGGACAGCGTCTCCTCGTCAACCAGGACCTTCCAGCCCCGGACACGGCGGGCAAGGGCCGGGGTGGCGAACGTTATGTCCACCACCGAACCGCCATTATGCCGCACGCACGTGTCCTCCGACCCCCGATTCAGGACGACCAGCCCGATGGAAATCGCCCATTCCTCCAGGGCCCTACCCCGCGCATCCATCACCGACGAGCCCCAAGCCAAGGACTTGGCGTTGAAGTCGCCGGCGACTAGCACGGGGTGGGACTGGCTGCCTTGCACCACCAGGGCCCCCAGGCGGACCAGAAAGCTCTCGAATTCCGCCAGGGACCTGTTGGGAGAGAAGTACACTCCTACGACCCAAATCCCTCCCAACAAGACCGCCACGCATCCCGAGCCCTTCGCTACTTTTTCGAAGGGCGGGGATCCGGCGGCGCCCCGAGTGATGACGGCCACCAAGCCATCCAGGTCCCCAGCCCAGTCATCCCGGGGAGGGACGGGGATTATAGGCCTGAGGTTATGTATGTATGTATAATAATGTTAATAAAAATATATAAATAAATTATCCAAATATATATTTCCAAGTTATGTATGTATTCACAAATAATTATCACTTGCTTTAACGGTGAAGGTTAACATCGTGAGGAAACTTGCACATCTAAAATTTCTAAGGAATTTCTTAGGTGTGTAGTCCGCCAACCCGCACTAGGCCAGCGTGGTCCACCACTTAGTCCACTAAGGCCTTAACCCTCTCAGTTGTAGAGGAGGCCCGTGCTCAGCAGTGGGACGTATATGGGCCGATGATGATAATATCGGTGATAATGAAAATGTTAATTAAAAAAAATTTCAATTAGCCAAATATATAATTAAATACTACTTCTGATGACAAACGTCAGACAAAATGTCTGGCAATAGCTAGCAACTATAATTCCTTTATTATTATAGTCTTTATATTTTAAGCAGTGATGGCCTCGAGGTTTAGGCGCGCGGTCGAGAATTTCGGCGGTCGCAGGTTCAAACCCCAGGCACACACCTCTGACTTTTCGAAGTTATGTGTGTATTCACAATGAATTATCACTTGCTTTAACGGTGAAGGAAAAAACATCGTGATAAAACCTGCACACCTAAAAGTTCTTAGGAATTTCTTAGGTGTGTAGTCCGCCAACCCGCACTAGGCCAGCGTGGTGGACTAAGGCCTAAACCCACTCAGTTGTAGAGGAGGCCCGTGCCCGGCAGTGGGACGTATATGGGCTGATGATGATAATGTTAACTAAAAAAATGTAAATTACGCAAATATAAATTATTAATACTAATTCTGATGACAAACGTCAGACAAAATGTCTGGCAAAAACTAGCAACTATAAAATTATTTTCATCCACACATATATTTTAAACCGACGTGCTCAAAAACAGTGTATGTACTATCAAAAGAAAAACCATTCTGAGCATAGCCAAGGGGAAAGAACAATCACAAGAATGTAATTCCGAAGCAACGCCACAACGCGGCACTCATCTTCAAAAATATCCTTTATAAAATCCGTTTTTTATACGAACACGGGATTATTTTAAAAGATAAACCCAAGCTTTATCGGAGGCGAGGCACTCGCAAGATTTAATACCATAAAATCTTGATGTAAACAGTCTTAGTGGTGAGACGAGAATTCTTATGAAGGTTTTAGTGGGAGAGCTCTGTTAGATTTTGAAGTCTGAATTTCTGAAGTCGACTATCTCGCAACGCTGTTTTAGGGGGCACTGCTGTTATATTAAACTGTGGGTTTGATATTTTTGCTTAACTGATATGATGGTCCTACGTTCGGATTTTTTAAGTATGCATAAAAGTATGTATGGTTAAAATTTATACTTTTAATCAAAATTGGTTGAAAAATTATGCATTTATTTGTGACTTTAGAATAAGCGTTGAAATTACTCGCAAATTCGTGATGGCCTCGACGTTTAGGCACGCGGTCTAGAATCTCGGTGGTCGCGGGTTCAAGCCCTAGGCACACACCCCTGAATTTGTTAAGTTATGTGTGTATTCAAAATTAATTTTCTCATACTTTAACCGTTTAGGAAAACATCGTGAGGAAACCTGCACAACTAAAAAGTTTTTAGGAATTGTTTAGATGTGTAGTCCGCCAACCCGTACTAGTCCAGTGTAGTGGACTAAGGCCTATACCTTCTTAGTTGAGGAGTAAGCCCAGCAGTTAGACTTATGTGAGCTGATGATTGAAACTAATTAAATTCATATCTTGCTATCTCTCCTTCCACCCACGACACAAGACTTGTATCTTAGTGTGGGGTCAGCACTATGTATGTGACTGTTAGGTGTATTTTACGCAAAAATATATTATATTGGCGGTAATCTTTTCATATCTTTTTACTTTAATAATGCTTAATGTACAGCAATAATAATTAAGGTCATTAAAGAAAAGATTTACAAAAAAAAAACATGCATCCAACAGTCACATACATAGTTCTGACCCCACACTTGTATCCTACAAGTCCTATGTCGTGGGTATCAGAAACTACGAGAGACTTTTCGGTCTCACAAACACCCAGACCCGAAAGAAATATTTGTGGATCACATAAACATTTGTCTCAGTGCGGGGATCGAACCCGCGGCCTTTTGTTTCGCAAGCTGGTGTCTAGCCAACTGCCCCACGGCGCTGTCATAGTGAGCAAACGATTCCATATTCAAAGAAATAAACTTTGTAGGTTTGTTCAAACTTCTTAAACAAGATAAAACTACTGAAAATTTTGTGAATGTAAACTGATTATAAAACTAATCAATTTATAACACATTTAGAGAAGAACAGCAGAGAAGTGGCAAGAGTGGCACGTCGTTTAAAACAGTAATTTATGGAACCATTTAATTCAAGACATCCAGGACAAAGTGTTTTTATTCTTGGCAAGTTTTGTTTACCTAAGCGTAAAAGTTAGTTCAGTCTACCGTCGTGATGTTTTTGTTTGGTAAGCTAATTTGTTCCTTACTTTACGGCTTTAGTTTCAGTCATGACTAATAGTCCACTACTTCATTTCTTTGTTTTCGAAGGACAGCAACGCTCCTACAAAATGTTGATTATGCTTATCGAAATCTGATTGTTTGTTGCTGTTCTTGGACGGCTGGTTTATATCAACCTGACTATATGCAAACATCCTTGCAAAATAAAGGAAAAATCTTTAAATTTGTATTTGTCATTCATTAAGAATTATGAATGCATATAGCGAATACTACTCGTATTCCAGTGTCAATCGTAAAAGTTCCTGTTTTAACAAAACGTGTGTGTAGACCGGCGACACTATAAAATTACTATTAAAATACTAAATATTAAGAATAATAATGCAAATGTTAAGGTAAAAGAAACGTTTCTAGATTCTCTTTAAACTTTATGTTTTGACCAACTGAATTTCTAACAGTACCGAACGGCAAGCTGCAACAAAGCAGTCTAAAGTTGTTCCCGAGGGACTAGCAGGAAGAAGTTTTACACTATTTTATTTTTCGAAAGTTGTCACGGTGCGCATTATTTATGCTTTAATTTTCCAGTTAACGATATCCGATGAGTTTTTTGAAGTTATCTGTAGGAGTGCACTGAGTTTGGTCCCGCGTATCTGTTCAGAAGTACGAAGTAAGTTTGTTTCTTGTCGTTAGTGAGATGAGAATAAAGATTTCCTTTGCATTTATAGCTAGGCTTGGTCTAATTTTATTTTGCTTTTTTTCTATACTTATTTAGGAATTTGTCAACTCAAGTTATGAAGATTATACTTCAATCATCATCATCATCAGCCCTACTACGTCTCACTGCTGAGTACGGGCCTCCTCTACAACTGAGAGGGTTTAGGTGCTGTCAATAATTTTACAAAAAATATAAAATAATTTGTAATAAATAATTTCCATACCATCTAACTTTTTGCAGTAAATGAAAGTATGCACCGTAGGGAGTCTTCATCATGATGTCTGGCCCCTTTGTTACATCACACTTAAGGCTCATGAAACGTGCGTATATATACCTTTGCTTTCTTTTTCTCCAGGGATACAAAGTGGTTATATGTTTTTATCATATTTAGGCTGAAATGGCTACTAAAATAATTTCATTTTTTTTTGTGGTTGCCTCATTGGTCTTGAGGTGTAAGTGTGTGCCGTGCAATCTAGAGGTCCTGGGTTCGATTCTCGGGTCAGGCAATGTGTTATTGGGTTTTTCCGTCAGGAAATTCTCAGTAGCAACACGGACTCTGGAAAAATGTCCGAAAAACGGCAATAGGCTCACTCTCTGTCACGTGGGACTGATGCATGCCGATATGGCGATATGAGGGTGCAGAAATGCATCTCTGCCTACCGCTTCGGGTAATACAGGCGTGAGGTTATGTATGTTTACATATGTATTTCCATTTGAAACATGATTTAGTTTACCAATATTACGATGGTCTTTCTTAAAATTTTATCACTTAGTATTGTGTCTCGCTTCAACTTATACTTACAAATTATAATTTTTTACGCAATAAAGTCGTAACCGACGTATAAAACTAAACCTTCAATGTATGGAGAATGATTAGGTAATACTTATACAACACTGCCCAAATTACGATCAATCGCGAGTAGCACTTAAACTCTATTATACTGGGCTATAAAAACTCAACTCTTTCTTCACAGTCCTCATTGATTATTCGTCTCAGGAATATCTCGTAAAAATCGGCATTAGTTCACACTTAGTCCCACACTTAAAATTCAAGTGGGTGTGTCGTTTTGCATTCCAAATGGGTATTACCTGACTGGCGTGTGTGTTAATGTACTCGCTATTTATATTGGAACTAGTTTAGTATGTGTCACTGTGGAGATCATTGGGAGAGGCCTATGTTCAGCAGTGGCTTCTTATGGCTGATGGATTGGATTAAATAAATCCATACAATAATATTATAAATGCGAAAGTAACTCTGTCTGTCTGTTTGTCTGTATCGCTTTCCTGCTTAAACTACTGAACCGGTTTAAAAGAAATTTAGTACACAGATAGTTTAGAACCTAAGAAAGGACATAGACTACTTTTTATTGCGAAAAAACGGTTTTAAGGGGTTGAAAGGGGGAATGAAAGGTTGTATGGAAGTATTGTCATTTTTGAAGCTAGGAGCTTGAAACTTATTTTTTAGGCTGTTGATTAGATATAAACAAATATGACATTCAAAGTTTGTAAAAAAAAAATACAAACAAGGGGGTAAAATAAAAATAAGAATATAATAGTAAAATAGACTACAACTACAAATAATAAAATAGTATTTAGGAGTATTGACAATAGGTGTATACACCTAAAAGATACCATAAAGTAAAATACAGTGTCAATGTCAACAAACCAAGTTCCTGAACACAAGTCTATTGTTCCATCTAAAATCAAACAGAAAAAAATCAAGAATATTACAATCGAAAACCATGACATGTCCCGGCAAAAAACATGCAGTAAACAAGAATATAAAGCTTAATGATTGCGATGTTATCGCCGTAACAGACAAACAAGTTCATTTTACTATTCAGTGTTACTCGATAGCATTTTATCCACGGTACGTTGGACTGAAATGCCGACGGCCAGGGGTTTTATAGCTATTGAGACTGCCAATATTGGATCCAGCTTCAAAGAGTTCTGTATGAGAGGTTGGAATTAGATTTTGTGTGGTAAGAACTTTATGGTTTGATGCAGCTTTTCAAGAAAAAAGAAATGCGCGAGGGCTTAGAGCATGAAATACAATTCATATGGCTTTGAAATCTTTGGCTACGATGTTGCCTTCTTCCTATAATCTTGTGCCTTTTAATCGTATGACCCTTCTCTTAAGTGACTTCACACATCTGAGAAAACTCTAACTCTTAGGCATATAATTTTTGTCACGATGTTTTCCTTCACCGTTTAGAAGTCTGAACAAATGAATCTAAATGGTTATCGGTACGACGTTAAGCAAGTTACATCATAATACACAAATAAAAAGCAGGAAGTTACTGAATATTCTCTTACACTTGCCAATAAAAATAATATTCAATAGACTTGGAAAGCAAAGGTATCTAGATTGTGACAAACATTGGATCCAATGTCGTCCAAGAAGGAAAGGAGTTGGAAACTTGATATTTGCTGATTAAGTTACTTAAAGTTCTTGGTCAGAGATTGCTATAAATAATATTTTTATGACCAAACAAGCTGGGTGCACTTTAACGTAGATTAAATTTTCTCCATGATATTTGCTTTTTGTAAAAGCTGGTATTGATTTAAGTATAATATATGGATTGTATTTTAACCTACGTGTACGTGAGGCATACACTAATACCCTTTTGCCCAAAGGAGTGGGAGACACGTATTTTCAAACTATGCCATTTAACAATTTTTTACTTATTTCAAGTAGTTGTAATAATATCGGAGCCTTTGTCACTTTTCAGACATTACCAGATTTTGTGCTGCTACTACTTTATAAAAGGAAGACCCAATAACAATGTTGACCCTTAGAGTAGGACTCGGGACATCTCAATCGCACTGGACATACTTATATCACGCGACTATTGAGAAATTCAGTCATTCTGTACAAATGTGATTTCTTGAAAAGAAAATAAAATCGATGAAACGTTATATATTATTTATTATTATTTAAAACTTTTTTGTACACATAAAAATAAGACAAAACATAATATGAAATACAGTAAATTAGATAAGTACAAATGGCGGCCTTATCGCACAAGGCGATCTCTTCCAGGCAACCAGGGATGGACATGTAGGAACAGAAATGCAAGTGTACAAAAATAGTTCTATATAACAGAGAACAATAAAATATATATTTCAATAAAACAGATATACATACAAACATATATATACATACATACATACATACATACATACATAGACATGTCTTAATTTAGTGTGACAAGTAATGATCTATATAGGTTAGGAGCGTTGGAAAGTCGTGGGCTTAATAAACTTTTCCAGGGTAATCCTATCCTTAAATGTATTATTATGAACAATAACGGTGAAGGAATCTTCACAACTAAATGTTCCTAGGATTTTTTATACGTCGCCACACCAGGCCAGCGCTGGTAGACAAATAGCCCATCGCAGTTGTTGAGGCTCATTCCCAGTACTACAATACGGGTTTATATATAAATATAGATTCTAAACCTGGTCTTATTCATGATCGCGCCGGAGTGAAAGGCCAGTTACCCCGACATTCCTACCCCCCTTCCCAGGGCTGGTGGGACTTAAAGCCATTACCAGCTTTTCTCTAAATAAAAAACACTTTAGTCACGCACTGAAAAATACAACTTAAAAATAGACAAAATATCCATCCAAAATCGACCTCCCTGTTGCATTGTGCCAAATCAATCAACGTAGAATACATTGAACGAGATTTATTGAAGCATCCGTGAGCTGACTAATATTTTTAAGCTAAAATATGTTATCGAACGGAAAATAGCGGGAAATCCTGGAGACACCACGCTCGCTTGAGCTTAAATAAGATGTTCTCGCAAGAACATTGTGACGTTTTTGTACCGATGCCTGAAGATAGAAGATGTAGCGTTAGAACTTGAGGATGTTTTAAAAAATCATGCAGATTGTTCTTAAGACTGCTTTGTGGTCTCGCGGCACAAGGATGTGCGTTGCGATATGGAGGTTCGATTCCCGGGGGAAAGTGGTAATAGATTTTTAGATTAGGAAATTCTTAGTAGCAGCACGGAGTCTGGCATTGTGCCTGAAAATCGGTAATTCGCTCGCCCCGTATTACGCGGGTCTCATACATACCTGGTGCACCTAATGCATCTCTGCCTACCCCTTCGGGGAATACAGGCGTGAGAGTATACATGTATGTTTTTAAAATATTTTACTTTAATGTCTTAAAAGTATCAATGTCATTTTTACTACAACTGAGATTTTAGGCTTAAGGCCTTTCTGGCGCAGTATGGGTTAGCAAACACATCCGAGAAATTTCTTTTGGGATCCATTAGGTGTCCTTTCGTATATCGATAAAGTCTTAATTCATTATAAATACCCACATTACTTTAAAAGTCACATCTTAGTAATATTTAACCGTTAGTTATTTCTTTTTCGATGTTACTATTACAACGTTATGAATTATAAAATCACGCACAAATTAATTGTAATAACCATTTATAGATTAACTCCATAGTTCATTTTACATCCCCTTTCTAATCAATTTTACTATGAAACAACTAAATTAGTTTTGCTAGTAGCTATTGACTAAATATACTGTCACTGCTCCAAAATAAACGTGTGAAAAGCCATTGGCTGTGCGTTATTCAAACACTCTGTTACAATTGAAATGGGTGCATCCATGCATTTTGTTGGGGAGATAAATTGTTTTGCAGATTAGCTCAACAACACCAGTCAAAATCAGGATACACGTGAATGCAATGACAATTTAATTTGACATATAACTACAGTTCGTATTTTGGCGGTGAATGAGACTATCAGTGATTCAAAAATGAATGTTAATAAACTTAAAAAAAAAACGACACAATACAACAATGTACATACCTACATACATAACCTTACGCCTCTATTCTCCGAAAGGGTAGGCAAAGTGCATTTCTTCATACACATTTCGCCACGTTAAAGGTAGCGAGCCTATTACCGTTTTTTGGGCATATTTCCAGACTCCATACTGCAACTGAGAATTTTCTAATGGGAAAACCCAGTAACACTGCCCGACCCGAAACGAATCCGGGATCTCTAGGTCGCAAGGCACAAAATTGTCCCGCAATACCACGCGGCAGTCTTTTAACACCAGGGTGAAGTAGCATGAGGTTGAAACGAATAAGGTTATAAACCCTTCTAAGCGACAAACTGTAATATTTATTTTGACAAGGATGACGTCATCGCTTCTCGCAAATCTCTACCTGGATCGCAATGAACATATTATCAGGTACCAATATAGTCACTTCGTCATTCCAGTACAAGTACTAAGAGCTAAATTACTTTACTGTCAAGATAGTCTTTCGTATCTTGTACCACGTACCAGTACACACGAGCTGTGAGCTGTGCAAGGAACCTGTCTGCTCTAAGCAAATGTGAAGGCAACACGCTTTGTGAGTAAATTTTACTTTTAAAGTAACTAGTTTTATTACTGTTGTAGATTGTTCAGTGGAGATCTGATGGATCACTGGGCTATGTTTAATATAAACACTTTTGATCATACTTTACTAAAATTAATTTCATAAATATAAAAGCTCTTTGTCTGTTGCTCTTTCAAGCGAAAACTATTGGACCAGTTTGGATAATTTTTGTATGTAGATAAACAGGACTGCCTCGTGGTCTCGCGGTACAAGTATGTGCCGTGCGATCTAGAGGTCCTGGGTTCGATTCCCGGGTCGGGCAAAGTGTTATTGGGTTTTTCCATTAGGAAATTCTCGGTAACAGCACGGAGTCTGGAAATGTGCCCGAAAAACGGCAATAGGGTCGCCCCCTATTACGTGGGACTGATACATACCTGGCGAAATGTGGGTGCAGAAATGCACCTCTGCCTACCCCTTCGGGGAATACAGGCGTGAGTTTATGTATGTATGTGTAGATAAACAGGACTTTGAGAAAATAATACAAGGTTTACACAGTTTTTAAGTTCTCACAGATTTTAATAACTCTTTACCCGGAAAATTGAACGCAGGACATCTCAATCACACCCTTCAGTTACAGGGCTACAAAAGGACACTTCTCGCCTTAAGATACCGTAGTATCGCCCCAAATGCGCGTGACAGCGACCGAGGGGTTTTGCTCGGTACGCTGGCTTAGGATCTTGGTTAGGGACCCAACTCAGCTAAGCGGACTGCTGTTCCACGCGCCCAGTAGGAAGACCAGAGACACCGACATAACCCTTTCGACCTTCCCCGAGGTACCAAAAGGAGAACTTAAGCCGTTTTCCTCTCGTAAAAAAGAAACTGAACTGAAATGAACTAAGTGTTCCTTTAAATAGAGATTTTTTTATTAGCATATGTACGAATGTTTTTCTGTAGTATTAATGAGTCAAATTCTACTCCTGCCAACAATGAATTACGAAGCAGGTGCTAAAGTAAATTTGATCTCCATTGTAGCATTCAACGTGTTTGTCCCCTGCCCATTATTCATGCATTCTTTGTGTCGCCTCGAAGGTTTTTAATTAAAATAGTTTGTTAAGGCCGCTCGCAAACACTCCTGAGATTCTAAACTTTGTACGTCAGGTAAACAAACCAGAGATTAATTGCAAGAAAGATTGCTTTTATTTGTGTCAACTTTGTTGGAAATTAAGCGCGGATACATAGAGTTGGCGCTCATTGTTGTCTTTGGAATTATTTGTTAAGTTTCTCAGATTTATTGCTGTTTGGTAAAGGGGAAATTATCTATTTGATATCTTCGTGGAGTTAAATACTGAAAATGACAAAGTATATTTCGTGACAAAGTGGAGTCTTTGTGAGATAAAATTATTAGTTATGGAATGAAAATAATTTAGCGGAATGGTGTTATGTGAAACATTCATACTCGTATTTACTAAGATAAATAATGATGGCATGTGAATATATTCAGTCATTTTTATTAAGATTAGTAACAATGGTCTCGAGGCTTAGACGCGCGGCCGATTCGAAGCTCGGCGGTCACGGGTTCAAACCCCAGACAAAGACCTCTAACTTTTCGGAAGTATATTCACAATGAATTATCACATACTTTAACGGTGACGAGACACATCGTGAGAAAATTCAAACAAATTACTTATGTGTGTAGTCTGCCAACCCGCACTTAGCCAGCGTGGTGGACTAAGGCTTAACCACTCTTAACTGTAAAGGAGGCTCGTGTCCAACAGTAGCACATATATGGGCTGATGATGATGATGAGTCAATTTTAATATTTACCACACAGATTGGAAGTGAAGAACAGGTTAGAAACTCAGCAACTAACATAAAGATTTTTATAGCAAAACAGTCCTAAATATTGATCATATAAAGCCCGGCTTTTGTCAAACAAAACTGCCATTAGGTACATAAAATAAGAATATGTAGCACTCGACAATCTAATAAAATTACTTCCATTCGGCTGTATTCATGCTATTTCTGTTCTATTTTGTGGTTGGAAATAAATGAAGACTTTGATGCTCAGAAAACATTCGGTTCAATTGTTTAGAAGAGGAAGGATAGTTATTGCACGTATCAAGTAGACTCACGTACTGAACAGGGCCGTATTAGTGAAATTGAACTATTTTGAAGTAAGCTAAACTTTAGTGTATTAACTATTGAGTTGAAATTGAAATAATCTAAACTTTAGTAATATATATTAAAAAGTCAATTTTTATTCAATTCATAATATGGAAAAAACAAGTGAACTGCGGGGCGCCCTTGTAAATTGCATTAACGATAAATATACATGTTTGAAAACTAAGGCAGGTAATAGTTACGATTATCACAAACACTGGGACACTAGAAAAATCCTTTTTTTTTATAAATTTTGACGGTTATAAAAAAAACGGATATAGAGGCGTGAGGCTATGTATGTATGTATGATGTATGTTTGTATATATCAAATAACCACAATAACAGGAGCCCCTCAATTGTCGCAGCGTCAACAAATAACACACTCTTGACCTGATTAAATTGGGCAATTCAAGTGCGGCCCTGTGTGAGCAGGGAACGTACCCGTTTGACCGCGGGGCAATTTTTCGCACTATTTCACCTGTCTGGAGCAACACTCGCCCGTTTTTACGGTTACATTGAACTGTTACAACTGAATACGGTATAAATAGAGCACAATGTACAACAATGTATGCTCCTTTTTAAGTAGTTAAAGTGTTTCATTTCATTTTTATAATGTTATACTTGATCATTCCATGATAGATGTCAGTATTTATTTATTACCACGTCGGTCCCAAGGCATTAGTATGTGCTGTGGTATACAGAGGTTCCGGTTTGATTCCCGGATCAGGTAGTATTATTGGGTTGGTTTTGCCATTGGGAAATTAAACTAGCAGCGCTAATCTAGCAATTTTTAGGGTAGAAAAACGGGTATAGCAATTTTTTTCCAGCACTAATTGGTTAATGTAATAGACCAGTCCTTTTTATGGGACTTAAAATACACAAAAATTTTTTTTGTAAAATAAATGTGTATATACAGATAAATATATACATACATGATATCACTTCTAGAATAACTAAGGCATCGATTTTTTAGATGAGGTCTCACTTAAGGAATATAGGTCAGTGTACTGTTTGTGCTTGCTGATTAGTCGATGCCGATATATCTAGTTTGATGGGACTGTGGCAAAGTTGTTTATTTACCAATAATACCGACCCAAGAGAAATTAGCCCTTATTACTTCACGAAAAGTGTGATGCACACTATCGTATCCCTTCAATCATGTTTCAATGTTTGTGTTTCAATAATTTGGACACATTTGAAGATTTTGTGCTCCTACCGAGAATTTCCTAATAAAACAACGTGATAAAACCTTGGCCAAACGGAAAATCGAAATAGTTGTGTAGTCCGCCAACCCGCACTAAGCCAGCATGATGGACTAAGGCCTAAACCCTCTTAGTTGAAGAGGCCCGTGCCTAGCAGTGGGACGTACCTATATGGGCTGATGATGATGACCATTGCAACTACGATAAAATTATCCGCTGCAGTACCAGTATAAAAGTTTTTTTTTAATAATAATAAAGTATTTATTGGGCAAAAAGTTTTACAATTGTTTTTATGAATATATATATTTATATATTTTATGAATATATTGTAACGAAGGTGTAAATGCTTCCTAAATTATCATGAAACATACATAAACCAAATTCTATACCATCCAAGTCGTCACAGAAACTATTATACCAAGTCACAGACAGCGTTGAAAAAGAACAACAAAATGTGCGGTATTGTGGTAGAAATAAAACAATTTGGTGAGACCGCGAGCGTGAGACCGCCCGAAATATAATTTAGCATACATAGTTCCCTCATGAAAAGAGTTTATCTTGAAGACGCGTAAAATTCAAGAGCCAGGGCACTGTCACGGCAAATACAAGTTATGTTTGCTGAATAAATAAAACATTAAATTACGGCGCGCTGTTATTCATAGTCTTGAAATGTTTCGGGGAATAGGAAGTTTTTATCATGTGTGATTTTTACGTAAGGGTGTTCTAGTAGTTTTATCGGTAGGTTGGTTGGTAAATGGGTGATAATGTAAATGGTGTGACTGTTTAACGGAAAGAGCGTATTTTCAAAGATTTTTTTTGTATCGTTGTTTCACAAATTCATTAAAAATGCGTACTCTCACAAACATTTATGGAACATTGACAAATATTTATAGGACTTACAAATAATGCAAAGTTAATTTCTTATAAAGTCTCCGATTTTTAACTATCTCATTTTGGAGGAACAAAATAGTGTGTATATTGAATATATTATGTATATCTATTTTTTCTCTTCCCATGTGAATTGCACGTTAAATGACTGTATATATATAAAAAAAATATATATACCACAATATGTTCGCCTTGAGCTAGCTTAACAAACAAACGAAAAAAAAAACAAAACCAGAAAACAAGGTGCAATTACCGTTCGCATTAATTTGGACGAATATCCGAACGCATCGGTAGATCATGCGATATGTTAATTGGGACATTGGTACTCGTATCACGGTCGCAATTAGCGCAAGCATTGATTTTTGACTAATGGGTTACAATGGCGGATGGAATTTTATAATAATAACGTTCGATTAATGATGCGGTTGATAACGCCGATAATGTCGCAAACGGATACATGTAAAAACAAAATTTAATTTAATAGATAAAACATTACTCTATAACAGAACCGAATTGGTTAAATAGCGGTTGCCAATTCAATATAAAGTATTACCATACCTGTTATATAAAAAAGTCGTGATGGCCTCGAGGTTTAGGCACGCGGTCGAGAATCTCAACGGTCGCGGGTTCAAACCCCAGGCACACGCCTCTGACTTTTCGAAGTTATGTGTGTATTCACATTGAATTATCACGTACTTTAACGGTGAAGGAAAACATCGTGAGGAAATCTGCACCTCTAAAAGTTCTTAGGAATTTCTTGGGTGTGTAGTCCGCGCCAAACCGCACTAGGCCAGCGTGGCGGACTAAGGCCTAAACCCTCTCAGTTGTAGAGGAGGCTCGTGCCCAGCAGCGGGACGTACATAACAGCTCGCACTTTAGGTTTCATTTATCCATTAAATATCACAAAGTTATTTATCCGCGGTGCATTAATTGCGTCTAGTTTTACCAATCGTATTATTTTTTATGTGAGGGTGAAACCTCCGGTAAGTTAAGAACCATGAAAACCCTGCAGTAAACTGTTAGAATAAATTAAGAACTTGGCATACTTAAGACAAAGCGACAACTTAAGAACGGCTATTTTTCCCTCAAAAATCCTAAAGAAGTCCACAAACAAAGGTTCGCTTATAAATGAGTTAAATAAATCATTTCATTGTTTAAAAGTTTCGTGTAACCATGCCGATTTTGGGAGGCGCGTTTATCCATTAGCCAACGTCGTTTGTCATGACAATCCGCACGGGCAGAGCTACATCCATTAATGTTCGGTTAACCATCTCATTAGTGCGCGTTAGATTTGGAATTATGCGTGTTGCGACGACCGTTGATTTTATGGAAGAGGCATAAATTTAATAGGCTATTGGGCTGATCGGCTTACAAGCGTAATTATGTTCTGTTACGTTGTAACAAGTTTATAAACATAAAATAAATACAAATAATAACTACATACAAACAAACAAATAACCCGTTGTTACAATTGAATGCAAACCGCGCGCTTTAACTAGCGATATCATCACAACGACCATATAAGGTATTCGTCGGTGCCGGAAATCAAATTATTTCTAGAACGTCGGATAGTAAACGCCACAGCCAGAAATTTCGAGAAAAAATACAATAGCGATCGACGGTTCAACTTCCTACGAACTATTCCATCTCGCTCGATTCTATAATTACTATCTCAGTCCCACAGGGATTTACAAAAATATAGAGGGTAGTCGTGACGTGTCTTGCTTCGGTTGTACCGTTCTTTCCATATCTCTGTCTCATGTCATACGGAACAATCTAGAATCTGACAGTACGCATTGTCGCCTCAGGAAGGAAATAGGCCCACCACCGAACCGATATGTACCTATATAAGGACGAATTCGCGGAGAGAGAATGAGAAATTCCGACGCCAGAGAGTTGTGATTAGTTCGCATTTTTTAAACAGTAGTAAAATCAGTGCTATACTAAAACGAAAAAGAAATTAAAAGCGGATCGCATCATTTTCAACCCCCTTGGTAAGTTTAATATATTTAATTCCAATATTGGCTTGGTTGCTGTTAACTAGTTTTTCGTGTCTGGATTAATTTGATTACTATTCAACAAGTGATTTCTTCAACCTTTTAATAGTGCAAAAATTGCTATGGCTATATATATTTCTTGATAGTGGTATAACAACGTAACGTAATGCGACTGTGAGTATCTTAAAATTGGTAAAATATAACTTACCTTTTTATTTTTCCGATGAGTTTCAAATATGTTTCGCCGCGGTATTTTTCTTCATTAACATTCTATTATACCTAATATTAATTTAGTCCAAATCAATATGGCCGCGATAATTAATTCCCACTGTGTTCCACGCGTATGTTGTTAATATCGGTGGCTGGTGTATTATCTTAATAAGAACTTTATTATCTTAAAATATATTTCCAAATTTAAATATAAGTATTCTATTAAAAATTGCCACCGAATAATTGTATTAGTTTGCTTAGACTTTAAAGCCAGTTAAATTTTTATAATTGTGTAAAGTTATATATAAACTATATTTCCTCCTATTAGTTCAAATAATGTAATACACACACATAGCTGTGAGATTTATTTTCTAGATTAGCGTGATGTTAAGATAAGAGAAATTTCTCGATGTACCGGCGAAATAAATATCGAAGGTCATTGTTTCACTCGTAGTATTCATGTGTAGCTACCTGTACTTGTGTTTAAGTGTAACTATTTCTTTTGTACTCATCGCGTAATGGAATGGTGATCGTCCGGCATATAAACAGTTGGGGTTTGATCCTGGGTTGGGTAATTTAAATAATAATTATTAATTATATTGGCATTTGACATTTAACTATGTTTCGTTTAATTATTTTTTTATTTTTTTTATTTTTTTTTACAACCGGACCTAAATGTCGCCACTCCATTCCGCTATTTTTTAATTGCTTCACGAAAGATGCCGACGCCCATTCCTGGTCTCGTCTAGTGCCTGGGTGTCGGATCTTTCGCGCTACAAGTGTCGTTTCGACGCGTTCCAGGAAACTGGGGGTTCTCCGTTCGGGTTGAGAAATACGAGCTGCACGTTCACGACTCGGATTGAGAACTACGAGCTGCAAGTCCACAGTACGTTTGTGAACGACAGCTGCACGTACTAGTACGGACTGTACCAACGGGCAACGCTTCTGCCCACCGACTCCAGCAGACCCCTGCGGCTGAGGGCCTTCCGATATATCACCGAAGACCCCTCCACGCGTCACGGGATCGAAAGACCGAAGTTAAGTCCCCAGTGCACATAGGGTTTTATTGGGACCAGAAAGCTTTCCTGTGCCAAGAATCCACCCCCCTGGGTGTAGTCATAAATATAGAATTTTTATTTTATTTTTTTTTTTAATAAATTGATTATTTTGTAATTGTTTTTTTTTATTGTTCCCGCCGTCAGGCGGTCGTAACAAGTGGCGCCCACTATATAAAAGGCAAGGCACAGGGAAGTTTTTTTGTACTCTTTTGGTGTCGGTATTTTTCAACTCCAGGTGGTAAGCCTTTGCGGACGAGGCTGAACGGGGAGGTACCACCGACCCGTTTCTCCTTAAAGAGGAACGGGTAGCCGATTCTTGTCTTCTGGCTCCGCCGGGTAATCAAATACCATCTCAGATTACCCACACATACGCGTGTGTTTCACAGTGGGCATTATACAAATTATTGACTCCGACATTTTTGTTTTGCACAGTCGGGCAACATCAAGTATTTTTTTTTCTACAACATTGTGTCATTTTTTTATAACATTCCATTCTGATACATTCTGTGCATTTACATTTTATGTTAGCATTTGTATTTTGCATTTGTGTTTGTGCGTAATTCACATTTCTTTTCAGAGATTTTTTTTATTTGTGCATTTATTGCATTCATTTTTTATTGTTGCATATCTTTATTGTTTTGTAATTTTAATTCTTTTTTGCTCTGAATAGATAATAGCGGTTACGTACATTATTTTACATCGTTCTTAATATATATTTTTTTAACATAACATTGCCCACAATCGTGTCACATTCCGTCGCGTATTGTTTCAGTTCACTATTGTAATTTAAATACATCGTCTCACAAAATATTAATTAATTAACTTTCATACATATAGCTGTCCCACAATATATTAAGATATTTTAACTTCATTTTTGAACTTAGTCAATTCTCTAAAAATAATTTTCCTTTAAAATGGACCGTAACATTAAATATTTACATTTAACTAAATCGGAGCTCACGTATGAAGTAGCCATACGCGGTTTAGAACCTAAAGAAAAGGTTGAGGATCTTAGAGTGCAAATTAATAAAATTGTTTCGGAATATCCTGCGGACGCGGTTTTTGACTCATGCTATGACATAGAAACAGACATTAAAGAAGTTAACGCAACTATTAGCAAAATATTAACAAACTTAGATACTTTAGATAATAACCCGGATAATAAACCAGTTTTAGATCGTACTCGCTCGTTAATTAATCACATTTACTTCCGTTTAAAAAGAATAGAAAAACCAACAAAAGAAAATTTATTAACACTTTTTGAAGATACCGTTAAACAGTTTAATGACCTCCAAATTAGATTTAATAAATTAAAAAACAAACCGTTAGTAGTAAAAACTTCTGTTCAGGATAGTTTAAATGTACCAAATAGTCCGTACGAGAGCAGGGAAACAACTCTTACAAACACGGAAGTAGGTTGCGATAGGACTTCGCTTTCAGAAATTCTGAAGACAAAATATGACGGCAAATCCTGCGTACGCGCTTTTATTGCTCGCTTAGAAGAGCTCAAGTTAGCACGAAATATTTCGGACGAGCGAATGATGCGTTTAGCGCCAGAAATTTTCACCGGGGAAGCCTTGCATTGGCTTAGAAGCGTAAGGGATGGCATAGGTTCGTGGCATGAACTGCTATCATTGCTGAGAACGGACTTCGACACTTTTGACTTCGATTATAAAATGATGGACGAGATCCGTTCGCGAAGCCAAGGCGAAGAGGAAAACATAACTATTTACTTAGCAATTATTCACGGTATGTTTTCACGACTTTCCGGACCGGTGCCAGAGGCGGATAAACTAGAAATAATTCTTCACAATATTAGGCCATGTTACGCGGGAGTTTTGGCTACGAATCCGAACATTTCTAGCATTTCCGAATTACGAGAAGTCTGCAGAAACTATGAAAGAATTAACGCTCGGTATTCCAACTTCAAAGAACCTTCTTGTAACCCTGGTTGTTCATTAGCACCAGAATTTAATTATCTTTCAATTCGAACAAACAAAATAAATATAATCCAAATAGGTTAGCTTCGTTAAATTCAAATAAAAAATATTGTTTTAAATGTGGCCTTCGGGACCACACTACTTTTACTTGCCCTAGGTGCAATTCCAAGAAAAAACCGTTCGTGAGTCCTTTCCAGTGTTACAGATGCGGCGAACGCGGTTATAAAGTTACAGATTGCCCCAAATGTAAGGATAAATATAGCCCACCTTCTAAAGTCCTTCAGACAAAAACTAATAGTAATAATAAAAATATAAATAACCCAAAAAACTAGCTATGGAAAGTTGCAGTCAGTTTAACTTCGACCAGAAAGACTGGGCCAACTGGCTGACAACTATAAAAAATTTCTTTCGCACATTCAAGGTCGCTACTATTTTTAATAAATTACCTTTCAAAGATCCTCGTCCTTATGTTACGGTTTCAATTGCTAATTATCCTAACTTCAAATATTTAGGTCTCTTAGATTCGGGTTCAGCTATTACCATTTTAGGGAATAATTCCCATTTACAACTTTTAAAAGCAGGGTTCATGTTGAACTCTGCTGATATATTAACAGTTACGACTGCAGGCGGTCAGTCTTATCGTTCAATTGGAAATATTTTGTTACCTATAGTTTTCGAAAATATAGTTAAAATTTTAAACGTTCACGTCATACCAGAAATAGATTCGTATTTAATTCTTGGCATTGATTTTTGGAAAAAATTTAATATTTGTCCAAAATATTTACCTAACTTAGATTTTATCAGTCACACAGACCCTAAAGTTTATAATATTACAACGTCTTCTACTTCCTTACTAGGTCTTCATTCCTACGACACGTTAGAGCCATCAGAAAAAATAATCGCGAACAGCGTAATTGAACAATTTAAAAATATCTCTTTTGAACGTATAGGTTTAGGCAGAACGTCCCTAATTACCCATAGGATCGATACAGGAGACGCACTTCCTATTAGGCAGCGCTCGTATAGGTTGTCGCCGGAAAAACAAAAAATCGTATCAGAGCAGGTAGACGAAATGTTGAAACTCGGCGTAATTTCGCCAGGCGAGAGTCCGTGGTCTTCCCCTGTCATAGTAGTAGAGAAAAAAGAGGGTAAACCTCGGGTATGCCTAGACAGTAGGAAACTTAACTCAGTCACCAAAAAAGACGCCTATAGCCTACCGTATATATCCGAGATCTTAGACAATCTTAGAGACGCTCGTTTCCTGTCTTCGATTGACCTGTCAAAATCTTTTTGGCAGATTCCATTGGATAAAAAGGACAGAGAGAAGACTAGTTTTTACGTTCCGGGTCGTGGTACTTTCATGTTTAATGTAATGCCTTTTGGGTTGACCAATGCGCCAGCTACACAACAAAGATTAGTGGATACCTTATTTGGACCGGAGTTCGAGCACAAAGTCTTCTGTTACTTAGATGACGTTATAGTAATTAGCGAATCGTTCCAGGATCACGTGTCCCTACTGCTGCGCGTATTGGAAAAACTTAAAAAAGCTAATTTATCAGTTAACTTCGAAAAATGTCAACTTTTTAGGGATAGCTTAAAGTATTTGGGCTATGTGGTTGACGCTGAAGGTCTCCGTACAGACCCACTGAAGGTGGAAGCCATTCTCAACTTCCCAACACCAACCACGAAAAAAGATGTGAAGAGATTCTTAGGAACCGCGTCTTGGTACAGACGTTTTATACCAAATTTCAGCACCATTGCGGGCCCTCTGAACTCTCTAACATCAACTAAGAAGTGTGCTCCACCCTTCAGATGGTCAGCGGAAGCGGAAGCGGCATTCACAACACTCAAATCATGTTTGGTCACAGCACCGGTTTTATGCTGCCCTAATTACGACCTTCCTTTCGAAGTTCACACAGACGCCAGTAATTTTGGGTTAGGCGCTATGCTCACCCAAAATATAGATGGCGTTGACCGCCCTATAGCATTCAGGAGCCGCTCTTTAACGGGTCCTGAACGTAACTATAGCGTTACAGAGAGGGAAACTCTGGCTGTGCTGGACGCTCTCGAGCACTGGCGCTGTTATTTAGAGAATGGTAAGTGTTTTACGGTTTACACTGACCATTCAGCATTAAAATGGTTTTTAACCTTGTCCAACCCTACGGGTCGTCTCGCCCGCTGGGGTCTGAGGCTTTCTGCCTTTAATTTCTTTATCAAACACCGTAAAGGTAAAGATAATGTAATTCCAGATGCATTATCTAGAGCAGTACCAGTAGCAGAAATTAGTGCCACGAGTCATCGCAGTTACATTACCAAGGACGATTGGTATCTTAACATCTTAAACGGTTGCGTAAGTTCGCCTACTAGTTTCCCGAACTACGTGGTGACGAATGGGAAATTGTATCGTTTCTCGAAGGGTAACAGCCCACTTACATCCGAATTCGAATGGAAGGAAGTTGTTCCTAAAGAACATCGTGAAACGATACTTAAAAACAACCATTCTGACCCCACTGCGGGACATATGGGAATTTTTAAAACTTACCAAAGACTTAAGTTACGCTATTATTGGCCTGGTATGTACGGCGATACTGCTAAATTTGTGACAGCTTGCGATACATGTACTGCATATAAATCTCCTACCCATACTACCCTTGGTCCACTAGGTAGGCCTAAGGAGTGTAGCAGGCCATTTCAAATGATCTCTGTAGATCTAGTAGGTCCTCTACCAGTTTCCCGTAAGCAGAACGCTTATATATTAGTAGTTTGTTGTTGTTTTTCTAAATATTGTTTACTATTCCCCCTAAGGAGAGCTACGGCAGCAAATGTCGTCAAATGTTTAGAAGAAGGCGTTTTCCTAGTGCATGGCATTCCACAGTTGGTTTTGCAGGACAATGGAGTGCAATTCATTAGTCGTGAATTAGCTAAACTATACGAATATTATAAAATTCCAAAAGTGCAATTCACGCCTAAATACACGCCCCAAGTAAACACTGTGGAACGTTATAATAGAACATTAATCACCTCCATATCAACTTTTGTAAAAGATGACCACAGAACTTGGGATGTAAACTTACCAAAGATACAGTTTGCTATGAATAGTGCCGTTAACGAGGTAACCAAATTCACACCGGCGTTTCTAGTGTACGGCAGAGAACTTGTACCATGCGGGTCGCATTATTCTACAGATGTAGACCCAAGTGATCTGGTGCTCTCGCCACGCGACGAATACGCGGGAAACCTCGGGTGTTTGGCAAAAATATTCGACAAAGTCCAACTGTCTCTGTATAACAGCCATGTCAAAAGCTCGCGACATTATAACTTACGCAGAAAACCCGTAGACTTTAACGTAGGAGACATAGTATGGAAACGGTGCTATTTCCAAAGCGATAAGGATGCTCACTTCGCGAAAAAACTAGCTCCGAAATTCTTGAAATGCAAAATAGTAGCCAAGCGCTCCCCATTAGTCTACACCGTCGAAGATATGTCTGGGAATAATTTAGGAAACTGGCACATCAAGGATTTTAAGCTACACTCCTCTCCTTCGTAATTTTTTTTTGTATGATATCACACTTTTATAGTGTCTATAAAGTTACTTGTTATGTTATATTCACGCGGATTATACACGTTGGATTTATTTTATCATTTGTGTTATGTTTCGCGGGTTCGACTCATATATTTTTTTTATTTTATTTATAGTTGTTAATCAATAGTATGATGATTATATTAGCATTCGTTTATTTTATAATGTATCGGCAAATAATTAATTCAATATTAGTCTGTTCGTTAATCGATTATGTTTGTCTTTAGCGGATTAAAATAAGCCTACACGAATTTTGATGTTTTGATTGGGAGTTTTGTTTTAGTGTTGTATGACTTCTTTATAGGTCTACAAACATTTTAATTGCGTTTTGCAATTTTTTTTAGCGGAGTATGACAGTTTCTTGGTATAGGTCTACTCGTCTGCTGTTTTTTTTTTCGTTACAGCGGGTCGTGACTGTAACAAATTCGCTAAAGACTAGACATACTCACAATGCCGCTTAGTTTATTTAATTTTGTTTTTATTAATTGTTCATATATTATCATAGTCGTCACCGTTAACAGTTCAATACTTGTTTACCTTGATACGTACCTAGTGTTTCGGAACATTGGTTAATTTTTTTCCTTTTTTTTTTACAATATTTTTTTTTATTAAAAAGTTATTGCGTTTCGGTCTCTGTCTACGTTTGTCTTTGATGAATTAAAATAAGCCTACACGGAGTTTGATGTTTAGTTGGGAGATATTTTTTTATTTTTTTGCGTTTTGCGCATTTATGGCGGGTTGCGACCTCTTGTATAGGTCTGATTCGTTTTGTTGTTTTGCGTTCTGCGCGTATAGAGCGGGTTGTGACTCTTTAAATAAGCCTACACTAATTTTCTCGTTAGAGCGGGTTGTGACTCTTTAAATAAGCCTACACTAATTTTCTCGTTACAGCGGGTCGTGACTGTAACAAATTCATCAAAGACCAAATGTATTCCACAGTGCCGATTTCGTCCGAATGTTTCATGTTACAGTATTTTCCCTCTTAGATGCTCTTTGTCATGCAGTGCTGTTCTTGAGTCCAATCTTATAATAGATTTGTACTCTAGTTGTATGGTAGTCTGTTGATAATTATAGAATTCTTCAGACAAATGTGACAGGTCGTATGCAAGGTCGCATGGTAGGTATTTGTTAGTGGATGTATGAAAGTGAGACAGTTACTGGGCGGTTCTATCCTTCTTAGGCGCTTGCCGCAGCGGATTTTACTACGTAAAATCCTTTCTCTGGGAGAGGGGGTATTGTTACGTTGTAACAAGTTTATAAACATAAAATAAATACAAATAATAACTACATACAAACAAACAAATAACCCGTTGTTACAATTGAATGCAAACCGCGCGCTTTAACTAGCGATATCATCACAACGACCATATAAGGTATTCGTCGGTGCCGGAAATCAAATTATTTCTAGAACGTCGGATAGTAAACGCCACAGCCAGAAATTTCGAGAAAAAATACAATAGCGATCGACGGTTCAACTTCCTACGAACTATTCCATCTCGCTCGATTCTATAATTACTATCTCAGTCCCACAGGGATTTACAAAAATATAGAGGGTAGTCGTGACGTGTCTTGCTTCGGTTGTACCGTTCTTTCCATATCTCTGTCTCATGTCATACGGAACAATCTAGAATCTGACAGTACGCATTGTCGCCTCAGGAAGGAAATAGGCCCACCACCGAACCGATATGTACCTATATAAGGACGAATTCGCGGAGAGAGAATGAGAAATTCCGACGCCAGAGAGTTGTGATTAGTTCGCATTTTTTAAACAGTAGTAAAATCAGTGCTATACTAAAACGAAAAAGAAATTAAAAGCGGATCGCATCATTTTCAACCCCCTTGGTAAGTTTAATATATTTAATTCCAATATTGGCTTGGTTGCTGTTAACTAGTTTTTCGTGTCTGGATTAATTGATTACTATTCAACAAGTGATTTCTTCAACCTTTTAATAGTGCAAAAATTGCTATGGCTATATATATTTCTTGATAGTGGTATAACAACGTAACGTAATGCGACTGTGAGTATCTTAAAATTGGTAAAATATAACTTACCTTTTTATTTTTCCGATGAGTTTCAAATATGTTTCGCCGCGGTATTTTTCTTCATTAACATTCTATTATACCTAATATTAATTTAGTCCAAATCAATATGGCCGCGATAATTAATTCCCACTGTGTTCCACGCGTATGTTGTTAATATCGGTGGCTGGTGTATTATCTTAATAAGAACTTTATTATCTTAAAATATATTTCCAAATTTAAATATAAGTATTCTATTAAAAATTGCCACCGAATAATTGTATTAGTTTGCTTAGACTTTAAAGCCAGTTAAATTTTTATAATTGTGTAAAGTTATATATAAACTATATTTCCTCCTATTAGTTCAAATAATGTAATACACACACATAGCTGTGAGATTTATTTTCTAGATTAGCGTGATGTTAAGATAAGAGAAATTTCTCGATGTACCGGCGAAATAAATATCGAAGGTCATTGTTTCACTCGTAGTATTCATGTGTAGCTACCTGTACTTGTGTTTAAGTGTAACTATTTCTTTTGTACTCATCGCGTAATGGAATGGTGATCGTCCGGCATATAAACAGTTGGGGTTTGATCCTGGGTTGGGTAATTTAAATAATAATTATTAATTATATTGGCATTTGACATTTAACTATGTTTCGTTTAATTATTTTTTTTATTTTTTTTATTTTTTTTTACAACCGGACCTAAATGTCGCCACTCCATTCCGCTATTTTTTAATTGCTTCACGAAAGATGCCGACGCCCATTCCTGGTCTCGTCTAGTGCCTGGGTGTCGGATCTTTCGCGCTACAAGTGTCGTTTCGACGCGTTCCAGGAAACTGGGGGTTCTCCGTTCGGGTTGAGAAATACGAGCTGCACGTTCACGACTCGGATTGAGAACTACGAGCTGCAAGTCCACAGTACGTTTGTGAACGACAGCTGCACGTACTAGTACGGACTGTACCAACGGGCAACGCTTCTGCCCACCGACTCCAGCAGACCCCTGCGGCTGAGGGCCTTCCGATATATCACCGAAGACCCCTCCACGCGTCACGGGATCGAAAGACCGAAGTTAAGTCCCCAGTGCACATAGGGTTTTATTGGGACCAGAAAGCTTTCCTGTGCCAAGAATCCACCCCCCTGGGTGTAGTCATAAATATAGAAATTTTTTTTTTTTTTTTTTTTTAATAAATTGATTATTTTGTAATTGTTTTTTTTTATTGTTCCCGCCGTCAGGCGGTCGTAACAGTTCTTAAGCTAAGTTCCACATTATCGGTCTTCCAATGAATGGATGAGGAAGAATGAGCCGCTGAGTTCATATTTTTATTTTGTGACATGATGTCACTGTAATACTGTCGAGTTTGTTACTATTTGTCGGGTATAAAAATGTCTATTCTTATACTCTCAATATGGTTCTAAATAAATGTTTTGTCTAAGATTAAATATGATTTAGATATGATTTAATCTTAGACAAAATATTATTATTCTAAGATTAAATATTATTATTCAACGAATTTTACGGAATTGGATTATTAATAGATGTGATAGAGAAACTAAGTAATTGATAATTGAAATCTGAATTTATTCTGGACAACCATTCAATAAAAATATTCTCACATTTGAAATATGACTAAAAATAGTTGCGACTGTATAAATTCTGAGCACAAACTATTTATAGTATAACCTATAACTGTTGTTTTGTTAACAAATAAAGCTCGTTCTGTATAGGATTTTAAATTTGAGTGCAATAAAATTATGTGTGTGAATATGTATGGGCTACCTATTTGCCTCGTGGTTTCGTGGCACAAGTATTTGCCTTGCGATCTAGAGATCCCGGCTTCGATACCCGGATCGGTAAAAAAATGTTATTGGATTTTTTTCTCTTATTCTCAGTAGCGGCACGGAGTTTGGAAATGTGCTCAAAAACGGCAATAGGCTCGCCCCCTATTATGTGCGGCTAATACATAACTGGCAATATGTGGGCACCTCTGCCTAGCTCTTCGGGGCATACAGGCGTAAAAATAGGCAGAATTGTAATTCTGATTTCTTTCTTGTTAGGAAACTATCGCGACCGCAGATATTAGTACTTTCCTCCGCTGACAAAGTGAGAAATCCCTAGATAACCAAGTGACCAAGCTTTCGGTCCTAGTTCTTTGGTCCCCCTACCGTAGTGTCGCTTCAAACCAGCTCATTTCATAGGTGAAAATGACAAATAAATCATCACATCTAGCATCCGTCTATCCACAACCCTGCTCAATGTTACCGGAATGCTATTACGCGCCGGCCAACGTTACAAGGTATTATAAGCCATTTATGCGATGATAAATTAACGTCTAGGCAGGCAGACGTCACGGAGATCTGATTATGGACAGTTCACGGCTAAATGACCCGGCTTTGTGCTTCGACCAGTTTAAGAAGACCTGTGTGGCAATGTTGCCGATTTGATTGTGGGTGCGTTTAATTTTGTCGACTAAAACGAAGATAGTTGGGTTGTTCATTAGCATCCAAGTGATAATTGTGGGGACAATCTACTACGGATCGTCAATTATGGGGTAGTTTAGCGTATAATACTGGAGTAGAATTATTTGGAGTAGTATTTATTTCTTGCTATTTGAATAATATGAACTACCGGAGTCAGTGAGAGAAGCAAAATCACTTCCTATTTTTAAAAAGCTTGTAAAGGAACATTACTTGTCACAGTCATTGTAAATGGTTATTTGTTTATATTGTTTATATATCACAATATATGTATTAATGTATGTACATAGTAGTATATTTCATATGTATTGATATTGTTGTTTTATTTTTATATTATTCGTATTAAAATTGTACGTCACATATATTATTTTATATATAAGTAGATATTATTATTACCCGCTCTGTTTTTCTTATACTTTCCAGTCCATCCTACGGTTGTCTGGAAGAAATCGCATTCAGTGATAAGACCGCCATTTGTTCCACTCTTTTTCTTACCTATTTTATTCCTAATTCATGTTTCTGTATGTGATGTGGTGTACAATAAAGTGTGATAAATAAATAAATAAATAATATAATATAGATGTATCTAGATATTCTGCCTTTTTCATTTATTCTTATGGCACTCGTTCAAGTTCAGTTTTTGAAGTCTTTTCATAAACGCCTATGAACATTTGACACTTGTAGATTTTTGAACATTATGTACCACCAAAATAAAGAGCTTGATCGAGAAAAACGGTGTGAAATGGTAAAATATTAGCTTTCAAAAACTACTATAATAAATTCGAAAACTCTTGTATGTACTTATGTACATAAATACTGGTTAAGTTGACTGACGACCGATAAAGACCGCAAACAACTACTAGATGCAGGACGCTTCTGAAAAAAATAGAGGGCTTATGTCCAGCAATTCCAGTCTTTTGGCTGATGATGATAATGACCTAGTCGGTGTATTTGTATTGTAATCGAATCTAAACTAAAGTGGTGTTTATAATAATCAATATGTTTTTACAATGATAAACACGGGCTTCCTCGACAGTAAAGAGGGGATTAGGTCCTTGTCCACCACGCTGGCTTAGTACGAGTTGGTGGAATATAAATAAATACACCCAACAGTCACATATGTACATAGTTCTGACCCCACATTGAGATAAAAGTCTTGTGTCGTGGATATCAGAAACTACGAGAGACTTTTCGGTCTCACAAACACCCAGACCCGAAACAAATATTTGCGGATCACACAAACATTTGTCTCGGTGCGGGGATCGAATCCGCGGCCTCTCGTTTCGCAAGCTGGTATCTAGCTAACTGCGTCACGGGGCTGTCAATACAAATACAAAATGGAATACACACTTGACAGCCATTTTGCTATATGAAAGGTTCATTATTCTGCTTTTTGTTTAGTTTCACTAATGAAATTAATGATAGACTTCGCAAAATCATTGAAAACAATTGATTAACACAAAATATATAAACACCATCAACCAAAATGTGATTGACGAAATCAATTTAATCATCAAAACAAATGTTGATCCAGCGCTCAATAAATCAGCGAATTAATTCATTCAGGGTGTGTCAATGTACTGGCGTGAACTTTAATAAATACAATATTGCAGCAGAATGAACGACGAAAGCAGAATTTACCTGGGGGAAGCTAAATGAAAATTTTACTAAGACGTAAGATAAAATATTAAGGTTGAAGAATTTGTGAATGGGGCGTCGGATGCAGGCTGTTTTGATGGTATATTTAAGTCGACACGCGATTTGTTAATTAAATGTCGGGTGGGATACAACACTGATTGATATGACACGTAAAAATAATATAACATGTTTTAAAATGTACACAATAATCTGTGTGATTTATTAATACCAAATAATGTTATATTTATTTTTTGTTTCACTTTGTAAATTGATAAACATCATCATCATCCGCCAATATACGACTCACTACTGAGTACTGGCCTACTCAATAACTAAGAGGTGTAAGACTTTGTCTAAGGAGTCTACCACGCTGACCTTGTGCGAGTTGGCTGACTACACACTTTATATTCATTGGATAATAAGAATTTTTAAAATATTTACAAAACTATTGTAGAAAAAAGAATACATACATACATAACCTCACGGCTGTAGTCCCCGAAGGGGTAGGTGCATTTCTGCACCCACATTTTGCCAAGTATGTATCAGTCCCACGTAATAGGGGGCGAGCCTGTTGCCGTTTTTCGGGCACAATTCCAGAGTCAATGCTGGTACTGAGAATTTCATAATGAAAGTACCTAATAATACTTTGCCCGACCCGGGAATCGAACCCAGGACCTCTAGATCGCACGACACAATCTTGTGCCTCGAGACCACAAGACAGTCGAAAAAAATAAAAACCTTTATTAAATTACTTAGATGTTCATCTACTTGATGTACAACTACGAAGTAACTAAAAGAGATAAAAAAAATCAACAAATGCAACTTTCAATGCGACACGAGCTTTCAGAATTTAAGCCATTTCCCGCGGCTCCTGTTTTCCCAAGGCAAATACCATGTAAGTTGTATGAGTTACTATTGAATTTCGTGAATGCAACGACCTTTAAACCTAGGTCACGGCTCCCACTTTCTCTTTTCAGCAGCACTTTCTATTTGTTCAAACCTCGTTAGCTTCGTTTATGGACCAGGGTGTCTACTACGAAGATTATATGATCGAAATATGTATTTTCTTGTTGAACAAACAAGAACTCTGTCTCTGCGTGTTTGTGAGACCGTAAAGTGTCTCATAGTTTTTCATACCTACGACACAAACTTGATCTTAGTGTGTGGTCATATCTATGTATGTATTTACATAGGTGTATTTATATATAGGGTGTAGCCACGGTGTTTTTGTCGGGCGTTTTTTAAATGTCACGGTGTTTGTAATCACCGTGTCTATTGCCTGTCTTAATTTTCGATCACGGTCTTTATACACCCTGTATGTATGTAAGTGTATTTAGTTGGGTGTATTTATTTATTTACGTTGCAGCAGATCACTACGAAACTAATGTTTTTGTTAATCTTATTCTAAATCTGATGAATATTTATTTTGTCTGTGAGTGTTTTTGAGACTGAAAATTCTTATAGTATCCTAATATCCAATAGAAAATTTGTATCTTAATGTAGACCAAACCGTTTCTGTTTGTGACTGTTGAGTATTTTGTGTGTTAATTGGAAAAATATACTCTGCACTAATGTGGATTGCGATGTATATAAAAGGGGGTGTATTATATAAAAGGAGGTAAGCGTTTTCACGTTTTTAGTGGACATTTCTAATCTACGTGCTATAACTTTGGAATACAATAACACTTGGCCAAAAAACACTAGACTTAATAGGAAATTTTATTTACATATAAACAAAGGTTTACGTATCAGGAAATTAAACGGAGACCATAAGCGAGTGAACCTCAATTTTTTGTTCGAATGATACGAAATGAACGAAACTTCGGATTAGTTTCGTAGTAGATACTCAGGCTTTGTCATAAGTTAATAAGACAGAACTTTCGAACCGTTGCGTACTTTTGAAACGATGCAATTTACTTTAACACAAGAATCAGTTGATTTTATTGCTTTTAGATTTTGGAGCTATGATTAAATTTGTTAGAGTACCAGCTAAGCAAAGAAAAAAGTTTTTTTTTGTATATTGTTTTAACCTTTTCGCTATTTATGCACTCTCTTTCTTTATCTCTGCATCACCCAAAGTGTTAGTAACCAACTGTTAGAGAATGCCTAAGGCATTAAGTCCGCCTTTATACTTAAATTTATAAGAAGCGTAAATAAATAAAAGAGAGAATTTTTGAAATACTAATATCTATAGGTGTGGTCAATTAAGACACGGTTCGTTTTGTAGATAGTTTTATCATCAACATAAGCCCATATACATCTCACTGCTGGACACGGGCATTCTTTACGATAAAAAAAATATGCTTTTGTCCACCACGCTGGCTTAGGTCATTTGTTATGCCAGAGAAAGTTTTTATGACAACTCTCTGGTATTAAGATTTCCTCAAGGTAAATACGTGACATTTTACTAAGATTTTCAAAGGATTCAAAAGTTCATAAATATATTTTGTTTTTACATTGCCTACAAAATAATTAATATAATGTACTAGTTCCATATTTATTGGTGCTATTGGTTATGCCATATTCTAGTCAAATCCCATTTCGCAATTGATGGCCGATGAGGCCAAAAAGTTCTCGAGTGGAGGCCACGTACCGGAAAGCGCAGCGTGGGACGTCCTCCGACAAGATGGTCGGACGACCTAGTAAAGGTCGCGAGACGTCGCTGGTTGCAGGCTGCTTCCAACAGGTCCCTGTGGAAGTCATTAGGGGAGGCGGGAGGCCTATGTCCAGCAGTGGACCTCCATTGGCAGATGGATGGATAATGGATGAATTGTAGTATATTTTCACATAAAATATTCTATAAAATGATTACTTGGAATTGAAATTAAACTATCATACAGAATTTATCATTAGCATATTCCCAATTCACCGAAGAGAACTGAAACGTCACTAGAAAATTTCAGCAGTAAAAATAGATGCAGACTTCTTTTCGAGAATTCACCAACATTTTCACAAATGTCGGTGTCGTGTATTCGCGGAAATATCAGAATTTTCCCGATCACCGTCCGGAATCGTTGACATCATGCCGTGGAGATCGGCCTTAATTCTCCCGCATTTTATCAAAGCAGGGAAATTTTAGGGTGAAACTTTCGAAGGTTGCGATTGAATATTTTATATGGAAAGTTGCAAGGACGTTGATTTACGTATTTTTACGCCATGCTTAGCTTTTAGCGGGGCGGTTTATGGCGAGTAAAATGTTTATGTTAAAATAAAAGTGAATAGTCACCGGCTGTATTATGGGAGAGCCGCGCCATAGACACGATTTTTTCTATAATTAAATGAGTCTATGACGAATATGAAATCGCACGGCCAGGGCCTCTATTACCTTACCGAAAACTCACTTAAACTAGTAACTTAATATTTCCATACAATTTTTTTACTGAAATAATACACACTCTCCCTTCCTCTCTCTCTTAGTAAGACCCAAAAATTTATTCTATCTATAAACATCTCAAGTTAAAATTAATTAAAAATTCATATTATAATTTCCATAAGTAGAAATTGTAAGCAAGAACAGGTTGCATTTGATAAGGTGATAGAAAGAAGGAAAAAAGGCAAAGCTGCAGAAGAAATCCTAAATTTCGTAAATATCGTGGTCTGAAATGAAATGAAATGAAATGAAATGAAATTGCTTGAAATGAAATTGCTTTATTTGGTCACGTAGGCAATCAAATAGCACTTATGACAAGTCAATACAGAAAAGAAAAATCTTTTATTATTACATTATAATTTAACTATGGTTCATTTTATATAATTTGTACAAAAATATTTACGGTTTTTTTTATAATTTATTTTTAGTTTTCATCAGGAAATACATAAAATCTTATTATTATTATTATTTTAAAGTAAATAACGAGATGGACCTTGTGTATTTCCGAAACGTCACGTATTATTTTAATGGTACCACCGGATCCAAACGCGACCCTGACTGAGAAGACCCGGCGAAACAAACTCAGCGGGCTCACTTTACTACTGGAATTTACGCGGCGCGACCCACACCTGAGTAGATCCAGCGAGTCCAACTCAGTGGGCATGTATTTGGTCCAGTAAGGATAACATAATTATATTATATGACCTGCCAAATAAAAATTGCCTTCTTATTATAAATTTGCTCGAATTATTTACTCGATCGGTCGTCATTTTATTTTTATTTTATTTATTTTGTGCACATTTTATATTAGATATCAATTTGTATTTGATGTTTTTATAATAGTTTAAGTTACACTTGGAGCTTTGGGTTAATTTATATTTATTTATGTATTTATTCAAATGATTTGGTTTAAGAAAGAAGAATGTGAAAGGTACTGGGTTCCAAGATGTGGTGATGGCGATGTGCGGGAGAGATCTACTGCCAAATTTCCTTATCCTCTAAATACTGATTTATATTGTAGTATCCCCTTGTCATCAGAACACGTTTAATGTGCACCTTA
Organism: Hemaris fuciformis; assembly: GCA_907164795.1. Taxonomy (NCBI): domain Eukaryota; kingdom Metazoa; phylum Arthropoda; class Insecta; order Lepidoptera; family Sphingidae; genus Hemaris; species Hemaris fuciformis. The sequence goes on from OU015454.1 coordinate 6,458,120, forward strand.
AATGAATTATCTGATAGGTCAGTTACAGATTTGGGGAGCTTATTGTAAAATTTTACGCAGTTGCCTACAAAGGACTTACTGGTTTTTTCTAATCTTAATGAGGGTATCACAAGTTTATGTCTACCCCTGGTATTTACATTATGTATATCACCAATTTTACTAAAGCTAAATACATTCTTACGTACATACATAATATTTTGATAAATGTATTCAGACGGCACGGTCAGTATATTACAGTCCTTGAATATGGATCGTAAGGAATCACGGCTACGTAGATCATAGATGGCGCGGACTGCTCTTTTCTGTAGTATGAAAATGCTGTTAATATCAGCCGCCGATCCCCACAATAGAATGCCATAAGACATTATACTGTGAAAGTAAGCAAAGTACACTAACCTAGCCGTTGAAACATCCGTGAGTTTTCTTATTTTACGAACCGCAAAAGCTGCGGCACTCAGTTTACTAGATAATCGCTCTATTTGCGGACCCCACTGCAGTTTACTATCTAGAGTTATTCCTAGGAAAACAGTTGAAGTCACCAAGTCAAGTGTTTCTGCGTTTAATGTAACAGGTGATATTACATTCCTAACATTTGGTAATGTAAATCGAATGCATTTTGTCTTTCCTGCATTGAGTAGAAGATTATTACATGAGAACCAATTCAAAATTTAAATTAAGTACATGATTTGGAATAGCTAGATCTTTATCCTTACGATTTATTTTAAATATTAGTGACGTGTCGTCAGCGAACAAAACTATGTCTGTAAATTTCTGTACCATGTAAGGGAGATCATTTATATAAACTAGAAACAAAAAGGGGCCCAGAATAGAGCCCTGAGGAACCCCTATTTTGACTGTTGATCCTACTGAGGTGACGCCGTCCACACATACTTTTTGTTCACGACCCGATAAATAGGACATTATAAGTTGAAGAGAGGAACCACTTATGCCGTAGTAACTCAGCTTCGTAATAAGGGTCTGGTGATCAACGCAGTCGAAAGCCTTCGAGAGGTCACAAAAAACCCCAAGAGCATCTTGTGACGTCTCCCAGGCTTCCAGTACAGATTTCATCAATGATGTTCCTGCATCTTGCGTAGACCGACCCTTTGAAAAACCAAATTGGCTACTATGTAATATCCCATTTCTATCAAAATGTTCCTGCATTTGAGTGAGCATGATCTTTTCGAAGACCTTACTAAGAGCTGGTAGTATTGAGATGGGTCTAAAGTTTGATGGATTGTTTGGACACCCCGACTTAAATATGGGCACAATTTTACTGATTTTCATTAAGTCGGGAAAAATACCGTCACTTATACAAGAATTGAATATTACCGTCAATATTGGAGCAATATTAAATATAATAGCTTCAATAGCCTTAACCGACAGTCCCCATATATCTTCAGTAGCCTTAATTTTAAGATTTTTAAAAGCTTTTATTATTTCGGAACAAGACACTCTTTCAAAACTGAAAATGGGCATATTTCCTACAACATTTTCTTTTAAAAGTGATTCAGCCAAGACTGCTGATGATTGCAAGCATTTGGTTATATCTAAAGGTATATTTGTGAAAAACTTTTCTAGGTAATTAGCAATACTAACTTTGTCTGAAACCAGGTTGTTGTTTATAGCCAAGGTTATCTTGTTATCAGTAACCTTATTTCTCCCAGTTTCTGTATTTATAATTTGCCAAGTTGTTTTTATTTTATTGCTAGATAATCTCAGCTTTTCACTAATATAAGCTGCTTTAGCTTGCATGCATACTTTTTTAAATATTTTAGAATATTGTCTGAGATAGTTCATAAAATTGACATCAGGTGTATAGGACCTTTTGTCATACAAGTTATATAAAATTTCTCTACTACGTCGGATGCCTTTGGTCGCCCAAGTACTAAATTTAATGTTAGAATTAATTTTCACAGTTTTAATTTTGCACACTTTGTTGAATTCTTTGCAAATTGTATCAAGTAATGAAGAATATATATCGTTGGGACTGTCAGAATTAGGTTCTAAAATATAAATTTTTGATTTCAAGTTAATATTAAATTTACCTAGGTTATGTCTTGTCAATGGCCTGTACTTAATCATTTTTTGGATGTTTTCTATTCTATGTTTCAATTTGACTAACAAACATTTATGGTCCGATCTAACTCCTATTTGTGTATACTTTTCAACTACTTCGAAATTGGTTATGATATTATCAATGCAGGTTGCTGTTTCAGTAGTTATTCTAGTGGGTTCAGAAAACAAACAAGTATAATTAAATGAGCTAAATAATGACACAAATTTACATTTATCAACTGTATTAACCATTAAGTTAATATTAAAATCCCCACATTTTTAATTTTTTTAAGAATATCCTCCATTGTGGATAGGAAAATATTAATGTTCGACGAAGGAGGCCTATACACACACAATATTATATATAAATCAGTTTCCGCACATGCAACCTCACACACTCGTTCAACAGAGAGGCAGGAGATGTCCTTCCTTTCTTTGAAGTTAATGTGATTTCGGATAAGAATTATCGAACCACCACCTTCCGCCGAGGTTCTATTAAACGAACTAGCGACCCTGAAACCATTCACATTAAAACTCATAAGGTGTGCCTTCAACCAAGTCTCAGTAAAACATAGTATACTTATATTAAATGTGTCACTAAAAAGTTCTATTTCTAATATTTTGCCAGAGAAACGGTTTATATTTTGATGAGATAAAACTAAATATTCAGAACCGTCTCCTTTTGTCATATCTAAAAGTTTAAATTATTCACCACATTAATTTTAGTAACATTACTAATTGTGGGGGTACAAAGGGACTTTGTCATACTACTTATGACTGTGTTAATATAGTTAGCTACAGGTGTAGCAATAAGTCTTAAAAATCTATTTGGTAGATACAATGTATCTCTTGTCAATTTACAATATTTTCCAATAAATATATTGGTGTCAAAAAATGAAAATTTGTCACTATAGTGACTAGTTAAAAATTGCATAAGTCTCACATGAATATAATTATTTAATTTATCTGATACATTATTTAGGTATGGGAAGGCACACAATATGATCCTAGGTAAATTAAGTTTTAACATTTTTTCAAAGGCTTTAGTGACATCATTTTTCCTTAAGTTGTGGCAACTTCCTACAAGTACTGTTAGGCATGAATTTTCATCATATATCTTTTCTGACAACATATCTACAATATGATTGAAACTAGATCCTGGTATACAGTAATTGATCAGTGTGTGACTGAGGGTATTCTTTAGAAGAACACCAATACCCTTTCCTACTTCATCAGTAACAATAATTGAACTATGCTTGGTATTATTTACACTTGGAACATTATGATTATTGCAGTGTGTGGTAATCTGGTTTAATTGATTTTGTGATGTGTGCAAGATATCCTCCTCTGCATCTACAGATTGGTTAACTAACCTACTTGCAGAGTCGGACAGTGTGGAAACTGTTTGTGTGGAAACACCGCTTGTGTTATTTTCTTCACAATCATGGAGCAGTGTTTTAATCTGAGTCTGTGAATCTAAGTATTTATTATAAGTTAGACTTAATTGTTCCTCCAAGGTTTTAATATCTGATAGCAAACGTTGGGTATCAATTTCATAAATTTTTATGCTGTCCTCTAATTTTATCTCATAGTTATTAAGTTTTGCCACTAAAGCCTTACGTTCTTTCCTAAGCACTAAGTTATTCTTTTGGTAATTTTTTTTAGATTTAAGATATTTGAGTTTTTTAATTTGTCGGTTTATTTTTATGTATTTTTTTATATTTTTATGGCTTGATTTGTATATACTATGTTGATACTTTGGTGAGTCACCTCCTGTAAGATCTATAGTGTCAGTTATTTTAGGAGTGTGCTCTAGAGTATCACCTATCAATTCATTAAACAAACTTTGGTTTACAACAGTTTGAGAGAGTTCGATTTGGTTCTCCAAGTGTAACATTTTATTATTAGCTTCATTTAATTCTATTTCTAGGTCCCTAACCCTACAGAGGGACTCCTCATATAACGTGGAACAATGTATGAATGACTCTGTCACCGCTTGAAGTTTGTCCCGTTCCTCAGTCACCAAAAGATAGTTGTGGTGTAATGAAGCCAACTCCCTTTTGAGTGCCGAGTTCTTGTCCACAACATTCTTCACTTCATCCTCACTTTCCTCTCGCTCTTGTAGAAGCTGCTTGCATTGGTCTTTGTATGCTTTGAGTTCCTTGAGTGCCTTGCTCAACTTAAGCTCAGCCTCCTGAGAAACAGCTCTACGGGTCTGCATAGTTGGAGGTAAGTGCGGATTGACTGGAAAATAGCAAAAGCAAACAGAGGAATCTTGATTGTAAACAAAACTTAAATTTTATATTTATGACAAATTCTAATAAAGTTTATTGTTGTGGGGACTAATAAAGTCAAAAATTTAATTCTAAACTGAGAAAGTTTTTTTATAAAATTGTAAGATTAATAAATTACGAGGTACTTTAGTGTCGTATTGGTGAAATATAGAAAAAAAAAAGTGTAATTCTGTCTGGGGCAATAAATGTTCGTCGTCAAGTTTGCTTCCACTTTTAGTCAAGCAAACTGAGAAATGAACGTTGCCAATGTGTGTTGGACGTGGCTCACAATAGTGAAACAATGTACAGTGTAATGTAGTGGTACATGAATAAAAACACAAAAGTACTCGCCGTGTATCCGTTAAACATTCGAATTTAAAAACTTCCTCAGCGGTGACAGTTGACACTCGGTTAACCTCAACTTTATATATTAATTTCTTATTTATTTAGTCACAACCACTATTTAGTGATAAGATATTTATACTGACGATAGTTTTAATTAGTTTTATTACAAATTTTGTGCACTTATTTCAATTTTATTTAATTTTATATTAAGAGCTACAATTTGACGACCGATCGTACCGGTGTTGCCGAGGCTGGCCACGTATAAGTATGTACGTTCTGTGGGTTCTAGATTTTCTGTGTTCAATTCCTAGTTTTATTAGCAAATTCTCAGTAGCAGCACGGAGTCCGGAATTGTGCCCGAAAACTGACAATAGTTTCACCCACTAAAACACAATTGGCAAAATGCGGGTGCAGTAATGCACCTCTGCCCACCCTTTCAGGGAACACGAGCGTTAGGTTTTGTATGTTATTATGTAAACTGGTAAAGAATCCATGACCTATAGTTTACACAGTGCTCACTTGCACTGCGAAAAGAAACATAATTAAAAAGATACTGAAATTCAAGGAAGTTTTCAAAATGAATACCATCTGGAAATTTTAAGCTGTCTGACAAAGAAAACGGTCACTTTAGTTGTGCATATTTTTTCAAAGTTCCTCCGCGTCACAGGTGTCGGGGCAACAAAGACTGGAGTTTTAAGTATACTTGATATGAAACTTTGTGTTGGCAATCTCGAATGTTTTGAGCTTGAGGGGACTTGGTGACCTTAACATGAAGTCAGTTGAGCCAAGAGTAGACATTTTGAGCATGTTATTATACATTTTGACTAAGGTGTAGTTAGAAGCTTGGCTCTACATGAGATATGCAGTTTTTTGACAGTACCGATATGGTTTTGTCTTGGTAACATTTTATTGTTTTTGGTTGGATATTTCATCATATATACTCAGCCTATCGCCGTCCACTGCTGAACGTAGGCCTCCCCAAGAAAGCGCCAACCATCCCGGTCTTGAGCAGCCCTCATCCATCCGTTACCCGCCACCTTTCTCAAGTCGTCGGACCATCGTGCTGCAGGTCGACCTACACTACGTTTGCCTAAGCGCGGTCTCCACTCCGACACTTGTCTGCTCCATCGGCCGTCGGACCGTCGGCAGACATCGCCGGCCCACTTCCACTTTAGCGTGCTAATCTTGCGAGCAATGTCAATGACTCTGGTTCTCTGGCGGATGACTTCATTACGAATTCTATCCACGATATTTCATCATAAAATAGAAAAATTGTGTGTGTAATTTATTTTTTAAAAATAGTTATGACGTAGCTTGGCATAGAATGAAGACTATTTCCTACGGTGATAACAGGCAACAGACCTTATCTTTAAGAGATCGAAATATCATAATTTTTATTTAACGTAAGAATTTCGTGGTTATGAATAAATAAGTATTCGGAAGTCATTGCAATAACTATCAGATGCCATGGTTTTGCAGGGCCATTATGCAAAAAAAAAAAACACAAACTTAGTAATGAAAAAGCTTCTAGGTCTACAGGATTTATCGTGTCATATTTTTGTTGGTAGTATAGGGCGCCCTCTGGCCAGGTGGGATGAGGATATCCACAAGGCGGTATTTGTTGGATGAGGAAGGCGGAAGGTTGAGCTCAGTGGCGTGCCATAGGAGAGGCCTATGTCCAGCAGTGGACGTGAGAAAGGCTGTTGATGATAATTATGATTATTATTATTGGGACTATAACGCCTCAACCATATAGTTTTAATATCAATTATTTTCATTAGCACGAAGTCTGGAAATGTATCCGAAAAACAAATTATACTTAAAACTCTCATTACAAATGAAATTTTAATAGCCAATTTACTTATTCGTCTAACACGCCTAAAAACTTTAAGCTATAAAAAGTAAAAACGAAAAAACTAGATAGTTCTAACTAAAAATTCCAAATTTACTAAAAAAATAACACCCAAGAAAATAGTCTTCAAGTATTAGCACTTAATTAGGTCATGTAAATACCCCAAATTGGGGTACGTGATAAATTAAAAGTACTGAGCAAGACACTTGGGAAAACAAACAATTTCGTTAAAAATGAGCAAAGCCGACAACTGACACGCTCGTTATGGTGTACGTGAAATTAAAAATATTAAGTTTTTGTCTGTATTAATTTTCTAGAATTATACAGGGCTGTTAAAACGCTCTGACTGAAAGTAAATGAGTGTGTTTTCCATGTGTATTTGTTGCTTGACCAAAACGTATAAATTGAACAGAGATAATATATCTTTGCCATCCAACGTCTTCCTTATATCCTAAACTGGGCCCTTTAAGACCGTAGCGCAAAGACGTCGGTCATCTGGTTGTTATGCATGTTTAGAGTGACGAGAAGTCATAGTACCATCGTAGTCCCGTTTAAAATGAGGTATTAGGTCGGCACTTTACCCTCATTACATACATACTAGGTGATGGACGGTGAAAGTGTAACAGAGTTACTTGCGATTACGATAGTAGTTACAAAAGAAAGTCAAAATAAACTTTATTCAAAAAGTCTTTCAGAAACATTTTTAAATCGCCAGTAAAAAACTACCGGTAAGCGGTAGGTTACCGCTTTAAACCGTGTTATAGCTAATGCAACATTTTTTTTAGTATATTATAAATTAATATATAATTTTATACATATGATGCTCATATTTATTAGTATGTTGTAACAGCTCTATATAACATATTCCAAGACGCACGACAGTCACGGTTCATAAAAACAAGACGCAGAAAATTCTATCTTGAAATGTCACAGTTTTGCGTCTTAATTAGGAAGAAATGTCAGAAAGTTTTTCTAGAATTATTCAAAAAGCCACATTTAAAGAGCGGGGTACAGAATTAATGGGTCTTTGTTAAAGCCGTTAATACTTAAAGATAATCACTTTGATGAATACCATTTGAATAATTAAATATTATAATACGTAATTTATTCGCGGATTGAGTGGATAATGAAAGTTTTTGGCTCTCTGTTGAGTAAGTAGGCATTGTAGGTAAATATAGTGTCAGATGTATTTTTTTTGCTTAGTTTAGTGCGGTTATAGCAATTAAATGGTAATTACAAACACCCACTTGACAAAGAATCCATCCGAGCATCATACTGTCAATTCTTGCAGCGAATATCCTTACAAGAAAGGGAATGGAATCTCAGTCCTTGCAGCCTGTTTATTTTGTGCAGGTTTTGTGCTTCTTAGTGAAACAGTAAGGGGCCGTTCAAGTATTACGTAAGCATTATGGGGGGGGCGGGGGGTCTTTGCTTTGCTTATTTGATGACAAGGAGGGAAGGGGATTCTAGATGATGATTACGTCATCGGTAGTTAAATCTATTTTCTTATTTTTAAAATAATAATTATAACATTATAATTATAATATAAAAAAATATACATTAATTGCAAAATGTTTACGTAAGCATGGGGGTAAGAGCTTTGCTTACTTTTGCTGACAAGGGGTTTCGGGGGGGGGGGTAAATAATTGTAATAAATCTGCTTACGTAATACTTGAACGGTCCCTAACTTAAAACAAAATGAAGCGTGTTTAAAAATGCATCGCTGTCTCCCTATGACGGAAAACAGGTTTTTGTATTTGATTTACATTTTTTTCAATAAGTAATAATTTATTCAAAAATAATAAATTACAGTTTTTCGACTATTGCTTGCCACACGTACCTTTATTACATAAATAACTACACATAAACACCACACTGATGCATTCAAATGACTGTTGATACAATCACCATAACATTTAATTATATTCATATCCATCAATTATTTCAGTTTATCGACATCGGCTATTATAATTGTTTTGGGTATAAAAATCACGAATGTTTTTGTTTTAAATTACTATAAACTACTTCACCTCGAGGTTTAGGCGCGCAGTCGAGAATCACGGTGGTTGTGGGTTCAAACCCCAGCCACACATCTGAATTTTCCAAGTTATGTATGTATTCAAAATGAATTATGACTTACTTTAATGATGAAGGAATACGTCGTGATGAAACCTGCACACCTAAAAGTTCTTAGGAATTTCTTAGGTGTGTATTCCGCCAATACGCACTAGGCCAGCATGGTGGACTAAGGCCTAAATCCTCTCAATGGTAGAGGAGTGCCTAGCAGTGGGACGTATTTGGGCTGATGATGATGAATAATAAAGTCTATGAGTATAAATGAAAAGAACGAGACAGATTATTCAAAGGATTTTAAAAATAGAGAAACTTTAGAAGTCTTAATATTTTAATCTTCTAATGGATCATGATATGTAAGCCTTAACATTGTTTTCTGCCTGGCAAGCTGACTGCAAAAATACAATTTGACTACAATCTGTCAGCAATTTTGACGCTGATTGTTAGAGCCCAGGCTTTGAGATCAGAGATGAGGGGTTGTAATCCAGAACTAAAATTTATCAGATACATAAATATTTTTAACAGTGCCAAGTATTTCTGAAATATAAAACTTTATGTTTATGTCAGTTACTTACGACGCAGACTAAAAACTTACTTAAGAGTTAAGACTTTAATTTGCTTATTCAAATTTACATGGCTTCGAGGTTTAAGCACTCGATCGAGAATCTCAACTATGGGCTGATGATGATGAAACTAGAAGTAGTTGGATGAAGATCCACGCTGATTGATACAGTATTTATAATCGATACAGTTCATGAGAGTTTAGTGTTATTTACAAATCCAGGTACTTTCGGCGGAACCTAACTTTATCTTAGCTAATACCACAAGATAAAAAGTTATCTTGTTTGTAGAACAGTGAAGTTCATTATTAAATGAATTTCATCTTAAATCGACTGGTCTATTTAAGACCATCCGGAAATAATACTGTCATAATAAGATTTAAAAATAACAAACAATAGGCAAAAAAGAAAATTACTAAATATGTATAGCTTCAACTATCAATGCCTGTTATTGATGCATTTTTGGAAGAAACTTAATTACAATACTATAAATAAAACAAAGAACCGAAACAACACTATGAAGTAACAAAACAGCAGCAAAGTTTCTGAATTACTCCAAAGTGTTAAAGTCAATTCAAAAGGTCTCCCATAATGTAATTATACGATTTCGGTAAAAATACCACACTCATTCAATATCAGGGAAATAAATCTGACGACCGATCTGACAATAGCCAGGTACAAAGCGCTTTTATCAAAAGAGAAAAATTACTTCTCCAAATTGAGGGGATATGAAAAGACGTTTTGTCAATATTAAAATTTTCTGGCCGACGTCGCGTCACGCATTTTTTGCGAGATGCCCCTTCGAATTAACAATGGTGCCTTTTTATTGGGACTCGAGTTTCACTGGAGCAGATATTAAAATTTTATTGTATTATTGATTTGGGTGAATAGGTGTCCATTTCCTACCTTACCCCATGCTTTGAAGCGTAGCAATGAGGTCAATAAAAAAAATTCTATCACCCGTTGTATCCCCCGAAAGTGAATTTCTGCGCCTAGGTTTAACCATGTGTTTTAGTTTCACTAAATAACGGGCTACCTTGAAGCCATTATTCATATTTTGAGACTTCGTGTTGCTAACAGAGAATTTCTTATTGGAAAAATCTAATAACACTTTGCTTTAATTAAGAATTGCTTTCTGATCTTCTAGTATCTTGTAGTTCGTAGTAATAGTACTACGACTAGACAATATTTGTGCTGAAATGCGATGTTTAAATGGCACAAAACTACCAAATAAGGTACAAGTAATACGCCGAATACATTCGCAATTGGCAGGATTTTGCTGTGCGGTCCGCTGTCTAGACAAGTAAATGTAATGAAATTAGGCAAATTGTCAAGCGAATCTCTGAGACGCTTATAACGCTAACAAAATGCGTGGGTAGAATACAATACTAAAAGCGTCAAATTCCTTTTGACACTCCTATAGATATTAGGAGCTTCATACAAATGATTGGGGTAGACATGAAATTAATTTGTACAATTTAACGACTCACCCCATCGGTAAATTTTTGACGTAATTTTCCCAATTTCGGTGAAGAGGTTTTTGTTGATTTAACGTTGTTTGCTTGTAGATGTGATTGGATGAAAGGGGTTATTGTCAAAGCACACAAATGTTGAGCGATGTAATTTTAGTTTTACTCCTTTCATTTTTGAAGGTTTTTTTAGATAATTTGTTACATGACATTGACTATAATGAAAACAAAATTAATAATACCTATAATAGTAAAAATGGACTGTTGACTGTAGAAACGGATGGATGAGGGCTGCACAAGACCGGGATGGTTGGCGCTTTCTTGGGGAGGCCTACGTTCAGCAGTGGACGGCGATAGGCTGAGTATATATATATATATATATATATATATAATAGTAAAATAAAAGTCAAAAAAATATTTTTTTTACCCTTTATACGCTAGTCTTTGAACCGATTTTCAAGGAATTTGGATACATGGGAAGAATCTTGAGGACTTATTTTACAACATGGTGGGTTTAGCAGCATTATTAAATAGAAAACACAGTAATTGCAATACTAACACGTAAAAAAATTATCTGAAGCAAATTCTGACATCTAGGCAGACGAGACAGTCGCAAGAAAAAGTTAGTATTCTATGAATTTTAAACACAGTATTTTTCAATTATATGATGAAAAATAAAAATATCATTTGCAAAAGTGCATCATATGTAGTGGAAAAACGAAGAAACAATTCATATTTTTAATATACTCGTAGAATGGGTGCACTTCCTTTAATAAACAACTTCAAATAAAAAAAAAACTGAATTAATTTAAGCAACAACAATGACTTCAGAATTTCAATAATGTAATTTAAAAAAAAAAGATTGAACTGGCCAATTACAGCGGCCTGAAAAAAAGTTAACTGAAATTCCGCACTGGTTACGTATTTGACACTATGACAATTTTACGCGCTCACAACCAACGTCAAAATAATTGCATTCCGCTTATACAACATGCATGGGACGGATGCAATAACCGAAATTGGCGAGCCGAGTATTGTGTGTAAATAATATTGTGTTTATTTAATTCGTTGTGTTTGGTTCAGTTTTGCATAGCGCACCTTTCGCAATTTGTCGAAATGGCTCGTCGACGCCGTGGAAATCATATTTTATGTTGTGATTATTAATTAGTGCCTTAGTGGTCAGTGCGTAGTGCACATTTACGAAATGGTAACTATTATAAATAAATAAATAAATAAATACACCCAACAGTCACATACATAGTTCTGATCCCACACTAAGATACAAGTCTTGTGTCGTGGGTATCAGAAACTACGAGAGACTTTTCGGTCTCACATACACCCAGACCCAAAACAAATATTTGTGTATCACACAAACATTTGTCTCGGTGCGGGGATCGAACCCGCGGCCTCTCGTTTCGCAAGCTGGTGTCTAGCCAACTGCGCCACGGGGCTGTCATTATGTAGCAAGAGATAAACGGAGAGAATTTGATCTCTCTGTACATTCGTAACCAATGACCATCGGTGCATGAATAAATAAAAAACAAAACAGCACAAACACATCCTAAGATAATTTGTATGTTTAAGAATTCTAAGAATTTCTTAGTGGAAATTTTTAATAGCTTATCTTGTTTAAGAGCTATACTATAAATGTTCATATGATAGCCCCGTGACGCAGTTGGCTAGATACCAGCTTGCGAAACGAGAGACCGCGGGTTCGATCCCCGCACCAAGACAAATGTTTGTGTAATCCACAAATATTTGTTTCCGGTCTGGGTGCTTGTGAGACCGAAAAGTCTGTCGTAGTTCCTGATACCCATGAATTGTATCCTAATGCGGGTTCAGAACTATGTATGTGATTGTTGGGTGTATTTATTTAAATAAATGATTTAGGTGTAGCAACCGCCATAGTCACAAATTCAAATGAGTCTTGTTTTGGAATCAACCTGTGTTTATGTATCAGCACGGCGTAATTGTTATGATTGGAGAAAAGAGAGACCGTAGTTATTTTATGCCAGTCCACACTTTACTTGGACCGTATTGCGAAGCAGTGATGGCCGCGAGGTTTAGGCGCGCGGTCGAGAATTTCGGCGGTCGCAGGTTCAAACCCCAGGCACATACCTCTGACTTTTCGAAGTTATGTGTGTATTCACAATGAATTATCACTTGCTTTAACGGTGAAGGAAAACATCGTGATAAAACCTGCACACTTAAAAGGTCTTAGGAATTTCTTAGGTGTGTAGTCCGCCAACCCGCACTAGGCCAGCGTGGTGGACTAAGGTCTAAACCCTCTCAGTTGTAGCGGAGGCCCGTGCCCAACAGTGGGATGTATATGGGCTGATGATGATGATGATTGCGCATCATGGCATCATCATCATCAGCCCATATACATCCCACTGCTGGGCACGGGCCTCCTCGCATCATGACATGCAATCTTATAACTTGGGTTTTCTAATACAAAAAACTTCCATGATAAACCATTAGTTCCAACCTCACAGTCAGGTGTCGTTGCTATCACTATATGAAAATATTCGGTGTGAAAACATACAGACCAAAAACTAGTGTTTGTTATAAATACTTGCATGAATGCGGAGATCACATTTGCAACACTGGGTTACAAGAGCGCCATCGAGACTACCTATTGTTCTTTGTTTACATTCACTGCGATTGTAGATGAATCTGACTCAACTGACAACTCAATAAATTAGGTATGTTTACGCAAAAACTCAAGCGAAGCAGTGATGGCCTCGAGGTTTAGGCGCGCGCGGTCGAGAATTTCGGCGGTCGCAGGTTCAAACCCCAGGCACATACCTCTCACTTTTCGAAGTTATGTGTGTTTTCACAATGAATTATCATTTGCTTTAACGGTGAAGGAAAACATCGTGATAAAACCTGCACATAAACGCATGCTATACGCCTATAAATGGTTATTGTGATACTTGAATGAACTAGTTATGTAGTTATAACTGTTTAATTGCCTATATCATATATCAGAGTCCTGTTCTAAAATTTCAGTCTGTTAAATCGATTACTGTTTGTCTGCTTAATTGTTTAACTCTTATTCCTTCCACGATTAATTGTACCGTATCCTGAGTCGATCTTCAAGAGATTTTGCTTTAAAATAATATGCTATGTTTGACGTCCTTAATGCATTCAAAAAAACACATACAAATTGATACGACAATAAAAATAATATAATAAAAATCAAAATAAAGCGAGATCACTCACCGTAGCCCACCTCCCGACGCTGGTTGGTCGGCGTTGACTGCAGTTGTCCGTCAATAACACACTGGCCCTTTACACAATGAAACATCAAAGCACGCTGTAGGATCTACAGTGACGTAAGATGGACGTTTCTCGTAACTTCATACTGCATTTGCACAGCACTGCACACACAATCACGAGCCTTTTTAACACTTTGATATTCTAAGACACACACACACACACACACACACACGCGCATACACAATATACACCAGATTATCCACTTATTATCACCTAGTCGCTTAGCTGGTATACATATACCAGTGTGACATACATATGTCACACACAAACACGCACATAATGCACTATATTGTCTTAGATATACAAAGAATTCCAAAAGTTGCACAAACGCGTCGGAATACACACGAGACTATGACGATAACAAAATGACAGTCGTGAAATATCAAATTACCCTCAATTGGATTATGTTAAGAAAAAGTTATGATGAATTATTTGTAATATAATCTGTACCGTGTAGAATATTTATAACAACCACAATAGTAACCGTATTTATGGAATCTTCATCTTTTAAAGTCAACTTCCCCTACAATCCTCTGAATATTCAGATTAGGAAAAGTCGGCATAATTTTTTCGACAAGTGACAGCCAAACCTATATTTCCAGTCAATGATGGAGCATAATACTTTCTTATATGTCGACCAATCTGTAAAATTTGCTCTGCCGGAGTTGAAAGAATATCATGAAATAATAGAAGATTAAGACTCTAAATTGTAAAGAACTATTTATTTTAACTTAATTTACAATGACAAAACACTATGAGATTATCGACCGTAACAACAAGAACCTTTATTAGTTAACGCGCAATTATGCGTACATGTATATTGCTATTCCATTATACTAGGCGCTGTGCATGTCGGCGTTTCTCCCAACAGAATAGAAATCTACAAAACTGACCCATATTCCCTCACCTGTCGAACTTTCAAAGCAAAATGTTGAAGAATTTTTAGGCCTACGTTCCAAGTAAATCTGGTACCTTGGGAGTCGAAAGTGATTTCTTGAATATTTAAGGTAATAGCACTAGTAATTGACCACTTAAGGACACAGAAATTTCTTTTTTAATGCCTAACTTTAATCATCATTCGAATTCAATGAGTGTTTTGTTTTGTTAACTCTGTGCAAGTCTTTTAACGAAACGAGCTAGTATTTTTTCTTGTACAATGGTTGCATTCAAGTAAAAAAATGAAAATAAAACTTAATATAAGAGATTTAGTAGTTGACCACCTAAAAACTAGTAGTTGACCATGTTTTGCATCAGTAGTTGACCATTCAGATTTTTTAATTATTTGTTAAATAAGAAGGCAAATTAAGACAACTTTGCGTTTTATTTGAAATATAATAACAATAACATCCCCCGCTCGTTAATAAATGTTCTGGCCATTTCCACAATCGACCATTTGCTTTCATCGATGATATTGTAGCTGTTTTTTTTTTATAGCTTTAAGTATTTTTCCGGGATAAAAGTTATTATCGTACTTCATCATCATCATCATCATCATCAGCCCATATACGTCCCACTGTTGGGCACGGGCCTACTCTACAATTGAGAGGGTTTAGGCCTTAGTCCATCACGCTGGCTTAGTGCGGGTTGGCGGACTACACACCTAAGAAATTCCTAAGAACTTTTAGGTGTGCAGGTTTCATCGCGATGTTTTCCTTCACCGTTAAAGTGCGTGATAATTCTTTATCAATACACACATTTGCAACTTCGAAAAGTCAGTCATGTGTGCCTGGGGTTTGAACCTGCGACCGTCGAGATTCTCGACCGCGTGCCTAAACCTCAATGCCGTACTTAAATATGACAAATTCAACATTTACTTTTTGCCGAGGCTTTTGTCAGATTCTTAATCAGACAACAGTAGTTGAAAGTTTACGCATATTTTCAAGCATATCGTTAGGACCTATGATGTCAAATTGATCTAGAGTGGTTTCAAATATGTCATCAGCAATGCTAATTGCTGGTGATCCTGGGATCGTCACTAGCACTAGTTCGTCACCAACAGTAATATGTACCGCAGTTGCCGATGGTTCCATTGTGGTTTCCAAAACACCATCATTATTGTGAGAGGATTATTTTTTTCAGCCGTTCTTATGGGTGTTTTATGAAGACGAACGACATTTACTGCTGAGAGCATTGCAGCTTCAGTATAATTTAGGAATGTACCCCTTTTCCCAGACATCTACAAGGTGAAAATTTGGTTTTAGTAACTGATCGTAACTTACAATAAAGGTGGTCAACTACTAAATAAAATTAAGTTATTGTAAAAGTAAATAAAATAGTTAATTCTAATTGATGATGCCCTTCATATATTATTCCGTACAGTACATTTACATGATACAGAAATTCATCAGAAGTTGACCATCCTGGTCAATTACTAGAAAATCGTGCTAAAACGGAATCAGTAGTGGACCACCCCCACATCTCAATCTTGTAAACAAATTTTCGTATTTTAAATACCCTGTTACCTCAATTAATCTCTAACGAATAAGAAAAGCAAAACACTTATCATCAACAAGGTGACAAAGTTGTTAATATTTAACTTCAAACTTTTTCAATCCTTAAGAAAATTATGACAAAAAATCGAATAATAGATTTACGGTGCGTCAATCAACAAACAACTGGAGGCTATTTTTAATATTTGAAAATAATGGAGTCGTAGTTTGCGCGCTTCGTAGACCACATGACAGCACTGACTACTCAATATGGAATTAGTTTAAAAATATGCCGCGAATTCTTATTTTATCTGTTTATGTGCATTGGTGGTCAACTACCGGTACATGGTCTACTACTAGTGCCATTACCTTAATAACTGCGGACATCGTTATGTCAACTGGGACTTTGTTTGATGTTCCCGTGGGAGATGAGAGATCTTTTGACGTGATCTTATCTACGAAGGTTGGAGGAGGAATTCTTTAATATTAACCAAGGTTATTTTATGGATACACTAGGGGCCTCTAATTTCACCTGAGTGCAATGTAGGTATTTTGCATTCCATTCTATTCTCGGCCTATCGCCGTCCACTGCTGAACGAAGGCCTCCCCAAGTAGGCGCCAACCATCCCGGTCTTGAGCAGCCCTTATCCATCCGCTACCCGCCACCTTTCTCAAGTCGTCTGACATTCGTGCTGCAGGACGTCCTACACTACGTCTACCTAAGCGCGGTCTCCACTCCAACACTTGTCTGCTCCTCATATTTTGCATTCCATTCAACAGTACTTATATCCTTTCAGATCATATCTATATAGTCCATATGTGAAATCTAAAGTACTGGGACTTACATTTCTTAAAATTGTTACTGGGTTTTTCCTTAACGCAATTTTTGGTAGCATTAAAAAATCTATAAATTTGACTTAACAACTCGAATAATCTCGGATTAGGATGTTGAGATATGACGTAGAGTAATGTAAGTATGTTAATATGATTGATATTTTATTATTATAATATTATTGACAGCCCCGTGGCGCAGTTGGCTAGACACCAGCTTGCGAAACGAGAGGCCGCGGGTTCGATCCCTGCACCGAGACAAATGTTTGTGTGATTCACAAATATTTGTTTCGGGTCTGGGTGTATGTGAGACCGAAAAGTCTCTCGTAGTTTCTGATACCCACGACACAAGACTTGTATCTTAGTGTGGGATCAGAACTATGTATGTGACTGTTGGGTGTATTTATTTATTTATATTATATAAATAAATAAAAAATACAAAATAAAGTAAATTATTAATACAGACATGGTCACATACATGGTCTTGATCCCACATTAAAATACAAGTATTGTATCGTGAGCATCAGAAAGAATGAGAGATTTTACGGCCTCGCAAACACTCAGACCGCAAAAAAAATGTAAAACACACAAAAAATTGTCTCGTGCGGAGATCGATCCCACAGCCTCTCGTTTCACGAGTTGGTATTTAGCCAACTGCGCCACGGGGCTGTAAAGTAAGAGTACAGCTATGAAAAGTAACCATATTTTATGATTTTTACATGCATCATGAAAATTGGATACCGTTGTATGTTCTCGTATATAACAGTCATTGGTTTTTAAAGATTTATCTTTTTTGCAAAACGTCTAGACGATCTTTAGAACGAAACCTGTCTAGATCGGCATAGTAAGCATAAAACATTTTTTTTTCATTTTACGCAAGAAACGAAAAATTAAAATTTTATTTAATGCCTGTTGTTTTTCAGAATCTTTACTTTAAAGGTTTTCTGGGCTGCCCCGTTTGTCCTGGTTTCAATTACCTCGATGAGCAAAGTGTTCATATTTTCATTGCTTAATTTTCAATTGCAAGAGGGAATATGGGTATGTGCGCAAAATAAGTCTCGTTTCGTATTACCATTGGCGGTACTTCTATGGGGCATAAAAAGTGATCATGCACTTCTGTCTACCAATTTGGGGACATGGGAAGAGTTTAAATATAACTAAATATAATAAATAAATAATATATAAATAAAGAAATACACCCAACAGTCACATACCTACATAGGTCTAACCCCACATTAATATACAAGTCTTGTGCCGTGGGTATCAGAAACTACGAGTGACTTTTCGGTCTCACAAACACCCAGACCCGAAACAAATGCTTGTGGATCACACAAACATTTGTCTCGATGCGGAGATCGAACCCGCGGCCTCTCGTTTCGCAGGCTGGTATAATATACCAAATAATATAATAATAATAATAGCCACCTGCACCACGGGCCTTATTTTTTTTTTTTTTTATGGGAAAGGAGGCAAACGAGCTAGTAAGCCACCTGATGTTAAGTGGTCAACACCGCCCATGGACACCCACAATACCAGAGGAAACATCGGTGCGTTGCCGGCCTTTAAGGCTGGGACTGACAAACTATTTCGTAAAATGTACAAAATCGTAGCTATTGCGTGTAATGCCCGTTTCCACAACTTCCATACCACATTACGCGAGCGCAAAACTCGAAAGGGATCATAAATGTAGTTTTACTACCATTTTTATGCGCTCATTCCCTTTGTCACATCCGTGTATATCAGTGTATCAATTTTTTTTTTGTTTTGTATCGTAAAACGTGCAGTTTTATTGCTTATGTGTATTTATGCTTCAGTACACCACTTTAAATTGCGTTATTTCCATTTCGATAATTCGGAATATTTCGCATTTTTAGCTGAATATCATCATCATCATCCCATATACGTCCCACTGCTGGGCACGGGCCTCCTCTACAACTGAGAGGGTTCAGGCCTTAATCCGCCACGATGACCTAGTGCGGGTTGGCGGACTACACACCTAACAAAATTCCTAAGAACTTTTGGGTGTCTCCCTTCACCGTTAAAGTACGTGATAATTCTTTGTGAATACACACATTACTTCGAAAAGTCAGAGATGTGTGCCTAGGGATTGAACCTGCGACCGTCGAGACTCTCGACCGCGTGCCCAAACCTCGAGGCCATCACGACTTTAGCTGAGTATACATAGATTGTATTGACGGACGGACGGCCGGTGAAGCAGACAAGTGGAGTGGAGACCGCGCTTAGGCAGCCGTAGTGTGGGACGTCCTGCGGCACGATTGTCCGACGACTCGAGGAAGGTGGCGGGTAGCGGATGGATGAGGGCTACTCAAGACCTAGATGGTTGGCGCCTACTTGGGGAGGCCTTCGTTCAGTAGTGGACGGTGATAGGCTGAGAATAGATAACAAAATTGACATTTCGTGTTGCTCAGGGAGTTTCTTGCCGTTTCTTCTCCACAGCTATAACACGTTTCGAAGCGGCAATAGTTTAATAGTTAAAAAAATATTAAAAAGTGTAAAATTGACGATTCAAAAGAACTTGTAAAAAGTCTATTTGAATAAAGATAATTTGACTTTGATACAAATATACATAGTCAGCCTAGGCTAACCCGCACTAGGCCAGCGTGGCAGACTTAAGCCTAAACGCTCTCACTGGGACGTATATGGGCTTATGATGATGGGTCCTTTAAGGGATACACGACGAAGCATCTGGAGGCCGGCATGATATGTCGAGTGACGAGACAAGGGATTCTCTCGCTACTTGATTCTCTATTTTGACAGCAAGAGCTTACCATCAACAACGCTGTTCTCATTTTGTCGCACCAGCATGATGAATTCGAAAGCTATTTAATAACGAATGAAGTTAAAGCCATCTTGGGAACCTGAGAAATGGTGGAAAATAAAACATAGTCAAAGAGTTACTATCTTTATTTGTCAAAGTTCGCCTTAGAATTATATTATTACACATATTTTCTACATCTCGTTAATGATTTTGTAAAATAATACTAACTTATTGCGACTTAACAAATTTAATATTCACTAATATACATTTTTATTGCAGTAATATGAATAAATTATAACAGAAATATAATTTTATTTAATTAAAAATTAAAACTACTTTATTTACATTATATTATGTACATTCATTTTTACAGTTTAATATTAAATATTTGAAAATGTTTTAACAAAATTAAAAATAACTTGATATATTTCATTTAATTACAAATCTTTTTTAATCTTTCCTATAATGATTTAATTGAATCTCTTACATAAAAAAAACTACAAATATTTTTCAATATTAGAAAACAATAAAAAATATTTTATAAAAAATATTAATGCCAGACAAAAAAAAGATCCACGTCATTATTAATCATTCAATTTATAATTATACATATAAACATATATTTTATTCATAACAGAAGTTTTAATATGCAAATATATTTTTTTTTTATTGCAGTGCTGACAATGACGCAACCCAGTTGCTATTATTTAAAGGATACTGCCAGATATTCGCGTTTCTTTCTCCAATATTTGCCAGTAAAAAAACTATTTGCAAATAAACGTTCGACAGAATTCGTAGGTGGCTCCGCTCCGTATCAATATTGTTCATTTTATGTTTCTTTTATCTTAAAGTGCGAAATTGACAAAAGCTTTTTTTGCTGATATTTTTCTATAAGGAACCAGTGAAGTATATTTCGTAATGATATTTACTTTTATTTGGTCCTTTGCCTATCTTTTCGAGAATGTATTTTTGTTTTACGACGATTTAAGGTCAAAAATCACGCTCATTTATACCACATAATCCAAGGGGTTTTTGCTTAGTTGTATTATTTACGAAATGTGTGTTACTATTATGATAGATAACGCTGATTAAATATTTTTAAGGAGTTAAAAATCAATTACCCCATAGAAACATATACATAATATACGATTCGTGTTCTGGGATCAGCCTGTATAAGCCACATTATGCATAGAAACTACGCGAGACTCTTCGGTCTCACAAACACCCAGACCCGAAACAAATATTTGTGGATTACACAAACATTTGTCTCTTGCAGTCTAGCCAAGTCTAGCGTAGTTGCCACGGAGCTGTCAGTACATAAATGTATTTTTTTGGCTCATTTATATGTACCTCAAAATTGCTCTTGTATGTAAACAGTTTATGAAGCGGATATACAGACGATGTCATAAAGTTTATATACAAGGTGTCCTAAAAGTTAACGATCAGCTAAGACGGTAAACCTTGGCTTGATTAAATATTTTGTTGAAGTTCGTCGAGTCTTTGTAGAAATGAGAAGTTTTTTGACGTTAATTTGAGTTCTATACCCGACATTTGAATCTTATGTGCCTATATAACATTCTGAAGACATCTGGAGAAATAGGGGGCGAGTCTATCACAGGTTTTCGGACACAATTTCAGACTCCGTGTTGCTACTGACAATTTTCTAATTTAAAAACCCAATATTGCCCGACCCGGGAATCGAACCTAGTACCTCCATATCGCAGGGCAAATACTTGTGCCTGTGGGCTGATGAATCATCATCAGATGATGATGATAAAGCAGAATCATTCCATTTATACGTAAATAATGTTCTTTATTTTTTTCTTCTTTATTCTTTCTTTCTTTTTTCTTTGGCCATGTGGCTAGGCAGGAGGACAGCCTGGAAAAACTCATAATGGTTGGCCACGTGGAGGGGCAGAGAAGTAGAGGGAGAGCGCCGTCCCGGTGGATAGACACAGTTAAGGCATATACTGGAGCCAGTGCCCAGGCTTGCCTACGAATGGCACGGAATAGGAATGCCTGGAGGAAGGTGGTACGAAGTGTACAGGAGAGCCACACGAATGGACGACACGACCCTCAGTAATGAGGAAACGACTAGGAAGAAGAAGAATGTTCTTTAAGTTCACATTAAATAAAATAGTAAAAAAATCTAAGTCACACAAACTTAAGGCTATAAAAGTACTGTAGTAGCATGTATAGAAAAATTGAATTACATAACAGACTACTCGTCAGAAATACAAAAGCTAAAACCATTTCGTACACCGATAATGTGATTTCACGACGTTAACTTGGAACACATCTTGTGCCCTTTTCAGATATGAAAGTAATAAACTGAGAGTAACAGACATACATACTCGCGCCTGTATTCCACTAACGGGTATTTCTGTACCCATATTTCGCCAGGTATGTACCACATACAAACATACATACATAACCTCACGCCTGTACTCCCCGAAGGGGTAGGCAGAGGTGCATTTCTGCACCCGCATTTCGCCAGGTGTGTATCAGTCCCACGTAATAGGGGGCGAGTCTATTGCCGTTTTTTGGGCACACTTCCAGACTCCGTGCTGCTACTGAGAATTTTCTAATGGAAAAACCCAATAACACTTTGCCCGACCCGGGAATCGAACCCAGGACCTCTAGATCCCACGGCACACACCGCGAGACCACAAGGCAGTCGTGTACCATTCGTATCGTATGTACCATGCCCACGTAATAATACCAGAGTCCACACTGCTACTGATATTTTCCTAATGGAAAAACCCAATAAGACCTCGCCTGGCCTCGAGGTTTAGACACGCGGTTGGGAATCTCGGCGGTCGCGGGCGCAAACCCCAGGCATAAACATCTAAGTTTTCAAAGTTATGTGTGTATTCACAATGAATTATCACGTACTTTAACGGTGAAGGAAAACAACGTAAGAAAACCTGCCCACCTTTTTTTTTTTTTTTCATACTGGGCACGGCAAAGTGACCCCATTGCACCTGATGGTAAGCGCAATGGAGTCCAGAAAAAAAGCCGACCAGCGAGAGATGTTCTTAGGAATTTCTTAGGTGTGTAGTCCGCCAACCCGCACTAGGCCAGCGTTGTAAACTAAGACCTAAACCCTTTCAGTTGTAGAGGAGGCCTGTGCCCAGCAGTGGGACGTATCTATATGGGCTGATGATGACCTTGCCTGACCCCGGGAATCGAACCCGGGACTTCTAGATCGCACGGGACACACTTGTACCGCGAGACCACGAGGCAGTAAAAAAAGGCAGAGAAAAATACAATATTTTGCCATGTAAATCCGTTTGTGTTAAGACATCTTTAGTGCCTTCGTTCACTTTTTAATAAAACCCTTATGCGGGATGAAAATGAAGCCTTTAATCCCTCTAACAAATTAATTCAAAAAAGATTTCAGCTGCGTAAGAAACTTGCGCCTCGATTTAAAAGATAAGAATTAAAAAAAAGATTTAAAAAAAATCCCTTTTTCGTCGAAATGCAATTAAGATTTTTTTGGAATGAATCAAAAATGAATACAGAAAAGTGGAAAAAAGGTATAAAGGGATAGATAATTTAATTAATGAGAAAATGACGCGTGGTTTGAAAAAGTTAATTATTGAACTTTAATTACTTATTGAAAATCCAAGTTCAAAATGACAGAAAGTCATAATAATGAATAGTTTCTTCCTACATCGTATGATTTTTATTATTTAATCATAATGTTAAAATATTATATCTCAGTAAATAAGTAAATACACCCGTCAGTCACATACATAGTTCTAACCCCACACTAGGATACACGTCCTGTGTCGTGGGTATCAGAAACTACGTAACACTTTTCGGTCTCAAAAACACCCAGACCCGAAACAAATATTTGTGGATCACACAAACATTTGACAAGTGACAAGTGAAGACAAGTGTTATTTGATTTCATTATTTATTGAAAATCCAAGCTCAAAATGATAGAAAGTGAATATAATGAATATTTTTTTACATCATGGTATTAGTTGTATTGTTTAATTAATTATAGTCTTAAAATGTTGTATCTATTTTCCTTTTTAGTCTCCATCAGCAATGATTAATGATATTGGAATTGACTCTTTTAGTTTTTTGTACTGCCTCGTGGTCTCGCGGCACTGGTATGTGCCGTGCGATCTAGAGGTCCTGGGTTCGATTCCCGGGTCAGGCAAAGTGTTATTGGGTTTTTCCGTTAGGAAAGTCTCAATAGCAGCACGGAGTCTGGAATTGTGCCCGAAAAACGGCAATAGGCTCGCCCCCTATTACGTGGGACTGATACATACCCGGCGAAACGTGGGTGCAGAAATGCACCTCTGCCTACCCCTTCGGGGAATACAGGCGTGAGGTTATGTATGTATGTATGTATGTAGTTTATTGGACATATCTTTTTATTTGCCATGTACCATTTAAACATGTAGTTGTTGTTGCCATACTGTTTAAATAAAAGTGTTATTTACATTCATACAAATATAATAAATGCGAAAGTTACTGTCTGTTGTCTGTTAAGCTTACACGCTTAAACAGATTTTAATGATGGCGGTAAATAGGACCCTGGGTAAAAGACATAGGGTACTTTTTAAAATGCATTGTTCAGCCGAGACCCACTAGTAATAATATAAACATTCGGATAAAGTGATACGTTTAAGCCCTGATGGCCTCGAGGCTTAGGCACGCGGTGGAGAAACTCGACGGTCGCGGGCTCAAACCCCAGGCACACACCTCTGACTTTTCGAAGTTATGTGTGTATTCACATTGAATTATCACGTATTAACGGTGAAGTAAAACATTGTTATAAAACCTGCACACCTAAAAGTTCTTAGGAATTTCTTAGGTGTGTAGTCCGCCAACCCACACTAGGTCAGCGTGGTGAACTAAAGCCTAAACCTTCTCAGTTGTAGAGGAGGCCCGTGCCCAGCAGTGGGACGAACTTATGGGCTGATGATGATGATGATACGTTTAAGAATATTTTTATGTTATATTAATACTATTCTGCATTGATCAAATTTATACAGGCCGATCTCAGAGTTTGGATCCAAATTGGCGTTGGCAAAGCTTTTCTACGTATTGTAACAAAGATCTGGCATTTTAGTAACTAATAGGTATCTCAAAAATGTATTATAGATATCAAAGCAAGTGTTGTAGTTGGATTAAGATTTAAACATTACGCTCATTTGATTTTGTAATTTGAATAGGAATAATGAAAATAACAGTAAAATAATGCCTATTTAATTTCACTAATAAATTTGTTATGGAGATGAAGGAAAACATCGTGATGAAACTTTCATACTTGGGAGTTCTATTAAAAAAATCTTTGGTATATAAAGTCCAACTACATGACATTTGTGGACTACGGCCTAACCTCTCTGTAAAGAGCTCAGTAATCCCACTGCTGGGCACTGGCCTCCTCTGCAACTGAGAGGGCTTAGGCCATAGTTCACCAAGTTGACCTAGTGCAATTTTTATAAATTAATTTACCAAAGATTATAAATAATTTTGAATATTTTCTGCTAAATTACAATAAATACTGAATAAAATAAATCATAAAAAAATACTAGCGTTGATTTTAATGGATATCGAAAAATTTTAACACGATCATTAGCTGGTCATTAACTGTTTTATGAAAGAAACAGAGAATTTCTTTGGCAGACTTTTTTTCACAAAAAACGTTTTATAATATAGATATAAATCATGAGAAATATATTGGAAGAAATAATTAAAATTTTAACATATTACACCGCATTAAGTTTTATAAATTAAATTATTAAACATTAAAGTTAGATAGCATGTGCTAATTCTCTTTTTAATATAAAAGAACAAATTACATTAACTATTTTCTTAATTAAAACGCGAGCGTTCTAGTATTTCCTGTATAAAATATTATTATAAATCCTAGGCAGATGTTATAGTGAGCTTGAAATCTTAAAAGTGATTTGGAAAAATTTTAAAATCATTACAACCATCTAAAAAAACCTAAAAGTGTACATTTCTTTACAAGATCTAATGTTTATTAAACGGAAACCTTACCTATACATTAAGGGAAATATAAAACACAGCGGCGATTATGGGTAAAAAGTTCTTGGAAATTCTTGTACTGAAAATAAATTACAATCCTATCAAATTAACCAATGAGGAATTAAGTTTGTCACAAATTTACGCCAAAATTGATGAAAAGGTGATAAGAAAACTGTAGGCAAAAAACAATCTACCTTCATTGTTTTTGCTAACATATTTTTACTTGTCCTTGGACCTAATTCTGTAGTTCACACAGACGAAAAGAAAACAAAAATATGGCCAACCGAAAAATATAGTTATTACATACATTGAGATACAAGCCTTATTTGTTCTGTTGGGAATTAGGAGAGACTTTTCGACATCAGCTAAATTTAACAATAGAGTGGATTAATAATAACTAATAGTTAGAGACTGGTTGAATATTTCACTGAGAAGTTTAAGAAATTATGTTGTTTTTTTACAATCATTTTCCAAATATGAAAGATAAAAGAATCTATTTAATTACATTAATCTCGAGATCTTTACTGTTAAATAAGTGGATCTATTTATACCCTAAACCCAAGAAAATACATGACATATCACATCCATTTGTGTTAAACTGTCATGTATCTACTCTACACCTTATTAAAAAAAAAAACAGTCAAAACACAACACCTTTTAATCCATAATCACCGCCTTCTCTACACAGATTTACAATATCAACACCGAATGTTGTTTTGATTGGTTAATTTTCATCTAAACCCATCTATCGTGCTCGTGTAAAGAGTCGCTAGGGTGCAATAAAGAGAGATTAGGAGATTGACGGAGAGGGCACAAGGCGAGGCCGTATTCGCATTTCCATGTTGCATTGCCGCCGGGTGTTCGCCTGAGAAAGAAAAACAAATTTAAAATATTGAACACAGATAAAAATCTGTGTAATTTTAGCTTCATTCCTATATCAACATTTTTTTAAGCATAAACATAAAATATAGCCCAAGTTTTAACTTATTTTTATACCTAATTACCCTACGATGTTTCTAATTCAATTTAATTTTAACAGAAAAATAATTTCTCCTTTTTCATTTCGAACGAAATTCTAAATATGAATCAAGAGTTTAACAGCGGTAAATGCTTCAGAAATGTTTCCAATTTCAAACTAACACCATGGTGGCACTAAAAAATTCCAACTCTTAAAATATTCTTTCATATTTCCATTTCAATTTGGAACGTCGGGTCCATTTTCTAGAAACTGTTTTATTGACGAATTCGGGTATCTAGGAGTTACGTTCCGGGTTATAGTTTGTGAACCCACTAACGATTGCGACTAACGAGAGTTTTTCACCTCTCGAATTTTTTGTTTATTTTTGATCGGCTTCGAACTTTCGTCGGGTCCACTGCATATGCCAACCACTGCTGCAATACTGCATTAATGTGTGGGGAGGTGCCGCTAAAACACACCTACTAGGCCTAGAGAGAGTCCAGCGGGCCGTATTAAAAACAATGCTGAATAAGCCTTTCCGCTTCCCTACCGAAAAGTTATACGCAGAAACTTCATTATTAAGTGTTCGCAAACTTTTCATTATGAATGTCGTAATAAAAATTAATGCTCAAAATCGCAGTAATGTGCCCGCACTACATAAAATGCGTATACCAAAGATTCCCATTCCTGCAACAAAATCTGTTTTTGCACAACGACATCCATACAGTATTCAGCCCCGAATTTATAATATTATGCTAAAAATATATAATTTTCTAAATTGCACTCAGTATGAAACAAAATCCAAACTGCAAAGCTTGCTAACTAAAATGACGTATGACCAAACTGAAGATATGTTTAAAATTATTCATTGAATATAATAAATTAACACACACTCACACATGCACACACACAAACACACACACGCGCACACACACACACACACACACATATAATATAGATACATATTTAAATTACCTGTTTGTTGTGTTTTGTTTTGTTGATTTTTTTTTATATTTTATTTTATTATTCTATTTCATGTTTTTTGTTAACATATTTTTAAGATGATTTAACTGTGTCACTTTTAATTGATTTGTCATAAGCTAATGTATTATGTAATTTTGGTAATGTAAATAAACAGGGACCCGAGACACGGGCTTGCCTATATTGGGACCTGTCGATACTCAAAAATGTAATATGTCTTATGAAATAAATTTCATTTCATTTCATTTCATTTCATTTCATTTCATTTCATATTTTTTTGAGTCAGTAAAATATCTTTTCATTCTCAGCCTATCGCCGTCCACTGCTGAACGAAGGCCTCCCCAAGTAGGCGCCAACCATCCCGGTCTTGAGCAGCCCTTATCCATCCGCTACCCGCCACCTTTCTCAAGTCGTCGGACCATCGTGCTGCAGGGCGTCCTACACTACGTCTACCTAAGCGCGGTCTCCACTCTAACACTAGTCTGCTCCAACGGCCGTCCGTCCGTCGGCAGACATGGCCGGCCCACTTCCACTTTAGCGTGCTAATCCTGCGGGCAATGTCAGTGACTCCGGTTCTCTGGCGGATGACTTCATTACGGATTCTATCCACCAGAGAAACTCCAAGCATTGCCCGCTCCATGGCACGCTGAGTGACTTTAAATTTGTGGACCAGACCTTTAGTGAGTGTCCACGTTTCGGCTCCGTATGTCATTACGGGTAGGACGCACTGATTAAAGACTTTCGTCTTGAGGCACTGAGGCATCGACGACTTGAGAATATGACTTAGCTTCCCGAATGCCGCCCAGCCCAACCGTATTCTTCTGTCTGCCTCACTCTCGAAGTTGTGCCGGCCTAGTTGAATGGTTTGGCCAAGATAGGTGTATTCTTGGACAACTTCGAGAGTGGCATTCCCTACGACTACGGGCCTCGGGAGAACATGACTGTTAAACATTACCTTCGTTTTGTCTATGTTCATCCCGAGTCCTATTTGTCTTGAAGATCGGTCAAGGCTGTTGAGCATTTCCTCCAGATCCTGCAGAGATTCCGCCATCACGACGATGTCATCCGCGAATCGCAGATGAGAGATGTACTGGCCGTTAATGTTGATGCCCCGTCCTTTCCAGTCGAGCGTCTTAAAAGCGTCCTCCAATGCGTTGGTAAACAGTTTCGGAGAAATTACGTCTCCCTGTCTTACCCCTCGCTGCAGTTGGATTGGCTTCGTGCTGTGTTCTTGTACTTGGACGGTCATCGATGCGGCTTCGTACAGACTTCTCATCACCTGGATGTAGCGGTAGTCGATCAGGCATCTCTGCATGGACTCCAGAACAGCCCAGGTCTCGACGGTATCAAAAGCTTTCTCGTAGTCCACATACGCGAGGCAGAGGGGTTGGTTGTATTCCTCAGTTTTTTGGATTATTTGCCTAAGTGTATGTATGTGGTCTACGGTGCTAAAGCCCCTCCGAAACCCGGCCTGCTCCGGTGGTAGGAATTCATCGAATTTTCGGGCGAGACGATTCGTAATGACCCTCGAGAACAACTTATAGACATGGCTCAAGAGTGAGATGGGGCGGTAGTTCTTCAGTAAGGTGTTATCGCCTTTCTTGAAGAACAAAACCACCACACTCTTGCTCCATGCCTCCGGCGTTGTGCCAGTTTGGATGACGGAGTTGAAGAGCTTAACTAGTTCTCTCAAGACAGGTGTACCTCCTGCCTTGAGGAGCTCAGTGGTTACTCCGTCATCTCCCGGTGCCTTGTTGTTCTGAAGTTGACCGAGGGCCATTCTAATCTCGCCCAATTCGATGTCGGGAAGCTCGTCTGAGTAGTGGCGAGTCAGTCTGGCTCGCGGATCATCCGCGTTGCAGGCCACAGGTGGAACTGCTCTTTGAGCATACAAGTTTCCGTAGTACTTTTCGACCTCTCCGAGAATTTCTGGAATTGAGGTGACGGTGGTGCCTTGTTGTGTTCTGAGTTTCGTCAGGTGACAACCGGAGGTGTGGGGCTTAGCGAATACTTTGGAGCCCTTGTTTTGCGCAATGGCAATTTCAACTTCCAAAGCATTCGCGCGCCTAATGTCGCGCCGTATAAGCCTCTTCACCTCTCGGTTTAGTACCTGACGTTCAGATGGTGTGGCGTTTATAAGTTCTCGTCTTTTCCTCAATAATTCCAGAGTCTCGGAGGAGAGTTTAGACTTACGCCCGCTGCTCGTTGATCGAAAGTATTTGGAGCCTACTTCGCGAATGATCCGCATCAGACTATTGGAGGCGTCATCAATGCTTTCAGTGTTTTCCAGTAGGGCGAATCGATTCTGTAGTTCCAGCTGGAAAGCTTCACAGCCGGCTTCGATCTGGGGCAGTGATGGACGAAGAGTCGACCTCATTAAGCGCGCACGTTCGATTTTAGTGTTAATATTCAGAGTGCCTCTTACAAGTCGGTGATCACTACCGGTATTAAACCTGTTGATCACTGAGACATCTCTGAATATTTGGCGCTTGTCAGTAATAATGAAGTCGATCTCATTTTGGGTCAAACCGTCAGGGCTACGCCAGGTCCACTTCCTTTGGGGCTTCTTCTGGAAGAATGAATTCATGAGAAAAAGCCCCTGTGCCTCGAGGAAGTTGACCAGCATTTGCCCTCGACTATTTCTGCTCCCATAACCGAATGGACCTACCCTCGATTCGCCGTAACCCTGTACTCCCACTTTGGCATTGAAGTCACCCATAACAACATTGTAAGAAGTCTTGGTACGAGACATAGCCTTCACTATGTCCTCGTACATGGCCTCGACTTCGTCGTCAGGATGTGTAGACGTCGGGGCGTACACTTGTATAACCTTGAGAGAGTATCTCTCGGTTAATTTTAAGACAAGGTACGCCACCCTTGCCGACACACTGCCAACTTCTACAACGTTGCTTTTGAGTGACTTGTGGATCATAAATCCGACGCCTCCTTGGGATGGTTGGTGTCCTTCTCGGAAGTAGAGTAAGTGACCGGTAGGTAGGGTAATCTTGTCCTCCCCCTGTCTACGGACTTCAGATAACCCCACAATATGCCAGTTGATGTGACTTAGCTCTACTTCCAATTCTGAGACGTACTCGTTCAGCCGTAGAGAGCGTCCGTTGTACGTTGCCAGAAACAGTCGGTTGTGGTACCCTGCCGTAACCCGGGGATTCTTAGCACCCCCCATCTCGCCGTTACCATGACCGGTACCGTGGTCAGGAATAGCGAGACTGCCGGGAACTGGGGGCCGCGAATTGATGGGAGTTGCCATTGGGGGATTTTGCCATAGTCACCACGCTTGGCAAGCGGGTTGGTGACCGCAGTGGCTGGAAAGATTTAGCCGACGGTGCTGCTGCCCACCGAAGGTTTTGGTATTTAAGGCATTCCAGCTTGAACGAGTGGTTATGCCGCCACTAGTCGGCCGCCAGAGCCACATCTGTTAGCTAGCAGGGTGTACCGCGTGCAGGTAGGGTTGGCAGTTGGGGACGTGAGATGTTATGCGCCCCCCTTACACTTCTACAATATTTTATTTTATTCTTAAATATCTTTTACTTTAGAAGTTTTCGATAACGTAAATATTTACTTCGATCGTTTTCTGATGAGGTTTTAATTCATGCTTTCTTTTGAAATTTTCTGATATTTTTATCAGGTCGTAAAAACAAATTAGAAAAATAATCACCGTTACATGTTATCTTTAGTAAGTTAAAAGTTTCATTACCAATCGTTCAATCAAAATAAGGTAAAAGTTAGGCTTTCAAAATTATATTTGAATTCGAAATGAGTTTTCATGCACTTTAACGGTGATCTAAAGTCTCTTAAAAAGACGCCGCGTAAAGACCGCCAACTCAGGTTCAGCAAGGTAGAATACGACATAATTTCTCTTTACCATTTGTATAACTAACATTCAGCTGATACATATTTTATTAATTTGATAAAAAAATATATTCTTACCATTAATGACATGCACATTCACTGAAGCTGCCTCCGCCATTGTGGGCACGCAGCTGTAGTTCCCACTATCTCCTGGCAACAGCTTGTCTATCGTCAGCCGTGACGTCAGCTGCTCGGTCCACTCCGTCTTCAGCCGGACCCTCGGCTCCTCCACTATCTCATTCGCTTCTACTTCTTTATATTCTATTATATTTGATCCTGAAATAAATTTACATTTAAAGAAATTTCATTTTTTAATTGCCAGATCAGTAATTGTAAATTTATAGAACTGTTTCATGTTCATTGCTTTTCAGTTCATTATTATGGCCTGGTAACTAATGCTGTTTACGCCTTCTGTAAAGTTTTTTTAAAGTTACCTGTTGGACATGACCAATATTTTTGTTCTTCAAATTTTACCAAGCCGTCATCTTGCAACCTCATCTTATTCTCGACAAAGAATTACAAATTTTAGATGCTTTATAATAACGGCTTAGATTTACTTATATCTTAATTAACTCAACTAAGGGTGAAAAAATATTAAAGTATTTTTTTATATAAATATTAGTATATATACTTTTTCATACTATAATTTCGTTCACTATTTGCTGTAACACTTACCCTTATACCAAAATATGGTCCCAAGGTCGTGAGGACCCTGGCTTAATATGCACGTCAAGGACAGCGAACTGCCAGTCTTGACGTAGAGGTCTACTGGACCCAGAATGTGGGCTTTCGCTTCTGTTGACAAAAGAAAAGACATGCAAAATTAATATGTCAATTATTAAAAAAAGTAAAAACTAAGACTCAACTACGACAAAAAACGAGGATAAAAGTATGAAATAAGATTTTCAGGACACAGGATTAAACAACGTTACTGAAGAAGCAAGATAATCGACACATAGATTCTACCAAGATGCCTTCGTTGCAATTTGCCAATAATGTGATACGGTACAATACTACAGTACACAATTATCAGTGTACAGTGATACACATGTTAAGTTTGAAAAACCGTCATCATCAGCCCATATACGTCCCACTGCTGGGCACGGGCCTCCTCTACCATTGTGAGGGTTTAGGCCTTAGTCCACCACGCTGGTCTAGTGCGAGTTAGCGGACTACACACCTAAGAAATTCCTAAGGAGTTTTAGGTGTGCAGGTTTCATCACGATGTTTTCCTTCACCGTCAAAGTACGTGATAATTCATTGAGAATACACACGTAACTTCGAAAAGTCAGAGGTGTGTGCCTGGGGTTTGAACCCGCGACCGTCGAGATTCTCGACCGCGTGCCCAAACCTCGAAGCCATCACGACTTAAAAACCGTAGTCACGCGTCAGTTCGTTTTGCCATTTGTCTCGGACGCTGTCGTAATGACAGTAATTAAAAAAGATAATACGTAAAATAATACTGTATAACACTACGAGATCGGTGCTTTAATTAAAATTAAAAGGATCTGTTGCTTTTTAATGAAATGTTATTAAATTACAAACAAAGCATTACCGTCACGTAAGACGTCGTCTCAAACTTGAGCGTAATTTTGTTTCGGCTGAATAAGACACTGGGGTTCCAACACCGGCTGAACTTTGACTTTTTAAAGTTGCGTGTGTTATTAATCCAGTTTCGCTCGAATTAACGAACAAATGACATCATAAGATAATTTGTACATACATAAACTCACGCCTGTATTCCCCGAAAGGGTAGGCAGAGGTGCATTTCTGCACCCACATTTCGCCAAGTATGTATCAGTCCCACGTAATAGGGGGCGAGCCTATTGCCGTTTTTCGGGCACATTTCCAGACTCCGTGCTGTTACTGAGAATTTCCTAATGGAAAAACCCAATAACACTTTGCCCAACCCAGGAATCGAACCCAGGACCTCTAGATCGCACGGCACATACTTGTACCGCGAAACCACGAGGCAGTCAAGATAATTTGTATGTTTAAGAAATCTGAGAATTTCTTGTGGAAATTTTGAATTGCTTACATAAGAAGCTATACTATAAATGTTCATATGAGAGCCCCGTGGCGCAGTTGGCTAGATACCAGCTTGCGAAACGAGAGGCCGCGGGTTCGATCCCCGCACCGAGACAAATGTTTGTGTGATCCACTAATATATGCTTCGGGTCATATGTTTGTGAGACCGAAAAGTCTCTCGTAGTTTCTGATACTCACGACACAGGACTTATATCCTAGTGTGGGGTCAGAACTATGTATGTAAGTGTTGGGTGTATTCATTTACTGCATAATATGTATCTACAAAAGGTTTAGCAGAGAAGTATACACATACATTTATCCACCTGTTTTACGTTACGTTATTTGAGGCAAGTTTAATGCCGTTTTTATTCACTTGAGTACCACTTAGTCGAACCCGGGAATCAAACCCGGTACCTCATTAATGCACGCTGACCACATACACTACCAAATCAAACAAAAAGTGAGTTGGTATTTGAACCAACAAATGTTTACAGCCTTTTGACTTTTAAATTTGATGAAAACAGTTCACAAAAAAATCATCATCATCATCAGCCCATATACATACGTCCCACTGCTGGGCACGGGCCTCCTCTACAACTGAGAGGGTTTAGGCCTTAGTCCACCACGCTGGCCTAGTGCGGGTTGGCGGACTACACACCTAAGAAATTCCTAAGAACTTTTAGGTGTGCAGGTTTTATCACGATGTTTCCTTCATCGTTAAAACAAGTGATAATTCATTGTGAATACACACATAACTTCGAAAAGTCAGAGGTGTGTGCCTGGGGTTTGAACCTGCGACCGCCGAAATTCTCGACCGCGCGCCTAAACCTCGAAGCCATCACTGCTTTATCCACAAAAAAATACGCACTATTAAACATTAAGAAGATATTGATGACTTGCTTAATCACATAAACTCACGCCTGTATTTCTGCACCCACACTTCGCCAAGCATGTATCAGTCCCACGTAATAGGGGGCGAGCCTATTGCCGTTTTTCGGGCACAATTCCAGACTCCGTGCTGCTATTGAGAATTTCCTAATGGAAAAACCCAATAACACTTTGCCCGACCCGGGAATCGAACCAAGGACCTCTAGATCGCACGGCACATACTTGTACCGCGAGACCACGAGGCAGTCAAAAAATATACATCAATATAAAAGGATCAAAATCTACAATTTGCATGAGCTACCCTTGATTTAATCTCATTACAGGCAACTTCAACAGGGGAAAACGAACAGTCACGGTGACTTCAAAAAAACCCTGAAAATCAATAAGCTGACAACTTACTGCGCATTCTAAGAAGGACGCCGACGATACCCCGTAACCTTAGAAACGTAATTTAAAATTCAAATTATCCAGCTTAATATGAGAAAGCCGTACGCAGTAAATATACCTTGTTATGTGGTGAAAAAATCTTAATATCACACACGATCATAATCCTTGGAATATATGAGTGTTGTGTAAAAATATATTGTTTCGCGGTACTTTCATGTATTCTTCCTAAATTGGAACGCTTTGCCATTACGATGCGCAGTCAATCATAATATTTTATTAATATGATTTTTGAATGGTAAATCTTAAAATTTTGCTTAAAGTGATGAAAAATAATATACATAAACCCATTTATCGAGGAAGTCGTATCATCACGCTACGATCAATAGGATCGGAGCAACAATGAAAAATGAAATAACAGGGAAAAATGTTACTTTTGCAGTCTAGAGTTTAGGAAAGCAGGTAACAGATAATTTCTTACGTTATAATATATACAGGATGTATTCTGATCGTGATCGGAAAGTAAGGCAGATAATAGCTGCCGTGATTATAAACACCGTGACGTTAAAAAAAATCCCGACAAAAAATAAAGATAAAATACGTTTTCCTTACAACCACATCCATTTAATATCTATGATTGTAAGGAAAACGTCAAAATTTTTATTTTTTGTCGGGATTTTTTTAACGCCAATGGGTTTGTAATCACCGTCGCTATTACCTGCCTTAGTTTCCGATCACGGTCTGAATACATACTGTATATGTAAGTCAGTCGATTGTAGAGGAGGCTATTAACAGTCAGTATGTATTACTAAGCTTAATTTATACCTTGTTTATTCCTCTATCAACACATGACTATACCAAGATTATATAAAGTAAATTTCAGCGTTGGCTTCACGGCATCCAGAAAAAAATATGTAGCAATGTATTTTGAAGAACCCATTTCGTGTTTGTAATACGGGAATAAAAAATAACAATCTCTTATAAAATGATATAGCTATTGGGTGAAAGCGGAGAATTTGCTACGTGAACATTGAATTTTCAGGTTGAGGGTTCTTCATTTATTTATTATTTATTCATTCATTCATCACCAGCCCATATACGTCCAAATGCTGGGCACGGGCCTCCTCTACAACTGAGACGGTTTAGGCCTTAGTCCACCAAGCTGGCCTAGTGCGGGTTGGCGGACTGCACACCTAAGAAATTCCTAAGAATTTTTAGGTGTGCAGGTTTCATCACGATGTTTTCCTTCACCGTTAAAGTACGTGATGATTCTTTGTGAATACACACATAACTTCGAAAAGTCAGAGGCGTGTGCCAGGGGTTTGAACCCGCGATCGTCGAGATTCTCGACCGCGTGCCCAAACCTTGAGGCAATCACGACTTTTATTTATTTATTTAGCACAAACACATCTTTATGTCACGACACAAGTATGTGCTGTACAATCTAAAGGTTTAGCTTGTCCTCTGACTTTTACAAGTTATGTGTGCATTCACAATGAATTGTCACGTACCTACTTTAACGATGAAGGAAAAAATCGTGACTCATCCTGCACACCTATAAGTTCTCAGAAATTTCTTAGATGTGTAGTCCGCCAACCCACGCTTAGCGAGCGTAGTGGACTAAAGACCTTTAGATTTATCAACACTTCTAGGCACGGGCCTTTGTGCGGATTGGCGGACTACACACCTAAGAAATAAAAAGATAAAAAGATTTAGTTGTATAGGTTTCCTTAAGATTTTCTTCACTGTTAAAGTGCGTGATAGTTTATGATGAATAAAGCTGGACTCAACAATTTTCCATAGTAACAACTTTAAATTTGTTATCCCTTTCGATTACGGTACCCTAAAACATAACGGTGCTTTGCAAAATATGCCTCATATACGTTGAATATAAAATTACATGAAAACACGCTCACGGTTTCAAAAACTTGTTATTATAAATAATGTTTTCTCGTGTAAGATATCTGATTCTATGGAATGGCCTTAGCGACCTTCTTGAAATATAGTGATGTTTGTTTGGGTTCGATTCTGGGTTCGAAATATTCGAAATTTCGTAATCGAAATTCACCGCAAAGATATTTTTTTATGATCTTTTTTTTCATCATCATCATCATCATCAGACCATATACGTCCCACTGCTGGACACGAGCCTTCTCTACGATTGAGAGACTACTACTTTTTCCCTTGTGTTTTTGCTCCTCGATTATTATTAGACAAAATATTGTTATTTCTAATACACGCCACACAAGCCTTGTTTATTAACGTCTGTTCAGAAAGAAATATCAACATTTGGGATTATGATACTCATTATTTTTTATATGTAAAGCACAATATATCATTATTATGTCGGCTTGTTTAGTTTTCTATACTAGAAGATTGTTTTCAATATAATAAATTTCGACCTCATTAGGCCAAAAAAAGGTTTTGTCCAGTCATTATACACAATGAAGATAGGCAAGTTATTACGTTATAACGTAATCAGGACCATCAGAGGTTGTTATAGCAAAAAACCTGTCAAGAATTTTGCTCAATAGTAATCTTTATATATTAAAATAATCC
Organism: Hemaris fuciformis; assembly: GCA_907164795.1. Classification (NCBI taxonomy): domain Eukaryota; kingdom Metazoa; phylum Arthropoda; class Insecta; order Lepidoptera; family Sphingidae; genus Hemaris; species Hemaris fuciformis. The sequence continues at coordinate 6,495,754 of OU015454.1, forward strand.
TACGAAAGACATAAGAACAGAGAAGAAATATATATAATTGACAGCGTCTTTGGTGCATTTGGCTAAACACCACTTGCGAAGCGCGATGCGGCAGTTTCGATCCCCGCATAAATGTTTGTGTGGTCCACAAATATTTGTCCCGGGTCTGGTTGTTTGTGAGACAAGACTCGTATCTTATTGTGGGATCAGAACTATCTATGTGACTGTAATATTTGGGTGATTTTTTTACCCATTTTGCCGAGCTCGACCCGCACCATATTACTCATACATTTGATTTCAACTGTAAACAATCCTATTGACACATAGTGGCGGTACTCCCATAGAAACTCAAAAGCGTTACAGGTTAATTGTGTAATGTTTAGTTTATATTTGTTTATTGTGTGTCAGTATATACTCATTTACATGTCAAATTGCTTTTGTTAAATAAATATTTAAATATCATTATTTATCGTATCGATCATTATTCGGATACTTGTAAGCCAAGCTGGGCTTTTGGACTTCTATGGAAGTACCGCCACTTATTGACATACATACAGTTGAACTTGTGTATTCGAAAGAGCAGGTAAGAGCGTAACTCTACGCAGCTTTTCTTTCCATATTTTTCAAAGTCAATATTATGTATCAAGGTCTATAGCGTCCATATCTACCAAATACTTTACCAGACTCAATGAGAATTTCCTAACGTCAAATGCACTTTTCCAAACAAAAAAAAACTACTATTCTATGGCACAAACCAATTACTATGAAACCAAAGAGGTAGTGCACATACTATGGTTAAACTGGCGCAGTTGGCTAGACACCAGCTTGCGAAACGAGAGGCCGCGGGTCCGATTCCCGCACCGAGACAAATGTTTGTGTGATCCACAAATATTTGTTTCGGGTCTGGGTGTATGTGAGATCGAAAAGTCTCTCGTAGTTTGTGATACCCACGACACAAGACTTGTATCTTAGTGTGGGATCAGAACTATGTATGTGACTGTTGGGTGTATTTATTTATTTATTTATTTAACTCCTAACATCCATAACACGGCCAAGAAATCTGATGGCTTTTACTTCCCGCAAAACTCATGTGAACTCCGCGTCAGTTCCAAACTTCGCGAACTTAGCATGTTCTAATTAGTCTCTTAGATTTTGTCTAACTTTATTACAAACTGCGGGATGTGTCAAGAGCTTTACTTTGTTATGGGCAAAGATTTATACTGAAGTTATGAAAGAATAATTCCAGTCTCCGTGACATTTGTGAGTGTTGGACCTATTTAAAATATTCTTTGCTTTTGGCCTCGTTGGTCCCGTGGCATGAGTATGTAGTGTGCGAACAAGAAGTCTCATATTCGATTCCAAGGTTGAGCAAAGTGTTATTGGGTTTCAGTACCAGCACAATTTTGCTAAATGTGCTCAAAAAATCCTAAATGCTGGATCCTGGATTAGTGTGACTTAGAACTGGACAAAACGTGGGTTAAAAATACCTACATACCTCTTACAATGCCTATTGGAAAATATTTTATCGACACCATTTAATAAATTTTATTGAAAAATCGTTCGTAAACAGGGAGGAAAAGTAAATTTTTGCTACCATTGCTATTTTATTACTATTTGAAGATTATTAAAAATATTAACGTAATACTTATACCACATAATGTATTTCTATTTAAAGGTTTATAAATACGAGTGCTTAAAGGTGTTCAGTTTTCCTCATGATATTTTCCTTCACCGTTAAAATACGTGATAATTCATTCTGTAACATACATACATAAAAGAACTTCGAAAAGTCAGAGGTATGCCTGGGGTATGAACCTGCTATCGCCGAGATTCTCGACCGCGTGCTTTAAACTTGAGGCCATCACGAATTTTTTAATTGTGAAGTCCGCCAACCCGCACAAGGACAGCGTGGTGGACTAAGGCCTAAAACCCTCTCAGTTGTAGAGAAGTCCCATGCATAGCAGTATGGGCTGATGATGAAATATGAGTGCAATCTGTTCAGTATTTTAGCCACTGATTGTCTTTTGTTTGTATTGTCTATTGCAACTTAACGCAAAGGCAAAGCTTAAAGTATCAAAGACCTCTGGCTGCGCTTAATATCAAACGCTGCTCTCACTAACCTACAACTAAAAGAACGATGAATTTCTAAATAAAGCAACAACTTGTCTATTTTTTCATTTGTTTCGTTCAAAAGAAGCTTTTTTGTTCGAAATGTTTTAGGTTAATCGATATAAATCCGGTAGTATGATCGGTAGTTGTATCCGGTATTACATTTAATTTACACCCGTTTATGTAGTGTTATCTAAAGATCCCAGATTCGTTTCCCAGGTCGGGACCAACGTTATTGGGTTTCTTCATTAGGAAGTTCTCAGTGGCAGCACAAAGTCTGGAAATGTGTTCGAAAATCGCCAATAGGTTAAGTTATATAACTTTTGTCTATTCCATTTTTGTTCGAATAAACCATATTTTTTTGAGATATTTGTCTTGACGATATAGTCTCAACCAAAATCAGGCATTATAACCCTGTATAACATTAAACGTTTATTCCACGTTGTATCTCGAAATTAGTATACTATGGATATCCATAGTTACGTAACTTTATAAAGTTATATAACTTTACTCGGAAAGGGTAACTTCTTAACAATAAGTCATTTTATCGACTAAAACCCCACGTTCATGATCTCCTTTCAAATTCAAAGGCGCAAGATACGCATTTGGATGGAGCCGGGCCCCCTTTGGCGTTGTTTTTTTTCAGTAGGCCTTTCATGGAAAGAGCCAATTCTTCTTCAGCCGAAACTCGGAAGAATCATAGAACCGCCACAAAGATATAGTCCTACTCGCCTTATTGCAGTGGCGGTACTTCCATAGAAGCTCTAAAGCCCAGTTTGCCTTACAAAATTCCCAATAATGATCTTTAAGCTTTAAATCTTTATTTAACAAACGCAATTTGACATATAAATGATACTGAACCCACAATAACAATACAAACTAGACATTACACAATTCACGTGTAACCCTTTTGGGCTTCTATGGAAGTACTGCCACTGTCTTATTGTTACAATCTACCCTATGTGAAACATACGATAAGAGAATTCTTCAAATATCAAACATAACTCCAACCAAACATCGGAATTGTTAATCTATTGTTTGGATATGCTAAATCTGGCAACAGAATTTCTCTCCAGTTTCCTGGAACATAATTGATAGTGCGAAGCATTCAACGAGATAACGCTATTGAGGAAGTCTAGTGTAAGATGAGATTAGCTCTGATAACAGAGAAGTTAGTGGATAAATTTTAGGGGTTAATAATTGTATTTACACATCCATCGTACATAATCTCCGTTTCGATGGGGTAGGTACTAAAATGCGCCAAATTGCGTAGTCTTAGAGGCCATCACTACTTTTATTACTTATTTTCATCCTAGCCGGAAAAATATATAGTGGGTACGCAGTATAGGGCCTTACGACAATGAAGTGCAAGGGTTTATAGGACAGACGATTTCCAGTGGTGACATTTTATGGGAAAGCAATGGTTATAACAGTAACGATATAACAGACAGTAACGGTGAAGGAAAAACATCGAGATGCAACCTGCACACTTAAAAGTTTTTAGGAATGTCTTAGGCGTTAGTTAGACCCTTCATGGTAAGAGCCACGTATTCTCCAGCCGAAACTCGAAAAAATCATAGAGCCGCCACAAAGATAAAGATACTCACCTTATTGCAGTGGCGGTACTTCCATAGAAGCTCAAAAGCCCAGTTTGCCTCACAAGATTCCTAATAATGATCTTAACAAACGCAACTTGACATATAAATGAGAATATACTGACCCCACAATAAACAATTATAAACTAGACATTACACAATTAACGTGTAACGCTTTTGGGCTTCTATGGATGTACCGCCACTGTCTGTACTACTTACTATTTAGAAAATAGAAATACCTAGTTTCACTTTGCATGACCCATGAATCGATCCTGGCACCGATCGCAGAGTACGCTCTTGTGATGCGTGACCACGGAATAGTATTTAAGTATGACCGTAAAGCCTCAGTACGATTTTGGGTCAATTCTACCAATTTTTTTAATAATATTCAAATTAAATCCTGTCAGAACGTCCATCCTATGGCTGCCTTAAAAAGATCGCCATGTGCGATAAGGCCGCCGTTTGTACCTTTCCATGTATGTTTTTATGTTTAATAAGTGTAACAAAGTGGTGGACTAAGGCCTAAACCCTCTCAATGGTAGAGGAGGCCCGTGCCCAGCGTGGGACGTATATGGGCTGATGATGATGAAGTGTACAATAAAGTTTTAAATAAATATTAACTCACCAATTACGTTGAGCTGAAAGGCCAAAGACATCTTCGGCTCGGTATTGACTTGGCACTCGTAAATACCGGCGTCGCGTTCTTGAGGAAATTTGATCTGTAGCGTCCAATTCTCCGACTTCTCCGGCCTGATGACCTGTGGTTAACACGTTTGCACATTTATTTTATACAAATATACTCCTATTTAATGGCACATTTCCAGGCTCCGTGCTGCTAATGAGAATTTCCCTAAATAATGGAAAAATAAGACTTTGCCCTACCTGGCAATCGAACCCAGGACTTCTAGATCGCACGGCACATACTAGTGTCGCGAGACCACGGGGCAGTAAAACTCATTTAAGTAAATGATAATCGATACGTGCGAGAAATTATTGCAAGAAAAAATGTAATTATATCTATAAATATTATATACAGAGATGATACGACAGAAGGGCGATAAATTACACTACGTATACTATACGTCCTTATTACTAATTCGACACGGCACAAAAATTAATTATACCAAAATAAGATTTTTTTTTGTTTCAAACAAACTAAATAGCTTACAATTAAGAGTAATACGCAAGCACCCTTTAGTACAGAGCTTGAAAATGGTACCCAGTATAATATGCAATTTAAAAAAATGCCCTTCGGTCGTATCAACCCTGTATGATAATGTCTAACCTGAAACCTTTGGTCCGATGTGTATGTTAAAATACCAGCTGTCAGTATGTGCAGATCCCTCTTCCTTATCCATGACACCTGAAAAAAAAAAGGTTTTAATGACGTATAGTATTTCATTGTAGAAAAATCTGTTTAGGAAAAAAATCACACACAATTGAATGTTGAAGTCTAGGAGCGTTATAAGAGCAGTGACTATGGGTGTGAAACAATTGTAGAATACCCTCAGTAATCGCCACAATTAAGCAATACATACTAGATTAGTCTACATTTTCAGCCCTGTGGTTGTATTTAGAAGGGATACGTCTCTGGCGTTTCAGTCCAATAAAATCAATCAACCTTGATTATTATAGCAATCTGGCCGTCATAACTTTATTATTTTATCAGCATCAGCCTATATACGCCCCACTGCTGGATACGGGTCTACTCTACAACTGAGAGGGCCTAGGGCTTAGTCCACCACGCTGGCCTAGTGCGGATTGGCCGACTTAATACCTAAGAAATTGTGAAATTTAAAATGTCTGAAATTTGAATGCGCGACCGCTAATATTCTCGACGGCCGCGGCGTGCCTAAACTTCGAGACCATCACTACTTCTATTATTATTTTACATTTATGGCTTTATTATGGATTCCCTGACATTATGGATACACTTGACGAAGGACACAACACTTTGTTGAAAACTTACCAAAAACTATTCACTAACAAAAATATACTCCCCAAAATTAATGCTACAACATTCTTACAAATACTGGCATAGCAACGAAGAATTCGTAGTACTAAAATTGCAACGTACAAATTCAGACAATACCCAGTAAGTATTGACCTGGTTAGCGCGAAGATCTGGTACGTTCAACCGTGAATAACCAGGCTATTCCCAATTGCGATCCGGGCAAAAATAACAAATGATCAATACGGAAACTTGGTCATAACAACTAGGCCGCGGAATGGAGGTAACTAACGAAATAGAGTTGTCAGCCAATAGAATGTTCAATATTCAAATGAATAGGACATTAAATTTTCCATGAAATGTGCTGCGTAAATGGAAATTTGCCCGCAGGAAGGTAATTATATGTACAAAATCAATCGTAACTCTATTTGGAATTTGGAATAATTTTAGTCAACGCAAATTTACATATATATGCATCGCAGTATAATATATGTTTGTATTTTTTTATAAACAGCTGGGCACTAGCCTTCCCTATAGTTGAAAAAATATTGTATGGTTGTTGAATCTATCAAACACTTTCAATATTTATTTTATTTATTTATTTATGCTTTATATACATTGTATAAAGGCGGACTTAATGCCTAAGGCATTATCTACCAGTCAACCTTGGGGTGATGCAGAGAAAAAATATTAATGAATAGGTGCATAAAATATAAATTGTCATGATTAAAAATATATAATATGTATATATTATAATTATAATAGAAATTAAAATAAACAAAATATATTTAAATAGACCATTACATAAACATATATACATAAAATACATATAGATATACTATAATGCTATTTATATAAGTATAAAATATAAATACATACACACATATACAAATATAATACATACTATGGAGCTTCTGACAAGTTCTTATGTTTAATTCATAGAACAGATATTAAAATCATGTTCTATTACGTTTGAGAACAACAAAATAAAAAAATCATACGATGCATTGAACGAATACACGATTAATTGAAGGAGAGGTCGGAATAAATAAACCACAAAATAGTTATGCTTATTTCATTTTAGTTTAGATAAAATAATTGTGTTATAATAAATCTAAATGAAAAGAAAAAAATCAGCTGACCGCCTCGTTAATGCCTCAGCATAAATTGGCGCTTATAATGGGATGCCTGTTCAGGCATAATTATCACGTAATAAAGTTACATTTGGCTGTCTATTAGTATTTTTTTTATAGGAGCACGAAGTTGGGGAAATGTTCTCTCTCATAACTCTGCCTTACCTCTTCAAGTAAAAAAAAGCTAATAGAAAATGGGCAATAGGCTCACCTCCAATTAGAGATGTGGTTTTTGAAAAACAATAAATTAAAATTACCTACGCCTTTAAGAATCACATTACGACGAAAACTGGTAAAGAATTAAAAATGATTTACTTAAAGTTCTCTAGCTGTGCAGCTTCAAATAGAAGTTATACTAGTGTAGTGTGGTGCCATGACCGGCCGACATTATCACAATAATGAATCTGGGTCGTCCAGTAGCATAGGCAGATGATATTGTTGTCGCGACCTTGGCGAGATTCAAGCAAACGTGGAAAATGGAGAAACAGGTCAAAGCTAAATCATATTCTGCAGTGGCGGCATACAAGCCCAAAAGCGTTACAAGTTAATTTGTAATGTCTAGTTTATATTTGTTTATTGTGGTGTCAGGATATTCTCATTGATATGTTAAATTGCTTTTGTTAAATAAAGATTTAGAGCTTAAAGATTATTATTATTGGAAATTTTGTAAGGCAAGCTGTGCTTATGGGCTTCTATGGAGGAACCGCCACTGAGTAGGTACAGCGTGAGGTTTTGTGTCCAAAAACGGTAAAAGACTTGTCCCTATTATGTGGAACTTAGCCTACAATTATTGGCGAAACGCGGGTACAGAAATGCACTGCTGCTCATCTCAACGGGATGCAAGCGTGTAAACACACGCGGGACGTATGACGTTATTAATTATTACACCAACCAACCTTGTTCCAATCAGACGTATAGGGTAGATTTCAATATCTTAACGATTAATGTAATTATGCAGTCATTTTTTATGTATCTTTATGGTTTCCAGTAATAAGACTTCAGTCTCTTAAGTTTGATTTTTTAAGACTGATATTCTGTAACACTTTGTTTTCATGTTTTTTGAGTTAGCCAAAGGAAAAAAATAACAGTAAATTAATAGCTCCAAATACAAACATACCTATAGATAGGAATGTATCCTTAAACGGTAGTAAGAGAGTGTTTATAACTGCATGTATTATTACTAGTTTTTGAGCACATTTACAGACTAGTTATTCGGGTAGCGAATCATCATCAGCTCAAATACGTCCCACTGCTGGGCACGAGCCTCCTCTTCCACTGAAAGGGTTTAGGCCTTAGTCCACCACGCTGGCCTAGCGCGGGTTGGTGGACTACACACCTAAGAAATTTCTAAGAACTTTTAGAAATTTTCCTTCACCGTTAAAGTACGTGATAATTCATTGCGAATACACACATAACTTCGAAAAATCAGAGGTGTGTGTCAGGGGTTTGAACCTGCGACCGTCGAGATTCTCGACGGCGTGCCTAAGCCTCGAGGCCATCACGACTTCGTGTAATATCAAGACTTTTATAAATGTGTGACAACCAATAGCAGCCCTTAATTTTTGTTTGAAACTTTTATCATTGGACTTGACAGAACATGATGAACAGATGACAAACAAGCGGCGACACTCGTCCTGATACAAAATACTGTCTATTTTCCTTCTAATATTATTCAGCTGTTCTGTGCAATTTACAATAAAATGTAGCAATTAATTTTGAAATCACAGATAATCGCAAATAATTTTATTGATGAAGTATTTATACTTGAGTAGCACTTTACATTTCCGAACAGCTTTGGTAAGTACGAGTAAGTAACCAGCTAATGTAAATATCGATTAGTGCGGATATACGCAAAGCCAGGCTCTAGACAACCTTCAATTGGTCCCAGAATGGGCTCAAAAGTCCCAGCACTAACGACCTAACTTTACAGTATGTAAGAGGGCACTTCTAGCCAAGGTTGATTTAGTACGGGAGTTAGAATATTGAATGCATATTTTGGTTTTTATTTGTTAAGTTTTCAAACGAAGTTTGTTAAAGTTATAATTAATTATGAATACACACATAACTTCGAGAAGTCAGAGGTGTGTGTGCCTGGGGTTTGAACCTGCTACCACCGACCCTGTCGACCGTGCGCCTAAACCTCGAGAGGCCATCACTACAAAAAATGAATACAATGAGTCGGCAATAGTTAAAAAAAATAAAAATAGTGACGATTCAAAAGTACTTCTCAAATACTATTTGAATAAAGGTGACCTTGACCTTGACTTTGACTTTGACTCTGACTTTAAATATATTGAAACTCACCGCCTTATCGCCGAGCTGTTCGACCCTGCAGTGTAGGAAGGCGGTCTGTCCCACCACAGTAGTCACGTTGCGCGGCACGTTGTACTCGAAGTACGGGAACGAGCCGACGCTGTCTTCGCCGTAATGGGCCGTGCCTGGAACAATCACTGCAGTTAGTATCAGACGATGAAATTGGGGTAATATGGCTCATTTTTACCCCGTATTTAGACAGGAAATTCTTAGATGATCAGACACCTAAAGTATTATTGGTTTTCTCGTCATTATTTAGATTACCGACGCTGACAATGTATTTGGATGATGATTAGGCTCGTCACCAATTATACGAGTATATGACTTACAAAGACTATTGATTCAATAAAATAATTTATCTTATAGTTCTCCAGTAGCAGTGATGGCCCCGAGGTTTAGGCGCGCGGTCGAGAATTTCGGCGGTCGCAGGTTCAAACCCCAGGCACACACCTCTGACTTTTCGAAGTTATGTGTGTATTCACAATGAATTCTCATTTGCTTTAACGGTGAAGGAAAACATCGTGATAAAACCTGCACACCTAAAAGTTCTTAGGAATTTCGTAGGTGCGTAGTCCGCCAACCCGCACTAGGCCAGCGTGGTGGACTAAGGCCTAAACCCTCTCAGTTGTAGAGGAGGCCCGTGCCCAGCAGTGGGACCTGTTTGGGCTGATGATGATAGTTCTCCATGGCATAAGTAGGTCCTGTGATCTAAAGGTCAATAGTTGAGTTATTGTCAGTTGCCGAAAATTTCCTTGCGCAAAAACCAAAAATAACAAATTTATCGATGCGGGATATCTCAATGTCATGCCTCAAACTTATACCGTACAAGCAAACTTACCTGGCAAAAAATAGTTATAGAAACACACCGATGCCCCTTATTTCAGGTTAACAAACCCATATAAGAATCGTAACGAATCTAGGCCAAGATGAGAAAAAACAATGTAAAATATAAGCTATTTCACTATTTAACCTTTAGCTCTTACTTCAAAGATTCCTGTAAGGTATTTCTAATTCGAATTCAGATCGATATTTCATCGTGTCTAGACTTAATGTACGCTTTGAACTCGCTTAAGAGTGTAATATAAACAGAAGCATGCATTTATTCATTGGCATACCTCGCGATGGCGTAGTGAGTACATGTAAGTGACCGACCCAGATGCATGCATTATTGAATAGGTCTTCACGGGTGTTTTAAATAGTAAATAATAAATAAATACACCCAACAGTCACATACATAGTTCTGACCCCACACTAGGATACAAGTCCTGCGTCGTGAGTATCAGAAACTACGAAAGACTTTTCGGTGTCACAAGCATCCAGACTCGAAGCAAATATTAGTGGATCACACAAACATTTGTCTCGGTGCGGGTATCGAACCCGCGGCCTCTCGTTTCGCAAGCTGGTATCTAGCCAACTGTGCCACGGGGCTGTCAGTCACTTTTATTTATTATATATTTTATTTGGATAAAAAATAATCATAAAGATTTTTAATAGAATAACTTTGTACATAGAATAATATTTTTCAGATATAATCGGAACTTCCGCGTTAATAATATTTTATGAAATATAAAGTATTCAAATACATAACTCAATAGATTTAGAATTTTAGCGCGTATCTTCAACCATGGACAGTGTGTTAATGTAATATTAATTTATTACGATATTTTACAAATAATAAAATTAAATAAATAAATACACCCAACAGTCACATACATAGTTCTAAGCCCACATTAAGATACAAGTCTTGTGTCGTGCGTATCAGAAACTATGAGAGACTTTTCGGTCTCACAAGCACCCAGACTCGAAGCAAATATTGGTGGATCACACAAACATTTGTCTCGGTGCGGGTATCGAACCCGCGGCCTCTCGTTTCGCAACCTGGTGTCTAGCCAACTGCGCCACGGGGCTGTCTTTTGATTCTAAATGTACATTATCTTCATCAATATAACCGCGACATCTTGATCGCATGCAGCATGCTTATGCTTGGGGACTAAAGAAGCAGTCGATAATTGTTTTTTTTTTTCATTATTTAATAATTTAATGCGTTTTGTGTTTAAAGTCAATCGTGCAATTTATAAAAGCGACACCAATGTAAGAGAAGAAGAATGTCTGTCGTGGTATGGGCATGTTATGAGGAGGGATGAATCATACGTAGGAAAAAAGGTGATGGATATGAAAGTTGATGGATGGGCGAGCAGAGGAAGGCCAAAGAAAAGATGGATGGAGTGCGTGACTGAAGATATGAAAGAAAAAGGGGTGAATGAAGACATGACGGCTGATAGGGATGTTTGGAAGGATAAAACATACTGCGCCGACCCCAAATGAAATTGGGAGCAGGGCAAGGCAATGATGATGACCAATGTAAGAGAAGTCTTATCCAACAATGAAATATATTGAAGCTACCCATTACAGCATAACGTCCGATAAATCGGACGTCACTAAATTGCATACTAGTGGTATTAAAAGTCATTTATTTGATAGTTTTTAGTTTTGAAACGAAACTTGGATAATATGTTTTTATACTAGGAAAATTGTTTTCAATGAAGGAATTAATTATCGACAGTTATTTGTCATTTTCAAAAACGGCCAGACTGTCTCGAAAAAACCGTAACTATTATTTTGCTTATTTTTATTATTATTTATGATAATTGATTAGAATATATGTTTTTTGGTTTAAATATTATATATCTATGCAAACAAAATAGTATTTTAATGTGACAATTGTTACATTGCTATTTATGTATGTGTTTTTGTTGACGTCCGTTTTATCGGACGCTATGCATGGCGGCCTCTAAGGCGTGTGTTATTTTGTTTGTACAGCTTGACGGTAAATGAGATTTTAGAACTTTTGGAAAGCGAGGATGTGGATGACATATTCGAAAACCTTATTTACGTTGACCCACCTATTGAACAGAGTGGTCAGGTAGCGGATTAGGGTAGTAAGTTTGATGATGAACATGATGCCAATCAAAACCATCGGAGACGAAGCTTGCTGCTGAAAGTCATTATAAAAATATATTTTGATAACTTTTCCACATCGTTGTCATTGATGCAGCATCTCCGAGGGTTGGTAAATTATGCAACTGTCACAATACGGGCCAATCGTGTAGAGATTTATCCGCTAAAAGATGTTCAGAAATTTAAACGAGAAGAAAGGGGCTACAGCGATTATAGGTCTGTCGCTGGTAGGACAACAATGTGGTTACGGTAGCAACCAACTTTGAAAACTGGGCTTTGACCACCGCTGGTCTAATGAAAAAAGGTTGTATCAATACCCCAACCCCCACTGATTGCTAGCTATAACAAGCAGATGGGCGGCGTGGATAAGTGCGATCAAGCTGTTTCGAATCTACCTAAAAGAATGCGTATTAGAAAATGATGGTGACAAATGTTTGCTACTTTATAGATAGACTAGACTGTTCACCACTGATACATCTGTATCGGTGGTGAACAGTTGGCTCCATGCGAGAAAAAATGATTGCAATAAAGAGACACAATCTTTGTTTGTATTTATAAGATATATAGACTATAGTTCTGACCTTGCTGGCCACACATGGAATGTAAAGGCATCAAGGACAAAGGTCAGCTAAACCGTTGTCTAGCAGAAGATATGACAGTAAAGAGCATTGGATTGTACCTACATATAAACGCAGAACACCGCTGGGCTAATCAATGTGGAGAAAAAGCTAAATTCAAATGTCTAAAATGCTTTGTAGGCCACACCCTATTTTTTTATTAACTATCATGTGATGGGTTTGTTACCATAACATGTAGGTCTTCATTTATTATTATTTTTAAACTAATAATATATTTCAATAAACAGTTTTCTTGATTTCTGTTTATACCATCCTAAGGTAGTGTAAGGCACAGTGCATAGCGTCCGATATATCGGACGGGCTATAAAATCAAAATCATTTTATAAATAGTTTTGTTTTTCTTACTAAACTATAAATTGGACCCTAATTAAACATTATATCATAAGTAAATCAATTTAATTGCTATAACAAACTTTATGCTGTAATGGGTTAATATTTGTATAAACCAACAATTTACTAGTAATAGTAGCACTTTTATAAAGTCATCCGTTTTGTAAAACGACATCCATTACCTCAGATAAATTGCTGGAATAAAATAAAAGTTGTAAGAATAAAATATCCCGCCCTGTAACTCATTAAAGCGATCCGAAAGGATTCCGTCCGTCTCAAAGCTACAAATGGAATGTGGAATGACACAATTAGCGCAAACAAAGGTGTGTTGATTAAGAAATTATTCGCGAACATCTGAGTCGGCGCAGGTGCGTTTTATTCGGCGGGATGTTTCGACCCCTCCGTGTTGTTAGCAGATGTGTAATGAAGATGTAGTATTTGAGGCTTATTTGCTATGAATTGCGACATGGGGTTGTCTTATTAAAAATAGCCAGGAATTTTATAAAGAAAAGTATTTTATTTACTAGGAAGAATATACCCATACTAAGATTCATCAAAATTAGTCCAAGAGTTTCAAGCGTGAAAGTGTAACTGACAAACACATTTACTCTCGCATTCATAGTTAATAATTTTTAATTATTATATTATACAAATTAAATTCTGGATCGCTAGTCAAGATTCGTTAATTCATAGTTGCTCTTTATCGCTAGATACTCCTTTCATAAGTACATACATACATAAACTCACGCCTGTATTCCCCGAAGGGGTAGGCAGAGGTGCATTTCTGCACCCACATTTCGCCAGGTATGTATCAGTCCCACGTAATAGGGGGCGAGCCTATTGCCGTTTTTCGGACACATTTCCAGACTCCGTGCTGTTACTGAGAATTTCCTAATGGAAAAACCCAATAACACTTTGCCCGACCCGGGAATCGAACCCAGGACCTGTAGATCCCACGGCACATACTTGTACCGCGAGAGCACGAGGCAGTCCTTTCATAAGTAAAAGTTTTAACTGCTTTATACGAGTATAAATAAATAACACCCGACAGTCACATACATAGTTCTGACCCCACATAAAAGTTTCGTGTCGTGGGTATCAGAAACTACGAGAACCGTTTCGCTCATACAAACACCCAGACCCGAAACAAATATTTGTGAGCCACATAAGCATTTGTCTCGGTGCGGGATCGAACCCGAGGCCTCTCGTATCGCAAGCTGGTGTCTAGCCAACTGCGCCACTGAACTATCATTGACCTTGTTTCATATGTCGTCGTCACCTAACTAATCTAGAAGCTGAAGTTTTAATAATAAAAAAAATCACCATTAATAAAATCGCTTCACAAAGAACATTGCAATATAGCCACGGGCATAAAACTGATTTAATAAAAAATCTATTTGAAATAAGTATTTTTCTGAACACAACTTTTACTAACAAATAATTCTTTAAAGTTTTTAATGAAAAGAAATTACGAACTATAAAAGGTGTTATAATGAGGTAAGAGGTGTTAAGCACCTTTTGTACTTAAGAGTTGTAGTTTATTAATATAATTCATATTCTAAAAGAGCTAAGTTTTTGGAATTCAACACGCTAAATGGTCGAGCAGGCCATCTGATTGAAAACGATTATAATAAGAAATGCCCATTATACTTGTAGTATTATATTTATAAGTGCGTTACTTATTATATAAAACTTAATATGAATCTGATTTTAATTAGTAACAATACTTTTGACAACCCCGTGGCGCAGTTGACTAGATACCAGCTTGCGAAACGAGAGGCCGGTTCGATTCCCGCATCGAGACAAATGTTTGTGTGATCCACAAATATTTGTTTCGGGTCTGGGTGTTTGTGAGACCGAAAAAGTCCCTCGTAGTCTCTGATACCCACGGCACAGGACTTGTATCCTAGTGTGAGGTCAGAACTATATATGTGACTGTTGGGTGTATTTATTTATTTTAGTGTGTGTGTGTGTGTGTGTGTGTGTGAGTGAGTAATACATCATTTTCATTCAAAGTGTTATTGAGTCTTTTTGCTAGGCGGTTCTCGTCAACAGCAGTGTATAAATGCACTCAGAATAACAAAATAAAAAACCGCCTTCAAAATTGTTTACTCCAAAACAAATTAATATGCACTAAAAAGAAAAAATAATAATTGCGTGTTTATTCTATAACTTAATAATTAACTCACTTTTTCTCTTCATCAATATGTGTTTACCACGCAAGAAGGTAGGTAGGTACTTCAAATCTGAATCAACACATATGTACCTATGAATAATAAACAATGATCAAAATATTTGTAGAGTCCTCCTAAGTAAAATTAAATGAAAAATATTAGACATAAAAGTCAATCGACTTATTACGATAATATATAATGTAGTTACAATTATTTTTATTTTTGGAGTTGTTTTTTTAAAAAAAGTCTCTCTCATTTTGGTGTAAGGGAGCAGAAACATTTCTGTCTATCTACAGAGACACAAGCGTATGTATTATAATTTATCTTTAAGCGAGGCATCTAAAATGTACATCTAAATTTAGAAAAACCACCCATGCTTCCCGGCATAAAATTGAGTGTAATTTCATTTTGTATATGCAAATTGGTACATTTCTGAGTTTCGCTGTTTAACGTCCCTAGAGATGCAGACAAATTAAATACAGCGTGCAACCGACTACTTTAATAATTACCGAGCTAACTTTATGCCGTATCCAATAACTGTTTCAAATAACATTTGCCCGGAAGGCAACCCTTTGCAGGCCTGCCAACGTTTAACCAAATTGCCAGGCTTAAATCGCGCGGTTCACATCTCATTTACCCTGTTTTTACTATTTCGTTGAATTCTTTTCAGGGTTTACTCAGTGCATTTTATGACTTACAGGAGGTAATTTTGGGTCCACTTTCCTTTGTCACCTTTTACGCCAGGTGTTGTAATGGAAGTAAATGTTGAGGTCATTGTGGTGTGGTAATACTGGGAATGTTATTGTGGCAGCTATTTAATTAACGTAGTACAGGTTTTGGACGTTTTCTAGCGGTTTGAGTTATAAAAATTAATGGACGTGGACCTAATTATAAAGCGTTGTTTAAAGTAAACAGGCTGGTTGTGGAATTGACTTTTGATGTTTCGGATGGAACGGATAGCCTTGACTCGCTTTATTGTCTTTATTGTATTCCAAGCTGCTATAAAAAGATAATATCTTTAGATATGAAACACGAAGCGTATTTCTACTCCCATATTGCCCTTTTTTAGACGTTTGAATCGAGGCTCCGCGCGGATATCTTCCCCTAATCATATTTCCCCGAACTGGAAATCGAACCCAAGTCCTGTCTTCCGCCGCATACCTACTTATATTACGAGACTAAAAAGTTAATCGCCAGCCATTTCAAGCTTTTAACAAAACACTACCACGCTGTTAGACTACAAATAATGGCTTGCTAAAATCCTATTATGATTAACCGCACTAACGGAGTATCAATTAGAAATAATTGGACGTAGTTGTAATTAGCGCATAGAATTACTAAAGCCCGCATTTCCTATGTTTGCTGTTGTTTTGACTAAAGACACCATTTATATGTATAATTTTTAAAGACTCATACATAGGCTCATTAAGGATTAAAAACTTTCTTAATTTACTTTTTTCAATGTGATTTGTAGGCTGTGGTCATCACTTTTCATCGAACGATTGTACATTCATCATCATCATCATCAGCCCATATACATACGTCCCACTGCTGGGCACGGGCCTCATCTATAACTGAGAGGGTTTAGGCCTAAGTTCCACCACGCTCGCTAAGTGCGAATTGGCGAAGTACACACCTAAGATATTCCTAAGAACTTTTTGGTGTGCAAGTTTCATCACGATGTTTTCCTTCACCGTTAAAACAAGTGATAATTCATTGTGAATACACACATAACTTCGAAATGTCAGAGGTGTGTGCCTGGGGTTTAACCCGCGACCGCGCGCAAAACCTCGAGACCATCACTGCTTTTCCATTAAAAACGCAAAAACATCTTGATCTCTAATCACAATACAAGTTAAACGCCTAACGTTCTCCAAACTATGTACTAAGTAGTGGTTTGTGGTGATATACTAATGAAATCATTCGATTATGAAGATATCTCGAGATATCTCGATTAAGACAATTAGTAAGTACTAATTTTAGTAATTCAAAAATAAATAAATAAACAAGAGCCACTGCTGGGCCTCGACTTGGGTTACTAAAATACAAAAAATTAAATTGTAACGTCATTCGATTATGAAAAAAAATTGTTACTAATTTCATAATCTATTATCAACATTAGTATTAGTAGGATCATTTGATTATCAAAATCATTCATAATCGCCCACCTCTAGTATCTACTATGGGTATATTTTTAGTACATACTATAGAGTCGGAGGAAAGTTTTCGAGTTACGAGCACTTCAGAATGTACCGGCCGATTTCACTAACATGTCTGAGTTGAACAGTTTCCACTATCGGAAACTGGGAGTTATTGAGGCCTATTTGTAGTTGTATTATATACTGGGACGTCTTGTTATTTGAGTTATTTTGTTTTTGTTACAATTTTCAAATGCATAGTTTTAATTTTGTTTTTTGATATGTTAGGAATAGGCGTGATGGCCTCGAGGTTTAGGCACGCGGTCGAGAATCTCGACGGTCACCGGTTCAAACCCCAGGCACCCACCTCTGACTTTTCGAAGTTATGTGTGTATTCACAAAGAATTATCACATACTTTAACGGTGAAGAAAAACATCGTGATGAAACCTGCACACCTAAAACTTTTTAGGAAATTCTTAGGTGTGTGTAGTCCGCCAACCAGCACTAGGCCAGCGTGGTGGACCAAAGTCTAAACCCTCTCAGTTGTAGAAGAGGCCCGTGCCCAGCAGTGGGACGTATATGGCATGATGATGATGTTAGGAACAGGTCATGGAGTTTAGGTGCAATCACTTGGTGCCAGGTCCGGAGCATAAGAACCTCCCAGACAAGCTCCCGGACGTTCTGGCGAGTCACTATCGATGTGTGTGGACAACGTCAGGTCACACCAATGATAACCATCTGTTCCTGTCCATGGAGAACAATTTTGCTGGTAAAAAAATCGCTTGTGAAAATAGACTGTCTCAATTTTTTGCAATAGGGACGAAGGCTTCTATGAACGATAAATAATGATAATACCTTCAAAATGGCATCAAGTTATCGAAAAAAACTGCGCATGTTTTACGGATCATTCTAATTATGGTAATAATTAAGCCTCTAATTTCATGCAAAAATAATATAAATAAATAATAATAAATACACCCAACAGTCACATACATAGTTCTGACCCCACACTAGGATACAAGTCCTGTGTCGTGGGTATCAGAAACTACGAGAGACTTTTCGGTCTCACAAACACCCAGACCCGAAACAAATATTTGTGGATCACACAAACATTTGTCTCGGTGCGGGGATCGAACCCGCAGCCTCTCGTTTCGCAAGCTGGGGTCTAGCCAACTGCGCCACGGGGCTGTCGAAATTAATAATTAATAAATAATGGATTCATTTTTACTGCTCCTATTATATAAACAAAGAAAATACATCCATTTCAATTTAATGTCGTATTTCAATTAACAGTCGTATAAAAACTGACGCGAATGAAACGAACAAAGGTTTTTATTCACACTACTCGTGTTAACAAACAGATAGCAGCGAGGTTTTATACATTCACCAGCATTACTGGGGCTTTAATGTGATTAGACAGACGCATTACGATGGGACACATTGAAATAAATACGAATATATGTAGCTATCATTTTACTGGGTCATCATCATCATCAGCCCATAAACGTCCCACTGCTGGGCACGGGCCTCCTCTACAACTGAGAGGGTTTAGGCCTTAGTCCACCACGCTGGCCTAGTGCGGGTTGTCGGACTACACACCTAAGAAACTCCTAAGAACTTTTAGGTGTGCAGGTTTCATCACGATGTTTTCCTTCACCGTTAAAGTACGTGATAATTCATTGTGAATACACACATAACTTCGAAAAGTTAGAGGTGTGTGCCTGGGGTTTGAACCCGCGACCGTCGAGATTCTCGACCGCGTGCCTAAACCTCGAGGCCATCACGACTTACTTATTTTACTTATTTTACTGGGTAATCTCAATCAAAGGTCAATTTATAGAACAAGATTATTGAAGGTTGAACGACCACAGCAATGTGACTTTGGGTAGACCTTGCTGTGGATCTCTTCCTGCTGATTTTGATCTGTTTTCAGTTGGCCACGTATGAGTATGAGGGGAACTGAAAACAGATCAATAGATGGGAAAAAAATCATAGATAACAGACGAACACAATATCGACTTTGGCATGTAAGTAACTTCTATATATATATATCTATTTCTACAACCAGGATTTAACCATGTTTAACTTTTTCATTTTTGGTACATAGTCTAAAATCTAGAGACTATTACGTCTTATTTTATCATCAGTTAGGTTAGATAAATCAGTGTCTGTGTTGATGTTTTTCACCATGTATATGTTAAAACAAATATTTCATTAACGCCAGCGATGCCGGAACTAAATGGTAGTAGTAACTTTTAAAAATAAGAATAAAATTTCTTGAGAATCCCCGGTACATTTTCCTTTCCTTCACTGAACAAGTCAATCAAATAAATATGATCTCAATCCTTGCGTGACCCAAATACCTCAGATGGTGTTAATACACCTTATCCCTAAGGAGGTTATTTCACCCCGTTTATAACGAGTAGCGATAGTGTAGGGCCATTTGCCTAAAACGCTACCCCGGCATCTTATAAATGAGGTCGGTCAACCTACAATACCCTGGCTTTTTATACACCATGGCGTCATATTGCTGTTAAAATACTCAACAAAGTAATAGGATAGTATCTGATGGTATGTTGTTGTTGTTGTTGTAACCTCACGCCTGTATTCCCCGAAGGCGTAGGCAGCAGTGGCGGTACTCTCATAGAAGCCCAAAATGGAACAATGTAATTTGCAGAATAAATGTTGCATTTAATGTATGACCCCGGTAGTGGGATGTATGTATGTATATGTGCTGATGATGATGTACATATATATTTTACGATATTTCTTACTGGGTTCTCTGGATGAGTTCATGTGATCGTATGTATGTTTGTGACGGTTCTGTGTATCTTTAGAATACCAATTAAATTATTTAATCAAATAAAAAATCAGAATGGGATTACACAGTATCAAAATAAAAACAATTAAATAATTTTTTTAGATTCATATGACTCTCAATTACAGATCTATTAATTTTATGAATCTAGATATAAATCAAATACAATCCTATGAAATATAAACATAGAAAGCAAATTTAATATTTTATTTTAAATTTGATAAGCGTGAATTTTATACAGCTTCGTTGGCTGCTGGCAAATAGTAATTGAGTGTGCAACCGTCGTGTTTTTTGTGGTTATTTTTATTCACAAATAACATTGAATAATGTATTTCGCAGAATAAATTTTGCATTTAATGTACCATATAGCTGTGGAATTGTTTGCCAGCCCACATGTTCCCTCATTTCTATTACCCTGGGTGTAATGGTGGTACTTCCATAGAAGCCCAAGAGCCCACAGCTTGCCTTACAGAATTCCGAATTATTAATTTTATCTTTTTTTAACAAATGCAATTCGACATATAAATGAGAATATCTAATAATAAAACTAGACGTTACACAATTAAGCTGGGACGTTTTTGCGCTTCTATGGAAGTATCGCCACTGCCTGGGTGACGAAGAATCTCAACAGGCCGGCATGAGTATATCGAGTGACGAGAAGTAAGTCTCTTGTCACTAGAAGCTCTATTTAGACATTATCGTGCTTACTAATTACTTTGTCGTAGCAGTATAAGTATTTGCAGCAAAACTCAAATTTTATTAAAAGAAATATGTCTTAAGTATTGGGCGGAGCTGGAAATTCTACAGACGCGCTGAGTGTATGTACTTTTCTAAGCTCTAAGAGGCTTAGCTTAAAGCCGTTAGGTCAAGTGGTGCGTCCACGTGCGGCTTCCACGTTAAGCCTGTTACATTAATAATGATTCCAGAATGTCTTAAACCTCAGCCGGCTTACTGGGCGTGTGATTCTGAAATTTCTCACCGCTAAGTGTTAGGGTTTGTGGGATTTTAATTGCTTATACACCTGCATGGGATACGTTGGATGAAATTCTACACCCATATTTAGCTTGGTGGGTTTTTAAGTCCCACGTAAGCGTGAAGGGATTTTACATACATACATAAACTCACTCCTGTGTTCCCCGAGGTAGGGTAGCAAAGGTGCATTACTGCACCCACATTTCGCCAGGTATGCATAAGTTCCACGTAACAGGGGGTGGACCTTTTGCCGTTTTTCGGGCACATTTCCAGACTCCGTGCTGCTACCGAAAATTTTCTAATAGAAAAACCCAATAACACTTTGCCTGACCCGGGAATAGAACCCAGGACCTCTAGATTGCACAGCACATACTTGTGCCGCGAGACCACGAGGAAGATTTTATCTAGAATTTCATTGTTAAAAACTTAAAAAATCTCCCGATGGAATCTAACCCGCAATCTTGCGCTCGTACACTCCTATACTTTGGAAACTGCCTAGTTTGCCTGACCCGGGAACTGAGAACTAGACTGCCTAGTCTAAGCTATAAGTATCAAATGAAGATTGTATTGTTACTAATGACTTGTACATTAAAGAGAATATATCATTAAATCTTTATCCAGCTTAGAAATTAGTTAAGGTGAAGCTTAAAAAGACTTAATATATCCATATACTAATAAACTAATGGATTCACCATCATCGTCAGCCCATATACGTCCCACTGCTGGGCACGGGCCTCCTCTACAACTGAGAGGGTTTAGGTCTTAGTCCACCACGCTGGCCTAATGTGCGTTGGCGGACTACACACCTAAGAAATTCCTAAGAACTTTTAGGTGTGCAGGTTTCATCACGATGTTTTCCTTAACCGTTTAAGTAAGTGATAATTCATTATGAATACACACATAACTTCGAAAAGTCAGAGGTATTTGAACCCGCGACCGCCGAGATTTTCGACCGCGCGCGTAAACCTCGAGGCCATCGCTACTAACTAATGGACTCGCTAACCTTTTAGTAAATTATCCCCTCGAATTTTACAAAAAGCGAAATAATATGTTATAACACACGAGTGGCAACTTAGCTAGCTTGGAATATAACGTGCTCTTTATGACATGAAAGGCTTCGAGATTTTGTTTCGTATTTGCAGTTTAAAGACGAAATTGCATGTGATGCGATACTTTAGCTTTGAAGTAATGCAACGCTAACATCTACTAATGCGCTGAAGTATATTAAACTTTGAACAAAATATTGCTTGCAATATAATACTGTATGAGGCCATAAACGTGTTATTGAGCACGGGCCTCGTCTACTAATGAGAGGAGTTAGACTTTAGTCCACCACGCTGGCCTAGTGCGGGTTGGCGGACTACACACTTAATTTTTTTTTAAAAACTTTTAGGTGTGCAAGTATCCTCACATTATTTTCCTTCATCGGTAAATTACGTGATAATTCATTCAAAATTAGAGGTTGAACCTGGAACGGCCTTTGAAAGTGAATGAATAAAATGTCAGATTACCTGAGTTTATGGGACCCAGGCGTGATGGAATGTAAAATATTTTTAATATTATACTTATATTTTAAATGTTGCTTAGTTTATTTTATGTTAGCTTAGCTTAGCATAGCGTAATTAGGTTACATTACAATAGAATTAGGTTCAGGTTCCGGAGACAAAGAAACACCACTTGGATTCTCTAGCTTGTATCTCTAAAGAGGCAAATAGAGGCAAAATTATTTGTCCAGAATTTGCGCGCTTGAAGCATTTGTGATTAATCTAAGAAAAACTCCTTTAGCTTGTTTTTTGTGTAATCTGCGATAAATCTTATTACATGAAAAAAAATGTGCATAAAGAGCAATTATTGAGAATCATTTCAGATTTATATGAATAAAAACTGCATGCTTAAAAAGTAAATGACGAACCTCTAGCAAATGGACAACTAAGCATACAACATTTGCTTTAATTTCGACGGTATCCAAATAATTGCAGTGATGGCTTCGGTGTTTAGGCGCGCGGTCGAGAATTTCGGCGGTCGCAGGTTCAAACCCCAGGCACACACCTCTGACTTTTCGAAGTTATGTGTGTATTCACAATGAATTATCACTTGCTTTAACGGTGAAGGAAAACATAGTGATAAAACCTGCACATCTAAAAGTTCTTAGGAATTTCTTAAGTGTGTAGTCCGCCATCCCGCACTAGGCCAGCGTGGTGGACTAAGGCCTCCAAAACCCTCTCAGTTGTAGAGGAGGCCCGTGCCCAGCAGCGGGACGTATTTGGGCTGATGATGATGATGATCCAAATCGCAAAACCGTAAAAAGTCTAGAACAAAGTTTGTGCCAAAACATCCAGGCCTGAACCTATGAAAACGTTCGCAATAAAATCTCGCTAAAACTTCTGTCAGCAATAAATGTTTGGGAAAAAAAAATATAAATCACATTTCCGCAGCCGTCATTTTATTAAAACTTGTACGCGCACGTGCCAACCCTACAAGGTCAATGGAGAAATATAGCTAGGAACGTGTAATAATTTTATAAAAGGTATGTAATAATTTTATGAAAGGTAGTTTTATTTTTCTTAAATCGTAATACTACTCGACCCCGTCACTCTTTTGTGACAACTTCCGGTGAACGGATTGAGAGTGGTGGGGTTGAAACAGCGTTTTGAATATTGAGTCAGGAGCTCGGCCAGTCGCTCGATAACGATCGAGGTGATAAGTTGTCTAGTGGAAACTATGCTGGTTGACCGATAAAAGTGTTAAAAGTGGAATAAAAGTATTTACTGTGCTGTGAATTGGAGTTTTTCTGATAATTCAGAAGTGGTATATAAAAATCCAGGTACGCCCTCAGAATTTTAATATAAAAAAAAGAGGAGGAAACTCGAGTTAAAGTTACATTAAAATACAAAGTAACTATGTTATAGTTGTTGTTAATTATTATTACTATTATATTTTTTTTTTATTTAATTTCAACACTACACAAATACGACAATATTACATTGCATTTGATCGGGGCTACTCTCCGATAATGCATAAATACTTACCACACTTTTACATTACAATGCATTTGATCGGGGCTACTCTCCGGTAATGCACAAATACTTACTACAGTTTTACATGACATTGCATTTGATCGGGGCTACCCTCCGGTAATGCACAAATACTTACTACAGTTTTACATAACAATGCATTTGATCGGGGCTACTCTCCGGTAATGCACAAATATGACACTTTTACACTGCAATTGACCGGGGCTATTCTCCAAAAATGTAAATCATATATGTTATATAAGACTTTTTTATTGAGATCATCATTTACATCATTTTTAAAAAAAAGATTTATTTACTGACTTACTGATTTATTTATTAAGTATTAAATGTGATTTTAACTCGTATTTTCAATTCACTTTATAAAAATAAAACTACCTTTCATAAAATTATTACATACCTTTTATAAAATTATTACAAACGAGTTTTCCGTTCTTTACATTAAATATCGTATGACTAGTTGAGGTTTAAAGATAGATAAGATATATGGAGTTATAGGGACGTCAGTAACCCCATAAAGTCTTTGCAGTTGCGTAAGGGCATTTCCTTGCTCAGTCAGATCTATCGTTTGTATCATATCGAATGCTCTAAAAAGTTATTTAATCTGATAACATTTTTTTCCTTTCTATAACAGAATCAGGCGTATTAGCTTACGACGCCATGGTAAGCATGAGTGTATCGAGCGTTCGTCGGGAATCTCACGTATTAACCATCAATCAATCTAA
Source organism: Hemaris fuciformis (assembly GCA_907164795.1). Taxonomy (NCBI): domain Eukaryota; kingdom Metazoa; phylum Arthropoda; class Insecta; order Lepidoptera; family Sphingidae; genus Hemaris; species Hemaris fuciformis. Next base: position 6,520,620 of record OU015454.1, read on the forward strand.
AGAAAGAAGAAAGAAAAAAAGTTTTATTGTTGGCTATAAGAAAAACAGATACAAAGAACAAACAACCAAACAATTAGTAAATACAATTTACATAGCCAACAATGATCCCTTCATTCAGCTGTGTGCTGCAATTCCGCTTACACGGTATTGCAGCGCTGGTTTTCAATAAAGGGACCAAGTGACAAAACGGACGCTAGGTAGGCGTACTGATTTTAAACAATAATAAAAGTTAATAATATTACTATATTAGAATATACTATTATTATATATTGCACTAGTCTAAATTAAATTAATAATAGCAAACGCTATGCACAACTACGCTACGCACGCGCTACGCACAACACAACATAAAAACTATATATAGGTACTTATTAATCGCGAAAAAAAAAAAAAAACAATTTCATAGCGCCAATTCAGGCCTGTAAATCTCTCGTATTAACCATCAAGTGGAACTACAAAAGAACAAGTAAAATAGACTTCCTTTCTCAAGACAGTGGCGCCGTCTAGTAGCGGTTGTAAAAACTAATTAAGACCAAATTTCTTCAAATAAAGAATAAGATATTTTTTTATTTTTTATATTTTTTTATCATTTCTTTTTTATGACCTTGTGGGACAGTTGGCTATGAGCAGGCTATTGATAACGAGGCAAATATCTCTACATAAGATTTTAATGCAGTGGGTTGTAAACTAATTGGTACACAATAAAGCGAAAATAAATAAAATAAAATAGAATTATTCATTTTATTTGCGCATTGAACAACATAATAGTGTGGGTGGCCTGTGTTCGTAGTAATTTAAACAAATATTTCCATGAATTGTTGAAAAATAACACTGGGTAGTGATAAAATATTTCTTCGGTGAACATTTTTTTGTGGCTATAGTGGTAAGTGGAAATGAATGTAAAAAAGATTAAAGAAATTATATCTCTTTATCTATAGCCATCTTCTTTAACATTATGTAATTTTGTTGGCTTGAAGTGTGTCGCGCTCCACCTTTTTTTATTTTTCAAGTCTCTATACTCTATCTACTATCTAGACGCATAGAATTTACTATACTAAGCTTTTTAATACTAAGCTTTTCATTTTAGGGAAATTTTGTTTAGCTACCCTGTCATTTTCAAAAATTTCATACTATCATTATTCGGCTGTTTATTATTCCGCTATTAGTATGAGCATGCATTTTTTAATTTCACATCACTCTGATCATAAACCATATTAAAGTTCCATTATGATACTTTGATAAACTCATTTGACGCTCGATTGGCATTAGGTCAGCGTCCCCGGTGAACACAAAGAGTGCATTAAAAGTACATCGTTTGATATCCCTTCTGAAGAGGAAATATCAGGTTGGATAAATTTTGTTCAGCTTCGTAAAAGCTTAAAGGTTCAGTTAGATCAATATGACGATGTCACAGATTTGAAAATGTAGATGAATAAATTATCCTATGCGATGGCCGTGATATTCAAGTGAGTGACTATTCCTATCATCTTGGCAAAAGTTAAAAATAAAAAAAAATTCAATTACGACGAAATGTACAAGAGGAAAGACAAAGGGAATAATATGGAAGAGAAATAGGACGGAATATCCTTACTTACTACTTCACCACATATAAGCAAGTTTTTCGGTGGTATCTTCAACCCTAACGTCAAGCCAATATACATAATATGTACGTCCTAATGTTCGATATCTCTTTAACAAGCAAGTGGGGTCAGGTATCTAATTCGACTAGGTAGTCTTCAAATACTTAAAACACATTTGTGCCCCTAATCCGAGAGACCATGATCCACTTTATCTTAATGTAATTTATTTATTTATTTATACTTTTTAGTACACTATACAATAATTTATACTACATGATTAAATTTAATTTTAATTTTCCGAAATACAGATCGAATTCGAGATATATTCCAAGAGAGATATTTCGCAGCCTATTCTACTTTCACAGATCTACAGATAAATTCAATGTCCAAAGTTATTTATGAATGTCCTTCTCCTGAATTAGGACTTTCATTACACTAAGAAAGGTTTGCTTGAAATTAGGTACGATGTAATAAGTACGACAATTTTGTTGATGGATGTTATTGTGTTAGTACACATTACTCACCACAAATGGGCCAATTTTGTTACGTTTTAATTTTATAAAGGAATACCTAGACATAGCATAACAATATTCACATGTTTAGGCATTGTTAACATTTCTTTACGATCTACCTACAAAATGTAAAATCTTAAATAACCAAGGCTCTTTCTTCTAATTGGTGTAGAAGTCTTGCAGAGTTCAAATTTAGTATTAATATTTTTATTGAAATAATCATGTTGATTCATTACATAGAATATACGTGTATTTTTTAACTATCCGAAAGCAAGTGGTACTGCCACGTCGTAGTCTGCTTAAACTTCGGCGCGAATGGTGGCGAAGTAGTACAACTATCTCACAAACAATCGGTGTAAAGTAATACTGTTGCGTTTCGTTCGGTAAATGAAATTGTCGAGGGCCTAATTCTTGGTATGAATAGGATATTCGTATCCATACGTATGACTACCGTTCATATGATGTAGATCCAGTCATAGTGACTCATACTGATTAAGTTCTAGGATCTGCTGATGTATATACCGTTAACGTCATGCCAGCATAATTTATCGATATTTTTTTTGTACAGCATTGCACTCAAGACGCAGTATCACATCGTGCAAGTGCAAAAATCACCAATATTTTGGAATATCCGATAAAGTGTTTGTACTTACGCATTCAATTGGTTCCACTAGGCCAACAGAACCCTCGAAAACTTTTCTTCGACACCTCTCACACGGCGTGGTAACGATTTTTCCGGTCAAGTGAACGGCCTTAGGTGTCCGCGTATTTTGAATACAGATCACTTCTTTCCCCGAGGGAGTGGAAGTTTTGTGAACGAGTTACGAGAACTAGCTGTTCGCTTCACTGATACAGTTGGGCTGTTTCGTGGAACTGACAGTTGGCTAAGAATAGTGGAAACGCTCCAAGTAAAGTGAATTTGGAAGCTATTTCGATTGATATTGGATGTGTCGTTTTTGTTTGATTTTTTTGAGCCGAACAGTGTTTGTCATGCTCTATTGAATGGCTTTGATGGTGTAATAAGCGAGAAAAAACTTTACTCAGTTATCACAGACACATCTACGTACTCGAACATCCATCAATCTATTATCATTATAAAAAGGATTTCCAAAATATCTTCTTGGATGCGAACCTAAGCAAGGCTCTTAATATTGGCAATATATTTATCCCTTATTCTTAGTTAATCAGCTTTCATCCATGTTCTAGCAAATAAATATTCTAGGCACTCCTATGGAATTACAACTATGTTCAACGCAAAAACCATAATCAAACTAGCAACTAATTCTACCGAAGCAGCGTTCAACTAAAATGCTAAGTAGGATTAGTGTATCCACTGTCAGCACGACCAACTCCTTAGCGAGCTCATAAAAGGCTGTATAGTAAAGTGTAATGCGCAGGTTCTGTTAAACAAGCGAAACTTTTATAATAAAGACGATGCGCGGCCTACATGGAGGTAAGTGGCCATCCTGTGAAGTGGCTGCGTAATGCTTTCACGCCGCTTAAATATTAATTTCGCTTTGATGTCATGTTTGTGATATTTCGACTAATCTTCCTTTTAAGACTTGGTGTTTAAATGGATTTTTTTGACAATTCGTTTGTTGACTTTAAAGTAGATTTTAAAAATTAAAAGAAAAAAAAGAAGCAAAATATAAATAAAAAGTTCACATTCAAATATACTTCTTCTTTTGTATTCCTACAAATATTAATTATCTTAAGTTTATCAGCTACAAAGGCAGAAATTACCTACAGTTATTTTATGTGGAATATTCCGACGCTTTTCTATTCAAATACGTCTAATTGGGCCGACTACGTGCATCCAGAATGCTGGAACATATCTCTCGTTTTACATCTATACTGGCTTATTTGACTTTACATGCTTGCTCTAATTCGTTGGTAGAATAACTATTTAAAAATGTAGTGGTTGTTAAAATTTACAAGATGGTTAAGTTAACAAGCTGGTTCGTTAAAAATACTTACCTATTCATAAATTTGAAACTAACAAATAAATTTTTTTTTAAAGCAAGTGATAATTCATTGCGAATACACACGTAACTTCGAAAAGTCAGAGGTGTGTGCCTGGGGTTTGAACCTGCGACCGTCGAAATTCTCGACCGCGCGCCTAAACCTCGAGGCCATCACTGCTTCATTCTCTCAATCAATCTCATTAAACTATTAGTGTTCTGAAAGTGTCTACATTAATTTTCTGTGATGGTTAAGAATACAAAACCGTCTTCTCTACATAGGGTTGCTCGGTTGCCGGAAGCGTGACGTCATCTCAACAAGCTAATTACTTCCCTAGTAGCATAAAGTCAAACATAACCACACATTTAGAATGTTTCAGCGCTAGATGTTTGATGCTTTATGTATACATAAAACAAGTAAATTATAACTCTACTAGCCGTTAGGCACCGCTTTGCATACTCGTATATTATGCATATTGTTCATTCTTCACGACAAACTGACTCATGGTCTCGCGGCTCAAGTGTGTAACCGGCAATAGGCTCGCCCCCTATTTCGTGGGACCGATACATACTTGGCGAAATGTGGGTGCAGAAATGCACCTCTGCCTATCCCTTCGGAGAGTACAAGCGTGTGGTTATGCATGTATACATTCAAAAATACATATATTTATCTACACCAACGTTTTATAGTCCTGTTTTGGGTCCAAATAACTATTTTTTTAATATTTATTAACGTTGATCAGGTCTGAAGTAATATTTGAAAGTCGTGATGGCCTTGAGGTTTGGGCATGCGGTCGAGAATCTCGACGGTCGCGGGTTCAAACCCCAGGCACACACCTCTGACTTTTCGAAGTTATGTGTGTATTCACAATGAATTATCACGTACTTTAACGATGAAGGTAAACATCGTGATGAAACCTGCACACCTAAGAGTTCTTAGAAATTTCTTAGGTGTGTAGTCCGCCAACCCGCACTAGGCCAGCGTGGTGGACTAAGGCCTAAACCCTCTCAGTTGTAGAGGAGGCCCGTGCTCAGCAGTGGGACGTATATGGGCTGATAATGATGATGATGATGATGAAGTAATATTTGGTTTCACATTCAACTCTTTATATCATTATACAAAATTTATTTTTATTAACCTGACGTAAGCGTAATTAAACAATAAATAATGCCTATTATGTGTAGCCGCAGATCCCTATACAGATTAGCTAATTTCTCTCCATTTCAACAAAAGTAATAGAAATAGTTGAATAACAAGTTGAAAGGAACAAAGAAAGAGTAATTTCCAAAACGGTACAAGAAACAAAGGGATATTTTAGTTTGCGCAGATGTTATTAATGCGTTTCATTAGAGCAATACAGAGATTTGGATCCCTAGAAGCGGCAGCAGAACGCCACCCCGACGTGAGCGTGGTCCGCAATACAAATACGATGCTAATTCGCAATTTCTTTAGTCGTATCCTGCATATTGTAAGCTATATCTTGATATTGCTTCGATTGAATTTTAAGTGTAATTGAAATAGATTTTGCGTTTGAATACGAAATGGCGATTTATAAATTTATATTGTATTTCCTCATGGATTGTATGAATTTAACTTCGGTAATAATTTTAATGAGAGTTTCAATAATGTGTTATTCCGTAGTGATGTTTTCATGCCCTTATTAATAATATTAATGACTTGGTTCTAGGCAAATTATTATGATTTTCTTGGTATTTATATTCAATCTTAGGACCAAAATTACTTTTATGCTATATACGAATACTAATTTCAGGTGTAGTTTTTTGAGAGTGAAAGGAGTCTTGGATATCGTGTGATATCCAAGACTCAATTTGTATATGTTTGTCCAAATCATCATCATCATCATCAGCCCATATACGTCATACAGTTGGACACGGGCCTCCTCTGCAACTGAGAGGGTTTAGGCCATAGTCCGCCACGCTGGCCTAGTGCGGGTTGGCGGACTACACACCTAAGAAATTCCTAAGAACTTTTTAGGTGTGCAGGTTTTATCACGATGTTTTCCTTCATCGTTAAAGCAAGTGATAATTCATTGTGAATACAGACATAACTTCGAAAAGTCAGAAGTGTGTGCCTGGGGTTTGAACCTGCGACCGCCGAAATTCTCGACCCCGCGCCTAAACCTCGAGGCCATCACTGCTTCATATAATGTCATGCAGTTTGTCCAAATAGTATACATTATTGTGTCGAGCTACTATAGATAGAATTTTTTTATGTGCAGAACTTTTATTATGAAAGCACCGCATCTTTAAGAGCTGTGTTGCTAAAATGCCGTGAGACTATGTCCCGTATCTTGCTTAAGTCCGACTAAAACTCCTATTATAAATGCGAAAATTTAGAAGTTTACATCTGGATAAAAATGGGCACATAGATCATAATATCGAATAGCGTATAGGATATTTTCATCCCGGGAAAACGGACTGACAACCCAAATGTTTGCAAGTGAAACCGCAGGGCAAAGCTGACTGTAAATAAGCCAATTATAGAAGCATCGATCCATGTGAAGGAAATAACGTAAGATGTACGGACGCGTTATAAACTCGGTTACAACTTAACTAATCAGCGGATTTGGCTCCAACGATGATTTAGCTCGGGCCCAAATAAATTTCCCTAAAACTCCCTTCATAATAAAATTCTGGAAAGCTAGAGCATTTGTCAGGATTTACTCTAGTGGAGCTTGTAAAACTCAGATTTAGCGTTAATTAAAATGGATTTTTTTTATTTTCGCCTCGCCTGTTTCCTGCTAATTTTGAGAATACACTTTGTTAGTAAGCCTACTATTATTAGTTGAATAGAATATGATTAAATACATTAATTACAGTTGCTTGCATATATTTTTCACGGTTTTCATTTTGCGCTTTACGAATTTTGTCTCGTATGTTCGTAATTTGAGTGCTCCTCCAAATGTTATTTTAGTAATGGTGTTTTTCATTAAAATTAATTATTATATATTATAAATAAAGTGGTGATGGAAGTAGTGATGGTCTCGAAGTGTAATCTCGACGGTCGCAGGTTCAAACCGAGGAACACAGAGCCGACTTTTCTCAGTTATGTTTATATTCACAATTAATTATCACGTTCTTTAACGGTGAAGGAAAACATCGTGAGGAAACCTGCATAATTAAAAGTTCTTAGGAATTTTATAAGTGTGAAGACCGCTAACCTGCACTAGGCCAGCTTGACTTAAGGCCTAAACCCTCTCATTTGTAGAAAGCGTAGCGAAAGCCAGCGTGAGCCCTTAGTTGTCTTTTCGCTAACCCCTCTCAGCTATAGAGAAGGCCCGTAGCCAGCAGTGGGATATATGCGGGCTGATGATGATGACGAAATACATAAATAAAATGATACTGACTGAGACTGAGTATTAGTTGATTAAGGTTATTTTTAGTAAAGGTCTAAGTGTAGTAAAGGTCGCGGGACGTCGCTGGATGCAAGATGCTTCCAACAGGTCCCTGTGGAAGTCATAAGGAGAGGCCTATGTCCAGCAGTGGACTTCCATTGGCTGATGGATGTTTTTTTTTTTTTTTGGAGATAGAATCAGATCGACAGCCCCGTGGCGCAGTTGGCTAGACACCAGCTTTCAAAACGAGAGGCCGCGGGTTCGATCCTCGCACCGAGACAAATATTTGTGTGATCTACAAGTATTTGTTTCGGGTCTGGGTGTTTGTGAGACCGAAAAGTCTCTCGAAGTTTCTGATACCCACAACACAAGACTTGTATCTTAATGTGGGGTCAAAACTATGTATGTGACTGTTGGGTTTGATTTATTTATTTATTAAATTATTTATATCAGATACGGGACAACAAACCTACCGCAGTATTATTGTAAGTATAAAATTTTGTGCGATCGAAATAGAGTTTTCGTGAACGATGGTGACTGTCCTATAACTTTTTAATGTATGTACATGAATATAGGATCGCAATCGCCTAGGTCGCAATAGCAAGTTAGCTTCTTTATTTAAATAACCAGATATCTTACTGATAATAATATAGTAATCGATATTACAATTATTTTCTCCGAAATAAACCCACACTAGGCCAGCGTGGTGGACTAAGGCCTAAACCCTCTCAATGGTAGAGGAGGCCCGTGCCCAGCAGTGGGACGTATATGGGTTGATGATGAAACCCACACTAGGAAACCAAAGCCAACAAATCTCAATTGAAACCGACGACCAAAGCACTACAATAAGCAAATTAAACAATACGTAATGATGAATAACAGAATCCCGTCATCTGACAAACAGCCCGTTGTGTGCGCAATATTTGCGCGTTTGGCCAAACATTTGTTCAACTAATGTGATTATTTGACCAAATACGTTCCCCTCGTCCAATACACGTAACCAAATGTTATACGATGTATTGTTTTGTTCACAAATTGTGTGAATTGTTCGCCACAATGAGAGTGAGTGTTGGATATCGAAACGCGCGATGTTTATTAATTACTTTAAAAATTTAGAAACGAAACTGTGTCGTATTAATTGGATATGTTTTTATACCATTTTTTATTGTAAAATAAAAACCAATAAAATTGAAAATGGTTGAAGATGAATTTCTATACATACGCCAAACTATAACTTAATATCTATAGAACTAGAGGGTAAGATTTTACGTTACTAAATTCTCAGTACCAGCACGAAGTCATGAAATATGTGTGGTAAAGAACGAAAGTCTCAACCACCTTATTATCTAATTGATGCACAATTAGTAGTAGCAATACACTTCTGAAAGAGTTGAAGGTGAGGTACTGGCATAAAAAAAAACATATATGACGAACAAAACAGACGACGAAAAAAAATACATTTTCTGATGAAAATGTGTCAGTAGAACCACGCTACCGTTCCGTACAAGGGCAGATATAATTGCCATCAACTTTGCTTATTACTCTCATGACATGTGACATAAAAGATTCCGTACGATGTTGCTGTGTATGTTTACTCATTAATTAGCTCTAAGTACAATATAGTACGCACGCTTAATAGCTTACACCGCAGAGTTGTTTACGGCGGGTCTGCCGTTGCTAATTTCATAATGCTACGTGAAATAATGAGGTTATTGTTGTTTATATTAACGTTGTCTTAGTTGATGATATTAATTTTAAAGGTGGAGTTGTTTATGGGCTGGCTGAGGATACACTATTAAAGTTTAACGGTGCGGTTGATGCAGTTGATGAAGAAAAATATTGCGAGGAAGCTTGAAAATTTAGTAGATAAATAAAATCTTATATATAAAAATGAATCGCAAAATGTGTTGGTAAGCGCATAACTCAACAACGCCTGGACCGATTTCGCTAATTCTTTTTTTGTTGTGTTCGCTATCGTTAGGAGAAGGATCTTATGAAAGAAAAAGTTAAGAAAATTGCGAGGAATATGGTAAAAACAACAATTTAATTTTCTCATACAAACTGTTCTACCTAATATTCTGTCAAATATTTTATGTTTATCCCGTCAATATGGTTAATGGTCCCCTCAAATTAAAGAACGTATTTAAATAAAGGGTTTGAATCGACAACATATATCCAGAATATTCGAATAATTGCGTATTTTAGATTTTAAACATGTAGAATAATGTCAGTAATAAAAAGGGATTGACATATTTATTGGTTGTCAAATATTTATGCGTGCGTTCAGAAATGTATTTTTAAACTCCTTGGTTGTAGGTACCTGATTTACAAACGAAGGCAGGTTCGGTAGTCATCACGCTTTGAAATCTAAAACACCCACAACTATGCAATGGAATGAATGCGCTTGGTGTTAAGAAAATTGTTGAGTAATGTTATTCACGTGACGATACTGAAAAGACAACTTAGAGATGAATTGGTGCTTGAGAATTCATCAATTAGATTGATCTAAGATTTCATTGATCCTAACGGGTATGACCATTGAGTTCAAACGAATTCAGTTCCCGATTCGTCATGCCTTCGCAATGACGATTAACAAAAGATGTTTGTGATCTTTTAGAAAATTAAAAAATATATTAAAAATGTATATCACAAGGTGCATCATCATCATCATCAGCCCATATATGTACGTCCCACTGCTTGGCATAGGCCTTCTCTGCAACTGAGAGGGTTTAGGCTTCATTCCACCACACTGATGCTTAAGAAGAAGAAGAGAATTAAAACCGACTACATCCCATCCCATATGTACATGTTTAATTAAATCATGACTTGCGGAGACACGATTGATGCATTTAATTTTCGTACTTATTTATTTCTGTATTTTTATCTCAATAAAGTGCTGAACTTAATATTTATTTCCATACAATCAAAAATAAAATTCAGGTAATATGTAAATATGTAACATTCAATGACTGTTAGGGGATACGAAGTTTTCCGGGTCAGCTATTATAAATGTTAATGTTTTGTTTGTTACGCTTTCACGCCAAAACTACTTAACCGATTATCATGAAAATTTGTACACATAGTCTTCGAGATATAAAAAAGGACATAGGATTCTTCTTATTAAAAAAAAATACGGAGGATAAAAGAATTGAAAAAAGATTTGAATGACTTTTGGTATGCAGATAGGTGGGACCCACCGAAGTAACATAGGTGGGAATGGTTATCCTTACTATTATATAAATGTGAATGTAGGGATGTTTGTTACGCTTTCACGCAAAAACAAAAATTTTGGTATGACCATAAATGAGACCCTGTGAAGTAACATAGGCTATGTTTTATCCCGGGAAAATTTAATGTTCCCATTGGGATAAACATATTAATAAAAATACGAAAATAACTGTCAGAGTTTTACTTTTACGCCTCAACCATTTGAATTGATTTGACCTTTTTTAAATTCAGTAAGTGGCATTTTGGGCACTTGAGGGACGATTTATAGATTCACTTATTATCTTTCTGCGCCCAACCCTGAAGGCTACGCGGACGGAGTCGCGGGCAAAAGCTATAAAAATATAAAAATTGCGATTACAAAACAGGTGTTGTTCGTAGAAGGGTGAAAATTTGGAGTTATATGTATTTTCAATGCTGAATCACAAAAAAATAAAAACAAAAAATGTCCACAAAATAAAAAAAAACCTTTCGGGTTGGACCACCCTAAATAATGGTATAAAAAATAGATAACCTATTCTCAGACTTACTGAATATAGGTACATATAAAATTTCATCAAAATCGGTCGAGCCGTTTCGGAGGCTGTTTCGAACTGTGATACAAGAATTTTATATATACAATATATAGATGTATATGTATATCTCACTCTATACAATTTTGACCATATTTTTTTGTTTAATTTGTATATCGATCAAAGCAATTACTGTTATACGTATCATTATAATTTTTCAGTGCTATTATCATTTATTTACATTTTAATAAAAAAAAATCAAATTAAAATGGTCAGTATAAGATAGAGGTTGATCGTAGAAGGGTGAAAATTTATGATTATAATAATTTATCAATGCTGCATCATAAAAAATAAAGAAAATAAAGTCAATAGAAAAAAAAACATACCCCTAAATGTTAAGCCCTTAAATGTTGACCGATTCTCAGACCTACCTACAATATATACACAATATTTCATAAAAATCAGTCGAGGCGTTTCGGAGGAGTTTGCCAAAAAACACCGCGACACAAGAATTTTATATATATGGCAAAACAACGTTTGCCGGGTCAGCTAGTAATAAATAAATACACCCAACAGTCACATACATAGTTCTGATCCCACACTAAGATACAAGTCTTGTGTCGTGGGTATCAGGAACTACGAGAGACTTTTCGGTCTCACATACACCCAGACCCAAAACAAATATTTGTGGGTCACACAAACATTTGTCTCGGTGCGGGGATCGAACCCGCGGCCTCTCGTTTCGCAAGCTGGTGTCTAGCCAACTGCGCCACGGGGCTGTCAAATCTGCACACAATCACACGATCTGCACAGAATTTTGTTTTTATTCCTTTTAATAGTAAGAGAAGGTATAGATAAAATTGATTCTTGCATTTGTGATAAATTTTGAGACCTACAGCATCTCATGGAACGATATTTGATTATTTTGAACCGTTAAATATTAATAACAAATAATACAAAAAATTACCCATACAAATTTTGGAACGAAAAATGCATTATGCTGTTTTATCTATGAAAGGTCTATCTTCTGATCACCGTTAAGACCGACGGTACCAATAGAGATCGACCGGAGTAGTACCATCTCTCGGCAAATTGATGTTATTTTTTTTGGAAGACTGATTTTCTACAATCACATTTTACCCGCTTTTTTTTTAAATCTAATAGGCGACGTGGCTATTACTATTAACCGGGAAATTTTCTAGACTCCTTGCTGCTTCAGAGTATTTCTAAACGAATACGTAATATGTAATTTTCACCCAGGAGCTCTGCTAATTATGCCTCTGGACAAACTATTTACAAATTATGTCCGAACATAAACCACCCAGAACTAAGATACAACGTATCCCCGGTAAAATTATGTTCAAACTACTAATGAATTCCGTCCGCGTACATTCTCACTATGCCGGTACATTATTGCAGATTCCCTCTTTTGTGCAACGGACACGGCTTACAGGTGCATTCTGGCAAAGGCAATGATTAATTAAATCGTAATGAGTGCGTTTAGAGCTGGCATAATGCTGCTACAGCACACACGTTGCAAAAGAGCTGAAACTGCTTTTTGTTAAGCAAGACGCTTTGTCCATGGCATTAATATTTTGTGTCGGTTTTGAATCTTCTTCTATACTAATATTAGAACGATTTGATTACTGTTGCAGCGCTGAATCTGCTGTTTTTATATGTATTTTGTGACATGATTTTTAAGCTTCTTCTATACTGATTTTAAAAAAGATTTTAATTAGGTTTTTTATTCATTTTGATGATTTTGATTTTTTTGGATGGTTTTGGTCAATTATTTTGTAAAATTGTGCCGGTGATACAATCATCCCTCACCAGTTAAAAGAATTGTGTCAGCTTGATATCCTTACTAATATTATAAATGCGAATGTTACTTTGTCTGTTACGCTTTCACGCCTAAACCATAGGACCGATTTAAATAATTTTAGTATGGAGATAGATAGGACTTTGGGAAAGAGCCCAATAGTTGATTAACCCATTTATGAAAAATTGCTCTGAAATTTATGATAGGCGTTTTAATCAAATTAATACTAATATTGTATTATAAAGAGGAAAGTTTTTTTTTGTATTTAGTGTTTCCGTGGAATGAGCACGGGTTTCGAAATTGCGTCCCGATGGAGCCGGTTCCCACAGCTAGTAACCTACAAAACTTATCATCAAAGGATAAATACTGCGTCGAGCTCAGCATCAAGTTCATAAGAAAATTCAAATATGTAAACTAGGTTTCCCATATATCGATAACACGCTTACAATATCTAATACTCAGAGATCCGCTCTAAATAATATAAATACTAGTATTATCGTGTGACCCGTGAAAATAATACCAGCATATATGTAGTTCTTTTTAATACAAATAGTCGCTTACGCTTAAAAACTTCACAATATTACAACCCAAAGGGTAGGTAGAAATGTATTTCGGCACCTGCGCTAAAATTTAAGGTCACGTAAAGGTATGGAACTATTTATATGCACGACCCGGAAATCAAACCCAAAATTTAATCGTACACGGCAATATGTCACGAAATGCAAAAAAAATCGTCACAGTCATTTGAATTTAGAAAACTTTGCTATTAATAATGCTATTTTTTCTATTCTCAGCCTATCGCCGTCCACTGCTGAACGAAGGCCTCACCAAGTAGTCGCCAACCATCCCGGTCTTGAGCAGCCCTTACCCATCCGCTACCCGCCACCTTTCGCAATAATGCTATATCAATACCCAATTACAATATAGGTACAGCAGTGATGGCCTCGAGGTTTAGGCGCGCGGTCGAGAATTTCGGCGGTCGCAGGTTCAAACCCCAGGCACACACCTCTGACTTTTCGAAGTTATGTGTGTATTCACAATGAATTATCACTTGCTTTAACGGCGAAGGAAAACATCGTGATAAAACCTGCACACCTAAAAAAAAGTTCTTAGTAATTTCTTAGGTGTGTAGTCCGCCAACCCGCACTAGGCCAGCGTGGTGGACTAAGGCCTAAACCCTCTCAGTTGTAGAGGAGGCCCGTGCCCAGCAGTGGGACGTATTTGGGCTGATGACGATGATGAATACCCAATTCCCAATTTTCCAGTTCAAACTAGACGATCCCATTATATGTATGTATCTACAGCGCCTCCAATTATCACAAGGATGCGGTCACCAAGTCTGCGGCTATCGTCGCCTTCCACTAGAATTAACGAGGACAATTTAATTAGGCTGCCGTTTGGGATCAATTATAAAAGTTAATTCCTATTTCGAGCAGCCCTGGTTCTAATGACACCTATTTAGGCTGATGGTGTAATAATGATGCTAATATTTCATTTATAAAATTAACAGTCGTTCTATTTTTTAATGTGGCTACTGAGAATCATAAATATCAGGTAAGTTGATCGAAAGCAAAAATATACTAAGGGTTTTCTCATAATATACATACATTTGTAGCCCCGTGGCGCAGTTGGCTAGACACCAGCTTGCGAAACGAGAGGCCGCGGGTTCGATCCCCGCACCGAGTCAAATGTTTGTGTGATCCACAAATATTTGTTTCGGGTCTGGGTGTATGTTAGACCGAAAAGTTTCTCGTAGATTCTGATAACCACGACACAAGACTTGTATCTTAGTGTGGGATCAAAACTATGTATGTAACTGTTGGGTGTATTTATTTATTTTATTATTTATTTATACATACATAACGATACGCCTGTATTCCCCGAAGGGGTAGGCAGAGGTGCATTTCAGCATTCACATTTCGCTTAGTATGGCTCACTTAATATAGGTTAACCTGTTCGATTTTTGGGGTGCATTTCGAGACTCCGTGCTGCTAATGAGAATTTCCGAATGGAAAAAACTCAAGAACACTTTGCCTGACCTGGGAATCGAACCCGGAACCTCTAGGTCGTACTAGAAATCCCTGTGTGAGACCACGAGGCAGTCTTTGTCAATATTTTGATAGCATACATACATACATACATAAACTCACGCCTGTATTCCCCGAAGGGGTAGGCAGAGCTGCATTTCTGCACCCACATTTCGCCAGGTATGTATCAGTCCCACGTAATAGGGGGCGAGCCTATAGCCGTTTTTCGGGCACATTTCCAGACTCCGTGCTGTTACTGAGAATTTCCTAATGGAAAACCCAATAACACTTTACCCGACCCGGGAATCGAACCCAGGACCTCTAGATCGCACGGCACATACTTGTACCGCGAGACCACGAGGCAGTCAGTATTTTGATAGTTACCCCAATTTACAATGAATAACCCCATCAATACAAGAATTGGATAAGAATGGAGATAGTGATATGCGGGTATAGAAATGAGCCTCCCTTTACCTCTTTAGATACATAGACGTCTTAATGTATATGTTAATCAAAAACAGTGTACAGGAAAGTGACAACATAAAATAAATACTTATAAGTCCCTATCAACCTCAATTCTTATAAAACTGTTTCAAGTATCACCCTACTTTAGTCGCGACGGACGCAACGCATCCGTTTTTTCCCGCTTCCCGTTTTCCTTTTGAGAAATTGCTCGTATTTATTTTCTGATTAAAATCTTCAGCATTTTGTTTTTAATGGAGAAAAGCTGTGAAGTTCTTTTTGTTCTTTAATTAGCTGGTTTCTACTTTTAAATTGAGATGTCGATTGATTTTTAATGAGAAAAATGTCTTGTTTTTTAATTTTTTTTATACTTATCATTTTAGAAGCCACTTATGTTAGGTGAGTGTTGTAATAAAATGTGATCAGTAATAAACAATTCACTTAGAATTGAACAACATTTTATCATTATACAAATAAAATTCGTCGTCGTGTCGTGATGTCCTCGAGGTTTAGGCACTCGGTCGAGAATCTCGACGGTAGCGGGTTCAAACCCCAGGCACACACCTCTGACTTTAACGGTGTAGGAAAACATCGTGATGAAACCTGCACATCTAAAGTTCTTGGGAATTTCTTAGGTGTGTAGTCCGCCAACCCGCACTAGGCCAGCGTGGTGGACTAAGACCTAAACCCTCTCGGTTGTAAAGGAGGTTCGTTCCTAGCAGTAGGACGTATATGGGCTGATGATGGTCTTTTTACTGCTTGTACAGATAACATTACATCGCGCATCTATATTACTAACATACATACATACTTTCTCATTCATAAATTAATATGATGTATATAATAATCGCTCATTTTATTTATTAAAAGCTACTAGAGACGAAACAAATAAAAACACAACTACCCTCAAAAGTTGAATACACAAACATTCCCGATTTAGTAATAATGTCCCGAAGCTTCAGGGATCTTTGAAATAATTACTTCAATTATAACAGTAACGTTTAAATGGAAGATTCTTTCCGTAGTAGAGCCGGCTTTGAAAGCTTTTGCATCTTCCTCGAAAATGGTTGGAAGCTTAAAGGTTTTCTTACAGAATTATAGTGAAAGCTGTTTTAAAGAGGTTTTTGAGGGTTCCGCTGGGAAATTGCAGAGGAGGTACGTCATTCCTCGGACGTGTAGAATATTTTATTTCCTTGAAGCAAAAGATTGTAAAGGAAACTTAATTCAAAATGAGCATCTACGTGTATATTTAAATACAAGTAACAAGGCTGAATAACGGTTCTTATTTATATTGTATAACTCATTAATAATTGGTTCGCCCCCTATCACGTGGGACTGATACATACCTGGCGTAATGTGGGTGCAGAAATGCACCTCTGCCTACCCCTTCGGGGAAAACAGGCGTGAGGTTATGTATGTCAGTGGCGGTACTTGCATAGAAGCCCAAAAACCCAGTGAGCCTTTCACAATTCCAAATAATATTTTTTAAGCTTGGAATCTTTATTTAACAAAAGCAATTTGTTAAATAAAGACCCCAAAGTAAGCAAATATAAACTATACATTACACAATTAACGTTTAACGCTTTTGGGCTTCTATGTAAGTCCCGTCACTGATGTATGTGTGTATGTATTAATTATTGCTACTCATGCCTATTAATTTGTACTAATGCATTTGTATTTCAGTCCCACGTAAAAGAGGCGAGCCTATTGCCGTTTTTCGGGCACATTTCCAGACTCCGTGCTGCTACTGATAATATCCTAATGAAAGAACACAACAACACTTTGCCCCACCCGGGAATCGAACCCCAGACCTCTAGATCGCACTGCACTTACTTGTGCCACGAGAACACGAGACAGTCATTAAGATTAACACCTATCTTCTATTTTAATATCTTGGATTATAAAAGCATCAATGTTGGTATTTAAATTTTAAAGCTACAAGACAAACCTCTAATCTGATAACGTAAGATAGGATAAGATGGTAAAAGATATTGTGCAAGTACCTCCATATACGCGATATTTTCAACGCTGTGGGCGCTTCCTTATCTTATTCCGGGAGTGTTGTTCCAGGATTTAGTTAGCGTCAACGCGCTTGTACCCAACTTGGGATTATCTCGCGGTGATGTGAAAGACAAGGAATAGTTTCAGCAGATTTTTTTGGTTTTTAAATATAAATTACATATTTATTTATTTATAACTTTATTGTACACATAAGATTAAAACTATGGAGTACGGTGAACTAAATTAGTACAAAATACGGTTTTATCGCGCAAGGCGATCTCTTACAGACAACCAAGTACGTATTGTGAAAAAAAGTGTATCTTATATATAAAAATGAATCGCAAAATGTGTTGGTAAGCGCATAACTCAACAACGCCTGGACCGATTTCGCTAATTCTTTTTTTGTTGTGTTCGCTATCGTTAGGAGAAGGATCTTATGAAAGAAAAAGTTAAGAAAATTGCGAGGAATATGGTAAAAACAACAATTTAATTTTCTCATATAAACTGTTCTACCTAATATTCTGTCAAACATTTTATGTTTATCCCGTCAATATGGTTAATGGTCCCCTCAAATTAAAGAACGTATTTAAATAAAGGTTTTGAATCGACAACATATATCCAGAATATTCGAATAATTGCGTATTTTAGATTTTAAAAATGTAGAATAATGTCAGTAATAAAAAGGGATTGACATATTTATTGGTTGTCAAATATTTATGCGTGCGTTCAGAAATGTGTTTTTAAACTCCTTGGTTGTACCTGATTTACAAAAGAAGGCAGGTTCGGTAGTCATCACGCTTTGAAATCTAAAACACCCACAACTATGCAATGGAATGCGCTTGGTGTTAAGAAAATTGTTGAGTAATGTTATTCACGTGACGATACTGAAAAGACAACTTAGAGATGAATTGGTGCTTGAGAATTCATCAATTAGATTGATCTAAGATTTCATTGATCCTAACGGGTATGACCATTGAGTTCAAACGAATTCAGTTCCCGATTCGTCATGCCTTCGCAATGACGATTAACAAAAGATGTTTGTGATCTTTTAGAAAATTAAAAAATATATTAAAAATGTATATCACAAGGTGCATCATCATCATCATCAGCCCATATATGTACGTCCCACTGCTTGGCATAGGCCTTCTCTGCAACTGAGAGGGTTTAGGCTTCATTCCACCACACTGATGCTTCAATGAAGAGAATTAAAACCGACTGCATCCCATCCCATATGTACATGTTTAATTAAATCATGACTTGCGGAGACACGATTGATGCATTTAATTTTCGTACTTATTTATTTCTGTATTTTTATCTCAATAAAGTGCTGAACTTAATATTTATTTCCATACAATCAAAAATAAAATTCAGGTAATATGTAAATATGTAACATTCAATGACTGTTAGGGGATACGAAGTTTTCCGGGTCAGCTATTATAAATGTTAATGTTTTGTTTGTTACGCTTTCACGCCAAAACTACTTAACCGATTATCATGAAAATTTGTACACATAGTCTTCGAGATATAAAAAAGGACATAGGATTCTTCTTATTAAAAAAAAATACGGAGGATAAAAGAATTGAAAAAAGATTTGAATGACTTTTGGTATGCAGATAGGTGGGACCCACCGAAGTAACATAGGTGGGAATGGTTATCCTTACTATTATATAAATGTGAATGTAGGGATGTTTGTTACGCTTTCACGCAAAAACAAAAATTTTGGTATGACCATAAATGAGACCCTGTGAAGTAACATAGGCTATGTTTTATCCCGGGAAAATTTAATGTTCCCATTGGGATAAACATATTAATAAAAATACGAAAATAACTGTCAGAGTTTTACTTTTACGCCTCAACCATTTGAATTGATTTGACCTTTTTTAAATTCAGTAAGTGGCATTTTGGGCACTTGAGGGACGATTTATAGATTCACTTATTATCTTTCTGCGCCCAACCCTGAAGGCTACGCGGACGGAGTCGCGGGCAAAAGCTATAAAAATATAAAAATTGCGATTACAAAACAGGTGTTGTTCGTAGAAGGGTGAAAATTTGGAGTTATATGTATTTTCAATGCTGAATCACAAAAAAATAAAAACAAAAAATGTCCACAAAATAAAAAAAAAACCTTTCGGGTTGGACCACCCTAGGGGTATAAAAAAATAGATAACCTATTCTCAGACTTACTGAATATACATATAAAATTTCATCAAAATCGGTCGAGCCGTTTCGGAGGCTGTTTCGAACTGTGATACAAGAATTTTATATATACAATATATAGATGTATATGTATATCTCACTCTATACAATTTTGACCATATTTTTTTGTTTAATTTGTATATCGATCAAAGCAATTACTGTTATACGTATCATTATAATTTTTCAGTGCTATTATCATTTATTTACATTTTAATAAAAAAAAATCAAATTAAAATGGTCAGTATAAGATAGAGGTTGATCGTAGAAGGGTGAAAATTTATGATTATAATAATTTATCAATGCTGAATCATAAAAAATAAAGAAAATAAAGTCAATAGAAAAAAAAACATACCCCTAAATGTTAAGCCCTTAAATGTTGACCGATTCTCAGACCTACCTACAATATATACACAATATTTCATAAAAATCAGTCGAGCCGTTTCGGAGGAGTTTGCCAAAAAACACCGCGACACAAGAATTTTATATATATGGCAAAACAACGTTTGCCGGGTCAGCTAGTAAAATATAAAAATATAGATACATTAGGACAATCTATTTATGATTTAACGATTTGTTTAAATTAAGTTATAATCAACTTGAACTACTCTGAATGGGCGATGTCTCAACCGGAGCAACACTAGTCGTACAAAAAAATGTTTCTCGTTTCCTATCAATCAAAGTTTTTACCAATATATTTTTTTCAAATACATAGCTGACATTATATATAGCTTACATTAGTAATTTTTTTTAATAATATACCCAGATACAAGTCAACCGCGAAAAATGCAAAAAACTTTGAACCACGGCTTGTTTTACACAAACCATAAAAATACGTTTTTTTGTCCTTACCTTGACTCTCATTGAAGAACCCGAGGACCATAATCACGATGACGACTAGCCCGATCTTCAGCCGGTAGCTGATGAAGCTCATCGTTCGGAGCTCCCCCAACCAGCGCTCCATGGTTCAGCCGCGCCTCATCCATTCGTCGTATGCGTCTCGACTCGGCTGCGAAGGGATTTCAACCGACTGCATGATCTGGAAAGATCAAAAAAAGTTGTTACTTCATTAGCTTCTTAATTTATTTGCCAGCCCGGGAATCGAACCCTGGATCTCCAGATCGCAAGGCACATACATGTGCCGCGAGCCCACGAGGCTGTTAATTGTCTTTTCTTTGGTTTTTCCATTAGGGGATTTTCAGAAAAATCACGGAATCTGGCAAAATGCTTGAAAGCTGCAATAGCGATCCCCCATTACGTGTGACTGATGCATATTTGGGGAAATGTTGAAATGCACTTCTGCCTACCCTTTCGGGAAATATAATATATATTTGTTTTCTTTATCTTTAAAATTTAGTTATTGTAGTCTCAATTTAGCAATAAATATCCATAATTGGGATGGTTGGCGCCTACTTGGGGAGGCCTTCGTTCAGCAGTGGACGGCGATAGGATATATATATATCCATAATTGCCAGAACAAAGATGCGTAGATAAGCATGAAAACTTAGTCCAGACTACACAATCGATTTCAATATTAATGGTATCAAAGCGACAAAGCAAACTTGTCCGTTTCTACGTATATACGTATCTACACAGATCTCTTAGAACTGCGAATGAGCACAATAGTCTAGGTCCGTTGAACTCAATCTATTTCTTTGATGTGTGGCGAAATGTATAACGTAAAATCTGGTCTTATGATAAATACATACATAAACTCACGCCTGTATTCCCTGATTGGGTAGGCAAAGGTGCAATTTATACACTCACATTTCGCCAGGTATTTATTTTATTAATTAGTTTTTCTGGATGGGCAACATACGTGGGTCTTAAATTAAGTTGGAGAAATGTGGATGTATATTATTTAATGTTTGTATAGCTCTATGTGTACAGAATCGTGATGAAACCTGCATACCTAAAAGTTATTAGAAATTTATTAGGTGTGCAGTTCGCCAACCCGCACTAGGCCAGCGTGGTGGTAAGTCCTAAACCCTCTCAGTTGTAGAGGAGGCCCGTGCCCAGCAGCGGGACGTGTATGGGCTGATGATGATGATGATGACGTATTATACTGTCGCCAGTATCTCCTAAGTGATAGGAAGAGGTGACGAACGGCTGTCAATATTTTTGAAAAACTATATAATATTCTTTTATAGCATAATATATATATATACTGTGATCAATGTATTCCAAAACATTAGACGCTATCTAATGCCCTGGCATCCGACCAGTAATATAATGATATTTAAATCGCTAATATCAATGACCTTTCCGAACCACAAAGAGCTCCAAAATATTAACCTAAATGATACCGATGCGTACAAAAGGTTATTACTTTCTTATTTATTAGATAAGTCACACCTTAAATAAGATATATGTGGAATGGTCATTTTTAGGTTTAAGTTTTTCTATTTTATTTTTTATTGCACCTTTGATTGTAAATAAAGGGATTTAGAAAAATTTCCAAATGAACAGATATTTAGTTCAGAGATTTTAGAAAATATTTGTATACGTGAGAACGTAAGTATGACCAATGCGGGGGTGAGAAATCCAGGTAGCAAAAGAACTAATTGTATGGGACTCGAGCAGGCAGTCCCTGTCCAACTTTAAATAAATAAAATAAATACACCCAACAGTCACATACATAGTTCTGACCCCACACTAAGATACAAGTCTTGTGTCGTGGGTATCAGAAACTACGAGAGACTTTTCGGTCTCACAAACATCCAGACCCGAAACAAATACTTGTGGATCGCACAAACATTTGTCTCGGTGCGGGGATCGAACCCGCGGCCTCTCGTTTCGCAAGCTGGTATCTAGCCAACTGCGCCACGGGGCTGTCAACTTTGATGTAAGACAAACCTCTGTCCTTTTGTCTCTGCAATTTTACTTTGAATAAATACTCACTTAAATTTAACCCGCTCCTTGATTCCTTAATACGAGTAATAACATCTTAATTAATCTTAGTATATTATCCTAAAATCCGATACTACATACATATATGTACATCATAAAATGTATACATTACACTAATGACCAAGTACACTAAAATAATGATAAATATTATAATAATTAGTTAAAAAATAAAAACACCATACATAAAAAAATACCCTCTCAATGGTAGAGGAGGCCCGTGCCCAGCAGGGGATGATGTTGATGATGACTTAAAAAATAAATAAAAACTTATTTTTGGATTACGCATGATTTCAACAATGTGTTTGGAGTTGAGTATAAGCGCGGGTGTGAATTACGAATGGGTCCAACAACCCTTGTCAAAGGAACCCTGAAAAAAGCGCCCGTAATCGCTGCAAATGTGTAAGAAGATAGATGAGTATGCGGAAAAAACGTTAAAGTGATACTTCTAGCCAACGAGGGCGCAAAATGTTTAAGGAAAATAAAAGTATTTCTACGTCCCCCATAATGACAGAAAGAAAGCTCACTCGTGTGGAAAACATAAATTGTACGAATTCAATTTGAATGCAAGGAATGCGTTCCGTTCTGCGGTGTTTTCGACGTGTTCAATCTGAATTGCTTGCTTTGTCACGTGGTGTATGCAATTTAGAGGTCTTGATTTGGATTCACAGATAAAGATGTTTTATTACGATTCCAGTTAGGAGATTTTCAGTACCAGTACTGACTAATCGTGTGCAGTAAACGTGTGTAGGCTCCTCTATAAATACAATTGGCGAAAATGGATAAAGAAAAATGAATACCTACCCCTTTGGAAGTGTCAGAAATATACAGGTGTATTCAGACCGTGATCGGAAACTAAGGCAGGTAATAGCGACGGTGATTACAAATCCATTGGCGTTAAAAAAATCCCGAAAAAAAAAAATTTGACGTTTTCCTAACAATCAAAGATATTAAATGGATGTGGTTGTAAGGAAAACGTATTTTTTGAAGGGATTTTATTTAATGTCACGGTGTTTGTACTTACCGCAGCTATTATCTGCCTTAGTTTCCGATCACGATTTGAATACACCCTGTGTATTAAAGTAAGGCAGGCAAAATTAATCTGTTATGACGTTCCTATAAACAGCCCCGTGGCGCAGTTGGCTAGATACCAGCTTGCGAAATGAGAGGCCGCGAGTTCGATCCACGTATCGAAACAAATGTTTGTGTGATCCACAAATATTTGTTTTGGGTCTGGGTGTTAGTGAGACCGAAAAGTCTCTCGTAGTTTCTAATCCCCACGACATAGGACTTGTATCCTAGTGTGGGGTCAGAACTATGTATGTGACTGTTAGGTGTATTTATTTATTTACGGGCTATATTAGATCACACTTTAATGGTGTGTCAGAAATT
Source organism: Hemaris fuciformis (assembly GCA_907164795.1). Taxonomy (NCBI): domain Eukaryota; kingdom Metazoa; phylum Arthropoda; class Insecta; order Lepidoptera; family Sphingidae; genus Hemaris; species Hemaris fuciformis. The sequence continues at coordinate 6,544,567 of OU015454.1, forward strand.
AAGGTAGAAAATATTGATGTACATAGTTTAATTCCATACTTTTATATTTGACAAAAAAAAAAGAATTAAAAATATTTATCCTTCTTGGGAATTGCACCCGTATCAAAGATTCCCGAATTCCCATCAAAAAGTTCAAAGATAAAATACTCCTTGGTCTGTGTACGCAGAGAGTAGTCAAAGTTAGAACAAAAATCCTATTTAACCACTCTTGGATTTGTCGATTGAACCTAGAACTTGAATAAGCCTCGAGCGATAGTAACTTGATCATTTTCCCTTCGCAAAAGTTCTTAAAGGCCGCAATCTTTAGATAAAAAAAAACAAACTCATTAAGGCACAAACGGCTGATCCTTTCATTTCACGTTACGTTGCGCGGGTAAATTCTTTCGCCTGTTCTATATTTAAAATTTTAGGGTACTGTCCAATAACGGATCTTTGGTTCCGCAATATAACATGTGATTGAAATGTTTAGATTTGGATTCACAGATAAGACGAAGTGTTTGAATATTTTTTTGGGAACACATTGTGCGATGTGCTTTGTGCTCCACCAAGTGTCTGAGCAGAAATATATGTTAATCTCTCAGTCTCAGTGAGCTGAGAATAAAAGAGAGAAAAAGATTGTAAAGCAAAACGGTGCCGCATTAACACAAAATAGTTTATAAAGTGCGGCTAAAATAAAGTTGAAATTAAAATAACTATTGTAGTTCAGTCACTACAGCGTATTTCGAGCCTTTCAAAAACATTGTAAAATCAAATCGGATTTCAGTAAAATTTTGCAGTAAACTTTATATATTGGTAAATATATATCATACAACAGCACATTCCCAGTTATCAAAGACAGCAGAAATATTGCAAGACATTACAGGAATAAAAGATAGTGAAAGGAAGTCGAAGGCGAGGTACAAAGAGATAAAGAAGATTTAAAACTTGTCGCCACTTCGCGCCGAGTGCGAGGCGATGAGAGTTTAACATCACGAAATAGCTACAAGACATGTTGAACAAAATGTTAATGGATTTTAAAGTTGTTCTAGTGATAACTTCATACTTATGATTTTTTTTGTGGTTCCACGGAATATAACCGTGCGATCTAGGTGCCCCGGGATAGATCTCCAAGTGGAATAAAATGTCACTTTATACGTGTCAATGAAAAAAAAGTTTTTCGAATATTTTATGTTTCTTTTTGACTGCCCCGTGGCGGAGTTGGCTAGACACCAGCTTGCGAAATGAAAGACCGTGGGTCTGGATGTTTGTGAGACCAAAAAAGTCTCTTTTAGTCTCTGATACCCGCGGCACAGGATTTGTATCCCAGTCAGACCTATGTAGACTGTAGATTGTATTTTTTTTTCTTTTTCTTTTTTTTTTGCTACATCTTGTGCCAACAGTTTATTTATTTATTTTACTTCATAAATAAACTCCTAAAATTCCGACCACCTAACATTTTTCACACTGTTTTTACAGCCTTTATTCAAAGGTAGTCGAAGCACAAAGGGATTTCTTCCAAGGACATTAAAACTTGAACGTTTGGTGCTCCCAGGCGAGTCGGGGCTTTAAAAGGGAAGGGAAGTTCGCAACTGTGCCTGGTAACTCACTAATTGTCAAGTTTTCGTGAATAACTTGAACGGGAGATTGTAAAGGGAATTGACGAGACTGTTATTAGTAATGTACAAGTTTCTGCTAATATTGTGTTTTTTTTTCAAAATTCAAAAAGGAATCTTTCTAGGATCTCTGATGTTACAGCCACTTTGCTCCGAATCAAATTTTAACCAATTAACTTGAAGTTTGTACTCACAATACACATACATACATACATACATAACCTCACGCCTGTATTCCCCGAAGGGGTAGGCAGAGGTGCATTTCTGCACCCACATTTCGCCAGGCATGTATCAATCCCACGTAATAGGGGGCGAGCCTATTGCCGTTTTCCGGGCACAATTCCAGACTCCGTGCTGCTATTGAGAATTTCCCAATGGAAAAACCCAATAACACTTTGCCCGACCCGGGAATCGAACCCAGGACCTCTAGATCGCACGGCACATACTTGTGTCGCGAGACCACGAGGCACTCACAATACTGACTAAATAAGGTAGGTGCTCAATAGAACTTAATAATATTTTGCTCGACCACTGAGCTCATAATCGTACGTGGAACTCCTAAACCGCGAAACGAATGAAGCTGTCTTAAGATTGCAAACTAAGCCTGAAAAAAGTCCCATAGAATAAACTGATTCTACTAGAAAAGTCTAAAGTACCAAGTAAACTACAGTTAGTAACTACCACATACCATCATCATCATCGGCCCAAATACGTCCCACTGCTGGGCGGGCCTCCTCTACAACTGAGAGGGTTCAGGCCTTAGTCCACCACGCTGGCCTAGTGCGGGTTGGCGGACTTCGCACCTAAGAAATTCCTAAGAACTTTTAGGTGTGCAGGTTTTATCACGATGTTTTCCTTCACCGTTAAAGCAAGTGATAATTCATTGTGAATACACACATAACTTCGAAAAGTCAGAGGTTGGGGTTGCCTGGGGTTTGAACCTGCGACCGCCGAAATTCTCGACCGCGCGCCTAAACCTCGAGGCCATCACTGCTACACTACCACATATAAGTATATTAAAATATTCAAATCTATGACGTCAACATCTTTATATTCAACGGAATCTATCCAAAACATTATCGGAAAAGACTTGACGTAATCCGTTCGGAATTTATTCATGACGCACCAAAAGAGATTCGGGCGAATATTTTTTCTGACGGACACGAGGTAAAGGCGTTTATAACTTATTGATACTTGCATGCACCCTAAGATTTACCTCATAAATATTTCAGGACACCTCATTATACATACGGTGTGGAAATTTTATTATGATGTCAACTGGAAATCTTTTTTTTATTCTTTTTGTTTCGCTTTACTGGTTAGGATATATCCGCTTGGATACCGACCGACGTATACAGGGCTTAGTGGCAAATGAGTCTTTTAGCAGCTTCAGGCTATAGTGTGTGATCCTGATATGATGTCCTAAATAAAATTGCGTGCATAACTAATTAAAATATGATGTATTTGTCATTAAAGCAAAATAAAAAAGTGTGTGCGTACTTATGTACACGCGTTAGAAGTTATACCACACGACTGAAGTAAAACTTGTAAATACGCCCAACAGTCACATACATAGTTCTTAGTTTACACAACATATTACAGTTCTTAACAAAAATATTTGACAACTAATACAAACTAAATTGTCAATCCCTTTTTATTACTGTCACTATTCTACATTTTTTAAATGTAATACATATAAACTTTTTAAAAAAAATATTCGATCCGAAACATATTAAAACCTTTCAGATCCATTTGACACTTGCATTTAACATAGGCAGCTTCGACGTCTTACTTTTTGTGTTACATATGCGCGCGCATCTTGAAATTTCACTCTCAACATTTTTTAATAACGCGCCTAAAGAATTATAACTTAAAAAAAATCAAATAAAAGTGAATTTAATAAAACATTGAATAAAATGGCGTAACATTAGGTTGCAACATCTACTTGGCTACACAATTTATTATTCACCTTCAAAACGGGGCGGCGCGCCCCGCGATAAGAACAACAGAACCAAAAACTTGAAATCAGAAATCGCGAGTTTTTACTGACACGCAGATTGAGTAAATATCATAATATCTAGATAAAAAGTATATACGATCATCAATAGGCCGACGTAAATGAGTAGATTAAAATCAGAGAAAATTTTGCTATTTTAAAATAACGCTCGTGACTTTTTCGGTTCAGCACATTTATCCACATCAAGCATTTCACAGTTTCACGTATAATATAGCCTAACAAAACAATATAATATTTGTCCAAAGAAAGCTCCGCGGGCACATATCACTGGAACAAAAATAAATTACGTCACAAATGCTCAGACATAAGCCTGTTGAATATCCAAAAAGGACGATGTTATTTTAACAGAAAAATAGAAACAAAAATCACAATAATTCATTACTGCGCGAGACAGGGGAGTAAACTATAACGTGTGCCGTCACAAAAGGATTGTGAAAGTAAAAAATGGTCTGAAACGTACAAAGCGAGAATAGTCTGAATATTAGTGAAAATAGCTTTCATATTCAGACATAAAGGATTTTGAATTTAACGTAAGTGAATGATGTGTAACTTTCACATTATAATGGAAGCCGTGCCGGAGTCGAGTGAGATTGCGGTACGAATCATCGTAATAGTACCACTCTCACAAAAAATAATTGATAGAGGTACAATTAATTGATGATAGGATATTTATGATACGATTGTCTTGTTTGTCTCATGCTATAAGAATGTGTGATCTAGACATCGAGAATTCATTCAGTCTATCCTTCTTTGGAACGCACTCCCCCTAGAAATCAGGATGTTGACAAGCCGTTTTTCTTTTAAAGTAAGGGTTCGGCAACTTTTCTTTAATCGTATGTCAGAAGTATCATAGTATGTATATTGTATATATATGTATGTGTAGTCATGTAATCATATTATATATTTTCTATGTATGTATATATATATTGCATTGTCGTTATTTATGCACCTATTCGTGTTTTTTTGCACCACCTTGAGGTTGACTGGCAGATAATGCCTTAGGCATTAAGTCCGCCTTTATACTTTTATGTATATGAAGCATAAATAAATAAATAAATAGATTATACAATATTTAACATTGGACTTAAATAAATAAATACACCCAACAGTCACATACATAGTCCTGATCCCACACTAAGATACAAGTCATGTGTCGTGGGTATCAGTAACTACGATACGTTTCAGTCTCACAAACACCCTGACCTAAAACAAATATTTGTAGATCACACAAACATCACGGGTAGCGGATGGATGAGGGCTGCTCAAGACCGTGATGGTTGGCGCTTATTTGAGGAGGCCTACGTTCAGCAGTGGACGGCAATAGGCTGAGTATATACACAAACATTTGCCTCGGTGTGGGGATCGAACCCACGGCCTCTCGCTTCGCAAGCTGGTATCTAGCCAACTGCGCCACGGGGCTGTCTAAAAAAAAGAAACAAAAAAATGTTGGTAAATTGTGAGTGCAAATAGGTTCTTACGCTTGTATAATTTGAGAATGTGTGTGTTTCATATTTATATCCGTCGGGTTACGTAACACCGCACATGAGACTTGTAACCCGACAACAGTCTGTGTAAAGAGGTACAAACAGCGCTAATTTATTGTGTATATTAAAAACTGCCTCGTGGTCTCGCGGTACAAGTATGTGCCGTGCGATCTAGAGGTCCTGGGTTCGATTCCCGGGTCGGCCAAAGTGTTATTGGATTTTTCCATTAGGAAATTCTCAGTAACAGCACGGAGTCTGGAAATGTGCCCGAAAAACGACAATAGGCTCGCCCCCTATTACGTGGGACTGATACATACCTGGCGAAATGTGGGTGCAGAAATGCACCTCTGCCTACCCCTTTGGGGAATACAGGCGTGAGTTTATGTATGTATGTATTAAAAAGTTACAAAATCTATCCTGAGCATTTTTATTAATCAAACTAAATACAAATTTGAGAAAATTTAAGATAAATTTCAGTTTCTTGTGTGTGAAATCAGCCTGTGTGTAATCACAAAACAATGAGTTTGACTAGACAGAAATTAATTGTTCTTAAATTAAAATACACTTGATGTTTTCCAATAGCTGTTTTAGCATTAAAGTTATTTGTTTATTTATTAATTTAACCCTTTATTGTACACATTTTAAATCATATAAAATATATATAACGTAGAGAAGGGTACAAATAGCGGCCTAATCGCACATGGCGATCTTTTCAAAACAACCATAAGTAAGATGGATATTTTGAAAGGATTAGTTGGGAGAGCAGTGTGTACAGAAGACAGAATATATTATATAATTGCAAATTAAAAAATACGTATACAAAAGTCACCTTTCTCAAAATATCAATACGTTTGAAATCCTAGCATTTTCGTAGTCCCTAAGCCTTCAGAAAATAATAATAATAATAAAAAGTATGTCAAAACCTCAAACACTCAAAATATGTTACTGGCTGGTTATAAGTAGCACTATTTAGCATTTCCGTGCTATATTTATTCATATTTGGATTCACTCCAAATAGGTTTCGAGCGTTTGCGACTCCTTATTTACGACGCATATATTAGAGGCTCGTGAATTTTAAACGTGGAATGTGAAAATATTGAAATTATGTCCAATTATTTTCGCTTTGGATCGTAATTTGGTATTTTTTGGCTTGTATGGCTTAAATAACGGGGGAATAAGATTTTTGGAGATTTTTTTTGGTTTGGCAAAAGATCAAGCGGCTTACCTAAGCACAAGTTATTACAAAAGCTTTTGAAGAAAGAAGAAGAAGCCATAATACTTTAAATACCACATACAAAAAAATAGACCTTTAAGCTTTGTCTTCTTCAAATTTATTTTAATTAGTCTAGCTCGACCTTATTTGTTATTATACTTCAAACAAAACTGATTGACATTGCCCTACAAAATTAAAATTGCATGTCATATCAAAGACAATCTGAGGAATTAATATTTACCCAAAATTACATAAAATATTCAGCATTCTGACATGGTTGATCGAGACTTTTCTTTATGGTTGAGATCTATTAGACTTATGTCAACCATGATAGTCTAAAGCAGGTTGTCGGACTTGATACAACTAATAAAAAATACAGTGTACTCTTAGGTGAATTTCTTGGTTGTGTAGTCCGCCATGCCGCACTAGGCCAGCTTAGTGAAGGCCTGACCCCTCTCAGTTGTAAATGAGGCCCATGCCCAGCAGTGGGACGTACATGGGCAAATATAGCTAGTCTTATTTACACAAGTTACTGAAATATGCAAACTTCAAAACATTGTTTTCCTCCCGTTCAAATTGGAAGACAATTCATTCACGACCTACCGAATTTTTCAAAAACATCGGTAAGTCGGAGGTGTGCCAAACGAAGCAGCTGTTGAAGATTCGTTTTGACCATTTATCACGTTTAAAACGTAAAATCGACTGCCTCGTGGTCTATGTATACGCTTCTATAACAAACTTCCGAAGGCTATTAGGGAGCTTCCCTTGAATAAGTTTAAGGAATTAATTAAAGATAAACTTTACAAAAAATCATACTATAAAATTTCAGATTTTATTGAAGATAATAAGCCAGGGAGTAAGTAAATTAATCGGAGTTGTATTGCTACAGTTGGTATCGTTATGACATGTATAGTTATAACATGTATCGTTATGACATGTATCGTTATGACATTTAACATGTAAAATTGAAACTATGTCAATTTAAAAAATAATAATATTGCTATTTCTATTTAAAAAAAATGACATTTCGTGTTGCTGAGGAGTTTCTTGCCGTTTCTTCTCCACAGCGATAACACGTTTCGAATCGGCAATAGTTTAGTATGAAATAGCTTAAAATTGACGATTCAAAAGAACTTGTAAATGTCTATTTCAATAAAGATAATTTGACTTTGACTTTGACTTTAGCGGTACAAGTATGTGCCGTGCGATCTAGAGGTCCTGGGTTCGATTCCCGGGTCGGGCAAAGTGTTATTGGGTTTTTCCATTAGGAAATTCTCGGTAACAGCACGAAGTCTGGAAATGAAGTATTACGTGGGACTGATACATACTTGGCGAAATGTGGGTGCAGAAATGCATCTCTGCCTACCCCTTCGGGGAATACAGGCGTGAGTTTATGTATAATATGTATGTAAAACGTAAAATGAAACCCTAGCTTCATACATATTCAGTGACCGTTCTCCACGTCTAGATAGAAGTAAAAAAATCCAAGTGTTTTTTTGCTTAATTGAATATTAACTTTGTCGTCCTCTATCTTGCGAGTGTATCGGCTCAGCCGAAGCTTCCATTAATCACGCCATTATCTCGCAGCTTCGAATCTTTGAAGAGGTTTTAATAATGTCTCTTAATGTTCATTAATAACTTTGTACGCTTGATTAAAAGCTGGTTACTCGTTTTAAGTCACAAAGGTAATGTTGAAGTAAATGTTTAATCTGTCTGAAACTGGTAAAGCTTAAGTCATAGAGCGCAATAGTACGTTTGTAATAAGTACGTGAGCTTATAATAGCTACAGAAGAAACTCAATGTAAGCAGTAATGGCCTCGACGTTTAGGCGTGCGGTCTAGAATTTCGACGGTCGCAGGTTCAAATCCCAGGAACACACCTCTGACTTTTCAAAGTTATATGTGTATTCACAATGAATTATCACTTGCTTTAACGGTGAAGGAAAACATCGTGATAAAACTTGCACACCTAAAAGTTTTTAGGAATTTCTTAGGTGTGTAGTTCGTCAACCCGCACTAGGCCAGCGTGGTGGACTAAGGCCTAAACCCTCTTAGTGGGACGTATATGGGCCGATGATGTAGGCAGAGGTGTATTTTTGCACTCACATTTCGATAGGTATGTATCAGTTTAGAAATTTACCCGAGAAACGGTAATATATTCACAGCCTATTACGTAAAATTTAAAACAGCTGGCGAAAATGGATGTAGAAATTCACCTCTACCTATTCCTTAGGAGGTATAGAGCTGGAATAAATACATGTTATTGTAAAATAGCACCAACAATAACATAATAACTCTCGTTTTCAAAACGGCAGTAACCTGATAACCACTCGACAAAATGGCGCGCTTCTTCACTGTAGTAACACTTGGTACTTTATTTTCGCGCCACTCAATCCATCACACACTGACGCTTCAGACATCTGACGACAGAAAAATTAAGCACCCCAATCGGTTTCTAAACGACGCCTCGGACGCATCAATCATCCTATCTTTTGTAATTTTTCAATGTCTGTGAAAATTTCGGGGCTTTCTCAGTTACTTGAGATGTTTACACGACGTCTAAGTAAAGAGAGAAATAGGTTAGTTATGCGCGATTTTAGACTGATATAAGAGTTTTAAGAATTTGCAGTTTTATATAAAAATATGTCTAAATAAAACACGCATTGGCGCTTTAAGTTTGACATTGACAGCCCCGTCAGCGCAGTTGGCTAGATACCAGCTTGCGAAACGAGAGGTTGCGGGTTCGATCCCCGCACCGAGACAAATGTTTGTGTGATCCACAAATACTTGTTTCGGGTCTGGGTGTTTATGAGACCGAAAAGTCTCTCGTAGTTTCTGATACCCACGACACAAGACTTGTATCTTAGTGTGGGGATCAGAACTATGTATGTGACTGTTGGGTGTAGGTATTTATACTTGAATGTTAGAAATTCGTCCGCAAGGAAAATTTATTTTTAATAAGAAATTTTATAAACTAAAAGTAACCTAAGTTACTCCTTATTTAATCAGCATATGCCAGTGAAAGTCCCGTTAAAATTGGTCAGACCGTTTCATAGATTAGCCGGAACAAACAGACAGACAGACAGACAGTCTAAAAAATTGCAATAAACGTTATTTTGGTATATGTAACGTGTAAACATCCATATGCATTTATTAAAAAGCGGTTATTTCAATATTACAAACAGACACTCCAATTTTATTTATTTGTATGTATAGATTAACAAACCATTGTAGAGTAATTGAAATAACCCTGATACTTATAAAAAATAAAACATAGTTTTGAATTTATTTACATTCGTATCGAATCGTTCCAATGTAATTAAATTGATTGATACTTGTTATTTACAAAATAAAAAGTTATTTTACTAATATTATTATCAATGCGGAAGTGAGTTATGCATGTCCAAAAGATGAAAAGATACTGATAGTTTCAGGTACAGAAATAGATTGGGTCGTGGCTATATTTAACCCGTGGAAAACTTAATTTTTTAAAAATTTATACGAGCGCCACCGCTTGCTGAATCTAGCATATTATTAAAGGGTGAGATTGAATTCCACTCAGCAATTTGATACTTCGGATATCTACTGACAGTTTTTTCTATCTTCTAAAATCGTTTCGAAACGAAAACCACGCGTAAAAATGTCATTGCATTCCAACATAACTTCACGCCATTATTCCCTGACAGGGTAGGCAGTGGTGCATTTCTGCACCCAAATTTTCACCAATTGTGTTTTAGTCTCACGTAACAGGGTCGGGCTTAATGTCGTTTTTTTGGGCACAAATTCCAGACTCCCTAACTGCTACTGAGAATTTTCTAATGGAATAACCATATTTTTTTTTTTTTTTTTTTTTTTCATAACATTTGCCTGACCTGGGAATCGAACAAAGGAACCTCTAAATCACACAGCACGTTTGTACTTATACCGCGAGACCACGAAGCAGTAAACATTTCATTGTCAAATCAATTCCGCAAAATAAATTTAAAACCAGCATTCAACAGACTACCCCATATCTATTTTAACCTCATTCATTGTACCCCTTTTTACGTCCGTTTTTTTCGGCGCCAAACAAAACAAGCCGTCGAGATAAACATTGACATCATGTTTACGTGAAAGATCAAGCGAAATACAAACGGCTTTTTAAAATAAAAGCCGCACTTTTGAATTTCGGGCTTTATTCTCGTATGACGAAACGGATTGGGGAAGAGTTATTACCGAGCGGAATTTAAATTGCTGTTCATTATTGGGACACTTTTCAAGTTCGGTTTTGTGAATTGCATCTTCATACTAGTTTACTGTTACGGGAAAAATCATTGGCTTCAATCAGGGATTTTTAGTTCTTATTCTTAATCCTAATCTAATTTTAACATTCATCTAAGATTGCATAAGAAACAGATCTTAAAGTCACTTACATGTATCTGATCCGACATATAAATGAAAGTCTTCAGTTGTGAATATCAGAACTAAAGGCTTTTTGATCTCACAAACACACGAATAATAAACAATGAAGATCAACCAAATTTGGATATTAATATACATTTAGAAAAGATACGACTGCCTCGTGGTCTCGCGGTACAAGTATGGGCCGTGCAATCAAGGTCCTGGGTTCGATTCCCGGGCAAAGTGTTATTGGGTTTTTTCATTAGGAATTTCTCAGTAACAGCACGGAGTTTGGAAATGTGTGGCTCGCCCTCTATTACGTGGGACTGATACATACCTGGCGAAATGTGGGTGCAGAAATCGGGAAATACAGACGTGAGTTTATGTATGTATGTATTTAGGAAAGATATATTTTCTTTGGAATCAACCCTTGGTCCCTTTTTTAAAAGTGCATATATTAAGACCGATTTCGGTCCCCGAGACATTGTTTCCGACATTAACATGTCTTATGATTACTTGTGATGTAATTGGTAATATTTATTCGTGCCTAGTCAATTCATTAATGTTACAAAAATAAATAGAACGAATGGAATGTAAAATTTGAAACAATTATAACAGGGCTAACCAACGGCGAACAAAGCGGAATAAATTATACGACCTCCAATTAGCTTTATTAATATTGATACAAATAAATTTTACAATTAACGAATCTATTAAATTAAATTTAGTATCAAAATTGTGCCGACAAAATTATTTTCATGGAAATGTAAAAACATGATGCCTGTTTCATTAGTCAATTTGTCTCTAGAATTTAATCTTAAAGGTAATGATACACACACATACATATAATCACGTCTATTTCCATAAAGAAGTTGACAATAATTTATTTAAGCAAACACGGTTTTCTTTGCTTTTTTTTCCCGATCCGAGAAACAATCTAAGGACATTAAAAAAAAACATAATCGTAATAAGCACAACCATTGATCTAATCCAACACAAAATCTGTATCTTGCATCAGGGGTACCAGAAACTACGAGGGACTTTTAGCTTACTAAACAAAAATATTTAAGTTAATGTTATGGGTACATAAGTCGTGATGGCCTCGAGGTTTGGGCACGCGGTCGAGAATCTCGACGGTCGCGGGTTCAAATCCCAGGCACACACCTCTGACTTTTCGAAGGTATGTATGTATTCACAATGAATCAATTATCACGTACCTACTTGAAAACATCGTGATAAAACCTGCACACCCAAAAAAAAAAGTTCTTAGGAATTTCTTAGGTGTGTAGTCCACCAAGCACTAGGCCAGCGTGGTGGACTAAGGCCTAAACCCTCTCAATGCTAGAGGAGGCCCGTGCCCAGCAGTGGGACGTATATGGGCTGACGATGATGATATGGGTACAAATAAATTATTTAATGATCAAACAATTGAACATATTTGTTATACGAAGGGTATTTGAAATAAACAAATAATAAAACGTTAAATTAAATACAGTTTGAACAGGACTGAAAGGTCAGTACAAAATAAATTAAACACGTTTCTTCAATTAGCTGCGTGTTGGATACAAATAAATTATTTGGTGAAATAATTGAATAAATTGAAGGTAGCAACGAGGAAAAAAGTAATGAATGTAGTGTTGTGAAAGCTATTAAATGGGATGGTAACAGTTAGAAAAAAGTACTGGTGAGTGTTTCTTAAGAAAAAAAATATTTCTTGAGTGTGTACTCCGCCACTAGACCAGCGTGGTGAACTAAGGCCTAAACCCTCTCCAGTTGTAGAGGAGGCCCGTGACCAGCAGTAGGACATATACTGATGATGTTTTTTTTTTTTCTTACGCAACAGGAAACGAATCGAGTATTGTCGATTATCTTTTGCCCTTTACTACGCATATTCATAGACGCTATGCTATTAATTAGAACTCCCTTATGCTAAAAACATTTATACTTTTTTTGACACAGGAATCCATAATGAAAAATTCATCATCATTGCCTTGCACTGTTCCCAATTTCATTTGGGGTCGGCGCAGTATGTTTTATCCTTCCAAACATCCCTATCGGCCGTCATGTCTTCATTCACCCCTTTTTTTGATATCTTCAGTCACGCACTCCATCCATCTTTTCTTTCGCCTTCCTCCATCCTTCAATTTTCATATTCATCACCTTTTTACCTACATATGATTCATCCCTTTTCATAACATGCCCATACCACGACAGACGGTTTCCTTTCAGCTTATCCTAAACAGGAGCTACTTTCAAACTTCCTCTAACATATTCATTCCTCATTCTGTCAATCCGTGTTATACCACACATCCATCGCAAAATTCGCATTTCTGCTGCATGCAGTCTTCTTTCGTAGGTCTTCTTCATAATGAAAAACTAACAAACTCAAAATGAAGTTACAAAGCATCTGCCTAAATAAATTGACTTTATTAACACCAGCTGGTTATAGGTACAGCCGACGAACGAACGGTAAATCTGTTGCTAATTGAATGAATCCATAAGCCCCATACTTTCGTACGGGGCGGAATGAAGTCGTTTGATACAGAATCTATCGTTGGTTTCTGAAACATGTGATTTGAATTTGAATTTGTATTGTACACACAGTTGAGGCCATTCTGTTTAGGGATGTTGAAGAATCGAGTCGTATTTTAAAGAGAGTAAACGTGAGAACGGTGCCCTGAACCCGCTGCTCGGTGTAGTAGTTTAATTCCTTTGTAATCATTTCAATAAAATTGTGAATAATTGTGAACATTGTGTTTTGTGCTCGCATAACACCCTCATGACGCCCACTAAGATATGCTTGTAAGTGTTTATGGAACGTCAACGATTTTTAATAGTTTAAATTTAAGATCGCAATTTTTATGCACTGAATAAGAGTTGGTGTTGAAGTAGGTATAGATATATTTTAATTTATTAAATAATATTAAGATAATGTTAAAGAATAATTCTATTTTAAGCCATTTCGTTCGTCTATTTGCTCTTACTATGCCTAAAGATGTAAATATAAAAAATAATCATATAAATATTTATTTTTCTGATCATTATTATTATAATCAGAAATAAATAGTTTCCTTTTTTCCGGGTTCGATTCCTGGGATTTCCAAAGTGGCATTAACTTTTTTTGTTAGGAATTTCTTAATAACTGGATAAAGTATGCGATTCAGGAGGATACATATATAACTGATTACGTATATGAAATCAGTGAATATCTTATCAGTTAAAAATCATTTAGAAAGTGAATCACTCAATAACAGCTCTAAAAAACATAGAAAACCAAAAAAGACTGTTCAGTGCTATTCGAACTTCACTTACTAGAAGCAGTTACGTCTCTCATCTCAGAAGAAAAATAAAGAACATTAATTGGACAGACGGTCCTTCTACTACAAATATTGGCGCAAAAACGTGTTTATTTCATTTCTGAACGAGTCAGCACGCTCGTTTCCATTTGCTTATTAATATTTGCCTTTGATTTTATTTGCACAAGCAATAGGCCGCCAATAGACGAGGAAAGTATATTTTCCCTATATTTACTTTTGATGGAGAATTAATTGGTTTTCGTAATGGAAAACTATCAATTTATTTAGCTTTACGTTATTTTCGTCGTAGAATAAGGGCATAATTAAGCGGATAATGAGATATAAATGATAATAATAACTAGCAGCCTGTTACTGATGAGGCAATGATAATAATAAATAGTCAATATTACAGAATGACCCTCTCAGCTGTAGAGGAGGCCCGTGCCCAGCAGTGGGACGTATATGGGCTGATGATGATGATGATGATGAGTACAGATTGAGTAAAAACATCATACATTCAAATGTACACGACTGTATCACCATAGAGATTACCAATGGGGTATTTACAGCCACGTTTTGTTAGCTTCGTCTTTTAAGTCCAATATTATTGACAAATTTGTATTATTTATACATATGTGTCTTTTACACTATATGGACATGTATAAATTTGTCTATTTATTTCATCATCATCATCAGCCCATATATGTTCCACTGCTGAGAGGGTTTAGGCTATAGTCCACCACGCTGGCCTAGTACGGGTGGGCGGACTATACACGTAAGATTTTTTTTAAGTGCGCAGGTTTGCTCACGATGTTTTCCTTCACCCTTAAAGATAATTTATTCTATTTATTTCTATTTTATTTATTTATTGATACATTTTACAATTTGAAAAAGTGGACGTCATGCCTAAGGCATTCTCTAACAGTAGAACCTAAGGTGATGCAGAGATGAAATGAGGCAGGTATATAAATATTATTTAATATTTAAGATATTTGTACTTTAATTTTTATTATTGTTATTTCAAAGTTTACGCAGATAAGGTCGTGAGCAAGAGCTAACCACCTATATTTCAAATTAAAAAAAAAAACACTTCCTCGTGGTCTCGCGGTACAAGTATGTGCCGTGCGATCTAGAGGTCCTGGGTTCGAATCCCGGGCAAAGTGTTATTGGGTTTTTTCATTAGGAAATTCTCAGTAACAGCACGGAGTTTGGAAATGTGTGGCTCGCCCTCTATTACGTGGGACTGATACATACCTGGCGAAATGTGGGTGCAGAAATCGGGAAATACAGACGTGAGTTTATGTATGTACGTATTTAGGAAAGATATATGCAATTTAGAGTTCTCGGTTTGATTCCCGGGTCGGGCAAAGTGTTATTGAGTTTTTCCATTTGGAAATTCTCGGTAACAGCACGGAGTCTGTAAATGTGCCCGAAAAACGGCAATAGGCTCGCCCCCTATTACGTGGGACTGATACATACTTGGCAAAATGTGGGTGCAGAAATGCACCTTTGCCTACCCCTTCGAGGAATACAGGCGTGAGTTTATGTATGTATGTAAAAAAAACCATTCCAATATATTTTGTATATTTTACTTAACAATGTCAAAAAAAAACTTTAACAAACCATCGAGTTGCGAGTATCAATCCCCACTGAAAGCTTAATAAACTAACAAAATTGCTATATTGATGTGAAAAATGCTCAAATGCTTGTTATAACGAAGTCCAATTCTCGACGGTTCCGTTACGTATTCAATATTTCAAGCGGCGTGCTTTGAATTGACTGTCAAGTGAGCCGTGTTATTGTTTAGGATTTGCTGAATATCCGTGTAAAATGAAAAAAATGCGGTTTGAAATTTCATAAAACTGAAAAGGAATAAACAAAAAATATGTACAAATATAAAAATACCAGTGGCGGTACTTCCATAGAAGCCTAAAAGCCCCGCTGGCTTTACAAAATCTTTAAGCTTTAAATCTTTATTTAACTAAAGCAATTTGACATATAGATGAGAATATACTGACTCCACAATAAACAATTATAAACTAGACATTACAAATTAACTTGTAACGCTTTAGGGCTTCTATGGAAGTAACGCCACTGAAATATACATACACATTAGCCTTAGTATCTCTGGAGGATTAGGCAGAAGTGTTTTAAGTTTCATCTTATAGGAGGTTGAAGAATGTGGTAGTATAGAAGATGTGCATCACATATTACTTGAATGTTTTCGGTGTAAGACAGAAAGAGAAATACTATTAAGAGAATTAAATATAAATATTATAGAATTAGGATCGTTTCAAAGCATATTATCAAAGCCTTATAGTGAAGATGCTATTAAAATATACAAATTTATCAATAGTTTAAAAATGTAATATCTCTTTTTCTGTCGTAATTATATAAGGGTACTATGGGGCTAGCATAATCAATTGATTGTAAGTCCCTAAATAATAATAAAGAGAAAAAAAAAACTTATAGGAGGTGACCTTATTGTCGTTTTTCGTCACATTTCTGCACTCTGAGCTGTAGTTAGAATTTCCTAATGAAGTAACTCAATAACACTTTGAATGAACCGGGATCTCTAGATCTGTCTGCTATTGCTGATCAGACCATGAGGCTTGCCTTGAATAAACATTTGTGGGGCACAGATTATTGTACCATAAGTCGGTCAAATCAAATATGCTTATTAAATAAATCAAATGCCTCACACTACCAACTTAACGGCTAATGCGACACAAGATACGCGTACACACACATATCCAAACTCTGCATTTATGTTGATCATTCCTACAATAAACGTTCGGTCAGTTAGTCATTATTCACTCAGTCGGCACCATGCCACCTTAGTCTGAACTATAGTAAGTGTTTCATTTTGTTTGAAGTCGTGATGGCCTTGAGGTTTCGGCGTGCGGTCGAGAATCTCGACGGTCGCAGGTTCAAACCCCACCCTGACCTCTGACTTTTCGAAGTTATGTGTGTATTCACAATGAATTATCACGTACTTTAACGGTGAAGGAAAACATCGTGATGAAACCTGCACACCTAAGAGTTCTTAGGAAATTCTTAGGTGTGAAGTCCGCCAACCCGCGCTAGGCCAGCGTGGTGGACTAAGGCCTAAACCCTCTCAGTTGTAGAGGAGGCCCGTGCTCAGCAGTGGGACGTATTTCACATTATTTATTTATTTTTTAATATACTTTATTGTATACTATACAAGTAAATACAACATAAATGACATACAACAGTGAGGGAAAATAAAAATATATAGCTACAACAGGCGGTCTTATCGCTAGCTTCGATTTCTTCCAGACAACCCACGGTACTGGAATGAAAAGTTGTAGTTGTGGCAGTTGTCTTCAAAAATGCATATAAATAATATATAAATTGCATATACATAGACATAAAAAATAGAAATATATCATCATCATCAGCCCAAATACGTCTCACTGCTGCAGGTTTTATCACGATGTTTTCCTTCACTGTTAAAGCAAGTGATAATTCATTGTTATACACACATAACTTCGAAAAGTCAGAGGTGTGTGCCTGGGGTTTGAACCTGCGACCGCCGAAATTCTCGAACGCGCGCCTAAACCTCGAGGCCATCACTGCTTATATATTTAATATATAGATATTTAATTTTATAATAATAATAATTTAATTATCTTACCTTGGACGACACTTTTAAGTCTCCCAACCCTTCAAACTAATTGGAAATTGTTTAGGAAAAAACCCAAGACGACCCCTAATGAGGTTAATGTAACCCTTGCCCTGAACGTGAGACTTTTATGAAAGTTTGTTCTGTCCACTACCGCGGCCTCAAAAGCCCCAATTATAATCTAACGGCTTTGTTAATTGCACGCAACTTTGTCGGATAATTACTGGATTATGTTGCCTGAGGGTTACATTACCCTTTAAGCTGGCCTTATCGTGTTCCTTTGAATTATATTTTTAGTCAGATTTTATTAAATTACATATATTGGATTGGTGTAGATGGGGATCTTTGCTAACGGTATGCTTGTGTCTTAGTTGGAATAGGTAGTGACAAGTTTCTATTTTATATGCGCCGTGCAATTTAGAGTTCTCGGTTTGATTCCCGGGTCGGGCAAAGTGTTATTGGGTTTTTCCATTAGGCTATTCTCAGTAGCAGCACGGAGTCTGGAAATTTGCTCGATAAACGGCAATAGGCTCGGTCCATATAAAGTGGGAGTTATACAGTGGCGGTACTTCCTTAGAACACCAAAAGCGTTACACGTTAATTGTGTAATGTCGAGTTTATAATTGTTTATTGTGAGGTCAGGATATTCTCATTTAAGATATGTCAAATTGCTTTTGTTAAAAAAAATATATAGCTCAAAGATTATATATTATTCCGAAATTTGTAAGGCAAACTGGGCTTTCGGGCTTCTATGGAAGTACCGCCACTGGACATATACACACCTAGCAATATGTGGGTGCATAGGAGAATGCAGATGTAAGGTTATGTATGTATGTACAAATCTTAATTAATTTAATCATGAAACGGTTATACAACCTCTACGATCAATATTCACCTTTCACAGTTCATAACAAGACTCGTTTGTATTGCGATGTTCAAGCATGGCGTGACGGTCAAAACGCCAACTGTCTAGTGTAGACTTTAATGAGTTATGACAGCCCCGCTCGAAATGCCGTGTTGAATGATAATCAAGACTGAAATGAGCTTCAAAAGGGCTTTTACTGTGAAGTAAGATAATGTCAGGGAAATGTATTTTTTAATAACATAGATATATTACACTGAACAACCGATAGACGAAAACATAACAGTAGCTGTGTCTATAGTAATCGGAATAAAAAAAAAACATGCAAAATTTTGAAATTCAAAAACTGCAATAGGAATAAAATTATTACGTATTAAAAAATATGTTAATTTGTAATTCTTTCGCTATGTTTTGTGTTATATTTTTTTTATTTTTTTATATCTTTTTGTTTTCTTTTCTTTGTTTTCTTTCTTTATTTTTATGATTTTTTAAATTGTATAGTTTCTTATCGATTAGTGTACTTGGGGTATGTAACCGTACTAATTGAATAAATAAATAAATAAAAACACGAGGCAGTGCACTGCCTCGTGGTCTCGCGGTACATGTATGTGTCGTGCGATCTAGAGGTCCTGGGTTCGATTCCCGGGTCGGGCAAAGTGTTATTGGGTTTTTCCATTAGGAAATTCTCGGTAACAGCACGGAGTCTGGAAATGTGCCCGAAAAACGGCAATAGGCTCGCCCCCTATTACGTGGGACTGATACATACCTGGCGAAATGTGGGTGTAGAAATGCACCTCTGCCTACCCCATCAGGGAATACAGGCGTGAGTTTATGTATGTATGTATAAAAACACACAATTAAATATTACACTTGTGGGTGTAAAAAACAACTGCCTAGTCTTTTAGGATGCAGGTGTGAGTGTATAGATGTATGCAAATCTATATGCCCCATCGCTGCA
Organism: Hemaris fuciformis; assembly: GCA_907164795.1. Taxonomy (NCBI): domain Eukaryota; kingdom Metazoa; phylum Arthropoda; class Insecta; order Lepidoptera; family Sphingidae; genus Hemaris; species Hemaris fuciformis. Next base: position 6,564,014 of record OU015454.1, read on the forward strand.
TTCAAAAAAGTCAGCAACTCCAGAAAAGCGATTAAGTAATAAAAAACAGAAAAAAGACAATTATTTTAGGTGAGCAGGTTTCCTCAAAACGTATTACACACATAAGCTAAATAAATCAGTGATGTATGCCTAGGGCTTGAACCCGCAACCGCGCGTCTAATCATCAAAGCTATCACAACTACAAATATTCTCATTTCATCAGATTAAAATCCAAGTAACCGAAATTTGAGCATCGAATCAAAGGGAGTAACAGAGCCTATAGCTATCTATACCTTACCGAGCGAAAACCCGACAGAACTGTTACGTCACTTCGCATTTCTACTTATAAATAGACATGGATTGGAACAGTCAAACTCGAAATCTTCGCTCCAAATCTATATCATAAAGCCGATCCGGCGTCTGCAGTTATCGTTAACCACAGTTTTATGTACCGATAGGCGCTCAAGGTTATGTCGGAATAATCAAATTGATTTATGTGCGAGCGCGAATCGTGTTTCTAGGATCGATATATGTTCGCTCGTTTCGTGTGTAAATTTTTTTTTTTATCAAAACACACTGTATTCATTTTATATATTTGTTTTTTACGGGACGGTTTATAGATATCCTGAAGCTATCACTTTGCAATTGCAGCGCGAGTCAAAATCTTATGGTTGTCACCAGTCGATGACGATAAAGTATGTATGCTGATCTTAAGGTTAGTATCGGCAGTCTATAATATTATCATAATTCATAAGCCCAAGTTATAAAAGTATGTTACATAAACACTTACATATGTATGTGTCCCAGAAAGATAGACAGAAATTATTGAGTGCCACTTGCTAATATTTACACTAGAATTTTTAAGATTTTTTTAAATAAAAATACTATTGAATTATCATACACTGATAATAAAATAAAAGTAAGAATTACCGAAAATTTTGAAAAAACTTTTACGCTTGTGTCCTAAAAGTGAAATTCGCCGCCCCACTGTCTCGTAGCGCAATAAAATTTGTATCCGCTACGGCGTAGCAACGGATGTGGTTTGCTACGAACTGTGCTACGTTTTTGTAGCGACTGAGTTGTACTTTAGTTCAGGTCGACGCATATTTACGTCAGACTTTTGTCGGTAATATTTTAGTAAAATATGCTGACGGTGTCACCGCATTTATGTCCGTAATGTCGTTGGTTCTTTTAAAAGACACGTCAGGCAAGCGTAGAATGAGAATTGTTTGAATATTCTCGTAGAATTTGTGTAGAATAAGAGGCGGAAAAGCTTTTTAGAAAAATTAAACGTGGATGGTGTTCTATTTTTGAAATAATTTACTTAGTACTTCCATTAATCCAATCTGGCTGGAAGATTAACAAAATGAATTCACAAGGCAGCCGGTAACACCGGATGATCTAGCGGTAAGCCCCTTTTATTATAGACGATTTTCTGACTTCGCTGAAACAAAGGACGGGTTATTGGATCCGACTTCGGCGTCCTTTATGTTATATATCAATGTGGGATGTGCATTTGCAGATCTCTTTCGCTGTTGAAATAATTTAGTAGATGGCTAATGTTTTGTGATGTTAATTTGTATAAAACAGGGCGTAAACAGACCGTGTGTATTCACAATGAATTATCACTTGCTATAACGGTGAAGGAAAACATCGGGTTAAAACCTGCACACCTAAAAGTTCTTAAGAATTTCTAAGGTGTGTAGTGCGCCAACCCGCACTAGGCCAGCGTGGTGGACTAAGGTCTAAACCCTCTCAATGGTAGAGGAGGCCCGTGCCCAGCAGTGGGACGTATATGGGCTGATGATGATGAAACAGACCGTGATCCAAAACTAAGACAGGTAATAGTTACAGTGATTACAAACACAATTACCCACGTATGACGTGGGACAGATACATACCTGGCGAAATGTGGGTGCAGAAATTCACCTTTGCCTACCCCTTCGAGGAATATAGGCGTGAGGTTATGTATGTATATATTCATGGATAGTTAAAACATACTTATGAAATGTACATATATGAATAATGAGGTAATTTAATTATTTTTTTAATAAATAAAATAAATAAATACACCCAATAGTCACACACATAGTTCTGACCCCACACTAAGATACAAGTCTTGTGTCGTGGGTATCGGAAACTACGAGAGACTTTTCGGTTTCACAAACAACCAGACCCGAAACAAGTACTTGTGGATCACACAAACATTTGTCTCGGTGCGGGGATCGAACCCGCGGCCTCTCGTTTCGCAAGATGGTATCCAGCCAACTGCGCCACGGAGACAGTCAAGACACCCGTCTTTGCTGGCACAAAGGTTGTACTGCCCCCCCATGCCGCAGCAACTGTACATCACATTAAACCGGTTGTCGGGCAGGCGTCTGTTCTAGGCGTCTTCGATTTACTTGACTGAAATAAAATATAATGTGTATTGGATGATACACGCTATATCTAAAGAATGACGCCTAACTATGCCTCGTTATTCTAATAACACTAGATGATCATTTAAATTATACTTCAAACCAACACAATCAAAAAGAATCACCCACGAAAATAAATCCTTTAGTTTCTGAATATTTATTATAAAGTTCGTAATGAAATTCAAGCGTAACAATTTAATTGAGTTTGAAATTTTAGACAAAATTTTGGAACAACTACAAAGCATAATGAATAGGAGATCTAATCTTGCTTTCTAGTGTTTTTAGTCTGATGACCTTAAGCTCAAATAGGATGAAAAGAAACAAAACTTTAGTTTCAATAGACAATAATCGAACGTTTTAATCAAGTTTTGAATAAAGAAAACCTTAAATCCTTCGTGAGTTTCAAATTTATGAATAACCTTTAAAATTATTTTCTAAGACCTGGCACTAGGTCTTAAACAATTTAAATACGAAAGTAAAGTGTCTTACGATTTCGCGCCTAAACCGCTGAACCAATTCGAATGGAATAGGCTACTTATTTTTATAAAATTTATGCTCTACTAGTATTGTTTATATGTATATGTATGTATGTTTCAATTTAGTATATTAACTGCTACGTGGTCTCGCAGCGCAAGCGTAATCCGATTACAATTAAAGGACCATGCGAAGTGTTGGATATAAGCGTGAGTATATGGCACTTTAACTATTGCTATATATCTTATATATCTATATTATATCTATCTTTGCACATCCTCCCCCATCCCCATTTTTTTTTATTTCTTCATATGCTCTTTCATAAGTCGGTATTACGCTATACGCGTAATATATACGCTTTCTGTGACTCCATGTCAGAGCATTTTGCTGTTGCTTCCCAACACACAAAAACGCTCAGATTCTAGAAAATTCCAACTCTATTCTATGAATAATAAAAAAAGTAGGTGAACCTTTACACCGACTTACACGCCACTGTAATAAACCCGTTTCGTAAATTTTTTGCGAACATTTCTTTGGTGAAAGCTGATAAGTCTTTCTACGCGTTCCGTTGAATACATTGTCGTCGACACTGAGATAGGAGAAACTATGGAACATCACGATGTGATCAATCTTGTAAGGATGGTAGAAGGAGTTTCCGAAGGGGGGAGGTCTTCCATTGACACATTTTGGGGGGTAGTTGTATTCGATCGTATTTACTTATGTAAGTGTTAGTCTTCCTTAAGTCTTGATGGCCTCGAGGTTTAGGCACACGGTCGAGAATCTCGGCGGTCGCGGGTTCAAACCGCACACCTCTGACTTTTCGAAGTTATGTGTGTATTCACAATGAAAATTATCACGGACTTTAATGGTGAAGAAAAACATCGTGATGAAACCTGCACACCTAAAAGTTGTTAGGTGTGTAGTCCGCTAACCCGCACTAGGCCAGCGTGGTGGTCTAAGGCCTAAACCCTCTCAGTTGTAGAGGAGGCCCGTGCCCAGTAGTGGGACGTATATGGGCTGATGTTTTAGTCTTCCTTTAGCTAAGTATTTTTTCTTTGCATTTAGCTAGAATTCGACTGTGAAAATACATTTCGAAATTTTAAGAGCTGAAATAGTTATATAAATAGCCATCTTAAACGACTTTCTAAAATAAGAAAAATAAATCAGATATCCTATCAAACATCTGACATTGATATCTCGCGTCAATACATTTATATTTTATATTTCGACGCCCAAAAGATTAGCTTAATACGCGACTGTACCACTGAGCCTCGTAATGGGATGTCGCCTTGATGTAAGCAGATGCTTGATGGAGGTGAACAACTGAAATATTACTAGTAAATGCTTTTGACAATGTACCTCATGCCATTTGCGGTCATTAGCTTATTTCTATTGACAATTCTAGATCCATTTTCAGATCTCTGTTGAGATAGCTTTGAGTGTTGAAACGTATCATAGGCAAAAGTAGCGCCTCGAGGTTTAGGCGAGCGGTCGAAAATCTCGACGGTCGCTGGTTCAAACCCCAGGCACACACCTAAGACTTTTCGAAGTTATCTGTGTATTGACAATGAACTATCACTACTTTAACGGTGAAGTAAAACATCGTGATGAGACCTGCACACCTAAAAGTTCTTAGGAATTTCTTAGATGTGTAGTCCGCCAATCCGCACTAGGCCAGCGTGGTGGACTAAGGCCTAAACCCTCTCAATGGTAGAGGAGGCCCGTGCCCAGCAGTGGAACGTATCTATATGGGCTGCTGATGATGATGATGATGATAATAGGCTTCTGATACTACTATAACTATAGCCCCAGATGTTTTGTGTGAGCGGCTTAATTTTCTAACAATAACAGCCAATATTTCTGAACTTTTTTCGAGACTGACCAATAGACTAATTATTTTATATCAGTCCATTACGTCTTCGAACTAGCTGGTGGTTTCTTCTTTAATCTTAGAGCTAAGTACATTAGCATAAAGTCAACTTATCTAAATTATTCAAACAAATATAATTAAGGCGTCAAAGCCAACGAAACGATTTTTAAAAAAATCACAAAAAACGCTTGCTTTTATAATGAATTCATCCTCCAAAAATAATGTAATGTTCATTGATTTGACAAACGCCTCGACGACCGTGTGACGTCAGTGAAAAACCAGTAACATGAAATTTAATTTCAACTCGAATATTTGAGAGATACGGGTAATATCACAGCCAGACAGACTAATGGACTTTTGAAAACCCTTCGAACGTTGTCCGGCCTTCACGCTTGATGGTTCTCTGACGCCCGGGTGACATTTTCAAAATGCATTTGAAGTTCAATCATTTTTCAGACAATATAACGTTTCTGTTTTTTGTACGAAAGCCGTGCTGAGATAAAAAGAAGGTAGGTTATAAATGAAGGTACTCTAACTAAATATTTTAAATATTCTGAGACAGCTCTGTGGCGCGGTTAGCTAGACACCAGCGAAACGAGAGGCCCCGGGTTCGAACCCCGCAATATTTGTTTTAGATCTGAGTATTTGTGAGACTTAAAAGTCTCTTTAAGATTTAGCGCTGTAGACGAGGCAGCAGTATTAAGTACTAGGATTTTTTCAATCTAATGTTTTTTTAGGACTTTGGTTATGTTTTATCAGTAAAGAAAGAAAAAATATAAATTAAACCGCAAACTGTTACACAACTATGTGTGTAACCTACGACCTGCCTACCACCTGCCATAAGACGAGCGGAAACAATTCACTCATTCAAAAGACAAGTGAAAGATCACTACCTTTCTCTCTGATCTAATTTTTCTCCACTCATTTGTTTATATGCTATAAATTATATATGTATGTATGTATATATTTGTACATATATGTTTATTTAATATATTTTGTTTTTAAATTGTATATGTTTATTTATATATTTAAGTGTAAGTATATGTTTAATAATATGATGATAATTTTTATTTACTCAAAGTTATTAGTATTATTTATTTTAGTTGTTTTTTTTTCTTTTACTTCCTTCTTTACACTTTATTCTAACCTCTTTATTTTTCCTCTTTTATTATCCATCCTAAGGTTGCCTGGAAGAAATTGCCTAGAGCGATAAGGCCGCCTCTTGTTTTATTTTTTAATAGATAAGTTTCTTAATAATTTTTGTACAAGGAAGTGTAAATAAATAAAATAGTCTGTACTTTCTAACATCTAAAACATACATAAGTCTTGGCATATAATTAATAAAAGTTCTGATCTCTACGATTAAAATCTTTTATCTATATTTCTGCAACAAATATTGATCACACAAATATTTGTCTCGGCACGGCGATTGAAACCACAGCCTCTTAAATCAGATATTCATAGTGTAACCGAATGGGCATTCGAGGATGCCAAAGATAGTAAAGCTAAGTTTAACAGGGTCTCAAACTTATCTTATATGTAACAAAACAAAGACACATGACTCTAAGCATATTTCCTGAAGGATCCAGTCTCGTTAAATAAAGTTATAGAAGGATAATATTATAAATGCCTTCTCGTATAAAAATCTACAGAAAAATATTACGGGAATTCAACCGTCATTTTCGAGGCCTATGCACGAATTGTATATTGAAACATAAAATTCTCACGAATTCATGATATTATCCGGCTTTTGAGAGCGACAAACGCGCGAAACAAAAAAAAAATCACATTGTTGCAGTCGTGTTCTGAATTTGGTGTGGATAATATACTCTCACTTATCCAAACTTCAACCTTAACTGTCTACGTTTAGAGTTTGAATCGGTTTGAAACAATTTAAGCGATCTACATACGACATCTTGGAGTTGAGCCGGTTGGAGCAGCTTTATTGCATCTCAGGATTACCCAATTTCCGTGTCGTGTGCAATAACGCATTTAATCCAATATTTGACTAACAAATCGATTGGAACTCCAATTAAATTCCAAATTGCACGAAGGTAAGATTGAACTAAGCTAAACGATTAAATATGGGCTTATGTTAATCAAAATCACAATATATTATTTGATGAATAGTGATTAAACCATAGAATTAAAGATCAATTCAAATTATTTTTGAAGTGATCTGAGCCTATTTAATGGACAGAAAACGTCTTCCACATATGTTTGTCAGAGCGCTTGACCTTATAGCTGTCACGAACGCTCATTACAATTGAGCGTCCATAGTATGAAGTGGGCAGAATCTAATTTAGAAAGGGTTGCCCATTTAAGAGGTCAATGTTTGCACAATGTGTCGAGAATCAGCTTTGGCCAATTAAGGGTGCTACTGGTCCCGTATCATCTTGTATCGTCCTAAATGTGCTTGGCGGCCAGGGAGTGGTTTGACTCGGTATGCTGGCGTAGGTTTTGTATACAAACCAACTCAGTCAAGCTGAAAGTATGTCTACGTGCCGAGCTGGAAGGCCAAAAACTTCAATATAATTCTTTCGGCCTTCGAGGTACCGAACGGGAGATTTTCTCACATCAAGAAAAAGTGTATAAGATCTCGTTGATTCAACAACTTATAATTTTAACGGAATCAATAGATTCCTTTATAATTCAGGATAAATATTTTTGGAGTGCGTAACAAACATAGGTACAAACTTTTTATGTTTAGATAAAGAAAGATTCACAGTTTGACAGTTTTAATTTAATTAAAATAAACAACTTCGTAAAATGTAAGGCTAATTTTTCAATTTTAATAATTGTAACAAAATTTATGTTTGGTATCATTACAATAAGTTTTTCGTAGATGTGGATGTTGTCTGTCCCTTTATTTTAATTAATTAGAAAATACTTTGACAACGCTCGGATCAGCATTTTTTTCCAAAAAACTTATTTTATAATATCTTAAAAGGAATTATCTTTTAAATGAGCAAGACAAATATAATCAAACACGATAGTGTCCTACTGTTTCATCACACAACTTCTGAGAACACCTTCTGACTTAATAATCAATCATTGGATATTAAAGACTGACTGGAAATTTAAAGACCTATTATATTGGAGTACTCAGTTCGAAACGATTTATTATCATCAGTTCATTCAATCTGTTTATTACTTGTCGTCCATAACTATGTACTCGTATCCAATATAAGTCGTGATAGCCTCGAGGTTTAGGCACGCGATCGAGAATCTCGACGGTCGCGGGTTCGAACCCCAGGCACACACCTCTGAATTTTCGAAGTTATGTATTCACAATAAATAATCACGTAGGTACTTTAACGGTGAAGGAAAACATCATGATGAAACCTGCACACCTAAAAATTCTTAGGAATTTCTGAGACGTGTAGTCCGCCAACCCGCACTAGGCCAGCGTGGTGGACTAAGGCCTAAACCCTTTCGATGTAGAGGAGGCCCGTGCCCAGCAGTGGGACGTATACGGTGATGATGATGATCATTAAAATACCTAGCCAATATTTGATGTTAACAATAATTAACTAATAGCAGAAGAAAGAGAGACCATCTCAAGTGATTAAACGCAACGAAGCTGAGAATTACATCCCAACAGCACTATGCGACATTCTATAGCCCTTTAAGCGATGTTAATGCCACATCTCTGAATGCTATCTTATTGTGACAAATGCCTCTGCGCGTCAGATACAGTAATAATCCTTTGAGGCATAATCGTTTCCGGCTGATATCAATTCCTTGGTTAATGTACAATGTATTTAATTCAACTCATTGGAATGCTTTGTCACACCTGAATATTAATCCTCCTGTAACTGTACCTCCTCCTGTAAATTATTTCTGATATATATATTTCTGATTAATTTAGTTGCGAGATCATGACAAATTAGATTCCCTTAGATCCGCTGAGCTTCAGTGCGTCAATACTGTGCGTGCCGCTGTTGATCCTGGAGTACAGGAGTTACAGTGGCGGGTGTGTGGTGGGATAAGGTCCTAAATATTATTATTTACCGATTAAATTATGACTGTCTAGATTTACAGCATTTGACGCGGAAGGTTTAAGTGTCCTGGGTGCGATTGTTTAGAAATGTGCGCATAAACGTAAAAATAACTAGTTAATTGTAAACATAAAAATACACCTTTGCAATTACTTCAGAAGATTTAGGCGTGCAACAAACACATACTACTTTTTACTATTTTTTATTATTTTTTTAATCTGCAAATAAAATTCTCTATTGAAAATGAAGGCAAATAATCCCTCATAATTTATTCAGCTGTAATTTCTATTCCCACAGACTAGTTGAATCATTTACGAATTAATCAACGCATCCAACGCTATCATAAAGCGCCGCAATATGACCCCGGTTTCCTGCAATTTCAATTTTAACCTTTTATAAAAAATAGCACTTATTTTTCTCGCACTTCATCGTTCCCGCGGTGTTTGACCAAGGGGTAATAATATCAATTTCATATCAGCATCCCTCACCACCGAGAGGGGTTAGGCCTTAGTCCACGACGCTAAAAGTCAGAGGTATAAATAAATAAATAATAAATACACCCAACAGTCACATAGGTACATAGTTCTGACACCACATTAAGATACTAGTCTTGTGTCGTGGGTATCAGAAACTATTAGAGGCTTTTCGGTCTTACAAACACCCAGACCAGAATCAAATATTTGTGGATCACACAAACATTTGTCTCGGTACGGGTATCAAACCCGCGGCCTCTCGTTTCTAGTCTAGCTAGGTAGTTAACTGCGCCACGGAGCTGGATGAACCTGGGGTTTAAAAAACATCTTAGCTTACTTCATCAGGAATAAAGGCTACAGATATATCTTATTATAAACATAAATTGAAAATCATTGGACAAATTTCACCCAAATTCGGTTTATCTTTTAACGAACTGACGAACTTAATTCAAAGCAAACAAGACACTTTGTCGACGCCCCCATAATAGTCCCGTGTAATCAATTCTTAGTGAATCAATATTGACGTAAGTATTAGAATCCTCACGCGACCCCTATTTTGATTGCTTGATTAAATTACACAGATGGTGCAAAAATTTGTATGGTTTAGTAACAATCCACTGTTTTTTATTTAGAAATTATTACATTGTATTGGTATTGTTTGCTACCAAATATTAAATAATAAGTATATAAATATTATCGCTACCGCTTCTTAAATAATTTATTTAATCTAGGGATAATCTAGTCAGTAACAGACCCTACCTTTTTTTACTCAACATAACTTTTTATCAAATACTAGCTTTTGCTCGCGACTCCGTCCGCGTAGACTACAGGGTTGGTTTCAGAAAGAAAATAGTAGTCTATTTTACTCCACAGAGTCCCATTTATGTTCATACCAAAAAATCATTCAAATCGGTTAAATAGACGTAAAACGTGTGCCGCCGCGCACCCCGCGGCCGGCGCCTTGTACTCGTACATCATAATTGCGCGCTTGATAATTTTTTCGCTGCGGTGTTATTTTAAAACTGCGATATCTTCTAAGATACTCATTGAAATCAAATGATGTAAAGGGCAAATTTCTTTTACATTAAATACTTGTGATGAATAACGTATTTATTTGGATAAGGATTAATATCATCTTTATGAAAACACCTTCACAAATAATGCTTTATTTTAGAACAAATTTGGTTAGCATAAAAAAGGTTATAGTGAGCCAACCCTAAAAGATAGACATATGCTGTCGCGGACTTCTTTTTAGAACTTTTAAAGGGAAACAATTCTGTCATACATTATTTTAGCGAAACTTTAACCGTTTCCGCAGCGCACGCAGCGGAAGTTCTCAAAAGGAAAAAAATACCCCCTATTTTGAAACATTATTTATTGGTGTTCCGCTCCTATTGGTCGTAGCGTGATGTTATATAGCATATAGCCTTCCTCGATAAATGGGCTTTCTAACACTGGAATAATTTTTCAAATCGGACCAGTAGTTCCTGAGATTAGCGCGTTCAACCAAACAAACAAACAAACTCTTCAGCTTTATATATTAGTATACTAGTATATAGATTTTAAATTTATGCAATTATGCCGACCTGCTCTTGAGACTCGAAATAGACAGATAGATAGAGAATCAAAACGTGATCGGAACCTAAGGCAGGTAATAGCTATGGTGATTAAGGTGAGTCTAATGGAATTCAATGAGAAATAAATACTCATTCCCAGAAGTTTTTAGCAATAAAAGCTAAGTTACCCTTTTCTTACTTCGAAGTCATTCTTGGAAATTTCCAGAATTAAAACATACTGTTAGGAAGAGTTTAAAAACTGTTTAACTAACCGTACGTTATCTACCAACCTGAAGGAAATAGTTCACGGAATTTTAGTTTCAAAACGTGGTAGGAATAATATGATGGAACGTTGATACAATTTTAAAGTTCCACTGGAATAAAAACTTTTTAATCAGCAAACATTCTTGGCAACTTGTTTTTCTACCATGGAGTTTGTTTAATTATTTTCCAAAAAGTTTTCATACCAAACAATTTTCAATAAAAATACAAGGAAACATTCGACGTAGAAAGACAACCTTAAATATATAACAAGGCAGATTAATTTGCTCAAAACACGAACACGGAGAAAAATCTCGTAACTTCGTAGAAATGGGAAGAAATTTCTAAATAATCGCAAAAATATTGTGAGTGAAAGTGTCATTTGTAAAAGAAAAAACGTTGTTTGTTTGCGAGATACAGTGGGAAAAGTTTTATGGTTGCGACGGAGATTGCGGGTTTGAGGGCTGTCAGAATTTATTATGGTTAAGAATTGAAATTAGCTAAATCTGATCGGAGTTTTAAAACAAATTTCAATTCTAGATATATAAAAGACTAGCGGTATAATCTTGAATTTGGTGTTAATACCACGGGAACGCTACATTTTCCAAGAATAAAAAGTAGCCTATCTTTCATTTCAAGATTCCATCTACTATGTCCATATTAAATTAAATCATTCAAATATGTTAATTCTTGGTTTTTTAGTTTATTTCTTACAAACATACAAAACTTCAAACCTTTCCTCTTTATAATATTAGCATGGGTAATTTTGGGTATGTATACCTTTAAATAAGTTGCATTAATATTTATAAAATTCATTCTCAAGTTTAGAGGTTTGAAATACCCTTCGACACAAACACTAACGTTAGTTACCTTTGATGTTATTGAATAATCTTTTAGTTGCTTGTTTTACATTCACATATCCTATATTAAAATTCTAATGTGTTTCTCACTTGTAAAATAAATAAAAAATGTTAGAGCTTATCAGAATCTCGGAGGCGAATACATTTTTTTTAAACATTAATGCTAGTTAAGACTAGGCCCCAGTATTCTTATTTATTTTATTATTTTAAATATAGATATATATTTTTATACATCATATTGGTCGATATAAAATAAATAGTACAAATTGAAATATTCTTGAGACTGTGTGGCGGTCTTATCATTAACTGCGATCTCTTCCAGACAACCTAATTTACAAAAATAGATACTTAATACAATTCCAAGACTCAAAATTTAAAACCATTACACCTCTTAAGTTTAAAAATAGCCCCAACTTACAGCACAGACCAGAATCTCATTATTATGTATCGAGGAAACAGCTTAGCTTATTGGCTACAAGACAAAACTGCTTGGCCATACCCTCTACCGAGCAATATTCAAATCAGTTTGTAAGTTGTAGACATTTGCGAAGAAATATTGTGTTATGCAATGTTTGGGCTATGAATGATTCGTTTATCTGACACGGGCGTGTCTCGACTGTCAGACGCCTGTGTCATGAAATTCCTTTGAAGCGTTCTTTTGTACTTGCGGTTGAGTTTCTAACTACTTATATGGTATCTTTAGGAGTGACCAATAGTGGTATAAAATACCATTTCTGAACTTAAATAAAGCCAATAGTCATATTCTACGAGGGGCAATATTGAGCTAGATGAGATGATGGTGACCAACTAACTACGATATACTTTCTTTCTTATATACAGCCAGACCTGTAAGAATAATAATATTTAGGACCCAAACGTTTAGGGGGTGCAGAAATGCACCTCTGCCTACCCCTTCGGGGAATATAGGCGTGAGTTTATGTATGTGTGTATGTACGTTTTACTAGGTGTGGGTATCGAATTAAAGAGACAAAAAAATATTTTTAATATATAGGATTGGTATGATAGCTAATTAATTTTGAATTTTTATTAGACCAGCCTTAGGCAACCTATGTTTTTAAAACACTTAAAGATAATACTATTTATGATTAATTAAGTTGATTAATTCACCTTTTACGCAAAGTAAATCCTTTTTTATATTCAATATTTTGTTCAGACAACTGATTAGTCAGGGACAAGCTAAACAAAAATGAAGCTACAGGAACCATCTCCATTATTTACCTCCTTTCTTATTAAACAAAGCAATAGTTTACCCGAACCGACCTCGGGATAATGTCAATAAAAAACAAATTGTCACTTCCACGGGGTCTTGTTTACCAAATGACATTTGGCTTGATGGCCTTGTTTTGTCTTCGGTTATTTATTTAATACTCCTCCCAGCCTCTTTATTAAGGTACACTCGAGCAGTTTCAGCCAAGAATTATCTCTTAATAAAAAATACGAGCGTGTTAATAGCGTGAGATGTGAAAAGTTCGCACATTGAGGGTTTAATAAGACTTTTTATGTGTAATTTATTGACGATTAGTTTCCATATAGGAAACGCTGTTAGAAGTTCTTTAATTAGTTTTTGGAGTTAAAGTTCGATTGCCTTGTTAGGATATGATTGGATTTGTGTAAATCGCAAATTGAAGGATATTTATTTTTGAAGTTATACTTATTTAGGCGCGTTATGAAAAGGTGATGTACATATATGTAATATGTTGTGTAAACTAAGAACTATGTATGTGACTGTTGGGCGTATTTATAAGTTTTACTTCAGTCTAGTCGTGTGGTATAACTTCTAACGCGTGTACATAAGTACACACACATTTTTTTCTTTTTTATTCTTTTGCCTCCTTTATAAGGGTATGATGAGGTAGTCAAAGGTGTATTCTACACTTAAATGTCGTCAGTCATAACCTATTATTATTTTGCCTAAACCAGGAAAAGACCCAGAACCTCTAAATAGCACATCTTATACCGCAAAAGCAACAAGGTATCACTATGAGACCTCAAAGAACTAAATCCTTTACAACATTCTGTCGTTTTAACGAGTATAAATTATGACGTGATTTAAAAATCCCGGAAATATGAGAGAGCGCTCAAGGAATTTTTACCGAGGGAAAAAACGAAGTGAGTACTTGAAAGACACGTCAAAATGGTGAAAACTTGAGCGCGGGAAATCCTAGCAAAGGATATTTTATTACAAAGTCACCTCGTTTATAAGTTGGGGTGCAAACACATCTTTCAACTTTAGTGGTTGAACCGGAATAACAGCTGCATTAATATTCAAAAATCTTATACAAAACTATTTTTATTTGCATCCTATTACATCTTATAAGTAAAATATTGGATTTCTTTTAGGTCATTCTCAGTAACAGCAGACAATTTAGAAATGTGTCCGAGAAACGGTAATATTAGATCGCCGTAATTTTGACATAATATTAATACCATTTAAGACCTCATTTTTTTTTTTTTTATACTGGCACGGCAAAGTGACTCCACTGTATCTGATGGTAAGCACAGTGGAGTCCAAAAAAATAAAACTGACCAGCGAGAAACGATATGGTCACCCGCTGGTCGACACAATCATGCCGGCCCGCACAAATGCTTCTTCACGCTTCGCTTAAAGGATCCAGGATCATAGGAAGGAGGGAACACGTGAGCCGGCAAACTATTCCACAGCTTGATGGTGCGGCAAAGGTAAGAGTTACATATTAACATAATTTATATACTTTAAAAGTTAAACATTATGTGTCCTACTCTGTCCATTGATAAATAAAGACACCCAACAGTCACATACATAGTTCTGAACCCACACTAAGATACAAGTCCTGTGTCGTGGGTATTACTACGACTTTTCGTTCTCACCAACATTATATATTTGATATTTGTGGATCACACAAACATTTGTCTCGGTGCGGGGATCGAACCCGCGACCTTTTATTTCGCAAGCTGGTATTTAGCCAACTGCGCCACGGGGCTGTCGCATTGATCTTTAACACTAGAAAAACAACGAGTCAAAGCATGTATAAGATCTACAATATTAAATTTAGTTGTACAAATAAGGCCATAATTAATTAAAGACGCGATATCACACACGTAATAACATGACGATATCCGAACATTTAACATGTCAACTGCAGTAAACATTTGTCGAATTATGTTTACGGCCGAGTCCGGAACTCATAAACACCGGGCGTAATTACGTGCAAGCATTAAACGTTTCGCCGGATTACATGTGAATTATTATACATACGCCAACACGCACTAGGCCAGCGTGGTGAACTAAGGCCTAAACCCTCTCAGTTGTAGAGGAGGCCCGTGCCCAGCAGTGGGACGTATATGGGCTGATGAAGATGATATACATACATACAATCACGCTCGTATTGCTTGAAAGGATAGGCAGAGGTCTGCACCAATATTTCGCCAATTTTCGTCCCACGTAATAGGCGAATCTACTGCCATTTTTCGAATACAATTCCAAACTCCGTGCTGCTACTGAGAATTTTCTAACGAAAAAAAAACCAATGACACTTTGTGCGACTCGAGAATCTTACCCGGGATTTTCGGGAGACAGACCACGAAATAATAATCAATTACATGTTAATTGTCATCGTATCAAAACAAGAGATAGATCAAGAGCACCCTAAACAAACGAGAATGCATGAAGCGATGGATAAAATTAATACTTTCATCAAGGTTAAGCAAAGTGGGTATCTCTGCCTTCCCGCATAGAATACAGTTGTGAATATTTGTATGTATGTTATCATTACATACGCCGATTTGGAGGACCTGAGGGAAAACTTTGTCCTCGCAAGTCCTCACAATCTATGTTGGAGTTATCTCTCCCTTATTCGCGTAAGTTGCATGGCCCTCATAATATTATCTTAGTGATGTTTGCGTTCCGCGGGAAAACTGAAATTTATTTAAATTATTTTTTTGGATTGTTATTGAAATTGATTGTGTTGGTTTTTAAGAAGTGGTCCTAAGAGAATGTATATCGTCGAATATTCAGTATATTATAATTGCTGAGTTATAAACTAACATTTAGTCAATTATTTTTTCGAGTTTTTATGTTGATTGTGATAGACTAATATTAAACAGTAATGTGCTAAAAAATATATTTTTGAGATGTAATTGCTTGAGAATGAGTCGCGTGGTCTGGTGCGACAGTTTCTTGGTGGGTTTAAAGCCCAGACAACTTATTATGTTGTTACTTAATGAATCATCGAACAAAGGCGGTCGTAGCGATCTAGCTTCTCTTAAAAATAGAGTAGATCTATCCCCAATAGAGTAACAGATATAGGCTGTAGACAGATGGAAATGTTTAAAACAGGAATTTCTAATCTATACAAATAAATAACATTGGAGTGTCTGTTAGTAATATTGAAATAACCGCTTTTTAATAAATGCATATAGATGTATACACGGTACATATACCAAAATAACGTTTTTTACAATTTTTGTCTGTCTGTCTGTTTGTTCCCGCTAATCTCTGAAATGGGTGGACTTTCACTGGCAGATAGCTGATGTAATAAGGAGTAACTTAGGCTAAAAAAATTAAAAAAAATCGACTGTTAGGCGGAACGAAGTTCGCCGGGTCAGCTAGAAATAAATAAAAAAGAAACAAACAATCAGAAATTTGTAACAAAATGTCAGTTTTCCCATTTATTTAAGCCATACAGTTTAACAAGTATCGGCGTCCGCACATACTGCGAGAGATTTGGGCTTTAGTCCATCACTTGGCTGATGCACGTTGATGGATGGACGGATTTAATTACGCCCATGCTGAGTCCATTAAAATCCGACACACTATTTTGTTCAGTGAAAATCTAATTTTTTGTTGTGTTTTGTATTTATGCTTTGTATTTAAAAAAAGTTCTTGGTAGGTAGACATGAATGTTTGAGTTTGGCAGTGTAATTCTTAGGTGTACGCTCAAGAGGTCCTGGGTTTGTTTTCCTAGTTGGGACTTTTTTAGGTTTTTCTATAAGAAAATTCTCGATATCAGCCATAAGTCTTAAATATGTCTAAAAAAGCAATCGTCATCATCAGCCCATATACGTCCCACTGGCACGGGCCTCCTCTACAACTAAGAGGGTTTAGGCCTTACTCCACCACGCTGCACCACGGTGCCAAAACAACAATAAGCTCACCATTTTTATGTGAAACATAAACAGTCGAAAACTATGTACGGGAATAAGCCCACCCTTCTGGAATAAAGGCAGAAGTTTATAACCACTAACAAGGCTAAATAGATCAAACAATATACTTTCAAAGAGTAATATTCAAATAATCGGGAACACTCGCTAACGAGAGCAAATTTCCGGGAATATCATTCACTGTTCTCCGCGGCACGTCACTAATTACTTCGTCTACTTCAGAACATATCTTTAACAAGTTGAATAATTGTACAAGTTTCAGTTTTGAAACTATATCGCTTTGTTTCAAACATTGTTTGGTTTGGGGCGCCTTGTTTAACTGCACATTTGGTTTGTGGCTTGACGGTAAGAGGTTCTCAACGAGTTATGGCTAGTTTGATATGTCGTTAATAATGGCTGTATTATTTTTTATCACATTTTATTGTACACCACAAAAAATAACACGTGATTAAAAACTAAATAAAAAATAGAGTGCAACAAATGGCGATCTTATCGCTGTATGTGATTTCTTCCAGACAACCGCATGATGGACTGGAATGTGCAATATACATATATCCAGTGGGTAAGTAATATACAGGATGTATTCAGACCGTGATCGGAAACTAAGGCAGGTAATAGCTACGGTGATTACAAACCCATTGTCGTTAAAAAATCCTGACAAAAAATAAAAGCTTTTGACTTTTTCCTAACAATAATAGATATTAAATGGGTGTGGTTGTGAGGAAAACGTATTCTTTTTTATTTTTTGTCGGGATTTTTTTTTTAATGTCACGGTGTTTGTAATCACCGCAGCTACCATATTATCTGCCTTAGTTTCTAATCACGGTCTGAATACGCAGTTTTATATACAGGATATAAAATATATGTGACACAATATTAATAAACTGCATATCACAACATACATATAACAAACATACATATGTATATATCTGACAGCCCCGTGGCGCAGTTGGCTAGACACCAGCTTGCGAAACGAGAGGCCGCGGGTTCGATCCCCGCACCGAGACAAATGTTTGTGTGATCCACAAATATTTGTTTCGGGTCTGGGTGTATGTAAGACCGAAAAGTCTCTCGTAGTTTCTGATACCCACGACACAAGACTTGTATCTTAGTGTGGGATCAGAACTATTTATGTGACTGTTGGGTGTATTTATTTATTTATAAACACATATACATACATAGTTCTAAACACTGAGACACAAAAAAGCCAATGTTGGATCAAGTTAACATTTGTCCTCACCTCGACCGAGGCCTCACTTTTCGCAACCAGATCTCTAACCAAAAACGCCACGATGGCTTATTTTTTTTTAAATAATTTATTACACTTATTTCAAGTCAGTTCTCCTGGTTAAATTATGTGTAGAGATTCGTTATTCAAAACTTCCAAGACAAATTAATTTGAAGACTGCCAGCCCCAGACGTACTAAAGCTGTTAATTAAGAAACATTGGAGAAAAATGATTCCCCTTCTCACTAATCCTACAGGTAGGTTAAGAATCAAAATCAAATCCTTTCAGAGTTACTTCCCAATACAAAGAGACAACAAAGACACCTATTAACCGCCTTCTACATCAGATAGGGGATAATATAATGATATATTTTCTGTCTTTACCCTCTCAATGGTAGAGGAGGTCCGTGCCCAGCAGTGGGACGTATATGGTCTGATGATGATGATGATATTTTCTTGTTTGTTATTACAAAGAAAAATTTTGCTTTGATGAAGTAACTATGTCAGATTAATATAAAACCGGTTCAACCGATCAATAGTATTCATCTACAAAAGCAGAATCAAAACTATAAATTATTAAATTGTACGCGAAGAAAAGTTTGAGAACCCCTTAGTCGGAATGTATTGCTTACATTGTGGTCGAGTTTGTGTTTTCTTAGAACATTTGGAACCACAATGTGTTGGATATTTGTTGCATGCAACACCGCAACAAAGTTTCTTGTTTACAGGCAACATCTAATGGATTAGGTTGGTAGGTGAACGTAAATCAATTCGACGTATGTTTATTGTTTATCTTCGTATTGTCTAAACAGAACACGAAATTTAACGCTCTATTTTGGAGCTCCATTATACATACCTATGTTCTCCGAAGGGGTAGGCAGAGGTGCATTTTAGCACTCACAGGTATGTGTCAGTCACACGTTAAAGGAAGCTTCATCGACATCAGCCATACGTCGTTCTTCTACTTAAGTAAAAAAGCATAGGCTTTCGAAAAAGTTTTCCAGGGAAACCTATTCATAGAAGTCTAAATGCTGTAACGTCTTGGAATCTTTACCAGGTTGTCTGTTTAGATATAAGAAAACTTACTTTATAATATATGGATCAGGGAGAATGAGAATAACAAAGGATCACAGTTCTTCTTCACTTCCTTTATCCTCTACAGTTCCACAACTATAGATATTTTAGAACCCCGATAGAAAAATCTATATTTTATCTTATATCTTTAAATGAGCAATTCTTGTATATATATATATAATTGGAATCTCGGAATCGGCTCCAACGATTTTCATAAAATTTAGTACATAGGGAGTTTCGGGGACGATAAATCGATCTAGCTAGGAATCATTTTTAGAAAATGTCATTTGAAAGAAAAGTAACAAAAAGGAGGCGTTTGAGTATGACATCTATTGGCGATAATAATACTATTTTTTGTGAGCAACTAATTGCTTTAACGACACAACAGCAGATGGCGTTGTTAAGTAATATTATTCATATTTCATCATTTTATTAGTAATTCGTACTTAAATATAATTTCCAAAAAACACAATTAAAAAAAAAATCCGAGCAAAGCTCATCATCCAGGTACTGGGTGTTTATGAGTGAGAGTATTTTATATCGCTTTAATGTTTAGTCATTTTTAGTTAAAAGCAGTAGTAATAAAAATTGTCTTCCTAATATCCTTTTCCTACTTAATAAATCTAGATTCGTGTCGTCGAAGCGCTGTGATTTAGCGCCCATTACTAATAGAGCCCAACCCTCTGACCCTAGCGAGGGAATAAAAAAGCCGAATATTATCAGATTTTTACCAAAGCCGGTCACAGTTCAAACACGTAGCAAAATGGACGTCAAATGGGTAGTAAGTAACGTAACATACACACAGAAGGGCCGAGCGATAAATTGTCGAATTTATACACTTCCAAGACTGGGTAATTTAATAAAGTCGGGTTACAAACGCGAATCGTGTGTGGCCCAAGGCTAAAGAGGAGGCAGCGGCTCGTACTACGGATGTACTTACGGAGAGCGAAGAGACATACTTTTGACATTCCCTGGCTTTATCCAAAACCACGAGCGGTAACCACGTTCCATTAAGAGAGGTGCTAGCTCGTCTGTATATACAGGCAATACAAAAAAAGTAAGGCATAAAAAAGCAAGAATAATAGGGTCTGTTCGTGGTATCTCCAACAAGTATTATTTTTATGCAATTATCATCATCATCATCATCATCAGCCCAAATACGTCCCACTGTTGTTCCTTAATTATGCAATTAAGGAATGTATATTCTCGTACGTAACAGATTAACGATATATGTTATAGGGGATTTGACTCAGCACTGTTTAATCAGATTGATAATGGGATAAAGAGAAGAAAAAAAAGATGAGAAAAAAAGGTAACGAAAGATATACTTACGTCTCCATTAAAACGTATTCTTATTTTGATTTTTGAAGTAACATTTTCTCTACTTTGACTTAAGACTCAAGATTCAAACACAAATCGAAGACGTAAGTAACGTAAGTAGGTAAGTCGTCTTCCTTTTACTTTGGTTCATGCATCTGTTTTAAATAACTGCAAAATAGATTAAGAATCGTTAATAAGAACTTAACAAAACAAGGCATCTGTAATATGCCTTATGTAGATGTAACTTTTCCTCGCACAGTAATGAATCACAACATATCCGTACAGCATCATTAAAACTATTTGTATAATATATGTATGATCAAATTTCCTAAAGTTAATTCTTTTATTAATTTTAATGAATTTTGAACGATTTAAATAAAAAATGCAGATTG
This sequence comes from Hemaris fuciformis, assembly GCA_907164795.1. Classification (NCBI taxonomy): domain Eukaryota; kingdom Metazoa; phylum Arthropoda; class Insecta; order Lepidoptera; family Sphingidae; genus Hemaris; species Hemaris fuciformis. The sequence continues at coordinate 6,585,078 of OU015454.1, forward strand.
ATATTTATTTGCTAATTCCGTCATTGATTTGCTCCAAAATAAGCAATAAACTTAATCAATTCAGTTTTACTAATTTGAATTCCAGAAATATAACATAATTATTTAACTATCAAAAGTTTTTGATTTGAACTGTCATGAACAAATTTCGTGTTCCATTTTAATAAACATAGACTTTTAATAACTCAATGAAAAGCTTTCAAGGCTGTTCTAAAATGATTACCATCAAATAACTGTTTTATTAGAGAAACTATTAAATTTAACATTCGCAGAAAATTCCAAATTCGATTACGCTCTAGATAAATAGTTGTGTAACTCCAACGCCGCCTCTCATAACTTGGACCCCACTCCATTAGTAAGTTTGTTTAGGTTGCCGCTCGTAACAGGCCCCTCTGAACTAAATTTAATTTTATATAATTCGCCTAAAACCGTTATAAAAGCAGAGCCACTCGTATGAAGCACCCACGCGTGAGACCAATGTTTTTTAATAGCTTAATTTTATTTTAAGTGGGTAACATGAAATATGCTGGACGTGACTGTCTGCCGCGCAAGCACTTATTTCGTACTCACTTTTATTTTGGCAATGACCAGATGTTAATCGCGTAATGAGATTAGTTTTAGAAATTCTGGAATTGACTTGAAATTTTCCCTGTGTCATTTGCTCCGACTGCTTTTTTACCGAAAATAAAAAGTTTATAAGTTCGACCTGTATGTATGTATGTAAGAATCGCACAGTTTTGTATATGTTAATCCATACAATTTTGTAAACATATGAGCTAGACTACAGGTATATGATATATACAGTACGCTACAGTGGCAGTACTTCTATAGAAACCCAAAAGCATTACACGTTAATTGTGAATATCTAGTTTATAATTGTTTATCGTGGGGTTATTAGTTTTATACTTCACGATTTATTGCTCTTTAATGTAGTAATTTTTGTGTATTCACAAAAAAATATGACGCACTTTAACGGTTAAGGAAAACATCGTGATAAAACCTGCACACCTGCAACCCGCACTAGGCCAGCGAGGTGGACTAAGGCCTAAACCCTTTCAATTGTAGAGGAGGCCAGTGGGACGTATATGGGCTGATGATGATGATGATGATAATGTAGTAAGTGTATGTACCTCACGTTCACAGTCGTATATTTTATATACTGACTTAATTTATATCTCCAGGTATATTTCATTGGAATATTTGATGATAAAATCAAATAAATGCTCCCCGTCCATTCAGACCTTTATGTTTATGAACATATTAACGCTACAAATTTTTATATTTCACGCAAACATTAATTCTCTTGACATGCGAACCAAACCATACTTCCGTTCCAAAGACTTTCAACTTTCATCAATATAACTATTGTACCTACTACTTACAGTACAAAAAAAAATGAGTTGCAGAACGCTTAGTAGATGCGATTCATAGAAACTTTTGTCTACTGAAGTTATATAACAGGTTAATGATAGCAAACTTTGAGTATTAAAAAAAAACTTTCAATTTAAGTTATACTAAAAATATGTATGTATATTGTATATATACCTATGTACTCGTATATCATTTAGATAAGAATATTATAGCCGATAGTAGACTTAATAATTAATATAATTCATCATCAGCCCAAATACGTCCCACTGCTGGGCACGGGCCTCCTCTACAACTGAGAGGGTTTAGGCCTTAGTCCACCACGCTGGCCTAGTGCGGGTGGGCGGACTACACACCTAAGAAATGCCTATAGGTGTGCAGGTTTTATCACGATGTTTTCCTTCACCGTTAAAGCAAGTGATAATTCATTGTGAATACACACATAACTTCGAAAAGTCAGAGGTGTGTGCCTGGGGTTTGAACCTGCGACCGCCGAAATTCTCGACCGCGCGCCTAAACCTCGAGGCCATCACTGCTTTTTTTATAATCTAATTAATATAAACCCACAAACAAATATTGTATAAAATAAGTAGAACAACGCAGTCAAACATACATATAATAGTAGCTTAGTTGGGGTATGACGGTATAAGACAGCGTCATGCTGTTTGTCGTCACGGCATAAGAACCCTTTTACTTCATCATCTTCATCATCAGCCCATATACATACGTCCCACTGCTGGGCACGGGCCTCCTCTACCATTGAGAGGGTTTAGGCCTTAGTCCACCACGCTGGCCTAGTGCGGGTTGGCGGACTACACACCTAAGAAATTCCTAAGAACTTTTAGGTGTGCAGGTTTCATCACGATGTTTTCCTTCACCGTTAAAGTACGTGATTATTCATTGTGAATACACACATAACTTCGAAAAGTCAGAGGTGTGTGCCTGGGGTTTGAACCCGCGACCGTCGAGATTCTCGACTGCGTGCCTAAACCTCGAGGCCATCACGACCCTTTTACTTCCCAAGTGCAATTACGTAACATTTGCTTACGTAACACCTCATACATAACCAAAACAAAGTAAACTTCCTTTATTAATCCCCGAAAAACCTATACAGAAACTATGAAGTGGCTAGAACAAGCAAGGCGATAGCTTTTAGATGGCAATAAATATAAAAGCGTAACATGAGTAGGTTGGCCGTGCCAAGTGGGCCGCGTAGCTCGCCAAGTTTCGGGGACAGCTGATATTAAGCCCGGCCTTTTTTACCCTTTTGGTAATCTTTTCCTGTTTCGACTGGCTGCAGCGCTGGCTAATGATTCGGCGTTTAGAGATGAGTTATTGTTGCTTTTATGGCGGAATTAAATGGACATGCGCTTTACCTGCTATTTAACTTTACAACACACTAAGTTCCAATGTAAAAAAAAATGTTAAACAATATCTTCTCAGTCTGAATTATGATGAAACGGAAAATCTACTCCATCCTATAAAATAATATATAATATATTACATAGGCTTATATATGCATATACATTATACACATATATATATTTATTCTATAACTTTTTTAAATTTATCTCACAACACATCACCATTGCATCAAAAAGACTATTATTAAAAATGTATTAATTCGTTTTGTTTTACTTTTGTTTCATTTGGGTTTGTTATTAAATAATTTAAAGTTATATAACTATATAGTTTCAATATTGTTATTAGTACCTAAGATAAATTAAGTATTATAGATTTAAGCAATGTAATTTAGAATTAAGCCAACAATAATGTAACTGTGATCCTGGAAGGCTGCTGGTTCTTATAGCACAGGGTTTCCCTATTATACGTACCGGCTGTACCACACTGTTATGATCTCAAAAAAGATAAATAAATAAATTTTATTATTATTTTTATTATTATATAACTGTGTGTGGGCGAGTTGGAGAGACTGTTTTAATGATATTATGTAAGTTGTGTGCTATTAAAAATATTACATGTGATAGGTAATTCTAAATAAAGATCGTGTAAGTAAGCAGTGATGGCCTCGAGGATTGGGCGCGCGGTCGAGAATCTCGGCGGTCGCGGGTTCAAACCCCTGCACTGGCACAAACCTCTGACTTTTCGGAGTAATGTGTGTATTCACAAGGAATTATCACTTGCTTTAACGGTGAAGGAAAACATCGTGATGAAACCTGCACACCTAAAAGTTCTTAGGATTTTTTTAGGTGTGTAGTCCGCCAACCCGCACTAGGCCAGCGTGGTGGACTAAGGCCTAAACTCTCTCAGTTGTAGGGGAGGCCCGTGATCTGCAGTGGGTCGTAAATGGGCTGATGATGATGATGAAGTAACAAAATTATGAGACAATTTTTTGCTTCGAAAATACTCGTTCCGTGTCTGAGTATCAAGGCAAGATATGTGTCTATGGTTGAGTTTATATGTAAGTTAAAGGGGGGTAAAATATATTGACACTAAAAAAATGCTTATTTCCTAAAATGTGCTTTTAATCATTGTAACTATTACGTGTCTTATTATTCGGTTACGGCTTGTTTATTGATGAAAGATTTGAGGTCGAGTCAAATGATAGACATGGGACCTAACTTTGTATAGGTACATTCATAATCATATAATATTTATTGTTTGTCAATCTGTGTTTAGAATGCTATTTTAATCCATTATTCTGTTAGGGTATGATCGATTCACAAACATGATACAAATATACATTTTTTATATTATAAGGATTTCCTACAGGAGCGTAACTGTGAATTCGAACGGTATCACCACTTTTTCATAAAATATTTTTCACATACATTCTCCCAACAACGTCAATTGAATTCCACACTCCGACTCTACCAAAGCAGTGGCAATATAACAAGTTTTTAGTTCACACGTAGGAATAAAATGACATCGATACATTTCTTCTCGAGTACTACCATGAGTTTGGAGCGAGACCGATCGTGATATAAAACCCGCATGCTAACACACGCGCAACTTTAAAATTGTCTGCATATTTTATGACTTCCTATTGGCCTTGCATTGCAGAATTTTTCGTAGATAAATGCAAGTATGTTATAGTTACGAGTACATAAATGTGAATACATTTTATCGACAGTGATTTAAAGTAGATAGCTCACTATAATAATAACAAAGATATCAAGAAAAAAAGCTCAATTACGCTAACCCTTACAGCTGGTCTTTTGCAACCAACGTAGATACTGTAAATAACGACTTTTCGAAATTATGTGTGTATTTACTATACAATATAACGTACTTTAACGGTGAAGAAAAACATCGTGGCAAAACCTATTGAATGTATTCTTATGAGTTTTTTAGGTATGAAGAACGTATACTGACACCGTACTAGCATGTTGGACTAAAGCCTATCCCCTCTCAATCGTAAAGGAGGTTTATGCCTAACAGTAGGATGTATATCCGTTGATATAGATTTAGATATTATACTCTGAACAAGATAAAGTTTTTGTGCTTGTTTATTAGTAAGTAAGTAGTGATGGCCTGGAGGTGTAAGCAAGAAGGTCGAGAATATCGACGGTCGCGGGTTCTTACCCCAGGAAACCTGCCACCTAAAAGTTCTTAGGAATTTCTTAGGTGTGTAGTCCGCCAACCCGCACTAGGCCAGCGTGGTGGACTAAGGCCTAAACTCTCTCAATGGTATGAGCATATACTGACCCCAAAGTAAACAATTATAAACTAGACATTACGAAATAACCGTGTAACGCTTTTGGGCTTCTATGGAAGTACCGCCACTGGTACCACCCCAGTTGAGCTGGCTTCGAAACTTTACTAGCTCATGAAATAATAATGAAAACTGCAACCATGTTTTTTTTTCCTAAGATAAGAATTCCAATTCTTCGACTCAATAGTCTATGAATGTATATTGTGTGTAATATTTTAAAAAAAATGTCAGATAAATTGATTTATGGATATTGACATAAAATAAGAAAATTTTTAGTCTAGTATTTAATAAAAATGTATTTTTAATTTTCAAATAACTATCCCTAGTTTACACTGATGTGAATAGTACCACTTTTTTGGCTTCATGCTTTTTCAGAGATAAGGTTTTGGACAGCAACGTCGCATATTTTTTGGTAATAACTCAAAAATTATACGGTTAAACTCAACTCTGTGTAATAATGAAATGAGGATTGAGGAAGCATTTTTATCTCGGATATACTGACAGAAACTACGTCGTTGACCTCACGATATTAGAGTGCGAGGAGCGATTGATGGGACTCAAATTTGATTCTCGGGTTAATTTTGTTAGCCATAGCTGTTTTATAAAAAAATGAGTAAGTAAGTAAAGCGGGTTGCTTCCGACAGAGCACTTTCGAAGTCTTTTGGTGAGGCCTATGCCCCAGCAGTGGACGTCTTTCGGTTGATAATGATGATGATGATGAAGACTTTCACTGGTTGGAAAACCAGAATTATATAGATTTCTATCGATGTTTTATCAATATAATATGTACTAATTTGAAGTCAAAAGCTAGAGAGACCAATAAAAAAAACGGTTGGTTTGTGCTTTCACGCCTTCGTATTGTTCACTTGCTTTCAGAATCCACGCAGACAGACAGACATGTGTCCCTTATAAAAATATCCCTTAGGAAATCGAGAAATCCGGTAAATAAACTAAAATACACACTTAACAGCAATGCTATTTATATATTAAGATCGCAAGAAACTACCATTAAGGTTGGCACAGATCATAAATTAGGGGGAGTCGCTACAAATCATACCAAGGCAAAACCCCGACCATAGCAACGGAACCACCAACTTGGCCGATCTCGTGAGTATAAATTATGGCAATTAATAAAAGACAATATTGGGACCCACATCACAGTAGGGTTGGCATGTTCCGATTTTACCAAATTCCGTGATTAGTGCCAAGTTCGTGTTCCGGTTTGCTGCTTATTGGGTAGTGATATGCGTGATGACCTCGAGGTTTAGGTGCGCGGTCGAGAATGTCAGCGGTTGCAGGTTCAAACCTCAGGCACACACCTCTGACTTTTCGAAGCTATGTGTGTATTCACAATGGACTATCACTTACTTTAACGGTGAAGGAAAACATCGTGATGAAACCTGCACACCTAAAAGTTCTTAGGAATTTCTTAGGTGTGTAGTCCGCCAACCCGCACTAGGCCAGCGTGGTGGTCTAAGGCCTAAACCCTCTCAATGATAGAGGAGGCCCAGCAGTGGGACGTATATGGACTGATGATGATGATGCGTGATGGAATAATTAGGGGTGGCAGCCATGGCTCCATCTCGGCTATCGCGAAAAGGAACCTGGGATTCAATGAGAATTTTAAACTTTTGTACCTTAAAAATCTGGGGGAAAATATGCCCCGTGAAAACTCATGAGGAGATGATGAACTAGTTCACTGTTATGGTGATTCCCTTTAATATTCTTAACCACAGAGAACAGCTGAGGGAAGAATTTGAACCGATGAAAATTTAGATACGCGAAACATTAAGTCTAGGGTAAGGTCTTAGACAGATTTTTTATATAGCCTCACGCCTGTATTCCCTGAAGGGGTAGGCAGGGGAGAATTTCTGCCCCACATTTTGCCAATTATGTTTTTGTCCAGCGTAATAGGTGGCGAGCCTATTGCCGTTTTTCGGTTACATTTCCAGCCTCCGAGCTGCTATTTAGAATTTCCTAATGGAAAAACAACATTAATTAAAATTAACACTTTTCCCGACCAGGGAATTGAACCCCAGGCCTCTAGATCGCACGGCTTATACTTTTGCCACTAGATCGATCCAAAGATTTATTACTACATTCAATTTTATCATTTACATGTAAGAAATTATGTTTTATTGTATTTTAAGCCATCAACGCCTATTTAGTGTTTCTGTTAAGAAATCTTCAGTACCAACATGGCCTCACTGTCATGTCACTGTCAACGGCAACAGCATCTAAATAGGCCTACATAAATTTTTAGAGTGAGGAGACGTAGAAGTTTCTTGCTTCTTACTACTTACTATCAGTTGCGGGGTTGTCATTTGAAAGGTGTGTTACGTAACATGCCTATTAGGGGATTCAGGTGTATCTGTGAAAACCATTCCAATACCCGAAACCCTAACACTTATCCGGGATGAAATGTTCCTGTTGACGGCTCAAAATAGAAAATTCGACTATCGGATAATGGGTAAGGGACGGCCCTACGTACCCACATCAACGGACATTTTCGATTAATTTGTTTTTGTTGTTCCCAATATTGAAACTGCAATAAATTAACAGTTCGTTGCAAACTGGGACGCTTGTGAAATATTTTAAGTGGAAAATAACTACATTTTGCATGAAAGTTTATTAACACGTTCAGGTGAAAACAGTTAGTAGTGCTACTCGATAGTCAGTACTACAGTAGTGGCGGTACTTGCATAGAGCCCCAACAGTATTACACGTTAATTGTTTAATGTCTAGTTTATAATTGTTTATTGTGGGGTGAGGATATTCTCATTTTTTTGTCAAATTGCTTTAGTTAAATAAAGATGATATTATGATGGGGCTGATACTAATTTAATAGCGACCACAATAAGGTGTAAAACCTGCCGCTGTTACCCATGTAAGCTTCTTAAAAGTCTGCACCTGATAGGCACCTTCATTCTATATTACCAGTTATGCACAGTGATTCAGGTTTAGTTTGCTTTGTCACGCAATGCAATGATCAAAAATTATGACTAAATACTCTAATACATTCGTAAATGTGTGCAGTGCAATCTAGAAGTCCCTGATTCGATTCCCGGGTCGAGCAAAATATTAATGGGTTCTTCCATTAGTAAATTCTCGGGAAATGTGCCCGAAAGACGGCAATAGGCTCGCCCACTATTACGTGGGACTGATACATAGATACCTGGCGAAATGTGGATGCAGAAATGCACTTCTACCTACCTACTCAAGGAATACAGGCGTGTATGTATGTTTGATCTAATACAGTTAAAACAGTCAAGCCCCGAACAATTTCAATGCCCAAAAGTCATATTAAGTTGGCAAGGTTCTTATCAATTGAACAGTTCCTTAACCAAATAAGAGAAGGAAAAATCCCCGCGGACTTATCTGCAGATTTAAACACCTCAATCTTGAAGGATTAAAAACGTCTCCGAGGCGATGGTAGGTAATGAGCTAAGGCGCTGTTTGGAACGTGTAACGACATGAAATTCGCAGAGGGAACAGCATGAGTTTGGCTTGTTGCCAAATTATTTCTCTACGTTTTCGCCGGCTTACAGCGCGGCTAAAGTGTTGAGTGCTGGCGATATGACATTTTGATTGTTAAGATAAATAAAGCAAAGAAATATTTATGGCATTGTCAAAAGCATGTAATGTAAAGGCAGTCGGCTATAGGGTCTCATGGCACACGTGTGTGTGGTGGAATTTACAAGTTCCAGGATCGATTTTTGGGGCGGGCAAAGTGTTATTGGGTCTTTTCTTGAGAATATTTTTAGTAACAGTACACAGTCTAGAAATGAGCCCCAAATGTGGCAATAGGCTTACCCCTTATTACGCGGGACTTAAAAAACGATTGTCTTTTATGGGGTACTTTTCGACTCCCTCCCTCTATTAAGAAAAATGGCGTGAGTGCTAAGTGAGTATGTAACATATTATGTTATGTTAAAAATATGTTATTCCTATAAAGTTTAATGTCCAAATAAATTTTATCCTATACCTTCTGTCATCGCAAAATATTGTATGCAATAAATAATTTCTTGGAATTCTTAATTCCCTTTGTATGAGTTTTGTAATATTAAACGTTATATTTACTATGGTAAATCCTTTATTCGAAATGCATATAAATAATCTTCTAACCTGATTCTACTTTATATATTTATGGACGCTTTATTACACACCAGGTAAATAAACAAAACAAGAAATCTTAAATTATTATTGTGTAACAAATGGCGCCGTATCGCTATCATCTATTTATTCCACGCAACCGTGGATTCTTTAAGTGTTTATACTATATCTTTTTCTTATATTTACGATATATCTTTACCACTTTGTATATGCTGGCCAATATCTTTTACTTTAAATTTATTTTCTAATGTAAACGCTGGGTTATTCATTTACATTCAAACCTTAGTATTGTCCTCCACAACTTGGATACTAAGTGAAAATAAGCCCAGTAGAATATTTTGTAAGGCAATATAAAGTTATCCTTCGCTACATTACACTCTGTCTGCACTTCGGCAACTTCAATTAATTGACCGCCTTGCAGGCGATTACTTCAGGTGTGGACCTCAAGCCTAAGACAAATGTTGGCGTGATGTATATTTGATCATAGCCTGCATGGTTGCGATATCTGCCTCTAATATTTTGTTATGAAATATTCATACACATAATATTTTGAAATAACAGCTGGCACAAAGTCATTATATATCTAGAAACAAAAGGCGATCAACTTTGTTTCTTGATACAGCGTGACTGGTCGTAAAAACTGTTCAAGTTGTGCGTGCCTTATTGTTAAGTCAAAACCACTAACGTCAGCCACTAGGCCTTTAAGGTTTATTTAATTAAAACACTGTACGTAAGAATAACTTAAAAAAAGTTTCCCTAAAATAGCATTGTTCAAATTCACCTAAAACTGATGTCATAGCAAATATTTGACCACAAACAAATATTGCCTCGTTTGGAACTGAAACCCCAAACTTTCTAGGCTTTAAAGCCTCGTCACTAACTGGATCGTAAAACTTTTAGAAAATCCCTCAAGTCTACAACTCGGACCAAACACCATAAGAAACTGGGAGAAAGTCGAAATAAAATGAACAACTTTAATCGGAAAAAACTTTAATTCACTCCACTATATTTCGTTGTTTTTGGTAGTTGACGTTGCAAAATATAGTGGATTGAGATTGAAACAGTCTCGCTATAGGTTATAAAAAGTTTATTTTATAGTTTTGGAACAAATTACGTCGTCTAATTCGAGACACGACTTTTTTTAAATTTCATTTGCTTTCACACATTTGTGTGCTACACCTGACTAGTTGAAACGTAATCAAACAATGTAATGCTTGTTTAGTTGAATTAATAACTTAGCATAGCGAGCTGGAACATTTAATTTATCAATAATAATTAGATCAGCATTAAATAGGAATTTATGTGTGTAAAATTTATTTTGTCCATAAAAAAATACCCTTCATTCGTAAAAGTATAGTTCTACTCTGATTGCTTATATGAACGTAGTTTTTACACTTGATTCTGTTTTAATTCTTAAAAATTATTAAAAATATAATTTGCACGTCAAATAATATTTTTTTGTTAACAACTTTGTTTCCAATGGTTGTTACCGTATTCAATTTTCATACATACTTACATACATAATATCACGCCTGTATTCCCCGAAGGGGTAGGCAGAGGTACATTACTGCCCACACATTTCGCCATTTATATTTCAGTCCCACGGCACAATTCCCGACTCCGTGCTGTTATTGAGTATTTCCTAACGGAAAAACCCAATAACACTTTGCCTGACCCGGGAATCAAACCCAGGACCTCTAGATCGCACGGCACATACCTGTGCCGCGAGACCACGAGGCAGTACAATAAACTAAAAGAGTCAATTCCAATATCATTAATCATTGCTGATGGAGACTAAAAAGGAAAATAGATATAACATTTTAAGATTATAATCTTATATATAAAAATGAATCGCAAAATGTGTTGGTAAGCGCATAACTCAACAACGCCTGGACCGATTTCGCTAATTCTTTTGTTGTGTTTGCTATTGTTAGGAAAAGGTTCTTATGGAAGAAAAAGTTAAGAAAATTTCGAGGAATATGGTAAAAACAACAATTTAATTTTCTCATATAAACTGTTCTACCTAATATTCTGTCAAACATTTTATGTTTATCACGTCAATATGGTTAATGGTCCCCTCAAATTAAAGAACGTATTTAAATAAAGGTTTTGAATCGACAACATATATCCAGAATATTCGAATAATTGCGTATTTTTGATTTTAAAAATTTAGAATAATGTCAGTAATAAAAAGGGATTGACATATTTATTGGTTGTCAAATATTTATGCGTGCGTTCAAAAATGTATTTTTAAACTCCTTGGTTGTACCTGATTTACAAACGAAGGCAGTCATCACGCTTTGAAATCTAAAACACCCACAACTATGCAATGGAATGCGCTTGGTGTTAAGAAATTTGTTGAGTAATGTTATTCACGTGACGATACTGAAAAGACAACTTAGAGATGAATTGGTGCTTGAGAATTCATCAATTAGATTGATCTAAGATTTCATTGATCCTAACGGGTATGACCATTGAGTTCAAACGAATTCAGTTCCCGATTCGTCATGCCTTCGCAATGACGATTAACAAAAGATGTTTGTGATCTTTTAGACAATTAAAAAATATATTAAAAATGTATATCACGTCCCACTGCTTGGCATAGGCCTTCTCTGCAACTGAGAGGGTTTAGGCTTCAGTCCACCACACTGATGCTTCAATGAAGAGAATTGAAACCGACTGCATCCCATCCCATATGTACATGTTTAATTAAATCATGACTTGCGGAGACACGATTGATGCATTTAATTTTCGTACTTATTTATTTCTGTATTTTTATCTCAATAAAGTGCTGAACTTAATATTTATTTCCATACAATCAAGAATAAAATTCAGGTAATATGTAAATATGTAACATTCAATGACTGTTAGGGGATACGAAGTTTTCCGGGTCAGCTATTATAAATGTTAATGTTTTGTTTGTTACGCTTTCACGCCAAAACTACTTAACCGATTATCATGAAAATTTGTACACATAGTCTTCGAGATATAGAAAAGGACATAGGATTCTTCTTATTAAAAAAAAATACGGAGGATAAAATAATTGAAAAAAGATTTGAATGACTTTTGGTATGCAGATAGGTGGGACCCACCGAAGTAACATAGGTGGGAATGGTTATCCTTACTATTATATAAATGTGAATGTAGGGATGTTTGTTACGCTTTCACGCAAAAACAAAAATTTTGGTATGACCCTAAATGAGACCCTGTGAAGTAACATAGGCTATGGTTTATCCCGGGAAAATGTAATGTTCCCATTGGGATAAACATATTATTAAAAATACGAAAATAACTGTTAGAGTTTTACTTTTACGCCTCAACCATTTGAGTTGATTTGACCTTTTTTTAAATTCAGTAAGTGCCATTTTGGGCACTTGAGGGAAGATTTATAGATCCACTTATTATCTTTCTGCGCCCAACCCTGAAGTCTACGCGGACGGAGTCGCGGGCAAAAGCTATAAATATGTATTTCTCACTCTATACAATTTTGACCATATTTTTTTGTATAATTTGTATATCGATCAAAGCAATGACTGTTATACGTATCATTATAATTTTTCAGTGCTATTATCATTTATTTACATTTTAATAAAAATAAAAACAAATTAAAAGTATAAGATAGAGGTTGATCGTAGAAGGGTGAAAATTTATTTATCAATGCTGAATCATAAAAAATAAAGAAAATAAAGTCAATAGAAAAAAAACATACCCCTAAATGTTGACCGATTCTCAGACCTACTTACAATATACACACAATATTTCATAAAAAACAGTCAAACCGTTTCGGAGGAGTTTGCCAAAAAACACCGCGACACGAGAATTTTATATATATGGCAAAACAACGTTTGCCGGGTCAGCTAGTTAATTAAACAATACGACTCATACAATGAAGTTAGAAATTATTCATTACATATTCACTTTTTATCATTTTGAGCTTGGATTTTCAATAAATAATAAAATCCAGGATAAAATAACACTTGTCTTCACTTGTCACTTGTCCGACCCGGGATTCGAACCCGGGACCTCGTGATTGTACGGCACATATTTGTACCGCGAGACCACGAGGCAGTCTTCAATTTTCATTAAATTTCTAATAAACTACATTATTTGGTTATAACACTCGAAGAAGATACTCATTATACACTTACACCACCTAAACGCCGACAATACTACCTCGTTTCAAATATCCAACATACTCCAAATACCTCGGAGGATATTAAAGCAAATACCAAAATAATTGAGACAATAGAAGTGAAGATTTATTGCGGCCATAATAATGACCTAAACCAACGTACATTATATCTGAAGCGATATTAATTATATTTATTGTGAGGCGGTATACTGAGAAATGAGGTCGTTCTTAATTAACGGCTGCAATTATCTAGGCGTTTGATTTAGAATAGATCAGGTATTATTCTTGAAGGTTCATAACTCTTTTATTAGTATCGGATGTGAGGAAACACTTATTTATATCAGTCCATATACGCCACCGCTAGGTCTCATTCGACCACGCTGGCCTAGTGCAGGTCGGTAGTTACACATACAAAAATTCCTTGCGAGAGACACTTAGGTTACTCACGATGTTTTCTTTCACCGTTAAAGTGTGTAATAATTCGTTTGGGGTTCGGACACGCGACCGCCAAGATTTTATCTCAGCCGCGAGCGTAACTGATGACTTCTAATAATATTATAGTCTGTGGCAAAATCTGGGGCCATGAAACATACAAATATTCATATCCATACCTACGTAATAGGGCTCTTATTCAAAGACCAATTTATTAGTGTTCATCGGGGACGTTTCTAGACTCCATACTTCTTCTGAAAATTTCCTTTAGAAAAGGTCCAATAACGCTTTCAATAATTGACCTCCATACTCTCTCGTTTCTATCCCCATTTCAGGTATATACTTGTTTTTGTGCAATTGTGTGTAGGTACTTGTGTCGCGGCTCAAGTATGTGCCGTGCGATCTAGAGGTCCTGGGTTCGATTCGCGGGTCGGGCCAAATGTCATTGGGTTTTTCATTTGGAAATTCTCAGTAGCAGCACGGAGTCTGGAAATGTGCCCGAAAAACGGCAATAAGCTTGCCCACTATATACTCACGCCTGTATTCCCCGAAGGAGTAGGCAGAGTTGCATTCCTGCACCCACATTTCACCAGGTATGCATCAGTTCCACGTAATAGGGGTTGAGCCTATTACCGTTTTTTGAGCACAATTTTAAACCCCGGGCTGCCACTGAGAATTTCCTAATGGAAACACCCAATAACACATTGCCCAACCTGAGAATCGGACCCGAGACCTCTAGATTACACAGCAAATATTTGTACCGCGAGACCATGAGGCAGTCTCGAGAAGTCAAGAAATAATACCGTCTTAAAGTTCTTTAATAAAGGTAAGAAAGTTGCCTACCACCGCATTTTGGAATTGTTTTAGGTTTCCAGGTATTAAATAAAAGGAACGCTTTTGCAAATTCTTCAGCTGGTCTGTCTGAATCAATTGTGTTATTTTGAATTTCGGAATAATATTTGAAAGTTATTATATCTTTCTCAATTCTGTAGCGATGATTTTTATTTAATATTTTTTTATTACCTGACGAAAAAAAAACTACGTGCTCTAAATCAATTGATATATCGACTTAAAACAATATCACAAAAATTATCTTCTACTCGTCGACACAATTATGGCTGATCAGAGAAATAAGATCAAGATCTTAGCACAAATTAGGTCGAGTTCTTATAAAATATATATTCCTACGCCTCTATTCCCCTAGGGGTAGGCAGAGGTATTTATCAAAGTCAAAGTCAAGTCAAATTATCTTTATTCAAATAGACTTCTACAAGTTCTTTTGAATCGTCAATTTTACACTTTTTAATATTTTTTAAACTATTGCCTATCTGCACTCACACTTCGAAAATAAATATCTAGTGAATTATGGAAAATAACTTCTAGAGTCGTGACGATGTTTTTTTTTTTCACCATTCAATAACTACCTTATCACGCAATCATCTGATTGAGCCAACCAAATTTGACACTTCCTAATCTTATTATTCCCAACTGAACCATACAATCATAATTTACCTTCACCGTCCTATTGTTAAAAGTAAATCCGTGTATACCTGTAGCGAAAGCGCCGAAAATGATACGTAAAACCTCTGACCTTTTCCGAGAATCTCAAGACATTTCATTTTTACCTTATAACTTCAGTATCTTGTGATTTCTGAGACTAGATCACTTTTTCTCGTTCCAATTTTCTAACTATGCCCGAAATGGTTTGAGTTAGATAACATGTCCTCGAAAGTAATAATTTAGTTTCGCTCATTCTTGGCGTTTTCGAAAACATGATACCGTACCAAGCAGGTAATTTATTAAGCAGGTAACTTTGAATTATTGGAATTGTCAAACTGTTGTACACTCAGCTCAAATTAATCGTACAAAAGATCGACGTAATGCATCTGTCATTTCATTCTAAGTACGCCAATTGTCAACAATAGCACTGAGTCTTGTAAAAAAACCTCTGACAGTTCTTACCTTTGCGGTTACAGTGATGATATAAATAAAAATAATCAATTCTTCATTGGACACAAGAAAATTATAAAACATAAAATATATCATATATCCCTGTCTTCTGCACTAGTAGAAACTGTGTTGCAGAAGTCTGTATCTTCCCTTAACATAATCATCACCATTATATTATTTAGCCCTTAGTGGAGTAACAAAAATTATTAAAGAATACAATAAAAACAAAATTTTACTGCCTCGTGGTCTCCCGGCACAAGTATGTGACTGCCCCGTGGTCTCGCGGCACAAGTATGTGACTGCCCCGTGGTCTCGCGGCACAAGTATGTGCCGTGCGATCTAGAGGTCCCGGGTTCGATTCCCGGGTCGGGCAAAGTGTTATTAGGTTTTTCCATTAGGAAATTCTCAGTAACAGCACGGAGTCTGGAAATGTGCCCGGAAAGCGGCTAAAGGCTCGCCCCCTATTACGTGGGACTCATACATACTGGCGAAATATGGGTGCAGAAATGCACCTCTGCCTACCCCTTCGGGGAATGCAGGCGTGAGTTTATGTATGCATGTAAAATCTTAATACTAAATAAATATATTATATGTAACATACTTTCCTCAATTCTTTCATACGCAAATATTTCGAATTAAAAGTGTAACAAACGCATTCCATGACAATAACTCCAGCACAATAACCCTAGGGCATAAACAAGCCCAAAAATGACAGTCAAACAGTCAGTGTAGCAGTGGCCAAGCCTATTATTACGGCTCATCGATTCCCTGCTGAGGTCTTTTGTTTTCGCAGATACGTTGGCCATTGAATTTCAAATTTTGCCGAGGCACGTCGTGATGTACGCAGGCAGGCCTCGACCGCGTTCGGCCGAAGTTTGGTTATAATGATTTGTTAGTATGCAGTGGAATTATGCAAACAAGTGGCTTGGGAGGCCTAATCTACGCATTGTAATGTTTTGCTATTACTAACGGTTGTTGGCTCCCCGTGTGGATCGAGGATCATACGCTTTGGAGGGAAATTTAAATAATGTTTCATATGGGTGGTAACTGATGTACATTATTATTACGATATATGGAAGAATTTTTTGTTATAGAAGGAATTAATTAGAAAATATTTATTTCCAATTCGAACGATGTCTAGAATTTTTTACGGTAAGTAAGAAATTCTGTGTTCATTAATTTAGAGATTACTTTATATTATACTTTCTAATTATTATTTATTTATTACAATTAGGGGATAAAATATCCCCAATGGCGTCGTCAGATTTTCAATTCAAGCAATTCTTCACCTACCTTTCCCCTGCGGTAATTTAAGCTCTTAACAAGGGGAGAGCCTAACTGTTTTTGGGCACTTCCTCAAATTCCGAATTTTTCAGAATTTACTCATGGAAAACCTAGTAACACTTTGCCCGACCCCCCAGGACCTCTAGATCGCACCGCACATACTTATGACGCGAGACAACGAGGCAGTCAATAAATTAAAGAAAAAAAAGAAAAAAAAAAGATGAGATAGAAGAGATTTCAGTTAAACAAGACCCAAAAAAAGGTATATTGAAAACTGTAATAACTTAGGAGGAAGTAACAGAACTCAATCAGCTGAATTAATCACTAATATCACAGACTGATGGATGATGGTACAAGTAGGTCGATTCTCAGCAAACAAGAACAAGAGGGAAAATATTTGTGTAAGTCGAGAGTAAACAGGCTCGGGCCCGCTCTGTTGTTCTTTGATCGAGATTATTAATATTTGTTGGGTCTGGCGTGGAAGAAATCCTATTTAGGTATTGTGGTTTGGGATAGCCATTTTGGCGGTGGAGGCTTGTAGTTGATGATGAAATTTAGGTAAGAAGGGTATTTCGATAATTTTTGTTTAACTAAAATGCAACTTAAATACCTTCTAAATCTAAAATATTTTTTTAATATATAATAATTAAAAATGAAAGTTTAAAGGCACACTAAAGACTTTTCCATCTTTGAATATGATTTTGTGCATAATCCGATCAAAATCATCTTTAACGAGCAGTTGCTGATAACAAATTTCAACTTAAAGACGTTAATTTACCAATTTGTATTTTATTCTAATATTTCTAGTTCTGCTATTACTCTGTAATTTGAACAAATTCTAGGAATAAATTATAGACGTACAGCCACAACGCTGTTAACATGAGCATTGTTATTCTCAGTACATTGTTCAGCCCCATGAACAACTCACACCACTTACTGTATTAATATTGAAGTACTTGTTTCAGTATGTGTTTTCAATAATAATTTATATTTTACATAGTTTTATCTCCAAAGACACATTCAGTTTTCATCATCATATACATCCCACTGCTGGGCACGGGCCTCCTCTACAACTGAGAGGGTTTTGACCTTAGTTTACCACGCTGGCCTAGTGTGGGTTGGCGGACCACAAACCTAAGAAACTCCTATGAATTTAAGCTTTATTAGATGTGCAGGTTTAATCAGGATGTTTTCCTTCACCGTTAAAGAACGTGATAATTCTTTGTGAATACACACATAACTTCGAAAAGTCAGAGATGTGTGCCTGGGGTTTGAACCTGCGACCGTCGAGATTCTCAACCGCGCGCCTAAGCCTCGAGGCCATCACGACTTATCATTCATTCAGTTTTAGGCTGCTAGAAAATTCTCATAAACACCACGGATTCGGAAAATGAGCCTGACAAACGGCAATATAATCGCCTTTAGTGTAGATAAGAGATTAAAGAAGACCTATCCCTTCTCGGACAAAGACTTGAATGAGTATGCGTATCGAATTTTGAATTTTCCGCCATTTTTATGTAGTGGCAGGCTGTAATGTAGAATGGTCATTTTCTCGGTATGTTTTTTGCTAGTTTTATACTAAATAGTTGAATAAAACTGAAAAAAATGAAAAACATGAGCTACGTCGTTTAATACACCAATGTGAATCAATAAGTTTTAAAAACAAAAATTTCTCGAATTGTTTTGACATCTAGAAACAATCCTTGTTTGAAATTCTTCGAGCAGAAGAATTTTCATTTAGAAGCTCATGAAAGTATGTCGGTACATCATCAGAATCAATTTATATTTACTGCCGAGAAGATAACCCCGTAATAAGTTTTATTTGCTCGCTCTAATAAAATTTCTTCTTGATATTGCCCAAAAATTTATGACGCAATAAACCTGTTACTTCGTCACATAACGTATTTAATCTTCATCCCTTTGATCGTCCTGCGATTCGTAATAAAACAGATTAATGTCTGGTCCCATGGTGATAAGAACGTGTATCAGAGTTTTAGAAATCCAATATGAGACAGACCTTGAGTATTGTAAGGTCGACAGGATTCGCTACTGCCCTCAATGTTCAGTAGTGTTAATGTTTTATTCTTTTTGATATTTATGAAATAGAATAAGATATAGATGTAGCAGACTTTCCCTTTTCTTAAATTTACAATGACACTACAAATTGACATAACTATACTAAATGGTAAGGTTGGGGCGGTTTAAAAAGAGAAGACTTCTAAAACACGACTGACATCATCTTTCTCAAATAGACACAATTTTGCTCGCCTGATATTGACAGGATATATATACAGAGTACTCTTTTTGACTGGTAAAGGCATCAGAATGACATGCGTGAGAAATAATGGATCACTTTACATCTATTTGGAAATGTAAACTTTCAAAAGATTAAAGATCAGATTTGTAATGTAAGAGTAATCTATCAAAAGCCTACGATAAAAAATTGTGGACTAAGGCTTAATTCCTATCGTATAGAATTTACGTATCAACTGAATTTAACTGAATTTAAATGGAACTGAGTTTGAAGTACAAATATTAAATATATTTTTTTTAAAGCCGCTTTTTATAGAAAATATTTTTTCTTAAAATTTACCAATACCTCGCTTGCCTTTATTTTTATATTCGCAGAAAAACCTGTCAAAAGAAATAAATATATAAATGCCATAAATCCACATTCGAAACGATAGGCAAGATTCTAAGTTACTTCTCATAGCCTTACTTGTCTACCAGTGTGAGTCCTGTCAAAATCAGACCAGCAGCCGTTCGAAATTTAATATTTGTTTTCGAGCCTGCCAGTAATTAGATTACGTTGCAATCTAAGTAATATATTAATTTTGAAATAATGCGTTTGGTAAAATTAAATTTAAATTGTGTGATTAACTTCTTCTTTGCGGCGAGTGTGGATAATGAAATTAATGTAATGTAGTGGGCGATGATGAATGAGCAAAAGTAGCTCTTTCGCTCGCCAAACTTTTTGTATAAAAAGATACACATACATAACCTCACGCCTGTATTCCCCGAAGGGGTAGGCAGAGGTACATTTCTGCACCCACATTTCGCCAGGTATGTATCAGTCCCACGTAATAGGGGGCGGAGCCCTAAAGGGGAGGTAGAGTTTTGCATGTTTCGACATGTGTATTTTAAGTCCGACGTTGGAGGTACAATCCTAAAGCATAAAATAAAATAAATATATAAAAATCCGATAACACTTTGTTTTAACGGTGAAGCGAACCTCTCAATCCATACTTAGATGAATCCATCCGTCCATCTAGACCATCGAATATCTTTTAGGTACATTAAATAGCATGATGATGGCCTCGAGGTTTAGGCGCGCGGTCGAGAATTTCGGCGGTCGCAGGTTCAAACCCCAGACACACACCTCTGACTTTTCGAAGTTATGTGTGTATTCACAATGACTTATCACTTGCTTTAACGGTGAAGGAAAACATCGTGAGGAAACCTGCACACCTAAAAGTTCTTAGGAATTTCTTCTGCCAACCCGCACTAGGACAGCGTAGTGGACTAAGGCCTAAACCCTCTCAGTTGTAGAGGAGGCTCGTGCCCAGCAGTGGGACGTATATGGGCTGATGATGATGAAATAGCATTAAGTTTAATTTTGTATTAATATTTGGATTGTAATGGGTCCGAAATAAAGAATTTATTTATTTCTTAAGCCGCACAGCGGTCACTTATGCCACGAGAACAAAGCATCAATAGATATGAATTCATATCGATTCTATTCACAAAAATATCGAATGACATAAATTGTGCGCTTCACTAGACAAAATCCAAGAAATATAATCATACGCATGTTCCTTTCGGCTGTCATTTACTGTAATAAAAGATATAATAGTATTATTGTAAGAAAGCTTTATTGGCCACATTATTACATTGACAGGCGGGGATTTCTCCATTCCTTTTACGTGAGGTTCTTTTGTGCTTTATCATTGTAGTTAAGGGTGTATGTACTATATATGACAACTGTAACTCAATTTATTTATAATAGATCAGAATGAAAAGAATATAGTTATTACTTATAAATCGGAAAACATCGACACTGGATTTTTTCATTTGTTTTCTATCATCATCATAATCATCATCACCAGCCCATATACGCCCCACTGCTGGGCACGGGCCTCCTCTAAAACTGAGAGGGTTTAGGCCTTAGTCCACCACGCTGGCCTAGTGCGGGTTGGCGGACTTCACACCTAAGAAAGTGCTGAGAACTTTTAGGTGTGCATGTTTCATCACGATATTTTCCTTCACCGTTAAAGCACATGATAATTCGTTGTGAATACACACATAACTTCGAAAAGTCAGAGGTGTGTGCCTGAGGTTTGAACCCGCGACCGTTGAGATTCACAACTGCGTGCCTAAACCTCGAGGTCATCACGACTTCATTTGTTTTCTATGCTTAAACAATATAAATGTTTTAATGAAATAACATTTTGTATGGTTGGTACCTCAGTATGAAGGCGTGTGATCGAGGCATGCAATAGGTTAGATTCCTTAGTAGATATATAACACGGGAACTTCGTAAATGAATTATTGACAGCCCCTTTGCGCACGTTGGCTAGATACTTTGCGATATGAGAGGCCACGGGTTCGATCCCCACACCGTGACAAATTTTTATATGACCTACAAATACTTTTTTCGGGCCTGGGTGTTTGTGAGACTGAAAAGTCTCCTGTATTTTCTGATACGCACAACTCATGACTTGTATCTTAGTACTGGGTCAAAATTATGTATGTAGCTATTGGGCGTATTTATTTAAATCAACCAACATATGGTCCAGAAGCAAATTAACAATATTTTACAAACAATACAATATTTTTAAAACAAAAAAATATATTTAAAAAATATAAGTATCGATGTAATTACTTGGCAGATTTTTTATTTGAAAGCATAACTTTATCCGTAATGGAGAATTAAAAAAATCCTTCCAATCTTGACTCGTGGACGGAATTTGCCTAATAAGTTTTTGATGAAATGCCAAAGTAAGACTTGAGTTTTACTTTACCCTCGTACTCAATAGTAATAACTTTTTAATCTATAGTTATATTTGAAGTGGATAACTTCTGAATGATAACTTAATTCGAAACCAAAGAGAGATGAACCTAGCTTGAAACGAATTAGTTGACTGCTTTGATAATTCTACCGCACAATCGCGGCGTTCGAACGAGTAGTCTCAGGTTCGATTCTTGGGTGAGAAAATATATTTTTAAGTCCTTCCAATATTCACGAAAAGCGGAAATTTAATAATAAAACGTGGATTTAGAAATATATCTCTGACTACCTTACCTTACCTTACCTTACTTTACCTTACCTTACCTTATGTGTACGCTAACTAATATCAATAAGTAGTTCCTATAGGACATATACACTAATTCCTGTTCATACATCATTTCTCAAACCCAGATGTCCACGCAGACTAGAGCCAGTAAATAATAAAGCCGACACGCCGAATACATAAATACATAGCATATTTCGGTAATCTCATTCGGCGGAGTCGTAAAGTCCGCAGATAACAAACAGACGCATCTAAATATCTGCGTTTTATTCCTTACACTTTTATTCCTCAGAGTTTTATTCCGTCTCGGGGCTTTGCGAGATCTCCAATGATCCGTTTTGAATACGATCGTGTGTTATGAGAAAAGTTTTTATATCAATTGTATAAGTTGATTGTCTCGCGTTGTGTGGCTTTTTGTTTAAGTGAAATGTACTCGCTTAACGTTATGCTGGCCTGGTACATTGGTAGGACGAGTCAAATTATTATTGTTACATTATGAATAATTTCACACAGGATGAAGTAAAATATTGAGGAGAAACCTAATGTATGTAAAAGAGTAGGCATGGGTGCATTTCTGCATCCGCATTTGACCCAGTAAAAAGTAGTGATGGCCTTGAGTTAAAGGCGCGCGGTCGCGAATTTCAAACCCCAGGCACATAACATAGCCGTCGGGCGAAGTGGAGTTAAATTGAAAGTGAAAATATAAACAGGAAAAGAATTCTATAGCCAACTATATATTACTATAGTTATGGCTTACTCTCAGATCGAAGATACCATAACCCACGCCCCTACGTAGCAAGAAATCAAAAACACTTTGATCCCCTGAGATGTACCGCCGGAAAAATATTTGCGGATCACACATTTCCCTCAACGCATTAAGTTCGATCCGTTTTCTTTCGTCATTTTATATTGACACGGTTAGGGGCCGTCTGAGTACTACGTAAGCTAATTTTTGACAATTTTAACTCCTCCCCCCTCCCCCGTTGCTCATGTCAACAAAAGTAATCAAATATTGTACGCCTTACTCCCAACGTAAACATAATATGTACGTACATTTTTTTTATCTGTACTGGTTTTCTTTTTATTCTAGAATTTATTTGTAGAAAATCCTGAAAAGAAAAGATTGCCTACGTAATCACTATCCAGGCACAACTAGTCGTCTAGCCACGATTTACGCTCTGACATTTACATGTCAGATAACATTATTTCCAAGACTTAAATTTACTTTAAAATGTGAAAATCACAATGGATCCATTAACACATCGGATTTTGAATTCAAAAATCTTGTAACAAACCAAGAGAAATGTCTTCGCTACTCTTGATTTATGACCGCGATGGAAGCTTCAATCGGAAAATTGAACGGTGTCTATGTTACCGTCAAAAGTTACTGCGAGGCGTTTGATTAAAAGTCTAGACGAGTTTTTAAATATTACATGACATTATTTTCCATTCTGGCAAATTGATTGCTTTGTTACCTTAGACCCAGCACTGTACAGTCGAAATAGTGTAAAAACTGAGTACGCTGATCAAATGTTGCCACTGTCAATGATGATGATCTAGGAAAAATGTCGACGCATAATTAATAAACTGCTCCGAAATTTCTCCATACCCTTAACGTAATTGTGTATCTTAGATATAACTCTGTTACATACCATAGACTGCCTCGTGGTCTCGCGGTACAAGTATGTGCCGAGCGATCTAGAGGTCCTGGGTTCGATTCCCGGGTCGGGCAAAGTGTTATTGGGTTTTTCCATTAGGAAATTCTCAGTAGCAGCACGGAGTCTGGAATTGTGCCCGAAAAACGGCAATAGGCTCGCCCCCTATTACGTGGGACTGATGCATACCTGGCGAAATGTGGGTGCAGAAATGCACCTCTGCCTACCCCTTCGGGGAATACAGGCGTGAGTTTATGTATGTATGTATGTACATACCATCATCATCATCAGCCCATATATGTCCCACTGCTGGGAACGGGCCTCCTTTACAACTGAGATGGCTTAGGCCTTAGTCTACCACGCTGGACTAGTGCGAGTTTGTGGACTACACACCTGAGGAATTCCCAAGGACTTTTATCTGTGAATGTTTCCTCAAGATGTTTACCTTCACCGTTAATGTACGATATAATTAATTGTGTTATTTTTTTAAAAGTATGATATATAGCGCGTAGGCAATAGACAGTCTGCGGTGTTTGAGAATATATTTTTGCGGGGTCAAGAATTTGTGTGTCTTGAGAGTATTTATTCGTTTTCTTTTAAAAAAAAACAACGTTACCAAACACGTTTGCTCGAATCGCTTCAAAACATTCCTAGAATGCTAAATAATATCGTCACATAACGTCAATGTAAGAGTATAATGTCAGATTAAAAAGTGAAAAACTTAGCGCTCTATTGTCTCTGCCAACTCCAATGGTAGACAGGCATGAGTTTATGAATTTATCATCATCATCAGCCCATATACGTCCCACTGCTGGGCACGGGCCTCCTCTAGAACTGAGAGGGTTTAGGCCTTAGTCCACCACGCTGGCTTAGTGCGGGCTGGCGGACTACACACCTAAGAAATTCCTAAGAACTTTTAGGTGTGCAGGTTTTATGAAGTATATGAATTTATGTATGTAACTACCTGTAGCAAAAAAAGCTATTTACCAAAAAGCCTGCCTTTCCACTTTGCCAGTAACCATCCACGCAAGCCGACCATTCCCTCAGGATACAAAGATCTCATTTATATTTTTTTACGATCGGCTACCGACCGCGGAGCATTGTCTCTCTGGATATGACATTCAATTTATCTTGTACCTTTTTAATCATTTAAATACGATTTAAACTTTCCTTTGAATGTATAAAGTTAGATTGTTTTCGAGAAAAATTTGGTATTTGGTTAAAGATTTCTATTTACTGCTGAATCAAATTTGATTAAAGTACAGTTTTCTTACTAAAACAATTTCGTCTCATAATGTTTTACTGATTATCAATATTACGCGAGCCACTCTCATAAAGGTATATGTTATATCTATGTATATTTGTATGTACAAACATGTGTTGAATAAATCCGCGGTCACATATAGTAGCAGTTCTATCAGAACTATTTTAGTACATTTTTACGTGCCTATAAAACCTTTTCGTGCGAAGAATATATTTAGAATCATAAACAGTGTTGTTACATTTCAGTTTATTATAGCCACACAGACTTAAAGCCCAGACAGTCAATACTGATTCGCTACTCAATGTACTGATGCTGGCTTCTTAAAATTTCGTTTTATGGGCTCAAGTTTCCAAAATATTCTAATTTTGTATTGGAAAATTAAGCAAAGATAACGTGGCAAATGGCATGGATGGAATTTAAATCTTGATGGAGTCAGGTCAAGCTGTCAAATTGATTAGGCTCTATGAAATGGGATGGAAGTAGGATATAGAGGAAAACAGTACTCGTAAAATTTAGAGTGAAATGGTCGAGTAAGTTAAATAGAATTTTTAGATTTTTTATTGAAAATCTATTTATGGCACCTAACGGTAAAATGAATACGGTCCAAATAGTGACTGGCAAAATTACAAAATACTTTTTCCTAATTCACAAACTAATATGTGTTAAGCTGCTAAAAGAAATTGCAGTATGACTAAAACTCCAATTATAACAGGGTATTTAACAAGTAACCCATTCATGATATTTGTGAACAGTAATGGGAGAATACCCACAGAGGTTCGCAATAATCACCCCGTTTCCACGAACAGTGTTTAGACTTGGCTTGTGAATATCAAATAACATTGTAGCGGTTACTAACAACTCGGTTGTGGAATGACGTGCATTTGAAGCATACACTGATAGTGTTTGTTGTCAAAGATCTGAAATGCTAGATTTCGATGCAGTTTCAACGTGCTTTCAGCCTTGGGTGAGTTGATAAGAAGATATTAATTCTGCATAATTCATTGCTGAATTTGGTCTCGCTAAATTATTGAAATATTTCGACAAATTTTGTTGTAATTTCTTCTTTAAACAAACTTCTGTTTCTATGAATGGGTTTTATAATTGAGCGAAGAACGGAAAATTACGTGTTTAAAGCAGTAGATTTTATAACTCCACAGAATAAAAGTCATCATGTGTTAATTTAGCTAATGGAATATTTGAGTGCTAATCTTAAGTTATATCCATTTTGCCGTAATATATAATATACATAGTGTATTTTTGTTACTCATAGCTGCGTGGTTTCTTAGTATTTTTGGCATACGTTATAATCAAATCGGCAGTTGCGGGTTCAAATCCTAGGCACTAACTCATCACTAACTATGATGACTTTTACGGACTTTAACGGTGGAGGAAAACATCGTATGGAATCTCAGATTTCTTGAAAATATTTTTTAAGTGTTTGAAGATCACCAACTCACGCTAAGGAAGCGTGGTGGATTAATGCCTAGCCCTTCACAACCACAGAATAAGCTTGTTCCATAGTTTTGACTTTATTGACTGATGATGCAAGTAAAGGACCAAATTCTTAAATCCGCGACAAAATAAACAATAGGTACAATTTTAACCGTCCCAAAACCAAATTCGGTTGATGGAACACCCTTCATCGCTGAAAAAGGAAACTTGTGATTGGTCAAGATACATTTTTTGCCCAGTCCTCCACTCTATCAACGAGAATAGATGACAGTTTGAATTGAGTGCGCCCGCGATACGGGTGACCGATATATTTCGCTAATCCCAGGGTTTATTGCTATTATGAATCATGCGAGAAACATATCATTGGGGCGGTTTCTAGCTGTGATTTCTACCACGGCTTTTGGATAAACGCCAAGCCTGCCTCGGTATCTTAAGGAGGGCATTATGACGATAACCTTATAGACACCTAATTAAACCCTTAGAAGATTTAGAGAGTTGTCTTTATTCATAGAAATCAAGTGGGAAACTATCTTTCAAACTTCAGTTTGTTTATGAGTATTATTTTCTGAGTAAAAGCAGCTATGTACCCATACAAATTTGCTGAGATTCATTGATGGGTCTCAGTTCTGTGGGTGCTGTCGATCCAGCTGTACAAAAATTGGAATGGTAAGTGTGTACAGAAATAGTCTTTCTATAAACGTTAATATGTATACGTAAGTTAGACTTCTTTAATCATACGGCATAGATAGAGTCTGAAAATATTATAAACATTAATGACTTTGTACTTCCGATAAATATGCGAACGCATTATTTACGTGAAAAGTGTCATACAATCTGATCTCTTTTCAATTCGACCACACTGGCAAACACCAAAATATAATAGATATAATAAAGAATAAAATAATGTTCCCTAAAATAAGCCACTATAGTTATATACACGACGTGCATACGTGGAACAGCTATTTAAAATCTTAAGGCTTAAGTCTATTCTAAAGGCTCTAAAATGTTGAACATATGAACACTTAAGAGTTTATCAAGAAAATTTGCTGGTGGTAGGATATTCGTATCCGCCCGGATGGCGACCACCGTACACAGGGCGTAAAACCCGCCATAGTGGCACATGCAAGTGTGCCGCGTTCCGGGATCAGCCAGTGTATATCCGGTTTTCGGGGGGGCTTCAATCATGGTGAAAGGATGACCGTGCCGGCAATTTTTTTGGCCGGTTTCTCGCGGTCGGTCCTTTGATCGCCATGATTGATAGTCCCCCAAACTTCTTCACAATAAGGCATTCGGTAAGGTATTCGGCCGGCATGATTGTGTCGACCAACGGGAGACCATCATCTCTCGCTGGTCGGCACTTTTTCTGGACTCCATTGCGCTTACCATCAGGTGCAATGGGGTCACTTTGCCGTGCCAGAATAAAAAAAAAAAAAAAAAAAAAAAAAAATTTCTTAGGTTTGTAAAGTCTATTAAACTTCAAATGTGGAAACTACGGACGAACGCCTACCGTCTCTCAATAATAGAGGAAATCCATGGCCTACAAAGTATTTGGACTGCTATAGATATGAAATTTATGTTTTTATAGTGTATGTGACTCATACGTTTGACCCCAGTTTAAAATGTAATGTGTCATGTGTATCAGAAGCTACGAGGGATTTAAACTCTCATCCTAACTCTTACTGTGATATGATCCCGTCCGGAATCTAATTCATTCTGATTGGCAACGTCCTAAAACATACATACATACATAACCTCACGCCTGTATTCCCCGAAGGGGTAGGCAGAAGTGCATTTCTGCACTCACATTTCGCCAAGTATGTATCAGTCCCAAGTAATAGGTGGCGAGCCTATTACCGTTTTTCGGGCACATTTCCAGACTCCGTGCTGTTACCGAGAATTTCCTAATTGAAAAACCCAATAACACTTTACCCGACCCGGGAATCGAACCCAGGACCTCTAGATCGCACAGCACATACTTGTACCGCGAGACCACGAGGCAGTCCTAACGTCCTAAAAATATACTTAATTAAACTTGTCCAAAACAAATGTACATAGCCAACTCCAATCCTTACAATAAAGTACTAGAAATAAAGCGAAAAAGTTAGTCGGAGTTTCTTTCATCCGAAGTTTTCTGAGACGCTTCGGCGTTTATTCAAAATGATAACAAATACTACGGAGGTTTGATGCGAACTCTGTTGTTGGGGTTTGTTCAAAGCTTTTACTATTATTGTCTTTTCTTTAAAGGTTTACGCTAAAACAGTCCACGTGCCGTCGGATCAACTAGACTTTTTTATCCTCTGGGAAATGGAAAAAATGCGGAGTGCTCAGAAATTTGTACCAAGCTGTATTAAAATAAAATTTTTTGTGGTAACAGTATTTAGACTGTAAAAATAGTTCATAGTTCTGACCCACATTAAGTCCGGTTTATGGTTTGAAATATAATATAAAACTTCCTAGAGAGTACTTATAGTTATTAAAAGTCGAGTTCCGTGGGTATCAAGAATGACGAGAGACTTTGTGGTGTCATCCTTATAATGAAAAGGTTGCATATCACACAAATTTGTCTTAAAAACTATTCTCTTTTGTTGAGCTCAAAGTTAAACCCCATGCTACTGAAAATTTTTGGAAAGAAAAACATAAAAACTCTAACCGAGAAAAAACTTGAAACCAAGATTTCGATCGCACTTCGCACACTTGTGCAGTTCGTCACATATTTTTTTTTTTATTTCAATATATAAATTAATTACATGAAAAATTATTGCCACAAAAGTAAGCAAATTGAGTTTTTGGGAAGCAGTGATAATATTAACAGTTCTTAATCTTGAAAATTCTTAATAAAATTAATAAAATTCTTCACAACAATAGTATGTATGTATTTATTGTATTTTAAACCTTTATGTATATATATTATACTTTTATTATGTATTTAAGATAATTATGTTTTTTTTTGTATTGTATTTATGTATTAGCTTAATATCGTGTGTAGTATATTATAATTTAATTTACACCTACGCTTTTCATCTCTGCACCATCTAAGGTTCGACTGGAAGAGAATGCCTCAGGCATTAAGTCCACCTTTACATAATATAATATGTATAAAGTGTAAATAAATAAAAAGACCTTCAGATTTATTTTCATAAACACTCGATTTTACAATCTCTATCGATAAATACTTGAGTTTTTTAGCTTTAAATAAAATCAAACGATTTCTAGATGGGTTTCCCGAGAGATATTATTAGCGTTAGTAAGGAATTTCTTTTAAATTCTAAAGAAATCTAGATTTGGACAAGAGGGATTTGCCTTTTGTGATAACAAAGAGTTCATGAAAATCTAGAGTAACGCAATATTTCGCAGTTTTTTTATTGTTATTTTTAGTCCTCAAGGATTACTTGTCTTAAGTCAAAATTTGAATTTTGATAAAAAAGGGAATTTAATCAATGCAGATATGAAGAAAGGAGAACTTTGAAATAAAATGAATGTTAAATAAGAAGAAAGGTTATGAGTATTCATATAAATAAGTACACCTAAGAGTAACATACCTACTTCTAACCCCATACTAAGATACGAGTCTGGAGTCGTGGGTATCACAAACTACGAAATACTTCTGGCTTCACAAACACCCAGACCAAAAACAAATATTTGTAGATCACACAAACATTTTTCTCGGTGCGAGATCTAAACCGCCTCTCTAGTTTCGCAATCTGTTTAGCCAACTGCGCCACGAAAGCTGTCACATATTACGACAAAACCTTCATTAATCAAGGCGATAGACTGAAATGCAAGCGTCTTATTACATAGAGAGGAGCCCATATCAAGCTGTTACGATAAATTCAGAACCAAAAACAATTTTAAATCCACTGGAAACTGCTGTTACTTCTTAATTTAGTTTGTAATTTAATATGCAAACACAAAGTCGTAGACAGTGGTTTCCACTTAAAGATTCATTAAACGATCTCAAAGCGGTCAGCCAAGGAATATGCAGCGAATAATATAAAAGCAATTAAAAACTCATTACAGATGGCTTGGGTATAAAGGATATTTCATTTTTATACTTGTAAGGTAAAATGACAACACTGCACCTAATGGTAAGAATGATGCTAGCTGAACAGACTATTAAGTAGTGGGAGATGTCAATCTCTCCTAATACAGCATAATAATTTTGGCCTGCTAAGAACCTTCCTCATGCTTTAAAAATCTTAAGGTTTTACAATTCGGGCCGATAATACCTCAGACATTTAAGTGCTACTTTACATGTTGATGGTACGTAAAAGATATTCATTTACGAATCTTTTAATTCGGTTTAAGATGGCTTGTAGTACTAAACATTTAAAAAGCCAATGTACTTTATAAGTGTAGTCATCATCATCATCATCATCATCAGCCCATATACGTCCCACTGCTGGGCACGGGCCTCCTCTACCATTGAGAGGGTTTAGGCCTTAGTCCACCACGCTGGCCTAGTGCGGGTTGGCGGACTACACACCTAATAAATTTCTAAGAACTTTTAGGTGTGCAGGTTTCATCACGATGTTTTCCTTCACCGTTAAAGTACGTGATAATTCATTGTGAATACACACATAACTTCGAAAAGTCAGAGGTGTGTGCCTGGGGTTTGAACCCGCGACCGTCGAGATTCTCGACCGCGTGCCCAAACCTCGACGCCAAGTGTAGTAAAACCAATCATATCAATAAAATTGATCAACCGAGTCCTCATCTTACTAATTATCAGGCAAGAAACTTCAACCGACGTAACGTTGCACATTATATTAATCCTCGCATCATATAAATTGTTTAAAAAACCATCAGAATGTATATTAGATCATTGTAAAGCTGACTACGACTATGATCTATATTATTATATTTTTCTACATTGAATAACAGAACGTCCTGCTATCTCTCTGGCATGCTTAAATATTTTGCAATTCCGGGTCAAATTTCCGAGAAAATATATTAAAAATTCAAGTAACCCAATTCATTGACAAAAATAGAACATTGGTATCAACCATCCATTCTTACTACTTACCTGAATACAAAATCGGAGTTGGAAACGTTGAAGTATTTTTACATTCAAATTCACAAAGGAATCGAAAGTAGTCTACGGAAAGCACTTCAGTTTCGAGAGCTCTCAACTTCAGAACTTCTATTGAATCGATATATAATAAACTCCTTGAAGAGATTCCTTTCTTAGATCTTAAAATTTGGCGTTGTTACGTAACATGACAAAAATATCTTTGTAACAGAAATTTCCAGAGTCCCTTAGGACTATTATTATTAGACTAGTTTCTGCTCTATATTAACGTGAACTTTGGAATAGGACTCAAAAATTCCTTATTTACTGAGATGCAAAATAGTCTAAGCGTTATATTGTCAAATTTTTGCGCGATGGATGGTAAGATGAATGACATTAGGGAATGCTATTTCTTTCTATGGAAGTTTAGTGAAGGTGATCAACATCATCAGCCACTGCCATACATAGATAGGTCCCGTGTAATACGAATCGAATCTAACCCAGAGTTTCGTGCAAATTCTCGACTTTATTGCTAGAAATTTTCATAATGGACAAACCCAATAACACTTTGCCTGACCCGAGAATGTAATGTGTTTTAGATCGCCTGGAGAATACTAATGCCGTGAGACCACGAAGTAGTCTTTCTATATTCGAGAGGAGTAAGTTCACCAAACCCGGCTATTCCACTTGATCAGATTTTTAGAGGATTAATCACGATATTCCTATTATTTCGACGACTATTATTAATTTTGTATCATGATCATCACAAAAATAATGTCGTAAATAAATAAATAAATACACCCAACAGTCACATACATAGTTCTGATCCCACACTAAGATACAAGTCTTGTGTCGTGGGTATCAGAAAATACGAGAGACTTTTCGGTCTCACATACACCCA
Source organism: Hemaris fuciformis (assembly GCA_907164795.1). NCBI lineage: Eukaryota > Metazoa > Arthropoda > Insecta > Lepidoptera > Sphingidae > Hemaris > Hemaris fuciformis. The sequence goes on from OU015454.1 coordinate 6,617,601, forward strand.
GACCCGAAACAAATATTTGTGGGTCACACAAACATTTGTCTCGGTGCGGGGATCGAACCCGCGGCCTCTCGTTTCGCAAGCTGGTGTCTAGCCAACTGCGCCAAGGGGCTGTCCAAATGTAATCGACAAAGAGCTATTCGAACATTCCATATATTTGCCTACATACTGACATTGCATAAAATCAATATGAGGCATGCTTTCTTGGAAATGCACACCGCAAAGTTCCCTTACAGCGGTATTTTAAAATATTCAGACATGAATACCGAGAACACAATATTGGCGTTAGTAGGCTATTATTATGGAAATTCCAGAATACATTTTGTATAGGTTCAGAAATTTATGAATAGACTTTGTAGATTAAACGGTTTTACCGGCTCGACCGGGGTATTACCACGGCTCTAAGCCTTTCCTGAAGAAACAATTTTACAGTTGCACTACCGAACGACCCAAAATTATTATCCTTTCGTTTGTTTTTATTTCAGCTAGATAATAATAGCTGTAGTTTCCATGAACAGTTTTTATCCATAAGTGTATTTTCTTACGAAACGGAAAAAGGTTTTATTTTCATAAACTTTTTTTTATTAAGTGAGGGAAGAGACAAAGAAATGGAGGGAGTGATCTGAGATGTTATAGAGAGTTGGTTGACATGGTTTAAGTTTGAGTAGATTTGATCGGCAGGTAATGGAGAGAGTGGAGAAGATAGGGGTGGGGTAAATTGAGATTAATTATAATGCTAAATTTATAATATTTCCCAAAAATATCCACCTATGGTTGTCTTGAAAAGATCGCCATGTGCGATAAGGCTGCCATTTGTACCTCTCTATGTAGGTATATATTTTGTTTTTATTTATAAGTGTCCAATCAAGTGTTAAATAAATAAATAATAAATATTTGAAACAGCACGAAAAACCTGGAGGGGTTATAAACGATTAATCTGTCTCTCACCATTTGAAACAATAATGGCGGCACGTGTCAAAGTGCACAAACTAATCCAAAAGAAGTCATACTTGGGTGAGTAACTATTGATCATAACGTAACAAACTAAATGCGAGTTGCTTCTACTATATTCAACATTACGAAATATTATCTATGTATTTATCAGCAAGTAAAGTGATTAAAATTGTATAAGTTAAATATAAAACACTCGCAAAGAAGCATGAAGATGTAAAATTTTAATCACTCAGTACATTATACAGGCTCCTTAGAATTATACATAAACGTTAGGACTAAACTTTTTAATGCCGTACTCAAAGGATGTTGAATTAATTCGCCGCAGACGAGCGAAATGATGGAGTTACTCAGACTAAATAATTCTGAATTGTAGTAGCATGTAGATAAATTTTTCGTATATTTATACCTTTTCGTATATTTGCAACTTTATTGATCATTTGACTGCCTCGTGGTCTCGCGGTACAAGTATGTGCCGTGCGATCTAGAGGTCCTGGGTTCGATTCCCGGGTCGGGCAGAGTGTTATTGGGTTTTTCTATTAGGAAATTCTCGGTAACAGCACGGAGTCTGGAATTGTGCCCGAAAAACGGCAATAGGCTCGCCCCCTATTACGTGGGACTGATAAATACTTGGTGAAATGTGGGTGCAGAAAGGCACCTCTGCCTACCCCTTCGGGGATTATAGGAGTGAGGTTATGAGTGTATGTATGTATTGATCATTAATAGTAATAGATTAATAGTACCTACACTGTTTTGTACCTTATAGGTGTATTATTGTGTTTAAGTAATAATATGATCTACTCGTATATGAAAAATCTTTAAAAAGGTTACGTTCATAATTTCCAATTTAATTACATATCCCAAAAATTGTCTAATTGCTCCCTCGTATGAGTATGGCGTTCGAATGAGGGATTTCGGGATCGCTTCAAAGTCTCCCCCAATATAATCGTGTGACTTAAATTACTGCCCAGTTTGGTACATGCCACCTCTACTCTAAAGTGATTAAGCCCATACAAAAAAAACTCTATTGGACGCCCAATTAACCTCACATAAAACGAATTTATAAAATAAATTCTTTATAAAAACACCCGACAGTCTCTTTTGTGGAAAATCAAACATTTGATTCATCAAATACCTCGAAATCCGAAAAACCGTGCAAAATCGTAGTGAATTTTTTATTTCTCGTTATTGAATAAAAAAAGAGCGCCTCTTTATTATAACTAGGTTGTTAACCAAAAGAACCATGGATTGGAGCCAAATTTTTTGAATGATTTAAAGACATTTTTTCGGGTTTAGATTTTTGTGAGACCGATTAAATAAATAAAAGTTCTTAGGAATTTCTTAGGTGTGTAGTCCGCCAACCCGCACTAAGCCAGGACTAAAGCCTAAACCTTCTCAGTTGTAGAAGAGGCCCGTGCCCAGCCGTGGGACGCATATGGACTGATGGTGAAGATCATTCTAATAACATAATTCGAATTAAATTACGGAAAAGATTTCTTCTAAAATATGAATAGGAGTAAATATAGCAAATATCATCTGGGCTTTAATACGCAGTGTCTCACGAATGATAAAATATAAATTGCAGCGGTGCAGTTGAAAGAGCAATCTGTACTATCTTTGTTCATCAATAGAGTGTGAATTTCTATAAAAACACTATTCAATGCTTCGTTTTTATTTGTGTTTTAAAGTTTTTTCGATTGTGCCTCTTCAATGTTATTTGAACCGTATTTTTATATCGATATCACGTAGTAATAGATTCAATGTATATATTTAAATTATCAATGGTATATATTTATTTTCATTAGAATCGTTTTTAAAGGTTTATCGATTGTGATTCTATTGTGTTTGTCTAAACCTATGTATGTTTCATAAAATGTATTTTGATTAACTCGTGACTGCCTCGTGGTTTCGCTGCTCAGGTATGTGCCGTGCGATCACGGTCACGGGTTCGATTCCCGAGTCGTTAAAAGTGTTATTGGGTTTTTCCAACAGGTAATACTCAGTAGCAGCACGGAATCTGAAAATGATTCAGAAAATCGGCAATAGGCTCGCCCCCGATTACGTGGGACTGATACACACGTGGCGAAATGTGGGTGCAGAAATGCACCTCTGCCTACCCCTTCGGGGAATACAGGCGTATGGTTAGGTATGTTTTTTAATAAGAGCGCTCGCTGTCGATAATAGGCGATAAGTTTATTACCAATATCCATAATACTACATTGAATTTCCGTTTGTAAAGTCCCGTTAATACTAAGAAGAACCCAAGAATCAAACTTATCTTTTTAATTGCACATTTTTACCATCAAAGCTGTCTTTAAATAATTTAGAAATTCTGACGTATATTTTCTGCATAGGATTTGATATCACGACATAGAACGTATTTATATATAGTATATCATCATCATCAGCCGGTATACGTCCCACTGCCAGGCACGGACCTCCTCTACAACTGAGAGGGCTTAGGTCTTAGTCCACTACGCTGACCTAGTGCGGGTTGGTGGACTATACACCTAAGAAATTCCTGAGAACTTTTAGGTGTGCAGGTTTCATCACAATGTTTTCCTTCACCGTTGGACTAAGTGATAATTCATCGTGAATACACAATACGCTTGGGGTTTGAACTCGCGACCACCGAGATATGCTGTGTGTATATTATATTTACGCACCTACGCCTTTTATCTCTTGACCATCTAAGGTTCGACTGTCAGAGAATGCCTCAGACATTAGGTCCACTTTCCCATATTATGTAAAAGAGGAATAAATGAATAACGTGTCAAAGTCAAAGTCAAAATCATCTTTATTCAAATAGACTTTTACAAATTCTTTTAAATCGTCAATATTAAACTATTTTTTAAAACTATTGCCGCTTCGTGTTATCGCTGTGGAGAAGAAACGGCAAGAAACTCCCTCAGCAACACGAAATGTAATTTTTTTAAAATAACAAATATACTTAATTATTATAATTACATTTTTAAAATGTCATTATATAAATTTAATCTTATGTATGTCATAACGATACAAATTGTAGCAACGAAACTTCTGATCAATTTACTTACTTACATCAGATAACTTTCCGACTAAGAATTATGTAATCCTGGGCTACTTATAACGTCTAAATTATTCATACAACGTGAGTGACCCGACCCAAAATTCTAGTTCATAGTTCACCTCTTTACGTTGAGCTTATAAACAGAATTTATGTATTAAAGCTTAAGCGATAACAAGGTAACAAAAAAAAGCAGTGATGGCCTCGAGGTTTAGGCGTGCGGTCGAGAATATCGGCGGTCGCAGGTTCAAATCAGGCACACACCTCTGACTTTTCGAAGTTATGTGTGTATTCACAATGAATTATCACTTGCTTTAACGGTGAAGGAAAAAAACATCGTAATGAAACCTGCACACCTAAAAATTCTTAGGGATTTCTTAGGTTTGTAGTCCACCAACCCGCTCTAGGCCAGCGTGGTGCATTGAGGCCCAAACCCTCTCAGTTGTAGAGGAGGCCCGTGCCCAGCTGTGGGACGTATTTAGGCTGATGATGATGTTGTTGATTACACAAATAACTTTTGTGTTTTAAAAGAAAACCTTTACAACAGACGGTATTATTACGTAATGTGTAGAAGTAAAAGCGGAGCTGAAATACAGTGTCACGAATGTTATAATGTGCATGTTCTCTCGAGAATTTTGTATGAATGAAGGCACATCTTTTGTTCCACGTGTCTGTGAAATATTAAAGGCGCTCTGACGCATTTATTGCGAGTAAAAGCTAGATAATTTTATGATTTAGAACAGCGGCCGCCAACGCGCGGCCCGTGAATGTAAGCATTATTTAGCATTTTAATTTTTTTTTATGCTATATGACCAATTACGAGTATATATGTATTTCCCACTGCTGGGCACGGGCCTCTTCTACAGCTGAGAGGGTTTAGACCTAAGTCCCCACGCTGGCTTAGTGCGGGTTGGCGGACTACACACCTAAGAAATTCCTAAAAGTATTAAGATGCGCAGGTTTCCTCGCGATATTTTCATGCACCGTTAAAGCACGTGATTATTCATTGTGAATACACACATAACTTCGAAAAATTGAGAGGTGTGTGCCTGGGGTTTGAATTTGCGACCGCCGAGATTCTATAGCGCGCGCCTAAGCCTCGAGGACATCACTGCTAGTCACGCTTTGCACTTGCATCTGTAAATACAGTGCGGCCCGAACTGAGAAAACTCAAAGAACGATTGCGATCATATCTCGCCAGTCGAAATATGCTATGTCGAAATACACTTGTGATAATCACTCACTTAAAACTATTTTCCTAGTCTGTTAGTAAGTTGAGATACAAACAGGCAGATCCCTAAGTGACGTTTTTTTATCCTACGACGAGTGACTGGAGAGAATACGGAAGATAACTACCAGTAAAAGACAATAATTCTCACATTATTTTTGTAGTTCGTTCACCCATGTTAGCTACCACGTTTCTACTAAAATGTTTAGATTTTTTATTATATATCTTGCTCAACTCAGCAATCTGTAAACACATTGTCCCTTTTCTTTGTCTGAATCTGATCGGTAAATTGATTCTTTCGCCGTAATGAGTAGTCCATTGACTACGGTCGGGAAGCGTTTTATAAGAGTCGGAGCAATATGCCTCCTCTAATATAAAATATTCCGTTTATCTTCAATCATTATTTTATGTACCAGATATACAGCTTAAAAGGATGTGTCCAGGACAAAAGTATCAAAATATATTGAATCACTAAAAAAAGTCATGCTTCAAAAACAGGATTGATTGAAAATCATGGCTTCCCTTTCATACGAATATACTTTACAGGCGATGAAATCACTAATTACACTAACATTATTTTTTACTATATAGGTACATATCCTAACGTCTAATAAGAAAGCTAGAATTGTAATATTTTTCTTTATTATATTTGTGTAATGAGATTTTCTGGTAAATGTAAAAAAATCTAAAAATAAACTACCACTAGTCCACTCATTTATCATCTAAAGCATCTAAACGTACTTGAAAATACGTGACGACTCCACGTAGAGCGATAGAAAGATCAGACAATACAATCATATCAAAAGAACTGTGTCTGTTATAGACATAATGGTACTCAACTGCGAACTTACGAAAAGGTAGATAATAGGCGAAAAGATAAAGCGAGAAAATGCGGGGGCTTTAAGAAAGCAGTAGAATTTTCCAAGCTTAAGAATGGTTCAACTTAAATTTCTGTGTTTTTGTGAGCTCAGTTTTATAATATTCTTCACTTTAAATTTCAAGGCTTTTGGGTAAAGTATTCGAGCAATAATTTATAATTCATTATTGTTTTGATATTGTTCTTTTAACATATTTTATTTTACTACGCTCTAAGTTTCAAATTTACTTATAATAAAGCAATTTTCACTCAATTATGGTATATAAACGAGTTGTGATTTACAGCAATTCGATTTTAATAATAAAAATAAGTGCATAATAAAATTTATAATTTGCCTTAATTTAAATTTTAAATCTTAATAAGAAGTCAAAACAAAGGTTAAAAAAGGGTTTGAAGGTTTTATAAATTTTATAAAAAGTATTTAGTAGTGTTCACAATGAGCCGTATAAATATTGTCTGAATTGTAAATATTTTATTTCATATTAAATTAGTAGGTATAATATATTTGCGTTCACTGTTCTTACACCAAAGAATTGATTATTATTAATGTAATTTACCTAATTAATAATTACAGCCTGGAAAATTAAATTTGGAAGTTTTTATTTATATAATTGTATTTATTTATTTATTTTTTAATACCGTAGCATAAAACCGAAACTGATCTTATTTTTTCTCTTTAAAACCCATAACTCCATAAAAACATGGTATTCGCGTATTTAATTCGTCTATACGCACCTTTAGTAATCATGCTTTAATGATTTGTATTATTCCCTGTACACGTCATAAAATACATTGTCTTTATTCAAAAGTAATTAATCACAGATCGCAAAATGTTAAACATAATTAAAAAGATAAATTAATAATTAATTGCATACTTTACCTTCCAATCACACCAGAGATTGACGCACTATTTCACAATAAATAATCCTCGTTTTTAAAAACACATACACTTTCACTGCACTTTTCAATTAAATTTGTGTCACAATTTCTCTCTTTTTTATGTTAAATACCCACTCACAAATCCTTCATAATTTATTATTTCTTCACACTTCATTTACGTCGGACGTAACGGACGGGCGAGCGCAAAACACGTGCACCCCAAACGATATCTTTCGGGCAACTAATGTACTTATAGAGAAACTCCAGGGTTGGTGTTTGGCTGTGTGCGTACGCGGGCCGTACGTAAAGTCTCTCCGAATATGAGACGTGGGTGTGTGCGTCACGCCGCCTGTAACTCCTGTGTCAGATTTGCTCACCGAAATGTATGTGTACACCTAGTTTTGCACTTGTGTGCGTGGCACAACCGGGGAAACGCGAGGCGCATGCGCTGTTGGAATTTCGAAAAACGAATATTCTTTGAGCTATTTAAATGTTAGAATGTAAATTAGTTATAAATGCTCTTAAAAATTAGTGATTTAATGATGCATAGCTGGTTTGCATAGGAAATGCTGCGAAGCAAGTGAAGTGAACGCGCAATGAAATATAAAGTACATTCAGTGTATCTGCAGTTGGACAAATTTTTAGTTGTCAGACGTAAAAGGAGTCATGATTATCGCAATAATCCTTGTCGGACATTTTGCTTCTAGGAATGGTTCGCGACATTACACTTTGTTTGTAGTATAATATTTTTTCTTCTCTTTGTTTTTTTTTTTGCTCTTTTGTGTACTGCGTTTGTAAATCGGCGTCTTCTAAATAAATGTACTAGATTGGATTTACAAATGCAAAATTTTATTGATTTTTCTTTAGCATTTACGCAAAGCCCGCGTGAGTTTTCTTACAACTGGCAATATATTGATGTTACTATAGAAATACACCTGCCCCTTTAAGAAGTCATCCGTTTGTGATGTTTCGTAACATTCATCTGCTAAAACTCGTAAAATCATAATCGCGGCTTATCCTTGTATATTAAAACATTTAATCACAAACGAGGGTAAATACTCATCAAGAGATAAAGAATGCTTTTCTATACTGTACTATATTGGCAAACACCATCTGTCTTTTTAAACAAAATACTGAGTAAATTAAGTAAATAAACTTCGTTCTAGTGATTTTGACTGACTTGACTATAAACGTCAAGAAGAGCAACAGGCTTTAAATAGGCTCGCCTTACTGACAGCTAGTATAGTAAAGCTTTGATTGACAACCAGTCTTACTAACAAGTAGGGTGATTGTTAGAGACTAGAAACAGCTAGGAACTATACTCTGAGCCCCTATTGTATTGTACAAGAGTTTTTTTAGGAATACCCAGACTCAAATAAATATTTGTGGCTCAGACATACAAATATCGGCGTCACCGGTTGTAGCGCGGTAATTCCTTCATAGTTTAAGTTCATGGATATCAAAATCGTAGTATGAAATAATCATTTCATTGCGGCAATAACTTAGAGTAATTAGTACTGACATTTACAAATCTGATCACAAAGTGTTATTACAAATAAATTCCTTGTAGGTACTGTTTATTCATCGAATAAATAACACGTTCTAGTCAATGCAATTAATTTTGTCCCTATTTGTCATTTAGGCTTTCATGCTTTTACAACTGGATTCATGTTGAGGTTTTTTGTTAACCTTGAGGAAGGAAGGACGTGAAATACGTTAAAAAACAAAATTGTGTAGAAAAGGTCCAGCCTCGTGAAGAATATATTGATTTTTGACTCTGACCATCAGTTGCTATAAAGTCATTTAGCTGTGGTAAAAACGACAAAAAAAATAGCAAAAAATATAAAATTCTAAAACGAGAATTTTGCAAAATTATTTTGTAACTTTATAAAAATGTTACAAAACAAATTACTATTTTTAGGTTATCTAGTAAGGAATTTATATAAACCGCATGTTTTATGAGGTCGCTGCGCAAAACTGACGTTTTTTTGTATTCCAAAGCTTTTAACTTGCACTGGTTAAGAATTTTTATATTAAAAATGTTTGTGTTTATTTTTAAAATATTTAACCTCAATTTACATTTCTGAAGTTTGTCATATATTATAAACATGCAAATGGCTTTTTCTTATTATGAGTGTATTTAGTACACAACATATAAAACCATACATGTTCTTCTTTTTCTAACAAAATAGGCCGAATCATCGCCCAATAAACAAAAGAGTCACGTCACGGTAAATTGTCAATACCAGCAAATACCCACATAACATAGTTATTGTAGGTGTTTCAGATTATAGGAATTGTAGCTATCAAACTAAATCATATGTCAGTGTCGTGATGAAACCTGCACACCTAAAAGTTCTTAGCAATTTCTTAGATGTTTAAAACCAACCCACACTAGGCCAGCGTGGTGGACTAAGGCTTAAACCCTCTCAGTTGTAACGGAGGCCCGTGTCCAGCAGTGGGACGTATATGGGCTGATGACAAATGATACTTACCTACTTAGAAATTACCCAAGGTTTGCAAAAACACTGATAATTTTAACGAGAGTATTAAATTGAATACTTGCCGAACACAGGTTAAATGGGCCCGCTGCCAAACCTCAAGGAATATTGAAAGACAAAAACCCCCTCGAAAGTTTTGAGTGGGTGTGGCGCGATTAAGAAGAAACAAGCGGATAATAGCGAAGAGTTATGTCGTATTTATTAGGTAGTATTAAAAAATATTTGGTCTAGTTTTAAATACAAATAAAAAGTCGTGGCTTCAAGCCCAATGCCTCTGACTTTTCTAAGTTATGGGTGTATTTACAATGAATTATCACTTACTTTGATGATGAAGGAAAACATTGTGAGGGAACTTGCACACCTAAAAGTTTTTTGGAATTTCTTAGGTGTGTAGTCTTAGCGTGGTGGACTAAGGTCAAACTCTCTCAGAGGAGGCCCGTGCCCAACAGTGGGACGAATATGGACTGATGATGATGAACGCATCATAACTATAGGCGTTATTGTTCAACAATTTGACTCATGATTTCAAACCTGACATTCCACTCGTCATCTTCCTATTCAAAAATCATACAACCTTGAAAAAAATAATGATTTTCGAATAAAAAAATAGACAACAATTTTGGTTTATGTAGTGATTAATTTACTTAAACCGCTCCTTCTTCTACATTAGGCTGCACTCAAATAACGCCAATCTGAACCCTCGATGACAAGAGGTCCGCTTCAATCTCCGATACCCATTATTTAGCAGAGGGCCGCAGTTTAGATTTTTAAAATAATTTACTTTGAATATTTTCATCATGAACGTTAGGGGAGTTATAGACAAGTGCGGAGAACGGGAAGTGTAGATCCTATCGTATGTCAGTATGACGTAATAATATATTGAGCATTATCTCAGTTGGGGCATTCAATTCTTTAAGTTGCTTTGGATGGGTTTGTAGTCATGAGGTCTAGGGCTTAGCTCAAATAACCTTTAATAAATGTTAGTTTGTATACATCGTTTACATACTTGCGCCGTGGGACCACGAGGCAGTCGTTTGTTAAAAAAATTATTGTCGATTTCAAAATACAGACAGACATTTGAGTTGGGATGGTGGCCAAATTTTTTATTGCGTTTGTCAAAATTTGTATTATGTATATTTTAATTAAATTGTAACATCATCACTATTAAAGAACGTGACGCAATTAAAGAGAAACAAAGATATTCCTGCTGTGCAAGCAATACAGCCTCATCGTTATCTTAAAAGAATAATTACTACTTAATATCTCAATCAATTTCAACGCATTATATAGCACACATTACATTTGAAGTGAAAACTTCTCTCTGTGCACTATTTTTGGAATGGGTAAAAAATGTTAAACTCGCGTCAGATCACGTGACCGTGATCGAAAATGCGTTAGACGCATTATGTAATATAAATTGTCATGTTTTTATACGATAGCAATAAATATTGTATTTTACCACGTAAATGATGGTACTTTTATACTGATAAATAAAGCAATTCGTGCGAAATTAAACCATTCCAAAATATTCAAAATTACTCAACGTTAATGTTGAAGTTTTTACTTCTGCCAGCACTCCCGGAGTGCCATCCGTTGTTTTTATATAAACAACAAATGAGCAATTTATTTAGTTGATGATTTTTAAAGATGTTTATTTCTGTTTGTTAACAGATGTACATAGCTAAAGTCATGCAGTTTGTTTAGTCACGCTTTTTGTATATATTTAATTAAGGTCTATTTCGTCGATATTATGTTTTCTACAACAAGTCCAGTTGGTTGGAATGAGCAATAAAAACAAAACCATAATTATGAAAACACTAATGGTGCGTAATGCGGGCTCATTTTGAATATTTAATGTTGTAATGTACACGTAGGGCATTAATTTTATGCTATTCTCTTTACTGATATGGATTTATTACTTTTTCAACATTCGTAACATATATTTTACAGGCGTAAAGAACCGGTCATTAAAGGATACCTTTTGCTTTCAAATGTTATGGATTCGAGATCCATTTAATTATTTGTAGTACCAAGACTGCCTCGTGGTCTCGCGGTACAAGTATGTGCCGTGCGGTCTAGAGGTTCTGGGTTCGATTCCGGGGTCCGGCAAAGTGTTATTGGGTTTTGCATTAGGAAATTCTCGGTAACAGCACGGAGTCTGGAAATGTGCCCGAAAAACGGCAATAGGCTCGCCCCCTATTACGTGGGACTGATACATAATTGGCGAAATGTGGGTGCAGAAATGCACCTCTGCCTACCCCTTCGGGGAATACAGGCGTGAGTTTATGTATGTATGTATGTATAAATGAATAAATAAATACACCCAACTGAACATATAGTTCTGACCCCACATTAAGATACGAGTCTTGTATCGTGGGTATCAGAAACTACGAGAGACTTTCCGGTCTCACAAACACCCAGACCCGAAAATATTTGAGGTTCACACAAACATTTATCTCGGTGCAGGTATCGAACCCGCGGCCCCTCGTTTCGCAAGCTGGTGTCTAGCCAACTGCGCCATGGGGCTGTCGTGGAATTTTATGTAATAGTCTGTCATGAAACATTGTCAGACGACCATAACTCGTCACTCGATACAAACATACGTTTAAATATTCTAGAACATTCTATAATAAAGTTATTTCATGACAGGTATTCTAAAATTTGAGGACACAAAGCCAAAGTGCGGCTTATGTGACTTGAATCGTCATTTATTTTTCTAGAGTGTTGCTGGAATCGCAGTTGTGTTGTGTAACTATTTTTGTTTTAACCGTGCTCATACCTGTATCGCCGAAGAGGTAGGATGAGGTGCATTTCTACACCCAACTATGTCGGCAAAAGTGAAAACTTCAACATTAACGTTGTGCATTTTTGAATATTATGGAATGGTTAGGGAATAATTTCCCACGAATTGCTTTATTTATCAGTGTATAAGTACTATAATTTATGTGGTAAAAAAAAACATATTTATTGCGCTACCGCATACAGACATGACAACGCGACAACAACGCATGACAATTAACATCTTACGCATTTTCGATCAGGGCCACGTGATCTGACGCGAGTTCAACATTTTTTACCCATCCCAAAAAAGGTGCACAGCGCCTCTAAAGATGTTTTCACTTCAAAAATATTACTGATTTACAAACACTTACCAATGTAAACCAAACATTGAATGCTAAACTCAAGCCACCTGCCACGTAAAATCTATTTGCAGCGGGACAGTTTCAAAAACTTCATTACAACAAAAAAGGTATGGAACGACCTGAAAACCGGACAGTCGGACAATACCCAGCAACGAATCACGGAATAGCGCTATTTGTAAATAATCAACACATTTCTATTCGAAGAGCGGCTCGGCCCGGGGGAGCGCGGCGAGGAATGAAACATTTGATGTGGTATCCGATAAATGTGACATATCAACCAGTAACATTTATAGTACGTTCTGCTACAGGTACCTTCTCCATTCCTGAGAACATCATGAGACTACCTACTAGAGGCCACACACAGGCTTTTGGATTGAGAGTATTTCAGCGTACGTATCAAAAAGTAAACAAATAACAAAGAAATTAATAAAAAATAAAATGCTTAGGAAAAAAAGTTACGTTCTATTCTTTTCGTATTAAATGAGATTAATATTATTATAAAATATCACCATCAGATTTAAAACTAAACAGCCAGACAGACGTAGAGCACGAGTAAATATGAAAGATTAGCAATGGACCCAATTTTTTAACTCACTCCTTCCAAACACCAATAAAGTGAATACGCTAAATTGTTAATCAATAAGAAATTTACCCTCATTAAATTAATTGAACAATAAATCGCATAAAGCGTCAACTTTATGTGTTCAATAAGGGCCTTATTCCTGAAAACGCCCTCGGGGTCTCCGACGAAAGGGACAAATTAGAAAGTAGCGAAAATATTCACCACTTACTGTACCTCGTATCGGAAAATTCGGAGAATTTATAGATTGCTATTAACAGAATTTTACGACAAACCGCTGGCTGTTATCAACACTGGTCTAAAGGTATTTGGAGGCACGTATTTTGTTAGGTTGACTTTTGGAAAATTTAATGCTTCCATAGAGAATTCGTCTGGTAACAATGAATTTTCGTAATAATAAAGTCTTTGACACGTGAGAGTTGGGGTTGTTTGTACTTTCAGATAATGTAAATAATAAAAAGGGCTACAAGCTGCGAATCTGCTAAACTTGTTTTAATTCTTCTTCTAATAGTATCGTCTCTTACGTTTCCGTAGGTTATAGAACTTTGACATAGCCTTTATAATAAAAAATAAATGTTTAAAGTTATAAGTTCACTTCTGGTATTCGTTGTTTTTCTATCCATGATATTATTTTACTTTTTCGCGCATCCAAACCGTTCGAAAAACTCTGATGGTTTTATTTTATAGTGTAAGGCAAGTGATAATTTTTTTGGAAACGGAATATTTTACCAAGAAATTAATTGCTGGTGAAACAATAGGCTCAAACTTTTAGAAATAATTAATTTTGGTCACTACTTTCCAACAGACACTGTTGTATATCTGCATGCATCTTTTTGACAGCCATGTAGCGCAAATGGTTAGACACAAACTTGTAAAACGAGAGGCCGTGGCATCAATCCCCGCACTCAGACATATGTTTGCGTGATTCACAAATATTTGTTTCGACTATGGGTGTTTCTGATACCCACGACACGAAGAATATCTCAAAGTAGGATCAGAACTATGTATGTGACTGTTCGATGTATTTATTTTATACTCGGATTGAGAAGTTTTTGTTAAGGTAACGGTTAAAGATGAAATTTGGTGTAATTCCAAAAGATTTCGTCAATTTCTTAACATATGGTTCCAAACTGCATATTGCAATAGAGCAGAAATTGTGTGGTGTTGTAAAAGGTCTGTGCCCGTAACTCGTCAATGTATAAATTTATTTAATACTTCTACGATTAATATTGGGTTTCCATGTTTCATGATGCCGCATCCAAACATCCTCCTGCAAATTCTTCGAATTTCGGAGCGTAGGTGGCGTGATAACAACTTGTTACGTAACGTAATTATAACAAAAGCACTGACTAATAAACAGGGATACATAGTTTAGACTGGATTTAATTCTCTCGGCACAACGTGACTGAATTAATTTTTGATATTCAATTATTTTCGTACGAGATATATCCTTTAAATCATTTTTGAAATTTAAATACGATAGGATATCATCATTTACTTTAAGGATGATAGATAAAATCGTAAGGAAAACAGCACACCTAAAAGTTCTTAGGAATTTCTTAGATGTGTAGTCCGCCAACCCGCACTAGGCCATCGTGATGGACTAAGGCCTAACCCCTCTCAGTGGTAGAAGAAGCCCGTGCTCAGCAGTGGGATATATAAGGGCTGATGATGATGATAATTCCTGGTCGTTGTTAGAGGTAATAAAGTGAATGAATTGACTCCACCAGCGAATCTGTATATTAATAAATGCTGATTTCAAGAATTTTCTTACAAATGCTTCCAACAACACTGCTAGACCTGGGAATTGAACTCGAGATCTCTACGCGCCTCACACTTCCGCAAGTAAGAAATTTATTATCATCATCAGCCCATATACAAGTACGTCCCACTGCTGGGCACGGGCCTCCTCTACAGCTGAGAGGGGTTAGGCCTTAGTCCACCACGCTGGCCTAGTGCGGGTTGGCGGACTACACACCTACGGAATTCCTAAGAACTTTTAGGTGTGCAGGTTTCATCACGATGTTTACCTTCACCGATAAAGTACCTACTTGATAATTCTTTGTGAATACACACATTACTTTGAAAAGTCAGAGGTGTGTGCCTGGGGTTTGAACCCGCGACCGTCGAGATTCTTGACCGCGTGCCTAAACCTCGAGGCCATCACGACTATAATAAGTAAAAAAGAAGAAATTAAATCAATAAAAAAAAGTTGCAATAATTCTAATCGTTACACCAAATACAATCGAAGGCCCCAATGTAATTAAGTCTATTTATAAATTTACTATCTCATCTATCTTATTTTAAAAACCTGGAGTAGATTTTTTTCTGTATCGTAGACTATACAGTTTACCTTTTATCTACCTCCGACAACGTTAGAACATGATCGATTGAGTAGACGTAAAACTAAATAAATAAATACATCCAACAATCACATACATAGTTCTGATCCCACACTAAGATACAAGTCTTGTGTCGTGGGTATCAGAAACTACAAGAGACTTTTCGGTCTCACATACACCCAGACCCGAAACAAATATTTGTGGATCACACAAACATTTGTCTCGGTGCGGGGATCGAACCCGCGGCCTCTCGTTTCGCAAGCTGGTGTCTAGCCAACTGCGCCACGGGGCTGTCAACAGTAATGTAACAAACAACCTCAAATTTCCATATACAATATAAGCTAGTCGTAATTGTATAAAACCTTCCATTTCCTCTCAGCACACGTATTAAAAAACAATTATCACTGCTTGTCCAGTACAGCAATAAAACCATTTAGTGGTGCAGAAATTATGTTAAGCCACTCGCAGCGTAGAATACATTGTGAATTAATCGGTAACATTTGGTAACAGATTCTGTTCAACGATGTGGTACTTTATCAAGAACCTGATCGAGTTTTGAAATAACAGCAACTAAGAGTCAACAGTTCAAAAGTTCTTAGGAATTTCTTAGGTGTGTAGTACGCCAACCCGCACTAGGCCACCGTGGTGGACTAAGGCCTAAAACCTGTCAGTTGTAGAGGAGTCCCGTGCCCAGAAGTGGGACGTATATTGGCTGATGATGATGATGATGAAGATGAAGAGTGAACAACAGCTTCAGAGCACTAATTGTGGTGGAAAAGGGGGGAATTCTTTGCCTAGCAATCTTTTTTAAGATTGATAACGTTAAAATGATATGTTTCTCATAAACGAAAAAGAAACGAAGGTGACTTCGACCTTATTTGTGAAGTACCTCTTGGTCGAAATTATTTGGTAAAGTGACGTGATCGAAAACTCGACTTTGGTTCGCCGAACTGACAAGGTGGCAATAAAATTTTCCTATTATTAAATGGTGTGAGTCTATAGAAGTACGCGAAAAGTGACAATAGTCTTCGTATTATGTGTTAGTCACATTTAAAAATAGAGAGAAAAAAAAAAAATGAAATATGTGTCTAATATGTATCTTTGTGAGAACACACATAATTTTGAAAAGTCAGAGGTGTGTGCCTGGGGTTTGAACCTGCGACCGCCGAAATTCTCGACCGCGCGCCTAAACCTCGAGACCATCACTTGCTTTAACGGTGAAGGAAAACATTGTGATAAAACCTAACCTAATAGTTCTTAGGAATTTCTTAGGTGTGTAGTCCGCCAACCCGCACTAGGCCAGCGTGGTGGACTAAGGCCTAAACCCCCTCAGTTGTAGATGAGGCCCGTGCCCAGCAGTGGGACGTATTTGGGCTGATGATGATGATGATATGTATCTTACATACATACATATATAATAAAGATTACACGCGCGCATTACACCGCTCTCACAGACAACAACGCGGAAATAAATAACATGCAGAGTGATTCATAATGGTGATTCATAAATTGGTTCTTTGTAAATTAAGACATGTATTAACTTTATATGTAATTTTACTCGAAGTAAGCTCGTTTTTTGCTCTGTTGTGTAATAATTTTGCTATACTGAAATGATTTATTCATCATCATCATCATCAGCCCATACACGTCCCACTGCTGGGCACGGGCCTCTTCTACAACTGAGAGGGTTTAGGCCTTAGTCCACCACGCTGGCCTAGTGCGGGTTGGCGGACTACACACCTAAGAAATTCCCAAGAACTTTCAGGTGTGCAGGTTTTATCACGATGTTTTCCTTCACCGTTAAAGCAAATGATGATTCATTGTGAATACACACATAACTTCGAAAAGTCAGAGGTGTGTGCCTGGGGTTTGAACCTGCGACCGCCGAAATTCTCGACCGCGCGCCTAAACCTCGAGGCCATCACTGCAATATAAAAAATAAATAATATAAATGATTTATTAATAATATTTGTAAAATATAAAAATATAAAGTAAACGTATTGAATTGTATAACAACGGTTTATTAAGAATGTCTATTGACTTATTATAATTTTATTACTGTAAAATATAACGAAAGTGTATTGATCGAATGTCACATGAACGACGGCATTTCGCTCGTGTGGTTATTTTTAACTGACTTCAAAAAAAGGGGGAGGTTAAATCAATTCGCCTGTATTTTTTTATGTCTGTTACCTCAGAACTTTCGACTGGGTGAACCGATTTTGATGATTCTTTCTTTATTTGAAAGCTGATTGAGTAGAAATTCGAGCGATTGCAAGTAAATTGTTTATCTGTTAAAATTCAAATATAATATAGTTGTGCTTGAAGATTGGTTGTATATATTTAAAAAGGAAGCCACATCTACATACTTCTGTAGAGTTGGAAGCTTGTTTATAAGTTCCGGAATAATGTTTGAAAGACGAATTTGACCATAAAAAAAAGTGATTTTGGGTGTAACTAGTTTTTCAAACATCATGTTTGGTTTTGTATTGTATTTCCAAAGATTTTCATTACAGAAATTTTCTACTAATAATGCTTATTTAACTATTAGATGTAAAGGAATACCATTACAGCAGTCAAAAAATTTACTTGTTTGACTTGTATACTTGTTTTGATATTGAAAGTCAAAACAGAGCTGGTAAAACGTGCTGATACAGGCGACTAATCCCTTGATGACGTCATGCAACGTATCAGTTGGAAGTTATAATAGCCAAAGAGGAACTCAAGATCTTCGTCCGTGGGAAGAAGCAGAGTTATATAAATGCAAACCACAATGAAAATATTTGTTCAAAGAAACCTTGTTATGAACTTTTGATATCGATCGGGATTCCTAGTAGGAGTTAAGTAAACCCTGCTTTGTGGAACTAGTCCGTTCTGTTCCGAGGACTTATTACAAATATTTTCGTTTCAAATTCGCTGATGTTCTAAAAGTTTTGTTGTTTAATTGTATCCGTTTTCATTTAGCTGACAATATTCCATACTTTAGTGTTGCTATTCGCCAATGCTAGCAGTGTCACAAATGGATGAAACCATTTGCCTCCATGAAGCAGTCACAGTTAGTAACAAGACGTTGAAGTTTCTATCACTGTATCGAGACAAATTTCTGAGTGATCCACAAATATTTGACGTTTGGGTGTTGTGATATCATTGATATTGTGGGGAGAACCCAAACTATATATATATATATATATATATGTATGTATACATACATACATATGTATGTATGTGAAGTAGTGATGGCCTCGAGGTTGAGGCGCGCGGTCGAGAATCTCGGCGGTCGCGGGTTCAATCCCCAGGCACACACCTCTGAGTTTTCGAAATTATGTGTGTACTCATAATAAATTATCACTTACTTTAACGGTACAGGAAAACATCGTCATGAAACCTGCACATCTAAAAGATCTTAGGAATTTCTTAGGTGTGTAGTCCGCCAACCCGCACTAAGCCAGGGTGGTGGACATAGGCCTAGAAACACGCGTACTACTTTGGTATTTTTTATTTACATGAGTGTGATTTCATATCATCATCATCATCAGCCCATATACATCCCACTGCTGAGCACGGGCCTCCTCTACCATTGAGAGGGTTGAGGCCTTAGTCCACGCTGGCCTAGTGCGGGTTGGCGGACTACACACCTAACAAATTCCTAAGAACTTTTAGGTGTGCAGGTTTTATCATGTTGTTTTCCTTCGCCGTTAAATTAATATAGATAATTCATTGTGAATACACACAAAACTTCGAAATGTCAGAGGTATATGTCTGGGTTTTGAGCCCGCGACATATGAAGTGTGATTTCGTATAATTACATTTTGAAGTGTTGGTATGTATGTGTGTGTGTGTTTGTGGGCTGTTCGTGGCGTAGTGGGGTGAGAACTCAACACTTGTATCAGTGGCGGTACTTCCTTAGAAGCCCAAAAGCGTTACACGTTAATTGTGTAATGTTTAGTTTATGATCATCATTTACATGTCGTGATGGCCTCGAGGTTTGGGCTCGCGGTCGAGAATCTCGACGGTCGCGGGTTCAAACCCCAGGCACACACCTCTGACTTTTCGAAGTTATGTGTGTATTCACAATAAATTATCACGTACTTTAACGGTGAAGGAAAACATCGTGATAAAACCTGCACACCTAAAAAAAATCTTAGGAATTTCTTAGGTGTGTAGTCCGCCAACCCGCACTAAGCCAGCGTGGTGGACTAAGGCCTAAACCCTCTTAATGGTAGAGGAGGCTCGTGCCCAGCAGTGGGACGTATATGGGCTGATGATGATGATTTACATGTCAAATTGTTTTTGTTTAATAAAGATTTAAAGGTTAAGAATTCTTATTCGGGCTTTTGGGCGTCTATGGAAAGTACCGCCACTGACATGTATTACCAACAACATGTAATCTACAGTAATACATAACATGCATACATAACCTCCCGCCTGTATTCGCCGAAGGGGTAGGCAGAGATGCATTTCTGCACCCACATTTCGCCAGGTATGTATCAGTCCCACGTAATAGGGGCGAGCCTATTGCCGTTTTTCGGGCACATTTCCAGACTCCGTGCTGCTACTGAGAATTTCCTAAATGAAAAACCTAATAACACGATGTCCTACTCGGGAATCGAACCCAGGACCTCTAGATCGCACGGCGCATACCTGTGCCGCGAGACCACGAGGCAGTCAGTCTATAGTAATAAATTACCCTGTATATTTAGGATTACAGATAAAATATCAAATATATCACGTACTTCTAAATCATTTGAACAGATATGAAATTTCTAAGCCATTAGCCAACCAACTCTGCGCGTAAGTTTTTTAGCAAGTTCATGAAATGACTGGAGAGTTTGCAAGCCGAATCTCGGCTGAAACTTGTACTGTTACTTCGAAGTGTTTTGGAGTCTATGCAACTTTATCTGTGAAATTTAATCTCAGAGCTGCGCCGATTTGGGCGACTATTGTATATAATGAGATTTGAATATTGGTTTGGGAAAAATGGGTGTTTATTAATTGGAACACCTTTGAAAAACTTTACCATCAAATGAATATACATACATTTAAATTAATGACGAATATGAATGTTTTAAACGGTGAAGGTAAACATCGTGATGAAACCTGCACATCTAAACGTTCTTAGGAATTTCTTAGGTGTGTAGTCCGCCAACCCGCACTAGGCCAGCTTGGTGGACTAAGGCCTAAGCCCTCTCTATTGTAGAAGAGGCCCGTGCCCAGCAGCGGGACGTATATGGGCTGATGATGATGATGATGATGTACATGCATAGACACTCATACCACACGTATTCCGCCTACGTAATAGGGGATCAGCCTATTGTCGCTTTACGGGCACATTTCCAGACTCCGTGCTACTATTGAGAATTTCCTTATGGAAAAACACTTTTCATGACTCGGAGCCTCTAGATCGCAAGGCACATAATTATTTCGCACGAGGCATTAGCTGATAAATATTATTTTAATATTATAGCCACTTCATAGAGTAATTTATTGGTTGTATTGCTTTATCCATTCAGTTCCTGAACAGACACACCTGAAAAACTGTCAGGTTTTAATACATACTTTTAATATGAGTGTATATCTTAAAACAATATTTTTATGTTCCCCTATAGTTGTTTGCGATTATAATCTTTAAAATTACTGAACAGTACTTCGTGTGATTTTCTCGCGCATACAGAGAGCTTAGCTGCGAGCAAAATATTTACTTAATAAACTTGTTTTTAGAAGCAAATGCAGAGCTTCATTGTATTCATTGCAGAAGATGTTGCAGAACACAGCCCGTGTTATATAAATTAATCTACCTACCATGTACGGAAAAAATATGTCATATATTCAATTACAAATAATAATCATAGACTGGTCTCGCGGCACGAGGACGTGCCGTGCGATCTATAGGTCCTGGGTTCGATTGGGCTGACCCTCTATTACGTGTGACTGATACATATCTAGCAAAATCTGTGTGCAGTAATGCCCCTCTGAAGGCTCCTTCGGCAGCCAGGGATGAGGTTATATAATGTTTGTATAATGACCAAACACGCGTGGAATTTTTAGGGAATAATTGGAAAGCATTATACCGTCAGCATTGTATTAAATAGTTAAGGAAATTACAGCGGTCTGGTCGCATCTGTTGCCGAACCCATAACCGACGCTGCAAATGTGTTTTCGGACGGAGACGACGCTCAAGTGTGTGGTGGGGCTAATAGCCTATGAACGCTACATTACATACAACTTTGTAAGGTGGAATGTTTTGTAAAGCATAATACTGATGTTTCAAAGCGGCCATGGCGTGGAGTGACTGGAGATCGCAAGCACGCATACAAACATACCCATTGTATATCTTTACCTAAGCATCGCTAGTTATTTTTAGTCAAACGTAACCGGAGGCATGTCGTGATGGCCTCGAGGTTTAGGCACGCAGTCGAGAATCTCGACGGTCGCGGGTTCAAACCCCAGGCATACACCTCTGACTTTTCGAAGTAATTCACAATGAATTATCACGCACTTTAACGGTGAAGGAAAACATCGTGATAAAACCTGCACATCTAAAAGTTCTTAGGAATTTCATAGGTGCGCAGTCCGCCAACCCGCACTAGGCCAACGTGGTGGACTAAGGCCTAAACCCTCTCAGTTTTAGAGAATGCTCATACCCAGCAGTGGGACGTATATGGGCTGATGATGATGATGATGACTTTATCCTGCAGTTGCGTCC
The DNA here is from genome assembly GCA_907164795.1 of Hemaris fuciformis. Taxonomy (NCBI): domain Eukaryota; kingdom Metazoa; phylum Arthropoda; class Insecta; order Lepidoptera; family Sphingidae; genus Hemaris; species Hemaris fuciformis. The sequence continues at coordinate 6,639,848 of OU015454.1, forward strand.
AGATCTAGGCAATTGACATTAGATTCGGGGTGCTTAAATTGTCATGGTTGAAGTAGTAGGCGAAATTTGTGTGTAAAATTTCACCTCTGTCGAACCCTTCGTAGTTATAAATAAGTTACAGTTGCAACTGCGGTTGTGCAACACGCATATATAAAAGCGACTAGTCCAAACTCATTCTGATATGAATTCACGTGGAATTTTCAGATACTTAGCTACTGAATATGCACAGCGCGAACGAACGACATTTACTAACGTAGATAAAGAACCTTGCACGTTTTGTAATAACTTCTGTACTTCACTGGATAAACCCATCAAACTTTCCTACACCACTTTGTTACACCACGTTAACTTTGCCATCAACTAATTAATTGTCGACAGATATTGCACTTTATTACAACGCGTTAAGGGCTAGTTTTAAACGGTCAGTATTAAATGGAGTTTGTGATGATTTTGTCGTGTACAGCTTAGTTCGGACGCGCTCAAAATAACTTACATTGTATTAAAATATTGGTAATTCTAATTATTTTTCAATCGAGGCGTCGTTTATCTTTTTAGGATTTATATGGATGTTTCGATAGGCAAAATATGAAGTAATAGCCTTTTAAAAGTTGCTGTTTTTTTTAATATTCTTGATTTTTTTTTATATATAAAACAGGTCTTTGTAGGTTGTAAAAGGAATGTTATGAACACGTCTTAATATCATATTGCAGGAATAAATGCATAAAATGTAAAATAAGCTTATTACGCCTCCAAATCTAAACCACCTAAGATTTTAGAGACGGTTATACACTATTCATCCGGAAAAATTTAGACCTGTAAACCTTGCTAGAAAATTTGCTAGAAACCGATTTTTTTTTAATTTCTACATAACAAAAAACGACAAACAATCGGCATGGTGCTATCCAAACAGAGCATCAAATAGCGATTGATTTCCTTCTCTCATATAACTTCATGCCAGTCTGCTAATATCGAAGCACTGAGAACAATTCAAAAGAGGAAAGAAATTTAATGTCTGATACAGATCCTGAATTAACGAAATAAGAAATTCAAGAATTAAGATCGACTTTTTCCCCTAATTCTTAAATACTTCGAATAGACCGCCAATTTACCGGCTTCATTGTCTTTCGTCCCACATCATTAAGACTGATCACACGCCCTGTTAGTTGTCGAACTAGAAGCTTCTGAATTGTAAGTTATGTAATAGTCGACTATTGGAAATCGCTAGCGAGATTATGTTGGATTTACCAGCTAGTTTGATATCTTCTGTTACTATAAACCCAGCAATTATTCTAGATGCATTATTGGTTGGTGTAATTCTAATAAATATTTTATTAATATCTTATTTCGATTTTTTACGCAAATTATATTTTTTTTGTAAAATAATGTTACGTCTAAACACGTGATTATTATTGTTATTTGTTTACATTAACAAATTCATATATTTTTTTATTCCATACTATATTTTGTTTTGGTTAATATCTAAAACTTTTTCGTAATGGAGATTGTGGCCCACGATTTTTTATGGGTCATTATCATTTAGATTGGTATTAAAATTTAATTGTGACTCATTTTTGTCTATGAAATAAATTATAATGTAAATGTTCCTATTTCAGTTCACAAAAAAAAAACATAATACACTCCTGTGGGATTTGTATAATCCTGACTTTTTCTCATTTTGACATCCATTATTAATTCAACGATGCTTTATTGGAATAAAAGAGAACGGTATATTTACATTAGGAAGCAATTTGTTAATGAATTTTTAATTCGTCCTAATTACAAAGCGAGCAACTGGAAGAAAAACATTAAATATTCTGGTGCAACTTCACTCAGAAGCTTTTAGAGCGAAGCGTTAATCAACAAAACCAAAATGAAATCAACAGCAGAGCACCATCGTTAATAGTTCGCAACTACATAGTATACAGTCAATTCTATTTGTTACTTTATGCAAAAACACTACTATTATGAAACAGTCGGTCTTAGGCGCACGGTCGAGTCACAACCACGGCTTTTACTTTTCGAAGTTATGTGTACTCGTATGCTTACAATGAATAATAAAGAAATTACATTTTTTTTCGATAGTAAATACTTTATTTTGACAGCATTGGATCTTCTCATTTCGCACCAAATGGACATTCCTATAAAACTTTGGAAACATTTCGAAATTTTCGAACATTTTGAAAAGGAAGAAACGAAGGAAAGGACAGCCCAAATTGCGCCATGAAGTTTCGCATCGCTTGGTCCTGCCTTCGTTAAAGGACGCGTGACGCAATTTCTGCAGCCCCAAGCCATTATAATAATTTAAAGGCCCCGCACACTGGCACGTGGCCTAAAATAATATCAGGTGCATTAGAAATCGGCGGTTTTACGACATAAAGTAATATACGTCGTCAATTTTACTTTATGACTCGGTCGCGCGTCGCTGACTAGGGTGGCTAGCGGAGCGGTTCTATAGGCTGTATTGTGAGTAACAGCGGGCTATAGGGCTGTTCTATATAAAAATTGAAAGGAAACATCGTGATGAAACCTGCTTAAGAGTTAACCTAACCTAAGAGTTCTTAGGAATTTCTTAGGTGTGTGGTCCGCCAACCCGCACTAGGCCAGCGTGGTAGACTAAGGCCTAAACCCTCTCAGTTGTAGAGGAGGCCCGTGCTCAGCAGTGGGACGTATATGGGCTGATGATGATGATGATATAAAAATTAATGTGACTATGTAGATTAAATCAGGTCTTAAACGAACATTAATCTTCCTATCTTCTTCTTAGTATTCAGCAGAGGTGACTACTAAAGTACGCAGGTACTCTTTCTTTCCAACGGTTTTCTAAGGTATTTATGTCTAAAAGCATGATTGTTACCGCATGTGACAGATAGCCGTAATAAATTCTTAGAAGTGGATATTTATCGTGGATTTTTTTTGCATCGCACCAGTGTCTATTACGAAATCAAATTAATATAATACATACATACATAAACTCACGCCTGTATTCCCCGAAGGGGTAGGCAGAGGTGCATTTCTGCACCCACATTTCGCCAAGTATGTATCAGTCCCACGTAATAGGGGGCGAGCCTATTGCCGTTTTTCGGGCACATTTCCAGACTCCGTGCTGTTACTGAGAATTTCCTAATGGAAAAACCCAATAACACTTTGCCCGATCCGGGAATCGAACCCAGGACCTCTAGATCGCACGGCACATACTTGTACCGCGAGACCACGAGGCAGTCACACGTGGATATCACGTTAAAAGAATTTATCAACTGTCTGTTGTAGATGCCATTTGATTGTCTGTTCAAACTTTTTGACAGCCCGTGGCGCAGTTTAATCCCCGCATCGAGTCAAATGTTTGAATGATCCTCAAATATTTGTTTAAGGTCTGCGTGTTTGTGAGACCAAAAAGCCTCTCGTAGTTTCGACAACTACGACACAAGACTGGATCTTAGTGTGGTGTCAGAACTATGTATGTAACTGTTGGGTGTATTTGTTTATTATTACGGATAAAATATACAAAATCATAAACCACTATTGCATTACAGTTTGGACTATACACTAACATTTCTCAGTGTTTAAGAATAAAGGATGGTGAATTGATAGCGTCGAGGGGACAATCTATTCAATCGTCACATTTAAAGCCGTTTGAGCGAGAAGTGTCGGCCAACACTCATCTATCAAGAAGTTATAAATGAGTTAGTAGTTCGCACAATGGCTTTGGAACTATATTGGGACCAGTTTCTGCGTACCTCGGGAGTATTCGAATTGAGAAAAAATGTTTTAGAGCTTCATAAATTGGTTGATGCTGTGTGGTAGCTATTTTCTTTTTTAAAACATTTTTACTGCATTCTTATAGTGTTTGGATCGGGTCAGCTAATACTGTCAACAGACATCCACAAACACCGTAAAATCGTTACTTAGCTGACGTTTTAACAACAGAATGGGGGGAAGAAATGTGAAGATAATAATAATATTGAAGCCTAGAATGAGATGAAGCAGAATTGGTTCAAATCAGTCTATTGTAAGTCGATGGTAACACTTTGGTCAAATCAGGCCATCACCATTACCACCACCATCAGCCTATATACTTGCACTGCTGGGCACGGGCCTCCTCTATAACTTAGAGTTAGGCCTTAGTCCACCACGCTGGCCTAGTGCGGGTAATCAGACCGTAAATGTACTATAAGGTGAATATCAATATCCTTTATATAGCATAATTGAAATACAACACTTCAAACCAAAATCAATTAGAATTAGATTCAATGACACGTCATATAGCCTATAACTAGCCGATGATCAAGACGCTTCAAACGATACCATATCTGTTTAGTTCTAGTAAGAAGTTGAGGAGCTATGGGGGAACAGATGAACATACATACGAGTACATACATACATAACCTGATAAAATCATAACCCTCCTTTGGCTTTGCCGTAGTTAGATAAAAACAAATGACTACCTCTCGTCACTCAACAAAATCATGCTAATCTTAAAACTCATGGTTTCATCAAGTAAAGTATGAATATGCGTTGAAATATCCTCAATAACCCAGCAATTTAATTAAAAGACCTAACACGATTATCGCGTTTAATGTATAGACGTAATCAGAGGGGAATTTGTTCTGCGCCAAAGGTTCCAAGTTCAGGATAAATTCTACCCAAGTTGAGGTGTTAAATGGATTACAGTTCGTACGGAATTCTGGTCCTTTCATTAATCGAGACGGTGAATAAGGAAAAATGGGATGAGCTTGAGTCCGATGTTTGTTTTGCGGAGTGATATCCGATTGTGTGATAAATATTATATTACGACTGCCTCGTGGTCTCGCGGTACAAGTATGTGCCGTGCGATCTAGAGGTCCTGGGTTCGATTCCCGGGTCGGGCAAAGTGTTATTGGGATTTTCCATTAGGAAATTCTCGGTAACAGCACGGAGTCTGGAAATGTGCCCGAAAAACGGCAATAGGCTCGCCCCCTATTACGTGGGACTGATACATACTTGGCAAAATGTGGGTGCAGAAATGCACCTCTGCCTACCCCTTCGGGGAATACAGGCGTGAGTTTATGTATGTATGTATTATATTAATTTGATTTCGTAATAGACACTGGTGCGATGCAAAAGGAATTAACCTTTTTTTCTGCGCGAGGTTTGGTTTGAATTGTTTTGTGTGTTATAGTATCTTCGCTATTCAGTTGGTTATTTCTTTTTTTTTGCATGAAGTTGCGAAACTTTTATGTTAGTTCCGTAGTTACATATACTTTTTGGGTCTACTTTTATTTATTTACTTAATCTCTGTGTATTATTTTCGAATATATTTCTTTTTAGTGAAATATTTTCTTATTGAATATTAGTTGTCTGGTTTATAATTAAAAATAATAATTAATAAAAATATACCTACAATTGCAAATTTTCTTTTAGTTATATTAACAACACAATGTGAATATTTCTTCTATTTGAAGACCGAATTGTTCTGTTGGACTTTCAAAGTTTCCAAACTTTTCACCCTAAAATTTGGCTAAACAATACACAGTATATAGCTCTTAAGACTGATTTTAGTAATCAAAATCTCATCCTAAATGGATAATTTTACGAAGGCCATATATCGTTTCCATATCGTTCTAACACAAAACGTACCAATCGAAAAATCGTTTGCCAACAAACCATCGGTTATGAGAGCAGACAAAAAACAAAGAGACGCAGCCGTCCAGGACTATTGCACTTGTCCGGCAGACGATGCCAATTTGCGTTCACAATACCCTCAATTACAGTAACGGATGCACAATTGAATAAATTTAGCTCAACTCGCTTAGTAACAATGCTAAGTTGAATGATCATTTCGAAGTTTAGATCATAGTTTCGAAGTTGCTAGTTTCTGTTCGCGGTTTCAGAACCAAGTTTAGAAATTTAGCCTAAGACGTGTCTATGTCAAACTTCTAGAAGAAGTCATCATACGAGTATAGGTCATCATAATTCTATTTTGTTATTTTGTAATCCTTGTTGCATTGCCTTGTTGGTCTCGCGGTATAGAGAGATCCCGGTTTCGATTTTCGAGTAGGGCGAAATATACGTAGGCAGGGTGATATAAGGAAGTTTTTAGTCACATTGCGGAGTCTAGGAATATGTATTTGAAAAAAGGTCGTTGGTCTGTTGGGTTGTGTCTGAACAGATCGTCACGGAACGCGTGTATTTCTTAATCAGAAGATAAAGAAGAATTAAAAGAAAGAAAGGAGAAGAATCTCCTTTACTTTTTTGCCCATTACTAAAAAGTCTGGAACAAACGCATGTAGTTGTTGTGAACAAACGTATTCCCGAGATTTTAAAATAAAACAATAATACACAGTAATCGCTATTACTGTCTGATTTTATTACAAAACATTAAACAGGTTTCTACGAGGAAAAAACACTTAGTTGTCGACGATTCCGAGAAACGAAAATACGCTTATAGAATGAAGCTCTTGATTTATAAAAATAAATATTTCATTTAATCATAGCAATATATAGAATGAGTTATTTATCTATCTGCAAAAAAGGTGTGGTGGGTGGTATTTCGATTCAAGTTATTCTATCACTTCTTATTATCTGCACAAAGTATGGAAATGAGTCCTAAAAACAACAAAAGACTCGTTCCGTATTACGTGGGACTAAAAATACTTCGGCGACAAATGGGTGTAGAAATATACCTGGCTACCTACTAGGAGATACAGGCTTGAGCGCAAGAATGTTTTTATATACCGGTAATTTTTAATGACTGCAGCGCGAATTTAAAAACCAATTGGACAACAAAGATTCCGTTTTTTTATCAGTTTTAATTCATTTACTATTCTTTTTTAATTTAAAATCTAGGGCTTACTAATTTGTCAAGATCCTGTACTTATAATTAGAAACCAAATGAGATCATGTTCACTATTGAATTGTTTACCAAAACAAGTTTACTTCACAACGAAGCATAGACTACCAAAAAGCTGTAGTACGTATATAAAGATAATATCCGCAGAAATGACTTCATGTTAGACAAAAACGCAAACGTACGGCTTGGCGGAGTGCCACTTGTAAGTTGTGAAACAATGTGCTTGCTTAGCAAACTTCCTAGCGAAGACGACGGCCGGACTCTATACTGCGGAGAATAAACTCTATTACTTGGACGCGGAAATTTATAACTGTTATTGTTTCGTTGACCTTGAAAGAAGATATACTGTTATTTATTTTACTGGCGCGAGTGACTGGCACCTGATAGTAAAAACAGTGAATGAATAGAGATAAGAAATGATGAAAAATAATCTCTCAACAGTCTGTACAGTTCTGTACAACAGGCCGTTGGAGCAGACAAGTGTTGGAGTGGAGACAGCGCCTAGGTAGACGTAGTGTTGGACGTCCTGCAGCACGATGGTCCGACGTCTTGAGAAAGGTGGCGGATAGCGGATGGATAAGGGCTGCTTGAGACCGGGCCGGTTGGCGCCTACTTGGGGAGGCCTTCGTTCAGCAGTGGACGGCGATAGCCTGAGAAGAGAATAGAATAGGCTGCACAACTCTGCCTAATTCTAACTGGATATGCACTAAGTGCAGCACGATTGATAGAAGATTATAAAAAGTGGTGGATGCGTAAAATGCGGGTTGGTCAGGTTCGGATAGTTTGACTTAAGATTCAACATATTTGGGGAGCCCTACGTTCAGCAGTGCACATCGATAGTCTGAGTACCGACTAACTGGTTGATACCAGAACACGATAATATAGCATTCAGTAGTTTTCGGTAATCAGAAATTAAGGAAGGTCTACTGCCTCTGAGATCTTAACCTTTAACTAGTGACGTGTAGTCTCACAGGCGTCGCGTGTTTTGCAAATTCTTAGAATTGACCACTTCTCCCTGCTTGCGGAGACCCAGCGTCTTAGTAGCTTTTGTTTTAGTGCTAAAACGACCATCGAAGAAGGCAAACGCGTTATCGGTTGTTTTACACTTAAGTAATACGAATTAGAAAATTGACCGTAGCCTATGAGGCTACATGTCCCTAGTTGTCATACAAATACTTTTACGATCTATTTCTTAATGTTTGGTTCAAAATGGCAGAAAACACTAGGAAACCTACCTCTCCTACGAATTCATCAAAAAATAAAAAAATACGAACATATGACCCATCGTTTAAAGAGGAATTCAATGTCCTCATGCTGGCTTCAGACCAATATGACCGTGAATGTGATATTGACGAGTTCTTGGTTTACGATCGTGAAATTTTACATCTTCGTGAAAGTGATCAAGATAAAGACCTAGAAGATAACATTCCAGAAGAGGACCGATAGTTCTGATGATGACCAGCCTCTTTCGGAATTACAAAGATCGAATTATTATTACAATGTTCTCGCCCTTTTTGCAAAAAATACCAATGATTTTATGCCAAATTGAGCGGGTGTCAGAATTTTTTGTTTTAGTTTTTATAAGTGGTTTTAATGTTTTTTTGTTGCCTCTAATATAAGATTTTAAGAAAAAAGTGTTGAATTTGGCATAGAATTTATATAAAGTCTATTAAAATCGTAAAAAGGATCTCATGTCAATTAAGGCTAAAAATTACCACTAATTGTTAATTATAGTTTTTTTTCTAAGTAATCATAAAAATGTGATTGAATTCATTTAAATTTGTTTTATTGTATACCAAGAGTTAAATACAAACACGATTTTAAATCATCCACATGCAATTTTGCCTTTTTTTTAAATTTCGAAGTAGTAGCCTGTGAGACGTCATGTCCCTTAAAGTGTTATAAATTTGTCATGTCCCTAGTTAAAGGTTAATCTTAAAATATTGAATAGTATGTTTATCATTGTTTAAGTTAAATATGTTTCAAATTTAACGTGATACACTTTTGGGACCTATATGGGCTGATGATGATGATGACACGATTGTGGGTCTGTAAAGTTAGTCTTATAATTTATAGTATTCCTATAAATATTCTGCGACGTCTTTCACAAATTCCTCCGAAATACTGCAGAGAAGGCCACATATTCTCAGTAATTTTGATTTCAAATTCTCATTTGCTAATACACGTACGTTAGTGCAAAGTGACCGCACATAACTCCTGGGAATCAAAGGAGCATTAATGTACAAGCTATCTAAGAGACTGTTGCGAAGATTACATAATGCTTTGAGGTTATTGAAAACGGTTTAGGTAGTTTGTATTCGCTTAATATTCTATAATGAATAACCCGGCACTTTAACGCTGGAGGAAAATATAGTAAGAACCGCCAGCCTTACAGTTCACTTTGAGAATCTTCTTGATTTTTAAAGTTCAACTACGCTAGGTAAGTGTGCTATTTTATACATTTTTGTTTCTTATTCTTCTCATAATTTCTTATTCCTTTTGATTCTTACTATTTATTCCTCAAGCATACTGAATACAGCACATCCCAAAAAAAATACTTAACATATATTTATTTGTTTCTTTATTTATTTACTGATTAGTGAGATAACATATATATTTCTTAGGTGTGTAGTCCGCCAACCCGCACTAGGCAAGCGAGGTGGACTAAGGCCTTCTCAATGGTAGAGGAGGAGGAGTAGGTATATGGGCTGATGATGATGATAATGGTGAAGATATTATTACAGGCCGTCATTTTATGTTTATCTGTCGTACCAACTTTGATTAATTGATTTCTCTGTCCCGATTCGCAACCTTTATATTATTTCTTACTCATTTGTCGAGTTATTATCATTAGCTTCAATGTGGGCGGTACTGTTGTATCATAAAGCAAAAGACGTAAAGGTCGTCCTAAAACAATGCGCTGTGTTTTCCCTGTACACATGTGTCAGGTAAACTTTGAGTACAGAGTCTTCAGTGTAAATATTAGAATTTATAGACGCTAGACAGATATATTTCAGGAAAAAGTGTTTTTTTGGCTGCTTTATCCTTCGTGTTATGGCCAGTGATGGCCTCGAGGTTTAGGCTCGTGGTCGAGAATCTCGGCGGTCGCGGGTTCAAACCCCAGGCACACACCTCTGACTTTTCGAAGTTATGGCAAAATCTCCAGAAGATACAGGCTATCTCTATATATATTAACTAATACTATAATAAAAGATATAACAATCAACCGACTATGTATCCAAAACACGAACATACGAGTATGTCTTTTAAAATGAAATAAACTCAGCCCCATTTCAGATCGCCATTCCCGTAAATATTTACCCTGCATTTTACGAGCATCTGGATAATAAAGCTGATTACGTATTGAACGCCGTACTCCGTAACCTTATTGGCCACAAAATAAAATGGAATTATTGATTCAGAGCAAGCAACCTTCGGGGTACCCGCAAAATCCCGAATACATTCGTATAAGACAAAAATAATAAAACGATTTTCGTATCGGTTCGCGAGTGGAGAAACTTTTAATAGGTCTATTTAATACGAGTTCGATTATTTGTTCGGAATCGAAAGCGAAAACTGGTCATTATCCGAAAAGTCTGAAACGCGACCCCTTGGGACACACGGACTTTTAAAACGTATGTGTAGTTTGAAACGTGAGGGATTTTATAATTTTTTTCATTAGTTATAATTTTCATTTGTGGCCATAGTTGTCTAGACACAAGCTAGCGAAAAGAGAGGCCGTGGTACGATTCTAGCACTTATACAAATGATCAACAAATGTTTTTGTTGGATCATGGAGTCTGTAAAAAAAAAAAAATAGGTGCCCACAAAATAATATTGGTATATTAGTGGGGGGTTAGAACTGTTTATGCAACTTTTGGATGTAATAATTATTTTCCTACGATCTCTCTCATAAGTATATATACGAAAGGACAAGCAGAGATGTACTTCTGCACTCACGCTATTATTGATTTTTTTGGTCAACTGTAACAAGAAGGCGAGCTTATTGTTGTTTTCCAGGCATATTTCCAGACTCGATGCTGCCAAGTATTTTATAATTTAAAAGAACATAACACTTTATCCGACCCGGGAATGAAACCCGGGACCTCCAGATTGCACGGCTCATTCGTGCCGATATGATTAACAATAATCTTAAAACTCATCCGTCACGCTCGTGTATCACAAAAACAAAAAGGGATTAACGAAAAGCGTCTGGGGTCCCGAAATCCATTAATTTAACACCTCAATTAACTGATTCGATTTATTGAATAACTTCGGACGTAAGGTCTTCCGTGATCCTTTCTGTATGAGCTCCACCATTAATACTAATATGGCCACTTGTCATTTTGGGACGTTTGGGTAATAAACTCAGTAATTAACTAGCATTTGTAATATTGTCTAAAGGACATTAAGAGATTTTCACGTTTTTCGAGCTCTATAAACTGTTGAGTTAATGGAGGTTGCCTAACAAATCTGTACAGGACAACTCAGAAAAAATAAAATTCTGAACCTAGTTTTGAAATCTTAATAAAGTCTATATTTGAGAAAGTCCAACTTCTTTTACAATAAGTAAATTATCAAAATGAATTTTCATAACATTAAGCAATTTAGGGACACATACCTAAAACGCACGAAACTTTCGAAACATGAAACTTAAATTAAATCATCAAGTCAGGAACAGTGCATGTAAAGTGGAATCGTGACAGATTACCCAACATTTGTCAGAAACAAAAATAAAGTATCTCATAAATTAACGACTTCAATTGTCACAGTTCGAAATGCGTACGAAATTTAATAAGAAGCATTAATTTAAATTCTGTACTCGCAAACAAAATTTCAAAATGTAAAGGCGAAATTAAAACGCGCCTGGCTCGTGTGATTTATATCTTTGAATAACTTTTGTAAATAAATTTGAATAATGGCAAAGGCCTTTCACTAGCTTTTGTTACTACGGCTTGGATTTCAAACGGGATCCAAAGATATAAATTTTGAGCAGATAAGCTAATAAGCCTAGGTGTCGCAGCGGGTAATAATGTTGTCACTATTGACAACGATGTTTAATTAAAGGCAATTGAACCAATAAAAACTCGTAACGACCTTAAACTCCAGGCACATCTCTGGCTTTTCGAAGTTATGGGAGTATTCCCAATGAATTATCACGTAATTTAACGGTAAAACAAAGCACCGTGAGGAAACTTGCACACCTAAAAATTCTTAACACTTTCTTGGGTGTGTCTCATAAACTGGACTAGGTCAGTGTGGTGGACTAAGAAGTAACCCGTCTCGGTTGTAAAGGAGACCTGTGCTCAATAGTAGGAAGTATATGTTGATGTCAAATTGAAACAATTATAATGAAAAAGATAAATTTTTAACCCACCTCAAAAGCAAGTTTAAATATATGGTCTTCAACTACAAAACAAGTGAAGTCCATTTTGTAGAAACATTACGCTATCCTTTCCCATATTTTACTAGTCCCCGGATGTGATACACTTTCGTTTACTGTACACCATAAATTATATTGAATATGTGGCAGAAATGTTTTATCCAAATATTTCTTCGAGAAAATGGGTTGGAATTTGCGAAAGTTTGTACATTTTTCTAGATAAGATTTCACAGTGTGGTACGAGACATATTTAACACCAAAAAATTTCATACATATTTACCCACAAAAGAATACACTAAATGACACTTATCTACCAGATCAGAATTTATCAACGGTCTAGGCCAGGAATTGAATGCATAATAAATAGCTCAAATACAAACATCATTTTATGAAATACGCGTGGTATTATTTATTAAATAACTATGAAATTCTTCGTTAGAACTCTAACCTATTTACGCTTACTCGTGATATTTTTGCTGTTAAGCGCAATAATTTATTAAAAATGCTCACAAGATCTTGAAAGTCATGGCTTAGGTTTTGAATTTACAAATTACAAAACGGTGTCTTGGTAAAGTTCGTTAACTTACCTCACCGCCATGACAATATATTATACATATGGTATTTATATGATATATGATATACCTATAGCATAATATGGCGCATGATGGCGTTGCGTTGTAAAAGGCAAATAAAGTAAAATTAATAATAAAGTACGAAGACATAAAAAAAATAGAAGCTCAAATGTAAAATTAAGTCAAGTGTAAAGAAATACGTAAAAGATGCAAAAACGTTACAAAAATAAAAAAAACTTCACAGACCATTAAATCCCGGTTCGGAATCCATGTTCAGCATTATAAATACCCTTAAAATTCACCCGACAATCTATGGCGCCTTATAGGGGGAAAGTGTTGACACAATCTTCGAAAGTGGAAAAATGAATTGACATAAAAGAAAAGGAATTGTTCAAATATTTCCCCAAGCTCAGACGGAGTCGAATTAACGTGACCTCTGCAGTTTTGTAGTATCGAACCCTTTCACCAAAATGAGGGGAAACAATAAGAAAATTGAATTGAAATTAAAAATGTCTGCGGAGATCTTGAACGATAAAGTGAGAGTGGATGAGAGTTCCGTGAGATATATTTCATTTATAGCCAGACAAACATAATTTATGCTGTTCATCATCAGCCCACATACATCCCATTGCTGGGCACGGGCCTCTACAAGTGAGACGGTTTAGGCCTAAGTCCACCACGCTGGCCTAGTGCGGGTTGACGGATTACAGACCTAAGAAATTCCTAATAAATTTTAGGTGTGCAGGTTTCCTCACAATGTTTTCCTTTACCGTTTAAGTACTTGATAATTCATTAAGAATACAAAAATACCTTCGAAAAGATATAATGGAGTATTTACGTTTACAGAGGAAGTCAATTTCTACGAATTAGCCTTTGTCTTCGACTTTGTCTGCGTGCATTCCAGAGAGATCGAAAAGATATAAAAATGTGCGTGTTATTAAAAGCTGCTGTTATTTATTTCATAACTTCTTAGGGACCTAACTTTACTGCATAAAATTGTTGCTTAAATTGCCGTTAGGAACCTGTTTCTTTCTATCGAAAGTTATCTAAATCACTCGTAAAATATTTTTTCGAGTTTAGATTATATGAGTCGCTCTTCGATATTCAATTTATTGTTGACAGGATTACCATTATAATCATCGACCTTCAATGAAGAAATAAAAACCAACGAGTCACATAGGTAGTTCAAACGAATACTAAGACAGTACGAGAGACGATACTTTTCAGTCTCACAAACACCCAGATCCGAAACAAACAAAAAACAGTGCGGGATCGAAACCACGGCCTGTCGTTTCACAAGCTGGTGTCTAGCCAATTGCCTCTATATATCTTCATTCTATTGAATGAAATAAATAAATAATAAATAAATACACCCAACAGTCACATACATAGTTGTAACCCCACATTAAGATACGTCTTGTGTCGTGGGAATCAGAAACTACGAGAGACTTTTCGGTCTCACAAACACCCAGACCCGAAACAAATATTTGTGGATCACATAACCATTTATCCCGGTGCGGGGATCGAACCCACAGCCTCTCGTTTCGCTGGTATCTAGCTAACTGCGCCACGGGATTGTCATATTCATAAAAAGAACATATTCGTATATTGCATCAACTTAAACTTTATTGTCTATCACAAACACAAATTACACTATAATATAATGTAAAAGTGCAGTGATGGCCTCGAGGTTGAGGCGCGCGGTCGAGAATTTCGGCGGTCAAACCCCAGGCACACACCTCTGACTTTTCGATGTTATGTGTGTATTCACAATGAATTATAACTTGCTTTAACGGTGAAGGAAAACATCGTGATAAAACCTGCACACCTAAAAAAAAGTTTTTAGGAATTTCTTAGGTGTGTAGTCCGCCAACCCGCACTAGGCCAGCGTGGTGGACTAAGGCCTAAACCCTCTCAGTTGTAGAGGAGGCCCGTGCCCAGCAGTGGGACGTATTTGGGCTGATGATGATGAAACTTTATTGTCCTTTCACGAACACAAAATGCACTATACTATAATGTTAAAGGGTTTTTCAATCAAAATCTTAGAGCATCAGTATTCAGTCCCCAATTCCCGTTCTCCAGAAATCCGTTCACGCTAAAAGTGCTGCGGGTGCAAATTCTTTCATTCACTCCACGAGCTCGCACATTGTGGGGCCGTTTCATTACACCGCCGCACTGATTGGACAGAACACTTCCATTTATAATCTTATATTACGTTTTGTGAAGAAATGCATATCAGTTACCTATTAGATATTCAATGTTATTGAGTTAAAAATACTGGAAATATTAGCTTTACCTTCGACATTTACTTGCGTAGAGTTTAGAAATGAGTACAGTGACAAATGGTTGTAGGTACAACAATTTTAAAACAGACATGCACGTCTTGTAATGGTATTACGGCAGCCTTAGTCCACTACTCTGGCCTAATACAAACATATTAATGTACATGTAAGGTATACACATAACTTCATCAGGATGGAGATCTTTTCATAGTTTTTTTTTATAGTCGCAACAGTCTACTGCTTGACCTACCATCACACTATATTCACCTAGTTCACCCAAAAATTAAATTACCTACATGCCTGCCTCGTGGTCTCGCGGCACAAGTACCTATGTGCTGTGCGATTTAGAGCTCCCGGGTTCGATTCCCAGTTGGGCAGGTGTTATTGTTTTTTTTTCATTAGGAAATTCTCAGTAGCAACACGGAGTCTAGTTATGTGCCCGAAAAACGGCAATAGGCTCGCTTCCTACTACGTTAAACTAACACATACCTGGCGAAATACGGGTGCAGAAATGCACTGCTGCCTACCCCTTCGAGAAATACGGTTATTATACGGTTATATTACGGAAGTAAGGTTATGTATGTATGTAATAAAATAACATATACGAAATCCAAAGCATTGATTTCTGTTCCGTCATTACCAACAGAATTCCTAAAAGCGGATACGGTTACTTTAGACATCAATGGTCCAAACACGAACGAAATTAATGACCTCTCCAATTGAATCAAAGGAAGGGCATGTCAACCATTTGTTGATGATAAACATCCTCCGAGCATAATTATCTATTTAAAAGTGCTGTGTGCGGAGATAAAGGGTCAGGGGATGGTTTACGGTTGACAGAATTTGGAAATAAGGGTTTATTATTATGTACCCTACGACATCAAAATTTAATTCGGTTTTTTTTATATCTTAAGTAACATATTCGTTACTTTAGAACTTAATAATAATTATTTACATACATACATATATAACCTCACGCCTGTATTACCCGAAGGGGTAGGCAGAGTTGCATTTCTGCACTCACATATCGCCAGGTTTTGTATCAGTCCCACGTAATAGGGGGCGAGCCTATTGCCGTTTTTTGGGTACAATTCTAGACTCCATGCTGCTATTGAGAAGTTCCTAATTGAAAAACCCAATAACACTTTGCCCGATCCGGGAATCGAACCCATGACTTAATGATAATTAAAATAATTATTTATTTATAATATTTTAAATAATCTTATTAAATGTTATTAAATAACTTCTTGTGTTAAAAAAACTATTATGCCAAAATTTTATAAGCCGTGATTACTGACCCCTACCCCAATAGGATACAGGCATAAAGGTTTCTAGTGTATATAAAACACTATGCTGACTTCATGAATGCCTAGTACACAAGCAGAATTAAGTACGGTGGAACTTACCTAATAACTTTTTGTTTTTTTTTTTCTGGCACGGCAAAGTGACTCCACTGTACCTGATGGTAAGCACAGTGGAGTCCAGAAAAATAATACCGACCAGCGAGAAACGATGGTCACCCGCTGGTCGACACAATCATGCCGGCCCGCACAAATGCTTCTTCAAGCTTCGCTTAAAGGATCCAGGATCATAGGAAAGAGGGAACACGTGAGCCGGCAAACTATTCCACAGCTTGATGGTGCGGCAAAAGATAATCTACTTCTACAACCTACGATCCTGGACAGATTTCTAGTGTGGGCGTATGCGTGGGATGTTATGTGTATCTTGTTCTACTTAGCTATGATATTTGTGTAATTTACACCCACTTTGGTGCCAAGTTATTATGCAATGACCTTGAGAAGGCATTGGAATAATTTTGGCAGTGGCTAAATTGCTTCCTTGAAATGCAAGCTGATTTATGAGCGCTTTTAAATCTTTTAAATTCATATTTATTATTTCAATTCAGCTTTATTACAAACTACCAGTACTAGTAGTGATGGCCTCGAGGTTTGTGCACGCGGTCGAGAATCTCGACGGTCGCGGGTTCAAACCCCAGGCACACACCTCTGACTTTTCGAAGTTATGTGTGTATTCACAATGAATTATCACGTACTTTAACGGTGAAGGAAAACATCGTGATGAAACCTGCACACCTAAAAGTTCTTAGGAATTTCTTAGGTGTGTAGTCCGCCAACCCGCACTAGGCCAGCGAGGTGGACTAAGGCCTAAACCCTCTCAATGATAGAGGAGGCCCGTGCCCAGCAGTGAGACGTATATGGGCTGATGATGATGATGATGAAATTCTCAGTAGCAGCACGGAGTCTGGAAATGTGCCCAAAAAATAGCAATAGGCTCGCCCTCTATTAAATGTGGGTGCAAAAATGCACCTCTGATTACCCCTTCGGGAAATACAGGTGTAAGATTATGTAGGCTAGAGAGGCTGTCACATACCTCTTGGCACAGTTGGCTAGAGACCAGCTTGCAAAACGCGCCACGGGTTCGATCCCCGCACTGAGACAAATGTTTTTGCGATCCACAAATATTTGTTTCGGGTCTGGGTGTTTGTGAGACAGAAAAAGTCTCTCGTAGTTATTGATACCCACGACACAAGACTCGTATCTTAATGTGGGGTTAGAACTATGTATGTATGTGACTGTTGGGTGTACTTATTTATTATTTATATATGTATGTCTCAGGCTACTTTTGTCATATCAAGAGTGGAGCTACATTAAGTTTTTTTTTTTTAAAGGAGGCAAACGAGCTGGTTAAATGATGTTAAGTGGTCACCACCGCCCATGAACACCCATAATACCAGAGGAATTACCGGTGTGTTGCCGGCCTTTGAGGAAAATATAGGCTCTCTTCTTGAAGCCCCTAAGACGTATCTGTTTGGAAATACCGCCGAGGCAAGCTGAATCCACAAAGATGTTTGTTCCACAAATACTATTCTTCTTCCTTACTTCTATTTGTTCTTCTCCTACTCGTCACTTTAGGATACAATTGTGACAGAACGGATCCATTTATCTAATTTCGTTGTAAATCACCGTCGAATTAGTGGAAATGGAGGTTCGTTCGCACACCGCCGGCACCGGACCGACACAGCGACGTTCCGGCCACTTGCCGGATACGTCTGCATCGCGTCCGGTCCCACGATTGCTATCGAATTTCAAATTTCAGATAGACTAGGAGCTAGATATCGTGGGCTATGAAATGATAGGAAAAAAACATCTCTACGTCAAGCTCTTGAATTTTTTGCGGCCCTACGTTCGTTTAGTATTATTAAATTTTGTATTATAAGAATGCATTCTTGATGTTTACTTGTAGGTTTGCATGTTGGATACGAAGAATTAGAGAGCAGCATGCGACCAAAAAGTCTCGGTTCATTTTGTTATAGAGTTTTAATTAAAATTCCTCAACACAGCAGTACAAGTCGACAAACTTTCCCATAAACAACAATGCATTCCCACTCAATTACGTCGAAGTAAAAAAAATATTCAAACCCTAGGTTTAGAAATGCACTCCCACAATACAACAATATAGTCGTGAGTAAATATTTAACAGTACATCTTTTACATGTTGTGTGTATTGACAATAAATAATCACTTGCTTTAAAGGTGAAGGAAAACATCGTGAGGAAACCTGCACACCTAAAAGTTCTTAGGATTTTTTTAGGTGTGTAGTCCGCCAATCAGTCCAGCGTGGTGGACTAAGGCCTAAACCCTCTCAGCTGTAGAGGAGGCCCGTGCCCGTTATCAAAAGCCTATTATATTATATTATATTCAGCCTATTATATTATATTAATAGATCATAAAAACCTTTGTTATTTCCTCTTCTAACCTAGTGAATACTCACAGCGACGGTTTAGCTATCTAGATTTGTCATCAAAGTGATTGTTGGCGGCGCTTCATCACACTCAAAAATTGTATACAATGCAAATACACAATGAATACAAAGCAATTTGCAACTGTCCGCCTAGCTGTGATAGTGTATCGCAACAAAACCACAGCAGTAACGAAATCGATTCGCCGCTTTGCATGTTTTATATTTTTCGTATATTCCGCTTTGTGGAGCCTTTATTTCGCTGTCTTTGTTTTATACGAGATTGATAACTAGATGGCTTATGAATATCATGGAATCGGGTTGTTCGTAAAATTTTGATAGTGGTTTGCTGGAATAAACTGTGCCTGGCCACGATTGAAAGTTGTTTTCTGGCTAGCGAAACCAAATTTAGATGTGGGGTTTGTTTCATGATTTTTTTAATGTCAATCATTTTTGTTTCTGTACAGGTGGATGTGGTTGTCTGATTTGGGTACGTTTGGATCTAATTCGTATATTATTTTGAAGTTTGAAGTTTTAATTAAATTGAATGTTGTTTTGTGATATATTATTTACACTTAGATGGTTCCAACTTTGTTCCATACGAATATAAATTATTTCAAAAATATATTGTACTATTTATAAATATGTAAAGAAAATATATTTCCTTTATTTTATTGTTCTTAATTATCTAGTAAAAACCTATGTTACACAAATGCTGACATAGATGGCGCAGTATGTACGCAATACGATTATTATATTATTATCTGTGGTACTAGTAGTTATGCTAAAGAAAAGGATTATAAATCTGTCAAAAACAAAGAACACGTAAAATTAGCGACACAGTGTTGAAAATTAAGGAGCATTTAAAAAAGGGAATTTTGAATCCAAATAATACACTTTAATCGTCGTTTCTTTGTTTTTACAGGTAAGATATAATTTTGTTGTTGGTAAATAAGTGTAAATGTTGCGTTTTGTCCTAAAATAAAACTTTGTTTTTACAGAGCAACACATGGTTATTATTTGGCCGGTATTCCCAACCAACACATTATAAATATATATTTTGCTTGTTTCAGACTAGCTTAATATAATTAGGTTTTTCCAATAGGAAATTCTCAGTAGAAGCACAGAGTCTAGAAATGTGCCCGAAAAACGGCAATAGGCTCGCCCCATATTACGTGGAACGAAAACTTTATTAGCGAATACTGGCGTTAGTTCATGTATGTACATACATATGTATGTTTTTTACTTACAACAGTAAAACAATTGCCACAAAAAATATTATCTAATGAATCCCCTTTGCTTGTCAAAGAAAATCGTTCTTATTACGCTCCTAGCAAATTTCATTCGGGCGAGTACTTAAGGTAAATAAATCAGATTGAACTCGATTTGAGCGAAGGAATTAGGGTTGACCAAGTAACGGTCTTGGAGGACAAATTAAGTTATCACTAAAACGATCAATTAGGCAAACGAAATTCCGAAGTGGACGACCCTACAGAATTTGTTATTGTTTCATGATGATGATTTAAATATTCATTCTTCATTGTTCACTGCACAACTATGCGGCGAGGGATCGAGAAGTTAACTTCGATTTTTGAAGCTGTACTTAAGTTTTCTTTAAATAAATGTTCTGCAATAGCATGGATTCTGGATGTGTACCCCAAACCGACAATAAGCTCACCTCTGTTACGTGTACCAAAACAACGATGGAAATTACTATAGATAATAAAAACATGCAGTTGTCAGTTTGGGACTTTCATAGCGATAAAGTATTAAACTCCAGTTTAATTATGTACTTACCGTAACACGCCTGTGCTGACACGTGCCTGCAAGAAATAAAAATATTTAATATGTCTGATTTCTGATCTGTGTTTATTTTATAATGAACGAAACACAACACTCACGCACGAGTATGTACACCTGAAGGTATAAGCGAAAGTGCATCCTTGCATTGTTTCGCCAATTATATTTAGTACGTGGTCTCGCGGCACAAGTATCCTTACTATCAAGTGCGATGTTATCCATGAAAAATATATTCACGTGTATATTAATGTACATAATATATCATTATCATCAGCCCATAAACATTCGTCCCTCTGCTGGACACGGGCCCCCTCTACAACTGAGAGAGTTAAGCGCTTAGTCCACCACGCTGGCCTCGAGCGGGTTAGCAGACTACACACCTAAGAAATTCCTAAGAACTTTTAGGTGTGTAGGTTTCCTCACGATGTTTTCCTTCACTGTTAAAGTACGTGATAATTCATTGTGAATACACACAAAACTTTGAAAAGTCAGAGGTGTGTGCCCGGGGTTTGAACCCGCGACCATCACTAATATAATCATGAACATGACTTGTTTATATCCAAACTAGCTGACTCGGCGAACTTTGTTCCGCCTAACAGCCGATTCTTTAAATATATTTTTTACGCCTCAGTTATTCCTTATTACATCAGCTATCTGCCAGTGAAAGTCCCGTTAAAATTGGTCCACCCGTTTCAGAGATTAGCCGGAACAAACAGACAGACAGACAGACAAAAATTGTAAAAACCATTATTTTGGTATATGTACCGTGTATACATCCATATGCATTTATAAAAAGTGGTTATTTTAATATTACAAACAGACACTACAACTTTATTTCTTTGGTAAAGATATAGATGTATAGAAGATATCATGTATATATAACTCCACTTCATTTGGCAAATAAGAACAACCCAATTGATCAAACAAGCAGTGCAGACGTTAATAAAGCGTATTTCGCAGCACCAAATCAAATATCAGAAGGCTTTACGCGCCGAAATTGGTGGCAATAAAAGATCGGTGAAATGAACCGGCCACGCTTTTGGTCCAAAAACTTTATTAAAATCTGTTTTGTAGCTGTTTCTAACTGATTAATTCTTTTCTGTGCATTTTTTTGTGTGAAATTAACTACAATAGAGTTGTGTGTGAAAATATTTTCTACGCACGATGCGAGACGAGGTGAAAACTCTTGGGTGATTTTACAATTTTTTTAAGTGAAAACTTCTTTAGCGCTGCTGTGCACTTTTTTTAGGATGGGTAATAAATGTTGAACTCGCATCAGATCACGTGACCCTGATCCATCGGTTTTTCCATTAGGAAATCGCCAGCAGCAGCTCGAAGTCTGGAAATGATACATACATGGCGAAATGTGGGTGCAGAAATGCACCTATGCCTACCCTCTCGGGGTATACAGGCGTGAGGTTATCTATGGAATTGTAATATAGAAGCGCGATGTATCGAGACACTTTTGGTGATATCGGGTTTGTTCATCAACGTTTAAGAAAATCGACTTTAGATGGTATGGTATTGAAGAATTATCTGACGATTTAACCACGAAAGAAAATATCGTGAGGAAGCCGCAAATTAAGAGCTCTCTACTAGGAATACCATAGGTACCTACACATGTGAAGTCCTCAAATCCGTACTGGGGCAGCGAGATGCATTAACGCCTTACCCCTCTTATTATTGAAAACCTGTTGTTGAAAAATACCCAAACTGATAATAAAAAGCTAGAAATTGCCGGAGGCGCACCGGGTGGCTGCGGAATTACTGTGGGCGCTTCTCGCCCACGTACCGTGGTCGTCCCATTTGGCGCGGAGATCGCCACCGGGGGGTTTTGGTCGGTATGCCGGCTTAGGGATTTTGTTAGGGACCCAGCCCGGCAGTAACATCTGCGCGGACGTGACGTCACCGCACGCCGGGCTGGAAGGCCGGTGACCCCGACATACGATTCCTACTCCCCCCCCCCCTCCCCCAGGGCTGGCGGGAAGTAGGGCCATAATTAGCTTTCCCCTCGAAAACAAAAAAAAGGTCCTTTTTTTACACAAACAAAAATCCTGCCGTTCTTACATTAACTAAGCTGTCAAGTATAAGTTCTCTTTGATATAAAAAAAATAAATAAAATAAATACACCCAACAGTCACATACATAGTTCTGACCTCACACTAGGATACAAGTCCTGTGTCGTGGATATCAGAAACTACGAGAGACTTTTCGGTCTCACAAACACCCAGACACGAAACAAATATTTGTGGATCACACAAACATTTGTCTCGGTGCGGGGATCGAACCCGCAGCCTCTCGTTTCGCAAGCTGGTGTCTAGCCAACTGCGCTACGGGGCTGTCGAATGTACATATATTTGCCTTTTCAATACACAACTTTAAGTTATCTTTGAAATATACTCGTATATTTGCCTTGTCGAATTCATGCAAGGGCTGTCTACACAAAAGATTCGACTTAGTCTATTGTCAACTATTATCGCCCACACAAATCTTTATAATTCCATACATGTGTAAGACTAAGTTTGTGTTTGTGGAGAGTTTATCAGCGTCTGACACTCGTGTTAGACAAAACGCGTTTTCACTCCATTGTCGCGTTCAAATGGCCTTTGTTTTTGAAATTAAGGCTGTTCGAACTGATTGTGCGTCTCGTTCACACTTCATACGTGTGATAGCGACAGTGAATTGAGAATATGTTTATGCTTTGTTCTACATTCAGACTTCTGTTCGGTAAGTCTCTGGTGATTTTATTTAATTACCTATTTATAAACGTTCTATTACGGGCCATTGAATTATTTTAAGGCATTTATGGCCGAAACTGAAACGCTACTTAATCTGAGGGCAACTTATATTTAAGTGGCTGTTATAATTTAAGCGGTATATACTTAAAAAATGGCATGTAAAAGAACTTTTTGTGGTAATGTTGCCATTTATGGTGATTTAAGTGGGAATTAGTTAATCACATTCTTAAAACCGATAAATGATGTTTCAGTTTACCGCTTAAATTATAACAGCCACTTAATTATAAGTCACCCTCAGATTAAGTAGCGTTTCAGTATTCGGCCATTAGTCTAACACTGCGGTTTTATGCTCGGTAGACCTTACAGAACTTAGATTTTTTTGCATAGAATTCTTAAATACATTTATTGCTTTCGATATTTTTCTACACCTTTACATTGTGTGTTTCTTATACCCTTGTATATGTACATTACCACCACAGACCTTGTATTGAAACTAGTTAGCATATCCTCCTTCCTTCAATCTTGTTACTTGTTATAAGGCCTGAGGAAGATGGTTTCGTTGTGTTAAATGATTCACACAACATTGACATTCGTAATTACATGGCAGATTTTTCTACTCAAAGCTAACGATAACTACAAGAAAATAAGGCTGAAAGCGCAATTAAGAAATGTAATAATATAAAATAAATGGATAGCCCCGTGGCGCAGTTGCCTAGATACCAGCTTGCGAAACGAGAGGCCGCAGGTTCGATCCCCGCGACAAATATTTGTGTGATCCACGAATATTTTGGGGTCTGTTTGTGAGACAGATAAGACTCGTAGCTAGATACCCACGAAACAGGCCTTGTATCCTAGTGTGGGGTCAGAACTATGTATGTGACTGTTGGGTGAATTTTTTCTTTTAATTTTAAATGAACATACAGCAAGTGCATTATCCAAATCATTTATGAGTAAAAAAGTGACTATAGCCATTCTATCCCGATGTATTTCTTTGCAAAAAATGGCCACATTAACTGAACGCATATCATCGAGTGTCATAAAGGTTGTCAGTTCATTGACATTCGTAATAACATTTCGTCTAAAAATTGAGAATCAAATGTTATTTTCAAGTTCGGTTTCGTGATGAGATACTTTATTAATGGTTCAGTGTCTGAGGATTAAACAATTAATTGCTTTTGCCACCAAAAAACTTTTGTTATATGTTCGTCACTTTTTTTATGGTTAATGATTAAAATGATTCATTATAAGCTTGCAGTATAATAAATATTCTTTTTTGGGATCGAAATATTGCCGTATAAAAAATATTTTTAAGCAAAAGTAAAAATTACATGGTAAATGAAATTAATTAAAAAAACATGATATGACTGAATCTAAATGATGTGTATATTTTTTTTGGGATTCATCAAACCATTTTCATATAATTTACTGCGTACTTTGTATGCGGTACGTTGATTTCCACTGGATTTATAAAAAAAAATACTAAATCGTATCATCATCATTACCGCATATACGTCCCACTGTTGGGCAGGAGCCTTCTCTACAACTGAGAGGGTTTAGGCTTTATTTTATTTATTTATTTATTTAACTCTTTATGGTACACGTTCAAAATCATACAAAAAAAATAATACATATATAACATAGAGAAAGGTACAAAAGGCGGCTTTATCGCACATGGCAATCTGGTGTCAAATAGTATACATTGTTTTATTTTATTGACCCATTATGAAGTCAACTCAGACAAACTCCCAGACAGAAGCTAGCATTCTTTCTCTCTCGTGAATTAACCTCAACATCTGACTTAATAATTCAAGTAACCGGACATAATACTGCAGAAACAGGTCCCTAAATATCCGGCATATTTCGACGAGCTCAATATCAGGACTGCCAGACGGTCCGACACAGAATTAAAGGGCTAGACGGGAAGTAATCAAGAGCTGTCAGCCGACGCGTCCCCTCAGCCCCTCTGAGATGGGTGCAGGGTACAGGTATCAGGTAATGTAAGCGGGTATTAACATACCATTTATATAGATTTGCATGTTTTTATATGAAATATTATTAAGAATTTGGTATCATGTACTTGTAAAAATGAATTTTATTTAACTGTGTTATAGAGGTCTTGGGTTTGATTCACGGCTGTGACAATGTGTCATTTGGATATACTCAGTAGCAGCACAGAGTCTGGGATTGCGTCCTAAAAGTCCAATAGGTTCACTCCATATTACTAGGGACTTGAGTAACCTGGATACAGATATGCACTACTGCTTAACCCCTGTGCAATACATACATATACATACATACATTCTACGAATGAGGTTAGCAGAGGTGCCAGGTAGGTGCCATATTTGGCCAGGCATGAATCAGTCCCGCGGAATAGGGTGCAATCCAATGCCGTTTGTCTGGCACGTTTCTAAACTCCATACTGCTATTGAAGAATTTGTAATGGATTCCTAATACCTAGTCGTAACTTAGCCCCAGAAAAATGCCCCGAATCGCTTGATCTCACTAGTGGTGGGCGATTATGAATGATGTTGATAATCGAATTACCTACTAATATATACTAATGTTAATATAATCGATTATGAAATTAGTCATCATCATCATCAGCCCATATACGTCCCACTGCTGGGCACGGACCTCCTCTACAACTGAGAAGGTTTAGGCCTTAGTCCACCACGCTGGCCTAGTGCGGGTTGGCGGACTACACACCTAAGAAATTCCTAAGAACTTTTTAGGTGTGCAGGTTTCATCACGATGTTTTCCTTCACCGTTAAAGTACGTGATAGTTCATTGTGAATACACACATAACTTTGAAAAGTCAGAGGTGTGTGCCTGGGGTTTGAACCCGCGACCGACAAGATTCTCGACCGCGTGCCTAAACCTCGAGGCCATCACGACTTGTCATGTACATTCTCCTAATGGGGTTGGCAGAGGTGCACCCATATTTGGCCAGGTATGAATCAGTGCCACGGAATAGGGTGTAATTGAGAAATTCCTAATGTAAAACCCAATAATATCTACTTTTCCCGACCCCAAAATCATGCCCGGGACCGCTTGATCTCACGGCACATACCTGTAATAAAAATACTAAGTCGATAATTCCGTCTCCAGTATTTTATGTTGTAATAGACCATCAGAAACTACGAGAGACTTTTCGGTCTCACAAACACCCAGCCCCGAAACAAATATTTGTGGATCAGACAAACATTTGTCTCGATGCGGGGATCGAACCCGCGGCCTCTCGTTTCGCAAGCGGTATCTAGCCAACTACGTTACGGGGCTGTCAAATTATAGTCGCAAAATTGAATTTCTCCAATGGTAATTGAACATTTCGAAGCCAACAGTATCAAAATCAGTTTGTTGCTCATTCGTCTAGCGCTTGATAACGCTAATGAAATAATAACATTATTTCAAGTTATTAGTTAGTTCGTATTTATACAGATGTTTAAAGGAACTTGGGTTTAACTAATAATTTGAATTGTTATAAATAGATTTCATCTGTATTGGAGTGATTTAGAAATTTCTACTCTGGGTTTAATGGGCTTAACATATCCTGAAAATTCTTGTTTTTTTATTTATTATTAAAAACTTTTAAATATAGTAGTAGCCATACGAAGCTGTCTTTCGCCGTCAAAGTGGGAGATAATAAATTTGAATAAATAAGCGAAACATTTTACAACCACAAATACATTATTGTTAAATATTTTCTCACGAACACCGCGGATATATGGATAACCGCGGATGAACTGGCGGACTAGCGGATAATACATATCCGATAGGTGTGACCGCGACCTTTTATAACATATTCCAAATAAAATGAATATTTTATTGGATGCGTAGGAATATATATTTTTAATGTCGATAGATATTTTAAGAGCTTCAAAGTATGAAAATATATTTTTTTTATTAAATTTAAGCGTGCTGCTTTTGGTTATAGAAAGTTACACGAATAATTGTATGTTAAGTTGATAAAGTTTGTAACTAGTTTACTGGTTGGTCCCGTGATTGTCCCGCGTTGGGTGAAAACGTCTGGGTTCTATAACAGGTTCTTGCTAAGTATTATTGGATGTTACCATCGGGATATCTACATTAGTATAACTAAATCTATAGACGATCACGAAAAACGGCAAACATCTCCGAAAATTCTTGCGTAGTTTATCGTTAATCTATACAAATTTGACAGCCCCGTGGCGCAGTTGGCTAGACACCAGCTTGCGAAACGAGAAGCCGCGGGTTCGATCCCCGCACCGAGACAAATGTTTGTGTGATCCACAAATATTTGTTTCGGGTCTGGGTGTTTGTGAGAGCGAAAAGTCTCGTAGTTTCTGATACCCACGACACAAGACTCGTATCTTAATGTGGGGTCAGAACTATTTATGTGACTGATGGGTGTATTTATATATTAATTTATTTAAATATTATAAAACTAAAAAGTTTCTTATTTTGGTTGATCGCGACGATGCTAGGATCTACTGATTTTTAATGAAAAAATATTTTTGTGTAGTCCATTTATCAAAGAGGCTATAGGATAACTATCAACATGTTACAACCGATAGAAGAGGAGCAGCAATCAAAATTGTGGCAAAAACAGGATAAAAATAGTTTGGAATCGAAAGTTTCGCAAGCTGAGTATCTGGTAACAGCTCAATTTAATATAAATCGAATGTTTTATAATAAGGTGCTCCATCGTTTTCCTAT
This sequence comes from Hemaris fuciformis, assembly GCA_907164795.1. Classification (NCBI taxonomy): domain Eukaryota; kingdom Metazoa; phylum Arthropoda; class Insecta; order Lepidoptera; family Sphingidae; genus Hemaris; species Hemaris fuciformis. The sequence goes on from OU015454.1 coordinate 6,667,903, forward strand.
TAATATATTCCCTGCAAATATGATCCCAAGAATATTTGGACCACATATTTTGTATTGTACAGAGTACTTGAAGCGCACATACAAGAAAATAATAGAAAACGCGTGGACGCATTCACCGGGTCAATAGTTTGAAATAATTATGTTTCTGTTCTCATTTGAGTTTGTACGATCCTGGTTTCTATGCACGGTCCATGAAGTTTGCGTGAAATCAAAGAGCTTTTTCGACAAAAGGCATATTTATTAAATGTATACTAAAGATTTTGTTTCTTTATTGTGTAGTATGCTTCAAGAATATATCCGTTGGAGAGTACTTATTAGACGAAGGTACTTTATTATAAATTTCTGTGCGCATAATAATCTGTAAAAAGAAATATACTCCGTGCTGCTATTGTAAATTTCATAATAAAAATACCCTAATAATTTGCTTGGTTCGCGAATCGAATTATGGCCTCTAAATCGCACAGTGCAGTCATATTCCATTGGGCCAGTGAAGGAGAATACCATAAAAAAGATATCAATGCACTCCTTGTACACAGTAAATTGCTTTCACGCCTAATACCTTTTTTAAAGAAGAACATTTATTCGACATATTTCTTTCGTTTGACAAATATTTACACACATACGTAACCTCACGCCTGTATTCCCCGATGGGGTAGGTAGAGGTTAAATTCTGCGCCCACATTTCGCCAGGTATATATCAGTCTCACGTAATAGGGGGCGAGCCTATTGCCGTTTTTCGGACACGATTCCAGACTCCGTGCTGCTACTGAGAATTCTCTAATGGGAAAACCCAATAACACTTTGCCCGACCCGGGAATCGAACCCAGGACCTCTAGATCGCACGGCACATACTTGTGCAGTGTTGTCAGGCAGTGACAAATATTTTTTGAAAGTAATCTTTCATCCGTTCTCTCCACTTCTTACAAGTCTTAAAGAATATTCAATCTTCAACTCTTTATGTATCTATAAGAAAATCCATGCACTTTAGTACGGGAAGAAGCGCTCCATCTAATCTTTGAGCGTTCAAAGCGAGCGCTTTTTGTTAACTGCAGAACTGGATTAGATTGTACTACTTTAGATTGGTTGTATTTTTCTCTTGATTAGGTACATTTTTTTATTATATTTGAAATAAACTCAGAGATTATAGGCTTAGAGCTGATTCTTGGCTTAAAAATGACTACCGATTGATTGCTTATTTGGTCTCGTGGCACAAGAATGCGTTGAACGATCTGGAGGTCCGGAGTTTAGTTCCCTCATGTTAACTTCCTATCTATTTCTATTATTCCAATTCTCAGTAGCAGTATGATGTCTAAAAATTGCCTGAAAGACGACTATAGGCACAAATAATGATAAATGACAGCCCCGTGGCGCAGTTGGCTAGATACCAACTTGCGAAACGAGAGGCCGCGGGTTCGATCCCCGCACCGAGACAAATGTTTGTGTGATCCACAAGTATTTGTTTCGGGTCTGGGTGTTTGTGAGACCGAAAAGTCTCTCGTAGTTTCTGATACCCACGACACAAGACTTGTATCTTAGTGTGGGGTCAGAACTATGTATGTGACTGTTGGGTGTATTTATTTATTTAAATAAAATATATCAATTCTAAAAATATATTTATTTGGTATCATTTGTCACGTTCAGATGTACAGATTTTTAAATACCTATTATATTTAAAAAACTAATCTAAACGCACCAAGCTGTTATTAGGAATAAAATTTTATATTTTTCGAAGCAAATGACCTTTTTCAACGGTCGCCGTCGGAAATATTTTAGTCTAATTTGTTGACCCCACTTTGTGGTCGGCATTGCAGTGCAGTCCTTGAAGCTTTGAATGACGCTGCCAGCGGTTTCTTTTAATTAATATTCCTAACTGCAGAGTGACTAATAATTACAACCGATCTTGAGTTAATGAAGTGACCTCATTTCATGAATTCTCGGTTGAGCTCGGTATTAATAGTATAACCCGCTGCGGTTTTGTCGAGAACCGAGGTTTCGTCTAACTATTTGATTCGTTTAACATTGTCTTTCACTGTCTCATGATCATGCCATGCCACTGGTCTTGAATGAATTGTTGCCAATCCCAGGACGGTTTAAGCATTTCCATACAGTAGTAACGGAGAATTTCCTATCGAAAAACACGTCTTAAAAATCAGGCCGGTAAAATTTGTACCAATTTTTTTGAGGAAAAAATTATGCTTAATTTTTATTTCTCACACATCAACATACTCTCATGACCTATTTCTGAAATCACACAAAAACAAACGTAAAAAATATGTAATATTTAGAATACAACAAGAAACTTGTTTGTAGAACCATACACGTAGGTCCGTACAATCAAGAAACAATTCCTTGGTTGCACTCTTTGTCCAGTCCGAGCGTCCGACGCCGAAGCGAAGCAGTAATTAGTTCTTTTGACAGTGAATCCTAGATATAGCACAAGGAATTCAAAAGAAATTGTCAGAAAAAGCCGAGCTCCCTCAAAACCTGTTCGAGATAACAAAAGATGCACTGTGGGCGCTGGCTTTCTTTGTGATACTTGTCAAATTTCTTAAGACACACGAATAATAAAGCGCTTTTGTGGATCGCAGGCCTTTCTCAATGTGATGTAGTACACGCAGAATAGAATGGACGTATCTTGGACAGTTAAATGGAGCCACTGTGTCGTTTTGGATATTGGTGTTCGTGGAGATAAAAAACAAAGGAATTGTCAGTAACGGACATTTTCCATTTTCAAATTTTTGTGAGGGTAATAGAGCCGAGAGTGAATGCGAGTTGGAAGCTTGTTGAATATCATGGTGGAAACGAAAATAAATTAAGAAAATTTTAAATATTGTAAACAAACAATACCGCGTATGATACTAAAATTTAACGACCTATTTTAATTATGTTTCATGGGCTCTATTAGGTAATACACAACATCGATTTTATGAGGAATAACACATTCTTGTGCAATGTGCCTTCAACTTATAAGAATTGAGTTGCTGAAGAGAAAGATATAAAAAATATTGATTACATTTATTTTATTCAATCAATTTTACACTTTATTGCGAGAGATCTGATCCAAGAACTATGTTTTTTATGCTTTCTTACTTCATATCAATTGTATGCAACTTTAGAAGCAAATTTTAAATATATATATTTTTTACTTTTATTTTCAACTAAATGCTAAAAGAGCGTCTTTATTGCGGACAAAATAAAAATATGAAGGATTACAATTCATAGTACATTTGAATTAAAGCTACTATAAAGAATGAACGGTGTAACGACAAATAAAATTTGCAATTTGCTGGTGGTAGGTAGGATATTCGTATCCGCCCGGATAGCGTGGTCGCTATACGGTCGTCCGTACACAGGGCGTAAAACCCGCCATAGTGGCACATGCAAGTGTGCCGCGTTCCGGGATCAGCCAGTGTATATCCGGTTTTCGGGGGGGCTTCAATCATGGTGAAAGGATGACCGTGCCGGCATTTTTTGGCCGGTTTCTCGCGGTCGGTGCTTTGTTCACCATGGTATTGGTCCCCCAAACTTCTGCACAAGATAGGTGAAGACGTTTTCGGCCGGCATGATTGCGTCGACCAACTGGAGATCATCATCTCTCGCTGGTCGGCACTTTTTCTGGACTCCACTGACACTTACCATCAGGTGCAATGGGGTCACTTTGCCGTGCCAGTATAAAAAAAAAAAGCATTTTTCCCACCCATATTGCACTTCACTAAACTTCCACAATCACGAATTCAACGCTGCACATTTTTTAGCTTATTTTTGTTATAAAAACATATTTTATTAAAACTCCGAAATAAATTTTCATTTCCAACCGAACCACATGAAATATTCTAGTATTGTTCTAAATATTTAAAATTTGCTACGTATTTTTTTTCTCTTTTTTGCGATGAGTGTGTGTGGCCAGTTTTATCGAAATGATTTCAACATTTAAATGTACAAACTCTTTGCATTGAAATCTTTTGTGTGGTATTATTTTATATGCGATAGTATTGATGTAAGTAGAAAATGTTACAGATACTACGGCCGAAGTGTTAGAATTTATGTAGTACTAATCAGTTTTGGTCATTATCGAAAACCTCGGAAATTATCTAAAAATCTAAACTGTAAAAATTTGACGTTAATTCCTTTTTACAGAGAAAAGTCAATCTCACCCAACTCATACGCATCATTGTTTTAATCGTGTGGTAAATTTCGGGTATTCCTATTATTTAAATTCATTCTCAAACGATTATTTTTTGATATATTCGATAAGCACGATGCTATCCAAAGAAGTGATCATTTAGCAAAAAAAAAAACTCGACTCATTCCACCCAGAATAATCATTTCAGTATTGTAACATTTTTTATCTAAATAACTAAGTTAAAACAAACTTAATATTCAACAGAATAGAGATAAAAACTTCAACGTAAATTAGATGAATAGAACGCTGTGGAAATTTTAACGGCAAACATAATTCGCCGAATCCATAATTCAGGTTTGTTCCGAGAGTTTTTTCTAGTGTGTCTCTTTCATTTCCCATTTATACCGCATTTCTTTGGCCGGTTTAATTTAAAAAGTTGGATTGATGCGCTGCCGGCGAATCCACTGTTTTCGTACAATGTTTAGCTTTTGTATTACCTGTACATTCACGTCAGTAAATAAGTTTTCTTGTTCTCGTTATGTTGAGTCGTAAAATATATTCAGTTGCTATTCTTGAATTTTTGAATAGGTAATTAATAATAATAAATAAATAGACCCAACAGTCACATACATAGTTATGACTTCTATCCTTATTTACATTCCACAACAGATATATGCTTGAAACAAGACGAGCATCCGACCAGATTCATGGGTTTCATGCTTAAGGTGTGTAAAGGAATTAATTTTTTGGACTCCACTGTGCTTACCATCAGGTACAGTTTGCCGTGCCAGAATAAAAAAAAAACAAACAAAGATGCGCCAGATCTGCATAATGAGTTGGTTCGACTTTACACTCCAAACAATTATCTTCGTAACAGAAGATACAGGTTATTGGCCGTGCCCCTCGCTCCTTTTCTCCCATACCGCGAGTTCTAAGCTGTCTCAATGCTCTGATGGAAACCAACCCGGACTGTGATCTTTTTGCGGATACATGGCCGCAAGTAAAGTATAACAGTCTCAAATATTGTGAAAGTGTTACTTAGTTTTATTTACGATTGTACGAGGGCAGTCCGATAAGTACTTAGCCTCACCGCCCGATGGCACCACTATCGTAAGATAAATTTACCATCATGTAGCACATCTTCGTAGACGGCTATTGTCAAAATTTCAGCCGAATTGGATTTGTAGTTTTGTTTTGACCGCGTGTGTAAGCGGACGTGTCCGCGGATTTTCGAAAAATGGAAAAAGAGCAATATCGGCCGGTGATTTGATTCTTGTTTTTGGAAGGGAAATCGCGCAGCGATATCAAAAAGCGCTTGGATGCTGTTTACGGTGACTCTTCTCCTTCAATGGCGACCGTCAAAAATTGGTTTAACGAGTTTCAACGTGGTCGCACGTCAGTTTTTGATGAGCCACGCCCAGGTGCCCCAAAAACGGCTACCACGGAGGATAACGTGAGAAAAGTCCCGATCTTGTATTGGCAGACCGCCGATTGAAGGTGCGCGAGATAGCTGAGACAGTAGGCATCTTAAAAGACCGCGTGGGTCATATCCTGCATGAAATATTGGGCATGAGAAAGCTGTCGGCTCGATGGCTGCCGCGTTTGCTCACTTCGGACGACAAGCGCATCAGTGACACAACTTCAGAGCAGTGTTTGACACTGTTTAGGTGCAATCCGAAGGGGTTTCTGCGTCGTTTCGTGACCGTCGACGAAACATGGATTCACTGGTACACACCAGAGACCAATAAACAGTCGAAACAGTGGACTTTACCCGGCGAATGTGCTCCGAAGAAGGCGAACACTGTCCCATCGGCCGAAAAGGTGATGGCCACCGTTTTCTAGGTTTCACAAGGTGTGATTTACATCGACTACCTGGAGAAGGGCAAAACGGTCACAGGGCTCTACTATGCCGAACTATTGGGCCGATTCAACGCTGAATTGTAGAAAAAACGGCTCCATTTGGCGAAGAAAAAAGTGCTCTTCCACCATGACAACGCACCGGCTCACACCTCCGCCGTCGCAACGGCCAAATTGGTCACATTAGGCTACGAACAGCTGCTCCATCTACCGTATTCTCCAGATTAGGCCCCGTGTGACTTCTTTTTGTTTCCAAACTTGAAAAAGTCCGTCGCCGGACAGAAATTTGAGTCGAATGAGGAGGTTATCGCCGCCACGGAGGCCTACTTTGTAGACCTCCAGAAAACGTTCTTTTCAGACAGCTTAAAGAAGTTGGAGCATCGCTGGGTCAAGTGAATCGAGTTGAAAGAAGACTGTGATGAGAAATAAATCGCCACTTTTCCAAAATTTTCGTTTTTCTTTTGTAGGCTAAGTACTTATCGGACTGCCCTCGTATGTTTGTTTTTTGTTTTGTTATAGTTATGTTTTGCTTGTTTTTATGCGATATATTTTATTTTATATTTAATTTGTATATTGTAATTTGAGTATTGTATTATGTATATAGATGTTTTAGAGTTCTTCGATATGCGTAAATGGTATTAACCGTATATATTGAAGTAAAAAAAAAAAAAAAATTACTGCACACTAAGATGTGTCGTGTATCGTGTGATGTATCGTGGGTAACAGAAACTATGAGAGACTTTTCTCAATCACACCCAGACCCGTAACAAATAGACATCAGTGGCGGTACTTCCATAGAAGCCCAAAAGCGTTACACGTTAATAATAATAATAAATACACCCAACAGTCACATACATAGTTCTGACCCCACACTAGGATACAAGTCCTGTGTCGTGGATATCAAATACTACGAGAGACTTTTCGGCCTCACAAACACCCAGACCCGAAACAAATATTTGTGGATCACACAAACATTTGTCTCGGTGCGGGGATCAAACCCGCGGCCTCTCGTTTAGCGAGCTGGTGTTTAGCCAACTGCGCCACGGGGCTGTCAAATAGTAATAATAGTGTTATGTTTAGTTAATATAATTCTTTATTGAGGCTTGTGGGGTCAGGATATTCTAATTATATGTCAGAATTATTTTGTTAAATAAATATTTAAAGCCTAAAGATCATTATTCGGAGATGTAAGACAAGCTGGGATTTCGGGCTTCCATGGAAGTACCGCTACTGATATACACATGTATGTATGTATGTAGATCACTTGAACATTTGTCTCTTGTTTCACAAGCTGGTGTCTAGCTAACTGCGCTACGATGTTGCCAATTAATTAATTCATTTTTCTTCCTTGGCCAAGTAAATTTTATATTAGGATCTAGGTAAAAATGTTTATAAATAAAACAAAAAATCATTAGGTCATCATGGTGACCTAACCCACTTTAGTTGTGGCCCGTGCCCAGCAGTGAGGGGTTTATAGGCTGATATGGATATCACTCAATAATAAAATAATCTTCTTCCACCGAGGTGGCTTGAAGGGTCTATGTTCCTTCTTCAACCATTCAAAAACTAGTTTTCCGCTTACACTGGACTTTTAGTTGACAATCTTTTTATGAACATCTTACTTTCGTGCAGGACTTATGTAATAAAAAAAAATCTACCACGAATTTACGTTAACCCTTCCTCCGCTCTTACCTTTTTCACTTAAAGGAATAGCTAGGGTCCACCTAAATGAGTCACAAAAAATATGTTATGACCCAACACACATACAGGTACTAACAATGTCGGCTCACAAAGATTTATGCCCTTATTATGACATACCCTTATGAAGGAGTTAACCGGACAGTGAAGGGACATCTTACATATCGATACCTTTTGAAAGATAAGGCATCAGGAATTCTGGTTAACAGTGACATAAAATCTGAGAAAGATTTGATTACATCTTTGTTATTGATTATCATCATCTTCATATCGTCTTACAGCGTATATCTTTATTTTATTTTTTAAATAACGCGAAATTTCCAAAAGGAGACTTAATTTGTTTCATTCATGAGTGTTTATTTAGTAGAAATTATGGGCATCTTTTTTTTACTCTCCGAGTTTTGATGAAATTTTACCTAATTTCTTTAAGTACCTACTATGTAAAGGTAATCTTACCTATTGCCGCATTTAAAACATAAAATACGTTTTCTCTAGACTTTGGAAATGGGTCCGAAAACTCGGGGCGTAATCACAGCTGAACCTTTGAGAATTGCACCTCTGCCTATCCCCCTAGAGGATATATGCAGAAATCTGTGTATCTTAATCTTATTGAATGCTTTCTAAAGTTAATAGGCACCATATTCACCGCTGAGCACGGGCTTTCTCTACAACTGAGATAGTTTAGACCTTAGTCCACCACGCTGCCCTAGTGCGGGTTGGCGGACTACACACCTAAGAAATTCCTAGGAACTTTTAGGTGTGCAGGTTTCCTCACGATGTTTTCCTTCACCGTAAAGTAAGTGATGATTCATTATGAATACACACATAACTTTTAAAAGTCAGAGTTGTGTGCCTAGGGTTGGAGCCTGCGACCGCCGAGGTTCTCGACCGAGCGCCTAAACCTCGAGACCATCACTACTTATCAATTGAAATTCTGATTTCTACCATATACCAGTCACAATAAAACCTTCATATTGATATTTCTCGACACCGTGACGTCACTATCTACATATTATGTTAAATTTGCCCTAAGGTGGCCCTTAAGGGTTTACGAGACGCCGTAATCCTCGCAACATGTAGCCGCTGCAATATCAATGATATTGCATTTTTGGCCCGCACATGTTACTCATCAAATCGCAATGTACGAGAGTTTTATAAACATTTTAATGGTTTTGTATACAATGACGTATATCTATGTACGTAACATTATTTTGCGCTAACAAATGCTTCAGTGCATGACAATGGTATTGACATGACAATGCCGTAAAATATTATAGTAGTTTTCGAGTTATAAATTTTTGATACTGTTAGAAATATTGCGGTCGATTTTGAACAAGCTGAAAATATAACGTATGTATTTAATATTTCAAAATATATTCGGTGTAGACATAAAATAACCTAATATGCACCCTCATTAAAGAGAATCAAAGTTAGATAGAGGAGAGTAGACGATATAGAAAGCTGATATAAATAAACATAAATTCACGCCTGTATCACCAAGAGGATAACTAGAAGTGTACCACAACCACGTTATGTCAACTGTATTTTTAGATTCTACGCAATTAAATTAACGTAATAGAAAAGGTAATTGACGCTCTTGGGCAAAATTTATAGCGAATCTTACAAGTGGAAAAACCCAATATTACTTTGTCCGACTTAGTAAATCTTAAAAAATATTTTTAATTTAAAGTTGTTTTTGTATAATCACGCACACATTTTCAACTACAGAACCGGTTTTATTACTGTAGCGCAGAGGTTCCCAAAGTTTTTTGTTTCATAGACCACTTTCAAAATTTACTACCAAATTTCAAATCTCAAAACAAAATTACAAGTAACAGTCGCTGAGCTTCTTAAAATACTATCTGCCTACATTGATAGAAGAAGTCAAGCCAACATTTTAGTTCAAAACCAAATTAATTTTCATTGACCTCTGCTTACGACTGTGGATCCCCATTTTTTGTCACGCCCAACGTGGTCTACCGGGTACCCGTCGAGTCTATCGGGTCCACCTGGTCCACTTTGGCAATTATTGCTGTAGCGGATAGAGTCAACAGAATATAAGTTTAATGAAAAATAAGTCATTTCACTTTTACTCCAAGACCTGGTAGATATTATACCCCACAAAACCCCTTCAAATAACCCCTATGAATTAAATCCTTGAAAGGCAACACGGAAGATGAATAAGGCATAAATAGTTTATACGTGGAAAACAATAAGCGGCGTCGAAACTTGCCGAATGTATCGCGCTTTTATCAACGAGATGATTTATTACTGACCTCAACCGGGAAATAATAAAGGCTACCCACATATCCGCTGATTGTACGGTAGCCATGAGGTATTTGCTCATCGGAGTGTTTCGGGTTTGGGAAATATTGCTTATCTTTTTGGATTTTTGGGCTGGAAAATGAGCGGGTTTATTTCGCTTTTTTGTTGGTTATTTCATGTGTGTAAGGATTATTTTATTTTGATACACCATATAAGGTATATATAAGCCATTGGTTGACTTACTTTGACCGCAATAAATCGATTTCAATAACCACTTTCATGTACCAAATTCCCAATTATTCGCCGAAAAAACGATAATATTGGAACAAATTCAATTTTGTTTTCATTGGCAACAAAACTAAAATGGTACTGAAGAAATAGTTTTCACTGTTAATTTTGTAGGAGAGTTTTTTACAAAATACATTCACAAAACTGCCGGGGACGAAGTTATTTTACTCAAATTGAAACAAAACACTAACTAAAAATATAATTTAATTAACCAAACGGTCGAAAACGTTCTACATTTAATTTAGATTAAATAAATTGTATTTTGATGACATAGTTCATATTACTCGATCCGTGAAATTATTTAACGTGTCAGTAGCACATAAGCCATTTGTTATTTCACAAATAATATTTAATTTAAAACGTCATCATCAACCCATATACGTTCCACTGCTGGGCACGGGCCTCCTCTACATTTGGGAGGGTTTAGGCCTTAGTCCAACACGCTGGCCTAGTGCGGGTTGGCGGACTACACACCTAATAAATTCCTAAGAACTTTTAGGTGTACAGGTTTCCTCACGCTGTTTTCCTTCACCATTAAAGTACGTGATAATTAATTGTGAATACACATATAACTTCGAAAAATTAGAGGTGTGTGCCTGAGGTTTGAACCCGCCATTGCCGAGATTCTCGACCGCGTGCCTAAACCTCGAGGCCATCACTATTTGTTTACTCAACAAGTTTTTTTCTTCTTATTAATCAATTTGACTAAATTTTGGTACAGAAATAGAAAAAAAAACATTTGAAAATACCAATTATTCTATTAAACAACCATTTTTATCGATTTCTTTCTTGACAGCTGATTTCTCTTTTACTATGCTAAATCTCGTAAATATTTCCTTCACTCTGTTTTTAGCTAATTAGGTCAGGTAGAAATATACATAGTCACGATTAATGTCCATCTTCAGTTGAGCCGCCATTAATTAAATGTTTTAAAATTATTTTCTTATTTGAGCAACTCGAGTTTGGGTAAAATTACAAAATAATTTCTTGTAATTTGTTAGGGCGTACATAGGCGTCCAGTCTTCAGTATACTGTTGCTGAAAATTTTGCACAAGGTTATCAGGTCCTATATTCTCAGTAGTGATAATTTTCACAAGCATACAGCCAAAACTTACCACCGATGCCGTAGGTGAGAATCTTGTAGGTCACATGGGAATGCGATATCTAAAATTCCCAGTTCGGCAACTAAGACTGTTTTTCGATTCAGTTTAATGTATCAAGAAATTTTCTTAAATTGATATATGGCAAATAATCCGCACTAGTTCAGCGTGGTGGACTAAGACCTAAACCCTCTCAGTTGAAGAGGAGGCACAGCAGTGGGACGTATATGGGCTGATGATGAGGATGATGACATGGCAAATAATCGTAATAATGGTCTTCTATAAAAGTTGTTGCATAATTTAATTTAATACACAAAATAGAAAATTAGGATTATTATTCGATATTATATATGAGTTGATAAATTGTTCTACAGTTTGAAAATGTAGTAAATCATTTAATTTATGATAAATCTGTGTTGTTTAATGTTTATTACAATATTCTTTTGTGACTTCTAAATCAACCTCAATCAAAACTTTCTTTTATCAAACCAGCAACTCGGTCAATTTCGAAAACCAACACTCGTTTCAAGTTTGAAGGACTGAACCAATTCCGCTGAAAAAAGAGAGTCCCGACAATTCGGCCTACTGGTCGCCCTACCGGTACGATTTCGTAAAATGAAAATGACTGTGCCACTATGAACGGACCCAATCTCTGCGTGTAATCGTTTGCACTTTTTTCACTTTCAATTCTGGACGGGTGTTATTTTGGGACTTCGTTTGATGGATCGTTGATTATTTTTAATCGGAGGGCCAAGATCACGACCAGTATCAAAATGTAGGATAAAATATATTTTGTGTAAACAACACTGTTTCATCGATAGAATAAGTGTAATAATGCATACTTGTCTAACGCGTTAATCTTAGACTTACTTCTTTCAACTGTATAGAAGTCTAGAATTCTATGGCTAGCAATGGAGCATTTATGGATTAATAAAGAAGTGATTAAAAAGCGATAGTATTTAGTAAGAAGTATTTTATTTCTTTTGAATTTCTTAGATTTGTAGTCCACAAACCCGCAATAGGCCAGCGTGGTGGACTAAGCCTTAAAACCCTTTCTGCTGTAGAGGAGGTGGACCTAGAGGTGGCCTAGCAGTGGACGTTATTGAGCTGATAATTTTAGAGTTAATGTAATGTTATGTGAAGACAAACATAATGTAAATAGGACAAGAGTTAAGGTGATTCCGTCACTAGAAATTTGACTAAATAATCGTTTTGAACCAGAGTACCATGTATCTAGTGCTTGAATACACTGCTCACACAAAGCAATAGATATATTTATGAATGACTGCTTGGTTGACTTGATGTACCCAAATAAATATTGCAGAATCATTATATTTACTGACAAGTTTCTTCAAAAACTTTCCTTTCAGACTTAAGCATGCGTTATATAATGATCACAAGCGTATCGTTTCTTAAACTCTCAGGTATTACTTGTTTAAACTCCTGAGAATAAATTCAAATAGAAAAGGAGATAGAATAAGTCCATCGCAACCAATTACATTAAAACTTCCACGTTGCTCGTTAAGGATCTTTTATACATAATATGGAGGCAGGAAACAAAATTCAAAAGGTAAGCCCCCGTTTTAATCGACCAAATTGCTTTATTTGCCTTCGTCGGCATATCGCAATATTAATGAGAGGTTTTCATATAATTAACTTGGGATGAAATAAGGAATAATTTTTGATTTATCTCTGCGTTTGTTTAATTTACATTTTATTGCGAAGTCATTGGTTTAAACGTAAAGCACTTCTCTGAATTGATTTTTATATTGTGTCAGCACCGCGAATAATACCTTTTAACTCTTTTTTTTTGGCCCTATCCCACCACACACCCGCCACTGTAACTCCTGTGTCCAGGATCAACAGCGGCACGCACAGTACAGGACGCCAAGCAATGAAGCTCAGCGGATCTAAGGGGACCTAAATTTGTCATAATCTTGCAACGAAGTTAATCAGAAAGACAAGATAAAGGAGGAGTGGGAAAACAAAGAGTTGTCCACTTCTCTCCACAGCAAAGCCTAACACCTTTTAACTTTCAAATTATTGATTTTTAACCAACTACCCCAAAACGGTGTCTTGACAAACCGTGCACTTTATTAGTCCATCAACCACTTAACGTAATTAAATTCTCAAAACAAATCGATAGGAAGGCGGCAAGCAAAACCAGCAGAAACGTTAGTTAGATCATAAATCGTGGGCGCTAATGAGCTTACAGCTATAAATCTACGTGGCACTCATTAGTTGTCGCTGAGAATTTACAGCGAAATTCCTTAATGGCACGCCATTAAAAAGGCCCCTGTGATGACATCTTGATACGTTTTAAATGTGTAGGTACACGATTCTTTTTCATATTGATTGATGTAGCGTTTGAAAGACTTTATAGAATAGCAATTTAAAATCCAACATAAAATATTAAAAAAGAAAAAAATACATACACAATCAGTTTTTTTCATAGTGTAGATAGAGGTGCAATTCTACATACACAAGAATCAAATAAGACTTTTCACATGGATATAAAAAAACACACTTGGCGAAACCAGCCCCGTGGCGCAGTTGGCTAGACACCAGCTTGCGAAACGAGAGGCCGCGGGTTCGATCCCCGCACCGAGACAAATGTTTGTGTGATCCGCAAATATTTGTTTCGGGTCTGGGTGTATGTGAGACCAAAAAGTCTCTCGTAGTTTCTGATACCCACAAGACTTGTATCTTAGTGTGGGATCAGAACTATGTGTGTGACTGTTGGGTGTATTTAATTTTAAAAAATATATATTTAAAACCTGAATTCATAAGCATCTCGGTCTACCCCTTTAGAAATATAGGCGTAATCAGTGGTGGTACATCCATAGAAGCACAAAAGCCGAGCTTGCCTTACAAAATTCCGAATAATAATCTTTAACCTTTAAATCTTTATTTAACAAAAGCAATTTGACATATAAATGAGAATATCCTGACCCACAATAATCATTTATAAACTAGACATTATACAATTAACGCGTAACGCATTTGGGCTTCTATGGAAGTACTGCCACTGAGCGTATTATATAATGTGTATCTACATAAAAGTGGGCGAGCCTATTACCGTTTCACTCACATTTTCAGAGTCCGCGCAGCTACTGAAACTATCCTTATAAAAAAGTAAACTACAATGCAGTAGTCACTCAAAGAATTACTTTTCTTCCTAGAATAAAGATACTTACGCCAAGAAACCTGTAATTAAGAACTCAGGAAACGAAAAATTTTCCTCCAATGTTTTGGTACGAAATCAATTTTAATAAAATCAAGACGAAATTTTCCACAACATTTTATTGTGTTTAATTATTTCGCTTTATTTACATTCGTGTTTGGCTTTTTAATAAAATTTGTTTATTTCATTCCGTTTTATTTCAAATACTAAAGTTGTGCTAATTTAATTTTATACTTGAGTTTTATTAGATGTTGTTATACAGAAATAATTTCGTTAAAATTATAATGCTTTAAAACAAGGTAATAAATGTTATATTGGATCTTCTATCATTCACCAAATCCATTATTATTATTTTTCACCAATAAAGTCGGGCAAAGTGTCCTTGGGTTTTTCCATTAAAAAATCACAGTATTCTGGCTATTTGCCCGAAAAACGGAAACAACCACTATTTTGTACAACCGATAACAATTAGCGAAACGTCGACGCAAAGTAACATGATAATTCATTATGAACACACACATAACTTTGAAAGGTCGGAAGTGTGTGCCTGGGGTTTGAACCTGCGGCGGCATATATTTTCGACCGCAAGCCAAAACTTCGAGGCCATGACTACTAGCTTTATATATAATTTAATCAGCTAATCCTTAATAATCCCGCATAATACTCCGGCTAAGCTAGCTCACTAGTACTAGTCCTAGTTCTATCTGATTAAGGCAGTACTCCCATTTCTAAACTTTACATCAATCCATCCATACATTCACTCCTATTTCTCCGAAAGGGTAAGGCAGAGGCTCATTTCTGCACCCACATTTTGCCAGGTATGTATTAGTCTCACGTAGTATAGGGCGAGCCTATTGTCGTTTTATGGCACAATTCCAGACTCCGTGCTGCTACTGAGAATTTCCTAACGGAAAAACCCAATATCACTTTGCCCGACCCGGGAATCGAACCAAGGTCCTTTAGATTGCACGGCACATACATATACCGCGTGACCATGAGGCAGTCGTAATATTAGTTATTACCTACTATTATTATTTTATTTTTAATCGACCAGATATCTTTTTACATGCCCCTTTTGTAAATTAGGTTGTTTGAAAGAGATCGCAGCTAGTTATAAGAACGCCTGTTGTCATTCAGTCCTAAGCATATTTTAAATTTCATGTTGTATTATGCATTGATGATGTACAATAAAGTTCATATAAACGACTACAATTATTGGTCACTAGTCGCCACAATTATGGCCGCTTTATTTTACCAGGATATAGAGCTGATGAAGTACGACTTAATTACTTATTGGCTGTTTTCACAACTTAACTGGAGTATTGTTCAACCGTTTTGGTTAGGGACCCAACTCAGCTAAGCGAAAAGTTCCGGAAAGTTGGAAGGCCAAAGACCCCGACATACCCCTTTAGGCCTCCCCCGAGGTACCGAAAGAGGAACTTTAGTCACTTTACTCGAATAAATAATATTAATAACAAATTCTATCGTTGGTACAGCTAACGCCATCTATGATCAATCATCAATGAATAATATAAAACTTTATAAGTACTATCTTTATAAGTACTATATTTGTTGTATTATATGGCCCTCCGGATAAATTTATTGTGGTAGGAGAATTTTAACCAAAATCGGTACTGTAGTTTATAAAAAGCTCGCGTTTAAATACACAGTTAGACAAAAAAATGAAAAATTAGAAATTGAATCTAACAAGGTTTTTATGCCCTCAGCAGTTTTTCTGAAATTGTAATAATGTAGATTTTTTTTGTTATTCTTGACTGTGTTGTTATAACTTCGATTTATTATTAGAGTTTCTGGGTTAGATTTCAAGATTAAGCAAAGTTTTGAGAATTTCTTAATCGCAAAAAGTCTGATATTGTGCCTGAAAAACATTATTAACCTCACTCTCGATTACATAGGACTCAGACACTTCTGGTAAAACGTGAATGTAGAAAGGAGTTGCTATCCATTTGGAGATCCAGGCTTGAGGGTATATCAGTCAAACCGTTGACATCTTTGTGTCTGATTTATTAAATTTCATTAAACTCAGTCCAGCTAATAACAAGTTATAGTAGATATAATACATGACAATATGAAGGATTCATAATATAAATTGCTACATAAACATATCAATAATTAGTGAAATCGATTTCAGAACAAAAGCTACTCATAAATCTAACGGGCATTGGCAAAACATGCTACAACGTGGAATACCGCACCTAAATCAGACAATGATAAAATCAGCCAATTTCCAAACGAATATCACCCTTATTACCGTAGAATAAGGTCCACATGGAATGCAGATAAAAAATTGTCATCCCACACGTCCCACTATGGAGTAACCCGGTAAACGCGGGCGAGGATCAAATCGACCGAACCTAATATTAATTACGCGTTGGACTTAATGTGAGTTTAGGCATATTCGTATGATTGAATTTCGTTATGAAAATCATTTATATTTTGCTAATAATGTTTAATAATCACCCTGGCAAATGAGCCGTATATTTTACTAATAATATGTATAAAATTTTAATTAGTGTACAATTGTTGTTGTCTAAATTAACTGACATAAAACATGATGTGATGATGCTGTGGATTAGCTGACCACTGACCAAAGAAATTAATTTTAGTTGGTTTATCTGTCTATGAATTTGGCAATGATCAAAATCCCCATAATTATCCAATTATAGTGTTAGCAGTTAGTTAGACATTGATAGTATAAGAAAAGATAATGCTAATCTCCCATCAAGACTTATTATTATGCTTTTGTGATCGATAATTGATGTTTTTGTCGAATTGAAACGTCTTTCGTAGTTTCTGATTTCGACTAAACCCTATTATATGTTTTATTTTGAATGATTTAAATGTTATAGTTTTATTTTAACCTATACTAAAAAAGCGCAAAAATCGTAAAATTTTATAGTCATATTTAACCTATACTAAAAAAGCGCAAAAATCTTAGGTCTAATCATCATCATCCATCTATCAGCCAATGGAAGTCCACTGCTGGACATAGGCCTCTCCTAATGACTTCCACAGGGACCTGTTGGCAGCAGCTTGCATCAGGCGAAGTCCCGCAACCTTTACTAGGTCGTAGTAGGTCTTAAGGGAGACAACAATTAAGATTGTGGATGAGGTTCGTGCCCAGTAGGAGAAATGTAGTAAAGACGGAAAATATGAGCTGATATTAATAAAAAAAAGTGTCCAAAATGATGTTGAAACAACGTACCAACATTTCAAAACAAGTCTTCTTCGAAAATATCGAGAGGATTTATCTCACAGTATCGTTTACTTTACAGAGTCGATATACATACATACATACATAAACTCACGCCTGTATTCCCCGAAGGGGTAGGCAGAGGCGCATTTCTACACCCACATTTCGCCAAGTATGTATCAGTCCCACGTAATAGGGGGCGAGCCTATTGCCGTTTTTCGGGCACATTTCCAGACTCCGTGCTGTTACCGAGAATTTCCTAATGGAAAAACCCAATAACACTTTGCCCGACCCGGGAATCGAACCCAGGACCTCTAGATCGCTCGGCACATACTCGTACCGCGAGACCACGAGGCAGTCGATATATTTGTACAAATAATATCCTAAGGCTATATCGCTTGTTAAATTAATATCAATCGTAACTGCCGTGTGATCGATCACTTTCCCTTTATTAATAATACGAATACGAGGTGTATTGAAAAGGTTGAATTTAATATTGGTATAAATTGAATTAAGTTAAGACACAAACAATTTGAACTAATTTTGTTGACTTTGATAAGATATTCGTAACTTTGAGAAAAAGTCCTCACAAAGAATAGGGCATATAGGCATAGCACTAATAAATATGTGTTGAAAGAAGTTGTGATTCTTAGGTGTGCAGTCCGCCAACCCGCACTAGGACAGCGTGGTGGACTTAAGGCCTAAACCCTCTCAGTTGTAGAGGTGGCCCGTGCCCACATGTCAGCTGTGTATACGAC
The DNA here is from genome assembly GCA_907164795.1 of Hemaris fuciformis. Classification (NCBI taxonomy): domain Eukaryota; kingdom Metazoa; phylum Arthropoda; class Insecta; order Lepidoptera; family Sphingidae; genus Hemaris; species Hemaris fuciformis. The sequence goes on from OU015454.1 coordinate 6,686,390, forward strand.
GCGAGCGTCGGGATCTCGACCGCGTGCCTAAACCTCGACGCCATCACGACTTTATGCGGCAGTCAAATAACAATATTTATTTTACTAATTGAAAGCTTATCTAGTACTAACTATCAAACTATGTACTAGTAGACATCACTTCTAAAGTGGTTTGTCCAAGCAGTTCATTACAGTAATTAAGAAACAATAATTAAATCATTTCGTATCACTAACCTTTAACGTAATAGACTACAAGCACATGGTAAAAAATAACCTGTGAAATGAACCACCGTGAATTACGCTTAGAAGGCTGTTACTATATCATAAAATAACTCTGAGCGCTATGCCGTCATTTCTGAGCGGTACAGGTGAGTACGAGAGTAAATGGAATTTCTCTGCTACAGGGGTGGAAACGGCTTTTATTATAACTTATAGACGATTAAAAATAAATGTCGAAACCTAGTGCCGTACTAAAGTGGTGGTACCGGAAGTTAGTGCAAATTTTTAATTCGCCGGTAATTTTAGGAGCAAAATAGGTCATTTATTGCTGTACGGCATTTGTGTAATTCTTTTTGTATACATATACAGATACTTTACCCATGAACGCCGTACAAATTTTCCAGTGCAGGGGTCGAAAGCCAAGGGTCGCAAACCTTTCCCTACACCATATGATATAAGGTCATTGTAAAATGTACGGCATCTTGTTCAAAATGTTATTTAATACGGACAATAATGTTTGGTAATTATGCCGTCTAAAAATTATAGTTCATATTTATATAAATAAATAAGTATCTTCATTTCAGGATTTATTTATTTATTTATAAACACTTTATTGTACACTAAGAAATAATGAACAAAACATTTACCGAGTTATTACTGCTGTAAGGTCATAAATTTATGTACGGCAACCTTTTTTTTAATATAATGTTATTAAATATTACCGTTGTACCTTATAGCCGTTCATTATAAATGGTAACAAATAAAAATATTAGGATTTAAAAAAAAGGAAATTTCCGAGATTTATAAGATTTTTCAAATGTTCCTGTAGTAATTTGGGAAGTAATATTTTCAAAGATTATTGTTATTTTACTTGTAACAAATATAAATAAAAAAAAAACCATATGCCGTACATTTTACGTCAGATTATTCTTTACAGCTGATCAAAACTTCGATAACATTTGAGATGTCCCTTGAGGTCATTAATTATACGGCATTTGATAAATTTTGTTTTTAATATTAAATAATAATAAAAAATTATAATGCCGTACATTTTAAATGGAACATTACGTGAAATAAACCAATTTTCTTAAAATTTCCTTATTACGGATAAATTTGTCAATTGTTTGTAGCACTGTTGGTTATACCCTTTTTCTTCTATTACAGACAGCGGTCTGAGGCGGTGGATTAATCTTCCATTTTATAGAATAGCGGACTATCAAAATTGTACGGCATTTATTTTTTTTCGAAGATTTTCTAAAGAGCTAAAAACCTATGTTATTGCCGTACAGAAAAAAGTCACCAAGTTACTCTTTTCGGAGGGAAGTAATTTACCCCATACACCTATGTGTCCCACAAAAAATGTACGGCATGCTGGAAAATATTATCTACTCATGAAGTACTCTGAAGATCATTTAATTTTATGTTGTTTCATTTCATCATCATTTATATATAATCAGAAATAAGAGTTGCGACCCTTGGCTTTCGACCCCTGCACTGGAAAATTTGTACGGCGTTCATGGTTAAAGTATCTGTATATGTATACAAAAAGAATTACACAAATGCCGTACAGTAATAAATGACCTATTTTGCTCCTAAAATTACCGGCGAATTAAAAATTTGCACTAACTTCCGGTACCACCACTTTAGTACGGCACTAGGTTTTTCGACATTTATTTTTAATCGTCTATAAGTCATAATAAAAGCCGTACATTAATAAGTAGTCGTATTTCCACCCCTGTAGCAGAGAAATTCCATTTACTCTCGTAGTCACCTGTACCGCTCAGAAATGACAGCATAGCGCTCAGAGTTATTTTATGATATAGTAACAGCCTTCTAAGCGTAATTCACGGTGGTTCATTTCACAGGTTAATTTTTACCATGGGCTTGTAGTCTATAATAGGTACGTAGGTATGTTAAGTCACTGAAGTTTGGTTTTGTTTCATTAGTGGCTTGAGGATATATTGCGTTAAAATTAGTTGACTTTTCACTTTTACAGAGTATGTTGAACGTTATATATGTATATTTTTTTTAATTCCACCATGCTGCAGGACCAGTCAATGTTGACCATAGTCTTAGTTAAAGTTTACAAATACTGCTTCTCTCCTTTTCGTTTGAACGTGAGGGTTATTCGTATATAATTTTTGCTATTCAACAATTCCTTAGAATGCTCTAGGTCTTCATAACATAATTATAATCAGCTCAGTAATTCAATCACTTTATTGTTTTTTTTTTTTACTTTATGAATAATTTGATGAAATAATAAAAGATTAAGACTCTAAACTGTAAAGAACTATTTATTTTAACTTAATTAACAATGACAAAGCACTATGAGATTATCGACCGTAACAACAAGAACCTTTATTAGTTAACGCGCAATTATGCGTACATGTATATTGCTATTGAATTATACTAGGCGCTGCGCATGTCTGCGTTTCTCCCAACATAATTTATTTAGAAAATGATAGGCTAATGTTTTCATTGTAACATTTTGTTCCCAAAATTTGGAAAATAGAAGAATGTTAAGACAAACAAAAAACTATTAAATTTTTTACCGATATAATTGATGTAAAAATCAGGTACTACTACTAATCAGGTAAATTGAGTAGTTACTCATGTTTTCAAAGAGAGAAGTAATTAAAATCGTGGAAAGGTATAGAAAAAAAAAACCCAAGACACTTTCCAAAATAGGTACTTCACACAACACCATACTAAAATGCATCACCCTAGGTTCGACTGGAAGAGAATGCCTTAGACATTAAGTCCACCTATACAAACTTTGTATAAAGTGTAAAAAAATAAAAATAAATAAAATAAAATAAAAATTTAGCCTGTCGCAAAGACGGAAGACCATACATCCCCCTCTTTAAACTTACGCAATATGTGGAGGGTTAACCTGATTCGTACTTAGACAGAACCGCGTTGAATCAGCCTAGATTCCTTGTAGATCGTGAATGGTTTGAACAGAAAGCTAATGGCCGTGTATACTGTATGTCTGTTATGTTGGCGCACAATAAGTGAGCGATAAGCACGTGCTTAGCTCGTATTGAAATTACGACTTCGTAGTTATTTGTGCTGCTGACGTATCCCTATCCATACAAACATTAAATTTGATAGCCCCGTAACGCAGTTGGCTATGCACCATTTCGCGAAACGATAGGCCGCGGGTTCGATCCCCACACCGAGACAAACGTTTCTATAGGGTCTAAGTTTTTGTGAGACAGAAAGGTCTCTCGTAGTTTCTGATACCCACGACACAAGACTCTTATCTTAGTGTGAGGTCTGAAGCTGAACTATGAACAAGTATGCGGCGACTATTGGTTGTATTTTCATTATATTTCACGCCGAAACCGCCGCGCTGGAGCGATTCGAATTATTTTTGGTATGGAATTAGATAGGACATTGGCAACGGACATAGGGTACATTTTATACCGGAGAAAATACAGTGTTCCCCGGGAATGAGCACCGAAACCTAAATTGTGCCCAGGTGAGCCGGGGTGTACAGTTTGTGCTATGTTAAGATTTCGTTTTCGCTATTGGTAAGATATTCGTATACCCTCGGATAGCAATCACCAGTCAATAAGGCTTACAGTCCCCTAATAGTGTCACACGTTATCACATTCAGGTATGTGTAAGTCTAATTATATTATCAGGTCAACATAAGTGTATCGATTGAAGCTGTACTTTTTTTAATTCTTGCCAGACGATATTGAGTCTTATACACATAATTCTAACTCGCCACTAATTATACAAGTTGCAATTTTCCCGACATAGGGTCGTTGACTCGAACCCAAGATCTATTGATCGCGCTTAGTAATTTATGCCTCAGGATAAACAAGACGGTCTTTGAACCATACTACGGGTATTCCGATAGACAAAATGTAATATATGCTTTCACTACCCTTTGTTTTCCCTCAGGCTATAGGTACGTTTTATTTACACGATAAAAGAACATAATCTTATCTATTATTGGTACTAAAGGAACAGCTTCTTTGTTTACAGAAAATCATTATTTCACCGAGTTGTGTATGGACTACGATCGGAGAAATAAATGAGATAATGGTTAATTAAACACATTAACGCAAAAAAATAAAAAAAAAAATATATCAATTTTGACGTTTTTCTTATCACTAGAGCTGTTGTTTGTATTCACCGTAAATATTACCTGTCTTAGTTTTCGATCACGGTTTGTTTACAGTAGGTACCTACTATATGTCACTTAAAAAAAAAAACTTTTTGTGGTGATACTTTTAACCTCGTGCATTGGACTGCCTCGTGGTCTCGTGGCACAAGTTCAAGCCTTGATCTAGAGATCCTGGGCTCAGCCCAGGTCGGGCAAAGTTTATTGGGTTTCGCCATTAGAAAATTCTCAACAACAGCACGGAGAATGTGCCCGAGAAACGGCAATAGGCTGGCTCCCTATTATATGGGACTGATAAATACTGGCGAAATATGTGTTTAAAAATTGCACCTCTGCTTACTTCATAAGTCCCTAAATAAACTTAGAATAAAAAAAATAAAAAAAAACCTCTGCTTACCCCTTCGGGGAATACAGACTTGAGGTTACTTATGTATATACTTATGTTATATAATAATTGTAAGTTATGACAACCTCTTTAGCGCAGTTATTTAGACACCAGTCTCTGAAACGAAAAACAACGGGCTCGATTCCTGCATCATGGTTATTTTTGGAGTGATCCATATATTTTTTCAAGTCTACATGTTTGTGAGACCGAAGAGACCAAATGATCCTATATGGAGAATTTTATATGACGTAAAATATTATATAGCTATTTCCAAAGTCTATTTTAAAATTCATATAAATAAATAAATACACCCAACAGTCACATACATAGTTCTGACCTCACACTAGGATACAAGACCTGTGTCGTGGGTATCAATGGAAACAAATATTTGTGAATCACACAAACATTAATCTCGGTGCGGGGATCAAACCCGCGGCCTCTCGTTTCGCAAGCTGCTACCTAGCCAACTGCCAAATATTAGTTGAGTTGTCATTTTCCCTTACCAGAGCAACAAAAATACGGCCACTATGAATAGAGCACAATTGCTCAGAGCAAAATCTGGTGTCCTAGTTTAAATCACATATTAAATAGTTCAAACCATGGAAGCATAAAGACAGATTAAACACACATAAAGGTGAATTTTGCTTTCAAATGACTACATAGAAGTTTCTAATGTCGAATCCAAAGTTTCAATGAGATTGTAACGTGGAACTCAGATGGACAGGATAGGCGAATTATATGTCAATGAAAATAGTGATTTTTAGCCCATGGAAATGCAGAGTTATTGAGCTTTTCATCATCATCATCAGCCCTTATACTCGTACGTCTCACTGCTGGGCACGGGCCTCCTCAAAACGGAGAGGATTAAGGACTTATTCCACCACGCTGGCCTAGTGCGGGTTGGTGGACCAAACACCTAAGAAATTCCTACGAACTTTTAGGTGTGCAGGTTTCATAACGATGAATTGAGCTTTTACCGGAGGAAATTCTCGATAGCAGCACGGAGTCTGGATGTGGGTCCGAAAATAGGCTCACCAATATAACGTGGGACATACAACATAGATAATGAAACGACCGATATGAAAGATACCTTGTCATCACCACCAACCATTTTACATACTTAACTGGTCTTTGACAGTCCCGTGTTGTAGTTTGCCAAACACCAGCAGGTGAAACGACAATCCTCGCACTGAGACAAATATTTGTATGATCCACAAAAAATTGTTTCTGCTCTGGGTGTTAGTGAGACCGAATAGTATCTCTTGTGGCGTCAGAATGTATGTGTCTGTTTGTGGTTTATTTATTTATTTCCATGGCTAGAAAATATATACCCAGAAACTTACTCCATTTTAAAATCCCTTTTCACCCCATCATCATTCCTTTCACCAAAGAAAAACATACTGTATTTCCAAGACATTTTTTCGATTTTTATAAATTACAAACATACATACATAACCTCACGCCTGTATTCCCCGAAGGGGTAGGCAAAGATGCATTTCTTCACCCATATTTCGCCAGATACATATCAGTCCCACGTAATAGGGGGCGAGCCTATTGCCGGTTTTCGGACACAATTCCAGGCTCCGTGCTGCTACTGAGAATTTCCTAATAGATAAGCCCAATAACACTTTGCCCGACCCGGGAATCGAACCCAGGTTCTCTAGATCGCACGGCACTTACTTGTACGGCGAGACTACGAGGCAGTCCATTTTTTAAATGACTTTAACTTCTATCCAGTGAAGCTCATTCTTGGAGTATAACACAATAAAGTTATAGCATAAAATGAACAATCAACCCACCGCGCCGCCTAGGGTTCAAATACACACAAGTTTAAAATTAAATTCACTTCGTTTTCCAGTCCAACTTGTAGGACCCACTACGGGTATTGTAAATGAAATAATATTATTGTAATGTGAACTGGTTATCTTTTCTCTTGGAAAGCTAAAAAAAACATTAAATATATAATAACGTTTCATATTATATATTTTTTTTTAATCGGACAGCCCCGAGGCGCAGTTGGTTAGATACCAGCTTGCGAAACGCAGGCCGCGGGTTCGATCCCCGCACCGAGACAAATATTTGTGTTTGTTTCGGATGTGGGTGTTTGTGAGACCGAAAAGTCTCTCGTAGTTTCCACGACACAGGAATTGTATCCTAGTGTGGGGTCAGACCTATGTAATCAATAAATCTTCGAAATTACTGTGGAATTGCAGTTTGCAGGTGACATCTAAATTTTTTGCCATTGCATGATTTAGTTTATAAATGATAGTAGTGTCGCATATAGGTACTCATATTTACCTGCGATACGAGTCAAACAAAAAACTGACTTAAAGTAACTTTGTTAGTTTCCGAAGTATAGTTCTGCATATACATGTTGTTTGCCCAATGTTTTGCCAATTATTTAATCCTTTATGGAGCGCCTATTGCCGTTTTTCGGTAACATTTATGACTCCGTGCTGCTCCTGAGAATTTAGTTTTTAATTTGGCTTGTTGAAGTGACATTATTGTTTCCGTAACAATTTTCTACACCATAACAGTTTAATGAATTAATAATAGGAGGTTAACCATTTCACATAATTATTACAAACATCATTGATCATATGAAATTACTAAAAAAAAAATTATAGAAAAACTTATGCTTTTAACAAAAAAATACAATTGGCTTGAAGCCAACAAACTTCAGAAGTACTAAATAAAGAAACCATTGAGACCAATCACATCCAAGCATGTAGCAAATGTTGGACCAAACGGATCGGCCAAGGTCAAATACCTTTCACAAACACTGAATTGTTATCTTAAGGGGCACTCACAGTGTTTAAGGGAAGACAAATATTTTTGCTATATCTGGTCCAGACGTTTTTGTTTTGGCAAGATTAAAGAATATTGTTTTAGGTGGTACATGCTTTTGACGGGACTTTTGTAAAAATAAATAGCCTTTTTTGGACGAAAATATTAGCCAATCTGTTTGGCGAATACACCTGGCATATGACAGCACTTAAAGTTCGCGCATTTTGTATACAATATTGAATGATAGAAGGCGTGGCTCTTAACTTTTAAATTTATTTTTGTATTTGACTCATATTAATTTTTGTGAACAAAACATGTGGGCCAAATCTCCTGAAGCATTTAGCAGGCTGGCGATTCTAGGCTGGCTATTTTTAGTTCCACGTAATAGGGGGCGAGCCTATTGACACTTTTAGGGCACATTTTCAAATTCTGTGCTGACACTGAGAATTTTCTAATAGCAAAACTCAATTACACTTCACCCGACCTGCACATCAAGCCCTATCTTCTAAGAACTAACAAGCCAATAAAATCGCCTAAAATACCCCACTGGCCACCTAAAAATTTACTACAACATGCGTCCACAAATCGACTAGGATTCAAAAACCCTACCGAGATTAGGGATGTCTATTATGGTAAAAATATCGATATATTAAAAAAATCGATATATCGTTATATATTAAAAAAATATATCGATATATTGATATATCGGTATGATTTGAGTATGTACTCAAGAATACGCCCGCGTTGAGAGTAGTCGACCAAACAAAAAGGATAATGTTAATGTTATGTTAATTATTACAAAAAAGTTTGTATAAAAAAAGGATTCCTTTTTAATTAAAAAAGGAAAATAAGTAAAGGATTTTCAACCATAAAAAATATCGATTTTGATACCTTTTCGATACTTGGAATTTTATATCGATATTTCAAAATATTTAATATCGCTCAAAAATATCGATATATCGAAAAAATAATATAGATATTTTTTCAACAAGCCAATAACTAACCCAGATAACGCGACATACCGGGCTCTACACAAAGACTTGGCCCGACGTGATAAATAATGCCCCACAAAGTTACGGCAGCGGAAAGTTCAAACAGTTCAGTGTAATGCGTCTACATTTGTACCAGTTCGGAACTGTTTCCTGGATTAGAAACGGCAGTAACCTACTGCGCACGTTCGGCAGAAACAGATTTTGAAGTTGCAGTTTATTCCGACTGATCGATTTTATGTCAATTGATAAATATTCCGTTTTGACATAATTCTTTTATATGTATATTGCTACGGAAAAGAGGTTTCACCATACATGATGGTATATGTAGATTTGTTCAAGAAAAATCCAATAATACTTCGTGCGGAACTGGAATCCACAAAGACTCACAAAGGCCAATTTATGATGTGAGCCATTAACATCCCATTTAACAGCCCACAAACACCAAGCCGCCGAGATACTGGCCTCGTGTGGATTGGCGGACTACACACCATTCTGCCTGTATTCCCCGAAGGGGTAGGCAGAGGTGCATTTCTGCACCCACCTTTCGCCAGATATATATCAGATATATACCGCTTTTTCCGGGCACAATTCCAGACTCCGTGCTGCTACTGAGAATTTCCTAATGGAAAAATCCAATAACACTTTGGCCGACCCGGAAATCGCACCCAGGACTACTACATTGCAAAAGAAACATACATACTTATACCAGAGACCACGAGGCTGTCATACTTGTACTTCAGTTGATTACTGTTGTACAAATCCATTCCACGTGTGCCCCAGTTTTAGTTTCATATATTACATATGTATAAGTTACTACAAATCTGAAACTGTAGAAGTTTACAGGCCAAATGATTACAGATAATTCTCAGTAGACGCCCAGGTACCCGCCCGTAGGTAGAAAATTAAACCTTTTGAAACTTCGCTCTATTTCCGTTACAGGCTTTGTCCATTTGGTCAACTCTTGGAATATTAATTACCGTCATATAGAACACTGAAAGGCCAAACAAAGCGCTCACACCTGTTGAAAATTTTGGTCGTAATATCGACTGGCGATAAACGATTTTATCTATCTCTCATAAACCGATTTATACTGCACTGTCAGTGGTTAGTATACAGACTATGACCAAAACTGAGACACGCATTCACACTGAATGAGTACTTTAACGTTAAGTAATATTGTTAGAAAAAAATGTCATAGTTATTTTTTATTGCCATATTTACACTTGAGGTATGTATATGTATAATAATGTTTATAGAATAAAATTAAAAAAGGAAGAAAAAATATTTATTGACACTAGTGGCGGTACTTCCATAGAAGCCCAAAAGCGTTACACGTTAACTGTGTAATGTCTAGTTTATAATTGTTTATTATGCCAGTATATTCTCATTTATATTTATGTCAAATTACTTTAGTTAAATAAAGTTTTAAAGCTTAAAGATCATTATTCGGATTTTTGAAAGGCAAACGGGGCTCTTTGGGCTTCTATGGAAGTACCGCCACTTTTGATACAATTAATGCAAGCGGTAACAAAATATAAAAAAAAGAAAAATCAAGACATGTACTTCCTGATTGTGACGAAAAGATGACCACTTTAATACTTTGTTATGGAGTGGACTGTAACAAGGCACAGGTTTTCATTATCTACCTAAAGTGACATCCGGACAGTAAGCTGTTGTCATAAATGTCAGTTCTCAACAGACTTGTGCCATGAGAGCTCTAGACAGTCTAATAATTTTAATTACTATTATGTTGACCAAATGCAAGACAGTCGAAAGGCGACATGTACGTAGCATTTGACCCAAGGAATTACTCACGTTCTGCATGGAGAGCTTGTGTTAAGATAATGTGGCTGATCGGACGTTTACATAATTGAAATTTCAATTTGAGCGAAGCAATCTTGTTTTGGCATGGGATGAGCATACATATATACTTATATTGATCATACACATGTATAAAGTATTAAATTATTAAGTTGTGATGGCCTCGAGGTTTAGGCACGCGGTCGAGAATCTCGTCGGCCACAGGTTCAAATCCACATACCTCTGTATTTTCGAACTTATGTGTGTATTCGCAAAGAATTATCACGTACTTTAAAGTAGATAAAGGAAAACATCGTGATAAAACCTGCACACCGAAAAAAATTCTTAGGATTTTTTTAGGTGTGTAGTCCGCTAACCCGCACTAGGCCAGCACGGCGTGGTGGACTAAAGTAGCCTTAACACTATCAGTAGTGAAGGAGGCCCGTGCTCAGCAGTGGGATGTATATGGGCTGATGATGATGATTAAATTGTTGTGTTTTTTTTTTGTTATGATTATAGATGAGAACTTCCGAAGTTAAAAAGTTAAAAAATACGTTACGGCTACGTTTTGTTTTGTTCCCGTGGGATGAGCGCGGGATACATAAATGCGCTCAGGCGAAGCTGGGTGCCATCGGTTGTACTTTATTAATTACATAATAAAGAATCAAAAGTAAGGTGGTAAAAGTGTTAGACATAAACTCGCATCCGTATTAATAATATTATTTGGAAAAAATAAATACACAAATGTTCATTTATTATACACATTGAGAAACAGAATCCAATTCAAAACCTTTTAATTCTTGTTGCAGAGAAGATAAGTATTAGAAGATATGCTGAGGGTCCTTCTCAAAACAATGCCCGATCTTAAATCTTTTCGCCAAATTTACCTCATGAAATATTTATTTTTTTCAAGCCATTTCTATACGGTATATCTAAATCCTAAGTTGAAGTTCTGCTTTAGATGAAATAATGTAGAATACCAATACTATAAAAATTTAGAGTGGATTCTTGAAAACGTATAAAACAGGTTTTGAATTTATTCAAATCATGTCCACATTATTTTTACTGCTCATTCGAATCGCTTCCGATAGCTCTCTCACTTTTCACTGCAGATGTTTCAAAATTTAATGACAATTCGAACAATTCCATCTAGATCCAATATCAAAAATCGCATTGCGAAAATCTTCGCACGTCCCGCTTCCCGCCATCCTATTCCATTGGCATTCGATGCATAATAATAATGGGCATGCGTTCATACGAATTCCAGTATGTGGATCGGTATTGGGACCTTTTTTCGAACGTGCCTTGCATCGTAACGCTAATCGTCTCGTTGGAGTAGGTTAATTGATTTCTTCTTTGATATTATGTAATGATCGAAGCAATGTTTTACTATTCATTGCTGGTTATGCACGCTGTTAATGAGTAAGATTGGGGTGGAGCAATCAGTGTTGCTTTCGCGAAAATGTTATAGGGATCAGCATGGTTGTAGGTATATTACGTAGTCTCAGACTAAGAGGAACGGATACGTTGATACGAAGAAAATAGATATGAATAATAAGAGTATATTGAACGAAAGAAAAGATTAGTTACTTGTAAAATGTACATACAAGTTGAGCTCTATTTATTTTATAATATTTAACAGCTCTCGTCTCACATAGTCATGCCCACGACAACAGACTATCGTATTTAGTATAGGGCTAGCACTGTGTATGTAACTGTTAGGTGTATTTGGTACTAAAACAATCTATAAGGTTTTTTTTTTAATGAGGGGCAAGATTCACCCGCTACGTTATTAAAATAAGTAGCTTATTTATTTCCCAAGTCTCCATCTATCTTCATTTCAGAAATCATTGGAATTGTTCTATTGGTTTTGGTTTAAAAGCAATCATTTCTACAAGTATATTTCCATCGTTACTAATATTATAAAGCTGAAAAGTTTGCTTGATCGAGATAATCTCAAAAACTACTGGTACGATTTAAAAAATTTGCAAACGTAAATAAAATAAAACTGTCGGTTTTTTTTTAATGTCACAGTGTTTGTAATCACCGTGGCTATTGCCTGTCTTAGTTTTCGATCATAGTCTTTATACACCATGTATAAGTATGGAATAAGAAATAATTATATCAATATCCTAACCACATAATTTTCAAAAACATAACACGAACCGTGAACGCGAACATCCAGAAAAATCAGAAAATCTCGTTATTAAAACCGTTTTGTATGTATAAAAATTCCGCGAACCAATTTAAACGTTCGGATCATACTGTCGCGCGCAGACGTAGGTCTCGCAAGATTTATGTTAAAATTATTTATATATGAACATAGAATTATGTTCAATTCAAAAGGATAAGGTTTTAGTACGGAATGACAGCCCCGTGGCGCAGTTGGCTAGACACCAGCTTGCGAAACGAGAGGCCGCGGGTTCGATTCCCGCACCGAGACAAATGTTTGTGTGACCCACAAATATTTGTTTCGGGTCTGGGTGTATGTGAGACCGAAAAGTCTCTCGTAGTTTCTGATACCCACGACACAAGACTTGTATCTTAGTGTGGGATCAGAACTATGTATGTGACTGTTGGGTGTATTTATTATTATTATTATTTATTTCGTTACGCTTGCCTTTCTGTCTAACATACATATTTAAATGGATGAATTGATTTAGAATTAGATCTATGGAAATTATTTTTGAAAATCGAAACCTCTTCGATGCCAGAAATATCTGTTCTATGTATTATCTTTATATAAGTACAAATTTTCTAATACAGTTCACGTATGTATACTATCATTCATCAACAGCCCTTATACGTCCCACTGCTGGGCACGGGCCTCCTCTACAACTGAGTGGGTTTAGGCCTTAAACCACCACGCTGGCCTAGTGCGGGTTGGCGGACTACACACCTAAGAAATTCTTAAGAACTTTTAGGTGTGCAGGTTTCATCACAATTTTTGCCTTCACCCTTAAAGTAAGTGATGATTCATTGTGAATACACACATAAATTCGAAAAGTCAGAGGTGTGTGCCTGGGGTTTGAACCTGCGACCGCCGAGGTTCTCGACCTTAACCTAGAGGCCATCACTACTTACGTATGTATATAACAATCAATATTTATAATGTGTAAAATCATAGTGACTTACGCAAGTAAATTGTGTTTTGGGATCACTTAGTCTACGTGGCAATGTATGTATGTACGTATATGTCGGCGATACGCCAGAATTATCGTGTCCAGACTCCATAATAACAGAAACACACACAATATAACTTGGTTTATTTTCAGACAATTTCTAGTATAGTACAGAGATAAAATGACAGAGGTCTGTCTTACATCAAGGTTAGTTTGGGACTCCCTTTCGAGCCCAATACAATTCGTTCTTATACTACCTGGGCCTCTCGCCCCCGCATCGGTCATCCTTACGTTCCCACGCATACAGTTACTTTCTAAAATCCCGTAACTAACATCTATTAAACAACCGTTAATTTAGAGACCATTCCCAAATCCCTTTTTTACAACATTGTCTAAGGAATTCGTTAAATCGGCAATAAACATGGACTTTACAGTAATATTAACAATTAAAGACAATAGAGCGCAAACTACAAAGAGCAGCCCTAACGTTCAAGCATTTTTTGTGTCTATAAACATTACTTGCTTCTATGTACAAAGCGCAATAAAACAATCAAATATACGAGTAAAAACTTAAACCTAAAAATGACCATTCTACACACATATTACTAATTTAACTTAATAATCAAACACTACTTTACAAATGGCGCTATTAACAATATTTAAATTCTCAGTTTTGTGATCACAAATAGCTATTTAAATATTAATCTTAAATATTAATTATATTTATGTAACAATATAATCATTATTTATTAGTTTGCGCCCATACGGCCATACTGACTCCAGCGCGTCCCCTGCGCTGTTTTAACAAGGCCTCACTCATTTCGAGATCTAGCCAACACACAAGGCATCACTCATTCCGAGATCTAGCCAACACACAAGGCATCACTCATTCCGAGATCTAGCCAACACACAAGGCATCACCCATCCTGGGCTCTAGCCAACAAGACCAGGATCAAGGATACGCATGGTGGCCAGCCAGCGTTTTGGGAAGGATATTGGATAGGAAAAACAAAATTTGTCTCGTAAACACATCAATGCATATACATAAAATAATCATCGTCATTCATCATAATCAGTTGTATCAATGCAATGCAATTACATAGATCCAACAACGTCAGTAGAGGAGGTAGAGGCCTCCCCGCGTAAATCGTTCTCTGACAAATCCTGCGCCCATACGGTCAATTCATCTGACTCCGCACGGAAGTGAGCTAGACTCTGTCGAAGCGTGCTATCTGCACACTGCGTTTCGCTGTCAGTTGAAGTCCCGTACTAATGACCAACCCGACACGGCCATCCTACAGGACACAGGTCTCTGTGTGTTAGTCTGTAAACAAAATTCATGTGCAAAGTATCATATAGCTCGGCTAGTCCTGACCTAGCCCAGGTAAAGGTCATACAATAATACTGAGGCTTAGATTGTTCTTAATAATCTACTCACAGAATAATTTTCATCAATTCTTAATACAAATCAAAGACAGTTCCAAGCACTACTGATTACTTGATTCATGACCTCCAATTATGACACTAAATTAAACAATCAAGCTATACACGTGATTCATGGCCATCCAGTAACACCACTTACTCAGCCATTTCTTTTGTGCATCCCCTTTGGATCGCACATGGTTCCTAGAGAACCCCAACAATCACCGTGTACACTTAAACATTACCGAAAATGTCATCACTTATGACGCTGTCACTTAGGTCCTCCTCAAGTTCATCAGGTATGCTTTGACCCCTCTGGCATTTTTCTAAGCCTATCATGAGCGTACTTGTAAGTGCGCTTAAACGCCTAAGTAATTTATCCTGTAGTATGACGTAAGTATCTGCAATAGTTTTAGGGATCGAATCGCCTTTTAACTGTTCAACAATATTAGCTAAAGTGGAATCGCGTTTTTGTTCGATAAGGAGCCAGTTATGATCAAGGGTAGCTGTATTAACGGACCATATTAATGAGCTAGATTTATTAATTTTGGAACACTGGTTTAAATGACATTCATTATAACTTTTAACTGGGTTACGACTGAAAAAGTCAGCATGGGCAAGTTTATCGCCCTTGCGGTATTCGATTTCAAATTGGAAGTTCTGTAAGAATGCCCACCATCTGTGTACTCTCGGAGTTAAATCGCGCTTATGACTTGAAGCTTTTAAAGAGTTACAGTCTGTGACTACTTTAAATGACCGGCCATGAAGGAAATGCCGAAAATGTTTTATAGCCTTTACCACAGCGAGAGTCTCCAGTTCATACGAGTGATATTTACTCTCTGTATTTGAAGTTCTCATACTGAAATAGGCTATAACTAAAGGATTTCTGTTTTCTCTCTGAATCAGTACAGCACCATACCCAATAGAGCTGGCGTCTGTATGCAACTCTGTCGGCAGGTTGGGATCGAATATAGTTAATACAGGGGAAGATGTAAGTATGTTAATTACTTTCCGTCGAGCAATGTCATGATCTTCAGTCCAATTAAAATTAATATTGGTTTTAGTCAAGTTGTAGAGAGGGGCCATGATTTTAGAAAAATTAGGTACAAATTTTCTAAAATAGCCAGCTAAGCCGTTGAATTGTCTAACTTCCTTTATATTTTTAGGTACCGAG
Organism: Hemaris fuciformis; assembly: GCA_907164795.1. NCBI lineage: Eukaryota > Metazoa > Arthropoda > Insecta > Lepidoptera > Sphingidae > Hemaris > Hemaris fuciformis. The sequence goes on from OU015454.1 coordinate 6,702,408, forward strand.
GAGTCAGTTAAAGCCTTGATTTTTCTTGGGCTTGGTCTGACGGTACCATTTTCTATAAGGTTACCAAGATATTCAATTTTAGTCTTAAGAAAAGAACATTTGGAAATGTTCAAAGAAAATCCTGCACGAGTTAATCTAGTCAAAATAAGTTTTAAATTGATCAAACCTTGCTGTACAGATTCAGATATTACCAAAATATCATCAATATAAACTAATGCTATATTATCTTTATAATCACCTAAGGCAACATTTATGGCACGTTGATACACAGATGGAGCATTGCAAAGACCGAAAGGCATGCGTAAATATTCAAACTGTCCATCTGGCGTCACGAAAGCAGTTTTTTCGATAGAGTCTTCTGCTATAGGAATACCGTGAAAACCAGAGGCCATATCTAGGCAACTGTAATAACGGGCTTTGCCTAATCTATCAATTTGGTCTGCTATTAAAGGTAAAGGATAATTATCTCTAATCGTATTGGAATTCAACTCGCGAAAATCAACGCAAAGACGGTCGGTGCCGTTCTTTTTCTTGACTAATAAAATTGGGCTGCTGAATGGGGAAGAGCTATCTCTTATTATGCCATTTTCTTTTAAATCCTGAATCATTTCCCTAACTTTCTCGCGTTCTACAGGAGACAAACGATACGGTCGACGCTGTACAATTTTATCTGGATTTTTTAATCTAATTTTTAGCTCACCGGTTGTCACCCGTGAGACATGATTTCTAGACGTAAAATTATCTTTGAACTCATTGATAATATTATAGATTTCATTAATTTGTTTTGGGTCAGTTAGGTCGGTATCTATTTCGATAGGGGGAGTTTTTGAACACTCATTGACAATAAACTTACGATTAACAGATATATCGTTTTCGCTGAGAGTAACGCTAAGGCCAGGTATTTTTAGAAGATTAAACCCTATTAAAATATCAAATTGAGTTTCATTGTCACCTACTACGTAAAACTCTAGCTCTAAAGTGACATTATCGATTTCTACCACAGTTATAATGCTTTGTTTTGAGATAACCTTTTGACCCCCAATGCCCATAAACTGTACTTCAACTTGTTTACGTTTACCAGGAATTGAACCAGCAACGCTCTCTCGAATTAAGGAGCAATCCGCACCAGTATCAAAAAGACAGTTATACTGTTTGTCAGCAATAATTACATTTGTTGTACTACGTTTAACAGATGAACAATAATTAATAGATTTATTTTGAGCATTACGTTCGTCATTTTGACGGCGGTAGCAATTTTTCTCTAAATGACCCTTACGATGGCAGTAATTACATTCAACAACCTTAGTATTATTGAAAGTACCACGAGAACTGTAATTATTGTTACTGGAATGTGACGAAATAACGTTAGGCTTAGAGGGATTTCTCTCTTTGCAGTCCCGGGACAAATGGCCGGGTTTATTGCAACTGAAACAAACTACTTGATCTTTTGAAGGTCCCGTAACACGTGATTTTTTAACATCATTATATTTACTCTCTCTATTTTCGATTTTACGTTTACGAAACGTTTTAAGAACTGATACTAATTTAGGAAGTGAATCGGGGGTATTTCCAGCAACTCAGATCGAATAAACTCAGGGTAAATACCTGTAATCAGCGCTTCCACCACCTCTGCGTCGGCAGCTTCTGGTCGAATTCTCTTAAAAAGCGTCCACGCCGTTGTAGCGTACTCTGCGTAGCAGCTCGCTTGGTCCGAAGTGTAGTTGCGCCATTTCTGCACGTCATCCGCATACCGGAACTCCTTGCCAAACGTATGAATCAGCTCCTCCTTCACTTGTTCCCACGTGGTTGAATGCAGGGACCAGCTGTCGGCCCATGTCTTGGCTCGTCCTCTTAACAGTCCCATTCGAGGATTCCGATGTCTCTTGGGGTTGTGATCCCACCGCTGCTGTCGGCGATACGCCAGAATTATCGTGTCCAGACTCCATAATAACAGAAACACACACAATATAACTTGGTTTATTTTCAGACAATTTCTAGTATAGTACAGAGATAAAATGACAGAGGTCTGTCTTACATCAAGGTTAGTTTGGGACTCCCTTTCGAGCCCAATACAATTCGTTCTTATACTACCTGGGCCTCTCGCCCCCGCATCGGTCATCCTTACGTTCCCACGCATACAGTTACTTTCTAAAATCCCGTAACTAACATCTATTAAACAACCGTTAATTTAGAGACCATTCCCAAATCCCTTTTTTACAACATTGTCTAAGGAATTCGTTAAATCGGCAATAAACATGGACTTTACAGTAATATTAACAATTAAAGACAATAGAGCGCAAACTACAAAGAGCAGCCCTAACGTTCAAGCATTTTTTGTGTCTATAAACATTACTTGCTTCTATGTACAAAGCGCAATAAAACAATCAAATATACGAGTAAAAACTTAAACCTAAAAATGACCATTCTACACACATATTACTAATTTAACTTAATAATCAAACACTACTTTACAAATGGCGCTATTAACAATATTTAAATTCTCAGTTTTGTGATCACAAATAGCTATTTAAATATTAATCTTAAATATTAATTATATTTATGTAACAATATAATCATTATTTATTAGTTTGCGCCCATATATATGTACATCGGCATAATTAAACCGACTGACAAGAGCAAGTTATCATTTGGAGAGGTGGCGTTATCCTAGCCAGCAGTAAAAAAGGCACTTCTAGCTGATTTCGATTCCTGGGTTCGATTCTCGGGTCGGGCAAAGTAGTGTTATTGAGTCTTAATTTTTGATATTCTCAGTAGCAGCACGGAGTCAGGAAAAGTGTCCGTTAAACAGCAATAGGGTCGCCCTCTTCTACGTGGGACAGATATACAAATACTGGGGAAATGTAGGTGCGGAAATGCACCTCTGCCGACACCTTGGGGAATACAGGCGTGAGGCTATGTATATATGTATGTATGCTACATGGTCTATGTGGTCATTCAACTTTATATACACACATACACTCATACCAAAATGGATACCGAAAGGATAAGTACATTCCTGCTCTCTCGTTTTGTGAGCATTGATATAGGTGTGTAAACCTATTGCCGCTTTTCGGGCACAAGTCATGCCGTCAATGAGGCAGGGCATAAGTGCGTCCCTTGTCTTCCCAAATTCGGTTACTGGGTCGGGTAAAAATGTTTTTATTTTTATTTTTCATTTATTTAAAAATATAGCCAGTATAAACCACACAATATAAAAGAAAGGTGTAAACCGACAGCTCACTAAAATATTAATAAGAAGTCTTATTTAAGTGACCTACCCTTGTGGAACGGCCAATTTGTCCCGGATTAACAAGGGAACGATGTAACAAAGCCAGGAATAAAGAAAATGTTGGAATTTTTAAACGTTTCACTTTTAATATTTTCGAGTGAGGTTTTTAATCTTGTTTGTTCGGAACGTGTGCGCGGTTTTGCTAAGTGATTGCTTATTGTGCGAGTGGAATTATATCTTTATTTTGTGCATGTTTTTTATTTGGAGTTAAATTTTGCTGCATAAAAATAGCCCGTATTTTTTACATAGTAAATCCCCGCCATAATCGGCTTGGGTTGGAAATATTATACCTAAAACCAATGGTAATTTCTATCGGGGAATACATCGGTATCGAATACAACAATCTGTTTGGTTAACAAATAAAATAATTTAATGAATTATTTTTTTATTCGAATTTTGATTGATGCCTGATTCCCAGACGCCGAGATTTTTTTCGTAGAAATCCATTCTTTATACCCGCCACTACGCAATCAAGGAAATAATTTATATTTTTTGATACACCATAAATAGAAATCATTAATCTAATAAATTCAAACTAGGCCACAATATTAGATTCAAAGCTAACGGTTCTTAATGCTTCGCTATTCCAATTGTCGAATTTCCATCACCGAGCCTCAACCAAGTTATTAATATCATTGAATTTTTAATTTGCTACATTACTCACGCTTCGCTCGGCTGTCGGAAAATTTTACAAAACAATTTAATTAAAATTAGACTTTATAAGAAATAACGTTTGTTTACAGAAACTGAAACTTCATCCGCAAACTGAGCTTGATAATTGTCCAACTAAAATATAACTCGGGCCTTGTTTCAGGGCTGATAATTGCGAGTTTCGTATACTATGGACTCAAAAGTTCGGAAATTAGCGAGTACAATTTCAAGCTCCTTGAAGGTGAAAGTTGTTTGGCTAATTTTAGTATTTATTCATACTGTTTGTTTGTTTCGTTGTACGGCGTGGGAGTAACGGAAATCTTTGGATTAATTTTGAATATTTCTAATATAATTTTTCTTTACAATGAATTTTTTTTGTTTCAAATTTAACATTTGAAATTTGACTGCCTCGTATACACCAGTATGTGAAACGAGAGGTTGCGGGTTCGATCCCCGCACCGAGACGAATGTTTGTGTGATCCACAAATATTTGTTTCGAGTTTGGGTGTTTGTGAGACCGAAAAATCTCTCAAGGTTTCTGATACCCACGACACAAGACTCGTATCTAAATGTGGGGTCAGAACTATGTATGTGACTGTTGGATGTATTTATTTACAAAAATACTCTACAGTCCCAGAGGCTAGTGTTTTATTGCAGAACTTTTTATTAACAATTTTTTATTTTTTATAAGGGCATCTTCAAACAAAGACGTGTTACGTCAGATTTCGTTTAGTGCATAATGGACACCAACGTTCGTAACCATTATTTACCATCATTCTGTCTGATTATGAATTTTATTTATTCTGCCTCGTGGTCTCACGGTACAAGTATGTGCCGAGCAATCTAGAGGTCCTTGGTTCGATTCCCTGTGGAAGTCATTAGGAGACGCCTATGTCCAGCAGTGGACCTCCATTGGCTAAAGGATGGATGGATGGATGGAAGTAAGTATATGTGTATAGGAAAGAATATAATTAATTACCATTTAGTTTTTATGTCTTCTGATAATTATTACTATTATCGTTTTTTATGTATGGTTACAGGTTAATGCCATAAGAACGTTATTACGTGATTCGTGCCTCGTATTTATCGTTGCTTAATTAATGTAAATAATGCAAATTAATATATTGTGTTAATATATTTTGTTTTGAATTGACGGTAGTTTTAAAGTTGTTTAAAATAATTATTGCCTGCAATTATCGTTATCATTTTAAATTATATGGATTTTTTTAAGATTTTTTTATTTTTTACGACTATTGAATTTGGTTATCATTGTATACTAATGTTCTGTTAATAAACCTGGCTATTATAATATATTTCTAGCTGGTAAATTAAAACCGACTGCCTCGTGGTCTCGCGGTACAAGTATGAGCCGTGCGATCTGGAGGTCCTGGGTTCGATTCCCGGGTCGGGCAGAGTGTTATTGGGTTTTTCCATTAGGAAATTCTCGGTAGCAGCACGAAGTCTGTAATTGTGCGCGAAAAACGGCAATAGGCTCGCCCCCTACTACGTGGGACTGATACATGCCTGGCGAAATGTGGGTGCAGAAATGCACCTCTGTCTACCCCTTCGGGGAATACAGGCGTGAGTTTATGTATGTATGCATGAATTTTATTCAGATCCATTCAGCCGATCTGACGTGATTGAGTAAAAAAATATACAATCTTTGGCAAAATAATCGATGTAAAATTAATCAGACATTAACCACATCGAATGTCTAACAAAACAAACATAACAAAACAGCAACAATACAGTACGTATGAACCCTTTATAGCATTTAACAGAACAATAAAAGCGATTCATTGAGTGAAATTTAATTACGTGACGCTTGCAGCTCGCAGACGGAAAAGGAAGCCTTTGCCGCCAAGTATTTCCGCTTTAAACGACGCTCTGTGCAAAACATACTTTATTGGACTCTTTGTGTGTTTACATTGTTGACAGCTATTTGTGTTCTGCTACACTGGACTTCTGTTTTACTACATTTGACAATTTGAAAGTCGTGATGGCCTCGAGGCTTAGGCGCGCGGTAGAGATTCTCGGCGGTCGCGGGTTTAAATCCCAGGCACACACCTCTTACTTTTCCAAGTTATATCTGTATTTGTAATGGATTATAAATAACTTTAACGGCGAAGAAAAACATCGTGAGGAAACCTGAACACCCAAAAAAGTTCTTAGGAATTCTTAGGTGTGTAGTCGGCCAACCCGCACTAGGCCAGCGTGGTGGACTAAGGCCTAAATACTGAGATGTATGTATGGGCTGATGGTGGTGGCTTTAGCCTAGTGCGTGTTGGCGGACTACACACCTAAGAAATTCCTAATAACTTTTAGGTTTACAGGTCTCATCACGATGTTTTAATTCACTGTTGAAGTGTGTGAAAATTCATTGTGAATTCACACATAACTTCTTAAAGTCAGAGGTGTATGCCTGGAGCTTGAACCCGCGACAATCGAGATTCTCGACCACGTGCCCAAACCTCGAGGCCATCACGACTGGTCTACTTAAACAATCGGAAGACCGACAAACAGCTTCAGGTATTGTAATATTAGAGTTAAAAATTTTAAAAGTCTCTTAATTATTTAAAAAAGTTCGTCTGAGTGTGTTAAATGGTAAGGTATGTAAATCTTTTAAATAAATAATAAATAAATAAATACACCCAACAGTGACATACATAGTTCTGACTCCACACTAGTATACAAGTCCTCTGCCGTGGATATCAGAAACTACGAGGGACTTTTCGGTCTCACAAACACCCAAATATTTGTGGATCACACAAACATTTGGCTCAATGCGGGGATCGAACCCGCGGCCTCTCGTTTCGCAAGCTGGTGTCTAGCCAACTGCGCCACGGGGCTGTCAAACTGCGCCACGGGACTGTCTTCCCACTTAAGTCTCTATGCTGACGTAAGTGCCGTTGTCAGTCTGCTTAGCTATTATAGAATACCCATCAAACAAGCCTTATGAACCATTCGGTGGAAACTATAAAAAAATAATAGCCGTTGCACCATAGAGAATACGATTCGTACATATAATTCACCCATTAAATCATAAATAATGTTCACATACATACATACATACATAAACTCACGCCTGTATTCCCCGAAGGGGTAGGCAGAGGTGCATTTCTGCACCCACATTTCGCCAAGTATGTAACTGTCCTACGTAATAGGGGGCGAGCCTATTGCCGGTCTTCGGGCACATTCCCAGACTCCATGCTGCTACCGAGAATTTCCTAATGGAAAAACCCAATAACACTTTGCCCGAGCCGGGAATCGAACCCAGGACCTCTAGATCGCACGGCACATACTTGTACCGCGAGACCACGAGGCAGTCAAATAATGTTAACGAGAGTGGAAAAACAGTTTATGTTGTTTGTGTTCCCCTAGGCCCTAGGTGGACGGAAGTGCATTCGCAAATGTAATTGAATCCAACGGGAGGTCAGGAACTGGACGGTGAAAAAAATCCAATATTTTTAGGAGTATATCAGTAGAAAATTAACACTTTCTCTGGCAGAACGTCATTTTAAGTGCTTTCGGTGATTATGTGAGGTGACACAACGTAATATCACGTCCTTTTTACATAGTTCCGATGCTAATAGTCAGAACGTTTAGCCACGCTTGATTTTAATACAAATATGGGAATTTCGTTCTCTGTGTCACATCATATCAAAATATCAAGCGTTTACTTACCTCTTATTACATGAGATTAAAATCACAACAAACAGCTTAACGGGGGCTTAAGAATTCACTTTCACACAAGTTGATCCTTAAACCTGTGAGTGAATACATCAATCCCAGCTCCCCAGTTGACAGCCCGTGGCGCAGTTGGCTAGACACCAGCTTGCGAAACGAGAGGCTGCGGGTTCGATCCCCGCACCGAGACAAATGTTTGTGTGATCCACAAATATTTGTTTCGGGTCTGGGTGTTTGTGAGACCGAAAAGTCTCTCGTAGTTTCTGATACCCATGACACAGGACTTGTATCCTAGTGTGGGGTCAGAACTATTTATGTGACTGTTGGGTGTATTTATTTATTTATTTATCTAAAAAAGTGTGTCAAAACCGATGAGATAACACAAACACAATCCATGATAATCCAATATTACGAGAACCTAATACACGTTTGGATGAATGAGGTATATAGGGCAGTCGATAAAGATCGTCGGTTCCGCACACAGCAAAAGTTTCGTACATTAATCTTGTCGTTGTGTTTGGGGAAGTCGAATCTGTATTGATTGCGCGGCAGCCCTGCGTCCGACTGTATTTAGCTAATAGTCGAAGGTGCCGCGTTAAGGCTGAGGAAAGAGGGAAATTCTATTTCATATAATTGTGACTACTAAGTACTATTGTTAGTTCTTATTTGGGGGCATGTTAATTCTCGATAGTTGTGAGTTCATAATTGTTTGCAGCCCCTCCCCTCTCCTTGCCTTTTTGTTATAAGGAAATAATCGATTTAAATAATTTCTTATTGCTTAAAAACATAATATCTTATTCTTATGTTGTCGATATTTTCGAACTACGTGCCCTACGTACAAAGCCCTGTGTCTATATATCAAACTTGAACTAATAAAGGGTAATCTTGATGCAGATTGATTACTAGATTTGTTGACAGAATCCAATTCTCTTAATTCCAAAATTAACGTTTTAAATCTTAATAACATTAACTACATACACACACCCGTTACTATTTTTTCAGAAAGGTTTTCCATAAAATAAAATCTGTTACAGCAAGATTTTAGATCTACACTCAGCTAAATATTTTTTACTAATATTATTACATCACTGCATGCAGTGATGACCTCGAGGTTTAGGCGCGTGATCGAGAGTTTCGGCGGTCGCAGGTTCAAACCCCAGGCACACACCTCTGACTTTTCGAAGTTATGTGTGTAATCACAATGAATCATCACTTGCTTTAACGGTGAAGGAAAACATCGTGATAAAACCTGCACACCTCAAATTTCTTAGGCATTTCTTAGGTGTGTAGTCCGCCAACCCGCACTAGGCCAGCGTGGTGGACTAAGGCCTAAACCCTCTCAGTTGTAGAGGAGGCCCGTGCCCAGCAGTGGGACGTATATGGGCTGATGATGATATTATTACATATGATATACGAGTACAAGACAGAGGGCAAAACGTGGGCGTAGAAATATTCCACTGTTTAATCTTGGGATGAGTATGTAGTATATTATGTAGTATTATGCAGTATCTTGGGACCCACCCTCTTCATAATTTATATGAGTGACATTTCTGATTTGCATTTACAGGGAGCCGACCTAATTAGTTATGCTGACGATACCGTACTGTTATTCCAGGATTACTCCTGGGATAACGTTGTCAAACTGGCTGAGCAGGGCATGATGGTCATGGCAAAATGGCTCAAGATGAATCTTCTTACTTTAAACACCTTAAAAACTCAAGCTATGTTTTTTTACAAAACATCTGCATCTCAACCTCCCTCCTCTCTAAGACCGAAGCTTCATACCTGTACATCGATTTCCACTTCTTGCTGCTGCCCGCCGATCAGTCGAGTCAACAGTATTAAATATCTTGGTGTCATTCTTGACCAAAAGCTATCCTTTAATGACCACGTTCACGAACTCTCAAGCAGAATTCGGAAAACAATATATATTGTCAAATGCCTTCGCTATTCTGCCAATGCCGATACTCTGCTCTTGGTATACAAAGCTTTATGTCAGTCTTTACTCCTTTACTGTATCAAGGCGTGGGGTGGCGTGGCTAAGACTCGACTCATGGAGCTTGAAGTAGCTCAACGTGCTGTGCTTAAGGTCATGCTTCGTAAGCCTCGACTTTTCCCTACAAATGACCTGTATAAGGAGTGCAAAGTGTTACGAGTCCGTCAGCTCTTTATATTAAGAGCGACTATCGCAACTCACCGTGCCACTATTACGTCCAGCGAATACCCAAACCTGCTTAAACGGAGAGTCTTTCGAATTCCCATTCCCCCAGTGAGCACCTCCTTAGCTAAACACTCGCCGTTCTTTCTACTCCCCACTATTTACAATTCTATTTGTCACCACATTCCTCAATTGCATACTAAATCTACTCGTGAAGTGAAGCTTGCCACTGAGTCCTGGTTGATGAGCCTCGATTATTACCAAACAGAGAAGATCATGTATTCAATCACATAATTCACACCTCAAACCCACACACTCACACAGTCACGCACATTCTGTCACACTCACACACATAATTATTTTTGAGTCATCTCCAATTTTACTTTGTGTTATCATTTATTATTATTTGTGTTAATCAGTTATTTTTATTCTTATTATTGTTTTATTTGATCTCTTGTTAGTTGTAAGTTATTATTATTATTCTTTAATTATTTTTATTTTTTGTTATCCTATGTTTAGTCTTGTTTTAATTTTTTAACTAACAGTCATTTTAGTTGTTAACAAAGATTTACTTTTTACTCTATTTTGTTATTATAATTTAGTCATTTTCATTGTACGGTTTGCCACTATTTGCAACACTTATGATTCATTTCTGTAACCTGAGACCACTGCGATACAAGCTTAGCTTAGTGCAGGGTCCTCTGCTATTCTACTTGTTTTTACTTTTACTCTTGTACCAAATCCTTAGATGTATTGTGTAAAACTTTATCTGTTTTTAATAAATAAATTATTATTATTATTTAGTTTTCGTTGTTGACGTTCTCAGCAAAGCTGGTAGTTAAGTTGGTGCTTACGAGTCGCAACTAAGTAAGCACCCCCTTTGGGGTATGTTGTCAGTCCGCAGAAAGAGTTATTATAGGATCGGGGTGTATCGTGTTCTCGTCTATCTGTAGGAACCTTCTTACTATTCGGCAGGTGTTAAGTATAGCTGCTTTCTGTAATAAAATGTAGGTGTTTGGTTTCAGATCTATTAACTTTAGGCTGTGGTGAAGGTGTCTTGGTATTACGCCTGTAACTGATAACACCACGGGCACAATATATACTTTGTTTTGTTTCCAGACTCTAGCTATTTCGTCCTTGAGGTCGGTATATTTATGTATTTTTTCGGCTATACTTTTTAAAAGGTTATGAGTATTCGGTACTGCAACGTCTATTATGTACGTAGTTTTTGTTATTTTGTCGGTTAAGGTAATATCCGGTCGGTTATAATGTATTGTTTTATCAGTAAGTATACTACGGTCGTAATAAAGTTTATGGGTGGTATTTTCTAAGGTTGGGTGAGGTGAATATTTATAATAAGGCGTCTGTGTGTTTTCTATAAGTTTATATTTAAGTGCTAATTTTTGATGAATTATATTTACTATTTGATTATGACGGTACGTGTAATCACTTTGAGCTAAATTTGGGCATCCTCCAGTTATATGTTGGATGTTTTCTGGGTGTGATCGGCATTTGCGACATCTATCGTCTGTTACAGTTCCATCTTTAATAATGTGCTTTCTGTAATTTTTCGTATTGATCACTTGATCCTGAATGGCTATAGCAAAACCCTCGGTCTCTGGAAATAGCGAGCCTATTTGAAGCCATTTGTTAGATGCCTCTGTGTCTACATGTGTCTGCTCTAGGTCATGTGGGTGTCTTCCGTGAAGCACTTTAGCCTTCCACTCTGATATCTTTTTTCTCTCGTATTCATCATTTAACTGTACTGTCAGTATAGATTGGTCGGATAAATTTAAGGGTGTGTAATTTTTATCATGGAAGTTTATTGCTGCATGAATATCGCTAATTTTTGATTTTTCGATAAAAAATGATTTTAGTGTGTATATTTGTTTCTGCCAAAGTGCATATATATTTATTAAACCTCTTCCTCCTTTTGTTCTATTTAAAGATAACCTTTCAATGGCTGATTTAGGGTGTAGGTTATTGTGTTTCGTGAGAGTCGTCCTAGTTTTACGTTCTATATTTCCTATGTCTGTTTTGCTCCATTTTATGACACCGAAAGAATACGTTAGAATTGGTACGGCGAAGGTGTTTATCGCCTTAAAAAGATTTTTACTGGTTAGTTGGGTCTTGCATAAGGATATGGTTCTTCTGGTGTATTCACTAAGTAGGTTCTGTTTTATTTTCGCATGATCAATACCTTTTAATTCTTGATAGCCTAGGTATTTGTAAAGGTCGTTTGTTTCCATTGCTGTTATGGTTTCTGTTTGATTAATTACGTAGTCACCGGGCTGAATTTTACCTTTAATAATGTGTACTGTTTTGCATTTATCTAAACCAAATTTCATATTAATATCGTTACTGAATGCTACTGTGGTGTCTATTAATTTTTTCATTTGTTTATCTGTGTTTGCGAAGAGTTTAATGTCGTCCATGTAGATTAGGTGTGATATTATTGTCTCTTTGTTGTTATGTTTTAGGTGATATCCAGCCCGACTCCCACGCAATAGGTTGGACAGTGGATTCAACGCAAGACAGAACCACATAGGGCTTAGAGAGTCGCCTTGATAAATTCCTTTCTTTATATTTATTTTTCTGCTAGCTGTTTTTTTATTATTGTTGTTAAACTGAAGGGTAGTTTTCCAATTGGGCATAATTTTTCGGAGAAAATTAATTATATTCGGATTTATTTTATATATTTCTAAAATTTTTATTAACCAACTATGTGGTATGCTGTCAAAGGCTTTTTGGTAGTCGATATAGGTGCAGTGTAGGTTCCTTTTATGGTTAATAGCGTGTTTATGAATGGTAGAGTCAATCACTAATTGTTCTTTACATCCCATATAACCACGTCGGCACCCTTTTTGTTCTTCGGATAATATATTGTTGCTTTCAATGTGATTACCTATTCTGAGTGAGAGGGCAGAGGTGAGTATTTTATATAAAGTAGGTAAACAAGTAATCGGTCTGTATTGTGAAGGTAAGTGTGCGTCTTTACTTTTTGGAAGGAGGTAAGTTATTCCGTTTGCAATAAAGTCTGGTATATTTTGATTTCCTAGGATTAACTTAGTTATGTTTTTAGCTAATGGTCTATGTAGAGTTTCTAGTTTTTTATACCAGAAGTTATGGACTTTGTCTGGGCCTGGAGATTTCCAATTATGAAGTCGTGATGTAACCATTTTTATTTCTTTCTCTGTAAATTCATCAAACTCCATTTCTGGTATAGACTGCCATCTTTGTATCTCTTCTGTAATCCATTCAGCTTCACTATTGTAATTTACCTCTGTTTCCCATAAGTCTGCCCAGAAAGTTTCCATTGTCTCAACGGTAGGTGTATTAGTTTTATTGTTACTATCCGTATCTATTTTTGTATTAAGGTTTCTGTAAAATGATTTTTCGTTGTTGGCGAATAACTTATTATCATATGTTCTTTTAAGTGATTTTTTATATCTTGCTAATCGACCAGCTTTAAGTGATAACTTTTGTTTTAATGTGTCCAAATATTCTTCAGGTTTTTTATTGATCCTATCGTGTTTAGTGTGTATCGATAATTTTGAAAATATTTCTGATACTGTTTTAACTACTTTTTTTGATCTATTGTTATTTATGTATTGTGTGAGTCTACCAATATCTACTCTAAGTCGATTAATGTCTTTTTCAAGTCTGATTTGCCACGGAGGTTTTAAAGTATTTTTACGAGGTGTGTACTGTGAGTTTGTTTTAATGTTGTGACCAAGTTCTTCCGATATTACGAACGCAGTGCAGTACGTGAGAGTGTGGATATCAGTTATTGAAGATTCATCAGAGATAAACTGATTTAACAGGGTCCTATTAAAAATATTAACTAAATAAATTAGATATTTACTGTATTTTAGTCTAGGTAAATTTGGTCTAACTAGTGGGTCCATTCCAGAAAATTTTAGAATGGCTGATTGAAGTTTATCATTCAATTGTTTTTCTATTGCATCTAAATCAAGTGGGTGGTTTAAAATCTCGATATCGTTTTCTATGAAGGTTGACGTTGTTTCAGTTTGAGTCGAAATATGACGTAAGTCATTATTGTCTATTGAAGTTATTATTATTTCAGGCGGCGGTAATAGTTCTAATTGTGTGGCCTCTGTTGGTGTGGATGTTGGAGAAGGGTTATTTACTGTATTGTGTTCCTGGGCAAGTTCAGCTTGAACTTCTTCTTTTATTTTATTTAATGTTATATCAGGTAGTAATTTGTTTCTTACAATAACTCGTCTTTGGTCTGAAATTCGTTGCTGTGAAACATTAATTTCTGGATATTGCATTAAAAACAGTTCATGTAGCGTTTGTCTGTAGGTTGTCATGTCGGTTTCTAACTTTGTTATACGGTAGTAAGTACGCATGATAAATGTATTAACTTCGGAAGTCCACTTCATGCGTACTCTTGTTTTTCCAGCTTTGGTGGACGCGGGTAAAAAGGTATTCACCTCCCGCGTAACACTCAGAGCTGGGATTGGGGGGGAAATAGATTGTCTAGATTCTTCATCCGTCGCACTTGGCGCGTAGGATATGGTGCTTGGGCTGTACGGTTCAGTTATGGATGACGCAGGGCTAGCTGGTCTATTGTCGGTCGGTCGGTATTGTGATTTGGCTGTAGTATCTTCGGGTAACCCGGTGGGAGCCCGCCTATTCAGCTCCACACCGCTGACGGTCCGTCCACTGTCACACCCAGCGTCAGCTCCAGGTGTGCCCCGGCGATCACCCCCGGGAAGCGGCCCTATACGTTTACTTTTACTTCTCGTCTCCATGGTAAATGGGTTACCAGTGCCTTGTTAGCCATGTTAGTGATAAGAATTTACATGTGTCCGCCCCCCACGTGGGCCAGATGGTCGGTCCCGGACGTAAGGTTGGATTTTAGGGGGCTTATTATTATTATTATTATATTAGTAGTATGTAGTATTACGATAATTTACTTTTCGTTTGCTTTTCACAATTCGTTTTGACAACAAAAACGAGGTAATTTTGTCAAATATGTATCTATCAATTAGTTGTTATAAACTTTATTTCCGAATTTGAGAAGCTAGTTACTTATGTTACTATTGTAGAAAATAAAAGGACATCGTCCTTACTCCTGTACTTCTATCATGTTTGACAACTACGTCACCATTCGTCTAATCAAACACAATCACAGTATGGTACTTCTAGTGCAGTTAAAAACCATTGTACGATGGTACCAAATGCTTGTTTATCCCGTCCTAGCAAACTAGTTGAAAACCTCATTTCTCTTTGATGGGACTATCCCGAGTGTTCCAGCTCTTAAGTCAGACAAACAGGCTAGTAAACTCCATTCGACTCTTAAAGGTTGATTCATAGTTGTTTTGCCGTTTCCTTTGTTCGAGTGCTTTGTATGAAATGAAGTTTGGATTTAAAAATCACAGCAAACATTGATTGAAAGGCTTCTTCATTATTTGCATTTCGCTTGGGGCATGAAGCAGTCTGTTTCGGTTCATGTTATTTTTTTAGTATCGAAGAAAAGAGGATTTAAAATAAATTACTGTACAGACTATCTCGTTCGCCTTGCGGCATAAATATGTGCTTTGCGATCGAGAGATCATTAATTCGGGCACATTTCCAGACTCCGTGCTGTTACCGAGAATTTCCTAATGGAAAAACCCAATAACACTGCCCGACCCGGGAATCGAACCCAGGACCTCTAGATCGCACGGCACATACTTGTACCGCGAGACCACGAGGCAGTCGACAATAGGCTCGCCCCCTATTACGTGGGACTGATACATACTTAGCGAAATGTGGGTGCAGAAATGCACCTCTGCCTACCTTTTCGGGGAAAACAGGCGTGAGTTTATGTATGTATGTATGTATATCATTAATTCTAAATAGAAGCATGGAGTTCGAACAAATTATTGATAAACGGCAGAAGACTGCTTTGTGTAACTTGGGATATAAAACACAATAATCGACATACTTACATACATACATAACCTCACGCCTGTATTCCCCGAAGGGGTAGGCACAGCTGTATTTCTGTACCCACAATTCACCAGGGCTGTATCGTTCCCACATAACGGAGAGGCGAGCCTGCATGCCCTTTCGGGCAGACTCCGTGCTGCTACTAAGAATTTCCTAGTGGAAAAACCCAGTAACACTGCCCAACCTGGGAATCGAACCTAGGACCTCTAGATCGCACGGCACATACTTATGCCGCGAGACCACGAGGCAGTCACAATCACAACAATTACGTCAATCAAGTCACGACAGTCACACAATAATCTGCCTACCATTTTTCGGATAAAGGAATGTGTATGTATCCATGTTTGAATCATCCCCTTTCAATGACAGAACCACCCATATTGGATCAGAGAACTCCAGCTTAGACTTGTATACCACCTAGTCTCGAACCAAAAGTTCCGAATAGTCTGCTAACTCGTGTTTTCACCGCAACTTAGAGCCCTTACGCAAAACTTGAAGAAGCATCTGAATACATTAAACAACTGAAAAATCGCTTTACAACATTAAGCATTTCTTTGACAGTACCGAGCTTTAAATTAATCATGTATAATTTTAAGTTTTAATCTTATTATTTATCTGCAGGCTCCTTACTAGTCATCATTATTAGCGTCAGCCTATAAACGTAATAAATAAGCAGTGATGGCCTCGAGGTTTAAGCGCGCGGTCGAGAATTTCGGCGGTCGCAGGTTCAAACCCCAGGCACACACCTCTGACTTTTCGAAGTTATGTGTATATTCACAATGAATTATCACTTACTTTAATAGTGAAGGAAAACGTCGTTAGGAAACCTTAGGTGTGTAGTGTGTAGTCCGCCAACCCGCACTAGGCCAGCGTGGTGGACTAAGGCCTAAATCCTCTCCGTTGTAGAGGAGGCCCGTGCCCAGCAGTGGGACGTTTATATCATCATCAGCCGAAATTCGTCCCACGGCTGGGCACGGGCCACCTCATCAACTGAGAGGGTTTAGGATTTAGTAAGCCACGCTGGCCTAGTGCGGGTTGGCGGACTACACACTACACACCTAAGGTTTCCTAACGACGTTTTCCTTCACTATTAAAGTAAGTGATAATTCATTGAGAATACATACATAACTTCGAAAAGCCAGAGGTGTTTGCCTGTTCTCGACCGCGCGCCTTAACGGCGAGGCCATCACTACTTCTTCACTTCACTACTGCTTACGAGTAGTTGGAACTATTTCTAATTTTTAAAAGAATAAATCTTGAAATTTAAAAAATAAAAGCATTCCTTTTTTAAAAGTTAATAAGGCAGTTAGCCACTGAAGCTCGGTTAGTTTGCAGGCATTGCCCGACAAAACTGATTAAGCCAATTTAAAAAGGATTTAACTACAGACCCCACATTTACAGAACTGATATGAAGTGTCAACGGTTTAATTAGTGCCTATCAAAAGCAGCGAATAGCGTTTCATTAACGTCTCAAAATGCTTCCAAATCGTATGGCGTAAAACATAAGCAGGAATGGATATTGAATATTATTTTCGCAATTCTTTTTTACTTTAAATTTGGGCCCACATATGTCTATACCAAATTTCTGAAGCTCTGTGGTGTATTTTATAGTAATCCAACAAAAACATAATGCTGAGTAAGAAAATAGTATTTTATTATTCATGTCATAAAAATTTTGATCCGTCTTTGATTATAGTCTGGGCATACGTTTCTGTTTCATTGACTTTAAAGGTACAAATGTTTATTCAATGTATATGAGTCTCTATACTAATATTATAAAGCTGAGATGTTTGTTTGTATAAACGCACTAATCTCATGAAGTACTGGTTCCAGTTGAAAAATTATTTTTGTGTTCCCGTGTCGGGCAAAGTAGGTATTATTAGCTTTTTCCATTAGGAAATTCTAAGTAACAGCCCGGTGTATGCAAATGTGCCCGAAAAGCGACAATAGGCTCGCCCCCTATTACGTGGGACTTATACATACTGGCGAAATGTGGGTGCAGAAATGCACCTACCCCTTCAGGAAATACAGGCGTGAGTTAATGTATGTAATTCATATATGTATCTAAATAATGTCAATGTCATCATCAGCATATACGTCTCACTGCTGGGCACGGGCCTCCTCTAAGACTGAGAGGGTTTAAGCCATAGTCCACCACGCTAATTCCTATGAACTTTTAAGTGTACAATGTAACGTAATGCCAATGTAATTGCAAAAAGAATACAAACACATCAACTCCAACTATTGTAACGAAGAATAAAAAAACAAGTTTGTTGTGTTCCTAACTCGCATGACGGTACAAATGGCCAATGTTTGTGCATTGGACCAAACCGAAACGCCACCGGCAAGCGATGAATACTTCATTACCACGGAAATAGGGCGAAGGTTGGCTTTTCATACGCCTTTGTAACGTTTTTATTTGCTTTACACAAACATTCTGCACGATATGTTGCCGTCAGTACAAATTTGAGTCGTATTTCCTTATTTCAAGGGTAATACGTTGATTTGTAGGGCTTTTGGCGTGAAAATTGACGCGGTAGGTAGGGCGATTTTTATTGTGATTTATTTTTTACATGTTTTGATTGAGATTTCTGAATAGTATCACGCTCCCAAAGGATACTAAAGCCAACACAATAACTTTTAACGGAAAATCATTTTAATTCTCTATGTAGCGTTTAAGGTATCCGTATTAATTTGTTTTTCATTAAAATCCTCAATCATATTCGAAATATGAAATCTTTCTTTCAATATTGTAAAGTTTTTCTTTATTGGAAAAGAGCAACACTAGAATTTTTTGCCAGTTCTCTCAGTCTCTAGTGATGACTGCCTTCCGAACTGCCTTCTGAACAGGGTGGTTAATTAAATTTTGAAATGACTGAATCTAAGTGATGTATTTACACTACACACTTACACGTACTTAACATTTTCTAGATTTCATCATCAGCCCAAATACGTCCCACTGCTGGGTACGGGCCTCCTCTACAACTGAGAGGATTTAGGCCTTAGTCCACCACGCTGGCCTAGTGCGGGTTGGCGGACTACACACCTTAGACATTCCTAAGAACTTTTAGGTTTGCAGGTTTTATCACGATGTTTTCCTTCACCGTTATAGCAAGTGATAATTCATTGTGAATACACACGTAACTTCTAAAAGTCAGAGGTGTGTGCCTGGGGTTTGAACCTGCGACCGCCGAAATACTCAACCGCGCGCCTAAACCTCGAGGCCATCACTGCTTTTCTCGGTTTAATAAATATTATTTCATTCCAATCATAACATGCCTGCATAAACGACAATACAATCTATCATCTAAAATATACGAACAAGCCTCATCGTAAAGCACTCAAATGTAAGAGCAGCGAGGCAGTCAAAAATATCTGCATTATACTGATTAAAGGAGGATACGGTCAGATAGTCTCATTCTTGTCACGTACACTCGCGATTCAGGGCGGTCTGCATTGGCGCACATCGAATTAAGTGAATTAAAGGCCAAACTGTACCAATAAAAGGCTAGGAAGCAAATTTAGGCCGACCTCTGCACTCAATTGTGAATCTTTAAATTTGTTGTCGCCGTGCAAAGTTTGTTTGTACTCTTCAGTTGTTTTGAGGCGAATTTTATTGTAGAATTGAAAGATTTCGAACTGGTTGGGAAATATCTACCTGGTTATTTGAAGTTTACAAGCTCTTGGTCTCATGGACTAAAAATAAAACTGGTCAACACAACAAAGTCTACCTGTGTGTTCCGACTAATCTCTTGAAGCCCTAGATTAACTTTGTTGAGGCTCTCACTGGCAGTTGGCTAATGAAACAAAATGAAATATTAAAATTCATCAAATTGCGAGCAAAATAAAAGGAAAGGTAACATGTATATCGCGACCCTGCCAAGATTCGAACCTGTAATCTTGTGATCCGTAGTCAGACACGTTATCCATTGCGCCACAGGGCCTGTGACTAAGCTGTATAAATTGAAGTATGTTTTTGGCGAAAAGACCAATATGTATTTGGCTGTATCATTCATTACTTCATATTTCTGCCTAATCCTAGGCAAGACAAGCGTGATGCTATGTATATTATATCTCTGGCATCTAAATATTTCGGGTCAAAATCGATTTCCACTTATTCTAAACAACACAGCAGAATTAAATACAGGTTTGGACCCTTTTATCATTGTTTTGTAAACAGCTTCAAAAACCACAACACAAGAGTTTCTTATCCGTTTTCTAGTTAAATCTGCATTCCAAACCCCATGATAAAAAATCCAAATAGTGTAAAACATTTTACCGTTTACAAAAAAACATTTAATTTATATCAAGACACAGTTCTGAGAATTAGAGCCGAATCCGAAGATACAAGGAAAATAAATTTCGAAGTGCTTAATTATTAATAACATCAGAATCTCAAATTCTGTCAAATTACACGACTAATGAAAATTCTCGTAAGTAAACTTAAAAGTTACACGAAATAAGCGAATTTCCCGCCTATCACACTCTAGGGAGCAGTTGTGACGGCGCCTCGTTCTGTTAAACAATCTTTACATTGTTAAAGGTGGAATCACAGTTAAAGAATGTTTGAGATTTCCCTACTAATAAATTCTTTACTCTCTCTTCTTTATTATTATTCCTTACTTTCTCTACTCGTGTGTATTCACTATGAACTATCACGTACTTTAACGGCAAGGAAAACATCGTCAGGAAACCCGCACACCTAAAGGTTCTTAGGATTTTTTAGGTTTGTAGTCCGGCAACCAGCACTAGGCCAGCGTGGTGAGCTAATGCCTAAACTGTCTGTAGAATTATAGTGATCTCATAATTACGTCATCATCATCAACCCAATACGTCCCACTGCTGGGCACGGGCCTCCTCTACAACTGAGAGGGTTTAGGCCTTAGTCCACCACGCTGGCCTAGTGCGGGTTGGCAGACTACACACCTAAGAAATCAGCCCATATACGTCCTACGGCTGGGCATGGGCCTAATAAGGGTGAGTGGGTTGAGAGTATCACTAACAACCAACCTGATTGGTTCATTATTAGGATCGACCTACAGATTTGAGGATTGTTTTTTTTTTTAATCAGCCTTATATCTTCTCTGTATTATAAAGGCAGATTAACACAATCGAAAAATGGTTCATTCAAATCAATATACATAAACTCACGCGTGTATTCCCCGAAGGGGTAGGCAGAAGTGCATTTCTGCACCCACATTTCGCCAGGTATGTATCAGTCCCACCTAATAGGGGGCGAGCCTATTGCCGTTTTCGGGCACATTTCCAGACTCCGTGCTGTTACTGAGAATTTCATAATGGAAAAACCCAATAACACTTTCCCCGACCCGGGAATCGAACCCAGGACCTCTAGATCGCACGGCACATACTTGTACCGCGAGACCACGAGGCAGTCCTTCAAATCCTTCAAATCCTTTAAATCAACGTACCTACAATATATCACCTCACCTACAAATACCTGCAAATTATGCTGTGACAAAATTGGAAGCATCAGACGTTTCAGTTCAAACACGGGCAGGTTAGTAACTAAGTCTCGAGCGTGCCATACGTTTTGCATAATAAATCGATGGATCACAACTTCCTGTGCGAGCGAGCTGTGAATGGGGAATCGTGTGGAGTTAGTTACTTAATGACTGATCGGGATTTAAACTACATGGTTGATGGTAGTCGGGCTCGTCAATTTAGCAAGATTTGTAGCTTTAAAAAAAATCACTTATAGTGAATAAACTCATGTTTCATTGTCTTTGTACACATGATTGCTTATTGGTATTTAGGAACTTTTAATCTGGTTATTAAATATCAGTTTCTCCGTTCAAGATGACTCAATGTTATTCTCATATTCAATACAACAGTCTGACTGTATTAATGTGCTGCTTTAATTAAAAATAATGGTCTTTGTATCAATATTATAAACTATCTCTTAATTGGAAAAGAGCAACACTTGAGTTTCTTATCCGTTTTTCTCTAGTGATGACTGCCTTCCGAACAGGGTGGTACACTCAATTAAAAAATGACTTTTTATAGATTCAATAAATATTATTTAATTTCATTTCACAAAAAGCAGTCTATGTCAGCGCCGGTATCTTTGAGGGGTAGGTAAAGGTCTATTTATGCATCTACGTTTCGCATAATGTGTTCTAACTTCCACGTATTAAGAGATGTTCTGCTACTAAGAATTTCTCAGTCTAAAATCTGTTGAACACTACCAAATTCGAGAATCGAACGCAACGAAGCAATATCATTAATGTTATAGTTTACAAGTGTATGCCGTGTTAATATTATATTATGTTTTGTCTTACTTCGTTTTATTAATTACGCGGAATCGATCTCCACACCGAGACAAAAGTTAGTGCCAACCCGCACTAGGCCAGCGTGGTGGACTAAGGCCTAAACCCTCTCAATGGTAGAGGAGGCCCGTGCCCAGCAGTGGGACGTATATGGGCTGATGATGATGATGATGATGATGAGTGTGTGGTCAGAACTATGTATGTGACTGTTGGGTGCTTATTTATTTACTTCAAAATATATTCTATATCGATCTAACAGTATCCCATTAAATTTTGAAACACTCAAATATTTAAGCGATTAGAAGTTTGGCAGAAGTCTTTAGTTTCATAACAGGTTATCCTATTCTTAAATCCATTTCGATGATATAATTTTTCAAACAAAAGAATAACGAAAAAGTGTGGTATCAGAACTATGTATATGACTGTTCATCATCATCAGCCCAACTACGTCCCACTGCTGGGCACGGGCCTCCTCTACCACTGAGAGGGTTAAGGCCTTAGTCCACCACGCTGGCCTAATACGGGTTGGCGGACTACACACCTAAGTAATTCCTAAGAACTATTTACAAGCAGTGATGGCCTCGAGGTTTAGGCGCGCGGTCGAGAATTTCGGCAGTCGCAGGTTCTAACCCCAGGCACAGACCTCTGACTTTTCGAAGTTATGTATGTATTCACAATGAATTATCACTTGCTTTAACGGTGAAGGAAAACATCGTGATAAAACCTGCACACCTAAAAAAGTTCTTAGGAATTTCTTAGGTGTGTAGTCCGCCAACCCGCACTAGGCCAGCGTGGTGGACTAAGGCCTAAACCCTCTCAGTTGTAAACTTAAAATTATACATGATTAATTTAAAGCTCGGTACTGTTAAAGAAATGCTTAATGTTGTATGAATTATCACTTGCTTTAACGGTGAAGGAAAACATCGTGATAAAACCTGCACACCTAAATAGTTCTATATGACTGTTGGGTGTATTTATTTATTTAAACAGGATTTTTCCAGATGCGATGATTCCCGGATGACAGCCGTACATAATATTAAAACGTAAACGCAAAACCATGAAAATCCTGATTATATTGTAGGCATGGGAATCAGAAACGCCTCAACATCACCAAGTCTTTTATCTTCAATGACTTGAAGCCGTAAAGTTAAATTTAATTTCTCCGTGTATTCTAAACAAGCGCTTTATTCCCCGGCTCGAGTATTAACTTAGCTTTTATTATGATCGAGTGAGTCTAACTCGTAAAAGTCGGAAACTTCTTAAATGTTGGGTTTAACGATATAAGGCTTGCGTTACGATATTATTGTATTAAATTTTTAGCTGTACTTCATCTGTTTATTAAATTTTTAGGTACTAGTGGGCTCAGAGCTGCTTTTTGAAAAGGGTAAGACTTTAGTTTTTTTAATGGTACTCAATATCCATATAAACATAATTATAATACGGTACCCGTTTTTTGTGATTAGCACTAAACATCTTAATAAAAATCTTTAAAAAATAAAATTAATTTAAAATTTAAAGTCGTGATGGCCTCGAGGTTTGGGCACGCGGTCGAGAATCTGACGGTCGCGGGTTCAAACCCCAGGCACACACCACTGACTTTTCGAAGTTATGTGTGTATTCACAAAGAATTATCACGCACTTTAACGGTGAAGGAAATCATCGTGATGAAACCTGCACACCTAAAAAGTTCTTAGGAATTTCTTAGGTGTGTAGTCCGCCAACCTGCACTAGGCCAGCGTGGTGGACTAAGGCCTAAACCCTCGCAGTTGTAGAGGAGGCCCGTGCCCAGCAGTGGGACGTATATGGGCTCACATTAAGATACACGTCTCATGTCGTAGATTTTAGAAACTTCTTGAAACTAAACTTTTAAGAAAATGTTTGTGTTTCGCACAAACATTGGTCTAACTGGGAAGACGTACTCTCTTCTCGTTACACAATTTCGCGTCTGAACATTTGCGCCATGGAAGCTGTCGAGTTTACTGAGAAATTTTTGATGATTAAATGAGTCACAAATGCTGTCAATGACTTATTTAGTAACGATGACATCTACCGGTAAATAGGTGTACTATTTCAAAGTTAACCATTGTTCTATAATAATATTTTCACATACCTTCAATCGTGTGCACATCTGCTCTTGGCACAATCCATTAAATAGCTTTTATATACTTTAAATTATGCAAACAAGTCATAAAAATGTTTTATACGTCACTAAATATATCTAAGGTCTTTTCAAATACACTCGTTTTAATACGACGCTTTAAACTTACGTCCTCCTATCACACTTATATTTTAAAAAGGCAACTTTAGGTCTTGCGGGTCAAGTGTATGCCAAGAGATCCCGAATTCGATTTTCGGATTGGGCAAAGTGCTATTGGGGTTTTCAGTATCATCACAATGTCTGAAAATTTTACGAAAGGTGACAATAGATTCGGTCCCTATTACATGGGACTTAAAATTTATGAATCATGGTTGTAGAAATGCGCCTCTGCCTACCTCTTTAGGAATACAGGCGTTTATGAGAGCGTGAGTGCGAAAGGTATTTCCTTCCTTGCACAACATATTTAATTGGTATTACTGGCGGTACCGACATCCAGGACCAACCTCTTGGCCAAGACGCCTCTCACCCGAGAGATTAAAACTATTAATGAGGTGCATGTCAAAACAGATGTTTTTACAAGCAATCGGAGTGAGCTCGCAAAATGTTTGTTATTTGTTATTTGCTATACTTAAATTAATTGTGTTAGCTTAATTTATTAGTAGTATTGTGATTGTTAGTATTATGTTTTGTTTTGTTTTATTTTGTATAAATTTGTGTTATAGTCCCGCCAGTTCGAATTGGGTACCTAAACCTGTAATGACTGTGTGTGTTGAATAAATAAATAAATTAGTTTTCCTCGGCGGTATTTCCAGATGGATGCAACTTAGGGACCTTCAAGAAAAGAGCCTATATTTTCCTCAAAGACCGCCAATGCACCGATAATTCCTCTAGTATTGTGGGAATTTTCATAGGGGGTGTTGACCATATAACATCAGGTAGCTTACCAGCTCGTTTGCATCCTTTCCGATAAAAAAAAAACTTATATGTATAAATACACATCTGCCTCTTTGAGCGTAAGCATGTATCTTTATACTAACTACACTTACTATCTTATTGCTAAGCTGCTAAATAAAAATGCAGTGCAGTGTGACAGTCATCCACGATGATTGAACAAAGCAACTCGTTAGATTTCCAAATATCAAATGTAGTCTGCGATAATGCAATTTAAGAATAAACCGTGTCGCGCCGTCTGGAGGTCGTTTACCCCATCATTACATTAATCAGCTTTCTTCAAAGATTTCATCAGGTGTAGATCAAATAGCTGTATATTTAAATGTGTTTTCTTAAATGTATGTTATGCCAGTATAATTTGTGTAAATTCTGTATCTTTACTAACAAAAGGACCGCACCTGATCGTCTGTAGTGGAATATTATAGAGGCTGAAGAAAAGAAGTAACTCTCGTCAAAAATTATGCTGACCGGTTTGTTATTGAAAAATACCGCCTGACATGCGATCACTATTAAATTGATGAAAATAACGATGCAATAAAATCCTCTATAAATTGTTTATTCGTGGTTATATAGGTGTATTGACGAAGTTGGCTTAACCAATTCCTCCCCACTGTCCTATATTTGGTACACTATATTCAACATTTTTTTTAGTTGTTAGGGCTCTTATTTTTATTGTTTCTGATGAAATTCGTAATTTACCCTATTTTTCTAATAAAATAATTATTTTTCGCTGTAAAAAAGTTAAGGTGATTTTAATGTATTTTTTTCAAATTGATGATTTTTTCGACTAAGCAAGAGCATTATGATCCGACTTCATATATCGCGGAAAAAAATACATATTTTTTTCATATTATTTTTTCTTAATGTACTAAGTGCTTTATTTATACATTTCATTATGCCGTTTGATCACAATCCATCTTCATTTGAGAAATTACTCTGTTCTATATTATGTTAGTGTTGTTTTCTTAATGATTCAAAAGTGCCATTTGGAGGACAAAGTGTAACGAGGTTTTTATATTAGGAAATTTTCAGGAGCAGCACGGTGCCTAGAATTACCTCCATATAAAATTTTAGTGCAAAAATGCACCTTTACCCAGCCCTTCGGGGAATATAGACGTGAGTCTGTATGTATGTAATAATTCAAGAGTGCTTATAAATCATTATTATCATTGAATAAAGATTATTTTGTCACTGACTATTTTCTACCCAGATTTCTATACAGCGTTAAAATAATTGGCAACCCAGCCAGATGTGTTCCCTTTATAATTTATTACCAAAGCACTAGTGATAAGGGTCTACCCACGTTCAATTGCACTTTAAATCGTGTATTTTTTATTAGAGAACCTTTCTTGTCTTTCTGAGCCTTTTTTTTCTGCCTCATTATAAATATTTCTCAATAGCAATGAATGCGATGAATAAGTTTTATTGCTAAGAACTAAGTGAGAATTTTAATTCATTATAAATAGGAGACAATGTTCAAAAATGTTGTAATTTACAGATTTTAATGCTATTAATGGTTAGATACAGTGGCGGTACTTCCATAGAAGCCCGAAAGCGTTACACGTTAATTCAGTAATGTCTAGTTAATAATTTTTTATCGTGGGGTCAGTATATTATCATTTATATTTCAAATTCCGTTTGTTAAATAAAGATTTAAAGCTTAAAGATTATTATTCGGAATTCTGTAAGGCAAGCTGGACTTTTGGGCTCCTATGGAAGTACCGCCACTGATTAGATAACAAATTTGACGGCGCCGTTGCGCAGATGGCAAGACACCAGCTAGCGAAACGAGAGGCCACGGGACTGATCCTCACACCGAAACAATTGACTGCGTGATTCACTGTGGTCGGGGTGTTTGTGAGACCGAAAGTCTCTCGTAGTTTCTGATGCCCACGACACAGGACTCGTATCCTAATGTGGGGTCAGAACTATGTATGTGACTGTTGGGTGTATTTATTTATTTAATTCAAACTCAATAGTTCCTAATAAAACGGAAAACCTGTTATATTTGTATAAAACCGTGGTTCTACCCCAGACTTTCATCATACATCCATATCTCAGTACAGAACGCCATATCCACGGTTATTGCCTCATCAAGCAATACTAAAGAACCTGTCAATCCTACATAATGATAACATCAATCTTATCAGACATTATCTAGTTTTCATCGTCATGCTTGAGTGTCGGATTAACTGATTAATTTATTGATGTGTCGACATTAGCAATTAGTGTAGCATTATCATTCTAGCGTTGTCTCAACACTATAGGCGTATAGATAGCATTGTCATAGACGAGATATAGAACTGCATTTAGATTGATATATCATATCAATACTGATATTAAATAAGCTAAAGTTTTGTCAGTATGTTATGTTTTCACGCCTAAACCGCTGTGATTTGAATGATTTTTGTTGTGAATTTGGATGAGACATATTTTACTTTTTGCAAAATCCGCGTGAACCAGCGACCGATAGTATAACATATTTATTTATTTATTTACACTTTATACAAAGTTTGTATAGGTTGACTTAATGCCTAAGGCATTTATACAAGGTGCATAAAAACCGTAATCGAAAACTAAGGTGAAGGTGATTAAAAATACCGTGACATTAAGTTTTTTATGTTTTCCTTACAACCAAATATAATATGTAGTTGTTAGGAAAACGTAGTTCAAAATTTTTTGTCGGCATTTTTAAAATTTCACATTTTTAATTACCTATCTTAGTTTTTGATAACGGTCTTTATACAACCTGTATATGCTCGATTTCGCGGCTAAACAAATAGACAAATTTGAATAATTTTTGATGTGAAGATAAATTAAGAACAGAGGATTAGACTTTGGCTGCCAACGGCTACAGAGCTGCAAATCACAGACAGACACTGACTTTTTGAAGATACATATTATGTGTTTTGTAAAGAATTATATGGTACATAGACGGTTGTCTTGTGGTCTAGAGGCGTAATGATTCGGGTTAGTGTTATTGGGTTTTTCCATTAGGAAACTTATACTAAATTACGTGGGAATGATACATACTTGGCGAAATATGGGTGCAGAAATGCAATTGTGGCTATCCCTTCGGGGAATACAGGCGTGAGACTATATCTGTATGTACAAATGGTAAAAAAACATTGTGTAAAAATGGTCGCCCCTGAGAACTCCCTTTTATCTAATTGTTAGGTCCTGTATGTAAAGTCTACCAATTCGTACTATGCCAGCGTTGTTAAAAACACTTTGCAAGCGTAGAAGATCGTGGTTAGAAAGCCGTATAGCCTGATGAAATATATTCTCCATTCCCATACTTCCTCCAACCAATGGCCGTAACGCAAATTAATTTATTAAAGGATTATTAACAGAATAGACAAAACGGAGCTCCCGGGGCGACGGGGCAAAACAACGTGGAGTTTCAATTATTTAAATTAGAAACGTTAAAACTTGAAAGTGGTGCCGGCGGGGGCACTTTATCGAATAAAGATGTTGAGGGACCAATTAGCGGGCCCTTCTCAAATACTCCTGTAATTTGCTAAACATATTTTTAATAAACAACTGGTAGTTAGTTCGGTAGCTTAAGTCTATGGGTTAGGCCCGATTTTTGGGTCAGGCATAGTGGTTTTTCAATTAGGAAATTCTCAGTAGCAGCCACGGAGTCTGGGAATGTGCCCGAAAAACGCCAATAGGCTCATCCCCTATTACGTGGGACTGATATATAATTACATAATTTTAATGCCTACTCCTTATTGGAATATAGGCGTGAGTTTGTACGTAGGTATGTACATGTACAAAATTCTCAGTAGTATCAGAGAATCTGTAATAGAATTACAATCGGTGAATGGAAGTTGTGATATAGTCCCATAGAAATACTCATAATTTGTGACAGAGTAGGTATTTATGTTTTTGCATCCTGCGTCCATGCAATTCAGTCTTCATCATCAGATTGAATCGCAAGAAAAAATGAGAAACGATTTGTATCGAATGACTGAAATAATATATTTTTAATATGACAAAATTGAAACTTCAACTCTTGTGATGAATACAGACAAAATACATCTCGTCCCGGGATCCGAACCCGCTGTTTATCGCTCCACATTTTGAGGATAAATCACGGAATTTTATACCATTCTCAAAGTGCTAATAGTGGGGCGTTTACGTATAGTTTAATGACAGAACCCAATTACATTGGCCGTAAACTGCGCTCGGTTTACGACCTGAAATGTTTCGCTACGAATTTAATTAAACCGGGTATTTTTCAGTAGCTTGGTATGGTTGGTAATTGTTTAGTTATTTTCGAAACTGACTGTAGAGACTTGGTCCAGGTTTCGAAGATAATACACCAAGGTAAAATTCGAATTATACAGGCTGTATTCAGACCGTAATCGGAAACTAAGGCAGGTAATAGCTAGAGTCATTAAAACCTCCTGGCATTAAAAAAATCCCGACAAAAAAAAAACATTATCCTAACAAACACATACATTTTATACCTATGGTTGTTTGGAAAACTTCAATTTTTTAATTTTTTGTCGGGATTTTCTTTAACTCCTGAGGGTTTGTAATCACCTTGGCTATTACCTGCCTTAGTTTCCGACGACGGTCTGAATACATCCTGTATAGTATGAGTTGATTATATTTATGATTATTATATACCTAAGCATACGAATTTTGACATTAGGGTAATAACCCTACCATGTCCATAATTAAAACATTACTTGAATACCCGCTCGAGAATTTGTCAGGAATTTTGCCAGATTCATTGCAGCCACTTAGCTAGAAAACTGCTAAAATGGAAAAAAAAAGGAGTATAATTAATTTTTTTTTTTGCAGTTTCCGTTGAAACTTTACCAAGCTCGGTCAACCGGAGCTAAATATTAAACGAAATGCAAATCTTACGTTTAATCCGAGGTGGAAACCCGGGAGCATTAAGAAAAGATCCTGCAATAAAGCCTGGAATATTTCCTAGTTTAATTTCGTTAGAACGTTCCGTTTCATTGCATTATGCACAAAACTGTTGCCTCTGCGTGTGGGTTTTTGAATTATTACCAGCAATCTCGAGTTCTTTCATTTATATCTTTAACATAATGTCTGTCTGTCTCTTGCAGAATTTTATAAAAGTTAGAATTTTTTATCTTGCAAATATTTGTTTCTGGGTTGTCTGTTGTCTGGGTGTTTGTGAGACCGAAAAGTCTCTCGTAGTTTCTGATACCCACGACACAAGACTCGTATCTTAATGTGGGATCAGAACTATGTAAGTGACTGTTGGGTGTATTTATTATTATTTGTGCTGTTTTCATTTAATGGAATTGTATTAACTTTCCTTTTGGGGATGAAGTACCTTTTACCTAAAAAAAAGTTTTATTGTTCACTACACGTTGCTGTGCTTTCAGGTATACAGGGTGTTCAAAGACCGTGATCGAAAACTAAGGCTGGTACTAGTTACGGTGATTAAACATTGACGCTAAAAATCCCGAAAAAAAGTTTGCGTTTTTCTAACTTCCATAAGTATTAAATGTATTAGAAAAACGATTATTTTTTTCGCTGTTTTAGCGTCAATGTGTTTGTAATTACTGTGACTAATAAGTGTGTCAGTTTTCGGTCACGGTCTTTTTACAACTTGTATATGTCGGCGCTAAGCCAAGGTTTTCGTGTAGAGAATCCATGATAGTAAAAATACGACATTTCTTTAGGAGTTGTTTGTATCGCGATCACATAAAATGCACTGCTGTCATTTTAACAAAGTCTGTCAATTTATAATTTTCCATTAGTCATAACAACTACAATACAAACAAGGGAAATAGCTACAAAATAATATAAAATATATCTTAATATTTTAATTAAATTTACAATACTCCAAGCAAGTTATTTTACATGGATAAGTATTAAAGACCATCACTATTAATCTATTGTTTCGTAGTTGGTGGCGCCACTAACAGGATGTACAAATTATTTTTTTAAACAATTAGCATATTTGTTTGCAACATTTTGAAATTCAAAACAATTACTGTTTAAAAACTAAAAAGGATAATAACAGTCTATATTAAAAAACAAAAACAAATTGCATAAAAATAATTATTAATTAAATATTATGGCTAATAATGGCGGTTAGCGCCCATATATATACATACATATATCCGTCAATAATATTATAAAGTCAGAACTTCTCTATGCCACAAAAAAAGATTTATACCATTTTTGCATTATTATTATAGGCGACAGTGTGAATAAATGCGAGATAATATTTTGTACATTGGATTTATTCTGAGGTTTTCGCACACGTAACACGGAACAAAGTGAGTAAATTTTGATTACATTGTCGTAGTGAAAGCACCGTTAATATCAGTTTCGCACGTGTGCTGTGTTCCATCGTGTGAACATCGTCGATACTGCCGTGTTGCAGGCGAATAAGATGTATGTATTTTTTGGAAATATCCGAATGATTTTGTCTGAGAATTGTGCCGTATGTGGAGGCATAGATGTGGGGTCGAAAAACCTGTCAATCGTCTGAGTTTTCAAAGCAAGTTGTTGACAGCCCCGTGGCGCAGTTGGATATCAGCTTGTGATCCACAAATATTTGTTTCGGGTTTGGGTGTTAAGTCGACCGTAGTTTCTGATACCCTAGTGCGTATCCTAGTGCGGGGTCAGAACTATGTATGTGACTGTTAGGTGTATGTATTTATTTATTCTAAATGAATGACCGCGCACTCAAACGGCTAAGTATTGCAAGAAACATTCATGTTGGAGAATTTTCTGCTAGGAATTTATCAGGCACAAGACATCCATCAGAACCTAGCCGGTAAGAGAGTTACTGATAAGAGACCAGTTAACTCATTTATGCCGGCCCATAAAAAATACTAAAACTGAAACTAAACACACAAATAAGAGTCAATATGGCGAACCATCTGACAACAGAACCTGATTTAATTAATCCTTGGTTGCTATGGTATATAATATCTACTACTTGTGAAATATTTTATTAGTTATAGTTAACTAAAAATAGATTGTATGTCTTAAGTTTCTGAAAAAATAAAAAAATATAAAGGTTTAAATAACAAATATAATAAAAGCATATTTTTTAAACGCCCAAACTTGCTTTGACTGCGACAAGCCTACATGCTGTAGCGATGTTTTGTAGTTCGTCTGGGCCATCGGAAAATTTGCTTTTGTGACGTTTTTGTTATCGGTTCAGTGATTTGCAAAGAGTTTTGGGGTGTTTTGAATTTTCCGAATGCTGTTAGAGTAAGTGTGAATCGGAATACATACATACATATATGTAGTCCCCGAAGTCGCAATGGTGCATTTCTGCACCCACATTTCGCCAGGTGTGTATCAGTCCCACGTAATAGGGGGCGAGTCTATTGCCGTTTTTCGGATACAATTCCAGACTCCGTGCTGCTACTGCGAATTTCCTAATGGAAAAAACCAATAATATCTGCCCGACACGGGAATCGAACCCAGGACCTCTAGATCGCACGGCACATACATGTGCCGCGAGACCACGAGGCAGTCACCAGTATGTGTTTGCAGTAACTAGAATAGCAGTCGCAATATCCCATAGTTATGGGTTGAATATCTACCTTCCATTTAAAAAATTGCCGTAAAATACTCCTAAAACTATTTTTTTTTCATACGTATTAGTGTGCGCCGATTACCATTTACCATTCCATGCTTCTATCACAAGTTGAATAAAACCAATTTAAATAACTCACTATATATTTTTGTCACGTCCTGTTTCAATTGTTTATATACCATCAAACCAATCGTTAATCTGCAGTAAAAGACTAATTACATTCGCCTTTTATTTCGTTTCAGTTTTAAAACAAACTTCAGATCTAAGTAGATTATACACTGTTGAATAACGTATGAGCTATTCAAGAACTTTAGTGTCATTACACAGTCAGCGTTCAGGAAAACCGCGCGTAAGTCTGAATACTGAAAGTTTTCGAACCTCTGTGTGCCAAGACCAGAAAGTTATATGTATTTTGATCAATATGCGCAGTAATTACTCAGGTTTTGATGTTACTAAAACTTCGTAAATAATGTTAATGAGTGGTAATTTTAATATAATGCAGGTTAAATTTAATTTAATATTCAAAAGTACTCGTAGAATTTTAAATGAATAAATATCTTTAAATGAACAAGTAAATGGTAGATCTATGGAATCGCTGTACGCCATAAATCAAAAAGAAAAATATTATAAAAATAAGTAATCATCGTTGAAAGTACGCACATACGAGTAAACACAAGTTTTGTGTATTTTAAAATTGCTATGTCATCATGTTGTATTATAAATTTAAAGAGAATGAATTTTATTTCTTTGAATGAGCTATATCATGATACTTATATTACATTAAGCTGATGATTTTTTGCTATTTATTAGTTTAAACGATAAAATACGAAACAATGAGATGGTTTTGAGACAAAGAGTTTTGTATACGCGATAACCTATTAAGGGGAGTAGATCATAGAATAAAGCCATAGAATTACAACGAAGGACAAGATTAAGTTATTTAATTACTCAGGAAATCAATTTTAATTTATAGTTAAATAAAAATTAAGCAGTTATACCCAGAAGCCAAAAAAAATCCTCAAGGTCTTCTGGAAGTCGGTAAAGATTCGCTTATTTTATATTATTAATTGTTTTTTGTTTGGATTTTTGTTTTGAACTGCATAAATTAATTAAAAAAATAAGGCACATACATGACCGCCTCGTGTTCTAGCGTTACAAGTATGAGCCGAGCGGTCTGGAGGTCCCAAGTTCGATTCCCAATTCAATTGTAGTTATGAAGTTTGGAAATGTGCCTGAAAATCAGAAATAAGCTCGCGCCTTATCGCGTCTGATACATACTTAGCAAATTGTTGGTGTAGTAATGCATCTCTGCCTAAGCTTTCGAGGCATACAGACATGAGGCTATGTATGTATGTAGCCTGAAAAAATAGTACCCAGACGAATCTGGGTCAGGCCCCTCGTTAATGCCAGAATGTAAATCCGAATAATGAAATAGCATATTAGCTAAGCGTTCTAGCTTCGAGCTAACAACGTAAGGCATTTCGTGGTTGGGCGGAGTTGCTGCGGTCGCCTCACACTGACTTCAGTTAGAAACAATCATGATACACTGTAGTAGCATTAAAACGATCCAATCTGACATCAGAATTTCTTGTTACGTTTAGTAAATCTGCTTATTTCACAGCTTTGTGATCAATACCATCCCATCTCTTATTTCTGTTTACATTACTTTTATTTCTGTTTCTTTTCTTTAGTTATTAAATAACTTAAAGTTACGTAACTACTATAAATAGATTTAATATTGTTATTAGTACCCTCTCAGTTGTAGAGGAGGCCCGTGCCCAGTAGTGGGACGTATTTGGGCTGTTCATGATGATGATGATGATAAGTACCTAAGCCAAATTAAGTAGGTATTATGGTTTTAATATATGTAATTAAGAATTAAGCCAACATTAATGTTACTGTGAGTGAGTATAGGGTTTCCCTATTAAGTACCAGCGTACCCGACTGTTATGATCTCAAAAAAGATATCGGTATATATAGGTATATCTCGAAACAAGGTTGGCTAATTCGTTTCTTCGCCGCACCACGAAGCTACGAATACTACACAGGTGTAAAAAGATCGTCATAGAAAACTGAGTCAGGTAATACTTACGGTTTTTACAAAAACATACTTTCCGATAAAAAATAAATAAAATTGAAAATTTCAATGATGATGAATTTTTCAATATGATAGTCATGATAGCCTCGAGGTTTAGGAAAGCAGTCGAGAATCTCGACGGTCATGGGTACAAACCCCAGGCACACACCTCTGACTTTTCGGAGTTATGTGCTATTTACCAAGAATTATCACTTACTTAAACGGTGCAGGAAAACATCGTGATGAAACCTGCACACCTAAAAGTTCTTAGGAATTTCTTAGGTGAGTAGTCCGCCAACCGGCACTAGGCCAGCGTGATGGACTAAGGCCTAAACCTTCTCAGTTGTATAGAAGGCCCGTGCTCAGCAGTGATACGTATATGGGCTGATGATGATGATAATGATTTCAATGATAATCACCACATACATTTAATACTTATGGCTGTTAGGAAAATGTCTCAAATGTCTTAAACACATTCGTAGAAGAGCCTCGACCCTAAATCTAGTCAGAAATTAAAAGCGAGGCCGAAAAAATTAAACTAGAAACCATGACTGTCCTGATCGTAGAAAAGAAGTCCTATAAAATAGCTAATTCATAATTAAATCTGTTAGTGACAGAAATCAAGCACATTATAAAATCAAATTAATGTGACACGCCAACAAATTACCAAATTACCTTACTTCGAAAGCCTATATTCGAACATCAAAGGGCAAACGAGCCAAATCTTAAATAGCAGACTAATTTAAAAACATTCCATCGCTCTAAGCGTCATTACATGACACGCCTTACACAAGCAAAACATGTGCCGTGTACTAATGCAACCCGTCTGAAAGCTATTTGCTTCTCCGCATGTGGTCTTTCTTTCATTACCTACCAACACCCATCAGGCTGCTTTCAAACCTTCAGAATCACAGCAGACAAATTTCAACCTTGTTCCTATTCGTTTAGATTTAAAATAAAACAAACGGATTTGAGTTTAAGGCCCTTTTGATTCGGCGTATGCTGATGCTAGTTTGAAAAGGTCTGCTATGTTTTTAAAGTGAATTATTTTAAAAGAAAGCTTCCTTTGTTGAGAGCCTTTTTGTATGAAGGTTGATTTTTTAAGCTATCCGATGTGTATTCACGTAGTTTCATACTAAATGAATTTGCTCAATTTAGCGAGTTCTCTTTTAAAAAGGTAAATACTTTTGCTAAATTAAAACTAAAGAGCAAAAATATTCTAGGTCGGAATATACTTAATATTAAGTAATAAAATCCTTCATTTAAGTGCCATGAAAAATAAGATAGAAGGCACGCTTACGCACCAAAACTATTCCATAGATTAATATTATTCTTTAAGTCTTGATTGAGTGTTGTTAATTCGCCAATCACAATATTTATTTATTTATTTTATTTTAAACTTTATTATACACATAAGATTAAAACTACGGAGTACAGTAGACTAAATTAGTACAATAGGCGGCCTTATCGCACAATACATACATACACATACATAAACTCACACCTGTATTCCCTGATGGGGTAGATAGAGGTGCATTTCTACACCCACATTTCGCCAGGTATGTATCAGTCCCACGTAATAGGAGGCGAGAGCCTATTGCCATTTTTCGGGCACATTTCCAAACTCCGTGCTGCTATTGAGAATTTCCAAATGGAAAAACCCAATAACACTTTATCGCACAATATACATATTATAATAGGCACGTTGCTCTACACTCCTGTAACAGTCTTAAATAAAAGGATCGTCCATCGAATATTGCCAAATGCGCGATTCACACGATCACTGCAAGTGCAAAACAAATTTTTTTGCGTCAAAGCCTGATTGTAGAGGCTTAATTGGAAACACCGCATTGGGACGACAATCAGCGCCCCTTGTAAACTGACATCGCGCGTCAAACCTTCGGTAATTAAACCGCTTTGTGACTAAGTGAAGAAGTGTAACGTACGGTATTAACAGCGCATAAATACAGTCATTAAGGCTGAAAATCGGTATGAAAATAATGGAAAATATTTATAGGTGCGATATCTCGACGGTCGAGAGTTTCAATACCATGCCCGCATTTTAACGACAAGGGAAATCCTGCTTACCTAAAAACAGTTGGGAATTTCATAGGTAGTGCGCCAACCTCGACTAAGCTAGCGTAATGAACTAAGGTCAGCAAAGCAAGCCAGCCCGACAGCCCCGTGGCGCAGTTGTCTAGACACCAGCTTGCGAAACGAGAGGCCGCGGGTACGATCCCCGCACTAAGACAAATGTTTGTGTGATCCACAAATATTTGTTTCGGGTGTGGGTGTTTGTGAGACCGAAAAGTCTCTCGTAGTATCTGATATCCACGACATAAGACTTCAAAGTCAAAGTCAAATTATCTTTATTCAAATAGACTTTTACAAGTTCTTTTGAATCGTCAATTTTACACTTTTTAATATTTTTTTAAACTATTAAACTTGTATCTTAATGTGGGATCAGAACTATGTATATGACTGTTCGGTATATTTATTTATTTAATTGACGGTGAAGAAATACATATCTTTATGCCCGTTTGGAGATACAGGCGTATATGTACTCATTATTTATAATTCACGCAGACCAAAAAGCTAAACCAAATTTATTTGAATAAAACATTGCCAGCCTACACATGTCTATGAAACCCCCCCAAAATTTCAATCACTTAAACTTTCATTCAATTCTATTTGAAGAAAACAATACTTGGAGATACGAATAACACGCATCACTAATCAGACCGATTCAGCTGTAAATAATTTGTAAGACAGCCTCTGAGAGCGGTGCGGCCGGACCAAAAATATTTTATAGGCTCGAACATATGCATAAATGGTATACCTTTGGAGAGAGTAATGTTTGTACGAGACCTAGGGGTAACATTTCAGTCCTCCTTTTATTTTCGCCAACACATTCACGACATAGTGCTCAGGGCCTTTAAAATGCTGGGTTTTGTTATTCGCATTTCTAGACAGTTTCGAAAAAACGAGAGTCACATTCTGCTCTATAACGCTTTAGTCAGAAGTATTTTAGAGTATTGCTCCTGTATATGGTCCCCATACTACTCCACTTACATAGACCTTGTGGAATCTGTACAGACTCGGTTCATGAGATATCTGAGCATGCGTAACGGCATTCGTAAATCTATTCCGGATTATAACAATAGACTTAAGCATTTCAATATTACGAGTTTGAAAGAGAGAAGCAACATAGCTGACATGCTGATTCTCCATAAAGTTGTTAACGGCTCCTTAGACGCCTTTCTAATTAATTATTTATACTTCAAAACGAATATTCGAGCTGTTCGCAATGGACGTGTGTTTGCTGTTCCGACTTCAACACTAATTAGCTCTTATAGTCCATTGTCGCGAATGGCAAGGTTATATAATGACATATCATGCACCAAAAATAATACCATTGATATATTCTCTCAGAGTTTTTGTGTATACAAGCGGTCCTTATATCTTAAACCTGAAAATTGATTAGGTAATATCAAATTTAATAAATATAAGCTAATTTTAATACATATAGGTAGTTTTAGTTACGAGACTTTTTACTTTTATCTTTTTATTTGTTTTAATTTTGTTTAAAGTATATTTGTAAATTTAATTTATTATTATGTTTTCTGCTTTCATTGCCTGTCACAAAATATAGTGTTTTAATGTCATGCGTACCTATAACTTAAGTGATTACATTGTATTATATTTTTAAGAATACCTTTTAATCAGTTGTCTGTTTTATGTAATTACTTTGTTGGTGTGCTAAACAAATAAAATAAAATAAAATATTTGAGTGTTCAATACAATTTTCTGTGTCGGACTTCGGCGTGAGAGGAATTTGTAATGCGGCCTCTGCGATGAGAGGTGTGCATTTCAAGAAAATTTAAATTTAATTTGTTTTGGTGCGGTTCGGCATGTAAAATACGTTGAGAGAATTAAAAGTATTAAGAGAATCAAATGCTTTTGTTGTTGAAGCGTATCTTAGCGACTGCCGAATATATGTTATGGGCCTACACACATAACTCCACCCCACATGTAAGTAGTGATGGCCTCGATGTTTCGATGCGCGGTCAAGAATCTTGGCGGTCGCGGGTTCAAACCCCAGGCACGAATTATCACTTACTTTAACGGTGAGGGAAACATCGTGATGAAACCTGCACACCTGAATTTTTTTAAGAATTTTTTTAGGTGTGTAGTCCGCCAACCCGCACTAGGCCAGCGTGGTAGACTAAGGCCTAAACCCTCTCAATGATAGTAGAGGTCCGTGTCCAGCAGTGGGACGTATACAGGCTGATGATGATGATGATTGTGGCATAACCTCACACCTGTATTCCTTTAAGGGGTAGGCAGAGGTGCATTTCTGCACGCTCATTTCGCCAGGTATGTATCCGAATATTAAGAGGCGAGCTTATTGCGGTTTTTTGAGCACATTTCCTAACTCCGCGCTGCTACTCAGAATTTCGTAATGGAAAAACTCAATAACACTGACACGGGAATCGAAACTGGGACCTCTAGATCGCATGGCACATACTTGTAACGCGAGACCACGAGCCTTACTTTTATATTAATCTACGCAATTTGGATGATTAAGACATAGAATCCGAACACAAAACAATTTTAAGCGTATATTTAGGTACCATTTTTAGGACACCTAAAAGTTCTTAGGAATTTCTTAGGTGAGTAGTCCGCCAACCGGCACTAGGCCAGCGTGATGGACTAAGGCCTAAACCTTCTCAGTTGTATAGAAGGCCCGTGCTCAGCAGTGATACGTATATGGGTTGATGATGATGACGATGATTTTAATGATAATCACCACATACATTTAATACTTATGGCTGTTAGGAAAATGTCTCAAATGTCTTAAACACATTCGTAGAAGAGCCTCGACCCTAAATCTGGTCAGAAATTAAAAGCGAGGCCGAAAAAATTAAACTAGAAACCATGACTGTCCTGATCATAGAAAAGAAGTCCTATAAAAATAGCTAATGCATAATTAAATCTGTTAGTGACAGAAATCAAGCACATTATAAAATCTAATTAATGTGACACGCCAACAAATTACCAAATTACCTTACTTCGAAAGCCTATATTCGAACATCAAAGGGCAAACAAGCCAAATCTTAAACAGCAGACTAATTTAAAAACATTCCATCACTCTAAGCGTCATTACATGACACGCCTTACACAAGCAAAACGTGCCGTGTACTAATGCAACCCGTCTGAAAGCTATTTGCTTCTCCGCATGTGGTCTTTCTTTCATTACCTACCAACACCCATCAGGCTGCTTTCAAACCTTCAGAATCACAGCAGACAAAGGGCAATGCCCAACTGACTATAGAACTTAGTATCGGCACAAATATTTTTGTGCCACAATGAAAACTTGTGCATAGTGTTATAATTAACATACCCTATCAATAAAACTAAATAGTACTTGCATAATTTGCAGGGTTCCATGGTAACTATAGGGTCAAAGTATAATAAAACCATATAAGTAGGCAGTCAAAGTAAATAGATATAATTGTTAGTAATGCGAAATATTTCATAAAAGTTAAAAACAGGAATTCTTATTTAACATGAAGAATGAGGCCCTTGAGACATACATACAAAACATACATTTCAATGTCCTAAAATAGAAGCTATAAGTGAGCCAACTTGAAGAACACTCCATGCAAAGACTTTGTATTTAAATTCAAAGGCTAGTAATATACTACCTCTGTGAATCAGTTAATTGTGTATTACTTGTTATGTCTGAAATTCCCAAGTTAAATCTAATAATAGGTAGCAGTTTAAGTGTTTGGGATTGTATATCCCTGTGTCTTAAACAGCACATTAAAGCAGGCAATTAAAATAGTTATAAACATCACAGTAACAATAGTTAAAACCTGGCCTAACAATAAGTATTGAAAATAAAAACCTGAAAATCTTCATTGGAGCATGAAATGAAATGAAATTGCTTTATGAAATGAAATTGCTTTATTTGGTCACGTAGGCAATCAAATAGCACTTATGACAAGTCAATACAGAAAAGAAAAATCTTTTATTATTACATTATAATTTAACTATGGTTCATTTTATATAATTTGTACAAAAATATTTACGGTTTTTTTTATAATTTATTTTTAGTTTTCATCAGGAAATACATAAAATCTTATTATTATTATTTTAAAGTAAATAACGAGATGGACCTTGTGTATTTCCGAAACGTCACGTATTATTTTAATGGTACCACCGGATCCAAACGCGACCCTGACTGAGAAGACCCGGCGAAACAAACTCAGCGGGCTCACTTTACTACTGGAATTTACGCGGCGCGACCCACACCTGAGTAGATCCAGCGAGTCCAACTCAGTGGGCATGTATTTGGTCCAGTAAGGATAACATAATTATATTATATGACCTGCCAAATAAAAATTGCCTTCTTATTATAAATTTGCTCGAATTATTTACTCGATCGGTCGTCATTTTATTTTTATTTTATTTATTTTGTGCACATTTTATATTAGATATCAATTTGTATTTAATGTTTTTATAATAGTTTAAGTTACACTTGGAGCTTTGGGTTAATTTATATTTATTTATGTATTTATTCAAATGATTTGGTTTAAGAAAGAAGAATGTGAAAGGTACTGGGTTCCAAGATGTGGTGATGGCGATGTGCGGGAGAGATCTACTGCCAAATTTCCTTATCCTCTAAATACTGATTTATATTGTAGTATCCCCTTGTCATCAGAACACGTTTAATGTGCACCTTAAATGAATTATCTGATAGGTCAGTTACAGATTTGGGGAGCTTATTGTAAAATTTTACGCAGTTGCCTACAAAGGACTTACTGGTTTTTTCTAATCTTAATGAGGGTATCACAAGTTTATGTCTACCCCTGGTATTTACATTATGTATATCACCAATTTTACTAAAGCTAAATACATTCTTACGTACATACATAATATTTTGATAAATGTATTCAGACGGCACGGTCAGTATATTACAGTCCTTGAATATGGATCGTAAGGAATCACGGCTACGTAGATCATAGATGGCGCGGACTGCTCTTTTCTGTAGTATGAAAATGCTGTTAATATCAGCCGCCGATCCCCACAATAGAATGCCATAAGACATTATACTGTGAAAGTAAGCAAAGTACACTAACCTAGCCGTTGAAACATCCGTGAGTTTTCTTATTTTACGAACCGCAAAAGCTGCGGCACTCAGTTTACTAGATAATCGCTCTATTTGCGGACCCCACTGCAGTTTACTATCTAGAGTTATTCCTAGGAAAACAGTTGAAGTCACCAAGTCAAGTGTTTCTGCGTTTAATGTAACAGGTGATATTACATTCCTAACATTTGGTAATGTAAATCGAATGCATTTTGTCTTTCCTGCATTGAGTAGAAGATTATTACATGAGAACCAATTCAAAATTAAATTAAGTACATGATTTGGAATAGCTAGATCTTTATCCTTACGATTTATTTTAAATATTAGTGACGTGTCGTCAGCGAACAAAACTATGTCTGTAAATTTCTGTACCATGTAAGGGAGATCATTTATATAAACTAGAAACAAAAAGGGGCCCAGAATAGAGCCCTGAGGAACCCCTATTTTGACTGTTGATCCTACTGAGGTGACGCCGTCCACACATACTTTTTGTTCACGACCCGATAAATAAACCAAATATCTGTGTTTACATAT
The DNA here is from genome assembly GCA_907164795.1 of Hemaris fuciformis. Classification (NCBI taxonomy): domain Eukaryota; kingdom Metazoa; phylum Arthropoda; class Insecta; order Lepidoptera; family Sphingidae; genus Hemaris; species Hemaris fuciformis. The sequence continues at coordinate 6,744,809 of OU015454.1, forward strand.
AATATACAATGTAGCTACATTGACAATGAGTGTATTGTAGCCACCACCTCCTTTAAACACTAATAGTAATACATTTTTAAATTACTTAATATTTAATAAGAATACAGTTTTGAATTCACTTACCGGCGTGGGTGAAATCCACATAGAGATTGTACATGATTTCATTGATTTCTCTGAATGCCTGCGAAGGTCCATAACGTAGCCGAAGTGTACAATTAACACACCGGCGAACTGATATTACCATAATACAGTGATATAAGGAGGCTCTGTTTCACAATCACTAATCACTTGTCACACTAAAACACTAGGAGCCACTGTCTCACAACCACTTTTCACAATAAATTGTACAAGGAGTCTATCTCGATTATAAAGTAAGTTACCTATATGGAGTCTCTTTCTCAAAATCACTAGTTATTATATAACTAAGAACCATACTTGGAAAACGAATAACATTAATATGTTTACTTTTGCGAAAAACAAACGTAACGGCCTTTCTTGTATAAACATAATAGTGACATTATCCCACCCGCCAACCAATTTCAATGTTGCCAAGTGCATAAGTCGATTTATTATTATTATAATCGATAATTCTCATGATTATCATTTTCACAGTAAATATTTTTGTGTTAGGTATCATTATAGGAACTGTCAGGATATGCAACGTATGGTTAGAAATATACAGCAGAGAAAAATATACTCTATTAGAATAGTGCCGTACTTGCTATAATCTGTTAATGAAAATAAATAAAGAGCTATTAATTGATGTAATTGTTGCAAATAAGCGCTTTGATAAGCAATGTGCGCAAAGCAAAAATCGGTGAAGTGTCTCGCTTTAAAAATGATTGCGTTTGGTAGTAGAAACGGAACCTATAGCAACCACCACCGAGCATTGCTAAAGAGTAAGTTGCTTTTATTTGAATAAGTCTTATTATTAACTTTTCACGCTAGCGAACCCACAAACAAGATCTAGTGACAGCTTAAGACAATATAATTGTAATTTCTGCTTAATAGTAAATGATCAAATAAATTAAAAGTCGATTTGATATATTTTTATATTATGGCAACACAGCATAATAAAACGACAACAGAAAATGTAGGTATTAGGCATGTTATTAGGTAAATAAATAGAAATACTATTTATCTTTGTTTTTTTAATCCGGCAAATGTAGGGTCAACTAATACGAAATAAAATCATTAAAATTAAAGACAAGAATTGTCGATATTACTAACTTGTGGCACAACTTAAAATCATGCGATACTGCTTATGGGCATTCTCCTTTCAACCTTGTTCCTATTCATTTAGATTTAAAATAAAACAAACGGATTTGAGTTTAAGGCCCTTTTGATTCGGTGTATGCTGATGCTAGTTTGAAAAGGTCTGCTACGTTTTTAAAGTGAATTATTTTAAAAGAAAGCTTCCTTTACTGAGAGCCTTTTTGTATGAAGGTTGATTTTTTAAGCTATCCGATGTGTATTCACGTAGTATCATACTAAATGGTTTTGCTCAATTTAGCGAGTTCTCTTTTAAAATGGTAAAAACTTTTGCTAAATTAAAACTAAAGAGCAAAAATATTCTAGGTCGGAATATACTTAATATTAAGTAATAAAATCCTTCATTTAAGTGCCATGGAAAATAAGATAGAAGGCACGCTTACGCACCAAAACTATTCCATAGATTAATATTATTATTTAAGTCTTGTTTGAGTGTTGTTAATTTGCCAATAACAATATTTATTTATTTATTTTATTTTAAACTTTATTATACACATAAGATTAAAACTACGGAGTACAGTAGACTAAATTAGTACAATAGGCGGCCTTATCGCACAATACATACATACACATACATAAACTCACACCTGTATTCCCTGATGGGGTAGATAGAGGTGCATTTCTACACCCACATTTCGCCAGGTATGTATCAGTCCCACGTAATAGGAGGCGAGCCTATTGCCGTTTTTCGGGCACATTTCCAGACTCCGTGCTGCTATTGAGAATTTACAAATGGAAAAACCCAATAACACTTTATCGCACAATATACATATTATAATAGGCACGTTGCTCTACACTACTATAACAGTCTTAAATAAAATGATCTTCCATCGAATATTGCTAAATGCGCGATTCACACGATCACTGCAAGTGCAAAACAAACATTTTTGCGTCAAAGCCTGATTGTAGAGGCTTAATTGGAAACACCGCATTGGGACGACAATCAGCGCCCCTTGTAAACTGACATCGCGCGTCAAACCTTCGGTAATTAAACCGCTTTGTGACTAAGTGAAGAAGTGTAACGTATGGTATTAACAGCGCATAAATACAGTCATTAAGGCTGAAAATCGGTATGAAAATAATGGAAAATATTTATAGGTGCGATATCTCGACGGTCGAGAGTTTCAATACCATGCCCGCATTTTAACGACAAGGGAAAACCTGCTTACCTAAAAACAGTTGGGAATTTCATAGGTAGTGCGCCAACCTCGACTAAGCCAGCGTAATGAACTAAGGTCAGCAAAGCAAGCCAGCCCGACCGCCCCGTGGCGCAGTTGTCTAGACACCAGCTTGCGAAACGAGAGGCCGCGGGTACGATCCCCGCACTAAGATAAATGTTTGTGTGATCCACAAATATTTGTTTCGTGTCTGGGTGTTTGTGAGAGCGAAAAGTCTCTCGTAGTATCTGATATCCACGACATAAGACTAGTATCTTAGTGTGGGATCAGAACTATGTATATGACTGTTCGGTGTATTTATTTATTTAATTGACGGTGAAGAAATACATTTATTTATGCCCGTTCGGAGATAAAGGCGTATTATGTATTTATGTTTGTATTTATAATTCACGCAGACCAAAAAGCTAAACCAAATTTATTTGAATAAAACATTGCCAGCCTACACATGTCTATGAAACCCCCCCAAAATTTCAATCACTTAAACTTTCATTCAATTCTATTTGAAGAAAACAATACTTGGAGATACGAATAACACGCATCACTAATCAGACCGATTCAGCTGTAAATAATTTGTAAGACAGCCTCTGATACGGCCGGACCAAAAATATTTTATAGGCTCGAACATATTTGAGTGTTCAATACAATTTTCTGTGTCGGACTTCGGCGTGAGAGGAATTTGTAATGCGGCCTCTGCGATGAGAGGTGTGCCTTCCAAGAAAATTTAAATTTAATTTGTTTTGGTGAGGTTCGGCATGGAGAGAATTAAAAGTATTAAGAGAATCAAATGCTTTTGTTGTTGAAGCGTATCTTAGCGACTGCCGAATATATGTTATGGGCCTACACACATAACCCCACCCCACATGTAAGTAGTGATGGCCCCGATGTTTAGACGCGCGGTCAAGAATCTTGGCGGTCGCGGGTTCAAACCCCAGGCATGAATTATCACTTACTTTAACGGTGAGGGAAACATCGTGATGAAACCTGCACACCTGATTTTTTTTAGGAATTTCTTAGGTGTGTAGTCCGCCAACCCGCACTAGGCCAGCGTGGTAGACTAAGGCCTAAACCCTCTCAATGATAGTAGAGGCCCGTGTCCAGCAGTGGGACGTATACGGGCTGATGATTATGATGATTTTGGCATAACCTCACACCTGTATTCCTTGAAGGGGTAGGCAGAGGTGCATTTCTGCACGCTCATTTCGCCAGGTATGTATCCGAATATTAAGAGGCAAGTTTATTGCCGTTTTTCGAGCACATTTCCTAACTCCGCGCTGCTCTCAGAATTTCGTAATGGAAAAACTTAGTAACACTGACACGGGAATCGAAACTGGGACCTCTAGATCGCATGGCACATACTTGTAACGCGAGACCACGAGACAGAAACGTATGCCTTACTTTTATATTAATCTACGCAATTTGGATGATTAAGACATAGAATCCGAACACAAAACAATTTTAAGCGTATCTTTAGGTACCATTTTTAGGACGAAGACTTCGTGAACAATTCGTCATTATCCATCATCATCATTCTCTTGCCTTGTTCCCAATTTTATTTGGGGTCGGCGCAATATGTTTTATCCTTCCAAACATCCCTATCAGCCGTCATGTCTTCAGTCACCCCTTTATCTTTCATATCTTCTCTCACGCACTCCATCCATCTTTTCTTTGGCCTTCCTCTGTTTGTCCATCCTTCGACTTTCATACTCATAACTTTTTTTTTGTACTACCATAATATGACCATACCACGACAGATAGTTTCCTATCAGCTTATCTATCATACTCGGCTCAAACATCATTCGTTCCTAAATTGCACCAAACACGATCCGGTTGCACCGAGATATTTGAGAGGTACGAAATGTATTTCGTGTGATATTTCTGCTCCTAATACGGTTCTATTATTCGGCGGCTCTTCATTGGACTTCATTCATTGAACTACTGCACGGTCTTACGTGTAATACCTACCGTGTAATAAAATTTACGAAGTAGAGAATTTAAGAACACAATTTTTTATTATGCTTATTTTCTTAAATTGGTTGAAGTGGATTATTTATAAATATATAGTCTATAGTTTTTATTTAATAGATAGCCAAAGGTGCATGTCTGCATTTTTTTAATAGATGCACAGGCGTACCTACATACGTACATAATCTCAGCCTGTATTCCCCGAAGGGGTAGGTAGAGGCGCATTTCTGCACCCACATTTCGTCAAATATGTTTTTATTGGACAAGGGTACTTTTTTCGTGCAATTTTCCAAACTCCCTTCTGTTACTCAAATTTTCCTAATGGCAAAACCCAATAACACTTTGCCCGACCTAGGCATCTAACCTGGCACCTCTAGATCATGGAACATACTTGTGTCGCGAGACCACGAGGCAGTCCATAGGCACAAGGGTCTTTACTCTTCATATGTGTATTTATTGATTAATCAGTTCGAAAAGCTCATATCCCAAGAATTATTATAACTTGTCTCATTCATTGTCTTGGAAACACAAACATGGCAAGTTTTGACAAAGAACAAAATTGTGAACATTCTTTTTCTTGCATCTCTAGCATAACAACCTCAAATCCAAACCCTTCAAATTATGTCTTAAGATAACAATTATTTTCAAAAATACCAACTTTTATTTCAATGTAAATGACAGTATTTTTAACTACACATCTGTTAACATTGGTGAAAGCGAATTGCACTAGTAGTAGTATATGTACCACTCGTCGTTTATCTGATTTTATTTTCTCTGAACAAAATAATCAACATAACAAATAAGCATTCGGATACAAAGTCTTTAAGGACATAATGGTCTTCTAAACACGCCCAAATCCAAGCCCGTAAACTAAAGCATCCCTTAAGATACATAAAAGTTAATTCTCCGGTAGAAATCACAGCTTATCGCGTTCAGTTACAGGTAGCGTGGCACTAACGTCGGGTCGCTTTTGGATTGTCCACGATTTATCTTCGCAACTGCCTTACCTCCCCCATTCGGGCTATCTTACATTCATTGAATGTGTTTGATTTTCCTTTGATTATCTTTTGAATGGGTTAGATCGATTTCTTTTTCCTGAGTTGGTTAAGTATGTTGTGGAAGGTTTACTGATGCAAAAAAAAAACTATTTTATAATCAAAATTTTCAAAAGAGGTTTCCTGCAATACATTCACAAGTGTAGTCTATTTTTCTATTATCGTTGAAAAACACTGCTTGTACTGTTTCTAGTCCTTTTTTGCAGTTACATGAAAAAAGTATGTGCCGTGCGATCTAGAGGTCCTGGGTTCGATTCCCGGGTCAGGCAGTGTTATTGGGTTTTTCCATTAGGAAATTCTCAGTAGCAGCACGGAGTCTGGAAATGTGCCCGAAAAACGGCAATAGACTCGCCCCCTATTACGTGGGCCTGATACATACCTGGCGAAATGTGGGTGCAGAAATGCACCTCTGCCTACCCCTTCGGGGAATACAGGCGTGAGGTTATGTATGTATGTATCATCTATCATTAAACCTGGCTAGAAAAAACATAAGGCGCAACCAGATCATGTATCTGGACCCGATCAGGATAGAATGAGGCATGCCAGATCCGGCAAGCCCTATCAGGACCAGATCTGGTCCAGATAAGGATAGCCTGATGTTAAATATAATCAAGTATGGTAAGGCATACTGGATCAGGACCAGGTCTGGTCCAGATAAGGATAGCCTGATGTTAAATGTAATCAAGTATGGTAAGGCATACTGGATCAGGACCAGGTCTGGTCCAGATAAGGATAGCCTGATGTTAAATGTAATCAAGTATGGTAAGGCATACTGGATCAGGGCCAGGTCTGGTCCAGATAAGGATAGCCTGATGTAAAATATAATCAAGTATGGTAAGGCATACTGGATCAGGACCAGGTCTGGTCCAGATAAGGATAGCCTGATGTTAAATGTAATCAAGTATGGTAAGGCATACTGGATCAGGACCAGGTCTGGTCCAGAAATGTAATTTAATATACAAATGTAGGCTTATCAAAAAAAATAATAAACTAAAGAGTTATTAAAATATTTTGTGTAGGTAATACCTATAACAAAAATATGTGTATCAAACATAAATAAATATCCTGATATCTAAGTGTGTTGTGCATTATATATAAAATTACATTGAATTGTATTCAATAAATAAAAAATTACAAAAATATTAATATAAACACAACATGGGGTGTATAATATATTAGTGATAGCGCGTGACGTCATGAAGCAACATGTCGGAACTCAGTGTTCCCAACTTGGGGGTTTTCCCCCTAAATTTGGGGGGAAAAAATGTGGACTGGGATTTTTTAGGGGCTTTATATTTTTAGGGGTATTTTTGGGGATTAATCCATCCCCTAAATGCTAAGTTTCTTTAATGTCAACATGTATGATTTTCAATAGTTTGTGCCAGAATAAAATGAAATAATATTTGACGTATGAAATAATTTATAAATAAAGACTATTAAACAATATTGCAGAATATAATTTTATTTTTTTTTTGTTTTACAAAATGTTATTTAGATAATTATTAGAAAAAATGCAAACAGTCGAAAAATTATGATACAAGTGAGATTCGAACCTACGACCTCGGGTTTACGCGCCACGCTCACATCCAATTTTTTCTAATTCGTAATGCTAATAGCTAATAAAATTAGAATTGGAATGCCTAACAAGAATGTGTGATATATCTTTTTTTTTAGGGGGTTTTCAAATAATTGTGGCGATTTTAGGGGTTTTTGACTTTACATTTAGGGATAAATATTTTTGGGAGTTGGTAACCCTGTCGGAACTTGTTTACAGTGTAGTTGAAGTGTTTATCATTTAAAGACTTTTGTGTCATAAAAAAGCATTATTGAATGTATCACTAATTATACTTTTTATATTACTTAAAATTGTATGTCGATTGGTATATTAATGTAAATAATGTAGGTGAAGATTAAATAAGTTCAATACAAAAACCTAATCACCTTAACAGTACATAGTTAAAGAATAATTAATATATTGTATGTTAAACAAAAAAAAGTGTATCAAGTATATAAACCTATATCTAGACATTTACTCAGTGTGTATGTGTAAAAAATACGAACTTGTGGACTAAACTAACTAAATAGTAAATACAAATTTATGTGTTGTGTGTAAGGCGGCTCCTAGACCTACAATAACATTGTACAATACATTTTATTGTACAATAAGATTAAAAGGTGTTTTGCATCCAAACGATCGATTATATTGCACAAAAATACGAACTGCTCAATGTTTTCGTGTTCAGTTGGAGCATCATATTCCAACAAGATGCAGCTGCAGCTGAGGTGTTATTGCTAATGGCTAAACGTAAACGTAAACAAACACGTCGCTGGTGTAAAGAGTGGTACAAGAAAAGGCAGAAATACACTCAAAGAGTTGAATCTTTTCTTCACATCATCTTTGCTTGCCCGTGAAAACATCTCTGCAGTATATTTTTTTAAGGCGTTCATGATATTCTGTGCTCTTGACATTCCATAGAGATGATAATTCTCTCTCCTTAACTTTTAGATTCTCTTTTCCCGCCATTTCTGCGCTCGCGTGTGTTCTCCACGTCAGGATGAAGCAGAGGCTAAAATAAAAAATATTGCGCAATACTGGCCCTACATGATGCAATGGAAAAATATGGTACAATAAAAATTAAAGTCGCTCAAACTTTTGTTCCATCATTGCGCAATCTTCAATATTTAGCCTAATCAATCAATTATATTGCACAATTCGAAATATTGCGCAATATAATTGATTGTCTAGGGGCCGCCTAAAGCTTCGTTTTTAAGTTTAATTACCTACGTAAAACATTCAAGGTTAGTAAAAAATCATTGAAAAAATACATTACAATTCTTTGCTATTTTTAAAATAATTTTATATTTCAATAATCCGTTTTTTTTTCAGATGACTTATACTTATGCATTACTTAGTTTTATTTGTAAATGATTCATCCAATAAAGAAATTGATATACTACCAAGTTCTTGGTTAGATCATTACAAAGAATATGGTGGTGGTGGTAAATATATGCCTGAATCATTGTTAAAAAGTGCTAAGTATTGTAAATTATTACAAACAATGGTGAAACATTGTGATGAGCCTGATCCGACATGGCCAATGTTTCATGTTCAAATATGTGGCACAGCAGGTAATTTATTGTTATTTGAATTATAGATTTGTGAGAATTGATATCTTATTGTCAAAATAATAAGAAAGTAATGCATAATTACAATTAATGTTATCAGAAACAATGGAAGAGGCAGAGGAAAAAATAATAAGATTGGACAAAGAACCCTATGCTTTCTCTACTGATAATGAGCAGTCTAAAGCAAAAGCAGCTGCTGTTGAAATAACTTCCAAATTAAAAGCGTTATCAAAGGATTGATTAAAAATATAATATATTTAGCCAAACAGCGGTAGAGTTGAAATTGCAGGTAATATTTATTATTTAAAATGTAAATATTGTTGAATAATTAATAATAATTTTTTTACTAATAACTATAACTTAAAATAAAAATCAACTCAAATTTGAGGGACATAAATATGGGTATAGAAATAGCACATAAAGATGTACATTAACAACAATTATGAAGATATAAGATACATTAATTAAGATAATTAAAATACATTAATGCTATAAAGCAAGAAAGATAAAAAAAATAAAATTAAAATACATATATGAAAGATCTAATATAATATGTAGTTGCTCTATCTAACGATGTTGAAATTTATACTTTTCTCTTTATGGGAAAAATACTACATAATATGCAATGAAATAATATTTATTTAATCTATAAAATATTAAATACATCACTTAGATACAGTCATTTCAAAATTTTGTGTATCACCCTGTTCGGAAGGCAGTCATCACAAGAATAATTATAAAGAAGAAATATTGATACATATTAAAGACTGAATTTCTCAAATTAAAGCAGTTCATTAATACATACATACATACATAGCATACATGCATACATACATACATAACCTCACGCCTGTATTCCCGGAAGGGGTAGGCAGAGATGCATTTCTGCACCATTTTTTTTATTATTACTTATTTAATTAAATACATAATTAATTCAAATTTTGTATTTTAGATGCAAGAAGACATAAATACCAAAATAACCAAGAAATTATTGCAATAAATTGCATCAAGCATTGTCTTCAGTATTGAATAATGCTAAAGATTGGGATGGCTATGGGATGGGTAGCCAGGATCAAAAAACAACCATCTAATGAAGATAAATCACAAGCAAATAATAGCTTTTATTTTATTTACTTTAAAAAAAAAATATTGTGTAACCAAAACAAAAATAAAAATGATATTTAAATTAAAAATAAAAATAATTGGAAAAATTAAATGTAAATAAATATAATAATATGTTAAGTAAAATATTTATAATATCAATTCATAAATATTTTTTTTTTAATTAAACATATTTTTCAAGACTATACATTCATGTTTTTTTTAAAGGACCGGACCGGGCATACTCGATTTGGATCAGGCAAGGTTTTATAACGCAGATGATTGATTTGAATAATGAAAAAATGGAATACAACCCGACTAGAAATATTTTCGTGTTCCTTAGAAGGACCGGACCGGGCATGCCCGATCTGGACCAGATAAGGTATGTAACGCAGAAGATTGGTCTGGACCCGATCATCTGGTCCAGATCGGGCATGCCCGGTCCGGTCCTTCTAAGGAAGACGAAAAAATTTCTAGTCGGGAAGGAGAACATTATAGTTACCGTGAAGTCAACCATTTATTAGTATGTGGTACCACTGACTCAGAGAAAAATATGCAATATTACTTGTCTTTTTTTCTGCTATGCGATTGCCGAAGAAGTCAATTTGGATACTACTGTTCATGCCACAGGTGTTGGTATGGTCAAAAACCCGTAATTAGATATAAAATCGTAGAATTGACATGTATAACTCGAGCCATTAAATCTTAGCAATACATCTGACTTTGATGTTTTAAACGTGCTTCAACATTATATTACGACATAGATTGTAATACATGTAGCTCCGTTTCCGAAACAACGAGGTAGCATGAAGACGGCTATAATTTCTGTTTATGACATGTGAAACGATTAGGACTCGGAACGTTCTCGGATTAATGTATGGCTGCTCACTAAGATAAGATGTGTAATGGTTTGCATTTTATATATTATCGGTTAGCCCCGCTTGGCCCGGAAGAAAATATTACAAAAAAGTAGCTTGTGTTCTTTACCAAGGTTCTTTGTTATTCCATTGGTACTTCAAAATTATTCAAATTATTCTAGGCGTTCTATATAATACTTAACATCATAATATTCGGACAGATTACAATAAGATACAAGCGTTGTGGTATGACCAATATTTTTTTTTGCGCGCCGGCATGGTTTTGTCGACCAGCGGGTGACGGGTCGGTATTTTTTTTTGGACTCCACTGTGCTTACCATCAGGTACAGTGGAGTCACTTTGCCGTGCCAGAATTAAAAAAAATACAAGAAACTGGTATATGTAATTATTATTTTGCTATATTTTTATCATTAACTGAATTTATTCTAAGACGATTCTTCAAATCTACGTAGAAATGAAGAAATTAATGATAATAATAATTAACTCTTTATTTATTAAACACCACAATGAATACATAGACAAAATAAAAGAATTTACAACATCAGGCACAATAAATTGGCGGTCTTATCGATAAAATCGATCTCTACCAGACAACCAGGCAAGGAGAGGAATACATCTGATAGACGGAATAAAATAAAATAGTTTCTAACCCCGGAGGAGGGGTTTATTCTTAAAAACACTAATTAACAACAGTATTGCTGAACAACAGTGACGTCACAGGCAAAGTCGACATGATCCACTACTGCGATATTAAAAATATAAATTAGGTACTCCTTCTTTTTTAATGACTTTGGATCAGTGATACATGCCTATGTCTATTTAACAAATAAATTTATTTTTTTGTTCAAAAGTTTAAGAACAATTGCATTACAGATTCCATAAAAAATAACACACGTTTTGTCGACTGATATATTCAAGCTCAAAATACCATCAAAGAAATATAAAATCTCTTTAGGTCTGAAATCGCGACGACTGTACTGTAATAAATATTAAACAATAGAATCTTTCTCAATAACGTCTTCGAGTCATTGATTCTAAAGCCAGAATGTAATAAATCTCTCTGCAAATATTGTCAGCGGAGGCTTTAGTGCCGGGCAATGTTGAAAGGAATCGGGTCGGGAATGAAAAATTATAATATTCAAGAATATAAGTCATAGGAATATTGATAGTTACATTAGTTTCATAGTTTTTAACCATGATTGATGTTGAAGGATGGACAAGTAGGGGAAGACCAAACAAAAGATGGATGGGGTGCGTAAGACAAGATATGAAAGAAAAAGAAGTGAATGAAGACATGACGGCTGATGGGGAAGTTTGGAAAGATAAAACATACTGCGACGACCACAAATAAAATTAGGACCAGGCAATGGAAACATGATCAGATAACTCATGATTGTTATTATTTTATGCTAGATGTATCCTCTTTTAATTCGGACTTGATTCGGCCTTCGTGCCAAATTATACGATCCATTCAGCTACTCAACTCTCGTATTTATCATATGATCAGGTTTATTAACTAGCTTACCTTAACCTTGTTGATTTTAGTGTTATTTTAATATCAGTGTGTCAAACCTAAATTATTTTGACTAGTTTCATAGATTACCTGGAACAAGCAGACAATGAAACGTTAATATTCAAAATAAACAAAGTTGGTGTGACTTTTTTTTTTTTGGAATTATAAAGACTTCCTGCATTCGATTCCGGGGCAGTGTAATTTATTTTACCATAGCTCCTGTCTCTCACTAATACGTAGGAGTTAAAACACAGCTCATGACAAGTAGCAAATACTACCCACCTTCGAAAAACCAAGCCTTAATATATGCATAAAGGTCAAGACACCATACATATGAATGTAATTATTGACTACGCAAAAAGAACAGAAATACAAAAATTATGCTTCAACACAATATCACGCATAATATCAAATATGTACCAGTAAATACCCCAGTTATGGTTGGATGCAGCCTCCATTTTACGTGCAGCACTGGTTAATTAACCACAGGATTTAAATTGGTAAAAGTTTGTTAATATCAGATTTTCGTTCCATAACGTGGAATGACCTCTTAAGTACTTGAAATGAGGACAACGTTCTTTGAGCCTGACCACTTAACACTTAAATTAGTTTGAGTAATATTCCTAAGGTGTCTTGACCTTTATGAATATTGCGTTTGTGTTAGCCTGTGTATCTTCCACCACGAATATCTTCTACAAGTGAATAGTGTAAATAATACCCCGTTGGTAGCAGCGGTACTTCCATAGAAGGGCAAAAGCGTTACACGTTAATTGTGAAATGTCTAGTTTATAATTGTTTATTGTTGGGTTAAATAAAGGGTTTGTTAAATAAAGATTAAAAAGTCAAAGATTATTATTCGGAATTTTGTAAGGCAGGTTGGGCTTTTGGTCTTCTATAGAAGTACCGCCACTGTCCTTCGGAAAATAGTGTAACCTTCTATTATATACTGGGTTGATACGACCGAAGGGTATTTTTTCACCTGCATATACTGGGTACCATTTTCAAGCTGTGTACTAAAAATTAATTAAATAGGAGCAGTAGTTTAGTCATAAATCATATTTTAAGTTTTCGCTCCATTTGAACACGATGTAGCTTTTCGAACAGCTGATTACGTCTAACGGTATATCCTACTCAAATCAACGCGTTGTTGCCGCTCTGTACAACGACACCACGATAAAACACGTGCCGTTGCCAATTTGTACAGGTTTCTGAAATTATTTATCTATTTAGTTTGTTTGAAGAAAGAAAAATCTCATTTTTGGTATTATTAATTTTTGTGCCGTGTCGAATTAATACTAAGGACGTATATAGTATACGTAGTGTAATTTAATAAGAACGTAAAGTGGAATGCATATGTTTGGTATTTAAGTTACTAAAACATTTCATTTACTTGAATAAAAATTTAGGCTATAATCTGTGCGTCTAATTTATTCATTTATGGAACCAATATTGGTATGTATATTGATACAAACAAGTCTTTGTTATAGTCCCATTCACAAAAGATAAGATGAGACAAAACGCGGGAACAATATGAGGTTTTATCGATGGGAACGATCTTTCTGATAACCTTTCTATTGAATGTATACTACAATAATAGAATGCAAATTTTAAAAGCCAACAGTGTGGCTTGAGTCTTCAGTTTCACGGCACGGCATAGTGAGAACGTCGTGTTTTAACTTCCACGGAAAAAAGGCGAAACTATTTACGTTTTTGGGCATAAATCCAGACTCTTCTCATTTACTGAGAATTCTTAGGGGAAAACCCAAAACACTTTGCCCGACCAGGACCGAACCCGGGACCTATCGTTCGGAAGCCGCGCTCCTATGCTGCGAGACCAACAGATTTTCTATAAGCATAATACAAGCAAAAATTTTAGATTTTATTTATGTCTTCAACTCAAGACAAAAACATGTATGTAAAAGTATATTCGAAGCTATCGGAGAGGTACTCAGGCGAATTAACTTCTTGCTGGACCCGTCCTTTATTCATTTTTACCCCTGCTATTGGCGGTTCAGGGTTGTCACTCGATGTTTGAAGCTTTTTATTCACTGGTATCACAGAGTAATGATATCATCCCTAGTGGCGGTACTTCCAAAGAAGCCCAAAAGCGTTACACGTTAATTGTGTAATGTCTAGTTTATAATTGGTTATTGTGGGGTCAGGATATTCTCATTTATATGTCAAATTGCTCTTGTTAAAGAAAGATTTAAAGCTTAAAAGTATGAATTTGGGCTTTTGGTCTTCTATGTACCGCCAGTCGCCACTGCCCTGATGGTGTATAGTACGGTCTAAATCTGGATTCGACTGATGATGCCATGATTACGTCTACTTAATGCGAAAATAATACACAAAAAGAAATCTTGGAACAAGAAACAAGTCCGCCTATATGCAGTTCGTGTATGAAGTTTATTTAATAAATAAATAAATAAAATAGAAATATCGACATTTCGAACTATTCATATTTAACACAATAATAACATTTTATTTATTGTCTATACTAATATTATAAAAAGGAACAAGTATTTTTTTTGTTACGGTTAAACTCAAAAACTATTCTACTGATTTAAATGTTATTAGTGGTAAAACTAGCTATTAAAAAAACATGTTTTTTTATAAAATTGCTCTCTGACGAACGAGGTCTGACTAGTAGTAAATATTTTAGTAGTCGCTTCAAAACTTTTACGCAAATAAATGTTGTATGACAACCCTACATCCGTAACGAGCCGTTCAATAAAATAGAGAAAAGTGCCGAGTGAAAAAGCAATCTACTCATCTATATACAAATTGCTTCATGTAATGTCTATGTGTTTTATGCTAGCCTGGTAGTGAAGTCGAGCAGAATTGCTTAGTGCATACGGAGGAGTCAATAAACGACATCGATTTGGGGGTCAATGACCTACAAAACTTTTAAGCAGAAGCTTTGTTGTGTGTTTTCATGTATAATATATCTCATTACTAGACCTTCTTTAATATTGACATCAATTTATTTTTGTGGATTTTATCGCGTTATCCACAGTGGTGAAATCGGTCGAGGACGTCCTAGGCGCACTTATAAACATCTCATACTTGATTTATTAAAAAATGGTAACATAAAGAGTCCTCGAAACCGACGTGCACGCATGACCGTACCGACATGTACCGTGGCATTTGGCGCTTTATAGTCTCTGCCTACCCCAACGGGAGACAGGCGTGAGTTTATGTATCGCGTTATCGATTTAATTTTGACATATTTTTTGCTTGAAAACATCTGCTGGACACGGGCCTCCTCTACAACTGAGAGGGTTTAGGCCTTAGTCCACTACGCTGGCTAAGTACGGGTTGTCGGACTACACACCTAAGAAATTCCTAAGAACTTTTAGGTGTGCAGGTTTCCTCACGATTTAATCCTTCACTAGAGTAAGACCTAAACCCTGTCAGTTCTAGAGGAGGCCCGTGCCCAGCAATGGGACGTATATGGGCCGATGATGATGATTATGATTCATTGTAAGCACATAACTTCGAAATGTCAGATATTCTCGACCGCGTGCCTATACCTCGAGGCCTTTATGGTGTTATAAATAAATATTTAAGTTACATCCCTCCATCCTTTTAGAAATATTATGCCAACAATCTCGCGTTTAATTAAGTGACTGAATGTTTGAACAAAGTTGTTCTAAATATTTAAGCCGAAGAAAAACGTTTGACAAACATTTTATACTTTGCATAAATACTTTTCGTGCTTCGGGTTGTTTGCTGTATAAATACAAACACGTACTAACTAGTGAACTAACAAAGAACCAGACAGAACTTACTTAATTAAAACCTGTTTTGCGCCAGATTATCCTGTTAACAGCGTATACATGGCAAATTGATTGCGATTTAATCTGTATTGGAAAAATGATTGGTGGATCCAAAGACTGAAGTCAGTACCGGACTTAATCCATGGCTTAAGGACTTACGTAATAAGCATTTATAGAAGAAGACAAGTCAACTATATAACCATAACAAAGGTTAAAATTAAGGTTGTTCATTTGGCTAAACGGTGTCTATAAGTTATGATAAATCAGTAATTCCCAAAGTGGTCTAGATGGACCCCCAGGGTTCCCCGAGAGACTCGACGGGGGTACCTAAACGTTGTGCGTGACAAAAAATGGGGGACCATGAAAATTAGTACAACGCGTCTTGTTTTTTTATTGGAGATTTGGAAATTGGTTGTATAAATTTTGAAAGTGGTCTATGAAACAAAAGAGTTTGGGAACCTCTGTGATAAATCATGAGTTGGTCTCTCATTAGTCCCGTGACTGCCGCGTGTCATTTAAAGATCCCGGATTGCATTACCGAGGCAAACAGGTCGAGCTGAGTTTTTCTATCCGGAAATTCTCAGTAGCAGCACGGAGTTAGGACATATGTTTGGTAAGCTGCAATAGACTTACTCCTAAGAGTCCTCGAAACCGACATGCATGCATGAAGAGGATAATGTCAGTGGAGGAAGCGAAAGAGGTGTGTTTGGACCGTGGCATTTGGCGCTCTATAGTCTCTGCCTACCCTGTCTGTCTGTCTAGTTTATGTATGTTATATATGTATGTATGTACTTACTCCTATTACGAAACGTGTGTTTAGGAATGCAACTTTACCTACCTGTACGAGAAAATCATTGTTCAAATATATGGCAAAAATTATTTACTTCTGTATCACATGAGTTTTATAGAAGCGATGTTATTCGTTATTCCGATACAAAGCGTGGGGCAAAATTACAAACAACCAAAAATTTCCTAACAAATAGCTCGGCTCGAAGGATTTCCTTCGCAAATGAATAATGAACTGTGAAACAGGAGTATTCTGAAAACTTGCCAGCGCCCTGTCGTAATGTCTTTCAATTTCACGTCATTGGGTTACTTAGCGAGGGGAGATTCTGTCGCTTTCCAATGGATTTCGTTTACAAAATGAAATACACTTTATCGCGTCAAATTCTCGGATAATTTAACTTTCAAATTAATGTAGTGAGGCTATTTGTCTTGAAGTGACGCAAATTCGCTATAAGTTTTGCGATATTTACGTTTACGTGTGAATATTGAGTTATTTCTATGCAGCTTGTTATCCACGTATTCAGTAGTAAAAAATAAAACTAGATTCATAGGACAAAACCTGTAACTACCTAAATTAAACGATTGAAGTCTCACTTGATCTTATAAATCGACTTATGTTATTTAGTTAGAAAACAACGTAATATTTTCTTCGACAATTGTTGGCTAACTCAATAAGGGCTACACAAAATAGTGAAATTCGATAGTAACGCCATAATAATTGTAAATCTATATAAGGTATATTATTGAGGGTTTATAAAGTAAACCACAAATTGTTTCTCTGAAAATACTATTATTATTAATTAATATATTATTTTATTTAACACGCCTTTACAATATTATAGGAGAAGGTGGTAATGTGACCCCCGCAGGTATACTGG
Organism: Hemaris fuciformis; assembly: GCA_907164795.1. Lineage (NCBI taxonomy): Eukaryota > Metazoa > Arthropoda > Insecta > Lepidoptera > Sphingidae > Hemaris > Hemaris fuciformis. The sequence goes on from OU015454.1 coordinate 6,762,337, forward strand.
CCCCCTTGAATAATAGTTAGTTCGCATAACGCCGTCTTATATTATTTTGGTGCAACGGGACCATTTCCGTATACTATTGATTTATTACCCTACAAATCTGCTTGGGGCAGTTACGTTCGTTCGTCATTTGAACAAGTCGAAACTCGTACCCGACAAACTTATTTTTCGACTGTGAGTTTTATTCCATAATTTATAAAAAAAATGATAGTTTTTGCTGTTGTTTTGAATATTGTGTTCGTGACACTGTCTTCTACGGGATATATAAGGTAAATATACATTTTTTACATTTTTTTAATTGTTTTAGGTTGTTTATCAAAATATTTTCAATAATTTTAATTTGGCCCCCTGACACTGGTTGTATCATGGCCCCGGGGGCACATAACAAGTATGACTTGCCTATCATTCACATATTTTTATTTTGCGGTTTCAGATGCCTAGACAAACTGTGTTGCCTCTATCTTCGATGAAGAAACCAGAGACGTGCATGCAAGAGTGCATCAGGTATATTTGAGCCGCCTACGATGATTTTTCCAAGCAAAAACTTTACGGATATTTTGTTAAAAAGTGGACCTCCTGGAACGATTGGCAAAGTTCATCCATCTGGTTGGATTCGATCCAATTCATTCACTGAATGGTTCAGGCATTTTATTGATAAATTTTCAGGAATTTTATTGATAAAAAATTTATTGATTCCAATACGTATAATGTGAACCCCCCTGGGGGCCACATTACCATCAGTTGATCTCGAGATGCCAAATTTGATAACTTAAGAATAAATGATAATTTTGATTTTATTTAGCGAGTTTCTTTTGTTTCATAGTAAGATATGTACACACAAATAAATACGAAACCCAATAAAACATTTTCCATATTTTTAATTCCATTACTTTAGAAATAAACCTTAAAAAACAAAGTGGGGGGCCACATTACCACCTTCTCCTATACAACAATTATCGTTTAACTATGACAATTACACTATCTTACCTAAAAAAACAATACAAAGAAACGACATTTAAAGTTTACTTATATCGCCTCTTCAATTATACCCACTTATTTATTTCTTTACAAGATTTTTATAACAATAAAATGCACCAAATAATGTGAACGTCATCCGCCATTGAAATCATGCGTCACCCCGACCGCTGCGCCCTCTACCAACTCCCACAGATAACTTTACACGCGCGAAGCGCGGCAAATTTAAATTAATGAAATGTCATTTCATTACATCTATATTATCTAGAAATAATCTGACATAAAAGAAAATGTAAGGATGAGCCAAGTGGTTTAGGAGTATATTCAAAGACACACTTAAATATAAGATACTGTAAATCTTGTGGGTAGCTTATGTTATGACAGTCTTTGGATGATGATATGAGTCATCATCATTGTTATCAGCCCATATACGTCCCACTGCTGGGCACGGGCCCCTCTGCCATTGAGAGGGTTTAGGCCTTAGTCAACCACGCTGCCCTAGTGCGGGTTGGCTGACTACACACCTAAGAAATTCATAACAACTTTTTAGGTGTGCAGCTTTTTATCACGGTGTTTTCCTTCACCATTAAAGTACGTGAATACACACATAACTTCGAAAAGTCAGAAGTGTGTGTCTGGGGTTTGATGATATGAGTAATTTAAAGAAATAGAGAAATTAAATAATAAAGTTAGATATATATTTAAAAATACTTATTCTCTTCTTCTTCCGAAAAACGGCAATAGGCTCGCCCCCTATTACGTGGGACTGATACATACCTGGCGAAATGTGGGTACAGAAATGCACCTCTGCCTACCCCTTCGGGGAATACAGGCGTGAGGTTATGTATGTATGTATGTACTTATTCTCCACATTATTTTGTTTAGCTAAGCCCCCGCAGTACTTTGAAATGGCGTGAAGTAAATTCAAAAGTACTCGGCAGTAAAGTCTACTGCAAGCATACTTGGGAGCCATATATCATTCTTAGGCGCACCGGTATGAACATTGGTTAGGTCGGCACAAATGTTTAAGTTCAAAACTTTATATTCAATGTGTGTTCACTGTTTGGTTCTTAGGTAAGTCAACTTTGCTGGACTTAGTCTGTTTTCTAAAGCGAGCAAACACTGTGTGTGAATCAGGAAATTTTCTACAAGACTGTTCAATGTTGAATAAGATAATTTGTTATTAAATCATTGAGTATGCAAGATTCGAGTTATATATTGTGGGATAGCTGTGTAGCTTTATGCATGCAAAGTCTCAGCCCGATCGGTTTAAAATTGACAAAGTTTCATACAAACTTTCATCCCCTATTTTATCCCCTTGGGGGTAGAATTAATCAAAATCCTTTCTTAGCGGATGCCTACGTCATAACATCTACCTGCATGCCAAATTTCAGCCCGATCCGTCCAGTGGTTTGGGCTGTGCGTTTATAGATCACTATGTCTTGTACGTATTTAGATTTAAAATATTTGAAGTATTAGATTTCCTTATATCGCAATTGATTGATAAAAACTGTCCGAAGCGGGACATATACATATCATCATCATCATCAGCCCATATACGTCCCACTGCTGGGCACGGGCCTCCTCTACAACTGAGAGGGTTTAGGCCATAGACCACCACGCTGGCCTGGTGCGGGTTGGCGACTTCACACCTAAGAAATTCCGAATAACTTTTAGGTGTGAGGTTTCATCACAATGTTTTCCTTTACCGTTAAAGCAAGTGATAATTCATTGTGAATACACACATAACTTCGAAAAGTCAGAGGTGTGTGCATGGGGTTTGAACCCGCGACCGCCGAGATTCTCGACCACGCGCCTAAACCTCGAGGCCATCACTGCTTATATGTGTGCAATTATTCCACCACAGCATTGACAATACTACAACTAATAGTGAGCAAGAAAGTCTCGATTGACATAAAGTGACTGCAATTATTGAGGAATGATTATGATTATTCGTCACAATTAGATAGTCCTAATGCAAACCTAATATAAGAACAGGCTGATCCCAAAACACGATAGCTTTTTAAGTCACAATGCGTTTTAAATTATAATATGAAATAGATTGAATTATGGATAAAGCACTCCAAACATGAAAACCGTTTTTAATTGTGTTTAAATACTTATTAAATATTAACTAAACCACTGACATTTTTTAATTAAACTTTATTTATTTCTATTATGTTTTAGAAATGAATCAAGAAACAAATTAATAGTCTATCCTTCTTTGGAACGCACTCCCTCTCGAAATCAGGATGTTGACAAGCCGCTTATCGTTTAAATTAAGGGTTCGACAACTATTCTTAAAACGATTGTCAGAAGCTCCATAGTATGTATTATATTTGTATGTATGTGTATGTATTTATATTTTATACTTATATATAAATAGCATTATAGTATATCTATATGTACTTTATGTATATATGTTTATGTAATGGTCTATTTAAATATATTTGTTTATTTTAATTTCTATTATAATTATAATATATTCATATTATATATTTTTAATCATGACAATTTATATTTTATGCACCTATTCATTAATATTTTTTCTCTGCATCACCCCAAGGTTGACTGGTAGATAATGCCTTAGGCATTAAGTCCGCCTTTATACAATGTATATAAAGCATAAATAAATAAATAAATAAATAATAGTTTCATCATCAGCCCATATACGTCCCACTGCCGGGCACGGGCCTCCTCTACAACTGAGAGGGTTTAGGCCATAAACCACCACGCTGGCCTGCTGCGGGTTGGCGGATTAAACACCTAAGAAATTCCTAAGAATTTTAGGCGCGCAGGTTTCCTAACGATATTTTCCTTCACCATTAAAATAAGTGATAATTTACTATGAATCCACACAAGAAACCAAATATCACACAAATTCAAATGCTACCCTGCGCACTGTATCTGTTACTGACACTTGAAGTTAAGCCGCTTTGGGAGTTCCGTAGAATGTCAGTTAAATTGCACTATTACGTTGATACTGTAAATATTGTGTTCAAATATTAATATTAAACGATTAAATGCCTTGAATATTTCTATCCGATCGCATGCTGTTATTTTTGGTCCCGTCAAAGTGTTAGTGGGTTTTTCCTTTATAAAATTCTCAATGGCAACACTGGGTTAGGATTTGATTATGATAAGATCACCCTGACAAATGAGTCTGGAAATCCGTGTTTGCCCGCTCTTTTTTTATTAATTTTTTATTGGGTAAACAAACAGTCAGACATTTTTAAAACTATTTAGTACAAATTATATGCCACCTGCACAAGGCCAGTGTGGTGGACTGAGGCCTAAGCCCTCTCAGTTGTAGAGGAGGCCCGTGCCCAGCAGTGGGACGTATATGGGCTGATGATGATGATGATTTTAGGTGTGTGTGTGTGTTCATCACGGTGTTTTCCTCCACCGTTAAAGTACGTGATAATTATTTGTGAATACACACATAATTTCGAAAAGTCAGGGGTGTATGCCTGGGGATTGAACCCGCGACCGTCTAGATTCTCGACCGCGTGGCTGAACCAGAGGCCAGTATATATGTATGTTTATTGAAAAATATTTTTTAACGTTCTCTGTTATATACTATTTTTTATTTTTGTACACCTATAACTACCTTTAACTTCTGTTCCTACATTTCATCCCAGGTTGTCTCTAAGATCGCCTTGTGCGATAAGGCCGCCTTTTGTACTTATCTAGTTTACTGTATTTCTTACTTTTATTGCAATGTGTACAAAACAGTTTTAAATATTATAAATAAATAGACAGCATCGACCGCGTGCCTAAACCTCGAGGCCACGACTACTTAGGTATAGATTCTACCACAAACCAATTTTTACTATAACCTACTTTAAAATCATTTTATGTTCTCGTTACAAATCCTGTATATTTGTATTGATTTTCAACAATGCCGTCTCCAGGCCAGCAAACGAGTACCTACACAGGTAGATTTCACTCCGGGGCTCGTACGTTCCCGTAGGTGTGATTTATCTCAATAATTGGGCCCCCACGTCCGGGAGCGCGGGGCGATTTGTTCGAATGTTAAGGAATGGGAGCCTGATAGTTTGTTTTCGTATAGAAAAATCTGATTTACGAACGAATTCGGCACGGGTTTCCATATTTATAATTCTGCAGCTAGATAAAAAAAACGCTTTAGATATTTAGTGCTGTATATCTTAAACTTACGACAATATCTAATAAAAACAGCATAGCATATCGTTAACATACATACATAACCTCACGCCTGTATTCCCCGAAGGTGTAGGCAGAGGTGCAGTTGTGCACCCACATTTCGCCAGGTATGTATCAGTCTCACGTAATAGGGGGCGAGCCTATTGCCTTTTTTCAGGCACAATTCCAGACTCCGTGGTGCTACTGACAATTTCCTTGCCCGACACCGGAATCGAACCCAGGACCTCTAGATCGCAAGGCACATACTTGTGCCGCGAGAACATGAGGCAGTTACTAATATAAAATGTAATAAAGCGCCATTTCAAACATAATCTCAGACATTTTTTCTTCATACCCAAATAATGTTTTACTTAACATCTTACATATTTAACATGTGCTCATTCATATCTTTTTATTACCAAACAGAATGAAGATTAAATTATACAGCGCATTAAAACCCAGCTTGCCCTTTGAAAGTGGTTTGAATCAAACATCCAGCTGCCTTTGATGTTATAATTAATACAGAAGCGACAAACATGCCTGCAATGTGTGTAAAATTGTGTCCGCTCCAACGGAAATTTTCTATTTATAAATATTTGCGTTTTAACCCGGCGTCATGGGGGTTGGGTCTGTGCGACCCGTCACATTTTATTTCGCTTCTATTTCGGTTACCATGCGTGCGACGGTGCTGTTCTTCTCAATAGCTGGAGCTGTTGAGTTGTTCGATGCGTCGCAAGTAACACGTTATTCGTGGCTCAGCCGCAGTGGGAGTTACATGTGCACAAAATTGAATAAGGTATGTGAGACCCATCCCCGCAGTCAGCGTAACAATTTCGCGCCATTTTGTATAGATATTGTTTTAATTGTTACCTGTGTTTTTATTATTTTATATTTGTTTTTTTTAATTTTATGTTATTTACAATAATTGTAATGGCTAATATATAAGTATATATTTAAATAAGTAGTTCAATGTATTTTATTTGTATTTTTTGTAGGTCCTTAGTAAAAATGGATCGATGGCAGTTGCCTCAGAACGATCGTGTATTTTTGCAATTTTAGCAGAGTCTGACCCTGATTTTGAGTTGTCAGACCAAGATGTGTGTCACGAAGAAGATCACTTGAGTGAGCGTAGTAATCCTACTGACACAGAGCAAGATATCTCATAATCTCATGATGATGACATTCCACCGTCTGTTCGTTCGAGAGAGGAGTAATATACATCCGAATCGGCTAGTTCTTCAAACGCAAACAAAGGTGATTTATAACAGAACTAGGTCTCAGTCTTGTCATGGAACACCTTAAACTTCGCCAAAATGTATCAGTGCTTCCACGTGAATTGCGACAGAAAATTGGAAAATTTGTTGGTGAATCTTCAGGGGAACCTCCGGAAAAAAAGGCTAATGCTCACAAAAGGTGCCAAGTGTGTCCAGCCAAGAAAGATCGTAAGACAAACTACACCTGCGAGAGTTGCAACAAATATATTTGCGTAGAACATATAGTACCTTTCTATGCTGACTGTACCAAAGATAATGACTCGGAGTGATTATTTCATTTTTTTTTCTTAAGTTAATTTAGTTTCTTACAAAAAAGTGCCATTAGAACATTAAGACTGATTGTAAATTAATAATATAATTACATTTAAGTAGAAGAGAAAAAAATTGTTGACATTTGTCGTTCTTTTTTTTTAAATTTTATTAAATATAATTAAAGCATAATATAATATGAAATTTGTGTTTCATTTCATTAAATAAATACCTAAAAAACTAATTACGAATAAATAATGATATTATTATTTATAAAATATTGGAATAATTTTGACTTTAATGAACGGGTCTGTGAGACCCACCCCAACGTCCGTGTAACACTTTTCCACCCCCATGACGCCGGGTTAATATATGTTCTATCAAGTATGTAGTAATATTTATTTGTACAGTAACTTTGTCTTGCTTTCAAGACTAAATCATGGGACCAATTTAAATGATTTTTAGTATGGAGATAGACTGCCTCGTGGTCTCGTAGTTCCGGTTCAATCCAGGGTCGGGCAAAGTGTTATTGTGATTTCCATTTCGAAATTCTCTGTAGCAGCACGGACCCGAAAAACGGCAATAGGCTCATCTTACGTGGGACTGATACATACCTGGCGAAATGTGGGCGAAATACGCAACTCTGCCTACATTTTCGGGGAATATAGACGCGAGGCTATATACGTACATACATATGTATATGATAGATGAAACTTCGAAAGAAGCTACTTATTTTTGTGCTTTGCGCATGGGGTGAATCGGGCTTCGACTGCTAAGTTTAGGTACTACATAATTTTTCAAGATTTCTCTCTATGAGCGTACAGGAATAAAATTAATGACTATATCCCCGGTTTCATCTTTCAAAAGTTTAATATTCCAACGTAAAAAAATAACATGCGTTTTCCCAATTATCATCCAGGTCCGTCTATCGTAATCGAAACGTGGGTGCAGAAATGCAGCTCTGATTACACCTTATAAGAGCGCTTATGTATAGAAATGTATCGATAAATCTTTATTGCAATACCACCAAAAAAAAGCAAAGCGTAACAATAGAATAAATGTCACTTTCATCTCTAAAATTGACGTCACCCTAAGCACAAGTCGATTATTAAACCACGTCTCCCGGTACGTTGGTTCTCAATACAGTAATTTCTGTATAATAGGAAACGGATTCCGGGAATGTTTTCGGCTTTGATTTATAATAGGGAATTTCTTGAAAGATTGCATTCTCGAAAATGCAATCATACGTTGCGAGGGGCAGTACTTTAGGGGAAATGCTTGGAGCTCTTTATATTATTTTTTAAAATGGTTCCGCTTTCGTGGTTTTGCTTTAATGCAGGAAAATATATAAACTTTAATAGTGTGTATGTATGAAGATTAATGTGAATGTATTAAAAACGTGACGACAAAACTTTTCGAGCAGGTTTGGATCTCCTCAATCCTATGTACAATAATATTTAGAGGTTCGCTAAGAAAAATAATTTTATTATAACATTTTTTGCCTCATATAGTGACATAAGTAATGTAATGTAAAATATATTATCGTATCACAAATAAACGAAAAAAATCCTTGTTAACGCTTTTTATAACTGCGTAATCTTAATCCATAATATCAGATAAAATCAGACAATTTACATCACAACAGCTAGCTATAATCAACCATTAAGAAAATGGAGTAAGCTTGTACACAAATACACTGGCTTAGGGCGTATTGATGACCTTCACATAACCAAAACTATCAATATGAGAATTTTAAGTTTTTAACTTTTTAATTCACAAAACTTCCGTACAAATATCATCATCATCATCATCAGCCCATATACGTCCCACTGCTGGGCACGGGCCTCCTCTACAACTGAGAGCGTTTAGGCCTTAGTCCACCACGCTGGCCTAGTGCGGGTTGGCGGACTACCCACCCAAGAAATTCCTACGAACTTTTAGGTGTGCAGGTTTCATCACGATGTTTTCCTTCACCGTTAAAGCAAGTGATAATTCTTTGTGAACACACACATAACTTCGAAAAGCCAGAGGTGTGTTTGAACCTGCGACCGTCGAAATTCTCGACCGCGCGCCTAAACCTTGAGGCCATCACTACAAATATATTCAACAAATAAAGAATTCAAACAATGGACCCCACTATAAATGGCTGCGTCCCTCGCTGTACAATATCGTGATACATTCCTAGCTAAAGCGGCTGCAACAATACCCTATACTTACCTACGTACCCATTTTTGAATGCCATCCGTGAAATTGCGTTCCGCGGAATTCTGCTTGGATATTATGCGGTATGATTTATACTGCGACGGCTCTTTGTGGCCTTTAGTATTGCGTTTCACGACCTATTTGGGTGGATCTTTAAATTTGGATCATTGGTTGAACGTCCAAACTATGGTAAACGATTGTCATCAGGCTGACCGTTTGCTTGTCTACAATTTTAGCGATATAATAAATAAATAAATACACCCAACAGTCACATAGATATTTCTGACCCCACATTAAGATACGAGTCTTGTGTAGTGGATACCAGAAACTACTAGAGACTTTTCGGTCTCACAAACACCCAGACCCGAAATAAATATTTGTGGATCACACAAACATTTGTCTCGTAGCTCTCTCCCGCGGCCTCTCGTTTCGCAAGCTGGTGTCTAGCCAACTGCGCCACAGGGCTTCAAAACAATGTAAATAAAAGCATCCTAAATTATATCGAACATAATCTGAAGTACAATACTAGTAACGTGACTTTAGGAGATTTGAAGAGAGATCAATCATACACACATACTCTCGCCTATTCCCCAAAGGTTTAGACACATATTTATGTACTCCCGTTTCGGTAGCTATCCAAAGATAAAACGTAATAGGGGTAGATAAATGGTCATTTTTCAGACATCCATCGGTGACGCTACAGAGGATTACTAAATAAAAGAGCTTAATAAAACTTTGACTGCCCTGGGTGTCGAACTAAATCTCTAGATCACGAGAGAAACTCGTGTCGTGGGACCAACGAGGCTGGAAATTTTGTGGATCATAAAAATATTTGAGTTGAGAAAAGGCAACAAGTTTTCCGAACTTAGTCTATTATTCAAGGCCTAGCAATAAGCATGGAAAAATTATGTACAATAGATAGAAAGTTCCTATTTTGAAACATGAAGCAAAGAATGAAGTGACACAATTCAAACCAACCCGAATTTGAAACAAAAGAATATTCTCTTAAACCTGTTCTAGAACTGTCTAGAACCACCTCATTTACACGTTAGAATTTGATTTATTCGTTTCAGGCGAATGTCAAACTGCATTCCCACAGCTTGTGAACGCGTGCCAACATTTCAACCTAATCGGTTATACGGAAGCTGGTAACAATGTCATTTCAAGATTTATGCTTTCGTAGCCATACTGCGGCCTCTGTTCACGAAATGACAAATGTATTTTAGACATTTATGCCGGATTCCAACAACAATGGTGCTGGCCTAAATGCCTAGTTCCCTACATTCTGTAAAAACTTTAAAAATTCAACACAATTCTGTGGTTTTAGGTAATATACTTTTGCACAAAATTACAAAGAAAAAATAGTAAAGATTTACATTAAAATGTGGATGGTAAAGCTAATTGAGTGTAGATTTTTTTTTATTTCATAGTGATCGCCCCTGCACATATACCTACATAAAACGGAGCGGTTGCGTAATTGCACAATTACAAAATTGTAATTTTGGCTCCTGTGCGCGTATTTCAGTAATTTTACATGTTTTTATTCGACGAATAAAAAATAACCTCAATTGGAGTTCTTAGTAAAATTGCTTTAAGTTAAAATATACCGATTATTTATATCCATTCTTCATAACACTTAATTTTTTAAAAGATATGAAAAAAAAATAATTTCGCCGTCAAGTAACGTAATAATGTTAACATTTTTCTGTTCGACGCACCATTTCATTACTAAATTTACATCATCATCAGCTCATATATGTTCCACTGCTGCGCACGGGCCTCCTCTGCAATTAAGAAGGTTTGGGCCTTAGTCCTTAGATTTTGCGGATTTAGGTTTACTAAATTTAATTCAAGTTTAATAGTTTCATTTTGAAATTACAATCAAAAACTTCAATTTCATTTATTTCTAATATAAATACAAATTAATATTACTGACCTGTAACTGCTCATGATTTTTGCTTAAGTTCCATTCCCGGATCGAAGAATATTTTTACATTTGGAAATTCTCAGTAGCAGATTAGGACTCGCTGCTCATTACGTGGGACTCCAACACCTCTGGCGAAACGTGGATGCAGCAATTCACCTTTTTTTCGGGGGGGGGGGGGGGGGGGGGGCATCTTTGCGCTGAGTGGGGCGACCACGGTGCGTGGGCGGGAAGCGCCCACAATGATTCCGCAGCCACCCAGTTCACAATGGAGTTCGCCAACATCCGCGGACTCCACTCGAACATCAATGCCGTCCACCACCATCTAGAGACGGCCCGGCCTGCCTTGCTCTTCTTGACAGAGACGCAGATTCGTTGTCCGGCCGATCTATCGTACTTGCACTACCCCGGCTATTCGCTTGAAGAAAAATTCAAGCCTAAGGCCGGGGTGTGTTTGTATGCTCGGTCGGATGTCTGCTGTCGCCGTCTGCGCTGCATGGAGGATCCTTCCTTCTCCACTCTGTGGGTACACGTTGACCTCGGCTGTCAAAGTCGTGTCTACGTGTGCCTCTACAGATCTCATAACGGGGATGAGGAGACAACCCGGTTATTTAAATACCTTGGCCAGGCGACAGACATCGCGCAGGAGCAGTTCCCCACAGCGGAATTGGTAGTTTTGGGGGACTTCAACGCACATCATGAGTTGTGGTTGGGTTCCTCCAAGACTGACCATGCTGGAAGAGCTGCCCATGCGTTCGCTCTTACTCATGACTTGGTGCAACTGGTGAACCAGCCTACCAGGATCCCAGATGTGTCAAGTCATGAGCCTTCTCTGCTGGACCTTCTGCTGACGAGTCACCCAGCCGGGTATCAGGTGACGGTTGGTGCCCCTTTGGGTTCCTCCGACCATTGCCTGGTTGGGACGTCAGTTCCGCGCGCTGCACCTCCACTACCCGTGAAGGTAAAGCGCAAAGTCTGGCACTACTCGTCAGCAGATTGGGATGGTATGCGAGAATACTTCGCATCCATCCCTTGGCGGCAGCGCTGCTTTGAGGGCTTGGATCCTTCAGCGAGTGCCGACGCCGTTGCCGACGAGATCAGATTAGGAATGGAATACTATATTCCTTCCTCTGAGATCGCCGGCAAGGGACGCGGACGCTCCTGGTTCAATCGCGAGTGCGCCGACGCTGTTGGTAATAAACAGGCGGCGTACCGCGCTTGGATCAGGGGTCGCGCAATGAAAGATCCCAATTTAAGTTTACTCAAGGCAGCTTATAACCGTGCCGTCAAGGCCTGCAAGAAGGCTTATGTGAGAGCGGATGCTCAGCGCGTCTCCAAGATTGGACGTGCCTTGGCAGACCATCCGACGAGCAGCCGTGCTTATTGGAGTCTTGCTAAGGCTGTCCAATCCAATTTCTGTCGTCCTTCGCTGCCCCCGCTGAGATATCCGGATGGATCACTGGCCCATGGGCCGGAGGAGAAAGCCAGTTTACTGGCGCGCCTCTTCGCGGCTAATTCTCGGCTCGATGACTGCGGTTCTCAGCCACCTACGCTGCCCAGCTGTGGACACACAATGTCTGATATCCGTATCAGGCATTGTGATGTTAGGCGTGAGCTGCAGTCACTCGACGTCCGAAAAGCCAGTGGTCCTGATGGTATCCCGGCGGTTGTTCTTAAAAAATGCGCAGCCGAGTTGTCTCCTGCACTAACACGCTTATACCGCGCGTCTTATCTTTCAGGTGTGGTGCCTCAATCTTGGAGAGAGGCTAATGTGCAACCGATCCCTAAGAAGGGTGATCGGTCAGACCCTGTTAATTATCGCCCAATCGCCATAACCTCAGTGATCTGCAAGGTGATGGAGCGGATCATTAATATCCAATTGGTCCGCTACCTGGAGGATCACTCGTTGATCAGTGATAGGCAATACGGCTTCCGCCGTAACCGGTCAACGGGTGATCTTCTAGCGTTTGCCTTGCATCACTGGGGGGAGGCGATTGATCGGCATGGCGAGGCTCTTGCCGTGAGTCTCGACATAGCCAAGGCATTTGATAGGGTCTGGCACCGTGGCCTTCTCTCCAAGCTTCCGGCATACGGTCTTCCCGGCAACTTGTGTTTGTGGATTTCGAGCTTTCTGCATGGGCGTAGAATGCGTGTCCTCGTCGACGGGCACGCTTCACAGCTCATGTCAGTTAGTGCCGGGGTCCCACAAGGCTCTGTGCTATCGCCCACCCTGTTTCTTCTGCATATCAATGATATGTTGCCGCTTGGCAACATTCATTGCTATGCAGATGATAGCACGGTCCATGGGCGGTACTGCAGTAAGCCACCGGGTTGCCGGGTGGATACTGAGAGTAGACGCGAGGAGCTTGTCATTGAGCTCAATCGGACCCTGGAGCTCATTTCTACTTGGGGTTCCCGGAATCTGGTTGAGTTCAATGCCAAGAAAACCCAGGTCTGTGCGTTTTCGTGCAAAAAATCCCCGTTTTCCCCCCTCCCCAATCTTCAGGGCTTTTCACTCGCAATGCGGAAAGGCCTTAATATCCTAGGCGTAGATATTCGCTGCGATCTCAATCCAAGGACCCACATCGAGGGCATTATATCTGCCACTTCGCGTAGGGTCGGAATCCTGAACAGGGTGCGCCGGTTTTTCACGCCCGGTCAGCTTTTGCGCTTATACAAAGCGCAGGTTCGGCCGGGTATGGAATACTGCTCGCACCTCTGGGACGGTTCCGCCAAGTACCTCCTCGATGCCTTGGATGGATTGCAGCGACGTGCCATCCGCATTGTGAATGATGCAGACGTTACAGCCAGCTTGGAGCCGCTACAGTTGCGCAGGGACATTGCCGCACTTAGCGTGTTCTACCGTCTGTATCATGGTGAATGCTCTGAAGAATTGTTTAATCTTGTCCCATCCTCTCCTTTCCTCACCAGAACCACGCGTGCTGGCATGCGAAGCCACAGCTTTATGGTCACAACAACCGCGGCTCGAACTAAAAAGTTCGCTAACTCTTACTTTTGCCGCACCATCAAGCTGTGGAATGGTTTGCCGGCTCACGTGTTCCCTCCTTCCTATGATCCTGGATCCTTTAAGCGAAGCGTGAAGAAGCATTTGTGCGGGCCGGCATGATTGTGTCGACCAGCGGGTGACCATATCGTTTCTCGCTGGTCGATATTATTTTTTGGACTCCACTGTGCTTACCATCAGGTACAGTGGAGTCACTTTGCCGCGCCAGAATAAAAAAAAAAAAAAAAAAAAAAAAAAAAAAAAAAAAAAAAAAAGTGCGCCTCCGAGATGAGAGCGTCTCGGTCCTCTCATGGAGCAATGCACCTCTTTTCAAAATCAGTCAAAATCATCTTTATTCAAATAGACTTTTAAAAGTTCTTTTGAATCATCAATATTAAACTGTTTTTTAAAACAAGCCTTTTAACATGATTCATGATAAAGTTTTCTTTGCTTAATTGCATTGCAATTTAGATATTGTCAATTTACCACGTTTCATACCTTCCATAGCCGCCTTTTGTCTAAAATATTATTACTTTCTTTAGGAGCCCAATTCTACGAATAATTTAGACATCGCGATGTTTTCAAATCGTCTTTTAATTCTTAAAAGCGAGTGTTAAAGGTCAGCGTTGAAACACTTCGCCCCTTTACTAGATTTAAAGCATGACCTAATAAGCCCCCTAGAAAACAGGTTTCCTCTATATAAAACCGTAAAGGTTGTTCAAAACAAATTCCAGTACATTTCAATTTACTGCAGACTCGGAGAAAAATGTTGACAATATACAATTCCCAAAGGCATTTAACTTAATTGTTTAAACGAGCTCCGCAAGCGTACAGTAGAGACAAGAGCACGTGACATTTGTCTTCTACACTCCATAATGCGGTGGGGTGAGCTTTTGTGGTGCACTGTTCGATCGCACTACTTTCAGTAATGGACGGTTGCATATTAAATGTTTCATTTCAACGTATACTTCGAATCATTAAGTATTTCTTTTAATACACTTTGTATCTATAATTACGAACAGACCAAGACATGTAATGCGTATGTACATATGTATGTATATATACTGGTTTTATTAAATATAAATTATAGTTGACATCTATACATATTCGGGTTAGTGGACTACACACTTAGGAATTCCTTAGGGGTTAGAACCCAGGACGGCCGAGATCCTCGACCGCGTGTATAAACCTCGAGGCCGTCACTACTTCTCAATATCTAAAAGCAAACAAACAAATTGAGGACGTTAGTCGGGGCTCGGGATTAATATCTGGAGACAGCGCAGGAAACTTAGCGGTGTAATAGCCCGGAACAAGCGGCTAAGTGGCGAGTCTACATTTTATTTACGCCTCGTAAAACTAACATGGTCACATTTATATCTGACCAGTGACGGTATGTAGTTAGGAATAGTAGAGTAGGTTCATATATGGGGCATTTCACATCAAGCGAACAAAGAAAAAAAAGTGAGGTTTTGAATTTTCTTTATATTGCGGTCAGTTATAGTGTTAATAGATGTCAATATGCATTGCACACACATTTTTATTCTCGTGTGATGCTTATTTGCCCAGTTATGGCTTCTGAAAATTTTACGTAGTTTAAGGCAAGACATTTTTGGACGTTGCGGTTGGAATCAAGAAATTTATAAAGAAAAAATAAGTTGTTTCAAATAGTAAAAAGGTGCTCTTTCTAAATTAAGTCTTTTTAATATATATTTTTTGTATAGAAAACCGGAAGTCAAAAATTCACATAAGACTTTGACAAATTTTGAGGCATTTTTTTAATATTTTAACTTCATATTAAATCGTCACGGTTATACATAATGCACCAAAGCATTTAAAACGTGATCATAATTTATTAGTTTAGAAGTTACATCAAATAAAGTACCATCATAGGGGTATAATACGTATGTTGCGCCCTATCCAGAGCTCTCTAAATAAAGGGTTAGTAAACACAAGAACATAAAGCAATGCCGGATATGAGGTTTCAGTTCATAAATATACACGTGAACAACATGAATCGGAATTGATTAAAAAAAAAAAAGTATTGTTTTTATTTTTATTTTTACAATTTTATTGTATGAACTAGCACTAGTATAGAGAATTCTATTTTGTCACTTTCACGATTAAACTGATGAACCGATATTCCGATATTTTGGTACAGAGATAGGAGGCACTCTGGGTACTGTTTTAAGTTAATTTATCGAAGTTAAAAGGTAATATGATATGTCATATAAAAACAAAACACCGATGCCCTACCGTTCACTCTCTTACTAACCCAATTCTTCCTGTGAAAAAGTAAAGACATTATTGAAAAACTACTACACTCTTCATGCAAATGTAGTGCAAAATACTGGCACATTTTTCTCCTTTTTCGAAGAAAAAGCTAGATATTGGATTAAAGACTTCATAAACATATATTATTTACGATTGCCGCATTCATTCAGATTACGAGCGTGTTGTAAATAGAGCTTAATGACCTGGTGTTAAAGTTTATTATCGAAAAAATAGCACAAAACCGAATTTAACTTAAGTATACACGTGTATTTTTTATTATTTTTATAAAATATAGCACTTTAGCGTTGAAACAATTATACAGCTTTTTTTCTTTTAAATGAAGCGTGGATACCCAATAATATAAATCTTTATATTCCCAGAAATTGTATAAAGAAAATATTTATATATTTTCTTGTTTATAATACGTCAAAAAAAATAACAACTAGGCCAACATAGATGATTTTTTTTATGTACATAGACGATATCTTGACAAAGGTTATAGGCTACTTTTTTAAATTGCTTACGGAAAAAAGGGTCTAGTCTTGATTATTAGTTTCCGTTTTTGTTAATTTCCCTAATCCTATAATATACAATATTTATGCATAACTCTCTTCATATAAACACTATTCTCTTACAGGCTGGTGTATAACCAACTGCACGGGTTTTAAAATAAAAAACGAAGGTACTAAATTCTTTCCAAGTGAAATATTTAATTCAGGGCTCTAGGCGTTCGCGTTATGTGTGGCCCAGTCATTACGTTGGATAATCTTGCTACCTAGCGATGGGGCAAAAGTGGGCCATTTTTCATCCCTCCGCGGCCCCAGGGGGCCTCTTTAGTTTCAATAAGAGAACGAGATAAGCGGCCCGGCAAAAAGGTGCCAAAAATCCACGGGTTGTTCTGACGAATTAGGATTTTTAGGCCAAAATACCTACAGTTTAAAAAATCTTTTGTATTATTCTGACGGTTCATTTAAAATTTTAATAACGTGGAAGGATTTTGTATGGAAATGAGAAGATTCAAATTAATACGAATATATATTATTGGCTCAGAGACTAGTGCTAACTTTATATGAAAAATAAAATTTAATTGGTAGGCTTTCGAGAATTCATTTATTGAGACTGATCAGGAACTCCGAAATTTGGCGTGATTAGAACAACCGATCTCGGATTCTCTTCAGAGACGTTCACTTGTGATTCTAAATCATTAAGGGATTCGGTCAAACCGAAACAAAAATCTTAATCGCTTTAGCTACTTAAAACTATATGTATTTTGAAATAATGTAGGTAAATAGAAAGATATTACAAAAAAAAACGATTATGAATCTAAAAAAAACATCTTACGCGATTTTTTCAAAACGCCGCCCAATACTTCAGTATGCCAAGTTAAAATAAATGACGTCATCAAAGTAACGACAGAAGTTTCATGCCGTTTTTCAGCTTTTAGGTTCATCCCTATCAGTTTGTAACTAAGCTGTGTTCGGATTTAAAAAATCATTTCTAATTTGTTTTATGTAAACTCTTTTTAAAAGTTTCTCTAAAAGTTATTCAACCTACGTTGTGACGTTATGTATTTTGAAATATAAGAGAATATCTTCTTTTGTTTTTTTATTTATTTTTAATATTCATGCCAACTCGCACTAGGCGAGCGTGGTAGTCCAAAGCCTAAGCTTTTCAGCCCAGCAGTTGGGCGTTTATGAGTTGATAGAGAGACAGAATATTAATCGCGTATATTATAGATATTTGATTTGTATATTGACAATTCAGTATAAACAAAAATATTAGAAATGTCTCCGGTATACGGCAATAAGCACAGTACCTATTACACTTATTAAACCTAGTTGTAAAAACAATCCTTCACCTGCCTCCTTGAATCTTGTTTGCATGAATTATCAGTTGAAATACGAATAAAGTTTTTACGCGCCACATATTCCTTTATAACTCCGAAAACATTGTTCTTGAATAATAGATATTTGCAAATCTGACTAAACGAAACGCGAATTCGTACGTTACGTTCAGATTTGAATAGAAAGCATCAAAATAAGCCTCTTTACGTGGTATTACATCGATTTGTCTGCAAATATACTTGTTTCCACACTTTTAAGGGCAGTGTTTCGGTAAAAGCTTCGAAATAGCAAACGACTAATGACTTTTATACCGATATTTTTTAATCAAATTGTAGAAAGATAATGGCAATGGATGTATGTATAGTCAGTTGAAAATAACAATAATATTCATCATCATCATCATCAACCCTTATAGGTCCCACTGCTACAACTGAGACGGTTTAGGCCTTTGGATAGCAATAACTAAAGTTTAACAGATTATACTTTGTTGGAAAGATCATCAATATATCAACTATGCCAAACTCGTTGCTTCGCGTTATATGCGTCAGTGTACAAACGGTAATATCCAATTGAAAAAATGGATGAACAAGTGCATCTCTGCCGACAGTATTGTTATATAGGCATAAATATATTAATGAAGTGGCCCATCCCAGCTTCGCATGGGCGCAGTGTTGTCAATTTAATCCACTCGTCTTCTATTAAAACGAAATACACCGCCATCTGTTGGAATCTTATCGAACTAACAGATAATTATGACTGTCAGATAATAAGCAAATAATTCGCAATAAAATAATATTGCAATAATAAATTGAGATATAAACTATCCTTTATCTTAAGTTGGAACCAAACAAACATAAAAAAATATTTAAATCGGTTCAGTAGTTTAGGAGTCCATCGCGGACAAACAACGTGAGATGTAATTTTTATTTATAAAGATTGTCGTTACAAAAATACTTACAACAGTTAAGCGTTAAATATCTTCAAATTCAGTGCGACGCCGCCCTAATCCCAAGGTAACACATTCAGGTTCATATTTCAAAGAAAACTGTTAGCTTTGATTACTCGTTCAAACGTCTGCGTATTATATGCGTGGGAGTCTAATGAAGTGGTGGTGGGGAGGCTTTGCCTTCTAGCGAGTCAAAGGGGAATTACGAGACTTATGTAACCTACGCTATAGACTGGTTTAGAAAAAAAAAATTCTTTCTGATTGAGTGAACAACACACTCGTTGATTCCAGCGTGTATGCGATCTTGATGTTCTGGATAAAGTGTTTATGGATTTTTCCATAAAAAAATCTCGATAGCCGCACGGACTCTATAAATGGGCTCCAAAAACGGAATTAGGCGCCCCCCCCTGGTATGGACACTAAATAGTGTTTTTTATATGTATACAGGATGTATTCAGACCGTGATCGGTTATAAAGGCAGGTTGTAGCGACAGTGATTACTAACTAACTAACCCATTGGCGTTAAAAAAATCCCGACAAAAACTAAAAATGTTGTATTTACCTGCCAAAAAAATAATATTGGCAGTTATATCTTCCTTAGTTTCCGATCTCATTCTGAATACACCCTGTATAGTATGAACGGAAGTCTTAGTGTGTAATGTGTAGCCATTAGAAAAGTATGTACATGGATGTGGCATAACTGCCTACTTGGCATTTCGATCTCAAAATATTTCTATGGTGAACATGTGTACTACCGAATCGTGACATCCGCAATCATCTAGTCACTTTGAAAAGACAAAAAACACGCCCATCATTGTTTTTTTAAGAAAACCCTTCATAATACCAGTCAAAGAAAAGCAAACACTACACTACACGCCTTTGTGGCAAAACAAACAACGCCCGACAAAGATCTTCCAACAAAAAGTACGTCAATAAATCCGCCTGCAGATATACTCGTAAAAATTCGTAGTAAAATGGGACAATTACAAGAAATTTCTCACTTCTCCACAGGAGGAATGAAAAAAGGTATTTTATCAACAAAAATCTTCAAAAAGCCCGGGTTTACGGCCTCGGCGTGGTGGAGCGAACCATCGGCCGCGAGGATTCCGTATGAATATTTTATGTCTCTCAAGATAATGTTCTTGTCGTATTCAATTTTGTTACCATACGGAATAAAGGAGCATGTTTGCTTTTGTTTCGTGGAGAATGATTTCCACTTTAATATTCTGTGTATGATGTGTATGGGATGTAAGGGAGTACGACTAACAGCTTAGTGCGCCAAGCCAACCTCTCCTGCACGTGGTACATCCTGCCGATCAGCGAACGAGGCTCTGGCG
Organism: Hemaris fuciformis; assembly: GCA_907164795.1. Classification (NCBI taxonomy): domain Eukaryota; kingdom Metazoa; phylum Arthropoda; class Insecta; order Lepidoptera; family Sphingidae; genus Hemaris; species Hemaris fuciformis. The sequence continues at coordinate 6,782,524 of OU015454.1, forward strand.
ACCGACGAACGGCGGTATACCTGTTCCGAAACCCCACAGACCCGTGACGGGCAGCAGCGTCACCGGTGCGAGAAACACTGCGATCGCCAACCCGCCTGCCCAGCGTGGCGATTATGGGCAAAACCTTCTATGGTAAAACGCACACAACGGCCCCCAGTTCCCGGTAGCCCCGCTATTCCTGGCAATGGCGGCGGCCATGGTTCCGGCGGGGCAGGGGGTGCTAAGAATCCCCGGGCTACGGTAGGCCGCCAACACCAACTGACCTTGGCTACGTTTAACGGACGCACGCTACGGCTCGACGAACATCTGGCTCAACTTGAGGAGGAACTGAAATGCATAAGATGGCACATTCTAGGGCTGTGTGAAGTCCGAAGAGAGGGGGAGGATACCATAACCTTGGAGTCGGGCCATCTTATGTATTTCAGGGAGGGAGACCAACCATCCCAAGGCGGCGTCGGGTTCCTGGTCCATAAGAGCCTCTCTGACAACGTCATAGAAATCTCCAGTGTGTCGACGAGGGTGGCGTACCTTGTGATCCAACTAACGGAGAGGTACACCCTCAAAGTCATCCAAGTGTACGCGCCGACCTCGTCGCACTCGGACGATGAAGTGGAGATAATGTACGAAGACATTTCAAAAGCCTTACATACCACCTCTAAGGCCCACTTCAACGTTGTCATGGGGGATCTTAATGCTAAAGTGGGAGTACAAACAAGCGGCGAAACGGTAGTAGGACCCCACGGATTTGGTCGCAGAAATCATAGGGGACAAATGCTCGTCAACTTCCTGGAGCAAGAAGGGCTCTTCTTAATGAATTCCTTCTTTAAGAAACAGCCCCAACGGAAGTGGACGTGGCATAGTCCTGATACTATGACAAAAAACGAGATTGACTTCATCATGACTGATAAAAAGCGCATATTTAGAGATGTCTCAGTGATCGCTAGGTTTAAAACCGGAAGCGATCACCGACTCGTCCGAGGCACTCTAAATATTAATTATAAGCTTGAACGAGCCCGTCTGATGAAGTCAACGCTCCGACCGAACCTGCTCAAATCCGTGGTAGGATCTGAAACTTTCCAGATAAAACTGGAGAACCGTTTCGCTGCCCTGGAAAGCACAATTGACATTGACCAGGAACTCGCCCAAGTGGTGGGTATCCTCCGGGAAGAGGGGACGAAGTTTTGTGAGACGCGTACCTGTAAGAGGTCCAAACTCTCTGCAGAATCTCTGCAGCTAATGCAACAGCGACGCGAAGCTCCCACTATCGCTCCGTCAGATCAGCGGGCTTTGAACAAGAAAATTTCAAAGCTGGTAAGACGTGACCTCCGAAGCTCTAATACGCGCTCCATTAAAGAAGCGATTGAGCAAAATCGGGGGTTTAAAGTTTTTGTACAAGCGCTGAATCGAAGCCATCTGACGAAGTTGCGAAATCATAGTGGAGAATTCGTCGTTGCAAAGCCGGAGATTCTTGCGGAGATCCAGGACTTTTACGGTAATTTATACACATCACATGCGTCCCGTCCTCCACCCGAGAGTGAAGACCCGAGAGCCACTTTAACCCGCCACTATTCCGAAGAGCTGCCAGAAGTCAGCCTAGACGAGATTGAGATCGCTCTTGGGCAGCTTAAGAATGGAAAAGCCCCCGGAGAAGACGGAATTACAACGGAGCTTATAAAAGCTGGCGGAGCTCCTACGCTGAAACAACTCCAGCGCATTTTTAATTCCGTCCTCTTTTCGGGGAGAACTCCTAAGGCATGGAGCAGGAGTATGGTCGTCTTGTTCTTCAAAAAAGGCGACAAGACCTTATTGAAGAACTATCGGCCCATCTCCCTGCTAAGCCATGTCTATAAGCTGTTTTCAAGAGTGATCACAAACCGTCTCGCGCGCAGACTCGACGAGTACCAACCCCCCGAGCAGGCCGGGTTTCGAAGAGGATATAGCACCATAGACCACATCCACACAGTGCGGCAGATTATACAGAAAACAGAAGAATATAATCAGCCCCTGTGTCTCGCATTTGTGGACTATGAGAAGGCCTTTGACTCTATCGAAATCTGGTCTGTTCTGAAATCTCTGCAACGGTGCCAAGTCGATTGGCGATACATCCAGGTGTTAAGATGTCTGTATGACGCTGCCACTATGACCGTCCGAGTACAAAACCAGCAGTCTGAACAAATTCCAATGCATCGAGGAGTGAGACAAGGGGACGTCATTTCCCCAAAATTGTTCACAAATGCATTGGAAGATATGTTTAAGACGCTGAACTGGAAAGGACGTGGCATAAACATTAACGGCGAGTACATCTCACACCTGAGATTTGCAGACGACATCGTCATCGTGGCTGAAACCGTTGCAGATTTGCAACAAATGCTGTCTGATCTGGCTAATTCTTCTGCACGCATCGGTCTCCGGATGAACTTGGACAAAACCAAGGTCATGTTTAATAGACAGGTTATTCCGGAACCTATTGCGTTAGAGGGAGTAACTCTCGAAGTTGTTCAGGAGTACATTTACCTCGGAACAACTATACAAGTAGGCAGGAACAACTTCGAGAAGGAGACCCAAAGAAGAATACAGCTGGGTTGGGCAGCGTTTAAAAAACTTCGTCGAGTCTTTTCGTCACCCCTACCGCAAAGCCTAAAGACAAAAGTCTTTAACGAGTGCGTCCTTCCTGTCATGACATACGGAGCCGAGACGTGGACACTGACGGTGCGACTAATCCACCAATTTAAGGTTGCTCAGCGCGCTATGGAGAGGGCTATGTTGGGGGTTTCTCTGAAAGATAGGATCAGAAATGATGCCATCCGTCAGAGAACCAAAGTTGTAGACATAGCCCAAAGGATTAGCGAGCTGAAGTGGCAGTGGGCAGGTCACATCTGTCGCAGAACCGACAACCGTTGGGGGAAACGAGTTCTGGAGTGGAGACCGCGACTCGGCAAACGTAGTGTAGGGCGCCCTCTGGCTAGGTGGGGTGACGATATTCGCAGGGTGGCTGGCAGCGGTTGGATGAGGAGGGCCGAAGATCGAGCCCATTGGCGTGCCATAGGAGAGGCCTATGTCCAGCAGTGGACGTAGAAAGGCTGCTGATGATGATGATGATGATTCTGTGTAACCCTTTCTAGGTAACGTATGTTTTGTTTTAAATGAAAATTGGTTCAGCGATATAAAGGTTATCTTATATCATGAGTAAAGAATGGAAAATAATTTATTATTAGATATTTTATGCAATAAATGACTTGGAAATTTTAGTTAAGTAAACACAGTTGATAGCAGTGATGGCCTCGAGGTTTAGGCGCGCGGTTGAGAATTTCGGCGGTCGCAGGTTCAAACCCCAGGCAACCTCTGACTTTTCGAAGTTATGTGTGTATTCACAATGAATTATCACTTGCTTTAACGGTGAAGGAAAATATCGTGATAAAACCTGCACACCTAAAAATCTTAGAAATTTCTTAGGTGTGTAGTCCGCCAACCCGCACTAGGCCAGCGTGGTGGACTAAGGCCTAAACCCTCTCAGTTGTAGAGGAGGCCCGTGCCCAGCAGTGGGACGTATTTGGGCTGATGATGATGATGATGATGAAACACATAGATTTTTAGTTTCGATTACATCGTATAAAGATACGACAAAGATCTCCTCATTTCATTCAAATGTACTTTACTTAAACCGCTTGAATTCTCTACCACACTTTCGGCACGTCAACCTGTAATTTTGTGTTTAAATATTTTGATGTTTATTACTCACAAATCTACATATACCACAATGATCATCCACAATGGTCCATAAAGGACCAGTTTGTCCGAAAGACAATAGTCCAGTAGAATGCCGTATGGTTAGTTACATTGTCGAATGGTTTCTACTTTTTATTCGACGATTTTTTTTGGTACTGTGCAAAAGATCTTTGAGTATTGTTGATATCGAAGTGATCGGCTTGTTACATTGCGGTACATTATTCTACCTCTTGATCTCGCGGTTCATGTATGTGCCGTGCGATCTAGAGGTCCTGGGTTCGATTCCCGGGTCGGGCAAAGTGTTATTCCATTCCATTAGGAAATTCTCGGTAACAGCACGGGGTCTGGAAATGTGCCCGAAAAACGGCAATAGGCTCGCCCTCTATTACGTGGGACTGATACATACTTGGCGAAATGTGGGTGCAGAAATGCACCTCTGCCTACCCCTTCGGGGAATACAGGCGTGAGTTTATGTATGTATGTGTACATTATTCAATAAGTGAAGAATCTGTTTTGCATTTGTTTTACCGTCAATGATATGGCAGGAGTCACATTAATCCCCAACCTTTCGATAAATCTAATATTATTCACTTATTTTTATACTATACTACTAGTATGCCAAATGGCATATGTACAATATACATACATACGTCCTTCTTTGCTACTAAGCGGGGTAAGAGTTAAGACCTTATGTAGGTTATTCAAGAAATACATCGTTGAGAACATTTACATCTAATTTCTTTCGATGTTTTGCCGCATAAAGAATGCGATAATTCATAATGAATACATGACAACATCGAAAAGTCAGTGTGTTCGTGCATTTGAATGCACAACCGCACGCTATTAGTCACTAGTGTTTTTAATAAGCTTCATGGACCTTCCAACCGAACGGAACCCTAAAATATTCCCATCCCCAGGCACGCTAACTATAATTGCTCCTGCGGGTTAAAAACGTGAGCGTTGAAAGGGTCCTCCTGTCATAAAGGCAACTGAATACAACCAGACTGCATCCCAAACATCCTTATCTCGGGGGCCTAAGGCGCAATACACCTTCGCGAGAATTGCTAATGTTTCTCCCACGTATACTTTCTGTCTGGCTCTACGTGGAAAGGTTAAGGCATTCAGCTTTGACTAACCGCTCGCGGTTGAGTGTCTTTATCTAAACAGTATTTTTGTTAAGCGCTCTCAAGCGGCTAGAATGGCTTTTGGGATCGAATATTTCTGGATTAGGTGTCCTAAGATGGCGGTTTTGGATTTCAAATTAATTCTTCCGAATTTTTGAAGTTACTTAGTTATTATTAGCTGTAACACTTAACTTTGTTTTCGATTTAATGATACATATCTTTCATTTACATATTCATGAAATATTATCTGCATAGTTAATTCCTTTAACAGCAGGCCTAGTAAAAGTGAAGGAGTTATTTATTTATTTATTTACACTTTATTGTACACCACAAAAATTTACAAAACATGATTAAAAATAATAAATAAAAAAAAAAGAGTGCACCAAATGGCGGTCTTATCGCTGAATGCGATTTCTTCCAGACAACCGTAGGATGGACTGGAATGTAACAGAAAATAAGTTATCTTTTGCAAATTATTCTGTGAATGCATAATGGCCTTGAAAATTAAGTGCGGACAATCCCAAGCACACAAAATTATTATAATATTAAGTTACTTGTGTATTCATATTGTATATTACATTAATGATGAAATAAAACACCGTGAGGAATATATCCATAGAAGCCCAAAAGCTCAGTTTACCTTTCAAAATTGGGAATAATAATTTTTAAGCTTTAAATATTTTTCTTAATAAAAGCAATTTGTTAAATAAAGACCCCACAATAAGCAAATATAAACTAGACATTACACAATTAACGTTTAACGCTTTTGGATTTCTATAAAAGTCCCGCTACTGGAATATATGTACATATAGGTATGGATAGCCCGCCAGCTTAAATTAGTTCTTAATTAAACCAAGGTTTGACCCCTCCCAGCTGCAAGGGAGGCTGTACCTAGCCATGGGACAAACATGGCCAGATATAAGTACGTAAACATCTTCGTTATGCATTAAACTATTTTTTTATATAACAAATATTCACTTAAATTACATTTGAACCAAAATGTATTAAATAAATTTCATGAATCTAATCAAGAAATGAAAACATTGTGAGGAATCTTGAGAGTTTTACAAACGAATTTTTCACACTTTCGTACTACACACCTACACGAAGCTAGCGTTTCAGAATAAGGGTCATCTATCTTAATGGTGGGCGAAGCCGATAGCCAATTTATTTCTAGACTAGAAAAGATGTTTCAGGCTGTTCTATTTGATCTATTTTGATATTCTTTTTCTAATTATTTAGGTTCCAAGTAGTTTTACCAGTGTCTGTCTTAAATGAACTCGAGATGTTTTACTGCCTAAATAAATAACCGATACTTACTTCTATCTATGGACTGATTTATGAAATAAACCAAAGGAGTCAATTGTGGTCGAATTCTCGAAACATTGACCTGATCGGTCTAACATTTAGAACTATTTTCAGATGTGAATCAGGGTTAATTTATAATGTCAGTCGATAAACAAGCTAGCATCCCTTAGCAACTTGCGGAGCTATATGATGTGCGTGCCCTATCGGTTCTTGTGTTCAAAAGTTACAGTGTTGGATGTTTATAATCAAAATATGACAATTTATTTTAAGGAACCAAGTCGAATATATCCATCATAGTAATATCCATCTGGAGATAGATCGCAAGAATTGACCAAAGTAATATGTGGGAAATAATCTCAGGGATGATATATTTTAATTGTTTTTTTTTATATTAATATTTTTAAGGCCTAAACTCTATCAGTTGTAGAGGAGAGGCTGATGATGATGATGAATTTTTTGAAACGAACCAAAGGCAGAATTATTAATATAGTACATAACTCAATATTATTTAGTGATTTTGGCAGTAAATGAACCACGCCTTTTCTACTTAGTTTTTTATGGCACGATCGTTTACACGTTCCTAGAACTACATATTTTAAACATCAACCGTTCTCAGAAGCATTTATAGCTTCGATGTTCGTAGAATCATTTTGTCATTAAACATTCAGTAGTGGGAAGTCTTGATTAAATTGAGCTTTTTGTAGTAGATTATCCTAGTTTTCTATAATTGAATTTTTATTGACAATATTACAAAAAACCTATCAATTAATTTATATATGTTAATAATAATAAAAACTCTTTTTTAACACCATGTTTTGTTACAAAGTACATGAGCTTAAAGCAGGACGTTGATATACCTCATTGTTGATCATAAGGTTTTAAGTTTTTTTTTTTTCTTGCGCGGTAAGGTGGCTATGCCAGCCCGTTCGTAAACAAATAAGACTGTCCTCGAAATTCAACTAATTGACTATAGGAGATTTATTTCTCCCTGCACACTGCTCACCTTTCAGACGGACACAAAAATCTTTCCGAATGAGGCATTAAGCCTCAATCCACCTCGTTAATAGGTAGTGTACCTGGTGTGTTTACCGCTGCGAATCTCAGCGAGTGTAAATGGGATTTTAAATATTTATTTAAATGAAATGTATGTAACGTATCCGCACTATTTTACTGTCTCTGCGATACGAGTCATGCTTAGTGCAGAGATCGTAATAACCGTAATAACCGGATAACCTAACAAGTATGTAAATATGTAACTGTACAAATAAAAAAAATTAAAAAAAAATCCTTGCTATCAGATTGCCTCCTGGTCTCGCGACACAAGTATGTGCCGTGTATGATCTAGAGGTCCTGGGTTCGATTCCCGGGTCGGGCAAAGTGTTATTTTTTTTTTAATTCTCAGTAGCAGCACGGAGTCTAGATTTGTGCCCACAAAACGGCAATAGACTCGCCCCCTATTACGCGGGACTGGTACACGCCTGGCGAAATATGGGTGAAGAAATACACCTCTGCCTACCCCTTCGGGGAATACAGGCGTGAGTTTATGTATGTATGTACCTTGCTATCAAGATTATAATGGTTGAATAAGCGAAGATGAAACTTTGCATGATTTAAACCGCACTCATTTTATTTTATACTATCTAGACATCCCTTTACGTACGTCAGACTCAATGCGGTGTTAACCATACTAATATGTAAAAATAAAGGGAGCCACAAAGTGATTAATAAATATACTCTCTATATGGTGCCCATGAAATATTCAAGATATTCAAAAGGTACATAACAGGTCCTTCTTAAGACTCTCTTCTTTGGTAAAAAACATATGTATATACGTACATACATAACCTCACGCCTATATTCCCTGAAGGGGTAGGCAGAGGTGCATTAATGCACCTACATTTCGCCAAGTATCAGTCCCACGTAATAGGGGGCGAGCCTTTAAAAACGGTTATCCGTGTTTCGGGCACATTTCCAGACTCCGTGCTAGCAGCATGAGAATTTCCTAATGGAAAAATCCAATCACACTTTGCCCGACCCGGGAACCGAATCCAGGACCACTAGATCGCACGGCACATACTTGTGCCGCAAGACCGCGAGGCAGTATAATAACAGTACAAAAAAACAGGGAGTATCCAAAAAATGTCGAAAAACTTAGTCACGCAACGATTTACAACCCAAAGCATGGCAACCTCAACCAATTCCATAATGAAAATCCAAAACTCCTTTAATATTAACAAGAGCGCCGTAAATCTAACGTTATGGCCGGCCCGATCCCCGGTATGGAGTATAAATTTATTAACAACGTACCCCTTACTTGCGTGCGAATCTAATCCAACTTATTGAATCCAAGTATGGCACGAGTTTAGAATGCTGAGGGGCGGCGGTTTACGCTCCAAACGTACGGTAAAGTTGCGTGATAGATACTCTCCATTGGCACATACTTCGGGGTAATAATTAATGTTTTTCCGCGATAGGATAGTTTTCGCTTAGAATTTGTTGTCTTTAGTCGTTTTTTGTAGTAAAGTTCGAAATAATTGCACTAATTTATTGTAAGTGCAGTTTGGTTTAAAGAGCAGTGATTTTTGTTATGTATTATCGCGACCTCAGTAGGTAATAAATGAGAAGAAGACTCTAGTCTCTAGTAGTTAGACTGTAGTCTATAGAAGCGACTGTTGGGTGAATTAATTTATCTTCATTAATATACGGGAGACAACAATAACTCACCACTGAAACTCTATTTTGCATGTCACACCTAGAAACGAATCCGAACGAACGAATGAAGTTATTAGTAACTAGAAACGAAGCCTAATTCTTTTACCCTTTACTGCCTACGTGTGCAAGCAGTGATGGCCTCGAGGTTTAGGCGCGCGGTCGAGAATTTCGGCGGTCGCAGGTTCAAACCCCAGGCACACACCTCTGACTTTTCGAAGTTACGAGTGTATTCACAATGAATTATCACTTGCTTTAACGGTGAAGGGAAACATCGTGATAAAACCTGCACACCTAAAAGTTCTTAGGAATTTCTTAGGTGTGTAGTCCGCCAACCCGCACTAGGCCAGCGTGGTGGACTAAGGCCTAAACCCTCACAGTGTTAGAGGAGGCCCGTGCCCAGCAGTGGGACGTATTTGGGCTGATGATGATGATGATGTCTACGTGTCGCAACGAGACAAGAGAGATATACGTCCCACTGCTGGGCACGGGCCTCCTCTATAATAATATAATATGTAGTGTAAAGTGGTGTATTATGGGTATAGATGTAAGGCAAGTTCAAAGTAGTGATAGCCTCGAGGTTTAGGTACGCGATAAAGAATCTCGGCGATCGCGGGTTTAAACCCCAGGCACACACCTCTGACTTTTCGAAGTTATGTGTGTATTCAGAATGAATTATCACGAAGTTTCACGGTGAAGGAAAACATCAAGAGGAAACCTGCACACCTAAAAGTTCTTAGAAATTTCTCAGGTGTGTAGTCCGCCAACCCACACTAGGGCAGCGTGGCGGACTAAGGCCTGAAATCCTCTCAGTTGTAGAATATGCCCGTGCCCAGCAGCGGGACGCATATGGGCTGATGATGATGAGAATCTATCTATCTGTGTCAGCGTTCTAATCAACACAGCCCTATTCTTAGGTATTACCTAAAGCCTCTGTCGGTAGAAGGATTATTGAATACATAAAGTTTTTTTTTATTTCATCCAGTCGTTCCTTAGATTAGCGCGTTCAAAGAAACAAACAACTTCAGCTTTACATAGTAGTTTGGATTTTTACCCTATCCCACCACACACCCGCCACTGTAACTCTTGTATAGCAGTTTAGATTGCTTACGTCATCCTTTGGCCTTTATAAAAGTCCAAACGCGCAATCCCACCTCGCCGTCGTCAATAGCGTTTGATTAACGCCCCTGTATATACAGCTCAATTACGTGTGATTGAGCGCCAAAGGCGTGATCGTGAAGTCAGCCAATCTAATTGCATTAGACTAGTTAAATTAATTGATTTATTTACCTCTAACACGTTATCAAGATGCCGACTTATAGAGCTTTGCTAATTTCTTACATCATCATCAGCCCATATATTGTAAAAATCCACTGCTGGGCACGGGCCTCCTCTGCAACTGAGAGGGTTTAGGCCTTAATCCACCACGCTGGCCTAGTGCGGGTTGGCGGACTACACACCTAAGAACTTTTCGGTGTGCAGGTTTCATCAAGGTGTTTTCCTTCACCGTTAAAGTACGTGACAATTCATCGTGAATACACATATAACTTCGAAAAGTCAGAGGTGTGTGCCTGGGGTTTGAACCAGCGACCGCCGAGATCCTCAACCGCGAGCCTAAAACCCTCTCAGTTGTAGAGGAGGCCCGTACCCAGCAGTGGGACGTATATAGGCTGTTGGTGATGGTGACGATGATGATGGGGATCGAATTTATCACCTCTCGTCTCGTGGGGGCACGGAGTCTGTCGAATTATGTAAACTTGATCCCTGTCAACAGAATCTAGTCCAATAAATTCACAAGGTCACAGGTGGCGCTTCTTATTTCAATTCATTACGCAAATGTTGGCATCTGTTTCAATCTCTAATTGATTTGGATTATCTAAACGAAATCAACGGCGATCTGTCCCACTTCACTTTATTCGATTGTAGAAATCTGATTTGGGCGGGCTTTATTGAAAATAAAAAAAGATTCAAATAACTTCGCCGGGAATTTTTTTGAATTAAGTCTTTACGAATGATGGATAAATAGTGAGATTGGAGATTTCTAAGATATTGGATCGTGGTATAATATAATAAATTAGGTAATCGTGGTATAATATAATAATTATTATAATATAATAATAATTCTATTTACGTATCTACGCTGTCAAAAGGTAGGCGAAGACATTTCTATTATCATACTTTGATAATTATGTTTTTAGTTTTTATGCATTACTGAACAAGCCTATGGTGATAGCTGGTGTTGATAGAATATCATCATCATTAGCCCATATACGTCCCACTGCTGGGCACGGGCCTCTTCTACAACCGAGAGGGTTTAGGCCTTAGTCCACCACGCTGGCCTAGTACGGGTTGGCCGCCTAAGAAATTCCTAAGAACTTTAAGGTGTGCAGGTTTCATAACGATGTTTTCCTTCACCGTTAAAGTGCGTGACAATTCGTTGTGAATATAGGTGCACAGTACACACATAATTTCGAAAAGTCAGAGGTGTTTGCCTGGGGTTTGAACCCGCGACCGTCGAGATTCTCGACCGCGTGCCTAAACCTCGAGGCCATCATTTCCCTCGATAGCACGTAATAATTTGTGTCGTTGAAACAACGAGACAGGCAGACATAAACTTTCACTTAAGATAATAATATAATTAATACGATTGTCGTTACTGCCAATGGGTTGATACCAAAGAGCCTCGACCAACATCTTCGGAGGCTCTCAATCGGTTGTTGGGTCAAAACCCAGATACAAAAAGCAGTGTTATTAGACACGGCACGTATCGTGAGGCGGTTTCTAACTCTTGGACCTTAACCACCGGTGGCTTGGGTCGTAGACCCCGCCATCTGCGGGTATAAATATTTTATTTTTATATTTTTAAATGTATTTTTTTATAAAACTTTATATTTAAAAATGTAATAAATAAGTTAAAATAAATGAAGGATAATAATAATTAATATATTAATTAATATTGGTACTTCAAAGATATAATGACGTATTCATAAAAATAATTGAACGATAAATTGACACGTCAATTTCAATGGCGCCATAAATTTGTTTAAATTAATATGAATTTATAAGGAGATCATTAGAATATTGTTATTGACACGGCTTATACTTTTCCATTTGTTTTTTAATTTTTTATTTGTTTAAATATTTTTATATAAGACCGCTCTGCCTTCTATAATTTAGGAGAAGCAAACTTTCAGACTCCGAGCTGCTACTGAGAATTTCCTAATGACGCTTTGCCCGACCTGTGAATTGAACCCGGAACCTCTAGATCGCACGGCACATACTTGTGCCGCGAAAGCATGAGGCAGTCCATCATCATCATCATCATCTCCTTGCTCTGTTCCCAATTTCATTTGGGGTCGGCGCAGTATGTTTTATCCCTCCTCATAACATGTCCATACCACGACAGACGGTTTCCTTTCAGCTTTTTTATTACAGGAGCTATAGAGCATGAGGCAGTCCATACGTTAACAAAATTGACCCAGCCGTTTGTATCTAATAATAAAATTGGATTACAAGATAAACAAATAAGCTTCCACACAAAAATATTTTCATAAATCTTCCTTTATTCTGAAACTCAACACCCGGTCTGCAGATTGAATGTAGGCCCCAAAATAATTGGTAAAGCGATCGCCTAAACGTTGAATTTCGTCTGAAGGTTGATAAACTTGTAATCTAAACTCAGAAGGAAATTGGTCCCAGTCTAATATTTTGGTACAAATACATCTGAATCTGAATCATTTTGGAAGTCTTTGACTAAAGCAGCCAAGACAACAAGTCCAGCAGCGAAAGTTTTTTGGCTGCTGATGACATTTAACTCTCCATAAAAATATTATATGATCCTAAAATATAATGTATTTATCAAATATCAGTTGATACTCCTAACCTAACACTTCTCATGCACCACTTACAATCACCGTCTCACCATAAATCCCTTGCTACAATTCTTGGTTACACATTTTCAACCTACAAAACTCATATTTGACAAACGTAAAAAAGTTTCATAGTATCAATAACATTTTCAACGACCATTCGAAAATGGCGATCATAATATTCGGTCAGCGCCATACGAATCCAAACGCTGCGGCGTGAAACATCCGCGACATTGTATTTTTTGTCTCGCGTCACCGCCGAACATAAAAGGTGCGCTAAAATGTGTGAAAAATCCGGCAGAAACCTTTCACTGGACCGCCGGTTGAATAATTTGCTCTTCCGCGATTGTATCCGACCTGGATAGTTTTTTGTTTATTATTTTTTTCGCCCCTGATGAATCGCGATGCTCCGTACGAATGGGTTAGTTTCTGAATGCATTGTATAGGGCTTTGGAAGACTGGGTCAAACGATTGTGTGTATGTAAAACACCCACTTCCATACTTCCCTTGGAAATCAGGACGTGTACGAGTCGTTACTCATTCAAGTTAAGAGTTAGAAATATACCATAATATTATTACATTATACATATATATTGCTCAATATAATTATATATATATACAGGGTGTATTCAGACCGTGATCGGAAACTAAGGCAGGTAATAGCTAAGGTGATTACAAACCCCCTGGCGTTAAAGAAAATTCTGACAAAAAATAAAAATTTTGACTTTTTCCATACAACCATCGGTATTAAATGTACGCGGTTTGTATGGAAAACGACAAAAATTTTATTTTTTGTCAGAATTTTCTTTAACGCCAGGGGGTTTGTAATCACCTTAGCTATTACCTGCCTTAGTTTCCGATCACGGTCTGAATACAACCTGTATATATTGCTATGGATGTGTGGGGTAACACTGATTACACAGAACACTAAAAAAGAAACTGCTAATATCCAACCTGATTCATACGCCTTAAACATTTCATCGCGCAAAACAAAAGCATGAGATCAAAACGTCTCGTCATAAACGTAAAAGGAAATTGCACAGACCGCGTTGCACAGAACAGGTTTTCTCCGGCCCCTAGCGTTCGCATTAACACCGTACAGCAATATAAAACATGGCAACGTTTAATACAAACATTTCATGACACCTGGCAGGAAATGCGCGGTGTTAAGGAGGGAATAAAACAATAAGCTTCGCCGTTTTATTATGAATATTTGTGGTTATGTATTTCGTTGATGAATGTATGCTTTTTTTTTCTGACTATATATTTTTCGTTTATTGTACCAGCATTATCTACGCTGTTTTTGTTTGATTTAATTAGTTTTCTCTCTTTCTCTTTCTTGAGTGTATCAAATGACGAGAAATGTGAATCTCTCGCCAATGATGTGTCGTGTGAATAGCGGCCTACTAACCTTTAGGTTGCCACTTTGCCGTGCCAGTATAAAAATTATCGTGTCTTAAAAGTGCTATATTACTCATTGTTTAAGAATTTAAGTATAAAGAATGATGCAATTAACGAGGTACCTAATGATTTCTTGAAATTTGAAGTGTATTTATTATAACTTTAAAAGAGGTTTATTGTTAGGTATATGATATTATATATGAATGCCTCGTGGTCTTGCAGCTCGGTATGTGTCGCGCAATCTAGAGCCTCTAGGGTTCGATTCCCAGGTCGAGCAAAGTAATATTGGGTTTTCCATTAGGAAAAATCTCAAAAGCAGCACCGAGTCTGGAATTGTGCCCGAAAATCGGCAATAGGCTCGCCCCCTATTACGTGGGACTGATACATACCTGGCGAAATGCTCCTCTGCCTACCCCGTAGGGAATACAGGTTATGTATGTGTTATATGTGTTTAATGCTGGACGATATTATACACACTCAAGCAAGTATCTCGCTCGTTGTCTTAAAGTCAAAGTCAAAGTCGAAATCACCTTTATTCAAATTGACTTTTACAAGTGCTTTTGAATCGTCACTATTAAGTTTTTTTTTAAACTATTGCCGCTTCGAAACGTAAATCAAATCTTCTATTCCATAGCTACTATTACACTTCCATCCTCAAAAATTGTATTAAATATTTGCGTAACAATTTACAGTACAACTAAGATACTGGCCCGCCGGTCGATACCCCTCAAAACAAACGCCTTCCGGCTTTTGATTAAACACATAAAAGACAGAAACGAAACGTGGTATAAGGGAAAATTGGTAAATTACATTTGGGCAAAAATTGTCTTGGCTGCGAGGGCGCACTTTTTTCATTTCAATTTGGAAGCTTGATAAAATTTCTGTTAATTTATTCAATGTAAGATATTTGTAGTTGAATACCAATAATGTAAAAGTCTGTCAAAGTTATCTATGCAGTTGCCGCATTCTAGAATCAATCTGTGGACCCATATACCAGTGGCGATACTTGGCGCCTTTTTGTTACAAACATAGTTTTTAAGTGATTTATGTCTATTTTATTTTATTTTTTGTTTTTGTATGTTTGTTAACAAATAAACTTTTTCTTTCTTTCTTTCTTCTTTCATTGAAGCCCACGTTAATTGTGTAATTTTTAGTTTACAATTATTGTTAGTATCTTTCATTTATATGTCAAATTGCTTTTGTAAAATAATAAATAAATAAATAAATACACCCAACAGTCACATAGGTACATAGTTCTGACCCCACACTAGGATACAAGTCCTGTGTCGTGGGTATCAGAAACTACGAGAGACTTTTCGGTCTCACAAACACCCAGACCCGAAACAAATATTTGTGGATCACACAAACATTTGTCTCGGTGCGGGGATCGAACCCGCAGCCTCTCGTTTCGCAAGCTGGTGTCTAGCCAACTGCGCCACGGGGCTGTCAAAATATTGTGAATAAAGATTTAAAGCTTATAAATAATTATTATTAGGAATTTTGTAAGGTAAGTTGGTCTTATGGGCTTCTATGGAAGTACCGCCATTGCTACGTACATACATGTATAGAAATATCTATATTAATTGACCGGTATGAGTCATAAGTCAATGGTGGCCTAGTGGCTCAGGCGTGCGGTCGATTCAAACCTCGGCGGTCCAAACCCAAGGCACACATCTCGGACTTTTCTAAGTTCTTTGTGTATTCATAGTGAATTATCACAATTATAATGTACTTTAACGATAAAGGATAACATCGTGAGGAGTGCACAGGTAAAAAAATTCAGGAATTTCTTAGGTAAACCGGGGCGCCCGAACCAAGCTAGTGGGGGTGCAACTGCGCCCCCTGCAAATCCGAGACGGCCGGGACGTTTACGTCTCGGAGGCGCACCGGGTGGCTGCGGCATTACGGTGGGCGCTTCTCGCTCACGTACCGTGGTCGCCCCACTCGGCGCGGAGATGGCCACCAGTTTTGGTCGGTATGCCGGTTTAGGGATATTGTTAGGGACCCAGCCCGGCACTAACATCTGCGCGGACATGACGTCGCCGCGCGCCGGTCTGTAAGACCGGTGACCCCGACATATCCCGCCCCCCCCTCCCCCAGGGCTGGCGGGAAGTAGAGCCATAAACAGCTTTCCCCTCGAGAACAAAAAAAAAAAGGTATGTAGTCCGCCAACGGCGTGGTGAAGGAGGCCCGTGCCCAGCAGTGAGGCAAATATGTGCTGATGATGAGTCATACGCTTTATATATATCATTATATTATCAGTATACAATTATATAACAGTATTCATAGTGTTTTTTATATTTTATAATCCAGGTTGTTAACTTTTTGTGTAAACACACAACCATCAAAACAACATAATATAAAAGGCTGACAACATATTAAGTTGACTTTAAAATACAACCGGCTAAATTATATACCTCTGCCTATATTATCGGGGATGTAGACATGAGCATATACCTATACTTTTGTATCTATAGTAAGTTACACCATATATTCTCAGCTAAAGTAATATTTTCCGGAATATAAATCACACATTAGCTAAGATTCGAAACATACGCGTTCCATTGAAAGCCTCAAGGCCGTGACCTGAGGAAAATAATCACCAAACCTTTGAAGTCTTTACGAGGATCTCGAAGATTTAAGCCGTTTTGAGGGCGCAATTATATCCGAAAAGCCCTTTGGTGTTCCGTCTATCTATGTTGAGTGATATTCAGCCTTAGTGACTGATTTTGACTTAAGTATCGCTGTTGCAAGATTTGTTGGTAAATTGGGCACAATGTTTTGTATATTGTCAGTGGAAATACTTCCATAGAAGCCCAAAAGCGTTACACGTTAATTGTGTAATGTCTAGTTTATAATTGCTCATTATGGGATCAGGATATTCTCATTTATATGTCAAATCGCTTTTGTTAAATAAAGAGTTAAAGCTTAAAGAGTATTATTCGGAATTTGTAAGGCAAGCTAGTTAGTACTCGTAGAAGCTAGTAGAAGTACCGCCACTGATAATATAGTAGTTTGTTTGATGTTGCGTGTATTCTCTATTGTTTTTGAACCATTAAGTGTGAACTTTTAACTAAAGAATTAAGTTAAAATGTTTTTATCACACGAAAAACAAAATTGCATAGGCCGTGGATCTTAGAATGGTTTATATTTATAATTAAATTTGTTACAAGATGTCGTAATTAGGTGCATTTTTTTCTAATTTATGCATATTGGAGTTGTCAATACAAAAATGTCACCCCTCCAAAACTTCCATAATTATTATGATTGACAGTTACATTTATAGTAAGCAGATGTTTGGACACATCGCCTCTTGTAAACTTTTAAATGAATCCTGAGTTTAGTTCAGTTGTAAGAATACAAATAATTTTATCGCTGCGGTCACTTTGCCTCGCCAGTAAAAGGCAAAAAGGTTTAAAATTTAATTTAGTTTTCTCAAACAGTCCCTGAGACTTTAAAATGAA
Source organism: Hemaris fuciformis (assembly GCA_907164795.1). Classification (NCBI taxonomy): domain Eukaryota; kingdom Metazoa; phylum Arthropoda; class Insecta; order Lepidoptera; family Sphingidae; genus Hemaris; species Hemaris fuciformis. The sequence continues at coordinate 6,800,125 of OU015454.1, forward strand.
ATTCCTTTTGTATTAAAGCTTTTACTTAAATATTGAATCCAATTTTCCTATCAACAACGTTTGTACAATAACAATATTCGATTTTAAAACTTAATCCCGAGGTTTAACCAACAAAATTTATTATATTACTTACTATGAACTAAACATTCTGTCAGAAATTCGAAGTTAGTTCGATAGTTGAATCACTTTTGTCTTTGGAAGTACAAAACAAAATAAAAAAATCAACATATTCTTGGACGCCTTTTGTGATGGAATGGCAAATTTTCCGATCTGTCACTTGGTGCTAAGAAGAAGGCAAAAGTTTGACGAACATGCGTCGTCGAAGTCAAAATGGGTCATTTCATTCAACATAGGTACATAAAATGTAGGCAAATGACTCATCTATTATGTGGCATCTAAAACACACCCACCTTACCCCGCTGGGGATACAAGCGTAAGTATGTAAGAAAGCCCTGGGATTAAGAAAATTGATCAGTTTTGCTTTTTGTTTCTATATATTCTCAGCCTGTTGCCGTCCACTGCTGAACGTAGGCCCCAAATAGGCGCCAACCATCCCGGTCTTGAGAAGCCCTCACCCATCCGCTACCCGCCACCTTTCAAGTCGTCGGACCATCGTGCTGCAGGACGTCCGTGTAGGACATCTGCGTCTACGTCTGCCTAAGCGCAGTTTCCACTCCAACACTTGTCTGCTCCACCGGCCGTATTCGTCTTGTATGTATTGTATCAATACATCTATACAAATAAATAAAATTGGAGTGTCTGTTTGTAATATTGAAATAACCGCTTTTTAATAAACGCATGTATGGATGTTTACGCGGTACATATACCAAAATAACGTTTTTTAAATTTTTTGTCTGTCTGTTTGTTCTTGTTTATCTCTGAAACGAATGGACCAATTTTAACGGGACTTTCACTGGCCGATAGCTGATGTAATAAGGAGTAACTTAGGCAAAAAAACATGAATCAAAAGTACTTGTAAAATTGAATAAAGATTATTTTGACTTTGACTATGTATATGTGAATGTATAAGCTAAATCAATATATTCCAGGGCATATACCTATAAAGCACCCATTGAACCCGATGCGCGGTTCGCTTCATCCAGTCACTGCTAACGGCCTTTACCAATTAATTGCATCATAATTTTCAGCCATATTGAAATTAATTGGCAGAGCGTTTTGGGAACTAGCATAGTCGTCGTTTTTTTAAATATATACATACATAGCCTCACGCATATATTCCCCGAAGGGGTAGGCAGAGGTGTAATAATGCACCTACATTTCACCATGTGTATATCAGTCCCACGTAATAGGGGGCGAGTCAATTGCCGTTATTCGGGCATATTTCCAGTCTCCGTGCTGCTACTGAGACTTTGATAATGGAAGCTCTCAGTAACACTGCCCGACCCGGACATCGAACCCAGGACTGGAACCAAGACCCGCAGTGTCCTCTTAAAGTGTTATTATTTTTTTTCATAGAAACTATTAGTTATGAAAGTCTGGAAAAGTATCCAAAAACGACAACAGACTCGCTAACGATTACGTTGAATTTAAAATCAACTATCGGGGTATATTTCTATCAAAAATATATCTGTACTGTTACAAGCGCGAATGTATGACTATGCAACCATAGATTAACGATACAATGGGAAAAATTAAAATCATCAGTTATTCTAAATTATCGCCGGGATATCGACATTTAAATAAAATCGGCTTAAGCATATCGAATAAATAACTCAATCATCGCAAACATTAATAAATCAAGAAATGAATTGGTTGAAAATGAAATAAAAAAATGAACGTTGCGCTTAACGCCGATTTTCCGAGAACACAAAAATTGGCTGAATAAGCAATGGCGACAATCGATTATCGAACGTACGAATGGGTTTAAATCGAATGATTGACGGTTTTTTTCGTGTTAATAAAAGCAAATTAACGCGCCGAATTATATTAACAGCTTTAAGTGGAATAAATTATGCTGGTGTTTTTGGTAGAAAAGGGATTTTGCATTTTTCAATGTGTTGTCATTAATTTTCGGTACTTTTTTGTAAGCTTTTTGTTGGTAGATTAATATTTCTTTTTACGTAAATTAAAAGTCACATGTGGCTTTCGTATACCTCTGTAATACGTACTGATACATTAAGATTTATATTGTACTAATATTATGAAGAGGGAGAGTTTGTTTGTTTGGTTGAACGCACTTATCTCAGGAACTTCGAATTGAAAAAATCTTATATTTAATTTCTACGTCAAATATAATCTGACTTAGTGCTTCACTTGACAACATTACTTGTACTCAATGTAATCAGTAAAATTCTCACGTATATAGGCCTTTAGAATAGGCAAAGAAAGCCATTCATTATTTCACGCTGGAAGCCTTTCTCGTCAAGGCATTATCTCAAATATTTCCAAGAAGCGTGTTCCAATTAAATGTAAGCGTTTTATGTAACCTTCAAAATGTTTGTATAGAACAAATAAAATGTTGTAAAACATTAAAACATTGTATTTTAGCAAGAAGATTAAGGGAGAAAAAGCTGGTGGTTTTGAGAAGTGGTAATAGAGCACTCTATGGGCTTACTACCCAAATAAGTAATATTAATTTCGATCTAATGAAAATCGCGGGTAGCCGTTGGATGCAGGCTGCTTCCGAAAGAGCGATTTGGAAATCTTTGGGCGAGGTCCGTGTCCAGCAGTGGACGTCTTTCAGCTGATGATGATGATGATGATGAACGAAATTTACTGTGTACTAGAAACTAATGGTGACATAATTACCCAATACTAGAGTATCATAACGGTTAATAAAAAGATCAAGGACTGCCTCGCGATCTCGCGCTACAAGTATGTATCGTGCGATCTAAAGGTCCCAGATTCGATTGCCGGGCCAGGCAAAGTGTTATTGGGATTTTCCATTAGGAAATTATGGGTGGCAGCTCAGAATCGAACCCGGGACCTCTAGATCGCAGGGTAAAAACTTGTGCCGCGAGACTACGAGGCAGGCCGTAACCTTGTTCATTATGTTATTCTATTCGAAACGGAATGATCGCACCCACAGATAATTACCATACATACAACTACCATACATTGTATATAGTATTTAATAAATGACATCGGCGCGGCGCCGTTATTGAGGCATGAAGATTTGTATATTCGTGTTTCATTCAGTATTATTTTGAGTTTAATTATTATGTTTTTTCTTATTAAACTAAAGCAGTGGCGGTACTTCCATAGAAGTCCAAAAGCCCAGCTCGCCTTACAAAATTCCAAATAATAAATCTTTAAGCTATAAATATTTATTTAACAAAAGCAATTTGACATATAAATGAGCATATACTGACCCCCATAATAAGCAATTATAAACAAGTCATTACACAATTAACTTGAGACGCTAATGGGCTTCTATAGAAGTACTGCCACTGCTCTAAAGGAACGAAAGGACAATGAGCTGCAACAGAAGACATATGACTAAATAATATTGTTTTTTCTTCGTATAAAAAAAGTGAAGAATTGGAAAAATATGTACTGAAAAAAATAATTCTCAACGCAATTTCGATTAAGTCAAACAAAAGACTAGACACCAGCAAATACTACTAATAAAATGAACGATGTACATCAGGCATAGACTTGGGTTGAATAAACTTCCCAAAATTCTATAGCCTTAAATCCATTTTTGCAAAGAATTTTCAACGAATAGGACACAGAGGCCTACGCTGTTAGGTTACGATTCATTTTCGCAACAAAAAACCACGTTAACCTTGGTTTGTCACAATCTTCCTAAATCTACGTGAATCATTAAATATTTAGTGATAATAAGCCAGGGCTGGAATTAGCACGACTAAACTGAGCCAAAATTTATTTATTTATTTATGCTTTTTACACATTGCGTATAAAGGCGGACTTAATGCCTAAGGCATTCTCTAACAGTCAACCTTTGGGTGATGCAGAGATAAAAGGTAGGTGCATAAACAGTAAAAGGGACAAAATCTAGGACATGCAAGTATTCAGATAAAAAAATAGCATCAAATCAAAAAAGACATGTATTAAAAGTTACATTGGATTGTAAATGTGTATGTAAGTAATTAACAGCCTCCGAAGTGCAGTTGGCTAGTTTTTTTTTTTTCGCCCCCATACTCAAAAATGATTCTATGTTCTGCTAATAGTTTCTTATATCATCATCATCAGCCCATATACGTCCTACTGCTGAATACGGGCCTCCTCTAAAACTGAGAGAGTTTAGGCCTTAGTCCATCACGCTGGCCTAGTGCGGGTTGGCGCACTACACACTTAAGAAATTCGTAAGAACTTTTAGGTGTGCAGGTTTCATCACGATGTTTTCCTTCACCGTTCAAGTACGTGATTATTCTTTGTGAATACACACATATTATAGAAAAGTCAGACGTGTGTGCGTGGGGTTTGAACCCGCGACCGTCGAGATTCTCTACCGCGTGCCTAAACCTCGAGGCCATCACGACTTAAATAATAATTTCTTCTCTTTGAATTGCATAACAACAACCACCAGGCACCCAAGAAATCCACAATTAAACCTTCTTTCTTTATAAATTCTCCTTTATATTTCTACATAAAAATAATTCCCAGTTATAAGGGTCATACCCTAATAATCCTTCGACGAATCCGTCCCATGGCGTGCCGTGCGACGTAAGCGCTTTACAACGTTTGTCCGTCGCAATGCGGTCAGATTTGTCCTGAATTTTTGGCCGTTTTGTGTACCCTGCTTTGATATTTTTGCGTGACGTAGCACTCAAATCCCAAGGGAGCATTAGAATAGGTCAGCAAACTAAGTGAAAGCATTCAACCGAATGAAATTGAATGTAGGCATGTGTTCCTTATAGTTCATGCGAGCCTGGTACTTTACGTCGAAGAAATGTGTTTCATGATTGCTTTGTTACCTTAAATATCTCATTTAAGCTGGTATCACAGCAATTCTGGGGTTCTTTTCATACTTTCAAATAGATTCACGCTTGCATCTCCGGATGGGTAAGTAGAGGTTCTTATTGGCAGCCAATTTTCGCTTTATATGTCTTATAAATCGCACGTAATAGGAAGTGAGCCTATTGCCATTGCCAGGAACATTTCCAGATTTCGTGCTTCTACGGAGAATTTTTGGAAAAAACCCAATACGATTTTGTTCCCTTGCTAATCAAACCCAATACTTCTAAATATCATAGTACACGCTAATTGTCTCGCGAGACTTCGAGGCTCTTATTATCTTAAATATTACATAGAATACATACATACATAACCTCACGCCTGTATTCCCCGAAGGGGTAGGCAGAGGTGCATTTCTGCACCCACATTTCGCCAGGTTACATAGAATATTTTCATAATATTTTTTTTATTTATTTCTCACTCTTAGCTCATTTTTGACTTCTGGAAACAAATTCTGGAAAAAAGACAATGTGACTTCTTTCGGTTGTAGCACTTTCACGCAAAAAAATTAAGCGTAATATTAATAAATTTAAGTTTACATGGCACCCTATAGGAGGCGTTATACACTAAGATTTTATGATATTGATCGAGAAAATCTAATATAATTTAAAATCCCAATGTAAATCAAGTATATGTATATAAAATTTAACGGCTGATATTGAGTAAAATTATTCAAGGAATTATTAAATGAAACCTATTCAAAAATCTAAAAACTTATTCACGAATTTCGCGCTATTCAGTCCCTGTGGAAAGGTAACGTCGTGGAAATTATCGACGATATTAAAAGTTACGACATTTAAAAATGCCAAATAAATGTCAGATGAGTCTTGAAAATAAAAAATTCAGGCCATTTTTTATTATATAATACATGCAGCGGGTTTTGAAATATGTTTTGCATAAGTTGTGGAAATTCAATATTCAATTTACAAATACGGGTTTTTTTTAATGATGTACATTGGTGTCTCTTTTTTACCATCATGTCAATGATGTCAACAATGAAATTTCTGGAAAATATTATGCACATTTACAATATTTTTTAAACATTAAAACATGTATGCAAAACGCTACCCGATTACTCCATTAAATGTAAAAATATTCTATAGTAAATTGTTATGAAAAGGAAACCTAATGACATCCATTTACATATAAAAATACAATAACAAGAAAAAATATGAAGTGTGGATTACAGGCGGTATTCTTCCCGAACATGATAACAGAAATACTAAGAACTAAGCCAAAAAAAGAGTTACCCCAAAGTATTTAAAAAATACAAACTAAATAAAACTCTAAATAATTAGCAACAACGCAATCCACTAAATCGCAATCGAGAACAGCTGCAAAAACAGACCCAACTTAAACTCTACAATAGTTAAACTTCGCTGAATTAAATAATTACGTAATTAACTATAGAAAGGGAGAAATTCAATATTAAAATTGGATTTACGCTTTGCAAAACTCGGAAACTTCCTCCACTGGATGCGAAATACAATAAATCGGCGGGCGAATGAGTTGGGCCAAGTTTCGATATATTTAGGGAGGAGGGGAGGGGTCTTGCCGCTTCTTTGTCGACTTTACTTCGCCTAGGAGTTAGGTATTGATGTTATTTAGATTGAAAAACAATTTTACATACATTAACTCACGTCTTTGTCCCGCTAGTTGTGTTTTAGTCCAAGTAATATTTTGTTTCGTGCGTTTTTCCACACTTCGTGCTGCTACTGAGTATTAAGTTTTATTTAAAACATAAAACATTTACCATGGTCATAATTTGTATAGTTGAAATTCTAACGCAGTTGAAAGAAACAATCAGCATCATCATCATCAGCCGAAAGTCGTCCACTGCTGGACATAGGCCTCCCCCAAACACTCGAAGTGCTTTGTCGGAAGTAGCCTTCACCCAGCGGCTTCCAGCGATTTTTGCTAGGTCGTCAGTCCACCTTGTGGGTGGACGTCCAACGCTGCGTTTGCCGCTACGCGAAAGAAACAAACAAAATGATTTTATTATATCAAGCACAATATGAAAAATTCTAAACAACAGGAAATAATAATAAAAGTATGAATAGAATAAAAACATTAACCTAAAAATACTTTTCACAATTTTATTATTTTATAAAGAAAACAACTCTATACATTCCTACCTCTAAGTACCACGTATCCTGCACTCGGTAAGTTATAGCATTCGAATAAACTCGGCGCAGTTTCTTACATATTCGATGTACAAGTCCAATGGAATGTGATTTCTCCAATTTCTGTATTAAGGGTGAAAATCGCCTGAAGATATTGTATTAGAAACGATCTTAGTAACCCCGACTACAGCTAAGTTAAGCCGATAATGGTGAATTTCTGTTGCGTGTAATGCATTTAAGTTTTTCTCATCTGTTTCGTCTTATATATCGAACAATTATGTGCAATTTCTTTCAGATTACTATGTTTGATTCGAACATTATAAGATGCTACTATTTCATTTTTTATTTTTAGTTGTAGCGACATCTGTTGAAAGGGTTCGAAAACTAAAAATACATTTAATAAGTTACATTGATTTTGTTTGGTGCGATTGGGTTAACAGTGAGGTAGGGGTTTTTACGAAAAAAAGGAATAATTAAAAAACATGAGTAACTTTAGCAATTTTGAAAATTTAATTAGTAATAAATTTAGTTTAAGCAACAGTATTTAAAAAAAAATTAAAAGAAAACCAATATAAAGTAAAAACTTTACAATATTCATTTATTAATCTCCCAGTAAACACCATTTAGTTTCAAAAATTCCCATCCAAGCTCTTAAACTTTGAAATAAACACAAAACGTAATCCAGACTAACTTCAAACGAAGCCAGAAAAGAAAATTAAATATATGGTAAAACCCAAGAACGCCTTACAAAACTTGCCAGAAACTCTTATACATATATAGACTAAGTTTTAAATAACAATACTTACAAGTTGTTGCAGCTTCTGAGAAAACGACTGAGAGCAAAACTACCACTCCAAACGCTAGCCGGTTATTGTTGCGGAAAATTGAAAATTATTTTCGCTTATATGAGAACAGTACAATTGATTTTTTAACTCTTGAACGTTGTTTCATGAGAATGAAGTCTAAGCCGATTTTAAAATGATCGGGAACAATGCGGCACGAAAGTTTCCACTTGAAAATCAAGTTGGGAAGAGAATATTGCTGCGAAAGTTTTGTGAGTTAAATCTGTGGCGGTGGGATATTAGTAACTTAAAATTTCAGGCACTGGTTAAGGGTAGAATTCACAACTGAAATTGCGCTTGCACCAGCACTGGTATTTTCAAGACTGGAGCACCTGCATTACTTCCAAGGAAGAAGCCCGTTTGTCGTCTATCTCTGTATGAGCCGTCTTCTTTTCCGAAAGACTGTCAAAAGGCCTCTGGTGACAAAATCCTAAGGAATAAAACTTGCTAAGTCATAGGACTGGCCATGAGAAATATTTTATAATCTGTGACCACACATTGCTGCTCTTAGAGAAACCTCAGTGAGCGATAGAGGGCAACGTACCTACTGTTATTGTGTGTATGGTATGTTTTATTCTGAATAGAAGAATCGTAACATATTCTAAACACTTATAGCGCGGATTCCGAGGGGAATCTTCGGCACGGGATGGAAGTTGTCTTCATTCGGCTGAATTCCATTCCTGGTAACGATGAGGAAACATAGATACATAAACTCACGCCTATATTCCCCGAAGGGGTAGGCAGAGGTACATTTCTGCACCCACATTTCGCCAAGTTTGTATCAGTCCCACGTAATAGGGGGCGAGCCTATTGCCGTTTTTCGGGCACATTTCCAGACTCCGTGCTGTTACTGAGAATTTCCTAATGGAAAAACCCAATAACACTTTGCCCGACCCGGGAATCGGACCTCTACATCGCACGGCACATACTTGTACCGCGAGACCACGAGGCAGTCACCACGATGAGGAAATGAGATCCAAATTTCTATTTAACTCAATGACATGAGTAGTCTTAACGTGATAAGGCTAAATGCCGTATGGCCCATGAAACTAATAAATTTAATAATAAGATTACTATCCGTAACCTACTTAACCTACGCGTTTTTGTCAAGAATGTTCCCAGACAAATCGACCATTATATCTGATATGCGTATCATATTCAACCTAAATGTGAGAAGTGTGGAACACAATAAGGGCCTATTGTTAGACGTTGTAGTTGTTCATGTGAAGGAATTAATATAACATGTGTGATAAAATTCTCATTTGAGACAAAGGTATTAGAATGGTAATTGATTTAATAGGGACAAGCTGTAGTCAACTTCGATTGTATTGTCAGGTTAGTTTGAACGTAAGCATTTTAAGCGTAGTTCGAATAAGTAACTGAACTAAATAATCAAATAGCTGGAGACGACAATCGTCATTTCATAGAGTTATGACGGTCTTCTTAGTTGCTGTTGGCCATGTAGACAACTGTAATCTTAACGTTACTTGCAAATAATATATTTTTTTCTTTACCATCTAAGAAAAAAAGATGTGTCACTACTGTATTGCAGAAAAATATACTAGAACATACACACTTAGTTACATAACCTCACACATGTAATCCCCGAAGGCAGAGGTGAAATTCTGCACACATTTCGCCAGATGTGTATCAGTCCCACGTAATAGGGGGCGAGCCTATTGCCGTTTTTCGGGCACAGTTTCAGACTCCATGCTGCTACTGAGAATTTCCTAATGGAAAAACCCAATAACACTCGGGACCCGGCAATCGAACCCAGGACCTCTAGATCCCACGGCACATACCTATACTAGAAGTAATTTCTAATTGATTTTCAAAAAAAATCTTGGAAGTAATCTGCATAAAATCGTATGAGTAATAAATTAATTACACAAAGAAGTAGCTTCTGAGTTGCTAAAGAAAGCAAAGCAATTTAAAATTTTATTCTTGTTGCATAAGTTGCCTAATTGGCTCATAATTTATACTTTTAATTCCATTTTTAAATTCCACTCCAACCTCTTTTGTACCGTTTCTAGGTTTCCGTTGTAGCCGGTTCTAGGAGTGCAGGTTTCCTCACGATGTTTTCCTTCATCGTTAAAGTTAATTCATTGTGAATACACACATAACTTCGAAAAGTCAGAGGTGTGTGCCTGAGGTTTGAACCCGCTACCGCCGTAATTCTCGACCGTGCGCCTAAAACTCGAGGCCATTACTACTTATTATTACATAAAATTTATTCCGTAATGGAACATAAAATACAAAAAAGAAAAGCATCGACCCTGCCAGGATTCGAACCTGGAATCTTCTGATCCGTAGTCAGACGCGTTATCCATTGCGCCACAGGGCCTATGTATGTGCTGTCGAAATTGGTTATCATATCTTTTAAAGGAAGCATTACACGCCCACTTTATCCCCCTACGTAGCAAGCAGTAGTATTATTTCTCGCGTTGTTGATTGGGGCGTAAGAATTTCGACACAAAATGCGCAAGAAGGCTATCGATATGTTCTAGTCGGTACACCGGCGTAGGATTTAGTAAGGGGCCCAAATTAGACAAGCGAACAATTGTTCCGCGCGCTGAGTTGGAAGGCCGGAAAAAGCGCTTTCGTTAAAAAAAGTGTGTGTGTACTTATGTACACGCGTTAGAAGTTATAGGTACCTGGCGTAACAAGATAAAAATATTTTTGAAAATTTTATTTTTCTCCTTATTCTACGTTTGTAGAAAAAATATTTGACAAATAATAAATATGTGAATCCCTTTTTATTACTGTCACTATTCTACATTTTTAAAATGTAAAACATATAAACATTTTTTGTGCGCGCGCATCGTAAAAATTTACTCTCATCATTTTTCCCTAACGCGCCAAAAGAAGTATAACTTCAAAAAGTATTATTCTAAGGATATTTCTACGTATATGATTGTTACTCCTCCTAGTTCTACTTAAAATGTTCCATTAGAAAATGCATACAACTTTGCATCTGAATTCAAACACAGGTTATTTTACTTATAAAGCGATTCCAAACTTTACTTTTACTGTCACTCAATTAAACTCAGTAGTCAAATTAGTACTCCTAAACTTTCATATGAAGCTAGGAACTATATTAACAGCTCCACAGAACAGTTGAATAAGACTAGAAAATAAATATCATATGTTTGGTACGGCCGTTTCTTAGTAATTAATATAATTAATATCAAGAGTTATAAATGTGTGACAACCAAATAGCACACCATTTTTTTTTTTAATTTTATCATTGGTCGTGTAATCGTAGTTGAATGAATAGGTGACAGACAAGCGGCGACACTCATCCCCATACAAAATACTGTCTATTTATATAAAACTTTTTTGTACACATAGCAACAAAAGTAAGAAATACAGTAAACTATTTAGATAAGTACAAAGGGCGGCCTTATCGCACAAGGCGATCTCTTACAGACAACCTGGGATGGAGATGTAGGAACAGAAATTAAAGGTAGTTATAGGTGTACAAAATTAAATAATAGTATATAACAGAGAACGTTAAAATATATATTTCAATAAACATACATATATACTGGCCTCTAGGTTCAGCCACGCGGTCGAGAATCTCGACGGTCGCAGGTTCAAACCCCAAGCACACACTTCTGACTTTTCGAAGTTATGTGTGTATTCACAAAGAATTATCACGTACTTTAACGATGAATGAAAACATCGTGATGACACCTGCACACCTAAAAGTTCTTAGGAAATTATTAGGTGTGTAGTCCGCCAACCCGCACTAGGCTAGCGTGGTGGACTAAAGTCTAAACCCTCTCAGTTGTAGAGGAGGCCCGTGCCCAGCAGGTGGACGTATATGGTCTGATGATGATGATGATACACATACATACATAAATAGACTATCTTCATTTAGTACGACAAGTAATAATTACTATTTACCTTCTAATCTTATTCAGCTGTCCAGTGAACAGCCCCATGTCGCACTTGTTTATCCAGTAGCTTGCGAAACGAGAGGCCGCGGATTCATTACATTAAGACGATACAAACGCTGCCTTCTAAACCTTGCACTCAACCTGTCACTCCCACTTTTACCGCAATCACAGCACTGTGAAGAGCGAATCGACTTAATTACTGCACTTCGCATTTCACGGGCCGATACTGAGCCTATTTCATACAGTCTTTTCTTTGTATTCGTTGATATGGCTTGTAAGAGTAAGAAAGGAAGTATTTTATTCTATACAAACTAAAAGACTTGAAAAATTAAGCCGAATGTTCGATATTCATTATCTACAAAGCCCAATAGAAGATAAGTCTATCTCTTATTAGAATCTAAGCGATCCAACGATCTATAATCCTACCTGTAGTACAGTTAGTAGGTCTTGTGGGGTCGCAGGTTCGATCCCCCACCGAGACTTATGTTTGTGTGATTACAAGTATTTGTTTCGAGTCAAAGGGATGTTATCAATGAAAAGTTCCTGATGGCAGAAATTTATACTAATTAATACTAAATATAGTTTTAAGAAAAGTTTTAACATTTCTATTTTTCTAAAGAATAAACGAAAAACTACTTGGCATATTTCAATGATGTTTGGTATGGGTATATGTATGGATTCGTGATGACCTCGAGGTTTGGGCACGCGGTCGAGAATCTTGACGGTCGCGGGTTCAAACCCCAGGCACACACCTCTGACTTTTCGAAGTTATGTGTGTATTCACAATGAATTATTACGTACTTTAACGGTGAAGGAAAACATCGTGATGAAACCTGCACACCTAAAAGTTCTTAGAAATTTATTAGGTGTGTAGTCTGCCAACCCGGACTAGGCCAGCGTGGTGGACTAAGGCCTAAACCCTCTCAATGGTAGAGGAGGCCCGTGCCCAGCAGTGGGACGTATATGGGCTGATGATGATGATGGGTATATGGATATGAACTTTCAAAACCATAAGAAGCGCATTTACGCATAACATATTGCTCAGAAAGTTATGACAGGCGCTTTGTATTTAGTGTAAGTTTCATATGATTTAAAAATCTTCTTCAAATTAGTAACTACTAATTTAATCTTAGAGAAAGACTAACTAACTAGAATTGCAGTTGTCATATCATGTCTTATACTCGTATATCGAGCGAATGTGAGTGGAAGGGAAAAGGGTGCCCGCATATACAGGGCGTGATTGTGGATGTACTCGTATGTATGTATGTATGTAGTACCTATGTACATATACTCAGCCTATCGCCGTCCACAGCTGAACGAAGGCCTCCCCAAGTAGGCGCCAACCATCCCGGTCTTGAGCAGCCCTCTTCCCTCATATGTATATATGTATCTATTTGTATCATCACCTCCTCAAAGATTAAGTTATGCTCCACCACGCTGACTTAACATGGACTTCCATTAAAATATTCATAACAATAAAAGTATGTTGTCTTACGAACAATAATATCCCCATAATATTCCCAGCAAACCGTTTTTATCTCATTGTTGAAGTTTCCACACGTATGTGGGTCGTGTGAAATTTACACATTCACTAAACATTACGCCGTTTCATTGTGTATGGGATTTATTGAATGTTATTTCTGGTGCATGCTTATGACCTCATATGGAGATGTACGTAGACTGGATTTGAGTTTACTGAGAGTAGTGGTGGTCTCGGTCACGGGTTCAAACCCCAGGCACACACCTCAGACTTTTCGAAGTTATGTGTGTATTTACACTAAATGATAAGTTACTTTAACGGTGAAGGAAAACATCGTGATGAAACCTGCACACCTAAAAGTTCTTCGGAATTTCTTAGGTGTGCAGTCCACCAAACCGCACTAGGCCAGCGTGGTTGACTAAAGCCTAAACCCTCTCAATGGTAGAGGAGGTGCCATCAGTGGGACGTATATAGGCTGATGATGATGATGATGATGATACTGCGTATTCCAACTGTTTTGGATACCTAAATGCGTTAAGAAGCTAATTTCTAACGGCATCCCACCAAAAATATTTTTATGTAAATGTTGCCAAGATCACACCGTATGGCTCGCAGTATCAAAGTTATCAGATCTCATTTCGTAAGCCCCGTGGCGCGGTTGGCGGTGTATAAAGACCGCGATTGAAAACTAAGATAGGCAATAGACACGGTGATTAGAAACATCGTGACATAAAAAAAAACTCGACAAAAAATAATAAAAATACGTTTTCCTAACAACTACATACATTTAATACACTTGGATGTAAAGAAAACATATTTTTTTAAAGACAGGCTTCGGAAACGAGAGGCCGCGGCGGGTTCGATCCCCGCACCGAGACAAATATTTGTGTTATCCACAAATATTTGTTTCCGGTCTGAGTGTGTGTGAGACCGAAAAGTCTCTCGTAGTTTGTAATGCCCACGACACAAGACTCGTATCTTAGTGTGGGGTCAGGATTATGCATGTGAATGTTGGGTGTATTCATTTATTATATTATACTGATTTAAAGCCATAAGTTCATAAACTCCAACACCTTAGTCAAAATATATCGCTTGGGACTCACAATCGCATGACGCACATTGTAACTCTGATTTCGACATGTCAGTGTTTACATTTTCGCTATTTTTATCTTCACTGTTTGTCGCTGAATATCATCCATAAGGTGCACTTTTCAATGTACACTAAAATACGTCATTATTATAAAGTCTATATTGCTTTGTTTCACAAAACTATTTTTTAGTACATCGCTCGTCACGCATTAATTCTACATCAGTCTTGGTACGAAATGGTGCAATTGTTTTGACATCAGTCACATACCGCACTAATGTACTGATGTCTGCTTATATATATTTCTTTTTTGTCACAGATTTCATTGAATCTGATAGTTAATGAAAGGTGGTTTAAATAAAGTGCCCCTTGGAATTAAAAGATTATGAATAATTTATCATTGCATTTTGGTGTAGTTATGAACATTACTGAATTAATTATTTGATTAATTATATTTACTTAAATTTATCGTATAGGTTTATTCAGTATATTTTCCTGCACCGTTAAAGTGTGTGATAAGTTGACCGTTGGGTGTATTATTTATTTATTTAACAAAAAACAATTTGACATATTTACATTTTACATTAATATTTCTGATATTTTAATAACAGTGACTACAATATTAAATTTACCTACTGGCTCTACATTCATTTAAATTACACACCTAACTTCGAGTAGGTAGTCAAAAATATGTGCCTACGATACTAATCTATGAGCAGCAAGATTATGTCACGAATCCAACCTTCGAGACCATTGACGGATTTTTATGAATAAATCTATATTTTTCTACTGCAGATTATTGTAATATTATCACCGCAATTTAATGAATGAGCTTATCTAATTCGGAAAATTAAGTCTGCATCAATATTGTAAACTATTTCTTGATTGGAAATGACCAACACTAGAATTTTTTGCCCGTTCTTCTCTAGTGATGAATGCCTTCTGAACAGGGTATTAAACTAAGTTTTAAAACGACTAAATTTTTTTTTTATCTTTATTAAAAGATAAAAAAACATATCCTTGTTGGTTTTTATCCAACAAGGATATGTCAACCCCATCATGACTGAATCTACGTGATGTATTTGATATTTTATATATTCAATAAAGGACTGCCTCGTGGTCTCGCGGCATAAGTATGTGCCGTGCGGTCTAGAGGTCTCGGGTTCGATTCCTGGATCGGGCAAAAAGTTATTAGGTTTTCCATTAGGAAATTCTCAGTAACAGCCCGGAGTCTGGAAATGTGGCCGGAAAGCGGCAATAGGCTCGTCCCTATTACGTGGGACTGATACATACTGGCGTAATGTGGGTGCAGAAATGCACCTCTGCCTACGCCTTCGGGGAATACAGGCGTGAGTTTATGTATGTATGTAGATTCAATAAATAATTAATTCGTTTCATAGAATTGCATAAACATTGAAACGTAACATTGACTAATGTAAAAGTGATCAATAACAAGGTGAAATATAATCACGCTATGGCATAACGAAACCATTAAATGATTTGCTAATAATTGCTGATTTGTTTTACATACCCCGACCTCGCACCAAGGCTTCCTTCATTGAAAGCCTTGCTTTATTATCTATTCTCATATTTTTTTCAGAATAATTTCCTTAGTATGCAAATTTTATTCTACTACTCGCTGACCCGGCGAACTTCGTTCCGCCTAACAGTCGATTCTTTAATTATATATTTTTTGCCTAAGTTACTCCTTATTACATCAGGTATCTGCCAGTGAAAGTCCCGTCAAACAGACAGACAGACAGACAAAAAAAAATTTGGTATATGTACCGTGCATACATCCATATGCATTTATTAAAAAGCGGTTATTTCAATATTACAGACACTCCAATTTTATTTATTTGTATAGAATTGTATAGAATAGACATAGAATGGAAGACCGATAGGCGGTAGGGAAAAAGATTCTAGAATGGAGACCACGTATCGGGAAATCCTATGTTGGGCGTCCACAAAATGATTGAGCAACATGGTAACGGTCATAGTATATCGATGGATACAGGCCGCTTTCAACAAGTCGCTCTGAAAGTATCTTGCATAGACCGATGTCCAGCAGTTTGACATCTATGGGTCTATCTATAGATAAATAAAAACCAGACTGCCTCGTGGCCGCGCGGTACAAGTATGTGCCGTGCGATCTGGAGGTCCTGGGTTCGATTCCCGGGTCGAGCAAAGTGTTATTGGGTTTTTCCGTTAGGAAATTCTCAGTAACAGCACGGAGTCTGGAAATGTGCCCGAAAAACGGCAAAAGGCTCGCCCCCTATTACGCGGGACTGATACATACCTGGCGAACTGTGGGTGCAGAAATGCACCTCTGCCTACCCCTTCGGGGAATACAGGCGTAAGTTTATGTATGTATGTAGATAAAAACCACTAAGAGTATAGTATAGTCCGCCAACCCGCACTAGGCCAGCGTGGTGGACTAAGGCCTAAACCCTCTCAGTTGTAGAGGAGGCCCGTGCCCAGCAGTGGGACGTATATGGGCTGATGATGATGATGATGAAGAGTATTGGAGCACTTGGTGTAACAGAGAGCGAGTAAACAGACACACACATACACTCACGCCTCGCAAAGGGGGAAGGCGAAATATTTTTGCACTGACATTCCGCCGGATATTCTATGTAATAGGGGGGCGAGCTTATTGTCGTTTTTCGGTCACATGTCCAGACTTCGTGCTGGTACTATCAATTGTTTAATGGAAAATACCAGTAACATCGGCTTTAACTAGAAATCATGCCCGAAACCACTAGATGAAACGTCACGCATTTACCGCGGCTCCATGAGGTAGTGAACAAGTATCCATAAACACCGTACCACAGAAATCCGAGCTCAACGGTAAGGCTTTGCTTTTGAAATAATATAGGAACTAATTTACTCTTAATTGAATTACGGTAATCATTGGTTGCATCTGTGAAGGTTAACCGAAGGCAACCAAACAGATGAGCAAACAACTGAAAAGCATATTTAATTTAATTTCGATTTCAGCAATTAATGTTATTAGTTGGTAATTAATTTATTGCGGTGCGCTAATTAAATATACTGTCAATTATAACAGCGGTTTAATGGTTTTTATTTGGCGTTTAATGCGCAAATACATTACACCTGTATAGCCAAAGAAGTAAGCAGAATTATATTATATTTTAATTAGGGACCTGACTTAGCCAAGCGGACAATATTTCCAAGTTGTGTGACCAGGCCGAAGATCGAGCCCAGTGGCGTGCCATAGGAGAGGCCTATGTCCAGCAGTGGACGTAAGAAAGGCTGCTGATGATGATGATGAAGATGATGATGACCAGAGACTCCGAAACACCATTATCGGTCCCTTTCCATAGTTTCTGATGCTTGAGGCGGGTTCCTCTCGTTGAAAAAAGGCAGTTTCTGCACTTGCGTTTTTCCATCTGCCTTTAAACTCTGCTTAATAGAGGGCGAGTCTATTGTCATTTTTCGGGCACAAACCCGGACTCCATTCTGCCACGTAAATATTCTAATTATTTTGGAAATTCTCGTTTGTCTTCCTTTTAGGGGGCATTGTAAAACTAGCATTTCTCTCCAAAATTCTTGAAACTTTCACTTATACGAGTAATAAAATACAGTCACTAACATGTAACTACAAAATAATATAGAGGATGTATTCAGACCGTGATCGGAAACTAAGGCAGGTAATAGCGACGGTGATTAAAAACCCATTGGCGTTGAAAAAAAAACCGACTAAAAATAAAAATATTGACGTTTTCCTAACAATCATAGATATTAAATGGATGTAAGGAAAACGTATTTTATTTTATTTTTTGCCGGGATTTTTTTTTAATGTCACGGTGTTTGTACATCGCAGCTGTTATCTATCTTAGTTTCCGATCACGGTCTGAATGCACCTTGTATATAACAACAAATCTACATCTATTGAAAACGTTTACTACCATTTATTTGCGAGGAAAACAATCAAATACCGACACAGCTTTACCCGTGCACAATAAGCCGCGTGCAGAATTGCAAATCCCACATGTTACGCAAACGCAAGCATATTGTATGCGATGTAAGATTGAGATAAACAGTTTTCAATGGATTTTAGAATTCTACGCTTCTCTTTTGTTTATTTACTACTCTCTGTTAACACTTCGCTAGATTATTTATTTATTTATTTACATACCCCGAAGGGGTAGGCAGAGGTGCATTTCTGCACCCACATTTCGCCAGGTATGTATCAGTCCCACGTAATAGGGGCGAGCCTTTAGCCGTTTTTCGGGCACATTTCCAGACTCCGTGCTGTTACTGAGAATTTCCTAATGGAAAAACCCAATAACACTTTGCCTGACCCGGGAATCGAACCCAGGACCTCTAGATCGCACGGCACATACTTGTACCGCGAGACCACGAGGCAGTTAGCAGTCAGTTAAACTTCATATATTATTATATTATAAAGGCGGACTTAATACCATAGGCATTCTTTGCCAGTGTACCTTTGGAAGATGCAGAGATGAAACCTGGTAGGTGTATACTATTTCATTATGTCATTGATGACTTGTTATAAACGAATAAACTAATCTAAACCAAATAAATTTACATTCTATTGTACTATTACTGTAAACTCCTTCAAAAAGAGCAACACTAGAGTTATTTGATGTTGTAATAAAATAAGCCCTACTCTCAAATTCTCTGCTTTCTCAGAATTTTGACTTCAATAATATCATCATCATCGTCGTCCACGCCACGTCATCATCGTCCCACTGCTAGGCACAGGCCTCCTCTACAACTGAGAGTGTTTAGTCCTTAGTCCACCACGCTGGTCTAGTGCGGGTTGGCGGACTACACACCTAAGAAATTCCTCAGAACTTTTAATTTTGCAGGTTTCATCACGATGTTTTCCTTCACCGTTAAAGTACGTGATAACTCTTTGGGAATACACACATATCTTAGAAAAATCAGAGGTGTGTGCTTGGGGTTTGAACCCGCGACCGTCGAGATTCTCGACCACTACTTCAATATATAATATACGTAGTTCAAATCTCTTTTGGTATAAGTTCAAATCCACAGTGCAAACAGTATAAAGAAGCCGGCAAAGTCGGAACTAGAAATCCCTACATATAGGGTATTGGCACGAGGGACGCAATGCATTGAATAGGGTTGCCGCCAATCTGAGCTAAGAGCTGAAATAAAAAGTTGTCCCCAATCTTTATACTAAAATTCTTAGTATATGCCATAATACCGACTAGTTTCGACTTTCAGGGCGAGTAAATATCGTACTATTTTTTCTAAGAGTCTTACAGAAAATACGAAAATTGTATGTAGACTCTTTTTTTAAATAATATTTAGTTATATGACTTTTATTGTCTATTCCAATTTCCATTTATCTAGGCCAGCGGTCGGCAACGCGTGGCCCGGGGGCTGCCCTTGTGGCCCGTGAATGTTAGCATTAGTTAGAATTTTGATTTTTTTCTATGGGATATAACCAATTATACATAGGTATTACGTAAAATATAGGGTAAATATCACAAGTGCGGGCCCGCCTTTAGTTTATTTTGCCACATTTCCTGCCAAAAGGTTGCCGACCAGTGACCTAGGCTATCCTAACACATATGGGTGATGTAAAATATCCCAGAACCACATCCAATCAATGTTTTTTTACATTTTATGGATTAATTAAACTATTTCCATATGCTTACTATAAAAAAGGTAATCTGCACTCCGCCAACCCTGGCAGTAAATAATAGAATAGTCGATTGTCTCAAAGATTACCTGCGCAGAACGTGTCCAATACCCATAGCTATTTCAATGCGATTTTATCTTTTGTTAATATGGGAAAAGGTCTCGTCCCGCAGGAAATGAGCTCGCAGGTCACCTGTGAAATACGTTTGTTCCAGAAGGGAGGATCGCGTAACTTATTCAGATGGTTATTAGTTGGCCTGATTTAAATGTCATATGTAGGTTGATTCTGACAGAGCGCTTACGGAATATTTTTGGGAGGCCTATGTCCAGCAGTGGATGACTTTCAGCTGATAATGATGATGGTATTAAAGATCATGTGATTGCATTTATTATCATCATCATCAGCCCTTATACACTACCGACAAAAAGTTTGGAAGCACCTAAAATTTTTGTTTCTTAGGTGTGTAGTCCGCCAACCCGCACTAGGTCAGCGTGGTGGACTAAGGCCTAAACCCTCTCAATGGTAGAGGAGGCCCGTGCCCAGCAGTGGGACGTTTATGGGCTGATGATGATGATGATGATAATTTTTGTAAAAACAAATAGCAAATTGATAATAACAATTTTTATCGATGTTGTAATAAAATATAATATTATTTTAGTAATAACAATATGGTTTTGTTTCATAGTTTAATTGTTGTTTAAATTAAGTACCTAATCATTAGAGATGTGCCGATTATGACTTTGGCCGACTAGCCGACTAGCCGATTAGTCGGTATAAAGAGGCCGACTAATCGGCCAAGCCGATTACGGTTTCAGTTATTCTGGTAACCCATCGTTTACAGCGTATTCGCGTGAAAGTCGCAAACGCTTTTTGAAAGCATGTCTCTACTTGTGTTGTTAACTTCACATTGTTTCTTGGTTGCTTTTGTCAAGGGTCAGAGTGGTGCTTAGGTGTAAAAAAATTGTGCCAAGATAATTAATAGAACTGTTATTGTTCCAATGTTAATTAAAGTGAAATAGCGCAATTAAAATTTAATCATGTCAAAAAGAAAATCTCGTGTATGGATGTTTATTGAACAATTGGACACTGATTCTGGCAAAGTAAACCAATGCCAAATAATAATTTTTAGTAGTTAAGAATGCCAAATGATAAGAAGAAATAATTATTAATGTTTACTGAAGTTAAGAAAATATTATGTCGGTTTGTTTGTTAATTAAGGTTAATAACTGCAATAGATATGATTTCTTTACAAGCAAGTAATTGTAAAACTGATTCTCAAAGGAAAGGTTACTTTGCTTTACATTTCAAATTGTCTGATTATAAAATGAAAATATGAATAAATAATTATCAAGGTTTTTATTTAATGTGATTCGTCATACATATTACTGAGAAATATATACAAAGTACGAGGCCGGATAGTCGGCACTCTTTGCCGAATAGTCGCCGACTAATCGCCGACTATGAAAGTGGCCGGATAGTCGGCTTTACCGACTAGTCGCCGACTAGTCGGTACATCTCTACTAATCATTCTTAATGAAATAATACTATATCTTATATTATTTCTAAAGTAATTGAGAATATTAAAAGTGCTTCCAAACTTTTTGTCGGTAGTGTATGTCCCACTGTAGGGCACGTGCATCCTCTACAACTGAGAGAGTTTAGGCCTTAGTCCAACTCGCTGGCCTAGTGCGGGTTGGCGGACACACCTAGAAATTTCTAATAACTTTTAGGTGTGCAGGTTTCCTCACGATGTTTACTTCGTAAGTTCGTACTTAGTAAGTGATAATTCATTGTGAATAAAATGAATGAATTACCGTACCCGTACCTAGTAGGTCAGCGTGGTGGACTGAGGCCTAAATCCTCTCAATGGTAGAGGAGGCCAGTAGTGGGACGTATGTATATGGGCTGATCATGATGAAATGATCCATTTATTTGAGCTAAAAATACAACTCTTTAAAATAATAATAAATTAGTTCTATAATTTTATTATGTACTTTGTCTTCATTCCTATTTTATTTTTTGACATATTTACACCGAGAAAAAGGGGCTTACATTACCATATTTAGTGATATGAAAAAATATACTTAAGCTTAAAATGGGGTGACTTAAACCGCAGAACGGTTTCAGCATCGCCCGGGAAACTACAAGTAGCTCAATAATAAGCTTGACAAGACGCAGCTGATAAGTTTTTAAATAAGTCAATTATAAATTGAGCTCCAGCTTACCTAATTACCGAACGAGCTGTTAAGTTGAGTCATTAGACTGTAACTTAATCAATAATTAATTATGCTTCCCTTAGTTCACTGATGAAGTGGATGGGTCGATCAATCGTGATGATAATATTAGCCATATGAAGTTTGTTACTCAATTATGTTAAAACGGCTGAACGAATTTCAGTGAAATTTGGTACACAGTGAGTTTGTTGTCGTGGTAAATAGATGAATACTTTGCATCTCAGAAAATTTAGGGTTCTTATAAGATTATTGAAAATGAATTATAGAAAGTATCTCCTCTTTAAATTTTGTATTGATTTCTATGACTTGCTTTTACGCTATTTACAAATGTTTTATTTCTTTGTTGAGGTTTAGGCGCGCGGTCGATAATGTCGGTGGTCGCGAATTCAAACCCCAGGCACACACCTCTGGCTTTTGAAATGATGTGTGTAGTCACAATGAATTATCACGTATTTTAAGAGAAAACATCGTAAGGAAACCTGCCCACCTAAAAGTTCTTAGGAATTTCTAGTATTGATTTGTATGACTTGCTTTTACGCTATTTACGAATGTTTTATTTCTTTCTTGGTCCAATATAATTATAATTTAAATTCCACTTTTATTATATATTTGGAATTTTATTAAATTTCCAATGCACCCCCCTCCCTTCCCCTCCTCACCTCTGCCTCTAGACAACTATAACATTATTTTTGAGAAAACATCAACTCTGTTTTGACAGAACTGATTTTAATTAATCTTTGTTGTAACTATAACACATCGTGCACTTCAATACGCATATGCAAATCTTCTATTCCGAATCTTTGTACAAACAAAAACTTCAACCAGCTCAGTAGGCTTCATGCATCTCAGTAAATTTATTGCAACTTGAGTGAACTTCGAACATCTCATAATGTATTAGATATTGACTGCCTCGTGTCTCGCGGTGCAAGTATGTGCCGTGCGATCTAGAGGTCCTGGGTTCGATTCCCGGGTCGGGCAAAGTGTTATTGGGTTTTTCTATTAGGAAATTCTCAGTAACAGCACGGAGTCTGGAAATATGCCCGAAAAACAGCAATAGGCTCGCCCCCTATTACGTGGGACTGATACATACTTGGCGAAATGTGGGTGCAGAAATGCACTTCTGCCTACCCCTTCGGGGAATACAGGCGTGAGGTTATGTATGTATGTATGTATTAGATATTGTTTGGAATTTCCTAGTATTGGTCAGGCACGTGGACGCTATCTCTAAATGAGTGTGGGTAGTTGAATAACAACCGGTAGGCAACGTTCAATTACTGCTCAAAGCATAGTGCAGGTGGCCGTGAGCATACGTTATCACGCCGGCGCAAGGTACAAGAAGCAGACATAAACCATTTTTAAGACCATCAAACATAAACATACTTTGCATTCTTACATTCCATCCAAAGGTTGTCTGGAAGAGATCGCTCTCAGCGATAAGACCGCCTATTGTTCCACTTTTATTTTTTATTTGTAAAATCTATGTAAATTACTGTATAAATGTGGGTGTCAATAAAGAGTTATCTATTTATCTATCTATCTATGTACAGAAGCCCCTAAGCAGAATACTTTGCAGGCTTACGTGTTCTTTCAACGCTTTTTCTATGATGATTTCTGTTTGTCTGGTGAAGAGATTCGGTCAACTCTCACTATTTTTGACAGCCCCGTGGCGCAGTTGGCTAGACACTAGCTTGTGGAACGAGAGGCCGCGGGTTCGAGTCGCGCACCAAGACAAATGTTTGTGTGACCCACTAATATTTGTTTCGAGTCTGGGTGTTTGTGAGACCAAGCATTTCGATCTTAAGCACACATTCATCTGCTACCCGCTACCGTAATGAGTATTTCTGCGCCCAACTATCGCTAAAACCGGAGTTTAAATTAAATGCCGAACGCATAGCAAGGAGCTTACACTTAGGTACTCTTAAATGGAACCAAGAGGATCACGAATTTCTATTTTTGCCGCACCAACAAGCTGTGAAAAAATGCAAGCCTTTCAACGCTTTAATATTGTGTCTTTGCAAGGTATTGGGAATACAAATAAATACATCATCAGGCTGGAATTGAATTGAATTAATTAATACTTTTTTCTATTTCTATAGGACTTAATATCAGAAGTAGTATTGTGGTTTCGTAATATAAAAAACCTTCATCTATAACAAATGAAGAAATATTGACAGCCCCGTGGCGCAGATGGCTAGACACCAGCTTGCGAAACGAGAGGCCGCGGATTCGATCCCCGCACCGAGACAAATGTTTGTGTGATCCACAAATATTTGTTTCGGGTCTGGGTGTTTGTGAGACCGAAAAGTCTCTCGTAGTTTCTGATACCCACGACACAAGACTTGTATCTTAGTGTGGGGTCAGAACTATGTATGTGACTGTTGGGTGTATTTATTTATTTATTATTTATTATTGATATTTAAAACAAAACTCTTCAGTCACTATGGCGGATTTTACGTCTTACGGTACGTAGGACGCTATCCTACGGGTGGATAAATTGCCTAGCTACGTCCAGAATAATCATCAACCGCAGAATCTCTTAAACTTCTAAAACGACAGGTCAAAAGTAGCCTGTATCAAACATACCGCACTATTTCATTCATTTAGACCAAACCCCGTAGTCCGGTTTCGCATCCATTAGTCGAATGCGCAGTATTGTTCGCGGAAATAACAAGTTTGCATTGAACCAACTCTCATTGTTACTACGCTTCACTATATGAAAAAATGATAATTAATCACGGGAAAACTACGAATGTAGCCCACATGGAGTTGCACTATTTTTCATTCATTAAACATGTGCTGGGTCCACGGGGGTGTTTCGTTAACAAATGAAAGTGCGTCATGACCTGATTGATGTGACCTAGTCATTCGACTAGCTGTTACCAATTAAGTTCATAACTGTCTGTTCCGATCGGGCATATCAATGTCACATAGAAACAAAAGAAAGGGGCTGGATAGTTGTTGTTGTGTAAAAGCTATGTAAAATGCAGGAGTAATAAGCGAACCTATTAGTTTCGCAAGCACATAAATACACCCAACAGTCACATACTTGATACTTCTGACCTCAAACTAAGACAAGCTTGAAAATAACATTTGATTCTAAATTTTTAGACGAAACTTTATTACGAATGTCAATGAACTGACAACCTTTATGACACTCGATGATATGCGTCCAGTTAATGTGGCCATTTTTTGCACAGAAATGTATAGAGATAGAATAGCTATAGACACTTACTCATAAATGATTTGAAAAATCTAAATAAATACAAAATAAATAAATACACCCAACAGTCACATACATAGTTCTGATCCCACACTAAGATACAAGTCTTGTGTCGTGGGTATCAGAAACTACGAGAGACTTTTCGGTCTCACATACACCCAGACCCGAAACAAATATTTGTGGATCACACAAACATTTGTCCCGGTGCGGGGATCGAACCCGCGGCCTCTCGTTTCGCAAGCTGGTGTCTAGACAACTGCGCCACGGGGCTGTCAATCTCCTACGTAAGTTCATTTAAAATAAAAATAAAATACACCCAACAGTCACCTACATAATTCTGATCCTACACTAAGATACGAGCCTTGTGTCGTGGGTATGAGAAACTACGAGAGACTTTTCGGTCTTACAAACACCCAGATCCGAAACAAATATTTGTGAACACAAACATTTATCTCGATGCGGGGATCGAAGCCGCAGCCTCTCGTTTCGGACGATACACGCGATTCTGCGAGTCAGGGCACAGGCGGAGGATGCAGTGTCTCGGGGCAAGTGCGTCGTGGCGGTGTCACTCGACATCGCCAACGCATTCAACACCATGCCCTGGGCCTGCATCAATGAGGCACTGCGGTACCACGAGGTTCCACCCTACCTACGGCGTCTGGTGCAGGCGTATTTGTGTGACAGGTACGTCGTGTATCCGGGCGCCGACGGGTGGCACCGTCGGGCGGTGTCGTGCGGTGTTCCACAGGGCTCGGTTCTCGGGCCGCTCCTGTGGAACATCGGATACGACTGGGTGCTTCGTGGTGCCAACCTTCGGGACGTCGCTGTCGTCTGCTACGCGGACGACACGTTGGTGACAGCGACGGCCAGGACCCCACAGCGGGCCGCCCTGCTCGCCGGGTTCGGGACCGAACTCGTGGTGGGCAGGATTCGGCGACTTGGCCTCCAGGTGGCCCTGCACAAGACTGAGGCTCTGTGTTTTCACGGACCTCGGTCTAGGCCACCGCCGGAGGCGCACCTGATGGTGGAGGGCGTGCGGATTTCCATCGGCTCCCAGATGAAGTACTTAGGTCTGATTCTGGACAGTCGGTGGAAATTCCGTGCGCACTTTGAAATGTTGTCGCCGAAGTTGGTCCGGGCAGCGGGTGCTCTCAGTCGCCTGCTGCCCAACATTGAGGGTCCTGGCTTCCCTTGCCGAAGCCTTTATGCTGGAGTCGTGCGGTCCATGGCCCTGTACGGGTGTCCCGTGTGGGCCAATTCCCTCGGCGCTCGCTGCGTCCGTTTGCTGCATCGTCCGCAACGTATGGTGGCGCAGCGAATCGCTAGAGGGTACCGCACGATTTCGCATGAGGCGGCCTGCGTTTTGGCGGGTACTCTGCCCTGGGAGCTGGACGCCAAGTCCCTCTCGTCAGTGTTCTTCTGGCGGGAGGAGGCGTACCGGCGAACCGGACAGAGACCGGCCCCAAGAGAGGTCGAGGCCATGCTGGCCTCCCTCCGCAGCGCCGCCGTGGAGGAGTGGCGTTCCAGGCTGGAGAATCCAAGTGCTGGCGTGGCGACCGTCGCGGCAGTGCGTCCTGTCCTCCAGCAGTGGATGGACAGGCGCCACGGTGCGCCGACCTTCCGGCTGACGCAGGTGCTCACCGGGCACGGCAGCTTCGGTGCGTACCTGTGTCGCATCGTCGGAGTGGAGGAGACCGCCGTGTGCCACCATTGTGGCAACTGCCGTGAGGACACGGCCCAGCACACGCTTGAGGAGTGCCCAGCCTGGGACGAGGAGCGCAGCGCTCTCGTAGCGGTCGTGGGGAGAGACCTCTCGCTGCCGACTGTGGTCGCCGCCATGGTCGGCAGCCGGAGGTCGTGGAAAGCTATGCTCTCCTTCTGCGAACGTGTCATTTCGCAGAAGGAGAGCGCGGAGCGGGATCGGGAGCAGACCGATCCCGCTCGTCGCAACAGGCGACGTAGGAGGCGCCGGGTCAACACGTAGCCCGGCGCCCAGAGGCCACACGGGGCCGCCGTCCCTACCTTGGCGGCCCCCGAGATGAAGACGCCACACGCGTCAGATCGGTGTGCCTTTTGGCACCGCGCAGAGGCGGTCCCGGGTCAATCCATAGCTCTGGCTTCAGGGTATTCCGGGGCCGTCTCGCTGAATGCGCCGATGGTGGCCGTCGCGGGGTTTTTAGTCGGTATTACGGCGCAATTATTTTGGTAGGGACCCGGCCCAGCGGCCGCCCGCAAACACGGGCGGTAACATCTATGCTGGGTCGGAAGGCGCCGGTGAGTCCGACACACCCTCGCCCCTACAGGGGTGGGATGGTCCGTAAATGGATTTTCCCCGCGAGAAAAAAAAAAAAAAAAAAAAGCCTCTCGTTTCGCAAGCTGGTATCTAGACAACTGCGCGACAGGGCTGTCATTTCTGAGCTTCACTCGGTGTTATTTCTGTCCGTGCCACTGTCGATCCTGGCAAACAGATGTTGACATGCTCCTGGCGTGTATGTGATGGTGTACTGTTTCTTACACTACCTTAAGGTGGAGACACAAAGCAATAAATTATTAACGGATCAAAAAACCCTAATGTTAATTTTCACGCAGTTACAAAATCTTTTCTCTAATCCTAGTCCTTTCTTGTTAGTATGATAAAGATTTTTTAAAGCTACATCGTTGAATAATAAACCGTATATTTTTTCGGCATTATGCTCAAAGTCTGTTTCGAAAGACTCGATAAAAGATTACTAAAATTATATTCAAATCATTTATAAAAAATCGTTTAAAAAAACGATATAATTGCTCCCGAAATTGCATTTTAGAATTAAATCAATCCGATTCAAAACATATTGGAGTAATAAAACCACGCGAATAAATTTCGTTGGTGTATTGGAAAAGTAATAGATTTCAGTAAAGAAGCTTTCGAATAGTTTATTTATCTTTATTGTGGGACACAAATTATGCGTAAATAAATTAAATTGTTACTTCGATTTTTCGACGTTTTATACTTTAAAGTTTCATGCTCAATCGGCTGGTTCGTTGATCGACGAGAAAGTGAAGGTTACAAGGACATAGATTCTTTGTTTTCCATATACTTGTGTTTGGCTTAATAGTATTAAGATTTTAGTTATTTTTATTTTCTTTTAAGTCATTTATTCTTCTCAAGTAAGTGTCCTGATGAATATTGTAAAATATTTTCTTTAAATACATACATACATAACCTCACACCTATATTCCCTGAAGGGGTAGGCAGAGGTGCATTTCTGCACCCACATTTCGCCAGGTATGTATCAGTCCCACGTTATAGGGAGCGAGCCTATTGCCGTTTTTCTGGCACAATTCCAAACTCCGTGCTGCTACTGAGAATTTCCTAATGGAAAAACCCAATAACACTACCCGACCCGGAAATCGAACCCAGGACCCCTAGATCGCACATGACAGCTGATATCCCTATCAGTTCAAACATCCCTGTTTGGAAGGATAAAATATATTGGGCCGACCCCAAATAAAAACAAGGCAAGAGGATGATGATGATGGGATTTGATCTCGCGATGGTGAATCGGTAAACCGCGAGCCTAATCTTCAAAGCCATTAAAGCCATTCTAAAAAATCCTTGAGCCACGGAAGATTCTAAAAACGAATCTCATTAGGGAACATCGTAATAAAAAAATACGTGAACTATATAACCTAATTATAAAGAATAAACATGCCAAAAGTTGAGATATATAAGTTTAATTTAACTTATTTATTGCTTATCCAAGAAAACAGGCTTTTTAATGACATTACATGGAATAAAGATTTTGTTTTAATAATCTCCGAGGCTGCGTGTCTACAAATTGTTTATCTTGGAGCCCCTTTACTGGGCCGCACTTGAGGGACTTTACGGGGTCTTATAATCATTTTATTTATTTGGTTCACAATTCAAATTATAAATTTTTTAAATAAAGCAAATTTCCGTGACATACCTACGACATAATTAGATTATAACTACATATTTACAACTACTAGTATCTTTAGTTAACACGATCAATATAAGTACATATGCGAAATTTTGGCGAATGGAACTTAACGTGATTGTGTTGAATCGTTTCTTCATAATTTTTGTCCTGGTATTATAGGTTCTGGTTCCTTTGTATATTTTACTACTTCATAGAAAGTCATATAAAATCTCAATATTATTTACGATAAACCTTAGAAGCTCAAATTCGATACAGCAATCCATAGATAGATAGATAATTCTTATCCGTTATTCTTAAAAATAAATGTACAAATATAGTAAATATCTCGGATATTTACCGATACTTACTAAAGAATTACTGTTATAAAACCCTACATCATCATCAGAAGAAGCGTCATGCATCTGGCGGTCTCTATATCAACGCTGCGAGTGTTACTACGCGGCAAATATATACGTGAGAAAGTAATTTATTGGTCCTCAACCCACAAACCTAAATTCTGAGTCCATCCCCTCGCCCAGATACTCGAGTAAGGTTTTTGTTTAGATTCAATTTTGCGACGTTGTTGTGTGTACAGTAAATTGATTGGAGGTGAAAATGTATACGCGTACTTTGTATTAATAAAACATATTAATAAAGTCACCCGTTATGAGCGACCTTTGCTTTGTAATTTAGTCACGTGTTAAGTTTTCGACAGGTTAGGTGACGAATTTTGAATATCGAATTGGTTGAAAATTAATCTTTAAAAATTACCCTCAAAAATTTAACCTTTAAATTACAAGATGAAAGTATTTATGGCCTCGAGGTTTAGGCGCGCGGTCAAGAACCTCGGCGGTCGCGGGTTCAAGCCCCAGGCATACACCTCTGACTTTCCGAAGTTATATGTAAGTATATATTCGCAATGAATTATTATATACTTTAACGGCAAAGGAAATCATCGTGAGGAAACTTGCAAACCTAAGAACTTCTTAATTTCTTAGGTGTGTAGTCCGCCAACCCGCACTAAGCCAGTGTGGTGGACTAAGGCCTAAACCCTCTCAGTTGTAGAGGAGGCCCGTGCCAAGCGGTGGGATGTATATGGAGGGATTTTTCCAAAATAATTTCAATTAATTATTACAATTTTGTAAATTTATGTATTTTATTTTTATTGTTTAACTTTTTCTCTCATTTGTTATACTCGTAAAATTGTTCAAAATATTTATATATCTAAGGGTTACCGATGTCTGTAAGTTTTGTTATTAGTGGAAACTGTTCTGATATATGTATTTATTTAAAAATTGAGTATATAAGGAAAATGGTAATGTTTGTTACGCAAAAAGAATAAAGTAAATGAATAACCCTTTAATTTTGTTCACAAGATGTCTTAAAACCTTGAAAAGTTGATCAATTTTAGACATAGTTTCCTATATGAAACCAAGCTACAATGCAGCACATGCCATGACAATATGTATATTCATGAGCTGCGCCTAAGTTAACTAATCGAAGTGTTCGGCTGTACGTCCGGTCAGAGCAGATGACGCCCTTGTACCGCTCAATATTCACTCGCTTGGACGCTCAGCTCAGTTCAGGCGTCTTGGGAGTTTCAGATCATTTTAATGGCATGGATGTGATGGTAGTGGTGGCCTTGAGGATTAGGCGCGCGGTCGAAAATCTCGACGGTGGCGGGTTCAAACCCCAGGCACACACCTCTGACTTTTCGAAGTTATGTATGTATTCACAATGAATTATCACTTACTTTAGCGATGAAGGAAAACATCGTGAAGAAACCTGTACACCTAAAAGTTCTTAGAAATTTCTTAGGTGTGTAGTCCGCCAACCTGCACTAATGGTAGATTGTCAAACGCGTTTCACTTTAATTGTGTAATGTTTAGTATACAATTGTTACCTCGTGGTCTCGCGGCACAAGTATGTGCCGTGCGATCTAGAGGTCCTGGGTTCGATTCCCGGGTCGGGCAAAGTGTTATTGGGTTTTTCCATTAGGAAATTCCCAGTAGCAGCACGGAGTCTGGAATTGTGGCCGAAAAACGGCAATAGGCTCACCACCTATTACGTGGGACTGATACATACCTGGCGAAATGTGGGTGCTGAAACGCACCTCTGGTTACCCCTTCGGGGAATACAGGCGTGAGTTTATGTATGTATGTATGTACAATTGTTTGTTGTGGTGTCAGGATATTCTCATTTATATTATGTCAACTTTCGAGAAATATAACAGACTATTCGCTTCAATATTTCTTCGCAACAGACACACCTAGGCCAGAAGCTCACAAAGCCCTGGCTACAATCAGTCAATAATACGTAGCATTGTGTATTCATGCAGCCTGACGATCGTTTACACTGATTTATGGAGTGAATATTCATGACTGCCACCAGATTAGGCCAGCGGAACTGTTGAATGGTACGAAGGACAGGAATTATTGGTGTACAGAGATTCTATAGAACAGAGTTGAATGAAACCTTGACTTTGCGTTGAGGTGACTGAAAAAGACGTTCTTTAAAACTGTAGTTGCAAATTTGTTAGGCTATTAATGTGTGGTAATGTTTAAAAAATAAATGAATTCCTATGTACGTACGTCCTTAGTGTCAGCTGTTTTCTAATTCTTTATGAAAAGGGAAGAAGGATGAAGTCTTTTCCCGTTTTTTGAGCATATATTTTAACTTACAAAACACCTTGTCTCCGACAAATACGAGTATTTATGTGTAACAATATACAGGTTGTATTCAAACCGTGATCGGAAACTAAAGTAGGTAATAGCTACGACGCGATGACTACAAACCCATTGGCGCTAAAAAATTATCAGACAAAAAAAAAAAAATTGACGTTTTCCTAACAATCATAGCTATTTAATGAATGTCGCTGTAAGGAAAACGTATTTATTTTTTATCGGATTTTTTTAAATATCACAGTGTTTGTAATCACCGCAGCTATTATTTGCCTTAGTTTCCTATCACGGTCTAAATACACCCTGTATATGGCTTTTTAAGAAGACCAAAGTCATGAAGAGACTACCCTAGATACACAGATATACTACGACATTAACAAACGAATAAATCGTTTGTTAATTTCGTGAAGTTTCAATATTTACATATATTTTTGAGTTTTTTAGTAAAATTAAGCTAATTATATGAAGTATTTTTTTACAATAGGCCAGTTAACAAGGATTTCTTACATTACAGTAAAAAAGATTTTCAAACTCCCCTAACAATAAACGGGAGAACAAGTCAACATTAAGGTAAGGTCGAAAAGTTTATCCCATAAAAAACAAAACTTGTAAAAAAAAACAAGTCTCGCAACTCAGTTCTTTTACCGTAAAAAGTTGTGAGATCCATGTGATACCAAGTCGATAAATTTATTCAGTCTCCGTTTAAGGGACCTTTTGTCTTAAGTTATTATGCACTTAGCTTACCAGACAACATCTTATAGTGACCATATCAATATTAAAAATCTTTAATGTTTTAAATAAAATAGTTTGACTTGGCAATCGCTCTAAAAGTGAGATACATCGTGTTTTCATGCGATTGCCAAATCCAACTCTTTTATTTAAAACATAAAAGACTTTTAATATTGATATGGTCACTATAAGATGTTGTCTGGTAAGCTAAGTGCATAATAACTTAAGACAAAAGGTCCCTTAAACGGAGACTGAATAAATTTATCGACTTGGTATCACATGGATCTCACAACTTTTTACGGTAAAAGAACTGAGTTGCGAGACTTGGGTTTTTTTACAAGTTTTGTTTTTTATGGGATCTCATTTCTTTTTGTAGAAAGTCCTACTTTTTTCCTTTTCGGTACCTTCTACTTCTTGAGTACTAACAACGGATATTCTTAAAACCCACGCTCTGTCTTATGAGCTTTGCTTACTTTTGTAGGTAGTCTTCCTCTTCTACATACGAGACGAGACAAGTTCTTTATTTTAAAATAATAATTACTTTGCGTTAGTTAGAAAAATTTAGGGCCGCACGTCAAACGTCAGTTAAAGTTAATCCTTTTGTAAAATTGTTATCTCTCTTTCACTATAAATTGGTACTGTCAATGTACCAAACAGAAAATTACAACATCAAGCTTAACAAAGGTATAGCTTGAATTGATTTACGGCACCAAATGCCGCACTCAATTTTTTTTAATGAATAAATTACTTGACCCTATATGAAGATTTCCTCACGATGTTTTCCTTCACCGTTAAAGTACGTGATAATTCATTGCTAATACACACATAACTTCGAAAAGTCCGATGAGTGTGCCTAGAGTTTGAACCCGCGACCGCCGGAATTCTTGACCGCACGCCTAAGCCTCAATACCATCACACCTTATCTGTCTACACCTATATTCCATTATCTTATACATATACAGGTACACTGGTTTATTAGCTGCAAATGTAACTTTGTAATCCTATATATTTATATGGGATTACAAAGTTATTTATGCAGTTTGTGAATCTAGACAACTAGACCGAAATTGCAAGATATTTTAATTTTTCCTTAAGTTATACACTAAACTCTAATTGTGTTCCAAATTTGAAGCTTCTATGTCGGCTAGAAGTGCCTTAGAGTTTTGATGATCGGTCAGTGAGTGACCAAAACCGCGAAGTTTGACTTGTTATAATTCTTAAACTACTGGTTCAAAATGAATAAATTTTGATATATACAGAGTTTATACTATTCTTGCTTGGTGATTAAAATTTCAGGTTTCTAGGTTTATCCACAACGAAGTTATAGGGTGTCGAAAATGGCCTGAGTTGCTTCGAGAAAAGTATAGTACGGCCGTGCCGCTTTTTCGCTCGACTTGGCGGGGGCACTGCCGTGCCCCCAGACCTTATAAAATATTATTGTTTGATGCAATAAAAATATAAATTATCCAGGAAAGAGTCATGCAATTATTATGTATGTAAGAAATAATATTATAATGTACATACTTCTAACCGTATAGAAAACGAGTGTATTTTTTATCTTCAAGAAGGTTTTTTAGTAAAATACCCATTCATTTACTGAATCAACCACGCCTTTTAAAAGAGTTTCCTGCCGTTTCTTCTCAACAGCGATAACACGTTTCTAAGCCGCAATAGTTTTAAAAAATAGTTTAATATTGACGATTCAAAAGAACTTGTAAAAGTCTATTTGAATAAAGATGATTTTGACTTTGACTTTGAAAGGTGAAGCGAATCATCACGAATAAGTCTGGAGGATACTTAAGAGTTCTCCGCAAGAAAATTCGCAAGTATGTAAAGGCCATTAAGTTATCATCATCATCAGCCCATATATGTCCTCACAGCTGTGGCACGAGCCTCCTCTACAACTGAGAGGGTTTAGGCCTTAGTCCACCACGTTGGCCTAGTGCGGGTTGTCGGACAACACGGCTATAAAATTCATAAGAATTTTTAGGTATGCACGTTTCCTGACGATGTTGTCCTCCACCATTGAAGTACGTGATAATTCATTGTGAATCATAACCCATAGATATGTGCCTGGGGATTGAATCCGCGACCGCCGACATTTTCGACTGGGCGCATAACCTCGAGGCTGTCACGACATACAACGATTAAAGAAGAATTCTTGAAAATATGAAAAATTCAAGAGAGAGAAATATAGCGCTTTGGAAGTCTATGGGGGAGGCCTATCTTCAGCAGTGGACTTCTTTCGGCTGATGATGCTGATGATGATGATGAAAAATATGAACAACAAAAAGTACCTACAGAAGCCACTGCAGCATTTACTCACATTGGACGGCAGCTCACACATACAGTTTAGATCGATGTTATGAAAAAGTGTTAAAAAAATCTAACAAACAGGTAGCTCGAACCACACATTGGCGATCGTAAAAATGACAAACTGCCTCACATTACCCGACCAACACATGCGGCCGCTGCAATGCGTTGTATTTGGCTTTTAAATACGCCTGTACGGCTTAAATTAAGTCCTTTTGTTTGCGTGAATTTTTTGGTGTTCGTCCGTTGTTTTAAGTCTCTCCGTGTTTGGGATTTTTAAGGCCAATTTCACTGCATGATTTTGTCAGCTTACACGTACTAATTTGCGAGAGGCTGCGTTTTTTCGGTCGCTAGTCATGTGACTACGGCATTCATATCTAGAGGTCTGAAGTTTGGTTCCCTAATTGTGTGGAGTGTAAACTTATATGTATTTCATCTATACATACCTAGAAAAATAAATTAAATTAAGATATTTAAAATTAATATCAAAAATATTATAATTTTTCTTCCTAATTGGTCCCGCGGTACAAATATGCACTGTACTATCGAAATATCTTAAGAATCTGTCCCCGATATGCGCTGTGTTGTTTTTAGACTCACCCCCTACATGAAACTTAAATATTATTGGCCAAACGTGAGCGAGGAAATACACCTTTGTATATGTAATATGAATATAGCCTTGTTGTTATTATTTTATTTATTTACACTTTTATATAAATATAAGTATAGATTACATTAATATATTATACTGCCTCGTGATCTCGCGGTACAAGTATGTGCCGTGTGATTTAGAGGTCCTGGGTTCGAATCTCGGGTCGGGCAAAGTGTTATTGAGTTTTTCCATTAGGAAATTCTCGGTAACAGCACGGAGTCTGGAAATGTGCCCGAAAAACGGCAATAGGCTCGCCCCCTATTACGTGGGACTGATACATACTTGGCGAAATGTGGGTGCAGTAATGCACCTCTGCCTACCCCTTCGGGGAATACAGCCGTGAGTTTATGTATGTATGTATAAGTATAGATGCGGACTTAATGCCAAAGGCATTCTCTGACAGTCAACCTCTGGGTGATGCAGAGATAAAAAGGTAGACCGTGCATAATAGTGAAAAAGTTAAAATAATTATTATACAAAAAATATATATACATAAATATAATATTTATTTATTTAATTTAATTATTACGACACTTCTTTTCTACTCCTTCACGAATATTTCCTACTTATTCCCTTTGCTACCAGTAGGATTTTGATAACAAGTTTCGAAGCGGCAATAGTTTAAAAAAAACTTAAATGACGATTCAAAAGCATTTGTAAAAGTCTATTTGAATAAAGGTGATTTTGAATTTGAGTTTAGGTATCTAGTTCTACTAAGAAAATTTCTTAGTACATAACCAAAGCCTAATGATATAGAAACCAAATCTGTTAATATAACGTTAATTAATCCTCATATAATTTATGCTAGTTGTTATAACGCATCAATTACCATAAGTCAGCTATTCCCGAAAACGTGTGTTAGATTTGATGCTAATTAAATTCTAGTTGATTCGTCAAATTATACGACAATTGAGTCTAAATGCTTGACAGAATGTTATTGTCTGTATCATCAGTACTTATGAATAGCAAATTTGGTGAAATAAGGTTGCAATCCGATCAATATCATTTATATATATACTAGCTTTTGCTCGCGACTTCGTCCGCGTAGACTTCACGGTTGGTTTCAGAAAGAAAATAGTAGTCTATTTTACTCCACAGAGTTCCATTTATGTCCATACCAAAAAAACATTCAAATCGGTTAAATAGACGTGAAACGTGTGCCGCCGTGCACCGGCCGGCCGGCACCTTGTACTCGTACCATCATAATTGCGCGCTTGATAATTTTTTCGCTGCGGTATTATTTTAAAACTGCGATATCTTCTAAGATACTCATTGAAATCAAATGATGTACAGGGCAAATTTCTTTTAAATTAAATACTTGTGATGAATAACGTAATTATTTGGATAAGGATTAACATCATCTTTATGAAAAATCCTCCACAAATAATGCTTTATTTTAGAACAAATTTGGTTAGCATAAAAAAGGTTATAGTGAGCCAACCTTAAAAGATAGACATATGCTGTCGCGGACTTTTTTTTAGAACTTTTAAAGGGGAACAATTCTGTCATACATTATTTTAGCGAAACTTTAACTGTTTCCGCAGCGCACGCAGCGGAAGTTCTCAAAAGGAAAAAAAAAAACCCCGATTTTGAAACATAATTTATTGGTGCTCCGCTCCTATTGGTCTTCCTCGATAAATGGGCTTTCTAACGCTGAAAGAATTAATCAAATCGGACCAGTAGTTCCTGAGATTAGCGCGTTCAACCAAACAAACAAACAAACTCTTCAGCTTTATATATTAGTATAGATCCGTCAATATAAGTCCCACTGCTAAGCACGGGCCTATATTACATACATACATTTGGTCCTAACCTAATCTACATACATAGCCTCACGCCTGTATTCCCGGAAGGGTTAGGCAGAGGCACCAATATTTCGCCAGCTATGTATCAGTCCCACGTAATAGGAGGCGAGCCTATGGCCGTTTTTGGGCACAATTCCAGGGCCGCTATTGAGAAGTCTCTGTTGGAAAAATTTAATAACACCAAGCCCGAACCGGGAATCAAAAGACTTCCCAAGCTTCTAGATCGCACGGTATATACTTAAATAAATAAATACACCCAACAGTCACATACATAGTTCTGACCCCACACTAAGGTACCAGTCTTGTGTCGTGGGTATCAGAAACTACGAGATACTTTACCGTCTCACAAACACCCAGACCTAAAATAATTATTTGTGGATTACACAAACATTTGTCTCAGTGCGGGGATCGAACCCGCGGCCTCTCGTTTCGCAAACTGGTGTTTAGCTAACTGTGTCACGGAACTGTCACTAGTACCGCGAGAACATGAGGCATTTGTATAATTTCGTTACTGCGTCAAAACTATACTCGTATTTAGTGATTTTATAGTACCTAATACATTTAATTATAATACTTAAATACTACGGCATATCATCATCATCATCAGCCCATATACGTCCCACTGCTGGGCACGGGCCTCCTCTACCATTGAGAGGGTTTAGGCCTTAGTCCACCACGCTGGCCTAGTGCGGGTTGGCGGACTACAATTGAGAGGCATACGGCATATACTTACTCGTATAACGCAGAAGTAACGAGTCAGCCTTATGTCATTTTTATCTTAAAGAATTTTCTAGATAATTAAGGCAGCCCAACCCGACTGCTTTATTTTCGCAATATCCGACGTTGGACAGTTTTCTTGTAATATTAAAAACAAAAACTCGACACAACGCGAACAATGTGTCTCACAGTGCCACAATACGACGTGTAATTCAAGTTTTTGCGCGCTTGTACGATGAGAAACAAGGAGAAAATGCTTCAAATGTGCACCATTCTATGGTTTTCGAACAGTTTTGTCTATTCACTGTAGAGGGAAAAGGACGACTATATAAAGATATAGTTCCTCCATTTAATTTTCCTACACTCATGCCTGCATCCTGAAGGTGAAGACGTTTTCGGCCGGCATAATTGTGTCGACCAACGGGAGATCATCATCTCTCGCTGGTCGGCACTTTTTCTGGACTCCATTACACTTACCATCAGGTGCAATGGAGTCACTTTGCCGTGCCAGTATAAAAAAAAATTAAAAAATCCCTAAATGGGTTGGTTGAGGTCCAATTTCTACTGCCCTGATATATGAATGTACATAATATATCGATCACTAACATAATTACCAGCACCAGCCTATATATATACGTCCCACTGCTGGGCACGGGCCTCCTCTACAACTAAGAGGGTGGAGACCTTAGTCCACCACACTGGCCTAGTGCGTGTTGGTGGACTACACAACTAAGAAATTTCTAAGAAGTTTTAGGCGTGTAGATTTCCTCACGCTGTTGAAGGAATTCAACTAAATCGCATGGCACAAACAGGACTTCAAAGTCAAAGTCAAAATACTCTTTATTCGAATAGACTTTCACAAGCTCTTTTGAATCGTAAATTTTAAACTATTGCCGCTATTTACGAAAACAAATTAAAGATTTCCATTACAAAATGTGTCGGCGAGCTTATAAATGACCATTACCAACGCATTTAATTCCCTTTTGTGTTGTTATAATAATATTCTTTTTGAAATGCATAGTTCCAAGTACTACATTTTACATACAAGAGACGTTACAAAGTGGTTTTGCTATGCAACACAAAACGCTCTTACCATTTGTCACTGCGATTTTTATTTATTTTACACAAGACTTTATTGGAAGTCGTGATTGGCGCGAGGCGAAGGTACGCGGTCTAGAATCTCAATGGTCCCAGGCACACACACCTCTGACTTTTCGAAGTTATTTGTGTATTCACAATGAATTATCACGCACTTTAACGGTGAAGGAAAACATCGTGATGAAACCTGCACACTTAAAAGTTCTTAGGTGTGTAGTCCGCCAACCCGCACTAGGCCAGTGTGGTGGACTGAGGCCTAAACCCTCTCAATTGTAGAAGAGGCCCGTGCCCAGCAGTATGACGTATTTGGGCTGATGATGATGATGATGATGCGATTCATTAAGTCAAGTATTTAAAGCATAAATAGTTAAAAAACGAAAATATCTCCAGTCTCCTTTCAAATTCTCATGTCTGCACACCTAAAAGTTCTTAGGAATTTCTTAGGTTTGTAGTCCGCCAACCCGCATAAGGCCAGCGTTGTGGACTATGAAAACGAAAGATAACTCCCTTCGAGAAACAATGGTACGGCACAAAGTGTCCTCCCCAACGGACCTGACGTAGTTTACTCTAAAATGACTTGTGTGATGCCAGTTTTCTATGCAATTGTGTTCTCTGGCTTTTGTCTACTTATTTTAATTATTGTCCACTATCTTTTGCACGTGTCGCTTCTACGTAAGCATTATTTACGAGTGTAAGAGATTGGCTCTTTCGTAAAGTATATTTGCCTGCCTGGGTTGTTTTACTATGAACATATTACTTTGTGTGAATTTTAAGATATATATTCAAATATGGGAAAATGCATGATTAATGTTTGCTGTGAGTAGTAAAACTGATATTTTTATTGTTAATTTTGTAACATTTATTAGTTTGTGCCATTTAGTAGTGATGGCCTCGAGGTTTAGGTGCGCGGCCTAGAATCTCGGCAGTCGCAAGTTCAAACCTCTGACTTTTCGAAGTTATGTGTGTATAATGAATCATCACTTACTTTAACGGTGAAGAAAAACATCATGAGGAAACCTGCTCACCTAAAAGTGCTTAAGAATTTCTTAAGTGTGTAGTCCCCCAACCCGCATTAAACCAGCGTGGTGGACTAAGGCCTAAACCCTCTCAGCTGTAGGGGAGACTCGTGCCCAGCAGTGGGACGTGTATATGGGCTGATGATGATGTGATGTTTTTACAATGCAAGTACAAGCAAAATGATTTAATAACAAAA
This sequence comes from Hemaris fuciformis, assembly GCA_907164795.1. Lineage (NCBI taxonomy): Eukaryota > Metazoa > Arthropoda > Insecta > Lepidoptera > Sphingidae > Hemaris > Hemaris fuciformis. The sequence continues at coordinate 6,840,741 of OU015454.1, forward strand.
TAAGGTCCATCTCTGGAGTGGAACATATTCAAGCACAAATATTTTTTTAAACTTAATAACTAAGGCCCAATTATATCATTTTTCACAGCATTTTGCAGACTTTAATACTTGTCAGTCCTATGGCCATCAAAAGCACTATCTTTAATGTCAATTTGAAATTCCAAAAACGTTCATTATACGAGTACCTGCCTGAGGTATTCTTGGAATATAAAAATACTTTTGAAACCCTATTACCAAGAATGGAGTCTCGTTGCTGTCTTTACAATAGGTACGTGACGTCATAAGTTAAATATTGGAAAAGTTATGGACCTTTTTAAAATTCCTCGACATCGACTGAAAGTTGGAGAGATGTAATGAAGAATAGTCGTTTATGGAATACTAGCTTCTAGGGTTGGAAAAGAGAGATAAAAATTGTGTAAGTCATAAAGTGGATATGCCTTAAGCGTTTATATATTTTTAGCGGAACCTATTTTCTACATACATACATAAACTCACGCCTGTATTCCCCGAAAGGGTAGGCTGAGGTGCATTTCTGCACTCACATTTCGCCAGGTTTTGTATTTAACCTATTTTCTTTTTACATTTATTTCGAAACCCCGGAAAATCACTCGGTGGGCTTGAACGAAATTTGGCACACGGATAGACGCATACAAGATTATCACAGAACAAACTAATGACCCCAAGAAAAGTATTAGATGTTTTTCTTAATCATCATCATCATCATCAGCCCAAATAGGACCCACTGCTGGGCACGGGCCTCCTCTACAACTGAGAGGGTTTAGGCCTTAGTCCACCACGTTGGCCTAGTGCGGGTTGGCGGACTACACACCTAAGAAATTCCTAAGAACTTTTAGGTGTGCAGGTTTTATCACGATGTTTTCCTTCGCCGTTAAAGCAAGTGATAATTCATTATGAATACACACATAACTTCGAAAAGTCAGAGGTGTGTGCCTTGGGTTTGAACCTGCGATGCCGAGATTCTCAACAGTGCGCCTAAACCTCGAGGCCATCATTGCTTTTTCTTAATACCAAACACTTAACAACTAAATCCGAAAGCATAGTACAAATAACACTTAAGAAATTAACACAACACCAAGCTAACAAAATTGCAACAAACATAAAATATTATTGCTAATAAACTTGTATTCAACTCTTCAACAGTTGCATATCATGAATCTCCGATACTTACGGATAACACAAAGTTGCATTGAAAACAGCAAATAAATCGCGTACATCTGATATTGAAAATATCGGTACACGCATCATAAACTTCGTCAGAGATGATCTTGTAAAAGTTGTGTATTCGTTTTGTACCAATGGTGTTCGTTACGAGTATTTAATAAATAAATAAATACACCCAACAGTCACATACATAGTTCTGACCCCACACTAGGATACAAGTCCTGTGTCGTGGGTATCAGAGACTACGAGAGACTTTTCGGTCTCACAAACATGCAGACCCGAAACAAATATTTGTGGATCACACAAACATTTGTCTCGGTGCGGGGATCGAACCCGCGGCCTCTCGTTTCGCATGCTGGTGTCTAGCCATCTGCGCCACGGGGCTGTCAAATATCGGTGTTTTTGGTTATTTGGACATTCTAGACGAATAATTTAAGTGTGAATGCCTCGTGGTCTCGCGGCTCAAGTATGTGCCGTACAATATAGAGGTCTCTGGTTCGTTTTCCGGATCGAGTAAAGTGTCGTTGGGTTTTTCAATGGAAGTTCTCAGTAGCAGCACGGAGCCCCAATATGTGCCCGAAAAACTGCAATAGGCTCGCCCCTATTACGTGGGACTGATATATACCTGGCGAAATATGGGTGTTTTGCCTACCTCTTCGTGGAACACACGCGTGATAAAATTTTGTAATAAAGGTCATCTACATTCAATTTTAAATTGGCTAACACCAAATTAAACCGATAGGAACAAAAAATATGCGAATAGCCTATGTATACAATCCGGCTTCAAATAGATTGGCGTAAGTGTGTCGAGGGACAAGTGATGAGGGCCTGGCCTTTAGATGCTCTATTTAAATTTAAATAAATAAATACCAACAGTCACATAATATAATTTCTGACCCCACACTAAGATACAAGTCTTGTGTCGTGGATATCAGAAACTTCAAGAGACTTTTCGGTCTCACAAACACTCAGACCCGAAACAAATATTTGTGGATCACTCAAACATTTGTCTCGGTGCGACAATCAAACCCGCGGCCTCTCGTTTCACAAGCTGGTGTCTAGTCAACTACGCCACGGAGCTATCGACTTACAATCAGATCTGGTGTTGTCACTTGCATCAAAGCATCAGTGGCGGTACTTCCATATAACTCTAAAAGTTAATCGTGTAATGTCTAGTTTATAATTGTTTAATCTGGCTGGGGGTCTTTATTTAACAAAACTACTTTTGTAAAATAAAGATTTAAAGCTTTAAGATTCTAATTGACTACTACTACTAACTGCGACTAAAAGTAACCTAAGATCATTACAAATTGCTCAAAACAAACTCATAAAAATACTTTTTCATTATGATTTCTTAACATCATCTCAAAACAATTATAAGGAAACAAAGATATTGGATATCGAACAGTCGTATATTTATAAAACGTGCATTAATAAGAAAAATATTGAATAACGAAATATATACACAACTATGTTTTATAAAAAAAATTCAAACACAAAAAATTAAACTCCGAAACACAAACGACTTAAAATTGAATTGTCCGCGAACAAACTACGGCAAAAAATGTATCATGTATGAAGGGGCGAAATATTATAATAAATTACCAAACAATACAAAACAAGCTAAATCTATACAGTATTTAAAAAAATACTCAAAACATATCTCTTAAAAAAATTAACGTAACTACGCTTAGTGAATTGAGGCACCGCGCTCACGGGTCCGATGCCTCATCCAGTTGCCCGTAATGATGCGAATATGGTTTTTGCTGTTTGGATTGTGTTCGTCAAGAAATGTTTTAGAACTACCCTATTTATTTATTAGCGATAAACGTCTGAATTGATATTTTTTGTAATTAGTGATATTTCTCATGTAAGTGAATATTATGTTCTTTATGAGAAATAAACATCTTAAACTATAAACCATAATTATTCGGAATTTTGAAAGGCAAACTGGGCTTTTTGGCTTCTATGGAATTAACACCACTGCTAAGCATCTAATCTAAAGCTGGCAATGCGAGAACTCCAGCAATAAAACTTCACCACATAACATTTTTACTTGTCGGTGCTAACCGTACCGTCGTACGGAACGCCAGCGGCTGTAAAACACTTTATCTCTTCCTCTGTAGGATTATTCTTTGTGCCGCAAATAAATCTATTAGTACTAGCAGGTGGGGGCTTAAACTCTAGCACTGTTGGCGTTTTCGACCTTCTTAATTCGCAGTTCTGGGTTTGTTGGTTCATGGTCGAATCGCTTTGAATTTCATCATCCATCAGCCAATGGAGGTCCACTGCTGGACATAGGCCTCTCCTTATGACTTCCACAGGGACCTGTTGGAAGCAGCCTGCAGCCAGCGACGTCCCGCGACCTTTACTAGGTCGTCCGACCATCTTGTCGGAGGACGTCCCACGCTGCGCTTTCCGGTACGTGGCCTCCACTCGAGAACTTTTTGGCCCCATCGGCCATCAGTTATCCACGCCATGTGCCCTTTAAATTGCTTTAAATTTAATTATGGTTATTTTCTTAAAAATAAAAAATTAAAAAACATCTTTTCCACCAGCTTGTTATATACCAGATATCAATCCTTCTAGGAAGACCATAATAATACTCTGATTCCGCAATTCTCATTACACGTTTTTATCAGCCGAACCGGAACGGTTTATGAAACACGTTCAGTTTCCATATCTGCGGTTACATTTGAATTTCTTCTCAAATCATTATAATTAAATGCATTGTGACGTTCATGGTCTGATGATTCCTGATACAAACGCATTACCTTTTATATCTAAGTGGGTTATGTTACTTAATGTCAAATTATTTATTTGAGCTAGATTTGCATGCGGTTTTTTTTATCTAGTTTCAGAATACTATGGGTCAATAATTCTTGGTATTATTAATGATATCCAACCCGCACTAGGCCAGCGTGGTGGACTAAGGCCTAAACCCTCTTAGAGTTGTAAAGGAGGCCCGTGGACGTATATGGGCTGATGATGATCATGATATATGATACGGTTGGGCACCGCTTCACACAGACATATTTTATGGCTATAACAAAATTCTTTAGTATCGGTGCAACGGTTTGAGCCCAAAAGGGTGACATTCAAAGTTTCTTTTGCGTTTATTATATGAGTATAGATTTGGTGATGGTAGGATATGGGTATCCGTTCGGATAGCGATCCCCGTACAGAAGTATATCCGTCTTACACCAAGTTCACCATTCTGCGAACTGGTAAAGAATGATCGTTGTCGTTTCTTGCCAATATCCGCGTTCAAGACATCAAGATTACCATAGTGACTTATGCATGAGTGTGTATAACCGCTAAATAATAGGTCGGCAAAATTGTATCGACTGACGACTCACTACTCATCCTATACGATCGTCGATCACATTTCCGTGACGCAATCATACAAAACCCAAAAGATTTATTTTTAGATATTGACGTGTTTAAGTTTTTGTTTATCGAATCACTTTCAAAAATTTTGTTTTTTAGAATAAATACGGTAATTCCTATAGCATTCGCTTTCATCAACTGTTTTGTTTTAGGGTTACGTACCCACTTTGTAATTTTTTTCATATAGAATACTCTTTACTTACAGATAGTATAATGGAAACTAAAATTATATTTATTCATCATTTACTCCCGAAGGGTGAGGCAGAGATGTATTTACTTGTATATTTTTTTTTTATTTTTCATTGCAAATAAATAAATAAAATAAAAATAAAATAAATTTGTACATCCACGTTTCGTCTGATGTTTAAGTCGCACTTTATAAAGGGTATTCTTATTACCGTGGAACAATAGAATAGAAAAGCCAAATAACACTTTACCCAACACCATTATCGAATCTATAACCTCACACCGCCAGGGTCATTTCTAATTATAAATTTAAGTGACGTATATGGGCTGACGATGATGATGATGAAATTTAAAGTAAATGACGGTGATATTCATATCACGTTTTCATTAATGACGTAAATGTGATCTATATTTAACTAAACAATTATTAGCAAAAAGGGATACGGAACTCTCAATATGATTCTCGCTTACACTTCTATTTTTTGAGCAACACTAACGAAATGAAATCACTAACGGTAAAAGTGAAATCGTAACGCCGCTATTCGTTATAACGAATACCAAGGTTTCGACGTTGCTGTAAAAACTATTGGAAGATTTTTTTTATTATTTTAGCACCTACGCCATCAGTTTCATTTTGTAAAGAAATAATGAGTATATTTTTTTATATTATTAATAGGTTTTTTAAGATAGGAATATCACATCCAAGATATTATACATTACATACATACATAACCTCACACTTTTATTCTCCGAAGGAGTAAGCAGAGGTGCATTTCTGCACCCACATTTCGCCAGGTATGTATTAGTCCCGGGGTACCGGGGTCCCGGGTATAGGGGGCGAACCAATTGCCGTTTTTCGGGAACATTTCCATATTCCGTGCTGCTACTGAACATTTTCTAATAGAACCAATAATAACACTTTGCCCGACCCGGGAATCGAAACCGGAACCTACTTAAAAATGCTTCGTAGTATTCTTTATGGGGAAATTTCTGAAAATCGGCAATAAGCTCGCCCTCTTTTACATGAGACGAATCGTACATGTACACATTTTTTTATTTATAAAATTGGTAAAAACATCGAACTCACAAAAAAAACAAAACAATGTCACGAATAATTGGAACGAAAAATTTCTAAAACAATTTGAAAAGGATATTGAAAAAACCTACATTGTTATTGAAACTCTTTTTACAACTTTCAGTGACGTGCAATGGCAACCCGATCTGCGAACTATTGAAATGAATTTCAAAAAGTATAAAATTACTCAATTAAACGACGTGAATACAATTTGCATTTTGATGGCCATTCAGTGGCCGCTTTCATTAATCGTGCAAGCGAATAACATTTGATTTCGAAACTTTTATTATGGAATAGGGTTCATTTTTGCTTATAAATATTTCCATGGAGTATTGTAATAAGTTACATTTTGAATTATTGTATTGTATACATACATACACGTACAAAGTCACGTAAGTATTTTTCAAAGGGGTAGGGAGAGAATCGTTTCTGCACCTATATTTCGCCAGGTATGTATCAGTCCCACGAAATGGGGGGCGAGCCTATTGCCGTTTTTCGGGCACATTTCCAGACTCCGTGCTGCTACTGAGACTTTGATTACAATTAATGACATTACCGTGGCGCAGTTGGCTAGACACCAGCTTGCGAAACGAGAGGCCGCGGGTTCGATCCCCGCACCGAGACAAATGTTTGTGTGATCCACGAATATTTGTTTCGGGTCTGGGTGTTTGTGAGAGCGAAAAGTCTCTCGTAGTTTCTGATACCCACGACACAGGACTTGTTCCTAGTGTGGGGTCAGTACTATGTATGTGACTGTTGGGTGTATTTATTATTATTAATAATAAACCATCGCACGGCACACACCTGTGCCGAGAGACCACGAGGCAGTCAATGTATGCTAAACATGGTGTAAAAAGACCGCGTTCGAAAACTCAGACAGTTAAAAGTTATGCTCATTACAAACACGATGACGATAAACAAATCCCGAAACAAATAACATTTTTCTAACTACCATAAGTATTAAATGCATGTGTTGATAAGAAAAACGTTTTTTTTTTTTTTTTTTTCGGATTTTTTTTAACATCAATGTGTAGTAATCACCCTAACTATTTATTGCTTATTATTTGACAGCCCAGTGGCGCAGTTGGCTAGATGCTTGCGCAACGAGAGGCCGCGAGTTCAATCCCCGCACCGAGACATATGTTTGTGTGATCCACAAGTATTTGTTTCGGGTCTGTGTGTTTGTGAGACCGAAAAGTCTCTCGTAGTTTCTGATACCCACGACACAAGACTTGTATCTTAATGTGGGGTCAGAACTATGTATGTGACTGTTGGGTGATTTTTTTATTATTACCAGACTTTGTTTTCGATAACGGTATTTTTACATGTATACTACACAATTTTAATACATACTACACGACTGCTGTTTTCTTGATACATGACCGTAGGTAAGGGATCTGGATGTGTGCATTCTTATGCATTAAATAGATAGATAGATGAGGAAAAAAACAAGATATTTTTTTATATTTTTTTTATACAGTCAAAAATTGATTATGTAAACTGCAACTACCAAGCAGGGGTATAGAAAATTCTTCAGTATTTGGCCACAAACTTACCCTCTACTATGTAGGATTAGAACATGAGTAAAGATGTACACCTCTGCCTACTCATTAAATGTATAAGCGTGAATGTATGTAGACAGTGCTTGGTACTTAATGAGCAGTATTTTCATTAAATGTCTTTAGCAATATGTTCGGAAATTAGTTTCCTATATGTGTAAATAATTGTCTATGGTCGGTGTATTGAGTGGACGTGCTTTCGATTAAAATTTTAAATTAAATTAGTTAAACTGTGTTTATATACTCTCCAAACTCGTGTATTTTGCAAAATTACGTTGTAAATGTACTCACTTTTGTATTGCTGAATGTAATCCAGCTCTGCACCACTACCAGCCAGCGTTTCACTTCACCAGAACAACACCTCACTTTAAGACAGTTAATATGACTTCACTAGAGGACATCCAATCTACACAAAAGACGCTTGAAGACAGCTTTTCGCAGCGAATGGCCCAACTCGAAGCTCAACTTCAGACTGGGGGAGCTGCCAAGGACACCGTCGCTCGGGTTGCCGAAGAGTTCCGGACCTTTCGGGAGCTCACGCTCAACATGCTGCGATTGCTGAGACAGCAAATAACTCAATGCGCAAACATGGTCGATGCGATGGAGACCAGACACCGTGTCGTAAAGCACTACTTTTTCACGGCGTGCCGGAGACTGACGATGAAAACTGTAATGCCGCCGTGTTGTCCATAGTAAACGGTACGATGTTGGTGAAGGACGTCACAGGTGCCTCTATCACTGCCTGTCATCGTATAGGGGCTCCAAACAAAGAACACCATCGGCCTGTCCTAGTCAGGTTCTCCAGTTAGTCCAAGCGCCGAAGCAAAAAAAGTAGGTTAGTAATGCATCGTTCGGGACCTGTTTTTTTTTTTTTGAATATGTTCAAGGGTGTCCCCTGAATGTAAATCCAAGTTGGCGCGGCGGGGGGGGGTTCACTTCAGCCGCCATCTTGGAAAACACGTTTTATCGAATATCTCGCGAACCACGCGTCGTACGACAAAAATTGTAGATATCATTATTGTAGATAATAATATTTGCCATCTTTTTAATTATCAAACTTTTTACAATATGGTTTTTACTAAATATTTAGTTAATGGTTAAAAAAAATTGTTAATAATAAAAAATAATGGTAACTGAATTGTAGAGCATAAAATTACCTATAAATTTTATTAGAAACTTTTTCCCGTAGCATTTATAGTTTAGGAGCTATAACGTTGTAAATGAGATTATAATGAGATTATAATGCTGTATATTACATTATGCGCCTATAAGTTGCAGTATATATTTCGGGTCGTTCGGAATTTCCCCCTCTTAACATTCCAACAGTATTCAGGTATAAATCCTAATCATTTTTGTCCCCTCGTGACGTGGTCGTTCCCGCGCCTGTATGTGTATTGAAATTTCCGTAGACGCGTCAGTTGTGTTTGGAGCGCTATAATTAAAAACCTATGCGTTATACAAAAAAAAGTTTCAAATACAAAAAGATGGAAAATATTATTATCTACAATAATGATATCTACAATGTTTGTCGTACGATGCGCGGTTCGCGAGATATTCGATAAAACGTGTTTTCCAAGATGGCGGCTGAAGTGAAACCCCCCCCCCCCCCGCGCCAACTTGGATTTACATTCAGGGGACACCCTTGAACATATTCCAAAAAAAAATTCAGGTCCCGTACGTTGCAAAAAAAAAACCCCCGGCGCTTGGCCTAAGTGTACTTCATAGGACAGCTGTTTGGCGAGCCAAATCCAAGCTGAAAGGCTCATTTGTTTCGGTTAAGGAGTTCCTGACAAGATTGCGACAAAACATATTCAGCAAAAGTCGGCAGCATTTTGGCATGCGGTCTTGCTGGACTCAAGACGGCACTGTTGTAGTCAAAGTTCCGGATGGAAGCCGCGTCAAAATGTCAACACTAGACGAACTTAATTCCTTATTAGCAAAGTATCCCAACACATCAAGTTTATCTTCATCGGCAGTAATAAGCCACGGGTTCACGGAAACATCGCGCTCGAATATAAATAAATAAATAAATACACCCAACAGTCACATACATAGTTCTGACCCCACACTAGGATACAAGTCCTGTGTCGTGGGTATCAGAAACTACGAGAGACTTTTCGGTCTCACAAACACCCAGACCCGAAACAAATATTTGTGGATCACACAAACATTTGTCTCGGTGCGGGGATCGAACCCGCGGCCTCTCGTTTCGCAAGCTGGTGTCTAGCCAACTGCGCCACGGGGCTGTCAAACCGCGTAAGCCATGACGATCGCTCAGCGCTTACTAATACTTTTATTTCATATAATTATTATTGTTCGTCTTTTTAAATAATTACCCTCTAACTGTTTGTTTTTTGTGTTGTCACTTTCAATTTATTTAATTTTTATTGTTCGTCTATATTTTTAATACTACCCTCATGTCGTTGTTTTTTTTTTTTTTTATATTGTCACTTTCATTTTGACATTTGGGTATAGACGAAGTCGCGTTCCATACCACAATATTGTTTATGTTTTGTTTTTAAACTATTTTCTTTTTGTTATTGTACTAATATTTATGTTTTTTTTGTTTATTGTTTTAAACGTTTTTCTCGATTAATATCAGCTGGCGGGTGGTGCAGAGTATGTTTGTTCAGATAAGTACTATGTGTATATTAAGTAATTTCTGCGCCCTTAATTTTTTTTTACTTATTTTTTATTATTATTTAATACCTGTTATTTTATAATAATATATTTGTGCAATATTATTATGTATTCTGATGATGACTCTTATATTTCTGCCATTGAATCTGGATCCCATAGTGACAGTAATAGTGACGACAGTTTTTGTTCGACCTTTCCCACTACTGAAGATTTGCTGCGTGAAAAATTTCAAAACCCAAACCGTTTTGCTTTTAATGTCTGTCACATTAACGCGCAAAGCATAGCTAGTCATTAAGTCCGCCTATATACCTACAGTTCTGTGTATAAAGTTTTAAATAAATATTGTCATCGATAGAGTAATGATTTGGATGGCATTTGATCGTAGGTGTATAATCATCATAATCAGCCCAAATACGCCCCACTGCTGGGCACAGGCCTCCTCTACAAATGAGAGGGTTTAGGCCTTAGTGCACCACGCTGGCCTAGTGCGGGCTGGCGGACTACACACCTAAGAAATTCCTAATAACTTTTAGGTGTGCAGGTTTTATCACGATGTTTTCCTTCACCGTTAAAGCAAGTGATAATTCATTGTGAATACACACATATCTTCGAAAAGTCAGAGGTATGTGCCTGGGGTTTGAACCTGCGACCGCCGAAATTCTCGACTGCGCGTCTAAACCTCATCACTATATAATGGTCTCGAGGATTAATACTGTCACGTGGTCCGCAGCATAAGTATGTGCCATGCGATCTAGAGGTCTCAGGTTCGATTCCCTGTTCGGGCAAAGTATTACTGGGTTTTTCGATTAGGAAATTATCATTTACAGCACGGAGTCTGAAAATGTGCCCGAAAATGGCAATAGGCTCGCCCCCTTATTATATGCGATTAAAACGGGAGGCTGCGGGTTCGATTCCCGCACTGAGACAAAAAAAATTGTGATCCACAATTTTTTTTCGAGTTTGGGTGTTTGTGAAACCGAAAAGTCTCTCGTTATTTCTGATACCTACGACACAAGACTTTTATCTTAGTGTGGAGTCAGAACTGTGTATATGTGACTGTTCGGGTGTATTTATTTATTCCTGTCGAAGCGGGGTGCAAATATGCACTTCTGGCTACCCTTTGAAGGGAATTCAGGCATCAGTGTGTATGTGAACAAGAAAATTATTCTGAAGTGTCTTAGTTGTGCAAGTTTCCTCACGATGTTAAATATAATATAAAATATATTATAAAATATGCTACCAATAAATACTACTAATTATAACATAACTTTGCTACTAATAAAATTAATCAAATTTCTTAACGGAAATAATGCAACTATAACCGCTGGGAAAGCGATCGTATATAATCTTGTAGGTTGATTTCACTTTGCGCACAATAATTAAAAAGAACAATGGCTTGGTAAAAACACTCTGGTTTTGCGAAGACGTGTTCGCGGATTCAAATCTGTAGTAATACTTTTTAAGACTAAATTTTTAAAGGCTTTTGATTCCCTCGTTGGTTCCACAAGTGTTTGGTCTACAAAAAAGAGGTCTTGAGTACGATTCCTAAAATTCATAGCAGGAGCTGTTTTAATATCGTAAAGAGATAAATTCACAGATTTATATGGGTAAAATTATATATTTTGATTAATTATATGTAATTATCATTGAACTCCTCCATAATTATATGTTATACATGAATCTTTAGTTTTATAACTAAAATAAATACACCCAACAGTCACATACCCAATTCTGAACCCACAGTAAGATACAAGTCGTGTCATGGGTATCAGAAACTACAAGAGACTTTTAGGGCTCAGAAACACCCAGACCCGAAAAAAATATTTGTGCAACAAACAAATATTTGTGTCGGTGCGGGAATCAAACCCGCAGCCTCTCGTATCATAGACTGGTGTATAGTAAACTGTGCTATGGAGGTTGTCAATAATTATGGTCAGTAAAAACATTAAATTAATGATCAGGTGAAGTAGGTGACGCCGCAATTCAGCTTGTATATCAGTCGTGATGCCCCCGAGGTTTGGGGACGTTTTTTCGACGATCGCGGGTTCAAATCCCAGGCACACACCTCTTACATTTCGAAGTTATGTGTGTATTCACAGAGAATTATCACGTACTTTAGCGGTGAAGGAAATCATCGTTATGAAACCTGCACACCTAAAAGTTCTTAGGAATTTCTTCTTAGGAACTAAGGCCTAAACCCTCTCATTTGTAGAGGACACCCGTGCCCAGCAGTGGGACGTATATGGGCTGATGATGATGATGATGAATGCGTTAACAGCGGTTGACTGGTAGATAATGCCATAGGCATTAAGTCCGCCTTTATACATTCATTGTATGTATATAAAGTATAAATAAATAATTTTTTTTCAAATAAATTTGACAGCCCCGTGGCGCAGTTGGCTAGACACCAGCTTGCGAAACGAGAGGCCGCGGGTTCGATCCCCGCACCGAGACAAATGTTTGTGTGATCCACACATATTTGTTTCGGGTCTGGGTGTATGTGAGACCGAAAAGTCTCTCGTAGTTTCTGATACCCACGACACAAGACTTGTATCTTAGTGTGGGATCAGAACTATGTATGTGACTGTTGGGTGTATTTATTTATTTGTTTAAATAAATAAATAAACAGCAGCTAAACTTGAGTTAAGACTTCGTCGATTGCATTCGGTGATATTATTATATAACACCAAATGCTTGACTGAATACGTAACCTCCAAAAATCACCGCAGAAAATATTCAGTCAAACATGAAAAAACAAATGACTGCGTCCATATAAAAATAGTGTGTCGAACTCTTAAGGACAACGTGGTGATAATACCGCTCACTTTCGATATAACACAGCTCATTACGAACCCGGTCGTCGGCGCACTCGGCAGCGCTCGCGGAATGGCGTCTCAGACATGGATACCTCCGGACATATCCGAAGTGTGTCCAGAGCAAAGTGCACCCTTAACGCAATGCTCGCAAGTCGGCTTTATGTATCTATCGTTACTGGCACAGCTATTCGGAAACAGCATAGACAGACAACAAACGCCATACAATTTTGAATTTTCATCGCGCGAGTCGCAAATTCCGTTGGGCCCGACCCTAGCTCCGATTCGGCCTATAGAGACGCGGTTTTCAATCAATCACAACACGAAAACTCATAGCTATGGACCTAGCAGCCGCGGTTACTCCGAAACATCGTTTTATCTGAAGCCGGATTTCGAGTTTCAAAAGCCGTACACGAATTTTTACTCGCCTACATACGATTACAATTACTTGAGTAAGAGGAGTTATGATGCGGACACGTCGGAGTCTAAAGTGAGTGTGAGAGAAGAGAAAAAGAAAAAGAAGAGTAGAAAGAAGCGGGCGGCTGCGGTGGAAGAATATGATTTTATTGTGGTCGGAGCGGGGTCGGCCGGGTGTGTTGTTGCTAATAGGCTGTCGGAAGTTAAAAAGTGGCGGGTAAGTAGATGATTCTATGTATTAATAAATAGTCAGCAAAAAGTGGCGCGTGCGATAAAAGTTTCGCAGTGGCGCGTGTAATCTAGAGGTCCTAAGTTCATATTTTTGGATCGGGCAAGGCGTTTTTGAATATTTTCGATCGGGAATTTAGTAGCAGAGGATTTGGAAATGTACCCGTTAAACAGCTCGTGCCTGATTACGTAGGTAGTGAAACATAGGTGTAGTTAAAAACACCTATCCTTTCAGGAATGCTACTGATTTGAAAGAATGTGTAAAATTATAAATGAACTTAGTATTTTCGTTCGTGTTGATTTTTTAGGCAGGAAAAATCATTTTTATATCAGTTTGCAATATAAATGTGGGTCAGTCCTTATAATTAGGTTACACACACACCCATACGGGCTTACTTCGCATTGAGATAACTTTTCGTGCTCCATAAATTTGTGTCGGGTCTCAAATTTGACAGCCCCGTGGCGCAGTTGGCGCCTAGCCGTGGTGTCTACCAGCTTGCGAAACGAGAGGCCGCGGGTTCGATCCCCGCACGGAGACAAATGTTTGTGTGATCCACAAATAGGTACACAAGACTCGTATTTAATGTGGGGTCAGAACTATGTATGTGACTGTTGGGTGCATTTATTATTATTATTATAAATGCCTGACATTTGAAAATAGAACCTTTCGATCTCTTGCTGATCTCTTCTTGATCTCTTGATTTATATTGTGGGACCACTAACCCAGTGCGGTGAAAAATATGACATCATGCTTAGAAAAGTCGTGATGGCCGGATGGGATGGTAAAAAGAGTGTTAACCACACGGTAGGCAGCGGCTGGGTTGTGCCCCTGGCATTACTTTAGTCCATGGGCGGCGGTAACCGCTTACCATCAGGCGGACCGCTTGCTCGTCTGCCTACTGAGGCAATAAAAAAAAAAAAAAAAAAAAAAAATGTCCTCGAGGTTTAGGCACGCGGTCGAGAATCTTGACGGTCGCGGGTTCAAACCCCAGGCACACACCTCTGACTTTTCGAAGTTATGTGTGTATTCACAATGAATTATCACTTGCTTTAACGGTGAAGGAAAACATCGTGATAAAACCTGCACACCTAAAAGTTCTTAGGAATTTCTTAGGTGTGTAGTCCGCTAACCCGCACTAGGCCAGCATGGTGGACTAAGGCCTAAAAACCCTCTCAATTGTAGAGGAGGCCCGTTCCCAGCGGTGGGACGTATATGGGCTGATGATGAAGATGTGTTTAGTCTACAGTCTAAGATGTTTAAAAATCCAATTACAAAGTTGCGTTACCAATAAGTAATGGTGTAATGACTAAAATTACATTTATAAATGTATACTTTAATATTGGCTTGACGAATCGTTTCAACCGAATCGGATGTTTCTAATGTTGTAAAGTAACTCACAAAAGGTTGTCAGTTGTAATTGCAATGCTGGCCTACTTTATGTTATTTACCAGTCTTTAAATATCAATCTTCATTTATGTGTATTACACAGAACAAAGAAATACGAAACTCAGGGCGAATATTTAAAATTAATTATTTTTAATTGAAATTCACTTCAATATCAATTACTGCCATTAAGTTACAAAGTGCAAATATATTATTTTATATTTTAAAACTAAAATGATTACTTCTTAATATAAATTATTAAATTTGTAATTTTCAAGTTAATAATGAATTTCAATGAATAATAAAATTCATTTTGTTAATTTTGAAGCTATGAAATTTTGTTATATTTTGTGCAGAAATAATAAAATAAAATTAACGTCTCGGTTGATTGATATAAGAAATTGTGCATTTAATAATGTTATTTTGTATCAATAAGGCAGTTCAACAATAGAAACTTTCTCACTTAGACCTAAATTCTTCGGTATCACAGTCTATTGTGAAATTCGCACTCGTGATCAAGTAAAAACATTAAAATTGCGAATATAGGTATATTTCCTTTCACATTTTTGCGAGACGGTCATAGCAAATCAGCGTAAATCATGGGTTCAAATCCAAGGCACATAATTACAATTTGTTCATTAAAAATGTATATATTTTTAATAAGTTTAAGGGACTTTGATGTAAAAGGAAAACATCGTGAGGAAATTTGCATATAAATTTCTTGGGTATATGTATGAAGTCGGTCGCATTAAGCGTGTGGTTGTCTAGGCCATCTCGACAGTGGATAAGACCTGGCCCAGCAGTGGGACTTAACCTAATAACGTGATATGGAATTGATCGACCGTTGCTTATAATGTATTTCTGCAATGACACGTTAGATCACGTGAGTTCGAATCCAAGTTCAATATTTAGTAAGCAAAAACAACTTACCATATAAATGGGTATGTTTTGACCCCGCCAACTAGCGCAAGCTTCGGAGTTCAGTCTCATCTTTACGCTTAAAAATATATATAAAAATTAATAATAGAATAATACAAAAAATAATTAAATAACTGTAAGATCAATAGTATAAACTTAAAAGTCATTAAAGTAAATAATAATAAATACACCCAACAGTCACATACATAGTTCAGACCCCACACTAGGATACAAGTCGTGTGCCGTGAGTATCAGAAACTACGAGATACTTATCGGTCTCACAAACACCCAGAGCCGAAACAAATATTTGTGGATCACACAAATAAGAGATGTGTATGTGTGTGTGTGTGTGTGTGTGTGTGTGTGTGTGTGTGTGTGCGTGCGGATGTACCTACGTGACATGTTTTGGTAGATAATTCGGCCTTTCCATACTAATATTAGCTTATCAGTGTTTTTCCCAAAAATACGTCGAGGTTAATAAAGAGATCAATTTTTACGGGCTTTAGTATGCATTTTGACTTGAATCTTTAATTTATAAAGTCTTAATTCGCATGCAATTACAATAGTTATATTAAGGAATCGAATAATCATATTCTTTTAGGATAATTGATAATCAATTTAGCATAAATAATATTAAATTAATTAGCAAATTTATCTATTGTATTTTGAAGGGGTTATTAAATGCGTCATACAATAAGGAGCGTATTTTAATTTAATTAATTTTTAATACGATTTTATTGTTCCAGTGCGAGCGCTAATTGATAGCGTCTGATTTGAACCTTTAATGAGGTTTTTAATTAGATTGTTATCGTTAGGGTTGAAATGAAAAAAATATCGTATATATTTTTTATACAAAAATATCTGCCCTTCTCATAAATTTATAATTATTATTTGCTTAAACATATTTATTACATAACTCAAAAAATGCCGAAGGATTATTTATTTGTCTTGCTGAATAAAGATATGTGTGTTTATGTATATATGTATATACGTATGTTTATGTATATATACCTATACACTTTACACTTTTTTTGTTTATTAATGTATTTCACGATCTGTTTTTTTTAACTTTATGCATATACTACCAGGTTCCTTTCATTTCTCTTGCGCTATAAAACCGCTTTTTGTACTAGTTTAGTCTACTCTACTCCATATTTTTAACTTATGTGTACAATAATACAATAAAGTTTAAATAATTATCATACGTAAGTTGGCTTCAATCTTCCTATTGACTCCATGATAAGATGTACTTGTCTCGTAGAAGCAGTATATAGATTTATAGTCTCATTAATCCCGCGGCATAAGTCCATGGAAAGTGGTATCGGGTATTTTAATTAGAAAATTTTCGGTAGCAGCACGGAGTCTAAAAATGTACAAGTATCTGGAACTATAGCTATCGGACCGTGAATGGCGTACGTGTACGTCGGCTAATAATTAATAAGAACCTTTCCGATGCATATGTATCAAATACGAATTATTAAATTTCTATTCAAAAGAAAAATCAATAATTTATATTTGGAAAAATATTAAATCTTAACATTTATTAAATGTTTACGAACAGTCATATCATTTCTCTATTCCCTAAAAATTTACATATAAAATCGTCTCGACATGAGGACCGAACCGGCATCTAATTTCTCAGCTCGGCATGCAGAACAATCTCACCAGAGTCGACCTTAGCATGTCACGCGCGATTGCAGCCGCACAATTAGCACTAAGTGGCACGATAAAGGCCCGGGCGGTATTACGACAAAACAATTTAAATTGCACACTTTTGCAACTAACCTATACATTAAAAAAATGTGAAATACTGTGGCCAGAAAGAAATTAAAAGGCCCACAAAAGATTTAAAAGAGTATGTCACAAACGATCGTATTCGTATAGTATTGTATAGAATAATGAGACAATTTGTTGGGTTGAGCAAACTTGAAGTAGTTCAAGGATGTGCCGCTAGATGTCGCCGTAATGGAGATTTCACCTATAGTAAATTTAGCAATACTGCATTATATTCTGTATATAGATCTTAAATTAAATACTCACCGTTCTGAATTAAGGGTCAGAGTGAACAGTACTGTCTAGATGGAGATTTATAAATAAATAAATAAATACACCCAACAGTCACATACATAGTTCTGACCCCACACTAGGATACAAGTCCTGTGTCGTGGGTATCAGAGACTACGAGAGACTTTTCGGTCTCACAAACACCCAGACCCGAAACAAATATTTGTGGATCACACAAACATTTGTCTCGGTGCGGGGATCGAACCCGCGGCCTCTCGTTTCGCAAGCTGGTGTCTAGCCATCTGCGCCACGGGGCTGTCCTGTTTAACGTTTATGTTTAACGTAGAGCTAATATATCTCAATTTAATGTTTTCTGTAATTATTTTTTTATTGTGAAGACTCGTGTCCTATAATGCGTAAAAGTTATGAAGATTATTTGAATCATTCATTATATACTCGTATTTAATCATTGGATTTAAATATGATGCCGCTTTTTATTGCCGCTTGCGCCTCAAAATATTTAATTTAAATACTATTGTTCACTTTGGCACAGACTATTTCAATTTTTGTATTACTTAAATTTTATTTCAAATAAGCAATAATATAGCTTTAAACTGTAAAATATCATTGCAGTAGGGATTTTCAGTATGAATAGGTATTAACTTGATCAGGTGGGCAAAATAAAGTCATGAGAAAATTACAAAATATGAGAAGAAAGTTTAAAAAAATCGTGTCACCCCGAGTTAATTCAGTTACCAACCAGTCGACATAATTGTAAGAACTAATAAGGAATCGTTATCATTTTCTGGTTGGTACTAGACTTCTTAAGTCGTGATGGCCTTGAGGTTTGGGCATGCGGTCGAGAATCTCGACGGTCGCGGGTTCAAACCCCAGGCACACACCTCTGATTTTTCGAAGTTATGTGTGTATTCACAATGAATTATCACTAGCTTTAACGGTGAAGGGAAACATCGTGATAAAACCTGCACACCTAAAAGTTCTTAGGAATTTCTTAGGTGTGTGGTCCGCCAACCCGCACTAGGCCAGCGTGGTGGACTAAGGCCTAAACCCTCTCAGTTGTAGAGGAGGCCCGTGCTCAGCAGTAGGACGTATATGGGCTGATGATGATGATGACTAGACTTCACTGCAATTAGTATCAGGTGCGAAAAATAAGCCAACAGTTTTTCAATAATCATTCAAAAGAAACCAATAGCTTCGAACTAAACCGAACTGAAAGAAAAAGTATTAAAGGACCATTGCAGAAAACATTCTGCTATAAACGGAACGGTCTTGGGAAAAACAAGTATTTTTCATAAAGACATAAACAACAAACTTGAGATGGAAGTAGTTCTGAATATCGCTCGCTACGATTGTCTTTAAATTAGTACGTCCGTGCAAAAAGTTTGGGAATGGTCTTCTTAATGATGCTTAGAATCTGGATGAGACTACCACGTAACCTATAACCGTCTATTTCTAAAGCCTTATGTTATCCCTTTCAATTGTAGAGGACGCCCGTGCCCAGCAGTGAGACGTTAGGGCTGATGATGATGATGAAACAGTATGGGCCCGCCACATACTTTTTTTTTGATAGGCATACTGTTTCATAAACTTATAGTTCTATATCATAGAATGCATCACAATTTTTTTTTCTGAAGTTCATAAATCATTCTTGGTGAAGTACACAGGTCGTGATTAAGCATAGGTACCTTTCTGTCCACCACTTAGGGGAAACCTTACGTCAGTGGCGGTACTTCCATAGAAGCCCAAAAGTTTTACACGTTAATTGTGTAATGTCTAGTTTATAATTGTTTATTGTGGGGTCCGGATATTCTCATTTATATGTCAAAATGATTTGGTTAAATAAAGATTTAAAGCTTAAAAATTATTATTCGGAATTTTGAAGGGCAAACTGGGCTTGTGGGCTTCTATAGAAGTACCGCCACTGCCTTGCGTGATACATACAGCGTATATTTAGATAGTTTTTTTTTAACCAGACACATCCATCGATACGTAATTCTCAACACTATTAAAGTAAAACAATGAGCGCCCGCGCCGAAGCGAAAAAGTTTTACTATAGCTGACTACTCTTGGCCAATACGGCCTCTTTAGACCTTCGTGTGTAATACGTGTCATTAGTTCTTTTTCTTTTATATTTTTTATAAACAAGTAGTACTAAGTGACCACTGCGACGTCTTAAAGTAACAACGTCCTCGATTTACCTTCCAAACTGTAGTGCTATTTACCATGTCGACAAAGGGCTTAAATAAAAATACATATATTTTTTGGGATCCTATACGTAAAGTGGGAATGATTTTTTTTCGTGTCTACCTCATAGTGCTATCGATCATTAAATCGGTCTTTTCATAAAATTGAGAGGTTGCTAAAACGATTTTTGATTACAACTAATCCCTAATAGAAAATCATCTGTCTCAATTTTTGGCCAATATGGACGAGCGCTTCTATAAGAGAAGCATAATGATATTACCTTCGAAATGGCAACAAGTTATCGAACAAAACGGCACATATTTGACCCTAATCAGATCATTCTAACTATGGTATTAATTACCTTGAATTTCATGCAAAAATAATTGATTTATTTTTAATACACCTAATATTAAGCATACATGATAACTGTCTGTTCCTGTCTGGAAACACAAGCTAATCTAAAAATACTATATCTTATCGCATTTACCATTTTTTAACAATATTTTCTGAATATTTGTGAAGCCCAAATCGTTTCCTAATATTCTTAATACAACTCGAGATTTATACCTTAATGCGGCCGTCATGTCATTACTGTGACTGATGTTTTTTCTAATTTATCAACAACCATAGAAAAATCAACAACATTAAATCAAAACATAGTACGTTTAGTATGAATATCTAATAAAAACAAAACTAATTATATGGGCAATAAACCTGAAGTTTATCGTTGAATCACGGAAAATAACACAATGGCGGGCGATGTAAAGATTTTAACCGACTCGTAAAAATAGCATAATCGGTGGGTTCCGCTTTTAGGTCGCTGTTGAATTATAAATTTTGTCATTGGATAGAATTACTAATTTGAATGACCCTAGTTTCACTATTTATGATAATACTTTACATATTTCATCAAATTAAAATGACAGTTGTTGTTCTTTGAAACGTTTATCGAGATTCTTTGATAAATTATAATTATTAGTCTAATTTTTTACCCGAAAAAACTTTCATGAATTATGGAATTTAATGAAACAATAACCCGATCCCCGCGATCCACTACAAAACCCTTAAATAAAAAACAATAAAACATTTAATTAATCATTAAATTAATTCCACAAACGAAACCGATTAATTAGCCATAATATTAACTTCATCAATTTTGAGAAAAATAATTATTTCTCGAAAAAATTAAGGCAATAGGCTCGCCTCCTACTGCTTGGGACTTAAAAGACAGTTTGCGAAAAATGGATGCAGATATGCAAGGATGAAAACTTGAGTATGTACATACATGTACGCTAATTTTGTTACTTTAGCGAGCTAGTATAAAAAAGTAATAATAATACATCCTGTATTCAGACCATGATCGGAAACTATGGCAAGTAATAGCTAAGATGATTACAAACCCCCTGTTGTTTTAAAAAATCCCGACAAAAAATAAAAATTTAATTGTTTCATTTTTTGTCGGGATTTTTAACACCAGGCGTTTGTAATGATCTTACCTATTACCTGCCTTAGTTTCCGATCACGGTCTGAATACACCCCGCTTAACCAATGCAATGCAAACTTAAACTCAATAGTATTTCAATGATATAGGCAAAACTTTCTTGCACAATGCAAACTGTACTTATTTATCGCTATAATTAAATCTCTCACTTTACCTTGACATTTGAGGAAATTACGTCACAATCGGTACTTCCATAGAATTTACTTGATGCTCTACTTACAATCAAAAATACTTAGCCAATATTGTGTTTCAATAAAAGTATCTAAAAATAGCTTTGCACTCGTATTTCGAATGCTTTATTGTATTTTTTGTGTCATGTCTCTTTCATACCTTAACATCGATTTAATTTTAATTATCTCGGTCCTTTTAACTACTAAAGACAAAATTGTTGTAGAAATAAACCTCTGGTGACCTTTTGGTTATACAGGCGTTAGATTATTTGTGTAATACGAGTATATGACATATTTATATAAATTTAACCCAGACATTTCGCAAAACACCGTAATGTTGCAACCTCCCGCCGCATACCCGCGAAGTTCATTGCCGTGGCTAGATCGATCACGGTGGCGATAAAAACGACTTTCCATAATAGAATAGGAAGTAACAATACACTGCATTGTAGGAAGTACAGTTTAATTGTAACATTATTAAGAAACACATCGATGTATGTATGAGAAAATACATACGTACATATGTACACCCACTTTACTACACTACTATACGTTTTGCAAGTCATACATTTACTCATATACAGAACTTATAAAATTAGAAGGATGCGTAATGTTCAGAGTTACCTTGTTAAATACGAGTGCTCAAAAAGATTTCAGATAGTTCATAGTCTATTGTGTAAAAATTATATTTATCTTTCTATAACTCGTTTGAAACAATAAATAAATAATGAAAGATAAATTGATTTTCTCTCGCTATTAGATATACCTACATACGTGGCGGTCGCAGGTTCAAACCCCAGGCACACACCTCTGACTTTTCGAAGTTATGTGTGTATTCACAATTAATTATCACTTGCTATAACGGTGAAGGAAAACATCGTGATAAAACCTGCACACCTAAAAAGTTCTTAGGAATTTCTTAGTTGTGTAGTCCGCCAACCCGCACTAGGCCAGCGTGGTGGACTAAGGCCTAAACCCTCTCAGTTGTAATGGAGGCCCGTGCCCAGCAGTGGGACATATTTGGGCTGATGATGATGATGGTCTAGAATTTTTTATGCGTGATTTGTTATGACACAAATATCGGCGGTCACTGGTTTCAATTCCAATCACACATTTCGACTTTTCGAAATGATTAGCGTTTCATTATTACACTCATTTTAACGGTTGAGATAGAGAGCAGAAAGCACGCTGGTGTATGCCGCGACTAGGACTAATCTTATACTCAGAAAGGACCATGCCCAGCTGTGGAACGAATAAAAATATAGATTGATCATGATCATTAAAGTCAGAATCATAATTGTGTCTCGCTAGTTTTTTTTTTACTCATCATCATCATCATCAGCCTCTCTTACGTCCACTGCTGGACATAGGCCTCTCCTATGGCACGCCACTGGGCTCGATCTTCGGCCTTCCTCATCCAACGCTGCCAGCCATCTTGCGTATATCGTCACCCCACCTAGCCACCTAGCCAGCCTTTTTACTCCACCCTACTAAATAGTATTCAGATTACGTATTAGACTGCCTCGTGGTCTCGCGGTACAAGTATGTGCCGTGCGATCTAGAGGTCCTGGGTTCGATTCCCGGGTCGGGCAAAGTGTTATTGGGTTTTTCCATTAGGAAATTCTCGGTAACAGCACGGAGTCTGGAAATGTGCCCAAAAAACGGCAATAGGCTCGCCACCTATTACGTGGGACTGATACATACTTGGCGAAATGTGGGTGCAGAAATGCACCTCTGCCTACCCCTTCGGGGAATACAGGCGTGAGTTTATGTATTTATGTATGTATGTATGTATTACGTATTAAATGTAACTGGTAACAACTGACGCACTTGGAGTATCGAAACACACGTCTGTTATGTGTCAACGGACAATGATCCGCTACAAAAAAATGTATTTCTCCAAACAAACACAGGAAAGCACACATGTCAACAACGTTTTGTATAGTTCAAACTCAATCAAACTTTTGACGCTTGTCGGGATGAGATTTGAATTTTTATTCACTAACGATCCCTTTGTTTTGTGTTTAACACGGTGTTTTATATTTGGAACTCAATTAGCTGTTGGACCACAGGGGATTGTGTGTTCAGTGCTAGTTGGAAAACGGTGAACGCAATTTGTGTACATTCAGAACGTAATGTATATAAGTTTTCGAATTAGGAAAGTCTTTTACAAAGCCTTATTCAGGTGCCGTAGTGACCTTTAACATACTCACCTTTTTCACCTTTCTTTATCTTACATATAAAATCGTCACTATATGAGTTTTGTACATGGTACTCTATAATTTATTTTATTATATAACTGAAGCATTTGTACTAACTATAGTGTGTCTATTAAATCTGGGACTGTTTTTATAATTGGCTTTTAAACACATAAATACCAGATGATGTCTTAGACTGCCTCGTGGTCTCACGGTTCAAGTATGTGCCGTGCGATCTAGAGGTCTTGGGTTCGATTTCCGGGTCGGGCAAAGTGTTTTTCCATTAGGGTTTTTCCATTAGGAAATTCTCAGTAGTAGCACGGAGTCTGGAAATGTGCCCGAAAAACGGCAATAGGCTCGCCTCCTGTTACGTGGGACTGATACATACCTGGCGAAATGTGAGTGTAGAAATGCACCTCTGCCCACCCCATCAAGGAATACCGGCGTGAGTTTATGTATGTATGTATGTACATATTAATTATTATGTATGTCTTATACATATTGCAATTGTGAATGAGGTCCTAAAATCCATTCAAATAGGGCCGAAGTAGTCATGGCCTCGAGGTTTAGACGCGTGGTCAAGAATTTTTGCGACCGCGGGTTCAAACCCCAGGTACACACTTCTGATTTTACGATGTTTGATTTCACAATGAATTGTCACGAAAACCCAAAAACACTTTGCCCGACCTGAAAATTGAACCCGGGACCTCTAGATCGCACAGCACATACTTGAGCGGCAAGACCACGGGGCATTCTATTACAACTTGTATAGTAACACATTTTTTACATAAACTCAACAAGGTCACTTCAAAATGAAACGAGTTTAATCAATTTACCACACGCCAGTATTGAGTCTTTGTTGCCTTTACATGACACGGAAACGTTTCGCTTGAAACTATTTTTAACTTACCACCTGTGCCCTGATTTTTCACACGCGTTAACTTTTATAATTAATTTGGGAACGTTCCTTTTACCGGGATTAAAAGTGTTCTAAATGCTATTCCAGATTATATCGAAGTGCTGAATTTTATTCAGATATGTTCTGGCATGATTGCGTAGCAAAAATTAACACAACTTTTCGCATTTAATAATAATACTAAAACTCGTTATTTTTCAAACCACATAATGAACATTGGCATAAAGAAAACATCTAAAAAGTTGAGCATAAAAATCGTCGGTCTTAAGAGCGACCTCTTCCAGACAACCTTGCAAGGAGAGGAATAAACTAAATAGTACGAATGGTGCTTTAAATAATTATAAAAACCTGTACTCATTTATAGTATTGGATTTATTGTTACTTAAAATACAAGATCGTTGGTACATACATACATACATAACCTCACGCCTGTTATCCCCGAAGGGGTAGGCAGAGGTGCATTTCTGCACCCACATTTCGCCAGGTTTTGTATCAGTCCCACGTAATAGGGGGCGAGCCTATTGCCGTTATTCGGGCACATTTCCAGACTCCGTGCTGCTACTGAGAATTTCACTTTGCCCGACCCGGGAATCGAACCCAGGACCTCTAGATCGCACGGCACATACTTGTGCCGCGAGACCACGAGGCAGTCGTTGGTAAGGCGGCATAAATTCCCGCGTATCATCAAGGTTACATTAACCAGTCGTCCGAATTGCAATTAAAATACTTACTCAATGTAAAGCCAGGAATACCCACTACAGCTAAAGACTAACATTTCAATATGTAGAACATAGATATGAAAGGTGTGTTAAAAAGTGTTCTTCATCTTACTCCATAGTCCGCCAACCTCTTTCAGTTTAAGAGGTTTTTGCCCAGCAGTTGAAAGCTTATGGCGTGATATCGACAACGAATGTATCTTCCACCAGGTGCTGTTATTGGAGGCTGGCCCAGAAGAACCAGAGGTCACCAGCGTTCCTGCCTTCGCTCCAGTCCTGGGCCGCTCCAGCATCGACTGGATGTACAGAACACAGCCTGAGGAGCTGACCTGCAGGGCACAGAGAGGACAAACATGCCAGTGGTTGAGGTATGTGGTAATTATTTATAGGTCCAACCTACATACTTCAAGACTTCAGACGACAAAGAGTTCCGTGTCAAACAAATGAAGAAATGTCTTCAAAATGGGGTGGATTACTTTGAGGATTTTTGAAGGAGAGGTGTTTCAGTAATATGGTATTTCTTTAACACTGAAACAAGGCTTAATATCAAGGGGGACTCAATTTGTCTAAGGAATCCATGGTAGGACTATGAAGGGCCTTTAGCTTTAACGTATCTCAGTGTGCTTAAGAAGATCTCAAAACGATGCTGGCTTGATGTGTTCAGAGCAACTAAGGTGTGTAACAAATTATCTAGAATCGGGTATAGTAAAGTATTATCAAAAGGATATTCTGAGATGACACCAGGCGGAAAAAAAACTAGATTTGAACCAACCAACCCTAATCAAAAACATCACAAACGAACAAACGAAACGGTTGCTGTTTTAACGTTTACTTAAATAGGTATGTTGTATTCATCATCAGCCCATATACGTCCCACTGCTGGGAGTACCATTGAGAGGGTTTAAGCCTTAGTCCACCACGCTGGCCTAGTGCGGGTTGGCGGACTACACACCTATGAAATTCCTAAGAAGTTTTAGGTGTGCAGGCTTCATCACGATGTTTTCCTTCACCGTTAAAGTACGTGATTATTCATTGTGAATACACACATAACTTGGAAAAGTCAGAGGTGTGTGCCTGGGGTTTGAACCCGCGACCGTCGAGATTCTCGACCGCGTGCCCAAACCTCGAGGCCATCACGACTTCTTTATGTTGTATTACTTATTATTAAATAAATTATACATGGAATGCAGAAATAAAATTTATTACTTTAGATCGTTCTATATTTACTGTGGACATATGTTTTGTATTGTTGAAACAGTTGTAGTTATAATACATTTTGGAGAAATAAATTTCATTACAATGTACCAGCTGACATTTTAAAATAAGATACATTTTATCTTATTTATTTACGAGATCAAGTTATGTCTTAATGAATATCATGAAGCCGACACAAAAGTTTATTCTAGCGATAGATAAAACTTCTAATTTTTCGTCAGTAACAACCTTCAACCGTACGCGTAAATTTTACCGCAATCGTACAGAAAGATAATGTTATTTTATAAGTAGACAATAGAAATATAATATATAAGCAGTGATGGCCTCGAGGTTTAGGCGCGCGGTTGTGTATTTCGGCGGTCGCAGGTTCAAACCCCAGGCACACACCTCTGACTTTTCGAAGTTATGTGTGTATTCACAATGAATTATCACTTGCTTTAACGGTGAAGGAAAACATCGTGATAAAACCTGCACACCTAAAAGTTCTTAGGAATTTCTTAGGTGTGTAGTCCGCCAACCCGCACTAGGCCAGCGTGGTGGACTAAGGCCTAAACCCTCTCAGTTGTAGAGGAGGCCCGTGCCCAGCAGTGGGACGTATTTGGGCTGATGATGATGATGATGAATAGAAATATTCCTTTAAAATAAATTAGGGCAAACTATAACAATAATTAAGCCAGTCATCTAGGAAGAGAGAAAACAAAACGTCAACAGAAGCCAAAAACCTCTTTCTGATTTATTTAACCCAGTTTCTGTCACGGTCAGAAATAATGCTGCGTTAACAACAATATTACAATGGAGAGAGTTTAATCTGTCAAGGCTTCTGTAACAAATATCGGAATTTGCGGCCTCGTTACGGTTATGCTGGGCGTCCATTGAAGACTTAGCGAATGTTGAACACAACATGCTACTTGAAAAGTATTCAAATCGACCGCAATCTGTTGTGATTTCATAGCGAACTACTTAATGGACGCTTACCTTAAGTCGAGCGTTGCTAATTTTCGCCTTCATAATGTTTTTAGGTCAAGTTGTGTAATTAGTCTCAACAATTAGCTCAAGAGCTCTAAGAGATTATTGATGAAAGCAACTTTCGTGGATTTCATTCTTTTATTAGTTTAACTTACATTAAAAAAGGAAATTAAAATACATTCGTTCCTGTAAAATAAATCACATATTTCTAACGTGTTTTCAATAAAAATAGAGACAACAGATAAAAATAGGAAATACTCATTCACACCCATATCTCCAGTACTAGGATCTGTAAGGCATTTTCGACTAGAGATAGCCATAATCTCCGATCGTCAGCCGACTCAAAATTGTATCGCGCTGCACTCACAATCTATCAGGGCACTGACTTTGCCAGTACAAAAAAGCTTCAGAGCAATCTCAACGTAACGTAAGTACTTTTCAACGGCACCTCTTTCTTACCATAATGCGCATAAAAAATTTACGGCTGCCTAAGTAAACTGTGGTTTCAATGAAGTTTTTTTCACATTTCATAACTTCTACACGTGTTGATCCATTATCCTCATACATTTTACGATGTACAACACAAGGCACTTACGCCCAAACGACTCTCGCTCCACTTAATGACGTGCCTCGCTGAATGTTACGCCTTTGAAGAGTTTAATAAAATTGACATAAATTGTGACGTCAACGCCAAGGTCAACGGGCTGCGATTTGAGACGGTTTAATAGACTTGCTTGTATTGCGACTGTGAAAGTTAAATAATCGTTAAATATTATGCATTGAATGATAATGGACGAGTTGGAAATAACATACAATAATCAAATATCATTTCAAAAACGGACAAGTAAAAAACTCCCATCACCGAGATGATATATTGTATATAAATATACAAATTAATGAAGCAAAAGAAGGGCGTAAGGATCATTCCTTCTGGAATTAAATAACCTTTTTTGAATCTCAAATACCCTTATGTGATATAGGAGTGAGTATGTATATATGTATATAAATAATAATAAATAAATACACCCAACAGTCACATACATAGTTCTGATCCCACACTAAGTACAAGTCTTGTGTCGTGGGTATCAGAAACTACGAGAGACTTTTCGGTCTCACATACACCCAGACCCGAAACAAATATTTGTGGATCACACAAACATTTGTCTCAGTGCGGGGATCGAACCCGCGGCCTCTCGTTTCGCAAGCTGGTGTCTAGCCAACTGCGCCACGGGGCTGTCGTATGTGTACTATGTGTACATATTTTTGGATGTAACAAAGTAAATTTTAAGATGTGTTTTGTATGATAGGGCAGGATAGCCTGAAGAGAAGAGTCTGAGAAATGACCAAGCGGAAAACAGACTATCCAAATTTTTTCCAAAAAAGTTTTTTTATGAATGTAAACCTGGTAGAAAACTTATTTTCAATGTCTGAACAATGACACATTAAATGCTTTAGACATTATAATTAACAAATTTTGTTCTAAAACAGTCACTTTGTGTACGGCACACAATTCTGTCATACCTGTCATTAACCTCAACTTTGCTTACATTTCGCAACTTGTTCCGGTGCGTATTGCATTAAATGTCGACATATCTAGCTCAGATGTTGTTATTATACCTTCATAATGACAGAAAACGTAAAAAAATCAGTTGTATTTAGAACTTCAATCAAAGCATTAACACAACGACTAATGTTGAAAATTGTAAATACTACGAAGTTCGACAGCGTCATAAAGAACAAGGCTTTAGTGACACACGAGAAGTGTACAAATACATACTAAAAAAGTTGCTGCCAGGGAATGAGTAAGCAAAAATGAAGAACTGAAAAATAAATAAAGAATGAATCAAACTTTTATTAGACAACAGCAAAGATACGATCGTCAGTAAAAGATGAACTACAATCGCTTCGGAAGGTATTTTTGCTGTGCAGTAGAAAAGGAGCAAGAAACTTCCTACCTAATACAAAATATATTTTATTTATTTATTTTTATTTATTTAATAAACTTTATTGTACACTATACAAGGATAAATAACATACAACTTAAAAGATATATAGTTACAACAGGCGGTCTTATCGCTAGCTGCGATTTCTTCCAGACAACCCACTGGAATGAAAAGTTGTAGTTGTGGAAGCTGTCTTCAGAAATACATATAAATAATATACATATATATACACGCATAAATACATACATACATACATACACATTCATTATATATTCATTATATATTTTTAATTATAATTTTTGTTACCGATAAAATTCTTATGTTTTGAATGTATTGTTAGAAAAGTATTGAGCATTTACATTACTCATACTATTACATATTATATAAATTAACAGTTATAACGTCACCATTAAAGATTTATCTGACTTTGGAAAAACCACATAATTTATTTTATTTTTTATCCCATTATTTCAGATTCCGTTTTTATGTATTTCATTATTTTTTTAAATGAATTAACATGTATTTGAGAACTTTCAGGATTCTATTATTTTAGAAGAAGGCGAACGATGGTGTTTGTATTTAAATCAATTTTTTTCTTATACTTCGCTATATTGCGAAGCCATTGCTTATTTCAATGTACATACAGTAATGCTTTAATAACCTGCATTTTTATCACAATAGTGTGAAGATTTTAAATATTTCAATACTCAAAATTTAATAAATTTTGATTACATCATTTATTCTAAGAGAATTGAGATTCGATCTGTTAAAAATAAGAAAGGTACTCACAGTGTCAATTTCAAAAATTTTACTTCTGTTAAATTCTTCTTCTAAATAATCTTTACACCATTACATCCATGATAGATGTTATCTTTGCTAAATGCATTGCTTTTTGATGTAAAAAAATGCTAAGACATCGCTTAACAATAAAAGGAACTATGTATGAAGAGATATATAAACATTTCTATCTTCTACAGCGGTCGAGTGATGGGCGGTTCAAGTTCAACGAATTATTTGGTATATATGAGAGGTAATAAGCGGGACTACGATGACTGGGCTGCTCTTGGCAATGATGGTTGGAGTTTTAAGGAAGTACGTAATATTGTACATAATCATACAAACTAGGGGATCAAAATCATATTATGTTCTTTTTCCATTTATTCCACTTAACTGAATGTTAATTTAATTGCTGTGTCTGTTATTGCGAATGTGATGCTGAAAAATATATTATAGCTCCTATATTTACAAGCTTAGCATACGGTCCTTAAATTATAAATGGAGGAATTGCAGAATGCATAGCTAAACTGTAACCAAATGCATTGCTTATTAAAAAACCCTTGCATTTTAATCCTAAATTGCAAATATTTGGTCCTTTGCTTTTTTATTTTTCATAATATTTCAACGGCCGATACTAGGTGAGTATTGTTATATTATTTATTTAATAATTTCCGGAATTAACAATAAAATATAACCTTGATGGTAAGAAAAATTAAATTTAAAAATAATCTCCCATAAATTCCACATCACGTGGAAAGTTGGACAGAATCGAATTATTTTATTTGCACTACAAAAATATCCTTATTTGTACAGCTTAACAACTTTATGCAAATGTTTAAAGGTGTTGAGAGAAAGCCAATTTAATGAATACTTTAAAAGCAAACGTTAATAACAATACCGATAATTTTTTTTCAGGTGTTGCCATATTTTAAGAAATCGGAAAATAATGAAAATGTTGAATCAAAAGACGTGAAATATCATGGAATTGGAGGTCCATTGAATGTCGAACGAATGTCTTACGCAGATAAAAATGTCGGTATGCTAGTTGACGCGTTCAATGAAACGGGTATGCCTTTAGTTGATTTTAACGGTGAAAATCAATTAGGAACTATGGTCACTCAAACTACTACGCGCAGGGGTAAAAGAGTATCAACCAACGCTGCCTTCATTCGTCCAATTAGACATATAAGATCGAATCTCATCGTAAGAACAAATGCCCAAGTCACCAAAATTATAATCGAACCATACACCAACAAAGCATGTGGTGTTAAATACATTAGAAATGGTATATGGCGGGAAGTAAGGGCAAAAAAAGAAATTATCATATCCGCAGGCTCATTGAACTCTCCCAAGATACTTATGCTTTCTGGAATAGGACCCAAACACGATCTAGAAGAACTAGGCATTCCTGTAATTAAAGATCTAGAAGTTGGTCAAAACTTACAAGATCATGCTACTACTGATGCAATGTTGATGGCTTTAACAAATGATACATCTACAATTCTACACGGAGAAGAATTGCTACATCGAGTCAGAGATTATTTTAAAACTAGAAGCAAAAATGACCCGCTATCTGCCACAGGACCTTTACAGCTAACTGCATTTTACCGAACAGAGTTTGCTCCCAGAGACAAAACTGTGCCTGACATTCAGTTTCATTTTGATGGAAGAAACTTGAGGGAATTCTACTCCGATCCGACAACCTACTTGGCTACTGGAGTTTTACCTTTGTCGTTTTATGACAGCATAAATGTGAGGCCAATCCTTCTGTTGCCAGAAAGTAGAGGATATCTTACTTTAAACAAAACTCATCCTGTATTCGGCCAGCCTTTGATATACCCAAGATTCTTTACAATACAAAAAGACATGGATACATTAGTAGCAGCGTTGAAATTCATCACTAAATTGGAAAATACAAAGGCGTTCAGAGATAATGGGGTGAAATTTGTAAGGAAACCAGTGAAAGCTTGTTCGAAATACCAGTGGGGAACTGATAAATACTTCGAATGTTTGTTCATTAGTTATACTACTACGATATTCCATCCTTCAGGGACTTGTAAGATGGGACCTGTTCGTGACAGCAACGCAGTCGTCAGCCCGAGACTTAAAGTCTATGGAATTGAGAATTTACGAGTTGCTGATAACTCAATCATGCCAAATATAGTTCGCGGGAACACAAACGCTCCGGCAATCATGATAGGAGAAAAAGCTGCCGACATGATTAAAGAGGATTGGAAGAAGGACATCAACTTTAATAATTGCTAGTATAATATATTAAATATTTATTTAGTTAGGTAGCTACAATTAGATGTTCCGGGAGAATAAACATAATTGTGTCATATTTTATTGTTTCTTTAATTTACGACTAACATATTGGTATTATATTTGGCTGCTTTGTACTTCGAAAATTGTTTTAAATATTGCATTAATATTTTTCTACAAAAGTTGACGTTAAAAGAAGAATGCATTCAAAAAATATTATAAACAATATAATTAGTTCGGCATCGTAATGCAAACTGTATCGTTCTATATAACTTAAAATACGATGTATAAATAAAATGATACAACAGTTAAATATAGTTTATCTTTCATTACTATCAGCAGCGGATCTTAAAGACACGTCGGTGAGTTAATGAGGAAATTACAGCACAGTTACAACACCTATTGCAAATTATTACTAAACACACGTTACAGGGAATAATCAGCTATTTTGCTATAAGTCTGTACAAAATCATTCAGTTTACTCAGCTTCTAAAACGCAAGTTTTTTTTTTAATTGCTTACGAAAATAACCAAATTAAAAATTTTGATTTCTTTCACAGAATATGAGCTACCTCTATTCCTACAAAACAAACGTTTTTCAAAATAGCTGATTCTAAATCTCAGCAGCATTAACACCAACCATTATTATCGCAACATGGAAATAGCACACCAAAATAGAAACATGAAAAATTTCTAATATTGTTTAATGAACTTCACAGCTACACGAAATATTGTATAAGTATGGGTGTAGAATGTAGATTTAAATTCGAATATATTAAGCATTATTTATTTATTTTTTGAATTTTATTATTCTTGTATTTTTGTGTTTAATAGGTATCTTATGTACTTTTTATATCTTTTTTAAACTTCGTGTCTAAGAATACAGTACCGTTTGCGATTTGTAAACTTTGTATTGGGTGTGTTGGTTTATTTTACTGTCTATTTATTTTATTGTAATGTGTTTTATATAGTATTATATGTAGGAATGCGTTTTTAGAATAATTTTGTATCTTAACAGTAATTAAAAGCTAATTCAACGTTAAACATATTTGAAATGAAATGAAATGAAATTGCTTTAATGAAATGAAATTGCTTTATTTGGTCACGTAGGCAATCAAATAGCACTTATGACAAGTCAATACAGAAAAGAAAAATCTTTATTTACAAATTATACAAATTACACATTATACTATTATATATATATTCACGGTTTTTTTATAATTTATTTTTAGTTTTCATCAGGAAATACATAAAATCTTATTATTATTATTTTAAAGTAAATAACGAGATGGACCCTGTGTATTTCCGAAACGTCACGTATTATTTTAATGGTAGGTACCACCGGATCCAAACGCGACCCTGACTGAGAAGACATTAGATTTAAATATAAGTGGGGTTCAACTGCTAGTTAAAAATTTATTATACCTACTAGGTGTGAATTAGTTTGGTGATATAATTAATTCACATTTAATAAGCTCACAAAAAAATTAATTGCTTTTAAAATTTACAATGTCAAAAAATAGGAACAAGAACTTTTAATATGTTTATCGTTGAATTTTATATGAAGTAGTGTTAGACTAAAACTTAGGTATAAAATATACTACAAACTAAAATAAAACTCATTTCTAATTCTAGGGGTAAGACCATGGGAGGATCCAGCGCAATTAACTACATGGTATACATCAGAGGCAATAGAAGAGATTATGATGAATGGGCAGAACTTGGAAATCACGGATGGAGTTATAGAGAGGTTAGTAATTTTGTTATTCTGCTGTCACACTTTCCTGCATACTATCTACATATCTGTAATTCTATAAAAGCCAATTAACATCCTAATTCAAGGCATAGGCCTCCTCTTCCACTAAGTATGGTTAGGCTTTAGTTCACACCACTGGCCTATAGGGACCGTTCAAGTATTTCGTAAGCAAATATTTCAAAATTATTAATTTATTTAGACGTAAAAGCATAACAGACATATCTTACTAATATTATAAACGCGAAAGTTTGTATGTATGGAGGTCTGGATGTTTGTTGCTCTTTCACGCAAAAACTACCGAATGGATTTCAATGAAAGTTTACAATAATATAGCTTATACATCAGAATAACACATAGGCTATATATTTTTAAGATAGTGTTGTGAATTGTCCAAAATATAACGATAATTGTCAAGTAAGTCCGGAAAAACTGCATCTGCAAGCTATTCTTGCGTACGCTGCAAAAACTGTAGAGTTTACACGTATATAATGTATAAGAGAAATGTTTATCTTAATAAGTCCTACAACAAAGTCCGCGACAGCATATAACTATCTTTAAAATTACGAGGAATATGGTAAAAACAACAATTTCATTTTCTCATATATTAACTGTTTTACCTAATTTCCTGTCAAACATTTTATGTTTATCCCGTCAATACGGTTAATGGTCCCCTCAAATTAAAGAACGTATTTAAATAAAGGTTTTGAATCGACAACATATATCCACAATATTCAAACAATTGCGTATTTTTCATTTTAAAAATGCAGAATAATCAGTAATGAAAAATGAGTGACATATTTATTAGTTGTCAAAAATGTATGCGAGCGTTCAGAAATTTATTTTTAAACTCCTTGGTTGTATCTGGTTTAAAATTTACAAACGAATGCAGGCTCGGTAGTCATCACGCTTCGTAATCTAAATAATGATTTCACTGATCCCTTTGATTTTAGCATATATTGTCAATGCGAAAGTAACACTACTGTGTTATACTTTCACGCCTAAAATATTTGAGTTATTTGGATGATTTTTATTATGGATAAAAACGGAAACATAAAAAGGGACATAGGTTACTTTTTTTTAATTCATTAAGTGTAATTTGGGCACTTGGGAGACGTTTAATAGATTTACTTATTATCTTTCTGCACCCAACCCTGAAGTCTATGCGGACGGAGTCGCGGGAAAAAGCTAGTAGTTACATATATGTACATAGTAACAGTCGTCTACACGTCGTTTCATCATTCTAGCTTCAAAAATCACGAATTTTCACACAAACTTTAACCCCTATTCTTTTTTTACCGCCTTAAACGTATTTTTTTTTACAAAATTTTAATGTCATATTTATTTATATCTAATCAACAGCCTAAAAAATAAGTTTCAAGCTTCTAGCTTTCAAAATGACAATACTTCCATACAACCTTTCATCTCCCCTTTCAAATTAAATCGGTTCTGTAGTTTTAGCAGGAAAGCGAGACAGACAGACAGACAGACAGAGTTACTTTCGCATTTATAATATTAATATATAGTAATATATAGTAATATATAGTAAGGATAATGTTTTCCTTCAACAGCGTTCAACTTTATGAGCGTACAATACGCAAATAAAGTTTGAAAAGACGGTAAAGACAAAATAAAATAATAACAAATAATATTATAATTTCCAGGTCCTGCCATATTTCATGAAATCTGAAAACAATCAAGACATCGAATCGCATGATAAAAGATACCACAGCGTAGGCGGACCGATGAACATCGAGAGATTCCCCTACATCGATATAAACACAATGATGCTTGTCGAAGCTTTTAAGGAAAAAGGTCTTCCCATAACGGACCTTAATGCTGAAAACCAAATGGGTACCGATATAGTACAATCTACTTCTAAGGATGGAAGAAGAGAATCCGTTAATGTAGCTTATATAAGACCTATACGGTATAAACGACCAAATATAGACGTCATTAGTGGAGCTCACGTTACAAAAATATTGATAGATCCCACAACAAAAACAGCATATGGAGTCACATATATTAGAAATGGAAAAATCTATACTGCACATGCGAAAAGAGAAGTCATTCTAAGTGCGGGAGCTATCAACTCGCCTAAACTATTGATGTTGTCTGGAATAGGACCTAAATATCACTTAGAGAGTTTACATATTCCCGTTATATCAGATTTAGCTGTAGGGCACAATTTACAAGACCATGTAACCACAGACGGTTTGATAATCGGTTTGTCGAATAAAACATCAACTATGGTTAACGGACGGCAACTAATCGGAGAAATATATAATTATTATAAGCAAGAACCAAAGAAAGATGGTCCATTAGCAGTGTCAGGAACACTTAGTGGAACAGCATTCATAAAATCTCCATATTCTTATGAAAATGTTCCAGATATACAATTCCATTTCGATGGGCGAAATGTTAAAGAATTTTACTCAGATCCTACCACTTACTTAGCTTCAAATGTATTTCCTTTAGCATTCTATGATGGGCTCGCCGCAAGACCTTTACTACTAAGCCCAAAAAGCCGAGGTTATATTTTACTAAACAACACTGATCCAGTTTATGGTCCGCCATTGATTTACAGCGGTTTCTTCACTCGAAGAGAAGACGTTGATATTTTAGTAGCTGGTCTCAAATTTGCTGTGAGTCTTGAAGAGACAGACGCGTTCAAGGAGAGTGGAGCTCGCTTCGTAAAAGTACCAGTGGAGGCGTGTTCTGGGTATAGATGGGGTAGTGACGAGTATTTCGTCTGCTTATTAACTCATTATACTTCAACTATATACCATCCAGTAGGCACTTGCAAGATGGGACCTCACAGTGATATTAATGCAGTGGTAGATCCAAGATTACGGGTATATGGTGTTAATAAATTAAGAGTAGTAGATGCTTCTGTAATGCCATCAATAGTCAGGGGTAATACGAATGCTCCTACTATCATGATAGCTGAAAAAGCCTCTGATATGATAAAAGAGGATTGGTTGTCACATTAATTTAATAGTCTTTAGTTTTCTACACCATTTTGGGGAGTGTTTTTTGCACTTTTATTTTATGCCTTATAATAAAATAGATTTGCAACTATGTCTTATATTAGAATATAATGTTTTTTTTTTAATTTTTGTTATTTTGTTTTGTATTTTTTTCATCATTATCTGTTTTCGCAACGATTATTATTCTCGTATCAAATTTTTGCTTTACATAGTTTAGAAATACTAACTGCCTGACCACCTTTTTATTTGGAATATTCGCAAGAAATGAAACAAATACTTGGTGTGCAGCAGTCTATTTTTATATATCTATTTCTTTCGTCAAAATGGTATTTTTTTGTATTCTAATCACTTTTTCAAATATGAATTGCAAATACTTTTCAAATAATATTTTTCTTAATTAATACTCCAAGTTTTCTCAGAAACAAAATATTAACAACAGTATTTAATAATTAAATTATTATTATTAAAAAAACAAAAATTAAATGAAGTGTTTAAAATAAAATATTATACAAAATTGTTTATATTTATATGAAATCACGTTGGCGTAAATGATGCGTGCATAGAATGTGTTAAACCAAAAATGCTCTTGTAGTAATTTATAATAAACTTTTTTATGTTTATAAACATGGGTTTTATTTGGTTTGTGTCATTTATGACCTTGTTCAAATGAAGATTATATTGGACTCATTACATATTTAAACAAGATTTTGTATCATTGGATCAACATCCACATGTTTCTGTATGTTCTACATACGTATATGTTTTGAGAAAGAAAAGAGGTTTTTATTTGAGACACACATACTTATTAATCTTCTACTAAAAACTGAATTATATTCATAGATTTACCATACTATTGGGTTTATATAAATAAAAAAGTCAAAGAAAAAACACAAAGTGAAAGAAACAATTGTCTACTTTCATAGCAATTACAAGTAAAATATATTCACATCAGCAATTATAAAACCCGACAAGTAGTATTAATTTACATATTCGATCAGCTTGAAATGTAAGTCACGTGTACATATAATTTATGTAAGTAAATATCTTTTATTAATATAAGTTTATTTCCACATACTGTTCCATCATTTTCTCGCATTCGTGACACAAAAATGTCGTTTAATTACTGGACTCCGCCTAACATATCCGAAATATGTCAGGAAACCGGAGTTTCTTTGACTCAATGTTCACCATTAAGCTTCTTATATTTATATTATGTCACCCAATTATTTGGCAGTTCTGTCGATTTACGAACCAACCAAACTAATGGGCACAACGACGAAAATGATAATCTATCTTATTCTGATAGATCATCACTGATTCCACCATCAAATGTAGATGAAAATGATGCAAACGAAGCAGGATATCTTCAAGGTTGTAAAGACAAAGCTGTTAATGAAACACATGCTGAGGCTTGGAGTAAGGAAGAAGCAGAAGAATATGATTTCATCGTTGTTGGAGCCGGTTCTGGTGGTTGTGTCGTCGCGAGCCGGTTATCAGAAGTCAAGCATTGGAAGGTATTTAATAGTTATATTTAACTCCTTATATTTTTTTTACAGAATAAAAAAGCAGTGATGGCCTCGAGGTTTAGGTGATCTAACGCCAGGCATACACCTCTGACTTTTCGAAGTTATGTGTGTTTAGAGTGAACTAAAGTGAAAGAAGACATCGTGAGAAAAAATGCACACCAAAAAGTTCATAATAATTTCTTGTTACCCGCACAAGGCCAGCGTGGTGGACTAAGGCCTTAACCCCTCGCAATTGTAGAGGAGGCTTGTGCCCAGCAGTAGGACGAATATGGGATCATATAGACAGATTAGCGTTTGCTCGCGACTTCGTCCGCGTAGACTACAGGGTTGGCCTACGTCATAGTAGCTTTATGCATGCAAAGTCTCAGCCCGATCGGTTCAAAATAGACAAAGTTTCATACAAACTTTCATCCCCTATTTTATCCCCTTGGGGGTAGAATTAATCAAAATCCTTTCTTAGCGTATGCCTACGTCACAACATCTACCTGCATGCCAAATTTCAGCCCGATCCGTCCAGTGGTTTGGGCTGTGCGTTGATAGAACACTATGTCAGTGAGTCACCTTTGAGTTATATATATTTAGAAGATTGATAGAAAGTTATAACACCATACCTGACGATAATATCTCTTACGCAATGTCTACAGATATGGTGATTACCATTCGCGAGCATGCGTCAAAGGTACAATAGCGGTACAAAGTAAACGTCTATTATTACAACAGATATTTCATAGAAAACACAATTAAATAGAAAAATATATATTTTTTAAATTATGTAAACAAGTTTTCTTCAATGATATGCAATGCACTGCTATCTAATTTTGTTTATGTAAAATTATGTACGTATTACGCTTTCAAATATGAATGAATTTAAGAAACGCGTTTAGTTACGTCGTCGTCGTGGCCCATAAACGTCCCACGGCTGTGCACTGGCCTTCTCCACTATAACAGTAATATCTTAATAAGTAACTTGGTTTATCGATGTTTAAAATTTTGTGCCGATTTTAATTTTCGCTCTGAATCCAATTTAATTAACAGCCATAATACAGCACATACAGTCAAAATATGTTACGTTTTCTTAAAGGTTCTACTGCTAGAGGCGGGCCCTGAGGAACCAGACGTAACAAGTGTACCCGGTTTCATTCCCACTGATCTAGGAACCAACATTGACTGGAACTATAATACCCAGCCCGAAGAACTCACTTGTAGATCTTTAAGAGACCAATCCTGCGCCTGGTTCCGGTATGAATACTAAAATTACCAACTCAAATACATCAGCCACTTATTTTATAAATACACCACGAGAAATATCTTTTAAACATTTTTTTTTCAATTTTATTTCGTTAAGCTCGCTTGAAGTAATAAAAAATATAAGTGTTTTATTATGTTGGTTAATTTTGGACATTGGTATATAGTAGCAAACGAATTATTACAACAAAATGTCCAAAAAAGACATTATATTTGATAAAACAACTCTAAGCTGTTTTAAAAAAGCTTGCACAGTTATCAAGAAATGATATTTATAAGTACTACCATTAAAAAACTTGTTATTATGTTTCAGAGGAAAAACCATGGGAGGATGCACTGCAGTGAACTTTTTGGTGTATATGAGGGGAAATAAAATAGATTACGACAAATGGGCAGAACTTGGAAACTCTGGGTGGAGTTACGATGAGGTATGGTTCAAATGACAAGAGTATAAATTTACTTAATTTTATTTTTTTTTTCAGCCTAACGTATATTGACAAAATGCGATGTCAAAGAACATTAGGGATTCATGCAAGCAACCACATCGGGAAATGGCAATGAACTGGACTTTGTGCATGTAGAATCAAAAATCATTTAACCTAGCCTTAGCAGTCGGAAATTCTCGACCTGGAATGTCCAACCATGAAAAAAATGTTAAAGCTAAATTTTCTTCGTAATATGACTGTTCTAATAATAGACATCAAATATTTCAGGTATTACCCTACTTCAAGAAAGGCGAAAACAATCAAAACATCGAATCACTTGATACAGAATACCACGGCGTCGGGGGACCTATGAATGTTGAAAGATTTCCTTACACAGACCCTAACACCAATATTATTGTTCAAGCATTTCAAGAAAAGGGGCTTCCTAAAATAGATCTAACTGGCGAACATCAACTAGGAACTAATATAGCTCAAAGTACTTCTAAAAATGGCAAAAGAATGTCAGCGAACGTTGCATATATAAGACCTATTAGACATAAACGACCTAATCTGGTTATTAAAACCGAAGCTTTGGTGACTAAAATACTCATTGATCCCGAAACAAAAGTAACGTATGGAGTACAATATATCAAGGATGGAAAAAAGCATATAGCTCATGCTAAGAAAGAAGTAGTACTCAGTGCAGGAAGTATAAACTCCCCACAAGTATTAATGGTATCCGGAATAGGTCCAAAAGTATATTTAGAAAGTCTTAATATTCCTGTGATATCCAACTTATCAGTTGGCAGAAATTTACAAGATCATCCAACTACAACCGCTTTGATTCTTCAGGTAACAAAGACGTCCACTCAAGTCAGCGTGAGACAGATAATAAACGAAGTTTTCAAGTATTACAGACAAGAAACCAAGAAAAGTGGACCACTTAGTGCAACGGGTACTGCAAGTGCTATAGCGTTCATCAAAACGAAGTATGCCAAAGAAGACGCCCCAGACATACAGTTCCATTTTGATGGGCGGAATGTACGAGACTTCTATTCAAATCCATCTGCTTATACTGCAACTAATATTCTACCTCTATCTTTCTATACCGGGTTACTGACAAGGCCGATACTGCTGACACCTAAAAGCCGTGGTTTTATATTACTTAATGAGACCGATCCGATATTCAGCGCACCTCTAATATACCCCAGATTCTTTACTGAAAAAGAAGACTTAGATGTTTTGATAGAAGCTACCAAATTTGTTTTAAAATTAGAGGAGACGGAAGCATTTAAATCAAATGGAATAAGTTTTGTAAAGGAACCAGTGGAAGGCTGTACAGATTATGAATGGGGAAGTGATGAATATTTCTCTTGTTTGTACACTCATTACACCACTACTATCTATCACCCTTCTGGGACATGTAAGATGGGGCCTGAAAGCGACAAAGAAGCTGTAGTTGATCCTAAGTTAAGGGTTTATGGAGTTCAAAGGTTAAGAGTAGCTGATATGTCCATAATGCCGCTTATCGTTAGAGGAAACACCAACGCACCAACAATGATGATAGGTGAAAAGGTATCCGATATGATCAAAGAAGAATGGCTGACTTGTAATTAATTTCTGTGTATCGATTTATTTGTAAAAAAAATGAAAACTGTCTGAAAAAAAAAACAATTTGTTTTTATATCGTCATTGTCAATAAATACAGAATTTGTTAAATAAATTTGAGTTGTTTCTTATATAAAGCAACGTAGTTCTATCTTTACTACTACATATCTTCACTGTATTGACCACTCCCATCCCCATACTATCTGCTTCCGTGGTTATTTGAGATGGCAGTGTGTACGAAAAGCATACAGAGCTAATAAGATTTGGCAAACTTGCGAAGCCTGGACTAGCCATCAGTTTTATATATTTCCAAGATTAATAAATATTAATATTTTAATTTTTATTTGGCCCTATCCAACCACACACCTGCCACTGTAACTCCTGTGCTCCAGGATTGACAGCGACGCGAACAGTATTGACACCGAGCACTGAAATTCCGCAACGAAATTCGTCATAAATGAGATGTAATGGAGGAGTTGTATATAATACCAATAATAAATACACAATCCCACTGCAACTATTTAGGTTGTATGCAGTACATGTAACTTTTGGTAATGGAACCAGATTCGGTAGATATCGGCTTCAAATTTAAAAAAGCACAAAAATATACCTATATCCTTAGCCAAAATATGGTTTTATTTTATGATTCGCTCTTTTTTGGATATATTCAGAACAATTACAATTAAAATATAAAGCAAAAATATAGTACACGATCCAAAATAATTTCCACTAATAATTAAAACATAAAATTGAAGTACTAAACGACTAATCAGACAAGAAAGAGATAAATTAAATTATACAAAAACAAATAACATTTTTACAATATTACCTAAACTAAACTATCACTTACTTACACTATAAAAAAAGATTTTTTTATAATTATTAAGCGACCCAAAAAATATATCAATATCGGATAAATGTATATTACCTATAATATTATTAGTCGACCTGCGAACAAACATGTTAGATCCATAATTAGTTCGAGGTATTGTGGATTGAAACGCATTTTTTTTACGCCCAGAGATACTAGGACGCTTAAACAATATTCGACTAAGGAGTTGTGGAGAATCAATGTGGCTATTAACTATTTTATAAAGAAACAATTGGTCTCTTATTCGTCTATGGGTTGCAAGAGAAAAATTCACTAAATTTTGCAGTTTCTCTTGGTTAGCAGGATATCTCAAATGTTACATGTTGGCAATAGGTACATAAATTATTAAGGTCATTCTGTAACTGAATCATCATCATCATCATCAGCCCAAATACGTCCCACTGCTGGGCACGGGCCTCCTCTACAACTGAGAGGGTTTAGGCCTTTAGGGGTTAAGGGGTTGAGGGTTTAG
Source organism: Hemaris fuciformis (assembly GCA_907164795.1). Classification (NCBI taxonomy): domain Eukaryota; kingdom Metazoa; phylum Arthropoda; class Insecta; order Lepidoptera; family Sphingidae; genus Hemaris; species Hemaris fuciformis. The sequence goes on from OU015454.1 coordinate 6,884,295, forward strand.
GGGTTGCCCACCACGCTGGCCTAGTGCGTGTTGGCGGACTACACACCTAAGAAATTCCTAAGAACTTTTAGGAGTGCAGGTTTTATCACGATGTTTTCTTTCACCGTTAAAGCAAGTGATAATTCATTGTGAATACACACATAACTTCGAAAAGTCAGAGGTGTGTGCCTGGGGTTTGAACCTGCGACCGCCGAAATTCTCGACCTCGAGGGCATCACTGCTCAAGAGAACCATGTTATTCGTTTATCATAAACGGCCGAACAAGTGGAAAGATTTTGTCATAAATATGCGTTCGAATACTTTCGGAATAGTAGGTACTAATTTCAGATATTGTTCGGTAATTTTCAATATTATGTTTTTCCCCATTTTTGAAGATAGGCACAACAAATGACCTCTTCCATGTAGTTGGCATTACACCAGAGTGTAATGACTGTTTAAATAAAAAATGCAAAGGGCAGCTAAAATTTTCCCAGCAATCACGTAGAAAAAATGGAGGTATACCTACCATCCGGACCAGCTTCTTTGGTAACATCATGAGATTTAAGATATTTAGCAACGGTGCCAACTTCACAGAAGAAATATCGCAAGAGGTGTGTGTACTGTAATTATAAATCATAGTATGTACTAGGAGTATTTTTGATAGTTTGAAATGCAGAGCTGAAATGACTATTAAAAAGGTTACAAATTGTCTTCCCATACGTAGTGTTTTTAAAAATAAACTATTATTCATATCACCAGTTCTGTTTTTGAATTTCACAAATTTCCAAAACTGTTTGCTACAATTTATTATATTATTTACAGAGTAAATAATGAAAATATTAAAACATTTAACTCTTAGGATTTTTGTTCATAATATTCATCAGGAGGCTGAAGAATAATATTAAATTGAAACAGCTGCTAAGTGTTACCTATTATTTTATTAAGAATATTGAAAAATAAGTTGTTACTAAGACAAATAAGCCTTGAGAAAAATTTTCACAGTGAAATGTTTCCGGGTTTTATTATGCAGAAATTTATTTATTTTAATATAATGAACCAAAATGTATGCTTAATAATTATTCATCGTTTGGCGGAATAATACAGGCACCAGTATAAATATAATCGGTCGATGTGGCGGCAAATAGTAAAACGAAATACGTAAATTAATTATTTTAATTATAATAGAAATAAATAATGAAACAAGATCTTTTTAGTTTTTTAAAACGTAAATTATCAAAATTTTTGAGCCTCTTTTCATTTTTGTTTAATTTTTTAATTAAATATGCCCAACAGTCACATACATAGTTCTGATCCCACACTAAGATACAAGTCCTGTGTCGTGGGTATCAGAAACTACGAGAGACTTTTCGGTCTCACATACACCCAGACCCGAAACAAATATTTGTGGATCACACAAACATTTGTCTCGGTGCGGGGATCGAACCCGCGGCCTCTCGTTTCGCAAGCTGGTGTCTAGCCAACTGCGCCACGGGGCTGTCAAATAGAACCAATATTGTTTTATATGTGACTTGTGAGTCGCTAAGATGAAGGAATGCTAAAAAATATTGTTAATGATAAAGTGTGGATTAAAGTGAAAGACTCTTAGGCCGAAAGAGGTTTGATAATGCGCGATATTTTTTTTTAAATAGTCAAAAGTCGATTGCCCAGCGGATGTTCAAAGATTCAAAGTGCCTTAACTCTTTAACCAGTCAACATATTACAAAAATATTTGATACACTAATCAAACACAGGTATCAGTTGTACATACACGAATATTACTGAAATCTAAAATATCGTCCGCTTCGCGTGAAATGCACCTAAGCCTCATGCTACCTCTCTATCTCGTTCATCCTTTTCTAATTCATCATCATCATTATCAGCCTAAGGAAGTCCACTGCTGAACATAGGCCTCCCCCAATGACTTCCATAGTGACCTGTTGGAGGCAGCCTGCATCCAGCGACGACCCGCGACCTTCACCAGGTCTTTCTAATCACTAACAAAAAAATCCTTCCATCTGCTAAGATTATAAAAACGAAAAGCACTTAAAACAAACTGCTTTTCATAAAACTCTAAGTATTAGAGTTTATAAGTACATTATAAATCCGAATGCATCAGATAAGTATTAAAACTATAAAGGCGAGGATATTTATTTTGAACGCCGCGAACCACAATATAAATAAGAAAGTGGGGCACATTCCAAATCTTACAGCTATTGTAGGCAAAGTGAAACAAGAAAGTTTCCAACAAAGAACAACGGAATAATATCTCCCGCTGACTCATCTGTGCGAAGGCAGATACTTTGGGGCCTTTAAACACGCATTTTACAAACAGTCTCGTATAATTTATTCAATACTAAGCGTCTTAGATTGGTCCATTTCATCATCAGTCCATATACGTCCCACTGCTGGGCACGGGCCTCCTCTACAACTGAGAGGGTTTAGGCCTTAGTCCACCACGCTGGCCTAGTGCAGGTTGGCGGACATGTAAATTACATACAAATATACTGACACCTGTATAATTTCTGCACTCACGTTTAGTCAATTTTGTACTAAGTCCTTCTTTATTTGCTTTGACAGCCCCGTGGTGCAGTTAACTAACCAACTTACTAACTGGAGACTAATCACCAGGTTGCAAAACGAGAGGCAGCGGACTCGATCCACGCACCGAGACAAATGTTTGTGTGATCCAAAAATATTTGTTTCGGGTCTGGGTGTTTGTGAGACCGAAAAGTCTCTCGTAGTTTCTTATACCCACGACACAAAACTCGTATCTTAGTGTGGGGTGAGAATGATGTATGCGACTGTTGGATGTATTTATTAACTAGCTTTTGCCCGCGACTCCGTCCGCGTAGACTACAGGGTTGGGTTCAGAAAGAAAATAAGTTGTAGTCTATTTTATTCCACAGAGACCCATTTATGACCATACCAAAAATCGTTCACATCGGTCAAATGATTAAGGCGTGAAAGCGTAACAGTCATTTAGTTATTTTCTCATTTATAACATATTAAGGGTTTTTTTTTAAACTTTTAATATAATTCCTATATTGTGTATATATATATATCATATATATGATGTAATGATGTAATAAAAGCTATATAATAAAGTTTCATCATTCTAGCTTCAAAAATGACTAATTTCCATACAAACTCATCCCCTATTTTTATTTTACTCCCTTGAGGTATTTTTTTTACATACTTTGAATGTCATATTTATTTATATCTAATCAACAGCCTAAAAAATAAGTTTCAAGTTTCTAGCTTTAAAACGACAATACTTCCATACAACCTTTCATCCCCCCTTTCAACCCCTTAAAACCCCTTTTCCGCAATAAAAAGTAGCCTATGTTCTTTCTCAGGCTCCAAACTATCTGTGTACCAAATTTCATTTAAATTGGTTCAGTAGTTTTAGCAGGAAAGCGAGACAGACAGACAGACAGAGTTCCAATCGCATTTATAATATTAGTAAGGATTATAGGGCACAAGCCTATTACCGTTTTTAGAGACATTTCCAGGCTCTGGGCTAGTACTAAAATATAATAATAAAGAACCAAACGCAAACTTCAGTTAAACAAGCAGTGGCCCGCCAAAATCCGCTTGCTTCGGGCCCTAGTCAAAGACACATCTGCCGTAAGTACACGCCCATTATCTGCTACTATAAACCTCTGAGACACAAACAATCGGTCCTCACTGTACCCACAGCTATCATAGCCAGTTAAGGTTGACCCCTTCGGTAAGAACCTAACTCTCTGTATCAAGACAGTTGAGTTAAAAAATACAATGTGTTTAGGATGTTTGTGGTACAATGACAATTAATTATTCTTGTTAAAAATAATCTCGTGTTAATCTCAGTGTTCACGGGCTCAAATCGCTGACGACTCAACTGACTTAAAAAGTGTGAATGAATTATCACGCACTTTAACGGCAAAGAAAAACATCTTAAGAAAACCTGCACCTCTTAAAAGTTATTATCTGCAGGGGAGGCGCGTGCCCAGAATTGGGACATCATCATCATCATCATCATCAGCCCATATACGTCCTACTGCCTGTGAAACTGAGAGGGTTTAGGCTTTAGTCCACCACGCTGGCCTAATGCGGGGAGGCGAACTACATACCTAAGAAATTCCTACGAATTTTTAGGTGGACCGGTTTCATCACGATGTTTTCCTTCACCGTTAAAGTACATGATAATTGTTTGTGAATACACACATAACTTTGATTCGAATTGGGCCATATGTATATAATATAAATACATACAAGTACAGGCTTGCATACTATTAGGGACACACCGATTGAATCGATAGATGGTTGAATCCAATTTACATTGTGTTTTGTATAGAAGATTGTATATAATATAGTATTGTATATAATAATGAATCTCAGGCAGCCGTAAATGTGACGTCATCAATCATTACAGATTTTTTCCCATAATAGTAACGATTTTAAATTGCGATTTCTCCAGATAAGAAATTAAAAGGTGTTTTTGTTTTGTGCCTATTTCGATTATAAACGTCATGAATTGTTTCTCGTTTTGTCGACATACATACATAAACTCACGCCTGTATTCCCCGAAGGGGTAGGCAGCGGTTGTTCCGTCCGCCTGACGGCGTGAACAAATAAGAACAGAAATTCAAGATTACAATCGATTTATTAAAAAATAAATTAAAAAAAAACTATATTTATGACTACACCCAGGGTGTGGATTCTTGGCACACGAAAGCCTTCTGGTCTTAATAAACCCTATGTGCACTGGGGACTTAACTTTGGTCTTTCGATCCCGTGACGCGTGGGGGGGTCTTCGGTGATACTTCGGAAGGCCCTCAGCCGCAGAGGTCAGCTGAAGTCGATGGGCAGAAGCGTTGCCTGTGGGTACAGTCCGTACTAGCACATGCAGCTGTCGTTCACAAAACGTACTGTGACTTGCAGCTCGTAGCTCCTAACCCATACGGTGGACGTGCAGCTCGTAGTTCTCAATCCGAGCGGTGGACCCCCAGTTTCCTGGAACGCGTAGAAACGACACTTGTAGCGCGAAAGATCCGACACCCAGGCACTAGACGAGATCAGGAATGGGCGTCGGCATCTTTCGCGAAGCAATTAAAAAAATAGCGGAATGGAGTGGCGACATTTAGGACCAGTTGCAAAAAAAATATTTAAACGAAATATAGTTATAATTCAAATGCCAATATAATTAATAATTATTATTTAAATTACCCAACCCAGGATCAAACCACAACTGTTATGCCGGACGATCACCATTCCATGACGCGATGAGTACAAAAGAAATAATTACACTTAAACTTCTACACAAGTACAGGTAGTTACATTTGAATACGAGTGAAGCAATGACCTTTGAAATTTAATTCGCCGGTACATCGAGAAATTTCTCTTATCTTAACATCACGCTAATCTAGAAAATAAATCTCACAGCTATGTGTTTATATTACATTATATGAACTAATAAGAGGAAATATAGTTTATGTATAACATTACAACAATTATAAAAATTAACTGGCTTTAAAATCTAAACAAACTAATACAAATTTTCGGTGACAATTTTTAATAGAATACTGATTACACAAACTAAAAGCTTATTATTTACAAGTATGTATTTAAATTTAGAATTTTATGAACAAAAATATATATTTTAGGATATAAAGTTCTTATTAAGATAACACACAAGCCACCGATATTAATTATAACATACGCGTGGAATACACAGTGGGAATTAATTATCGCGGCCATATTGATTTGGACTAAATTAATATTAGGTATAATAGAATGTTAATGAAGAAAAATACCGCGGCGAAACATATTTAAAACTTATCGGAAAGATTAAAAAGATAAGGTTATATTTTACCAATTTTGAGATACTCGCTGCCACATTTCGTTACGTTGTTATACCACTATTAAGAATTATATATAGCCATAGCAATTTTTACAGTATTAAAAGGTTGAAGAAATCACTTGTTGAATAGTAATCAAATTAATCCAGACACGAAAAATTAGTTAACAGCAACCAAGCCAATATTGGAATTAATTATATTAACTTACCAAGGGGGTTGAAAATGATGCAATCCGCTTTTAATTTCCTTTTCTTTTTTATATTTTAGTATAGCACTGGTTTTACTACTTTTCAAATATGCGGACAATTAATCACAAATACGAATCACATATAGTTGTCGTGCGGACTCTCTGGCGTCGAAATTTCTGATTCTCTCTCCGCGAATTCGTTCTTATACCCGACCCGATGGTCGGCACTATTTCCTTCCTGAGGCGACAATGCGTACTGCCAGATTCTAGATTGTTCCGTATGACATGAGACAGAGATATGGAAAGAACGGTACAACCGAAGCACGTCACACCACGATTACCCTCTATATTTTTGTAAATCCCTGTGGGACTGAGATAGCAATTATAGAAACGAGCGAGATGGAATCATTCGCAGGAAGTTGAACTGTCGACCGCTATTGTATTTTTTCTCGAAATTTCTGACTGTGGCGTTTGCTATCCGATGTTCTAGAAAGAATTTGATTTCCGGCACCGACGAATACCTTATATGGTCGTTGTGATGATATCACTAGTTAAAGCACGCGGCTTCCATTCAATTATAACAACTGGTTATTTGTTTGTTTGTATGTAGTTATTATTTGTATTTATTTTATGTTTTTAAAACTTGTTACAACGTAACACGGTGCATTTCTGCACCCACATTTCGCCAAGTATGTATCAGTCCCACGTAATAGGGAGCGAGCCTATTGCAGTTTTTCGGGCACATTTCCAGACTCCGTGCTGTTACCGAGAATTTCCTAATGGAAAAACCCAATAACACTTTTCCCGACCCGGGAATCGAACCCAGGACCTCTAGATCGCACGGCACATACTTGTACCGCGAGACCACGAGGCAGTCGTTTTGTCGGAATCCCAAATTGCCGGTATTAATGTTGAGGTGCGTCTCTCATGCAAATTTCCGCTTTCCCTAACTAAGTTCATTATGATTACTGCCTCTGACGATGTTAAACTCTAACTGATACCGTTGATTTGTAACTGACTGGAAAATGAGAGAATGTGCGTTCGATTTTTACACAATGACTTGTATGTTTGTCGCAATATTTGTAATAAAAAGGTTTCTCGTAATTTCTGGTCACATTATAAGACTTGAATTTTAAACAGAAGTAAACACCATTTATATGACTTTTGGGTGTATATATTTTATACATAGAATACTTATGTATATACGCGCCTGAGGAGTTACATTAAAAAATTGTTTTTAATTGCATGCAAATAATAAATTACAATAAATATTTAATATTAATAATTATTTAATAATATTTAGTATTAACTATATTAAATAATAATATTTTAATTTATACCAATATATAATACATAGCACGTAGGCAACTGCAACCAGTTACTTCTGTGTTACAGTAATGCGCGCACATCTTAAAATTTCACTTTCAACATTTTTTCATAACGTGCCCAAAGAATTATAACTTCGAAAAAAAAGAAGCCTTTCATCTTTCCCAGGGTCTTAACTACATCCTTACTAAATTCATTAAATTAGATACATTGTTTTTGAGTTTTTCCATAACAAACAAATTACTTATAATGTTTTATAAATCTGGTACTACATATGAAGCCTCGAACAAAACAATGCAAAGCATTATCGAAGCCCGAGAGGTCTACATAAATTGTATACGTATAAATTTTACAACGCCATTGACTTTAAACTTCATCAAAGAGCTATAAATAAACAGACTCGGCTCCAAACCAAATGAGACCGTTGAAACGAACCTACTTACTTTGTTAATTGATACTTGACTGAGATAAAGCGATTACGATGAAAGTTTTTCGTAGCTCTACAATTTCTAATGGAATGGATTATTCTACGATAGTATGAGATGTATGAACTATGTACATACATTTACGCTTGTATCCGCAAAGGAATAAGTCGACGTATTTTTCTACAACGTTTTAAAACTATCTTTAAAGTCATATTTAATAAAAGGCGATAGGCTATTGAAAGGTGCTTTTGAATATTTAGGCGCGTGGGGTGTCGAGGCAATACCTCGGCTGGCATAGGTTCAAATCTGAGGCTCTGGATTTCCGAAGTTTTTTTAGGATTAATAAAAAAAGCTTGTTAACAGCGGACGAAAGCGACAAAACCTATACGTAGTTGCTAAGACGCACATCTGCATACCCGTAAAGACCTAGAGATTCTCGACCGCGCGCCTAAACCTCAAGGTCATCACTACTATCTAGTACGAGTATCTAATGAACTAATTAATTATCACATACTTTAATGTCGAAAGAAAATAACGTGAGGAAATCTTTTTTTTATCCAGGGGAAATCTGATTATGGCTCTACTTCCCGCCAGCCCTGGAGGGTGGGGGGGGAGTGTATGTCGGGTTCACCGGCCTTAATAGGGCCTTAATTTATTACGTGTATAGTCCATCAAAACCGCACTACGTTAGCGTGATGGACTAAGGCCTAAAGCCATCAGGACACAGATGTGAATGTGGTGCACTGATCATTGTACCCTATGTCGGTCAAGTCAAATATGCTTACTAAATAAAGTATCAAATGACGCACACCACCAACTCAACGACAAATACGACACAAGACACGCGTACATACACACACTTAACAAACTCTGTATACTTACGAGTATACGTATGTATAAGTTGATCATTCTTGTTTTTTTTGGTCTCGACGGGAAAGCTGTTTATGGCTCTACTTCCCGCCAGCCCAGGGGGAAGGGGGACGGAAAGCGTATGTCGGGATCACCGGTCTTCCAGCCCGGCGCGCGGTGACGTCATATCCGCGCAGATGTTATTGCCGGGCTGGGCCTCGGCCGTCTCGGAGTTGTAGGGGGCGCAGTAGCACCCCCACTAGCTTGGTTCGGGCGCCCCAGTTGTGGATGAGCCGTGGTGGGATTCTAACGCCCCCTTGCCACAGGGGAGAAGTTGATCATTCCTGCAATAAAAGAGTCAGTCAGTTATGCATTCAGTCGGGTCATGCATTCCTTCGTCTCGACTCCAGTAAGTGTTTCATTTAAACCAATCCTCAAGCACACTTTGGTGAACACACACATTGGTGAATCCGACGTGATCCTGAACACTCACATTAATCTTACACAGAATCTTTACACCAACCGAAACTACAATGCCACTATTTAAATAAGCATTTTTACAAAACAATACGACCGCAACGTGTATCGCACGTATAAATATCGCACACCTGACGCACTCACGTTTTACGAGCGCAATAATATCACAATTTACAAAGGAAAACTTTGAAATTTTACGCGCAACTAGATTGTTGGGAAGCCTTAATGTCGCCCAAGTGAGTCGTGCTTCTCGCCTTGTATCTTTATGAGTGTATTATTTATATTTTGTAATTAAATCTCGAAGGCAGCTTTTGAATTTTTCAACTATGCTCGCTAGTTTCATTTATATTTATAACTTGGACGGGAATCTCTCGGGTGCAATTAGAGCGGTTGCAACACTGTAGGTGGTTTTGGAGTGAAACAGGTGCGATGGGTTAGCGTGGGTGTTTTGTGAGTTGGTATATTACGTATGTATAAGGCTATCCATCACGCTATTTGGGACAATTTTTAAGACGTGATGGCCTCGAGGTTTGGGCACGCGGTCGAGAAACTCGACGGTCGCGGGTTCAAACCCCAGGTACACACCGCTGACTTTTCGAAGTTATGTGTGTATTTGAATTATTGTGTGCTTTAACGGAATAAGAAAACATCGTGAGGAAACCTGCACACCTAAAAGTTCTTAGGGATTTCTTAGGTGTGTAGTCCGCCAACCTGCACTAGGCCAGCGTGGTAGACCAAGGCCTAAACTTTCTAGGATATAGAGGAGGTCCGTGCCCAGCAGTGGGACGTATATGGGCTGATGAAGATGATGATGATAATAATACATACCTGGCGAAATTTGGGTACAGAATTGTACCTTTGCGTATCCCTTCATATAATACAAGCATTAGGTTATGTATGAATGTAAAAACGAAACGAAAACTGAGAAGTCTAGAAAATAATCATAAGCGGAAGAGTTAAGTAACCAGGTAAATATATACACATACAACAGCTTATACCGGAGATATAAATGAGAAAGCATGGTGCGCCGCCGTACAAAGAACCCCCACAATGGAACTCTAAGACATTTTCAATACCCTCGGCAATTTCCACGCTCGCATTCTCAAAAGTTCGTATCAGTTTTTGTCGTCAATAACGAAGCAGTAAATCGCCAGTCTTGGAGCGAGATAAAACAAAACACTACACACGTCGAGCAACCGTGCGCTATCCCTAATTGTGCTCTTGTTAAAGTACAGCTGGGAGTTGGGATGTGCGGATACGGCATTTTACGAGCATTTACTCTCTGAGACAGAATTTTACGAACTTTAACTCTGATTATGTGACTCTTTGGTCCCGCGGAATTGGTATCGCGTGGGATTAATAGTTGAGAGTTTTTCTTTTAGGAAATTCTCTGTAGCAACATGCAGCAGCGGTACTTCCATAGAAACCCAAAAATGTTAAATGTGTAATGTCTAGTTTATAATTATTATTTATTGTGGGGTCAGCGTATTCTCATTTATGTCAAATTGCTTTTGTTAAATAAGGGTTTAAAGCTTAAATATTATTATTCAGAATTTTGCAAGGCAACTGGGCTTTTGGGCTTCTATAGAAGTACCGCCACTTTATCTGAATGTTTCAAGATTGCATTTCCCGTCCATTACACAAAATATAACTGGATCTGTAAGACGTGATGGCCTCGAGGTTAAGGCGCGCAGTTGAGTCAAAAATCTCAGCAGTCGCGGGTTCTAACCCCAGGCACACATCTCTGCCTTTTCGAAATTATGTGTGAAGTCACAATGAACTTACTTTAACGGTGAAGGAAAACATCGTGAGACAACCTGCTCACATTAAAGTTCTTTGGATTTTTTAGGTGTGTAGTCCGTCAACCAAACCTAGACCAGCGTGGTGGACTAAGGTCTAAACCCTCTCAGTTATAGAAGAGGCCCGTGCCCAACATTTAGACACATATGGGCTGATGATTATAAGTGCATCTATAAAGAAATAACCTACAATTAGTGGCGGTACTTACATAGAAGCCCAAAAGCTTTAAATTATAATTGTGTAATGACTAGTTTATAATTGTTTATTGTTGGGTCAGGATATTCTCATTTATATGTCAAATTACTTTTATTTAAAACCTTCAGATTATTATTCGGAATTTTGTAAGGCAAGCTGGGGTTTTGGGCTTCTATGGAAGTACGGCCGCTGCCTACAATCAATAAAGCATTACCGATACTACCACATCCAGACAAAATAGATCTTATTGTGCGGAGTGGAGCGTGCTCTGATTTATGTTTTGCCGCCACGTCACGTAGCTCCTTCAAAATAAAGAACCGTTGTTAATCTACCGCCTGGCTGCTAATTCACCGGTATTATTTTTTTAAGATTTCCACGGGTGTGTTAAAGTAGTATTGATTTTTACCGCTGATAGAAGAGTTTTCACTTCATGTCTGTGATGTAAACTTGTAAAAAGAGCAGCGCAATAGTTTTTTGCCTCTTCTTTCTTTGATAAATTAAAACATTTTTATTTATTCTTCATCATCAGCCCATTCAGCTTCATAATACGTCCCACTGCTGGGCACGGGCCACCTCTACAACTGATGGGATTGAGGCCTTAGTCCACCACGCTGGCCTATTGCGGCTTGGCGGACTACAAACCTAAGACATTTCTAAAATATTTTAGGTGTGCAAGTTTCATCACGATGTTTTCCTTCACCGTTACAGTACGCGATAATTATTTGTGAATACACACAAACTTTGAAAAATCAGAGGTGTGTGCCTGGGGTTTGAACCCGCGTGCGTCGATATTCTCGACCGCGCGTGAGATTTTAAACCTCGAGGCCATCACGACTTTTGTTTGTGATGTAAACTTGTAAAAAGGGCAACACAAAAGTATTTTGCCTCTTCTTTCTTTGATAAATTAAAACATTTTTATTTATTTTAATTACATATTTATTTACACTTTATATAGAACAATGATAATATGAATACAATGATGATAAAATGTATAATTATTATTTATGTATTTAATCGGTCACATTTCCGAAAAATATCCTAATCGAAAACCCCAATAACAGTCCTCCCCGGAAATCGAATCCGGGACCTCTATAACGCGGGACCAACGAGATATAACCTTGCTAACATAATCACTAATTAAAGAGAGACGTGGTACATAGTGTGCCCAATATATAAGACTGGTAACAAAAAAAGCCCTGAAAACTACAGGCCTATATCCTTACTGAGCATATTTTCAAAAATCCTAGAAAAGCTAATAAACAAAAGGATAACAAACTTTTTAGAAGAAAATTCCGTACTTTCAAATCGACAATTCGGGTTCAGACGAGGCAAATCGACGGCAGAAGCAAGTGAACTTTTGACGAACATTGTTTCTCGACACACAGACCAGGGACGACGATGTGTTGGAGTTTTTTTAGATCTTACTAGAGCCTTTGATACTATTTCAATTCCAATTCTTCTTCGAAAATTGGAAAGAGTAGGTATAAGAGGCAAGGGTTACGATTGGTTCTCCAGTTACCTCAGCAACAGACGACAACGCCTTAGAATTGATCACCTTTTAAGTGAAGGGGAGAAAATAAACTTTGGTGTGCCTCAAGGCAGTATACTTGGACCAACCCTATTTACGCTTTATATAGACGACCTCCTAAAATTGGATATTCCAAACGCAGATATCATCTGCTACGCGGACGATACAGTTATATTATTTCATGGCAAAGACTGGAGTGACGTATATGCAAGGTGTGAATCGGGAATGAGAACAATAAAGCATTGGCTGGACGCAAATCTACTTACTTTAAATATAAAAAAATCAAAATTCATTTCCTTTAGAAAGACATTAGCCACGGAGATACCGACCCGTAAATTAGTAATTCACGAATACACATGTAATGAATCCAATATAAATAATTGCTCATGCAACATGATAGATCCTGTGGACGAAATAAAATATTTAGGAATAACTATAGACCAGCACCTCTCCTTTCAGCCACATATAAGAAACCTGGCGAAGCGAGTCCGTAAACAAATTTATGTGATGAAGTTATTACGACACTGCGCTTCGAACGATGTAAAAAGACTTGTTTACCTTGCCTTATGCCAACCACTGCTGCAATACTGCATTAATGTGTGGGGAGGTGCCGCTAAAACACACCTACTAGGCCTAGAGAGAGTCCAGCGGGCCGTATTAAAAACAATGCTGAATAAGCCTTTCCGCTTCCCTACCGAAAAGTTATACGCAGAAACTTCATTATTAAGTGTTCGCAAACTTTTCATTATGAATGTCGTAATAAAAATTAATGCTCAAAATCGCAGTAATGTGCCCGCACTACATAAAATGCGTATACCAAAGATTCCCATTCCTGCAACAAAATCTGTTTTTGCACAACGACATCCATACAGTATTCAGCCCCGAATTTATAATATTATGCTAAAAATATATAATTTTCTAAATTGCACTCAGTATGAAACAAAATCCAAACTGCAAAGCTTGCTAACTAAAATGACGTATGACCAAACTGAAGATATGTTTAAAATTATTCATTGAATATAATAAATTAACACACACTCACACATGCACACACACAAACACACACACGCACACACACACACATATAATATAGATACATATTTAAATTACCTGTTTGTTGTGTTTTGTTTTGTTGATTTTTTTTTATTTTTTTTTTATTATTCTATTTCATGTTTTTTGTTAACATATTTTAAAGATGATTTAACTGTGTCACTTTTAATTGATTTGTCATAAGCTAATGTATTATGTAATTCTGGTAATGTAAATAAACAGGGACCCAAGACACGGGCTTGCCTATATTGGGACCTGTCGATACTCAAAAATGTAATATGTCTTATGAAATAAATTTCATTTCATTTCATTTCATTTCGGTATATACGGCAGCTGAAATATCTGCCTATGACATCTGTATATGGACCCTGACTAGGAGTTGGGTCAAATATTAACTTATCTACTAGTTGCTTCGGATGGGATGGGACATAAACTTAAGGAGGTTATTACATACATACATAACCTCAAGCCGGTACTCCCCGAAACGGTGGGCATTTCTGCTCCCAGATTTCGCCAGATATGTGTCATCATCATCAGCCCATATACGTGTCACTGCTGGGCGCGGGCCTTCTCTACCATTGAGAGGGTTTAGGCATTGGTCCACCACGCTGGCCTAGTGCGGGTTAGCGGACTACACATCTAAGAACTTTCAGGTGTGCAGGTTTCATCACGATGTTTTCCTTTCCCGGTAAAGTAAGTGATAATTCATTGTGAAGGTATGTGTTAGTTGATAGGGGGCGATCCTATTGCCGTTTTTCGGGTACATTTCCAGACTCCGTGCTGCTACTGAGTATTTCTCAAAGGAAAAACTGTATAACACTTTTTCCGACCCAGGAATCGGACCCAGGTTCTCTAAATCGTAGGAGATAAGCATTTTATCATACATATTTATATTAAAATGTATGATTGTTACCCTTACAAGTCTTAAATGGTGTACGTCAGTTTTCAACTATGACGTTGGAGCATAATATTAACTAGTTACAGCAATGGTCTCTTGTAGGTCCTGATACACGACCCAAGAATGGGATCTAAGTATGGTATCAAAACTATAAATAAATAAATCCACCCAGCAGGCATATATGTACATAGTTGTGATCCCACACTAGGATACAAGTCCTGTGTCGTAGGTATCAGAAACTACGAGTGACGTTTCGGTCTCACAAACACCCAACACATACTTGTGGATCACACAAACATTTGTCTCGGTGCGGGGATCGAACCCTCGGCCTCTCGTTTCGCAAGGTATCTAGCCAATTGCGCCACGCGGCTGTCTATTATGAGTGATTGTTCGGTGTATTTTATATGAGAATGTTTTAAATATGGCTGATTATAAAAAGAGGAAAGGGGATCACTCGGGTTTTACGATCGCTCCATTAGTATACCGAAGCCCAACAAAACTATAAAAAAAAAAATCCCGCAAAAATATTCAACTTAATCTGAAAATACTCATAGTGAAGTGAACCTCTCCATTAGCGCGTTTTTATGGATGTGTGAATTCAGTTTTAATGGATTTTACCTCTTTTTACCCAAATTCACGGAGGTTTTATGAAGACTATTTTAATAGTAGTATTATTTGCTTTGATCTAAGTTAAAGGTTAATCGACCCATTTACGTCCCATTGTTGGGCAAAGGACCAAAGATCTGCTCTATAACTGTGAATATTGGGCTTCAGTCAACTACCCTGGCCAAGTGAGAATTTCCAAATGGAAAACCCCTGTAATACTTTACCCGACCCGGGAATCTAACCCGGGACGTCTAGATCGCACGGCACAATGTGCAAAGAGACGAAAAGGCAGTCAAGTTGTTCCCAAACCCCTGAAAGATTATGACGTATACCACAAAGGCTTAGTAGTAACGCGTGTCTGACGGAGCGGGGCGTCGGCAAATTGCTCGGAAGTTCGTTCCTTGCGAGTTCATCAAACACACAAAACTTAATGGATTACATGCCTTGTTCCTCTGTTTGACTGATGGCTTTGTGAGATCTCACGTATGAGTCCACAAATGGAAATGCAAGTTAAATATAGATTGGCCAGCTGTTGCACTTCGGGCGGGTGGAATTTGGTTATAGTTTTAACGCGGAAACATACCTTCTCTTGTAAACCAAGAGTTGTGTAATTTAGTCATTGTAATACTAGACATAAGTCAGCGAAAGTCCAATAAAAAATGGTTCAGCTGTTTAGGAGATAATCTCTCATAGTCGGAGAAAATTTTTTTTTTAGGTTTCCGTACCTTAAAAGGGATAAAGCCAATTTTGTTTTTAATGTTTGTTTATCATCGATGAGGTTAAATTTCACACACACACACACACACACACACACACACATACATATTCGTGGTGGCCGCATCAAATGGCCGGGTTATAAAGTGGGTTAAGTACGCAATTTGACTCGTTGAAGGAAATGAGTGGGGTGCAATTAGTTCTCTGTGTAATCTGTACATAGATGGAATTGGCCTGAGATCGTCTTTTGTATTGTCGAATACTTGCGTCTGTATTGTCGAACGGTGTAGAATGCACGTTTTACCAGCTGTTGTTAAGGCAATCTTGTTGTAGTGGCGGTGCTTTCATAGAAGCACAAAAACGTTACACGTTACTTGTGTAATGTCTAGTTTATAACTATTTATTGTGGGGTCACGATATTCTCATTTATATGTCAAATTGCTCTTGTTAAATAAAGATTTAAATATTATTATTCAGAATTTTGTAAGACGAGCTGGGCTTTTGGGCTTCTATGGAACCGCCACTGATATATATTACATATATCTAACATAGTGCGGAGAACCGATGGCCGATGGGGCCAAAAGGTTCTCGAGTAGAGGCCACGTACCGGAAAGCGCAGCGTAGGACGTCCACCCACAAGATGGTCCGACGACCTGGTGAAGGTCGCGGGTCGTCGCTGGATGCAGGCTGCCTCCAACAGGTCACTATGAAAGTCATTGGATGAGGCCTATGTTCAGCAGTGGACTTCCTTAGGCTGATAATGATGATGAAAATGACATATTTCTAATAATTATAAAGCTAGTAAAACAATAAACAAGTATATAAGGCGTAATTTTGTATACATTCTAACTTACCTGCATTAAACTGGTGTAAGCTCTAAATCCTCGCGTGTGCCGGACAGACGTACCTACTGTTTACTTGCACCTTCCGGTCTAGACCGAACTGTCTTAATTGTCTGTCTGATGTTAGACTGTTTCTATTTCTAAGTAAAGCTGCATTTAAATTCATTGGTTTTTGTCATGGTAGAACCCATGATTCAGGGAAATTTTCTAGCATAAATGTTTTATTGGCATTAAAGTATAAATAAGAACGACAGTCTCGTTTATACCACGGTATAAGAGTGCAATGTAGGATCAAGTACCCGACTAGAAAAAACATAAGGCGCAACCAGATCATGTATCTGGACCCGATCAGGATAGAATGAGGCATGCCAGATCCGGCAAGCCCTATCAGGACCAGGTCTGGTCCAGATAAGGATAGCCTGATGTTAAATGTAATCAAGTATGGTAAGGCATACTGGATCAGGGCCAGATCTGGTCCAGATAAGGATAGCTTGATGTTAAATATAATCAAGTATGGTTAGGCATACTGGATCAGGACCAGGTCTGGTCCAGATAAGGATAGCCTGATGTTAAATGTAATCAAGTATGGTAAGGCATACTGGATCAGGACCAGGTCTGGTCCAGATAAGGATAGCCTGATGTTAAATGTAATCAAGTATGGTAAGGCATACTGGATCAGGGCCAGGTCTGGTCCAGATAAGGATAGCCTGATGTAAAATATAATCAAGTATGGTAAGGCATACTGGATCAGGACCAGGTCTGGTCCAGATAAGGATAGCCTGATGTTAAATGTAATCAAGTATGGTAAGGCATACTGGATCAGGACCAGGTCTGGTCCAGAAATGTAATTTAATATACAAATGTAGGCTTATCAAAAAAAAAATAAACTAAAGAGTTATTAAAATATTTTGTGTACGTACCTAGGTAATACCTATAACAAAAATATGTGTATCAAACATACATACATACATACATAAACTCACGCCTGTATTCCCCGAAGGGGTAGGCAGAGGTGCATTTCTGCACCCACATTTCGCCAGGCATGTATCAGTCCCACGTAATAGGGGGCGAGCCTATTGCCGTTTTTCGGGCACATTTCCAGACTCCGGGCTGTTACTGAGAATTTCCTAATGGAAAAACCCAATAACACTTTGCCCGACCCGGGAATCGAACCCAGGACCTCTAGATCCCACGGCACATACTTGTACCGCGAGACCACGAGGCAGTCATCAAACGTAAATAAATATCCTGATATCTAAGTGTGTTGTGCATTAAATATAAAATTACATTGAATTGTATTCAATAAATAAAAAATTACAAAAATATTAATATAAACACAACATGGGGTGTATAATATATTAGTGATAGCGCGTGACGTCATGAAACAACATGTCGGAACTCAGTGTTCCCAACTTAGGGGTTTTCCCCCTAAATTTGGGGGGAAAAAATGTGGACTGGGATTTTTTTAGGGGCTTTATATTTTTAGGGGTATTTTTGGGGATTAATCCATCCCCTAAATGCTAAGTTTCTTTAATGTCAACATGTATGATTTCAATAGTTTGAACCAGAATAAAATGAAATAATATTTGACGTATGAAATAATTTATAAATAAAGACTATTAAACAATATTGCAGAATATAATTTTGTTTTTTTTTTGTTTTACAAAATGTTATTTAGATAATTATTAGAAAAAATGCAAACAGTCGAAAAATTATAATACAAGTGAGATTCGAACCTACGACCTCGGCTTTACGCGCCACGCTCACATCCAATTTTTTCTAATTCGTAATGCTAATAGCTAATAAAATTAGAATTGGAATGCCTAACAAGAATGTGTGATATATATATATTTTTTAGGGGGTTTTCAAATAATTGTGGCGATTTTAGGGGTTTTTGACTTTACATTTAGGGATAAATATTTTTGGGAGTTGGTAACCCTGTCGGAACTTGTTCACAGTGTAGTTGAAGTGTTTATCATTTAAATTTAAAGACTTTTGTGTCATAAAAAAGCATTATTGAATGTATCACTAATTATACTTTTTATATTACTTAAAATTGTATGTCGATTAGTATATTAATGTAAATAATGTAGGTGAAGATTAAATAAGTTCAATACAAATACCTAATCACCTTAACAGTACATAGTTAAAGAATAATTAATATATTGTATGTTAAACAAAAAAAAGTGTATCAAGTACTATAAACCTATATCTAGACATTTACTCAGTGTGTATGTGTAAAAAATACGAACTTGTGGACTAAACTAACTAAATACAAATTTATGTGTTGTGTGTAAAGCGGCCCCTAGACCTACAACAACATTGTACAATACATTTTATTGTACCTACAATAAGATTGAAAGGTGTTTTGCAGCCAAAGGATCAATTATATTGCACAAAAATACGAACTGCTCAATGTTTTCGTGTTCAGTTGGAGCATCATATTCCAACAAGATGCAGCTGCAGCTGAGGTGTTATTGCTAATGGCTAAACATAAACGTAAACAAACACGTCGCTGGTGTAAAGAGTGGTACAAGAAAAGGCAGAAATACACTCAAAGAGTTGAATCTTTTCTTCACATCATCTTTGCTTGCCCGTGAAAACATCTCTGCAGTATATTTTTTTAAGGCGTTCATGATATTCTGTGCTCTTGACATTCCATAGAGATGATAGTTCTCTCTCCTTTACTTTTAGATTCTCTTTTCCCGCCATTTCTGCGCTCGCGTGTGTTCTCCACGTCAGGATGAAGCAGAGGCTAAAATAAAAAATATTGCGCAATACTGGCCCTACATGATGCAATGGAAAAATATGGTACAATAAAAATTAAAGTCGCTCAAACTTTTGTTCCATCATTGCGCAATCTTCAATATTTAGCCTAATCAATCAATTATATTGCACAATTCGAAATATTGCGCAATATAATTGATCGTCTAGGGGCCGCCTAAAGCTTCGTTTTTAAGTTTAATTTCGTAAAACATTCAAGGTTAGTAAAAAATCATTGAAAAAATACATTACAATTCTTTGCTATTTTTAAAATAATTTTATATTTCAATAATCCGTTTTTTTTCAGATGACTTATACTTATGCATTAGTTTTATTTGTAAATGATTCATCCAATAAAGAAATTGATATACTACCAAGTTCTTGGTTAGATCATTACAAAGAATATGGTGGTGGTAAATATATGCCTGAATCATTGTTAAAAAGTGCTAAGTATTGTAAATTATTACAAACAATGGTGAAACATTGTGATGAGCCTGATCCGACATGGCCAATGTTTCATGTTCAAATATGTGGCACAGCAGGTAATTTATTGTTATTTGAATTATAGATTTGTGAGAATTGATATCTTATTGTCAGAATAATAAGAAAGTAATGCATAATTACAATTAATGTTATCAGAAACAATGGAAGAGGTAGAGGAAAAAATAATAAGATTGGACCAAGAACCCTATGCTTTCTCTACTGATAATGAGCAGTCTAAAGCAAAAGCAGTTGCTGTTGAAAAAACTTCCAAATTAAAAGCATTATCAAAGGATTGATTAAAAATATATAATATATTTAGCCAAACAGCGGTAGAGTTGACTGACAAACCTGCTGAAATTGCAGGTAATATTTATTATTTAAAATATAAATATTGTTTAATAATAATTTTTTTACTAATAACTATAACTTAAAATAAAAATCAACTCAAATTTGAGGGACATAAATATGGGTATAGAAATAGCACATAAAGATGTACATTAACAACAATTATGAAGATATAAGATACATTAATTAAGATAATTAAAATACATTAATGCTATAAAGCAAGAAAGATAAAAAAAAAAAAATACATATATGAAAGATCTAATATAATGTGTAGTTGCTCTATCTGACAATGTTGCAATTTATACTTTTCTCTTTATGGGAAAAATACTACATAATATGCAATGAAATAATATTTATTTAATCTATAAAATATTAAATACATCACTTAGATTCAGTCATTTCAAAATTTTGTGTATCACCCTGTTCGGAAGGCAGTCATCACAAGAATAATTATAAAGAAGAAATATTGATACATATTAAAGACTGAATTTCTCAAATTAAAGCAGTTCATTAATACATACATAGCATACATACATGCATACATACATACATACATAACCTCACGCCTGTATTCCCGGAAGAGGTAGGCAGAGATGCATTTCTGCACCATTTTTTTTATTATTACTTATTTAATTAAATACATAATTAATTCAAATTTTGTATTTTAGATGCAAGAAGACATAAATACCAAAATAACCAAGAAATTATTGCAATAAATTGCATCAAGCATTGTCTTCAGTATTGAATAATGCTAAAGATTGGGATGGCTATGGGATGGGTAGCCAGGATCAAAAAACAACCATCTAATGAAGATAAATCACAAGCAAATAATAGCTTTTATTTTATTTACTTAAAAAAAATACTGTGTAAACAAAACAAAAAAAAATGATATTTAAATTAAAAACAAAAAAAATTGGAAAAATTAAATGTAAATAAATATAATAATATGTTAAGTAAAATATTTATAATATCAATTCATAAATAGTTTTTTTTTAATTAAACATATTTTTCAAGACTATACATTCATGTTTTTTTTAAAGGACCGGACCGGGCATACTCGATTTGGATCAGGCAAGGTTTTATAACGCAGACGATTGAGTTGAATAATGAAAAAATGGAATACAACCCGACTACAAATATTTTCGTGTTCCTTAGAAGGACCGGACCGGGCATGCCCGATCTGGACCAGATAAGGTATGTAACGCAGAAGATTGGTCTGGACCCGATCAGGAATTCCTAGTCTGGACCAGATAAGGAATTCCTAATCTGGACCCGATCAGGAATTCCTAATCTGGACCCGATCAGGAATTCCTAATCTGGACCCGATCAGGAATTCCTAATCTGGACCCGATCAGGAATTCCTAATCTGGACCCGATCAGGAATTCCTAATCTGGATCCGATAAGGTTTTCCTGATCAGGTCCAGACCAATCTTCTGCGTTACATACCTTATCTGGTCCAGATCGGGCATGCCCGGTCCGGTCCTTCTAAGGAAGAGGAAAAAATTTCTAGTCGGGTAGTACTAGATTCGATTTCTTGGACACAATAATCGCTGTCCCTACAGCGATCCAGACCACCTGGCCTGCATATTTGCCCAAAAAAATTACCTCAAAAACACTTGAAAGGACACTTCTTTCTTTCCTTACGTAAATGCTACACGGGAACTATTTCATCCCGCAAAAACCTTAGATTCCTGTAGTAAGAAACTTATTTATTTTTAGTTTTATTTTGGAAGTACTACAGATCAAAAAAGTGAAAATAAAGCAGTGATGGCCTCGAGGTTTAGGCGCGCAGTCGAGAATTTCGGCGGTCGCAGGTTCAAACCCCAGGCACACACCTCTGACTTTTCGGAGTTATGTGTGTATTCACAATGGATTATCACTTGCTTTAACGGTGAAGGAAAACATCGTGATAAAACCTGCACACCTAAAAAGTTCTTAGGAATTTCTTAGGTGTGTAGTCCGCCAACCCGTACTAGGCCAGCGAGGTGGACTAAGGCCTAAACCCTCTCGGTTGTAGAGGAGGCCCGTGCCCAGCAGTGGGACGTGTGGGGCTGATAATGATGAATGAATGAATGATGACAGATCAACCAAACATCATAAAAAACATTCATATTACATAAACCCAATTACATTAATACGATATCCATGACACATCCACTATATCGACTAAAAAGCATCTTATCTTTCAGAAACCTATCAGTGAAATGATTTGAAAGACGCACTTTTACCATGACTCAACTAAGCCGGATACTTCGAGTTCAAAGTATGGTAACAGACCAATGGACTAAAGTTACTAAAACGTTTTAGCGACTGTTGTTACTAAAGCACTATAGAAATGTCGACAGCCACTTCTAAATTCAAAGTTCAAAGCACGCATGTGATACCTAAGTGATTCAGTTCCCTTGTTTCCTACACTACCTGAAGTTCCAAATACTTTGTATAAACTGCTGTACAAGCTCAGTATGTATGTATTTCGATCTCAGCTCTCAGTGGCTGCCATTTATTTACCTTGGCTTGAAACAGACCAAACTGACCTGACGGTGTCTCAAGAATTTTTATATAAGACTTGATTTTCTCTCCGATTCTTTAATGTGAAAACTGCCTTACGAACTGGGTTTAAACAAACTCATTTCAACTATTTTCACATAATTTTAATTTCGTCATCAGCCCATATACGTCCCACTGCTGGGCACGGGCCTCCGCTACGATTGAGAGGGTTTAGGCCTTAGTCCACCACGCGGGCCTAGTGCGGGTTGGTGAAAAATTTAATTTCATTTGACAGCCCCGTGGCGCAGTTGGCTAGACACCAGCTTGCGAAACGAGAGGCCGCGGGTTCGATCCCCGCACCGAGACAAATGTTTGTGTGATCCACAATTTGTGTCTGGGTGTTTGTGAGACCGAAAAGTCTCTCGTAGTTTCTGATACTCACGACACAGGACTTGTATCCTAGTGTGGGTTCAGAACTATGTATGTGACTGTTGGGTGTAATTATTTATTTATTTCATGACAATTTAAATACTTACACTAATTACGTATCCAGATTAAAACTATAATGTTTCGAAAGCGTAACACTAAAAATTATTGCTCTTTTTTTAATAACAACTACCTTGTGACATATACCTATATATAATGATTTGTAAAACAACGTAAGCTGTTTATATTTGGCATTTTATACATTCAATACTTTTTTATTAATACATTTCATAAAATACTCGGTAAAATGGAACGCAAATATCCAATTTATAAAAAGTACGTATGTATAAAAGTAACACTGTATGTACCTACTAGCAGAACGAATTCCACTTTCAAAACTTGAGCTAGTTACCGAGTCCAGGAAATGAGACGTCCACCTGAACAAGTCTAATTTAAATTTCATATCCAACTTGCATCTGCTTTTAATCACGAGTTTGCGTCGGAGTCTTTTTTTGTTGGGCTTTTATAGGTAAGAGTTAAAATTTGTATTTGTGCCTCGATTTAGGCTGCCTCGAAAGTCTCATAGTACGAGTTGTCTTAAATTTAATTCCCCTGTCAAAATCTTCATGTGAGCTCCATAAGGGTTCGATTTTACTTATAAAGTAAGTAAGTAAAGCAACATCATGTCCATTCATTAGTAAATCCTATCAGGAATCTGAAAAAGTGCTCGAAAAACTATATTATTGCCTTCTAGTGGAACGTAAGGGAAGAGAAATATATCGCTTACCACTTCGGGAATAAAGGCGTGAGTTAGGCCTAAACACCAATTTGCGAAATAAGAGGCCGCTGGTTTGATCCCCACACCGAAACAAATGCTTGTGTGATCCACAAAAATTGTTTCGGGTCTGGGTGTTTGTGAGACCGAAAAGGCTCTCGTTATTTCTGATACTCACGACACGAGACCTATATCGTAGAATGGGATCAGAATTGTGACTGTTAAGTGTATTTATTTATTATTATTGTTATGTGTGAAAGTAACTCCTTTATAAATAAAGCTCAGAGCGCAAAATACCCCGAGTGAATCAATAAACTCGGTTATTTCAAACGCGTACGACAATAAAATAAAAATAAACTCCACAATGGCACTTGACACGCTGATGAAATAAGTCGGTCGCTGTGAAAATGAGCGGAGTGGCGGACCATTAAGGTGTCTATAGGAGCGCCGTGCGCAAGGTGCAGCGAATAGTACTGGAGGTTTGTCGATATAGAGAAAGAATAAAGCAGGAAAAAACATTTGATCTATTCCTTTGTTTAAACGTCACATATAAGCGAACTATGATAATAATAAATAAATAATAAATACACTCAACAGTCTCATACATAGTTCTGACCCCACACTATGATACAAGTCCTGTGTCGTGGCTATCAGAAACTACGAGAGATTTTTCGGTCTCACAAACACCCAGACCTGAATCAAAAATATTTGTGGATCATACAAACATTTGTCTCGGTGCGGGTATCGAACCCGCCGCCTCTCGTTTTGCAAGCTGGTGCCTAGTTAACTGCGCCACGGGGCTGTCAAATGTCAATGAGCTGTTGGACTAAATACCAAGGGCAATCTGTGCCAGGCTATCTTGAGGTGGTGCTAGGATAAGCGAGAGTAAAACGATTATGGAGTAAATACTGAGAGCTTGGAATCTCCTATGTTCGATCCCACACATGGAATAATCCTGTGCTGTGTAATCTAAAAAAATTACTAAATTTACCAGCTTGCGAAACGAGAGGCCGCGGGTTCAATCCCCCCCGATCACACAAATATTTGTTTTGGGTCTGGGTGTATGTGAGACTGAAAAGTCTCTCGTAGTTTCTGATACCCACGACACAGGACTTGTATCTTAGTGTGGGATCAGAACTATGTATGTGACTGTTGGGTGTATTTATTTATTTAAAGAGTCGAACAGTGTTATTGACTTTTTCCATCAGGAAATTATCAATAGCAGCACGAAATTTAGAATTGTGTCCAAAAACTACCGAAGACTCTCCTATTACGTGGGACATAATACAATTGGCAAAGCATGGATCTGGAGATACACCTCTGCCTACCTCTTTCGGAAATACAAGCGTGAGCATATATATTTCAATCTAATAACTAAAGAAAATATCAAAATTCCATGTGTCGATAATGAACAATTAAATTATCGACATAGAACCCCCTACCCTCACTAAAGCACTCCTATGCAGCCAAGCGTTAGACAATGGTCTCGGTCGGGGCAGACACAAATTGGCAGGAGCATAAGATGCGAGGCGTTCTGCACTTCTCAGGAATCTTATCCGTGGTAATTACTGTTTATTTAGTACTTGACGTAGGTATTTGTGTATGTGTGGAGAAAACTTTGATGTCTATCAATATTGCACATGAGTAACTGTGATTTAGTTTGTATATGAAATCATTATCATCAGCCCATATACGTCCCACTGTTGGGCACGGGCCTCCACTACAACTGAGACTTAGGCCTTAGTCCACCACGTTGGCCTGATGCGGGTTGGTGGACTACATCATCATCAGCCCATATACGTCCTACTGCTAGGCACGAGCCTCCTCTCTACAGATGAGAGGGTTTAGGCCTTAGTCCACCACGCTGGCCTAGTGTGGGTTGGCGGACATCACGATGTTTTCCTTCACCGTTAAAGTAAGTCCAACACTACACTTATATCGTAATTATTTGTTACTAAAGTACAATCACTTTATAATTCCTAACCAAAAATTCTTTAGTCTAACATCAAACGATTTTCTGTGTAAACTTGGGCGTATATCGTATTATACTTAATGCGTTATTGAATACATTAACCTCTTAAGGGCTCGGAGCTGGGCCTGTAATATATTGTCCCTACTTATCCTAAGCGTACAGATTATAAGCAAATAAAGTAAAACAAAAGCTTGGTTAAGCAAGAATCTTGTTTTCATACTGGGTTCTCGCTGTTTACTGTAATTCGATGAGTGAAATCTTTATACATATTCAGAACACATCTGCTACACATTGACGGGCTCATGGTCTAGTAGATCAAGTATGTGCGACCTCTAGGGTTGCAGGTTTAATTCGCGGATTAGGAAAAGGTTTAATGTTAATAGCGTCATGGAGTCTGGAAATGTGCCAATTTGCAATGCTCGCTCCAATTACGTGGGACTTAAATCACAACTTGTTAAAATGGATGTTGAAATAATGCTTTCCCTTTTAAGAATATAGGCGTGAATGCTTAGCTCGTGATATGCAGAGAATTGGACAGCTATTTATTTCCAACCTATACCAATTTATAATTAATTTGGTAGCAGATTTAACAAGCTAGCAACCTATAGTTTCGTGGAGCTTCACTGCACGATATTTTTTCTTATCGTGCGATCTTGGTATACAGAATTTACATTGACAAATATGTAATAATAATATATAATAAATAATAAAATTTATTTATTTATTTATCTTTTTTGAGATCATAACAGTGTGGTACAGCCGGTACTTATAATAGGGAAACCCTGTGCTATAAGAACCAGCAGCCTTCCAGGATCACAGTTACATTATTGTTGGCTTAATTCTAAATTACATTGCTTAAAGCTATATAATACTTAATTTATCTTAGGTACTAATATCAATATTGACACTATATAGTTATATAACTTTAAATTATTTAATAACTAAACCAAATGAAACAAAAGTAAAACAAAACGAATTAATACATTTTTAATAATAGTCTTTTTGATGCAAAATGTAATAGAATAGTCTAGAAGATTTCTCAACTACTGCATAATCAAAATCCAATGACACCAAGGCCATACTAAGTTGACAAATGAGAAAGTATCTGTTTGTTACACTTTCACACGTAAACCGCTGAACTGGAATGATTTTGGGAGATAGATAGAACCTTGGAGCCGGGGCCAACAGCAAGTCATCATCATCATCAGCCCATATACGTCCCACTGCTGGGCACGGGCCTCCTCTACCATTGAGAGGGTTTAGGCCTTAGTCCACCACGCTGGCCTAGTGCGGGTTGGCAGACTGCACACCTAATAAATTTCTAAGAACTTTTAGGTGTGCAGGTTTCATCACGATGTTTTCCTTCACCGTTAAAGTACGTGATAATTCATTGTAAATACACACATAACTTCGAAAAGTCAGAGGTGTGTGCCTGGGGTTTGAACCCGCGACCGTCGAGATTCTCGACCGCGTGCCCAAACCTCGAGGCCATCACGACAACAGCAAGTAGTTTTTTTTATTCTTAAATCTCATTAAGGTACCCTAATAACTTGAATATTCATGAGGGAGAATAGGCCTCATTTGCAAAATTAATCCGCCAGCCTAAAGGAATATCTCGGAACGAAAACAGTTGATTTGGTCCATCCGTTCAGACAACTGACTGCCTGCCAAGTGCTTATTAAATTTTGAACTTAACTTTTGAATTTTAAAACGGTTTTTGTGTCCACGACGCTTAGGGTAATTGTGGAATTCTACGTGGTTATCTTCTCAACATTTAAGGGGAGTTAGTCGTGTTTTATTTGGAACTAGCTGTGCCCGCGACTTCGTCCGCGCGGAAAATTAATTTTTAATAAGAAAATTTATAAACTAAAATTAGCCTAAATTACATCAGCTACCTGCCAATTATGTCCCGTCAAAATCGGTCCAGCCATTTCAAAGATTAGCCGAAACAAACAGACAAAAATTGTAAAAAAATGTTATTTTGTTGTCTGTACCATATATACATATATATTCATATATATACATGTAGTAAATAACGGTTATTTCAATATTACAAACAGACACTCCAATTTTATTTATTTGTATAGATTTATGCTATATTTTGTAGACCGCATATAGAAAAGAAGACAAGGAAGTCACGTAGACAAGGCAGTGGATAACTCTTTGTTTTCCAACTCCTCCTGTAAATTATTTCTGATTACTTTCGTTGCGGGATCATGACAAATTAGGTTCCCTAAGATTCGCTGAGCTTCAGTGCTCGGCGTCAATACTGTGCGTGCCTGGATTGATCCTGGCGCACAGGAGTTACAGTGGCGGGTGTGTGGTGGGATAGGGACCATAAAGACTACACGTAGATGAAGACAACATCTTATTTCAGGCCACAATAATTAATTTACAAAACATAACGTCGAAACGATCTTTGGAGATATTTCAGGTAATCAATTTACCTTCCAATGTTTTCTTCCAAAGTAATAAATAATAAATATAATAAATAAATAAATACACCCAACAGTCACATACGTAGTTCTGATCCCACACTAAGATACAAGTCTTGTGTCGTGGGTATCAGAAGCTACGAGAGACTTTTCGGTCTTACATACACCCAGACCCGAAACAAATATTTGTGGATCACACAAACATTTGTCTCGGCGCGGGGATCGAACCCGCGGCCTCTCGTTTCGCAAGCTGGTGTCTAGCCAACTGCGCCACGGGGCTGTCAATTGTGATTGTGATTCTGATCTATTTAATATTACCTTTTTTAATAGGACGCAATTCTATTATTTATATTTAGCCCATAAAGTTAATTATTTTGCTACTGTTGGGATACACTATAGAGATGGCCTCGAGGTTTAGGCACACGGTCGAGAATCTCGGTGATCGCGGGTTCAAACCTCAGAAACACCTTTAAATTTTCGAAGTTATGTGTTAATAGAATTATCACGTACTTTAACGGTGAAGTAAAACATCGTCTTGAAACCTGCACACCTTAAAGTTCTGAGAAATTTCTTAGGTGTGTAGTCCACAAACATGCATTGGGCCAGCGCGGTGGACTAAGGCTTAAACCCTCTAAGTTTTAGAGAAGGCCCGTGCCTAGCAGTGGGACCTATATGGGCTGATGATGGGATACACTACGAATAAATGGGGTTAAGCATTCTATCACTCTAGCCTATTACAGGTTGACGAATTTAAAAGCTTAGAGAATGCTTGTGGAGGGGAAAAAACTATCAAAGTTCATAAGATATATTTCTTAAAAAAAATATTTCATTATTAATCATGAAATTTTATGATAATTTATCAATATAATGATGTACGTGTGCTTGAAATGCAAATCGCTCTTAACCATAAAGCAAATACTTTAGGTGACTGAAAGAATATTAAAACTAATTTTGAACAATTTTTACTAAAAGTCTGAGTTTAAATATTGAAAAGTTTAATACATCGATTTATAAAGTCCACGATTTATTTCGCCCAATCAAGTAGAAAATTATTAAATGAGTTTAATTGGCCGCGTTTTGCTAAATGACTCTCCCTTTTAGTCTGAAAACTTGAATCTTAGGTAATTATTTTTACGCTGGAATTATTAGTCATTTATTTGGAACTAGGGACCCAATCCAGCTTCGCCTGAATGCAATGTATTATTTTACTCCACTTAACCGTATAGCCATATTAGAATTTATGAAAGACTTTGTAGACGTGAGATAAGCATAAATCATCATCAGCCCATAAACGTCCCACTGCTGGGCACGAGCCTCCTCTACAACTGAGAGGATTTAGGCCTTAGTCCACCGCGCTGGCCTAGTGCGGATTGGCGGACTACACACCTAAAAAAACCCTAAGAAATTTTAGGTGAGCAGGTTTCTTCGCGATATTTTACTTTAAGTACCATTAGTAAGTACCATTAAAGTAAGTTATAATTCATTGTGAATACACACATAACTTTGAAAAGTCAGAGCTGTCTGCCTGGGGTTTGAACCTGCGACCACCGAGGTTCTCGACCGCGCGCCGAAACCTCGAGGTCATCAATACTTGCAGGCAGTGGCGGTACTTTCATAACAGCCCAAAAGCCTAGATTGCCTTACTAAATTCAGAATAATAATCTTTAAGCTTTAAATCTATATTTAACAAAAGCAATTTGACATATTATAAATGAGAGTAGCCTTACCCCACAATAAACAATTATAAACTAGACATTAATAATAACACATACATAAACTCACGAATTGTATACCTATATAAACCTGTATTCCCCGAAGGGGTTGGCAGAGGTGCATTTCTGCACCCACATTTCACCAGGTATGTATCAGTCCCACGTAATAGGGGGCGAGCCCATTGCCGTTTTTCGGGCACATTTCCAGACTCCGTTCTGTTACTGAGAATTTCTTAATGAAAAAACCCAATAACACTTTGCCCGACCCGGGAATCGAACCCAGGACCTCTAGATCGCACGGCACATACTTGTACCGTGAGATCACGGGGTAGTAAGCAATTGAGTATAACGCTTTTAGGCTTCTATGGAAATACCGTCACTGCTTACAGGCGTAGATTTATTTGTGTTTTTATTTAATGTCTTTAAATAAATACATATATTGCCTTCCTAAGCCCAGTTCGATGCCTCTGTTTAGATAGACAGGCGTTTTATGGCCCGTCGGGTTTCAGATAGACACAACTCATTATCTCCCTGGCACGCGAAATAACTGAATGATTGTGTTATTTACATTGATCTGTTTACATTACAATATTTTATATAAATACAGTGATGGCCTCGAGGGGTAAGTCGTGATGGCATCGAGGTTTAGGCGCGCGGTCGAGAATCTCGACGGTCGCGGGTTCTAACCCCAGGCACACACCGCTGACTTTTCGAAGTTATGTGTGTATTCACAATGAATTATCACGTACGGTGAAGGAAAACATCATGATGAAACCTGCACACCTAAAATTCTTAGGAATTTCTTAGGTGTGTAGTCCGCCAACCCGCACTAGGCCAGCGTGGTGGACTAAGGCCTAAACCCTCTCAGTTGTCGAGGAGGCCCGTGCCCAGCAGTGGGACGTATTTGGGCCAATGATGATGATGATGATGAATTTGACTAATGAGACTATCCTGACCCCACAATAAACAATTATAAACTAGGCATTACACAACTAACGCGTAACGCTTTTGGGCTTTTATGTATGTACCGCTACTGATGTCTACTATATTATTCACGCTTACAGTATTAACAACGCACAGAAACACAATCACGTTCACGCTTATTATGTGAGAGGGTGGGCAGAACTGTATTTTTGCGTCCATTCCGCATCTTTATTTTTAAGACCCACATAACCAACCCGCATTAGGCCAGCGTGGTGGACTAAGGCCTTAATCCCTCCCATTTGTAGAGGAGGCCCGTGCCCAGCAGTGGGTCGTATATGGGCTGATGATGATGATGATGAAGTAACAAAATTATGAGACAATTTTTTGCTTCGAAAATACTCGTTCCGTGTCTGAGTATCAAGGCAAGATATGTGTCTATGGTTGAGTTTATATGTAAATCTGCTAAGTTAAAGGGGGGGTAAAATATATTGACACTAAAAAAATGCTTATTTCCTAAAATGTGCTTTTAATCATTGTAACTATTACCTGTCTTATTATTCGGTTACGGCTTGTTTATTGATGAAGCGCTAATACGTTGATTAAAGATTTGAGGTCGAGTCAAATGATAGACATGGGACCTAACTTTGTATACATTCATAATCATATAATATTTATTGTTTGTATATGGGCTGATGATGATAACCTGGGCGAGTCTATTGCCGTCTTTCGAAAAATTTCTAGACTCCGTGCTGCTACTAAGAATTTCCTAAAAGAAAAACTCAATAATATTTTGCCAGATCCGGTAATAGGACCTCTACATACACACACACACACAGACCAAAAAGACCGTCTAAACCTCGAGGCCATCACTACTTACATCATCATCATCATCATCAGCCCAAATACGTCCCACAGTTGGGCACGGGCCTCCTCTACAACTGAGAGGGTTTAGGCCTTAGTCCACCACGCTGGCCTAGTGCGGGTTGGCTACTACATATATATAATTAAATTTAGGAAAGCAATTGGTATTCTTACGTCGTCTTATCAGGTTTTATTGCCCCAGCATCCGCCGTATCTCTCCTTGCATAATTATCTTAATTAATTCTAATTTTAAAGGATCTTAACGTCTGGATGTTCGCACATGCATGAATATGTAATCCTATTTGAATAATTATTCGTTATTTAAGGTAATATCTCCGTGGCCTATTTTCTTTATAAATATGTGATGATATTCTTAAATTCGAATGGAATGAAATATTTTGTGGGTGTCGTGATGGCCTCGAGGATTAGGCACGAGGTCGAGAATCTCGACGGTCGCGGGTTCAAATCCCAGACACACACCTATGACTTTTCGGAGTTATGTGTGTATTCACATAGAATTATCACGTACTTTAACGGTGCAGGAAAACATCGTGATGAAATCTGCAAACCTAAAAGTTCTTGAGAATTTCTGAGGCGTGTAGTCCGCCAATCCGCAAGGCCACCGTGGTGAACTAAGGCCTAAACCCTCTCAGTTGTAGAAGAGGCCCGTGCCCAGCAGTGGGTGTGCGTGGGGTTTGAACCTACAACCGCCGAGATTCTCGACCGCGCGCCTAAACCTCGAGACCATCACTGATTTTCTATACCAAAATTTACCAAAACTAGCTTAGAAATTTCAGGTTAACAAAAGGACGCCTTTTCACTTTTATAATATTTGAAATTCAAATTAAGAAGGAATTAAAATAATAAATTCGAAGAAACTGATCCGCGGCCCAATAATTCTCTGAAGCTCGTGAATTTCGAAAAATCTAGAACAGTACGAAAACTCCAAGATAAATCCAAGATAAACGATTGGAGTGCCGATGTTTGGGACGAGGCTGCGAATACGAATTCCATTAAGATGTCTCTGACACTATTCCGTTATCTTTTTCTATTTGCACTCGGATAGTGATGCCTTTGATTCATCGATACCTTTAGTTTTAAATTATTGAAAGATTTAGGGACATTACAGATTCAATGTGATTCCAAATTTAAAAATGAGACTTCGAAATTGGTTTTAACAGAACAGTTCTATGTATTTTGTAAGTGTTAGAGCAACGCCATAGTCAGGACTACAGGACAAATGTGTCTGCTCTACCAAAGTTGTACAAGAATTACAGTTGTGTTTCGTATGCTTTTGAGATTACCAGAGGAGCATTTGTGGTAGGATATTCGTATCGTTCCGGTATAAAAAGAGCTTATCACCGTTTTACGGATACATTCTCAGACTCCGTGTCGTGATGGCCTCGAGGTTTAGGCACGTGGTCGAGACTCTCGACGGTCACGGGTTCAAACCCCAGGCACACACCTCTGACTTTTTGAAGTTATATGTGTATTCACAACGAACAATTACGTAATTTAACGGTGAAGGAAAACATCGTGATAAAAACTGCACACCTAAAAGTTCTTAGGAATTTTTTAGGTGTGTAGTCCGCCAACCCGCAGTAGGCCAGCGTGGTGGACTAAGGCCTAAACCTTCTCTGTTATAGAGGAGGCCCGTGCTCAGCAGTGAGACGTATATGGGTTGATGACGATGAATGATGTGCTATTAAGACTCTTCTATCGAAAAACTCGATAGCAATTTCCCTTGTCGAGTAGCAAACCCAAAAATTTTGTTAAATAAAAAAACAGTAAATATTTTGACCCAAAAATTATACTTCTTACACATTCATTTAAATTTTAAAATACCCTACCCTCACGAAACTCACAATTTTCACGACGGCGTCATATTAACCCTCACACGACATAAAACCAAACTTGTCCGACGAACTTGCCAATATCGATGCGAGGTAACAGCACTATACACTGAACTTCGTCCCACTAGAGTCAAAGTTGTCTTAAACTTAGTTGAGAGCTACGAACAAGCTGCACAGAAAAGGTGTTCTGCACTTTTTACACTGGCAAAGTTTTTAAACGTCTTTCTTGGATAAATTTTGCTTAGGCAGGTTGTGTCATGTTGGAAACATTTAGTCTACTCTACGTGGAATGCAAAGCTTGGCCCATTTGCTGTCATTGTGTATTCATCATCATTCATCATCAGCCCTATACTTCACACTGCTGGGCGCGGGCCTCCTCTTCCATTCTGAGGGTTTAGGCCTTAGTCCACCACGCTGGCCTAGTGCGGGTTGGCGGAATACACACCTAAAAAATCCTAAGAACTTTTAGGTGTGCAGTTTTTATCACGATCTTTTCCTTCACTGTTAAATTACGTAATTATTCGTTGTGATTACACATATAACTTCAAAAAGTCAGAGGTGTGTGCCTGGGATTTGAACCCGCGACCGCCAAGATTTTCGACCACGCGCCTATGCCTCGAGGCCATCACTTTCAATTTGTATACATTAATTTATTTAACAATCGCGAAGACTTAAAAAAAATGCTTTTTATTTTTCACGGCCCACCTCACCATGCCTTTGTGGCCATTAGGGAGAAAAGTTTGAGTACCTACCACAAAATTTGCATATAACTTTTAACGATATCTAGTGTTAGGTATTTTTGATGAAATATTTGTGTTAGAGTTCGAGATTGAAATCCTCTTGTAATTTCTGATTTCCACGACTTAAGGCTTGTTTATAATTATTAAAGTTATAATTTATAATTATTAAAAAGCAGTGATGGCCTCAAGGTTTAGGCGCGCGGTCGAGAATATCGGCAGTCACAGGTAAACCCCAGGCACACGCCTCTGACTTTTCGAAGTTATGTGTGTATTCACAATGAATTATCACTTGCTTTAACGATGAAGGAAAACATCGTGATAAAACCTGCACACCTAAAAGTTCTAAGGAATTTCTTAGGTGTGTAGTTCGCCAACCCGCACTAGGCCAGCGTGGTGGACTAAGGCCTAAACCCTCTAAGTTGTAGAGGAGACCCGCGCCCAGTAGTGGGACGTATTTGGGCTGATGATGGTGATGATGAAAGTTATAACTTTTTATAACAAACCAATAATAATTATTAATGACCTAATCAACAACTGTAATCGCGTATCGTCACATTGAATTTAGATTCCCCACAATGTTTTCATTGACTGTTAATCTGCGCGATAACTCACACGAATACAATAGGATTAATTATGCAGATAACATTATGATTGAACACAAATTGGCGTACTACCACGCAGTACGCCCGGCGTACTACACTCCGCAGTACGCTACAAAGAGATACGCCGAACGTTTGAGTGACGTGAGCTAGATAAACTCGATTTCATTGATTCATTGGTAATACACACGTTGTATAACAAACTGTCAGTGTTTGTGAAACTGAACTAGATATCCTAGTGTTTGATTGCGTTGGAAGATTGTGTGAGATGTCACAATCTGTAAATCTGATATGCTTGAAATATATACGTTTATACTTTCATGCGAGTATCTATAGAGATGTACCTATATTTCTACGATAACCATCATCATTATCAGCCCATATACGTCTCACTGCTGGGTACGGGCCTTCTCTACAACTGAGAGGGTTAAGGCCTTAGTCCACCACGCTGGCCTAGTGCTGGTTTGCGGACTACACACCTGATAAATTCCTAATTTTTTTAGGTGGGCAGTATGTGATAATTCAATGTGAATACACACATAACTTCAAAAAGTCAGTGGTATGTACCTGAAGTTAGAACCCGCGACCGCCGAGTTTCTCGACCGCTTGCCAAAATCTTGAGGCCATCACTTACATTTCATCAAAAATGTTTGAGCCATGCTTAATGAAGAAAGATAATCTCAAATATGCAAGTTTCCTTTTAATAATTAAAGTGCGTATTAAAACTTAAATAATGCACACATGTTACAACTGCGTACCTAATCCTGTTTACCAATACAATATATAAACGATTAATAAATAATAATAAATAAACGGTTTATTGAAAATAAAACAATGTCACAAAAAACACTTAAATTAAAAACAACAGAAATAAAATAAAGTTATTTATTGACCACCAACCCGCACTTGGCCAGCGTGATGGACAAGGCTTAAACCCTCTCAGTTGTAGAGAAGGCTCGTGCCCAGCAGTAGGACGTATATGGGCTGATGATGATATTATTTATTGAGATGAATCTTAAGTGTTTATGAGTTAATTACGAAACCCTCTATTAAGCTTGGTATCTATAAATCAACTAATATTAACCATTTAGTATTTAGTATTTGGTATTTGAGTAATATTAATTTTTTAAGCTAATAATTTAGCTGCAATCAGGAAAATTACCCCGTATATGTACAGCAATAAAACGGTGGCGGTACTTCCATTGAAGCCCAAAAGCCCAGCTTGCCTTACAAAATTCCGAAATCTTTAAGCTTTACTTATCAAAAGATATTTGACATATAAATGAGAATATTCTGGCCCCAAAATAAACAAATTAAAATAAACTAGACATTACACAATTAACATGTAACGCTTTTGGGCTTCTATGAAAGAACCGCCACTACAACAAGATTGCCTTAACAACAGCTGGTAAAACGTGCATTCTACACCGTTCGACAATACAGACGCAAGTATTCGACAATACAAAAGACGATCTCAGGCCAATTCCATCTATGTACAGATTACACAGAGAACTAATTGCACCCCACTCATTTCCTTCAACGAGTCAAATTGCGTACTTAACCCACTTTATAACCCGGCCATTTGATGCGGCCACCACGAAGTCTCAGCATACTGATATAAAATTAAGCGGGAAAAGTGCCGACTTAATGGCTATTTTAATCCTCCGGATTAATATCTCGCAAATTATTCGCCCACCGGTCTAGATATAAATATTCAAGGGCGTTTAACGCTCCATTGTCTTGTATTACACTTGCATTTAGATGGAGAAACGTTTTTGTTCTTATTCGGAGTTGATCAAACAGTCTCAGGTTTTTAATTGGAATTCACGGTTTTACTTATTTAAATAGACTGTTAGATTCTTTTATTTTATTAAAGCAAGCCTCGAGCAATTTCGATTCCTTTGTATTAATTTGTTAGATATTTTATTTCTAACACTTTTTTTTTTCATTAACTATATTTATTTAATCCAACTTTATATAGACATACTCACGACTGTATTCGCCGAAGAGGTAGGCAGAGGTACATTTCTGCACCCACATTACGTCTATCAATTTCGCCCCACGCAAAAGGGGCGAGCCTTTTTTAGACACAAATCCAGACCCCGAGCTGCTACAGCGAATTTATTAATAGAAAAACACTATTCCCGACACGGGACCTCTAGATCACAAAGTACATACTTGTGCCGCAAGCCTACGAGGAAATTCGCAATCGCACTTTATTATTTAAGTATAGTATTAAGTAAGTGATGGCCTCGAGGTTTAGGCGCGCGGTCGAGAATTTCGGCGGTCGCAGGTTCAAACCCCAGGCACACACCTCTGACTTTTCGAAGTTATGTGTGTATTCACAATGAATTATCACTTGCTTTAACGGTGAAGGAAAACGTCGTGATAAAACCTGCACACCTAAAAAGTTCTTAGGAATTTCTTAGGTGTATAGTCCGCTAACCATCACTAGGTCAGCGTGGTGGACTAAGGCCTAAACCCTCTCAGTTGTAGAGGAGGCCCGTGCCCAGCAGTGGGACGTATTTGGGCTGATGATGAATGAATGAAAGTATCCCAATCATAATGAAATCATATACCAACAGAAGACAATTATCGCATTTTTTATTTATTTACGCAGTATATCAAACAAGCTTTCATAAAAAAATCATTCGAAAAATTCTTGAAAGAAATAATATCAAAAATAATCTCCATGGACCATTAAACTCCATACAATAAATTAGGCAGTTAATGATCAGAAAAATACACTCACGAAAAGGGAAATGGGGAAATGCTCCGAGTTCACGGACGTCTGAATGGGACGGACGGACAGAATACATTAAATCTACATAATTGCGTACCTTTAAGGTCTGGAGAAACTCAAAGAGCCAATTTCTCAACTTCGCCCGAAGTGAAGAGTGTTACAGACCTTGAGGTCTTGGTTCGAATCTTTACAAATTAAAATTGTGCTATCTAATAATAAATAACTCGTTGCTACCGTCTTTTTGTATTGTACATCTAGTACAATAAAAGATTTAGGCTGTGTTCCGTAATACACTGAGACACTGTAATGTGTGACGTCAATTCAGTACACTACGAAACCGTACCTTTATACTCAGCTGTACTGGTTACTGTTTAAAACGGAACGTAGTCCAGTACACTGTCGCTTGACATCCATGTCATGTCATTTATGGAGGTAAAAGATCACGTGATCAAAGCACTGAGAACACCTTACCTCGAAAACACCAGTGCTCACAGTATAAAAATGGCGACTATTAATGACGTCATATATTTCACTAGAATACTGCGGCAGTATACTATCAGTCCATAACGGAACGAATTTCTCACCAGTAAGAGCACTGGACAGCGCTCGCAGTCGCAATGTATATCGGAACATACCCTTAAATAAGTAAATAAATACACCCAACAGTCAATATGTAGTGTAGATAATATACATATAAATTGTTGTAAGGTAGACGTGATAATAAATTATAATATAAGCGCTGTTCCCCACTCAAACCAGTTCACTACTACGCCTGACATCGGGCTGAGTGAACGGGCTAGACGCTATTGAAACTTAGCTTTATTAGTTTTAATTACACGAATCAACCCTGATACATCAGGATATTACAACATACATAATTCTGACCCCATCTGATAAAAGTCTTGTCGTGGGTATCAGAAACTATGAGAAACTTTTCAGTATCACAAACATCCAGATATATTTGCGTAGTACACAAACATTTGTCTCAGTGCGGGGGTCAAACCCGCGGTCTCTAGTTTTGCAAGCCGATGGCTAACCAACTGCGCCACGGAGCTATTGAATGACAAATTAACGAACTTATCGCTTAGAGAAATTATGAATGCCAAAGAAACTGTGTGTAAATGTTAAATTTTTGCAAGTAAATTGTTGAACCAATTTAAATGGATTTTGTATGAAGCTTCTTTTTGTTGTAAAGAAAAAGAGAAATAGTTTTAATTTTTTTGTGTAAAAATAATTATGCCTGGGTACATGGTTTTCCTGCTTTTGTTCAAAAAGAAATATAGGCAATAATAATAATTAAAATAATTCATTCATTATCAGCCCATATACGGCCCACTGCTGGGCACGGGCCTCCTCTACAATTGAGAGGGTTTAGGCCTTAGTGCACCACGCTGGCCTTGTGCGGGTTGGCGGACTACACACCTAAGAAATTCATTAGTACTTTTAGTGGTGCAGGTTTCCTCACCATATATTCCTTCGCCGTTAAAGTGATACATTGCACATGATAATTAAAATTATAAAAGTAAATAATTCTTGGTAATCAAGTAGTATCATCCGAATGCAATACAAAAACCCGCCATCATTTTATTACGCCACAACAAATGAACTAATATACTCAACTTTACAACTCACAAGACGTGAAATTGCACCACCTAAAGCACTCTAGCAAAAGGTCATAACCATACGTAAATTACAGAGCCCTGCGACCCTTTGGCAACTTGTTAGCACTAATAAACCCGTAGATAGCTCGCGGAGTGATGTTAAAAAGAGAATTTTTCAATTTTGAAAGTCAAGCGCACCTGGCTGAAATTTTAAAATAGTTGCATCCAACTCTAGTCTTTTACCCGAGACTTTTAAAATGAGTACCGACAAAGTTTATACCTCCTTTGAATCCGGGCACTTATTTATTATTCTTGGCCCGCTCAAGTTTTTAAAGTCAATGAAATGTACGAGATGTCGAAATCGCGAAGTCACATAAGTTGGAATGTAGAGCCAGTGAGTTATTTTCTTGATACTTGCTTCTTGATGCAGATATTAGTCATAAGTGATGTATTGAAGTTAGTGATTTTAAAAAAAGTTGAAAAGCGATTTGATTACGTTCATCATCATCATCAACCCATATACGTCCCACTGCTGGGCACGGGCCTCCTCTACAACTGAGAGGGGTTTAGGCCTTAGTCCACCACGCTGGCCCAGTACGGGTTGGCGGACTACACAACTAAAAAATCTAAGAACTTTTAGGCGTGTAGATTTCCACACGATGTTTTCCATCACCGTTAAAGTACGTGATAATTCTTTGTGAATACACACATAGCTTCGAAAAGTCAAAGGTGTGTTCTCACTTCTAACTTTTCGAAACAGGAAAGCTATTCCACAACGTCAGGTATACGAGATTGGTTAAAAAAGAACCTTGTAAATTATGGTTATTTACTTTATCCGTACATCAATCTTACAACCAAGTGTATATTCTAGCCATTACATCCTTCTACTACAAATTGGCGTAGCACATCACAAATAAGTACGCGAATAGTACGCCAATAATACGCGCAGTAACTACATAAATAAAACTTTTATCTGCTACGCGTCGACAATTTACAAAATTGGGTAGATATGACGAAAGCTATGTAAATTTATGTGCTACGCGGAACTCTAATGATAATGAGCTACGCGACGCGAATACTTATCAGCTACGAAATGTCTACGCCGACACATCACTGATGGCTACGCGTGTAAATCTCGGGCCATTTTGCAATTCTCATTTTTGATGGAGTTATTTACTTGGTCTATCAAGAAACAGTATATCTAGTTTATGAAGACTAGTATTTAGTGACTAAAATATTTTAAGATAGCTTTTATAACCTTACTAATAAAAATAATTTTCAGTACTTGTTTCTAATTTTAAGTAGTTAAATTGTCTAGTGAATAAGTGTTATGACAAAAAATTATGAATTCTGGTTCATGCTGCATAAATACACTGACGCCTATAGCCTCAGACGGATACTAAAAAAATGCCTTTTGCCTCTTACACCTTTCCAACTATGCTGCTACTGAGAATTTTTCAAATAAAAATCCCGACAACATTTTGCCCTACCTGAGAATAATGATTCGCTCGTTTAATCCTCGAAGCCACTACCTATTCGAGATCTTTACTATGCCTAAATAAAAACCCAAACATAAATATATCCCATATTTAAAAGCCTTTCAAAAACCAGTATCACAGTGCATCCTAACTATAAGATAAGCGCAAAGAGCGCTAACGACCAACCAACTTTCATATAATTTGCAAACGCTTGCAGTTCCGCTAGACTTAAGCGTTTATTTTGAAATTTATTTTT
Organism: Hemaris fuciformis; assembly: GCA_907164795.1. Lineage (NCBI taxonomy): Eukaryota > Metazoa > Arthropoda > Insecta > Lepidoptera > Sphingidae > Hemaris > Hemaris fuciformis. The sequence continues at coordinate 6,925,465 of OU015454.1, forward strand.
GATATATGGACTTGCAGTGTTTTACTATTAAGCTATCGTTAGAAAACCTTTACATGCACACCTTTAAGTTCTTAAGAATTTCTTAGGTGTGTAGTCCGCCAACCCACACTAGGCCAGCGAGGTGGACTAAGGCCTCAACCATCTCTGTTGTATAGGAGGCCCGTGCCCAGCAGTGGGACGTATGTATATGGGTTGGTGATGATGATGATGATAAGGTATAAACATATACCCAGACAAACGATCACGTCTATATCCTTTTTTTTTCAAGGGCAAAGCTGTTTATGACTCTACCTCCTACCAGCCCTGGGGGAAGGGAGGCGGGAAGCATATGTGGAGGTCAAACTATTTCACAGCTTGTAGGTTCGTAAATTAGAATTTAATTTCATTACAACAAAAGAAAAGGCCACATAAAAAAATTAAAACTGCCAAACAGTACCTCCACAGAGCAGAACCATTGCAGCGTTAAACGAACACGTGCGAAATCACGCTGACGTATAAAATTCAATGAATGCTAAAAATTATTCCACATGACACTGAATGAATCAATTAACCCGGTAGAAACGGATAAAACCCGGTTATTTAATGCCTTTTATTGGCGCCCTACAACCGTTTTACAGTTGGATGTTAAAATCTCATATAAAACATGCCTTTATGGTCCTGAGTTTCGCGATTAAATGGGAACATGTTTATGAAAATCGTTAGGGTTATTACCTTGTTATGTAGTAAGGATTAACATTCTTGTTGGATTTTTAGGCAAAGTACAAAGAAGTATCATTATCAAGCCCCGCGGCGCAGTTGGCTAGACACCAGCTTGCGAAAGGAGAGGCTGCGGGTTCGATCCCCGCACCGAGACAAATGTTTGGGTGATCCTCACAGGGTACGACTGACAGGGTTTAGGCCTTAGTCCACCACGCTGGCCTTATGCGGATTGGCAGGAGAAATTCCTAAGAACTTTTAGGTGAGCAGGTTTCCTCCCAAGTTTTTCCTTCGCCGTTAAAGTACGTGATAATTCATTGTGAATACACACACAACTTCGAAAAGTCAGAGGTGTGTGCCTGGGTTTGAACCCGGGACCGCCGAGATTCTCGACCGCGACCCTAAACCTCGAGGCCATCACTACTTCAAATAAAACTCTGAACTGATAAACACTGCCTTTGTAGAAGTTTTGTCTTTCAAGTAATTCTTTTTGAAGAACGATGGTCACTGTTTGGAGCTGAGCGACCGGCACATAAATAATGGGATCGGTACGAAACATTACGGCAAGTCACGATGCGCCCGATTGGAGCACGAATTATGTGTACTGGATTGTCTATAACAAATAATAATAAATACACCCAACAGTCACATACATAGTTCTGATCCCACACTAAGATACAATTGTGACGTGGGTATCAGCAACCACGAGAGACTTTTCGTTCTCACAAACACCCACTCCCGAAAGAAATATTTGTGGATCACACAAACATTTGTCTCGTGCGGGGATCGAACCCGCGGCCTCTCGTTTCGCAGGCCGTCATAAATAAAATATACTTTATATTTATTGTATCGTTTGTTAGTAAAAAATGACTACAGCCCACGGCCACACGCTTTCACTCTTGAGTATTTCGTGACAATTTACGATCTCGCTGTTAAAAGTGAGTCGCACAACCATTGTTTTCTGTGCTGGAATTGAATGCGCGGCCTCTCCAAAAATTTCTCATTACATTTTCTAAGTTACTTTTGAGGTGGCAAGGTATATCCTCTCATTTAATTCGTCAGTCCATGTGCGTCCCACTGCGGGGCACGGGCCTCCTCTACTGCCGAGAGGGGATAGGCTTAAATCCACCACGCTGGCCTAGTTGGTTGGCGGACTACACACCTAAGAAATTCCTAAGAACTTTTTTAGGTGTGCAGTCTTCCTAACAATGTTTTCCTTCACCATTAAAGTGCGTGATAACTCATTGAGAATACACACATCGAAAAGTCACAGGTGTGAGCCTAGGGTTCAAACCCGCGACCGCTGGTATTTTTGATTCGACCGCGCGACCAAAATCGTGGCCATTTATTTTATCTAATTTCACTTAGTCACAATGTAGGAGGTACATCCAGTTTACCAGAATAAATTACATTTCCATGCTTAAGTTGCATCTGCGTGGTAATTAGAGATTGCAAACCGGGCCCGGCCGGGCCGGGCCCGTCCGGGCCCGGTGCCCTTTTACGCACCCACCGGGCCCGGCCATTCTTACCGGGCCCGGTCACCGGGCCCGGTCAGCGGACCCGATAAGTAAATCGCGGCGCGGGAGCGCCTACTCGTAGTAGTTACTGTTGTAAAATACTCGTATTAATCATTCTTTCAGACTGAATAATAATTGTTACTTTTTGTTTTGTTATATTATACTTATGAAGCCTACGTATCGCAACCAATTTTACGTTACATCTTGTTAGTTGGGACTAAACAATTTTGGTTGTTTGTCGTTACAGTAGGTACAGCCTAGCCAATAAGATTTCGCTATTTGCTCAATTAGTAATAATAACATTAATGGCCAAAGTTTAAGAAAAAAACATTATACATAGGTACTTTACTTTTAGCAAATAAGAATTTGTTTTGTTTATACCAAAGCTACCATACTTTATTGATCTATCTAATTTAAGTTGTTATGACACGTTTAGTACTTCAAGCTGCGTTATTAGTTTCTTATTATAATACTATGTTTTCAAATAGACACGATAAGGAGTAAAGAGAAAGACTTGCTTGTTTAAACTTAAAAAATGAATAATCACTAATAGGTACTAATGTTACTTTTCTGTCCATAAGTCAAAGTTATCATTTTTTTGAGACTAATTATAGTGATTATTGTCCATAAGCCAGTTTGAAATGAATATTAACCTTGAATCATTGTCTTTTTCCATTTATATATAGAAAATTTTCATAAAATACGTTAAATGTTTCATCGCTAACAAACCCGGCCGGGCCCGGCGGACCCGGCCGGGTTGGCGACGGATGCAACCGGGCCCGGCCGGGTTGGGAAACATACCGGGTTGCAATCTCTAGTGGTAATCAAGACCCAACTTATCGACTATAAATAATGCCTATACATTTTTCTCGTGTTTTCTTTTGCGGTTGGATGAGGGCCGAAGATCAAGCCCAGTGGCGTGCCATAGGAAAGGCCTATGTTCAGCAGTGGACGTAATAGAGGCTAGTGATGATGATGATCACTTAGAGAAAAAATTTAGGAAATAAATATTCTTATCGTTACTTGTCAGTTTATATACGATAACCTCATGTACGTCCAAAAAAATATTCGTCAATTTCATAAAATTTGTGATGTTCATAATAAAAATACTAGGAACAAATGTACTCTTGTACAACACGTAACTCGTCTCCGGAAAATTAATAACTCTTTTATGGGGCAATGTATACGCTTCTATAACAAACTTCCGAAGGGTATTAGGGAGCTTCCTTTGAAAAAGTTTAAAGAATCGATTAAAGAAAAACTATATAAAAAGCTTATTATAAAATGTCAGATTATAATGAGGATATTAAGCCCTGGGAGTAAGTAAACTGATCGGAGGTTGCTGCAATTTGTATCGTTATGACATGTATGAGGTTAAATTAAATATAATAAATAAAAATGTAATTATAATTAAAAAATTATCATATAAAAAAAATTACATTTCGTGTTGCTGAGGGAGTTTCTTGCCGTTTCTTCTCCACAGCGATAACGCGTTTCGAAGCGGCAATAGTTTAAAAAAAAAACTTAATTGACGATTCAAAAGCACTTGTGATTTTGACTTTGACTTTGACTTTGATGATGACACATTTCTCTTACAGTCATAATTGTATCATAAATAGCGATTTATTCATCCGCCCATCCAGTACACAACAATCCGTGAACTTAACAGATCATGAGAAGACAGAAATTAAAGTTTCTGGCCAACTCATTACGAGACTGTATTCACAGTGACTGCTGCATTGTACAGATTTTGTGTACTACCTCTTTTGTTTTCTTGTTGTATTTCCTTATATATAACTATAATATTATACAGGTTGCCTCGTGGTCTCGCGGTACAAGTATGTGCCGTGGGATCTAGAGGTCCTGGGTTCGATTCCCGGGTCGGGAAAAGTGTTATTGGGTTTTTCCATTAGGAAATTCTCAGTAACAGCACGGAGTCTGGAAATGTGCCCGAAAAACGGCAATAGGCTCGCCCCCTATTATGTGGGACTGATACATACCTGGCGAAATGTGGGTGCAGAAATGCACCTCTGCCTACCCCTTCGGGGAATATAGGCGTGAGTTTATGTATGTGTATACAGGTTGTATTCAGAACGTGATCGGAAACTAAGGCAGGTAAGAGCTAAGGTTATTACAAACCCCCTGGTGTTAAAGAAAATCCCGACAAAAACAAAACATTTAAAGTTTTCTTAACAACCATAGGTATAAAATGTATGTGGTTGTTAAGAAAACGTCAAAATGTTTAGGCTATTGCCTGCCTTAGTTTCCTATCACGGTCTGAATACACCTGTATAAGATAACTGATGATTATGAAATCAATAACCTAATACAAATGTGAAAGTATGTTTTGACGGTCCCGTTGCGCAGTTCTAGCCAACACCCAACAGTCACATATATATATTTCCAACATTTAGATACAAGTATCAGAAACTACAAGAGACTTTTCGGTCTCAAAACACCAAGACCCCAAACAAATATTTGTGGATCACACAAACATTTGTCTGGGCGCGGGGACCGAACCCGAGGCTTCCCGTTTCGCACGCTGGTGTCTAGGCAACTGCGCCACGGAGCTGTCAATTAAAAATAAATCCCGTCTTATATATATATATATATATATATATACGTACGAACATACACAAATCTAAATACACATAACTTCGTTTAACTTCATTATTGTCAACTACCTAGAATGTGAAACAAAATAGAGTTCCAAAACAAAACATTATTACCAATTAGATAGGCAGATGCAAAATTAAATATGTCCCCACCGCCACTATGCCCAAAGTTCTCGAGCAATATCAAATTTCGCCGCATTATACAAGGCATTAAATATTTCTCATAGTAAATTTGAAAAGTCAATAAATCAGCCGCGCCGCCACCTGTCCGTGGATCTTTATTAAAAAACTTGCCATTGTTCGAAGGCATTTTAATTCGGCACTCGTGAAATTTCGACCTCCATGCTATCCGTTTAATTCTTCGGCTTTTATATCTCAGATTTGAATATGGATTTTATTGGTCGCTCAGACAATTTCACTTGGTATTGTTATGAAGATTATTTTTTAATTTATCGCTTTAATACTAGGACTATCGGGTTCGTTCCTAGACATAAATGGACCTAGAGAGGTCGAGAGGAGACAAATTTCTTGGGTTTTTCAAAAAGGAAATTTCCAGCACAGACTGTATATAAATTCCCAAATAACTGCAATAGGCTCGCCATATTACATAAAACTTAAAACTTAAAATGACGTAGCGTGAATGTAGTAATATACTCTACTAACTACCTTTTTTGGGATACTGGTGTGTGCGTACGTGTGTGCGTGCGTGTGTGGGTGCGTGCGTGCGTGTTTGCGTACGTGTGTGCGTTCGTATGTGTGCGTGTGTGTGTTTTAATGTTATTTTTTTAGATCTGATACTAAATCTATTCTGGCGTTAAAAATAAAATTTTATACAATATGAATATAAATATTTATTCCTAGAAAGAATAACGAAGGCAAAAAGCGTAAGCGAAATTCTTACATCCGCCCAAATAGGATATAACATAACAGATAAAAATAAACAACCACCTGAATTGTATCGCTTCTTTTATTATGAATAAAAAATCTAATATATATTTAAACGAGCGCTTAAAAGAGGAAGTCATGCGATAATAATATTGTATCAGGTTCCATGACGTCATTATTGCGTATTATTATTGCGCGCCTTCTGTCACCCGTTTCTACCTATATGGGAAAACATCCTCACATTTACTGTTGCTATGCGAGCAAATGTGTCGCAATTTAATATTTTATTAATTATTTACATACATACATGCAAAGATAAACTCACGCCTGTATTCCCCGAAGGGGTAGGCAGAGGTTCATTTCGGCACCCACATTTCGCCAAGTATGTATCAGTTCCACGTAATAGGGGGCGAGCCCATTGCCATTTTTCGGGCACATTTCCATACTCCGTTCTGTTACTGAGAATTTCTTAATAAAAAAACCCAATAACACTTTGCTCAACCCGGGAATCGAACCCAGGACCTCTAGATCGCACGGCACATACTTAGACCGCGAGAACACGAGGCATATTATTTACATACATACATAACCCCAGACCTGTATTACCCGAAGGGGTTAGCAGAGATGCATTGCACCCACATTTCGCCGTTTTTAACCGCTGCGTGTTTCGATGGTAAGTGGTGTGGTTTAATTATTTATTGGCGGCAAAAGTCAGGATCTCGCTATTTGATACAATTTTCCTGCATTTTTCGGGGTTCAATGAAATTGGATCTGTGCTGCCACGGGGGAAAAGCCACGCGCAGGCGTATTTCCCCTGGCAGCAAATTGCCATTTATCGGACACGTCCAATAATCCAGACTTTTCCCGAACCGGGGATTGCACCCGAGACCATCGCACGCTCAAATCTACGCCGCGTGGTAACATCGGTCTAAAAATCAATAAATTGAAACCAATATACTCCCACTTCAAATCTTGACCATATATAATGCCTACATATATAGTTCAAGCACGCTGAAACTTTCCAGACGGGACCCTCAATCATAACCCGGTGAATTTGAAACGACCCCGGCGTCATATTAACCTCAATATTTAATGTCTTCTCTAAATTGTACGTGTGTTGAAAATTCTTGAACTGATGTTCTACGCAAGTATATCAGCTACAGACATGTTGTTTTACTAACTACTTCTGCTATTTTGTTTGTGTGAGCTTCATTTTTGATTAAAAAAATATATCTCAAAATGGCCTCGTGATGGCCTCGGGGTTTAGGCACGCGGTCGAGAATCTCGACGGTCGCGGGTTCAAACCCCAGGTACACCTCTGGACTTTTCGAAGTTATGTGTGTATTCACAATGAATTATCACGTACTTTAACGGTGAAGGAAAACATCGTGATAAAACCTGCACACCTAAAAGTTCTTAGGAATTTCTTAGGTGGGTAGTCCGCCAACACGCACTAGGCCAGCGTGGTGGACTAAGGCCTAAACCCTCTCAGTTGTAGAGGAGGCTCGTGCCCAGCAGTGGGATGTATATGGGCTGATGATGTGATGATGTGATGTGATCTCAAAATCACAGAACCTTATATTATTCTGGAATAAGTCCAAGAAGAAAGTATTGATGGCTTTGGTATCGTGTTCCAATGCTAACCATATATAATATTGATGTTCATAATAATAACAAACACTGTATTTTAACGACAGATTTCAAAAAAGTTACAAATAGGACTGATGCAAAATGTTGGCAATAAAATTAGCGATCTTTTCGCTAAGACCGAGCTCGTCCAGACTCTCCTTATAAGAAGAGGAATAAATCGTAAAGTATGGACAGAGCTAAACTGACTAACATACCTACAAAATAATAATAGGCACATAACATATAATGATAAGTATGTTTAATATATAATTAATTGTAATAATATACTGAGAGTATTCCCAATAAATGATCATGCACTCTAAATTCATCAGCCCAAATACGTCCCACTGCTGGGCACGGGCCTCCTCTACAACTGAGAGAGTTAAGGCCTTAGTCCACCTAACCTAAGAAATTCCTAAGAACTTTTTTAGGTGTGCAGGTTTTATCACGATGTTTTCCTTCACCGTTAAAGCAAGTGATAATTCATTGTGAATACACACATAACTTCGAAAAGTCAGAGGTGTGTGCCTGAGGTTTGAACCTGCGACCGCCGAAATTCTCGACCGCGCGCCTGAACCTCGAGGCCATCACAGCTTTCGCACTCTAATAATATAGAAAAAACATTATGAAAAAATCTGCATAGGTAAGGGTTCTCCACAAGTAATCTTTTAGGCATGTATAGTTGGACAACCCACACGAAGTCAAAGTGGTGGACTAAGACCCAACCCCTCTCAGTTGTAGAGGAAGCTCGTGCCCAGCAGTAGGACGTATTCCATATACGTATACCTATAGATATACATTATACACTATAGATAGCACAACTAGGTTCAGAAATCGAGCCTATTTGTTTTATCGTACCCCGGTTTCGTATTTACCCCAAAGTAATCAATTATATAATCTCAGTAATCAATTTTAGTAAAAGGGTAATGGTAAAATAATTAAGGGTTAATTTATTATATATGATGACAGAATTTACCGATACTTAACGATACTCTTAGGAATTACCGTACATAGTCGTCCGCACAGTAAAATTGAAACAGTAATTCAAGTTGAAGCAATACATTTGCGTTTCATTCGGTGAGTGAGAATGCTCCGCTCCTTACTGGTGGTAGGATATTCAACCACATGAAGGCATACGACATAGATCCTCCCCATTGGGAAGAATTAGCATCAGATCGTGATGAGTGGAGATCGCGTATCCAAAAAAAAGTTCATAGCTTTGAATCGCATCGGCGTACTGAACAGGATGCCAAGCGTGATCACCTGAAAGCCCGACCACCAGTGGCTATCAACTATAATTACAGAAATGGTGATCTAACGTGTCCGCAGCGTGCGCGCACCTTTGTCAACAAAATACAATATTTCCGAATGGATATGACTTAGGGACCTTCAAGAAAAGAGCCTATATTTTCCTCAAAGGCCGGCAACGCACCGATGATTCCTCTGATATTGTGGGTGTCCATGGGCGGTGTTGACCACTTAACATCAGGTGGCTCACTAGCTCGTTTGCCTCCTTTCCCATAAAAAAAAAAAAAAAAAAAAAATCGGCTACGTGAGCCATGCTAGAGCACATGCAAGACGAGGGACTTAACGGAGCAGAAGTCGCCATGGCCGAAAATCCGCCCGTATTATAGAGTTTAAAACTTGTATCATACGCAAGTATAACGCGGTACAATAATATACACAAATCTTTAACATTACAGAGCGGTTTAAAAGCGTGATCAATAAATATGTATGGACATAAATTGTTTCCCCTCATCAACCTCAAGCTTGTGTCCCCTAAGGAGCTGGTAGACGTATATACATATACTCAACCACGTGTCGCTAGCTGTGTTTCAAGTTTCATGGAATAGGCGCCGCACCTACATTTCGTGCACAATTCCAGACTCCGTGTTGCTACTGAGAATATCCTAATGAATGCCTCGTGGTCTCGCGGCACACGTGTGTGCAGTGCGATCTAGAGGTCCTGGGTTCGATTCCCGGGACGGGCAAAATGTTATTGGGATTTTCCATTAGGAAATTCTAAATAGCAGCACGGAGACTGGAATTGTGCCCGAAAAACGGCAATAGGCTCGCCCCCTATTACGTGGGATTGATACATACCTGGCGAAATGTGGGTGCAGAAATACACCTCTGCCTACCCCTTCGGGGAATACAGGCGTGAGGTTATGTGTGTAATTTTCTAATGATAAAAACTGGTAACATTTGTACAACCTACATGTTGTACAGCGCAAATTTATACCGCGGAACCAATAAGGCAGCCTGTAGACTCAATTATGGACTGAAGTCGAAACCCCCGGTTGTAGAAGAGGCCCCTGTGCAGTGAGACGTATTAATGGGCTGATGACAATGATGATGATGAACTAATATTCTTCCAAATTCACATTGTTTTTGATATAATAAATTATTATTTTCATCATACATAACCTCACGCCTGTTTTCCCCGAAGGGGTAGGCAGAGGCGCATCTCTGCACCCACATTTAGCCAGTATTGTATCAGTCCCACGTAATAGGGGGCGAGCCTATTGCCGTTTTTCGGGCACAATTCCAGACTCCGTGCTGCTACTGAGAATTTCGTAATGGAAAACCCAATAACACTTTGCCCGACCCGGGAATCGAACCCAGGACCTCTAGATCGCACGGCACATACTTGTGCCGCGAGACCACGAAGTAGTCATTATTATTTTCAATATTTTGATAAACGTTGTAACAATACTACATTGTTGACGAATTTGTTATCAGTTGACCGCGATAATACACTTGGAATTTCAATGAGGATAACTAATTTTCCTTGTGTCTGATCCAAATTGTAGTTCACGCATATTTTGCTCAAATGTAATATTTATTCCTATATCAGTTTTTACCCGTTCTACTGCTAGGCGCGGGCCGCCTCTACTGAGAGTGGTTGAGCCTTAGTCCACCCCGTTTGCTCATGCGGGTTGGCGGACTACATACCTAAAAAAATCCTAGTAACTTTTTAGATTTTTAGGTTTCTTCGCGATATTTTCCTTAACTGTTAAAGTACGTGACAATCTGTTTATATAAAAATGAATGTTTGTCTGTATGTCCTTTATAGAATCGTAAACTATGCATTTGACCATGTGATGATCTTTAGCAAAGTTGTTGTGCATGAGCCAAAGAAGGTTTCCGAGTTGGTACGACCAATTTTCGACAGATGGCGCCACTGACATTCTAATGTAAATTGAGAGGGAGTGAAGTAAAAAAACAGTTGTGTGTGTTCGGGGGGATTCGAGAATAGTTTAGATTCACAATTGAACCTGGTAGAAGGCGCCGTTGTTGGTATGTCAAACGGCTGGACCGAAAGGGATTAAATTTCCAAGTACATTCCAATGGGTCCCTGGATGATTTAAAGCTTTTCCGGGCTGCTGCTGCTGCTGGGATAGCTATTTCATTATAAATTCAAAAAGTCAGACGTAAATAGTATGCAAACACGTTCAGCTAACAATGTTTTAAGTCCTCAGTAATAAAGGGCAAGTCCATTACTATTTTTCGGGCAAATAGCCTGAAACGCTCAGCTACGGACAATTTCTTCAACAAAACTTTGCCTAACTCGGGTACCAGGGAGTCCACGAACACATATTAACATACTAGAAAACATCAATAAAAATCGGAACTACAGCAAACTAACCAGTCAGGTTTCAATTCCTAATTAGGATTATTTCCTTCTACGGTTGATTAATCAGCACACTGACGCACATGCATTTATGTACATGCTCGCTTTAAAAGGACGTCAAAATTATCCTCATAATTAACAACACATTCAGTCCGATTTAAATAGTCGAAGTGACTACAAGTGTGGCATAGTGTGTTTAAAATTTCAAAATAATTTAATAAGGTGAGCCGTGTTATTATTGAACATTTTGTTTGTGGATATTGGTGCAGTTGTTTAGAGACTAGCTTGCGAAACAAAAAGCGGAGTCCTATCCTCGAAACGACACAAATATAATAATAAATACACCCAACAGACAACAATAGTTCTGACCCCACTAAGATACAAGTCGTGTGTCGTGGGTATCAGAAACTACGAGAGAATTTTCGGTCTCACAAACCCGAAACAGAAATTTGTGGATCACACAAACATTTGTCGTGGTGCGGGGATCGAAGCCGCGACCTCTCGTTTCACAAGTAGGTATCTAGCCAACTGCGCCACGGGGCTGTCCGTCATATAGATCTAATATAAAACATAGTAAAACTTAGTTCTGTCTTGGCTAAGAATTTTTTGTCCCAATCCAGTAAATTCGTGAGGCCATTAGTAATGTGTTTTTCGAGAACCACGTAAATAGTTGTCGAGCATCAGATAACAAACTTGCGCTCTTTAGTTTCACGGGCTCGGCATTAATGCGCAAAATCAATACTTAAGTTAGATTATGACTGCCTCGTGGTACAAGTAGGTATGTGCCGTGCGAACGTGGGACTGATACTTTCTGAGTAGTGATGGCCTCGCGGTATAGGGCGCGGTCGAGAATCTCGGGAGTCGCGGGCTCAAACCCCAGGCACACAACTCTGACTTTTCGAAGTTATGTATGTATTTATAATGAATTATCACTTACTTTAACGGTGAAGGAAAACATCATGTTGAAACCTGCACACCTAAAAGTTCCTAGGAATTTCTTAGGTGTGTAGTCCGCCAACGCGCACTAGGCCAGCGTGGTGGACTAAGGTCTAAACCTTCTCAGTGGTAGAGGAGGTTCGTGCCCAGCAGCTGATGATGATGATGATACATACTGGCGATAGATAATGTGGGTGCAGAAATGCACCTCTGCCTACCCCTTCAAGGAAATACAGTGTGCGCACATATATTGATGTTAAATATATTTTTTAATGCAATAATTATTATTTTTCAGGAAACATGAAACAACTCCTGGCATTCTTGTCGATAATAATGTGCGCGTCTTTAACTACAGCCATAGCGTCACCTGAAGGATCAACAGATGCACTCGTCACCACGCTCTTGAATCTCATCGACCACACGCTAACAGCTGCTATGCAGCCGAATTTGAATACATATGGGAGTGGAGGATTGGGCTCCAGAACTTGTCCAAAAGGTTATTACTTTAATAGACATTTGCACATATGCGTTCGTGACGCAAAATGGTAAAGTCGAAGGGATTACGATATTGTAGAAAGCACTTGGTGAAATATACATCTGCGCCCCTGACATATTTGACGAGTGAAGTCGTTAATAAAGAAGATAAAAATGTATGATTTTGTCATAAATGATCACGTAGTTTTCCTATATCAATTTCTTGCATGGTATTCTTTATAATGATAACGATTATTTAATAATTAAATTTTGATATTTGAAATTATTACTTTATCTGATGATTAAGAGGTCCTAAACATAGAGTAATCGCCATTAAAAACATCAAAATTATATACATGTTTTCCTATACGTTATGTCAATTTCATACATTATGATATTTTATATTAGAAATGACAATTGGCGCTTATTTAATCTATTCTCATACGAAATTCACCTTAAATGCGACATCAATACGATGTATTAAAGTATTTTTTTCTTAAATAAACAAAACAAAATCTTATTCGCTCCTTTATTACACCGGCACACACAAAAATAGGTTCAGCACTTTTGACTAGACCAACTTTTTTCCATGTATTTTGATGCCCTGAATTTGCAGTCCGTTTTGCTCCATTAGGCTTGAGTTTTGAGTAAACTGCAACAACACTAAAAATCGCAAAAAATAATTTTTGAATTTGAATTCAGGGCATAAAAATGCATCTTAAATGTTGGTCTGGTCAGAAGTACTGCTCACTTGTTGTTTTGTGTGCCGGTGTATCGAACATTAGTGAAAGCAAAGATTGCTTGTCTGTCTTGTAGTGTAGGTTATGCTTAGTTCTTTCGTTTTCTATGTGTTGACCTGAAGTGTATAATTATAAATATATTACTCCTAATTATTAAATTTTTGCGATATCATCTTTGTTTCAATTTTGTTTTTTAAACATAAAGACCACTTTCAAGAAGGAAGATATTTTTTTATGTCAACGATCGCTTTAAAATTAATAAATTCTAATTGAAAAAGCTAATAATACTTCGCCTGCTTGGAGAATCGAACACAGTTCCTCCCGACTGTATGGCGCAAATTTACACCGCGAGACCAAGTAGACAGTTCATTATAAATGGACGTTGCGCTGGGCGGACGCGGACCATTTAGGGCGCTTCTCGCCCTGAGATGCCGCAAAACCGCCCTAAATGCGCGAGATGGTCGCCGAGAGGTTTTTGTCGGTATACTGGCGTAGGATTTTGGTTAGGGACCCAACTCAGCTAAAGCGGACAATTGTTCCGCGCGCCGAGTTGGAAGGCCAGAGACCCCGACATACCCCTTTCGGCCTCCCCCGAGGTACCGAACAGGGGAGCTTAAAGAGTTTTACTCTCGTAAAAAAAAACAGTTCATTATTAGTTATTACAGTGACGGTACTTCGATAGAAGCCCAAAAGCCCAGTTTGCCTTTCAAAATTCTTTATACTCTTAATAATCTTTTAACTTTAAATCGTTATTTAACAAAAGCAATTTGACATATAAATGAGAATATCCTGATCCCACAATAAGCAATTAAAACTAGACATTACAAATAAAAATATAACGCTTTTGGGCTTCTTAAGTACCGCCACTGAGTTATAATATGTCAGGGGAGGAGGGGCTTTGAAATGTTTTTTAAATGTGTGACGTCATCATTGCTGTCGTCACAATTGTCGGTTTCATCATGACCACTCATATTTTGGGTTTTCCTTAGGAAAACTTCACAACTGACAATGCTGACAGCTCAGTATTGTTGAGAGTAGCAGAGACATATTTATTATTGGAGGATTCGTTTTGAGAAGTGATTTCTAAGAGTAGTGGGTAGTGGATCGAGACTGTAGAGGGGCCATCGCTTGTGAGTCATCCTTGTTTATGCACAAGAACACGTGGAGCGATGACATAGCTCTTAGTATATGTTTTTGCGCCGTTATACATATATGATTACAATAAGTTATCTATAAATAGGAATAAATTCATTAAATGTTGATATTAATGCACATGAAAAAACACTAAACCTAAACTAGTAGTAGTGAAGCCTCGAGGCTTAGTCGCGATACGAGTTAAAAATTTCAGCGGTCATGTGTTCAGACCCCAGGCACAAACCTCTGACTTTTCGAAGTTATGTGTGTATTCACAATGAATTATCACGTACTTTAACGGTGAAGGGAAACATTGTGAAGAAATCTGTACATCTAAATTTTTAGGAATTCACTAGGCCAGCGTCGTGGACTAACCTTTCTCAGTAAGGGGACGTATATGGGTCGATGATTATCATGAAACCGAAACTGATCTCCTATAAAAAATCACAGCACAAATTTGACAGCCCCGTGGCGCAGTTAGCTAGATACCAGGAGAAACGAGAAGCCGCGGGTTCGATCCCCGCAACGAGACAAATGTTTGTGTGATCAGATATTTGTTTAGGGTCTGGTTGTTTGTGAAACCGAAAAGTCTCTCGTAGTTTCTGATACCCACGACACAAGACTTGTATCTTAATGTGGGGTCAGAACTATGTATGTGACTGTTGGATGTATTTATTATATACATACTAGCTGACCCGGCAAACGTTGTTTTGCCATATACATTATTTCTAGGAAATATTTTTTTAGTTAGCCACCCATAAAGTAAATTTGTAAAAAAATATGAGATTCGTTTGGCATTGGCAGCAAAAAGCCCACTTTGTGATAAACTTGGCCTTTTATTTTAATTTTTAGTTACTTACAGCTACTACTTTAGATTTTGAGCTTCTCCGGTATTGGTGTCACTTTTGAAGCGTTGAGAAAAAAGTTGAAAATTAAAATGGCCAGTAAAAAATAGGGGTTGATCGTAGAGGGTTGAAAATTTAGGGTTGTATGTATTTTTGTATGTTGTATCATAATAAAATAAAAACAATAAATTTTGTCAAAAAAATATAAATTAAAAATTTTGGGGTGGACCACCCTTAACATTTAGGGGGATGAAAAATACATGTTGTTCGATTCTCAGACCCACTGAATATGCATATAAAATTTCATAAAAATCGGTTGGAGGAGTTAAACTTCTAACACCGTGACACGAGAATTTTATATATAAGATTTAAAACAATTTTAACACCACTTCAAAACTACACACTATCGTCGATACAATAGTTTCAACGATGCGATCCAAAACAGACAATTCTGAAAATTAATTAGTACCGTTAACTGGATATCCTTTTAATTGCCGTGAATCGTTTAAGAAGTGGCTCGAGGCGTGAGATTTCTTTTTCAAATACAGCGAGTGATTCTGCAAGCGAATAAACTGTGCCTTTAATTGGATAAAGCTTCGTCGTTGTTATTTTGTTAATAAAGCTTTATGGGGAGGGACTCGTGGTCTCGCTAGTGCCGTGCGAACTAGAAGTCCTGTCTTCAATTTCCAAGTCGGAAAGTGTTTTAAGAAATTTTCAGTTGCAGCACGGAGTCTGGATATGTGCACGAATGCAATAGACTCGCCCCCATTCCTATTACCTATTAATTGCTGCAAATATTCATCTCTCTGCCCACTCCCTAGGAGATATAGGCGTGAATATAAGTCCGATTACTTTTAATATATAAGTGGACAGTAATATGTTCTATACAGACAGATAGATTGGTGGCCTTCGAATACAAAATTTACTAATAGTTGAAAAGGTTTACGCAAATATTCTCACATTTTTTGATCTCCTTTAAATTGTGTGAAGCAAAAATGAACATTTAAATTCAACTTTCATAAAGAATACAAGCACAATCCGATATATCACAAATTTGTTCCTAGGTTTTCATATATCTTCCGATTACTAGACTGCACGTCTAATTGGCCTCGAGGTTTAGGCACTTAGAGATTCTCAGCGGGCACGGGTTCCAACCTCAGGCACACACCTCTTACTTTTCAACGTTATGTGTATATTCATAATGAATTAACGCGTACTTTAACGGTGAAGGAAAACTTCGTGAGGACACCTGCAAAAAAAAAGGTCTTAGGAATTTCTTAGGTGTGTAGTCCACCAACCCGCACTGGGCCAGCGTGGTGTACTAAGGCCTAAACCCTCTCAGTTGTAGAGGAGGCCCGTGCCCAGCAGTGGGACGTATATGGGCTAATGATAATGATGATGAAAGGATATAGGAATATCTTTAAAAAAAGGTGGACTAAGGCCTAAAACCCTCTCAGTTGTTGGGCTAATGATGACGATGACGTCTAATCGATGCAACCACTATAAAAAATAAAAACACAGCCAGCAACACTACTGTTTACCTAAGATATAAGGCGTAACATTTGAACAGTTCCATATAGCTACACAGAACAGTCATTTAAGTAGTTCCTACCGAAGTTGCCCAATTATAACAGCATTGTCAACCGGAGTAAGTGAATCGAAATAGGCAACTGTACTATAACAATAGCTGTAATAACAGCCAGTGGAGAAGTGGGAACAATTGCGAATTCTATGTTGGTTATTACAGGGCTATTAGACTGTTTAATTAAGGGAAATATAAAATAAATTAAATAAATAAAAACATCCACATCACATCCTTTGGGTGTGCAATCTTTGGTCGGATGAGCGTAACATTACTCGTATGCTCAATAGTATGCATGTAACGTCTGGTGTGGTTTATTATACAGACCTCGTGGAATCTAGGAAGAATTTCCGTGCTTTTCAGCGTTTTTGCCATGCCTATTATTGGAAGTCTACATAACAGCTCGCACCTAAGGTCCAATTTATTCAATAAATCTCATATACGAGTACAATAGTTATTTACCCGTGGTGTGTTAATTGCGTCTAATTTTACTATTTTAATTGGTCTTTCTTTTTATGTGAGGGTGAAGCCTCATAGCTCAATGTTTTGTCACCCGCTTTGCTGTGGAGGGTAGTGGACAGCTCTTTGTTTTCCAACTCCTCCTTTATTCGTCTTTCTGATTAACTTCGTTGTGGGATTATGACAAATTTAAGTCCCCTTAGATTCGCTGAGCTTTATTGCTCGGCGTCAATACTATTGATCCTGGAGCACAGGAGTTACAGTGGCGGGTGTGTGGTGGGATAGGGCCAACACCCAACAGTCACATACTTAGTTCTGACACAACACTAAGATACGAGTCTTGTGTCGTGGGTATCAGAATTTACGAGAGACTTTTCGGTCTCACAAACATCCAGACCCGAAACAAATATTAGTGGATCACACATAGCCTCTCGTTTCTCAAACTGGTGTTTGATGTGTAAAACTCAATTGGCGAAATGTGGGTGCAGAAAAGCACCTCTGCCTACCCCTTCGAAGAATACAGGCGAGAATGTGAATGTAAAAGATCCATTGATAAATTAATTATGTTAAAACGCTAAAAAAGTTAAAGATGACATAGAAAATAATGGATTTTAAATACTTTTATATTTGTTCTTGCATATTAATGGATTGTTTTATGTATTTACTGTCTCGTCTGGCGACACAGGTATGTGCCGTGCAATCAAGCGGGTTCGAATTCCGGGTCGTACAAATTTTTATGAGGTTTTCTGTTAAGGAATTGCAAATGTGCCTAATACGATACGACAATAGGCTCGCTTCCTATTACGTGAGACCGATACACACCTGGCGAAATGTGGGTGCAGAAATGCACCTCTGCCTAACCCTTTAAAAATTACAGGTGTGAGGTTATGTATGTATGATTTAAATAGCCACAGGGGCGACTCTTTTACGGTTTTCCATGCTCATTTCTAGAATCCGTGCTATTAGTGCTACTGTTTAATGTTTGTGTGATGTGCAAAAAATTGTTTCGGGTCGTGTGTTTGTAAGAAGGTCTCTCGTAGTTTCTGATACCCACGACACAAGACTAGTATCTTAATGTGGGGTTTGAGCTATATGCGATCGCCATTCACAAGTATATACCTATGCTGTAATCAGAATATTTGAACATATAGAGTCTAGTCTAGCTAGATTCTAGACTACAAAATAGACCACACAAATGGCCGAGAGTCCAAGGTTTAAATCACGCGCCCGCAGTTAAACTTACGAGGCTAATGTCCATTTAACCAGCCCATATTACCAGCATAACAGTTTTATACTTGTAAGGAAACTTATGCGCCGACTAAGATATACAATATTTCTAGAAGTCGCATGAAAAAACATTCTTTAGCGTCATAGTAAAGGCAACGTGAAGAAACTCGTATGCGTTCTGCACAACTTATTCCAGAAGTATGCGAATCCTTGAACCGACGCAGTGCAAGGTTGGTGCACTATGACTTGCTCCTTTTTAACTATAGAAGTGGCCTATATGGTGGAATGGGCGCGGGTCTATACCAGTGGCGATATTTCCATAGAAGCCCAAAAGGGTTTGACTTTAATTTTTAATGTCTAGTCTATACTTGTTTATTGTGTGGTCAGGATATACACATTTATACGTAAAATTGCTTTTGTTAAATGAAGATTTAAAGCTTTAACATTCGGAATTTTGTAAGGACTGGCGTATACGTATATGTACAGACTTAATGTACACTAACCCGCACTAGGCCAGTGTGGTGGACTAAGGTCTAAAACCTCTCAGTTGTAGAGGAGGCCCGTGCCCAGCAGTGATGATGATGATAAGGTTATCATTGAAATTGTTGAAGGGTCAACAATACAGATCCGAGTACATATGAAAGAACCACGCGCTAACTAATCAGCTCTTCCAATATCTATAACTCCATACCCAAATGCTAGTTCATTGCTCGTTTAATAGGATAGAGGAACAGCGAAGTTCCCGATAACTTTAGGGGAACCATTAAGCTATTTAAGTTCCAGCTTAATTATGCTAGAATATTACGAGCTGAAAAACTGTGAATGAATTATGAATTAGTGAAAATTTACTTAGGTGACTTTTCGAGTTAGTTTTCAAGTTTTCTAGGCTGTCTTGTTAGTTCAGGGGCACAAATGTGCGATCAAGAGGTACCGGATTCGGTTCCTAGGACGGGTATAATACTATTGGATTATTTAGTAAACTCCCCTAGTATATAACACATACTTTATTTATTTATTAATGCAAGTACAGCCATCTCCAAAACACTTACGTTGTAAAAAATAACTAACAGTAACTTACAATAATATATCATAAAAACACATGCACATTTAACAATATAAGAAATAATTTAACTTACAAAGCTATTAAAAAAAATGAAATTTAGTGTATATATCTGCCTGGGACCAAAATATCTGGATCTGTGCGGTGTGTTAGCATTGAGTTAAGCAGTGTGACGTCATCTTCGAGGCTTGTATCCGAAAAAATAGGCGAATATGAGGCGAGCTCAATACAGTTTTTCAGGAACATATCCGGATTCCATGGTGATTCTAATAATTATATTCAAAAACCCACATTGCTCGACCCGGGTGAGTATTGAAACCAGAACCTCCCGACATTATTAATCATCCTATTATTCTCATCTATCCTTTCTTTGTTTCCATCCTATGGTTGTCTCTAAAAGATCGCCTTGAGCGATAAGACCGCCAATTGTACTATTTTTCCCTCTGTTTTCTTGTTTTTTTTTTATTTTCTCCGTGTGTACAATAAAGTGTTTAAAAAATATTCTCAGCCTATCGCCGTCCACTGCTGAACGAAGGCCTCCCCAAGTAGCCGCCAACCATCCCGGTCTTGAGCAGCCCTTATCCATCCGCTACCCGCCACCTTTCTCAAGTCATCGGACCATCGTGCTGCAGGACGTCCTACAATACGTCTACGTAAGCGCGGTCTCCACTCCAACACTTGTCTGCTCCACCGGCCGTCCATCCGTCGGCAGACATGGCCGGCCCACTTCCACTTTAGCTAATCCTCCTGGCATGCCGAATGCCTAAACCGCGTGACTAACGGGACAAACAAACCAGTATATTTGGTATAATCATCAAAATACTACTTCGACACCAATTTCTTAATAATACTGTCACTAACTGCCTCGTGGTCTTGCAGAACAAGTATGTCTAGAGGTCCTGGGTTCGATTCCCGGGTCGGGCAAAGTGTTATTGGGTTTTTCAATTAGGAAATTCTCAGTAGCAGCAAGGAGTCTGGAATTGTGGACGAAAAACGGCAATAGGCTCGCCCCCTATTACATGAGACTGGTATACACCTGGCGAAATGTAGGTGCAGAAATGCACCTCTGCCTATCCCTTCGGGGAATACAGGCGTGAAGTTATGTATGTACCATTTCGACATTTTCTTAATAATACGAGGTGAATTCAAATTATATAAAACAAAGTAAATTCACGCCCAAATACTTTTGAAAGTCAAACAAAGTTTCTGTAAGTAGCACGCGCGAGTTTAATGAGATTCAATTAGTTTAAAAGTGTGAATAACAGAGCCAAGTTTAAAATAATTACATTTTAAGTCTTTAAATATCATTTAAGTAAGGTCTGTGAACTGAATCAAAGTTTTCTTTTACACTGGCACGGCAAAGTGACGGTAAGTATTCAATGTTTTCTCTAACCGGTGATAATAGTCTAGTAGTGATGGCCTCGAGGTTTAGTTGCGAGATCGAAGGTCTCGGTGACCGCGGGTTGGAACCCCAGGCACACACCTCTGATTTTTGAAGTTATGTGGGTATTCACAATAAAATATCACGCACTTTAAGGATGAAGGAAAACATCGTGATGTTACTTGCACAACTTTAATTCTTAGGAATTTCTTAGGTGTGTAGTCCGTCAACCCGCAATACGCCACCGTGGTGAACTAAGGCCTAAACCCTCTCAGTTGTAGAGGAGGCCCGTGCCCAGTAGTGGGACGTATATGGGCTGAAGATAATGATGATGACTCTAACCAGATCCCCATACATTAATTCCTCAACTTGACACACGTATGTATGTTTGTCACCATGGGTTGTGTACTTAACAATACTATATAACTTTTCAATAAAAACAAGATATTGGAAAAACGTAATAACACTCCCCGGATTGGGTTTTGAACCCAGGAACCTAGATCGCACGGCTTAAACTTGTTTCGCGGAGCCACCAAGGCAATATAAATGAAATTGAAATTGAAATAACCTTTTATATACATAATAAAAAAGATATAGCACTTATGACACGTCAACACATTTTATTACGAAAAAAAAGAAAACTTATTGAAATATAACTCGTGTAAAATGCACTGGTCACGGCATTTCCATGCATACAGAACACATAAAAAAAAACATAAATAAAAACTTAAGTTCTTAATGAATAAATTACTGTTTCTTAACGTAGGTGTTTGATAAAATCATATTCCTCCTTTTCACTCTCAAATCTGGTTAAAAAAGATAAAAAGAAATTCTTAACAAGGGTATGTAGGTGATACGCGGGGTATATGTCACAGGATATTTGATTCGAGTGCCGTTTGAAAGCTTTCAGAAATCTCATTTAACGCAAAGGTCGTAGGGCTATTCGATTTATAGCTATGCGCTCCAAACACACGGCTTGGTAGAACGTACATCTTTCTGTCGAGCATGTTGGAGGCGTCTGTGGTTGATTTAAAAAGTTACGGCTGTTTTATAATCTTGTCTTGTGTCGTTTCAAACATATTCACTTCACATATCAATCAAAATAACAGACCAAATCATGATTAAGTATAAGTTAAATTAACTAATTTATAAGGTCCTTAATCTTAGTCTAGCTTGGTCCAATTAATGACTCGTAGAATTGTATGAGCCTTCGATTCTGAGATCGCGTAGCACACAGCAATTGTTCTACAAAGATAATACTGCAAACGTGTAAAAAAAAACAATAAAAAAAATTGGATTACCGACCCTGCCAGGATTCGAACCTGGAATCTTCTGATCCGTAGTCAGACGCGTTATCCATTGCGCCACAGGGCCTATGTCTGAATTGTCAAAATAGGACACTCCTTACCAGACTTTATAAACTAAATTATTTATGTATGTTGGGACTTGGGACGAAATTCCTTGCATTTTTAGAATATTGGTTAGAAAATCATCCTTTCCGGCGCGGCGTAGTAATACACGCTGTTTGTGAAACGCGACGTCGCTGATTCTATTCTAGTTTAAACGTTTGGATGATATGCAATTAAAAAAAGAAAATTTATTTTCTTGCAATTAGCTACTGTACTTTACATATGACATAAGACGTGAATTATTATTAAGTTATTGAAAGCCCCGTTGGCTAGATTGGCGGGTTCGATTCCCGTACCGAGACAAATGTTTGTATGATCTACAAGTATTTGTTTCGGGTCTAGGTGTTTGTGAGACCGAAAAGTCTCTCGTAGTTTCTGATACCCACAGCACAAGGCTTGTATCTTAATGTAAAGTCAGAACTATGTATGTAACTGTTGGGTGTTTATTTAAAAATAATTAATTTTAATTATAAAATGCGTCTGTATGGTCAATTTATTTTATACTTCAGATTATTAAGGACGGATGGAAATAGGCGCAGAAGGCATTCGACGTCCATATTGGTTGATACGATCAAAAGGTCATTAGGCTGAGTGCGGCTGTTTGCACACTATTAAAACAAAAGAACAAACCAAAAAGAGGTCTATGCCCAGCAAGGAATTAGTACAGGTTGAAAACTGACATACATATGTACATAACCTCACGAATTTGAGGAACAAATTCCTGAAGGGCTAGGCAGAAAAGCACCCACATTTTGCCTAGAATATATGTATCAGTCTCACATAATAGGAGAATCGCACCCGAGACCTCTAGATCGCACGGCATATATTTGACCCGCGAGACCACGAAGCAGTCATTAGTCATTGGCAGTCAGAACTTGCTGACCAATACTTAAGAGTAAAAGAATAGATTTGTTCGTCATTCTACCAAACTGTATGCAACAGGGGGTTATTGAAAAGGCATTGTACGAAGATATTATTGAGATATTTCTGGAATAAAAGGCGTCGGATTTCATAATGCCAGATTTGTGGTATTCTTCCCATCGACACCATATTGGCTATTTCAATATTTCGTCCACGTCCCTAGGTAGGATGACATTTTTCTAGAATTATGTGAATTTTTACTCTTCTTGAACCTTTTAAGCAATAACTTGTTTACTTTAGGTACAAGGTGTACCTGTACTCTTTTATATGTATATCCATACCAATATTATATATGCAAATGCAACACTGACTTTCTGAATGTCTGGTACCTTTTTACGCCTTAACTGCTGGGCCGATATTGAATGAATTTTGGTGAGGTGATTGATAGGAACTTGCGAAAGGGCATATGGTACTTTTAATCCCGGGAAAATGCGGTGTTCCTCGGGAATGAGCATGGAACTTAAAATTGCATCCAGACGGAGTCAAGCCCCATGCTAGGTTTTATAAATGACCTAACAAAAATAACTTTTACCTGTGTAGGGATATCTTCATTCATTTTGATACGTCTTATATAAATACCGCCACCGGTAATCTTTACTAATATTGTAAAATACATATGTACGCTGACGTCCTGAAGAGGTAGGCAAAGGTATTTTTGTACCAATGCCCAAATGACCGTATTTTTCTAAATCTATAACAATTCTCAAACTTCAAGCTGCTAATAAGAAGATTCTAATGGAATAAGCCAATGATACTTTGCCTAGCTTGAAAATCGGACCCGGTACTATTTTTGACTATAAAGAGTATCTTTGAACAGTTAACACATACAAAATAAATTATATGTGTAATGCGTATCTTAAAGAAACACCGAAAATAAAATACAGGAAAAAAGATAAAGAAATCCGACCCTGCCAGGATTCGAACCTGGAATCTTCTGATCCGTAGTCAGACGCGTTATCCATTGCGCCACAGGGCCTGTGCCTTAGTCGTCGAAATAATTCAATGAATCCAAATGATTTTTTGGAAATGAATGTGGCTGTACAGTTAATCCTTACTAATATTATAAATGCGATTGTAACTCTGTCTGTCTGTCTGTCTGTCTGTCTGTCTGTCTGTCTCGCTTTCCTGCTAAAACTACTGAACCGATTTAAATGAAATTTGGTACACAGATAGGTTGGAGCCTGGGAAAGAACATAGGATACTTTTATCCCGGAAAATGTAGTATTCCCGTGGAAATGGGTATAAGTAGCTCTGTCAATATTCTGCTTTTACGCCTAAACCGTTTGACCGATATGAATGAAGTCTTTTACAGACATAAATGTGATCCTATGAAGTAACATAGACTATATTTTATCCCAAGAATATGTAGGGTTCCCGTGGGATAAGCATATAATGTAATGCAAAAGTAACACTGCCTATGCTATGCTTTCACGCCTGAACCATTTGACCGATTTAGATAATTTTTAGTATGGGGGTAGATGGGACCCACCCAAGAAACATAGGATACTTTATATCCCGAAAAATGTAGTATTCCCGTGGGAATGGGCTTTCACGCTTAAAATATTCGCCCGATTTATATGAATTTTGCTATGGACTTAAATAGAACCTTATGAAGTAACATAGACTATATTCTATCCCGGGAATATGTAGGGTTCCCGTGGGATGAGCATATAATGTAATGCAAAAGTAACGCTGCCTGTGTTATGCTTTCTCGCCTAAACCATTTGACGATTTAGATGAGTTTTAGTATGGGGGTAAAAGGACCCACTGAAGCAACATAGGATACTTTTTATCCCGGAAAATGTAGTATTCCCGTGGGAATGGGTTTTCACGTCTATACTATTCGCCCGATTTATATGATTTTTGGTATGAATATAAATGGGACACTATGAAGTAACATAACCTACGTTTTATCCCGGGAATATGAAGGGTTCCCGTGGGATGAGCATATATTGTAATACGAAAGTAACACTGCCTGTGTTATGCTTTCACACCTAAACCATTTTGACTGATTTGGATGATTTTTGGTATGGACAAAAATGAGACCTTAAAAAAGGACATAGGCTATTTTTTTAAATCCTTATCCTTACTAATATTATAAATGCGAAAGTAACTCTGTCTGTCTGTCTGCCTGTCTCGCTTTCCTGCTAAAATTTCTGAACCGATTTAAATGAAATTTGGTACACAGATAGTTTATACTCGGAGAAAGGACATAGGCTACTTTTTATCAAGGAAAAGGGGTTTTAAGGGGGGATGAAACGTTGTATGGAAGTATTGTCATTTTTAAAGCTAGAAGCTTGAAACTTATTTTTGTTGATTAGATATAAATAAATATGACATTCAAAGTTTGTAAAAGAAACGTACCTTTAAGGGGGTAAAATAAAAATAGGGGTGAAAGTTTGTGTGGAAATTCGTCATTTTTGAAGCTAGAATGATGAAACGACGTGTAGACGACTGTAACTATACGAATATTTCTGTTACGCTTTCACGATTAAATCATTTGACCGATGTAAACGATTTTTGATATGGACAATGGACATAAATGGGACTCTGTGGAGTAAAATAGACTACAACTTATTTTCATTCTGAATCCAACCCTGTAGTCTACGCGGACGGAGTCGCGGGCAAAAGCTAGTGTATAAATAAATGACTTACAACATTATATAAATTAATATTATGATTTTTTATGAATCATAATAAATATATCCAACAGTCACATGCATAGTTCTGACCCAACACAAAGATACGATTATTGTGTCATGGGTATCAGAAACTACGAGAGACTTAGGTCCGATGACTCCAAGAATTGAATAAAAAAAATTTTTTTTTCATTATGAAATTCTCAGCAGAGTTTGGAAATGTGTCCGTAAAAGGCTATAGACTCGTCCCTTTATAGGTGGGACTCGAAACAGAATTTAAGAAATATGTGTGCAGAAACCTCTGCCCGTATTTAAAACATTGTATGAGTTAAGACAAATATATTTTCTTTCTTTTGCCTTTTTTACGTAACTAACCAACCCGTCATCAGCCCAAATACGTCCCACTGCTGGGCACGGACCTCCTCTACAACTGAGAGGGTTTAGGCCTTGGTCCACCACGCTGGCCTAGTGCGGGTTGGCGGACTACACACCTAAGAAATTCCTAAGAATTTTTAGGTGTGCAGGTTTTATCACGATGTTTTCCTTCACCGTTAAAGCAAGTGATAATTCATTGTGAATACACACATAACTTCGAAAAGTCAGAGGTGTGTGCCTGGGGTTTGAACCTGCGACCGCCGAAGTTCTCGACCGCGCGCCTAAACCTCGAGGCCATCAATCTAACTATAACGAATAGCAATGATAAGCCATTAATTCATGACATTACGAAGCAACTTTTTTTTAATTCTGTATAATGTGAAACTATGGATATCGTTTTCGAGTTATATTATTATTTGTTTGTTTTCATAGGAGCTAGTTTGGTGGAGCTTGTTTCGTCGTTGGGGGATATCCATTGTTTTTTTTTATAAAATTACCTGATTTGGATATTTTATTATCAACTTATCTTTTTCAAGTAGGCAATCTATCAATCACTTGTAATTATTGAGAGATAACTTATTCCCTTTTATGAAAAAGTCACAAGTCAATTTATGGCGTGTTATTTTTATATTCATTTCTTTATATTGGACCCTTTGAACTAGAGATCCCGGGTTTTGCATCAGAAAATACTCAGTAGCTGCTCGGAGTCTGGAAATGTGCCCGAAAAACGGCAATAGGCTCGCCCCTATTACTTGGGACTGACACATACTTGGCGAAATGTGGGTGCAGTATTGCGCCTATGCCTACCCCTTCGGGGAATACAGGCGTGAGGTTAAATATGTGCTTATACAGGTTGTATTCAGGTACAACCATAGGTATAAAATGGATGTGGTTGTTAGGAAAATGTCAAAGTTTTATTTTTTGTTGGGATTTTCATTAACGCCAGAAGGTTTCTAATCACCTTAGCTATTACCTGCTTTAGTTTCCGATCACGGTCTGAATACACCCTGTATACCCTTTTATGCAAAAGCCACTATAAACAATAACAATAATACGCTATAAATTTATCACATGGAGAGTCAAATTACAGCAATCTCGTAAATTCGCCGCGAGCGTTCGTACATGGCGTGAGTTGAAAGCTCTTGCAAATAGCTCGTAAAGCGCAAAGACTCAAATGCAGCGATCAAGTGCACTCGATTGCCCCGGGCCGGCGCTCACATGCACCGTTTCCTCCTATATTACCACTAGGGATGCAGTACCTACGGGTTCGTCTGGGAATATCATCATACCAGAAAAAACATTAAATTAAATCAAAATCGTTTGATAGCCCCGTGGCGCAGTTGGCTAGACACCTTGCGAAACGAGAAGCCGTGGGTTCGATCCCAGCACCGAGATAAATGTTTGTGTGATCCACGAATATTTGTTTCGCGTCTGGGTGTTTGTGAGACCGAAAAGTCTCGTAGTTTCTGATACCCGCGACACAGGACTTGTGTCCTAGAATAGAATTATTTATGTGACTGTTGGATTTTATTTATTTTAAATGAAGCCTCGCCTCCTAATACGCAGGACTGAAATATATTTGGCGAAATATGGGTGCGGAATGCACCTCTGCCTACATCTTAGGGAAATACAGTCGTAAAGTTATGTATGTATATTAAGCCATGGTATAACTAAGTCAGCCATGGCTTCATGGGACGTATATGGGCTGATGATGATGATAACTAGGTAAAAGACGTATTATGCACTCACGTATTTTAATTT
Source organism: Hemaris fuciformis (assembly GCA_907164795.1). Taxonomy (NCBI): domain Eukaryota; kingdom Metazoa; phylum Arthropoda; class Insecta; order Lepidoptera; family Sphingidae; genus Hemaris; species Hemaris fuciformis. Next base: position 6,953,384 of record OU015454.1, read on the forward strand.
TAATAAAAACTTAATCAAATACAACTAAAATGAATTACAACATGTCATGTATCCTACGTATACATTTATTATTCTGAAGTCTTAATATTTGAAATCGCGATTTTTAGCAAAACTATCTCGTGGATTTTGCTCAATTTTTATACTTTTTACATACAAAGGATTTTCAAAAAAATATCATGAAGAAGTTAACGTTAATTGTGTAATGTCTAGTTTATAATTGTTTATTGTGGGATCAGGATATTCGGTGATGTCCTCGAGGTTAAGGCGCGCGGTCGAAAATTTCGGCGGTCGCAGGTTCAAACCCCAGGCACACACCTCTGACTTTTCGAAGTTATGTGTGTGTTCACAAAGAATTGTCACGTACTTTAACGATGAAGGAAAACATTGTGATGAAAACTGCACACCTAAAAGTTCTTACGAACTTGTTAGGTGTGTAGTCCGCCAAGTCCCACTAGGACAGCGTGGTGGACTAAGGCCTGAACCCTCTCAGTTGTAGAGGAGGCCCGTGCCCAGCAGTGGGATGTATATGGGGTGATGATGATTATGTAGTGTTCAATATTTTTAATGGTTCCTCGTAGTCATAGGTATAACGCGATAACGGTAGTCAACGCGGACGGAGTCGCGGGCAAAAGCTAGTATATACATATCTAAACATCAGATTACGAGTAAGAAAAAAATCAACAGAAAGTACTAGGCTATCATAACACACGAGAAAGTCTCCAATTCAGCCGAGGAAAACTCATATTTGCATGGCCCATACAAACGCTGTAATTAAAGAAAGAGCTAGGCACTTAATGCGCGCCTCACCACTTCGCATTCTGGAGTTAATCCACGCTCACTTGGTACAAATTGTACGGCTTTTAGCCTGAAAATCTTGGCGTAGGGTAATCGGTGTTGGCATAGTATTTTAAACACGTGGTTTGACGTAAAATACCTGTATTTTCGAAGTTTATATCTAAAGAATATTGAAGTTTTTATTCAAAATGGCTACATACATTAAGTGATCATCATCATTATCAGCCTCTGTACGTCCCACTGCTGGGCACGGGCCTCCCATACAACCGAGAGGGGTTAGGCCTTAGTCCACCACGCTGGCTTAATGCGGGTTGGATTAAGTGATGAATTCGCAAAAAATAACGTGAATACACAATTGATATTACAGTATTCTTCTTTGATATATATGTTTTCAGTGTAATCGGGAGGGCCTGGGCTCGATTCTTCGTTAAGAAATTCTCAATAGCAGCTCAGAGTTTGGAACAATGCCCAGGAAAGTGCCCTAGATTATTATTATTTCCGCCTTATATTAAGAAAACATTAGCAAATATACTTGGACTAAGGTCTAAACCGTCTCAATGGTAGAGGAGGCCCGTGCCCAGCAGTGATATGGGCTGATGATGTAATCTTCAATATTTATAATGGTTACTCGTAGTCATATGCATAACACCATTAATTTTATATAATACTTCAGATATACCTACTACCGCTTACCCGCACAAGGCCTACCTGGTGGACGAAGGCTCAACCTCTCTCACTTGTAGAGAAAACCCCTGTCGAACAACGGAACGGGCTGACATAGATTCAACGCTTTGTATAACACAGCTAGTAAAAAACGGTCGATATAACCAAGTCATGTATCAAAATAGCGCCTTGTGTCCATAGGGCTGCCAATCGCTAGTTCGACACGCGCGCAGCACGTAACAACTGGGTGCCGGATGATGGATTGCGCGTCAACCCTAACTGGCCGACAATATATGGCGACAAATGGTCGCAAGTGCAACGGATTTTCAATCATCTCGGATCGGTTATATCTATGGATGTAGTTTTCGATAAAGGAAAACGTCGTGAACTATTTATATCTTATCATTGTACTGACTGTCGTTGTTACTGTTTGATTGCCTATACGATAAATAAACTATCTTTTAGTTTCTATGAAAATAACTTTTATTTGGCGTTTTTGCAATGAGAAAATGAACTTTTTGCAACATTAATAAATAAATACACCCAACAGTCACATACATAGTTCTGATCCCACACTAAGATACAAGTCTTGTGTCGTGGGTATCAGATACTACGAGAGACTTTTCGGTCTCACATACACCCAGACCCGAAACAAATGCTTGTGGATCACACAAACATTTGTCTCGGTGCGGGGATCGAACCCGCGGCCTCTCGTTTCGCAAGCTGGTGTCTAGGCAACTGCGCCACGGGGCTGTCATAATTATATACATACATACTTAATGCCCGTATTCCCAGAAGGAGAAGGCAAAGATGCATTCTAGCACCAACATTTTGCCAATTGTGTTTTCGTCCTACGTACCTTTTTATTCGGAGCAAACTCACTGTCATTTTTCGGGCACATTATCAGACCTGTGCTCCTACTGTGAATATCATTAGTAAAACCAAATAACACATTGTCCGAGGCGGCACCGAATCCAGGATACAATATGTACTGTCACTATCCAGCAGGACACTACTATCCAACGATCCGAAAAACCCAATCCCTCACAAAACAGAACAAAAATCCCTTCATTCAAAAAGTGTAATTTCTACAAAACCCAAAGACTATGTGCCTACCGTCGGGAAGAACCCTTATCGATTCCGTTTAAATATTTATCCGCACCGGGATTCCCATGGATCCTGCGATGTTCCACGTGCCAAAGTTTCGATGAGTTTGGATTTTATAGCGCCAGTGTAGTTTGAACAAGTCGGTGGAATGGTATTTGTTAAAGTTCCCACAGTGTTTGTATCGAAAGTGTATTTACATTAAATCGGAATTTTTTAAAGATATTTAAATGTTTAGTCTTTTTGAAGTGAAAACTTGTTTAGCGGCGCTGTGCACTTTTAATGGGATGGGTAAAAAATGTTGAGCTCGCTTCAGTTAACGTGACCCTAATCGAAAATGCACAAGACGTATTATTTAATATAAATTGTCATTTGCGTGTACAATAGCACAATAAATATTGTATGTGGTAAATGATAATACTTTTATACTGATAAATAAAGCAATTCGTGCGAAATTATTCCCTAACCATTCAAAAATGCACAACATTAATGTTGAAGTTTTCACTTCTGCCGGCACTCCCGGAGTTTCACCCGTTTTTTTTTTATTACAGATACCACCAGCAGTTTTCACGAGCGTGATATTTGGTTGCTCAATGCAAAATTTAGACCACCGTTTCAAACCTTTAGGTCATGATTTTTAAAAACCCATTCTTATGTCGCTTACGTCATATAAGAAGTCTTTGTGCAAAATTACTCCTGGTCTCTGGGTTAATCACTAAGTCAGAAAGCAGTGAATTTTATATTAAGATATTTCTGTATAATATGTAGGCAGCGGTCCGTCAAGATTAGCAGTCAGGGTTGATGAAAATCAACACTATGCCACAACATTGTAAATCCCGTTCAACCTTTGAGAAGGCCCAGAAGAATATAGGCTATGTCGACTATTTTCTACCCGTCGCCAATTCTTCATTCCTCCATGGACCCATTTCTAAAGTTCAAGCAGACGAAATCGCGGAAAGGAGCTAGTGTATACCTACATCATCAGCCCATATACATCACACTGCTGGGCACGGGCCTCCTCTACAACTGAGAAGATTTAGGCCTTAGTCCACCACGCTGGCCTAGTGCGGGTTGCCGGACTACACACCTGAGAAATTCCTCAGAACTGCCTACCTAAAGCAGGTTTCATCACGATGTTTTTCTTCATCGTTAAAGAACGTGATAATTCTTTGTGAATACACACATAACTTAGAAAAGTCAGAGGCGTGCGCCTGGTCGAGATCATCGAGATTCTCGACCGCGTGCCTAAACCTCGAGGCCATCACGACTTTGAGTGTATACACGTAACATCTATTAACCTCGAAAGTATCAAATTGCGAGCTTATATTAATAAACATTTGAGTTTATGTACCGATAGACATTTTTGCTCAACACTTTACGGTTTGTTGGTTATTTGAAAGGGGATTCTACCTCCATACCGTCCCTTGCGTAATACGCGGAATTTATATTTGGTACAATATTGGCAGATTGGCCCAAACTTATTTGGATATTTTCGTTGTTTAACCTGGCTTTTAGAATCCACTGTCTTTTTTGTAGTGATAATTCCTATTAAAGATGTAAAGTCTGAAAATAATTTTTTTGCGCCAAAACTTACATGATTTTTGTTTTTTTTTTATTGGTAGCTTAAAACCTAGACTACGACTTAAAATATAAGGAAAGTTTAAAGCAGTTATCAGAAAAAACTGTTGGATACAAAAAAAATATGTTGTAATTTAGTTACAATATAATATATAAGCTACCTAACACTATGCAACCATTAGAAGAGACCTACGTTTTTACCTTTAATTACCATAAAATAAACATGAAGAGGAATTAATTGCAATTAATAAGAATCAATTATTAATTTAAAAAAACATAATCATAATATGGAAAGCGAAAGAAATCTATACAAAAAATATTTATCCATGCAGAACTAACACGCTATTCTATTTAGAAATAACGTATCTACAGTACCTACTCTATGTCAATTATCCTCTAATAATGCTAAGTTAAGCCGTTATCTCGGGACCGATCGTCCGTTGTTAGCGATCATAGAATATACATCAAAAGATAGGAACTGATTGGGTCAAGTTTGAGTGGCGCCTAGCTTTCAATTTCCTCGCTATCGGATCTTAGAGTATCCTTCGTAGCGCTGGAGTGTTGGCGTGGTGTGAGACAGAGTATGAAGCGATTATGTTTATTTTTTATAATACCTTGAGTTTCGATTGGTAGACCTCACCATAGCCGTTAAGCTTACTTTTACATGCGGAATAATCATCGTCAGCCCATATATGTCCCAATGCTTGGCAAAGGCCTCCTCTACAACTGACAGGATTTGGGCCTTAGTCAATCAAGCTGGCCTACCGCGAGTTGGCGGACTACACACCTAAGAAATTTGGGTGTACTGGTTTCCTCACGATGTTTGCCTCCGTTAAAATATCTGATAATTCATAGCAAATACACACAATTTCGAAAAGTCAGAGGTGTGTGCCTGGGGTTTCCGACCACGACAACCGAGATGCTCGACAACGCGCCTAAACCTCGAGTATGGCCATCACCACTTCTTTGAATCTAATAAAACTTTAATATAAACCCTGCTTCGTCTCTTGACTCACCCCGTACCCTATTCTCAGTAAGTTTGTCTAGTCGAAATAGTCGCGAGCGAGGGCCTCCAGTCACAACTTTGTTTGTACACTGTACGCTTTAGTACTTTACGCCAGATGCAATAGGCTTACGTGTTGCAAAATTATTACACTTCTTAAACACGTATTAATTTTCTGCATTTACATTTGCCAAATGTTAATTGTATTATGACATGCGTTTGTAGAAGTCGTGATCGTTTAGAATTAGACTTGTGGGACAAAACTCAGTAAGGACGCTGGTTCATGTTCCTGGAATACAAATTTTCGAAGATATTTATTTAATATACTTTCTGGCTGTATTGGAGACTTTCTCGTGTGTTATGTTAGCCTGGTACATTCTGTTGATTTTTTTAAAATTTCATCGATAGATATGAATACTTTGTTTATCATCAGCCCATATACGTCCTACTGCTGGGCACGGGACTCCTCCACAATTGAGAGGGTTGAGGCCTTAGTCCACCACGCTGGCCTAGTGCGGATTGGCGGACTACATACCTAAAAAATTCCTAAGAATATTTTTAGGTGTGCAGGTTTCCTCACGATGTTTTCCGTCACACATAATTTCGAAAAGACAGAGGTGTGTGCCTGGGGCTGAAGCCCCAGGCGAGGGCCTGGAAGGCGAGTTGAAACTCGCAGCTGCCGAGATTCTCGATCACGCGCCTAAACCTCGAGGCCATGGCTTTTGAAACATATTACTCACAAAAAATTAAGATGCTATTTTTTAATTTTTGTATAAATCACAATTTTCTTTATTTAATCGCCGGTAAAAAATAAAATCCAGTCGACCGCACGATGTTGACATATTTCATATTGTTCCAACAAAATGATAATTAGACCCGGCGCCCTGTCCTGTGGCAGGGGGGCGTTAGAATCCCACCACGGTGTCCCCTGCCTGTCGTAAAAGGCGACTCAAAGGGGCCAAAACAAAAGAGAAAAAAAAAAAAGAGGTCTGTACTCTGTGTCCCATACAATTAGTTCTTTGGCTACCTGGGTTTCTCAACCCCGCATTGGTCATACTTACTTCCCACGTATACAAATATTTTCTGAAATCTCTTAACTAAACATCTGTTCATTTGGGCATTTTTCTAAATCTCTTTATTTATAACATTTTTGAAAGAATTACTTACTGCTTAAACTTAAACCTAAAAATGACCATTTCACAATATTATTGGGTTTTTACGTTAAAAAATTCTAAACAACAGCACAGAGTTAAATATGCCGGGTGAATGGCAGTATATTTAGCCATTTTCAAGTACGATGTTTTAATTTGAGTCAGCAGTTTGATAAGATACATTCAAAAACACAAACTAAACATATTTGAAGTCTTAAAGTCAATTGTTTTAAGCATAATTCACTGGCGAATAAATGTTTTTTGCAAAAAATACGTAGCGTGCAAAATAAATAGCGTCTCAGCAGAATATGTTGGAGCAATTTTTTATTTCATTTAAAATCACGAGGATTATATGACGAAGAAAAAACATCGTTAAATTGGATAGCTTCATTTAGTTAGAACAACTTATTTTTTTATTTATAGTTGTTCTTTATAATAAACGGCTTTTTGAAAACACTTTCTAGCTCTTTTATCTACGAAAGGGTAGGCAGAGGTAAATATCTTAATTCACGTTTTGCCGGCTATTACGTAGCATAAAAAATGAGACGAGATTTAGGTATGCGGTATAGAATCTCGGCGGTCGCGGGTTCAAACCCCAGGCGCACACCTCTAACTTTTCGAAATTATGTGTGACGGAAAACATCGTGAGGAAACCTGCACACCTAAAAATATTCTTAGGAATTTCTTAGGTATGTAGTCCGCCAACCCGCACTAGGCCAGCGTGGTGGACTAAGGCCTTAACCCTCTCAGTTGTAGAGGAGGCCCTTGCCCAGCAGTGGGACGTATTTGGGCTGATGATGATGATGTTTGATTAAATGAAAGTTACTGTGTACGAAATAAACGACACGTAGGCTGCCAAACAATGCCCAGCAGTGGGACGTATATTGGCTTATACGATAATGATATTTCAAACACATGGGGTCGAAAATATGCCTGGGAGGCCTGGAAGGCGAGTTGAAACTCGCAGCTGCCGAGATTCTCGATCACGCGCCTAAACCTCGAGGCCATCACGGCTTTTGAAACATATTACTCACAAAAAATTAAGTATTTTTTTTTTTTTTGTATAAACACAATTTTCTTTGTTTCAACGCCGATAAAAAATAAAATCCAGTCGACCGCACGATGTTGACATATTTCATATTGTTCCAACAAAATGAATTTCTTCACAAACTTACTTACGTCGCATTTGATGAAGCACCGGCCGAAAATACATTCCAAATTAGGAGCTTATAAGAAATTGCAACAATTTTTTTGATTTATTTGATGGTAATGCAATTTCGTGATAGAAATAGATTGAACTGGCCATAAAGAGTAGGAGTTCTTTAAAAATGATAGAAATAAGGACGACGTTGACCCCGCGGTTCTGCCGCCGAGAGTTCAAGTACCGAGTTTCGGGAAAAGTGTCAAAGGAAAAAAGACTCAAGTCTCTGTTAGAAAATTTCCAGTAGCTGCATTAAGTCCGATAAGTACCCGGTGTATAAAAATAGGCAGACGTTTGTTATATATAGAGTTGAAAACATAGGGTCTCAGTTTTACAACTGTCCTTACGAATTTTCGCCATTAAATTGCGTGAAGACACACATAATTGTATATGGTCGGTGTACTGAGTGGACGTGCTTTCGGTTAAAATTTTAAATTCAATTAGTTAAACTATGTTTATAACTCTCCAAACTCGTGTATTTTGCAAAAATACGTTGTGAATGTACTCACTTTTGTGTTGCTGAATGTAATCCTGCTCTGCACCACTACCAGCCAGCGTTTAACTTCACCAGAACAACACCTCACTTAAGACGGTCAATATGACTTCACTTGCGGACATCCAAACCACCCAAAAGACGCTTGAAGACAGCTTCCAAGGACACCGTCGCTCGGGTGGCCGAAGAGTTCCGGACCTTTCGGGAGCTCATGCTCAACATGCTGCGATTGCTGAGACAGCAAATAACTGAATGCGCAAACATGGTTGATGCGATGGAGACCAGACACCGTCGTAAAGCACTATACACACACGTTTTCACGGTGTCCCGGAGACTGAAGACGACAACTGCACTACCGCCGTGTTGTCCGTAGTAAATAGTACGATGTCGCTGAAGGACGTCACAGGTTCACTTATCACTGCCTGTCATCGTATAGGGACTCCAAATAAAGAACACCATCGGCCCATCCTAGTCAGGTTCTCCAGTATACTTCGTAGGACAGCTGTTTGGCGAGCCAAATCCAAGCTGAAAGGCTCATCTGTCTCTGTTAAGGAGTTTCTGACAAGATCGCGGACAAACTGTTTTCAGCAAAAGTCGGCAGCATTTCGGCATGCGGTCTTGCTGGACTCCAGACGGCATTATTGTGGTAAAAGTCCCGGATGGAAGCCGAATCAAAATCACCACATTAGACGAATTGAATTCTTTAATGGGAAAGTATCCCAAGACAGCAAGCTTATTGTCATCGGCAGTGATAAGCCTCGCGTATACGGAAACATCGCACTCGAATTTAAAATCGCGTAAGCCATCATCAAGGCTAAGCACTAACTGTTTATTTTTTCCCTTATTGAATTTATTATTGTTCGTCTATATTTTTTAATAATACCCTCATGTTATTTGTTTTTTTTGTATTGTCAATTTCAATTTGACATTTGGGTAACGACAAAGTCGCGTTCCATACCACAAATGTTAATGTTTTGTTTTTTTACTTTTCATTATTGTATATTTGTTTAATTATTTATATATATTTGTTTATTTATTTATATATATTATTTTTATATATACATAGCTATGTATTTATATTTTATATGAGTTTATATGTATGTATGCATGTATGCGAGTATTTAGATGTTTGGTCTACAGTACAAGTTTCTTTTTACACCAACCATGCTTCACCTCTCCACCACCCTAAGGTAGACTGGTAGAGAATGCCGCAGGCATTAAGTCCGCCTATATACAGTTGTATATGAAGCTTTATAAATAAATAAATAACTATTACGGGTGTTCGAATATCGTTCGAATCGAATTGAATAGGATATCGGATACAATATTTTATGGGAGGCTCGAATTGAACCTAGAAACTTTCGAAGTGTCACGGCACATAACGGGGACTACATAAAAAAAAATATAATTGAAAAACAGGTACCCAAGGTACAATTTTGCCTATAGGGAATCGTCGACTTACAAAATATTGTCAACATGTTTTCTGAAATAAATTTCAATTCATTTTATTTCAAAAACCTAAATAAAATCTTGTTTAACTAACTTTGACACAATATAAATAACTGGTTTCTTCCACCAATGGCACACCAAAAACACACTCCCGACATTCCAAATAAGTAACATATCATACGAAATTGTCGTCGCATAATTCAATTTGTGCAAAAATACATAAATTCCGAATATGAAATCGACGCGCGCCGTAAAAAACGTCTGGACCGTGCGTACATCAAAGTCCGGGGAACTTCGGAGCTCTGGAGCAATCTAATTGCTCAGATGTAGGTCAAACGGGGTTTCTATCGCGCTCTCTGTTTGTCTTTTATCTGATTTTTCGCGTAATTACCGTGATTCTATTTTATTGCGACTGTGAAAGGATAAGATTTATTTATTAGATGTGTTAGAAAGTAGTTATTTAATTATATTAAAATTTAATTATATTTATATTTCCGAAGACCTGCCAGAAGTCAGCCTAGGCGAGATCGAGATCGCCCTTGGGCAGCTTAAGAATGGAAAAGCCCCCGGAGAGGATGGAATTACAACGGAGCTCATAAAAGCTGGTGGAGCTCCTACGCTACAAAAACTCAAGCGTATTTTTAACTCCGTCCTCTTTTCGGGGAGAACTCCTAAAGCATGGAGCAGGAGTATGGTCGTCTTGTTCTTCAAAAGGGCGACAAAACCCTATTGAAGAACTATCGGCCCATCTCCTTGCTAAGCCATGTCTATAAGCTGTTTTCAAGGGTGATCACGAACCGTCTCGCGCGCAGACTCGACGAGTTTCAACCCCCCGAGCAGGCCGGATTTCGAGGAGGATATAGCACCATAGACCACATCCACACAGTGCGGCAGATTATACAGAAAACAGAAGAGTACAATCAGCCCCTGTGTCTTGCCTTTGTGGACTATGAGAAGGCCTTTGACTCTATCGAAATCTGGTCTGTTCTGGAATCTTTGCAACGGTGCCAAGTCGATTGGCGATACATCCAGGTGCTGAGATGTCTGTATGACGCTGCGACTATGACCGTCCGAGTACAAAACCAGCAGTCTGAACAAATTCCAATGCATCGAGGAGTGAGACAAGGGGACGTCATTTCCCCAAAATTGTTCACTAATGCATTGGAAGATATGTTTAAGACTCTGAACTGGAAAGGACGTGGCATAAATATAAACGGCGAGTACATCTCACACCTGAGATTTGCAGACGACATCGTCATCGTGGCTGAAACCGTTGCAGACTTGCAACAAATGCTGTCTGATCTGGCTGATTCTTCAGCACGCATCGGTCTCCGGATGAACTTGGATAAAACCAAGATAATGTTTAATCGGCAGGTTACACCGGAACCGATTGCGCTAGGCGGAGTAACTCTCGAAGTTGTTCACGAGTACATTTACCTCGGTACAATAATACAAGTAGGTAGGAGCAACTTCGAGAAGGAGACCCAAAGAAGAATACAGCTGGGTTGGGCAGCGTTTAATAAACTTCGTCGAGTCTTTTCGTCACCCATACCACAAAGCCTAAAGACGAAAGTCTTTAACGAGTGCGTCCTTCCTGTCATGACATACGGAGCCGAGACGTGGACACTGACGGTGCGACTAATCCACCAATTCAAGGTCGCCCAGCGAGCTATGGAGAGGGCTATGTTAGGAGTTTCTCTGAAGGATAGGATCAGAAATGATGTTATCCGACAGAGAACCAAGGTTATCGACATAGCCCAAAAGATTTGCGAGCTGAAGTGGCAGTGGGCAGGTCACATCTGTCGCAGAACGGATAACCGTTGGGGGAAACGTGTTCTGGAGTGGAGACCACGGCTCGGCAAACGTAGTGTAGGACGCCCTCTGGCTAGGTGGGGTGACGATATCCGCAAGGTGGCTGGCAGCGGTTGGATGAGGAGAGCCGAAGATCGAGCCCAGTGGCGTGCCATAGGAGAGGCCTATGTCCAACAGTGGACGTGAAAAAGGCTGTTGATGATGATGATGATGATGATTAAAAAATATGTGTATATATTTTTAGATATGAAAATATTAATTAATTTTAACATAAAGATTTATTAGACCACGGATCGTAACAAACATAAATTGACATGACATTTAACATGAATTTGAAATAACAAAATGTTAACATTAACCTCCTGAGTACTTATGTCCTTAATTTAGAACATCTAACAAAAAAAAATCTGTGACAGATAATAAGAGATCAATCCAATCAATCCATTTTTTTTCTCCATAAAACAAAACATACCTATATAAGGGTTTAAAAAAAAATACTCCTCAATTGTGTATCATATCTAGAAGTACTTAGCAAAAGAAAATCCAGAAAAATTGTACTCTGGAACTCAGGAGGTTAATGAGATGAATTTAAAACACAAGACAAGCGTTGACGTTCGGACAGAGCTTCCGCACTGTAAACCGGTATAACCGGCCCGTTATATAGGCAGCCGACGTGATGTCGTCGTGAGGTCGTCCTCAGCTACCCCCGAATTGATTTTATTCCTAACAATATACATTTATAAGTTTTTATTTATTTTTCTTTAATTTAATTTTTTTTTTCTTTTTTAACGATGTGTTTTAGCTTCGTTGATGTTTTTTTAGTTTAATCTGTACACTTCGACTACCTTTCATTTCTCTTGCTACATCTCCATCCTTGGTTGCCTGTAATAGATCGCCTTGTGCGATATGGCCGCCCATTGTACTTTTCTACTCTACTATACTCCTTAGTTTTAGTGTTATGTGTACAATGAAGTTTTAAATAAATAATAAATAAATATTTTAGACATCATAAATTTATTGGAAACTTGTGCACAGTACAAGAACAATCACAGAGTAAAACAAGCAGAGACATAAACGCCAGTGACAAAAGCTGTCAATAATAATTAATATACAGATGGCGCTATACGAAACATTTAATTACAGATACATAAGCTCACGCCTGTATTCCCCGAAGGGGAAGGCAGCGGTGCATTTCTGCACCCACATTTCACCAGGTATGTATCAGTCCCACGTAATAGGGGAAGAGCCTATTGCCGTTTTTCGGGCACATTTCCAAACTCCGTGGTGCTACTGAGAATTTCCTAACGGAAAAACCCAATAACACTTTGCCCGACCCGGGAAACGAACCCAGGACCTCTAGATCGCACGGCACATACTTGTGCCGCGAGACCACCAGGCAGTCTAATTTAATTAAGACTATAATATTTACCATGAATAACAAAATGAATATAAGTTTATTTATAAATGTAAAAAGCGACAAGATAGCGAAGTAAATCAATATCTAAGCTATTTCTCTGCATACCTCTTATGAAACCTGGAGTTAACTTTCTCTTTGCTTTGGTTTTGAATGTAAAATATTGGCTTGAATATTAGTTTTATATTACTTTAGACATTTACGGCATCACTTCTAAAAGTTAGCCTGAAATTGTAGCCTGTGTTAGCGTAGTGATGGCCTCAAGGTTTGAGTTCACGTTCGAGTCAAAAAGTCGATGGTCGCGGGTTCAAGCCAGGCACCCACCTCTGACTTTTCCAACTTATGTGTGTATTCATAATGAACTATCACGTACTTTAACGGTAGACGAAAACATCGTAAGGAAACCTACACACATAAAACGTTCTTAGGAACTTCATAAGTGTGTAGTCCGTCTACCCGCACTAGGCCACTGTGGTGGACTAAGGCCAAAACCCTCCTAGTTGTAGAGGAGGCCCGTGCCCAGCAGTGAGACGTAGATAGGCTGATGATGATATGTGTTTAAAAAAACACTTCTCGTTGTTTCTGATTCTGATTATGCAGTCGTGAAAAATATACGCTTAAAAACGGTGGTATTATAGAGGACAGAAGTACCAACATCATAGCCATAATTCTTAATCATCCGTATTGATTTGTCATAGACATTCCAAATTCTACTTAAATTCACAGCAATAGGTTTCCGGAATCTTAAAACCAAACCTAAACACACAAAGTACACTCGTACACATAAAGCAATGGGGTCACGAATACCCCGCCGAGGGGTCCGTAAATTCATTACGCGCGATAAAAGTTTCGGCCGAATTAAAATGGAGATTATGAAGTTTGAAGCACCCGAAGACCGAAGTTATAGTACGTTTTTACGATCGTACTGGGTTAATGTTAATCCGCCTTAAGACGTGATTATGGCGGGTAATAAAAGACTTTGATTTTTATTCTCGGATTCTTTTATATTGGAATTCCAGATTTTCTTTCGAGCTTTTCTTAATATTTAATTAAATTTCTGGGTCGGGGAAAGTGTTATTGAATTTCTCTTTTAGGAAATTTCCAGCAACACGGAGTCTGGAAATGTGCCCGAAACGGCAATAGGCTCAGCCTATTAGACATGATATATTGATTATATTGATTTTATTGATTCATCATCATTATCATCATCAGCCCAAATACGCCCCACTGCTGGGCACGGGCCTCCTCTACAACTGAGAAGGTTTATGCCTTAGTCCACCACGCTGGCCCAGTGCGGGTTGGCGGACTACACACGTAAGAAATTCCTAAAACTTTTTAGGTGTGCAGGTTTTATCACGATGTTTTCCTTCCCCGTTAAAACAAGTGATAATTTATTGTGAATACACACATAACTTCGATAAGTCAGAGGTGTGTGCCTGGGGTTTGAACCTGCGACCGCCGATATTCTCGACCACGCGCCTAAACCTCGAGGCCATCGCTGCTTACATTATGCTTTTATTAATTATATTGATTTGCTTTTGGACGTTCAAATTCATAAAAACCTTTGTCCTATGGTCTATCATCCCATACCTACATGAAGTATTCACCACCACCCATGACTGTACCACCAAATACCAGAATGAAATGATAAACAACTTAATTTGTGCGTTGTCAGTCTTATATTGTTAAGTCATCATCATCATCAGCCAATATATGTCGCACTGCTGGGCACGAGGCCTCCTCTACAACTGAGAGGGTTTAGGCCTTAGTCCACCATACGTGCCTTGTGCGGGTTGACGGACTACACTCCTAAGATTTTTTTAGGTGTCCTAGATTCCTCACGATGATTTCCTTCACCGTTAAAGTAATAATTCATTGTGAATTGTGAAGAAGTTTAGGCGCGCGGTCGACTATCTCGCGGTCGCGGGTTCAAACCCCAGGCACACACTATTAACTTTAAGAAGTAATGTCTATTTCCAATGTCACTTTACAAGCAGTTGAAAAATAATGTATAGTTTAAGGTCACAAAACCCGTGAGCCACAAAATAAACGACACAATTTCATAAACATAGGTTTACAATGTCATAAATTTCGATAAATTCAAACGCGGAAAAATTCAGCTCCTTTTTGTCGCATATACACGCGTCCTGCCGCACTATGTACATGCCTTATTCATAGCCCTTAGTTCGCTTGTGGTGCGGGCATATTGCACAAGCGGTAGCGGGTTCCATTACCGTTTTTTTTATACTGGCACGGCAAAGTGACCCCATTGCACCTGATGGTAAGTGTAATGGAGTCCAGAAAAAGTGCCGACCAGCGAGAGATGATGATCTCCCGTTGGTCGACGCAATCATGCCGGCCGATAACCTCTTCACCTATCTTGTGAAGAAGTTTGGGGGATTAATACCATGGTGAACAAAGGACCGACCGCGAGAAACCGGCCATAAAATGCCGGCACGGTCATCTATATAAATAAATAAAATTGGAGTGTCTGTTTGTAATATAGAAATAACCGCTTTCTAATAAATGCATATTATGGATGTATACACGGTACATAGGTATACCAAAATAACGTTTTTTACAATTTTTGTATTTCAGTCTGTCTATCTGTTTGTTCCGGCTAATGTCTGAAACGGGTGGACTGATTTTGACGGGACTTTTATTGGCAGGTAGCTGATGTAATCAGGAGTAACATAGGCTAAAAAAATAAAAATAAAATAATATAATTTGGGTCGTACGATAGGGAGTGGGTATTAAAAATGAGCACGCGATTCCGGGAACAAACTATGGTATATTTAAATTAACACTTAACACAGACAAAGTAAATTATAACAACTTAATTACAGACAGAGTGGAATAACAACTTCAGCGTATAGGTGCGTGGTGTGCTCGTCACGAGTGATGGCAGACTGTTTTTTCATTCAAATAAACCGACCCTTTTATCGGTCTCCCCGATGAGGATCGGTAGGGATTAAACATAAAAAATACATTTCAACGAACACAAACCAAGGTCTATCTCTTCAATAAAAAATTTTAGATCGCCCAAACATCTGTGCTATTGTCCAAAATGATCAATCCATTTCCAAGGATTGCCGGTGCTAAAGACTTAACTAAGTAATATAGTTTTATTGCACCGGCATGAACGAGTATTTACAATTGGAGATTTTAACAAAATATTTTACAACAGCATTTACTAATCTTTAACAATATGATACATAAAAATACTTGTTGTGATACATTTTACAACTCGCAGATGTTTATGGTTAAACGTCTGCAGTCATAATTACAAAATAGAACAATGCCTGTTTATAAAGTTAAAAAATTACAAATAATGAATAAAAACAATGCATGTTCAAATAAGGTTAAAAATACTAACAATTAGCAAGAAACTAAACTACATCTATGTTGGCGTGTTGCTACCGCCACAAAATAAAATAAAAAAAACGACTGTTAGGCAGAACGAAGTTCGCCGGGTCAACTAGTTTTGTAATATAAACTGAAGTATTTTTTTCATGAGTTTTATCCATACAGGTTTCTTGCTTCCGCGACGTTAGTCATTTTCCAGTTTTCACTTTTAAAATATTGATAGCAGTTAGAAGTCTGAACACATACCTGAATAGGGAGTAGACTAAAAATCATTCAAATAGGTTGTCTTTTTTTAGAGTTTGTTCGTTACAGATATACAAAAACATGTGATGGCCTCGAGGCTTAGGCGCGCGGTCGAGAATCTCGGCGGTCGCGGGTTCAAACTTTAGACACACACCTTCGTGCTGCTACTGTGAATTTCCGAATGAAAATAACAAACTTCGTTCCAAAACCCAAAATCACTTTGCCCGACCTGGGAATCGAAACATGCATCGAACAGCACATACATATGCCGCGAGAACACGAGACAGACGTCCCTTATAATAATAGTATAGATTTAATCAAAATCGTCAACCCGAAAAAACACAAATAAACAAAATCAAAGGTGGCCGTGTGGCGTACATAATATGTTGTGTAATTTATTTATTAAACAATTATTTATGCACACCCATTCTTACTAACACACATACATTACACCTACAGAACCAAACAGATTTAATCAATTATAATTATTAAGTATAAATGTGGAGTGCATTGGAGGCGCACGATACCGCGCCGTACAAACCGGTATCTCATAGTGACAGACCGAGCGTAGCGCGTCACCGCTTCGACGCACGCGCCGGCCGCGCCGACGCGGCCAGTCGGTACACCTCTCTCGCTCGCGAAGCCCGTGTCACCCGCTACCTAGCCGCTTTATCTTGTCCGCGCTTATCAGCTGTTCATTGTGTTAATTTTACCGTACTATTATATGTCTCATCTCCTTCTGTACTTTCTACTTGTTTTTGACTATATTGTGTGTGTGAACATTTTCTTCTGGTGCCGTGACTTTTGTTGCTATATACTGTGCTGTGCAATAAACTCTTAGAACTGCTTAATGCTTATCATTGCGCTTGCGCTTTTATCATCATCCGGCATACATCATCCACGCACGCAACACCAGGCGCTGTCGCCACGTCCCCACAACCAGGCACACCGACGCTGCCTATACATTAGCCACACCCTACCACGCTAAAGCCGTTTATTGAAAAACGATTATGTATTTCTACAACCAAATTTAAAGCAACATAATTTCGTAGTCACGGTACAAGTATGTGCCGTGAGATCTAGAGGTCCCTAGGTTCGATTCCCGGGTGGGGCAAAATGTTATTGGGTTTTTCCATTAGGAAATTCTCAGTAGCAGCACAGAGTCTGGAAATGTGCCGGAAATACGGCGATAGGCTCGTCCCCTATTACGTGGGACTGATACATACTGGCGAAATGTGGGTGCAGAAATGCATCTCTGCCTACCCCTTCGAGGAATACAGGCGTGAGTTTATGTATGTATGTAACAAATGTAAGACTCCATTACAACTGGGCGTATTCAATGAAACTCCGTCTGAACTTTCTTAAGTTTATTATACACTTTTTATGTACAATTACACTGTGTCCATCTGACTTACTCCGTCTCGTCCTTATCCAACGTCTTTACTGTTGCTCGTCCCAATGGCCAATTCCTTCACTTGTTATTTTTTCGACTTTTTATTGATTCTCAACTACCCCACTATTCTAATGACAGTGTTGCCATAATAATTACATTTTAAAACTAACTAAAATATTGTTTTCTTTTTATTTCTAATTCAAAGAAATATGTATATTTTTGTAAAACCTTACACTCGACCATCCTGACGACGTGTATGTCCTCATACACGCATCAAGTGATAACCTTACACAACGGCCGTCAACTAATGCCGAAAAACTAATTTTGTAATTTAATAAAATCAATCAAATTTAAATGTATCTTAAAAAAAATAAAACCCCATTCAAAATATGGAATTACCTTGCATATTAAAGCTATAACTTTCAAAAGATCTGCGTATGCTATGTACATTTTAAATATATATTCATGGTTCAAACGCCCATTAGTTTGCCCTGAACCAATCACTTCTTACCAAACCAATCAATTCTTGGTAGCTATGCTGCTTGCTATTGTCGTATTGAACCGAATCAATCACTTCTCGGTTATCATGTTGTTGCCTTGAACCAATCATTTCTCAAGGACTTTTCCATAACAACTGAACCAATCACTTCTCAGTTGTCATGTTGTTGCCTTGAACCAATCACTTCTCAAGGACTTTTCCACAACAACTGAACCAATCACTTCTCAGTTGTCATGTTGTTGCCTTGAACCAATCACTTCTCAAGGACTTTTCCACAACAACTGAACCAATCACTTCTCAGTTGTCATGTTGTTGCCTTGAACCAATCACTTCTCAAGGACTTTTCCACAACAACTGAACCAATCACTTCTCAGTTGTCATGTTGTTGCCTTGAACCAATCACTTCTCAAGGACTCATATCATCATATTATATCATTATATCATATCATCACATCATTATACAATTACATCATTACATCATTATATCATTATATCATTATATCATTACATCATTACATCATTACATCATTACATCATTATACCATTATATCATTATATCATTATATCATTATATCATTATATCATTATATCATTATATCATTATATCATTACATCATTACATCATCATATCATCATATCATCATATCATCATATCATTATATCATCATATCATCATATCATCATATCATCGTATCATCATATAATCATATCATCACGTTCCACTGCTTTGCACGGGCCCCCTCCACAAATGAGAAGGTTTAGGCCTTAGTCACGCTGGCCCAGTGCGGGTTGGACATATAACACCTCATATTCACATAATATCAATTGATTTTCAACCATTTACAATTATCGGGTATTAGTTACAATAACAGGTATCAAAAAGGTTCAATCTTAATCACATTTTTATTTTAACTATCATTTATTGGCATTGTATCACTCAACTTGTCCATTTGATTTTGGTGGTATTGCCACTGTATTTAAATCTCTAATCTAATTTATCATGCAACCTTTATTAAGGCAAAATATTCTAAAGAGATGGGAAGTAAAACAACTATCTCTGTGACTAATCAGCCTACCAAGACCACTGAAGGTATAAAGTATGTCTTATAATGCATTAATCCGTCTTAGGCATTAGTATTCCTTACGGATTTAATTTCACGGAAGGTGACCAATATGGAATATATGAAACAGCAAATCTGCTTTTTGTTTTGGTATTTATGACTTGATGCACGCTTCAATGTATTTCTTAACAAAACGATTCACCCCTAAGAGTATTTTCTAGCCCTAAACACTTCTCGACACATTCTTCATATTTGCCAGTGCGCGCCATTTGCGACTACAATTATTGAACAATCTTATCGCGTATGATATAATTATTTCTTGCAATTCAATTTCGTCTCGTATCATTATAGGAAGAATAGTGCGACCCCTACATAACTGTCTCCCAATTTAAGTGTCAAAAGCCAAACGTCATAAGTAATACCCACTCATCACTCACGGCAGATATTTATTTCACATGATTCTCAGTTATCTTTAAGGAAATAGATTACGCGATAGAGTAGGTCACAATAAAAATCATAAAATAAGAGCAAATAGCGCTTAGCGATTCGAGTATTAAATGGACTTAAAGGTAGTCTCTTACAGTCCGTCACGCTATTAAATATTTTCTCAACAAGTACACTAAATTAATTTATTGAGTATGCTACCGGTTAAAGGACTTTACTGCCTTATTATTCCCTCTTCTATATAAAATCTTTTTTTTTGTACCTATGTCGCTAATACTCGGTCTCTGCGTTCTACTAACTCCTAACAAATAAGGACTCCTATCCATTCCTCTTCCTTCTATGATATATAATTCTTTTTCTATACAGGCTGTAACACTTTGGAATGCATTGCCAATTTATATAAAGCGTGCCTTTTTCTTTCATATATATATTTTTTAAATCTTTTAAATAAACATTTATCTTTTACATAATATATATTACTGCTTATTGCTTATTATTATTTCTTGTATTTTAACTATAATTTTCAAATACTTGTGTATGTATATATTGTATGCATATAATTATTAGAACTTATTATTTATTGTATTGTATTTATATATATACCAAATTATTTATGCACCAAAATAATTCTGCTATGTTCACCTTATGGTTGTTTGGAAAAGATCGCTTAAAGTGATAAGACCGCCATTTGTACGTGCATTCTGTTTTATTAACAACTTATTAATTTACTGTCTATTTTAAAAACTTTATCAAAGCTAAACACTGTTAAAGCATTCTGATGGCGAAAACAGTATATTGTATACTTTATTTTTGTTCGACAGTAAAAGTATAATGTAGTGTAAAACAGTATACTTAATACTGTTTAAAACAGTTTAAATGGCAACCATAACTAAGAGTATTCACTAGACGTGGAAATTCTATTACACTATAGGTACTAGACTTTGGCGCAACCCGGCTTAACTCCTCCACAGCTTACTTCATATCAGAGATAATTAATTTTATTTTATAAAAATTGAACACATAAATAAAGTAACTGTAATAATATGTATAATACAAATAAAGTAATAATACGCGTTTTCGATCAACATTATCACATCTTCAAATGTGTCTTAACATCTCTAAAGTCTGACCATGTATTAACAAATCTTCAATATATTATATTGACGAAACGTAGGCTTAATATATCATACCAAGCCAAGAATATCATTTATCATATGTCGAAAAACTGCAGGCGAATTTGCTAGCCCAAACGGCATACGCTTAAACTCGTATTATCCGTACGAAGTAACAAACGTAGTATAACGCATTCTATTCTCCGTGACGGGTACTACACTACACCGTAACTCACTTGGAGGCGGTAATACTTAAAATAGTGTAAGACATCAATAAGTCTAGTTTATCTGTACGAATAGAGTTTCCACGAGCTGTAGCCGATTCTCAATAAACCTCATTAGAAATATTAGTAACATTATTTTCACGTTTCCCAAAGGTTCCCGTTAACGAGCTTTTCCATTAATCCTTTCAGCACGGCAGACAAAATTCTTTCGCAATAAATATGAACAGTTACAAGGAGTTATTGTTACACTCTGATTAACGGAGTAAATATAAAAAACGCCAATTTACTAGCCAGTAGTCAGTAATATTCAGTAAATAACTTAACGCTAATAGAACTCTATAAGTGTAACTAACGCAATTCAGTAACTATATTCAAAACTAAGCTACACGCGTTTTTTTTTGTAAACTTATGACGTGTGGTTGTTCCGTGAAAGACTGTCCTATTAGCATAGACTAACCTAACATCTACAACTCTACACAAAACTGGCATTTACGCAGTCAGTAGTTGAGTCAAGAGTATATCTACCCCCTGATCGTATTGCATGCATCAAATTTTACCAAGAGTTTTAGGAATCAAAAATAAGGATGTCCTTACAGTTAAAACAGAAACATCTTGAGTAAGATACTTCCTGTCATGTACTCCTAGACACATTGAATGCTGGTTTCTCATAGTAATTAGTCTAATAGGTTCATTCAGTCTATCATATCCTCTGAGTATTGGCCATTCCTATAGAAAAGCGCTAATATATTTATTAGGCTATTGCCTTTACTGCCACTCTTGCCACGTGAACACAATTAAATTTAACTCGTCGCGGCTTTGGCCAATCCTTGCAGTATCTGTACTGATATATGAAACATAGTCGTATCTCAACCATATACAGAAACGCATTCATTTACTTTCTTCAACAATATATATAATTGTTATTTTTATTAGTTATAGGGTCAAAATATAAAATAATGTTCTTGTGTAATTTAAAATTCAATTAATTATGCGTTCTGTGATAACGACTGATAATCTTGACCACGCTTCAAGAATTGTAATAATCTTAGCAAATCATTAGCGGAAAAAGAGGGATTACATGACCTGCTATAATCCATGCGATGCTTGCGTTCTCGTTCCTCGTGTCGTTCGCGACGAGACGCCGACCTCGCGATGCTCCTCTGACGAAGATAGTTCGCATTCTCAAAGAATCTCATCCTTTCGCGGCAGCTCTTGTTCCAACCTTTCGACTAGTTGCCGCTCCGGTTCTAGCCGTTTTGCTCGGCTCTGGTCCTGGCGGCTGCGGCTGCGAGCACGGCTTCATTTCGGCGGCTCATACGGTTTTGTAAAGGCATTTTTATTCTGCTCGTTTTACCATTTGCTCTGGAAGACTCGAAACAAGACATTATGGCTTAGTAGGTATACACCTGTTCAACTAAACTTGTTACATATACATTCATGAAGCAAACAAAATGAACCCACGGGCACATGTGAGATAAGGGTATATGTATATTTTTATTTTATAAAATTTCTCTAACTTACTACAATATAAGATGCAATATATTTTAAAATTTAAAGTATAAAAATATCAATAGTAGGTACTAATCATCACTACATATTATAAAACAAAGTCGCTGTCGCTGTTTGTCCCTATGTATGCTTAATTCTTTAAAACTACGCAACGGATTTTGAAGCGTTTTTTTATTATTATTTATAGATAGAGTGATTCAAGAGGAAGGTTTATATGTATAATACATGCATGATATGTATTGAGGTTTCTTAATGTGATGTCGTAAATAAACACATTTTTTTTTCGCTTACATTGCAAACGTTGGCTGAATCCCACGAGATAAATCAAAATAATGTACTACAGTATTGTACACCTTAAAAAGGTCAATAAAAAGGTCCGCGATGGTATATGTCTATCTCTTAAGGATAACCCACAATAACCAGTTTTTTATTCTTTACATTTTACAGGAAAAATGGCTTATTTACAAAGTGATTTTAAGCAATACAGTATTAATCCTTATCCAATTAAGTACCTTAAATACATTGTCCATTTAATATAAATCAATATGGTCCTTTACAGCATGTAATTCAAATAAATATTTCCGAAGATATTACAGATTTAAAATGCAAGGACATAGCGGTTGCGGCGGTACCAGTAGTATATTTAGCATCAACATTGCACCGCTAGTATAGAAATATAACAGAAATTAGTATTAGTTATTACTTACGTTGGGTATCGGCACTTCTGAGATGTAAGACTCCATTACAACTGGGCGTATTCAATGAAACTCCGTCTGAACTTTCTTAAGTTTATTATACACTTTTTATGTACAATTACACTGTGTCCATCTGACTTACTCCGTCTCGTCCTTATCCAACGTCTTTACTGTTGCTCGTCCCAATGGCCAATTCCTTCACTTGTTATTTTTTCGACTTTTTATTGATTCTCAACTACCCCACTATTCTAATGACAGTGTTGCCATAATAATTACATTTTAAAACTAACTAAAATATTGTTTTCTTTTTATTTCTAATTCAAAGAAATATGTATATTTTTGTAAAACCTTACACAAACAACCCGAAAACACACAAATAAACAAAAACAAAGATGGCCGTTTAATGAAACACGATTATATAATTCTATAACCAAATTTAAAGCAACATAATTTCGTCACTAAGCCCGCTCCCTTGGCTCGCCAGCCGCGCACAGTCATCGATCATGGGCGGCTGTTTCGCCGCATCCGGAGCCCGGCCCGGCGTGTCCGCAACCAAATGACCGATTCAAAATGGAAGAAACGAACGTGTAATTATAATGACAATGACAAACACGGGTTATTGGTAAGATATTATATATATATATATATATACTCAGCCTATCGCCGTCCACTGCTGAACGTAGGCCTCCCCAAGAAAGCGCCAACCATCCCGGTCTTGAGCAGCCCTCATCCATCCGTTACCCGCCACCTTTCTCAAGTCTTCGGACCAAGATATTATATACTGGGTGTTTTCAGACTGTGATCGGAAACTAAGACAGGTAATAGCTAATCACCGCAGCTATTATCTGTCTTAGTTCCCGATCACGGTCTGAATACATCCTGTATCATAATCATCATCATCATCAGCCCACATACGTCCCACTGCTGGGCACGGGCCTCCTCTACAACTGAGAGGGTTTAGACCTTAGTTTTACCTTTTAGTATTTACAGACATACAGCTGGGTATCTCGAATTCCGAGATTCTTACCTAATTTAAGCTTAAATGACTGGACTATAGTTCTGATCCAACATTAAGATACAAGTCTTGTGTCGTGAGTATCAGAAACTACGAGAGACTTTCCGGTCTCACATACACCCAGACCCGAAACAAATATTTGTGGATCACACAAACATTTGTCTCGGTGCAGGGATCGAACCCGCGGCCTCTCGTTTCGCAAGCTGGTGTCTAGCCAACTGTGCCAAA
Source organism: Hemaris fuciformis (assembly GCA_907164795.1). Lineage (NCBI taxonomy): Eukaryota > Metazoa > Arthropoda > Insecta > Lepidoptera > Sphingidae > Hemaris > Hemaris fuciformis. The sequence goes on from OU015454.1 coordinate 6,977,836, forward strand.
TTATGACTTACTTTAACGGTGAAGGAAAACGTCGTGAGGAAACCTGCACACCAAAAAGTTCTTAGGAATTTCTTAGGTGTAGTCCGCCTACCCTCTCATAGCCAGCGTGGTAGACTAAGGCGTAATCCTTCTTAGTTGTGGAAGAGTCCCGTGCCCAGCAGTGGGATCTATATGGGCTGATGATGATGACTATGATGGGAAGTTAAATAAATCCAGTATGCTACTTGGAGGATGTTTTCAGGCATCAGATACGTAGCCTTCTTAAGTTATTGGCAAAATTTCACATATTTATTGATTCATTTGTTCAAAACGATGGCCTTGTTCAGATTAGCAGAATATCGAGGGTATTCTGGGAGAACCAGATAAGTAGCAATACTGTTATTTTGAGAAAAATACATTTAAAGTTTTGGACGATCATAGATCAACGACGAAGCATAATTTCAGAATTTTTTTACTACTTGTACATAGATACATTATCTAAAATTGTTATGAAACAATAATTTATGCAATAATTGTCATAAAAAGTTTAAAAAAAGGGGAAAGTTGGCGTGAAGGTATTGCAGTTATTTTGTTTTACCTGAAATACGTAAATAAGCTGTAAATCTTTTAAACAGACATCAAGCTTTACCTACTATATTAAGAACAGTTCACTGTACCTTATTAAATAAGTTGATGTTAAAATAAATTGAAATAATATTCCTATTACGGCGGTAGACTTATTTTTTTCTCAGTTATCTGTTTCTACCTGCAAATGTATTGGGAATTGCTGCATTAAAGAAACAAATAGGCGATATTTATTTTAATTTATAAAATGATACTTAAAAATAATATCAAGAAAAAAATAACGTATTAATTTCCTCGCACGACATTAGCTCATCCTCCTCTTCAGCCTCTACAGGAAAACTAACCGTCTTTAGATTTTTATACCAAGGCTCCAATTCTTCTGGTATTAGGTTTTTTAATCAAATTTATTAAATCCTTTTTTTTTTCTTCTGATATAGGCAATGATTCTTTATATATATTTTTTTAACTCAGTTGGAAATTCATTCTATTCCTTTTTTTTTTGTTCGTGTAGCTCTAGTTTTTCCTTCTTTACCGGTAACGTCAATGTAATTAAAAGTCTCACTCATGTCATAATTGAAGTAAATTCTTTTCTCCCCTTTTACAAACCTCAGTCGTTTGATTTTAAGCCACTGTACTTTATTTCGTTCCTGGTCCTTATCTTTGTTATGAATAATCTTAGAAGCCAGATCTTTTAGATCATAAAACTCATGGTATTTAAACTCTTTTGTTTTGTATGGCTCCTTGACTATCTTTTTCTGTTGAACAGTATGTATTTTCCTACGCCTTGCACGTTCGCATATTGAAATCCAGTCTTGCATTGAATATACTGATGTTTCTTTCTTTTGTGATGAATCACAAAATGTCACAGTGCTATTGAAATAGCACTGTGCATAGAATCGGCCTCCATGTATGTGTGTCCGGATTCTAAAAATTTTTGCTCTATATTCTGTAAATGTTCAATATTCTGAACAGCCCACAAAAGAATTGCTGCCACATATTGGTTTTTATTTTGACCTGAGCAAGTGTCAGAAAAAAGGCTTATTTCTGTTACATTTGCAGAAATACATTTAGTTAAATAATGTAATAAAATAGTTCCAATTTCGCAGCTACCTTTTTTACCGTTCAGTTCGGACCAGAGAAAACAGTATGCATTATTGGGCAGACTTGCTTCATAAACAGTGAGATTAAAAACGCACAGCTTTCGAGAATTATACAACAGGCTCGCTTTGCACTGAGGGATCTGAAGTACAGCCTGCAGATCAAATGAAACCGAAAGAAAATTAGGATCTTTGTTAGCTCTTTCTTTATCTTTTTCCTTTTCCGCATTACAAACATTTTTCCTCTGGATATGCTCTTTATAATTTTCTTCTAATAATATTTTTTCTCTTCGTCAGCCTTTTCATAATTTGTGCAAATTGTACATTGATCTTTTTTCGGCACAAAAAAACTAAAATTGTATTCTGTAGCAAATACTCTTCGATAAGTGAGCTCTTCTGCTGCTTCTTGATTTTTTTCTTCGCACAACTTTTTGTACAATGTGTACATTTTTCTTATATTAAGATCTGCGCTCAAATACTTTCTGTTAGTATCTTTTCTTGTATAGTGAGATTCCATACATGGGAATGATTCTATATGGCGACGGATTCCTTCCAAGATCTCTGGTTTAGTTTTGTTAGCCGGCTCGTGTTTTCCTCTACTGTCAATTGTACCAAAAGCACCAACACTGTTGCGTTTCTTTATAGCGTCAAAGATTACAGATGGCCCTATGTTAAGAGTTTTCGTAAACACTTTTGACATACTTGTACTTTTGCATCATTGTTTGTAAAGTAGCATTTTTTAGTGTAAGCTCTTTTTTCACGTTTATTTTTCACAGCAAGTACTCGCTTAGGACGGTTTATTTCTAAATGGGAAAGAATGAAATTTTTTCTACCGACGAAATCAAGATGCCAGTAATGTCGACATATTTCGTTTCTAGCGTTTATATCGAAGCTATCAGAACATTTGTACTTACAATCAGAACAGTTTACGTCCTTAGGGATCTTTGCAGGCCGCTCTTTAGAGCGAGACTTGTAAGGCAAACCATCAGCTCTTCTTCTTTTTTCTGCGTTTACTGCCCAACATTCAGGATTAGATTTTCTCCATCTTTTCATAGGTTTAACTTTTTTCCACATATTAATTAAAACTTCCTCTAATATTGACTTAGCAATTTCTGACAACTTTTTTTGTACTATGTTTTCTTCCCGTAGTAATTGGATATAATTTTTGTCTAACAAACCATCGACTTCATTATTATTTGGCTGTGAACTTTCTCCTAGTAAATCATGAAGAGTAATTAAGACGTCTTCGTCATGATTCATGTCTCGGTTGGGAAGGGGAGGTAAATAGGTAGGATCTTCGTTATCAGAAACATCGCCAAATAAGTGTTCCATCTCCATTTCGATTTCGTCACTGATAATATAATCATTCTGTGGAACTCTTGATACTAATTTACGACCTAAAAAAACATACATATATCAGGCATTATAAATAACTAGATATTTTTATTAACTGAGAGATAATCGTAAAAAATACGCTCACAGTAGATAAGGTAACAGTAATCTCTCGGCTCGTCTTTCTTACCGATACATGACAATAGATATGCAATATTATCATCATCATCAGCCCACATACGTCGTACTGCTGGGCACGGGCCTCTTCTACAACTGATAAGGATTAGGCCTTAGTCCATCACGCTGGCCTAATGCGGGTTGGTGGACTACACACCTATGAAATTCCTAAGAAATTTTAGGTGTGCAGGTTTCATCACGATGTTTTCCTTCACCGTTAAAGTACGTGATAGTTCATTATGTTCAGTGTGTGCCTGGGGTTTGAACCCGCGACGGCCGAGATACTCGATCGCGCGCCTAAACCTCGAGGCCATCACTAAATATGCAGTTAGACCTATTCCCGGCAATGAATGGCTGATATGTTTGCCTATAAGTAATATATTATCGTAATAAAGGTACATGTACTCGTGCAGGGATCTGGGTATGTCCTAAAACTGCATGCAAAGCCACCGGTGGACGGGCAGCAGCGTCCTCTCGGTTAACAGTGGCGAGCGTTTTTGCGATTCTCAACCCGCCTGCCTAGGGTGGGAATTATGGCAAATATCCCCCTTCAGAGGGGGAGGCCTTCATCCAGCAGTGGACGTATTCTGGCTGTTGATGTGACTTATTCAGAAATACATACCTGATCGACGTCTGGAAAATCCATCGCTGTTCGTTTGATGAACATCAGCTGCTATAGTATGACGTTGAACTGGTTCGCTATCACTTTCAGAAGAAGAATGTTGCCCTAAAAACATAAACTAAGCATTAACTTAGCGTCTAAACAACATTACAATATTTTATTTTAAATGAAATAAAATTATAACCTCAAAATTAAATTACATATGTAAATTAAAATTACCTTGTGTTGCACTATCATTGATTATCAGCGATACAATCTTCTTTCCTCTGGAAACCATTTTACACAGATCACACAATATAACACAGTAATTATTCGAATTAAGATCTCGATAAAATAAACACGTGCGCACGCGACGACTTTAAACGGACACTAAACAAATACATTAGCAAGCAAAACAGACTAAGTAAGCCTTAACTCTGAAGAAGAGGATCAAATTGCATTACTTGTAGCATGCAAAACCAAACAAACTCGCTTATTCTGTTCTGCCTGTAGATAAAACAAATAACTCAGTTCGTTTTACCAATGAGAATCAAATAAGATCAAATATTCTTTTTTACCTGTTAATATAAAACCCAAATATCTACAAGTGTTTTGTGGGTAAAGAAAATAAATTGTTTTATTCCGTTGTCACTGTAAGAAACTTTTTATTTTGATTATTAAGAGCCCATATTACTTTTTGCTTTTAAATTTATAGAAAAAAATGCTAGATATTTTCTTTACCCAGAGGAAAAAACCGTTGTGAAAGCTTCGGCAGTTATATGGTTTGACCAGATAAAAAATGCACTTATTTGGTTCTGCCAGAATACCCTCGATATACCGAAAAAATCATTATTAAAAGAATTCTTATGTACAGGTTTCCTCACGATAATTTCAATAGAAATTTTCTTGATAATTCATTATTGGGAATACACTCATGACTTTGAAAAATCATAGCTTGGGATCTCAAACGACCACTGTGATAAATGACCGGCAATCTTTTTTGCGAAACCATCACGACTTATAACAAAATTTATTTAAAGTGTCATTGAAAGCAGTGTTAACAATAACAAGCAGCATTTTAAACATTATTTCCTATTCTTTCATTTAACACTTCTAATCTTAAGGGATTCGCCAACGCTAAGAAGAAAAAACCTTTTTTATTTGGACCGCGCCCAAAAACGAAGACAGTTCTGATGACAACAGGCCCGTTACATCTTAATAAGGAAAATAAAACCAACACACGACGCCAGTGTAGCTTCAATGCAAGGCGTTTCGTGCTTTTACCCCTAGTGTCAGCTAAATTTTTGCTCGTACTGCATTGTCTTATTCAAGAAGAGACGCTTATGTTTCCTTAAAATATACATTACATTTGCTTCAATAATATAACATATTTACGGCCTTTCTTATAAACAATAGTTTAACAATAGGACAGCCCTGTGGCGCAGTTGGCTAGATACCAGATTGCGAAACGACAGGCCGTGGGTTTGATCCCAGAACCGAGACAAATATTTGTTTCAGGTCTGGGTGTTTGTGAGACCGAAAAGTCATTCTCGTAGTTTCTGATACCCACGACAGACTTGTATCTTAATGTGGGGTCAAAACTACGTATGTGACTGTTGTTTATTTATTAATAATAATAGTTGATTTAATTACTGTTTTAACATTGTCCCGTTTGCTCTAACGTCACAGATCAATCAACAGAGATAAAGCATATTTAAATTGTAATGAAATAACTAACATTTAAAAAGTCGTGATGGCCTCGAGGTTTAGGCACGCAGTCGAGAATCTCGACGGTCGCGGGTTCAAACCCCAGGCACACACCTCTGACTTTTCGCAGTTATGTGTGTATTCACAATGAATTATCACGTACTTTAAGGTGAAGGAAAACATCGTGATGGAACCTGAACACCTAAAAGTTCTTAAGAATTTCTTAGGTGTGTAGTCCCCCAACCCGCACTAGGCCAGCGTGGTGGACTAAGGCCTAAACCCTCTCAGTTTTAGAGGAGGCCCGTGCCCAGCAGTGGGACGTATATGGGCTGATGATGATGAACTAACATTTATGTGTAAGACCGATTATCCTTAATTAAATTTTTGGGGTAATTTCACTAACTTTCGGGGTAATTATTAAATTAAACAGTAGTACCACCTCCGCTCAAATTTGGAATAGTTCCAAATACATATGTCATAAGATTCATTAGCCTTTCCAAAGCTAACGATATACATAAATCATACGATGGTTACATTAATAGATTATGAACTACGAGTAATATAGTATACTGATACCGATGCGGATAACATATTTTTGCGTGAGGGATAAAACCCGCCATAGTGTACCGAGCAAGATCATTTTATCCTTTTGTTTTTTTTTTCACGTCACGACTACCTCGTGGTCTCGCGGTACAAGTATGTGCCGTGCGATCTAGGGGTCCCGGGTTCGATTCTCGGGTCGGGCAAAGTGTTATTGAGTTTTTCCATTAGGAAATTCTCAGTAACAGCACGGAGTCTGGAAGTGTGCCCGAAAAGCGGCAATAGGCTCGCCCCCTATTACGTGGGACTGATACATACCGGGCGAAATGTGGGTGCAGAAATGCACCTCTGCCTACCCCTTCGGGGAATACAGGCGTGAGTTTATGTATGTATGTATGTATGTATGTTTTTTTTTTTTTTTTAATTATAACTCTAGTGCAGGCATTTGACCACGATCTCACCTGGTGTTAAGCGACGATGGAGCATGCCTGTCTAGTAGCAGCCTATTCACATTTGATTTGAATTTGTCCAGATTGTATCGTACGGGAAACACTTCAGCGGGCAGAGCGTTCCACTCCTTTGCAGTGCGCATTAAAAAAGTGGACCCAAATCGGTGTGTGTGTTTTGTACTTAGTCTGAGTGGCGGTACTTCCATAGAAGTCCAAAGCGTTTATTAGTAGTACATGAATAAATAAGTGTCAACATCGTCATCATCATCAGCCCATATACGTCCCACTACTGGCCATGGGCCTCCTCTACAACTGAGGGGGTGTAGGTCCACCACGCTGGCCTCATGTGGGTTGGCGGACTACACACCTAAGAAATTCCTAAGAACTCATAGGTGTGCAGGTTTCATCACGATGTTTTTCTTCACCGTTAAAGTACGTGATAATTCTTTGTGAATACACACATAACTTCGAAAATAAGTAACAAGTGTAATGTTGAACAATTCAACAGTTGTTATCATTAGGTAGGGTATTATGTTTTTTGCATCTACATAAAAAGTAAAACTATTTATTATTAATTTTAATTTTTTAACGACCAAAAACAGTCATTCGTATTACAAAATCTATAGTTTTATTATATTGTTTTTTTTTAATACCAAGTATAATAACCTAATCCAGTGGCGTTACTTCCATAGAAGCCCAAAAGCGTTACACGTTAATTGTGTAATGTCTAGTTTATAATTGTTTATTGTGGGCTCAGGATATTCTCATCGATATGTCAAATTCCTTTTGTTAAATAAAGATTTAAGATTATTATTCGGAATTTTGTAAGGCAAACTGGGCTATTGGGCTTCTATGGAAGTACCGCCATTGACCTAAGCGTATCTCTAATAATTAAAACGTATAATAAAACACGTGAAATAAGTCGTGATGGCCTCGAGGTTTGGGCACGCGGTCGTGAATCTGACGGTCGCGGGTTCAAACCCCAGGCACACACCTCTGACTTTTCGAAGTTATGTCTGTATTCAAAACGAATTATCACGTAGTTTTACGGTGAAGGAAAACATCGTGATGAAACCTGCACACCTAAAAGTCCTTAGGAATTTCTTAGGTGTGTAGTCCGCTAACCCGCACTAGGCCAGCGTGGTGGACTAAGGCCTAAACCCTCTCAGTGGCAGAGGAGGCCCGTGCCCAGCAGTGGGACGTATATGGGCTGGTGATGATGATGATAATAAAACACATCTTTTTCTAACCAAGCTCCATGCCAATGAGCCCCATAACAAATGAAACTCACAATCGAACTTATATGAAGCATTAGGCTATGAAGATTTTTCCCAATATCCGGCGCTGCGGTTGGGGTACAAAAAGACGAACTTCCCTTTGTTCCCGGCTATTGATTGCGCGTCATCTGACGTTTATGTATTCGGAGATTTTTGATGGTTATATCAAATGGGGTAAGGTCGTTATGGGGCATCCAATCATCGACGGACAAAGGTAAGGATAATAACAATAAAGTCAATAACTTTTATTGTTTTATTTATTGCTCGTAGTGTATAAAAAATGTTGTATGTTTTTTTTTTTGTTTTGTGTAATATGTCCATGGTGTACAAAAAAGTGTTTATAAATAAATAAATAAATAAAAAAGTTATATTTTAAATTATGTTGCCATTTTCTGTTCTCTTTTAAAAATAGCAAAACTGATGCTGGCTTGCAACTGCTTACAGCTCTGTGTACAATCGGCTCGAACCAAAAAGCTTGAAAATTCATTCGATAACGTACCATAAAACTATTAATTAGTTTGAAAAATCACGTCTTCCTCCATCATCATCATCAGCCCATATACATACGTCCCACTGATGGGCACGGGCCTCCTCTACAACTGAGAGGGTGTAGGCGTTAGTCCACCACGCTGGCCTAGTGCGGGTTTGCGGACTACACACGTAAGAAATTCTTAAAAACTTTTAGGTGTGTAGGTTTCATCACGATGTTTTCCTTCACCGTTAAGGTGCGTGTTAGATCTTTGTGCATACACACATAACTTCGAAAAGTCAGAGGTGTGTGCCTGGGGTGTGAACCCGCGACCGCCGAGATTCTCGACCGCGTGTCTAAACCTCGAGGCCATCACGACTTGTTCCTAACGGTCTATTAGCCCTCGAGCTTTAAGCGCAGTATGATGAAGCATCATATCATGAGGGTATAGGTTGACGATAAATGGGAGCCTTTCGCCATTTGACTTACTTTATTTGGCCAGCATCGTACTTGCCAACAGGCGCTGTGTTGTTAGTTTTTCGTTCCAGCCTGAAAAACTACTAAAATGGGGTAACTGCAATCTCGTCTACCCCATTCAACGCACACGTGTCCTCGTGTGCCTATCATGGTTCTAAACAAAAGTTCTAAAACTAGCTCGGGAACTTCAAATCCCATTTGATCCTGTTGAACAAGCAAACTATGTTTTCGCATTCATTTACAAGCTATTTATCCCGAGGGAACTTTTAATTTTCGCGGAAACTGTGCTGTGTTTCGGTGAAAATACAGAAATTGAATTTTAAGGCAAAATAAAGGATTTTTTGTGTACGGGGCAATTGTTACTGTTTCTATGAAGCACGGTAAAGTTACGTCACTGTTCATGGTGACTTTATTTCAGGACAAAAAGCGACTGTTAAAATTAAATCTTTTACCATTGACAATTATTTCAGTGTATTTGAGTCGTGATGGCCTCGAGGTTTAGGCACTCGGTCGAGAATCTCGACGATCGCGGATTCAAACCCCAGGCACACTTTTCGAAATTATTTAATTATTTGTGTATTCACAATGAATTATCACGTACTTTAACGGTGAAGGAAAACATCGTGAGGAAACCTACACACCTAAAAAGATTTTAGGAATTTCTTAAATGTGTAGTCCGCCAACCCGCACCAGGCCAGCGTGATGGACTAAGGCCTAAATCCTCTCAGTTGTAGAGGAGGTCCGTGCCCAGCCGTGGGACGTATATGGGATGATAATGATTGTACTCGCCATGATTCCGCGACGCCATAAATATCATCATTAATCCAAGGTGATTCAGGTATGTATAGTATATATTTGTAGCAATATGACTCATGAAGTGAAACATAATAGAACTTATGACTTAGGTCTGTGTTGCCGAGGTGTCCAGCGGTGGGACGTCATACGGACTGAAAATGATGATGATGAATAAGAGGCAAGCCGTTTTAGACTCACACTTCTAGACTCAGTCTTCTGAGAACTTATGACAGCCCCGTGGCGCAGTTGGCTAGACATCAGCTTGCGAAACGACAGACTGCGAGTTCGATCCCCGCACCGAGACAAATATTTGTGTGATCCACAAATATTTGTTTCGGGCCTGGGTGTTTGTGACATCGAAAAGTCTCTCGTAGTTTCTGATACCTACGACACAGGACTTGTATCGTAGTGTGGGGTCAGAACTATGTATGTGGCTGTTGGGTGTATTTATTTATTAACTTCCTAACAGAAAAATCCAATTACACTGCCCGACCTTAAATCTTATCACACTTACGCCGAACGAGGCAATGAAATACATTTCGCTGCATATAAACCGTTCAATAATCAATTTGTATTTCAATATTGTATCACAATGAACGTAAATAAGAATAGGTCTGAAAGAGTTTCGATGGAAACAATCCGAGCAATTTTACGAGATTTAAAGACGTATTGGTTTTATGTAAATATAAATTTCATTTTGTCGGATAATAAACGATTTTATACGCTCGTGAGAGTATCTCGTTTCATTCGTAATGACTTGCAACAAGTGGGATTGAGTTATTAATGCGGATCGATGTAGATATTGGATATTCGAATCCGGCTTGATGAAGCCTCGTTGGTCCCGCGACTAAAATATAGAGTTGTTTCAAGAAAATAAATAAGTAAATACACCCAACAGCCATATACATAGTTCTGACTCCACAATAGTATACAAGTCTTGTATCATGGGCATCAAAAACTACGAGACAATTTCCGAAACAAATATTTGTTGTAATCCACAAACATTTGTCTCGGTGCGAGGATCGAACCCGTGGCCTCTCGTTTCACAAGCTGGTATCTAGCCAACTACGCCACGGGACTGTCAAAATACTCAATAACTGGATGACACGCTTCCTAAAATAAAGGTCTTAAGACACAGCTGTATTCACAATGAATTATCACTTATTTTAACGGCAAAGGAAAACATCGTGAGGAAACCTGCACACCTAAAAGTTCTTAGAAATTTCTTCTGTACTCCGCCAATCCGCACTAGGCCAGCGTGGTAAACTAAGGCCTAAACCATCTCAGTTATAGAGGAGGCCCGTGCCCAGCAGTGGGACGTATATAGGCTGAAGATGATGAAGATGAAGACACAGCTGGCGAAACGTGGGTGTGGATATACCATATGTACAAATCTGCCCATCCTGGCAAAAAAGTAATTAAAAATTTCGAAAAAGAAACTGGAAAGACCGATTCTTTTATTACAATAGACTAAATAAACTTGACTAAATTCCCAACTTCAGCCAAGTGTATTTCTTAAACACACAAAAGCGGTTCTCTTGTACCAAAACGTAATTTTTCATTTAGGTACTTCCATAAGAGTACATACATATATAAAGAAAATACCAGTTCATATAAAATCTAGAAGATAGCTCGATCGATCGCCTCAAATTAGTTTTCCGCTCCTACAATAAATGGCTACTTTTCCGAGTACAAAGAATCGCGAGCCCCGCAAATGCACACAGATGCATTTGCAGACAGTCGGCAAACGCTTTCATTGCTCGCTCGGTAATGCCGTGGATCACACACGGATGTGTGTTGAAAAATCAGGAAATTTCCCCAAGTAGGTGCAGTTTCGTGACACACTGGTGGGAAGGTTGTGCAGCAGGATTGTTTCACAGCAGTTATCAATATCTTGTTACATTTGGTTTTATATTTATAGGGTACTTTTGTCCCCGACTTTGTATAAACGGAAGTTGAAATTTTCCCTACATATCTCACTATTTATCGTCCAATAATTTGCGTGGAAAATAGGACACATAATTGACTAAAACAAGAAAAAGTTTTATTCATCTAAAACTCGACAAGTTCACAATCATCATCATCATTATCATTAGCCCAAATACGTCCCTAAGAACTTTTAGGTGTGCAGGTTTCCTCACGATGTTTTCCTTCACCGTTAAAGTACGTGATAATTCATTGTGAATCCACACATAACGTCGAGATTCTCGACCGCGTGCCAAAACCTCGAGGCCATCACGACAAGTTCGCAATGTCACCCGTTAATCCAATCTGATTTTCTAAATATTTCTTTCAATTCTGTTCAGCCGTTTTGGAGTTCATTAGAACGAAAACACAAACGTAAATTAGACTGGATCTCAGTACTACCCCTTTTTCGGTAACCAAGCTGATTATGGCTCAGATCTTAAGGAGGAGGAGGTAATGTATGTCAGGGTTGCGGGCCTTCGAGACTAACGGAAGGAAAAAACTAACGGGAGATCATCATCTTTCGCTGGTCGACACTTTTTTTTGGACTCCATTACGCTTACCATCAGGGTCACTTTGCCGAGCCAGAATAAAAAAAAAAAAAAACCTCACATCGTCCCTAACAATCACCCCGTGAGCTCCTAGTCGTCACCAGTCGAATCAGCCAGCCGGTCCCAAGAACTAGTCACACGTAAATCCCGCACAAAGTATTTTCTAGGGAATATCTCGTAGCGTCGACACCTCAGAGAATTCACCGCCGTGGGGCTATATTGTGATTTATTGCTTCCGCGCTCCTGAGTTACTGTTGTGTGTTGCACTTTATTGGATTATCTGAGAGAATTATTGGCCTTTAATGCAATCGGAATTGGTGATTTTTAAGCTGTAAATATATAGCGAACTAGCTTTTGCCCGCGACTCCGTCGGCGTAGACTACAGGGTTGAGTTCAGAAAGAAAATAAGTCGTAGTCTATTTTACTATTATATTAGGTATTTATTATTTTACTCATTTTTATTTTACCCCCTTGTTTGTAATTTTTATTACAAACTTTGAATATCTTTATTTTACATCTAATCAACAGCCTAAAAATAATAATAATAATACGTTTCAAGCTTTAAAAATGACAATACTTCCATACAACCTTTTAACCCCCCTTTCAACCCCAGAATAAAAAGTATGTCCTATGTCCTTTCTCAGGCTCTAAAGTATCTGTGTACCAAATTTCATTTAAATTGGTTCAGTAGTTTTAGCAGGAAAGCGAGACAGACAGACAGTCAGAGTTACTTTCGCATTTATAATATTAGTATGGAGCAGTGGTGGTACGTCCATAGACGCCCAAAAGCGTCAAACGTTAATTGTGTACTGTCTAGTTTATAATTGTTTATTGTGGGGTCAGGATATTCTCATTTATATGTCAAATTGCTTTTGTTAAATAACGATTTTAAGCTTAAATTAATTATTCAGAATTTTGTAAGGCAAGCTGGGCTTTTGGACTTCTATGGAAGTACCGCCACTGGAATGAGGTAGGCAAATTATTGTTAAGTTCACAACTTCACGTAATTTGAGCGTGTCTACTGTCGAGTATTTATCATATTTTTTAGACTCCGTGCTGCTACAGATATTTTTCTTTTAGCCCGAGTAGGTCTTTTTACTGTAAACTAAGTAAGAACCGAAGTAAATCCGCGACTTAAGACAAGTGTAGTTTTTATTCACAAAAGTGCAATTCATCACCTCGTGCTCTGCCTTGTACTGCCTCGTGGTCTCGCGGTACAAGTATGTGCCGTGCGATCTAGAGGTCCTAGATTCGATTCCCGGGTCGGGCAAAGTGTTATTGGGTTTTTCCATTAGGAAATTCTCAGTAACAGCACGGAGTCTGGAAATGTGCCCGAAAAACGGCAATAGGCTCGCTCCCTATTACGTGGGACTGATACATACCTGGTGAAATGTGGATGCAGAAATGCACCTCTGCCTACCCCTTCGGGAAATACAGGCGTGAGTTTATGTATGTATGTATGCAATTCTCATCATCATCATCAGCCTAAAGACGTTCACTGCGGGACATAGGCCTCCCCCATGTATGGTAGCGGGATTCAAGCCGGAGATTCTTAGCACCCATTACTCCGTCGTTATCCTGGGTGCTACCGGACCCAGAGATGACAGAGCAGCCGGGGACCAGGGGCTTGGTGTTTACTATTAGGTCCATGTGTGGGGGGGGGGGGGATTGGAGGGGGTGGTTGCCAATACTCACCACGCGTGGCAGTGTTTTGCACTGGTGACGCTGCTGCCCTGCTAAAGTGCAATTAACTATATGAAAACGTCATTTTTATACAATTTTTACACGCGAGTTCACAAGTGGTAAGAACTATATCTGCTATACAACGCAGATTTAGCCCCTTAACTATATTTTGTCTACATTTTATAATGAGTCTGTAAAACACTTTTCCTGTTTCAATCTCATACAAAATAAATGTAGTTTATATAAACTCAATACATCTCGTAGCTTCAAAGCAACAACGTAACTTAACTTCATTGTAAGCCAAAAGTTCCGAGCAAAAGGTGTTTCACGCCATTTTCACCTGAAAACGCATTTCCTTTCAGTGGCTCTATAGACGGAGTTGAAGAAACAAAACACTTTCTTTTAAAACATCCAAATAAAAGCTAAATAGAGAACGGACTTTTCTGCTTTATGGTTTACTCGTGTTGAATACAACGTTGCATGTTGATTATTGGAGTATATTAATTTACTACATACATACATACGTAAATAAGGTACATACATAATTACATACATACATACATAAATAACCTCACGCCTGTAGGCAAGGCGGTAGGCAGAGGTGCATTTCTGCACCCACATTTTGCCTGGTAAGTGTCAGTACACCGTAACGGAGGGCGAGCCTATTACCGTTTTTCAGAGACATATCCAGACTCCGTGCTCAGTGGCGGCACTTTCATAGAAGCCTAAAAGCATCATCATCATCATCATCAGCCCACCAAATACGTCCCACTGCTGGGCACGGGCCTCCTCTACAACTGAGAGGGTTTAAGCCTTAGTCCACCACGCTGGCCTAGTGCGGGTTGGCGGACTATACACCTAAGAAATTCCTAAGAACTTTTAGGTGTGTAGGTTTTATCACTACGTATAAATCTTTCGCCTTTAGCCTAAAAGCGTTACATGTTAATTGTGTAATGTCTAGTTTATAATTGTTTATTGTGGGGTCAGGATATTCTCATTTATATGTCAAATTGCTTTTGTTAAATAAAGATTTAAACCTTCAAGCTTTTTGTTCAAAATGTTGTAAGGCTGTCACCTACCGCCACTGGCCGTGCTGCTATTGAGAATTTCCTAATGGAAAAACAAAACGGCAATAAGCTCTCCCCCTATTACGTGGGACTGATACATACCTGGCGAAATGTGGGTGCAGTAATGCACCTCTGCCTACCCCTTCAGGGAATACAGGCGTAAGGTTATGTATGTACTATGTATGCATGCATTATTTATTAAACTATTAGTCAAGCAACAACTCATCTTATTAATTAAAACCTAAAAGCCACATACCGTGTCCCGCTTTACAAAGAAACTGCTTGGAGTCACGCATAGCGTGCACAAGTACAGTAAACAATTACGTTTTATATTAATATTAGTGAGGACAGCACCTCGTTCGGAATGATTTCTGGTAAAACCTTTTTAGTGGTAAGAAATTAATTTAAAAAACGTATTTTACACGCGATATTTAATAACTGTAAATGGGGGTTGGATGGGGTAATTCTTTGCGGTGATTTTGGGGTATTTTGTTTGATTTATTTGATTGTGTGTTTGGATTTGGCTGCACAGCAACAATTTTATTATACGTTTATAATTACTTAATGGAAATCGAACCCTTTACCTTTAAATCGAAAGCAATAGTAACCTATTATATTTGAAATATCCATGGGAATGGAAATCTCTGTACCAAAACACAATTCCACCAATTAAAATAAATAAATAGGTATACTTTCGGTGGCTTGCGGTCAAATTTACTATGCTAATAAGGATTAAAGGGTTATAAACGACGCATCGCAACATACATTCACTCATATCGTAAATAAATCACAAACTACAAAGAGTAAGAGAAAAAAGCTTCAAATCCTGTACAAATCAGAAAACGAAACAAAAAAGCCGCAATCATTTCTCCCAAGAATCCCTAGAGCTCGATAAAACCTTGAAAACTATCGACAATCGATATCGGCGAAGGTCGATAACTCATTTAGATCGAGTTAAAGTACATTACACGTAGTATAAATATTGTTTACGACGTAATAACTGTTTTCACGTAGCTTAATATATTACTTTTATGTCCTCGCGCGTGCGCTTTAACGGTAAGATTTAAAAAAGTTTTTCGATTAGTGTTAGCTTAATTATTTTTTTTGCTTATTTTTTAAATGGCCAGTACGTTACCGGGATTTTGAAATAGGAACGATAAGTTTTGATTTATTTCTACAAGCTGGCTCTATCGGGTTGGAATAACTGCATTTTAAAATTGGAAGCCGATGTCATGGCTGCTTTTTGGTCTTGTGGCAGAAGTGTGTGCCGTGCGACTTGGAGGTCCAGGATTCGATTTGCGGGTAGGGTAACATTTTAATTTTCAGCAGCATACGAAATTCATATGTACATGTACCTGAAAATCGGCAATAGGCTCGCCCCCTATTATGAGGGACTTAAAACACAATTATCGAAACGTAGGTGCAGTAATATACCCGTATAAAGACATTGTATGGCGCATCGTACATTTAGAATAGAACCTCGGCTCACCCTTGTGGAATGTATGTATGTATGTTTTAAAAAAATTCAACAATCTAGTTGTAATATTTACCCCAATGTTACCAAATCTGTAAGCTTTAATTAGATGCAATACATTCTTATGATCCCATTTTCTTTTCCTATATACATGAAGGTATTCCTTACTCCACATCAACTATCCTCATTTCTGGACAGATCTTTTGTTTGAATCTGCTCGCCTATCGATTTACCCCCTTGTATATAATGAATTGGGGTATTTCTTATACATGGCAACCACACACTGAGATTTCTATGCGAGGATTTTATAGATTACCTACTTTTAGGACAAGAAATAGGTCATGTTCGTATTAAAGACAATTATCATTATGCTTTTGTAACAATAAGACTGAACAAAATATATAAACTAAATCCATTCAATTAAAAATTCAGGACTATTATGTTATAAATGTAAAGGTAAATATTAATTATTATGACCCATTCACGGCTTAACTAAACTGAATTTTTAGAATTATGTTTTCGAAACCCTGAAGAAGGTTCTACTTTCCTTTTATTCGCAAATATTTCATACTATATAAATACTTAAATTAATTACACTATGTAATAGAAAATACGAACGTATAATTAATAATTTGAACAGTACAAATATACTGGCCTCGAAGTTTAGGCGCGCGGTCGAGAATCTCTGCGGTCGCGGGCTCCAAGCCCAGGCACACACCTCTGACTTTTCGAATTTATGTGTGTATTCACAATTAAATATCACTTACTTTAACGATAAATAAAAACATCGTGAGTAAACCTGCAAACTAAAAGTTCTGAGGAATTTCTTAGCTGTGTAGTCCACCAACGTGCACAAGGCCAGCGTAGTGGACTAAGGCCTAAACACTCTCAGTTGTAGAGGAGCCCGTGTCCAGCAGTAGGACGTATATGGGTTGATGATGATGATGATGATTGGTAATTATATGTGTCACAAATCTTCGATGGTATTGATACCCCAATAACACGACTACCCCATAAACTCAAACACCCCAACGGTCTGAAATCATGGCTCGCTGAGTTATAATATATAAAACAGTTTCCTTTACGCTCCAAACAATGGAAGTTTTGCACTTAAGGTGTTCACTATCAAAGTTTGCCGAGATCCGTATCGGCGAAATTACTGGAGGCGAATGGATTTTTCCTCCTCTCTGCAAGCACAATGTTTTAGCAAATACTCCGTTTTACCTATATTTTTTTGCTCTGCCAGAATACTATACCATACATTCACCATTTCATTTGTATTTTCGTCTTTTTAAAAGATTATCTGGAGTAGCTTTTAGTATTAAAGCAGCTAAAAATTGGTTGATTTTACTTTTGTATAGTCATCATACGTCCCACTGCCGGGCACGAGCCTCCTGTACAAATGAGAAGGTTTTAGACCTTAGTCCACCACGCTGGCTTAGTGCGGGTTGGCGTACTACACAAATAAGAAATGCCTAAGAACATTTACGTGTACAGGTTTCATCACAAGTGTGCATTTTGTATAGTAGTGTATTAAAAATACATAGGCTCCATCACTCCTGCATTGCTCAGGAAAGAAACAGAACTTTATTTCGGCATCCAAATACAGCTAAGATTAAAGTTTTATCAACCAAGGTTGAACTTGTTGCCAACTTCAAAACTGCCCTGTTAAAGAGATTTTTTAACAGAAAACATTTTGACGCCAATTTATAAATGCAATTTTTCATCAGTTACGAAGTGTCAGTATGGTCATCAGTGGCGGTACTTCCATAGAAGCCCAAAAGCCCAGTTTGCCTTTTAAAATTCCAAATAATAATTTTTAGATTTGAAATCTTTATTTAACTAAATTAATTTGTTAAATAAAGACCCCATAATAAGCAAATATAAACTAGAGATTACACAATTAACGTTTAACGCTTTTGGGCTTCTATGGAAGTCCCGCCACTGGGTCATTTCAACATCCTTCTATGAATTTTCAACTTATAAACACTATACATGCATAGTATCATAGCTGTATTCCCCGAGTGGTTAGGCAGAGGTGCACTTCTGCACCCACATTTCGCCAGGTATGTATCAGTCCCATGTTATAGGAGGTGTGCCTATTGCAATTTTTCGGGCACATTTCCATACCCTGTGCTACCACAATATCACATTGCCTGACCCGGGAATCGAACCCAGCATCACTATTTCGCGAGGCATATACTTATACTATACTCGATACCAAGTCACAGTTATAAACACTGTATTCATCAATATTTGAATGTATCACATCAGCCTTCATCAAAAACTTCATTTGCTATAGGCGCCCTTTTCTCAATCAAGCGATGAACAATATCGTTCTGAAAGCGCAGATAATCTCTCCTTTAAATTCCTGATGGGAGCGCTATCGCATCCCGCCAATAGGGTCCAGCCGACTGTGCTAATTGTATCGGAATTATGACGGAGACTGCGACCGGGATTTGGGCAGTGCGTTTTGCGAACAATTTGCTGTTCAGTTACAAACTTATGCAAGCGTTGTGTAAGTGTAATAATGCATATTTTTTCTTGCTCTATTTTATGAGTTATAGCGGGAACACTGAATTTTTCCAGGGTAAAAAGTACCCTATATGCTGTCCCAATGCAAATGCAAATAAAATACTTCATCATTTATCAATGACAGCGACCGTGACGCAGTTGGCTAACACCAGCTTACGAAACGAGCGGGCGCGGGTTCGATCCCCGCACAGAGACAAATGTTTGTGTGATCCGCCAGTATTTTTTTCGGATCTGGGTGCTTGTGAGATCGAAAAGTCTCTCGTAGTTTATGATACTTACGACACAGGACTTGTATCCTAGTGTGGAGTCAGAACTATGTGTGTGACTGTTGGGTGTATTTGTATTTATATTTAATCCATATACGTCCCACCGTTAGGCACGTATCTCCTATACTACTTAGGGTTAGGTCTTAGTCCACCACGCTGAACTAGTGCGGATTGGCGGAATACACCAAGAATTTTTAGGTGTGCCTATTTCCCCACTACGTTTTTCTTTACCGGTAAAGTACGTGATAATTCATTGTGAATAGAAATTTCGAAAGACTGAGTTGTGCCTGGGGTTTAAATCAGCGACCACCGAGATTTTTAACTCGATTGCACTCCTAAGCCTAGATGCCATCAATACTAGCCAACACCCTGGATATCGAATAATATGACCTAATTATAATAGATTAACAGTACTAATATATAGAGATACTAGGGGGTGTCCGAATGTCAAACGAATCGAATAGAGTAATTCGAATAATTTCAATTTATTCGAATTATTCTTTTGTTTTCAGGAAAATGCAGTGTTTCCGCTATAACTCATAAAATAATGCAAAAAAATCGAATAACTTTTAATAATTCGCGAAAATTGTAATAATACGTGAAATACTGAATTATCAATTCAATCCAAAATTCATTACATCGTGCATCGAAATATACAATTTTCACGAATTGCTCTTCAGGTTTCTTCCCCCTCCTAACAATATTTTCCTTCGGAATTCGTATATTTACAGGAATCTTCGGTCAACAACTGAGAAGAATATTACTAACAAGCTTTCCACTAAATGTTTTAAAAATATTGTTTCGTAACGGTTTAGTGATTAACTGTTAAATTAAAAAGTTCAATTATTCTCATTTATAAAAATTACAAATTCAATTATAAAAAATTCAAGAGGTTATAAGATATTTAATTATTTTTTTTGATAATTTCAAATTTGAATATTATTATAATATTCGATTCGGAACGAATAATTAGTAAGATCGAATTATTCGCACACCCCTAATATAATAGAGGTGCTCTGTTCGTGTGCGCTGATCTATGCACAAGAGATAAGGTTGCCAAATTCTATATTAAGCGACACGTGTTTATTTGTGTTCCAATACAATAGTTTCAATGATTAGAGTATGGACTTATTTATACCTACCTATATTAGACCATACGCCCCACTTCTGGGCAAATGCCTCCTCTATATTTGAGAGGAGTTAAATTCTTTCACTAATTCACTGGACGATCTAATGGTTATCAGATTTCATGCGTCCAAGAATTACTAGGCGAAATCTGAGAAGTGGTCTGCCTCGTGGTTTCGCAGCAGAAGTATGTGCCGTGCGATCCAAAGATCCTGGGTTGGATTCCCGGGACAAAGAGTATTATTATATTAGGAATTACATTAGGTAGGTAGGTATTTCATTAGGAAATTCTCAGTAGCAGCACGTAGTCTTGCAACAGGCTCACCCCCTATTACGTGAGACTGGTACATACCTCGCGAAATATAGGTGCGGAAATTCACATCTGCCCACCCCGTAGAAGAATCGAGCGTGAGCGAGTAAAGACACAAACACTCCGACACCCATTAGCAGAAACTTGATCGAATAAATCAGCCCCCGACGCGTGGACAGTTTTCATACGAAAAACAAACTTCAATTGAATCGGATTCACGTGACTGAAAGAATACAAACAAAACAATAAAAGGCTTCACAGTTTTTTTTTATCGTCGCTACCGATGGTGAGTGATCGGGCACCGTGGTGTGCAACAGACGCGCGGATTTTAGACGCTGCGACTTTTTGACGTTTTGGAAATATATGTAATCAATATTTTATCATTCCAATTTTATGAAATAAATAAATACACCCAACAGTCACATACATAGTCCTGAACCCACACTAGGATACAAGTCCTGTGTCCTGGGTAGAGTAGTATGAGATGGCGTGAGAATGCTGATACGACCTACGATACGATAACTCTGTGTTTATAAGTGGTTGCTGGATACATACATACACGCCTGTATTCCCCAAAGGGGTAGGCAAAGGTGCATTTCTGCACCCACATTTCGCCAAGTATGTACCTATCAGTCCCACGTAATAGGGGGCGAACTTTGACTTTGACTGAGAATTTCTTAATGGAAACACCCAATAACACAGCCCGACGCGAAAATTGAACCCAGGACTTCTAGATCGCACGGCACATACTTGTTTCGCGAGACCACATGGCAGTCAGATCTTGTTGGATATTGTTTATTTATCAAATATTCTTTCATCAGCCCAAATACGTCTAACTGCAGGGCACGGGCCTCCTCTACAACTGAGAGGGTTTAGGCCTTAGTCCACCATGATGGCCTAGTGCGCGTTGGCGGACTACACACCTAAGAAATTCCTAAGAACTTTTAGGTGTGTTTCATCACGATGTTTTCCTGCACCGTTAAAGAACGTGATAATTCATTGTGAATACACACATAACTTCGAAAAGTCAGAGGTGTGTGCCTGGGGTTTGAACCCGCGACCGTCGAGATTCTCGACCGCGCGCCAAAACCTCGAGGCCATCACGACTTGCACATGCAACAGGTAACAATGTGAAATAAACAAAACTTTCTAGCTTCTATTAACTCAAATTATCCTAAGTAATTATTGTTCATAGTAATAATCAAAACGAAAAGTTCTTATGTCTATATTCTAAGGTCTGTGACACAATTATTAAACATTGAAATATCACGGATTTTTATATCGAACACGGATTTAGGGATAACAATGTTGCGGGTAATATTCCAGAAAAAAAAAACAAAAAATAATTAACAATCAAAAAAAATATCACGCATTCATAATTTGGATTTTAAAAGCCCCACAAGAAATATTTTTGATTCGCTCGTCTACTCCATCGCTTTATAGATATTTTTCGAAGACAATGTTGTAACGAGTTCTCTTAGATGTCTCCTTTGTATCATTAAACGCTTTATATCTTTTTTATTTACGAGGTAAAAAAAAATGGATCCCCGTTCGATGTGCTCATTAAGAAGATCAAAGAACTACATCAGTTTGATCTACGGGCTCCATTTAAGTGCGTAACTTGTAGCGCTGCTTGTAAAAATATCACTGCGTATTTTAACAAAGAGTTTTCGGAACTCAGCCATCATAAAAGCTAGGACGAACCACGCCTAAGTTGAATAAGACTGTAAATTAGAATGAGGATGAAAATGTTTAAAATGTAATAAAGGTACATGTATACACATACTCCATCATCATCAGCCCATAAACTTCCCACTGCTAGGCACAGGCCCCCTGTACAAGGCCTTAGTCTACCATGCTGGCCTAGTGCGACTACACACCTAAGAAGTTCGTAAGAACTTTTAGGTCCTCACGATGATTTCCTTTACCATTAAACCACGTGATAATTCATTGTGAATACACGTAACTTCGAAAAGACTGATGTGTATGCCTGGGGTTTCAACCCGCGAGCGCCGAAATTCTCGATCGCGCACCTAAACCTCGAGGCCATTACTACTTATACCCATACTTTTACACATAGGTACTTCAGCTTGCATCAAGTGTAACTCCTAAATCTACATTTTGCTACACGTACACATTTAAGACCCACGTTAAAGAGGCGAATCAATTGCCAGTTTTCGTGCATATTTCCAGACTCCGAACTGCTATTGAGTTTTTCCGACCCGGTTATCAAGCCCACGACCTCTAGATTACATACATACATACATAAACTCACGCCTTTATTCCCCGAAGGGGTAGGCAGAGGTGCATTTCTGCACCCACATTTCGCCAAGTATGTATCAGTCCCACGTAATAGGGGGCGAGCTTATTGCCGGTTTTTCGGGCACATTTCCAGACTCCGTGCTGTTACCGAGAATTTCCTAATGGAAAAAACCCAATAACACTTTGCCCGACCCGGGAATCGAACCCAGGACCTCTAGATCGCACGGCACATACTTGTACTGCGAGACCACGAGGCAATCCTCTCTAGATTCTACGGCACAAAGTAGCACACTAACTAAGAGATACAATGTTGTCACTTTGTCGTGCCGGCTATGGCAAATGTTATTAATTTAAAAACTATTTTAGTAAAAAGCTGAGTACAGTACAGTGTCTTTAATTTTTATTCTTTTGGTATCGTATTTAATTTTTATACAGCGTTATTGTCGTAATGCCCTAGAGGTATAGGCGCGTGGTCCAGTATATCGCGGCTGTCGCAGGTTTAAATCCCAGTCACACACCTCTGACTTTTAAAAATTATCTGTGTATTCAATTATCCATGTACTTTAACGGTGAAGAAAAACATCGTGATGAAACTTGCACACCTAAAAATGTTGAAGATTTTTTTTTTAGGTGTGTAGTCCGCCATCCCGCACTAGGCCAGCGTGGTGGATTAAGGCACAAACTCTATCAACTATAGAGGAGGCCCGTGCCCAGCAGTGGGACGTATATGGACAGATAATGATGATGATGACAACTTTTTTATTAAGTCTAAAACCTATAAGTACTATAATTGTACACCTCTCGTATTTTTTAGAAGCTGATAAAAAAAAACATAGCGTGAACATCATTAAAAACGCGTCTATATCCCTACAATTACTTGGTTAACGTATATCGTCGGTCGTCCAATTGAGCAGGGTCAAATTGAATCATTCAAGTTACAATGACAGACGTTTACGGCCCAAACGAAACTCGATTAATTTACATAAATGAAGGAATTCATTTCCAATTTACAGCGGTTCTGAAGTATGGATGCGGCATTGACGTCTTAGGTGACATTTAGCACTTTAAAGTGGTTGATAACTGTCGATACATACATACATACATAAACTCACGCCTGTATTCCCCGAAGGGGTAGGCAGAGGTGCATTTCTGCACCCACATTTCGCCAAGTATGTATCAGTCCCACGTAATAGGGGGCGAGCCTATTGCCGTTTTTCGGGCACACAGTAACACTTTGCCCAACCCAGGAATCAAACCCAGGACCTCTAGATCGCACGGCACATACTTGTACCGCGAGACCACGAGGCAGTCGATAACTGTCGATGTTGCCGTTTATTCTGGGTCTAGGGATTAGTCAAAATGGCCTACATGTATAAAGGCGCAGTCGAGACAAAATCTATCCCAGGCACAAGGAATTATGTGAGATTATACATAATGAATTGTCTCGCTCGTTAACAATGAGGAATACCTGCACACATGTTCTTTTCAAGCAGGTTATGGTTTATGTACTCCGTCAACCCGCACTAGGCCTGAGTGGTGGAGTTAGGCATAATTTCTCTCAGTTTTAGAGGAGGTTTTTAACGGTGAAGGAAAACATCGTGATAAAACCTGCAAAAAAGTTCTTAGGTGTGTAGTCCGTCAACCCGCACTAGGACAGCGTGGTGGACTTAGGACTAAATCCTCCCAGCTGTAGAGGAGGCCCGTGCCCAGCAGTGGGACGTATTTGGGCTGATGATGATGCAGAGGAGGCACGTGCACCAGCTGACACCCTAGACGGCACTCCTCAAAATTATACGATACTCATAAATCACATTTATTTATTTATAACTTTATTGTAAACATAAGATAAAAACTGTGGAGTACAGTAGACTAAATTAGTAAAAAAGGTGGTCTTATCGCACAAGGCGATCTCTTACAGACAACGAGGAATGGAGATGTAGGAAGAGAAATAATAAGTATAAGTGCACAAGGTTAAGTACATTAAAATAATAATAATAATAAAACAGAAATCCTAAAATTTGTTTGTTTAATAGAGTAAAAAAATATATAAAAATAGTAATATCCATATACATATATACACATAAACATATATAGGTATGTACATACGTCCACAATCACAATACATAATAAATTGACTCTTTTGATTCATCATTAAACTCTGACATGTTTAATCTTGGGAAATTCTACTACGAGTATATACTAGAATGTCTTTCATATGCAAAAACTAATTACATTAGTCTAATTTTGTCAAAGGATAATAAGTATATTACTAAAGTTTTAGTTGTAATACCTAGATTATATTTTCACATCTATTCATTTCTGACTTCGCGTGCACGAACCGAACCTCGTTCGCAAAGCTAATTAATAATATTGAAATGGATTGTTTTTGATTAAACTTTCAAACCACCTGTCTTACTCTCGCCTATAGTGTGGATTATACCCGTCTCGCTCTCCAGTGTAAAGATTGTTATGATTGACGCTGGCCTCTTAATTCTAACTTGGACCGAATATTAACTTTGAAAACTGTAATTTGTGTTCTGCGTCCTTTGATTTGCCGGACGTATTTTCTAATTTCCGCCGCTACAAGGTACTACAAGCTGTAGCTGTCAAAGTTTGGAGACAAAGCTCCTTTTATATTTAAACCTCTGAAGCATTGAGGGTATAGAATTGTCGTTGTGTCTCCATTAACCAAACGTTTAATTGATATTTCTTTTAAAAGGGAAGATACGAAAATTGAACTGAAACCGGTGTTACGGGCAGCAAATCAAATACAGTATAAAATTCAACAGCTTTCATTTTTTAACAGTCAAGAAAATCAAAGCGGCTATTCAGACCCATGTATAAAAGATTATGTATCCTGTAAATATAATAGACGAATAAAAATTATTTCTACATTCAATTATGTTACAGAATGGTGTGGCTAAGTAATTTTATAAAGGTCACTAACCAAAATAGCCTCAGATGGACTAACTGCGGACCCAACCCAGAAATATGGTTAATCGAATTCACCCCTTCCAACTCTGTCAGAAGTATTACTACATATTTTTTAATTTATTTTTTTTGTTATACCTACTATGCGTTTTTTTAATATATTTTATATGTAAATTATTAATAATTGTAAGTTTGTGTTAGTTTTCACAATGTAAGTGTTTTGGTCAAGACTGTAAACTTACATTAATAAATGAATAAATATGTCAAAATAAAATTTTTTAATGGTCTCGGGACTTATAATTTCATCAGAAACTCACAAGTTTAAATACGTTAAACAGGAGCTTGGTTACATATTGAGAACCGCTGACATGTAATTCTTTATTTCAATTACTCGTGCAAAGCGACATTATTATTTGAACTTCACGAATGATGAACTCGAAATTTTCAATAACTCACAGAGCATCAAATGTAGCTGAAATTCATTTAAATTACAAAATTGCCTTTCAAATATTCTGTCTTGATGAGTTATCACATCGTTTAAAAGGGATACGAAATATCATAATGAAAATTGGTTATTGAAATCATATAATGAAGTCCACAATATTTTTTTTTGCCTCCTTAGTCTCGCGATATCCTACATGTACCTACGACTTGCGATCAAGAGGTTCTAGTCGGAACAAAGTGTTATTGGGATTTACCATATAGAAATTCTTATAAGCATGGAGTCTGCAAGTGTAAGCAAGAAAAGGCTTGTCCTTTGTTCTGTGGGAGTTAAAATTAAAGTCACCAGCGATTTGCAGAAAAAAGTGAAAACTTCAACATTAACGTTGTGCATTTTTGAATATTTTGGAATGGTTAATAATTTCGCACGCAATAATTTATTTATCAGTACAAAAGTACTATCATATACGTGATAAAATGCAATATTTATTGAGCTATCGTACACAAACATGACAATTTATATTACATAATTCGTCTTACGCATTTTCGATCAGAGTCACGTGATCTGACGCGAGTTCAACATGTTTTACCCATCCCAAAAGAAGTGCACGGCGCCGCTAAAGAAGTTTTCACTTCAATAAACATCGACTTTTCGAAACTTAGTACTCAAAATTCCCCCAGCTGTCTTGAAGGATCAAGAATACGCCCTGTCATGTCATGTCCAATCTCATTTGTAAAATAACTGTTTCTACACAATAATTTGAACTTTTCGCCGCTGAAGTTTCTTGTTATCGACTCAACAAAGAAGCATATAAAGTACGTGTACAATTTAAAACATATGAAATGCTTAATACAATTCCAAAGGAATTTCGAAACAATTTAACAAAAGACATTCAAACTCCTTGGAACTTTCGACTGATCCGATGGGTGCACTTCTATTTGGAACGTTTGACTCAATATTGGATTGTACTGGCTGCTTCTTCAACTTGTGTTGAAGAATTTTAATCAGAATAAATATGTAACCTTTTTTGAGGATGGAATAGATTAATCACGATTAAAACAAAAATTGAAATTGGTATGCCAGATGTATTCTAACAATTTGCATTCTTCTTGATTAACAATAATTAAAAGTGGGGAGAGTAGACTCACGTACTTGTATCGTATATCAGCCCAAATACGTCTAGCATTCGTCACAGAGATTTGCAAATGTTGTTGTCGTTACACGCACATATTAAATGAATTCTTAATGATACACAGAAGCATATGAATTATAAAATAATTATATTAATATAAAGATAATTTTGGTAGAATATGATAAAAATGATTATTCTTTCATGTTGCCTATTCACGTATGACTTTTTTGTGACTCATAAAGTATAACAGAATAATTGTTTTATAGCTTTTGTCAAGTACAAACCATTAAAACATCCTCCTATTTTTAATTGCATTATATATTTTTTTTAGTCTTCCTAATTTAAATTACATCAAAAAGTTTAAAGTGTACGGTTTCTGCGTACTGGTCGTAAACATTCTGACAGCAATATTCAATTAAAATAACATTACAGCCAATCACAGCGCGGGTATTGTTTGAAAAAGTTCCATAATTATTCCACGCAGGAATTCGCTTAAAAGAAAAATAACTTATTTAATCTAACTTTCGAGGAGGCCACTGATAAGTATCGTTAGCTCATTAAAATTTTCGTCTATTACAGAATAACGAGAACGCTTGTCATTTGGAGTACTGTGCAACTTGATTAAATAATAATTTTAAAACTAATTTTTGTTTGCGAATTTGGTTGTCTGCTCCAGAAATGGTAAGCTTAAACTAAGTACATGTTAGTTTGAATATTTTTTTTGTACCTTTAATCACTTTTTTTAGACATATTATAATTTTTTTTCTTTTTTTCGTAGCACTATTACTACTACGTACTACTAGGTCTACCTATTTAAAATTAAGATATATTTAATCTCAAATGGCTACAAGCTTTACCATTGCGTGGCAGCTCAAACAGCACCTGTAGCATTTAAATGCCAAATATAGAAAATGACCGACGCAAATTGCCTCCATTTGCGAGGGACGTCCAGCGATTACGCAGTTTTATGGCCACGTCGTAAAATTCTTTCGACTTGGATTTATTGATACTGGATTGGAGATCCTTAACATAGCTATCGTCGTGTAAGTGTTTTGTTTTTGTAAAATTTATTTTTTCTCTTTCTTTTTGATTAGTCGTTCACTGCTTTAATTTATGTTTTAACTATTAGTGGAAATTGTTTTGGATTGTGTACTATATTTATACTTTATATTTTTAATTGTGATTGTTCTGTATATTTCCAAAATAAAATAAATAAATAACACCATCCATGGCCCATCCTCAATTGTAGAATCCAAGTCCCGCAAGGGTTTCAAGTGATGTCCACTTGTTTCGTCAAATTATGTGAAATAAAACGTAATGCGTTGTTAAACACGCTCTCAAACGCTTTCAATTCCCACCGACACTCGGGAACTACTCCATTCAGTTTATGGACTGATCATTCTGCACTGACATGTCCACTTTCAAGTACGATTTTGAAAGCAGTTTCAATAAAAATTTAAGTAAATTCTTAATTTCTTATTTCTTCGTATCATAATCATCATCATCAGCCCATATACGTCCCACTGCTGGGCATGGGCCTCCTCTACAACTGAGAGGGTTTAGGCCTTAGTCCACCACGCTGGCCAAGTGCGGGTTGTTGGACTACACACCTAAGAAATTCCTAAGAAATTTTAAGTGTGCAGGTTTCATCACGATGTTTTCCTTCACCGTTAAAGTACCTACATGATAATTATTTGTGAATACATATATAACTTGGAAAAGTCAGAGGTGTGTGCCTGGGGTTTGAACACGCGACCGTCGTGATCATCGACCACGTGCCTAAACCTCGAGGCCATCACGACGTTGTATACAGAATCAATAATAGAAAATATTAATTCGAAAATTAATACTTCCTTTTTAGACTGCCTCGTGGTCTCGCGGTACAAGTATGTGCCATGCGATCTAGAGGTCCTGGGTTCGATTCCCGGGTTGGGCAAAGTGTTATTGGGTTTTTCCATCAGGAAATTCTCGGTAACAGCACGGAGTCTGGAAATGTGCCCGAAAAACGGCAATAGGCTCGCCCCCTATTACGTGGGACTGATACATACTTGGCGAAATGTGGGTGCAGAAATGCACCTCAGTCTACCCCTTCAGGGAATACAGGCGTGAGGTTATGTATGTATGTACTTCCTATATATTCAATACACTCCTAACTCCATCATAGTACAAACAAAAGAAAACCAGATCAATTGGATATAATGATTTTCTAATAGAACCAATAAACATCAGTCTTGATCTTCTTCATCATCTTCGATCGGCTGTATGTTAAATCTGGACGAATGCTGCGTCTGCAACTCTTGGGGTTCCTCCACGTCAGGTATTCGGTACGCCATGAGAGCCGCTCCGTAGTTACCTAGGCCAGTATCCCAGAATACTATCTGAAAAATATACATGGTATTCTCCATTTTGAATATTTATACATAAGGCTCAATATCGCTTGAACGCACACATAGACTTTCTAGTCCTCGAAGATGTTTTAAATAAAGAAATGGAGCCTTACCGATGCCACAGATTTGACTCACGAGCTGGGTCCCTAACCAATAGCCTATGCTGGAATTTCGATTAAACCATCTCGAAGGCTATCACTTTAGGGGCGGCGAGGGACTTGACCATTATTTTGGACGTTCAGTACGAATGAACGTCCGCTCCAGTTGCGAAGTTACTTGCAATTTCGCTCATTTCGAGTTCGCCCCTGTACGTACCATGCACAGCAATCCGGATAGGCTCCATTTGTTTTCAAGTCACATTGTCACTACCTAACAAAACTAATTACCTAACAAAGCCAATATGTTCTATACACAATGTTAAACAGGCTAACAATAAGCATCATCATTATCATCATAATCAGCTTAAAGACGTCCACTGCTGGACATAGGCCTCCCCCAAAGCCTACCGAGGTGTTCTGTCGGAAGCGGCCTGCATCCAGAGGCTTCCCGCGACTATCACCAAACCGTCCAACTTGTGTATGGACGTCCAACCCTGCGCTAATAAGAACAAGCATACTATATTCTCTCAACTCACTTGCTCATCAACCAAGTATCTGATGTAGTATATTTCGTTCAGCTTCGTGAAGCCGATCTCTTCGGCTATCTGATGAAGTCGCGACGTGGTGAAAATACCGGATAGAGCCGGGACATTTGCACTAGCGCTTAAGGCAACCGCTGCTTTCAACATCTCCTTAGCAATGCCTGCAAAATAAACGCAACCAATATTTAACATTAATTTTATTTCGTGATCTGTATATTTTTTAAAGAAAGAAAAAGATTCTTATTGTCATAATGTAGTACATGCAATTATAAACAATATTAAGTACAAGAAGTTAAAGATAGTTGAAAAAATAGCTACAAAAACGTAAGTTTTGCACGCGCACATCGCAACAACTAGGTGGTCAACAGAATAAAGCTGCGACGTGAAATGAATCATGGCACATAATAATTAATAACAAAAAAACCGGCCAATTGCGAGACTCGCGCACCAAGGGTTCCGTACCATTGTTTATAAAAACAGAAAAAAACATGTTTGATGTATGGGAACCCTCTTAAATATTTATTTATTTTGTTTTTTAGTATTTTTTGTTAAAGCAGCAACAGAAATACATCACCTGTCAAAACATAAACTGTCTATCTATAACGGTTCATGAGATACAACCTAGTGATAGACAGACAGACGACAGTCGGACGGCGAAGTCGCAGTAATAGGGTCCCGTTTTACCCTTTGGGTACGGAACCCTAAAAAACATTTAGAGAGAAATTTCAATTATTCAAATATTTTTGGAGAGTAATTAAGTTTCGAGAGAATTTTTATATTAATCTATGTCCCACTACTGATCATGGGCCTCCTCTATGCAGTGGCGGTACTTCCATAGAAGCCCAAAAGCCCAGTTTGCCTTTCAAAATTCCGAATAATAATCTTTAAGATTTAAATCTTTATTTAACAAAAGCATTTTCTTAAATAAATACCCTACAATAAACAATTATAAACTACACATTACACAATTAACGTGTAACGCTTTTGGGCTTCTATAGAAGTACCGCCACTGCCTCTATGATTGAGGGGGATTAGGCCTTCTTTCACTGTGATGGCCTATTGCGTAGAAAATCCTAGTAAAGAACTCTTATATAAGGTGACAATAAGGTGACAATTGATTATGAACTCACACATATCTTCGAAAGACACACGCTTGTCTCACTCAGACTGAGCTATAATTTTGTCTCAGCCACGCTTAAGTTCAAATTTAATAAAAAATACCCAAAAAATGACTTTAAAAATTCACCGGCTCAATTTCTACTAAAAAACGTCGCGTACTCAAACCGATGAGATTCAACGATGTAAAAATTTATTCCCTCACCTCGATGCCTGTATCTGCCTTTCAGCGCGATAATGTACACTTTGAAATACCTCTTGACGTGCAGATTGTCGTAAATATTCACAGGTTTCTCGATTTCGTTGTAAAATTTCATCACTGACGTGTAGTTTGGGTTGTGCGTGATCTTATTTCGGCTGAACGTTCTTGAGAACGCGTCTGTGGACAAATAAATATTACACGACTTGCCGGTCAACAACCTTTTTTCATAAACCTTGTATACCGCTAAATAGATTCGATTACTTAATGGGAAGAAAACCATCACCTAATTGTTCTGTGTGCAACATTGCTGAAGACGTTTATCATGTTTTAGTACAGTATGCTCGTAACGAGACCAGAGACAAACTACTCCCTAACTTTAGAAACAATATCGGAGTATGTAATAGCATTCTTGCTCTTCCGGTATCAAAAGAAGCAAGAATGCTATATAAATTATATATAAATGTTTTTGTTTATAGACTTTAATATAGATATTACTAGTAGACTGTAAGATTCTGATTGTATACCATTAGGGTGACATAGTCATTTTGTGGCCAAACCCTTTTCAATTAAGGTTAAAAAAGTTTTCTCAACCTATCGCAATACGGATTTTTTGTATAAAATCCACAAACCAGAATTCACAGACAAAATCGCAGCGAAACCAACGACGCTTTTATTTGAATAATAGCACGGAATAGACAACCAAATTGGCCTATGTAGTTCAAATTGACAATTCAGCAGAAAGCGACACGGCTTAAGGGAAAAATCGCTGAGCGTCCCCACCTACCGTAACAATCGTTGGCTGTACCTTGCGCCGATACTATCAGCATTCCCCTAATATAGACCTACCCGTTTCGAATACTTGGAATCCAATTTACGTACAAGAAACACGGGCTAAGGTGCGAGCAATAGCGTCTTTTATGGTAACTGCATTTTTTATACAATATACCACAGAACAGTTGAATAAGACTAGAAAGGAAATGTCAGCACGCCGAGCGTGCCGAACCTACGATAAGACATCATATGTTTGATACGGTCGCTTCTTAGTAATTGGGTAGCGTGTCATATCAAATTTTTTATAAATGTTTGACGACCAATAGCTGCATATTTATTTTTGTTTGAAATTTTTATCATTGGTCGTGTAATCGTTGTAGAATGAATTGGTGACAGACAAGCGGCTTATTTTGGGGTCAGGATATTCTCATTTATATTTCAAATAGTTTTTGTTAAATAAAGATTTAAAGCTAAAAGATTGTTATTCGGAATTTTGTAAGGCAGACAGTTTACTCGTACATTCTAATTCGGTTTCCAACAAAATAACTCGTAAACACAATATTCTATGAAATGTTTTAAATACCTACAACTCTCCGTCTCCTATGACTTCAGGCACACCGTATAGCTGAATAGGAATTCTTTTTACGGATGCAGTAAAAATTTAGGCTCAAAGGCATTCGAGGAATCTACCCCTAATGTTACAGCACACAGACGGAACGATACATGCTACAATGGCTTCTGAACTGCTTCCGCGAAAACTTTTTACTCTAGAAATTGTTAAATATCAGTGACGGTACTTCTAAAGAAGACCAAGAGCTCAGCTTGCCTTACAAAATTCCTAATAATAATTTTTAAGCTTAATTTTTTTTTAACAATAGCAATTTGACAGATAAATAAGAATATCCTGACCCTTAAAATAAACAATTATAAACTAGATAATACACAATTATCCTGCAACGCTTTTGGACTTCTGTTTAAGTACCGCCACTGTTAAATAAATACCAGGAAAATAAGTTAAATAAAAGACTTCAAAATTTTTATTTTTCCTCCGTTATAACCAAATTTTCCATTGATGCTCCGCTCCTTTTGGTCTTAGCATGATGATAATAGCCTTTCTCCTAAAATAAGTTTTGTTCTAAAAAAAAAAATTATAAAACCCTTGATCGTTATCTATCTATATCTATCTGCAAAACAAGCACCATAATATTTTTTTCTAGATATCTTTTCGAGAAAAATAAACTTTCAATTTTTTTGTTAAAGTTTTTAATTTATTTATTCATTTTATGTAAAATATTGGTTATTGAGGTCATAAGGCATCTTATTTTAAATGTAAAAACCAAATAATAGTAATATGACTTACACATTTCAAAATATCTAAGCTGATAGCCGAAAATCGGGAGTATGTTGTAAAAAAGCAATTAAATTCAAATATCTCAAAAACGGTTGGATTTAGGATAGGGTGTCTCATAGTCACATCAGTCAGAACCGATTTAAACTACACCCCCTTAACGGGAATAGTTCGACTTAACCAGTTACCCTGTATATTAAATCTATTACTACATTAAAAGTTTGAAACATACAGTGAAAATTTCACATACGTTTCTCCTGTATCCTCATGATAAGTACTCCAACAAGCTGGCCTGTGCCTTCCTTCACCGCGGCCAGCGACATCTTGTCCTTCATCCATATCCTCACGTTATGCACGAACTCGTCCATACCCTCTTTGTCTTCAGCTAACTTAACCGACCTGTAGGTTATCTGTAATGTTAGAGTAACTTTTTTATTTATTATTATGGTACGCTAAAAATGTTTACATTCATATTCATGATCATCATCAGCCCAAATACGTCCCACTGCTGGGCACGGGCCTCCTCTACAACTGAGAGGGTTAAGGCATTAGTCCACCACGCTGGCCTAGTGCGGGTTGGCAGACATTCATATTATACAATAATAAAATAGAGAAGAAAAAAATAACAAAAACAACTTAATGCAACAATCACTAACAGGCAAACACCGCATGCACCATTAAATCAGTTACAGTATTAACTAAAAATATTTAAAAAAAATATATCTACAAAGCAATGAAAACAACACAAAAAATATTAAAATATACTTTAAATAAAACTAATTTTATACATATAATTTCTTAACTACTAAATTATAATAAAAGTTAAAACTTTAGAATAATAATCGCCGGGAGGTTGTAATGCTATGATGTTAAGTTTCAGTAATAAGGGATAGCCTATCGCGCCATGGAGTATTTTGTAGGCAAACTTGGCATCAATGATTTGCCTTCGTTTAGATAATGAAATGATGTTAAAATGCTGCAGCCTGGTATTGTGGGACGGCAGTCCTTAGCTTTACCTATCGAAAAAGCAGATGCCAATGAAATCGTTTTTGTACTCTTTCGAGGCGCAGTGAATGCGTAGCAAAGTGAGGTCGCCAGGCCAGAGTGGTGGACTAAGGCCTAAACGCTCTCGGTTGTAGAGGAGGCCCGTGCCCAGCAGTGGGACTTATATGGGCCGATGATGATGTAGGTTATCTGAATGTAAAGAATTTGTTACATACTAGCACGGCAAATGCAATAGCAGTCTAAATGAATTGTCCACTGAAAAAAAAATATCACTCGACATTTGACAGCCCCGTAGCGTAGTCGGCTAGACACCAGCTCGCAAAACGAGTGGCTGTGAATTCGATCTCCGCACCAAGAACGAGTGATCCACAAATATTTGCTTCAGTCTGGGTGTTTGTGAGACAGAAAAGTCTCTTGTAGTTTCTGATACGCACGACACAAGACTTGTATCTTAGTGTGGAGTCAATACTATGTATGTGACTGTTGAGTGTATTTACATATTTATTACCAACAATGCCGGCTGGTTGGTAACCAGATACACGCAAGATGACATAACTGGTGTTACACCTTTGGGAGAGAGTATTGGGTGCATAGGAACAGTATTGCTATACATAAACTCACGCCTGTATTCCCCGAAGGGGTAGGCAGAGGTGCATTTCTGCATCCACATTTCGCCAGGTATGTATCAGTCCCACGTAATAGGGGGCGAGCCTATTGCCGTTTTTCGGGTACATTTCCAGACTCCGTGCTGTTACTGAGAATTTCCTAATGGAAAAACCCAGTAACACTTTGCCCAACCCAGGAATCCAACCCTCTAGATCGCACGGCTCATACTTGTACCGCGAGACCACGAGGCAGTCCTCTCTAAAGCATGTGTTTTAATCAATGATGACGTCACGACTACACGATGTCATTCTTCTACAATAACTCAATAATCATCCCTAACTCCAGATTATAAAATGATTTATCTTTGGATACATGTCAAACACTATTTCGACTTTATGATTAAAATACTGCAGTTTCTTAAAAAATAGTTAAAAAAAATCACGCTTATTGCTACTAATAAAGTTAATAATTAAAATTGATACCATTGAATTATTTCAAACAAATTGCTAAATGAACTGGGTAAACGTATAAAATAATCAATTTCACTTTGATGAAGTTGAGAACGAAGTCTAAACGAAAAAAAAATATATAATCAGATATTTCAAGTATTTTGAAGGGATTTAGCGTGTGGTGCCTCAAACAGCGGATTAAATCGCTTGTAGACCGATAATTATCAAATCATGATAGTTTTTGGTAATAGCAACGTAAGCGATATTAGCAGGAAAAAAAAAATATAATAATATAAATCTGCATTTTGACTCATTTAGATCTTGGCCTAAGCAATATCTTTTGTGTACCTTTTTATGATATAAAATGCTTTGGATGTACAAATTGTAAAAATTAAATTAAATATTCATAACATTTCACGTAAAATCGCCTAAACTTATTGGAGACAAAGATTTGCAGCTCAAAACTCTGTTATACAAAGCACAGTTAAAACTAAACTTAGTCACAACTTGGAATCGAACCGGACAGCCGTCGTTGTATGCCGAGGAAAGCATCAGGCAAGGAATAATAAGACAAATTCCAACTGAAGCCTTAGTGTACATTTACTCAAGTTTTCAAATCCCCAGCCCCAGGTGTTAAGGGACAAGAGTAGGTTTAAACTACGGCACAAGCGGACGTCACAAGTTTTAAGACGATTTCTTAAGAAGTAAGATCGATTGCTCGCGATACACGGCGGGACTATAGGAAATATAGGATCTAATATGTTGCGAGTCTTGAAGAAATGCTTCCTTATTTCAATGTTTATTTTCTTAATGACGCTTTTAAAGTTTAAAACGAAAGGAGGACTCATGATGTTATTTGTAGATCTTTCTGTATGTCTTTGGGTGGGTTCGTATATGTATCATCAGCAGCCGATTCAGAATTTTTGTTGACTGTGAATCTGATGGTACGCCCATAACCTTTCGCCTGTATCCTCGAGGGAGTAGAATCATAAATAAATAAATACACCCAACAGTCACAAACATAGTTCTGACCCCACATTAAGATACAAGTCTTGTGTCGTGGGTATCAGAAACTACGAGAGACTTTTCGGTCTCACAAACACCCAGACCAGAA
The DNA here is from genome assembly GCA_907164795.1 of Hemaris fuciformis. Lineage (NCBI taxonomy): Eukaryota > Metazoa > Arthropoda > Insecta > Lepidoptera > Sphingidae > Hemaris > Hemaris fuciformis. Next base: position 7,014,702 of record OU015454.1, read on the forward strand.
ACAAATACTTGTGGATTACACAAACATTTGCCTCGGTGCGAGGATCGAACACGCGGCCTCTCGTTTCGCAAGCTGGTATGTAGCCAACTGTGCTACGGGGCTGTAGGTGTTCCAACCACCCATTTCGCTATTTGTATATTCTGTATTCTTGTTGTTATCACACATGACAGAGGAACATCTGTTTTCATTAATCGGACAAATTGACAAAATCTTAACTACTGTTGAGAGTGTTCTAAATAATAATAACACTTTAATCAAAGCAGGAATGAATGCAGGACCTATCGATGGTATGCGCCGACTCATGCTCCAAGACGAACGCAGAAATACGATACATTATATACATCATCATAAGCCCATATACGTCCCACTGCTGGGTACGGGCCTCCTCTACAACTGAGAGGGTTTAAGCCTTAGTCCATCACGCTGGCCTAGTTATGTGTGTATTCATAAAGAATTATCAGTTACTTTAACGGTGAAGGATAACATCGTGAGGTAACTTTGTTTTTTTTCGTGAGGTAACCTGACCTAAAAGTTCTTGGAATTTCTTAGATGTGTAGTCCACCAACCTGATGTACCTAAATATGAGGATATTCGAAAAAAAAAATTAACCGCTCTCACTGACACCCGAAGCAAACTTGCCGATTGCTTTCCAGCCTTTTCCGAAACACAAAAATATCTTAATTAACTGAATTAATATTTCCGAACGCGCATTCATCTTTTTTCTCCGCCCTTTGCGCCCGTCTCTTAATTAAACAACCCGGTCGGCGCCGGCCATCGCTACTTTCATTTGTTTTTTCTCCGAAGATTATTTTTTTGTAATGAACGTTTAAAGAAATTTGCTTTACATTATCCAAGGCGTCTGCGCTATTATGTCTGGCTTCGGGCAATTTATTTCCTTGCGGCGAGATGAGGATAGTGCATATATTTATCTTTACTTTTTTATTATCAATATGCCATATATTTACCTGGACACAACTATAAAATATACCGTATCTATAATCCATATACATATGTATCTTTTAAATAGACCTATTAACAACTTAACTGTCCAATGAGTCACATATGACTCATGATGAACTTTTTGAATAAGTTCACGAGTCATATGTGACTCATTTTTTGATTGTTTGACATCGCAACCGCTGCATCTCTTTCGAACTATACCTACCTGTCATCCAATTTATTGTTTATAGACGGTATGTGCACATGTGACTCATTGAACTTGGGAAAGTTTTTTTTTATTCTACGCCCATGAGTCATATATGAGTCACAATGTTCTTTATTCTAACAGAACAGAAAATATGATGGACGTGGGGTAATCGTAAATTATGTAGTCAATTTTTTTTACACATTTTTTTATAACAATCGCAATGAGACATTAGCCTTGTATCGTGGTTATCAGACTACGAAAAACTTTTCGATCACATAAACAGCCAGATAGGAAACAAACACATATTTGTAGATCCTGTTTCAGAAACTCGCCTCTAATCAACTAGGCTACGGAGGCTATTAAATTATTCAAGTTCATTTATATAAATTTAGTGCTGATTGAGGTTTGGAAATATATGTAATGGATTCAACACTTATGTTTTTCCCCCAGTAACATTAAAGCGATAAAATAAGGTTGGATACATAACAGAATCCTCACCAACAGATGGCGTTAGCGGCATATGAAAGCGTCATGCCACTCCGTCATGGCATCCTCGGTTAATTAACAAGGCCTTTAAATACTTTTCACGTAAATATTACCTTACCTCTTCAGGTAAATAATGCTTCTTTAACAGTCTCACAGCATCGTCATATCTCTTATCTTGCAAGTCCTCGAACCTGATGCCGCAGGGAACGCGACCCCATATCGACGGCGCCTTTATCCTCTCCTCCAATATCTTCATCTTCTCTACTTCTGCTTCTGCTGTCTTTGCCATACTTTGTTATCTGGAAGAAAATAAATCTTACTTTTGAGAATTGAAGAATTATGGCAATTATAAAATTTAATTTTCGGCGATTTAAGAATTTCTGTTTTTCTATTACCGTTAATACATATGATCTGCTTAACTATTTATTTAAAAAGTTATGTATGTATGTACTCTTAAATTCATTAAGAGAATTGAATGAAATAGTAAATTTGAAATCTAATAAATTCAATCTAACAAAAGCGACACGCAGGGAATTAATACCGAGTGGTGAATCTCAGTACACAAGTATGTGCCGTGCGATCTAGAGGTCCTGGGTTCGATTCCCGGGTCGGGCAAAGTGTTATTGGGTTTTTCAATTAGGAAATTCTCAGTAGCAGCACGGAGTCTGGAATTGTGCCCGAAAAACGGCAATAGGCTCGCCCCCTATTACGTGGGACTGATACAAAACCTGGCGAAATGTGGGTGCAGAAATGCACCTCTGCCTACCCTTTCGGGGAATACAGGCGTGAGTTTATGTAATTGTGGTGAATCTCAGTGAGTCTACCTTTGTTATCTTTGACCAGCAACAAAATTAATCTCCAAGATATCATACTGCCAAAAAGGAGATTCTAAAAGACAGTCTCAGATTTTTAGTACGTAATATGGTTTTGGAGAGATTGTTATTTTAGGAAGAAAATCAGAATATGGAAATCCGAACGGCAACATTAACTGACGAGATACCTTATTTATAAAATGTAAAATATATTTTCATAAAATAACATCAAAATTTCGTGTAAATGTGCAGTTCAGGTCGTATTTGTGGCCTCTGTTCGTGTAAATATTTATTTTGAAACCAAAACTTCAATGTGACAATGATTGTATTTACGCACAGATGCAAAAATATTGGCGTTGCCTATTTATTTGAGAACAACAACAAAAGAGGTTATGTATATCAATCTTAATTACACTTTTGTCAACCAATACATTTCCACTTTGGGCCAGGATTTAATGACAAAGAGTTAGACTTGATATCTTTCGTTTTTACGGCCTACGCCTCACGATTGTAGACGAGGCCCAAACTCAACAGCGGTTGCATAAGCTTATACAGAACTACAAAAAAGGATTCTATGAACTTAAACAATCTCCCCTACCCGATGAGATAGTTGGGCTCGCCAAACAAAGTCTCAGACTAAGCAGGTGTGTTTCCTTTGATTAAATAAGGGATCCGATTCAGGCCCTCTGTGCAAACACGATTGTTTACTCGTAACGCCTAGTTGAGCTTCCCATAAGGTATTCCCCTGAAATGGCTACTAAATTTCAACTGTTATGTCGAGTTATGGGGGAAGTTTTACTGTGGGATAATAGGGTGTGTTCATTTGTACAGAATTTCAAGAGATTCAAACAACAGCTTATTTTAATGTATGCTGAGTGGTCAAAAGGTCCAGGACTCGATTCGCGAGTCGGGCAAAATTGTTGGAAGCAATTGTGTCTCAAAATGTGCCTGAAAAGCGACAATAGTCTCGACCCCAGTTCTAGCTAAGACGGGTTAAGTGTTAGTTCAAAAAGCTGGTCTAGTAGTTGTTGAACTTTACACACCAAACAATGCCATGTACAATTTTTTAATATCCCTAAGTTATCTAGCTAAGTTCCACTATAAAAATTTAAAAAAAACTAATTATACATTTTAATTTTGCCAGCGTCATCGCTCATTTTGATTTATATATTGGTTAACTAACACTATAAAATATATTTTTCCGGTATAATAAATTTGATGATCTAACGAAGATCATGGGAAGCCGCTGGATGCAGGCCGCTTCCTAAAAAGCGTCCTAAGTTCCTAAGTCTTTGGAGGAGGTCTATGTCCAGCAGTAGACTTCTTTTGGCTGATGATGATGATAAATCTTAATAGCCAGTTCTACCTTTACACCACAGGACCAACGAATCCCAAACCTAGAGATTCTAACACAACGGTACGAAGAAAAGTGAGTAAAAAAACCTTACCGCAGTATTGTTGCCGTCGAATAACAAACGACACGAAACACTGAGTCGAACCTTCAATGTGAGGCCTCCGTGAAAAAAAGTAAAATAAATCAATAACATCGTCAGTTAGACATAAAAGTTTGCACGATACCGTACAAAATGACTTCAAATGGAAGGAAATGTTTTTATAATGTATATTAAGTTTATTTTTTACGGGTTCCGTTGATTTTTTTAGATATTTTTTGTGAAATGAAAACTTCTTTAGCAGCGCTGGGCACTTTTTTTGGGATGGGTAAAATATGTTGAACTCGCGTCAGATCACGTGACCCTGATCGGAAATGCGTAAGACGCATTATGTAATATAAATTGTCATGTTCTTGTATGATAGCGCAATAAATATTTTATTTTACCACGTAAATGATAGTACTTTTATATCGATAAAAAAACAACCGTGCGCAATTATTCCCTTACTATTCCAATATATTCAAAAATGCACAACTTTTTTCACTTCGGCCGCCACTCCCAGAGTGCGACCCATTGTTTTTTTCTTTTAAAGGGGTAGACAGAGGTGCTATTCTGCACCCACATTTCGCCAGGTCCATCAGCTCCAAGTAACAGGGAGCGTGTCAATTGCCGCTCTTCGACCACAATTGCAGACTCCATGGGGCTCATAAGAAGTGCCTAATAGAAAAATCCAATAACACTTTTAATTAAGCACGGCACATTTTTAAGCCGCGAGAGCACGAAGCAGTCTTTTAGATATATAGGCATATATTTGTACCTACTCGTATCAGTGGCGATACTTCCATAGAAGCCCAAAAGCCTAGTTTGCCTTACAAAATTCCGAATAATAATCTTTAAGCGTTAAATCTTTATTTAACAAAATTAATTTGACGTATAAATGAGAATATCCTGACCCAACAATAAACAATTATAAACTAGACATTACAAAATTAACGCGTAACGCTTTTGGGCTTCTATGGAAGTACCGCCACTGACTCGTATAGTATATGCTTATGACATCACATTTTTCATACTGGCACAACAAAGAGACAACGCCGCACCTGATGGTAAGCACGATACTGTCCGAATAGAGTATCAAGTAGCGAGAGACTCCCATCTCTCGATATCCTCATGCCTGCTGAGTCGCTTTTTCACGCTACGCTTTAAATGAACAAGTCATACAAGTCTTGTATCGAAGTTATCTGAAACGAGAGATTTCTCGCTATCAAAACTTCCAGACCCGAAACAAATCTTTGAGGATCACACAAGCATTTTGTATCGGTCCTGGGATTAACTCATGGCCTCTCGATTCACAAACTGGTGTCTACCCAACTGCGCCACGGGCCTGTCTTATTATGGTATGCACAGAATATTTTTGTTACATAACTCCGGATTTATTAGTATTGATACACTAAAAACTCGACTACCAATAAACTCAAATAAGCCGAGTTATAATAATACATACATACATACATACATAAACTCACGCCTGTATTCCCCGAAGGGGTAGGCAGAGGTGCATTTCTGCACCCACATTTCGCCAGGTATGTATCAGTCCCACGTAATAGGGGGCGAGCCTATTGCCGTTTTTCGGGCACAATTCCAGACTTCGTGCTGCTACTGAGAATTTCCTAATGGAAAAACCCAATAACACTTTGCCCGACCTGGGAATCGAACCCAGGACCTCTAGATCGCTCGGCACATACTTGTACCGCGAGACCACGAGGCAGTCGTAATAATAAGTTAATAAGCAGTAATAATAATAAGTAAATATTATATAAAACACTAGTCATAACTATAAACCTTGGAGGCTGTCATATAGGAAAAAATATATGTCTTATTAAGCAGTGATGGCCTCGAGGTTTAGGCGCGCGGTTGAGAATTTCGGCGGTTGCAGGTTCAAACCCCAGGCACACACCTCTAACTTTTCGAAGTTATGTGTGTATTCACAATGAATTATCCCTTGCTTTAACGGTGAAGGTAAACATCGTGATAAAACCTGCACACCTAAAAAGTTCTTAGGAATTTCTTAGGTGTGTAGTCCGCCAACCCGCACTAGGCCAGCGTGGTGGACTAAGGCCTAAACCCTCTCAGTTGTAGAGGAGGCCCGTGCCCAGCAGTGGGACGTATTTGGGCTGATGATGATGATGATATGTCTTGTTTAGGCATTCAATCTCCATCTAAATCCTCCTTGCCAGAAATCTCCATTTCTTAATTTACACTCTACAATTTTGCTATTAATGTAACGCTAGATTGTATGTGCGTATTGATTGATTGGAGGAGGCCTATGTTCAGCAGTGGACTTCCTTGGGCTGATGATGACGATGATGATGATTGATTGTATTTATGTATGTGAGCGCGAAATTGAGATATCGGTGTCGAATCTCAGTTAGGACAAAAGTATAAATAAATTTGCCCCATATCAGGTGGGACTTAAAATTCCCCACCTGCGAAACGTAAGTGCAGAAATGCACCTCTGCCTATCCCTTCGGGGATACTGGGGTGTATCGTGAAGTCAAAACAGTTTTCAGATTTAAAAGCCAAAATATCTATAACCGATTCCAATAAAACTAAACCACAAACTTCGATAAGTCTCATCGAAAATCTTATCAAACAACCCAACAGCAGAATATCTGATCCGAATGCAATACTGGACCCTAATAGCGTTGGAAGCTTAAATCGATACAAAACGTGAGTCAATATCGTTTCGCCGGGACTGGTACACCGACGCTATGCTATAACACGTACCTACATCTCACTGTAATAAACCAGCAATGACTGTGTGGTTATGCAATAGCTTCATTGCGTTATTGGTACGTGGTGAGTCTTTAGGTATTTCTTTGTCATATTACTCGTAGATGCAAGCGAATTTGTCGCATATTGAAATAAATACTGTCTATTAGTAAAGAACGCATTTAAATCGGTTAAGTTATTTCAGGTATAAGCGAAATTAACTCTTTGTCACTTAAAGAATCGAATATTTTTCCGGGTTAAAAAATATGTAGTATGCTTAGTTGATAGACCTATTGGTCCCACACAAGTCTGCAGAATGCAATTGAAAGGTTCCCATTTCGATTCCGAGTCGGGCAAAAGTGCTGCTGGGTTTATTGGGAATTCTCAAGCAAGGAATTTAAAAACGTCCCCAAAAATAGGCGCAACTACGAACTACTAGAAGAACTTGAAATACGAGTACAACTTGAAAAATACGGGTATAGAAATTCACCTTTTTTGGGTTTTTCGTATAAAATTGTTAGGTTAGGTAAGCCGACAGCGATAAGGCCGCCATTTGTGACACTACCTTATTTAGAGTTACTTATACCTATGTTGCTTTTATTATATTAAATAATAAATAAATAAAAAATTGTTAAATACCCACAGTTTCTATTTGAATGCCGTTAAAATCCACATAAAATTGCAGAATTTTCCATTTCGCAATACACGACGGAACACAAAACGCAAGCGCTCGCCATGTCCCGAGTAGTGTCCTTCAAGCCCATTCTTCAAATAAATCCTTCATAACGTGCCGTGAGAGATCCAACAACTGATCCCGGAGAAATGGGCTCGCTTACCCGTTCGAATAGGGTAGCTAAGCAGTTTGTAGCATGAAGATTTTATTTAAAAATAGTTTAAGATACTTCGTGGTGTTTTGGATGGAAGCTTGTAATACAAGAAGATCTAAGTTCTTGTGATCCACAAATATTTGTTTCGGGAATGTTTGTGACTAAAAGTTTCTTTGATACACAGTCGCAACAGGACTTTAAGAATATTGTGAAATACTTATTAAAAAATGATATCAACAAACTCAAAATTTTATGGCTTTCGTTAAATTATCACTGATCAGTCTTAAAAGACATAAAAGCTAAACAATAGAAAAACATATTTATGAAGACAGTAGTTGTTTATTTTAACATTTCGTTATTTGTAGCAAGGATCACCGGCTTCAATAATGAGTATAAATGGTTCACGGCACATGAATGTGTCACATCTCATCATCTAAATCTCAATGTAATTTTAGAGGTTTCCGTTTTGGATTTTTGTTCATTTATAAAATATGACCTCCGGCTAATTTAAATCTTTTATATTTTCTACAATTTACTCAATATCTGTCAGAATATTTATAAGATACACTCAAAATATTGACAACGGATACTATAATGAAAGTAAAAACTAAAGCCTAACTACGACAAAAAACGAGGCTAAAAAATTATGAAAAATATTTTCAGGACACAGGGTAAAACGTTACTGAAGAAGCAGTTACTAAACAAATAGACTCTACCAAGATACCTTCGCCGTAATTTGACAATATTGTCATAATACGATACTATAGTACCTACACAATTATCAGGGTACAGAAATATACATTTAATTGAAAGTAAACTATAAACTTTATCTATCGTCATCATCATTATCAGCCTAAGGAAGTCCACTGCTGAACATAGGCCTCCCCCAATGACTTCCATAGTGACCTGTTGGAGGCAGCCTGCATCCAGCGACGACCCGCGACCTTCACCATTCACATTCACTCAACGAGCTATGGAGAGGGCTATGCTCAGGGTTTCCCTACGAGATCGAATCAGAAATGAGGAGATCCGTAGGAGAACTAAAGTAACCGACATAGCCCAGCGGATTAGCAATTTGAACTTTATCTATAGGTACTAATATTTATTTTTTTCTAAAAATTGGGCCCAGTCTAAACGAGGTCCAATCGCAAATAGTTTATATAACAAACAGGACTTATCCACAATTGTGCACGAACGTTGTTACCCACTTCAAAGACCCACGCAGCAAACTTTGCACACGGTGCGAAAACGTTGCGTAACTTAGCTCAGACACGTGCCTCGTATTTTATATTATGCATATTTAACTTACATATATTGAACTCGAACCATTCATTTTATATACACAATTATATAAGCTTGCAGAAGAATAAGGGTATATTCCTAGGGCCGGCTGAGGTGCTTTTATATTAATATTTCACCAGGTGTTTAAATACATACTTAAACACTCTGTGCTACTAATCATCATCAGTCCATATACACTACCGACAAAAAGTTTGGAAGCACTTTTAATACTTTTAATTACTTTAGAAATAATATAGGATATAGTATTATTTAATTAAGAATGATTAGGTACTTACTAAACTATGAAACAAAACCATATTCTTATTACTAAAATAATATTATATTTTATTACAACATCGATATAATTTGTTATTATCAATTTGCTATTTGTTTTTACAAAAATTATAGGTGCTTCCAAACTTTTTGTCGGTAGTGTACGTTTAAACCAGCGATCGAAATGGAAACTATGAAAAATACATATGTACGCGCGTGAGAAGTTATATTAAAAAGTAGATTTGCATGCAAATTATAATTAACTAGCTTTTGCTCGCGACTTCGTTCGCATAGACTACAGGGTTGGGTACAGGGTTGGCCTACGTCATAGTAGCTTTATACGTGCAAAGTCTCAGAGCGATCGGTTTAAAATTGACAAAGTTTCATACAAACTTTCATCCCCTATTTTATTCCCTTGGGGTAGAATTAATCAAAATCCTTTCTTAGCGGATGGCTACGTCATAACATCTACCTGCATGCCAAATTTCAGCCCGATCCGTCCAGTGGTTTGGGCTGTGCGTTGATAGATCACTATGACAGTCAGTCACCTTTGAGTTATATATTATTATTTAGATTGCAATAAATATTTAACATTAATTATAATAATATTTAGTTTAAAATATATTTAATATAATAATATTTTAATTTATATCAATAAATAATACATACGGATAATTAACCTCAATTATATAATAGCACATAGGCAGCTACAATCTTTGTTACAGTGATGCGGGCGCATCTTAAAATTTCACTCTCATCATTTTTTCATAACGCGCCTAAGCAAGTATAACTTCAAAAAAGTGTGTGTGTACTTATGTACACGCGTTAGATGTTATACCACACGACTGAAGTAAAACTTATAAATACGCCCAACAGTCACATACATATATATATAGTTCTTAGTTTACACAACATATTACATTTCTGAACGCACTCATAAATATTTGACAACTAATAAATATATCAATCCCTTTTTATTACTGTCTCCATTCTAAATTTTTAAAATCTAAATCATATAAACTTTTTTTGAAATATATTCGATCCGAAACATATTAAAACCTTTCTGATCCATTTGACACTTACATTTAACAAAGGCAGCAGTCTTACTTATGTGTTACTGTGATGCGCGCGCACCTTAAAATTTCACTGTCATCATTTTTTCATAACGCGCCTATAAATGAGTATAACTTAATATAAATATAGTAAAAACTGAAATTAAGATTTAATTCCCGATACCATTTTGTTAATCACTTACACAGATAATTGAAAACCTATTTAAATATCTGCAAGATATGAATTCAATATGGCTGACCGATTAATAACCGGAGGGAATGAAATTTATTCCGCCACTAATCTAGTAGATATAGGTTGGCCACAGTGTAGTTGTAGTCAGTAAAACAAGTCATAAATTAAAATTAGTCAAATACGCCTAACAGTTGCTTATAAAGAGTGTATAAAGACGGTGATCGAAAACTAAGACAGGCAATAGCCACATCATCATCATCATTATCAACATTTAAACCTCGTGGTTGTAAGGAACATGTTTTTTTTGTCGGTTTTTTTTTCTGTCTTTGTACAATCTGTATAGTTCCGTCGTCATGCTAAGATCATGTTTTATGTCATGGGTATTAAAAAATACGACAGACTTTTTCGTCTTACAAACACCCCACATAAACAATTGTAGAAAATATGGAGCCTCACGTTTCTAGGTTTAGTGACTAAAAAACACCGCCACGGAGACTGTCATTTAATTAGAAATATTGTTTATTTATATTTGTTAGTTTAAAAAAATGTATGTGCCGTGCGATCTAGAAGTCCCGGGTTCGATTCCCGAGTCGGGCAAAGTGTTATTAGGTTTTCCGTTAGGAAATTCTCAATAACCGCACGGAGTCTGGAATTGTGCCTGAAAAACGGCAGTAGGCTCGCTCCCTATTACGTGGGACTGATACATACCTGACGAAATGTGGGTGCAGAAATGCACCACTGCCTACTAGAGATTGCAAACCGGGCCCGGTGCCCTTTTACGCACCCACCGGGCCCGGCCATTCTTACCGGGCCCGGTCAGCGGGCCCGATAAGTAAATCGCGGCACGGGAACACCTACTCGTAGTAGTTACTGTTGTAAAATACTCGTATCGATCATTTTATCAGACTGAAAAATAGTTGTTACTTTTTGTTTTGTTATATTATACTTGTGAAGCCTATGTATCGTAACCAATTTTACGTTACATTTTGTTAGTTAAGACTAAACAAGTTTGGTTGTTTGTAGTTACAGTACAGCCTAGCCAATAAGATTTCGCTATTTGCTCAATAGTAATAGTAATAACATAAATAGCCAAGTTTAAAAAAAAACATTATACCTACATACTTTTCTTTTATCAAATAAGAATTTGTTTTGTTTATACCAAAGCTACCATGCTTTATTTATCTATCTAATTTATGTTGTCATGACACGTTTAGTACTTTAAGCTGCGTTATTAGTGTCTTATTATAATACTATGTTTTCAAATAGACCTTAAGGAGTAAAGAGAAATACTTGCTTGTTTAAACTTATAAAAATGAATAATTACTAATACTAATGTTACTTTTCCGTCCATAAGTCAAAGCAATCATTTTTTGAGACTAATTATTGTGATTATTGTCCATAAGCCAGTTTGAAAAGAATATTAATCTTGAATCATTGTCTTTTTCCATTTATATACAGAAATTTTTCATAAAATACTTTAAAGGTTTTATCGCTAACAAACCCGGCCGGGCCCGGCGGACCCGGCCGGGTTGGCGACGGATGCAACCGGGCCCGGCCGGGTTGGGAAACATACCGGGTTGCAATCTCTACTGCCTACCCCTTCGAGGAATACAGGCGTGGGATTTAATCGTCTATGTGTGTTTGATAGGACCTACTTTTGATCCCGAATTGAACATAGTGTTATTGGTTCGTAGAAATTATGTTCAAATAGTAATTGACTTGCCTCTTGGTGCAGAAAAACACTTCTAAGGACCCTAATAAGGATTGATTAAATAATCCTAAAATACAACAAAGAGCATTAAGTACATACTTTATTTCCATTTGAAAACATTCTGAATATTGCCTAACGTAATATCTGTACAAAACGTACTTGCTACATTTTTTCTGTGACACAGGGTCATATTAATTGTGAAAGTGCCTTAGGCTATTTACAATGGATACGCTTGCACGCTGCAGTTATTAATTCTTCGCATCCAATAATGTGCTTCGAAAGGGCTATTTGAAGGAATTTTATTTGTTTTACAACCGTAACGATACAATGCATTAAAACCTCTTCGCTCATTTATTACCGGCAAATATTGACATGCACTTTTTTTATATGATTCTTTATTTCAAATTCTTGTATTTTTTTTAAACATAGAGTTATTGCTTTTATGAAGCTTTATAAGTTTAGTGACTTTTTGCCTTAAACACAACCTACCCATTGAGGTAACATCATCCCTAAGTAGTAAGTGTAAATCTTGAGTTATACGGAAATCATATTTAAATATTTAACGAAGAGGTGAGAAATGGATTGAATAAAATTTCATTGTAAATTCTTTCATTGAATAAAATCAATTGATAACGGTACGATACGGATTCTTAACTTGAAAAGAGTCTAGATAAGAGAAGAAGTCTGGAAATTGCTCGAAAAAAAAATAGTCTGTTTCACCCATCGATGCCTGATCGGGTAAGTTAATGTTGGGAGCGTAAGAATTCCGCCACGTCACCCCTTACCTGTCATAAGAGGCGACTTGCAGTCATGTGGATTGCTAGCTTACCCCCTCCCCCTGCAGGTACCGCAAAGGGCACTTAAGTCGCTAAAAAACACAGAAAATAATCTAGCTGTGTATTAAATATTATAAACATATTTACACCTGGTGCGTTAATTGCGTCTAATGTCACCAATTGTATTTATCTTTTATGCGAGGATGAAACCTCATAGTTCAATATGTTGTCTCCCTCTTTGGAGGGAAGTGGACAATTCTTCGCTTCCAACTCCACCTTTGTTTTACTTTTAAAGTGAAACTTTTATTACATCGCCCCAAATTGTTCGTCCATCTATCGCATGTCGCGTGACGGTCGGCCGTCAAGGCCAATATGGCGGAGTATTCAATACTGAAATGAAAAAAGTATGGAAATGTGCCAACTACGAGATATGGTAGGTACTATATCTAAGTATTAATTGACTAATATTTTTCTATTTATAACCGAAAAAAAAATTCACTTGCATCGTGGTTTCATAAAACCACACAATATTTTCCTGATTAACTTCGTTGCGAGATTACAAATTAGGTTCCTTTAGATTCTCTGAGCTTCAGTGCTGTCAACACTGTGGGTCAGTGGCGGTGCTTCCATAGAAGCCCAAAAGTGTAACACGTTAATTGTGTAATGTCTAGTTTATAATTGGTTATTGTGGGGTCAGGATATTCTCATTTATATGTCAAATTGCTTTTGTTATACAAAGATTTAAAGCTTAAAGATTACTATTCGGAATTTTGTAGTCCGCCAACCCGCACTAGGCCAGCGTGGTGGACTAAGGCCTAAACCCTTTCAGTTGTAGAGGAGGCCCGTGCTCAGCAGTGGGACGTACATGGGCTGATGATGATGATGATGATGATTCGGAATTTTGTAAGGCAGACTGGACTTCTGGGTTTCTATGGAAGTACCGCCACTGCTGTGGGTGCCGCTGTCAAAGGGATAGGGCCAAAAGTCTAGCTGAGTACACTCGCATTCACATTATCCAACCGGTCACGTAGTACAATGACGGCCCGTCCAACACCACAGCGGACAGTCGCGCTCGAAACGCCATGTTAATACGTCATCGCGGAACACTCTGTACATATTTATGACACGTGATTTATGTACGCTACATAATATGTTTTTTAATGGCGTTGACTGCGAAATGGGGTTGAAAGGCTAAAAACACAAAAATATTTTTAATGATAATGTGCTTCGGCTGTATTTTTTTACATACATACATTTAACTTCAGGCCTGTATTCCCTGAAGGGGTAGGCAGAAGTGCATTTCTGCAGCCATATTTCGTCACGTATGTAACACTCCTACGTAATAGGGGACGAGCCTATTGCCGTTTTTCGAGACTCCGTGCTGCTAATGAGAAATTCCTAATGAAAAAAAACAATAACGCTGTGCCCAACAAGGAAATCGAAACCAGGACCTTTAGATCGTACGGCACATACTTGGGCCGCGATGTCACGAGGCAGTACTATATAATACAGTACAAAAGGCGGTCTTATCGCACAAGCCGATCTCTTATAGACAACCATGGATGGAGATGTAGGAAGAGAAATGAAAGGTAGTCGTAAGTGCACAAGGTTAACTAAAAAAATATTAATAATAATAAAACAGAGATCATAGAATAATAAATGAACTAAAAGAGTAAAGAAAAAAAACGCGGCATATAATGCAGCACTAACTGTTACTTTCAGGTACACTACAATTAATGTATATTATGCTTGTTGAAAAAATATCGATACATCGATATTATTTTTTCGATATATCGATATTAGTATTTTCTAAAAATATCGATACAATATATGTATATCGATATTTTTTTGGATTTCCGACATTCCTAATGTATATTATAAAGCTGTGTAATAAACCGTTTATATTTATATAGCCGCCACAATTTTGTCAACTGGCAATGATGGTGGTCGTTTCTTGCAGTCAACTCTACTTCGATCACACTCTACATACATACCAGCGTAGTCCCTTATCCGTTCCATTAAAAAAGATATTCCCAAGTTTTCCATTCAACCACGCCTTTTAAATCAAGCCGTCGTGGTCAATAGGATTACTAGGTATACCTGTATAGACTTAACTTTTAAACCCCCGTTATGTACGCTCTTGGCGCGGAGCCCGCAGTTAGATTCGCCGCAGAACTAAGTTCCATTTAAAATATATCAACCTTTTTGCAAACCGAGTTTAAAAAAATTAATAGTTATAATACCCTACTATGTCGCGATGGCCTCGAGGTGTAGGCGCGCGGTCGAGAATATCGACGGTCGCGGGTTCAAACCCCAGGCACACACCTCTGTCTTTTAGCCGGTTCGGAGTTAGTTACAGATTCATGAATAATGGAAGATTCATGAAAGATCACGGAAGTTATGTGGGTAGTCACAAAGAATGATCACGTACTTTAACGGTGAAGGAAAACATCGTGATGAAACCTGCATGGGCACGGGCCTCCTCTACAACTGAGAGGGTTTAGGCCTTAGTCCACCACGCTGGCCTAGTGCGGGTTGGCGGACTACACACCTAAGAACTTTTAGGCGTGCAGGTCTTACCACGATGTTTTTCTTGACCGCGTGCCCAAACCTCGAGGCCATCACGACTTTCATATCGACTAGTGTAATGCTTAAACATGTAAAAATGTTGAAGAACAAACTTTGTATCAAAATACTCGTGCAATGACGTCAGATTTAAAGAAACCATCGCCCTATTCACCCCACCGAGAGCGCAGGTATAACCCGTCAAATTAAAGTATGTACATTGAACAAAGGATATCGATTGTCAATATGTGATCTGAAAACTACAAGCGTTATACGCGTAGGCAATTCGGGCCTATTCAGTTTTATGCGCCTCTTGCGAATATCGCCGTTTCGGGTGACTAAGCTTTGGCTTTGTAGTAGGACAAATTGAGACTAAGTTGGTACAGTTTCAGTGATTATAGCCGTTGATTTTATCACCTAATATTATGAGCGCTTCCTACACCGTCAATTAAACTATTTCTTTCGTCAGAGCAAGATATTTATCTAATAGTAAAATTATCAATATTAAAGTTTTAGATGTAAAAAATAAGAAAAAAGTTTAGGTGAATATCAGCGTCACCAAATCGATTATCACAAGCTTCAGTCTAGTGCCCCAGCCCGCCTCTGATTCTTCGAAATTAATTATGTCAGAAATTAATTTTAAGTCACTTAAAAAAATTAAGAATGCTTCGTGGCTTTGCAGTTCAAGTATGTGCCGTGCAAAGTAAACGTCCCGGTTTCGATTTCCGGATCGTATAAAGTGCTATTGTGTTTAGGAAATTCTCTGGTTTAGCACGGAGTCTGGAAATGTGCCAGTAGAACGATAATAGGCTCGCCTCCTATAACCTGAGACTGATATATACCTGGCGAAATGTGGGCGCAAAAATGCACCTCTGCCTACCCCTTCAGAGAATACAGATGTCTATGTAAAAATTAAGAAAAATACTTTATATCAGCCCTTAAACCTGCGTCCTTTCCGTAGCCACTTTTATAAAAAAAAATTGTCACGTCTTTTAGACACACTGTCTTCCTACATCCCCGTTCTGCTAGCAATTTTAATTTCTCATAAAAAGTTTAACCTAACTTATCTTTCCCAAATGAAAAACCCAATATTACTACGTCCTATCAGTTATATCTTACCCATAATATTTTATCGTAATTGTTCAAATATCCCACAAATACTTACTGCTTGGTTGCCCTACGCGTGACGCTACTACAGTCCAGTAGAGTTGAAGGACCCTAATAAATATTTATGTAAGAACATCGAAGTGAAGCCACCGCCTTTAATATCCAACCACGTTCGCGTGCGTTTACACTCATGTCTAGTCTTTTTGTATAACATATTATATTTTATAACGAAGTATACCGTGCTAACTTTATCCCGCAGATTCGCTCGAGTTCATAAAGATCTTTCCTACCTGCCTCCATACAAACGACACCTGTGTTAGTGTCGGGCTGGGTCCCTAACAATATCCCTAACCGGCATACCGACCAAAACCCCCCGGTAGCGATCTCCGCGCCGAGTGGGGCGACCACGGTACGTTGGCGAGAAGCGCCAACCGTAATGCCGCAGCCGCCCGGTGCGCCTCCGAGACGTATTCGTCTCGGCCGTCTCGATACAAACGACACCTGATTCAACCTCTTAATTTTTTTAAATTATTTTTGGGGGATACCTGCATTGTAAATCTCTAGATGCCTTTCAGCGCAATCCACTCTATGATTTGATCACTCAGCCAGTAAGTAAAGATTGTATTTTATATTTACAGATAGCTTATAAGGGTACAAAATAACTGATTAGTTTTCCAGGCCAAGTGTCCCTTCCTTCCTTTTTTTTGGGTCAGACAGTACGCCGTCATGAAGAATATCATATAACGAAAATGAGAATCTCTTACCACTCAATGCTCTATTTGAACAACTACGTACTAACCATCAACATGTACATAGACACCACTAGTCATTCTCAATATATAAATGTAGCTAATACGAAAATTTATCCAACTGCATTTCAATAATTCCACTTTTTGCTGTATTTGTAAATGAGAGCCATTGAATTAAGTTGACTGTCTCAGCATAACTTCAAAGTTGGTCTGGAACCGATCCAATAGCACATAATTGCTACGTGTTTCTAGCAATATGTTGATCATTTCTGTTAAACGAGAAAATTGTCTTGTTTCATACGATAATCCGAAAGACTTTGTGGTTTGTGTTTTTAACGATTAATTTATTGGGATGTTTATTATGATTGACATATCAAAATATGACTTGACGTTGTTAATGATCACATGATGATTGGAGAAAATCATACGTACGAGTATAATAACTTTTACTTATACAGGATGTATTCAGACCGTGATCGGAAACTAAGGCAGATAATAGCTACGGTGATTACAAACCCCTTGGCGTTAAAGAAAATCCCGACAAAAATTAACAATTTTGACGTTTTCCTAACAACCATAGGTATAATAAAGCGTATAAAAATTATGTAGGTATGTGGTTGTTAGGAAAACGTCAATTTTTTTATTATTTTTTTAATTTAATAAACATACATACAATAAGACAGTCCTTAGCATTTTCTCAAAAGATGGCAATGATTGCTAATAATTATTTGATATATTTTCTATCAGTGATATTTGTCAACATTAATATCATTACAATTATTTCGTTTACCGACACAATATACGGTATCGGAAAAGCAAGTACATTTAATTCCGTGAACAAACTCAATTACTTTTGATCAAGTTACGCTGTCATTAGACGGCTTTGCCGCGGAAAATGCTCTGTAATACGAGGAAAAATATAGACAAGACTAACACACAAAGATAGCTTTATACACTTTCTATTTCCTTTTATGTTTCTGGAGATTATTTTACATCACTTTTTACATTAATACCTAAACTAAACTTGTACAATTGTAATTGAAATGGAAAAAAATATTTGTTAAGTTTGTTTGCTTAAACTGTTGAACCGTATTTGATGAATTTAGCACAAAGATAAACGAGACCATGGAAATAGTTATGACTTAGTTTTTACCCGGGAGTTTTTTGAAGTGAAAACGTCTTTAACATCGTTGTTCAGGAAAAGTTTTACCGTTAATATACTTGGCCACTATTTAATATTGTAAAGAACGCAACCATTAAATTTATTTTTATCTTGAAGCCAATTTTTTTAAGGTTTCACTTCTACCACGTGTGAATTGCACACGTTTTTTTAACATACATACATAAACTCACGCCTGTATTCCCCGAAGGGGTAGGCAGAGGTGCATTTCCGCACCCACATTTCGCCAAGTATGTATCGGTCCCACGTAATAGGGGGCGAGCCTATTGCCGTTTTTCGGGCACATTTCCAGACTCCGTGCTGACCGAGAATTTCCTAATGGAAAAACCCAATAACACTTTGCCCGACACGGGAATCGAACCCAGGACCTCTAGATCGCACGGCACATACTTGTACCGAAGTAAACAGAATCTACATAATGCTAGAGATAGATATATAAAATGTCATCGTAAAATTAAGATTGCACGTAACAAGCGTGACTGAATCATGTTTTATCACCGGCCGATTTGAATTTCAACAGAAAAACGGTAATAAAAATAAAATACATACTCCGCCAAGGAGCGAACAATTTATGACTTACACCGAGAAAGGTCGTGAGTAAGTTAGGTTTACGCAGAAAGTACAAGAAGTTAACGTTAGGTTTAGGTCACACTAATACCATTTTATATGAGCTTCGGCAAAACCTAAGTTGAAGTAAAATAGTAATAGCTTCGAATCATTCGCTATTAATTATCACGTAACAGTGATAGAAAACATCGTAAGGAAACCTGCACACCTATCAGCTGTTCTGAATCTCAGCAGTCGCAGGTTCAAACCCCAGGCACACACCTCTGACTTTTCGAAGTTATGAGTGTATTCACAATGAATCATCGCTTACTTTAACGATGACGTGCAACATTGTGAGAGAACCTGCACACCTAAAAGTTTTTAGGAATTTCTTATGTGTGTAGACAAACCGCACTAGGCCCGCGTGGTGGGGAAAGGCCTAAACCCTTTCACTTGTAGAGGAGGCCCGTGCCCAGCTGTGGGCTGATGATGAATACATGATTTTATTGTGCAAGTTTCCTGACGATGTTTTCCCAACAAAAATATAAAAATTAAGTGTGTTATATACATACATAAGCTCACACCCGTTTCCCGTTGGGGTAGGCAGAGACTACCTATATTACGCCAAATGCCAACCTTTTTTCGCTTCCTCAACTGACATTATCCTCTTCATGCACGTCGGTGTCGAGAACTCATTATGTGTATTATTATAATTAAACTAGCTGACCCGGCAAACGTTGTTTTGCCATATATATAAAATTCTCGTGTCGCGGTATTTTTTGGCAAACTCCTCCGAAACGGCTCGACTGATTTTTATGAAATATTGTGTGTATATTGTAGGTAGGTCTGAGAATCGGTCAACATTTAAGGGTTTAACATTTAGGGGTATGTTTTTTTTCTATTGACTTTATTTTCTTTATTTTTTATGATTCAGCATTGATAAATTATAATAATCATAAATTTTCACCCTTCTACGATCAACCTCTATCTTATACTGACCATTTTAATTTGATTTTTTTTTTATTAAAATGTAAATAAATGATAATAGCACTGAAAAATTATAATGATACGTATAACAGTCATTGCTTTGATCGATATACAAATTAAACAAAAAAATATGGTCAAAATTGTATAGAGTGAGATATACATATACATCTATATATATATATAAAATTCTTGTGTCACAGTTCGAAACAGCCTCCGAAACTGCTCGGCCGATTTTGATGAAATTTTATATGTATTTATATTCAGTAAGTCTGAGAATAGGTTATCTATTTTATCTAACCCGAAAAGTTTTTATTTTTATTTTGCGGACATTTTTTGTTTTTATTTTTTTATGATTCAGCATTGAAAAATACATATAACTCCAAATTTTCACCCTTCTACGAACAACACCTGTTTTGTAATCGCAATTTTTATATTTTTATAGCTTTTGCCCGCGACTCCGTCCGCGTAGACTTCAGGGTTGGGCGCAGAAAGATAATAAGTGAATCTATAAATCGTCCCTCAAGGGCCCAAAATGGCACTTACTGAATTTAAAAAAAGGTCCAATCAATTCAAATGGTTGAGGCGTAAAAGTAAAACTCTGACAGTTATTTTCGTATTTTTAATAATATGTTTATCCCAATGGGAACATTACATTTTCCCGGGATAAAACATAGCCTATGTTACTTCACAGGGTCTCATTTATGGTCATACCAAAATTTTTGTTTTTGCGTGAAAGCGTAACAAACATCCCTACATTCACATTTATATAATAGTAAGGATAACCATTCCCACATTTTCAATCATTTTTCAATTCTTTTATCCTCCGTATTTTTTTTTAATAAGAAGAATCCTATGTCCTTTTTTATATCTCGAAGACTATGTGTACAAATTTTCATGATAATCGGTTAAGTAGTTTTGGCGTGAAAGCGTAACAAACAAAACATTAACATTTATAATAGCTGACCCGGAAAACTTCGTATCCCCTAACAGTCATTGAATGTTACATATTTCCTGAATTTTATTTTTGATTGTATGGAAATAAATATTAAGTTCAGTACTTTATTGAGATAAAAATACAGAAATAAATAAGTACGAAAATTAAATGCATCAATCGTGTCTCCGCAAGTCATGATTTAATTAAACATGTACATATGGGATGGGATGTAGTCGGTTTTAATTCTCTTCATTGAAGCATCAGTGTGGTGGACTGAAGCCTAAACCCTCTCAGTTGCAGAGAAGGCCTATGCCAAGCAGCGGGACGTACATATATGGGCTGATGATGATGATGCACCTTGTGATATACATTTTTAATATATTTTTTAATTTTCTAAAAGATCACAAACATCTTTTGTTAATCGTCATTGCGAAGGCATGACGAATCGGGAACTGAATTCGTTTGAACTCAATGGTCACACCCGTTAGGATCAATGAAATCTTAGATCAATCTAATTGATGAATTCTCAAGCACCAATTCATCTCTAAGTTGTCTTTTCAGTATCGTCACGTGAATAACATTACTCAACAATTTTCTTAACACCAAGCGCATTCCATTGCATAGTTGTGGGTGTTTTAGATTTCAAAGCGTGATGACTACCGAACCTGCCTTCGTTTGTAAATCAGGTACAACCAAGGAGTTTAAAAATACATTTCTGAACGCACGCATAAATATTTGACAACCAATAAATATGTCAATCCCTTTTTATTACTGACATTATTCTACATTTTTAAAATCTAAAATACGCAATTATTCGAATATTCTGGATATATGTTGTCGATTCAAAACCTTTATTTAAATACGTTCTTTAATTTGAGGGGACCATTAACCATATTGACGGGATAACCATAAAATGTTTGACAGAATATTAGGTAGAACAGTTTATATGAGAAAATTAAATTGTTGTTTTTACCATATTCCTCGCAATTTTCTTAACTTTTTCTTTCATAAGAACCTTCTCCTAACAATAGCAAACACAACAAAAAAAGAATTAGCGAAATCGGTCCAGGCGTTTTTGAGTTATGCGCTTACCAACACATTTTGCGATTCATTTTTATATATAAGATTATGTATTATTGCCATTTAATTATGAATTGCCTTTTTGAACAAATATTACAAATTATTTTTGAACAAACTGTCTTTAACTGTTTTAAATATGTAATTAATAATCTACACCGTATCTCAGCTAAAACCTTTATGTATCCCCATTAGTATATTATTATTCTCAGCCTATCGCCGTCCACTGCTGAACGAAGGCCTCCCCAAGTAGGCGCCAACCATCCCGGTCATGAGCAGCCCTTATCCATCCGCTACCCGCCACCTTTCTCAAGTCGTTGGACCATCGTGCTGCAGGACGGCCTACACTACGTCGACCTAAGCGCGGTCTCCACTCCAACACTTGTCTGCTCCAACGGCCGTCCGTCCGTCGGCAGACATGGCCGGCCCACTTCCACTTTAACGTGCGAATCCTGCGGGCAATGTCAATGACTCCGGTTCTCTGGCGGATGAATTCATTACGAATTCTATCCACCAGAGAAACTCCAAGCATTGCCCGCTCCATGGCACGCTGAGTGACATTTTTATTTATTTATTTATTTATTTATTTATTTATTTACACTTTATACATAAATTATGTAAAGGTGGACTTAATGCCTGAGGCATTCTCTTCCAGTCGAACCTTAGATGGTGCAGAGATGAAAAGCGTAGGTGTAAATTAAATTATAATATACTACACACAATATTAAGCTAATACATAAATACAATAGAAAAAAAAACATAATTATCTTAAATACATAATAAAATTATAATATATATACATAAATAAATACATAAGGTTTAAAATACAATAAATACATACATACTATTTAACACTTTATTGTACACTAAACACAAAAAAAAACATAAGACATTAGTATCTACTTGAAGAAAAGTACCCTATAATGGTCAACAACGGCCTAGAGCAAGTCCGTATAACCTCGGCTGTGATTCAAGGGCTCAGTTACGCCCACAATTACGCTCATCGAGTTGTGGGCGTAGATCGGCCACACGCATGTATTCACTCATTGTCTCACAAACTCAAAAACATGCATTTGAGTGTATTATAAGGCGCGCGTACTTACTGCTATCGAATAGACCCACGCAATAAACGTTCGTAAAATTTTATATCTCCGATCTCTTTCTGAATGATAATGTCCACATTATGCACAGTTTCACAGCGATACTTGGGTCGATATTTCTGCTTTTGCGTTTTTACATTTAGCTTACCTTTTTTTAATATAATAAATTATAGTTGAAAGTAAATCAGACCGCTATAGCAACAGTTACGACGTCATTCTTTGGTAATATTTTATTAATTTTTATTTATTAACACTACATATTGTACACACGGAGAAAATGATCAAAACAAGAACATAGAGGGAAAAATAGTACAACGAGCGGTCTTATAGCTGGAGAGCTAGTGAACCCTCCGAGTAACGGTCTTCCTGTAAGGTTAGAAATTTGTACACTTATGATTTATAGCAAGCTAAGGGCAATAGCCATGACCTGGCAAGCGTCAGCCCTGCATTTCATGAGCCCCTTTATTTTTAAATTGCAAAAAAGAACTTGTTTCTGTAAGCTTAAAAATGTAATAAGATGTAGTTTATTTATTGTAAATCTTGAAAAAAAATTGACAGGGAATTACAATGAGTAAAAGTATGTGACAGGTGTATTGAAAAGAGCACAGTTGATGAGGTAAAATAAATTTTCTCCTGAATAGTTGAAATTTGGATATGTTTTTGAGTTAACGTTTTAGAATAAAGTACCTGGATGACCGAGCTTTGCTCGGATTTTTTTTTTTTTTAATTTTTAAAAATGTGTTTTTTTGGAAATTATATTTAAGTAAAAATTGACCGACTTCTTAATAACTGCATTCGATTCATATACAATCTCCCCAAGTATGACCATGTGTCTTCCTTCCGTTCGCAACTCAAATGGTTGCCCATTCGTCAGCGTCGAAATCTTCGCGCGCTCACTACACTATATTCTTTCCTAACTTCTCCTAATGCCCCTTCCTACATTACCCCCTATTTTCAATTTTTACATGCCAACCATGAGAGAAATCTACGATCTTCCAATAACCTTCTTCTTCTTTGCCCATCTCACACCTCCGAATTCATTCATTCTTCTTTTCCTGTGCAGTCTATACTCCTCTGGAATGCACTTCCCTTGGAAATCAGGACGTGTACGAGTCGTTACTCATTCAAGTAGAAAGTACGGAAGTTGTTGACATCCAGAATGGCAGATGCTTCAGAACAATAGTTTGTTTATATAAATTTATAAATGTATTTATTTATGTATGTAATATGTATATCTGTAATATATTAGTACCTATATATTATTTACTTAAGATATTTATGTTTTATATATCGTATGTATGTATGTATTTTGTTTAATGTCTTGTGTAGTATATCATAAATCAATTTACGCACCTACGCTTTTCATCTCTGCACCACCTAAGGTTTGACTGGGAGAGAATGCCTCAGGCATTAAGTCCACCTTTACATATGTTATGTATAAAGCGTAAATAAATAAATAAATAAATAAAAATTACTAATAAAATGATGAAATATGAATAATGTTACTTAACAACGCCATCTGCTGTTGTGTCGTTAAAGCAATTAGTTGCTCACAAAAAATAGTATTATTATTCGCCAATTCGCCAATAGATGTCAGGAAGAGTCTACTCAAACGCCTCCTTTTTGTTATTTTTCTTCCAAATGACATTTTCTAAAAATGATTCCTAGCTAGATCGATTTATCGCCCCCGAAACCCCCTATATACTAAATTTTATGAAAATCGTTGGAGCCGATTCCGGGATTCCAATTATATAAATATATATCTATATATATACAAGAATTGCTCATTTAAAGATATAAGATATGTACAATGACAGGCGGTTTTGAATAGCATAAGACCTTGACAGGCGAGGGGAAAGTTGTTAAGTGCGTGCGAGTAAGAGGTGTTACGTGAACGCATATAGTGCGAGTGTCATGAATTAAAAATATAAATGATAAATACTATATATTTTATTAGTTTTAATGTAAACTACATTAGTTTTTACATTACTTTTCTTCGTCATTATCCGTCATTATTTGCATCAACAGCAGAATTCTTCAATGTAACATTTTTTTTCTGTCCCTCTTGATAATTTTAATTACATCGAAACTCTGTAACAATTTAGCTTCAAACCGCTGGATACTAAAATTGACATCAACATCCTCATCATGTTCTTCAAGTAAGTGTATTTTTTTATTAAGTACCATGGTATACAGATAATAAAACCCATCAACCGCATTGAGTGCTGCGTTTGAATGAATTCAATAGAAATCCTTTTGCCACATTTAATAGACTGAACTATTCGAAAAGTGCAACATACAAACTCACAAACCTCATATTAACCTATTAAAAATGGATATATCGTGTCGCTCAAGAAGTTTCTTGCACCACTTCTCCTTCATAGAAATCACATGCTCTAAAGCGCTAGACTTTTAATGATACAAAATTGCTTGTCAAAGCCTATTGAAATATGTATAGCTTAATTTGAGTTTGATTTTGAAATAATTAAAATAACATAGCTACAAATACATAGGTACTAAGCCTGCACTCTTCATACATTTAAACTCTAACTTACAATTAGACTTACAAACCAAACATCTTCAGGTGTTCCCAACAAAGTAGCAGAGGAAAAAGGGAATTAAAACGGCGCAATAAACTGTGTATTGAAGTAAAAATAATTAAAACACTTTTATGGGCGCTTGGGTAGTTTTAGTGTTTCGTTAACATTGTTGCAGAGACTTTGTCGCGAGACTTCCGACTTTGCATACTTTACGAGTCGAATTTGCTTGGCAATTAATGTTTAATCTTAAATTGTGTGATTTTGTTTCGAAAATATGAAATAAGCTTATTATTTAAAATACTTGGTATTGAGAATATAAATATAAATACACCCAACAGTCACATACATAGTTCTGACCCCACATTAAGATACGAGTCTTGTGTCGTGGGTATCAGAAACTACGAGAGGCTTTTCGGTCTCACAAACACCCAGACCCGAAACAAATACTTGTGGATCACACAAACATTTGTCTCGGTGCGGGGATCGAACCCGCGGCCTCCCGTTTCGCAAGCTGGTGTTTAGCCAACTGCGCCACGGGGTTATCAAATTGAGAAGAATTAGATGATTCATCGTGACACATATACGCAGAATACTTATAAAATAAAATTAAACAAAATCTCATAGCAAAAAGAAACAAAGCGATGCTGTAAAAATAACAAAACAAAGTTGAAAAAATCAAATAAATTAAAAATAAACTATAGACAAAGTGGAGTTTATTTCAGTTTAACAGACTTTATTAGAAACTCAAATATAAGTTAATCAACTACCTATCAATTCTCTTTACTTTAATATATTGCCTCTGACTCCTGCCTGTCAGAAAAATGTGACGTTTTATATCACTAAAATTTTCATTTGAAATTAAACATACATACATAGTAGAACCTATTGCCGCTTTTAATTTTATTTCCAGACCGTTGGCTTCTACCGAGAATTTCGTAATGGATAGATTCGCGCAATAGACTTGTCCCTTAGCTTGTAGTCCTAACGTTTGGTTATCAAATATACTCGGCCTTGCGCCATTCACTCCTGAACGCCGACCTCCCCAAATAAGCGCCAACCATCCCGGTCTTGAGCAGCCCTGATCCATCCGCTACCCGCCACCTTTCTCGAGTCGTCGGACCATCGTGCTGCAGGACGTCCCACACTACGACTGCCTAAGCGCGGTCTCCACTCCAACACTTATCTGCTTCACCGGAAAAGCATGTTTAACATATTGTTTATGATATTTTTAAGTAAATTACCATTTTAATTGTAACAAGGAGCTAATAACGTAATACAGGATGCGTGGCGCTTTCACGTAACTAGGTCAGGGAGTAACGCGGCATTCATCTTAACTATCGCGCTCAATTATGACTGCCATTAATATTCATAGCTTTCTAATTATTACAACGTCCTCTAATCTTGTGCGTAAATGAACTTCTGTAAGCGTATTACGTTTACGGTTGATTACTCTTATTTAGACTGGGAATTAGATGGAAGATTCGAGTCTAGGAAATAACGTTTCGACTTTTAGTCACATTTCGCCAGTATTGTATCATCATCAGCCCATACACGTCCCACTGCTGGGCACGGGCCTCTTCTACAACTGAGAGGGTTTAGGCATTAGTCCACCACGCTGGCCTAGTGCGGGTTGGCGGACTACACACCTAAGAAATTCCTAAGAACTTTTAGGTGTGCAGGTTTCATCACGATGTTTCCCTTCACCGTTAAAGTACGTGATAATTCTTTGTGAATACACACATAACTTCGAAAAGTCAGAGGTGTGTGCCTGGGGTTTGAACCCGCGACCGTCGAGATTCTCGAACGCACGCCTAAACCTCGAGGCCATTACGACTTGTATCAGTCCACGTAGGTGGCGAGCCTATTGCCGTTTTTCGAGCACAATTCCAGACTCCGTGCTGCAACTGAGAATTTCCTAATGGGAAACCCCAATATTAAGTGTTTTTTCTAGTTTTAATAATTAAATTTATGCTTTATACTTTTAATATCAAAGGCGTTATACACCAATGTTAAGCGCTTAAAAGATATATCTTGTTGCCGAATAAAGGGCATATTTCCAAATTCCATGATGCTACTGAGAATTCCTAAAAGGAAATCCAAAAACATTTTTCCTTGGAAATCAAATCTGAGACCTCGATCTCACGTCACACTTAATCCAACAAGACAGGCGTTTAGACACATCTAAATGAAATTTTAATTAACCCCCACCTATCAGGAAGTTGACCGATATCACGCGCTACACTCTAAACGAAACAAACATGACGGTCATGATAAAATTTTAAATCGCAAGCCCCCAAACAAACGGCAGGCACTAATTAATTTTGAATAATTAAATCCCTTAATTATATTCTTCCGCCCGCCGATTTCTGGATGGGCGCTGCGGTCGCATTTCGGCAAACTCGAAAGTGGCTGTTTGAATCTTTTTTCGGTGTAACAGCGTATTCCTTTCGCTTGTAAGCGAAATATTTTAATTAGGTTGTCCGAACTCCGCAGGCCGATGTGTGAAGGACCGCGCGATGCTGTAGTGAACTAGTCTTAATTAATAAAATAATTCTCACCTTTCAAAGACCTATGTGTAATGACTTAGGATTTTATTTTACAAAGAAATTTTAACCTCTTAATTCTCGCCTTTAGAAAAGGCATTTTAAGGCAGCCTTAGGTATTTTATACTTTTTTTGTAGTTGTAAACCTTATAGTTTTTGCCTCAATTTCTATTTTTATTAGAACACAAAAAATATTTAAAGTTAAGCCCAAATACAGGACAAAGTTCAGAGTTCTGATATAATCCAAAAGCGTTAAAATAAATAATAAATTAATTTTGTGTGGTTACGTGCCGCAGTTGATTGGTGAAAAAAATAGCCGCGTTCGATCCCCACCCAGAGACAAATGTTTGTAAGATCCCTATATATTTGTATTAGACTGGCTGTTTATGTGACCGAAATCCAATCCAATCCATCAGCCTAATGAAGCCCACTGCTGAACATAGGCCTCCCCCAATTACTTCCATAGTGACTTGTTGGAGGCAGCCTGCATCCAGCGACGTCCCGCGACCTTTACCAGGTCGTCTAACCACCTGGTAAAGGTGTAGGTTAAGGTAAAGCTCCGCTTTCCGCTGCGTGGCCTCCATTCGAGACCTTTTTGGTCTAACAGAAAACTCTCTAAATTTATACGACACAAGACTAGGGTCTTAGTAAGGGTATACAACTACACACATATGTGACGGTGGTATTGCAGACGAGATAGGTAGAGGTCAATCCTACATCCCCATTTCACAACCCAACATTTAAAAACCCTAAAAATAAACGACCCCGTTGCTGTTTCTTTGCTCATTTCTTGACTGGCACGGAGTCAAGTTCTACTGAGAATTTCCGCGAATCAAAACCAAGATAATTGAAGCAGTAAATATTTTTATATCTTTGACAGCCCCGTGGCGCAGTTGGCTAGACACCAGCTTGCGAAACGAGAGGCCGCGGGTTCGATTCCCGCACCGAGACAAATGTTTGTGTGATCCACAAATATTTGTTTCGGGTCTGGGTGTATGTGAGACCTAAAATTCTCTCGTAGTTTCTGATACCCACGACACAAGACTTGTATCTTAGTGTGTTGGGTGTATTTATTTATTTTTATTTATTAAATGAGCAATTCTTGTATATATATATATATGTAATAAATCTGTTTTTGAAATAAATTTATTATTATATTATTATTATTATTAATTGGAATCTCGGAATCGGCTCCAACGATTTTCATAAAATTTAGTATATAGGGGGTTTCGGGGGCGATAAATCGATCTAGCTAGGAATCATTTTTAGAAAATGTCATTTGGAAGAAAAATAACAAAAAGGAAGCGTTTGAGTAGTCTCAACTGAAAAATATGACTCTTCCTGACATCTATTGGCGAATTGGCGAATAATAATACTATTTTTTGTGAGCAACTAATTGCTTTAACGACACAACAGCAGATGGCGTTGTTAAGTAACATTATTCATATTTCATCATTTTATTAGTAATTCGTACATAAATATAATTTCCAAAAAACACAATTTAAAAAAAAAAAACCGAGCAAAGCTCGGTCATCCAGGTACTATGTTATAATCAAAGGAATTTGTTCTTGTCTCAGTGTCGCATGGTCCGGGTGTCGCAGTCACACTCCGCTGCGCTTTCGACGGCGCTCTCTTAATATGTAATTACGGGGCGCGGCCACGTGTTTTGCTTTAAGCTCTCGCCGCCATTTTATTTGCGGTTAGGTTAGCACACGCCGACGATTGTTTTTTTTTCACACTTTTTTCGCAGCTTTGCTTCGTCACTCTAGCTAAATAATTACACCCAATGTTTACAAATATAAGTCTAAACCCATACTAACAAATGAATTTTGTATTGTATCAGAAACTAAGAGGAACTTTTTGAATTTTACTCCTAGACAAACAAATTTATTACACAAACATTTATCTTAGCGCGAGGATCAAACCCGCAACCTCTCGTTTTTACGAGGTGTGTCTAGTCAACTGCGCAACGGAAGCTATCATTAAGTATCTTGTAAAAGCCTTCATGATCATATCTATTTAGCTATACATCATCATTATTAATTGCGATTCAGAGGCTTATGCATTAAGACGCGAATTAAAGAAATTCAATTCATTCATTCATCATCATCCCATATACGTCCCACTGCTGGGCACGGGCCTCCTCTACAACTGAGAGGGTTTAGGCCTTAGTCCACCACGCTGGCCTAGTGCAGGTTGGCGGACTACACACCTAAGAATTTCCTAAGAACTTTTAGAGTCAGAGTCAGAGGTGTGTACCTGGGGTTAGAACCTGCGACCGCTGAAATGTGCGTGGTGTACTAAGGCCTAAACCCTCTCAGTTCTAGAGGAGGCCTAACAGTGGGACGTATATGGGCTGATGAGGAGGTCTAGACAACTGCGCCACGGGGCTGTCATTTGTTGACAATCATAAATATAGAAAAAGGTACAAAATAGCGGCCTTACCACAACTGGTGATGTTTTATTCTAAAGGCAATTGTGAGTGCTGCATTTTTTACTGGAAGATCCAATAACATTTTTCCCAACCCGAAAATCGAGCTCAGAACCTCTCTATCCCACAGTACATATGTACATATCGCCACAACTTTAGACAATGCAAATAAATTCTACTTTTTAAATTTGCGTAACAAAAGCTGGCAATTAATTCAAACGGAATAATATTCGGAAATCCTCCGAACAGCGTCTGATATTAGTCCCACATGGTACCTACGTGGTAGATTAAAAATGTTTGTACGCTCACATTTCTGAAAGTTCAGTTGCTGGTTTAAAAATATGGATTTCACATATGCCGCGTTAAATAATCCTAATTCTCGCTCTATAATTTATATATTTAATTCTACAATGTTTATTTCAATAAAAATGCATACATATACGGACACTTGAGAAGAGAGTGACATAACGTGTTTGCTATATTTCAGTTTGTTTCGCTCCGAGACAATTTTTTGTAGGTTCCGAGACAAATATTGTAGTCAGAGTATTAGTGAGATCGAAAAGTGTCGATACTAACGAAACAACTTAGTGTGACGTCATTATTTATATTGGGTTTGTGTGAAGTCGGAACAAAATATAAAGGTGTATTCAAAACGTAATCGGAAACTAAGGCAGGTATTGTTTAGGATTTTCTTTACCGCCAGGGGGTTTGTAATCACCTCAGCTATGACCTGCTTTAGTTTCCGATCACGGTCTGAATACATCCTGTATAACTGTCGGATGTACCTACATAAATATCGTATACCTTATCAGATTGATGTACATAGTAATATAGTAGGTTTTTCCAATACATAGACAGTAAGAACATCCGTTACTTGTTAAGTACTCCCCTGAGTAACGGGATTAACCTCACCGCATATAGTTTGCCACACGTACCAAACGCTCCTTGTTTATACCGGTGGATTGTTTAAAACTCGTTTAAATTTCAACTAAGCTTGGAGTTAGGGGTATTACACGGCGTATCTAACATTAATGCTGTGTTAAACAAGTTTATCATACTCTGTAGTGATCTTGCCTAAGATTTTCAATGTACATACATACATAAACTCACGCCTGTATTCCCCGAAGGGGTAGGCAGAGGTGCATTTCTGCACTCACATTTCGCCAAGTATGTATCAGTCCCACGTAATAGGGGGCGAGCCTATTGCCGTTTTTCAGGCACATTTCCAGACTCCGTGCTGTTACTGAGAATTTCCTAATGGAGAAACCCAATAACACTTTGCCCGACCCGGGAATCGAACCCAGGACCTCTAGATCGCACGGCACATATGTACTTGTACCGCGAGACCACGAGGCAGAACTATATAAGTTGTTACATGAAGAAGAAAAGAGATATTGGAAAGAACAGAAGGAGTATAATCATGTAGTGATAGCATACAACACACAAAGTTTAGTTTATAGTTTATTTTCACCAGTGGCGGTACTTCCATAGAAGCCCAAAAGCGTTACACGTTAATTGTGTAATGTCTAGTTTATAATTCTTTGTTGTGGGGTCAGGATATTATCCTTTATAGGTATGTCAAATTGCTTCGGTTAAAGATTAAATATTTTGTAAGGCTAGTTGGGCTTTCGGGCTTCTATGGAAGTACCGCCACTGATTTGCACATGACGGCAGTATTGCATTGGACAAACATAGAATTGTACGCCATTGTGCTCAGCCCCAGGACTAAAGAGACTTAATTCTTGCAGGCGTGACCAGCGCCAGGTTCCCAAGGAACGACAACTTCTGCCAAAAATGATTATTTATAATGACACGACGCAGTGATAATACTGCACCTGATTGTAAGAACAATGCTGTCCAAAAAAAATGACTTCCACTTTATTTCTTTCGTTAAGGGAGGTTCAAGGAGATTCAATCTGTTGGTTTAATAAAACATTTAAAATATTTTAAAACATCATTAACCATACACATGTTTAAAAAGTAGAATAAATCTTTTTTTGATGCTGTACAATAGCTTTACCTATTAAAAAGTCTGCAAGCCTTTTCATAGTACGGTTCGAAGAAACATGCTCGTGGTCAATATTTTATTTCTACCGTACAAAACTAAACAACGGATGTACATAAGTGCACATGATAGTAATTGCAATCTAAATAGTTTTTTATCGTATTAATTATATGAAACTCAAGGATTAAAACTCGTACTGCGAACAAACTGCAAATTGTCAACTGAATGACGGCAAAACGATACTTTAGCAGAAAAAAATGTTGAAAAAGTCACAACTGCTGCAATAGTGAGTCTTTTATTTCAAAAATTCTATCTGGCAAAGCTTCAACGTTCGGGACCGAAAAAAGAAATAATAATCCATTCGTTGAATTCGCTGGACACAAGCACTACTGGAAACACAAGAGATTCATAAAGTTGTTTTTAATTAATTACAGACAAATATAAAATGACCAAGATATCCTTTAACTAGAGCCTAATAAAATACAGAACTGCTATGTAAGGGGTATATAAGTATGTTATCCTCATTGGTATTAAACTTCAATAGAATAAAAATCACAATGACACAGCGAGTCATAATTTGAAAACGTCAAAATTTCATTGTCAAACACTGCATTATAAAAGGTTTATTTTATTATAATACTTTATTAAACAATGTCGAACAATTGATGGATAAAAAACAGTCAGACAGACTACTAGAAGAATCGGCGAACGAAGAAAGAATTATTAATATCAAGAATGAAAATCACGAAGAAGTAGTACAACAGGATAATGCAGGCCCATCTGTCACCACTCCACTACCAGGCGCTGTAATCAGCCCTAAACATCAAACGAAGGCAGGCCTTTCTAAATCTGAACATAGTATACACAAAATAATAACAACTAAAGATGTTACGGAAGCATTAAAATCACTTAGCATCGGCGCAACAACCCAAGGAATAGTTAATTTGAAAATAAACGAACTGAAAATACCTATATTAGAGAAGCAAGATGAAGCGGGACATGATCCAACGACTTTAATAGATTTGAAAAGGTTTATGGCGTCATGTTTTAAATTCAACAAAGAAGGTAACAGCGTTATAATTGAAACCCCTAACGTACACGCGATCACAATCAATAATGAAATGCCAGAAGTGCCAAATTCAAGCAACGATGCCCAGACTGAATCACCAGTACTGCCAAATGAGGTGCTGATCAGCACCCAACTTGAAACAAAGATATCAAAAGGTGGTGCAGATAGAAAGAAGACTTCAGGTAGCCTATCAGAGAGGTCTAACCTTGCTTTGGTCCAAAGAGATTCAATTTCAAGCATTGGATCAAATGTTTGCCGTATATGCATGACACGCGGTCGGGAAAGGTTAGAAAGGTTTTTTGTTTGTCACAGATTGTTATCGCGATTGTTTTTCGTTACGTGCCTGCGGTCGGGCATATTTCTTTTTTGTTTATTGTCCATTTAGTTAAGTAGAATTGGACTCATTTGTTCGGTAACTATTTGTTCTTGAACATTTTAGCGTTGATTTATTTGAAGTTATGGGTTTTATTCGAAATTCTTGTTCTGAGTAAGCTATAAAAATATATAATTATGTACTAAAACGGCTTCAATCTGCGGAATATTGACTGGCTTAATATCTGAATTTTAAGTTTAACGCCATTCATCTAAAAAGAGTGTCCCTAAAATCAGTACTGATTACGTCGTTTTTTTATTTTTAACTATAACGCAACGAGCACAGATACCTTCCACAAGTTGTACAAAAAAAGTTCAATGCAGGATGTCAAATTACATTATTTTTTATTTTATTTATTTTTTAAGACTACCAGCTATTAAATATACTCTTACAAAATTTCAGCTAGATTGCGCTTATAGTAAAAAAAAAAGTAAAACCATTAATTCTAAGAGAGACAGACAGTTAGTATAAGAATTTTTTGACAATAAAAATTAGTCTATCAAAATATTTCAGACTGATATCTCCTTGCAACTGCAAGGGATCTCTTGCAAACGTTCACCTGAGCTGTTTGGAGAGATGGCTCAATCAAGTTGGAAGGAATCATTGTGAACTATGTGGATTCAGGTAAATAAATTAATAGATTAATACCTAACAGTCTCATTTGCAGTTCTCTCTTTTTTACCGGCAAGGCGATACACACGGTTATCCCGGAAGCCGATATACTCGCGTACTGTGCGTGCTGCTGTTGATTCTGGATCAATCGACAAAATTATGACGCCATAATGTAAGCCAGATCCTGAAACACGACATTTTTCTCTAGGTTAATTTTAAGTCTCATATCTATTTTAGGCACAGTACCTACTGCTACTGAGAATTTCCTAAAACTAAAACAATAACACACAAGGGAGTAACACGTCCTAGTAAAGGTCGCAGGACGTCGCTAGCTGCAGGCTGCTTCCAACAAGTCCCTGCGGAAGTCATTGGGAGAGGCCTATGTCCGGCAGTGGACCTCTTTTGGCTGACAATGATGATGATGAAAACAATAACACATATCATACCCGGCATTTCGATACCACACTATATGAACTTATTAGACTATCGAGGCAACTTACATTAATGCAATTTCAAATACCACGTGCAAGAAAAGAGGAAGGAAAAAACTCAAACTATTTAATTTCAATTATGAATGGAAGTCGAACGATTCTTTTTCTCAATCTATTTCAGTGGCACGTATTTGCGAAAGAATTTAATTCAATATCCTTTATGCAATTTCTATTTCATTAACAGGAAATATGGAATGCTCTTTCCATAGAATGAACATATTAATTCAAAAGCATTGGATCTTTTTAAAAATCGCTCACAGAGCAGTTTGAGTTAGGATACAATGTTGGTACTTTAGGTATAAAACCGCAATAGCCGGCTGTAGGCTGTCATAATTTTGTCGACGCGACGGTGGGCTTTGGTCGTAGAAGTTTCTTGAAAGTCGAAACTCGGTTTAGAAAGCTGCCATCAAATACCAACGTAGATCTTGCGCGGGAATGTTTGATTTGTCGTAATTAAAGTTATTTTAAGTATGTATACAAAATAAGTTATAGTGGCAGTATAACTTATAATATCAAGATTTAGGCTGCGGAAACGTTTTTTTCTAAAATCTTGATGGTTAAACACCAGCCTTTCAACCGGGAGATAGCGTAATCGATCCCCGTACCAAGACAAATGATTGTGTGATCCACAAATGTTTGTTTCGGGTCTGGGTGTATGTGAGACCGAAAAGTCTCTCGTAGTTTCTGATACCCACGACACAAGACTTGTATCTTAGTGTGGGATCAGAACTATGTATGTGACTGTTGGGTGTATTTATTAATTAAAATAACATAGCTACAAATACACATAGGTACTAACTGCACTCTTCATACATTTAAACTCTATTGCTTGCGGTATTTGCTTGCTGAAAGTCTCTCGTAGTTTCTGAGACTCATGACACAAGACTGATGTATTAGTGTAGGGTATTTATATACAATATACATCATTCATCATCAGCCCATATAGGTCCCACTGCTGGGCACGGGCCTTCTCTACAACTGAGAGGCTTTAGGCTTTAGTCCACCACGCTGGCCTAGTGCGGGTTGGCGGACTACACACCTAAGAAATTCCTAAGAACCTTTAGGTGTGCAGGTTTTATCGCGATGATGATTTTCTTCGTGAATACACACGTAACTTCAAAAAGTCAGAGGAGTGTGCCTGGGGTTTGAACCCACGACCGTCGAGATTCTCGACCGTGTGCCTAAACCTCGAGGCCCTCACGACATCCGTTTATGATATGATTGAACAGCGTTTTTGTATGTATGTGCGTATGTACCTATGTATGGTGTGTGGTGGTCATATCTATTTATTGTCGGCCTACAAGCTAAACTACCCGGTTTCGTCACGATTTTATCCTTTATCGTTACAGTAAGTGATGATTCATTGTGAATACACACATAACTTCTAAAAGTCAGAGGTGTGTGCCTGGGGTTTGAACCTGCCACTGCCGAGATTCTCGACTGCGCCCCTAAACCTCGAGGACATCACTACGCTACTTTTTATATATAGTTTATTTATTTATTATTTAATCCGCTTTTTGGCGCTATGTTTGGACGTTAATCTACTTACAAAAATGTATTGGGATAGATCGGTAATGATTGTACATATATGTTTTACCTACTTGCCTCATAGTCTCGAACACCGTGCTTACAACCAGGTTTTATCACTTCACCCTGCCAGTATATCTGTCTTACGTACCATCAGTTTATTGCAGGATTTCTCAAAGTGGGGTACGCGAACCCCTAGGGGTTCGCCATTCGACGGCAGGGGATTCGCGACAAGATTTGCGTAATGGTGACTTGATGCCTAGCAGGCACGTGCGGCACACATAGTGGCTACAACACACTTATGTGAGAGTGGGTTTTCACACCTGGTCATGATAAAAATATAATAATAAAATAAATACACCCAACAGTCACATACATAGTTCTGACCCCACACTAGGATACAAGTCCTGTGTCGTGGGTATCAGAGACTACGAGAGACTTTTCGGTCTCACAAACACCCAGACCCGAAACAAATATTTGTGGATCACACAAACATTTGTCTCGGTGCGGGGATCGAACCCGCGGCCTCTCGTTTCGCAAGCTGGTGTCTAGCCATCTGCGCCACGGGGCTGTCAAAAAAGTATTAAAAGTATTTTCTTTCTTATTTAGTTAAATTATAATTAATTTAAGACTTAACGGATTCGCTGCCACCTGGAAACTTTAACAGGGGTTCGTGAAACCAAAAGTTTGAGAAATTCCAAATCATTGTGGCTGCACAAAAAGAGTTCCTTTGCGCATTTACATCAATACGTATCATAACAAACTCTGTTTCAGTTATCCAGCGATACGCACACCTCGTTACACGGTGCTGCAAGCGCTTCGGCTGTGGTTCGGCAACCCTCGTAACAGGAGCCATTTGCAGGTGAGGCCCGCCGTTTCTGAACGATTTGCTTTGTTAAGAAACCTTTACACTAGGTTGGGACGCGCGGCGATTTATATAAATAAATAAATAAATACACCCAACAGTCACATACATAGTTCTGATCCCACACTAAGATACAAGTCTTGTGTCGTGGGTATCAGAAACTACGAGAGACTTTTCGGTCTCACATACACCCAGACCCGAAACAATTGTGGGTCACACAAACATTTGTCTCGGTGCGGGGATCGAACCCGCGGCCTCTCGTTTCGCAAGCTGGTGTCTAGCCAACTGCGCCACGGGGCTGTCAAAAACAGTGACTAAGAAAGGATAGAAGCCCTACGAATGATAATCCTATTGTAAAGAACCCTACGCCCTTTCCTAGGCCATATAAATTGGTCCAGGTTTAGGCGTGAAAGCGTATCAGACTAACAGGCAAATAAAGTTACTGTCGCATGAATACTACTAGTATGGATTGCCTTCATACATTCACAAACAAATGGTCGAAAATCTCGTCGGTCCCATGTTTAAACTCCAGGCACACACCTCTGACGTTTTGAAATTATGTGTGTATTCACAATGAATTATCACTTACTTTGACGTTGAACGAAAACATCGCGAGGACAACTGCACACCTAAAAATTCTTAGGAATTTCTTAGGTGTGTTGTTCGCCAACCCGCACTAGGCCAGCGTGGTGGACTAAGGTCTAAATAAACCCTCTTAGTCATAGAGGAAGCCCGTGCCCAGCAGTGGGACGTATATATATATGGGCTGATAATGATGATGATTCACACATAAATGTTCTATACGAGATGTTATATTTTTATTTATTTATTTATTTTTATTTATACTGGCACGGCAAAGTGACCCCATTGCACCTGATGGTAAGCGCAATGGAGTCCATAAAAAGTGCCGACCAGCGAGAGATGATGATCTCCCGTTGGTCGACACAATCATGCCGGCCGAATACCTCTTCAACTTATTGTGAAGAAGTTTGGGGGGCTAATACCATGGTGATATTATATTCAGGTCTCGCGTAATAGCGGACGCTTCTGTTGTCTTTTATCTTGCTTCTACAACGAATATCCCAATGGAAAAACGCTATAACACTTTACACTCGGTGCCTACAAATCACACAGCACACACTTACGCCTTAGTAACAAGGAGGCAGTTATTTTTTTTAACACAAGCGATAGGAACCAGCTCCGCTCGAGAGCAATTTTGAATCCTATGCTCATGCCATGGAAGCAAAACAAGACGCCTGTCATAACTTTCTGAGCAATATGTTTCGTGAATGTGTTTCATATCATATTGAGCCCCGCACCGCTCGAGCTTAATTTATTAAAAAAAAGTAACCTATGTTACTTCGGATGTTTCCATTGATATTCATACCAAAGATCATTGAAATCCGTTAAGTAGTTTTTGCGTTTAATCGTCACAAAAATACAAACATACATACATACATAAACTCACGCCTGTATTCCCTGAAGGGGTAGGCAGAGATGCATTTCTGCACCCACATTTCGCCAAGTATGTATCAGTCCCACGTAATAGGGGGCGAGCCTATTGCCGTTTTTCGGGCACATTTCCAGACTCCGTGCTGTTACCGAGAATTTCCTAATGGAAAAACCCAATAACACTTTGCCCGACCCGGGAATCGAACCCAGGACCTCTAGATCGCACGGCACATACTTGTACCGCGAGACCACGAGGCAGAAATACAAACCTTTTCTCATTATACGTAATATTAGTATAGATTACTCGTAGTTTAAAGTGACTTACAATTGACGAGCTGTACGACATTCACTGTCAAGCAAAAATAGTTGTTAATGATAAATTTAAACCCTCTAACACAAACTCACAAATGAAAAGTTGAAAACGTGAAACAAATAAAAACATTCATTCATTACACTTAATGGAAGTCTGGAATAAACCCACGGACGAACAAACTGTGGGATTGAAACCCACCGCGGTAATAATTTATGTCCGTAGACGTTTTATCGCGAACCGTCGAGCATTCAAAACCGTTTACGCTGGAATGATCCGCGAGAAACTTCACAAACTAGTCGCGAAAGTACCTACTGCTCTCTCAGTTTCATTAAGATATGGATTCGGAGATCTTTAATTAACAATTTATTTCAATAGGGACGTAGGTAAAACCGTGAACGCATACAAGTTACATACAATATTCGGAGATTATTGTATCTTTTTGTGCGTGTAAGTAAAATAAAATGAAGGGGGAGTTCACGCTTCTACTTCTGACAGGGTTCTGAATATATATTTTTTTATGAGAAAAAAATCGGCAAACAAGCAAGTGAACCACCTGATGTTAAGTGGTCATCACTGCCCATGAACACCCACAATACTAGAAGTATCATCGGTATCAATTTCTACACCCAAGTTAACGCGTACTCACGCTTATATTTTTTGAAGAGATAGAACCGCCTCCAAATGCAAAGTGAGATGCCGTTTTGCATCTCGTAATTCTGTTTTCCCTATAACACTGAACTTACGAATGAGTGGAATAATCTTGGTCTTATAAAACGGACGAAATAGTTTTCCATATTCAATGATACGTTGCAACAAAACAACAGAAGAAGTCATATAAGTTATGTTATAATAAAAAAAATATAAATATTACGCACAACGCGTTCGGTCGGTGTAAACGGCCTTTACAAGATTTTTATGTCGCCCGCGACCGCGCCATTTGCGAGCGTCCGGTTCGGCCGGCCGGCGCGGCAATCCGTCTTCGCATTTTTGCCGGCCTTTCGGATATTTTTTACGGTTGCCCCCAAAACTATTTTTCCGACGATACGGAATCGTCGAGGCGGGCTTTTAAAAGGCCATTTGTGTCGCGAAGTTTTGTTTATGGGCTTGTGCGTAGTGTTACTAGTTTTTTTACGAAATCTATCGGTTTGTTTACTATTATTCTAAATTATCGATTTTATGTGTTTCAACAGTGACAAAACAGTCTAGTCTATTGTCTGATGGAAGTAAAATAGTTATGAATGAATTACAGCATAACTTCATGGTCACTTGACAGCCCCGTGGCGCAGTTGGCTGGATACCAGCTTGCGACACCAGAGGCCACGGGTTTGATTCCCGCACCGAGACAATGTTTGTGTAATCCACAAATATTTGTTTCGGGTCGGAGTGTTTGTGAAACCGAAAAGTGTCTCGTAGTTTCTGATACCCACAACACAGGACTTGTATCCTGGTGTGGGGTCAGAACTATGTATGTGACTGTTGGGTGTATTTATTTATTTACTACCCCGATTTGATTCAAAAATTTCGCAATACCGTAACATGAGCCTGTAATACACACTGTATTCAGACCGTGATCGGAAACTAAGGCAAGTAATAGCTAAGGTGATTACAAACCCCCTGGCGTTAAAGAAAATCCCGAAAAAGTAAAAATTTTGACGTTTTCCTAACAACCACATATGTACATTTTATACCTATGGTTGTTAGAAAAACTTAAGGCCAGGGGGTTTGTAATGACCTTAGCTATTATCTGCCTTAGTTTCCGATCACGGTCTAAATACAGCCTGTAGTATACCTAACTATAACAGTCCATGGGCTTCCGCTTTCTTTTATCCTGTATCGGCATAGTTTCATTACCTTTCTCTGCATCCTTTTAATTTTGACATAAATAAATAAATACACCCAACAGTCACATAGGTACATAGTTCTGATCCCACACTAAGATACAAGTCTTGTGTCGTGGGTATCAGAAACTACGAGAGACTTTTTGGTCTCACAAACACCCGGGCCCGAAACAAATATTTGTGGATGACACAAATATTTGTCTCGGTGCGGGGATCGAACCCGCGGCCTCTCGTTTCGCAAGCTGGTGTCTAGCCAACTGCGCCACGGCACTGTCAAGGATGCATAGATAGGGTCTTGAAAAATAAGGCTACTTTATTACCACCGCTAGTATTTAATATATTCTTTCAACGACACGAAAACACGATTTAACAACGTGAAATGAAATTAAGCCGACAACAGACTGTGAAGAGTGGGGGGGGGGAGTCTCGTCACGTCACGCGCCATCAAGTTAAATCAATAATGCACGGTGCCCGTTTAATTATATGCTTGATTGTGTGCCGTGATGTCGGAATATTGTCATCGACGACCATTAAAACGAATCGTGTAAAGTTTTGTGAAAACAAATCGAATATGAAAAAACTTAATTATCCGTATTGTTTTTAAAAGTGATTGTTGAATAGTCGTAATTCCTTTCAATTTTAATAATTAAGCTCCTACAGTATTCGTCATCATCTTCAACAGCCTTTCTCACGTCCACTGCTGGAAATAGGCATCTCCTATGGCACGCCACTGGGCTCGATCTTCGGCCCTCCTCATCCAACCGCTGCCAGCCACCTTGCAGATATCGTTTCCTCCAACGGTTGTCTGTTCTGCTACAGATGTGACCTACCCACTGCTTAGTGCTGCTTATTATTTTAGTACTTTGTAAGCAATTAGGTGTGACATGGTCGCTGAAATGTCTGTCTTTACGGCGGCGTCGTGTGCTACCGAGAGACCGATGGCTGCCCCATGCGTCATACTCGTGAACGGGTGCTGGTTGTGTGGACTGGTCTGCCTGATTTGCTTTATTGAACTTTTAGCCTGGTTAAATATCAGTTTCTCTATTCTAGACGACTCAATGTTATTCTCATATTCAATACAACAGTCTGACATTGTATTAATAAGCTGAACTGAATGTAGGATGTTTTCACCACATCTTGTCCGAGCCATTATC
This sequence comes from Hemaris fuciformis, assembly GCA_907164795.1. NCBI lineage: Eukaryota > Metazoa > Arthropoda > Insecta > Lepidoptera > Sphingidae > Hemaris > Hemaris fuciformis. The sequence continues at coordinate 7,056,881 of OU015454.1, forward strand.
TGACCAGGCCTTTTTACTCTTTAAATTTGTATATGATAGTTTAGTTAAAATAGTTTAGTTATAGTTTTTAGTATAAGGTACGATGGGACTGACATGTATGTTATCATATAAAAGTCCCCCTTTTTATTATAGAATAAAAAAAAAAAAAAAAAAAAGCTTTACTTCGGGAATTTTAGTTTTTGTATCAATATTGTATAGACTATATCCATTGATTGGAAAAGAGCAACACTAGAGTTCTTGCCCGTTCTTCTCTAGTGATTACTACCTTTCGAACAGGGTGATAAACTTAATTTTGAAATGACTGAATCTAAGTATTTGACATTTTATAGATTCAATAAATATTATTTCATTTCATCATCATCATCATCAGACCATATACGTCCCACTGCTGGGCACGGGCCTCCTCTACAACTGAGAGGGTTTAGGCCTTAGTCCACCACACTGGCCTAGTGCGGGTTGGCGGACTACACATCTAAGAAATTCCTAAGAACTTTTTAGGTGTGCAGGTTTCATCACGATGTTGTCCTTCACCGTTAAAGTACGTGATAATTCTTTGTGAATACACACATAACTTCTATAAGTCGTAGGTGTGCGCCTGGGGTTTGAACCCGCGGCCTTCGAGATTCTTGACCACATGCCTAAACCTCGAGGCCATCACGACTTATTTACGATTTCATTTCATTTACATACATTTTACTTCATTATCATTATCATATTTTTGTGTTCCAGTATCCTCGTCTGAATCCATAATATGGTTTTCTTGAAAACCTCTCAACTATTCTATTAAGCCAGTTTTATTACAATTTCAGTGATCAAATTAGCATTTAGTTCTCAAGTTGTTCCTAAGAGGCCTTTAGTAAATTGCCTGCTTCGTATTCTCGTCACTATGACAGCGCTTCTCAAACGTTCCCCAACGCCCCTTCCAGGAAAAGGCGGGTCTTGGGCTCTTCAAATTGTATAAAGGTTTCTTCATCTTGAAGTATTTATTTAAGGTAATAAATGTACGTATGTGTATGTTAATATGAGTCATGCAATCTAAAGATCTCGGGGTCGATACCTGGATCACGTAAAGTGTTATTGGATTTTTCCATTACATACAGACCTACATACACAAACTCACGCCTTTATTCTCCGAAGGGGTAGGCAGACGTGCATTTCTGCACCCACATTTCGCCAGGTAATAGGGGGCGAGCCTGTTGCCGTTTTTCGGTCACATTTGCAGACTCCGTGCTGCTACTGAGAATTATCTTGTAAAAACTCAACAAAACAGTGCCCGTGATCTCTAGCTCGTACGGCACATACTTGTGCCGCGAGACCACGAGGCAATAGCGTAAGATCATCATCAGCCCATATACGTCCTCCTGCTGGGCACGCGACTCCTCTACTATTGAGAGGGTTTAGGCCTTAGTCCACCACGCTGGCCTAGTGCGGGTTGGCGGACTACACACCTAAGAAATTCCTAAGAACTTTTAAGTGTGCAGGTTTTATCACGAGGTTTTCCTTCACCATTAAAGTTAGTTATGATTCATTGTAAATACACACATAACTTTGAAAAGTCAGAGGTGCCTGAGGTTTGAACCCGCGACTGCAGATTCTCGACCGCACGCCTAAACCTCGAGGCCATCACTATTTCCAATAGCGTAAGATAATATATGATAATACATAAACACCACATCCGGGTCACAACCAAAACTCATAAACACATGTCGCACTCATCAATCGCTCGCTAATTTCGCGTGACGCGTCTCAAAATGCTTCACGCGACAGCCAGTGTTTCTCAAACCTTGGAGATATTTCAACGACCCCCTTACCCTTCCCCCCTTGACCGCAACGTCGGCAGTGACGTCACAGACACGCACTTATTGGATTTCTGTCTTCCCCTCGTCGCCTTATTAAATTACCAGTGACAAGCGCCGCTGACGGCTTCTTGGAGTTTGAAAAATTTTGTTCTAGGTGGCGGTGGTTCAGTAAGAATTGATGGTACTGGGTTCTATTTAAAAGTTATACAAAAAGTTAGTATGCTTAAAATATCATTTAAAGATACACTTAACTTTCGCCCAACCCGCACTAGGCCAGCGTGGTGGTCTACGGCCTAAACCCTCGCAGTTGTAGAGGAGGCCCGTGCCTCGCAGTGGGACGTATAAGGGCTGATGATTATGATGATGATACACTTTTAAAAAAAATCTTCCATAAGCATTCAGCTCTGAAAAAGTACACAGTTCTTGGTTGTTCTAACTTCAAAAATGTAATGTAAAGACGTCTAGCCTTGATCTAAATCTAGGATTTCTAAGATATCTGAAAGCTAACAGCCGTCGTGGTCAATACGAGGCAAGCATTTTTATATCACAACCACGAACGCGCTCTGTGAAATATTATCGCCGGCTAAACACAGATCATGAAATATGCCCTCAATAAAACATTGTCAAATTTATTGGGTAAAGGTGCGCGTCCATTTGACCATGTGGTTTTACGACTACATACATATAGGAGTCAGTGGGGCTACTTCCATAGAAGCCCAAAAGCGTTACACGTTAATTGTGTAATGTCTAGTTTGCAATTGTTTATTGTGGGGTTATATTCTCATTTATATTATATGTCGAATTGCTTCACGTACTTTAACGGTGAAGGAAATCGTCGTGAGGAGACCTGCACACCTAAAAGTTCTTAGGAATTTCTTAGGTGTGTAGTCCGTCAACCGATACTAGGCCAGCGTGGTGGACTAGGACCTAGGCCCATATATTAATAGTGTCCATTACCTAACATCACTGTTCCCTACTGCAGCAAAGAATCCAGGAATTCTCGATCACAACACACACATTCATACCGCGGTCCAACGAAGCAGTCATTTCTTAACATTGCCGACTAATCCATTTCCAATAAACTCCAAGCTTTATAGTTCATAGAATTAGTTCTTGGATTCTAAGACGAATCCGTTTGACACCGAAACCAGCAGTCTACACTGCTTTGATATCGTGTGGTAAAACGATCTTATTCTTTGAATTATATTGGGATTCGTTTTTCATTTGTATTATATTACCTTAATCTACATAGCATCTATATATTTTTACAAGAAAGACAGGTATTTAAAAACTTCTCTTTTTACTCCTGTAAAAAATGTTATAGCAATATTGTCGCATAGAACTTTTTGTCATAAGGCGGTCATTAAGATCAGGCGCTCGTCAATATCTATTTATCTATACATAATAATATTATTAATGTGAAAGTAACTCTGTCTGTCTGTCTTTTTACGCTTTCCCGTCTAAAGCACTTGACAAATTTAATTAATTTTATAAGGAGATAGATAGGACATTGGTAAAGGACATAGGGTACTTATTTTTGGGAACAGGAGCAGGGCCCCATACAATAAAAAAAAAACATAATTACAAGACGTTGCTCAGAAAGTTATAATAGGCGTTATAAATTTATACTCATAATAAACAGGAAAGTGTGTATTTTTCTATTTTGTGTATCCATGGGATAAGCATGGAATTCAAAATTTCACCCGGGCAGAACCGGGCTCCACAGCTAATATTAAATATTCTATATTAAGATTGTGTGTCTGGTACGTTTTCACGCTTAAGCTGCTTGGCCAATTAAAATTGTTTTTAGTGTGGTGATAAGCTCCTATCAGCTTGAGAATGGTAGGTATTAGGGTACTTAATTTTAAAATAGCAGGAGCATAGCAGAAGAACCTGAGCAGACTTAAAAAATGTTTTTAATAAATGACCAATTTATTATATTTCAATACACGTACGTTTTCTGACGCCTGTTTCCGAACGAGTAGGTAATATAAGTCCATCGTAAAAGGGGCAAGCGTATTATTGCTTTTCAGGCGCAGTTGGCTAGACAACCGCTTGCGCAACGTGAGGCCGTGGGTTCGATTCCCGCATCGAGACAAATGTTTGTGTGATCCACAAATATTTGATTCGGGTCTGGGTGTTTGTGAGACCGAAAAGTCTCTCGTAGTTTCTGATACCCACGACACAAGACTCTTATCTTAATGTGGAGTCAGAACTATGTGACTGTTGGGTGTATTTATTTATTTATTTCTAGACTCCAAGCACTGAGAATCACCGAATCTCAATAACACTTTTTCCAGGCCCCTAAATGTCACAGCGCACACTTCTGCGGCTAGACAACAACACAGTTCATGAAATTCTATTCATATAATACGGCATATTTCAATCTACATTACAATAGACTAACCCGTATGTATTAAAACGTTGCAATATTTCCATTTTTCACAGTCGGACTGCCTGATATTCTGGCTCCTCTCGACCGTGACCGCTGGCTTGCTCGCCGTATGCATCGTTGGCACACAATACTTTGTGATTGAGGGGAATAAATTCGGTAAGCTAGACGCCGGTGCTAGGAAAGACGAAGGTTTGTTGTCGTTCTTTTTTTTTGTATTTTTTTAAACTTTTTTTTTTATAAGGCTACGGCAATTTGGCCGCATTAATAGGTCAATTATAATAACAACAGTGGAATAGACTCTATTGAATGCTCCCGAGGTGAAGTTGTTTATCCGCTAGCTTATGAACAGGAGGTCTCGGGATTCGATTCCCGCACAAAGATATATGTTTTTCTTTAGTCTGAGTGATGTTCAAAAGGAAAAAGACTCTCGTTTCTTTTTAATAGCCACGACAATACAATTACAATTATATATTCATGTGGGACCAGAAGTATGTATGTATATACCATTGTTGGATGTATTTATTATAATAATTTGTCTTCAATCAAATAGACTTCACAGCTTCTACAATCAGGTGCATTCACTCTGCTGTGTCAGTTTAAGCAAATATGCAGGGTGTATTCAGACCGTGATCGGAAACTAAGGCAGGTAATAGCTACGGTGATTACAAACCCCCTGGCGTTAAAAAAACCCCGACAAAAAATAAAAACTTTGACGTTTTCCTAACAACCACATACATTTTATACCTATGGTTGTTAGGATCACGATCTGAATACATCCTGTATACATATATTGAACTAGCTGTTGCGTGCCACTTCATATGAGAAGCTTTATACTTCCAAATGTTTATTTTTTACCCGTCTTCGCCACATTTTTCATCGATGCTCCGCTCCTATTTATCGTAGCGTAATGATATAAATAGCCTTCCTCGGTAAATGGACTATTGAACACAAAAATATTTTTTCAAATCAGTCCAGTAGTTCCTGAGATTAACGCTTGCAAGCTTATAAACAAATTCCTTAGCTTTATAATTATTATAGATTGCCATTTGCCATAATATGACTCGAGAAATAGAAGTTGTATTACAATTATAACTTGTTTGAAACAATAACACTGCAAAGAGATTACGCTACACTTCATGGCTAATATAGATACTAATTCGATATAATCCCCTAGGATTTGAATTAAGTATAATACAATTCCTATTCGATCAATTCGAATAGGCCGCGGGTTCGATCCCCGCTCAAATGTTCGTGTAATCCACAAATATATGTTTCGAGTCTGGGTGTTTGTGAGACCGAAAAGTCTCACGTAGTTTCTGATTCCCACGACACAAGACTATCTTAGTGTGGGGTCAAAACGATGTATGTGCCTGTTGGGTATAATTATTTGTTTATTTATAAATACATTCAAATTAAACTGGTTAAAAAGACTTATCCATAAATAGCTAGGTCACGATGGCGAATAAACGGCTTTATATATTATTCAAGCTAGTTTTTTGCAATATACAAAACAACTCAACCTCTTTTCAGGCATATCCCACAGGATAACAGAGACGGCAATGGATTTCTTCATGGCTATAGTCCTGTGCGGCTATTCCGTGACCGTTTACCTATTGTGGAAGGACCACTACGTAATGTGGAACAGGTGGAGGCGGGCTAACGTAAACGTGAGGCTGCTGCTAACCCCGGACTCGAACCCAGTACCGTTCGTGCCAAGGCCTAGATATAATGTTGTTTAATAAATTGTATTTTTTTAAAGAATTGTTTCATTTGAATTAAACGATAGCCTTCCTGATCGTTAATCCATTGATTTTTTATCGTTAACCAATTTTTATTTAGGGATATTTATCTATCTATATTAACCCTTATACGTCCTAATGCTGGGCACGAACTTCCTCTAAAGCTAAGAAGGGTTAGGCCTTAGTCCATCACGCTAGCCTATGTCAAGTTGGAGATACAAAATTTCGTATTTATAGGTTGACTAGAAACAGGTGATTGCATGTACCTAATAACCTTGAAAAATTGCACTGAGCAGCTATGTTATACAGGGTGTATAAAAATCGTAACCGAAAACTGATAATAGCCACGGTGATTACAAATGCCGTGAAATTTAAAAAATCTCGACAAAAATAAAAAATAAAACGTTTTTGTAACAACTACTCGTACATACATTTAATACTCGTGGTCGTAAGGAAAATGTATTTTTATTTTAATTTTTTGTTGGGTTTTTTTTTATTTCATGGTGTTTGTAATCATTTTGGCTATTGTCTGTCTTAGTTTACGATCATGATCTTTATACATCCTGTATAACAGTTAAAAGATAAAACTGCGCTATAAATTCGACATAAAAAAGTACAATACTATGACCTCAAATTTTTCGACAGAACTTAACGAACCAAGTCCCACATTCGCGATATTAAAAGCACACTTTAAAAAATTTACGCCATCCTACGCAGCGAAATTTATTTTTTGCATAAAAATACAACCACAAAAAGCCTTTAAAACACACGAAAACTTAATAAACCTGCCGCAGTACTAAAATATGAAATTTAATTCTTCATAATTCAGTGTGTTTACATGTAGTTTACACGAGGATGATTTGCTACTGAGGCTCTGGCAAGCAGCCAGACCTACATTCAGATGTTTATAGCCAGCTGTGTTAAGTGGCCTCGAAGTATGTTACCGTAGACACGATGAAAATTGGATAGAATCTGGTACGGCGTGGTTGGAGTAAAAATTAAGTTAGGGTCGCTCTTTTTTGCAGATTACATTTTTGGTATAGTATTTTTTGGTAAGGCTTTTACGTGATAATAAAAAGCAAAGTATCTCTGTGATTCTGCCACTGCTGGTGTGGTTACTATTTTAGTTTATTTAACATATTTATATAAGTCAGTTGGGATACTGGTTTATATATATTATGTTAGTAAAGATCCCTGAGCCAGCAAGGAGAAGAGAAATCTTAGGCAATGTATTTTTTTTTATAAATCTATTACTTACTTTCAAAAAGAACAAGAGTAGCGATCAAACCATCCAATTTGTACGTATGAAGTAAAAGTACACACTCATACCTATATCTCTGTAAGGGAAGGCAGAGGTGTATTTTTGCACCCACCTTTCGATAATAATGTTTTTTTTAAATTGGAAACTGGTTAAATTTTCATATAACTAAGACTTATACCATTAAAAAGAAAAATTATTGTCATCTACTTATTATATTATTAGGCCGGTCAATGTAGACCAAAAAATGAGAGTGAAGTTATATAAAGTCCCAACAAGCTGAATTTCTGTGAAATTGTTCAAAACATAATTATAAACAATATCTAGAAGTTCCTCATCATTCCCGTGTAAGGAATTTTTTTTATTCAAGGTCAAAGGTCAAAAAAATGAGTTTTTCGCGATTTTCAGCAAAACGGTAAGTTTTATCATAAAAGTACCTCAAACAAAAATTGTAGATCATAAAATTATCTATAAAAAATGTATCAATACTTTTTTTCTTACGAGCCACCGTTTCTGAGATATAACGATTCAAAGTTATAAAAGTTGTTATCGTCATAATATGCATGAGTACGCCACGTATATACATCTAGAGTTGTTATATTTTATATAACATATATATATATATATATATATATATATATATATATATATTAAATGTTTAAAAATTTTTCTATCGGTCATTGTAACTTATACTTACAATATAAAATATACATAAGTTTTAACTATAAGAATATCAGGTAAAATGAAACCCAGTCCCTTAATCTTTAAGCCAGTGTAACTTCGAGACATCTGTCTCTTGTTCTATTGTGTGCGTGGCTAGGGTCTTATACCTGCTATAATAAATGAAATACCGTTAGTCTTGAGCGTCACTTATAACTGGCTGTGATACATCTGCATTTTACAGGAGGGGTAAAACAGCAGTTTTCAAAATGTTTGAAAAACAAGATTTAATTCAATGTGCTGAAGTTTTTAAAAAGAGTAATTCAACTCAACAAGAAGTTATTACCAACGGCATCCGCTTTCTTCTTTCTATACACGGAGCTCCTAAAAAAACTACCTGTTTAGATAAGCATCGATATGCATGTTTCGTTAAAAATACTAAAAATAAAAAACAAGTTCAATTAGCTTGTCTTCCTCCAACCTCAGTTGCTGCTCACCAACATCTTTTTCACAATGTGTATTCACAATGAATTATCACGTACTTTAACGGTGAAGGAAAACATCGTGATGAATCCTGCACACCTAAAAAAAAAATTCTTAGGAATTTCTTAGGTGTGTAGTCCGCCAACCCGCACTAGGCCAGCGTGGTGGACTAAGGCCTAAACCCTCTCAATGGTAGAGGAGGCCCGTGCCCAGCAGTGGGACGTATATGGGCTGATGATGATGAACATCTTTTTCGAGTATATTACCAAGTTCAAGTGTGGCTTGGTTATCAGCTAGACCCTACAGACTGGGGTTGGGTTGGTTGGTCAACAATATATTAGAGCCAGTTCAAACTTTACTCCCACCTGCGCCGGAAAAACTGCTGAACACTATTTTTTGCAACTGCAAAAAGGGATGCAGTGCTAAATGTGGTTGCAAAAAAGTCGGACTGTCTTGTTCTTTGGCATGCACAAATTGTCAAGGCCGGTCGTGCTGTAATATTGAATCACAAACAATGGAGGATTCGTTTGACTCCGACGAAGTATCATGCGATACATCGCTATTGACGCAATTATGACGATAACAACTTTTATAACTTTTTGAATCGTTATATCTCAGAAACGGTGGCTCGTAAGAAAAAAAGTATTGATACATTTTTTATAGATAATTTTATGATCTACAATTTTTGTCTGAAGTACTTTTATGATAAAACTTACCGTTTTGCTGAAAATCGCGAAAAACTCATTTTTTTGACCTTTGACGTTGAATAAAAAATTTTCCTTACACGGGAACCTTTAACCTACATTTTTTTAATTCACTATTAAGGTTCTTAAATAACTTAATTTATTGAAATTCTGAAAAGAATAAAAATATTTTTGTCTTAAAAACATGAACGCATCCAAAGTCCAAACACTTTTGAGTTTTGACAGGTTTTTTTATCTTTGCCACCCCAAATGAATGGCGCGTTTGATTGCTATTTGTTGTTGTAACGGAAAACTTGAAATTTGATATAAAAATAAAAAGAATCTTTAAAATTGTGTCTGCTTCTACATCTGTATTAGTTTTGCCAGCTTTCTTTAAATAGCACAATGAGTTTTAGTTTCGGAAGCGCAACAACAACATCGGGAACAACTTTTGGCACTTCCACTCCTTCTACAGGTAAAATTATAATTTTTATTATCTCGTACTTTAGAAATATTCCCTTGCTGTATTTTAAGTATAATTTAATTATATTTAACGAAGTAAATACTTCAATAATGAATGATGAAGTCGCGCGGAACATAACCTAAATTTCATTTTGAATTGAATTGTTGTAATAACTTTTTTACCATTTCTCGGCTTCTGTATATTTACAGATACTCTTAATTCGCCATTTAGATTCATACCCTTGTAGAGGAAAGAGGATAGCTACTTATTTCCTTTAAATTTTCTAGATTGAATCGCTTATTTTTTGGCGCTAAAGCCTAATTGTCACATTATCTTTCACGAGGATGATAGACAAAGTCTAACTTCCTATCATAAATATAGTCTACATAACATCCTCTGTACCTACGGATTAAAAATAAACAAAATTTGACTATTTTAATGTGAGGTTACATGTCTAGCTCTATGTCATCAAAAAACTTAGTTTAAAACCAACTGTGCCCGCGTGTCGTCAGCGCGGAATAGCTATTTTTTTATTAAATATTTATATTAATAAAAATCAATAATAAAATTTCTAAAATAAATGTAGCCTAAGATACTCCTTATTATATCAGTTATGTATCAGCCAATGAAAGTCCCATCTAAATTGGTATAGCCGTTTCAGAGATTAGCTGGAACAAACAACCATGTATACATCTATGCATTGCATATATAACTTTCCTTTGGACATGATAATATTTCTTAATTATTCATAGATTGTTCTTTTATTCCACTATATCATGTCTGTTTGCAATCTGGCAAAGACCTCCTCCAATCTTCTCCATTCTGGCCTTTCTATGGCCACTCTACCCCATGTTATTCCCGCTACTTGTCTAATGTCATTGTTCCACCTCCTTTGTGGTCTACCTCTTTTCCTTTTTCCATCTCTAGGGTACCATTGCGTGATTATTTTACTCCATTCATCCTTTCTCCTGATCATGTGTCCTACCTATTTCCACTTTTGTCTCCTTCTTTTCAGAGTTATGTCCTGGACTTTAGTCTTGCATTGAATTAAGTAAATAGTGATTATTTTAATATTACAAATAGACTCCCAATTTTATTTATTTGTATTGTTTACTTTTTATTAAGTTTCTAGTTATTTCATAATATTTTGTGCCTTAAATAAGTAGAATTGAATAGATTCAAACTTGTAATTACACATAATTTAATCTGCAGGTTTTTCTTTTGGAGGAGGAGATGCAAACAAATCAATTTTTGGAAATGCTAATGCAGGTATGTCTAAGTTATAGATTTTTAAGCTTTCCATATTTTTTGCAATATTAAATGAGTATATTGACTGAAAACTTGATTTAACACTACGAAAATCTTTGGCCTGCATGTAAAGAAGACATTATTTTACTGAAGATAATAATGGTTGTATGCACTGTCTTTTAGCTACTTAACATAATGTTTTTCTTTCACACACCAATGAACTTACTGTGTATAATAATAACATAAGTATCAGTAATTACTACTTTAATATACAAAGAAGCACCTTCACATTTTGGATGCCACCTTGCCTGCCATAATGCCTTTACACCAGCATGCGTCTAATAACACCTACCGGGTTCAATCCCCAGGCTTAAAAGCCATTTGCCTCTTTTCCACCTTCTATTTCTTTTACTGTAAAAGAGAAGTAAAGTATGTTTAATCTTGTGTTATTTTTGTACCTTCTTCATGACAACTAAAAAATAAGTGACAATTTATCAAAATGAGTAGGTCTCTAATATATAAAAAAAATATATAATAAATAAATATAGTAGCTGCTAACTGTAAACATATTTTACAGAGAACAAACCAGCTTTCAGTTTCAGTAGTGCGACAACAACCGCATCAAGTGGATTCGGAGCTAAAACCTCTGCTGCATCTTCATTGTGTTAGTAAAGATGTTTTCCAAATTAAATATGTTTTTTATATTAGAAATGCTATTAGCATACCAGGTAAAAGTTACAAATTTTATGAACATGAACAAGTATTTGTGTACATATATTTATGTTTGTATGTGTTAGGAAATTATCATGTATTTTCTCCAAAAAATTGTAGGTTAGAACAAATGTTGTTAGTTTGAATTCACTATTTTGAGTAATGATAGGAACTGACTTGAAATTTTCTGTAATAGTGTCTTATAGAAACTGCATCTGAATTTTCATTAAATCCTCCCAGTATCTATTTAATTATCAGTCCTTTACTGAGTAACTTGTCTCAATCAACTACAGCTGAACATTGTCTTTCGCTTCTTTTATCTGTCACCACTTTTATTACCAGCCAGCAAGTTACCAAAGCATGTGACTATTGGGTGTATTTTTTATTTATTTCAGTCTCATCTCCAGCGACGACCACTGCAAGTTCATTGTTCGGGGCCAGCAAGCCTATGAGTTTTGGGGGATTCACTTCACCGCCTAATCAGACTGTTGGCAGCCCAGGATTTGGACAGCCAGTCAATCAGGTAAGAATGGTATAAACATAGATTAATAATTAAATAGTTATCATCTGGGGGCACGGCAGTGCCCCCGCCAAGTCGAGCGAAAAAGCGGCACGGCCGTACTATACTTTTCTCGAAGCACCTCAGGCCATTTTCGACACCCTATAACTTCGTTGTGGATAAACCTAGAAACCTGAATTTTTGAAGAATGGTATAAACTCTGTAGATATATTTCAAATTTCATTCAATTTGAACCAGTAGTTTAAGAATTATAACTAGTCAAACTTCGCAGTCTCACTGACCGATCATCAAAACTCTAAGGCTCTTCTAGCCGACATAAAAGCTTCAAATTTGGAACACAATTAGGTTTTAGTGTATAACTTAAGGAAAAATTATAATATCTTGCAATTTCGGTCTAGTTTTCTAGATACATAAACTGCATAAATAACTTTGTAATCCCATATAAATATATACGATTACAAAGATACATTTGCAGTAAATAAATTAGTGTACCTGTATAGTATAAAATAATGGAATAATAGGTGTAGCTAGATAAGTAGGGATGGTATTGAGGTTTAGGCGTGAGGTCGAGAATCCCGGCGGTCGCGGGTACACACTCTAGGCACACTTATCTGACTTTTCGAAGTTATGTGTGTATTAGCAATGAATTAGTATTCGGGAAGAGCTTACTATAGAAATGACCCGTGGCGCAGTTGGCTAGACACCAGCTTGCGAAACGAGAGGCCGTGGGTTCGATCCCCGCACCGAGACAAATGTTTGTGTGATACACAAATATTTGTTTCGGGTCTGGGTGTATGTGAGACCGAAAAGTCTCTCGTAGTTTCTGATACCCACGACACAAGACTTGTATCTTAGTGTGGGATCAGAACTATGTATGTGACTGTTGGATGTATTTATTTATTTATTTATTATTTATGAAGTAAGGTCTTTAAATTAAGGACTGCCTCGTGGTCTCGCGTTACATGTATGTGCCGTGCGATCTAGAGGTCCTGGATTCGATTCCCGGGTCGGGCAACGTGTTATTGGGTTTTTCCATTTGGAAATTCTCAATAGCAGCAGGGAGTCTGGAAATGTGCCCGAAAAACGGCAATAGGCTCGCCCCCTATTACGTGGGACTGACAGGTATGTATCAACATACCTGGCGAAATGTGGGTGCAGAAATGCACCTCTGCCTACCCCATCAGGGAATATAGGCGTGAGTTTATGTATGTATGTAGCAATGAATTATCGCGTACTTTAACGGGGAAGGAAAATGTCGTGAGGAAATCTTAATAATAGGGTCAAGTAATTTATTCATTTCAAAAAAACTGAGTGCGGCAGTTAATGCCGTAAATTAGTTCAAGTTATACCTCTAATAAGCTTTATGTTGTAAATTTCTGTTAGGTACATTGACAGTACCAATTTATAGTGAAAGAGAGATAAAAACTTTAAAATAGGATTAACTCCAACTGACGTATGGCGCGTGCGGCCCTAAATATTTCTAACTAACCCAAAAAATAATTATTATTTTAAAAAAAAGATCACGACGCGGCCGCTCTCGTCTCGTATGTAGAGGAGGAAGACTACCTACAAAAGTAAGCAAAGCTCATAAGGCAGAGAGTGGGCTTTAAGAAAATCCGTTGTTAGTACTCAAGAAGTAGAAGATACCGAAAAGAAAAAAGTAGGACTACCTATCTACAAAAAGAAATGAGGTCCCATAAAAAACAAAACTTGTAAAAAGCCCCAAGTCTCACTAAAAGTGAGATACATTGTGTTTTCATGCGATTGCCAAGTCTAACTATTTTATTTTAAACATAAAAGATTTTTAACATTGATATGGTCACTATAAGATGGTGTCTGGTAAGCTAAGTGCATAATAACTTAAGACAGAAGTTCCCTTAAACGAGGACTGAATAAATTCATCGACTTGGTATCATATAGATCTCACAACTTTTTACGGCAAAAGAACCGAGTTGCGAGACTTGGGGTTTTTTACAAGTTTTGTTTTTTATGGGATTACATTTTAATCATAAACTTAGTAAAGAAACCTCCTTTTTTTTCAGAATGCTCAGCCACAGAACTTGTCGTTCGGCGCCACATCGCAAGGGCAGGCGCCACCAGCGTTTGGCAGTCCCGGACAGTCACAAGGTTGGTGTTACTATTTAAGAGCGTTTACGCGGTTTTAGCGTAATTTGAGCGAAAACAGTACTTTTAGAACCCCTTAAAATTGATGAATGAATACTATGACATCCTAAAAACATAATAATTACCAATTATTTTAGGGAATATTATCATCTAAATAGTTAGTGAAGAACATTTTAAACAAAACAGATCATTCGAAATCATACCCTAAACACCACTAAATATCCTTGTTTTCAGCTGCACCTGCATTTGGTTCTCCGGCCAGCACATTTGGTTCATTTGGCAAGCCTGCTACCACTACAACCGGATTCGGTTTTGCCACACCAACTTCTGGGTTTTCTGCACCTCAGACCACAGCGGTAAGCATTTTTATACTATGTATCAACTCTTAGCGTCCCATTGCTGAACACTGGTTTCCTCTACAATTGAGAATGGTTAAGCCTTAATTAACTATGATAGTAGGGATTAATGGTCTTCACATAGTACTTAAGAAATGCATGTTTTCAAATGATTTTCTTCACAATAAAAATTCATCATCATCATCAGCCCATATACGTCCCACTGCTGGGCACCCGCACGGGCCTCCTCTACATCCTACTCTCTCCTCCTCTCGGGCCTTAGTCCACCACGCTGGCCTAGTGCGGGTTGGCGAGCTACACACCTAAGATATTCCTAAGAACTTTTAGGCGTGCAGATTTTACCACGATGTTTTCCTTTACCGTTAAAGTACGTGATGATTCATTGTGAATACACACATAACTTCGTAAAGTCAGAGGTGTGTGCCTGTTTGAACCCGCGACCGTCGAGATTCTCGACCGCTTGCCTAAACCTCGAGGCCATCAAGCCTATAAAAATTAAAATGTTACAATTCTAAAAGTCAGAGAAATAAGCCTGGAGTTTTGCAACTACATTGATATTACTAAGAGGTCATATCATAAGATTCAGTTAATGAAATCAAAAATTGACTTTTTAGTTAAAAGTTAGTCTGATTTTCTTTCCTTATTAACAATTTAATAAATACATAATGTATTTTATAATAAATACATAAATAAATACACCCAACAGTCACATACATAGCTCTGACCCCACACTAGGATACAAGTCCTGTGTTGTGAGTATCGGAAACTACGCGAGACTTTTCGGTCTCACAAACACCCAGACCCGAAACAAATATTTGTGGATCACACAACCATTCACAACCAACATCATTACTTACCTCTATATCTCTTAATATCCCATTTACTGTACCAACTATAAATATTATATTTTGTCTATCTTTCCAGGCGCCTACATCAACCGCCCCACAAACAACCAGACCGGCTTTTGGCACTGCAACAACATCCAGCATGAGTTTTGGCACCAGTGCATTTGGAGCTAAATCTGGGGCGTTCAGTTTTGGCTCCACTGCCCAACCTACACCCACGTTTGGTGGTACGGCTGCTACCACTGCAAGTGCAGGTATGACAATACCATAATACTCGTAAATAAATAAATTAACTTAAACTATTTAACAAGTTTTATCAAATCACTGTTTAAGTTCATAATGTGCTCAGTTAATACTAGGCTAACCAAGATATTATTATACCTTTGTCGCGTATTGTTAAGTGAGTAAGATAATCATAACATATGTACATACATACATTTTGGTATACGCTTGGATACTACAATATGTAAGTCATCCATAGTGCCGCCCAAGTGTCACTATTGCCTATATATATGGTTAAAAACAAACTGGCTCGCATAATTGTCGATTAAGATGAAATGCTCGCTTTTCGTCAATGAGTACTCTATTTGTACACAAAAGTTTAAAACCAAATATATAAAAAAATATTAAAAAGTGTAAAATTGACGATTCAAAAGAACTTGTAGAAGTCTATTTGAATAAAGATAATTTGACTTTGACTTTGAATAGAAAATATTTTTATCAAAGACAATCTTAACTGTTTCTCACATACAGTGTCAGTTCAAAAATATAAACTTTTTCTAGCTCCAGCTTTCGGCACGCCAGCTCAGTCCACAGCATTCAGTCTCGGCCAGCAAACCACAGCCCAAGTGACCAGCACGCAGAATCCCACATTCGGTGGTACTGCAACCCCAGGTTTAAGCTTCGGCACATCCCAACCTGCAGCCACGCCCGCGTTCGGCGCTGCAACCACACAGCCATCTGGACTTGGCTTGGGTGAGTGATCTTTCATCTTACTGATATTATAGGAAATATGTTTAATAGTAAATTTTGCTAAAATGACAGAATAGATGAAATTTAAATTACTTATTTTGTAATACTAAATTTTTAAATGGATACAACTTAGAGACCTTCAAGAAAAGAGCCAATAGTTTCCTCAAAGGCCAGCAACGCACCAATGATTTCCCTGGTATTGTGGGTGTTCATGGGCGGTGTTGACCACTTAACATCCGGTGGCTCACGAGCTCGTTCGCCTCCTTACTCAATAAAAAAAAACTGGATCAATGTGTAATGTAATGAGTGATATTTTGAATGAAATTTATGAAATATATCGCATTAATCAGAAAATTTTTATTTCATAGGGAAATAAAAATTTTCTGAATAAATCGAACGTCAAAGTCGCAACTTGTATTTTATGTTTTACTTGACTGGCTCATTATTCAAAAACCTATCTGCTTTCTTTTACCATAAGCTGTTTTTGTTGTAAAAGTAAAAAAAAGGGAAAAACTATTCCAGGTGGTGCACCAACGCAATCAAGCTTTGGTTTTGGCGGTACCGCCCTAACTTCATCGGCTGCGCCAGTAGGCACACCGTCGAGCCAACCTACAACCGGGCTTAGTTTCGGCACAGCGTCGAGCCAACCTGCAACCGGGCTTAGTTTCGGCACATCCACTGCCCAATCCACGCCGGCTCCCGCATTCGGCGCGACCACGAGCCAGCCTGCTACCGGGCTGTCTTTTAGCACAAATACAGGCCAACCCTCCACCGGGCTGCCTTTCAGCACAACCACAGGACAAGCCTCCACCGGGCTGTCTTTCAGCACAGCAACAAGCCAGCCGGCTACAGCCTTCAGTTTTGCTAAAACATCAACCCCAGCGACAACAAGTCTGGGCTTCGGCACAGCATCGACAACTTCAATGCCGACAGCACAAACCACAGGCATCGCTTTTGGTACTGCGACAACGGCTCAAGCGTCAACTGGGCTTAGTTTCGGCACAACGACCACAGCTCAGACTTCGACAGCACTTAGCTTCGGTACTTCGACGTCTTCCTCCGGGCTAAATTTCGGAGTAAGCTCGGCAGCTACAAGTCAACCAACCACGGGGCTTAATTTCGGCACAACGTCAGCCCCATCATCTACGCAAGCGACTGGGATTAGTTTTTCGAGCAGTGCGCCAACTGCATTGAATTTCGGTGCTAAATCTACGACCACAGCACCTTCTTCAGTAGGTATGTAAAAAAATATAATTTGTTTACTGCCTCATTGGTGATTTCAATGTGGCATGCGATCGAGAAGTCCTGGGTTCGATGCCCGGGTTAGTCAAACTATTATTGAGATATTTTTTTATTTGGACTTAAAAAATAACAACTAGGGAAGAGGTTGTTAAAATAAGTTTGTGGGTAAAAAGATCTTATTTTCGTACCGATATTAATCTTCACATTATAAACGTCATTTCGACAAGTGTCACGAGCATTCACAGGTGAGATGTTCGCGATGTTATTTTGTGTGGAAATTATGTGTGTTTTGTGATGTTTCAGCGTCTACAACAGCCCCATCGGGTATCACAGCGCTTGGCAAAACCACCGCTAGTACCACCATGCCGTCACTCACTACGGCCACTACGTATGTATACGAATTATTAAATTTGTATTGTCATACAATTGAAAAACTGGCGTATAAACTAAATAGTACAAAATTGGCCCTATCCCACCACACACCCGCCACTGTAACTCCAGGATCAACAGCGGCACGCACAGTATTGACGCTGAGCAATGAAGCTCAGCGGATCTAAGGGGACCTAAATTTGTCATAATCCCGCAACGAAGTTAATCAGAAAGACAAAATAAAGGAGGAGTTGGAAAACAAAGAGTTTTCCAACTTCCCTTCACTTCCCTTCATAGCAAAGCGGGTGACAAAAACATTGAGCTGTGAGGTTTCACCCTCACATAAAAAAGAAAGACAATTACAATTAGTCAAATTAGACGCAATTAACGCACCACGGATAAATAACTACTTACATATATGAGATTTATTGGGTAAATTGGACCTAAGGTGTGAGCTGTTATGTACACTCCCAATAATAGGCATGGCAAAAACGCCAAAAAGTAAAAGTAAAGTACTAAATAGTACAGTAAAAATTCGATTATCCGGCCCTTAGTAATACTGATTCGCTATTATCCGGACCACCAACCGCGACCATGTGGGTATTTAATTGAATTTACTCATAGGTATGCAATCGTGTTTATTTGTCAGAAAATGTTTCTCTAATAAACATTGATTTTAATTGATATGTATTTGTTAATAAACACATAATATTATGTACTACATGTGCACAAAACCTGTTTTTTTTTCATACATTCGATTATCCGAATGCCTAACGACAACAGTTAATTAGTCCGGTTAATCGAGTTTCTATTGTATTGGGGAAATATAAGCTTTTTGTATGGTGAAATTCTCAGTAATATCGCGGAATTTGGGAATTACTCTCCACCTTTTTACTTGGGAATTAAAATACATAGCAATAGTATTACCTTGGAAATACAAGTATGAATGTAGGTGTATAGAAAATGAATATAACAAGCAAATTTTTGTCCACGACTCCGCCTGCGTAAGTTTAGTCTGTAGAGAAATGTATAGCATTAGTGTAAAAGACAGTAGACACTATCTACAGTTCAACCATTATACCAAACTGTTTTTTTTTTTCCTGCCTTGTGGTCTCGCGCTGTAAGTATGTGCCTTGCGATCTAGAGGTCCTGGGTTCGATTCCCGGGTCGGGCAAAGTTGTTATTGGGTTTTTCCATTAGGAAATTCTCAGTAGCAGCACGGAGCCTGGAAATGAGCTCGAAAAACGGCAATACGCTCGCCCCCTATTACGTGGGACTGATATAGCTGGCGAAATGTGGGCGTAGAAATGCACCTCTGCCTACCCCATCAGGGAATTCAGGCGTGAACTTATGTATGTATGTTGTTTTCACCATAATAATAAATTTATGTACTAAATTAAAGCCATATTTACAATAAGGAATATTAATAAAATGTTCATGTTTCAGTACATCAACAATAACCCCACCACAGCCAATAAGCTCGATAACGTTCGCACAACTTGAAGAGAATATCAACAAATGGACGCTAGAATTGGAGGAACAAGAGAGGACATTCATCAACCAAGCCACACAGATTAACGCTTGGGACACACTGCTCATTGCTAATGGAGAAAAGGTATCAATGTCACTTATAACTATGAAATGTATAACTACCATAGGAAGCTGAACATAATTTACCGCAGCCGTGAGGTGTGGGTTGTGTTACTGGTTCAGGCAGTTTTATAAAAGCTTTTTCTTATTTATTTAAGAAACAAATGAAACAATATTATAGTGAAAAATATAAAGTAAAATATAGTTCATTATCCAAAATAGTTTCCTCTAATATCTATAATAATACATACTATGTGGCCTAGTTCAGGTTGACTTACTACACACTAGGGTGGCTCACGAATGTATGGAAAAAAAAATCTTTGGAATTTTGTGTTCTAATACGGGGGGTTCGGTGCGTAACATTGATGTGAAAATAAATGTAAGTTTTCAATTCTTTTGGATACAAAACAAAAGGAGTACCTTTTGCCTCCGCAAAGGCCTCAAAGACACTTAAAACATTGTTTTACTTAGGGAGAAAGCAAAGAATTTTATTATAAAACTTTTTAGTTAATAATCAATATTCAGTATTTTTTTATTAAACATATTTATTAAGATGAAATTATAATCAAACTAAAATTCGGAAATTAAAAAAAAAGTAAATTATAACATGTTAATTAGCTCGAAAATCTATTTTTGAATCAAATTTCGGTATCGTTTTCCTTAACTCCAATTTGACTTTGAGATCTTCTGGCAGGTATCTGGAGGCCATAATAATGTTGTAAAGATGGTGTGAACCCTATTTTCATGATGGCTTATGTTTAATTTGAAAACAAGATGGTGCATAAACTTTCAACAAATAAAGCCAGAATTTTTCAAATTATCCGATGGAATCTCAGATGTAACATACAAACATAAAATTCTGTTTGCCCGTATGAGCCAGCGAGCATGAGAGAGAATGCCTGGAGACTTCAATGCTATGTCAGCAGGAAAATCACCTGAAATTACTGCAGAGACTATCTTGTGCAAGTACTGATGATCTGTACTTGACTCTTTTGACACTTCAGGTAGCAACTCTCCCTCGATGTGTGGGAAGTTTTATATAGGCAGTAATTCACAGGTTTCCAGAGCTTTACCTAATGTGTCCAGTGTATGACTTAGGTCCCGAAGTACATTTGTTAAGATGAATAAATAAATATTTTAAAGGAAGTTCGTTCATGTGTAGCAAACAAATGATCCATTGAAGTGGCCTTTGAAGCTTTTTTTCAAGCAGTCTTATGATATCACCACACTTTCCAGTGTT
The DNA here is from genome assembly GCA_907164795.1 of Hemaris fuciformis. Lineage (NCBI taxonomy): Eukaryota > Metazoa > Arthropoda > Insecta > Lepidoptera > Sphingidae > Hemaris > Hemaris fuciformis. The sequence continues at coordinate 7,077,578 of OU015454.1, forward strand.
AATATTTGTACCGTCGCGTCGCAACCGATTCCCATAAGATGATACATATGTGGCAATATCTTCACTAGACAGTAACTTTGTTATTTTTAAATTTATTTATCAGTAGAGGACGATGTATCCCATATAATACGATCCCGGCTCTCGTATCAGCAAAATGTGTCCTTCAACACAATAGTTTTGCAGTATTTACCATTATTTCTGTTAATATTTTAGGTTTTATAATTTCTTTCGTCAAAATATAAAGCAGAGAGTTCAGAAACTGTTTCTTCCCGCGTCAAACTTGCTCTTACTTTACATTTCGCCCATCGTAACTAACTTCGTCAATTAATTCCATACCTGAGCCAATACCGAACAAAACTGAAGACGCAATAGCTGCTGTTGCTCTATCAGATACGCCAGACAGAATACGTAGGAAGAGAGTTTTATTGCGAACTGTTTTTCTCTCTTTTATTTCTACGTTTGATAATAGACTTTTGTGACATTGCTGTTGATGCCGATGAAGTACTTTCAGCTAAATTGGCTACCGTTGAAGTAGTTCCTAACGTGCTTGGACAGTTCTCTCGTTCACGTTTTTTCTGGAGGATCATTTGTAACTTCTTTGTCGCAGTTACGTCGACTCCACTTATCATCATACCCCGAGAGGTTCTTTGATCGACCAAGAATATTTTCCCTTGTTTGGGAACTCTTTTTTTGCCTTCGGACGCATTGAGAGAGATGCAGTGAGTAATTTATTTAAAAAAAAAGACCATAATAGGAATTACTCAGTGAAAAAAAGAAGTTGGTTTTTATAAATTTTTATACAGTAATGTAGCATCAAAGTAGACTCTAAAATCATTATTTTTGAAATATTCAATGACGTTGCGGAGAAAGTTACTGTCAATTTAATCAAATAATATTTTATATAGTCGGTTTCTAGCCAAAAACACACAAAATTTTCACTATTAGAATATAATAACTGGAAAAAAAAATTCGAGCCACCCTACTACACACCTAAGAAATTCTTAAGCACTTTTGTGTGTGCAGGTATCCTCACGATGTTCTGCTTTGCCGTTAAAGTATGTGATAATTCATTACAAATACACATATAACTTGAAAAATTCTTAGGTGGACACCTGGAGTTTTAACTTCAAGGCCATCATTACATTTACACTTCGCATTATTTCGCAGTAGTTTATCATATAAATATTTCTCAATCAACAGATAGTAGAGCTGAATGATGCAGTAGAGGCGGTGAAGAATGAACAACAGTCGCTAGAACACGAGTTAGACTTTGTGCTGGCGCAGCAGAAGGAATTGGAAGACATCCTTGCACCAATGGAGAAACAGCTATTAGAAGAGAATGTGGAGCGGCTCAGAGATCCAGAAAGGGAACACATGTGGGTGACAATTTTAAGTTATATTTTAAGTACATATTACTAAATGGAAAAAAATATTGATACAATCTCAAGAACGTCTAAACCAAAAAATACCTTTCGCAATCTTGTACACCATTAAACTATGAAGACGTACAAAATTCGAAAAGCCTAAAATGCGTCCTAGGGTTTGTGTTCGCAACCGCCGCGATTTTGTACGAATCCTCGAGCCATCGCGACTTTTCTCTATTCTATTACTCACAAATATTTCTCTTTGCAGGTATTCCTTAGCAGAAAACTTGGATACACAACTACGACAAATGTCAGGGGATTTGAAAGAGATCATCGAACATCTCAATGAAACAAACAGAAGCCAAGACAGCAGTGACCCTGTAAGATTTACATTTATTCTCATTACATTATACCAACATTAGGATCATTCAAGTGTCTTGTATATAGCATCAGTCATCAACCCATATACGTCCCACTGCTGGCCTAGTGCGGGTTGGCGGACTACCAGGGCTGGGCAAAATACATGCTTTGCTTTAATTGAAATACAAATTACAAAATACTGTATCGCAAGTAATTAAAATACGAAATACAAAATACATTTAAGTAAGGTATTTGAAATACAAAATACAGTATTTTAGCTATTTGTAATTGAAATACAAAATACAAATTACAAAATACAAAATAATGCATATTTATTTGTTTTGGAATAGTTTTTTTTTGGAGGCGGTTTTTGTTTTGTTATTGCAGGTCCTGATGAGCACAAATTTAATGTCCAATATTATAAAAGTCTGTAAATTTCGAGGCTTTACCATCATTGCACTCTCGCCTCGCACTCACACTCATGATCGCTAAATAAAGGCTAAATGTATTTTAATAAATGTATTTTGAAGAAGCCTCGAGTATTTGAAATACTAATTACAAAATACTTCGGCTACACGTATTTTAAATACAAATTACATTTTAAGAAAGTAATTAAAATACAAATACAAAATACGTATTTGTATTTCAATTACGTATTTCAATTACAAGTAATTCAAATACTGCCTAACCCTGCGGACTACACACCTAAGAAATCACCTCAGGGTGTTTTCCTTCAATAATTTCTTCAGTAATTCGTTGTGAATACACACATAACTTCGAAAAGTCAGAGGTGTGTGCCTGGGGTTTGAACCCGCGACCGTCGAGATTCTCGACCGCGTGCCTTAACCTCGAGGCCATCACTACATACAATACTTTTACATTTTGGAATGTTATTGTAGATACCGATTTTTTTGTTCCAGATCGTCCAAATCGGTCGAATTCTCAACGCGCACATGTCCTCCATGCAATGGATTGACAACTCAATTGCACAAATATCAACGAAATTAGACCATTTGAAGGCAACACATGATACACTTAGGAGGGATAACGAAAGATCCTTCCAATTAACTTATAATTGAATTCATTCGTCTATAACAAGTGGCATGAGTTTTGGGCATAATTCTCATCAATTGTCTAATATTATTCTGCTGCCAAGGGGTAATAACAATAGTTGTTTATTTAAGTAATGAATAATAATGAATAAATACACCCAACTGTCACATACATAGTTCTGACCCCACACTAAGATACAAGATGTGTCGTAGGTATCAGAAACTACAAGAGACTTTTTGGTCTAAACAAACACCTAGACCTGAAACAAATATTTGTTGATCAAATTAACTTGAGTATTTTAATATTTCAATTAACTAATGATTACATAGAACCAGTGCAAAAATTTACCAACAAATTCCCATAGTATTCCAAAATATTTTAATTATTTAGTGTGAGAAATGTGCTTGTTATTGAAAATTGTTAATTACTGTGTAGTGAGAAATGAACAAAGTTTGTGTATGTGATGCTGATTTTTTTATTAAATCTATCATTTTTGGATACTTCATTAAAATATCCTAGTACATTAAACACTGTAAATAACCTAAAAGGAGTAAGATTAGAAATAATGGTGAAGATTTTTAACATAATATTTGTATTTGTTTGCAATTTCAATATACATAATATGTGCATCATATTATGATATAGTATATTAGTGAAACACTTTTTGACATTTTTACAATTCTTACATTATAACAATATGAACATTTAGAATTCCAAACAGATAAACAGTATTGAGAGATATAGCAATTGTAACATAAATATAAAAAAATAAAGTTTTTTTTCAAATTTGATTTCTTTTAGTGTAATGTTTGTTATAAACATAATTTAGTACATAACACAACCATGTATGACTTATTAAGGCACATCAGATAATCTATTATATTATTATGATTTGCATTGAATCACAATCAGTACTATGTTCATTGTTATGGGGATAAATTACCAATAGTCTCATATATACATAACACATACATAAACTCACGCCTGTATTCCCCGGAGGGGTAGGCAGAGGTGCATTTCTGCACCCACATTTCGCCAAGTGTGTATCAGTCCCACGTAATAGGGGGCGAGCCTATTGCCGTTTTTCGGGCACATTTCCAGACTCCGTGCTGTTACCGAGAATTTCCTAATGGAAAAACCCAATAACACTGGGAATCGAACCCAGGACCTCTAGATCGCACGGCACATACTTGTACCACGAGACAGTCTCATATATATTTTTAATATTAACTGTTTGCTTTAAGCAATTTATCCAAACATAACATTTCATAACCATTATTAGGATATTGATATACTAAATTTCACTACTCTGTTCCAATGTCTCATGGAATGTAATGCAGTGTATTCCAATTAGTCTATTTACTGACAAGAAATAATAACATTGACACTGTCATAAAAAAATATTAATTAATTAATTTATTTGTTTAAACTTAGTATTTCTGTTATAGCTATATACTTAACTACCATATTAATAAACAATACCGCTTATAAAACATTGCAGCCTCACATTCTCTTCGGTTTGTAGGCACAGTATGACAAGTTTCTTATGCACTATACTACAGACAGTTCTGTTGTGTGTCAATTGGTCTGAACTTAGGAACATTGACAGCTTCTTAGCATCTACTCTGCAGTAGCACACCCTCGACATATCCTCATTGGCTTGACTTTCTGTCTCTGAGTCCGAGTGATCTATTGGACCTGCAAAATATTGACAATAATATTGAATAATTGATTCATATAAAATAATGCAACTCTTAAATGCAATGTAGGTAGGTAATAAAAAGAAGATCACGCAAAATCCAAAATGGATGCAGTATGAGGGAAATAACTAACTTGAGTAGTCAAATTTGCTGAAAGGATTTTAGCGGTTAAGAACAGACTGGCATATTCGAGTTGAGTTGATAGATACCCTCGCCATTCGCCAAGCATACAAACCGCAGTAATTTTAACGAGAGGTACTAATGCATTAACTTTGTCGTCAATATAACATCAATTAAAAAAAAAACATATGAGCGTACCTCCAAAAGCTTCAACCCTCAAATCCTTGAACCTAGTGGACACTTTCGCCATGCCGGTATTTATCTGCAACGTGAGCCGTCCCGCCGCCGACGCCCATATTATGACCTCTGGCGACATTGTCTTCATACGGTCTATTGTTGTTCGTATCTGCTTCAATGACGGCAGCTCTATAGATATCTGAAAATTGGCTTAAATTAACATAAGTAGTGAACATTAACATCATACTGACATAAAGTAACACACCTTACATTAGCATTTGTCCATCCATCCATCCATCAGCCAAAAGAGGTCCACTGCTGAACATAGGCCTCCCAATGACTTCCGCAGAGATCTGTCGGAGGAAGCCTGCATCCAGCGACGTCCCGCGACCTTTACTAGGTGGTCCGTCCACCTTGTGGGTGGACGTCCTACGCTGCGCTATCCGGTACGTGGCCGGCATTCTAGAACTTTTTGGCCCCATCGGCCATCAGTTCTCCGCGCTAGATATGGGTTGATCATAGTCTTTTCTTGCCAGTGAACACTAATTAGACTACTGCTCTCAAAACTTTACTACAGCAGTATTATAAAAACATGCCAAATTCATAGCAAGAGGCATCATTATGATAAGTATGGTGAGTCCACAGACCATCAAATGGTTACATGTAGAATGCATACAAAATAGGAATCAGCAATCATGAAATAAGAGCTAAATTTACGTTTAAGTAAGGTATACTTTTTATTGCATTAACTAATATAAGCAAATTCATTGTCCTGAAGCAGTTCAGTGATTTGGCATAATTACAAAAAATCTTTCTATACTCTTAGTGGTAAGTTGTGATGGCCTCGAGGTTTAGGCACGCCGTCGAGAATCTCGACGGTCGCGGGTTCAAACCCCAGGCACACACCTCTGACTTTTCGAAGTTATGTGTGTATTCAAAATGAATGCACACCTAAAAGTTCTTAGGAATTTCTTAGGTCTGTAGTCCGCCAACCCGCACTGGGCCAGCGTGGTGGACTAAGGTCTAAACCCTCTCTGTTGTAGAGGAGGCCCGTGCCCAGCAGTGGGACGTATATGGGCTGATGATGATGACTCTTAGTTGTAAGTAGGTAAATTAGAGGATATTTAACTACTCACTTTATACTCATTTTATTGTTTCACACATATTCTATGCTAACTTACATCTGGCGCTGGTATCCTTGGTTCTTGATATTCTGACCACATCTTCCTAGGTATGACAACTACTGGTATATCATGTGTTACATTTCTAGTTTGCTGTGATGAAGATGAGGGCTGAAATAGGATAAATTGGAACCAATAGTATTACACATCTTATCACACTCCTTTTCAGGTTTTTAGGTACAAAATTCCATACACTCAAATAGATAGAGGCAGAGCCATACAAATATTTAGAATACCAACTACAAATATGGATTTGATAGCTCATCCTAGCCTTGGTAGCTAACTTGGTACTTCAAGATCAATATGGTTATTAAATCATAAATACTAATCTCTTAAAACTTTTAATTGTTGCAATAGGAAGCTTGTTTCTGAAATTGATGACTTGTTGGATCATGCTGAAGTTTGGGGTAGTCAGAATTTGGTCCAATTTAATCAATCAAAGACACAAGTTTGCGCATTCACCGCAAAAAAATCTCCTTTTTCGGTATCACCTCGGTTCACTGGCACTCCTCTAAATATCTCGTCAAGTCTTGAAATCCTTGGCATCGATGTTTCGAGTACAGTCCAGTTCTGCGGTCATCTAGAAGCTAAAGCCAAGCTGGCTTCGAAAAAGCTTGGTGTGCTCAGCAGAGCGAGACAATATTTCACGCCGGCTCAGCGCCTTCAGTTGTATAAGGCGCAAGTCCGGCCACATATGGAATATTGTTCTCATCTCTGGGCTGGAGCCCCTCAATACCAGCTTCTTCCATTTGACCGCATCCAACGACGTGCCGCTCGAATCATCGATGACAGGACTCTTTCCGAGAAAATTGACACCCTGGCATTGCGAAGAGACGTTGCGTCGCTTTGCGTACTATATCGCATGTACCATGGGGAGTGCTCTGATGAACTTTTTGGTTTAATACCTGCTGCTGACTTTCATTACCGCACCACACGCCTGAAATTGAAGTTTCATCCCTACCATCTGGATGAATGGCGTTCCTCAACTGTGCGGTTCAAACGGTGTTTCCTTCCTCGCACTACATCTTTATGGAATCAGCTTGCCTCGGCGGTATTTCCAAACAGATACGACTTAGGGGCCTTCAAGAAGAGAGCCTATATTTTCCTCAAAGGCCGGCAACACACCGATGATTCCTCTGGTATTATGGGTGTTCATGGGCGGTGTTGACCACTTAACATCAGGTGGCTCACTTGCTCGTTTGCCTCCTTTTTCCATAAAAAAAAATAAAAAAAAAAATAATAAAATATTTTGTTGTTATCACCGGTCTTAATACACTTTCTAAACTTTGACTCAATGTGCAAAATAATAAATCACAAAGCCTTTGCACTTACTGTTTCTATTTCTAATGTGAGGCATGGGCATTGCTTCTTTGTCAGTTTAATTTTTAAAGATTTCGCCGATTTCAATGTTATTAATGATCTTGAGAGATTACCTGAAAATTTTCATTATTTGATAAGATATTACCTAAATAAAAACAAAAATTTAATCTAATTGAATTGAAAATAAACTTGTGAAGGCTTAATAAAGTACCAAATCCTACCTGAAGCAAAACCTAAATAAATATCCTTGTGTTCTTCATCCAATCCCACCATCTGGTACTCAGAGAAGAACATCCCCTGTGGAACCTCACACCACAAAACCGGTGGAGCAGGGCCACTGTTGTCATCGCTTACAATGAAATACAATTTGTCGTCAGCCACTCTCAGTATACATTCTTTCGACAATTTTGATATTATTGTCACTATATCTAGAAAAATAATCATACTCAACAAAGTCTAAATGGAACAGATAATTCAATATTGTGGAGATGAGTGAATTCCTATGATCCTGGATCCTTTAAGCGAAGCGTGAAGAAGCATTTGTGCAGGCCGGCATGATTGTGTTGACCAGCGGGTGACCATATCGTTTCTCGCCGGTCGGTAGTAATTTTTTGGACTCCACTGTGCTTACCATCAGGTACAGTGGAGTCACTTTGCCGTGCCAGAATATAAAAAAATAAAATAAAAAAAATGGTTTCATTAACTTATGGAAGAATGGTAAAAAGGAGTGGCAGTATGCTGCCTTGTTCAATTAGAGTATATGATGTCAGATTAAAATGATATTCCTTCTATAAGTGCAGAGAAGTAGCGAAGTAACCGCAATGGCACCTAATTGCTGAAATTAGTGCTTATAAAAGTCTAAATAATCTAGATAAGAAAAAAAATGTCATGCCTAGGTCACGTATACATGGCTTCGTATAGGATTTCAAAAACTACAATATACTGGCACAAAACATTTTTCTTTCTATCATATGGTAAAGCGTTTATAGCAGAATTTTAAAGATTCATTTCATTTCTTTATTTCAATTAATATATCTATTGTTACAAATGCGGAACAAAAGGACAATATAATTATTACAGAATAGACTATGAACTATCTTAAACACTAAAAATTTGAGCGCCGGTACGTAAAAAAGTTAAACCAAGATTATCGTATATTCGTGCATAACTCACTAGAAAACTCCCGCATAGGTCCAGCGTCTATCATCAGTGCGCGAAACTTCATATTTAACAAGTAAAAATTATCTGAATGTTAATTAAGCACAAAATAAATAAGTAAGTTGCTTTGCAAACAAATTATCCGCCAACTTGTGTTTACTATTTTGACTATTTTATTTTTAAAGTTGCATTTGTGAAGCGTACCATAGACTAGTTTCTAATGTTGCTATTTTATAATTACTTTCAACTATTTATTCGATTCAGTTCGTTCGATTGTTCCAAAAAAACTGCTTTTGGAATTTTAACAAGATGATTAGAATTCAAGAGATCTGTTTATCATATTAACATAATACTTACACTTGTTCATAATTAACCTATGTTATGATTGCATTATGTTATTTTTTATGCCAATTTTTACCGACGTTACAGTTACAATAACTTATATGATTCCAATACAACTTAATACTCCACCAACTTATGATATAACTTTTGTATTATAACTCGATTGCTACATCAATACCTTATAGAGATTACGGGCTTCATGGGTAGGAGATAACAAAATGTTAAGTTTATTTGGATATTTTTGTTGGTGAAATTTGAGAACAGAACAATGCAGAGGTCATATCCCTTCCGAAATATTTCTGAATGTATAAATTACAATTATAAAGTTCATTGAATAATAAGATTCATGGTCCTGACATGCGTTCGGTTTTTAGTGGATTAGTTGGGCTAACATAGGCATATGAAGTTCTATTACCTACGAGTTTGATCCTGAGAAAATATTTAATTGCTCTACAAGTATTTTGGGTTACGTTTATCCGTCGTTAGGGTGTAAAGTCAATTATAGCTGAAATGATCAGGCTTATGGATGTTACTATGGCTGATTAATAAAAGATTTATTTAATTCAAATCAAAATTTTGCTGATTTGAAAATGAAAATTACATAGAACGGTATTGTTTTGTAGCATAAAATATCTTATAATAATAAATTTAATAAAGCAAAAACAAAAAAAAAATGATTATTCTTTCATTAACAATATTTTTTAATTAATTTAGATCGATTTTATGCATTTACGTTTTTCCTTTATTAGAATCTAATAAGACACTAAAATACGAAATATACTTACCTATTATGTTCGCCATTTATTTCTATAGAAAGTTGTATCAACAAATTCTTAGTCGATTTGTTTATTAGGTGGCAACATTAGGTACCACAGATAAAAGAGGTAAAATATATTGCACCTATGGTGGCGCTGTTTACCACTGCGTGTTGACAGATTTCTATTTACGGTGCTATTTTTGTCTCGTTCTAACTTAAGTAGATTTAAACTGGTTTGAAAGGGACAAAATAATTCATTTTGATTGTAACGAATACTAACGAATTGTGGTTATGACTTGAAAAGTTTTTATTTATTTTATGGAATTATTGTGCAATCCAATCTATATTTTTGATTAATGCAGTTTATTTATTATTTACAAATTTAATTACGTGTTTACTTTTGTCTCGGATTGCCCTCAAAGGAAGAATTTATGGCGGATAATGTTTCTTCAAGGTATGTCCCCGATCGATATAGCTGTCTGTCCAGACGTTTAACTGCTGCTGAACTGCTCTTTAGAACTTCATTTTCAAGTGTACCTCACATTATTGCATATGATCATTTGTTATTACTGGTAGTAGGGTTATACATCGATTTAATGCGGATGCAACGTCGTGTTTACCTATACTTGACAATTCTTTGACCATAACGTTTTTTCGAATTTGATCTTCGAATATTAACGGATTCTGATTTCGAATGACGTATATCATATTCTTATTGGTGTTCTTTGTCAACAAGGGCCGAATATCGCACCTTTTTTTTGCAATAATTAGTTTATCTCTAACAATTTCATGTGGGCCAAATACGCATCACGCATTCCAATAATACTTAGATTATGCAATTGTCCGCCATTTTTTGTTATTCAATTTCTTATTGGATGATATGTATAGCCATGCAATGTTTGTTTCTTATCGCTATCAAGTATCAAGGTAAACTTAGATATACTTGAATGAGGTTACTAGACGTTGATTTTCCGGTTCATACATAATTGACACGTACATCGTATTTACACTAACGTTTGACCGTGATTATACTCATGCATTTTTCGATGCAATGCATTATGAACCTTATTGCTTTGGTCCTGAGTATATTATGTATCTTGTATTAAGTGCCCCGTTAACGTTAGTGCTGTACCCCATGCGTTGATTACGCAAAAATGGCTATTCTTCATTTATCTAATAATAATATAAGGATTACTACACTTTTTAATAATAGATTGGATATAAAAACTGTGATCCTTTCCAAACTAGTTTTTCCATAGTGAAAGTAAGGCTGGATTGTGTCATGTATATATAAAAAGTGGTAGTCACGCAAAAATCTATGGATAGTTGAAAGAACGGGTCTGTTCGACCGAGTCACATAAAAAATCGATCTGAGCAATCTGAGCGCTTTGTTCGATGAGTGAGTTACTCGTAGTTCAATGTGATGTTTTACTTGTAGGATATTAGTATTCGCGTGAATAGCGATCACCGTATATAAGGTGTAAATCTTACCAAACACACTATTCCCACATTATTTGGGCTGGATCGCAAATTACAACTGTGTCCTCACTTGGCTGTGTTAGAATAAAACAAACTTATGTGACAATATCAGCCCAGCGGCGGCCTTAGGGGGTGGCGAACGGGGCAATCGCCCGGGGCCTCGCTCTTGCAAGGGCCTCGCGCAAGCAAATAAAAAAAATATAGATTTTTAGCTATATTTTGATCCTTTATTATTTATTTAGGTTATAACATAGCGGTAAATTAAAATAATGTTAGTTAACTAATTCATTCATTCAAAACATAATTGGAAAATTAATTATGTACTACTTGCTTGAATAACGCGCCTCGAATACTTTTCAAAAAGGACAAAAGGCCTCGCAAAGACCTGCCTCCCGGAGCCTAGCAATGGGTAAGGCCGCCTCTGCATCAGCCCATTGATACGTTTCACAGCTGGAGGGTTAGGTTAGAGGGGTCCAACGCGCTGGCCTAGTGTGGTTTTGTAGTCTGCGGTTACCTATTTAAATTGCTAGTAAGGATTCTTAGGTATGCATTTTTTCTCAGGATCATTTAGGAATATGCTTGGGATTTGAACCGCCGACAGTGGTGTTGGTGTCGTTAGTTTGTGCGCCAAACCCTCAAGGCCATTACACACTTTACACTCATTAAGCTGAACTTTTCAACTGTTGACTGCCTCGTGGTCTCGCGGTACAAGTACATATGTGCCGTGCGATCTAAAGGTCCTGGGTTCGATCCCCAGTGTTTTTCCATTAGGAAATTCTCAGTAGCAGCACGGAGTCTGGAAATATGCCCGAAAACGGCAACGGCTCGCCCCCTTTTACGTGGGACTCATAATACATACCTGGCAAACGTTGGTACTACTTAATACAGGCGTCAGGTTATGTATGTATGTAAGAAGAACTATTTTTTATTTAAAATCACGCTTGTATCTCCAGAGATGAATTTTTACATCCACGTTTCGCATGCTTAATTTAAAGCAGCACTTAAATGGCGGCAAGCATATTGCCGTTTATTGGGCAGTAGTTAAACACGAATGTTATGTTAAGAATGAGTTCTGACAGAAAAAGTATACCAAGCAGACTGGAAAAGATTTACGTCCAATTTCAAATCGATCATAATGTTTTTTCAGCATATTATTTTATGGAATTTGCGATTGTTAATAAACTAAAATGTATATTTATTCTAATGTATAAATGCGAACGTGACTCTGACTATAACCATTTCATGCGAAAATCACTTGACCAATTTAAATGATTTTTGGTATGAAGATAAACGGGACATTTGGAAAGGACTAAGCTAATTATTTTTATAAATTTGCGCCCTGGCTAAGCTGAGCCCTATCGCTAGTATGCTATATTCTTTTGCAAATGTCGCCAAGTACAGCCTTGGTTTGTGAAGATTATAATTTGATGTGATGCCATTAACTTGGCACGGTTGACGCTCCTCGGCAATATGATTGATGTTGTAAAAAGCGCATTACTTGATAGAAACTGCTTCAAAAAATGGCTTAGGGAAAAATGTCTATTTACAGAATGCCATTACGGCCTGTGATTGCAGATTAACAGACTTAAAAAATAAGGAGTTTTAGATTTAGTTCGTTCCTTTTTAGGGTTCTGTAGTTTACGTCTCGGAACCCTTATACATATGTAGTTTCGTCATGTCCGCCCTTCCGTCCGTCCTCGGTTTATCATCCAAACGATTCGTGCTAGAAAGATGATTTGCATGGATATGTGTAATTGTATTACCACGTCGACAAAGTGCTAAAACAAAATTACGAAAAAAAAATTTTTTACCTCCCTTACACGTAATTGGGGATGTTTTTTTTTCTGGCGGGAAGCAGAGCCATAATCAGCTTTCCCCTCGAGAAAAAAAAGACATAGAGGATTTTAGAAACACACCCACGTTTTTCAAGATGTTTTTTAATTTCCAGGCCCATTCTGCTATTGAGAGTTTCCTAATGAAAAATTAAATAGCACACTTTATCTAACTTGGGAATCGTAGCTAGTAGATAAAGAGAGATTGCAGTGATGGCCTCGAGGTTTAGGCGCGCGGTCGAGAATTTCGGCGGTCGCAGGTTCAAACCCCAGGCACACACCTCTGACTTTTCGAAGTTATGTGTGTATTCACAATGAATTATCACTTGCTTTAACGGTGAAGGAAAACATCGTGATAAAACCTGCACACCTAAAAAGTTCTTAGGAATTTCTTAGGTGTGTAGTCCGCCAACCCGCACTAGGCCAGCGTGGTGGACTAAGGCCTAAACCCTCTCAGTTGTAGAGGTGGCCCGTGCCCAGCAGTGGGACGTATTTGGGCTGATGATGAAGATAAAGAGGTCCCCGCTTTATCAAAATCGTACCACTGGACCAACGAGGCAGTCTCAATGTGTGAATCTTAATGTAGGGTACAAATTGTGTGTCGACTCCTGAAAAACAATTATAAATGCTACAACTAGGCTTCGGAATCTTACTTTGTAATGTTAGTGATGGAATACTCACTGTCCACCCTACGGGGTTGCAGGCGTGGGTGTATGCACATACTCTTTTATTTATTTTTCGAGCCTTCGAAAACGTGCCACGTTGTCTACTACTGACCAAATAAGTTTTTGAGTGGATGAATATATTATCCCATTGTTGTTTTGAAACTAATGATGGCCTTGAAGTTTGGGCGCAGCGGTCGAGACAAAATCTCGGCGGTCGCGGGTTCAAAGCCCAGGCACACGCCTAATGACCTAACCTATGACTTTTTGAAGTTACGTGTGTATTCACAATCAAATATCACGTACACGGTGAAGTATAACATCTTAAGGAAATCGGCACACCAAAAAATTTTTTTTTTGGATTTTCTTAGGTGTGTAGTTAACCAACCTGTACTAGGCCAGCGTGGTGGAATAAGGCCTATAGCCTCTCAGTCTCAGTTGTAAAGGAGGCCCGTGCCTAGCAGTGGGACGTATATGGTCTGATGATGATTACGTTGATGGCGGCCTCGAAAAATTCGCCGTGAGCGATAAGGCTGCCATTTATAATTTCTTAGAATTTATACCCTTGTTAAAAATAAAGAGTTATAAATAAATAATATTTGTTGCAGCATGGAGGAAGGCAGGACCAAGTCTTACGTACAGAAACAGATTGAGCGTCTAAAGGCATTGCGGTTGAAAATCGCCAAGGAAGAAAAATATGAAGACGACCCAGAATCCTATGTATTCGTCAAAGATGAGTGAGTAGCATTATAAATCATACATGAACTTACGCCTATATTCTCTGACGGATAGGCAGTGGTCCATTTTTGCACCCATATTTAAAATTAAATGTGTATTAGTCAGCATTTTGAATTATAATGAAGCGTTACGACGGATTTTTAAGCATTAAGAAGTTTGGATCAATTTTAATCTCATTACTTGATGGCTTATTTATGATTTCATTATTTATATTTCCGCAAAAACTTGAAGTGTTTCATTGGGATGTTACTCTATAAAAACATTTTTGAAATAGCAATTAAATCCTAGTATAATTCGATATCAAACGACCCAAGCGCAATTGCGCATATCGATCAATTATATCTCTTGATATTCCTTATTTATTAAAACTTCTTTTATTATTGCATACAATATTTTTTTAAATTTAATAACTTATTAAAATAATAAAAATTAAAGCAACAAATCAATATAATTATAATTATTGTTTCACAATATTTTTTGCCATAATTTTGGTAACAATGTATTTTTTTATTATAACATTATTAAAATAACGGAAAATGTACACAAATCAATTAAACCACCTTATTAAACTGTTAAAACACTAATTGTAAGATCAACTCGCATAAAAAATGATTATTTAATAATCGACTAAAACGAAAAAATGAAATCCTGTTTTTTTTCTTTTTTAAATCTCCGCACCGAGGCATTGAAGTTGCCTCGCCTTGGCGGCACATGAGTTTAAATAAAAACACGGAGATAATGATCAATACGGGGCTCGGAACTGGTAATGTTGCTAGACCGGCCGACTACGGGGCAGCCCTCGATACAACACTAAATACATACATTCCATTCGCGATGTATTACTTTGGAAACTTTTGTGAGTCGAAAAGAGGTGCGTAGAATGGAGTTTCTAGCGAAAGGATACTAATGCGGCCTTGATGTACAATATGAAAAGCAAGATAGCAATAGGGTAGCAGTCTTTTTTTTTTTTTTTTTTTTTTTTTATTCTGGCACGGCAAAGTGACCCCATTGCACCTGATGGTAAGCGCAATGGAGTCCAGAAAAAGTGCCGACCAGCGAGAGATGATGGTCTCCCGTTGGTCGACACAATCATGCCGGCCGAATACCTCTTCACCTTATTGTGAAGAAGTTTGGGGGACTATCAATCATGGCGATCAAAGGACCGACCGCGACAAACCGGCCAAAAAAATTGCCGGCACGGTCATCCTTTCACCATGATTGAAGCCCCCCCGAAAACCGGATATACACTGGCTGATCCCGGAACGCGGCACACTTGCATGTGCCACTATGGCGGGTTTTACGCCCTGTGTACGGTGGTCGCCATCCGGGCGGATACGAATATCCTACCAGAAGGGGCCCCTGATTATTGCGGATAGTATTCGTATTCGTAATAGATAGAAACCATTGTAAATAAGGTGTTAGGTGTTAACCTCTGTAGAGAATTGAGGAGACCCGTGCCCAGTAGTGCATGGGCTGGTATACAGAAGGTGTAAAACCCGCAATAGAATTTTTTATTTCCTTCCAGTCCCGTAGGTTGTCTAAAAGAGAGCGCAGATAGCGATAAGACCGCCGATGTAGCTATTTCTTATTGTCATAGTTATTTATCTGTTGTATATACTATACATGTTGTTGATACTTGTAAAGTGTACAAGAAAGTATATTAATAAAAAATATTAAATAGCCCCTGTCCCGGACTGCTCTCACCATAACGTCCTTAAAATATGGCGTGCCAGTATCAGGCCTGGTTTGTTTATGAATACGTCGCATCTTCAGTCTCTGCTTTTGATCACTTATAACTTTGCTTTGTAAAGAATCAAATGATTACAAATGTTGTATGTTTGTCACTGAAACTGGGAAATTCTTTAGTATCTTGCAATGCGCTTTCTCGAGTATTCTTAGGTCCTTTGAGCAAGCAACCATTATTCAACATTTCGCATGCTAGTCATGATCAACTAAATGTATACATGATTTTACCACGAGGCCCTGCCTGAAATAGCAATAATTACACATTTTATTTCATTGTTTTATGAAGTCGTAATATTTATTTATAAAAAAAGCTAACTCAAGTGGTAAAGTATATATAATTTTTTCCGCGTGTGTTCACATGTTTTCGCATAACCTCTACGTTTCGCCCGATCAGCTGATACAAAGCAAATATGGCCGCCCGACCGGTGTCCGAACTTTGCAAGTTCGACTTTATTGTATAAGGACTTTATAAAAAAAAAGTTATAAGGTTTAAAGTAGTTTTCATAACGTATAGGTTATGGATGCCTACATTAAACTTCGAATATTAACTATGGAATTCAAGGGTCACTACGATTGCCCCTGGTTGCAGGAAAGGGACAAACACGCCCAGTGTTGACAGCGGCAACGTATTTCCCATATTATCGGGTTATTTTATTGCGGAATTGCGAACATACAGATTTCTATAAAAAGAGAGTAGGAATAACATAGTTATGTATGTAAGTATAAAATATTTGTTTCGTAAAATAACAAAACTATATATTGGCCATATTTGAATATGCAAGCAGTGACATAACTATTTCTGACATTTCATGGTTATAATTTGTATTTATTATGATTTGCTAGTGTTCACCATGCTTATTAAATTGAAATATAAATACTGTTTTTACTATATAAACTTACATTCTTTACTTTTTTGGGTTCTAAGCTCCAAAAATATTATAATTGACCGCCCTTTGTTGCGCATATACCTACTATATAAGAATTTTATTTTATTTCTGTTGTGATGTCGAGAATTTCGGCGGTCGCAGGTTCAAACCCCAGGCACACACCTCTGACTTTTCGATGTTATGTGTGTATTCACAATGAATTACGTATATGGGCTGATGATGATGATGATGATTATGTCTAATAATAAATAAAATTATATTAAATATAAGTACGTGCATTTATGTGCTTTGTATCTGAAGATTTTTGGTTTTCAAAGCTCGGCGATTGTAATTTTTTTGGGTAAATTAGAGTGTTTGTTTGCTAGCAACCCCACTCATGCCGGTTCCCGCCTCGCCGGCGTGTATCTTGTTGCGTGCAGTCAGTCCGGCTTCGCGCGCGTTACGGCCGAGATTCATCGCGTCATTGCTTTTTCGGAATTTCAAAAAAAAGTAGTCTATGCCAATTGTTTCCGCGGCAAATGGAGGTTGTTTAACAAAAATAAAGTGCCAATGTCCCGTAACGATGGTTGTTACGTTAAACGGGAAAAGTGATTTTATTTCGTTTGTAAAGCTAATTTAGTGTGTAAGCGATGCAATATCAAAATGAAGATGATGATTTTCAATATCGGATTTTTGGCGAATCCTTCAACTTTCCTTTGGAGAACAGTTTGAACGTCGGTCGTCGGAAAAAGTAAGTAGTTTGTCTACCGCCATAATTTTTTTTTATTATTCTTTCGTCTGATGTTCTAAATTTAAGGGATGGGATTATTATCCTTTGTATCAAAAGAAATTGCTATCAGTATTGTACAATATTCCCTATTGTAAGTTTGTTTTTAAGTAGCCTCCATTTTGTAACTGCTGGACCTGTTTTGATGCATTTTGTTAAAATATAGTCTAGTATAATTAGTAGTATAATTAAGGCATAAATAGCTTGTATAATCGTAGTTTGCATTGTATTTGTATAACTTCATTAATCACTTAAGAGCTATTGTTTTTTTAAAGTTATAATTTTAATTTTATTAACTACCTCGTGGTCTTGCGGCACATGTGTGCGCCCAGCGATCTAAAGGTCCCGGGTTCGATCCTCGGGTCGGGCAAGTGTTATTGGGCTTTTCCATTAGGTAATTCTCAATAGCAGCATGGAGTCTTCAAATGTGTCCGAAAAACCGCCATAGGCTCGCCCCTGTTACGTGGGACTGCTACGCACCTAGCGAAATGTGGGTACAGAAATGCACCTCTGCCTATCTCTTCGGCGAATAAAGGCGTGAGGCATTTTATCGACATCTCGTATTATATTGTGATTTTTTCTAATCTCCTTTTACCCTTTTGGTCCTCACGTATCCAATGGAGATTTAGCGGTTATTCTACTTTCAGGACGGATGTAAAAAGTTGACACATTCTATTCGATTATGGCACAATATCTACAAATATATTTTAAAAACAAAACATTTAGGTACAGATACGATAAATTAAAACATTTGAATGTGATAGGTGAAATAATAAAAAAAAAATTGTTTATGATAACTGATATCTTACACGATTCATTTGTAAATTAAAATATTTTTATAATCGCCTAAATAAAGTTATTTAATCATTCGCGATATGACTGGGTACAATATAAAATAAGTCCTGTGAACTAAGATTGACTGATGTACAAAAAATGACGGAAGTGTCAAAGCTCGGCGAATCTAGGAAACGCCATTTACGTCGAGCTTATGGTTTGATAACACGATATAATATGTATGTCTACCTTTTCCTTAATAATCGTGAAACTTGTGTATAAGGTATGGTAGGGAAACCCATGGGATAAAAAAAAAACATTTATCATCTTAATTTTATAAATGTCAAAGTTTATAAATTATAACATATTTCAATCGAGCGAATACGGTTGAATAGATTTAGATGAAATTCGACAAACCATTTGTTTATCACCTGGATTAGTAGGTACAATACTTGTTATCCGTGAAACATGTTAGGTTCTTGAGGGATTGTAAGCAAACTAACACCCTGACCCTTATTTCGTACAAGATATTATATATTACCAAGACAAGGTATTACTGTTAGCAGATGGACTTAATTTATCGCCATTTATTTGTTATCTCAACCTCTTTATATTCATATAATTACACAATATTAACACATAACTATTACACGTCACACAATATAATATCTATACTAATATATAAAGCTGAAGAGTTTGTTTGTTTGTTTGTTTGTTTGTTTGTTTGGTTGAACGCGCTAATCTCAGGAACTACTGGTCCGATTTAAAAAATTCTTTCAGTGTTAGAAAGCCCATTTATCGAGGAAGGCTATAGGCTATATAACATCACGCTACGACTAATAGGAGCGGAGCAACAATAAATTATGTTTCAAAATCGGGGGATTTTTTTCCTTTTGAGAACTTCCGCTGCGTGCGCTGCGGAAACGGTTAAAGTTTCGCTAAAATAATGTATGACAGAATTGTTCCCCTTTAAAAGTTCTAAAAAAAAGTCCTCGACAGCATATGTCTATCTTTTAAGGTTGGCTCACTATAACCTTTTTTATGCTAACCAAATTTGTTCTGAAATAAACCATTATTTGTAAATGGTGTTTTCATAAATACGATATTAATCCTTATCCAAATAAATACGTTATTCATCACAAGTATTTAATTTAAAAGAAATTTGCTCTTTACATCATTTGATTTCAATGAGTATCTTAGAAGATATCGCAGTTTTAAAATAACACCGCAGCGAAAAAATGATAAAGCGCGCAATGATGTGCAAGGCGCCGGCCGGCCGGTGCGCGGCGGCACACGTTTCACGTCTATTTGACCGATTTGAATGCTTTTTGGTATGGACATAAATGGGACTCTGTGGAGTAAAATAGACTACAAATTATTTTCTTTCTGAACCCAACCATGTAGTCTACGCGGACGGAGTCGCGAGCAAAAGCTAGTATACAATAAATAAATAAATACACCCAACAGTCACATACATAGTTCTGACCCCACACTAGGATACAAGTCCTGTGTCGTGGGTATCAGAGACTACGAGAGACTTTTCGGTCTCACAAACACCCAGACCAGAAACAAATATTTGTGGATCACACAAACATTTGTCTCGGTGCGGGGATCGAACCCGCGGCCTCTCGTTTTGCAAGCTGGTGTCTAGCCATCTGCGCCACGGGGCTGTCAACAATAACACTATGGTACATAATCTAGGTCTGTTCAACCGAAGACTTGATACAGCTATCGACTCCTGCTAGCACTGAACGTGCTTATATAGATACCGCCCTACTATAACGTGACAATAACATCTCAAACTACCGACGAACATTTTATCAATTACTATTTATCTACCCTTAAATAGTTAAGGCGACAACATATTCATTTATTTATAATTCATTTTTATTATATATATATTATTTTTAATTCATTTATTTTTATTTGTACACCATATAAAAATTATCAAAAATATGATTAAAAACTAAACAAATAAAATAGAGTGTAACAAATGGCGGTCTTATCGGTGTATGCAATTCCTTCCAGACAACCGTTAGATGGACTGGAATGAATAGGAATATAGCGGGTGGTCTCGTTATTATACATATATAAGTGACGCTTAGTTCGGCAATATATATAGTATTATTTTTCCTACCGACTTATTAAATACCGGAAATACACCTACTAAATATTGTCTATGATCTCCAATTACTATCAGGTGATCCATCTGCTCTATGGTAATATTAATGCTAAATAAATCTATGTCATAACGATAGGGAAACCCAAGGAAGCGATAATTCAGACATGAATAATTTATTATTAACAATTGCTGAATTTGAATTAACGATGCTGGACGGAGCGAACTCCGCGTGCTTTCGGAGACCTTGAATTGCTAATACCAAGGTCCCACGTTCGATGCTCGGCCTTCGTGTGGGCGGTCCAGACACGCATGCCCCTATGAAGTCATTGCTTTAACGTAAATGCATCACTTGAGATTATTATAATGAGCTTACTGGTTTAATATATGATTTATGGGTTACAATTATTATTATCATTATTTCTTTTATATGCGTTTTAGTGATGGCCTCGAAGTATATTAGGCGCGTGGTTGAGAATCTCGGCGGTCGCGGGTTCAAACCCCAGGCACACGCCTCTGACTTTTCCAAGTTAAGTGTGTATTCATAATGAATTATCACTTACTTTAACGGTGAAGAAAAACATCGTGATGAAACCTGCACACCTAAAAGTTCTTACGAATTTCTTAGGTGTGTAGTCCGCCAACCCGCACTAGGCCAGCGTTGTGGACTAAGGTCTAAACCCTCTCAATGGTAGAGGAGGTCCGTTTCCAGCAGTGGGACGTATATGGGCTGATGATGATGAATTTGTAAGTAGTGCCAACCTAGCTTTATGATGGCATAATTGGATTGGCACTGCACTTTCAAATGCCAGTGCGATCACTTCGACTTACTTGTAAAAAATACCTCTACAATCGTATCGCTCTCTCCCCTAATGAATTTAACAAAAAAGTGGCGAAGAATATATTCTCAATGTATAGTGAAGGTTTTCTTTTAGTTCTATCGATTTAAAATACACTTGTTTAAAATACCTGTAGTGGTATTTACTCTTTTCTTCAAAGCTGCTGTGGTGTATTGTGAGTGCCCCCGTTGTCCGGTATAAATATCGTTCGTGAAATCGAAAGATTCGGGAATTGACTTTCGGATCGAGCAAATTGTTAGCGTGGTTTGGATTGGAACGGCCTAATTGATTTGATTGGAGAAAGGTGATCATAGCAGTTTCCTACCAATAGATACTCTTAGGACCGCACTGCACTTAATACCAAATGCGGTATTGTCACCTCACTGTGACAGAAAAACTATTTGTTCATACCAATCAAGGAAGTGCTGAATTAGCATATTATTGTATTTTTTAGGCTGACTAAAACTTGCATAATCATCAGACTCATCAATCAATTGTTAAGTATAAAAGGAATGATGCTTACAAAGTTTGCAAAAACTTGATCGATTGAACAATGGTATTTGATATTTATCATCTTATTCGTAAACTTTGACTGCGTCTTGATCACGCGAAGAACGCGCCTTTAGTACTTTAGTCCCCAGTTTGATTCCCTAGTAGGGCTAAGTGAATTTAATTTTTTTTTAAGTTGTTAGGGCTCTCATTTCTTTTTTTTTCTGATGGAATTCGTAATTTTACACTATTTTTCTAATAATTTTTATTTTTACGCCGTAAAAAATGTTAAGGAGATTTTAATGTATTTTTTTCAGATTGATAATTTTTGTCGACTAAGGAAGAGCATTATAATCCGACTTCATATATCGCGAAAAAAAATTACTAAAATAAAAAATTTTTTCTTAATGTAAATACTAAGAACTTAATTTTATACATTTCATCAAAAAATCCAATGTTTTCTATGCTTGGGAAGTAATGGGTAAAATTTATGAAGTTCTCAGTAGCAGCATAGAGTTTGGAAATGTTCTCGAGAATTGGCAAGGTTCTCCCCCAATTACGAGTGTATATTGGCGATATTGGGTAGATAATTTGGCTAAACGTGGGTGCAGATATGAATCTCTACTTTTTTTTTAAAAAAAATTATACTGGCACGGCAAAGTGACTCCACTGTACCTGATGGTAAGCACAGTGGAGTCCAAAAAATTAATACCGACCAGCGAGAAACGATATGGTCACCCTTCCACTTCCACCCTTTGATGTACATACATTGAGCGTATCTATCTGTATATGTTTTAAATAAAATAAATGACCTTTACACTAGTGTTAAAAGCTTACTAAATTTGCGAGGCCTCTTTATATTTTTTTTTTAAATCGCCAGCTGTTTGTGACCTCTCATGGTCTTTACTGTCATCGAACAGGTATATGTGAATTATGACGTCAGAGATATTGTGTCTTAATTGATTTAATTGTCTGCATTAGCTAGACAGAGCTCTTGTTATGAATGATGTATGAATTAGTTAGTTACTTTTTGGTTTCATGACTAAACCGCTGAACTGAATGAATTAAGTGCCTATAGCTTAGAAATTAACCTAGAAACTATTTAAGCTTACTTTTATGTCTTATGAATCAAAACTGATCGATTACAAGTCAAAGCAATCATAACAATTTCTCATTTGATCTATTCCTGTTTTTATCTTATTTATAATTTTTTGTATTCCAACGCGAGTGAAAGCCAGTTCCCATTCATTTCTTCAACTCTTTAAGCGATAGCCTCTTGTACTCTCGAACTTGAAACTTGTTATAACACAAACAACTGGGTGCATTGACCATACCAACCCTAAGGTAAGCGTCCGATGCACTAAGGGTGCCACCCCCGTTGTATTTAATTGGCTCACGTGTACCGGCAGATGGCCGCCAAGGTGCGCCTCAGTGATGCCCTTTTGTTATCGATTATATTTTATCGATGTTACGGCGCTGATATAGGTTTTATGTGTTTTTCATAAGATAACACGAAGGTCTTATATTATTTGTCTTTAACACCTTTTAGGTCTTAAGCCTTCAACATTTTATAATAATCACATCCTACACCAGTATATCAACTAAAGCTTATCGGTTGGCTTCGGGAATTTTGGTCCGGAATGATATACAACAGGGGGAGAATTGCCCAAATATGGTCTCCTAAAAATTATGAACAGCAGAGATGTCCTCCTCTTCACCCATTTTGCCGTGGACAGTTGCTTATTTCAAATTCTTTCTGATTAATTTCAGTGAGAGTAATGATTAGGTGGGTCATTGAGTTTCACGCCTGAATGTCATTTTTGTGCCACTCTCGATCCTCGTGTACAGTAGCGGTAGTGTAGTAAGGATAGCCTTTACCTAATTCGAAAAAGTCTTCCTTATTTGATACCCTCAAATCGATAAATTGTGTATACGATATCGATTTCAATTAGTTTCTAAACATTCACATCGATCATAATATAATTATCGATCAATAGGTATATCAATATATTATAATGACTATTATCATGGATTGCGTATCGATATCGATACGATCGATACACATGCAATGCCTCGATATTTACAATTACTTGGTCATAGAAGGGCCGTGACTTTCACACGATAGGAAAAAACGCTGTTAATATATAATTATTTTGAGAGCGACGGTGACATGTAATTACCGTGAGCTCTTTCTATTGATATGTAATTAAATTAAGAACTAAGTGTTCAAACTTGTCTTTAGGTTGTCAAGTTTACGGTTTTACAAGTCGCAACTTGTATTCGAAAATGAGCTGGCTGTTTGTTTTCTTTTATGAAGGGGCTTCGCAGTTGGTTAGTCAGCTTGCGAAACGAGAGGCCGCGAGTTCGATCCCCGCACCGAGACTGGTTGTGTGATCCACAAATATTTGTTTCGGGTCTGGGTGTTTGTGAGACCGAAGTCACTCGTAGTTTCCGATACCCACGACACAAGACGTCGTGTATCTTGTAGTGTGGGGTCAGAACTATGTATGTGACTGTTGGTTGTATTTATTTATTAAGTTCACCCACATTACAAGATATTAGTGGTTTTATTTATACGCCACTCGCCTTTAACGCCTTTGGGCAGTGGGGCTTAGGGTCTTTTCACTAGGCTTGTGTAGTTCGTGAACGAACTAGGTCGTAAGAGCGCTCCTACAGACGAACTACGCGAACTAGTTCCCTCATTCACCACTTCGTAGTTCGTTAGTTCGGCAGAATGAACGAGATTTGCGTCAACTGAACTAAGATCGTAACGCAGTACGCACTATACATACTCCCGTTCGCTCACCGCTCATGCGCAAAGCGATGATGTTGACAACTTTTAAAAAAATAAAAAAATGGTGATTATCAGTTGATTACTTTTGTTTTATTACTTTGTGTCATGTGTTATTCTGTCAAGGGACAGAATTATCTAAGTATGTGTAGGTTATCGTTGATTATTTTCTAAACTTATTAAAAATATAAAAAAGGCGAAAAATATAAAAGGTTATTTTATTGTACCAATTAACCTTGGGTATTATTTACAATAATTATATACATTTTATGAATATTCATTAATTAAGAGGTGTACCTAATGCTGTTTTTAGAGGTTAAAAGCACAGCATTTCATATCCATAAATATTATCGCATGCAGCAGAAACCGTATTAAAACGAGCGAACGTGTGATCGGTCTAATTTGAGCTAGGAACTAAGGAACTAACGAACTAGACAAACGAACTAGTTCGTTTAGGAGCGGCGACCTAAAGTGAGCGATCTCAGTTGTGAACTAGTATGCCCAAGCCTACTTTTCACTCTTTATAACATTGAAATTATGATATACATAATTATGTAGAATAATTTCGGAGCATGCTCTGAATGTCTCTAATAAAAATATTCAACAAGAAAAATACTCAATTCCATTGTAACTTTTTACTGTAGATAGGAACATTTTAAGATGTTGTTTGAAATAAGATTACCTTCGACTCCCGGATGAGAAACAGCTGACATCACTGTCACTGTAGCAACTTGGTAATAATATTTAAAATACCACAAGGCGACTGATTTTTTTTTCACAAAAAGACATTCAATAGACCAGCTGGGCTCAAAGAAATTGTATAAACTTACAAGGGGTGCCCGGGGTGGAGGGTGCCTATTATGTCTCGAAGTCGAACAATGTCGCCTAGCTCCTTTGTATGAAGGAATAGATTTTTTTCGCATCATGAATAACTGGTAAGGTCTTGTGTCAGAGTTCATCAAGGAATTTTGCGAAATGTCCGATGTTTGTGTTATATTGATTTGTGACAGATGTGTAGCAGGACAAATGTTTTGGGGGCTTTTTTGAAGTCTACATGAAATTTATTTGGATGAAGATTTTTCTTGTTAAAAATATAATTCAATGTAGATTGTGTTTGTGTCATGTCGCGACTTGCACACCCCTCTCAAACATAAGCACTTGGGCAAACAGAAATGGATTATGATTCAATTGAGTTTTTTGAGCTTATGTTGCAAAGGACATGATTTAGAGTCTTGGAGAAAAGGAAATACAAATTAAAAAGCTTTAGGTAATTTGGATTATCCAGATGTAAAATCCGAGATCAACAAATAATTTAATTTGCTGAGATAATCTTTATCACAGTAATGTATTTTTTTTCCTTTCAAATTTTTTATTTGATGTACCCTCGAGGTTTACGCACGCGGTCGAGAATCTCGACGGTCGCGAGTTCAAACTTCACACACCTCTGACTTTTCGAAGTTATGTTTGTATTCACGATAAATTATATATCACTTACTTTAACTTTGAAGGAAAACAGCGTGAGAAAACCTGCATGCATAACATTTGTTAAGAAATTCTTAGGTGTGTAGTCGCCAACCCGCAATAGGCCAGTGTGGTGGACTAAGGCTTAAATCCTCTCAGTTGTAGAGGAGGGCCTTGCCTAACAGTGGGACGTATATGGGCTGATGACGTAATGTGTACAAGCACATTACGATTAAAAAAGAGCGAATTTAATCAAATAGAAACCTACATCGCCTGGGGAATTGAGATTTGAAGGAGGGCAAGTCGAATTATCGATAAAATATAAAAGTTTAACAATAAAAAGGAATAGGGGTCCTTTTCTTTTCTTCTAAATCCGTGGCAGTGTGGGCGTGTGGTATTGTTTGGCGCGTGCGAACGTTCAAGCTGCGCACGAAATTAATATGCATCGGAGATATTCGACTTTCATTCGTATAAGTTTTTTTCCTATTGTCAACCTCACTATTCGACGAAAAGCATATGTGGTATACTACCGGATTTGGCTTTATGAGAATTGGCATTCAATACATGTACAAGTAAGTAGATGTTTTACATCAGTTATGTGGCATGGCTCAATTTGTCCTTTTTTGCATAAGGCATCATAAATATGGTTAGTAGAATAATAATAACAGTTTATTTGAAATGGAAAGAATAAAATTAAGAAACAGAATAAGCGTTCATGCCTGCAAAGGTATTCTAACTGTGTCGCAGGCATCAACGAGAAATGAAATATAACGTTTTTTTTTCTATATGTTTTAAATTGTAATTATATGAAATTTTAAACATATTTGACGAAACTTAGACGTGAAAATTTTATTTACCTATCGTTATTGCCTTGGGCATATAGACGTTAGTGTATGACGTACTTTACTCAGTTATAAGTAACGCAATTAGCAATAAGTTTAGTTTTTATGTTTTTTTTTGTCTTTTGTTGTTCGGTAAGTTATTTAATTATACCTATACATATTTACATATCCTTGCGTGACTAATGACAAGGTGGTATGTGTCCCCGAGCTTCGTGCCTAAGTCCACCCCTGACTTGGATCCCCGGCGCGTGCGCAATGCCAAGCTGCGTTGACAATTATATATGCACCGAAGATAGTCGAGTTTTATTCAAATGAGCTTTTTGCTAGCGTGCGTCAGCTTTCGTAGAAGCCCAAGGAACTGTGGAATGCAGCCATTCCGTTTTATGTTACATTCAATGAAAAGTACATTGTTGCGGATTGGATGTTATATAATCAAATAGTTATATATTTTTAATAATTTATTTTTTACTGTATTCCCATCATCATCAGCCCATATACGTCCCACGGGCACGGGGCTCCATCACAACTGAGATAGTTTTGATCTTTGTCCACCACGCTGGCCTAGTGCGGATTGGCGGACTACACACCTAAGAAGTTCCTAAGAACTTTTAGGTGTGCAGGTTTCCTCACGATGTTTTCCTTCACCGTTAAAGTAAGTGATAATTCATTATGAATACTTAGTTTACTGGATTCTACCAGTGTTTTCTTTTTGTTAATTCTAGATTTTGTCAAACGATATTATATGGTAGAAGCATAATATGTAATTAATTTTTTAAGAGTCATATATAGAGAGAGGTACACAAGTAACAAATTAATAAATTTTCGAATTTTAATATTAGACTTAAAATGCCGACCTTCCATATGCTTGTCAGCTACTATCATTTTAAATGTTATATTTGCACTGAAATTTTACATAGAAAAATAATACAGTAGAATATTTTATATGTATTATATCATTTTTCAAATACATAGAACAAAATTGCGCTATTAATGAGACAGGAAAAACGGAAATACATTGCAATACTATTCTGATAATTTTAATGATATAAATAAATGGATCATTAGAACCATTACATGATTATAGTTAATTGTGTCATATTATCTTTGCAGGTGCTTACAGAGGAAATAAATAGCGCATTAAATTATATTACTTAGCGAATGTAGTAAAATCGAGGTGCTTTTGATCACCAGCTGTTAAAGTATTTTTATGTTCAAATTACTTATATACCACTAATAGTCACGCATATCAGACCTCACAGATAGATAAGGTTTATACTTGTAGTATATACTTGCTGTGGGGCCCAGCTCCATCTAGGCGCAATTTTGTGAAATTAAGTACCCTATGTCCCTTCCGAAGGCCCTATTTCCATACAAAAAATCATTTAAATATACACAGATAGGACATACATACATAACTTCACTCGTGCCGACTGCCTCGCAACCCGCACTAGGCCAGCCTTGTGGACTAAGGCCTAAACCCTCTCAATAGTATAGGAGGCCCGTGCCCAGCAGTGGGACATTTACGCTTTCATTTACATTTACATGACGATTATTAACGTTAGTAATTTAAATATTATCTAAACATGCTTTGTCTCGTTTCCTCTAACGTCACATGTCAATCAATAGAACAGGCCAAAGCATGATGAAATAGAAATTTAATTAACTGACGTCTATAAGCAAAGCCCTTAATATAAGAAAGCTGTCCTCTAGTAAAAATAGAACGACTGGCAAAAAGGAAGGAGAAGAAATTGAGGCTCAAAAACTTTATGCAAAGCCACTTCTTACCGTCTGTTTTCAGGTTTTAGAATCTTTATGGGTGGCGATGCCTCCAACAGGTGACCCAGTCAATTGTAGTAAACGTGACGTCATTAAGCATTACATTAAACCGCACTCGTAAAAACACCTTTGTAAAATGCGGGTAGAACGTAATAATAGTTACCCGTATGTGTTAGATAATTTCACACTTATTTTAGCATTTTTACATTTATAGGGGTTTTTAGTTTGGTAAGTCAATGTGTAAGTCTGCGGTCAAAATGGGTTTAACCCATTCCTCCCCACTGTCCTATTTTTGGTACACTATATTCAAAATTTTTTTTAGTTGTTAGGGATCTTATTTTATTGTTTCTGATGAAATTCGTGATTTTACACGATTTTATTTTATTTTTTCGCTGTAAAAAATGTAAAGGTGATTTTAATGTCATTTTTAAAATAGATAATTTTTGTCGATTAAGGAAGAGCATTATGATCCGACTTCATGTATCGCGATTTTTTTTTACTATTTTTTGTTTGCTAATGTTATTTTTTCTTAATGTACTAAGAACTAAATTTATACATTTCATCAAAAACTTCCAATGTTTTTGATGCTTGTGAAGTAATGGTTTAAAACCATGAAATTTTGTTAATAGAATATTTATTAAATAATATCATCATCATCATCCCATATACGTCCGACTGATGGCCAAGGGCCTCCTCTACGACTTCCTGGGGTTAGGCCTTAGTCCACAACGCCAGCTTAGAATGGCCGACTACATACAAATGAAATAATAATATGACGTCACGAACTGGTATCATAGTATTAAACCTCTGCCTAACTATTCGGGTATGTAGGCGTGAAATTATGTACCATTTTAGGTGTGAAAGCATAACTAAGAAGCTCGTTTACGCATTTATTTTGTCATGAGATGTCCTTCAACCGGTCAAGCCAGCTTGAAGTAGTCACAATGTAGTTCTGCTTAATAGTTGTATAGGAAAGTTGTAATTTATGATCTTCCCCATTTACAGCATGTAAATACGGCTTAGTAGGCACTCGCAGCTCTCAACAGGTTTCGTCGATTGACGCAATTTCCGGCGAGCATATGGTTGTCGGCCTCTCAATCGTTTTTACGGCACTCTCGAGTCCTTTGTTGCGCCAAGTAATTTATTTTAATATGTAAGTTTTTTCTAATATTTTTAATAGGAAATTGCCTTTGTACAAAACTTGTTTGATAGTAACATTTTTGTCACACGACATCCGGTTTTTGTCATAAAATGTTCAATTTATCTTCGTATAAAGGTTACGTGTCGCGGAATTTTAAATGTTTTAGATTAACATTGTATTATATTTGTAACATTAACCCACTGTGTAGTTTAGTTTGTTGGTATCCGCCCGGATATAAGGTGTAAAAATCGCCACAGGTGTTCACATCGATTTCGATCTAGCCGAAATTGTATCGTGTGGTAGCATTACGAGTTCCGATAACTATAATCTCTCTTAATATAAATATGGCATTTTTACAACGCGTTTTCTTCCGAGTTTAGCTATTTTTCATGTTTTTTTAATAATTGTAGATAGATGTTATTATTGGATAATTTTTTACCGTGAGTATCTACTACCACAGATAAATGTTTAGGTTTTTATATAATTTTTGAGTATTATGTTGGGTATTCTAATTGACAAAGATCGGTGTTATTCGTCTCCTCTAAACTGATAATATATACTCTATACTGAGAATAGGCGATATATTGCTCCATTTGGAAAAACCAAAGACTTTTTGGACTCCATTCATCTCATAAGCCTTACAAAATGCCGAGTCTTTAAGAAAGCTAACATTGGCTGTAAATTCGCTTCATTTACAGCTCATCGAACCTCATTGAAGCAAAAGCAAAGCAAAGGCTCTATTGCAGCTCAGAAGAGTAAGGCTTTTGTCCATAATGCTTACCAAATACATATGACGGATACTTAATAAATTCTTTATCTTGTCTACAATTTTCCTCACACAACAGCTGAATAAGTTTAGAAGGGAAATAGACAATATTTTGTATAGGGACGAGTGTCGCCGCTTGTGTCACCTGTTCATTTCAAACAAAAATGAAAAGCTGCTATTGGTTGTCACACATTTATAAAAAATTTGATATTAACGCAACCCGATTTACTACGTAGCGGCTGTGTCAAACTCTAATCGCAGGTTCGGCACGCTCGGCATGCTGACATTTCCTTTCTAGTTTTATTCAACTGTTCTTTGGTTTTCCTATTTTCATCAATGTCAAGTTGGCATCCAAAACTTCACGTTTCTACGGCTAAAAAATCATGTAAACATTGATTAACATAAACTACAATTAAACATCCGAAGCAAGCTAGCCGTGTAAACTGGCGTATCCTGAACTAATTAAATGATAATGTGCCTAAAGACCGTGTCAGAGGATATAGCACGCGTGGGTACACGCTCCGATGGGGCTTTGGGATGGGTGGGAACTGGGTTAAATAGAGATAGGTTAGGGATTTCATGAAATAGATATAACCTCATGCCTTTATTCCCCGAAGGGGAAGGCAGGGGTGCATTGATGGACCCACATTTCGCCAGGTCCAACGTAATAAGGGGCTAGCCTATTACCGTTTTTCGGGCAAATATTCAAACTCCGTGTTGCTCTTGAGAATTTTCTATTAGAAAAACTATTGATAACACTGCCAAATCCGGGATCTTTAGATAGCACGGCACATAATTGTGGCGTGAAACCACGTAGCAGTCGAAATAGCTCAATATTAATACGGATAAGGTTAGGTTCAGGCGTCTGCTGCGGTTGAAAGGAGCTAGCATTTAGTCTTCCTTTTAGTCTTCTTCTGGTTGGTAGACAAAATATACCAAAGGAATTTCTTTTCATTTATACGATGATTGAGTTTTCTCACAATGATGTGATGTTGGTGACTGGATATACTTCGATCCAGATAACGATAAATGTATATGAGATATTAAAGCCGGTATCGTGACCCACGCTAGCTAGTGTGTTGCGTTTGAGGATCTGCCTGTGTATATCGTGTACTCGTTTATGGTTTCTTTTTGTATTTCAAATGAAGCACCTTTAATATAAGGCCAGTGCGGTCACCTTGATTAACCAGTAGTGAATTATTTCTGTCCTTATTTTGTGCGTGATAGATTTCTTAGTCTTTACTTCCAAAGTCCTGTAATCTGATGTTTATCAATCTCTATAGCCATTGCAATAGACTAAGGCTTAATTCTGAATTATAGCTAAAATATATAAAGAAGGCAAAAGAAGAAAAAATAGGGTAAACAACTTAATTATTGACGGTGTGCGAATGTATATTTCAAGCTCGGGTCACTGCGGACTACCATTCGGGACATGTGGGCCGCGTTACACGCTCGAGTGGCGGTACCGTCACTGTGGGAACTGAATTTGTTTATACAAACCCGCATTTGTTCCGAGTTTTTTGAATTTAACGAGGTAAATAAGCATTTTTGATATAGGTGAAGAATATTTAATTTTATTTTTCACTAATCACTTTTTAAACATGATTGTTTCTAGAAGAGGGTATTACGTAATATTTTTACGGCAGCCTGTCGTCTGTCCAATATTAGCTTGTTAGTTAGTGATCTTGCAACACGTCCTCAATATAATATTGTTCATATATTTTATTCTTGTGATTATCTTGTAACACGTGTGATGATTTAACATCATTAAAAGCTTCGCGGTTTTTAATAAGAAAATTAAGATACAAATCCTATAATTAAATCGAAGTTACCCAATGTATGTTTAATTACGTCTATGTTCGCTTTTCAGTTTATTTGAAGCGGGCGAGTTGCCAAAAAGAAGTACATGTTATGTAAACCTACAAATTATTCAGCCCAATAGCCTTTTCCACATACCATGTTTCACGATTCGCTATAAATAAAAAGAAAGCTATAATCATGCTGAATGTATAATTTTATATTATTACGCCTGCAACAATCGCATGCATTTCATAATACTGATTATAATTTATTGCGTAATTAAGGGTAAAATCTACCCTAACACAGGTAACAACATTCCCACGATACGACGCCAGGGGCGCACGTACAGGACAAAGAGGGGCGAATGCCGATGCACGGTCTATGATAATGCCCTGTCTTAATTTGTAAGCAATTCAGCGTGATGTGACGTGGATTTTGTTGGAAATCCGATGTTCCCATGCCGGGTTTTGACCCTAAACGATGCGTTTGTAGGTCATCGTGTTGCGTCGGGGTGAAAACATGTGTCCGACTTGCATTTACCTTGTGTTAGTAAATTTATATGGATATTTAAAAAAAAGACTTGTTTTCAGCCCCTTGTTACTTTTTTGGTTTGGTTTTGACACAATATCAAATGTGATATGTTTCAGGATTATTTTAGGTACTTTTTATAATGGACCCGCCTAGAGACAATTTTCATAACATGATTGTTGAGATGTATTATTGCGCGTTAATCTTCACATATTATTAAAGGGAAATAAATTGTACATCACTATCTTGTATCTATAGTTCAATTTTTTAAATTTAATACAAAAATTATTAATCAAATCACATCGAATTTTCTGTGAATTATTAAGCAAAAATCACTCATTTATTTTGGCCGCTTACTTAAACATCCAACTTCGAGCTATCGTTGGATACCTTTAAACAAAGGGTTAAAGCTAATTTCTTATCATTAGATAAATAAGTCCTTATATTGTTTGTTACATGTTTTTATAATTTATAGTAAGCACCGTCCGTTCTATCAAAATTTCTCTCCTTGCAGTTGTCTGGTAGAGATCGTTCTTAGAGATAAGACCGCCAATTTAATGCGCCTAATTTTATAGATGTTTTCTTTGTGCTTATGTTTTTTATGTGGTGTGAAAAATACAGAGTTTATTATTATAATTATTCGACATCACTGTCTAGAAGTTAGATAGAAAAAAAAAGGATGCAATAAATCATATTTCTCGTGCACAATTCAGGCAGGATGTCGAAAAACCCTCTTAATTAAAGCTTGATCTTGATAAATTATTTCTTAGTTGAATTAGCCCATTCAAGTCCTTATGCTGAGAGGGTAGTCTTTTGTTATGTTAACATCAAAGTGCATTGGCCTTTCTAAATGGACCAGTTTCACGGCGTTAATACCATTGTATTATATTCAAGTCAATGTTTAAAAAATAGTCATAGCGCAAGAAGTGGTGTGAGTGCAAATTATGGGTCTTTATTGTAAGCGCTGATATTATCTGTCTGAAAGGTTTTGCTTGCTGAGGCCATATGTCTTTCAATATAGCATGACAAAGTGCCTCACGGTGTCAGAAAGACGAAAGAAAAAACTTCTGACATTATTAAAATTGTAATAAATACACTCAACAGTCACATGCATAGTTTAGACCCAACACTAGGAAACAAGTCTTGTGTCGTGGGTATCAGATAGTACATGAGACTTTTCGGTCTCACAAATTCTCAGTCCTGAAACAAATATTTGTGGATCACACAAACTTTTGTCTCCGTGCGGGGATCGAACCCGCGGCCCCTCGTTTCGCAAGCTGGTGCCAACTGCGCCACGGGGCTGTCAAATTGTGGCGAATTAGAATTTTTTGTCTACCTACATAGTATATTTAAGTTTTTCTCGATTGGTCATTGATTTAGGGTTATCACTTATCAGGTATCACGGTTTTTTTTAGCATATAATTTTTCTGTCTACTGTTTCGGATACGTTTATATTTTGAACAGTATCGTTTGTTTTCTGTCATACATCATTTTAAGTATACGAAACACTATGTCAATAATTTATTGATTCGTGCTAATAAAATATTTTTTCCCTACGAACTTTCGTCAGCTATTCTACATTCACGAAACATATTTCAAAAGCTTAATTAATTGTTATTAATGTAATATTAGAACCCTCAGCTGGTATTAATTAACCTATTTCAAGTTTCCATGTATATAAACACCGTGCGCAGGTGAAATGTTTTTTGACCCAAAAAATGAATCCAATTTAACTCTATTACGAAAACAAAATTCATAGATAACCTCCCATAGTACGATCGGCCGCACCGGCCTAATCACCTTGCCTCCACAAAGAAACGGTGTATGTGAATATATTTCATGTGGCTTTTACGACCTTCTGGTTCAGGGAGAGCGTCTAATATCAAAAGGTAGTAAATGGACATTTTGTTCGATGCATACTATACTTCATCGAAATCGAAAAGTTGTAAGAGTTTTTATTTTTCTATGGATATAATACCTTTCGTAGTTAGCATTCAACACGTCAATTCGTCAGTGTTGAAATGTAGTATGAGGTTGTTTTTCTACGGTCGATATGACGTTTTGTGTCTGGATGAAGGCATCCCCCGGTGCCGCGAGCAGCTGCGCCGCAATCAACATGGCTTTGTGCGTGGGGGGCGCAGATGTCGGCGCACGCGCACATATACCATAAATCGATATCCTTACATTGTGATTGTGTTTTTTCTATGTTTTTATACGGTAAATTGTTACTTTGATCGAAAAAATGTACATGTTCGGAATTGAAAAAAAATATTCGAAGAAGCGTCCGAGGATAATGTGCTATTATTATGTTTATTGGTATTTTAGTGCTGGTGTGTCACTGGTTTTTAATTGCCTAGTTATACATACAGAAATATTAAACTAATAAATAAATACTTAATTTTTTGTAAATTGTAGTAATTCCCATGTCTGAGTTATCGCCAAAGGTGTATTTTACACTTCATTAAACGTACTAATTAAACTAACCTCAATAAATCAACCAACTATCAAAACTTAATTAAACTACGATAAAGTCAAATATAATCAACACTAGAGCGTTTCCGAAGTCAGAAATCGAACTGAATCGATTTTGTGCATTGACACGTGGTGGAGACCATGTGGCATATCACCTGCGTATTTGCAAGGCAGACCCGCGAGACATTCGCGCCACCCGACCGTCCCGGACCGCATTCTTAAAGAATTCCCATCACTACGCCCGCCGGGTCGTTGACTCGTTGTGCGGATTTTTATAATTTTCTCATTATTAATTTTTTGAATTTGGATCACGGATATTTGATTTTGGAATTGGTTTGTTTTTTTTTTTGTTTTTGTTTGCGTTTCGACATTGTCCGGTGAATTAAATTTGGAATACGATTGTTCTATTTTTGATTTGGTTTAAAAATGTAAATGGAATTATTCCATTCTATTTTGACGTTGTTTTCCTTGCGCGGCGATAGGCGGAGTTGAGTACATTCCACACATGGCCAGTTTATTGCAATGGTTATATAAATTGTGGCGTTTTAGTGACTCCGGCGCTTAGAACAATGACCTCACACAATAAACACAATCTTCCTCTCCAGGGGCCCCTCGGTTTCAATCTGTTTGGCATAAGTCAAGATGTGTGTCACGCCTAGTCCGAATTTGCTCTTAAAAATATTACATGTGTTTACATTAGTATTTTTTTAAATCATTTCAGCTATACCTTATAGCAGCCCAACTCTAAAGGATCAAAAAGTCTATTGATGGTATATTGCAGTCAGAGTTGATAAAGATGGAATAAGTCAAGTTCTAGCTTCGTCCTTATTGCATTGGTTGTCGTTTAGTTGTAGTTGAAAATATAAGTTTGATTAATATGAATAAGTAATAATTTCAAATTGCTGAGGGTTCTCGAGACGAATTTCATAAACACGTCAATTGTCTCCACTTGCATCAGGCGAAGGCCGTCCTTAGTCGAGATAAATATATTTCTTTTATCCTACGAAAGTAACTACAGTACTTGACGAAGACGAGTATTAAATGTCAAGATATCATTTTATAGCCTAAATCTCTGCTGGAAAATGTGTATTAAGACTGCTTCGATTGCGTCTTTTTGACACGATTGCAATGAAAAAGAAAAGAAATTATAAAATGACATAAAATTTCCTTTCAATTTTGTTTCATCATTATCAGCCCAACTACGTCCCACTGCTGAGCACGGGCCTGCTCTACAATTGAGAGGGTTTAGGCCTTAGTCCACCACGCTGGCCTAGTGCGGGTTGGCGGACTACACACCTAAGAAATTCCTAAGAACTTTTTAGGTGTGCAAGTTTTATCACGATGTTTTCCTTCACCGTTAGAGCAAGTGATAATTCATTGTGAATACACACATAACTACGAAAAGTCAGAGGTGTGTGCCTGGGGTTTGAACCTGCGACCGCCGAAATTCTCGACCGCGCGCCTAAGCCTCGTGTCCATCACTACTTACTTACTTACTGCTTACTTTTGTTTACCCACAGCGAAATTATACCAGGTTCATTAGCCGAGCGAAAGCAAAACTCGAAAGCATAAGTAATTTAACCTTTTGTTAGAAATACCGTCATAGACAATATACACAGGGTATAAAGGAGTTTTTTATCGCTTTCTCTAAACACCTTTCGAGCGCGTGCTGCCCCGTAATTATTCCTTATAATAAGGGGAGGAAGTGAGGAAAAAAGCGCCGTAGGGGTTGAAATGTCAGGCCATGTGCACGAGTGTTTATTGTGAATTTGGAGACATTAATCTTGAAGGCAGCCAGGTGAACGACTTTTGTGCTTTGACTATGAGTGCGTCTTATACGGTGTTGAGGTGATTTAGTCACTAATTATATGTACTATTTCGTTTCGTTCGTTATCCAGCTTTAATAGTAAATGCGACAACTATATAACAAAAATACGATAGAATTTTCGGTATCAAAGGTCCAAAATCATTTTTCGTCACACGAATATCTCAGTTTGTGGATTGAAATGCGTGCCGACACCGAAAATGTCGAATGGAACTTATAATTGAAAGTGATATCGCCGACAATTCTTCATGTTCACTCCGTAGATCCATTAATTTGGACGAAGAAAAAAGTCCGGCAGAACTCGACTTCAAATTTCGCGGTAGGCCTCCCTAAATTTTTGCATAAACCGAAATACACCATTAATAAGTACGAATTTTTGCATCATATACCCCACGTAAACGCGCATTGCAATCAGATCGCATTAGTCATGTAACTGCGCCCGATGCTAATCAACCAACGGCAGATGTCCCCCCTTTGTAATGCGCCCCCTGTGTTTCTGACCAAATGGTGCGCTAGTTGTGTTGTTTCGTCAGCTTTATGTTTATAAAGCGGGCTGTTCCGGTGGTTCGGGGTAGATTGTAGCCTATGTTACCTCCGCGTATCCCGAACATCGGCAATATCTTCTTACTTTTCGACTGAGAAAGAATTTGATCGTCAGAAAACCTGGAATTCATGCTTAGTAACATACTTGCGTAGCCCACTAAGCTGACGCAGTGGACTACAGAGACGTAAAAACAGGAATAATAAATTTAATGCTGGCTAATGATTGCTTTGTTAAGATGATGTTTCGCCCTACATTGGTGACCTACTCAGAAGAATTTATTGTGAGCTCATTTGTTGCTCAAACAGTATTTGTATAATTAAATTCATCATACAATAATCAGATTTATTTATTTAACATTATTAGCGACAAATGATTGCAACGATCTCCAATCGTTAAAACTTTGTCGGTCTGTTCGAACTACTGCTGACCAGATGTGTTACATCATTAACGCTGTCTGCGAATAAAATCGCTATCTCTTAAAACAAACAGTCCTACCTCTTATCGTCCCGTTGATAAAACGGAGACCATTCATTCAACACACGGCTAAATTGCTCGAGTTTTGTCCGAGCAAAAACGTCACACATGTTCTAAATGTGTCATCTTGGCGCACATGGCTCACCCGGCTGTACAGATTGAGGCCTTTACCATGGCGAAGAAAAAATAATCGGAAGGAGTTTTTTGTTATGTTGGTAAGGTAAACAAGGTGGTGTCAGTGATGGGTCGTGGACTTTATCCCAGGGTGTACCTTTGGGTATCAAGTCATTTGTAGTTAATGTTGAAATTAATCAAAAATTTTAAAAAAATTGCGCTATAAAATTATTTATGCGTCACAAACTTTACAATTTCGATATGACGTTCTATTATATTAGATGAATGCTCTCTTATAAATTATGATGTGCATTCGAAGAGTCCCGGATTCGAATCGTTATTTATTTTTTCATATGGAAATTGTCACGAACGAACGGATGGAAATATGGTAAATAATAAATAAATACACTTAACAGTCACATATATAGCTCTGGCCCAACACTAAGATACAAGTCTAGTGTGGTGGGTATCAGAAACTACGAGAGACTTTGGTCTCACAAACACCCAGACCCGAGACAAATATTTATGGATCACACAAATATGTAACATACAGGTTGTAAAATGGCCGTGATCGAAAACTAAGACAGGTAATAGTTACGGTGATTGCAAACACATTGACGCTAAAATGCCGAAAACAAAATAAAAATTTTGACTTTCCTAACCATCATTTATATTACCTGTCTAAGTTTTCTACCACGATCTTTTTACAACATGTATAAAGAATAAAAACTCATTTGGCGCAGAGGCGTCCTCTGTTGAGAGGGTTAAGTTTTAGACGACTGGTAAGTCAGGCAACCTAGTACTATCTGTAGAATTAGAGACAAAAGTAGTAAGTAACAAAACTGACATTTGCTTTATAATAGCTATTGTAAAATGTGCAAGGTGTACACACATGGGTCAAACGGCTTACGAATTAGTAGTTGAATTATCGAGTCCATGCAAGCCATATACAACAGTATAATACTTGTTCACCGTTATCTAATGGATCTTTAATTTGTAAAGGTGTTTTTTGCTATTACAAAAAAGGAAAATATTCCGACTTCGTTCATTTTAGTCCATGAATTAAATTATGAGATATTTTTAATTTATTCTTGTTAAATATAATAAATTAAATTAATAAATTGCGTTTATGTAAAATGCTTGGAAAACTAGTATCGATAAATATTGTTACAAAAGTATTAAGTGAATTTAGCCTACCTGAAGATAAAATCAATAACACAATAATCCTACACACAGAAATCAATGAGGATGATTGTGTTTTTACATATGTATATGGAGTCACTCTTATTTGTATTTTTCATAAGACTTTAATTAACTGTAGATAAAATATGCCTTTAGTCCTCTATATCGTTCTAATGTAAATCTAAAGACCTTTAGTGCCAAATCTGTTTTAAATTGATTTTAATTTTTTTACAAACACTGGACCAAGCCGAAATGGCTGTCTACTCAACGCGAGCAATAAATAATAACAATGATATATTCGTGAGAACTGCAATGTAACAGAGGATAAGTTCTCATCTCTCCCTTGCGTTCTATTGTTGTACCCCTTACCTAATGCTATTTGTCTATGCTTAAAGGGATAGTGAACCTGTTCCTTTTGTTACCTCTGAGTTAGACACGTCATAGACTTCAGAGGTTTTCAACATTTTTCAACTTGTATTATATAGGCACCTATGTATGATCAATCAATACAGAGTCCTATCGCTTAGCACAGCCCTCTTCTATGGCTGAGAAGCATTAGGCCATACTCTATTATGAAGTCTTCATGCGGCTTGTCGGCTTTTCAAACCTTAGAGACTAATTATATTGTTAAATTAGCACTATGCTGGTGTGATTAATTTAATCAAATCAAGTTTTTTTTAAAAAGGCGCTAATCTATTCTAAAAAAAACTTTCGTTGTTAAAAAATAACATATGTATTCGTCAAATTGACATGTTCAAATGAATACATCGTTTCGTACCAAATTATTCTTTTTATTTTTATTTTCGTGTTACATCCACTAAAATATAGAAAATTTAATATTTCACTGTCCATTAGTCAATGTTTACAAAGATGTTGACAACCGCTGCCCTTTCAATAGCAGCTATGAGAAATCTTCAATTTCAGCTAACCCAAAGGGGTGATTATACAATAAAGGAGTCGTTCAAACGTATCAATTTAAATAGAAAATACTGGGTCGCACAATCATAGACAATCATTCATTTAGGTCATAATGATAGAGTGGACAGCTATTGTCTTTGGTATAAACAATTGTGCGGTCGAGGCTGGCACAGAGGAGAGTGACGCCATCTTTTTTCTTACCTGACAATTAATTATTGTGTGGAAAGGTAGCTGCTGTCTGCAAATTTTAATTAAATGACAAGTTATGTATAGTATGCATAATGCTATGTTTGTATGTACTATGAATATGTATGGTATATACATATGTAGTACCAGTGGCGGTACTTCCATAGAAGCCCAAAAGCGTTACACGATAATCATTGTTTAATGTCTAGCTTGCAATTGTTTATTGTAGAATCAGGATATTCTCATTTATGTCAAATTGTTTTTGTTAAATAAAGATTTAAAGCTTAAATATTATTATTCGGCATTTTGTAATGCAAGCCGGGCTTTTGGGCTTCTTTGGAAGTACCGCTACTAATATAGTACATGTTCTCACGATGGTAGCCATTTCTATAGATACATTTCATTAGCTATGTTACTAAGTCCCACGTAATAAGAGGCAAGCCTATTAGCGTTTTTTATGCATTTTTAAAAACACCGTGTACGTGTTTTTTCGCATCGCTTTTCTACCTAAATGGCTTAACCAATCTTGACGAATATACCCACTGATGTTGAGGGAATCCTTAAGATGCTAACAGGGTAGTTATAATTTTGATTGGCAAAATGTATATTGAACATCGGAGTAAAAAAAAGGGATTTATTGATACTTTCAAATTGACTGGATTTGCTAAGCTAAGCTTTGTATACAGGTGTCTCAGAGGTAGTGATGCGCCTAACAACATATATGGCAGCCCCGTGGCGCAGTTGGCTAGATACCAGCTTGCGAAACGAGAGGCCGCGGGTTCGATCCCTGCACCAAGACAAATGTTTGTGTGATCCACATATATTTGTTTTGGGTCTGGGTGTTTGTGAGAACGAAAAGTCCCTCGTAGTTTCTGATACCCACGACACAAGGCTTGTATATTAATGTGGGGTCAGAACTATGTATGTGACTGTTGGTTGTAATTATTATTATGTATAGAAGAAAATATTGATAAGTACATGTTGCTATTGTATGATTTTTTAACAAGAGAGTAGAGATTTTTCTCACAAAGAATCCGTAATAAGCTGGCCATAGGAGGATGCATTAATTCCACCTCGATAGCCAGTATAGTGTTACTCGGCCACCGGCGCCGCTCTCGTATTCTCGACGTATTCCGGTGTCGCGTTGCACAGCCATAATGTTTTGCTTCTACGTGGTTAATATCGGCTTTATTGAAAGTTCTAGTGTGTGATTTGAGATATAGAGGTCCTGTGTTCGATTCGCGAGTCGAAGTGATATTGGGTTTTCGAGTAGAAAATTCTTAGTAGCGTTTTGGACATTTGCTCGGAAAATGGCAAAAATTTTAAACGTAATAGTTGGAACTTAAAAACATACTGGTGTAATAAATAAATCTACAAGTTGGCTAAATGTATGCTCAATAGTATGTATGTAATTTCTGGTGTTGTTTATTATACAGAACTCGTTGAATCTAGGAAGAACTTCCGTGCTTTTCGGCGTTTTTGCCATGCCTATTATTGGAAGTGTACCAGCTCACACCTTAGGTCCAATTTACCCAATAAATCTCATATATGTAAGTAGTTATTTATCCGTGGTGCGTTAATTGCGTCTAATTTGACTAATTGTAATTGTCTTTCTTTTTTATGTGAGGGTGAAACCTCACAGCTCAATGTTTTTTTTGTCACCCGCTTTGCTATGGAGGGAAGTGGACAACTCTTTGTTTTCCAACTCCTCCTTTATTTTGTCTTTCTCATTAACTTCGTTGCGGGATTATGATAAATTTAGGTCCCCTTAGATCCTCCGCTGAGCTTCATTGCTCAGCGTCAATACTGTGCGTGCCGCTATATTTTAAAATAATTGAAGTGTCAAATTGACGATTCAAAAGAACTTGTAAAAGTCTATTTGAATAAAGATAATTTGACTTTTGATATATATATATATATATATATATATATATATATATATATATATTTTAAAGCTTATATAGCACTGATTATGTTCATTAATTAATTTCAAAGCATATTCACACGTTTTTACCCGCAACATTCCTCATGATATTAGAATCTTGTTCACATCTGGGATGTAACAGTACGCGAAGTGTTTACTGAAACAATTACCATTCGACTCCGTACGACGCTGGTCGCCAGTTGTGAGAAGTGGTATGCGGTAACTTATGCGATATTCTCATATTTTAAGAGATGGTACCTAAGCTTCTTAGGTAAAACATGATTTAGTAAGCTTCGTAGTATATTATAGTAAATAAAACATTCCTCATTATAAATATAAAAAAAAAGAAATTTTAGCAGACTGCCTCGTGGTCTCGGTACAAGTATGTGCCGTGCGATCTAGAGGTCCTGGGTTCGATTCCCGGGTCGGGCAAAGTGTTATTGGGTTTTCTATTAGGAAATTCTCGGTAACAGTACGGTGTCTGGAAATGTGCCCGAAAAACGGCAATAGGCTCGCCACCTATTACGTGGGACTGATACATACTTGGCGAAATGTGGATGCAGAAATGCACCTCTGCCTACCCCTTCAGGGAATACAGGCGTGAGTTTATGTATGTATGTGAAATTTTAGCATCTTAAAAGTATTTCATTAATGAGAAATATTTCGTACATTTGTCGTTCACTCTTGAGTCTTGACCCACAAGTAGCTTCGCGTTCTTACAACCATCCAAAAAACGAAACGGCAGTGTTACCTTTTACTGACATTTTAGAAGATTTTTTTAAAGATTATAATTTGAATAAAGAAAGATTTTGACTTTGACCGAATATGAGACAATTATTTTTTATGACACAACCATTTTTCTCAATTCAGAGATCTAACCTGCGATCTAACTCAGTGCGCCGCGGAGGCTGTCATAAAGGTACTTGTGAAACTGATTTATAGTCGGCGGTCCTGTTGTGAAGCAGCGTTATTAACGATACAT
Source organism: Hemaris fuciformis (assembly GCA_907164795.1). Taxonomy (NCBI): domain Eukaryota; kingdom Metazoa; phylum Arthropoda; class Insecta; order Lepidoptera; family Sphingidae; genus Hemaris; species Hemaris fuciformis. Next base: position 7,121,167 of record OU015454.1, read on the forward strand.
CCTAATAGAATTGCGAAGGGCGTATGTATAAAATTATGCTCAAGAAAGCATTGATAGATTACTCAGGCTTGAGTTAACAATCACGATGAATTGTTGGTAGTATAAGCAGGGAATATGTTCATGTATATTTCATACTAATACTTAGTATGATCATGCGATATCAGGCTTGCGATCGAGCGGTCCTGGATCGTTGAATGTTGCATTTGTTCTTTCGAAAATTCTCAGTACGAAATCTTGTCTCTTCTTCCATTACAATTTTCTGTCTCACATAAGAAATTTAATAAACAAATCGGCCTCGTGGCCTCCCGGCACAAGTGTTATTGGGTATTTCCATAAGGAAATTCCCAATAGCAGCACGGAATCGGGAAATGTGCCCAAAAAATGGCAATAGGCTCGCCCCCTATTGTGGAACTGATACCTGGCGAAATGTGCAGAAATGCACAACTTTGGGAACACAGGCGTGTGTGTAATGTGTATGTATGTATGAATTTAAGAACACAAATGGCGAAAATACACCTCGAATATTCATTCGGTGAAACATGAGTAATGAGTATAATAATGATAATCTCCAAGTCATAATATAAAGACAGATCATTCATTTCTCACTGCCATTCATAATTAAATTTATATACCGATTTATCATTTGACCCAAATGCGACGCTGTGAAGTAATACCGTTGATAAGTTTAATTAAATTGTACCCAGATAGTGTATTGTAATCCGCATAAATGAATTGTTGTGTTAATGTAGCAAAAATTTGTAGAACTTCCGTTCCAGGAATATTGGGCTGTTTCGGAGTTCAAATTGATATGGTCACGGCCAAGTGCGTAAATGGTATATTTTGCAATAATGTTGGATGATTTTTATTATTGGTGACAAAGTCATGAAGATGTTTTCGGGGTATTCTCAATCCATGATTGTGGACAATTGACAATATCTGTTAAAAAAAAATTGTAAGGAATTTCTCAGTAGCAGTACGGAGTCACATTTAACGTAGGACTAAATAAATTGTAAAGGTATTTAATACACCTAAATGCCTATACGTTTGGGCGTAAGGCGTGAGTGCAAAAAATCATTCAGTAGCGGGAAAAAAAGATGTTTCACCAACCTCATTGTAGGGTGGTACCCGACCATAGGAAGAAAATATTCTTAAATATTGCTCTAACTGACTGTCTCGTGGTTTCGCGGCAAAAGTATTAAAAGGTGTTATTGGGTTTTTGCCACCCTCTACTAATTGCGACTGATACATACCTGGCGAAATATGGGTGTGGAAATGCACCTCTGCCTACCTGCCTAAATACAGGCGTGATGTTATGTATGCATGTGTTCTTCAATATTATCATATCCAAACTCATCCAGAGGTATTCCTAAATCAAACATCGAAGCACGTGCATAGTTGTGAAACTCAAGTCGTCAAACTTGACACAAGCCGAAACGGGTCCGTCTCGAATAGGCGCTAATAAACGGGGCTTATACGGGAAGTACGCACGCCGGCTTGACTAACAGCACACTTCCTTAGGGAACCCCTTGGTGTGTCGCCTTGTTTCTGTGACATGCAAGGAAATTGTCAATTTCGCCTTTTGTGCCGCGGAATTAGGGTGCTAGTATATAATTTTCGACGAAGAAAGAACATGAATAGTGTTTTGTTTTTAGGAATTTCTTGGGTATTTATAGTCCGTTGACTTGTACACAAAAGCGTGGTGGAATAAGGTCTTATTATGCTTATTAGTTATAGAGAATGACTGTACCTAGCGATAGGACGCATTCTACGCTAATATAATTATTAAAATGCCAGCGCGCATTAGGCCAGAGTGTTGGGCTAAGGTCGTTCTGTATTTTAGAGGAGATCCGTGACAACCAGTGGGACGTTTGTATATGGGCTGATGATGATTGTGAATTATTTTAATGAAATTTGGAAACTTGGCAGATCGAAAAGTATCGGAGTTTCTAATACTCTTTAAATACTAATAAGTATTATTATTATTTCTATTATTATTTTTTTCAGTGTTTTTAAAGACTTTAACAGCGTTCTGTATCCAGTGACGTCCATTGATGGATGCTCAGTATTGAATTAATACTATATTTTATAATTACCAATTGACATTTGAATCATTCACGTAATTTACAAACCTCCCCCATATCACGAGAAACGATAATGTGTTGTATTTATGTGATAAATTTAAATAATAGAATACAAATTGGACTATCAAATGCGTCCAAACAGCTTAATTAATTCGTGCGAATGCCAATGACTGGACGTGGCATTCCGATTTGATTATGCCCATAAATACATCGGCTGAATACGATATATGTACCAATTCGTAAGGATTACGGAATATTTTTGTACGAATTCGTATGACGTCACTATTTCGTTGAATGAGTTACAAACAGCGCGGTCGGTAACTCAAATTACCATCATCATCAGTCCATATGCGTCCCACTGCTAGACACGGGTATCCTCTACAGCGGAGAGGGTTTAGGCCTTAGTCCACCATGCTGGCCTAATGCGGGTTGGCGGACTACACACCTAAGAAATTCGTAAGAACTTTTGGCTGTGCAGGTTTCATCACGATGTTTTCCTTTACCGTTAAAGTACGTTATAATTCATTATGAATACACACATTACTTCGAAAAGTCAGAGGTGTGTGAGTAGGGCTTTGAATCCGCGACCGCCGAGAATCTCGACTGCGCGCTTAACCTAATCTCGAGGCCATCACTACTCTCTCAAATTAAAATCTGCGTACTTAAATTATAATACCTTTCAACTGCAGATTAGGCCCATGCTCAAAAGTTTTGGTTTTATTTATTTTGTATGTAATTTTTTAACTTCATTCTTGAGTCGAACGACTGTTGTTTTGTTAAGAGTTTTTCAGTTATAGAGTTTTATGTATCCTAACGATGTCTGTATTGTTAAATTAATATTATATAATATTATAATAAACTATATAAGTCACTTCAAGAGCAAGACTTCTCCAAAAAATAAAAGGAAAAACAAAACAAAATAATGCTGGAATAAAAAGTTTTTGCTATTTTTCATATTACCTGTCTCGGAGTGTAAAAAAATTTACTTGTATATTTTTGGTCCTTTCAAGACCATCCAAACAGATATATTTTTAATATGTTTTGGCAAATTAATTAATTTAGTCTTAATTGTCTGCGCACAGCATTAAATAACAGCAATAAGCATAACCGAAGACGCTAATGCATCGTTGATGTGTTTATGATAAAAATAATATGTTTAATCTGCATTTATATGTCTCTATCAAAGTTGTATGCGTTTTTGCTACTAAAAAAGGAAAATCATAATAGATTTTATCGTGCAAAAAACTTGAAAATATTTGATATAGTAATTGATGTCTTATTTCTATATATATTTCTAAATATTGGTATTTTCGTAGAGATATCTTAAGAGCTGTATCTATACGAAAGCATTTCTTGGTCTGTGGGCCATTCTACAATATATTCAAAAGCGCGATGACATAAAAAGTTCCCTTTCTCGATTGGAGATGTGGTTCATGCGCAGCAGTGAGGCGTATAAGCGATGCTACATATAGATATTTTATTTCACTGTAAAAAAAACTGTAAACAAATTCTTCTAATTAAATACATCACTGAAAGAGAGAGGGATAAATCTGGAATCAGGAATTTTGGAACGTCAGCCATGCCGCCCTCGGAACATCTTCAGGTTCTCCTTAGGTTAACTGTTTTTAATAATCAATTAATAAATACACCCAACAGTGTCAGTCACATATATATAGTTTTGACCCAACACTAACATACAAGTCTTGTATCGTGGATATCAGAAACTACAAGAGACTTTTCGGCCTCATGAACACCCAGACCCGAAACAAATATTTGGGGATCACACAAACATTTGTTTCGGTGCTGGTATCGAACCCGCGGCCTCTCGTTTCGCAACTGCGCTACATGGCTGTTGTTGTTTTGAATAGCCATTTTTTTTCTATACTTAAAAAAAGTCACAACAAATTCGCGATAGAAATCAACGTACCTATTCACTCCATATCTATAGTAGAATCTGTTTCCTGATTGTCGATCCGGTTGTCGGGCAGGTGGTACGCAATGACCCCGGCTTCCTCGATTTAATTACATGTCTTGGGAATGCTATCTGATTGGCAAGTGGGACAGGGGACAGGAAATAATTTGTGTACGTATACAAGTTCGTTTGATGTCTTCAAGTTATGGGGGTTTGTCGTATGAATATGGAGGTGTTCAATGCGTGACCAAAAAAAATCAGATAAAATATTTTTTCCAAAAAAAAAAAAAATATTTTCTTGCCTCATTCATGCTCTTGCTATAATATAATTAAATACCTTTCAAACATTTTTTATTATTGTTTGAGAAAATGATCTTTAATGTCATTAAAAGTTTAGCTACTTTTTAGCGTCATCATTAATCTATACCAAAATTTTGTTAATTTTTCCGCCATTTAGTCTTGAATGCGCAACAAAGTCATTTTAGCTCTCATGGCATGAGGATACCAGTAACAAATTTGAGTAATGGATTGTCCGCAATCGAAAGTATTTACCACAGACAATTCCTCGTCAAAAACAATTATAAAAACGCCATATGGCAACCCTAAAATGCAAGTCTTGTAACAGATCAACGAAAATCTTCTTGCCGATAAAATGCCTCTTAAATCCGTCACCATTCTTCATAATAAACGTCACAAACCCTCATCCAGTATCAGAAGTGTGAAATACCTCGTATCCCAGCGTATCAGATTGTGTACTATCTGACAATGACCTTTCGTGAAACAGGATCACAGCGGCTCCATAGATGTGTTATCGTTCTTCAGACAGGAAACAGACTGTATACCGATGACGTAATGCTACTATTTTGATAATACTTTTAAAATGGCTTTTAGGGATTATATCGCGTTTTCGACTTGGTCTTCCCGATGAACTTACAAAGATTTCAGCAAGAGCATCGTTTGAAGTTGAGAGGGGTAAAGGCTTAAGTAAATCATGGCAGCGTAATATTTGTTACAAAGAAATTTACTAAAACACCTTAGCATTGCAGATTGCCTCACCTTATATATAGTGTATTAGAAATATAGACTAAATACTTAAAAGGTCAGTTGATAATTCTTATTAATACTCTTAAATAAATAATTAATATTCATACGCTGACGCCCTTACCCACAAAGGAATACCAGAGGTACATTTATTCGTTCAAGTTTCGCCAGTAATGTTAAACTCCCTCTGATGCTGAAGTTATTCCCGTTTACCGGAATTTCCCAAAAGGAAACCCCCAATAACATACATATATAACCTCACGCCTGTATCCCCCGAAGGGGTAGGCCTCTGCCTCATTGAGGTGCATTTCTGCACATTTCGCTAATTGTGTTTTATTCCCACGTAGAAGCGGACGAGTCTGTTGCCGTTTTTCGGGGACAATTCCAGACTCCGTGCTGCTACTGAGAATATCCTAACAGAAAAACTCGATAACACTGCCCTCCTCTGGAATCAAACCCAGGACCTCTAGATCGCACAGCACATATTTACACCGCAAGACCGCGAGGCAGTCAAACCCCGATAACACCTAGCAAAACATCGCTGCGCTCATCTTGGGGTTGATATAATCGTGTATGTACATAATGTATCGTGTAGCTGCTTCAAAAGGTGTCACGCCTAGATCTGGATATCCCTCAGAAAGCAGTGTTGTGGGCCATGGCCCATGTGTCATCTGGCAACATTGGCAACACATAAATGTCCTGGCACAAATACCGTTATTCAATCACGGCATCCGCTTCATCCCCAGTTTTTGTGCATTTTTTTCATCCTATTGAAAGTGTTCTTTTTTTCATGGACACGTGTTTCGCATTTTGCGTAAGCATGGTTTCGTGTTGCTGTCTCCTTAAATAATAATTTGTTGCGGTTTTAGTTAGTAGCTTTTCCTAAATATAATTAAAATCCTTATAACGTGTGCTGGTCGGTCTTCTCGAAGTTGGATGTGTTTTTTAACGAATAATCACACAACTTAATCTTGAATGAAAATATCATGGAGATACCTGCATAACTATCCTAATTCCCAGCAGAAAGGTACTTAACATAACAAACCCGGAATGACCTAACGTAGTGGACTAAAGCTTAGTTTATCTTTGACCTTCCTTCCTCATAACCTTAGTTCGTACCAATCAGCGTGACGTATTATGTGGCATGATAATTAAATAAAGAATAAAAAAATATATGCAGCTCCATGAAAACTATTTAAAAAATGGCTCCAATTATAAACTAGCAATAATTCACAATGTTATTTATATAATTCTAAGTATCGATATGCAACGCTGACATCATTGCGATAACGGTATGCGTTCTATATTGTACATGAATACCATAATATTTACTTTAACATACGCTAATATTTAATTTCATTCGAAATAGATTTATTACTACTAGCAACGAACACGTATAAAACACATAATAATATAATATATAAAAATCAGCGGCGGTAATTCCTTAGAAACCCAAAAGCGTTATACATTAATTTTATAATGTCTGCTTTATAATTGTTTATTGTGGGGGTCAGGATATTCTTATTTATATGCCAAATTGTTTCTGTTGAATAAAGATTTAAAGCTTAAAGATTATTCCTAATTTTGTATAGCAATCTGGGCTTTTGGGCTTCTATGGACGTACCGCCACTGATAAAAATATACATACGCACCCTTCTATCTTTAAACGTGTATTTTTACAATAAAGTTTCGCCATCTGTTTTTGAAAATGTACGGTTTAAGGGCGTTAATAACGTAGGGCTTAGCCTATTGCCATTTTATACATTCATAAATAACTTTTCGTCTGTATTCCGCGAAGGCATAGGCAGAGGTCCATATCTCTACACACATAAGAATTTTCGCCAATTATGTTTTTGTCCCACGTAAGAGGCGGCAATATTCCATACTTTCTGCTTCTTCTGATAATTCTCTGACCGAATAACTCAGTAATAATTTTACTTATCCGTATATAACATAAGGCCATGTTTATGCGTGTTAAATTTTAAAATTATTTTTGGAAAAACATCCTCTTAGTCGCAAGGGCGAAAGCACCTGAAATGCTTTCTCTGTTGCTCTGGCGATACCAATCGTCCTAGTGTGTTGATAGCATGAACTCCGCCTTAAACCTCAAAGTTTTTTATTTTTATTTAAAGAAGAATTAATAAAATTGATAGGGGCATGTACCTTGCCCCTTTTTAAGAAGGTAGTATAGTATTTTAGGCGGTCTCTCTAAGATTAAAACTTGAATCACATTCATCCGATAATGATTCTGCCAGGTAGAGATTTCGGATTGGGTCGTTGTGATCCTATTAATGCCTTGCTTTTAACTTTCTTACCAAAATACTATTACGTTTGGATAGCAACCTACGAAGAAACACGGGTTAGAAATTTTAATCGAATAACATGTGAGAAATCAGTGAAAGCTTACCGCGGCGTTACTTGTATGCGATGCTAAGATCTTTCTCATCTTAAACTTGTTTGTATGTGTGTGACCTGCGATATTGAAGAAAACGAGACAAAATATATTTTAGTTGGGAAAGAACTAACATTTTTGGGCAAGGCCTTCCTATTATATTGCTGCGATATACAAAAATACCTATTTTGTAACAGTGCTCAATTTTTACAACTGCGTAAACCTAAGAAAATCAAGGTTTGGAACCCAAATCGACGTGCATTTCAAATTTTCTTACCAGTCGCTACAGTAATGACGACCTGTTAGTTACCTGACATAGTCTGATCTCAGAAGGGATCAGTAAGGTGCGTTTTTCATATTAAATTCGATACTTCAAGTGAAAGCGAATATTCTGCCACCAACAGAAATATGGTTGGCAGTTTCTAGTTTGTGTCATAGAATTTTTGCGGGACTTAAAAAAAAGATTAATTATTACACCAAGTGTCATACGATTAGTGAGCACAATGAACTTAGCTAGACTGACCTATCCAATAAAAAAGTTTCTTTGTTCCCAACTATCGCCAGCTTACACCTGCCTTTTGCGTCATACTCCTGACAGGGTATGATTTCTGTACCTGATCTTTCGTCCCTTTCGCACCCATTTGATCACACATTCTCCGTCTTCGTCTTGCATGTGGTGTTTTTTTCTATCCCCACACCCTTGTGTGTGGGTGTGTGCGTGTGGGAACTGTGGTCTTTTATTTCCCTTCCTCAGTGGCGTTCCTTACTTGGTGTAAGTAGGGTCTGTTCGACGCTTTTTGACCATGGAATTTTGGCGGGAAACTGGTGATACAGTGTGTTTGGTTCAATAATGGAGTTTGTTTTGTTGACGAGCAGTTTTGGATATCGTCCGTGATGTTATATGAGTAAGTTTTGTTTTAGTACTAACGATTTGTATTGGCTTTCATCGGGGTATTTTGTTGTGTAGAATAAGCATTAGTTTTGTTAGTGAAAGTTTTTTTGAAACTGTTATTATAGTTTCAAATGTCATCAGCTGCTTACAAAAACGGGCTTGTAAAAAATAAGGGGATTTTTGTAACAGTATTATAAGGATTAAGGTGTAAATGTACCGTAGTTACCTACCTATAGCATAGTAGCAGTTCCTTACACCTTAGACTGCATTAATATTACAATAGTACCTAGAGATATTCAACCTTTCTATTATTAAAATATTCGATTATATGAATGGTTACAGTAGTTCCAGAGATCTTTTACAAGGTTATTATATCGGTATACTATGGGAGGTCAAGCTATGACGCCAGCTCATTGATATTTATCGATACAGTTCTCATAAAAAAGATATAATCTATGAAGGATATTGTGGAAAATTCCAGCATCGAGTTGAGTATTAAAAATGAAGACACATTTTAAGTCGTCAACTAAAGGCGTATCAATATACGCCGTGGGAAGCTACAAGCTCAATAGCTTGTTCCTCCCACGACTACATTTTGGGACCACCTTAAGTCTGCGTTATTACCGTATCTTCAAAAGAGAAGACGTAGTATTTTGTTTAATATTTACACGGCGAATGACTACAAGCGATTGGTTATTGGAGTTTGCCAAATACGGCATACTCACCACTCGAAACAAATACGCCGATTTGTTACTGGATATATAGTATTCTGGAACTTGACCAAACTGCGTAAGGTATATAACCACTTAACAACTATAGTTGGTTACTGTGGTCATTTCCATACGAATGTACCAGCAAATTAGGCCTCCCTCATTATTGCCGAACGAAAAAGTTTATGTGAACAGCCTGAAGTAGGAACCTTTGCAATTGTGTCGTTCTAGGAATAGCTTCGAATAATTGTCTACTCAACACGAATAAGCCGGCATTCTTACGTCGAATGCTAACACTCTTGTATTTTTCTAGCGTCAAGTCAAAAACGTACCTCTTGGTCTTATCTGTAAGTTATTTACTTAACTAAATTTTCCTCCTTTATTTCAAGAAGTCTCTCAAAAATATCATTGTATTCACCTCTACATTAAAAAAACTGTATTCCCATAGCATCTAACACTAAATTGAGCACAACAGACGCTACAAATTCCAAAAATCAAGTTTTCCAAGTGAACATTTGCAATGAATGAGCTTCGGAACGTGTTCGATATCAGCTGATGTCTCGTTGCCGGCATGCATAAATAATCGTGTTGTTTTTTTAATTCTTACCTCACCGAAAGTCCGAGGTATTATTATCACGATTCAACCTCCGTGGTGCGATTTTTAATGAAACATTGTAGCGCTTTGTGGGTATAATTGACCGAAATAATTTTTTGTTTATGTTTTTGGTGATACATAAAGGATCATGCTCTTAAAAGAGTTCTATTATATTGTATAAAATAGTATTACAATATAATGTTAGAAATATTAATAAGGTATACAAGTTTCGTAACGTTTTGATATGAGTGAGCGCAGGGTGCAATCTTTGTTTGAGACCAAATAGATAAAACTGCTGCAGTAGCCAATATGCTGTTTCGAAATCGGCTGGCATATTTTTTAAGAATTATTTTATTTATATTTTACCAGTCAGTACGGTATTTGTAATGGAATCGAATAGCATTATAAAATTTTCATGAGCCTGACGACAATGGCGGACTAAGGCCTGGGATACACACAAAAATGTAAGGGCTTTGCCTATAACCGGTTTATCAAGAATTTTTATCACTAAAACTGTTTGTTTGTCCATCTGAGCTGTACCAAATAGTTCTTATTCACATTCACATTATCCATCTAGTGTTACAACGAGATACGAAGACAAACAAAATGTCTAATTAATTAGCAATGACAAATGTATGACTCGGGCTGGGAATTTAAACAAGCCGGTCGAACAGACCCGTCTCAGTGAAATGTTGAATTAAAAAAAAAACTCGTTCTTTAATAAACTACCGACGAGACGTAAAGCTTAAAACTCTTTGTACTGCGGAATATCTCACGTTCTCGTTCTGCGAAGTTCATTGTGTGCCTACGATTGGCGCCATTTTTTTTATACCGCGTTGTGTTCATCATTCATGACTCAAAGGGCGCGATGCCTTTAAAATTATTCATAGTAGGACTCAAAAAAGTGTGACTGGTGACAGAATTGGTCGGCAATTTGTCGGTGGTTATTAATTTTTTTATGCTTTTTGTCCAGGATTTATTAACATACGTCCGGAATTCGCTAGCATTCATTTATTTTGTTTTAATTAACTTCAAAGATTTATTTTGGTTATCTGATAATTTGATTAATGCTGAAGACAACGAAGAAGATCGTATATTTCAATGTGGTTTCATTTCGGCCTACTACAATATATTGTTTCATAATTAAGTGGAAACAAAAGAAATACGAGAAAAGATTAGCACGATTGTATTGAGTGTTTAAGTTTCTGAACGCCTCTACATCAGGCAGTGCTAGTGAGATTTGGTTTACAATAAGTTTCAGTCGGGTTGTCGGCGTAACATTTTGCTTGTGTTCCCAGTTCAGCAATAAGGTGTATGATGAGTGAACAGAGATTTTTTCTTACCAAATTGGAAGACGTAAATTCTGACATTTCTCATCATCATCATCATCATCATCATCAGCATCATCAGCCCAAATACGTCCCACTGCTGGGCACGGACCTCCTCTACAACTGAGAGGGTTTAGGCCTTAGTCCACCACGCTGGCCTAGTGCGGGTTGGCGGACTACAAACCTAAGAAATTTCTAAGAACTTTTAGGTGTGCAGGTTTTATCACGATGTTTTTCTTCACCGTTAAAGCAAGTGATAATTCATTGTGAATACACACATAACTTCGAAAAGTCAGAGGTGTGTGCGTGGGGTTTGTACCTGCGACCGCCGAAATTCTCGACCGTGCGCCTAAACCTCGAGGCCATCACTGCTGGACATTTCTACCTCTATGATATCGAAGAATGGATCGAAGATGGAATGGAATGTGAGGAATATCAATCTCAAAAACTTCGAATGTTTTCCTTTCGATATTTAAAATAATATCCATATGTTAAAAACACTGTAAAGATCTAGGGATGATCAATGTTAGAAAAACATCGATGTTGACATCGATGTTAACATCGAACCAGAAGTATCGATGTACGATAAACATCGATTGAAAAACATCGATGTCTTAAAACATCGATGTTTTTGGTAGGGATGTCGGAAAATGCAATAAAGTAAATATATTATTTGAAAATATATATCGATATTTATATTTTTACTAAAAAGTATCGATATATCGGTATGAATTGTGTACGTACTCAAGAACTTAAAAAAACGGGCGCGGTGACAGAGTTGTCGACCAAAAAAAGGGATAATATTAAATGTTGTCTCGCACTCGCAGTTGAATTGATATTTAATGTTATTGTAATGTCTTTAGTTGTCAGTTTAATTTTTTTTTCTTTGAGAATTGCAATGAAATAACTATTCGTACGGCTTGTCTTGCGAACACTAGATGGCGCCTTAAAGAATAATTGACGTTTCGTCGTTTCGATGTTTTATTCTTATAACATCTATATATCGATGATATCGAAGTCAAAACATCGATGTCAAAACATCGATGTTTTTCAGCTAAACATCGATGTTTATTCAACATCGATGAATATCGATCATCCCTATCTTTAAAAGATCATAATAATCTGTTTTCTTTGTTGCTCTCAATATCTTATCATATATTTTGAACATTGAAACTGGTTTGCTAGCTTTTTTGGCTTGTGTCTAGTTTATGTCTAATTAATAGTGAAAGCTTTGATGTTCCTTTTTTGCTTGCTGACTAACTAGGGGATTTAGCCAGATTCGTCTTTGTGTTGTAATATTAGGATATTTCGCCCGCAACATTATTTGGTGTTGATTTTAGAGTATCGAGTGTCTAGACTATGCTGGACTAGCATTTAGGTGAAGAATAATATCAACTAGTTTCGTTTAAAAATTAATAATGTAAATTTACCATCCGATAATTATCTTTTATTGTCTGTGAAAAGTGTGAATTCTTACATGTCGTGGCAAGTGCGGTGCAGTTTTAATAGATTACTGAGTAACAACGCCGAGTATCTCTAACCAGTCGACACAAAAGCCAGTATTTTTGTATTCGGATGTGTACCGGATCATTTCGTTGCCCAACACACCACATGTTTTACTTTGATGGCTTATAGATGTACACTGATTGTCATTCCAATAAACATGATTCTATTATCACCAGTGTTATTAAACTTAAATTTTTCTTTTCATATTTAGATGCATGTAAGTGATTTTTTAAATAAAAGTCGTGATGGCCTTGAGGTTTAGGCACGCGGTCGAGAATTTCGACGGTCGCGGGTTCAAACCCCAGGCACACACCTCTAACTTTTCGAAGTTATGTGTGTATTCACAATGAATTATCACGTACTTTAACGGTGAAGGAAAACATCGTGATGAAACCTGCACACCTAAAAAGTTCTTAGGAATTTCTTAGGTGTGTAGTCCGCCAACCCGCACAGGGCCAGCGTGGTGGACTAAGGCCTAAACCCTCTCAATGGTAGAGGAGGCCCGTGCCCAGCAGTGGGACGTATATGGGCTGATGATGATGATGAATTTTAAAATATCGCCTTCTCAAAGACGTCAATAGTTTATGTGATCTAGGTACATACAGAACTAGCCGGAATCGTAGAAAACGTAGCCAACATCAAATAGCTGGTTCGACAGTACAAAACACGTGTTCCGACTCCAAACAAGGCCTCAATACTAGTTTTGGATTACGTAAGCCCCGTGGTTATTATTATTTTAGGATGGAAGTAAGCTTAGCATAACATGAACGAGTTTAGTCAGATTTCCTGGTGCTATTCGTGGCGAAATTTTGTTTTAGCACAAGTTTCTTTTCGCGATTTTAACTGGACTTCGAAACTTTCAGACTTCGTTACCTTGATCAAAGGAACTAAATATTTTTACCATTTTTTTATATATACGATGGTGTAGAAGTAGACTCAATACTTAACTAAAATTTGTATTTCTGAAAGGATGAGCAGACTGTGTATTTTTGCATCCTGGTCTCGCTAGCTAAGTTTAAATTCAGTATGTGGGGCGAGCCTGTTGCTTCTTGCCTTGACTTGCCTTAAAAACTTGTAGTTCCTATTGAAACTTAAATTCAAAGGCCTCTTTTAAATTGACTGAAAAAAGTTAGGTATACGAACTTTTTGCAACTACTTCATACTGTTGTCGAAATATCAAGGTTTTTGTGTCTTGTGTTATTGTTGATCAAAGGATAATAGATACGTGACTTGAGGTTAAATAGATGTTTATAAGGAGTATTAGTGTCTCGGCATTTTTCTGTAAACATAAAACATTCCTACTCACAGGAGTGTTTAATTACTACCTGATAAGTTTGTTTGGTTAGGGGTTAGGAAGACATCTGTAACCCCAAACAGCAAATAGATATATTTACAATAAACTCCTGTTTCGTTTTTACGTCCCACGTTTAGACGAGTCTATTGTCGTTTTTAAAGCACATAGACTTAATGCTGCTAAGAGAAAAACGATAAAACTGTTCACGATGGCAATCGAAACTAGGATTTCTTGATCGCACATCGCTCATTTCTGTCATCATTCATTCATCTTAGTATTATAACATGACGGACTAAACTCCTGTCAATTGTTGAACCCTATACGTTTTAGTAAGGCAATTTAATTACAGAGTTCACATTAATTAACCTGCATTAAACCAGCGTAGTACTCGCAGCTGTAACATCCATGATGGGGAGTTAAAAGAGTTTTTGATGTTCATACATAGGTACATACATAAACTCACGCCTGTATTCCCCGAAAGGGTAGGCAGAGGTGCATTTCTGCACCCACATTTTGCCAGATATGTATCAGTCCCACGTAATAGGGGGCGAGCCTATTGCCGTTTTCGGGCACATTTCCAGACTCCGGGCTGTTACTGAGAATTTCCTAATGGAAAAACCCAATAACACTTTGCCCGACCCGGGAATCGAACCAGGACCTCTAGATCGCACGGCACCTACTTGTACCGCGAGACCACGAGGCAGTTTTTGATGTGTATAGCCTTTTATGATGCTTACATTAGTAGTGTCTATCTGAGATCAAGTAATCTATTGGAACACATACTCGTATATTGATGTATCAATTTTGACTCGATATGCTAAAATACAGAATCGATTCAATTAAATTAATCGATCTTTTTCTATTCGTATCATTGTTGCAACTTTATATATTATATGCCTTACTAATCTATATTTCCTTCGTGTAACACGGATTGACAAATGGGACGTGTCGGCGACACGAGTCCGTTTCTAGGACGAAGTATGAAGGTCGCTTGCAAATATCGTCCCTTGAGGGTCATACAAAGGCATTATTTAAATTTATTGCAAAATGTATTCATTCTTTTCTGTATAATTCCTTCTGTTTTTTCGTGATGCGAAGAATTTTATAGTTGTTTTAAAACTTGAGTTGTAAAAGTGATATTTTGAAATAGATGTGATTGTGTGTAAAAAAAAATTGCGGAAAAAAATGTCATATGCTATTGACAGATCAATAGCAATTTAGACAGTTATTACGGTTTATTACGGGGCCTGGGTCTGTTTTCATTTTTAGGGCATATTTCTTGCATCCATACGCCAGCTGAGAATTAGCTACTGGAAAAACCTAATAGCCTGCCTGTTCCGAAAATCGAACTCTGTATTCGATCGCACGCCGCAAATTTATACCGCGGGACTATAAAATACATACAAATAAATAATACATATTACAAAACAAGTTAAAATTTAAATAAAAAAATATAAAAAAAATTGAATACCAATGGCGTTTTATTAAAATATTTCACAATAGTTTCGCAATACGTCATAACTCGAATAATAAATTTTAACGCATTAATATGTTTGTTACAGAAAAAGCGGCTATGATTCGGAGTCGAGCGAATATTCAGAGGACTCGGCGGTGTACGAGGATGCGCCGGTTGCAACCAAAGGTTCTGGGCAGAGGAAGAATATTAACAGGGGCAGATGGACGAAGGAGGAGGTAAGACAGCGTTTTTTGACATAATTGGAGTATGAATATTCGCCGTAGAGAGATTTGACTGCGGTATTCATTAGAGGTTCGGATTAAACTGTTTGTGTCACTTACGCCTCAAACTAATGAGCTTTTGATACTCGTATGGAAAAGAAACATAAAAAGAGATGGTAAGCACACTGCACAATGAGGTCGAAACAGAACATAAAGTTTTTTTTTTAATTGGAAAGGAGGCAAACGAGCAGATGAACTACCTGATGTTAAGTGGTCAACACCGCCCATGATCATCCACAATACCAGAGGAATCATCGGAGCGTTGCCGGCCTTTGAGGAGAATATTGGCTCTTTTCTTGAAGGTCCCTAAGTCGTATCTGGAAATACCGCCGAGGAAAGACTCTAGGCTTCTTCTTAAAATTTCATAATGGGAAATTCAGATAACATTTTGCTCGACCCGGGACTCTAGATCGAACCGCACCCTTGCCGCGGAAACACAAGGCATTAGGCAGTTAATTGTTTTTCGAACGATATTTGATCAAATGTTTGATGAACGAACGCCCACTGAATAGTGAATTATGTCTTAAATTTCCAGGACAAAAGACTTAAGACGTTGGTGAAGACGTACAAAGACAACTGGGAGCGCATCGCCGCCGAGTTCCCCGACAGATCGGACGTCCAGTGCCAGCAGCGGTGGACCAAGGTCGTCAACCCTGAACTAGTCAAAGGGCCGTGGACGAAAGAGGTGTGTGGAATGTCTCCTTACTTTTTTTTGGAAAGGGTTTTTTTTAGTTAAGGGAGGTCCTGAAGATATTTTTTATCGAGCTGCGATTTTTATATCATCAATGCGAGATTTCTGTTGGAAAGGTTATGTTACGTCTCCGGTTTTTCAACCGGGCGCATAATAGAACATTATGAACACAAAACACTAACACCCGTGGTGATACCGCTTGATATTTCAAAGCAAAAGCGACCTTATAACACCTAATAACATATCGAGAAAGTAGATACATACATAACCTCACGCCTGTATTCATCGAAAGGGTAGGCAGAGGTGCACTTCTGCACTCACATTTTGGAAGGTATGTATTAGACTCACGTAGTAGGGGATAAGTCTCTTGCCGTTTTTCGAGCACATATCCAAACTTCGTGCTTCTACTGCGAATTTCCTAATGAAAAAACTCAATAACACTTTGCTCGACCCGGGAATCGATCCCAGGACTAGTAGGTCGCACGGCACATGCTTTGTGCCGCGATTCCACGAGAAAGTAGTATGACTATGTTTAATTAAACAACAAAATAACTGCGGGTATATCACTTCCAATATCCTACCACAAGTATCCGACAATAATGCGTCATATAATAACAATATCAAATACGCTATATTCGCTGTCAATAGCCCCAACGCCAATCAGTCTATCAATGCACGACGCATCGTATGATTCACCGGTTGCACGCCTGCACGCGCCTCACATCCGCATAATTAGCTCCGTCTCTACACCATCATTCATTCATTGGTCTGATGCAAATGTTTGCCATTCAAACGTTTGTCGTGTGATGTTTGTTCAAATGTTTGTGAGCTTTCGTAGAGAGTATGGTTGTAGTATTTTGAATATGTAACCCGTTGTTGCCTGTCAATGATTAGAAAGAAAAGAAAGGACATTTATACATTAACAAAATATTATTTAATCATAAAAACATAAGGTCTGGTTCTATCAATAAATTATCTATGGCTGGATAAAATAATTTAACCTGCTTTTTCTCTGTAATGGTATATGGAAGTGTTTCCGAATCCGCATTTTTCTAGTAGGTACGTCTTACTTGATAGGAAGCGAGCCTGTCGCCATTTCTTGAGCATTACGGGACTATAAGCTATATTCTTACTGATCGGAGAATCGAACTTGATCGCATTTATGCCGTGTGTCCGATGGACAGTAGTTCATATTCCTATAAGACACTAAAATTCGGCGCAAAACCTCCTTTCAAGTTCATCGTGCTCTATGAACTACCATAGATATAAATCAATACGTGATGTAAGTAAACATAAATAACATCAAGTGGTATTCGTGTCACGCGACGCACAAACAATGGTTTCATTCATAAAATTATTTGTCATGAGTATTTGCCATATAAGTTTTATAGGTTTTGACGTCACTCCGCTGAAATGCTAGCGGAGTTGGGCGTTCCTGCAATTTGCTTTGAATATTAAGTGAGATTTAACATATTAAGTTTACGCACTTTGGTGATTGATTATTTGAATGAGAAGTAATAATTTAGATTTTTTAGAAACGTTCTGATGTTTTTGACTTACAAATTTTTGTCACGATTCTAGAGAACCTACAATCTAAAACTGCAGAAATATAACACGCGATTTTATTATAAAAAAATAATAATAACACACTGCGTTTATGACTCTTATGGAAAACGACCCTAAGGCAGATAGCTCGGCGATGGGCGTATACCCATAACTATCCAGTTATTTAATATAAAAAGCATATTTATTGCGCAAGCTGAGCGCCGTCTCCTGCCGAGACGTAATTACACATTAAGACCACACAAGTCGAAGCGTTTTATGGATCGTATTCTTATCAAATGCCATTTGTGTCCCAAGTATGGATTGATAGCTGCAATGTATCTTAATTGCACCAATTTGCATTTAGATTTAGTTAACAGTTGACGGAATGACGAGGTTACTAATTTATTTATGTAAGTTGACAGACCAGTGAAATAAATTTGTACATTTATGATAGTGACTCCATATGTCTGTCACAGGTGATCCTTTGTACCAAGTACTTTGAAGATAGGGCTAAAGCCTACTTTTTATAATATTGCACCAGGGATACTCCACGCTAGGATTGTTTGAAATTATTTTACTAATAAGTTATAATAATAATTATTATAGGCTCATTACTTAATACACTCTACCTCATTGCTCGTAAAAAGTCACAAGTTTGTGTACACTAGAACTTTAAGCTGTCTTTGTAATAAATACTTAAATATACATATACCACTATTATCAAATGGCGAACAAAAATGAAATGGATCCTTACGTGGTGAAATGGAATGTTGTGCAGATCCGTAAGTCAATCGCGTGGGACGGCTAAAGTGTCGCCGCGTGTTTCTCACCAATGGAGATGGCCCCTTACGGATCTCTGTACCGTGTGAACAGATGTATCAATGAAAAAACATAATACCATTCGAGCTCAAACAATCGATGACTAATCCGCCGCGTTTATTTAATGATAAATATTTATAATAGCCATAAACGCATGCAAATGACAAAAAATCAGAGTCGTTTTCTCACGTACAGTATAAGAATTTTAGGTGTGTCTACTATGATTTATTAAATATTCACGAATTTAGTGTACAATGGCCTCATTTGGCCTTTACGAAAATAAAGATGTTTTGTGAGGCTCAATTTTTCCAGAATATACAGGGTGTATTCAGACCGTGATCGGAAACGAAGGCAGGTAATAGCTAAGGTGATTATAAACCCCCTGGCGTTAAAGAAAATTCTGACAAAAAATAAAAAAAATTACATTTTCCATACAACCATCGGTATTAAATGTACGCGGTTTGTATGGAAAATGCAATTTTTTTTATTTTTTGTCAGAATTTTCTTTAACGCCAGGGGGTTTGTAATCACCTTAGCTATTACCTGCCTTCGTTTCCGATCACGGTGTGAATACACCCTGTAGAAAATAAACTATTTGCCTCATAATGATTTGTGTGTCAGTCTCTCATTGTTTGTGACACCCTGACAACACTATCTATCATCTTAGTCTAGGTTAAGAACAAATTATGTGACTATTTATTTTACATACATATACCTACTAGGTTTTTCACAAACACGTTGTCGGATGTACATACTATATTATGTATTTTTAAAAGTAATTTGATTGCTTCTTGTGCCCCGTGGTATTGGTATGCAGCGTGCGGTAGAGAGGTCCTTGGTTCAATTTCCAGTTGAGAAAGAGAAGTGTTATTGGTTTTTATCATTAGGAAATTCTCAGTAAAATCATGGAGTATGGTAATATGCCCAAAAAGCGATAATTGCCTCGTTCCGTTGGGGTTACAACGCAGTTGGCGTAACGAAACTCTTCTTTTAGTGTACGATGCGATTAGCTATACTACGTGTGCCTAAAGAAAGTAGTGACGGCGTCGAGGTTTAGGCGCGCAGTCGAGAATTTCGGCGGTCGCGGGTTTAAACCCCAGGAACACACCTATGACTTTTCGAAGTTATGTGTTAAAGTACGTATTCATAATGACGTACTTTAACGATGAATGAATATATCGCGAGGAAACCGGCACACCTAAAAAACTTCTTAGAAATGTTTTACGTGTGTAGTCCGCCAACCCACACTACGCTGGCGGAGGCCCGGACCCACAGTGAAACGTATATGGGCTGATAATGTGCCTAAAGATATCTTCTCTTAAGTCTCTTACGCTAACATGAAGCGGAATTTATAGCTCTTGGGTGCTTCTTTCAAATGGGAATCACTTTTATGGGGAAACGATGAAATTCTGTTCGTCATCTCCAAATTGTGTCTTCGTGTCTAATTAGCCCGAATTCGTGGCAGCCCTAATCTCACGCCTTGTGACACGACTGCGTCCTTGACTCGGTCAGTGTTTTTTTTCTGTTTGTTCGACGCCACGTGCGTTCGGTCTGTGCGAATGTTTACTTAAACTAATGTATGAGTTATTCTGTATGTAAATCGTACATACGGGTCAGTGTAGCCATATATGTATACGACGAGACGTCCTGATATTAGGGATTTCTTTATAACCACTGAGGAAGTCTATAATTTAGTAAAATATATATTCATAACTTCACGCCTTGAAGGGTTAGGCAGAGGTGCAATTAAGCACCCACTTTTCGCGCACTTTTTTATATGGAAAATGATATACTTGTGACACAGTGGGGAGTTTTAGATGGAATTTAACGGATTTTGAAGTTGCTTTAGGGGGTAAGATTTTAAACAGTTGGCGACGCTGAATTCTCACATTTTCAGTAAAAGTTGTTGCATAACACTGCATTTACTATAAGGTTCCAGTGTAATAATCACTCTGTCCTGGTCGTATATAACAAAAAAAATATGAATAGGTTAAATGATCCAGACGTCCCTAATATACCTACGCTCGTGTTATCTACACAGTTAGCCCGTCGCAATACGAATTAAGATTATCAAACCAACAGAGAACCTCGCAAGGCCCCAATGAAATTCCAGACTAAAAGATTCACAGTGAATTATATTTAGTCCGCTGTGTGAGATAATGAATGATGTCATTTATTCAACGAGATGGCGAAAAAACATTATCCTCGTATAGTTAAGCAATTATCGAATTAAATGGCCATATGTCTATCGAAAGCAGTCTTTTAAAGTTACACTTTAGGCGCGTTATGAAAAAATGATGAGAGTGAAATTTTAAGTTGCGCTCGCATCACTGTAACGCAAAAGTAACAGGTTGAAGCTGCCTATGTGCTCCAATATAATTGAAGTTAACTATCCGTATGTATCACTTATTGATATAAATTAAAATATTATTATATCATCAGCCCATATCCGTCCCACTGCTGGGCACGGGCCTCCTCTACCATTGAGCGGTTTAGGCCTTTGTCCACCACGCTGGCCTAGTGCGGGTTTGCGTAGTACACACCTAAGAAATTACTAAGAACTTTACGGAGTGCAGGTTTCATCACGATGTTTTCCTTCACCGTTAAAGTAGGTAAGTGATAATTCATTATGAAAACACACATAACTTCGAAAAGCCATAGGTGTGTGTCTGGGGTTTGAACCTGCGACCTCCGAGATTTTCGACCGCGTGCCTAAACCTCGACGCCATCACTATGTTGTCAAAATATTATTATTTAATATAATTCATACTAAATATTATTACCCGGGAATTGAACCCAGGACTTTAAGATCACACGGCACATACTTGTGCCGCGAGACCACAAAGCGTTTGTGTTGTTGAAATCAGGATATATAGCGAGTTATATTTTTTGCTCTAAATAGAATATTTAAGACGCCTCGGGCGCCAATAACTCACTTCCTGGAAATAATCGTACAGCCCTAATCGAAAAACATCCAATTAAATAATTACTCGGATAATAATCGATACATACAGATGTGTAGCAAACACGTTTTGCACATCAATACCAAAGGTTTTTGTGAGCGTACTTCTGTTTGTAAGGAAACAACAAGAGAACAAACATAGTAATTAAAATAATCGATTTTATAGGCATGATTTAAATGAGTTCAAATCGTGTAATAGTAACATTACATTGGTGTTAAATGTTAAGCTGAATGCGGGCGCTGTTTAAAAAAAATTAGTTGTTTATGGCTTTCTCTAAGGTCCCATTTGTTTTTAACAAAATTCGCCAAAATATATTAGAGACTTTCCCATTTGCTATTTTTTTGAAACGGAAACATAAATCAGTTACCAATTTCCACTTTTATGTAAAACTAAAAATGAGTGGATTGTGACAAAAACTAATAACAAAAAGTCAGGCCCTCAAGCTAATAAATTAAGTATGGTACTTTAAGTACAAAACTCAGGTCTAACTTACAAAAAATGTCAATATAGTCAAGTGACTGTGGTGAAAGGTAGTCCGATTCAATAAAGGTTGGCTTATTTAAATTAATACTTCGAATACTACCTGAAATCATTATTATTCTCAGCCTATATACGACCCAATGCTGAGCATGGACCTCCTCTACAACTGAGAGGGTTTAGACCTTAGTTCGCCACGCTGACCTAGTGCGGGTTGGCGGACCCAGAAATCATATCCATATTAATTCTTGTATTATTTTGTAAGAAGTTATTAAACGTCAACCTACATATGATGCGGTCAACCAAGTATAGCTTTATAAATTTAACCCTCACTTCTCATACTAAGAGAAGGCTCATGACCTGTTAGGATGTGGACTGATAAATGAATTAAATGTAAACACTATCGTCGTCGGAAGAATTTGTTCCGGTCGCGTGATAAGTATACTGTGTACAAACATCGCACTGTTGGATTGATGTTTAATTCAGAATCTGGTTTTTGTCGCGGACGCTCACTTATTCGATTTAATGTTGTTCGAAAAAAAAAATTACACTGAATAACTACCTACATACAAGTCGTGGTGGCCTCGAGGTTTAGGCACGCGGTTGAGAATCTCGACGGTCGTGGGTTCAAACTCCAGGCACATACCTCTGACTTTTCAATGTTGTGTGTGTATTCACAAAGAATTATCACGTATTTTAACGGCGAAGGAAAACATCGTGATGAAACCGGCACACCTAACAGTTCTTAGGAATTTCTTAGGTGTGTAGTTTGCCAGCCCGCACTAGGCCAGCGTGGTGGATTAAAGCCTAAACCCTCTCAGTTGTAGAGGAGGCCCGTGCCCAGCAATGGGACATATAGGGGCTGATGCTGTAATAAATACAAATTCAAATGCGCACTCATGCCTGCATCAACTTAAGTGCGTTTAAATTCCTACGTAATAGAACGCAAGCCGTTTTTCGGGTACATTATCAGATTCTGTGTTAATACCTCGTATATGTAATGGAAAAACCCAATAACACTGCTCGATCCAGGAAACAAGGCTCTAGATCGCATAGCACAAAATGGTACCGCAGGACCAACAAGGCAGTCAGAAACCTAAACAGAAGGCAAAAGTGTAAAAAATGCATCTAATGCCACGCTTGAACGTTCGCGTAATGCTTTTATCACAAAAATACGTCATCATATGCAACACCCACACAGCTGATCGGAACGGTTGTAATTTCGTATTTTTTTTACCACATTTATCACCGACCCACGCGCACTCGTTCACCTTGTGACTTAACGTATTTTCGCACGCTTCGGCTTCGATCAGATGGTTTCTTTTGTACTTTTTTACACTCACAAATGTTCTTGTTTAGTTGTTTTTGCCGGTCGATTGAAACATAAAAGTCCATTACGCGAGATACGAATGATTGAAGATGTATAATATGAGTAACGAGGTCGGTGTTAAAATCTTGTAATTTAAAATCATTTTATGAGAAAATGTTGTTTTTGTTAAAAGACAATTTCGTTATTTAAATTAAGACTTTAATTTGCATATATATTTAAATATTGACTGACGCACTTACAAAATGTTATGATGAAGTTGAAAAAAAAAAACATATTTTGTATAGAATGGGACTGGAATATAATTTCGTATGAAATAGGATGCTTTTTTCTATCATTTCTTGGTTTCACTTTCATACTGTTGATTTGTAGCCGATAGCAGCATCCAATACTCTTGGAGATCATGATAGTGATTGGCAAAAATTAAAGTAATTCAGTCAAACCTAAATATTTATTCTTTTGTCAACAGGAAGACGAGAAAGTCGTCGAATTGGTGGCGAAATACGGACCTAAAAAATGGACGCTTATTGCAAGGCATTTGAAGGGCAGGATAGGAAAACAATGCAGGTATAGTAACCATATATGTATGTACAATCAAATAATAATTTTATTATTCTTTTTAAGTGTTTTCTTGTTTGAATGTTGCTTAAACTCATGTTCTGCTCACTGTTTACGCTTTTAACTTGTATTTATTTAATATTACCTGTTCGAAAGTGTAGTGCGCAAAAAACACACCTAAACTACCATCCAATTTAAATCAACTTGGCCTGGATATGCCTTCCAAAATTTTGTATTTTAGTGTATGTGATTAATATGCATTTTCTATTTTAACAGAGAGAGGTGGCACAACCATCTGAATCCTTCGATAAAGAAGACTGCGTGGACGGAGCACGAAGACAGGGTTATATACCAAGCGCACAAGCAACTTGGAAACCAGTGGGCGAAGATCGCGAAACTATTGCCTGGCAGGTTAGTATACTCAAGTCTTTTTAAATCGTTTGTGTTGTTAAGAAAGTTCCTTACGCCGCTTTCCTTCTCAAAATTATGTCAAATTTCGAAGCGGAAGTAACATGTTTTTTTTTGAGAGAATATGTTTGACTGACCCTACACTACAGATACAAGTCTTGTATCTTCGCTATCAGAAATGATAGATATTCTCGAGTCAAGAGATAATCTCACAATGTTCGATTATTTAAAAATATTTAAGAACCAATAAATTATGATTATGTTTTCAAGACGGTTTTGGGTTTATTAAGACACTTTGCCAAATGGATACACCCAACATACAAAAGTTCTGATCCATATTAAGATACAAGTCCCTTGGCGCTATCCCCATATTCAAATACAAGTATCGTATCATATATTATGTCAGAAACTACGAGAAGATTTTTAATCTCATAACTGTTATAGAAGCATGTTTGCCATTTTATAATTATCCTCGGAGCTACCATGTCCCGAAATATAAATATAATGGCAAATTGTCCATAGAATTATCACTTACTTTAACGGTAAAACTTCTTAGGAATGTCGTAGGTGTATAAAAATCCCGACAAAAAATACGTTTTCCTTAGAACCACATCCATTTAATATCTATGATTGTTAGGAAAACGTCAAAATTTTTATTTATAGTCGGGAGTTTTTTAACGCCAATGGGTTTGTAATCACCGTAGTTATTACCTGCCTTAGTTTACGATCACGGTCTGAATACACCCTGTATGGGCTGACGATAATAATTTGTCCAAATTCCAGGACCGACAATGCGATAAAGAACCACTGGAACTCAACGATGCGGAGGAAGTATGAGCCGGACCTGCTGGACAGTTTCGAGAACCTTCGACGCAAGCGGGTAAAGCCGGCCGGTGCATATAACGAAGCCACTGTAAATAACGTGTATATCGATCACGCTGAGAAGGTGCAAGTCGCCTACAACGATGTGAGCTTTGCTTTTGTGTTTTTTTACTTGGATGACGTCACTTAAATTATTATTTGGACATTAAAATTAATTATAAATCAATTGAAGTGAGCGGTATTACAATATTATCTGAGGAATTTTAACACTTTGTCTAGATTGTCATTGTAACTCAAGAAACTGAAAGGAAACAAATGAAAATGTTCTTGAGAAGATAAAAATGTTTTGACATAAAATTTGGGATTGGCTTATATCAAATGACAGTTTATCAACCCTGCATCGCTCACTTGTAATTTGAATTTAAATTTGTATAATATTATATAATTCAAAACAACATTTAAACCAGATAATTTTTTAGTGACGTTATCCATATTTAATAATATCTTATTGCATACTTACGCATTATGTGTTTGGGTTCGTAATGGTTAATGACATATTTCATCTAAATAGTAATTTATGCTAGCGATACTGACCCCTATTAATAATACTTTATGATTCTTCATTGCTTTTCTCTTCTTGTAAATAGTTTTTTATGACTTTAAGATCTCTCATAGTTTAAAGTAACCATTCATTCATTGGTGTGGTATCAGAAATTAAAAAAGTAATAACGTTAGCAGAGTATTGTTTAACGCTTGCAGTTACAATCATATATATCAGTGCATAATATTTTTGTTCTGTTAGACACCAACACCATACTACTGTCCATAATCCAGGGAGAAGTATGAGGAATTGATACATAGAGACTTTTTCTTGTGGTTTGTTTTTCCAAAAAAAAAATAGAAATTAAATGACCACCTGCCATTGCAAAAGGCTACTACATAGCTGGTAATACTTAGACTCAAAAAATCTCCACTGTCCACCCCCTACAAGGATACACGCATAAGAAAGAAATGAAAGAAAGAAAGAACATATTATTGGATATTTTACAAAAATATACACACAAATAATGTGTGGGTGATATTAATTATATAACCAGCAATAATCCCTTCATTCAGTTACCATGCTGCAATTACGCTTTCGTAGTATTGCAGAGCAGATTTTCAATGAATAGACCAAGTAATAAATAAATACACCCAACAGTCACATACATAGTTCTGATCCCACACTAAGATACGAGTCTTGTGTCGTGGATATCAGAAACTACGAGAGACATTTCGATCTTACAAACACCTAGACCCAAAACAAAGTTTGTGGATCACACAAACATTTGTCTCAGTATGGCCACAGGGCTGTCAAAATGGACGCTAAGTAGGCGTATAGGCAATTAAAAATCCGCATTATTTTTAAGCCACAATGATTTGTCTACAGCCGTCATGGCTGGATCCCCTGAACGAGTCGACGCAGAGTAATTCATCAGGCGGCAGTGCGCCGTCCAAGCAAGTGCTGCACTACAGACAAGTGCTGCGCGCGCAGCTCTCCAACCTGC
Organism: Hemaris fuciformis; assembly: GCA_907164795.1. Taxonomy (NCBI): domain Eukaryota; kingdom Metazoa; phylum Arthropoda; class Insecta; order Lepidoptera; family Sphingidae; genus Hemaris; species Hemaris fuciformis. The sequence continues at coordinate 7,147,812 of OU015454.1, forward strand.
AGCAACAGCAGCCCGAGCCCGCGCGGGCGGGACTCGTCGCGGCCGACGTGGAGATTGTAGACTCGCCGTTCAAGTCAGTACTAAAACATACTTGTTAGAAATTATATCTCCAAAAGTCAAATAGAACTAAACTCAGTATTGATGTACTAGTGCCATAATTATGTTACTTATATGCCGTTCGAGTCAGTGCCGGGAGAAACTTGTTGTAAGTAAAATTCATGCGGTCAAAGGTCGGATACAAGTCTTATATCGTGAAATGAATGAACAAGTCGTTTTAGTCCTATGAGATACAAGTCTTGTGATAAGAAATAAAATGTAACAAAGATACTACATAGATAAATACACGAATACAGAATATAGAAAGATACACGTAGTCAACGCTAAAATACCAGTCTTATATTGCTAAAATACATTTCGCAACAGTCACATATAACCTCGACAGCACACTAAGATTCAATTCTTAGAATAACAAATAAAATATATTCAAGTGTTCCATATAGACCTGAATTCTCACTACAATAAACTATTATGTCCACAAAACGAATAAATTTTAATCATTGTTTTCAATATTATTACAGGTTTGTGAATATAGAATCGTTGCCGTCAAATTCTCCGTTGAAAAACTTTTTTACACCAACATCGAATGCCAGCGAAACTAACCAGGATACCGGTGAGTCCTTAAAGATATTTTCGTTGATATATTGACATAGTAGTGACCATACTGACTGCCTCTAGGTCTCGCGGCACAAGTATGTGTCGTGCGATCTAGAGGTCCCGGGTTCGATTCCCGGGTCGGACAGTGTTATTGGGTTTTTCAATTAGGAAATTCTCAGTAGCAGCACGGAGTCTGGAGTTGTGCCCGAAAAACGTCAATAGGCTCGCCCCCTATTGAGTGGGACTGATACAAAATCTGGCGATATTGGGTGCAGAAATGCACCTCTGCCTACCCCTTAGGGGAATACAGGCGTGAGGTTATGGATGTTATATAAATGGTAATGGAGTAATTTTAATGAACACGGTAAAGAATTAAGTAAATGTTTTAAAAGTTTGGAAAAAAAAAATGATAAGCAAAAAAATAATTTAAAATGTTGAGCCTTTGAAATCTATTCAGCTCCAAAAGCCTGTTGTAAGTTGGTAATGGGCACAGTAATTTTGTTTTTCTACATTTTTCTTTTTGAAAAAATAATGTGTATTTAATAAATAAATAAGAAAACATTTATAAATTTCAGTAACCTATGCCGTGCAACCGGATGAATTGAAGGAGATAGTTGTACCATCAGTGTACACTTCTCCGAAGAAGAACAAGATGGAGACGAACAGCCCTCCACCCATCCTAAGGCGGAAGAAGAAAATCCAGGTGTTAACGCCCACACCCAATGTGAGTGCATGTATTGTATCGGACATGTGGTCTTATGATTTATTTATTTAATTAGCTTCATACACAAATCTGTATATAGGCGAGCTTAATGCCTGCGGCATTCTCTAGCAGTCTACCTTAGGGTGATGGAGAGATAAAGTATGGTTGGTGTAGTAAAAACTTATAGTGTTGACCGAACATATAAATACTCGCATACATATCAACTCATATAAAAGATACATACATAACTATAAATAAATTTATTAGGATTAACCAATACAAAAGTAATTCATAAGTAAGATACCTTGCTGAGTGATTTGCTAATATTTTAATACTTCTAGTAACGGTCCAGACTAAGATACCAAAAAATACATTATTATTTGTTTCAAGGCTGAGTTTGCAATTTTTGTAGGTTTCATACCGACAACTGAAGGTTGTATTTTAGTTAGCAGTATTTGTTTTAGTAGACTTCAACAGGTCACTTCCATCGATTCCTTGCTCAAAGGTGACATTGTGATCGTTTTATTTTTTGATAGATATGAAGATAAAACTAGAGCATTGTTTATTATTGTCGGGAAAAATACTTCACTACTCTTATATCCTAATCTAACTATCCAATATTTACTTCCAGCCCTGGTCAGAGACAATAACCAAGGCGCTGGAGACGAGGGAGTTGGGGGTGACTCCTATCAAGGCATTGCCGTTCAGCCCCTCACAGTTCCTAAACTCTCCTGCTGGTATCTCCTTCTCTACTGTAGAATCCACTCCGCTTAGACATACTACACACACTAAGGTATGTGAGATGTGATGAAAATACTTATGCTGATAAAGATATAAATTGATAACAGGATTTTTTTTAAGGTTTTATTTTTTGTTTGCATGGCAAGATGTTAAATACAATTACTAGTTGGGCTTTTGGGCTTCTATGGAAGTACCGCCACTGTAACTTGGGTTGACAGGGAGGCTACTTATCATCATCAGACCATATACGTCCCACTGCTGGGCACGGGCCTCCCCTAGAACTGAGAGGGTTTTAGGCCTTAGTCCACCTCGCTGGCCTAGCGCTGGTTGGCGGACTACACACCTAAAAAAATCCTAAGAACTTTTTTAAGTGTGCAGGTTTCATCACGATGTTTTCCTACACCGTTAAAGCTAGTGATAATTCATTGTGAATACACACATAACTCCGAAAAGTCAGAGGTGTGTCCTTGGGGTTTGAACCCGCGACCGCCGGGATTCTTGACCGCGCGCCTAAACCTCGAGGCTATCACTGCTTAGGCTACTTATCATCAAGCCATAATTGTTATATGGGGAGTGGCCACTATTAAATGTCAAGCGAATGCAAATATTATTGAATAATATGAAAAATCATGGCCTATATTTTATCTGTAGTATTATTGCTGCAATGTGGCTGTACTATTTTTCATTATCCATTTAGTCATGTAACATATTTTTCATAATTTTCAGGAATGGAGTGCCAGTCCACTCTTACACACACCCACACCTGCAAACATCACCCCAGGACCTAACCATCTCAAGAGTAACACACCCAAGTGAGTATGCTTTTCTTTCTGCTACCCCACAACCTTGTGGGACTGATGAGTTATATTGTCTCAGAAGAAATACAAAGGAAATTGACATATTATACAGTGGCGTAACTATACCATCTGAGGCCCGTGGCAAATTCTTTGGATGGGACCCTTTCAGTAAAAATCATCACTTTGTAATTTAATTTTAATAAACCACTTAAGTAGTGACCCAACACTATTGATGAATAATATTTACTAGCTCGCCTGCGCCACCAATTTTTTCAATATATTGAAATCTTAATGATTAGTTTGAATTTGTATATGGTCTTTACTTGTGTCTCACTTTAATTGATTTTAAGTATGTACTTTAAAAAAAAACAAGTAGGTACTTCGGTAAAATATTTTTTTAATATTATTCTGATATCTGGTTATTTCTGATTTTGTGGCCTCTTGGGCCGGGGCCCCTTCGGGTCGGGGGCCCGTGGCATTTTGCCAGCCCTGCCACCCTATAGTTACGCCACTGATATTATATCATAATAATTACATTAAAAAAATAACCACAATCTAGCCTTTTGCATAAACTGAATCCAACACTTACGTTTCCTGAGGTAAAATGCCATATTAGTCCTTAATATGGGTCGAATTTATTGGTGGGCATTATTCTACGCTCTTTGTCTTAAACCCAACCACATTTATATCCCTGTCCCTGAAATAGAATGTAGTATACTACAGCTCTGGGACCAACAAGGAAACCAAAAAAGTACTATATATTAAACAAAATTTTCCATCTTACAGAACACCAACACCGTTCAAGATAATAATGGCTGAGATTGGCAAGAAGTCCGGTCTGAAGTATGAACCACAGAGTCCAGAACTACTGGTTGAAGACATCACCGAGATGATCAAGAGGGAAGAGAACTCTGACACAACAGTGCAGCTGAATGACTCTATGCTGTCATCCACAGCGGAACATGATGCAAATGTACAGGTATGGGTTTAACGGAGTTGATTTTATAATTACCTAGATTGTATATAAGCACTAAGCACATATACGTCCCACTGCTTTTCACAAGCATTCTTGGCTACCAAAAGGGATTAGGTCTTAGTCCACCGTGTTGGCTTAAATTCCCAAAAATAGAGGTTTTTAATCAGCTTCCTATCTATTTATATTAGACTATGTTTCAGAAGGGAATTGGGGACAAAGGCACTGTGATTTAAGATGTATTTCTAGTAGCAAAATATGTGATGAATATCATACTTTTGATGCACATAAATAAGCGAAGACATTGACACATTGTCTAAAAAAATATAGATTTGTATTGATATTTAAAAGAAATATATAAAAATTGAGATAATGTTGTTATTTTTTTGTGTTAGTATGTTGAGATACTTTTTACTTCGTCTTTAGTTTTTATTATTTTTTTTATTATATAAAGTGATATTCGTGAACTAATCAATGGTGGTGGTGTATGAAAATAGAAGCGGTTATATCGATATTTTTAACGAAGTAATTATTATAACAGATTTTCTTTTAACTTTGTGTAGTTTGCTTATATGTTACTATCGTATATTAAACTACTTTAAAATTAACCGACATTTAATAATGAAGTAGTTATAGTGTAGTTTGCTTATCGATATTTTTTGCCATCGATTTTATAAAGCTACTTTGCAGTTTATCGACATTTAGTTTTGCTTATCGATGTTTGACTATCTCATATTTTTTTTACTGTAATGTTTTTGTTTGCTAACCGATATTTTTTGCCATCGATTTTATTAAGCTATTTAACAGTTTATCGACATTTAGTTTGCTTATCTATATTTGACTGTTGTCATTTTTGTTTACTGTAATGTATTTGTAATCTGTTCCAGCAGGTGAACGACTCGGGCATCGGGTCCCTGAAGCGGCGCAGCACGGAGGGGCAGGGCAAGGAGAACGTGCCGGCGCACAAGCGCGCGCGCAAGGCGCTGCACAGCAGCTGGGGCGCCACCAGCACGCCGCACCACCACCACACCCACCACACCCTCGTGCCAGACGTCTCCTTCATCGTAGAGACTCCTGTGAGTACCACACTGATATAACTTGATATCGATAGTAGAAATTGAAGGGACAGAGGTCGATGATCCTGTTCGTACAACACTAATATGTCATAACTAGCTTTTGCTCGCGACTCCGTCCGCGTAGACTACAGGGTTGGGTTCAGAAAGAAAATAAGTTGTAGCCTATTTTACTCCACAGAGTCCCATTTATGTCCATACCAAAAATCATTCAAATCGGTCAAATGGTTTAGACGTCACCGGCCGACCGGGGCGCGGCACCTCGTACATCATAATTGCGCGCTTGATAATTTTTTCGCTGCGGTGTTATTTTAAAACTGCGATATCTTCTAAGATACTCATTGAAATCAAATGATGTAGACGGCAAATTACTTTTAAATTAAATACTTGTGATGAATAACGTATTTATTTGGATAAGGATTAATATCATCTTTATGAAAACACCTTCACAAATAATGCTTTATTTTAGAACAAATTTGGTTAGCATAAAAAAAGGTTATAGTGAGCCAACCTTAAAAGATAGACATATGCTGTCGCGGACTTTTTTTTAGAACTTTTAAAGGGGAACAATTCTGTCATACATTATTTTAGCGAAACTTTAACCGTTTCCGCAGCGCACGCAGCGGAAGTTCTCAAAAGGAAAAAAATACCCCCGATTTTGAAACATTATTTATTGGTGCCCCGCTCCTATTGGTCGTAGCGTGATGTTATATAGCCTATAGCCTTCCCCGATAAATGGGCTTCCTAACGCTGAAAGAATTTTTCAAATCGGACCAGTAGTTTCTGAGATTAGCGCGTTCAACCAAACAAACAAACAAACAAACAAACAAACTCTTCAGCTTTATATATTAGTATAGATATCGATAGTAGGAATTGAAGGGACAAAGGTCGATAATAAACATAAGACAACTGTGGGTATCATAGTAACTTCCACCATAATATATCTTTGTTTTTGAGTCGACTGACTGCCTCGTGGTCTTGCGGCACAAGTTTGTGCCGTGCGATCTAGAGGTCCTGGGTTCGACTCCCGGGTCGGGCAGTGTTATTGGGTTTTTCCACTAGGAAATTCTCAGTAGCAGCACGGAATCTGAAAATGTGCCCGAAAAACGGCAATAGCCTCGCCCATTAGTATGTGGGACTGTTAACATCGACCAAGGTTCATACTACCCACAGAAAACAAGACTGGATTACTTATTACAAATTACCATGATATTTTAATGAACAACCACATTACCTAGTTTTTAGTTTATCACAATAATCATTTGTGATTCCTAAATCACATACTAAATTCATATTATTTCTTGTTCCAGAGTAAAACATTAGAAGGCGACAGCTCAGTGATGTTCTCGCCGCCTTCCATAGTAAAGAATTCCCTTCTAGAAGAATCCACTAGCCTTCACAGCCTAGTGAGCGTGGAAAACACGCCAGACCCGAAATTCGAAGAGCTCGACATTGAAGCAGTGATCACAGAGAAAACTAAGGTACAACACAGGTCCAATATCCCTACTAATCCCATACCTAACACCTCGGACCCTTTAATATACCAATACACGCCGTTTAGGGACATAACGAACGTAGATTCCCCAAGGAATTTTACCCGTTTGAACGCCGATCGTTTGCGTACGATCACATCAGCCAATGAGATTGCTTGTGATAATTTAATAGCTCCAAAGGACGCATTGACGAACGCCTTAGCCGATCACATATACAAAGTGACCAATCAGAAGCCGTCTACTTCGAAAATAGAAGAGGTTTTGACCAATAAGATGAGACAGGAGAAAGAGAATCAGAATCAGTGGTGGGGAGATAGAGATACGGGTCAAGAGGAGATGTTCTCGAATGATTATTATATGTTCAGCAATTTGTAGATGGATTGTAGGGATTGATAGTTGTTTCGAATTTGTCTTGTGGTTTTTGACTGTATGTATCGTAAAAAGCGATTTTGACTGAAAGCAATTTTGTGAGTTACTTCGTGAAAGTATTTTTAAGTACTAGAATGTACTTATTTACGTTGGGTGGACTCTCCTTAATAACTTTGTAAGTTTTAGGGTTATTTGTTCGTTGATCCAAGAAAGTGAGAAATACTATGATATCGAAAATAAATTATTGTCGAAAGTAACTTAATATGGTTAAATCAGATAATACGGTTATTACGGGGCATGATGCATTAAACTTCTATACTTAGTATATGGCATGGAATGGTACCAGTATATTGAATGTAGTAGTCAGAATAACACTTTAAATAAAATTAAGTGCTTCGCTCTTTAATCCACTGCATTCCATAACAAAGAAATGTAAATATTAAATAGATTCTTACCCTCTAAGCTTTATTTTTCCACAAAAAACGGACAATCTTTTTATCAATACATGTCTTATTATTTTCACATATTGCACTATTAACTGAATATATGAGTTTAAGAAAAGGAATTCAATGATCCGCCAATCCAGGCCAGCGTATTGGACTAAGGCCTAAACCCTCTCAGTTGTAGAGGAGGCCCGTGCCCAACAGTGGAACATATATGGGCTGATGATGATGAATTCAATTGCTCGTAAATGATCATTTACTGATTCAAAATTTTAAGCGATTGATGGTTGTAGATCGAATTTTAAGGTGGAATAAGTAATTTTAAACGGTTGAGTCTGAATGAAATTAGTGAGTCGAAGTAAAATGATACGCTTATTTCGCAGTAGGGATGCGGTTTGGAAGCTTACTTTAGTCGATTTAATGTTAATACCAGTTCTTAATTTCAAAAGCATAATAATTTACCCTTACCTTTTACTTCTTTTACATTTGATTAGTTAGGACTAACATGTAAATTTATTGGATAATGAAAATAAAAGTTCCATTAAATGTTTCATCGTATAATTTTGCATGAAGTCAATGTGTTTGATGCAAAAGAATCATATAATCTGTTGTAATTAGTTCTGAGTATGAACTATTCATTGAATTAACTAAAGTTAAGTCACCAAACAGAACATGTAGTCATTGTTTGATAAAATAACGTGATAAAATATTTCGATACCGAATGGTAGGTTTTACAATTAATAATCGCGGTTGATTTGTACTAAAATCTACTAAAAATAGGTGGTAGACCTTTTTTAAATTGCGATTTTTATGCCAAAACTAATCGGGCTTTTTAATCGACTAAATAATTGTGTTTTTTTTCTTCTATGAATGTATAATAGCGCACCAAACTAATATTAACGTCTAACGAGATTAGTGAATAAGCCAAAGATGAACATTTTCATCAAATGAATAAACGTTGTGAATTTTTTTTTTAATATATTGGATAAAGATTTAGTTTTAAACGCGTTTTTTTATGAAGCGGTCCATTGTGGCGTTTATAAAAACGCCAAGAATAAATAACGCTAGAATGACTTAGGTCTAGTTAGTAATCCAAAATGCATACCTCAAGTTTACCAAGCACCAAAATATTTTAGTGTTATTAGTTTTTAATTATAATTTCGATTGTAGGGATTTTTTCAAGTATTAATTTCATATATGTAGTTAGGTTTTTTAAAGGCACTCATAGGATGATGTTACGTTGGTCACGTATTATGAGATTTATTTGTCATAAAGTGATAAAGTAAGTCACAAAGCGAAACTTGAGCTTGGAAAGTGTCTTAAGAGATAATGTCTATATATCATTCACATGTTTTGTAGTTTTGCTATAGACACTTTTAGGAAAAAATAAAATAAAAAAAGGTGCATAAAAACTCTTTCTTTCGTTCTTTGCGGGATTGTCTTTGGTATTTTAAAGCCAACATTAAATGTTTTGTATATATCGGATGATCGATTATAATCGATAACTGTTTAAATTTAGACAAGTGACCAACGTAATTTTAACAGGGAGTTCTATACTAAGCGCAGTATTTGCTGTAAAAAAGTTTCCTTTTTTTTTTTTTACACTAACTTATCCTTAAATTAGGCGACCCATCCCATTCCCATGTATTTATTTATTTAGAACCTCTATGCTTTGTATTATCGCATAAATAATTTCTTTATATTGAACATTCGCGTCGGTTGTGGATTTTTTTAATTTATTTCATTTTTTTTTTGTTAAATTTGTAAACAATTTTAAAACAAATCGGCAGCTATACTTAAAAGTGTTTATTTGAAATAAACAAATGACATTATCCCTCACCTTGTTTCCTTTGCCTCTCTCGTCCGTTCCCGTCCAAATCCCATCCACAATATTGACAGGCCAGTGTTGAATCTTGCTAAAAAATACTTATTTATTATCTTGTTATAGCATTTGTTTTTTTTGTTATTTATGTTTTTTTAAAGAATGTTTTAATTTATTCTGTGGTAGTTTTTAATTTATTTCTTGGTAGTTTTTTTGTATAATGGCAACTTTGTATGTGTTTTTTCTCTGATTAGTTTAGTGTTGCCGTCAATATTGTATTCCATTCCACAGTCCACAAGTGTTCCGATGTCATTTTTTATTTCAATAAATGTATTTTGAACATATTTTTTGAGTTTATTTTTATTACCCGCCGCTTAAGTCACATTCATAGTAGATGAATTTTATTGATTTATTTTTTAGTCATTCTATAGTTTTTGATTTCGTCAAAAAAGCAGTGATTTTATTCTTGATGTAAAAAAATTAAAGCTTATTTTTTTATTATTATTTTTAACAAGTTAAAAAAGTTAACAATCCCACATGACTATTATTATTACATTATATTCAATTGTTATATTAAGAGATAGATATATTTTACTAAAACCCCATACTAAAATAATTCATGATCTACTGATCATCGAGACGTTGAAAGCTTGGCTAGGCTTCTGATTGTTCTACATACCCGTTAAGATTGGCAGCAAAATAAATGTCGTCAAATCAAACTATTCTGAATGATAAGGTGTTTTTTTCTATATGTGTTATAAGATGTAGTTTACATGTTTGGAGTTCAAGCAATAAATAAATAAAAATGAAAACAAATATAGAAAATGATAATAAAAACGTGTCATAAAAAAGAAGTTTATTAAAAAATAATAATTAAGGTATGAAGCAAGAACAATAATGCTAGTTGTCGGTTTTCTAACACTTTGGTACTAAAAACGGCGCCATTATTTTATAAATTATCATGAGTCCACTATATAACTAAATATTTATGATTAAATACTGATAATATTCATAGGCTCTTAAACCCACACAGACAAAAGTTATTCTGTTGTGAGTGTCAGAAATAATGGGAATCTTGTGACTACTCAAATGCAAAATAAATATTTGTAGACCACAAAGTTTTGCCTTGCGAAATTATATGCAACAGTACTAATGGTATGTTCCAGAAGTGAAACTTTTTAGTGACCATTTTAGAATCACCGTGTGTAAGTGGTAAAAAATTACATTTAATGATGTAATTGCGAATGCCGCAGACGTGCCTATATTATCTGATTAATAAAATTAAAAATATTATGGTAACACAATGCTATGCTTTCGAACAAGCGAATCATTTTAAAAGTGATTGAAAACATCGTGAGAATCTTGCAAACGAGAAAAAAAACTCGGCAAAATGTGTAATGCACTTACATTCAGTGTGCACCTTTACATCTCAAAGAAAGATCGTGTTAATCAGTGGGACGTTTATGGGAATTTTTTATATACTCATACAGCCAAAAGACTGCACTTGATGGTAAGTGCTGAGCAGTAAGAAACCACAACAACCAAAGACAAATCATTAACATAAAAAGTAATGGCCAATGTTTATACTGAAGTACCTATATGTTATCCTCGTAGTCTTTTGTCTTACTATTATTAGTGACGAAGAAATAGAAGAAGATGATGAAAGGCCACAACTATACAATTTCTACTAAATGTCTTAAGTAATTGAACAATTCTTTTTTCAGGTATCTAGAGAAGGCGAACCGAAGAGGTCAGCCGTACGGTCGATTAAATTCGACCAGGACCCTCCCGAAGAGCAGGTGAATCAGGAGAAACCTCTATTTTTAATGGTAAGTGAAAATATTAGAATTACCTATATTTGTTTTTTTAATGGGGCTGAGAAGCTGGACATGCTGATCGAAGACTTGTAAAAGTTGTTTTTTTTTGGTCATTGAAATGAAATTATATTTAGGTAAAAAAGCAATGAGAGTTGAAGGATGAAAAGTAAAGGAATGCTAAAGAAGAGATGGATGGAGTGCGTGAGAGAAGATATGAAAGAAAAAGAGGTGAATGTAGACATGGCGGCTGATAGGGACGTTTGGAAGGAAAAAATATACTGCGCCGACCCCAAGTAGAGTTGAAGAGAGAATGATGCCTGAAATGAAATTATATTTATTGAATATGAAAAATGACAATTAAATCACATAGATTCGGTCATTTAAAAATTTTCCCATCGTGTTAAAATCAGCTATCACAGGAGAAGAACGGGCAAGAAATTAGTGTTGCTCTTTTGCAATGATGTAATAGTTTACAATATTGTTACAAAGACTACATTTTTCGAATCAGAGCAGCTCATAAATTCAATCATAAACCACGCTTTATTTTAATATGCTTTATTGAACACCACATAAACAGAAACAAAATATAAAACAATGCTAAGCTATAAACTATTGTGTCACAAAGAGCGGTCTTATCGCTTTTAGCTATCTCTTCCAGACAACCCAGAAAAACGAAAAACGCTTTATACTGGAGTACTAAAGTTAGACGTTCTTGAGACCTTGTAAACCTAGAATTGTTTCGTGACCGAAAAAAATATAGTAAAACGGTATAAAAACTGTCCTATGATGTATATTGTATATATAAAACTTATCACTTTAGCATTTTTTTTTGTTCAAGGTTTCTTATTCTCTCCTTAATGGTTATTTCACAAATACACTTTAATGTGTTTACTGACTCGTGGTCTTATGGCGCGAGTGTACGTCTCGCGGTCTAGAGGTCCTGAGTGCGATTTCCAGTTTATGCAGTGTTATTGGACTTTTCCATAAAAAATATGCATGTAAACAGACTAGCTAACAGGCCTTAAAACGCAATTGGCGAAACGGAAAAATGTGAATATACGTCTGCATGTAGAGCTTATTAATAATACCGTTTCATGAGGATATATTTGCATTACAGGGTGACAGCAAATGGGAGATATTCGCATGTGGCAAGACCCAAGATCAGTTGGAACTGACAGTCCTGGCGCATCAGTTCCTCAGGAAGACTGCACTGAAGCCCCGGTCATTGAACTTCTGACATGAGTCTAAAATTGATGCTGTAATAGATTCTGGTGACGGTATTTGTGACAAATTAAAAGACAATAGCTGATAGTATCACTAATCGTCATCTTCATCAGCCCACGTCCAACTGCTGGGCACAACTGGCTGCTTAGTATTTGTAATTCATTGTAAAAATTGTTGGGGTATGGAAAGATATGTATAACTTGATTCTTAATATGTGGGATTAAGTTAAAACTTTTGTTATTCCACTTTTTTACAGAACAGCTCATAGACAAATGTAAATCCCATTTCATTTTCCCCACCACCCATACCCACCCAGTATCACCCATCATGAGAGTTACAAAGAAAATTCTAGAGTTATAAAGCTTCACTTATTGAATACGTCTTTGTTTTTTTTTTTTACAAAAAAGAGCTTGTGTCATTTTTAAGTCCCCAATTTTTTGTTTTGGTTCACTTGTGATTTTTTGCATTTTTTTTCTTTTCTAAACAATGGATGGGTCATATTTAATTTTTGGGATACCGCCTTTTTTTTCAGAATTCAGTCACAATTTCAATATGAGTGATAAAAAGCTGTAATTAAGTCGTCAAGCATGCAGTTTTAGCCACACAATTATGTATTTTCTATGCAATCATGTCATAAATGTAGATACTAAGTAATATTGAATAGCAATTGTTGGATCAAAATTGGTACCAACAACTTCATTTTGATCAAACATGTTAGGTGTTTTGTAAATATAAAAAAAAGTTTGTGATTTTAGCGAGTAAGTTTAATTCAAGTGTAATGTGTAATTGATATGATAATTATGAAACAAGCAATTTCTTTATTTATTTTGTTTTTCTTTTTGCTATCGGAATTTTAAATATGTAATGTTACAGCCTTCGTATTATGTCACCTAATTTATGTTAATTTTGTAATAGATTTTATTGGTTTATATTATGGGATTGTGTCTACGCTTAATGCGTTCAAATAGCTTTGTGTAATTTAGTTTGCAAAATTACTCTGTTCTGCAATGTTTTTCTGTTTATACTCTCTGTCCTAAATCACATACAATTTACAAAATAAATATATCATAATTAGCCCATATATGTCTCACTGCTGGGCACGGGTCTCCCCTACAACTGAGAGGGTTAAGGCCTTAGTCCACCACGCTGGCCTAGTGCGGGTTGGTGGACGGCGGATAAATATATTATTGTATATTAAACTAAATATCATGTAAAAATATTTTATACAGTTTTGTGATTGCAATTAAAATTCTGTGAAATGAAGCTCATATTGAACACTTAATAATTTTAAACTAACTTTGTCATTTGAAAAAAAAAAAAAATTTTGATGAACAAAAAGCAAGAAATTGTAGTAACAAAGAAAAATCATAAATAAACAGCTTTGTGTACTTCATTAAAAAAAAGAGGTATCTCAGGAATAATTATTCTGTCGCCTTTATGCTTCTGGTTTTGGGATGTATAGTGCGCAGTTATTAAATAGCTTTTAAATTATAAGTAATTGCCACTAAGATTGGATAAAATTTTCAATTTTTTCCCGTTTACATTTTTTGGTTAAAACCAACGAATTATATATTTAGATAAATGTAAACTTTTAGTCATAAAATTAAGGTATATTGTTATTTAAAGAGTACAAATTATTGTAAAGCGTGTATGTAAACAGTGGTTCTCAAACTTTTGCTCTAACCCCTCAACATAGTTTTTATACTGTTGTAGATAAGAAGTGGGGACTATAAAATATTGATTAAAACCTATAAATATGTGAAGATTGATTATGTACGTGATAGCATTCTTTCCCCTGCCTTTTTTATGAATAATTTTCTTGTAACCATTTTAATTTTTATAATTTGTGAAGTGCACTTCTGTATCAATTAATTAATGAATAGTTTTCAGTTCAGAATTAAGGTTTTTTCATACATTTTAACTGTTGTAATGTAATCATGATACAAGTTTTATGCCTTTTTGTAATATATTCTAATTTAATTGTATAGCTCAGAAAAATATAATTGATGAAATGCTTAAGAGGTGATTAAATTTCTTCAATAATAATTGCTTTAGAATAGTGTTTTTTTTCTATATATTTCAATTGTGTTGTCTTATATGTTTTGTTTTATAATTAAAGCTGGTCTTTAAGTGTTTAGAATCATGGTTTGAATTATTTAATTAATACCCAATAGCTGCGCGTATTTTTAACATTGAAATAAACAAGGGGCTTAAACAAAAGTTTGGGGACCACTGCCCTAGCACAATAAAGTTTTAGAATAATTTATTTTAAATGTTGACCACATTGTCTGCCGCATGGCCGTTTTTAAACAAAGACTTTTGAGAAAGAATTTTACTATGTGACAACAATCGTTCTTAGTATATATTGTAAATATTTGTTTTAAGCTTTGTGTAAGGAAATAAAGTATTTTAAGAATTTTAATAAGTTTTTTAGTTGGTGATGTTGACTCGCCTAGAAATTCGCACCTGTCTACCTCTCAGGAGATATGGGTGTGAGAGATTGTACTATATGTTAAACTCTGCCAGTTTATAAATACATAGATTTCACTCAACTAGATGAAGGATAATTAAATATAAATATATTTTTGAGTATCATCAACATAAGGGTATCTACTGGAATAAGGGTTTTTCTAATGACTATTAGAGAGTGACTTATTGCAAGCTGCATATATTGGGCGTCCAGACAAATTTACGTGGGAAAGGCAAACAAAGGAAAGTACATGAGTATAACGATAATAGTTATTAAAACTCGAAACGTACTGAATTCCAGACGTCAGTCCCGAGACCACGAGGCGGAGTTTATATGAGAGCGTGGCGCAGCTAGACACCAGCTTGCGAAATAAGAGGCCGCGTGTTCGATCCCCGCACCGAGACAAATGTTTGTGTGATCCACAAATATTTGTTTCGGGTCTGGTGTTTGTGAGACCGAAAAAAAAGTTCCTTGTAGTTTCTCATACCCACGACACAAGACTCGTATCTTAATGTGGGGTCAGAACTATGTAGGTATGTGACTGTTGTATTTATTTATTTAGAGATGATTTTTAAAGGACTTCTACAAATGTACTTATCCGTAAAATAACTTGATGAAACATAGTAAAAACACAAAGAAAGTATTGAAATGAACGCCGAAGAGTATGCATTAAAGACACGCTTTCCGAATCCCTGAATATCCAAAGCATAGGAATAATTTGACGTTAGATCCTCTAAAATGCCCTATATTTAGTGAAATCTTTAAATACTGTCGTTTATCGCAGTCCACTGCTGAATGTAGGTCTTACTAAGAAAACGCCAATCATCCTGATTTTGACCATATATATAATTGCTACCTTTGTCAAGCGTCAGCTAGTAATATAGAACGAAGTTTCACATTCCGTGCTGGAATGGCGAGATAGACCCTTTTTGGGGCTCCCCTGATAACTTTAAACGGAGGCTTAAGGAGATTTCGTTATTTCGACTCTTTCCCCTAATTTACTAAGTCTATCTCTGATTATATTTCCAGCATGGAGCTTCATTAACATGATCTTACCGCTTTGTGGGTAATAAAAAAATTGTTAACACTTTAAGAAATAATTTTGTCTTTTTTTCTTAATTACTTTGTTTTAATATTTAATGTTTTAATATATTTTTGTACATTTAATTTTGTTAAATTTATATTTAATTTAGGTTAATCATAATAATTTAAAAGGACGCCTCACACCCAATTCCCCTCTACTTCTCCATTTTCACACTTGTCTGCTTCAGCTAATATCTCGTCTCTATACATACATATGAAGCAGTGATGGCCTCGAGGTTTAGGCGCGCGGTCGAGAATTTCGGCGGTCGTAGGTTCAAACCCCAGGCACACACCTCTGACTTTTCGGAGTTATGTGTGTATTCACAATGAATTATCACTTGCTTTAACGGTGAAGGAAAACATCGTGATAAAACCTGCACACCTAAAAGTTCTTAGGAATTTCTTAGGTGTGTAGTCCGCCAACCCGCACTAGGCCAGCGTGGTGGACTAAGGCCTAAACCCTCTCAGTTGTAGAGGAGGCCCGTGCCCAGCAGTGGGACGTATTTGGGCTGATGATGATACATACATATAGCGTCTCTATTGCCCAGGCAGCGAAATCTCTAGACATTTATAGGCAAGCTAGTACCTAGTTGGAGCGAGTGTCACGGTACACCGACGACTAATGTCATCAGTAAGTGAAACGTCTTACGAAATTGCCGCCATCTCTCCGGGGCCTATTAGCATGAGGCGCAATTAAATTGTAGCTATTAAGGTGTGGATATATTCATACGCTTTAGAGTGAAGCTGAGCGGGCGTTTTGGATTAATTTGATGGATTTTAATATGGCATTTTCTTTCTAGGGATTCCGATATGTATATACCATGATGAAATATAAGTTGTATGTTGTTTTTACGGCTGCCTCGTTTGTCTTACATAAGTGTGTGCCGTGCGATCTAGAGGTCCCATAATAGCACTGCCCGGGCCGAGAATCTAACCTGGAACCTCCTGCTCCACAGGACTTAAAGGTAGTATCAATCGCTAGAAAAAGTAAATCGTTAAAATCTATTTTCAAACAAAAACATGCATGAACTGAATTAAAACCGAACAACAAATTTATATAACAAAACACACATTTCGAATTGTTTTTTCACACGAAAAAATCAACCAGTCCCCGCTACTAAGTTCTCTGCCTAATATCCTGGAAATGGGCGCTCTAGTACCATTCAAATTTGTACGCTTTCATGATGAAAATAGAGCTGTAAATACATCGGTGGTAGCAAAAGTCAGTCGAATTGTTGTAAATTGGAGTAGGCGAGCCCGAAGCAATTAAGATTGCATGTCGCCGCTCTAAATTTAGTTTAAGTCCGAGGTCCAATTTATCGGACCGTTTGTGCCACTGTTATCTGTCTTATTTAGAAACTATTGCACACTGGGATGACAATTTATGACCTTAACGGATTTTGATAAGTAATATTCGGATTTATTGGATTGAATGTAAATAAAATCTTAAATCCGAGTATTTAGAAATGTGAACCTAAATTTAAGAACATCTCGGTCATATTTTCTAGGTATACATGCTGGGGCGAAATGTTAAATCAACACTAAACTAAGCAATACTTCCGAGAAATTAATGCATGAAAATGAATAAGTGGCACGTTCGTCTCCCTAGCTGTCCGCTTGATAAGTGAGCCCCACCATAGTTCCTCATTTAAAAAGCTGGCCGCGTGACGTCACTTGTTTGCTTCAAAAGTTTTGAAACTAAATTACAAGTACCTGGATGACCGAGCTTTGCTCGAAATTTTTTTTTTAATTGTGTTTTTGGAAATTATATTTAAGTACGAATTACTAATAAAATGATGAAATATGAATAATGTTACTTAACAGCGCCATCTGCTGTTGTGTCGTTAAAGCAATTGGTTGCTCAAAAAAAATAGTATTATTATTCGCCAATTCGCCAATAGATGTCAGGAAGAGTCTACTCAAACGCCTCCTTTTTGTTATTTTTCTTCCAAATGACATTTTCTAAAAATGATTCCTAGCTAGATCGATTTATCGCCCCCGAAACCCCCTATATACTAAATTTTATGAAAATCGTTGGAGCCGATTCCGAGATTCCAATTATATATATATATATATATACAAGAATTGCTCATTTAAAGATATAAGATAAGATATAAGAAATAACACCTAATCAAGGGGTGGAGCCTAGCGTGACGTCACCATGACGTGTATGACGCGGTCATTTGGTGGTGGTTACGACGGTGCGGAAGGTCGGAGGTGGCAGAGGCACCCAAGGTCGTTTTTAGCGTGGGTTTCGGCTCGGTTGGACATGTTACACATTGTTCTCCCAATTTAATATTTCTATTTAATTTATAAATAATTTGATCACCATTAAACCTGTTTAAATATATTCATCATTTTCATTTTCATTCATTCATCACTCTCGCTCATCACCGTTGTACAGTGCGGTAGCTCTGGCCACGTACCTTGTGTATCTCTACGCGTATCTTGTGTTTGACAGCCCCGTGGCGCAGATGGCTAGACACCAGCGTCCTGTCCTCCAGCAGTGGATGGACAGGCGCCACGGTGCGCCGACCTTCCGGCTGACGCAGGTGCTCACCGGGCACGGCAGCTTCGGTGCGTACCTGTGTCGCATCGTCGGAGTGGAGGAGACCACCGTGTGCCACCATTGTGGCAACTGCCGTGAGGACACGGCCCAGCACACGCTTGAGGAGTGCCCAGCCTGGGACGAGGAGCGCAGCGCTCTCGTAGCGGTCGTGGGGAGAGACCTCTCGCTGCCGACTGTGGTCGCCGCCATGGTCGGCAGCCGGAGGTCGTGGAAAGCTATGCTCTCCTTCTGCGAACGTGTCATTTCGCAGAAGGAGAGCGCGGAGCGGGATCGGGAGCAGACCGATCCCGCTCGTCGCAACAGGCGACGTAGGAGGCGCCGGGTCAACACGTAGCCCGGCGCCCAGAGGCCACACGGGGCCGCCGTCCCTACCTTGGCGGCCTCCGAGATGAAGACGCCACACGCGTCAGGTCGGTGTGCCTTTTGGCACCGCGCAGAGGCGGTCCCGGGTCAATCCATAGCTCTGGCTTCAGGGTATTCCGGGGCCGTCTCGCTGAATGCGCCGATGGTGGCCGTCGCGGGGTTTTTAGTCGGTATTACGGCGCAATTATTTTGGTAGGGACCCGGCCCAGCGGCCGCCCGCAAACACGGGCGGTAACATCTATGCTGGGTCGGAAGGCGCCGGTGAGTCCGACACACCCTCGCCCCTACAGGGGTGGGATGGTCCGTAAATGGATTTTCCCCGCGAGAAAAAAAAAAAAAAAAAAGATGGCTAGACACCAGCTTGCGAAACGAGAGGCCGCGGGTTCGATCCCCGCACCGAGACAAATGTTTGTGTGATCCACAAATATTTGTTTCGGGTCTGGGTGTTTGTGAGACCGAAAAGTCTCTCGTAGTCTCTGATACCCACGACACAGGACTTGTATCCTAGAGTGGGGTCAGAACTATGTATGTGACTGTTGGGTGTATTTATTTATTATTTATTTATATACCCTCATTAATGTTAACATTTAGACACTTCAATTTCGTGTATGTTTGTTACGGTCCCTGGCCGAATAAATCTTTATTTTAAATCTCAATTATTGTTCTATTTGTTGTTCTCAATTATTTATAACATATTGTTATAAATGACCGCCACAGAACAGTTGAATAAGATTAGAATGGGAAATAGAAAGTATTTTGTATGGGGACGAGTATCACCACTTGTCTGTCACCTATTCATTCTACTACGATCACACGACCAATGATATAAATTTCAAATAAAAAAAAATTAAGGGCTGCTATTGGTTCTCACACATTTATAAAAGTCTTGATATTACACGCTACTCGATTTACTAAGAAGCGGCCGTGTCAAACATATTATAATAGTCTAATCGTAGGTTCGGCACGTTCCGCATGATGACATTTCCTTTCTAGTCTTTTTCAACTGTTCTGTGAATTTAACATTTTTTTTTATAATTTTTTTACTTATATGTCAAATGTACCTATTATTTACCTAAAAACCAGAGAGCATGGTACAATTCAAGAAAATGAACATATCAAGGAGCACGCTGCGCCCCGATTGCATGTCCCGGTTGGGTAGTTTCATCGTATTACTGCGTCAAATTAACGTGCACTGCGTTTAGTGAGGGTGACCAACCGTTTGGCAACAGGAGGATTTAACTGGTGAATTGGTCTAATATAAAGTACCCATCATCATCATTATCAGCTCATATACTTTCCACTGCTGGGCACGGGCCTCCTCTACCATTAAGATGGTTTAGGCCTTAGTCCACCATGCTGGTCTAGTGCGGGTTAGCAGACTACACACCTAAGAAATTTCTAAGAACTTTTTAGTTGTGCAGTTTTCCTCACGATGTTTTTCTTCACCGTTAAGCACCGTCAAGCGCTTAGTCTGATATCTTCGATTCAAAAACGCCTCTAACGACTTCTTCGTGGATACAGACGAATAGTTTAAAAAAAAACTTAATAGTGACGATTCAAAAGCACTCGTAATAGTATATTATACTCGGGAGGTAAAATAAGAAAAGTCAACAAACATGTGATCTGCGGTTTTCTTTTTTACTTCCCGAGGGCTGTATACTATTTTTCACCTCGACGGAGGTGGAAAGCGGCAACTTCGTTTAGCGCAGCGGGACGAAAGTTGACATTTTCCGCCCGAGCTGAGGTGTGAAAAAGTCTGTTTGAATAAAGGTGATTTTGACTTTGACTTTGAATGTGAATGTGTGTGTTACTACGAAAGTTTCTTTTGATGGGTCTGGGGAGGCCTATAGGATCAACTGCCGCATCAACTGTCTACAACTGAGATGGGTCTCTAACCAAAACATGTCACTTTCCTTGTATAAATCAGGAATAGTCCCGCTACAAACATGGTTGTCGTACCGGCGCGCTGTGGTTTCGAGTGATCGTATTAACTAGTATCTGTTAAACCGCCTCCGGTAACTTGTACGTCCCGGAGCTATTACACGCTGTTTACTTAACATATGCTCTGTTAGATATGGTATTTAAATATATTCACCACGTAGGAGTTATGTACTATTTGTTAATATCTAAGTTCTATGTAAAGTTCGATATTTTCTGTTATGTTAAAATTAATTGCTTAAAAAATTTCGTCATCCTTAATCAACATTTTCTCGCAACACTATTAGATGGCCTAGTGCAAGTTGGTGGATTACACACCTAAGAAAAAGAAACCAAAAGTAGTGATAGGTTTAGGCGCGCGATCGAGAATCTCGGCGGTCGCGGGTTCAAACAGGCACACACCTCTGACTTTTCGAATGTATGTGTGTGTTCATAATGAATTATCAGTTACTTTAACGGTGAAGGAAAACATCGTGATAAAACCTGCACACCTAAAAGTTCTTAGGAATTTCTTAGGTGTGTAGTCCGCCAACCCGCACTAGGCCAGCGTGGTGGACTAAGGCCTAAACCCTCTCAGTTGTAGAGGAGGCCCGTGCCCAGCAGTGGGACGTATATGGGCTGATGATGAACGGTGAAGAAAAACATTATGATGAGCTATGATGCACACTTAAAAGTTCTTAAGAATTTCTTAAGTGTGTAACCGCATTAGGCCAGCGTGGTGGACTAGGGCCTAAACCCTCTCAGTTGTAGGGGAGGCCCGTGCCCAATAGTAGGACTTAAAAGGGCTGATGATGAATGAATGAATGAACACCTAAGAAATTCCTAAGAACTTTTAAGTGTGCAGGTTTCCTCACAATGTTTTCCTTCACTGTTAAAGTACGTGATGATTCAGCGTGGTGGACTACGGCCTAAAATGCCCTCTCAATTGCAGAGGAGGGCCGTGTCCAGCAATGGGACGAATACAGATGATGATGATTATTAGATGATGACATTCGGGAGGACACAGCGTGTGCCCTGATGATATTCCATCAGAAAGGTATCCAGTCATAGCCCCAGTTTACATTATGATATATCCACAACTATTATCTCAAAACAGATAATAGTTATGTGTACGCTTGACACATAAGGGAGCCTAATCTTTAAATTAAACTCCAGCACTAGTAGAATTATCGTATATTTAATAATTACAATTACAATAATGTTGCTAGCAAGAAGGTCGGGTAATGAATGACGATTGACACGTAATTAGTAATAGAATGCCTGACAGTGACACTTTCTAACGTGCGGCTTGCTATCATTATTCTGTAAGGCGCTGGCCTTAACAAGTTATATTGTAACAAAAGCAGCGCTTGAGCGTTGAGTTTGAAACTCTTTCGTGAGAGGAACTGCTAACTACTGGACCGGCGGGCGCGCCATTTCACGCTTCGCCGAGAGACTCCGGTTAGCGTTTGGGACACAACACACACAAATAAGGTCCCTTAAACGGGGATTGAATAAATTCATTGACTTGGTATCACATGGATCTCACAACTTTTTACGGTAGAAGAACTGAGTCGCGAGATTTGTTTTTTTTTACAAGTTTTTTTTATGGATAAAAAATAAATTGCAGTAGCTGTTGCCTGTAACTCCGTCTGCGAAATTTCAGACTTTTCCTGCTTACTTGACACTTATTGTAATATTTTGGGCAGAGATTTAAAGCAGTGGCGGTACTTCCATAGAAGCCCAAAAGCCCAGTTTGTCTTACAAAATTCCGAATAATAATCTTTAAGCTTTAAATATTTATTAAATAAAAGCAATTTGACATATAAATGAGAATATCCTGAGCCCATAAACAATTATAAACTGGACATTACACAGTTAACGCCTAACGCTTTTGGGCTTCTATGGAAGTACCGCCCCTGATTTAAAGCTACATTCTTGTAAATCTTAATGTGGGGTCAGAACTATGTATGTGACTGTTGGGTGTATTTTTTATTTATTTGATGGATCTCAGTAGTAGAGGAGCCCCATGCCCAGTGGGACTTATATGGCCTGACAATGATAATGAAAAAAGAAATGTTTTCTCCCGTTGTGCCCCGGCCGTGTTCCCACTTACTTTCATAAAGTTTCCCTATCTTTGTACATAAGCAACTCCCGTGGGCAGTGCCGTCCGTCTGCGCCGTGAACTTACTAAATTATATTCCAACTTGTTTTATTGAGAGCTTCATTCGTTTTGCTTATTATTATGATAGTATTACCGTTACGATTGTGGCTTAAGAGACAGACAGAGGTGTATGTACACAAACCTTTGTCAGTTATGAAATTTCACGTAACGCGACGCTTATTCATATTTACAGGGAACATTTTCCATTTTCTTACTTATATTGATAGAGGTATTGACAGCCTCATGGCGCAGTTGACTAGACAGTTCGATCCACGCACCGAGACAAATGTTTGTGTGATCCACAAATATTTGTTTCGGGTCTGGGTGTTTGTGAGACCGATAAGTCTCGCGTAGTTCTTGATATCCACAACACAGGATGTATCTTAGTGTGAGGTAGGTACTATCTATGTGACTGCTGGGTGTATTTAATTATTCTGACAATTACTCAAAGAAAAATATAATAATATTGTTCATTTCGCAATCGATACCGGGATCTGTAGATTGCATACAGTACCAAGTAGTGTCGCCACAAAATTAAGAGATAAAAATATATTTTTAACAATATTTTTTAACTAGGAAGGAAGGTAATAGTTATACATAAAGCTAATCAAAAGTAGTCTCTAACACCCACCAAATAACCGTCTGACAAAACAAACAACTATACATACATACTTGTCAATATCTCTTTATTAGAATTGTAACTGGTTTTTTTTAATAGAAGCATGTTAAAAACATTTGAAAATGGGCAGGTACCAAAATACCCAAGTCCGTTCTTTGGGTATCTTTTTATAACAAAACAACATGTATATTACAAGAATTATAAAGTAACTAAGATATCTTCCCCTTACAAATATTTTGTCTCTATGGACCTGTAATGTAAGAGCAAATCAGATAAAAAAAAATCTTGGGAAAAACAGACTCAATTTGTAAAGTTTACAAAATATAACACCTCATCTCAAACCAGTCGCTATAAATCTTAAAATTCTCTCCGCCAATCTGAACGTGATCGAACAAAAACGCTAGGGACATTTCGCTCGCCCCTTTCACGAGTGATTTGAAGAAACATTCATGGTTGAAATAAATGGGCTCGCCGCTTGAAGTCGCTCGGACCCTTTCGGTTTTCAATGGACCCGTTTATCGTACGGAGGGATGGCAGTATTTGCATTCGCTGCCAATTTCGCTGCGATCTTTCGTTGCGATTTTCATGTATTTTAGATATCATGCATAAACTATAAAGTATTAATGTATTTATAAGTAGTAGTGATGGCCTCGAGGTTTAGTGATTCTCGGCGGTCGTGGGTTCTGACCCCAGGCACACACCACCGAGTTATAGAAGTTTTGGGTGTATACAATGATTTATATCACGTACTTTAACGGTGAAGGAAAACATTTTGACGAAACCTACACACCTAAAAAATCTTGTGAATTTCTCAGGTGTGTAGTCCTCCAATTCGCACTAGGCCAGCGTGGTGGACTAAGGCCTAAACCCTTTCAATGGTAGAGTAGGCCCGTGCCTGGGGTTTGAACCTGCGATCGCTAAATTCTCGACCGCGCACCTAAACCTCGAGACAAATACTTACATACATACATACATAAACTCACGCCTGTATTCCCCGAAGGGGTAGGCAGAGGTGCATTTCTGCACCCACATTTCGCCAGGTATGTATCAATCCCACGTAATAGGGGGCGAACCTATTGCCGTTTTTCGGGCACAATTCCAGACTCCGTGCTGCTACTGAGAATTTCCTAATGAAAAAACCCAATAACACTTTGCCCGACCCGGGAATCGTACCCAGGACCTCTAGGTCACACGGCACATACTTGTACCGCGAGACCACGAGGCAGTCAGACACAGAGACAAATACTTGTTGTGTATAATTTCAACATTTTATATTGAGTGCACGAAAATCAATTGTTCCACATCCCTACTAGGTTATATAAGGTTCTTACGTGATATCAGAAGCTTTGTAATAGACTATATATTACAAGTAAACGGTTTGAAAATCGCGGTCGCCTTCACGGCTTTATTGAGAACTTTTATGGCTACTGTTTCTTATTTAATGCCCACGCCTTTTTAGTATTTTTTGGCTGTACGAAAAGTGTCCTTTGTGTTTATTTTTTCTTTGCCTTATCATACTGGCTGCAAAGTGATAACACCGTTCCTGATGTTAAGCATTATTCTATCCAAATAGCAGTGGCTATATAGTGCCATCTTTAACCTATAAATCTATATTTAACAAAAGAAATTTGACATATAAATGAGAAAATACTGACCGCACAAAAAATAATTATAAGCTAGACATTACACAATTAACGTGTAACGCTTTTGGGCTTCTATGGAAGTACCGCCACTATCAAATAGAGCATCAATTAGTGACATAATCCCATACCTCGTTATTCAATACATTTAACTGCCTTTGGAATGCTTAAAGGATCCAGGATAATAGAAAGGAAGTAGCCCAAAGGCTGGCAAACTATTTTACAAATCTATGTATAGCAAAGATACGAATTAGTGAAGCTCTTAGAGCTGGTAGTGACTACGAAGGTGTAGCTTCGTACGCATGGTTATTTTATGGAAGGTAGAGGGCGGGATAACATTAAACAACAATTAAGCGTTCGCCAAGATGCAAACAGCTGGATACGCTGAGTGAGAAAATGTATTTGTGTAAAGAGTATTGTCAGGGATCTGGGGGCACGGCAGTGCCCCCGCCAAGTCGAGCAAAAAAGTGGCACGGCCGTACGAAAAGTATTTTCTTGAAGCAACTCAAAAGGTCCCTTGAACGGGGGACTGAAAAAATCCATCAACTTGGTATAACATGGATCTCACAACTAAATATTTACGGTAGAAGAAATGAGTTGCGAGACTTGTTTTTTTTACAAGTTTTGTTTTTTTTATGGGATTTCTATTTTACTAAGTTGCGGTGAACCAAGAATAAGTCTGTTCTTGTGGTTGTTAACTTGAGTACGGAAATGTATGCCTCTCCCTTTGAGGATACAGGTATGTGAAACCAATTTTATTGATTAACCAAAGACTAGGAAATAGCGACAACAATCGATTAGACATGGTATAACAGGTCCAAAATGTGTATCTTTATCATCAGCCTAAAGTACCTATATATACAGGGTGTATAAAGACCGTAATCGAAAATTGAGACAGGCATAAAAAAAAAACAGGACAAAAAATACGTTTTCCTTACAACCACGAGTATTAAATGTATGTAATTGTTAGGAAAACGTTTTTTTTTCTCGGTATTTTTTTAATGTCACGGTGTTTGTAATAACCGTGGCTATTGCCTGTCTTAGTTTTTGATCACGGTCTTAATACACCCTGTATAAAAGCGAAACGACAGTGCAAGAATACACATCTTCCTAATCCTATCGAGGTAATAAATGTGAGAGTATATGTTACTTAAGATATTAAGAAAAAATCTTAAAGTTATTGCGCATACATTCGCTTCACAATACTCCTAAAATTACTTTTGCCGACTAGCAATATGAAAGAGCCTTTCATATCGATACACTATGATAATGACTTCAGGGATCCGAACTCCCTTTGACTTTGTGCCCTCCGATCTGTGCATCGCATCGCTTTGTAGGCGTTGTATTGTGAAATAGAACTGTATACATCTATGTACTACATTCATAGCTTTACAATACTTAGTGAGATGTATTTTAGATGCAATTTAACCCTTAAATGCATGTTTTTTTTTAAATTAAAAACATATTATAGGTAGTATAAGTAGTAAATAATATACCGAAAAGGTTATAATATAATTTTTTTTATGGATTGTAGACATTTGGCAACAATATGCGTTTAAGGGTTAATAGAGGGCGAATCTTGATGTCTTGGGTTATTCAAAGAGTCCGACTTGGTATTGAGAATTTCTTAAGGAAATTTTTAATAATCAATCCCAAGACCTAAACACAAGTAAAAAATCAAGATGATTTTGTGTTACTGGGCAAGTTTCTCTGCAGTATTTTTTCCACAGCGATAACACGTTCCGAAGCAGCAATAGTTAAAAATATTTTGAAATTGACTATTCAGAAGAACTTGTAAAAGTCTATTTGAATATTGAGTATTTTGACTTTTAAGAAAGAAGTGGAAAGCTTTTAAACATGTTGATAGCTCCGTGGCGCAGTTGGCTAGACACCAGCTTGCGAAACGAGAGGCCGCGGGTTCGATCCCCGCACCGAGACAAATGTTTGTGTGATCCACAAATATTTGTTTCGGGTCTGGGTGTATGTGAGACCGAAAAGTCTCTCGTAGTTTATGGTACCCACGACACAAGACTTGTATCTTAATGTGGGGTCAGAACTATGTATGTGACTGTTGGGCGTATTTATTTATGTATGTAATAAGGATCTTTGATAAGACAAATGACGGCACCGCTAATAAAGTATTGTACGAGATGGATTGGAGGTATTCCTTCCCCAACAAAGATTAAATGATTGAAATTGAAAGGATGAATGATTGCAGAAATACGAAAGAGATTTACTGCGCAAAAGTTAGTATTATCTTATAGTTAGTGATTTATTTAAAAAGGGTAACATAAAGAGTCCTCCAAAGCAACGAGGATAATGTCAGTTGAGGAAGCGAAAGAAGTGTGTTTGGACCGTGGCATTTGGCACTATATAGTCTCTGCCTGCCCCAACGGGAGAGAGGCGTGAGTTTATATATGTATGTAATTTTAATCATGTTTCACGTGTAAACCACTGAGATTACTTTTGCTCAAAGAAATTTTAATTTGTTTCTTTAGGTACACTTTCCATACAGAAAAACATATCAACTTTATTCTTTATTCTATTATTTATTTACTTTAGTCTACCCGCTTTATTTTTCCTCTTTTATTATCCATCCTAAGGTTGCCTGTAAGAAATTGTCTAGAGCGATAAGGCCGCCTCTTGTCTAATTTTTAATAGATAAGTTTCTTTATAATATTTTGTACATACAAGGAAGTGTAAATAAATAAATAAATAAATCAACTACTTTATATACTTTACTTTAAAAGTAGTCCCTGTTATGACAGAAGAACGTGTTAAGAATAGCCTCGAGGCTATCGCCATATTCGCTATCTACCCTACAGTCTTGAAAACTTTAGAATTTGCACCCTTTAAATTTACGATACAAATTCACACAAAATACAAAATTTTGTTTGAATTTACATTGTTTGGAGACAGTATTTGGCGCACAATAAATCTTTTGTCTCGCTCGTTCAATGGGCCGCAAGTTAAAATCATAACAGACGGTATAGACCAAGAATCAAGAAGTAATAGATGTGGTATTAAACAGTGACGGTACTTCCATAAAAGACCAAAAGCGTTACGCCCCGTTCGCACGGGAGTTTTTTTAACGTGCGTTAAAAAAGCGTTCAAATGCAACAAATGCATTCCCAAGTATCTGTTACACGACGGCGTTTTTATAACGCGACGCTTTTTTATCGCGCAGTGTTGCATTTTCGATTTTGGGCGTTGAAAATAGAACAATGCAACTTCATACTATTGTTCACACGAGCGGTAAAAAAGCGCCGGCGCTGCAGTCAGTGCGCAGCGCACTGTTCTCGTGAGCGGACGTGTCTTGTTTATCTGCGTTTGTCAATGATGTCGTTATGATTAATTTCGTTTTAATAAATATAATTGTATTTTTTTAAATATTGTTTTACTTATCTCAGTGTAACAACCAGCTGTTGTACAGATGGTACCTTGAAATTTATTTGAGGGCCAACCATTTTCAACAATATGTCAAATGTTGCTGTTGGGAGAAACGCAGACATGCGCAGCGCCTAGTATAATTGAATAGCAATATACATGTACGCATAATTGCGCGTTAACTAATAAAGGTTCTTGGTGTTACGGTCGATAATCTCATAGTGCTCTGTCATTGTTAATTAAGTTAAAATAAATAGTTCTTTACAGTTTAGAGTCTTAATCTTTTATTATTTCATCAGTTGCTATAGACCAGGGTTTCTCAAAGTGGGGTTCGCCATTCGACGGCAGGGGGTTCGTGACAAGATATATGTAATGGCGACTTGACGCTTAGCAGGAACGCGCGGCAAACATATTGGCTACAACATACATATGTGAGACTGGATTTTCTCACCTGGTCATGATAAAAACTAAATCGACTTGATACCAAGTTAGAATTTAAGTTAAAATTGTCCAAAAATACTCCTAAAATTGACACCATTTGCGACAAGAAACAGGCAAGAAAAGATATTTTAAATATATATATATTTATATAAAGGCACTTTATCTTTTATTGAAATAGGTAAATCTTTATTTTCTTCAGCAGACAGTTTTATGACTTTCTTTTGGGGGGTGGGGGATTAGTTACTTAAGGCTTAAGGGGTTCGCTGTCACTTTGAAACAATAACAGGGATTCGTGAACCACAAGTTTGAGAAACCCTGCTATAGACATTCGACAATAATTATAAATAAAAGTGACAAAAAACTGCCCTTTTACGTATCTTGGCTCATCTTGGCAATAGTTTAAAAAATATTAAAAAGTGTAAAATTGATGATTCAAAAGAACTTATAGAAGTCTATTTGAATAAAGATAATTTGACTTTGACTTTGACTTTGACTTTAAGAGGATGTACCCAGAATGCCTTCTGTTTTCTTTTTTCGCCTTCTAGCGACAGAAACCGCTACTGCTAGTCAATTTGCGCTAACCATTTCTTGGACTCCACTGTGCTTACCATCAGGTGCAGTACGAGTTTAATTGTTATTTGTGGGGCCTTTATTTAACAATTCTTTTTTTTAAAAAAGATAAAAAGCTGAAAGATTATTTTTCGGAATTTTGAAAGACAAATTGGGCTTTTAGGCTTTTACGGAAGTACCGCCACTGGTATTTAACAGGTAAAATTCAGAAATTCGGAAAGTACAGTACGTTTTACTGTTTGCTACATGTTTTTTCTTACATGGGTTGTTGGTGGTAGGAAAATCGTATTTGCCTTTACGCATATTCATAGGTACTTTATGTACTAAATACTAATTTGTTACTAAACTTAATTTCATTTGTTGTTTTGTAATATTTAGTTTTATCCTCTCCTTGCAAGGTTGTCTGGAAGATCACACTTATCTATAAGACCGCCGATTTAATGCGCCTAATTTTTGGATATATTTTCAAAACATTAAGAGATTACACCCAACGGTGACATACAAAGTTTTGACCCCACACTAGGATACAAGACCTATGTTTAAAGTATCAAAACTACGAGTGACCTTTCGGTCTCACAAACACCCAGACCCGAAACATATATTTATCGATCACACAAACATTTGTCTCGGTGCGGGATTCGAACCTGCAGCCTCTCGTTTAGCAAGTTTGTGTCAAGCCAACTGCACCACGGAGCTGTCGAAATAAATAAATACCTGTAAGTATAGTAAATAGTAATCATGTTTACCCATTCTTTATGCCTGCCTTATTCTGCCTCGTGGTCTCGCGGTACAAGTATGTGCCGTGCGATCTTGAGGTCCTGGGTTCGATTCCCGGGTCGGGCAAAGTGAACAGCACGGAGTCTGGGAATGTGCCCGAAAAACGCCCCCTATTACGTGGGACTGATACATACCTGGCGAAATGTGGGTGCAGAAATGCACCTCTGCCTATTCCTTCGGGGAATACAGGCGTGAGTGTATGTATGTAATATGTATGTATGTATGCCATTCTTTATAAAATTATTCGGCATTAAAAATAAATTAAGGAACATGCAAATAAGTATACATCCACGTTGATATTACAAACGAGACAAGACTCACGGCGTTATCAGAAGCTTTCAACGTCGGGGAAATTGTTGAGAAAATTCCACTGAAACAATACCTAAGGTAATGGCACTAGTAGTTGACCATGTACCTGTAGTTGACCACCAATGCACATAAACAGATAAAATAAGAATTCGCGGCATATTTTTAAACTAATTCCATATTGAGTAGTCAGTGCTGTTATGTGGTCTACGAAGCGCGCAAACTACGACTCCATTATTTTCAAATATTAAAAATAGCCTCCAGTTGTTTGTTGATTGACGCACCGTAAATCTATTATTCGTTTTTTTGTCATAATTTTCTTAAGGATTGAAAAAGTTTGAAGTTAAATATTAACAACTTTGTCACCTTGTTGATGATAAGTGTTTTGCTTTTCTTATTCGTTAGGGATTAATTGAGGTAACAGGGTATTTAAAATACGAAAATTTGTTTACAAGATTGAGATGTGGGGGTGGTCCACTACTGATTCCGTTTTAGCATGATTTTCTAGTAATTGACCAGGATGGTCAACTTCTGATGAATTTCTGTATCATGTAAATGTACTGTACGGAATAATATATGAAGGGCATCATCAATTAGAATTAACTATTTTATTTACTTTTACAATCCAATCCAATCCAATCCATCAGCCAATCGAAGTCCACTGCTGGACATAGGCCTCTCCCAATGACTTCCACAGGGACCTGTTGGAAGCAGCCTGCATCCAGCGACGTCCCGCGACCTTCACCAGGTCGTCTGACCATCTTGTCGGAGGACGTCCCACGCTGCGCTTTCCGGTACGTGGCCTCCACTCGAGAACTTTTTGGCCCCATCGGCCATCAGTTCTCCGCGCTATGTGCCCGGCCCATTGCCACTTCAACTTGCTAATCCGCTGGGCTATGTCGGTTACTTTAGTTCTCCTACGGATCTCCTCATTTCTGATTCGATCTCGTAGGGAAACCCCGAGCATAGCCCTCTCCATAGCTCGTTGAGTGACTCTGAGCCGTCTAATGAGGCCCATAGTGAGAGGCCACGTCTCAGTGCCGTATGTCATCACTGGTAACACACAACTATCGAAGACTTTCGTCTTCAGGCACTGAGGTATTTTGGACGAGAAGACGTCGCGTAGTTTCCCGAACGCTGCCCAACCGAGTTGGATTCGACGATTGACCTCTCTCTCGAAGTTGGACCTGCCTAACCGGACCACTTGTCCCAAATAGACATATTCGTCTACAACTTCGAGAGTCGAGCCCCCAACTGCGATCGGGGTGGGCACAACATGGACATTCGACATGATCTTCGTCTTGTCCATGTTCATTTTAAGACCCACCTGTTGAGAGACTCGATTGAGGTCTTCGAGCATAGTGCTAAGGTCTTCCAGCGATTCTGCCAAGACTACAATATCGTCGGCAAACCGAAGGTGTGTGATATACTCGCCGTTGATGTTGATGCCGAATCCTTTCCACTGCAAGAGCTTGAAGGCGTTTTCCAGCGCGGCAGTGAACAGTTTCGGAGATATGACATCTCCGAAACTGTTCACTGCCGATATTGCTGATATTTACAATAACTTAATTTTATTTAGTAGTTGACCACCTTTATTGTAAGGTACGATCAGTTACTAAAACCAAATTTTCACCTTGTAGATGTCTGGGAAAAGGGGTACATTCCTAAATTATACTGAAGCTGCAATGCTCTCAGCAGTAAATGTCGTTCGTCTTCATAAAACACCCATAAGAACGGCTGAAAAAAAAAATCCTCTCACAATAATGATGGTGTTTTGGAAACCACAATGGAACCATCGGCAACTGCGGTACATATTACTGTTGGTGACGAACTAGTGCTAGTGACGATCCCAGGATCACCAGCAATTAGCATTGCTGATGACATATTTGAAACCACTCTAGATCAATTTGACATCATAGGTCCTAACGATATGCTTGAAAATATGCGTAAACTTTCAACTACTGTTGTCTGATTAAGAATCTGACAAAAGTCTCGGCAAAAAGTAAATGTTGAATTTGTCATATTTAAGTACGGCCTTGAGGTTTAGGCACGCGGTCGAGAATCTCGACGGTCGCAGGTTCAAACCCCAGGCACACATGACTGACTTTTCGAAGTTGCATATGTGTGTATTGATAAAGAATTATCACGCACTTTAACGGTGAAGGAAAACATCGCGATGAAACCTGCACACCTAAAAGTTCTTAGGAATTTCTTAGGTGTGTAGTCCGCCAACCCGCACTAAGCTAGCGTGATGGACTAAGGCCTAAACCCTCTCAATTGTAGAGTAGGCCCGTGCCCAACAGTGGGACGTATATGGGCTGATGATGATGATGATAATGAAGTACGATAATAACTTTTATCCCGGAAAAGTACTTAAAGCTATAAAAAAACAGCTACAATATCATCGATGAAAGCAAATGGTCGATTGTGGAAATGGCCAGAACATTTATTAACGAGCGGGGGATGTTATTGTTATTATATTTCAAATAAAACGCAAAGTTGTCTTAATTTGCCTTCTTATTTAACAAATAATTAAAAAATCTGAATGGTCAACTACTGATGCAAAACATGGTCAACTACTAGTTTTTAGGTGGTCAACTACTAAATCTCTTATATTAAGTTTATTTTCATTTTTTTACTTGAATGCAACCATTGTACAAGAAAAAATACTAGCTTGTTTCGTTAAAAGACTTGCACAGAGTTAACAAAACAAAACACTCATTGAATTTGAATGATGATTAAAGTTAGGCATTAAAAAAGAAATTTCTTTGTCCTTAAGTGGTCAATTACTGATGCTATTACCTTATTGGATTTGACGATAAAAGTATTGTTACAAGGAACTTCTCGAGGTAACACACTTTTTAACGCTCTTATTACAAGTGAATAAGGTTTAAATCCGTGTTTTTTTTTCCTTTTAATCCACCGTTTTTGAAAGTACGGTCGATGACAGACGCCCGTCAAAAGTATTTTTGCTTAATAGAAAATGTTTTAAGTATACGTGGGTGTTATACAGAATATTTTAACAAAAGATTTTTATATTTAGGGTCAAAGGTCTGTTTTCTTTGTAGGCAAAAATAAATATTTTGTTTCGTGGAAAAAATGATTAACGCAGGAGAGTATTCGAAAACAACACACAAAACTCGAAATATTTAGAAAGATAAAAGATTATTAAATATTATTAATTTAAATAATGTGGAAAGTATTTTAATGTGAGTTCAAAAAGAAAAATCGTATGTGTTAAGAACCATTTACGACTCAAGAAGGTCCGATTAATTTTAACAGCCATGGCACAAACTTATATTTTACTTCATCATCATCATCATCATCAGCCCAAATACGTCCCACTGATGGGCACGGGCGTCCTCTACAACTGAGAGGGTTTAGGCCTTAGTCCACCACGCTGGCCTAGTGCGGGTTGGCGGACTACACACCTATGAAATTCCTAAGAACTTTTAGGTGTGCAGGTTTTGTCACGACGTTTTCCTTCACCGTTAGAGTAAGTGATAATTCATTGTAAATACACACATAACTTCGAAAAGTCAGAGGTGTGTGCCTGGGGTTTGAACCTGCGACCGCCGAAATTCTCGACCGCGCGCCTAAACCTCGAGGCCATCACTACTTTATTACCATAGGATATGCTGCTATTTTACTATAGGATGATAAATTATGTTTACCTGTACGTTTATTTATCTTATTTTCCAAGTAATCTTATAAAACGAATCTTTTGTTTTGAATGTGCGTCAGCTTGCACAGTCTTTTGTTAAAGAGTTTCAAAGACCGCGTTATGCAAGTCCCTATCGGCACGGTCCTAGATCGATATTCAGTTGTTGTTACTGAATGTTGTTCAAACAATAGCTATTGATTTTAGTTTAAACCAACCAGCGTCGCATAACTTGAGAGATTCCACTGTGAGGATACTCTTTAATGAAATTTAACTCGGACCGAGTTTGGAGTACCTTTGAGGGCAGGGGTGGACTTGGTGAAGTCAAAATTATCTTTGTTCATTTAAGACTTTTATAGTTGTTTACATCTCATATAGTTATTTCAACGATAATCTCGACGGTCGCGGTTTCATACCACAGGCACATACTCCACCCTTTTCCATGTTATGTGTGTCATCATCATCATCATCAGCCCAAATACGTCCCACTACTGGGCACGGGCCTCTACTACTGAGAGGGTTTCGGCCTTAGTCCACCACGCTGGCCTAGTGCGGATTGGGTGTGTATTCACAATGAATTATCACGTACTTTAGCGTATTACGTACCGGCCTGTGAAACAAGACCGTTAGTTACATCCTATCGAGTCCCGCTTCGAGACAAACGTTTGTCGGATCCAAAATGATGTGTGATAAATATTTGTTTCAGGTTTAGGTATTTGAAAACCGAAGAGTTCTTTGTAGCATAATGCCCACGATGCAAGACCAATGTATGTGACTGCTATATGTAGTTATTGATTTAAAGTTTCCACTAAAAATCTTTCTAGTTTGAAATCAAAACCCAACGAAACAGTTGCACATAAACCCAACTTCGAAATTCGCGTGATTTTTGAAATGCATTAATATCAAAAGCTAGGGAGGCGTCATAAAATGTTTATCAACGGTAATGCGTAAATTCAGACATTTTGGAAAATAACTATTTTTGTATTTTTTCTATACTGCCTCTGCAAAGTGAAAAAACCACATCTGATAGTATGTATAGTACAGTGATGGCCTCGGGGTTTAGGCGCGCGGTCGAGAATTTCGGCGGTCGCAGGTTCAAACCCCAGGCACACACCTCTGACTTTTCGAAGTTATGTGTGTATTCACTATGAATTATCACTTGCTTTAACGGTGAAGGAAAACATCGTGATAAAACCTGCACACCTAAAAGTTCTTAGGAATTTCTTAGGTGTGTAGTCCGCCAACCCGCACTAGGCCAGCGTGGTGGACTAAGGCTAAACCCTCTCAGTTGTAGAGGAGGCCCGTGCCCAGCAGTGGGACGCATATGGGCTGATGATACAGTCTAAATAGAATTTCGACTGTCGAGAAACAACAATGAAAAAAACAGGAAATCAAAATGTAATGCTTTATTACCTCGGCCTTTTATTTAGCGGAATCGTATTTGGGACCTCTTATCACATGACTCACATCTCTTAATCATATGCCAAGGGGTTTAAATACCGAAATGCAACGTGTAATGCAATAAATGGTTTAATGCTTTTTCTATGTTTTCAAAAAACTTTTATTTAACGGAATCATATTTGGGACCTCTCTTAATCAAGCCAAACCGAAATATTAGCAGATATCGGAATGTATCGAAAAACTATAGGACGTATCCATATTAATTCTTACGTACAAATTTTTCTTTTTGTTTTGGACGTCACTTCATGCAGACGACGCAAGCAAAATTTATCAATACCAGTGTATATTTGTCCCAGGTCTTAGTCCACGATATTGCAGGTTGGAGTTCTACACGTTAAGAAACTCGTAAGTTCGGGTTTCTTCACGATATTTTTCTTCCCCGTTACATCTACCCCACAATAAATTATCAAGCACTGCCTACTTCCCCTGGCCCCTCGACCTATTTATGCTTCGGGTCACTAACAAGTACCCCCAAGAAACGTGGCAGATATGCTAAGTAGTTTAGAGTAGTTTCAGCGACTTTTGGGCCCCGTTCTTGTGCTGAAGATTCGTACCTGTCGAGTGTACATTTTCACAGGATGCTTGTTCAAGCGCTGTCATATTATCCCGGTTCTTAGCTTGTACTAGTTCTTGTTTAAATACGAATAAATAAACCTATTACTTCTTTATTTTTTGCCACGACTGCCTCGTGGTCTCGCGGCACAAATATGTGCCGTGCGATCTAGAGGTCTCGGGTTCGATCTCCGGGTCGGGCAAAGTGTTATTAGCTTTTTCCGTCAGGAAATTGTCAGTAACAGCCCGGACTTTGGAAATGTGCCCGAAAAGCGGCCATAGGCTCGCCCCCTATTACGTGGGACTGACACATACTGGCGAAATGTGGGTACAGAAATGCACCTCTGCCTATCTCTTCGGGGAATACAGGCGTGAGTTGTATGTATGTACTTTATTTTTTGTTCGTAACTGGCGTGGTAATATTAGGAGTAAGTGAAGTGCGGTTTAAATAAAGTCTATTGTTGAAAAACGATTATATTTGGACCTTACCACTCAGTACAATTATGTTGTTTTGATCGGTTTTATCTCTAATCTATATCGAAATATATCCATTGTTGGACATACTTCTTTACATTTAAGAAGGATTTGTATGTCTAAGTTATTCACTAAGAACTTCTTAGCAATGTTCAGTGTGAGGTCCACTAAGGTTCGGAATTATTATTTAAGACATCAATCACATCAATTTGAGATGCATTCAATCGTCATCAATGTAATAAATACACGCAAAAGTCACATACATAGTTCCGATCACACACTAAGAACTTTCTTGAATAGGTCAGCAGGTGCGGAACTTAGTACTATAATAACGTAAATTCGTTCCGTACACATTAAATAAAAATAAGACTTAACGCAAAACGTCACAATTTTCTCAGAGCCAGTGACACGTCAAAGGCTGAAGTGGTGTGCCGTTTTGCGAACCGCAACATTCGCAGTGGCAGGTAATGAAAAAAATACGCGAAATATCAAGTGAAAAAAAACATGTTTTTCGCCCCGCGCTGAAATATTCCGACGTAAAATTATTCCTGTCGATACATTAATGCGCGCACTCGCTCCGATTTAGTGCCGTCAGATGGAAAAAAATGCAGATATTATCGGGATTTGTCGACATTATGTCACCCGAGAATGGCGTCAGTGGCGAGATTTAAGATATGCAGCGACGGAATTAACCAGGTTGATTTCTTTAGATTCTTTTGGGAAGTAAAGATGCTTGATCTTCAGAAAGTGGTAGACAATTTGTGAGGTGAATAAGATAAAAAGGTCAATCCCATGCTGCATATAGATTGATGTTGTTGTGACTCATCTTTACTACAACATATTTTCTTACAAATGCAGAACTGTTCGCGCTTTTAATAGTAAGTGCGGCGTTATCCAAATACAGCCAGCCTTATGTTTATGTACACCAATATAAAAATCGTTGGAGGCAGTCACCTTGGCCAATTTTGAGTAAGTGATATATATACATGGTTTTCTCAATTGTACAATTTTTTTTTACACCAACCATGCTTAAGCGTGGAGGTAAACGGCTGGAGAATGCCGCAGGTATTAAGTCCGTCTATATACAGTTTTGTATATCGTCGTTCGGCATACAAAACCGCGAATTCGACATTTTTTGCCAAATTAAGATTTTTATGCCATTTTGTTCCTAACATTCGATTACACTAATCTGCATTCAAATTATGGCTAAAAGTTACGCCAGTCCCTTCATTTCTTGAATGATTCAATACAGCGAACGTAATTTCGCGCCATCAAAACCGCGAATGCGTCATACTTGCCGCTTGACTGTTTGGCGCTACGACGTTTTCGGTAAGTTTTTTTTAGTTTTTACTAGTAGTTTTTAAAGAATTTATGCAAAATATTATAGTTTAATGTTATTATAATTGAAATTCACAATGTTTGTAAGCTATATATCTCAATATACAACGGAAAAAAGGGCTTTGATGTGACTGTCCACTAGGCCACTTATTTTTGTTTCCTTATGTTTGTTTCTTTAGTGTCTTGTAAAATATGAGATAATAATTTCATTATATATTTTAGCATGCTCTTTTTTATATCTTACAAGATGCTACCTACATGGTGAGAGACACCGCCGACTCTTAACTACCTCACAAATGACTAGAGGTACTGATTTTATTCATCAAACTTTAACCTAGCCACTAATCAGGTAATATATATTTTTTTACAGCATATGGACGACTATTCTGACGAAGAATGTAATGTTCTTAAAAATCTAGTGTCTGATGTGGAATTGAGTCATCAATCGGAGCCGTAAGTCTTGTCTTCAACTGATTTAACCTATTAGAAACTACGGAAACTACAGAGAAGCGTGAGATAGGGAGATGTCATATCTCCGAAACTGTTCACTGCCGCGCTGGAAAACGCCTTCAAGCTCTTGCAGTGGAAAGGATTCAGCATCAACATCAACGGCGAGTCACACACAGTATCACACACCTTCGGTTTGCCGACGATATTGTAATCTTGGCAGAATCGCTGGAAGACCTTAGCACTATGCTCGAAGGCCTCAATCGAGTCTCTCAACAAGTGGGTCTTAAAATGAACATGGACAAGACGAAGATCATGTCGAATGTCCATGTTGTGCCCACCCCGATCGCAGTTGGGGGCTCGACTCTCGAAGTTGTAGACGAATATGTCTATTTAGGACAAGTGGTCCGGTTAGGCAGGTCCAACTTCGAGAGAGGGTCTATCGGCGGATCCAACTCGGTTGGGCAGCGTTCGGGAAACTATGCGGCGTCTTCTCGTCCAAAATACCTCAGTGCCTGAAGACGAAAGTCTTCGATAGTTGTGTGTTACCAGTGATGACATACGGCACTGAGACGTGACTTCTCACTATGGGCCTCATTAGACGGCTCAGAGTCATTCAACGAGCTATGAATGAGCCGGGCACATAGCGCGGAGAACTGATGGCCGATGGGGTCAAAAAGTTCTCGAATGGAGACCACGTAGCGGAAAGCGCAGCGTGGGACGTCCTCCGACAAGATGGTCGGACGACCTAGTAAAGGTCGCGGGACGACGCTGGATGCAAGCTGCTTCCAACAGGTCCCTGTGAAAGTCATTAGGAGAGGCCTATGTCCAGCAGTGGACTTCCATTGGCTGATGTTTGATGATAAATGTGCCAATTATCTTGTAAGACTGATTCTATTCCACTAAGATGATAGATAAGTACCAATATTTTTGAAACTGATGTAAGTATGTAAGATTTGTTAAAAATAAAAAATATAAATAGACAATTTAATTGTCGATTAGATCGGTGTTCTTTATGTTACTTTGATTAATAAAATAAACCAAAAATTAAAGAAAATTGTTTTACTTATGAGGACATAACCGCCAATGTGACAAATTGTGACCAAAAGTTCTAGGTTAAAACCGCGAATGTGATGTATACGTCCCAGTAATTTACTATATAAAAAAATTGCTTAACATTATGGTAATAACTTCAGTAATTTAACTAGAAACCCTTACTTATGAAATAAAATAAATCTACAGCATCATTTATAAAGTTTTTTTTGTCCCCTGTAAAGTTTTGTGAATGTTGCATTCGCGGTTTTGTATGCCGAACGACGATATGAAGCTTAATAGATAAAAAAATGCCTTAAAAAAGGAATTTTCATTTAATTAATTTCACATAGCTATTCATAACACTTTGCTATCAGTTGGTTATGGCGTTCCTCTTCTGCTGAATTTGAAATAAATATTTCTAATTCACCATTCGGGCATGTCGAACGACTGCTAAAATACGCACCGCGGCGCGCATTTCATTTCCACTGCCATTAAACAGATTGAGACTGTAAAAACAAGGACTTGTAAAAAAAAACTCGTGTCCCGCAACAGAAACCGCGACGGCTCTTCAAAAAAATGTGCAATTGGATTTTTTTGTAATTAAAGAAAGTTATTCGCGAATTTCCAACTTATTTTGAAAGCGAAATTTTGGTACCTAATTAATGGCCCACAAAATTCCGGTACTAGGGAAGAATAATGGCGAAGGAGTTTTTTGTGTAAATTCGACAGCCCCATGGCGCAGTTCGCTAGACACCACCTTGCGAAACGATAGGCCGCGGGTTCGATCCCCGCACCGAGACAAATGTTTGTGTGATCCACAAGTATTTGTTTCGGGTCTGGGTGTTTGTGAGACCGAAAAGTCTCTCGTAGATTCTGATACCCACGGTACAAGACTCGTATCTTAATGTGGGGACAGAACTATGTATGTGACTGTTGGGTGAATTTATTTATTTAAATGATATATTGTTGAAGCCAGACAGTTGTATATCTATGTATATCTTCGTGCACTTACGCCTAGATTCCTGATTGGGTGAGTAGAGGTGTACCACTACACAAACATTTTGTTCCTTTTAAACTGCTTCGTGGTCTCGCGACACAAGTATGTGCCGTACGATCTAGAGGACCCGGGTCGCGTAAAATGTTATTGGGTTTTTCAATTTAGAAATACTCAGTAGTAGCACGGAGTCTAGAAATGTGCCCGAGCAACGGCAATAGGCTTGCCCCCTATTACGTGGGACTGATACATACCTTGTCGGGCACATAGCGCGGAGAACCGATGGCCGATGGGGCCAAAAGGTTCTCGAGTGGAGGCCACGTACCGGAAAGCGCAGCGTAGGACGTCCACCCACAAGATGGTCCGACGACCTGGTAAAGGTCGCGGGTCGTCGCTGGATGCGGCTGCCTCCAACAGGTCACTATGGAAGTCATTGGGGGAGGCCTATGTTCAGCAGTGGACTTCCTTAGGCTGATAATGATGATGATGATGATGATACATACCTGGCGAAATGTGGGTGCAGAAATAGACCTCTGCCTACCCCTTCGAGGTATACAGGTGTGAAGTTTTGCATGTATGTTCATTTCAATGGTAAGTTATTGGGGTCACAATTCATTCTATACTAAATACTATGCTACAAAATGTTCGACATCAATTACCACAAAATAAGTACCGTATTTTCTAACAGTGGAATAAAATGTGTCTTAAGGATCTGAATGGTTCAATAATGGCGACGTCCGTAAGCGCGAACCAGTCGCTAAAAGCACGCACGAGAATTGTGCGTCTTTTTGTATGAAGAACTTTAGCAAATAGTTGAAGTAGATACCGATTAGTTACTTATTTGGGTATCATCTTTCTTTTAATGCCCCGTGGTCTTGCAGCACAAGTATATTCCGTGTAAGCTAGAGGTCCCGGTTTCGATTCCCGGGTCGGGCAAAGTGTTATTGAGTTTTTTGCGTTTAATTTTTAGTAGTAGCACGGTGTCTGGAAAATGCCCGAGAAACGGCTATAGACTCGCCGCCTAATACGTGTGACTGATACATACATACTGATACTTATGTAGTACCAGGTTTCAGTTGTAGGGTAGGCCCGAGCCCAGCAGTAGAACCTATATGGGCTGTTGATGATGAAGGGGCGAGTCTGTTGCCGTTTTTCGGCACATTTCAAGACCTATCATTATTGAAAATTTTTAAGCTTTTTGATCGCACGTAATTTTCTTACACAGCAGTACTAACAATCTCTTAATTAAAACATGGAAAACGAGTATTCCTTCATAATTCTTGCAATTACTACGAGATTTTTATTAAAACCGCCAGTTTTAGAATGCATTTTGCGACAAACGTCAGAGTTGCCAAGAATTATCATAACGTGAGCAGAACTAGGGGACTTGTTTGAATAATACATAATCTCGTTTTTTGCATTAAATATAGCAAAAATCCGCCTCAGCTGCACCTGTTCCGGGAAGTTTTCTTCATTAAGTTAAAAACTACGCTGGCTCGAAGTGGGCCAAAAAACTAAGACGTTTCCGAGATTTACTTCATGAATATTTTAGACTGAAGGCGCTCGTAGTAATAAGGCCGCCAATTTGTTTTACATGGATTATTTTTTAATTTAATTACTGGTCGCACGGTTTGCGTTTTGATATTCAGAGGTTCCAGGCTCGATTACCGGGGAAGTTAAATAGAGAGTATGATATGGGATCAAGGTAGTTATTACCTTTAGTAAGTCTGTGCCTTTGTATTTCTTGGTTTGAATTGTTTTTCTTGTTTTATACTTTTTTATTTTCCGTAGTCGGGGTGTATTTAAATCTTTCTTCGGGAAATATGTTAATATGTATTTTTTTCTTAATATTGCGTTAATATTTCTATAAGATAAAATAGGAGGCATGTCGGCGTAGATAAAAACTCTGATTTAATATGTTTTTCATATATATCGTGACAGTCATATCGGGCTTGCGTTTAATAAATACGCACGTACATTATTACCTGTTCATTGAACGTAAACGCGCACGTTTTCGTTACGATGACGCGATAACTCGTTTGATGTGACGTGTACGCGAATCCGATCGCATCGCAAAATATCGCTAACATTTCATACAGAGATGTAAAGACAGCAAAAGCGGCTGCAATTTGGTTCAATCTACAAACCTATCATCATCATAATCAGCACTAATACGTCCCACTGCTGGGCACGGGCCTCCTCTACAACTGAGAGGGTTTAGGCCTTAGTCCGCCACGCTGGCCTAGCGCGGGTTAGCGGAATTTCCTTATCTTACCTTACCTTAGAAATACCTAAGAACTTATAGATGTGTAGGTTACCTCACAATGTTTTCTTCCGCCGTTAAAGTACGTGATATTTCTTTGTGAATACACACACAACTTAGAGAAGTTAGAGGTTTTTGCCTGGGGTTTGAACCTGCGACCTCCGAGATCTGTTTCGAAGTCGTTGGTCCAGGTTTCTGGTCATAGTCATTTGTATAAATGACTCATCAAAATCCACTTCTAGTGAAACATCATCGGTGACGTCAGATGTGGGCAGATTTATGGGTCGCGGTGATACATATTCTCCTGCACGTATGCCTTAAGTGGATTAGTATTTGCAGAGTGACGTCACTTTGGACGTCCACTTTCATAAGTTTTTGTGTATTAGGTTTTTTTCACTGTAAATTCATAATGATAATATAGAATGTCGATTTTTGAGAAACGATTAGATATGTCCACAATTTTGCCGGGCTGTTTTTAGTCAAAAATAAAAGTGTTATCAATACCTATACAAATAAATTTGATATCAATATATTAA
Source organism: Hemaris fuciformis (assembly GCA_907164795.1). Lineage (NCBI taxonomy): Eukaryota > Metazoa > Arthropoda > Insecta > Lepidoptera > Sphingidae > Hemaris > Hemaris fuciformis. Next base: position 7,190,988 of record OU015454.1, read on the forward strand.
TTAAACTAATAAATAAAAACACCCAACAGTTACATACATCATCATCATCATCATACATAGTTCTGATCCCACATTAAGATACAAGTCTTGTGTCGTGGGTATCAGAAACTACGAGGGACTTTTCGGTTTCACATTTTTGTAGATCACACCCTCACAAACACCCAGACCCGAAACAAATACTTGTGGATCACACAAACATTTGTTTCGGTGCGGGGATCGAACCCGCGGTCTCTTGTTTCGCAAGCTGGTGTCTAGCCAACTGCGCCACGGGGCTGTCAACAAACTGGCGTAATATTGCATTTGCGCGTTCGCCCTATCCCCCCACAGACCCGCCGCTGTCTTTAAGGATCAACAGCGGCAACTACAGTATTGACACCGAGCACTGTAGCTCAGCGAATCTATGGGCATATAATTTTTCATGATACAGTAACCAAGTTAATCAGAAAATAATATAAAGGAGGAGTTGGTAACAAAGACTTGTCATGTTACTTTACTCCATAATTTGATTTTTTTTTTGTTAAGTAAGAATCATTGCCACGTGTTCTCACGGTACAAGAATGTGTCGTGCGATCTAAAGGTCTTGGGTTCGATTCCCGGATCGGGCAAAGTGTTATTGGGTTTTTCCATTAGGAAATTCTCGGTAACAGCACGGAGTCTGGAAATGTGCCCGAAAAACGGCAATAGGCCGCCCCCTATTACGTGGGACTGATACATACTTGGCGAAATGTGGGCGCAGAAATGCACCTCTGCCTACCCCTTCGGGACATACAGGCGTGAGTTTATGTATGAATCATTAAGATTTGAATTCAACCAACCTATTACAAGTTCTGTAGTTGTAATGTATGGAACATAGACTGATAGCGCAGGGCCAGTATTTGACGCGGCTTGAAATTATTGCTGTATTCATGTTGGGATATTGTACACTACTGATATACAGGGCGTGAGGAGACGAAATGTTTCGGCCATTCAAAGTTAATATTTCCGAAAGTTGAAAGAGGGTTTCAAGGGTTTTTACATAACGGAGGTCGAGAGCGTTATTGTCTTTTTTTAAATTGTGACAGTATCAGTTCTGGAGGTAATTTTAAAACGTAGGACAGATCTCCGCTCGGTCCAGCGTTCCGAGCGGGAATGAATCATTCTCGAATCTCGATCGGGCGGCTGTATTTATACCCTACGTTGGACGCACAGTGGGGATGCGTCGACGCTTCGACTTATATTTATGTTTATTCAATTGTCAGTCCCGTGGCGCAGTTGGCTAGATACCGGCTTGCGAAATGAGAGGCCGCGGGTTCAAACTCCTCACCAAGACAAATATTTATTCCGGGTCTGGGTGTTTGTGAGACCGAAATTTTTCTCGTTGATTCTGATCGCCGCCGGTAAAAAATTGAGATCCATATGGATGTCAATTTCTGTGTAGATCCTATTTATTAGCGATGCATAATGCCGAAATAGTTTTATAACAATTTCTTGTTTCTTGGTACTACTGCAATGGTCGATACTTGATAAGAAATAAACAAACTTAAATTTTAACAATTATTATTCACAAAATGATTTACTTTACTTTAAGGGTGTATTTTAAGCTGAAGATTTTTTAGAAAGGAAATTGACAGTATTTTGTATCGGGACGAGTGTCGCCGCTTGTCTGTCACCTATTCATTCTGCGTCAAACACACGACCAATGGTAAAATTTTCAAACAAAAATTAAAGGCTGCTATTGGTTGTCACACATTTATAAAAGTCTTGATATTATACGCAACTCGAATTGGTAAGAAGTGGCCGTGTCAATCATATGATAGTATAATCATAGCTTCGGCACGCTCAACATGTTGAGATTTCTTTTCTAGTCTTATTCAACTGTTCTATGCCTACTACAGGACAGAGGTTATGTATGCATGTCTATGCTCATTTTTAAGAAGTATTTATAACGAAATCACTCAATGTAACAGAATACAGACATTTGTAGTCAAACTTTGTACTTTGACAGCCCCGTGGCGCAGTTGGCTAGACACCAGCTTGCGAAACGAGAGGCCGCGGGTTCGATTCCCGCACCGAGACAAATGTTTGTGTGATCCACACATATTTGTTTCTGGTCTGGGTGTTTGTGAGAAAAGTCTCTCGTAGTTTCTGATACCCACGACACAAGACTTGTATCCTAGTGTGGGGTCAGAACTATGTATGTGACTGTTGGGTGTTTTTTTTTTTTTTAATAAAAAAATAACTTTAGTTACATTTGAGTTACACTTGATTTGTCTACGTATCTAATAAATCGTCTTCAGAATAACTACTATTCATAACATCACCCCGTACAACCTAAAATGTACGTATGTGGTCTCATGAATATTCCGTGTCCGCTGCTAGATTTATTAGGGCCGGTTTCCCGTCTTCGGATTTATACGTACCTACCGGACTGGCCGGAAGGCCGGCGGAATTAGATTTGCGACGGTTTCGCCGGCCCGTGTTACTGCCCTTAATGGCAGTACAAATTAGAATTAAAGGGGCCGCATCTTTACTTTGTTGTTGTCAATTTGTACAAGCCTCTTTGGACGGTATTTGTCCAAATATTCGCTCAAGGTGTTGGTGAAGTTTTGTTTATGTTGTGACGTAAGGGTTAAGGACTGTATACTTAAAGTATATATTTAGTTGAATAGGCAAACTGAAATTTGGTGTTTCTTCTGTACGTTACTCGCCAGTTTTTAACCCATTACTTCCCAAGTATCGAAAACATTGGAATTTTTTAATGAAATGTATAAATTTAGTTCTCTTTGTGCACTAAGAAAAAATAATCTGAGAAAAAAAAATAGTACGCGATACATGAAGTCGATTTCCATGGTTGACAACCATTATCATTTTGAAAAAAATATATAAAAACACTAACATTTTTAAACAGCGTAAAGAAAAATAATTACGAATTTCATCAGAAAGAAAAAAATAAAGCCCTAAGAACTAAAAAAAAATAATTGAATATATTGTACAAAAATAGAACAGTGGGAGGAATGGATTAATGAAGGCTGTGTGTAATAAAGTTTCTATAATAAGCTACAGAAATATAAAATAAACACTGATACAATAATTTGAGGGACTCAACGTAGATGAATAGGTATAGTATGAGTAAAGTATGATTTAGTATGAGTAAAGATTTTTGAATGAAGAAATTGACGGTAAATCTTCGATATTTTGTTGGTTTCGATGTGGGACTCCTACCCGTGGTTTTCATGATTTTCTCTTTGGAATCATATTCCAATCCATCAGCCAATGGAAGTCCACTGCTGGACATAGGCCTCTCCCAATGACTTCTACAGGGACCTGTTGGAAGCAGCCTGCAACCAGCGACGTCCCGCGACCTTTATTAGGTCGTCTGACCACCTTGTCGGAGGACGTCCCACGCTGCGCTTTCCGGTACGTGGCCTCCACTCAAGATTTTTTTTATACATATTGACAATTTATTATTATTATTTCTTTTTTGTCACTCGAAACTCATAACACTTACCTTATTGCAAGTAGGTACGGTGCTGTTTAAGTACAGTTTCATGTATAGATTAATCTTTTCACGCTTGAAATAATCTCCAATTCTTTCAAGTAGTTTTTATAAAATATACAAGTTAAATTAAAATTTTGAAGTCGTTATTAGCGCACTTTAATGTTAACTTTTTTTTTAAACTGTCCTAGTTTATAAATGAGAAGTTCCGAGAAAATATTTTTTAGTTACGTGTTTTCGCATCCTTTCTAGGTACAACGCAGACTTAGTCCTGATTCCTTTTAATCTTAGAGGAGGCTCGTAGTGGGATAGTACAGGTATTATTATTTATGACCTCTAAAAGCCTACCCGTAATTCATTAAGGTCTTAGCTCGGGTCGAGATTTTAGCTTGTATGTTGAATTACGTAAATTTTGTTAATTCGGATTGTGCAATCTATTTAATATAAATTTTATAATTTGGCTACTTTTAAATTCATGAGTTTGATATACTGAGAGAAGCACCGATTGATTTGATCCAGAGAACGATTTTTGTTTTCGAAATTATCGGTAGCAAAAAATTTAGTACTTATTAGTACACTAGTTAGGTACTGTCTTATGATGTACCGAGCGAATTATTATCGTTTATCGATAACATTATCTAGCTTCTTACAACTACTTAATATGAATATCTCTGAATAAAAAAGTTATTAAGACCCATCCGGCGATCGATTTAAGGCTTCCGTGCGTTATTGACAGTTGTTTGAGAGATTCATCAAGTCACGTAGTTTTTGATATCCACGACACAAGACTTGTATCTTGCTATAGACCTATGTATGTGACGTTTGGGTGTATTATCATTTGGACCCGATTGACGTGGTAATTTTTTTTCTTCACAATTATGTACGGTAAACAAACCGTCATTTATTCATCACAGCGATCACAAGGGGACCGCAGTACATTAGTCCGTGATTAATACGCGCCCTCAACTCTTCACAACTTCCCAAGTCTTAATTAAATAAATGAATTCGCCCCAACTTGGCCTTAAGTCGATTATTTTACTTTGAGAAGTGCGCCCCAGTACCGAGACGTTACCATTTGCTTAAAATGAGGTTAAATTTTATTCATATAACACATACATACTGTATATACCTACTTGTATGTACTATACGATGCCCCTAAATTCGTATGCGTATTTTTGGTTTTTCCATTAGGAAATACTCAAGGATGACGATGTTTGTATGTGCCCAAAAAATCTGTAATAGGCTCGCTCCCTATTACGTCAGAAGAAAAATAGATATAGACATAGGTAATTGTATGGAAAAAATCATTACGTTTTAAAAGCAATCGAGAACAAGTAGTAGATGTTGTTAGAAATTTTATCATCTTAATAGCAAAAGGTTTTGGCAAACGAGACTGTTCTAATTATATTAAGTATACGTATAATAAGACTCTTGGCTTAGAAGCAGTGTGATACTTCGAGTCTTTTAGTCTTCAGTTCAAATACAGTTGAAATATTTGAGTTTGAATTCTATATCAACCTTTAGTACTTAGATATATTTTCTTGAGTTACGTTTAGGTAGTATATTCTTGTGTAGATATACTAAAAATTTGTAGGTTCATACATAATCATTTATAGACCCATACACCTGTATCCTTCAAAGTGTAGGAAGAGGTAAAATTCCAAATAAACCTTTCGCTAGATACATTTTAATTACATGCGGTGAGGCTATTTCCAGACTCCGTGTCACTTTTAATTAAGAAGTACCTGGATGACCGAGCTTTGCTCGGTTTTTTTTTTTAAATTGTGTTTTTTGGAAATTATATTTAGGTAAGTACGAATTACTAATAAAATGATGAAATATGAATAATTTTACTTAACAGCGCCATCTGCTGTTGTGTCGTTAAAGCAATTGGTTGCTCACAAATTTTTTTATTATTATTCGCCAATTCGCCAATAGATGTCAGGAAGAGTCTACTCAAACGCCTCCTTTTTGTTATTTTCCTTCCAAATGACATTTTCTAAAAATGATTCCTAGCTAGATCGATTTATCGCCCCCGAAACCCCCTATATACTAAATTTTATGAAAATCGTTGGAGCCGATTCCGAGATTCCAATTATATATATATATATATATATATATATATATATATATAGTCATATATATATGACTGCCTCGTGGTCTCGCGGTACAAGTATGTGCCGTGGGATCTAGAGGTCCTGGGTTCGATTCCCGGGTCGGGAAAAGTTTTATTGGATTTTTCCATTAGGAAATTCTCAGTAACAGCACGGAGTCTGGAAATGTGTCCGAAAAACGGCAATAGGCTCGCCCCCTATTACGTGGGACTGATACATACCTGGCGAAATGTGGGTGCAGAAATGCACCTCTGCCTACCCCTTCGGGGTATACAGGCGTGAGTTTATGTATGTGTATGTGTGTGTGTATATATATATATATATATATATACAAGAATTGCTCATTTAAAGATATAAGATAAGATAAGATATGTCAACGGAACCGTTCCTATTTAAATTTGCCAACTGCGGGAAATAAACTTAGGAACTATCATATCATACGCACTCACACCGCCAGACCAAAGCAATAATTAATTAGCACACACTTATATCGTAATGACGTCATAACTCCCCGATAGATACTAGCAAGCATAAAATGTTTAAAGTGAGTGAAGCGCCTCTAGCGGGGAGTGGCATAAATAATTCTGATAAACGTAGTTCGCAATTTTCCATTCGAAAGCGTCCTCAAAGTACCTGAGAGAGCAAATAAACTCAGCCGGGGTGCACTGGCGCGTTTTTTCAGAGATCCTCAATAGTAATTACACTGTGTAGTACATTGTATTGATATCATCATCAGCCCAAATACGTCCCACTGCTGGGCACGGGCCTCCTCTACAACTGAGAGGGTTTAGGCCTTAGTACACCACGCTGGCCTAGTGCGGGTTGGCGGACTACACACCTAAGAAATTCCTAAGAACTTTTAGGTGTGCAGGTTTTATCACGATGTTTTCCTTCACCGTTAAAGCAAGTCATAATTCATTGTGAATACACACATAGCTTCGAAAAGTCAGAGGTGTGTGCCTGGGGTTTGAACCTGCGTCCGCCGAATTTCTCGACCGCGCGCCTAAACCTCGAGGCCATCACTGCTTTATGTGTATTGATATATTACTTTATAATTTTGAAGTCATTCAGCGTGCAATGGACGGGCAATGATTGGAGTTTCTCTGGTGGATAGAATTCGGAATGAATTAAATGAATAAATAAAAAAATAATTAAATTAAATTAAAACTGGGTTTAATTTGGGGGGTTAGGCAGTGTTTTTTTGGACCTATCCCACCATACAAAGTGCAACTCCCGTACTCCAGGATCAACAGCGGCACGCACAGTATTGACACCGAACACTAAAGCTTAGCGAGTCCAAAGAACCGAATTTGTCATATCATGATGAGCTTAAAGATTGGGAATTTTGTATGGCAAATTGGGCTTTTGGGCTTCTAAAGCAGTACCGCTATTGATCTCTACCTACCTTTTAGAATACAAGCATGAGCATATATACATATAACCAATAAATTTATTATTTCCAACCCTTGCTTCGAATTCCTGAACTGTGCAAAAAATATGTCCCCAATCAAAAATGTATTTCACAGAACCCTTTAAATTTTTAACGAACGCGTTTATTCATTGACATGGTACGGGTTTATTTTTCAGTCCGTCGGTAATGGGAGGCGGATAGTTACAGTATATTCAATGTAATTTGATGATTCAAACCCGGATGCTTGAATTTGCTACATAATTTTATCTAGCCATGGTTTTTGTATGAAATTATGCGAATGTCGAGCTGTTTGGTTGGGTTTATGTATGTGTGATTCGCTATCTGAGAAAAGTGTGGGAAAAATTGTGTGGTGATTAAAGTTAGGGTATTAAGTCGTGCAGAATTTTCGCTTTCATGTTGAGATATTTGAAAATCGTTGTAGTCGCGAGGTTGAGGCGCAATCGAGTCAATATCTCTGCGAGCGGGGACTTAAACCCAACAATTATAATTAATTATCACGTACTTAAATTATGAGTGAAAACATCGTGAGGAAACCTGCACATCTAAAAGTTTATAGGAATTCCTTAGGTGCGTAGTCCGCTAACCTGAATTGGGCTGGCGTGGAGGAGTAAGTGAACTAACCTAATCCCTTTCAGTTGTAGAAGAGGCCTGTGCCCAACAGTGGGATGGATATGGGCTGATAAATATTTTACGTGCGGAATGAAATGTTAATGGATATAAAATTAATTAATGGGTCAAATAAAATTATATGTCAATTAAAATTTTGGTGTAAGTAGGTCGGCTCCGCGGCCTTACAGAAAACCGACGTGAGAAAACTGTGTTATGCCACATTTAATAAAAGCAAGCCATGAATATGGTTTAAAGTGACTAACATAAATTTTATTTTTAATTTGCCACAATAACGTTACTATAGGTACTGCAGCCGCCATAATTGTGTAGACTGATAAGTAATTGGCCGGGTCCCTGCCGTGGGACCTTGACGCCAAAATCCTCTCGCGCTTTTACCATCAGCGAGAGGAGGCGTCAAGTCGCGGGGACAGATTGGCCCCGAGAGAGGTCGAGGCAATTAAAGCCTCCCTCCGTACGGCCGCCGTGGAGGAATGGCGAACCAGGCTGGAGAATCCCAGTGCTGGTGCTAGAACCGTCGAGGCAGTGCGTCCTGTCCTCGACCAGTGGGTGGACAGGCGCCACGGCGCGGCAACGTTCCGCCTGACGCAGGTGTTGTCGGGGCACGGATGCTTCGGACACTACCTGTGTCGGGTGGCACAGAAGGAGGAGTCGGCCGTGTGTCACCATTGTGACAACTGCCCGGACGACACAGCCCAGCACACCCTAGAAGAGTGTCCAGCCTGGGAGGTGCAGCGCAGCGCTCTCCGCGCAATTGTTGGTGACGACCTCACGCTCCCGGCCGTCATCTCTTCGATGGTCGGGAGTCCGAGGTCGTGGCGAGCGATGCTCTCCTTCTGCGAGCACGTCATGTCGCAGAAGGAGAGCGCGGAGCGGGATCGCGAAAGAAGTGATCCCGCCCGCCAAAGACGTCAGAGAAGGAGGCGACGGGTAAACAGAGATAATTAGACCCGGCGCCCTGCCCTGTGGCAAGGGGGCGTTAGAATCCCACCACGGTATCCCCTGCCTGTCGTAAAAGACGACTCAAAGGGGCCCTTGGGGTCGCTGGGCGCGCTGCGGGGGCGGCGCGCCCTCACTGAAAGTGACCCCGAGAGGGGCGGCGGCACTGTGGCCTGTGTACGTCGCGGGCGCCCACCCACAACCGGGGCGCCCGAACCAAGCTAGTGGGGGCGCAACTGCGCCCCCTACACACTCCGAGACGGCCGAGACAAATACGTCTCGGAGGCGCACCGGGCGGCTGCGGCATTACGGTTGGCGCTTCTCGCCAACGTACCGTGGTCGCCCCACTCGGCGCGGAGATGGCCACCGGGGGGTTTTGGTCGGTATGCCGGTTTAGGGATATTGTTAGGGACCCAGCCCGGCACTAACACCTGCGCGGACATGACGTCGCCGCGCGCTGGGCTGGAAGACCGGTGACCCCGACATACGCTTCCCGCCCGCCCCTCCCCCGGGGCTGGCGGGAAGTAGAGCCATAAACAGCTTTCCCCTCGAGAACAAAAAAATAAAAAAAAAAAAAAAAAGACTGATAAGTAATAGTTTTCCGTCAATCACCAATATTTGGACTATTTTCCCATTTTCCAACTTTATAAATAAACCTAGGATTAAGGTATTTTTTTATAAATAAATCTAGAATTAAATAATTTAATTTGAAAAAAAATCTTAAAACATCAAATAGCTACCCGACTCAAGAATCATATCTAAAAAAACTAGAACGCACGGCTAGCGAAGTGATAGTATACATACGTAACCTTACGCCTGTATTCGCATTCAATGGGTAAGCATAGGTGCATTTCTGCACCCAAATTTCGCCAGGTATGTATTAGTCCCATATAATCACATCACATCATCAGCCCATATACATCCCACTGCTGGGCACGGGCCTCCTCTACAACTGAGAGGGTTTAGGCCTTAGTCCACCACGCTGGCCTAGTGCGGGTTGGCGGACTACACACCTAACAAATTCCTACGAACTTTTAGGTATGCAGGTTTCATCACGATGTTTTCCTTCATCGTTAAAGCAAGTGATAATTCTTTGTGCCCATATAATATGGAGTAATTTTTGCCAGTAAGCCAATTGGCTTTTTCAGGACCATTTTCGGTCTTCGTGCTGCTACTGAGAATTTCCCAATGGACCCAATAACAATAAAAGTGAACTAATAGTAAGATAATAAATTTCATACCAGTCTGAACTCTATAGAATCATCCGCTCTATAGTTTGTATAATTGTGTTTAGCCGAAGTTTGCAAAAGAAGTCCAATCTATTGGGCCGGCAAACCTCTTTAGGGCAGCGAACGGTAAATCAATAAGCGGCACCCACTCTCTACTTGGTAAACTCTTCTACGCAACCGTTAGACTATGTGGTGCGTGGACTTGGGACTATTTGTGTCTAATTTGTGGCTTTGCAAACTTTATTTTAAAACTCACTCCCGTACACAACAAAAACATTGAAGATATATGATTGATATTACATAAATATTATTTTAAATGTTTTTCCTCAAAAGTGTAATAGTTGTTATTAGTATGTTTAATAGTGAGTAAGTTATAATAATTATGCTCAAGTTTCTGTTGTTATAATGTTTAGTATTAATATTTTTAAAAAGATTGAATTTTATTTTAATTTATTTTTTCCTCAAAAGTGTAATAGTTCTGTTATTAGTTTTGTTTAATAGTGAGTAAGTTATAATAATAATGCTCAAGTTCCTATTGTTTTATTGTTAGTTTTAGGATTTTAAACAAATTTGAATATTATCTTAAATGTTTTTCTCAAAAGTGTAATATAGTTGATATAAGTACCGATTAGTTTGTTTAATAATTTGCTTTCATTTGTACGACAATCCAATTACAAAATTAATTTATGTTGGTCCCCAAGATACAGGGTTAGCCTAGTTTGGCGCCCTCTGGCAATCATTTGAAAATAGCAAATATTTATGCGAAAAATATAAATGTAAATGTATAAAAGTAAAGATGTAAGAAAAAGTGATATGTGTATTTTGTGATAAATAAAGATAATTATTATTATTATATATTATTATTATCTAACTACAACTAAGCAGTGATGGCTTCGAGGTTTAGGCGCGCGGTCGAGAATTTCGGCGGTCGCAGGTTCAAACCCCAGGCACACGCCTCTGACTTTTCGAAGTTATGTGTGTATTCACAATGAATTATCACTTGCTTTAACGGTGAAGGAAAACATCGTGATAAAACCTGCACACCTAAAAAGTTCTTAGGAATTTCTTAGGTGTGTAGCTCGCCAACCCACACTAGGCCAGCGTGGTGGATTAAGGCCTAAACCCTCTACAGTTGTAGAGGAGGCCCGTGCCCAGTAGTGGGACGTATTTGGGCTGATGATGATGATCTAACTACAAAACATAGAATCAGTCCCACGTGATAGGGGGTGAGCCCGTTGCCAATGTTTTTAAAATGTCCTAATGGAAAACCCAATAACTCTGCCCGACTCGGGAATCGTTCCTGGGACATCTCGATCGCACGGCACATACTTATGTCACGCGATCACAAGACAGTCATCTGTACTTAACTTCGTTCATATATTTGACCGAAGGTACTAAAAAATCTATTATTCAAACTAAGGCTAAGTCCACAGCGTGCGCGCTCATTTCCTTTACCAAATTAAGCCGTCTGCCATCACGTAGATAAACAAACTTGGCAAATCACAAGTCACAATAATCAAGTTAAGCGCAAGTTGATTTCCCCCTCATCCTCCTTTCTGCTGGGAAAATATCGCAGCCGATGGCGGCTAATAAAATCGCCATCTTCGCTCCATCTGCGAAGGTTTTGTGAAAGCCTTGGTTGGTTGGTTTTGTGACAGCCCCGTGGCGCAGTTGGCTTGACACCAGCTTGCGAAACGAGAGGCCGCGGGTTCGATCCCCGCACCGAGACAAATGTTTGTGTGATCCACAAATATTTGTTTCGGGTCTGGGTGTACCTATGTGAGACCGAAAAGTCTCTGGTAGTTTCTGATACCCACGACACAAGACTTGTATCTTAGTGTGGGATCAGAACTATGTATGTGACTGTTGGGTGTATTTATTTATTTATTTAACTAAAAATGTACGGCGCAGAACGAGTTTTATTTATTTCTCAACAGAATTCTCGTTTCGCCAGTGTATTTAGTCCGATGTACTAAAGCCTTTTGTTTTTTTCGGGTCCAATCCCAGTGCTTACTACTTAAATTCCTAAAAACCGGAATTCGGAAAACCGGATACATTTTTGACCGAACGGGTATTAAAACCTAGATGAGATCGCAAGACACACACGTATACAGAAGGATATATGAAGCAGTATTTTTTTTCCAAATGAAATTGTGAAAGAGACTTTAGAATCTGTTCGTAAGTGCAATACAGTCCACTGCCATAAAAGTGTCGACTGGCGATATAATACGACTATCTGTACCCAGTCGTCACAACTATACCCGCATATTCAATACCCCATATACACAGGCTAATTCTTTGCCCATGTTCCCAATAATTCTATTTGGGGTCGGAACAGTATGTTTTATCCTTCCAAACATCCCTATCAACCGTCATGTCTTCAGTCACCCCTTTTTCTTTCATATCTACTTTCACACTTCATCCATCTACTCTTTGACCTTCCTTCTACTAGCATACGTACTCATAAAATAAACAAACCCATCATAAAAAATTACCAACCAGAAATAATTCATAAATGAAAAAAAAATGCACAATCTGCGAGCCGCCATATTTGATTTTAAATAAACAAGCGTTCTAATTCGACAATGAGTGATTTGTGACGTCAATTTGCGCCGATAAGTCCACCGTTTTCGTCATCCGACCACTGTGGGTGATAAATGGTGCAATTTGCCGCCAATGTGAGATAACAGCGCCCATCTATATCCCTAATGCGCCTTCGAGATGTTTGTCCGAAATTTAACTCCGGAATTAACGTTCTACATTCGAAAGCGTTGTTTTTTTTTTAATTTACATGTCTGGGTGTTTGTTTATTTAGGAGTACTAATAAAACTGATACATTTACTGTTAGATTATGTAAAAAAGCTTTCATATATAGTATACAGTTTATTGAAGAGTATACGAAATTTAAAGTACATAGGTATATAACTATGTTCTTTATATACCTATGTACATAGTAGTAAGTACATAGGTATATAACTAGACTGCCTCGTGGTCTCGCGGCACAAATATGTGCCGTGCGATCTAGAGGTCCCGGGTTCGATTCCTGGGTCGGGCAAAGTGTTATTAGGTTTTTCCATTAGGAAATTCTCAGTAACAGCCCGGAGTCTGGAAATGTGCCTGAAAAGCGGCAATAGGCTCGCCCCCTATTACGTGGGACTGATGCATACTGGCGAAATGTGGGTGCAGAAATGCACCTCTGCCTACACCTTCGGGGAATACAGGCGTGAGTTTATGTATGTATGTGTAGGTATATAACTACTTATAAAAATAAGCTAAATAGAGACGACATTATAAATATAATATGACTTAAAGTGAAGGCAGTAATATTTTTTAATAATTACGTTATAAAAATAAAATATTGTTTTAATTAGCCAAATAGGAGTATCATAGCCCAATATAATAGTGATGACATTTTTTGTTTATATTTTTGTATTATGGCAAATTATATTTAATTATATTTTTGTATTTGGCATAATATGTTATGCCAAAACCTTTTTTTAAAATAGCAATGTAAAAAAGCTGTCAAAATCTTTTTCTACACTGGCAATGCAGAAGAAACTAGTATTTATTATTATAAAATTGTATTAAATTCCTAACAAAGACTTCTTAGCGTTCCTAAACTATATTCAAAGGGAATTGTTTACTTTTAGTTTCGAGCGAAACTTTCCGAAATCCTATTAGCGTGCCTGCTTTACTCTTCCCGTAACAAGTTTAGAAGTTAATACTCCTTAAGTATAAATAATTGATCTCATCTAGCATAAATTGAACCATTTTAATGTTAAATGAACGCACCTGAGGCCTCTAAACCTATTAAAAGGTTGGAATGGAGTTTCTTTAGTAGATTTATTTTGGCATATTTGAAGTAAGGAGTAGTGTAGGACGTCCTGTAGCACGATGGTCCGACGACTTGAGAAAGGTGGCGGGTAGCGGATGGATAAGAGCTGCTCAAGACCGGGATGGTTGGCGATTACTTGGGGAGGCCTTTGTTCAGCAGTGGACGGCGATAGGCGGAGAATGAAAAATTAATGAATGAATTATACTAACTTTTTTTAAGATACGTGTGACTTTTATAAACGGATTACTCCATAGTTCTAGTGTGAGGTTTCAGGTTTAATTTCCAGGCCGGGCAGTGTTATTATAGTAATGTTTTAGATCAACGTTTCTCAAAGCGGGGTATGCGAACTCCTAGGGGTTCGCCATTCGACGGCAGGGGGTTCGCGATAAGATTTACGTAATGGTGACTTGATTCCTAGCAGGCACGTGCGGCACACATAGTGGCTACAACATACTTATGTGATAGTGGATTTTCACACCTGGTCATGATTAAAACGAAATCGACTCGATACCGAGTCAGAATTAAGGTTAAATTTTTCCAAAATTACTTCTAAAATTGACTCCATTTGCGCCAAGAAACAAGCTGACCATCACATTAATATTAAAAAGATATTTCTTTTGAAATAAAAATTTTATTTTCTTTAACGTAAACGGAATGTCCATGGCGGATTGCGTGCGAAGGTAAGGTCCCGGATTTAATTCCCGGGTCAGGAAAAGTGTGACTTGTTTTATTAGTAAGGACATACACACAGACTTTAGTAGTGGTTCAGGCAAACTTTTATCATGTTGGGATAATTTGGACTCCTCTGACTCATCCCTTTAGAATACACACATAAAAAGAAAAAGTGTGTGTGTTTACTTATGTACACGCGTTAGAAGTTATACTTCATACATAAATATATATTTTCTTAAATAATATAATAATATATTATAAAATAATATTTTAATAACTTCATGGTGTCGGTTTTTCATGACAGTGTGCGCGCGCATCGTAATAACTTCAAAACTTCAATAAGTTTTTTACTTAATCTTAAAATTAGGATGAACGAAATTCCCGATGAACGTGAGCAGAATTTTAAATAATTTTTTACTGTCACTATTCTACATTCTTAAAATTTAAAACAAACTTTTTCTGAATAACTTTTTGGTGTCGGTGTGCGCGCGCATCGTAAAAAATCACTCTCATCATTTTTCCCTAACGCGCCAAAAGAAGTATAACTTCAAAAAAGGCCGAGTTTGCCTTTAAAAATTACGAATAAATAATTTTTAAGCTTTAAATATTTATTTAACAAAAGAAATTTGACATATCAATGAGAATATGCTGACCCCACAATAAACAATTATAAACTAGACATTACACAATTAACGTGTAACGCTTTTGGGCTCCTTTGGAAGTACCGCCACTGATATGTACGTAAACTGAATTCATATTAAAATCTTGCAATACACAATATAAGCTGCACGGTTTTAAGAGAAGTTGAAGTAATAAGGACAATATCGAACGTGTATGGAAGTTGCTCGGGGCATTCTCAACATTCGTTTTGTTGCGCTGCAGATCTGAATGCAGGTTTACATGAGATCCATTATTTTTGCAATTTAATTTCTATTTTTGTGTTCGTTTATTTTGAAATTAAATTGCTTTTCTATTGTCTAGGATAGTTATTATATATTCGATTGACAAACTTACAAAAGAAAAGGGTATATGAAAACCTTTAGATTTTCTCATCAATTTTTTTTTGTGTGGTCGATTGAAGTCTTATGTTCTGGTCTATACGACGCAAAACTTGTGTCTTATTGTTAGAAAAGACCTTATTACAACGCAATCCGTTGTGACATTAAAAGCTCCTGGTAGCATTTTATTAACGTAACCAATAAATATTAAGAATAAAAAGCATAAAATTCACCAATAGACAGGGTAGATGGAGCACGACGGTATATTAAGCCGTCAGGCCGTTTTCCGTCACGGCACCCAAGTCAATTTCACCCAAAGCGCAACTCAGACATTTGGACATCTCATTGACATATGACAGACAGTTTATAGATGTTTTCCGTCAAAAACCAAGTATATAATGTATATCATACAATTTAATTATGTAACTGATGACTGCTTCGTGGTCTCGCGGTACAAGTATGTGCCGAGCGATCTAGAGGTCCTGGGTTCGATTCCCGGGTCGGGCAAAGTGTTATTGGGTTTTTCCATTAGGAAATTCTCAGTAGCAGCACGGAGTCTGGAATTGTGCCCGAAAAACGGCAATAGGCTCGCCCCCTATTACGTGGGACTGATACATACCTGGCGAAATGTGGGTGCAGAAATGCACCTTTGCCTACCCCTTCGGGGAATACAGGCGTGAGTTTATGTATGTATGTATGTATGTAATTATGTAACTGTGCGTGGGATACATAATAGATAATTTATCTCTAAATACGTAGCTCGATTTCTTTGAAAGGCCCCGCATTGCGAACCTTCGTACATTCTGATGCGGAGTGCAAAGATACAAGACTACTAGATACGTCTGCCTAACAAACACAAGCGCACCTTTGACTTTTCGAAGTTATGAAAACCTCGTGAGGAAACCTGTACATCTAAAAATCCTTAGGAATTTTTAGTCCGCCAATCCGCACTAGGCCAGCGTGGTGGATTTAGGCCTTACCCTTCGCAGTACTACTACTGATTACAGGACTCTTTCCTCTTTCCTCTATAGCCCGTATATGGGGTGATGATGATGATGATAATGATGATACTCAGTCTATCGCCGTCCATTTAACTTAGGCGTCACCCATCCCTATCTCGAGCAGCTCTCATCCAGTGGCGGTACTTCCATAGAAGCCCAAAAGCCTAGGTTGCCTTACAAGATTCCACATAATAATGTTTAAGCTTTTAATATTTATTTAACAAAATCAATTTGACATATAAATGAGTATATCCTGACCACACAATAAACAATTATAAACAAAACATTACAAATTATTCTTCTATACAAATTCTTCTATTACAATAACTTCTATGGAAGTACCGCCACTGCTCTCATCAATTATCTACCAGCCATCTTTTTCAAATCGTCGGACCATCGTGCTGCAGGACGTCCCACACTACGTTTACCCAAGAGCGGTCTTCACTCCAACACTTGTCTGCTCCACCGGCCGCCCGTCCGTCCGTCGGCATTATATATCCGTCAGTATACGAGCATATATTTGTGTTATTTACACATACGATTTTTTTTTCCGATTTACATTTTTTGTTGCAACATACATATGTATAACAGTGGTTTTCCTACCATACATTCATGGTAAGTTGACAGACAACATTATAGTAAGAATGTATGTGCCGTACGATCTAGAGGTCTCGGGTTCGATTCCCAGGTTAGACAGTGTTATTGAGTGTTTCAATTAGAAAATTCTCAACAGCAGCAATCCGGAAATGTGCCCGAAAACGGCAATAGGCTCGCCCCCTATTAGGTGGGACTGATACATACCTGGCGAAATGTGGGTGCAGAAATGCATCTCTTACCCCCTCGTGAATTATAATACATACGTAACAAAATTAATACTACGCTCGTATTTCTTGCCTTCGCTTCCATATGTTCTAGATCGTGGTAAATGTCAGTGCTTTAATGGATTGCCCAACGGCTGACGAATTAATCCAGACCGGAGGAATAGCTGGATTAATAGCTCACATGTACACAAAATCCACTAACCGGAGTTGTATGAGAACGCGGGGATCGGGTAAATTAATGATATTTTCAAAGTGAACTGGGTCATATTTATTCCTTTAAACAATATATTACGTAAGTATCATCATCAGCCCATACACGTCCCACTGCTGGGCACGGGCCTCCTCTACAACTGTGAGGGTTTAGGCCTTAGTCCACCACTGTGGCCTAGTGCGGGTTGGCGGACTACACACCTAAGGAATTCCTAATAAATTTTAGGTGTGCAGGTTTCATCATGATGTTTTCCTTCGCCGTTAAAGTGCGTGATAATTCTTTGTGAATACACAAATAAGTTCGAAAAGTCAAAGGTGTGTGCCTGGCAACCATCGATATTCTCGACCGCGTGCCTAAACCTCAAGGCCATCTAGACTTATCTATACGTAAGTATCATGGCGATATAATTGAATTCGTCGGCTTTCGATTTGAGCGACCCGATATTTATAGCATCGAATGCCAATTGCTTCTTTTAGAACTATTCATAATTTGTCATCTTCGGGGATGTCATTCTGCTGTGGAGGGAAGTGGACATCTCTTTGTTTCCAACTCATCTTTTATATCTTTTTTCTGATTAACTTCATGGCGGGATCATGACAAATAAGGACAAATTTGGGTATAAAATGAATTAGAAAGTATACAATTTAATCGAGACTGCCTCGTGGCCTCGCGGCTCAAGTATGTGCCGTGCGATCTAGAGGTCCTGGGTTCGATTCCCGGGTCGTGCATTGTTATTGGGTTTTTCCATTAGGAAATTCTCAGTAGCAGCTCGGAGTTTGGAAATAGGCACGCCCTCTATTACGTGGGACTGATACATACCTGGCGAAATGTAGGTGCAGGAATGCACCTCTGCCTACCCCTTCGGGGAATACAGACGTGAGGTTAAGTATGTATGTATGTAATTTAATCGATACATCATTCAACATCGATTCTATTACGGATAAATTAAAAATCAGCGTGAAATTTTCACTTTCGGTACACATGAGGGCGGCCGCACGGCTCCGGAATTGTGCTCGTAAATTATCGACACAATCGTGAACAGATGTATCGAATGTTTCCGAGCTGGGTCATTTTTACGGCTGCCATTTTGAATTTTATGAATTTCCAATTCCTGTTTGCGAATGCGGTACTTTGCGGTTTTTGATATTACGAATGTTTATGTTTGACGGATTTTTAGGGGGATTGTGGGTTTCATTCTACTAAATGTAACATGGTGAATATATGCTCTGGTGCATGTTTCTTTGTAGTTATTGAGGGTATTTTCGAAGTTATGTGTGTATTCACAATGAATTATCACTTACTTTAACGGTGGAGGAAAACATCGTGATGAAACCTGCACACTTAAAAGTTCTTAGGAATTTCTTAGGTATGTAGTCCGCCAACCCGCATTAGGCCAGCGTGGTGGACTAAGGCTTAAATCCTCTCAATGGTAGAGGAGGTCCGTGCCCAGCAGTGGGACGTATATGGGCTGATGATGATGAAAAAAGCATCAGGTCAGCATTGTGGCACCTACCTAAATAAGGCTAAAACTCATATTCAATTTTAAAAACTTACCAATCCTGTTAATGATCTGTAATCACCTGATATTCTGACAATTCTAAGAATCAGATTCAAGAATATTTACCTCCTCAAAAGATGCTATAAGTGGATAACTCCGTATTTTACTACAACAAAATAACTAATTTTTTTTTACTAGATTTTGCTGGCATATTTCCCTAGTTTTAAGCTTAGTTCGAGAGGTGGAATGACTACATGCCTCTTTGTTCGTTTTTTACCAAACCCGTGGCAACGAAAACTGTTCAATATTCTTGTACATCTAATGAAAATGTATGGGACGTCCCAGCCACTATCGATCATGTATTTTATTTTTATCACAGCATGTCCGACGACTTGAGAAAGGTGCGTCGTTAAAAACTCAACATTAAAAAGGTTGGAATGGAGTTTCTATAGTAGATTTATTTTGGCATATTTGAAGTAAGGAGTAGTGTAGGACGTCCTGCAGCACGATGGTCCGACGACTTGAGAGAGGTGGCGGGTAGCGGATGGATGAGGGCTGCTCAAGACCGGGATGGTTGGCGCCTACTTGGGTAGGCCTTCGTTCAGCAGTGGACGGCGATAGGCTGAGTATATATGTGAGATAGATGTTCGCTGCATGGGTGGTTTTTTAAAAGATATACAATAAAAAAAAAAAATTAAGATAAATTTTTTAGAGTTACAATTTCAACGTCTTCTTGAAAGAAAGTTCTAGTTAAGTGACTAAGTTCTCTGTAGTAGAGGAGGCAGTGGGATATATGGGCTGAAAATGATGATAATGATAATGTGTATTTAATCTTTAAATATTTTTAATGATTTCACCATTCTTATACACACCATGAAAAAGCAAAAACTGTATCTTTCATCATCAGCCCAAATACGTCCGACTGCTGGGAACTCGGGCCTCCTCTACAACTGAGAGGGTTTAGGCCTTAGTCCGCCACGCCGCGCTGGCCTAGTGCGGGTTGGCGGACTTCACACCTAAGAAATTCTTAAGAACCTTTATTTAGGTGTGCAGGTTTCCTCACGATGTTTTCCTAAAGTAAGTGATAATACATTGTGAATGGTGTTTGAACCTGCGACCGCTGAAATTCTCGACCACGCGCCTAAACCTCGAGGCCATCACTACTTTTATTAGCTATTTTTGTTTTTTTATAAACTCTTCAGTAAAACTGTACAGATAAAGTCATTAGGAGCGCAGGAAAGTGCGTACGCTTCGAGAGCACTTTAACTAACTTTAAACACTGTCGCGAGAACTCCAACTTGCGAACCAAGTAATGGCCGATGTCTTCAACTTATAATGATGAAAAACTACGGCAAAGTCGGCTGCCGGGGGGTATCACCCGTACACACTCACTGCTGCTCGTCTGTCTTATATTGAATTTGAAGTTGTGAACCTTCAAGATCTTATTTTTAATAGCTTACCTTCTTTAGCTTGCTTTTGAGTTTTGTTTAGGAAATTCTTAGTGGCACGGAGAATGGAGATTTGCTCGAAAAACGCAGGTTAGCTTGATCCCTGATACCTGGCCTTTAAAGATACGATTGGCGAAATCACACTGGTGGTATCGACACTAAATGCATCGTAGAAATTGTTACGTCAGACTCAGACCAACAACAATTAATGACCAAACAGCGTATTGCATGTAATTAATCCCATACGCTATTACTGCTATTGACATAATCGTAATTGCTTTAGTAATCACTGATGCGGGACAAATTAAAACAAATTCAATTCGAAATATTTGTGGGAGATGCAAGGGCTATGGAGATTGCGGTTTGAGAATCAAATTCATTATCATTGTCAATCTCTTCTTGTAGAGACAGATTAGGCTATAGTCCAACGGATTTTGTGGTTTAAGTGTCAATTATATTATCATCGGCCGTCAGTTCTACGAGCCATGTGCCCTGCCCATTGGCACTTCAGCTTGCTAACTCTTTGGGCTACGTCAGAAAGGTTCTCGAGTGGAGGCCGCGTACCAGCAAGCCCAGCGTTGTACGGCCATCCACAAGGTGAACTGACGATTTAACGAAAATCGCGTGAAGCCGCGTGATGACACTTCCAACAGAGCGCTTTGGAAGTCTTTGGGAGAAGCCTATGTCCAGCAGTGGACGTCTTTCGGCTGATGATGATGATGATGCCAGTCCTTATAAGTCTCCTATTCAAAGATGGGTAGATAGCCATGCCAATCCATTTATTTAAAACAAAAAATAATTTTAATATTGATATGGTCATTATAAGATGTTAGGTAAGCTAATTACGTAATAACACAAGACAGAAGGTCCCTTAAGTAGGGACTGAATAAATTAACCAACTTGGATAACATCGATCTCACAACTTTTTACGGTAGAAGAACAGAGTTGCGAGACTTTTTTTTTACAAGTTATAGAATACATAGTAAGGTGTTTCCAACGCCATCTATCGGCACAGATAAGGGATGATCGACCTCGAGGAAAATACTCTGGATAATTAAAAGCGTGGGCGTATAATTAAATCTGGGTGACATTACTATTCCCAATTCAATTGCTCTCGTGTAGTGGACGATCCCGGGGCGTATTTACGAGAATCCTACTTACACCGCAATGTAATCAAAACATTTGAGATTTTCGACGCAAATGCGTAAAGCATGCTCATGCAACGAGATGCATATTTATGGGCTCCGTTGGGTTTTTGGATTTTTATACTCATCATCAGCCCATATACGTTCCACTGCTGGGCACGGGCCTCCTCTACAACTGAGAGGGTTTAGGTCTTAGTCCACCACGCTGGCCTAGTGCGGGTTGGCGGACTTTACACCTAAGAAATCCGTACTCCAACTTTTAGGTGTGCAGGATTCCTCGTGATGTTTTTATATATGAAGTAGGGTACGTGATAAATTATTGTGAATATACACATAACTTTAAGTCAGAGGTGTGTGCTTGGGGTTTTCGGCGACCGCCGAGATTCTCGACCACGCGCCTAAATCAGGCCATCGCTCCTCAGGTATTATGTATAAGTCTCAAGTAATAAGGGGCGAACCTATTGCCGATTTTCGAGCACATTTTCAAAATCCGTGCTGGTACCGAGAATTTCTTATTGGTAAAGCCTAATAACACTTTGCCCGACCTGGGAATCGAACGCGGGACCTCTGTATCGCACGGTACATACTTGTGTCAAGTATTTTTATTTTATTTTAAATTTGGTGTTTAAAATAAAGAGTTTTATATTAATTTATTTGTATGTTACAATATGATGAAACTCTGCATGCGTGGTGTCGTATATTTCATCATTAGTATGTGCCGTGTGTTTCTGTTTTTAACTCAGACTAATATAAAAATCGTGATGAAACCTGCACGCCTAAAAGTTCTTAGGAATTTCTTGGGTGTGTAGTCCGCCAACCCGCACTAGGCCAGCGTGGTGGACTAAGGCTTAAACCTTTCAGTTGTAGAGGAGGCCCGTGCCCAGCTTTGGGACGTATATGGGCTGATGATGAAATGTATTAAAAATATAAGCACAAAAATAAAACACCTTAAAATTAGGCGCATCATTGGCGGTATTATCGCTAAGAGCTAAGACATAAAGTAACGCTACGGTGTCAACACAGCCGTGACTGAAGGAAACGCCGGTGTCCGTTTGATTTATACATCTCCCCGATTCTTAGGGGTCGGAGCTCGGAGCGAATAATACATGAACCAACGTATAAATATATTCACGTTGCGACTGGGGTGCGGATACAAATCGACCTGTTGGACACTTTTTTTACATATCTGCAAGGGGTAGAGGAGAATAAATAAATACACCCAACAGTCAATACATAGTTCAGATCCCACACGAAGATACAAGTCTTGTGCCGTGGGTATCAGAAACTACGAGAGACTTTTTGGTCTCACATACACCCAGACCCGAAACAAATATTTGTGGATCACACAAACATTTGTCTCGGTGCGGGGATTGAACCCGCGGCCTCTCGTTTCGCAAGCTGGTGTCTAGCCAACTGCGCCACGGGGCTGTCAAATGATATCAGTTTTCATTATTTAGAAGGAATGTAAGTAGGTGTTGATATCAGACATTTTTATATGAAGATTTATCGGAATGGTTTAGTCAGTGGCGGTACTTCCATAGAAGCGCAAAAGTGTTACACGTTTATTTTGTAACGTCTAGTTTGTAATTGATTATTGTGGGTTCAGAATATTCTCATTTATATGTAAAATTGCTTTTGTTAAATAAAGATTTAAAGCCTAAAGATAATTATTCGGAATTTTGTAAGGCAAAGGCTTTTGGGCTTTTATGGAAGTACCGCCACTGGGTTTAGTGCCTTATTGTTAGGACATGTGACACACAACAGACTATCAAAAAGATCGGTCTCAGTGATAAGACCGCCTATATTCAAAGTTAGATATTGGACATTGGTTTTTACTCTGGACGTGCCCATCCGTCGAAGTAGGTCGTGGCTCCACCGAAATCATTCATGAAACTAACAATGTTCCCTAGTTTCAATGTTGATTCTTTTCAATGAAAACATTCCCAAAACTATTCTGCGGAATCAAAACCCGACCTAAATAATTTAGGTTAGACAAACGGTGTCGAAAAACGCGCGCTCCCGTTTGCTTGCAGTGAATTCATTGGAACATTTCAAGTTTGCGCGGTGCAAATACGGTTCCATGTTTGCTTGCAATCATAAAGTGCTGATTCGGCTCGGTTAATACGCGCACTTTTTGATGGGTCTTCAGAGAATAATATCATGCTTTTGGATGTTAAATGTCGAAGTTTTTAGTGTTAATTAAGTGTATTTTCAAATCCAATCCAAACCATCAGCCAATGGAAGTTCATTGCTGGACATAGGCCTCTCCCAATGACTTCCACAGGGACCTGTTGGAAGCAGCCTGCAACCAGCGACGTCCCGCGACCTTTACTAGGTCGTCTGACCACCTTGTCGGAGGACGTCCTAAGCTGCGCTTTCCGGTACGTGGCCTCCACTCGAGAACTTTTTGGCCCCATGCAATCTCCGCTGCTCAGTTCTCCGCGCTATGTGCCCGGCCCATTGCCACTTCAACTTGCTGATCCGCTGGGCTATGTCGGTTACTTTAGTTCTCCTACTGATCTCCTCATTTTCTGATTCAACTTCGTAGGGAAACCCTGAGCATACCCCTCTCCATAGCTCGTTGAGTGACTCTGAGCCGTCTAATGAGGCCCGTAGTGAGAGGCCACGTCTCAGTGCCGTATGTCATTACTGGTAACACACAACTATCGAAGACAAAAGTCTAAGTGTATTTTAGTCAGTATAAAATACATATGTACATGTATACTCCAGTGGTAGTACTTCCGTAGAAGCCCAAAAGCGTAACACATTAACTGTGTGATGTCCAGTTTGTAATTGTTTGTTGTGTGTTCAGGATATTCTCATTTATATGTCAAATAAAGATTTATGATTAAGGGGGACTTGTCAAAGTAATGCACATCAAAATAAATCACATTTGTATAATAAAAAAACACGAAAAATAAATGAATATAAATATTTTATACTTAAAAGGAAAGTACAAGCGAATTGAATTAATAGTGACTCCATTAGGTGAGTTGAGTGGCCTCCGTACCTACTTTTCTAACCTTTTCTTAATAAATTGTATAAGCGACGTGTCGCCTACCTTTTGTTCGGATCTCGATTAGAATTTTTTTAGGATCGATGTTGTATGAGAAAACTGAATAGTAATATCATCTTCAGCCCATATAGGTACATACGTGCCACTGCTAGGCACGGACCTCCTCTAAAACTGAGAGGGTTTAGGCCTTAGTCCACCACGCTGCCCTAGTGCGGGGTGGCGGACTACACACCTAAGAAATTCCTGAGAACTTTTAAGTGTGCAGGTTTCATCACGATGTTGTCCTTCACCGTTAGAGCAAGTGATAATTAGTTATGTATACCCACATAACTTAGAAAAGTCAAAGGTGTCATCTATAGTCCCTGAAGGGGTAGGCAGAGGTGTATTTCCGCACCCCCATTTCGCCAGATAAGTACGAGTCCCACATATTAGAGGGCGAACGTATTGTTATTTTTCGGGCACAATTCCAGACTCCGTGCTGTGCAACTCACAACTTCTTAATGGAAAACACAATTCCACTTTAATTCTTAAAATATTTGTATATTCATAATTTGTTGATTAGGACTTTAACTATCAACAGAATGATGATTTAGCTCATTTTATGAAACCATAAACAAACCAAAAACAATTTAAAACACAGAGGACTTTTTTCTCATTCCAGTAAGTACCGTGGGTTGTCTGGAAGAAATCTACGCTAGCGATAAGACCGCCTGTTGTAGATAGCTATAAATTTTTATTTTCCCTCAAAGTGGTATAGTGTACAAAAAAGTATATTAAATAAAAAATAAATAAGAAATATCTAAGCGTTCGACGTTTGAATTTCAAGCTCATGTCGGGACCGTTAAAAACCCCTATATCTTACATTTGGTGCGGTGCCAAAAGTCCATTCAATAAGTCCCGCCAAAGCCTGCCAGATTCATGACAAATTCGAGCAGTTTAGTCTTCTGACGTGAAAAATCAAGATAACTTTACATATACATCAGGGTAGTATACGAAGTATATCACTATATATACTTATACTCGTATAGTGATATATCACTCCTCTGTAGAGAGGAATTAAGCCTAACTTACAAGTACATACATGACTTTTTTTAGGGCCCTATCCCACTACACATCCGCCACTGTAACTCATGTGCTCCAGGATCAACAGCACGCACAGTATCGACGCCGAGAAATGAAGGTCAGCGAATCTAAGGGGACCTAAATTTGTCATACATGACATGCGTGCATGGCGTGCTATAACAGTCAAAGAATACGTTATAGGGAAATTCTAACCACCGCCCTTAATGCGCCTGTCGGCCATCGAGAGGTTTAGTCAGAATGCTGGAGAAATCCGAACAAATACGAGTTCTTGACATGGATTTTAAGGGTATGAGCAGTAACGGCCTCGAGGTTTAGGCGCGCGGTCAAGAATCACGGCGCTCGCGCGTTCAAGCCCCAGGCACACACCTCTGTCTTTTCGAAGTGATTTGTAATGTATTATCACGTTCTTTAACGGTGAAGGAAAACATCGTGAGGAAACCTAAAAGTTTTAAGGTATTTCTTAGGTGTGTAGTCCGCCAACCCGCACTAGGCCAGCGTAGTGGGCTAAGGCCTATACCCTCTCAGTCGTAGAGGACGACCGTGCCCAGCAGTGAGACGTATATGGGCTGATGATGAATTTATATTATATTATTCTCCTGTGGTGAAGTGAGTCCGAATCTAGTTTCCATTGTAACAAATTCCAGTAGGGTTTCACGTTAATTAGTTGATTCCGTGGTTTCCCATTAATCTATTAACTTTCGGGCTATTCTTCTTTATCTTAAGCAATTTTTCGTGCGATTTCATCCAATTACGCGAATTGGTTTGTCCAATTCGGGGTGATGCGAAATTTTGATTTTGGAAATCTGTTTTATGGGATGGCGTAATTTTACCGTTTTATATAATTCTCATTGATTCTCACCAGTTTTTACTCTAATTATATTGTACTAGCGTTGAGGCTCAACTCCGCCCTAGAGCAATTTTGAATCCCATGCTCACCCCAAGGGAACACTTTATACAAAAATACAAAACGCCTGTCATAACTTTCTGAGCAATATGTTTAGTCAATGTGTTTCATATCGTATTAGTTCCACTTCACCCGGGCGTTCCCAGAAGTTCCCATCTATATTCATACCAAAAATCATTCAAATCCCTCAACTAGTTTTTGCGTTTATTCGTTACAAACATATAAAAAGTCAAACCTTTCCTCTTTATAATATACTATAATAGACTATATAATAGACTAGTTCTTAATATTTACTTTAGAATCGGTAACTTAAGATATTATGCGCCAGTGAAGGGAGATAGGGGCTCGATTTAACCAAAAATCTACCTATCTACTATTCGAAGCAAATAATTTCATAAGGTGACGGTTGTGCACTAACGTTTTGTTTCGCCATCTGCATTTACTGTTCCACATAATAGTGGGCAAGCATCTTTTTTCTTCATGCAGCGCTGATACTGAGAATTCTGTTATATATAGTAAAACCGATGAGATCAAACTCAGGGCCTTTCGATGGCACGCCTCTCTTTTTTACCACGGAACCAAGAAAGCAGTCTCGCCAATTGTCATAACAACATAAATTTTTATTCTACAAATCTCCCATACGCTAATAGATACACTGTAAGAAAACTAGAAAGCCGTACTCCAAATTTCGTATGTATTAAAATGTTTTGAAATAATGTCTCGATTACAGTCGAGCGTTCGAATGCTCGTCCCGAACTCATTTCACGGTACGCTGGGGAGGCTTAGCCTTTCTTTCTTATTGTTCCTGCTCACGATCATACAAATCTTCGAGATGCTTCTTATATTCCTTAATATCCTCTTTATTTTATTTTTGTAAGACAAGATTGCCGGAATGTTTTGGTATGTCTGATGTGTAAATAATATTTCATAGTAGCTGTTGCCTGCAAATTCGTATGCAACTTTAGACTTCAAAAGGAATATTTTTCCCTTTTTGCCACAGTTTATATTGCTGCTCCAATCTTGTTGATTATAGCGTGATGATATACATACATACATCGTTTAATTTCTAATTACACGCCCTAACATCACGAACCTTAACTTCGTGAAAGCTGCACTTTCTGTTATACAATAGAATGTGTCATATAACAATATAGTAGTATTGAAAATGCCAAGTTGATTTCCGATTGTATTTTTGCATACATCACGCCTGTATTCCCCGAAGGAGTAGGCAGAGGTGTATTTCTGCACCCACATTTCGCCAGGTATGTATCAGTCCCACGTAATAGGGGCGAGCCTATTGCCGTTTTTGGGCACAATTCCAGACTCAGTGCTGCTACTGAGAATCTCCCAATGGAAAAACCCAATAACACTTTGCCCGACCCGGGAATCGAACCCAGGACCTCTATATCGCACGGCACATACTTGTGCCGCGAGACCACGAGGCAGTATTAATTTTTAATTTTGACGATATCTTAAATCCATTTACGCCACCAGCGATCTTTCCAACAACCAACTCGATACAACCAGAACGAGTTGTAATAACAATTTAGCGAAATTTAGTTCGGCTGTTTGCTAATTTTAAAGCTTTTAATGCAGAACACAATGGTCTCATTGTTGTGTTAGCACAATAATAATTGCTCGCGGTCGTGGCTTGGGGCATATTTTTGAATAGAAGCCTCCATTCATTGGCTTCCTTCGGGCTTCGTTTGCAGAACAAAAGCCGGGAACACTGAGTAGACATTTATATTTTTCTGTTTAATTAGACAACGTCTTAGAATTAATTTTAACCAGCCTTTGTTTGGTTTCCTTGGGTTCTTTTCGGTGGCTTGATTAATAACGGGTTGTTTGAACGTGTTTGATGTGAGGGGAATAGATTAGCTCTCTGCTATATCTTCTCGAATGGATCTCGAACGGATCTCGAAAGAATGTTTGGTGTGTTGATTGAATTTTGAAAGATTTCAGGATGTTGAAAGGGTCGGCTGAGACTCGACCGAGTCTGAATAGAATTTTAAGTGGATTCACTGGCTCTTGACTGAACCTCGTCTTTCTTCTTCTTTTCTCAAATATAGCTTTAGTATATATATATATATGTTATTGGGTTTTCATTGTATTTTTTTTAGTACCAGAACTAAGTCTGTTAAAGTATCCGTATACAACCAATATCTCGCTACCTGAGATTCATACCTAGAAACAAGGTTCAACCTTCTCTGGGACACAGGTTTGTATGACGCATCTAACGCAATTAGCATGCGATGCGTCAGGATTAGCCGGGCACCATTGGCTACACCAGCGCCATCTGCAGCGGGCCGGCGCTATCAATTACCTAATGCGCGGGCACGGAGACCGCATGAATATGGAAGCGCACCGGCTCTCAGTGAATTCGGTCATTAGTCTGTAGTGGGTGGGGAGTCGTGTTAATGTTTTTGCGTTCAACATTTATTAAATAAGCCCACAATTTTTAATTTAGAATTGTGTATGTGGGAGGGTATGATCTCAGTTCTTAATATACATATGTGTTGAGGAATAAATTGGTATAATATCTGGTTTAATAGATTACTGAAATGTGGGATGTTGACCATCAATTTCTCGATATTCGTTTCTCCACTTGGGTTTGTATCGATGAGCCTCAATCACCATCTCCAGAAGCTCTCGATTAGCTGTTATGTCAGATCCCAGATGCAGAAGGCACGTCTCGTGAGGCAGTTCCTCACTAAGGGTTTTTAACAATCATTGGCTTGGGTCTTAGTCCTCGCCATCGAAAATTGTATTATTTTAAAATGTTAAAAATATCACTCATAAAAATTAGATTAAATATTTGACTGTCTTGTCGGACCCG
This sequence comes from Hemaris fuciformis, assembly GCA_907164795.1. Taxonomy (NCBI): domain Eukaryota; kingdom Metazoa; phylum Arthropoda; class Insecta; order Lepidoptera; family Sphingidae; genus Hemaris; species Hemaris fuciformis. The sequence continues at coordinate 7,220,272 of OU015454.1, forward strand.
TGGTATAAGCAGCATGGTCTGACAATAGTCTCACTGTCTGTTTTGGGCCTTAAAAAACAGTTGTCGAAACGTAGATGTAGTAACAGATCTTAACACACAGGAAAATATAGGCGTGAGTATTTATTTTAAAATCATCATCATCAGCCCATATACGCCCTACTGCTGGGCACGGGCCTCTTCTATAACTGAGAGGGTTTGCTTAGTCCACCACGCTGGCCTAGTGCGGGTTGGCGTACTACATGCCTAAGAAAATCCTTAACCCTTTTAGGTGTATAGGCGATATATCCCCACGATGTTTTCCTTCACCGTTAAAGTAAGTGATAATTCATTCTGAATAATTTATTTTAAAATGTAGCTTAAAAATGTAAAAAGAATGCATTAAAAATGTAGCTAACGTAATTGCAGCTACGCGAGTTATTCTAAAGTGCTCGTGCTTGGCAGCCATCGTGGGAACAAATTTTCCTTTACTTTTTTTCGGGAAAAGCTTACTTAATTGCTCCAAAATGACCTTTTGTTTCGATGTCGGACCAAGTTTTACATTAGGACGCGTTTGGTAAAGTGTAAAGTTTGAAGTTTTACAAAATGTCGCGGTGTAATTTTCATCGGGCTTTTTAAAGTTTGGCGTATTTAATTTGAACTTTTATAAACTGTTTGTGAAAGTTTCAATTTATCGTTAATTAAATTTGGCTGGTAAGTTTGTCTTTGGTTGTTAATTGGAGTTGCGTTGGAATTATTACAAAGTGATGAAATATATATTTTTTTATTGACATACATACATACATAAATGTATATAGTGAGTGTAGTATCAAAATATATTTAGCTAATGGGAGATGCTGGATCATCATGCATATAATTGGTATTAACAGCCCCGTGGAGCAGTTGGCTTGATACCAGCATACGAAACGAAAGGTCGCGGGTTCGATCCCTGCACCGAGACAAATGTTTGTGTGATCTACAAATATTTGTTTCGGGTCTGGATGTATGTGAGACCGAAAAGTCTTGTAGTTTCTGATACCCACGACACAAGACTTGTATAGTTGTATCCTAGTGTGGAGTCAGAAATATGTATGTGACTGTTGAGTGTATTTATTTATTAAGCTGAAATAATTATATCGATTAATGTATCTCCATGAGTTCCAAAAATCAAGTCAATATTACGCGTTTTTTGTATTTAACAAGATAGTTTCCGCAATATTATCTCTAAAATTTTGTTTCCAACGTTGTGGAGTCATGTAGCAATTCCGCGCTCAGCATTTTTGTTGCCATTCCGTCTGTTACGACCGGCTTTAACTGTCGCTGTGTGGGTTTACACAAATATAATAGAGACCGTTTGTATCATTGCGATGCGGAGCCCACAGCTAGCCTGCGTTGTAGCTCGTCGCAGTGGATGTGAGGATTTTTATTTTATAATTGTACCGTATAAAAATTGTCTGCCGCTTGATCTTGATTGTGTGCCGTGCTGTCTAGAAATCATTCGATTTCCGGTTCGTGCATTTTTTTGTTTTTCATTAAGAATTCACACGGAGTCTGGAAATGTGCCCGAAAAGAGCAATAAAGAGCTCGTCGTCCCCTATTACGTGGGGCTGATACATAATTGGCAAAATGTGGGTGCAGAAATGCACCTCTGCCTACCCCTTCGGAGAATACAGGAGACAGTTATGTATGCATTCGATTCCCGCTTCGTGCAGTGCGATTGGGATTTTTCATTAAAAATTCTTAGTAGCAGCACGGAGTCTGGAAATGTGCTCGAAAAAGGGCAATAGGCTCGTCCCCTATTACGTGGGGCTGATACATACCTGGCAAAATGTGTTTGCAGAAATGCACCTCTGTCTACCCCTTCGGAGAATACAGGCGTGAGGTGATATATATGTATATGTTACTCTCTGCGTACCCTTTCGGGGATTCAGGTCCATACCTGAATATAAATATATGTATATGAAAACTATTTAAATTTCAGCATCGAATGTTACAGCATCAACGAGCAGCATTCAGATCAGTGCTAATTAGAGGTGAAACTAGATCATCTGCTGAATTTATAATGTTCTGCAGTTTGGTTTGCTATCTTCATGAGTAATTGCCGCTCGCATTATTAACAAGCATTTCGCGTCGCCATTAAAGAAATGAGCATCGGCAATTCGCTTTAAAGCAGTTAGGAGAGATTATGTACAAATATAATTAAGAGTGACATATTCAAATTAGACTAATAGAAATATCATGTTTTTTTTTTAATTTTAAGTTGAAGAGTTAGGTTGTAGAATGGGCCAGCTCGATTCATCATATTTATTGGCCCTGTCTCACCACACACCCGCCACTGTAACTCCTGTGCTTGCGGATCAACAGTGGCACGCGCAGTATTGACGCCGATCAATGAAGCTCAGCGAATCTAAGGGAACCTAGTTTGTCATGATCCCGCAACGAAGTTAATCAGTAAAAACACATAACACACCAGTGAAAAGTCGCACATTAGTTACATTCGGGCAGATAAGAAATTTATGTGTTTTGGCGAAAAGTGGAAGCAGAAGTGCATCTCTGGCTACCTCTTTAGGGTCTACAGGCGTAAGGATATATTGAATGTATGTATGTATATAAATAAAATTAATAATTACACCCAACAGTCACATACATAGTTCTGACCCCACACTAGGATACAAGCCCTGTGTCGTGGGTCTCAGAAACTACGAGAGACTTTTCGGTCTCACAAACACCCAGACCCGAAACAAATACTTGTGGATCACACAAACATTTATCTCGGTGCGGGGATCGAACCCGCGGCCTCTTGTTTCATAAGCTGGTGTCTTGCCAACTGCACCACGGGGCTGTCAAATATGTACATATATTTATCCTACTTTACAGTATTTGTTTGCTGATGTCCACGCTAAGCTAAGTGCAGTCACGTTGCCGTACCATATCCTAAATATTTCAATTCTATCATAACTTCTACTAGAAGACGGATATTATCGTCCTGACTAAGCTAGGAAGATAAAAACGGGATATAATTAGGCGTTCCTTTCAGGATAATCTTGTTCACGTTCGACTTTTATTCCAACGAGCATTTGAGTATGAATGGAGCTTTAATTGTGACTAATTTTGTATTTAATAGCAAATGTATTTTATTTTACTCATTCAAATTTATATTTTTATTTTAAAGGACAGTTTTGTTAAGGTATTATAAACTAAGCGGTCTTTTAAGGACGCTTGCATAAGTTTGTGCTTTCATAACAATTTAGGTTATTTCTTTAATATATGTTATTGCCAAATGCCATCAAAATCACAACACACGCAATCACACATTCACGACTGTACCTATGAGGAGATAGGCAGAGGTGTAATTGCTAAGTCTCGTTTCGCCGTATTAATTAGAATTTCCATGAACAGTGTCGCCCAATTGTATGCTACGATCAGCTACTGGGAATTTTCTATTCAAAAAAGTGTGTGTGTACTTATGTATGTACACGCGTTAGAAGTTATACCACATGACTGAAGTAAAACTTATAAATACGCCCAACAGTCACATAGTTCTTAGTTTACACAACATATTACATTTCTGAACGCACTCATAAATATTTGACAACTAATAAATATGTCAATCCCTTTTTATTACTGTCGCTATTCTATAATCTAAAACATATAAACTTTTTTTGGAAGAATATTTGATCCGAAACATATTAAAGCGTTTCTGATCCATTTGCCACTTACATTTAACAAAGGCAGCTTCAATCTGTCAATTATATTGGAGCACATAGGCAGCTTCAACGTCTTACTTTTGTGTTACAGTGATGCACGCGCATCTTATAATTTCACTATCATAATACTTGCCCAACCCAGGAATCGAGCCAAACACTTCTCGGCCGCCCCTCGCTCACTATAACCATGGGACCAACGAAGCAATCAATTATATTATATCAAATTTAAGCGCCGAACAATAAACAACAAAGTTTGAACAATAAAATCAATCAAAACAACTTAACGGCTAATGAATTTAAAATTAAATTGGGTAACTGTATCAAAGGGAAATTCTGTAAACACAGTTTAGTCTGGAAGTTTTAACGAACATTTCGTTCCTCGCAAGCGAGTTTGGACTTTGATCCGATGGGATTCATTTGAATATCACTTGAGCGAGTTTGTAGAAAAATTGCTTTACGACAATGAATCTAATAAAGAAAAAATGAGGTAAAAAAAAGGTATTTATGGACGGATGAAAGAAGAGAGGCCTAAACCCTCTCAGTTGTAGAGAAGGCTCGTTCCCAGCAGTGGGACGTATATGCTTACTGAATAAACACAGGCTGAATGTGGAACGTGACGTGATTGTTTATTGTGTATGATACTATTTATTTATTCTTTTTATACATAAAAACATACAAAGGCTTTATGTTATTTAGAATTTTGTATCATATTCATTATCGAGCCCAGTGGCGTGACATAGGTGAGGCCTATGTCCAGCCGTGGACGTAAGAGAGGCTGATGATGATGATGATGATGATGATTATTATCAGCCCATATACGTCCCACTGCTGGGCACGGGTCTCCTCTACCATTGCCTTAATCCACCACGCTGGCATAGTGCGGGTTGGCGGACTACACACCCAAGAAATTCCTATGAACTTTTAGGTGAACAGGTTTTTTGACGATGTTTTACTTCACCGTTAAAGTACGTTCGAGAAGTCAGAGGTGCCTGCTTTGGGTTTAAGCCCGCGAACGCCGAGATTCTCGACCGCGCGCCTAAACCTCGAGGCCAACACTTATTCACACACACTACCAATCTCCAATAAGGCGCACTTTCTTTAACTTTCTAGAACACAAGATTAGTTATTATAGTTTCAAAGTCAAAGTCAAAGTCAAAATATCTTTATTCAAATAGACTTTTACAAGTTCTTTTGAATCGTCAATTTTACACATCTTAATTTTTTTTAACTATTGAAATGTAATCAAATTATATTATAGTTGAAATGTAATTAAATTATAGTTGAAATGTAATCAAAGTTCAGCTGGCGCTATTACATATACAGCAGATATTTTAGAGTAAAATAGAACTATTGCGTACTGGGGCTAGGTAAAGCAAGCATCAAACGTAGGTACTCTAAAATGTGCAAATGAATAATGAAGTGCGCAAATCGCATCCCTAACCGCTGTCCTAATATTTCCGAGAGGAAATTGAAATTCGCAGAGCCGTCAGTGTGTTTACGTAACCGTTTCATGCGATGAAAGGTGCTAATGAATCTGTTATAATAGTTTTAATAGTGTATTTAAAATGATCTTTAGCATGTATGCCAGTGGTGGTACTTCCATAGGAACCTAAAAGCGTTGCACGTAAATTCTGTAATGTCTAGTTTATAATTGTTTATTCTGGGGTCAGGATATTCTCATTTATATGTCAAATTGCTTTTGTTAAAATAAATATTTAAAGCTCAAAAACCAATTGGGAATTTTGTAAGGCAAGCTGGACTTTTGCACTTTTTTGGACACTTTTCACCAGATATTAGTCCCACGTAATAGACTTTTATTAATGTGTGACAACCAATAGCAGCCTTTCATTATTGTTTGAATTTTTTATCACTGGGCGTAACAGAATGAACAGGTGACAGACAAGCGGCGACACTCTTCCCGATACAAAATATTGTCTATTTCCTTCAAATTTTATTCATCTGTTCTGTGGATTGAATCCTCTTTAATATTGAAAGAGGTTAGCCTTTAGTCACAACTGTCCACCACACTGTTCTTGTAAGGGTTTGTGCACTTCCAACACCTTACATATTCTTTGTTAAGAACACAGGCACGTTACGAGGTTTTACTTCACCGGTTCTACATTTTTATAGAACAATATAAATCCTAGAACTCTAGCCACAAGAAGGAGGTATATTACCGTCTTGACCTGCCCTAAATTACGTCACAGGCATAAAAAAAGTGTCTTCTCAAGACCGTCCGTATTCCTAGAAAATGTTCCCTTACTTTCCTGTTTAATTACCCGCACTTTATAATTCTGTTGCTTCAAAGAAAAAGTTAATTTAACACTCCGTCCGGGCCGTGTCTTTGCGAACGAACGCGATTTTTATTTCCAGTTTTAATTTTAGATTTTAAATTTCCTGACTGTTTTTTATTTTCGTTTTGTAACTATTTTATATTTGGTGTTAGGGTATTCGCAATGAATGAAAATGAAATTTAATGTTGGTGTGACTCATTTCGGGATCAGCGATTGAAACATTATTCAAATATCCTAATTAAAAGGAAATCCATCGTTGACTTCTTCATGCTTGTATGGTGAAATGACATCTGCGCACCAGATGGGAAGGACGGTGTTGTGAAAACAGAGCATCAAGTGATGAAAGACTCCGTCTCTCGTCACTAATATAGGCTTCATCATCAGCCCAAATACGTCCCACTGCTGGGCACGGGCCTCCTCTATAACTGAGAGGGTTTATTCCTTAGTCCACCACGCTAGCCTAGTGCGGGTTGGCGGACTACACACCTAAGAAATTCCTAAGAACTTTTAGGTGTGCAGGTTTTATCACGATGTTTTCCTTCACCGTTAAAGGAACTGATAATTCATTGGGAATACACACATAACTTCGAAAAGTCAGAGGTGTGTGCCTGGGGTTTGAACCTGCGACCACCGAAATTCTCGACCGCGCGCCTAGACCTCCAGGCCATCACTGCTTGTTGGTTGGTTATTAGGAACAAATGGCGTATTCGTTTTTCCGGTTGATTTTTATATTTCTTCTTCTAATAAGAACTTTCTTCCAATTTCAAGATAACAAAAACTAGGGATTTTTGGTTTTGCGCTTACCAATCCATTCGTTGACTTATTACTTTTAATTATCAACATGTATTATATTTTTATAGATGAACTACATCTTTCTCTAAAATAAAGACACAAAAAGTTTTACTTTCCAAAAATACTACAACATAATTCCCAAGGCCGAGACCGTAAGACCGCAGTAATGATTTAATGAACCGCACGCGTGCTTTAGAAACCCCTCGGGTAAAGGGTTGTTCTACCCTGGTGGTCCACACGACTCGATTATTCATAGGTAAGTTGGAAGCGCATCTATACCGCCAAAGCTTCATGAAAATCTAATCGTTGTGTGATCGCACGCGAATCTTTATGGAACTGTAGGGTTGCCTCGTCTTAGTGACGATTTACTGCAATCTGAAATTCAGTACAGCAACTTTTTGAATAAGAGCAATGGAGTTTAGGTAGTCTCGAGGATACGTCGAGAAAATGTTTGGGTTGTTGTGGTTTAAATGTCAGATGTGCCTGAGATTAACTGGGGTGAATAAGTGCGTCTGACTTTTCAAAGTAATGAGTATCGTGAATCAATTTATTATTATGGTAGTGATAACCTCGAGGTTTTTTTTTGAACTACATACATACATAGCCTCACGCCTGTATTCCCCGAAGGTGTAAGCAGAGGTGCATTTCTGCACCCATATTTCGCCAGGTGTGTACCAGTCCCACGCAATAGGGGATGAGCCTATTGACGTTTTTCGGGCACATTTCCAGACTCCGTGCTGCTACTGAGAATTTCCTAATGGAAAAACCCAATAACACTTTGCCCAACCCGGGTATCGAACCCAGGACTTCTAATTGCACGGCACATACTTGCTTTTGAGGCAGCTTTTGAACTAGTATCTTCTAAAATCTAGATTTTTAATTCTATGGCGTTAATATTTTATCTGTTCAATGGCAACCCTACCGCACAGGGGCAATATTCGCCGGGCATGCATTATTCAGTTTCATTACTCCCAAGCCACTCCGACAATAAATCGAAGGGTACCTTTTATTCATTCCACGGCTATTTTATATTTCTGGCCTGTTTTTATTATCTTCAGTAACTTATGACTTTCCGCTTAATGTCTTGAGAATGGTGTTTTAAATTGCGATTTCATTGTTATATTCAATATTGGTGTTGAATTATATGGGCTTAGTGGAGTAATTAAGCTTCTTCTCTCTCTTCTAATTCTTCTCTCTTCGTATTCTATAGTAATATAACATTCTTATGCATTAATACAATCACGTTATGACGTCAAAAGGTTAGTCAGAGTTATATTTTAAGCTAGACCTAGTAAAGGTCGCGGGACGTCGCTGGATGCAAGCTGCTTCTAACAGGTCCCTGTGGAAGTCATTAGGAGAGGCCTATGTCCAGCAGTGGACTTCCATTAGCTGATGGATGGATGGATGATACTTTAACATAATTTATGACTGAAGTTCTACGTTATAGGAGGAGAGCCTATTGTAGTGTGCCATATTCTCAGACCCCATCTACCTACAAATAATTTTCTGATGATATCCTAACAACAATTTTCTAGGACTTTGAGCTTCTTAAGCAGCATTTTTTTAATGATCATATTAACCTAAATGTACATTTATGAACATATATTTTTGCTGAAGTCTTAGTTTACACAAGATATAGACGAGTACTGACAAATATTTTTTCGTGATTTTCTTAAAAGATGTAAACAATAAATATTTTAGTCTTTCCATTTTATAATAATTCCGAACGACGCCAAATGAAAATATTAGTGTCTGCAATCAACAGTTTCCCTTATCCCACTTAGTTTGGAATACAAAATGTATACCCCTCATCTTGGCGGTATAATCCGCTTACAGTACTCAGAGAGTTGGGCCGGCTATTACCAAGTTGGCGTCAAAATAATCTAGCTGATATAAACTAGAGATGTCACGGCTGTATCGTGATTTATTTGGTATATTTCGACTAATTTTGAAAATTTTTACCCAATTTTGGGGATATGTTTTAATTCATTGATCTCCCCTTTACCCCTGATACTGATACTGATGATTGCCCCTGTTACGTGGGACTGATTCATATTTGGTGAAATGTGGGTGCAGGAATGCACCTAAGCCTATCATTATCATCCCATATATGTCGCGCTGCTGGGCTCGGGCCTCCGCCACAACTGAGAGGGTTTAGGCCTTAGTCCGCCACGCTGGCCTAGTGCGGGTTGGCGGTAGCCTTCGATGAATAAAGGCGTGAGGTGAAATATGTATGTATCATTGGTCCAAGTCGGACAGTATTTAGGTTTTGCTTTGGAAAGATCTAAGCAGTACGAGGTAGGGAAATGTATGTGCGAGTTAGCTATGTAATAAGCAGTGGCGGTACTTCCATAGAAATCCCCAAAAGCGTTACACGTTAATTGCGTAATGTCTAGTTTATAATTGTTTCTTGTGGGGTAAGGATATTCTCATTAGTATGTCAAATTGCTTTTGTTAAATAAAGATTTAAAGAGTCGGCATTTTGTAGGGCAAGCTGGGCCACTGGTAATATAGGTACCTACTATTGTTAAGAATGTCCTCATTGACAAGAACAGTCTGAATTACACTTTCTCCGACCCGGGATTCGAACCCCAAATCTCATAGCGCAGGTCCAAAAAAGCAGATAAAATACACAAAATGTGGTAAAAATGAAATGATTTATTGCCATTACTACCTATCTACTATATTTTGTTTTAACCATTGGAATCAAAGCAGAACATCACTAAAACAAAAGTTATATTCGACAAAGTTCATCTTCAAGGTTATATTCGAATATTTCTACCATTAATGTACTTCCAAGAGGATTTGTTTCAATAGAAAGAATTTGTAAGAGCTATTAAGTTAATCCGCTTACGGCGTCACCATGAAACATTATGTGGCTGGCTACAAATTATTTTTTAACGTACATTGCTGTCTTAGACTTTAGTTTGAAAAAATCTTTGTAAAGAGAATGCAGCAATGGATATCATGCAAAGATTTCGTGTAGAGATTTTTGATCTTAAGCCGGACTTGGGTAAGAGGATGAGCAAAAGCGACGGAAAGGCACGTAATCAGTGCTAAGTCATTTCATCTCACGGTAAATAGGCCACTTTTTGAAGATAATTTCATATTTGAGATCGAAAATGTTGCTTTTATAAGTCTTTAGCGTTGTATAAATGTGGCTAGTGTATATAGGCGGCCTCGGTGTGCCTGGTTGTGGGCACGTGGCGACAGCGCCTGATGCTGCGTGTGGATGAGATGTGCCAGATGATGATGCAAGCGTGAGCGCAATGATAAAGCACGAAGCAGTTCAGAGTTTATTTGCACACACAGTACATATACGGCAAAAGTCACGACACAGATATAGTTCATACAACACAATATAGTCACGAAGATTAAATACAGAATCAGAAGGATAGGAGACAGATAAAAGTACGATAAAATTAACACAATGAACAGCTGATAAGCGCGGACAAGATAAAGCGGCGAGGTAGCGGGTGACACGGGCTTCGCGAGCGAGAGAGGTGTACCGACTGGCCGCGTCCGTCGGCGCGGCCGGCGCGTGAGTTGAAGCGGTGACGCGCATCGTTCGTCGCCGCGCTGGCTGTTACCATGCGATACCGGTTAGCGTCCGCGCGGCGGTATCGAGCGCCTCCAATGCACTCCACGTATATTAATAATATTTTTTTTTTTTTTTTTTTTTTATAAATACATACACCCAACAGTCACATACATAGTTCTGATCCCACACTAAGATACAAGTCTTGTGTTGTGGGTATCAGAAACTACGAGAGACTTTTCGGTCTCACAATACACCCAGACCCGAAACAAATATTTGTGGATCACACAAACATTTGTCTCGGTGCGGGAATCGAACCCGCGGCCTCTCGTTTCGCAAGCTGGTGTCTAGCCAACTGCGCGACGGGGCTGTCGCAATATGTCGCAAATGTGTTGGGTTCTGTAAGTGTAATGAGTGTGTGTTAGTAAGAATATGTGTGGAGTGTAATTGTTAGTGTATTATTATATATAAAAAATGTATAGAATGAATAAAAATATTTTATAAATAAATTACACAAAATATAATATTATTTACACCACAAGTCTTTTGTTGTTTATCGTAATTTTACTTAATATATTGGATCTAACTTGATAGATGAGTTCAAAGAAGTACTGACTATTTAAATATAAATTGAAAAGTTCGATCTTACGCCCCGTTCGCACGGGAGTTAAAAAAGCGTTGCGTTAAAACCCGGCGTCGGCGCTTTTTTAACGCCTTGAATTTGAGTGTTCATACGAGCGCTTTTTAATCACTCTTGTCTCGCCTCGCGCTTTAGTAAGACGTGAGAATGGTTAGCGCTAATTGACTAGCAGTAGCGGTTTCTGTCGCTAGAAGGCGAAAAAGGAAACAGAAGGCATTCTGGGTACATCCTCTTAATGAGCCAAGATACGTAAAAGGGCAGTTTTTTGCCACTTTTTTTTTAATTATTGTCGAATGTCTATAGCAGGGTGACTCAAACTTGTGGTTCACGAATCCCTGTTACTGTTTCAAGGTGACAGCGAACCCCTTAAGCCTTAAGTAACTAATCCCCCACCCCCCAAAAGAAAGTCATAAAACTGTCTGCTGAAGAAAATAAAGATTTACCTATTTCAATAAAAGATAAAGTGCCAAAAGAAATATCTTTTCTTGACTGTTTCTTGTCGCAAATGGTGTCAATTTTAGGAGTATTTTTGGACAATTTTAACTTAAATTCTAACTTGGTATCAAGTCGATTTAGTTTTTATCATGACCAGGTAAGAAAATCCAGTCTCACATATGTATGTTGTAGCCAATATGTTTGCCGCTCGTTCCTGCTAAGCGTCAAGTCGCCATTACATATATCTTGTCACGAACCCCCTGCCGTCGAATGGCGAACCCCACTTTGAGAAACCCTGGTCTATAGCAACTGATGAAATAATAAAAGATTAAGACTCTAAACTGTAAAGAACTATTTATTTTAACTTAATTAACAATGACAGAGCACTATGAGATTATCGACCGTAACACCAAGAACCTTTATTAGTTAACGCGCAATTATGCGTACATGTATATTGCTATTCACTAATACTAGGCGCTGCGCATGTCTGCGTTTCTCCCAACAGCAACATTTGACATATTGTTGAAAATGGTTGGCCCTCAAATAAATTTCAAGGTACCATCTGTACAACAGCTGGTTGTTACACTGAGATAAGTAAAACAATATTTAAAAAAATACAATTATGTTTATTAAAACGAAATTAATCATAACGACATCATTGACAAACACAGATAAACATAACTGTGTGTGTTTGTTATGAAATGAAAAGGGTAATAAAATTAAATAACTCACCATAGCTTTCGTAATCATACAGACAGTGAATATTAATTAATTAAATATAACTCTTTTTTATATTTTTAACCGATTTCAAAAAAATATTAATTCGCCTGTATTTTTTTCTGTTTGTTACCTCAGAACTTTCGACTGGGTGAACCGATTTTGATTATTCTTTGAAAGCTAGTTGACACCGGCTCCTAAAATAATTGTAACTACATTATATTAATAATTTGATTGACTCAAACACTTAATATCGACGGCAATTCAGCTTTTAACAATAGCTCAATCATAACTACTTCAATACTGTTAAAAAAACGGCGAAAAAATCATGTCTGTTGCCCTCTTAAATATCTGAGCTCCTCTTAAATATTTATTGATTTTATTTTTTAGGATTTGTTATTACAGCGGCCACAGAAATACATCACCTGTCGAAATTTCAACTGTCTATCTATCACGGTTCATGAGATACAGCCTGATGGCAGACGGACCAACGGACACACGGACAGACGGACAGAGGGATGGACGGACGGACAGGCAGACAGCGAAGTGTTAGTTATAGGATCCCGTTTTACTCTTTGGGTACGAAACCCTAAAATATATCTCCAAATCCTTTAATATAGTTCCATGTCAACCTTACTTAATTCAACCTCGCAAATACACTCCGTAATACAACTATCAAGCGCATCTCACGATTTTAATCCCGTATAACAATATTTACAATGCTTTCGAATCCAAATGCCGGGTTTATGTCAGTTTTGCCGTTCTATCTAAACATCGATTTAAAACTCAGTTCAAAAGCTGACTAAATACGCAGCGTTGCCGATAGAGATTTCAAGTGCTCTTCAAGCACTTAGTATTAACTTGCGAGATACGCTGGCTCGGGATAGTAATTGGAATATATGTAAATAAGAATACTTTCGTTAGTGGAATGAGAGCGAAAAATGCCTTAAAAAAACTTGTGTTTGAAGTAAAAAGGTGGTAAAGATATGTAATTCTCAGTGGCAGCACGGAGTCTAGAATTGTGCGAAAAACAGCAATAGGCTCGCCCGCTATTACGTGGGACTGATACATACCTGGCGAAATGTCGGGTGCAGAAATGCACCTCTGGCTATCCCTTCGGGGAAAACAGGCGTGAGGTTATGTATGTGTGTATGTAAGAATGCTTACATTAGTGGGATGATAGGAAAAAATGCCTTAAAATAACTCGTGTTAAAGTAAATATAGTAGTGAAGAAAGTGTGGAATTTATTAAGGTGAGTAATTTTATTCATTGCCTCCTTTGTCTTGATGGATTGGCGTGAATACGAGTGGTATCGAGTTCTATGCCCAGGTCGGGCAATAGCAATCACACCCAGAGAAACATTATTTAACAAGAGCTATTTGACATATAAATGAGAATATCCTGACCCCACAATAAACAATTATAAACTAGACATTACAAATTAACGTGTAAAGCTATTGGGCTTCTATGGAAGTACCGTCACTGACCCCCCAACCCCCTTTCTGTGAGTCACGCATGATTGTATTGTATTATAGGTATGTATGTATTTAACGGCCCCGTGGCTCAGTTGGTTAGCTATCAGCTTGCGAAACGAGCGGCCGCGGGTTTGATCCGTACCGAGACAAATGTTTTAGTAATAATCGTTCGGGTCTGGGTGTTTGTGAGACCGAAAAATCTCTCGTAGTTTCTACTACGACACAAGACTCGTATCTTAGTGTAGGGTGTTAAAACCATACTTTATGATAATTCTTCTCTGGTTTTCTCGTAATTTAGTTAGGGAGTGAGATACCTAGAGCACTGAAGTCTAGGTTAAGTATACTGTAGGATCACCTAAATCCTTCGGCCGTAAACCCTCTACTTTTTATTTATTTACGCAAGTTGGAAAGCAATTTAGTAGGGTTGCCTGGCGTGAATGACGATTTTGACCTCATGTAACTACGGAAAGTTTGGCAAAGCCCTGGAAATTATGTATGTCTCAGATAATTTTTCATATTAGATTTTTTTCATTGAGTATATAAATCAATTTGGAGATTCATTATAGAAATTATATTTTATGTATTTTTTAAAATTTAAGCTTGTACCTTAAAGGCAGAGTCATATTTCTAAGCATAAATAATACTTCTAATCTTATCGGCCTGAAAAGATTCGCTAGTAATTTTGTGAATTGGAGGGAAACTTCGGGCAAACAACGAACATTAAACTGGAATTTAACTCGTCATAAGAGAGAGCTATTATTGAATTTGTAAGCGGGAAAGCCATACCCTAGTTAAATCATTATCTTCAAAGGTTAGTCAATTACTCACGTAAAAACTGTTAATTACAACTTAAAATAACACTTTTTATTCCAAAAAACATATGTTCACGGGTAAAAGAAATAAATTACTTATTCCCATTATTCTTACGGTCACAAATTTTATTGAAGTGCCCTTTTTTTTGGGATGGGTAAAAAATGTTAAACTCGCATCATCTGATCGAAAATGCGTAAGGCGCATTATGTAATATAAATTGTCATGTTTATACAATAAATATTATATTTTACCACGTAAATGATAGTACTTTTATACTGATAAATAAAGCGATTCGTGCGAAATTATACCCTAACCATTCCAAAATATTCAAAAATGCACAACGTTAATGTTGAAGTTTTCACTTCTGCCGGCACTCCCGGAGTGCCAACCGTTTGTTCTCCTTGGGACCTCGTCCTGTAGTTAACACGAACGAATTAAATAAAACAAAAGACGATCCTTCAAACATTTATTTTCACATTTATCTATATTTTACATTTAACACACTAACTTATGTTAAGTTGACTAGAGTGGAATTGTAATACTTTCTTACACAAAAACTAATTCCTTTAACTTGAACGTTCAACCCTTGGCTGTGGGTTTTGTGACGTAATTAAAGAAACCCAACAGTGTGACGTAATAAAACATCGTAATATTTTGAAATCGTGATAGAAACAATACAAAATATATGGGGTTAGTATGATAAATCACAATTTCATGTACAAATATTTGTGAAGTAATAAAAAAATAACATACATACATACATAAACTCACGCCCGTATTCCCCGAAGGGGAACGCAGAGGTGTATTTCTGCACCCACATTTCGCCAGGTATGTATCAGTCCCACGAAATAGGGGGCGAGCCTATTGCCGTTTTTCGGGCACATTTCCAGACTCCGTGCTGTTACTGAGAATTTCCTAATGGAAAACCCAATAACACTTTGCCCGACCCGGGAATCGAACCCAGGACCTCTTGATCCCACGGCACATACTTGTACCGCGAGACCACGAGAAATTTTATTTTCATTTTTTTAAAACCTCGATCAGTCCTCGCATCTCGTAGAGGTATTGAAAGGGTAACTTAAAAGAATGTAAAAAAAAGAGATATTAAATTGAGTTGCCACTAATCCAGAATTGCGAAAGAATTGTAATGTAGTAAGAGTATTAACTAATTCTAATAATACCGATATCGCGAATGGTACGGAATATGGCCGTAAGGGTATAAGGGCCATATTTAAAGAAAGAAAACATTTAAAAATTCCATATGACTATTTTTTTTGGTAGGATTAAAAACTACTGACACGTAAAATTTTGACACGCATATTTGGCCTGAAATCTTAATCTAAATTCAAAACATCAGTCTTTTAAAAGATATTATTAAAAAATAAATAATAAAATTTATCTTTAAATGCTTTTAATTTAAATAAAATTATACTTTTTTGACATTAAAAAATTGAATGTTAAAATTAGTATTCTTGAGTTCAAAAATATAGCGTTGAAAAAGTTACGGAATTGTCTATTTATTTTTGGCAGTAGAAGCATAACTATTTGGTTCAATAACAAAAACTTTATTTTATTTTAAAACATGAGAGTATATTTAGTTTTAAAATATGGGATTTACTAGACGTGTTACAAAACAGCTATTATTGCAAACACTTACCTACCTACAGACATCACCGTATAAACAATTTATCGAAAAAACAACCATATTATAAACTCTTAAAGTTTATTATTTTTAACTTCATGCGTTTAAAAGTTTTCGAAGTTTAAATATTTGAATGGCATAAAATTATTCAAAATTAGAATAGCAAAAGTTCAAAATTCGAATTTGTATATTTGAAGCAAAATGGCAGTTTTTTAATTGAAATATTATTCTGATTAAAACCTTATTTAGTAATAGTAACTTAGAACAGCAACGAGCATAAACACTACAAATCTGTTTTATTTTTAAAACACGCACATAATACTGCTAATAGATATTTTTTGTATTAGAATACAAACTACATACATACATAAACTCACGCCTGTATTCCCCGAAGGGGTAGGCAGAGGTGCATTTCTGCACCCACATTTCGCCAGGTATGTATTAGTCCCACGTAATAGGGGGCGAGTCTATTGTCGCTTTTCGGGCACACTTCCAGACTCCGTGCTGTTACTGAGAATTTCTTAATGGAAAACCCCAATAACACTTTGCCCGACCAGGGAATCGAACCCAGGACCTCTAGATCGTACGGCACATACTTGGACCGCGAGACCACGAGGCAGTCAATCTGTAAAAGCCTAATATAATCAAAATACAAACTGTAAAAGCCTAATATAATCAAAATTAACATTCAACTGAACAATGTAAATATTTAGGAATGCAAAAAAGACTGATTCTTATCCTAAACAAGGATAAAACATTATAAGAAATCGGAGTATTTGATATGCTTAATTTTACTTGATAATTTAATCATTACATTGTTTTATACAATCTTGATCCTTGATTTCTGCCGTTATCTGTGGTGTGGTGTGCGGCATTGACCTGTGGTGGAAAAAAGAAGAAATTACTCCATTTATGAGTGGTAGAGCCGGCTCGACTGTGGTTGTACCACGGTCTTAAAAAAACGATGTTAAATTACGTTTAGTAAATAAGATTTTTGAAGTCCCAATTTGCTTGCTATATGTAGAAAGAGACACATAGCAAGCTGATGCATGTTATTTCATTAAATAATATTGATAAAAATATCTTTTTTCCTGTATGTATTGCAATAGTATGACTTTTTCAATAAAAAAAAGTTTTGATAGTAAATTGCCTTGATACTTGACTAAGTTGTTCAATGAGACATGTGCAAAGATTGGGTATCCAGCAAACTAAGTAAACAAAAGCCTGCAAATTGCTTCACCTACTTTTTTTTGTATGACAGTGTCATTACAACGGTCAAGATATTCGCCCATTTTTTATGACATAAAAAAGTATTGATTTTATGCAATTTCCCAGCAATTGCAGGCGTTTAAGCTCGTCGTGTACAAACACTCGTTAGTTGCAATGGAGTGCGAACGCTGCCGTGGCGCAGTTAAGCTTGTTCAATATAATTAATTAAACTATTGCATTACGCAGTAGTTAGCGGCAAATTCCCTTTACCAGCTGTAAGTTTAATGTTTCCAATTGCGGTTTAATTTTGCCCATTTGCGGAATTTGTGTTATAAATTAATTTGTCGTTCCGAAATTGAGTTTTTTATTGTAATATTTCTACATTATATTTTTATATTTGGTGAGGATTCACAGGAAATCTTTTAAGTATGTGGTCAAATATTTGTTTTTTACGGGAAAGGAGGCAAATGAGCTAGTGAATGTGATGATGTTAAGTGGTCAACACCAATAATATCAGAGGAATCATCAGTGCGTTGCCGGCCTTTGAATATACTAGGAAAGCATGGAGGACAAATGACTAACTTCTCTAGAGTGTAGCGAAGACAAATTAGCTTGTAAAAGATTACAATTAGGCTGATCTCTTGTTCTGCCGTCCGATTACTAAGTGTTAAAACCCGTAACTTGAGATCCGAGCAAAAACTTATTTATTTACTAATAAAATTTCGCGTATTTTTGCTCGTATCTCAAATTTCCAGTTTATCACTTAGCGGGCTTTTTAAAATCGGACGGTAGTGGGACATTGCAGTAGAGTTTTTCACAGTTATTTATGCTTCTTTACGCAGTGGAAAGTGGGAACGGTTCCCATTTAAGCACATAAAAGTGTGCAAGGGTACGTGACTCACGTCTTGGCGCCACCGACACTGTCGCCTTGGACGTGCTGTCGCTGTCATCTGACTCCGAGCGAGTCTGGAAACTGGTTTCTGTGAACAACAATACATATTGTTTATTCAGACATGCAATTATTTTAAAATCAATTTTAATATTTCTTTCTTATCACAAGTTTAGGATAATTCCCTAGTAGGTTTTCCCTAGTTATGTATTTTTTAGTTGTTTAGCTATGAAGAAAAATATAGTAAGTAGATTTTTTGTTTAACCTCACTTATTTAATCCTCAGAGACTGTAAGATGTAAGATAACTCTTAATTTATTGTATAGTCAAAAAAAAATGCTATGTCATGTTACCTGTTGTATATGATCTCTGCGGCGCCCTAGGTTCGACTGGCAGAGAATATTTGAGGCATTAAGAATCACTGTATAAAGTGTAAACAAATTTGCCTCCATAACCTAACTGCGCGCAATTCAAAACATTCGGAATATGTCAAAGGATTCCTCCGAATTCCAGTCAGTAATTTGCGGCATTAAGATTTAATTACGTCTGATTAGAGACGCACGACAAAGCGAGTTTCTTAATCATGCGCCTCGTGAATGGTGCTTCATTAGGCACTTAGTGGTACGGTGGATCTAGACGTCACGTAACAACTAAATATATATGCTCACGCCAGAGTTCTGAAAAGGTTAAGTACAGGTGTATTTCTTACATTTACGTTCCATAATCTGTGTTAAATATCTGTAAAGATTCCCATATGTATTCCCGAAGCGATAGGTAAAGGTATCACGTTTCGCCAACTGTGTATGTCCTATGTTAAGTAAGAGCACAGGTGCCCAGCAGTGGCACGTATATGGGCTGATGATGATGATGATGATTATGATCAAAAATACACTTCTGTCTACCCCATCGAAGATATAAGAGACTGTGTGTACATTTTCCGTTCCTAAGGTACGTTTTTGTCCGCCATAATGAAATAGACTGAAGGCCAGATAGATATAATCTGCCGGAGTGGGCACTCAGGCCGTCCCCGGGGTCGTCCGAAAGCTGAGCCAAATGGAAGAACAAACTCATTAATTTTATTAAATTAGATTAAGATTAATGTTGACACGAAACGAAAACCTCTTGTGGCTACGAGACCGGGTGGGAGTACGCTTGGGTAGAATTTTGTTTGGTATCTTCGCATTATGAAGGACATTTTTTTGTGGCAGTAATATTTAGAGCTACAAGTCGTGATGGCCTCTAGGTTTGTTTGTTGTGTTGTTTGTTTGTGTGTATTCACAAAGAATCATCATGCACTTTAACGGTGAAGGAAAACATCGTGATGAAACCTGCACACCTAAAAGTTCTTAGGAATTTCTTAGGTAGGTCCGCCAACCCGCACTAGGCCAGCGTGGTGGACTAAGGCCTAAACCCTCTCAATTGTAGAGGATGTCCGTGCCCAGCAGTGGGGCGTATATGGGCTGATGATGTTGATGATGATGAATATTTAGCTTATTCCTCTAGTTGCTAGATTGTCTGGAATATGTCGTTTATTATGATAAGACCGACAATTTCATGTCTATCCTACTTTAATTTATTTCTAACACTAAGTTTGGTATCAAAAATAGTGTTAAATAAATAGTTTATTGTTACCATTAATAAAACGCTTAATTAATTATGGCTCCTAAATTGGTCTCGAGGTTCTGAACTTGATCCACGGATCGTGAAGTTTATTTTTTATTTTTCAGGAAAAAAAATGGATTGCTCATAACTAGTTGAGGGTTAAAACATAGGTAGCCTATGGTTGGTGTAAAATATACTACTGCCCACACCATCGGAGATATAAGCGAATCGAATGTCGATCCTCACCGTAAAGTGCAAATTTTAACACCATAAAATCAGTATTGATTTTGTTGATAATAATAAAAATATACAATATATACATTCAATATTCCAATAGTCACATACATAGTTATGAACCCACACTAATACGAGTCTTGTGTACGTGTGCATGGGTCTGATACCCACGTATCAGACACCACAAGAGACTTCCCGGTCTCACAAACACCCACACGCGAAACAAACATTTGGGAATCACACAAACATTTGTCGAATCTTTGACTTCTCGTTTCACTAGCTGGTGTTTAGCGAACTAGGCCACGAGGCTGTCATGCCATTCATTCATTCATTCATTCATTCATCATCAGCCCATATACGTCCCACTGCTGGGCACGGGCCTTCTCTACAACTGAGAGGGTTTAGGCCTTAGTCCACCACGCTGGCCTAGTGCGGGTTGGCGGTTGTCATGCCATTAATGAGAGTAAATTTAGGTAGTCAAACCATTATTAAAAACAAATCATTCGCTGTTCTTGTGGCCGCGCGACAAAAACTCGACGCAAAGAGCGATATAAAGTGAAACTCTCTGTTTCGTTGACATCTTTGTATTGTTTGAATTATGGAGCCTTGGAGTAAACTTGACTTTACTTCAGAAATGTGACGGTCCATTAAATGCTCAGAGAAACACTTTTGAAGGTAATCAACAAAAATGCTGTCAAATCTAATTATTGAAGAAGATTTAACTTTTAGTTTTGATTTCACGTTGAATTTGTCGAGTCCCTAGTGTCCGGTCTTCAGGAGTGTGATGTCTGGGTGTGTGTGTGGCTTGCGTAAAGGGTTATTGAAAGTCACTGCGTTTACATGATTATTTATTTCGCGTGTTCACAATACCAAGGTTCACTAAGGACTGACTTAACTTACGTTACGTGCATAATTACGTCGACATAAATTAGCTGTCCCCACAAATTTAAAGTTACCTTATGGGTAAGATTTGAATGCCTATGCCTAAACTCTCTGTTTCATAAACGCTTTATGTTACCCTTTTTGTTAATAAGATTTTTAAATTTAACTTAATTATTTAAGATATATAGGTTCATTTAATAGTTGAGAATTATCCTCCTTCCTATGATCCTGGATCCTTTAAGCGAAGCGTGAAGAAGCGTTTGTGCAGCGTTTGTGCAGGCCGGTATTGTGTCGACCAGCGAGTAACCATATCGTTTCTCGCTGGTCGGTATTAATTTTTTGGACTCCACTGTGCTTACCATCAGGTACAGTGGAGTCACTTTGCCGTGCCAGTATACAAAAAAAAAAAAAAAATTACATACTAATATTGCAATGCGGAAGTAACTCTGTCTGTCTGTTACGCTTTCACGCTTAAACCGATGGACCGACTTGCATGATTTTTGGTATGGAGATAGATACGACTTTTGGAAACGGTAAGGACCTTAAGCAGTGTTCCTCGGGATGAGCACGGAATCCAAAATTTGCGACCGGGCGGAGCCGAATCCCACAGCTAATATAGTTTATGAAAGCAAACAAAATTTAGTGCATCTAGGTCACTGACAACAGCTCTAATAGCTGGACTAAGGTCTAAATTCTCTCAGTTGTAGAGGAGGCTCATATCTAGCAGCGGGACGTATATGGGCTGATGATGATACAGCTCAGATATCTAAATTAAAGCTACGAATACGAGTACCTACATGCCGCGCCAATAAAGGCAATCTGCCACACGCAAAAGTCACCGAGGCGATAAAATTATCATAATTGAATGGATCAGTAATTATGAAGGTTTAAAATTCAACGCTTAAGATGGGTCGTTTAATTATTCGCCGAAATCATCCAGAGTCCTTGATTCGTCGAAAAACGAACAACGCGGTATAATTAAAAGTTGCGGTAATGAATTTCGCGTGATTTTCTCACAGATAATTTTTTATTGTTTGCATCGTCATTAACGGGACTCGGCAAGTTTGGTTGTAGATATGTCCTGCCTTTTTTAAACTGTTTTTTAATCCAGCTCTATGAGCTAATGCGTAGGACCGAAAGATTCTGACTTCGTTTAATTTGTTTGTTACGAAATAAAATAAATACTTAATTTTGAACCCATACTGAGATACAATGTTGTGTCGTGTCAGAAACTACGAGAGACTTTTCGGTCTCACAAATACCCAGACACGAAACAAATATTTGTAGATCACACAAACATTTGTCTCGGTGCAGGAATCGAACCCGCAGCCTCTCGTTTTGCAAGTAGGTATCTAGCCAACTGCGCCACGGGGCTGTCAATAATAATTATATGCATGATGATCCGGTATCTCCCAAAAGCTAAATATAGTTTGAAATTACACTCTCTATATAATGTATTTAATTAAAAAAAATAGTATTATTTTATCACTTTGTAATAATCCTTTGTAATAACAATTGCCTCGGCGCGAGGTAGACACTGCGGCTCCTCGTTTTACAAGCTGGTGTCTAGCTAACTGCGCCACGGGGCTGTTAAATACAAAACCTTTGCTCTGCCATTACTTTCTGAGCAACGTTTCATGAATGTGTTTTATATTGTATTGGGCCAGACAGACAGAGTTACTTTCGCATCTATAATATTAGTATAGATTGTTCGCGGTATCAATATTAGGCTCTCCTTAGAAAAATAGGTAATAGAATTGTGGTAACTCTGATGGAGCACACGCGTAAGAGTTTTTACAGCATTTTTATACATTTTTATACATACATACATAACTTAATGCATGTATTCCCCAAAGGGGTAGGCAGAGGTGTATTACTGCACCCAGATTTCGCCAGGTGGGACTGATATTCCCACGTAATAGGGGGCGAGCCTATTGCCGTTTCTTGCACAATTCCAGACTCCGAGCTGCTACTGAGAATTTCCTAATGGAAAGAACCTTATACCTTATATGCTCAGCCCGAGAATCACACCCAGAACCTCTATCTGCACATACTTGGGCTGCTAGACCACGAGACCCAGATCTATGGCGCATAAATAGCATCTGTCCAGACCTAAACTTCAAGTCCAGATATCGAAGAATCTCGTAAAACAATACAAATACTTCGATGAGCAATACCATTTGAAACAAAAGAAGCATGAAACATCCGACGACGGCTGCTAGCCTTGTTTCCGCGCTCTCCAGATCTAGACAGATCGAAATTGAAAATGAAAAATACGAATCGGGCCGGAGACGAAATAATGTATTGTATGGTTAAGCTCCTTTAGTGTTGTTATTTCCTGATAAAAAAGTTGTTTTGAGTGTTGTAATATTGTTTTTGGAATTAACAATAAAAAAATGATGTTTATTATAAGTTTCGTAAATAAATATAACTATATGGGTAAAATGTTTTGATATTTTTATTTTCCAATCGGCATATTTCCAGACTCCGTGCTTCTACTGAGAATTTACGAAATTCTTAGTAGAAGCACAGAGTCTGGAAATATGCCGATTAACTTAATGCTTGCTCACCACACAGATCCAGATATTTTCTTTGATGGTCCCAGGCAGATATACGCGAAATTTCATTTATTTTTGGATAGCTATATAAGTTAAATTGTTTGTTATATTGTTAAAATGTTCTTGTGTTTTATATTATATTACTAATTTTAAGTTAATTTTAGTTACAATGTAAGAAGTGTTTTGGAGAAATCTGTAAACTTGCATTAATTAATTAATCATAAATAAATAAAAACAGCAATAGGCTCGCCCCTTATTACGTGGGATGCATATACACCTGGCGAAATGTGGGTGCAGAAATGCACATCTGCCTATCCTTTCACCTTACCCTTCCTACTCCCCATACAGGCGTAAGTTTAAGTCATGTTTATGTAGTTTTAATTCTAACGTGATTGGGCGTGAGCTTACTGTGGTCTATCGAATATATTTTATGACTCCGTGTTACTGCGACTAACGAGGCTAAGCCCGACCCGTGAATCCGACCAAGGCGTCCACGTTAGCTTACGCCATCTCAAAGAAAACGATTAACAGATTATAATACTTCTAGAAATGTATGCGTAAAAGTCCAGATTAAAAATCACTTTATAACTTAAGATTGCCGGGCATCCTCTCTCCATATAAAAACTTCTTATTAA
This sequence comes from Hemaris fuciformis, assembly GCA_907164795.1. NCBI lineage: Eukaryota > Metazoa > Arthropoda > Insecta > Lepidoptera > Sphingidae > Hemaris > Hemaris fuciformis. The sequence goes on from OU015454.1 coordinate 7,244,309, forward strand.
TATTTTAGAAAGCAATCTAACTTCGGCCCGTCCAATTAGAAAAATCTCGTGGAACTTGTACAATGGATATTAATTAAAATAAATGTCAAAATTGTTCGTCGCGCCAAGTCCGGACGCTCCGTGACGTCAGCTGTCGGACGGTACGAAGTTAACAAGAAAAAAAATCGGAGGTAGAACGACCGAATAATTTTACAAATATTTTTGAAGTGGTATAGTGTATAGGTATGTTATAGGTACTTTTATTTCATAGGAGAGCAGAAGGTAAGCTAATAGAACTAAGCAACTAATATGATTGATATCATCATCATCATCAGTCAAAAAACGTCCCACTGCTGGGCACGAGCCTCGTCTACAACAAGATATTCCTAAGAATTGTCAGGTGTGCAGGTTTCTTCACGATGTTTTCGTTCTCCGTTAAAGTACCTACGAGATAATTCTCGACCGCGTGTCTAAGCCTCGAGGCTATCACGACTTGGTGATGATTGATATATATATCACGATATTGATATAGTAGAATAAATAAATAAATACACCCAACAGTCACATACATAGTTCTGACCCCACACTAAGATACAAGTCTTGTGTCGTGGATATCAGAAACTACGAGAAACTTTTCGGTCTCACAAACACCCAGACCCGAAACAAATACTTGTGGATCACATAAACATTTGTCTCGGTGCGGGGATCGAACCCGCGGCCTCTCGTTTCGCAAGCTGGTATCTAGCCAACTGCGCCACGGGGCGGTCACGGGGCAGTAAAATAAGGTGGATTTCTGCTCCGACGTTTTGTCAATTGCCTATTACATTTGAACTAAACGCGTACTAAAATTTTCATATAGGAAAAAACCCAATAACACTTCGCCTGATTCGTGAATCGAACCGGACAACTTAAGATCGTACGGCATATAGGTACTTATGTCGCGAGGATGTAAGTAGAGTTTGCAATTCCGCGTTCCCACATTCCCGCATTTTTTTGACTCGGCAAGGTAATTCAGCTTTTACCGAAGGCCTATTAGCTCCATCACAACAGCGCGGGCGCGTCAGTCAGATCGATCAACCGATCGAGCGAAGTAAAGTAAAGGATTAAAATTGGTTTATTTTTTTTAGGTAATATAAGTCCATATTAACACGCAGGAAACCCTATTGATTGCAAACCCCCTACCTAACCTCATAAGAACTATGAAAAAGTACTTTTTCTATTAGATATTGTATGAATGTTTCTATTATTATTATTTTATAATATAGTGTAACTAAACTACAGGTAATAAAACATTATTATATGCACATTTTTGCATTTTTAAATTTTACTGTGGGAAAAAATTACTGCGGGATTGCAAACCCTAGATGGAAGACAGGCAAGAGATATTTCAATGGAGAGTATTACACATAGGTGTGTATATCTAAGGAGAGTAGAGCGTACGATTTATCACAATCCATACTTGGTCAATTTTAATTAATTGCAATTATTTAGATATAGAATTTCCTTATTGGTAAAGGGACTATCCCACCGCACTCCCACCACTGCAACTTCTGTACACCAGGATCTCTACGGCCGCGGGTTCAAACCCTGGGCTCTGATTTTTTGAAGTTATGTGTGTATTCACAGTGAATTGTCACGTACTTTAACGGTGAAGGAAAACATCGTGAGGAAACCTGCAAACCTAAAAACTCTTAGTAATTACTTAGGTATGTAGTCCGCGAACCCGCACTACGCTAGCGTGGCGGACTAAGATCCTCTCTGTTGTAGAAGAGGCCCATACTCAGCAGTGGGACGTATATGGGCTGATGATAAAATTCCAAATGTTTAGTGACAAAGTTATTCGGTTTTTCCATTACGAAATTTTCGATAACAGCTCGGAGTCTGGAAATGTGCCCGAAAAACGGCAATAGGCTCGCCCCCTATTACGTGGGACTGATACATACTTGGCGAAATGTGGGTGCAGAAATGCACCTCTGCCTACCCCTTCGGTGAATACAGTCGTGAGTTTATGTATGTATGTAGTGACAAACGAACAACAATTCTTTCTTCCGATAAATATGGTGCTTGTAGTTCGTACTGTAGAATTAAGCCTCATGGATATAGTTAATCGTGCCTCTTGTATTGGCTCAATCGCCGCAAACGGAATCCAATCGAGGTGTGCTCCACTAGAGAATTGTTTCAGTTCATTACTCGTATCTAAACCGGATCGATTTAGAAAAACGTTGAACCATTTAATTCAACGTCGTGGGAATTCGTTGTAGGGTTATACAATTCTAGGGATAACATACATACATATTACATACATAGCCTCACGCCTGTATTCCCTGAAGGGGGTAGGCAGAGGTGCATTTCGCCAGGTATGTATCAGTCCCACGTAATAGGGGGCGAGCCTATTGCCGTTTTTCGGGCACAATTCTAGACTCCGTGCTGCTTTTGAGAATTACCTAATGGAAAAACCCAATAACACTTTGCCCGACCCGGGAATCGAACCCAGGACCTCTAGATCGCACGACACATACCTGTGCCGCGAGACCACGAGGCAGTCTGCTAGGGATAACTTTGTTGGATATACAGGGTGTGTATTGAGACCGTGATCGGAAACTAAGGCAGATAATAGCTGCGGTGATTACAAACACCGTGACATAAAAAAAAAACGTTTTCCTTACAACCACATCCATTTAATATCTATGATTGTTAGGAAAACGTCATTTTTTTATTTTTTGTCGGGATTTTTTTTTAACGTCCATGGGTTTGTAATCACCGTGGCTATTACTTGCCTTAGTTTTCGATCACGGTCTGAATACACTCTGTATAAAATTCGGGAATTATTTTTTAAGTCTCATGTAACAACAAGCTATTGCAGACCTATAGAAAAATGTCCACAATAATTATTAATTAATTATTAATTATTTATGCTTTTTACACATTGCGTATAAAGGCGGACTTAATGCCTAAGGCATTCTCTAACAGTCAACCTTTGGGTGATGCAGAGATAAAAGGTAGGTGCATAAACAGTAAAAGGGTAAAATAATATACAACAATAATAATAAATGGAACAACTATATATATTAACATAAGTACACAGATAAGTAAATATTTATATCAACTAAAGTCAGATGAGATCGTGGAATGACTGTTTTTATTGTAAAAGTGACAACCTTGCACTAATTTCATGTTTCTAAAACAGCAACTTAAATCACTATTTCTTATCATCATCATCGTCATCAGCCCGTATACGACGCACTGCTGGGCACGGGCCTCCTCTACAACAGAGAGGTTTTAGGCCTTAGTTACCAACGCTGGCCTAGAACGGGTAGGCGGACTACACACCTAAGAAATTCTTAAGAATTTATAAGTGTGCAGTTTCCTCACGATGTTTTCCTTCACCGTTAAAATACGTGATAAATCATTATGACTACACACATAACTTCTAAAAGTCAGAGATGTGTGTCTGGGGTTTGAACTCGTGACTGGTGAGATTCTTGACCGCGCGCCTAAACCTCGAAGTCATCACTACTTTTTACTCAAAATTACGTTTCGTATCTTATTAAGTCCTACGTAATGACAGGCACACTTCCTGACTCCGTAAAAGATCTAGAGAAAAATAAAGCAACACAGCTTAGGTATTTTATTGTGCTCTTTTTGGAGGGCATCATTCTTATCATCTGGTACGATGTAACCTGGTAGCCAATATATAAAAAAAGACTGATTCACGAACTTCAAGACAAAGAGCCCGCAGCTTCGGACCGTCTGAGCAATCAATTAACATAAAACCTCTTCTAGATTTCGAGTAGATAGCCCCATATTTCACGTGTCAACAAGATATACGAGAGACGGTATCGCAGCTTTAAAGTAAGGCGATCGGTCGACTGTACGGCGTTTAGTACTGGACATTTAGCTACTGGATGTGATAGTTGTTTTTTATATGAATGGCTAAGTTGATAGTGACCCTTACTGCCTTGACATAAGAACGATAATAAAAGAATTACTGTTGTATTTTTAGTATTAGGAGTTAAAGGGATAATCTCATATAGAGATATATTTCTGTGGATTAAACAAATGCTTTGTTAGTCTTGTGGCATAATTGTGCGTTGTACGATCTAGAAGTCCCGGATTTGATTTTTAGGTCGGGAAATGTGTAAATTGGTCTTAGCATTTATAAATTCTCAATAACAGCACGGAGTCTGGATATGTGCCTAAAATAGGTAATAAGTTTAATATTTAAAGACGATTGGCGATACGTGGGTTCAAAAATGCCCTTCTGCCTAGCTATCCGAGGATACGGGCATGAGTTTATATGTATGTCTGTACGATTATTGTTTGAAGTCTCTCTGGTAGATAGAATCCGTAATGAAGACATCCGCAATAGAACCGGAGTCATTGACATAGCCCGCAACATTAGCACGCTAAAGTGGAAGTGGGCTGGCCATGTCTGCCGATGCCGACGGTCGGACGGCCTGTGGAGCAGACAAGGGTTGGAGTGGAGACCGCGCTTAGGCAGACGTAGTGTGGGACGTCGTGCGGCACGATGGTCCGACGACTTGAGAAGGTGACGGGAGACGGGATAGGGCTGCTCAAGAATGGGATTGTTGGCGCTTTTGTGGGAAGGCCTACGTTCAGCAGTTGACGGCGATAGGCTGAGCATATACTCGTATGTACGATAATTTATCTCATGACTTATCCAGTATTAATATTCCGTGTAATGAACATTAAACTGACAGTACTGCAAGTATAATATAAATTGTGCGCTCGTTTCAGCTGTTCCAATATCTGCTTAATTAATCTACACGGGGATGTAAGAACGTTGAACATTGTTCCATTATAAGAGATTCCCAGTAAATATATCCAAAGTGCCTTTTAAAACATAATAATGTATTATCGTGAACAATTTTTTTTATATAAATAATAACTAATTTTTTTATAACCACAATGACCATCCCTTTTATATTTACTCATTTTCTTTCATTCACTTATTTTCTGGGTTTTGCCATGAAGTGAGAAGTCGTGAAAAGAGACTCCATGCCTTACTTATAAAGAAAAAAAAAATGACAAAGAATTTAAATATTTTCATTCCTTTTATGATGTTAGCGTAGCAAGAACGAAAGAGTACTTAAATATATCAACGGAATTGAAATTACTTAAGCCAGTAAGTAAAAGGATTCCCTTTCTCAGGATTATCGGGGCTATTTTTAAATGGTGAAAAGCTACGTTTCCTAAATGATTCTCGGCGCTTTTCTTTTCTTTTTTTTCTTTTTTATACTGGCACGGCAATTATTAATAAAAAAATTATAAAGTTTAAGAATGATTGCAATATTTACGCTGTTGTCGTCACTAAAGGACTGATACCTGAGTAGCAAATTCGGTCTCTGGCTATCTCACCAAAGAATTAACACTGGTTTTCTGTGAGTCAGTGGTAGACTTACACAGTTTGAGACAGGTGTAGCTCGATCTCGGCCGAGCCACCCCATTCCTACTGCAGTCAAAGCGGACTATGCTGTGGCTCTTTTTTTCTGTATTTGGTAGGATTATAATTCAGATCTTTGGATTTAAACTAGTTTAATATAATAAAGTGATATTAATTTCTTGAATAATATATTTTAGCAAAATTGTGTAACCTTAAAAGTGGTTTAAATTTAAACAGGGTAACTTTCGAAGAAATTTAATTTCGCCGTCAGTCTTGTGAAACAAATAGCTTCTTATAATTTGGTTTCAGTTTAAATAGTTTGTGTTGTTGAAGGTTCCCTAGGGCGCAACGGGAGTAATATAGTAAATTGAAATTTATTTATTTTCTTAATATTGATCATTTTATTTTATTCTTCGTAAACCCGCAATAGAAAACCGTCATGGCTAAGCGTGAGTTGGTTTGTGATGTGGCTGTCGTTACTAATGTTAATGTGAAAGTGATTTTTTTTTGTTTCGTTTTCACGCTTATATTGCTTCAAGCCTATTTTTTTTACAAAGATAGAGGTAATAACTTAATTTTATATAAAATTGTATCTGTGGAACCCTTATTAGACCATAGGTAATTATAATTTCGAGAACAAATCAACGATCAGGCAACTCTTCACGTATTTTTATGTGTGTGTGCATATACAACGGGCTGATAAGATATAGAATGGTACAGCTTTATCACACATAGTTTTTTGTTTTCGAGGCTTAAAAAATGCCCTTAATATTTATTAACGTCAATTAATGGTAAAGCTAGTTTTAGTATAAGTTTTTGATCAGATAAAATCACAAAATTTGAAGTTACTCACCGGTGTCGAACCTGGGTCTGCCAGGCAGCCGGTTCGGCAAGTCTTGATTCTCGACGTGGTCGAACGTTCGAAACCCGAGCGCGAACTCAGCGTACGGGCTTATTTCGAACATTTCTGTGGATACATCGTTTTGTTACTATACGTGTAATGGTGGATTTCAGAGAGTGGATACGTTCGGGTAACTTCGTTAATATTCGGAGTTATTCGCTTTTGCTTTACTTAGTAGTGACATAAACTCTTATGTCACAGCGATAACACGTTTCAAATTGACGATTCAAAAGAACTTGTAAAAGTCTATTTGAATAACGATAATTTTGACTTTGACTTGACATGTTTCAATGCCACAGGACTAAGGCCCTCTCCGTTAATCTACTTCTTGTGAAGTTAAGTAACTTATGTAGTAGATTAACGGAGAGAGACTAAGGACTAAGGAGTCTTGTGGTATTGAAACATGTCAAGTCAAAGTCAAAATTATCGTTATTCAAATAGACTATTACAAGTTCTTTTTAATCGTCAATTTTAAACTATTGCCGCTTCGAAACGCGTTATCGCTGTGGAGAAGAAACGGCAAGAAACTCCCTCAGCAACATATAATCTGAAATTTTGTGGTATATGCTTTCCTATAGAGTTGATGGTTGATAAATGAAAATGAAAATAAATAGTTCCCCTACTATGTTTCGATTTTAGAAAATCAACAAATTAATAAATGATCTATATTATACTTGGTATTTTTGATACGTCACAAACATTCAGACCATTTTCATTTTCTTGGGACGAGGATTTTCAGACTGGTCTTGAAGCTATATAATGGACGTTACACTTGCCGTTTTTAGTGGTCTTCCTAGGTTGGACAGGCGATGTGTAAATGCGCGGCGCATGCGCATATCGTTCCTTATGCTCTGAATGTGACGCCACACTCTCGTTTCTAGACTTCACTTCTTCTGCTATGGAATGGCGATACTGGGACGAATAGCTATGCCTGTCGAAATAATATGCGTTATAGTAGACCATAAGCATTACATTGACATCTGACATTTGACAGCCCCGTGGCGCAGTTGGCTTGACACCAGCTTGCGAAACGAGATGTCTCGGGTTCGATCCCCGCACCGAGACAAATGTTTGTGTGATCCGCAAATATTTGTTTCGGGTCTGGGTGTTTGTGAGACCGAATAGTCTCTCGTAGTTTCTGATACCAACGACACAAGACTATCTTAATGTGAGGTCAGAACTATGTATACTAACTATGTATACTGTAACTGTTGGATGTATTTATTTATTTACATTGCTGAAAATAGCCTACCTTTATGAAATAGATCAATTAGGCCTTAGTCCTTTACGCTAGATTAGTCCAATTTGGTTGAGACCATATAACTGAGAAATTTCGTAAATGAAAACTCTTAGATATGCAGGTTTCCTTATTACGTTTTCATTCACAATTAATGAGGGAAAATTACTCATTAAGAAAAAAAAAGTCAGCGTGTGAATGACCTCCGAGATGTCCCGACAAGCAGATCCAGTTAAGGCAACCTAGTGCAGTTTTTACATTGTCACATAACAATTACCGCACTTGGACCTAATAAGAAGTGCAGAGCTCAATTTTACAGTACAATTATACAAATTCGAATATTTATAGTCTAATCTGTATGTTGTTTGTTATTTCTAAAGTATATCTTAAAACCTATAATGTGTTTCGGGAAGAAAATTCTATTTTATTGGTATAAACAGTTTTCCCAGCGCGGTGGACTAAGGCCTTAACCCTCTTAGTTGTAGAGGAGGCCCGTGCCCAGCAGTGGGACGTATATGGGCTGATGATGAAATAGTTTTTATAACTAAAATAGTAAAGGTAATTTAAGGGTTACCCTTACTTTGTTACATTGTACAATCAATACGCTGCCACGCTGCCGTGGGATCTAAAGGTGTTGGGTTGGATAAAGTGTTATTGGGTTTTCCATTATCAAATTCTTAATTGCGGCACGGAATCTCGGTGCCCGAAAAACTGCAATAGGGTCGCCCCCCATTAAGTGGGACTAGAACACAATTGACGAAATATGGGTGCAGAAATGCATCTTTCCCTACCCATTCGGGGAATACAGGCGTTAAGGCGTAATACACACTGCTGGGCACGGGCCTCCTCTACAACTGAGAGGGTTTAGACCTTAGTCCACCACGCTGGCCTAGTGCGGGTTGGCGGACTACACACCTAAGAAATTCCTTAATTTTCACACATAACTTCGAAAAGTCAGAGGTGTGTGCCTGGGGTTTGAACCTGCGACCGCCGAAATTCTCGACCGCGCGCCTAAACCTCGAGGCCATCACGGCGTATAATATATAGTATGTAAATTTCTATAAGACTTTGAAGCAAACCAAAACCATTACTTTACATTATTTAACATTACACACTACAAAAGCTTTCCAATTTTCTTTTAAAAATACAACAATTAATTCTTACAAATGCTTTATTGACCTTTTAATATCGAACTTCTTTTAATGTAGGCGTTTAGTTTATCCCATTTGTAACAACAGAATACCGAGTCGGGTTATTGTACGCCAGTGCTCTAGACTGTTAGCTAAATATAGAAAACGGGATGTTAATCAATAAATTTATTTTAAGGGAACCAGTGGCTAGTCAAGGCCTGGAGGGTTAGGCGCGCGGTCGAGATAAAATCTTAGCGGTCGAGGGTACAAATCTTAGGCTCACAATACCGGCTTTTCGGAATAATGTTTGTATTCACAATGAGCTATTTTGTAGTTTAAGGGTGAATAAAAACATCGTGAGGTAATGTACACACTACACACCTATAAGTTCTCAGGAAATTCTTAGATGTGCAGCCCGTCAAACCGCACTGGAGCAGCACAACTAGAAGTTCTGAGGAAGTTCTTAGGTATGCTGTCTGCTGCACCGCACTACAGCAGCGTGGTGGGCTAATAACGAATACCTCCCACTAGAATAGAAGGTTCACGCCAAGCATAGGTTGATCATCAGCCCAAATACGTTCCACTGCTGGGCACGGGCCCCTCTACAGCTGAGAGGGTTTAGGCCTTAGTCCACCACGCTGGCCTAGTGCGGGTTGGCGGACTACACATCTAAATAATTCCTAAGAGCTTTTAGGTGTGCAGGTTTCATCACTATGTTTTCCTTCACCGTTAAAGTACGTGATAATTCTTTGTGAATACACACATAACTTCAAAGTCAGCGGTGTGTACTTGGGGTTTGAACCCGCGACCGTCGAGATTCTCAACCGCGCGCCTAAACCTCGAAGCCATCACGACGTCCAGCATAGGTATGTGTATGGATTTGTAAAGAACACTTTTAATGTTACCATTTTGTTTTCTTTTCTTAACAGTATTGTATCTTTTATAAGATTTCATCATCACAATCATCAGCCCATTTACATCCCACAACCCATTGCTGGGCACGAGCCGTTTCTACAACTGAGAGGGTTTAGGCCTTAGTCTAACACGCGGGCCTAGTGCTAGTTGACACGGGTTTTGAGACTTAGAAAATCTTAAATGAAATTATTGGAACTTGGATTAAAAGATGTAAAACGCGATGAATGTAGATCGCTTGTAACTGGGTGCTTTAGATAGTTTTTGAGAAAATGTACGAGTACAATGTCGTTGGTAATTTTTTTAATGTGACTTACCGATGCCTCATAAGCAGTATGCAGAAGAAAGACAAAAGGCACACCACGAGGAGTATTGAGCTGCAGATGATGACCAGCATGTTGAGGTCTAAGAATTCCGAAGGTGGGCCGATTTCCTCTGTAACAAAACCTTCGATTAGAATTTTATAATTACCGATTTTAATAAAATGGATATTTGTAGTAATGAAAATAAATATACATATCTGAAAATATGGCAGCTCTAGAAAATGCCAATGAGCACTTTTATGTTTTACTCATACATTCTTTCTTTTGTAAGCGCAAAAATGTAAGCAAATATATACACCATTTTTTTTCATGTTCCAAGCAATAAGCACGAACTTATTCTAGACTGCGAGCTGCTACTAAGAATTTTCTAACTTAATAATACAGTAACACTTTTCCTCACCCAGAAATCGGACCATGGACCTTTTGGCCGTACACACCACAAGGATGCCGCGTTTACTCTAACTATCGCCCTACATTTATCAGAAGATTGACGTACTGCTTTAAGCGAACCAACCGTGATTCCGCTCTAATTCATCAACATAAAATGTTAATGACTTTTGACTTTAAAAAAAAAAGTTTCTAGAACGTTTACAATGCTTCATAGTAATGACCAAGATCATCATACATACATACATAAACTCACGCCTCTATTCCCCGAAGGGGTAGGCAGCGGTGGATTTCTGCACCCACATTTTGCCAGGTATGTATCAGTCCCACGTAATAGGGGGCGAGCCTATTGCCGTTTTTCGGGCACATTTCCAGACTCCAGGCTGCTACAGAGAATTTCCTAATAGAAAACCCAATAACACTTTGCCCGACCCGGGAATTGAACCCAGGACCTCTAGATCGCACGGCACATACTTGTACCGCAAGACCACGAGGCAGTCTTTAAAAATACTTAAAATACAAAAGGGTAACAGCTATTGGATTTTAATTTGCACACATGTAAAACACACACGAAAGTTGAATCCCTCTCCTGAGTTACACCAATAAATCCACATACATCACCCGTCCGAAACAACAAAATAATTTAACCGTAGCATCAAAACAGCGTCGAAACTTGGTCGACGGGGCGGCGTAATTTCACAGCAGTTGGCTCTGTCACGACTGCGATAACAAAACTTTCGATAGGCAAAACACGGGAGATTGATAAAGTTGCTCTCATTATGTAGTCATTATGGCCGGGAGTTGAGCACGGCTTCCATTTAACTTGTCAGGATGTTTAGAAAACGCTGAATGAGCGTTTTGATAGTTGCAGACCGTTTTAGGTATATTTGTGATTTTTGAAGACCATGTACCAGTACTTGAACTAATGTCAAGTGTAAAGGAGGCCAGTATCCAGAATAACTATGTAAAAGGAAGCGTGGGTATGAATGACTTAGAATTAAAAAGAAAAGGGATTCTTATCTTCAAGTATGAATAAAGAAGGACATCACGACAGAGTTAGGGTGTATGAGGTCTCCGCAAAAAATTTACGGATAAATATTGTTCAACGGAATAAACCATCGTAGCACGTTTCTACCAAAAGAGTTAACGAGGTCAGTGAGACCCATCTCAAACAACGGGACAATTACAGTTTAATCCACCGCCATTTTTTCATGTAAAATTGCTAGTAGCTAGTAGATGTCTATTAAAATTAAAATAAATTTAATGAGCATTAACGTCGGGAGCGTATCCGGTCGTAATTCAAATTAGTTTAATTTGATGCAGATTTTAAAAAGTATGCAGGAAGAGCGTATTGATCAGACGAAGGTAGCTTTGTCCTTCTGTTTCTACGCATTTAAATAATTTAGTGAATATGCATTGAGCACTAATGAAAAACATCCTGAGGAAAATCGCTCTCCTAAGTATTGCGAGAAACATGAATGTATATCAAGTTTATCAGATTGCAAGTCTAATCATTTAGCGAATTTGGGCATCTATCTTCATAGTAAAAGAGGTTCTTTTCCGATGAAGATAGTCTTTTTCTTAGTGGTTCTGGAAATTGATCTAAAGACGTTTCCTACTCATAAGAGGAGGTTCCTGCTTGGCAGCTAGGCTTTTATAATAAAAAAAGTAGGATCAGATTTGTTTGTATATTGATAAACATCAAGCGTAGAACATAAAATGCTGATCTGACTACAAGGAAGATTTAATATTTATCTCAATTTAAACGCGAATTTAAGCTAAAAGATAACGTCTTATTTCAATTGCAAGCAGACATATTCGCAGATAAAAATTAATTAAAACCATAATCTAAAAAATAATAAGGCAAAATCACTAAAATAATTTGTAAGACCATTGAGACAAACATCAAAACGCTTCTAGAATATTCCACTTACCTCCATCAACATTCTTCGTGGCGTATGTGTAGGTAGCCTGTGCAGGTCCCGCATCGTTCCTGGCGGTAACTCTCAGCTCATACCAGACTCCTGGAGACAGGGAGCCGACGGCGAAAGACCCTGGCAGCGACCGCAGAGGAGGCGCCTGATACTGGCTTTCTGAGTAACTCCAACCAGCGCTTACTTCTATAGGCTAGATAGGAACATTTTTTTTTGAAGATTTTTTTTTTCAAAATCATTACAGGTTATTTATTAAATAAACACCAAAAATTTCACGCGAAAGTTGCCAAAAAACAGTTCTCGTGTCGATTCGGTTTGGGAATAAAACCGCACTTTACAAAAAGGATATCATGTATACAGGTTGTGTTGGACAGCTCTTTAAAATGATCCCCAGGGAAGGCTGGCAACACAACTATTTGGAGGTAAAAATAGCCCGCCAAAATCTTTTTCTCTGGCTCCACATAATCAAAAAATTATAAATTCTATGGTAGGACCAAGCTTCGTCCATTCAACTTCATAAAAAAGAACCTATTAATTTCATACCTCTAGTATTATAAAATAAAAATTGACTTACCGCTCTGTTCTCGGCCCGATGCCACAGAGTAGAGCCTAAAGGTCGATAGTCCACCTCCCATCTCGTGACGTCACACCCACCATCATCCCACCCACTTAGCTGGATGTAGATGTGGGTGGCGTTGCTCCAGAGCCAGTCGTTTGTTGGTGGTGACATAGGAGCTGTTGTAGGCAAAAATTATACATACAATACAGACAGCCCCGTCGCGAAGTTGGCTAGACACCAGCTTGCGAAACTAGAGGCCACGGTTTCGATTCCCGCACCTAGACAAATGTTTGAGTGATCCACAAATATTTGTTTCAGATCTGGATGTTTGTGAGACCGAAAAGTCTCTCGTAGTTTCTGATAACCACGACACAGGAGTTATATCCTAGTGTGGGGTCAGAACTATGTCTGTGACTGTTCGGTGTATTTACTTATTTATTTGTGTAAATAAAAGAATACCACTCATCTTGCTAAATTGTATTTTATATTAAATTATGAACACAAAAAACTTCACCCATGGTGGTCAAGATAACGAGGGGTTAGAACTATGTATGAGACTGTTGGGTGTATTTATTTTATTTATTTAATATGCTCCACCCCCCATTACGTAGGACTTAGCAGTGTTGGCAAAAAGTGGTTGCAGAAATACTTTCTACGCCTTCTAGGATAAAGACGTGAACCTGTATATTTTAGTTTGTGTATAAAACATTAACGTATACAATCTTATTTTGTTTTGTAATAAAATCTTATTTTATTTTGTTTAATAAAGCTTTATACACGGTAATATTGAAAACATCGGATGGTATTAAAATGATCGAAACTGGCTTTTAATATTAATTAATAACATCAAAGCTGCAGTGTAAACAAATTCTGGAAAAATGCCTCGTTATTATGTTCTATTGTGAATTCAGTTCCACGACACGCAAACCTGTAATTAGCCGACATCTCGTGCGATGACGCATCTTTGTGAAATGTTTCTACGTAGACTTATTTAATTAATAAAATAAATTCGCCCAACAGTCACATACCAAGTTCTTAGAGATTTATCTGAACTAATAAATTATACTCTGATTTTACTTCAAAAAATGTCAAAGAGTGTAAAAACTACAAAATTAATTCTCCGGTCATCATGAAATGGGTCGTTTTCAAATAGAGGGCCAAAAACATATAATCTGATTTTATTCCCATGTTGTAATTGCTATCAAAATTAACATTACTATTAATAAATAAGTTCTTTGAGGCGCTAATTTGCTCAGTATAAGAAATCCCATAACTCTATTAATTACGAAGATATACCCAACTAATAATAAAACTAACTCAACTCTCAGAAGTGTGACCTTAGCCAAAGTTAATTTTTTAAAAGTTTATTTGTTAATTGCTTCATAAATTCAACATGTGTGTTGAAAACTGCACATTTTATTTTTCCATTGTCTAATATAGTTTTCTAGGAAGAATATTAACCGTTAAAACAATATTAAGTATATATAAAAATAAAAAGATTTTACAGCTAAACAAAACTGATTCCTTTAAAATTATCATTCGTGTTACATTTTCAAACTCAAATAAAAAAAAAAAACTTGGAGCCTCTCTACTACCCCGCCTACCACATTCAAATAAATAAGTGGTATATATATTTTGTTTAAAATGTGTTTTATTTACAAAAAAACGCACGGTGTAATAAAAAACACGAATTTCTCATTTAGGTTTTTTAACGAAATTTATGCCTTTTTGGCCCGCAATTTGAAAACGACCCAAATATCGTTCAGAACTAAAAAGACTATTCTTACCTCCTCCAAGGGTTGTGACGTCAACATGAGCGGGCGCTGAGGTCCCAACACTGTCCGTCACGGTGACTCTGACACTGTACTTGGTCCCACACTTGAGTCCTGTCAGAGTGTGCTGTTGTATCCCTGGGATTCTTGTCTCCCTGGCAACAGGCCACGCTTCTTGCCACGGTCCGTCCCCTTCGCGCCAAGTGAGATTGTAACCTTTCGAACAATGAATAGTTGGTTCTACGAAAACAATTTCAAATATTTATTTTTGGTATTTGTGACGCTGTTTGTGCTTATACGTCGCGATGGAGGTGAAACCCCAGTGTGTAGATTTGCTAATTCTAAATTTCATAAGCCAAAACGATTTTTTATAAACGAAGTGAAGTAATAAGAACAGTTAAGAGTAAAACAATTTGTGAAAAAAGTTGAAATAAATGCCAATTGAGTTGCCATTTAGGTTTGCAACAAGTTAGATTAACCCTAGAAAGATAATCTATGTCTGTAAGACGTAAGCCCAACACAAATATTGCTGTCTTTTTTTTATTTCGCAACGTAGCGCGCCTTCCTTCTCAGTATTCTCAGTCGCTGGGCAGAGATTACGGGAGACGGCTGTGTCACCACGGTAATTACAATAATTACGTAGATATTAGGATGGCTTACGTCCGACAGACGTATGATTATCCTTTGAGTAACTTTTGAACTTCGTTCTCTGTAGTAATAATCATTTTTATTTCTCCGTAATTTTTATATTTTTGGTACATAACATACACATACATAAACTCACGCCTGTATACCCCGAAGGGGTAGGCAGAGGTGCATTTCTGCACCCACATTTCGCCAGGTATGTATCAGTCCCACGTAATAAGGGGACGTGTCTATTGTCGTTTGTCAGGCACATTTCCAGACTCCGTGCTGATACTAAGAATTTCCTAATGGAAAAAAACAATAACACTTTGCCTCACCCGGGAATCGAACCCAGGACCTCTAGATCACACGGCACATAATTGTACCGCGAGATCACGAGGCAGGCACGAGGTGTTGTTGGTAATTTTAGTAATTTTCTGCAACGGCTGAACATATCTTTTGTGAACTCGTATATCATATACTGTCACAATATGATAGCTGAAAACGAAAAACCTATAAGTCGCAGAAATTACATGAAAAAATTGAGCACAGAACATGTATCACCTTGGATGGAGAAAAGGTTAGAAGCTCCTACTCTTAAAAGCCATTTCCGTGCAAATATCCAGGTGTTGCTACTAAAAAATGATAATTTAAATATTAACGAAGAACCATTTATCAAAAAGAAGTGATATTGTGCATATTGTCCGTCAAAATGACATGTTATAAATGCAAAAAAGCATTTGTGGTGACGACAAAACTGATGTATGTAAAGGCTTGTATCTAAATGTGATTTAAACATAGAACTTGTTGATTTTTTATATTAAACTATTCATGAATACTTTATCTTTAATATTAAGTAAAAAAAAAAGAAGAGATTTTATACTAATATGAACATAATTACTCAATAAAGAAAGACTTAATAATTTTAGTTAATTTGTACGAGGTTTACAGAATTTGGTTATTTAAAAAAAAATTAATCCATTTCTGATTATTATTTTGGTTTTATTTGTAGTAGAAAGCCCCAAACTATTTATCCAAACACTTTTAAAAAGTTAATATAAGGAAACATGTCCAATAGGAACGTGTAAATATCAATACGTCTCAAAGACGTAAGATTATCTTTACCGTAGGTCAAAATAAGATTATCTTTCTAGGGTTAACTTAGATAATTTTAAGTATCTTTTTCTCTTTGCAATTTTTCAAAATACCTGACATTAGAATGCTCTAGAAGCTTAGATCGCCGGTTATAAAATTTCAATGACCCTAGAAAACTCCCGAGAAAACAGGGCGATTGGTAACTCTACTAGTGTGAAGCAACAATTAATATAAATAAATTTAATTCCAAATCAAAATACAAATGTAGTACATTCGAAAATACATAAATGATAATAAAATAAATTCATAAACAAAATAGCAATAACATCCTATATACGAACGAAAGGGTAAAAACAAAATAGAACAATTATTGCAACAATAGCCAATTTGAGTGTGCACAGCGTACAATTTTTGTTACGAGTTCGTGTTAAAATCTGAACTGTCTATCTATATCAGCCAGTATACATACGTCCGACTGCTAGGCAGGCGCCTCTTTTACAACACATAGGCGTTTGGCTTTAGTCCACCGCGTTGAGACCATGTTGAGAAATCTTATGTACGTTCTGCACTCTGTTTTCTCTCAAGGTCAATTGGTAATTCATTCTGGATACACACATGGCTTCAAACCATCAGAAGTAAGTGCTTGGGATTTGAACCCAGCTACGTCGGGATTTTGTCTCCCAACCTTAAAGATACTACAGCAATAATTGCCTTATACTTACTATTCCCGTAACCCAGTGAGTCGTTGACGTGGCCTCTGATCTCGTCCCATTCGACAATAATATAGTCCTTGTAAGGGGTGGCTCTTATAGAAGGCGGATCGGGGAGCGGTAACACTTTCACCGTGTACACTACTGAGTCAGAACCGTATAAATTCTTAGCTAAGCACGTGTAGTTACCGCTAAGTGATTGGTCTATGCCTAGAATAAAAGGAGAAATGATAATTTTTACAAGAATTATTGTCATTGAAGAAAAGGTGGTGCTATGCTCACCAGGTTCTTTTGATGCAATTAAGAGTCATTGTCTAATGTTGTTCAAGACTTGTAATATTTTTCTTATGGTGGATATTTGAAATGTATCATTAATAGTTATAGATGTGGTTGATATTGATATTCACTTGTATGAAACAAAACGTAAGTAAAACATCCTTGTAAACAAGGAAAATAGGCTTCGAAGATATTTCTTAACAAAACTGATACAATTTAGAACAATTAATTAGTACTTTAGAATTATGTCATGGGAAAATTATTCATTCGAAATAACCACGATACTTATAAAGACACATATTTCTCTTAAATAAATATTTACATACATACATACATAAACTCACGCCTGTCTCCCGTTAGGGTAGGCAGAGACTATAGAGCGCCAAATGCCACGGTCCAAACACACCTCTTTCGCTTCCTCCACTGACATTATCCTCTTCATGCATGCACGTCGGTTTCGAGGACTCTTTATATTGCCCTTTTTCAGTAACTTACCTATATGGTCTTTATAGGTGCACCTGGGCCGTCCTCGACCGACTTCACCGTTCACTTCAAATAAATATTTCTGCACCCTAAACCAAACTTCTACAAAAATACAATTTACTACAAAAATATATTGGCAAATCTAGTACTTACTCTTGATCAACAAGCTGTCATCCCTATTCCTCGTGAACCTAGGGTGATGGGTGATGATGTTCTGGTTGTGGTACCACACTGTTCTGGGAGGTGGTGAGCCAACACTCTTGCATTCTAGTAGGAGGGAGTTTCTTACTGCTATTGTTATTTCTCCTCCCAATGACGCCACTCCGGCGACCACTGCGCAAAAATTGTTTTGTTTCTCGAATGTTCTTTTTGTTTCTAAGCCATAAATTGCTGATTTCATTAATTATTATAATAAATTTATTGTTTATTTTTATATAACTATTAATATACTACTACTATTAGCGTTTCAAACAAAAAGAGATGAAATAAAAATATTATTTTCAGGATTTTATAGTGTTTCGAGTTTAATTTTACAATCTTTACGGTCACGATGCAAACTAAGGGTATTTAACTTTAAATTAAGGTGCTAATGAGATCCGAAATCATGGATAAATAATAATATTACACCTAACAGTCACATATATAGTTCTGACCCCACACTGACATACTATTGTGTCATGGGTATCAGAAACTCCTCTGGTTTTCTAGGTGTTCATGGGCGGTGCTGACCACTTAACATCAGGTGGCTCACTTGCTCGTTTGCCTCCTTTTTCCATAAAAAAAAACTATCTTATCGGTCTTTCAAACACCCACACCTATTTGTGGATCTCACAAAAAATAGTCTTGATGCGGGGAAAGTAACATTCTTATTACTACTATAAGAAGTCACATACATACATACATAAACTCACGCCTGTATTCTCTGAAGGGGTAGGCAGAGGTGCATTTCTGCACCCACATTTCGCCAGTTATGTATCAGTCCCACGTAATAGGGGGCGAGCCTATTGCCGTTTTTCGGGCACATTTCCAGACTTCGTGCTGCTATTGAGAATTTCCTAATGGAAAAACCCAGTAACACTTTGCCCGACCCGGGAATCGAACCCAGGACCTCTAGATCGCACGGCACATCCTTGTACCGCGAGACCACGAGGCAGTCACTAAAGAATGATTGGGATTTACAAAAAAAAAAACGTTAATCTTGATTGAAATGTTTGTTGATCCTGATAATTCTATTAATAGTATCACACCAAAGAAAGTCGAACACGAAGAAAAGACTGCATACAATAAATTTCCCATTGACAAGGCGCTACTTACCTCTCTGCGACGGAGTGTTAGTAACACGTCTGCTCTCCGGTCCTTCCCCTACAGCAGTACTTGCAGTGACCCACACGTCATACTGCCTTCCCTCTACAAGACCCTTCAGCTCCATCGTCTGCGACTTCTCGTACACCTCTGTGCCTGATTGTACCTCCACTCTATATGTTTGTGGTCCATCGTTGCTATTTAGGAAAAAAATATCTTTATATTATATTTTAGGTGAATTGTAAAATGCGACTTATGGAGAAAGAGAGTGTGAATTTCCGGGAAGGTAACAGAGGGAGATATTCATTTATCTATAGTTGCGATCTGGTTGGATACGAATGTCATGCCATTAAATCTCAATCGGTAGGGTAGCGGATGGATAAGGGCTGCTCAAGACCAGGATGGTTCGCGCCTACTTGGGGAGGCTTTCGTTCAGCAGTGGACGGTGATAGGCTGAGAATATTGAAAATAAATGTTAATCACCGAAAAAAACTCCGAACTGTTGACTTTTCAAGAGGTTTTCTTTGAGACAGTGCTACAACCCCGGTTGAGCTGCCGACGCCGAGCCATATGAATTTGGATAAATATCATTCATCATCAGCCCATATACATCCCACTGCTGGGCACGGGCCTCCTCTACTACTGAGAGGGTTTACGCCTTAGTCCACCACGCTGGCCTAGTGCGGGTTGGCGGACTACACACCTAAGAAATTTCTAAGAACCTCTAGGTGCGCAGGTTTCATCACGATGTTTTCCTTCATCGTTAAAGTAAGTGATAATTCTTTGTTAATACACACATAAAAAGTCAGGTGTGTGCCTGGGGTTTGAACCCGCGACCGTCGACATTCTCGACCGCGTGCCTAAACCTCGAGGCCATCACGACGCCACGGCATGAAGCTACTACGAGATTTTTGGAGCTTTATAGGAAAGGTCTACTTTCAGCTCTGGACAGCGATAGATATAAGAAATAGTACCTATGCATGGATACCACTAAAAATATAAAAAAAACACCAGTTTTCATAACAAAACATACATTCTTCCAATCGAACTGCTGCTTTTGCCAGCACATACCTACGTAATAAATATATTAACATCCCGATATCCCATTAAAATAACCCATTAAATATGAATTAAAATTTTAATATGTCCCCAACATAACGCTGCTACAGATACAATAAAAATCCCATTAACGTAATTCGCACGAGCGCAGCACACGCTATGTTTTACAAAGGAGCTTAATTATGTTCAACTGCTTTTAATGCAGCTATGAATACTGTTTAAAATAATAGTATCGCTTTAATGGCCGAATACTGAAACGCTACTTAATCTGAGGGCGACTTATATTTATGTGGCTGTTATAATTTAAGCGGTATACTGAAACATCATTTATCGGTTTTAAGACTGTGATTAACTAATGCCCATTTAAATTTCAATAAATGGCAACATTACCACAAAAAGTTCTTTTACATGACATTTTTTAAGTATATACCGCTTAAATTATAACAGCCACATAAATATAAGTCGCCCTCAGATTAAGTAGCGTTTCAGTATTCGGCCATAAATGTAATACGGGGTCTAATAGAAGAATTTCCCCTGTGCAGCATTTTTTTTATTCAGCACTACCATATTGTATATAGGGTGTATAAAGACCGTGATCCAAAACTAAGACAGGCAATAGCCACGGTGATTACAAATACATTAAAAACAACCGACAATTTTTTTTTTGTGGTGGTTGTAAGGAGGTTTTAGTTTTCGATCACGGTCTTGTATTCCCCGAAGGGGTAGGCAGAGGTGCATTTCTGCACCCACATTTCAACAGTTATGTATCAGTCCCACGTAATAGGGGGCGAGTCTATTGCCGTTTTTCGGGCACATTTCCAGACTCCGTGCTGTTACCGAGAATTTCCTAATGGAAAAACCCAATAACACTTTGCCCGACCCGGGAATCGAACCCAGGACCTCTAGATCGCACGGCACATACTTGTACCGCGAGACCACGAGGCAAATATCTTTTACTTAGTAACATATACTTAGGTATTACAATTGACATACATACATGACACTTAAGCCGTGCATGGCGTTCTCCTTTGACAGAACCACGCATGCATTGCGAAGTCCCAGCTTTGTGGTCACTACGGACCCGGTTCGGGCCAAAAAGTTCGCAAAATCTTTCCTTTGCCGTACCATGAAGCAGTGACGGTACTTCCATAGAAGCCCAAAAGCCCAAATTGCCTTACAAAATTCCGAATCTTTAAACTCAAAATCTTTATTTAACTAAAGTAATTTGACATATATGTGTATATATATGACATATAAAAGAGAATAGCCTGACCCCACAATAAACAATTATAAACTAGACATTACACAATTGAGTATAACGCTTTTGGGCTTTTATGGAAGTACCGCCACTGGCATGAAGCTGCCTAATAGTTTGCCAGTCTTCGTAGAGTGAGGAGTCTCGACTTACCTAGCTGTTGGCTTGCTATAGACAGTGTAATGGAGCAAACGTCCGTTCGGCTGGTTCGGCCTCTTCCAACTGACCAGCAATGTTGACGATGATTGTGATAGCAATTTAATCTCCGCCGGTGATTCGGGAACTAGGATAAATAAGATTCTGCATTATTATCTGACAGCCCCGTGGCGCAGTTGGCTAGATACCAGCTTGCGAAACGAGAGGCCGCGGGTTCGATCCCCGCACCGAGACAAATGTTTGTGTGATCCACAAATATTTGTTTCGGGTCTGGGTGTTTGTGAGACCGAAAAGTCTCTCGTAGTTCCTGATACCCACGACACAGGACTTGTATCCTAGTGTGGGGTCAGAACTATGTATGCGACTGTTGGGTGTATTTATTTATTTATTTATCTGAATTAAGACATCGATTACTGAACATAGGCCTTCTCCAAATATGGACCTGTTAATAAAATCTTTATTTTGTCGTCATGCCATCTTGAAGATGTACAAGAATGTTTATCGCTGCGCTTGCAGGTACTATATCTAAGCAATAATATAAATTGTATTCATGGGTATAAGCAAGCAGAGTTCTTTTGTAAATTAATTTGAATTAATCTAGAATTGATTTATTGTATGCTACAATTCTTACTTCCAATAAATCTACTTTAATCGAATACATTTTTATGTACGTTCTCGACTTACGTCATTCATACTCAGAGCAGATCGTTACATTCTCCTAAACTTTCAGTTTTATTCTAAATTCAAACTTAATCATAAATAGACACTTGATGCTCTATTTCAGGGTTTCTCAAACTTTTGCACGAACTCCCTGTTAAAGTTTCCAGGTGAAAGCGAACCCCTTAAGTCTTAAGAAACTAATTATTCCCCTCCCCCCTCAAAAAATAATTAAATGTTGAAGAAAATAAGATTTTTAATTTAAAAGAAATACCTTTTAATATTAATGTCATAGGTTAGCTTGTTTCTTGTCGCAAATGGAGTCAATTGTAAAAGTAATTTTGGCAAATTTTAACCTTAATTCTGACTCGGTATCAAGTCGATTTCTATTTTTACTTTTTATTATGACCAGGTGTGAAAACCCACTCTAACATAAATATGTTGTAGCCACTATGTGTGACGCACGTGCCTGCTAGGCATCAAGTCACCATTACGTAAATCTTGTCGCGAACCCACTGCAGTCGAATGGCGAACCCCTAGGGTTTTACGAACCCCACTTTGAGAAACCTTGCTCTATTTGGACAGCATCAAGATTTCCACCAGTTACAGTATTGTCACTTTGTCGTAAAAAAAAGTTTACGACAAAGTGACAAAAAAACAAAAAAAGTTTTGCTGGTGGTAGGATATTTGTATCCGCCCGTATAGCGACCACCGTACACAGGGCGTAAAACCCGCCATAGTGGCACATGCAAGTGTGACGCGTTCCGGGATCAACCAGTGTATATCCGGTTTTCGGGGGGGCTTCAATCATGGTGAAAGGATGACCGTGCCGGCATTTTTTGGCCGGTTTGTCGCGGTCGGTCCTTTGTTCACCATGGTATTAGTCCCCCAAACTTCTTCACAAGATAGGTGAAGAGGTTTTCGGCAGGCATGATTGCGTCGACCAACGGGAGATCATCATCTATCGCTGGTCGGCACTTTTTCTGGACTCCATTACACTTACCATCAGGTGCAATGGGGTCACTTTGCCGTGCCAGTATAAAAAAAAAGTTGCTCTATAAGTAACTTACCGTCTTGCAGCGTAGAACACACTATGGGAAACGAGAAAGGCCCGTGTCCATAATTGGAGAAACCAGCAACTTTGATGGTGTAGTTGGTATACTTCGCCAGTCCTTGCAGACGGAGTTCCGTTACCAAGGAGGTTGCGTTCATCCAGTGACGACCTACGACAAATAATATTGGAGTATTATAGTTACAACAATTTGAATTAAATGACAAATGAAAACAAAGTAACTTCTATAAGAATTATTCAAGATAAGATTTGTAAAAAAATATTTGTAAAATATATTTGATAATTTATATTTTAATAGATTTGTAAAAAAAACTTATAATTGGTAATTTTACACAAGTATTTTATATGATACTTATAAACAAATATATATATACTTTTAATAGTCATGTCAATACGTATACGTAGTGCCGCCTCACACCCAAGGTAGCCTTATGTCGTATTTATCAAAGCTTAGAAAATTTTCGGCGTCTTCAACAACCCGACTTAAAATTAACACTATGTGTCATATATCTTTGCTTTGTTACAATTTTTAGTTTTTTAAAAATTATTTTAAACAAGAAATTAATTCAACACTAGCGATTGGCCCAGCTCCGTCCGGGCGCAATTTTGAATGCCGTGCTTATCCCACGTTCAAACAAAACAACACGCCTGACATAACTTTATGAGCAATGCATTTTTTTTTATTCTAAATTTATTTAGGGAATTATAACTAACAATGGTATGTCAGTCCCATCGTATCCTATACCATATCTAGCTTAAAACTAAATTCAAAATGAGTAGTTATTTAAAAAAATAAATTAAATAACTTTACTCCTTATTCGCCTCGTTCCACCCGGGCGTAATTTTATAAAAAAAAAGTAGCCTATGCTTCTTCAGAAGATCCCATCTATTAATATACTAAAAATCATTCGAATCCATTCAGCAATTCGTATAGATAGAAACTTCAGTGTACCCAATTGTGAAATGGAAAATGAATACCCAAAGTCCTTTGTTCACACAACCATATAATAATGATGTTTCATAAAATCAGAGCACCGAATATACCGTATCTGCCAACCCTAGCGTTAACTGGGTAAACATATTCACGATTTTGTTTTTCAATGAAACGCGCGTCAGTTAAATGTTGGAGCGAACGCCGTACAATTTTAAAAATGTCGCTGAATCGCTCGATGTTTTTTATTCTGCTATAACAGCTGTTTTTATTTTAAATGTACAGCTGGTGTAAGTAGCTCAATTGACAATTGAATAATACAGTCTCAAAGGAAACTGGTAAAAAGTACCTTTTGGTAACGGTTCCATACAATGTATGTTTTTTTATACTGGCACGGCAAAGTTACTCCACTGTACCTGATGGTAAGAACAGTGGAGTCCAAAAAAATAATACCGACCAGCGAGAAACGATGGTCACCCGCTGGTCGACACAATCATGCCGGCCCGCACAAATGCTTCTTCACGCTTCGCTCAAAGGATCCAGGATCATAGGAAGGAGGGAACACGTGAGCCGTGGTTCTGGTTACCCATCAATCAAGAAATAAACCTTTTATAACTACCTCCGCTCCTAATGGTGGTAGCGTGATGATATGTAGACAATATAGCCTTCCAATAGAATTGCCAATATATTTTTTTAAATCACACCAGTAGTTCCTGAGATTAATGCATTCAAGCAAACAAATAAACTCTTCGACTTAACAATATCATCTTAGTAGGTACCTATATACAGGGTGTATTCAGACCGTGATCGGAAACTAAGACAGGTAATAGCTAAGGTGATTACAAACCCCCTGGCGTTAAAGAAAATTCTGATAAAAATTCCACAGGCAATTTATCAAAATAGGCCGTATTTTTCATGGCACTAGATTTTACCTTGAGCGGCGTAGAGGACGGAGTAGCCGATGAGAGCGCCGGCTTGCTTGTGGGGAGGGATAGGCTGCCAACTGACGCGAAGAGCTGTCGATGTTACTCCACCACACTCCACCGACGATGGACCTTCCTCGGGAGCTGGTATAACAAATTTACCAATGAAACAACTGCTCTTAATCAAAGCTATAATGTCATCATCAGCATCAGCCAACAGAAGTCCACTGCTGACATAGGCCCGTAATGATCTCCACAGTGATATGTTGGAGGCAGCCTGCAACCAGCGACATCCCGCGACCTTTACCAGGTCATCGGAATATCTGTTGGGTGGACGTCCTACCCTGCGCTTCCCGCTACGTGGCCTAAGTTATAATGTACTGGTATCATGTTATATCATTGTGTTGTAAGTCATTGTGTAACGATGAAGGAAATATCGTGAGGAAACCTGATCACCTAAAAGTTCTTAGGATTTTGTTAGCTGGGTAGTTCGCCAACTCGCACTAAGCCACCGTGGTGGACTAAAGCCTAAACCCTCTCAGTTGTAGAGGAGGCCTGCGCCTGTCAGTAGGACGCATATGGGCTGATGATGAATGAACGAATGAATGAATGCGATGTAAACTGCTCCGAATGGAGCAACACTAGTAGACTGCCCGTTTTTCTCTAGTCAAAAGAAACGAATGAATGTAAATAATGTTAAATACAAAGATTCATTTTTTCTTTAATTATAGAGGTTGGTGACATCTTGAATTAACACATACTCGTAGGCTTCTTTTTACACCGGAAAATTAATTATGACGGGCGGAACCGGAGGGCGAACCTAAAATATTATGAAAACATATACGTGGCTCTGACCCCATATTTAGATAATAGTCTAATGTAGTGGGTATCAGAAACCATGAGAGCCTTTTTGGTCTCACAAACACGGCTCGAAACAAATCGTGGATCATATAAACATTGCTTTCGGGACGGGGATCAAACCCGACGCGATTTATACGATTTGATTCATAAACTCTTGTTCAGCCAGCTGTCTCACGGAGGCTGTCAATTATTCATATTGTTTTTACATACATATATACATAAACTCACGCCTGTATTCCCCGCAGGGGTAGGCAGAGGTGCATTTCTGCACCCACATTTCGCCAAGTATGTATCAGTCCCACGTAATAGGGGGCGAGCCTATTGCCGTTTTTTGGGCACATTTCCAGACTCCGTGCTGTTACCGAGAATTTCCTAATGGAAAAACCCAATAACACTTTGCTCGACCCGGGAATCGAACCCAGGACCTCTAGACGCACGGCACATACTTGTGTGGCGTACCATATATTTTATTTATTTATAAAATATATTTATTTATTATAAACATTTAATTTCATGTATATTTATATTATTTACAGTTACACTCACACACATTACACAACACATATACATTCCAATACATGCGCACAACACATATACATTCCAATACGAGCGATGCGCGTCATCGTTTCAACTCACGCGCCGGCCGCGTCGGCAGCGCCGCCGTCGCGGCCAGTCGGTACACCTCCCTCGCTCGCGAAGCCCGTGTCACCCGCTACCTCGTCGCCTTATCTCGTCCGCGCTTAACAACTGCTTTTGTGTTAATATCATCGTTCTTTTATCGGTCTCGTCTCCTTCTGTTCTTGTATGTACTTTTCGTGACTATATTGTGTTGTGTGAACTATTTCTTATTGTGCCGTGACTATTATTGCCATATACTGTGCTGTGCAATAAACTATTAGAACTGCTTAACGCTTATCATTGCGCTTGCGCTTGTACCATCATCCGGCACATCTCATCCACACGCAACATCAGGCGTTGTCGCTACGTGCCCGCAACCAGGCACACCGACGCCGCCTACATTAGCCACTATAGCCATACATTAGCTACATCATAGCTAAACTAGCTACACTCATAGCCAAACTTGTACCGCGAGACCACGAGGCAATATTGTTTTTGTAAAACGTAAAAAGTAGATTTCTAGACACAGTATTTCAAATGTCAAATACCTTTTATTTATTTATTTATTTATACTTTATATACATACATTGAATGTATAAAGGCGGACTTAATGCCTAAGGCATGTTCTACCAGTCAACTTTAGGGTGATGCAGAGAGATATGAATAGGTGCATAAATTCTTATACATGTTATATGTGTTTTATGCTACAAAATAATATGTTACTGTAAAGTATTGACAGCCCAGTGGCGCAGTTGGCTAGATACCAGCTTGCGAAACGAGAGGCCGCGGGTTCGATCTCTGCACCGATACAAATATATGTATAATCCACAAATATTTGTTTCGGGTCTGTGTGTTTGTGAGACCGAAAAATGTCTCGTAGTTTCTGATACCCACGACACAGGACTTGTATCCTAGTGTCCCCACACTAGACTAGTTCTGACCCCTCAGAACTATGTATGTGACTATCTAATATAGTTAAAAGTCGTGATGGCCATGAGGTATGGGCATGCGGTCGAGAATCTCGACGGTCGCGGGTTCAAACCCCAGGCACACACCTCTGACTTTTCGAAGTTATGTGTGTATTCATAATGAATTATCACGTACTTTAACGGTGAAGGAAAACATCGTGATGAAACCTGCACACCTAAAAAATCTTAGGAATTTCTAAGGTGTGTAGTCCGCCAACCCGCACTAGGCCAGCGTGGTGGACTAAGGCCTAAACCATCTCAGTTGTAGAGGAGGCCCGTGCTCAGCAGTGGGACGTATATAGGCTGATGATGATGATGATCTAATATAGTTATTCTAAGAGACACAATAATAAATCGGAGGCATTGTAATCTAAATTTTGTAAATTACCATCCCAACAAAGGCAAAAAATGTACGTCGATAAAAATTGACACGCAAAAACAAGTCCAAGACAAACGGCGACAAAACAAGCGTTCAAACTTTCCCACATAAAAACCCATGAGTCATAATTAGTGACGTCTGTCAACCCCACAAAAACCGCGTCGGATTTACGACACTTGAGAAAATTCACAAGCGTAACAAACTTTTGATCGTAACAAAAATGTTATTGTGCCGAAACTTGGTGTTGCTGTTGCCATTAATTAGGCGAACTTGGGCAATGAATTCTGACGGGAAATGTAACATTTTCGTGACTTTATAATTAAGACGTGGGTTAATATTTCGCGACAATAAAATTATAACTTTGGTAATTTTTCGAAGGGAGTTCATTTAATTGTGTTTGGAGTGACGCGTTCCAGTCGGAGGGTGCGATTAAGTAACATATGCATGAGAAAAGTTTCATTTTCCTTACAATCAAAACTTGATAATTTTCATGAATGAAATATCAATAAAATTATTAATTCGAACATGACGCTATAATATACTTATCAATATTTTGACTATTATGTATTTTAATTTATTATGCTTTATCATCGGCCCATATACGTCCCATTGCTGGGCACGGGCCTCGTCTACAACTAAGAGGGTTTAGGCCTTAGTCTTAATCATCACATTATATAAAGTTATATAGCAGTCAAAGGATTATTGTATAGAAAAATATAATTACACCTGTCTAGAAGAAAACGCCTAATTTAATATTTATTTGGAAAAAAACTCGATATTTTTTATCCGAATCCCACGTCGATTCGTATTTACGCCAACAGATGGTGCTGTCGCCAACTCGGTAAGTTCCTATCAATTGTGTGGCAACACAATTGCGTTTCTCGAACGTAAACGCTTAAAGTTCAGTGTATAGACATCTTTATCGTGTCCAAACAGCGTTAGTTGCGATAACTCGCAAGTTCCCAACTGATTCAGTTAACGTGAATCAACTTGGAGTGGGGATTTCAGCTGACGTGCTGAGAATGCTGCGAAAGTACCACTTTTAACTCAATTAAAATGGAAAGCTCGTCCTGTGGATTTTCTAGGGGTTATTTTTGTGGGTGGTTTTCGTGGCTGTGATATCATTAGCATGATTTATAGATTGGGTTGGTGGACTGAATGGAGATTTTTGGTGGACAAAGTAAGCTAGAAAAAAAATTAGAGAAATAATAGCATTTTGTGATTACCTACTATACGATTTTTAGGTTTTTCTTATTTTTACAGTATTATAAAGTGTAGACCTGCGCTACAATGTAAAGTAAATTTTAGAGCACAAAAACAACAACTACAACCTCTACTAGACAAGTAAAATTTCAATTAGTTTTTTAAAATTACTAATTTGTTTGTACTTTTTACAATTAATTAATTAATTAAATTTACTGTCTCGTGGTCTCGCGACACAAATAGGGATTTTCTGTGTTTTGGAGGTCCTAGGTGAGCACAAATTTCTGAATCGATATCTACATATACACAAAGTATAATAATAAGCAACAATAAGCAGTGATGGCCTCGAGGTTTAGGCGCGCGGTCGAGAATTTCGGCGGTCGCAGGTTCAAACCCCAGGCACACACCTCTGACTTTTCGAAGTTATGTGTGTATTCACAATGAATTATCACTTGCTTTAACGGTGAAGGAAAACATCGTGATAAAACCTGCACACCTAAAAGTTCTTAGGAATTTTTTAGGTGTGTAGTCCGCCAACCCGCACTAGGCCAGCGTGGTGGACTAAGGCCTAAACCCTCTCAGTTGTAGAGGAGGCCCGTGCCCAGCAGTGGGACGTATTTGGGCTGATGATGATAATAATATGCTGGGCACAAACTTGTGCACCCGGTTGAAGTTAGAATTTGCAGATTAATTTTTATTTTTTTTATTCTGGCACGGCAAAGTGACCCCATTGCACCTGATGGTAAGCGCAATGGAGTCCAGAAAAAGTGCCGACCAGCGAGAGATGATGGTCTCCCGTTGGTCGACACAATCATGCCGGCCGAATACCTCTTCACCTTATTGTGAAGAAGTTAATAAGATAATACGCCTCTCCCAATAATCCAGAAGCGTAATGAAGGAGGGAGGGGTTCATACCTCCTACTTTAGTATATACTCACCTCCTTCTCTTGTGTCTTGGAACAGCGGCACCGAATGCGGTCCAACGCCTGCGCTGTTGTACGCCGCGACAGATACTGCATACCTGATCAAAACATAATTTTAAAACGTTCATCATAAAAAGTGTATTGCCTCGTAGTCTTGCGGCACAAGTTTGTGCGGTACGATTTATAGAGCCTGAGTTCGATTCCCAGGTCGGGCAGTGTTATTAGGGGTTTTCTATTACGAAATTCTCAGTAGCAGCACAAAATCTGGAAATTTGCCCGAACAACGGCAATAGGTTAGCCTCCTATTACGTGGTACTGCTACATACTTACATGGCGAAATGTGGGCGAAAAATAGGGTTTCAGGCGACGAGTGTTAGGAGTCTATCACCACTTGATGCTCTATTTGGACCGTATCGTGTTTACCATCAGGTACAGTGGTGGCTTCGTGCCGTTGATTGCTCAAGTATTGATATTTTGACAGCCCCGTGGCGCAGTTGGCTAGACACCAGCTTGCGAAACGAAAGGCCGCGGGTTCGATCACCGCACCTAGACAAATGTTTGTGTGATCCACAAATATTTGTATTTATTTATATACTTTTTGTACACTATACAATAATATATACAATATGAACGAAAACGATGAAGACAATAAGTATAGGCACAATAGGCGGTCTTATCGCTAGCTGCGATCTCCAGACAACCTACCTACCTATTTGTTACGAGTCCGGGTGTTTGTGAGACCGAAAAGTCTCTTGTAGTTTCTGATACCCACGACACAAGACTTGTATCTTGGTGTGGGATCAGAACTATGTATGTGACTGTTGGGTGTATTTATTTATTTATTATTTATTTATAAAAGACATTATTTTTTAAATTATAACATCAAACCTGACACACATATCTCTTATTATACTTGATTACAAATAATAAATAAATGCACTACCTATATATGTGACTATGTATGTGACTGTTGGGTGTATCTATTTATTTATTTATTTTATATGTGTGTAGTATATTGTGTCTAATAAACTAGACAAGGCCGAGGTGGCGAACTAAGACCTCACCCCTGTTAGTCGTAGAGGTCAGTCAGTGCCCAGTAGTGAAGATGTATGGGCTGGTGATGCGCATAGCAGGCAAAATAATTACACTAATACTAATTACCTGACTCCTTTAAGCAGTCCTGTTACAGTAGTCTCCTGTTTGGCGTAAAGGGAAACCGTTTTGATGATCTTGTCACTGATTTCTTCATTCTCTGTGAAGAAAAATCAATCACATCAGTTATTTCATTAAATTATTTATTTATTTATTTGTTTATACAGTTATACATTTACATTATAGATTATCCTACGGACTCTGCACTAAGCATGGCTTGTATCGCAGAGACAGTAAAATAGAGCAGATATATTACATACAGTTTCATTTCCGACACTAAATCGCAAGCAGGTACATATGAGTATCACAAATAAAACTAATCTTAATCTTAATAATACAACAATACAAAATAAAATTAAAATTTAGTTTAGTTATTTCATTGAATAGTAGTAGTGATGGCCTCGAGATTTGTGCCCAGCAGTGGGACGTATATGACCCATATTAATAATCCATTACATTAACAAAATTCCTTATATAAAAAAACTATTTATCAATTTAATGTAGTGTCAAAAGGAATTAAAAGATTTTCACAGCATACGAACATTTTTAACAATATCTGGTACGTTTCATAGTCTGAAAATTGCTGTTTTCTAAAGTCAAACATTGAGTTTGATTACATACATACATACATAAACTCACGCCTGTATTCCCCGAAGGGGTAGGCAGAGGTGCATTTCTGCACCCACATTTCGCCAGGTATGTATCAGTCCCACGTAATAGGGGGCGAGCCTATTGCCGTTTTTCGGGCACATTTCCAGACGCCGTGCTGTTACTGAGAATTTCCTAATGGAAAAACCCAATAACACTTTGCCCGACCCGGGAATCGAACCCAGGACCTCTAGATCCCACGGCACATACTTGTACCGCGAGACCACGAGGCAGTCAGGCAGTGAGTTTGATTATGGCATGGAATTGGCGAGCTAAAGTTAGTAATAGATGGTTGGAGCTTACTAGCTTCAATATTTTATCAGGCATATGCCGTGCAGTAAAAATCGATAGTTAATATTTCATAGTGCTTGTTCAGAATTTATTAGAAACCTCCTTTCTCAATATCGATTTCTTTCTGCAATGTGTGTTGATTTATAAATAAAATGAAATATTTATTGAGAGTGAAATTTACTCGTCACTTTTGTACTCTTAAATTCTACTAATGGTAAAAATGTGAAAGATTGTTTATGCAATCACTCCAGAACGGCTGAACAGTTTTGTCAAAAGTCATGGCCAAAGTCAAATTATCTGTATTCAAATAGACTTTTATAAAATTTGAAAAAAGAGTTTGATTTGTGTAAAATCTTTACGCTATATTTCGCTACCGCGTATGGCATAATATATAAACCTAGATATTTTTAGTTTATTGACACCAATATACAGATATATTTGCTTTCATTACACTAAAGCCAATGGTTTTTATTGTTATAGAAAGTGAGATACACATAAAACTGAGAATTATTCTGTACCATGACGCGATTTCAATAATTTTCGGACACGCTTGTGGCTACGAAACTGCCATCTCAGTTCTTATACTTTAATTTGAATAAGTCACTCATTTGCAGACATAGTGCGAGATCTATCATTCTTTCCAGAAATAACAAAAGCTATATGTATTCATCTAGTACCGAAATATATTTATATGTTGTTTGGTTGAAGTCTGTCCATTATTTAAGTTTATTAACACTACGCTACCATAGCGCGGTGGACTAAGGCCTAAACTCTGCAGAGGATCTCTCTCTAAAGTTGTAGAGGAAGTCCAGCAGTGGGACTTATATGAGCTGATGATGATGATTAACACCTACCTTTGAAGCCGCTTAGCTGTGGTATTGCCCGGAGCTTGTATCCCAATATCTGACCATTGTGAGTGTCTGCTGGAGGTGGTAGCCATCTTACCCTCAACTCCCCTGGTGAGTCTGTTTGTTCCACTTGCAGTCCCAATGGTGGCGATGATGGGGCTAAGAAAATCAATCAGTTACACTTGTGGCTGTAGTTCATAAGACATACATATACATAACCTCACGCCTGTATTCCCCTAAGGGGTAGGCAGAGGTGCATTTCTGCACCCACATTTCGCTCGGTATATGTCAGTCCCACGTAATAGGGGGCGAGCCTATTGCTGTTTTTGGGGCACAATTCCAGACTCCGTGCTGCTACTAGAAAAACCCAATAAAACTTTCATAAGACTTTTGAACAAAATAGAAGACTTTCATTTAAATAAAAACACCGTCGAGGTTGTTGCGGACTCGAAACTCGTAAAAACACAATATCTTTCGAAGTCATGACTTTATGTCCCTGATGATTAATATAAATTATATGTAGTTTTTTTTTTATGAGAAAAAAATTCGTGATGGCCTCGAGGTTTGGGCATGACTTTTCGAAGTTATGTGTGTATTCACAATGAATTATCACGTACTTTAACGGTGAAGGAAAACATCGTGATGAAACCTGCACACCTAAAAGTTCTTAGGAATTTCTTAGGTGTGTAGTCCGTCAACCCGCACTAGGCCAGCGTGGTGGACTATGGCCTAAACCCTCTCAATGGTAGAGGAGGCCAGTGCCCAGCAGTGGGACGTTTTTGGGCTGATGATGATATGAGAAAACGGATTGAAATTTCTTCTTTACCTTCTTCCGTGGTAGTGAATCTAACTGGCGTGGAGTAATGACTGAGGTCCGCCTGGTTCCCTCCAGCAACTCGTGCTGTGTAACTCGTAGCTGGTTGTAGATCTTCGATCTCGATTGAGTGACGAATTTCTTCTAACCTATATGAAGTATTTATATGAATAAAATGTTAGAGATGCCTGGTAAAAAGATGGTTTATCAAGCAATATAAATCGCATAAAATGATTTTCTGTAACATGTCTTCAAACTTTCTAAATTTAGATTGTATTGATTTTTTGAGGTGGACTATATCCAGTTTGGAGTTGATTTTAAATCCCTAAAAAAAAGTCTTTATAAAACTTCAATGTCACAACAGTTCTAACTCTCATACATATTTTTGATAACAGTAAGCATATTCTTAAAATATCCCCCAAAGACTTCCAGAGCGCTCTATTAGAGGGCTGCCTCTAATAGATGCATGCTGATGCATCTAGAGGCTTTCCACGATCATCGTGAGATCGTCAGTCAAACTTTTGGGTGGACATTTGACGGTGCGATTGCCGGTATGCGGCCTCCACTCAGGAACCATTTTGCCAAAGTATATCCTAACGGTGAAGGAAAACATCGTGATGAAACCTGCACACCTAAAAAGTTCTTAGGAATTTCTTAGGTGTGTAGTCCGCCAACCCGCACTAGGCCAGCGTGGTGGACTAAGGCCTAAACCCTCTCAATGGTAGAGGAGGCCCGTGCCCAGCAGTGGGACGTATATGGGCTGATGATGATGATGATGATATCCTAACTATTTCCTTACCTGGTAATGTTGATAGTTCTTGCACTGCTCCAAGACAAGCGCTGACTGCTGCTTATCTGTATGCTGTAGTACTGAGCCAGGGACTTCGTCATATCCCGCCATGACAGTTTCACTGAGCGGCTCTTGATCGAGTCCACTGATAAATCCGACGGCGGAATCGGTGGTTCTACGATGAATAAGAACGAAAAATGTAAATAGAATGAAGGAATGTACTGAGACACCATAATTGCGCGTTGAATTAACAAAAAACAACGACTGCCCAAGATGTTACCCCTATATGGGTTTGCTATTATGATTTTCATTATTATTCTCGTTGAGAAGTTTGGTATGTGGGAAGTCTAGTTTGAACTGTATCTTTTAGAGATCTAGGAAATTAAAGTTCAAGTTTTTATTGAAAATCTGTCAAAATATTATACGACCGGATCTATTAAATTAATAATTATTATTAACTCGTTGTGTTTAGCTGCCTCTTTTTAATTGTCAATGTTAATGAACAGCATTAAACGATTCACTAGTACCTATGTCTCACTTACCATCTTAGGCAAGACTTAAAGAATAATGAAGATGCAATAGCAGAAATAGTATAGCTATAAAATTTATTACTTGAAACCCGAGTGCCGATTTTATCGCCACTCACAGTTACATTGTCAATCAACGTCGTTTCATTTATTATCAACATCAAAGAGAATACGCAATGTATTATGTATTTATTGATAATTACCCAGTATAGTAAGATGGACAGTGAAGACATCAGCTCCGAAAGGATTTCCAGCTCTGCATTGGTACAAGGCACCGTCACTTGTTTCTGTTTGTAGTAACTCAAGGATATTCGTCATTCCGTCTTCAGTCTTCACTTCTGATATTTTTATCCTAGCGTAGAATAGAATTCCGGTTAATCAGCTCATTTGAGTGGACTTAAAAGAGTGGTGGTGGAATTATTTACAAGTTACATACATTCCCTTTTTAAATCTACTATGAAAATTAATATAAGGAGGCTATAATGGACTAGCAGATTATAATTATCTTTTTGTACCTATATAACTGGTTTCCGTACCATGATTTCCTTCATTTATGGTTTCGATAATTGTCTTAGCACAAAAAATATTTAAGAGAGGATGTGTTTTTGCCTAAAATTTCGATAGATTGACGTAACTCTTGTTCTCAACTTTTTATCGAAATTCCTAAATGAAATGAAATTAAATTGCTTTATTTGGTCACGTAGGCAATCAAATAGCACTTATGACAAGTCAATAGAGAAAATAAAAATCTTTTATTATTACATTATAATTCAACTATGGTTCATTTTATATAATTTGAACAAAAATATTTACGGTTTTTTTTATAATCTATTTTTAGTTTTCATCAGGAAATACATAATATCTTATTATTATAATTTTAAAGTAAATAACGAGATGGACCTTGTGTATTTCCGAAACGTCACGTATTATTTTAATGGTACCACCGGATCCAAACGCGACCCTGACTGAGAAGACCCGGCGAAACAAACTCAGCGGGCTCACTTTACTACTGGAATTTACGCGGCGCGACCCACACCTGAGTAAAGCATGACTTAATGTTTTTTATTTAAAGATATCCGTTTTTACATTAAAACAAACTTGTCAACCTACCTTTGCGTCAATGGGTTTATAGGCTTTCCATTCCTCGTCCACATTATGCGGATTGGATCATCGCCTTTAGCCTGACACTCTATAGTCACATGCTGGCCTAGTTTCGCTGTCAGATTTCGTGACATCACATCGAATGTAACTGGTTCTGCAATAATTAATAAGTATGTATCTTTGGGACTAATTACACTGTAATTTTATTTACCAAGTAAACACACCATTTAGACAAACGTATATTTTAAGCAGTGATGGCCTCGAGATTTAAGCGCGTAGTCGAGAATCCCGGCGGTCGCGGGTTTAAATCCCAGGCACACACCTCTGGCTTTTCGAAGTTTTTGTGTATTCGCAATGAATTATCACGTACTTTAATGGAGAAGGAAAACATCGTGGTGAAACCTGCACACCTATAAGTTCTTAGGAATTTCTTAGGTGTGTAGTCCGCCAACACGCACTAGACCAGCGTGTTGGACTAAGGCCTAAACTCTCCCAGTTGTATAGGAGGCCCGTACCCAGCAGTGGGATGTATATGGGCTAATGATGATGATATTTTAATATTACTGTCGTAGAAGTAATGAACACCGATAAAAAAGCAAATAACACAACTCTGCATCTTATTTAATTTTATATTTTTATATAACTAAGTTGAAACATCCGCTTTCGAACAGACGTTACCTGAACAGTTTTACAAATTAAATCAGAAACTACAAAGACAAAAAATCCTAGCAGAAGCAATTATTAAGTCAGGAAAAAAGGAAAGCCCGAACGTACGTACGGACGTAAAGAAAAGCGATTGCATGGAGTTGAATCAATTTAAATTTTTACTATAAAAATTGCTATTGTATTCGAAAACGATCTCCATAAGACCTAGATTATCTAATCTAATCGAATGTATCTAAACTCGCCAATATAATCGCTAATAACGAACAAACATGTATGAAATACGGATTCTAACTACCACTTTTTTTTTCAAATTACAAAATAAGACACAAATACACGTAATATTATTCAGCATTAATAAACTACATAGGTTTGTCGGCAATGCTAATATCGCCAACAAAACACATAAATAAAACAACAATAGCTAAGAAAGTATGCATACACAATAATAAAAAAATAATGTTTATGAAAATTTGCCTTCAACTCAGATTTAAAATATTAAATATTAAAAAGTTGTCGTCAACGTTTCTTTTAAAACAGAGGGTAGGACGTTTGAAAATCGTGAAATCAGGAGCGCGGAAGTCTTTATAACGTTTAAAAGCAACACAAAAGTAGTATTGAAAATTCTTCAAACAACAACAATAAAAGAATACATCCAACAGTCACATACACAGTTCTGACCCCACATTAAGATACGAGCCTTGTGTCCTGGGTATTAGAAACTACGAGAGACTCTTCCGTCTCACAAACACCCAGACCCGAAACAAATATTTGTGGATCACATAAACATTTGTCTCGGTGCGGGGATCGCAACCGCGGCCTCTCGTTTCGCAAGCTGGTGTCTAGCCAACTGCGCCACGGGGCTGTCTTAAAGAATAATGAAGATGTAATAGCAGAAATACTATAGCTATAAAATGCGCCACGGGGCTGTCAATACAATACACCAAAATACTTACTATTGACAGAAATCCACACAGTCTTGCTAAGTGGCTCTCCGACCCCATTCTCGACGTGGCAAGTGTAAAGCCCGGCGTCGGACAACGCAACGGAATCAAATATTAGAGATCCGTTGGATAGACTTAATACACCGCCTCCTGCGATCTCCAGCACTGGCCGCCATGTCTCTGATAAAACTATGGAGTAATCAAATGATATTTACTATAAAATGTCAAATACATCACTTAGATTTAGACATTCATAATTCAGTTTAGTACCCTGTCCGGAAGGCAGTCATTACTAGAGAAGAACGGCAAAAACCTCTTGCGTTGCTCTTTTCCAATCAAGAAATAGTTTACAATATTGGTACAAACATTGAATTTCCCGAATTAGTGCAGTTCATTAATACAATCTTAGAATGTTGTATTGAATATGAGAATAACATAGCGTCATCTAGAATCTAGTAGACAAGACATTTAAAACTTTAATGAAAAGCAACAACTATTGTAGGATTTAATTTTGCTGCTATTATTATTCTATTTAGTAAGCGATGTCATGTTCCGATAAAACTTCAGAGTCGACCAAACATATAAAACTTTGTATCACGGTAATTTTTTTACAGCTGTAATCTAAAGGACTAAAATTCTTCGTTGGCTGTCCTTTCGCTTAGAAAGGCGGGCTCGATGTGTAGGCAAGAAGCGCCCAAAATTATTTTGCTGTTGCCAAGTGATCTCTCCATGAGCCCTGTAAGTCGCCTATTACTTCAGATTTCACATTTGAAATGGATTGAAGAAGTCCACATTGCATCTTGGTCTAAGCTTGCGTGATAATTTTAGACTCCAAACCGGAGACCATAAATTTGACAGCCCCTTCGATATCCCACTGAGTTATTGTTCTTTTAAATAATCTTGGACTCAAATCTGTGGTATATTTGAAATTCTATTTCTTTAAAATAGAAAATAAATGTACCTAACTATACGAAATGTTCATTAAGACCAAACCATTATCCGATCCTTTAATAACAGTTTAAGAAATAATTTAGACGCTTTTGATTAGTTGTGAAAACCAATTACGACTTAGCCCATTTTCGGTTAAACAAAATCATCCCGCCGTTAAGTTAGATAATTGCGCAATTTCAGCCAATCAGAAGCGATGGAATATTTTAAAAAATAATTTACTGAATTCTGTTTTATTGATTCACTGGTGCAAAACTCTAGTGCCATTGTTTTGAAATGTCAGTCAAAAGTAAAAAAAATGCTACGTGATATCCTGGCAATACAATTAACAAAAAGCTGTTTGATTTTTTCATAATAGAAGAAATGAACAAAATAAGTATATATGTAAAAAAAAATACAGTCTAACCATACCATAGGCACAGGCAGAAACTAAGCATATTAGGTCGGTTACAACTCGCTTGGCATTCAAAATAAAAGTTCGGCAGCTGTTTTGTAATGAACTAAGCAATACGTGTGATGTTTGATTATTTTTTCCCCTCTTTTTATGTATGTATGTATATATTATTATATTGCATATATATTTTTATGTATTGTATGTGTATTTGTATTTATCTATAATTATTTACTTATCTGTGTACTTATGTTAATATATATAGTTGTTCCATTTATTATTATTGTTGAATATTATTTTACCCTTTTACTGTTTATGCACCTACCTTTTATCTCTGCATCACCCAAAGGTTGACTGTTAGAGAATGCCTTAGGCATTAAGTCCGCCTCTATTCGCAATGTGTAAAAAGCATAAATAAATAAAATAAATAAATATTGTTGATGAAAGTGGGTGAAGAAGCTGATATTTTTATGAATTCACATTTATTCAGGACGCTTCTAAACAGTCGCTTTTTTAAGACGTCACTAATTAGGCTGTAATACATTATGTGTGGTCGATCCTCGGAAATTATACCATCCATTCTCGTCTGAGTTCATCCTATTTATTTCACCAATTAACTATCTATGCATTTCCCTACGAATTTATATTACTACATCTCTTTTTACTGCTTATATTTGACTTGAATCTTGCAAATCTTTACTTATATAAGTGTCTCATATATTCCTACTCAAATGGACGTGAATTTTTAAGTATACGAAATATTCTTACCGTCTTTCTTGAGCCAGTGGGTCTGAGGTTGTGGATAGCCAGTGGCGCTGCAGGATATGTGATCGCTTCTACCGAGAAGTAGAGATGAATTTTTCGGCTCCTCGCTCCATTTTGGTGCAACTAAAAATAAGTTAAAATTAAGCAAAATTTATTTAGAAGTGTGGGGATTTCATATCTTTTGTAAAGTGGTCATAAATAATGAGTATAACAATTTTCAACGCCATTTTACTTAGTTGTAAGTCAAATTTTACGGTTATAGAATTTCTTTCATTAAAAGAATAATAATTAAACTACCCTTCCAGGTTTATGGGAGTGACTGAAGGGGATATGTCACTTTTCTGGTTTTCTAGCCACTACACGTCTCAAGCATGTTAATCCGTATAATCGTCCTGGCAAAGCGACCAAAACCTCATGGTGACTCGGTGAGGGAGACGCGTAGCAACTCAGAGCCAAAGCGTAAAATGTACCGCTGCTATCCCACAAATATCACACGACTGTGCGCTTCCTGATAGTTCGGGCAATGGGTGTGATACCTTTGTTTAACAGTTAATCATCGTCAACTAATCTTCTTGCGTTTAGATCAATAGTATTGTCGCAGGTAGGGATGGATCGTTGTCGTTTTTGGCGTCGACGAAAAGTAACCGTTTTTTGCGTCGCGTCGGTTAACTACTTGAATTCGTCAACTGTAGTTGATAATGTTAGCAGCAATTGTTTTTTTTTTGTAATATAGTTACCCTAGCTAGATAAATGGTCAAAAAAGCCCTACGAATTCAACTAGTTTTTTCACAACCCATCAACCGTTCGTTCGTTTCTTCATCGTCAACGGTTGATTCACTGGTTCGTTGAATCAACGCCTATCCCTAGTCGCAGGTCAAATTTGCTGGTGATAAGTTAATGGGAACCGTTTGTATAGGAACCTGATAAGATTTAAAACCAGCCAGTGACACATATAAGTATTAAGTTTTGGTTCAGTCTCCATATCTAGAAAAGAGGCCAGCTAAATTATTATTTCATAGCAAAAACTGATAATGTACCTATCGAAACCTATTAATACCAATATATTAATAAAATCGATAGAATAAACAAACGGGCATTATTAAAATGCCTTCGAGAAACTTAATTAATACGTTCCAAAGGCGTAACTCAATATCCTTTAGAAAATGGAACGCTAACATTGTTTGCTATTGTTTATTGGAATTTTCTTTGTAAATTCATTAAGTAGAATAGAAAAATATTTGCTCGCGGTACAGCGTTGGGAGTTTTTGTTTAGTTTACCTAATTATGCCGCGGTGTGGCTCGAATTTAAAATAACTTTATGTAAGTGCTTCTTTGTGGTTTATAAGAGGTTATTGTTCGTTCTTATTATTGTTTGAAATAAAAACGGTGTTGTGTTTGAATAGGCTTAACTGAAGCGGCGGTAAAATAAGTGAGGTGCCAGATTTGATGTATCATGCCATTAAGTCATATTCATAATCAGCTTGTATACGTTTCACTGCTGGCGTCGTCATAAGTCGTGATGGCCTCGAGGTTTGGGCACGCGGTCGAGAATCTCTACGGTCGCGGGTTCAAACCCCAGGCACACACCTCTGACTTTTCCAAGTTATGTGTGTATTCACAATGAATTATCACGTACTTTAACGGTGAAGGAAAACATCGTGATGAAACCTGCACACCTAAAAGTTCTTAGGAATTTCTTAGGTGTGTAGTCCGCCAACCCGCACTAGGCCAGCGTGGTGGACTAAGGCCTAAACCCTCTCAATGGTAGAGGAGGCCCGTGCCCAGCAGTGGGACGTATATGGGCTGATGATAATGATAATAATAATAATTGTATACGTTGCACTGCTAGGCACGGGCCTCCTCTACAACTGAGAGGGTTTAGGCCTTAGTCCACCACGCTGGCCTAGTGCGGGTTGGAGCTTACCATATTTTAATCACAATGTAAGTAATATTTTCATGTTTTCTATAGCGTTCATAATTTTTGAAATTACTGAGTGCCTATAAAAATATATTTGACAATCGTATGCGCTAAGGAAGATGAATTATAGAAAATAGACATAAATTATTAGTTTTGTACATTGCGGCTTTGTCCGATAATAAAAGACCGGAGAATTAAAAAAATAATCATAAAAATAAATGACGACGCAGACAAACTATAGAAATACATATAACATGTGACTGCATCGTGGTCTCGCGGCACAAGTATGTGCCGTGCGATCTAGAGGTCCTGGGTTCCATTCTCGGGTTGGGCAAAGTGTTAATGGGTTTTTCTATTAGAAAGTTCTCAACAGCAGCACGGAAATACGGCAATAGGCTCGCCCCCTATTACGTGGGACTGATGCATACTTGGCGAAATGTGGGTGCAGAAATGCACGTCTGCATTTATGCCTTCGGGGAATACATGTATGTATGTACATGCAGTGATGGCCCCGAGGTTTAGGCGCATGGTCGAGAATTTCGGCGGTCGCAGGTTCAAACCCCAGGCACACACCTCTGACTTTTCAAAGTTATGTGTGTATTTACAATGAATTATCACGCTTTTTAACGGTGAAGGAAAACATCGTGATAAAACCTGCACACCTAAAAGTTATTAGGAATTTCTTAGGTGTGTAGTCCGCCAACCCGCACTAGGCCAGCGTGGTGGACTAAGGTCTAAACCCTCTCAGTTGTAGAGGAGGCCCGTGCCCAGCAGTGGGACGTATTTGGGCTGATGATGATGATGATGATACATCATCATGTACATAAAACATGTATTTAAGAATAAGAACTTATATCCTGACTATGACTGCCTCGTGGTCTCGCGGTACAAGTATGTGCCGTGCGATCTAGAGGTCCTGGGTTCGATTCCCGGGTCGTGCAAAGTGTTATTGGGTTTTTCCATTAGGAAATTCTCAATAGCAGCACGGAGTCTGGAATTGTGCCCGAAAAACGGCAATAGGCTCGCCCCCTATTACGTGGGACTGATACATACCTGGCGAAATGTGGGTGTAGAAATGCACCTCTGCCTACCCCATAAGGGAATACAGGCGTGAGTTTATGTATGTATGTATGTAACTTATATCAACAGTGTATGATGGCCAGTATATACTAATGTTAATCTGTGGGTCTTTACCTCTTCACGCAAGACTGTGTGTACCGTATAAAAGCTTCGACTAAGCAATCTGAAGCACCGATTCGTCGGCCCTTCGTTTGTTTGCGCGGTCCTTCCGTGCGATAGTTTAAGCGGTTGGACAAATATTGACTTTGTCAAGGTCACAGTTGACGATTGTGCAGATTATAATACTTTGCTTGGACTACGTTTAATGGAATATGTAGTGTAAATAAATATAATAATATCTTGCTTGGGAGCATGAAACCTTAAATTCCCTACTTATCTCCCGCTTTGAAAGAAAGAAAGAAAAAGATTTTATTGTTGGCCAGTGCACGAAAATACAAAAAAAAAACAATTAGTAACTATAATTCACACAGCCAACAATGGCCCCCTCATTCAGCTACATGCTGCAATTCCGCTTGCACGGAGTTGCAGCGCTGATTTTCAATGAGGGGACCAAGTGACAAAACGGACGCTAGGTTGACTAACAGGCAATAAAAAAATAAAATAAAAACTTAATAATAATAATATAAATGTACAATAAAGTATAGTAGTAAGTAATTAATTACATAACATCAACAAAATTAGTCAACAGTGAAAAATAAATCATTTTATATTTATATTGCTTGAAGGGAAGTGGACAAATATGTTCCAACTCCTATTTATTCCCTTCTAATTAATTTCTTGTAAAAGCAGTGATGGCCTCGAGGTTTAGGCGCGCGGTCGAGAGTTTCGGCGGTCGCAGGTTCAAACCCCAGGCACACACCTCTGACTTTTCGAAGTTATGTGTGTATTCACAATGAATTATCACTTGCTTTAACGGTGAAGGAAAACGTGATAAAACCTGCACACCTAAAAGTTCTTAGGAATTTCTTAGGTGTGTAGTTCGCCAACCCGCACTAGGCCAGCGTGGTGGACTAAGGCCTAAACCCTCTCAATCGTAGAGGAGGCCTGTGCCCAGCAGTGGGACATAATGGGCTGATGATGATGCCATGTATTGTTATACTTATAAGAAGTGCTCCAATATGAAAAGTGTATTTAAGTGTATATAATGTAATAAATCATTTTTATATTTGCTCATTTGATTTAAAATAGCATTCCAAGTCCCGATTTTATTTCAAACCGAACGTCGATATTTAAGTAACAAGAGCAGAAAAGATAACGGAATAAAAAGAAATCACTTTAACTCAACTAAATTGAATCTAAGATTAGTTTCCGGCGCTGAAACAGTTTTCGTGCCGGCTGTAAGGCCAAGTTTGTTGCCTCCTCGCCGAGTTTAACTCTCCAGTACTTTTAACCTGTCGCTATAGCTGTAGTATGTGAAATAACAAAGGATTTTTGTTGGCAAACTTGAAGCTTGTAATAGCAAGTCAGGAAGTTTTATTTTTCAGACCCCCAATTCGCCAGGGCACAGTTTTCTACAAAAGTAGCCTATATTTATTAATCTACCCAAAGTCCTACTTATATCCTGACCAAAAATTATCAATTCAATTGAGTAGATTTTTGAGCTTATTCACTGTTGATATCCAAAAACATATACATAACATATATTATAATACATACATACATAACTTAACATCTGTATTCCCCGAAGGGGTACGCAGAGGTGCATTTCTGCACCCACATTTCGCTAGGTATGCATCAGTCCCACGTAACAGGGGGCGAGCCTATTGCCGTTTTTCGGGCACAATTCAAGAGTCCGTGCTGCTACTGAGAACACGAGTCAGTCCATTTGTAATATCAGTATAGAAAAAC
Source organism: Hemaris fuciformis (assembly GCA_907164795.1). Taxonomy (NCBI): domain Eukaryota; kingdom Metazoa; phylum Arthropoda; class Insecta; order Lepidoptera; family Sphingidae; genus Hemaris; species Hemaris fuciformis. Next base: position 7,289,070 of record OU015454.1, read on the forward strand.
TGTTCCCCTGTTTTATGTGCCATAATATTGATTGCCCCATATCAAATTTCCACCTACATATGTCTATACGATTCATTCCATGAAAAAAATCTCATTGGACTACGACGAGACCTGGCACTCCAAATTTTATAGAACCGAATAAGCCTAAGGAATAACCCGAAGCCGCTTCTCATCATCATCATCATCATCATCAGCCCATATATGTCCTACTGCTGAACACGGACCACCCCTACAATCGAGAGGGATAAGTCTTTAATCTACCACGCTGGCCTAGTGCAAGTTGGCGGACTACTGAGAATCTAATAAGAACTTTTAGGTGTGCAGGTTTCTTCACGATGTTTTCCTTCACCGTTAAAGTACGTGATATTATAAGTATTACTTCTCACGGAGTTACAAAACAAAGATACTTATTAATTTTAGTTTTTTCAGCTATTTTACTAGACTACGCAGAAAACCTGTATCGTTTAAGTCACATAAGTACCAGCTGGCTTAAACGAACACAAAATGTAAAATGTTATGACGAAAATTATTTGAAAAACTTGCACTTGTCGTGCTTCAAGTATGTGTTGGGCTGAAGCCAACAACTGTTCATGTGCGACTGGCTAAAGTATTTTATATTACTGTAACATATTTATGTGTATTCTATGGATGTTCATCATTATCATCATCAGTCTTTCTCACGTCCACTGCCGGACATAGGCTTCTTCTCATCCAACCGCTGCCAGCCTGCGAATATCGTCACCCCGTCGGGGGACCCCATAACGCGGTTGGCAAAAAAGTCAGGATGGAGGGCAAGCAGTGTTCGATCCCTAAAGATTTTTGGTCAACTGCTATTTTTTTTTATACAACCACAGCTCTGACCCCACAATAAGACACAGTCTTGTTTCGTAGATATAATATACATGTTTTGAATGTAATCAATTTATTTTCTAGGCGCTTGGGTGATGCAAATTTAAAAGGAAAGATATTTAAAAAAATATTTTTTTGTTAAAAAAAACACTCTTAATTCTTTTCCAATGCCCCATCTATATCCATACCACAAATTATGCAAATCTGACAAGTAGTTATTGTATTTGTTCGTAACAAAAAAATTACAGTAAAAACTTTCTTCTTTATAATAGTAGTGTAGATATACGTTTTCCTTGGTATACTTGTGAGGAGGGTTCCCAGAGGAATAAGTCTAACACTGCTACATGTCAGTAAGTTTCAAAGCCCTAGCTGCTAGTTTAAACTTCTACTAAATTCGGAAGTAATTCTCTTCATCTGCGTATTACGATGTTACGCCTAAACCACTGAATCAATTTAAATTAATTTTCGTATAGAGATAGTTAAGGCCTTACCACAACAAATAGACTACTGTTGTCGCGAAATCAAAATTTGATAAGTATAAAATTTTAAATGAGATCCAACAAATTCCCACGTTAGAAATGTAAAACTAGAAGCGTTCGGGAGCGGACCGATCCCGCTCGTCGCAACAGGCGTGGGGGTGGGATAGTCCTTAAATAGGATTTTCCCCGCGGGAAAAAAAGGGCTCAGTTCCGCCCGGGGGTAAATTGGTATTCTATGATCATCCCACTACAACTACATTTCTTCGGGAAAAATGAGCCTACGTGATCCAGGACAGCAGCTACCTCCATGCTTTAATTAATTTTATTCCATTAAGTAGTTTTTGCGATAAAGTCTAACAGTCATCCATAGTAACTTTCATATTTACAATATTAGGGTGATATATGCATCTTTAACCCATATACTTCTTACTGCTGGGTTCAGGCCTCCTCTTTTAATAAGATAGTTCATGCCTAAGTACACCACGCTGGCCTAGTGCAGGATTGCGGACTCCACGCCTAAGAAATTCCTTAGAACTCGTAGGGTTTCCTCACGATATTTTCCTTCACCGTTAAAGTAAGTGATGATACATTGTGAATACATATATTATATCGAAATGTCAGAGGCCTGCGGTACAAAGCCAAAGGACTACTTTTATAACTTTTATTTTTTTATTCTGTCACGGCAAAGTGACCCCATTGCACCTGATGGTAAGCGCAATGGAGTCCATAAAACATATGCCTTTTATAACATTTAAGCAACTTGAGCTGCATGTAACCGCTTTCTAGTATTATCCTATTAAATTCAAGCGCGTATACACAATATGAAACCCACAAACGCCCTCTAAAATTCTAATAACAAAAGCCAAAATAAACTTTATCTTCAAATCGAGATTATTTCAGTGTATATTTCGAATTAATCTTAGATTCAAATTGTGGTAGTGCGGTTACGGCGCTTACAGCTGCAAAATACATGCTTGTGTTAGAATTTCCAAAACCATTTCGCTAGAAACGGGAGATAGAACAATATTCCTGTAAATCTTCGATTCGCCGAAATACATTTTTAAATTGGAAAGATTGGGAATCGGCGAAAGGTTTCAGTGCGGGATATATGTTTTAAAAAAAATGCTGGATACCAAAAATTGTTATGAAATTGTTAGTCTGCCAGTCAAGGCAGGATAGGATAGAATAGAACGATACAAAACAGCGACTTTGTTTGTAGTTTATGCTATTGTATTTTAGCTTAACTTAATCATCATCATCATCAGCCCATTCCTACTGTTGGGCGCGGGCTTCCTCTGCAATTGAGAGGGTTTAGGCCTTAGTCCACCACGCAAGCTTAGCTTGACTTCAATACAATTCAATATAAATAAACTTTATTGTACAGACACAACAAAACAAAAGAAAGAAAAAAATGTATAAAAAATCCCGACAAAAAAATCCTATTCACCATTTACATTTAATACTTATGGTTGTTGGGAAAACATTTTTTTTATATTTTTTTTGTCAGGATTTATAACGTCAATGTGTTTGTAATCACCGTAACTATTGCCTGTCTTAGTTTTCGATCGCGGTCTTTTAAACACTGGGTACATAGACATATACAAAAACAGAATGCACGTACAAATGGCGGTCTTATCGCTTTGAGCGACTTCCAGACAACCATAAGGCGAACAAAGCAGACTAATTTTTGGTGCATATACTCGTATGTACGTGACTTTATTCTTCATTAGTACTTTTACAAATTACTATTATTAATTATTAAGCAGAGGTGCATTGCTTAATCCACGCATTGCCAGTGCATTAAGGTCCTATGTTACAGACAGTCTGTTTCTATTGCCGCTCTTCGGGCACATATCCAGACTGCGTATAGCTATTGAGAATTTCCCAGTGGTAAAACTCAAGTAAAGAATGATGGCCTGGAGGATTCGGCGCGCGGTCGAGAATTTCGTCGGTCGCGTAGTTCAAACCCCAGACACTCACCTCTGACTTTTCGAAGTAATGTGTGTATTTATAAGGAATGATTAACGATGAAGGAAAAGATCGTGAGGAAACCTGCACAGTGCACACCTAACAAAGTTCTTAGAATTATTATTATATATTTTCGATTTCATATTATTTTGTACTTAGTTAAGAAAAGTGTTTACTTACTTTATTTCTGTTATTATTATTTTTTTTGTTTTCTTTTTGGTATGTACGGTACGCTACCAACATTGAACAGCTTCTTACTACTTCTGTAAACATGGACCACTGCGACACAAGCATAGCTTAGTTAGTTAGCTTAGTGCAGGGTCCTTGGTGAATCTGTTTGATTTTATGTATATACTTGCACCAAACTGAATCTGTTAAACCGATTGTAAAACTAAATCTGTTTTTGAAATAAATTTATTATTATTTATTATATTTTTTTTAATTCTGGCACGGCAAAGTGACTCCACTTAGGCGTGTAGCCCGCCAACCCGCACTAGGCCAGCGTTGTGTACTAAGGCGTAAACCCTCAATTGTAGAAGACATAATAAAACTTAATAACCCGATCCGGAAATCGAACCCGGTACCTCTAAATATAAACCACTTACCTTTTATATACAAGTTGACAGTTTTGTTCACTTTAGCGACATGGTTGGCGGCCACGCATGTGTAGGTCCCGCAGTGGTCCAAAGACACATTCTTTATAATCAGCACGCTGAATACTTCCAGGCTTCTTTCGACGATCTGAAAAAAAAATACTTTGAAGATATCCATAGTAGAGTATTTATTCTTTATTTACTTATAACTTTATTGCGCACGTAAGTTAAAACTATGGAGTACAGTAGACTATATTAGTACAAATAGCGGTCTTAACACATAAAGCAACCTCTTACATACAACCATGGATGGATATATAGAAAGAAAAATGAAGCGTAGTTGTAAGTGCGAGAGGTTACATTAAAAGGTTAAAGGTTATATATATCAGTATGGGGTGAGAACTATGTATGTGACTGTTAGGTTTATTTTTTTATTTGTTGTATTTATTTATAAAAAAAAGCAGTGTTCAAACCCCAGGCACACACCTCTGAATTTTCGAAGTTATGTGTGTATTCCCAATGAATTATCACTTGCTTTGACGGTGAAGGAAAACATCGTAATAAAACCTGCACACCTAAAAGTTCTTAGGAATTTCTTAGGTGTGTAGTCCGCCTACCCGCACAAGGCCAGCGTGGTGGACTAAGGCCTAAACCCTTTCAGTTGTAGAGGAGGCCCGTGCCCAGCAGTGGGACGTATTTGGGCTGATGATGATGATGATGATGATTTATTTGTTGCGTAGGCGCATGTATGTATACCTATTGATGATTTTTATGAAAATAAAACACCGCATGGGGCTTTTGAATGACTTCGAAATTTTAAAATAAATTAAACTGCGCTTCAGTTTCAACAATTAATTTGTTTTGCTACAAATATTTCCTCTTTTACTGAGCATGTTTCTGTTGTGTTTCGCAGTTAACTTTTCGCATTCCTCCCTAGTACTAAATGTGATGGCTGGCGCATTCTTAGCAATTTATACTTGGTGCCAAGTCGTAATTAAATAGCGGACAAAGTTTTCTATTTTGCTACTACAAATGTTGCGTATTTTATATTTAATTATTGTTTTAAGTTTCAACTTATGTGTGTATTCACAAAGAATTACCACGTACTTTAACGGTGAAGAAAAACATCGTGATGAAAACTGCATACCTAAAAGTTCTTGGGATTTTCTTAGGTGTGTAGTCCTTCAACTCGCACTAGGCCAACGTGGTGGACTTATGCCTAAACTCTCTCAGTTGTAGAGGAGGCCCGTGCCCAGCAGTGAGACGTATATGAGCTGATGATGATGATTATTATTTTGAGATGGGTAAAACTGTTTATAGAAGTAACATATAATAATAAATACATCGGCCAACTGTATAAATGAAAATAAACTTAAATTTACGACCCATTTTTGTAAACATAGACAACTGCGACACAATCTTAGCTTAGTGCAGGGTTCTTGGCCGGTGTTTGATCTTAATTTTACACAAATAGCAAATCCTTGGATGTATCATGTCCTATGCAGACATGTAAATGGTGTAAAACATTATCATCATCATAATAAATAAAATACATCTCAAAAATACGGGGGCTCCAAATATATGTTTGTTAATTGCACAAATACATATTATAATGTACCGTTGCCCCACACTATGACGGCTACACTGGCGTAAGCGTGTTTATAGACAAAAAAATCACATAGACAAGCATCAAGATCGGGACAAATAATTGTAGGCCATAGAAATATTCTTATTGCCTTTTTTAGGTGGGTCGTTTTCAAATTGAGGGCCAAAAACATATAATCTGTTTTTTTCCCATGTTGTAATTGCTATTAAAATGAACATTACAATTAATAAACAAGTTCTTTGAGGCGCTAATATGATCAGTATAATAAATCCCATACCTCTATTAATTACGAAGATATACCCATAAAACTAACTCAAATCTCAGAAGTGTGACGTAAGCTAAAGTTTATTTTTTTGTTAATTACTTCATATATTAAAAATGTGTGCTGAAAACAGCACATTTCATTTTTGCATTGTCTAGTTTTCTAGGGAGAATATTAACCGTTAAAACAACATTAAGTATTAAAAAAAAGATTTTACAGCTAAATTAAACTGATCCTTTTAAAAAATCAGTTGTGTATACGTTTTCAAACTCAAAAAAAAAACAATTTGAACCTATCTACTACCCCGCCTCCAACATTCAAAAAAATATTTTTGTTTTAAATGTGTTTTATTTACAAACAAACGCACCCGTGTAATAAAAAACACGAATTTCACAAAAAAAAATGCCTTTTTGGCCCTTAATTTGAAAACGACCCAGGTATATTATTAGCTTCGTTACCATTTGGTCTTAGAAAAAAAAGTACAATACTAATTTCTTCTAGACGACCTAATAAAAACATAAAAAGATCTAGACCTCATTCTGCTACTAAAATGCCATTGTATAAACCATTTAAAAAGACTTCAAATATTTGAATCAAGACCTTCATTAAAAATTACACACAAAAATGAAAAGTAAACGAGTCCATTCTCTAGACACAATAACGTTAACGAACTCGCCTTCTGTTAAATATTATGTAATATCACTCACCTTCAAATGAGTTGGGATTTTCTTTCCGTCTTTCAACCAGGAATAATATACAGGCGCGTCTCCGCTTTTAAGATTGCAGTGTATCTGAACAATTTGCCCTTCTTGCAGATCGGTTGGTAGCAGAATGTCTACAAGCTGCGGTGCTTCTACTACGTGAAGCTCGAATGATCGTTTCGCCATCTCACCTGATGGACTTTTGACTATGCACGAGTATGATGACCCACTATCGGCTTTGCTGACTTTTGGGATGTTCAGCGTTCCCTCAGAACTCATCGCGCCAATGTCCCGTTTCTCCCTTAACTTGGGTTTTCGTCCGTATATTTCTATGCTGAATTCTGTGTCACTTGTATATCGTTTGTAGCGACTTGGCTGTGCTGACGTGAGAATGTCTGAGCTGATCTCCTTGCCTTTGTATTCCCATGATATTTCTCTGTGAAATGAATATTCTTATTAATATTTGTTCGGGATGTTAGTATAAAATAAGAGTAGACTGTATGATTTATAAAACTGGTATATTTGAATAACTAGAAAATAGACGCGACAGTGGTGTTAGCGGTAGCAGTAAAATATTGAGAGTGAAATGGCCGGTAATACGCGGGCGCCCCTGTGTACCGCGCCTCTGTCCTTCCTACCCTCGGGCGATTCCAATGGCCAATGAGTGCTTGGACATATTTTAGATATTTTTTCTGAGTGTGGTCAAAAAAGTACTCTGAGACTTGTATGTCCGTCACTTATACTAGTCTCAGAGTACTTCTGTTGTTTGAATTATTGAATAGGTAATAAATAATTGTTGATTATGATGGTGACAAGTTCGCTACACATAAATTGACAAATATCCACAAACCATAGAGGGAATGTGACGATAGCAACGCATATATCGCGTTTGGAATGTATTGCACATTTATTGCTGAGCCATAGACAAGAAGCCCCTAGTGTCCAATAGTCAGATCATAAGGAGTATCACAACCGAACTAATATTGAAGCATATTCACTCATGGAAATTGCGTTGAAATGTTTTTACTTGCTTTCCTTTAAATGACTACACAGATATAATTCATCCATTGATAAAAAGTATTGTTCATACCGTTATAATTTTTCTAATGAATGCGGTAATGTATCAGTCGATATTTTTATTATTGATAATCTCATTATGAATCAAATAAACAGCTATTTGTTGTCTGAATCGAAGGAGTTTTTATCAGTCATTAGTAAATTAAATGTTATTCTTATCTTTAGATAGAAAAGGATAGCACAATATTCTAAAAGACTATGAAAGTCACACCGTCTGGAATGCAAACCATGTAGACATATAGTCATTCCACATTTATCACTAAATAAATAGTATATCTATGGCTTAATCGAGCAAATTGTAGGCCTCCTTGGTGATACTAAAATATTTTCTAACGTAAAAAAATCCTTAAAATTTTCAGATCTTTAATGGAGCCCAAAGTTTAATGCATTTAATTTCTTGCGAAACCGCCTTTAAACAAAGGTCATTCCTGCAACATACTAGTTTTGATACCAGCGTTTCATTCCACAAAGAATCGCGTGCTACGGTACATCTTTACGGGCTTTGTTATATTCCACGTCGATATTGAACAAGAAGCCAGCGGAACGCCATCAAAGGAGTATGTAAAAGTGAATTCTTTTGAGAGTTTTGCTTAAGAAAGCGAAGAGATTTATATTGCGCGACAGCACGAATATTCTTGTTAAGTGCATATTCTATATTCAAAAATTTTATTCTGTACTAGTTGTTCGGTTTATGACATACATACTCACTTACGCCTGTGTTATGAAATTGTATTTTTACACGTAAACTTAACTGGGCGTTTTTTTGAATTTCACGTGAAAAGGGCGATCCAATAATAGGATTTTGCATACATAAATATGTATTTCAAGACTCTGTGAAAGCTACTGATATCTTCGGAATGAAAAACTAAATATTCAATGACTATGTTCACAAAACAGCTGACAGTAAACTGTTTCTTTAATAAATTTCGAATGAATTTGCCGCCTACCGTAACCTACATTTTAATACTGATATTATCCCAATGCTTTTAGCTGTATGATTTGGCAAAAAACGTCCAAGAATAAGAAGATGTGGGTGTTCATGGGCTGTGTTGACCACTTAACATCAGGTGGCTCACTTGCTCGTTTGCCTCCTTTTTCCATAAAAAAAAAGATCAAATCAATAGACTAGATATATTTGCATGTAATGATTCTCCTAACATCACGTAATCACCACTGTCTATATACTAATAAATAATTTGAATCAGTGGCGGTATTTCCATAGAAGCCCAAAAGCGTTATACGTTAATTTGTAATGTCTAGTTTATAATTGATTTTTGTGGGATCAGGATATTCTAATTTATATGTAAAATTGCTTTTGTTAAATAATGATTTAAAGTTTAAAGATTATTATTCAGAATTTTAAAAGGCAAACTGGGGTTTTCGGCTTCTATGGAAGTACCGCGACTGATTTGAAGTGCTTAGTATAAATTGATTACCTCACTGGATAGCCGTAGTAAGGACATCGGAGCGTAACGCTCTGGCCACTTTGCACTTTGAGGGGAGGTAGAGTGCGAATGTATGGCGGACCTGGTTGAAAAAAAAAATCATTTCGAGGATTATAGTATAGCGGTTGTCTACATACATTAATTGAATAAATATTGAGTGTTAGAAACTTGAATAATTGTACAACGCAAACAATGATTCATTGAGCAGAAAGAGTTGACAAAAAGATGGCAAAAATTGTTATTTAACAGATTATTTAATGTTACATACATACACAACGTCACGCTTGTATTATCTAGAGGGGTAGGCAGAGGTACATTTCTGCACACATATTTGGCCAGTTATGTATCAGTCCCACGTAATAGGGGGCGAGCCTATTGTCTTATTTAGGGCACATTTCCAGACTCCGTGCTAGTGCTACTACTGAGAATTTTGTAATGGAAAAACCTAATAACACTGTTCTACCTGGGAATCTAACCCGGGACCTCTGGATCGAACGGCACTTTAACAATGATCAACGTAACGGATACGAGTACTTTTTTTTTATATCCAAGTGTCATTCAGTATTTTGAACATCATTGCCCTAGTCTTAAGGCGCAGTGTTGTGATTTTGCTGTACCATAAAAATAATAAAAACTAATTATATTAAAATTCAAAAAAAATGTATTTAAGATCTTCACAACAGGGCCTTTCATTTGATATGTCACACGATTCCGTTTTCAAATATATATTTTTTAATTTTCCACCTTCCCCCCAAAAATGAACTCCCATATACAGATTATATTCATCTATTCACGTCACACCTCTGCGTTTGGGTCACAGTAATTGATGTGTGTACCAAATTTCAACTTAATAGGTCGAGTAGATTCGGAATTAATTGATTGTGTGCGACGGACAGACGGACACACGAGTGTTCCTATAAGGATTCCGTTTTTTTATTCGGACGAACGGAACCCTAAAAAACAAAAGAAAATCGCCACTTACCGTAAACATTAAGTCTGTCGTGATGGGCCACGATGCTGTCCCCATGGTGGGCCACACACGAAAATAACCCGCCATCATCCACTCGCACGTGGGATATGTTCAACTGTGTGGTCACCCCACCGTCTCCAGTCATGGTCTGACCGACTGAGTACCTGGAAATAGCACGTATTGTAGTAATTTGACCTACTGAGTACCTAGAATTGTAATATAGTTGTAATTTTGCTTGGATTTATGCATGTCGAATACTTTCGTAAAACGAAAGTGCATGTACTAAAAGTTCCATATATTATTATTATTGATTGGAAAGTGTAAATAGTTCAAAATAAAAGCATAAAATCGAGTAAAAACAAAAAAAAATGTATCGAGTACTTTTTGCGAGATGTACAAATGGATAAACAAGACATAGAACATACATACATAAACTCACGCCTGTATTCCCCGAAGGGGTAAGCAGAGGTGCATTTCTGCACCCACATTTCGCCAAGTATGTATCAGTCCCACGTAATAGGGGGCGAGCCTATTGCCGTTTTTCGGGCACATTTCCAGACTCCGTGCTGTTACCGAGAATTTCCTTATAGAAAAACCCAACAACACTTTGCCCGACCCGGGAATCGAACCCAGGACCTCTAGGTCACACGGTACATACTTATAGAACAAACCACTAATTAAATCATAATCACACACAGTCCTGACTGATACTGAAATAAAAGTCTTGTATTATGGGTCTAGCGCAGAGGTTCCCAAACTCTTTTGTTTCATAGACCACTTTCAAAATTTTGGTGGTTCTGGTGGACCACCTGCAGCTACATTACTATCAATTTCCATATCTCTAAAAAACAAGACGGGTTGTACTGATTATGGAATGTGCAAGTTTCCAATCACCTCCGGTCTTTTAAACACTCAGATCCGGCACAAGCATTTGTGAATCACAGAAACAATTGAATTGCGGCGATAAAACCTGCGACTCCTTGTTTCATAGGTGACTTATCAACTAGGCTCCGGTTCTTATGAAATAGGATTATATCTATAGACAAAAATCACAAATAAGTTTTTACTTTTACTCATTTGTTTATATGCTATACATTATATATGTATGTATATATTTGTACATATATGTTTATTTAATATATTTTGTATTATATTGCATATGTTTATTTATGTATTTAAGTGTAAGTAGGTATATGTTTAAAAATATGATGATAATTTTTATTTACTCAAAGTTATTAGTATTATTTATTTATGTTGTTTTTTTTTTTCTTTTACTTCCTTCTTTGCACTTTATTCTACCCGCTTTATTTTTCCTCTCTTATTATCCATCCTAAGGTTGCCTGTAAGAAATTGCCTAGAGCGATAAGGCCGCCTCTTGTCTAATTTTTAATAGATAAGTTTCTTTATAATATTTTGTACATACAAGGAAGTGTAAATAAATAAATAAATAAAATAAATACTATGGTATTACCTTGAATCCGTATTGGACGACACCACAAGTCCGTCCCTCTCCCAAACAAACCTGGCTGGGTGCGGACCGTTTACCGTACAGTAGAGATTAACCTAAAATAATTTAATATCGTCAATTATGAACCATGACCTTATAAAACAAAATACCGCACGCCGAAAAACGTACATTAATATTGAAATATGGGGGTAATTAAAAAATTCTCAGATATTGGACATATTTCACGGCAACTTTTTGTGTCGTTAAAATGTATTGTAAAGGTATCGCTAGCGGTCCCGAATGCTTTAATATTACAAATAAATATACCTAATATTAACATTCATAGTTCTAATCGCACACTAAATACAAGTCTTGTGTCGTGGGCATCAGAAACTACGAAAGACTTTTCGGTCCCACAAACACCCAGACCCGAAACAAATATTTGTGGATCACACAAACATTTATTTAGGCGCGGCCTCTCTATTAATAAAATGATGTCGAGTCAACAGCGCCACGGGGCTGTCAATAATACACAATAATAATATATACATTTTATCAAACAATTCCATCAGAAAATAATAACTAATCTTTAACCACCTTCAGAGTCCAATTTATTACTAAACCAAAACTTATCAAGTCGATTAAGCCGTTGACGCGTAAAAGGGTGACAAACAACCTCAGTTTTACAAAATCTTAGATTGACTTTAGCTACTATCGACACACGCTATACTTTTCACGTTGAAAACTACAAAAGTACACGATTGACGTTGGAGCTGACAAGTGTTGGAGTGGACATCGGCGCCCAGAGGCCACATGGGGCCGCCGTCCCTACCTTGGCGGCCCCCGAGGTGTTAACGTCACACATGTTATTTCGGCGTGCCTCTTGGCACCGCGCAGAGGCGGTCCTGGTTCAATCCATAGCTCTGGCTTCAGGGTATACCGGGACCGTCTCGTTGAATGCGCTGATGGTGGCCGTCGCGGGATTTTTTGTCGGTATTACGGCGCATTGTTTTTTGGTAGGGACCCGGCTCAGCGGCCACCCATCCACGGGTGGTAACATCCATGGTGGGTTGGAAGGCGCCGGTGAGTCCGACACACCCTCGCCCCTCGGGGGTGGGATGGTCCGTAAATAGGATTTTCCCCGCGGAAAAAAAAAGTGTTGGAGTGGAGACCGCCCTTAGTAGACGTAGTGTGAGACGTCCTGCAGCATGATGTTCCGACGACTTGAGAGAGGTGGCGGGTAGCGGATGGATAAGGGCTGCTCAAGACCGGAATGGTTGGCGCCTACTTGGATAGGCCTACGTTCGTAAATGACGTCACGTTTAAACTAATAGTTTATAGAATACTTACATCTACACCCGGCATTGGCGTGCTCTCAGTAAAGTGATGAGAAATTATCATGTTCTGTAAATTTCTCCTAATTCGAGTATGAAGCAAATTATCTGCAACAAATGCACTTCAGTTAATAGAAAGTTATAATAATCGTACAGTATGGTTAATGAGGGGGGATAATTTTCATCAGAGGATGGACGCCTTTTGGGTGATGATGAAATTATTGATATTATTCTTAACTAAATGATGCAAAGGCAATGCAATCAGTGGCGGTACTTCCATAGAAGCCCAGAAGCGTTACACGTTAATTGTGTAATGTCTAGTTATGTCTATAAACAATTATATGTTTATACTGGGGTCAGGATATTATATTTATATGTCAAACTACTTTTGTTAAATAAAGATTTAAAGTTTAACGATTATTATTCGGCATTTTGTAAGACAAACTGGGATTTTAGGTTTCGATGGAAGTACCGCCACTGATATGCAATTTGTAAGAAAAAAGAGTTTTTGATCCTCATACGCCTCAATAAAGGCAGAGTGAATAAACGCGAATGCGGTCAGTCATTATATCTTTCTTGAATAACTTTATTTAAAAAAAAAAAAATAAGAACAAAGTATAATCTACAGAAAAGGTAAAATAAGTTTATAATAAATTTCTCTGGATTTTTTTTGGACAACTGCATTATATACTAAAGTACAATTTGTCGATAAAATCCGGCCCTATACTTGAATATAATATAGCGTATTATGGTTTGTAATTAAAGATGTTATCTGAGATTTGTTTTCAATAACATGTTATGTGTGTCATAAATGGCGGGTTCAAAAACGGACTAAACAATATTTATATTTTCGGTAGCTATGGAGCCTAGAAATGTACTATGAAAAAGCCAGTAGTTTTTCCATTTACCTGGCACTATCTACCCATCATAAAGACGTCTTCTATGTGTGTATCAAACTATAAAATTACATATACACTCCACACGTGCAACATAATCCCGGCTACACAAATTCCCGTGTTCCAGCCGATTCATCTCCCGAATCTCCCACTTTGAACGATTTAGTTCATCCCGGGATACAGGCCAGCGGTTCCCGTGACCTCTTAGATCGACCCGGGATTTCACACTTCGATAATTATTACAGATACTACATCTATTGGCATTATCGTTTTAGGGCAAAAGGTTACGACGCTGGCTGTGATGTAAAAAATGAATCAGTCAAAAATATTGACTCTGATTTCTGGTAGGCTTGTTGAAAAAATATCGATATATCGATATTTTTGAGCGATATTTAATATTTCGCTACATCGATATTAATTTTCAAGTATCAAAAAGGTATTAATATAGATATTTTATATGATTAAAAATTAACATTTTTCTTTGTAACAATTAACATTATCCTTTTTTTCTTTTTGGTCAACGCGCGCGTATTCTTGATTACGTACTCAAATCATACCGATATATCGATTTTTTTTTTTAATATATCGATATCAATATTTACATTTTCCAAAAATAACGATACAATATCACTCCACGAGACAGGCAGTGCCTAGTGTGGAGAGTTTTTGCAAACTGTTATGTGTACATTTTTTCAAGGTTAATAAATAAATTTATTATTATTATTAATATATATCGATTTTTTTTGCATTTCCGACATCTCTAATTTCTATTACTATCGACTCGGGATTTCATAGCGAATAGGTATTACATTAATTACAACTACATATATGATAGAAACCTGTGTTCATTAATATACTTTAAATAAAATTAATAATTCATTACTTGTCCATAACAGCCACAAGAACTGATGAAGCCTGTAATAATATGTTAATATTATATATGTAATTATGATTGCACCGTCAAAGAGCCTTATTAATAATAAATAAATAAATATTAAAATAATTAGCGAGGCAATAAATAAACTGCTTTAATTCGAAAATTTTAATCTCAGATTTTCTGTAAATATAGTTTGTTTTCAAAAAAATACCAAAGCTCCACGCGACTCTTTAATGAAAATTATTCAGTTCATATCTTCCAAAGATCATGTAGAAATTCGCGGAAATTTTACAAGATAATAATACCAGCTATTAATATAACAAAGAAATAAAATTACCTTTATAAGCATATTTCCATGAATCTGTTTGTGTGACCCGAAGGCCTTTACGCTCTGGGCTGGTGTGGTATCTGAAAAAAAAATTACATGTTGAAAGTACCAATTAATTTTAATGGCTGTAAATGGAGACGTCGAGAGTCGATTTTAAATAAATATGTTGTTTTCTTTCACTGTTTTAAAATATTTTTTGTAGAAGCGCAATTCGGCATTCAACGGTATTAAAATAAAAAGCTGAATACACACAGGCACGCCTGTATCTCAAAGAGGTAGAGGTGAATTTCTGCACCCACTTTTCGCCAATTTTTATTTAGTTCTACGTAAGAAGCCTATTCTTGGTTTTTAGGGACATTTTCAGACTCCATTCTGAGAATTTTTTAATGGAAAAACTCAATAACACTTTCTCCGACTTTCTCGACTGGAATTGACCCTGAGGCATCTTTTCCGCACGGCATACACTTTTGCCGCGAGTTCAAGAGGCATTCAGTTATTGCCATCTCCAAAATCCGTGTACAGAAACCGTATAAAACCATACACAAGTCAGTTAGTAAAATAAACTTTATGCCCGCTTCATAGGGTTTATATCTATATGACCCCAAGTGTCCCATTTCTGAAAATGCTCTACAATGATATTGGAGGATTACTCAACAATGGATAGGGTTAGTCCTCCCAAGTCATAATAAATTCTTGGTGTTGTACTCTTTATATTTTTCTTCACCGTTAACATACATAGTAATTCATTGTTAATCCACATAACTTCGAAAAGTCGTGGTTGTGTGTGCCTGGGATTTGAGTCCGCGACTACCAAGCTTTTGTCTTATACGCCTTATCGTTAAGGCCATTACGTCGGTTATATAAACGAGTCAAAACTTTTAACAAAATAAGAACTTCTTTTCATATTTATAATAGTAATGATAGAATTAAAACTTGTTTTTTATTTATCGTACATTTTTGTATAAAAGAAGGTGGTCATCAGAGGTTTCAGAAATCGCAAAAGCAGCGAAGAAATACATCGGGATGTAACCTTTGTATCTTCGTTCTCTATTAAGGATTTCTTTGAAAAACCTCTGGCTAATAATAGCTCGTATACGAACTGATAAAGATTTAATCTATAGCAATATTATAAAGGTGGTGCAGCACGATGGTCCGACGACTTGAGAAAGGTGGCGGGTAGCGGATGGATGAGGGCTGCTCAAGACCGGGATGGTTGGCGCCTACTTGGGGAGGCTTTCGTTCAGCAGTGGACGGCGATAGGCTGAATATATATATATATATAATATTATAAAGATCAAGAGTTTGTTTGCTTGAACGCGCTAATCTCAGGAACTACTGGTCCGATTTGAAAAATTCTTTCAGTGTTAGAAAGCCCATTTCTTGAAGAAGACTATAGCCTATATATCATCACGCTGCGACCAATCGGAGCTGAGCAGCATTGGCAAAATATGGCAGAAACGGGAAAATAATGTTTCTTTTAAAGTGTAATGTTTAGCATACGGAGTTACCGGCAACAACTAGTTAGTTATAATATTCAGTGACCTTTAAACGAATCTTAATACCTATTTGGTTTCCCT
Source organism: Hemaris fuciformis (assembly GCA_907164795.1). Taxonomy (NCBI): domain Eukaryota; kingdom Metazoa; phylum Arthropoda; class Insecta; order Lepidoptera; family Sphingidae; genus Hemaris; species Hemaris fuciformis. Next base: position 7,305,479 of record OU015454.1, read on the forward strand.
TTGATAATACGGGGACAGATGAGGGACGATGATCAAAAGATTTATTTATACCCGCCTTTTGATAATATACCTTCTTTGTCTAGTGAGGCGTGAAAATCTTTTTAAGAATGTTTAAAATAGGGATATAAGTTTGAAATGAAATTATAAATACGTGCATTTGATATTATTCTACGGCTTATGCACTAAGCATGGCTTCTATCGCAAAGAGAGTAAAATACAGCACATACATATACAGGTTCGTTTCCGACACTAGTCGTAAGCAGGTACATATAAGTATCACAAAATAATATCTTATATTAATCTTAATAAAACCTAAATAAAATAATATAACAAAACTAATAAATAAGGAAATGGAGCTAAAAATATTTAACATCATCATCAGCCCAAATACGTCCCACTGCTAGGCACGGGCCTTCTCTACAACAGAGAGGGTTTAGACCTTAGTCCACCACGCTGGCCTAGTGCGGGTTGGCGGACTACACACCTATGAAATTCCTAAGAACTTTTTAGGTGTGCAGGTTTTATAACGATGTTTTCCTTCACCGTTAAAGCAAATGATAATTCGTTGTTTAACATAATAATATTAAAAGAAAAAAATAACTAATTTATATTTAAGAAGACAACAGATCTTATAATGTCAAAATATAACATATATTTGTAACTACATACATACATAAACCCACGCCTGTGTTCCCCGAAGGGGTAGGCAGAGGAGCATTTCTGCACCCACATTTCGCCAGGTATGTATCAGTCCCACGTAATAGGGGGCGAGCCTATTGCCGTTTTTCGGGCACATTTCCAGACTCCGTGCTGTTACTGAGAATTTACATACATACATAAACTCACGCCTGTATTCCCCGAAGGGGTAGGCAGAGGTGCATTTCTGCACCCACATTTCGCCAAGTATGTATCGGTCCCACGTAATAGGGGGCGAGCCTATTGCCGTTTTTCGGGCACATTTCCAGACTCCGTGCTGTTACCGAGAATTTCCTAATGGAAAAGCCCAATAACACTTTGCCCGACCCGGGAATCGAACCCAGGACCTCTAGATCGCACGGCACATACTTGTACCGCGAGACCACGAGGCAGTATTTGTAACTCATGCAAAATATATCACCAAAAAAATGTATATAATTATATTTATATATTCATATTTACGCCTGTGTTTTAAAGGAGTTAATTAGGAAGTAGTATGTGTTATTATGTCCGCTTAATTTATAACATCTTTGTGGAATCAGCTTGCCTCGGTTATATTTCCAAACAGATACGACTTAGGGGCCTTCAAGAAGCGAGCCTATATTTTCCTCTAAGGCCAGCCTTTACATGTAACACACCGATGATTCCTCTGGTATTGTGAGTGTTCATGGGCGGTGTTGACCACTTAACATCAGGTGGCTCACTTGCTCGTTTGCCTCCTTTTTCCATTAAAATAAATAAATAAATAAATACACCCAACAGTCACATACATAGTTCTGATCTCACACTAAGATACAAGTCTTGTGTCGTGGGTATCAGAAACTACGAGAGACTTTTCGGTCTCACATACACCCAGACCCGAAACAAATATTTGTGGATCAAACAAACATTTGTCTCGGTGCGGGGATCGAACCCGCGGCCTCTCGTTTCGCAAGCTGGTGTCTAGCCAACTGCGCCACGGGGCTGTCAAATATATAAAAATAACTACAAATATAACTTGCATAGGTAATAGTTAGTATCGTTCAGTTCGTTAGACAAAGGATTTCACTCCCAAAGTATGCGGTGTGTTGACTGTACTCGGAGTTAGGGATGTTTAAGGCTGTTAAGATAGTTTGTAACTTACAAGTCAGAAATGTGTGGCAAAGACCCTTCATAATTTAGACTACGTAACGAGGGGTCACGGGTACAATCTTAGTATAGAACCAGTTTTTTTCAAACATATGTAGGCAGAGGTAAATACACCAAGTCACACTAAATAAAGGCTGAACCTATTGCTGTTTTTCGGAAACAATTTACAATGAATTATTACGTACTTGACTTTGAATCTCGACGATCGCGGGTTCAAACCCCAGGCACACACCTCTGACTTTTCGAAGTTATGTGTGTATTCACATTAAATTATCACGTACTTTAACGGTGAAGGACAACATCGTGATAAAACCTGCACACCTAAAATTTCTTGGGTGTGTAGTCCGCCAACCCGCACTAGGCCAGCGTGGTGGACTAAGGCCTAAACCCTCTCAGTTGTAGAGGAGGCCCGTGCCCAGCAGTGGGACGTATATGGGCTGATGATGATGATGATGATTACGTACTTGACGTGACGGGAACCATCGGGAGGAAACCTAACCTAAAAGTTCTTAGGAATTTCTTAGGTGTGTAGGACGTCAATCCGCAAAAGGCCAGCATGGTGGACTAAGGCCTAAAACCTGTCAGTTGATGTGGAGATCCGTGTCAATCAATAGAACGTGTTTAGGGTGATGATTTTTCCAGGAATCCCAGGAATCCAGTACGAGTCCTTTCGATTGCCATACGTTAAACCAAATAGTTACTATAACTTCAATAAAGCGCAATAGAATAAATATTTAATATTTGGGGCAATGTGACTCGCACCACAATACATCAATCAATGACTGCCAAATTTGATTTGTGTTCAGTTTTTGTGATCGGATAGTTTTATTGCAGACCAATGGAAATAGGGGTAGGAAATTCATTCATCGGATGAAGTTTGACAAAAGTTATTTATTTTATTTATAACACTTTATTGTACACCAGAAAAATTTACAAAACATGATTAAAAATAATAAAATTAAAAATAGAGTGCGGTAAGTAGACAAATAGCGCTATTATCGCTGAATGCGATTTATTCCAGATAACCATAGGATGAACTGGAATGTATTAGAAAATAGTTTTAGAGAGTAAGCTTTATGCCGTCTATTGGTCACATTTTGGACTTAGAGATGTCTAGAATTTAACGTTAAGATTGAATCCAGAACCACTTGTACGCGCCTATTGTTGCTTCATAACTAACGATTAAAACCTGGCCCGAACTACCTGTATTCAAGTAGGGCTTATGCCTCATGTCTTACGCGAGTTTAATTTATTATAATGCTGATGAAAACTGAATCGTAATGGATAGTAATATAAATGGATAAATATAGTACCTATGTAAAGTTATCTGGTAAAGTTTACAATCCTGAAGCAGTGTTAGCCTCGAGGTTTAGGAGCGTGGTCAAGAATTTAGGCGGTCGCAAGTTCAAACCCCAGGCACACACCTCTGACTTTTCGAAGTTATGTGTGTATTCACAATGAATTATCACTTGCTTTAACGGTGAAGGAAAACATCGTGATAAAACCTGCACACCTAAAAGTTCTTAGGAATTTCTTAGGTGTGTAGTCCGCCAACCCGCACTAGGCCAGCATGGTGGACTAAGGCCTAAACCCTCTCAATGGAGGCCCGTGCCCAGCAGAGGGACGTATATGGGCTGATGATGATGATTACAATCCTGGTAAACTTTTAACAATGTTTCTTGTAACTAATATCGTAAGTACGTTTTTTATTTTAAGTATGTACTTCAGTAATTTTACTGCCTCGTGGCCTATAGCAGAAGAGTAGCGGGAAGCGGGTTCGATTCCCGGGTTGGGAAAATTGATATTGCTTATACCCTTGAGTAAATTCATTAGCATCATGAAGTGAAACTTTTAACACAATACCCAAAACGTGGGTGCAGAAATACACTGTCTTCACCTTAGTGAATACTGGCGTAGATTACTTTTATAATTCAGTAATAAGTTTGCAAAATACGGGCAGAGTTCAAATAAAGAGCGCGTATTGTGTAATTAACAAGCCGTATGCTGGGTTTTTGTTGTCTTTTGACAAAAGCACGGACAATGCACAAAGATTTATTTACATCGCCAGGAGGCGTACTTCAGTATGTGTCGCTTTTATTGTTACGATAAAACCCTCAGTGGTTGCTTGTTACTTCCTGACACCACTACTATTTGCTTTAACTCGAATGTACAACGAAATTTGTGAAAAGTGAGTACTAAATGCGTATGGGTAAGTTATGTCAGTAGTCAAGATATACCCAATAAAATAATATAATAATCAGTCATATCATCATCATCATGATCAACCCATATACAAGTACATACGTCCTACATGTGGGCACGGGCCTGTATCTATGAGGATTTAGGCCTCATTCCACCACGATGCCGTAGTGCAGGTTGGCGGCCTACACAGCTAAGAAATTCTTAAGAACTTTTAGGTGAGCAGGTCCTCTCACGATGTTTTCCTTCACCTTTAAGTAAGTGATAATTCAATGTGAATACACACATAACTTCGAAAGTCAGAGGTGTGTGTCTGGGGTTGCAACTAATGGCCGCCGAGACTCTCGAGCGCGTGCCTAAACCTCGTGGCCATCAATACAATTAGTATAAATAATTTTATATAATAAGGCTTCGAGTGTAGCATAATTTCATCAATATATACACCAAAACATATCTATAATACATGCAGACTGACAAACACTGTTAAAACGTATCAATAAGGTTTAAATTTGCTTCGTTAGCGTCGCTCGCAGTTTTAAAAGCTTTCGCTACATGTTTTATGCATAGCATAAATAGCACTAGTTATTCTAGTGCGTGCGACAAAATAGAACAGTTTTTTAGCAAAATATCTGAAAGTGAACTGGCCGGATGGAAATTGATCAATTTTAGATTTTTAAGAAATTGTTTTATACGAGAAATATGTGGATTGAAAATCGAAGAGTAGCAATGAATTAAATTTCATAATAATTATCATAAAATATAAATCTATATATTTTAATAGAATATACTTACATACTATAATAAATAAGTACTATACAAATATACCATTGTAAAAATTCTGAGATTCTCTTTAACAGCACTCCATGAATTGCTGAACCTTTAACGATAAAGCCTTAAACGATAAACGAGTCGTACACATTCTTATCTTAATAGGGAGATAAATTGTCTCCGCATTTAAGTTAAGTGTTGTTGTTACTCTTTCGTGCCAGTCTTGCCAGCCCCGTGGCGCAGTTGGCTAGATACCAGGTTGCGAAACTAGAAGCAGCGGGTTCGATCCCCGCACCGAGACAAATGTTTGTGTGATCCACAAATATTTGTTTCGGGTCTGGGTGTTTGTGAGACCGTAAAGTCTCTCGTAGTTTCTGATATCCACGACACAGGACTTGTATCCTAGTGTGAGGTCAGAACTATGTATGTGACTGTTGGATGTATTCAGGTACTTATTTTATTTAATATGGGATTGATAAAAAAAAAGAAATTAAAAAAATTAATTCATAGGTGCCATTCAAGTATTACGTAAGCACTAAGGGGGGGGGGGGGGGGGGGAGGGGGTATTGCATTTGCTTATTTTCGATGACATCGGATAAAGGGGGGTCTGGATAGTGATTACGTAAGCAATATTTATATTTCCTTTTCGGATTTTTTACAAAATTTTGTTCTGATTTCTTGAATAAAAAAAGAAACTAGAACAGATTAAAAATTATGTATACTAACCATATGTTGGGGGAGTACGATATTTACTTTTGCTGACATGGGGGCGGGGGGGTTAATAAATGTGAGAAATTTGCTTACGTAATACTTCAATGGCCCCATAACGCGTGAGGAAGATTCGAGAACATAAGAAGGTCTGTAGTAGGAGCATCAACCTACAATATTCCCCGGGGGTCGAGGTTGGAGTGTATCTCACTTTACCTAGTCCCTTGTTATTATGTGTTGTGTACATAATTTCGAATTTTTATGGCGAAGATACTTTTATCAGCTTTTATTGTTTTCATATTCAATTTAAGTGTGTTTGGTCATGTATACATTGTTTATAAAGCCTTTTAAATAAATATTTGTCATATAGGTACTCGTAATTTAAGAGTATTTCTCTTACGTTCTTTCTTCTTTGTGAATGCCTCGTGGTCTCGCGGCACAAGTATGTGCCGTGCGATCTAGAGGTCCTGGGTTCGATTCCCGGGTCGGGCAAAGTGTTATTGGGTTTTTCCATTAGGAATTCTCAGTACTTGCACGGAGTCTGGAAATGTGCCCGAAAAACGGCAATAGGCTTGCCCCCTATTACGTGGGACTGATACATACCTGGCGAAATGTGGGTGAGATTAAGTATGTATGTGTTCTACTTGTGAGAAATATTTGCAACATTATTCATACTAATATGCACTTCTGATATTGCGCTATTTACTTTTTTTTTTAAGAAATCATCTAAGCCCCAACACTAATATGGAAACACTCAACAGTAAGCTACCGTCCCACGAGACACCTGAGATAATCTGTGTCCACTAGGATCCTATATATGACATCAGACATCATCATCCTCTTGTCCTGTTCCCAATTCTATTCGAGGTCGGCGCAGTATGTTTTTATCCTTCCAAATGTCCCCATTAGCCTTCATGTCTTCTTTCACCCCATCTTCCTTCATAACTTCCTTTACACACTCCATCCAATTCTTTGGCCTTCCTCTGCTTGTCCACTCTTCAACTTTCATACTCATTACTTTTTTACCCACATACGCGCCTTGCAAATATGTATGCTTTTAAAAGCTTTTTTTTTAAGCCAGAATTTTCGCTACTTACCTAGCACATTAACAATTTAAACACACGAAACACACTCATATCGAGTTCGAAAACTATACCTACTCAGTAACAATTCGAACAAAATTGAATACTAACAATAAACATCATAGGTACTCATTACTTTTTTACTCATACTATATGCGTCTCGCTAAATATGTATGCCATTAAAAGATTGCTTGCTTTTTATTAAGCCAGAATTTTCGCTACTTACCTAGCACATTAACAATTTAAACACACGAAACACACTCATATAGAGTTCGAAAACTATACCTACTGAGTAACAATTCGAACAAAATTGAATACTAACAATAAACATCATAGGTACTCATTACTTTTTTACTCATATATATGCGCCTCGCAAATATGTATGCTTTTAAAAGCTTGCTTGCTTTTTATAAAGCCAGAATTTTCATTACTTAACTTGCACATTAACAATTTAAACACACGTAAACACACTCGATTCCCGTTCGAAAACTATACTCAGAAACAATTCGAACAAAATTGAATACTAACAATAAACAATGCCTTTAATTCCTGCTTCCGAATCAAATGCTCCACGAAAAGCCGCATAGTTCACTCGGCTTTCACGTTAGAGGGATAGTTTCTCCCGAACTTTGTTAATTTCATAAAACTGCTCGCTTATCGTGTAAAGGCTTGTGTAGATTTGAGGATAATTTGTAGCAAGACCGTAGTTTAGACTGACTGGTATTTGTTTGCACCAAGTGTCCTTGAAGTTTCGAGTCTAGGACCGGGAAAAGTGTCATTGGGTTTTAGCATTAGGAAAACCTCAGTACCACCAGTTAAATAACTGGCAAAATATTAATGTAGAAGTGTACCCCTGCCTACTTCTACTGCCTTCCCAATCAACAAGACCGTCGCTTTTTATATGATTTGTATTTTATCTATAAAAACGCATATCTATAAACAAGTGGCAGTACTTCCATAAAATCCCAAAAGCGTTACTCGTTAATTATTTAATGTTTAGTTTTATAATTGTTTATTGTGGGGTCAGGATATTATCATTTACATGTCAAATTGCTTTTGTTAAATAAAGATTTAAAGCTTAAACATTATTACATTGTTATTATTCGGAATTTTGTAAGGCAAGGTGGGATTTTGGGCTTCTATGGAAGGCCCGCCACTGCTTTAAACATAGTTTTATAATTTATGAAAGCCCGCATTCCCATTCATTATATAATCCGAATTAATTGCGTATTACAATAACCATAAAAAGCTGCAATTTACTTTTGACGTCTCTTTAATTAAGTCGTATAATAAACTATGGGTGTTTAATTTAAACAACAATAGACTCACCTTTTATTGCCCTCTGCTTCGCCTTTGGACGCCGAAATCACGGCTGTAACAAGGAAATTTCACAGGTTTAATAACTGGATGAGTGTGAGTTGATGCGAGGTTTTAGGGTGATGAAATCATGATTTTATAAGCTCTTTTGATTGACATAAAATAAACTACTACTGCTTCGGAACGTATCTTTGCTGTGGAGTAACAGCGGTGCCAGAAATCCTGGATTTTAAACCATAGCCATCAATAGTGATTTACGATTCCCCCCAAGCATCCCCTGCCCTCTGAATTAACTGCAAAGCTCTTTCATCATTGGCTCAAACATCTGTTACGTAACCATTAAAGAAATCACAAATACCCGGATAATAACGCTCGCTTTGTTTTATAAAAGTCCTTAAGCGTCCATTAGCAATTGTTTGAAGTTTCGCAATCTTGCCGTCTCTTTGATATCGATGCTGTTTGTATTCAGATCATTGGTTCGAGATTCAATTATATTTAATTGGGAGATTTTTCAGATTAGATCCACATAGAATTTTTATATCATTTATTTTTATTTATCACACTATATTGTACGGCACGTATAAATATTAAACATTTAAAAAATATGAAATAAAAACATTGCCTCGGGGTTTCGCGCCACAAGCATGTGCCGTGCGATCTAGAGATCTAAAAAGTTCGATTCCCGGGTCGGCGATAGTGTTATTGGGTTTTTCCATTAGGTGTAATATGTGGATATTATTTTTATATTTTATTTTCAAAAAACATTTGCCTAGTACGTCTGTGTTACTGCCAGAATAACCCTGTAACCTTATTGTTGTTTTAACTAAATCTTGTTCCAATAATTTCAGCCTATTTAAATAATATTTTGGTAATATATTGACATCGGCTCCAGTATCCAACTTAAAATGAATGTATACTTTATTAATTAACAATGCAACAGACCACTCGTTATTACTAGATAAATTGTTATTAACAGTGTTGATTACCTGATCGCTAGGACTCCCTTGAACTTCGTGTATGCGACACATTCGGGCGTAATGATTCAACCTATTGCAATTGCTACACCTTTGACCATATGCTGGGCACCGAGACTTAATGTGACTCACTCCACATTTTCCGCACACCTTACTATTTACCGGACGTCTGTAGTATAATGACGTATTATTTGATTTTCCACTGGAAACTGGACGGTTACACTGGTACATGCCTCCTATGTTACTTGACAATTTTTGCGGAGAAGTCCGCCATTTTGTTTGACGGGTCTTTTCATCAGAATAAGTGCATGGCCTAGCTCCTTTTAGATAATGCACGTGGTTTTCCTTATGGTGGTCAGATGCAACAACGTAGTCAACATTAAGTTCCTCTTTCTGGAGTTTTATATTATTAGTTTGAACACGTGACCTTTCCGCTAATGAGCTTATGTCAACTGCTTTAGATAATGTTAAATCCATTTCCCGCAATAATCGCTCTCGTAAATTTCCATCTTTTATTCCGCATATCATTTTATCTCTGACCAAGTCGTTGCATAAGTCCTTGAACTCACATTTTCTTAATATTTTATTTAATTCAAATACATACTGTTCTACAGATTCAAATTCTTTTTGTTCTCTTGTGAAGAACGCATGACGTTCTATCGTTATGTTCCTTTTAGGCATAAAAAAATTGCTTTAAGTACGTCGTCTAGCGTCTTATTACTCGTTTCATAAATTGCCAGATGTAACGTTCGTTATATCATTTTCAAAATTAAATGGCCGTGGCGGTTGTAATATTGACTCCATTTCGAGATAAATCACTGTGTCACTTTAATAATAGTTATTTAACTGTCCAACACTCACTTTTATACAACAAAATAGCTTTACGTGCGTTCGTTTTTATAATATTATACGTTAAATGCGTACTACCGGCTGCGCCATGTTAAGGTGTGACAGAAGCGCGTCAATCAAACAAGCGAGTTGCGCTAAGACTGATTTTATTATATCCTTTTTTATGTACCCACATTCTAATTTATATTTATACTGACAATGTTTGTTATGTCGTATAATGGAAATTAACAATTATAAGTAGATACTTGTTGTTTATGGTAATATTATCTAAGTTTAACGTAGGTTCACTAGGAACAAATGTAATCTTGTACAACACGTAACTCGTCTCCAGAAAATTAATAACTCTTTTATGGGGCAATGTATACGCTTCTATAACAAACTTCCGAAGGGTTTTAGGCAGCTTCCTTTGAAAAAGTTTAAAGAATCGATTAAAGAAAAACTATATAAAAAAGCTTATAATAAAATGTCAGATTATATTGAGGCTAATAAGCCCTAAACTGATCGGAGGTTGCTGCAATTTGTATCGTTATGATATGTATGAGGTTAAATTAAATATAATAAAAAAAAATGTAATTATAATTAAAAATAATTATTTAAAAAATGACATTTCGTGTTGCTGAGGGAGTTTCTTTCCGTTTCTTCTCTACAGCGATAACACGTTTCGAAGCGGAAATAGTTTAAAAAAATAATTATTGACGATTCAAAAGCACTTGTAAGTCCATTTCAATAAAGGTGATTTTGACTTTGACTTTGACTTTTGTAATATACATGATTAAAAACTATTGAATTTATTAAGGATTATTGCTCACAACTCCAAATATGTATTCGTTTCCAATTTGTTTCTCGTACGTTATATTACCCATCGATACGTTATGTTACCCATCCTAAAATCACTGTGTCTTGTGTTTGGAAGTATGTTAAATTAATTTTCACGACTCACGGTTGCCTCGTGATCTTGCGACACAATTACGTATATATATAATACAATATGGTATAGACTATATAGGTATTGACTGCCTCGTGGTCTCGCGGTACAAGTATGTGCCGTGGGATCAAGAGGTCCTGGGTTCGATTCCCGGGTCGGGCAAAGTGTTATTGGGGTTTTTCCATTAGGAAATTCTCAGTGACAGCACGCAGTCCGGAAATGTGCCCGAAAAACGGCAATAGGCTCTCGCCCCCTATTACGTGGGACTGATACATACCTGGCGAAATGTGGGTGCAGAAATGCACCTCTGCCTACCCCTTCGGGGAATACAGGCGTGAGTTTATGTATGTATGTAATATGGTATAGTGACTGCACGGCCTCCCGGATGTTCGCTTTAAACACTATTCGCAGGAATACAGGCGTGAGGTTATGTATGTATGGTTGTTTGTTAAATAATTTTTATTATGATTCCAATTACGTTATGTTTTTAGCCATATTAATCCGCTATATTACCTTATCTAAACCGTGTAAAATACAAGCCTTACAGCTGAGGACTTCTCGACTGAAAGCATGAGATGTAACCCAGATAATGTTATGATTATGTATGTATGTATTGGCCGAATACTGAAACGCTACTTAATCTGAGGGCGACTTATATTTAAGTGGTTGTTATAATTTAAGCGGTATACTGAAACATCATTTATCGGTTTTAAGACTGTGATTAACTAATGCCCACTTAAATTTCCATACACTGCCATAGACATATAGACTGCCTCGTGGTCTCGCGGTACAAGTATGTGCCGTGGGATCTAGAGGTCCTAGGTTCGATTCCCGGGTCGGGCAGTGTTATTGGGTTTTTCCATTAGGAAATTCTCAGTAACAGCACGGAGTCTGGAAATGTGCCCGAAAAACGGCAATAGGCTCGCCCCCTATTACGTGGGACTGATACATACCTGGCGAAATGTGGGTGCAGAAATGCACCTCTGCCTACCCCTTCGGGGAATACAGGCGTGAGGTTATGTATGTATGATAACATCCACTTAAATATAAGTCACCCTCAGATTAAGTAGCGTTTCAGTATTCGGCCATAAGTTTGTTGAATATTTTTTATTATGATTCCAATTACGTGATGTTTTTAGCCATATTAATCCGCTATATTACCTTGTCTGAACCGTGTAAAATGCCTGCATTTTAGCTGAGGACTTCTCGACTGAAAGCATGAGATGTAACCCAGATAACCGCATTCACAAGTCTTTAGAAGCCGCTAAGTGTTGCCAGCGACAAAGCCTTTTTGTTTTTCCCCTTTTTTGTGGGCTGGTGTTTAGAGGTTTTAGTGGGAATGGTTTGTGAGTCCAGCGATGTTCCCGTTTAAGTTTGCGTTGTTTATGTGTTGCCAGCGGTTTGGCACCGATTTACCTAGTATCGTTAATGTATTCAAATAATTTATTTATCGCCCATTATAATCAGATACAAGCTTATCCTCGCGGTTTTTTTTACATTAATACAGCAAAATACTTAATAATAACTTGAAAAGTATAATTTATATGAACCTATAATATAGTAGCCTTTTTTAAGAATTACCTACGTTGTCTACTTCTTATGTTTCTGTTCATCATCAGCTCAAATACGTCCCAATACTGACCACGAGCCTCCTCTACAACTAAGGTTTTAGGCCTTAGTCCAGCACGCTGACCTACGGGTTGGCGGACACATAAGAAATTCCTAAGAACTTTTAGGCGTGCAGGTTTCCTTACGATGTTTTTCTTCAGCGTTAAAGTACGTGATAATTAATTGTGAATACACACATAACTTCGAAAAGTTATGCCTATAATTCAAGTAATTCTGAGTCTGAAAATATGCCCAATAGATTGTTTATCGTGGGACTTACAGGCTCTTCTGGCTAAACGTGGATACAGAAATATCCTTCTGCGTACTCCTTCGAGTGTATAGGCTTAAGTAAATAATAATAAGTATACCCAAGTAGTATTGGCCTCGAGGTTTAGGCGCGTGGTCGAAAATTTCGGCGGTCGCAGGTTCAAACCCAGGCACACACCTCTGACTTTTCGAAGTTATGTGTGTATTCACAATGAATTATCACTTGGTTTAACGGTGACGGAAAACATCGTGATAAAACCTGCACACCTAAAAGTTCTTAGGAATTTGTTAGGTGTGTAGTCCGCCAACCCGCACTAGGCCAGCGTAGTGGACTAAGGCCTAAACCCTCTCAGTTGTCGAGGAGGCCCGTGCCCAGCAGTGGGACGTATTTGGGCTGATGATGATAATTCAAGTAATTACATTGTATTATACTTTTAACTAGTTATTTGTTGTATATACTTTGTAGGTGTGCTATATAAATAAAATAAAATAAAATAAATAAAAGGTTGGTTGAGTTTAAACGCCCGTTGGGTGTGTATTCCGCCAACCCGCACTAGGCCAGCGTGGTGGACTAAAGCCTAAACCCTCTCAGTTGTAGAGGAGGCCCGTGCCCAGCAGTGGGACGTATTTGGGCTGATGATAAAACGCCCGTTCATACGTCTAATATCCAAAGAGAAAGCTAATGTTACGAGCAGTTTATAACAATAATACCCTCATAATATATGTGCATATGTAACTGGGAAAGAGCGAATACATCTAGCGGATAGCATATTCCCAAGCGAATGTAGCCCTTACTAATATTACAAATGCAAAAGTAACTTACTACGCTTAAAATGCTGAGCCGATTTGAATGATTTTCGGTACGGGTATAGATAGGATGGGTATACATTTCTTAGGTGTGTAGTCCGCCAACCCGCACTAGGCTAGCGTGGTGGACTAAGGCCTAAACCCTCTCAGCTGTGAAGGTAGGCTCGTGCCCAGCAATGGAACGTATGTATATGGGCTGATATATGATATATGATAATAGGGGGCAAGCCTATTGCCGTTTTTCGGGCACATTTCCAAAATCCGTGCTGTTACTGAGAATTTCTTAATGGAAAAACCCAATAACACTTTGCCCGACCCGGGAATCGAACCCAGGACATAATTTGCATTAAGACAGACATACTTGACTGCTATAATGCTTGTGCCGCGAGACAACAATGCAGTCTACGCTTAAATTTATTTATTAATTCCATTTAAAATAAAAAAAGCAGAAGTTAATTTTCGAGTATTTATTTCAATTTACGAACGAAAACAAACGGAAGATACGGTCGCAAACACAGTCAAGTTAAATTCGCGTGTAATATTCAAAATGATCGAATATGATTCATTTGACGGTCGAGTGACCCAGCAGAATAATTATGCGCGTCCACTGAGGAATCATATTTGCTTCCAATATTGGGGCAAATATTGTTTTGGCTCGTTTACTTTATGCATTGTTGATAACGTTGCGCGGTTGGTTGACCAATTAGTAATACGATCGAACGTTCGGTGTCGCCGGCTCGAAACAGAACGTAGTAAGTGCGATTCGCGGGTTTTAGCTATTAATGAAACGTAATTCTGTGCGATTTAGAGAGATTGCTTTGCCTTGAAATTGCTGTTTTAGCATGATTGATTGACTTAAATTTCCATAAATCAGCTTTCCCCTCGACAAAAATAAATAAATAAAGGTGACACTGGCTTCATGTTTGCGGATATTTAATAATAACTAGCTCACCCGGCGAACTTCGTTATGCCTAACAGTCGATTCTTTAATAATTTTTTTATCTTTTTATTATGATACCTACTAAATTTCATTTTTTTCTAAAATAAAAGATTTTTCTAAAATAAACGTAGCCTAAGTTACTCCTTATTACATCAGCTATCTGCCAGTGAAAGTCCCGTTAAAATTGGTCCACCCGTTTCAGAGATTACCCGGAACAAACAAACAGACAGACAGACAAAGGTTGTAAAAAGTTATTTTGGTATATGTACCGTGTATACATCCATCATCATCATCAGCCCATATACGTCCCACTGCTGGGCACGGGCCTCCCCTACAACTGAGAGGGTTTAGGCCTTAGTCCACCACGCTGGCCTAGTGCGGGTTGGCGGACATATGAATGAAACACATGAACATGGAATGCATACATCCATATGCATTTATAAAAAAGCGGTTATTTCAGTATTACAAACAGAGACTCCAATTTTATTTATTTGGTATGTATTGTATGTATAGATAGATGTATAGATTCTAGTAACCGCAGACAAATCGATCAGGACCATCTATACATCTACATCAGCTCATATATATGTATATGCCCCACTGCTGGGCACGAGTCTCCTTAACATCAGAAAGGGGTCAAACTTTGTTCACTTCGCTGGTTTATTGCGGGTTAGTGGACTATACATATCTATTAAGTACTTAGAGAAGAACTCCCCATGTGTCCTTACCATTTTCCTTCACCATTAAAATACGTAATAATACCAGGTCAGTTAGTAAACTTTACATGTGAATATTCCAATTAATATTTCATAAACTAGATATCCGGTGTTCCGATTGATTCCGGCATTAGCGATGATTAATAACGGTCTGTGAATTTTGTGCAATATCGTATATTCATCAGTGTTTTTACTATATTAATAAATTAAATTCCTTTATGTTTGACTTCAACATATATAATTATAATATGCCAAAAATATATAGGTAATATATAAATATATTCATTTATTACTTGTAATCAAATATAATAGGAGATCCGTGCACATTAGTGCAGATATTATAAATTAAAAAATTATGTCCTTTACGATGTGTGATAAAGTTTAGTTTGAGAGCGTTCGTAGCGTAGTTGGTTATATAGCTTGCGAAACGTGAGGCCACGGATTCAATCGCCGCATTGAGACAAATGTTTGATCTGCAATTGAGTCAAATGTTTCGAGTTCATGTTCATCTGTTTCGAGTCTAGGTGCTTGTGAGGCCGAAAAATGACTCGTAGTTTCTGATACCCACGACAAAAGTCTAAATCTTAGCCTGAGGTCAAAACGAATGATATTTGGCCAAAGCAAAACATGAATCCACTATCCAGATAGCTGGAGATATAGAAAAAAAATTGTGTACGTGTGGTGTAGGTGTTAATAGCTGTTTTATGGGGCAATGTATACGCTGCTATGACAAACTTTCAAAGGTTATTAGTGAGCTCCCTCGAAAAATTTTAAGGAATCAATTAAATATAAACTCTACAAAAAAGCATATTATAGAATTTCCGATTATATTAAAAATAATAAGCACTGGGAGTAAGTTAATTGATCAGAGTTTTGCCTTGTTGCTACAGTTTGTATCTTTATGACATTTATGATGTAAAATTTAAATAATGACAATTTTATTCAATGCAATTATATTGCAAATTTATTAAGAATTAAAAAAAACATACGACATGTCGTGTTGCTGAGGGAGTTTCTTGCTGTTTCTTCTCCATAGCGATAACACGTTTCGAAGCGGCAATAGTTTAAAATAGACGACTCAAACAACTTGCGAGTCTATTTGAATAAAGATAATTTCACTTTGACGGTAAACACATACTTTACAATTTAACATTCCGTCCTCCATGCCTCGACCTCATGATGTTGATGTAGGTACAGGTAATTAACGTACCATTAAGCCATCCACATTCCCACATAAGCGATTAACAAAACAAATAATCCAGGATCATTTGCGAACGCCGTACGATTTTTACCGGCGCATCGGTTAACTTCGTGTAATTCGGGAGGGAAATTTGCCCCTCGGGAGCCGTCATGCTGTAAAACGTTTCGGACAAACACAATGTTGCAATGACGTTAAAGTTTTATAGTAATGGTTGGAATATTTTTCACCGCTTCTCGCTTTAATCATCGTTTATTGGCGTTTTTATGTCGCGATAGATAGTATGAGTGGCGTGATATATCATCGTTGTTTCTGAGAATTGGTTTCAATGTTTTTCTTTTCTTTTCTCTTTCTCTTTTGTAGACATCGCCAAGTCGAGCAAAAAAGCGGCACGGCCGTACTATACGTTTCTCGAAGCAACTCAGGCCATCATCGACTCCCTATATAAATATATAGGATTACAAAGTTACATTTACAGTGAATGAATCAGTGTATCTGTACATATACAGGGTGTATAAAGACCGTGATAGAAAACTAAGACAGGCAATAGCCAAGGTGATTACAAACACCGTGACATTAAAAAAAACGACATTATAACGTCTTTCTGAGAATTTCTTTTAAAACATTAATTTCTGATATAGACTGCCTCGTGGTCTCGCGGTACAAGTATGTGCCGTGCGATCTAGAGGTCCTGGGTTCGATTCCCGGGTCGGGCAAAGTGTTATTGGGTTTTTCAATTAGGAAATTCTCAGTAACAGCACGGAGTCTGGAAATGTGCCCGAAAAACGGCAATAGGCTCGCCCCCTATTACGTGGGACTGATACATACCTGGCGAAATGCGGGTGCTGTAATGCACCTCTGCCTACCCCTTCGGGGAATACAGGCGTGAGTTTATGTATGTATGTGATATAGACTGCCTCGTGGTCTTGCGGTACAAGTATGTGCCGTGCGATCTAGAGGTCCTGGGTTCGATTCCCGGGTCGGGCAAAGTGTTATTGGGTTTTTCCATTAGGAAATTCTCAGTAACAGCACGGAGTCTGGAAATGTGCACGAAAACGGCAATAGGCCCCTTTTACGTGGGACTGATACATACCTGGCGAAATGTGGGTGCAGAAATGCACCTCTGCCTACCCCTTCGGGGAATACAGGCGTGAGTTTATGTATGTATGTATGTATGTATGAAAAGTCTCTCGTAGTTTCTGATACCCACGACACAAGACTTGTATCTTAGTGTGTGGTCGGAACCGTGTATGTGACTGTTGGCCGTATTTTAGTTATTGTTTAATACTCTAAAACATTTTCTACGCTTCAAAAATAACATCGAGCGACACAAAATTTTATTATAGACATTAGGAAAAATTGCCAAAGGGCTTCGTCGTTATAATATTAATATAAATTGCTTTTCGGCGATACAATAAAGTTGTTTACGAACAAATTGGAAAAGTTACCGTTGCCGAAAATAGCGAAAACGTTCAGGACTATTTCGTTCACATATAAAAAGAAATAGATGTGGTATATATTATAAAATTCAAACTTTATTCATACATTTGTGTGATCCACAAACATTTGTTTCGAGTCTGGGTGTTTGTGAGACCTAAAAGTCTCTCGTAGTTTCTGATACCCAACGATAGCTGCATAGAAACTAGAAATCTACCCATCATCATCATCATGAACAGATGTCTCACTGCTGGGTACGGATCTCTACAACTGAGAAGGTTTAGGCCTTAGTCCACCACGCTAGTCTAGTGCGGGTTGAAGTAATTCCTAAGAACTTTTTAGGTGTGCAGGTTTCCTCACGCTGTTTGTGGATCACACAAACATTTGTCTCGGTCGGGGATCGAACCCGCGCACTTTCGTTTCGCAAGCCGATATCTAGCCAACTGCACCACGGGACTGTCAAATAGTTTTTTGATAAAATATGTTTTCCCTTAAATTTACTAATTTATATTTAATTCAATTATATCCTTATTGGCCGAATACTGAAACGCTACTTAATCTGAGGGTGACTTATATTTAAGTGGCTGTTATAATTTAAGCGGTATACTGAAACATCATTTATCGGTTTTAAGACTGTGATTAACTAATCATCATCAGCCCATATACGTCCCACTGCTGGGCACGAGCCTCCTCTACAACTGAGAGGGTTTAGGCCTTAGTCCACCACGCTGGCCTAACTAATGCCCACTTAAATTTCCATAAATGGCAACATTACCACAAAAAGTTCTTTTACATGACATTTTTAAGTATATACCGCTTAAATTATAACAGCCACTTAAATATAAGTCGCCCTCAGATAGAGTAGCGTTTTAGTATTCGGCCATAAGTCTTCTACCTAGAAGCTTCGACTGTATTAATTGAATAAATAACAATATGTTTCTTTTTAAACGTTATTTAACAAAGAAAGGGTCTTGTCACACAATGATGATGTCACTCCCACAAGAACTATAACACGTAAGTACACAAGTAAATCAAAACAAATTCATTAAATTTTTTAAGAAATGATAAAACTAAAAGTGGCAAGAAACTTTCCTTGTACAGTGAAGTTTTTGACATGCCCGCTTCAAAGGAAACTTTGATAAAATTTGCACTATTCAAAGTTTGCGCGGAATCCTGCTAATTTAAAACTTGGAAACTTAATTAACATCGGACATGCTTATCACAGAAACCAGTTCTGTTCGCTTATAACAAACTACGGTTTTTAAATTTAAAAATGAAATTGAACTTTACCTTCGTTTCAAAATTTACTTTTAAAATAAGTTTTTTTTTTAACTAAAATTGAACTAGTTAAAGGATTATTTTTGGTGGTGAAGTTATTTTTTATTTTACGAGTAATTTGAATTTGGAAAAGTACTGATTGGTTAAAGAAAAAATATTAAAGCACTTACATATTAAAAACATATTTTACTACCTACAGACGTTGCAAAACATCTTTAATCAATCAATCAAAGTCGACTAAATAAAAAAAAATACTCACCAGCAAAAGTAAAAACAAGAAAAACCCTCCAAAAAGCGAAATCCATCGTCAAATAAAATCACAATAAAAATAACAGCGTACAGTTCACTAGAGTGCAATCACATTTTTACGTTAACGCGAAGTTGGCGAAGTTACGGAGCGCGGCGAGATGTGCGCTCTCCACCACGCTCGGCGGGAGACTGACGGTTCAACCATCCCCTACCAAAAGCAGTTCACGTTCACGTTATGTTTAATGAAGTGGTGGACGTTACGTATCGCATGGCCGGCTTTACGGTTGGGACAGATCTAATGCACTCCCCTGATTTCACGATTGAAAATGTTTGCCTCAAATACGTTGATGTTATGATTGGTTTCGGTTACATTGCTGCATTTGTGCGGATTTGTGATTGGATGTGCATTGGTAATTGGCAATGGATATAAATTGAGATCTGTTTTATTTTTTCTTCCTGATGAGGCGATTGGTTTGATTGGCGATGGCGTAATCTTATTTGTTTAGTTATGGATGTTTTTGTATCTATATAGTTTATTTCGTTCAGTATAATGTTATAAATGGCAGTTTTTATTAAATAAAACTGTTCCTTTATATGAGTTATTTATTGAAGTGTTAATCTGTGTAACTTTGTTATACATGGTTGTTTTTGTAATTTTTTGAAGTTTTCGAAAAAAAATATAACGGTTAATATTATTTGTTTATAACAAATTGTTAAGTTAATAAACAATTAAATTATTTATAAAAAAAAAAAAATTCTCTGTTATTCCATTGAAAAGGGTTAATGATGATTATTAAGAATAAAATAATTTCTTAACTAATTATTTAAACAATTGAAATATAAAAAAACGATTATAAAGAATAAAAAGAAATATTTAAGATTTTTTTTTTCTTTTTTAAATCATCATTTTACCTTTGCAATAAGATAGTAAAAAATATTTTTTTTTAAATCGCAAAATAGTCTATTTGTTTATAAACAATTTCTTAACAAATGACGTAACAATTTTTTTCCAATGTTAATTTCCAACAGGTCACTATGGAAGTCTTTGGGGGAGGCCTATGTTCAGCAGTGGACTTCTTTAGGCTGATAATGATGATGATGATGATGATGATGATGATGTTAATTACTACCTATATTAGATGCAAAAACAGCAATAATAAGATATTACCAAAAAAAAAATGTTTTGATAACATTTTTTAGAAATTTCATTTTTAGTCTATTTAAAAAAAATATAATTAACAAAATAATAAACTTTAATAAATTTTTTTTGCATAACTTTATTAAGTACCTAAGTAAGAAGAGCTCCACGAAGCGAAATATTTTTAGACTAATTTTTGAAACTTTTATGCCGTAATTTATAAAAACAGAGATTGGAAAAACATTAGTTAATTAACAATGGTGTAACTTTTTGAAAAGTTGTCAAAAAAAATATTTTTCGCCGTGGTTATTTTCGTTCAAGTGTCTAGATTACACCATAATTTATTCAAATTTTTAAATTGTTATTTAATATAAGAAATAAATTATTTTAGGTGACATACCGGCTTTTTAGACGACGCGCCTATGTCGTAACGCCCTCGCGGAGCGCTATTTCCAGCGTTAAATAAAAGTTATAAATAATATAGATAGAGTTCCGGGAGTAAGGACTTTTTTATTGGAAATTTCCTCCTCTTTCAGGATCTTTTTTCATAATTCCTTAAATATCATTATTTTAAAAGTTATTAACGAAAAACTAAATACCTTGTTTTTTTTTTTCTTATTTTGTTAATAACTATTGCAATTTTTTATGTGCTAATATGCCCTTAAAAACATTTTTCTAGACGTCATTCCGAATCGAATGAGGTATGGCACATATTTTTAGGACCTTTATTTCTATTTAACACGTTTTTTAACTTGTTGACTAGACTAATATGCGGTGCGATCTAAACGGCAAAGTGTTATTAAGTTTCCATTAGGAAATTCTCAGTAGCAGCTCGGAGTCTGGAAATGTGCCCGAAAACGGCAATAGGCTCGTCCTCTACAACGTGGGACTGATACATACCTTGCGAGATGTGGGTGTAGAAATGCACCTCTACCTAACCCTTCGGGGAATATAGGCATGAGGTTATATATGCATTCTTAAATACCTTAAACATGAAAGCACGTATGAAATGAACTACGAGATTTAACCGGTATTTGATATTCCTAAAAATATCTCGTGCATTTCGTTGCGGAGTAAATTGAGCTTCAGCCGCAGTTTGTTTTGTGATAGAGCAAGGGCTTCGATCGATAGAGCTTCTATCAATTCTGGGAGTGGAGATTTTCTTCAATATGTTTTTGGAAATATGGGCTATTACAGATAAGGATCTGCAAGCCTCGTCTATCGTTTAAGGCAAAGGTTAGTGAATTGTTGTTAAAGAATTTTTTAACAATAGTATACTCGTATTTGTATGTATTATAGTATGTAGGTAGGTATATATATTTATATATAAACTACATTTAAATATTTACTATTATAATTATTATCACATTTTATTCAATACTTCTATTCTTTTCTAAAAATGTATAACTTTGTGTACGTTTATAGATGGTGATAGATTTTTGGTGGACTTAGGCCTAAACCCTGTCAGGTGTAGAGGAGGCCCGTGTCCAGCAGTGGGACGTATATGGGCTGATGATGATGATCACGTTTATAGATTATTTTATTTGCGCAAATGCTATGTATCATTTCTGTATCACCCGAGTTTCGACTGGCAGAGAATGCCTTAGGCATTAATTCCACCTTTACAGTCACTGTATAAAGTGGAAATGGAAATAAATTACATATATCTTAGAAAAGGGTTGTAAGCAAGGGATTTTAATTTTTATTTAGTCGTTATAATTCTATTCCCAATTTTTATCTGGGGTCGGCGCAGTATGTTTTATCCTTCCAAACATCCCCATCAGCCGTCATGTCTTCAGTCAAACCTTTTTCTTTCATATCTTGTCTCAAGCACTCCATCCATTTTTTCTTTGTCCATCCTTCGACTTTTATGCTCATTGCTTTATTTAGTGTACTGTTTACTTTGAGATGGTCACTCTAGTTCTGGAGACCAGTGTATGGTGTGCGACAGGGAGGTCCCGGGTTCGATCTCGGGTTAGCGACAGCCATTAAGTTTCCCCATAGTAAGGTTTTTGTAGAAGCAGGAAAATACAAACTCCTCCTCATCCAAGTGCCTCTATGCCAAAATATATCTAAATAAGTCCAGTGGTAGAAGTATAATTTAACAGATAGAGTTACTTTCGCATTAGTAATATTAGAAAGTGCCTGAATTGTCTGTCGTAATTTATACTGAAGATTAATGGTTTATTCTCTCAAGAGTTACGAGATGTCATTTTTTTTTTTTTTTTTTTTTTTTTTTTTTATTCTGGCACGGCAAAGTGACTCCACTGTACCTGATGGTAAGCACAGTGGAGTCCAGAAAAATAATACCAACCAGCGAGAAACGATGGTCACCCGCTGGTCGACACAATCATGCCGGCCCGCACAAATGTCAAATGGAAAATTGTCTTTTAAGTTGTGTGGGTAAACAAATTGTATGTAATAATGTGAAATTATGTAAATATGTGTGATCAGTGATGGCCTCGAGGTTTAAGTGCGCGGTCGAGAATCTCGGCGGTCGTTGGTTCAAACACCAAGCACACACCTCTGACTTTTCGAAGTTATTTATGTATTCATAATGAATATCACTTACTTTAACGGTGAAGAAAAATTTCAGTGCAGGTTTCGCACACCTAAAAAAATCTTAGGAATTTCTTAGACGTGTAGTCCACCAACCCGCATTAGGCCAGCGTGGAGGACTAAGGCCTAACCCCTCTCAATTGTAGAGGAGGCCCGTGCCCAGCAGTGGGACGTATATGGGCTGATGGTTATGTGGGTACTAGAGATCACGGATACAATTCTCGGGACAGCCAAAAGTGTTATTGGGTTTGTCATTAAGAAATTCTCAATATTCGTAGTCTGGAAATATGGCCGCAAAACGAAAATAGACTCACAAATAAAAAGAAAGTAAACGATTTTTTCACTAGAATATACTATATACGAGTATAACAATAACACAATATAACTCTAAACCTCACGATGACAAGCCCTAATTATTCCAAAACACTTAGAAGTCAGACTAACTTTTTATTGTATAACGTTTTTATTTGTAAGACAAAGAACTCCAGTTCCATTCGAGAAAACGTAGTAGTGGATGTGGTTGTAGCATATTTATTAAATTATACTATGATTTTGTTATGGCTGAGTGGATAAGGGGTCGATCTCGAATTTGAGGCTCACATCTTTTGGAAGTTATATGATCATGGTACTTATTATTATATGGCATAGAAAATCATCATAATAAAAGCTGGGAACAGTTGTTATTCATAAGAAAAACGGGTGGCACTCCGGACAACGCGACAACAATACATGATACCAAACGTCTTACGCGTTTTCAATCAGGGTCACGTGTGTGACGCGAGTTCAACATTTTTATCCATCCAAAAAAAGTGCACAGCGCCGCTAAATAAGTTATCACGTCATAATTAAAAACAGTTTAGTGAATGGTAGTTTCAAGCAATCGCTTAGGTTCGGAAATTCCTATGGTCCATATATTATACCTCTTTTAATATAATGTTAAATAGGACTTTACACACATGATAAATAAACGATTATTTCATTTCATTTCAATGAGGGTTCTATTAGGGGCCTATTTTTTTATAATAGGATAGTCATCTTCTTTCTCATAACAGCCGTATTTAAGGTGTAAATCTGAGTCGACTTTTGCGAGATTTCTCGCCCAATGACATTCTTTTTAGACTACACTGCACCTATCAGTTACTAATGTAGTCTTTTTACTGTGATAGTATGAAATATATGTAAATGCTACCCTGTGTTTCGAGGTTCTGGGTATGATTCCAAAGTGGCGCAAAAATTACTGTTTTTTTATCTTTAAGATATTTTCAGAAGCAGCCCGGAATCTGGTGATATAGGTACTCGAAAACAGGCTTGCCCTTAAGGTAACTTAAAATACGAAATGGCGAAAGTGGTTGCAGAAATGCGTTTCTGTCTATTCTAGCAATGATACAACCGTAAGTGTGTATTATGTAACACATTTTTTGACAGCCCCGTGGCGCAGTTGGCTAGACACCAGCTTGCGAAACGAGAGGCCGCGGGTTCGGTCCCCGCACTGAGACAAACGTTTGTGTTATCCACAAATATTTGTTTCGGCTCTGGGTGTTTGTGAGATCGAAAAGTCTCTCGTAGTTTCTGATAGCCACGAGACAAGACTCGTATCTTAATGTAGGGTCAGAACTATATGTGACTGTTGGGTGTATTTATTTATTATTTTACATTTATATTGTTAGTAAGATCCATCTCCCGGGTTTCGTTCGAGAAATTACAGTACGAGCTCCGGCATTGTATATTCCTTCCCCCCGGGTTGTAGGGATCATCTTTATAACTCCCGGCTGAGATATTTTGTAGCGATTCCCCTACTTAAGTTGAATTGTCGCAAAGTGAGTATTTGCATATTTTATTAAAGCAGTTTTTTAGAATTCACTTAACTCGCATAATTAGCGACGGGCTCACGGAAATTGCTTTGGGAATGTTTTGTATTAAAGGTCGTGGATTAGACTGCGCCCGGAGGATAAGGGGATTTCATTATCAGCTATTCTGAGCGTTTGTGTGCTCCTGTTGATGTTTAGCCCGTGTCTGTTGTTGCAGTATTTTTTTATATTGTTCATTTTAATGTATGGTGCTGTTACTATATATCTAACGGAGGGTCTTGAGCGTTATTGTTTTTTTTTAAATAGTGACAGTAAAACTTCTGGAGGTAATTTCAAAACTTAGTACAGAGCTCCGTTCGGTCCGGCGTTCCGAGCGAGAATGACTCATCTTGGGGATGCGACGACGCTTTGACATATCATCATCATCAGCCCATATACGTCCCACTGCTGGGCACGGGCCTCCTCTACCACTGAGAGGGTTTAGGCCTTAGTCCACCACGCTGGCCTAGTGCGGGTTGGCGGACTACACACCTAAGAAATTCCTAAGAACTTTTTAGGCGTGCAGGTTTCATCACGATGTTTTCCTTCACCGTTCAAGTACGTGATAATTCATAGTGAATACACACACATAACTTCGAAAAGTCAGAGGTGTGTGCCTGGGGTTTGAACCCGCGACCGTCGAAATTCTCGACCGACTAAACCTCAAGGCCATCACGACATTGACATATCATTGTGTTGAATAGCCCATTACAGAGTACAAGACCTCTCTACTACAGGGAATTAAGGTATAGTACACTAAGCTACTAAAGATTGGCAGAAACAAAAAAAATGGACATTTGTTATAGTAAGCAGTGATAGCCTCGCGGTTTAGGCGCGCGGTCGAGAATTTCGGCGGTCGCAGGTTCAAACCCCGGGCACACACCTCTGACTTTTCGAAGTTATGTGTGTATTCACAATGAATTATCACTTGCTTTAACGGTGAAGGAAAACATCGTGATAAAATCTGCACACCTAAAAGTTCTTAGGAATTTCTTAGGTGTGTAGTCCGCCAACCCGCACTAGGCCAGCGTGGTGGACTAAGGCCTAAACCCTCGCAGTTGAAGAGTAGGCCCGTGCCCAGCAGTGGGACGTATATGGGCTGATGATGAATGATGAATGAATAAATAAATAAATAAATAAATAAATACACCCAACAGTCACATACATAGTTCTGACCCCACACTAGGATACAAGTCCTGTGTCGTGGGTATCAGAGACTACGAGAGACTTTTCGGTCTCACAAACACCCAGACCCGAAACAAATATTTGTGGATCACACAAACATTTGTCTCGGTGCGGGGATCGAACCCGCGGCCTCTCGTTTCGCAAGCTGGTGTCTAGCCATCTGCGCCACGAATGAATTTGTTATAGTTACATACAAACATACCCTCACTCTTGTATTTCCGAAGGTGTAAACAGAGGTGCATTTCGGCACCCACATTTCGCCAGTTATGTACCAGTCCCACGTAATAGGGAGCGAGTCTATTGCTGTTTTTCGGGCACATTCCGGACTCCGTTCTGCTGCTGAGAATTTCCTAATGGAAAAACCCAAGAACACTTCGTTCGACCCGGGACCTCTAGATCGCACCCTTGTGACGCGAAACCACGGGAAAGTCTTCTCATGGCCTTTTAAAGATATTTTCCTTCACGGTATAAGTGGTTATACATATACATACGCTCTTACGCCTATATATTTAAAGGATTAGGTAAAGGCACTTCTGCAGTCACGTTCCGTCTTTTGTTTTTTTAAGTTCCAGTGATGCTATTGAGACAATCCTAATGGAAACACCCTCTAACATATGTACCGCGAGACACAGCAAGACTAACCATTTAATGTATACATATATTGCAGTTTTCTATTCTATATAAATCGGTATCGTAATGACGTCATAGAGTTACTTTAAGCTAAAGATTCAGCCCGCTTGAAGTGCGTCCATCGATCAATATAGCTTTAGGAATTTTCCAATATCGTCTGCTTTCGCAGCCAGAATATAAGTCACAGGCATACTCACGCTTTTAGCCTAAAGGATGAGGCAAAGGCTGTAATCTCAATTTAGCCGACAAAGTGACAGCCCCGTGGCGTAGTTGGCTAGAGACCGGCTTGTGAAGCGAGAGGCCGCGGGTTTGGTTCACGCACCGAGACAAATGTTTGTGTGATCTAAAGTTCAAAGTCAAAGTCAAAATATCTTTATTCAAATAGACTTTTACAAGTTCTTTTGAATCGTCAATTTTACACTTCTTATTTTTTTTTTAAACTATTGCCGCTTCGAAACGTGTTATAGCTGTGGAGAAGAAACGGCAAGAAACTCCCTCAGCAACACGACATGTCATTTTATTTCTTTAAAAAATAGCTAAGTATATATGTCTTTTTTTTCATTACATTATTAAAATATTACATTATAAATATCATAACGATACAAACTGTAGCAATAAAACAAAACTCCGATCAATTTACTTACTCCCAGGGCTTATTATCTTCAATAAAATCTGAAACTTTATTGTATGCTTTTTGGTCAAGCTTATATTTAATTGATTTCTTAAACTTTGTCAAGGGAAGCTCCCTAATAGCCTTCGGAAGTTTGTTATAGAAGCGTATACATCCACAAATATTTGTTTCGGGTCTGGGTGTTTGTGGGACCGAAAAGTCTCTCGTAGTTTCTGATACCCACGACACAGGACTTATATCCTTGTTTGGGGTCAGAACTATGTATTTGACTGTTGGGTGTATTTATTATTATATATATAAATAGGTAGGGTAAGATAGGTACATACTATCTCACGCTTATATCGATTAAGTGACAGTCAAAGATGTTTTTAAAACGAACATGTCGACAATTGATAAAGTGTCGTAAGCTAGGTTGTAATCATTTACTGGACCTATTTTCTGACTCCGTGCATGTATTGTACTAAGAATCTCCTGATGGAAAACCCATGTACTTTGCCGAACCCGTGAATATTGAACCACATACATATGTATATGTGCCGCAGGATCAAAAACCAGCCATTTTTATTTTGTACGTATCTTCCGTTTACACATAAGAAACGATTACTACAAACCAGGGTATTTATTTGTTTATTTACAGCTTTATTGTATGTACAATTAAGATAAAAACTATGGAGTACAGTAGACTAATTAAGTACAAAAGGCAGTCTTTTCGCACAAGACGATCTCTTACAGACAACCTAGGATATATATGTAGAAAGAGAAATGAAAGGTAGTCGTAAGTGCACAACTTTATAACTTTCTGAATCATTAAAAAAACTTTCAACTTCACTAAGCTATCTTTCTTATATTATTTCGAAGAATGTTATGCACGCCTTACGTGTCATGTACCTATACCAGACATAGTGCCTAAGCAAATATTCATCACCATCAGCCCAAATACGTCCTACTGCTGGGCACGGGCCTCCTCTACGACTGAGAGGGTTTTAGGCCTTAGTCCACCACGCTGGCCTAGTGCGGGTTGGCGGATTACACATCTAAGAAATTCCTAAGAACTTCTTAGGTGTGCAGGTTTTATCACGATGTTTTCCTTCACCATTAAAGCAAGTGATAATTCATTGTGAATACACACATAACTTCGAAAAGTCAGAGGTGTGTGCCTGGGGTTTGAACCTGCGACCGTCCAAATTCTCGCCCGCGCGCCTAAACCTCGAGGCCATCACAAGCAAATATTACTAAGCTATAAATGTATTAATATATGTGATGTAGTCAGCCTAAATAAATAAATAAACTTTCAATAAATTCTAACTACCATCGATATTCCTATATCTTGTCTGTCACACTTTCGTGTTCCGAACACTGTTCTGTTACGTAACAGTTCACGTTCCCCGAGGCGCAACTTTCCGCCATAAACAAGTACTTGTATGCGATATAATGATCCGACCTTTAGATCGGTCTACCTTTTAAAACATATTTTCTTAAACTAAAAGTATTTGTTGTTTTTTTTTGGAGTGAGTATTGATGGCCTAAATTCTCGATCAGGTACCTAAACGACTTTTCGAAGGTATGCGTGTATTCATTATTAATAATAACGTAAGCATTCTGAGGAAACCTGCACACCAGGCCAGCGTGGTGGAGTAAGACCTAAACGCTCTCAGTTCATCACTACTTAACATCTTATTTAAACATTCATCATCATCAGCAGCCCATATACGTCCCACTACTGGGCACGGGCCTCCTCTACAACTGAGAGGGTTTAGGCCTTAGTCCACCACGCTGGCCTAGTGCGGTTTGGTGGACTACACACCTAAGAATATCCTGAGAGCTTTCAAGTGTGCAGGTTTCCACCTTCACCGTTAAAGTAAGTGATAATTCATTGTGAATACACACATAACTACGAAAAGTCATAGTCATAGTAAAGCCTTGGTTATGTTTGTAAAATATGAATATATCTCCAGCAAAATATTCTCCCTTCGAAGCATAAAATTTAATAAATTTACAAACAACTTGATACGATGGCTTCGTATATGCCAGTTTTAGTGCAAAGACAACCGGGTGTGGACTAATTCCGCCGTGTTGGTACCAGATGGCGCTGCAAGGCGGCCATTACTGTATGTCATCTCGGTAACTGAGTAGGGATGCGCCACGTCGATTGACAACGTGACATTGTAGAGTTTTATCGATGGTTTACAGTTTCATGATTACCAGCCAGATGGTCAGATGACATAGTCTATGTAGCCGGATAGCTCTGGCTGAGAGTAGCCCAGGACCGAGAGAGATGGCGAGCATTGGGGGAGGCCTATACCCAGCAGTGGGTGCATGTGGGCTGAGAGAAGAAGAGAAGATATTATCATCAGGCACGAACCTCATCTACAACTGAGAGGGTTTAGGCTTTAGTCCACTAGTGCGGGTTGGTGGACTACACACCGAAGAAATTTCTAATTTTTAAGTTCCTTCACCTTAAAAGTCAGTGATAATTCATTGTGTATACACACATAACTTCGAAAAGTCAGTGGTATGTGCCTGGAGTTTAAACCTGCGACCGCCGACATTCTCGACCGCGCGCCTAAACTTCAAGGCCATTACTAAAAATAGTTATAATATGATAATTAAAACCACTAGATACAATTAATAAAAACCTTTACATAATATCACCTAAACTGCTTAAACTAATATATTTGAAAATATTTTTTTGTCGATAAATCCCATTGGCATCACTACAAAAGTGCTTGCTGTCTAAAAGCTATTAGCAGTTGCCGACGGAAAGCGCACCTGTGACTCATTTCCTACAGAGAGATTACCTTCAAGGCATTAACTCGGCTTTTACTGTACATGTACGCATAATTATAGGATCACTTAATGGCATTACATATTGAGATTTTCTTAAGTACTTCAATTGATGCTTGATAAATTCCATTAATGTTTTCTATCGTTGTTCCTTGATCCAATTAATTTACAAGAAGATATGTAACTCTTTAGCAGGCTTTCTAGTGAGTGGAAGGAATGTACCGATGTATTTTTATATGGAAAAATTACAATATAGGCCCTGATGGTAAGGAAGTTGCTGTGAAAGGAGGTCATGATTGATCACATCTCTCGTTATGTGGAACATTCATATCGGCCTTCTAAAATGCATTCTAACCACGATTAAGGAATCCAGGATAACAGAAAGAAGGAATAACTTCGACTGGTAGTGAATTCCACAAGTTTGTGGTGGGGCAATTGCGAACTTTTTGGTTAGATTTGACAGCCCCGTGGCGCAGATGGTTAGACACCAGCTTGCGAAACGAGAGGCCGCGGGTTCGATCCCCGCACCGAGACAAATGTTTGTGTGATCCACAAATATTTGTTTCGGGTCTGGGTGTTTGTGAGACCGAAAAGTCTCTCGTAGTCTCTGATACCCACGACACAGGACTTGTATCCTAGTGTGGGGTCAGAACTATGTATGTGACTGTTGGGTGTATTTATTTAAAAAAAAAAAAAAAAGGTCCCGGACGATGACTACAAATTTAAAAGTTCTGTTGTGGAAAAGAGAGGATGCGATAATCAGGCGTAGAAATGAAACATGGTCACCAAATTTTCAGAGTCTATATTATTGTTACAAAAAAAAAGTGACGGTGAATAACAAACTTGCATCTCAGCCAGGTTGGCTTCTATTCAAAAAGGTTGTGAATTCTCTCGCATCGGCTACTTGCGACGCGAGGTACACAACTTCGCTTGTGGTGCGAGGGATTAGCGAATATACAATAAAAAAGGACTCACAAATTAAAACTTAGTTATCTATCACCAAATCTTCACCAGGGTTGTTTATGATAATAACTCGCAAAAGTGATCGCATTGAATCCAATAGTATATAGTGTAGCCCATATGTGTTAATAGATAAGGAACTGCCTCAGACCAATTAAGACAATTATAGCAATCTATTGACAAAAGTTAGAGAATTAAAATATATAATGATACTCGAAGAATTTTAGAAAGAATAAAAGTATTTGCGTCAATTTTACGAGATTGTATCTCGGTAGGCGCATTCAAATCTTAGGCATGATTTTGAATCAATTATTTAGCACTTAAACGACGAAGGAAGACGTCTTAAGAAAATTTTGAAATTATTAAGACTGTTCTAGTCAAAATTTCCGTTGGTGTAGTTATAACTAGATGCATAAGCTTATCCCAGAATGTTACTTACATACGTCACAGCAGGTACACATATCTGCATATTATGTTTGTTCCCTGTTACTCATTCTCTTTACTTACGCCGTATCCAGTTCTTGTTAAAAACAATCTGCCATGTTCTAGATTTATACAGCGTTCTACTAAAGTCCGGCAGAGTGCGAACTTTTATGTCTAAGGAAAGTTTAAATTTATTCCCGCTCAGCGTAAATTTCTAGTGTTTGAAAATGTACAAAGGACGCTTCGAGGATGCTACCTTTGGCATTTGTTTTCAGTGTAACTTTTACCCAACGCTTTTTATTTTAATGCAGGTCGGGTCTGAATGCAATTTGTTTCGCTGTAACAAGGGAGAGATTTCTTTTGTTTTTTTGGTTCTGCGTTAAATAAATTTGACTGCTTTGTTGGAATTTTAATGCCGCTTGCAATTTAAAGATTCTGGGTTTGGTTCTCGGGTCGGACAGTAGCAGCATGGAGTGTGAAAATTTGCCTCATACAGCAATAGGCAGGTTCCCTATTTCGAGGATATACACGTGGCAAAATGTAGGTGTAGAAATATACTTCTTGGGGTGCAGGAGTGAGTTTATGCTGGTAATGTACCAATAATAATTATTGGTACATTACCAGTATATGTTTAAAAAAATAATCCCAGTGCTTATGTTAGTATTAGTTCTCCCAAACTAAACTGTGAAAGACTTGAAAACCTTAAACGCTTATTTATAGATGAGGCCCGTGCCTAGAAGTGGGAAGTATACTATCACTTAATAAATAAATAAATACACCCAATAGTCACATACATAGTTCTGACCCCACACTAGGATACAAGTCCTGTGTCGTGGGTATCAGAGACTACGAGAGACTTTTCGGTCTCACAAACACCCAGACCCGAAACAAATATTTGTGGATCACACAAACATTTGTCTCGGTGCGGGGATCGAACCTGCGGCCTCTCGTTCGCAAGCTGGTGTCTAGCCATCTGCGCCACGGGGCTGTCGGACTTATCATTTTATTTTATTTCATTTTTTTAGGGAAACACATAGTAACATATTTTTTTAGATATTTAACTATTTCATTACATACATTACTTAAAAACTATTATAATGTTTTCGCTTATGAATATCTATAGCACAACCTGCATAAAAGCTTGACAAGAAGAAAAAAAAGCAATAATATTTGAATCACAGAACAGTTGAATAAGACTACAAAGGAAATATCAGCATGCCAAACGTGGTGAATCTACGATTAGACCATCATTATGTTTTGAAACGGCCTCTTCTTAGTTAATCGGGTTGCGTGTAATATCAAGACTTTTATAAATGTGTGTCAACCAATAGCAGCCCTTCATTTTTGTTTGAAATTTTTACCATTGGTCGTGTGATCGTAGTAGAATAAATAGGTATGCTACTATACTATACTGCGCTCATAAAACATTCGTAAAACTTGCGAAATATTACGAGCCGTCGCAAACTCCGAGTTTGCAGTCCATTCATGGTATATTTTCTTTGACAACTTACTGAATGGGAAGCAACTTGTTCGTAAGACGAGTAAATTCGGTGTTACAACTTTGTAACGTTGTTTTACTGTTTGATTTATATTAGTGTACCTGTTGTGTGCTTAATGCCTGTATACCTGAAAGTCTACACCTTTAGGTACCTCTCTACCTACGTAGAGGTGTGTCTATAATCACGCTTCGTCTGGTTTCATCGTCGGTCCATATACATCCTATTGTTTGGCTCGGCCAACAACGGCTCTACAACTGAGAGGGTTTAGGCCTTAGTCTACCACGCTGGCCTAGTGCGGGTTGGCGGACTACACACCTAAGAAATTCCTATAACCTTTTAGGTGTGCAGGTTTCATTACAATGTTTTTCTTCACCGTTAAAGTACGTGTTAATTTATTGTGAATACACACATAACTTCGAAAAGTCAGAGGTGTGCCTGGTGTTTGAACCCGCGACTGTCGAGATTCTCGACCGCATGCCTAAACCTCGAGGCCATCACGAATTCGTCTGGTTTAAGTTCCACGAAATAAGGGCGAGCCTTTTGCTGTTTTCGAGGTATTTTTCAATACTCCTTGCTACTTACTACACAAATTTTACTAAATTTCCTATTCCTGGGAATCGAACACGCGCACAACTAATGCTGAGTAAGCAATGAAATTGTCTGTAATTTTTGTAAGTTTTTTCCTATTTTTCGGAGTACATTAAATAAATAAATACACCCAACAGTCACATACATAGTTCTGAACCCACATTAGGATACAAGTCCTATGTCGTGGGTATCAGAAACTACGAGAGACTTTCCGGTCTCACAACACCCAGACCAGAAACAAATATTTAGGTATGGATCACATAAACATTAGTCTCGGTGCAGGGATTGAACCCGCAGCCTTAAACGGCGCCACGGGAATGTCGAAAAAAGCAAAAACGACTGTGTGATGTAATAGGCAGAAAATACAGACGCTTAAGAACTTTATATACGCCTAAGAGTTTTTGATAAAGACAAAACCTATAATTCAACTAATACTGTTAAAACAATATTCTGATAACCACTGATGCTAAAAGCATGTGACGACATCAATAGTTACGTCACAATTTATCAACACAACTCTTTGCTCGCCTATACCTAATTATATCTAAAATAGAGCACCGTTCCGACATCATTTTACATCAAATACAAGCAAAACATTCTAGAATATTCCGGGCTCAAAAAATTTCAATATCTTTAAAAGGATTCGGCGATTCAACGGTTCGTGAGTGACTCTCCAAATAAGAGGGACGGTTATAAGATTTTACGCGGCACGAGTACCATATTTAAAAGGGGGCCCTATTGTTTCTTCTAACGATATACCGAAGGGTCTGTGAGCATTTGATAGGTTGAAAGCCTTATTATCATCTTGATAGATTTTATAGTAATTTATTTAATAGTATCGAATAAAATGAAATCATCATTATCAGCCCATATACGTCCCACTGCTGGGCCAGGGCCTCTCCTACAACTGAGAGGGTTTTAGGCAGTGACCCCGACATACACTTTCCTTTTCCCGAGGGTCGGCACAAACAGAGCCCTAAACAACTTCACCCTCAAAAGAAAGAGTATCTTGTAGTCACCAGCATACAAGCCCATGTGTGTATATAATATAATATAGATAATATATTAAAAATATAATTATATAAGGGTGAGGGGAGGGGGTAGCCGGAGCTGGAGGCACTTTAATAAATACGATATATATATTCTATATATATATATATATATATATATATATATAGAATCTGCCGACCCGGCGAACGGATTTCCACCAAATTTGGCAGGGATGTTGGGGAGGGTGAGGGCTAACTGGAGGCACAAAGTTTGGGCGTGGAGGCAGTCCAGGAGCCACGCCGC
This sequence comes from Hemaris fuciformis, assembly GCA_907164795.1. Lineage (NCBI taxonomy): Eukaryota > Metazoa > Arthropoda > Insecta > Lepidoptera > Sphingidae > Hemaris > Hemaris fuciformis. Next base: position 7,340,162 of record OU015454.1, read on the forward strand.
CAAAGGTCAAAGTTTGTTTCGGACACTTTCACTCACTTATCGGTCTTTAAAATGGTCTTACTTGTATCCGATCTTCCTGGTTGAAGTGCTCACACCCTCTCTAGAATTGAACTCATCTAGCAATAGGACTTAGATGTACAGATGTGAGCAAACTTATTCTTTCCCATTGAGAATATTTTCTTTACATTTTTCTACGTACATCAAATAAAACAGAAACTCTCACCGAGACGTATGAAATCACAGACCAATCAACGAAAACAATCCCCAGGTAAGGTAGTATATTCGTTTCATAGTTCATACATATTTCACTGTTTAGAAGTCTCGGTAATGTCGCTGGTTTTGATATTAAAAATACCTGTCGGAGCAGGAGAGGCTTCAAAGTGTCTTTAAGATGTGTGACGTCACATTGCCGACGTCACAATTGTTGGTTTATAGTGATAACTCATACTATTAGTAAACTTTCACAATTACTGACGAGGCAGATAACTAGAAACTATCACATACCTACATATACGCCTATAATCCTCAAAGGGGTAGACAGAGGTGCATTTCTGCACCCATATTTCGCCACTATGTATCATTCCCACGTAATAGGGGGCGACTCCGAGCTGTTACTGAGAATTTCTTAATAGACAAACTTAATAACACTTAAACTATCAGTGTTTGAGAAACTGTGTACTCGTATATTGTGTAAGATCTATGATAAAAATACCGGCTATTAGAACGGTAAATACAACCAACAGACACTAAGAGTCATGACATTCAAATATAAGTTATGAGGTTTTGGTATCATAATTTCGGGAAAATTTGTGACGTCGTAAATTGCTACATATATTATTTTACAGACATTGTGTCATATTAGCTCGAGGCATCTTGTATCGTAAGCTGGTCTTTAATCTATTAATCCACGGAGTTCGTCCGTCTTAGTGAAATCTCTTAAACATATGACTACACTACTATTTCGAATAACAAACAAAACTGATTATTTGAAAAGGTATTGTATAGATAAAATCAATTATAATTTTGTGGAGCTAAAGTTTGTTTTCTGTTTTTTAAAGTGACTTTCGCTCTAGATATGCAGGTGATGTTCTCGATGCGAGACTTTGTTGTAGCAAATACATTGCCGAGGATGAGTTTGGTAAAGTAAACACCAAATACTCAGAATATGCCATCTTATCAACAGTTAAGATCTATATCAGATATACATATGTATATAAATAATAATAAATAATAATAATAAATAAAATACACCCAACAGTCACATACATAGTACTGATCCCACACTAAGATAAATAAATAAATAAATAAATTATAGGATACAAGTCCTGTGTCGTGGGTATCAGAGACTACGAGAGACTTTTCGGTCTCACAAACACCCAGACCCGAAACAAATATTTGTGGATCACACAAACATTTGTCTCGGTGTGGGGATCGAACCCGCGGCCTCTCGTTTCGCAAGCTGGTGTCTAGCCAACTGCGCCAAGGGGCTGTCAATAAATATTTGCCTTTTATCGTTTTTCGGGCACATAAATTCTCCATGCTGCGACTAAGAATTTCCTAAGGTAAATAGTACTAAAATGTAGAACCCAGGTCCTTTAGATCGCACGATACAAACTTGTACCACCTTGAGGCAGTCCTAATTATTTCGCCTAGCGAAAGATGATTATAGATGTTTCTGGCCATTCGACACTATTTGGACTGCACCAGTTTTCTTTACTTTACTGAGCCAGAATAAAAATAAGTCATGATTAGATATTGTCAGGTTAGAATGCAGGTTAACCAATGCGAATGCTAAACTGGAGTAGGAGAGAAAACAAAAAAAAAAAAGATGCAGAAATAAAAGGAAACAAGGTAAACACCGATTCGTATTTTATATCGGATTTATTGGCCCACTGAGGCTTTGCACTCGTCGTTGAGTGTTGCCAGCTTAATGTATGGAAATTACAGTAATTTTATTGTATAGAATTAAGTTTATTTGCAAACCTGCTGTGTATCAATACTGCATCTCCTGAGGTTTGACTGGCAGAGACTGCCTTAGGCATTAAGTCACTTTACAATCACTATATAAAGTGTAAATAAATAAATGAATTACGGCAAATTCTGTCACCCCCACCGCAAAAGCCAGTGACTCGGATATGAGATTCGCTTCTTAATTATAAATTAGAGCACAATGCAGATCAAATATAAGCTCAAGGGTAAATACATGGCAAGATAAGAATTAAAAAATCCAACACGGGTAAACCTCCTCACGATGTTTTCCTTCACCGTTACTATAAGTTGATAATTAATTGCGAATTCATATATTTTTCGAATTTGGATCAACGTACATACATACATAAACTCACGCCTGTATTCCCCAAAGGGGTAGGCAGATGTGCATTTCTGCACCCACATTTCGCCAAGTATGTATCAGTCCCACGTAATAGGGGGCGAGCCTATTGCCGTTTATCTGGCACATTGCCAGACTCCGTGCTGTTACCGAGAATTTTCTAATGGAAAAACCCAATAACACTTTTCCCGACCCGGGAATCGAACCCAGGACCTCTAGATCGCACGGCATATACTTGTACCGTGAGACCACGAGGCAGTCGTCAACGTAGTTGTACGAAAATTATCGAAAAATATTAACGTGAAAGGAAACCGTTTCGCCCAGCAACACCGAACACGCACGGGGGAAAAATTGAAATGAATAAAAGATGAGGTGCGAGAGACGATCTGGGACGGCCGATACAGCCCCGTGGTTTGATAGTGTGGCATTGTTGGGAATCTTTTACTGCCGAAACAACTTGGTGACGTTTGTGTCGATACGTTTGTGGACAGCCCCGTGGCGCAGATGGCTAGACACCAGCTTGCGAAACGAGAGGCCGCGGGTTCGATCCCCGCACCGAGACAAATGTTTGTGTGATCCACAAATATTTGTTTCGGGTCTGGGTGTTTGTGAGACCGAAAAGTCTCTCGTAGTCTCTGATACTCACGACACAGGACTTGTATCCTAGTGTGGGGTCAGAACTATGTATGTGACTGTGGGTGTATTATTATATATTGTTAGAAACTAAAAACTTAATTATTCAAATCTTTTAAAAATGACTGTTATTGCCGTAACTATAGTAACCAAATAATAAGACGCGTAAAAACTTAAGGGACGATCAAGAAAAAATAGACGATCTGTGTCGTTTTCCCGCGCTTGCTCTATAGTCGCCAATGCAGTCTTGCCACCCACACCAACTTATTTCTGACACGGCCTCTCCTGACGGGGCTACGTCCTCGAAGCCCTTTTTAGGCCCGTGAAGCCCTTAGCCGGACATCGTCAATGGCCCGGGTATATTACCTCCCTGGGCTACTGGTTCGTTGTCATGGTCCTCCGCCCCATCGGTGAACACACACTACACCAGAGACAAAGTACCTTGCTACATTATTTAACAACACTCGTATAGACTCGGATAGTAGATAACATGTTAGATCCATCATATGATTAGGACTAGGAATAGGATTCTCACAGGTCTGTTCCCACGCAACCAGACGCCCATGTTCGCTTGCACAGGTCTTACACCAGTCTTTTGTAAGTCACCCCAGAAAACCAGGTAGGCGTTAGGATTTACACAGGTCTTTTCCTACGCAACCAGACGCCCATGTTCGCTTGCACAGGTCTTACGCCAGTCTTTTGTAAGTCACCCCAGAAACCTAGGTAGGCGTTAGGATTTACACAGGTCTTTTCCCACGCAACCAGACGCCCATGTTTCGTTTGTACAGGTCTTACACCAGTCTTTTGTAGGTCACCCCAGATACCTAGGTGGGTTAGGCTTTACACAGGTCTTTTGTCGGCGGCGCAACCAACGCAACCCGATACCTTCCCATGTGTCAGGGTCAACCCAATACCATGCGCACACAGGTTTTACGTGGGTCTCTTCCACTGAGCACATCTCCCATGACGTCAAAGCCAATACACACACTCACAAGCTAATTAAAAAAAACTAAAACTGAATCATCTGCGTACACAAATAATTAAAACATCGGTATGACATCTTAAAAATGCAGCTCAAACGGGCGTCTATTTGCCCTTCCACAACATCGTGTATGAAGCATCAGTATGCTATACTTCAGTAAGTAATAATAATAATCACCATCATCATCACCATCCTCACCATTGAGACGGTATCAGTAAGTAAAGTGGTATTAAAATATCGAGAACAGGTTTACTAGTCAAACGGGTACTAACCTCAAAAATTGTCTCGCTTGTACATTGCCAGGGTTAGAGGCCTTTATTAATGCTTTAATTTTATACGCGCTTGGCCTATTCTGACCATTGCTCATAGCCCTTCTCATCATTACACTGATTAGCAATACGCACGTGCGTATATTGTCGATCACATGGTCGACCTCATCGCACCAAACATAAAAATCATTTAAAGACGGATCAAAAGTTGAAATATAAATGTTGTTAGATCTTACCGGGTTCGAAGTACTTATATGTCTTACGAATTGTACTAATGCAGTCGTACGGAGTTTGTGACACTGATGACTTGTGGCAGGAGTTAAAGGGATAGTCGAGCTCCTTGTAGGTGTGGGGGCCACACAGGGCACCACAACGCCACTATCCGTCAGCGGTAGTCCGCCAACGACACTCGTTGCGCTTGACCTGGAACTTATATCCTCATTAGTATGGCGTGGATCTTGTATCCCACTTCTGATGTTAGAAACTAAAAACTTAATTATTCAAATCTTTTAAAAATGACTGTTATTGCCGTAACTATAGTAACCAAATAATAAGACGCGTAAAAACTTAAGGGACGATCAAGAAAAAATAGACGATCTGTGTCGTTTTCCCGCGCTTGCTCTATAGTCGCCAATGCAGTCTTGCCACCCACACCAACTTATTTCTGACAATATTATTATTAATTTTGTGAGGTTCATTCGGCGGTTATTTGAATTTGGAATTTCGTGTTTTCTTTTTCTTTATTTGATACTTTTCGGTTTGGATACATTGGTGTATTTATGAGTTTTAGAATACGAGTAAAATGTGTAGGTATGTTTTACTTCACATAAATCGGCTGGATTGTATTTTAAGTTGCATGTACAAGGGCGAGACTAATGACGTTTTTAATCATATTTGACATTTGCTGTTACTCAGATTTTCATGAAGGAAAAATTAATTTACCGGACAAGCATTTTGAAATAATATGAATGGACCATTTCCATCTGGATAGCCACTATGTCACATAATTGTAATTTTTAAATTTTTACTCTTTTTGAAGTTATACTTCTTTTGGCGCGTTAGGGAAAAATGATGAGAGTGATTTTTTACGATGCGCGCGCACACCGACACCAAAAAGTTATTCAGAAAAAGTTTGTTTTAAATTTTAAGAATGTAGAATAGTGACAGTAGTAGTTTTTTTGAAGTTATTACGATGCGCGCGCACACTGTCATGAAAAACCGACACCATGAAGTTATTAAAATATTATTTTATAATATATTATTATATTATTTAAGAAAATATATATTTATCTATGAAGTATAACTTCTAACGCGTGTACATAAGTACACACACACACTTTTTTTTATTTATATGGTAAATAAACAGAACAATTACAGTTGAAAATATAAAGTTATAAATAATTCATAACACAAAACAATTTTCACTTAAAGTTAACATGTGTTAACTTTTGTACATAGGAAGGAGTGATTTATAACTAATAAATAAAGATAAATTGGATACCTAATAAAAAAAGGAAGTTACGAAATTATTTACACAATATCACCTATATTGAGTATATTGTTATCCGTCCGAATAGTGTGACCTACATAAGATGTTTAACCCAACATAGCGACCCACGCATATCACATTCCGTGATCAGCCTGTGTATCCGACTACAAACCGATAATTTGGTTGACTAGTTATAGTCAGTCGGAACCTTTTCTTACCTACCTTCTTCTTAGATAACACAACACTTAATGATCCAGTACCGTCACTTTACAAGCTAAAATAAAAAAGTGTATTTTTTTAATTAATTATGAAGGATTAAAATCAGGTTTAATAAAGTGTTAAACTTTTCATAAGTTTCTCTCAGTAAAATATTCTTAGGTTATATTTACGAGGATCGTGCAAAGAGAAGCGAAACTAATTTTAATTAACAACAATTTAAGATATTTATAACGAGTTTTGCTAAAATCTTATAAAACATAATGTTAGCTATCTTCTTACAATAAGTATTGGAAACATTGTATAAATATCTAAGGAATATGCAATAGTATTTACTCTTAATTTGTAAATATGAATAACTGATTCATCATCATCATCAGCTCATATACATAAGTCCCACTGCAGCTGCTGATAGATAGAAATTCTCAGTAGCAGTGGAAATGTGCCCGTAAAACGGCAATAGGCCCCTATTATGTGGGAATTATGAATACCTGGCGAAATTTGGGTGTAGTAATGCACCTTTGCTAACCCCTTCGAGGAATACAGGCGTGAGGTTATGTATGTCTGTATGTAAATAAAAACAATAACACTGTTCCCGGGACCTTGCGAATGCATACCGAATATTACACCTCAACTCATTATATTATTAGTATGTATGTAGTTTGAAAAAAATATTAAAATAGTGCCTACCTGACTATTTCAAAATGGAAAAGAACACAAGGCTATGATTTCCTATCTCATAGTGCGTTTTTAAAATAACCAAAAATATTTTATGAGGTTTTACAGATATACAAAACATCTTTGCACATTTTTGTAATATACTTCGACAGCCCCGTGGCGCAGTTGGCTAGACACCAGCTTGCGAAACGAGAGGCCGCGGGTTCGATCCCCGCACCGAGACAAATGTTTGTGTGATCGACAAATATTTGTTTCGGGTCTGGGTGTTTGTGAGACCGAAAAGTCTCTCGTAGTTTCTGATATCCACGACACAGGACTTGTATCCTAGTGTGGGGACAGAACTATGTATGTGACTGTTGGGTGTATTTATTTATTTACTATTATTTATCATAGACAAAGCTTGCGAGAAACGTCAATATATCCAAACACAATCACACTCAATAAACTTTATCAATAGTCGTATCGTGTACTGGCTCAAATTCATTGTGCCAGTGTCGGTATTGATAAAATAATTTCGTTTAGAACAATGGGTTGGGATGGAAATTTATTACTCCGTTACAATCTCCATTGTCGGACCCCGAAAAGCCTCTTTGCCGGCTCGTTTATTCCTTACACAATTGTGTGTGTGCTACCCTAGTAATGAATTAACTGGAATATATTTAGCAAAGGTTGTGTTTGGAATATATGTTCCAGTTTGAATGATATTATTTGAATTTAGAACTAGGAGCGATTTTGTTTATTCAATTTATTATTTTAAGTTTCGAATATAATAAGGTACGATGGGACTGACATGTATGGTGTCATGTAAAAGTCCCCTTTTTTTATTAAATATAAAAAAAAGTTTCGAATATTTTAAATCTAAGGCTATGACTTAATTAGGTGATATTTACATCTCGGGGTTTGAGGTAAAAGTATGTGTATCTAAAAGGTCTAAGGAAGTTCTTAGGTGTGTAGTCCGTCAACCCGCAATAGGCCAACGTGGTAGACTAAGGCCTAAAAATCCTCTCATTTGTAGAGGAGGCCGTAGTCCAGCAGTGGGACGTATAAAGGCTGATGATGATGATGAATTACTTCTCAGTAGTAGCATGAAATCTGGGTATGTACCCAAAAAGCAATGAAGGTTTCGCCCCCTATTAAAACGTGGGTGCAGAATTTTTTTGACATACTACATCGGGGATATGGAGTGTGTGTTGTATTCTTATACAATCCCATTTCACTTCACCACTACTGAATTCAACGAAGAGAAAAACACTGGCAAAACTTAATTTTACAAACACACGAGCCGAATATTCTTGTAATAAAATCATCGATAATAATATTATTAAACCGAACGCCTTTGACGAAGCCATCTGAATGCAATGTAAACCGAGCGATTGATATTTAAAAGCAATTTTCCGCATAAACGGAATAAATAATTATTGATATATTTCAGACTAGATGAAGCGCGCGTATTCAGCTACGCAATTTTCAGTTCTGCTAGGTTTCTATTATTGACTGCCTCGTGGTCTCGCGGCACAAGTGTGTGCCATGCGATCTAGAGGACCTGGGTTCGAATCCCGGATCGGGCAAAGTGTTATTGGCTTTTGCCATTAGGAAATTTTCAGTGGCAGCACGGAGTCTGGAAATGTGCCCGGAAAACAGCAATAGGCTCGCCCTCCATGGGCGTGGGACTAATACATACCTGGCGAAATGTGGGCGCAGAAATGTACCTCTGCCTACCCGTTCGGGGACTACAGCCGTGAGGTTATGTATGTATGTAAATTCCAAAATATATAGAATACTAACGCACCCTTTTAAAACAATGGTATTATATTTGTACTTTGAAAACCAGCATCAAACGAGGTGGGAATTCAATGGGTCCTTACGATAACAAAGTGTATCGCCCGAAGCGATTTTATTTCAAAACTCATCGGTACCGCTATCGCTTATACAGCCGAGACACTATCGATATGTTCAGCCACCGGTAAAACAAGCCCCTATTGTCTCCCCTCGTATCTGAAGATAGCGTATGAACAAACTTAATAATACACGCCGGAAAATATAATATACATTCAAGCCCTCTCAACAAACAGCTTTGACAACGGTATTTGTAAAGTTGTCGCAGTGGATGACGTCGAAAATTTTACATCTACCGTCAGAGTACGCAAAATTAGTTCTTATTACAGACAATTAAGGTGGAACTGACTGCATGTGTTAGTTTGCATGGTCGTCAACCACGGCGGTTAAGCACTCAATGTACCCTTTATCTTAGATTAAAAATGTGGGTGGTTCCACTCCATGGAGCTGGGTGGAAGTGTCTAGGTGTGATAGGTGGGAATATAGTTATGGAAGGATTTATTTGAAAGGGGAAACAGCGTGAACAAATGATCGGATTTTTGTGATCTAAAGTGAATTGTGTTGAAAATATTGAGGGGCGCCCGACCCTTTTGTCTCTTATTGTTTGAATTCAATTAGGGTTGACACTCAACGATATTGATTTGAGAATATGGTTTTTGTGTGATGAATATTTCTTTGAGTTTGTATTGAATTTTTAACCCTCGAAGTTTTTGAGGATCGCTCAAGTGTTTATTAATAAAATGTGAGAAATGCCGAATAAGTAATTGGGAAAATATTAAATAGTTTATTTGATATGGTAAAGTACGACAAAGTTTTGGTTTCGTATATGTACACACAATTTGTTTTTATTCTAAGTTTATTTAGGGACTTATATCATCATCATCATCAGCCCATATACGTCCCACTACTGGGCACGGGCCTCCTCTACAATTGAAAGGACTGGCCATAGTCCACCACGCTGTCTATTGGCGGACTACACACCTAAGAAATTCCTAAGAGTTTAGGTACGTGATAATTCCTTGTTATACACACATAACATCGAAAAGTTAGAGGTGTGTGCCTGGGGTTTGAACCTGCGACCGTCGAGATTTTCGACCGCGTGCCTAAACCTCGAGGCCATCACGACTTTTTAGAGGAGAGAGAAGAGATAGAAGCAAGTAGGTACATACAATCACGTATCAGCTGAGATTCTGCCCTCGAGCTAACAATCCTACATGCAGCGCTTAAAACTTGTTAATTACACCCATTAACATGCTCACTATGTATAAGAAGCGACAGGCTGTGATCCCTCGTCTCATTGATAAAGTAGTTTGAAAGCATTGACATTTTTCTGGTAGGAAACGACTACAATAATCTACTTACTGACTAATGACTTCGTTACCAACTGAAATGATGTTGATGCTTCTAAAAATTTTTACAAGTGTAGTCTGCCAACGCGTACTAGGACAGCGTGGTGGATTAAGACCTAACCGTTATCAATTTTAGACGAGGCCTGTGCCTGTCAGTGGGACGTATATGGGCTGATGATGATGCTCACTTTGCTCAGGATAATCCTGGAAAGAAACACTCTTGCGTGACTTAGTAGTAGAATATAGTATATATCATTTCTGGCCCCCGAGAAAACTACCCACACTTAATAACGCAATTATTTCTATCTTCGTACATTATTTAACAACTCGTCTAGCGATATGAGAACAGAATAGCAATTACCATCAATGCAGAAACCTTGCCGTCTCTAAAAGACTGACAAGTAGTGTTTGTTGTAGGCTTTCGTGCAGATATTTGATAACGAAATTTTAATCAACTTCTTTCATATTTTCATGAATCAACCTATTCATTTTATAATTTTCTTTGGAAATACTAATTAATTCACAAACAATGTTCATAACGAATATAACAAGAATACTTTAGCCCGAACAATAACAATGTACAGTTTCTAAACTAAAAAAGAACAGAGCGATACGTAGCGTCTAATAAATGCCTTTTTATTGTCACCGGTCACAGCACTCGAATACAATGTCGGACAAAAGATGGGAATAATAATTTTGAAATGATAGAATTCTTGTCTCTTAATTATCTTCAACAGTACGGCAGGTAATACTTATTTATTATAGGCAAAGGCATGTTGTAAACGTTACCCAGTTTTAACTATACAGTAAGCTAAGAAATAGGTGTCGGGTAGTAGCACGTTGGCTGCCTATATAACGGCGCTGCTGAGCGTCACTCGCTCTCTTACTCTTACGTCGTACAGTGCGGAAGCTCTGCCTGAATATCTACGCGTGTCTTGTGTATAATATACTCTCGTTAATATGAAAATTCAATTTCGTTTATTTTTGTTACGGCCCCTGGCCGAATAAATTCTTATTCTTTTTTAATAAATTAATATTCTTACTTATAAATATACCACAAGTTAGTGGAGTTTATCATAATGGCAAAAGTATGTGCCGTGTGATGTAGACGGCTTGGGCTTGATTCTCAGGTCGGGCAGTGTTATTGGATGTTTCCATTAGGAAATTCTCAGTAGCAGTAAGGAGTCTAGAATTGTACTCGAAAAACGGGAATAGTTTCTCCTCCTATTACGTGGGACTGATACATACCTGGTGAAATGTGGGTGTAGAAATGCACCTCTGCCTACCCCTTACAGGATTATAGGGATTACGTCAGTAGAGGCGTCATTTTAGTAATCAACTTTACTTAACACTTTGCTAACCTTTTTTTAAATCAGTGCCAATAACCCCTCGGTTTTAATACTTTTTAAAAGTTTCTTGATACTGTCCAAAGCTTAACAAAACAATTGTTAATTTTTTTTAAGCGTGGTTTCAATGTGTGCTGACAACTTACCCGGTAGGCATGAACTTAATCAAATATGATTTAAAAATATTGACATAATAAACTATTTCAATAATGTCTTAAAGGTTAAACAAACCTCAAGCTGTGAAACTAAAAATTATAAAGAACATAAATACCGAATATACATTACTGAATCAGACAACCCTGTTGAAAATGGACTTCAAATGAAAATACACAGAGCTGATTTATTTAACAACAGATTTTCCATTCCCGACTAGCCCATTACCATATATTTTTATACGGACCATAAAAGAAAGTACAGTCGCATGCACTTTATTTGTCCTGAAGTGTACTCACGTGTACAATAGACGTCAAGAGCAGATTCCTCCCGTTTCTGCAACAGATTCCGTTTTATTTTCTCATACATTTTATTATTTACTTTAGTTATTTCCCGTTGTTTAAAAATAAAACTTGCGCTTGTGCTATTAATGGATTAACTTTATATTAAAGCTGAATTTATTTGTAGCACGGTTCATCATTATCATCAGCCCATATACGTCCCACTGCTGGGCACGGGCCTCCACTACAAATAGGGTTTATGCCTTAGTCCGCCATGCTGGCCTAGTGCGGGTGGCGGACACGGCGGACGGTTGTAGCACGGTTGTCAATAGATATTTTCTATTATACGACCTAATGCCATAATGTACATAACTTTTATTGTTGGCTCGACCGTGGCAATACCACTGTTTTAGAGAAAATTTATGGGAGTATAGGAGTTTTTATGTGATGCCTAACTTTACCTTCTCCATACAAATTAATATGGCTATATTCATCTTCAATCAATTGAGCTTCTTGATCAGGTCAAAGAAATAGTAGAAAAAAATTATGTTGCTCTGCCTCAGTTTTGCCTAAGACCGTGGTACCACACCAGTTGAACTGGTCCCTTCATTCTCAAATCTTAGTCACCAGCAGCTATCGTCACTACTTGTACTGCGTTTATACGATTAATACTCGTAGAATTAATTCAACGCGTGTCTTTCTACCATCTAATATCCTCAAAATAAATGTACTGTACAGAACGCGATAACAGATTCCCTCTAATATGTTAAACCCAGCTGTTTAAGTAAAATCACTTTTTCTCGCGAACGGCTACATAACAAGCCTTATAAAGATTCTTAATCTATCAAGTGAACGTGTTTCGCGTTTCAACAGGCCACTTTGTAAACGCCAAATACACTCGATTAATGTTATTTATAAAGACTGCGGGGGAAACAATATCCACGTGACGTCACTGCAACTCGTTCGATAACCTTTCGATCTGCAGACTGGAGGGGAATGGCAGTACTTTTATTAGTTTAAAATTAATATAAATATAAAGAGATAGAGGAACTAGGATTAATAAAAAGTGAGGTTATATCTTCTTTCAAGTACGTGGCGGCCTCGAGGATTTGGTCCGTCGGAAGAGACAGAATCTACGCGGTTTCGGGTTCAAACCTAACTATGACAGTCCCGTGACGCAGGTGGCTAGACACCTTGGTTAGAGTTTTAGACAATTTGTTACTAGCGCAATCCAGGTTGATATATCAGAGATGTTTTGATGAAAATCAGAGGGAACATGAATTAGGTTGGTCCGCCTTAATAATGGATTACATTTATCAGTCAGATTCATTTATACATACATTTATTTCCCAAAAAAAAAAAAAGAAAGTTAAGCAGTGATGGCCTCGAGGTTTAGGCGCGCGGTCGAGACTTTCGGCGGTCGCAGGTTCAAACCCCAGGCACACACCTCTGACTTTTCGAAGTTATGTGTGTATTCACAATGAATTATCACTTCCTTTAACGGTGAAGGAAAACATCGTGATAAAACCTGCACACCTCAAAGTTCTTAGGAATTTCTTAGGTGTGTAGTCCGCCAACCCGCACTAGGCCAGCGTGGTGGACTAAGGCCTAAACCCTCTCAGTTGTAGAGGAGGCCCGTAAACAGTTGACAGTCCCGTGGCGAAGTCGAACAGACATTTGCTTGTGAAACGAGAGGCGGCAGGTTCGATACCCGCACCGAGACAAATATTTTTGTGATCCACAAACATTTGTATCGGATATGGGTTTTTGTGACGACACAAGACTTGTATTTTAGTGTGAGGTCAGACCTATTTATGCATGTGACTGTTGGGTGTATTTAATTTTTTATACACCTGTATAAGACCAAGATATAGATATGTAGTTCCCAAAAGCCAGTGAAACATCCGCGCTTTCAATTAGTGTTATATCGATTTGCTCAACTTACTCATCAAACCATAATATGAATGACGACTAATAAATTGCTTGCTTTCGAAAATCACTTTGACCTATCACACCAATTTACTTTTAAATTTTAAAACATTATAATTTACGTTCAAAATATTTTTTATTAAAAGTATAAAATTTTGAGCGTACTATTTTAATAAAGCAACGTTAAAACGTGCTTTTGACGAATAAACACGTGAAAATAGTCTACTTTTATAAGATATCAAAGTGAAAAAGCACAAAGAGTGTGTGTTAGCGAAGTTTACTATGAAATATATTTTTATTGTTGTTTCTCGCGTGGATTCTATTTAACTGTTTACTGTGCAGCAGGAACGGACTTGTGAATAGTGATGTGGGTTCAAAACTAAAGTATTAGCAACATTGCGTAGTAATTTTTATGAAAACTTCATCATCATCATCAGCCCATATACGTCCCTCTGCTGGGCACGGGCCTCCTCTACAACTGAGAGGATTAAGGCCTTAGTCCACCACACTAGCCTAGTGCGGGCTGGCGGACTAAACACCTAAGAAATTTAGGTGTGCAGGTTTCATCATGATGTTCTCCTTCAATGTTAAAGTACGAGTTATACTTGGTGAATACACAAATAACTTCGATAAGTCAGAGGTGTGTGCCTGGGGTTTGAACCCGCGACCGATGAGATACTCGACCGGGTGCCCAAACCTCGAGGCCATCACGAGTTTAAAGCGATTATAATTATAAAATTCATTATAGGTACTAGTAGGATTTTAAATCTAATTTATGTTACCTTTGATTTTGATCAAAACGTCACCAATATATCACCCTGGGTTGCACTAGTGACAAATGTATTCGGTTTTCGACCCAAGGAAACGTTGGAACAAACATTTGCGGTCGGTGCCTCCATTCGTCTCTGTATCGAATCAAAACCGCTGTGGCTAGTTTATCGATGGTCACAATATTCGCTTCTTTCAATTGATATTTTCAATCGTAAATCGATTTTGTACTGGCGCAAAGGATTTTTGTATTGCAATTTTATAAATTTATTTGATATTCGATATATATTATATATTATTTAGAAGTCGTGATGGCCTCGAGGTTTATGCACACGGTCGAGAATCTCGACGGTCGCGGGTTCAAACCCCAGGCACACACCTCTGACTTTTCGAAGTGATGTGTGTATTTACAAAGAATTATCACGTAATTTAACGGTGAAGGAAAACATCGTGATGAAACCTGCACACCTAAAAGTTCTTAGGAATTTCTTAGGTGTGTAGTCCGCCAACCCGCACTAGGCCAGCGTGGTTGACTAAGGCCTAAAACCCTCTCAGCTGTAGAGGAGGCCCGTGCTCAGCAGTGGGACGTATATGGGCTGATGATGATATATTATACCAGAACTTAGCCTTTGCGGAGAACATCACGAATCTGAACTTTACATGTAAGTACTAATATCATTGCACATAATTATCAGAAAAAAGCTTGTTGGATTTATAGATGCGTAAAATGAGTCTTTTTACCTCCAAAATTTGAATCTGCAAATACATCAGCTTAACGCACAATGCTAGAAAACTTCTCTTAAAACAATGGACACAATTAAAAATATGGAATTCGTACTCCGAAATGGAAATATTAAAGATAGAATTGTGCTGTCGCTGCGGATTTTCGTCAAAGTTTTCGTTCCGCAGCGTCTAGTCCATTGTTTTTGCGGATTTTGCACGGCTTAAATAGCATGCTGTGAGGCCGTCGGGGATTTTGGGTATTAAGTGTAGATTACTCATTAAATAAATGTCTTTTAAAATATTAAAAGTGTATGTAAAAAATAGTTTGACTTGGAAATCGCACAAAAAGTGAGATACATTGTGTTTTCATGCGATTGCTAAGTCTAACTATTTTATTTAAAACATAAACGATTTTTAATATTGATATGGTCACTATAAGATGTTATCTGGTAAGCTAAGTGCATAATAAGCTAAGACAGAAGGTCCCTTAAACGGGGACTGAATAAATTCATCGACTTGGTATCACATGGATATCACAACTTTTTACGGAAAGAAGAAACCTGAGTTGAGAGACTTGGGTTATTTTTACAAGTTTTGTTTTTTAGGGGATTACTTTATAACATTCTGTATGGATTTTTTTTATATTTTAAAATGGAGATTTCAATTGATAATTTTTATTATGCCCGACAGCCCCGTGCCGAAGTTAGACACTAGCTTGCGAAACGTGAGACCGCGGCTTCGATCCCCGCACCGAGACAAACGTTATTGTGTCCACAAATATTGTTTCTGGTATGGGTGTTTGTGAGACCGTAAATTCTCACATAGTCTCTGATTCCCGCGACACAGGACTTGTATCTTAATATGGAGTCAGAACTATGTATATGACTGTTGGGTGTATTTATTTTATTATGTTTTTTTTAACTTTAATTTTTTATACACTTACAGCGAGATAACATAAGGATATTTTCATGTAGTAATAAATCAATTAAGTACTACGTTTCTGATAAATAAAGATAACTAAAGCGAGTCAAAATCAAGATGGTGCTTATCTCAGTAACTATGTACTTGTACTCAGGGTAGGTGTTTAAATCGCACTGCGAGCTGAACCACGAGCTAAGAATATTCAAATGTTTTAGACGACTCAAGTCTTGATAGTATGAGCGACTTGTCCTTACAAGAGAAATGATCTTAGAAAATTAGACTTATGGTAGGATAGATATCTAATTGGACAGTTATCATTTTTTTTTTTTTTTTTTCATATAGATGTTAGTGTAGTTGAATAGGCATTTGTCTTGCATTTCGTGGTTTGTGTACTCAATCTTGTAAACTTCGGTTAATTGTGTAGACTAGTGAAGGATACTGGATTTAGACCATGTTGTATTCGCGTAAGTAAGTGACTGGGAATCTTTTAATACTAGCAGTTATTTTTTAAATAAGATAGCAATTATGGATCACTCGGAACTTTTAGTAACAGTAACATTAGATGAAATATGAGGTCAAAATCAAAACGAAATAAATACACGCACCAAAATATAGAAGCCTGAAGCGGTATGACGACATAAAAGAGCGTCATGTCGTTTGCAGTTTGCCGTCACGGCATAAAATCTACGCTAATATTATAAAACTGAAAGGTTTATTTAAACACGCTAGTTACAAGAACTACGGGTTCGAATTGGATTTTTTTGTGTTAAATTGTCCTTTATCAAGGTTGCTATAGGCTACATATCATAAAATTAATACACAATTTTAACGCGGATGAAACCAGTGACGGTACTTCCATAAAAGCCCAAAAGCCCAAAAGCCCAGTTTGCCATACAAAAATCCGAATAATAATCTTCAAGCTATAAATTTTTATTTAACAAAAACAATTTGACGTATAAATGAGAATATCCTGACGGCACAATAAAAAAATATTAACAAGCACTATGAACTTGAAAAACTTTTGGGCTTCTATAGAGTTACCGTCACTGGGTGAAACGGCGGGCGTAGTTATTCAACATACCTACTATAAAGGTAGTTACAAAATACAACAGTTTTCTCCGAAACAAGAAAAATACCACAGTAAAACAGCATTCGTAGCTCAACAGCTAGTTCAGTAGAGACACCACTTGAACGGGGAACTTCGTATTTCCAACTTAAATTGCCCGTGACCCGCACCGAGTGACTTGTTCTACTGTTTTATTACCTATGTATCTTACCTCCATTACGTCATTAGACGAGAAGTTGACTATATTTCAGCCAGTCAGTATTTCATGTAAGATGAGTTGTTTTTTGTGTTTTTACAGCGAATGATGGTTTTGACACGGAATATCATTTCCGTAGTTTACAATAAGCGTACTGGACTAAGATTCTCCGTGATATCTGGTCTAAATATAACATTAACAAAAATAATTAAATTTACTACCAAAATATATATCTATACTTACTAATAAATAAAATTGGGGTGTGTGTTTTGTCTGTCTGTCTGTTTGTTCCGGCTAATCTCTGAAACAGGTGGACCAATTTTAACGGGACTTTCACTGGCAGATAGCTGATGTAATATTAAGGAGTAACTTAGGCTACGTACATATAAATAAAATTTGAGAGTCTGTTTGTAATATTGAAATAACCATTTTTTACTACATGTATATATGAATATATATGTATATACGATACATACACCAAAATAACATTTTTTACAATTTTTGTCTGTCTGTCTGTCTGTTTGTTCCGGCTAATCACTGAAATGGCTGGATTGATTTTGACGGGACTTTTATTGGCAGGTAGCTGATGTAAAAAGGAGTAATTTAGGCTACTTTTAGTTTATAAATTTTCTTATTAAAAATTAATTTTCCTTTCGGACGAAGTCGCGGGCACGTTATCAATAAATTTAGCCAGTCTCTTTAAATAGGCATTCATGCACACACACTTGGATGTCAAAGTGTATCTTGTATCGTGGTAAAAATAAATTTTCCGTAGTAAAACTCCTCTTCGTACTGTAATGGACGTGAAGAATATTCAGAATGTCAAATCACAATTTGTTTATTTATGTTTCATCATCATCATCATCAGCCCATATACGTCCCACTGGGCACGGGCCTCCTCTACAACTGAGAGGGTTTAGGCCTTAGTCCACCACGCTGGCCTAGTGCGGGTTGGCGGACTACACACCTAAGAAATTCCTAAGAACTTTTAGGTGTGCAGGTTTTATCACGATGTTTTCCTTCGCCGTTAAAGTACGTGATAATTCATTGTGAATACACACATAACTTCGAAAAGTCAGAGGTGTGTGCCTTGGGTTTGAACCCGCGACCGTCGAGATTCTCGACCGCGTGCCTAAACCTACCTATTTTTGCATTCACTTAAATTCGCGCATATACAACACCCCTTTGGGTAGGTTGAGTCAAAATCCCGTTGTAATAGAAGCAAATACATAGCTACTACCTACTAAACCTTTCAGGAAAACGTTATATTTCATTCAGGGAGTCAAAGTATCTATAATATAATTTTTTATTTATTTATTTATATATTTTTAATTATTATCTTGTTTTTTTCCCTTAACTTTTTTAAGTGTACTACTGTACATTTACTTTGCCTTGTTACATTCCATGATCCATCCGTCTGGAAGAGATCGCTCTCAGCGATAAGACCCCCTATTGTTCCACTTTTTTTATTTATAATTACACTGATATAAAGTCTTGCATAAATGTATCAATAAAGAGCTGTCTGTCTATCTATTTAAATGTCTATTACAGTAGTCAGCAACCTTCAACCTACAACTTTATTTTCTTACTTACTTTCTCGCAACAAACAGATCTGCATATTCCACACAACCACTTGTTCAAAATACTTCCAGGAAATAATAAACATTGACGAGGCTATTCTGATATTTTGTCGCACTAAACTGCAAATAAAAGCAAACGACGCACTAACCGACGCGGCCACAAGATAAATATAATTTGCGCGGACTAACGCTTACGGACGCCATCATTTTCACCACTGAAGCTATTATGGACAGTAAAAGTTAGACGTGATAAGGCTGTTGGCACGGCATAGAATTTTTGAATGTTATGCCTTGTATTGAAGACGTGTATTTGGAATATAGATTTTTTTCTTTTTGTTTTGGTATCATTATTAATTTATTTTCACGTTGGAAGTAGCTGTATAAAGTGCAAAGGTGTTGGTATGACCTTATGGATAAAAACATCTTAATAAATAAAAAAATAAAAAATTTGGACGTCATGTATAAGCATATAAAAGTATATACGTGGTCACTTACTCTATGAATAAGTGGGATTAGGATTCAGCGCAATCCTACTCCAGGCTGATGATTTTTTTATATTTTTTTTTGTCGATAACTTACAAAAAATATGTTTTTTTTACACTGGCTCAATTTGTTAGCAAATTTAAGTATTAGCTTACCATCATTATTTACGCAAGTTTGTCACGATTCCGATTATTCCAACAGACAATAGTCTCAACTATTTTTCATCCCTACTCGATTAAGAAAGTTCAGGTAAGCGCGATCACACAGCCGCACAAAAGAACGACTTGAAGAAAGTCATATTGCAATCTTAGAAAATGTTGCACTTAAGTAAGATGTAGATAAACCTTTTGTATACAAAATATAAAAGAGCAGGCAATCAGAGCACTGAGAGAGCATAACAACACTCGCACAATACACTCGCTATGATATTTCTGTACGTACTCGGACTCGATTCGCTTCAGTTTTCTTTTTCAATTTCAAACTGTCTGTAGATCTCGCTAGCGAAACAAGTGCGGAAATAAGGCTACCGGCTGTCAGAACGTGGATAAGACTGTCTGGTATTTAATTTTTTTTTGTTTTTGAAGTGAATCTTTTTACGTACGCTTCTCTTAGTGAGTAAGCTGGTGAATGCGTGACCAGAGCGTTACGACAGATTTTCGAAATCATGTGTGTATTTGCGATATGATAGAAAATATCGTGAGAAAACCTGCAAAACCTAAAACTCATACGAATTTCTCAAACAAAGAGGGACCCGTGTATAACAGTTGGACGATTGAATAGATAGGTGTTGTAGCACGTAGTCTGGAACTATGCCCGAAAAACGGCAATAGGCTCGCCCACTATAAAACGGCACTGGTGTTGAAATGTTGGTGCAGAAATGCACCTTTTAATACCCCTACGGGGAATATAGGCGTGAGATTATGTATAATAAATGCACCCAACAGTCACATACATAGTTCTGACCCTACATTATGATATGAGTCTTGTGTCGTGGTGGGTATCAGAAACTACGAGAGACTTTTCGGTCCCACAAACACCCAGACCCGAAACAAATATTTGTGGATCATACAAACATTATTTCGTTTCGCAAGCTGGTGTCTAGCCAACTGCGCCACGGGGCTGTCATTAAAAGAATAAAAGTTAAAAAATATAAAAATCCACAATATTCTTTCCGTTATAAAAGAGACGCGACGTCTGAAATTTGCTGTTATAGGAACTGTATCTTCGAAAAGGCCAGTTGAGTTTTACGTCCAATAAAATTTAAATAGTCTGCCGTTTATCTATATTGCTAGGGACGTTGGTTCAAAATTTTTTCAATTATCTGTGAATACTTTATTATAAAATATTTAGGATACAGTTTATGGTAGACACGCTTTAGATCTAAATGATCTGCTTCTGATCATACTATAGACATACACACATACATAACCTCACGTCTGTATTCCCCGAAGGGGTAGGCAGAGGTGCATTTCTGCACCCACATTACGCCAGGTATGTCATACTATAAAGACGGGGTTAAACTAAACAATTTTAATGGGAGCATAAAGAAGCTATCAAGCTTATAGACAAAAATGACAAGCAGTCAAAACTCGTTTCATTGTTTTTTTTTCATTGGCTGGCTAAGGCTATAGGCGTTACAGTCATTATAGATTCTCCAACAATGTATCTTTGGTAACTGAAAAAGGTTGCAGTCTTGCTCTTTTAACGGATTCCTTTCGATAGTGGGAGCAAGATTTATTTGTAAAACTTGCTTTAAATAAGTTTTAGTTGTAAGCCTACTTTAGCTATATTTTGTATTTTATAAATAATAATATATAAACCCCCAAAAGTCACATACGTGTAAATTATAGTTCTGAAACTACGAGGAACTTTTCGGTCTCACAAACACTCAGAACCGAAACAAATATTTGTCTCGATGCGGGGATCCTGCAACTTCTCGTTTTAAGTTGGTGTCTAGCCAACTGCGTCAAGGGTCTGTGTTTTTTCGTAAGTATTGTATACTTTTTCTTTCAAATTACAAAAGTATCATTATCATCTGAGTAAATAAGGTTGATCGAATTTTTCCCCTTTTTCACTTCCTCGCATTTGGATTACATTAACGTCAAACATCAGACAGCAGGATGGGAGCGGAAATGTGGCCTCGGCATTGCTTTTGTATTTTGTTTTGAATTCTTAGGTTTGTTGTGATAACTTTGTATATCAGAAGCTCCTTTGTATTGTTATTATGCTAATGAATATAAGGTGCACACTTTGAGAACCCGTTATAACGTTTCGCGTATTTAAGGGTTAATAAATGTTTCAGTCTGAAGTTTGTGAAAATAGTAGTTACTGATTATGATATAACATATACAGCAGCGTTGAAATCGAGCTTTAAGTGTTATTGGGTTTTTCCTTTAGGAAATTCTCAGTAGCAACATGGAGTCTGGGAATGAGCCCGAAAAACGGCAATAGGCTCACCCCCTATTACGTAGGACTGATACATACTTTGCAAAATGTGGGTGCAGAATAACACCTCTTGCAGTGGCGGTACTTCCATAGATGCCGAAAAGCGTTGCACGGTAATTTGTAATGTCTAGTTTATAATTATTTATTGGGGGATCATGATATTGTCATTTATATGTTAAATTGCTTTTGTAAAATAAAAATTTTAGCTTAAAGATTTATATTCAGAATTTTGTAAAGCAAACTGGGCTTTTGGCGTTCTATGGTAGTACCGCCACTGTGACCTGCACCTCCACTTCAGAGAATACAAGCGTATACAGTCATGTATGTTGCTGCCAAATTTAAAATAATACACAGTACATCTTTCCAGATCACTTTATTCCATTTTTCCAAAATTCTTTCTTCAAAATTCTTTCATTTTTCAAAATGGATTCTTTCATAGTATTCTATTTATACACTTTGTGTTGCTCAAATTAATTAGTAGAATAAAAAACAAAGTAGTTCTTTTACATTTTAAACTATAATAAAATAAGTTTGTGTAAGTTCTTATTTAGCATTTTAACTGCCCAAATATTTATCCATTTATTTCAATCACTTTGTGAACCAAACCCTTTCAAAATATGTTATTGAAAACATGCATAAGGCTCTCATATGGACTATGCACCGTATGTTCCCTCAATGTTTAACCAACATTTCTTCACTCAAACATAGGTCAAGTAGTTTCAAACTTCGAGTTCAGTTACAAATAGGAGCTTTCAATTCCATATTCTATAAATCACTAATGGACCCGGCCAGCTTCACCCAGAGCAATTTAAGAAAAAATCTTCAAACTTTAACACCTCTTCAATGCATAACCAGGAATTTTCATATCACTCTTGAGGGCATATAACTTTCTATTACACTCCCTGTTATATGTTTCGTATCGATTAAAACAACTATTAGCCAGCAGTGGGACGTATATGGTCTTGTGATGATGATGATGAAAACAACCACCTAAGTCCTTTCCCAGGAATATTAATCTTGTACTATACTTAACTGATAACCTGGTTTGAGGGGCTTAATCAATTCATTTTAATATCAACAATTTGACTGCTTGCGAACAACTGCCTACAAAATTATTTTTAGCTATCAACTACCCTCGTGAATGATTGACCAATTGAATTTTGAAAAAGCAAAATAGAAAGCCCCGTGGCGCAATTGGATTAACACCAGCTAGCGAAACGAGAGGCCGCGGGTTCAATCCTCGCACCGAGACAAATGTTTGTGTGATCCATAAAAAATATTTCGGGTCTGGGTGTTTGTGAGATCGAAAAGTCTCTAGTAGTTCATGATATACACGACACAAGACTCGTATCTTAATGTGGGGTCAGAACTATGTGTGTGACTAATGGAAGTATTTATTTATTATTTATTTAATTCACAACCTTCGCGAATGATTGACTCAATGGATATTAAAATGCAAAACCATTTACAACCGGTGATAAAAACCTGCACACCTAAAAGTTCCTAGGAATTTCTTAGGTGTGTAGTCCGCCAACCCGCACTAGGCCAGCGTGGTGGACTAAGGTCTAAACCCTCTCAGTTGTAGAGGAGGCCCGTGCCCAGCAGTGGGACGTATATGGGCTGATGATGATGATGATGATGATGATAAAAATTGACATAGATATTATGTAAGCTAACACGATGGTCTTGTGGCATTAGTGCATGCTTTCGAAAAGTATCACTTAGTCCACTAAGTTTCATTAAGAAATTATCTGCAACATTATGTAATCTAAAAAAGTGCCAAAAATCAATTTCTTGGTTTTTAAAACACAGTGTTTCTAGTAGGAACAGGTACATATTTTTTTACTTCTCTGGGTACACAGTGGTCAATGTATGCACACACCGCTACTTCATCATTTACAATACAATTTTGAATACAAAATTCAAATAGATTTTCCTGTCGTAGGTCGTATTAATCCATTTTCAAAGTACGCCATTATTACCGATCAAATAATATCCACGTGCACGTATTGAAAGGCTCTGACGTCACGTGAAAGGGACGTATTATGTTCCCGCTACAATGGCGATATTATGGTAACAAATTTTTCAAAGTAATTTGACAGCCATTGTGTTTGAAGTATTCATGCTTGATATATTTAAAGAATATGTGATCCATTTTTAATCCAAATAGAGAGATTTTCTATATTTTTTTACAATTTAGGTTAACATCAAAATACTTGACTGCCTCGTGGAGTCGTGGTCTTGCGGTACAAGTATGTGCCGTGGGATCTAGAGGTCCTGGGTACGATTCCCGGGTCGGGTAAAGTGTTATTGGGGAATTCTCAATAACAGCACGGAGTCTGGAAATGTGCCCGAAAAACGGCAATGGGCTCGCCCCCTATTACGTGGGACTGATACATTCCTGGCGAAATTTGGGTGTAAAAATGCACCTCTGCCTACCCCTCGGGGAATATAGGCGTGAGGTTATGTATGTATGTACATTTTCTTTGTATATATCGACTAGGTATTGTTTCTTGCTTTCTAAATTACAAAGTGGGTTCACCAACGATAACAATACTGATATTTCTATATTTAGAGCGTAACTTTTCTCTTTACATAAAGCTATTATATTATATGAAGCAGTGATGACCTCAAGGTTTAGGCGCGCGGTCGAGAATTTCGGCGGTCGCAGGTTCAAACCCTAGGCACACACCTCTGACTTTTCGAAGTTATGTGTGTATTCACAATGAATTATCACGTACTTTAACGATGAAGGAAAACATCGTGATGAAACCTGCACACCTAAAAAGTTTTTAGGAATTTCTTAGGTGTGTAGTCCGCCAACCCGCACTAGGCCAGCGTGGTGGACTAAGGCCTAAACCCTCTCAATGCTAGAGGAGGCCCGTGCCCAGCAGTGGGACGTATATGGGCTGATGATGATGATGATGATCGCCTAAAGTTCTTAAAAAATGAACTTATTCCAATATTCACACACACACAGCACGTTAGATAACAATATAAAATTTTTATTCCACATATGAAAATTCGTTCTCCATTATATTTCGCAGAACCGTCTAATCCCACAGCTACCGCGGTCGGATTCCGCATCCGAGGCACAGTTGATGAAACCGCCACTGGGTCAGCACACAAAGAATATAAAATTACACGCAGCACAATTATGCCACTGAATGTTACAAGCTTAAAGAATTTAAGCTGAAATTATTCTGCGCAGTTTAGTATGTTCCGTGGAAATTAGAGACCGAAAATAAAGTGTTTATTTACATTACGTTGTAAAATTTTTGCCTCGTGGTCTTGCGGCTCAAGCATGTACCGTGTGACAAAGTATTATTGGGTTTTTCCATTAGGAAATTCTCAGTAGCAACACGGACTCTAGAAATGTGCCAAAAAAAACGGCAATAGGCTCACCCCCTATTACGTGGGACGAAAACACAATTGCCGAAACGTAGGTGCAGAAATCCACCTCTCCCTTTCGGGGAATACAGGCAAGAGGTGTTTCTACTAGCACAAGAGTGACCGAGCTGCAACCTATGCTATTGCTTAACTTTCCAATATAGGCTTGCTGACGCACTTATCGAAATTGTATTTAAAAAGAAGCATCAAAATGCTAGGCTGTTGTTGATCTTTTATGACAATTTTTTAGATTATTTTCAGTACATTTCGTCCCGATAGAATATCAAGCAGTGTCTCACGTCTATTTTGCGTCAAACGACACAATATTATCGGCTTGTTTCATTGCCTCCTTAAGCTTTATCTTATGAATATAAAATTGAACAAAGAACAAAAAACATGATCTGGCAATTTGCCATATATTGATATATTACTTGCTGATGGGGTATAAAGTTGTCGATTTTTAACCATGTCACGTCAAGTCCGACAATCCCGATAACCGTTTGGTCATGCTGCAGCATCATAAAAATATATGTGTAAATATCAATTGACAAAAGGCCGATTCCAGATATCCTTGTAAAACACTATGTTGGTAAATACTCGTACATCTTTCTATTGTATCCTCTAATACAGTAGTTACCATTACATGCCAGTATACTACCGCTTTATAAAAACATACATACATATATGGAAATGCTGAAAAAAACATATTATACTTATCCCTTAAAAATGATGAATCGCCCACATCAAATGTCATGTTGAAAACATAAAATGAAAGCATGTTCAAGAATTAAAATAATCCTCATCATTAGGAGTGTCACCGCCTTGCATAATTAGGTCACATATAAAAATAACAATATGACACGAGCGAAAAGCCTCTAATTAGACGGGCAAAGCGTAAAAAATATATTACACTCCGTTTTTACGTCCAATTTCGTGTCTTGTTTTTGACGTAATAAATTTTGTTGGAGAGCGTCAGCTAATTAAATAAAGCACGGGGAAATTTCTTACTTTGTGACACTGTATTAAAATGGACGGGCTGTGAATCTAATTGGCTAACTTGAGACTTTGTGCGGGTTGTAGTTTATGTGATTTATTTATAAAGAATCTCTTAATTAACTGCCTCGTGTTCTCACGGCACAAGTATGTGCCGTGCGATCTAGAGGTCCTGGGTTGGATTCCCGAGTCGGGCAAGGTGTTATTGTTTTTTTTTTATTATTATTTACATCTTATTATTTGTTCATTCGTGACAATTTATCATGATGCGAACAGTTTACTTGTATGCCATTGGACTAAGACCTAAAAAAAACTTAATTTGAAAAACTAAATTCCCCTAATTAAGTTAGCGTAGACAAAAATACACAGTAAAGTCACATTAATATCTCATACAACTTATAACTTAACTAAACACTCCGTAACTTAGCGAAAAAAATAATTTACCCAACTAATCTTAATAAATTTCCTCGTAGATCCGTAGGGGATACGTCGAGGCAAAGTCATCGAGAAAGGCACAAAGCGAAAGTTCCAACTTAGCAGATAATTTAGTTCCAACTCGGAGTTGTGAATAAATGAGACATGTTTTCACAGTACAAACACTGGGATAAGAAGTTGCATTTAAATTAAATTTCTTGCAGTTTCATGATATTCTTTCTGTTGTAGAATAAGCTACACCTGCAGAAATTACTTTGGACGAGTTTTTGTTTAGAAGTTTTGTGAAAGATTGATGGCATTCAACCGAACGGCCCGTGTCGTGTCGTATCGACAAAAGTGGTTAAGGTACGTAAAAACATAAATTGGCCATCAGTCGTCATAAAAAATCATTATTCTGCATTATATTTTGAGCACAACGCTGCACTATATGTGCCTAGATTAATATAAAAAATATATCCTTCAAAATCATTACTGATTTTGCGGAGAAGATATGATACATCTAAGTCGTGTCGCGCTTCACAACACAATATACGCTATCAAACTCTTAGGCCCTTAAGCCGTAAAGGGATTTCTGATTTGTTACTTCGGTATATAATTATCTCAGGCAACTGCTCAGCTGGAAACGTGATAAATTGGTTGCCGGGAGTTACGTCTCGATGATTGTCGAGAGCAAGATATATTGAGGTAGATATTATTGAAAAACTTCTTAGGATAGGATTTATATAATATTTGAAAGTGGCTCCTGTGATAGATAAGCTGAAAGGAAACCGTCTGTCGTGGTATGGTCATATTATGAGAAGGGACGAAACATATATTGGTAATAAAAGTAATGAGTATGAAAGTCGAAGGATGGACAAACAGAGGAAGGCCAAAGAAAAGATGGATGGAGTGCGTGAGAGAAGATATGAAAGAAAAAGGGGTGACTGAAGACATGACGGCTGATAGGGATGTTTGGAAGGATAAAACATACTGCGCCGACCCCAAATAAAATTGGGAACAGGGCAAGTGAATGATGATGATAGGATTTATATAATATCAAAAAGAAATTATAGTAAAATAATTATAATAGTTTATTTTCGCTTTCATTTCATCATCATCAGCCCATATACGTCCCACTGCTGGGCACGGGCCTCCATTGAGAGAGTTTAGGCCTTAGTCCACCATGCTGGCCTAGTGCGGGTTGGCGGACTACACATCTAAGAAATTCCTAAGAACTTTTAGGTGTGCAGGTTTCATCACGATGTTCTCCTTCGCCGTTAAAGCAGGTACCTACGTGATAATTCTTTGTGAATACACACATAACTCCGAAAATTCATAGGCGTGTGCCTGGGGTTTGAACCCGCGACCGCCGAGATTCATCCATCACTCATATTCAATACAACAGTCTGAGATTGTATGAAGAGCTGCTCTAATTTGGGAAATTAATTCTTTGTATCAATATTGTAAACTATCTCTTGATTGGAAAAGAGCAACACTAGAGTTTCTTGCCCGTTCTTCTCTAGTGATGACTGCCTTCCGAACAGGGTGGTACACCAAATTTTGAAATGACTGAATCTAAGTGATGTATTTGACATTTTATGGATTCAATAAATATAATTTCATTTCATTTCATTTCACTCCTTTTAGAATGATATATATCAAATACATTCACGAAACATATTGCTCAGAAAGTTGTGACAGGCGTTTTGTCTAGTTCCCGTGGGATGAGCTGGGCCCCATTGCACTAAATTATTTTACCAACACTAAAAACACGCGGTTACAAACATGTTGTAGAAACACGATCTTGTAGATCATTAAGATGGTTATTTTTATTGCAATTTTCACCAGCACATCTCGAAAAGTACTTAAGTATGAGCATGGCAAAATAACAAAGCATTTTCCCCGTATCTTTTCTCTCGTGAATTGGACGATATTTCTCACAAAGCCTAACATCGCTTGAAGCCGTCCGAGCGCCATATATTTCCCGCGACACAAGGTACTAACAATACGTGACAAAATAAAAGGGATTTATGTACTTTGTACATCCACAATAGTGTGTTCTTGTATGGCAATTTTATGTATTCCTTTCAGAATTTCCCGTGTAGTTTTTATATCGTGCCTCCTTGGATATATTTTATATTTTTCCTTGGAATAAACCAATGTTTTCGTCGTGGGTACGAAAAAAACTAACGAGTACTTTTAAAGAGGGAGTCTCACTAACTTTTGCATCACTGAAAGCGTAAGCAGGTGTATTTCAACGACCACGTTTTATCAAGTCTTTGAAAGAAAGATTGTTTTTAATGGCATTTTACGAGCATTTCTAGATTTTGTAGGCCTACAGAGCATTTTAAATAGAAAAATCAGAAATCCTTTAAGTTACATGTTTACATCCCCAAAGTTAGCGACCTTGATTCTAGATTCAGGTATTCAGACCTAGGTTCAAGACCTATAAGCTCCTCAGCAATCGAATCTACCACCAACTAACGCGTCATTCTAATAATAGTAATTACGAACTAACATGGCCACGCAATCTAATTAATGCAAGCAATGCTCATTTGGCAATGTTCAAGCAATTAATTTATTGTATAGGTTTGTAGCTCGTACATGTAATTGGAATCAGATCCGTTTGTTAAGACGAAGATTTCAATAATTATTTCCAAACTTTACATTTATAATTTCATTATTAATATCATCATTCTTAGTAACTCCATTGGTAAGTAACAGCAGTTGACAGCCCCGTGGCGCAGATGGCTAGACACCAGCTTGCGAAACCAGAGGCCGCGGGTTCGATCCCCGCACCAAGACAAATGTTTGTGGGATCCAGAAATATTTGTTTCGAGTCTGGGTGTTTGGGTGACCGAAAAGTCTCTCGTAGTTTCTGATACCCACGACACAAGACTCGTATCGTAATGTGGGGTCAGAACTATGAATGTGACTGTTGGGTGTATTAAATTGTGTATTACATTTAAGTTATTTTGTAAATTCCTAGAAAGACTCCAGACCATAAATATTGTTAAATTTGTTTTAATCTTAGGAATTATGAACAACACGACCCTCAAACTACATACAGTTAACACAATTATTCTGAATTCTACAATTGCTCCCTCACGTTCTACCGTATTAGTAAAGTTGGAGCGAAAGGACAATCCACGGTTTTATGATATAATAAAACTTTGCAATAACATAGAAAGTAATAAAGAAAAATCCACCATATATCAGAGGCGGATAACCAGCTCACTTATTTTTTAGCAACAGCAAAGACTACGGTCAAAGGGCGCCTTATAACCAGAGAGTCAATTCAGCATTATTGCTATTGGACAATTCAATACGATTCGGATTTTGTGTTGCCATGAAAAGGTTCCGAGAAAAATTCAACGCTCCCATTCTGTTTCTAATATATTTGATTAAAATTCTAGTTGCGTTACCGAGAATACCATTGTGTATTCTTGTTAAGGATTTCTTTTCAAATACAACGGCCTAATTGGAAATGGCTGCGTTGCGAATGTTTTTGCCTAAACTTGAATGCTTTTGGATTTATTCAGAAAGAAAACATTATGAAAAAACTTACAAAAGGGTTCTTTATAAATAAAGGAAAACATAGTGAGAAAAAACCTAGGAGAACACAGCAGTGGGACGTATATAGGCTGATGATGAATAATGAATAATGAGAAATTCTACCAAGGGTTTATTTACGAGTATAAACAAAGTTTTACTATGTGTAGACTAGGAGACCAGGCGCTGTCTACCTCTGGGTGGGCTAAGGCCCAACTTGTTGCAACCTAGTTTAGAACCTGCGATTATTGAAGTTGTTGGATCTAATGCATCTATGCTAATTTTACGTATAAAGCTGAACAGTTTGTTTATTTGTTTGAACGCGCTAATCTCAGACACTCCTGGTCCGTTTTGAAAAATTTATTGCATTTTTAGATAGCCCATTTATACAGAAAGGCTATAGGCTATATATCTTCACGCCACGAACAGTAGGAACGGAGCAGCAATGGAAAATATGGCAAAAAAGGGGAAAGAAAATCTCTTTTGAAGTTTATTGTTTCTCAAACGGAGTTACGGGCTAACACCAGTTTTTACTACTTTATTTTCTCATACATTACTAACATACATTATTAATGATTAAATTATTTGATATTGCTCACGAGTCTGGCAACACGAAGCTGAATCCAATCTTATGTTATTGCAAAAGCTCGCACCACATTCGATTCCAATTTTCCTTAGTGACTTTAATTTTTGTTGGTAGTCTGGTAGGCAACGTCATAGGAGTTTTAGTATGTTTTATTTGAGGGAAGGAAAGGGGTTATATAGACTTTTTTTATCGTATATAGACAACAAGAAATACCCCATAACTATACAAAATGAAAAAAAGTAAACTCTTTAAAATCAGTTTATTATCGCAATAAGATATAAACAGATTTTAAAATGGGACAGGATTTTTATTTATTAGGTGGGACTGATACAGACCTAAGGAAATGTGGGTGCAGAAACTCTGATTGTAGAAATTAATTATCTTATGGTCTATCGGTACAAGAGACATAGACAAGAGGCAACAAGTCAAGGTTCTCGGGTCAGGCAAAAGATTACTGGTCTCCATTAGATAATTCTCGGTAATAGTTCGGAATATGGTCGAAAAGCTTGGACTTAAAATACAATTGGCAAAACGTGCAGATGTGGACTTTTACCTAACTCTTAATTTTGTAATGTTTTATAACAATAACTTATTTGCATAATTATCACCTCATGGTTGCCTGGAAGAGATCGCTTAAAGCGACAAGACCGCCCTTTGTACGTGCATTCTGTTTTCGTATATGTATGCTTATATATTTTTCTTCCTTTTGTTTTGTTGTGTGTAAAATAAAGTTTGTTCTATTCTATTATAATTACTAGCCTTCCAAAACACATCTTTTACCCTCTATTCAGTTGCAAAATATTTATTTTAAGCCTTCATTTAAATGTTTCTGTTAAGACGTCTTATGCCGGCTTCTTACACAGGTGCAACTAGAGCGAACATTTTAAAATCCTCTTAGAGTATGTCACGAATTGAATCCTTGCGACTTACAACTATTCTTGCTGTTCTAACAACAACTTGCCTATTTACATGCTGTCTACTTTCTCAGAAGGTCTAATGAATCCACATATGTAGAACCATTAAGGCGAGTTGAATGCTCGGAATATTCTTTGTTAGACGGTTCTTACGTAACACCAGTAGTATATTTATGAGCGATTAAAAATATATGGATTCTAATCAGACCGTTTTTTCATAACTGTTATAATAAAATAATAGCAAAAATATTATTTTTTGCACAAGCTTTTCTAAGATTGCAGAACTGACAGAGTAATGGTTAATGCTTTGCCAGGCGCACGTATTAAGGTACAAAATATTATATCCAGCTGATTCTTAAATATTATTATTCTTCTATTCTGCCTGCCCCTTGAATACAGGCGTGAGTTTATGTATGTATATATGATTTCTAATACATTTAAGTTACCGCGGTGATTGAACTCATGATCTGGATACATCATCAGCCGAAAGACGTCCTCTGCTAGACATAGCCCTCGCTCAAGGAAGCTGCCTGCGTATGTATCTGGATTATTTATATAATTAATGCCATTAGGCACAAGACACTCACTGTCATTGGTCTACCCTAAAGATTTCCAGAGCGAATAGTATCTAGCGACTTCCTGCGACCTTTACTAGAAAAAAATAGTTGAATGAAAAAACCATATTTAGTACATTCACATAAAGAAAAACTCTTTGAGCTTCCAACAAAGGCGCACGAAGATACTGTAAAAACGTTCAATTTCCTGGAGCGTACGTCACAAAGATCGTCTCGGATCGCAAACGGTTACGACTCCGCCAGTCATGTGCGAACTTAGCTGCCTTCATTCACCTATCGAGAACCCCTTTACGACGCATCAACTCATGCCTCAATAAACACGGCGATCAGTCCACGAAACAGATCAAATATACTTTATTTCCATAGGTAGGTATGTACGCTTTTATGTAGCTTAAACTTTTTTATTTTCACTAATGTGAAGGCGCAGAATGATGAGAGGAAGGGATAAGCTTAAAATCAGTGACTGTCTCGTCTTGTGATACAAGTTCGATGCCTAGGTTGGGAAAATTATTAATGGTTCATAAGAAAATTCTCAGTAGCGAAATATGGATTTTCTCACTGACTCTTTCCATATTACGCGGGATAAAAAAAACGTCCGTTTTGTAAATTACCTGTTCCTCCCACTCATAGAGACTCATTGTAATATAGAAAGAGACAAACGTATACGTGCATTCAAGAACTAACAGATTATTGAGTGTTTCGTCTACAGACACCCTATTTTCATATCACTTGCATTTAGTTTATGAGGTGTCTTATACGACCGGCTGATAGCATATGACTTTACGTTTAATGATAGTCTAGATTGTTGCTGTTCCACCTTTTTTATAAAGTTTTTTTTCTTTTTCTAGAAACACTTTATTAAACCTCGTTTTTCACGTATTTTTTTAAATAAGGTAATGTTTGCGTAATACCAAGTAATTGTTGTTAAAGTGAGGCTATCAAGAATATTGGCAGGTAAAAAAAATGTTATCAGGTATTAAGTTCTGTAAACCAATAGCGTTTGCGACTAAGAGAGAACAGGGAAAAAACAAAATTATGTTTTCAAGGCTGGTTTATATTGTATCGAATGCATTATATATTTTTTTTATTTGTAAA
This sequence comes from Hemaris fuciformis, assembly GCA_907164795.1. Classification (NCBI taxonomy): domain Eukaryota; kingdom Metazoa; phylum Arthropoda; class Insecta; order Lepidoptera; family Sphingidae; genus Hemaris; species Hemaris fuciformis. The sequence goes on from OU015454.1 coordinate 7,373,353, forward strand.
ATAAAAAATCAAATGTCAATTTATTTTGCCTCTCAGTCATCTGGAAAAAATTAATGCTTCGACCGCTTATTCTTATGTACGAGGGCAGTCCGATAAGTACTTAGCCTACAAAAGAAAAACGAAAATTTTGGAAAAGTGGCGATTTATTTCTCATCACAGTCTTCTTTCAACTCGATTCACTTGACCCAGCGATGCTCCAACTTCTTTAAGCTGTCTGAAAAGAACGTTTTCTGGAGGTCTACAAAGTAGGCCTCCGTGGCGGCGATAACCTCCTCATTCGACTCAAATTTCTGTCCGGCGACGGACTTTTTCAAGTTTGGAAACAAAAAGAAGTCACACGGGGCCTAATCTGGAGAATACGGTAGATGGAGCAGCTGTTCGTAGCCTAATGTGACCAATTTGGCCGTTGCGACGGCGGAGGTGTGAGCCGGTGCGTTGTCATGGTGGAAGAGCACTTTTTTCTTCGCCAAATGGAGCCGTTTTTTCTACAATTCAGCGTTGAATCGGCCCAATAGTTCGGCATAGTAGAGCCCTGTGACCGTTTTGCCCTTCTCCAGGTAGTCGATGTAAATCACACCTTGTGAAACCTAGAAAACGGTGGCCATCACCTTTTCGGCCGATGGGACAGTGTTCGCCTTCTTCGGAGCACATTCGCCGGGTAAAGTCCACTGTTTCGACTGTTTATTGGTCTCTGGTGTGTACCAGTGAATCCATGTTTCGTCGACGGTCACGAAACGACGCAGAAACCCCTTCGGATTGCACCTAAACAGTGTCAAACACTGCTCTGAAGTTGTGTCACTGATGCGCTTGTCGTCCGAAGTGAGCAAACGCGGCAGCCATCGAGCCGACAGCTTTCTCATGCCCAATATTTCATGCAGGATATGACCCACGCGGTCTTTTAAGATGCCTACTGTCTCAGCTATCTCGCGCACCTTCAATCGGCGGTCTGCCAATACAAGATCGGGACTTTTCTCACGTTATCCTCCGTGGTAGCCGTTTTTGGGGCACCTGGGCGTGGCTCATCAAAAACTGACGTGCGACCACGTTGAAACTCGTTAAACCAATTTTTGACGGTCGCCATTGAAGGAGAAGAGTCACCGTAAACAGCATCCAAGCGCTTTTTGATATCGCTGCGCGATTTCCCTTCCAAAAACAAGAATCAAATCACCGGCCGATATTGCTCTTTTTCCATTTTTCGAAAATCCGCGGACACGTCCGCTTACACACGCGGTCAAAACAAAACTACAAATCCAATTCGGCTGAAATTTTGACAATAGCCGTCTACGAAGATGTGCTACATGATGGTAAATTTATCTTACGATAGTGGTGCCATCGGGCGGTGAGGCTAAGTACTTATCGGACTGCCCTCGTATATGTATATTTTGTATGTTTGTATGTATATATGTATGTATGTATGTACCTATACATGTTTTGTATGTATTTGTATATGGGCAATGTAAATTAATTAAATATATACATATTTATTTATTTTTCTTATTAATTATTGTATTGTACACATCAACTACCCTCCCTTCTATCACTTGTCTATGTCCATCTTATGGTTGTCTCTAAAAGATTGCCTTGAGCGATAAGTCCGCCAATTGTACTTCATTCTATTTGTGTATTGTTTTGTTCATTATTTCTTAATAAAGAGTTTATAAATAAATAACTAAATAAAATATTGTTTAATCACAATAAAATGCAACAGCATCGCTTTTATTTCTTGTTAATGTTTTTTTATAAGAAACTATAGTATGCACACTCACTGCAAATGAATTATTGCATTTGTATTTTGTTTTTTTCCAATTTAAGCCAGTCATTTTTAAGATAGACAATTTGGAATTAGCAAAAAAATGTGAGCTCCATACAAAATTTAATCTTCCCGTTTATTAAGGGCCTTGTCGACGATAATTTTAATAATTGTTTGGGACTTTGTAAATTGCCGCTTCCGAGACGTAAATTTCTTAATCAAATTAATGAAGGAAAATGTTCGCCATTAGACGTTTGAGACTAAACCGTTATATTAATGAGGCGGAATATTAGAATCGATTCTGTTTTAGAGAAAATATTTTTGAACAAAAAAGTAAGTGTGAATTATTGTCTTTCGTTAGATAAAACACTACAGTTGGATTTCGTTTACGTGAAGACCAAAGGCAAAAGTAAAAATATATAACTATAAAGTTAGTCAATGTTTTGTGTTTTAGAATCAGCATGTCTATCGGGTGGGAGATAGCTTGAATCACTGTCTGACAAAAGTAAATAATATCTAATAAAGAAAATAACAGTAGAATTTTTATTAACAGCCCCGTGGCGCAGTTGGCTAGACACCAGCTTGCGAAACGAGAGGCCGCGGGTTCGATCCCCGCACCAAGACAAATGTTTGTGTGATCCACAAATATTTGTTTCGGGTCTGGGTGTATGTGAGACCGAAAAGTCTCTCGTAGTTTCTGATACACACGACACAAGACTTGTATCTTAGTGTGGGATCAGAACTATGTATGTGACTGTTAGGTGTATTTATTTATTTATTTATTATTTATTATTATTAGCAAGGTCACTACGCGGTATTCAAATTGAACTGCACTGCACTTATCACCAGGCTTTCTCACTTTCTGTGCTAAGATTTTTTTTTCAACAATCATGTAATGTTAGATTAGTAAAAAAAGTAGCAAATACAATATACCTATAGAAATAAAATTGCATCAAAAAATGTCCGCCAACCCGTACTAGGCCAGCGTGGTGAACTAAGGCCTAAACCCTCTCAAATGTAGGGGAGTCCCGTGCCCAGCAGTAGAACGTACATGGACTGATGATGATAGAGGTACAATTCATTTATAAACTCACGCCTGTATTCCCCGAAAGGGTAGGCAGAAATGCATTTCTGCACCCACATTTCGCCAGGTATGTATCAGTCCCACGTAATAGGGGGCGAGCCTATTGCCGTTTTTCGGGCACATTTCCAGACTCCGTGCTGTTACTGAGAATTTCCTAATGGAAAAACCCAATAACACTTTGCCCGACCCGGGAATCGAACCCAGGACCTCTAGATCGCACGACACATACTTGTACCGCGAGACCACGAGGCAGTCTAATATGGCATATGGCATTTCTGCGTCCATTATTTATAAGGTACAATTGCAGCAATAATAGACATGGCCTTAGTAACTCTTTCAATAGGAATAAAATTGTTATACCAACTAAAACGAAACAAAACAGCACGCGAGTTGCAAAATAAAATTTAATTTAAACTGATCTGAAAGCGGTCCTAGACTAGACGTAGTTTTTTGTTTTTCCACGTCGGAGTTTCAAAAAAAATCCGACGGTGCATCGCATTTATTATTAATGTCTCTGCTGTGATTTAGAGAAAGGGTTGTTGAGTTCGAGTTTGTTAAAAGGTAATAAGTTACTTCAAGTAATGAAAATAATACATTACATTCAGTTACTTTTCAAAATGTGTTTAAATCGAAATCTTTGTGCGTTAGAAAAATATGTCCTGAGTTTCCGACAGAAATAGGCTCCTAACTAGTCAAATGTTTCTAAAATAGATTTCAACATAAAGTCACCATAATGTGTTTCAATGATAACATCGAATGAAATCCAGCAACCTAAGTGTTCTGTAAAAAAAAATCTTATGTATATGGTCCATCAATCCGCGTAGGACAGCGTGGTAGACTAAGGCCCTACTCTCAGTTGTTAAGGAGGCCTGTTAACTGTTAACCCGCCATAGTGGCACATGCAAGTGTGCCGCGTTCCGGGATCAGCCAGTGTATATCCGGTTTTCGGGGGGGCTACAACCATGGTGAAAGGATGACCGTGCCGGCATTTTTGGCCGATTTCGCGCGGTCGGTCCTTTGTTCACCATGGTATTAGTCCCCCAAACTTCTTCACAAGATAGGTGAAGAGGTTTTCGGCCGGCATGATTGCGTCGACCAACGGGAGATCATCATCTCTTGCTGGTCGGCACTTTTTCTGGACTCCATTACACTTACTATCAGGTGCAATGGGGTCGCTTTGCCGTGCCAGTATAAAAAAAAAAAACTATGAAGACACGGAAAATCTTTAGATCTATAATCGGGCTATCCAATAAATGACTTAACATACCAAAGCTTTTTAAATTTACAGATATTATTCATGTGATTCTAAAACACAAACACACATAGTTACATTTTGTATTTTTTTAATTTTATTGTAAGTTACATAATTTTAGTTTTAATTCACACTTATCTTAGTGCTCTGTGGATAATAACTGCAACACAGTTTTTGAACTATCGCAGTTATTATGGTGCATTTCTATGTATAAATATGAATGTGAGATATTTTTATTTATTTATTTTACTTTGTCGTGCCAGTATAAAAAAGATTTTCCCTCGATAACACTTTGCTTACCATCGGGTGCTGCATTATCACAGCAGAAAAAACACATGCACATTATAAAATGTAACAAAACGCTGTTCAAGCTAAATTTAGCAATGCGGTGCATAAATTCGCTCGTTACACTTTCCAAGCGAATACATAATCTGTATGAAATTTTTGGACGTAATTTCAACTCTAATAATGCTTTTACGCTTAACATTATTAATAACAGCTTTTTCTGCTTTTACTCGGTTGCAATTGACATAAATTATACCCACAAACTTTTCGGAATATATTGTATAAGTGATAGTAGAAACTGTACCAAATAGAAGCAAAGAACATTGGAAAAATGAATAGCTACTTGATTTTTAGAGCCGTGCCGGATTCAAAAAGATGTGCGGCACTACGCTGGCTCTATCGGGGCGGTACCAATGTCTGTTAGAAAACTGAAGTTAAGCATCGGTTTTAAAAGATAAATTGGCGGAAGCTCAATTTGCTGGTAGTAAAAAATCTACATAGATAGCAACCACAACACTTAAAGCGTAATTTACACTATACTAGCGATCCGATTGAATTATTTATTTATTTAAAACTTTATTGTACACATAATAAAAATACAAGGGAGTACATTACATTAGACTAGTACAAAAGGCGGTCCTATCGCACAGGGCGATCTCTTACAGACAACCAAGAATGGAGATGTAAGAAAATGAAGAAATTGTTGGTGTCTGGTGTGGGGTAGTCGTACAAAATTTATCAAAACAAACATTTCTTAAGGCGTGTAAGTGTTACATTACCCATTAATCATATTATATAAAATAAGCATAATATAAGAATGATTAAAATTATCTTTTTTACATTACGACCACCGCCTTTAGCCACTCAAAGTTTAATTCCAAATTTTGTAATACATTACCGTATATCAAAGAGGGAGACAAAAAATGGACTTACTAGATCCTCAAGCATAAGACATTTCACAACTGACGTCGTGGCTAAAGGATCCCATTGTATTACACCACGGCTCCTTGCTGTCGGATGCTATTAGAGCATAAATGGAACGGCTTATCTTCTTGTCAATTTAGTGCTACAACTAGACTTTATAGATTCTGTGTATTCTATGTTAAAAAAGTAGTGATGGCCTGAAGGTTAAGTCACACGGTCGAGAATCTGCGCGATCGCGGGATCAAAGCCCCGGCATACACCTCTGACTTTTTGAAGTTATCTGCGTATTCACAATGAACTATCTTACTTTAACGGTGAAGGAAACCATCGTGAGGAAACCTGCACACCAAAAAAATCTTAGGAATTTCTTAGGTGGTTAGTCCGCCAACCCGCACTAGGCCAGCGTTGTGGACTAAGGCCTGAACCCTTTCAGTTTTAGATGAGGCCGAAGAGGTAGCAATGGGTCGTATATGGGCTGATGATGATGATGAATTATATGTTACGGTACTTAGAGGGTGGGACTTTTGCATTTGGTTAATAGAACAGAAAGAGCTTCGAAATGATCAATGATGTGAATTCAAAGAAGATTCATCTTTAGTATGATAAAGAATAAACCTTTATGTGCATTTAAAAAGCAGTTACATCCATCGTCCTAATCTTCAGATAATCTCGCCCCCTTTTGCGCAGGATTTGTTTTGTCTTAAACATAATATAATATTAATAGGTACATTTCACTTTCCACCGTCAATGTAATACGTCGTGAGTAAATACGTGTTTAACAATAGCAAACAACTAGTCAAGACTTCAAGAAATTCATTGTTCTTGCCACACAAGCCGTCTTTGTGGCATTTCGTTTGCTTGTCCCAAACCAACATTTGCATACGAGTTATACCAGACTTTGTACGCATAGATATGACCCAGCGGTCATTCTGTTGCCGGCAAATAAACCAAGTTTTATTGCGTTCCCTTTGCCACGTTTCTGGCAATTCTGGCGGCATGGCAACGGCTCATATACTCAAAGCCACGCGTAGAAAATTGTGTAGGGTGAATAGTTAAAATGAATTCAGTGTTTTAACAGTCGTGATGGCCTCGAGGTATAGGCACGCGGTCGAGAATCTCGACGGTCGCAGGTTCAAACCCCAGGCACACACCTCTGACTTTTCGAAGTTATGTGTGTATTCACAAAGAATTATCACGTACTTTAACAGTGAAGGAAAACATCGAGATAAAACCTGCACACCTAAAAGTTATTAGGAAATTCTTAGGTGTGTAGTCCGCCAACCCGCACTAGGCCAGCGTGGTGGACTAAGGTCTTAACCCTCTCAGTTGTAGAGGAGGCCCGTCCCCAGCAGTGGGACGTATATGGACTGATGATGATGATGATGATGTTTTAACAAAATTACTCAACCATCATACTTTAATGGTAAATATGTAGAAACCTATAATTATTTTAAAATGAAAAACAGACACCTACTTTAGTTTCAAATTCCGTTTTTCTGTAATCGGAATATTTTAAATGCTATTAAAGTGATTGGATAACGTTGTTGTTAATACTTCGATTTATTTGAAATGACCTTTCACGTTATTGTGCCTACAACTTGTCCCAACACATTTGCTAATATTGATCCATAACAATGTTTGACCCACTATAGCGAGGGCTATTAATTCGATATCCGAAATCGTATCGCTTCTGTGTTTGGGGAAACAATAGATGCTTATATTTTGTTAAGTATGCCTATGTATATTATAGTAGTGTATGAAAACTTGATACTATTCGTAAAGCGGAATAAACTGAGCAGGAGTGTAGTAGAGTTGAGAGAATTGGAGTGAATTTAAAGTAATGCTTTAGGAGAGACAAATTTATGAAATATAAATGGCATATTTTTTTTAAATAATAACATTTATTCATTAAAAGAATTTCCGTTACAATGGCTTAAAACTATTACATAACATATTGTTCTTATGGAAATAGACCATGTAAAAATGGGTATATTAGAATTACGCTGTATAACAAAAAAAACCGCTATCGTCTTTCGCCTGGTACATAGCATTCAATTCCCCTCCGATACGTTTCCTAAGATTTCTGTGAATATTTGTAAAATTCAAGTCATAATTGTTTAACTGATCTCCTAAATGGAATAAGAGAAAACAAGGAAACAAAACATATACTATAACGCTCTTCTTACATAACATAAATACTGTAAATCAGCGTCATGTCGCAGCTTAATGCTGAGTTGACCACCTAGATTTATCCTTTTTTTTAGCCTAAGTTACTCATTATGTCAGCTACCTGCCAATAAAAGTCCCGTCAAAATCAGACAAAAATTGTAAAAAACGTTATTTTGGTATATTGTACCGTGTATATACATCCATATGCATTTATTAAAAAGCGATTGTTTCAATATTACAAACAGACACTCCAATTTTATTTATTTGTATAGATAATTGCATGCACTACATTGTGACAATATTTTTTTTTACTTTCTTACTTTCCTAAGTTTTCACTGTTAAATAAATCTGTTACTCAACACCGGTTTTCTGTAAGACAGTGGCACCACCCCAGTAGAGCCAGCGTTCCATTCCAAGTATTATTGCTACCAATAACTCAACTGTGTAGCAACTGTGAAATATTTTCACTGGACAGCGCCGCATTTTTGAAGCGAGAGTGAACTTTTTTTAACTACACTCAGCAGTTTCTACGGAGCGACGCAACGCTTAAAATCTGGGCTTTAAAACGTTGCTACATAATATGTTAAGGGGAAGTTCTACGTTAGTGGAAATAATAAAAATAAATACACACAACAGTCACATACATAGTTCTGACCCCACATTAAGATACAAGTCTTGTGTCGTGGGTATCAGAAACTACGAGAGACTTTTCGGTCTCACAAACACCCAGACCCGAAACAAATATTTGTGGATCACACAAACATTTGTCTCGGTGCGGAGAACGAACCTGCGGCCTCTCATTTCGCAAGCTGGTGTCTAGCCAACTGCGCCACGGGGCTGTCAAATATGTTTTGTATATTGAATTTTTTGGTTGAAAATAGCTGCCCCGTTATTTTAGCGACTCAAGTGTGGAGCATACGAACGAGAGAACTTGATTTTGATTCCCGGCTAGAGAATAATGTTTTTCTGAGAATAAATATGGAGATGAGCTCTCTGTTACGTGGAACTAGAAATTTAAAAAAAATCCTCTCTTTTTAGAGATACATGCATAAGCGTGTAAAGTACGTGATAATTATTTGTGAATACACACATAACATAGAAAAGTCAAAAGTGTGTGCCTGGGGTTTGAACCCGCGACCGTCGTGATTGTCGACCGCGTAGCTGAACCTTGAGGCCATCACGACTTTTTTCCCTGTACAGACACTAGTATTTCCAATAAACAAAGCTTGTACAGCCGTTGTATAAACAAATTTAATAAACACCAGCTGGTCCAAAAAAACCGGATATGTCGATCATTTATCCGGCGTCCGGATATTAACATCTTCGCCTTAATATCGGAGGACGAAAACCGTGCATAATTAATATCTTTGAGCGGACACACGCTGCATATTCATGAGATAGACGCCTCGGCATAAAACTAGATTATTAGTCTGTTTCCTAACGTTCGAGAACTTTTATTTTTGCGCGCTAGACAGAGACAACAGATAGATGGTCTCCTCTAATCTTTCTATGTGTTTCTATCGCTTCACAGGCTTTGGCGCTATGAAATTGTTTGATATTTTTTTCGCGATTAATAAGTGTAAATAGTTTTTATGTTGTGTTGTGTATAGTTTGCTATTATTAAGTTAATTTAGACTAGTGCAATATACAACAATAGTATATGTTAATATAATAATATTATTAACTTGACTGCCTCGTGGTCTCGCGGCACAAGTATGTGCCGTGCGATCTAGAGGTCCTGGGTTCGATTCCCGGGTCGGGCAAAGTGTGATTGGGTTTTTCAATTAGGAAATTCTCAGTAGCAGCACGGAGTCTGGAATTGTGCCCGAAAAACAGCAATAGGCTCGCCCCCTATTACGTGGGACTGATACAAAACCTGGCGAAATGTGGGTGCAGAAATGCACCTCTGCCTACCCTTTCGGGGAATACAGGCGTGAGTTTATGTATGTATTAACTTTTATTTTTGTTAAAACTACCTGTACGCCTACCTAGCGTCCGTTTGTCACTTGGTCGGTTTATTGAAAACCAGCGCTGCAATACCGTGCGAGCTGAATGCAGGGATCAGTGTTGGATATGTTAATTGCATTTACTAATTGTTTGTTTTTGTATTTGTTTTTCGTATGGCCAATAATAAACCTTTTTATCTTTCTTTCTATACAGTAATTCTATTTTTAGATTGGTTAGTGCCTCGACATTGTTCTTTATATTGCAAGCTAGATATTCTTAGCACTACAATTTAATATGTTTGTTGAACATAAATAAGAAAAATATTGCTACTAATACTACGACCATGTCCACTGGGACATGGTTAAGGTTCTGACCTTGCGCTGCCATTCAGTGTTAGTCACCTTGCTTTGCTAGATTAATTCATCATAAGCCCATATACATACGTCTCACTGCTGGGCACGGGCCTCCTCTACAACTGAGAGAGCTTAGGCCTTTGTCCATTTTCCTAAGAACTTTTTGGTGTGCAGGTTTCCTTACGATGTTTTCCAGTGCTGTTAAAGTACAGTGATCATTCATTGACAATACACACATAGCTTCGAAAAGTCTGAGGTGTGTGCCTGAGGTTTGAACCCACGACCACGATTCTAGACCGCGCGCCTTAACCTCGCCATCACCACTTTCTCCTAAACCTCGAGGTCATCACTACTTTCTTTCTACTGCCAGATATTTATTTTGCTATATATGGGCTTACAATATTTCGCACATTTCACACATAGTTAAAAATAGACCATAAATGACTAATGGCCGAATACTGAAACGCTACTTAATCTGAGGGCGACTTATATTTATGTGGCTGTTATAATTTAAGCGATATATACTTATAAAATGTCATGTAAAAGAACTTTTTGTGGTAATGTTGCCATTTGTGGAAATTTAAGTGGACATTAGTTAATAACAGTCTTAAAACCGATAAATGATGTTTCAGTATACCGCTTAAATTATAAAAGCCACTTAAATATAAGTCGCCCTCAGATTAAGTAGCGTTTCTATTCGGCCATAAGGCTGTTTAATCTCGAACATTCGACATCAGCTCAACGAATGACAAAGTCCGGAGATGAATTGAACTCGGACGGTTCGGAAAACAGGATATAACTCCTGATGCCCGTGCTCGTGATCACATCGCTCTTATTTCCGCCCCCGGGGACAAGCATCCATCTCTACAGACACTGTAATGACTCCCGGCTTTGTCCCATGTGGCCGGATTTGGGATTTCTCATGGGGCTTTTTGTCATCTCATGGTTTTGGAATTTGTCAAGTGATAAAATTAATTGCTAAGCATAAGAAATACAGCTTATTGTTATAGCATAGATCAGGGTGTCTCAAGCTTTTAGTTTCACGAACCTTTGTTAACGTTTCCAGGTGACAGCGAAACCCTTAAGTCTTAAATAACTAATTACCCCCTCCCCCCCAAAAGAAAATAATAAAATTGTCTGTTGAAGAAAATAAGATTTTTATTTCAAAAGAAATATACTTTTAATATTAATGCCATGGGTTAGATTGTTTCTTGTCGCAAATAGAGTTAATTTTAGAAATAATTTTGAAAAAACTTAATCTTAATTCTGACTCGGTAATAAGTCGATTTCTGTATTTACTTTTTATCATGACCAGGTGTGAAAACCCACTCTCACTCTAGAAGTATGTTGTAGCCACTATGTGTGCCGCACGTGTCTGCTGGGCACAAAGTCAACTTTACGTAAATCTTGTCGCGAACCCCCTGCCGTCGAATGGCGAACCCCTAGGGGTTCGCGAACTCCACTTTGAGGAATTCGGGCATAGATGAATAATTTTTATTATTTTATATGGGCTTTTTTATGCTTGTAACTTACTTCACAGCTGCAATTGAATCATTACATTTATTTTTTTTATTTTTTATGGGAAAGGAAGCAAACTAGCTGGTGAGCCACCTGATGTTAAGTGGTCAACACCGCCCATGGACACCCACAATACCAGAGGAATCATCGGTGAGTTGCCGGCCTTTGAGGAAAATATAGGCTCTTTTCTTGAAGGTCCCTAAGTCATATCCATTCGGAAATACCGCCGAGGGAAGCTGATTCCACAAAGATGTTGTGCCAGGAAGGAAACACCGTTTAAACCGCACTGTTGAGGAACGCCATTCATCCAGATATACATTGTTAAGTAAGGTTTTCTGTACTAATACTGGCACGACAAAGTGATAAAACTGCAATCATGATGCTGTCAAAGCAGAGCATCAAGCGACGAAAGACTGCCATCTTTATTAGGTGCTTTACTGTTTGGTTGTTACCAAGAGATAGGCACGCGTCGTACTACTGAGAAGTGTTGGGTTCAATAAGCGAATCGAATAAAGTTTTATTGAGTTTTTCTGTTATGAAATGCAAGCAAAATACACGCGTCTCAATTTTCTTTAAACATAACTTTACTACCTCGTAAAGATTTTTTTATTTATCTAGATTTCAATACTATGGACCACCACACCAGTACCTGAATACTGCCCCGTCCTAACACTTCATTTGGTCCAACAATCACACGGTAAACGATTGTTCAAAGCTTTTAAAATCTTCAGTACTTTGTGTTTGTGTAATGAATTGTTTTCATACTTTTCGGATTTTTCTTTGAGTTGTCAGCGAATGGGCGATAGGATCTTTGAGAGCGGAACGAATCAATGCGATGTTCTAGAGTTGAGAAACAAATGAACATCGTAATAAATCTTGAAAGTACGTTGATCGTCTCATAATTCAACTTAGTATTGTAGTTTGTAGTAGAAATCAGAATGTTGAGATAAGTAAATCTGTCTTTTTCAGGCAATATACGCTCCCTTCTTTAACAAATGAGAGGGTTCAGGCCTTAGTCTACCACGCTGGCAGTTCTAAGTGGGCGAAGCACATACCTAAAAAAAACTAAGAACTTTTAGGTGTGCAAGTTTCCTCGCGATGTTTTCTTTCACCGTTAAAGTGCGTAATAATCATTGTGATACGCACATAACTTCACAAACTGTTGGTGAAACTATTCGTATTTAAATCAGAATCCAGTGTTCCAATATACCTATTGTGATTGTAAGTTAAGTAGCTTTGGTTGGGTTCTAAAGGTAGAACGACCTCTAAAAGTTCACGAGTACTTGTGTTTCATCAAACAATTGACTGAGATAGTTTATAAACTTTGTCGTTAAGTTGAGGAAATGACCCATTATATATTCCCTTCACAGATTTTCCTGCGAGTCCAAATATGTGCTCGATGAACAGGCTCAACCACTTTTACGTGGGACATAAAAAATATCAGTTGTAGAAATAAATATAAGTAGTAATGGCCTTGAGGTTTAGGTGCGCGGTCGAGATTCTCAGTAGTCGTGGGTTCAAACCCCAGGCACAAACCTCTGAATTTTAACCTAAACCCTGTCAGATGTAGAGCAGGTCCGTGCCCACCAGTGGGACGAATATGGGCTGATGATGATGATGATGATTTAGAAATTCTCCTCTGTCCACCTCTTCAGATTTACAGGTTTGTGTATAAGTAAAAACAGCTATGGCAGTTTGATTGGGCTGGCACATATGTACTGTTATGAATTATTAAATGTACAAGTAAATTGCTGCATAAGCGATAACCCCCGTCGCATTCGCCACGATGCCGATAATATAAAAGGGCAACTTCACGTGGTTTTTCAGTTCAGTTCAGTTCAGTTCAGTTCAGTTGTATTTCAATTCAGTCTTAATTAATTAACTCTATAGTAAAATCGCAGTCCTCAGTGTTGTAATCATTTTAAATTTGATTAAAATTTGTAGCAGTATAAAAGTGATTTTTTTCAAAAGGACCCACGGAACGTCATCCTAACAGTACGTATTATGTCTCTCATAAATCCGACGTGGTTCACCTATTTATGGAATTTGCTTACACAATAACTCAGTTACTCTATAGTCGAACCGGGAACCGAACGTCGGACGTTGCAATCGCACGTATCGCACGACCCCAGATCAAAAAAAAGATTACAAAAAACGACTAAAAATATTTACGAAATCAGAAAAACCTTTAAAAAATGATAGGAGCATATCTTAATACTACGAATATCGCTTCCAAGAAAAGTATCCCTTACAATCTCCCCCTAACCTATCATAGCGTTTCTTAATAAACAAAAGTTCGTGCCTAATACGCTCATATCTCCCCTCGCCTCAAAAAACCGTTTATCCATCACAATCATTATATAATAACTCCGAAAAACTTCAACGAAACACTTTATGGTACATTATCACTTTTTGCGTAGCCGCCTGTATCGAGCCACTTAAGTACGTCTGAATAGACCCTAAGTGGGACGGAACAAAGTGAGGGTCGGGGGTGTGTGCGCGGGAGGGGAGGGACGTAGGGCTGCCAAGGGATTAAAAAAGAAACTTCACGTGTTACTTTTTTTCAGCAGTTTTCTGAGCACAGGCCTCCTATCTTCGACTTTATGTCATAGCGTTCAAGATCAAGATTTTTGTCAGACAGAGCACCCGTTTTTTTTGGACTTGGCGTCCAATATCATTATTTTTCGATTGTTGATACATAATATCAATAGATTTCAATGTGGATCAGAAAAAGACTTCCTTGTTTATGATTTCGTACATGATTTGTCGATCTAGTTGCGATCGCGACATGTTTATGAATAACTTCGGATCAAATAAAGATATTTGGGGAGGCCTATATATATAAATAAAGATCAATAGCATCACAGGAGCTGATGTCTAGAAACGTGTTTTTTAAATGAAAATAGACCGCTTTATATTATACGTTACCTAAATCACTACTGAAAATCACAGAAACTTGGGTGTTTTCTTAACGCCTTCATGACTTTCTGAATGACAGAATGCAAGTAAGTCTTCGAAATTGAAGCTCCATTCCATCTGGATGAATGGCGTTCCTCAACAGTGCGGTTCAAACTGTGTTTCCCCCCTCGCACTACATCTTTAGGAATCAGCTTTCCTCGGCGGCATTTCCAAATGGATACCACTTTCCTTCAAGAATAGAGCCTATATTTTTCCCAAAGGCCAGCAACGCATCGATGATTCCTCTGGTATTGTGCTCGTTTCCTCTTTTCCCACAAAAAAGAAGTAAAAAAGCCAGCGCTCCTATATGAAACTGACGGCCCTATCCTATCCGTGGATGGGCGAGACGCCCTGTTATCTTCCACGTAAGCATTACGGTATCACAGTATATCTATCGAACGTATTTCACATAAAAAACGTGTTTTATAAAGATTGTAATAATGGAGCATACTCACTGAAGGGAATTTCAAACGAACGCGTAATGGTTTGGATGTTCATAAGAAAATATTGTTTAGCAGATATATGAATTTTCGAAAGTGATTCTGACATATTATATAGTATAATAATTATAAACTGTTTAGGCAAACATGGTAAACAATATTATGCAACTAAGAGTTCTCAAAAATGAATTATAGATTTTCGTTACCCAATAATCCATACCAGACCATTGCAGTCTCAAAAGTGAGGAGTTTCATGCCCATCAATGAAATGTATAAGAGCTTAATAAAATAATAACATGTCCAGAAAATGGAGTCTAAACTAAGATACAAGTCTTATGTCGTGGATGTCGGATACTACGAGATACTTTTCCATCTCACAAACTTGAAACAAATATTTGTGAATCGCACAAACATTTGTCAAGTTGCGGGGATCGAACCCGGGGCCTCTTGTTTCGCAAGCTGGTGTCTAGCCAATTGCGTCATTTACCAGAATTGTGAGATACATAAGGTTTTAAATGACGGTATCGTGGCTGGCGGTGAACGACGTTCCGAGGCCTATTTTTGTACATATTTGAGCAGAACAGCACTATGTTTTTATGAGAAATTGTTGTAATCGTGCTAGTCAATTCTTACGCTCCAAAACCTCTGCACTCAATCAGTATTCTTGGATAACATAATGTTGTAATTACGGCAAATACGTTTTTAGTGTCATTACCTTCATCAGACTACAGCAGTCTAGTGAAAATGAGCCTCTTAGATACTCGCTACTTATATTCTTTGGCAGCTAGCTAATGATCTTCTTAAGCTTTCTGTTACATTCCAGGCCGGCTACACAATGAATTAACGCATTACCTAGTTTCTAGGTTGCACTATAAATATAAATATAAAAACGGCCTCGTGGTCTCGTGGCACAAGTAGGGATGTGCTGTACGATATAGAGGTCACGGGTTCGAATATCGGGTAGGGCGAAGTGTTCTTGGGTTTTTCCATTAGGAAATTCTCAGTATCAGTACGGAGTCGGCTGAAAATGTACCCGAAAAACTACCTTACGCTAGCGCTCTATTACATGGACATCATTATATATACATACAGGTGTATTTGAAGCGTGATCGGTAACGAAGACTGCTATGGTGACGTTGAGGACAAAAATATCGTGAAAAAAAAATTGTATTTTTTTTTCCTAAATTTTATCACGTCATCATATTCAGATACACCGTATAATATTTTTATAATAATAAAGCATCTATTCCCTCTTTTTAATAAAACTAGTCAAATGCAATTACAATTACTCTTAACGCAAGGGGTCATCGCACTGGCCGCGACTCGCGAACACGAAGCCACTACGCAAGTACCTACCGAGCGACTGCTCACCCCCTCCTCCGTCCGGCGCGAGACGCGGGCCGCGACGAAAACTCGCGCCGCACACGGTGTGATAAAAAATATCAAAATGCGGATTGTTTTAAGGCGCGTTATGACATTTCATGATACAATGCCAAACGTTGTAAACAAAATAAATGAAATAAACGTTTTAAACATAATCATTTTATGGCTTAACTAAATTCCTCGCGGTTGTGTGACTGAAATAACTGATTGGATCCCACTACTGTCAACGACAACGTAAAGATTAGCTTTGTTATCTTATCCCATTCATGTTAATCAAAGTTATAGTTTTAAACAACTTACCTAAGATCTTCGGAGTCTAAGGAGATGTGGCTCGAAATGATTCCCATTCAAATGAAGGCAAAGACGAGCCCGACGTTCTGTCTCTTCGTGAAGACGGGACATCAATGTTGGATCTTCGATGCAATCGGCTCGTAGTTTATCGAAGACTTCCACTAATCACTATCCTACCACGCATTTCATCCGCACTGGTACACTCGCGAATAAACACTTTTTCTTTAACATATCCCCACAAAAAGAAGTCTAAAGGCGTAAGATCCGGTGAACGAGGTGGCCACGGGTGAGGTCCCAGCCTACCGATCCAGCGATCTTCAAATATTCTTGTCAGACTTTCGCGCACGGATAGGACTACATGCGGCGATGCGCCATCATGTTGAAACACATAAGCATGTGGCCGTATTCACGAGCACTGTAAATGTACCGGCGAGACACATTTAGTGTTAAAACAATTGAAACAATCCAACTTAAAATAAAAAACTAAAAACTATTCACGATTAGGTAAAAAACGAGATATTACTAAGTTGTGGTCTTGTGGTGTTTCGCGCGCGAAAAAGTTACATGATTACATGAACTGCCGGTGCCGGCCATCAAGATACACCATCATACGTAAATCACCAATCACATAATATTTCTGAGTCTATTAATTTTTAATTTCTTATAATACTTAAAGTTTTGTCAGAACAATAATTAAATAAAAACTGTGTAAATATTATCATTTAATATTAAAATCACCGTTGTCACAAAAAAAACAAATATCAATAATAAGGTATTAGAATTGTTCATTGAAGTAGTTTTTTCGATGTATTATTGGTCGAAACGCAGTTATCCCGAATATTTTCGACCAATCGTAGACTGGTAAGAAAGAATATTATGTAATAAATTTAATCACTTCCTGTCGCATACAATAAATTCGGTTTGTGCCCTCAACTATATTCGTAAGCAATAATATCAAAAATATTTTAGAACTATTGCAAAATCTTTAATTGTAGGTGTAATAGTCTTATTTATTTAAACAGAAATAAAAACATGGATAATAATTAATGATATGGCGCCATCTATGCTACACAAAAATCAATAGTTATGGTTGTGGCTATTAAAAAAGTGGCTCGTAAAAAGATTGAAATTAAGAATCATAGATAGCGATTAGGTGGCTTTCTACTGATGAATGTAATTATTATTCACAATCATTATTTACTATTATTAACAATAGTTTTATTAAATAATGATTGTGAATAATAACAAATTAGTATTATTTTATAAAACAAACATAACATTACTTAAATCGTCTTCTCGTCAATCGTCAATCTTTATACTAGCCACTTTTTTAATAGCCAAAACCATAACTATTGATTTTTTGCTTCTTTGGTAAGTTTCAAATTGTGTAACATAGATGGCGCAATATAATGATATTGTTATTATTACGTACATTTACACGACGTCCATGTTTTTATGTCTGTTTAAACAAATAAGATTAGTATTGATATATGTTTTTTTTGTGACAACGGTGGTTTTAATATTAAATGATAATATTTACACAGTTTTTATTTGATTAATTGTTCTGACAAAACTTTAAGTAATATAAGAAATTAAAAATTAATAGACCCGGAAATATTATGTGATTGGTGATTTACGTATGATGGTGTATCTTGATGGCCGGCACCCAGTGTTCCCAACTTGGGGGTTTTCCCCCTAAATTTGGGGGGAAAAAATGTGGACTGTTTTTTTTTTAGGGGCTTTATATTTTTAGGGATTATTCCATCCCCTAAATGCTAAGTTTCTTTAATGTCAACATGTATGATTTTAAATAGTCACAACCAGAATAAAATGAAATAATATTTGATGTTTGAAATAATTTATAAATAAAGACTATTAAACAATATTTCAGAATATTTTTTTTTTTACAAAATGTTATTTAGATAATTTTTAGAAAAATGCAAACAGTCGAAAAATTATGATACGAGTGAGATTCGAACCTACGACCTCGGCTTTACGCGCCGTGCTCACATCCAAAATTTTCTAATTCGTAATGCTCATAGCTAAGAAAATAATAGAATTGGAATGCCTAACAATCCTAACATGAATGTGTGGTATAATTTTTTTTTTTTTTTTAGGGGGTTTTCAAAATTTTGTGGCGATTTTAGGGGTTTTTGACTTTACATTTAGGGGTAAATATTTTTGGGAGTTGGTAACACTGCCGGCGGTAGTTCATGTTACTTTTTCGCGCGTTGTGGTCCACAACTTAGTAATCTCTCGTTTTTTACCTAATCGTGAATAGTTTTTAGTTTTTTATTTTAAGTTGGATTGTTTCAATTGTTTTAACACTAAATATGTCTCGCCGGTACATTTACAGTGCTCGTGAATACGGCCACATGCTTATGTGTTTCAAGTTTCAACATGATGGCGAACCGCCGCACAGTGTCGCGACTTCATAGAACATTTTATCATAATTCTAACTTTTGGTAAACTTTTGGTAATTTCGGTAATTTTGATAATTTAAACTGAATGTATAGACATTTGACTAAAACAAAGAAGTTTAATTAATATTTTTTTATTCTTTAACCAAAAATTGCCCTTAATTAGGGTCAATTTTTTTATGTCTATTTCTTGATCTAATTTTTGATATGAATATTAATAAATAGCTTTCGAAATCATTTATTAATTGAGTTACTCTTTATGTGAGTTTATGTGTTGTATTTCATCGAATCGGAACTAAAGCAGTTAAAATATTTTTTAATAAAATTTCTGTTTCTACCTAATATGACCAGATGAGCCATCGAATCCCCACTTACAGGTCAATAAAGCCTACCGTAAAGGTTTCTTTGCTCCTTTCTGCAGTTGTCACAATAGATTCGGCAGTTTTGTGTAATATGTCTTAAAAAAATACTTCTGCAACTGAACGAACTGCGTTGGGTTAGGTAGCCTGGGTATGGTTTCATTACCCAGACATAAATGTATAATATTACTACCGTATCCATTGGTAAATAGTTATCTAGACAATTTTTATATTTTAAGCTTATTAGGTATATCTGATTTTCTACGCCTTGGTCTCCAATACAATAAAGGAATGTAGTAGTCTTCTTAAAACTATTCTATATTAAATTTGGAGACTTCAAGGCCATTAAAGTCTAAAATATGCTGATAAACAGCATTGTTTTTTTCGTGTGAGTCTCCTGAACGCCAAACGCCGAAATCTTCGTAAATTTTTTGGAGGTTTTCCCAAACCTTAAACGAAATAACTCCAAAAACGCATGTCTGCGCAGACTGAAAGTTTTGCAGTATAAAGTATACTAATTAAGCTAGCACATATAAAAAAATTAGAGATGTGATATGATGTGATTTTTTAAAACTCGAATCAAAGTTAAAATATTGTTATTTTTTGTGTTATGAAAAATGCTCAAAACTTAACGTTTTCACACATCTTGAATCATTATAAACAACAAATTAGACAGCTTACTAACTATTACACCTGACAGCCCTGTGGCGCAGTTGGCTAGACACCAGCTTGCGAAACGAGAGGCCGCGGGTTCGATCCCCGCACTGAGACAAATGTTTGTGCGATCCACAAATATTTGTTTCGGGTCTGGGTGTTTGTGAGACCAAAAAGTCTCTCGTAGATTCTGATACCCACGACACAAGACTTGATCTTAGTGTGGGGTCAGAACTATGTATGTGACTGTTGGGTGTATTTATTATTTAAGAATTATATACCAATAAAACACCTATAAAAGCTAAATATCACTTTTAAATATAGCAACAAAGTTAGTCGTGCGTACCAATACCATTTCAATACATCAACAATGTCGAAGTTTACTTCCCCACATTTACTATAGTATTATTATTAAAAAAATATTACTTCCTACATTTGATGAAATAAGTATTCTAGAAAATGTTGCCATATAAAAAAGTCGCTTTCAAAATTGTTGCAAAAATGCATTTATGATAAAGGCTCGCGACACTGTGCGCCGCATGTAGTCCTATCCGTGCGCGAAAGTCTGACAAGAATATTTGAAGATCGCTGGATCGGTAGGCTGGGACCTCACGCGTGGCCACCTCGTTCACCGGATCTTACGCCTTTAGACTTCTTTTTGTGGGGATATGTTAAAGAAAAAGTGTTTATTCGCGAGTGTACCAGTGCGGATGAAATGCGTGGTAGGATAGTGATTAGTGGAAGTCTTCGATAAACTACGAGCCGATTGCATCGAAGATCCAACATTGATGCCCCGTCTTCACGAAGAGACAGAACGTCGGGCTCGTCTTTGCCTTCATTTGAATGGGAATCATTTCGAGCCACATCTCCTTAGACTCCGAAGATCTTAGGTAAGTTGTTTAAAACTATAACTTTGATTAACATGAATGGGATAAGATAACAAAGCTAATCTTAACGTTGTCGTTGACAGTAGTGGGATCCAATCAGTTATTTAATTACTATAAAACCATAAAGTTATTTGATCTTTTTGACAATAGGGCGTTTAAATGAAATTTATATTTTTTAATTTGAATTTTAATACTACATTAATAAGGATTAGGAAACATAAACGTATTTTCATACAAACCATTGTGTGAATTTGGGTACTTAGTACAAGTGCTCAATTCAAATAACGGCTCGCATTAGGAGGTGAACATAAAAAAGTGACTCCTCGCGTCAGTCACACAACCGCGAGGAATTTAGTTAAGCCATAAAATTATTATGTTTAAAACGTTTATTTCATTTATTTTGTTTACATACATACATACATAAACTCACGCCTGTGTTCCCTGAAGGGGTAGGCAGAGGTGCATTTCTGCACCCGCATTTCGCCAAGTATGTATCAGTCCCACGTAATAGGTGGCGAGCCTATTGCCGTTTTTCGGGCACATTTCCAGACTCCGTGCTGTTACCGAGAATTTCCTAATAGAAAAACCCAATAACACTTTCCCGACCCGGGAATCGAACCCAGGACCTCTAGATCGCACGGCACATACTTGTACCGCGAGACCACGAGGCAGTCGTTTTTTTTATTTATTTTTTTATTTTGTTTACATTGTTTGGCATTGTATCATGAAATGTCATAACGCGCCTTAAAACAATCCGCATTTTGATATTTTTTATCACACCGTGTGCGGCGCGAGTTTTCGTCGCGGCCCGCGTCTCGCGGCTCGCGGCCCGCTTCACCGCGCCGGACGGAGGAGGGGGTGAGAAGTCGCTCGGTAGGTACTTGCGTAGTGGCTTCGTTAGATAGATGCTTTATTATTATGAAAAATTCACGTATTGGTGTATCTGAATATGATGATGTGATAAAATTTAGGAAAAAAAATAGGTTTTTTTTTTTTTTTTTTCACGATATTTTTGTCCTCAACGTGTTCATTGTCACAATAGCAATCACCTGTCTTCGTTACCGATCACGCTTCAAATACACCCTGTATACATTTGATATGTATCAACATACTTGTCGAAATGTGGGTGCAGAAATGCACCACTGCCAACGCCTTCGTGGAATACACATGTTATGTTTGGAAAAATATAAATCTAAAATATTTAGCGGCACTTCAGAACACATGTTAGTAAACCTAAAATACAGTAACATTTAATTTTCCCCTACTCAAAACTGTTGCAATGTAACATGAATTACCTCGCGATTTCGATTCCGCTCTATATGCACGAACTGAACGTTGTAAATTAAATAGCTATACCAAGGGGAGTAAAAAATAATTTTTTTTTGCCATCAAGAGCACTCGCGAGTTTATCGAATTACGCAGCCACGGCACTTGAATGAGGAAATTTGTTTTAAATCACGTTTATGAACAGAAAATGTTGGATTTGAAGCGCCTTTAATCCTTGTTGACAACGGTATACAGGGTGTATTCAGACCGTGATCGGAAACTAAGGTAGGTAATAGCTAATGTGATTAAAAAAACCCCTGGAGTTAAAAAAATACGTTTTACAACTATAGGTATATATTATATTTTTAATATGTGGTTGTTAGGAAAACGACATTTTTTTTTTATTTTGTGTCGGGATTTTGTTATTTAATTAACCTTCATTTTTAGGTAAATTAGCTTAGCTATTACCTCCCTTAGTTTCCAATCACGGTTTGAATACACCCTGTATATAAAACGCATTCAAAACTGTCGTCGCCGGCGTTCGCCAACCCGCACAAGGCCAGCGTGGTGGACTAAGGCCTAAAACCCTCTCAATGGTAGAGGAGGCCCGTGCCTAGCAGTGGGACGTATACATATGTACTGATGATTCGTCACTGACTTTATGAATGACTTCTGTATGAACACAGCTTAAACTATACAAATTACGCCAATATTAAGTACGCAGTTACCAATTATGACCAGTGGCGGTACTTCCATAGAATCCCATAAGCGTTACACGTTAATTTGTAATGTGTAGTTTATGAAGGTTTATTGTGGGGTCAGGATATTTATTATTTATTTAAATACTTCATTGTACACATAACACTAAAACTAAGGAGTACAGTAGAGTAGAAAAGTACAATGGGTGGCCTTATCGCACACGGCGATCTCTTACAGGCAACCAAGGATGGAGACGTAGCAAGAGAAATGAAAGGTAGTCGAAGTGTACAGACTAAACTAAAAAAATCATCAACGAAGCTAAAACATATAGTTAAAAAAGAAAAATATGTTAAATGTTAGAGCCAATATACATATGTATATGTAGCTGAAGTTGGATACCTCTTACAGTATACAGTTTTTCCCAAAGGAAATAATTTCCAGACTCCAAATTGTTGCTGAGATTTACCTATTGAAAAAATTAAACACTGCCCGACATACGACGAGACCGACGAAACACTCGTACTATGCAGTAGTATTATGATTCAATATACAAATATTGTGTATGTAAGTTGAATAAGACTAGTAAGGAAATGCCGAGCGTGCCGAACCTACGATTAGACCTATCATATTTTTGACACGACCGCTTCTTTGTCATTCGGGTAGCGTGTAATATCAAGACTTTTATAAATGTGTGTCAACCAATAGCAGCCCTTCATTTTTGTTTGAAATTGTTATCATTGGTCGTGTGATCATAGTAGAATGAATAGGTGACAAACTAGCGGCGTCACTCGTCCCCATACAAAATACTGTCTATTTTCCTTTTAATCTTATTCAGCTGTTCTGTGGTAACAACGATAGAATAAAGCTATTTGTAGCACCATTTTGATGTCATGTAAATTACGTTTGGGACTGCGCAGGAATTTTTAATTCAAAATGGACGCCGGGTAGTGGAAACAGGTGAAAATTTCAAATATTTTGTACTATTATATTAAATAGAAGATTAATTTGACAGCCTCGTGGCGCAGTTGGCTAGAAACCAGCTTGCGAAACAAGAGGCCGTGGGTTTGATCCCCGCACTGAGACAAATGTTTGTGTGATCCACAATTCACAAATAGAATAAAAACTAACGAAAGATTATTGACTGCCTCGTGGTCTCACGATGCATGTATGTGCCGTGCGATCTAGAGGTCCTGGGTCCGATTCCCGGGTCGAGCAAAGTGTTATTGGGTTTTTCCATTAGGGAATTCTCAGTAGCAGCACAGAGTCTGGAAATGTTCCCAAAAAACGGCAATAGGCTCGCCACCTATTACGTGGAACTAATACATACCTGGCGAAATGTGGGTGTAGAAATGCACCTCTGCCTACTCCATCAGGGAATACAGGCGTGAGTTTATGTATGTATGTTTGTATGTACTAACGAAAAATTCTCATGACAGTGTAGAGACGCGTAATATCATTAAAACCGCCGATGGGAGATCAAAATGCAGGAGATTTGACAGGTGACAGACCGCGACGGTAAGTGGCGCGTTTTCGAGGTACAGCTATGTATGTAATCTAGATAAGGGCGGCTATATTTTTGATAAAAATCGATTTTTAAAACATAACGATGCATGAACATTCGATTTTAATGTTGGTCAAGAATTTAAATATCTGTTACGAGTAAAAAGACGCATCGGTCTTTTAGATCGGCTAATCTGATCATTTCCTTTTAATAAACTAGTTCATGATTAATGATAGCTCCTGTGATTGAAAAGCTAAAAGGAAACCGTCTGTCGTAGTTAAGCAGTGATGGCCTCGAGGTTTAGGCGCGCGGTCGAGAATTTCGACGGTCGCAGGTTCAAACCCCAGGTGCACACCTCTGACTTTTCGAAGTTATGTGTGTATTCACAATGAATTATCACTTGCTTTGACGGTGAAAGAAAACATCGTGATAAAACCTGCACACCTAAAAAGTTCTTAGGAATTTCTTAGATGTGTAGTCCGCCAACCCGCACTAGGCCAGCGTGGTGGACTAAGGCCTAAACCCTCTCAGTCGTAGAGGAGGCCCGTGCCCAGCAGTGGGACGTATTTGGGCTGATGATGACTGTCGTAGTATGGACATGTTATGAGGAGGGATGAATCATACATGACGGCCGATAGGGATGTGTGGAAGGATAAAACATACTGCGCCGACCCCAAATGAAATTGGGAACAGGGCAAGGAGATGATGAAACTAGTTCATGATTAAAACCATGGAAAATTTAATTTGCCAGGATAAATAGCATACGTGTTAGCTACATTTATGCCAAATTCCATACAAAATGGTTGAGCCGTTTGAGCGTGAAGAAGTTACAAACAAACACATTTTTACACATACTCACACCATCATAACAATAAATTAGTATCTAGCTGACCTGGCGAACTTCGTTCCGCCTAACAGTCGATTCTTTATTTTTATTTTTTTGTAGCCTGAGTTACTCCTTATTACATCAGCTATTTGCCAATAAAAGTCCCGTCAAAATCGGTCCACCCGTTTCAGAGATTAGACGGAACAAACAGACAAACAGACGTTAAAAAAAAACGTTATTTTAGTATATGTACCGTGTATACATCCATATGCATTTATTAAAAAGCGGTTATTTCAATATTACAAACAGACACTCCAATTTTATTTATTTGTATAGAGTATAGATAAAAAAAAACACATCGATGCCAAATGAGATTTTTTAGTGATTTCAATCTGATTTCGAAATTAATATTCATTACAACACCAATCGGATTTGTTCGAGGGCACTTTAGGATTGTTTTTTCCTAGTATTTTTCATTTCCTTCCATCAGAACGTTGTCAATATCGTTAGGCCTTTAAAAGCCCCCCGGTGCGGCCATTAGTATACTCTCGGTTAGATTGGCCACATTGTTGGGACAGAACGAGACTATTCCATGAATTTCTAATTTCGATAATAATTGATAAAAGAGAAATGGAATTTATACTATTTCGTAAATACAGGTGGAATCATCTCGACTTTTTTTGTGTTCAATGGCGATAAACTTTACGTGTTGATAAGAAATCTTAAAAAGTTTTATTGTGGGCTCGTCCGGGATTTGAACCCGGGACCTCTCGCACCCGAAGCGAGAATCATACCTCTAGACCAACGAGCCTTGTTCTTGTGTACCCGTAATACTGCCGTAAGTGACTATATTTATTTAAACAAACAAACATAACCTCACGCCTGTATTTCCCGAAGGGGTAGGCAGAGGTACATTTCTGCACCCACATTTCGCCAGGTTTTGTATCAGTCCCACGTAATAGGGGGCGAGCCTATTGCCGTTTTTCGGGCACAATTCCAGACTCCGTGCTGCTACTGAGAATTTTCTAAATGAAAAACCCAATAACACTTTGCCCGACCCGGAAATCGAACCCAGGACCTCTAGATCGCACGGCACATACTTGTGCCGTGAGACCACGAGGCAATCGTAAGGCTAAATTTATTTATAAACACTTAATGGTATTGTACAAAGTACTTATATCAGTATTGAAAAAGAAAAAAGTATGACAAACAAACAATCTGCCTGTTTTTTTTTTTCATATGGTAAAGACAGGGAATTGAGTGGAGGAATGATTATAGATACCAATAAAATATTTTCGGCATATTTGAGGCGTGACGGCATAATAGCATCATGTCATTTTCCATCACGGCATACAAGTAGTTTTAAATTACTAAAACTCAGGAATAGATGGCGGTGGCATATAGGAAATGTGACAGAATAAAAACCGCCATGCCATATCTCGTCACGCATACGAGTTAGTTTAACATACCAGTGAAACTCGCCAACAGATGTTTCTTCTCAAAACTTTTTATGCCAAAGTCATGGTCATCATAATTCCCCTTTAATGGCGTTACGGCATCGCTTCTTGATAGACACGTGCAAACATTTTACAGATTTTGAGCTACGATGGGAATGGTATGTACATAGCATTCTTGCACCAATGATGAATACGAATACGGCATAAATTCGAATTATCCAATCGCTATACAGGAATAATGTTCTAGATTTAAGATATGTAATCATTGACCTATTTGTATAATCTCACATATTACATTTGCAATAGAATTTTTGACACTAGCAGGAAAATGTGACAACAACGATTCCATTAAAGATGCAGTATGGTCTCAACAGAGACTTAGTAGGATGACTATGAAAAAAAGATGACCGTGCCGGCATTTTTTGGCCGGTTTCTCGCGGTCAGTCCTTTGTTCACCATGGTATTAGTCCCCCAAACTTCTTCACAAGATAGGTGAAGAGGTTTTCGGCCGGCATGATTGCGTCGACCAACGGGAGATCATCATCTCTCGCTGGTCGGCACTTTTACTGGACTCCATTACACTTACCATCAGGTGCAATGGGGTCACTTTGCCGTGCCAGTATAAAAAAAATGGAAAATGCAAATAGCACCATTTAATTCAAACAAAATATGTACTTTAACATCTTTATCACGGATCTTGTAAGCGGTAGTGTATTCCTATAGATTAATTCACCAGCTGAGTTTCTAGCAGGAGGTAAGCCTGCTGACATTTTTCGGACACGTCTCCAGTCTTCATGCAGTTGAGTATTTCCTACGGGAAAAACTCGATTAAACACTGTCCGATAAAAAATCGTACCTGTCGATTCATGTATGTAGGTATAGTTTTATAAATAAACTATTTTATTAATAACGTACACAAAGGAACATATTCCAAATTCGTAAATAAAAATTCCAATTTGTATGTAATATTTTTTATTTCATTTCACATACATCAATTATCAAAAAGCTTGTACAGAGAATTTCCATTTCCTATTTTATCTGCCGGCTTTTATGAAGCCGATGCAGCCAGTTCGCCAAACTGATATAATTCCGTTGAATATAGCTTTTCATATCGTGATGCGGCTTTCCAAACATTCAAGGATTTGATCGGTAATGTTTAAACAAATAGACTAGATTCTGTGTTTCTAATTAGAGGATATGGTGTTACATAGGCAACAAATAAAATTTTTGACCAGGATACACTTTTCATCAAAATAATCATTTGTCACGATGATATAGGTCTTATAATTCGTCAGTCGATTTTTTAAGTCCCTCGTAAAGGGGACATTTTTCGGTCACATTTCCTAATGAAAAATCCCAAAGCTATTGCTCGAATCGTCTATCGCGTAGCGGCGTACCGCACACTTACCGGGACTAACAAAGTTGTGTATTAAGACTACAATGTATGACAATGTGTGTTTCCGGACCTTTGTACATATAAGAAAGGGAAGTGGATAACTCTTTGTGTCCAACTCCTTTACATATTTTCTGATTAATTTTGTTGCGGATTCAAGACTAATAAGGTTCCTAAGATTCGTTGAGCATCACTGCTCGGTGTCAATGTAACTGTTGATCCTAGAGCACAGGAGTTGCAGTACTGGGTGTGTGGTGGGATAGGATCACTGTATATTTCTTGTTTCAAATACGGTACAATTCGATTAACTAGTACAAGATATTAATCCTCTCTCTGTATGCAACATGCAGTATCAGCCCATATACGTCCCACTGCTGGGCACGGGTCTCCTCTACAACTGAGAGGGTTTAGGCCTTAGTCCACCACGCTGCCCTAGTGCGGGTTGGCGGACTACACACCTAAGAAATTCCTAAGAACTTTTAGGTGTGCAGGTTTTATCACGATGTTTTCCTTCACCGTTAAAGCAAGTGATAATTCATTGTGAATACACACATAACTTCGAAAAGTCAGAGGTGTGTGCCTGGGGTTTGAACCTGCGACCGCCGAAATATTCTATACTTTATTTCGACTATATTACACTTAGCACTGGGAGCTAGTACAGTCACTTTTCTCATCATCATCAGCCCATATACGTCCCACTGCTGGGTACGGGTAGCTACTCTGAGAGGGTTTAGGCCTACGTCCATCACGATTGGAGTGCGAATTGGCGGACACACACAGTCACTTTATAGTCCTTAAAATGAAACCCACTGATCCGGCCTATGACTGTATAAATAAAGTCTGAAACGATGCATATGAAACATAAAATCCCCAATAGGAACACTCATAGCTGGCCTCGTAAAGTGGGAATATTCAATAAAACCTAACGCATATCTGATCGGAGTTCTTATTCAAAAGAATTAATCGTAAAAAGCTCAATAAACGTCCGTCGTCAATCTTGATATCATCTCTCGTAATAGATGACCTGTCGATGCCAAGCTTGGGGGGTTAATCTACCGGCTCGTTTCCAATAATACACGTGATTGCTGTTTATTTTGTAACTTTGGTTGATTGACAACCGAATTAGAATGAAACATTTGAAATTGATTGTTTGTGGTTGAAATTTTGCGGGTCCTATGCCATATTGGATTGATATTGATTTGACAACTATTTCTTTGGTGTCTCTCTCACGCCCCGTTCGCACGGGAGTTAAAAAAGCGTTGCGTTAAAACCCGGCGTCGGCGCTTTTTTAACGCCTTAAATTTGAGTGTTCCTACGAGCGCTTTTTAATCACTCTTGTCTCGCCTCGCGCTTTAGTAAGACGTGAGAATGGTTAGCGCTAATTGACTAGCAGTAGCGGTTTCTGTCGTTAGAAGGCGAAAAAGGAAACAGAAGGCATTCTGGGTACATCCTCTTAATGAGCCAAGATACGTAAAAGGGCAGTTTTTTGCCACTTTTTTTTAATTATTGTCGAATGTCTATAGCAGGGTTTCTCAAACTTGTGGTTCACGAATCCCTGTTACTGTTTCAAGGTGACAGCGAACCCCTTAAGCCTTAAGTAACTAATCCCCCACCCCCCAAAAGAAAGTCATAAAACAGTCTGCTGAAGAAAATAAAGATTTACCTATTTCGATAAAAGATAAAGTGCCAAAAGAAATATCTTTTCTTGCCTGTTTCTTGTCGCAAATGGTGTCAATTTTAGGAGTATTTTTGGACAATTTTAACTTTAATTCTAACTTGGTATCAAGTCGTTTAGTTTTTATCATGACCAGGTGAGAAAATCCAGTCTCACGTATGTATGTTGTAGCCAATATGTTTGCCGCTCGTTCCTGCTAAGCGTCAAGTCGCCATTACATATATCTTGTCACGAACCCCCTGCCGTCGAATGGCGAACCCCACTTTGAGAAACCCTGGTCTATAGCAATTGATGAAATAATAAAAGATTAAGACTCTAAACTGTAAAGAACTATTTATTTTAACTTAATTAACAATGACAGAGCACTATGAGATTATCGACCGTAACACCAAGAACCTTTATTAGTTAACGCGCAATTATGCGTACATGTATATTGCTATTCAATTATACTAGGCGCTGCGCATGTCAGCGTTTCTCCCAACAGCAACATTTGACATATCGCACCCCCGGTGCGAGACTGTCACTTATGCAAAAATTGCAAAAATGAGTTAAATATGTAATAAGTGTCCTTAAGCACCCCTTTACTTGGTGTGATAACATTACTTTCGTAGTACGCATAGTTTCCGTATGAGGGCGTGAGTGTCATTGTGGTTTTGGCGCAAATCACGGCAACGCTGGGAGCAACATCGTTTTTTTGGTCAGTTGTGCCCAGTCCCCCTGCTATTGCATGTGTGTCTTGGAGCAACACTGTTACTACTGGTAATTGTGACATAATATTTTTTTGATTCTGGAGCAATAGTTCGTCTTCTTCAACCAGCATTTCCTCCAGTTCCAGTTCATCTAGTGATAGTAGATCTGAGAATGAAGTTGTTGATGACCATGAACTAAAATCATCACCGAAAAAAAGGGGAAGAAAACGTACTCGTAATCATAACAATTGAAAAAAAAATACGTAATACGTACTTGCGTAACATTCTCATTTTGTCCTATACTAGATCCTATATAAGATTGTCTACTTGATTTTTTATTCTATTAATACTACACTACTGTAGAAATGTTAAGAAGTACAAAAGTTTTTTATGTGTATTTTATAGAACTTTGAATTAATTTTTCTTACGCCAATAACTGTTCAATGGTCATATTTTGATTTAAATTAAAACTAAGAAAACAATTTGTTCTTGTTGCCTTTTTAACTCAGTATGACATAATTACAGTTATTATTTTTCGTTAGTGCCATAACGTCACTTCTGAGGGGGTTGGAAAGTTTATAATAATAGTATAGTGTCTTTTTTACAATATTAAGTGGTCATAATTATTCAAAAGTAAGTTCAAAGTTGATGTTGTAGTAAAAGCTAGTCATCTTGTCTAAATCTTGAAATATCATTATTTTTTGAGATGTCAAAGTTTTAAATGCTTCTCCTGAAAAATTGCATTTTTGCATAAGTGACAGTCTCGCACCGGGGGTGCGATATTGTTGAAAATGGTTGGCCCTCAAATAAATTTCAAGGTACCATCTGTACAACAGCTGGTTGTTACACTGAGATAAGTAAAACAATATTTAAAAAAATACTATTATATTTATTAAAACGAAATTAATCAAAACGACATTATTAACAAACGCAGATAAACAAGACACGTCCGCTCACGAGAACAGAGCGCTGCGCACTGACTGCAGCGCCGGCGCTTTTTTACCGCTCGTGTGAACAATAGTATGAAGTTGCATTGTTGTATTTTCATCGCCCAAAATCGAA
This sequence comes from Hemaris fuciformis, assembly GCA_907164795.1. Taxonomy (NCBI): domain Eukaryota; kingdom Metazoa; phylum Arthropoda; class Insecta; order Lepidoptera; family Sphingidae; genus Hemaris; species Hemaris fuciformis. Next base: position 7,404,595 of record OU015454.1, read on the forward strand.
AATGCAACATTGCGCGATAAAAAAGCGTCGCGTTATAAAGACGCCGTCGTGTGAACAGACACTTGGGAATGCATTTGTTGCATTTGAACGCTTTTTTAACGCGCGTTAAAAAAACTCCCGTGCGAACGGGGCGTCAGAGATTAATGTTAAGTCAACTATGCTGTGTATATGTATATGTCAGAATTTTTATACTTGGCTATGTTTCTGTTAATACATATTGCAAAAATTGTATCTTAAAAATGGTAGGCGGAACTATATTTTTGCACTCTTTTAACAGTTGTATTTGTTTTTTTAAATCTCATGCAATAGCAGAGGAGCGAATTGCAGAATTTCGGGCACATTTCCGGACTCCGGGACGATATTGCGAGATCCCTTATTACCCCTTATTACATTTGACCAACGCAGGAAACACGAGACATCAAGGTAGCACGGTACACACATGAGCTATGGGATAAACGAAGCAACTTTTGGGTCATGATGATGATAACAATTAATACTAAAAGCACTGAAGAATAATATGACGTCACGCAAGAAGTATTGGAAACCCCACCCATCCTTGATGATGGAATCTGCGAAAAGGGGTTAATGATTATGCCATTTTTTACACTCCGAGATTGTTCACGATAAAATGTCCGACGCTCCTGAAGAAATGCTGCGAAGCACTTCTTTATTGGATAAAGAGAAGATTTATTTTAGCAACATTTACTTGAGTCCGGCTACTCGAGGCGGATTAAATCCGGAGCTCAGATTGGAGTTAAGAAGATAATGTTTTGATTGAAAATTATATTGGCGATAGGATTCATTTAGATATATTCAAGATATTCATTGCGTGTATCTATCGCTTAGATAGGCAGATTATTTAGTACTATGAGGAACGGAACATCTTCACATACACCATCGGTTATCGATGCTTTGAGGAGTTTTTTGTAAAGAAGGTGATTTATCAGATTCATTTGCAGTCCAAACAAAGCAGAGCATGGATCTACAAACGTACTTCTGCCTTTATTCAAGCCCGAGTGTAATTAATACCCTCAGGCCTCAACTCAAAACATAAGTTATACTATCATCACTACAATTATAAATGCGAAAGTAGCTTTGTATAGGAGTCGTGATGGCCTCGAGGTTAAGGCACGCGGTCGAGAATCTCGACGGTCGCGGGTTCAAACCCCAGGCACACACCTCTGACTTTTCGAAGTTATGTGTGTATTCGCAAAGAATTATCACGTACTTTAACGGTGAAGGAAAACATCGTGATAAAACCTGCACACCTAAAAGTTCTCAGGAATTTCTTAGGTGTGTAGTCCGCCAACCCGCACTAGGCCAGCGTGGTGGACTGAGGCCTAAAACCCTCTCAGTTGCAGAGGAGGCCCGTGCCCAGCTGTGGGACGTATATGGGCAGATGATGATGATGATGATATCTTTTACGCTTTAACGCTTATGAAACAGGACCTGTTTGGATAATTATTGATGTAATTGTAAAGGTATATGTTGAAATATAATGAAATAATATTTATTGAATCTACAAAGTGTCAAATAATTCACTTAAATTCAGCCATTTCAAAATTTAGTTTATCAATTCGGAAGGCAGACATCAGTAGAGAAGAACGAGCTACTCTAGTATGGTTTTATTCTAATCAGTTGAGAAATGCTCCATTTTTATATAATTATATACCCGGCCAAAGCGAATTGCGAATAACAAAAAAATCATGGAGGGTATCCTCCTTATCATACACATGAATGCACAAGTTATCTCCCACAAAAACTTGATTGTAAGTAAAATTCTGCGCTACTTATCCAGTGTTTTCTGTACTCTGTTGAGAGATTAGCAAAAGCAAAACCGAACACTTAAAACTGAAGCAATCAACATCAGTTTTCATCATCATCATCATCATCATCATCAGCCCATATACGTCCCACTGCTGAGCACGGGCCTCCTCTACAACTGAGAGGGTTTAGGCCTTAGTCCACCACGCTGGCCTAGTGCGGGTTGGCGGACTACACACCTAAGAAATTCCTACGAACTTTTAGGTGTGCAGGTTTAACACAATGTTCTCCTTCACCGTTAAAGCAAGTGATAATTCTTTGTGAATACACACATAACTTCGAAAAGTCAGAGGTGTGTGCCTGGGGTTTGAACCTGCGACCGTCGAAATTCTCGACCACGCGCCTAAACCTCGAGGCCATCACTGCTTCAGTCAGTCATCAGTTTTCATCATAGTAATTTTATAGTGGGATAAAATATTTCAGCTTAATGAAAATATTCAGTTTTGCAATGGTTATTGCTTCTAATAAAATTAAGTAAAGCTGACGTCACGTGGTACTGCCGTTTGGCTTCGATCGTGACTTTTATATGGCGGGCATAAAACTCAACTATTAAACTTTTGGATGGTTATGTGTGCTATTTTTATTATTATTAAATTAAAATACTGCCTCGTGGCCAAATATAAGTAAAAAATCGTGATGGCCTCGAGGTTTAGCCACGCAGTCGAGAATCGCGACGGTCGCGGGTTCAAACCCTAGGCACACACCTCTGACTTTTTGAAGTTACCTGTGTATTCACATAGAATTATCACGTACTTGAACGGTGAAGGAGAACATTGTGTTAAACCTGCACACCTAAAAGTTCTTAGGAATTTCTTAAGTGTGTAGTCCGCCAACCCGCACTTAGCCAGCGTGGTTAGCCAGCGTTTATGGGCTGATGATGGTGATGACTTCTTAAACGTCGGTTTCAATCTAGATTTCCAGATCAATAGGGCAGCCTAAAACCAAGCCAAATAAAGTGAAAAATCTACATCAGGTGCAAGGTACTATGAGAAGCCAGCATAAAAGTAGCGAGGGTGTATACATAAATCTATGAATAAAATATAAAGGCTAGGTACCATTTGGTACATCCAATCATCCTAGACAGCGTAGAAGCACTAGTTTTATTCCAAGTCAGTCCCGACGTTACAGTTTGAGTGTAAATATTCAGATCATGTCTAAGTTTGTGGTTCAATGTTATTAAATCCGATAAATAAGACTTCGACCTACTCTTTTGGTAAAAAATACTTGTTAGATAAAATATAATAATTTTTCTACATACACATACATACATAAACTCACGCCTGTATTCCCTGAAGGGGTAGGCAGAGATGCATTTCGGCACCCACATTTCGCCAAGTATGTATCAGTCCCACGTAATAGGGGGCGAGCCTATTGCCGTTTTTCGGGCACATTTCCAGACTCCGTGCTGCTACTGAGAATTTCCTAATGGAAAAACCCAATAACACTTTGCCCGACCCGGGAATCGAACCCAGGACCTCTAGATCGCACGGCACATACTTGTACCGCGAGACCACAAGGCAGTCAAAAATTTTTCTGGTATGAAATTATCTTCGACCTTCGCGTTCTATAGTGGAGACCATGGCTTGGCAAACGTAGTGTATAACGCCATCTGGCTTAGGTAGGGTGATGATATTCGCAAGGTGGCTGGCAGCGGTTGGATGAGGAGGGCCAAAGATCCAGCCCAGTGGTGTGCCATAGGAGATGCCTTTATCCAGCAGTGGACATGAGAGAGACTGGTGATGATGATGAGGATGATGAGGACTATCCAAAGCATATATTTTATTATAAGTTTTTTTCGAGTATGAAAAGGTGATGAAATTATCTTTGGTTCGGTAAGACAGATAAAGGAGAAATTAGTTTATCCACCACAAGAGACTAATCATTTGTAAGTACAGGAATATTGAAATACTTTCGATGCTCTTAGAAAGTCGGGTTGAAAATTTCAAGAAAGAGGTTCAGTAGGACTTATTAGGGCGTGCATGATGGAGCTATTCAAAGGTACCTGCTAGATGATTTTTTATTTGTATTCACTCTAAAAGCCACAACAGTACAATACATGCACATACATATATTCACCCATCCAATAGTCACATACATGGTTCTAACCCCACACTAAGATACATGTCTTGTGTCGAGGGTATCAGAAATTACGAGATTCTTTTTTGGTCCACCGCACCACAAGCACCCAGACCCGATACGCAATGTAACTGTATAAAATGTATGAAACTGGTGTGCATTAATTTGTGTCTGTATAACGTAGGTATTTTACGCCGAGACAAATATTTATGTGATCCACAAATATTTTCGGGTCTGGGTGTTTGTGAGACCGAAAAGTCTCTCGTAGTTTCTTATACCCACGACACAAGACTTGTATCTTGGTCGGTGGCGGTACTTCCATGGAAGCCCAAAAGCTCCAGCTTGCCTTACAAAAATCCGAATAATAATCTTTAAGCTTTAAATCTTTTTTAACAAAAGCAATTTGACATATAAATGAGAATATACTGACCTAACAATAAACAATTATAAAATTAACGTGTGATGCTTTTGGGCTTCTATGCAAGTACCGCAACTGATCTTGGTGTGTATATACTATTATCATATCTAAAAACGTCTTAACGTGTTAAAAACATTTAATTTCATAGATCTCAGTTTATTCCGAACGTGGAATTGTTTATACAACTCCAAGCTCGCTTCTCAACGTATAACTTTGCGTTTGTTTCATCAGTACGGCTGGAGCATGGGCGGAGTTTCTTGAATTTCAAATTGCAAGCAAACAACTCAACTTACATATAAAAATATTTTGACGAAATTTAATTTGGGTATTTCAATATTATGAAGATCGCAAAGCATCATGATTTACGCACTTAAAATTGTTGCTTTCAAATATTCATTTAAGCTTACCTCATTAGAAATAAAAGCGTTAATGTGAATAGGTGTATGAAAAACACTTGCCCCTTATTACGTGGGTCTTCAAAACACAGCTTGGAACACGTGGGTGTGACTTTGATATCTATATGTGCCTATATTATCGGGTATAGGTACAGACGAGAATGTATCTATAAATGTGAGAAATTTCTTAAAAAAAGGCTCGTGGGTTCACGACCTGTCCGTTCGTATGTACATACTCGCTCATACCTATTATGTCTTTAAAAGGCCTAAATACATATATGCCTCGACTCTAATAAGGCATTCCATAATAATAAATTAAGTCGGGATGGCCTCGAGGTTTAGGCACGCGGTCGAGAATCTCGACGGTCGCGGGTTCAAACCCCAGGCACACACCTCTAACTTTTCGAAGTTATGTGTGTATTCACAATGAATTATCACGTACTTTAACGGTGATGGAAAACATCGTGATGAAACCTGCACTCCTAAAAGTTCTTAGGAATTTCTTAGGTGTGTAGTCCGCCAACCCGCACTAGGCCAGCGTGGTGGACTAAGGCCTAAACCCTCCCAAATGTAGAGGAGGCCCGTGCCCAGCAGTGGGACGTATATGGGTTGATGATGATGATGAAATTAAGTAGTAATTAGTGCACTGTCGTGCAGTCGTTTTGTATGGATCGGACTGTTGGACTACGAAGAAGACGGGCGAAAGACGACTGCACGCAGCAAAAATGCGAATGTAGCGTTGGATATATATAACACGGATTGACAGAGTGAGAAATGAATACGATAGAGGAAGTTGGAAGGTGACTTCTGTGATAGATAAGCTGAAAGGAAACCGTCTGTAGTGGTATGGGCGTCTTATGAAAAGGGATGAAACATACGTAGGTAAAAAGGTGATGGATATGTAAGTTGATGGATGGGCGAGCAGAGGAAGGCCAAAGAAAAGATGGATGAAGTGCGTGACTGAAGATATGAAAGAAAAAGGGGTGAATGAAGACATGACGGCTGATAGGGATGTTTGGAAGGATAAAACATACTGCGCCGACACTAAATAAAATTGGGAACAGGGCAGAGGATGATGATGATATTTAGTGCACTTTATTAGCATGTTCGTGTTTTGAAATCGAGTCTGCAGCCACGGTCAATCTATTGATTAGTTTTTAACATATTTACCCAACTATTCCAAAAAAAAAATGTTTATTCAGATATCGAAAAGCGTTATACTATCAATATGCCAAACGAATATGGACTTTACATTAAAAGCATAAAGTCTATCTTAGCATACAGAAATATTCCATTTACGATTCCGTTTGACGATGCTATCGCAGTTATTTTTTTAATTAAACCCGTGAGCCATAATTGCTGATGCTTGGAACGGAACGGTTGCCAAAAATCATGTTTATTAGACGTTCATAAATTGACTGAATTGAATATATTTTTATATTGACCTGGATAACTTTCAGGTTCTAAAAACTATCATAATGGCTGACTATACAGTACCGCCTTTTAGAATTAGTTCTTTCTCGTCTCCTTCAAAAGTATATCGAACGCATATTTAAAAAGGGTAAAATAAAGAGTCCTCGAAACCGACGTGCATGCATGAATAGGATAATATCAGTTGAGGAAGCGAAAGAAGTGTAAATAATAAATAAATACACCCAACAGTCACATACATAGTTCTAACCCCACACTAGGATACAAGTCCTCTGTCGTGGGTATCAGAAACTACGAGAGACTTTTCGGTCTCATAAACACCCAGACCCGAAACAAATATTTGTGGATCACACAGACATTTGTCTCGGTGCGGGGATTGAACCCGCGGCCTCTCGTTTCGCAAACTGAAGTCTAGCCAACTGCGCTACGGGGCTGTCAAAGTGTCAGTGTGTCTGGACCGTAGCATTTGGCGCTCTATAGTCTCTGCCTACCCTAACGGGGGACAGGCGTGAGTTTATGTATGTATGTCTCTCACGTGTGTATCCGAAGGGTAGGCTGAAGGGTAATTCTATATTTCATCATCCAGGTTTTCCGGTACATATCCATAATATTCCAGCTTCCAATAATGTCCTACTTTCTCCCTCTTTGCCTGACCCGAAAATCGGTCCCGAAACATGTTATCCACTAATCGCCGAAGTGTAGCTGGAGAAAAAATCTTGAACTATGAGGTATCATGAAGTATGCGAAAATTGAATAGTTGGTGAATCGTGTGTGTGTATTGGAGTATAAGTCTCTTTCGCTTAGGAAGTCCCGGGCTCGATTTCTGAGCTAGGCAAAGGTTTATTAGATTTGAGGGTAGGTACAGTAGCACTTAACCTGAAATTGTGTTCCGTCAACGGTTATAAATTCTTCATCATCATCATCAGGTCATTTACGTCCAACTGCTGGGCACGGGCCTCCTCTACCACTGAGAGGGTTAGTCCACCACGCTGGCGTAGTGCGGGTTGGCGGACTACACATCTAAGAAATTCCTAAGTATAAATAAATTCTTATCTTTTACATATTCCCCGATGAAACATGGGTATAAATAATAAATCCGCTCAACAGATACATAAGATACAAGTCTTTCACCATGGGTATCGTAAACTATGGTCTTTGTTGTCACAAATACTCAGACCCTAAACAATTTTTTGCCGATCACACAAACATTTGTCAACTTTAACTTACCCCTTCAGAGACACTAGCGTTTATAAAATGCACATACAAAGCATTGTTATATAAAATGGTCCTCACACATACTTAAGAATATCGTGTGTATAATAAAGGACATTATTGGACGGATCGGAAACAATATGGCTTTTGTTTTATGTCGAATACGTTGGAAATCTGCTAAGCAAGCAATTTTCAGATTAAATTCTTGGAATCCGGGTCGCAGGAGGAGATATAAAAACTTTGCGATCACAGCGTCTCCGTCCCATACTATTTGTCACAGTCGATTTTATCACCGGCCATTTGTATCGCCTTATTGTGGGCTTTTTATTTATGTTCTCACTTAAATTCGTCCGCGGAATTTTATTTACTGCGTGGGACGTGATGGATACGTCTTGTAAATGTAAGTTTATATTGCGGATAAGACTATTGGTCATATTTTAGGGTACCTACTTCATGCTCGAATAACTGTAAGCTTTTCTGCTACTTTATCAGCGTTTTTTTTTTTGGTTTAAATTCAAAAATATATTTTTCCTCTTGAAATGTACGTATGTGTTTACTTAGGAGACTAAAAGAATACTTCACGTGGAAACATATTTTAAATAACCATTAATTAATGAACGTTAAGTTACCACACTTTAATGATATTATTAATTATATTATAAATTATAAATTACATTTGTTAGAAATGTTTATTTAATTATATTAAAGAAACATTATTTTGACGCCATAATTTTATTGGAGATCTTGCGCATACTACAAGGACAATAATAGAGTAAAAAAAGCAAAGGCATAAACGCTAGAGTGACAAGAGCTGTGAAAATTAATTAATGTATAGATAGCGCTACACGAAACATTTAATTAAGATTACAATATTTACTATAAATTACAATAATCATCAGCCTATATACGTCCCATTGCTAGACATGGGCCTCCTCTACAACTGAGAGAGTTTAGGCCTTAGTCCATAAGTCCATTTTTAGTTGCATTAATATTAGAACAATATTAACCAATTTTTTTGACATAACATTTATCCAAACTAAAAAGTATCCTATAACAGACCTTAGGACTCCATATATCTGTGCTCAAAATACTAACCGGTCCATTAAAGACGTAAAATAATACAAAGCAAACTCGCTTACGCTTTTAAAATATCAAAAAATATTTGTGTGGTGGTACCTTGCGCATTAGCCTTAGTGCCAACCTCACGGTACTACAAGTGTCAATATAGATTTTATGACGTCACAACCAAAGTAAACAAGTGGTAGAGGCAAGGCCCGCATGTCACTGTAATTGATGTTCACTCGAAGCTACTCTGTACTCCAAAGTGTGAGAAAATGAGATTATTTTTCAAATCTTTGTTACGAAGCATTTGTAAGTACTTGCGATACTTTTGACCTTTGGTATTTGTAGTTAACACTACTCTGGATACGAATTTTCTCATTGTCTCACAACAATGATTCATCATCATCATCAGCCCATATACGTCCCACTGCTGGGCACGGGCCTCCTCTACAACTGAGAGAGTTTAGGCCTTAGTCCACCACGCTGGCCTAGTGCGGGTTGGCGGACTACACACCTAAGAAATTCCTACGAACTTTTAGGTGTGCAGGTTCCATCACGATGTTTTCCTTCACCGTTAAAGCAAGTGATAATTCTTTGTGAATACACACATAACTTCGAAAAGTTAGAGGTGTGTGCCTGGGGTTTGAACCTGCGACCGCCGAAATTCTCGACCGCGCGCCTAAACCTCGAGGCCATCACTGCTTATTAACAATGATTATATTGGACGGTATTTTTCATTTCTAATCAAACACTGTTATGAATTGAATTTTTTTACAGTTATACAGTAATTGAAAACGCTCTGGTTAACCTCAATCGCACTTCCCTTATAATCTACATACATACATAAACTCACGCCTGTATTCCCCGAAGGGGTAGGCAGAGGTGCATTTCTGCACCCACATTTCGCCAAGTAGGGTATCAGTCCCACGTAATAGGGGGCGAGCCTATTGCCGTTTTTCGGGCACATTTCCAGAATCCGTGCTGTTACTGAGAATTTCCTAATGGAAAAACCCAATAACACTTAACACCCAATAACCGACCCGGGAATCGAACCCAGGACCTCTAGATCGCACGGCACATACTTGTACCGCGAGACCACGAGGCAGTCAATATAATCTAGTACAGTCTAATGCAAGATGCATTAATGATTACACCTGTCTGACAGTCTAAGGCCACTTGCACCTTTCTTATGTTTTGTTCAACTCTATTCGTGTATATTTATAGTGTAATGACAATGATGAATGAAGTTTGACAGCCCCGTGGCGCAGTTGGCTAGACACCAGCTTGCAAAACGAGAGGCCGCGGATTCGATCCCCGCACCGAGACAAATGTTTGTGTGATCCACAAATATGTGTTTCGGGTCTGGGTGTATGTGAGACCAAGTTGGGTGTATTTATTTATTATTTATTTATTTAATATTTTTTTTGTCAAAAGTACATACAAAATTCGTATCAAACACCAATGACATTTCAAATGATATTAGGTATTGCAAGCATTAACAACGAACTATCACGTAATTTAACAGTGAAAGAAAACATCGTGTGGAAACTTGCACATCTAATAATTGTTAGGATTTTTTTAGGTGTTTAGTTTGCCAACCCGTACTATGTTGTGAGATGGGAACTATGGCCTAAACCAGTAGTACTTATTCGGGCTAAGTGTATATAAATAAATACAGCCTAACACGAGCTTGCGAAACGAGAGAGCGGATTCGATCCTCGCACCGAGACAAATGTTTGTGTGATACACAATTATTTGCTTCGGTCTCGGTGTCTGCGAGACCGAAAAGTCTGTCGTAGTTTCTGATACCCACGACACAGGACTTGTGTCCTGTGACTGTTCGGTATATTTATTTATTTATTTGGGTAAATAAAAGAATACCACTAAACTTGCTAAACTGTATTTTATATTAAAATATGATGCAATTAAACAAAAAAAACTTCACCAATGGTGGCTTTAATCATCTAAATTATTTCTGTCTGGCCGTCTCTGCAGGCATTATCAAGTTACGCCGCCGCGAGAATATAATTTGTGGCAATTTACACAAATTATGAGCAATAAGCGGTGAACACGGGCTTATTGTAATGGCTATACTGTGGTGTGTTTGATGAGACCGACTAAAGACCACTCTAGAGTCTAGTCCATTGTTTGTCGAAGTCATCATCTTGTTGTGAGAACTGCTACATTTTATGTGAGAGGGATAAGTCAAAAGATTTTAGGGGGTGAAAATAAGCTCTGCCCTGTGGCAAGGGGGCTTTGGAATCCCACGACGGTTTCCCCTACCTGTCGTAGAAGGCGACCGAAAGGGGTTGCTGAGCGCGCTGCGGGGCAGCGCGTTCTCACTGAAAGTGACCCCGAGAGGGGCGGCGGTTCTGTGGCCTGTGTCCGTCGCGTCGCGGGCGCCCATCCACAACCAGGGCGTCCGAACCAAGCGAGTGGGGGTGCAACTACGCCTCCTACAACTCCGAGATGGCTGAGACATTTTCGTCTCGGAGGCGCACCGGGCGGCTGCGGAATAATGGTGAGCGCTTCTTGCCCACACAACGTGGTCGCCCCGCTTGGCGCGAAGATGGCCACCGGGGAATTTTGGTCGGTATGCCGGTGTCGGTTAGGGTTTGGTTAGGGACCATTCGGCGCGAAGATGGCCACCGGGGGGTTTTGGTTGGTATGCCGGCATAGGGATTTTTGTTAGGGACCCAGCCTGGCATTAACATCTGTGCGGTCGTGACTTCGCCGCGCGTCGGGCTGGAAGGCCGGTGACAGCGACATACGCTTCCCGCACCCCTCCCCCAGGGTTGGCCATAATCCGCTTTACTCTTGAAAACAAAAATCTGTTACACGCATATCGATTTGAGGTTACGTCGAACCTCAAAACAAATCTTTTCTTGATTATAATCGATCTTGTTGTTCTCTAGATAATTAATATGTACTGAACTCCATCAGAACTGATCCGAGTTAGTGAACGCCTCCTGGAAAAACAAATCCAAATATAATTTTAAAAACTTTTAAAGGCCGGGAAAACCCGGGTACACCACTTAACAGACAGCGTATTAAATGATCAACTACTGCAAACAAAACCCCATAAACATCTGAAAACAGCACAAAATATCTGGCTTACGTCTGTTAAATAGCCCTCGAATAAAAACATTCAAAGATTTCAAGTACCCCTTTAACTCGCTAATAAAAATAAACACGACGAACATGCTTGAGTACAAAAACAACTCGGAAACATCCCAACTTCATGAAAAAAGCGCTTAGATATTATGCTGGGCAAAAAAATCAACGGGGATTTTATTATAAAACGAGGCAAGTTGAAAGTAAGCAGGCAGTGATAGTTAAGTGCTTAATGTATCCATGGAGAGAGCGTAGCTTGGAAATTGAAATTGCTTGAGGTTCGCGCCCGCTGAAGTGATTTTTTGTCGCTTGATTTAATCGCATGCTGGTTTTAATATTTATCTACAGGTTTTTTGTATTTTTTAACATATGGCATATGCTAGCTCTGTTACTAATTGTAGTCAAAAATATTATGAATGGTCAGACTAGAAATCATCAAGACATTGCAGACGGAAGGTGGTTTCGGTAAATTTCTTCGATAAATAGTATATGTTGACATCCAGTCATGTTTCATAGAACTAGGGTTATTCTCTTGCTAAGAAAAATATATCAGAGATATTATAAATAATTATGCCTCGTTTGAATGCTGCAAGATACAAAATTACCCGTTTTTTTTACATCCACTAAATGTAACCCGTACTTTTTATGAAGATTTCTAACAAATTTGAACACTATAAAATTTATATTACCGCATACGAAAATAATAATTAATGTAAAAGTAGCAGTTTAATGACTTTCTTACAGATAGATCAGTAGTTAAATAATAACAACCAAGGCGGTATAAACTCTAATAGCTTGTAAAAAATCTACACGATCTTTACCTATGAAATACTGTTCATTTTAGCGTAGCATAAAACCTGCGTTTCCGCAACGCCGAAGCGGAACCGTACCTTAAACAAAGTCTACTTTATGAGAGTTATTCAGTTTTAATATTTCGCAAGCGAAATAAGCTCTAATGGCGAGCGTTTATGATAAAACCTTTCATTAGTCCGTTTTATAATAATAACATTAATGGGACCCTGATTGCCAGTGTGTGGTGGCATTAAGGTACTCGTTTTGAACAGATGTTGGCTTATAGCGACCCTGGATGTGCCCAAAATGCCCATTCACAATACTTTAGACATTTAGCCGCCAATTTTCATTATTCCCAACGAATTAAATGACAGCCCCGTGGCGCAGTTGGCTAGACACCAGCTTGCGAAACGATAGGCCGCGGGTTCGATCCCCGCACCGAGACAAATGTTTGTGTGATCTACAAATATTTGTTTCGGGTCTGGGTGTTTGTGAGACCGAAAAGTCGCTCGTAGTTTCTGATACCCACGACACAAGACTAGTATCTTAATGTGGGGTCAGAACTATGTATGTATGTGACTGTTGGGTGGGTGGGTGTAAATAAATTAGAAAACTACTTGGAAAGAAAGACTACATATAGTATGTAAAATTTGCGGCATTTGTATATTTATTTATTCACACTTACAGGTACAGTTTGAATAGGTAGACTTACTACCTAAGGCATTCTCTTTCAGTCGACCCTAGGGTGATGCAGAGATGAGATGAGACAGGCGTGTAAACGTATACAAACATACATAATATATACGTAATACATATAAACATAGATAAGATACCAATAATACAAAAATTAATAAATGGAAAAAGTCAATTATTGGTTCGAGCAAATACACATATGGTAAATATCAATCATCCAATATTCCGTTTGATGCAATAATTTGCAGTGGTGGGACGTATTCAAATAGAACTTTGTTTATGTACGACCGAAATTGTATGTCAATTGGTAAGTGGGCAGGAATTTTAGTCTACTCTACCGATTGTTGATGTTTTACCGATTTTTACGACTCTCATCATCAGTCCATATACGTCACAATGTTGCGAATGGACCTCCTCTACAACTGAGGGCTGTAGTCCACCACGATGGCCTAGTACGGGTTGGCGGACTACACACCTAAGTAATTCCTAAGAATTTTTAGGTGTACAGGTTTCCTCACGATGTTTTCCTTCACCGTTAAAGTACGTTTTTTTTTTATTCTGGCACGACAACGTGACTCCACTGTATCTGATGGTAAGCACATTGGAGTCCAAAAAAATTATACCGACCAGCGAGAAACGATATGGTCGACACAATCATGCCGGCCCGCACAAATGCTTCTTCACGCTTCGCTTAAAGGATCCAGGATCATAGGAAGGAGGGAACACGTGAGCCGGCAAACCATTCCACAGCTTGATGGTGCGGCAAAAGTAAGAGTGAGCGAACTTTTTAGTACGTGATAATTCATTGTAAATACACACGTAATTTTAAAAAGTCAGAGGTGTGTGCCTGGGACTTTTTACGACTCTGAATATCTAAAGCGTTGGCAGATGTTTATTTTAGGTATAGGTACTTACGTTTTGTTAGCTATGTTTTATGCAGTACCTAAGTTATTACGTGGTACGCTCTTTTTGGGACATTCGTCATCATCAGCCCATATACGTCCCACTGCTGGGCACGAGCCTCCTCTACAACTGAGAGGGTTTGAGACATTGTTTTCAGTCAAATTTCTACACTCTGTGCTGCTATACTTTTCGTGATGAAAAAACCAAAAGCTCGCTCCGATCTAGGAATCAAATCTGTGACCTTCAGATATCAACTCACAAATGCCGTGACATCAATGAAGGGAGTATCGCCTAGCGAGAAGAAAAGTACCTAATATCTGTCACCTGCCTTACTCAACCTAGAATTCGAACTAGGGACAACTTCATACTCACACAGCTGTCGCAAAACAACCTGCAATTCTAAGTTGGCACTTCATCATAATCAAGGAATTCATCTGCCGCAAAACCGACGAGTCAGCCAAAAGTAAATTAAACCTGAAATTTCTGATTATGAAAACCGCTCATTCACTTCAAACTCATACACCTATTGACAGCCAGTCCGATGACACGACAGCCTTTAAATAATATGTAACCTATATGGTTCGAACATATTGATTTCAGCGCTGAATTAGAATCTGTTAGTATATACGTATACAAATACGGTTCGTACACAGAGCATGTAGCAGTAAATTTGGGCGTTCGCCAAATGCAATGCTCATCCATTATGTTGACTCGGCACTGCACAGGAAAGTGCGCGGTTTCATTGTACGGTTTTATACGATACGAGAAGTTTACGAGTGTAATAGTGTCCTAGATTTCGACGTGCATGCCCGAAGAGATCAATTTCAGTTGAGGAAGTGAAAGAATTGTGGAATTTGGACCAGTAGCAGTGCTTCCATAGAAGCCCAAAAGCCCAGCTTGCCTTACAAAGTTCCGAATAACAATCTTTGAGCTTTAAATCTTTACTTAACAAAAGCAATTTGACGTATAAATGCAGATATTCTGACCCCTCAATAATCAATTATAAACTAGACATTACACAATTAACGTGTAACGCTTTTGGCCTTCTATGGAAGTACCGCCACTGATTTAGACCTGTATAGTCTCTGCCAAGCCCAATGGGAGAAAAGCGTGTGTTTATGTCTGTATATTTTATACGATACGAGAAGTTAGCGAGTGTAATAAAGTGTCCTTGAAATCTATGCGCATGCATAAAGAGATGTCAGTTGAGGAAGCGAAAGAATTTGGGCTGTAGCATTTAAACCTTCTTAGTCTCTGCCAAGCTCAATGCAAGGAAGGCGTGTGTTAATGAATGTGTACTCTTCAATGGCAGAATAAAAAATAATTGCATGCTATGTAAAGTTTGTAAAGGATACAGGGAGTACCAATAGATTGGTTTTAAGATTTCCAATAAGCACGTTAGGGCTAATTATGGCATATTTTATATACACACACACTACACTGCACATCGCGCATGAGGCTTTGACATATGATTTTTTATTTATCATGAATTGTAATATACTTATATTGGTAATTTTTTTGTTATAGAAACTGTTTAAAAGTTGATTACTAGATTAATGTAGCCTAGACCGGCATGGTGGACTAAAATCTTTTTTAAAACTAAGAAACCCTTGCGCGAAAAAAGGACTTAAAAAGATAAAATATAAAGATAAAATACACTTTATTGTGCACCATTTAAACATAAAAGCAACGACAAATACAGTGGACAATCGGCGGTCTTATCGCTTAAAGCGATCTCTTCCGGACATCCAGGCTTGATGGAATATTCAACAATATATGTATTATCTTATTTGTATTTATTAATTATTTCAAATATCAATTTGAATGATTTGCATTTTTGTTGCTTGCACCGCCTTCATTTCTATGCTTTATAGCTATGTGCATACACGAAATTGCTATTCAATATGACCGTTAAAAAGGTACCATATAAATATAACGTGTTACAATGCGAACGGACCACTCTATATACAGAGTAAATACAGCTCTCTCGAGTGTGCTCTGTGATTGAAGCATGTTACATGTCCGGTGCGGGTCCATTTCCCAAAATGCATGGATTTAGGTTACACACCATATTCCTGCGAGCTTTTGCCAATACATACGATAAGTTTGCTATATCATGGTTTGGCATACGATATTGCGAGTGGTTTTGGTGGTGGTGATAAACCCTTTCAGGGTTTTATAACTCAGGTTATACCAATCTAATATTTAATGTAAAATTCTGGTAGGAGCCAACTGTATAATGGTCGTATCCATTCTTTAGAGTTTCGAGGTTTAGGCGCGGTCGAGTATCTCGGCTGTCGTAAGTTCAAACACCAAGCACACACCTCTGACTTTTCGAAGTTATTTGTGTATTCACATTGAATAATCCCGTACTTAACGGTGTAGGAAAACATGGTGAGTAAAGCTGCACATCTAAAAGTTTTTAGGAAATTCTTAGGTGTGTCGTCCACCAGCCCGCACTAGGCCAACGCAGTGGACTAAGGCTTATAACCCTCTCATTTGTAGAGGACTGGGCCGGCAATAGTAAAGCAATAGTCCCAATAGTGGGATCTATTTGAGCTTACAATGATGATCCATCCTCTACAAATTTTACAAGCCTGCAAATGCGTCCAAAAAACGGCAATAGGTTCCTGCCCTATTACGTGGGACTGATACATACTTGGCGAAATGTGGTTGCAGAAATGCACTTCCGCCTTTGGGGAATACAAACGTGAGGTTAAATGTATGTATAATATATGATGAGAGTTATTTGATGTAAACAAAGTTAGCGTTTCCTCTATTTTTATCGCACTGACTTTGCCAAATATCAGCATAATGTCATTTTGGACACATCTTAAACAAAACTATAGTCAAAGTCAAAGTCAAATTATCTTTATTCAAATAGACTTTTACAAGTTTTTTTGAATCGTCAATTTTACACTTCTTTAAACTATTGCCGCTTCGAAATGTGTTATCGCTGTGGAGAAGAAACGGCAAGAAACTCCCTCAGCAACACATGTATTTTTTTTTCTTTAAAAAATAGATATACAGGGTGTCCCAGCAGTCGACGATAACCCGGAAACGGGGAATAGCCCAAGTCGTAAGAGTTATCAGAAACATATTAAAAAAAAATTAAGTTATGTATTTAGAAAAATATAGGGATTTAAAAAAAATCTAGAAAATCTACACCCTGTGACGGATTTTTCACTACTGTTGCTGCAAATCTCTATTTTTTTAAATTATTATTTTTGTTATGTAATCCTGAATAATGCCTCTGCAAACTGTTATCCAACATTTAGAGCCACCTTGCTATACTTCGGAAGAAAATGACATTGTTTACCAAACCGCATATTTAAAATTAATCATACGCCCAAATTTAACTGACTGTCCTGAAAAAAAATGTACTACGCGAGTTTGGCAAGTAACTTTAAAAGTTGGCGCATTTAATAAGGAATCTAAAATGGTATAACACTTGCTACATTATTTTTTAAATGTGGCACAATATTTTTTATTTTGCGATGAAACCCATTTGATCAAATTTTCTAATTAACTAAAGATGTTTCTATTCGGCTCTTCGAGACAGCAATTTTAAGATACTATTTGAGTGAGATGGAGAGAATCGTTTTACGATGTGTGAGCGAGACAGATAGTGACGCTAGTTCAGTTAGAGAATATTTCGATTAGGAATACCGGAGTAGATGGATAGGACGAGCTGGCACAATCCAATGGCCAGCCCGTTCACCTGACTTAAATCCTTTAGGCTATTTTTTACTGGGGAATGGTGAAAGAATTTTTTTTGTTTAAAGTCAATTGAAAATTTACCTGAGCTACGGCAAAAAATAAATGGAAGTAGCTGAATTTGTTAGGAATAGAAGATTTTCGCCCCTGATAACCCGATCTTTTTTAAGAAGATGACGAGCGTGTATTGCGGCTGAAGGAAGGCAGTTTGAACATGTATTGTAAATTTTACTAAAGAAATATTTGATGTTAAGCAATTACTTAATAAATCTAAGATATCCAAAAAAAAAAAGCCTAAATTTAAAATAAAAAAGTGATCATTGCTCCGATGCGTGGTGCCCATGGACTACCTGACAATGGAGTATCTGTCTCACTCACACATCGTAAAACAAATCTCTCCATCTCACTTATCAGTTCATCATCATGTCATCTTTAGTTAATAAGAAAATTTGATCAAATGGGTTTCTTCGCAAAATAAAAAATATTGTGCCACATTTAAAAAATAATGTAGCAAGTGTTATACCATTTTAGATTCCTTATTAAATGCGCCAACTTTTAAAGTTACTTGCCAAACTCGCGTAGTACATTTTTTTTTTCAGGACAGTCAGTTAAATTTGGGCGTATGATGAATTTTAAATATGCGGTTTGGTAAACGATGTCATTTTCTTCCGAAGTATAGCAAGGTGGCTCTAAATGTTGGATAACAGTTTGCAGAGGTATTATTCAGAATTACATAACAAAAATAATAATTTAAAAAAGTAGAGATTTGCAGCAACAGTAGTGAAAAAACCGTCACAGGGTGTAGATTTTCTAGATTTTTTTGAAATCCCTATATTTTTCTAAATACATAACTTAATTTTTTTTAAATATTTTTCTGATAACTCTTACGACTCGGGCTATTCCCCGTTTCCAGGTTATCGTCGACTGCTGGGACACCCTGTATATATAGGTATATGTTTCTTTTTTCATTACATTATTTCAATTTTACATTATAAATGTCATAACGATACAAACTGAAGCAATAAAACTCCAATCAATTTACTTACTCACAGAGCTTATTATCCTTACTAACCCTTACTTAATATTATAAATGCGAAAGTAACTCTGTCTGTCTGTCTGTCTGTCTCGCTTTCCTGCTAAAACTACTGAAAACTGTGACTGTTGTCAAGATTACACCAATAGCAAACGTCTTCATATTTATGTAGCAAGAATCCGATTCAATACAAGATAGAACATTAAGGCAATCCCATAGATTAATAGTGCAATTAATCTTGCTACCCATATGTTGCCACATATAATATCGGGTAATTTAAACTCGGGAAGATAAATTCATGTTGGTTACGTCACGCGGGATTAAGGGTAAAGCGATAGCGGAGTAGTGGCAGTAGTGAGCTTAGAAAGGGGGATCGATCATTCACTCATTGATAAGTCGCCAAACTTAGTCAGAAGTAATTTAATAGAACATTAATAAAAAACCCTGTGTTCTTCCAAAAGAGATACATATCTCATTTATAGTACAAAGCCATAAAATAGCAAAAGAAAATTGCACAAACATTAAAAAACAAAAGAAAAAAATGTAAAAAATATAATTTACGTACAAATGGTCTTATCGCTTCAAGCGATCTCTTACAGACAATCGTGAGGTGAACATAGACGGATATTTTTTTTGGTGCATATCTAATATAAGGTACTACATAAAGAATACAATAAATAAACACATATATTTTATAACCTATGGTTGTTAGGAAAACTTCAAT
The DNA here is from genome assembly GCA_907164795.1 of Hemaris fuciformis. Taxonomy (NCBI): domain Eukaryota; kingdom Metazoa; phylum Arthropoda; class Insecta; order Lepidoptera; family Sphingidae; genus Hemaris; species Hemaris fuciformis. The sequence goes on from OU015454.1 coordinate 7,423,989, forward strand.
TTTTTTTATTTTTTGTCGGGATATTCTTTAACGCCAGGGGGTTTGTAATCACCTTAGCTATTACCTGTCGTGATGGCCTCGATGTTTAGGCACACGGTCGAGAATCTCGACGGTCGCGGGTTCAAACCCCAGGCACACACCTCTGACTTTTATTTATTTATGCTTTTTATACATTAAGTATAGAGGCGGACTTAATGCCAAAGGCATTCTCTAACAGTCAACCTCTGGGTGATGCAGAGATAAAAAAGGTAGGTGCATAAATAGTTAAATGGTTAAATAAATACATATAAATAGAATAACTAACATATATACACAGATAAATAAATAATTATAGTTACTTTTCGAAGTTATGTGTGTATTCACAATGAATCATCACGTACTTTAACGGTGAAGGAAAACATCGTGATGAAACCTGCACACCTAAAAGCTCTTAGGAATTTCTTAGGTGCGTAGTCCGCCAACCCGCACTAGGCCAGCGTGGTGGACGAAGGCCTAAACCCTCTCAATGGTAGAGGAGGCCTGTGCCCAGCAGTGGGACGTATATGGGCTGATGATGATGATTACCTGTCTTAGTTTCCGATCACGGTCTGAATACACCCTGTAGGTTAACGAATACAATAAGTTTAATCTCAAAATATTAGAAAAACCATACAAAACTAAACACAATTCCGTTATAAGTTAACCCTTTTCTCTTTTTTGTTCGTGTTTGTTGTTGGATTTAAGCCTGATCGTATTTGGTAGCAGCGGTCACTCCTACCGGGAGTTTGTTAAGCGTCGCCCCACCGCAGCGGGGCTGTAACATCGGGGCTGGTTCGTGCTGCGACACTTTGTTGTTTCAAATGAAATACTAAAGGATTTAGTTTTGTTTCTTGATATCTGAAAGGAAATTTGGTATTTAAATGAATGAAATAATGAAGTTTTGTACACGTATTTATCATCATCATCATCATCAGTCCAGCTCTACTAGTGAGTAGGCTTTAGTCCACCACATACGGTACGGTGATAACAAACACATTAACGCTAAAGGAATACCGAAATATTTGTCTCAAATTTTCGATCATAGTCTGTTTAGATCTATGTTTATGATTTTATATTAGTCGCGTTAAAGTAAGATCAACTTGTTCTATTTGAGATTTTTTTGCTAAATAATTGGGAAAAAACAATAGCCCAAAAAGTCCGATTGAATGATTGATGCCTGCATAGCTCTCCAGTACTGCGGCATGGCGGCGAAATGTCCTGGGTTAAACTCCGCGGGCAGGCAAAGCGTATTTTTCGTTATACGGAAACTGGAAAATCTGATTAGCAGCCGAAAATGTGCCCATTTCAAGCACTTTTTCGGCTTACGTGCTGATACTGACAATTTCCTAATGGAAAAACCAAATAACACTTATATTTGTGCTGGGAGTCCACGAGGCAGCCTATGTGTATATTTTCAATTATGAAACCATAAAGTTTTATTAATCATCTTAGTTCTCCGCTAAACCCAGTATACGTTTAAATAAATGCCGTTCGGAGTACGTGATTAAGAAATTCACTGTGTTTTTGTCGTATAAATCCTCGCGCTGAGAACTAGAAATTGCATACAAAGTAGCGACTGAAGAGAAAATTCTAGAAAATATAGTTTGACTGCGTCCGTGCTTTAAATCTTAAACGTTTGACTAACAGAGCAATGCAACTATTTAGTTTCATTGTAACACAGATCGAACTTAGCTTGTAACAAATTACTTACATACAAACATAACCTCACGCCCGTATTCCCCGAAGGGTAGGCAGATGTGCATTACTGCACCCACATTTCGCCAGGTATGTATCGGTCAAACGTAAAAGGGGGCGAGCCTATTGCCGTTTTTCGGGCACACTTCCAGACTCCGTGCTGCTACTGAGAATTTCCTAATGGAAAAACCCAATAACACTTTGCCCGACCCGGGAATGGAACCCAGGATCTTAAGGTCGCACGGCACATACTTGTGCCGCGAGACCACGAGGCAGTCTTGTAACAAATTTTATACAAATAATATCGTTTCATTGGTAAGCAGAGGAGTTTTTCGGCATCCACTTTTATTTGTGGCGTCTTATGTCTTTCGTGATAGAGAAAATCATATAAAAAACATAAATTTGAAATAGAAGTCAAGTTCAGTATCACATATAAAATGTGCCTCAGCGTCATAATAACCCAGGTTTTTGTAGACACTTTTACAACCAAGCCTCTACTGAGAAGCTTTAATTTCCTCATCCTCTACACATTCCAGAAGATTCAAGAAATTCTACATACATACATACATAATGACACGCGTGTATTCCCCGAAGGGGTAGGCAGAGGTGCATTTTGCACCCATATTTCACCAGGTATGTATCAGTCCTGCGTAATAGGGGGCGAGCCTATTGCCGTTTTTCGGGCACGTTTCCAGACTCCGTGCTGTTACTGAGAATTTCCTAATGGGAAAACCCAATAACACTTTGCCCGACCCGGGAAACGAACCCAGGACTCTAAGTCGCACGGCACATACTTGTACCGCGAGACCACGAGGCATTCAAGAATTTTTAAGCGCTATTAAAACTAAATGCCAGTTATTTTGCATTCAGTACTTAGACAAACATGCAGATTCCGTGCCCCAGATACGAGCGCCGCCCGCCGCATGTCTCAGTGTTTGTACACCACTGCAAATAGTTCCACGTCCATGTGTATGTAGATTGATGAAGCCTTGGTGCAACATGTTATGCGGTCTGTATGTGGGTCAAGAATGTTTGGTCTTTTCCGACCTATTTGGTGGCAATGTTAAGGTCTTCTTTGAAAGCCTTTGAAATCCAGTAAAGCTTGGCCTTTATGTTATTCTATTTCTAGATTACAAGAAACTAGGTAGGTTCTTATTTGTAAGAGCGTAGTGAAATAACCTGATGGTAAGGCATTACGATCCACATAGAGTTTTGAGTTTTGATTTTACATACATATATACATAACCTCACGCCCGTATTCCCCGAAGGGATAGGCGGAGGTGCATTTCTGCACCCACTTTTCGACAGGTATGTATCAGTCCCACGTAATAGGGGGCGAGCCTATTGCCGTTACTCGGGCACAATTCCAGACTCCGTGCCGATACTGAGAATTTCCTAATGGAAAAGCTCAATAACACTTGGCCTCACTCGGGAATCGAACCCAGGACCTCTTAATCGCACGGCACATACTGGTGCCGCGAGACCACGAGGCAGTCGGCAATAGGTGATTTTATTCAGTAATTATGGATCGCTTAGTTTGTAGCGGATGAAACAGCGGCACAATGTTGTATAAAAATTGTTTTTAATACCAAAATGACTTACAGACATCTGTTCTTAGCGAGGGCTCTGTACAAATTGCCTTCATCACACACAATCTATTAATTGAGTGTGTTAAAAACGAGGATATAAAAGTATACATAAGTATAAATATAGATACTTCAAGTAAAGTGGAAACGCCTTTTAAATTATATTCAGTAAGCTTGGTTCATATTTTTATTATTTATGTTATATACTTTGTCCTTGTTCTTATTATCGTTTAGTTTCATTTGACATAATAACACCGACAAACAGATTATAATAACATAAGTATTACATAATATACACATTCTATATTATCCATTATTGTTATGTATAATTTATTACAATTAAATAATAAACGGTATAAGAAAGCCATGTAAATAAGGAAATATAGTTGTCTTCGTCATCTTAAGACCGCCATCCCCACTAATTGCAACAGGTGGTTTACGTAGTCGGGTAGTTTACTATATTTTTATTAAACAATATTCAACTTGACAAGAAACGCGACTATCCGACTTCGGTAATAAACATACATACATACATACATACATACATCATCAGCCCATATACGTCCCACTGCTGGGCACGGGCCTCCTCTACAACTGAGAGGGTTTAGGCCTTAGTCCACCACGCTGGCCTAGTGCGGGTTGGCGGACTACAAACCTAAGAAATTCCTAAGAACTTTTAGGTGTGCAGGTTTTATCACGATGTTTTCCTTCACCGTTAAAGCAAGTGATAATTCATTGTGAATACACACATAACTTCGAAAAGTCAGAGGTGTGTGCCCGGGGTTTGAACCTGCGACCGCCGAAATTCTCGACCGCGCGCCTAAACCTCGAGGCCATCACTGCTTTTTAAACAATTCACTTAAATATATTATATAAAATAATGAGTATATCTAACAAGTGCGTGCTCCTATTTATAATATAGGAGCAAAAACATATCGGCGTCGATCGATTTATGTTCATAAGTTCAATCACCTTTGTGTCTTTTGTTACAGTTTAAGTTTGTGTTATGTATATTGTATAGTGTAGTGATGGCCTCGAAGTTCAGGCGCGCATTCGAGTATCTCGGCGGTCGCGGGTTCAAACCCAAGGCATACACCTCTGACGTTTCCAAGTTATGTGTGTCTTCACAATAAATTATCACGTTCTTTAACGGCAAAGGAAAATATCGTAAGGAAACCTGCACACATAAAAGTTCTTAGGTGTGTAGTCCGCCGGCCCAGCCTAGGCCATCGTGGTGGACCAGCCTAAAAGCTCTCTAAGAATGAAGAAACCGCATCAATATCTTCAAACTAACTGCGACAGCCCCGTGGCGCAGTTGGCTAGACACCAGCTTGCGAAACGAGAGGCCGCGGGTTCGATCCCCGCACCGAGACAAATGTTCGTGTGATCCACAAATATTTGTTTCGGGTCTGGGTGTTTGTGAGACCGAAAAGTCTCTCGTAGTTTCTGATACCCACGACACAGGACTTGTGTGTGGGGTCAGAACTATGTATGTGACTGTTGGGTGTATTTATTTATTATTATTATTATAATCTGCTATAAAATTTTAATGAAATTAATTTCAAGAAATCGGGTTTATAAGTTTCTCATACAACTAGTATTTTTTTCATTTATTTATTTATTTATTTTATTCTGGCACGGCAAAGTGACTCCACTGTGCCTGATGGTAAGCACAGTGGAGTCCAAAAAAAATAATACTAATAATAATATAACTCGAATTAACTTTTAAATCAAGCAATGCCTAGTAGACAATTGCTTAATACTTACACACAAGACAAGTTTTTAATACTTATTTTTTAAGAATTTAAGAATTTCGCTTATTTATTTTATTATGAAATGAAATGAAATTGCTTTATTTGGTCACGTAGGCAATCAAATAGCACTTATGACAAGTCAATACAGAAAAGAAAAATCTTTTATTATTACATTATAATTTAACTATGGTTCATTTTATATAATTTGTACAAAAAAAAATACGTCTTTTTTAAAATTTATTTTTAGTTTTCATCAGGAAATACATAATATCACACTTTCATTATACGAAGCTACGATAGAATCTAAACGAGGGAACGGGGATCACCCGTGATTCAATACAATAAAACAACATTAAGTTTAAACTTCATAAACAAAAGATAAACTATGGGTCAAAACAATTTTGTTATCAATGACGTAGTGTGCAGTATTTGCATATATTTTCCTGTTGTATATTTGCTTGTAAAATTATTGTATTTGCTTGACTTCCTCGTGGTCTCGCGGCACAAGTATGTGCCGTGCGAACTAGAGTTCCTATGTTCGATTCCCAGGTCGGGCAAAGTGTTATTGGGTTTTTCCATTAGGAAATTCTCAGTTGCAGCACGGAGTCTGGAATTGTGCCCGAAAAACGGCAATAGGCTCGCCCCCTATTACATGGGACTGATACAATACTGGCGAAATGTGGGTGCAGAGATGCGCCTCTGCCTACCTCTCCGGGGAAAACAGGCGTGAGGTTATGTATGTATTGTATTTGGTAAAGGTCGCGGGACGTCGCTGGATGCAGGCCTCCAACTGGTCACTGTGGAAATCATTGAGAGGGCCTATGTTCAGCAGTGGACTTCCTATGGCTGATGGATGGATGGATATTTGCTTGTTTTTTTACGCTTGCATGACATAGTGCGCTCACCGCACCAGATGGTAAGCGCGATGCTGTCCAAATAGAGCTCCAATTGGCGAGACACTTCCATAGCAAACAAAAAACAAAGACTGACAAAAAATGAAAATTACTACGTTTTCTTAACAACCACATACATTTCATACCTATGGTTGTATGGATAATCACCGTAGCTATTACCTGCCTTTAGTTTCCGATCACGGTCTGAATATACTGTATAAGGCTATTAAGCAGGGAAGCAGTGATGGCCTCGAGGTTTAGGCGCGTGGTCGAGAATTTCGGCGGTCGCAGGTTCAAATCCCAGGCACACACCTCTGACTTTTCGAAACTATGTGTGTATTCACAATGAATTATCACTTGCTTTAACGGTGAAGGACAACATCGTGATAAAACCTGCACACCTAAAAAGTTCTTAGGAATTTCTTAGGTGTGTAGTCCGCCAACCCGCACTAGACCAGCGTGGTGGACTAAGGCCTAAACCCTCTCAGTTGTAGAGGAGGCCCGTGCCCAGCAGTGGGATGTACTATATGGGCTGATGATGTTGATGATGATGAAGGCTATTATACAGGTTTACACAATATTGCCAGGTTTGGCTTCGATTCTTTTGTTTGGCGCTGTGATCAAACTAGAACTGATAGTACAATATCTATAGATTAAAGTAGTTAGATGACGAAAGACATTTTGGACAGAATGAGATGTTTTTATCAGTTTTCATTTAAAACTATTTTAAGTTCAATATGCAAAAGCCAAAAACCTGATCAATTGGTAAAGTAAGTTACTTGACGAACCTTGCCAGCTGGGAGTTCAAATTTCAGGTACCTACCTACCCATTTCTAACTTAGGTTATATAATGATTTATAATGAATTATCACGATTCGAACGGTGAATAAAAAAGTGTGTGTGTTCTTACGTATGTACACGCCTTAGAGGTTATACCACACAACTGAAGTAAAACTTATGAATGCGCCCAACAGTCACATACATAGTTCTTAGTTTACACAACATGTTACATTTCTGAACGCACTCATAAATATTTGACAACTAATAAATATGTCAATCCCTTTTTATTACTGTCACTATTCAACATTTTTAAAATCTAAAACATATAAACTTTTTTTGAAAAATATTCTATCCGAAACATATTAAAACCTTTCTGATCCATTTGACACTTACAAACATTTAACATAGGTAGCTTTCTGTCAATTATATTGGAGCACATAGGCAGCTTTAACGTCTTACTTTTTGTGTTACATATGCGCGCGCATCTTAAAATTTCACTCTGATAATTTTTTCATAACGCGCCTAAAGAAGTATAACTTCAAAAATATCGTGTATTCGGAATTTGTTACATATGCTAAACGAAAACCCGCATTAGTCCTGCGTGGTGGACTAAAGCCTAAAGCTTCGTATTACAGAAGGCACCCTATATGATAGATACAGAAGATGGATAGAAACATACATACATACATACAAATACACAACATCACGCCTGTATTCCCCGAAGCGTAGGCAGAGGTGAATTTCTCCACCTACGATTCGCCAGATATGTATCAGTCCGCGACGTAGGAGGCGCCGGGACAACACCTAGCCCGGCGCCCAGAGGCCACACGGGGCCGCCGTCCCTACCTTGGCGGCCCCCGAGATGAAAACGCCACACGCGTCAGGTCGGTGTGCCTTTTGGCACTGCGCTGAGGCGGTCTCGGTCCAATCCATAGTTTTTGCTTAAGGGTATATCGGGGCCGTCTTGTTTGCGCCGATGGTGGCCGTCGCGGGGTTTTTAGTCGGTATTACGGCGCATTGATTTTTGGTAGGGACCCGACCAAGCGGCCGCCCGAAAACGGGCGGTAACATCCATGCTGGGTCGGAAGGCGCCGGTGAGTCCGACACACCCTCGCCCCTCCAGGGGTGGGGTGGTCCGTAAATAGGATTTTCCCCGCGGAAAAAAAATAAAAAAAAGATAAAAATAATATATGTATCAGTCCCACATAATAGGGGTCGAGCTTATTGCCGTTTATCGGGCACATTCGTACACACAAACTTAACATTGGAGTTGAAAAATATGTTCTCCCACACCTGCAAATGTAAGTTGGTACGCACAATACTGAGTGATTTACCATGTTATTTTAATATCATGGGCTTTTTATAGGTTTTCCAATGATCTATAAGTAGGAAACTAATTTTTTCTATTTTCTTGAATAACTTGGAAACTATTTACTTTTAAATTACAAAAATATACATATTATAAGATATTCACAACAAAACCTTCCATTTGATATGTCACACGATGCCGTTTTCAAGATTTTTTTTTAATTTTCCACCTTCCCCCACAAATGACCTCCCATATACAGATTTCATCTATTCACGTCACACCTCTGCGTTTGGGTCACAGAAATTGATATGTGTATCAAATTTCAATTTATCGGTCTAGTAGATTCTGAGATAATTGACTGTGACTGACGGACTGACGGACACACGAGTAATCCTAAAAGGGTTCGGTTTTTTTATTCGGACGAACGGAACCCTAAAAACCAAAAACACTTTTCCCGACTCGGGAATCTAACCCGGGATGCCTAGATCGTACGTCACATACCTGTACCGCTAGAGATTTGTAATAAAATTATAATTTTCCGAATACTAGGATTCACACTTATTCATGTTTATTTTTTTAAATGTCTTATCTAAAAGGAAAAAAAACATCTGGAAGCTCATCAAATATTGGACCAATTATATTTGTATTGTCAAAACACAAATGATTAAGTACTGATTCATCCCGAGAAAGCCCCGTGGCGCTGGGCGACGGGAGTTTACCGGAGTTTCAACTTGCTATAAAATGGTGCTCAGAATTATTCCTTGCACAGTCTCAGTGTGTACTCCGAAGTAACTAAGGTATGTGGGAGTTATTAATTTCTTGTTCATATCCCACAATTATGTGGGATTGTTAGAAACTAATTTTTATTAAACTCAAAATGTAGATATAAAAACTAGTTTAATTCTATATTGTTTTATGGACTTCGTAGAACAGGTTGTGTTTGAAATGAGTGTGCGGGTTCGAATCTAGTTTTAAATTTATTACCTAAAGGATAATTAATAATATTTAACTTGACCTGGCAATTAAACCCAAGATCATTCGATCATATTAAGCCAATGAAGATTTTTGTTTAAAAAACAATTATTATTTTTTCAGAACAAAATGAACTCCATCGCCATTCTTTTTGCGGTCATCGCATGCGCATGCGCACAGGTGTTAATACCCCCGAGCTACGTTGACAGGTAATAAAAATAACAAAGACACTTCTATACAATGAAAAATTTTAAACTGTACTATATACGTAGATTCACATCATTCGGCCGAAATACCCTCAAAGATATAAAAAAATAGTAAAGTAATAAAAATTCGGTTGTAAGTTCGGTTGTACGACTAAAGTTGCAAGCTTTAAAAATTTGACAAGTCTATTTGTAATGCATTTATCATCTGGTCAGTTTGAAGTGATTGCATTTAAAAAGGTACTGTAAACACCGGACAGCTTAACAAGCTCACTAAATTCTAATTTTTCCGTAGATATCCCACCTATACTAAATACTCCAAGCAAGTGCGACACCCCAGAGACGTGACGTGGGACAAACAGGTTGGCAACGGGAAAGTCTTCGGAACTTTGGGCGAGAACGACCAGGGACTGTTTGTAAGTTCTCCTTTGTAAGCCTAACAGTCTTTCTTTCTTATGAAAAATTTAGGTCCCCTTAGATTCGCTGAGCTTCATTGCTCGGCATCGATACTGTGCGTGCCGTTGTTGATCCTGGAGCACAGGAGTTACACTGGCGGGTGTGTGGTGGGATAGGGCAAAAAGTCTTTCTTTCTTATTCAAGCATACTGACCTGATATAAGTGTAGTGAAAAAAAGCAGTGATGGCCTCGAGGTTTAGGCGCGCGGTCGAGAATTTCGGCGGTCGCAGGTTCAAACCCCAGGCACACACCTCTGACTTTTCGAAGTTATGTGTGTATTCACAATGAATTATCACTTGCTTTAACGGTGAAGGAAACATCGTGATAAAACCTGCACACCTAAAAATTTCTTAGAAATTTCTTAGGTGTGTAGTCCGCCAACCCGCACTAGGCCAGCGTGGTGGACTAAGGCCTTAACCCTCTCAGTTGTAGAGGAGGCCCGTGCCCAGTAGTGGGACGTATTTGGGCTGATGATGAATAAGTGTAGTGGGGCCAAAGAGTGTGGACTGGAGAGAAACGACTAAAGTTGTATCATACACAATTATGTCTGCAAACATATCTTATTTCAACCTATTAAATTTTCTTATATCTATAAGCCTACGTACGTTCGGCTTCAGGGAACGGCCTTGCAATTGAAATGTCTTAATCCTCCACCTTAAAACAACTACAATTTATCTGATTTAAATTTAACGGTTTGAAATTTGCGTGTATTTACCCTGTTATGAATAGGCCTGTTAAAAATATAGTTAGAGATATTGCTAATCGCTTGCTGCCTTTCGATACTATTTGGCCATACTTACTATCAGGTTTCTGTGGTACGCCTTTGGCCATACAACAAGGCTTTTTTAAATTTAATACAGTATCAGTATAAAAATACACTACCAGATTATCTAATACAAACTTTTTCCTACAAATCAGGGTAAAGGAGGTTATCAGCACCAATTCTTCGACGACGGTCGCGGCAAGCTTCAAGGCCAGGCTTACGGCCAGAGGGTCTTGGGAGCCGGGGGCGACAGCACCAGCTTCGGCGGCAGACTTGACTGGGCCAACAAGAACGCTAATGCTGCTCTTGATGTGAGCAAAAACATTGGTGGAAGGAGTGGAGTAAGTACATTTACCAACCATCATAGTTACACCAGAGCGAAGATTTGGGCTATATCATAAAAATATTCTAAGCCCGTAAAAATATTCTTTATGAATCTGCCTCCTTGATCCTGCGGACTAAATAAAATGAACGGACAGCCCCGTGGCGCAGTTGGCTAAATACCAGCTGGGGAAACGAGAGGCCGCGGGTTCGATCCCCGAACCGATACAAATCTTTGGGTGATCCACAAATATTTGTTTCGGGTCTGGGTGTTTGTGAGACCGAAAAGTATCTCGTAGTTTCTGATACTCACGACACAGGAATTTTATTCTAGTGTGGGATCAGAACTATGTATGTGACTGTTGGATGGTGTATTTATTATTTATCTAGTTTATAATTGTTTGTTGTGGGGTCAGTATATTCTTATTTACATATAGGAATGTCAAATTGCTTTTGTTGAATAAAGATTCCGAGCTTAAAGATTCGGAATTTTGTAAGGCAAGCTGGGCTCTTGGGCTTCTATGGAACCGCCACTGGTTATTATTGTATGCGTACTTCACTATATAATAAAATGAAATATATCGAGCGAATATGAATGGAAGTGTCGGAAAAGGGCGCCTGCGGAGAACATATAAAGGTCAGATTGATGTTCTCTGCAAAGGCCAAGTACCCATATCCGGCGTAGTGTATGAAGATGTATGGATGTTGAAGAAGGAAAAGAAGTGAGTCAGGATAGTAGCTTGTGGAACTCAATAGTCTCTACTTGACCCTGTGGGATTCAGGCGTGAGTGTGTATGTATATATTTCTTCTTCTAGAAACTTCTAACACATTCCTTCTTTTACAGTTGACAGCAAGCGGACAAGGATTGTGGAATTTGGACAAGAACACTCATTTGTCCGCCGGTGGTACTCTTTCAAAGCAGTTTGGACACGGAAAACCTGATATTGGATTCATTGGACAGTTCGAACATAGGTGGTGATAAAGAATATATTATCTGTAATTAATTATATCTATAAATAAAATGTTTTTTAAATTTAGAATTTTCTTTAATTCACGCCTTTTTACCATTTCAACAAGAAACATTAATTAGGAAAGAAAATGAAATAAATATGTAAAGTAAATAAGATTCGTGCTGAAATACAAATATATGCCTGTCTTAGCAAAATCTTTAGTACTGGCAAGACAAGTAACAACACATAGCTATCCCAGTGGCGGTACTTCCATAGAAGCCCAAAAACGTTTGAGTTTAATTTGTAATGTCTAGTTTATACTTTTTTATTGAGGGGTCATAATATACTCATTTATACGTCAAATTGCTTTTGTTAAATAAATCTTTAAAGCTTAAACATTGTTATTCGGAATTTAGTAAGGCAACCTGGGCTTTTGGGCTTCTATGGAAGTACCGCCACTGAGCTGTCCGAATACTAATAAGTATACCACATATTTTTGTCCTACCACAATACAAGACTTCTTATATCAGAAACTACCCAAACGTGAAATATAAATTCGTCTTTACAGTCCTGTCATATTTAAAAAAAAAATTGACTATTTTATTTCTTATTGTAATATGCCATTGAGTCTCGCCTGGTACTGCCAAACACACAGACGATTCACAACATATAAATCCATAGTAATATAAATGCGAAAAGTCAGAGGTGTGCCTGAGGTTTGAACCCGCGACCGCCGAGATTCTCAACCGCGTGCCTAAACCTCGAAGTCATCTCGACTGTCTAAGACTGACGTTTCGACGTTATGTGTGTATTTACAAAGAATTATCACGTACTTTAACGGACATCGTGATGAAACCTACACACCTAAAAGTTCTTAGGAATTTCTTAGGTGTGTAGTCCGCCAACCCGCACTAGGCCAGCGTGGTGTACTAAGGCCTCAAACCCTCTCAGTTGTAGAGGAGGCCCGTGCACAGTATTGGGAATTGGGATGTATCATTATACGGCCGTTTATTATCATTATACGGCCATTATATTTATGGCCGATGATGATGATAAATGCGAAAGTCTGTCTGTCTGTTACGCTTTAACGCCCTAATCCGCTTGACCGCTTGCTTGAACTGGTTTGAATTAATTTTAGTACGGAGATAGAAAGGACTTTAGGAATGGACATGGGTTTCTGGTTGGGTATAAAATGCGCTGAGGAGAAGCTCAATATAAAACGCATTCACGATACATTGCTCAGAAAATTATGACAGGCGTTTTGTTATAAAATATAATATAGGGGGAAAGGTTTGTATTTACGTATTAAGTGTTCCCGCGGGATGAACCAGGAATTCAAACCTGCATCCGGGTGGAGGAGGTCAAATTTTTGGTACGAATATAGATCGAAACTTCATTAGTAATATAGACTACTTTTTATATAAAATTCCGCCCGGGCGGAACGTGGTCCAAAACGATATGACACACATTTACCAAACATATTGCTAAGAAAGTTGTAACAGGCGTTTTGTATTTTGGTATTAAGTGTTGACGTAGGATGAGCATGGGATTAAAAATTGCGCCGAAAAGGTGGGGGGGGGGGGGGACGTCACCGCTACGTTATGATCTTTATCTTTATCGCTTAGAATAATATCGTTGAATTAAGAAATTAATATTAACACTTATGTAGTTGTAATTATCAAGACACATAGTTGCTAAAAAGTTTTAACTGTTCCCCTAAGTTATTTCATTACGGGGAAAACACGATGTAGTCAACTTGGACCAAGTACATTGCTCGGATAATTAATAAACTTCCACAACTATGCTTTGAAGCGTAAGAGCCGAGTGTGCTGAATATGAGCATACATTCTTTGCGCAAAGGCTTTGTGAAGTTATTTTAGTTTTTTTCTTCATATTCTTTACTAAATGACTGATTGTGAGAATAGGAAAAAAAATATTTGAAATAGCGACATCTGGACGTCGTCTCAGTAATTACGTGGACAATTACAATTAATGCTAAATGAATCAGTATTGAAGTCGTGATGGCCTCGAGGTTTGGGCATACGGTCGACAATCTCGACGGTCGCAGGTTCAAACCTCAGGCACACACCTCTGACTTTTCGAAGTTATGTGTGTATTCACAATGAACTATCACGTACTTTAACGGTGAAGGAAAACATCGTGATGAAACCTGCACACCTAAAATTTCTTATGAATTTCTTAGGTGTGTAGTCTGCCAACCCGCACTAGGCCAGTGTGGTGGACTAAGGTCTAAACCCTCTCAGTTGTAGAGGAGGCCCGTGCCCAGCAGTGGGACGTATATGGGCTGATGATGAGATGATGATGATGAATCAGTATTAAATTTATATTTTGCTAATTAATAATCACCGCCCCTTACAAAAATATTACTTCATCATCAGCGCATATTCGTCCCACTGTTAGGTACGGGCCTTCTCTACCATTGAGAGGGTTTAGGCCTTCTGGATGGACTACACACCTAAGATATTCCTAAGAACTTTTAGGTGTGCAGGTTTCATCACGATATTTTCGTTCACTGAAATATTATTTATTTTCTTCTCTTACAATATATAGTGTACAGCGACATCTATATATTGATACTCGTACTTAGCTGCTGGAAATGAAGTATAAAACGTAGTTCTGCTATACGCTGTAAGATGTCACTTTCTCTAACCAGCTATGAATTACTAGGAAGGTAAAAGTTTCAAAGTAAACCATAGATGGCATTTATTTCAAAGTTAAAAAAAACTTTGTAACAATGGAAATAATGTTAATGTTAGAACATTATATTTTCATGTACATTTCACTGAATTCGGTAAAAAAAAACAATAATTATAGTACAAAATATTCATATTTCAAAACAGTTTCCTCTATTAACAACTAGATAGCGCTACCCACCTTATCTGATTATATTACCTCGACGATAAAAATAGTTTCCCCTGCCTCAGAAGCTGCGTATTAGCTTCCAATGCTTAAAGTAAAAGGCGAAAAGCGAAAGCTGCGAGACTAGATTGGTCATATACCTAGACTTAAGGTGGGAATGACCGGTAACTTTACTAAGTGTTAGACGTTATTACGCGTGACTAATCTTCAAATTAGACTGAGAATAATATCTGGGGTCGTAGTATTAAATTGATGTTAACGAAGCATGTGTTACTTGGTTAAAAAAACTTTTTTCTGATAGCAAGTAAAGTCGGATCCAAATAGAAAAGACTGGCAAGAAATAAAAAAATAAAATAAATAAATACACCCAACAGTCACATACATAGTTCTGACCCCACACTAGGATACAAGTCCTGTGTCGTGGGTATCAGAAACTACGAGAGACTTTTCGGTCTCACAAACACCCAGACCCGAAACAAATATTTGTGGATCACACAAACATTTGTCTCGGTGCGGGGATCGAACCCGCAGCCTCTCGTTTCGCAAGCTGGTGTCTAGCCAACTGCGCCACGGGGCTGTCAACTAAAAAATAACTAGTTTCTTAAATATTAGAAACTCTTTTTTTGACTGCCTCGTGGTCTCGCGGTACCAGTATGTGCCGTGCGATCTAGAGGTCCTACGTTCGATTCCCGGGTCGGGCAAAGTGTATTGGGTTTTTCCATTAGGAAATTCTCAGTAGCAGCACGGAGTCTGGAATTGTGCCCGAAAAACGGCAATAGGCTCGCCCCCTAATACGTGGGACTGATACATAACTGGCGAAATGTGGGTGTAGAAATACACCTTTGCCTACCCCATCAGGGAATACAGGCGTGAGTTTATGTATGTCTTTTTTTTAATCACGGGGAAATCCGTTGACAGATCATCTCTAAATATGCAACTTCGATGAATGTCGGACTCATGTATAAATTTTTGTTTGGAGTGATAGGTCGTTCTACCGACTAAAACCCCTATGTTATTATGTTAAACCCTTATGTTCCACTATCTCCATCAAAATTCAGGTACTCGGGATATGCGTTTCCATGTAGCCGGGCATCCCTCACTCCTATTTGGTGTCGTAAGAATTCTGTCACGGCATCCCCTGCTAGTCATAAGAGGAGATTGACGGGGGTTATCGGGATGGCTGGGTGTGCGGTGTCGATGCGCCCCCATGGCAAACGACTAGTCTTGTGACTGATTTTTACATGGAGTGAGCGTCCAAACCGAGGTTCATGTGGAGGGCATCTAACGCCCTGATAAGTGAGGAAGCGCTCTTTGATATTTCGTACTCCACCAAATACGCAAGACGGCCGCCAGAAGATTATAACCGATGTGCTGCGTAGGATTTTGGTTAGGGATCCAACTCAGCCAAGCGAACAAGTTGGTAGGCTGGAGCAGTGGTGGTACTTCCATAGAAGCCCAAAAGCGTTTCACGTTAATGTGTAGGTAATGTTTAGTTTATAATTGTTTATTGCAGGGCCAGGTTATTCTTATTTATATGTCAAATTGCTTTTTTTTAAATAAATACTTAAAGTTTGAAGACAATTATTCGGAATTTTGTAGGGTAATCTGGGCTTTTGGGCTTCTATGGAAGTACCGCCACTAGGCTGGAGGCCCCGACATACCCTTTTAAGCCTCTCCCAAGGTACCGAATGGGGAGCTTAACAGGTTATCCTGTCTTTAAAACAAGACCATTCCTCACTACTTGACGCAATCAAGCCTGATGCTATCCGGATATATAACAGGTTATTAGGCTATGGCAGGTTTTACACCTCAAGTATACGGATAGTATGTTGCTATCGGGTACAAATACCAAAGGGCAATAAGTGCGACAAAGTTACAATAAAAGGATATTCGTATCCTATTCCAAACCGGCTAAAACCTGGCACTACTTTAATTATTTTATTAATGTTACGTTAGTGTATTAATTTATTTATGTTATGACATCATTCGCTCTTGAATCTTGCGCACACATTAGGAAATTTCCTCAACAATTGGGTGTTACATAAAAACTTGCGCTCGATATAAAGTACGTGGCTTATGTAACTGCTCGGTTGCATTGATTGTTAACTGTGGTTTGTTTAATCGGAAGTTATTTCTTAATTTTTTGACAGCCCCGTGGCGCAGTTGGCTTAACACCAGCCTGCGAAACGAGAGGCCGCGGGTTCGATCCCCGCACCGAGACAAATGTTTGTGTGGATCCACAAATATTTGTTTCGGGTCTGGGTGTTTGTGAGACCGAAAAGTCTCTCGTAGTTTCTGATACCCACGACACAAGACTCGTATCTTAATGTGGGGTCAGAACTATGTATGTGACTATTTACTTTTTCCCTAATTTTGGACTGATTGCCTGCTTGATCAAATAGTATTGATCGTCGCTATAAAGAGTACCTGGATTCGATTCCTGGTTTCTGGATTTTATTGGTGAGCGGCAACATGATGTCTTCCTATTAAAAAGCGTGAGACGATAAAAAAAATACTTTGAAGATCATAGCAACAACATAAATTTTCATACATTTATTTAATTTGGTAAATGTTTCTTATAGTTAAACTTACTTTCAACAAGTGAAAGAATACATTGCCCTATCCCACCACACACCCGCCACTGTAACTCCTGTGCTCCAGGATCAACAGCGGCACGCAAGGTATTGACGCCGAGCAATGAAGCGCAGCGAATCCAAGGGGATCTAAATTTGTCATAATCCCGCAACGAAGTTGATCAGAAAGACAAATAAAGGTGGAGTTAGAAAATAAAGAGTTGTCCACTTCCCTCCACAGCAAAGCAAAGTGAAAGAATAATAAATATCGGCCCAACAGTTCTACTATAAACCAATATTAGATTGTAGATTTACTAACTCAAAAGTTGACTATACGCGTAACCCGCCATTACTTCTAAATTGAAAACTTTCTTACACCTTCGCCAGATACAATAAAGTATATGTTGAAATTCAATTGTTTTCTTCAAGAACTGCAATATACCTATCGGCGTGCAAATAGGGTCATATTTTATTTGTTTTATTTATTTGTTCGACTTGTAATTGAATTTGGAAATAGTCACTGTTATTGTATAAGTAAACAAACTGTTACATCGACAATAGGTATATAGATCTCTGGTGGGCTTGCCCTTAAAAAGTTATGTAAAATAATTTCATTGCGGGTCTAGGAGTCTATGAGCCATTGACTAGTTTCAGGGAGAAGGACCAATACGCTGGTATTGTAATAAGAATGTTACTTTTATGGCAGAATTTTATAATTTTAGCATAATTTATTGACTGTAAGTCTCCATATTATGTATTCACAATGAATCATCACGTATTTTTACGGTAAAGAAAAGCATCGTGAGGAAACCTGCAGATCTAAAAGTTGTTAGGAATTTCTTAGGTGTGTAGTGCGCCACCCCGCACTAGGCCAGCGTGGTGGACTATATATCTATGTCTATAGGGACTATTATGTATATATATTATATAATGCGGCTATCATCATTTCAATTGACACCTTTCAAACCTCTTCGTGAGCAGATACCTATCATTACATAAAACTAACAAATCGCGCGTCACAAAATTATTACCTTCGTAAGGTCAAAGAACATCACATTATAGATATCTTAAAGGTAAGAAAATATACATAACCTCACGCCTGTACTACCCGAAGGGGTAGGCAGAGGTGCATTTCTGCACCCACATTTCGCCAGGTACTTATGTATCAGTCCCACGTAATAGGGGGCGAGCTAATTGCCGTTTTTCGGGCACAATTCCAGACTCCGTACTGCTACTAAGAATTTCCTAATGGAAATACCCCATTACAATTTGCCCGACCCGGGAATCGAACCCAGGACCTGTAGATCGCACGGCGCATACTTGTGCCGCGAGACCACGAAGCAGTCACATAAATGCTAAAAAATGTATAGAAAGCACATTCTGTAACAGAACATCAGGTAATATAATGCAATAAATGTTTTTTACAATGGTACAATGTAAAAGTCGTGATGGCCTCAAGCGTGAGGAGTGTGGTCGATACAATAATCTCGGCGGATGCCAATTCAAAACACAAATATACATTTATGACTTATGGAAATTATGTGTTTTCTCAATGAAGTAGGCTACCCCAGTAAAAATGACTTTCACATAAAAGTGCATACATACCATTTTAGTGGCAAATTCCCCCTCTCAATTTTGGTCACTACATTTACTTTCAATCCACATTTTTACCAGTGGCGGTACATCCATAGAAACCCAAAAGCCCAGGTTGTCTTACAAAATGACGAATAATCTTTAAGCTTTAAATCTTTATTTAACAAAAGCAATTTGGCATATAAATGAAAACATCCGGACCTCACAATAAACAATTAAAAAACTAGACATTACACAATTAACGTGTAACGCTTTTGGGATTCTATGGATGTGCCGCCACTGATTTTTACCACACTATTCCTTACTCTAATCTAACAGTTTCACGCCGCACATGCTTCTCAGAGCTCTGATCTTCACTAAATTAATTCTACTTTCAAGCCTCTTCTGCCATACCAAGACTCACTGCCATACGTTAGTGTAGGCACCAGGACTCACATAAATGTATGATAAAGACCCTAACTTGTACATACAAATTTCCCGAAGAAAAGGCAGAGGTGCATTTCTGCGCCCACATTTCGCCAGGTACGTATCAGTCCCACGTAATAGGGGGCGAGCCTATTGCCGCTTTTCGGGCACACTTCCAGACTCCGTGCTGTTACTGAGAATTTCCTAATGGAAAAATCCAATACAACTTTGCCCGACCCGGGAATCGAACCCAGGACCTCTAGATCGCACGGCACATACTTGTACCGCGAGACCACGAGGCAGTCCACCCTAACTTGTCATTCATTCATTTACGTCTCCATCCCATATATTCATTCAGTTGATAAATATTTCTGTCCGGATTATAGGCATCCCGGAAATGCACAGCCCTCCAAGGATAATCTATAAACTCACTCCAGGGACGCAAAGCTAAAGCGTATAGCAAACAAAGTCCGTTCGTATATTTGGAAACTTTATTTAACTAGCCGCTCGGCCCGGATTTCTGCGGCTATCATAATATACTTGTATTACTCGGGAAAGTGGAAGGTCCACTCTATTATTTTTGCAGAAGATAGTTATTTATGTTGTCTTGATAAATAGTATACCTACTATTAAAAAAAACTCATGCTTGCTCCCTTGAAGGAGCATGCAGAGGTGTGCTCATCATCAGCCCACAGCTGGGCACGGACCTCTTCTTGTAGACGAGGGTTTAGGCCTTAGTCCACTACGGTAGCCTAATACGGGTTGGCGGACCACACACCTAAGACATTCCTAAGAACTTTTAGGTGTGCAGGTTTCATCACGATGTTTTCACCGTTAAAGTAGTGATAATTCTTTGTGAATACTTTCTTTCTTTAGAGGTGTGTGCATGGGGTTTGAAACCATGTCCATAGAAATTCTCGACCGCGTGCCTAAGCCTCGAGGTAATCACGGCTACAGGATAGGCAGAGGTGTATTGAATACCGAAAATTACGACTCAAACCCGACGTGATCGAGCACTATTCTTCTTGCTAAGAGCGATCCCTCTAGTTGCACATTGCTCTAATAGTATTCTATGATATACATATATTCATGTACATATAACAATCACATATATACTTCTGACCCCATAGTAAGATACAAGTCTTGTGCCGTGGGTAAATTATATTGGGTAGGTATATATTTGTGGATCACACAAACATTTGTCCCGGTATGCCGGGATCGAAACCGCGGTCTCTCGTTTCACAAGCTGGTGTCTAGCCAACTGCGCCACGGGGCTATCAATAAATAAATAAACGTATAAAGTTTTTTTTGTTGACAAAGAAATCACATAAAATTAGATTTCCTCCACAGAATATTCAGGCCAGGTCAATCGCTCTGGTAGCTCACCTATCGTTAAAAGAAGAGATAAAAATATCTAATGGAACGCATTTAAACGAAAGCCATTGGATAATTAAGAAATCGCATTACAGTAGGTACCTTTTCTTCAAGTCAAACAATCGGAGCTCTCGAGTTGAATCTCACGGAGTCTCAGCCGTTTTTAATTATCCATTGAATGAAGAGTCATTTTAAAAGAGATATTCGTCAATGGCATGGAATAGAATGTGTCTTTTAAAAAGTAAGGAATATATTTAGGAGATTCAAATTTCTTGTAATATGAAAATGTCATCATCAGCTAGTATACGTCCCACTGCTGGGCATGTCTGCCTCTACAACTGAGGCTTAATGCCTTAGTCCACCACTTTGACTCAGTGCTTAAGTGTGCAAGTTTCCTCATCTTGTTTTTTTTTACCAAAAAAATGAATCATGATTCATGGTGAATAGACACGATATGACTTAGTCAGATGTGTGTGCCTAGGTTTGAACCTGCGATCGTCGAGGTTTGAATCGACCGCGCGCCTAAACCTCGAGGCCATCACTACTCACTCAACAATCCCTCATAATAAAAACCTGACTCGAAAATAAGATACAACTTTTGTATCGTAAGTTTCAGTAACTAAGAAATTTCTCTAATGTCTAAACCCAAAATAAATATCGTGCATCTATAGATGTACTAAACGGACAGAACCTGTCCAACTTGCTATGGTAGCCCACGTCGCGCTCCGCGATCTCCATGTGCATATCGTAAGGCGAAAATGTTCGTGGATTTTTGTTAGTCGTTATGTCCTCCCAGTAAAAATTGACCCAAAAATATTTCAATTGATCAATTCCATATCTCCCTTTCCAACTAGGCGTCAAACTAGGCTTGTATAATTTATAAATTATGTCTTTTTGTGGTGTTTTTTTCTCGTTTTCGCATGCGACATGCGCACAAGGATAGGAATGAGAGCAAAACACAATACCTATTGGTATACAATTATATTAAAAATATTACATGTAAACACTTACCCCACTTCATCGTCTTTCTTGATGGAGTTGTCTGTATTGCCAACGACAATTGTTGTCCATTGAAATACAGCGTGAAAAACCAGTTCGGTAGCGGAGCACTCGCCACGGGATGGTGAGCTTACACGAGACATTTAACAAAATACACTTGAATAAAACGCATGATAAACGCATAGTGATGGCCTCGAGGTTTAGGCGCGCGGTCTAGAGTTTCGGCGGTCGCAGGTTCAAACCCCAGGCACACACCTCTGACTTTTCGAAGTAATGTGTGTATTCACAATGAATTATCACTTGCTTTAACGGTGAAGGAAAACATCGTGATAAAACCTGCACACCTAAAAGTTCTTAGGAATTTCTTAGGTGTGTAGTCCGCCAACCCACACTAGGCCAGCGTGGTGGACTAAGGCCTAAACCTTCTCAGTTGTAGAGGAGGCCGTGCAGAACACTGGGACGTATTTGGGCTGATGATCATGATGATGAAAACGCATTCGACGAACTAACCTCGACTGACTACACTGGGTATACTGAAGTAAAATATAATATCTGCGACTGATAAAACACATGGTATTCGTGTTATAGTTTTTTTTGCATGATTAACAAATATTTGTTCGATAGATCTGTCCCTCGCAGATCTTAATAAACTCCAGGTCTTGTGTCCTAAGTGGGGTCAAAAATATAATATGTTAATGTTAGGTGTATTTCTTGATAAAATTAAATTGGATTTCAATAAATCTCTCTTTTTTATTTAATTATTTTTATCGAAAAATTCCAATTAGTTGGACAATATGCTTTACAGCAAAAAGAAAAAGATGTCTTTTGTCTGCCAGTGAGAATAGTACATACAGTGCCGATAGACCAAAAAATAAAGGCCTGAAATACATTCCGTTGATATCTACAGAGTTGATACTACGGAGTATAAAATATTTATATTTTTTGTTGATAAATGAACATTGATGTTACTTCTGATATTGGATTTCTTTCCGGAGAAGTTGATGGTTTTGCTATCACAAACACATCTGCTACAGTTACGGGTGGTTTGTGAGTAAGTCACAACGATTGTTGCAATATTTGTATCCGTCTTGATTCCTTCTGACACAAGGTTTAAATATAGCATAAAGTCAATTAGAATAGTATAGCCATATTGTCATTGACAGCTCCGTGGCACAGTTGGCTAGATACCAGCTTGTGAAATGAGAGGCCGCGGATTCCACGCACCGAGACAAAAGTTTATGTGGTCCATAAATATTTGTTTCGAGTCTGGGTGTTTTAAGACCGAAAAGTCTCTCGTAGTTTCTGATACCCACGAGACAAGACATGTATCTTAGTGCGTCACTGTTTAATGTATTTATTTATTATTTAATTTATTTATTACCAAGTATGTCGTCTGATAAAAGATGGTATAAAGCTGTAAACTTTTTTCGTCAGTCAGCGCTCACATTCATACGTACGGTCACATTCATAAAAACATTTTACATAATACAATAAGTGGCCGTACTTCCATAGGAGCCCAAAAGCGTTACACGATAACTGTGTAATGTCTTATTTATAATTGTTTATTGTAGGGTCAGGATATTCTCATTTATATGTCAACTTGCTTTTGTTAAATAAAGATTTAAACTTAAGGATTATTATTCGGAATATTGTAAGGCAAGCTGGGCTTTTAAGTTTCTATGGAAGTACCGCCACTGAATACAATCACTATCACAAAATCTCCAGCTCAAAACCGCAAGTAGTCACTGAAAACTTTCCTTTGGAAATAGTATAGAATTGTAAGTTTCTATTCTTAGACATCCGAGAGTACCCGAGTGTTGGAGAATTCAGAAACTTTTGTAATGAGAACAATAGGTTGTTAAGGTGTACAAAACAACTTGTCGGACGGAAGGGGTTTTGGCCAAAGGGCCCAGATAATTTCCAAGCAGACAAGAGGCGAAATTGCGAAAATTTATTCAAATTATACCAGTTAGATGAAGATGTAAGAAGCTATACGATTTGTCGTATTTATTAGTTAGTGATGGCCTCGAGGCTTAGGCGCAGGGTCGAGTAAAAATCAAACCCCAGGCACATATCTCTCATTTTTCGGAGTAATGTAAATTAAAATATGTACTATTAAATTCACAATGCATAAGTACGTACTTTAACGGCGAAGGAAAACATCGTAAGGAGACCTGCACACCTAAACAAATCATAGAATTTCTCAGGTGTGTAGTCCGCCAACCCGCACTAGGCCAGCGTGGTGGCGTGTTTCATATAATTTCAAGGCCTTATCCTTCTTAGATAGAAGGCCCGTGACTAGCAGTGAGACTTATATGAACTGATGATGATGAAGTCTCTCTCTATGGCTATATGGCTATATAAAATATTTTTAAAACTTTTAAAGGGGAACAATTCTGTCATACATTATTTTAGCGAAACTTTCAACAGCGAAACAGCGGAAGCCCTCAAACGGAAAAAAAAGATTTTGAAACATTCTTTTTTGATGCTCCGCTCGTATTGGTTATAGCCTTCCTCAATAAAGGGGCTATTTAACACTGAAATAATTTTTCAAATCAGACCAGTAGTTCCTGAGATTAGCGCGTTCAACTAAACAAACAAACTTTATGGCTTTATAAAACAGTTTTACTCATATTTATCGTCAGATATTCGTTAATGGCTGTTATGCTTTTTAAGTTGCCCATTGTTCCGATACGACACGATTTATCGTATCTATATAGCAGTACTTAATCTAACCTCATTTAAAATGTAAATTTATTTGACCAAGAGAATTATCACAAGCTTTGTATCTAGCCGGCTTGTTTATATTCATTAGTTTCCATTGATAACGTAACTTTCATGATAATATTTCGAAGAATCAGTAAATTGGAAAACTCCGCCATCTTATGTTAGTCAACAAGCTTTCAAGTTCAAGATGTTAAGTAATAACAAGTTATAAAAGTGTGGCTTTGACACAATCGATTTACCAAAAACGTGCTGAGATGAGCGATTTACATTAAAAAAAATCTAAGGCATGTGAAGTCCTCCAACCCACAAAAGGCTGAAGTTGTGGACTTAGGTTTAAGCCCACTCGATAGTATAAGTCATTGCCCAACTGTGGGCTGTATATGGACTGATACATACAGGGTGTAAAAAATACCGTGATCGAAAACTAAGGCAGTTAATAGTACGGTGGTTAAAAATCATTGACGTTAAAAAAAACCGACAACAAAATTAAAATTTTGACGTTTTCCTAATAACCACATACATTTAATACTTATAGTTGTTAGGAAAACTTCAAAAAATATATTTTTTGTTGACTGCCTCGTGGTCTCGCGGTACAAGTATGTGCCGTGCGATCTAGAGGTCCTGGGTTCGATTCCCGGGTCGGGCAAAGTGTTATTGGGTTTTTCCATTAGGAAATTCTCAGTAACAGCACGGAGTCTGGAAATGTGCCCGAAAAACGGCAATAGGCTCGCCCCCTATTACGTGGGACTGATACATACCTGGCGAAATGTGGGTGCAGTAATGCACCTCTGCCTACCCCTTCGGGGAATACAGGCGTGAGTTTATGTATGTATGTATGTATATTTTTTGTCTGGATTCTTTTAACGTCAATGTGTTTGTAATCAATTTGTTACTATTGCCTGTCTTATTATTCTCAGGTATTTTTACATACCTACTGTATATGACAGGTACTTTTGCTTTATCCAAAAAGTGGTACCTCATCACTAATAATAGCATAGATCTCATCCTGCATAATGCAGGACATGAATTAATAAATCAATAATTATAATACAAATCTTTTTTGATACTTAATTTATCCCATTAGATTTTTTTGTATTCAAAAACTATTTTTTAACAATTTATTTCTAATAATTCAGTTATCAACGTTTGTAAAAAGAAAACAAAATTAAAATTATCATCAACATCCTTTACTTATGAGACTTTCTTGTTACACTTACTGTTACGGAACGCTAAAAGCAAAGTTATGTGAGCAAATTACATAGAAAAACGTATGTCCAATAAACATAACACAAGATCGAGGAAACGGTAGTGTTGACGAGAGGCGAGCTCTCTTTATAAATTAGTAGCGAACAATGTTGTGACTGGAGAGATGTAGAGTTTCCGCCAGTTAATAAACTACATACATACATACATAAACTCACGCCTGTAATTCCCCGAAGGGGTAGGCAGAGGTGCATTTCTGCACCCACATTTCGCCAGGTATGTATCAGTCCCACGTAATAGGGGGCGAGCCTATTGCCGTTTTTCGGGCACATTTCCAGACTCCGTGCTGTTACTGAGAATTTCCTAATGGAAAAACCCAATAACACTTTGCCCGACCCGGGAATCGAACCCAGGACCTCTAGATCGCACGGCACATACTTGTACCGCGAGACCACGAGGCAGTCCGTAGCTACAACGGGAGCCGGTGTTGGCGGGGAGCCGGTTAATTCCCCGCCACAGAAGAAGCCAACTCACGATGAGTAAACAGAAGTAATATGTGAAGTATTAATAAACTATTCAATTTTAAATGCGACATAGAAGGTAACAATAACAACATCAACATACTTAGCCCGTATACGTCCTACTGCTGGGCACGGGCCTTTTTTACAACTGAGAGGGTTTAGTTCTTGGTCCACCACGCTGCACTGGCCTAGTGCGGGTTGGCGGACTACACACCTAAGAAATTCCTAAGAACATTTAGTTGTGCAGGTTTTATCACGATACATATACATACTTGGCGAAATGTGGGTGCAGAAATGCACCTCTGCCTACCCCTTCGGGGAATACAGGCGTGAGTTTATGTATGTATGTATGTATGTTTTATCACGATGTTTTCCTTCACCGTTAAAGTACGTGATAATTCATTGTGAATATACACATAACTTCGAAAAGTCAGAGGTGTGTGCCTGGGGGTTGAACCCGCGACCGACGAGATTCTCGACCGCGTGCCTAAACCTCGAGGCCATCACTACTTTCGAGGCCATCACTACAAATGTGACTTAGAAGGTAACAATAACAACATCAACATACTCAGCCCGTATACGTCCCACGGCTGGGCACGGGCCTCCTCTACAACTGAGAGGGTTTAGGCCTTAGTCCACCACGCTGGCCTAGTGCAGGTTGGCGGATTACACACCTAAGAATTTCCTAAGAACTTTGAGTTGTGCAGGTTTCCTCATGATGTTTCCAAGAAGGTAACAGCGTGTTTGTAATAAAATATTTTTTGTTATGACTTAACTTCAAGCTTAGGGATAAAATTGTATAATCATCAATAGTCTTTATCACGTCTACTGCTGGACATAGGCCTCTCCTATGGCACACCACTGGGCTCGATTTTCAGCCCTCCGAATCCAACCGCTGCCAGCCACTTTGCGTATATCACCCCACCTAGCTAGAGGACGTCCTACAATACGTTTCCCAAGCCGTGGTCTCCACTCCAGAACACGAACAAAAATTATATAAGAAAAATAATAATATCCTTCGTTTCAATAGTCTAATCAAAGATAGTGTCAGAAACCAAGAATTGATGTATTTATCCTGAGGCTTCGAGAAGAAGTTGGTTCACCAGCATGTGAAACTAGAGGTCGCGGAGTCGATGCATTTACTGTGTCATTTTTTTTGTGAGATCCAAGTATGTTGTGGTATTTTTTAGTTTCTAATATCTACAATAAAATTGAAATGTCGTCAGGAATACGTATGTAATGTATCAAAACATGCAATCCAATCCAATCCATCAGCCAATCGAAGTCCACTGCTGGACATAGGCCTCTCCCAATGACTTCCACAGGGACCTGTTGGAAGCAGCCTGCATCCAGCGACGTCCCGCGACCTTCACCAGGTCGTCTGACCATCTTGTCGGAGGACGTCCCACGCTGCGCTTTCCGGTACGTGGCCTCCACTCGAAAACATGCAATAAAATTCAAATATTATTGTGAGACCGCAAAGACTCGTAGTTTCTGATACCCACTACACAAGACTCGCATTTTAGGGTTTTTTAAAAAAAAAGTCTTTTTTCGTTGCCATTTTAGCCCCGAAATATCGGTTGTTTATGAGAATTGTTTAAATTACACTCAGCATATTAAATTGTCTTTGCAATAAAAACCAATGAGAATTGGGCCAGCGTGCTGGATTAAGTCCAACCCATTCCGACTGTACAGGACACTCGGGACCAGTTGTGTGACGTAATGGGCTAATATCAATAGATGATAACAACCGCTATGAGTTGTTGATAAGACTGCCTTGACGGTGGCGTAAGTTGATGACGTGTGGTCGAAAGGATTTAACTTCGATTCTCGGCTCAGGAAATGTGTTACTGTTTTTATCTTTAAGAAATAATTTAAAATTACTGAACCTTTTTTAGGGCTCCGTATCTTAAAGAGAAAAAAAAAAAATACACCCAACAGTCACATTGTACATAGTTCTGACCCCACACTAGGATACAAGTCCTGTGTCGTAGGTATCAAAGACTACGAGAGACTTTTCGGTCTCACAAACACCCAGACCCGAAACAAATATTTGTAGATCACACAAACATTTGTCTCGGTGCGGGGATCGAACCCGCGGCCTCTCGTTTCGCAAGCTGGTGTCTAGCCATCTGCACCACGGGGCTGTCGAAGAAACAGAACCCTTATAGGATCACGAGTGTGCCATTGTTACTTGATAAAACCGAGACTAAACCGAAGCTAAAATCAATTAAAACCTGAAATATATGGTAGAGACGTGCATTGGATGTATTCATTAATTATAGAAACAATAATTATATCATCAGCCCATATACGTCTCACTACTGTGCACGAGCCTCCTCTACAACTTTGATGGTTTAGGCCTTAGTCCACCACGCTGGCCTAGTGCGGGTTAGACTTTATACCGGTTACACCGGTTATAAATTAGACTACTATGTAGGAATGAAATATTTAATTTATTTAATGTTTTTTGGAAGCAATAATCTATATTACACAGGTACTTCTATAGAAGCCCAAAAGCGTTACATATTGATTGTGTAATGTCTAGTTTATAATTGGTTATTGTGAGGTCTTTATTTATCAAATTTCTTTTGTTAAATTAAGATTTAAAGTATAATATTATTATTATGAACTTTGACAGGCAAACCGGGCTTTTGGGCTTCTATGGAAATACCGCCACTGACACAGGTAAGTCCTTAATGAAACGTATGTCTCTGTAATCCTCACAGTCGCAAAGAAAGTAATCCTTACTCAATCAAAATGTATGCTCTAAATATTGAGCTTCCGCCGAAACCCATTCACAAACAAGTTTATCGTCCCAAAAATATTGAATCCCTTCGAACAAGCATCTCTATAGAATTCCGCGAGGCCTTTCTACATTGGCGTGGCACACTCACTTCCGTCTACTATAAAAATGATAGTGCATTTGTAAGAAGCATCATTGCACCACTGTAAGCATTCCGAGCGCTCGCTCCAAACGCAACGACATGAAGACTTTTGTAAGTTTCATTTAATATTTTATCGGGCAATTTTATTTTTACGGGCAATTTTATTTTATCGGTCCGGGGCAATAAATTAGTTTTCATTAATTTGTAAATGCTTAATTTTTTTATATTCGATCAATTTTGATTTTCGTGTGATGTGACGTAATAGCTGTTTTTTTAATACTTGGTGACTTATTTTCTTAACTAAATTCCTCCAGTTTTCCAAAAAATTAACTCGAGCTTTTTAGTCATGTTTAACTACGTCACTACTAATAGAAAACTTTGCTATATCGCGTTGAAAAAAGATTTAAAAATATTTTTACGAAAGCAATATAACATGTTCATTCTTTTTATTTAAAACACGCGAAAATACTTTAAGGTCCATTCGTCTAAGATAAAAAAATGATGAATGGAAAACTTAATTTTATTTTTATAAAAATAATTTCGAACGAAAACAATAGGCTTATGGAGAGAAAGAATTCTATTCACGGCAGAATTGTTATTATGTTTTGATACTCATGTCGGTTTCGCAGCGATCTGTAGATAATAACTCCTTTTGTGCACTTAATTGATGCTCTAAGCTAAAATTTTAACATTTTGTAACAATTGTTCTATTAATTTGAATTTTTAAATAATACGCCTTTAATTGAGACGTTTACAATAATACTTTTAATTCTCAATGTTTTTTTGTGTTTGTTTTAAATGGCTTACTTTGATTTTTGTAAAAATATTTATGCAAATTACAAAAAAAATACAACTTACGAAAATTTTACTTTATATTAAATTAAAAATAATAATGCAACTTATTTACTGTTAAATCACTTAAATATTTATTCAACGTATACGTTTGAGCATTTGATCAATCTTAATTTTACCGAAGTAAAATAATAAGTATTTCTGAAACCAAACAGAAATTTATGTCAGGTGTATTTAAATTTATTATAAGCGAGCCTTATATGAAGTGAGCTTGTCAGTTAAGTTGGATATATTTTTGTCAGAAATGTGTTTGTATCCAAGCTTTAGTGAAGCTCTGTTTACTCTTATATAAAAAATTATTTGATAATTTTGTTCGCTAATTTTATTTACATTGATACGACAGTTATTTATATTTATTAACTTTAAAATCAGTATATAATTTTCATAAACATGTATAGAGAATTTTGAATTTAATTCTAACTTACTGAATAATTTGAAGAATTTTGTATCCAGTTTTGACAAGACGTAGGTAATAATTAAAATCTTCGTACATAAATTATTTACTGATAATGTCATGAAATATTAAAATATTCTGTGTCGGATACATTCATTTCTGAAGATTTTGAAGGCCCTCGTTTTAACGGAATAAATGTTAGTTTAAGTTATATTCTTCTGTTCAAAATGTATCGGTAACTGTAGTCCACTCTAACACTTTGTATATGGCAAATTTTCTTACGATTCTCGACACAAATATGACATCCCGAAACGTGCCGTATGATCTCAGAACGCGACATACTTTTCTAGGTCACTATGGCGTGGTTATTGCGGAGGTCACGTGGTCAATCTTTTCTATAACCTCTCGTCACGAATTATTGCGTTTGTAAATTCACCTGTTACGTAGATTTATGTCACTACCAGACCAATGTGTTCTGGTCACTGGCACAATTGTCCACCCACCGAGCTATAGAAATCCATTTTCATTGCAATTCGTTTTTTATTTATTTTCGGTTTTGTTTGGTGGCTGAGATTTCTAAAGAACTACCTAATAATACTTGTATCTTGAAAAAACAGCTTAATCTAACTTAGATTAGATTCCCACATTAACCTTTATTTATTTATTAACACTTTATTGTACACACGGAGAAAATTAACAAAACAAGAACACACAAGAAAGAAAATAGTACAATTGGCGGTCTTATCGCTCAAGGCGATCTTTTAGAAACAACCATAGGATTTACTTTATTTGTCTCATCTAAAAATATTTATTTTGACTCTGTGTGGTTATAGGACCGAACTTGTTCTTGGGGTTATTGATGCCTCTGACCTTTCAGAAGTATATTAGTGAAGCCTTAAAGCTGTGTATATAAGTAATGGTTGTAGTAAAATCCAAAGTCGGCACGTTTCTTCAACTTATGCAACCTCAGATTGGGCTAACGCCATCTATTGACATAAAGAGTAAGCTTAATAAGTGTTTAAAATCGATTTGTTTCCGCTATTTACGTGAATTTGTCATTTAACTTATTAAATATATATTTTCCGCTTCATTTGACTGGATGTTATTGTTACGAGTTCAAGTGTATTTAGAGATTATTTATATCTAGTTTATGGTCATTGACATTTATTTAGATTCAGTATAACGTTGTAAATCAACCAAGCTTAGTAGGTATACTTTGATAAATTACATCCATTAATTTTGATATTATCTAATTTTTTATACATTTAAATCAATTTTGTTGCAAATCTGCACGGGTTTTGTTATAAAGTCTTATTTAAAAGTAAATAATATAAACTTTTTAAGTAAGTTTTTTTGAGACATTTATTTCCGTGGTTTGTTCAGGACAGGTCTATTAAAGTGCAGTAATTAAAATTATAATAGATATAATTTTATTTTATCTCAAACATCTATTTGACGATATTTTTGTACTACTACGACAAAATTAACAGCTTTAGATCTGATGGTAAATTTTGTATGGCTCAATCCGAATGTAACTGGCACGAAAATACGATTCCCATGGAAACGGATTAAACATAAAAGTGACTCGCTGTAATCGCGTGATACGGATCGTGTCAAAGCTTTTAAAAAATAAACAAAAAAGAAAAAAGAGATTCAAAAAATGACGTCTCACCGCAACCGCATTTGAAAATAGAATAGCCGAACATTTTAATTTCACGAACCCGCCAATTGTTAATACACAGCTTCACGGTTCGTCCGGCCTTATTATGCCATTGAAACGATCGCAATGTCAGTTATGTAAGTAAACGTAATATAGAATATTGTGCCAGTCGTAATTTCACAAACAAGCGAAACATGGCCACCGAAGCGTGACGTAGAATCTCATTGACTACTCAATGTGTTTTTCTCCTTTTAATTCCGGATATAATATTGATTGATATAGTCTCATTTTGCAATATTTTTCGATGACGGAACTTCTAACGGAACTGTTAAGTTTTTATGTTCCAATTTTGAGTTAAAAAATCATTTTTTTATGGTGTTTTATATAGAGTATACTAGCTACTTTTATGTAATAAATTCACGAAGGAAAAAAAAATTGACACATTATTTTTGAAGATTCTAAATATTAACATTTTATAAATATAAGTTGTCCTTTATTGTTTACACACGTAACCTCGAAAAATCAGAGGTGTGTGCCTGGGCTTTGGGCCCGCGACCGTCGAGATTCTCGACCGCGTGCCTAAACCTTAAGGCCATCACGTCTTTTTTAGTCTGTGGATATTGACATTCATTGTTTAAAATTAATTTTAGATCTGCTATCACTACACAGTAATCATTGCGCTTGTAATATAGAATTATACATTGCATTAGTGTCATAATGAGTAATTTATAACGCTCACCGCAATTCTTATATAACAGTGAATGTGCGGTTAAAGCATTTTGTTTGTTTTACGTAACACTAATCTCTGCCTTGAGGACTGATGTCTGACATACTGGCAGTTTAAAATCGATTAAATTCCTTTTTCAAACGCTTCCTTCCTTTAACTTTTTTAATCCAATTACTTTATATAATCTGTGCATTCTTATTTTAAATATTTCCTACTGTCTCTTTGGTCCTGCAATACAAATTGCGAACGAGATTACGAGGTTTCGATATCCAAGTTGGGCAAAATTTTATTGGGTAATTCTCAGTAACAGCATAAAGTGTGAACATTTTTTGGATACTGGTAATAGACTTTCAGGAGATGTCTCAAAAAACTAAATAACACATCTGGCAAAATATTGGCAATTATACCCCCTGTCTATCGTCTCCGGGATACAGGCGTGAGTTTAAAAATCCATATTCTTTATGGCTTTAATAAAACCTATTCCAAACAGTCATATTTACTTAATTCGTCTTGTTGGCTTTTTTAAATCATCGCCGGTAAATAACCACACTAACAAAGTGAATTGCGGTCTATAAAATTATATCAATTGGTGACAAGACATGACGATTCTCGCCAGTTGTTATCATTATGCTGGCCAGATCAAAACTAATGATTAATATTGGCGTGTCAGGCTTTGGTTATGCGTGTAATGGACTTTAGTTTTAATATTAGATCCTATTTATTCAAATATTGTAGTAAATCTAATTTCATTTACTAAAATATTGAAACAAATTAACGTTGGTTGCGGATGTTAATTCTCTAAACGTTTTTGGAATTCAGGGTATTCTTATTATGAACATGAAATTTTAGTTTAATTTTCGAATTTGGAGAATTCATTATTTATCAAATTTTAATTCAACGCTTCTAGGGAACATTTATGTGTCCTAACTTATTTCATTAAAGCATAGAAGAAACTTCTGAAGTTAAAATGGGATTGTCATTTGTTTAGTAACAGAGACTTATTAAGGATGATTTGTTGAAGAAGAATGAAAGCTCTGAATCTATCGGTGTCATGTTTTGAATTCCAGGCAATCTCATACTAAAATAATTAAAATCGTATTTTTTCAATATCAGTTAAATATAAGCCCAAAAAAGCTGAATGTAATTGCTTCATCCAATTAAATTGTCAAAACAAGTCGTGATGGTCTCGAGGTTTAGGCACGCGGTCGAGAATCTCGACGGTCGCGGGTTCAAACCCCAGGCACACACCTCTAACTTTTCGAAGTTATGTGTGTATTCATAAATAATTATCACGTACTTTAACGGTGAAGGAAAACATCGTGATGAAACCTGCACACCTAAAAGTTCTTAGGAATTTCTTAGGTGTGTAGTCCGCCAATCTGCACTAGGCCAGCGTGGTGGACTAAGGCCTAAACCCTCTCAGTTGTAGAGGAGGCCCGTGCCCAGCAGTGGGACGTATATGGGCTGATGATAGATAGATTAAATTGTCACAAATTCGATCCCAGCTTCAGCAAAGTGAGGGCGCTTTACTCCATTACTTGGTAATAGAATTATGGTTGACTAAATGTGGGCGGAGCAATATCCCTTCTAGTGGCGGTAATGTCATACAAGCCCAAAAGCCCAGTTTGCCTTACAAAATTCTGAATTATAATATTTAAGCTTTAAATATTTACTTTACAAAAACAATTTGACTTATAAAAGAGGATATACTGACCCCACAATAAACAATTATAAATTAGACATTACACAATTAACGTGTAACGCTTTTGGACTTCTATGGAAGTACCGCCACTGATCCCTAGATATACCTTATGTGATACAAGTGATCAATATTGTGAAGAGAATGTACATCGTCGACTGGTTGAGGTGAGGTGAATGTCTGGTGAAAGGTATGACGTGTGGTTCCTCTTTTTTTGGGTGTGAATCATATACTAAGTTAGACTGACCAGCTGTGTGACGTCATCGTCGCTTATAGAAGTTTATTTCTATTGTATATGAAATAAGTTCACACTTAAAGGCGAAGAACGGTAGCAAGTTAATAAGAATTTACTAGAAGATTTCATAGAAAAGGCAGATGTATTATATCTATTAGCATGAATTAATTAGTATGTAATTTGTGTTAGATATTAAAATTAATAATCTCAGGTATATTAGCGATATGAAGAATAAACAATATTACATGCTTAGAATTAAATTATATATAAGATATATAATGTATATTTACTGATCATTTAAAAAAGAATACGTAACATTTCTGTAACTTTTATTTCAATATTATACTCACATATATACATAAGCTCACGCCTGTATTCCCCAAAGGGGTAGGCAGAGGTGCATTTCTGCACCCATGCTTTGCCGGGTATGTATCAGTCTTACGTGATAGGGGGCGAGTCTATTGCCGATTTTAGGGAACATTTCTGAACTCCGTGTAGCTACTGAGATTTTAAAAGAAAAACCCAATAACACTTTGCCCGACCCGGGTACCGAACCCGGGATCAGAGATAGGCTCATACTTGTGGCCCGAGACAACGAGGTAGTCCTTATCAGTATTTTAATTTCACCATAAAGGTATTTTGTAAAAACTCAAATATCTATTTGCTACTTAATCCAACGAGAATAGTAAACAAAACAAAATAACGAGGACACCACTCTATTCGGAAAGTGCAAAAATTCTCCGCTTTTTTTTATTAATTAAGTGACTCGTTTGCCTTCGTAATTGGTATTTTCAAGTGTTCGGTAACAGTATGAAAATAAACAGCTGAATTACCTTTTAAAAAAAACTCTAGACTGTTATTGCCGCTGCAAAGAGCACTTTGTGTTAAAAAACGAAGTCACAATCATATTTATAATTAAATATAGAATGTTTGATACATAAAGGGCAACGTGAAATTAAAAATTGCTTTTTTAAATAGTTTTTTAAAAAAACTTAAGAATTATTTATAATCTTTGAGAAAGAAAAAAATAATTAAATTACATACATACATACATAACCTCACGCCTGTATTCCCCGAAGGGGTAGACAGAGGTGCATTTCTGCACCCACATTTCGCCAGGTATGTATCAGTTCCACGTAATAGGGAGCGAGCCTATTGCCGTTTTTCGGGCACATTTCCTGACTCTGTGCTGTTACTGAGAATTTCCTAATGGAAAAACCCAATAACACTTTGCCCGACCCGGGAATCGAACCCAGGACCTCTAGATCGCACGGCACATACTTGTACCGCGAGACCACGAGGCAGTCATCATTAAATTACTTCTTGTAATATAATTTGTTGGAGCTAGTTAAAATAAAATAAATTTACCGTCTTGCACCGGTTTCTAGAAAGTTCCAAGAATAATGTACTATGTAGGAGCGAAAGCGCTTAACTGTTACCATGCCACATATATTAATGTTAAAGTGACGCACAACGTAATTTATCTTCGCATTATTTTAAGAACATGACATTCTAAGGATGCTTCTATTAAAATTAAATTTTCTATTATGTATAGTTCTTCCTGAATCACGTATATACAACCAAACTGTATCTAAATCTGCCTATTCCGAATTTTTCTCACTCACGCCTGCAAAAATTCAAAACAATAGGAGGTTAACCTTTTACCGAGCATATTTCTGGGCTCTATGCTGCTGATTAATTCAATCAACCCAATAACACTTGGTCCGATACGACGTTGTCTAATCACTCTGTGATATCAATAAATATCTGTCTCATTCTAACAGTTTTCCTTCTCTTTCGTTCCAGGTGTGTTTATTGCTGGCAGTTGCCTCTTGCAAGGCCGGGTTCGAAGGCGGATACTCGAACGACGTCGGCGGTGAGGGTCAGGGATACGGCGGCCAAGAATTAAACCTTGGAGGTGGGCAGGACTTCTCAGGGGGTCATGGCGGTCAGGAGTTCTCAGGAGGTCATGGAGGCCAAGACTTCTCAGGTGGTTATGGAGGGCAGACCATCGCTCTCACCCAAGGTGGAGGCCACGACCTCGGCCAAGGCTTAGGAGGCCACGAACTCGGAGGCCAGTCGTTCGGCCATGAAGGAGGCCAAGGGGAATACGGCGGAGACACCTACCTTCAAGCCGCTCATGACTCAGGCTTAGGTCAGGGCGATTTCGGAGGCCACGGCTTCGGCGGACAACAAGCTAGCTTCGGGGGTCACGGAGACTTTGGCGGTCAGTCTGGGTTTGGAGGCGAAGGCCATGGATTCGGCGGACAGGAACAAGGATTCACTCTTCAAGATGGCGGCAGTGACTACGGCAGCGGCGGTCAGGGAGGCCACGCTGAGGCTTTCCCGGTTGGCGAGCACATTGACGTCGAAAGCCCGGTCACCGTGCCCCTCTACAAGCACGTCACATACCCAATACACAAGCCGATCCACATCAACGTGCCAAAGCCGATCCTTATTGGAGTACCCCAGCCTTACCCAGTCAAAGTGCCAGTCAACAAGCCAGTAGCAGTCCCAGTTGAGACCGAGATCAGCATCCCCATTGAGAAGGTTGTGCCCTACCCTGTGGTTAAGCACGTGCCCTACCCAGTTGAGAAGCACGTGCCCATCAAGGTGGAAAAGACCGTGACAGTCCACGTACCCCACCCCTACCCCGTGAAAATACCCGTATATAAGACCATCCACCACAAAGGTCATTAACCGGGTCATCAACTCGTGCCTTGTATATATTGTTGTCTAATTTTAAGTCATTTTCAACTGTCTTCATGTTGTAGTTGATTTATTTATTGTAAATAGTGTTGATATTAAATTGTTACAATTGTTACATATTTTATAGTTTCATTTCTTTATTTTTATGCCATCTCAACAATATGACTCGATTTTTTAATTGGTGTAAATGCAACATGTTGCGAATTAAGTATGAATGAAAAATTATAATAATTAACTCCTCCTAGTCTTACTTCTTACTAATATTATAAACGCGAAAGTTTGTAATAATGTATGGATGTCTGGATATTTGTTGCTCTTTCACGCAAAAACTACCGAATGGATTGTAATGAAAGTTTACAATAATATAGCTTATACATCAGAATAACACATAGGCTATACTTTTTAAAGATAGTGTGTGAATTGTCCAAAATATAACGATAATTGTCAAGTAAGTCGGGAAAAATCTACTATCTGCGGGCTATTTTGGCGTACGCGTCACGTACGTCAAACATTTTATGTTTATCCCGCCAATACGGTTAATGGTCCCCTCATATTAATGAATGTATTTAAATAAAGGTTTTGAATCGACAACATATATCCACAATATTCGAACAATTGCGCATTTTACATTTTAAAATGTAGAATAATCAGTAATGAAAAGGGAGTGACATATTTGTTAGTTGTCAAATATTTATGCGTGCGTTCAGAAATTTATTTTTAAACTCCTTGGTTTTATATGTTATAAATGAGAAAATAACTATATGACTGTTACGCTTTCACGCCTTAATCATTTGACCGATGTGAACGATTTTTGGTATGGACATAAATGGGACTCTGTAGAATAAAATAGACTACAACTTATTTTCTTTCTGAATCCAACCCTGTAGTCTACGCGGACGGAGTCGCGGGCAAAAGCTAGTGTATGTATATGTATCAGTCCCACGTAATAGAGGGCGAGCCTGTTGCCAATTTTCTCACACATTTCCGGACTCCGTGCTGCTACTAAGAATTTCCAAATGTGAAAACCGGATAACACTTTGCTCAACCCGGGAATCGAACCCGAGACCTCTAAGTCGCACATACTTGAGCCGCGAAACCACCAGGCATTTTCACAATATATTCGAAACTGCCCGCAACACAAAATAAAATATTCTTTCTCTGTTGTTGCCTCATTTTTAAGGCCAATTTCGTACGTATTTGACACAGTATTCAATTGCTCAGCCCTAATAACAGGCGCAAATATTTGTTAATCACGTAAAAAATTGTCTCACAATCAGTATCATCGACACTTTTCGTCTTAAGTTTTCACTAAAACACAGAAATCGTCCATCAACTAAAATATATTATTTTAAATTTGATAATGGATTAAATAATATTTTTATCACAAATATTATCCAATGGAGGGTAGATCGTGATGTCTCATGATTTAGTCTCGTGCGCGGTTCCGACGGATAGCGCGTATTTCGCCTCTGAGTAAGATTTTCGAGTGATTCATGTGTATAAGTGAAATTTTGTGCAAAGTGATGTGTGTTGAGTGTGTGTATGTGATCAACATGAGGAAATATGCATAACTTACAAGTTATTAGGAATTTCTTAGGTGTAATGAGGTGCTGTAGAGGTTGTTGTTAAGTTTTCTCTCAGTTGTAGACGAGGCACGTGCCTAGTAGTGGGACGTAAGTATGTATATGTGTTTACGTGTGATGTGTATAAGTGATGTGGATAAGTGATGTGTGTGTATAAGTGATGTGGATAAGTGATGTGTGTGTATAAGTGATGTGGATAAGTGATGTGTCATGTGCCCAGTCCAAAGGTCAACGCCGGTCAAGTAACTTCATGAGCTGAACTTGGGTAAGTCAATTTGAAATGTTGCTTTTGAATTCGAAACTATTTGACCTGTTTATTTTATGTCTTTTGAATTAGCGGAGTACGTTAGAACTATACGTCAATGTACTGTGATAGTCTATCAGTGTTTAAAAAAAATGAATATGTTATTTTAAAAAAAAAAAAATTGGAATATCATACTTTTTACATGCTTTAGGTAACATTGTCTTATTAAACCGACTATAACACTTGTACTCGGTGCGGTAATTTTTTTTTTAATACTGAAACTGCAATAGCATAACACGTCATCACCTAAATTGTGGATTCTGATACTCAATAGATGAAATGTAAAAAAATGCAATCTAAAATCTAACCCTATATTTTTACCAAAATGACCTTTTTTATTTATTCTAAAGTTACCATGGTATACATTTCTTTGATCATAATCCTATGAAAACTTTGAGAAACCCAGAGAAGTAATCTCAGAATATTAACCTACATGATTGACAGAAAGATGTCGACTTTTCACTCATTTCAGGGAGATTTTTGTAGTATTGGTGTCAGATTTGTGATCGATGTAACGTACAAGACCTAAATACTTGGTTTCCGCGTTAGAAATCAGTCGCACACATTTCTACTTTTTTATACAGGCAATAGGCCAAGCGCCGGGGGTTTTTTTTTGCAACGTACGGGACCTGAATTTTTTTTGGAATATGTTCAAGGGTGTCCCCTGAATGTAAATCCAAGTTGGCGCGGCGGGGGGTTCACTTCAGCCGCCATCTTGGAAAACACGTTTTATCGAATTTTTAATTATAGCGCTCCAAACAGAACTGACGCGTCTACGAAAATTTCAATACACACACAGGCAAGGGAATGATCCTAGCGTCACGAGGGGACAAAAATGGTTAGGATTTATACCTGAATACTGTTGGAATGTTAAGAGGGGGAAATTCTGAACGACCCGAAATATATACTGCAACTTATAGGCGCATAATTGAATATACAGCATTATAATCTCATTTACAGCGTTATAGCTCCTAAACTATAAATGCTACGGGAAAAAGTTTCTGATAAAATTTATGTGTAATTTTATGCTCTACAATTCAGTTACCATTATTTTTAATTTTTAACAAAAAAAATTAACCATTAACTAAATATTTAGTAAAAACCATATTGTAAAACGTTTGATAATTAAAAAAAAGTTTCAAATATAAAAGATGGCAAATGTTATTATATACAATAATGATTTCTACAATTTTTGTCGTACGATGCGTGATATTTTCGGTTCGCGAGATATTCGATAAAACGTGTTTTCCAAGATGGCGGCTGAAGTGAACCCCCCTCCGCCGCGCCAACTTGGATTTACATTCAAGGGACACCCTTGAACATATTCCAAAAACAAAACCCAGGTCCCGAACGTTGCATTACTTACCTACTTTTTTTGCTGCGGCGCTTGGACTACTCGGTCTGAAAATTTGGGAACAGTCGTAATTTGTACATACATAAACACACGCCTGTATTTCCCGAAGGGGTAGGCAGAGGTGCATTTCTGCACCCACATTTCGCCAAGTATCATTGTATCAGTCCCACGTAATAGGGGGCGAGCCTATTGCCGTTTTTCGGGCACATTTCCAGACTCCGTGCTGTTACCGAGAATTTCCTAATGGAAAAACCCAATAACACTTTGCCCGACCTGGGAATCGAACCCAGGACCTCTAGATCGCACGGCACATACTTTTACCGCGAGACCACGAGGCAGTAATTTGTAGTTTGAATATAATATATTTCTATAGTTATAGAAGCAACCTTGTTGATAATATTTTTGCCAGACAAAATGAAAGTCACGCATTTATTTTTAACAATAAGAAATATTCCATAATAAATAAAGACAGAGACATACATAATATGTAGATTTTTATATCAACTTAGTATAGAGTCTTACGTTCTTTCTTCGGGTCCTCATAGTCGTCTATTTCGGCTGACTAATTGTATATAACTATAAAAATCTTTGCTTCAAATAAAATATCTTGTTTATAGACCCGCAAATTGTTCCACAATAATTTAATACAATATATAGGTACCTACAGTTCAACATTTTTGTATAGTGCTATAAATATGTTATGATCATTCATCTACATAGATAATATAATTCTAAGCATGAAAATTTAGATAGATCTAATAACTCTTATTTCACCGTCAACCTTCAAACAGTAAAAAACGAAAGCGGAAAATATGATTAAAGACCAAGTCAAAATAATCTTTATTCAAATAGACTCTTACAAGTTCTTTTGAATCGTCAATTTTAAGCTATTTAAACTATTATTATTTATTTATTAATCTAAACGTTTTAATGACGCCACATCGTACCTAAAAAAACAGGTATTTGTTAAACTCACAAACATTTGTCAAGTTGTTGAGATCTTACCTGCGCTTTATTATAAAAC
This sequence comes from Hemaris fuciformis, assembly GCA_907164795.1. Lineage (NCBI taxonomy): Eukaryota > Metazoa > Arthropoda > Insecta > Lepidoptera > Sphingidae > Hemaris > Hemaris fuciformis. The sequence goes on from OU015454.1 coordinate 7,465,394, forward strand.
AGAATCATAAAGTATATTTCATACGAACATTCACGCCCGTGTACTCGAAGGGTAAGCAAAGGTGAATTTTTGCAACCACGTTTCTCTATTTGCATTCTAAGTTCCATCTGATACGGACGAAGCCGGGATCTCGACGTGTGTTCTAATAGTTATGACGTAAATGTCATTTATAGTATATTGTATCTATTATATTATCTGTTTTTAGGTTTAGCCTTCTCGACTTTACGTCGGCTAAAATAGATATCTCGTCCTGTAACCTACAGGAATAAATATACCCATTTCCCTTGTATTATATTATTGTATACTACAAATATATAATTGTATTTTGTATAGTATATATACCAGCTTGCGAAACGAGAGGCTGACGGTTCGATCCCTGCATCGAGAAAAATATTTGTGTTATCTACAAGTATTTGTTTCGGGTTTGAGTGTTTGTGAGACCAAAAAAAGGTTCTCGTAGTTTCTGATACCCACGACACAAGACTTGTATTCTAGAGTGAGGTCAGAAGTATGTAAGTGACTGTTGAGTGTATTTATTATTTATTACATTTACAATCAAGTTAGTACCATGAATTAGCCATTTGTTTTAAAAATAAATAGACACACCGGTGATTCCGGTGATCATCTAAGATTATTTTTAGTACGGCCCCTAGAAGAGCAATACAACTTCAAAAATACCGTAAATACAAAACAGTGATATTAACCTCGTGGCCTCGCGGTACATGTATGTGCCGTGCGATCTAGAGGTCCTTGGTTCGATTCCCCGGTCGGGCAAAGTGTTATTGGTTTTTTTCATTAGGAAATTCTCGGTAACAGCACGGAGTCTGGAAATGTGCCCGAAAAACGGCAATAGGCTCGCCCCCTATTACGTGGGACTGATACATACTTGGCGAAATGTGGGTGCAGAAATGCACCTCTGCCTACCCCTTCGGGGAATACAGGCGTGAGTTTATGTATGTATGTATGATATTAACCACACAAATGCGATGTGAAGAAACAAAGCGAACAAACAAATTTAACAACTCAAACAAACGGAAGCCGCAAATTATCCAAATGTTTGTGAACAATTTTTCACCCACACGTTTATAACAAGCAATTTATAACATTTATTGTCGACGTCTAAACAATTCTTAAATAAACAGCGTACGGCGCAAAGGGGAAATTAATTTTCTCGCCACAGAGGAGCGTGACGTTTTGTTATTACCACGACGTGGAACCTTAATGCGGATTAAGGTGTCGGAAGAGACATGTCGTGAGCATCGAAAATTATATTTGTATACAGGTGTATTCAGACCGTGATCGGAAACTAAGGCAGATAATAGCTGCGGTGATTACAAACATCATCATCATCATCATCAGCCCAAATACGTCCCACTGCTGGGCACGGGCCTCCTCTAAACCCTCTCAGGTTTAGGCCTTAGTCCACCACGCTGGCCTAGTGCGGGTTGGCGGACTACACACCTAAGAAATTCCTAAGAACTTTTAGGTGTGCAGGTTTTATCACGATGTTTTCCTTCACCGTTAAAGCAAGTGATAATTCATAATGAATACACACATAACTTCGAAACGTCAGAGATGTGTGCCTGGGGTTTGAACCGAAATTTTCGACCGCGCGCCTAAACCTCGCAATGCATATCATCTCTCGCATGGTCTATAGCCTCGATTTCTTCCTTAGATAAACCCTAAATCGTATAGTTATTATTTACTCAACATTCCCTTACCTGTTCCTAATTTTATTTGGGGTCGGTGAAGAAAGTTTATCCTTCCCAATATCCCTATCAGTCATGTCTTCATTCACCTCTTTTTCTTTCATGTCTTCTCTCACGCACTCCATCCATCACAGTCATCATATCGTTATTATTCAGTGTCACTAAATAAGGTACAATGGCCTGGCCTCCCGATGACAATACAACCATGCCATATCCTCCTACGAAACACAGCTTTCTTTTATTCTTTCCTTGTTCCCCACAGAAATTAATTTCGCGTGCTTTTTGTTAATATTAAAGAAACATTCAGCCTCATCTATAATGTGTACATCTGTGTGTTTATTTCCTAGTTCTGGAGACATCTTCCAAGTAGCGGGCACGATTTCATACAGAACGTAGTGCGCTGTAACATAATTTTGTAAGGCCCCAAGCACAACGAGAGTTTGTTAATTGCACTTGTTTTTGGGCAGCTAGTTTCCATGTAGCAACATTTCGCTTAACCAGTCTGTATAAGATATCTAGGGCTTATTTTAGAAGTATTTTGAAGAATATTTATTTATTTTTATTTATTTATTCTTTATTGTACACCATATAATAAGAAAACAACATAGCAACTCAACTCTAAATAAGGTAGTGTCTCAAATGGCGGCCTTATCGCTGTCGGCGATTTCTTCCAGGCAACCGTTAGATGGACTGGAGAGATTGGAAGCATAGAGTGGGTGATCACAACTTACGTAAATGCTTGAAATTAAAAAAATATAATAATAATAATGTACGCAAAATGTTTAAAGATAGATAACATTAATATTTTTATTTCAAATTATTACATTGTCTACTACAAAGCTATTGTGGCATATTTGGTTAAAAGTCAGACTGTGGATCTGTAAATATTTCAGTAAGGTTTGGGTTGTTTTGCGAGATCAAGATGTAACTTGTAGCATGACAGTCCCATGGCACAATAAGCTATAGACCAGCTTGCGAACTGAGTGGCCGCGGGTTCAATCCCCGCACCGAGACAAATGTTTGTGTGATCCACAAATATTTGTTTCTGGTTTTGGTGTTTGTGAGACCGTAAAGTCTCTCGTAGTTTCTGATGCCCACGACACAAGACTTGTATCTTAGTGTGGAGTCAAAACTATGCATGTTACTGTTAGCTGTATTTATTTATTTTTATTTATTTATTTATTTACACTTCCTTGTACAACAATTATAAAGACTCTTATCTATTAAAAAATAAAACAAGAGGCGGCCTTATTGCTCTAGGCAATTTCTTCCAGGCAACCTTAGGATGGATAATAAAAGAGGAAAAATAAAGAAATAAATAATAATAAAAAATAAAAAAAAATATTTGTAGTTTTTTTATACGCCATAAAACTTATTACTTTTGCAGTGTTATTGCCTGTATCCTCGAACTAAATCGCACCTTCTTTATCACTAATGTATTTTTATATAAAAGGTGTATTTTTTAATCATTCATTGGTTCAAACACATAATACCATCGATGCCTCTAACTTAGAATTGACGTAACAAAAAAGATAAAAATGAAATTTTAATGAAGCTTAGTTTTTCTTTTAAGATATTGAACAAAGCGTTGGGTAACTTTACCTTTTGAACACTAATGATGAAACAGCAGTGTGCCACAAGCTTAAAGAGGATAAGCCCTGTATAAACCCGCCTGTTCTACACAAGACGAGTTCGCACACTCGCAGCCTATTGTTCCATAGAAACTTGGGTGTTCATACCACTCATACAATTAAAGTTCGTTTGTTGCATAGTTGGACTATTGTAGCATAAACTAATGTTTGTGATCAGTGAATTTATAGTTATGTAAACATGTAGTTATAAAAGTTGTGGAGCGTTTTAGAAGTCTTGTGGAAGGTCTATGTCCAGTTTTGGACTTCATTTGGTTGATGGTGGTTTATAATGAGCTCTATTGGTACAGCTACTTTGGTAGGGATGTTAGGATGACCGGGTTGGTGCCAATCATGATTTATTTATTTATTTATGCTTTTTATACATAATAGCGTATAAAGGCGGACTTAATGCCTAAGGCATTATCTACCAGTCAACCTTAAGGTGGTGCAGAGGTACATGGTAGGTGCATAAATATTGTTGATGCAGAATATATACTCTTATAAATATATAAACAATAAACATAAATAGTATATGATGAAAGCAAAGCTCTACTATTTAAGTAAAAGTGATGTTACCAGAGGCTCAATAGATATGAATCAAATAGTAAATGATCCTTATTGATTTTTTTTGCTAACGCTATGTCTCGACGTAGCTTTTCAGCGCGGCGCAACGAGATTGAAGTAGAATTATACATAACTTTCTTTGATTGGTTTGAATATTGGTTTAACTAGCCTCCGTAGCGTTGTTGTCTATTTTTGGCCCTATCCCACCACACACCCGCCACTGTAACTCCTGTGCTCCAGGATCAACAGCGGCACGCACAGTATCGACGCCGAGCAATGAAGCTCAGCGAATCTAAGGGGACCTAATTTATCATAATCCCGCAACGAAGTTAACTAGAAAGACAATATAAAGGAGGAGTTGGAAAACAAAGAGTTGTCAAACAAAGAGCGTCGTTGACTAGACAAATGTATTTGTTATCCACAAATATTTGGTTCGGGACTGTGCGTTTGTGTGACCGAAAATTCTCTCGTAATTCTTGATACCCACGACATAAGACTTATTGTGGGATCAGAACTATGACTTTTGGGTATATTTTATTTACATATTTCGACAGCCCCGTGGCGCAGTTGGTTAGACACCAGCTTGCGAAACGAGAGGCCGCGGGTTCGATCCCCGCACCGAGACAAATGTTTGTGTGACCCACAAATATTTGTTTCGGGTCTGGGTGCATGTGAGACCGAAAAGTCTCTCGTAGTTTCTGATACCCACGACACAAGACTTGTATCTTAGTGTGGGATCAGAACTATGTATGTGACTGTTGGGTGTATTTATTTATTTATTTATTTATATTTACATATTGATATACTCTACGATGAAGTTGTGTTCAATCAAACAGGCGATTTGTTTACTAACATATAGATAGTCAACGTAACTCATATGTAACAAGGTATTGCTGGGATGTTTAAGAAAAAAGCTAAGAGTGACTTCCGTGTGTCGCTCTTACGTAAACAAGGTGGGCAATCAGAAAGTGTTTGCACTCAAATTACTTTTTGCCTGCATCTACAATCGCTTTGTAACTGAATACCCGGAACGCCACTCCATTCCTGATTAAAAAAACATTGCTAAGCATCTGTGGTGAAAGTTCTTTGGTATTTGTCGAGCAGTTTTGAATTACGCTCGGCGAATACCTACTGTTGAAAAATGAAATAAACTGGATGTAATTGTCTGATTCATTAGTAAGGCCGTCTGAATGTAAAGTAGCGATGGCCTAGAGGTTTAAAGCGCGGTTGAAAATCTCGGCGGTGGTGGGTACAAACCCCAGGTACACCTCTCACTTTTTAAGTTATATGTTTTTTCAACAAATCAGCCCAAATACGTCCCACGTGCCCAGCACGGGCCTCCTCTACAACTAAGAGGGTTTAGGCCTTAGTCCACCACGCTGGCCTAGTGCGGGTTGGCGGACTACACACCTAAGAAATTCCTAAGAACTTTTTAGGTGTGCAGGTTTTATCACGATGTTTTCCTTCACCGTTAAAACAAGTGATAATTCATTGTGAATACACACATAACTTTGAAAAGTCAGAGGTGTGTGCCTGGGGTTTGAACCTGCGACCGCCGAAATTCTCGACCGCGCGCCTTAACCTCGAGGCCATCACTGCTTTTTTAAGTTTACAATGAATTATCACGTACTTGGATAGTGAAAGAATACATCGTGCGGAAACCTGCACACCTAAAAATTCTAAGGAATTTCTTAGTTGTGTAGTCCGCCAATCCGCACTAGGCCAGCGTGGTGGACTAAGGCCTAAACCCTCTCAGTTGTAGAGGAGGCCTGTGCAATGGGACCAGTGGCGGTACTTCCATAGAAGCCCAAAAGCGTTACACGTTAATAGTGTAGGTCCTAGTTTATAATTGTTTATTGTGGGGTCAGTATATTTATTATATAGTCATTTATATTTCAAATTGCTTTTGTTAAAGCTTAAAGATTATTATTCAGAATTTTGTAAGGCAAGTTGGGCTTTTGGGCTTCTATGGAAGTCATCATCATCATCATCAGCCCATATACGTCCCACTGCTGGGCACGGGCCTCCTCTACAGCTGAGAGGGTTTAGGCCTTATGGAAGTACCGCCACTGAATGGGACGTATAGGCTGATGATGATGAGTCTGAATGCGGCGTATGTTGAACCTCTTATCTGGTATCTTTGATAGGTTTTAAACCAATAGCAAATCTTATGGTTCACATTGACATTATTTTTACAGTCAAGCCTTATGCGTTTGTTCTGGAGTACTATTCAGGCTTAATTCCAATTAGGTAGTAATAAATTCATGATTTATGGTGAATGAAAATATCTCCAGGAAGCCTTAGTTTCTCTTCAATGATTTATTATGGATATTAAATCTAAGCCCCAATCTCTCTACGTTGTAAGGAAGCGAAATGAAATCAGTAGATAGAAATGTTGCTAAATGTTATAAATTTTCTTAAGTTTTGCTTTTATTTATTTACGCTTTATACATAACATATGCAAAGGTGGACTTAATGCCTGAGGCATTCTCTACCAGTCAAACCTTAGGTGGTGCAGAGATGAAAAGCGTAGGTGCGTAAATTGATTTATGATATACTACAAAATACATTAAACAAAATACATACATACATACGATATATAAAACATAAATATCTTAAATAAATATATAGGTACTAATATGTTACAGATATACATATTACATACTATACATAAATAAATACATTTATATATTTATATAAACAAACTATTGTTCTGAAGCATCTGCCATTCTGGATGTCAACAAATTCCGTACTTTCAATTTGAATGAGTAACGACTCGTACCTACACGTCCTGATTTCCAAGGGAAGTGCATTAAACGGTTTGTTTATTCTCGCTCATCTACTCACCACTTTGTACGTTAAACTGTTAAATTTGACCTACTTTAAATAAATTTATCGTGGTTACCAAACGACATGATAATCTAAAAAAAAATTTGTTCAAATTTACGTTTGTCTTTTTGGCTAAAATTATGAATCGTCATCATCATCAGCCCATATACGTCCCACTGCTGGGCACGGGCCTCCTCTACCATTGAGAAGGTTTAGGCCTTAGTCCACCACGCTGGCCTAGTGCGGGTTGGCGGACTACACACTTAAGAAATTCCTAAGAACTTTTTTAGGTGTGCAGGTTTCATCACGATGTTTTACTTCACCGTTAAAGTATGTGATAATTCATTGTGAATACACACATAACTTCGAAAAGTCAGATGTGTGTGCCTTTTTTTTTTTTTTTTTTTTCCTACGGGGAAAATCCTATTTACGGACGGTGTGTCGGACTCACCGGCGCCTTCCGACCCAGCATGGATGTTACCGCCCGTTGTCGGGCGGCCGCTGGGCCGGGTCCCTACCAAATATCAATGCGCCGTAATACCGACTAAAAACCCCGCGACGGCCACCATCAGCGCATTCAACGAGACGGCCCCGGAATACCCTGAAGCCAGAGCTATGGATTGACCCGGGACCGCCTCTGCGCGGTGCCAAAAGGCACACCGAAGCAATTGTTACCCCTCGGGGGCCGCCAAGGTAGGGACGGCGGCCCCGCGTGGCCTCTGGGCGCCGGGCTAGATGTTCGCCCGGCGCCTCCTACGTCGCCTGTTGCGACAAGCGGGATCGGTCTGCTCCCGATCCCGCTCCGCGCTCTCCTTCTGCGAAATGACACGTTCGCAGAAGGAGAGCATAGCTTTCCACGACCTCCGGCTGCCGACCATGGCGGCGACCACGGTCGGCAGCGAGAGGTCTCTCCCCACGACCGCTACGAGAGCGCTGCGCTCCTCGTCCCAGGCTGGGCACTCCTCAAGCGTGTGCTGGGCCGTGTCCTCACGGCAGTTGCCACAATGGTGGCACACGGCGGTCTCCTCCACTCCGACGATGCGACACAGGTACGCACCGAAGCTGCCGTGCCCGGTGAGCACCTGCGTCAGCCGGAAGGTCGGCGCACCGTGGCGCCTGTCCATCCACTGCTGGAGGACAGGACGCACTGCCGCGACGGTCGCCACGCCAGCACTTGGACTCTCCAGCCTGGAACGCCACTCCTCCACGGCGGCGCTGCGGAGGGAGGCCAGCATGGCCTCGACCTCTCTTGGGGCCGGTCTCTGTCCGGATCGCCGGTACGCCTCCTCCCGCCAGAAGAACACTGACGAGAGGGACTTGGCGTCCAGCTCCCAGGGCAGAGTACCCGCCAAAACGCAGGCCGCCTCGTGCGAAATCGTGCGGTACCCTCTAACGATTCGCTGCGCCACCATACGTTGCGGACGATGCAACAAGCGGACACAGCGAGCGCCGAGGGAATTGGCCCACACGGGACACCCGTACAGGGCCATGGACCGCACGACTCCAGCATAAAGGCTTCGGCAAGGGAAGCCAGGACCATTAATGTTGGGCAGCAGGCGACCGAGAGCGCCCGCTGCCCGGACCAACTTCGGCGACAGCATCTCGAAGTGCGCACGGAATTTCCATCGACTGTCCAGAATCAGACCTAAGTACTTCATCTGGGAGCCGATGGGAATCCGCACGCCCTCCACCGTCAGGTGTGCCTCCGGCGGTGGCCTAGACCGAGGTCCGTGAAAACACAGAGCCTCGGTCTTGTGCAGGGCCACCTGGAGGCCAAGTCGCCGAATCCTGCCCACCACGAGTTCGGTCCCGAACCCGGCGAGCAGGGCGGCCCGCTGTGGGGTCCTGGCCGTCGCTGTCACCAACGTGTCGTCCGCATCGCAGACGACAGCGACGCCCCGAAGGTTGGCACCACGAAGCACCCAGTCGTAACCGATGTTCCACAGGAGCGGCCCGAGAACCGAGCCCTGTGGAACACCGCACGACACCGCCCGACGGTGCCACCCGTCGGCGCCCGGATACACGACGTACCTGTCACACAAGTACGCCTGCACCAGACGCCGTAGGTAGGGCGGAACCTCGTGGTACCGCAGTGCCTCATTGATGCAGGCCCAGGGCATGGTGTTAAATGCGTTGGCGATGTCGAGTGACACCGCCACGACGCACTTGCCCCGAGACACTGCATCCTCCGCCTGTGCCCTGACTCGCAGAATCGCGTGTATCGTCGACCGGCCCCTCCGGAACCCGAACTGGCAATCTGCCAGGTCCGGGCCCGTGCTCTCCAGATGCTCGACGAGGCGCGCGTGCAAGATACGCTCAAAGAGCTTGCACACCTCGTCAAGCAGCACGATGGGCCGGTACGCCGACGGCGACTCTGCGGGTCGCCCCTCTTTCCTCAACAGGACAAGCTTGCCCGTCTTCCACCGCGACGGGAAGCTGCCCTGCTGCAGGCACGCGGAGAACAGGCTGCGGAGCCTCGTGCCCAGCGACTCGACGGCGAGCACCCAGATACGTCCAGGCACCCCGTCGAGCCCCGGGGCCGAGTTCTTGCCCCGCAGCCGAAGCACTGCCGCCTCCAGCTCTTCAGGCGACACCTCCGGGATATCCCTTGCCGAAACCAACGACGATGGCGCCGGTGGACGTGGCGCCATCGGTGGAGGAGTGAACTCCTCGGTGGCCGGGAACAAAGCCGCGACGACGTCCTCGACGAGGTCTGCCCGAAGACTCTCCGTCAGCGGGGGCGCCCATGGGCGGAGCTTGCTCAACGCCACACGGTATGGACGCCCCCACGGATCTCTATCGAGAGACCTCCGGGACTCCTCGTAAGCCGCGGCCTTTGCTCGTGCAATGGCCACCCGCAGCGCTCTCTTCGCCCCTCTGTGGAGGCCGTAGAGCAGCCGCTCCTGTTCGTCGTCGCCAGGTCGGCGGACCCGACGACGACGGTGCCTGGAGAGTCGGCGTAGCGCAGCCGCGCAAGACGCGCGCAGCTGCGAAAGCTCCGCCGACCACCAGTACACCTGGCGCTTCACCGGGAGGCGGGTAACCCGGGGCATCGACGCGTCGCAGACGCGCGACATCGCCACCCCGAACCATTCCGCCTCCTCCTCGACCCGCACCGGTCCGTCCGGTACGGAGATCCACGCCTGAACAAGAGCGGCCTCTTCCGCAGCCTCCGCATCGAGGCGCTTAGCGGCCCACCGCCGGCCGCCCGTGAATCGGGTAGCGGGACCACCACCGGGCTGGGTAGGGGCCCGGGAAGCAGAGACGCTGTACCGGATGTAACGATGATCGGACAGCGTCTCCTCGTCAACCAGGACCTTCCAGCCCCGGACACGGCGGGCAAGGGCCGGGGTGGCGAACGTTATGTCCACCACCGAACCGCCATTATGCCGCACGCACGTGTCCTCCGACCCCCGATTCAGGACGACCAGCCCGATGGAGATCGCCCATTCCTCCAGGGCCCTACCCCGCGCATCCGTCACCGACGAGCCCCAAGCCAAGGACTTGGCGTTGAAGTCACCGGCGACTAGCACGGGGTAGGACTGACTGCCTTGCACCACCAGGGCCCCCAGGCGGACCAGAAAGCTCTCGAATTCCGCCAGGGACCTGTTGGGAGAGAAGTACACTCCTACGACCCAAATCCCTCCCAACAGGACCGCCACGCATCCCGGGCCCTTCGCTACTTTTTCGAAGGGCGGGGATCCGGCGGCGCCCCGAGTGATGACGGCCACCAAGCCATCTAGGTCCCCAGCCCAGTCATCCCGGGAAGGAACAAAGTATGGCTCGGAGACCACAGCCACTTGAATCGACCACTGCGCCAGGCACTGAACAAACAAATCCTGCGCCCTGGCGCAGTGATTGATGTTCGCCTGGAGGAAGTTATGTGCCATACTAACTATGGGCGATCTCCATCATCTCCGGGGTGGGCGGTTTCGGCCGCGCCACAACCTCAGATCTCGCACCGTGTAAAGAGCGGTGCGGGACGGAGGAGGCGACGCAAGCCTTAGCGCCCACCCTGTGCCCAGCGGGCTTACCCGCAGCTGCACAGATTGTGCAGTGCGGGTCCGCTTGGCAATCACGGGCCTTATGGCCCTCTTGACCGCACCGGTAGCAGATCCCGGTGCGGTCACACTCCGCGGTGCACTTTATCCTTACGTGCCCCCGAAAGAGGCACCGGAAGCACCGCAAGGGCCTAGGCTCTAAAAGCCGGACCCCAGCCGACACCCAGCCCACCAAGACGCGTCCTGCCCTGGTGAGCTTTTCAGCCGCTTTGGCCGGGCACCGGAGCCAAACGGCGCCCATACCGGAGCGCTCGGCCCGGATTTCCCCCACCCGAATATCTTCGGGCGAGCACTCGCCGAGCCGAGCGACGGCCGCTGCGACTGCCTCGGGGGTGACGGACTCGTCCAGCCCCGAGATGCGCAGCTCCGCAGTCTTGACGGGTCGGCTGACGCGAACGCCCTCCGACCCGGCAAGTACCTCCCTCATCTTGCTGATGAGGGAGTCGGCCCTTGCCTCCGACTCCGGCCCGGGCACCTCGAAGATGTAGCCCCCGGTGGCTCCTCGTCTGGCCTTCATACCGGCGATGCCCAGGCTAGTGAGGTCCACGTGAGTTTTGACCTCGCGCAGTACCTGGGCATACGTCGTGCCCCGCTCCAACGCCTCCGGCAGCACCGTCAGAGTGACGGCGGCTCTCTGCGGGAGGCGGAGCTGGGGCACCGGCTTGCGCGGCGGCTGTGTCGGCTGGGGTTTAGGGGGGGCGGTGGTGTTGTGCCCCCCAGACTTCTTCTTTTTCTTTTTCCCCCGCTTTACCACCTCGGTCCATGGAGTTTCCATGGACACGGGTGGCGGGGGGAGAGAACGCGGAGCTGGCGTCGGTAGACGCGGTGCCAGGCGCTTTCGGTTCCCCCGCTTCCGCTGGCGCGATTGGCGGTCGGGAACCGCTGCGGGGGGCACGGCACCAGGACGCTTGGCTGCGGGCTGAGTACTGGCTGGAAGGGCGGGGATTATGCGGTCCCCTCCTCCTCCCTTCCCTTGGTCTGCGGCCAGTGGAGGCCGGAGAATCGGCTCCGGAGGCAATCTCAACGACATCGCCTCGACCCGAGCGTTCAGCATTGCGATCTGACGCAATACTTGCTCGAGGCGATCATCCCCTGAAGACGCCACGGGCGCAACTGTCGGTCGCGACTGCGACCGAACAGTGGCCGTCAGCTCCTCCAGGAGCTTGGACTGGGTGGCGAGTTCCACCTCCAGTGCCGTCACCTTTTCGCGGAGGCTGGCATTTACCGCCTCCGCGCGGGCCAACTCCGCCGAGGGTGGCTCGTTCGCCAACTCCTCCAGCTCCGCAACGCTGACGTTGACGTCCCTCTGAAGTTCACCCTTCAGATTTCTGGACGTCTTCGTCACGTTGCGGAGCCGATCCGCCATCCTGATGAGCGCCTCCCTTCGGGTGGAAGCTGGCATTTCCGGAGCCTTTGGCTCACGGAAAGGGCAGGCCTTCTTGGCCCTGGCCAGCTCCGCCTCCGCTTCGGCTTTCCTCTTCACTTCGGCGGCACGCTCCTTTCGAAGAGCCGCCTTGTATTTTTTGCTGGCTTCAGCCACAGCCTCCTCGTCTGTGGCTGAAACCGGAGCGTGTTCTTTTGACCCCTTGGAGGGGCCAGGCTCGCCTGCGGTGTCACTGTCACCGAGCGTTGCCTGCCGCCTTCTTTGAATCTTCCTTCTCTTCGCCCGCGAAGAGTCGCAGCTCAGTCCGGACTCGGAATCGATCCGGGCTGGCGCGGTCCCCTCCGCGGACGTCCCCACGGACGATGCAGCGACTACCTCTCCTGGAGCTAACGCTTCCAGGGAAGGCACCCTGCTTCCTACCACTGAGCATCCCTTGTTTTTATTTTTATTATTTTGAGTATTCATTTTTGTTCCCACGAGTATGGGGGAAATGATGGTCCACCCAGGCAGTGCCCCCTGTACCTGGGTAAGCCTAGCGTAACCCGCCAGAGGGTCGGCCGGTACTCTGGCGGGGGTCGCACTAGAGACTGAACCTCCCATCAGCCATGCATCCCCTCACGGTGCGCCGCCGCTTGGGATTCGGGGTAACTTTTTATAGAGGTTTTCTCCCTCGCGGCCCGGGCAGTTAAGCCAAGACCCTCGCGCCGGCCGAACTGCGAGACATGACCACAGCTTCGACCGGGTTACGAGTTCGACGGTGGAAATGGGGTTCGCCCATTTCCTGCTCGGAAGCAAGAGATTGCTGTCCGAGCCCGCCGAGGACCCGGGACAGACCCGGGATGGCCCAAAATGCGGGCCCCACCGCGGCGCGGTCAACAGGACCGTCCGCCTGGTGTCGGGATTTGGCCGTCGGCACGGGCCGACGTTGCCCAGGGTGCACCGTCCCCGCCAGCATCCGGACTAGCAGGGCGCACTTGGAGGTATCCCGACCTTGCACCCCCAGATGTGTGTGCCTGGGGTTTGAACCCGCGACCGTCAAGATTCTCGACCGCGTGCCCAAACCTCGAGGCCATCACGACTAAATTTAACTAAGTAAAATAAAAATGAAATCTGTATTACAAAATCTTTTGGTATACTTTACAATGAAAACTAATAATAAAATAAAGTAAGACAATAATGGCGATATCGTAGAGAGGGCTTGACGGAACAGAAACATCATACCATTTTGCGTCACGGCATGTCACATAGATTGTCACTAGCTGCACTAATAGATGTTCACGTAAAATACACCCAACGTGCGGTATCGCGCATGGCCATTCTCTATTGTTATGTAAAAAAATCGTCGTTTTTCCTTTCTCCTAATGCAATCCCCTAGTTCAATTTACATACGTTGTTACTGTTACGCCTGATAATTATGTTATATAATATCACGGAAAAACAATTTACTATGTAAATGATTTTTGATTTTATACTTCTTTAGGCGCGTTATGAAAAAATGATGAGAGTGAAATTTTAAGATGCGCGCGCATCTCTGTAACACAAAAGTAAGATGTTAAAGCTGCCTATGTTAACTGTTAATGTGTCAAATGGATCAGAAAGGTTTTAATATGTTTCGGATCGAATATTTTTTTTCTTATTTTTTATAACTTCTAACGCGTGTACATAAGTACACACACACTTTTTTTACGCTAGCTTCTGCCCGCAGCTTGTCTTTCGTGATTTGGTTAAAAAAAAAAAACAAGAATTGATTTTGGCCGTCTAGCGTGGATTTTGGATTAGGATTTGAAACGGACTGACAAAAAGGAATGGACGAGGCCGATATTTATACATAATAGTTAAGAATATTGCGTAGACAAAAGGAAATACGCAAGGCAAGGAGATAAGCATTACGTAACTATAACAGGTCCCATTAATATAGATCTTGTCGTTTTTATTTCATCTCTTTAGGAAGTTTTAAAAAAATCCTATTTTTAGTCCGTCCGCTTTAGTAAGCTAGTAATAGTTGTTTTATGTTAGTCGACACACTATTAAACCCGTTTTTCATTCCATCAGGATCATATTGTTGTTGAATCTGTTCGAATTAATCGATATTTTCAAAATCTTTGCTAACGCTAATTCATCATCATCATCATCATCATCATCAGCCCATATACGTCCCACTGCTGGGCACGGGCCTCCTCTACCATTGAGAGGGTTTAGGCCTTAGTCCTTATCCTTATCCTTAGTCAACGCTAATACACAAACGATATAATACTATGCAAAATGCTGGCATAAAGCCCTAACAAATATAAAAAAATATTTTTCACCAGTATTTTGTAATAAAGAAAATACGTGCCAACGAAAAAGAATGAAACACAGCAGCATTTGCCGAGCAAGTACAATATTTTATGTGTCTACAAGGTTCTACTTTGGTTCTAAATTGTATTACGCTTTATACAAAGACAAGTATAGACGCATATACATAAATCATCATTGTCAGCCCATATGCGTCCACTGCTGAGCACAGGCCTATACAACTGAGAGGGGTTAGGCCTTAGTCCACCACGCTGGCCTTGTGCGGGTTGGCGGACTATACACCTAATTAATTCCTGAGAACTTTTAGGTGTGCAGGTTTCCTCACGACGTTTTTTCTTCACCGTTCAAGTACGGGATTTTTCATTGTGAATAAGGAACCTAAATACCTGAGAGTTATCTACACATTTTCACATGTCAAAACTTTCAGCTAGTAGTGGGCCAGCGTGGTTTAGACCTAATTCCTCTTAGATGTATGACACAATTATTGTAAGTTTTGAATCTGCGACTATTGAGATATGCCGATAAACTCCCCTAATCCTCGATGCTATCGTATTTTCATTCCATTTATATTGAATGAGTAGGAAAGTTAAGAATCATCATCATCATCAGCCTAAAGACGTCCACTGCTGGACATAGGCCTCCCCCAAAAACCTCCAGAATGTTCTGTCGGAAGCGGCCTAAATCCGGCGGCTTCCCGCAATTTTTACTAAATCGTCGTTCCACCTTGTGGTTGCACGTCCAACGCTGCGTTTGTCGGTACGCAGCCTCCACTCGAGAACCTTTCTGCCCCAGCGGCCGTCGGTTCTACGAGCTATGGAAAGTTAAGAATATCAAATGTAATTGCGTCAACGCGTTAAACAAAATAAACTAGGTCACGAGAGGCCAAACCTCAGCGCTGAAACGTATAAAAACTAAGAGCGTTATAAAATTACTAAATTTTTCACACCCAAGGCCCTTGTTGCCCTGAACATAATTTACAAAAGTTTCAAAATCTGATCAACGTAAAGTAAAAAATTCAGCGGTCCATAAGGAACTTTGAGATGTGATGAAATTTAGACGAGTTCGCTAGCCAAGTTTGGGTATTTTATTTAACATTGTTGAAAACTTAAAACAAACAATATATACGCGGGGGAAATATTAGAAAGAAGATTGAATGAAAGGGCAGAATAAATGACTTGGAGTATGGCAATTAGTATATTTATTATTATTTTCCTTCACCGTTAAAGTACGTGATAATTCTTTGTGAATACACACATAAGTTCGAAAACTCAGAGGTGTGTGCTTGAGGTTTGAACCCGCGACCGTCGAGATTCTCGACCGCGTGCCTAAACCTCGAGGCCATCACGACCCTTAGGTAAGAGAAAAAAAAACAACTTCAACTAGTTAAACGGAAGGCACGGGATTGACACCTAGATATATTTTTTGTAATCAATATATGTTTCAGGTCTAAATATTTGACCCAAAACTCGTATATAACTCGTATGTATGTAAGTGACGTCAAAACTATGTCATAACTATGTACTCGTATGTTACTACGAGTATTCGTTGTATTTATTTCATTTATACTTTTCATAGTTGTTGTGAAGTCAATAAAAACAATTTTACAAGCACTATTAAAACATTTGCTACTCAGGGAAGTGTCGCCAACACTTTCACACATAATCGATCTATTTCCTTTCAATATTGTGGTGGGATGCCAACCGCCGGGAACAAATTGCAATCTCGGGGAGTAATGCTTCTTTAATGGATGAGGGATTGAAGCGAAAAGTTATAGTATTGAAGTTTTTATACTAGAACGACAAAGTGACAACACAGTACCAGTGGTTGTATTTATTTATTTATTAACACTTTATTATACACACGGAGAAAATTAACAAAACAAGAACACACAAGAAAGAAAATAGTACAATTGGCGGTCTTATCGCTCAAGGCGATCTTTTAGAGACAACCATAGGATGGAAACAAAGAAAAGATAGATGAAGGATAGATGTCAGTGTGTACAACATACATACATATATACAACATATATACGTATATACAACATACATACATATATACAAAAATATATACAAAATTCTAAAAGAATAATTTAAATATATAATATATAAAAATATATATAATATTACAAAAAAGTATGTATTCGGAAAAAATGGCTTTTATTTTAGAAAGACTGAGAGTAGTAATGTTCTTTGACAAGTATCTTGAACTGTGACACTTGTACTTCCATAGAAGCCCAAAAGCGTTACATATTTATTTGTCTAGTGAATAATTGTTTATTGTGGGGTCAGTATATTCTTATTTATATGTCAAATTGCTTTTGTTTAAGGAAGATTTAATGCTTAAAGATTATTCGGAATTTTATAAGGGGCTTTTGGGCTTCTATGGAAGTACCGCCACGACATAGTACCTAATGTTGAGCACATCATCAGCCCATATACGTCCCACTGCTGGGCACGTGCCTCCTCTACAACTGAGAGGGTTTAGACCTTAGTCCACTACGCTGGCCTAGTGCGGGTTGGCGGACTACACACCTAAGAAATTCCTAAGAACTTTTAGGTGTGCAGGTTTCATCACGATGTTTTCCTTCACCGTTAAAGTACGTGATAATTCTATGTGAATACACACATAACTTCGAAAAGTCAGAGGTGTGTGCCTGGGGTTTGAACCTGCGACCGTCAAGATTCTCGACCGGGTGCCCAAACCTCGAGGCCATCACTGCATATTACATTACAATAATACAAACATATTAACACAATCTAATAGTTACTTGTTAGTTGAGCACGATAACGTCCAAATAGAGCGTTAAGGGGCGTATGACTTCTATTTATCGTCACTCGATACCCTCATTGTGGTCTGCAAATATTTTTATATTTCATTGTGTCATTAGGCTAGGGAACTGATCATAATAATAAAATAATAAATACATCCAACAGTCACATACATAGTTCTGACCCCACACTAGGATACAAGTCCTGTGTCGTGGGTATCAGAGACTACGAGAGACTTTTTCGGTGTAACAAACACCCAGACCCGAAACAATAATTTGAGGATCTCACAAACATATATCTCGATGCGGGGATCGAGCCCGAGGCCTCTCGTTTCGCAAGCTGGTGTCTAGCTAACTGCGCCACAGGGCTGATCACACTATTGTAAAGGCGTGTGTTGTGTCCAAAACATATTGTTTTGGATGTGTAGGTCTTTTTTGTTACTTCTACACGTTTAGACAGGTGAACTACCGTTGTTCACCCAGGTTAGCAAAACTTGCCTTAAAAATGTGCCTTAAGTCCAACGAGTTAGAGGTTAAACCTGTTGTCACTTTTCGAGCACATTTCCAGTCTCCGCTGTTATGGAGAATTTGAATTTGAAATTCCTATGAAAAACTCAATAACACTGTCCGACCCGGGAGTCGAACCGGGATGTCTAGATAGCAAGGCACACACTTGTAGTACGAGACCACGAAACAGTTTAAAAAAAATGGAGGTCAATCTCGCCTTCAAAAAATTACGGAACTCGGCTCCATTTCAAGCGTATATTTTGGTAAGATTAATTTTACTGAAGTTTTTATGTTCAAACTTTACTAAATAATTACGCAGGAAGGTGGATTGCAAAGTTAAAAGATCCAAGAATATTTTAAATTGAAATTCTCTGTTCGGTTATGACATTAGCAAATACATATTTTTAATTATTTAGTTTATTTATTTTTATTATTATTTTATTTAAATTATTTATTTATTTCATTTTTAACTATATTATCTTGATTAGACACTTTAGCCAGTGGGTTTCATCCACGCTTTGAGAGTGTTATCCACAAATATTTATTTCGGGTCTCGATAGAATACACCACCCAAAACGCTTGTAAACGTAGCTAACGTTAAAATAAATAAATACACCCAACAGTCACATACATAGTTCTGACCCCACACTAAGATACAAGTCTTGTGTCGTGGGTATCATAAACTACGAGAGACTTTTCGGTCTCACATACACCCAGACCAGAAACAAATATTTGTGGATCACACAAACATTTGTCTCGGTGCGGGGATCGAACCCGCGGCCTCTCGTTTCGCAAGCTGGTGTCTAGTCAACTGCGCCACGGGGCTGTCAGTTATTTAAATATTGTACCATCTTCTATTAATCTTTTTTTGAAGCATACGTTTATCTTTTCAAGTCGATACATGTAAGCAATATATATATATATATATATATATATACTCAGCCTATCGCCGTCCACTGCTGAACGTAGGCCTCCCCAAGAAAGCGCCAACCATCCCGGTCTTGAGCAGCCCTCATCCATCCGCTACCCGCCACCTTTCTCAAGTCGTCGGACCATCGTTTCATAGTTAGATAAATTGTTGATGGCAGTCTTTCAATGTTTCATTATTCCCGTGATGTACATATGTATAAGTCTGTGGCGGTATTTCCATAAAAGCCCAAAAGTGTTACACGTTAATTGTGTAATGTCTAGTTTATAATTGTTTATTGTGGGGTCAGAATATTCATTTATATATCAAATTGCTTTTGTTAAATAAAGATTTAGAGCTTAAAGATTATTATTGGACTAAGGCCTAAACCCTCTCAGTTGTAGAGGAGGCCTGTGCCCAGCAGTGGGACGTATTTGGGCTATTGATGAATAGTAATATTTCTCAATTTCACGCCAGAATTATTAAAAAAAAACTTTGAAAATATTATTAAAACCCGGATAGAACTATACCTAACCATGCACGCCAGAAATTTGAGCTGACATCAAAGCGACGTCACAAATTCGAGAGGAGAGATTTAAAATTTGTTTAATTAGAGCGTGTCCGGATAAAATCCGCGAGAGAGGAATCCCAAGCTTTTCAAACTGACGATCTGTTAGCATTTGCATTTGATGAAAATTCTCGGCTAGTTTCGGCTTGAAAACTGTGACGTCAGAGTTGGGTCGCACATATTACGAAAACTCAGCCTCTACGTCGTTGAAGTCTGAGGTTTATACGCTTACATAACGCTTGTAAAATAACAAAATAAATACACCCAACAGTCACATACATAGTTCTGACCCCACACTAGGATACAAGTCCTGTGTCGTGGGTATCAGAGACTACGAGAGACTTTTCGGTCTCACAAACACCCAGACCCGAAACAAATATTTGTGGATCACACAAACATTTGTCTCGGTGCGGGGATCGAACACGCGGCCTCTCGTTTCGCAAGCTGGTGTCTAGCCATCTGCGCCACGGGGCTGTCTGTGTCTGTATTCCTGTAGGGATAGGCAGAGGTGTATGATTATGTTTATTTATTTATTTATATATGTTATATACATGTTACATGTTACGGTAAATGTGATTAATTTTGTGTCATTTATCACTTTGGGGAACGAGGAAAAAAAAACCTAACCTAACGTTACCCAAACTTATTTATTTAGCAATGTTTATTGTTTCTAATTCTTATAATAAACATTATAATTATTAGTACATAAAGGCAGATTGGAGTGGAGACCGCGCTTAGGCAAACGTAGTGTAGGACGTCCTGCAGCACGATGGTCCGACGACTTGAGAAAGGTGGCGGGTAGCGGATGGATAAGGGCTGCTCAAGACCGGGATGGTTGGCGCCTACTTGGGGAGGCCTTCGTTCAGCAGTGGACGGCGATAAGCTGAATATATAAAGGCAGATTGAAATACAATTTTTTAATCTTATTTTTGGTATTTTTGAAAATTTATTATAAATACCAAAGGTAAGGTGTTATTATTAATAACAACCGGTAAACTTAAATAATTCATTACTTTAAACTAAAATTTTGGTAATTATTAATAAATTTTCAATTAATCACACTTACCGTGACATATACAGGGTGTATTCAGACCGTGATCGGAAACTAAGGCAGGTAATAGCTAAGGTGAATACAAACCAAAAAAGAAAATTCTGACAAAAAATTAAAATTTTGACGTTTTCCATACAACCATCGGTATTAAATGTACGCGGTTTGTATGGAAAACGTCAAAATTTTTATTTTTTGTCAGAATTTTCTTTAACGCCCGGGGGTTTGTAATGACCTTAACTATTACCTGCCTCAGTTTCCGATCACGGTCTGAATACACCCTGTATACAAATTAATATAGAGAAACCAAACTATTTAAAACATAAAAACAAAAGGCGACCTCATCGCTCTAGGCACATACATACATACATAAACTCACGCCTGTATTCCCCGATGGGGTAGGCAGAGGTGCATTTCTGCACCCACATTTCGCCAAGTATGTATCAGTCCCACGTAATAGGGGGCGAGCCTATTGCCGTTTTTCGGGCACATTTCCAGACTCCGTGCTGTTACCGAGTATTTCCTAATGGAAAAACCCAATAACACTTTGCCCGACCCGGGAATCGAACCCAGGACCTCTAGATCGCACGGCACATACTTGTGCCGCGAGACCACGAGGCAGTCAAGCTCTAGGCAATTTCTTCCAATGGATAATTAAAGAGGAAAAAAAAAGATGTTCCATCGGTTATGTTTGAATCCTAATATAGCCTCTTGACGTTCTTGATCACTTTCCATGCCATACTATGTCTTACTGACAAAAAACTATAACTATATTTATTTATGTATGTATGTATTTATGTGTGTATATTATATTTTTCGTGTATGTATGATTTTAATCGTAACTTATATTCTATATGGAGATATATATTCTTCTTTCTTTTTCTTTTTGTACACACTGCCCTCCAAACTAAATCCCTTCAGTTTGTCCATCCTATGGTTGCCTTGAAAAGATCGCCATGTGCGATAAGGCCGCCATTTGTACCTTTCAATGTATGTTTTTTTTTATGTTTAGTGTACAATAAAGTGTTAAATAAATAAATAAACTACTTGATTCGGGAATGGGATCCGGGAGATTTGTTCGCATACCGTCTACACATGCCGCGTGCCTAAAGAGAGAAAGGTCTTATAGAGGATGAGGAAAAACGTGTTGTCAATTTAATTTATTACTCCGGTTTTAAAGCTATTTCTAATCAACTATACCATATGGGGCTAAAAAAATCCTAGTAATATGGCCCCAGTCTAAGCTCTATTACTCAGAGATATATGTCACTTTCGTAAAAAGTATAAAAGTCGTGATGGCCTTGAGGTATGGGCATGCGGTCGAGAATCTCGACGGTCGCGGGTTCAAACCCCAGGCACACACCTCTGACTTTTCAAAATGATGTGTGTATTCACAATGAATTATCACGTACCTACTTTAACGGTGAAGGAAAACATCGTGATGAAACCTGCACACCTAAGAGTTCTTAGGAATTTCTTAGGTGTGTAGTCCGCCAACCCGCACTAGGCCAGCGTGGTGGACTAAGGCTTAAACCCTTTCAGTTGTAGAGGAGGCCCGTGCTCATCAGTGGGACATATATGGGCTGATGATGATGATATGTGTGTTTTACTCGATTGATTTAATCAAATATTTACGAAGTTTTATACTAAGTAAAATGTTTTGAGTATTGGGTAATACCGATTTAAAAAGTTATTCGTGGTCACGCGGCGAAAGTGTTTGCCGAGCGGATCTGGCAAAATATCATTGGGTTTTTGGTAACAAATTCTTAGTATTAGCTCGAGACTATGTGCACGAAAAACGGCAATAGCCGTACGCCTCTTTTATTAGGGACTTATAAAATACAATTGGCGGAACTTGGGAGTAGAAACGAATCTTTGTCTAACCCTTTGCAAATACAGGCGTAAGTGTGTGCGTAATTTATTATGAAACTTCAAATCTGGTGAGGCGAGTGTAATTAAATAATGATCATTAGATTATGGTAAACAATGACTTATTCGATGTACGTCTACTCGTATATTAGGGCTGCAAACAATTTTCAAGTGTTTTTTTATTTTTATTTTTTTTTGTACTGGCACGGCAAAGTGACTCCATTGCACCTGATGGTAAGCGTAATGGAGTCCATAAAAAGTGCCGACCAGCGAAAGATGATGATCTCCCGTTGTCCCCACTATATTGCCGGCCGAATACCTCTTCACCATTCTTGTGAAGAAGTATAGGGGACTAATGCCATGGTGATCAAAGGACCGACCGCGACAAACCGGCCAAAAAATGCCGGCACGGTCATCCTTTCACCATGATTGAAGCCCCCCCGAAATCCGGATATACACTGGCTGATCCCGGAACGCGGCACACTTGCATGTGCCACTATGGCGGATTTTACGCCCTGTGTACGGTGGTCGTTATCCGGGCGGATACGAATATCCTACCACCAACTAATAATTTAGAGTGATATTATGACATATTGAATGCCTATAAAAATGAGAATTAAGACTGATTAATCACCTTTTCACTTAAAAATAGGCCGCAGTCCATACAAAATAAGCTAAACTTTCATAGTTATCGAAGGCCTGGAGTAAAATCACAAAATATGCAGGTAACCGCACACGAAGTCTCATTTTACAAAGTAAATATTTATTCGTATATAAAAATTTAAAACGCTCTTTGTGCGCGTCGCTACGTCCGGCGGCCTTACGTAATATTCACAATTTGAATAAAACCTACATTTAGATCACGCGCCAAATACGTGGACGGTTAGCGATGTGCGTTGATGGTATCGATGATTTCACCTCTAGATTCATTCTTATATCGATTTCTTCGTTCGTCTGGTATGATTGTCCCACTGCTGGGCACGGGCCTCTACAATTGAGAGGGTTTAGGCCTAAGTCCACCAGCTAGCCTAGTGCGGACAACTAAGAACCTTTAGGTGTGCAACTTTTTTCATTCACCGTTAAAGTGATAATTCATTGTGAATACACACATAACTTCGAAGATTCAGAGGTGTGTACCTGGGGTTTGAACCCGCGACCGCCGAGATTCTCAGCCGCTTGCCTTAACCTCGAGGCCATCACGACTTACGACGTTTTACTGGAATGAAAAGTTGTAGGCAGATATACAAATTCTAGCTATGCTTTAATTCCCATGTAATACAAGGCAAAATTGTGTTTGCTTATCGGCACATCACCACTCGAACCGCCAAAGAGGATTTCCTAAAAAAAAAATACTTGACATGCAAAACGAACCCAAGACATTTCGATCGCAACCAGAAGCAATCAATTATAAAATTTAAAAGAGAAAGTAAATTGCAGTGTATTAAAGGAGTGTGAAGTGATATTTTTTTAACCATTCAAGATGGCTGCTCCAGTTAATAATTGCTTGTTCGCGTAATGAAAGGAAGTTGCTCTTGTTAGCCGAATATGGGCACTTTCAATATTTTTATTTTGAATCACCGCTTCAAAACAAGATTACTACCGTATAGTCTGCATATACTTTCACATGCAATTCAGATACAAAAAATTGAGCATATGAATAAAGAAACAAATAAAATTATAGAAAAAGTTGTATAGAAGGGTTGGTGGACTACACATCTAAGAAATTCCTGAGAACTTACGAAACTACCATCATCATCATCATCATCAGCCCATATAATATGTACGTCCCACTTCTGGGCACAGGTCTCCTCTACAACTGAGAGGGTTTAGGCCTTAGTCCACCACGTTGGCCTAGTGCGGGTTGGCGGACTACATACTAAAGAAAATCCTAAGAACTTTTAGGTGTGCAGGTTTCCTCACGATGTTTTCCTTCATCGTTAAAGCAAGTGATAATTCATTGTAAATACACACATAACTTCGAAAAGTATGGTGTGCCTGGTGTTTGAACCCGCGACCGCCGAGATTCTCGACCATGCGCCTAAACCTCGAGGCCATCACTGCTTTTTTTCGATTTCGAATTCGATATTTGGTAATTATTATTTGACTTACGTCAATCAACTTCGCCAGTAAGAAAGTAACAAGATGCCGATTTAACAAATTGGTGAATGTCTGTTCCACATCGTATGACTTTTATTTTTTAACGGTGACATGATTAAGTGATGTCATTACGACTACCTACTCGTAATAATAATTAGAGGGGACTTGACTGGGTATAGAAAATGAAATTGATTTTTGAAATTGATGAAAATTACTTTTGATGATATACAGCTTGACAGCCCCGCGACGTGGCTAGACAACAGCTTGCGAAACAAGAGGCCGCGGATTCGATTCCCCGCACCGAGATAAATATTTGTGTCATCCACAAATATTTGTTTCGAGTCTGAGTGTTTGTGAGACCGAAAAGTCTTTCTTAGTTTCTGATACGACACATAACTTGTATCCTAGTGTGAGGTCAGAACTATGTATGTGACTGTTGGGTGTATTTATTTATTATTATACAGGTTATAAAGAGGTCGTGATACAAAACTAGAAAATTTATAATTACGGTGATTAGAAACACATTGATGATAAAAAAAAAACAAAAAAAAAACATTATGACTCGTATTCAGTATTAGTTTTTCTATCACGGCCTGTTTACACCTGTATAATAATATCGAAGATCGAAGCAAGACGGATTAAATTTTGTATTCCGAATAACAACATGAAATCGAATACAGGTTGTAAACAGACCGTGATCGAAAAACTAGTTACAGGTAATACTTATGGTTATTAAGAAAACGTTAGATCTTTTTTTCTAGTGTTTTTTAGCGTCAATGTGATTGATATCACCGTAACTATCATCATCATCAGCCCATATACGTCCCACTGCTGGGCACGGGCCTCCTCTACAACTGAGAGGGTTTAGGCCTTAGTCCAACACGCTGGCCTAGTGCGGGTTGGCGGACTACACACCTAAGAAATTTCTAAGGACTCTTAGGTGTGCAGGTTTCATCACGATGTTTTCCTTCACCGTTAAATTACGTGATAATTCATTGTGAACACACACATAACGTCGAAAAGTCAGAGGTGTGTGCCTGGGGCTTGAACCCGCGACCGTCGAGATTCTCGACCGCGCGCCTAAAGCTCGAGGCCATCACGACTTGTACCGTAACTATTACCTATCTTAATTTTACCTGGTCTGGTTAGCAACTCGCTACTGACAATAAATAAAGTCAATATTTCCCCATTGAGGCACCGAGCCTAGGCCTTCCTGATCACTCACCGAAAACTAAACGACGCACTCAAAATCAGCGCCAAAATTTACATTTAAGGTTTTTTTTTTTAGTATTTGCTAGCCGATGACAGATGCCAGTGAATGTTCTTTCATAACCGCCCATAGTCAACCCTGCACTTTTATTTGAATTTTTGAATACCTTTGTAAACAGCTAGTCTTTAAATTATGCGATGGAAAATTAATTAAACAACTAACGAACTCCCTAATCACTTCAACTTGTTGAACAAAAATAAATTAGACACAATTTAGGGTTTTTACGCACAAAGGAAATTTTCAACTCAGAAGGTAGTTAATAACTTTCTCTTTAGACTATTTCTCAGTAACGTTTATAACTCTTATAGTACTGGGCGTTAATTTATTTACCATTCAGACTGCTAAAGACTAATAAGTTTACCTTTTACTTTGGGACTGGCACAAAATTTCACTACAACACAAGTTACTGAGCAAACTAATGGTAATATAATTTATTGTAAAGTGTATTAAATAACTGATTTTTATAACAAACCAGACACAAAGATGATTCATTGAATATTCAAGTATTATTTCTTAAGGTTTTTAAAATACCCTAAAAATACTTTTTGGTTATGATGTTTTGCACGTACTCTTGTTACTAAACAGGTTTGAAATCAATATATAAAAATAAATGAAAAATAGAAACACAACTCATTTATTATCCTTTTTAGTTCCACTTAAAGCCACTACGCGGTCTCCTGTCACTATAAACCCATATTATTTTAAAAATATCGATAATATTTAAATTCATCGATTCTACCGCATCTCTACCAGCACCATCTGTCGCTACAGCTCCCTATATGTTTCTCTGAATATTTGATCTCCAATAGTGTTAAAGGCAGTGGTTTTTTATGTGCGACCGACATATCTGCTTTTGATTTATTTGAATGGCATCGGCGCTGCGTACGAAGTGTTCTTTGAAAAATCGAGTGATATCGATTTTCAGAGGTCTTTGTTTTTTGTGTAATCGAGTAAGTGCTTTGGAGAGGGCATTTACGTAGAGGAACGATAAAGACAGCTTACTATGCGTCAATGGGTTGGCGCAACTACTAAATAAATAAATAAATACACCCAACAGTCACATACATAGTTCTGACCCCACACTAAGATACAAGTCTTGTGTCGTGGGTATCAGAAACTACGAGAGACTTTTCGGTCTCACAAACACCCAGACCCGAAGCAAATACTTGTGGATCGCACAAACATTTGTCTCGGTGCGGGGATCGAACCCGCGGCCTCTTGTTTCGCAAGCTGGTATCTAGCCAACTGCGCCACGGGGCTGTCAAACTGTTTCCTTTTATAAATTCTACATACAAAAAATCTGGTTTATTTTCTCAAACAAATAAGCAATGGTGTATTTTTCATCATCAGCCCATATACGTCCCACTGCTGGGCACGGGCCTCCTCTACAACTGAGAGGGTTTAGACCTTAGTCCACCACGCTGGCCTAGTGCGGGTAAGCGGACTACACACTTAGGAATTTCTAAGAACTTTTAGGTGTGCAGGTTTCTTCACAACGTTTTCCTTCACCGTATATTACGTGATAATTCTTTGTGAATACACTTATAATTTTAAAAAGTCAGAGGTGTGTGCCTGGGGTTTGAACCCGCGACCGTCGAGATCTCGACGTATTTTATTATTTTGATGTATTTTCTCTAGCTGTGTTTTAAGGCTCACGTAGTTGGGGACAGGTCTGCAATCGTTCGTATACATTTCAGGCATCAAGCTACTCATTAAAATGTTCTAATGACACTTCAATTCAATAACACATCGCCGCATCGGTATTACAGGAAAACTGGCTGCTAAGTAAGTCGCGTAGCAAAAGTAACAAGTTCCACAAGATATCATCATCATCATCAGCCCATATACATCCCACTGCTGGAAACGCGCCTCCCCTACAACTGAGAGGGTTTTAGGCCTTAGTCCACCACGCTGGCCTAGTGCGGGTTGGCGGACTACACACCTAAGAAATTCCTAAGAACTTTTAGGTGTGCAGGTTTATCACGATGTTTTCATAATATATAATATATAATAATAATTCATTGTGAATACACACATAACTTCGAAAAGTCAGAGGTGTGTCAGAATTTATGAGACACAAGATATAATAAACGTTTTTCTTTCATCATTTCATATATCTTATATATACTTATAAAGGAAGAGACTACAGGACGTATTCACTCTAACTACTTTTGCAATTCTAATATAATAAAATAAAAATAATTAATACACCCAACATAACATACCTACATAGTTCTGACTCCATACTAGGATACGAGTCTTGTGTCGTGGGTAACAAAAAAAATAGACTGCACTTTCTCACAAAAACCCAGATTCCAAGCAAATATTTGCGGATCACACAAATATTGCAATGGGGATCAAACCCGCAGCCACTCTTTTCACAAGCTGGTGTCAAGAACTTAATTGCAATGTTCCGCTAAATATAAATTGCTCTAAGATAATTGACAGGCGTTGCTATTCTTGAAACTCCGCGTAATATTGTTCACTTCACGGTTGGCTGGAAGCGACGAAAATGGCCATAAATGACATTAATTACTGCTAATTTTGTACTTCAATTAAATTAAAATTAATGCTTGGAAAATTCAGATGTAATATCCGATTTCCTTTAATGCTTTATATTTTAGAACAATTTACAGTGTGGTTCAAGTAAAGGTTTATCGAAGAGGTCGCTAATTGTCCTTATTCTGATATACCTAATGATGTTATTTTATATACATGTAAAATAGAAGCTCATTTATGTATTTATCATAGAATATTAAACCATAATTGAGACCCTTGAAAACATTACATTAAAACTCATGGCATAGATTAGCGTCGATTTCCGGGTCAGGCAGTGTAACTGTTTTTTTCTCAGGAAATTCTTAGTAGCAGGATCAGGATGGAGGAGGAAAATCTGCCTTAAAAACGGCAATAGACACGCCCCCTATCGTATTTGACTTGAAACACAATGATCGAAACTTTGGTGTTACAAAAATACACCTCTGCGTACCCTTTCGGGGATCTAGGCGTGATAGTATGTATATGTAGGTACATAATAAGACTGCCACGTGGTTTCGCGGTATAAGTATGTGCCGAGCGATCTAGAGGTCCTGGGTTCGATACCCGGGTCGGACAATGTGTTATTGGGTTTTTTCGTTAGGAAATTCTCAATAGCAGCACGAAGTCTGGAAATGTGCCCGAAAAACGACAATAGGCTCGACCCCTATTACGTGGGACGGAAACATACCTGGCGAAATGTGGGTGCAGAAATGCACCTCTGCCTACCCCTTCGGGGAATACAGGCGTGAGGTTATTTATGTATGTTTGTATGTATGGTCGTTAGGATTTTTTTTTTTTTTTTTGTGCCGGGATTTTTTTTAACGTTAATGTGTTTGTAATCACCGTGGCTATTACCTGTCTTAGTTTTCGGTCACGGTTTTTTTACACCTTGTATATGTCTCACTGCTGGGCAGGGGCCTCCTCTACACCTGTGTAGGGTAGGGCCTTTAGATAAGTCACATAACGATCATAATTCATTAGATTTTCAA
The DNA here is from genome assembly GCA_907164795.1 of Hemaris fuciformis. Classification (NCBI taxonomy): domain Eukaryota; kingdom Metazoa; phylum Arthropoda; class Insecta; order Lepidoptera; family Sphingidae; genus Hemaris; species Hemaris fuciformis. Next base: position 7,494,427 of record OU015454.1, read on the forward strand.
AGCTGCAAATTTTCAAACTTGCAATTTTCGTCCCAACATATTATGTTACCCTAAATATGGTAAGCGCTGTACATTATTATTCAGTATCACGACGCAGCGGGCTGAATCTCGTGCGAGCTCGTGTGTTAACCTACATATATGCGAAGGGAAGTTATAAAAATACTCGGAGAATAATATTCATGCATTTTGGCACTGGTTTGAATCTAAAGAAATGAATAAAAAAGACTGGTAATTTAATGACATTGTAACTGTAGAAAACGTTTGAATATTTTTTTCAATGATTTGGATTGTTAGGAAAAGGATATTCATCATTGTCATCATCATCATCAGCCCATATACATACGTCGCACTGAAGGGGCACGGGCCTCCTCTACAACTGAGAGGGCTTAGGCCTTAGTCCACCACGCTGGCCTAGTGCGGATTGGCGGACTAAACACCTAAGAAATTACTGAGAACTTTTTAGGTGTGCAGGTTTCATCACGATGTTTTCCTTCACCGTTAAAGTACGTGATAATTCATTGTGAATACACATATAACTTCGAAAAGTCAAAGGTGCGTGCTTGAGGTTTGAACCCGCGACCGTCGAGATTCTCGACCGCGCGCCTAAACCTCAAAGCCATCACGACTTATAAGGAAAGATAGAAAGATTGAAAGGATATTAGTGACTTATTTTTATGAAAATATGACCAGATAAAGAGGAGATGCTTGAGTTTTGAGTTTTTCGAATAAACCGGAAAATATGTAGGTATTATGATTATTACACGAATACGGAAAAGCCAAAGGATTAGAGGTTATGATTTTGACAGGCTATGTATGTATGTATGTTCGTCTGTTCCAACATAGCTCCTTAACTACTTTATAGAACTGGACAAATGAGATATCGTTAGAAGCGCCCTCTAGCTATCATAAAATACTGTCTTAAAAAATAAATGACTGCCTCGTGGTCTCGCGGTACAACTATGTGCCGTGCGATCTAGAGGTCCTGGGTTCGATTCCCGGGTCGGGCAAAGTGTTATTGGGTTTTTCCATTAGGAAATTCTCGGTAACAGCACGGAGTCTGGAAATGTGCCCGAAAAACGGCAATAGGCTCGCCACCTATTACGTGGGACTGATACATACTTGGCGAAATGTGGGTGCAGAAATGCACCTCTGCCTACCCCTTAAGGGAATACAGGCTTGAGTTTATGTATGTATGTATGTATGTAAAAAATAAATTTGAGATAAATATGCCGTGTTTGATATCATTGGAAGGGGTGTATCTTGTACATTTTATAAATTGATATTACAACGGCACCAAAATATTTTAAATAAGAAAGGTAAAAAACTAAAACCCAACTACGACAAAAAGCGAGGCTAAAAAAGTATGAAACAAGATTTTCAGGACACAGGATTCAACAACGTTACTAAAGAAGCAAGATAATCAAGCAAGAGACTCTCCAAGATACTACCAACATTCTAACAACTCGTGACTAGGGCTTTTGAAACTTGAATACGTGTATCTCTGTACACTAATAATTGTGTACTATAGTATTGAATCGTATGACATTATTGTCAAATTCCAAAGAAGGCATCTTGGTTGGGGTTTGAACCCGCGACCGCCGCGATTCTCAACCGCGCGCCTAAACCTCGAGGCCGTCACTACTTCACTTTGAGTGCTCTTTATACTCAATATTAACTTGGCCGCAGTTCAATACTAAAATAATTTTACAATTCGGACCAGTAGCTCCTGAGATTAGCGCGTTCAACCCAACAAACTTCTCAGCTTTATAACGTAAGTATAGATGATCTAAAACTTTGAGATAACTTACCTAATTCCTTAGTTCCTTTAGCGGTAGCTCTTTAATAGTCTTGGAAATATTGTTATGGAAGCGCATATAATAGCTAATATAAGATTTATTTATTTAACAGCACTTATCTTTATACGGGTAAAGTCTGGGTGAGGTTTGAATCTACTATTTCTTGACCCAACCTTTCAGCTTTCGACGATAAATAATCATCATGATGCAGACATTTTTGTACTGAAAATTACTGCACAGCGGTCAAAGGCAATAAATCATTTGAATGCATGCACACTAGTTGGAGGAAGATGTGGTATTTATTACTAGAGTCGTACAGTCGAATATCCTGTGGCATAAATCGTCAAAAAGTTGAGAGATGCACAAAGGGAAGCCTTCGTTTGTGCTTTTCATGTTGCACTTACTATGAGTGCGTTTAAGAATTGTATAGAGTAAGTTAAGTTCGAGATGCTGTGACATTCTGAGATTTATTATCGTATACAAAATAGATATATTATTTTGTATACGAAAATAGAAATATTATTTTGTATTAAGCATAATAATTATAATAAGCTGATCTTCCGTGCGATCTAGAGGTCCCGGTTTCGATTCCTGGATCAGACAAAGTGTTGACCTCTAGATCACACATCACATACTTTTGCCGCGAGACCACGAGGCAGTCAACCCGAAAAACGGCAATAGGCTCGATATATAACTGGTGAAATGTGAGTACATTTTTTGATTCTCATAAACAACCAGATTCAAAACAAATATTTGTGGGTCACACTTACATTTGTCTCAGTGCGGGGATCAACATCCCGACCTGTCGTTTCACAAGCTAATTTCGAGCCAAATGCGCCACCGAGGCTCTCTAAAGATAAATAAATCTTCAAAGCATTTACTTGTCACAAGGTGGTACATCTTAGTCGTCTTAAAAGAAAAATATCAGTACAATTCTTGTAAAGTACATCGTTGTAGCGGTAAAGGACATTTGACAACGCAATGCGCTTGAAATTCATCTTTCTAGTGCTAAAATAGTGTAGAGAGCCGGTTATAAAGGATTTCAGTTTGGAAACGTCCCACGAATTTACTGTAGCCTTTCACAGAATTAATGTCAACGTGGATGGTGTTTTGCAGTAGCCAGTACACGTAAATATTACGTTTTAAGTCATTTTCTACGTGACTGTGACAGAGCCAGAGCTCTCTGATTTTGGCAGCATTATTTATATCATAAATGTGTTAATGTTCTAAATATGTGCTTATATTTCATTAAGTTTTTTGTTTTTTGTTTTTGCGGGCCGGCATGATTGTGTCGACCAACGGATGACCATTGTTTCTCGCTGGTCGGTATTATTTTTCTGGACTCCACTGTGCTTACCATCAGGTACAGTGGAGTCACTTTGCCGTGCCAGAATAAAAAATAAAAAAAGTTGTTGTGCTTGTATTTGTTGGCTAGGGAAACAGGTCGAGCAAGAAATGAAGAATTAGTGGAAGTTCTTGTTATTTTGTTGCTTTTTAATGTCTCCAACCCGCAGGTATATTATTCTCCAAACATCTATTGCCAGCAGTATTTAATACGTTGCTGTTATAGTGATTTTCTAATAGTAAATTCTAGGCAACAGCATAAAGTCAATAGATTATTTCCCTATTAAGAGCGTTTTAAATACCACAGCTGGTGATTAATTAATGAATTTTTAATACCCACGACACATGATGGTTCAGGTATGTGACTGTTGGGAGTATTTATTTATTTAATGACTATCAGAGTGGCTATCTCATATTAAATAAAAAATATGAATCATAAGGTCATTACTTTCCACTGCACACTAATAGAAGTTATAAAGTAAAATTTGATTATAATCAGAATTTGAAGAGAGTAGACTTCTCGGAGATGCCATTTACAATGCCAGAAAAAGTTTTGACGCTAGGAAATTGTGGAAATGCAATTTCCTGTTCTTCCTTATCGCATTTAACTGTGTCATAATGTCTTACTTAGACATCAGACTGCAAAACAAGAAGCAGCAGGTTTGCTGGTACAAATTTTCTGATGATGAACAAATATTTGTCTCCGACTTGAATGTTTGGAAGCAGTGATGGCCTCGAGGTTTAGGCGCGCGGTCGAGAATTTCGGCGGTCGCAGGTTCAAACCCCAGGCACACACCTCTGACTTTTCGAAGTTATGTGTGTATTCACAATGAATTATCACTTGCTTTAACGGTGAAGGAAAACATCGTGATAAATCCTGCACACCTAAAAGTACTTAGGAATTTCTTAGGTGTGTAGTCCGCCAACCCACACTAGGCCAGCGTGGTGGACTAAGGCCTAAACCCTCTCAGTTGTAGAGGAGGCCCGTGTCCAGCAGTGGGACGTATTTGGGCTGATGATGATGATGATGATGATGATGATGATGAATGTTTGTAAGATGGAAGAGCCTATCGTAGTTTCTGATATCTATAATAACAGTCTCGTATCTCATTATGGTGTCAGAACTATATGTAAGCGTTTGGTGTACTAATATATTTTAATAGTCAATTATAAAAAAAAATCTATGATCTAAAGCAGTGGCCTGATAGAAATATAAGTAGACTGATAGATGTGTGTCTCTTATTTTAATACATACATACATACATACATAAACTCACGCCTGTATTCCCCGTAGGGGAACGCTGATGTGTATTTCATTCATTCACCAATTATGTTTTCCCCTATAATAGTGGGCGAGCCTCTTTTCTAATAATCTCACGCCTATATTTCCCGAAGGGGTAGGCAGAGCTGCAATGGTGCATAGGGGACGAACCTATTGTCTTTTTTGGTGCGATTCCAAACTCCGTGATGCTACTGAGAAATTCCTAATGAAAAAACCCAATAACACTTAGACTTGGGAATAGAACCCGGGACCTTTAGATCGCATGACACATACCTACTTATGCTGCGAGACCACGAGTCACTGTTCGACAAAAAAAAAACATGTTAAACTCGTAGTTCCTGAGATTGGCGCGTTCAAAGAAACACTCAACTTTAGCTTTTTGTAGTAACTTAGATTGCTTACGTCTCTTTTTGGCAGGTAGGCTAGAAATAGCCACAGTTTTCGAAGTTTCAATAAAAAAATGTCATTTATATTCTGCAAGCCGTATTCTATAGTGTCACATCAGCATTCTGTTCACAGTTTCGCGTCGCTTGGTCCATTGCGGTTGGGCAAAACTTGCCTCGGCCTCTCCTCGATTGAATTCTGCGGTCAGCATTACAATACAGGATTCGTGGGATTGGCATCTTTGTCATTTTCGAATTTACAGGGATTTCTGGTTGGAGGACTATTCTGTGTTATTTGGTTTTTCCATTAGGAAATTCTCAGTAGCAGCATAGAGTCTGGAAATGTGCCCGAGAAACGGCAATTGGCTCGCCCCCTATTACGTGGGACTGGTACATACCTGGCGAAATGTGGGTGCAGTAATGCACCTCTGCCTACTCCTTAAGGGAATACAGGCGTTATGTTATACGTTATGGTACATATACCAAAATAACGTTTTTTACAATTTTTGTCTGTCTGTTTGTTTGTTCCGGCTAATCTCTGAAACGGGTGGACCAATTTTAACGGGACTTTCACTGGCAGATAGCTGATGTAATAAGGAGTAACTTAGGCTAAAAAAATATATATGAATCGACTGTTAGGCGGAACGAAGTTCGCCGGGTCAGCTAGTTCACTATAAAGACCACGATGTACCGCATAGACAAAAGGTCTATCTCAAACCAAGCTCCGCAGTTTTCATATATTACAATCAACTACATTTGACTCAGAGAAATTCAAAACAGAGTACGCATTTTCTAAAACCATTCGATATTCTAGTGATAAAATTTTATCGCCTGCCAAGTGCCACCGTCGGTTATAGATAACGGAATCGAAATGGAAATGTCGCGCGACAGCTGTGTCTATGCAAATGCAACGGACGATTTAAATTTGGAACGGACGGTCGGTTTCCTGTTTCTCTATATATTTCGATAATAGTATCACTTGGGTGTATATTTTTTAAAAGGGCTCCCTTATTAAGTAAAGAGGTTTTACTAAACATTTCGAAGATAGAATTTTTTGTATTTTTTTTTACTGGGATTTTTTAAAGAGGGTAGTCTAAAAAGGATAATTGAAGACTGCAATGAAGAGAATACAGGCGGTATAAAAATTTATTAGCCCATAGGTATAAAATGTATGTGGTTGATAGGAAAACTTCATTTTTTTTTATTTTTTGTCGAGATTTTTTTAACGCCAGGGGGTTTGTAATGACCTTAGCTATTAACTGCCTTAGAACGTTTTAAGTAATTATGGAAATTATAAAACCGATTCGTACCAAGCGGTAGTCCGACCCATATTGTAACAAAAATGTTACGTAGGCATTAGAACATTCAATTATATGCGTCAAATATTCATCCAACATGAAGCAGAAAACTTTTGATAAACATAGACAAAACAAACAAATATTGAAAATCGTGAAGTGCCAAAAATTTTTTTCCTTAACAAAGCAAGCAATGCGAGGGTTCCGCACGCTCAACTTGCTAAACGTCTCGACTGAGGCGCGACGGATTCCGAATAACTTTCTTACTTAATACACGCATTTGGGCTATTCGTTTGTAAGAGCTACGAACGAAAATGGAGTAACTATAAGAAACTAATGGAGTAGAGACCGGATTATGCTAAATATGCAAAATAAATTAAAGTTCTTAAAAATTAGAAATCGAAATATATTGCATAGCTCAGAATTCTCAGAATTCAATACGCAAGTGACGGGACTGGATGGACTTAACAAATCATGGGGGGGGGACCTAATTGTAATCGGGGGGTAATTGGGGTACCTAAGTGTTCTAAAAAATGTAGAAAATAGAAATAGCGTAGAAAAAATGGCGAAAATATTGATGATATTGCAATATATTATTTATTTTGTATTTAAATAAACATAGTCCTGACTTCATTTTAAGTTAAAGTATGTTAAGGGCTTCAGAAACTACGACGGACTCTTCGGGCTCTAGACCAGTATTCTAATATTCAAACGCGAAATAAGTATTTGTCCCGTAACGGAACTCAAAACAGCTGCTTATTAAAAAATCTGGGGTGTATAGAACTGTGCTTAAAAATTGCAAAAGGAGGTTTTACTAAATGCTTAATCTGTTCCTTCGTAGAGCGTCGTCTAATGTGCTTCCGGACTATTCCGGATGAACTTAGGAAATTCGGCCTTTCTTTACTCGACCGAACGTAATCTGTGAATAATATTGGAGCTATTTGAGTATTGGGCTGTAATTACAATTTAAATTTGATTAAATTTTTCATTATAAGGAAATTTGTTTTTTTTTCTGTTGAGAACAGACAATATTTTTATTTGGTATGATAAATTGTGATATTGTTAAAGATTGGAGGGACAATGCTTTTATGTATTACTATATACGTAACACATACTAACATAACAGCAAGACTGTATTCCCCGAAAAGGTAGGCAGAGATGCATTATTTTTATTGCGCCCAAATTTCGTCAATAGTATTTTTTCGTCCCACGTTATAGAGAACAGGCCTATAGCCGTTTTCTGGCTTATTTCCTGACTGCATGCAGCTACTGAGAATTATGCTCGACCCGGGATTCGAACTAGGGACCTCTGCATCGCACGGCATATACTTGTGCCGTAATCATTACGTGAGACTGATATATGCAAGGCAAAATTTGGGTGCAGAAATGCACCTCTGTCTACCTCTTTGGGGAATACAGGCGTGAGTTTATGTAAGTATGTATGTGAATTTAGTTATTGTTTAAAGTAATTTAAAATTGTTTTTGAGACCTGTAAAAAGCCTACTTCTTGCGCATCGAGACCAACCAGGTAGGTTCACTGAAAATCGTCCTATTAGCTGTTGAAAGCCTAAGTTCAAAGAACGTCCAATGTTCAAATATAAGGACTCGCCCCTAACTCCTCTACCCAACGTTAAAAAAACTTATTTTTTCTAATTTCAGCCAGTATTTACCCTCCGCCTCAGAGTTTCGTCAACAAACATATAATTTGTCTGTAGAAAACTTTTCTTCCCCCAACATTAAACACTGTAAATGAAAACTGCTGAAACCCTGAAACTTAAACAAATTACCCGAGTCCTGGGCGTGATACTTAGCGCGGTATTTCGGTGTTTGTTGCCTTCCAGCCTTATTTTGACCTCAAATTATAGGGGTCGGGGGCTTGGAGCCTGAAAGTACTGGATCGGAATGGATTCTGGTAATAATATTTGACGATTCAAAGATAGAGCTACATTAAAATTAATCATAGTCATCATCATCGTCAGCTCATATACGTCCCACTGCTGGGCACGGGCCTCCTTTACAATTGAGAGGGTTTAGGCCTTAGTCCACCTACAGGCTTAGTGCGGGTTGGCGGACTACACACCTATGAAAGTCCTAAGAACATTTAGATGTGCAGGCTTCATCACGATGTTTTCCTTCACCGTTAAATTACGTGATAATTCATTGTGAATACACACATAACTTCGAAAACCCAGACCTGTGTGCCTGGGGTTTCAACCCGCGACCGTCGAGATTCTCGACCGCGTGCCCAAACCTTGAGGCCATTACGACTTAAATCGCCCTAATATAATACATAATTACATACATGTACTTATTTCATTAATTTAATTTTATTATTTTTTCAATTATAAATTTAATGAAATATGAGTATAATATGAGTATACTGGTTAATGAGTGACGTATTATTTATTATTGTTTATTTAAAGGTTCACCGTAACAGGGTTTCATTTTCGTCTTAAGGCCATTTCGCTTCTGTTTCTAACCAATCCCGTCACAAAAACTGATATTAGATTATTTGATCAAAGTATAACGTGAGTGAAATTTGTAATTAATCTATGGTAAGGTTTGGACGTTTAGAATATAATATCTTAGGCCATTGATATTAAACAAGAAGAAGAAGAAAGGGTAGATTAATTGGGTGTCGATAAAATGTGTGACTGATAAATTTACCTATATTAAAGACAGGATTTCCTGACCAATAATAATAATAAATAATACATACATCCAACAGTCACATACATAATTCTGACCCCCATTAAGATAAAAGTCTTGTGTCGTGGGTATCAGAAACTACGAGAGACTTTTCGATCTCACAAACACCCAGACACAAATACTTGTGGATCACACAAACATTTATCTCGGTGCGGGCATTGAACTTGTGGCCTCTCGTTTCGCAAGCTGATATCTAGCCAACTGCACCACGGGGCTGTCATCCAATGACCAATAAATCGAAATATGTTTAAAAAATATCCATCATCATTTATTAAAGAACCATCCATGTTTTAAACATTCCGTGTCATGTAATTGGCGCTGTTGAAATTTTTCAACACCTATAAAACATCGCTTATATTTGCACAATGAATAATTTGGGGCTAAACAGTACAGTCGAGTGCTTTTTAATGCAATTTTATGAGCGTATAAAATGAATTGAAGGGCTTTTGGGTTCGTTTTGAACATTGTTTACTTAAAACGTTTGAATTTAATTTACGGAATGGAATTAAATTTATAGATTATCTCTATCTGACTAATCCAAAGAAATTGCAATACTATTTTTATTTTTAAAATAACAATTTGTTAGTTATGTATTTAAATACTTTAAAAGAAAAAAAAAGGAATTTTATTATTTCTTTTTATTGCCGTTAATATTTTCACAGGCTGGTCCGATTTTGACGGGGCCTTCACTAGTTGCTATCAAATTTATGAGGCGTATCTTTGGTCATTTTTATTCAAAGAGCTCCCGTATCAATTCTGTAATCTATTTTTCCACAAATAAAAATGTGATAGCAATGTTGACGTAATTGATATTTGGCAACAAGCGATCATTAATTTCAGGCGTTCGTGTAAAAAATACCCAGCGCCACTTGTTCATTAAAATATTTTAAAAAAAGTATCATTATTATCATCAGCCTATATACTTTCGACTGCTGGACTGAGAAAACCTACACACCTAAAAATTCTTAGGATTTTTTAAAAGTTGTGTATTGCGCTAACCCGCACTAGGCAAGCGTGATGGGCTATGCGCGAGATGGTCACCGAGAGGTTTTAGTCGGTATGCTGGCGTAGAATTTTGGTTAGGGACCCAACTAAGCTAAGCGGACAATTGTTCCGTGCGCCGAGTTGGAAGGCCGGAGACCCCGACATACCCCTTTCGGCCTCCCCCGAGGTACCGAACAGGGGAGCTTAAGGCGCTTTCCCCTCGTAAAAAAAAGCGTGATGGGCTAAAGCCTAAACCCTCTCAGTTGTAGAGGAGGCCCGTAACCAGCAGTGGGAAATATTGTGCTGATGATGATAGTTTACTTGTCTTTAGATACTTGTCAAGGAAGATTTTTTGTCACTCACGTAGTATTATGTTGTTGTTTTTTTTTTTCGTCTTTCTCTCATCTTTCTTTGATTTTATTATTTATTGATTTCCTAGTTATTCATTAGTACATTATATACTTATGTATATATATTATTATAATTTTATTCTTTTATATTTAGTATTAGTTCTTATTAGATGCATTTATTGTTATTATTTTTAAGTTATTGCGTACATCATTACTTTACAATTTATTTACTAAAGATATGACCACCCACTCTATGTTTCTGATCTCTCCAGTCCATCTAACGGTTGCCTGGAAGAAATCGCCGAGAGCGATAAGGCCGCCATTTGTGAAACTACGATATTAAGTTGTGACCAGTAAACAATGTTGTTTCTATTTTATGGTGTACAATAAAGCATACATACATACATAAACTCACGCCTGTATTCCCCGAAGGGGTAGGCAGAGGTGCATTTCTGCACCCACATTTCGCCAGGTATGTATCAGTCCCACGTAATAGGGGGCGAGCCTATTGCCGTTTTTCGGGCACAATTCCAGACTCCGTGCTGCTACTGAGAATTTCCTAATGGAAAAAACCCAATAACACTTTGCCCGACCCGGGAATCGAACCCAGGACCTCTAGATCGCTCGGCACATACTTGTACCACGAGACCACGAGGCAGTCAAATAAATAAAGCATAATAAATAAAATAGTTTCTCTAATAACTTGGCAACAGATTAAGTAAGTATGCTAAGTTGCATATTAAAGCTACGATAATATAAAACGATGCGTTGTGGAGTTTTCCCCTTAACGTTTCTTGGTGACGGTACATACTGCTGTGTAATTACTTGCGTCGCGCACGATAGAGCACGCGGGAAGACGTTACTCAATGTTTGGGACTCCACTTTGGATAGCACGTGCAATAGCGTGCCAAGAAAATTATACTACCCTCTTTACCAATGGCGGTATTTCCATAGAAGCCCAAAAACCCCAGTTTGAATTACAGAATACCGAATAATAATCTTTAAATCTTTATTTAACAAAAGAAATTTGACATTGAAGAAAATATCCTGACCTCACAATAAACAATTATAAACAAGACATTACAGTATTAACGTGTAACGCTTTTGGGCTTCTATGGAAGTACCGCCACTGCGTTTTGCTATTGTTATCATCAGCCGAAAGACGTCTACTACTGCTGATTTTGCCCATAGATTTTCAAGTCTGCATCGAGCGACGTCCAGCGACCTTTATCAAGTTGTTTGTCCATCTACAATAAATAAATATATTATACTTAACAGTACTTAACATAATTCTGATCCCAGAAACTACGAGAGAATTTTCGTTTTCATAAACACCCAGAACCAAGACAAAAGTCTTGTCCCAGTGCAGTGATCGAACCCACGACCTCGATGAGGATCTAACCAATTGCGTCATGGGGCCTATCTGCGTTAAATCTACTTTTATACTTGTTGATTAGTACTAGCGTCCGAGAAAGGAATGTGACGTAACCTTTTCAAAACTTGAACACTTGCTACCTAAATGCCCGATACAATATGGAATCAAGACTAACCCTATTTCTTCTGTTATAACAAATAGCACGAGACAGATGTAAATATACTTCAACAAAAGTATCATCCGACTTTATCACAATGAGAAACATCCAGGAATATTTCACAGTTATTTTGTTCGTTACAATTAAACACAAAGTTTTGTAATCTTGCCTCACTATGACATAAAGTTGGCTGAGCCTCGCAACAGGCAGCGGGACGGCAAGATAACAGCGTGCGCAAGAATTAATTAGCCAACTAAAAACTTGACTCGTTTCGCTTAAACACATCCGAGTACAAGGTTGCTATGAGCGTTCAACTTTCAGATGGTATCTAAAAAGTTCAGAAGCGATTTTGTTGTAGAATTGGGTGATTTATTATGAAAAATATTACACATACATATTAAGATTGATTATGGTGCTGTGATAATTTGTATCAGGATATGTATGCATCTGGGCTGGGCTTAGAATATTTTAAAGAGTTTGGTTTGGGCGAATAGCCTCTAAATATGTGAAGAATTTTATTTATATGACTGACCGGGAGTTCGACGTCAAAACACGACGTCAATGGTCATCGTCACTCTTGCGAAGCGTCGCGTCTATGACAGCGGAGCGGCCATCTTGTTTCGAGTCATTCGAACGAGAGGGCCTTCGCGCACCGTATTTGCGACAAATCGCTTTTAATCAGAAGTTAATAAGGTTACATACATAATGTAACTTTATTAACTTCTGATTAAATAAAGCGGCTATAGGCTCGCCCCCTATTACGCGGGACTGATACATGAAGTCGTGATGGCCTCGAGGTTTGGGCACGCGGTCGAGAATCTCGACGGTCGCGGGTTCAAACCCCAGGCACACACCTCTGACTTTTCGAAGTTATGTGTGTATTCACAATGAATTATCACGTACTTTAACGGTGAAGGAAAACATCGTGATGAAACCTGCACACCTAAAAGTTCTTAGAAATTTATTAGGTGTGTAGTCTGCCAACCCGCACTAGGCCAGCGTGGTGGACTAAGGCCTAAACCCTCTCAATGGTAGAGGAGGCCCGTGCCCAGCAGTGGGACGTATTTGCGCTGATGATGATACATACCTGGCGAAATGTGGGTGCAGAAATGCACCTCTGCCTACCCCTTCAGGGAATACAGGCGTGCGTTTATGTATGTATGTTAATAAAGTTGATTGTTTACCTAATTCGAATTACATGTAAAAGTAAAGCTTGTTCTCTGTCAATTGAAACTGATTTGTAACAAAAATAATATTAATCATTTGGCTCTGATTCCCGAAGACGCCTACGCTGTCAAAGATCATTTGTAAATTGTTATAATATTGCCCTCGACATTATTGCTGCCATTGCATTTAGATAACTCATTGTTATTTAGGACAGAATTTTGCGACTAAGCATCCATATTTTTCCATTGCCTTGACCATCATCATCAGTAAACCTAAGGATTCTCTACCTAGAGTTACTCAAGAATTCATAATCCAAAATTCAATTACAAAATTCCACTTAAAGGTCATTTATTATGTAATGTATATGATAAAAATGTTAAATACACCCAACAGTTACTTACATAGATTTGACCCCATACTTTGATACGAGTCTTTTCTCGTCAGTCGGTACAAGTATGTGCCGTGCGATCTAGAGGTCCTGGGTTCGATTCCCGGGTCGGGCAAAGTGTTATTGGGTTTTTCCATTAGGAAATTCTCGGTAACAGCACGGAGTCTGGAAATGTGCCCGAAAAACGGCAATAGGCTCGCCTCCTCTTACGTGGGACTGATACATACTTGGCGAAATGTGGGTGCAGAAATGCACCTCTGCCTACCCCTTCGGGGAATACAGGCGTGAGTTTATGTACACTACCGACAAAAAGTTTGGAAGCACTTTTAATACTCTCAATTACTTTAGAAATAATATAAGATATAGTATTATTTAATTAAGAGTGACTAGGTACTTAATTAAAACAACAATTAAACTATGAAACAAAACCATATTCTTATTACTAAAATAATATTATATTTTATTACAACATCGATAATTTTTTATATTATCAATTTGCTATTTGTCTTTACATAAATTATAAGTGCTTCCAAACTTTTTGTCGGTAGTGTATGTATGTATCAGAAACTACGAGAGACTACAGTTTCACAAACACCCAGACCCGGATCAAATATTTATGGATCACACAAACCCGCGGTCTCAACACAGTCCCAAATATGTGGGTATTTTTTGTTACAATTCGCCATTGTAATTAAAATTCTATAAAGACGTCTGCTAAAAATCAACATAACCCTTTTAATCTCCTAAAAGGGTGTGATGTAAACAAAATTTTGCGATTCATCCCGCGGCGAGGGTAGGGGAAATATTTCGCCCGTAATTAGCTTAACAAATTAAACAGGCCGGAGTTAAGGGTAGCCTCATAGCTTGTTACGTGTTTTTTACATCGTTTGGGTAGCTTTTCACCCGAGTTTCAGAAGAGTTATTTAACTCATATTTTCTGCGTTTGAAGTTTTGTTAGAGGAAATTGGTTGGTCGTTTAGGAACATGAGCCGCTGAAAAAGAAAATATATTGTTTTTAAATTACTTTTTTTAGATTGATACGTAGAATTACAACTCCTCTGGTGATAAATATTAAGATGGAAAATAGAAAGTTGTTAGGTGATAAGCAATCCCCTTGATCTCATTAGATACAATTTTATAGGCTTGCTTATAACTGATTAAGAAGTGCGACATATTTGTTTGGGTTACTTTGATAAATTACACTGCACAACAAAATTGAAACTTTTGTATGATGATTGACTTTTATCACTTGATCTTTACTAATTTGACGTCGCTGATTCTAGATATACTCTCAGTTTTTTTGTAACAGCTCTAGTTTACGAATTATAGCTATCACATAAAAATCAACTTATTACCGTGTTACTTTGCTCATAATTTCTAACTTATTAAGTTTTCTTAATATAATTTGATATGGTTTCGTCAAGACGAGTTTGTGTGAATGATCCAAATCATTGTTGTTTCATTTGCGGAGAATATAGTTCAAAGAATTCCGTTTGAATGTGAAAACGTTCATAATTGAGGCTTTCAAAAATTACTTTGGACACCCCCTAGAAATGAACAACAACCCTTGGATTCCGCAAAAGGCATGCAAAACGTGTGTTGAGTCTCTACGTCTGTGAAAAGATAAGAAAAGGAATAGATTGAACCAGTGGCGGTACTTCCATAGAAGCCCAAAAGTCTTAAACGTTAATTGTGTAATGTCTAGTTTATATTTGCTTATTATGGGGTCTTTATTTAATAAATTGCTTTAATTAAATAAAGATTTGAAGCTTAAAAATTATTATTTTGTTTTTTAAAAGGTAAATTGGGCTTTTGGGCTTCTATGGAAGTACCGCCACTGGATTGAACCGCTATGATGAGGAAAGGTCCCGTGAACCACGAGAATAACTAATATTTTTGCATGGTAAACATAACTGGTATTAACCGTAAAAATCGAGCCAAACGGGAATATCCGTTTATACGGTCCGCACATAGACGTGTTTTGAGTCCTACTAGTTTACCTGAGCCTTACCCGGTCCTTCTCAGGAAAACTCTATGGATTTTGAGGCGAAAACTGACAATTTTATCAAAAAAGTTTCCAAAACTGAGTGCAGCGAAGATAAAAGCGGGTATTTTTGACAGGCCACAAATAAGATTGTTAATACAAGACGCCAATTTTATGTAGACTATGACAAATAGTGAGAAAAACGCATGGAATGAGTTTGTTTGGTTATAATAGTTTTTTTTGAGAAATAAAAAAAGTTCGAACTTTTCTCAACACGTACAAGAACTAATGCATCACTTTTCAAGGCTCGGATGTAACATGAGCATCAAGTTACACTTCCTCCACAACCTAGCCCATTTTCAGCCTATTTTCCTGCCAATCTTGCTGATCTCAGTGAAGAACAAGGCGAGCGATTACACCAGGATATTTACACTATGGAGGAGAGGTATCGGGGGTACTGGAATGAACATATGATGGCTGATTATTGTTGGAGCATTCAAAATAGTACTCATAATACATCCCACTCTAGAAAATCCAAAATAAGCAAATATTATTCACAATTAATATATTTAATAAATTTCTTAACCTTAAACTATGAGCATTTTCAATGAAAAACCCTGTCACTTCATAACTCCAAAACTAGAGCTGCTACATAAAAACGGCATATATTTTTGAAATCAGCGTGGAATAACTCTTCAGATTCATGTAAAAAACCTCATGCAACAGACATGCTGTTTTCCAGTGTTATTAATTCGACTATTATACTATAGCGACTATCTATATGTATTTTATGTAAATATGTTTATGTAGTGATGGCCTCGAGGCTTAGGTGCGCGTTTGTGAATCTCGGCGGTCGCGGGTTCAAACTCCAGGCACACACCTCTTACTTTTCGAAGTTATGTATGTATTCACAATAAATTATCACTAACTTTAACGGTGAAGGAAAACATCGTGAGAAACCTGCACACCTTAAAATTTATTAGGAATTTCTTAAGAGTGTAGTCCGCCAACCCGTATTAGGCGTAGTGGACTAAGGCCTAAACCCTCTCAATGGTAGAGGCGGCCGTGCCTAACCGTGTGACGTATAACATGACCTGATGATGATGATGTTTAGCTAATGGTTCGTAGTTTCCATATATGAATATTTTAATTTTTTTTTTGTTTATTGCATCACAAATATTTATGCACCTATTCGTTTATCTTTGCATCGCCCTAAGGTTTACTTTAAGATAATGTCTTAGGTATAAAATCCGCCTTTATACTTTGTATATAACGCATAAAAAATAAATAAATGTAAGTGGAATGAAACACAATAGTATTGATTCACGACGATTTTCTGTGAGACAGTTATTCTACCATAGTCGACCCAGCGCTAACACTTTTACAAATAGTGGATACTTTGTTTCAGGATTATAGACTTCTTTTCTGTATATAATATTATTAAAAGAGAAGATTTTATATGTACAAGTATGTGCCGTGCGGCCTGTCTTGTCCTGGTTTCGATTCCTGGGTCGGGTGAAGTGTTATTTGGTTTTTCCATTAGTAAATTCTCAGTAGCAGCACGGAGTCTGGAAATGTGCCCGAAAAACGGCAATAGGCTCGCCCCCTATTACGTGGGACTGATACATACCTACACATAAATGTGTGTGCAGAAATGCACCTCTGCCTACCCGCTCGGGGAATACAGGCGTGAGGTTATGTGTGAATGTAGAAGATCTTATTTAAAAAATGAATTGTGCCATGGTGAAGCAGGGTGTAACCGCTAGTAATAAATATAGCAGCTGTCAGTAGGATATTATACTATCAAAGAAAAGTCCAAGCTATGCAACTTTAGATTAATACAAAGTTCTGCGGAAACCTTACAGCATAGCTTTGCAGGAAACTTTTTATTAATACCGTATCTGGTAAGGCAGGAATTCTTAAGTAATATCGTAAATTAGTACCTACGTAATAAAAATAATTTCATAGCTTTTTAAATATATGATAAACATTTAAAAGGCCAACCAGCCCTAGTACAGCGTGGTGGACTAAGGCCTAAGCCATCTCAATTGTAAATAAGGCCCGTGCCCAGCAGTGGGACGTATATAGGCTGATGATGATGATGATTTGAAAAAAAGTCTTAATGGGTTTTTCCATTAAGAAAATTTCAGTAGCACCACGGAATTGAAATTAAAATAGAGAGAAAAATTTGCCTCGTTTATCCTATGGCACAAGAGTGCAGACCGTGCAATTCGGGGTGAGATTCTCTCATCAGGTATAGCGTGTTTGTGTTCCTTTACAAAATTTTAGGCAGCAGTAGAGTCTGGGCAAGTTAAGATGAACTTAAATCGCATGTGTTTTTCACCATATTATTTATGTCCCTAATGTTTTATCTATCTATTAACTCCGCCTTTATACATAATTGTATGAATGGCAAAAAAAAACAAAGATGACAAGTCGATGTTGCAGATAAGCCTTTGCCTACCCCTTCAAGGATACGGACGTATGAATGTATGCGCAAAAGTGATAAAAATATCATAAGTATACTACCATGTACAGTAAAATGTATAAGATATTACCGTACTTGATTAAAATTATATTTTATTCATGGATTCAAGTTCTCCTATAACAACTAAGAGTTTAATTAAATCATCAAGAACAATGGTTCTTGAAGAATAATCTCATCACTTGTGTATGACTGTGGTCTTCCATCCATTTGGATTATATCATATCATAGTAAATAAATAAATACACCCAAAAGTCACATACATAGTTCTGGCCCCACATTAAGATACGAATCTTATGTCGTGGGTATCGAACCCGCGACCTCTCGTTTCGCAAGCTGATGTCTAGCCAACTGCGCCACGGGGCTGTCGAATTTCATAGTGTTCATAGAGGCCACGTAGCGGAAAGCGCAGCGTAGGACGTCCACCCGCAAGGTGGTCAGACGACCTGGTAAATGTCGCGGGACGTCGGTGGATGCATGCTGCCTCCAACAGGTCACTTTGGAAATCATTGGACCTCCCCCAATGATATGTTTAGCAGTGGACGTCCTTTGGCTGATGGATGAGGATGGATAGTCTTCTTATAATTTGTTTAACATCTGCCTTTGACTTGGTCTGGACTATCAGCTAAAATCTACAAATTACAAATAAGTGAAAAGATAGAAATGAAACGTTTGAAATCATAAGCATTTTATGAATATCTTTTTTAATTTCGTGTTAGAATTATGCTCAAGAATTATAACTGTCTCGTTGTTTCCGATTTTGTTCGATGTTGAATTTTTAAAGTGAAAACTTCTTTAGCATTGTTGTGATTTAAAAGTCGATGAAACGAAAAAGCGCCAGTAAAAAGACACAAAAACATTTTAGCAAAGGTGTCATTAAATACTTGGACACTATATAATATCTATTGTAACGAGCGCAGCCATAATTTTGTTATTTTCATTGATGCCCTAGTCAGGTAAAGTTTTATATGGTACTTTCATTAAGAAATTCTCAGCAGCAGCACATAGACTGAGAATGTATCCGAAAAACAGCGATATGTTCGCCCCCTACTACGTGGGACTTTAAAATACAGTTGGCGAAAAATAGTCTTATGAATGCTTTCCTAGTCCTACCGCTTCGGGTTACAGGCGTAGTTGTACACGTGTATGTAAATTCTTCTACTTAAAACTAACAAAATAATATATCACATACATACATAAATTCAGCGAAGGGGTAGGCAGAGGTGCATTTCTGCACCCACTTTTCGCCAAGTATGTGTCCCACGTAATAGGGGAAAGTTTTAGCCGTTTTACGAGCACCGTTGCAGATTCGTGTGGTTAGTGATTAGGTGTGTAGTCCTGCAACCCGCACTAGGCCAGCGTGGTGGACTGAGGCCTAAACCCTCTCAGTTATAGAAGAGGCCCGTGCCCAGCAGTGGGACGTATGTAAATGGCTGATGATGACATTACTGTATGTCTTAAAACGAATCGTGTTCGCTTGATCAAATCAAAACAAGAATGAACTATAGAGTATAGACAATAGGAGCTGTGTTACGCAAACACTCTCAGTCAGAGGGAATTTGAGATCACAGCGCTCTGTCCAATGCAACTTGTGTTGACCGAAACTACGAACCTTCGGCGAAATGTACCTAACGTCTGTGACGGGCCTTCGGATGCGATGTTAAGATATTATTTGAAAATAAATAATGTGCAATTTTGCCTTCAAATACACGTTGTTTCACAGACGTAAGTACTAAACCCATAATCTGTATAGATAGTGTCTCAAGCTTTTAAGAATATACGTAGATAAGTACCTACACGCCAAATCATCATCATCAGCCCATATACGTCCCATTGCTGAGCACGGGCCTCCTTTACAACTTAAAGAAAAAAAAATTCTAATTACGCCAAATAATTAGAATATTTTTTTTCCTTTAAGTTTATGGTTCCAGATAAAATTATAGCAAGATTGAAAACTGGTAAAACTAAATGAAAGCTTTTTTTGTCCCTATCCCACCACATACCCGCCACTGTAACTCCTGTGCTCCAGGATCAACAGCGGCACGGACAGTATTGACGCCGAGCAATGAAGCTCAGCGGATCTAAGGGAACCTAATTTGTCATGATCCCGCAACGAAATTAATCTGAAATAATGTACAGGAGGAGTTGAAAAACAAAGAGTGGTCCACTTCCCTCCACAGCAAAGCGGGAGACAAAATATTGAATTATGAGGTTTCACTCTTACGTAAAAAATAATATTACAATTGGTGAAATTAGACGCAATTAATGCACTACGGGTAAATAGTCATATAATAAATAGCCCCGTGGCGCAGTTGGCTAGATACCAGCTTGCGAAACGAAAGGCCGCGGGTTCGATCCCCGCACCGAGACAAATGTTTGTGCGATCCACAAGTATTTGTTTCGGGTCTGGGTGTTTGTGAGACCGAAAAGTCTCTCGTAGTTTCTGATACCCACGACACAAGACTATTATCTTAGTGTGGGGTCAGAACTATGTATGTGACTGTTGGGTGGATTTATTTAATGAATAAATAAATGGAACGTAAAGCGTGAGCTGTTAAAATAGCTTCCACGGCACGGCCAAAACGCTGAAAAGCACGGAAATTCTTCCTAGATTCAACGAGGCTGTATAATAAACAAATCATCATCATCATCAGCCCAAATACGTCCCACTGCTGGGCGCGGGCCACCTCTACAACTGAGAGGGTTTAGGCCTTAGTCCACCACGCTGGCCTAGTGCGGGTTGGAGGACTACACACCTAAGAAATTCCTAAGAACTTTTTAGGTGTGCAGGTTTTGTCACGATGTTTTTCTTCACCGTTAAAGCAAGTGATAATTCATTGTGAATACACACATAACTTCGAAAAGTCAGAGGTGTGTGCCTGGGGTTTGAACCTGCGACCGCCGAAATTCTCGACCGCGCACCTAAACCTCGAGGCCATCACTGCTATCATCAACAAATAAAAGCTTGTAAAAAGGAACTATATTGTCCAAATATTTGTGCCGTAAAACCTCATTCTCCTTGCGTTTACTTACCGCAACCAACGTGAAACCGTTTTGGCACCTCGGATATCCAACATTCCAAGAAGTGGACGCTTTTAGTGTTTCACTAAAATAAATCGCTGGATTTTTAGAAGTTGATTTATAGAAGCGCTGTGGGTCGTAACATATTTTATAAAGCCATTACTGAACATGTGTTGTTGATGTTAAGAGTTGAGATTTATAATGTCGTTTCGTTGTATGTTGAGTTTTGGAGTTTCTGAATACCTTCAACTGAGTTTTTTTAGGAAAATGTGTTGATAGGTACTTAAGTCGTGATGGCCTCGAGGTTTGGGCACGCGGCCGAGAATCTCGACGGTCGCGGGTTCAAACCCCAGGCACACACCTCTGACTTTCCGAAGTTATGTGTGTATTCACAAATAATTATCACGTACTTTAACGGTGAAGGAAAACATCGTGATGAAACCTGCACACCTAAAAGTTCTTAGGAATTTCTTAGGTGTGTAGTCCGCCAACCCGCACTAGGCCAGCGTGGTGGACTAAGGCCTAAACCCTCTCAGATGTAGAGGAGGCCTGTGCCCTGCAGTGGGACGTATATGGGCTGATGATGATGATGATGATGAGGTACTTTTTTAAATACACATAAATACCTGAAGGGGTAGTTCTGTTTTAAGATCTCAGTAATAGTAAGTTTTACATCGGCATATTTATACACAAAGAGAATTTTAAAATTTCCTTCTTCAAGCCTACGAGTATAATGCGTGTAACGTACTCGTATCTTTAGTTCCTCTGTTTAATTAGTACAGCGGTCTTGTCTTGAGATTTAGAGGTTCTGAATGCGATTTCCGGATATGGCAAAGTGATATTGGGGTTTTTATTAGGAAAATCTAATAAGAAACACAGTATCTTGAACAGTGGCGGTAGTTCCATAGAAGCCCAAAAGCGTTACACGTAAATTGTGTAATGTCTAGTTTATAATTAATGTTTTTGTGGGGTCAGTATATTCTCATTTACATGTCAAATTGCTTCTGTTAAGTAAAGATTTAAAGCTTATAGATATTCGGGAATTTTGTAAGCCAAGCTGGCTTTTAGGCTTCTATGGAAGTACCGCCACTGGTACATACCTTTGAAAGCTCTGTTTTAAGACCTAAGTAATAGTGAGTTTTACACAGGCAAATCCACTTTTAAACATAATTTTAAGTTTTTCTGCTACAAGCTTATTAAAATGCTTAATAACGTATCTTTAGTTCCTCTGTTTAATAGTCCAGCGGTCTTGTATTGCAATCTAGATGTTCCAAATGCAATTTCCTGATATGTTAAAGTGTTATTGGGTTTTTTTTATGATAAAAATCTCAGGAGAAACACAGTATCTTGAAACCAGTGGCGGTACTTCCATAGAAGCCCAAAAGCGTTACACGCTTATTGTTAATGTCTACTTTATAATTGTTTGCCGTGAGTTTATGTGATGTTATGTGATGCTTGTGTGTGTGGATTTATGTATAGTGTAAGTCAGTGGCGGTATTTCCGTAGAAGCCCAAAAGCCCCCCATCATCATCATCATCATCATCATCATCAGCCCATATACGTCCCACTGCTTGGCACGGGCCTCCTCTACCATTGAGAGGGTTTAGGCCTTAGTCAATGACGCTGGCCTAGTGCGGGTTGGCCCCATGCCTTGCAAAATTCCCAATTATAATTTATAAGCTTTAAATCTTTATTTATATTTATCTTTATTTATATGAAAATATCCTGACTCCACAATAAACAATTATGAACTAGACATAACAAAATTAACGTGTAACGCTTTTGGGCTTCTATCGAAGTACCGCCACTGGTGTAAGTGTGTGTATGTATTAATAAACATAATCATATCAAGAACAGAAATGATAGCGTACACTGAACATAATTTAATCCATGTGGATGGGTGGCTACATCTCTGCATGCAAATGGTTAGTAACTAACTCGTGCAACTCATATTTGCATAATCACCGGATGAAATGTAAATATTGAATCGAGTTTTTCCCTTCGTACAGCGAAACTTTTGTGTGTTCGACGCCGTATTTACTCAAATCGACTTCAAAATTCATATGGGAATACTCGTTTCAGAATCATACGGTCGAGTTTCGCTTTAGATCCCACTATTCTAAATTTAAATTTGGATGTTCTGAGATGTGATATTAACAACTTATATACAGAATCATCATCATCATCATCATCAGCCCATACGTCCTACTGCTGGGCACCGGCCTCCCCTACAAATGAGAGGGTTTAGGCCTTAGTCCACCACGCTGGCTTAGTGAGGGTTGGCGGACTACACACCTAAAGAATTCCTAAAGTACGTGATCATTATTTGTGAATACACTCATAACTTCGAAAAATCAGAGGTGTTTGAATCCGCGACCGTCGAGATTCTCGACCCGCTCGAGGCCATCACGACTTTTATATACAGAATATCTGAACTGAATGCTGTATTTAGATTTTCTGAGAAATGTTGAGTTTTAAACTCATACAAATTGGAAAGAGGGTTTTTTCTTTTTAATTTCGGTTTCTTGACTACCTGTATATCAGGCCATATACGTCCTGCTGGATTAGAACGTCCACTTTATCTAATAAGGGATAACTTTGATCTACCACGCTGGTCCAGTGCGCGTTATAGCAGAAATTACAGCTAAGTAATCTCAGGTGACGCAATCTTAGACGTGTCGGTATTTTTTCGATGTTTTCCTTAATCGCTCAATCAGGTGATAATTCATTGTAAATACTTATAACTGTTAGTATATTATATAATCTGCACTGTAATTAGCGTTTATAGTCTGTGCCCCGACGCTTCCTTCCTACTCTATGAAATGGAGTAGTGTACTGGTTTATTGTATCATATAAGAATAAAGTCTTTTACAAATGGTTTGCATGTTTCCTTTCTGCGCTCGTATCAATATCCTAACAATAACTGGAAAAGTCAGAGTCTGTACCTGAGATTTGAATTCGCTACCTCCGAGTTTTTTCTCTCTACCTCCTCATCCTTAAGGCTTTCCGCATAATCCGATGATTTTAGGTTTGGAGATAAATATCTCCTTGTATCAGAACGTTGCCTTTTATAATTATAATATATAGCTGTGCCCGCGACGTCGTCCGCGCGGAAAATTTATTTTTAATTATTTTTAATAAGAAAATTAATACACTTAAAGTAGCCTAAGTTACTCCTTAACATCTGGTGGCTCACTTGCTCGTTTGCCTCCTTTCCCATACAAAATAAATAAATATTAAATTGCGTCCGTCTAGCTAGGTCGAGATTACAGTATTTATATCAATCTACACAAAGACATACCGTTAACATTAAATTCTGTGCATTTTGTTAAATTAATGCAAAGTTGCAGATTTCCCGAGTTGAATGGATGCCCGCAGCGAAATCAGTTCGTTTGTGTTCAGTTTGTACACAGCAGTCTTAGAAGACTTCAGTTGCTAACTTTAATCTAAATGAGGTTTCTAGTACAACAATTTAACCGGTGCAAGATGTGAAGTTTGATAAAAAAGGTTTGACAAACTTTTTAAAACTAATTAAAGATTACACGGATATTAAATTTGTATAATTATGATAGCTAAATACGCCCAACGATCACACATACAGGTCATTACAAACCTGCCTTAGTTTCCGATCATGGTCTGAATACACCCTGTATAAAGAATGAACCCGACACGTACATGCATATATAAAGTACTTACTACTCAATATGAGTACAGTATCGATATTTATTTATTTATATACTTTTTAGTACACTATACAATAATTTATACTACATGATTGAAAACAATGAAGACAATAAGTATAGGCACAATAGGCGGTCTTATCGCTAGCTGCGATCTCTTCCAGACAACCTACGGGACCGGAATGAAAGGTTGTAGTTCAGGCAGTTGTCTTCAGAAATAGAAAAAAAATAAATAAAGAAATAACCAAATATATATATATAAATAACATACATATAAATAAACATACATAAATATATAAAGATCATATAGTAAGATAACATTTAATAGAAGATCTTATACGAGTATCAGTAAAGTTTCCATTAGTAGTTTGCATGAATTAAAACAATACTATTAATAAATGTATATAAATACTAAATACATACATACATATATATACAAATTTACCAAAACAAATATAAAGTTAAGAATAGTGAGCTCTGAGAAGTTTTTTAAAAGTGGAAAGTGTTTTAGCCTTTCGAATTGTCAGCGGCAATTCATTCCACAAACGTGCAGCATGGACTGTAAATGAATTACTAAGAAATGTGGTGCTATGCTTAGGAATTTCAAGCGTCAGATTTTCTGAAGACCTAAGAGGTCGTGCATGTGTATCGCTAAGAAATCGGAACCTATCTTTAAGATAACGGGGAGCAGAGGGATTGAATAAAATTTGAAAGAGGAGCAGAAGAATACGAGTATTTCGGCGAAAGCGTATAGATACCCACTTGAGTTTAACACGAAATTCAGAGACGTGGTCATATTTGCGGAGACCAAATATGAACCGTATACAAAAATTCTGAAGTCGCTCAAGTTTTTCAAATTGGGCTTCGGTGAGATCAAGATAGCTAGCATCACCATAATCAAGGATAGGAAAAAGAAGGGACTGAACCAGCGCAATCTTTGTGGGAATGGGTAGAAAATTCCGCAACCTACGAAGCGACCCCGCAGCAGCGAACAATTTGCGACTAACTACTTGCAATTGCGGACCCCAGGATAAGTGTCTGTCAAAATATATTCCTAGGTTCTTTACTTTGTCGCTGTACGGAATCACGCATCCATTAAGCACAATTTGCGGTAGAGGGACCAAGTCAACCTTGGCAATCAACCTGGAGCTGCCAACAACAATGACTTGGGTTTTCGAGGGATTGACTTTAAGCCCGTGCGAATCACTCCATTCACATATACGCGCAAGATCCTTGTTAATCGAAGCAATAGCCTCCGTCACCCTGTCTATCGGAGCATGGTAATAAATTTGCAAGTCATCTGCATATAGATGGTAGGAAGAAATAAGATTATCAGAGATAGAGTTAATAAATAACGCGAAGAGCAAAGGAGATAAAACGCCGCCCTGAGGGACACCAGCAAATGTATTCCGCCAAGAGGAGACAGCATTATCTATTCGTATACGTTGCTGACGCCCCATCAGGTAACTTCGAAACCAGTCAATTACTGTTGGAGATATGTTAATAGAGCTCAGCGTACTCAGTAAAACATCGAAGTCAACTGTGTTAAAAGCGTTGCTAAAATCTAGTAACGCGAGTACCGTTACCTTAGAATTCTCCATAGCCGCTCGGATATCATCTGTGACGTGAACCAGCGCAGAGGTGGTGCTGTGTCCTCGACGAAACCCAGATTGAAAAGGATTGAGGAGATTATTGACATCAACAAAAGAGCTAAGCTGAGAATGGATGAGATTTTCAAAAACCTTAGATAGGAAGGGTAGGATGGAAATAGGACGATATTCGGTAAAAGATTTTGGATTGGGTCGTTTGGGAAGAGGAATAACTTCAGCTTCTTTCCAAAGGGATGGGAAGACGGAATTAATGATAGAGTAGTTGAGGATGTGACAGACGATAGGAAGAATTTCATCGAGGATGGGCACCACCATGTTGCGACTGATGCTGTCAACTCCAACAGCATTGGAAGAAATCGACAAGATGCTCTTTTTAACATCACAATCAGTAAATTGACTAAAAACAAATTGAGGATAATTAGGGGTTGGAATAGAAGAAAGATCATTTATAGTTCTATGTTTAATAGCACTGTTGAAGAGCGGCACATCAGTGAAGTGTATATTTAGAGAGTTAATGTCTAAATGATTAGGAATAGAATTCGGACTGGATTTTCCAACTCCCATAGATCGAAGAAATTTCCAGACTTTGGCTGGATCACCATTTTCTACAGAAACATGAACATGACGGCGTTGGGCATTCCTACACATCTTGTTGCAGTGATTACGGATTGCTACGTACCGATCCCAATTAAGCGGAGTAGGTCGACGTTTAAATTTTGATTTAGCAGCAGCTTTTTTCGACATGACCGTTTTTATCTCATCAGTAAGCCAAGGTGACGGGAAGTGCTTTATCTTAACTGGTCGAACTGGAGCATGTACATCATACAAGTTACTTAACTTGCGTGTGAATATTTCGACCTTTTCGTCAATAGAATTCGATGTAAGCAAGGGCGCCCAGTCAATGTTGCTGGCATCCTCTCGAAGTCTCGCAAGATTAATGTCCCGAAAAGAGCGCTGCATCAGAACCTTATTTCTCACCTTAGGAAGACGAAGTTTGTATGAGAGATAAAGCAGATCGTGGTAAGAGAAAGCGTCAGCTGAGCATTGCCCATGGCTTACGATAGGCTTACGACAGTTACTTTCTATTCGATATCGTGTCCCTACCACAGTGTTACCAACTCCCAAAAATATTTACCCCTAAATGTAAAGTCAAAAACCCCTAAAATCGCCACAAATATTTGAAAACCCCCTAAAAAAACAACTTTTTTTGTGTCACACATTCTTGTTAGGCATTCCAATTCTAATTTTCTTAGCTATGAGCATTACGAATTAGAAAAATTTGGATGTGAGCACGGCGCGTAAAGCCGAGGTCGTAGGTTCGAATCTCACTCGTATCATAATTTTCGACTGTTTGCATTTTTATAATAATTATCTAAATAACATTTTGTAAAAAAAAACATTATATTCTGCAATATTGTTTAATAGTCTTTATTTATAAATTATTTCATACGTATAATATTAAATTTTATTCTGGTTGCGACTATTTAAAATCATACATGTTGACATTAAAGAAACTTAGCATTGAGGGGATGGAATAATCCCTAAAAAAACCCCTAAAAATATAAAGCCCCTAAAAAATCCCAGTCCACATTTTTCCCCCCAAATTTAGGGGGAAAACCCCCAAGTTGGGAACACTGTCCTACCAATACCTAAAGTCGCATCTAGGACTCTAGAACTCCTAGATCGCACAGTACACTCCCGAGTCCCGACCGTACCGCGAGACCGCAGCTTAACATATTCTTAATTTGGAATAAGTTATTATTTAACCCCCTAAGGGATCTCCAAAAATAATATTAGACGTGAAGTCTAGGCTTACTTAGATTCGATTAAGTTCAGGTTCAGTTAAGTTGAGTTAAGGCGCATACTATTTATATTAACGACGGAGAATCTTGACATCGCGATTCAGGATTCGCCACGAAACTGTGCAACGCCATCTCGTGAAATAAAATGAAACTACAGTAAGAGTTGAACGTTAAGAAAAAATATAAAAAAATGAAATTAGTAAGGATTGGTGTCGTGGGACACCAGGTAGGAACGAAGGTCCTTCGGAGAATTATTTATAACATGTATATATATATTTATAGACCAGTGCCAATAATTTTTGAAACAAAATAAAATTACAGTAGAATGAAACGTATTGGAAAAGGAAGCAAATATAACAAAAATTAAAGGAAAAATAAATTACGGGCGATCTGAGGTCGGGAAGGGGTGAGGGGGGTGGTTTTAAGGGGTAAAAACGGTTTATCTCGATTTCCGGCAAAACTACAAGTCCTATGGAAAAAAGTTATATCGCAAAGTTGTAGATAATAAAAAGATCTACAAGTTTTGTTTTCACACTTTTTCCATATAACCTCAAAATTTATGTGAAAAATTCAAATAACTACGTTTTCGGTTTTTAATTTTTATCTTTTACAAAAATAATTTGATTTCCACGAAATTTGGTGAAAACTTACCTTTTCATGTACCAAACACACTGTAATTTATTTGATTTGAAATATTTATTTTTCACCTTATTTTGACTTAATATCGTAAAAACCACCCTCATTTTCAATCGAAAAATCTCGCGTCAAAATTTTAGCTTTTTTTTAAAAGTCGGTGGCATTTTTGTTCTCTGAAATCTCTACTTTCTGATGATGTAAAAAAAATATACATTACTATGGTAAATGTTCCCAGTACATGCAAAGAAACGAATTCATTTTTTAGGTTACGTTACGTTAAACATCCCATTTATGACAAAAAATATTATTATTTTTATTTTAGAGCTGATTGATACATATTAAAAAATATAGTTAGTATTTACCTTGCTATGTAGATTCCACAAGTTTCTTTTAAAGTCAATATTTAAGGTATTTAAAGTATGTTTAACGTAACGTAACCTAAAAAATGAATTCGTTTCTTTGCATTTACTGGGAACATTTACCATAGTAATGTATATTTTTTTTACATCATCAGAAAGTAGAAATTTCAGAGAACAAAAATGCCACCGACTTTTAAAAAAAAGCTAAAATTTTGACGCGAGATTTTTCGATTGAAAATGAGGGTGGTTTTTACGATATTAAGTCAAAATAAGGTGAAAAATAAATATTTCAAATCAAATAAATTACAGTGTGTTTGGTACATGAAAAGGTAAGTTTTCACCAAATTTCGTGGAAATCAAATTATTTTTGTAAAAGATAAAAATTAAAAACCGAAAACGTAGTTATTTGAATTTTTCACATAAATTTTGAGGTTATATGGAAAAAGTGTGAAAACAAAACTTGTAGATCTTTTTATTATCTACAACTTTGCGATATAACTTTTTTCCATAGGAATTGTAGTTTTGCCGGAAATCGAGATAAACCGTTTTTACCCCTTAAAACCACCCCCCTCACCCCTTCCCGACCTCAGATCGCCCGTAATTTATTTTTCCTTTAATTTTTGTTATATTTTCTTCCTTTTCCGATACGTTTCATTCTACTATAATTTTATTTTGCTTTTCACCATTTTTAAAGGCTTCGGCACTGGTCTATTAGGACAGAATTAACTTTTAAAAAGAAATATTCATACACACACACACACACATATATATATATATATATATATGTGTGTATATACACATATATAACCGTTGACAACCGTTGGGGGAAACGAGTTCTGGAGTGGAGACCGCGACTCGGCAAACGTAGTGTAGGGCGCCCTCTGGCTAGGTGGGGTGACGAGGGGTGCAAGGTCGGGATACCTCCAAGTGGGCCCTGCTAGTCCGGATGCTGGCGGGGACGGTGCACCCTGGGCAACGTCGGCCCGTGCCGACGGCCAAATCCCGGCACCAGACGGGCGGTCCTGTTGACCGCGCCGCGGTGGGGCCCGTATTTTGGGCCATCCCGGGTCTGTCCCGGGTCCTCGGCGGGCTCGGACAGCAATCCCTTGCTTCCGAGCAGGAAATGGGCGAACCCCATTTCCACCGTCGAACTCGTAATCCGGTCGAAGCTGTGGTCATGTCTCGCAGTTCGGCCGGCGCGAGGGCCTTGGCTTAACCGCCCGGGCCGCGAGGGAGAAAACCTCTATAAAAAGTTACCCCGAATCCTAAGCGGCGGCGCACCGTGAGGGGATGCATGGCTGATGGGAGGTTCAGTCTCTAGTGCGACCCCCGCCAGAGCACCGGCCGACCCTCTTGGCGGGTTACGCTAGGCTTACCCAGGTACAGGGGGCACTGCCTGGGTGGACCGATATTTCCCCCATACTCGTGGGAACAAAATGAATAGTTCTAATATAAAAAAAAATAAAAACAAGGGATGCTCAGTGGTAGAAAGCGGGGTGCCTTCCCTGGATGCGTTAGCTCCAGGTGAGGTAGTCGCTGCTTCATCTGTGGGGACGCCCGCGGAGGGGACCGCGCCAGCCCGGATCGATTCCGAGTCCGGACTGAGCTGCGACTCTTCGCGGACGAAGAGAAGGAAAATCTCAAGGAGGCGGCAGGCAACGCTCGGTGACAGCGACACCGCAGGCGAGCCTGGCCCCTCCAAGGGGACAAAAGTTCACGCTCCGGTTTCAGTCACAGATGAGGAGTCTGTGGCTGAAGCCAGTAAAAGGTATAAGGCGGCCATTCGCAAGGAGCGGGCCGCCGAAGCGAGGAGAAGAGCCGAAGTAGAGGCGGAGTTGGCAAGGGCAAAGGAGCCAGTGGCCACACGTCGGGAGACGCTTATCAGAATGGCGGATCGGCTCCGCAACGTGACGAAGACGTCCAGAAACCTGAAGGGTGAACTTCAGAGGGACGTCAACGTCAGCGTTGAGGAGCTGATGGAGCTGGCGAACGAGCCACCTTCGGTGGAGGTAGCCCGCGTGGAGGCGGAGAATTCCAGCCTCCGAGAGAAGATAATGGCTCTGGAGGTGGAACTGACTACCCAGAAAAAGCGCCTGGAGGAGCTGACGGCCACTGTACGGTCACAGTCGCGGCCCACAGTTGTGCCCGAGGTTTCTTCAGGAGATGATCGCCCCGAGCAAGCATTGCGTCAGGTCGCAATGCTGAAGGCTCAGCTCGAGGCGATCGTGCTCAGGCTGCCTCCGGAGCCGATTCTCCGGCCTCCACTGGCCGCAGACCAAAAGAAGGGAGGAGGAGGGGACCGCAAAATCCCCGCCCTTCCAGCCAGCATTCAGCCCGCTGCCAAGCGTCCTGATGCCGTGCCCCCCGCAGCGGATCCCGACCGCCAATCGCGTCAGCGGAAGCGGGGGAACCGCAAGCGCGTGGCACCGCGCCTGCCGACGCCAGCTCCGCGTCCTCTCCCCCCGCCACCCGCATCCATGGAAACTCCATGGACTGAGGTGGTGAAGCGGGGGAAAAAGAAGAAGTCGAGGGGGCAAAACACCGTCCCCCCTAAACCCCAGCCGACACAGCCGCCGCGCAAGCCGGTGCCCCAGCTCCGCCTCCCGCAGAGAGCCGCCGTCACTCTGACGGTGCTGCCGGAGGCGTTGGAGCGGGGCACGACGTATGCCCAGGTACTGCGCGAGGTCAAAACTCACGTGGACCTCGCTAGCCTGGGCATCGCCGGTATGAAGGCCAGACGAGGGGCCACCGGGGCCTACATCTTCGAGGTCCCCGGGCCGGAGTCGGAGGCAAGGGCCGACTCCCTCATCAGCAAGATGAGGGAGGTACTTTCCGGGTCGGAGGGCGTTCGCGTCACCCGACCCGTCAAGACTGCGGAGCTGCGCATCTCGGGGCTGGACGAGTCCGTCACCCCCGAGGCAGTCGCAGCGGCCGTCGCTCGGCTCGGCGAGTGCTCGCCCGAAGATATTCGGGTGGGGGAAATTCGGGCCGAGCGCTCCGGTCTGGGCGCCGTTTGGCTCCGGTGCCCGGCGAAAGCGGCCGGAAAGCTCACCAGGGCAGGACGCGTCCTGGTGGGCTGGGTGTCGGCTGGGGTTCGGCTCTTGGAGCCTAGGCCCTTGCGGTGTTTCAGGTGCCTCTATAGGGGGCACGTTAGAATTAAGTGCACCGCGGAGTGTGACCGCACCGGGATCTGCTACCGGTGCGGTCAAGAGGGCCACAAGGCCCGTGATTGCCAAGCGGACCCGCACTGCGTTATCTGTGCAGCTGCGGGTAAGCCCGCTGGGCACAGGGTGGGCGCTAAGGCTTGCGTCGCCTCCTCCGTCCCGCACCGCTCCTTACACGGTGCGAGATCCGAAGTTGTGGCGCGGCCGAAACCGCCCACCCCGGAGATGATGGAGATCGCCCATAGTTAGTATGGCACATAACTTCCTCCAGGCGAACATCAATCACTGCGCCAGGGCGCAGGATTTGTTTGTTCAGTGCCTGGCGCAGTGGTCGATTCAAGTGGCTGTGGTCTCCGAGCCATACTTTGTTCCTCCCCGGGATGACTGGGCTGGGGACCTGGATGGCTTGGTGGCCGTCATCACTCGGGGCGCCGCCGGATCCCCGCCCTTCGAAAAAGTAGCGAAGGGCTCGGGATGCGTGGCGGTCCTGTTGGGGGGGATTTGGGTCGTAGGAGTGTACTTCTCTCCCAACAGGTCCCTGGCGGAATTCGAGAGTTTTCTGGTCCGCCTGGGGGCCCTGGTGGTGCAAGGCAGCCAGTCCCACCCCGTGCTAGTCGCCGGCGACTTCAACGCCAAGTCCTTGGCTTGGGGCTCGTCGGTGACGGATGCGCGGGGTAGGGCCCTGGAAGAATGGGCGATTTCCATCGGGCTGGTCGTCCTGAATCGGGGGTCGGAGGACACGTGCGTGCGGCATAATGGCGGTTCGGTGGTGGACATAACGTTCGCCACCCCGGCCCTTGCCCGCCGTGTCCGGGGCTGGAAGGTCCTGGTCGATGAGGAGACGCTGTCCGATCATCGTTATATCCGGTACAGCGTCTCTGCTTCCCGGGCCCCTACCACGCCCGGTGGTGGTCCCGCTACCCGATTTACGGGCGGCCGGCGGTGGGCCGCTAAGCGCCTCGATGTGGAGGCTGCGGAAGAGGCCGCTCTTGTTCAGGCGTGGCTCTCCGTACCAGACGAACCGGTGCGGGTCGAGGAGGAGGCGGAATGGTTCGGGGTGGCGATGTCGCGTGTCTGCGACGCGTCGATGCCCCGGGTCACCCGCCTCCCGGCGAAACGTCAGGTGTACTGGTGGTCGGCGGAACTTTCGCAGCTGCGCGCGTCTTGCGCGGCTGCGCTACGCCGACTCTCCAGGCACCGTCGTCGCCGGGTCCGCCGACCTGGCGACGATGAACAGGAGCGGCTGCTCTACGGCCTCCACAGAGGGGCGAAGAGAGCGCTGCGGGTGGCCATTGCACGAGCAAAGGCCGCGGCTTACGAGGAGTCCCGGAGGTCTCTCGATAGAGATCCGTGGGGGCGTCCATACCGTGTGGCGTTGAGCAAGCTCCGCCCATGGGCGCCCCCGCTGACGGAGAGTCTCCGGGCAGACCTCGTCGAGGACGTCGTCGCGGCTTTGTTCCCGGCCACCGAGGAGTTCACTCCTCCACCGATGGCGCCACATCCACAGGCGTCATCGTCGTTGGATTCGGCAAGGGATATCCCGGAGGTTTCGCCTGAAGAGCTGGAGGCGGCAGTACTTCGGCTGCGGGGCAAGAACTCGGCCCCGGGGCTTGACGGGGTGCCTGGACGTGTCTGGGTGCTCGCCGTCGAGTCACTGGGTGCGAGGCTTCGCAGCCTGTTCTCCGCGTGCCTGCAGCAGGGCAGCTTTCCGTCGCAGTGGAAGACGGGCAAGCTTGTCCTGTTGAGAAAAGAGGGGCGACCCGCAGAGTCGCCGTCGGCGTACCGGCCCATCGTGCTTCTCGACGAGGTGTGCAAGCTCTTTGAGCGTATCTTGCACGCGCGCCTCGTCGAGCATCTGGAGAGCACGGGCCCGGACCTGGCAGATTGCCAGTTCGGGTTCCGGAGGGGCCGGTCGACGGTACACGCGATTCTGCGAGTCAGGGCACAGGCGGAGGATGCAGTGTCTCGGGGCAAGTGCGTCGTGGCGGTGTCACTTGACATCGCCAACGCACTCAACACCATGCCCTGGGCCTGCATCAATGAGGCACTGCGGTACCACGAGGTTCCGCCCTACCTTCGGCGTCTGGTGCAGGCGTACTTGTGCGACAGGTACGTCGTGTATCCGGGCGCCGACGGGTGGCACCGTCGGGCGGTGTCATGCGGTGTTCCACAGGGCTCGGTTCTCGGGCCGCTCCTGTGGAACATCGGATACGACTGGGTGCTTCGTGGTGCCAACCTTCGGGGCGTCGCTGTCGTCTGCTACGCGGACGACACGTTGGTGACAGCGACGGCCAGGACCCCACAGCGGGCCGCCCTGCTCGCCGGGTTCGGGACCGAACTCGTGGTGGGCAGGATTCGGCGACTTGGCCTCCAGGTGGCCCTGCACAAGACTGAGGCTCTGTGTTTTCACGGACCTCGGTCTAGGCCACCGCCGGAGGCCTACTTGATGGTGGAGGGCGTGCGGATTCCCATCGGCTCCCAGATGAAGTACTTAGGTCTGATTCTGGACAGTCGGTGGAAATTCCGTGCGCACTTCGAGATGCTGTCGCCGAAGTTGGTCCGGGCAGCGGGCGCTCTCGGTCGCCTGCTGCCCAACATTGATGGTCCTGGCTTCCCTTGCCGAAGCCTTTATGCTGGAGTCGTGCGGTCCATGGCCCTGTACGGGTGTCCCGTGTGGGCCAATTCCCTCGGCCTTCGCTGCGTCCGCCTGCTGCGTCGTCCGCAACGTATGGTGGCGCAGCGAATCGTTAGAGGGTACCGCACGATTTCGCACGAGGCGGCCTGTGTTTTGGCGGGTACTCTGCCCTGGGAGCTGGACGCCCAGGCCCTCGCGTCAGTGTTCTTCTGGCGGGAGGAGGCGTTCCGGCAATCCGGACAGAGACCGGCCCCAAGAGAGGTCGAGGCCATGCTGGCCTCCCTCCGCAGCGCCGCCGTGGAGGAGTGGCGTTCCAGGCTGGAGAGTCCAAGTGCTGGCGTGGCGACTGTCGCGGCAGTGCGTCCTGTCCTCCAGCAGTGGATGGACAGGCGCCACGGTGCGCCGACCTTCCGGCTGACGCAGGTGCTCACCGGGCACGGCAGCTTCGGTGCGTACCTGTGTCGCATCGTCGGAGTGGAGGAGACCGCCGTGTGCCACCATTGTGGCAACTGCCGTGAGGACACGGCCCAGCACACGCTTGAGGAGTGCCCAGCCTGGGACGAGGAGCGCAGCGCTCTCGTAGCGGTCGTGGGGAGAGACCTCTCGCTGCCGACTGTGGTCGCCGCCATGGTCGGCAGCCGGAGGTCGTGGAAAGCTATGCTCTCCTTCTGCGAACGTGTCATTTCGCAGAAGGAGAGCGCGGAGCGGGATCGGGAGCAGACCGATCCCGCTCGTCGCAACAGGCGACGTAGGAGGCGCCGGGTCAACACGTAGCCCGGCGCCCAGAGGCCACACGGGGCCGCCGTCCCTACCTTGGCGGCCCCCGAGATGAAGACGCCACACGCGTCAGGTCGGTGTGCCTTTTGGCACCGCGCAGAGGCGGTCCCGGATCAATCCATAGCTCTGGCTTCAGGGTATTCCGGGGCCGTCTCGCTGAATGCGCCGATGGTGGCCGTCGCGGGGTTTTTAGTCGGTATTACAGCGCAATTATTTTGGTAGGGACCCGGCCCAGCGGCCGCCCGCAAACACGGGCGGTAACATCTATGCTGGGTCGGAAGGCGCCGGTGAGTCCGACACACCCTCGCCCCTACGGGGGTGGGATGGTCTGTAAATGGATTTTCCCCGCAGGAAAAAAAAAAAAAAAAAAAAAAGGTGGGGTGACGATATTCGCAAGGTGGCTGGCAGCGGTTGGATGAGGAGGGCCGAAGATCGAGCCCATTGGCGTGCCATAGAGGCCTATGTCCAGCAGTGGACGTAAGAAAGGCTGCTGATGATACACATATATATATATATATATAATCTCTATGAAGTTTCGTAGTTTTTTTCTCAATTTTTCCGTATGACCCTCAAAACAGCATGAAAGATAACCTGGAAAACCTTACTTAACCAATGTAAAATATTTTAATATTTATAAATATGTAGGTTTTCTTGATTTTTCTCTTAAATTTTGCTGATTAGTTTTTATTTAAGTACAAGAAAGTATTTAGGAAATTCAGTATTATAGGAAATAATAAATTACTTAAAATAAAAAAAATCTCATAAAACTGTAGTATTTACCTAGCGTGCGTCATATAAAAAGATATTGTAGGCAGTGTTGGGCAAAATTTAATTGAACTAACAATTAAAAATTAACAATTAATTAATTGTTAATCATGGTTTTATATGATTAACAATTGATCAATTGTTAGTTGTTTTACGAAAAAAATTTAACAATTAATTATTTTTTTATCTAGTACTAGCTTTTGCTCGCGACTCCGTCCGCGTAGACTACAGGGTTGGGTTCAGATAGAAAATAAGTTGTAGCCTATTTTACTCCACAGAGTTTATGTCCATACCAAAAATCATTCAAATCGGTCAAATGGTTTAGACGTCACCAGCTGACCGGCGCGGCGCCTCGTATATCATAATTGCGCGCTTGATAATTTTTTCGCTGCGGTGTTATAGTAGGGGAGCCCAAGCGGGGATTTCGGGATTTACTTAAGCGCGGCAGATTAATATACAGGGGGATACCTTGTACCCGGTTAAGTACCTCCACCAAACATGAGGCCCATATATAAGGCCGCCCGTGAAGGATACAGGATCAGATTAGTAAAAAAAAATGACCATCAGAAATTCTCGAGCGCGTCAGATTAAGGTAGGGTGAGTTAATTACATCCTAAAAAGTGTATATTCCACTAATCTGACAATTTGAGAGTGACGTAAAGAAAGGGGAGGGCAGCAAAGTGGTAAAAAAAACGTCATTTCGACATTCTCGAGCGTAGCTTTTTTTTTTATTTTGAAGGAAATAATTCAAGAATAATGAAAAATATATAATCTGACGATTTCCGCAAGCCGAAATAATAAAAATTCGTCGATAAAGTTAAATGCGTGCAGCTTCGTGATGCCTACATTTTAAACTATTCGGGAAGTTATTGGTTTTAGCCCGTTCTGCGAAAATCGAGTTTTCATCACATATCGACTTTTTAAGGTCATAGGACGCTTCCCTGACTACCCCTGCGATGTTGTCACTATGTCTGTATAGTCACTATGTGTGTGTGTGACTATGTGACTCGCTTATAACTTTTGAACGACTAAACCGATCGGAATCTACTAAACGGCGTTCTAAAGAGTTCCCTCAAAATTAGATTTCCTGTAAATTTGAACCGATTCGGACCGATAGATTTTGAGAAATTTTGAAAAATCTCAAAAAAAAAAGGTTTTTTTTGGAATAACTTTTAAACGGCTTTATTGATCAACTTCAAAAACTAATCCGCCTTTGAGCTTGAAAAACCACGTCGATTGCCACCAAGCTGGTCAAAATCAGTTGATTCGTTCGAGAGATATCGTAAACGAAAGAATTCCGAAAAAGTGTTTTTGCGGGATTACTCCGAAATTTTTGGTTCGATCAATTAAAATCTGTAAATAACTTATGAGGATGATAAAACTGCGTCGAATGCCGCCAACCGCGTGAAAATTGCTTGATCCATTCAAAAGTTATTGCGGTTTGAAAATTCCAAAAATAGTGTTCTATGAAACTTCTATCAGACTTTCGAGCTGGGAGAGCTCAAATGCATAGAAATATAAAATATCACATAAATTATATTTTGAGCTCAAAAATGTATAATTTTAAGCGACCAGCAATGGAAGTAGCGGGAAGTTGCAGGGATGACCTTTAGGGTGGTACCGTTTTTCTATATTTTTTTTGTCAGATCAAGCGAATCCCTCTAGATAATCGTCAGATTATGAGACAGTACGTTTAGAACATAAAGATGAACCATATATATCTTAATCTGACGCGCTTGAGTACCTATTTCAAAATGGCGATTTTTTTGCACATTATGAAAATGGCCACGAGTTTGCGTTCCATCGAAATCGTCAGATTAGTGAATGAGAGCTTTTTTTTGGTTCACTTAACACTCCCTTAGAAAATCTGACGCGCTCGATTATTTTTTTTTTTTCATTTTCAACCCTTACATACAACCACCCGCATCATGCAAACGATCAGATTAATATACGTACATTATTAAAAATACGTAGGGCATTGATGGTATCAATATCTGACGCGCTCGAGGATGTCCAAGCAACAGTTTTTTTTTACATATTTAAAAATCTATAGCCGCTTCCCCCACCGATGAAAAGGTATATACCATATAACATTTTTTAACATCTAAGCTTTGCAACCCAAAGGTCTCTACGACGCTCGAGTAAATCCCCATTTAGCATCGTGGGCTCCCCTACTATTATTTTAAAACTGCGATATCTTCTAAGATACTCATTGAAATCAAATGATGTAAAGGGCAAATTTCTTTTAAATTAAATACTTTCGATGAATAACGTATTTATTTGGATAAGGATTAATATCATCTTTATGAAAACACCTTCACAAATAATGCTTTAAACTAATTTGGTTAGCATAAAAAAGATTATAGTGAGCCAACCTTAAATGATAGACATATGCTATCGCGGACTTTTTTTTAGAACTTTTAAAGGGGAACAATTCTGTCATACATTATTTTAGCGGAATTTTAACCGTTTCCGCAGCGCACGCAGCGGAAGTTCTCAAAAGGAAATACAATACAAAAAATTATTATTATTATTAATTATAATAATAAAGAATAAACTAATACTTACGTATTTAATTCTTTTGCACTGAATTATCACTGTCAATTGCATTCAAGTCACTTGCTGGTTCACTTGCCATGCGCACGTCTCATTTAACGGTTTTATTCCACGCATTCTTTTTCCACGCTTTTTTTAAATCATCATTTTACCTATGCAATAAGATAGTAAAAAAAATGTTTAATAATCCCAAAATAGTCTAAGGTAGGTGCGGCCAATAAGGCCTGTCGGGTAATAAGGCCTAAGTAACAGAAATACAACTTAAAATAATCCCCGCCGCCCAAAGTCACTGTCATAGGTAGCTAACAAACCAAGATGACGCCCCAAACATGTCAAGACTCCCTAGCTCGCACGCCGCTACCAGTGCGGTGTCATTCATCGTGGCCGGCAGACGATCAGCTCGAATTGTAATATAACGGTCGAATCAAATGTAAATAATTTTTGTAATATCACACTTCTATATTATTTTTCAGTTTTATTGTCTATTAGTTCATGCTTAAGAGGTGCTGTGGTGTTGAAATAATATAACTTAGACCGAATAATGTTATTTTTTTATTTTCTTTACAAAGTGGTCGGCCGTTATTAAGGCCTATAAAATTCGACCATAGGCCTTATTACTCACCTTACTTTTAGCATCATCAAGTGACTCTTTTACTGTTTATTTTATCCATTTACAAATAAAATTATAATTGTTTTCTAATTGGTTTATTGTTTAAAGAACTATTTATAACCACAATGACCCCCAAGCGAGAATTGTGGTCTGAAGACGAGCTGTTGACGGCAGTCCGAGCAGGACAGTGTGGACGACTAAGCACGTACAAAGCTATCGAAAGGTACAAAATGCCTAGAAGAACGATATACGAAACGACCTCAAGACCGGCAGTTTAAAAAAACCTCAGGTCGAAAACCTTTACTTAAAGACGAACAAAAGGCTGAGCTAGTGAGCAGAATTGTTAGGTTTGCTAAAAGCTCCCAGCCATCGACATCAAGGCAAGAAAAAAGAATTGATCATACCCCATGAAGATCATCTTTTAAAAAGGAAAGGTTTTACAGTTTACACAACGGTTTACGGCAGTTCCAGTTCTGATGATGAGGGTAATCAAGAAGATAAGCAAGCAAACCCCTCGCTCAAGTTTAAAGAACAGCGTTTAAGCAACTCATGCCTACACCCGCTTAAAATAATGAAAAGACACCAACAGTTAGAAGAAAGGCCATCAATTATAGAGGGACTCCAGTCACTATTGAAGACCTATTTGATAAAAATAAATTAAAAAAGACCCTCAAAAATAACTCAAAAATACAGAAGACCCGAGATAATATTTGTACTAAAGAGAATACAGACAGCTGGCACTGTCACGGATGTAAGCAGGACCAACAGGCTGCTATGAGGAAATGTAAATGCAGCCAGTGGTACCATGAGGAGTGCGTTGGTTTGTCAATGGATGACGATGATAATTCGGAGTGTTCAGATTGTTCCTAATCAAAAAATTTTTTTTTAAGTCTTTACTGTGATTATTCCATTATTATGATTTATGGATCTCAGTGACCAAATATAAGAAGTTTTTTTGTTTAATTTTGTAGATTAAAGCCTTAGGCCGCATTAACCTACCATATTTTAATAAGGCCTAAATATAGTGTTTTTTAAAATGTTTTATTTTGACTATGTTTATGGCAGAAATTGCCGTTTTTGCTTATAATTAATAGTAATTGACATAAATGTTTAATTAACATTAAAATTTATTGATTCATTAAAATAGTTTTTGATTAATTTTAATTCCCGCTTAGCTAGGCCTTATTGGCCACACCTACCTTATTTGCCTATAAACAATTTCTTAACAAATGATGTAATTTTTATTTCCAATATTAATTAATACCTATATTAGATGCAAAAACAGCAATAATAAGATATTACCAAAAAAAAAAAAATTGATAACATTTTTAAGAAATTTCATTTTTAGTTAATTAAAAAAATATATAATTAACAAAATAATAAACTTTAATATATATTTTTTTGCATAACTTTATTAAGTACCTAAATAAGAAGAGCTCCACGAAGCGAAATATTTTTAGACTATTTTTTTAAACTTTTATGCCGTAATTTATAAAAACAGAGATTGGAAAAAAATTAGTTAATTAACAATGGTGTAACTTTTTGAAAAGTTGTCAAAAAAAAAATAACACCGAGGTTATTTTCGTTCAAGTGTCTAGATTACACCATAATTTATTCAAATTTTTAAATTGTTATTTAATACTAGAAAAAAAATATTTTAGGTGATATACCG
This sequence comes from Hemaris fuciformis, assembly GCA_907164795.1. Lineage (NCBI taxonomy): Eukaryota > Metazoa > Arthropoda > Insecta > Lepidoptera > Sphingidae > Hemaris > Hemaris fuciformis. The sequence goes on from OU015454.1 coordinate 7,535,413, forward strand.
GCTTTTTAGACGGCGCGCTTATGCCGTAACGCCCTCTCGGAGCCCTATTTCCAGCGTTAAATAAAAATTATAAATAATATAGATAGAGTTCCGGGAAATTTCCTCCTCTTTCAGGATCTTTTTTCATAATTCCTTAAACATCATTATTTTAAAAGTTATTAACGAAAAACTAAATACCTTTTTTTTTTCTTATTTTGTTAATAACAATTGCAATTTTTTATGTGCTAATATGCCCTTAAAAAACATTTTACTAGATGTCATTCCGAATCGAATGAGGTATGGCACATATTTTAGCTTTATTTCTATTTAACACGTTTTTGAACTTGTTGAGTAGACTATAGAACTCCTAGATCGCACAGTACACGCCCGACCGTACCGCGAAACCGCAGCTTGATATATTCTTAATTTAGTATTCTATTGATTATTATTTATTTAACCCTTAAAGGATCTTCAAAACTAGTATAAGAAGTTATTATGGATAATAGACACTGCAACGTTAAGGCGCATACTATTTATATTAACGACGGAGAATCTTGACATCGCGATTCAGGATTCGCCAGGAAACTGTGCAACGCCATCTCGTGAAATAAAATGAAACTACAGTAAGTGTTGAACGTTAACATTTTTCAGTCGTTTTATTTAAAGACAGGTAACAACACTTCGATATTCTAATTATATATCTTTATTTATTTAAAGAACGAGTTTATTTAGGTGACCCAATTGGCTTATTACTTTTTATTTCAAATTTAGTCATTGAAATTTTTCCCTTTTCCTGCTATTATTTGTCATATTTGGCTTACACATTTACAAACATGTCAATACACTTTAATATTCAGCAGACTGAAGTGCTGAGATATGCGTGTCCATTTGGTTTGCAGATTGAGAAGTCTCTGGGGTTCGTGAGGTGACGATTTATTAACGTTTCTTTTACCAGAATGTGACAAAAACTTATTTACTAGAGTGCTTGCTTATATACATGTTTCTAATATTAACTTACACGTGACTAGTGGTATACAAAGTTTACTAATGCGGACAAAATTTTTAAAGATGACGGAATACTGAGCTGTTGCAATTGTATGAGTTTGTATTTATATTGTATTGTATTGAGTTTATATTTATATTATTGTATGAGAGAGTAATCAAGGTACAAATACATTGTAAATTTAAGATGGCCGACGCTCAAAATGGCGGGTAACTTTTTTTTAACAACGATAAACACAGATGAGTTTTGGTACTCGTATATCCGATTGGCGTCATGTAATTTTGTGTAGATTAATGATCGTATCTATCTTTGAATTCGCCTTGCATTTACCATCAGGTATATCAGTATTTCCAAGTCAAGCCAATGTTGAATGGTTACGAAAATCTGTGTTTCCGGGATATGAGACACTGATGTTTTAGGTATGTAAGCAGTGATGGCCTGGAGGTTTAGACGCGCGGTTGAGAATCTCGGCGGTCGCGGGTTCAAACCCAGGCACACACCTCTGACTTTTCGAAGTTATGTGTGTATTCACAATGAATTACCACTTGCTTTAACAGTGAAGGAAAACATCGTGATGAAACCTGCACACCTAAAAGTCCTTCGGAATTTCTTAGGTGTGTAGTCCGCCAACCCGCAATAGGCCAGCGTGGTGGACTAAGGCCTAAACCCTCTCAGTTGTAGAGGAGGCCCGTGCCCAGCAGTGGGATGTGTATGGGCTGATGATGTGATGTGATGTTTACTTTTACTAAAGGGATGGGCGTTTTTTCAACGAACTAGTTGAATCAACCGTTGACGATGAAGTAACGAATGAATAGTGAATGGGTTGTGAAAAATCTAGTTGAATTTTCCGACCATTTATCTAGCTAGGGCAACTAAATTTAAAAAAAAACCAAGAGCTGCTCATTTGCTAACATTAATATTATCAACTAGACACTAGTTGAAGAATTCAACTAGTTAACCAACCAAAAAACGGTTACGTTTCGTTGACGCCAAAAACGTCAACGACCCATTCCTAACTCAACTATTTTAACTATTTTAAAATAAGTACTTACGCAAGTACTAGTTTAAGTTAGATTTTAATAATATAATTTAACCCCTTAAGGGTAGGGACACAAAAAAAGTATCGATACTTTGTGGTATCGAGTACTTTGCCGTTCGATACCGATACTTTTGTACTCGATACTTTGCAATCGATACTTTTACTCAATGAGTACTTTTGGGCAGGTATCGTATCGAATAAGAAATTAAGATTTAAATGAGTAATTTTAGAAATAACCCATTTAAAACTTGCTACCTTACGGCCTATGTTTATGGTTATGGCGCATTAGGAACCTCGAAAATATCGATATATCGTTTTTTTTACATAACGTTACGATATATAATATAATATATCGATTTTTTTTGGATTTCCGACATCCCTATGTCGGGGTTTTTATTCCCTAACAAAAGTACTCGATCGAAAAATAAGACTGGCAGTAGTTACGGTGATTACAAACACATTAACGTTAAAAAAATCCCGACAAAAAATAAAAAATTTGACGTTTTCCTAACAACTGTAAGTATTAAATGTATGTGGTGATTAGGAAAACTTAAAAAAAAATAATATGGTTTTTATATTATGGTATAACCTCACGCCTGTATTTGGGGATGGGGTAAAGGGCCTATTGCCGTTCTTCGGGCACATTTCCAGGCTCCGAATTTGACACTTTGCGCGACCAGGAAATCGAACCTAGAACCTCTAGATCGCACGACCCGGACTTGTACCGCAAGACCACGAGGTTTTTATAATGGGATCGATAATATTTTATCTATCCCCGCTGACTCCACATACCTACTGGTAATACGTGATAAATATGCGCATATCCGCGCGCAAAAATGTTGAATTAAGAGATTTTTTATTTTATTTTATTTATTAAAAAATATTGTACACACGGAAAAAATAAACAAAACAAGAAATCAGAGGGAAAAATTGTACACTAAAATAATTCAAGGCAAGCTTTTAGAGACAACCATAGGATGGAAATAAAGAAAGAATAGATGAGAGGGTTGTCAGTGTGTACAACATACAAATATGATTAGTACATACATATATATACTGCCTCGTGCCTACCTCGTGGTCCCGCGGTACAAGTATGTGCCGTGCGATCTAGAGGTCCTGGGTTCGATTCCTGGGTCGGGCAAAGTGTTATTGGGTTTTTCCATTAGGAAATTCTCGGTTACAGCACGGAGTCTGGAAATGTGCCCGAAAAACGGCAATAGGCTCGCCACCTGTTACGTGGGACTGATATATACTTGGCGAAATGTGGGTGCAGAAATGCACCTCTGCCTACCCCTTCGGGGAATACAGGCGTGAGTTTATGTATGTATGTATATATACAAACATAATACTATAAAATAATATATAGAGATAAAAGGTTGTTAAAAATACTGACTATGTTTATACGTCTCTCTGCAAGGTACCTTAGTTAGGACTTAATCATGATGGCGTCGAGGATTAGTTACACGATCTACCCAGTTTCTACCTCAGTGGTTGTACCACCAGTATGTAACTCTACAGTTAAATAGCGGTCACAAATTAATAAATCTTTTGTTTTTTTTTTTATTAACTAGCTGACCCGGCAAACGTTGTTTTGCCATATATATAAAATTCTCGTGTCGCGGTGTTTTTTTGGCAAACTCCTCCGAAACGGCTCGACTGATTTTTATGAAATATTGTGTGTATTGTAGGTAGGTCTGAGAATCGGTCAACATTTAAGGGTTTAACATTTAGGGGTATGATTTTTTTTCTATTGACCTAATTTTCTTTATTTTTTATGATTCAGCATTGATAAATTATTTTAATCATAAATTTTCACCCTTCTACGATCAACCTCTATCTTATACTGACCATTTTAATTTTATTTTTTTATAAAATGTAAATAAATGATGCACCTCTGCCTACCCCTTCAGGGAATACAGGCGTGAGGTTATGTATGTATGTATATTTTTTTAGCTTTTGCCCGCGACTCCGTCCGCGTAGACTTCAGGGTTGGACGCAGAAAGATAATAAGTGAATCTATAAATCGTCCCTCAAATGCCCAAAATGGCACTTACTGAATTTAAAAAAAGGTGCCTATGTCCATTTTTAAGGTCCTGTTTTTATCCATCACATCAAATCACCAAAATCGATCAAATGGTTGAGGCGTAGAAGTAAAACTCTGACAGTTATTTTCGTATTTTTAATATGTTTTCCCTGGATAAAACATAGCCTATGTTACTTCACAGGGTCTCATTTATGTTCATACCAAATTTTTGATTTTGCGTGAAAGCGTAACAAACATCCCTACATTCACATTTATATAATAGTAAGGATAACCATTCCCACCTATGTTACTTCGGTGGGTCCCACCTAACTGCATACCAAAAGTCATTCAAATCTTTTTTCAATCATTGTTCAATTCTTTTATCCTCTGTATTTATTTATTTTTTAATATGAAGTATCCTATGTCCTTTCTTATACCTCGAAGACTATGTGTACAAATTTTCTTGATAATCGGTTAAGTAGTTTTGGCGTGAAGGCGTAACAAACAAATTTACATTCACATTTATAATATTAATAGCTGACCCGGCAAACTTCGTACCGCATAACAGTCATTGAATGTCATGTCACATATTACCTGAATTTTATTTTCATTGTATGGAAATAAATATTAAGTTCAGCACTTTATTGAGATAAAAATACAGAAATAAATAAGTACGAAAATTAAATGCATCAATCGTGTCTCCGCAAGTCATGATTTAATTAATATATAATAATTGAACATATGGGATGGGATGCAGTCGGTTTCAATTCTCTTCATTGAAGCATCAGTGTGGTGGACTGAAGCCTAAACCCTCTCAGTTGCAGAGAAGGCCTATGCCAAGCAGTGGGACGTACATATATGGGCTGATGATGATGATGAAGCACCTTGTGATATACATTTTTAATATATTTTTTAATTGTCTAAATTTAGATCACAAACAGTCTTTTGTTAATCGTCATGGCGAAGGAAAGACGAATCGGGAACTGAATTCGTTTGAACTCAATGGTCATACCCGTTGCGATCAATGAAATCCTTAGATCAATCTAATTGATGAATTCTCAAGCACCAATTCACCTCTAAGTTGTCTTTTCAGTATCGTCACGTGAATAACATTACTCAAAAAAATTCTTAACACCAAGCGCATTCCATTGCATAGTTGTGGGTGTTTTAGATTTCAAAGCGTGATGACTTGACCGAGCCCGCCTTCGTTTGCAAATTGTTAACCAAGGAGTATAAATATACATTTCTGAACGCACGCATAAATATTTGACAACCAATAAATATGTCAATCCCTTTTTATTACTGACATTATTCTACATTTTTAAAATCTAAAATACGCAATTATTCGAATATTCTGGATATATGTTGTCGATTCAAAACCTTTATTTAAATACGTTCTTTAATTTGAGGGGACCCTTAACCATATTGACGGGATAAACATAAAATGTTTGACAGAATATTAGGTAGAACAGTTTATATGAGAAAATTAAATTGTTGTTTTTACCATATTCCTCGCAATTTTCTTAACTTTTTCTTTCATAAGATCCTTCTCCTAACGATAGCGAACACAACAAAAAAAGAATTAGCGAAATCGGTCCAGGCGTTGTTGAGTAATGCGCTTACCAACACATTTTGCGATTCATTTTTATATATAAGATTATCACGAATTTGACGACACACAAAAACGGATCAAGTAAATAAATACATCCAACATTAACATGCATAGTTCTGACCCCACACTAAGATGCAAGTCTTGTGACGTGGGTATCAGAAAGTACGAGAGACTTTTTTCGTCCCATAAACACCCAGACTTGAAACAAATATTTGTGGATCACACATACATTTGCCTCGGTGCGGGGATGATGTTTAGCTAGTTGCGTCACGGCTGGCTGGCTAGACACCAGCTTGCGAAACGAGAGGCCACGGGTTCGATCCCCGCAACCGAGACAAATGTTTGTGCGATCCACAAATATTTGTTTCGGGTCTAGGTGTATGTGAGACCGAAAAGTCTCTCGTAGTTTCTGATACCCACGACACAAGACTTGTATCTTAGTGTGGGATCAGAACTATGTATGTGACTGTTGGGTGTTTTTTTTTTTATTTATAATCCAAGAATACTCATGAATTGACCTCTATCTGGGTATTTTTTCATGGTATTTAATTATACTCTACAAATAATCGAGTCCAAACTCTTATTATTTGCATGTGTTGAAACAATACATGGCAGTCTTAGCATCAGGCGTCATTATTAGTTTAGTTACAATGTAGGTCAGTGTTTTGGAGAAATCTGTAAACTTGCATTAATTAATAATTATTAAATAAATTATGCGCGCCAGGTTTTTTTTTAAATACAAAAAAGTAATAAATTAATATTTTGTGCCAGTACCTACTTATAAAAGAAGAAAAAACAAACTGTAAAAACACCTACATATTCATTGTCCAGCATTTTCCTACCCGACTGTACATATTTGGAAGCACACGCCTCCCAAATTAGATCGTCCAGTATCCGCTCAATTTAGCCCCATCACTTGTGTATTTTCAACACGTAGTGAAGAGCCCCATTAGTTTTCTATCACGCTGTGAAATAAAGTTAGTTTTATCTATCGGCCTTAGGGGCCGTTGATGTAGGAAGATGTATTAAGTATTTATTATTGACTGCTTCTATATGTGCCGTGCGATCTAGAGGTCCTGGGTTCCCGGGTCGGGCAGTGTTATTAGGTTTATCCAATAGGAAATTCTCAGTAACAACCTGGAGTCAGGTAATGTGCCCGAAAAGTGGCAATAGGCTCGCCCCCTATTACGTGAGACTGATACATACCTGGCAAAATGTGCATGCAGATATGCACCTCTGTCTACCCCTTCAGGGAATACCGGCGTGAGGTTAAGCATGTAAGTATGAATATTCAATTAAAAGCGCAAATTTTTGCAAAAAATCTAATTAAATTGTTGATCTCCTTGCAGCAATTGAACTTAGTTTTAGCACAAAATTAATAGAAAACAATAAACATTGTTTGTTCTATGAATAAGTTTAACACAAATGCTTTCGCTACTTTAAAATTATATTACTCTTTGATAGTAAATTGTTCTCTTGAGGGATTAATTTCACCACAATGTTTAGACATTAATATCGAGTTGAACTTTCAATGAGTTTGTTCGCGGGTTTTAAGTTTGAATACAATAACATACATACATACATAAACTCACACCTGTATTCCCTGATGGGGTAGGCAGAGGTGCATTTCTACACCCATATTTCGCCAGGTATACATCAGTCCCACGTAATAGGGGGCGAGCCTATTGCCATTTTTCGGGCACATTTCCTGACTCCGTGCTGCTACTGAGAATTTCCTAATGGAAAAAACCCAATAACACTTTGCACGACCCGGGAATCGAACCCAGGACCTCTAGATCGCACGGCACATACTTGTGCCGCGAGACCACGAGGCAAAATTCTCTTCAAGTTCTTTTAAATAAGAACTCTTTTATAATGATATTAATATAAAATTCACCCAACATCGATAGTTTTTACCTCACACTAAGATACATATAAGTTAAGTGTCAAAAACAATATTTGTGGACCACATAAACATGAAGAAGTCGTGATGGCCTCGAAGCTTAGGCACGCGGTTGAGAATTTCAACGATCAATTCAAACCCCAGACACACACCTCTGACTTTTCGAAGTTATGTGTGTATTCACATAGAATTATCACGTACTTTAACGGTGAATGAAAACATCATAATGAAACCTGCACACCTAAAAGTTCTTAGGATTTTTTTAGGTGTGTAGTCCGCCAACCCGCACTAGGCCAGCGTGGTGGACTAAGGCCTAAAATCCTCTCAGTTGAAGAGGAGGCCCGTGCCTTGCAGTGGGGCATATATGGGCTGATGATTATGATGATGACATAAACATGTGTCTCGGTGCAGGAATCGAACCAGCGGCAATTAGTTTCATAATCTGGTTCGTTTCAATATAAGTACATACATACATATCTTACGGTCCATAATTCAACAGCCCCATGACGCTGTGAACCAGACACCAGCTCGGAAAATTAGAATTCGCTGATTCAATCCCCGCACCAAGACAAATGTTTGTGTGATTCACATGTTATTTTTGTTGCAAGTCTTGGTGTTTGTGAGATCATAAAGTCTCTCGTCGTTCTGATACCTACGACACAAGACTTGTGTGTTAGTGTGGAGTCAGGACTATTTATGTGACGGTTGGATGCAGGGCTGCCGTAAGCGGGCGTGCAAAGCGTGCACCGCACGCGGGCGGCACGTCCAGGCGGGCCGCAAATTTGTTTAGGTGACCTTTTTTTCTTTAGAGAAAAGCTCATACTAAGTTGTTGTAGGGCGGTATAATGGGGATTGCACGCGGGCGACACGTCCAGGGGGGCGGCAAATTTGTGTAGGTGACCTTTTTTTCTTTAGGCAAAACTCAGAGTAAAAGTTGTAGGGCGGTGTAATGGGGTTTGCAAGCTTGTCCATAATTGAGAAGCACGATTAGACAACTAAGCTGACCGGTATAAATGTCACGAAAGACTAGAGATTAACATCTCTGAATAAAATATGGACGAAGTAAAGACTAGTACAGCTTATCACTTTCTTTTTATTACCTTGGATCCTTTAAACGTACCGTAAAGAACCATCTCAGCAGGTCAACACGTTTATAATAAATGACGAGTGATAGACGAGATAAAGATTATATCGTTTGAGACAGCACAGACGTGTGGCGTACCTAATATTTAATTTATTTATTAAATATTTTTATTTATTAACATATTTAATATTATGTATATTTATCCACAGTTACACTCACACGCATTACACAACACATATACATTACAATACATTACACTTACAGAACCCAATATATTAAATGTGGAGTACATTGGAGACACTGCATACCACGGGTCGGGCGTAAACCTGTTTTGCGTGGCGACAGTGATAAGCGACGGCGCGCATCGCTTCAACTCACGCGCCGGCCGCGTCGGCCGCGCCGACGGACACGGTCAGTCGGTACACCTCTCTCGCTCGCGAAGCCCGTGTCACCTGCTACCTCGCCGCCTTATATCGTCCGCGCTTAACAGCTGATCGTGTTTAATATATTCGTACTGTTATCTGTCTCATCACCTTCTGTTCTTGTTTGTACTTCCGTGACTATTGTGTGTGTGAACATTATCTTATTGTGTCTTGACTTTTGCTATAATATATGTACTGTGCGATTAATCAATGTTGTTGAAATGAATTCATGAAATAATAAACTTTTTATTTTTATTTATTCCGGACACATTCTTGCAACGTAACTCAGAATCAGAGACAAAAAATTTTAACAAAACAAAAACCGCCTTCAAAAAAACCTATTCCAAAACAAATTAAAATGCACTAAAAAGTAAAAAAATAATTGCGTATCTTCTATTACTTAATTATAATCAACTTACTATTTCTCTACATCAATATATGTATAGGTACGATCTATGTGTTTACGACGCAAGAAGCTAGGTAGGTTCTTCTATATCTATCCACTTCAAATCTAACTCAACACATACCTATGAATAACAAACAATGATTAAAATATTTTTTAATGTTCTCCTATGTAAAATTAAATGAAAAACATTAGACTACTTAAAAGTCAATCAAATTATTACGATAATATAATGTAGTTTTAATTATTGTTATTCTTGGAGGCGGTGTCAGCCAAGGTAGGATTCTCGTATTATTATTCATCATCATCAGCCCATATACGTCCCACTGCTGAGCACGGGCCTCCACTACAACTGTGATGCTAGGTATGCACATTGTAGTATTTCCTTGGCTGACACCGCCTCCAAAAATAACAATAATTAAAACTACATTATATTACCGTAATAATTTGATTGAATTTTAAGTAGTCTAATATTTTTCATTTAATTTTACATAGGAGAACATTAAAAAATATTTTAATCATTGTTTGTTATTCATAGGTATGTGTTGAGTTAGATTTGAAGTGGATAGATATAGAAGAACCTACCTAGCTTCTTGCGTCGTAAACACATAGATCGTACCTATACATTATTGATGTAGAGAAATAGTAAGTTGATTATAATTAAGTAATAGAAGATACGCAATTATTTTTTTACTTTTTAGTGCATTTTAATTTGTTTTGGAATAGGTTTTTTTGAAGGCGGTTTTTGTTTTGTTAAAATTTTTGTTTATTTTTAAATTTTTAGTGAAGCCACACCCGGGATCGAACCTGCAACATCATGCGTTGCAAATCGGTTACTTTGCCACTCCGCTACCACCAGTCTATTATATGGTTATAAAACTCATCAACAATACGCAAATGTTTCTACCACACACTCGGCTACCACCGCTTCACACATTTAATACACCTTAATTAATGCAATTAGATCGTTTGCTTCATGTTGCAATGCAGCAACAAACGTAAGCGCATTACTATTTGATTCAAGACAGTTAGAAATTCGGCCACAAATCGCATCCATACTGTACGCCGTTAACGAGTTCCATTGACATTATATTATATTTGACTAGGACAATTACTTGACCATAAAGAGGTTACGGTAGGTGACTCAAATATCCGGATAGCCTATAAAGATTCGGCCGGGTATCGTTAGTTTTCTGCTAAGAATTGAAGAGTTCCGTTACTTTGTCATGGATCCCATAATTAGAACTTAACCAAACTCTCATGCAATTACCCTAGAAGTACATCCTAACCAATAATAAAAAGGATTCATCAAAATCGGTTGGCATGATATTAAGTTATTCGTCGATTTGTCACGCACATTGGTGAAAATTTAAGATTTTTATGGTTTTCTAATGGAAGCTGTTATCACAACTGGACCAAATTTAAATGGGACCAATCTGGAAGCATCAGCTTTCAATTAAAAAAAGAATCATGAAAATCGGTCCACACAGTCAAAAGTTCTGAGGTAACAAACATAAAAAAAAAAAAAAAAAAATACAGACGAATTGATAACCTCCTCCTTTTTTTGAAGTCGGTTAAAAATAATAAAAATAAAACATTATTATACAGATAGTGCGGGGTATCCTCCCAACACAATAGATGGCGCTACGTGCTTCATTTACATATTAAAATATAAGATTATAAAATTTATCTAATGACAACAATTGTAACTAAAATATGTACATAACTAACTACCCTAAATACTCTGCTTAAATAGGTCACGATTAAACAAATTTGAACCGTTCCATTTGTCTATAATCATTTCATACAGAATCATTTCATTTAGAATCTCCTTTGTGCCTCCAATTGCAGCACAATTGCCCTATACCTAATGCAGCCAAACAGCAAATTTGGCTCATACAGCAAATAAAACCGGCGGCGAGGCCAATTGTCGTGACGCAAGCGCGTCAACCGGCCCGGAAAGTGATAACAGTACAATTTATGTCGGTCCTGTTGTAGCCTGCTCCCCGATAGCTTCCCAGTTTCGCTTTGTTGTTTCAAATTTGATTTATTACTAGGCTAATGATCGAGGCCAGTGCTGAGTGTGCTTAGGATATAGGCTTTTATGTCATTTATCTAGTAACAAGCAATATGATTTTCCTTACTTCTGTTATCATCATCATCAGCCCTTATACATCCCACTGTTGCGCCCCGTGTTCTCTACAACTGAGAGGGTTGAGGCCTTAATGCACCACGCTGGCCTAGTACGGGTTGGCGGACTACACACCTAAGAAATTCCTAAGAACTAAAATGATTCATTATCAATTACTTTTATGGTAAAGGAAAATATCGTGATGAAACCTGCACACCTAAAAGTTCTTAGATGTGTAGTCCACCAACCAGAAGTAGTGATGGCCTCGAGGAATAGATGCGCGGTCGAGAATCTCAGCGGTCGCAGGTTCTAACCCCAGGCACACACCTCTGAGTTTTCTGTTATCATAATGAGGTTGAAATATTTTGAATCCACTAAGTATCATTAAAACTATCTGCGATGAAAACATCCACCTCAAGGAACATTCCAGAAAAACAGCTTTCAAACATTAAATAGATGAAGTCATTATCTCCAACACTTTTTGATAGCGTTCAACAAGATGTAACGACTGTTTTACGGTCTATCGTAAATTTAACTATTATTTTAATACCAATCACTGTTACTGTTCCTTTAAGTAAACCTATTGGCGAATTTAACGGTCAAGAAATAGATGAAAAAAATTGAAAACAGTGAGACTTTTTGCCGATTCTGCTGTTAGATATGGAAGGGTCATGGTCACGGGTCAAGGGAAGGGAAGGAAAGGGTTTTTTTTATGGACAAGGAGACAAACGAGCAAATGAGCCACCTGATGTAAATCGTCACTCCCATGAACCCGCATTACCAGATTAATAGATTATTTTTAACTAATGAAAGATGGATCAATTTACTTATCGCTTGTTGCTACTACGAGTATACTTACTAGTGTCGTAGTGAGCGTATCATCATCCGCTAATAGTGAATATTTGGGTGGGAATGTTTTAAAGAATTGATTTAGATTAATTTCAATATAAGCGGATCGGATTCTATAACTAATTCTACTTACAAAAATGTGGTAGCCATTTATTTTTAGACAACACTTGTCTTTCCCAATTGAGATCCCTTTGTACATAAACAAGGAAACCAGGAAGAAACAACAAAAACGTAATAAGGATAAAGATGTGTTCACCTCACACTGGCCCTAAAATAAAGCGGAGTTACACAAAGCGATTACCCATTACTACCCTTTTATTTCTCTTCAAGATTGAATGTAATGGCTCTGCATGTCTTTTTTCAAGATATTTTGTGTTCTAGGCTTACGAATGGAGCAAGATAAGAATATGAGTAAGAGAACTGTTGATTAAGAGAACATATTCTTAAGTATTCTGTTCTGTAACATTGATGAGTAGAAAGCAAATTAAGTTCCCCTTCCAGAATCTAGAAAGCGGCCCGAAAGAGGCATGTAAGGATCTTCATAGGGCGATTACTTACCAAAGTCTAAGCGACTTGTTCGTTTTTCCCACCTAAGCCACTGAATTATCACGTACTTTAAGGATGAAGAAAAACATCGTGAGGAAACACCTAAAACTTCTCAGGAATTTCTTAGGTGTGTAGGCCGCCAATCCGGACTAGGTCAGCGTGGTGGTTTAAATCTCAGTAGTAGAGGAGACTCGTGCTCAGCAATAAATAAATAAATACACCCAACAGTCACATACATAGTTCTGATCCCACACTAAGATACAAGTCTTGTGTCGTGGGTATCAGAAACTACGAGAGACTTTTCGGTCTCACATACACCCAGACCCGAAACAAATATTTGTGGATCACACAAACATTTGTCTCGGTGCGGGGATCGAACCCGCGGCCTCTCGTTTCGCAAGCTGGTGTCAAGCCAACTGCGCCACGGGGCTGTCTCATATATGCTCATATATGGGCTGATGATGATGATGATGAAGCCATAAGAAACTCTAAAATGCTCTCGATGTGGATGTTTCAGAACAACATAACCTTAGCAATATCACTAAAAGAAATCGGCTTAAAGGACCACCATCCAGCGTATAAAAAAAGCGATACATCCGTAAACAAGCGGCAATAACAATTGTTTTCACGTTCGGAACCCTTCGCGCATCAATCAAATGTTAACGCGTCAGGTCTGATTAAGGGTAATGGATTATGTGCCTTATCCAGTTGACAGAAGGTCGTATTTCACTGTCACATCAGCGGTGCTTTGTTTCGGAAATCGAAACCGCGACGTTGGGAGAATAAAGACGTGTTTTATAGGTGGAGTGTGTTCGAAAAATATTAAGTATTATGATGGTTTAACGTTTAAGTATGGCTAAGGGAAGCAAAATCGCTTCTTAAAATTAAAATAGATGATTATTACGAAGTATAAAAAAATGCATAGACAAAGTCTTTCATCTTTTAATCAAAATCACATCTGAATAAATAAAAAATAAAATACACCCAACAGACCCAAATCAAATGTTAGTAATAGATAAATATAACTAGTCATGTATTTGAGCAAAGAATGGTTCCCATTTCTTAAGCTTTAGCTTTCAATAAGTCTCTCTTAAAATCAGTCTCCTGATTAGAGAAATTGTCCTTTTCAGTTGCAGCTTTCCATTAGTGAAAAGATTTCCAATTAGATTACAATAACGTCTCGATAATCTCGTAAAATCAGATAAATTTACCGAATTATATATTTTTAATCTATTTTTAAAGCTTTTTGCTTAGTTCCTTTCCAAAATAATTGTTACTCTTACGTAACCGCTACTTGCTTCGACTTGTACCTAAAATCAGTGGCGGTACTTCTATAGAACCTTAAAAGCCCAGTTTGCCTTTCAAAATTCCAAATAATAATCTTTAAGCTTTAAATATTTATTTAACAAAAGTAATTTGACATATTAATGAGAATATTCTGACCCCTCAATACACAATTATAAACTACATACATACATACATAAACTCACGCCTGTATTCCCCGAAGGGGTAGGCAGAGATGCATTTCTGCACCCACATTTCGCCAGGTATGTATCAGTCCCACGTAATAGGGGGCGAGCCTATTGCCGTTTTTCGGGCACAATTACAGACTCCGTGCTGCTACTGAGAATTTCATAATGGAAAAACCCAATAACACTTTGCCCGTACCGGGAATCAAACCCAGGACCTCTAGATCGCTCGGCACATACTTGTACCGCGAGACCACGATGCAATTATAAACTAGACATTACAAATAACAACAACAAACAACACAAAAAAAAGTTTTTTTTTTTTACGTTTTTATAAACCTTACTTTTCGGTCACGGTTTATGTAGATTAGCTGTATAATATTACAAAATATTAACATCAATTCGTTCCTAAACAAACCGGGATCGAAAACAGAAACAGGAAACACTTTTTTGTAGGTACTTGAGAGTATAAAGGCGGACTTAATGCCATAGGCATTATCTGACAGTCTACCTTAGGGGAGTGCAGAGATGAATCAATAAATATCATTGAGATGACTCTGCTAACTCTTTGAGAAACAATTCTCGAACTATGGTTTTTACTGATTGTGTGCAGGCCGGCATGATTGTGTCGACCAGCGGGTGACCATATCGTTTCTCGCTGGTCGGTATTAATTTTTTGGACTCCACTGTGCTTACCATCAGGTACAGTGGAGTCACTTTGTCGTGCCAGTTAAAAAAAAAAAAAAAAAACACTTCACGTGTAGTGGACGTCCTTATTTTGACTTATTTATGGTGGCTAAGAAAACGTATTTGATATTTTTATCGTCAATGTCATTACTATTATTTATATCTGTCTTTCCCTGTATATAAATTTCTGTATAAAATAACTTATTACAGAATTTCATTACGTTGCTTTAAAATAAACTTTCCAGTTTCAAACTGAAATGTCCGTGTTGGTAAAACGCTGCAGGTGTTATGAGATAGGCAAACTCTGAAATGTCCACTGTACGGTGAAAATTAGGCGCTGCGATGTTAGCCGCACTGCAAATTACGTCTAACCACATGTTCCTAGCATGGCTGTGTGTTACACTTAGTTCATATTGTTATCTCGAAAAATAATAGTTTGACAGTCCCGTGGCGCAGTTGGCTAGCTACCAGCTTGTGAAACGAGATGCCTTGGGATCAATCCCCACCGAGACAAATGTTTATGTGATCCACAAATACTTAAATACAAAATACACTCAACAGTCACATATTTACATAGTTCTGACCGCACACTAGGATACAAATCTTGTGTCGTGGCCATCAGAAACTACGAGAGACTTTTCGATCTCACAAGCACCCAGACCCGACCACAAATACTTGCGGATCACTTGTTTCAAGACTGGTGTTTGTGAGAGCGAAAAGTGTCGCGTAGTTTTTGATACCCACGACACAGGACTTGTAGTAAGTTGTTTACTATTGGGCGACGGTTGGGTATATTTATTACTGTTATTATTATAGTTTACACATATATAACGAGTAATGCTTGTTTCCCCAAATTTGTAAGTAGTGGAGAATTCCTACATCCACGTTTGGAATTGTGAAGGAAAACATAGTGAGGAAACCGGCACTCCTAAATCTTATGTGTGTAGTCTGCCAACCCGCATTAGGTCAGCGTAGTCGAAAGGCCTAACCCCTTTCAGCTGTAGAGGAGGTCAGTGCCCAGCAGTGGGACGTGTTTTGTTCCACGTAAAAGGGGAGATTATTGCAGTTTTTTGGGCATATTTCCAGACTCCTTCTCTCCTGGACATCAGGAGGATTTCCAGATGAAACAAATCAAATAACGTTTAGTCCGACCCGGGAATTGTAACTAGGATCTCTAAATCGCATGAAATAAGACATGTGTTGGGGAGAACTGTAGGGTAATTAATTTTCCTAAATGCCACAGTTGAATAAACGACCGCTTGTGTACCATGACGTGGCGTCGTCACTGCGGTGCGCGCCAGGTGTCAATCCTGAAGTACACGAGTTATAGAGGCAAGTCTTTAGTGGGCAGTCTCTGACCATGTAAAGGAGCGATTTAAGACAGGGCATACTTTCGCACCCACGCTTGCACATCAGAAGGGGTAGGCAGAGATGAAATTTTGCACTTACGTTTCATCATCAGCCCATATATGTCCCGCTGCTGGGCACGGGCGTCCTCTACAACTAGAGTGTTTAGGCCTTATCCACATTGTCTTTCATCGTTGTAATGCATGTTTCTTCTTAGCAAATACATAAGTCCAAAATATCAGCAGTGTGTGATTGGGATTCGACTTCGATTCCTACTCTCATATTAAAATTACTAAAACGAAGCTAATAAACAACAAATTAAAATAATTTAAATAGTTCCATAAAGCATATTCATGCTTGTGCCGCTGAAGCAAAATTGCTCAATTCCGGTCGTTGTAAATTCGACTCAAAATTTATGGCATTAAAATTCTTTTTCTAACGTCATAAATCTGGACGATAAATTTAAAACATAGTTAGGGCGCTATGACAAGGATATTAGGTAATAATTGCCAAGTAAATTGTGTTATACGCTTGAGTGTGGAAAGATCGTGAATAGTGCTTAAAGTGCCAACGTTTATTTTATGAATGGAGAATAGTTTGCTGGGGCGGAATCTTTGTAGACAGTTTTCGTCATCAGCTCAAATACATTCCATTGATAGGCACGTGCCCCAACTTCAAGGATTCTGGCCTAGCACAGGTTGGCGGACTACACACCTAAGATATTCCAAAGAATTTATAAAGGTTTCCTCACGATATTTTCCTTCACCGTTCATCTGATAATTCGATTTGAAAACCTACATAGCATTGAAAAGTCAAGGGTGTGTGAGGGGGGGCTTGAACCCACGACCTCTAACTTTTCGAAGTTATTTGTGTGTGTTGTGTGTGTGTGTGTGTGTGTGTGTGTGTGTTAGGGAAAACATCGTGAGGTAACCTGCATATATAAAAGTTTCTAGTAATTTTGACAGCCCCGTGGCGCAGATGGCTAGACACCAGCTTGCGAAACGAGAGGCCGCGGGTTCGATCCCCGCACCGAGACAAATGTTTGTGTGATCCACAAATATTTGTTTCGGGTCTGGGTGTTTGTGAGACCGAACAGTCTCTCGTAGTCTCTGATACCCACGACACAGGACTTGTATCCTAGTTTGGGGTCAGAACTATGTATGTGACTGTTGGGTGTATTTATTTTATTTTGTACATACATACATACATAAACTCACGCCTGTATTCCCCGAAGGGGTAGGCAGAGGTGCATTTCTGTACCCACATTTTGCCAGGTATGTATCAGTCCCACGTAATAGGGGGCGAGCCTATTGCCGTTTTTCGGGCACATTTCCAGACTCCGTGCTGTTACTGATAATTTCCTAATGGAAAAACCCAATAACACTTTGCCCGACCCGGGAATCGAACCCAGGACCTCTAGATCCCACGGTACACACTTGTACCGCGAGACCACGAGGCAGTCAAAGTTTATTTTGTATTTATTTCTTAGGTGTGTATTCCGCCAACCCGCACTAGGCCAGCGTGGTGGACTAAAACTAAAACTATCTCAGTTGTAGAGGAGGCCCGTGCTCAGCAGTAGAAAGTATATGGGCTGAGGATGATTATTTATACTCTGTGCCTCGGTCGTACCCGCGATACAAGCATGCGAGATGTCCAGACTTCAATTACCTGATCAGACAACGTATTATTCTGATTGCTTCTTATCAATCTAATTAGCAAAACATTAATCAATTAATCAAGGTAATGATTGACTTATCAATGACAATTAATTAATATAGTTGCTCATGTGTAATTAAATATTTAATGGGATGAATAAGGCTTAGAGCTTTTCAGTAGAAAGTAAGGCTTCTGCTCAGAACTCACTTTAAATACGAAACAGTAAGATACAATTATATGTGCGATCTAGATGTCACGGGTTCGATTGCCGGGGCGGGCAGTGTTGTTGGGTTTTTCTATTAGAAAAAGTTCAATAGGTTCGCCCCCTTTTACGTGGGAATTATACATTCCTGGCAAAATGTGATCGCAGAAATGCACCTCTGCCTAACCCTTCGGAGAATACAAGCGTGAAGTTATGTACCTATATACGTATATGTATGTATGTATGTACGAGTATGTAAAATACAATCTCAAATTGAGATTCAAAATGTTCTAGAACGTTCTATCAGAGAAGTGAATAAATTCGGTATTGAATTTCTATGCTTGCACGGTACCATAGTGTATGGAATACATATTTGATTTGATACTGGACACAAATCCTGATTGTTACACCAGGAATTCAAGAACGGATGGCTATTACACCGATAAGTCACTTCCATCCATTTGTTTTGTGAAGGTATCTATGCAGATAGTACATCGAAATGAAATAAAAATAATATATTGAATCCAGAAGTTCTTAGGAATTTCTGAAGTATGTATTCCGCCAATCCGCATAAAGCAAGCGTGGTGGATTTAGGCCTAAACTGTCTCAGTCCTAAAGGAGGCCCGTGTGCCCAGCAGTGGTCCTATATGGGCTGGTGATAATGAAATGTCAATACAATTTTTTTATTGCCTCGTGGTCTCGCGGTACAAGTATGCGCCGTGCGATCTAGAGGTCCTGGGTTCGATTCCCGGGTCGGGCAAAGTGTTATTGGGTTTTTCCATTAGGAAATTCTCAGTAGCAGCACGGAGTCTGGAATTGTGCCCGAAAAACGGCAATAGGCTCGCCCCCTGTTACGTGGGACTGATACATACCTGGCGAAATGTGGGTGCAGAAATGCACCTCTGCCTACCCCTTCGTGGAATACAGGCGTGAGTTTATGTATGTATGTACAATTTTTTACACTTTTTGAAGTCAACCCCACAACTTTTTCATGCCAGAACTATAGGTTGTCTGGAAGATGGCAGCTGGCGGTGACACCGCCTGCTGTGGCTATTAGTTTTTAAAGTACGTGATAATTTATCGTGAACACGTACATAACTTTGAAAAGTCAGAGGTGTGTGCTTAGGGTTTGAACGCTACAGTCGAAATTCTCGACCGCGTGCCTAAACCTCGAGGCCATCACTACTCATGATTCTACTTCCAAAGAAACTGTTGAGGTTTGAACCCGCGACCGCCGAAATTCTTGACCGTGCGCCTAAACCTCGAGGCTATCACTACTTATCGCTATTCATCTACGAGTACTTACATTCTAATTCTTATAAAAAAATGATTTAATGATCTCAACTATATAAACGATAAATTCAATCATTTATCGTCAGCCGACCCTACTCTTCTCTACTTTTCGTACTGAATAGAATACAATAGAAATAAATTTTATTGTACGCACACACACAGGTAGACAGAACAAGAAAAAATATATAAACATATTACAAAAACAGAGTGCACGTACAAATGGCGGTCTTATCGCTTTAAACGATATATTCCAGACAACCATAAGGTCAACATAGCAGAATAATTTTTGGTGCATAACATACATACAATACTCGTACATAAATACAATACAATAAATATAAATAAGTTCTAATAATTATATATTTGAAAATAATAGTTAAAATACGAGCAGTGATAATAAGCAATAAGCAGCAATATTTATGAACTTACACGCTAGTACTAATAGACAGAAGAATAACTACATCATTTATTACAACTCGGTGTAACACCCGGGTTCCGAAAACGTTTAGTTATTCAAGTTGTGTTTGTGTTGTGTGGCAAGTCGAGTAATTGAGTTGCTCCAGTGCTCCGGACGTGCAAAATACCTGGCTACCGTCATTATGTCGGCGTGTTGTTTAATCGCCTTTTGTATAGGGCTAAGAACCGAGCATGGAGCGAATAATGGAAATTTTTAAGTTGATGAGGTGTTTTTTAAGTTAGTTAATATTTTGAAAAGGTAATCCACGGTTAAAATGTTTAAAACACACTCCATGTGCCAGTACACCTATAAGTTTACTTTTATTTTAATACATACATACATACATAACCTCACGCCTGTATTCCCTGAAGGGGTAGGCAGAGGTGCATTTCTGCACCCACATTTCGCCAAGTATGTATCAGTTCCACGTAATAGGGGGCGAGCCTATTGCCGTTTTTCGGGCACAATTCCAGACTCCGTGCTGCTAATGAGAATTTCCTAATGGAAAAATCCAATAACACTTTGCCCGACCCGGGAATCGAACCCAAGACCTCTAGATCGCACAGCACATACTTGTGCAGCGAGACCACGAGGCAGTCTTTTATATTAATAGTAAACCACTTAAACGTAGACTACTAAATGGCCGCTAGAGGGCGCCACATTAGATTCAGTGGCACATCATATACCTAGCCTATAACTAGCGGATAATCAAGACCCTTCTAACATTTATCCAGTTCTTTTAAATAGTTTAGGAGCTAATAGATGAAAATACATACATATATGTGTATACATAGCCTGGAAAAACATAAACCTCCTTTGGCTTTGCCGTAGTCGGATAAAAAGTGACTTATGTTCTTCCCTAGGATTCCATCTACGTCATTTCATTACATAAGAATTACAAACAAAAATGCTTATAAAATACAAATATCTCACGTTTAAGTAATGGTCCATATTTACAACACACAAATGCAACTTCTGTCTTTTTAACCGACTTCAAAAAAAAGGATGAGGTTATCAATTCGTCTGTATTTCTTTTCAACGTTTCTTACCTCAGAATTTTCGAATGGGTGAACCGATTTTGATGATTTTGTTATTTGAGAACTGTTGCTTCCAGTGTGGTCCCATTTAAATTTCAGGTCCAGTTCTCACAATGGCTTCCATGAGAAAACCATGTAAGTCTTAAATTTGCATTTAAAGTGCGCGAAAAATGGACGAATAACTCAATATCACGCCAAATGATTTTGATGATTCATTTTTTATTGGAAAGGATGTGCTTCTAGGGTACTTTTATAAGAAGTTGATTATGTTCTGATTATGCGATCAAGGACAAAGTCACGGAACTCTTCAATTCTTCGGAGCAAACTAACGATACTCGGTTGAATCATTACAGACTATCCGGATATTTGAGTCACCTACCGTAACGTCTTTATAGTCAAGTAATTGTCGTAGTCGAATATGATGATTAAAGAAACTCATTATTCTTCCACTACAATATTATCCCAAGTCTGCCTTTCCGCTAGACTTTCAAACCGCATATTTCTAAATGAAATACTCAAAGGCACGTTCATGTGGCGAAGAAACATTGTCCAACGTTTGTGCAAAGAATTCGTGCGGACGTCCAAAGTCTGAAGTATTCGTTAGATAACCCATTTGAATATATAAGTCGTTCTGTGTGTGACGTACTGAGGATTCTTGACAAAAATATCGTTCCTCCCTTTAAGACTGCTAAGGTGTGGCCCGCGGTTTCAACTGCGCCAAAATTAAAAAAAAGATTAAAAAGTAGCGTTTAAAGATCTCTGCTTTATTTTTTATTTTTATTTAACCTTGTGCACTTACGACTACCTTTAATTTCTCTTCCTACAGCTCCATCTTTGTTTGTTTGTAAGAGGTTGCTTTGTGCGATAAGACCGTCTTTTGTACAATTTTAGTCTACTGTAGTCCTTAGTTTTATCTTATGTGTAAAGTTTTAAATAAATAAAGTTTGTGTCAGCTACCTTCATATAAAATGTCACCCTAATCGGTTAATACTTTTGCAATTACCTTTGTAATATTAGTGTTTGTTACCCTAGAAAATTTTCATAGGTCCATATTATTTTATAACCACAAATATAGTGAACAAATAAAGAACCGCGTTTTTTCTTTTCACAAGCTAGTATTTGCTTTAAAACATTTATTACAAATGTAGGACTTCCTAAAAGATTTACAATTCGACAGCCCCGTGGCGCAGTCGGCTAGATACCAGCTTGCGAAACGAGAGGCCGCGGGTTCGATCCCCGCACCGAGACAAATGTTTGTGTGATCCACAAATATTTGTTTCGGGTCTGGGTGTTTGTGAGACCGAAAAGTCTCTCGTAGTTTCTGATACCCACGACACAGGACTTGTATCCTAGTGTGGGGTCAGAACTATGTATGTGACTGTTGGGTGTATTTATTATTATTATTATAATTATAAAAAAAAAGGCTACAAACTACACAAACAGACAAGGAGATATCACATATAAACTCCTCTTAGAAAAAGGTCCACAATTTAACGAATAATATGATAGTTATTTTCACATAAACTGCACGCCATAACAGCCGAATGGTCGTTGTCCCTCCAGATGACCTCTGGAGAACACTTTTGACCGACAAAATGTGTCCAAATTTTTGCCAATTTAACTTTACTGTTGGCTAAATATTTTCCTTAAATTTTTGTACTCAGGAATTCGTTTTTCAACTGCAAGTGTAAGTTTGCAAATGGTTTTTGACAGTTACTATAATTTTATTAGGAAAATGTTCGATAAAATTAAATTGTAATGAGAGGGTTCATATCGATTGTTTTGTTATTGTTACGCCGATACTTCCTTAGTGAGTCGGACATTTTTATGGCTTTAACGGACGATGGATGAAAGGGGTTGCTGAGTTTATTTGCCGGGTCTTCTCAGGTAGGGCCGCGCTTGGATCCGATGGTAGCTCTAAACAAACGTGACATTTCGGAAATTCCTATGGTCCATTTGTCGTCATTATCATCAGCCAATATATGTCCTACTGTCAGGTACGGACCTCCTCTACAACTATTTAGACATTTTGTTATTTGATGTTAAATTGGAATTTTACCGAAAAAAAAATTATTAATTAGAATACCTAGTTTTATTGAAAAACAAACATTGCCGCCAATTATGTTTTAATTACCTTTGTTTTTTCTTTTTGAAGCTATACTTCTTTTGGCGCGTTAGGGAAAAATGATGAGAGTGAATTTTTACGATGCGCGCGCACACCGACACCAAAAAGTTATTCAGAAAAAGTTTGTTTTAAATTTTAAGAAGGTAGAATAGTGACAGTAATAAAAAGGGATTGACATATTTTTAAGTAGTTTTGATTATTTTATTTATTTATTAGTATATCTATATTGTTAGAAACTAAAATTTAATTATTCAAATCTTTTAAAATGACTGTTATTTGACCTGATGCCGTAACTATAGTAACCAAATAATAAGACGCGTAAAAACTTTCAGGCCGATCAAGAAAATATACGATCTGTGTCGTTTTCCCGCACTTGCTCTATATTCGCCAATGCAGTGTTGCCACCCACACCAACTTATTTAAAATATTATTTTATAATATATGTATTATTATATTATTTTAGAAAATATATATTTATGTATGAAGTATAACTTCTAACGCGTGTACATAAGTACACACACACACTTTTTTTTACAAACATGTATTGACGTGTCATAAGTGCTATATTATTGCCTCATCATCATCACCAGCCCATATATCATCGCACTGCTGGGCACGGGCACCCTCTACAATTGAGAGGTTTTAGGCTTTAGTCCACCACGCAAGTGCGGGTTAGCGGACTACATAACTAAGAAAATTCTAAGAACTTTTAGGTATGTAGGTTTCCTCGCGTTGTTTTCTTTCACCGTTAAAGTAAGTGACAATTTATTGTGAATATAGACATTACTTCGAAAAGTCAGAGATGTGTGCCTAGCGTTTGAACCCGCGACCACCGAGATTCTAGAGCGCGCGCTTAAGCCTCGAGGCCATCACTACTTTTTATTATTGCCTACATGGTATATAAACAATTTTTTCATTTCATTTCAGTATTTGTAAACACATATGCTAGGACTTATAGAGTGTCAATTGCCAAGAAAAGACGGGGATCTTTCTTTACTAGTCGACATATGTAATTATGCAAATATGCACGTACTCAAGTTTGACCCCAATCCACATATAATCTTATATCAGTCAAATTGCTTGAAATTGAATGTAAAAAAAAGTATTATGAGGTTCGCCACTTTATATTGTACAGATAATAAATCATATGAAAACTTTTTTTACTGCAAATGAAAATTGTGGTTTCACAATTCATAAAACCGCATAAAATAATATTCATTCAAAACAGTACTAGAAATGCAAGGCAATATTAATAAGTTACTAATGCTGGACTCTATTTAACTGTATGGTAAGACTATGTTTTTAGGAGAAGCGGATAGCGGGAGAACTAAATCGAATGAATGTGCATAATTTGTATGTATTATAGTATATTGTTGTTTAACCCTTTACACCCGAGCTTAAACGATCGTGAGTTTAGACTTTGAAAAATTCTACACTGCACACGAAACAACTTTTGCGGACGCAACCGTCGTCGATCGATCGTGCGACTATCTGAGAACCCGCGAAAACACATTTTATTACTATAAGTACCGGTTGGAAATTGTCAGTCGTCCGGAAGACACGAGAGAGATGGCTGCGTTTTTTGACCACGCCGCTCGAACAAGTAAGTATTTGATATTTTCGTAATGCTAATGGTTTATTAACATTTTTTTATGTAAAATGCTACTTGATTAGTTGTTAAACAATACTCCATATGTTTATTATACATAACTTTGTTTATCGGTTGATACTATTCCTCGAAATTTAAACTCGCACGATCGTGGTACCTCGGTTGTACTACGTAAACTTAATAACAAATGTTACTTTGTCTTTTACCTTTATTTATGTAATATAATGCCTTTAAATGTATGTTTTTTTTTACTTTTAGAGCGTTCACTCACGGAACAAACAATTTGTGACCTTTTGGCCAACGGCAATATCTCAGATTTTGAGGATTTGGACGAAGATGACACAGAATTCGATCCAGACGTCTTGTTCCGGCACACTGCAGACGATGTGTCAAGAGGAAGAACAGGATGACGAAGAAATACCATCTTCCTCCATAGCAACAGTACCTACTACCAGCGTTACCACGATGTGAATTGCCAGTCCCGCCAAATTTAAAAACGACTATACGAGAATCGTGATCTACTGTGCGAGCGCCATCTACAAGTGACATATCGAGATCGCCAGTAGGTAGCCGTGGAAGAAGGCTTTCAAGTGGGCGAGGAGCAGCATCAGTACCTAGAGTTACAAGAAAGCGAATATGGAAGCAAACTGCTTTTACAGAAAAGGCACATAACTATTCTGCCTTACCAATAAACCCGGTAGGACGACCAGTTGAATATTTTCATGATTATTTCGATACACAGTTTTTAGAAAAGATCTCTCATTGTTCCAACTTGTATTACCTACGCACTACGGGACATGAACTGAAATCTTCAAGTGCTGAAATAGCTAAATTGTTTGCAATTCATCTTATTATGGGCTGTATTCCTTACCCTCGAGTACCAATGTATTGGAGAGTTGGTATGAAGTTAGGCTTGATCAGTGACCTAATGACAAGAGACAGGTTTCTTACTCTTCGTAATGCACTCCATGTTGTCGAGTCCGATTCACCATCTCCAAACGAAGTGGATAACCCGCTATGGAAGGTACAACCCATGATTGACCAGGTAAAAGAAGCCTGTAACAAATTGGCAAGAGTTTCAAGATGCTACTCGATTGACGAGCAGATGATCCCCTTCACAGGACGCTGTAAGCTACAGCAGGTCGTGAAAAATAAACCACGACCTGTAGGCCTGAAAATTTTTGTCCTTACCACAAGTGATGGATTGATGCTAGATTTCGAAATTTACAAAGGCGCTAAAAGCAGTTTCGGTGATACGAATCTCGGTCTCGGTCCCTCAGTAATTTTACATTTGATAAAAGGTGTCCCACGTGGTAGCTGTGTATATCATGACCGCTATTTTACTACGATTCCTTTAATTGAGGAAATGGAAAAGATGGGTTTGCATTCTACCGGAACCATCATGCAGAACCGGATTCCTGACCGAGCAACAATTAAATTTAAGAAAGATACAGAGATGCAACGAGGCGAGTCCCAGCAGTTTGTTTATAATTCTACTGCAATCGTGAAGTGGAAAGATAATAAATCCGTATTACTAGCATCGAAAACTGCTTCTGAAGAACAATCTGGAATAAAAAGGTGGGACAATAAACAAAAAGTGTACATCGACGTTACAGCCTTAAAGTTGTGAAGAATTATAAGAAAGAGTTAAGTTAGTTAGTTAGTTAAGTTAGTAAATTATTAAAAGAGTTGATCTTATAATATTTTATTAAAATAAATATAATGTTTATAATTAATCAATCGTTATTTTATTATTTTCCTTGTTATATTGCCATATAATAACATAGACTCACGATCGTGCGACTTACAATTATTTCCTGAAACTCACGATCGTGAGGGTCTGATTGCTGCAAACCAGGTGCACCAGGATTTTTTTCAATATTTTTCTCATAATTTTTGGACACAATGGAAGTTACGGAATGACATTTAAATATGATATAGAAGATCTTCATCTCTCGGGTGTAAAGGGTTAAAAAAAAAAAAAAAAAATTATATAGGTATTTACTATCATAATCACCCCATATACGTCCCACTGCTGGGCACGGGCCTCCACTACAACTGAGAAGGTTTAGGCCTTAGTCCACCACGCTGGCCTAGTGCGGGTTGGCGCCGTTGGCGGACTACACACCTAAGAAAATCCTAAGAACTTTTAGGTGTGCAGGTTTCATCACGATGTTTTCCTTCACCGTTAAAGTACGTGATAATTCTATGTGAATACACACATAACTTCGAAAAGTCAGGTGTGTGCCTGGGGTTTGAACCTGCGACCGTCGAGATTCTCGACGGCGTGCCCAAACCTCGAGAACATCACGACTTATATTTATTATTATTACATTTTATTCATTGCTTCCTTTTTCCGAAAATATATAGGTTTGTGTATGTATCTGTGTATGTTTATAAATTATTTTATTTGCTCACCTGCTATGTATCATCTCTGCATCACCCAAGGTTCGACAGGTAGAGAATGCCTTAGGCCTTAGGCATTACGTCCACCTTTACAATTTGTATATTGTATAAAGTGTACATAAATAAATAAATGGGGCAGTATATTTGGATTTTCCATAAGGAAACTCTCAGCAACAACACTAAATGGGGTAGTGTATCGAAAAATGGTACTAGTCTCGTTACTAATGACGTGGGATTTTAAAAACAACTTATGAAACGTATGTTCAATTTCACGCCTGCCTATCCTATAGGGGCTAATAGCGATCCAGTGATCACACAAAGATTAAGCCCACCCATTAATTCCACAGTCTATCTATTTTATAAAAATGAATATTTGTCTGTATGTGATTGAACTCCTCTTAAACGGCTGGACCGATTGGGATGAAATTTTTTGAGTGTGTTCGAGGGGATTTGAGAATGGTTTAGATTCACAAATTTTTTCATGAACTGGATCTGATAGATGGCGCCGTAATCGGTATGTCAATCGGCTGGACCGATTGGGATGAAATTTTCTATGTATATTCCAATGGGTCCCTGGATGATTTCAAAACACAATTTGACCCGGTAGACTGTGCTGCTGTCGGCATATCGCTTAAAGCTTTTTCGGGCAGGACGATGTCTACTGGGACAACTAGTGTTGAATAAATAAATGCGGCAAGGTTCTAATACCTACATCATCATCAACCCATACACGTCCCGCTGAGCACGGGCCTCCTCTACAACTGAGAGGGTTTAGGCCTTAGTCCACCACGCTGGCCTAGCGGGTTGGCGGACTACACACCTAAAAAATTGCTAACAAGTTTTAGGTGTGCAGGTTTCATCACGATGTTTTCCTTCACCGTTAAAGCAAGTGAATTCATTGTGAATATACACATAACTTCGAAAAGTCAGAGGTGTGTGCCTGGGGTTTGAACCTGCGACCGCCGAAATTCTCGAACGCGCGCCTAAACCTCGAGGCCATCACTGCTTTTAATACTAATACCTACACTCAGTCACAGTATCAGTCTTGCATACTTTACAATGACATTAAGACTATTTTCATCGTCATTATTTTTTCAATTATATCTGAAGCGGCTACTAAAAAGGATTTACTGAAGCATTTCTAAGTTCTTATTTCTAAGACAAGTAACATGAATTATGTTATTCGATTCAGTGCTTCTTACATTTCGTTAGGTCGGGTCTGATAAATCACTTCTGATTTAGGATTTATATTTGTACTATACATTTAATGGTAATTCATAAAATATATTTTCTTTACCTTTACTCCACGATCTATTCCTTCCGTAACTGTCGGTTCAATAATATTTCTGGGCTAAGTTTATTTCAGGTTATTTATTTTTACATAATCATAATAGACATCTAGTGACTATTACGTAAATCTTGTCGCGCAGGGGGCTTTCGAATGACGAACCCATAGGGGTTCATGTACCCCACTTTTAGAAACCCTGTTCTAGACCAGTCCACCAAATTGACCGCCAAAAGATGTTTCAAATAATAATTTTGTAGTATTAAAACAAATTTATTGAAAGCATCGGGTATGTATCGGTTGATAAAGATAGATTAAATGAAATATAGATACTTTTCAAAAATAATACTAGTATTTGATTATCATATGCGATACAAGTAATCCGCTTTTACTCCTAAGTCCAAACCCTATCATAAATACGCAACCAAAACTAAACTTCGTTGAGGGCGTCGAATGAATGAAATTTTTGCAACATAGCTTAAAAATTTCACGTGAAACTTGTTAATTTCCTAACTTTTAACCATAAAGAGCAACCTCAAAGCCAATTGAAAAGCCTATTTGCGAGAGTTTAGTGAAAAACTGGCGCTTTTCTTGCGGGACCAAACGCAGACACATTACAATATCTTTTTATGTCTATCGTAAAAGTACGAGGATGAGTTTTCACCTTGTTTGTAAGGCTACGATTATGCGATAAGCGGTAGCGATTAGCGGAAATATACTTTGACAGCATATCAACACGCTTTTTGGAACGAGTAGTAGATTTAATTTTATACAAATACAAAATAAATTTTAACACATATTATGTAAGTTCCTTTTTAATGCTGTTCAAACTATTTATTAATCAATTAAAAATAAGAATTAAACTAGAACAATGTTAAGCACGTTAAACCGAGCTGAAAGCCTCGCCAAGAATACCCGCGGGCGCCTCCGCCAGTTCCGAGCTTCCCCACCGTTGATACCATCACCAAATAACTACGCCATACATGGTGACGTCAAACTAGGCTCCGCCCATTGGTTGGGTGATATTTATAATACTATTATATATTCTTACGCTAGTATCCACTAATGGGTAGGAAGTGATGTTGTTTCACAAATCAGCCGTGTTTTTATACCACATAATAGGGGGCGATATGTATGTAATAACGTGTAGATTTGCGAAATTCCTGTTTCGGTCAGAGTTAAAATAGCAATCCTGGTAATCTTTTTATTCATTTATATGAAATAAAAACGTGGTGACTGCCTCGTGGTCTCGCGGTACAAGTATGTGCCGTGCGATCTAGAGGTCCTGGGTTCGATTCCCGGGTCGGGCAAAGTGTTATTGCGTTTTCCCATTAGGAAATTCTCAGTAACAGCACGGGGTCTGGAAATGTGCCCGAAAAACGGCAATACGCTCGCCCCCTATTACGTGGGACTGATACATACCTGGCGAAATGTGGGTGCAGAAATACACCTCTGCCTACCCCTTAGGGGAATACAGGCTTAAGTTTATGTATGTATGTGTATAAAATAAAAAATGACGACGTAGTGGTATTAATTTATTCACACAGAATAAAGGTTCGAGAAATGCTGCAACCTCGTTAATTTGTCGCAGTTCCAACTCAAAGCACTTTATGAAACGCTTATCACTCGCCTACTTTAAAAAAACACCTCCAAAAGTTTCCGTTCCCGCTTACGCCCCTATAAAGTAACCCCTCCCTTCTTCACGCTGTTTTGCATTAAAATTTAATAAAACCGACTGTATTTAATTCGTATTTATCTGTATATCATCGTAAAACTTTATGCCCTTAGAGAGGACTTGTTATGTGTTTCCAAAACTTTAAATTGCCTCCCACAGATGGCGTTAGATGTACTTAATGGAGTTCAACTCGGCACATTCATGGTGAAGATATAAGAAAAGTTTGTTTTTAATAAAGCACAGGTTTTCGTATTTTTCTGACTTGTGTAGCGAATGTGATATATTGTTACGACTTGGCTCGTCTTGTACAGGCAAATATTGGTATGCGAATTTTCTTAAATTGACGGTACATCGTTCAATTTTGAATTTTATTTTTGAAGTTATACTTCTTTAGGCGCGTTATGAAAAAATGATGAGAGTGAAATTTAAGGATGCGCGCGCATCACTGTAACACAAAAGTAAGACGTTAAAGCTGCCTATGTGCTCCAATATAATTAATTAACAGATTGATGCTGCCTATGTTAAATGTAAGTGTCAAATGAATCATAAAAGGTTTTAATATGTTTCGGATCGAATATATTTCAAAAAAAGTTTATATGTTTTAGATTTTAAAAATGTAGAATAGTGACGGTAATAAAAAGGGATTGACATATTTATTAGTTGTCAAATATTTATGAGTGCATTCAGAAATGTAATATGTTGTGTCAACTAAGAACAGTCACACTGTTGGGCGTATTTATAAGTTTTACTTCAGTCGTGTGGTATAACTTCTAACGCGTGTACATAAGTACACATACACTTTTTTCATCACGATGTTTCCTTCGCTCTAAAGTGATACTTCATTGTAAATACACACATAACTTCGAAAAGTCAGAGATGTGTGCCTAGAATTTGATCCCGCGACTGCCGAGATTCTAGACCGCTCGCCTAAACCTCGAAGCCATCACTACTACATATATAATTATGCATAAAGGGTAAGCAGATATGTATTTCTACATTCGAGCTTTGTGTCTTAGAAGTCGTGATGGCCTCGAGGTTAAGACACGCGGTCGAGAATCTCGACGGTCGCGGGATCAAACTCTAGGCACACATCTCTGATTTTTCAAAGTTATGTGTGTATTTACAAAGAATTATCACGTACTTTAACGGTGAAGGAAAATATCGTGATGAAACCTACACCTAAAAGTTCTTAGGAATTTCTTAGGTGTGTAGTCTGCCAACCCGCACTAGGCCAGCGTGGTGGACTAAGGCCTAAACCCTCTCAGTTAGTGTCTTAAGGCTCACGTACCTAATAGGTAGTGAGTCTATAGCCGTTTTTAAGCACATGTAGATTCAGTTCTGTTGCTAAGAATTTTATACCTAAAAACCAAATTGTAGTACTTTGCCTTAAACGAGTCTTACTATACCTACCACGCCGCAATTATTGTGGGACAATCTCAATCTCTAAATAGAGATTGAATTAATTTGCTAAAATTATAAAAACAACAGGACTTCATCAAAGTTCAATCTTGAAATAATTAGTTTTTTATTGCACAAACCAATTTCTATTAAAACATTAAAAGAAAATGGTGAATGACCTGAATACTAAACAGTTTTATATAACTCTTGTTTCATCGCATCTTCGAAGGTCAATTTCAGTCACGTATTTAGGTTAGCGATCAGTAATTAATTTAACAATATTCTTCTTACGAAATATTAATTGACTTTATTTGAGATAATTAATCTTAATGAAACTGACCTTTGTAATAAACCTTTTTCGTTTAACTGTTGTTATCGAGGCAAAAAGATCAATTTCAGATTTTTTGGTCGGGCAAAGTGTTACTTGTTTACATACCTTATGGCACACGACATGAATATAATATATACCTAATAATAAAAAGTAAAATAAATTATAAAAAAAAGCAGTGATGGCCTCGAGGAAAAAAGCAGTGATGGCCTCGAGGAAAAAAGCAGTGATGGCCTCGAGGTTTAGGTGCGCGGTCGAGAATTTCGGCGGTCGCAGGTTCAAACCCCAGGCACACACCTCTGACTTTTCGAAGTTATGTGTGTATTCACAATGAATTATCACTTGCTTTAACGGTGAAGGAAAACATCGTAATAAAACCTGCACACCTAAAAGTTCTTAGGAATTTCTTAGGTGTGTAGTCCGCCAACCCGCACTAGGCCAGCGTGGTGGACTAAGGCCTAAACCCTCTCAGTTGTAGAGGAAGCCCGTGCCCAGCAGTGGGACGTATTGGGGCTGATGATGATGAAAATGTTAAACACTACTATATGTGCCCGAAAAACGTCCCACTATTACGTGGGACTGGTATAAACCACGCGAAATGTGGATGCAGAAATGCATATAAAAACCATTGGCCTGATAATTCCTCAACTCTGGCATGTTTATACGATGTTTTCGTAAAGCATCTCAGCAGTCCGGCCCGTGGGTATCGATTGACGAAGCTCTGTTTGGAGAGCACTGTGACGTCATCAGGCACAGTGTTACCGCTTCGTCATACGTATATTAAAAAAAAATTAGTTTTTATGGAACACCATATTCATATAAAAGTAAAATAGAATATTGTTAGAAATAAATTGGTGTCGGGTAGCAGTCGTCGTCGTCGTCGGGGACCACGTCACGGACACTCGCTCATCGGCCGTTGTACAGTGCGGTAGCTCTGGCCGAACGTCTACGCGTGTCTTGTGTTTTCAATTGACCCTCAATAATGTTAATATTTAGTCAATTCAATTTCTTTTAAGTTTGTTACGGCCCCTGGCCGAATATATATATATTTTTTTAATCAATTAATATTCTCATTTCCAAAAATATTAATTTTAAAGCACGTTAGGGAATGTACACAAAACGTTCTTCCAACTTGACTTTATCCGAAGCCCTATTATGTGAATAATTACGAGTAATAAGCTTAAATACGCATCACAAGGGGAAATCACAACAGATTTGCAGTACAAAAATGTTAGAGGAAAACGTTCCGAGACCCTAATCAACGTAATTGAGCAATGTAATCCCTCGAGAATACTGCAGACAACGAACAAATTATGATGGATTTATTTTTATTCTGACCATTCTTTTTTCTTTCGTATAAAAAAATAACGGGTTTTATAGATTTCAGGAGCTATAAAGTTAAAAAACCGGCCAAATGCTAGTCGGACTCGCGCACCAAGGGCGGGACCCTTACTATAATATTATTTATGAAACGGCAAAAAAAACATGTCTGATTACTTTTTACTGTTTTTCAATATTTATTATAGCGACAATAGAAATACATCACCTGTCAAAATTTCAACTGTCTATCTATCACGGTTCATGAGATATAGCCTGGTGACAGACGGACAGCGAAGTCTTAGTAATAGGGTCCCGTTTTACCCTTTGGGTACGGAAACCTAAAAAGTCGACAATTAAACTATTGTTAGAGACGCAACTAGGAGAAAAGCTTAGCGAATATGTTTCTAAAATAACATTTCTGCCTTGTGGTCCAATCTACAAGTCCTGCGTACAGTTTTGGTTCAGACAACAGAGATAATATATCTCAATAGCAGCATCGAGTCCGGAAATATACCGGAAAAACGGCCTCCTATTACGTGAAGTACAACCCAATTGTCTGATCATTGGCGCAGAAAATTACATCTAACTACTTCTTTAAGATTGCAGGTGTGTGTGTGTGTGTGTGGTTTTTTTTTCCTCAGAGGTTTGGACAAAAATACTCTTACGTATCATCAGGGTGTAACCTGGGTATGTCGGACTCGCACCCATACCGACTAAAAACCTCCTTTGGCATCAACCTCCTCTTCCTCCACGGAACCGCCGCTAGGCATTACTTCGTGGAGGGAGGCTCTAGCTGTGTGTGTGTGAGTGTGATCTACCAATATTAAGGACTGTATAGAAAATTATACATTCCAAATAAATCTATAGCAATGCTAATTCGGACTTGTGATCAAAGCGGCGACGATTTCGACCCAAACACCTTTACCGATTCGTTGGATACATTCCTGTGCAGATAAAGGAAGGTTAGGATCCTTTGGTTTGTATGTGATTTCAGGTAGAAGGAATTCGCCTTATTATTGGCCTTGTTGGAATTTCGTAGAAATTGAAGGACGTTCGAACGATCTCTTTCGTTCGAGGATTTGGATTTTGGACATTAATTTAAAACAGTTTTATGAGAGTTATTGTTAAAATCTGAATTGCTGTCGATGTTAATAATAAAGTTTTTGAGGTCAGATAGTTCAGTGATGTGATTCAATAAACCATTATACGAGTATATACAATATTTTTGACCGTTTTGTTACCATGCTTGACCTCAAAATTAATATATCGGACGGTTTACATCTCCATGATACGTTTTAATATTTATTTATTTTTGATGTATGTGTTGTGTATGTATGTGCTATAACTTCACGCCTGTATTTTCCTAACATGTAGGCAGAGGGTTTTTTTGCACTCAAATATCGTCAGGTATGTATCAGTCCTACGTAGTAGGGGCGAGCCTATGGCCGATTTTCGGGCACATTTCAAGTCTCCGTGCTGCTCCTAAGAATTTCCGGGGAAAACCCTAATAACACTTTGCCCCACCGGGAAATTGAACCCAAGTCCTCTAGATCGCACGGCACATACCCCGTTACATATTAATATATAAGGAAAATTATTTAAACGTATAATTGAAATGTAAACCGTTCAATGTATTTATTTTGAAGTCAAGCAGTAACAAAACGGTCAAAATAGAGAAACCCAATCAGCTTGTTATGCAAAAACAACCGCAGGCAGTAATAACCACACATTTCACAGCCTAGACTCTAGTTGCTAGAACTATTAGAAGCAAACAAATAACAGGGAACTTTACATCAACACAAGTTCTGTAACAGTAACTCCATTACAACGGGCCTATTCAAAATCGATGGAATTATATCAAAACATGAATAATTCAGTTCGTGTGCTGTTTTCGTTAATTTCGGTTGTTAGCCTCCGGTCTTGTTCCAAACTTCGATTTAATGAAGTTTAGATATTGTTGTAGGCATGTTGTACATACATATTTGATGATGTTTTCTTTATGACTAATTTATTGACTGTCTAGTTGTTTCTAAGCAATAATAAATTCAAGTACAATTGCTGGATTAGGTAAAGTATTATTAGGTTCTTGAATGAGGAAACTCTTAGTAGCACCAAGGAGTTTAAACTATGGTTGAAAAATGTCAATAGATGCGTTTGGTACTGCTTGGGATTTCAAACAAGGTGCGTGTAGTACATAGATAGATAGATAGATAGATATAAACTTTATTGTTCACCATTTAAACAGAGAAACAACAATAGAAGATACAACTTACCTATAACAAAGTGGACAATCGGCGGTCTTATCGCTCATAAGCGATCTCTTCCAGACAACCGGGCATGATGGAATATTTAACGAGTGATCAACGAGATGTGGGGGTGTTTAAATGATTTTACTTATACGATATATATACATGTAACTACATATATACACATATATACATACCACATACATATATACTTAAATATATATATATATATATATATATATACACATAATACATAAATATACCAATGATATATTATACAATAACAAAGACTACTCAGAGTTGGGAAAGGTAATATTTCTTTAACTGAAACATACACCTCTGTCATCCCATAAAGGATATAATATGTCGGTGTAATACATTGGTAGTACTTCCATAGAAGCCCAAAAGCGTAACATGTTAATTGTGTAATGTCTAGTTTATAATTGTTTATTGTGGGGTCAGCATATTCTCATTTATGTCAAATTGCTTTTGTTAAATAAAGGTTTAAAGCTTAAATATTATTATTCAGAATTTTGTAATGCAATCTGGGCATTTTGGCATCTGTGGAAGTACTGCCACTGGTTTAATATAATTAATGGTATACTTATTTATAATTTAAGCGGTTTAGGTGATATTGTATTAATGCTTTAATTTCTACGATTTTTTTTGGATAATTCAATTTATCTTTATTTGTAAATATCTGTTTTAAGTATCATAACATTAGCTTAGACTTAGACTGCCTCGTGGTCTCGCGGTTCAAGTATGTGCCGTGCGATCTAGAGGTCCTGGGTTCGATTCCCGGGTCGGGCAAAGTGTTATTAGGTTTTCCATTAGGAAATTCTCAGTAACAGCACGGCAATAGGCTCGCCCCCTATTACGCGGGACTGATACATACCTGGCGAAATGTGGATGATATGAGATGATATATGATAGATACAGATATGCACCTCTGCCTACCCCTTCGGGGAATACAGGCGTGAGGCTATATTACATACATGTAATATTAGCTTCTTTTTGTTTTTTCGTTCACTTCTTTAATGTATATAAGGAAAGTATTTTGGAGTATGAACAATTTTTTACTTTATATTTACGACTGTAATTTTTCTGTTTGTTTCCTAAAAAAATAACCACACCTCTGAGTGCATTGTGTTGTCACTTTACCGTGCCAGTATTAAAAAGATGTGTTAAAAATCTATCTATAATGTAATGTCTACGCCAACTATATGTTTCTTCTAGTATGAATCAGTAGTATCGATAGAATCGGTGAGATTCTAGTCCATCGTGAGTTCCGAGTAGACGTCATTTTTAGTTCGTCGCCTGTCGGATCACTTCTTCCTCTCCGGTAATATTATTACGTACTTTGTGGCTCGTAATGTGATTTCACGTGGACATAAATTCTCGCATGTATTGGGCTGTAATTTGATTGTGGCATTCGTTTTCATGTACGCTTTTATGTTGTTCGCGTGGTTGAAAGGACGTAAGTAACAAAGAAGTGCATTGAAAAGAGGCCCTTTTGGAAACTACGGCGTGACCCAGCTTTGTGTATGGAAAATGAAATAAAGAATCCAATGGGGTTTGAATAGGGCGTAGACTCAAGGACTCCAATAAATTCTATCATCATCAGCCCACATGCGTCCCAATATTAGGCATGGGCCTCCTCTATAACTAAGATGATTTAGGCCTTAGTCCACCTCGCTGGCCTAGTGCGGGTTGTGTGGACTACACAAGTAAGAACTTCTACGTGTGCAGGTTCTCTCACGATGTACGTGATAATTCATGGTGAACACGCACATAACTTGGAAAAGTCAGAGGTGACTGGGTTTGAACCCACGATCTTCGAGATTTTGACTTAATCGCGCGCCTAACCGTCGAGACCACCATGACTTTTAATCATTTTATTCATTCATCTATCCATGTCCATACCGAAAATAATTAAATTTGCTGAATTTTTCTCTTATTTACTTCAATAAAATAAATAATATTTTCAATATGTATCAGTTCATACAATGGGCACGACACGATAACTATTATTTTGTATCTTTAATCAATCACATAATTTCATTATCAACACACTAAATATAATAAAAAAAAATCCAATGCACCTTCCTTGTCTTCTAACAAAGCGATATTTATCATCGTAGGCAGCACGAAGCTTCATAATAATTTAAACGATACAAGTTTTTGTAAAGCAATTTAAACTTTAAAACTACCCTCCTGAGGCATATTTTCGAATAAAGCACGTTTGGTCTAGACTGAAGTAGTGTTTCGTGATTAAAGAAAACCGCGAAAGTTTTTAAGCCCGTCTGAATAGAGTTGAACAACTTTTTAAATATATTTGAAATATGCAGTGTTTATTATTGTTGAGAAAATTAAGTCTTGCAAACCTTTATTGCTTGGCAATATTTTGCACCTTGTATATTCAATTTTAGCTATAAAATTTATTAGATACAGCGTCTCGTATCTATTGATTTTTTTCCTCTTTTTAGGGTTCCATTCCCAATGGGTCAAATGGGATTCTATTACTCAGACTTCGCTGTCCGTCTGTCACCAATCTCATGAACCGTGATAGATAGACAGTTGAAATTTTGACAGGTGATGTATTTCTGTTGCCGCTATAGCAACAAATACTAAAAAACAGAATAAATAAATATTTAAGGGGGCTCCCATACAACAAACGTGTTTTTTTTTTTTCGTTTTTGTAAATAACGGTACGGGACCCTTCGAGCGCGAGTCCGACTCGCACTTGGCCGGTTTTTTGTTTATTTTAGATTGAACGTAACAGCATAAATTTAATTTTAAGAAAGTTTTTTTTAAAGACGGCAATTTATCACCTTAGGTTTTTGGCTCGTTTTTGCCTTAATTCAATTGATGCACACACTTGTTTGACTTTAAGCCATATTCCGTATTGGGATTTCTATTCATTCTAAAATGAGTGAGTAAAATAAACTGTAAGAATATGAGTATGTGCTATGAGATCTAGTGCTCCGGGTTTGAATCCAAGGTTAAGTAAAGTGCTATTGAGTTTCCCTGTCAGGAAATACTCAGGTCATTCTTGGCAAGAGGTTTGCCCTCTATTATGTGAACTCAAAACACAATTATAAAAAGGTAGGTGCAGTAATTTGGGGATATAGACATTAGTGTTTTTGTATGTATGTTCCTATGTATATATTTATACCATAATAATACAAACAACAGGTTCAAACCCCAGGCACACACCTCTGACTTTTCGAAGTTATGTGTGTATTCACAATGAATTATCACTTGCTTTAACGGTGAAGGAAAACATCGTGATGAAACCTGCACACCTAAAAGTTCTAAGAAATTTCTTAGGTGTGTAGTCCGCCAACCCGCACTAGGCCAGCGTGGTGGACTAAGGCCTAAACCCTCTGAGTTTTAGAGGAGGCCCGTGCCCAGCAGTGGGACGTATTTGGGCTGATGATGAATACCTAACGTACATAGAATCCTATATTATAATAAATACACCCAACAATCACATACATAGTTCTGACCCCATACTAAGATCAAGTCTTGTGTCGTGGGTATCAGAAACTATGAGAGACTTGTCGGTCTTACAAATATCCAGGCCCGAAACAAATATTTGTGAATAACACAAACATTTGTCTTGGTGCGGGGATATGTTATTGTTAATTATTT
Organism: Hemaris fuciformis; assembly: GCA_907164795.1. Lineage (NCBI taxonomy): Eukaryota > Metazoa > Arthropoda > Insecta > Lepidoptera > Sphingidae > Hemaris > Hemaris fuciformis. The sequence goes on from OU015454.1 coordinate 7,574,601, forward strand.
TCTTTTCTAGGCACTTCTACACTTCTAGGCGTAATGATGAACAAAAGCACGGATCTAGTGCTCTTCATATTCAATAATTCTCAAATGAATCTAAAAAAACGCATGAAAATAAAAATATTTTGTATTGTATTCAACAATGCATAAAAAGCTGTTGAAAGTACTCAAAAACAAATCGTGACACACAAACAGACAAATATTTTCATTACTTTATTACACGGAAAAACGTCATAAGTTTGTGATTGCGTCACTTAATACGAGTGCATACGCAGCAATATTCTCTAATTAACGCTGCGTTCTAACAAATTTAATTAATGAACCAATATTTTTCTTTATAATAAAAATATTTTACGAATAAATCTATGAAAGAGTAGGTTACAATTTTAATTGAAACTACCATTGGGGCCTAACTGCGCCCGGGATTATTTTTTTAATGTCAATAATTATGTGATTTCATGCCCCTCCCAAAATCTATACTAAAATACTCAAAATATTTTAGCAGTTTATCTTGAAAGCGTAACAGATAGACAAAGATATTTTCACAACTGTTAATTAGCGTTATAATTCGCTTTATAAACCACAATATGTCGTCTGTCAGACATCGCGGTTTCCCTAAGATTCTAGACACATCACGTATTAATATCATTAAGTAAATTCCAGGGAAGGAATGCGTGAAGAATATAGTGTAGGTAGTGTAATAAAGCAAATGGTATAAGTTTAATTTGCCTGGTGTGGGCCCACGCCCAAAAGTTATTTAAATATGTAAGCGATGCTCGCTTCATCATATTATATCACTGTCATAAAGCTTCAAAATTGGATGTGTTAACCCTGTCAGTTGTAGAGGAGGCCCGTGCCCAGAAGTGGGACGTATATGGGCTGATGATGAAAAACGATTTGAAGAGTAACAAATGATTATATTAACAAGCGTAAGTAGTTAAGACTTTGCATGCTACGTTTACATACTAAAATCGTAAAATAGTCTGATGAGACTGTGACATTAGCTTTTCATCATCAGCCCAAATACGTCCCACTGCTGGGCACGGGCCTCCTCTACAACTGAGAGGGTTTTTAGGCCTTAGTCCATAAAAATATTTTTATTATTATTAAATCTTCGGTTCTTCATATTCCTCCAATAATATGTTTTTCAAAGAGTTTATGTATAAACTTTACACATTACTTCCTCACTGTATTTTAAGTGATAAACACTTAATGACACGAGGGATTTTCATTAAAAGATAAGTTGTAATCTTGCAATCTTTCGGACCCATTATGACGCCGCGTTTCTGTATGAAATTATATTCCGTATATCCCCAAAACATCCCAAGCTCACTAGAATTCATTCAGTTTTTTGGCATTGCACCGCACCGCGCCCTGACTTCCAACGTTTAACTTTTTCACTGCTCTGGAAATTCCTTTTATTGACGCTGTGAAAAGTGGACGAATTGACGTAATTGTTGCCACCTGCGAAAAAGCACGCACTCGGAATATGTTCTAAAAATCAACGGATTTTTACAAATGTTTGCACGTATTACGTTTTGGAGTTTGACAAAGTGAATAGGGTATGTGTTCGTATTTTATTCAGTGGCTAGTGAAATGGATGTCACTGAAAGTGATACGAAATGTTGTCTAAAATAAAGTAAACATGGCTTGGATGTTAATGGCTACTAAAAATATTAAGGCTTCTAACGATGCGGTTAGTATATAATAGGAGCAGGAAAGTCCTGCTGTGCTTGTTGAGATTAAAAATGATAAAGGGCTTTATACTGATATAAATGGCTGTTAAACACAACTGGGGTGTTAAAAATTTCATAGAAAACCAATGTTTAATCATCAAAGATCTCGTCTCGCGTCTACTAGTACTAAATAGGTCACAGGCTCAACGCATATCTAAACTCTCGTAAAATATTTCCAAAATCATTTACTTCGCTCCATTTTTCCAATAGCGTAGACTCAATTGTCTCGCTGTATAGACTAGTGCGCGGTTCAATCAGTGGCCCAAACCCACTGTGCATCAGACGTCACTCAGCGTCACTGGGATTACGGGACGAGGATTTAAAGGTACCGAAAAATCAGGGAATTCAGGCGTGAGTTTATATTTGTATGTACGAAAAATCCGATCAAAATTCACTACAGCCATTTTAAATGTATAACGAAGTTTTGAATGCACTGCTAGATTTGCATGGAGGAAGAAAACTGGTGTATTCACTCACGTCCGTATCCCGAAACATACATACATACATAACCTCACGCCTGTATTCCTCGAAGGGGTAGGCAGAGGTGCATTTCTGCACCCATATTTCGCCAGGTATGTATCAGTTCCACGTAATAGGCTAGCCTATTGCTGTTTTTCTTGCACATTTCCAGCCTCCGTGCTGTTATTGAGAATTTCCTAATGGAAAAACCCAATAACACTTTGCCCGACCCGGGAATCGAACCCAGGACCTCTAGATCGCATGGCACATACTTGTACCGCGAGACCACGAGGCAGTCTAGTCTACCTTTCTACACTACTACGAATTTCTTAGGTACGTAGTCCGCTAATCCGCACTAGGCCAGCGTGGTGGCCAGCTCTTATTACACATTACTTCTTCCTCTTTTATTACACGATTCTGAATTCCACGGAGGCGAAGTTGCTTACAGAAGCTAATCACAAATCTTATATCTTTAAATGAGCAATTCTTGTATATATATAGATATATATTTATATAATTGGAATCTCGGAATCGGCTCCAACGATTTTCATAAAATTTAGTATATAGGGGGTTTCGGGGGCGATAAATCGATCTAGCTAGGAATCATTTTTAGAAAATGTCATTTGGAAGAAAAATAACAAAAAGGAGGCGTTTGAGTAGACTCTTCCTGACATCTATTGGCGAATTGGCGAATAATAATACTATTTTTTGTGAGCAACTAATAGCTTTAACGACACAACAGCAGATGGCGTTGTTAAGTAACATTATTCATATTTCATCATTTTATTAGTAATTCGTAATTAAATATAATTTCCAAAAACACAATTAAAAAAAAAAAAACCGAGCAAAGCTCGGTCATCCAGGTACTATTTAATTAAACACAAAAGCAAATAATCGTTAACATAAATCCATAATAATCCGAAACGTAATACTGTAATCGCTTCCTACTCCACTTAAGTTTTAGATATCGCTCGACTGAATAAATATACGTAAATATTCATGTTGTACTAATCCCTAGGGATTTGCTTTGCGAATCTTGTGTTCAGGCTTGATAATTTATACGATGAATAGCGAGCCGATCAATGCGAAGCTTTTACTCCTAGTATGGAATATTCCTTATCCACTCCGAATTGATTTGGACTAGTCAAACGTGTGCCATAAATATTTAGTTGAATGAGAGATGTTAAGTCGATTCCAATGTAGATAATTTATATTGTCTGAGCCGAAGATCGAGCCCAGTGGCGTGCCATAGGAGAGGCCTATATCCAACAGTGGACGTGACAAAGGCTGTTGATGATGATGATGATATTATTGTCTTTTAATGAAAAGATTGGGAGGCAACCTACATATTTAAAAGTTCTTAGGAGTTCCTTGGGTAATGTAGTTCGCCAATAAATCCCCAACAAAATTCGTTGAAATGAAATTGTTTAGTTCGTTTTAAGTGAAACCTTCTTTAGCGGCGCTGTGCAATTTTTTTCATTTTTTTGGGATAGTTAAAAAATGTTGAATGCTACATACTACTTAGCTTACTACTCGTACTACATAATTAAGAATACACGCATAATTATCAAAAGTCTTAGACCTTAAGCAATTATACCTAGCCCCCGAGGAACACGTTTAAAATTTAAATGTAATACAAAAAAAAAAAAAAACTAGAAAATATACAAAAGTGTTATGTACATTTTTTCCTTCTTAAGATTTTTGCGTTCACTGTAAGTCTGAGCAAAAGACAAAGTCGAACAAAACCAACGGATAATAGATATTTGACTGATGCAAGAATTATTATTCCCGATAAATTTCCCGAGGCGGGCAAATATTTGACTTCGATCTCCTATCCCTCGGGAGCGTAATACGTACGGACGCGTGGGGAAGTTAACGCGTTCTTGGGAGCAACTTCCGAAATTACTTTTTTTCGACTTGTAAAGCGAAATAAATTACGTGTGAGACTTGTTTCTGGCGGCTTGGTGATTATTTCCGCTTTGGATGTTCAAAGGTTTCAATATGGACGAAATTGAATAATTTCTTGAGCATATTTCCTCACGCTTGCAAGCATTTGTGCAGGCCGGCATGATTGTGTCAACCAGCGGGTGACTACATCGTTTCTCGCTGGTCGGGATTAATTTTTTGGACTCCACTGTGCTTACCATCAGGTTCAGTGGAGTCGACGGGGTAGAGGCGTGGCTTTCTACCAACGATTCGCCAGCTTTTTAATATAGACATGAGAAAGTAAAGACATCTTGCTGTTTTCAAGACATAAATGCGCAGGGTGCAGCCAGATTGGGTTTGCATCCCCGACCAGTTACTATTTTTCGAACTTAACATCAGAAAATAACAGTAACTTCACCTCTTCCAACGCTTGGGGGTACGCACCTGAAAGAATAAATAAATGTAATGAATCTAAATATATGTAACTCAACGGTGACTGACCGACTGACAGACTGACATAGTGATCTATCAACGTACAGCCCACACCACTAGACGGATCGGGATGAAATTTGGCATGCATGTGGATGTTATGACGCAGGCATCCGCTAAGAAAGCATTTTGATTATTCTACCCCCAAGGGGATAAAATAGGGGATGGAAGTTTGTATGATACTTTATCAATTTTAAACCGATCGGGCTGAGACTTTGCATGCATAAAGCTACTATGACGTAGGCCAACCCTGTACCCAACCCTGTAGTCTACGCGGACGGAGTCGCGAGCAAAAGCTAGTTAATGTACAATTATATGTGTGTCTGTTAGTAATTATCGAACGCAACCATTGAATTTTTTTGTCTATAATTGCTTTTTTTATCGTGTTGTCTTTGGCCTATTTGTATTTATTACTAAAACTGAATTTGCCGATAATATTTAATTTAATTACATCAATACCGCATCTTTTCCTAAATATCATCACAACGAGCAAAATATCATTCAGCATAAACAAGGATACAGCCATATTACGGCGTCGCAAAGTAATATAAATCCGACTTTACAGAGACATAATGTGCTTTATGTTGTATAAGAACAATATTTTAGTTGGTAAGGGGCCGTTTGTGAGTCGTAAGCGCGACGTTAGCTCCACTGATATGGGTCGTGTACAGTCGATGTACTTTCGTCTGGAATATTCTTTCCGAACGTTATTAGGTCGGGAGTTCGGGTTGCGAAAGAATGCTTGGGAAAGAATTTTTAAGGGATAGCCGTTAAAAAGTATACATACATACATAACCTCACTCCTGTATTCCCCGATAGGGTGCACCTCTGGTGCATCTGCACCCACACTGCGCTAGGTATGTTTCGGTAATAAGGGGCCAGCCTATTGCCGTTTTTTCGGGCACATTTTCAGACTCCGTGCTGCTACTGAGAATTTCCTGATGGAAAAACCTAACAACACTTTGCCCCACTCGGGAATCGAACCCAGGACCTCTATAGATCGCACGGCCCATGTAATGTGAATATGTTAAGGTACCATTGCAGTATTTTTTTTTATATTTCTATTTATTTATCTATGCTTTATTGTACACCTTAAAAATAGAAACAACCTTGTTTACTGGTCACAACTAACTTGTTTTACTAAGATTATAACATTTAATTATAAAAGAACGAAGAATAGTAACACTTCTGACCTCTGTTTTGGTAGAGTCTTCCGATTTTTAATTCCATTTTTAGTCAAATTTAAAATTTTACAATAAACTTTAACTATTAAAAATTATTTCAGGCGTTTCGCGAGAAAACTAATAAAATCCACCAAACTCAAAATTTCCACAAAAAGACATCACGCGAGAAACAAACAACAAACTTTTAACAGATATTGTTTGAAACTGCAACTTCGTAAACTAATGGTTTAGTAAACTCAAACACGAGAATGCAATAAATTCGAGCCAATCTATTAACATTAAATTATAAAAGTTAAATTGCTCAATGTCAAAGACTTTTTGGTTTGATCTCTCGCGGATCATTTGATTCACGTGTGATTGTTTCGAAGAAATGTTAAGTTTACTAAACAAATATCAGTAGATTTTATTTGAGTTTATATAGATTATTGGGTTTTTCCATTAGGAAATTTTCAGTAGCCACATGGAGTTCTGATTTGGTCTCGCAGCACAAGTATATGCCGTGCGATCTAGAAGTCCTGAGTTCAATTCCCGGGTTGGGCAAAATGTTATTGGGTTTTTCTATTAGGAAATTCCGATTAGCAGCACGGAGTCTGGAAATGTGCCCGAAAAACGACAATAGGCTCGCAATACATGGATGCAGAAATGCACCTCTGTATTCCCCTCCGGGAATTGCAGGCGTGATGTTATGTAGATTCTATTTGAATTTTGTAAGGTAAATTGGGCTTTTGGGCTTCTATGGAAGTACCGCCACTGTTTACAACCTGTTAATTTATTCTGGAGTTTCCTCAAACAAAATTACGATAATTAAGAAATAAACGAACTTACCTTGTGAAGTTCTATTCTAATATTATACGAGTATCACGTAGAAGATGATTCCACACTCCCGCCCATCCCAGACGCAGAGAAACATACTGACCCCTTCTGAAATATTTGTTTTCAGTTAACTCTAAAACTAATGGCGCTCAACGAGCGAATGGGCGACCGGTTGCATGAGAGGAGACAGAGATAGTGTTTTCTTTGAGTAGCTTTAAATCGTGTGATAAGGACAGTACTATACTGCGTAATCATCATCATCGTCTACAGCCCTTTCTTTCATCCCACTGCCGGGCATAGGCCTCTCTTCTGGCATGCCATTCGTCTCTATCCTGGGCCAGTCGCATCCAAGATCTGCCAGCCACGTTAACCAAATCGTCCACCCATCTAGCTGCTGGTCGGCCAACACTGCGCTTGCCCTCCCTCGGCCACCACTCGGTCACCGCCTTACTCCATCTCTCGTCAGCCCGCCTTGCCATGTGTCCCGCCCAATTCCATTTAAGGTTCGCAATTGAAGTCCCAATGTCACGAACTTTGGTTTTTCGACGGATCTCCACATTGCGAACACGATCTTGGAGCCTGATGCCAAGCATGTTCCAAGATACTGCGTAATGCTGCAAGTAAAGTGGTAATCATCTTCAAAGGAATACGAAGTATAATAAGGACTATAATTGACATATAATAATTTGCTTGACACAGCCGTTAATTTCCTACACCAACTGTTAATGGAATATATTATACAACCCAATTACAATGATGGGCTTAAGGTAAAATGTGTGAATCTACAGAACAGATTACTACTAAAATTAATACATTTAATGTTGTAAGCTTGACATGGGCTTGTAAGTGTTAATCCCAGTGAATCGATAACGGCGAGCTATTAACGCGAAGACTCGAGATAATATCGTTTGAAATTACTGTTTGCTTGTGAAAGTAATGTTAGTCAGAATAACCCTTATTCATTCATTCATCATCATATATACGTCCCACTGTTGGGCACGGGCCGTTTCTACAACTAAGAGGGTTTAGGTGTTAGTCCATCACGCTGGCGTAGTGCTGGTTGGCGGACTACACACCTAAGAAATTCCTAAGAACTTTTAGGTGTGCAGATTTCCTCACGATGTTTTCCTTCATCGTTAAAGTGATAATTCATTGTGAAAATACACATAACTTCGAAAAGTCAGAGGTGTGTGCCTGGGATTTTAACCCGCGACCGCCGACATTCTCGACCGCATGCCTAAACCTCGAGACCATCACTATTTTATCCACTAGTCCTTTCTATTCAAACAGTAAAAAAAATACTGTACTGCCTCGTGGTCTCGCGGCACAAGTACCTATGTGCCGTGCGATTTGGATGTCCTGGGTTCGATTCCCGGATCGGGCATTGTTATTGGGTTTTTCCATTAGGAAATTCTCAGTAGCAGCACGGAGTCTGGAAATGTGCCCGAAAAACGGGAATAGGCTCGCCCCCTATTACGTGGGAAAACCGACGTGAGGTTATGTACTCGTAAATATGTATGATTTTTTTTAGAAAAAAAGCCGGCTACCTTTTCGGGAATGTAGAATTCATTGTTGATTTAAGTCTTACAGTGTGCTAATGAGAATTTAATGGCAAAACATCAGTTTCCATTTCCCGTGAATGCGACTCCTTATCCATATTTGCCAACATCAATCACCGTCAAGTGATGTTAGTGTAACTTACACTTGTCGGCTAAACTACGCGACATTAACACTATCTTTGTCAATAACATTATAATTATAGTTTACATCAAGGTTTGAGAGTTGTTGATTCCTTGATTACTGTTATCTGAAATTAATTGAATGTTTAATATTAGATTGTTTTTAATTGAGATATTTGTTTAGATGTTAGAATTAATGATTATTCAAGAGATATTATATCGACTGCCTGGTCGTCTCGCGGCACAAGTACATATGTGCCGTGCGATCTAGAGGTCCTGGGTTCGATTCTCGGGTCGGACAAAATGTTATTGGGGTTTTAGTGTTTTTAGGGTTTTTCCATTAATATATTCTCAGCAGCAGCATGAAGTCTGGAATTGTGCTAGAAAATTTCTTAACACCCAAAATACTAGGCCACAAAACTCACAATTAAATCGAAAATTAAAATTAGCCCCAAAAAAGGTCCCCTATTCCGTAACATTAAAAAACACCACCTCTGCCAACCCGTCAGGCTTGCAAGCGTGAATCTATATATTTCTTAAACCAACATAGACGGAGGAAAAGAAGTAGTTACCCAACAACTAAACGTTAGTAATGCGAGCCATGTCCAGAGCGGGTTAATTGCGGAAGAAATGTCAAGTCCTTCACGTTGAGAGCACGTGAGACGACCTTTCCGGCTGCCAGAGAGCCACAATCGATACGTCGTTACGCCGAGTAGAATTTCAACAGCCGGTCGAATTTCCGATATATCACAATTCTACTAGTTCATTTAGATATGAGTATAAAAAGTTGTACTGAAAATCTTTGGAGCTGGCCTAAGTCCATAAATAAATAAATACACCCAACAGTCACTTACATAGTTCTGACCCCACGTTAAGATCTTGTGTCGTGGGTATCAGAAACTATGGGAGACTTTTCGGTCGCACAAACACCCAGACCAGAAACAAATATTTGTGGATCACGCAAACATTTGTCTCGGTGCGGGGATGATGATCCATGATCAACATGAAGATGGGCATCGGGTGGTTTTAGTCGGTATGCTGTTGAATTAATATCTGCGCAGACTGAGGTTGTTGTGCGCTGGGCTGGAAGGCCGATGATACTGGCATATGCTCGCCGCCCCCCTCACCCAGGTTTGACGGTAAGCAGAGCTATAATTCAGTGGCGGTACTTCCATAGAAGCCCAAAAGCCCAGCTTGCCTTACGTAATTCCGAATAAGAAACTTAAACTAGATATTCCATTATTCAATACAAACAACAAAATATTTATCCAAAAACAGAAATTTACGTATTTTTGCCGCGCCGCCGTCCGCCATACAGCCGCGCCGCTGCGCACCAAATCCCTGCCCATAAATTTCAAAAAAACGAAACGCGGGCGCACGAACGTCAATAGTTTAGAGTAAATGTTGAACATAATAATAATATCTATCTCCCTCTATCTCGTGGGCTTTAAACCTGGCTTCACTTTACTAGTTCTATCTCTTTCGCACTACGTCGAAATTCCCATTGGATTTTAAAACATAGATAATATAACCAAAATACCGTTTATATAGCAATTAGTATGGACATAAGAATCCCACTTACGGTACACGGCAGAATTTTATTTTCGTGTCATAAAACATGGCAATTATATGATAAGAATTTAATGTAATTGAAAAAAAAAAATGAAACACGGCAATTTCTCAAATTTTCTACAAAACACGGCAATATATTTTTATTTATTGGCAGCCCCGGAGTGCAGTGAAGCACAGTTTGTCAAGGTCACACGTTGTTAATTGTTTACGTTTACTGAGTCTGAGTGAAAGAACCAAATTAAATAGAATTTGTTGTGGTATTTCGAATATTACTACAGTGATTATAAAAAATGGGTGATGTTTATTGTTAATCCTCGTGGCGACTTAAAGTGTGTGACTGTTTTGCTCTTCGAAGATAAGGTAAATTCATTAAATTATACTGTGAAAAAACGTCTCGTAACTTGTCCAAAACCTACATAATATGCCAGACTCGAGTATTTCTCTAATTGTTAAAAATTATGAGGACGCTTAATAGATCCGATTAGTAAGTACCTACATAACTAATTGAATAGTTGAATGTTCCCATTCGAAAAGGTTATAGGTACTTATTATGTTTGTGTTGCATATTTTATATGATGTTTAAAATGTGTGGAATTCTTGTTGTAATGATTTAAATAATTTATCTGGTTCTTGTAGAATGCATTAAAATTTACAACACCACATACTTTGATTTCTTCTTATAAATATTGTAAACAACGCATTGAAGTATTCATATCTCGTTATTTATGTCACGAAATTTCAAAACTCTCGCGTTGATCATCATCGTGTTATTTCTAAGATTAATACATATTATTTATCATTTTGTTCAACAAAGAAACTTGCATTCAAGGTCACGACATGAAAATTAACTTACGAGTAGGTATAGGTGATTTTTAGAATTTGACTGTTTACTATTTAATTCTGTGGTTTGAAACCAATTCGAGTCGAGTTATTTGTCTAACAAAATTCAATATGATATATTCCGTGTCTATGTTATAACATCTCGCATTCAAATTTAGAGATACACGACGTTTGTGCACAATTTGGACATACTATTGTTCTAATAATTTTCGCCGACTTTTTATGGTTTTTGGTACTAACTCTCTCTAGCAACAAATAATTATTTCTTTGTTAGGCCAGTACTATAATATACCTACATCAATATGTCAAAATCTTGAAAGTAAATAATTTGAGGTAGGTATATTATTTATTAGGTCTCTGACTTTCTGGCCCAAAAAAATACACTATAAAAACCGTAATAAAAATTTGGGTTTGCCCTAGCTAGAGACCCTAGGCACGCCACTGCTATAATTAGCTTTCCCCTCGATAAAGAAGGGCAAAGCCATAATATGTGCAACGTTTTAAAAGTCTTTGGGATAATTTAGGAACGCATGGTATTATTTACACGTTTGCATTTCTATCTGCACCCAATTTTAAAACCATTGCAGTCAGCATCATATATAAAAGTCAACTTGTTTACAACAGTATCTAATATAGGCAACGTTTTGAAAGACTTTGGGATAATTTAGGAACGCATGGTATTATTTACACGTTTGCATTTCTATCTGCACCCAATTTTAAAACCATTGCAGTCAGCATCATGTATAAAAGTCAACTTGTTTACAACAGTATCTAATATAGGCAACGTTTTGAAAGACTTTGGGATAATTGAAGAACGCAGACAGGAAGACCAAGTATGTTCATATAACCAGTATACTTTTTTACTTTCGCCCAATTTTGAAACCATTGCAGTCAGTATCACGTATAAAAGTCAACTTATTTACAAAAGTATGCAATAAAAATAAATATAAACATTTAGTCTCGTTTTCGATTCCTCCGTTCCCGCCCAAAATCCTTGTTTACAGCAATACCCGACACATTCCGACAATAACAAACAAGCCTCGTAACAAACCTAATAAATTCACAAATAAATATAAATTTAGTTAGCACATTGTATATTTCAATTTGCCGCTCGATTTGTGAGGGTATTCGTGTAATAATATCGGATAGTAAAATGTACGGTTTGTCGATGTGACTGGGTCTTTTTGGCAGCTAGTATTGTGACGTCATCTGTCATAAAGATGCTCACGTGCGTTGTATTGAGAATCAGTTCATGACTAATGTCTTTGTATTAATATGTCGTAGTGATCAAAATATTTCATAAAAATTCAATGATGTAACTATTCTAACTTTAAGATCGTAGGTTGCTGATTTGACTAATTTTATTTTATTTTATTTTATTTTATTTTATTTTATTTTATTTTATTTTATTTTATTTAATGAGTATAGTGTTGCTATTGACTAGGAGTCGGGTAGGGTGATTAACAGGGGGTGCGAAGAGCACTATTAAGCGCAGACTTCACTCCGACAAAGATGTCCTGTATCTATGTATAAGTGAAGACAGCTAATTAGATTTATGTAGCTGTAATTGTTTTTAATGATGTTTTCTTGATCTGTAGGATTTCAGAATAAATAAAAATACATACATAGACATAAGTCGTGATGGCCTCGAGGTTTGGGCATGCGGTCGACAGTCTCGACGGTCGCAGGTTCAAACCTCAGACACACACCTCTGACTTTTCGAAGTTATGTGTGTATTCAGAAAGAATTGTCACGTACTTTAACGCTGAAGGAAAACATCGTGATGAAACCAACACACCTAAAAGTGCTTAGGAATTTCTTAAGTGTGTAGTCCGCCAACCCGCACTAGGCCAGCGTGGTGGACTAAGGCCTAAACCCTCTCTGTTGTAGAGGAGGCCCGTGCCCAGCAGTGGGACGTATATGGACTGATGATAATGATGATGATGAACATACATAGATACATAACCTCACGCCTATATTCCTCCAAGGAGTAGGTAGAGGTGTATTTCTGTACCTACATTTCGCCAGGTATCAGTCCCACGTAATAGGGGGCGAGCTTGCCATTTTTCGGGCACATTTCCATTCCACATGAACCACTAATTCTTTGCCCGACTCGGGTATCGAACCCGGGACGTGTAGATTGGCACAACTAAATACCCACATAAGTTGAATACAGGATCAATAGTAGAATTTCTTGTCCATTCTTCTTAAGTGAAATCTGCTCTTGGTACCGGGAGGAATAGAAATTCAGTTACATTATGTAAAACATTATTTTCTATTTATTTTATTACAGTTAAAATTTTACGTGGGACTGATACCCGGCGAAATGTAGGTGCAGAAATGCACTTCTGCCTACCCCTTCCGGGAATACTAGCGTGAGGTTATGTATGTAATACATAGCTAAAACTTAAAATAGTTTTTAGAGTTTCAGTTATATAATAATAATAATAAATACACCCAACAGTCACATACATAGTTCTGATCCCACACTAAGATACAAGTCTTGTGTCGTGGGTATCAGAAACTACGAGAGACTATTCGGTCTCACAAACACCCAGACACCAAACATTTGTCTCGGTGCGGGGATCGAACCCGCGGCCTCTCGTTTCGCAAGCTGGTATCTAGCCAACTGCGCCACGGGGCTGCCGTTAGTTATATTGTTAAAACCTTCTGCCAACTACATTTACATATGTAGTGGTAAAGCCACGCTGTAGTCTTGGACTGCGGTGCGAATGGTTTGCCTCGACCGGGTTGCTACCATTGTCTCGCTTATAATTGACGTCAAGCAATAATTTCGCACTTCGCATAGTGACGAGATTCCCGAAGGCTCAAATTGCTAACGGTAAGGTATTGTTATGCTCCCAGATAGCAACAACAGTACTGTGTGTCACATTGCGATATCAATTGTATGTTCAACCTATTCTCCTTTGGAATGCCCTCCGCTCGAAGTTAGGACGTCCACCACACGTGATGTGATCATTGAATTAGCAGAGTCATCATGCTGATGTTTATCTCTATGTATGTTTTTATATATATATGTATAATATAGATGGTATTTATATATAATTAGGTATAATATAAGTAGATATGTATGTATGCAAGTATTTTTTAATTTTTTGATATATCCAGTTACCTCATGCCGTCATCATCATCATATACATATAATACATATACATACGTCCCACTGCTGGGCACGGACCTCCTCTACCATTTAGAGATTTTAGGCCTTAGTGCATCACGCTGGCCTATTGCGAGTTGGCGGACTACATACCTAAGAAATTCCTAAGAACTTTTTAGGTGTGCAGGTTTTATCACGATGTTTTCCTTCAATGTACGTGATAATTCATTGAGAATACACACATAACTTCGAAAAGCCAGAGGTATGTGCCTGGGGTTAGAACCCGCGATCGCCGAGATTCTCGACCGCGCGCCTACGCCTCGAGGCCTACTTTAACAGAGAAGGAAAACATCGTGAGGAAACCTGCACACCTAAAAGTTGTTAAGAATCTCTTAGGTGTGTTGTCCGCCAACCTGCACTAGGCCAGCGTGGTGGACTAAGGCCTAGACCCTCTCATTTGCCGAGGAAGCCCGTGCTCAGCAGTGGGACGTATATGAGCCGATGATATTATCATTTAATATTTTAATAATTCGTTGCGACAACTTTCCCCGCATTATTTTATTAACCTTAAAATTACCAAGAAACATCTCAAACTCTGCAAGTAAACAAAGTTATTACATAATATAAATATTAATGTTCGCCCGTTTACTTATAAAATTTAGTTCCGATAAACTCGGACAAAGCTCTTTGCCCATCTGATGGTATCCTATTATACTTTCTAAAAGGCATGAAACTGTGAAGATTATCTTTTAAAAGAAAATGTACTTTGATGCCGCGACACCGCCGTTTATAAAAACATTTTCTTTTTATTATCTCCTCTTTTGTTTTGCTTTTATTAAGTATGTTGGGTTTGTGGTCTCTCGGAGTTTGTGTGGCGATATATTGATTAAGAATTTCATGTTTTTTAAAAATTTATGAATTTAAATTTTTAATTCGCAAAAATGATATCTGAATTTTGGATTGCAGAATTAGTAGTCATGATGCTTATGTCACCGTTCCATTTGTTGTCACTTTCACTAGTTTGTAGAAATAAATAAAATGTAAAAGTGTAGATAAATCATCATCATTATTAGCCCATATACGTCCCACTGCTGGGCACGGCCTTAATCCTCGACGGTGGCCTATTGTGGGCTGGCCGAATTCGCACCTAAGATATTCCTAAGAGTTTTTTAGGTGTGCAGGTTTCCTCACGATGTTTTCCCTCACCGTCAAAGAACGTAATAATTCATTCCGAATACACACATAACTTCGAAAAGTCACAGGTGTGTGTCTGGGTTTGAACCTGCGATCGCCGAGATTCTGGATTAAAAATCTTGTGTTAAGCATGAAGTTACTTGTGAACTTCGAAAAGTCAGAGGTGAGTGCCTATGGTACGAATCCCCACCGACAAGATTTTTGACTCGACCGCGCGCCTAAACCTCAACTAAACCACTTAATACTCATAAAAAAACGTAAACATAAAAAAAAAATTATCGGTAGCTTCAAAATCAATTTTAAACTTTTAATATAATTTTTCATGCTGTCATCTTTCATTCGGTACAGCTTACAATTTCCTAGACACAGTTTGTTACTTACGAAACTTTACATCGGATATTAAGTCTATAAAACTCAACATTAAGCCGATAAGGAGCGGAGTTGATCCTGAGTAATTTTTCGTATAGTTTCGCCTCTGTTCGCAGCACCTACCTTAATTATGTTAAAGGATTTTCTCGTCTCAGATACTTGAATTCTTTATAGTCTTATACACCTCTGTTTCATCTTATATCTTTTTTAATTAAATTGTCCGGCAAAGTGATAAATAACGCCATAAAAATAAAACCTTTATAGAACATAACTTCATATTTTATATTTTTTTATACAATTATCTGGCAAAGCAGCAGTTTATTTATTGATAAATAACGCCACTAAAAATATGACACATTTATAGAATGCAACAGAAGTATATCTTGGAAATTTTAAGATGGTGATGATCAAAGATTAAAATTAAAGTTTACATAGAACTTTGTCGTCATTCCGGATGGATCACTTAAACCCAGCCCAATTGTTTGAGAGGAGTTTCTCTGCTGGATGGGGTGGGTGTACCAACGGGAATTTCATAGACGTGTTACGATAGGGGCCTTGCAAAAAAAAAAAAACAAAAGAAGATCATCTAGACAATGCCAATTACTTCCATTAGCAGTTAAATGTCAACGGTAAATAATCTCTATAATAAGTAATAACTAATTATGGACTTGAGGATTAAGTGGGCGGTTGAGTTAATGCTCGGCTGTCGTAGGTTAAAGCCCCAGGGAGACACTTCCAACTCTTCCGAGTTATTTTTGTATTCGCAATGATTTATCACGTCCTTTAATTGTAATGAAACATCGTGAGGAAATTAATTTTATACATCTAAAACTTAGGATGTTTTAGTCCGTTAGCCCACAAGAGGCCAGCGTGGTGGACTTAGACCTAACCCCTCTCCGCTGTAGAGGCGTCTCGGGCCTAGCAGTGGAATATGCTGACGATGATGATAATGATTTTTTTAATATTTATTTATTAAAGCAAAATTACTGACAAAAACAATGAACTATCTTAAAGACTAAAAATTTAGCGCTGGTACTAAAAAGGTAACCCGGAACTTTAAGCACCAGCAATAGCCTCACGTTGAATATCATTCAAAGCATTATTGATGACAGCCCCGTGGCGCAGATGGTTAGACACCAGCTTGCGAAACGAGAGGCCGCGGGTTCGATCCCCGCACCGAGACAAATGTTTGTGTGATCCACAAATATTTGTTTCGGGTCTGGGTGTTTGTGAGACCGAAAAGTCTCTCGTAGTCTCTGATACCCACGATACAGGACTTGTATCCTAGTGTGGGGTCAGAACTATGTATGTGACTGTTGGGTGTATTTATTTATTTATTTATTATTGCTTTATATCAAATTAAATTCTCCTAATGAAGTCAATACAGTTGAATGTACTTAGTGTTGTTTCGATTGTGGCGAATTACACAAAAACAAAAGGATCAAAACAATACCAACAATTTGAGGAGGTCGAATTATTGAACATCAGGGAAACTTGCTGTTGACATTGAGTTATTATTTGCGTTTATTGCGGTCTAAGTAATGAGGACGAAGCGATTAACATCGACTTCAAATACTTTATGTTATTTCTTCTAATATACTGTATGTTTTCCCTTATGAGCAATAAAATAATAATGAGAATTTGGTTACTGTCATCTTATTTTAAATACGCTCTATTTAAGGGTAAAAGTAGTGACGGCCTCGACGTTCCGGCACGCAGTCGAGAATCTCGACGGTCGCGGGTTCAAAGGCACACACCTCTGACTTTTCGAAGTTATGTATGTATTCACAAGGAATTATTATTTCTTTCCGCAGAATAATTTCACTAACACAAGGCATAAATAAATTAAAATTATTCCGCTGTATTCTATAGTGTAAGACACAAACCTGAGGCGTGGCAAACGAAATGGCTTCCAACAGAAGTCTTCTTCTAAGTGTCTCGGCCTTTTGTTACGTTTTCAAGGTTATAGAAGTCAATCTGTTTTGAACTGATACACAAATATTTACCATTTATATTGACACTGCACTGAACAAGATGTTGTCTGCAGTTTTGCTTAAATACAGTCTTAAGTCTACTATAATTTTATATCATGTTGATTTTCTTTTGTTTTCCGCTGTGTTTTGTGTTTATTCATTTTTGTTTAAATTGTTTTACCTAATCGTTGTTTGTGCGCCTACTTTTTTATCTGTGCAAGGTTGACTGTTAGACAATCCCTCAGGAATTAAGTACACAGTATTAAAAGCATAAAATTAATACTTAAGATGCCCTTTTTAATTTTATAGAGGCATGGCAAAGCAGTGATGGCTTCGAGGTTTATTCGCGCGGTCGAGAATTTTGGCGATCCCGGTACATAGTCCTCTTACTTTCCAAAGTTATGTATGTATTCACAATGAATTATCACTTATTATAACGGTGAAGGAAATCATCTGAAACCTGCGCACCTAAAAGTTCTTAGGAATTCCGCAGGTGTGTACTCCGCCAACCAGCACTAGGCCAGCGTGGTGAACTAAAACGTCTCAGTTATAGAGGAGGACCGTGTCCAGCAGTGGGATGTATAAGGGCTGATAATGATGATAATAGACTTTCCACCATAAATACGATAATTAGTATACAGTCGGAGACCAATATAACTACAACGCTAATTATAGTTGAGTCTGCAGTGACCACATTAACTGAATGCCAGGCAGCAAGGTTGCTTCGCGTCGGTTTTCTATGAGACTGTGGCCCAGACAAAGTCAAATTATCTTTATTCAAATAGACTTCTACAAGTTCTTTTGAATCGTCAGTTTTACACTTTTTAATATTTTTTAAACTATTGCCGCTTCGAAACGTGTTATCGCTGTGGAGAAGAAACGGCAAGAAACTCCCTCAGCAACACGACATGTCATTTTTTTTTAAATAGCAATAAATGTCTTTTTTTAATTACATTATTTAAATTTTACATTGTAAATGTCATAACGATACAAACTATAGCAACAAAACAAAACTCCGATCAATTTACATTACTCCCAGGGCTTATTATCTTCAATAAAATCTGAAATTTTATAGTATGCTTTTTTGTAAAGCTTATCTTTAATTGATTTCTTAAACTTTGTCAAGGGAAGCTCCCTAACAGCCCTCGGAAGTTTGTTATAGAAGCGTATACATTGCCCCATAAAAGAGTTATTAACTTTCCGGAGACGAGTTACGTGTTGAACGAGATTACATTTGTTCCTAGTATTTTTATTGTGTACATTACAAATTTTATTAAATTTATCAAGATTCTTTTGGACGTACATTAAGTTTTCGTATATAAACTGACAAGTGACGGTAAGAATATTTATTTCCTTAAAATTTTCTCTAAGTGAAGCCCTGGGACCTAAATTATAAATAGCCCTAATGGCTCTTTTTTGCAAAACAAAACTAGTGTTAATATCCGCAGCAGCTCCTCACAAAAGAATACCAGTCAGTTCTACTCTTAAAGTTTAAGAAAATATATGAATTTTACCTGCATTTTAAGGTACAAAGGCCCTTCGTAATGGTTATCAGTCGCCTCACGTACAGCAAAGGTGACGTCAATACACTTTTATCGTCACTCAAATAACCCGAGAATTTAACATAAAAGTAAACATAAACACGAAATGAAAAAGTAAACAAATCTTGTCGTCCGCAAGAGGCTGGAGAAGTTTCCTCGCCGCCCCATTAAACCCTCGGCCAGCCGTAGCGAATGTGTTAAATTTTTTACACGAAACCAAGTTTTATGGGCGTAAAGTTCTGTTGAATTTGTACTCCCAAGCTTAATTCATTAGTGGGAAGAGATATGGCGGGCCTAAATGACCGCCCTTCAAGTAGGCTGCTGGTAACCCTTGCTATTTAAAATTCAAATTTAGCTTTGCTTCTGGACCCGGCTTGAGTGTCTGTTTGATGTTTAAAATGGTTTATTTAATTGCCTCTTCCGAAATTTGTATTTGAAATTTTCTTGCATTCAATATAGATTTCCTTGAAGTATACTATGGTTATTGTAGGTTCTATTGGGTAGATCAGTAATATACTACTGGGGTAATCAGGTTTCAAATCCGTATTGTAGTTGCCGTACGATCTAGAGGTTCCGGGTTCGTGTCCCAAGTCGGGCAAAGTGTAATTGTGTTTTTCCATTCAGATATTCAGGTTGCCCCTATTACGTAGGGATGAAACATACCTGGCGAAACGTGGGTGCAGAAGTGCACCTCTGCCCATTTCTTCGGGGAATATAGGTTTGATATCATGTATGTAATATGTAGTTGGAATCATTGATCTCAAAATAGTAACTACAGCAAAAAGATCTGCATCTCAATCATCACGGATAGCGAATCTATACATCTATATCTATACATACAAATAAATAAAATTGGAGTGTCTGTTTGTAATATTGAAATAACCGCTTTTTAATAAATTCATATGGATGTATACACGGTACATATACCAAAACAACGTTTTTTACTATTTTTGTCTGTCTGTTTGTTTGTTCCGGCTAATCTCTGAAACGGGTGGACCAATTTTAACGGGACATTCACTGGCAGATTATGTAATAAGGAGTAACTTAGGCTACCTTTATTTAAGAAAAAAATATTTTATTTTAGAAATAAAATGAAATTAAGTAGGTATCATAATAATAAAAAAAATATATTTAAAGAATCGACTGTTAGGCGGAACGAAGTTCGCCGGGTCAGCTAGTCTATAAAACAATGAGAACGAAACAGCTGGCACTGTCTGAGATGTCTTTCATTTCATTGTATAAGTAAACTCCGCAATCCAATTAGGTACACCTGGAAGTTTTCACAAACTCCTAATTTCACGTGTATCACCGACAAATGTTCTTATCAATGGCAATATTTCATAGACTTTCCAAATGCGTGTTCCACACGAGTTGCCTGATACAGCGTCTTGATAACTTTTACAAACTCGAGAACAGTGATTTATCGCGCAAGCCTACAGGAAACGTTCGACTTTTTGTTTCCCAGTTTCGAGATTTCATCAGAACGCTCCAGAGTTCCCAGAATTTGGCAACAACAATAGAAGTTTTTGCATCAATTTTGTACGAATGCTTATTGTTTCTTCCTCATGTGTTACAATGTCAGGACCTTGGTAGCAGCCAATTTAGAATATGATATGAATGAGTTTAGGCGTCCGTTACCACGCTGATAAATTCACTATGGTCCAAAGCGTCGATTGGTAAGAAATACGAGTTTTGTCAGTACTCGAACAAATGAAGCCCATAAATCAGTTATAAAATATTTATTTATTTAGAAGTCATCAGAAACCAAACAATGATACAAAACAATTATAGTTAAATCTAATTAACGGTCTTTACTTACGAATCCAGGGCGTATAATACTGAGCATAATTCCAGACTCATTTGTATGGTCTGTTTATAGTTTACGTAAATACGTCGCCATGTATATGGATACTCATAACTACCAGCAAATTGGCCCTCTAGCTAACCCAATCAAAACCAGAAACAAAATAGAGTTGCTTCATGTCTCTTTACAAAGGCGATGTGTAATCAACTAGTCACGCAGGTTTTCAGGCTACACGTATGACATTTAGTACAAAATTTATCCTATTCGACCGTCTATGTCAAATTTTAGAAGTAATTTTGATGATTTTTCTGTACGGTTATTATTACATTAACGTATTGAACTGACGAGTAAGTTTGGGATAATAATATTTTTCTTTACGTATGTGCATAAAATATGACAATCTTGAAAATGCACGTAGACTACTCAGTCTTTTGTTTCAGACGTGACTACTTTACTTATTCTGCATCGATAGGAATGTTTGGGTTTTTGTGTACACAAACCTATGTTTGTTAAGTTTCATTCGTGTCATATAAATGAGTAATCTAATGAATAATCTGTACAAAAATATGTATAAAATAAACATTACTTCGCCCACATTTCTTCTTAGATCCTTGGGTCCTTTAAGTCTTGCGTAAATATCATCTGAGCAGGCTGGTTTATTTAGGTCAGGTCCCAAGAAACTGTCGTGTTTTCCTATTTAATACTCTTACTGACTACGGTGACATTAGTTTACTGTGTGGTAAAATTAATCATATATTTCTGTTTTTTATACAGTGTGTATTCAGACCGTGATCTGAAACTAAGGCAGAACAGGCTGCGGTGATTACAAACACAAATAAAAATATATACGTTTTTCTTACAACCACATCCATTCAATATCTATGATTGTTAGGAAAACGTCAATATTTTTATTTTTTGTCGGTTTTTTTAACGCCAATGGGTTTGTAATCACCGTGTCAATTACCTGCCTTAATTTCCGATTACGGTATGAATACACCTGTATATTTCTTTATTTATAATAGTATTTTATTATTTAGACTGCCTCCTGTGGTCTCGCGGTACAAGTATGTGCCGTGCGATCTAGAGGTCCTGGGTTCGATTCCCGGGTCGGGCAAAGTGTTATTGGGTTTTTCCATTTAAAAACGACCAGCGCCGAGTAATGTTAGAATAGATGTTAGAATTTTAATAATTTAACCACACTTTTATTTGCAGACGTCAATGCTATTGTCAAGGCGTCGCTAACTTCCAAATTGCCTCATTCATATTTCTGCTTGACTTAGTAAGAACTAAAATCTAATTAGTTTTTGTGAGTTTAATCATTGTGCGTTTTATTTGGGATATTTTTAGTTTTTATTCAAATTGCGGAATTATTAATGGAACATTATTACGCCCCCTTTTTCGTGGGACCTAATGCAATTGACGAAATGTGGGTGCAGAAATGCACCTCTGCTACCCTTTTGGGGAATACTTTGGGTAAGTCATAGTATTCAAATTGCAAGGTCAAAATTTGCAAGACAACTTAAAAACCGATACTTTGGTAACTTAAATATGTTCAGTCGAAAAAAGACGGAACCCAAAAAATGAGCTCTTGCTGTGCCTGTCAGCTAGCACCGCGTGGAATATGATCGCTTTATACAAACATTGGACCCATGCTTAAACACCTCAAAGGGTGAATTTTGAAAAATGCTTTCTTTGTTATTACTCATGTCACACAGCTTTGTTAAACATTTTACACTCCTAGAGCTAGTCATTTTGACTGTGTTTTGATCATTTGACTGACTTGAGTCAGCAATGAAAATATATAATGTATAAACTAGCTTCTGCCCTCAGCTTTCTATGTGAAAGGACTTTGTATTATCTTCATTATTAGAGGACATTTGCTTATTTGTATACTTATTCAAAACAGATTTTTAAATGTTGAAGAATTTAATGCCTAGAATGTTTTTTTCAAGCTGAACTAACATAAGCGGGTAAAAGCTCAAATGAATAACCATGTTTCCGCAAATGTACATAGACAAAGCTTATCCTTGGAATAAAACAGTTATTCGTTTTCATTTTCTTTGGTTTTTTGTTTTGTTTTCAATAATCGTCAGCCCAAATACGTCCCACTGCTGGGCACGGGCTTCCTCTACAACTGAGAGGGTAGTTGTTTCCAATAGTGTTTCTAAATTCTTTACCATTGACTTTTCAACTACCTCTTTGCAGAATGAGATAAAAAGCCTGGATTTTGTTCTTGAACAGGCATTGTCATTATTTTCTTCATCATGATATTCTTTGTAGCGGTACGGAGTCTGGTAAAGTATAAAAAAAATGACAATACGCTCGTCTCTTAATAAGTTGTACTAATTACAACTGTATATACATAAATGATGGATGAGAATGATGATGGATGATAAGTCGTGATGGCCTCGAGGTTTAGGCACGCGGTCGAGAATCTCGACGGTCGCAGGTTCAAACCTCAGGCACACACCTCTGACATTTCGAAGTTATGTGTGTATTCACAATGAATTATCACGTACTTTAACGGTGAAGGAAAACATCGTGATGAAACCTGCACACCTAAAAGTTCTTAGGAATTTCTTAGGTGTGTAGTCCGCCAACCCGCACTAGGCCAGCGTGGTGGACTAAGGCCTAAATCCTCTCAGTTGTAGAGGAAGCCCGTGCCCAGCAGTGGGACGTATGTATATGGGCCGTTGATGATGATACATAAATGTACATTACTCTGCCTACATTCAGATATGTAGGTATGAGTGTATGTAGATTTGTTGATTATTAAATAACATGAAAGTATGAACCAGTTTTCTCCCTATTCACCCCAGTGTCCTCATACACCCCGTTCAACGATATTAATTTTAATACACGTCATTAACCGCTGAATTATTAGAATTATGCTTCATGATTTGTCGTTGCGGTATTTTAATAAATAGTATTGTAATTTGCGGTTCAATTTTTTACGCCGTCTTTTTTTCGACGTATATGCGGTTTAAATCAATTATGGGCTTTGATATTCTATTATTAAAATTGTATGAGCGAGGTATTTTAGCTGTAAAAAATCCCTTGTACCTTTTTTGTTGGCAACAAAATTAAAAAACAGCGTATTGTATGCGTGGCAGGACTTATTTACATTTTTATATCATAATTTAACTGTTTTTTGATATAAATGATATTAGGGTTAAATAATTTTTGGCCCTCCGGCAATTTAATCGACCGTAAGAAACGCGATACTAATGAAAGTTAGCTATTATGGCCCTATCTTGGTTTTTCAAAGATTAAATCTAACGTAAATGATCACCTTTTCTATATGTGGTCAAATAACTTGAAGGCGGTTGAATTAAATATAAAACATTTTTCAATATTGCAAAGGCGCTTACACTATTGTAAACAGTTAACTAAATTATGTTGGATCGATGGAACGCTTATACAGTAATTCTTCTATAGTAAAATGTGTATAAAATAATCTGTACACCAAATTAATGAAATCATTTCATCATCATCATCATCTGCCTATATCCGTCCCACTGCTGGGCACGGGCCTCCTCTACAACTGAGAGGGATTTAGGCCTTTTTCCACCACGCTGGCCTAGTGCCGGTTGGCGGACTACATACCTAAGAAATTCCTCAGAACTTTTAGGTGTTCGGTTTCATCGCGATGTTTTGCTTCACCGTTAAAGTAGGTACGTGATAATTGTACGTACGTGTGTGCCTGGGGTATGAACTCGCGGCCGTCGAGATTCTCGACCGCCTAAACCTCGAGGCCATCACTACTTAAACCGTTTAAAGCAAAAAATTACATTCTACACTTTATCGGCCCTTTAACGTTGGACATATCATTATAAAGTTCTCGTGTGGAGGCCACGTACCGGAAAGCGCAGCGTGAGACGTCCTCAGACAAGATGGTCGGACCTAGTAAAGATCGCGGGACGTCGCTGGATGCAAACTGCTTCCAACAGGTCCCTGTGGAAGTCATTAGGAGAGGCCTATGTCCAGCAGTGGACTTCCATTGGCTGATGGATGATGATGATGATATCATTATAAGGTAGCAGGGCAATTTGCTACATTTTTGATGTTTCAATTAGCTCTTCCGCTTTAAAATGTTACATTGCCTACAACCACTCCATCATTCATTCACTCCATTCATCCGTATCATCTGACGCGTCGCACGCCAGGTTACCGCTCAAATATCTGGCTGTTGTCAGACTTAATCGACAAGTTTCATCACAGCTCAATTTCGCTGGAATCCTTCATAAATTATGCATCGGATCCGTCGTAGCGAATCAGTAGTGATGTATTCATTCGATTTATTGACGTGTGATTGACAGCGATATTCGCGGAAACGTGGGATAGAATCAAAGTCTTATCACTACTTATTATGAATATTTATTTATTTATTATTTATTTATACAGGGAAAGTATTGAAAATAAACCTACAGCTTTATAAGTCACACATACATGCTTAAGGTTAATAAGTCTCCTGACTGTTTGCTGCGAATTAGTGATACCACCTTTCAACATCATCATCATCATCAGCTCTTATACGTCCCACTGCAGGGACATGCCTCCTCTACAACTGGGAAGGGTTTAGGCCTTAGTCCACCACGCTGGCCTAGTGCGGGTTGGCGGACTACCCACCTAAGAAATTCCTAAGAACTTTTAGGTGTGTAGGTTGCCTCACGATGTTTTTCCTCGCCGTGAATAAATACTTTAAACTACGATAAATAAATAATTTGAAAAGAAAACGAATTCAATGCAACACTGCGTTCACGAATTTCATGTTTGAGAAGAAGGATGCGGTCTATAATATTTCTTGTAAATTTCTTGAAATATAATAATTGTCAAAAATGACGATAGTTTTTTAAAGTTAATGAACAAAAATTCACCCACTAAAACATTTCCATGTAATATGTCGCCTAGTCTCGACTAATGAGAGTAACTGTCAGCTAATTAGATCTTAATTAAAGGTAGCCTTTTAATTTTGGAAATACAAATAAACATAAGAACACCGTAGTCAAAATATTTGATTTAATCGTAGACTTGAATAAAGTACTTAAAGGAATTTGTGGGAAAAAATTGTTACACAATCAAATAAAATCGGGAGCGCCTCTCGATTCTAGTACCAGGTTGGCATGAAGCGGCCGAAAGGATAAATGTAAGAAATGGCTCGTGTAATACATGCCTAATAGGCGATTAGTCTAAGTTTTCTCGTACTTTTCTGGTACTTTGCCAATTCACCTCTATCTTGGCGTGCTCTGGCAAATGTCCAGTTTTCTATTGTTCAGGTGAGTTTCCTCGTGCTTTTGATACGGGGTTTTATGAGAAATTCTTGGTAGATTCACATATAAATTTTACTGCTAAGATTAGTCGTATCTCTTTTAATTTTTAAATATGTTAGGCTTTGATTGTTTGGAACTCTGTTTGGTTATGGTATCCAATTGATGGAAATTATGTGGAAGAAAATAAAAAAACAACAAATATTTATTTTGTTAATTTTTATATAAGGTTGTGGTTATCCTTAAATGTGTTATTTATATCGTTGAGACGATTGAAAAAAATAATTTCTTCTTCTTTTTAATATTCACCGTCAGCACGTAATATACACTACCGACAAAAAGTTTGGAAGCACCTATAATTTTTGTAAAAACAAATAGCAAATTGATAATAATAAATTTTATCGATGTTGTAATAAAATATAATATTATTTAGTAATAATAATATGGTTTTGTTTCATAGTTTAATTGTTGTTTTAATTAAGTACCTAATCATTCTTAATTAAATAATACTATATCTTATATTATTTATAAAGTAATTGAGAGTATTCAAAGTGCTTCCAAACTTTTTGTCGGTAGTGTATGTGCGGGTTGGTAGATTATACCTAAGAAATGTTTTCCTTCACCTTTAAAGTAATTCTTTTATTCCTGATAATTCTTTGTGAATAAACACATAACTTCGAAAAGTCAGAAGTGTGTGCCTGGGGTTTAAAGCCACGACCGTTGAGATTCTTGACCGCGTGCCTGAACCTCGAGGCCATCACGACGTAAATAGATCATAACATTAAAAATCAATTATGCTATCTCTAGTTTACAATATTTGAATGGTATTAATGTAATAGTTTCCACACTTACTCAAACAATAAACTACATTATTTATATGTATTTTTCCACAACAACTGCCACAACTACAACTTTTCATTCCGGTACCATGGGTTGTCTGGAAGAAATCGCAGCTAGCGATAAGACCGCTTGTTGTATATGTATATATATATATATATATATATATATATATATATATATTTATATATATATATATATTGCTTGTTATTTACGATACATTAAGTTAAGTTAGTTATTTATGTTATGTTAAGTTAAGTATATTATAGTGTACAAAAAAATACATTAAATAAATAAATACTCTGTGTTGTGTATGTCGAGTTTGATAACATTATCGAAGTAGATAAAAATCGAAATATAACTGTTGATTACAGCAGCTAATACTAGAACAGTAAATTTTGGGGAACATCTAAACGACCAACCGCCGAGACATTTAATATACCTGTAATATTAATGCAAAATAAATATTAGTACTATGGAATAAGCTTATAAAAAAATCATGTTTTATTCCTTAAACCGTGATGGCCTCGACGTTTAGGCACGCGGTCGAGAATCTCGACAGTCGCGGGTTCAAACCCCAGGCACACACCTCTGACTTTTCGAAGTTATGTGTGTATTCACAATGAATTATCACGTGCTTTAACGGTGAAGGAAAACATCGTGATGAAACCTGCACATCTAAAATTTCTTAGGAATTTCTTAGGTGTGTAGTCCGCCAACCCGCACTAGGCCAGCGTGGTGGACTAAACCTGCCTAAACCCGCTCAGTTGTAGAGGAGGCCCGTGCCCAGCAGTGGGACGTATATGGGCTGATGATGATTCCTTAAAATGAATTAGACAAAAAAAAAATAAGTAGGTATATTGCTATATTCTTAATAAAAAATAATTATAAGATATTTCGTGTTAAGGAGTTATATCTAAGGAGTTTCTTGCCGTTTCTTCTCCACAACAATAACACGTTCCGAAGCAGCAATAGCTTAAAATTTACGATTGAAATGCAATTGTAAAAGTCTATTTGAATAAAAAACTACTTTGACTTTAGAAAAAATATGAATATGTTTTGAAAATTCTTAACTGTTACACAGAAAAATCGACCTTATGTCTTGGCGTAGTGTTTCATTCACTGAGTGAGATTGTGCGGGCCCAATAAATCCTTTCTACGGTCCATCTTTCCTCATTCCAATTCCATTCGCCGTGAAACACTCGCTTTACCAGTGTTTAGGTCTTTGTTGAAACCTGTGACAGCTTAAATGAGTTTCTTTTTAAGTGACTTGTACAATGAAGAAGTGTGTAGCACCCCTAGTAAAAGCACAGATTAAATTTTAATTTTTGGTAAAACGCAGGATGTAAAACTGCAGAAGGCAGAAAAAGGGGTTAGGGCAATAAGGACGTAAGAAATAAATGTCCCATATACTGTTTCGTTTGCAAAGTCGTGATGGCTTCGAGGTTTAGGCACGCGGTTGAGAATCTCGACGGTCACGGGTTCAAACCCCAGGCACACACCTCTGAATTTTCGAAGTTATGTGTGTATTCTCAATGAATTATCACGTACTTTGACGGTGAAAGAAAACATCGTGATGAAACCTGCACACCTAAAAGTTCTTAGATACAGCTAATTTTAGTATTGTCAACTTGTTTGTTAACAGCAGTTTTGTTTGTTGTTTACGTTACACATAGCTTGTGGAGGTGTATCAAACCAAGTTTTACACATAATATTACATACATACATAAACTCACGCCTGTATTCCCCGAAGGGGTAGGCAGAGGTGCATTACTGCACCCACATTTCGCCAGGTATGTATCAGTCCCACGTAATAGGGGGCGAGCCTATTGCCGTTTTTCGGGCACATTTCCAGACTCCGTGCTGTTACTGAGAATTTCCTAATGGAAAAACCCAATAACACTTTGCCCGACCCGGGAATCGAACCCAGGACCTCTAGATCGCACGGCACATACTTGTACCGCGAGACCACGAGGCAGTCATACATAATATTAAAGTAAAAAAAAAACTTAGATCTTTATACGTAGGTACATTACACACGGTGAATCCCCATCATGACATTTAATTGAACCACATATTCGTGACTTCATTTACCCAACTGTACAAAATTTAAGCCGAAAAAATAAAATCGGTATTGAAATATCAAAATTTTCTCTCTGATAATAAACTAAGAAAACGTATGGATCATTTGACGTTGTCGCGCCGAAGTGTTGCAGATCGTTGCGTCAGCATTGCTGACGTCACATTTATTTGTTTCATAATGATTACTCATGTATGTATCAGGTATCATGCAATCTAGAGTACCCGGGTTTGATTCCTCGGTCAGGCAAAGAGTTAATAGTTTTCTCCATTTGTAAGTTCTCAGTAGCAGCACGGAGTCTAGAATTGTTCACGAAAAACGGTAATAGGCTCGCCCCCTATTACGGGTGACTGTTTCACACCTGGCGAAATATGGGTGCAGAAATGCACCTCTGCCTAACCCTTCGGGAAATACAGGCGTAAGTTAATTTATGTAAATACAAACATAATAGACTCTCAGGCACGAAAAAGCACTCACTATTGAGTCTTTTTTAAATAGTTACTGTTTTAAATTTTGTTTATACATAGACTGCTGTCAACTGGAAAAGTATATGAATGAGCTAACTTTCAACGCAATGTGCCCAACAACTTTGTTAGGCGCGGATTTTATTTCCGGATTAGCACTCGTCACGTTAGTTTCTAGTTTAAAACGTCACATAATGCTGGAGTCTATTTTAACTTAGCAAAGTGAAGAGAGAATAACTACTACGATTTCTAAGTTGTAAATATAGTGACACAAATAAAAAAATATGCATAACTCTGGTCCCACACTAAGTCACAGGTCTACTGTCGTTGATGTCAGAAATTATGAGAGACTTTGAGGTTTGGTTTGTATAAATGAAATGAAATGAAATTGCTTTATTTGGTCACGTAGGCAATCAAATAGCACTTATGACAAGTCAATACAGAAAAGAAAAATCTTTTATTATTACATTATAATTTAACTATGGTTAATTTTATATAATTTGTACAAAAATATTTACGGTTTTTTTTTTATAATTTATTTTTAGTTTTCATCAGGAAATACATAATATCTTATTATTATTATTTTAAAGTAAATAACGAGATGGACTCTGTGTATTTCCGAAACGTCACGTATTATTTTAATGGTACCACCGGATCCAAACGCGACCCTGACTGAGAAGACCCGGCGAAACAAACTCAGCGGGCTCACTTTTCTACTGGAATTTACGCGGCGCGACCCACACCTGAGTAGATCCAGCGAGTCCAACTCAGTGGGCATGTATTTGGTCCAGTAAGGATAACATAATTATATTATATGACCTGCCAAATAAAAATTGCCTTCTTATTATTTATTTGCTCGAATTATTTACTCGATCGGTCGTCATTTCATTTTTATTTTATTTATTTTGTGCACATTTTATATTAGATATCAATTTGTATTTGATGTTTTTTATAATGGTTTAAGTTACACTTGGAGCTTTGGGTTAATTTATATTTATTCTACTAAATAAAACTACTAAAGCTTAGTTTCAATAGCGTCTGCCACGTCCACTCGGTCCGATATCAGAGGTAGTGAACCGATTTGAGTGGAGAACAGCGCTTATATTATAATTTATTTTAACGTCTACCTTACAATTTATTATTAATATTACCACTACGCTACAGTGTTATTATCAGGAAGAGGTCTCCTTTAAAACAACGAAATATGATGTCTATAAGCTCAATATTTGTAATACATCTGCATGTAAGATCTTACTCTTGTCTCAGAAAATACACTTTTAAGTAATATCTGAGTAATTATAAATTATGCCAACTCTCTAAATTACAACATTAATTCCTATAATTCTTACTAACAGCTAGTATTAAGGTCAGATTTCAAACTAAAAGTCTCTTGTAATATCATAAACTCATGATACAGGATTTCTTTAAAGTATTCAGACAATATTTTTTACTATCTTAAATCTATATCTACTTTATTATCTAGTATAATATAATTTATTTTATGGCAATGCGTCATTGCTACTTCGTACAATATAATCATTACTTTTTTTGTACATGAATTTTATCAACTTTCTCAAGGTATTTCCTACCATGCGACTAATGCGCTGAAATAAAAATGTCTACTTATTTATCTATAGTACATAATATGATACCTTAAGCTAAGTGTAAAGATTCGAAATCATATATAATTATTTTATCATCACTGACAACTTCAGTTTGGTGCATCATTTTCGTCAGTGCATACATTTGAAATGTTAGTATGAATAGCTTCCTTCGAATATTTGTTCTAGTGATTTCATTTTCTATATACAATGCTGCAAGGATCTTGGGAGTGTTTCCTATGCCTGCTATCAGCCACCAAGCACCGTTCAGGTCAATAACCCAGGAGCTAGCTCGTCGAGGCCATGACGTCACTGTCATTACTCCACTTCCAGCCTTCACTGAAGGACAGGCTCCGAAGAATCTTCGGGAGATAGACGCCCACGAGATCACATATAGAAAATGGAAGGAACAGCTGACAAATTTGGCCCCTGAAACAAATGACGATATATTTGTCTAGCTCAAGAGTTTTCTAGAATACATCACACTGTTCGCAGAGATACAAATGTCCGCGCCAGCAGTACAAGAATTTATAAAGAACACAAACGAAACGTTCGATCTGTTGCTAATGGAACACGGAGTGCGTCCTATGTTAGTTTTTTCTCATTTGTTCAATGTGCCAGTGATACAAATAAGTTCTTTTGGTGCTGTGGTTGGGATGAACGAATTTATAGGATCGTCGACGCATCCGCTCATATACCCGATGGTTTTTCAGAGACACCAATATAATTACACGTTATGGGAGAAAATAAACGCGTTGTACATTGACTATTACTATGTTAAAACTATACAAGAGCACGCGGAAAAAGAAACTGCTATGATTAGAAAAATATTTGGTGAAGATACACCATCGATTTTGGAGCTGCAAAACAATGTAGCGATGCTATTTCTTAACGTCCATCCGATTTGGGAAGAAAACCGGCCGGTACCACCGAATGTCATTTACTTGGGTGGCATACACCAGAGTCCTGAGAAAGAATTACCTAAGGTAAAGCCAGTTTCTCATAATTTTTTGTAGCATTAATTATAGGTTCACGAGTGTTGTAAATAAATAAATAAATAAATGCACCCAACAGTCACATACATAGTTCTGACCCCACACTAGGATACAAGTCCTGTGTCGTGAGTATCAGAAACTACGAAAGACTTTACGGTCTCACAAACACCCAGACCCGGAACAAATATATGTGGATCACACAAACATTTGTCTCGGTGCGGGGATCGAACCCGCGGCCTCTCGTTTCGCAAGCTGGTGTCTGGCCAACTGCGCCACGGGGCTGTCTGGGCTGTGGTCTCGCGGTAGCAAATTGTGCTACCTGTGTTCGATTCACGCGTCGGGCAAAGTGTTATTGCGTTTTCCATTATTCCAATTCTCAGGAGCAGCATGGAATCTGGAATTGTACCCAAAAAATGGCAATAGCCTCGCCCCCTATTGCGTGGGACAAAAACACAGTTGGCGAAATGTGGGTGCAAAGATGCGCCTCTGCCTACACTTTAGGGGTATACAGGCGTAAGGCATGAGTATGTACGAGTATTATTTTTATCGTTCGATATTTCAATTTCGTATTTGTAACATCAGCAAAAGCTGGTGATTTAATTGGTATAATGATATCTAACAATTTCTTAGTGACCCCTTTCATGTGTATGAACATACACGTCGGGTCGGTCCATTCGTACAGTGCAAGCTGAGTACGGCGCGACTCTTCTTCTTCAACAAAGTGACCGATAAAACTTATAATTTGTAGTATGTAGTATCTAGTAGGTACTAGTAAACAAGTTGTGTCGATCATTAGATAAGACATATCATATTATCGGTCAAGTATGATGGCCTCGAGGAGTTTAGGATTAAAACGAACCAGTATATGGGACATTTATTTCTTACGTCCTAATTACCCTAACCCCTTTAGCTGTCTTCAGCAGTTTCGCTTACTGCGTTTTACCAAAGTGTTGTGATGGCCTCGAGGTTTACACGCGCGGTCGAGAATCTCGGCGGTTGTGGATTCAAACCCCAGGCACACACCACTGACTTTTCGAAGTCATGTGTGTCATCATCATCATCAGCCCATACACGTCCCACTGCTGGGCACGGGCCTCCTCTACAACTGAGAGGGTTTTTAGGCCTTAGTCCACCACGCTGGCCTAGTGCGGGTTGGCGGACTACACACCTAAGAAATTCCTAAGAACTTTTTAGGTGTGCAGGTTTTATCACGATGTTTTCCTTCACCGTTAAAGCAAGTGATAATTCATTGTGAATACACACATAACTTCGAAAAGTCAGAGGTGTGTGCCTGGGTTTGAACCTGCGACCGCCGAACTTCTCGACCGCGCGCCTAAACCTCGAGGCCATCACTGCTTTTTCATTTCTTTGTCATGTGTGTATTCACAATGAATTGTCACGTCCCTAAACGGTGAGGGACATCGTGAGGAAACCTGCACACCTACACGTTCTTAGGAATTTCTTAGGTGTGTAGTCCGCCAACCTGCACTAATGGTGTTTGTCTTAGCTATTACCTGCCTTAGTTTCAGATCACGCTCTGAATACACCCTGTATAAAATTTTATTGTTAATTTAGAACACTTAAAGTCAAAGTCAAAGTCAAAATCATCTTTTTTTTTTTTTTTTTTTTTTTATTTTTTTATTGCCTCAGTAGGCAGACGAGCAAGCGGCCCGCCTGATGGTAAGCGGTTACCGCCGCCCATGGACTAAAGTAATGCCAGGGGCACAACCCAGCCGCTGCCTACCGTGTGGTGAACACTCTTTTTAAGCCTCGTTTAAAGAAGGACAAGTCATAGCGCTCGGGGAACACCGAAGCAGGGAGTTCATTCCAGAGCTTGCACGTGCGTGGTAGAAAGGAACGCTGGAAACGCACCGTACTACTACGGATTGTCTCCAGGTAGTATGGATGAACTCCACTGCGATGTCTGGTAGTGCGATGGTAAAAAGGTGACGACGGTACCATGCTGAACAGTTCCTCAGAACACTCCCCATGGAAGAGTCGATAGAACACACAGAGAGACCCGAAGTCTCTCCGCAGTCCTAACGACTCCACTTTGTCCGTGAGATTGGGATCATCGACGATTCGAAATGCACGCCTCTGCAAGGAGTCAAGTGGGTCGAGCAAGTATTTGGGGGCCCCTGCCCAGAGATGAGAGCAGTACTCCATGTGAGGCCGGACTTGCGCTTTATAAAGCGTCAATCTATGGTCCGGCGTGAAGTACCGCTTGGCTCTGTTCAGGATGCCCAACTTTTTGCTGGCCAACTTGGCTTTGTCCTCCAAATGACTCCTAAACTGCACTTTGCTCGAAATTTCGACGCCGAGTATCCCAATACTCTCGGAAACATGGAGAGTGACTCCTTGGAACTGTGGCGCCATGACAAAAGGGTCCTTCTTAGCAGTGAACGCGCAAACTTGTGTCTTCAATGGGTTGAATTGAACCAAGTTCTTTTCTCCCCATTCAAAAGCCCGCCCCAGAGAGCTTTCGACTTCAGACACAAGTTTATACCGACTTTCCTCTATTGAATTCCGAGAGGCGTTCCGTTGGCCGATGTATCGCGCATGACACGTGCTATCATCCGCATAGCAATGCATGCTGTCAATAGACAACATGTCATTGATGTGCAGGATGAAGAGCGTCGGCGACAACACCGAGCCCTGTGGAACACCAGCATTGACGGTCTTGGTCTCGGAGCTACAACCGTCGATGACGACTTTTATGCTCCGGCCATCCAGGAAGTTGGCGATCCACTTGCAGAGCCCCTCGGGGATTCCGTAGGATGGTAGCTTCGACAGAAGGGCTCGATGCCATACCCGGTCAAACGCCTTTGCAATATCCAGGCCGACGGCAATAGCCTCGCCCTTGCCCTCCACAGCCTCCGCCCAATGGTGCGTAAGGTACACAAGAAGATCGCCAGCTGAACGACCGTTACGGAAACCGTATTGACGATCGCTAATCAACTGGCAATCCTCAAGGTACCTCAGGAGCTGAGTATTAATTACCCGCTCCAAGACTTTGGAGAGCAAGGACGTGACTGCTATCGGCCTGTAATTGGAGGGGTCCGACCGGTCTCCCTTTTTGGGAATAGGATGGACATGAGCCACCTTCCACGAAGACGGAACCCGGTTAGTCTTATAAGAAAGTCGATAGAGACGCGTGAGGACAGGGGTCAACTCGGGGGCGCACGTCTTAAGAACCACCGCGGGGATACAGTCAGGCCCGCTCGACTTATGGATGTTGAGGAGCCGGAGTTCCCGCCTGACCGCACGCTGAGTGATGCGGATTTCAGGCAGGGAGCACTCACACCGGGGTATTATCGGTGGAGAAGCTCCCCCATCATCCAAAGTCGAGTTTGAGGCAAAGGATTCAGCCAAGAGATCGGCCTTCTCCTTTGCACTATGGGCCAGACTGTTATCAGTCTTACGCAGTGGCGGGAGACTGGACTGGCAGAAATTGCCTTGCACCGCTTTGGCAAGCGACCAAAAGACCCGGCTACCAGAGGGATAGCTCTTTAGCCGCTCGCCAATCCTGGCAATATGCTCTGCCTTGGCCTTGGCAATAGCCCTTTTACTAGACCTAGAAGCGGCATTAAACTTCCGCTTCTCCTCCGTGGCAATAGGATCCCGACACTTACTGGCAACGTGCCACGCCAAGTATGCGGACTGTTTGAGGCGCGCAGCGTCGGCACAGGCACTGTTGTACCAAGGCCGGCTACGGCGCCCCACCGGTATTGTAGTGTTGGGGATGAACAACTCCATCCCCAAAAGAACTACATCCCTGACGCAGTCCGCACAGGTGTCAGGATCATCGGAGAAGAAGCAAAACCGCTTCCATGGGAAGGACGCATAAAACTCGCGAAGTCCATCCCAATCTGCCGAGCCATACCGCCAGACCCTGCGAGACCCAGTCGCTGAAGGCTGACTGAGGTTCACCACAGGAACTGACGCGCGGATTAGGCAATGGTCAGATGACCCCAGAGGAGCATCGACCACCACCGTCCATCCATCCGGGTGTGTGGTCAGCAGAAGGTCCAGCAAAGAGGGCTCATGGCTGTCAATATCAGGGACACGGGTGGGCTGTGTCACCAATTGCGTGAAGCCATAAGCCAAGGCCATCTCGTAAACAGACCGACCCGGGAGGTCGGTGATCCGGGACCCCAACCACTCTTTATGGTGAGCGTTAAAGTCACCGAGGATCACCACCTCCGCGGATGGGTACTGCTCGAGAGCTCTGTCCGTCCCCACTTGGACGTTCTCGAATAATCGAGAAGACCCCGCATCACTGGCATGGGACCTGTAGAGGCATGCGTAGACACGGGTACGTCCCCCATGGTCAACGCAGAGCCATAGTATTGACAGGTCCCTATGCTCGAGGCCCCGAAGGCGGCGACAACATATAACACCCCTGATGAAGACGCACACCCCGGCCTTACGTAGGAATGAGTGCTCCAGTACGTAGCCGGGGTAGTTAAGGTACGATACATCATCAGGGGTAGATATTTGCGTCTCCGTTAAAAAGAGCAGGGCAGGCCGCGCCGTTTCAAGGTGGTGATGAACGGCGTCGAGATTGCTGTGTAGACCCCTGACATTACAGAAGTCCACTTTGAATGTGGATTTTTTCACCGCCGTAGAAAGCCTGCTTCTTTTGTTTTTGCCTTTCATATTGTGTTGGAGTGTATAAGGGTAGAGAGGGCTCTGGCGTTGCCAAGACGGTACCCGTAAAAGTGTGCGGATCGTAGTGCAAGGTGGCCGCGTGATCTCCGAGAGGATGAGGTGTGGAGCACGGAAGGGCCCCCGATGCCCCCCCGCATGCAGACGGCAGGATCCACCCCAGTCTCCCACTCTGGCATGACGCCTGCACGACGGGATTTTCGCCGGTTGGCGGGACAGCTTCCCGGGGAGGGAGTTTGAAAGAGAATCCCCGGGTTCAGGTCCCCAACTGACCGGCAGGCGGCCGACGGAACCGTTCCCATCGGGTCTCCCTGTACCCCATCCCAACCACCCTAAGCCCACGCAGCAGCCAAGACGTAGATTCTGCAAGTACGGGCAACGTTTGACCCGCCAGGCCCTGGGGAAAGGAAGGAACGGCTACCCAGCCCTTCCACCGGAACGCATTGCTGCTTGACGGTGGAAATAAGCTGGGCGGTGGTACCTACCCGACCGGGTTCAGCATTAAATGGAAAAAGAGCCAATTAACACTAAACCCTACCACCAGTAAATGTAAAGGGTCACCTTGACCTTGTTAGCCGTGTAAGTTTCCGTTGTACACGTTGCCCGCCCCCCACGAGGTCTGATGGTCGACTCGGGCGTAAGGTAGGATTTTGGAGGGCATCTTTATTCAAATAGACTTTTACAAGTTCTTTTGAATCGTCAATATTAAACTATTTTTTAAAACTATTGCCGCTTCGAAACGTGTTATCGCTGTGGAGAAGAAACGGCAAGAAACTCCCTCAGCAACACGAAATGTCATTTTTTTTAAATAATAAATATAATTATTAATATTACATTTTTTAAATGTCATTATATAAATGTAATCTTATGTATGTCATAACGATACAAATTGTAGCAACGAAACTTCTGATCAATTTACTTACTCCCAGGGCTTATTGTCTCCAATATAATCTGAAATGTTATAGTAAGCTTTTTTATATAGTTTATCTTTAATTGATTCTTTAAACTTTTTCAAGGGAAGCTCCCTAATACCCTTTGGTAGTTTGTTATAGAAGCGTACACATTGCCCCATAAAAGAGTTATTAATTTTCCGGAGACGAGTTGCGTGTTGAACGAGATTACATTTGTTCCTAGTATTTTTATTTATTTATTGCATTATTATATTTTTTTAGTAACACAAATAAAACAATCGGTGACCTTTGTATTTCAGGATCTCAAATCCTACCTTGATTCGTCAACGCACGGTGTAATTTACTTCAGTTTTGGTACGAGCGTGACGCCTTCTGCAATGCCTCCGGAGACAGTTCGAGTCTATTTGAATACTTTCTCCAAGCTACCTTACGATATCATATGGAAGTATGATAAAGATAAACTACCCGGAAAGCCTGATAATGTGAGAATAGAAAAATGGGTGCCACAATCAGACTTGTTGAGTAAGTTAACGTATATGTTTTAATTATGATTAAGTACCAATCTTCACTTGCGTGATCGACTAAGGCCTAAACCCTCTCAGTTTTAAGGGACTATATAGGCCAATGGTGATGATGATGACGCTGTCTGGACTATAAATAATAATAAAAAAAACGTATTATTATTAATTAGTTGTGTTATATGAATATGATAAAAATTTAATTTACTTTTAATAAAACATTTTTTGACTGCCTCGTGGTCTCGCGGTACAAGTATGTACCGAGCGATCTTGAGGTCCTGGGTTCGATTCCCGGGTCGGGCAGTGTTATTGGGTTTTTCCATTAGGAAATTCTCAGTAGCAGCACGGAGTCTGGAATTGTGCCCGAAAAACGGCAATGGGCTCGCCCCCTATTACGTGGGACTGATACATACCTGGCGAAATGTGGGTGCAGAAATGCACCTCTGCCTACCCCTTCGGGGAATACAGGCGTGAGTTTATGTATGTATGTATGTAAAACATTTTTTTTAGAGTAGTCTCATTTAACATTAAATTATAAGATGTTTGCGTATAGTGATTCAATGCGTCATAGGATAATGGACACTTTCCAAATTTTACTGATCTGTTGAGAGATCTGTGCTAAGCATGTATTTTAAACTTGATTGTCATGATCTAAACATACCAATTGGCGAAATAAATGCTAGAATAATGATATTTTATATTTTAAAAACTTAAATTTTGTTCTTCAGGACATCCAAAAGTCAAACTGTTCATAACACAAGCAGGACTCCAATCAACAGACGAAGCAATAACAGCTGGTGTTCCAATGATTGCTATTCCCATGCTAGGAGATCAATGGTACAATGCCGAGCATTACGTCCATCATAGAATTGGAGTGAGACTTGATTCCAAAACGATTACGGAGGAATCTTTTATGAATGCCATAAAAACTGTTATAAACGATGAAAGGTAAGAAAAATATTTCAATTGCTTTATCATACTAAAAGGTTCCGCGACGTAATACATAAAAGTAACCACGAGGTTTCTTTAACTAATCATCATCAGCCCATTTTCCCATTGCTGGCACGGGCCTGCCCTACCACTGAAAGGGTAGTGCTGGCCTAGTGTGGGTTGCCGGATTACACACCTAAGAAATTCCTAAGAACTTTTAGGTGTACAGGTTTCATCACGATGTTTTCCTTCACCGTTGTAGTACGTGATAATTCTTTGTGAATACACACATAACTTCGAAAAGTCAGAGGTGTGTGCCTGGGGTTTGTGTGTGCCTGGAGTTTGATGTATAAATTAATACAAATGAAAGAAAGATCAATTATTACACATTTAGGTAACATTTTCATCTATACAAACGCATTTGAATTTGGCAACACTGGGTTGCGATCACAGTACAGAAGGTGTAAAACCAGTCATAGGTACCGGGTTCAGCTTTTGTTTTCACCTTACATCAGGCTATGCATAACTTCGTGGACTGGTTAATGTAATTATGTAGTGCAGATAAATAAATACACCCAACAGTACTACAGAGTTCAGACCCCACACTATGATACGAGTCTTGTGTCGTGGGTGTCATAAAATACGTGACAAATTTCGGTCTCAAACACTGTCTTGTGGGTATTCAGTGGTATTTCGGTGTCACAAACACTCTCACTCGAAACAGCTAGCTATGTGCGCTATCCGATATCATACTGATTTTTAGCCAGTCGCTTCTAATGACTCTATACTGCACTTACTATTATTTATTTATTTACACTTTATACAACTAAACACATAATTGTAAAGGTGGACTGAATGCCTAAGGCATTCTCTGCCAGTCGAACCTTGGGTGATGCAGAGATGATGCATAGTAGGTGTGCAAATAAAATCATTTATAAACATACTATTAGGTGCAGTGTTGTCAGTGTGTAGTGGATTATGCCACATTGGATCACAAAAGAATATGTTGACATTTTGCAGCTACCGTCAGAATATCAAGAAGCTTCGTGCCGTGATGAACGATCAGCCTGAGCGTCCCTTGGAGCGTGCTGTGTGGTGGACGGAGCACGTTCTACGTCACGGAGGAGCCAGCCATCTTAGATCTCCGGCTATGAATATGACCTTAGCCCAGTACTACGATATACAGCTAGTCTTAATATTGTTAACTTGTTTGTTAGCAGCAGTTTTGTTTATTGTTTACGTTACATATTGCTTGTGGAGGTGTATCAGACCAAGTTTTATACATAATGCTAAAGTAAAAAATTCTTAGAATTGTATACTCACATTACACAGCAAAATATTCGTGACTACATTTACCATAAAAAACAAAAGATAAAACCCAACTACGACAAAAAAACGAGGCTAAGAAAGTATGAAAAAAAAAATCAGGACACAGGATTAAACAATGTTACTGAAGAAGCAAGATAATCGACACATAGACTCTACCAAGACGCCTTCGTTGCAATTTGCCAATATTGTCATACAATACGATACTATGGTACACAATTATCAGTGTACAGAGATACATATATTCACGTTTGAAAAGCCGTAGTTACGCGTCTTTAAAGTGTTATACCTTAGTGTTAGCCTAAATAGTAATATTTAGTAATTATAAATGTATTTCATTATAATACCTTACAATATTATATTTTTAAATTATTAAAAGCTTATGCGTACAGACCTTTTACTAATAATTATTGTAGTAATAGTAAAATTGCATAATGATTATTTTATTACTTATAAGTATAATTAAAATTGTCAATAACTTTAATGAGAATATAATCTTGATTAATATAAATTGATTGTTGGACTTTGGAAAAATATTTAAAAATAAGACCGTCAATATGATGGAGGATGTGTATAATAATGGTGTCGCTGAGCAGTTCGAGCTCAGTCGTTGGAATTGTCAGTTGCAAGATGGATTAATATTTTAAAATATAAAAGTTGTTAAAAATATAAAAGTTGAAGACGTACTTGTTTCTCAACGAGTGTTGCCCTTTATTAGATTGTTATACCTCGTTGGATAGCTGATGAAACGTAAATATTTTTAAGGAACATCTGCAAAACAGGCGCCATAATATTTTTTATAGATATCCTTTTGAGAAAAATAAACTTTCATAATTTTTGTTAAAGTTTTTAAGTTTTAATCGTCTCCTCTACAACGATTTATTTATTCACTTTATGTACAATATTGGTTATTGAGGTCATAAAGCATCTTATTTTACATGGAAAACCCAAATAATAGTAATAATAATACTTACACATTTCAAAATATCTAAGCTGATAGCCGAAAATCGGGAGTTTGTTGTAAAATACAATTAAATTCAAATATCTCGAAAACGGTTCTATTTAGAATAGAGTTTCTCATAGTCAAATCATTCAAAAGCAATGTAAAATACACGCCTTTAACGGGAGTAGGTCGAATTAACCAGTAACTCTGTATAAGAAGTGCAATTACAATTTGCTTTTTAAGAAGTTACAGTGATTTGACCTTTTTTGATTTCCGCGCCCAACCAAATGTCCGTTTTTGCGCTCTGTGGCTGCCAAAAGAGTGGAAGAAGAGGGGAGGGTGGTGATTTTTGCATCTTTCGTTGTGTACGACAGTATGTATTGCATATTACAGAATAAACGTATTTCTTAATTGTAATTTTCTTGTACCTAAGTTTACAAAATGGCTTCCTAAAGTTGTGAAGGTGACACTGACTCGTATTGTAATATTTGCATTAATTTATTAAAGTAAAAAAAAAAGTATGATCGGTATGACAAGAATTAATTTTTGACTGGAATACAAAGTGTATTTATGAAATGCTCCCGTTATCAACGCTTGTCGGATAATAAAATTATTCCGCTTACACAACATAGGCCTCTGCGTATTGTGTACGAAGTGGCAAAATGCAATATTAAATGGGAAGTAATTGTTGATCCTAAAACTATATTAATGTCACCACTGCATATTAAATTGGGTCCTAACTAAATATTTGTAAAAAAGGGTCTCAATCATGCCTCGGAAGCTTTTAAATATTTGAAGAGTTTACTTTAAAGCATTCTGAGGCGAAAATTAAAGCTGGCATCTTTGTAGGCCCTCAGCTAATAAAAATATAGATTTTGATATTTTCTCGGGGTTACTTAGCAATGAGGGATTAGTAATAATATATGAGCCTGAGCTCACATATTTTATACTGGAAGAACTAACGCTTCCATTGTGATATAGTGATATTCTAGACAGCGCAGCGGCGGCATTAGGGGGTGGCGAACGGGGCAATCGCCCGGGGCCTCGCTCTTGCAAGCGCCTCGCGCAACCCAAGCAAATAAAAAAAATACAGATTTTTAAACTATATTTTCTATACAGGGTGTATTCAGACCGTGATCGGAAACTAAGGCAGGTAATAGCTAAGGTCATTACAAACCCCCTGGCGTTAAAGAAAATTCTGACAAAAAATAAAAATTTTGACGTTTTCCATACAACCATCGGTATTAAATGTACGCGGTTTGTATGGAAAACGTCAAAATTTTTATTTTTTGTCAGAATTTTCTTTAACGCCCGGGGGTTTGTAATGACCTTAACTGTTACCTGCCTCAGTTTCCGATCACGGTCTGAATACATCCTGTATAAAACTGTTGATTTTGATCCTTTATTATTTTACTAATTCATTAATTTAAAACATAATTGAAAAAATCATTATGTAGTAATTGAATAACGCGCCTCGAATACTTTTTACACAGGACAAAGGGCTTCGCAAAGACCTGCCGCCTGAAGCCTCGCAATGGGTAAGACTGCCTCTGATTCTAGGTACGGAACCAATGCCCGTACACTGAAAGCATGATGGGGGCGTATGCTTGGAAGTTATTAAGACAAACTTCTACTGATCATGGCATGTAAATTAAAACTGTTTACTTTTAAAACGTCTATTGTAATGAAACCCAATAACACTTTGCCCGACCCGGGAATCGAACCCAGGACCTCCAGATCGCACAGCACATACCTGTGCCGCGAGACCACGAGGCAGTCAAAAAAATCATAGCCTAAAAATTAGTTAAAAAAATAGACATAACGTCATCTACCGGAGAATAGCATGTTCTTTATCTATACTATTATAATAAAGAGGAAAGGTTTGTATTTTTGTATTTTTGGATGTTTGTTACGCTTAAACTCAAAAACTACTGAACCGATTTCGATGATTTTTGGTATGGAGATAGATGGAACCCACAGAAGTAACATAGGATACTTTTCATCCCGGAAAACGTAGTATTCCCGTGGGAATGGGTATAAGTAGCTATGTCAATATTCTGCTTTTACGCCTAAACCGTTTGACCGATATAAATGATTTTTTGTACAGAGATAAATGAAATCTAATGTAGTAACATAGACTAAATTTTATCCCGGGAATTTGTAAGATTCCCGTGGGATGACCATATAATGTAATGCGAAAGTAACACTGCCTGTGTTATGCTTTCACGCCTAAACCATTTGACCGATTTAAATGATTTTTAGTATGGGGGTAGATGGAACCCACCGAAGCAACATAAGATACTTTTTATCCCGGAAAATGTAGTATTCCCGTGGGAATGGATATAAGTAGCTCTGTCAATAACCCATTGACCGACGTGAATGAATTTTAGTATGGATATAAATGGAACCCTATGAAGTAACATAGACTATATTTTATCCCGGAAATATGTAGGGTTCCCGTGGGATGAGCATATATTGTAATGCGAATGTAACGCTGCCTGTGTTATACTTTCTGGCCTAAACCATTGGACTGATTTAAATGATTTTTAGTATGGGGCTACATAGGACCCACCGACGCAACATAGGATATTTTTTATCCCGGAAAATGTAGTATTTCCGTGGGAATGGGCTTTCACGCCTATACTATTCGCCCGGTTTATATGATTTTTGGTTTGAATACAAATGGGACACTATAAAGTAACATAAGCTACATTTTATCCCGGGAATATGTAGGGTTCCCGTGGGATAAGCATATATTGTAATGCGAATGTAACGCTGCCTGTGTTATACTTTCTGGCCTAAACCATTTGACTGATTTAGATGATTTTTAGTATGGGACTAGATAGGACCCACCGACGCAACGTAGAATATTTTTTATCCCGCAAAATGTAGTATTCCCGTTTGAATGGGCTATCGCGCCTATACTATTCGCCCGATTTATATGATTTTTGGTTTGAATACAAATGGGACACTATGAAGTAACATAAGCTACATTTTATCCCGGGAATATGTAGGGTTCCCGTGGGATGAGCATATATTGTAGTGCGAAAGTAACACTGCCTGTGTTATGCTTTCACGCCTAAACCATTTGTCCGATTAGAATGAATTTTGGTATGGACATAAATGAGACCTTTAAAAGGGACATAGGCTACTTTTTTGAATAATTCAATAAGTGCCATTTTGGGCACTTAGAAGACGATAGGTGTCATTAGACCATTTAAGATTCTAAGGATTCATTAAGTTACGTT
The DNA here is from genome assembly GCA_907164795.1 of Hemaris fuciformis. Taxonomy (NCBI): domain Eukaryota; kingdom Metazoa; phylum Arthropoda; class Insecta; order Lepidoptera; family Sphingidae; genus Hemaris; species Hemaris fuciformis. Next base: position 7,619,080 of record OU015454.1, read on the forward strand.
GAATATAGTTAAGTGCGGTTAAGTGTCATAAGGTGGTCTTAAGTTTACTTAGGTGACGTTAAACGCACTTAGGTTACTTACTTGCCATTATTAGATTGGTATTGCTACTGGGTGGTTTTAAGTTCTCTTATGTGATATATGATTTTGAAGAGCTTACCCATAAGTAACTTTAAGGAAGATTATGTGCGGTTATGTAAAATTAAGTGACGATAAGTTTTATTGGTGTATGTTAAGTGACGTTAGGTGCTATTAGTGGATGGTGAGTGACGTCAGGTGCCATTATCGGATGAAGTGACATCAGATTCCATTAGTCGAATCTATAAGGCTACAAGTGCCGTTATTGGAAATCACGCGACGACAGGTGCCATATTTGGCACTTATGGCAATTTTAGAAGAATTTTAGTGGAACTTAAGGAATAGAAGGGCTATTTTTCCGTTTTATGAATTTAGGTGCCATTTTTGGAACTGAATTCGCGAAAGGCACCATTATTTGAAGTCAGTATCCTGGATGACTTGAATTCACGTTAAATGTCATAATGTCACTTGAGACGACTCTCAAAGACAGAAATGACCTCCAGTGGTGAACTACTGCAACAATTAGCGTAATTTTTGATTTATAGATTCACTTAGTTAGTTTCTGCACCCAACCCAGAAGTCTACGCAGACGGAGTCGCGGGCAAAAGCTAGTGTTTTAATAATTTATTTCTATGGCCAGTTTTTATGTATTATTATTGAGTTGAGTTTTCCATTTTTTTACACATAAAAGCAAATTAAGAAGTATTTTTGTTCTTATTCTTATTTATACGTACGTTGAAGTCGTGATGGCCTCGAGGTTTAGGCACGCGGTCTAGAATCTCGACGGTCGCGGGTTCAAACCCCAGGCACACACCTCTGACTTTTCGAAGTTATGTGTGTATTCACAATGAATAAACACGTACTTTAACGGTGAAGGAAAACATCGTGATGAAACCTGCACACCTAAAACTTCTTAGGAATTTCTTAGGTGTGTAGTCCGCCAACCCGCACTAGGCCAGCGTGGTGGACTAAGGCCTAAACACTCTCAATGGTAGAGGAGGCCCGTGCCCAGCAGTGGGACGTATATGGGCTGATGATGAATTCTTATTTATACGTATAAAAATAAGGTATGTATAACCCGTCCGCAAATACACTGTATACCAGTGTTATCTAAATGATTTAAGTAGGTACCTACTTGCTTTGATCCGCACTGATAAAACTATAACATTTCGTCGCATCGTATTATCTTGTGATATGACTGCCTCGTGGTCTCGCGGTACAAGTATGTGCCGTGCGATCTAGAGGACCTGGGTTCGATTCCCGGGTCGGGCAAAGTGTTATTGGGTTTTTCCATTAGGAAATTCTCAGTAACAGCACGGAGTCTGGAAATGTGCCCAAAAAACGGCAATAGCCTCGCCCCCTATTACGTGGGACTGATACATACCTGGCGATGTGGGTGCAGAAATGCACCTCTGCCTACCCCTTCGAGGAATACAGGCGTGAGTTTATGTATGTATGTATTATCTTGTCGCGTGCATCATATACGTCAACATCATCATATAACGGAAAACATCGTGATGAAACCTGCACACCTAAAAATGTTCTTAGGAATTTCTTAGGTGTGTAGTCCGCCAACCCGCACTAGGCCAGCGTGGTGGACTAAGGCCTAAACACTCTCAGTTGTAGAGGAGGCCCGTGCCCAGCAGTGGGACGGATATGGGCTGATGACGATGATGATGAAATCAACAAGTCGTGCAATATTTAATTCACTATAAGATTTTGTAAGGTTAGCTACTTAAGTTATAACTTAAGACAAAAGGTCCCTTAAGTAAGGACTGAATAAATTAACCGGCTTGGCATTACACGGATCTCACAACTTTTTACGGTAGACGAACTGAGTTGCGACTTGCGAGACTTGTTTTTCTTTACAAGTTTTGTTTTTAATGGCATTCATGTTTACAGTTTCTTAAAGCGTTAAAAATGAAGGCAAAAATGTTAATTTGATTTTTTTTAACAGTACAAACGTTTTTCACTGTGGAAAATAATGTGTGACGATAAAAATATAATGATAGCACAAACTAAACTAGGTACAAACAGTACACAATGTTGAATTTTCGACGGCAGTTCAAACAATCTTCAACGTTTATATCGCTATCGTTATATTGTTATGATAGGGATGAAAATAAAATTTGCTCAGGATATTTGCTTTGATGTATCATTAATATGCAGAGAGCCTACATTTACTTCTCTTATTTGATATCTTGGGTAAAGAATTAAAAACATTATAAATTCAATTTTATCATGACGTGAGATTTCATTTTAGTATTATTTTCGGTCTTGACTACCTTAAAATATGAAAAGTGTTCTCCATATAACTAGTTTAATTATATCAATTTTTGTATCCACTAATAATGCCGCGAGGATTTTGGGAGTGTTTCCGATGCCTGCAATCAGTCACCAAGCACCATTCAGAAGAATCACCCAAGAGCTAGCACGACGGGGCCATGACGTCACAGTTATAACGCCCCTCCCAGCCTTTGCTAAAGGACAAGCTCCGAAGAATTTAAGAGAGATTGACGTCCACGAGATCACATACCTAAAATGGGCAGAGCAAATGAACGATTTCCCATCTGGAAGCAAAGATGACGTATCCCACCAATTAAAAAATTTGATGCATTATATAACAGTCTTCGCAGAGATACAAATACTGGCACCTAAAGTACAAGAACTAATTAAAAACAAAAATGAAACATTTGACCTTTTGCTAGTGGAACATTGCGTTCGTCCCGCTTTGGTATTTTCTCATTTGTACAAAGTACCAGTTATCCAAATCAGTTCTTTCGGCGCAATGATCGGTGGACATGAATTCATAGGATCCTCAACCCACCCTCTTCTCTACCCTGTGGTACTGCAACAAAAACTCTTCGATATGACTTTGATGGAAAAAATCACCGCAATACGCAGTCATTATTCGTACATGACTGTGTCACATAAACAAGAGAAAATTGAAAATGATGTGATTAGAAGGATATTTGGAGATTCGACACCGTCGGTATCGGAGCTGCAAGACAATGTAGCGATGATATTTCTGAATGTACATCCTATTTGGGAAGATAACCGACCTGTGCCACCCAACGTTATTTATATGGGAGGTGTTCACCAGAAACCCGAAAAAGAATTGCCTCAGGTAAACTAAAGTCAATAATTATATTTTCCCAACAATCAGGCTGGTGTTGTCTTCTCTTGAATTTGTATGCCTGTTTATTTTTTTATTGAATACTAGCTTTTGCCCGCGACTCCGTCCGCGTAGACTACAGGGTTGGGTTTAGAAAGAAAATAAGTTTTTTTACAATCTTTTAATGTCATATTTATTTATATTTATTTGCTGGTGGTAGGATATTCGTATCCGCCCGGATGGCGACCACCGTACACAGGGCGTAAAACCCGCCATAGTGGCACATGCAAGTGTGCCGCGTTCCGGGATCAGCCAGTGTATATCCGGTTTTCGGGGGGGCTTCAATCATGGTGAAAGGATGACCGTGCCGGCAATTTTTTTGGCCGGTTTGTCGCGGTCGGTCCTTTGATCGCCATGATTGATAGTCCCCCAAACTTCTTCACAATAAGGTGAAGAGGTATTCGGCCGGCATGATTGTGTCGACCAACGGGAGACCATCATCTCTCGCTGGTCGGCACTTTTTCTGGACTCCATTGCGCTTACCATCAGGTGCAATGGGGTCACTTTGCCGTGCCAGAATAAAAAAAAAAAAAAAAAAAAAAAAAAAAAAAAAAAAAAAAAAATATCCAATCAACAGCCTAAAAAATAAGTTACAAGCTTCTAGCTTTAAAAATCGAACTTCGAACGCTTTCGAAGCTTTCGAACGCTTTTAATACTGTCAGTCACGACATCCTTCTGTCTATCCTTTCTCATCTTATGATCTCACCCGTTGCTCTGGATTGGTTCTCAACGTATCTTCGTGGACGTCAGCAGTCGGTACGCCTGGATACAACCTTATCAAATTGGAGCGAGCTCGACTCTGGTGTTCCACAAGGTGGCATTCTTTCTCCTTTATTATTCTCAGTATTTATAAATCTCTTAACCCACGAACTTCGGTGTTCGTATCATCTGTATGCGGATGACTTACAGCTGTATACTCAGGCGTCCGTTGATTCCGTCTCTGTTGCAGTAGACCTCGTTAACAGAGACTTGGAATACATTAAAAGTTGGTCTGAAAATTTTGGTCTTGCTGTTAATCCCACTAAGTGTCAAACTATTATTATAGGCAACCAACGGGCTATACGTAAGTTGGACACAATAACTATCCCACCAATAATATTTGACGGCTCGGTTATAAATCTATGCCCCACAGTTAAAGATCTCGGGCTCCACATTGACAATACACTGAGCTGGCAACCCCAAGTAACCTACGTCTGCCATAAAGTTACTGGTATGCTCCGCGTTCTCTATCGCCTGAAGAACTTTCTCCCATCTAAAACCAAGGCCATGCTTGTGCAAGCTTTAATCCTACCTATAATCGACTATGGTGATGTGTGCTATTTCCACCTGAATGCAGACCTCCTTAATAAACTTGACCGACTTCTCAATAACTGCATTCGATTCATATTTAATCTCCGCAAATACGATCATGTTTCCTCCTATCGCTCCCAGCTCAAGTGGTTGCCAATTCGGCAGCGTCGTGACCTGCGAGCACTTTCGACTGTATTCTCTTTACTCACGTCTTCTACTGCTCCTTCGTATTTATCCGACTTCTTTCAATTTCTACATGCTAACCACAACAAAAATCTTCGCTCTAAAAATAATCTCCTTCTTCTCTGTCCTTCTCACACCTCTAGCCTTGTTCACTCCTCTTTCCCCATACAGGCTAGTCTCTTATGGAATGCCCTTCCCCTAGAGATGAGGATGTGTAAGACTCGTCTGTCGTTCAAGTCAAAGGTTCGCGAGTTGCTGCTAAAGAGAATCTCAGAATCTTCATAATAGTATTTGTTATGTATGTATTATAGTATTTTGGTATGTATTTATATTCATATTATATTTATATATTTACTATTATAACTACTATTACGTTAAATTCATTACTTCTTTCTTTTCCAAAGTATATTAGTTTGTAATTTGTGTATATGTATGTGTATGTTTATAACTGATTTTATTTGCACACCTACTATGCATCATCTCTGCATCACCCAAGGTTCGACTGGCAGAGAATGCCTTAGGCATTAAGTCCACCTTTACAATTATCTTTAATTGTATAAAGTGTAAATAAATAAATAAATAAATAAAAATGACAATACTTCCATACAACCTTTCATCCCCCCTTTCAACCCCTTAAAACCCCTTTTCCGGGATAAAAAGTAGCCTATGTCCTTTCTCAGGGTCTAAACTATCTGTGTTCCAAATTTCATTTAAATCGGTTCAGTAGTTTTAGCAGGAAAGCGAGACAGACAGAGTTACTTTCGCATTTATAATATTAAGTATAGATTTATCATTTGGAATACCTTCGTATGTCACGTAACGATAAATAATCTAAAGCGAAAGAATGTTGTTTCTATAACAAAAATCTTTATAAACCTAAAACTACATAAACAGTGACATGGGTACTATTATTTTTATTACAGGATCTAAAATCTTACCTGGATTCGTCAAAACACGGTGTTATTTACTTCAGCTTCGGCACAAGTGTAACGCCCTCAACTTTACCACCGGAGACAATTCAAGTTTATCTAAATGCTTTCTCTAAATTGCCTTACGACATTTTGTGGAAGTATGACAAAGATGAGCTACCTGGAAAACCTTACAATGTTAGGACTGAGAAATGGCTGCCTCAAGCAGATTTGCTAAGTAAGGTTTATTGATATTTCACTTCTTTGTATTTCAACTACTAAGTAACTACTAAGTAAACATAATATCGTTTCTTTTAGGGAAATCATCAAACTATTAATTATTAATTTTAACTGATATTAATTATTCATATTTTTTGGTTTTTGGATTTTCCCATTAGGTACTTCTTAATAGCAGCACGGAGTCTACTAATGTGCTTGGAAAATGTCTATAGGCTCCCCCTATATTACGTGAGACTAATATCATCATCATCATCAGCCCATATACGTGCCACTGCTGGGCACGGGCCTTCTGTATAGTTGTCAGGGTTTACGCCTTAGTCAAACACGTCGGATTAGTGCGGGTTGGCGGAGTACTCACCTATGAAATTTCTCAGAACTTTTAGGTTAGTAAGTTTCCTTCAGCATTAAAGAATTAGCAGGTATAATTCAAGCAATTCAAGCAGTGATGGCCTCGAGGTTTAGGCGCGCGGTCGAGAATTTCGGCGGTCGCAGGTTCAAACCCCAGGCACACACCTCTGACTTTTCGAAGTTTTGTGTGTATTCACAATGAATTATCACTTGCTTTAACGGTGAAGGAAAACATCGTGATAAAACCTGCACACCTAAAAGTTCTTAGGAATTTCTTAGGTGTGTAGTCCGCCAACCCGCACTAGGTCAGCGTGGTGGACTAAGGCCTAAACCCTCTCAGTTGTCGAGGCAGCCCGTGCCCAGCAGTGGGACGTATTTGGGCTGATTATGATGATGAGGTATAATTCATTATGAATACACACATAACTTCGAAAAGTCAGAGATTTGAACCCACGACCAACACTACTTACTGACTCATATATACACTGATATATACTTGGCAAAATGTAGGTAGGTGCAGAAATGCACCTCTGCTTACTTCTTCGGGGAATACAGGCAGGAGGTTATGTATGTACATATGTACGAGTATTATTTTTATTGTTCAATATTTAAATGTATGTATAAATAAATGTTAACTTAACAAAAGGATTTGTGTTCGAACATAAAAACGAAACTTGGAAATGATGACTTAAGCATTATTTCAGTGGGTTTACCGTTCCAAATTTCAATGTCGTAGATTTTTAATGTTATTTTGTTGAACGACAATTACGCTCATAATATTTTTAATAGTTTATATTTGATTCTCAATATATTTCAGGACATCCAAAAGTCAAATTGTTTATAACCCAAGCGGGACTCCAATCAACTGATGAGGCTATCACAGCCGGAGTTCCGATGATAGCTATTCCCATGTTGGGAGATCAGTGGTACAACGCCCAGCGTTACGTTCATCACAAGATCGGACTGGAACTTGATTCTGAAACAATTACAGAGGAAAGTTTTAAGCACGCAATTGAAACTGTTATTAGTGATGAAAGGTAAGCACTTCTTAATAATGTTTTAGTATCCGTTATCATTTCATGATACAACATATAAACTACTAGCTTGAAAGCATAACAGACATAAGTATATGTACATAGTTACAGTCGTCTACACGTCGTTTCATCATTCTAGCTTCAAAAATGACGAATTTCCACACAAACTTTCACCCCTATTTTTATTTTACCCCCTTAAAGGTATTTTTTTTTACAAACTTTTAATGTCATTTTTATATATATAATTAATCAACAGCCTAAAAAATAAGTTTCAAGCTTCTAGTTTTAAAAATTACAATACTTCCATACAACCTTTCATCCCCCCTTTCAACCCCTTAAAACCCGGGATTTTTCCGAGATAAAAAGTAGCCTATGTCCTTTCTCAGGGTCTAAACTATCTGTGTACCAAATTTTCACTGCTGCCGTTTCTATTGGTTGAAGCGTGATGTTAGATACCCACATTCCTCGATAGTTGAACTATTCAACGCCAAAATAATTCTTCACTTCGAACTAGGTCCTGAGATTAGCACATTTAACCAACCAATGAAACGAACTCTTCAGCTTTATAATATTAGTATATAAATATAGGTATATCAGCCCATATACGTCCCACTACTGGGCACCGGCCTCCTCTATAGCTGAGAGGGTTTAGGCCTTAGTCCACCACGCCGGCCTAGTGCGGGTTGGCGGACTACACACCTAAGAAATTCCTAAGAACTTTTAGGTGTGCAGGTTTTATCACGATAGTTTCCTTCACCATTAAAGTACGTGATAATTCTTTGTGAAGGTGTGTGCCTGGGGTTTGAACCCGCGACCGTCGAGATTCTCGACGAGAATATTAGTATAGATATAATCCAATGAGATGTGTTTGAACCACGAAATTTTGCGCTTTAAGTCTCTATCTTGCAAAGGATATGTTGGGGATCCGAATAAGTTTGCCTTTACTGATTTTCAGTTACCGTCAGAATATCAAGAAGCTTCGTGCCGTGATGAACGATCAGCCTGAGCGTCCCTTGGAGCGTGCTGTGTGGTGGACGGAGCACGTTCTACGTCACGGAGGAGCCAGCCATCTTAGATCTCCGGCTATGAATATGCCCTTAGCCCAGTACTACGAGATAAAGCTGGTTTTAATGCTATTGTTTACTTCGTTATTAGCAGTTTTCTTAGTTCTTTATAGTGTGTTTAGTTTGTGGCGGTACATCCGAAGAAACTATACAGCGTCTGTTAAAATTAAGAAGGCTTAGTGTACTTGTAAGCAGACTTACATGATTGTTATGTATATATTTCAGTTATAAAATAAGTCTATAATCCCATAAACATCAAACGTATTTTGTTTACATATCGATTATTAAAGAGATTTAAACAAGACCATCGGGTTTATTCGAACATGAATAATCCTGAATCTCTTTTTTGCCATATTGATTTATAAAAAAATTGCTTGTATAACGGAATGAAAAGACTTGTATTACGAAAAGCAATATTTTTGTAACCTTTGTTGAATCTATTACTTGACATTTGTTTGCGAAAATTGTTCAAAAATTTTACTCGACTGCCCAGTAGTTTGGCGTGCCGTGTGTATGAGATTTAGAGGTCCCGAGCTCGATGCCGTCTTTTAATTTATCACTGGGCATTTCGATATGGAGGAAATTAACCTAACAAATAGCAAAAATACATACATAGGTACATAACATACATAACCTCACGCCTGTATTCCCCGAAGGAGTAGGCAGAGGTGCATTTCTGCACCCACATTTCGCCACAGTATGTATCAGTCCCACGTAATAGGGGGCGAGCCTATTGCCGTTTTTCGGGCACAATTCCAGACTCCGTGCTGCTACTGAGAATTTCCTAATGGAAAAACCCAATAACACTTTGCCCGACCCGGGAATCGAACCCAGGACCCCTAGATCGCACGGCACATACTTGTGCCGCGAGACTACGAGGCAGTCAAATAGCAAAAATATAACATTATTTGTACATTGATACGAGTTTTGCAGACTTGATGTTCATTTATATGCTTTGTCATTGCATTGAAAGTGTGCGTGGTACTAGTACTAGGTACAGCGTGATAAATTATTTTAAGCCGATCGCGATGTCAAAATTGATGTTTATACAATTTTCCATATCATGTAGGTATAAGTGTTAAATATGACCTGAAAAGATTTCCCAGTCTAGTCGATTTTTTAAAAATAAATATTACCATACGCATAGAGACTTGTGTCGTGAATGAGAAAACACTGCTTTTTGATATCCAAAGTTCTTAAAACTGAAACAAATATTTGGGTCATACAGGCTTATCTTGGCGCAGGAATCGCGGTTTTTCGATTGGCAACCAAGTACGACGGTTTTCTTATACATTCTCATCTTTCGTCACTCATAAGAAACATGTCGGTCAGCTGATTTTTCGAATATATCTATACAATTAATAAAATTGGAGTGTCTGTTTGTAATATTGAAATAACCGCTATTTAATGAATGCATATGGATGTATACACGGTACATATATCAAAATAACGTCTTTTACAATATTTGTCTGTCTTTCTGTCTGTCTGTCTGTTTGTTTGTTCCGGCTAATCTCTGAAACGGGTGGAAAAATTTTAACGGGACTTTCACTGGCAGATAGCTGATGTAATAAGGATTAACTTAGGCTACTTATAGATTATAAATTTTCTTATTAAAAATAATTAAAAATATTTATTCCGCGCGGACGAAGTCGCGTGCACAGCTAGTTCATTAATAAAACATGAATGTATACGAAAAAAATACTGATTGGCTGTGATTAAAACCAGAGCTTAGCTTTAAATTGACAGCTTGCGTTACAACGTCGGCTACACGTGCCAGCTTGTGATGCGTGAGGCCACGGGTTTGATCCTCGCAACGAGACAATGTGTGATATTTGTTTCGAGTCGATATGTGACACCAAAAGGCCTTTTGTAGTTTCTGATGCCTACGACACAAGCTTTTATCATGTGTGGACCAGAAGTCAGTTTCAGATCACTGGATTTTCAGATCGTTTGACAGCATATCTCGAGAAATGGTTTAACAAACATATAATCCAAACATAAATTACGTCCACGAAGCCCTTCTAGAAATATTCCATTGAAATTTTACACGAGCTTTGCATTTTTTTGAGGACGCAATTTTATTTCTGTGACATTTGTGGGGGTCAATAGAAGCTTAACTCCAAGTTTGTCCCCTAAAGATACAATATTAGGTCCGTAAATTGTAAAATTTCAATAGACTAAAAGGAAAGGTTCTTGTGCTTCACTCCACTCGTGATGGCGGGGGCACCGTGCCCTCAGAATCAAGTTTCGTCGCATAAATTCAATTCGTAATATAAAATTTTATACGTAGGTACATGATAACTTTAATTCAATTCAAATTCTAATATTTGCTGTCAATTAATTAAAGAAAAAACAATTAATGATTTTAATAAAATGTATAAAAAAAACCGGTGTCATTAAATTTAATTTTTTATTATTATGATAGGTTGTGATTCCTTTTATGCGCCATGAAATGAAAATAAAATACGTTGGATTTATATTTTAATTTATTGAGTTCTATAATTCCGTATTTTTGACTGACATATTGACCGCTCTCTGCTAGCGAATTTACCAAAATAATTTATTTAGTCTTAACATTTAAAATACCTATGTTACGTACTCTTTATTTTAAGAGTAGCTACAAAGTTGCTCTTGATATATCTATACAGGAAATACACTAAAAATACAACTAATGAGACTACTGACAATAAGCCAGCTAATATTATTGCTATAAGTTCTATCTCGTAGTACTGCGTCCAGGACATATTGGCAGCTGGGGATTTGAGGTGCTTGGCGCCTCCATGTCGTATCACGTGTTCCGCCCACCAAACCGCGCGATCCAAGGGCTTTTGGGGCTGATCGTTCATCACAGCACGGAGTTTCTCTATGTTTTGACGATAGCTGAAATTGATTTGTTACCCATTAATTTTATTTGAAAAGTATTAAAAAAATATAACATAGACTATTAAATATGGAAATGTACTGAAGACCAGGTCACATAGTTTTTAAACCTTCATTATCATCATCATCAGACGATATACGTCAAACTGCTGGGAACGGACCTACTCTACAAATGAGAGGGGTTAGGCCTTAGTCCACCACGCTGGCCAAATGCGAGTTGGTGGACTACACACCTAAGAAATTCCAAGAACTTTTTAAGTGTGCTATTTCAACACGATGTTTTCCTTCATCGTTAAATCTCGAGGCCATCACTACTTAACCTGTTATTTTTAAAATATTCACGGTTTTATAAAAATAGAAGAATATGTCCTTTCCCAAGTTCCTATATGCCTCTGTACTTTAAACAGGAAAAAAGCGGCTTAAGCTCCACGTTCGGTATCTTTGGCGAGGCCGAAAGGTTATGTCGAGGTCTTCTAATTCAGCATGCGGAGCAGTTGTTATATTTCTATACTAAGAATCGTCATTATTAGTCCAGTAGTCAAGACGTTTAAGCATAACACGCAGACAGAAAAGTTTAGCATAATATTAGTTTGGACTCTCACCTTTTATCTTCTATGATGGTGTTGATTGCCTTCTCCAATTTCTCTTCAGTCACCGTATCAAAGTCTAGTCTCATTCCAATTTTATGTTGGACTTGACGTTCGGCATTGAACCACTGGTCTCCCAGCATGGGAAAAACTATCATAGGAACTCCAGCAGTGATGGCTTCGTCGGTTGATTGGAGCCCTCCTTGCATAATAAATAGTTTTACTTTTGGGTGTCCTGTAAAAGTTTTCGAAAGGTAACCATTTGACTCTCAGGATATACACGAGAAAGGGTTTGAAAAAGGTGTATTTCTACGCTCACATCATGCAATTAATATTTCTAAGTCCTACGTAATAGGCGGGCCTATTTCCGTGTTGCGCACATTTGCAGACTTATTGCTGCTACTGAGAATTTTCGAATAAAAAATAATAATATTGCCTGACTCGGGATTTAGTTCGCACGAGACCACCGCATGTGCCGCGGAAACACGAGGCAGTCAGTCTCAATATGAATACTGCGTACGTAAAACTCAAACACGTGCCAGACGTCTGATACCATACCATATCACATAATGACATAATCATATTACTTAATAAGATATAAAATACTGCCTCGTGGTCTCGCGGTACAAGTATGTGCCGTGCGATCTAGAGGTCCTGGGTTCGATTCCCGGGTCGGGCAGTGTTATTGGGTTTTTCCATTAGGAAGTTCTCAATAGCAGCACGGAGTCTGGAATTGTGCCCGAAAAACGGCAATAGGCTCGCCCCCTATTACGTGGGACTGATACATAACTGGCGAAATGTGGGTGTAGAAATGCACCTCTGCCTACCCCATCAGGGAATACAGGCGTGAGTTTATGTATGTATGTATGTATATAAAATACTTACTGAGCAAGTCAGATTGCGGCACCCACTTTTGTAATCTTACATTTGATGGCTTCCCAGGCAATTCTTCTTTGTCGTACTTCCACAGGATATCGTAAGGAAGTTTGGAGAATACGTTTATCAAAATCTGCATTCTGTTCGGCGGCAAAGCTGAGGGTATCACGTTTGTACCAAAACTGAAGTATATAACGCCGTGCTTTGATGAATCCAGATATGATTTGAGATCCTAAAATAATTATTTAAGTAATATACCTATACAATACAGTTTATTCAAAATCAATAATAGATGATCGGAATAGTAGGTTGGGAAATTATTTTTAGCACTATAATTTAAGGTATTGTATTTTTTTTTACTGTACTTATCTCTATATGGCAATATATCACTGTACACAATTGATTTATCTATTACAAATATATTTTAAAGAAAACTGTTTATTCAGAAAATAAAATACGCTTTGATTCAAATAGAATGACATGACTTTTTTTGTGGGCAATCTATAAGATGATTAAAAAATTAACTTACCTTAGGCAATTCTTTTTCGGGTTTCAAATGAACGCCACCCATATAAATAACATTAGGTGGTACAGGTCGGTTATCGTCCCAAATGGGATGCACATTAAGAAACACCATTTCCACATTATTAGCAAGCTCCGACACAGTCGGTGTGTTCTCTCCAAACATCTTCCTGAACAAAATATTTTCTCCCGTTTCTAGCGCGTAGTATTTTTCACTGTTGTAATAATGACTATACAATTCACTAATCTTCTCCCACAAAGACAAATCGTTCATTTTTTGTCGAAGAGGCAATGGATACAGAAGTGGGTGGTTAGGTGCTCCCACTAATTCGTATGTCCCAAATAAGGCGCCCATAGAACTCACAGCTATAACTGGAGCTTTGAAAATATGGGAAAAAATCAACGCTTGTCGATAACATAATTCTATAAGCAGCAAGTCGAATTTTTCATTTTTGCTATTTATCAAGTTTTTCACTTCTGGCGTCTGTAACTGCGCTTCAATAACTGATTTAAAGAGTCTTATCGCGACTTCCACTTGATTGGACAAGTCATCTTTACTTCCAGTGGAAAAACTTGCTAAGTTCTTTCTCCATATGTCATAAGAAACGTCGTGAACGTTGATCTCCCTTAAATTCTTCGGAGCTTGTCCCTTCGGGAAGGCGGGATCTGGCGTGATGACTGTAAGTTCGTGTCCTCGCTTCGCTAACTCTTGTGTCAGCGGCCTGAATGCAACTTGATGGCTGATAGACGGCATTGGAAAGATGCCCAAAATCCTCGCAGCATCGTATGCATTTATTAAACTAAGAAAAAACAAAACGGTGATATGAAAATATTGTCTCATGTTGCGCAATTACGCACAGCGGATGACGGAATTTAACAGACTGTGTTCTTCAATGATAAGCTTGTATTTATATTAAGAAACAATCTTTTATCAGGAGATAATGGTGAAGCGTCAATTTAATTAGCATTACTTGTCTAAAAAAGGGTGCTTCATATATTAAATGTGATAAACCTGGCACATCAAAGTGACAATGATCTGCAGTAAACATCGTATCCGCTTTTATTTTCAAATATAATTTAAAAGCGACTAAGGCCAAATGAACAATTAATTGGTCGTATCTTGATCTCTAATATGGCAGTAGAGTACTTTGTGTATCCAAGAAGCATCTTAGCCAACTGAATTCGTCGTGATGAACGATTGTTGATCGGCTATTACTAGCTATTGGACATCACCGTACTTAAAATGAGTTAAAGGGTGGATGTAAGAATTCAGGAACTTTTATACATATTTAGTGCAGAAACGAAGTATTATTCGTCTTTAATTAAATAAGGCAGTCGTGTAGTCACGATTGAAAGGTTGGGAAAATTACAAAAAAATAACATACACACCAACAACTTTGCATAGATACATATTACATACATATATGTTTATTTTAACTGCCTCGTGGTCTCGCGGTACAAGTATGTGCCGTGGGATCTAGAGGTCCTGGGTTCGATTCCCGGGTCGGGCATAGTGTTATTGGGTTTTTCCATTAGGAAATTCTCAGTAACAGCACGGAGTCTGGAAATGTGCCCGAAAAACGGCAATAGGCTCGCCCCCTATTACGTGGGACTGACACATACCTGGCGAAATTTGGGTGCAGAAATGCACCTCTGCCTACCCCTTCGGGGAATACAGGCGTGAGTTTATGTATGTATGTATGTATGTTTAGTTTTTCGACAAAATGCTAAAATAAAATCATAAAACTATATTTTTTGCAGTATCTTAAGGTTATATTAAATTTTAACAGAAGTATGAAGAATGGCTTCCTTTTAAATACATGTAAATGTTTAAAATAACAATTGGTTTGCGCTCGCTCGAGTTTCTACTTAATAAAGCCTACTGGAGCAAAATGTGGTCATTCCAGTGACATTTGAATCAATATACTTTCTTTATATTTAACAGTAATAAAACTATAAACAGTCTTCTCAATAAACCATTGTTCAATTCAATTCTTCCTTTATATTTTGAAGTGAAAACTTCTTTAGTGGCGTTGTGCACTATTTTATGATGAGTAAAAATGTTGAATCGCGTCAGATAACGTAACCCTGATCGAAAACACGTAAGATGCATTATGTAACATAAATAATATGTAACATAAATATTGTCATGTTTGTAAACGATAGCGCATTAAATATTGTATTTTACCACGTAAATGATAATAGGTCCTTTTATACTGATAAGTAAAGCTATTCGTGCGAAATCATTCCCTAACCATTCCTAAATATTAAAAAAATCACTACGTTAATGTTGAAGTTTTCACTTTTTAAATGAGAAAAAATATTGCGATGGACTTATTAAGATTCTTCAGCAATTTTATACACAAGCAGAAGATTCAAGGGTCATTGATTTAATTGTACATATAGATAAGAACTTAACCTTGTTATATCATTTCCTGTATCAGATTTTTTAACTGTTGTTACAAGTAGAAGCGATAAATACGATTGAAAAAGTAATAATGGCCTCGAGGTTTAGGAGCGCGGTCTAAAATCTCGGCGATTACGGGTTCAAACACCAGTCACCTTTGACTTTTTAATTACGTGTGTATATTGTGAATTATCACGTACTTTAACGGTGAATGAAATCTTCACACCTAGAAGTTCATAGGAAATTCACTGACGTGTAGTCTGCTAATCCGCATTAGGCCAGCGTGGTGGGCTAAGGCCTAAACTGTCCTAGCTGTAGAAGAAGCCCATTCCTAGCATTTGGAGGCATATCGGCTAATGATGATGATGATAATCTATGTACACAAAAGACAAATGTCAATGTGAATACACACACAAATTTGATTAAAGTCAGAGGTGTGTGCCTGGGGCTTGAAACCGCGGCCGTCAAGATTTTAAATCAAAAATAAAAAAAAAATCAACCGCGCCGTTAACCTCGAGGCCATCACGACTTTATGCAGATTATATAGGCAAGCAAAATTTAGATTACTGGCCTGGTCTGGCTTGGCCTACATGGTACTATCAGTATACCAAAGACATTAGTACCTAATCATTTTAATGCATTTTTCGTATTTCACTCCCATTAGATTTCAATGCAATTACTATTCCAGTTACAAAAAAAAAAAAAAACACCAATAAAATTCAATAATCATAAATCTATGATTTCTTTATTTTCTCCGAGATCAGGTTGCTAGACTTAGCGTATCTACACAGAGCATATAAAGCAAATACCATTAATAAAACTACTGACAATACACTAGCTAATATTATTGTGAATAGTTTTATTTCGTAGTATTCCATCCAGGACATATTGGCGGCTGGGGACTTGAGGTGCTTGGCGCCTCCATGTCGTATCACGTGCTCCGCCCACCAAACGGCGCGCTCCAAGGGCTTTTGGGGCTGATCGTTCATCACGTCACGGAGTCTTTGTATGTTTTGACGGTAGCTGAAAGCAGATGTTTAATATGAAAAACAAGTTCCAGAATCATCAGGACAAGTATGCTTCTTTCCTTATTATTTTTTGTTCCTGCACTTTTCATCGTTTCGTTAATTTTGTTTTGTATTCCACCCTCGTTTAGTTTTATGGTTTCATATAGAGTAGGGGATTAATTTTCAAAAATCACTTCTTAGGGCTCGCTTAACGTAATGAACCCTTAAAAAACACACCCAGCTGTTTTGGTTGTGCATTGATATCTTAAGTCAGTCAGTTAAATAGTCAGCCAGCAGTAAATTCTTTTGTAAACACAGATTATTCCTCTACGGCATCAGAGCAAAGACGACAGCTTGTAAAGAATATAAAAACTAGATTTTCACTTTTGTTAATGTCCAGGATTTGATTTTTTCAAAGCCATACTAAAGTTCATCTTTTCCCCGTTCTAACCTTTTGTCTCCGATAACAGTATCTATAGCGTTCTTGAATTTATCTTCTGTAACTGTTTCGAAGTCAAGTTGGATTCCAATCTTGTGTTGGACGTAACGCTCGGCATTGAACCACTGATCTCCCAACATCGGAAATACGACCAATGGGACTCCAGCAGCGATTGCTTCATCAGTTGATTGAAGTCCTCCTTGCATTATGAATAATTTTATTTTCGAATGTTCTGAAACCATTTCAAACATTCAGTTTTAATTTACAATTTTGTTACACGATATATATTTCCTGCGATCGTGAATTTTTCAGAGTATCAATAAGTACATAATCAATAAACATTATAATATCACCATGGAAATATTTAAGGAAGGTCTATGTCCTTCAGTGAACATCTTTTGATATACTTTTGACAGCCCCGTGGCGCAGTTGGCTAGACACCAGCTTGCGAAACGAGAGGCCGCGGGTTCGATCCCCGCACCGAGACAAATGTTTGTGTGATCCACAAATATTTGTTTCGGGTCTGGGTGTATGTGAGACCGAAAAGTCTCTCGTAGTTTCTGATACCCACGACACAAGACTTGTATCTTAGTGTGGGATCAGAACTATGTATGTGACTGTTGGGTGTATTTATTTATTTATTATTTATACATATAATTGTTTACAAGATGACTTTAAACTATTCAACTGTGTTAAAATATTTTAAATTATAAGTAAAAAAAAACTTTCTGGTGCACGACATTTATATTACATTTATTGATACTTACTAAGGACATCGGATTGAGGCAGCCATTTCTGTAATCTTACATTGGATGGTTTTCCAGGAAAGTCTTCTTTGTCGTATTTCCACAAAATATCATATGGCAATTTGGAGAATACATTTACAAAAATCTGCATTCTGTGCGGGGGTAGGGCTGATGGTAACACATTTGTGCCAAAACTGAAGTATATGACACCGTGTTTCGACGAATCCAGATATGATTTAAGATCCTGTAATAAAACATTTTAACATATTATACCATAATATAATATAACGTCTAGGTGTTGGGAGAAACGCAGACATGCGCAGCGCCTAGTATAATTGAATAGCAATATATAATAAAAATAAAATAGTTCTTGTTCTTACTGTCGATAATCTCATAGTGCTTTGTCATTGTTATTTATTTATTTTATTCTTTATTGTACACCATATAATAAGAAAACAACATAGGTATAAGCAACTCTAAATAAGGTAGTGTTACAAATGGCGGCCTTATCGCTGTCGGCGATTTCTTCCAGGCGACCGTTAGATAGACTGGAGAGATTGGAAGCATAGAGTGGGTGGTCACAACTTACGTAAATCCTTGAAATTAAAAAATAATAATAATATGATGTACGCAAAATGTTTAAAGATAGATAACATTAATAAATACAAATATATGAATTAGTAAGTACTACTAATTCAGTAAATATAAACATACATATGAGATATACATATAATATAATATGATATGTGTATATTATATATTAATCAATAAGTAGTTGTTAATTAAGTAAAATAAATAGTTCTTTACAGTTTAGAGTCTTAATCTTTTATTATTTCATCACTAGGGATCTTATTTATTTATACACACTTTATTGTACACCATGGACATATTACACAAAAACTTAATAAATATTTGCCTTGAAAATCTGTAAAAATTCTTAAGCTTACTTTACTCTAATTCATATTAATATTTAATAATATTTGTCAGACTTTTAGATACAGAATTTTAGTTATAGTAGTTTAAATGTCTGTCTCAAACTCTGGATAAAACTGATCTCACATTTAAAGTTTGTAATAGGGATGTTATGGATATGATATTTCGGATCTGGATACGGATATGGATATAGGAATAAAATTATATCGGTTTCGGATACGGTTACGGATATGTAATTATTTCGGATTATCCGTAATTTTCGGATAGTTTCGGTTACGGATATTAGATTAAAGTAAAATATAACTGTTTTATAAAGGTGTCAGCTGTTTGGATGTTTTTGGTTTTGTTGTATATTTTGTTTCAACAATAACTGCTTTTTGTATTTATCACAGTGTTTTTATTTAAGATGAAGTTTCAGTGAAGTAGTGCTACTTAACACAAGACTTTCTTAAATTAAGTATCGACTCTTAAATAAGAAACTAATTAGTTATGAAAGAGGTTATGTTATGACTAGAAATAACAAACAAACTGCAAGATTCACGTGGCGCGTGAACGGTGAAACAAAAACCTGTCGAAAGTCGAAACATGTCGTTCTTTTTAGACTCCACCCTTACCTATACAAAACTATCCGAAACTATTCGAAACTTCTGAAACGGATACGGTTACGGTTACGGATATATTTTTATTTCGGATATCCGATAGTTTCGGTTACGGTTACGGAGCTCCATAACATCCCTGGTTTGTAACTTGTTTAAAAAAAATTAAAATTACCTTGGGTAGTTCTTTTGGAGGCTTAAGGTGAACTCCGCCCATGTAAATAACATTTGGTGGTACAGGACGATTATCATCCCAAATCGGATGGACATTAAGAAACACCATTTCAATATTTTTAACAAGCTCCGACATTGGAGGCACCTTTTGTCCAAACATTTTTCTGAATACGGCATCTTCCTCTTTTTCAAGTGATTCATAGTCGCGTTTGTTGGAGTAGTCGTTGTACAATTCGCTAATCTTTTCCCATAATGTCAAATTGTTTAGTTTTTGCCGGAAAGGCAGCGGGTACAGAAGTGGATGAGAGGGTGCCCCTACTAACTGGTTCGTGGTATGCATTGCACCGAAAGAACTCACAGCAATCACTGGTGCTTTGAACAGGTATGAGTAAATCAAGGCTGGTCGAACACAAAGTTCCAATAGAAGCAAATCAAAGTTTTCGTTTTTGTTAATCAAATTTTGTATTTCGGGACTCTGTAGTTGTGCTTCCACAACTGCTCTGAATAGAGTAAATCCGACATTTAGTTGATTGGGCAAATCATCTTTGCTTCCTGTAGATAAGGTAGCCAACTTTTGCCGCAATATATCATATGAGATATCGTGAACGTCGATTTCTCTCAAGTTCTTAGGAGCTTTGCCTTTGGGGAAGGCGGGGTCTGTTGTTATGATTGTGACTTCATGTCCTCTTCTTGCTAGCTCTTCAGTTAATGGCCTGAAGGGTAGTTGGTGACTGATCGAAGGCGCTGGATTCACTATCAAGATTCTTGCAGCATCGTTCGTGTTTATTATAACTATAGTAATAAAAGTTAAAATTGTTAGAAAATATTTGACCATATTATTAGGTATACAACATGTACGCACAGTTCACGGTGTTGTATAAACTGGGCCATTTTTAATGATAACGTTATTTATAATACTAGACATCCTTTATCTAAAGATAATTGCTAATAGAAAATCAATAGCAGTACTTGGCGGAACACAAGTGATTCCTATTATAGCGACAGATAAGTCACCATCAGTTGTGATAAGTATTTGCATTTGAACAATTAAAAAGGGCCATAGCAAGCCATAATATAGGTATATATAAGGTATTATATCACGTACTTTAACGGTGAATGTAAACGTCATTAGGAAATCTGCACCCCTAGAAGTTCACAGGAAATTCACAGAAAATGTGTGTTTATGAGACATCAAAACATTATATTCATTTACACTACAAATATATCTATTAATCTAATAAGATCATTTTTGAAAAGAGAACAAAATATGAAGAAAAAAAACTTAAAAACACATACAAAATAAATCACGTTTACTAAAATAATTTATTTATATTTATTTATTTATGCTTTTTATACAGTTTGTATAAAGGCGGACATAATGACTTAGGCATTCTCTTACAGTCGACCTTTGGGTGATGCAGAGATAAAAGAAGTAGGCGCATAAATAACGAACAGGTGAAGATACATACATACATATATACTAACATATTAAGAACAACAAGAAAATAGGAATACACATATAAAATATGAAATATAATCCAGTATACATACACACAAATATAAATATATACACATATAGAATCATACTCATATACATACGTACATATTACATATATAAACATAAATACATAGAAGATATATATTATCAACTCAATTCCTTAAGAAATAGCTGCCGAATTTTCAACTTAAATGTCAGGCGGGTTGTAACCGACCTAATTACAGCGGGGAGTGCATTCCAATCAGCGGGGAGTGCATTCCAATAATCTACTATATAAAAATAAGTCGGGTTTTCCTTCCTGACGCTATAACTCCAGAACCCTCGAACCGATTTCCACGGTTTTGCATTCGTTGGAAAAGTCTCGGGCTCCGTGAGGTTTATAGCAAAGAATATTCAGGAAAAATTTCAACAGAAAAGTGGGAAAATCTTTTTTCACATACAGCGCCATCTCTGATACATAGCATGTACTACAAACCAATATTTTAAGTAGATGGCGCCGGTGCGTGATACATTGTTTGACAGCTACTCATTGTTCTCTGCTCAGTTAATTTCATGTGACAAACCGGTATTGTGTTCACTGTGAAATTGTGAAAAAAAGTAAAAAAAAGTAGTTATTCGTTTCCTAACATTTACCCTCAAATCAATCTCATGTATTGTGCAAATTTTTATTCAATTTCAACAGCAGGCATTTGTCTTTAAGGTGGTAAGTTGAACTGTGTAAATTATGTGGATCGTGCATTTGAGGTTAAATTCACCACTCTGTCCATAGACCAAAATGCTTAGAGGACGGCGTGCGAACATCGGCCGCCGCACAAGACATGCAAGCCAGCAACAAGTGTATTCACAGAACTTAAGCGAAGAAAGACAAAATATAATAAGAGAAAATGCCCGATTGAGACAACGCGTGAGCACACGAAGATTATTGGCATCATACAATCGCTTGGCATTCCAATATGATCCCACTGCGAACTACAGTGATGATGAAAATTTAGATATTGGACCAATGACGACTATATGCCGATTAGAGATTGCAACCCGGTATGTTTCCCAACCCGGCCGGGCCCGGTTGCATCCGTCGCCAACACGGCCGGGTCCGCCGGGCCCGGCCGGGTTTGTTAGCGATGAAACATTTAACGTATTTTATGAAAATTTTCTATATATAAATGGAAAAAGACAATGATTCAAGGTTAATATTCATTTCAAACTGGCTTATGGACAATAATCACTATAATTAGTCTCAAAAAAATGATAACTTTGACTTATGGACAGAAAAGTAACATTAGTACCTATTAGTGATTATTCATTTTTTAAGTTTAAACAAGCAAGTCTTTCTCTTTACTCCTTATCGTGTCTATTTGAAAACATAGTATTATAATAAGAAACTAATAACGCAGCTTGAAGTACTAAACGTGTCATAACAACTTAAATTAGATAGATCAATAAAGTATGGTAGCTTTGGTATAAACAAAACAAATTCTTATTTGCTAAAAGTAAAGTACCTATGTATAATGTTTTTTTCTTAAACTTTGGCCATTAATGTTATTATTACTAATTGAGCAAATAGCGAAATCTTATTGGCTAGGCTGTACCTACTGTAACGACAAACAACCAAAATTGTTTAATCCCAACTAACAAGATGTAACGTAAAATTGGTTGCGATACGTAGGCTTCATAAGTATAATATAACAAAACAAAAAGTAACAATTATTATTCAGTCTGAAAGAATGATTAATACGAGTATTTTACAACAGTAACTACTACGAGTAGGCGCTCCCGCGCCGCGATTTACTTATCGGGTCCGCTGACCGGGCCCGGTGACCGGGCCCGGTAAGAATGGCCGGGCCCGGTGGGTGCGTAAAAGGGCACCGGGCCCGGACGGGCCCGGCCCGGCCGGGCCCGGTTTGCAATCTCTAATGCCGATATTGCAATGCGTTCGAACATTCAAAGAATGTAAAAAAAAAATACCTTTAAGGGAGTAAAATAAAAATATGGGATGAAAGTTTGTATGGAAATTCGAACCGATTTAAATGAAATTTGGTACACAGATAGTTTGGAGCCTGAGAAAGAACATAGGCTACTTTTTATTGCGGAAAAAGGGGTTGAAAGGGGGGATGAAAGGTTGTATGGAAGTATTGTCATTTTTAAAGCTAATAACTTGAAACTTATTTTTTAGGCTGTTGATTAGATATAAATAAATATGATATTCAAAGTATGTAAAAAAATTACCTTTAAGGGAGTAAAATAAAAATAGGGGATGAAAGTTTGTATGGAAATTCGTCATTTTTGAAGCTAGAATGATGAAAATTTTTTATATGGCTTTTATTACATCATTACATCATATATAGTATATGATATATATTATATACACAATATAAGAATTATATTTAAAGTTTTTTTTTTTATCCCTTAATCTTACTATCTTACTAATATTATAAACGCGAAAGTTTGTATGTACGGATGTCTGGATGTCTGGATGTCTGGATGTCTGCATGTTTGTTGCTCTTTCACGCAAAACCTACCGAATGGATTTCAATGAAAGTTTACAATAATATAGCTTATACATCAGAATAACACATAGGCTATATATTTTTAAGATAGTGTGTGAATTGTCCAAAATATAACGATAATTGTCAAGTAAGTCGGGAAAAACTACATGCGAGCTATTCTTGCGTACGCTGCAAAAACTGTAGAGTTTACACGTATATAATGTATAAGATATTTATATTATTTTTCTTTATTTTATTTCTTTTTTAACGATATGTTTTAGCTTTGTTGATGTTTTTTAGTTTAGACTGTACACTTCGACTACCTTTCATTTCTCTTGCTACTTCTCCATCCTTGGTTGCCTGTAAGAGATCGCCTTGTGCGATAAGGCCGCCTATTGTACTTTTCTTCTCTACTGTATTCCTTAGTTTTAGTGTTATGTGTACAATGAAGTTTTAAATAAATAATAAATAAATAAATAAATAAGAGAAATGTTTATCTTAATAAGTCCTACAAAAAAGTCCGCGACAGTATGTAACTATCTTTAAAATTACGAGGAATATGGTAAAAACAACAATTTCATTTTCTCATATAAACTGTCCTACCTAATTTCCTGTCAAACATTTTATGTTTATCCCGTCAATACGGTTAATGGTCCCCTCAAATTAAAGAACGTATTTAAATAAAAGTTTTGAATCGACAACATATATCCACAATATTCGAACTATTGCGTATTTTTCGTTTTAAAAATGCAGAATAATCAGTAATGAAAAATGAGTGACATATTTATTAGTTGTCAAAAATGTATGCGAGCGTTCAGAAATTTATTTTTAAACTCCTTGGTTGTATCTGGTTTAAAATTTACAAACGAATGCAGGCTCGGTAGTCATCACTTTCGTAATCTAAATAATGATTTCACTGATCCCAACGGATATACCCTTTGATTTTAGCATTATATTGTCAATGCGAAAGTAACACTACTGTGTTATACTTTCACGCCTAAAATATTTGAGTTATTTGGATGATTTTTGTTATGGATAAAAACGGAAACATAAAAAGGGACATAGGTTACTTTTTTTTAAAATTCATTAAGTGTAATTTGGGCACTTGGGAGACGTTTAATAGATTTACTTATTATCTTTCTGCACCCAAGCCTGAAGTTTATGCGGACGGAGTCGCGGGCAAAAGTTAGTATGTTATAAATGAGAAAATAACTATATGACTGTTACGCTTTCACGCCTTCATTTGACCGATATGTGAACGATTTTTGGTACGGACATAAATGGGACTCAGTAGAATAAAATAGACTACAACTTATTTTTTTTCGGAACCCAACCCTGTAATCTACGCGGACGGAGTCGCGGGCAAAAGCTAGTATTATTATTTAAGTAAGAATGAGCACGTACTGACAGACAAATCTACTGATTATATCATAATTTAAAGATTTATTTACTTATTATCTACAGATAAGTAGATAGGTATATGATGAAGATAATTTGTGAGAATCAAGCCAGTAACGTTTTATATCTTCCAGCATGCGGATAAAAAATAAATTTTACAAAATGCCGTTACATTACGTCATAATTTTGTTTATTTTTGTTTTAACAAAAACGAACGATGCTGCGAGAATATTGGGCGTGTTTCCGATGCCGTCCATTAGTCACCAGGTTGCCTTCAGGCCGCTAACACAAGAGTTAGCGAGGCGAGGGCATGAAGTCACAGTCATCACAACAGATCCTGCATTCCCCAAAGGACAAGCTCCGAAGAATTTAAGAGAGATCGACGTTCACGACATTTCTTATGATATGTGGATGAAAACCTTGGCCAATCTTTCAACGGGCAGCAAAATTGACTTGGACCACCAAATTAATACCGCATTGCTAAATATTATTGAAGTGGAATTACGAGCTCCAGAAGTGCAAGAGTTGATCAACAACAAAAATGAAACGTTTGATCTGCTGCTAGTGGAGCTCTTCCTTCGACCAGTATTAGTATTCTCTCACTTCTTTAAAGCCCCAGTGATCTCTATAAGCTCTTTTGGGGGTATGGTTGGAACATATGAAATGTTAGGAGCACCTGCTCATCCATTGCTATACCCTTTGCCCATTCGACAAAAACTAAACGATTTGACGCTAAAGGAGAAGATAGCTGAAGTGTACAATCATTACTATAACAATGATTTGTCCTGGGTGTATGAAGAAAAAGGAAATGCGCTCCTCAAAAATATATTGGGACAGGAGATACCTCCATTGTCAGAACTCGTTAACAATGTGCAAATGGTGTTTTTGAATGTACATCCCATTTGGGACGACAACCGACCTGTACCACCAAATGTTATTTATATGGGTGGAATACACCAAAAGCCGAAGAAGGAACTGCCAAAGGTAACAAAAAACAAAAAAAAAACATATTAAATCATTGGATGTTATTAAAAATTAAAAAATCCACAGAAAAATCAGGTGTCGTCATGGTAAAAATTTTAAGTACTTTTTTAATTACGGTATTTATTACTAATGTATTTTTTTCAAGGATCTCAAATCATACCTTGATTCGTCGAAACACGGTGTGATTTACTTCAGTTTGGGCACAAACGTGATACCTTCAGGCTTGCCGCCACATAAAATGCAGATTTTAATAAATGTTTTCTCCAAGCTTCCTTACGACATCCTCTGGAAGTACGACAAAGAAGACTTGCCTGGAAAACCGTCTAATGTAAGATTGCAAAAGTGGTTGCCCCAAGCCGACTTGCTTGGTAAGTAATACATTTTTAATTTTAGTTAATCTCATTTATGGCTTTGTTGTCATATCTTCTATATAAATGTGGGTATAAATAAAAAATTATCTATCTATCCTCATAGTCACCAAAACATTAGTTTAAAAGTAAATAGGTACTTTAAATAAACAACATCATTGTTCCCTTCAAAAATTCTCTTTCTTAATCCACTTCTTTAATAAGAATTGAGTACACCAATAATTTCTTTTTGCCTTTGCCTTTTTGCTTTTATTTTTATGTACTGTATTCTTATTAGCATTACACCGACGGTATTAAAGCCTCGTGGGTATTATTTTTGGTTAAGGTGCTATGTATTTCTAGGGTTATTTTTATTTTTCTAATATCATTTGCAAAAATTACATTGAAACCACTTTAATATACACATGTTTAAATAAATGTGTAATCCTAACCTAACTATACGTTACCAGGACATCCAAAAGTCAAACTATTCATAACTCAAGGAGGACTGCAATCAACGGATGAAGCCATCACCGCTGGAGTCCCAATGATCGCTTTTCCTATGCTGGGAGATCAGGCCTTCAATGCCGAGCGTTACGTCCAACACAAAATTGGAATGCGACTTGATTTTGAAACAGTAACAGAGGAAATAGTTAAAAATGCAATTGACACTATGATAGAAGACAAAAGGTGAGGAAATCACAATAATATTTTAAAATAACAAGCATCAATATTGTACAAATTATTCTATGATTTGGAACGAAACAATTATTGAAACTGAAAAGTGAAAATATTATTTTCGAATAGCTCTAAAAGAACTTTTTTTATAGCTGCCGTCAGAACCTCAAGAAACTCCGACTGGTGATGAAATCTTTAAATCAGTCCGGGACTTCTATATCTGCATGTTAACTTTTACTACATTTACAATTCAGTATTTAAACCAATGGGGTTTCAACACTTGCAACAAATTGTGTGCAACAAAGCACCTTTGGACCTTTTGGATCCCGCAATGAATAAAATTTTATGGAAATTTCAGCTATCGCAAGAACATAGAGAAACTCCGTGACGTGATGAACGATCAGCCGCAGAGACCCTTAGATCGTGCGGTCTGGTGGGCGGAGCACGTGATACGACATGGAGGCGCCAAGCACCTCAAGTCCCCAGCTGCTCATATGTCTTGGAGGCAGTACTATGAAATAGATCTAATTGCAATTGTTTTAGCTGGGTTGTTATCAGCAGTGCTGATAATTGTGTGTGCTCTATGCACTCTATTAAAATATGTAAAAAGTAATTTTCTGAAACCTAATAAGATAAAAAATTCATAACCTTAGTGGTTTCAACGACGCAGACTGATATTATTACATTATTTATAAATAATGTTGACAGTATTTTTTTAATTATACACTGTTGTTTTGTTGTGAGTTTATTCCTTAATTCCTTTCCTATTTCATTTTATCCCTTTTTTTTAACGAGAGATAAGCGCCTTAAGCTCCCTGTTCGGTACCTCGGGGGAGGCCAAAAAAGGTATGTCGGGGTCACCGGCCTTCCAACTCAGCTCGTGGAACTATTGTTCGCTAGGCTGAGTTGGGTCCCTAACCAAAATCCTACGCCGGCATATACCGACTAAAACCTCTCGATGGCCGTCTTGCGCATTTTGGGCGGTACTACTTTGAGTCGCCTCTTACGACAGGCAGGGGATACCGTGGGGGTTCAAGATGTTGACCTATTTGATATATATACAATGTGTTAGGTAAAAGACCGTACATACTGAAGTCAAATATAAGGCACTCAATTCTGACCCCGAATTTGTAAAAAAATTGGTACCTTATTTTTTACATAATTTATCCAAAAAAATTCTAAGTATTGCGTAAGTGCGGTCATCGGCGATCAGCTGTTTACAAACAGCGCTCTGTTCCCGCACCCCTCCCCGCACTCGCCCTTTCATGCCCGTGCGTCGCCTCGCCGGCCGAGCACGCGGCACGCGCGGGCGCCAGTTAGGGATGGGCAAATGGAAAAAAAATATCGATATATATCGTATCGATATTTTTAGAAAATATCGTATCGATATTTTCAGAAAATATCGTTGTTTGCAGTCTAAAAAATATCGATATTTTGATATATCGATATTTTTAGCGACTACGAGATTACCTATTGTTTTTTTTTTTTATAGAATTTTAGTTTCCCTAGCTTCATAAATAGTCGTAAACTCGAGGCTCGAGAGTAGCTCTTGTTGATTTTTTCTTTTTTTTTGCGAATTTAAATCTATATACTTTAACTTGATCAAAGTAAAATTTGAAAAAACACAAAAAAAATATCGAATTTGATATTTAGAATTAAATATCGAATATCGATATTATCAAAATAAAAATATCGACGATATATATCGATTATTTTCTGAAAAAATATCGATATTTTGATATATCGATATTTTTTACCCATCCCTAGCGCCAGTCAAAGGTCGCGAGTCGCCCGTGATGCAATATTTGATTATTTGCGGAAACCTCTTTTAACTGTTAGTGTGTTTTGTGTCAAGTGCAATGTCGTTTTCAAACGAAGAATACTGGGAAATGGTTCGTGCATATGCCCGAGCTAATGACAGTGTACGAGTGTACGAGTTTTTAAATTGTCACTTCGGCAATAACTGGATCGGTCGCGGTGGGCCCGTGCCGTGGCCGGCGCCTGACCTTACACCGTTAGATTTTACTTGTGGGGTGAAGTGAAACGGCTTGTGTACGTTACAGAATACTCCAACCGGGATGAACTAAAGGCTAGAATATTAGCCGCCTTTGATAAGGTTCGAAGTGATACGTTTGTGTTGTGCCGGGTGAAAAACAATATGCGAAAACGCGCCGAACTCTGCGTTGCGCGAGGAGGCGATCATTTTGAACAATTATTAAAATACGTTTAATTTTATGTAAATAGTGTAAATGTAAATACTTAGTAAATGTAAGTGAATCGGTGTAAATAAATACTACATATTCTACCATTGTGGACGCTGCATACACTAAGAGGTAGGTACCTAGTTATTATTTTTTATTCAAGTCTCGATGTATGTAGGGTGTCCATATTTTCTGTATTTGTGCTACAATAATTTCGTATCGTTTACTGTGCCGTATATGTATATTACTCTTGCATTATATTTTTAATGGTTACTTGAAGCCATTGACTAACGTGTCCTTCAGTATGTACGGTCTTTTACCTAACAACCTGTATAATTTCAATGTTATTTTAGTAATGCTTGTTTTAAGCCTAATGCCTGTAGTGTAAACCTGTAGTGTAATAAACAAAAATTGTGATATGTTAAATTAATGCACATCAGGGTGGCCTGAAAATATTTTAAAAATTTTATCCACTAAAAATGAGAGCATTGTGCCTTATCAACTTGATTACGCAGAAGTCTCCTTAATTATGGTCCTTGTGTTTCGTATTTTCGAAGGTCATCTCAGATTGCTTAAAACATATTAACATTTATCTTACGATTATTACTTTATCAAGTTACATTGACGTTAATAATGTTTTACTTATTACGAAACGGTGATTTAAATATCTATAATAAATGTGTAACTACATGCATCACGAGTCTTGGTCACGATTCAGACGAATTTAACAAAAAGTTCCCTATCACTCAATGGACACAACAATTAAAGGGGGTTTATATACAATACTATTGTACATATACATACATACGTATGTACAATAAAGCGTTCAGATACATATAAATAGATGAATATATTTTTTTATCAAAATTACGTAGGTAGGTACCTACTTCAAACTTGTAAAGTTGTTAAAAGTTATGCACATCCATCAGCATATTGCATGTAATTCTCTTAAACTATAAAGTAAATCAATACCTGTATATGAGTTGCTTCTCGTTGGTAATGAATATTTTGTAGCTATGGAACCCTGTCCACGCGAAATTATCTCACACTTTTTCATTCAATTTAGACCGCGACGAATTCAATAATTAATTATTATCAATACGCTCAATATTTTGACAAGTAATACCGAGTTGCTTAAAATATACATATCTTTTATTGATTATAACGGTTTTCATCAACCGTTGGTAACGTAAAAGATGCAATTACTTCTAAATATTTAAATAATAATGATGAGGAGTTTGCGTTTTATAATGTTTAAAAAAGCTCCTTTGAATTTAAAACAAAATAATTTAAATGGCCATTTTAAAGTAAAATAGACCTGCTTAAGTGACCGTGGGCGTCAATTGTGTATAACCAACTGTTTCATAAAAACGATACATTTTTATGATTAAAAATGTTAATAATTATACGACTCTTAAAGGAAAACATGTTTGCAAAACTCCATGAAAATCGGTTTGAAAGTTTCTAAAAATAAATAATAGTTAAAAAAAACTAAAAAATACGCTTTCAAAGAAAGTTGAACTAAAAAATTAAAAATAAATAATACAATACAATAGTTTAAAAAAACCCGCTTTTATAGAAAATCCAATAAATAAATAGAAAATAAATTTTAATTTAAAATATTGTCAAAAAATGTATTTTATTGTACAAAAAACGTGGGGTGCTTTTTAAGATATTATCAAAATGATAATCCTTCTATTCATATCTGTCATCATGCACCCCACGCTTTTTGTACAATAAAATACATTTTTTGACAATATTTTAAATTAAAATTTATTTTCTATTTATTTATTGGATTTTCTATAAAAGCGGGTTTTTTTAAACTATTGTATTGTATTATTTATTTTTAATTTTTTAGTTCAACTTTCTTTGAAAGCGTATTTTTTAGTTTTTTTTAACTATTATTTATTTTTCATTTTTTAGTGATTATTTAGCAAAAGCTCGCGTGCTTGATGTAAGCGAAGAGTTCTTTCTTCTTCAGATTGTGAAGCTCGGTATTCGGCATTATGCTGACGCATTTGATATAAGCGAGCTGGTCTTTTTTCTCCAGATTGTGAGGCTCTATAATTTTTCATATACTCTCTCCTGTTCTTCTTGAAAAGTCATGTTCTATTTCTTCACTAGAGAACTTTAAATATTTGTCTCTTAACTTCCGTCTCTTGTTGTCCAATCTCCTTCTCTGTGTTTTCGTTTCATTTACCATTGTTGTTTCTATATAAATAGGAGCAACGCCCGAACATGAATGCTTAGAGGTAATAGAATACAATAGTTTAAGCGGGAACGTATTGTTCACTGCCGTTAAGAACTCAAGTTGAATCTATGGACCTGAAAGAGTGCACGCTACTGCCCACAATTGTACATGAATCATTGCGCAAATATGTAATTCTTCGAGCGCATGACATGGAGTGACCGTTGACAATACGTGCTGTCACTTGCGAGTAGTCCTATGCTTATCTCAAATAATAGAACTTTTTAAAGTGAAACTTCTTTATCGACGTATGGAAGAAATTGGTCTTGACGCAGTCACTAGGGGTGTGCAAATATCGTTCGAATCGAATCTAATCGAATATTACTATTCGATTCTAAATTCGAATCGAATTTAAGAATTATTCGAAAAAATCTTTTCTTTTTATAATTATATAATATTCTCAATAAATCGTAAATTTTACAAAAATAATCGAGGCTTTAAGTGATTTGTGTAGGTACTCTATTGTATAAAAAAATATCTGATACTCAAAATATCACTAATATTTTTTTGTTGTAAGACTTTATGTTAATACTTTTTCTCTACTTATGTTAAAATCTGAAAAATTGACAAATAGTTCGAAAATTCCAAAATTATTTGTCAATTCGCGAATTATTTGTAAATTTTCTAATAATTCGAAAATCGAATATTAACATTCGATTCGGAACGAATAATTCGTAAGTTCGATTTATTCGCACACCCCTAGTAGTCGCTCCTTGACGCCAGTGTTCCCAACTTGGGGGTTTTCCCCCTAAATTTGGGGGGGAAAAATGTGGACTGGGATTTTTTTAGGGGCTTTATATTTTTAGGGGTATTTTTAGGGAATTATCCATCCCCTAAATGCTAAGTTTCTTTAATGTCAACATGTATGAATTGAAATAGTCAGAACCAGAATAAAATGAAATAATATTTGACGTATGAAATAATTTATAAAGACTATTAAACAATATTGCAGAATATTATTGTTTTTGTTTTTTACAAAATGTTATTTAGATAATTATCTGAAAAAATCCAAACAGTCGAAAAATTATGATACGAGTGAGATTCGAACCTACGACCTCGGCTTTACGCGCCACGCTCACATCCAATTTTTTCTAATTCGTAATGCTATAAATAGCTAATAAATTAGAATTGGAATGCCTAACATGAATGTGTAGTTTTTTTTTTTTTTTTAGGGGGTTTTCAAATAATTGTGGTGATTTTAGGGGTTTTTGACTTTACATTTAGGGATATTTTTTTTTGGGAGTTGGTAACCCTGCTTGACGCAGTCACTCCGGGTCGCAGGTAAACAAAAAATCGCTAATCCTGGATATCCTGGTAAAGATAACGGGTCAAACTATTTTAAATATTGAATTGTCATCGGTCCTTAGTAAGGATGCCAAATTTCGAGTTAATCCGATGTCTTGAAGGGGGTCAAAATCATGTTCAAAGATTCCGTTACATACTAACATACTAACATACAAACATACTAACATACGTATGAAGCTAATATAAAGCGTATAATTAGTGTAGTCAAATATGAAAACACTATAATCACTTACGTTACAAATATATCGATTAATCTAATAAGATCAGTGTTTACAAGAAAACAAAATAAATAAAAGTCTTAAAAGAGACTGAAAATAAATAATATTTATTTAATAACTAGCTATTGCCCGCGACTCCGGCCGCGTAGGTTACAGGGTTGGGTTTAGAAAGTAAATAAGTTGTAGTCTATTTTACTCCACAGAGTCCCATTTATGTCCATATCAAAAATCGTTAACATCGGTCAAATGGGTTAGGCGTGAAAGCGTAACAGACATATAGTTACAATCGTCTGCCCTTACGTGTCTGCCCGTTTGGTAAGCACACTTAGGCATATTCCCCACCCCTCATATATATAGTATATAAAAAAAAAGTTTCATCATTCTAGCTTTAAAAATGACGAATTTCCACACAAACTTTCATGCCCTATTTTTATTTTACCCCATTAAAGGTATTGTTTTTAAACTTTGAATGTCATATTTATTAATATCTAATCAACAGCCTAAAAAATAAGTTTCAAGCTTCTAGCTTTAAAAATGACAATACTTCCATACAACCTTTCATCCCCCCTTTCAACCCCTTTAAACCCCTTTACCGCAATAAAAAGTAGCCTATGTTCTTTCTCAGGCTCTAAACTATCTGTGTGCCAAATTTCATTTAAATCGGTTCAGTAGTTTCAGCAGGAAAGCGAGACAGACAGACAGAGTTACTTTTACATTTATAATATTAGTAAGGACAATGAACACGTAAGTACTGACAGACAAATATACTGCTGATAATTTAATGATTGTGTGCAGAATATTTGGTGCTAACAAGCAACTAATAATTATCTACAGATAAGCTATAATACTGGATATTGGTGTAGATAAATTGTGAGCAACATGCCAGTAGCGTTTAATATCTTCCAGCGTGCGGGTAAAAAATAAATTTACAAAATGCGGTTACATTACGTCATAATTTTGTTTATTTTTGTTTTAACAAAAACGAACGATGCTGCGAGAATATTGGGTGTGTTTCCGATGCCGTCCATTAGTCACCAGGTTGCCTTTAGGCCGCTAACACAAGAGTTAGCGAGGCGAGGGCATGAAGTCACAGTCATCACAACAGATCCCGCATTCCCTAAAGGACAAGCTCCGAAGAATTTAAGAGAGATCGACGTTCACGACATTTCTTATGATATATGGATGAAATCCTTGGCTACTTTTTCAACGGGCAGCAAAGATGACTTGGAACACCAAATTAATACTGGAATGGTTATGCTGCTAAAAATAATTGAAGTGCAATTACGAGCTCCAGAAGTGCAAGAGTTGATCAACAACAGAAATGAAACGTTTGATCTGCTCCTAGTGGAGCTCTTCTTTCGACCAGCATTAGTATTCTCTCACTTCTTTAAAGCCCCAGTGATCTTTATAAGCTCTTTTGGGGGTATAATTGGAACATATGAAATGTTAGGAGCACCTACTCATCCATTGCTGTACCCTTTGTCCGTTCAACAAAAACTAAACGATTTGACGCTAAAGGAGAAGATAGCTGAAGTGTACAACCATTACTATTACAATGATTTGTCCAGGGTGTATGGAGAAAAAGAAAATGAGCTCCTTAAGAATATATTTGGACAGGAGATACCACCATTGTCAGAGCTCGTTAACAATGTGCAAATGGTGTTTTTGAATATACATCCCATTTGGGACGACAACCGACCTGTACCACCAAATGTTATTTATATGGGTGGAATACACCAAAAGCCGAAGAAGGAACTGCCCAAGGTAACAATGAAACAAAAGACAAAGACTATAAAGTCTTTAATCATTGGATGTTAATAAAAATTTAAAAATTCTCACCAAAACATCTTGTTGTGGTCATGGTAAAAATATTAAGTACTTTTTTATTAATGGAATTTATAATTAATTTTATTTTTTCAAGGATCTCAAATCATACCTTGATTCGTCGAAACACGGTGTGATTTACTTCAGTTTGGGCACAAACGTGATACCTTCAGCCTTGCCGCCACATAGAATGCAGATTTTAATAAAAGTTTTCTCCAAGCTTCCTTACGACATCCTGTGGAAGTACGACAAAGAAGACTTACCTGGAAAACCGCCTAATGTGAGATTGCAAAAGTGGTTGCCCCAAGCTGACTTGCTTAGTAAGTAATAAAGTTTTAGTTAATTAATCTCACTTATGGCTTTGTTGTTATAATCCTCATAGCCACCAAAAGATTTCTTAAAAAAGTCAATACTTTAAACAAACATCATTGTAGATCTTTCCCTTCAAAAACTATCTTCCTTAATCCATTACTCTAATAAGAATTGAGATTAGGACACCAAAAATTTCTTATTGCCTCTATTTTGGCATTCTATATTCTTATGAGCGGTGACACCGACTGTATTAAAGTCTCGTGGGTATTATTCTTGGTTAAGGTATTATGTATTTACATACATACATAAACTCACGCCGGTATTCCCCGAAGGGGTAGGCAGAGGTGCATTTCTGCACCCACATTTCGCCAAGTATGTATCAGTCCCACGTAATAGGGGGCGAGCCTATTGCCGTTTTTTTTTCGGGCACATTTCCAGACTCCATGCTGTTACCGAGAATTTCCTAATGGAAAAACCTAATAACACTTTGCCCGACCCGGGAATCGAACCCAGGACTTCTAGATCGCACGGCACATACTTGTACCGCGAGACCACGAGGCAGTCGTATTATGTATTTTTATGGTTATTTTCGTTTATGTAATATTTTAAACCTAACTATACCTTAACAGGACATCCAAAAGTCAAACTATTCATAATGCAAGGAGGACTGCAATCAACGGATGAAGCCATCACCGCTGGAGTCCCAATGATCGCGTTTCCCATGTTTGGAGATCAGGCCTTCAATGCCGAGCGTTACGTCCAACACAAAATTGGATTGCGACTTGATTTTGAAACAGTAACAGAGGAGATATTTAAAAATGCAATCGACACTCTGATAGAAGACAAAAGGTGAAAGAACCACAATAATAATTTAAATAACTTTTAAACAATAACAACATACATACATAATCTCACGCCTGTATTCCCCGAAGGGGTTGGCAGAGGTGCATTTCTGCACCCACATTACGCAGTAATATTCAGTCCCACGTAATAAGGGGCGAGCCTATTGCCGTTTTTCGGTCACAATTCCAGACTCCATGCTGATACAGAGAATTTCCTAATGGAAAAACCCAATAACACTGCCCGACCCGGTAATCGAACTCAGGACCTCAGGAATGATTTGGAACGAAATAATTATTTAAACTGAAGAACATTTAGAGTGAAAATATTGTTTTTGAATTGATATGGACGATTTTTTTTATAGCTACCGTCAGAACCTCAAGAAACTCCAAGATGTGATGAATGACCAGCCCCAAAAACCTTTGGAGCGCGCAGTCTGGTGGGCGGAGCACGTGATACGACATGGAGGCGCCAAGCACCTCAAGTCCCCAGCTGCTCATATGTCTTGGAGGCAGTACTATGAAATAGATGTAATTGCAATTGTTTTAGCTGGATTGTTGTCAGCATTGCTGATAATTGTGTGTACTCTATGCACTCTGTTAAAATATGTAAAAAGTAATTTTCTGAAACCTACTAAGGTAAAAAAGTCATAACCTTAGTGGTTTCATCGACGCAGACTGATATTAATACATATATTTATTTATAAATAATGTTAACAGTATTTAAAATTATACAGTGTTTTCGTTGTGAGTATAAACAATGTACAATAAGTTTTAAAATAAAATCGATTAAAGTCAATGCACCTGATTTTTTATTATCCTTTTTCAGATGAATTGCAATTGCTTTTCGTATTAACCTTTTTTTGGTTTTGTAAGAGATTGCTTATATCTATACTAATATATAAAGCTGAAGAGTTTGTTTGTTTGGTTGAACGCACTAATCTCAGGAACTACTGGTCCGATTTGAAAAATTATTTCAGTGTTAGATAGCCCATTTATTGAGGAAGGCTATAAGCTATATAACATCACGCTAAGACCAATACGAGCGAAGCACCAAAAATAAATGTTTTTAGATCGGGGGCTTTTTTTTCTTTTGAGAGCTTCCGCTGCATGCGCTGCGGAAACGGTTAAAGTTTCGCTAAAATAATGTATGACAGATTTGTTCCCCTTTAAAAGTTCTAAAAAAAGTCCGGGACAGCATATGTCTATTTTTTAAGGTTGGCTCACTATAATCTTTTTTATGCTAACCAAATTTGTTCTAAAATAAAGAATTATTTGTGAAGGTGTTTTTATAAAGATGATATTAATCCTTATCCAAATAAATACGTTATTCATCACAAGTATTTAATTTAAAAGAAATTTGCCCTTTAAATCATTTGATTTCAACGAGTATCTTAGAAGATATCGCAGTTTTAAAATAACACCGCAGCGAAAAAATGATCAAGCGCGCAATAATGATTATACAAGGCGCCGGCCGGCCGGTGCGCGGCGGCACATGTTTCGCGTCTATCGCGTATTTTTTGGTATGGACATAAATGTAAATGGGACTCTGTGGAGTAAAATAGACTACTATTTTCTTTCTGAACCCAACCCTGTAGTCTACGCGGACGGAGTCGCGAGGAAAAGCTAGTTTATAAATAAAGTACAGTGCACCATCGTTATAGCTTTTGAGTTATGATAAGTAAATATTTGGAGAAACTAGATTAAATATAAAAAACAAGAGGCGGTCTTGTCACTTTAGGATGGATAATTATTGAAGAGGAAAAATAAAAAGGGTAGCATAAAGTACTCTGCGCGGTGGGAATGCTCCCACGGTTAGAGCTATTCATTTAGTAAAGTTTTCAACTAGCAATAATCGCACCTCGGATTAACCTCATTGGTTACGATATTGCCGGGCGCTTGTCGCCCACGCACCGTGGTCGCCCCACTTGGCGCGAATATGGCCACTGGGGGGGTTTGGTCGGTATGCCGGCGTAGGGATTTCGTTAGGGACCCAGCTCGGCACTAACATCTGCGCGGACGTGAGGCTATTCATTTGCTGAATCATTTTATCACTGGGGTTCAAGTTGTTGACTTATTTGATATATAAATAATTTCAAATGTTATTTTAGTAATGCTTGTTTTGCGTACCTGTAGTGTAATAAACACAAATTGTGATACGTTAAATGAATGCACATCAGGGTGGCCTGAAAATATTTTGAAAATTTTATCCACTAAAAATGAGAGCATTGTGCCTTATCAACTTGATTACGCAGACGTCTGCTTAATTATGGTCCGTGTGTTTCGTATTTTCGAAGGTCATCTCAGATTGCCGAAAATATATCAACATTTATCTTACGATTATGACTTTATCAAGTTAGGTACATTGACTTTAATAATATTATACTTATTACGAAACGGCGATTTAAATGAATATAATAAATGTGTAACATGCATCACGAGCATTGGGCACGGTTCAGACGAATTGAACATAAAGTTTCCAATCACTCAATGGACACAACAATTTAAGGGGTTTAGATACGATACTATAGTACACAATTATCAGTGAACAGAGATACACATATTCCAGTTTGAAGTCGTAGTCACGCGTTCTTAAAAATTTATGCTTTTCGCAATTTTTCCTTTATCTGTGCTATAAATCGCTTCGTACCAAATTTCAAGATTCTGAGTTATCGGGAAGTATCCTGACGCCCCGTTCGCACGGGAGTAAAAAAAGCGTTGCGTTAAAACCCGGCGTCGGCGCTTTTTTAACGCCTTAAATTTGAGTGTTCATACGAGCGCTTTTTAATCACTCTAGTCTCGCCTCGCGCTCTAGTAAGACGTGAGAATGGTTAGCGCTAATTGACTAGCAGTAGCGGTTTCTGTCGCTAGAAGGCGAAAAAGGAAACAGAAGGCATTCTGGGTAAATCCTTTTAATGAGCCAAGATACGTAAAAGGGCAGTTTTTTGCCACTTTTTTTTTATTATTGTCGAATGTCTATAGCAGGGTGACTCAAACTTGTGGTTCACGAATCCCTGTTACTGTTTCAAGGTGACAGCGAACCTCTTAAGCCTTAAGTAACTAATCCCCCACCCCCCAAAAGAAAGTCATAAAACTGTCTGCTGAAGAAAATAAAGATTTACCTATTTCAATAAAAGATAAAGTGCCAAAAGAAATATCTTTTCTTGCCTGTTTTTTGTCGCAAATGGTGTCAATTTTAGGAGTATTTTTGGACAATTTTAACTTTAATTCTAACTCGGTATCAAGTCGATTTAGTTTTTATCATGACCAGGTGAGAAAATCCAGTCTCACATATGTATGTTGTAGCCAATACGTTTGCCGCTCGTTCCTGCTAAGCATCAAGTCGTCATTACATATATCTTGTAACGAACCCCCTGCCGTCGAATGGCGAACCCCACTTTGAGAAACCCTGGCCTATAGCAACTGATGAAATAACAAAAGATTAAGACTCTAAACTGTAAAGAACTATTTATTTTAACTTAATTAACAATGACAGAGCACTATGAGATTATCGACTGTAACACCAAGAACCTTTATTAATTAACGCGCAATTATGCGTACATGTATATTGCTATTCAATTATACTAGGCGCTGCGCATGTCTGCGTTTCTCCCAACAGCAACATTTGACATATTGTTGAAAATGGTTGGCCCTCAAATAAATTTCAAGGTACCATCTGTACAACAGCTGGTTGTTACACTGAGATAAGTAAAACAATATTTAAAAAAATACAATTATACAATATTTATTAAAACGAAATTAATCATAACGACATCATTGACAAACGCAGATAAACAAGACACGTCCGCTCACGAGAACAGCGCGCTGCGCACTGACTGCAGCGCCGGCACTTTTTTACCGCTCGTGTGAACAATAATAGTATGAAGTTGCATTGTTCTATTTTCAACGCCCAAAATCGGAAATGCAAAAGCGTCGCGTTATAAAAACGCCGTCGTGTGAACAGATACTTGGGAATGCATTTGTTGCATTTGAACGCTTTTTTAACGCGCGTTAAAAAAGCTCCCGTGCGAATGGGGCCTGAAGGTTTTGATTCCCTCGCAAGTGTCGAAAATTTGCAGCATAAACAGCTGTATATTTTGTTTGCGTTCGCGTAGAAGTTTGACTTTTTCACAGCTCCAAGGGACAGGATACCTTAGTATTTGGCATGAATTTTAGCTTGATACCTCCACGCGTTCCTGAGAAAAATGGTCTTGACAGACAGACGGACAACAAAGTGATCCTATAGTGATCCGTTTTTCCTTTTGAGGTACGAAACACTTAAAACAAAATTCTGGCTTATAATAATAGTATAGTATATACCTCGACCTCGACTGCCTCGTGGTCTCGCGGCACAAGTATGTGCCGTGCGATCTAAAGGTCCTGGGTTCGATTCCCGGGTCGGGCAAAGTGTTATTGGGTTTTTACATTAGGAAATTCTTGGTAAAAGCACGGAATCTGGAGTTGTGCCCGAAAAACGGCAATAGGCTCGCCCTCTATTACGTGGGACTGATACATACCTGGCGAAATGTGGGTGCAGGAATGCATCTCTGCCTAC
The DNA here is from genome assembly GCA_907164795.1 of Hemaris fuciformis. NCBI lineage: Eukaryota > Metazoa > Arthropoda > Insecta > Lepidoptera > Sphingidae > Hemaris > Hemaris fuciformis. The sequence continues at coordinate 7,659,457 of OU015454.1, forward strand.
CCCTTCGGGGAACACAGGCGTGAGGTTATGTATGTATGTATAGTATATATGTATCCAAAAGCAGATGTATGCAACGAGCAGTGCTGTCCAAAAAAGAATGTTGACATCTCGACCAGTGGCGGTACTTCCATAGAAGCCCAAAAGCCCAGCTTGCCTTACGTAATTCCGAATAAGAAACATAAACTAGATATTCCATAATTCAATACAAACAACAAAATATTTTATCCAAAAACAGAAATTTACGTATTTTTGCCGCGCCGCCGTCCGCCATACAGCCGCGCCGCCGCGCGCCAAATCCCTGCCCATATAATTTCAAAAAAACGAAACGCGGGCGCACGAACGTCAATAGTTTAGAGTAAACATCAATGTTGAACATAATAATAATATCTATCTCCCTCTATCTCGTGGGCTTTAAACCTGGCTTCACTTTCTTTCACTTTCACTTCTATCTACGTCGAAATTCCCATTGGATTTTAAAACATAGATATAACCAAAATACCGTTTATATAGCAATTAGTATGGACCGCTTTCGCTCTGAACTGAGCTGCGTGCATCGGGAGTGCAGTGAATCAGTGAAGTGAAGCACACTTTGTCACACGTTGTTAATTGTTTACGTTTACTTGTTAGTTCACCCAACAGTTGTTTGTTACTGAGCGAAAGAACCAAGTTAAATAGAATTTGTTGTGGTATTTAGAATATTACTACAGTGATTATAAAATATGAGTGATGTGGATTGTTAATCCTTGTGGCGACTTAAAGTGTGTGCATGTTTTGCTCTTCGAAGATAAGGTAAATTCATTAAATTATATACTGTGAAAAAACGTCTCGTAACTTGTCCAAAACCTACATGTATGCCAGACTCGAGTATTTCTCTAATTGTTAAAAATTATGAGGGCGCTTAATAGATCCGATTAGTAAGTACATTACTAATTGAATAGTTTAATGTTCCCATTCGAAAAGGTTAAGTATATTATGTTTGTGTTGCATATTTTATATAATGTTTAAAATGTGTGGAATTCTTGTTGTAATGATTTAAATAATTTATCTGGTTCTTGTAGAATGCATTCAAATTTACAAACCACATAAGTAGGTACTTTGATTTCTTTTTATAAATATTGTAAACAACGCATTGAAGTATTCATATCTCATTATTATGTCACGAAATTTCAAAACTCTCGCGTTGACATCATCGTATTATTTCTAAGATTAATACATATTATTTGTCATTTTGTTCAACAAAAAAACTTGCATTCAAGGTCACGACATGAAAAATAACTTACGAGTGTAGGTAATTTTTAGAATTTGACTGTTTACTTTTTAATTATGTGGTTTGAAACCAATTCGAGTCGAGTTATTTGTCTAATAAAATTCAATATCCTATTCCGTGTTATAACATCTCGCATTCAAATTTAGAGAGACACGTTTGTGCACAATTTGGACATATTATTGTTCTAAATAATAATTTTCGCCGACATTTTATGGTTTTTGGTACTAACTATCACTGGCGACAAATAAATTATTTCTTTGTTGGGCCAGTACTATAATATACCTACATCAATATGTTAAAATCTTGAATGTAAAATAATTTGCGGTAGGTATATTATTTATTAGTTCTATGACTTTCTGGACCAAAAAATACACTATAAAAACCGTAATAAAAATCTGGGCTTGCCCTAGCTAGCTAGAGAGACCCTAGGCACGCCACTGATCTCGACAACAATCTTATCTCATGTCGGTCATTTGACTGAGGTCAAAGGAAATTTGAAGCGCATTCACGATTATCAACTTAATCATTATTAACTTAATCATATTGTCTCATAATAACATATTACGCTATATCCAACGTTAATTAGTGTGTTAACATTATGATTTTCTGAATTTGTTGTAGTTCAATGATTTGGAAAATTCATTAAGCATTTGAGATGGGTCCAACTGGAGAAGATTTTATTGTTATAAGGTCATTCACCTGTCTTGTTTCTCGAACAGATTGCGTACATTAATATTCCTTTAATAAATCTGACAACACAAAGTTAATAAAGCTCTTTATATTATGTTACTCATTAACAAAATTGATTCGTGTGTAAGCAACGCATATATTTCAAAAACAGCTGGACAGAATTTAATGGAAGTCGATCTGATAATAGTTTACTCCTTGTAAGTATCATCATCATAATCATCATCATAAGCCTAAATACGTCCCACTGCTGGGCACGGGCCTCCTCTACAACTGAGAGGGTTTAGGCCATAGTCCACCACGCTGGCCTAGTGCGGGTTGGCGAGCTACACACCTAAGAAATTCCTAAGAACTTTTTAGGTGTGCAGGTTTTATCACGATGTTTTCCTTCACCGTTAAAGCAAGTGATAATTCATTGTTAATACACACATAAAAAGTCAGAGGTGTGTGCCTGGGGTTTGAACCTGCGACCGCTGAAATTGTCGACCACACGCCTAAACCTCAAGGCCATCACTGCTTCTTCAAATAAGTTTTCTGTAAGTAATGTAAGTTAATTTTCATCCTATTTCGGGGCAACGTTAGTTTTATTATTTAAGAAAAATGTTGCTCTCTAAGATTTTACTAAGTTACTGAAAACTTGCTCATGGAAAACACCCTAATAACAAACATACCTATGATTGTTTCAATCAGGCATTTTCCCAAAAGGGGTAAGCTAAGGTGCATTTTATAATGATGTTTTGTCAGAGGTGTATGCCTAGGGTTTGAAACCGCAATCACCCAGATTTTTAACTCGACCGCGCACCTATATATCGAGGAAATATAAATAATAAAAAATATACTATGCCGCAGAGCAAAATCCAAGAGCTAAATTTTGAATAAATTTTCTTCTGTCACATAGGGCATTGTCTTATCTTCTATTTATCTTATCTTCTATTATTTCATGCGTGGGTCAATTACTGCAAAGATTATTGCATGTCAATTTGCTTAAATTACTTCTACAAGTTTTGAATTCATCAAGAAGGGTGGCAAAATAATAAAAGTGAAAATCATAAAGAAATAAAACTCCTCAAAACAAGCTCTTTCATTTTAGCTTTTAGCCGCTTAAGTTCGCTGGAGTAGAATAATGCTACTAGGCAACTATTTTGACTTTAAATTTTCACACAAAGATTAGTTTATAAGTACTCATTATATAAAATGATCAACAACAGTCTAGCTGCTCATTTAGTTTTTTTATATTAAAAAAGATAACAATTTCGTGAATAGTAGTATGTTTAGTTAAGATGAGTTGCGTTATCATGTTATTATACAAACATTACAACACAAGTTGACACTGCTCCAGTTTGCGTGACTTCTGTAGTAAGTTAGCTTGTGAAATATGATACTATTTTATTTTTTTATTATTGCTGGTATTTTATCAATCGCAAATTCTGCCAGAATCCTGGCTGTGTATCCTTCGGCTTCTATCAGTCACCAACTTCCATTCAGACCTTTGACGCTAGAGCTAGTTAAGCGAGGTCATGAAGTCACAGTCATTACAACAGACCCAATGTTCCCTAAAGATAAGTCCCCCAGGAATTTCGATGTACACGACATAGGGTATGAATTTTGGAGGGCCAAGGTAGCTGCATTCGCCACTGGAAAGAAAGATGATGTGTTTTTACATTTGAATAACGCCTTAGACATGTTTTCAAGTGTCTTGGAAGTGGAATTTGATGTACCTGAAGTTAAAAGTCTGATCACAAACAAAAATAAAACATTCGATCTAATTCTTGCCGAATTGTGTGTCCGACCAGCTTTAGTCTTCGGTCATTTGTTCAATGCTCCAGTGATTCAGGTCAGTTCTTTCGGCGCGATGGGAAATGTTTATGAAACAGTCGGTTCTCCGAGTCATCCGATATTGTATCCGTTCGTATCTAAACAGGATCCTACTAAAATGACAATGCGGCAAAAAATTAACGACTTTTACAATTATATGTACTTTTTGTACGTTTATAATAAACACGAGGAAGTGGAAAATGCTATGATAAGGAAACATTTCGGCGATGATTCACCAACACTGACGGATTTGGGTGAGAAAGTGCAGATGTATTTCCTGAATGTGCATCCTGTTTGGGAAGACAACCGTCCCGTCCCACCGAATGTGGTTTACATGGGAGGTATCCATCAGAACCCTGAGAAAAAACTGCCCAAGGTAATAATTTCATTCTACTTTATGAACGAATAATGCGAGCTATCAGCGTTCATAGTGATAAAATTAAATTTAAAATTTTGTCTCGTGCTTCCGCGGCGCATACTGGCTTATATGATTGAGTGGTATTAGATTAAATTCTCAGGCCAGACAATTTGGTATTTTGCTTAAAATCAGTCTATAGAATTACGGAGTTTAGAAGTATGCCCAGTAAACGATATTAAGGTCGCTCCATAATACGTGGGCATTAACACAGTAGCGAAATGTGCTTGCAATACCTCGGGCAAACAGTCACATACTCGTATATGTATGGAATAAGAAAAAAGCGCAGGAGCAATTTCGCGACATGAAATTAGTAATAGTTATCATCAGCCCATATACGTCCCACTGCTGGGCACGGGCCTCCTCTACAACTGAGAGGAGTAATAAAACATATTTTTAATTTATGCTAATGCATAATAAGCTCCTGGGACTTTTATTTGTTGGTCCGTGATTAGGTATACCTTTAACTTTGATCGATCTCAAAGTTAGTCAGTCAAGTTGAGCATTAGATGCTCAAATTATACGTAAATATTTTTTGTTTTTTGACGATTTTTTTACAACTAATGATTGTTAGTAATTAAAAAAAAAAACTTAGATATACGAAGTTAAAAAACTAATGAAATGAGGATTGTCTTTGTTTTAGGATCTTCAATCTTATCTGGACTCGTCAAAACACGGCGTTATTTACTTCAGCTTGGGCTCAAACGTTATGCCTTCACTCTTACCGCCTGAGAGGATTCAGATCCTGGCAAACGCTTTCTCCAAGCTACCATATGACGTCTTGTGGAAATACGACAAACCCGAACTGTCTAATAAACCACCTAATGTAAGAATAGAGAAATGGCTGCCTCAATCTGATTTACTGAGTAAGTATGGAGATACTTGATGTTTTTTATTAAAACTTTTTTGATGTTTTAATGCGCCCAACTATCATGGTATTGACCCTACATTTATACCAGTCTTATATCGTGGGTATTAAAAGCTACGTGATACTTTTCAGTCTCACAAACACCGAGACCCGAAATTTTGTGGATCACACAAGCATTTGTCTCGATGCGGGGACTGAACCCGCCGTCTTTCATTTCACAAGCTAGTGTCTAGCCAACTAACGAGGGTATCTAACAGGCAATTTTTACAAATCATTGAGGTAACAGTCAGTAAAAATTTAATGGTAACAATGCATTTACATGAATATTTATGATTTTTAAAACAATAGAGATCGCTCGAATAATATATTTTTGTTTTAATTCACACCCACGATCAATTCTGGCAACAGATTCATTCGATTCTCACAAAAAAACTTATTTTAACCTACAGTTATCCTTTCCCGAGTGTGTCGTTTGAACAGTTAAAATTAGGATTCAGATCAGTTTTATTATTATTGATAACATTTTCATTGTAGACAAATTATTTTTGAAATGAAATCTTCCTTAGCGGCGCTGTGCACTTTTTTAGGATGGATAAAAAATGTTGAACTCGTGTCAGATCACGTCACCCTGGTCCAAAATGCGTAAGACGCGTTATGTAATATAAATTGTCGTGTTTGTGTACGATAGCGCAATAAATATTGTATTTTACCACGTAACTGATAGGACATGCATACTGATAAATAAAGCAATTCGTGCGAAATTATTCCCTAACCATTCCAAAATATTCAAAAATGCACAACGTTAATATTGATGTTTTCACTTCTGCCGGCACTCCCGGATTGCCACCAGTTTTTTTCTTGAGTTAATATTATGTAATTTACATTTGTACGAATAAAACATTTATACACTTTTAATTTGTAGCTCTAAGCAACACGATTTTATCTCATTATTATTTGCTTGTTTTAATTTTAAAAGTACTGCATAATTATCTTAGGCCGACAACATCGTAAAATAGGAAAATTTTGTTTCTTCATACTCTGAATCTCTGAAAAGTTTTTAATTTTTTTTTTTTAAATGACACTCACCACTGATATTGCAGTATGGGGTTTAAAAAGCATTTTATGTTTCTCGGATATTTAGCCGTGATGGCTTAGCGCGCAGCCGGGATAGAATGTTTGTGATCGCGGATTCAAGCCCAAAACATAAGCTTCTGATTTTTTTTAAGTTAAGTTTGTATTTACTATGAATTATCAAGTCTTTTAACAGTGAAGGAAAACATCGTGAGGATTAGATGTATAGTGTGCCTAACCATATTAGGCCGGCGCAGCGTGGGGAATTAAGGCCTGACGTATACGGCCTTCTATTATGGACTGTAGATATTCAGCAATTACATGATGAACGAAAAAATACGAGAAACATATAAATAAATAAATACACCCAACAGTCACATACATAGTTCTGACCCCACATTAAGATACAAGTATTGTGTTGTGGGTATCAGAAACTACGAGAGACTTTTCGTTCTCACAAACACCCAGACCCGCACACAAACATTTGTCTCGGTGCGGGGATCGAACCCGCGGCCTCTCGTTTCGCAAGCTGGTATCTAGCCAACTGCGCCGCGGGGCTGTCTCAGAGTCCTTTATAGAATTAAAAGTAAATTTCTCTTTATATTACAGGGCATCCAAAAATCAAACTGTTCATAACACAAGGCGGCCTGCAATCAACAGACGAAGCTATTGCAGCCGGAGTACCGTTAGTTGGTATTCCAATACTTGGCGATCAATGGTTAAATGTGGATAAATACGTCCAATATGGCATTGGCGTTAAATTAAATTTTGAAACTATTACAGAGGAGAATATCAAGCATGCAATCGACACTGTTATTCGGAATGAGAGGTCAGTGAGAACAATGTAAAATTTTCTGCACCCACGCTAAGGACATATATTTAGTTATATATTTTTCATGTTACAATTGAGTATTTATCATAAAATTAAAATGCTATAGCATGTAAAGCTTATAACGAAATAGAGGCGAATTATTGTCATCATCAGCCCAAATACGTCCCACTGCTGGGCACGGGCCTCCTCTACAACTGAGAGGGTTTAGGCCTTAGTCCACCACGCTGGCCTAGTGCGGGTTGGCGGACTACACACCTAAGAAATTCCTAAGAACTTTTAGTTGTGCAGGTTTTATCACGATGTTTTCCTTCACCGTTAAAGCAAGTGATAATTCATTGTGAATACACACATAACTTCGAAAAGTCAGAGGTGTGTGCCTGGTGTTTGAACCTGCGACCGCCGAAATTCTCGACCGCGCGCCTAAACCTCGAGGCCATCACTGCTTATCAGCATCATATCATGCATGAATTATTGTGTTAAAAGTTAATGCTAACTTTACTACATTTACAATTCATTATTATACCGATGTATTTTGTTCTATTCATCTCAGATGTTACATGGCAACGTCTTCCAATATTACTAACTACCTTACAGTTATAAAATATTTGAGGGGTTCCAACACTTGTAGCAAATTGTGTGCAACAAAGTCACTTTGGAGCTTTTCGGATTCCGCAATGAATAAAATTTTATGTAAATTTCAGCTATCGCAAGAACATAGAGAAACTCCGTGACGTGATGAACGATCAGCCGCAGAGACCCTTAGATCGCGCGGTCTGGTGGGCGGAGCACGTGATACGACATGGAGGCGCCAAGCACCTCAAGTCCCCAGCTGCTCATATGTCTTGGAGGCAGTACTACGAGATAGGTTTAGTAGTAAAAGTACTAGCAATTTTGTTGTCCGTCATAGTAATATTGATCTACACTCTGTACAGCTTGTTGAAGTATATCAATAACAATTTCGTAGCTACAATAAAGGTTAAGAGATCATAGTTTTAGCTGACCATGATCAATAATTTAAAATATATTTAGTATTTTCTTGTCGCAAAGAAATTACTAGCGCCTGATGAAAACTAAAAGCAATGAAGATCCCATATGGAAATATCAGTAGAACAAAAGTGTCATGTATATTACCTCTTTCTTAGGTTGCTAGAAATTATTAAATGATTAAATGGGAGTGTTTTTTATTTTATTTCAATAGTCAAGGGTGGAACACAAATGTGGTTGACAATCTTAAGCGGTTGACCAATTGTTAATGATAAGATTTATATCCGTCCGAATAGCTATAACGCAGATTATGGCATATCTTCGAAAATAAAAATAAAAACAAAAACTTACAAGATACACTTCAAAATATGCAGTAATATCAATAATAATATAAATAGTAATAGCGGTAGGGCGCAGCTCCGTCCGGGCGAAATTTTGAATCATGTGCTCAGATATTGTGGATAGTACTTAGATTTTGTGGCGGAGGTCTTAGGCCCCTCGCCCACGGCGACTTTTTGTAGCGATGCTGTCGCGCATCCGCAGCGATACAGTCGCGAAGCGGTCGCTAGCTGTGTGCCCTCGCCCACGGGCTCAGATTCAGGCGCGATGCAAACGCGATACTGTCGCGCTTCTGCGACCTGTCTGTGTTGCACTGATGCTCGTTTCTCCACTTACGCGCCACCCTCCCTCCGTTCTTCCCCCGATGTCGTCCGACACGGTCGCGCGTTTGCATCGCTATTGTAGCGCGTTGCAAATGCGACTAACACGCGTTAGTAGCGATGCTGTCGCGCATTTAGTAAACGCGCGACAGCATCGCTACAAAAAGTCGTCGTGGGCGAGGGGCCTTAAGCCCTCAATCCACAGAGTGGATCTATTTCCTACCCCACAGTAGTAGCATAGTTCAATATTTTGTCTGCCGCTTTGCTGTGGAGGGAAATGGACAACTCTTTGTTTTCCAACTCCTCCTGTATATTATTTCAGATTAATTTCGTTGCGGGATCATGACAAATTAGGTTCCCTTAGATCCGCTAAGCTTCAGTGCCTGGCGTCAAAACTGTGCGTGCCGTTGTTGATCCTGGAGCACAGGAGTTACAGTGGCGGGTGTGTGGTGGGATAGGGACCCCACAGTAGGGTAGAAGTCTTGTGTCGCAAGTGTGATTAACTAAAACAGACTTTTCAGTCCCCGAAATAAAAAACAACAAAATAAAATAGTAAAAAAATCACTTCGTCAACCCATTCATGATTCTTCTAGATCCGCCTTCATAAATAAAAAAAAATTACGAAGCCCTCAACATTAATGGGAAAATTAGAAGCGAAAAAAAAAACTAGGACTTATAACCTCGTTGAGTTCGCTGAATAAATTGGACCGTTCCGTATTCCCAGTTCAGCCTTAATTAAATTTTGTACACAGGAAACTATCTAAATTCTAAAATCAATTATAAAATTGAATTATTGATGTATTCATGTATTTAGATATAACTATAACTACCTTTTCTGTAACACAAAAATAGGCATCTCTAAGTCACAAGCAATTTTTAAATTACAAAATGACATCCATTTATTCTGGTTACCAGGAAATTCTTACGTGTGTAGTCCGTCAAACCCGCACTAGGCCAGCGTAGTGGAATATGGCCTAACCCTTCGCATTTGTAGGAGAGGCCCGAACCCAGCAGTGGGACGTATATGGGCTTATATAGATTCTGGTTGTAATATAAAAAAGTGTATGATTTTCTTCATTCAATTGAAGCTATTTTAAATAAATATGCCGTTAAATAAACAGAACATACGTATTTTACATAAATGTTTTTATTTTTAACAATAGTTTAAAGAAGAACATCTCTTATTTTAACAAAACTTTAATAACACTTTTGTAAATTGTGGTAAGTAAAATGTCTTAAAATAACAAATAAATTCTTGCGAAACGTGAGAATTTTTTATCACAATCATAAAAATGATCTACAAAGTATACAATGTTTCTCGTCACTTCTACTTATATATTTCTATTCTAAAATTTATCGTATCACAATTTTCTGAAATAATCTTAATCAAAAATTAAAATAAAATAAGAATAATTCAACTAAATCACATTTTTTTGAACTTTACCGACGTAATGAAATTCTTACAAACGTACTTCCATAGTAAGTATACTATGGTGCTAGCAGCCAGTACTATGGAAAGCAGGCCACCTAGTATTATGGCAACTAGTTCTATTTCGTAATACTCAGCCCAGGTTAGGTTGGCTGCAGCTGATTTCAAATGCTTGGCTCCTTTGTGGCGTATGACGTGTTCTGCCCACCAGACAGCGCGTTCCAATGGTTTTTGAGGCTGGTCGTTCATCAGTTCACGAAGATGCACGATGTTTTTACGATAGCTGCAACAATAATTAATATATTAAGTACTTATATTATCAAGGTTGCCTGGTAGAGATCGCTTTTAGCGATAAGGCCGCCAATTTATGTCACCAACTATAATATATTTTATATGCTTAGTCTGTACATGTGGTGTGAAATAAATAAAGAGTTATTATTATAATTATTACTAGAAGTTGGACAACTGTCGTCACCGCGCGCCTGTTTGGAAGGCCGGTGACCCCAACATATGCTTCCCGCATCACATCTCCAACCTATCTCGAAAAAACATTGGGCTACGATTTACCCAGATGCAAAACAAAAAAACTGGCATAAGATCTATGGCCGTACCAAAATCAAACGGATTGGTGAAGTAGTTTTTAAGTTTTCATCATCATCATCAGCCCATATACGTCCCACTGCTGAGCACGGGCCTCCTCTACAACTGAGAGGGTAGATGTTTTAAATTTTCATTAAAAACAAAAATATTTTTTGTCTTTAAAATATTGTTGTAGATACATGTCAAAGATTGTGTTTATACTTTGGATGAAAAACGCTATGAGGATAAAATGTTATAACGCAACAAATTGTAATCGAATATTATATTATTGCAGTTTTCAGTCGATTCTAAGAATAGACAATAGGATAATAAACTTGTTTCAATACATATTTTCTCTTTTGTGAATGTTAGTTTGTAATATGATATATTCTATCACTAAATAATTATAACAGCTGATAATTATAACCCTCACTATATACCTACACATATGTAATATGTATGTATAGTATATGTATATGAGTGTTATGATTATCAGTTACAATTGTTGTGTTATTAGCTATTACATAACATAAATACACCCAACAGTCACATACATAGTTCTGACCCCACACTAGGATACAAGTCCTGTGTCGTGAGTATCAGAAACTACGAGACTTTTCGGTCTCACAAACACCTAGACCCGAAACAAATATTTGTGGATCACACAAACATTTGTCCCGGTGCGGGGATCGAACCCGCGGCCTCTCTTTCGCAAGCTGGTGTCTAGCCAACTGCGCCACGGGGCTGTCATGAATTTAATTTATTAAAATGAATGAATTGCGTAAATAAATAAAAAAGATAAAATAATATTGTTAATCATTTAATTAATGTTGTATAGCATTCTTATTCATTCATTTCGTTTGCTGATAAGACGGATACATTGTTTTATAAACTTCTTTCATTATTCGAAGAAGAGAATTTGTATTAATGAGCTTTATCTAATCTAAACTCCGTGTAAGTTTAATTTAATTATCATATTGATTGTTTAATTTCATTGAGATATCAATTCAAATCTAAATATTTGCTAATAGTCTCTACCAGTGTTGGGCAAAAGTTAATTGAATTAACAATTAATTAATTTCTCTACATTTTAATACATAAACGCTTGCGGGAAAGTTGAATAAGTCTGTCAAGAGATGGCGCCACCTCAAAATTAGATCGCGGTATGGTTTACACGACAACTGGAGTATATATACTCTGGTCGTAGTTAGAGTTTTCAATAATTAGGTCTTTTGCGACCTACTTACCATCAGGTATTTTTGTATTGTGCCTCTCACGTTTCTGGCGTGTATGAGGTGCTTAGAAGCACAGATCGGTGGTTATACATAGTATTTGTGGACTGTAACATCTATGATTGCACGCGGCTTCTTTATCTCTGGTCTAGTAATGTAGTTTATTAAGGCGTAGTACCTATACTAATTTAAAATAACGTCATTTTATCCAATTGAACGTCTTTAATTCATTAAATATTGAAAATTGAAAATGTATAATTTTCTTAGTGGATCGCAGTAAATTGAAGCAAGTCGAAAGGGATAAGTAGATCCTATAAAAAACAAAACTTGTAAAAAAAACAAGTCTCGCAACTCATTTCTTTTACGGTAAAAAGTTGTGAGATCCATGTTATATTGTTATACCATCACAATCAGCCTATATACGTCCCACTGCTGGGCACGGGCCGCCTCTACCATTGAGAGGGTTTAGGCCTTAGTCCACCACGCTGGCCTAGTGCGGGTTGGCTATTGTTATACCAAGTCAATGAATTTATTCAGTCCCCCGTTTAAGGGACCTTTTGTCTTAAATTATTATGCACTTAGCTTACCAGACAACATCTTATAGTGACCATATCAATATTGAAAATATTTTATGTTTGAAATAAAAGAGTTAGATTTGGCAATCGCCTGAAAATAATGTTTACGTAAGCATAGGAGGGGATCCGATATTTGCTTATTTTTGCTGACATAGGGGACGGGGGGGTTAATAATTATGAAAAATTTGCTGACGTAATACTAGAACGGCCCATAATCAAATAAAAAAATAAAATACCTCTCATCTTCTATGACAGTTTTGATGGCATTCATGAACTTCTCTTCTGTAATCGTTTCCATGTCGAGTCTCACGCCAATTTTGTGCAGGACGTAATGGTCGACGTTGTACCACTGGTCGCCAAGCATGGGCACTCCGATGAGTGGTACCCCAGCTGTGATGGCTTCATCTGTAGACTGCAGACCTCCTTGTGTGATAAACACTTTGATTTTTGGATGTCCTGTAATAAAGAAATAAATATACTTAGTACAATGTTACGAGTGCCTCGTGGTCTGAAGTATGTGCCGTGTGATCTAGGGGTCCCCGGTTCGATTCCATATTGTTATCGGGTTTTTATGCTAGGAAATTCTCAGTTGCAGCTTGGAGTCTAGAATTGTGTCCGTCAAACGGCAATAAGATCCCTATTACGTGGGACCAAAGCACAATTGGCCAAAAGTGAGTGCAGAAATGTAATGGTGAAATTGAAAATGAAAATTGAAAAAAATGAAAATTTAATGTTTTAATTCTTGGCTTTGAAATCGATAACAAAAATTAAATTGTTTTCATTGTCATCAAAGAAATCAATATGTGTGTACGCGATGTTGCTTAAATATAATAAAAGGGCGTTTTTCCTTATTTGGAACAGTTTTTTAATAGTTTCGACTAATATTCTTTCATTCTTTTCTTTGTTTTTACTGCACATTCGTTATATTTAATTATATTGTTTTGTTACTTATTATAATTATTAATTTACTAACCAAAAATAAAAATAGCAATGGCATCGAGGTTTAGGCGCGCGGTCGAGAATCTCTGTGGTTGCGGGTTCAAACCCCAGACACACACCTCTGACCTTTCGAAGTTATAGGTGTATTCACAATTAATTATCGCTTACTTTAACGGCGAGGGAAAACATCGTGATAAAACCGGCTCACCTAAAAGTTCTTAGGAATTTCTTAGGTGTGTAGTCTGCCAACCCGCACTAATCTAGCGTGGTGGATTAAGGTCTAAGACCCACTGCGAGGCCCGTGCCCAGCAGGGGGACTTAATGGGCTGATGATGACGATGATGATACTAAAATATATGCAGTTTACTTACTCAGAAGATCAGACTGTGGCAACCATTTCTCTATCCTTATATTCTCCGACTTGCCGGGAAGTTCATCTTTGTCGTACTTCCACAGGACATCGTAAGGCAGTTTGGAGAATACTTTGACCAAGATCTGAATCCTCTCCGGCGGAAGCATAGAAGGCACCACATTTGTACCGAAGCTGATGTAGATCACACCATTCTTGGACGAGTCGAGATAAGACTTCAAATCCTTGAACAAATTTACGAAATATTACCTAATGTTTATGTACAGATTCAATGATGTTGTCGTGGAGATAATGATAAAATTACGCTACTCCGTCTGTTAATTCTCGCGGCAGACAGTTTGATAACCATTGTGTCATGTTGTGTATTTAATATTGTACGATTTTTTAGAGTTCCTTTACACTTTTGGAATATTAGTCGGACGTGTCTTCCACTGCCTTCTTTAACTTTCATCATCATCATCCATCAGCCAATGGAAGTCCATTGCTGGACATAGGCCTCTCCTAATGACTTCCACAGGGACCTGTTGGAATTAGCTTGCATCCAGCGACGTCCCGCGACATTTACTAGGTCGTCCGACCAGATGTCGGAGGACGTGCCACGCTGCGCTTTTCGGTACGTGGCCTCCACTCGAGAACCTTTTGGCCCCATCGGCCATCAGTTTTCCGCGCTATGTGCCCGGCCCATTGCCACTTCAACTTGCTAATCCGCTGGGCTATGTCAATCCTTACTAATATTATAAATGCGATTGTAACTCTGTCGGTCTGTCTGTCTCGCTTTCCTGCTAAAACTACTGAACCGATTTAAATTAAATTTGGTACACAGATAATTTGGAGCCTGAGAAAGAACATAGGCTACTTTTTATTGCGGAAAAGGGGTTTTAAGGGGTTGAAAGGGGGGATGATAGGTTGTATGGAAGTATTGTCATTTTTAAAGCTAGAAACTTGAAACTTATTTTTTAGGCTGTTGATTAGATATAAATAAATATGACTTTCAAAGTAAGTAAAAAACCTTTAAGGGAGTAAAATAAAAATAGGGGATGAAAGTTTGTATGGAAATTCGTCATTTTTGAAGCTAGAATGATGAAACTTTTTTATATGGCTTTTATTACATCATTACATCATATATATGATATATATATACACAATATAAGAATTATATTAAAAGTATTTAAAAAAAATCCCTTAATATGTTATAAATGAGAAAATAACTATATGACTGTTACGCCTTAATCATTTGACCGATGTGAACGATTTTTCGTATGGACATAAATGGGACTCTGTGGAATAAAATAGACTACAACTTATTTTCTTTCTGAACCCAACCCTGTAGTCTACGCGGACGGAGTCGCGGGCAAAAGCTAGTATATAATATATACTTTCAATTTTCTAAAATTAATCTGATACAAGCAGTGATGGCCTCGAGATTTAAGCGCGCGGTCGAGAATAGTTATATGTATATTCATAATGAATTATCACTATCTTTAACGGTAAAGGAAAACATCGTGAGGAAACCTGCACACCTAAAATTTCTTACGTGTGTAGTCCGACAATCCGCACTAGGCCAGCGTGGTGGACTAAGGCCCCTCTCAGTTGTAGAGAAGGCCCGTGACCAGTAGTGGGACGTATATGGGCTCATTATTTCAGCCGAACATTTTTCTTTTTCGATATTATTTATAGGACTCCCGTAATAGCGAATCTGTCAACAGAGTCGTTTCTCGGATTAATCTGAGTATCAGATTTGTACAAATTGTGACTGTAGGTATGTATTGGTGAAGATAGTCGTTTCTTTATTTGAGTCAAGTGCTTGTGCGAAATCTTTATGCCTTTGCCAAGTCGAAGTGGAAAGACCACGAAGCAGTTGCTATTTATTTTCTCAACAGAAGAAGATAAGAAGTAGCCTTAAATTATCTTTAAATATAAATACTACTGAACCCAATTCAATTTAGCTTTTTTATCAACTTGAGGGGTGTTAGACTCTGATGAAACCAGTATGTTTGCATTGGCATGAATGGAAGATAATGTATAATCAAGAATTATTTGATATTTCTTAAGTATTTATTCTTCTACGCGGAAGCCAAAAACAAACTGTCGGCACTACAATAAATGTGGATTAACTTACAAGGAATTTTGTTAACATATGTTTTTTATGACTTTAGGAACATCTAATTAGATTCTTTCTTCTGGACGTTGCAGAAATCGTTGCTAAGGCTTATTTGTTTACTTAATAGATATTATTATTTTTTAAATTTTGAAATAAGATTATCAAAACTACATTTAAAAATATTAAATCAATCCCAAGCCAAGCCCTAAAACCCATGCTACTGATGGTTAGGAGCAAAGAGTGAGAAACCGTCTTACCATTTGTGCCGTGTCTAATATACCATTTCCTATTTCTGGGTTTTGACAATCGATTGAGAACCTCTGGAGATTTTGGTCCTCGACTCTCTTTGGTATCAACTCATTAGCAGTAACAATTATCGGGACAATGATAGTCGAGTCCACATCTCACATATCCGCTAGCTTGCGAAATGAGAGGCCGCGGGTTCGATCCCCGCACCGAGATAAATGTTTGTGTAAACCACAAATATTTGTTTCGCGTGTGGGTGTTTGTAAGACCGAAAAGTCTCACGCAGTTTCTGATATCGACGACACAAGACTTGTATCTTAGTGTGGGGTCAGAACTATGTATGTGACTGTTAGGTGTATTTAAAATATTCCAACAACTTGTCTTTTTCGACTACTATAAATTATTATTGTCTTCATCTCAACTGTATCTTAAGATTAATTTGACCTTGCTAAGCAATAAAATAACTGATATTGACCGCACATGTCTTATGCTCAACAACAAACATCATGCATCAAATTAATGAACCGTTGTATAGAAGAGAAACTGCACAATTATTTGCTTATGCATAACTCGAATGAAACAGGCCATGAACTATAAATTTATTGATATCAATGACGGCATTCAGTTTATTCGTCATCAGCCCAAATACGTCCCACTGCTGGGCACGGGCACGCTGGCCTAGTGCGGGTTGGCGGACTACACACCTAAGAAATTCCTAAGAACTTTTAGGTGTGCAGGTTTTATCACGATGTTTTCCTTCACCGTTAAAGCATGTGATAATTCAATGTGAATACACACATAACTTCGAAAAGTCAGATGTGTGTGCCTGCGATTTGAACCTGCGACCGCCGAAATTCTCGACCGCGCGCCTAAACCTCGAGGCCATCACTGCTTTCATTCAGTTTATTATATATTAAACTCATTGTCGAGTTCAAAAGCAAGTGACTTTACTAATACTAGGAGATATATTGGTGCCATTAATTAAGGTAGGAAGTATAAAAGTAATTCGTGGTGATGGCCTCGAGGTTTAGACACGCGGTCGAGAATCTCAGCGGTTGCGGGTTCAAACCCCAGGCTCACACCTCTGACTTTTCGAAGTTATGTGTATATACCTGAAAACTTGCATACCTAAAACATCTAAGGGGTTTTTAGGTGTGTATTGCGCCAACCAATTAATTAATTTTAGAGGAGGCCCGTACCCTCCAGTGGAACGCATATGGGCTGATGATGATGATGATTATCTCTGTATCAGTTACGAAAACGCAGTAATTTTTGCAAAACGCACACTTTTCTACAAGATAGTTCTATTAACATGGATCTATGGAACCAGACAACGGGGTTGTTTTTAAAATACTTATCTATCTTATGCAAGTTATACTTATTACTTTGATTTTGACTGCGGAATTATATTTCATTATAAATTTAAACTGATATAGGGAATGATCAACTGATTTTTAAAACTCTTTTGGATCTAATGTTGGCAAACGCTTTTTTATGTAATAGACTATTATTTAAGTTCTACGGAAGATAAAAAAATGAATAAAAAGATAGAGATAGAAAACATGGAATTTTAAACGTAAAAAAGAAATTATGGGTATATATTTGTTTACCGCGTATTTTTCCGCTTCTCACTTTCTTTCTTCTTCTTACCTTAGGCAACTCGTTTACTGGTTTTTGATGTACTCCACCCATGAAGACTACATTGGGTGGCACGGGCCGGTTACTTTCCCAAATAGGATGCACCAGTGGCGGTACTTCCATAGAAGCCCAAAAGCCCAGTTTGCCTTTCAAAATTCCGAATAATAATCTTTAAGCTTTGAATCTTTATTTAACAAAAGCAATTTGACATATAAATGAGGATATCCTGACCTCACAATAAACAATTATAAACTAGACTTTACAAATTAACGTGTAACACTTTTGGGCTTCTATGGAAGTACGTACCGCCACTGGGATGCACGTTTAAAAACAGCATTTCAATGTTCCTGTTGTTAAGTAATGTGATTCACGCAACGATTATAATCAAAGGATAACTTAAAGATGAGTTGGTTTGGTTTCTCAGTCTAAGGTTTCAAGTTTCTCAATTTATGGCTAGGTCGATGATCAAAACGAATATGGCTGGGATTTTAATACAGGGTGTATTCAGACCGTGATCGGAAACTAAGGCAGGTAATAGCCAAGGTGATTACAAACACCGTGATATTAAAAAAAAAACAACAAAAAATAAAAAATTTGAAGTTTTCCTTACAACCCCATCCATTTAATATCTATGATTGTTAGAAAATCGTCAAAATTTTTATTACTTGTCGGGATTTTTTTTAACGCCAATGTATTTGTAATCACCGTCATTATTGCATGCCTTAGTTTCCGATCACGGTCTAAATACATCCTGTATATTTTTTTAATTTTAAAAATAAATCAAAGCTAGTTGTGAGTTTAACATCTTTAAGGCGAAGAATTTATAATTTTTCAAGAGATGATAATTTAAGTAACTAGTAATGGAGTTACTCTACTGAATTTGAAAATTTGAGTAACTATTTAAATATTTTGGCTCCTTATTCAATGTCTCTTTGGCCATAAAAATATTAATCACGTAATATAATAAATTGTGTAGGCGTGAGAATTGAAAAGATTGGGTTACTTTTTTAAACTTATAACATGTTTTTGATGATATCTCTAGCACCTTAGCGTACCTAACTCTTTCAGCTCTTAGTTTATCTAAACCTGTACAAATGGAATCTTGCTGGTGCTCAAAGTTCAGGGCTACCTTTTTCAAGTACCGGCGCTCAAATTTTAGTATATAAGACAGTTCATTGTTTTTGCCAGAAGTTTTGCTTAATAAATAAATAATAATGATTTAACATAAAAATTATGAATGAATGGTAATAATTAACTTGACACCCCCTTGGCATAGTTGATTAGACACCAGCTTGTGACACGAGTAGCCACGGGCTCAATTCCTGCACCGAGACAAATGTTTGTGTGATCTGGTGTTTTGTGTGACCGAAAAGTCTCACGTAGTTTCTGGTACCCACGACGCAAGACTCGGATCTTAGTGTGGAGTCAGACTCACGAGTATGTGACTGTAGTTTTTTTTTTTCATTTATTTTACTCTAACTACAAAACTACGATTTCTTTTTATAGAATATTTGTTGTTGTTTTGTTTGTTGTGAATATTTCGCTTAATATATCCTGCTATAATCTGTAAATTATCATCATGGTTGGAAATCAAAATCAAGTGCAGTAAACAAATAGCCAGAAAATGATTACTTTTTGGATTGCGCATATAAAATGGTACTTCTATTATTCTAGCTTACCTTAGGTAATTGTTTTTGAGGTTTCTGATGAATTCCACCCATAAACACAACGTTTGGAGGCACAGGACGATTCCCTTCCCAAATAGGATGCACGTTCAAAAACAACATATCAATATTCTTTAGCAATTCCTGTTTTGAAGGAGTGTCAGGCCCGAATTGTTTTTTGTTCCATAAATGATCCTTTTCAAACCATGAAGTTTCCAAGTATTTAAAATAATAATAGTTGTACAGCTCTGTTATCTTCTCCCAAATCGTCAAATTGTATAATCTTTGCCGGAATGAATCAGGATACAGTAGCATGTTAGTAGGCGCACCTGTTGCCTCGTACACGCCGTACAGTCCACCGAAGGAACTCATCATTACAGTTGGTGCTTTTACGATATGCGACATCACCCAAGCCACTGGAATACAATTCTCTATCAGCAATAAATCAAATGTATCCTTTTTATTCTTGATTATGTGTTCGAATTCCTTGTTATGAATTTGCTGCTCGAATATATCTCTAAAAATGTTTATAATCGTGTCCAATTGCGAGAATATGTCTTCTTTCTTGCCAGTTGTTTTTGCATGGAGATGCTTGTTCCATGTATCGTAGGACATATCGTGCACATCAATCTCGGTTAGATTTGCTGGCGCTTTTCCTTTAGGAAAGGCAGGATCAGTCGTCAAAACGATCACTTCATGTCCTCGCTTGGCTAGCTCGTGAGTAAGAGGTCTAAATACTACTTGATGGCTGATAGACGGCGTTGGAATGACCGCTAAGATTCTTGCTGCATCACTGACTGATAATATTACTGATAATAGTAACGCGTACATGCTGCCTAGAGTCTAGTACACGTTCGTTGCATAGATGGAACTGCAGTATGATACTTCTCGTGTCTTGTTTTATAGATAGTGTAGAATTGAAATGGAAATGATTACATTTCCATATCATCATTACAAAGCTCTCTTACGCTTTGCGTAACATTTGCCATATACTAATTAATTTCCATGAGTGTTTATAAAATATTTCTAATTATATAAACATAAAAAAAAAACACCCAACAGTCACATACATAGTTATACACCCAACAGTCACATACATAGTTCTGACCCCACACTAGGATACAAGTCCTGTGTCGTGAGTATCAGAAACTACGAGAGACTTTTCGGTCTCACAAACACCCAGACCCGGAACAAATATTTGTGGATCACACAAACATTTGTCTCGGTGCGGGGATCGAACCCGCGGCCTCTCGTTTCGCAAGCTGGTGTCTAGCCAACTGCGCCACGGGGCTGTCAAGTTAGTTGCAGTTATCGCATGTGAAATAAGATAAGAGTTTAAAAAAACTTATCTCCAGTGTTTATAAAATCGATTTAGTAAACACGTGTAAGATCGCTTTAGTGCAAGTCATTGATAGATTTCAGGACATTCATTTTTTAGACCGACACGTGCGTAGTTTGGTTTAAATAAATTTATTTGAAAAATAACAATGATGAATAGACATCAATAATGACTGACTGACTGCCTGAAAGTCATGATGTCCGCGAGGTTTAGGAACGCGGTCGAGAATCTCGACGGTCGCGGGTTCAAACCCCAGGCACACACCTCTGACTTTTCGAAGTTATGTGTGTATTCACAATGAATAATCACGTACTTTAACGGTTAACATATTGGTGCCGCGAAATCATAAGGCAGTCATCATCAGCCCAAATAAGTCCCACTGCTGGGCACGGGCCTCCTCTACAACTGGGAGGGTTTAGGTCTTAGTCCACCATGCTGGCCTAGTGGGGGTTGGCGGACTACACACCTAAGAAATTCCTAAGAACTTTGTAGGTGTGCAGGTTTTATCACGATGTTTTCCTTCACCGTTAAAGCAAGTGATAATTTATTGTGAATACACACATAACTTCGAAAAGTGAGAGGTGTGTGCCTGGGGTTTGAACCTGCGACCGCCCAAATTTTCGACCGGGCGCCTAAACCTCAAGGCCATCACTGCTTCTCTCTTCTTACTTCTTTGATGCAATTGTGTAATTACACAATACACAAACGCCGTAATCCACTCGTATAGCCCATGTAAGGTATAAATAAAATATGGGTATATCATAAATATGGATCCACTTCAGACACATTTTGAAACTCCTTTATTTGTATTTAAAATGAAGCAAAGTAATGGTTCTAGTTTGAAGGAATTTTAAGTACATTTCAAGATAAATACTTAATGGATTTTTAAATTGACAAACAGTTTTATGACCACAAGAAAAAAAATAGCACAATGATTTAAATCTGATTAATATGAGTGAAAAAAATAATAATTCTTTAATGCTCTTCACACTAAAATATTTTTATGTTTTTTTTTTGTTTTTTAGAGATAAAAAATACTGACAGTGTTCTTAAAAAAATCACAACTGATTATATCAACCGTTGTAAATAACATAGATACGACAATGTCTCGATTGACTTTTAATATCGGAATCATTAAAAAATCTGATAACGTATTTTTATATTTAGAACAGATAACACGATTATGAAAGAATTGATGACTTGGAAAATTAGGTACGCGGTCTGTCAAGACATAATGTCTACGGTTGCGATTTAAAATCCCAGACAATCACCTATTATTTTTGAAGTTTTGTATGAATTAACGTTGAACGTAACTGAAATTGCACATCTTCTAGTTGTCCAAGAAAAAATTCAAAGGTGATGTATTCCGCAAATTCAGTTCCACGTAATAGGGGGCGAGCCTATTACCGTTTTTAGGCCTAATTCCAGACTTCGAGACTTCTCAGTAGCAAACTGAGAATTTCCTAATGGAAACCCAATGAAACTTTGCCCGACCACGGATTGAACCCAGGACCTCAAGATCATACAACACATACTTGTACTGCAAGGCTACGAGGCAATTATAATTATCAATCTAAGCACGTCCCAAACATAATAACTGTAATGTATCTAGTTTTGAAATTTAACATTGTGATAACACGTTGCGCCCGATCTAACTGCTTTATCATAAACACATATCACTCTCAATTAATAAAAATGATGTGCAAATTGGTTATGCTGTATCATTGCCGGGTTTATTGATATCAAGGTTCTTATCATCATTGCCATGAATGTCGATCACTATGCCTTGTAATTCAATCATGTGACGTCAGCTTCAAATGACAGCCCATGGCGCAGTTGGCTAGGTACTAGCTTGCGAAACGAGAGGCCGCGGGTTCGATCCCCGCACCGAGACAAATGTTTGTGTGATCCACAAGTATTTGTTTCGGGTCTGGGTGTTTGTGAGACTGAAAAGTCTCTTGTAGTTTCTGATACCCACGACACAAGACTTGTATTTTAATGTGGGGTGAGAACTATGTATGTGACAGTTGGGTGTATTTATTTATTTAAACCCGTCGTCAGGGAAACCTTTGTTGGATGTATGCGTAACGAATATGTTCGAATAGTAGGTAATGATATAAATAAAAAAATACGTAATGAACAAACAATGGATGGAAATAAAGTATGTACTAATTATAAAATGATTTAAGCGTTAAGAAATTCTTTCATATAAGAAAATATTTTTATTAAGATGTTAGCGGTACATACTCTTTTTATATCTTGGCCGGTCAATATGTATTTTAAAATTGCCATATTTCTTAAATGAATGTGCAAAAAATCATTATAATTTAGGAATATTTGTCATATATCGCACATAGACCGCTAAAAATTCTTAAAAGCAATTCACATCATCAGCCCATATATGTTCCACTGCTGGGCATGAGCCTCCTCTACAATTGAGAGGGTTTAGGCCTTAGTCCACCACGCTGGCCTAGTGCGGGTAGGCCACCTAAGAAATTCATAAAAAAAACTAGGTGTGCAGGTTTTATCACGATGTAAAAAGTCGTCGAGAATCTCGACGGTCGCGGGTTCAAACCCCAGGCACACACCTCTGACTTTTCGAAGTTATGTGTGGATTCACAGTTAATTATGATGTACTTTAACGGTGAAGGAAAAAGCAATTCTAAATAAAAAAAACGCGTTGCATTCTTTCACTTTGCTAAAGCCGTAGTTTGTGATGTAAACAATGTTACCTTTGGTAATATCTTTTCAGGCGTCTCGTGTATTCCACCCATATAAACAACGTTCGGTGGCATCGGACGATTTCCTTCCCAGATGGGATGGGTATTAACGAACAGCATTTCCATGTTCTTTGGCAAATCTCTTACAGACGGGGTATCAGGTCCGAAGAGTGCAGCATTAATCTCATCTTCTACTACAATGTGACTATGGAACACACTCTTAAGGTAGTAATAATTGTAAAGCTCAGCTATTTTTTCCCATATGGTCAGATGATAAAATTTTTGGCTGAGCTTCGAAGGGTACAGTATGGGGTGATTAGGAGCTCCTAACACTTCGTATAGTTCATACACTCCACCCAAAGAACTTGCGAATATAGTAGGAGCTTTTATTATATGTGACAACACCCAAGCAGGACGCGCACATGCTTCTACTAGTAGCAAATCAAATGATTCTTTTTTGTTCTCAATTATATCTTTGACTTCTTTATTAAGAACTTGCTGTTTGAATATAGAAGAGTATAAATTCATAAGGTTTTCCACTTGATTGAACATGTCATTGTTCTTCCCTGAAGTGGTTGCTGTAAAATGATTCATCCAAGTTTCGTAGGATTTATCATGAACGTCTATTTCAGTCAAGTTCTCTGGTGTTTCTCCTTTGGAGAAAGCTGGATGTGGTGTTACAACGACAACTTTATGACCTCGCCTCACCAATTCCTGAGTCAGAGGTCTGAACGCCATTTGATGACTGACTGAAGGGGTTGGGAAGAACGCTAAAATTCTAGCTGCTTCGCCTACTGACACTATTACAATAAAAAGTAAAACAGTAAACATTTTAAATCGCACAACGCGCTTGGTGAAAACAAAACTATGAACTGGTTTAAAATTTCGATTTGAGTATTCGTAACAGCTGAATTTTTTTACTATTTATTTTGCGACGCGCGTGACCTGAAAGGTACTTTTATGATGTCTTCGTTTCATTGTAATTTATGAATGTTAAAGCAATGGTCATAAAAATCTTTGATGTACATTTACATAGTATCAATTGTAACTTATTTTGCACTGAGGTTCGGATTTTTTTGTAACATAAAAACAAATTAACATAATGTTACATAAATGGCACATACGAAACTTTTTAGCAAAGACATTGAAGTTTGACAATGTGAAATCGCGAGACACAGCTGGTTCTAGTTCCAGTAAACCTTAAGAAACTACTGGCCATCGTCTTAAATTTAAAACAGATGCGAAGGAATTATAATAATAATACACCCAACAGTCACATAGGTACATAGTTCTGACCCCACACTAAGATACTAGTCTTGTGTCGTGGGTATCAGAAACTACGAGAGATTTTTCGGTCTCACAAACACCCAGACCCGAAACAAATACTTGTGGATCACACAAACATTTGTCTCGGTGCGGGGATCGAACCCGCGGCCTCTCGTTTCGCAAGCTGGTATCTAGCCAACTGCGCCACGGGGCTGTCATTTACATGTTCACCAGTTAAAGTCCATTAACCAGTTAAAGCCGAACAGGTCCTTAACAAGTAATTTACGCTTCTTAACGACTTTATAGAAAATAAATTTTGGAAGTTATTTGTGTAGGCCATCTGTTTCTAAAATTATTGTTTAAAATCTTTTGATCCCTGCAAGATGCCAAACAATCTTTACGATATTAATTAATGTTCTAAAATTCTAAAATCGTCATTGAAACCTTTGGACCTTTTACGCTGTCTATCGGAAACAAACTTTCAGAATGACAAATACGCATTCCAAAAAAAAAAAATTGTTGAACTGTTATTCACTGAAATTATGTTTCATGTTCGTAAAACTTGTAGCAGTTAATAAAAGTAGATTTTGAAAAAGAGGTCGAGGTTTATTATCCTTTGTATCGTTTTCTCTCGCGTTACAAATCACAAACCATAGCAAGACAAGACACTGTATAGTGTTAGCGTACTTAGGTATACAAAGTATATTCATAAAGTTGTTTATGTTGTTAAGAACTGCCTCGTGGTCTCGCGGTACAAGTATGTGCCGTGCGATCTAGAGGTCCTGGGTTCGATTCCCGGGTCGGACAAAGTGTTATTGGGTTTTTCTATTAGGAAATTCTCGGTAACAGCACGGAGTCTGGAAATGTGCCCGAAAAACGGCAATAGGCTCGGCACCTATTACGTGGGACTGATACATACTTGGCGAAATGTGGATGCAGAAATGCACCTCTGCCTACCCCTTCGGGGAATACAGGCGTGAGTTTATGTATGTAAGAATAAAAAGGTGTCGTGGATAGCATGTCATGACGCGCGGTCGATTCAAATCTCGCCAGTTTCTGTTTCAATCCCAAGCACTCTCGTCTGATTTTTAAATTTATGTTTGCACCAGGGATGTTATGGAGCTCCGTAACCGTAACCGAAACTATCGGATATCCGAAATAAAAATATATCCGTAACCGTAACCGTATCCGTTTCAGAAGTTTCGGATAGTTTAAGAAAGTCTTGTGTTAAGTACTAAATTGTTTTTTATAGACAAAAAACGACCAATATTGACTTTAATTTGGACATTTTTTTTATCAAGGTAATGTAGATTATGCAAAATGTAAACAGTGTGATAAAAACTTTAACCGGAAAGAAGGCATAGTGCCTCCACTAAAACATCATATAAAATCCAAACACAGTGATTAGTACAAAGATCTTCAACAAAAACCAAAAACATCCAAACAGCTGATACCTTTACAAGGGTGTCGAAAACAGTTATATTTTACTTCAATCTGATATCCGTACAATATTGTATTGTATTGTAGTCTTGGCAGAATCGCTGGAAGACCTTAGCACTATGCTCGAAGACCTCAATCGAGTCTCTCAACAGGTGGGTCTTAAAATGAACATGGACAAGACGAAGATCATGTCGAATGTCCATGTTGTGCCCACCCCGATCGCAGTTGGGGGCTCGACTCTCGAAGTTGTCGACGAATATGTCTATTTGGGACAAGTGGTCCGGTTAGGCAGGTCCAACTTCGAGAGAGAGGTCAATCGTCGAATCCAACTCGGTTGGGCAGCGTTCGGGAAACTACGCGACGTCTTCTCGTCCAAAATACCTCAGTGCCTGAAGACGAAAGTCTTCGATAGTTGTGTGTTACCAGTGATGACATACGGCACTGAGACGTGGCCTCTCACTATGGGCCTCATTAGACGGCTCAGAGTCACTCAACGAGCTATGGAGAGGGCTATGCTCGGTGTTTCCCTACGAGATCGAATCAGAAATGAGGAGATCCGTAGGAGAACTAAAGTAAACGACATAGCCCAGCGGATTAGCAAGTTGAAGTGGCAATGGGCCGGGCACATAGCGCGGAGAACCGATGGCCGATGGGGCCAAAAGGTTCTCGAGTGGAGGCCACGTACCGGAAAGCGCAGCGTAGGACGTCCACCCACAAGATGGTCCGACGACCTGGTGAAGGTCGCGGGTCGTCGCTGGATGCAGGCTGCCTCCAACAGGTCACTATGGAAGTCATTAGGGGAGGCCTATGTTCAGCAGTGGACTTCCTTAGGCTGATAATGATGATGATGATGATGATATCCGTAACCGAAATTATCCGAAACTAACGGATAATCCGAAATAATTACATATCCGAAACCGATATTTTTTTTCTTATATCCGTATCCGTATCCAGATCCGAAATATCATATCCATAACATCCCTAGTTTGCACAGAATGAAACATTAAATTCTTTAACCCATTCCTCCCTGCTGCCTATTTTTAGGACACTAAATAAATAAATACACCCAACAGTCACATACATAGTTCTGATCCCACACTAAGATACAAGTCTTGTGTCGTGGGTATCAGAAACTACGAGAGACTTTTCGGTCTCACATACACCCAGACCCGAAACAAATATTTGTGGATCACACAAACATTTGTCTCGGTGCGGGGATCGAACCCGCGGCCTCTCGTTTCGCAAGCTGGTGTCTAGCCAACTGCGCCACGGGGCTGTCATACGCTATATTTAACATTTTTTTCACAAAAAGTCAATATTTCCAAATCTGATTGGTTTGCACGCATTATACAGTTAACTTAAAATTTTAAGTACTAATCAACTTATTTTTTCAATTAAACGCCTTAATAATTAATCATAG
Source organism: Hemaris fuciformis (assembly GCA_907164795.1). NCBI lineage: Eukaryota > Metazoa > Arthropoda > Insecta > Lepidoptera > Sphingidae > Hemaris > Hemaris fuciformis. The sequence goes on from OU015454.1 coordinate 7,687,013, forward strand.
CAATTTTTTCGTTTAAAAATGTTCCTTTTACTATTGCATACGGCAATACCACCCCGCACTAGGCCAGCGTGGTGGACTAAGGCCTAAACCCTCTCAGTTGTTGCACGTGATAATTCATTGTGAATCGTCATCATCAGCCTATATAGGTACGTCCCACTGCTGGGCACGGGTCTCGTCTACAACTGAGAGGGTTTAGGCCTTAGTCAACCACGCTGACCTAGTTCGGGTTGGCGGACTACACACCTAAGAAATTCCTAAGAACTTTTAGGTGTGGAGGTTTCATCACGATGTTTTCCGTCACCGTACTTCAAATAGTGATAGCCTCGAGGTTTAGGCGTGCGGACGAGAATCTCGACAGTCGTGGGTTCAAACCGCAGTATTCTCAATGAATTATCACTTACTCTAACGGTGAATAAATAAATAAATAAATACACCCAACAGTCACATACATAGTTCTGATCCCACACTAAGATGCAAGTCTTGTGTCGTGGGTATCAGAAACTACGAGAGACTTTTCGGTCTCACATACACCCAGACCCGAAACAAATATTTGTGGATCACACAAACATTTGTCTCGGTGCGGGGATCGAATTCTCGGCCTCTCGGGGCTGTCAAAGGAAGGAAACATAAGTAATGATTATAATCAAAAATAAGTAGCCGTATCATAAGTGTCTCTTGTTATATACACACTTCATAACAAATGTCAATCTGATAACATAACATTAATCTTCACATACACTTGAATCGTGAATCACGTAATTGATAGTGATAAGTGATAACAGAAGATTTCAGTATGTCTTCAAACTGGATTGTCATGATTGACGTCATTTCACCTTGACTTTGCAGTCTGCATAACATTGAGGCTTAATACATTACCAACTAGGGTTTTATCATATAGTGGGGGTTACCGGGATGTTAGGCATGCTACGGGGGAGGTGCGGCCTTACAGAAAATCTTCAGATGTGCGCCAGACCGCAGGGCCGTGTGAAGCGCAGTTTAATTTGTCGAGTTACGGAGGGAAAATATGAACCAAAACTTATTTAGACTAATAGAGGATTGAGATTTCTAGTATTGCAGGTTTTGGTGTATGAAAGGAAGGGAACAAATCATTTTTTCGTGATTCGGACGTTTTCAACCTACCGAGGTAAGAGGACTTAACGAGGTTTTATTTAGGGGTGTGCGAATATCGTTCGAATCGAATAGTATTATTCGAATTTTTCAAAAAAAAAAAGTCGTTTTTTTATAATAATCATATAATATTCTCAATAAATCGTAAACTCTAAAAAAATTTTTGAGGTTTTAAGTGATTTGTGTCCTCTATTGTATAACAATAAAATCTGATACTCAAAATATCACAAATATTTTGTTGTTGTAAGACTTTTTTTAAATTTTTACTTAAAAATTCAATTCAAAAAGAGTATATTATACTTTTCACATCAGTATACTCGATTACTTACTGCATTAATATTATTTTCGAATTATTCGAAAATCTTCAAATATAGGCACGAGCCTCCTATACGATTGGGAGTGGTTAGGCCTTAGTCCACCGCGCTGGCCTAGTGCGGGTTAGGGGACTACACACCTAAGAAAATCCTAAGAACTTTTAATGAATATACCGTTTATTTTATAGTGAACACTTACATGATGAACAACAAGAAAATAAAACCAACTCAATTTTTTTTGACAAGCGTTCTCAGACAAATCAATCGTTAAGACATGAAAAAATATTTGACGTTAGAGGCCTCAGGATGCTTCAAAGGTAGTAGGTAAATATTTTTAATTACACAATTGTTTTAAAATATATTATTAAAGTGAAAACTTCTTTAGCGGCGCTGTGCACTTTATTGGTATGGATAATACGTAGGTATTATGTTATATAAATTATCATGTTTTTGTACGATAGCGCAATAAATATTGTATTTTACCACGTAAATAAAAGTACTTTTATACTGATAAATAAAGAAATTCGTGCGAAATTATTCCATAACCATTTCAAAATATTCAAAAATGCACAACGTTAATGTTGAAGTTTTCAATTCTTTGAATAAAGGGCTTTGGACGAAGGCTTAAAAACTTAACCGTAAATTCAAACTGATATTTATATTGAAGCCTTACCTTAGGTAGTTCCTTTTCTGGTGTCTGGTGAATTCCACCCATAAAAACAATATTGGGCGGTACTGGACGATTCTCCTCCCATATAGGATGCACGTTAAGAAATAGCATATCGATGTTCTTAGTCAAATCTCGAATGGACGGTACGTCAGGCCCGAAAATCTTTCTAACCATTTTATCTTCCCTTTCAATGAAACTGTCAAACAACCTTTCTGTGTAAAAGTGGTTGTAAAGTTCTGTTATCTTCTCCCACAAATTCAGGTTATACGATTTCTGTCGGGTTGGCACCGGGTACAAAAGCGGATGATTTGGAGCTCCCAAAGCCTCGTAAACTCCAAATACGCCTCCAAAAGAACTGATGGATATCGCAGGAGCCTTAAGGATGTGCGATAATGACCAGCCGGGGCGATTACAAGTTTCTAATAGCAAGAGATCAAACGTATTATTTTGGTTTTGAATTATATCTTTTACTTCTTCATTGTTGATTTGATACTCAAAAAGAATAGCCATGGTATTCATCATTGTATCCATTTGTGTGAATGTATCATCATTCTTGCTACTAGTGCTTGGTAGACAATGCTTCCTCCACATTTCGTAGGATATATCGTGGACATCTATTTCTGTTAAATTCGGTGGGGTCTGTCCTTTCGGGAAGACAGGGTCTGTGGTCACCACGATCACTTCATGACCTCGCTTGGCTAGCTCTTGTGTTAGGGGTCTGAACGCCACCTGATGGCTGATTGAGGGCGTCGGAAAGAAGCCCAGGATTCTTGCTCCATCACCAATTGATACTATCACAATTACGAGTAACAACTGAAGCAACATGCTCATTGAAAGTCTGGCACACGTGTGGCTCGATCGTAGTATACACACGTTTTGGCCAGACTATTTAAATTTTCTTACTTAAATATAGATAATGTCGAGATTGGCGTATGACGTTAGTGTATTTAGGAAACGTTATCATCCGTGTATATATTTGATCAAATGACGTTGCAAAAAAGCAGTGATGGCCTCGAGGTTTAGGCGCGCGGTTGAGAATTTCGGCGGTCGCAGGTTCAAACCCCAGGCACACACCTCTGACTTTTCGAAGTTATGTGTGTATTCACAGTGAATCATCACGTACTTTAACGGTGAAGGAAAACATCGTGATAAAACCTGCACACCTAAAAAGTTCTTAGGAATCTCTTAGGTGTGTAGTCCGCCAACCCGCATTAGGCCAGCGTGGTGGACTAAGGCCTAAACCCTCTCAGTTGTAGAGGAGGCCCGTGCCCAGCAGTGGGACGTATATGGGCTGATGATGATGATGTATCTGTATACATCATCATCATACGTCTGTACGTAGCGTCTTGTCAAATATTTCTGCGTTCCACAATATTTATTCGTAAGCCTAGCAATTTCAGAAAAACGCCACACCGGTCTTGTAACGAGGATTCCGAAATATTTCGATGAAAGTAACATGACCAAATCTTGGCATCAATATTGGCCAACAAAAATAGATTATAATCAATGACGCGTGCAGAATATTGGAAATACTAGCTTCTTCACAAAATAAAAGATACACGAGTAAAAAGAACAATGGTTGTAATGCAATTCGTGTTAATCTGATAGAAACTTAATAATTTTGGATAAAGCATGACACCAAAATTATGGCACTGGCGAAAGTAAGTTCTAGTCAAAATAGAAAGTGTCGAGAGATAACTATCTCTTACTAATTCGCACGATTCTACCGTCCCATTCAAAATCATACCCATACTTGCAGATTCCATTGGAAATTCTCAGGAGCAGCACGGAGTTTAGAAATGTATCCGGAAAACTGTAATAGGCTTAATATTACGAGTACGTAGGACTCAAAACACAATTGCCAAAACATGGGTGCAAAAATTCATCTCTGTCTACACCTTCGGGGATTCAGGCGTATTCATATAATGCGACAAATATACGAAGACTGGTAAAAAACAGTGGGATGGTTGACCTCGCACCGACCATGAAAAGCCAGATAGAATTCGCATCAACTAAAAAAAATCCAGAATAAGTGAATCGTTTAAACTAGCTATTGTTAACGTAATTACTGTATGTAGCATAGTTTGTTGTTTGTACCCAGTAATTTACTGAACGGTTTAAAAATGGTTGTTTCCTGTTTTGAGGCGGTTTTTCGCGTCGTTTCTTCTCCACGGCAACACGTTCCGAAGTGGTATAATTGGCTCATCAGGAGTCTAATTGCCTATTTGCCGATGTAAATGGGAGTATTATAAAAAATAAACCGAGATTGACTGTAAATGTCTCAATTCATTTCATGGTCTATTGCCTATTGATTAAACATGATGAGAATATAATGCTAAATAGGACTTTTACGAAAAAAAAGATAATCAAATAAATTGTCCAGAGTTTATGCCTCTTATATTCGAAAAAAAAAATTGTTTTCTTTTTTATTTTATAAACATGTATTGACATGTCATAAGTGCTATTTATTAATGTTTAATATTAAAACCTTAACTCTTAATAATAAAAAGATATGGTGTATTTCTGCACCCATATTCTGCCAGGAGTTTTCCCATATAATAGGGGGCGAGCCTATTGCAATTTTTCGGCACATTAATTAGCACGTATAATAAATAATAAATCGGTAAAAAAAATAGACTCGTGATATATTTCGTGAATTCTTTTAATTTACATATTGTATAGATTTTGCTCAGTGTGAAACTAAAATGGAACCATTTTTCATAGGCAACAGCTTACTAACTGCCCAAAGGAAGTTGTCTTGAATCAATCACAAAGTCAAAAATATGATAAAAATATACACACTAGTGCCATAAACAGTTATGACCAAACCTGCGTAACTAATCCATAAATCATCATCAGCGCATATACGTCCCACTGCTGGGCACGGGACTCCTCTACAACTGAGAGGGGTTAAAGCCCTAGTCCACCACGCTGGCCTAGTGTGGGTTGGTGGACTACACACCTATAAAATTCCTAAGAACTTTTTTAGGTGTGCAAGTTCCATCACGATGTTTTCCTTTACCGTTAAAGCAAGTGAGCATTGTGAAAACGCACATAACTCCGAAAAGTCAGAGGTGTGCCTGGGGTTTGAACCCGCGACCACCGAGATTCTCGACCGCGCTCCTAAACCTCGAGGCCATCACTGCTTCGTAATTCAAAAAAGACCTATTTCTCAGTGCAATAGCCATCAGTCTGTCCGATGTTCACATTACATCACTGATGACCTTAAAATAAATGCACGGAAATAACAGAGGACAAAACTGTGCCAACTCCATATAAGATGTGCAAACTACGCGATACTTTATTTATAAACGCAGAGTGACACTTTGTACTATACGTTATCTAATTACGTCAAAAGCATCGATCGTCTACATTTCTACAGAAGTAACTATATTTTATCCGAACCTTAGGCACGGCAAAGTGAGCACATATGCACATGATTGTAAGTGATATTGAATAAGGCTGTCTGTGCTGAGTCTGCATATAAGAGTTGTACGTGAATTTAGCAATTTACGAAATAACTTTTTCCCAAAGTAAACTCAATCATTTAAAAAAAATACATACATACATACATAAACTCACGCCTGTATTCCCCAAAGGGGTAGGCAGAGGTGCATTCCTGCACCCACATTTCGCCAGGTATGTATCAGTCCCACGTAATAGGTGGCGAGCCTATTGCCGTTTTTCGGGCACAATTCCAGATTCCGAGCTGCTACTGAGAATTTCCTAATGGAAAAACCCAATAACACTTTGCCCGACCCGGGAATCGAACCCAGGACCTCTAGATCGCTCGGCACATACTTGTACCGCGAGACCACGAGGCAGTTAAAAAAATACTGAAATGAATTTATCCCATTTGGATAAGGCTAGGGGCTACGCGTAATAAATAGGAGGCAAGCATTCGGTAACGTCTAAAAACATGCTCAATCCAGGAAACGAATCTAAGGGCTATCTATATACATGTCAATTTATACTGCAGGCGAAATTTTATAAGGTAAATTTTAAAGACTTTTGTCCATTGTTCAGATTCAAAACGTCCAAAGAATAATATTAATGATATTTGAAACTGAACAAATCAAAATCCAAGGCAGCGTAAGGTGAAAATATCAAAGTAATAAACGAAATATTAATGGAAAAGTGCGAAAGTACAAAACGCGAATAAATTATAAAATTTTGTAATTGTAAGGTGTAATACTATTCAATAATAATCATCATCATCATCAGCCCAAATACGTCCCACTGCTGGGCACGGGCCTCCTCTACAACTGAGAGGGTTTAGGCCTTAGTCCACCACGCTGGCCTAGTGCGGGTTGGCGGACTACACACCTAAGAAATTCCTAAGAACTTTAAGGTGTGCAGGTTTTATCATGATGTTTTCCTTCACCGTTAAAGCAAGTGATAATTCATTGTGAATACACACATAACTTCGGAAAGTCAGAGGTGTGTGTGCCTGGGGTTTGAACCTGCGACCGCCGAAATTCTCGACCGCCCGCCTAAACCTCGAGGCCATCACTGCTTTTATGAACCTATTCAATAATAACAACAATGAAAGCAGCGTCAGTATATGCCTTCCGTAAAATCCATTTTAGTACCTAACGAACATCAAATTTTTTTAAATCTATTTTCCAATTATAACCATAGCAGTCGATGAACCGTATCGAACAATTTTATATGCAACAGTGACATCGAATATTTAAAATTGACTTACCTTTGGCAGTTCTTTCTCTGGTTTCTGATGAATCCCTCCAATAAACACAACATTTGGGGGTACTGGACGGTTCCCTTCCCAAATTGGATGCACATTCAAAAACAGCATCTCAATATTTTTAAACAGATCGTATCCAGTAGGCGTGTCTGGGCCGAAAAGTCTTTTATTCAGCTTGTCTTCTTCTGCGAACCAATAAGTCTGTCTATACTTAAAGTAATAGTGCTTGTACAGTTCCACCATCTTCTCCCAAATCGTCAAGTTGAAAGGCTTCTGTCGTATTGGTTCTGGGTACAAAAAAACTTGATAAGGCGCTCCCATTGCATCGTACACATCCCAAATTCCACCAAAAGAACTCATCATTATTGCTGGGGCTTTAATGATGTGCATCAACACCCAAGAAACATGAACACAATTCTCCACTATCAACAAATCAAAGGTATCATTTTTATTCTTTATTATATCTTCTACTTCTTTATTCCGAATTTCTTCTTCAAACATTAATCTGTGTATTTTCATAAAAGCGTCCATTTGGGCAAATACATCATCGCTCTTCCCAGTTGTGGTTCCATGAAGGTGTTTGTTCCAGGTTTCGTACGTGTCGTGAACATCTATTTCTGTCAAATTGGCTGGAGTTTTTCCTTTAGGAAAGACAGGATCTGTAGTCACCAGTGTCACTTCATGTCCCCGTTTCACTAGCTCATGAAACAGGGGTCTGAATACGACTTGGTGACTGATGGATGGAGTTGGGATGAATCCGAGTATTCTCGCTGCGTCAGCTGATGTTATCACCGCAACAATTAACAGATGAATTAACATTTTAATTAGGTGAACAGCACACGTTTGATTCACGCGTTGTTCTATCTTCTAATGTCGAAAACGGCGCAATTGTCTTGTTTATATTCATAAACGATGTTTAATTGGTTATCGTATTGCAAGTGATGCGTCTATTGCATTTTTTTCAAAAACGTTACACGTTTTATTTTGAAACAACACCTTGAGATATAAAGTGACGTAATAAAAGTATAAATTAATAATTAACAATGTGTGAAAGTTTAACTAGAAACACTCCATTGTACGCGTGTTTTGATAATGTTAATATACTCGTATTGATATAAGATTTATTTATAGCTATTGTATAGCGGTATATATTTATGTATGTATATTTGTATACATGTACATTCTAGCCAAGCTCCAGACACGTGAACGCCTTGAAAATTGGCACGTGTGTGAATTTGTTTTTCGCGGAGAATGATTTGTTGTACCGCTCAGATGTAACATATGTATGTACTCGTATGTGGGTTATTCAACCAATGGTTAAAGTTGGTCAATGGCTAATGGTGCTTAAAGTTCAGGGTTACCTTTTTTAAGTACCGCCGCTCAACTTTTAGTCTTTAAGATCAGAAATTTTGCTTAAAAATTAACATACATACATACATACATAACCTCACACCTGTATTCCCCGAAGGGGTAGGCAGAGGTAATTTTAATTTTCAGTACTTCAACTACAGACATCATACTTGCTATTTTTATGAGCAACTGTCCAATAAATAGTCGAAATACTGAACTTTTTATAAGCTAACAAAAAGCAGTAGATTTGCTATACGAGAGTAAATATTGGCAATTCCTTCAGCAACAGCCATAAAAAATCATCAAGTTGTTTATTGCTCAAATAACAAGTGATATGAGATTTTGAAAAGTCATACTGACGTAAACATTAGGATAAAAAACTGTGGTATCATGCAAGGTGATTATAAAAAGATAATCCGAACAAATCATAGATAGATGTAATTACTTCTATATATACACACATACATAACCTCACGCCTGCATTCTCCTAAGGGGTAGGCAGAGGTGCATTTCTGCACCCACATTTCACCAGGTATGTATCAGTTCCAATAGGGGGGCGAGCCTATTGCCATTTTTCGGGCACATTTCCAGACTCCGTGCTGCTACTGAGAATTTCCTAATGGAAATACCTACCCAATAACACTTTGCCCGACCCGGGAATCGAACCCAAGACCCCTAGATCGCAAGGCAGTCGTAAAAAATAAATCGAGCTTAATAATTAAATAAATAAATAAATGGTGAATTTACTATTCGTAAGTATCTCGAGTTCCCTAGTTTAATTACCCGGGCGGGCATAGTATTAATGGGTAAATTAGAAAATTTGCATTATCAGCACGAGTGTGGAAATTTGCCTGAAAACGGTAATAAGTTTGCACTATATCCCTTCCGGAATACAGAGAATGTCTCAGGCATTAAGTCCACCTTCACATCATGTATCTATAAAGTGTAAATAAATAAATAAATACAGGCGTGATTAATTTCATATACCAGCTGTGCCCGCGACTTCGTCCGCGCGGAAAATTAATTTTTATAAGAAAAAATATTTTAGTAGCCCTTAGGCTACTTTTACATTTTTAGTCTGTCTGTCTGTCTGTTTGTTCCGGATAATCTCTGAAACGTGTGGACCAATTTTAACGGGACTTTCACTGGCAGATAGCTGATGTAATAAGGAGTAACTTAAGCTAAAAAATAATAATTAAAGAACCGGCTATTAGGCGGAACGAAGTTTGCCGGGTTTTAATACTTAAATATTTAATTAAAAAAAACATGTTATTTAAATTGTAGCCTTCGATACATTCGCAAGTAATTTAGTTGAAGATAATATTTTTTGTGCCATTGAAGTCATAATCAAAAGAACGTAGTATCTGTTTAACTTCCTTAAAAATATGATATATGATACCTACTCTTTAATATTAGACGAGAAAAAATAAACATAGGGAATTAGTATTTATAAGTTCAATTGCCATTTTCTCGTCTGATCTCTCATTTTGATACGCGCACACAAGATACCAATTTTTATTATTTTATTAAAGTAATAAGAAGAATAAGAACTGTAAGAAATTTATACAAGGAAAATTTTACTGGGTTCTCAAAAAAATATTTTGGCATAGACAAGGGAGAAAAGAACAGAATAGGAAATAAAAAATCTTACCTTGGGTAGTTCTTTTTCAGGTTTCTGATGTATTCCACCCATGAAAACGACATTCGGAGGGACTGGACGGTTTCCTTCCCATAAAGGATTTACATTTACGAACAGCATGTCCATATTCTTAGACAATTCTGTTACGGACGGAGTGTCGTCTCCGAAGAACCTTCGGTTAAGTCTATCTTCCTTCTCGATCCAGCTGTGGAATACATATTCCGAGCGAAAGTGCTTGTACAATTCAACTATCGTTTCCCATAATGACAATTTCCACAATTTCTGACGAAGTGTAGACGGGTATAACAGTGGATGGTTAGGAGCTCCCGCGAGTTCATACACTCCAAACACCCCTCCAAGCGAACTAATAGATATTGTTGGAGCTTTAATCACATGCCTTAAGCCCCAAGCAGGTCGGACACAATTCTCTATAAACATCAAATCAAACGTATCATTTTTGTTTTTGATTACATCTTGTACTTCTTCAGTAAGCAGTTGCTGTTCGAAAATTAAAGTGAACATATTCATAAAGTTTTCTAATTGCTTAAACATGTCATCGTTTTTCCCAGTTGTGGTTGCATGAAGATGCTTGTTCCAAGTACTGTATGATATGTCCTGAACGTCTATCTCTGTTAAATTGGCAGGTGCTTCTCCTTTAGGAAAGGCGGGGTTTGCAGTTATCACTGTGACGTCATGTCCGCGTCTCGCTAGCTCGTGCATCAAAGGTCTAAATACCACTTGGTGGCTAATGGAAGGAGTAGGAAATACACCAAGAATTCTCGCTGCATCATTGACTGACGCGATCGCGGCTATAACTAACAAGCGAAGGAACATGTTAATTAAATTCCAAACACACGTTTCAACCGCACGTAGCACAAGCACAATATGGCCAAACTGGCTTAATGCTCATGCTTAAGTATTTTTATGACGACAAAAAAGTAGTTCTTATGTATATAAAGTATGGTTGGCGTGATCTTGAATATAAAAACTATGATATCTATGCGGTTTTGGACATGTTAGCTTGTTACTCATTTATCTTAGCATTCACATATTTATTTAATGAATACCTCGTGGTTTCATGGGACAAGTATTTGCCGTGTGATCTATAGGTTCGATTCCTCGGGCAAAGTGTTCTTCGGTTTTTTCCAATACTAAATTCTTAGAAACAGCACGTAGTCTGGAAATGTACCAAAAAACGTCTCCTACGATGGACTAAAAACACTACTGTCAAAAAGTGGGAGCAGAAATGCGCCCCTGGCTACCTCTTAGATGATATAGCACAACCATTCTCCTTCCACGCACAAAATGTTTGTGGAATCAGCTTCCCTCGGCGGTATTTACAAACAGATACGACTTAGGGGCCTTCAAGAAGAGAGCCTATATTTTCCTCAAAGGCCGGCAACACACCGATGATTCCTCTGGTATTGTGGGCGTTCATGGGCGGTGCTGACCACTTTACATCAGGTGGCTCACTTGCTCGTTTGCCTCCTTTTTCCATAAAAAAAAAACATGAGTGTTAATGTATTTTTATTATCATAATGTCTTGCCAGTCGAAACTATAGAACGAACTGAGATCTTCCGAGTACTTTGTCAGCCAGTTTAAAAGAATCCACGTTTTTTTATAGTTCTATGGATTTCCGTAATTGGATACAAATGTTTCTATTATGTGACCTTATTAGTTCAACGTAGTAGAACAAATGTATCAGGCCACATATACATATTATGTAGAATAGGGTACAGTAGTCACCCATCATAATATTTGAACCCTATAATGAACGAAGTGTTCCATGTAAGCGCATTTTACAAGTTTTACAATGCAATCATATTCCATACTATCGGTTAGATGGGAGAAAAAAATCATTGCAACCTTACATATATTTATACAAATATTTTTCGTAATTTTATTTTAGCACTTTGTCGACGTGGTCTATTTAGTCTAGGGGTGTGCGAATATCGTTCGAATCATATCGAATAACTCGAATCATTCAGTTAATATTTTTTCTCTACTTATAGTATGTATTATGTTAATATCTGAAAAAATTACGAATAGTTCGAAAATTTCAAAACTATTTGTCAATTCGCGAATTTGCGAATTGGACGCAGGCTGCTTTTGACAGAGTGCTCTGGAAGTCTTGGGGAAGAATTGTCCAGCAGCAGTCTTTCGTCTGATGATGATTGTGATGCTAGTAATAGTATCAGCCCATGTACGAATATATATTTATTTACACTTTATACAAAGTTTGTATAGGTGGACTTAATGCCTAAGGCATTCTCTTCCAGTCGAACCTAGGGTGATGCAGAGTTGAGATGAGGCAGGTGAATATCGTCATGTCCCGGTCCAATTCATAGCTTTTGCTTCAGGCCGCCTCGTTTGCGCCGATGGTGGCCGTCGCGGGGTTTTTAGTCGATATTACGGCGCATTGTTTTTGGTAGGGACCCGGCCCAGCGACCGCCCAACTACGGGCGGTAACATCCATGCTGGGTCGGAAGGTGCCGGTGAGTCCGACACACTCTCGCCCCTCCGGGGGTGGGATGGTCCGTAAATAGAATTTTCCCCGCGGTAAAAAAAAAGGTGAATATCATCATAGATATGGGCCTTAGGAGTTACACTTTAGCCCACCATGCTGACAGAATACTAGACACATATTTTTGAAATTACTTATAAAAATATATCTACCAGGTTTCCTATGATCTGTGCCCTAAGTGTTTTAAGTACATCATTCACAAATACACACATAGCTTCACAAGTATGTGTCTGGAATTTGAACTTGCTTGATGCAAGATGTCTTGAACAAACATCGATCCTCGATGCGATTACGTTCTACAGTACACTCTTAATGCGTAACCATGAGTTGGCAATATTTGAAAGTGAGATAAATTATAATATATTAGCATTTCCTGGTGATAACAGAACAGACTCTAAGTGTTTACTTTTAGATAGCATACAAATCATACATTACTAAATAGGTATATACATACACAATGTCACGTCTGTTTGCTGAAGGAGTAAAAGCATAGGTGCAGTTCGTCAACGATTTTTCGCCATGTTCTTTTCTTCCCACGTAATAGGGAGCGAGCTGCTGTCGTTTTTCGGATACAATTCCAGACTTTTTTTTATACTGGCACGGCAAAGTGACCCCATTGCACCTGATGGTAAGCGTAGGTACTGGAGTCCAGAAAAAGTGCCGACCAGCGAGAGATGATGATCTCCCGTTGGTCGACACAATCATGCCTGCCGAATATCTCTTCACCTTTCTTGTGAAGAAGTTTGGGGGACTAATGCCATGGTGATCAAAGGACCGACCGCGACAAACCGGCACAGACTTCGTGCTGCGACTGAGAATTTCCGTAAGGAGAAACGCTGTAACCCTACCCGACCTGGGAATAGAACCCGGAACCTTTAGTTCGCACATCACATACTCGTGCCGCAAGACCACGAACCAGTACATGCATCATTGTTAATCACAATGACTTGTTTATAACTTTATCACGTCTAGTCCGCGTTTACGATATTTTTTGTATCTTATCAATCTTACACAATATTGCGTAATGTATGTTATTTAATGTACATTTTATTACCACGTTGACCTTCTCGTATTTAGGTGGTAATCTTCTGATATTGAATATTTAACAAACACAAATTTGAAGATGCCTCGTGTGTCACGCGACAATCACGTGTGATCGAGAGGTCTCAGGTTCGATTCCATAGTTGGAAATAGTCTTTAAGGTCTAGTAAAAAGACCTGAGGACCGATGCGAAGTCTAGTCACGTTTCCGGGATATAAGGCTTACCGTCATTTGGGGTATTTAAAAATTAAAACATATCTTACTAAAGTTGGATGAGTAAATATACCTTCGCCTACTCCTTAAGGGATAAAGGCGAGATAATTTTTTAATTGATTTTATCCATGTGTATAAGTGAAATATTAATTATGTTTTATTATCTAAAAATATACAGGCTGTATAAAGACGACCACGAGTATTGAATGTTTGTAGTTGTTAGGAAAACGTATTTATTTTTATTTTTTGTCGGGATTTCTTTTAATATCACGGTATTTTAATCACTGTGGCTATCGCCTGTATTAGTTTTCGATCATGATCTTTATACAGCAGTATATTAACAGTATATTTACATGAAGGTTAAATAGGGGAAAATTCAAATCAAATGAACCGCAAAATTGTTAAAAATAAATAAAACCAATTAAATATAAAACGAACTACCAAACCTCCTTAGATTCTTCACAATAGAATCCACTTAATCTCACTCAAATTCTCTTTGTTCGTAAAAGAGAGACAATATTCTTGGACGTCATTAATAACAGGAAACGTCGATGTTACGCGGTCGATGTCATCGTTGTGGAGAAATATTTTTTGCTAAATTTTGTCTTTACAGATAAAGAAAAAAAAATCCATCTCAAATGTCAAGTAGAAATTACTTTAAGCGAAAGATACATATCTAACTTAAAAATATTACCAGACTTGTAAAAAATCCAGTCCATAAAGGTCATGAAACAATAAATGAGTAACTATGTGATTGTAGAAAAGAGTTTGTTGGCACAAAGAGGTTATTGATTTATTTAAAACTCTATATTTATCTAAAACTATGGAGTACATTAGACTAAATTAGTACAAAAAGCAGTCTTATCGCACATGTCGATCATTTACAGGCAACCAAAAACGGAAGGAAGGGAAATGAAGGTAGTCGTAAGTGTGCAAGGGTAAATTTAAAAATGAACAAAAATTAAACAGACAACGTATCAGTATATATACACGTAAACATACATACATATACAAAACATATATGTAAGGAGAAAAGTTCCACAATCGAACAGCCTGGGGTCATGAATGACTAGTCCATGAAAGTTGTAGAATGCACAGCCATTCTCAATTTCAGATCCTCTGACGATCTCAAGGTTACAACAATTTCAAATAAAAATATTTAAACCGTGACAGGTACCGAGTAAAACGATCCCTGTCATCGACAGTGCCGCTGAGAAGGGTCGAGGAAACAATACTTTATTAATCATTTCAGCACTTGTACGATATGGCCAACTTGTACGGATTCATTAGTGCGCAATGAACTGTCCTTTACTGAAAATCACTGTTATTATAATTATATCTTTACCAAAAAATATGGTCAAAATAGATTATAATGATAATGATGACATTGTTCCAAAAGTCGTTACTGCCAATGGGTTGATACTAAAGAGCCTCGACCAAATAAATAAATAAATAAATACACCCAACAGTCACATACATAGTTCTGACCCCACACTAGGATACAAGTCCTGTGTCGTGGGTATCAGAGACTACGAGAGACTTTTCGGTCTCACAAACACCATCATCCACAACATCTTTAGAAGCTATCAAATCGGCTTTAGGTCAAAACCCAGATGCAAAAAGCAGTGTTATTAAACACACATCGTAAGGCGGTTTCTAACTCTTGGGACTCTTTTTTTATATTTTTAAATGTATTTTTTATATATAAAACTTTATATTAAAAAATAAAAAATAGTCAAAATAATTAAGAGTAAATAATAACGATCGTCGAATCCAACTCGATTGGGCAGCGTTCGGGAAACTACTCGACGTCTTCTCGTCCAAAATACCTCAGTGCCTGAAGACTCTGTGCTTACCATCAGGTACAGTGGAGTCACTTTGCCGAGCCAGTATGAAAAAAAAAGACGAAAGTCTTCGATAGTTGTGTATTACCAGTGATGACATACGGCACTGAGACGTGGCCTCTCACTATGGGCCTCATTAGACGGCTCAGAGTCACTCAACCAGCTATGGAGAGGGCTATCCTCGGGGATTCCCTACGAGATCGAATCAGAAATGAGGAGATCCGTAGGAGAACTAAAGTAACCGACATAGCCCAGCGGATTAGCAAGTTGAAGTGGCAATGGGCCGAGCACATAGCGCGGAGAACTGATGGCTGATGGGGCCAAAAAGTTCTCAAGTGGACGCCACGTACCGGAAAGCGCAGCGTAGGACTTCCTCCGACAAGGTGGTCAGACGACCTAGTAAAGGTCGCGGGACGTCGCTGGTTGCAGACTGCTTCCAACAGGTCCCCGTGAAAGTCATTGGGAGAGGCCTATGTCCAGCAGTGGACTTCTATTGGCGGATGGATTGGACTGGATTGGAATAATGATGACGATTATCTCTCATCAGGACGGCTATGTCGACTCCTTCGTAACACGGATACACACAGATAGCTACAAAAAGCTATACCCGACGTTCTGTGGTCGCTATCCGGGCGGATACGAATATCCAACCAACGGTCGAGTGTCACCGGGGCATTCAGCATCTATCTATAGTTCATCATCATCATCAGCCCATATACGTCCCACTGCTGGGCACGGGCCTCCTCTACCATTGAGAGGGTTTAGGCCTTAGTCCACCACGCTGGCCTAGTGCGGGTTGGCGGACTACACACCTAATAAATTCCTAAGAACTTTTTAGGTGTGCAGGTTTCATCACGATGTTTTCCTTCACCGTTAAAGTACGTGATAATTCATTGTGAATACACACATAACTTCGAAAAGTCAGAGGTGTGTGCCTGGGATTTGAACCCGCGACCGTCGAAATTCTCGACCGCGTACCTAAACCTCAAGGCCATCACGACTTATCTATAGTTATCTATAGTTGCTATCAATTAATTGTTCGATTTTGTAGATAAAAGTTACACAGTAAAACTGATACGGTGACAAAAAATAATAATAACAAGATTTACTTTTAGATAGACAGCTCGCGAAACAAGAGGCCACTGATTAGGTGCTCGCTTTATAGTCTGTTTATTTGTAGTCTGGGTATTTGTGAGACTGATAATTTTCCTACGTTTATAACATTAACGCCTGACTTGTTTCATAATGTGGATACAGAACTTTCATCATCATTATCATCATCGGCCCATATGCGTCCCACTGCTGGGCACGGGCCTCCTCTACAACTGAGAGGGTTTAGGCCTTAGTCCACCAAGCTGGCCTAGTGCGGGTTGGCGGACTACACACCTAAGAAATTGATAAGAACTTTTTAGGTGTGCAGGTTTTATCACGATGTTTTCCTTCACCGTTAAAGCAATTGATAATTCATGGTGAATACACACATCACTTTGAAAAGTCAAAGGTGTGTGCCTGGGGTTCGAACCTGCGACCGCCGAAATTCTCGACCGCGCGCCTAAACCTCGAGGCCATCACTACAGAACTTTGTATGTGACTATTGAGTCTATTATTAATTTAGTTATCTTTATATTCACATAACATACATAACAAACTCACGTCTGTATTTCCCGAAGGGGTAGGCAGAAGTGTATATCTGCACCCACATTTCGCTAAGTAGGTATGTATCAGTCCCACGTAATAGAGGGCGAGCCTATTGCCGTTTTTTGGGCACAATTCCAGACTCCGTGCTGTTACCAAGATTTTCTTATGGAAAAACCCAATAACACTGCGCGACCCGGGAATCGAACCCAGGACCTCTATATCGCACGGCACCTACTTGTACCGCGGGACCACGAGGCAGTCACAATTATCCATTCCTTCAAATTAGATTACAAAATGAAAAAATAGTATGTAGCTCTCCAACGCCTGTCATTTCTCCTTTTTTGCCAATTGTGATTTCGTCCCACGTCATCAGGGGCGAATCTATTCCAGACACCGTGCTGCTACTGAGAATTTCCTTACCGAAAAACTCAACATCACCCAACCCGGAATCAAACCCGGGACCTCTCGCACGGCGCATGTTTGTGCCGCGAGACCACGAGGCAGTAAAATATAAGCTGTTGCAAACAATTTTTTTCCAATTTATATCTTTGACACTAGCTATTGACTTTAATTGAAGCCAATAGAACTATTTTGAAATAAATTGCTTCCTATTATGGGTACTATTAAGGAGAACCGATTGCAGCAAATTTCCGCATCATAAATCTACTTTGAATCATCATCAGCCCAAATACGTCCCACTGCTGGGCACGGGCCTCCTCTATAACTAAGAGGATTTTAGGCCTTAGTCCACCACGCCGCGCTGGCCTAGTGCGGGTTGGCGGACTACACACCTAAGAAATTCCTAAGAACATACATACATACATAAACTCACGCCTGTATTCCCTTAAGGGGTAGGCAGAGGTGCATATGATTCCTAAGAACTTTTACTATTTACTTTAAATGGCAACTAGATTTTAGATTTGTTTCATACACATTTTTTAACACGCTCTGCAGCGCTTAAATAAGAAGCAAAACAAAAATATGTTTTATGATTATTTAAAAATTTGCATTGATTCAAGCTTATTTCTTTGTCCATTTAAATCCGAGTGATGTCACAATCTGAAGTCAAACTTAATAACGTTTTTACTAAATCCAGAAAAAAATCAATTATTATGGAATTTTAACTTTTATTTGTTTGTCACCTAGTGGTGTTGCAATTTATGCTAAGTTTTGTACTTTATTAGGTGATGCGGTCACAAATGCGCATCATCATCATCATCGGCCCATATGCGTCCCACTGCTGGGCACGGGCCTCCTCGACAACTGAGAGCGTTTAGGCCTTAGTCCACCACGCTGGCCTAGTGCGGGTTGGCGGACTACACATCCAAGAAATTCCTAAGAACTTTTAGGTGTGCTGGTTTTATCATGATGTTTTCCTTCACCGTTGAAGTACGTGATATTTCTTTGTGAATACACACATAACTTCAAAAAGTCAGAGGTCAGAGATTCTCGACCGCGTTCCTAAACCTCGAGGCCATCACAACTTATAAATGCGCGGTTTAAATAAATGACATGATATCAGAATCAACTTGTACAGGTACTTCTCTGCTAAACTATTAAGAATAATTATATACTATGTACATAACAAACACATATATATACACGTTTGTCATGCACATAGATTGCGAATATGAACAGTCCGCACATCATATCCTTTGGGAGTACAATCTTTGGTCGGATGAGCGTAACATTATGCTCAATAGTATGCATGTAACTTCTGGTGTTGTTTATTCCACAGACCTCGTGGAATCTAAGAAGAACTTCCGTGCTTTTCAGCGTTTTTGCCATGCCTATTATTGGAAGTGTACATAACAGCTCGCTCCTTAGGTCCAATTTGCTCAATAAATCTCATATATGTAAGTAGTTATTTATCCGTGGTGCGTTAATTTGCGTCTAATTTGACTAATTGTAATTGTCTTTCATTTTTATGTGAGGGTGAAACCTCACAGCTCAATGGTTTTGTCACCTGCTTTGCTGTGGAGGGAAGTGGACAACTCTTTGTTTTCCAACTCCTCCTTTATTTTGTCTTTCTGATTAACTTCGTTGCGGGATTATGACAAATTTAGGTCCCCTTAGATCCGCTGAGCTTCATTGCTTAGCGTCAATACTGTGCGTGCCGCTGTTGATCCTGGAGCACAGGAGTTACAGTGGCGGGTGTGTGGTGGGATAGGGCCAAACACAAAAAAAAAACAAGTATTTATGTAAATTCACAAACGTATCAACATTCACGCGTATATCCACGAAGAGGTAGTTGTCACCTCGACCAATTAACACGTCATCAATCATTATTAGTTCAACGTTATACAAAATATATGTACTAAGTACTTATTAAAACTATTTTTTTAATTATTAGTTCACTGTTCCAGATTAAGCTTGTTTCTTTTTTTTTTCTTTTTTTTTTTATTAATCATGTTAAAAATCAAAGTGGTATTGGGTTTTTCCACTAGGGAAATCTCAATAGCAGCACGGAATCTGGAATTGTCCCCGAAAAACGGCAATAGGCTCGCCCCCTATTACGTGGGACTGATACATACCTGGCGAAATGTGGGTGTAGAAATGCACCTCTGCCTACCCCATCAGGGAATACAGGCGTGAGCTTATGTACATACATATGTGTACCTATGTGTATGTGTAAAAATCAGTGTTATCGAAGCTTATGTCTTAGACACTTGCATCCGGGTGATGTCATAGACTGAATTAAAACTTAACAGGTATGGTTTTTACTAAACCCCAAAAAACTCATTTTATTTATTTTTGCAGCTTATTCTGGCGTAAAGAATCAGCTTCCAAGCAAAAATATGACTTATTGCAAACCAAGTTTATGACTTACTAGTGTCGACACAAAAAAAAACACCTTGATTTTTAACTTCAATTAATTTTATCCATCTCTATATGGTTTTCTTAGTCTTAGACGTGCGTTTTTACACAGTTTCGATAATTGTGTTTTAACATAAACATCAAGAGACTCCGTACTGTAACAGAGAATTAAATAAATAAATAATAAATACACCCAACAGTCACATACATAGTTTTGACCCCACACTAGTATCTAGTCCTGTGTCGTGGGTATCAGAAACTACGAGAGACTTTTCGGTCTTACAAACACCCAGACCCGAAACAAATATTTGTGGATCACACACATAGTTGTCTCGGTACGGGACTCGAAACCGCGGCCTCTCAAGTTTCTCTCTCGTTTCGCAAGCTGGTGTCTAGCCAACTGCGCCACGGGGCTGTCATAATTTCCTAATGGAAAACCCAATAACACTTACCGAACCGGGAATCGAACCCTCAAGGTTATATGATTGCTCGCGACCACCAAGCAGTCCTTGAAATTGTGCTAGAGTTATGAGTTGTTATAAAATTTAATAACACAGAATTATACTGCTTTGGATAAAAAAAAAATTGATTGTCGACACGGTACATGCAACAAATTACATTATTACATGACATGACAGATTAATAATTGTATGACAAGGCTTAAATACACGATAATAAGCAAAAAGAGTACATGTTTTTATAAACATTTACTTAACTACTAGGGTAGGTACTATAATATATAGTATTGTGCTATATTTCGGGTCGGCGTACTATATACTGTTGAAGAAATATATAACATGCAAAAATACTATATTTTTTATAACTTATTTTGAAAAATACTATATTTCGCTGAGAAAGTGTTGGCAACCCTATTTACTACATACATATATATCTGTCGGATACTGTGTATTAATTTAATACAAGAGAACTCTAGGCGAAGTTGTAAATTTAGAAAAACAAGTTGTAATCAACAGAATATACGTCATTTCATTAACATTCACTGACAGCCCCGTGGCGCAATTGGCTAGACACCAGCTGGCGAAACGAGAGGCCGCGGGTTCGATCCCCACACCGGAAAATGTTTGTGTGATCCACAAATATTTGATTCGGGTCTAGGTGTTTGTGAGGCCATAAAGTCTCTCGTAGTTTTTAATACCCACACAAGACTCATATCTTTAAGAGCGTTTACGCGCCCCGTTGCTAGTCGAATTTCGGTAAATATGACTCGCGTAAATATGAACGTCGATAGTTAATGATATGCAATGAAAATGAATGAAACAATGTTTATTGAGTCTGTAAAATGTTAAATACATCATTTATATCATCACTGATCATCATCATTGTTCGGAATGCAGTCGGATAACCGCGAAAACATCGACGAAACTAAAATACGACGGAGCGCAGCGCGATACATCCTCTCTCTGAAGGGCCTTTTAAAATATTTATAAAAAAAATAAGGGAAATTTCTTCAAAACAAAAATTGTAAGTTTTCAAGTATATGTTCTTATATTATAAAAAGTTGTTGTTTTAATTAATTAATTATCATATATGGGTCAAAAAACTACTGTGTTGACAGTGATTTATCAATATTTCGAATGTCTTAGATTTGTTATTACTTGAATAAGGGATCTAAATGTTAAAATGTCTTTTACTAACTATTTGCTTGAGAATAATTCCAATTCAACAACATTTTATTTTGATCAAATATGTTATAAATAAATCCAAATTTTGAGCCTCGAAAAATACTCTAAAAGTGAATTTATGAAAACCTTCGTTCAGTTATCTTGTTATTTATCAAAATTTACACAAAAATCTTAATTTGTTCTTCACTTAACATTTAAATAAATACACCCAACAGTCACATACATAGTTCTGACCCCACACTAGGATACAAGTCCTGTGTCGTGAGTATCAGAAACTACGAGAGACTTTTCGGTCTCACAAACACCCAGACCCGAAACAAATATTTGTGGATCACACAAACATTAGTCTCGGTGCGGGGATCGAACCTGCGGCCTCTCGTTTCGCAAGCTGGTGTAAAAATAATTGGTGATTAAAATGTTTGTACGATGAGTCTTTCATCAATTTTAAGGGGTTCGAAAAGTACTGTTTTTGCCCAAATAACGCTAAAAGTGCATGTGACTGTTGGGTATATTTATTTATTTAGATACTTTATTTTGGACGGCCCCGTGTTCTGGCGGCACAAGTATGGGCCGTGCGATCTAGGGGTCCTGGGTTCAATTCCCGGGTCGGGCAAAGTGATATTAGCTTTTGACCACGAGGTCTATTGCGACGATCCGTTTTTTGGGATCTATCATTAAAAAAAGATGCTATAATTCGCATTCTTTTTGTCTGTTATTTTGTAAGTTCAACAAAGGTATATTGGTATCCAAATAATTATCCTAAACTCAACACTCCACCCCCTCGACCGCAATCGATATAAACTGTAATCGTATTTACTGAAATCAAAGTTAAATTCATCAACGCCAGCCCAAACAGGTGTAGCCAACTCACCCAAATCCCAAAGCAATTTTAATCTAAAGCAAACTAATTTACTAACACGCGTTCATCAGTCGTAAACTTTCATAGTGACGAATAAACAAAAGTTAATTCATTACGCCGAACGTAAAGTGCACCGGTGGGTAGGGCTTTCTTGCTAGTTCTGTGAAGTTGGGTCGTTTTATTAGAAAGGGAGACAAATAGCAAAAACTGTCCGAGTAAAAGAGACAGAAGTATAGATGATGCTGTGTTAAAAAGTTAAGAATTATAAAGGGAATACGTTTGCCAAGTTTTCGAGTAGTTGTCTTGTTGGCTCGGCGGAATATAGCTGTGCTTTTATGTGATGACAGGGTTTGTTGTTTACAATATTGTTAGCGAATTTCGTTTAGGATTTATGATGAAGACAGTGTTACTGTTAAACTTTCCTTAGGCTATTTCGGAGCACTGAACTGGAAATTGTCTGTTTGAGGTTGGATACTTCATACGCTAACTAGAACCTTTTGTTTTTATTCATCCCTTTCGTTCAGACATAGAAGCATAAGGCCGCGCGCACTTTGGACACGTTTTCGTACGAATTTTACTCGTGCGCACACGTACGAACACTTACGAACGATCCCGACATTCCAAGTACTATGGGAGCGCGCAGACTGGGTCCGAGTAAGTCGTGCGTATACGTACGTGTAGTTCAGACGTCCTAAAACAATCCGAACTCGTTGGGATTTTACAAAACATTCGTACGTTTTAACATAAGAAATGGACGTAGAATAATTAATTAACCTGACACTGCTCATTTGACTTATAAAAACGTATACAGTGTGCGCACTCAATTCGTACGACCACGATCGCACGTATATCGTACGACACGAATTCGTGTCCAAAGTGCGCGCGGCCTTAGTTTATTTAAACGATACGAAGTCATCATCATTGGGAAAGAACGGTCGGGGTTGATGATATAAATTAAATGAATATTATTTAATAAATTATTCAACACGTAACTCGTCTCCGGAAAATTAATAACTCTTTTATGGGGCAATGTATACGCTTCTATAACAAACTTCCGAGGGCTATTAGGGAGCTTCCCTTGGAAAAGTTTAAAGAATCAATTAAAGATAAACTATATAAAAAAGCTTACCATAAAATTTCAAATTTTATTGAGGATAATAAGCCCTGGGAGTAAGTAAATTGATCGGAAGTTTTGTTGCTACAATTTGTATCGTTATGACATATGTGAGGTTGAATTCAATTAATAACAATAAAAAATTCTAATTATTATATAATTTTAATTTATTATAAAAAAAAATACATTTAGTGTTGCTGAGGGAGTTTCTTGACGATTCTTCTCCGCAGCGATAACACGTTTCGAAGCGGTAATAGTTTTATTGACGATTCAAAAGAACTTGTAAGTCTTTTTGAATAAAGATGATTTTGACTTTGACTTTGACTTTGACTTAGACTTTGATTAGAATTAATAGCACCGTAACTCAGAGCTACAGTTTCGTGGTTTCTACCACACACTACACCAAGAACAGAAATTGTCAAAAATGTGTACAAATGTGTATAAATATGTCTATGTGAGAATCCCTTTGTTTAAACTGATGTTTATAGATCATAGTTTCTCCTAGTATTGCTTCAAGTTCAGATAACCTCATGTGGCATACGACAAACATATTTTTTTTATGGGAAAGGAGGCAAACGAGCAAGTGAGCCATTGTTAAGTGGTCAACACCGCCCATGAACACCCACAATACCAGAGGAATTATCGGTGCGTTGCCGGCCTTTTAGAAAAATATAGGCTCTCTTCTTGAAGGTCCCTAAATCGTATCCGTTTGGAAATACCGCTGAGGAAAGCTGATTCCACAAAGATGTTGTGCGAGGAAAGAAACACCGCTTGAACCATAATATGTAATAATGTAACGTTTTAAACTTTTAGTCCAGTCAATAAATAAATAAATACACCAACAGAGACATATTATATAGTTCTGACCCCACACTGAGATACAAGTCTTGTGTCGTGGGTTTTAGCAACAACGAGAGCGTTCGGTCTCAAAATAGCGTTATCAAATTAGTGTCGAACTAATAATTTAAAAATAACAAGAAATATAACAGAACGGCGCAAAATTTCTCAAATAACTTGCTAAATTAAAACTCATTTATACCCAGACACAATTTTGTGCCGTAATTTGAAGGTAATCAAATTCTGTTACAATTTTCTTGAAATAGCTTGTGGCAATTTGTAAGGGAAAAATCCAACGTTCTAATTTTATATTGTTGGCAGAGTTTTATTTTTACGTGAACGTGAGCTATTGTGTATTCACAATGAATTATCACTTACCTTAACGGTGACGGAAATCATCGTGCTGTACACCTAAAATTTCTTAAGGCCCATTTACACGATGCAAGTTTCTTGTACATACAAGGACAATAATTGCATGCAATACGTTACGCGCAATAATTGATCTTCAAGAATTGTAAGCAACTGTTTACACGCGGCTATTAGTAAAAAAATGGAATACAATTATTGTATGAAAGTCTTGCCAAAAAATTATTGAAAACTTATTTTGTTTACACCAATACAATTATGTTTAGGCGATTATTGCCTACAAGTTTTAACTTGTCTAAACAATAACTTGTATATGTGTGTACCATTTATTAACCGGGTGCTTCAAGTATTGCTCGTATTTGCGTTGGCGAATTTTTCATTCAAGTGTTGAACGTTTTAGAAGCTGTGGTTATTAAAAAACATGAGTCAAAAAGTGTTACAATTCAGTTCTACTGATTTAATAACGTTAATTGAGATTTATCACAATCATGAGTGTCTATGGGAGACTGAAAATGTTAATTCTAAGGATCGTGATGCACGTAATCTAGCACTAGCAGCATTTGCACAGGAATTTGGAGATGACGGTTTTGGACCTAAGGAAATAATAACATATCATGGTGGAAAATATAAGATTCAATGGGCACAATTTGATGAATACAAGAATTGCTTAAAAAATTATGGCATGTGCTGTTTACACCAAGAAAAGTTTTGAAACAAAACTTGTATAACAAATCAAGAATGTTACGTGTTGTTTAGACCATGCAAGTCATATATTGCTTCAATTTAATTGTATGCAACAAGCAAGAAACTTGCATCGTGTAAATGGGCCTTTAGGTGAGTAGTCCGCCAACCCGTACTTGTCCAGCGTGGAGGACTAACTAGACTACCAGCAGTAAGACGTATGTACATGGGCTGATGATATATTTTAAATAGTAAATAAATTATTTTTACGGCGATTCATCTACTAACTGGAACTAAACCTCGTAATTGCTGATTTTTTTTTATGTCCTGCTCTGTTTGATAACTAGTGTCGTGAGAGAAAAGGAGATAAAAAACGCGTAGTTATAACTGACTTATACAACGTTTCTAATATTCTTTAAAATAACGATACAAAATATTCATAAATTGAATCTTAAAAGGGAAATAATTCTTGCATTATCATTTATTATCGCCAGGATAACATTGCCCACATAAAGCTAAATCCTATAATGTATTTAATCCCGGGCTGCGCGATAAACGCTGCGCTTAGCTCAGGAACCGTTTAATTTATGTTTTTGCTGTGCAATATCGACTTAAATGCCGCTGTGCTTTCGGAAATTATCGCGTAGTGTGGATAAGACAGTATTTTAGTAGCTTATGCGTTTTAGGAACAGATAAAGCACGGATTTTGGGTCAAGCAGCTCCTAGATAATAAATAAAATAAATAATAACACCCAACAGTCACATACATACATACATAGTTCTACACACATTATGATACAAGTCTTGTGTCGTGGATATCAGAAACTACGAGAGACTTTTCGGTCTCACAAACACCCGGACCCGAAATAAATACTTGTGGATCACACAAACATTGTCTCAGTGCGGGGATCGAACCCGCGGCCTCTTGTTTCGCAAGCTAGTATCTAGCCAACTGCGCCACGGGGCTGTCATGTATGTCTGTACATATGTTCAAAAAATGTAAATGACACAATATAATTCCCAATAACATTTAATTTTTCGTGAAACATTGTAATTGTAACATTTTTTAATTAAAAGTAATCCACCAACACGCGCTAGGCCAACGTGGTGGACTAAGGCCTAAACCCTCTCTGTAAAGGAGGCCCGTGCCCAGCAGTTGGACGTATATGGGCTGATGATGATGATAATTAAAAATTATTGTAGGATAAAATACAGGTCAGTTGAAAGAACGAAACGCACTTTAGTACCTCGTTATCCTTTATTTTACACTTTATACAGTTTTGAAAGGTTCTAATTTGTGACAATGACAGCGGAGTCCCTCATAATTATGGTTATAGAAAGCGGGTATCAGATAAAATACAGCACAGGCGTCCGTACTTTGCCTAATGGCTCAATTTCACAGTTTACGACTCACTTTAATAATATTGAAGCTATGGAAAATATGAGGTAGCGGAAATTTGTTTATGTTCAAAATAGTCGCACATGACATAAGGTGTAATCCGTCATTGTAGATACATACATAAATAAATAATTTATATATTTATTTATTTTATTCAATATACCCAACAGTCACATAAATAGTTCTGACCCTACATTAAGATACGAGTCTTGTGTCGTGAGTATCAGAAGCTACGAGAGACTTTTCGGTCTCACAAGCACCCAGACCCCAAACAAATACTTGTGGTTCACACAAACATTTGTCTTGGTGCGGGGATCGAACCCGCGGTCTCTCGTTTCGCAAGCTGGTATCTAGCCAACTGCGCCACGGGGCTGTCAATACATGCACGTATGTATGTATGGCAAATGTATATTTGCCTGACCCGGAAATCTAAGCCGGGAAGTACTGACGTCAGTTAGAGGAAAAGAAAGCGAAAATAGCCACATAGAGGCTACTCGCTGTTCGTAATATGACATTGACAATTTCTCTACAATTCATGTCTTTCTGAACTAAATTAACAACCGGTATAATGATTGGAAATTGAAAGTGGGCCGGCCATATCTGCCGACAGTCTGGCGGCCGTTGGAACAGACAGGTGTTGGAGTGGAGACCGCGCTTATCAGTGCGTCCTACCCGTAATGACATACGGAGCCGAAACGTGTCCACTCATTAATCCATAAATTTAATGCCACTCAGCGTGCCATGGAGCGGGCAATGCTTGGAGTTTCTCTGGTGGATAGAATTCGTAATAAATTCATCCGCCAGAGAACCGGAGTCATTGACATTGCCCGCAGGATTAGCACGTTAAAGTGGAAGTGGGCCGGCCATGTCTGCCGACGGACGGACGGCCGTTGGAGCAGACAAGTGTTGGAGTGGAGACCGTGCTTAGGCAGACGTAGTGTGAGACGTCCTGCAGCACGATGGTCCGACGACTTGAGAAAGGTGGCGGGTAACGGACGGATGAGGGCTACTCAAGTCCGGGATGGTTGGCGCTTTCTTGGGGAGGCCTACGTTCAGCAGTGGACGGCGATAGGCTGAGTATATAAAATGATTAATGAATTACTGTTTTTTCTCCTTGGCATTTACATCTACGTATTAAAGAAAGAAGATTAGGTTGCGTAAATTTTTGAGATTTTTTTTACCTTTTGTTTTTTTTTTAACTTGTTAAAGACACTTACAAAGGACAGTGAAATAAAAAGCAGTGATGGCCTCGAGGTTTAGGCGCGCGGTCGAGAATTTCGCCGGTCGCAGGTTCAAACCCCAGGCACACACCTCTGACTTTTCGAAGTTATGTGTGTATTCACAATGAATTATCACTTGCTTAATCGGTGAAGGAAAACACTGTGATAAAACCTGCACACCTAAAAAAATATTCTTAGGTGTGTAGTCCGCCAACCCGCACTAGGCCAGCGTGGTGGACTAAGGCCTTAACCCTCCAGTTGTAGAGGAGGCTCGTGCCCAGCAGTGGGACGTATTTGGGCTGATGATGACAAAGGATAGTATCTATGTCTATTATAATTTGGATCACCGCTATTTCCGTCACCATAGTCTAGGCCTTACAGTTTACGATTCATAACCTTATGTACTTAACAAGAAGCGTACGGATGAAGTAAACCTTATTTCTCGTTAATATCACCTTCATTGATAAGCACTAGGCTGAAGCTATAAAATTTCGTACTCTGAATAACAGACTTGCAGGACAGTAAAGAAAAAAATTAGGCCATAACTGCAAAACTTTTTTAATCGATACCTTTTGGAAAAAAAATTGCTATCATTAAAAAATAAAAACATACTTTTGGCACCAATTATAATTAAATTGAATATGTTGTTCTGATACGCCCGATACAAGACTTGTATCTTAGTGTGGGGTCAGAGCTAAGTTTGTGACTGTTGGGTGTATTTATTAAAAAGTAAACGGCCTTATTTATGAACGGTAGTTAATTTAACCACTAATTAAATACGTTTAGTCTCGTTTACTTTAACGTCACTCATTAAATAGAGTAACATAAAGCATTTAGTTGTAATAAAATTTACTAACGTTTAAAAACAGGACTTTATAGTCTAAAAATGTCCCAAGGATTCGTGAAATGTTCCAATAATAATTTATCCCCTATTATTATTAGATATATTTATACAGACTGCCTCGTAGTCTCGCGGTACAAATATGTGCCGTACAATCACGAGGTCCCGGGTACGAATCCCGGGTTGGGCAAAGTGTTTTTCTATTAGGAATATGTCGGTAACAACACGGAGTCAGGAATTGTGCCCAAAAAACGGCAATAGGCTCGCCGCCTATTACGTGGGACTGATATATAAATGGTGAAATGTGAGTGCATGTACCTCTGCCTACCCCTTCGAGGAATACAGGCGGGAGATTATGTATTTATATTTATACAGAGTGTAAAAAGACAATCTTTAGGGTCATTACAAATAATCATCATTCACTTGCCCTGTTCCCAATTTTATTTGGGGTCGGCGCAGTATGTTTTATCCTTCCAAACATCCCTATCAGCCGTCATGTCTTCAGTCACCCCTTTTTCTTTCATATCTTCTCTCACGCACTCCATCCATCTTTTCTTTGGCCTTCCTCTGTTTGTCCATCCTTCGACTTTCATACTCATTACTTTTTTACCAATATATGTTTCGTCCCTTCTCATAATATGACCATACCACGACAGACGGTTTCCTTTCAGCTTATCTATCACAGGAGCCACTTTCAAACTTCCTCTAACGTATTCATTCCGGGTCATTACAAATAAGTTGACGTTAAAAAAAATCCCGTTAAAAATGACGTTTTCCTTAACATTATAAGTATGAAATGTGAAGATTAGGAAATCTTTTTTTTTTGTCGGGATTTGTTTTAGCGTCAATGTGTTTGTGTTCACCGTAAGTATTACCTGTCTTAGTATTCGATCCGGTCTTTTTACACCCTGTATATGTATGCGTTATGCGTATTATGTTGTTTTTTTTTCTTATATTTTTATGGAAATTGAAAGGAAACCTTAGGCTGTTACCAATGAGGTCGGTACGCCACACATCCAGAAGGATTTATCGAGTAATGGAAGCTTAAGTTATGCCTACCTTCACGGAGGTATTGTTAAGTGGCAGTTGTTGGCCGGTTTCTCTGAGTTCCGCACGATTTGTGCTTTTTCTTTTTTACTTGAGGGTAAGCTCGTGTTTTTCCTTATGAAGGTGACCTAAATATCGCGTGCTTTAACGTTGAAATTCATTGAAATTTCTTAGGTGTAAAAGCCGCCAACCCGCACTAGGCCAGCGTGGTGGACTAAAGACGCCTCTGATTTTGAGAGGAGGTTTGCAAGGGCACATAGATGGACTGATGATGATGATGATTGATAGACAGCCTCTGCTCGTGCACAGCCTCCTTTGCTTTTGGTAGGGCGATGACGTCACTAGTTGTACAATCAGTTGATGAAGTGATGCGCTAGCCAGGCCCGCTGTCACTACTCTTCACTATTAATTTTATTTACTTTTATATATTAATTTTATGTCACCCGCATACAGAATAAAAAGCGCCTATTCCAATGCAATAAGCAATATTGACAAACAAAGTTTTGATATTTCCTTTCCACTGAATATCTTCTAAACTCTAAAGTATAAATGCGACGATACTCAATAAATGTCTGAAATTTCTTCGCATAATTCAGGTTTAATTCTGTGCCGAAGTAGTCGAAATTTCAAGTCATAAAGTATATTATTTATTTGTACTGAATAAATACTGACAGTAAAGTTAATGAACAGTAGGGAATATGAGATAAAATATTAGAAGAACTGCATCATATTTAGGATAGTGCAGGTAGCTCGGAATACTTCGATATCTAAATTAATATAAACTCCATCAATGTTTTATGCCGTAAATATAACGTCATACGACATATGAAGCCATCGAGTATTGAAAATAGGACACCTTCATAATATTTCGGCAGCCAGCCTCAAGGAAGTGTGATGCCTTTTTAAAAACTTTTTCGGTGCGAATGCAACTAGGAATACATTTACTGTAATACATTAAATCTTCTTTGTAATTATTTTAACTTTTATGTGGCATGGTTAGCTCATGATGTTGTGACTTTTTTATAGACAAAAAAGATGTGACGTCGAATTTTAGGTTAAGATGGTATGTTGTTAATTTGGAATACAACACCTTCTCATATTTCTCCGGTGCCTAATTACTTAATAATTAGATGTTATTTGAGTCTATTTAAAAATACTCTGATTACCTAAATAACTAGATTAAATAAAAGATAATAAATCTATTAGTTTCTAAAAAAAAGTATGTATGTATGTATATTTAAAAAAAAAACAATAATGCACAAGACCCTCCGACAAATAAATAATCATCATCCCATACAACTGTTGAGTATGGGACATCTCTACGCTTGATAGGGTTAGATCTTAGTCTACCAAACGAGCCTAAGTCGCTTCTAAATTTAAATTCAAAAGTATCTTGTAAAATTTAAAAACAAAACCTTGATACTTGATCTGGGCAGTTCCCAAAAATAAAATGCTATTTCTGTCGAAACAAAAATAATTTTCTAAGCAAATGATATACGTTGATGACATTATTATAATAATATAATATAAAATTTTATAAGAGGTCGTATGAAATTATTAATCGGAGCCAACCCTATTAGAATTTGGCGACCGTAGCATACTGAACATACCATTATAGGGCAGCGGTTATTGTCTCTGAAGCCTCGTTAGGTCACTGACCTGAATAATTTTGGAACGGGTGGAATATTATACTCCATTATACTGTTGGGCCGTCATTGTTTTAATATCTTAATTAACAGATACGCTTTGTATTTTAGGAAATTAGATATTACATTTACTTAAGTGCTTCGAGTAAATGTTTTGGAAATGGAAAGGTGTCATGCTTTTGTATGTTTCGTTCAAATATCTTGATATTACAATTACGTCAATCAAGAATGCATTTTTTTATAGTTTTTCTTTTGTTGAAATGATGTTTTTTTAGTTCATTTTTCAATAAACTTGGTATCAGAACTACGTATGTGAATTTTGGGTTTATTTATTGTAATTTATAGTTATTAAGCTATAAATATTTTGAGTGGTACGCAAACTACTTCACATTAGCAGCTTTCAGTAAAAATAATAGCAAATAGTTTTGTGTATTATTTACCTAAACATGATTTGAAAGTATATTAATAAATAAAATGATTTATGTTAGTTTATAATTATTTATCGTGGGGTCAGGATAGTCTCATTGTAAATGAGAAAATACTTTTGGTAAATAAAGATTTCAAGGGTAAAATATTATATTACTTATATGCTCAGCCTATCGCCGTCCACTGCTGAACGTAGGCCTCCCCAAGAAAGCGCCAACCATCCCAGTCTTGAGCAGCCCTCATATATCCGTTACCCGCCACCATTCTCAAGTCGTCGGACCATCGTGCTGCAGGTCGTCCTACACTACGTTTGCCTAAGCGCGGTCTCCACTCCAACACTTGTCTGCTCCATCGGCCGTCGGACCGTCGCGTCGGCAGACAAAAGAAAGTAAAAGATTATTATATTAAATTTTGTAAGGCAAGCTAGTTTTTTGGATTTCTATGGAAGTACCGCCAATGCTCCAAAGGTCCTAGAAATTTTTATATTTATTGTATTGTGAAAGCTTAAATCTTTACTTTCACACTTATATTATTAGCAGTTGCACGCCGTCCTAATGTAATTTAGGACGCTTTAAGACGCTGCCAAAAAAGAGTATGACAAAACATAATGTGTTTAGACGCAACGAATTCTCCACTAGAAAATAAATAATAAATAAATACACCCAACAGTCACATACATAGTTCTGATCCCACACTAAGATACAAGTCTTGTGTCGTGGGTATCAGAAACTACGAGAGACTTTTCGGTCTCACAAATTTTGTGGATCACACAAACATTAGTCTCGGTGCGGGGATCGAACCCGCGGCCTCTCGTTTCGCAAGCTGGTGTCTAGCCAACTGCGCCACGGGGCTGTCAATTAATTCTATCCCCAAAAACTCTCTCAGATAACTAGGCAACTTCATTAAATTCCGCCGTCCAAGCTCTAGGCCTTGTCTGGCAACCTGCCAGTAGGCAATCGATAACCATTTTGACAAATGGTTGTACACATCAATTACTTTCACCCGGGCTAGGGTTGCCAGAGAATTGATAAAGCCGTGATGTATAGGCGCAGATATCTTCAATAATAACTATAAAATTATTTATTCATGTCATACTGTCTCAGATTTTGTCGACGTCGTCTTCAGAGTTCAGAGAGAAATGAGATATGTATGTGTGAATATATGATAAACTAGCTGAGGGGCCTGGCACCATCCGGGCGCAGTTTTGAATTCATTCGTCATCATCATCAGCCCATATACGTCCCACTGCTGGGCACGGGCCTCCTCTGCAACTTTGAGGGTTAAGCCCATAGTGCACCACGCTGGCCCAGTGCGGGTTGGCGGACTACACACTTAAGAAATTCCTAATAACTTTTAGGTGTGCAGGTTTCCTCACTGTATTTTCCTTCACCGTTAAAGTACGTGATAATTCATTGTGATTACACATAACTTCGAAAAGTCAGAGGTGTGTGCCTGGGTTTTGAACCCGCGACCATCGAGATTATCGACCGCGTCCCTAAAACTCGAGGCCATCACGACTTGGTGAATGAATAAATTAGTATGGTTACGACTCCTCAATCCAAAAGTGGGTTCCAAACTTTTTTAAGTATAGAAAGTATATCGTTACTTAATCCCTTTTTTATTCAAATTTTAAATTATGTTTCAAATACCAATTCATTCATTCTCTTTCGTGTATAAAATATACGAATTCGCATATAATCTATTGCCTTCATAAAATTTTCCTAAATATTCTTCTGTTACTACAACGAAATTCTACAAACTCATAATTTTGAGATTTGTGTCGCGACACAAACAGAATGGACGGCAAATCTACGCTTAGTTGAAGTGCGAATATTTTTCATGTAAAATTTTAGGTTCGCCCTAAATAAATGAACAAAATAAATGGTTATCAAAAAATCAAGTGTAATTTTTGAATTATATACATTAGAATGATAAATATTCTTTCTATTATAATATTGACTGCCTCGTGGTCTCGCGGTACAAGTATGTGCCGTACGATCTAGGGGTCCTGGGTTCGATTCCCGGGTCGGGCAAAGTGTTATTGGGTTTTTCCATTAGGAAGTTCTCGGTAACAGCACGGAGTCTGGAAATGTGCCCGAAAGACGGCAATAGGCTCACCCCCTATTACGTGGGACTGATGCATGCTTGGTGAAATGTGAGTGCAGAAATGCACCTCTGCCTACCCCTTCGGGGAATACAGGCGTGAGTTTATGTATGTATTATAATATTGTGTGCTGAAAGTTTAACATGATGAAGAATCCTAGATTTTTAATTTTTCTTGGTCTATTTATTCAGTTCAGCTTCGTCGTAAGTTGTCACTTTGCCATACCAGTATAAAAGAAGCAAAAAAGGATTCAATAATTAAAGTAGTAGACAAACTGTAATCTTAATTGTTTTACGGCGAACCAGACAGAAAAAAAATCCATCACTTACTGAAACTGCCGGGTAAACAAAAATATCATTGACAAACATTTTTATTTGTAGGAACGTACCAGAAAACTGAAGTGGAGTGTTTGTAAAAATCTACTGAGATTCAGAAAATATATGACTGGGAATAAAATGCCCCCGAGGACTTTGATCCTGTATTGACCTAAATATAGAATAAATTCACTTATTTTTTGTCTATTTTTCTTTTGGTTTGATGTTAGAATACTTATCTATAAATGTAAATATGTACATGGTTACAGAAATAAATGCTGTTTGTTTGTGTTTAAGCTTTGAAAGTTTTTTGAAACCTGTAAAATAAATACAGTTTTGAAAGTGACTATTGTATGAATAAAACTTGATTAATTTGGCTTGAGATCTAGAAGATTCAGGCTCGATTCATCAGACGAACTAGGTGATATGAGTTTGATATCATCATCACCACCAGCTAAAAGACGTCCACTGGTGGATATAGGCCTCCCCCAAAGACTTCCAAAGTGCTCTGTCGGAATATGACTGCATCCAGCGACTTTCCGCGATCTTCGTTAGATCATCAGTCCCCCTTGTGAGTGGACGTCCAATGCTGCGCTTGCCTGTACGCGACCTCCACTCGAGAACCTTGAGTGACGATTTGAGTGACGATTTGAGTGATATATGTATGTCTGATTTCATTTCTATACGAAAATTTTATTCTTCCTCAAACGCCTTCAACGTTTAGGCAAAATAAAATGGTAGTAATTAGGGTGCGAATGCCACAAAAATAAATAAACTGCCACTTTCCATTATATTCTTGACAAAATTTCCTTTTAAAGTCAACTATTCAAATATTTGCTTAATTTCAGCAAGTACATTCATAATATGTCATTAAACCATTTAAAATTCTTCAGGTAATATTTATATAACATTTTTTTTTCATTTCAATAGAGATGCTTTATGAACGAATGAATAAAATATTCCAAGTTCTTTAAACTCATTCAAACGTTGGTGTGCGAATTTACTGGAAATGCTAGTATAAGCTTGTCTTTACCTGTAAAATGCGCAAGGCGAGCTTAAAAATCATAAGCGGGTGATCAATGTACTGAGCAGGGCGGATAGTTAGATAAAATTAGAAGTAACCTAATTTGGAGTTAAAAAATAATACCATACATACATACATACATAAACTCACGCCTGTATTCCCCGAGGGGGTAGGCAGAGGTGCATTTCTGCACCCACATTTCGCCAGGTATGTATCAGTCTATTACGTGGTAATAGGGGGCGAGCCTATTGCCGCTTTTTGGGCACACTTCCAGACTCCGTGCTGCTACTGAGAATTTCCTAATGGAAAAACCCAATAACACTTTGCCTGACCCGGGAATCGAACCCAGGACCTCTAGATCGCACGGCACAAAATAATACCATAAATTAAATATACTTATTGCACCTCTGATAGGCATTGGCAAGGGAGATGAATTGCTCAGCCACGGTTTAAGGTAGCTTACGACGTCTTAGCAAAAGCCACTTAAATCATTACTGGGGTTGCTGAGCGTTCCATCAGAGTAGTTTTCTCACCGACACGATATGAGCCGCTAGACTAGTGATTTTGCCACTCTCATGGACGTTTAAGTCACAATGAGCATCTAAAGTGGGCGCGAAGGTCGTGTCCTTGAAATATTTTTTCTATATCAAGATCCTACGGGGATGTGTCGGTGAAATGAAAAATGTATGTATTTCTACATTCACGCTTACAGAAAATATGTAATAATTACATTTTTAACAATGTATGTAAGTGAAACCTTATGAGTGCATTTTTATTTTAAAAAGCCATGAAGGTTGCAGTAGCATTATATTTCTTACTAAAGAGTGAGTTTTCACTTACATTCATTGTTAAAAATTACGTCGTCATTAAATTTTAATTGTCACGTGGTCTCGCGGCACATGTATGTGCCGTGCGATCTAAATATTCAATTCCCGGAACTGGCAAACTGTTATTGGGTTTTTCTATTAGAAAATTCACAATAGTACTACAGAGTCTGGTATAATACCCGAAAAAGGACAATAGGCTGCACCTCTGCCTATCTTTTCGAGGAATACATGAGTAAGGTTATACATATGTGTATGTTAAACTTAAATCGAAAATTATTCCTGAATTATGCCATCAAAAATAAAAATCGCTATTTCTTCATTCCTTAAGCCTCTCCCTAGTAGTGAAAGGAGTACATTTTACAGTAATTAAGATATTACACAGGCGAGTGTTTTAAGCTGTTTGAAGCATTCATTTAAAAGCGTAAAAGCCTAGAATTTTCAGGTTGAGCTCCGCAACAGAAGCCGTGGTTTGTTTACCCCAAAGCATTAGATCCTCTCAACTTTGTTTTATTTCAAAGATATAAGCGATGTTTACTAATATTTCCTAAGGAGGGTGCGATAAACTTTACGTTTGTATTTAGCAGAAAAAATCTTGCATTTTTATACCTGCTTTATTTATTTTTTAGATTAGAATAGAAAACTTTTTTTGCACATACAGGAATAACCATAAATGGATTTGTAAACAAAAAGTGTAGGTATTAGGCGGTGTTATCGCTAAAAGCGATCTCTTCCAGACAACGTATGAATGGAATTGTAAGAAGGCAAAGTAATATATAGGGGTACAAAAATTAATGACATTAATTAGTACCTACTTCATCATCATCGGCCCATATACGTCCCACTGCTGGGCACGGGCCTCCTCTACAACTGAGAGAGGGTTTAGACCTTAGTCCACCACGCTGGCCTAGTGCGGGTTGGCGGACTACACACCTAAGAAATTCCTAAGAACTTTTTTATGTGTGCAGGCTTCATCACGATGTTTTCCTTCACCGTTAAAGTACGTACCTACTTATTATTGAATATTGGACCAATAAAAATACTTTACTAGATTTTTTCTATAGGTAGGAATTTTTATCCGTAGGTATGTAGTATAAAGACGAATTGACCATAACTCTGTTCATTGTGACTCATGTAAATGTATCGCGTAATAATACAATCCTGTGTAATTCTATAATTAAATATTTGTGTAAAGCTGAAGAGTTTGTTTGTTTGGTTTAACGCGCTAATCTCAGACACTACTGGTTCTATTTGAAAAAATAAACATCTTTTGAATAGTCCATTTATCGAGGAAGATTATATATCATCACTAGTGGCGGTACTTCCATAGAAGCCCAAAAGCTCAGCTTACCTTACAAAATTACAAGTAATAATTAGCTTTAAGCAGTGATGGCCTCGAGGTTTAGGCGCGCGGTCGAGAATCTCGACGGTCGCAGGTTCAAACCCCAGGCACACACCTCTGACTTTTCGAAGTTATGTGTGTATTCACAATGAATTATCACTTGCTTTAACGGTGAAGGAAAACATCGTGATGAAACCGGCACATCTAAAAAAAAAAAAGTTCTTAGGAATTTCTTAGGTGTGTACTCCGCCAACCCGCACTAGGCCATGCAGCGTGGTGGACTAAGGCCTAAACCCTCTCAATTGTAGAGGAGGCCCGTGCCCAGCAGTGGGACGTATTTGGGCTGATGATGATGATGATGAATTAGCTTTAAATCTTTATTTCATCATCATTCTTTTGCCCTGTTCCCAACTTTTATTTGAGGTTGGCGGAGTATGTTTTATCCTTCCGAACATCCCTATCAGCCGTCATGTCTTCAGTCACACCTTTTTCTTTCATATCTTCTCTCACGCCCTCCATCCAGCTTTAAATCTTTATTTCACAAAAGCAAATTAATATATAAATCAAAATATACAGACTCCACAATAAACAATATTAAACCAGACATTAACAATTAGCGTGTAACGCTTTTTATGATGATTAATGATGATTCATCACGGTACGACCAATAGGAGCGGAATGATCCTTTTGAAATCTAAAGTTTCACATTAGCATTTGCGGGCAATAGCTGGGCAAATAAAAAGCTGGCACACTACTATCAACTAGTAAGATTTTGGTAATTGTTTCTCGTACATCGATCCTTTATTTGGATTACTATCTAGGTCACTTTCCTGAGTATAAAAATCACTTGGTAAAAAATATGCCCTAAAAAGATTACTTAGTTGGCAAACATCACGAGTTAGTTCTCAGAGGATTTCTGTCTAAGCGTTTGAAGGTGGTTGTTGATTTAGAGTATGGCATTTTCCCCTGTGTCAATAAAAAGGCTATTAGAAGGAATCCCGAGAATATTTTACTACAGTCAATCCTTTACTTAAAAATCTGGTACGTTGAACTTACTATACCTATTAGATCAAAGGAATATTTGTTTACCAATATCATTCTATCAATGCCAAATGTTTTGACGATTTACTTTATATTCAAAGTACAAGATTTTGATACATGAACTCATTTGAATATTAGTAATACGTTATTGTAAACATTTTAACGGTGAAAGAAATTGAGTGAAGATCTTTACATTTAGTGCAGCTTCGAGAAATTACGTGGGACTGATACCTTGCGAAATGTGGGTGCAAAAATGCTCCTTCGTCTACCCTTTCGGAGAGTACAGGCGTAAGATAATTATGTATACAGGATGTATTGAGACCGTGATCAGAAATTAAGACAGAAAAATAAAAAACAATACGTTTTCCTAACAACCACATACGTTTTATACCTATGGTTGTTAGTATTTTTTTTTGTCGGTATTTTCTTTATCGCCAGGGGGTTTACCTTAGTTATTGTAAAACAAGACCACTAGCGTCCACGCAATACCCTTTTTTTGTAATCGACAAACATTTATTTCAGGTCTGGGTATTTGTGAGTGATAAGACCCTTGAAATGAAATGAAATGAAATGAAATTGCTTTATTTGGTGACGTAGGCAATCAAATAGCACTCATGACAAGTCAATACAGTAAAGAAAAATCTTTTATTATTACATTATAATTCAACTATGGTTCATTTTATATAATTCGTACAAAAATATTTACGGTTTTTTTATAATTTATTTTTAGTTTTCATCAGGAAATACATAATATCTTATTATTATTTTAAAGTAAATAACGAGATGGACCCTGTGTATTTCCGAAACGTCACGTATTCTTTTAATGCTACCACCGGATCCAAACGCGACGCTGACTGAGAAGACCCGGCGAAACAAACTCAGCGGGCTCACTTTACTACTGGAATTTACGCGGCGCGACCCACACCTGAGTAGATCCAGCGAGTCCAACTCAGTGGGCATGTATTTGGTCCAGTAAGGATAACATAATTATATTATATGACCTGCCAAATGAAAATTGCCTTCTTATTATTTATTTGCTCGAATTATTTACTCGATCGGTCGTCATTTTATTTTTATTTTATTTATTTTGTGCACATTTTATATTAGATATCAATTTGTATTTGATGTTTTTATAATGGTTTAAGTTACACTTGGAGCTTTGGGTTAATTTATATTTATTTATGTAGTTACTGATATCTATACCTACGACACAAAACCAGTATGCCCTAATTAAGACATTGTGACTGTTTGATGTGCTTTTGTCAAACTGTGTAACTGTAGGTATGTATTGCAATAGAGAAGATTCCTAGATGAGGTATTCGGGCAGATACAGCACAGTATAAATTAAACATTCCTGAAACAATTTCTTTTAATATCCTTACTTTGCACATTACAACGGGACAAAAGTTTTCAATCCTTACGCGGACCATTAGCGAGTAATTATCCCGGAACAAAATCGTTAGTTACAACTCATTAAGTTGGAAGAAAGTTGCGTCGAGTTAAACTGTACAAGTTTCCTAAAGTTATTTGCTTAAATTAAGTTTTGAGTTGCATTTGTCGTAAATAGATTGTGCAAGAACACATGTGCTGGGAGAAATTAACGCTTTGTCCCGTCGTGAAGTAAGACCTGTTAATGTTTGAATGCGTCATACAAGGAAGTTTAATGGCGACCGTCAGCACGTTATGAAACGATAAGCTGTGGACACAGATTTTTGTTACGGGTCTGGGTGCTTATTTATTTACTAACACATTCTTGTATATATGCAAAATATTATAAAGAAACTTAGGTATTAAAAAAGAAAACAAGAGGCGGCCTTATCTCTCTAGGAAATTTCTTCCAGGCAACCTTAGGATAGATAATAAAAGAGGAAAAATAATGAGGGTAGAATAAAGTGTATAGAAAGACGTAAAAGAAAAAAAAACACAACCGAATATCACTCATACGTTCTGATACCCAAGAGACAAGATTTGTAACTTAGTATTGGGTCAGATTATGTATTTGATTTTTGTGTGTATCTATTTATTTATATGCCATTGGGAATCTTACAAGGACCTATACGGGTGAGGAGTAAAATGGGTGAGATAATCCTGGTGTAGTGAGTCTATCGAAAAAATACTGATTTTCAAAATGGGCAATACGGTTGAGCCTTACAGTTTCCTAGGGTATTTATAGTATTTGGGTATTATAGTCATCATCATCATCAGCCCATATTACTTCCCACTGTTGGACACGGGCCTCTTCTACAACTAAGAGGGTTTAGGCTTTAGTCCACCACGCTGTTCTAATGGTTGGCGGACTACACACTAAGAAATTCCTAAGAACTATTAGGTGTTCCGGTATTATCATGACGTTTTCCTTCACCGTTAAA
This sequence comes from Hemaris fuciformis, assembly GCA_907164795.1. NCBI lineage: Eukaryota > Metazoa > Arthropoda > Insecta > Lepidoptera > Sphingidae > Hemaris > Hemaris fuciformis. The sequence goes on from OU015454.1 coordinate 7,727,994, forward strand.
GTACGTGATAATTCTTTGTGAATACACACATAGCTTCGAAAAGTCAGAGGTGTGTGCCTGGGGTTTGAACCCGCGACCGTCGAGATTCTCGACCGCGTGTCTTAACCTCGAGACCATCACGACATTAATTACAATACCTGCAAAAAATCCTTTATATAATAGAAGTAACATTGGCGTAGATTAGCGATTGGAATCCGCTTTGCACGAGTGAAATTCACTTCCCTTTTACTGTTTATGCACCTACCTTTTATCTCTGCATCACCCAAAGGTTGACTGTTAGAGAATGCCTTAGGCATTAAGTCCGCCTCTATTCGCAATGTGTAAAAAGCATTAATAAATAAATAAAATTTCATAAAAAGTAGCGTTTGTCATTTTTAGTGTCCCATCTATGTTCATGACAAAAATCTTTAAAATCTGTCCATTAGTTTTTGAGCTTTTTCATAATATTCATTTATATAAACTTTATTGTACACATAACATTTTTTTTTAATGCTTAGGACTAAGTGAAAATAGGTGGCCTTATCACTGACTGCGACATCTTGCAAGTTGCAGACAACCTAATTTACAAAAAGGACATGTAAGAAGATGAAAGGGTAATCGATAGTAATTTGGTATACATACATACATACACGTACATAAACTCACGCCTGTATTCCCCGAAGGGGTAGGCAGAGGTGCATTTCTGCACCCACATTTCGCCAGGTATTTATCAGTCCCACCTAATAGGGGGCGAGCCTATTGCCGTTTTTCGGGCACATTTCCAGACTCCGTGCTGCGAGAATTTCCTAATGGAAAAATCCAATAACACTTTGCCCGACCCGGGAATCGAACCCAGGACCTCTAGATCGCACGATTTGCAGCAGTTGTAATTTGGTATATGGTGTAGTAATTGAAAAGAGCACTGACTTCCAGGAACTAACTATCGTATATTTATAAATAAACACTGATTACAGACAGAGTAGAATAATAACAACTTATGCGTTTATTCTCGACCGCGTGCCTAAACCTCGAGGCCATCACGACTTTGGCGGACTACACACCTAAAAATATCCTAACAAGTTTTTGGTGTGTAGGTTTCTTCACGATATTGCCCTTCACCATTAAAATATATTTCATTTAATGTAATTACACACTACTTCGAAAAGTCAGAGGTGTGCCTGGAGTTTGAACCCGCGACCGCCGAGATACTCGACCGCGCGACTAAACCTCGAAGCGATCACTACTTCTTAAAAGTTATATGATTTAATTCCCGGGTTATACGTAGCGTTACTGGATTTTCCCCTTCAGAAATTCTCAACAGCAGCGAGCAATAACTTCTTAGACCAGAAATTGAACCGATACAATGTTTTATATGAATTGAACGTGAGGTAAGAGATACGTTGCTATGTTTCCTGGAGTATTTATTTTATTTATTTAAAACAACGACATCACATATATTAAAATATTTTTAAATAAGTAACAATGTCTAAGGTACTACATCAAATATTCGAGTATTTACATACCATTACCCAAAATAATACGATATTTTGCACAAGTATGTGCCGTGCGATCTGGAGGTCCTGGGTTCGATTTCCGGGTCGGGCAAAGTGTTATTGGGTTTTTCCATTAGGAAATTCTCAGTAGCAGCACGGAGTCTGGAATTGTGCCCGAAAAACGGCAATAGGCTCGCCCTATATTACGTGGGACTTATACATACCGTGCGAAATTTGGGTGCAGAAATGCACCTCTGCCTACCCCTTCGGGAAATACAGGCGTGAGGTTATGTATGTATGTGTGTATACAATATTTTGGTTAATGGTATATAAATTAAATAGAAAAGTGAAGAGAAAAACGATTAATAAGAAGAAAAAATGGTATTAGATAAAGTCGATGTAGTGACCAAAATTGAGAGGGAAATGCTAAAATGGTTTAGCCACATTGAAAGGATGAATGTTTGCAGAATTACGAAAGAGATGTACTGTGCAGAAGTGATTTGTGAAGTCAGTCGAAGACGTCCTAGGCGCACCTTTTAACATATCATAGGTGATTTATTTAAAAAGAGTTACATAAAGAGTCCTCGAAACCGACGTGCATGCATGAAGAGGATAATGTCAGTTGAGGAAGCGGAAGAAGTGTGTTTTTGGCGCTCTATAGTCTCTGCCTACCCCAACGGGAGACAGACGTGAGTTTATGTCTGTATGTAGAAATGCTATTGCTATGCTATGTTTTCAATTTTCAAGCGATTATGCAAAAGTTATTGTAACATCAGAATTTGTAGATAAACATCTCTCTCGTTGGAATATTTCCGATATTTCCCCACATTTGTATCATACACAACTGATTCCACGCTCCGCGCTTTGGTCATGCAAATAATTCAAATATCTAATACATCAGCTACATCGACGTACGTGACTTGATGTTCGATGTGTTCGATCATAGCATTAATTATTCAATAGCGGTTATAACTGGCTTTACTTGTATGCGTCTGCTAAATCTATACTAATACATATGTAAGCTGAAGAGTTTGGTTGGTTTGGTTGAACGTGCTTATGTCAGGAACTATTTCAGGATAAACTACGAGGGACTTTTCTGTCTCACAAACACTCAGACCTGAAACAAATACTTGTGGATCACACAAACATTTGTCTCAGTGCGAAGATCAAATCCGTGCACGTTCGTTGCACAAACTAGTGTTTAGCCAACGCTAACGTGTATTGCTAAGCGGAAAAGACATAAGGAAGGATCGTGTAATGATAAAAATATGAAATGTATTTTTTTCTAGTACTAAGTAAGTAAAGCTTGTAAAGGAACATTACTTGTCACAGTCATTGTAAAATGGTTATTTGTTTTGTGATATATTTATGTATGTGCATAGTAGTATAGTTCATATGTATTTGTATTGTTGTTTTCTTTTTATATTATTCGTATTAAAATTGTACGTCACATATATTATTTTATAAGTAGATATTATTATTACGTACCCTCCCGCTCTGTTTTTCTTATACTTTCCAGTCCATCCTATGGTTGTCTGGAAGAAATCGCATTCAGCGATAAGACCGCCATTTGTTCCACTCTTTTTCTTACCTATTTTATTCCTTATTCATGTTTCTGTATGTGTTGTGGTGTACAATAAAGTGTGATAAATAAAATAAAAATAAATAAGTATTCTTTGTCGACGTTGCCATAAATACTTTGCAACTGAGTAGCGGAAATATGACGTAACACGGTAGATTTAAGTGAAGTTGAGGATGTAATGGTATTAGGATGCAGGCCGCTTCCGACAGAGCGCTATGGAAATATTTGGGGGAGGCCTATGTCCAGTCCCGCAGTGGACGACTTTTGGCTGATGATGATGGGGATGTAATGGAATAGTATGTGAGTGAGCGTGAGAGAGTGAGTGACAATGCAATGGAAGGTGGAGTGGGATATAAGAATGTTTAAAACTCTTCAATGAGCAAACGGCATGAGTGTGTCGACCAGCGGGTGACCATATCGTTTCTCGCTGGTCGGTATTATTTTTTTGGACTCCACTGTGCTTACCATCAGGTACAGTGGAGTCACTTTGCCGTGCCAGTATAAATAAAAAAAAATAAAAAAAATCTCCTCATAATTAGCGTCGGAAGCAGTGATGGCCTCGAGGTTTAGGCGCGCGGTCGAGAATTTCGACGGTCGCAGGTTCAAACCCCAGGCACACACCTCTGACTTTTCGAAGTTATGGGTGTATTCACAATGAATTATCACTTGCTTTAACGGTGAAGGAAAGCATCGTGATGAAACCTGCACACCTAAAAGTTCTTAGGAATTTCTTAGGTGTGTAGTCCGCCAACCCGCTCTAGGCCAGCGTGGTGGACTAAGGCCTAAACCCTCTCAGTTGTAGAGGAGGCCCGTGCCCAGCAGTGGGACGTATTTGGGCTGATGATGAATTAGCGTCGACCTCCATTAGTAAATTTTCAATGCTCTTTACTGCTATGGAGAACTTATTAACTGCCTCGCCGTCTTCAGATCAAATTATGTGCTGTGCGATCTAGAGGTCCTCTGGGTTTGATTTTCGGTTCGAGCAGATCGATTCGATGTATGTATGTACCAGTGGCGGTACTTCCATAGAAGCTCAAAAGCGTAACGCGTTAATTGTGTAATGTCTAGTTTATAGCTTTTTATTGTAGGGTCAGAATATTCTCATTTTTATGTCAAATTGCTTTTGTTAAATAAATATTTAAAGCTTAAAGATTATTATTATTCGGATTTTTTTAATGCTAGCTGGGTTTTTGGGCTTCTATTGATACTATGCATGTAACTAATGAACCCTGTGAACTATTTCCCGACATAAGGATCGAGGGTCCACATGATTGCGAACGCTAACTTAAGGCGAAAAAAAGCCAGTCGCAATGAATTTTCGAACAATATTATTCTTTATTTTTACACTGATAAATATAATTATTGGAAACGTAGGTTACATTGACCTGCGCTAATCTATTATTTGCTCAGATGCAGACGCGGTTCATGAATATTTCACAATATTTATTCAAATTTTTGAGGATTTTGGTACGATGTATTCAGACTCTGCGGTGTACTTATGTGCAGTAAATAATTCATAAGATAATGGCTAGCATCGGTAACTTTAATAAATTTAAAAAAAATCATTTTCGATACGATTTTATCGATTAAATTAAATCTTGCAATTAAATTTTTAAAAATACTGAATAACAAAATGAACTGATATTTTAAATATTTCACGCGGTACCGCAATTAAGTAAGGATAAGAAACCTAGCCAGCTAGCACATTTTTTTTTCATATTTTGTGATAGCTTGCTCGCGATTCTACCGGCGCAGACATAACAATTCGTGCAGACACGAATAATTTCATTAACGAATAACGCTGACTGTCTTCTTGGTTACGCAACGTGAACAAGCAGATTCAATCGATAATTCTCAGCTTCAAAATTGATGTCTGGCTATCATTGGTTTTTCTCGTTAAGAAATTCTTAACAATGGTTTGGGGAACTGCTCGATGAACAAAATTAGTCTTGCTTCTCATTACGTGGGATTTGAAACCATTGTTGGGGAAACGTATTCAAATTAAGACCACAAAAAAAGAAACTGCCACGTGGCCTCGCGGCACAAGTATGTGCCGTGGTTAGATTAAGGTTACATTCCCGGGTCGAGAAAAGTGTTATTTAGTTTTTCCATTAGGAAATTCTCGCTGCACGGAGTTTGGAGTTGTGCACGAAAAATAGGTTCGCCCCTAACTACGTGGGTATGATACATACCTGGCGGAATGTGGGAGCAGAAACGTACAAATGGGTATAAAGGCGTGAGGTTATGTATGTTTGACGAAAACAAAAATGTGTTAATACCGAAAACATACATACATACATACATAAACTCACGCCTGTATTCCCCGAAGGGGTAGGCAGAGGTGCATTTCTGCACCCACATTTTGCCAGGGATGTATCAGTCCCACGTAATAGGGTGCGAGCCTATTGCCGTTTTTCGGGCGCATTTCCAGACTCCGTGCTGTTACTGAGAATTTCCTAATGGAAAAACCCAATAACACTTTGCCCGACCCGGGAATCGAACCCAGGACCTCTAGATCGCACGGCACATACTTGTACCGCGAGACCACGAGGCAGTGAACCGAAAACAGTGAACTTACATACAAATCACTTCCTAATAAACCAACATCAACATAAAATTTCCGGTACAAAAGTAGGATGTAACCGTCTCCACTGTCCCAGTTATCTTAGTACCACAATTCATAAAAATCGCTTCAGCGGTTTATTCGTGGAAGCGTAACAAAGACTCACTTTTGCATACATTACAGAGATACCATTACTGTAAATTTTAGCTACCGCACCAGCGAGGCAATGTATCGCTCGCTGATCTACGACGGTCGCAGCGCCCTCTAGAGCTCATAGTTTGGTGGACTGAACATCTTTTATGTCGTGGGGTAGCAGTTGCTGCCTGAGCTAAATATTTAGAAATAGAACTCATTCTTGTTCTATTTGACCATAGTCACTCCTGATGATATTATATTAGGGTGTGTAAGTATACTTGTGAAGTATACTTACGCACTAGTATACTATATAAGTGAATCGTGATGGCCTCGAGGTTTAGGCACGCGGTCGAGAATCTCGACGGTCGCGGGTTCAAACCCCAGTCACACACCTCTGACTTTTCGAAGTTACGTGTGTATTCACAAAGGATTATCACGTACTTTAACGGTGAAGGAAAACATCGTGATGAAACCTGCACATCTAAAAGTTCTTATGAATTTATTAGGTGTGTAGTCCGCCAACCCGCACTAGGCCAGCGTCGTGGACAAAGGCCTAAACCCTCTCAATTGTAGAAGAGGCCCGTGCCCAGCAGTGGGACGTATTTGGGCTGATGATGATGATGAACAAAATTTTTGTAATTATGTTTGTTTAAACAAATATAGGCTATATAAATAAAATAATGAATACACGGATCTGTCATAAACATAGTTCGGACCCCCTGGAAGATACAAATCTTATGTTGTGGGTATCAAAAAATACGAGAGACTTTTCGGTCTCACAAACATCCAGACCCTAAACAAATATTTTAGTATGAGACTTGTTCTTTTAAAAATTTGTGTCTGGATTCAAATGGAGATGGATATGGCAGGCCCAGCAGTGGGACGTATATGGGCTGATGATGAAGTATACTTTGTCTTCTGATTTATGTTATATGCCCATACTGTTGAGAAAAAATTCGCTGCAACTGTAAGGAATTAAAAGTAAGAATTAACTTGATTATTAAATATATATTTATTTTCTAGGAATTGAAAGAAGTTAAATGAGAAGTTTGAGTAAACAATGAAAATCGATTTCACATAATACATAACCTCACACCTGTATTCCCCGAAGGGGTAGGCAGAGGTGCAAGATTTTGTCAATTCTAGCCAGTAGTTTATGATATTTATGTTTAATTAAACAAAGAAACTCTTCAGGTTTATAATATTATTAAGTATAGATTCAAATTGTCTTTGACAAGGTAAAACCTTATCAAATATTGAATTTTCGGGGTAACACAACACGAAAAACAACACAACATCAAGACAAGATTTTTGAAATCTTAAAAGTTATACTCTTAATTCTTATCAACGAGTTATCGCTTTAGGGGAGCGGCTAAGAAATTAAGATAAATATTTATTATTTTATTTTTTAAGACAAATATCAACAAGGAACACATTATCAGAATTTAACGAAGTCCTTTAATGTTTGCTCCTGAGTCAGTGACTTTACGTTATTTTCGTTCAGAACACTTTGTTCTTGAAAGGGTTTTACCGTAAGGCAAATATTTGCAACTTATGCAAACATTTTTTCTTTGCGTTTGACATGATAGTCATCATTCATTTATCACCTGATTACTCACCACCTGTGCAGTGAAGGATTTTTGATAGTCACTTAGCCACTACTTCGTAAAAAAAAATTTAACGAGAGGAAATCACCTTAAGCTCCCCTTTCGGTTCCTCGGGAGAGGCCAGTAAGGGTATGTCGGGGTATTTGTCCTTCCAACTCGGCGCACGGAACAATTGTCCGTTTACCAGAGTTGGGTCCCTCGCCCAGCCAACCCTGGGAGCCACTACTTCATCTGCCCGTTTCAATTTCAAAGGCATGCATGCCAGTGGCGGTACTTCCATAGAAGCCCAAAAGCCCAGTTTGCCTTTAAAATTCCAAATAATAATTTTTAAGCTTGAAATCTTTATTTATCTAGAGCAATTTGTTAAATAAAGACCCAATTATAAACAACTATAAACTAGTCATTACACAATTAACGTTTAATGCTTTTGGGCTATAAGTCCCGCCACTGATGCATACATACTTACATAACCTCACGCCTGTATCACCAAATGTAGAGTGTGTATTCTTCCCAACTGTGTTTTCGTCCCATGTAATAGGGGGCGAGCCTATTGCCGTTTTCTGGCCCGATTCCCGACGCTATGCTGCTACTGAAAATTTTCCAAGGAAAACTCAATAATACTTTGCCCGCTCTGCGACCCCAGGCTAGATTATACGACAAATAGTTGTATCGAAAGTAGACGAAATCGCCTCGGCCGTCTCAGAGTTTTAGGGGGCGCAGTAGCACCCCCACTAGCTTGATTCGGGCGCCCCGGTTGTGTATGGGCGCCCGCGACGAACACAGGCCACAGTGCCATCAACCCACTTGGGGTCACTTTCAGCGACCCCATAATTACGATGGCCTGCTCAACTTAAAAATTATGATTATAAGAACACGGGGATTGGTATACTATTTAATCCAAAGCTTGATGGTGCGATAGAAAAATCCACAATTTAAGTATAGGTAAACAACTTATTTTAGTTACATATTTTTTTTATTAAATCAGTAATAATACTTTATTCAGTCTTTTTTAATCAGTGGTTGAATAGATAGATTTTTCTAAAACATATCTAATGACTTCTAAGTCAGTTATGTTAATTTGTGTTGTTGATCCTGATCCAATAAAGTAACATTTGTGAAGCCGAAAAAGTAAAAGAAATTTATGGAATTGAATTTAAAATAGTGGCTCTAGTTCTTGCTTAATTGATTTGAGTATTGAAACGTCTTTTGAAAATATTTTTACGGCATAAAATTAATCATATTATGCTACTGGTTTAACAAATTATTGAAAAATACAATTTGTTCGTTACTAAATTTGAACAGCTGCGGTGATTTCCATTATTACAAATAACCACATATACGAAATGTAAATATTGCCTGCTGTGTTAATAGACAACATTAGCAAATTGTTCATTAATTTTTAATCAAGCGTCTGTAGATACGGCCACCATACGCATCTTCGTTAATATTAAAAATGTTAAATTTTAAGATGTTTAAACTATTGGTATTATTAACAATAAGTTGTTCAAAATTTTCTGAAGCAGCGAGGATCTTAGCTGTTTTCCCAGCACCTTCACTGAGCCATCAATTGTTCTTTCGTCCATTCACTGAAGAACTACTGAAAAGAGGACACGAGGTGGTTGTTATAACAACGGATCCAGCTTACATCAACACTGAACCACCAACCAACTTGAGGGAAATTGACGTCCACAATGCTTCGTACCCAATTTACCGAGCGGTCTTCTGTAGGAATTTAAAAGGAAATAACGATATGCACATGCAATTCCGAACTATGTTGGACGCTTTAACTGAGGTATTCGAATCAGAGTACACTAGCGAGCCGATGCAGAAATTCCTCAAGGAAGACCAAAAATTCGATTTAGTCATCTCCGAAGCATATTATAGGATCGCTGTAGTGTTTGGGCGTATTTTTAACGCCCCATTAATGCTATTGAGTTCTTTTGGAATGTTCCTCACTGGTGGCGAAATTACAGGATCTCCCGTGCATCCTTTATATCCAAATATTGTAAGGCAAAGAGTTGTCAATTTAACATTTTGGGAGCAGATGAGAGAATTGTATAATGATTATTGGACTCATAGTCGTGTGTATGAACATGAAGATGTCGAGAATAAATTGTTGAAGAAATTAGTGCCGAACGCTCCAACGATGTGGGATGCTTTTAATAATGTTCAAATGGTGATGCTGAACGCATATCCTCCATGGGACTGGAATAGGCCCGTCCCTCCTGGTGTTGTTTTTCTTGGACCGCACATTCAGAATACTAAAAAACATTTGCCAGAGGTAAGTTACTTTGTTTCAATCTACATACATAACTTCACGCCTGTATTCTTCGAGGGGGTAGCAGAGGAGTATTTCTGCATCCACATTTCGCCAGGTGTGTACCAGTCCTGCCCTGTGGCAAGGGGGCGTTAGAATCCCACCATGGTATCCCCTGCCTGTCGTAAAAGGCGACTCAAAGGGGCCTTGGGGTCGCTGGGCGCGCTGCGGGGGCGGCGCGTCCTCACTGAAAGTGACCCCGAGAGGGGCGGCGGCACTGTGGCCTGTGTACGTCGCGGGCGTCCATCCACATTTACAAACTCCGTGCTGCCACTGAGAATATCCTAATGGAAAACCTAAAAACTCATTGCCTGACTCGGGAATCGAGCCCGGGACCTCGTGACTGCACGGTACATACTTGTGCAGGAAGACCTAAAGGCAGTTTATTTTGCAGCGTTACATAAAAATACTATAAATTTATGGTCAAATAGTAAGAAAGTGGTGGAGCCGCAATGTAGTAGCTTGTCTTACGGTAAATTAACGTGAAGCAATGCCATCGGCAAAGGCCCAATTTTGGTGGAGGCACATGTGGTGTTTCGGAAAGTTATATAATCTACATCGATTAGCGAAGGATTATCGAAGTAGTTTCTCGCCAATTTATATGTATAGTATGTATATAAACTGTCGCCATAACACCAGATGCGGTGTTATCAATTTTCCATGCCGTTATAAATAAAATAAAATAAAATCAGTTAGTTTAAAGGAAGTCGTAAATATAATTCTACATTCCCTAGAATTTTAAGAGTTAATTCCTTATCAGTAAACAATTTTACTATTATTTATTGTGACTACCTTTAGGTTATTTTAATATATATATTTTTTTAACAAATTGAATTTAATCATTACTTGATATTTAGGCCTCGAGGTTTAGGCGCGCGGTCGAGATTTTCGGCGGTCGCAGGTTCAAACCCCAGGCATACACTACTGACTTTTCGGAGTTATGTGTGTATTCACAATGAATTATCACTTGCTTTAACGGTGAAGGAAAACATCGTGATAAAACCTGCACATAAAAAAAAAAAAGTTCTTAGGAATTTCTTAGGTGTGTAGTCCGCCAACCCGCACTAGGCCAGCGTGGTGGACTAAGGCCTAAGCACTTCTCAGTTGTAGAGGAGGCCCGTGCCCAGCAGTGGGACGTATGTGGGCTGATGATGAATTAGGTACTTGATAAGCTAAAGCTTATCTTTGACAGCCCCGTGGCGCAGGTGGTTAGTCACCAGCTTGCGAAACGAGAGGCCGCGGGTTCGATCCCCGCACCGAGACAAATGTTTGTGTGATCCACAAATATTTGTTTCGGGTCTGGGTGTTTGTTAGACCGAAAAGTCTCGCGTGGTTTCCGATACTCACGACACAGGACTTGTATTGTATCCTAGTGTAGGGTCAGAACTATGTATGTGACAATTTTTTTTTTAACAAATTGAATTTAATCATTACTTGATTGATAAGCTGAAGCTATTTTGACCTTATTTTTTTCTAGGATCTCAAAACATACTTAGATAATTCTAAAAACGGTTTCATATACATCAGTTTTGGGACAAATGTCATAGAAGCACTGTTACCGGCGCAGAGGATACAAATATTCAACAAAGTCTTCTCTGAGCTGCCCTACAATGTTGTATGGAAATGGAGTAGTAATCAGACACAGCCAACGCCTAAAAATGTAAAATTGGTGAAATGGCTGCCGCAGCCGGAGTTATTGAGTAAGTTTACACGATCATATATTTTGATTAACATTGGTTACAACAACATATCACAAAACAAACTTGGAACTGTTCGAACCATACCCAGACGAAAAAATAATATGCTGTGTAGTGTACTCAAATATTTCTTCGGATCATGATAACAAAATGACATGATGCAAAAAATAAAAATTAAAGTAAAATAGTGAATGGGGGCAATTGTTTCTTTAAAGTAATAAAACATAGATTTTTTTTTGTAAATAACAGTTCCTTTGTTTAATATAGATAGAAAAAGAAAATTTATGTAATCACACCATATTAAGCTATGACTTCGTGTTACTAAATCTGCTATAATTAAGCAATAGACTAAGTTTATAGCTACCAAAATCGCAAAAATAATTTCTGGTGACGAATCAGAAATGGTAGTAGAAAAGTATGATGATGCAGAATATCCCACGAGAGTCTATTAAAGTTTTTTTTTTTTAATTTGATGCTCAAATAATGGCCAATACATCTCCGATATAAAAGAAGACAGCAATAACTTTGTTGATTTCCTTTCAGAACATCCTAACATCAAATTATTTATTACACACGGAGGCCTCCATTCAACATACGAAGCGATAGACGCAGAAGTACCAATGATCGGAATGCCCATGTCTTTAGACCAATGGTTCCAAACAGAGCATTACGGTCACAATGGAATAGGAATTCGGTTGCTGTTCGAAAGCATCACTGAAGAGCTTCTGAAGAAGACCATTCAAGAAGTCATTGAGAATGACAGGTCAGTAGTCTAGGCTAAGAAAGCTAACGATGAAATCGATTGTTGAGCGTATGAACAGTATATCACTAGAGTCAAAGTTAATTCATTAGCATATTTACACTTACACTCGTATGTATCCGAGAAGTACTAGGAAGGGGTTATTTTACGCCTATTTTTTTCCATCTGATATTTGTTCCACGTAGTAAGGGCCAGGTAATTACCGACCGCCCGATGGTCATCGAAACATCGAAATCTTTGCTGCCACTGAGAATTATCCAATTCCTAATTAGATAACCCCCATTAAGACTGTCAGACCTGAATATACACATACGCACTCGATTATAACTGTGCATATTTACTTAACATTAAAAATCAAAGGATATCGCATCGACTATATTATCTTAGATAATATCTGTCAAGTTTTTACACTTAAAGATAATTATTTCATATTTATTTCATCACAAAATTCTTGATACTGTTGAAATTATTAGTTTCGATGACATAAATAAAGATTATAATGATTAATCCATGAGATAAAACACAATGAAGTTAAAAACAATCAATGTTAATATTTTTATCAGTAGTTATGGCCTCGGAGTTTAGGCGCGCGGTCGAGAATCTCGGCGGTCGCAGGTTCAACCCCCTGGCTCTGACCTCACCTCTGACTTTTCGCAGTTATGTGTGTATTCACAATGAATCATCACGTGAAGGAAAACATCGTGAGGAAACCGGCACACCTAATAGTTCTTAGGAATTTCTTAGGTGTGTAGTCCGCCAACCGGCACTAGGCCAGCGTGGTGGACTAAGGCCTAAACCCTCTCAGTAGTAGAGGAGGCCCGTGCCCAGCAGTGGGACGCATATGGGCTGATGATGATGATTTTTGTCGCCAATTAATTGGTGTTCACTGATTGTTGTCAATTACATTTACGATATTTATTTATTGTTGACTAATTCCTTAAAATAGAAAATGCACTTGGCAACTTGTAAAAAATGATTCGGTTCATAATTACCTACAACTTAATCTAGTAATTATGGAAAATTCACAATGATTTCAAGGCTTTATGCATGGTCTAAATTTGAAGAATATATTTATTTTTGAATTTAAATTAGTTTTTTATCAATTATTTATCAACGGTCCGGCTGGGTACATTGGTATTTTATCCACTATACATATACAAATCCGTTCCATTCTTTGAATCAAATTTAGACATCTTATTTTCAATACTTTTGTTCGTCAAGTAGTTTTGATATTTATCGTCAAGCGTGTAGAGTTTTCTTCTGCATGGTTCGTTTCTCATTGATACATATGTAATATCCTTTTCATTTATTCAATTATAGTTTTCTTTAAGTAAACTTTAAAATTACATTTCCAGTTATCGTCGCAGCATATCCCGATTGCGTTCATTAACGTACGATCAGCCACAAACCCCGATGGAGCGCTTCGTGTGGTGGACGGAGCACGTGCTGCGGCATCGCGGGGCCGAGCATCTACGGGCTCCAGCCGCCAACATGTACTGGGCTGAAATACTCGAGCTGGAACTAGTATTCACTGTATTGGCATCTTTACTTATATTTGTCAGCTTATCTCTGTACATTTTGACGAAAATCGCGAAGTATGCCAGGAGTTTGTTCGTCAAGTAAGAGTAAAAAATGATTGCTTAGTTGTGGTGTAAATTTTATGCTATCTTTTTTAATTATAATTGAATAAATAATATTTATACATATTATGTAAGGAAATAAATAAATAATCCTAGGACGCTAGTTGTATAACTCCTTTATTATAACATCAGCCGAAGCCATTGATGAACACTTAATTGAAATGGACAGGATTCCTTCCATAACAAAGTTATTTATTTATTCTCAGCCTATCGCCGTCCACTGCTGAACGAAAGCCTCCCCAAGTAGGCGCCAACCATCCCGGTCTTGAGCATCCCTTATCCATCCGCTACCCGCCACCTTTCTCAAGTCGTCGGACCATCGTGCTGCAGGACGTCCTACACTACGTCTACCTAAGCGTTATAACAAAGTTACATGAGAAAAATTATATTTAGTGTTGTTTGCGCAGTTCCACTTAGTATACGAGTATACTATAAAACAGCGGCTCAAACAAAGTGATGCCACAGTCTTACGAGAATCCTACATTGAACCCCTTTCCCTTTTGTTCAACCAGTGGCATTGCGAATATGAGGGTAGGATAATACAAAACATTAAAACGTCAAATGTGTCCTTGTGAATGTATTGCGTTTCGAGACCAGCTTGAGTATGTCTTGTACCAGGCGGGCACAATTGTGTCGACTCATTATAGTGGGAATAGTTTCTCGTCAGAAGACACAATTAGGTACGCCGTCACCAATAGGTAACCTTTTTGCTTTTAAAGAATAATAAAACCGGCTAAGCGCGTGCGACTGTTCCGTAATCACCCATAAGGGCACGTGGATTTAGAATTCCAAGTAAGCGCATTTTAGAAGTCGTGATGAGAATCTCGACGGTCGCGAGTTCAAACCCCAGGCATACACCTCTGACTTTTCGAAGTTATGTGTGTATTAACAATGAACTATCACGTACTTTAACGGTGAAGGAAAACATCGTGATGAAACGTGCACACCTAAAAGTTTTTAGGAATTTCTTAGGTGTGTAGTCCGCCAACCTGCACTAGGCCAGCTTGGTGGACTAAAGCCTAAACCCTCTCAGTTGTAAAGGAGGCCCGTGCCCAGAAGTGGGCCGTATATCGGCTGCTGATGATGCATTTTACAAGTTAGGTCTCTATAACTCCTGAATTAAAAATGTTGTATAAGACGTTATAGTTTCCTTCAAAGTTCATCACATGGACAACCACCATGACAAAGAGCAAATCGCTTAAGTTATAGAGGGAGGGGCATCCTATTTAATCAAAAAATGCGCTTTAAAGTTGTTGATCTCGTAAACAAATACCTAAATAAAAAAAAACGTTTATCGGTAACACGTGAGAAAAAAATCCTCACCACTTTACGTGTAAAGTTGGTAACCCCAATTTTTTTTATTTTTATTTTAGCTCTTTGTCGACGTTGTAAATATCCATGCAAAGTTTCATCTGTCTAGCACTAACCGTTTGGAAGGTAAGTCGAGGATGAACGGACGCACGGACGGACGTACATGCCAAAACTATAAGGGTTCCGAGACCCGGACTACGAAACCCTAAAAAATCAGCTACAAACGATACTTTATACAAGGCAATGTATGGCTTATACTTCATTTCTATGCATTCTAAATTCAAACTATGATCAATCGGGTCTTCAATCAATTGAAGCTATTTCGAGTGAAGAATTCTCAATAGCTCTTCCAATATTGTTGAAAATTGCCCACGAAATAAAATTGAAATGAAAACTGATTCGGATACATAGAGAGAACTGTGTTATACAATACTGCATGGAATCAATAGCGAGTGTATTGAATCGAAATTGAATAAACAATATGTTTGTTGTTTTTGTTTGCTGCTCTGACTTTAAAAACTTATTTTTGTGACATTGATTTTGATCATGGAATGAAGGTATACGATACTGACTGGAAAAAAAAATCTGACACAAGTGTGGTCCTGTCACTTTATCGTACCAGTATAAAAAATACTGTGGAACTGATACATTCCTGCCGAAATGTGAGTGCAGAAATATACCTCTGCCTACTCCTTCAAGGAAAACAAGCTTGAGGTTATGTTATATTCATCATCATCAGCCCATATACGTCCCACTGCTAGGTAAAGGCCTCCTCTAAGAGGGAAGGTACTGAACTCAAGAGGGGGCTGAGAGGGTTGAGGCCTTAGCGCACCACGCTGGCCTAGTGCGGGTTGGCGGACTACACACCTAAGAAATTCCTTAGAAATTTCATGTTATGTTATATCAGTTTAAAAAATAGTTGGCAATTATTGCTAGTTCCAACACAAACGAGCCTAAACAGTGGTTTGTACAATTTATTTTATTACACCTGCCTCGTGGTCTCGCGGTACAAGTATGTGCCGTGCGATCTAGAGGTCCTGGGTTCGATTCCCGGGTCGGGCAGTGTTATTGGGTTTTTCCATTAGGAAATTCTCAGTAACAGCACGGAGTCTGGAAATGTGCCCGAAAAACGGCAATAGGCTCGCCCCCTATTACGTGGGACTGATACATACCTGGCGAAATGTGGGTGCAGAAATGCACCTCTGCCTACCCCTTCGGGGTATACAGGCGTGAGTTTATGTATGTATTTTATTACAATAGTGTACCTAGTCGTATATTCATATACCTATATTTTAGTGTCACGTAACAGAAGTCGAGCTAATGTCACATTTCTAGATTCCTACTACAAAGAGTTTTTTTTAATGTCGTATAAAGGTTGTAATCGATGCCCTTTCCATTGACAAGCTTAATGCTCAGACTATCAATGAAGCAACCTCAATTTATCGATAAAAACATCATTAATATAGATTAACCAGATATATTACTATTGACACAGGTGCTCTTCTTTGATAAACACACAGAAATTTCAACACCGTTGTGGTAGGATTTTCGGCTTAAACTAATTGTGTTCCTGTGTTATTTCCACTTACGTTAAGTAACAATGAATGTTACGCGGCTACATTACCAGGGCGACGTGTGTTGGAAAGATAAATCTACTTAGTCCCTTCGCAATTTGTCTGATTCTGTTGTTTCTGTAAACGTGTCTTAATTAATTATATTTCTCTATACATTTTAAGAGTTTTGTTGCAGGTAAATATACAAGTTAAAGCCAAGGATACTGCAAAGTCAAGCGATATATACATACGTATCACGCTTGTATCTTTGGGGGCTAGGCGGAGGTGCATTTCAGTACCAAATGATTCACCATTTGTTTTGAAATCCATACACTAGAGAGCGAGCCTTTTTCGTTTTTCTGGCACAGCCCCGTGGCACAGTTGGCTAGACACCAGCTTGCGAAACAAGAGG
Source organism: Hemaris fuciformis (assembly GCA_907164795.1). Classification (NCBI taxonomy): domain Eukaryota; kingdom Metazoa; phylum Arthropoda; class Insecta; order Lepidoptera; family Sphingidae; genus Hemaris; species Hemaris fuciformis. Next base: position 7,745,043 of record OU015454.1, read on the forward strand.
CCGCGGGTTCGATCCCCGCACCGAGACAAATGTTTGTGTGATCCACAAATATTTGTTCGGGTCTGGGTGTTTGTGAGGCCGAAAAGTCTCTCGTAGTTTCTGATATCCACGACACAAGACTTGTATCCTAGTGTGGGGTCAGAACTGTTGCGTGTATTTATTATTATTATTCTCAGACTCGTTTTTAGTTAACGTTTAAAGTATCTCTAAAACTATCAAAATTTTAATCCAAAAGTAACCTAACCCATTGAATGAAGTTTATGCAAAATCGATTGTCCTATTTCATCTTGATTACGATCTAATAGGTTTGAAAAGGACAGAAGATCTCAGTTGAATAGCTGCTGTAAATTCTGTTAAGTAAGAGAGACCACTAGAAAATAACGACCTAGTAAATTCAGTCGGCGAATGACGTTGAGTCCTGTGACTCACGGATATAAAGAATGGCAAACAAAATACTACTACCTTTTATAACCATCAGCCCATATACGTGCCACTGCTGGGCACGGGCCTCCTCTACAACTGAGAGGGCCTAAACCCTTAGTCCACCACGCTGGCCTAGTGCGGGTTGGTGGACTACACACCTAAGAAATTCCTAAGAACTTTTAGGTGTGCAGGTTTCATCACGATGTTTTCCTTCACCGTTAAAGTACGTGATAATTTATTGTAAACTAGCTGTGCCCGCGACTTCGTCCGCGCGGAAAATTATTTTTTAATAAGAAAATTTATAAACTAAAAGTACCCTAAGTTACTTCTTATTACATCAGCTACCTGCCAATAAAAGTCCCGTCAAAAGCGGTCCAGCCATTTCAGTGATTAGCCGGAACAAACAGACAGACAGACAAAAATTGTAAAAAAAAATATTTTGGTGTATGTGTATGTACCGTATATAAATATATATTCATGTAGTAAAAAATGGTTATTTTAATATTACAAACAGACACTCAAATTTTATTTATATGTACGTAGCCTAAGTTACTCCTTATTGCATCAGCTATCTGCCAGTGAAAGTCCCGTTAAACTCGGTCCACCCGTTTCAGAGATAAGCGGGAACAAACAGACAGACAGACAGACAAAAATTATAAAAATCGTTATTTTGGTATATGTACCGTGTATACATCCATACACATTTATTAAAAAGCGGTTATTTCAATATCACAAACAGACACTCCAATTTTATTTATTTGTATAGATACACACATAACTTGGAAAATTCAGTGGTGTGTGCCTGGGTTTTGAACCCGCGACCGTCGAGATATATATAATGTCTAGTTTATAATTGTTTATTGTGGGCTCAGGATATTTTCATTTATGTCAAATTGCTTTTGTTAAATAAAGGTTTAAAGCTTAAAGATTTTCGGAATTTTGTAAGGCAAGCTGGGCTTTTGGGCTTCTATGCAAGTAGTTTCGGTGTGCAAGATTCATAACGATGTTTTTCTTCACTGTTAAAGTACGTGATAATTCGTTGTGAATACAGAGTTTGTGTGGTGAATACATGTGTCATAAGTGAGTGCCTGGGGTTTGAACCCGCGACCTCCGAGATTCTCGACCGCGTGTCTAAACCTCGAGACCATTACGAAATACTACCTTTATGTTATAAAATACGTATTTTTTTTAGGCTTTTGTTTCTAATGGTTTATTGTCATTTTTAGCCTTTTAACAAATCTCTAATGAGTTCTTAACATAAAAATGATTAATTCGGAAATCTCCAAAATTTGTTTTAGAGTTTATTCATACTCAACTATTTGAAAAACGGCAATAGGCTCGCCCTCTATTACGTGGGACTGATACATACCTGGCGAAATGTGGGTGCAGTAATGCACCTCTGCCTACCACTTCGGGGAATACAGGCGTGAGGTTATGCACATATGTATGCATTTAAATTATATACATACCAAAGTATAAATATACACCATAAATATAAAATGTAATCTTTTTGCTATTTCAATTTTCAACATTTTTTATCAATCAGAATTTTACAGTGCACCAATGCAGTTCTAGGAATTTTATTTATCGTCACAGCCAACATACTTTCATAAAATTGACATTTAATTTCATCATCATCATCATCATCAGCCCAAATATGTCCCACTGCTGGGCACGGGCCTCCTTTACGACGGAGAGGGTTTTGGCCTTAGTCCACCACGCTGGCCTAGTGCGGGTTGGCGGACTACACATCTAAGAAATTCCTAAGAACTTCTTAGGTGTGCAGGTTTTATCACGATTTAATTTACGAACCTTTAATTTTTATACATAAGAGACACTCGTTTCGCCCTCTTTGTTCAAATTTACGAGTACCTACATGTAAGAAGCTTACTGCCGTTTTTCGAAAATATTTTCAGAATCCGCGCTGTTACTGAGAATTTCCTGAGAAAAAATCCTAATAACACTTTTTTAAGCCCCAAAAATAAAATCTAAGTGACTAACAAGTGACAAGTCTTTCACAAATTTTATTCGTCTACCTTTCAGTCTGTATGAAACAAATGAGTCAGTCAAGTTCCCGCACCTGCTACTCGGATTTCTTTTGCTTGGTAACTTTGTTTACTGCTAGTTTAATAGAATAGTACTACTATTGTTGTGTATATTAACTCACTCCGTTTCCTGAGTAAATCATTGTTACACCTGCACACCTAAGTTCTAAGGAATTTCTTAGGTGTGTAGTCCGCCAACCCACACTAGGCCAGCGTGGTGAACTAAGGCCTAAACCCTCTCAGTTGTAGAGAAGGCCCGTGCCCAGCAGTGGGACGTATATAGGCTGATAGAATAGAATAGAATAGAATAAACTTTATTGTACACACACAGGAAGATAAAACAATATATATATAATATACTTATACAAAAACAGAATGCACGTACAAATGGCGGTCTTATCGCTTTAAGCGATCTCTTCCAGACAACCATGAGGTGAATATAGCAGAATAATTTTTGGTGCATATACATACATAAATTCAATACAATAAATATAAATAAGTTCTAATAATTATATACATACAAGTATTTGAAAATTTGAAAATTTGAAAAGTTAAAATACAAGAAATAATAATAAATAATAAGCAGCAATATACTATATTATGTAAAAGATAAATAATGTTTCCTTAAAAGGTTTTTAAAAATATGAAAGGAATCAGCACGCTTTATATAAATAGGCAATGCATTCCAGAGTCTTACAGCCTGTACAGAAAAAGAATTATCATAGAAGGAAGAGGAATGGATAGGCGTCTTAAGTTGATAAGAGTTAGTGGAACGCAGATACCGAGTATTAGTGGTTTTTTTTTAATTTTTTTTCGTGTTTAACATTTAAATATTTAAATTAAAAAACAAATGTAACTAAACCACACAAAAATGATGATAAAATAAAATAAAAAATAATCATAAAATAAAAATGCTTTCATACTGACTACTTAAAAACAGAAAAAAATATAATAAACAAATAACGAATGCTAAAAATCTTACATTCACTAATCATCATCATCATCAGCCCATATACGTCCCACTGCTGGGCACGGGCCTCCTATACCCTTGAGAGGGTTTAAGCCTTAGTCCATTCACTAATATCGGAAATGAAACACTATTTAATACAAATATAACTGAGGGTAAAATAAAAATTAATTTGTTGATATCAACAAGAAGTGTCAGATTCGCCAGTAACGTGATAAGTCAGTACAAGGTATCGCAAAGTATCTTAACAACAGATAAAATTTAGAATTAACACTACGCAACTATTTTTTAACTGTTGCACCACGTCTGGTCTTCATTGGAGCTGTCATGCGACCACCTGCTGCTTCCTTGGTTGCGGTTATCGTCTTCACGGGCACAATAGCATCGAGTTGCTTCTAGTGTTGACGCGATGTCGCACATTGTCAGGCCCGAGAACATAAATGTTGCCCTCACGCGTCCAACATTTGGTGACTCCAAACATTTTCCTCGCCGACATAAAAATGTCATGTGGAGTTTTTGTGAGGAATTCAGGTAGTGTGATTCCTGAACCTTTGAGATTGGTTTTGGAAGACCACAATTTGTCTCGAAGAAGCAAGTCATTTAATTTGAATAAGATTGGACGTGGTTGGCTCGTAGTGCTGCGGCCCAATCTGTGACAACGTGTGAGTTTGTCTGCCGTGAATCCAGATAATCGAAGAGCCTCCGTGACGCATTTGACAACAGCTGTTGCAGTGTCTTCGTTCTGTACTTCAGGCAGACCATGCAGCAGGAGGATCTTGCGGCGCCGCTGCATTTCCAAATGGTCAACTTGTTTCGCGAGTAGTTCAATTTGACTTTGGAGAATGTTCATGGACTTTAACATAAATTCTCGGAACGTATTGAAGCTACTTGCTAAGGTATCGGCTGGAGTATTACAATGCGATGTTGTCTTCGGCAACTGCTCCATAAACGCTTACATTTGCTCATTAAAGGACTGGACGATTTGATTCATGGATTGTGAAACGATAGCCTTTATATTCGTGTGATGTGCGGTTGTGGTGTATATGATACAGTGGAAAAGTTCGTTGTGTGGTTAAGTGTAATATCAGGAAACACTCACTGGCAGGTACTCTAACTTCTAATTACATCTACACATAATCAACACTTGCAAATACAGTAAAAAACAACGTATGTCACTTTAGCACCCAACCATAGACCATATCTGATGATGATGATGATGAATTTACATTTTGACCTGAAAGAGTTTCTTAGCTAGTTATAGGTACATTTTCAATAAGACCAGCTGATGGTGGAATATAAGTGCCCTAAAAACGATCACAATATCTAAACTTGCAAAACAACGAAGTTAGTTCTACATAAGCCTCTTTATATGTCCATACGAAGAGGCCGGCATATTTTTTAAAGGTGATAATTTTATTGGGTTATCACCAGTCGACAAACCGCATTGTGCTCATTATCAGGTGCAAATAACGATGTTTTACCAGGATTTTAACAGCCTCGTGGCGCAGTTGTTTAGACACTAGCTTGTGAAACTAGAGATCGCGGAATCGATCCCTGCACCGAGAAAAACGTTTTTGTGATCTAAAAGTATTTATTTTGGGTCTAGATATTTCCAAGACCGAGAGACTCTCGTAATTTCTGAAACCCATGACACAAGACATCTTAGTGTGGAATCAGAACTATGTATGTGAGTGTTGGGTGTATTTATTTCTTTATTATGTAACTCTCATTTACATATCTACGATGTATTTTTAGCTCAAGAAAATTAATGATATAAAAATTTCCTATAAAATTAGCAGTTATTTTTTGACATTTTACTTTTGTGTGTTGCTCTAAAGTTCCAATTGAATGCAAAAATAAAATACAACAGTCAGATAAAAATAAAGACATTAAATCATAAATTCAATAACGCCGATGTAAATAAAATAAAATATGAACAAATCAAATATCAAATACAAATCGAAATTACCATTCTGACGCGAGGACGAATTACAATCAGAACGGGGCACAATGGAGAGTAATTCGTAGGTCGCACGAATAAAAGGGATTGTCATTCCAAAGATTATACCATTGTATTGGGAATGGGAACGTCTTTTCACTGCTATATCTTCTGATATAAACACATTACTTTGATTGCTTTTACAAGGTATTCGAGCGCTGTTTTTGCGGTGTCTACTTTGAGATACGTCAGCTGATAAAGTCAACACGGGGTGAGTAATAAAATCCTACTATCCTACTAATATTATAAACGCGAAAGTTTGTATGTATGGATGTCTGGATGTCTGGATGTTTGTTGCTGTTTCACGCAAAAACTACCGAATGGATTTTAATAAAAGCTTACAATAATATAGCTTATACATTAGAATAATACATAGGCTATAATTTTTAAAGATAGTGTGTGAATTGTCCAAAATATAACAATATTTGTCGAGTAAGTCGGAAAAAATCTGCCATTTGCGCGCTATTCTGGCGTACGCTGCAAAAACTGTAGAGTATAAACGCATATATTAGTATAAGAGAAATGTTTATCTTAATTAGTCCTACAAAAAAGTCCGCGACAGCATATATCTATCTTTTATGAGTAAGCTATTATCGCCAAAACAGTGAACCATGAATACAATAAAAATCTATAATATAAAAATGAATCGATGAACGTGTTGCTAAGCGCAAATCTCGAGAACAGCTGAACCGATTTCGCTAACAATTTTTTTGTTGTGTCTGCTATTGTCAGGAAAAGGTTTTTATGAACGAAAAAAATAAGAAAATTGCGAGGAATATGGTAAAATTACATTTTTTCATTTTCTCATATAAACTGTTCTACCTAATATCCTGTCAAACATTTTATGTTTATCCCGTCAATACAGTTAAAGGTCCCCTCAAATTAAAGAACGTATTTAAATAAAGGTTTTGAATCGACAACATATATCCACAATATTCGAATATTTGCGTATTTTACATTTTAAAAATGTAGAATAATCAGTAATGAAAAGGGATTTACATATTTATTGGTTGTCAAATATTTATGCGTGCGTTCAGAAATGTATTTTTAAACTCCTTGGTTGTACCTGATTTACAAACGAAGGCGGGCTCGGTAGTCATCGCGCTTGGAAATCTAAAACACCCACAACTATGCAATGGAATGTGCTTGGTGTTAGGAAAACTGTTAAGTAATGTTATTCACGACGATACTCAAAGGACAAATTAAAAATGAATTGTTCTTGAGAATTCATCAATTAGATTTACATATTTAAGGATTTCATTGATCCCAACGGAGATACCCTTTGAGTTTGGCATAATATTGTCAATGTGAAAGTAACACTGCTGTGTTATACATTCACGCCTAAAACATTTGACCGATGTGGATGATTTTTGGTATGGATAAAAACGGAACCATAAAAAGGGACATAGGCTACTTTTTTTTTTATTCATTAAGTGCCATTTTGAGCACTTGGGAGACGATTAATAGATTCACTTATTATCTTTCTGCACCCATCCCTGAAGTCTACGCGGACAAAGTCGCGGGCAAAAGCTAGTTATTAATATGTCAAGTCGTATTATGAGTAGTCGAAAGTCCAAATTAATTTGTGTAAGATGCCAGCATTGTGTATATTTCAGTAAAAATCAATTACGGAGCAGTTAATGTTATTTAATTTATCCATAAATACATCGTCGAGGAAAAAAGTCGTGATGGCCTTGAGGTAAGGGCATGCGGTCGAGAATCTCGACGGTCGCGGGTTCAAACCCCAGGCACACACCTCTGACTTTTCGAAGTTATGTGTGTATTCATAATGAATTATCACGTACTTTAACGGTGAAGGAAAACATCGTGATGAAACCTGCACACCTAAGAGTTCTTAGGAATTTCATAGGTGTGTAGTCCGCCAACCCGCACTAGGCCAGCGTGGTGGACTAGGCCTAAACCCTCTCAGCTGTAGAGGAGGCCCGTGCTCAGCAGTGGGACGTATATGGGTTGATGATGATGATGATGATAAATACATCCATACATAATGCTGATCCCAGACTAAGATACAAATGTTGTGTCATGGGACAACGAGAGACTTTTCGCGACTACAAACCACCCAGACTCGAAATAAAAATTTGTGGATTACACAAATACTCGTCTTCGCGTATATATTTTTTCAGCGGCCTCTCGTTTTGCAAGGTGGTGTCTAACCAACTGCGCCACTGGGCTGTCAAGGATGAATCAATGAAAATGTGATCATAATACATTCCAAATTAAAGGGAATTTTATGTAAAATAATTAGGACACATGAAGAAATGTAGTCTAAATCATACACAGTTCCAAAAAAAGGCGAACTAAAGTGAGCCACGTTACGAAAGCATCTGATGGATATCTAGCTACTCACAAGCCAGTACATTTCGAACTTAGCACGGTCACTCTGATGTGTTAATTTAAATAAAAGCATAAAGCCTAAAGCTACGAAGTTGGCTGAGCACCAGCTTGTGAAACTAAAGTCTGCGGTTTCTATCCACGCACCAAGTCAAATGTTTGTATAATTTATTTTTGGGTCTGGGTGGGTGTGTGGGTATGTATGCCACAGGATAGCACAATATTTCATAGTTTATAGCTTAATTTTTTTTATTTCATCTTACATTAATAGCATATTGACAGTTGCTCACAAAATATTGTTTCAACGCGGGAACAGAAGCAGTACCTAGTCTACTTCCAAACCAATACTTCACAGTGGTCGATGAAGAATGCTGGTAATAAGGGTATTTCTGGTTCGATAGTTCCACGGCGTGTTTGCTTTGAGTGTGATGAAAAAGTTCCTAGTTGGATCTCTGGTCAGGCTAATTATAATTTAGTTTCTTTTATTAAAAAAATCTATATTTAAAAAGCGGCAATAGGCTCGCCCCCTATTACATGTGACTGGTACATGGCGCAATGTAGGTACAAAAATGCACCTCTGCCTAGCCTTTCGGGGAATACAAGAGTCAGGTAATATAAGTATTTTTCAGTATAATAAGGTATTTACGCACATACTGAAATAGAATATAGTAACTTTTCAATAATGGGTATAAGTACATCTTTGCCTATCTCATTGATGTAGGCGTAAAAGATTTAATGTATTAAGGGTATTAATAACTGAAAAACGAAACGTCAAAAGTCAGCTTCTATATCTCGCCTCATTTTTGCGAATTATGTGGCGTTTCCTTTGTGACCTTCGGAAATCACAAAATAAAAGCGGTCATTATCGTTTATTTCAAATATTTAGATATTTCAAGTGACTCACACTTCTATCGCATTTCGCTCTTGTGAGATCCATGTGATACCAAGTCGATGAATTTATTCAGTCCCCATTTAAGGGACCTTCTGTCTTTAAGTTATTATGCACTTAGCTTACCAGACAACATCTTATAGTGACCATATTAATATTAAAAATATTTATGTATTAAATAAAATAGTTTGACTTGGCAATCCCATGAAAATACAAAACTTTTAGTACCTACCTATATTGTTTCATACTTTTTAGCTTCGTTTTTTGTCGTAGTTTTGTTTTAGTTATTAGATTTTTTCTTCTTCTTTATTTGCGATTACGTTTGTCGACTTTTTCTATTTCCCTCTGGTTATTTACTACAAATAATTATCTAAGACAACAAAAAATGACTATTATTCTACCAAATTGGCCTGCTAAGTGTTTTCCTCAATTTGGTCCAACACTGAATTCCCTATAAGTGTCACGTAGCTAAGTTCGAAACGTGATATTCACTTGGCAATAAATGGTTAACCGCATTCCCTTAATAGAATGGAAAGCATAAATGAAAGAGAAACACAAAGGGTAGATGTTTGGCAGATTGGAATTGATATTATAAATACGTTACTGTTTTGTTATTTGGTATTCAAAAGCTTTTGAGATTTTCGGTGTGTATCTTTATTGATCTTATTGTGTTGTGAATTGTTTTGCCTTCGTAATTAAGATCGAAATACACATCTCTATGTGTTAATTTGCTAACGATTCGTCTGGAAGACAATGGTTCAGTTGTTCGGTGCACTTTATATTTTTTTTTGTTCGTATTGGCTCTGACGCAACCCTTTTCAATTAATTGAGGCTTTGGGACACACCAATTGAACGCCTTTGTCTGACAAAGTTAGTTTAACGCTAATCGTTTTTGATAATAAATAAATTCTATTATGTGCTGAGCGATCGATCCCAGGTTTGATACCCAGTTCCTGGATTTATTTTTTTCCAAAAGGAAATTTTCTGTAGCACCGCGGTATTTGTTAATGAGACCAAAATACGATTAGCAAATAAGTTTAGAAATATACTATGGCTATCTTTTTGGGTGAACAGGCGTGGGTATATGTAAATAAATCTAGTGCCTTTCTTCGACCTAAAGTCTAAACATACACTGTATCGAACTTGATGGATCTCCTCAGGGTACCAGGATAACATATTTAGAAGGATACGGGCACAAGCCCCGTAAATCACTACAGCAACTGTTATTGGGGTCACGTTTGAAACACATAAATCAGCTGTACCCAATTTGTTGTAAACACACTGTGTGGGTAATATTTTGATTTTGACATTCAATATTTTAGGGTACATCGTTAGTAAGGTCGACATTTTTTTGGGCTTTCGTGGATTAGTTTTGAGACTTCGACGTCACAAATTTACAAATTTTATGAGAGAATCCGGCATTGTTATTGGGTTTTCCATCAGGAAATTCTCAGTATATGCACAAAGTTTCCTCTACAACTGAGAGGGTTCAGGCCTTAGTCCACCACGCTGGCCTAGTGCGGGTTGGCGGACTATACACCTAAAAAAATCCTAAAAACTTTTAGGTGTGCAGGTTTTATCAAGATTTTTGCCTTCACCGTTAAAGCAAGTGATAATTCATTGTAAATACACATATAACTTCGAAAAGTCAAAGGTGTGCGCCTGGGGTTTGAACCTGCGACCGCCGAAATTCTCGACCGCGCGCCTAAACCTCGAGGCCATCACTGCTTCTCCCCTACTGCTTCTACCCTCTCAGTTGTAGAGGAGGCCCGTGCTCAGCAGTGGGACGTATTTGGGCTGATGACGATGACGACGACGATGACGACGCACAAAGTTTGGAAATGTGCTCGAAGAACGGCAATAGGCTCACAAGCCTCAAAGCGTTACACGTTAATTGTGTAATGTCTAGCTTATCATTGTTTATCGTGAGGTCAGTATATTCTCATTTATATGTCAAATTGCTTTTGTTGAATACCGAATTAGAGCTGAAAAATTATTATTCGAAATTTTGTAAGTTGGGCTTTTGGGCCTCTACGGAAGTATCGCCACTGAGACTCACCCCTTTTTATCCCTTTCGGTAATACAAGCGTAATTATGTGTATGTAAAAATTATTCGAAAATTCCCGACGTATCCTCGGTGTTGGTCAACCTACAGCATACAAACATGTTGAAACTAATATCGGGTCGCGCTCTTACATTGACCGTAAATGTGGCGAAACACATTTATCAGAAAAAAAAAGTATTTTGGGCCCATCAAATATCATAGGCACTGGCGATGATCGACACGAATCGATCACATTTATAGTTTTAACAATCTTACTAGTATTATATACTTGAAAGTTTTGTACGTTTGAAGTTTTGAGCTAATGATAGCCTCGAGGCTTAGGCGCGCGGTCGAGACTCTCGATGCTCGCGGGTTCATACCCCAGGCACACACCTCTCACTGAGGTGCATTTCGGCACCCACATTTCTCCAGGCATGTACCAGTCCTGCTTAATAGGGGGCGAGGCTATTGCTGTTTTAATGAACACTTTCAGAGTCCGTGCTACAACTGACAATTTCCTAACAGAAAAACTCCGGAAATCAAACCCGGGACCTCTAGATCGTTCGGCACATATTTGTGCCGCGAGACCATGAGGCAGTCCGCCTAAGAATTTCCTTCTTAAAATAGATGTCGAGCCTCATAAGCCTCATAACGGAACAAATAGGAATTTTCAAACCTTGTGATGGAATATAATCTACATATCTCCATAAGAATTATATTGTATTGTACGTATCAAAAAAAAAAAAAAATTGAAGCTGAGGCAACACGACATTGTGCTTCTTGCTAAGATCCTCGATTAACCCAATTTCTCGTTGTCGTGTTATGAGGCGCTTATCGCAGTATTATACGACATGCGGTGACTAAAGGAGCATAATAAACGGGGAGATGTATTGTTTATGCTCTCTCAAGGACTGAGTTATATGGACAATAGTAAATGCTAGAGTGTAACACATACATACATACATACCAACATACTCCTTCCTTTAATCTTTTCTAAGAAGGCAAAAGTTGTCGAGGAGCATAAAAGTACATACATAAACTCACGCCTGTATTCCCCGAAGGGGTAGGCAGAGGTGCATTTCTGCACCCACATTTCGCCAGATATGTATCAGTCCCACGTAATAGGGGGCGAGCCTATTGCCGTCTTTCGGGCACATTTCCAGACTCCGTGCTGTTACTGAGAATTTCCCAATGGAAAAACCCAATAACACTTTGCCCGACCCGGGAATCGAACCCAGGACCTCTAAATCGCACTGCACATACTTGTACCGCGAGATCACGAGGCAGCATAAAAGTATACCATTATATACAAGTATAATATATTGTTACAATCTTCGTCATCGACTGCTTCGTGATCTCGCGTTAAAAGTATGTGCCGTGCGATCTAAAGGCCCTGGGTTCGATTCCCAGGTCGAGCAAAGTGTTATTGGGTTTTTCCATTAGGAAATTCTCAGTAGCAGCACGGAGTCTGGAAATGTGCCCGAAAAACGGCCATAGGCTCACCCCTATTACGTGGGCCTGACCTACCTGGCGAAATGTGGGTGCAGTAATGCACCTCTGCCTACCCCTTTGGGGAATACAGACGTGACGTTATGTATATTTGTTTCTGACAGAAATAATGAAAAACAGTAAATTGAAATTTTGATAGAAATTAACCAGACAGCCCACTAGTACGAATGGAATTTTCACATTAACTTTAAATAAATAGTCTATGTTTGTTGAAAATTTCATTATTAATTGAATGTTGTTTTAATTTCAAATCGTTTGTTCACTTCATTTGATTAGTTATCGGATAATTGAATATCAATCCTGTTATTTGATTGAAATTAGATATAATTTTGAAATCGCAGTAATGTTAGAACAATCCCTTGTTAAGCAGTCTCTCTATTACATTCCTTTTTTATCATCATCATAAGCCCATATCCTACTGCTGGGCACGGATCTACTCTACAACTAAGAGGGTTTGGGCCGTAGTCCACCACGCTGGCCTAATAGGAGTTGGTGGACCACACACCTAAGAAATTTAGATGTGCAGATTCCCTTGCGATGTTTTCCTTCACCGTTAAAGTAAGTGATAAATCATTTTGTATACACACATAAATTCAAAAAGTCAGAGGTGTGTGACTGGGGTTTGAATTCACGACCGCCGAGATTCTGGACCACGCGCCTAAACCTCGAGGCCATCACTATTTATTTATTCATTTTGTAAGCTTGTTGTTGGAATTCTTAATAATATTACAAGCTAGTTATAGCTGTTTTTGGGTATGTTTCCTCTGCTTTCTTTATATCACTATTAAATTTACCATTTATGTAACATCAGCACTCACATGCACGCTTACACACCACACTTCATTCACATGACCACGGGATCGTACAACACACGCTCGTGACCGAATGTAAAACCGTATCACTTTGAAAAAACATCGATATTTTTTCGATTCGATAAATCGGAACTGTACATCGATATCTTTCATTGTTTCGGGTGAAAATATCGAGTACTTTTATTACAAAGCTGAAGTCATGTGAAAAGCGATCAAAAACATAAATGCGAAATGAGAGCCAAGTTCAATATTATGACATACCTATGCCTTGGTTGTTGACTTCAACGACAAAAGAAGTGAGATCCAAATGGGTGCCAAGTTCAATGGTCACTCCTGAAATTTATTTATAGCAACATAAAATATCATTTCTTCTTATAACTTAGGATAATATATTGTATCCTAAGGTGTGACTTGGCTAGTTCTCATATACGATTTATTATGTTCTATGGCTAGTTTCTACCAGCAAGCTAAATTTTCTGAATAATAAAAAAACAACCGACAAATAACAGGTTTAGAACTTGCGAAGGCTATAATATAATTCGTATATGAAAACTAGCCAAGTCAAACCTTAGGTAAAGACAAAATATGTCTCAACCTCATTTTTCATTGCTGCATACTACTATTGGTATGATATATAGGCTTCCTCGACACGTGGATTATTCACATCAAAAATATTTTTTAAATTCAAAACAGTAGTTCCTGAGATTAGCGCATTCAACCAATTTTTTTTTTAGTTTTATAACATTAAGTATAGATAAGGTAAGCTTATTTCAGTCCAATCGTACACCGTGTCGTCGTTTAACATTAGGCGAGTCATCGGTCGGACAGTAAAAAATCATTAAACTATTACAATTAAACCGCTTAATCAATTTAATTTTTTTATTATTATTAGATAGTGTGATTAAAAGCAGTGATGGCCTCGAGGTTTAGGCGCGCGGTCGAGATTTCGGCGGTCGCAGGTTCAAACCCCAGGCACACACCTCTGACTTTTCGAAGTTATGTGTATATTCACAATGAATTATCACTTGCTTAACCGGTGAAGAAAAACATCGTGATAAAACCTGCACACCTAAAAAGTTCTTAGGAATTTCTTAGGTGTGTAGTCCGCCAACCCGCACTAGGCCAGCGTGGTGGACTAAGGCCTAAACCCTCTCAGTTGTAGAGGAGGCCCGTGCCCAGCAGTGGGACTTATATGGGCTGATGATGATGATTAGATAGTGGAGATGTTTATAGGTTATTTTTTATTCTGAAAAACATTAATTCACAATAAAATTACTCTCTGGAGTGCATTGGTGAATAAATTAGAGAAAAATCCCGGAAAAAAAGCTAAAATAAATTTCATAAGACAAAAAAGTGTCAGGGTAGCTTCATTCCTGTTAAAGCGAAAAAATGCTAAACTAGCAACCCGAGGGAAGCGCCTCAAGGTGTATTTAACGTTTCCCTGTGATCCCTTATTTAATACACAGGACGCGTGCTACCCTCATCTTTGAAAGAACAAATGTCCTTTGACCTTTTCTTATTTTCTTTTAATTGTCTTCGATGTCTTCGTATTATATCTCATTTATATGTGTTGATTTGATAAAAACAAGAACATCATCTTGGGCTTCCAAAATAAATTGGATGCGAAACTTTAGACTAAAATTGCCACAATTTTGTTCTTCAATAACTATAATATTAAACATATTTTTTTTTATTTGAACCAGTAGTCCTTGAAATTTATGCCTTCAAAAAATCTTCTGAAGCTATGACCACGACTCTATTTAAAGCAGCTAAAAGATTTCTTAAGCCGCATGGTAAACTCTACGGCACTTAAGCTTCTTTCCTAGTATGTCCAACTAACGCTAAAATGTTGAGCCTAAACTTCTCTAAGCCGTAGAAAGGATGCTCGGTCACGTGTTATATGTGCCTATATGAGGATATACAAACAATTCGAACATTCAATAGAACAACACATTTGACAGCCCCGTGGCGTAGTTGGCTAGACACCAGCTTGCGAAACGAGAGGCCGCGGGTTCGATCACCGCACCGGGACAAATGTTTGTGTGATCCACAAATACCGTGAGACCGAAAAGTCTCTCGTAGTTTCTGATACCCACGACACAAGACTTATATCTTAGTGTGGGATCAGAACTATGTATGTGAAAATCTATTGATAAACTTGTTGTATCGATGTATTTTTATAAAACATCGAATCGATGATAACCAATTAATTTCATAAAAAAACTCAAGTTTGACCACTAAATATTTAAATAAATTCTTTTTTCTTTAATGTAATTGTTATTTTCCACCAAAATAAAAGAATTTAGCCCTTTTCATAACCTACATACATAAAAAAATTCACTCTATAAAGATAACCTGTATTGTGTTGTATCACTTTTCACATGACTTCAGCTTTGTAATAAAAGTACTCGATATTGTGTATGTGTATATAAATGTGGGTAGTTGTGTCATTCTGATCGGACATCTCGACTGAGACAGACGTTATAGATTAACTGTGTGGAATAGCTGTGTAATAATTTATATAAATAACTAGCTGTTCCCGCGACTTCGTCCGCGCAGAAAATTAATTTTTAATACGAAAATTTATAAAATGGTTATTTCAATATTACAAACAGACACTCCAATTTTATTTATATGTACGTAGTCTAAGTTACCCCTTATTACATCAGCTATCTGCCAGTGAAAGTCCCGTTAAAATCGATCCACCCGTTTCAGAGATTAGCGGGAACAAACAGATAGACAGACAGACAGACACACAGTACTGTGTATACATCCATATATGCATTTATTAAAAAGCGGTTATTTCGATATTACAAACAGACACTCTAATTATATTTATTTGTATAGATTAAAGTAACGATTGTAAAAGAGTATAAGCAACAGTGATTGGAATAAAATAATCGTTATTACGAAGCAAGCATTTTTATTACACATCTAAATTTGAATTGTGAGAGTTCTTCACGCCTAATAGAACCTAGGACCTCTAGTTCGCACGGCAAACTTGTGTTGCAGGACAACCGATTACCAAAATACTAATGACAATCTTTATTATATCCCCATATTCCTTCCTGATTGCATTTTTTGTAAATCCTGCAAAACTCTTATATCCCAGTATTTTACGAGTTTTGTAACTGCGGAGCTTCCTCATTAGCCGAATTGTAAAAGTACTAAAATTGCAGCGCAGTACAAGCTCGTTAAACACATAGCGGGCACATCGCGCGGAGAACTGATGGCCGATGGGGCCAAAAAGTTCTCGAGTGGAGACCACGTACCGGTAAACGCAGCGTGGGACGTCCTCCGACAAGATGATCGGACGACCTAGTAAAGATCGTGGGACGTCGCTGGATGCAAGCTGCTTCCAACAGGTCCCTGTGGAAGTCATTAGGAAAGGCCTATGTCCAGCAGTGGACTTTCATTGGATGATGGATGGATGGACAGGCTCATTAAAAGATAAAATGCCACAGCAGATTTAAATCCTCTTCAGCTATACATATTCATCATCAGCCCATATACGTCCCACTGCTGGGCACGGGCCTCCTCTACAACTGAGAGGGTTTAGGCCTTAGTCCACCACGCTTGCCTAGTGCGGGTTGGCGGACTACACACCTAAGAAATTCCTAAGAACTTTTAGGTGTGCAGGTTTTATCACGATGTTTTCCTTCACCGTTAAAGCAAGTGATGATTCATTGTGAATACACACATAACTTCGAAAAGTCAGAGGTGTGTGCCTGGGGTTTGAACCTGCGACCGCCGAAATTCTCGACCGCGTGCCTAAACCTCGAGGCCATCACTGCTGCTATACATATACTCCTGCTCTAATTAGTATGTAATATCACAAAATCACACCCAACGTTAACGGTTAGATATTTTCACACGAAAAACGCATGCGTTGACCCGATAAAAAGGGTCGCTTTAAAAATTCAGGCCCAAGTGGAGCGGTGATTCCACGGAGATAGCAAATTACGCAGAGGAAGCCGGCAAATGATGCGAAAATACGATTATTTCGCCCTGAGACTGGCAAAAATTTGTACGAAATGTGTTCTTTTACTTAACGATGCAGGTTGGCGTCGTGTGATGACGACATCAACCCGAATTGTGTTATTTAAAGGTGCTTATGCTTTATGTTTTATTGCGTCATCATAATATTCAAGATGTTGGGAAAAGGACTTGGTGTATATCTTGTGTCGAATAATTGACTGAGTTTTTATTTCTTTTTTAACTTTATTATGATTGCCTTATGTTGTTTTATGTACTTATTTAACATGTATAAGTTTAAGTGTAAGAAAAAAGTACTGGTATTTAGTATATTTTCCCCATTTTTTTAAATTAAAATCCATGGCTACGTTCAATATTGTTTACTTAATTGTATAGTGCATGAAAATTTCGTCACATATCTTTGAATCGTCAAATAATTACTTTCACTACTTTGTAACGTGTTGTAACTGCTAAATTGCACTTACTGTACTACTTTAAATTGCTGCTGAAACTACCATAAATTAAATAAATAAATAAATACACCCAACAGTCACATACATAGTTCTGATCCCACACTAAGATACAAGTCTTGTGTCGTGGGTATCAGAAACTACGAGAGACTTTTCGGTCTCACATACACCCAGACCCGAAACAAATATTTGTGGATCACACAAACATTTGTCTTGGTGCGGGGATCGAACCCACGGCCTCTCGTTTCGCAAGCTGGTGTCTAGCCAACTGCGCCACGGGGCTGTGAAATTATTTTTAATAATTCATTTTATCAGAGGTTACTTCTAAATTTTATGTATTTTTTTTTTCTTTATCTATTTTTTAGTGAGAACACCCAAGTATATTGCATTCTAAGACCTACTTGTACTCAGACGACGCTCGATTTAGGCCGCACTATACGCACAGATTATGCTGCTGATAATTACATTACGCCACCATGTAGCTAGACCAAGCATTTTTTGATTACTGATGTAAAATACCCGTCCCTGTGTTCAAGCCACGTACATCCATACATAAACTCACGTCTGTCTCAAATTAGGGGAGGCTATAGACTATAGAACCCCAAGCGTTACGGTCCAAACTTTTTTCGCTTTCTCAACAGACATTATCGTTTTGTATTTGTATTTACTACTACTATTGTAGCAGTGATGGCCTCGAGGTTCAGGTGCGCGGTCGAGAATTTCGGCGGTCGCAGGTTCAAACCCCAGGCACACACCTCTGACTTTTCGAAGTTATGTGTGTATTCACAATGAATTATCACTTGCTTTAACGGTGAAGGAAAACATCGTGATAAAACCTGCACACCTAAAAGTTCTTAGGAATTTCTTAGGTGTGTAGTCCGCCAACCCGCACTAGGCCAGCGTGGTGGAGTAAGGCCTAAACCCTCTCAGTTGTAGAGGAGGCCCGTGCCCAGCAGTGGGACGTATATGGGCTGATGATGATGATTGTATGCCAATATGGCGGGTCATAGCTGTACTAAACAAGCCAATGTAACACCATCTTCATCTATGTACCACAATAAAATATTTTGAATTTGAATTTGAATTTGTATTTTGACTGTTTTTTGTGTTTTTTTTTAACGTTTAAGTACATCATTGTGTTGTTTTTTTTTAATAATTAAAAAAAAACAACACAGCTTTGTGGTCACAACATCCGCGGCTCGAACCAAAAAGTTCGCCAACTCTTACCTTTGCCGCACCATCAAGCTGTGGAATAGTTTGCCGGCTCACGTGTTCCCTCCTTCCTATGATCCTGGATCCTTTAAGCGAAGCGTGAAGAAGCATTTGTGCAGGCCGGTATGATTGTGTCGACCAGCGGGTGACCTTCGTTTCTCGCTGGTCGGTAATAATGTTTTTCGCTGTGCTTACCATCAGGTACAGTGGAGTCACTTTGCCGTGCCAGTTAAAAAAAAAAAAAAAAAAAAAAAAAAATATCCTGTTATAACTGATTACCCTATCATCTTTTTAAATATCCGTTTTGTAAAATAGGTTGTCTGGAAGAGATCGCAGTTAGTGATAAGACCGCCTATAGTTCACTTAATCTTAAGCTTAGATATTAATATTCATTTTTTTTTGTATGTATTCATGGTGTACAATAAAGTATATAAATAAAATAAATAAATTATCCTCTTCATGCATGTCCAAGCCACGTAGGTACTATGCCAGGATTATTCAAATAACACCCAATCTCATTGCATTCGTTTGTTTGTCGTATAATTTGCCATTTAGCTGTAATGACAGATTTCATCGTTGGTGATTTGTGTGGCTTAACGCGAACCAACATTACCGCCCATGAATATTTTATAAGCCACTGTAATTTTAGGTTTATTAATGAAATCCGCATATTTTACTTAAATTTGCAGACACGTGATGAGACTAAATAGTAGGTACAGTTATTGATTTTTGAAGTGAAAACTTCTTTATCGGCATTTGTGCATTTTTTTTGGAATGGGTAAAAATGTTGAAGCAGTGATGGCCTCGAGGTTTAGGCGCGCGGTCGAGAATTTCGACGGTCGCAGGTTCAAACCCCAGGCACACACCTCTGACTTTTCGAAGTTATGTGTGTATTCACAATGAATTATCACTTGCTTTACCGGTGAAGGAAAACATCGTGATAAAACCTGCACACCTAAAAGTTCTTAGGAATTTTTATTTATTTATTTATTTATGCTTCATATACATAAAAGTATAAAGGCGGACTTAATGCCTAAGGCATTATCTGCCAGTCAACCTTAGGGTGGTGCAGAGAAACACGAAAAGGTGCATAAATATCGACAATGCAATATATATATACATACACATACATAGATAAATATAAATATATACACATATATATATACATAGAAAATATATAATATGAATACATGACTACACAATACTATGATACTTCTGACATACGATTAAATAAAAGTTGCCGAACCCTTTCTTTAAAAGAAAAACGGTTTGTCAACATCCTGATTTCGAGGGGGAGTGCGTTCCAAAGAAGGATAGACTGAATGAAAAAAGAGGAGTGAAGAAAGTCTGAGCTATGAGAAGGACATGAAAGGAGAAGATTGTGAGACGAGCGAAGGTTCCTGTCATGGTTACATCCAAGATATTGAAAGTGAGGAGTGAGATAGGAGGGTGGAGTAGAAGATTTAAGAATTGAGAAAAGGGTAGTTAGTGCGCGCAGAGATCGGCGTTGGCGGATAGGTAACCATTTCAGTTTAGAGCGAAGTACAGAAACGTGGTCATATTTACGAAGGTTAAAAATGAATCGAATGCAGTTATTAAGAAGGCGGTCATATTTATTGAGGTATTCTGCATTCAGATCGAAATAACACACATCACCATAGTCGATAATTGGGAATATTAAGGCTTGCACGAGCATCGCTTTGGTCTTGGAGGGAAGGAAATTCTTCAAGCGATAAAGGGCACGAAGAGTACCCGTGACTCTCTGCGACACCGAGCTTACTTGAGCTCGCCAGCTAAGAGTGGAGTCTATATGAAGCCCTAGATTTTTAATGTCTGAGCACCAAGGAATGAAACAATTATTAAAAACGATAGGTGGAATAGTTTTAAAGTCTAGTCTGCTTAATATCCTAGGGCTTCCCATAATTATGGCCTGACATTTGGCGGGATTTACTGTTAAGCCAAAGTTATCAGACCAAGACTTTATACGAGCAAGATCATTATTAACTTTATTGATCGCAGAAGTCACTGTGTCAACACTAGCCCGGGCGTAAATTTGCAAGTCGTCGGCGTACAGATGATACGCACATTGAAGCTCTGACGTTATGAGATTAATAAATATAGAAAATAACATAGGAGAAAGTATACCGCCTTGAGGAACGCCAGAACCCAGATTGCGCCAGTTCGATGATAAATCGCCAAGTCGCACCGATTGCTGACGTCCCTGAAGATAACTAGAGAACCAATCCAGTGCCTCAGGCGAGATCATAAGGTGGGAAAGGATAGCTAATAGGATGTCGTGACTGACGGTATTGAAGGCATTGGAAAAATCAACTAGAGCCAGAACTGTGACTTCCGTGTTCTCCATACCAGCCCTAATATCGCCAGTCACTTTAAGGAGTGCGGATATAGTGCTGTGCCCAGGCCTGAATCCAGATTGAAAGGGACTCAAAAGTTTGTGGTTATGAACAAACGTCGATAGCTGTTTATGTACACAGGCCTCAAGCACCTTGGAAAGGAAGGGGAGTATAGATATGGGACGAAATTGATTAGGAGTTGAGGGGTTAGGGACTTTAGGGAGAGGTATTACATAAGCTTTTTTCCATAATGAAGGAAATATGCCGGAATCAAGGGAAGTGTTGATTATATGGGATAAAACTGGAAGAAGAAGGTCAAGTATAGGAGTTATCATACGGCGACTGATTTTATCACAGCCCGTCGCATTGGACTTGATAGCAAGGATTGCCTTTTTAATCTCACCTGGAGCAACTGGAGAAAAATAAAATTGACTAATATTAGGTCGCCTAAGTCTAGATAGAAAATTCAGGGTACAGACCTTGGTTTGGTGAGTAATAGAAGTGGTACTTGAGAAATGATCATTTACATCATCCAAACCAATGCCTCTAGGAAATTCTAAAAGTTTCTCTCTGCCAATACCCAGCGTCCCAAGGAACTTCCAGATATTAGCATGAGAAGAAGCTTTGATATTATCGAGAATATGACGGCGTTTTGCGTTACGTACCATCTGGTTACACCGATTTCTTGCAATTTTGAAGAGACTCCAATTTGAGTCTGTTCTTTCCCTCTTAAATTTAATGAAGGCACGGTCCCTACGCTTCATCGCTTTCCGAACCTCAGCAGTCAACCATGGAGCGGGAGGGTGCTTCAACTTAACAGCCGCAACGGGTGCGTGGATGTCATAAAGGGCAAGTAGTTCCGAGTTTAAGATTTCGATTTTAGCATCCACAGTAGAAGCAGCCCAGAGTCCATCCCAGTTAATGTTAGAAGCATCCCTACGTAAATTTTCCACATCCAAGCGGCCAAAACGACGCATGCGCAATACCTTTGGAGGGGTTTTGGTGGGTTTGAGAGTATAGGACAGGAAGATAAGGTCGTGGTGGGAAAAACCAGGTGCCGGATATTGGCCATGGCGGGAAACGTGAGATGGAGAAGAAGTGAGGATGAGGTCAAGCCAAGTATCATCACCATTTAAGTTATGGTGAGTTGGTTGCAAAGGCAAGACATGAAGGTTAACAGAACGAAGGATATCAAGAAGTTTAATGGAACGCGGGGATTGTAGGGTTAGGAGGTCAGTGTTGAAATCTCCCATGATGATGTGATGTGCATATTCCGATCCTAAAGATTCCAGAATCGACTCGAGACTGGAGAAGTAGTCAATTGAAGGAGGACAATACACAACACCAAGCAAGGTTTTCACTCCCCTGACCCAAACCTCAAGGAAAAGATATTCCGCAGAAAGTGGGCACGAAGAAGAAGAGGAAGCTACGATATTGAAGGGAATACTGCTATTAAGATAAATGGCAACGCCACCTCCTCTCTTACTAACCCGGTCGTTCCGAATGAGAACAAAACCGGGCAGAGCGTAGGCGGTTGAAAGCAAATGAGGTTTGAGCCAGGACTCAGAAATCAGGATGGAATGTACGTCAGCGTTATGAAAGGTATCGGACAGATCAGTATAGTGACTTGGAATACTTTGTGCGTTAATGTGGCATACGTTAAAAGTATGGGTCTCAGAGTTTTTTTTAAACGTTTCCCGCACGAAGTCACCAAGCCCAATAGTCACAGAATCGAAACTCTCATCGCTTGAAAAAAAGTCAGAGTTAACGGCAGAATGAAAAGAATCGTCATCAGAAGACATAATACTTAAAATATAAATATACTACAATATATCTAAATGAAAATATACAACAAATAACAATAATAATAATTAAAACCAAAAATAACTTATACTATAAAATGACTTACTCTCTGCACCACCCGCCAGTTAAATACACACTACATAAAAAAAAACTTACAGAAATAAAAAGGAGATAAGAAACAACAAATAATTCAACACAAAAAAAAAACAATTAAAATAAGAAACAAGAACAACATTTGCAATTAAAACAGAATGATGAAAGATTATAAACGTGTAAATGGTTTCAGAACGAAATGAAATGTGTCACACAGTGACACAATGAACGTCAAAATGACAACGTAAACAAATAAATACATTAGTGGGTGACTTAAACTTTAAAAGAGTATAATGTAAACATCGTAATTGATCAGCGAAAATGTATCACAACTAATTAAGTAACTAACTTATACAAAAAAAAAGGACAAAGCAAATTAACAATTTATAGCCGAGCGTAATTTTAGTTTTAGGCGAAACCAAGTATTAAAAAATAAAAGATTATGGCATATAGTTACGACGATTTGCTTGGAGTTCCTGTAGTTCTGCCGCTTTTGGCCGCTAATGAAGCCCCCGGTGGTTTAGGGTATTTAGTTGTTAAAGATACTAGTTCGTCCATTGTAGTAAATTTCAATCGGATGCCTTCTGCTACTTGAACTACGATCGTGCCGTCCTGTGTCCAGCAAGATCTCAGTCCAAAGTGCTGGCGAGCTTTGCCAAAAACAAGCTGCCGAGACTTGGTCAGAAATTCCTTTACAGTTATCGAAGAACCCTTCAACTTAGATTTTGCTCTCCAGACAGAGGATCGGTAATCATCGCTTGAAAACCATGCCAAGATTGGCCGATGATGTTCCTTACTGAGACTCCCAATTCTGTAACATTTGGTAATACTTGAAGGAGATAACTCACTAAGTGCCATTTTGTCCTTGATTATGTTCATTATTACTGAACTGCAATCTTCCTTAGCACTTTCAGCAACACCAAGAAAAATGAGGGCCTTCCGTCGGTATCTGCTTTCTATTCCATCAACCATACGCACACATTCACTGATTTGTTGCCGCAACAACTTCAGGACATCAAACATGATTTCTCTGAATGCCCGGAATTCCTCAGCTACACGTGCAACGGTATCCTTGGATGAGCTTCCTGACTGCAGCTTTGCTTCTAGTTCAGCCATTCGTTTGGAGAAGCTTTCTTCTAATTTAATTTGGGTTTCTTGAATTTCACTCAGCTGAACCATTGTAAAAATATGTATCTATATTGTTTCTCTTCAATATGACAAGGATATGTAGGTGAAAAACTGGCAGGTGGTTTTTATAGCACAATTAAGTCACATATAGTGGAGATAATAATTATACTGATTTACTAAGATATATTGCACAATCAAGTAACAGTTTTGTCAAGTAAGTCTTAAAATTTCCCAAAAAATCAAAAATATAATTTCGGAAATGTGTCTATACTTTATTAGCACCTACCCACATTCTTAGGTGTGTAGTCCGCCAACCCGCACTAGGCCAGCGTGGTGGACTAAGGCCTAAACCCTCTCAGTTGTAGAGGAGGCCCGTGCCCAGCAGTGGGACGTATTGGGCTGATTATGATTGTGATATGATTATGATGAAAAATTGTGAACTCGCGTCACATTACGTGAACCTGATCGAAAATGCGTAAGACGCATTAAGTAATATAAATTGTCATGTTTGTGTATGATAGCGCAATAAATATTGTATTTTACCACGTAAATGATAGTACTGATAAATAAAGCAATTAATGTGAAATTATTCACGAACTATTCCAAAATATTCAAAAATTATCATCATCATCATCACCAGCCCTCCGCATTCAACCGCTGCCAGCCCCCTTGCGAATATCGTCACCCCACCTTTCCAGACCTACACTACGTTTGCCGAGCCGTGGTCTCCACTCCAGAACACGTTTCTCATTCATAAATGCACAAAGTTAATGTTCATGTTTTCACTTCTGCCGAACCTCCCGGAGTGCGATCAGTTTTTTTAGTAATTGTCTTGTGAAACTTGTGAAGAGGCCATGTGCCTAGGTATTTGGGCGACTGAAAAGTAGCTCGTAGTTTGTGATCACTATGATATAAGTGTTGTTTCTTTCGGTGGGGTAAGAGCTATGTGGGTTCATTCTGGGTGTATTCATTTAGTTATCGTTTCTCTGTAAAATGATGGTACTTACCACGACCGAGATGTATTCGTTCCGGAATCCTATCTACACATACACATATATAACCTCACGCCTGTATTCCCCGAAGAGGTAGGCAGAGGTGCATTTCTGCAGCCATATTTCGCCAAGTATGTATCAGTCCCACGTAATAGGGGGCGAGCCTATTGCCGTTTTTCAGGCACATTTCCAGACTCCGTGCTGTTACCGAGAATTTCCTAATGGAAAAGCCCAATAACACTTTGCCCTACCCGGGAATCGAAACCATGACCTCTAGATCGCACGGCACATACTTGTGCCGCGAGACCACGAGGTAGTCCTATCTAATACCAGTAAAGACTAATGAGTGGGTTAGATGTTGATGTTATAATTACTCCTAGATAATGATATCTAACGTTGGATGTCCACCCACAAGGTCGACTGATGAACTCTCGAAGATCGCGGGGAGCCGCTATTTGCAGGCCGCTTCCGATAGAGCGCTTTGAAAGTCTTTAGGGGAGGCCTATTATTTATTTATTTATTTAACTCTTTATTGTACACGTTCAAAATCATACAAAAAATATATATACATATATAACATAGAGAAAGGTATAAAAGGCGGCCTTATCGCACATGGCGATCTTTTCAAGACAACCATAAGATGGAAATTAAAAAAAAAGAATTTATTGGGAGGGCAGTGTGTACAGAAGGAAAGATATAAATGCATAAATGCAAATAATAATAAAAAAAAATTACAATAACTAAAAATACATATATTTATATATATATACATATAAATATATACACAAATACATATATATACCTACATACATACAATATATATATAATTAAAATATTATTATGAATTAAGTATTATGGAGATAGTGATTTTTGACGAGTGTTTTAAATTGTAAAAGTGTTTTGGCCCGGCGTACCTCAACAGGCAGAGCGTTCCACAAACGTACAGCTTTAATTGTAAAGGAATTGTCTAGAAACGTTGTGGTATGCACGGGCATTTTCAACTTTAGATTTTCTGACGACCTCAAGGTTTGTGAATGTGATTCATCGAGAAATTTAAAACGGGTTTTGAGATAGGAAGGGGTAAGAGGCTTAAATAAAATATTGTAAAGATGAAAAAGGATGTCCTATGTCCAGTAAATAAATAAATAATATATACACCCAACAGTCACATACATAGTTCTGATCCCACACTAAGTACAAGTCTTGTGTCGTGGGTATCAGAAACTACGAGAGACTTTTCGGTCTCACATACACCCAGACCCGAAACAAATATTTGTGGATCACACAAACATTTGTCTCGGTGCGGGGATCGAACCCGCGGCCTCTCGTTTCGCAAGCTGGTGTCTAGCCGACTGCGCCACGGGGCTGTCAAAAAGTAGTAGACGTCTTTCAGCTGATGATTGATGATTTCAGGTAAATTGTGGCAGCCTGATGGTATCACGTCCACTAAATAGCGAGTATTGCGGGACTTAAAACAGCTGACGAAAAGTAAGTGTATAAATGCACTTCTGCTACCCTTTTAGGGGACGCAGGCGAAGGAAGATGCAAAAGAGGTATACTATAAAAGCAACTTGTTCGAAATAATCTCTGCCTACCATGGCTTGGTATACAAAGATCAAAATTCAAACAAGTAATTACAGTGGTAAATTCCTAAACTAAACGTAAAAATGTTGGATACACGCCTGAATCTAAAAAGGTATCGTGAAAAGCGCATATCTGTATTAAATTTTGTTAATTGTTTTTGTAAAGTTTCACGTGATAAGAAGCGAACTTGTTGCCCTTTTTCGCTTTATAAAGCGTGAGTGTTTGTCTACCTACTTCTGTGGTACAGTCGCGTATGACTCATAGTTAGAGTCTAGGCATTGTACCGATTAATTTATTACCGTTTTGCGTAAATATATCGGAACAAAATTGTCGGTCATTAAAATGACGGTCGTAAATAAATGATATTAATTTACTTTATCGCATGGCTTAAAAGCGTGCCAAGGACACTTCAGCAGACTGATAATCACGCTAAATGTGTTCCAAATCACACATGAACTGCTGTTTGATAAAGTAAAATGAAATTGACTAGTCATGACGATAATAAATGACTGATAATAAATGGACGTATTTTTCTATAACTAGCGCCTTATTATTTTTAATGTCTGTTTTGCAACGTTGTTCATGTGTATGTCGGGTCGGTCATTAGTACGGGACTTCAACTGACAGCGAAACGAAGTGTGCAGATAGCACGCTCGGCAGAGTCTAGCTCACTTCCGTGCGGAGTCGAAGAGTGGGGACGACAAGCGATGTCGACGAGTGGGAGTGGCAGCTTGAACGTCGTCAATTCTCATCGAACCACCGCGCGGACAACAAGTGCCTAGGAACTGTCTCGCGTTTCGTTGTATTATAATTTGTCAAGTTTTATTGGAAATATAACGTCTGAATGTCTTAAAAGTTTTTCACTCGGCCTATGTTTCCGACATCAGAAGTGGGATACACATAGAGTTTCTATAGCTTTGTGTGTATCCCACGCCTACTCTCTGATGAATAGTGCGTTTTACGTTGTTTTGTGCAAGTGGTTTCTAAATCGCGTAACATGTCGAGCCGTTCAAAACGTAACAATAGCGGTGGAAGGTGAGAAAAAAAAAAAAAAAAAGTAGGTATCGTGATATTATTTTCAGCGATAGTTCGGTCGAGTGTCAGCGAAAGCCACCTAAACACGCGTGGGTCACGAAATGCTTAAGCATCGTTCCCGTGATTAAGCCACGTATCGCGTAAGTCAAGACGAAGTGTTGAATCGGGCTTGTGCTAGTTTGGATGCGATTGAAAATCGGTTGGAAACTGCGGTTGCCGGTTCTTGTCGCGGCCGCGTAGCGAAAGTAATATTCAACCGATTCCTTTAGTTGTGACAGTTAGTGGGCATAACGGGGGATATTTCACACTTTGTGCGATGATAGTAATACGGCGGGAAAAGACTCATATTTCATATTTGTTTCTACATATCGCCGTTTGATCCCAGTATCCATTAATTTGACGTGTGGTGTGTAGAATCGGAACGCGGTTGCGAAATAAAGAGGTGAAATGATCGCGAGTGTCTCGAGCGGATAGGTAGTTGAGGTAAAAGAGTGGGTAACATAATTGAGGGACGTGGAATAATTTTAAAAAACTTAATTGCGCTCATTGTGTCCGCGAAACGAATACGTTTAGTGTTTAATATGAAGTGATGTGTACTAGCTGTAATAAGTGCATCACTTGTGCAGAATACCCTCGTAAGTCTCTTTTACGTTTGAATATTGTCAAGGGTTTGTCGGACGAATTAAAAGACAATTTAGACTCTGATAGACACGGATAGGTTTCGAAATTACATAGACGACGTTTGTTGTGTCTAAGTAGATGATGGTCTTGAAACTCTGCGTGAAGTTTTACGTGTACTTACGGAATCAAGGTTTTAAATTAATTTAAAGAAGTGCACGTTCTTAGATACTGAACTAGAATATTTAGGACGCTTAATTGGCCATGGTCAGGTTAGACCGAGCCCTAGAAAGATTTGTCAAGTCCCACGACGGTCGAGTTAGCAAACTCGTAGTAATAAAAGACGCGAGCGTTCGCTGAGCCCTGGGCTACACCAGCAACTTCGGGCGATAATAAACTGTGAGTGTGTTGTAAGATAGTTCCAGGTCAAGCGCAGCGAATGTTATTGGCGGACGACCGCCGATGGTGGGGTTGTGGTGCAGTGATGGCCCCCACACCTGCATGGATCCTGACTACGGGGCTATCCACGTTAACGCCTGCAGCGGAGTCACAATTTCCGAGCGACTGCATTGCTACGGAGCTGGCGGATAAGTTTAAGAGATAAGTGGTTTGAACCCGGTAAGGTCCAACAACTTTTATACTTCAACTTTTGATCCGTCCTTAAATTTACTGTCTTAAGAGTGTCTTAAGCTGGCCCAATTTCAAACACGAGTTTAAACTTTGTGTCCACGTGACTTGGATGTTGCTAAAATCATTTTAATGTTATGAAAACTAATTCTAACAATTACCCCACATATGCAAAATACGCAAGGCGATCATTGTTGCTCCTTCGTATAATAAATGGTCTCAGTGAATAATTAATTTCATGTACTATAATTCGTATTATAGTGAACCCGATACGTGCGGCGGCGGCACGTGTGGCGGCGGCGGCGCAGCCTACCGCGGCGCAGCCTGGCGGCGGCGTAGCCTGGCGATTGCGCAGCGCGGTTCGCGAATGCCTGATTTTACGAGTGGTACAACCACTGACGCTCAATTTAAAATGGAATGATGGTCTGTAAACTTTTAATTACTAAAAAGGATTTACCTTAAACTTAAATGGTAAATGTACTAGTAATGTTGTTGCTATGAATGGTATCTGAAAGGCACGAATAGTTATTACTAAACAGATAGTGTGCAGTGTAATTATAAAGTTTTGCAAGGGGACCATATGGTGTTTCAAGCTTCGAATTTAAAATTCGTATTCACACACGACCTTTACTAATATTACAAAGCTGAAGAGTTTGTTTTCTTTTGTTTTTGCTTGAACACGCTAATCTGAGGAAATACTAGTCCGATTTGAAAAAATAAATAAAAAATAGTGTGAGATAGTCCACAATAGAAAATGTAGTAAGCAATGTTCTTTTTAAAGTGTAATGTTTCACATACGGAGTTACGAATAACAACTAGAAGTCAAAAAAGATGTCTGTGTCACGTACCAGTTGATGTTGATAGTAATTCTGATAATTACTGATGTTGATTCAGTTAGTTATGATGTAAGTTGAGACTCGAGTAAGGGGACTATATCGAGCGTATTACGTATGACCGTACCAGGGGTTACTTCGTAGTCGTAGCATGCGATTTGCGTTAACACTGGCGGAGGTCGGGATCCAATGAGTGGATTGGGGCAATGTGATTGCCGGCTGGCTAAGGAGCCGTGGCTCGAAGGAAACTTACTTGGAGACTCTCTTACGATAAAATTTGAAGTCATTACCATAAAGTTGATTTGATGGACTGGCGTGGTACGTGGCTCAGGTATTGAAAACATGCTACTCACATAATTAACCGAAATTATTACTGGGAACAAGTCGAGTTATGTTTCATGCGATTGTAAAGACAATAATTTCTAAATTTACTGTAGGCGAGTTTGTATTAATTGAGAATGAAGAGAGGAATCAAACCAAATTAGATCCATTTAAGGGTCCATTTAAGATAGTAGAAGTTCTGGACGGTGACCGCTATCTGCTAAAGGCCTTAAATTCAAAACGAACCTATAATGTAATATGCACACGATAGAGTTAGGAAAATGCCTGAGGCTAAAGTACTTATGGAATGAAATGAAAATTATAATTTACCAAATTCTCACAATAATGTAACTTCAGAACCTACACATGACACTGCTGCGGGTGTTTTATGCAATCAGAGTAACGAATGAATGTTTAACATACATAGTCACAGAGCTGACTATCAAATTTATGGTATAGTCACGGGGCTGACTATCACCTATCACTAGTCACAGAGCTGACTATCAAATTTATGGTATAGTCACGGGGCTGACTATCACCTAGCACTAGTCACAGAGCTGACTATCGAATTAATGGTATAGTCACGGGGCTGACTATCACCTAGCACTAGTCACAGAGCTGACTATCAAATTTATGGTATAGTCACGGGGCTGACTATCACCTAGCACTAGTCACAGAGCTGACTATAAAATTTATGGTATAGTCACGGGGCTGACTATCACCTAGCACTAGTCACGGGGCTGACCAAGTGTGTGTACACGTATATCGCGTTTAGAGTCATCATTACTATTAGTATTGATTGCATGAAGATTTTGCAGCAGTAGTCAGTGTCTAGTTTATCTAAGTTTATGATAATTTAATTTCAATAATGATGTAAAATAGTTATCCCTATACCTAAAAGGCGTTTAACTTTAAGAGCACTTACAAGTACGGTCATGATAGGCTTAGAAAAATGCCAGAGGGGTCAAAGCATACCTGATGAACTTGAGGAGGACATTTTGGGTAATGTTTAAGTGTACACGGTGATTGTTGGGGTTCTGTAGGAACCATGTGCGATCCAAAGGGGATGCGCAAAAGAAATGGCTGAGTAAGTGGTGTTACTGGATGGCCATGAATCACGTGTATAGCTTGGTTGTTTAATTTAGTGTGATAATTGAAGGTCATGAATCAAGAAATCAGTAGTGCTTTGAAACTGTCTTTGATTTGTGTTAAGAATTAATGAAAATTCTTCTGTGAGTAGATTATTAAGAACAATCTAAGCCTCAGTATTATTGTATGACCTTTACCTGGGCTAAGTCAGGACTAGCCGAGCAATATGATACTTTGCACATGAATTTTGTTTACAGACTAACACACAGAGACGTGTGTCCTGTAGGATGGCCGTGTCGGGTCGGTCATTAGTACGGGACTTCAACTGACAGCGAAACGAAGTGTGCAGATAGCACGCTCGGCAGAGTCTAGCTCACTTCCGTGCGGAGTCGAAGAGTGGGGACGACAAGCGATGTCGACGAGTGGGAGTGGCAGCTTGAACGTCGTCAATTCTCATCGAACCACCGCGCGGACAACAAGTGCCTAGGAACTGTCTCGCGTTTCGTTGTATTATAATTTGTCAAGTTTTATTGGAAATATAACGTCTGAATGTCTTAAAAGTTTTTCACTCGGCCTATGTTTCCGACATGTATATTTAATTTCATTTCTGAAATTACTCGTGGTCTCGCGACAAAAGTAGTTACGTGCGATCTAGAGGTCCTGGGTTCGATTCCCGGGTCGGGCAAAGTTTTATTGGGTTTTTCCATTAGGAAATTCACAGTAGCAGCACGGAGTCTGGAATTTTGCCCGAACAACGGCAATAGGCTCACACCCTATTAGGTACGTGGGCCTACTTGGCGAAATGTGGGTGCAGAAATGCACATCTGCCTACCCCTTCAGGGAATACAGGCGTGGGTTATGTATACGGTTTTTTTCTGTTTTTCCGGCACAATTCCAGACTTCGTGCTGATACTGAGAATTTACTAATGGAAAAACACTTTACCCGACCAACGACCTATCAGGAATCGAATCGGACCTCTAGGTCACAAGGCATATACCTGTACTGCGAGACTACGAGCCAGCTACAGTTTTATTTATATACTAGCTGTGCCCGCGATTTCGCCCGCGCGGAGTAGTTATTTTTTTATTGTTTATTTATATTAATTTATTAATAAAATTTCATCAGCTATCAGCCAGTGCAAGTCCAGTCAAAATTGGCCCACCCGTTTCAGAGATTATCATCAGCCCAACTACGTCCCACTGCTGGGCACGGGCCTCCTCTACAACTCAGAGGGTTTAGGCCTTAGTCCAGTTTCTTAGTATTAGTTTCAGAGATCAGCCAGAACAAACAAACAGACAGACAGACAGACAGACAAAAATTGAAAAAAACGTTATTTTGATATAATGTAGGTATCGTGTATACATCCATATGCATTTATAAAAAAGCTGTTATTTAAATATTACAAACGGACACTCCAATTTTATTTATTTGTATAGATTCATTTAATATGCTTTATTGTAAAAATTGTAGAAATCATTATTGTAGATAATAGTATTTGCCATCTTTTTTATTGGAAACTTTTTTTTGTATAAGAAACTTAGCTATGAAGAAAGAAAACAAGAGGCGGCTTTATCGCTATAGGCAATTTTCTTTTGATAAGTGATTTAACAAAGCTCACGATACGTGACTAACTAAATATTTCCTTATCTCTTTCGAGATGTTATGTGAATGTACAAACACTTTAAATATATGAGCAAATTTTAACCGCTACTCCAATTTTAAGATCGTGAGCAAAGAGAATATGGAATGAACTTACAAATACCCGCCTCCTGTACAGTTAGGGAAGAGGAGAAATACTTTCCTCAACTGGAGTTACATTTAATGGACTTCGCTTAAGTTTATGGGTATTTATTATTTATACATAAGTCGTGATCGCCTCGAAGTATAGGCGCGAGGTTGAGTCAAAATTTCGTCATTTGTCGACATAGCCCAGTGGATTAGCAAGTTGAAGTGGCAATGGGCCGGGCACATAGCGCGGAGAACCGAAGGCCGATGGGGCCAAAAGTTCTTGAGTGGAGGCCACGTACCGGAAAGCGCAGCGTTGGACGTCCACCCACAAGATGGTCCGACGACCTGGTGAAGGTCGCGGGTCGTCGCTGGATGCAGGCTGCCTCCAACTGGTCACTGTGGAAGTCATTGGGGGAGGCCTATGTTCAGCAGTGGACTTCCTGATAATGAGTCAGAATTTATAATATGGTACGTATAAATTAGCGAAACATGGTTGCAGAAATACACCCTGTCTTCCTATTTCGCGAATCTGGTGTGAGGCTATGTATGTATGGCCATTCAAGTAATACGTTAGTACTAAAGGGGAGTGGTCTTCAACACGATCTTGATATCTACTCATATTGGAAAGTACTTTGTAATACTATCCTCAATCATATAGATTTTCTTCGGCTTCGTCAAAGACATTTAATCGCTTTATTTTAGTCAAACATTATAAATCATCATAATCTGATATTTAAAACATCTTTTTGTGAGTAAAAATAGTGTATACCATAGATTAAAACTGTGCATTTCTGGAGCGAGAGTTCTTTTCACGGGTTAGGGTTTTTGGATTTTAAATTTAATGATCAAATTTGCAATAGCAACACGGGGTTTGAAAATTGGTCTTAGAAATGGCGTTAGGGGCGTCCTTTGGTAGGTGGGACTTTAAAAAGTAATTGAGAAAACATGAGTTTCAAAATACACTTATGCCTACACGTATAAGGATACGGGCGTGGCTGTGAAAGTTACACAACAGATAATTTATCTTTTTCTCATAATAACCAACCTGTTATTTCCCTTTGGGCCACTTCAATAATTTTTGTATCATATCGACGACTATAAAGTCATAATCGAATATTTATTTAGTGCTTATCATACAGACAAGAGATAAAAGTGTGTAACAGGTATTAAAAATTTAGATCGCATATTTCAAAACATCCGACCCAGATGGATTTTATATACGAGTATATGTATAAACGTAAAGAAAAAACTATAAATAAATAATTAAGTAGTGATGACCACTAGGCGCGCGGTCAGGAATCTCAGCGGTCGCGGGTTCAAACCACAGGTACACACCTCTAACTTTTCGAAGTCATGTGTGTATTCACAATGAATTATCACTTACTATAACGGTGAAGGAGAACATCGAGAACAAACTGAACACCTAAAAGTTCTTAGGAATTTCTTAGGTGTGTAGTTCGGAAATTCGCACTAGATCCGTGGTGGACTAAGCCCTTAACCCACTTAGTTGTAGAGGAGGCCCATTCCCAGCAGTGGGACCTATGTATATGGGTTGAAGATAGTGATGACGATTTCAAAACATCCTTCCCAAATTAATTTTATTTACAAGTATGTAACCGGAAAGAAAAAAACTAAAAATAAATAATAAAGTAGTGACGACCTCTAAATTTAGACGCCCGGTTCAGTATAATCTCGAAAGTTGTCGGTAAATTTTCGAACCTACGAGAACCAAATATCGCATACTTTAACGGTCGTTAACACTCGTAAGAAACATTACTAGCCGTTTACACCAGCGTTATGTGCTTAGACTTAACCGTTCCCATGGGTACAGTAGACCTCGTTTCCATAAATCATAAAAAATCTGACATTGGTAGAATAAAAATACGTTATCTGACTTAGCTTACTTTAATTTTCATTTTATTATTAGAACTATAAAAGCTTATTAAATAATATAGGGTTACTCCTAGTAAAATTGCTGATGCAGCAAAAATAGCTACTATAGTCAAGATGAAGTCTAGCATGAAATATTCTGCATACGACATGTTAGCGGCTGGTGATTTGAGATGGTTCGCTCCTTTGTGCCTCAATATATACTCGGTCCACCACACAGCTCGCTCCATAGGCGTCTGTGGTGTGTCATACATAAGCTCCTTTGTCCGTTTTATGTTTTGTCTGTACCTGGAATTGAAGTCGCATGGTTAAAACAGCGGAATACCTCTTAAAAAAAACTTAATTCAGGATTGGTGATTCTGTCTTGATATACATGTTATGATATACATGTTTATGTATATATACATGATATATATGATAGTAAGCTGTGATGACCTCGAGGTTTAGGCGCGCGGTCGAGAATTTCGGCGGTCGCAGGTTCAAACCCCAGGCACACACCTCTGACTTTTCCAAGTTATGTGTGTATTCACAATGAATTATCACTTGCTTTAACGGTGAAGGAAAACATCGTGATAAAACCTGCACACCTAAAAGTTCTTAGGAATTCCTTAAGTGTGTAGTCCGCCAACCCGCACTAGGCCAGCGTGGTGGACTAAGGCCTAAACCCTCTCAGTTGTAGAGGAGGCCCGTGCTCAGCAGTGGGACGTATTTGGGCTGATGACGACGATTCTGTCTTATGGTTTTGTGCCCATTGCACGACACCTCAATTTTATTGAAAACCACAATTAATCTAAAATCAAAATGTTATTTATAATTTCATCTTTTTTATTTATAGGACCCACCATTAATACAGCTACAAGAACTACAAAATTGTATAATACAGGGTGACGTCTTATCATTTCAGAACATTATTACGGTTTGTTATTTGGTTACATGAGTTTTTAATAAAAATGAGAATGACGGATATTCGACTTACTTATCGTCATTAATAATAGTGTTGACACCATTAACAATATCATCAGCAGTCATCGTCAAAGCATCTAGTTGTACTCCAATTCCTAGCTCCACGTACTTGTTGACGTTGTACCATTGGTCTGCCAGCATCGGTATACCGACTAGAGGTACTCCAGCATCTATCGCTTCATCAGTAGATTGGAGACCTCCTTGTGTGACGAATACTTTTATGTTTGGATGTACTGGAATAAATTCAATATATTATGTATGTATGCAAAGTCGTGATGGCCTCGAGGTTTGGGCACGCGGTCGAGAACCTCGACGGTCGCGGGTTCAAACCCCAGGCACACACCTATGACTTTTCGAAGTTATGTGTGTATTCACAATGAATTATCACGTACTTTAACTGTGAAGGAAAACATCGTGATGAAACATGCACACCTAAAAGTTCTTAGAAATTTATTAGGTGTGTAGTCTGCCAACCCGCACTAGGCCAGCGTGGTGGACTAAGGCCTAAACCCTCTCAATGGTAGAGGAGGCCCGTGCCCAGCAGTGGCACGTATATGATTGAGATATTGATTGAGATACAATTGGCGAAACTTCGACGCAAAATTCAACTCTGCCTATCGCTTCGGGGTTAACTAATCTTAAATAACACTGGTCAACATGACTTTTTTCCGTTAATCCAATTGTACTTTTTCGGTATCTTTTATGTATAAATATTAACGGAAAAATAATAAAACATATCTATTACATCGAAATATCTAAATATGTACAATTACATATATGTACGATATATTTGGCTTAATTTTGTGAGTGTCTATCGAAAAAGAGTATTGCAACAGCTGATCTTACTTACAAAGACAATATTGTTGTTGGTAGTACACGATGTATCCTTAAACCTCTATATTTTCAACTCGTTATTGTTCGTTCATTGATGTTTAATTTTTTAATATAACTTTAACAAGTACCATTACGTAATACGAGTATTGCTACGACGACGTGCAGTTTCTGGTGTTTATTCCAAAGTGTTGTTGTTTAAATTGTGAAGTTTTTTGTCAATTTGAATACGTTTCGGTTTTGAAGAAGTGTACTAAATAGTAAATACATATGTATATAGTTTGCATTATGAATCGAGTGTTTCAATTCATCGGATCTCTTCTATTTTGTTTGTGGGGAGTTTAATTCAAGTTCCAATCGAGAAAGTCCTACGCCGTTACTATATATAACATTTACAATTTGTATTTTGGTTTCAAGATTTCTGAGAGTATTAATCAACCTTGGACACTAAGTTTTTTTTTTGTTTAAGAAATGTATGTTATTTGAGAGGGTGGTTTAATGGTACCCACCGATTAATGCCTTTTTCTAAACCTATAATTTGGAGAGAACAAAAGATCATGAGAATGATTGTTATTTTTGTTTAAGGAAACTGAAGAGATATTCTTATAAAACAAGAAGTAAAATTACATATCCTGATTTGGAATCTGTAACTAAACCGATTCCTTATACTGAAGACAGCCCACCACCTCAGCCTACAAATAAATTTCAAATAATCTCTTTTTTCTTAGAAAGTAGGTGTTTAATTTTTTTTATGAACGTATTTTAACTAATCTCATGGTAAGGTATGCAAAAATACAAGTTTCAAACCGCGGCAATTTTTTTTTTTTTTGTTGACCAATGTAATTATTAAATGGAAGCCCCGTGGCGCAGTTGGCTAGACACCAGCTTGCGAAACGAGAGGCCGCGGGTTCGATCCCCGCACCGAGACAAATGTTTGTGTGATCCACAAATATTTGTTTCGGGTCTGGGTGTTTGTGAGACCGAAAAAGTCTCTCGTAGTCTCTGATACCCACGACACAGGACTTGTATCCTAGTGTGGGATCAGAACTATGTATGTGACTGTTGGGTGTATTTATTTATTTAAATTGATAAACGAATCTTACCCAATAAATCCCTCTGCGGAAACCATTTTTGTATCTTCACATTTTTTGATACGTTTTGCAGATTATCTCCATCGAATTTCCACAAAATATCGTGTGGGATTCGCTTGAATGCTTCAAGGAATGCGTCCAACAGATCTTTGTCCATCATCGAAGGGTGCACATTAGTTCCCAAACTAACGTACACTACTCCACGCTTTGAGTTGTCTAGATATTCCTTGAGGTCCTGAAATATCCAAAATAAATTGTGTTTATCTTTTAACGAGAAGTAGGAGACTGCCTCGTGCTCTCGCGGTACAAGTATGTGCTGTGCGATCTAGAGATCCTGGGTTCGATTCCCGGGTCGGGCGAAGTGTTATTGGGTTTTTCCATTAGGAAATTCTCGGTAACAGCACGGAGTCTGCAAATGTGCCCGAAAAACGGCAATAGGCTCGCCCCCTATTACGTGGGACTGATACATACTTGGCGAATTGTGGCTGCAGAAATGCACCTCTGCCTACCCCTTCGGGGAATACAGGCGTAAGTTTATGTATGTATGTATGAGAAGTAAGCTACGAAGCTTCCATAGTCACATTGATAGTCATGCTATGTACTAGCATGGGCCAAATTGGTCTAATTAGTTAAACAGGCTTTTGCGAAGAAATTTCATAATAAAATTCTACTTAAGTCGAAACGTCAACACTCTAACATGGTTTAATATATGGACTCTAGTATTCCCTTGAGATTCAAGAGTCGTGATAGCCTCGAGGTTTGGGCACGCGGTCGAGAATCTCGACGGTCGCACTAGGTTTTCACCGCTATTTTTGGTAAGGGAATACTCATCATCATCATCATCATCATCAGCCCATATACGTCCCTCTACTGGGTACGGGCCTCCTCTGCCATTGAGAGGGTTTAGGCCTTAGTCCACCACGCTGGCCTAGTGCGGGCTGGCGGACTACACACCTAAGAAATTCCTAAGAAGTTTTAGGTGTGCAGGTTTCATCGCGATGTTTTCCTTCACCGTTAAAGTACGTGATTATTCATTGTGAATACACACATAACTTCGAAAAGTCAGAGGTGTGTCCCTGGGCTTTGAACCCGCGACCGTCGAGATTCTCGTCCGCGTGCCTAAACCTCGAGGCCATCACGACTTCTAAAACATCATTAACATCATTGAAAAAGATCATTAACATCATTGAAAAAGGACCGTACAAAGATCACAATGCAAGAAATTTGTGACACTTTCGATACATTTATAGTCCCAAGCGGAGCTACCAGAATT
The DNA here is from genome assembly GCA_907164795.1 of Hemaris fuciformis. Lineage (NCBI taxonomy): Eukaryota > Metazoa > Arthropoda > Insecta > Lepidoptera > Sphingidae > Hemaris > Hemaris fuciformis. Next base: position 7,783,994 of record OU015454.1, read on the forward strand.
AAAAAAATTAGAGTCAGGGTGATTTATGTAACGCATTGCCACGTATTGTTTTCAAACTGCCCACTTCATAATTCATTTTAGCCATTTATCTATTACTTTATATTACATTTTATGTATATTTTCTACTGATATAATTTTTTCTATTATTTTAACTTTAAATTAATAGTTTATTTATATTATAAATTAGAAACCACTTTGCGACACTTCATTGTATATAATAAATATTATTATCGTCTTTATACATTTTACTAACAATCTTTTGTTATTATTTCCTTAAAAAATATAAAATTACCTTCGGTAGTTCCTTCACGGGTTGCAAATGTAAAGCTCCTAAATAAACAACATTCGGTGGTACGGGACGATTGTTGTCAAATATAGGAAAACTATTCAAAAACACCATAGATACACGATCTCTTAGTTCTTTAACTAGTGGCGCCTCGTTTCCGAACTTTTTTCTCAGCAATTCATTTTGAATTTCTTCAATATTTTCAAATGGCTTCAGAAGGCGATATTCGTTGTGAATCTCTTCAATTGTTTCAAGGAACGTGAGATTTCTAAATTTGTTTCTCATTGCATTTGGATAATGTATGGGATGCTTCGTCACTGCACCAGTAAGCTCGTAAAGTTCAGGGAATCCATAAAATGAAGAAAACGCAATTAGCGGGGTGTCGAAGATCTTCGCAAATATAAAGTGGAAATTCAATATTCCTTCGGCTATAACCAGATCAAACTTCTGTGTCTTGTCGTTTACTAGTTCCATTACTTCGTCATTGTTTAACATATCGGCCATTAGAGAGAACATTTGTTCTGTGAAATTAGTTGTTGTCATTGCATTTAAATCAGAAATGACGCCTCTCTTCATCTGCATTCGAAAATCTGACTTTTTGTACATATCTTTTAGAACATTGTAGGAATTGCTTGTGTCAATTTCCCGTATGTTGTCTTTTGGCCTGTCTTTTGGTAGAGCAGGGTTTGGTGTTATTACAACCAATTCATGCCCTCTTGTGGCTAGCTCCATAGTAAGCGCTCTGAACACAACTTGGTGACTTATTGAAGGCATAGGATACACCCCCAAAATCCTTGCGGAATCAACCACTGAACATAAAACTAACGGAAGGAGTAAGAGTAACATTTTTCTTTAAAATCCAAACCACACTAAAATAGATTAAGAAATTAATGAATTTAAATACTTAAATATTTATATCAGTATAAGGATGACAGGTGGTTTATCGTTTGAATCGTGTATTATCTTGATAATAATTTAAATGCTTCATAGGATATACTTGGATGTTTTTCATTCAATCACATCGTGACAGCTGATAGCAATTACATGTAAATGGTTGATTGTATGTTTGTTCATTATTAAGACTGAAATTATGATCTGCATAATTTATCTACGTCATTCAGTGGAGCCATGCCGTTGTTAGCTTGAACTACTTAAGCCGACTCATAATAGCATTGGCTTACACCAAGTCATCGTAAGGCACTACTGTTAGGTTGGCGGCGCAATTTACTAGGTGTAGGATATTCATAGCCACCTGGAAGGTAACCATCGTAGATAAAGTACAAATTCGTCATAGTCACACACATCAGCTTGTCCCGATACATGATAGATGTTTCTACATTCTTTCATCTGTTTTTCTTCGAATTGATTTTATTGTGGATTACGAATAAGCTAGACGCCGATGGAGACTCGCTGAGTTTCGCTGCTCGATGTAATTTCTATGGGTGCCACCATACTTCTTGTTTTCCATGAGTTGTAGTGGCGTGTGTGTGCGATGATCTATTTTCCAGGACCAGGCTGCTTATATTTGTTTACTTGGAAAATTTGTATCGTCTTGTTGTCAGTCCCTTCTTAATTTAGGCTTTACTAAATTTACAATGAGGCAGCCGTGTGATTTCTTTCCATGCTACACAAAAAAGATGCATTATAACATTATACCGTATTGCTATCAAATAATTTACACAAACCCGGTGGAATGAGCTTGTATGATGGTAATAAGTGAGTAAGTAAATATTTACAAGATAACGTTTTATAACGTTGATACAATTATTTATAATCTGATTAGACGTTTAACTTTAGTAATAGAGGTTTAATTCAAAGTTATACTCGTACATAGGGAATAATCACCCTTCACTGTTGTTTTTTATGACAAAAATACGAAGAAATATGCAATACATATTCATCTGCTTTCGCAAAATGTTCGACCAAAGAAACTCGTTATTTTATGATGTAAAAAAATTCAACCGTAATTTGTATTTTTGCACTTTGCGGTGTAGTTATATCATTTAACCCTTAAATGCATATTGTTGTCAAATGTGTACAATCCATAATATACATTTTATTTTATTTTATAACCTTTTCGGTATATTTACTGCTTATACTACCTATAATATATCTTTTTAATAAAAAAAATCATGCATTTAAGGGTTAAATCTCCAGAATTTAGGCTTACAGTTTACTTGGGAAGGTCTACATTCAGCAGTGGATAGCGATGGCTGGGTACATAAAATTGGTTATGTATTTTGGATTTAAATGACATCATTTAGTCAATTGTTTCATGCTACGTTCTTTATGCAGAGTATCGTGTCTATTGAAAATAAAAACTACGTAGGTACGCTGGCCTGTAATACCACTAGGTACTTATCTTTACAATCATGATTCCGTCGACAAAGTCATATTGCATAATCATTAACGCAAATAAAGAACTTGACTGAAATTGACATCATGTAAAGGAAAACCACGTTATTATTTATGTCAATTTCTTATCCTTTTACTTGCGATTACGATTGTCGAATGTGACTTTGTCTAGACCCTCTAGTTAGAACCCAAATGTTCGATTTTTTTTCATCATCATCATCATCATCAGCCCGTATACGTCCCACTGCTGGGCACGGGCCTCCTCTACCATTGAGAGGGTTTAGGCCTTAGTTCACCACGCTGGACTACTTAGTGCGGGTTAGCCGACTACACACCTAAGAAATTCCTAATAACTTTTTAGGTGTGCAGGTTTTATAACGATGTTTTCCTTCTCCGTTAAAGCAAGAGATAATTCATTGTGAATACACACATAACTTCGAAAAGTCAGAGGTGTGTGCCTGGAGTTTGAACCTGCGACCGCCGAAATTCTCGACCGCGCGCCTAAACCTTCAAATATTTTATCTATCTCCGGGAGATAAAAGTTCGTGAGATAAAAACCAAAGGGCCGTCGACCACGTGTTTTAGTTAAAGATGAAGATGAAGATTCAATGGAAGATCGCGTTTTTATAAGTGTTCTTTACAAGCAAAATATTAAGGGCGAGGTACCTATTAAAGAGGGTGATTTTGCTAAATTCTTTAAAAATGTCCGTAGTCGCGTCTTAGATAACGGTCGGAAATTCGTCAACATCTTGTGACCTATGTGTCGACGAGGTGTACTTCGTTAAAAGGTCGAAAAACAACTTTTATGTCTTGACAAGGATATCAACGTCAACCTGGGGTCTGTCGCTTAATACCTTGAAAGTAATTTATGGAGTTACATATTTGGGTTGCATTTGTTACGCTTCCCCTTTGTGTGTGGGCCGATAGGGCACCTGTCGGCGCAGTCAATCTTTGGCTGGATGAGCGTAGCAATGTGCTCAATCGTATGTATGTAAGGTCTGGTGTTGTTAATTATACAGACTTCTCTGAATCTAGGAAGAATTTTCGTGCATTTCAGTGTTTTAGCCATGCCTATTACTATAACTATATACATACATACATGCATACATAATCTCATGTCTGAATTCCCCGGAGGGGTAGGCAGAGGTACATTACTGCACCCACATTTCGCCATTTATATATCAGTCCCACGTAATAGGGGGCGAGGCTATTGCCGTTTTTCGGGCACAATTCCTGACGGAAAAACCCAATAACACTGCCCGACCCGGGATTCGAACCCGGGACGTCGTGATTGTACGGCACATATTTGTACCGCGAGACCACGAGGCAGTTATTACTATATCTAAAATTATTTATTTTATTTTATTTGGGAAATACGCAGAACAATCACAATCAAAAATATAAAGCAAAAATATAGCAATAGTAAAGCACAAAATTGAAGTGGTGAACGACTAATCTGACAAGAAAGAGATAAATTAAAGTATACAAAAACAAAAAGAATTTATAGAATATAACCTAAACTAAACTAACACTTACTTACACTAGAAAAAAGTAATTTCTTAAATTCTTATATTATTAAGCGACTCAAAAAATATGTCGATATCGGAGAAATGCAAATTATAATTATTAGTTGACCTGCGAACAAACATAAAATATGCAATTATTCGAAAATTGTGGATATACATGTTGTCGGCTCGAAACCTATTTAAATAAGTTCTTTAATTTGAAGGGACCTTTAACCGTATCGACGGGATAAATATTAAATGTTTGCCAGGAAATTAGGTACAACAGTTTATATGGGAAAATGAAATTATTGGTATTACCATATTCCTCGCAATTTTCTTTTATAAGAACCTTCTCCTGACAATAGCAAACACAACAACAAAAGAATTAGCGAAATCGGTTGCGCTGTTCTCGAGATTTGCGCTTAGCAACACATTTAGCGATTCATTAATATTTAATTGATTATAATTATAATAACAGTAAACAGTATTATACGAGCAGTTGTTGAGAGTGTAAATTGTCCGTTTGTTTTGCACTTAGTTAAGTTATTAAAATCCCCTGCCAATTATGTACTAACGTAGTTTTTTAAGAACCGGTTACTAACACATTGTGGATCTATGTTATCTTAAATAAATGAATTATTATAATTATAATTATTTATATTTTATAGATAAGTACATTTAGCGAGGTTTGAGGTAGAGTGTCACAATATAAAATTTTGACTAAATTATTGGATCGTCGATTTACGTTGTTTTATTCATAGTAATTTAAATTGTTTTTATTATTTAACATTTTTTTAAACATGTTCCTTCTAAATTATTGTTTTAGGCTCTGGTCCCGATTAGACAAACTTTATACGTATTTGTATGCAATATTGAACCCCGACTTACGCGGCTATCGCTTGGCCCAACCTATCGCGTAAGTACGGGGTATTACTGTATTTACCCCCGCAGGACTGATGTGTATCTCTTCTCTTCTGTTTCGTAAGCTGTATTTTCATCATCAGCCCATATGCGTCCCACTGCTGGGCACGGGCGTCCCCTACAACTGAGAGGGTTTAGGCCTTAGTCCACCACGCTGGCCTAGTGCGGGTTGGCGGACTACACACCTAAGAAATTCCTAAGAACTTTTTTTAGGTGTGCAGGTTGCATCACGATGTTTTCCTTCACCGTTAAAGCAAGTGATAATTCGTTGTGAATACACACATTACTCCGAAAAGTCAGAGGTGTGTGCCTGGGGTTTGAACCCGCGACCGCCGAGATTCTCGACTGCGCGCCTAAACCTCGAGGCCATCACTGCTTCTAAGCTGTATTTTAACTTCCACTTATCAAGGAAGCTTCGACGTTTTCGTTAAAATTTTAAGAATCTATGCTGCTAATTAGAATATCCTCGTAGAGTAACCCATTGACTATTAACGTTATCACAGAAAGCATGGGAACAACAAGGCTCTCGTTCAAAACAAATTTAAAATGGAAAAAATAGAAATTGATTTTAACTAGCTTTAATTTTTATTCTCAAATTACATTTCAATAAACTTATAAGATAATATACAACTATGATGAATGTTCCTGCTGATACAACAAATATGGCTAGTAAAGTTAATATAAAGTCAATCATGAAATATTCGGCGTATGACATGTTAGCGGCTGGTGATTTCAGGTGGTTGGCTCCTTTGTGCCTCAATACATACTCGGTCCACCACACAGCTCGCTCCATAGGCGTCTGTGGTGAGTCATACCTAATTTGTTTCTCCCGTTTTATGTTCTGCTTGTATCTGAAAGGGAAAAGACAGTTATTAAAAGCAAATTCTATTGAATGAAAATATATTACAAATTTATGAGTTTTTTTTATAAGAATATAAGTTTTTTAAATAAATATAAATTAAAGGCGCGCGGTCGAGAATTTCGGCGGTCGCAGATTCGAACCTCAGGCACACACCTCTGACTTTTCGAAGTTATGTGTATATTCACAATGAATTATCACAAGCTTTAACGGTGAAGGAAAACATCGTGATGAAACCTGCACACCTAAAAAGTTCTTAGGAATTTCTTAGGTGTGTAGTCCGCCAACTCGCACTAGGCCAGCGTGGTGGACTAAGGCCTAAACCCTCTCAATGGTAGAGGAGGCCCGTGCCCAGCAGTGGGACGTATATGGGCTGATGATGATGATGATGATAAACCTTTAATCAACCATCACTAACCTGTTATCACCAATAACAGTTTTCACACCATTAACAAGATCATCAGCAGTCATCGTCAAAGCATCTATTTGTACTCCAATTCCTAATTCCACATATTTGTTAACGTTATTCCACTGGTCTGCCAGCATCGGTATACCGACTAGAGGCACTTCAGCATCTATCGCTTCATCAGTAGATTGGAGACCTCCTTGGGTGACGAATACTTTTATGTTTGGATGGACTGAAAAAACACAAAATAATTTAAATTAACTTGTGTCACCAAAAAGTAGGTAAAAGTCGATTTTTCCAATGGCACATTACTCGACCCGGTGTACGATGTTTTAGGGTGCGGGAATCGAACCCGCGGCGTCTCCTTTCACAAGCAGGCATCTTACCAACTGCGCCACGGAAGCTATAAGCTTCGCAAACTTTTATGTAACTCAATACATCAACAAGCAGTGATGGCCTCGAGGTTTAGGCGCGCGGTCGAGAATTTCGGCGGTCGCAGTTTCAAACCCCAGGCACACACCTCTGACTTTTCGAAGTTATGTGTGTATTCACAATGAATTATCACTTGCTTTAACGGTGAAGGAAAACATCGTGATAAAACCTGCACACCTAAAATTTCTTAGGAATTTCTTAGATGTGTAGTCCGCCAACCCGCCCTAGGCCAGCGTGGTGGACTAAGGCCTAAACCCTCTCAGTTGTAGAGGAGGCCCGTGCCCAGCAGTGGGACGTGTTTGGGCTGATGATGACAATACATCAACATCAATATTCCACTTTCAAAATATATTTCCATACATGTATAATAACATTCATAGTATAAAATTATGCATGCATACGATAAAATTATACAGGAATTGCAAATTATTACATTAGAATACTACTATACGAATTGCTGCTAACTTCATATGCAAGTCAATACAGAGAATCCAATTATAGCCACAATTACCCGCATAAAGTACAATCAATAGGAGGTAACTAACTAAACTAATATTATAATACAGGAAAAACTTAATTTTTTGTTCGCTTATTTATCACGATTTTTATTTGAAAACTACTCAAACGATTTGAATGCTTTTTGGGTATAGATAAAGTTGGGATCTTGGAAAACTGTGTTCCTATGGGATGATCACGGATTCGAAATTGCGCCTGGGTGGAGCTGGGCGCCATTGCCAGCTTGGTAATAAAGTCACATAACAGACGCCTGTATTCCCCGAAGGGGTAGGCAGAGGTGCATTTCTGCACCCACATTTCGCCAGGTTTGTATCAGTCCCACGTAATAGGGGGCGAGCCTATTGCCGTTTTTCTGGCACATTTCCAAACTCCGTGCAGTTACTGAGAATTTCCTAATGGAAAAACCCAGTAAAACTTCGCCCCACCCGGGAATGGAACCCAGGACCTCTAGATCGCACGACACATACTTGTACCGCGAGACCACGAGGCAGCCATAAAGTAATAAAGTCATACCTAGTAAATCTCGTTGCGGGAACCATTTTTGTATCTTCAAATTGTCTGGTACATTCTGAAGGTTATCGCCATCGAATTTCCACATAATGTCATACGGAAGTTGCCTGAAGGCGTCCAAGAACGCATCCAACAGATCTTTGTCCATCATAGAAGGATGCACATTGGTACCCAAACTTACGTACACCACTCCACGTTTTGAGTTGTCCAGATATTGCTTCAGATCCTAATAAAATTTTAATTAAATAGAATTTTAATTCAAGTATGCGAGCTTGAGTTCAACTAAAGCTACTCATTTAGTAGAATCTTGGTAATTTCCAGTGGCGGTACTTCCATAAAAGCCCAAAAGCGTTACACTTTAATTGTGTAATGTCTAGTTTATAATTGTTAATGTGGGCTCGGGATATTCTCATTTATATGTCAAAATGCTTTTGTTAAAGAAAGGTTCAAAGCTTAAAGATTATAATTCGGAATTTTGTAAGGCAAGCTGGATTTTTGGGCTTTTATTGAAGTAGCAGTGATGGCCTCGAGGTTTAGGCGCGCGGTCGAGAATTTCGGCGGTCGCAGGTTCAAACCCCAGGCATCTCTGACTTTTCGAAGTTATGTGTGTATTCACAAAGAATTATCACTTACTTTAACGGTGAAGGAAAACATCGTGATAAAACCTGCACATCTAAAAGTTCTTAGGAATTTCTTAGGTGTGTAGTCCGCCAACCCGCACTAGGCCAGCGTGGTGGACTAAAGCCTTAACCCTCTCAGCTGTAGAGGAGGCCCGTGCTCAGCAGTGGGACGTATATGGGCTGATGATGATGATGATATTGTACAAAACTCTTCATTTTGACTGAAGTCTGGAAACATATGTACATATTTCCGAAAAACGGCAATGGGCTCGCCCTCTGTTAAATAGCAATTGGCGTGGTGTGGTTAAACTTTTGCGAAAAGGCGTGATTGTACGCAAAGACTTTTAAATTGTAGAAAGTTCTAATAAATAAATATATAATAATTTGGTTGTCTAGAGGATCGTAAGCAGCAAAGAGATTATAAATTCACTTTAAATTTATTAGATAAAATGTGTTTCTTCGTATATTAAATACTTTTGTTTATTTAAAAGCATTTTTAATATAATATTCAATATTATTACAAAATAAGTAAATGTTTTTTTTACCAAAAGTTTTTTTTGTGTATATGTATTTTTTCTTATTTAGTGTTGGGGGAAACGCAGACATGCGCAGCGCCTAGTATAATTGAATAGCAATATACATGTACGCATAATTGCGCGTTAACTAATAAAGGTTCTTGTTGTTACGGTCGATAATCTTATAGTGCTCTGTCATTGTTAATTAACTTAAAATAAATAGTTCCTTACAGTTTAGAGTCTTAATCTTTTATTATTTCATCTTTTAGACTGTAGCAAAGTGTTCTTTTTGACCCTCATATTTATTTTCTCGTACATACATACATAAACTCACGCCTGTATTCCCCGAAGGGGTAGGCAGAGGTGCATTTCTGCATCCACATTTCGCCAAGTATGTATCAGTCCCACGTAATAGGTAGGGGGCGAGCCTATTGCCGTTTTTCGGGCACATTTCCAGACTCCGTGCTGTTACCGAGAATTTCCTTAATGGAAAAACCCAATAACACTTTGCCCGACCCGGGAATCGAACCCAGGACCTCTAGATCGCACGGCACATACTTGTACCGCGAGACCACACACATATATTACACACAGTTATATATTATTTTACCTTTGGAAGTTCCTTCACTGGTTGCAAATGCAATGCGCCTAAGTGAATGACGTTTGGTGGCACAGGACGATTGTTACTAAACGAAGGGAAAGAATTTAAGAAAACCATTGTCACGAGATCTTTCAATTCAGTCACTGTTGGAGCATCCGGACCAAATTTATTTCTCAGCAATTTATTTTCTAATTCATCGATTTGTGCAAACATCTTCATGAGCCAGTACTCGTTGTAAACCTCTTTGATTTTTTCAAGAAATGTAGAGTACTTAAACTTGTTCCTCAAAACATGTGGATAAAGTATTGGATGTCTGGCCACAGCTCCAGCGATTTCATAAATCTCAGGAAAACCGTAAAGCGATGAGAATGCTATCAATGGAGCGTCGTAGATCTTTGCGAATATGTAATGGAAATTCAGTACCCCTTCGGCTATTACTAGGTCAAACTTCTGTGTTTTGTCCTGTATTAGTTCTATTACTTCTTTGTTGTTCAACATGTCTGCTATAAGTGCCAAAAATAAATGAGATGTCTTATTAGAATCCGTTGAATCTAAATCAGAAACTATACCTCTCTTCATCAACACAGTATTATTAGTGTTGTTAAGAAATGTTTTAAGCACATTATATGAATCTTTTATGTCAATTTCTCGTATATTGTCCTTAGGTCCGTCTTTCGGTAAAGCGGGGTTCGGTGTTATTACAACCAATTCGTGCCCCCTCTTCGCTAGTTCTTGAGTTAGAGCTCTAAATACGACTTGGTGACTTATTGATGGCATGGGGAATACCCCCAAAATCCTTGCGGATTCCACAATGGAGCACAAAAGCAACGGAAATATAAGAAGCATTTTTCTTAAAAATTTAAAACACACTAACACTTGTTAGAACATAATTAATTCTAATATACCCAATGTCCGAGTACATATTTCATATCTTTATCATTGAAATTATTTATAACATAATAATATTTTTGTGGTTGTCTATTTGTGTTATTAATTGTTTTAAGTAGTGTTAAAATGTTAAAATTAGAATGGCATGAGGTGCCCCCTAATTTTGGACATTCACACGATATCCGAGTCAAGAAGGCACACGATTCGCCGTAAATATTGATATTGCTTTTGCTTTCGACAGGCAGTGGACGCCTTAGTGAATTCTGAAGCAAAGACGAGCCGAGCCGCTAGTATATAGATCAATTTTTTATCGCACAAATCGTATATTATCTTTAAACCTACTTCACGTTCTAAAATACGATAGACGATTTAATTTTTATCACCCAGTCATGTCGTGGCTGTTAATACACGTGGAACTGGTTGATCTATGATAACAATTAAAATTAGAACACAATTCAATAGCTGCGTCATAATTGTTACCTTTTAAATATTGGTAATAATAATAGCTCAAAGCTTTTGATAAATTGCAGCGGCCTGTTCTTCACACTATCTAATTCTGCAGACGTTATTAACAGCTTGGACTCACTGCACTGTTCAGTCAACTGCATCACCGTGAATGCTCCAAAGAGTTGTTAGAAGATATCTCATCCTTTTCTTTCTACAAAGGAATTTTGCATACAGGCTCAATTCTACACTGATCCAAACCAAAATATTCGCAATTATATTACTTAGGTACCTTGAAGCAGTGAAATATTTTCTTTTTCCACGCCTTCCCTATCTTGGGTTCCTCTACAACTGAGAGGGGTTAGGCCTTGTAATATATGTAAATATGAACATTTAAAGTTTGTTTTGTACGCTTCAAAAACTTAAAAGTTCTACGCCGACCGAATCAAAATTTTGATTCGAAATACAACCGGCTTTAAATATTGTTTTTATCTATTTTTCATGTTAATATCATATCCGCAACTTCGAGAAGGGTTGTATATATTTTAATTCATTTTTAATTGAACTCTCAAGAATAGTGTCAATGAACAACTATCGAAAGTACATCATGAAGGACGGTACGGTCGACATTTGTCGGGCATGCCATCGTCCCGGAGAATCAATCAGGCATGTAATTTCGGGTTGTTCGTATCTTGCTAACGGCGAGTATTTACATAGACATAATCTAGTAGCCAAGATCATACATCAACAACTTGCTCTTCGATATCACCTTGTGACTGACGAAGTGCCATATTATCAATATGTCCCGCATCCGGTTCTCGAAAATAGTCATGCAACGCTGTATTGGGATCGATCTGTTATCACAGACAGGACTATTGTTGCAAATAAGCCTGATATTGTGATAGTGGATCGACTGGCGCGCCGGGCAATGTTGGTTGATGTTACTATCCCGCATGATGATAACCTTGTGAAAGCCGAAAAAGACAAAATGTCTAAATATTTAGATTTGGCTCACGAGGTTACTGATATGTGGGATGTAGACTCAACAGTTATTGTTCCGATAGTCGTTACTGCCAATGGGTTGATACCAAAGAGCCTCGACCAACATCTTCGGAGGCTCTCAATCGGTTGTTGGGTCAAAACCCAGATACAAAAAGCAGTGTTATTGGACACGGCACGTATCGTGAGGCGGTTTCTAACTCTTGAACCCTAACCACCGGTGGCTTGGGTCGTAGACCCCGCCATCTGCGGGTATTTTATTTTTATATTTTTAAATGTATTTTTTTTATAAAACTTTATATTTAAAAATGTAAAAAATAAGTTAAAATAAATGAAGATGAGAATGGTGTCAATGATATAAACTAGAGATCATCTAAGTGCCTATATTAGATCTATCACTAATAAACATCTCATGCTGTGGCTAAACTACAAAAATAACAGTATTTGTAACTACATTATATTATCGTAATAATTTGATTGATATTTAAGTAGTCTAAATTTTTTATTTCATTTTACTCTAAAAAAAATTTGATCATTGTTTGTTATTAATAGGCATATGTTGAGTTAGATTTGAAGTAGATACCTACCTCGTTGCGTGGTAAATACATAGATCGTACCTACTCGTAGATATTGATGAAGAGAAAATGTAAGCTGATTATTGAATTATATATAGAATACAATTTTTTTTTGTACATATTAATTTGTTTTGGAATAGTTTTGTTAATAAGTTCCACATATTAAACTCCAAAGGACTTTACTTTACTGATTTGGTACTTTTTAAAATTGACAAATAGAACCTTTTTTTATGGGAAAGGAGGCAAGACGCGGAAAGGACAAATATTTTATCAAAAAATTGTAACACCAATAGATATAAGAAATAATCTATCATTATTTTGAAATTGTGTATTAGTATCATCAGAATCTATGATAATATCACAAACGGCCATTCTCAAGTATTGCACAATACAAAGAAATTTGGTTAGGACGTGACGTGTTGAGCTATTCTAGACCTTATATCTTGGTGTTTAAGCATATTTCTGCTAAATTTGAGTTTACATGGTAGACAGTAGGAAATACCCGCATTAAAAACTGATGACTGATTGACGTTATGATATAAACACCAACGTAAAAAATACCTTATCAAGTGAATTTTGTAGTGTTCATTATCAACCGCCCTGTGGTTCGAGGGCGTAAGAATACCGCCACGGCATCCCCTGCCTGTCGTAAGAGGCGACTAATAGGGGTTGTCGGGATTGTTAGGTGTACTACGGGGGAGGTGCGCCCTTATTTGGGATGTACGATCCTGAGATGTGCGGCAGAGCACATGGCCACGTGAATGCCGCGGACGCTCACTTCAATGAGCGTCCAAAATAGAGCCAAGTGGGGGACATATCCCTCTATCATAGATGTGTTCACATTTGGGCAGAGCACTGAGCGGCAACGGGGAATAATTAAGGGCGCTCGCCCTAGATTTACCTACCGCCCAAAATGCGCAAGACGGCCATCGAGAGGTTTTAGTCGGTATACCGGCGTAGGATTTTGGTTAGGGACCCAACTCAGCCAAGCGAACAATAGTTCCACGCGTTGAGTTGGAAGGCCGGTGACCCCGACATACCCTTTTCGGCCTCCCCCGAGGATCCGAACAGGGAGCTGAAGGCACTTTCCTCTTCAAATCATAACACACCATAAAATGTGTTAAATAATATTCTCGTGATTATTACATGCTAAGGATGTAGCAAAATTAATCAAGAGTTTTCCAATTTCAATAATGATTTTTTATTAAATAAATTATATTTTTTGACACATGGTAACATCACGTCTTAGTGCTATTAAAATAGAATTGTCTAAACGGCACGGGCTCTTTCTACAGCTAAGAGGGTGCCGAGTGCGGGTTGCGGACTTTTAGGTGTAGATACAGGTTTCCTATGATTTTTTCCACATACAAAAACATACATAAACTCACGCCTGTATTCCCCGAAGGGGCAGGCAGAGGTGCATTTCTGCACCCACATTTCGCCAGGTATGTATCAGTCCCACGTAATAGAATAATAGAACAGCCCAATAACACTTTGCCCGACCCGGGATTCGAACCCAGGACCTCTAGATCGCACATACTTGTACCTCGAGACCACGAGGCAGTCGCAGCACGATTTTTTCCTTTACCGTTAAAGTACGTAATAATTCATTGTGAATACACACATAACTTGGAATGCTAGAGGTGTGTGCCTGGGGTTTTAAGGCCGCGACCGCCGAGATTCTCGACCGCGCGCCCTTACCTCGAGGCCATAACTACTTTTTTACAATACTCCACTTGCACTGCACGTATTGCGATCGCAGCGCTTCAACAATACTTAATATTAGTCATCATCAGCCCAAATACGGCCCACTGCTGGGCATGGACCTCCCCTACCCTTGAGGGTTTAGGCCTTAGTCTACCACGCTGGCCTAGTGCGGGTTGGCGGTTGACTACACACCTAAGAAATTCCTAAGAACTTTTAGGTGTGCAGGTTTCAACACGATGTTTTATTAGTGAGAGTCATAAATAACAAACTGACATTCTAATTGATTATGTCAATTATGATTTATGTATGAAAAATTTTCCGAAAATTTATATAACAACGTAATAGTTTACTATACTGATAAAAATCGAGCTTATCGAAAAAATATTACTATACTGATAGGATTAAGTTATCATCCGAAGATTAAGGTAGGCAATTCAGCAATCATAATTAAAAAGGGATACCAACCAATGACGGTACTTTCATAGAAGCCCAAAAGCCAGTTTGCCTTTTAAAATTCCGAATAATAATCTTTAAGCTTCAAATCTTTATTTCACAAAAACAATTTGTTAAATAATGACCCCACAATAAACAATTATAAATTAGACAATTACACAAAAAACATGTAACGCTTTTAGGCTTGTATGGAAGTACCGCCACTGATACTAACATGCCAATGCCAATGCCATGCCAAGTAGTGATTGCTTTAAAGTTTAGTTGTGTGTGTATTCATTATGAATTATCACGTACTTTAACAGTGAAGGAAAACATCGCGAGGAAACCTGCACTCTTAAAAGTTCTTAGGAATTTCTTAGGTGTGTAGTCCGACAACCCGCACTAAGCCAACGTGGTGGACTAAGGCCTAAACCCTCTCAGTTGTAGAGGTCGCCCGTGCCTAGAGTGACGCGTATACGGGCGGATGATGATGATAATGAAAAACATTCCTGATTCAACCACGCATTAAATACGAAGCCACCTATACTAATATTATAAAGCTAAAGAATTTGTTGGTTTGAACGCGCCAATCTCGAGAGCTCCTCATTCGAATTGAAAATAATTTTATGTTGGATCTACTCGTAGTCTAATAAAGTTTAAACACCAAAAAAGTAAATATACCGAACAGTCACATTTATATAGTTCTGACCCTACACTAAGAGACATGTCTTGTCGTTGGTACCAAAAACCACGAGAGACTTTTCGGTATCAATAACACGCAGACCCAAAACAAATACATATTTGTGGATCACACAAAAAAAAAACTTATTACGAAGATCGAACGCGCGACTTCTCGTTTCACAAGGTGGGGTCTAGCCAAATGTGCCACGGGGCTGTCAAATATAATACAATAAGTGCTGCGTAGATTTATTTAACTCCAATTCCATCATGCTCTGTAAATAAATACGTAAATTATTTTCGTAACTAACAGGTAATTAACAGTCTCAATGACGTCATTCAAAATGTTATAGAGTATAGACTAGATATGTGTGTGCCTCGATCTAATAACAGTCAGCGCTGTCATTATGCCTATATCGGAAACATGGCTTTGGTATTAATACTCCAAGTACTTATGTGTATGTACAGATTGATCCGAACATCATGTCATTATGTTAAGCTTGCATAACTTAGACCAGGGTTTCTCAAAGTGGGGTACGCGAACCCTAAGGGGTCGCCATGCCAGGGCAGGGGGTTCGCGACAAGATTTACGTAATAGCGACTTGATGTCTAGTAGGCTCGTACGACCCACATTGAGACGCGCTCGCGACTGAATTCGTCAGAGTCAGAATCTAGGTTAAAATTGTCCAAAATTACTCCTAAAATTGACTCCATTTGCAAACAAGAAACAACCACACCCATCACGTTTATATTAAAAAGTTTAAGCACTTTGTTTGTTATCTTTTATTGAAATATTAACCTTTTTTCATCAACAGACAATTTTATTAATTTCTCCGTGGAGGGGGGGGGGGATTAATTAGTTACTTAAAGTTTAACGGATTCACTGTCACCTGGACACTTTAACAGGTGTTCGTGAAAGCGAAAGTTTGAGAAAGCCTAACTTAGACAATATGCGCTCATTTGTTTTGTCGAAAAACAAAACCAAAAAAGTGAATCATAAGGAAAGACGAAGGAGTGTTGAAAGTGATTGCTAAGGAAAAAGATTGTTGAATGTCAAAAAAGAATTAGAATTATTTCAAGTTAAAGTAAGTGATAATTCATTGTGAATACTCCGTATTTCTCTAGTCGTCTTCGCGTGAAAAAATACTAAGGTATAAAGAACCTTTCCTATTAAAACTTTAAGTAACAGCTTTTAAATATTATTCTCACCAACAATACAGTGGAGATTTAAATCTAGGTCCTACAATAAATTCTAAATCCATGGGTCAAACTTAAGTTTGCTTTATGTAAATTGGGGTTTACCCAATAACATGTTTAGCAGGAAATCAAATAATTTTAGACCGGTTTTGTAAAAACTTTATATACCTACCTCATCATCATCAGCCCAAATACGTCCGACTGCTGGGCACGGGCCTCCTCTGAGAGAGGAGACTGAACTGAGAGGGTTTAGGCCTTAGTCCACCACGCTGGCCTAGTGCGGGTTGGCGGACTACACACCTACGAAATTCCTAAGAACTTTTAGATGTGCAGGTTTTATCACGATGTTTTCCTTCACCGTTAAAGCAAGTGATAATTCATTGTGAATACACACATAACTTCGAAAATTCAGAGGTGTGTGCCTGGGGTTTGAACCTGCGACCGCTGAAATTCTCGACCGCGCGCCTAAACCTCGAGGCCATCACTGTTTTTTTATATACCTACCTAAAATTAAATAAAATTAAAATGCTGACTTTTTTATATTCATTTAGTTTTATTAAAATTACAAGTAATACCTTCAACAGTGTTACATTAGATATAAAAAATAACATCAGTCTTGTAATATTACTCTGGGAGCATTAGGATTCAGTTCTATTTAATCTCTTTTGGAAAACATACATACATACATACATAAACTCACGCCTGAATTCCCCGAAGGGGTAGGCAGACGTGCATCCCCTGCCCTGTGGCAAGGGGGCGTTAGAATCCCACCACGGTATCCCCTGCCTGTCGTAAAAGGCGACTCAAAGGGGCCCTTGGGGTCACTGGGCGCGCTGCGGGGGCGGCGCGTCCTCACTGAAAGTGACCCCGAGAGGGGCGGCGGCACTGTGGCCTGTGTACGTCGCGGGCGCCCATCCACAACCGGGGCGCCCGAACCAAGCTAGTGGGGGTGCAACTGCGCCCCCTACAACTCCGAGACGGCCGAGACTATAACGTCTCGGAGGCGCACCGGGCGGCTGCGGCATTACGGTGGGCGCTTCTCGCTCATGTACCGTGGTCGCCCCACTCGGCGCGGAGATGGCCACCGGGGGGTTTTGGTCGGTATGCCGGTTTAGGGAATTTTGTTAGGGACCCAGCCCGGCACTAACATCTGCGCGGACATGACGTCGCCGCGCGCCGGGCTGGAAGACCGGTGACCCCGACATACGCTTCCCGCCCCCCCTTCCCTCGGGGCTGGCGGGAAGTAGAGCCATAAACAGCTTTCCCCTCGAGAACAAAAAAAAAAAAAAAAAAAAAAAAAAAGGCAGACGTGCATTTCTGCACCCACATTTCGCCAGGTATGTATCAGTCCCACGTAATAGGGGGCGAGCCTATTGCCGTTTTTCGGGCACATTTCCAGACTCCGTGCTGTTACTAAAAATTTTCTAATGGAAAAACCCAATAACACTTTGCCCGACCCGGGGATCGAACCCAGGACCTCTAGATCGCACGGCACATACTTGTACCGCGAGGCCACGAGGCAGTCTTTTGGAAAACGTAAAACAATAAATTATTTTAATTATCACTCAGCCACCCACCAAAAGTGGGTCATTTTCATCTACAAGTGTACAGAATTGACTAAAAAAATACCACTATCATAAATGCATAAACTATTTGTTTAAATGAAAATAATCTCTAAATTTTCATTGTTCTCAATTCTTCTTCATTTTCTTTTTGTCTCCTTTGAATTTCTTTATGATATAGCTCAAAGCTATTGCGGCTAAAACAAAAGCTGCAAAGACTATTGCAGCGATGGTCAGGAAGAAGTCAATCATGAAATACTCGTAGTACGACATGTTAGCGCCAGGAGATTTCAGGTGCTTGGCGCCTCCGTGACGTATGACGTATTCGCTCCACCACGCCGCTTTCTCAATAGGTGTTTCTTTCGAGTCATACATAACTTCGCTGAGCTTCTTTAAGTTCTTCTTGAAACTGAAAACAATGAATTAATTTTAAACATGTGGTGGACCAAACATTTTTTCATTCATAAAACCAGAATTTAAACTGCAAGACTTTGGACGAACTACAACACAGATTGTTTAAGTGTTTTGAGATTATCATAAAAAAACACATGTTAAGTCTCAAACTTTCATACATTATTCTACAGACATAAATGGTGATAGATACATTGCTATACTGCCTCGTGGTCTCGCGGCACAGGTATGTGCTGTGCGATCTAGAGGTCCTGGGTTCGATTCCCGGGTCGGGCAAAGTGTTATTGGGTTTTTCCATTAGGAAATTCTCAGTAGCAGCACGGAGTCTGGAATTGTGCCCGAAAAACGGCAATAGGCTCGCCCCCTATTACGTGGGACTGATACATACCTGGGGAAATGTGGGTGCAGAAATGCATCTCTGCCTACCCCTTGGGGAATATAGGCGTTAGGTTATGTATGTATGTATACATTGCTGTATGATTTAACTGTGAAGTTGCGATAGACATCCGTCTCTGTTCGAACTAAGTGAATATTTGGATAGCCAACTCTTCGATAGGGTTCTCATTGAATACTAATTCAAATTAACAGGCTTTGCGGAAGCGAATTGATCTATCCGTGTCATTGAGAAGTTTTTATTGCTTGAGACGTCGAAAATCTTGTTATTTTTTTAATCCTTTTCCCTTTATTAAAAGATTGGACAAAAGATAAGAAACTATTGTGATGTTTATCGTTTATCATAGTACGAGCTACTATATTGAATAAGATAGGTCTAATTATGACTAAATAACTTCAATTCCCAAGTAATTTTGCTTAATAATTTTTGGGGTTTTTAGGGGTCATTCTGAAATTCTATGTCCAGTAGGAGTTCATTTGTGACTGTTGGTAATGATTATTTATTTATTTTATTTATTTATAATTTTTAGTACACTATACAATAATTTATACTACATGATTGAAAACAATGAAGACAATAAGTATAGGCACAATAGGCGGTCTTATCGCTAGCTGCGATCTCTTCCAGACAACCTACGGGACCGGAATGAAAGGTTGTAGTTCAGGCAGTTGTCTTCAGAAATAGAAAAAAATAAAAAAATTAAATAAAGAAATAACCAAATATATATATATATATGTATATATATAAATAACATATAAATATACATACATAAATATATAAAGATCATTATAGTAAGATAACATTTAATAGAAGATCTTATACGAGTATCAGTAAAGTTTCCATTAGTAGTTTGCATGAATTAAAACAATACTATTAATAAATGTATATAAATACTAAATACATACATACATATAATCCACATATACAAATTTACTAAAACAAATATAAAGTTAAGAATAGTGAGCTCTGAGAAGTTTTTTAAAAGTGGAAAGTGTTATTATTTGATGATGAAAATTAAATCTGTTTATTGAACACATTCTCAGAAACAATAACGATACTGAGAAAACTCCTATAAAAAACCCACCAAAACTTTGCCCTGAACCCAAACTAGAAGCAAAATCCTTATAATTCACGCCGACGGACAAGCTTAGACTATAACATTAATCAGAATTTCTTACGTAGGATTATCAAAAGCTTCTTTAATCCCATTGATGAGGTCATCAGTATTCATGGTGAACGAGTCCATCTGGACACCAATTCCGAGTTGCACGTACTTATCGGTGTTGTACCACTGATCAGCAAGCATGGGGACACCGACTAATGGCACTTGGGCATCTATAGCTTCGTCTGTTGATTGCATACCTCCTTGTGTCACGAATGCTTTGATGTTTGGATGCACTGGAAAGAAAAGAAAGTTGGTATTTGAATTATGACCAGCATATATGACATCATCATTATCAGCACATATACGATATGCCAAACATAACACGGGCTCCTCTACAACTGAGAGGGTTTTACGCTTTAGTCCACCACACTGGCAAAGTGCAGGTTGGCGGACTACACACTTCCTCACGATGATTACCTTCAACCTTAAAGTAAATGATAATTCATTATTAATACATACATAACTTCGAAAAGTCAGACGTCTGTCCAGGAGTTGAACCCGCGACTGCCACGATTCTCGACAGCGGCCTAAACCTCGAGGCCATCACTACTTCAAATGACATAACAAGGCCACATGAATAGTTATTCTAAGGCCAACATTTTACGGCTTGAAAAAGTGGCATAAGCCACCTTGCATGAGATACTTAGACACTAAATATAAAAAAATGTCAGACGTCACAAAAAATATTTAGGTGCAACGACCAAACCGAAGGGATCTTAAGTTGATTCGTCTTGTAGTTTAAAAAAGATTAGTCAATAATTCTACACAATTTATTTTCATGACGTACTAAGGTAAGTGTATTTACGAGTAGTTGGCGTTTGGTTTGGTATAGACAAGTGTTTTTGGGATTTTTCCATTAGTAAATTAATATTAGCACGAAGTCTAGTAAGTTTCCCGAAACACGACTATAGCCCGGTCTCGTTTACGTGGGACTTATAAAATAATTGACGAAACGTTGGTGCACACTTTACTTCTGCATTCTTCTTGGAGAGTGAATATTATGTAATATGTATTTATAATTCAACTTACTCAACATATCCCTTTGCGGGAACCATTTGTCGATTTTGACATTCTTGGAAACCCTTTCAGGAGGTATATTATTCGGATCTAGTTTCCACAAAATGTCGTATGGTAACGCTGCGAATGCGTTCAAGAACGCATCCAAAAGATCTTGATCCATGTTTGAAGTTAGAACATTTGTTCCGAGACTGACGTACACGACTCCTGTCTTTGAGCCGTCCAAATACGCTTTCAGGTCCTGTAACACATGAAATATTGGTTAGTATTGTTAAATATTGTGCCCGAAAAACGGCAATAGGCTCGCCCCCTATTACGTGGGACTGATACATACTTGGCGAAATGTGGGTGCAGAAATGCACCTCTGCCTACCCCTTCGGGAATACAGGCGTGAGTTTATGTATGTATGTATTGTTAAATAGTATGGATTTCAAAAGACACATGCCATTCCTGGATGTAAGTTATGAGATATACATATATATGTCGGAGGAAGCTATGAGTAGAGTTGATTGTTGTTTGCATAAATAATGTGCAAACCTTATTCGATTTCATTTCCTTTTTTATTTCTAAAATTCTTTGGTTTTGTCTTCTAAATAATGTGTAAATTATGTGAAGTTATGTGTGTATTCACAATGAATTATCACTTGCTTTAACGGTGAAGGAAAACATCGTGATAAAACCTGCACACCTAAAAGTTCTTAGGAATTTCTTAGGTGTGTAGTCCGCCAACCCGCACTAGGCCAGCCTGGTGGGCTAAGGCCTAAACCCCCTCAGCTGTAGAGGAGGCCCGTGCCCAGCAGTGGGACGTATTTGGGCTGATGATGATGATGATGATTATGTCTTCTAAATTTAAGAACCTTACAAATGTAATAAAATAATATCTTAATTGATGTAATGACCAATCAGAGCAGAGAACGTGTCGAAACACGTTCTAGAGCGGGGTCGAGGCGACGCCATATTTTGACTGGCGAACTTGTGTAGTACATTCTTTGGAGTGATGTTGAAGAATCAAGTCGTATTGTAAAGAGAGTAAAAGTAAGAACGGTGCCCTGAACCCGCTGCTCGGTGTTGCTGTTTAATTTTCTTGTAATTACTTGGATAAAATTGTGCATAATTATGAATATTGTGACGCCCACTAAGCGCGCATCCACTAACGACGATAATAATAATAAATAAATACACCCAACAGTCACATACATGGTTCTGACCCCACACTAGGATACAAGTCCTGTGTCGTGGGTATCAGAGACTACGAGAGACTTTTCGGTCTCACAAACACCCAGACCCGAAACAAATATTTGTGGATCACACAAACATTTGTCCCGGTGCGGGGATCGAACCCGCGGCCTCTCGTTTCGCAAGCTGATGTCTAGCCAACTGCGCCACGGGGCTGTCAAATAAAAGTAAGAACGGTGCCCTGAACCCGCTGCTCGGTGTTGCTGTTTAATTTTCTTGTAATTACTTGAATAAAATTGTGCATAATTATGAATATTGTGACGCCCACTAAGCGCGCATCCACTAACGACGATGTTAGTGAGAACCATGTCTCTCCGACATATATTTATTTATTTAGGTGACTATACAATTATGTATAAAGGCGGATGTTAAGGCGATGCAGAGATAAAAAAGTAAGTGCATAAATAACGTTATGTTGAACACAATATAAGTAGGCCACTAACAAAATACATACAGGATGTATTCAGACCGTGATCGGAAACTAAGGCAGGTAATAGCTACGGTGATTACAAACCCTCTGTCGTTAAAAAAAATGACGTTTTCCTAACAACCACATACTTTTGTTAGGAATTGTTAGGAAAACTTAAAAAAATATATTTTGTGTCGGGATTTTCTTTAACGCCAAGGGGTTTGTAATCACCTTAGCTATTACCTGCCTTAGTTTTAGATCACGATCTGAATACACACTGTATATTTTAACAAATTTACGCAGAAAATAAATAAATATATGATATACACATACACACATACAAGACGTATATTATTAGCCATTAAAAAACAGCTGTCGAACTCTCATTTTAAATACCAAGCGAGCTCACTTAATAGGGGATGCCATGTGCCTTATAACAAATTATTAAATGATGATTTATAAGTATCATCATCAAAGGGTAAGAAACTTAAGCATGATCTACTTTGCACCCCTTAAAGAAAACCGTCCGCATTCTAGAAGCTATGGGGTGTAAATTACATATGAAGCCATTCTTTTGGTTACAAGGACTCGCATTTCTCAGAAGAAAAGCCTGGTCCGTTGTCGAGGCACAATCTCAAAGGATAAAGCCTTAAAAATCGACAATATATCGCTTCTGACATTTCTCATAACTCTGCGTTTGAACACGGGCGCCTGATGGTAACACCTGCTCAATATTCAGTGCATTATTCACACGATTGGATTCAAACAAAAGGAAGAATTTTTCCTGTTTGCCGATATTTCTAGTTGAAATAACTGTAAAAATGTAAGCCGTGGCAAAATTACACTGGTGATATTTTAGGTGTAAGCGTAAGGAAGAAGAGTTTTCTAGTGTGATTTTATTAATGTAATTGTTTCAACACCATATATTGTTTAATGAGTACAGTAGAAGCCCAAAAGCATTACGCTAATTTATAACAAGTTAAGTTTATTGTGGGGTCAGGATATTCTCATTTATATGTCAAATTGTTTTGTTAAATAAAGATTTAAGGCTTAAAGATTATTATACGGAATTTTGTAAGGCTAGATGGGCTTTAGGGCGTCTATGGAAGTACCGCCCCTGATGTTGAGGTCTGGTATCTTCTGAAAAAGCTATCCTGAAATATGTATACAGGGTGTATTCAGACCGTGATCGGAAACTAAGGCAGGTAATAGCTAAGGTGATTACAAACCCCCTGGCGTTAAAGAAAATTCTGACAAAAAATAAAAATTTTGACTTTTTCCATACAAACCGCGTACATTAATACCGATGGTTGTATGGAAAAAGTCAAATTTTTTATTTTTTGTCAGAATTTTCTTTAACGCCAGGGGGTTTGTAATAACCTTAGCTATTACCTGCCTTAGTTTCCGATCACGGTCTGAATACACCCTGTATAATAATTTTATAATACTAAAATCTATCAGCGCTTCCATACAATGGGAGCGTCTAAGGCGCCATTTCGCATTTATGTTATTAGTATGGATTTTATATTATTTAATGTGGTCGTTTGCTTTGGAACGGATACGTTATTTCTACTTGTACAGTAAATGTGTTTTGGCAAAATTGTTCATGTTTCCTTAATGTCTTAAAACGGTTTTGCCAAATATTTTTTACGAAGCTGCAGCTTTCAGGAAGTGCGCAAAAACAAATTTAAATTACTCCATCTGTTGCCTGTTCAAACGACATTATCTGTCTACTGTAAAGCGATTCTGTGCGTCACCGCTTATTTCTACTACAAAAAGTGTGTGTGTGTAAATATGTACACGCGTAAGAAATTATACCACACGACTGAAGTAAAACTTATAAATACGCCCAACAGCTACATACATAGTTCTTAGATTACACAACATATTACATTTCCGAACGAACTCATAAATATTTGACAACTAATAAATATGTCAACCCCTTTTTATTACCGTCACTATTCTTCATTTTTAAAATCTAACACTATAAACTTTTTTTGAATAACTTCATTTTAGGTTTTTCGTGACGATGTGCGCGTATCGTAAAAATTTACTTTCATCATATTTCCCTAACGCGTCAAAAAAGTATAACTTCAAAAATAATTTTACCTTCGGTAATTCCTTCACTGGCTGCAGATGTAAACCAGCTCCCAAATAAATTACATTTGGTGGCACTGGTCTGTTATTTCCTATGATATGGTGAGCGTTTAAAAACAGCAAGTCAACATGATTCTTTAACTCTTCAACTGGCACAGCATCCTTACCGAAAATTCTTCTTAAATTCTCATTTTCTATCTTATCCCAAACACAAGCTCTGTACAACAATTTAAACTCATCGTAGACACTCTTTACTTTCTCCAGATATGTGAAATTACGATACTTATGCTTATACAAATGTGGGTACAGCATTGGATGGCGGCTCACCGCTCCCATTGCCTCGAAGTGGTCTGGAAAGCCATGTAAAGACGAGAATAGAATCGTGGGAGCATTGAATAAGTACCCGTACATTATCTGCATGTACGTCAAAGCCTCTACGACAACCAAATCAAATTTCTCCTTGTGTCTATTCTCAATGAGTTTTTTCACTTCAGGATTGTTGAATGGTTCAGACATCATCCTAATTAATGGCCTTACGGGCTCTTCTCCACTGGTCGCATCCATATCTGCTATCACACCTCTAGTGAACACTCTCTTTTGTTTGAAGTTCAGATACTCTTTGTATATATAGCCGATGTCGATCTCCGTCACATTATCTGGTGGTCTGTCCTTCGGTAGATACGGGTTTGGTGTGACAATGACCAATTCGTGACCACGTCTTATCATCTCCTGGTTGTACGCTCTGAACACATTCTGATGACTTATTGCTGGGAATGGAAACACACATAATATCCTAGCAGAATCCACATATACGACCACAGATGTCACTATCAGCAAAAAAATCACTGAATTTAACATTTTATTTTATAAATTAATACTGTTTTTAGCAAACACGCGTCAACTCGTTGAATTTGGACATCGGATTGATTTTTACAATCTACCATTTATAGTTGAATGGTGTGATAACAAAGTAAACATGTAGAGGAAATATACTAATCATGCCATCTCCTTTTAACTATCTTCAGAATTATGAGTGCAAAAGAGATAGTCACATTATGACATAATCTAACTTCGGTTCTATTTTCGGTTTTCCGTGTCTTGTTTCTTGCGTATTTTTTTGTCGTCTTGAAATTTAAACTAATTTTGGATTGGATTAGACCTTAAGCCTGCAGATTTAAAGTCGAAATTTGCTTGTAAGTTTTTATTTTCAATTGATTACCTTATATATTACACAAGTAATATGTAGGCACTTAACCGGTAGAGTGCATTATCATAATAAAATATTGATAGCTGATATTCTAATATTTACGACTGTTATTAAATACCTACACCCAAATATTATTATTATTATTATTTTTTAAATACACCCAACAGTCACATACATAGTTCTGATCCCACACTAAGATACAAGTCTTGTGTCGTGGGTATCAGAAACTACGAGATACTTTTTTTTTGGTCTCACATATACCCAGACCCGAAACAAATATTTGTGGATCACACAAACATTTGTCTCGGTGCGGGGATCGAACCCGCGGCCTCTCGTTTCGCAAGCTAGTGTCTAGCCAAGTGCGCCACGGGGCTGTCAAAATACGTAAATATTCCTTTATTGCAAGCCAAAGATATAAAAATGCTTTCAATTACTATGCAGAATTTTATTACAATTATACAGGGTGTCCCAGCAGTCGACGATAACCCGGAAACGGGGAATAGCCCAAGTCGTAACAGTTATCAGAAAAATATAAAAAAAAAAATAAGTTATGTATTTAGAAAAATATAGGGATTTCAAAAAAATCTAGAAAATCTACACCCTGTGACGGTTTTTTCACTACTGTTGCTGCAAATCTCTACTTTTTTAAATTATTATTTTTGTTATGTAATCCTGAATAATGCTTCTGCAAACTGTTATCCAACATTTAGAGCCACCTTGCTATACTTCGGAAGAAAATGACATTGTTTACCAAACCGCATATTTAAAATTATTCATACGCCCAAATTTAACTGACCGTCCTGAAAAAAAAATGTACTACGCGAGTTTGGCAAGTAACTTTAAAAGTTGGCGCATTTAATAAGGAATCTAAAATGGTATAACACTTGCTACATTATTTTTTAAATGTGGCATAATATTTTTTATTTTGCGAAGAAACCCATTTGATCAAATTTTCTTATTAACTAAAGATGACATGATGATGAACTGATAAGTGAGATGGAGAGAATTGTTTTACGATGTGTGAGTGAGACAGATACTCCATTGTCAGGTAGTCCATGGGCACCACGCATCGGAGCAATGATCACTTTTATATTTTAAATTTAGGCTTTTTTTATTTGGATATCTTAGATTTATTAAGTAATTGCTTAACATCAAATATTTCTTTAGTAAAATTTACAATACATGTTCAAACTGCCTTCCTTCAGCCGCAATATACGCTCGTCATCTTCTTAAAAAAGATCGGGTTATCAGGGGCGAAAATCTTCTATTCCTAACAAATTCAGCTACTTCCATTTATTTTTTGCCGTAGCTCAGGTAAATTTTCAATTGGCTTTAAACAAAAAAATTCTTTCACCGTTCCCCAGTAAAAAATAGCCTAAAGGATTTAAGTCAGGTGAACGGGCTGGCCATTGGATTGTGCCAGCTCGTCCTATCCATCTACTCCGGTATTCCTAATCGAAATATTCTCTAACTGAACTAGCGTCACTATCTGTCTCGCTCACACATTGTAAAACGATTCTCTCCATCTCACTCAAATAGTGTCTTAAAATTGCTGTCTCGAAGAGCCGAATAGAAACATCTTTAGTTAATAAGAAAATTTGATTAAATGGGTTTCTTCGCAAAATAAAAAATATTGTGCCACATTTAAAAAAGAATGTAGCAAGTGTTATACCATTTTAGATTCCTTATTAAATGCGCCAACTTTTAAAGTTACTTGCCAAACTCGCGTAGTACATTTTTTTTTCAGGACGGTCAGTTAAATTTGGGCGTATGATTAATTTTAAATATGCGGTTTGGTAAACAATGTCATTTTCTTCCGAAGTATAGCAAGGTGGCTCTAAATGTTGGATAACAGTTTGCAGAGGCATTATTCAGGATTACATAACAAAAATAATAATTTAAAAAAGTAGAGATTTGCAGCAACAGTAGTGAAAAAACCGTCACAGGGTGTAGATTTTCTAGATTTTTTTGAAATCCCTATATTTTTCTAAATACATAACTTATATTTTTTTTTATATTTTTCTGATAACTGTTACGACTTGGGCTATTCCCCGTTTCAGGGTTATCGTCGACTGCTGGGACACCCTGTATATACAACTCATTATTGCCGATGGAGTAACTAAATTGTAACCTTTTAGCGTAGCTCCGGAATAATACATTAGACTTAGGATATTTAGGTTTGAAAAATAAACTTAGTGTTCTGCGCATAAGATTCATTTTTCAATACTGTTATTCATGACTATAATAAGCTATTGACACTAGCGTGTCAAGGCTAAACTTCAATGATTCATACCGCGTGTAGCAAATCTAACTGGCAAGGTAAAATAAACTCTATATCTTTCCATTACAGAGTACATTCCTTTAATACTAGTATCCCATATGGTTAAGTTCATTGGCCGTCGCCAACCGTATGACATGACAACGATTGTGATTAGCCTCTGTAATAGAGCGTGGTTAAAATTCAATCAATATTGTTAGCGTTCATTGAAGGGATAAAGCGAGATAACTAATATATGTATGCAGTGATGGCCTTGAGGTTTAGGCGCGCGGTCGAGAATTTCGGCGGTCGCAGGTTCAAACCCCAGGCACACACCCCTGACTTTTCGAAGTTATGTCTGTATTCACAATGAATTATCGCGTACTTTAATCATCATCATTTGTATCAAATAATAGATAAATATTTTTCAATAATAAACTGCAAAGGTGCTATCAATACCGCGGATAAAATAAAGCACAATAAATCCCCAAAGCCGGTTTTATTAAATGAAGAATTCTATCGAAAGTGTAAATGCTGCATCAAATAGTATTTTCGCGCCCAGTTGTGCTGCGGTGTGGCGAACCTCAGCGTGCATTCGTGTACAAACGATGTGTAGACTTCCAGAATAGGTAACGTCGTATGGCACCGGATTTAACTACTATAAGAGCTATTGTTGTGACTTTGTATTGTCTCGTACAAAGTTATATTATTCTTAGCAACAACACAGTCAAGAAATAAACCGAGGCTATACAATGAATTCTAGATCCATGAGTCAAGCTTAGATCAGCCTTCTGTAAATTATGGTTGGCCCAATAACATGTTTGCCAGCAAATCAGAAAATTTTAGACCGGTTCTGTAGAATCTGGGTGATATACCTACCTAAAAAAAATATGAAATTAAAATTACACTTTGTTTTATTTCCATTTTATTTTATAAAAATTATTACCTTCCACAATGTTACATTAGGCATTAAAAATAACATCAGTCTTGTAATATTGCGCTTAGAGCATTAGGATTCACAATTCTACTTAATCTCCTTCGTAAAACGTAAAACAAAAAATATGTTAATAATCTTTTATATTTTTTTATTCTTATACGTAATTTATTTTTGAAAATTACTGTTATATCAAGTCGCTAATTTTCGTCTACAAGCCCGCAGAATTCACTTAAAGATTACTACCCGTATAAGCCATTTTGTTAAATGAAAATAAACTCTACATTTTCATTCTTCTCAATTCTTCTTAATTTTCTTTTTGTCTCCTATGAACTTCTTCAAGGTATAGCATAAAGCTATTGCAGTTAAAACAAAAGCTGCAAAGACTATTGCAGCGATGGTCAGGAAGAAGTCAATCATGAAATACTCGTAGTACGACATGTTAGCGCCAGGAGATTTCAGGTGCTTGGCGCCTCCGTGACGTATGACGTATTCGCTCCACCACGCCGCTTTCTCAATAGGTGTTTCTTTCGAGTCATACATAACTTCGGTGAGCTTCTTTAAGTTATTTTTGAAACTGAAAAAAATGTATTAATTTCAAATATCTGGTATATCAAACATACATTCATAACCTCAGGTCTGTATTCCCCGAAGAGATACGTAGAGGTGCATTTCTGCACTCACATTTCGCCAGGTATGTAGTAGGGGGCGAGCTTATTGCCGTTTTTCGGGTACAATTCCAGACTCCGTGCTGGCATTAAGAATTTCCTAATGGAAAAACCCACTAATACTTTGTCTGACCCGGCAATCGAACCCAGGACCTAGAGGTCCTTTAAGTCTCAAACGTTCATTAATTAATCTTCTGACATACACTACTACAGATACAGTGCTGTTTGCACTGGCTGGAGATTTGGATAGCCAACTCTTCGAGAGGGTTCTCATTGAAAAAAATATTCAAAACAGCCTTTGCGGACGCGGATTGATCTGTCTGTGTTATTGCTCGAGACGTCTAAAATCTTGTTAGTTTTTAATCTTTTTCCCTTTATCGAAAGACCGAAAAAAAAGAAACTATTGTAATTGTTATCAATTACCATAGTTCGAGCTCCTATATTCAATAAGGTACGTCTAATTATGAAAATTATTGCAATAGTTCAACTTGTTCAAGTATATCTACGTAATAAGTAAGTATGCTATGATAAATTTTGAGTCAGGTGAAGCTACTGCTGAGTACCAGCCTTCAAATACAAAAGTAAATCTTGTAAATGTATGCGATATGATAATTACATACTTTGAGAGACTCAAACTGGCTGTAGCAATTTTGACATTGGGCTTTGCTGCCAAATTATCTTCTACGTGTTTTACGTATCTTCTACGAGAGACTTTTCGGACTCACAAACATCCAAACCCGAAACATATATATTTGTAGATCACACAAACATTTGTCTCGGTGCGGGCTCGAACCCGCGACCTCCCGTTTCGCAAGTTGGTGACTAGCCAACTGCGCCACGGGGCTATCAAGGTTGACTATAACAATAAATAGAAATCCTTACGTAGGATTATCGAAGGCTTCTTTAATCCCGTTGATGAGGTCATCAGCATTCATGGTGAACGAGTCCATCTGGACACCAATTCCGAGTTGTACGTACTTATCGGTGTTGTACCACTGATCAGCAAGCATGGGAATACCGACTAATGGCACTTGGGCATCTATAGCTTCGTCTGTTGATTGCATACCTCCTTGAGTCACGAATGCTTTGATGTTTGGATGCACTGGAAAGAAAAAAATAAATTTTGATGCTTTTTGAATGATAACCATCATATATGTATGTCATCATCATCATCACCAGCCCATATACGACACGGTAAACATAACAACAACACACACTGCTTGACACGGGTCTCTTCTACAACTAAGAGGGTTTAGGACTTAGTCCACTACACTGGCGAAGTGCAGGTTGGCGGACTATACACTTAAAAAAATCCTAAGAACTTATAGTAAGCGGTTTCCTCACGACGAATTCCTTCGACCATAAAGTATATGATAACTCATTATTAATATACACATGATTTCGAAAAGTCAGATGTGTGTGCTAGGAGTTGAACCCGCGACTGCTAAGATTCTTGACAGCGCGCCTAAACCTCGAGGCCTTCACTACTTCAAATGACATAACAAGAACACATGAATAGTTATTTATCAACATTTTACGGCTCTAAGAAGTGGTCTTAAGTCTTAAGTTGATTCGTCAACAATCAACAATTTATTTTATTAATTTATTTGCATGAGTTACTAAGATAAATGTATATGGTTGGCGGCTCGTTTGGTCTAGACAAGTGTTTTTGGGTTTTTCCATTAAATTTTCAATGTCAGCACGGAGTCTATTAATTTTCCCGTAAAACGACTTTTTTTATACTGGCACGGCAAAGTGAACTCATTGCACCTGATGGTTAGTGTAATATAGTCCAGAAAAAGTGCCCACCAGCGAGAGATGATGATCTCCCGTTGGTCGACACAATCATGTCGGCCGAAAACCTCTTCACCTTACTTGTGAAGAAGTTTGGGGGACTAATACCATGGTGATCAAAGACCCGACCGCGACAAACCGGCCAAAAAATGCCGGCACGGTCATCCTTTCACCATGATTGAAGCCCCCCCGACTTTAGCCTAGTCTCGTTTACTTGGGACTTATAAAGCAACTAGTGGCCCATCCCAGCTTCGAATGGGCGAAGTACTCTTTTTTCAATTTTATTCTACTAGTGTTCTCGTTTTCCGCAAACCTCAATACACCTCCATCTGTTAGAATCTTATCGAACTAACTAATTCGCAATAAAAAAATATTGCAATTATAAATTGAGATATAAACTATTCTAACAAAACACTTAAAAAAGAGGATTTAAATCCGTTCAGTAGTTTCGGAGTCAATCGCGGACAAACAAAGTGACACGTAATTTTTATATGTAAAGATTGGCGAAACGTGGGTGGAACTATACTTCTGTCTCCTTCTCGGGGTGTAAATGTATGCATGTATAATTCAACTTACTCAACATATCCCTTTGCGGGAACCATTTGTCGATTTTGACATTCTTGGAAATCCTTTCAGGTGGTATATTATTCGGGTCCAGTTTCCACAAAATGTCGTATGGTAACGCTGCGAATGCGTTCAAGAACGCATCCAAAAGATCTTGATCCATGTTTGAAGTTAAAACATTTGTTCCGAGACTGACGTACACGACTCCTGTCTTTGAGCCGTCCAAATACGCTTTCAGGTCCTGTAACATATGAAATATTGGTTAGTATTGTTGAATAGTATGGATTTCAAAAGGCACATGCCATTCCTGAATGTAAGTTATCAGATATATGTATATATACCTATATTTATTTATATAATCTGACTATACAATTATGTAGGTGATGCAGAGATAATAAAGTATGTGCATAAATAACGTTATGTTGAAAACAATATAAGTTGGCGACTAACAAAATACATACACGGTGTATTCAGACTGTGATCGGAAACTAAGGCAGGTAATAGCCAAGGTGATTAAATCCCCTGGCGTTAAAAAATCTCGACAAAAAAAAAAGTGATAATGATGATTTTATCCCGAAAAAACGTTTTTTATTAAGTCCACATTACAACCTGGTTCGAAAGGTAATATACGCTAACAAAGAAAGGGCAAGAAACTTAAGCATGATCAACGTTGCACCACTTAAAGAAAACCGTCCGCATTTTAGAAGTTATGGGGTGTATATTACATATGAACACATTGTTTTGCTTAAAAGGACTCGCTTTTCTCAGAAGAAAACCCTGGTCCATTGTCGAGGCACAAACTCAAAGGATGAAACCTTACAGTATATCCCTTCTGACGTTTCTCATGACTCTTCGTTTGAACACAGGAGCCTGATGGTAACACCTGCTCAATATTCAGTGCATTATTGACACGATCGGATTCAAACAAAAGGAATAAATTTTCCTGTTTGCCGAAATAGCTACAAAAATGTAAGCCGTGGTAAAATTGCACTGGTGATCTTTTAGGTGAAAGCGTAAGTAAGAAGAGATTTCTAGTGTGATTTCTTTAAATAATTGCTTCAACACCATATAGGTACTGTTTAATGAGTACTGCCTACTGCTGAGAAAGTTCACCAGTAAAAAGGTTATTTTTAAATCAAAGGTAGCTTTTTATACTTGATTAAGGTTGTTTTTCTTAAATGTATCCCGCAAAGCTTAATAAGCAATACCAGAATCACATTGAGCTCGGGTATCTACTGATTTCAGTTACCCTGAAATATGTATATTATACAATTTTATTATACTAAAACCTTTCAGCGCTTCCCTACAATGGGAGCAGTGTGATCGCACAGGTAATACGATTCGAAATTGCAAACTCAATCTTGTTTGAAGTTTTTGTTTGATATGGAAATTTCAATATTTTTAAATGCTGTTAGCCGTGGAGCCCGGCTCCGTCCGTACAACTTTAAATTTTGTGGTCATTTTGCGAAACACATCGCATTTTCCCGGAATAAAAAGCACCTTATGTCCAAAGTCCTTTTTATATTTTTACCAAAAATCATTCAAATGGTCCAGCCTTTAAAGCGTCAAAGCGTAACAGACAGAATCACTTTCGCATTTATATTATAAGTATGAATTTTATATTATTTAAAGTCATCGTTTGCTTTTGAACGGCTACGTCATTACTACTAGTACCGTAAATGTTTTTTTTTGCATGTTCATGTTTCCCTAATGTCTTAAAACGGTCTTGCCAAATATTTTTTTCGAAGCTGCAGCGTTCAGGAAATGCAAAAAAAAACAATATTAAATTACTCCACCGGTTGCGTGTTCAAACGATTCAAATTTCAAACGATTGCGATTCTGTGCGTCACCGCTTATTTCTACTACAATGATGATGAGATGGAAAATGTCCAGAGTCACTCCTGTGCCAAAAGGCAAAGCGAGTAAACACATCAACATGTATAGACCAATAGCGGTGCTTTCAGTATTCGGAAAAGTGTTTTAGTCTATTATCGATCACGCCTTAAGGCAACAGATCACTATCCAAGTGGCAGATGAGCAACACGGTTTTAGACTATGTAACATTAGAGATGGATGAACTTTTTTGAATAACTTTATTTTTCAGGTGTTTCGTGACGGTGTGCGCACATCGTAAAAATTTACCCTCATCATTTTTTCCCTAACGCGCCAAAAGAAGTATAACTTCAAAAATATTTTACCTTCGGTAATTCCTTCACTGGCTGCAGATGTAAACCAGCTCCCAAATAAATTACATTTGGTGGCACTGGTCTGTTATTTCCTATGATATGGTGAGCGTTTAAAAACAGCATGTCAACATGATTCTTTAACTCTTCGACTGGCACAGCATCCTTACCGAAAATTCTCCTTAAATTCTCATTTTCTATCTTATCCCAAACACAAGCTCTGTACAACAATTTAAACTCATCGTAGACACTTTTTACTTTCTCCAGATATGTGAAATTACGATACTTATGCTTATACAAATGTGGGTACAGCATTGGATGGCGGCTTACCGCTCCCATTGCCTCGAAGTGGTCTGGAAAGCCATGTAAAGACGAGAATAGAATCGTGGGGGTATTGAATAAGTACCCGTACATTATCTCCATGTACGTCACAGCCTCTACGACAACCAAATCAAATTTCTCCTTGTGTCTATTCTCGATGAGTTTTTTCACGTCAGGATTGTTGAATGGTTCAGACATCATCCTAATTAATGGCCTTACGGGCTCTTCTCCAGTGCTCGCATCCATATCTGTTATAACCCCTCTATGGAACACTCTCTTTTGTTTAAAGTTTAGATACTCTTTGTATATATAGCCGATGTCGATCTCCGTCACATTATCTGGTGGTCTGTCCTTCGGTAGATACGGGTTTGGTGTGACAATGACCAATTCGTGACCTCGTCTTATCATCTCCTGGTTGTACGCTCTGAACACATTCTGATGACTTATTGCTGGGAACGAAAACACACATAATATCCTAGCAGAATCCACATATACGACCACAGATATCACTATCAGTAACAAAATCACTGAATTTAACATTTTATTTTATAAATTAATACCGTTTTTAGGAAACGCGCGTCAAATCGTTGAGTTCGGACATCGGATTGATATAGTTGAATAGTGTGACAACAAAGTAAACATGTAGAGGAAATATACTAATCATGCCATCTCCTTTTAACTATCTTCAGAATTATGAGTGCGAAAGAGATAGTCCCATTATGACATAATCTAATTTCGGTTCTATTAAAAATGTTTTCCGTGTCCTGTTTTTTCGGTATTTTTTGTCGTCTTAAAATTCAAACTAAAGTTAGCTTAGATTAGAACTTAAGCCTGCAGTTTTAAAGTCGAAATTTGCTTGTAAGCTTTTTATTTTCAATTGATTACATTACACCTTATTGTGTTATATGTAGGCACTTAACCAATTATATTCCAATATTTACAACTGTTATTAAATAGATAAATATTATTTTATTGCAAGCCAAAGATATAAAAAAGCTTTCAATTACTATGCAGAATTTTATTACAATTATGTTAATTCTCAACTCATGCCGAGATGGAGTAAAATTGTAACCTTTTTAGCGTTCTTCCGGAATAATATATAATAAACTTGTCTGAGCATAAGATTCATTTTCCCATACCGTTATTCATGACTATAATAAGCTATTGACACTAGCGCGTCAAGGCTGAACTTCCATCTGGCAAGGTAAAACAAACTCTATGTCTTTCCATTACGGAGTACATTCTTTTAATACAAGTATCCCATATGGTTAAGTTCATTGGCCGTCGCCAACCGTATGGCATGACAACGATTGTGATTAGTCTCTGATATACAGAGCGTGGTAAAATTTAAATCAATATTATAAGCGTTAATTGAAGGGATAAAGCGGGATAAGTAATATTCATTTTTATTCATTCATTACTAACCTCACGCCTGTATTCCCCGAAGGTGTAGGCAGAGGTGCATTTCTGCACCCATATTTTGCTTGGCATGTATCAGTCCCACGTAATAGGGAGCGAGCCTACAGCCGCTTTTCCAGCACATTTCCAGACTCCATGCTGGTATTGTTAATTTTGTAACGGAATATCCAATAATACTGCCCGACCTGGGATTTAGCGTTACTGGGTAGTAGTCCGCACAGGCCTACAGACCTAAGAAATTCCTAAGTACTTCCAGGTGTGCAGGTTTCATCACGATGTTTTCCTTCACCGTTAAAGTACGTGATAATTCATTGTGAATACACACACAAGGACAACTTTACATGACAACATTTAATCTAATATTTCCTTTGACACAATTTTTTTATGAAATCTTAAGGCTAGGTTTAGTTTAGTTAGCAGTGATGGCCTCGAGGTTTAGGCGCGTGGTCGAGAATTTCGGCGGTCGCAGGTTCAAACCCCAGGCACACACCTCTGACTTCGAAATTATGTGTGTATTCACAATGAATTATCACTTGCTTTTGCGGTGAAGGAAAACATCGTGATAAAACCTGCACACCTAAAAGTTCTTAGGATTTCTTAGGTGTGTAGTCCGCCAACCCGCACTAGGCCAGCGTGGGGGACTAAGGCCTAAACCCTCTCAGTTGTAGAGGAGGCCCGTGCCCAGCAGTGGGACGTATTTGGGCTGATGATGATGAAGGCTAGGTTTGAAGGCGGCGGGTCATTGACATGCCCCAAAAATATGAAGTAAATAAATAAAATTATAACCATAATTTATAGTGTAACAATTTTCGAGGTTCTCACGAGATTTCTTGAACAAGATTATGTTATCTTGTCATAAATCTAAGAAAATTATTTTACTAACACAAAGATTAATTTCTTTGAAGGCTTCGATGAAATGAAGAAAATACACGTAAAAAGGAAAAATGGGCACATAAAAATATGTTTATAATGTAACCTCCTACTTATTCATATTTAAGTCTCTCTCTCTCGTGGTCTCGCGGCACAAGTATGTGCCGTGCGAACTGGAGGTCCTGGGTTCGATTCCCGGGTCGGGTAAAGTGTGTTTTTGTGTGGGTTTTTCCATTAGGAAATTCTCAGTAGCAGCACGGAGTCTGGAATTGTGCCCGAAAAACGGCAATAGGCTCGCCCCCTATTACGTGGGACTGATACATACCTGGCGAAATGTGGGTGCAGAAATGCACCTCTGCCTACCCCTTCGGGAAATACAGGCGTGAGGTTATGTGTCTCTAGATGTCTGATTAAATACCTCATATAGAGGTTATGGAGGTGTTATGTTAGTATACGGAGTCTAGATATGTAGTCAATCACCTTAAATATTGTTATATTTTTTTTCTTAAAATGAACAAATTTGAAACGTAGTTTTAAAACATCAAATCCAATCCATCAGCCAATGGAAGTCCGCTGCTGGACATAGGCAATGACCAATGACTTCCACAGGGACCTGTTGGAAGCAGCCTGCAACCAGCGACGTCCCGCAACCTTTACTAGGTCGTCCCACGCTGCGCTTTCCGGTACGTGGCCTCCACTCGAGAACTTTTTGGCCCCATCGGCCATCAGTTCTCCGCGCTATGTGCCCAGCCCATTGCCACTTCAGCTTAATAATCCGGATTAGCAAGTTTAAAACATAGTGTTAATATACATTTTGCGTACATGGTGTGAAAATCTAAAATTTTTATTGAAAAAAAATTAACCTTAAAATTTACTTCTGAAATAACAATCAATTTTAAAATATGATGCTGGGACGTAGTATCAAATAATAGAGAAACATTTTTTCAATAATAAACTGCAAAGGTGCTATCTATACCGCGGATAAAATAAAGCACAATAAATCCCCAAAATCGGTTTTATTAAATAAAGAATTCTATCGAAAGTGTAAATGCGGCATCAAATAGTATTATCGCGCCTAATTGTGTTGCGGTGTGGCGAACCTCAGCGTGCATTCGTGTACAAACGATGTGTAGACTTCCAGAATAGGTAATGTCGCATGGCACCGGATTTAACTACTATAAGAGCTATTGTTTTAACTTTGTATTGTCTCGTACAAAGTTCGTTAGAGGGCGGACCGTAGTCAAAGCTTGCCTTATTCGAGGTGAAAACATTGTTTCACATAAATCGATGAGAATGCTTTTGTTCCGGATCCAATTTGTTGATGCTTTAACATCGGTAGTAGTGATGACCTCGAGGTTTAGGCTAGGCCCAGGCACACGTCTCTGAATTTTCAAAGTTATGTGTGTATTCACAATGAATCATCACTTACTTTGCGGTGAAGGAAAACATCGTGAGGAAACCTGCACACCTAAAAGTTCTTTGGAATTTCTTAGGTGTGTAGTCCGCCAAACCGCATAGGCCAGCGTGGTGGACTAAGGCTTAAACCCTCTCAGTTGTAGAGGAGGCCCGTGCCCTGTAGTGGGACGTATAAGGGCCGATGATGAGAACATCGGTATCGATATGTATGCGATGTCAAAGGAAATGGCTTACAAAATTATTTCAAGATCAACATATTTTTTGCCTCGTGATCTCGCGGCACAAGTATGTGCCATGCAATAAGGGGTCCCGGGTTCTATGCAATACGCACTCACGCCTGTACTTCCCCAAGAATTAGTCAGAGATACATATCGGCATTCATATTTCGCCAATTGTGTTTCCGTCCCACCTAATAGAAGTCCATTGTCCTTAGTCGGGTATATTCCAGAAGAAACGAGTTATACTTTGCCCGACCCAGCAACCGAACCCTGAACACATACATCTGCAACAAGACTACAAGGCGATGATTTGTCATTAGTATGACCAACGTTTACTAAATATATATGAAATAAGGCCCTCTTTCAACTCACGTTTTTGTTTTACGGCTTATTAAAACATCATTGCATTAGCACAGAAAGAGTTAAGACTCTCATTGTGAAAAATAAATTGGTGAATCCTTAGGCTTTAGTTTCAAAGCGATTTACGAAGGAATTATTCAAGGCGATTTACAAAGATCTTGGCTGAATACAACTCAATAACTTAT
The DNA here is from genome assembly GCA_907164795.1 of Hemaris fuciformis. Lineage (NCBI taxonomy): Eukaryota > Metazoa > Arthropoda > Insecta > Lepidoptera > Sphingidae > Hemaris > Hemaris fuciformis. Next base: position 7,823,127 of record OU015454.1, read on the forward strand.
CAAGAGGTTTACAGTTGTCAGTAGGTTATGAGGTTACGTATAAAACAATATCATCATCATCATCAGTCCATATACATTGTTGGTCACAGGCCTCCTCTACAACTGAGAGGGTTTTTAGGACTTAGTCCACGCTGGCGTAGTGCGGGTTGGCGGACTACATACATAAGAAATTCCTAAGAACTTTTAGGTGTGTAGATTTCCTCACGATGTTTCCTTCACCGTTAAAGAATATACTAACCGCAACAAAGCATAGCTGATTCCCTTGTTCCATTGTCTACCATGACATGTACATGAGCTCAGTTGTGACGCTGTGTAGTGCAATTCACTAGTGTTTCTACAAAAGTGCAGCAATTTTGCGCCAGTCAACGGTTTATTTGGTTCGCAGAGCACGTAGCTCCATGCAGCCATGGGATAATTCTGTTAGACAATACTCATCCAAAAATATTTGTTTTCTGTCGAGTATGTGGGACTAAAAAGTATCTCGTAGTTTTTGTTGCTTAGGTATCACTACTTTTGTCTAAACGTAGAGGCTTTATACTACATTATTGGAAAAAAAACATAAAATACATACATACGCCTCACGCCTGTAGTTCCCAAAGGAGTAGGCGGAGGTGCATTTCTGCACCCACATTTCGTCAATGAATTTTCTAATGGAAAAACCCAATAACACTTTGATCGACCCGGGAATCGAACCCGGAACCTCTAGATCGCACGGCACATGCATCTCCATCTACCTTTTCGGGGAATGCAGGCGTAAGGTTATGTTTGTATGTATATTAATAAAACACATGATAAATTTAAATGCTATAATTACCCGTCAAAATTAAATACATTAATACAGTCTTGTTTAATTTTTCTTTGCCTTCTTCCCCTTGTTCTTGTCACCTTTGAAAAGTTTTACAATAGAACATAGACCTATTACAACTAACGCTACTGCTACAAAGACTATTGCAGCGAGGGGCAGGAAGAAGTCTAGCATGAAGTATTCGTAATAAGACATGTTAGCGGCTGGAGATCTCAAGAGCTTGGCGCCACCGTGACGGATGACGTATTCGCTCCACCACGCCGCCTTCTCGATCGGTGTCTCTGTTCTGTCGAACAAGACCTCCCTCAATTTCTTAAGGTTCTTCTTGAAGCTGAAATTGAAAGATATGGTCAGTCTTATGAAATTCTTCCTCAGCAATATTCCTTACAAGAAGACACTTGCTAGTTAAGGCTTTTCGTGTCTACTCCTATGAAGAAGAAGTTTATATAGCTGTAAAATTTTTCTTCAGCAATATTCCTAACTAGACCATAGTCGGTACTTAAGGTACGTTTTTGTGTCTGCTCCTATACAAGTAGCTCGTATTTAAAAAACCGCCATACACGCTATGATATCCCAATTCGGAGTCAAGATGTTTTTTTAATACGATTTTGACCAGGCTGGCATAACTCTTTTGATTGATGCCAATCAATCCTAATTTAGACTCTAATCTGAATATATCCTATTATTTTTACTGATGCAATTACATTAGTTTAAACTTACCTAGGATCAGTAGCAGCTTTTGTGATTCCATTGAAAAGATCATCAGATTTCATTGTAAATGAGTCCATTTGAACACCAATACCAAGTTCAACGTATTTGTTGGTGTTGTACCATTGGTCACCCAACATGGGGATACCAACTAATGGTACTTGAGCGTCGATGGCTTCGTCCGTTGATTGAAGACCTCCTTGCGTCACGAACGCTTTGATGTTTGGATGCGCTGAAAAGAAAGAAATATGATATTCACTATATTCAGCTATTTATATTTGTTGTGACCTTAAATTGAGATAAGACTCTGAAACAAATATTTGTGAATTACACAAGCATTTATCTTTGTGAAGACGCATGGAACTTAATCTAAGAACTAGTTTTCTATATGTGGTGTGCAAGAATGTTGGATGATTTATGCTACTTTAGCATTAAAAATATTAGCATCCTTAATATTGAGTGAACTATTTTCCTCAAATATTTGAATCCACAATTTTGATAACACTGTTCATTGTTTCCCAATAGGTACGTAATTGGTATTCCCAATATATTACTGGCAAGTAATTAATTATATTGATAACCTATTTGGGAAAAATATTTCATCACATATGTAATTAAGACGGCTAGTTTTTAAATACATATGAATTACTTAATATGATTTTTTTTTGTATAGAAAGTTACTTATTAATTATTGTAACAATAATTTTACTTACTCAACATATCTCTCTGCGGGAACCATTTGCCGATCTTTATGTTCTTCGAAAGCCTTTCTGGAGGAATATTGTTCTGGTCCAATTTCCACAGAATATCGTACGGCAACGCAGCAAATGCATTCAAGAACGCATCAAGGAGATCTTTGTCCATTAGAGATGTCGGCACGTTTGTTCCCAAGCTAACGTATACTACTCCACGTTTGGATCCGTCCAAATATGCTTTCAGATCCTGGAAAATACATTTTAATATTAATCTATTCTTTCGTTGGATCCAAAATTATTTAAACACAATGTTCAGTGGTGAATTATCTTTTCTTTTTTTTTTACTCTTTCTTGTACAATATATCTTCATTACAAATAAATAAGACTAAAACTCAACGTTAAGTACACGTGGCGGTCTTATTGCTTTAGGCAATTCCTTACCGACAACCTTTGGATGGATAATAGAAATAAGAGGAAAACTAAAGAGGGTAGTAAAAGTGAATAGAAAAAACTTGGAGTAAATAAAATTATCTAAACACAAGCTTTTGCTCGCGACTCCGTCCGCGTAGACTTCAGGGTTGGTTTTGTGGAGGTGTAGTTGTAGCAGCAGTTAATTGTTGCACTCGAGCCTTCCACTCAACTCGGGCACAACCAAAGCGAATGATAAGCACAGTGTGAAATAACAGGTAAACACAAGAACGAAGAATGTTATTAAGCGTTGTAAGATGATTTAATGATAGATGAAGTTTTACAGATGATAGAAGACAGTATGAAAAAAGAAAGAATGAAACCAAAGCACTGAGATAACTGAAAACTAGGTAAAGCGATTATAGCAACACCAGCGACGGTCGTTAGCAACACACGCGGCGGTCGTCGGCGGTTCACTGTCCCGCTGCGCAGGCACATCGACGTCACAGCTAAGCCGGCTGTCCCAAGGCGCATAAGCGGAGCGGTTGATGTAGCGATTAGTGTGGCACAAGTCGCCAAAGAAAATTGTAGTCTATTTTACTCCATAGAGTCCCATTTATGTCCATACCAAAAAATCATTCAAATCGGTTAAATAGACGTGAAACGTGTGCCACCGCCGTTATAATAATATATAAAATACACAAAATTCATCAACAAACGGTGGAACTAAAACTTCGGTAAATTAGTCGGATTTGGCTAATAAAAAAAAACATTTTGTGACCTTGCTAAGATCACCTATCAACGTGGTGGTTGAATGGGCTACCGTTATTGAATTCGATGCTATTTTTAAGAAGTTGCTAAAACCAATCAGCCAATATTGTTTGACTTTGTGCCTCGAGAAATTGAGGTGTCTTAGACCTGTTTATACCACATGTTCTTCATGAAATTTCTTGTTTGAAAATATGTCATGACTTGGAATGTTCTGTTATAAATAATACAGATTCAGATATTTTAATATGTTTAAAAATTGCTAGTATTGATAGTATTATCTAGCCATTCATAATTGAAAGTCTGATAAATATAATAATTACCCACAGATGTGTTCAAATCTATACTCTATACAAATAAATAAAATTGGAGTGTCTGTTTGTAATATTGAAATAACCGCTTTTCAATAAATGTTTATGGATGTATACACGGTACATATACCAAAATAATTTTTTTTTTAATTTTTGTCTGTCTGTTTGTTCCGGCTAATCTCTGAAACGGGTGGACCAATTTTAACGGGACTTTCACTGGCAGATAGCTGATGTAATAAGGATTAACTTAAGCTACGTTCATATAAATAAAATTCGAGTGTCTGTTTGTAATATTGAAATAACCATTTTTTACTACATGTATATATGAATATATATGTATATACGGTACATACACCAAAATAACATTTTTCATTTTTTGTCTGTCTGTCTGACTGTTTTTTCCGGCTAATCTCTGATATGGCTGGACCGATTTTGACGGGACTTTCATTAACAGGTAGCTGATGTAATAAGGAGTAATTTAGGCTAATTTTAGTTTACAAATTTTCTTATTAAAAATTAATTTTCCGCGCGGACGAAGTCGCGGGCACAGCTAGTTACTTATAAGTATATTATTTATATGGGATTAATAATATCATACCTTTGGTAATTCTTTGACAGGCTGCAGATGTAATCCAGCTCCTAGATAAACAACATTCGGAGGCACCGGTCTATTGTTCCCCATAATAGAATGAGCATTTAGCAGCAGTACTTCAGCGCGGTCTCTCAATTCTGCTACAGTTACCGCATCTTTTCCAAAAATTCTTTGAAATTCTTCATTCTCTATTTGGTCCCAAACCTCCGTCCTACGTTGCAGCTTCAATTCATCAATAACAGTCTGCAGTTTCTCGATGAAATTAAAATCCCGGTATTTGTGTTTGTATAGATGAGGGTAGAGGAGTGGATGCCGGCTCACAGCTCCCATTGTGTCGAATTGGTCTGGGAATCCGATCAGTGACGAGAATAGAATCATTGGAGCGTTAAATAAATGCCCATATACCATTTGAATGTTCGGTAAGGCTTCGACAATCACCAGATCGAATTTCTCCTTGTGTCTATTTGCAATCAGCTTTTTTACTTCGGGGTGGTTGAACTGTTCAGTCATCATCCTAATCATATTTCTTCCTGAAGCTTCTGATGTTAACCCATCCATGTCTATAATAACGCCCCTCTTGGGAACAAATACTCCGTCTGTTTTCAGATTTAAGAGAATTTGGTATGTGTGGCTGACGTCGATTTCTGTAATGTTTCCTGGAGGTTTTTCTTCGGGTTTGTACGGATTTGGTGTGATGATGACCAGTTCGTGTCCTCGTTTGGCCATCTCTTTAGTGTAAGCTCTGAATACATTCTGATGGCTTACTGCTGGGAACGGGAAAGCACATAATATCCGAGCGGCGTCCACTTGTGACAACACATATAATGTGAAAATTAACAATTTTAATACTGCACTAGACATTTTAATAAAATAATCACTATGATGTATAAAAATATTTATCACTATTGCGAAAACATGCGTGCCGTTCTTCCTGCCTAGCAATCCACTGACCAGTTGTTATAGTCTGTCAGTGATATTTACAAATGCCACGTCATATATTAACAATCTTATATTTGCCACTGCGAAAATCACCACACATAGTGGTGTCCTTTTCTATGCATGCAAATAGTGCGAAGTGTGACAGAGACGCAATTTTCTACAACTTCATGTATCATGTTTTGTATCGCGCCTGGCCTTGAAGATAGTTTTTGATAAATTAGCGTGAGTTAAACGAATTTGAGTGTTAAACCATCGCAGTAAAGTTTATATTTTTTTGGCAAATAAGTACTTATTGTACATTGAACCAAACAATGTTACACCATGTTGTATAATATGTTATTCTCGGTATTTCGGATTTGATCATTTCCTCATATAATTAAATGCATTACATTGACTGGTGTAATACAAATTTGTGTACTTACTCGTACTTTGGCATTTAATTTTTTTCTGTTGCTATGACAACGGCTATTAATAAAAAAAACTTTATTAGATTCGTTATAATATTTTTTAGACGCTATTACTATTGTAACAGGTTGTTAAAACAGACAAAGTAGCATGTGAAACGGCGATTGCTTACTGTATGACGTCAGTCTGTTATTTATTTTGCTAATTTGAACTCTATAGCAATTATGATACGATTTATATTTCCTAAATAAAAACTAAAACCCAACTACGACAAAACGAGGCTAAAAAAATGTGATACAAGATATTCAAGATACAGGAGTAAAAAACGTTACTGAAGAAGTAAGATAATCGACTCATAGACTCAATCAAGATGCCTTCGTTGCAATTTTAAAATAATGTCATACGATACGATACAATTTTTTTAATTTTTTACTTAATTTTTTGGACTCCACTGTGCTTACCACCAGGTACAGTGGAGTCACTTTGCCGTGCCAGTATAAAAAAAACTATAGTACACCATTATCAGTGTACAAGATAGTGATTAAAGTTTGAAAAGCCGTCGTCATGCGTTGCTAAAGTGTTAAGAGAAATGTATATCAGTCCCACGCAATAGGAGACGAGTCTATTGCCGTTTTTTGGGCACAATTCCAGACTCCGTGCAGCTACTGAGAATTTCTTAACGAAAAACCTAATAACACTGCTCGGCCCGGTAATCGAACCCAGGACCTCTAGATCGCCGGCACATACTTGTATCTCAAGACCACGTATCAGCCGTGTTATGAGTGTTTTATTAAATCCCATGAAAGTTTAAAGGATGATATACATTACGACATATCGCCAGACGAGCCAACCTCAATGTAGGGAATGTACCTACTGTATAGTACATATACAGTCATCATCATCATCATCAGCCCATATACGTCACACTGCTGAGTACGGACCTTTGAGAGGGTGAGTTCAGGCCTTAGTTCACCACGCTGGCCTAGTGCGGGTTGGCGGACTACACACCTAAAAAAATCCTAAAAACTTTTAAGTGTGCAGGTTTCCTCACGATGTTTTCCTTCACCGTTAATGCAAGTGATTATAATTCATTATGAATGCACACAGAACGTCGAAAAGTCAGAGGTGCCTTTTTTTTCCGCGGGGAAAATCCTATTTACGGACCATCCCACCCCCGGAGGGGCGCCTAAACCTCGAGGCCATCACTGCTTATAGTAGTATTATAGCACTGTACTGTAATATTTATGTATGTATTTTTACAGTTTTGAAGACAACTGCCTGAACTACAACCTTTAATTCCAGTCCCGTAGGTTGTCTGGAAGGGATCGCAGCTAGCGATAAGACCGCCTATTGTGCATATATCATAGTGTCAAAAATAATAAAAAATAAAAACACCCAACAGTCACATACATAGTTCTGACCCCACAATAGGATACAAGTCCTGTGTCGTGGGTATCAGAGACTACGAGAGACTTTTCGGTCTTACAAACACCCAGACCCGAAACAAATATTTATGGATCACACAAATATTTGTCTCGGTGCGGGGATCGAACCCGCGGCCTCTCGTTTCGCAAGCTGGTGTCTAGCCATCTGCGCCACGGGGCTGTCAATTGTCAAAGTTGTTCGATGATGTTGTATATACTAATAAATGTAAATTGTACAGTATCTTACTAATATTATAAACGCGAAAGTTTGTAATAATGTATGGATGTCTGGATATTTGTTGCTCTTTCACGCAAAAACTACCAAATGGATTGTAATGAAAGTTTACAATAATATAGCTTATACATCAGAATAACACATAGGCTATACTTTTTAAAGATAGTGTGTGAATTGTCCAAAATATAACGATAATTGTCAAGTAAGTCGGGAAAAATCTGCTATCTGCGGGCTATTTTGGCGTACGCGTCACGTACGTCAAACATTTTATGTTTATCCCGCCAGTACGGTTAATGGTCCCCTCATATTAATGAACGTATTTAAATAAAGGTTTTGAATCGACAACATATATCCACAATATTCGAACAATTGCGCATTTTACATTTTAAATTTTAAAATGTAGAATAATCAGTAATGAAAAGGGAGTGACATATTTGTTAGTTGTCAAATATTTATGCGTGCGTTCAGAAATTTATTTTTAAACTCCTTGGTTTTACCTGGTTTACAATAAACAAACGAAGGCGGGCTCGGTAGTCATCACGCTTCGTAATCTAAATAATGATTTCATTGATCCCAACGGATATACCCTTTGATTTTAGCATATATTGTCAATGCGAAAGTAACACTACTGTGTTATACTTTCACGCCTAAAATATTTGAGTTATTTGGATGATTTTTGCTATGGATAAAAACGGAAACATAAAAAGGGACATAGGTTATTTTTTTTTTTATTCATTAAGTGTAATTTGGGCACTTGGGAGACGTTTAATAGATTTACTTATTATCATTCTGCACCCAACCCTGAAGTCTATGCGGACGGAGTCGCGGGCAAAAGCTAGTATATACATATAAATAAAATAAATTCTTGTGCTCCAAGACCATGACGCATCATGTTTTTTCTCAAATAATGGTTCTAGTTCCTACTTGAAGTTAAAATTATCTAGCAGAAACTCTCGTTGAAATAAATTCGAGAATTTCATCGATTGCTCAGAATAAACAGACAAAATATAGTGTTAAAGAAAAGAAACAGCTTAACCACGTATTTATTAATATTGGGCATAGCAACTACAATGTACACAGTAGGTATCTGTTGTGCCGACAATTGACCATTCAAGGATAATGCGCTCGATTCAGGTTTGCAACAGAGATAATTATAATCTTGTTATTACACTCGATAATAATGTCATTTTGGAGATATTTACGATTACTTTGATAAAATTATTTGGGTCACATGCAATACGTGTATTCATGATAATATTTTACAATTCCATATGTTTGGTTAAATATTGAACATTTAAAATGTCGGTGAATGAAAACTACTAGTAAAAAGGATAATTATATATCTCAATATATCACACACACGCTAGTATCTACGAGGAGAAGGCAGAGATTCATTTTTATCATCATCAGCCCTACGTCCCACTGCTGGGCACGGGCCTCCTCTACAACTGAGAGGGTTTAAATCTTAGTCTGCAACGCTAGCTTAGTGCAGGTTGACGGACTATAAACCTGAGAAATTCCTATCCTCCTCACCTCATTCCTGATCCGATCGCATAGGGGAATACCAAGCTTAGCCCTCTCCTTAGCTCGCTGAGTGACCTTGAGCTTTCTTATGAGGCAGGTTAGAGCCCACGTTTCATGTTAGTCACTGGTAGCACACACTGGTTAAAGACTTTCGTCTTTAGGCACTGAGGTATTTTGGGCGTGAGGATCCTGCAAAGTTTCCTGAACGCCGCCCAACAGAGTCGAATTCGACGATTAACCTCTCTCTCGAAGTTGGACCTGTCTACCTGTATCACCTGTCGTGTAAGTGTGTACGTCTGTTGGATGTATTCATCAACAAAAATATAAAATTGGTTTGAGCGATTACTAAATTTCAATTTATTGTTGCTTTTGTTTCGACCACCATTTCCAACCGGCATCTTTCGGATATTCCAGAGGTACCTCTTTTCTATTGCATTATGTAAAAATATTCGCGTCCTAACATGCCACCTGTTATAAATTCAGTGCATTTCCCACACGATTTCATTCGTACAAAACGAAAGAATTTTCCGCTACGGTGTTTTTGATACGAGATAAATTTCAGTTATTCAACGATATTTCTAACACGAAAGTATGTAGAATTATGCATCGTAGCAGGAACAATGAATATTCTTCATCTATAATTCATCTGAAAAAGTGAATTTTTACTTTACTTTTGTCTGATAGTGATAGCCTCAAAGAGCTTTAATTAAGAGCATTGAGAATTCTGCGCGAATTCTTAGTGAATAAATGGCCAAGAAAATATCATGAAGAAACATTTGGTATATAAAATTCCCAAAAAGAATTTCGTATGTTTCCAACAAACTGATTTAGAAGAGTGTGGTGGCTTAAACCCTTTCAACCGTAGTAATGGGCAGGGCACTGGGACATTATTAGTTGTGATATTTTTATTTTAAATTGCATATACTACTGTAGGACCAAGAAGTGCTGACATTAAACTTTGTAATACGCGGAACTGTGTCGGTCAAGCAGTCGCGTATCGTCAGGGCAGTAGGGAATACGTAGGCAGTGTAATAATAAGTAATCAAGGGACATTGTCAGAACAATATATGTGATATTCGTAATCGGCCTTTTATTTATTGACACACAGGGCGTACACATACTAAGGCCCAGTGGACTTCCTAAACTACGAATAAGGAAGTGCATAATGGGGATACAGATGTCTATGCAACTGCCCTTGCCTGTGTATATGCGATTTTTGTGTAAATTTTAATCGGATGGAATGTTTTATTTTGTTTTATTTATTTGTACAAGGAGTTTTTTTGTCTTTCGCGACATCATCCTTTTTATTCCAAAACAAAGGGCCAACCATAGATAAGGCCCAACGGAAGACCAGCGTTGGCTGTATTGCCAGCATATTGCTGAGTTGGTGCCGTTTTGTTACAAACATAGTTTTAAGTGATTTATGTCTATTTTATTTTATTTTTGTTTTTGTATGTTTGTTAACAAATAAACTATTTTCTTTCTTTCTTTCTTCATAATATAAATAAACGCAAAAACATTGAACACAATTTTGTATTTCTTATAACCATTAGTCTCTCAAGACTGGATAGTCTTTTTTCGTATCAAACGTTGAGAGGATTGTTCAAATACGCCCAACGAAAATTCTTGTACCCAAAACCTTTTCCAACTTAGGTGTGATATGCGACAACACTGAAAAGTACAGGATTTGTTTCATTCCGCGACGCAGATGTTCGGTTTCGCGTTGAAATGAAATTCCGATGTCACACGCCACAGTGGCACCCGACTGGGACGTGCCCAGAAAATTAATAAGGAAATACTTCCCACCAAGGTGCTATGGCCTTTACTAACGCTCCGAGACTTGTGGAATTGGTGTTGTGATTCTTTGAGATTTCAGGCCAGTTAACCAGTCAAACTGACTCAAGTTAACTTCCACATTGTCATTCGGTGCGGATGTGTGCCGTATGATCTAGAGGTATTGGGTTTGTTTTTCGGATGGGCCTTTTCAGGAAATTCTCAGAGTCTGTCTCTGCTTTGTTGGAATGTCCACATTCAGATCATCATAATGCCTTTAAAACCACTACAGGCGCATTACAACTGTGGCTGCTTAAGGCAATGTTTTCTCCAATCTACCACAATATTTCCAAAAAATAACTTGATCGATTCTATTCATCATCATCATCATCAGCCCGTATACGTCCCACTGCTGGGCACCGTCCTCCTCTACAACCAAGAGGGTATAGGCCTTAGTCCACCACGCGGGCCTAGTGCGGGTTGGCGGACTACACACCTAAGAAATAGCTAAGAACTTTTCGGTGTGCAGGTTTCATCACGACGTTTTCCTTCACCGTTAAAGTGTGTGACAATTCTTTGTGAATACACACATAACTTCGAAAAATCAGAGGTGTGTGTGCTTGGGGTCTGAACCCGCGACCGTCGAAATTCTCGACCGCGTGCCTAAACCTCGAGGCCATCATGACTTTCTATTTTTTTATTTTTTTTTATTTTATACTGGCACGGCAAAGTGACCCCATTGCACCTGATGGTAAGCGTAATGGGGTCCAGAAAAAGTGCCGACCAGCGAGAGATGATCTCCCGTTGGTCGACACAATCATGCCGGCCGAATACCTCTTCACCTTGTGAAGAAGTTTGGGGGACTAATGCCATGGTGATCAAAGGACCGACCGCGACAAACCGGCCAAAAAATGCCGGCACGGTCATCCTTTCACCATGACTGAAGCCCGCCCGAAAACCGGATATACACTGGCTGATCCCGGAACGCGGCGCACCTCCTATTATTCTATTACTGGTTTTGAATTTTATCCACAGTTTGTTCTCTATTTTCATTGCACTAAACTTATTATACTTACCGTCAGACACATACATACATACATAAACTCACGCCTGTATTCCCCGAAGGGGTAGGCAGAGGTGCATTTCTGCACCCACATTTCGCCAAGTATGTATCGGTCCCACGTAATAGGGGGCGAGCCTATTGCCGTTTTTCGGGCACATTTCCAGACTCCGTGCTGTTACCGAGAATTTCCTAATGGAAAAACCCAATAACACTTTGCCCGACCCGGGAATCGAACCCAGGACCTCTAGATCGCACGGCACATACTTGTACCGCAAGACCACGAGGCAGTCAGACTGTGTTGGGCAAAAGTGAATTGAACTAACAATTAACAATTAATTAATTGTTGCCACTGCAATTAACAATTAATTAATTGTTGCCACTGCAATTAACAATTAATTAATTGTTCATTGTCATTTTCACAATAACAATTGATCAATTGTCAATTGCAGTGGCAGCAATTAATAAATAATTAACTGTTAATTGTTAGTTCAATTAACTTTTGCCCAACACTGCCGTCAGGTGCTATTCAGAAAAAAAATACCCTCACAGTCGATTCGAGTGAAAATAGTCTAAGAATTCTATCTTCAATAACAATATCAGCCCAGATCTTTGTATAAATTGAAACGTCCAAATACTTTCTCGATGTTTCCACGACATCCTTACGAAATGGCGCGTAGAAATTGGGAATAAATCTGGGAATATTAAAATATATAAGTCGATGACGCAGTTGGAATCCGTTGGAACACTCGTATTTGAGTGGATTTAGATAATGTAGAACCTTATGAGATATGAATCGGATAATCTTCATAACAGAAATTGGGGAATGAAAATTAGAAGTACGGCGTAATATTATGTTAAATACTAGCACAGTTTTGTACTCTGTGCTCATTCCCGAGGAATATTGCATTTTTTCGCTATAAAAAGTAGCCTATGTCTTTTCCATACATCATCATCATCAGCCCACCTATATTCCACTGCTGGGCTCGGGCCTCCTCTACTATTGAGAGGGTTTAGGCCTTAGTCCCCCGCGCTGGCCTAGTGTGGGTTGGCGGACTACAAACCTAAGAAATTATAATATTTGTGGATTACACAAACATCTGTCTCAATGCAGAGATCGAACTCGCGGCCTCTCGTTACGCGAGCTGGTACCTAGCCAACTGCGCCACGGGGACGTCAGAATTTATTCAAAGATTACTACAAAGCCAAGGGTCCCGAATATTGAAAGCTGTCAAAACACGATCGAAATATCAAAACCGGGATATTGCAAGCCGGTCAAAGATCGCCAAACATTCCACCCAGAATATAAATTTAAGCAAAGCTAGACGTTTACCCGAGGCCAGCGTGTTTATTTTTTCCTACAATCCCACCCAATCCAAATATAACAAAAATATTATACAAATAGCCGTTTTCCTTCTACATCTCACAGCATTCGTAATAAGAGCCCTCCCTTCGATTTTTCGAGACACGTACAGTAAAGTCATAAATATGCAGATAGTACGGTATCGTAGACTACGTTCTTTACAACTGAAGTCGCGAGCTTTAAATAAATTCTTTTATCTTTCGACAATATGTCGATATTTGATCGTGAGATGATTTTTTGTGGGTTTTATAAGACCGCGGGGTGCAATGCTTTAAGCGGCCTCGAGCATCGGTTTTCGTAATAAGGCCTCCATGTTAATAAATATGTATATCAAAAGCAAAGAGACTGAGCGATCTCTAAGAAGTAGAACCGACAAAAAGCTGAAGAGTTTGTTTGTTTTTTTGATCGCGTTTATATTAGAAAGTTAAAGAAATGTAAATACCTTCAAATATAAGCGTGTTGTTCCATTTAAGCAATTTGTACAAGATTAAATTTGTGTATAACCTAATGTTGTTTCGAAAACAAATAAATAGACTATTGATTAAAATTGTTTTTGTTTGTATTCAAAGTGTTGTGTTAAAGTTATGTCTGCCTACATATTATGTATGAATGTATGTATCATATTATCACATTTTGGAATAAATTATACAGGATGTATTCAGACCGCAGTCGGAAATTAAGGCAGGTAATAGCTAAGGTAATTACTGACCCCCTGGCGTTAAAGAAAATCCCGACAAAAAATAAAAATTTTGACCACATACATTTTATACCTATGGTTGTTAGGAAAACTTCAATTTTTTTATTTTTTGTCGGGATTTTCTTTAACCCAGGGAGTTTGTAATCACCTTAGGTATTACCTGCCTTAGTTTCCGGTCACGGTCTGAATACACCCTGTATATGAATAATAATCAATTTATCGAAGAATATACCTACATCATGAAGCTTCAACCAAACGCAAAGCAGCAATGAAAAAAATATAGATAACAGGTAATACTCAATTATTTCAATAGTTATTATTAATTATAATTCCATCGTCTTGAAGTGAAGTCTTTTACATCGAAGCCCGTTGTACGCCCACGATAAATCAAACGATATAACATAAAACAATATCCGGCGCTCCCAGTTCGAGACAACTTAAATTTGATATTAATTTTGATTTCATTATTACGCCTCGGTAAGGGAAATTGGTTAGCTTCAATGTTTTCTTTCAATAAAGACTAGTCGCGACTGCTGGTTTTATTTGCGTTAATATTAATTTTAACAGAAATGTTAGTATTATATTCCGCATTTTTTCTTCAAAGTTGCGGACCATTAAGAACGTGAAACAAGAAAAATTATGACTATCGATTAATTTCCCGCTTAGTATCGCGGCTTAAGTGTATGGACAAAGTGTTATTGGGTTTTTCTATTAGGAAATTGTCAGAAGCAGCACTGACACTGGAAATGTACCTGAAAAACAAGAATTTCCCCTCCAATTACCTGGGATTAGAAACACAATCGGCCAAATGTGGGAGCAGAAATGCACCTCGATTTGCCTTCGAAAAAACATTCTAATGCTAAAATACTTATAATTATGTAGGAGGCAGTGGCGGTACTTCCATAGAAGCCCAAGAGCCCACCTTGCCTTACAAAATTCCGAATAACAATCTTTAAGCTGCAAATATTTATTCAACAAAAGCATTATGACATATAAATAAGAATATCCAGACTCTACAATAAGAAATTATAAACTAGACAATACACAATTAACGTGTAACGCTTTTGGGCTTCTATGGAAGTGTCGCCACTGGTAGGAGGAAGGATAACCATCGCCATCATTAGCCCAAAAAAGATTACAGGGTTTACATGCGAGTAAAGGCTATAAATAAATAATTTAAAATATTTATTATGTCAAAATAAATGAGCGTCTTAATCAAGACTAACGAGAGACTAAAAAACAAACTCCCGTTGGATTTTCTAGTGTAAAAACAACGACTAAGAAAAAGTACTACGAAGAAACCACAATAATTAAAAGTTAAATTAAGTTTTAAACTTTTATCAGCAGACATTCCAGGTGTCTTTATTGTGTAGGAAACTGTGGGAAGTAAATGTCGCGTAAACGATAAGCCCCTACTATAAACACTTGGGAAACACGACATCATATAAACACGTTCCTTTCCTCCTATAAATATGACCTGAGGAGTGTAACGGGTCTTATAATAATTTCTGCACATATCCGAAATAACTTATAAAACAAAAGAGTAACTACACCAAAGACGTGATGGCCTTGAGGTTCAGGCATGGCTGGGATATCTTGGGATATCTATATTTTCTGCACATATCCGAAATAACTTATAAAACAAAAGAGTAACTACACCAAAGACGTGATGGCCTTGAGGTTCAGGCACGGCTGAGATATCTTGGGATATCTATATTTTCTGCACATATCCGAAATAACTTATAAAACAAAAGAGTCACTACACCAAAGACGTGATGGCCTTGAGGCTCAGGCATGGCTGGGATATCTTGGGATATCTATATTTTCTACACATATCCGAAATAACTTATAAAACAAAATAGTTACTACACCAAAGACGTAATGGCCTTGAGGCTCAGGCATGGCTGGGATATCTTGGGATATCTATATTTTCTGCACATATCCGAAATAATTTATAAAACAAAATAGTTACTACACCAAAGACGTGATGGCCTTGAGGTTCAGGCATGGCTGGGATATCTTGGCGATTGCGGGTTCAAATCTCAGGCACACACATCTGATTTTTTCAACAAATTTGTGTATTTATAATTGTCACGTACATAACACGCTCACTGCTCAAAACGTAATGTAAGTTTTTGATGACTGGGACACCATCAGGTATATGAACTGCAGTGGCGATACTTCCATAGAAGCCCAAAAGCCCAGTTTGCCTTACAAAATTCCGAACAATAATCTTTAGCTTTAAATCAACAAATTAACAAAAGCAATTTGACATATAAATAAGAATATACCGACCCCACAATAAATAATGATAAACTAGACATTAAACAACCGATGGCCGATGGGGCCAAAAGGTTCTCGAGTGGAGGCCGCGTACCGGAAAGCGCAGCGTAGGACGTCCACCCACAAGATGGTCCGACGACCTGGTGAAGGTCGCGGGTCGTCGCTGGATGCAGGCTGCCTCCAACAGGTCACTATGGAAGTAATTGGGGGAGGCCTATGTTCAGCAGTGGACTTCTTTAGGCTGATAATGATGATGAGACATTAAACAAATTACATGTAAGGCTTTTGGGCTTCTATGGAAGTACCGCAACTGGTTAACTGGACTGTTTTATGTAGTAATCTGCCTTGCTTTAATTTATTTTGAATGGGTAACCTCGACTATAAAATCCGTAGGAAAGATGTAAAAAATCTTGGCAACAACTATAGGAAGTTCAGTAACAAAAATACATCTTAACTGTAAGAAATGGTGGAATGCATACATTTAAATGGATCCTCGCTCTTAATGCTTCTGTTTTATACAAAGTAATAATCCTTTTTAAAGTCGTGATGGCCTTGAGGTTTAGGTACGCGGTCGAGAATTTCGACGGTCGCGGGTTCAAACCCCAGGCACACACCTCTGACTTTTCGAAGTTATGTGTGTATTCACAATTAATTATCACGTACTTTAACGGTGAAGGAAAACATCGTGATGAAACCTGCACACCTAAAAAGTTCTTAGGAATTTCTTAGGTGTGTAGTCCGCCAACCCGCACTAGGCCAGCGTGGTGGACTAAGGCCTAAACCCTCTCAATGGTACAGGAGGCCCGCGCCCAGCAGTGGGACGTATCCATATACGTCCCATCTCAGCATATCAGCCCATGCTGATGATGATGATGAATAATCCTTTAACAAAACACAAAATAATTTACGTTTAAATGTCTTTGTCATCACCATCAGGCCATATAAGCGCCACTACCAGGCATGGACCTCCTCTACAAGTGAGAGGATTCAGGCTTTAGTCTACCACGCCGACTTATTGATAAACTTATAGGTGTGCAACTTTCTCTACAATGTTTTCCTTTAAAGTTAACGTATGTGACAATTCATTATTATTAGTTAGTTTGTGCCTGGAGTTCGAACCCGCAAACGCCGAGCTTATTGACTCGACCGCGCGTCTTAGCCTCGAGGCCATCACGACTTGGCCATGCCAGTACTAAAAATATTAAGCTAACAAACTGAAACCTCGCCAAAATTTTACAACAATTTACAGCTACGAAAAGTACAATTTCTCAAACCACGGTTTGCATAAATATCTCTGAAGTGTGTATTAATTATATTCTGTTTTAACAAACTTTCCCAATTACGGAGATTTGAGACGATGCCGAGGAATGAATGGCGGTTATACACAAGTTCAAGACGAGGATTCATGGTGCGAAATTATCAGTTTTGATGACTTCATTGTCTACTCCGACGGGTTCATTTATATTTTAAAATTTGCTATTGCCCGCCTATCCCCCGCTATACTCCGTATGAGAAACTTTAGACTTCTAAATCGTGGCGTAATGATATATAGGTACTCTTCCTCGATAAATGGACTATTAAACATACATACATAACCTCATGCCTGTATTCCCCGAAGGGGTAGGCAGAGGTGCATTTCTGCACCCACGTTTCGCCAGGTATGTATCAGCCCCACGTAATAGGGGGCGAGCTACTACTGAGAATTTCCTAATGGAAAAACCCAATAACACTTAGTGTGACCTGGGAATCGAAACCAGGACCTCTAGGTCTATTCAACACAAATA
Organism: Hemaris fuciformis; assembly: GCA_907164795.1. Classification (NCBI taxonomy): domain Eukaryota; kingdom Metazoa; phylum Arthropoda; class Insecta; order Lepidoptera; family Sphingidae; genus Hemaris; species Hemaris fuciformis. The sequence continues at coordinate 7,840,901 of OU015454.1, forward strand.
AGAATTATCCCATTCGCAGCAGTAGTTCCTAAGATTGGCGAGTTTAACCAAACAAACAAACAAGCAAACCCTCCAACATTGTTTAATAGTAGGTACATCGATTAGTAAACAGCAAATTTTTTTTTATAGTTATCGTGGACTAGCTTTAACCCATATTTTATATTACTGTAACAAAAATATCCAGGGATTTAGCAATGAACACTTAAGATACGATTTGACTGCAAAATACTCAAGTTTTTTTGAATTATTGTTCAGTAGTCTAGAAGTCGTAGATTTATCTACAATATTTATAACACAGTGTACAATCATGACTTGTATTTTTCCATACCATATAGAACCAAAAGTAAACCTCTTTTATACATATTACTACGTTTTATCCCTACCATATTTTTCCTTCCCAGAAGAACGTAATTTCCTTATTACTCAAATGCCTCGTAAATACCAAAAGAACATCTCAATGAAACATCGAGCAGGTGAATTCAAAGGATTCGTCACCCTACCAATTCATACTCAACAATTCTCTCGGAAATTTATTGCTACCCTCATATTTCAACGCAAACGGGCGCACACGTTTGGCTTATCGGCGGGTGCTTCCGAACCTCTCATAACTTACGGGAAGGATTTCCTAAATCTTTTTTTAAATGTGCAAGGTTCTAGTGTTCCGCCTCTTGAGTATTTAGGGAACAGGAAGAGATTTGGATTTTGACTTTATAGGCTCAAGGAAATTCTGTAACTATCTTGGAATTTTTTGAATATATTGTGAAAACGTTTTGACAGCGGAATGAAGGTCAATCTTAACTAATAATGTATGAATTCTTAATACTGTCACATGTAATCCGCAAAATAGATTTTGACAAAATATTTGTGAAAAAAATTAAAAGTTATCGGTTAACAGCACATTTTTATGTACAAACATATATGTGCCGTGCGATCTAGATGTCTCGGGTCGCTTAAAGTGTTATTGGGTTTTTCGATTAGAAAATAATTCTTAGTAGCAGCACGGAGTCTGGAAATGTGCCTGAAAAACGACTACAGTCGCCCCCTATTACGTGGAACAAAAATACAATTGGCAAAATTTGGATGCAGCAATGCCATCTGCCTACCCCTTTGGGGAATACAGGTGTGACTTTAATATGTATGTATGTAATTTCTTTTGAATTCTAAGTGACCGCAAGATGAAGGTTAATACTTACTATAAATATTAAAATTGTTAACACTCACAAACACTTAACCGCAAAATAGATTTTGTTATAAAGCTAAATGAAAACTTGGGTTTCTTTCCATCGTGGATTTTTTTTTTTTTTTAATTGACATTGGTTAATAAAATGAATAGTAAGTAGGTCTACACATAGGAAGCTCGAGTAAAATAGTTTGCCATACGTCATTTAGTATCAATTGTGCCCACGGAACTCGAAGCCATGGAATAAACTCTTGCCCGACAGGTTTATAAGAACCGAACTTTCTGAAGGAGGGGTGAATAGTAGACGTCGGACGACCGCTGAAATATGTCGTGTGTGTAACATAATTTCATAATTTCTACCATTTTGTTGAGGACATATCTCAGTGTTACGTTTAACAGGGTAATTGTTCAGCCTGTTGGCTTTCGACGAAAAGTTAGAGAAGTGTTGTAATCACCTGTTTATATATTATGTATTTGGAAGTTTTTAAAGAACCTTTAGTAAATAAAAGAAAACTATTTTTCTACTCTCCCATGCCTGTATCTCCCTTAGCTAACTGCCTTGGCTGTTCCGTGATCTCGTGGCATGAGTATTTGTCAATCTATCTAGAGGTCCTAGGATCGATTCCCGAGTGGTTCTAAGCGTTGTTGGTGGAGTATATCAATGGTAAATTCTCAGTAGCAACACAGAGTCTGGATACGTGCCCGATAAACGGAAATAGGCTCGTCTCCTATTACGTGGGACAAAAACACTGCGATATTTTTGGTGCAAAAATGCACCTCTGCCTACCCCGCGTCAGGGGTGAGGTTGTGTAAATGAAATAATTATTATTGAATCGATAATAGATTCAGTCATTTTAGAATTTACTTTACCAACCTGTTCAGAAGAGGATCACTAGAGAAGAACGGGCAAGAAAATCTAGTGTTGCTCTTTTCCAATCAAGATAATATAATTTACAATATTGCTACAAAGGCAAAATTTTCCGAATTTGTCTCCATAACTATTTACTATATTTTATGTACTCATATCCACAAATGGGGCATGTATGTGGTGATATTAATTTTATCATGATATAAACATTTCCATTCATAATACTAATCTAAACATGAATTAAAAATTCTCCCACGCAAACATTCATCAGCAGCCTTTCTTACGTCCACTGCTGGACATAGGCCTCTCCTATGGCACGCCACTGGGCTCGATCTTCGGCCCTCCTCATCCAACCGCTGCCAGCCACCCTGCGAATATCGTCACCCCACCTAGCCAGAGGGCGCCCTACACTACGTTTACGTTTACTACACACGCAAACATACATTTCAAATTTATAATTCTACATAAAAGCCAACTGGGCTGAAAACACGACTGGCGCGGCTTCAGGGGCATTCAGTACCGTTTAATTTGCTGTGTTATCGAGTAAGTACGCGCAATTTTGTACGGTTATCTCGCTAACTAGCTGATGTGGAAGTTGCTCAGCGATGCGGGTGGGGTCCTTGTGACAGCGGGGAGCGGGGAGGCTACGTCATTTGATATTTAGATTTCATAAATATTCATAAATTTCATAATAGATAAATAAAGAATGGAGTCGCTATTGTAATGTTCAATAGACAATTGAAAATACTTGCATATTCAGTTTTGGTCACTTTTGCAACGTCGATAAAGGGTTTGATGGTTGAAACATTGTTCAAATTTGTATTTCACTTTAATGATGGTCTCTATGTAATTACTTACTTACTTAAACTCACGCCTGTATTCCCCGAAGGGGTAGGCAGAGGTGCATTTCTGCACCCACATTTCGCCAGGTATGTATCAGTCCCACGTAATAGGAGGCGAGCCTATTGCCTATTGTAATTAAATACACCAAATAGTCTCATACACAGCTCTGACCCCACACTAAGATACGACTCTTGCGTATTGGATATAAGAAACTTAGACTTTTTGGTATCATAAACACTGAGACCCAAAACAAATATTTGTGGATCACAAGAAAAGTTGTCTCGGTGCGGAGATCGAACCCGCGGCCTTTGGCAAGCCAGTGTCTAGCCAACTGCTCCACAGGTCTGTCGAAATAATAATGTTAACTATAACTCTGTTTAGTTTCCCAAATAAATGACAATGAAATAAAAATTAACGTCTACGTTTTGTGGAAAAATGTTTTTAAATAGTAGTAGCGATGGCCTCGAGGTTTAAGCACGAGGTCGATAATGTCGGCGGTCGCGGGTTCAAACCCCAGGCACACACCTCCGACTTTTCGAAGTTATATGTGTATTCACAATGAATTATCACGTACGTTATCGGTGAAGAAAAACACCGTGAGGAAACCTGCATACCTAAAAGTTTTTTGGAATTTCTTATATGTGGTGGACTAAGGCATAAACCCTCTCAGTTGCAGAGGAGGCCCGTGGCCAGTAAATGAACATTTATATGGGCCGATGATGATGATTCTGCTAGGACTGTCTCGTGGTCTCGCCGTATAATTGTAGGACGCATGGTCTAGAGGTCCTGGTTTCGCTTACAGGGTCAGATAAGGTGGTATTGAGTTTTTTCCAATAGATAATTATTAATGGCACGGGCAGTGATGGCCTCGAGGTTTAGGCGCGCGGTCGAGAATTTCGGCGGTCGCAGGTTCAAACCCCAGGCACACACCTCTGACTTTTCGAAGTTATGTGTGTATTCACAATGAATTATCACTTGCTTTAACGGTGAAGGAAAACATCGTGATAAAACCTGCACACCTAAAAAGTTCTTAAGAATTTCTTAGGTGTGTAGTCCGCCAACCCGCACTAGGCCAGCGTGGTGAACTAAGGCCTAAAAACCCTCTCAGTTGTAGAGGAGGCCCGTGCTCAGCAGTGGGACGTATTTGGGCTGATGATGAAATGGCACGGATACTACTAAATAAAAACAACAATAAGCTCGCTCTCTATGGGACTATGAAGAAGACTAGGAAGAAGAGCGGACCCTCTAACACAGAAATTGTCATACTTAAAGGAGTGTTCCAACATAAAAAATGCATTAAGTTTAAGCATAGAAAACAATTTTTTTTTTGTATTTTAAGTAATATTTTACTATTTACACACACTCGTAAACGCTTGTACACTCGCCCCATATTTTCGTAAAGGCTGCATCTAGACGCCCACTCGGACTGTTACGACTTTACTCCTGTTACTTAATGGTTATCGGGCCTTATTTAATTAGTTACAAAACAACGCTTTATCCGAACAATGAGGATGTCTTTACGACTTAACGATATAAACAACTGTTTTCCGCTACAGTTAAATGTTTGAAAAGTTTTTGAATTAAATAAGCTTAGAAAGAAAGAAAAAGATTTTATTATTGGCTAGTGCACGAAAATACAATTTTTAAAGAAAATAACTAATAACTACTCGTATAATTCACACAGCCAACAATGGTCCTCTCATTCAGCTACATGCTGCAATTCCGCTTGCACGGAGTTGCAGCGCTGATTTTCAATGAGGGGACCAAGTGACAAAACGGACGCTAGGTTGGATTACAGGCAATAAAAATAAAAAATAATAATAATAAAAGCTTATCTACCAATAATAATATAAATGTAAAATAAAGTATAGTAGTACAAGTAATTAATTACATTACATTAACAAAGTCAGTCAACAGTGATTTCAGTATATATTATATATTCGCCACTAAGTGCGGAACCACCATGTCATTGACTTTTCGAATATTACAAGTAAGGTAAGTACTTCTTGCTAGAACTTTAAATAGCTATAACTGATTTTTGTAGTTTTAGAAATATTTGTTTGAGTTCACGTTTAAAGGATATTTTACTTTTTTTTTATTGACACGGCGGTGGGATGTTGTTCCAGCAATGAGTGGCGGCGTACTTAAAACTACCCCTGAAAGCTGCAGTAGTGTGACGCGGTATACATAATGGCTTGGAACAATAGCGAGAAGAGTATGTGATACGATCTTGTCGCCAAACCAGTTTCTCGTATAGATAATTTGGACTTTTAGTTTTAATGACACCAAACAATAAAGTAGCTAGGTGTAGTTGTCTCCGTTCAGCCATTTTTAGTATGTTGGCATCATTTAAATAGGGTGTCACATGGTTACGGCGGGGGATATCAAAACAGAACCGAGCGCAGGCGTTCTGAACACGCTGAATTAGATTAGGTTTTTAGGTTTTATGTTTCTGACATAAGTATGTACCGAGCTATCTAGAGGTTCTGGGTTTGATTCCCAGGTCGTGCAAAGTATTATTGGGTTTTTCCATTAGGTTATTCTCAGTAGCAGCACGGAGTGTGGAAATTAGCACGAAAAACGGCAATAAGCTCGCCCCCTATTACGTGGGACTGATAAATACCTGGCGAAATGTAGGTGCAGAAATGCACCTTTGCTCACTCCTTCGGTGAATATAGGTGTGAGCTATGTATGTATGTATGTTTATCAGAAACTTCAAAAATATTTAAACTTAATAAATATATTTTAAGTAAGCCCAACATAAGTAAATAAAGTTAAAACTTTATAAGCTCGAATCTTTTGACGAAAATAACTTCTATAAATACATCTATAGGTACGTAACTCTTCGAGGATATCCACTTACGCTTATAAAAATATTAGTATATGTATACATACTCGTAAAATACAAAATTTCGCGGCGCTCCCAAATATTTTAAAGACAATTTGGCTCGTTAAAAGAAGCCTAAATATTTCGCCGTCCAATTATGGAGTTTCGAAACTTTTCGCAGGTAATTTCCGTAAATTACCATCTCATAGATAACTTTTATCGTTTCTCATATTCTTAGCTGAATTACTTTTCTTACTTTTTATTTGTGGTTTTAGCACACTCTGAATTTTTTGTATAGACTTTTAGAGAAAAAGTGCGGGAGGTTTTATAACCGGCTCACATTTTTTAAACCTTTCTTCCCTGCGTTATGCCTAGTGCATCATAAGTGCCTTTACAGGTACAAATTCTAATCTAAAAAAAATGCATGTTTCAATCGAATATGCACTCTTTCTTGACCGCGCTTAGGCAAACGTAGTGTAGGACGACCTGCAGCACGGTGGTCCGACGACTTGAGAAAGGTGGCGGATAACGGATGGATGAGGGCTGCTCAAGACCGGGATGGTTGGCGCTTTCTTGGGGAGGCCTACGTTCTGCAGTGGACGGCGATAGGCTGAGTATATTAGTATATATATGCAGTCTTTCTGGACTCGAATGATAAGCTTTTACTACGAATCCAATTTAGTGCTCAAATTATATAAGTTGCAACGTCATCGGCTTTAGTCCCAAGCCGGACAGTTTTATTAGAATGTTTCTATTAGGAATAGGAAAATCGAAATGTGCTCGTACAACTGCAATAGGCTCGCCCACTATTACGTAGAATCGATACATATGTATGTACATGGCGAAATAAGAGTGCAAAAGTACCCCTTCAGGGTACTTATGCGTCATGTTATTTTATAAAAATAAAAAAAAAAACAGGAAAATTTAGTATAAAATTGCCCAGTGCGTAAATCGAGACTGAGAATTCACCATTTCACACTCAGTGCCTATGAAATTTGTGACCGCAATGATGTGTGTAAACCTAATTGTGCTACCAATTCAAATTGGGACATTTATAATCGACCCACACACACCTCTGACTTGTCAAAGCTATGTGTGTAAAAGGAATTACCACGTGGTAATTTTAACTTTAACGGTGCAGAAAAACATCGTGAGAAAACCGGCACACCTAAAAGTTCTAAGGAATTTCTTAGGTGTTTAGTCCGCTAGCCAGCACTAGGCCAACGCGATGGACTATTGCCTTAACCCTCTAAGTTATAGAGGATGTCCGTGCCCAGCAGTGGGACGTATATGGGCTAGGGATGAAATCAGTGTACCTACGTTTGCCTGCCTGATATTTTTCTACACACGCCTCTATGAATGCCACAAGGCCTAAGAAATAGTGCTTCAATAAAGTGTTTTTATCAAGAGAAGTTCCCAGATTTGACTTTACCCAACACAAATACACTACAGACATCTCTTAGCGCGCTTAATTTTAGACCTGGTATTGACAGTGTTTCAATGGATTGCGCAAACGTGAGAAATAATTGTGTTTTGGCATACTATTGTTAACTCTGAAGCTAGAGGGCTTAAAGAGGTACGGTCGGCAAAAAAATATGAAGTTATTTTGACAAGTACTTCCTTCTTTCCTTCACAAGATAGTAGACGGTCAACATACTGTAATCGTCATCATCAGCCCATATGCGTCCCACTGCTGGGCACGGACCTCCTCTACAACTGAGAGAGGTTAGGCCTTAGTCCACCACGCTAGCCTAATGCGGGTTGGTGGACTAGACACCTAAGAAGTTTATAAGAACATTTTAGGTATGTAGGTTTACCGTTAAAATAAGTGATAATTCATTATGGATACACACATAACTTCGAAAAGTCAGAGGTGTGTGCCTGGGGTTTGAACCTGCGACCGCCGAAATTCTCGACCGCGCGCCTAAACCTCGAGGCCATCACTGCTTTTATCACGATCTTTTTAAACTTTGTATATTGAATGTTTTCAAACTTACGAATGGCTGAAATACTTGAAAATTAATTCTAAAACTCTAATGAATATACTGACGGTACAAAATTAAAGTACACACGAGTTGATCCGACTAAAACGTTACGTTTGTGCAAATACAGAAATTCTTTGTATTCAAACCTTGTAGAGATAACTGTGTGGCTTGGTATGATAAACACGACGGTACGTGTTTATACTATGTATGTATTATATAATTAAAAGATTAGAAAACGATTGAGTCCACTACAACAAACTTGTCTGCTCCGCCGGCCGTCCGATCGTCGGCAGAAAACATACTTTCAGTAAAACAGTGGTACCACCTTGGTAAAGCTGGCCTATTCATATCGCAGTCCAAGGAAATCTATAAAACGATATTTTGGTAGAGCTAACCTAAACAGAACAAAAGACAGTCATTATTATCATATCAAAAGACAAAATTATTCATTGCTGACCCGGCGAACTTCGTTCCGCCGATTATTATTTTTATTATATATTTTTTTGCCTAAGTTACTCCTTATTACATCAGCTACCTGCCAGTGAAAGTCCCGTTAAAATTGGTCCACCCGTTTCAGAGATTAGCCGGAACAAACAGACAGACAGACAAAAATTCTAAAAAACGTTAATTTCGTATGTACCGTGTATACATCTATATGCATTTATTAAAAAGCGGGTATTTCAATATTACAAACAGACACTCCAATTTTATTTATTTGTAAATGTATATGTATAGATTTTGTAATTGTGCAATAAAAGTTTCTTTCGTTCTTTAAATCAGTGACGCAAAATTATGTCGATCTAAACATTATTTTTGGAAAACAAATACGTAGAAAAAATTTAGGAAATACCGTTTCACGGACACATGTATAAATGACTGATGTATTCGGTAGAACCTTAACTTTTGTTGCCGCCTGAACAGCCTAAATGCTTAAAGCAATAGGGGCAATAATCGCTTGATAAATATTTTATAATAAAATTGTTTAATCTGTCCCTAAGGAAATATCACCTCTTTCGATTCGGAGCGTAAGCAATTTTTTTTCGCCTTCGTAAAGTTGAAAATGGAACTTTTGATTCAAAATGATATGATCCTTGAATGCTTTTAAGTATATCGACGGACAAAAAATTTTGAAGAACTTAATTGGATGTAGAATCCTTAATGCAATTGCTTTAAGACAGCTTTATAAACGCAAGATTACAGATTCGATTTCCGCACAGAAATATTACATATTTGTTGGCCATTAATATTTATTTTCAGTCTCTTTTTTCTGATACCAACAGTATTATATATGGCGAACTTTTTATTAAAAAGTCCTTTTTTATGTGTGATATTTTTTAAATGCATTTGTGTTTAATTAATATAGGTAAACTACATCGCATAGCATAGTCGCTCTAAAGTCTCTACTCACCCCAATTCCCATTGGGGAAGGCGTGACAATACGTATTAGATAAAATAGCAATTATTCGCACATTGTCCATAATTTCGCCCTTTATGGCACGTTTGGGATCCGTCCTAAGAAAACTCACAATAAAAGGGCTTTGTATTGGATTTGATATTAGCTTCCGGATCGTAAAATGCGGCCCTCAAACTAGCGGAATACTTTTTTTTATTTTACTATGTTAACATGACTAAAAATAAAACTATTTTTAAATCTATTCCGCTATTTAGTAGTAAATTTTTTTGATGCCATTAAATTGATTGAAAAAAACTTGTAATATAAGTAGTTAAGTGATTTTGTTATTTATAGCATCGCATTGGTATACACTGTAATTGATGTTATAAATTATTTTATGAAATAAATAAAATTTTGCTAAATAAAACTATAGATTACTACGGTTGAGTCTAGGCATTTAATTGTGAAGTGCCACTTAATAACCATTTAGTATGCCTACGAATGTAACAATATGACAGCCTTCGCAGCGCAATTGGTACATTGTAAAGCTAGAGACTGCGGGCTCAATCCTCGAAACAAGACAGACATATTTAATAACTTAATAAGACCAAAAAGAGTCTCTTTTTTCTAACTACAAGTTACAACATAAAACTAGTATCTTAGAGTGGCATCAAAACTCCGATGACTGTTGGCTATATACATTCATCATCATCAGCCCATATACGTCCCACTGCTGTGCACATGTCTCCTCTACAACTGAGAGGGTTTAGGTCTTAGACTACCACGCTGGTCTAGTGCGGGTTGGCGGACTACACACCTAAGAAATACCTAAGAACTTTTAGGTGTGCAGGTTTTATCACCATGTTTTCCTCCACCGTTAAAGTACGTGATAATTCCTTGTGAATACATAAATAACTTCGAAAAGTCAGAGATATGTGCCTGAAACTTGAGACCATCACGACTTACTTACATAATTATTAAAAAAAACGGTTTTTTAATAGCCCCTATATGTTTAACGACAAACTCAATTCTCTCTCCTATGGTTTAGCATGTGTTTGTTCCCTAAACGCCAGCCAACGTGACAGCGCGTATTGTATTTTTGACAACAAAAACTGAGTTACTTAAAACATTTTGTGTCGCGACTTTGTAGAAATATTTTTGGTCATTTTATACACACAGAGCAAAAGTTTCTTTTTTAAACGCTTAGAGCTCAGCATGTTACAGCCTAATTGTGAACTATTGAGCCCCTATCCTCGTGTTTTATAGGCAGCTTGTGCTGACGTTTACCTGACAGCTGACTTATGTGTTGGTAGGTGGAATTGTTGGGAGAAACGCAGACATGCGCAGCGCCTAGTATAATTCAATAGCAATATACATGTACGCATAATTGCGCGTTAACTAATAAAGGTTCTTGTTGTTACGGTCGATAATCTCATAGTGCTTTGTCATTGTTAATTAAGTTAATATAAATAGTTCTTTACAGTTTAGAGTCTTAATCTTTTATTATTTCATCAGGAATTATAATCTAGTAGTGATGACTTCGAGACTTAGTCGCGCAGTCGATTAAAAAAAAATGATGACTGCTTGTTCAAACCCTAGGCACATATCTCTGACTTTTTGAAATTACGTAGTTCGCCAACGCGCACTTGACCAGCGTGGTTGAATCAGCTGTGGAGTAGGTCCGTGCTTAGCTAATGACGGTGATGATGACAGCTGGAAGTTTAAAATATACATACATACATAAACTCACGCCTGTATTCCCCGAAGGGGTAGGCAGAGGTGCATTTCTGCACCCTCATTTTGCCAAGTATGTATCAGTCCCACGTAATAGGGGGCGAGCCTATTGCCGTTTTTCGGGCACATTTCCAGACTCCGTGCTGTTGCCGAGAATTTCCTAATGGAAAAACCCAATAACACTTTGCCCGACCCGGGAATCGAACCCAGGACCTCTAGATCACACGGCACATACTTGTACCGCGAGACCACGAGGCAGTCGCAAGTTTAAAATTAGCAATAAAACACGTCGATGTATAGCTAGCAAAAGCAAAGCCTGGGTGGATCATTCATCATCATCATCATGATGATCATTCAGATCATCTCATTAGCTTCATAAGGTAGGGAAATATTTTATTTGCGAAATAAAGAAAATATTCCGAAGGAAAAGGTGTAATCAACTGAGCAGCAATTTGTATAATCCTGTTAGAACAACGCGAAAATTCTTCATAAAAATATTCAATCTTTCAAGATGTAATTTGGAGAAGGCAGCAGTCAGGGGCGTTATAAATTGCCTGTCCACACGGGAAATTTTGTAAATATTTGTGAAACGAGACCAAGACAAATGTTTGTGTGATCCACAAATATTTGTTTCGGGTCTAGGTGTTCGTGAGATTTATTATTATGATTATTATTTTTAATAGTGTTAATTGTTTGTTATATATTTTTTTTATGTACTCACTACAATTAAGAACTTTTTATAACTTTTTGTTAGATTGTTTAGTGCATGCGGTATTTGCCTTTAAGTAGTTGTTGCATTGAGACTGCCTCGTGGTCTCGCGGTACAAGTATGTGCCGTGCGATCTAGAGGTCCTGGGTTCGATTCCCGGGTCGGGCAAAGTGTTATTGGGTTTTTCCATTAGGAAATTCTCGGTAACAGCACGGAGTCTGGAAATGTGCCCGAAAAAAGGGCAATAGGCTCGCCACCTATTACGTGGGACTGATACATACTTGGCGAAATGTGGGTGCAGAAATGCACCTCTGCCTACCCCTTAAAGGAATACAGGCGTGAGTTTATGTATGTATGTGTAGTTGTTGCATTTATCTTATTATTATTTTTTTGTAGCACGTAACAACATTATGTAACCATCTATTGTAAACAACTGTTGGCAAATCTAATAAATAAATAAATAGACTGAAGTCACTCGTAGTCACGACACGAGACTTAATGTATCTTAGTGTGGGGTCAGAAAAATGTATGTGACTGTTAGGTGTTTATTTGTTTATATTAGTGATACATTATTAAAAACTGATTCCATCATGGTGTCGCAGCACTAGTGTGCATTTTGATCTAAATGTCCCCGGTTAGACAAAGTGTATTGGATATTTCCATTACGAAATTCTCAGTAGCAGCATGGAGTCGGGAATGTCAGGAATGTAAGTCATGTAAATTGTTAGGGTTCCGATCTGTTTCTACATAGGGGAACCTGTTGAACCTTGGCACTATGTGTACCTAGGCCATTGGGCTCGTTTTAAATATTCACGTGATATTAAATTCAACTGTTTATGGTATTCGGTATGTGACTACCAACTATACAATGTGAATTTAGTCGCATACCGCCATTAAGCTGGTGTTAGGTGTTATCGACGTTAAAACTTTCTTTGGGTGAAAAAGTAAGTATTTCTAATTTATTTTGAAGTCTGATAGTTTTGAATGTTTTATAATAGTCACTTAACTGTTATATGCTATCGGTTTATTTATTAAACAAGTGTCAACACAGTAAATAACTTACGAGGTACGCAACCGCTAAACTATTTAAAATCCACCGTTTTGTTGAAGTTGGAGTAGTGTTGTACCTCGGTCACCGTCGATCAGTTGTTCCTTGGTCAGTGGCCAAGGTACAACCTGCATGTTGTACTTGGGCCGGGTGAATATTTTATTAGATTATTCCACACTTACGTAATATATTTCTAATCAAATATCTTTATTATTTCAGAAATCATTCCTAGAAGTAAAGAGAAGAAGAAAAGGACGCCTATTAATGACGGCGAAGATGAGAACCTGCAGGCTTAACATGTTAATAAAGAAAATTACAATATTGGAGACTATGTTATCTTTGTCTATGAAGGTAGAATTTTGTTGGAAAGGTAGAATCAATATCTGTAGAGAGTGTATTACTGATATCGATGCAAAAATCACTTTAAAACTGAAAATAGCTTGAAAAAGAGGTGAAGTGAAGTCAAGTCAACAAGAACAGAGAAATTTATTATGTTCCAGAGATACTAATAATGATTAAAGCTGAATAATATATCCATATATTGATAGTATTCTTATAAAAGCTAGTCCTAATGACTGATTAAAAATTAAGAGAGAAATAATAAATTTATAAGTTAAGTAATTATTCAAATATTTTGTTTTCTATTTGCCGTATTATATATTGATTAGCTATATTATATTATGTGATATGTTCAAATGTACCTATATACGTCTATGTTCCTACTAATTTTAAAGTTTGTGATCTCACAAAACAGTGGTTAAACGTTTGTTAATTTTTTTTTAAGATTTTGTTTAAAAAGCAAATAAAAGACTATGAATAATATATTAATTTTGTTCAGAACTTCTAAAGTGTTTTGTTAAATATTATAATAGAGCGGATTAAACGATTTTGATTAAGAAAACTTAATAATTTGCTAAAATTACCCTCAAATTCTCAATGTGTCCTAGGTACAACGTAGTACTGGCCGAGGTACATAGGCTATGTTGTACCTTGGCCTTATTTACCATTTTTTAATTTATCTTTAAAATATATGTAAGTATAAAATATACATTTCTGATATTTTGGTGGTGAGTACCCAAATAACTGACATTTCATAATATGCAAATATGATTTGTGTGGTGTGCGTCAAATCACAATAAAAAATATATATCTAAAAAACTGTCCCAGGTACAACAGGTTCCCCTACATACATATATAATCTCACGCCTGTATTCCACATTTCGCCAGTATTCTATCAGTGCCACGTAATAGGGGGCAAGCCTATTGCCGTTTTTCGGGCACAATTCCAGATTACAATCTGCTACTGAGAATTTCCTAATGGAAAAACCCAATAACACTTTGCCGCGAGACCACGAGGCAGTCTGTTTCTGTTTCTGAGCTACGGAACCACCAATTTTACGGTTCCGGGACTAAAATTTAGCTATTTTGCCCATTGCGTTGCGGTGTTTGACAATTTGGGTGAATACAAGTAAATTTTGCGTTAACGACCTGCGGTTGCACGCGCAACGTTGACAAGTGTTTGCTAAATAGACAATTTGTTTGGAAATGTTTGTAAATTCCACCCTATTGGTGGCGTTATCAATTGCTTTCATCTAATTATGAGCCTTTGTGAGTTACCAAAGCGTATTTCTATTTTAGCATGGATGTGACGTCATTACTGGTTGATGACTGCCGTAGCAAAACTAGTGTGGAATGGTCATTTTTAGATTTGAGATTTTGTATTTTATTGTTTTATTTCACCTTTTTACTTTTAGCAGTAAGTAATTTTTTCGAAAAGGTTGTAAATAAAGGGATTTAGAAAAAATCCCAAATGAACAGATATTTAGTTAAGAGATTTTAGAAAATATTTGTATACGTAGGAACGTAAGTATGGCCAACGCGGGGGTGAGAACCCCAGGTAGCAAAAGAACTAACAGTATAGGACTTGAGCGGGCAATCCCTGGCTAACTTTGATGTAAGACAGACCTCTGTCCTTTTAACTCTGCAATTTTACTTTGAATAAATCCTCACTTTGAATAAACCGCCCTGTGATGCCTTAATAATAACAACTTAATTAATCTTAGTATCCTATCCTAAAATCCGATACTACACCAGTATTTGCCGTTCGATCTAGAGTTTGTGGGTTCAATTTCCGTGACGGGCAATTTTTTGTTGGTTGCCGATTTTTGGGCACAATTCTAGATACCCTGTGATACTGACAGTTTCCTTAAGAAAAATTCCAATAAATCTTGTCTCGATGCGAGATTCGAATCCAGGAATTCCCATTTCACACCGTGCCTGGGTTCAAAAAGGCAGTCAAAATTACCTTACAACAAAACACCTTCAAAAATACCCATATACACTATTGGAAAATTCTTCAACGACCGTCCAATAATTGGTAATCGTTTACTCAGATAATTTAATAAGATTTTGAAGCTCGGTAATCAATCATAAAAGGTTATTGGCAGACATCTGTCTACCAAGTTTCTTGCACTTGAAATTGACCTTGACTTTGAAGTTCTGATATTAATTTGATTCGCCTTTTAGAGTTATTGTATAAGTACGTTCATCATCTTCATCGTCATCATCATCATCAGCCCATATACGTCCCACTGCTGGGAACTGGCCTCCTCTACGACTGAGAGGGTTTAGGCCTTAGTCCGCTACGCTGGCCTAGTGCGGGTTGGCGGACTACACCTGAGAACTTTTAAGATCGCAGGTTTTCTCACGATGTTTTCCTTCACTGTTAAAGCATGTGACAATTCATTATGTACACACACATTACTTCTAAAAGTTAGAGGTGTGTGCCTGGGGTTTGAACCCGCGACCGACGAGATTTTATGCGTCTAATCCTCGAGGCCATCACTACTTTACCTAGCAGAATATTCTAGAATAAATCTAAAGCATGCAATAAAAAGCACCGTTAGAACGCGCACTAATGCCCCCTGACTCGTTATTTCGTCTGAATCAATAAAATCCTATTACATGGAAACAAACTGACAAATCAGTACAAGTACGTATGGGGGCGGAATTTAATAGACGCTGGCTCAGTTCCACCACGCGTGAGATTATTGTACGCCGATAAAAGAGTGGAGGCACTGGTCTCGCATAGAGAAGGGTAGTAGGGCAACCGTCAGAAGCACAAGTACATTGCTTCATTGAATAAGCAAATTAGTTTGTCTACTGCTCAAATTCAGTTCCATTACCTACAAAATATTGAAAGTTGAAATTAAAAGCAATGATTGGTGTTAGAGTAACTGTATCGGACCATGTCATATCTATTTATATAAAAATGAATTTTTGTATGACATCAAACTGCTCTTAAACGGCTGGACCAATTGGGATGAAATTTTCTATGTATATTCCAATTTATATTCAAATGGTGGATCCGGTAGGTGGCACTGCTGTCGGCATATCTGCTGGATGACTTCTGCTGGAACCACTAGTTGGTATTATAAATTTGAAAGTAACTATCTGTCTGTCTACTTTTTACGCTTTCACACCTAAACCGCTGGATCGATTTGAATCATTTTTGGTGCGGAGATAGATAGGACCTTCGAAAAGGAGATAGGGTACTTTTTACCTCGAGAAACTGCAAAATTGCGCCTGAGTGGAGTAACAATTAGCCGGTAATAGAAAGCGCCGTTCCAATTCGATTTTTTAATGACAAAATAATATTTTTATGTGTGTAAATAAGCGCGCGGTCGAAAATCTCGGCGGTCGCGGATCCAAACCCCAGCCACACACCTCTGACTTTTCGAAGTTATATGTGTAATAACTGTTCATAAAGAATTGTGATAAAAGTGTATTCACAATGAATTATGATTTACTTTAACGGTGAAATAAAATCTCACGAGGAAACCTGCACACCTAAAAGTTCTTAGGATTTTTTTAGGTGTATAGTCTGCCAACCTGCACTAGGCCAGCGTAGTGCACTAAAGGCTAAACTCTCTCAATGGTAGAGGAGGCCCGTGCCCAGCAATGGGTCGTATAAAATATGGGCTGATGATAATCTCAAAGTTCAAGTTCAAAGTTCAATCTCAAAGTTGTCTATTTTTTAAGAATAAGTAGCAACATATATCTTTAACAAGTAAAAAATTAATCAACAACTGATAAGGACTACACCGTACTATGATTTTACACATACAAAACTTTTTCCAATAAATTATTGAAATTCCGGAAAACGCCACATCAAAATCCTAAACCTGCTTTATATCTAATAATACATATATAAAGAAATAGTCACGTATACACGACTTTTTACGATACATACATACATACATACATAAACTCACGCCTGTATTCCCTTATGGGGTAGGCAGAGGTGCATTTCTACACCCACATTTCGCCAGGTATGTATCAGTCCCACGTAATAGGGGGCGAGCCTATTGCCGTTTTTCGGGCACAATTCCAGACTCCGTGCTGATATTGAGAATTTCCTGAAGGAAAAACCCAATAACACTTTGCCCGACCCGGGAATCGAACCCAGGAACTCTAGATCGTACGGCATATACATGTACCGTAAGACCACGAGGCAGTTTTTTACGATAATAAAAGCATTTTTTATCTCGCCTCTTTACCGTAAGAAAATATTATTAGCACAGTTGCCATACTACTCTCCTGAACCTCTACCCAAGGTCGCAGTTGTCGGCTGATTGAAAAAGATTTTTTATATTGGATTTCACTAAACACGTGGAAGTATCTGGGGCATCTTTTTGGAGATTTAAACAGCTTCCTGTAAGCTTTAGAGTATTAAAGGGATTTAATGAAAACCGTGCCGGGTTTATTTTCTTAAACAGTTTTAAGGAGCGAGGAGGTTCGCAACTTGCAAAGTAGTGTATTATGTAACTTGTTTCTCCTTCTTGAAGTGAAGTATTTATTTGTGAATTTTGAAGGTAAATCGAACTGATATTATCATCATCATCAGCCCATGAACGTCCCACTGCTGGGCACGGGCCACCTATACAACTGAGAGAGTTTAGGCCTTAGTCCACCGCGCTGGCCTAGTGCGGGTTGGCAGACTACACACCTAAGAAATTTCTAAAAACTTTAACACCCTTATTAATAAACTATGATTTGCGTCAGAATAACTTTACTCCAAGACTTACGCAAAGATTAGGCAAAAATGGTATTAATAAACTAGGAGTAAGGACGGAGTTAACTAATGAAAATTTACTCCCGGAGTAAAAGTTATTCCGCGGAGCCCCATGGTTTAACGCTTGAGTAAGCATAGATTTGTATTGTAGTTTGTATTTCCAACTTCCATTGAAATCAGGGCTGCCAGATTGTATAATTGGATTCAAAATATGTATAAACGGATGGTGTATTGTATCCATGACCATTTCTTATAATACGATACAATAACATACGGGTTGAAATCAAACTTTCTAAAAGCTAGTGTCCAGTCTCGAGTTTTCGAGCATTCACATATATACAAACTCTCGAATCTTGACTTTTCGACCATTTATCTAGCTAACTAAGTAAAATTCTAAAAAAAAAACAAGAGGAAAATTACAGAATGATATATAAATGTATAATGCGATCAAATTTCGTATACATAATTGCAGATACTAAACCGTATAGCTGCGATTTATTTGCTGGCAGCCCTGATTGAGATATATATGTAACTAAACATAATCTATATGGAATATATAATAAAACATAACATACCTACATCTTTATGGAATCAGCTTGCCTCGGCGGTATTTCCAAACAGATACGACTTAGGGGCCTTCAAGAAGAGAGCTTATATTTTCCTCAAAGGCCGGCAACACACCGATGATTCCTCTGGTATTATGGGTGTTCACTGTTCATGGGCGGTGTTGACCACTTAACATCAGGTGACTAACTTGCTCGTTTGCCTCCTTTTTCCATAAAAAAAAGTATTTGTATTTGTTTGGTGTTCGTTCGAGTACTTACTAGTGCCTGATGTTGTAATTATTGTGGATAGATATTATTTCATTGACATTTGAGAATGATAGAAAGAATTGAAGAAATATTACCATTAAGGCATGTGAAATTGTATAAACGTCGCAATAACCCTTTTGAAGACCTTGAAGAAGATGAGTTTAAATATAAATATAGATTTACATGCTCGACTGCATATTGCATTACTGAAATGGTGAAAAATGATTTAGCTAGAGATGCACGAGGAGGCTTTATACCATATAAAGTTTTAGCTGCAATTAGGACTTGAGCTTGTGGAGAGGTAAATAAACTATCTCAATAAACTATAGGTACCATTATTAGGCTAGATTAACCAAATTAGGCCTAATTGTTATATACTTTCTATATTTACTACTGTATTTATATACTTTTCTAACAGTGGATTACTAAGACACGGAAAGTCTTCTAAAAATAGTTACATAAGAAACACGCATACACACAAACACACACACACACACACACTACCCCCACACACACACACACTTTATTTTATATGTATGCATATGTTTATGTGTGATGTCATTCTATATGTGATCTGTAGAGCGAACAGTTGCAAAATTGTTTTTCAAGATTGCCACGACACAGGCTGTGCCTAGTGTGGTTATCATAGTTAATAAGTTATTGTTGTAAATTGTGAACTGATTTTGAATATATTATATTATTATTTCTTGCTTGAAGTTTGTTAATAGCCAAGTTTGAGTTCAAATAAATATAAATATTTAGTATAATGTTAGCAGTTTATCAGGCTATTAGATGTAAATGAGTTAAATATACTACTTAACTATTTATTTGTACATTACACTTCTATCCTATTAAACAACTGCATATAGATAGTATAATCTGTATACAAAATTTAATCTCAGCTTTGTATTACAAAGATTTAATAATAGAATTGTCGGTATTTAGTAAATTTTGAATCCATACCACTTATCTAGTTTACAGATTCAAGATGATGCAGGAGATCTGAGTCAGTTTAGTCAGCCAACAATATCCCTTGTGTGCAAACAAGTTGCTTTGGCAATAATTAGACACAGGGGTCAATAGATAAAAATGCCTGCCTCTGACAGTGAACAAAAGTGTGTGTATATATATATAGTTTCTTGCCCGTTCTTCTCTAGTGATGACTTCCTTCCAAACAGGGTGGTACAACAAATTTTGAAATGACTGAATCTAAGTGATGTATTTGGCATTTTATAGATTAAATAAATATAATTTCATTTCTTATATATAGGTATATATTTTATGATTGCCACTTCCATGTGGGTCTCTATAAAAAAATTAGGCAAATGTAATCTTCTAATGTGCCAAAGAAACTATACCATTATGAAATTTTGTTGATATCAATTTGATTGCGTTTCTATTTTAATTAGGTATAAAATGATGTGTGTATGTATATAAATAAAGAATTAAGATCATTTAATTAATTTTTAAAAAAATGGTGATATCACAAGATATGTTTATTGTTTAATTGAATCAAATTTATATCAACTTTTTCGCCTTTCTTATTTCTAAAATCTCCCTTTCTAGAGTAGCTCTTATAAATTTTTCTTTTTGGATATTCAGCTCCACTTCCAATATCTCCAACTGTTTCTGGTATTCTTGATCTTTCAAGCTTTTAGCATAGTTAACCATTGCGTTGTGCAATTTGTTTGCGTTATTATCTAATAACTTATTTTCTATTATCGTCGCAAATTCCTTTAGAACTGAGCGAAATAATTGCTGAAACAATAATTAAGCATTTCTAAAATTGTAATTATACTTTTTATACATTAAACTATTGCCACGTGCTTACCTTTTCATCCTCATCCCAGTTAATGGAACGAATGCCTCTTTGCTTTTTTCTTTTCAAAAAAATATATAGGTAGGTAATATTCTGATAATATAAAAATAGCACAAATTCACGCGTGCATCATTACCTACAAATTATGTTGTGATTGACATTTGACTTTGACAAATAAAAGTGTCGAATTTCAAAATTTACCTCTAACTGTCAGTGTCTTTTTATTCGACCCGGTCATTTTGTTCATTCTTTTTATTTTTAATATCACAGGGTTGCCATAAAATACACCTTAATCTCAGTGTAAGGCTTATATTGTTACTCCGAACCTACTCCGTATTTATTAATATGTACCGTTATTAACACGTAGCTATTCCGTGACTAATCTAGAATTAACTAATACCGGTGTAGCTTTGTTGGAGTAAGAGAAGAATAAGCAATTTTTATTAATAAGACCGTAAGTGTGCAGGTTTCATCACGATGCTTTAGTAAAGCTTTTACGCCCGATTAATTGATTTTGACTTTAGTACATGATTTTAAGGCACTCTGGAGACATATGTATATATTTTTCAACATCAAAATATAAATTTATTATTACGAACCATAATTTTAAAAATTTTTTCGTCAATCGATTTAAAAAAAATGTTTTTACAAAAATTCAGTTTTACTTGAATCTCGTTGGATGAATTTTTAAATGGCAACTCATTCCATCGGACTTTTGCTAATTGGCCAATAAAGCCAGTGGACCGGTTGATGCCACTTGACGATCTGTATCGGCCTGATAATTGGATAAATCAGACCTAGGCCTACTGATAGCCTTTTAATACTTTTAATAATAAATAAACGACTATCTCGTGGTCTCGCGGCACAAGTATGTGCCGTGCGATATAGAGGTCCTAGGTTCGATTCCCTTGTTGGGCAAAGTGTTATTGGGTTTTTTCATTAGGAAATTCTCAGTAGCAGCACGGAGTCTGGAATTGTACCCAAAAAACAGTAATAGGCTCGCCCTCTAATACGTGGGACTGATACATACCTGGCGAAATGTGGGTGCAGAAATGCACCTCTGCCTACCCCTTCGGGGAATACAGGCGTGAGTTGATGTATGTATGTAATATGCGTGTCAAAAAAATCGAATCGAATTACATCAAATCGAATTTTGTGTTCATTAAATTCTATCATGTATCGCTGTTTCGTAGACATAATTTACTAGTAATTTTCATTGCATAAGGATATTTCCTTAGCGTTTGTATCATGGCGAATGATGAGTTGTTTATAGTTTTACGCGTCATAGTCTTAATAGTTTTTTTTTGGTTCCAGTGCCCACACACTTTATCATATCTTATTCTAACACTAATTACGATTATAGGACATATAATTAGAACAATTGAAAGTTTACATAGATATGCATCCACAACCGCACGCCTGCATGCCCCGAAGAGGTAGGCAGAGGTGCATTTCCGCACCCACATTTCGCCAGTACTTTATGAGTACCATGTAATAACGGGCGAGCTTATTGACGTTTTTTGAGGAGATTTTCAGACTCAGTGATTTTCTAATAGAAAACCCCATTAAACTGAGAACCTCTACATACCATGGCACTTATTTGTGCCGCCATACCATTAGACAGTCAATACAATAGAAAATTTAAACGTAAAAAACTTTTTTCTTTCTTTCTTTCTTTAAAATCCAAAGGGTGCCTAAAACAAACAACAATTCAATGAAAATCAAAACAACAAAGCACTAAAATTTGAAAGCACACAAGAGGTTGTTAGTCAACCATTAATAGTGGGCTGATAACGTACCTGCGACAGAAAACCGATAATGTGCAGGATTTCGTATCATTTTCGAATATCGCTTAATGATTAATACCGCAAAAGGATTGTTCTCTCGACTAGCGCACTAATTAAGGTCTGTTCAGAGGTAAAGAGACTGTTACGTTGGGTTTGCGTCTGGCATATTTAATTGACGTAAATAATTTAAATTTAGAACAGGAATTTCTTAGTAATGGATATTTCATCATCAGCCCATATTTATACGTCCACTGCTAAGCACGGGCCTCCTCTGCAGATGAGAGGGTTTAGGCCTTAGTCCACCAGGCTGGCCCAGTGTGGGTTGGCGGACTACACACCTAAGAAATTGATAAGTACTTTTAGGTGTGCAGGTTTTATTTATTTATTTATGCTTTTTATACATTAAGTATGGAGGCGGACTTAATGTCAACCTCTGGGTGATGCAGAGATAAAAAAGGTAGGTGCATAAATAGTTAAATGGTTTTCTCACGATGTTTTCCTTCACCGTTAAAGTACGTTATTGTTTATCGTGAATACACACTAAATAATACTTAATGTTAATATATAATTGTATGTTATATTAACATACAATTGCCAGTTATGCGAAAAATACAGGAGAGCACATAAAAAACTGCATATGGCATTCATTGACCTCGAAAAGGCTTATGATCGGGTTCCACGTGAAGTTGTATGGTGGGCCCTTAAGAAGAAAAGTGTGCCTGAGAAGTACCTGCAGTTGATTCAAGCCATGTACTGTAAATGCAGTACTCAAGTCCGGACAGCAGCTGGTCTTACCGCCAGTTTCGATGTCGCTGTTGGTGTGCACCAAGGGTCGGCTCTTAGCCCTTACCTCTTCCTGTTGATTATGGATGCTGTTACGGCAGGTATACAGGAAGAGGCACCCTGGTGCATGCTGTTTGCTGACGACATCGTGCTGGTGTCAGAAAGTGGCCACGAGGTGCAGAACAGGCTGGAGGTGTGGCGGCACAGACTTGGAAATTTTGGCCTTAAAGTCAGCAAAACCAAAACACAATATATGTTTTGCGACTATGGCGGTCTTTCAAGTTCTGTGTCCGTCACACTCGATGGAATGTCGATACCAGTTTGTTCCGAATTTCGCTACCTTGGGTCACTTTTGCAAAGCGACGGAGATATAGACCGGGACGTAAGGCAGAGAATCAACTCAGGATGGATGAAATGGCGACAGGTCTCATCCACAATATGTGACCCCAGAATGCCCCTCAAATTGAAGGGCAGAATATACAAGTCCATAATAAGACCTGTCGTACTGTATGGATCGGAGTGTTGGGCTACGAAGAAGACGGACGAAAGACGACTGCATGCAGCGGAAATGCGAATGTTGCGATGGATGTGTGGTGTAACACGGTTTGACAGAGTGAGGAATGAATATGTTAGAGGAAGCCTGAAAGTAGCTCCTCTGATAGAAAAGCTGAAAGGAAACCGTCTGTCGTGGTATGGGCATGTTATGAGGAGGGATGAATCATACGTAGGAAGAAAGGTGATGGATATGAAAGTTGATGGATGGGCGAGCAGAGGAAGGCCAAAGAAAAGATGGATGGAGTGCGTGACTGAAGATATGAAAGAAAAAGGGGTGAATGAAGACATGACGGCTGATAGGGATGTTTGGAAGGATAAAACATACTGCGCCGACCCCAAATGAAATTGGGAGCAGGGCAAGGCAATGATGATGTTAATATATAATTGTATCATTGGAATAAGACAGCGTGAACTAAGGAGTTGACATAAGAAAAGTTTATGCCATCTCTATTATGATGACATAACTTGTTTTTCAATTATTTTTTGTTGCAACCTAAATTGTAAGCGAATGTTTTTTTTTTAACAAATCAAGATTTGGACGATTTGAAACTCTTTTGGAAATGCATTTTTTCTTATTATCCAATCCAATCCATCAGCCAATCGAAGTCCACTGCTGGACATAGGCCTCTCCCAATGACTTCCACAGGTACCTGCTGGAAGCAGCCTGCATCCAGCGACGTCCCGCGACCTTCACTAGGTCGTCCGACCATCTTGTCGGAGGATTTTCTTATTATATGAAAGCGAAATCAAGACAGTTCAATATTGCATTGTAATGAGGATTGCCAACATAACAAGGTTCATAAATGCTGTAGCCAAAACTAGCTACGTTGTAACTTTAGTGCTACGTCATAGCCTCTACGATCTTTTGTCGTAGCATGTGAACGATCCCTTACATTGGTATAGTGCATTTACCCCACTTGTCGGTAATTTAGGTCACTCCTTAATGAGATTCTGGAGTCATGTCGGGATCACGATTCTATTGAATACCACATTCTGCGCTAGGTATTTTATTAAATTCTAACACCACGTGGGTGCAGGAAACTTAATAATCTAGTACATGGATTGTGGTTTGTATTACATATGATTAAGCCAATTTCATTCATATGCTTGTGAACTTACACAAATATAAACCCTTAGCTGATATCCGTCAAGAGGCAGCCAGAAATGCAATTCAAAATATAAGTTTTGTCCTACGTAAGTCTTACGTAATACGGGCAAACTTATTGCCGATTTCAGGCATAATCTAAGATTCCGCGTTGCTACTGATCTCAGCAGAAAACTCGTTAATCATACGACACAAACTTGTGACTTGGAAAAACTGAGCATAAATATACTTCTATATTATAATATAACATTTTATTATTCAATAATTCCATGTTATATAAGCAATAACTTAGAAACACCCTTTTACCCCTTAATAATATAGGAGAAGGTGGTAATGTGACCCCCGCAGGTATATTGGCCCCCTTGAATAATAGTTAGTTCGCATAACGCCGTCTTATATTATTTTGGTGCAACGGGACCATTTCCGTATACTATTGATTTATTACCCTACAAATCTGCTTGGGGCGGTTACGTTCGTTCGTCATTTGAACAAGTAGAAACTCGTACCCGACAAACTTATTTTTCGACTGTGAGTTTTATTCCATAATTTATAAAAAAAATGATAGTTTTTGCTGTTGTTTTGAATATTGTGTTCGTGACACTGTCTTCTACGGGATATATAAGGTAAATATACATTTTTTTCATTTTTTCAATTGTTTTAGGTTGTTTATCAAAATATTTTCAATAATTTTAATTTGGCCCCCTGACACTGGTTGTATCATGGCCCCGGGGGCACATAAAAAGTATGACTTGCTTATCATTCACATATTTTTATTTTGCGGTTTCAGATGCCTAGACAAACTGTTTTGCCTCTATCTTCGATGAAGAAACCAGAGACGTGCATGCAAGAGTGCATCAGGTATATTTGAGCCGCCTACGATGATTTTTCCAAGCAAAAACTTTACGGATATTTTGTTAAAAAGTGGACCTCCTGGAACGATTGGCAAAGTTCATCCATTTGGTTGGATTCGATCCAATTCGTTCACTGAATGGTTCAGGCATTTTATTGATAAATTTTCAGGCATTTTATTGATAAAATTACCCCGGGGGCCACATTACCATCAGTTGATCTCGAGATGCCAAATTTGATTACTTAAGAATAAATGATAATTTTGATTTTATTTAGCGAGTTTCTTTTGTTTCATAGTAAGATATGTACACACAAATAAATACGAAACCCAATAAAACATTTTCCATATTTTTAATTCCATTACTTTAGAAATAAACCTTAAAAAACAAAGTGGGGGGCCACATTACCACCTTCTCCTATAAATAATAATAAATACACCCAACAGTCACATACATAGTTCTGACCCCACATTGAGATACGAGTCTTGTGTCGTGAATATCAAAAACTACACGAAAACTTTTCGGTCTCACAACACCCAGACCGGAGACAAATATTTGTGGATCACACAAACATTTGCCCCGATACGGGTATCGAACCAACGGCCTCTCGTTTCACAAACTAGTGTCTAGCCAACTGCTCCACAGGGCTGTCAAGATTTTTTTTTATGATTTTTCACTGCCTTAACTTTATAGGGTTTCTTTGCTAATTTTAAATCTTATTTAACTAATGGATAGGCTACATACATTCTCCATCATCATAATCAGCCCATATGCGTCCCACTGATGGGCACGAGCCTCCTCTACAAGAGACTTTAGGCTACCACTCTGGCCTAATGCGAGTTGGCGGACAACACATCTAAAAAAATCATAAGAACTTTTAGGTGTGCAGGTTTCCTCACGATGTTTTCCTTGACCGTTAAAATACGCGATAATTCATTGTAAATACACACATAACTTCGAAAAGTCTAAGGTATGTGTCTGGGTTTTGAACCCGCGACTGCCGAGATTATCGACCGTGCGCCTAAGCCTCAAGGCCATCACTACTTCAAACACATAAAATAAATCTACATCCTTCAGAATTCATTTATACATCATCAATATAAATTGAACTATGCCCAACAAAACAAAAGCACGTCGAGACGAGGCGACGCCAAAACTAGCACTAAAAACAACTCTAGAGTCCACACGTAGTAATTGCGAACGGTTTGCAAAATTTAAATCCCTCATTTGCAGTGGAAACATTAAATTTGCTAATTCGAAAATTTCAACGCAAACTCTCGCCGAAGTTTCGTGTTGTATCCGCGGATTGTCTCGTTTCACACGTGCCGTTTCCATCTAATTTGGTTTACGCTGCCGGTTTTATCTTTCCTTTTTTATCTTTCACGTTTTTTCATATGGGAGAGAATATTTTGGCGCCGATCCGGCGTATGGCGTTTTTAATTCTATACCAAACTAGATTTTTCGTGACTTCGTGATTTTTTAGAGAATGAAATGTGTAAAAAAAATTGTATGGTGCATAGGTATGTAGGTTATACAGAAGTTAATTTTCACATTCACGGTACGCTAGACTTGTTTTGGGTCCCACGTAATAGGAGAGGTGCCTGCTGGCGTTTTCGATACATTCCCAACCACATTGCGGCTACTGAAAATGGCTGTTGAAAAACTGAATGACGAAAAGCTTATCAATGGAATTGAACCCAGGGCCTTTCATTCGAATTTCACAGTCACGACCTGGGACCAACTGGGGATTCAGGTATGAAGTTCGGCTTTTTACAATCCCCCAGGACGCTAACAATTATGCGAGTAAAAAGATCATTTACTCTAGGTTATACAATGTATATTTATATATTTATTTAGAATTTTGTATGTTTGTTTGTATATATGTATGTATTTAGTATATTTGTATTTTGTACACACTGACTACCCTCTCATCTATCCTTTCTTTATTTCCATACTATGGTTGTGTCTAAAAAATCGCCTTGAGCGATAAGACCGCCAATTGTACTATTTTTCCCTGAGTTCTTGTTTTGTTAATTTTCTCCGTGTGTACAATAAAGTGTTAATAAATAAATAAATCTCTAGATCAATAATTTGGAAGCGTAAGAATTCAGCCAAGGTCTCCACTGCCGTAAATCCCAATTTAAAATGGGTAATCGGGTCGCTGGGATCACTACAATGTTACTGTAATGGCTGGCCGAAAAGTTAAGAAGATTTGTACTGTCGACATGATTATATTCATCATCATCATTTTTTTTACACTGGCACGGCAAAGTGACCCCATTGCACCTGATGGTAAGTGTAATGGAGTCCAGAAAAAGCGCCGACCAGCGAGAGATTATGATTTCCCGTTGGTCGACGCAATCATGCCGGCCGAAAACCTCTTCACCTATCTTGTGAAGAAGTTTGGGGGACTAATAACATGGTGAACAAAGGACCGACCGCGAGAAACCGGCCAAAAAATGCCGGCACCTACCACCAGCAACTCAGCAATCTTCGGCCCTCCTTATCCAACCACTGATTATATTATTTAGATATAACTCTGTTCCATACATTTTACTGTACTTGCACTATACTCCTATCAGATGATGGTGTGTGTTCAACAACTTTATTTCTTCAAAAACAATATGAAGAGACTATGCCTTAAAAACTCAGTGACTTTGCTTTCCAAATGCGCATTACCTTACTAAAATAAAACTCTAATCAGCTTAGCTCTAAGACTAAAATTCAAAGCGAAAAAATCTAATACTAAGTTTACCTCAAAACTCGGTCAGTACGGACTTAGGACAAAAAGTTGTTCAGCATTATTCCGAGGAACTAAAATTCTAGACACCGGAGCCGGTGAGGTGGTCCTATTTGCATGGAGTTTAAGCGGTTTATACGGTTGCGTGGAGGTATGTGTATGCTAGAAAAATACCATGGCTTGGAGCAATCTGCGTTGTTTTTTTTTTTTATAACAAGTCTACTACTCTTTGACGGACTCTGTAGCACAATTGGCCAGATACCACTTTGTTGGAC
This sequence comes from Hemaris fuciformis, assembly GCA_907164795.1. Taxonomy (NCBI): domain Eukaryota; kingdom Metazoa; phylum Arthropoda; class Insecta; order Lepidoptera; family Sphingidae; genus Hemaris; species Hemaris fuciformis. The sequence goes on from OU015454.1 coordinate 7,869,286, forward strand.
GAGAGGTTACGGATTTGAATAATGTTTGTGGGAAACACGTACAACGCGATTGGTATGTTAAGATGGAAAAGTCAACAATAGCCTCTGATACCCACAAATCAAGACTGGTGTCAGCGTGAAAGAAAAACTTCTTACATATTTATTTAAATATTCACTCATACCGCTTCGCATCATTGTGTTGATTAAAAAAAAACATTTCATACGATTAATTAATTATGAAAGTGAATTTTGAAAACTTGCACCTAGAGAAAACTAGCTTCGTTAACAAGAAAACAAAATCTGGAAGAAAAAAATGATTGTTGCAGAGAATGTAATTAGAACCACACTGAGTACCATTTCTGCATAGATATGCTAATCTCTTTCTCATCTTTACGACATTATTTGTCTTGAGTGTAAAAACAATAATATAATTTGTATATATATGTATGTATGTATTTAGTATTTATATACATTTATTAATAGTATTGTTTTAATTCATGCAAACTACTAATGGAAACTTTACTGATACTCGTATAAGATCTTCTATTAAATGTTATCTTACTATATGATCTTTATATATTTATGTATGTTTACTTATATGTTATATAAATATATTTATATTTGGTTATTTCTTTATTATTATTATTTTTTTTCTATTTCTGAAGACAACTGCCTGAACTAACAACCTTTCATTCCGGTCCCGTAGGTTGTCTGGAAGAGATCGCAGCTAGCGATAAGACCGCCTATTGTGCCTATACTTATTGTCTTCATTGTTTTCAATCATGTAGTATAAATTATTGTATAGTGTACTAAAAAGTATAAATAAATAAATAAATAAACAAAATAATAATAATAAATAAATGAGCAGTCACATATACAGTTCTAACGCCACACTAAGATACGAGTCTTGTGTCATGGGTATTAGAACAATATTTTTGGATCACACAAACATTTGTCTCAGTGCGGGGTTCGAATCATTTTTATAGCAACTGCGCCACAGGGCTGTTAAAGGGTCGGTTGTTGACTCTCTGGCATTCTGCCATAGAAATTAAAACTTCTCACATCGGTTTATCAGAGTACTATCAGCCCCATAAAATACTATTTAAATTAACTGCAGCTTAAAACTCCAAGTCATTTACCGCAGTACATAATTTTATTTCACAAGCAAAGCCTTTGAAATATTTTTTAAAAGCTCGCGTTAAAAGTGATGTGTTAAATTACTAGTCATACACGTCACACGCTTTCATAGGAAATGGGTCGCGTGGTGTGCCGCAAGGCTCACCTAATGAGGCTTACTTATGTGTAATGAGCTATCCGTGAGCATGGGTCAACTGCGGCGCTGATTCTGTAATGCGACAAGCTTGTACTTTTAAGCCATCTAAATTTTGTGAGCTGAGTAAAATTTTTATTAGTTTTTTTTTTGGTGCTTTTACAAAGTATCACTTTAGTAGTAATAGGACTTATTTAGTAAAACCTATAGGTATTGTTAAGGTAGGTAAGTACTTTTTAAACGTCATTTAAAATAAACTTATAGCAGTTTGGAACATAATATACTGTCTTCTCATTTATTAACGCCAAGATGATTTACACACCATCCTACTCAAACATTGTTACTACTCCTGCTACCTAACTCAAATACATGTCAAATTGCTTTTGTTAAATAAAGATTTAAAGCTTTAAGATTATTACTCGGAATTTTATAAGCAAGCTGGCCTTTTGGGCTTCAATGGAAGTACAGCCACTGCTACATACCACATAGCGGCCATACAGCAGGTGGTTTCGTCTGATTTCGACACTGCCTTTATAATGAATGTCGCCCACAATCCTCCATGCATTACCCAAAGAGGATTTAGCTTGGCTGTGTATTTATTGCCTTTGTCAAATGTACTGAGACTGCTAAGCTTTACTAAGGTCTGGGTTCTCAGGATGCATCCTAGGAGACTAAAGCATGATCTCTCTCATTATACTCTAGGATAACGCTTAGTGTTGTCTTGGTAACAGCCCAGACTTTGTGTATCAAATAATCTGGCTTAATAGTGTTGGCTCTGATGTTGTATTTGCCTTTAGTGAGGATTGTTGATTGAGAATACTATTATAATTTCGTTATCTTTGTGATATACATATATTTAGAAAATCGTAGTCCAGATTTATTTATTTATTAAATCCCCTTTACATTTTGGTTTAACCTAACTCTGAAATCATGGGTTTTTTAATGAATATTTTTTTCTCAGTGTACTCTTTTGAATGTAAAATCCACTTAATATTTTTAAAGATTTCCAACAGTGAGATACTTATAAAATACTAGCTAGGGGCCGAGCTCCGCTTGGGCGGATCCAAGTGCAATTTTTAATCCCACTGGAACTAAATTAAACCCCTGTTACAACTTTTTGAGCAATATGTTTCGTCAATGTGTTTCATATCGAATTGCCCCTGCATCACTCAGGCGTAATGTCATAAAAAAAAGTACCCAATGTTACTTAGGAAGTTTCCATGTGTATTCATACCAAGATGCATTCAAATCTGTTAAGTACTTTTTGCGTTTATTCGTTACAAACATACAAAAATACAAACCTTTCCTTTAAAAGATTTGTTTAGATACTAGATATTTAATGTTGTTTCAATGTTATCCGTTTCAGTGTTTTAGGTTACTATACAGGATGTATTCAGACCGTGATCGGAAACTAAGGCAGATAATGGCTGCGGTGATGAGAAACACCGTGATATTTAAAAAAAACCCGACAAAAAAAATTACTTATTCTTTACAACCACATCCATTTAATATCTATGATTATAATATCTGGATTTTTTTAACGCCAATGGGTTTGTAATCATCGTAGCTATTAGGTACCTGCCTTAGTTTCCGATCACGGTCTGAATATAACCTGTATAAATACTATTATTGGAAACTATTTTGTACTTTATATTTTCGACTGTAATTGTTATGTTTGTTGCCCAAATATTTAAATTAAATTTAAAAAAAAATTAGAGGTTTACTAACATTAAAATTTTAATTCAAAACAAACAACTTATATTATCATATTCCTATCTAAGGTACTAGGCGCTAATTCTCCATTTACAAGATTCTCCAAACTAATAAATGGTATAAGTGATGTCATTGACGTAAACTTTCACTCGCCTGCTGCATTGTATAAACTAGTTCTTGCGCATCTCTCGGATATTGACTGTAATTTTAATTAATTAAAACTGTATTATTTTAAATCACAATATGCTCCAAATCCTAAATTTTAAATATTATTATTTTTAATAGTGTTAATTGTTTGTTATAATTTTTTTTTTTTTATGTACTCAATACAATTAAGAACTTTTTATAACTTTTTGTTAGATTGTTTAGTGCATGCGGTATAGTTGTTGCATTTATCTTATTATTATTTTTTGTAGCACGTAACAACATAATGTAACCATCTATTGTAAACAACTGTTGGCAAATCTAATAAATAAATAAATCTAACAACGCTCACACTACACAAACATTCAATTCAAAATATTACAGCAAAATATTATTTCATGACTACACAGCCCATAGTTTACATACATTAACAATAGTTTTCATACATTTCCATCCAACTTCGCGCCAAAAGCTAATAAAATACATACAAAGCGATCTAACTAAACACAACTATTTCATTCCCAAACGCGGCGATATAATCCCATAATCCAATTAAGCAAAGTCAACACGCTGATAATAAAACAAACTTAAACGACTTACCCGCGATGGAACGGCGTGCATTGTGGCTCGCGCCGAGTGGCCTCATAAAAGAGATATTAAACTTAGATCCACCGTCCATTCAAGAAGCGTGAATGGCTTGGATGGGCCTCTAATAGATTCCTGATGATAATGAGATGCTCCCAAACGCTCATTGTACGTTTTCTAGGGCTAAGCCGTCTATTCTTTAAGGATTCGTGGCATCCGAATGTTGGAGGGACGTGGGTCGGATATGACGTGTTAGAATTGCTAACTTTTTCCTGTGGCTTCAACTGTGCGAGACTTTAGACTTGTGTATAGGAATAAAAAATAGTTCATAGTGGTCTCGCGGTACATATATGTGCCGTGCGATCTAGAGGTCCTGGGTTCGATTCCCGGGTCGGGAAAAGTGTTATTGGGTTTTTCCATTAGGAAATTCTCAATAGCAGCACGGAGTCTGGAAATGTGCCCGAAAAACGGCAATAGGCTCGCCCCCTATTACGTGGGAGTAATACATACCTGGCGAAATGTGGGTGTAAAAATGCACCTCTACCTACCCCATCGGGGAATACAGGCGTGAGTTTATGTATGTATGTGTGTTCATAAATAATGTTTTTTTTTTTAATTTCATCAGAAAGTTGTCGTTTCTACGAGACAAAATGTGCCATTACCATCTCTAGAGTGTCATCAATGTATGAGTTTACCAAAATTCTTCAAAACCATTATACAGTTTAGGAGTGATAATAGCATTACTTATACTTATAAATACTGATAAATTGTAATTAAAAATATTTAAGAGCTTCCTTAATTTTTACTTCGATCCCAGCGTCAGGAAAATTGACATATTGTGTCTTATTCATCATTCATCATCAGCCCATATATTATATTGTGTCTGTTAGCAAGTTATCCGTGGGAGCATAAGGCTGAGAAAAGTAGTGATTAGCGCCAAAAAGCTCCCACCCTTTAAGAAGAGCTAGCGAATCTTGGGTGTTGAAATACACCACTGCCTAACCTTCGGAGTTACTAGTGGGAGTATAAGTTCGTTGGAGATATTAATTTTCTTCCAAATTTTAATAATATAGGTCATGAACTCATTCTGAAATTTAATTTACGATTGAATGTAAGCATTAATCTTAAAATCTTTACGTCACGACCTCAGAATAAATTTAAAAAGTTTGCTAATTTTTGTTCGTCTATGACAAGTCTGCATTTCATAGACGTAATTTTCTTCTTTGTGTGTCGTTCACACTCCTCTAGTGATTTAGATTAATAATTTCTTACGTAATTTGACTTTTCTTTTTAATTTAACCGTGATTACAGCTTGTGTAATATAGGATAGTTATAAAGTAAAGTAAAATCGTAATGCCCACGAGGTTTAGCCACGCGGTCGAGAATTTCGACGGTCAGTATTTCATAAAAAAATAAGATATTGACTCATTAACCAAAGGCGAAATATATTAATCGCATTAATATTTAATTCTTAATTGTCAATTTTGGTCGTCTCAGCGGGCTGTAAGAGATTATAAAATTTATTTATATCCCAACAAAAACTTAAAAATCCCTTTCTAGATACCTTTAATTCAAAAGAAACAGGTGGCACTCCGGTAGTGCCGGTAGAAGTGAAAACTTCAACATTAACGTTGTGCATTTTTGAATATTTTGAAATAGTTAGGGAATAATTTCGCACTAATTGCTTTATTTATCAGTATAAAAGTAAGAAAGAAGAAAGAAAGAAAGAAAAAAGTTTTATTGTTGGCTATACGAAAAACAGATACAAAAAACAAACAACTAAACAATTAGTAGAAAGAATTTACATAGCCAACAATGATCCCTTCATTCAGCTGTATGCTGTAATTCCGCTTACACGGTATTGCAGCGCTGGTTTTCAATAAAGGGACCAAGTGACAAAACGGACGCTAGGTAGGCGTACTGATTTTAAACAATAATAAAAGTTAATAATATTACTATATTAAAATATACTATTCTTATATATTGCACTAGTCTAAATTAAATTAATAATAGCAAACGCTACACAACACAACATAAAAACTATATATACTTAGTAACTAGTATATACTTAGTACTTAGTAACTAGTAGACTTTTGTAATATTTTGTACAAATAGGTGCATGTGTATTAAATAGACTAAGAATGTGATGGTTAAATAAGGACACAATTATGTCAACATCCTGTAGATGACATATAGTATTCCAGGGGATTGATGTCAGATCACGCTCAAATGATTCAAATATAATATTTTTCATTGGACGATAAGTAACAATCCTCTTTTGAGGCCTATCCTTTAAGATCAAAGTACTATCATTTACGTGGTAAAATACAACATTTATTGCGCTATCGTACACAAATATGAAAATTTTTATTACATAATGCGTCTTACGCATTTTCGATCAGGGTCACGTGATCTGACGCGAGTTCAACATTTCTTAACCATCCCAAAAAAGGGCACCAGGCCGCTAAAGAATTTTTCACTTCAAAAATTTAATGAACCAGTAATTTGTTGAAGTTGCCAAAACACCTAAGTATTACTTGTTATGTTAACTAACTACAGAAGTCGAGTAGATAACTACTCAACTACTCTTCTCGTCTAACTACTGTCCCATTTACAACAAACCATCAATCATATGTAGATCTATGGCCGTCTGTCAATCATAAGTCAACAAGTCGTTATGACATTCATAAATTCTGGCTTGGTGTGAAGTAAATTGTTATGTATGAACATTTCCACTAAGAAATGTTAGTTATTCTCTTCCTGATCTTCACTTTCGAAAGACTAAGCGCTGTGTGTAAGTATTGTCTTAAAATTCACGAAATGACGTAGTACCAACCGTATGTGTTGAATCACTAGACACGTTTCCAGTAGTATTGAGGGAAGTTAGATCTTAGTACATCATGCTTGCCTGGTACTTCGTTCACAGATATCTCTGAAAATCATATTTATCTAAGCCTCTTCTTTGAGATTTGAGATGTTTGTCATTGATTAATATTAATGTGCATAATTCGTCATAATCATCAGCCTATATACTGCACACTGCTCGACAAGGACCTTCTCTACAATTGAGAGGGTTTAGGCCTTAGTCCACCACGCTGGGCTAGTGCGGGTTGGCGGACTACACGCCTAAGAAATTCCTAAGAACTTATAGGTGTGCAGGTTTCCTCACGATATTTTCCTTCACTGTTAAAGTATTTGATGATTCATTGTAAATACACACATAACTTCTAAAAGTCAGAGGTGAGTGCCTGGGATTTTAACTTGCGACCGCCGAGATTCTCGACCGCGTGCCTAAACCTCGAGCCCATCACTACTTCACAGAACATTTTATATAAAAAAATTATTCTCATTTATCTCCCCACAGATCTCTACGACTATGAGCAGCCCACGTCACGACTTTCCGTGTTTGAAGACATTGATTTCGAGCCGATGATGCCACTAGCTAAAGATAAAGAGAAGACTATAGTCACGAAGAATATTAATTGCGATGATTTCGCGAAGTATGCTCTCAATTGTACTGTGGAGGCTGCGTTGATTTATAACTCGAATAGGAAGTCGCCGCCAATGCCCAGCAAGATAGGCGATTGGTGCAGGTAATACCAATCATCATCATCATCATCATCAGCTCATAAACGTCCCACTTCTGGGCACGGGCCTCCTCTGCAATTGAGGGAGTTTAGGCCTTAGTCCACCACGCTGGCCTAGTGCGGGTTGGCGGGCTACAGACGTAAGAACTATTTTGGTATGCAGTATTGATATACTCACGATGTTTTCCATACATTCATAACCTTACGCCTGTATTCCCCGAAGGGGTACTACCTGTCGTAAGAGGCGACTAACAGGGGCCACTGGGGAGGCTGGGTGTACTGCGGGGGCGGTACACAATGGTGGCAGCAACCCTGAGATTTGCGGCAGAGGGCGTGACCGCTTGACTGTCGCGGACGTTCACAAGAGGTGACACACCCCTTTTCGGCCTCCCCCGAGGTACCGAACAGGGGAGCTTAAAGCGCTTTCCTCTCGTAAAAAAAAAAAAAAAAAAAAAAAAGAGGTGCATTTCTGCACCCACATTTCGCCAGTTATGTATGTTAGTCCCACGTTATAGGGGGGCGAGCCTATCGCCGTTTTTCTGGCAAATTTCCAAACTCCGTGCTGCTATTGAGAATTCCCTAATGGAAAAAACCAATAACACTTTGCCTGACACGGGAATCGAACCCAGGACCTCTAGATCGCACGGCACATACTAATGACGCGAGACCACGAGGCACAACACTTGAAACAAATATTTTTAAATTACACAATTAACACTTGCCTTGTTTTTCCACCACATTTTTCCCTTACCCCACTATTCCACATTCTATCTAACAATTTCACCTCGCACATGCTTCTCAGCGCTCTCTTCTCTACTGCATTAATTTTACTTTCCATTCTAGATAGTTAATAAATTTTTAATACAATGTACGCCAAACTCAAAGCCAAAAGCCTTAATTACCCCGTGATGTGTTTTCAGAGCCATTAGGCACCTGACAAGTTGCGCAATAGACTGGAACGCCGACTGCAAAGATGTCACTGAGAGCCACTTCAATGAGGAGAGCATCAAGGGGCACATGCATGTTGTGAGCAACGTGTGTGATGATGAGTGGTTTCTGACGCGTAAGAACCAATTTTGCACCTTCTTCTTTAGGCTTAAAGCATAAAATAGTAAAGCAAATATGTACTGCACTCTAAAACCAGCGAGCAAATTAGACAGACGCAAAGGATTTACGGAAACGAAGTCCTAGATTGTTCGTAAATATATCATGTTGTTTTTCATACGCAATTTTATAGGCAAGGCTTTGAGGAGTGCTAATTAGTTGTGCTTGTTATTTTTATGCAAATTTTGTTCCGTCTTTATTAAGTATAGCTACAATACATATAGCTTTTAATGGAGATTATCTCTTACTGTGACTCGGGATCTTGTGCCATAAGTGTGTGCTGGGTGGTCTAGACCGAGTTGAGCTAAGTATTATTGGGTTTTTCCATGATAAAATTTTCAGTAGCAACACGGTGTCTGTAAATGTGCCCGAAAAACGAATATAGGTTCGCCACCTAAAACGTGGAACTGATACATACCTAACGAAATAAAGATGCAAAATTGTACCTCAGCCCACCATTTCGGGGAATACAGGCGTAAGGTTATGTATGTATGGAAAACATCGTGAGGAAACCTGCATACCAAAAAGTTCGTAGGAACTTCTTACGTGTGGAAAAATATATATGCCGAAATAAAAACGAAGTAGATTATGTTACGATAGTACGTTATGTTATACTCGTGCCAGCTTTTGTCCGCCACTTAAACCATTTTTTTAGTCCGATCTAAAAGGACTTCAGAATTTGTAATGGGAATGAAAAATGTGTAAAACAAAAAACAGCGTACGTTGTTCGTTATTTGGCATTCCCTCAGGGCATATTCCGGGATAAAAAGCAACATATGTCCTGGAACTCTTGTATCTCTTTAATAAAATCAGTTCAAAGGATTAGGCTTGTAAACATATTATTATTTTGGAACGGTAATTCTTTCGTCGTGATGGCCTCGACGTTGCCGGTCGAGAATTTCGGCGGTCGCGGGTTCAAACCCCAGGCACACACCTTTGACTTTTCGAAGTTATGTGTGTATTCACAATGAATTATTACGTACTTTAACGGTGAAAGAAAACATCGTAATGAAACCTGCACACCTAAAAGTTCTTAGGAATTTCTTAGGTGTGTAGTCCGCCAACCCGCACTAGGCCAGCATAGTGGACTAAGGCCTAAACCCTCACAGTTGTAGAAGAGACCCGTGCCCAGCAGTGGGACGTATTAGGGCTAATGATGATGATGATGAATTCTTTTTTTCTGGTTGTATATTTATTAATATTGTATATTCTGATAGAGGAGGCCGGTTATTAAGCTATTTAAGAAATGTGATAAAATAAAAGAATGAAGTTTATAGTTTTTGCCTTTAAATTATTTTTATTCATTTCACCTAGATTTAAATTGATAGGCGTATCTCGCCACTTTGTTCGCACTATTGTAAACACTTCTACATATTCCAATCAGAAATTCAATTTAACTATAAATGAGTATTGTATTCCATTTCGCGATTCAGTCTATGTTTACTAATAGTTTTGAATGCAAATGACAATTGCAGACAATAACACGATATCGTAGTCTATATTAATACTTAGGTACTATCAATATCATCGATTGTATCGCTCTTCTGCTGAATGGAAACCAAATGCAGTCAGATGAAAAGCAAATATTTGTTCAAATAATTACATCCAACAGTCACATACATACATAGTTCTGACCCCAATCTAAAATTAAATCTGTTGTCGTGGGTATAAAAACTACGACAGACTTTTCGATGTCACAAACACAACCCGAAACAAATATTTGCAAATCATACAAACATGTGCCTCGTTTCGGGATTGGATTCGTATTCGTTTCGCAAGGTGGAAGCTTACAAACTACGTCACGGAGCTGACAACTTACAAATATTTGTCTCTGTACGAAGATTGAACCCCTTGTGTCAGCTTACAGCGTGTCGTTAAATCATATGCGATACAAAAACGTAAAAAAACTCCAATATAAAAGTGACTGCCTCGTGGTCTCGCAGTACAAGTATGTGCCGAGCGATCTAGAGGTCCTGGGTTCGATTCCCGGGTCGGGCAAAGGGTTATTGGGTTTTTCCATTAGGAAATTCTCAGTAGCAGCACGGAGTCTGGAATTGTGCCCGAAAAACGGCAATAGGCTCGCCCCCTATTACGTGGGACTGATACATACCTGGCGAAATGTGGGTGCAGAAATGCACCTCTGCCTACCCCTTCCGGGAATACAGGCGTGAGTTTATGTATGTATGTATAAAAGTGATCAATTCTTTTTTCAGAGCTCTATTGACGTTTGCGCCGAGTCTCCATTTTTATATATTGTTTGATACCGAAGGATTATTAGTGACCTTGTTTTATGGATAGATTTTTTACATCCATACAGTAGTTGATGCAAAAATTTACATATGTTTTGTCCCTATCCCACCTTACCCCCGCCGCTGTAACGCCTGTGCTCCAGGATCAACAGCGACACGCACAATATTGACGAAGAGCACTGAAGCTCAGCCTAAGAGAACCTAAATTGCCGTGATTCTGCCACGAAGTTAATCAGAAAAAAGAAAAGGAGGAGTTGGAAGCAAAGAGTTGTCCACTTCCCTCTACAGTAAAGCGGGCAACAAAATATTAAACTATGAGGTTTCACACTCACATCATCATCATCATCAGCCCAAATACGTCCCACTGATGAGCACGGGCCTCCTCTACAACTAAGAGGGTTTTAGGCCTTAGTCCACTACGCTGGCCTAGTGCGGGTTGGCGGACTACACACCTAAGAAATTCCTAAGAACTTTTTAGGTGTGCAGGTTTTATCACGATGTTTTCCTTCACCGTTAAAGCAAGTGATAATTCATTGTGAATACACACATAACTTCGAAAAGTCAAAGGTGTGTGCCTGGGGTTTGAACCCGCGACCGCCGAAATTCTCGACCGCGCGCCTAAGCCTCGAGGCCATCACTGCCTCACATTAAAGATAAATACTACTTATATGTAATCATAAATTCAAATATGTATGTAATCAAAAAGGATGCACAATATTAATATTAGTACTGTCTTTGCTCCCATTAGAATACAATGAGACAGATTGCAAGTTACCTCACGCTACCGTGATTCTTATTTTTAAACTAGTTGACCCGGCGAACTTCGTTCCGCCTAACAGTCGATTCTTTAAATTTTTTTTATTATGATACCTACTTGATTTCATTTTTTTTCTAAAATAAAATATTTTTTCTAAAATAAATGTAGCCTTAGTTATTCCTTATTACATCAGCTATCTGCCAGTGAAAGTCCCGTTAAAATTGGTACACCTGTTTCAGAGATTAGCCGGAAAAAACAGACAGACAGACAAAAATTGTAAAACTCGTTATTTTGGTATATGTACCGTGTATATACCTTCTTAACAATTGGTAATTTGTTTAACAGTATTTCAATCACATTGTTGTGGGTTCATGGGCTCAGTAATTTCATTTAAACTTGAATTACATACTCAAAAATAACAGCATGTCACAGGTTGATTTCATCAAAATCTCACACAAATGGATTGTATTATATGATGCTTTTATAAATACTAGATATTCCATTAAATAAATTAAATATTAACCTATATTAATTTCATATGTAAAGGCATTTTTTGATGATGAATGAAATGATGATGATTAATGATTGAAAGACTCTAGTATAGTTATAAATATTTATGAATGAAATTGTCTTCTAAACTCCAAAATTACCCAGAATACAAATAATATATCCACAAAGACTTACCACTCTGTTGGTGGATAATTCTATGGGTGGGCCATACCGTGTATACCGATATGCATTTATAACAAAGCGGTTATTTCAAAATTACAAACAGACAGTCCAATTTTTTATTTATTTGTATGGTTATTCAATTATCGTTCAATTTTTGATTCTAGTACTGCTTTGTATGAAAATATTTTACGGAATGTTTTATGTTGATGTTTATAAAATCACGCTTAAGAAAGTCAAGAAACAGGCAACTATTCGCGTGCCGGTACTTCCATAGATGCCCAAAAGCGTTACACGTTTATTGTGTAATGTCTAGTTTATAATTGTTTATTGTGGGCTTAGGATATTCTCATTTATTTTAAATTGCTTTTGTTAAGGTTTAAAGCTTAAAGATTATTTTTCGGAATTTGTAAGGCAAGCTGGGCTTTTGGGCTTCTATGGAAGTACCGCCACTGAACTATGCTATTTTCGTATTCACAGAGTATGATCTCCTACCGCAATGCATTGAAAATTCATCAGGCGTCTGGGAGAAATGTTACGCGGAGTTTAAAAGCGTCGTGGACGGTCAGAAGAATACCACGCAAGAGTGGACACATTTTGAAACACATTTCTACTTATGCTGGTAAGATTTTATACATACGTACATAGCAGGGCTGCCGGCAAATAAATCGCAGCTATACGGTTTAGTATCTGCAATTATACGAAATTTGATCGCATTATACATAACCATTCTGTAATTTAGCTCCTGTTTTTTTTAGAATTTTAGTTACCTACATACATGGTCGAAAATTCGAGACTCGAGAGTAGCTCTTATTTTTTTTTAATTTTACTTAGATAAATGGTCGAAAAGTCGATATTCGAGACTTTTTTTTAGAATTTCAGTTACCCTACCTAGATAAATGCTCGAAAACTCGAGACTGGACAGTAGCTCTTGTTTTTATTTTTTTATTAGTTACCCTAGCTTTTAGACAGTTTGATTTCATTCCGTATGTTTTTGTATCGTATTATACGAAACGGTCATGGATACAATACACCATCCGATTATACACATTTTGTATCCAATTATACAATCTGGCAGCCCTGGTACATAGCCTCACGCCCGTATTCCCCGAAGGAGTAGGCAGTGGTGCAATTCTGCACCCACATTTAAGTATGCATCAGTCACACGTAAGGCGAGCCTATTGCCGTTTTTCGGGCACAATTCCAGGCTCCCTACTGCTAGTGAGAATTTCCTATAGGTTTTCCAATAACACTACACTACCCGGCAACCGAACACAGGACCTCTAGATCGCAAAGCACATACTTCTACCACGAGGCAGTTAAAGATAAGGTAATATTTAATATTGTTTATTTTCACATACATATTTATGTAAAACGCACTTGTACGTGTAAAAAAACTTGTGTATGGCAACAATTCAAAAATCCCCACTGGTCTGAGAAGCGAAAAAATAAATATTCTGAAAAAGTGACCTATTTTTGGAGAGATAAGCTATGCTGCCTTTTAGTGCCAAGTAGCAGACTTGAAAGCAAATGTCGGCGTCCCTGTCCTTCCAGTCTGGCACACACGTGGGTTTTATGACAAGCTAGATTTCGACCGACAACCCTATACATACCTTCTGAAGACGATTGGCGGTTAACATTATTGCTATTTTTAACAGTAAACCCTATTTTTGTTTTATTTCCAACTCCTGTGTATCTTATTCTGATTAATATCGTTGCGGATTCAAGACAAGCCAGGCTCCCGTAGACTCGCTGAGCTTTAGTGCTCGGTGTCGATGCTGTGTGTGCCCCTGTCAATAGAGCACAGGAGTTGCAGTGGTGCCTGTGTTATGGGATAGGGATAATTCTGTATTTGTTTTTGATAACTGCCTCGACTGCCTCGTTGTCTCGTACAAGTATGTGCCGTGCGATCTAGAGGTCCTGGGTTCGATTCCCGGGTCGGGAAAAGTGTTATCCGGTTTTTCCATTAGGAAATTCTCAATAGCAGCATGGAGTCTGGAAATGTGCCCGAAAAACGGCAATAGACTCGCCCCCTATTACGTGGGACTGGTACACACCTGGCGCAATGCGGGTGCGGAAGTGCACCTCTGCCTACCCTTCCGGGGAATGCAGGCGTGAGGTAAGTATGATGTAGATATGTGTTTTTAATATATTTTTTCTATGTCAAGCAGCGCGCGAGCGAAGTTCAGGCGGTGTACCCTAGACGCATTGTTCGGGCCGCCGTCAAGATGTTCTCACGAACAGGCTGTTACGATGCAGAAGTTCTCCGTGATTGTATCAGAAGGTGACGTGTTTCAGGTGAGTCAACGGAAGAAGGAAAAGTAAATTTGATAATTGCTTCAGGATTATTACTCGGCTTATATGTATGTATGTTTATGTCTATATATTTATGGATATTTTACTCTTTTTTATATTGCCTCGAGGTCTCGCGGCACAAGTATGTGCCGTGCAATCTAGAGGTCCTGGGTTCGATTCCCGGGTCGGGCAAAGTGTTATTGGGTTGTTCCATTAGGAAATTCTTAGTAGCAGCACGGAGTCTGGAAATGTGCCCGAAAAACGGCAATAGACTCGCCCCTTATTACGTGGGACTGATACATACTTGGCGAAATGTGTGGTGCAGAAATGCACCTCTGCCAACCCCTTCGGGGAATACAGGCGTGAGGTTATGTTATGTTATGTTTTATATTTTACAATCTCGGTTTTATTTTTATTTATTTTTTAATATTTGTGCACTTTCAACTAGCTTGCGTATTCTGAAGTGTAGTAGAGTCCAAAAAATGCCGACTGTCATAAAACTTTGTAATAAGTAAGTTGTGAGGTGGCTGATTTTTTTTTTCACAAATATGATACCTAATATTAAAACAAAAACTATATTAGGTCCATCGACCCTCATAGTATTTGCAATAACCGTAAACGTCTAGCATACAAACAAGCGGGCTAAATTCAGTACAACGCTTGTAATACGTGGAGACGTCGACGTGCCTCGCCCGGCGTCTGAGACAAATTAGATTTCATAAGAGTACGCTGTAACTACTGGCATGTTTCGTTGAGAGCCGCGCTGCGTCGCTCCTTCACATAATATTATACATAGGTTGCCTGGAAAAGATGTTAGCAATAAGACCTAAAGGAACATGTTATCTATCTATACCAGGGGTTCCTAACCTTTTGTTGGTGAGGCACCACTTTTATATTATTCTTTTTAGCAGGGGTCACAATGTAGGTATAATAAAAAAGAACTGTAATAATCAGACTGAAACTTTAATTAAAAGTCTCAATAGGAAGTTACGTAAAAAGAAATATTACTTTTAGGATGAACTTCGCGGACCACTGGTTGGGAACCCCTGATCTACCTATACAAATATATAAAATGTTTGTAATATTGGAATAACCGCTTTTTAATAAATACATGTGGATGTATACACGGTACATACTCGTATCTAAATAAAACACCAAAATAACGTTTTTTCACAATTTTTGTCTGTCTGTCTGTCTGTTTGTTCCGGCTAATCTCTGAAACGGGTTGACCGATTTTGACGGGATTTTTATTGGCAGGTAGCTGATGTAATAAGAGTCGTGATGGCCTTGAGGTTTAGGTACGCGGTAGAGAATTTCGACGGTCGCGGGTTCAAACCCCAGGCACACACCTCTGACTTTTCGAAGTTATGTGTGTATTCACAATGAATTATCACGTACTTTAACGGTGAAGGAAAACATCGTGATGAAACCTGCACACCTAAAAAGTTCTTAGGAATTTCTTAGGTGTGTAGTCCGCCAACCCGCACTAGGCCAGCGTGGTGGACTAAGGCCTAAACCCTCTCAATGGTAGAGGAGGCCCGTGCCTAGCAGTGGGACGTATATGGGCTGATGATGATGATGATGATGATGTAATAAGGAGTAACTTAGGCTAAAAAATAAATTAATTAAAGAATCGACTGTTAGGCGGAATGAAGTTCGCCGGGTCAGCTAGTTTATAAATAAATCTTACATCGGTACATACAACGGCATCTTCGCCGACCCATTATCAGATAGTGCTAAGGAAATTTATAAGTTACTAGCTAACCCGGCGAACTTTGTTTAATTTTTTTTTAATTTTTTTAGCCTATGTTACTCTTTATTATATCAGCTATCTGCCAGTGAAAGTCCCGTTAAATTTGGTCCACCCGTTTCAGAGATTAGCTGGAACAAACAGACAGACAGACAAAAATTGTAAAAAACGTTATTTTGGTATATGTACCGTGTGTCATATGCATTTATTAAAAAACGGTTATTTCAATATTACAAACAGACACTCCAATTTCATTTTGTTTTTGTATATATGTATAGATAAGTCGTATTCAATAGTATATTATGTGCTATTCTGTATTCGGCGGTCCGCCAACCCGCACTAGGCCAGCATGGTGGACTAAGGCCTTAACTCTCTCTGTTATAGAGGAGGCCCGTGCTCAGCAATGGGACGTATATAGGCTAATGATGATGCTGTTGATGATGATATAGTAGCCATGGCGAAGACTGTCTATTGAATAAGTTCCTGTTACAAATCTTGTGGCAATATACAAAAAAATTATTCATAAAATTGCACTTTTTTGTATTAAAAATAACGTTACATCAAAAATGTTATTGTATAACTAAGCTAGTTATGTTTTAAGTATCATATTACAGGAGCGGGCTTATTGATTTTCCTCAGGCATACTTTGAGTCTCCGCGTTGAGAATATAGTAATCATCGTCATCATCATCAGCTCATATACGTCCCACTGCTGGGCACGGGCCTCCTTTACAACTGAGAAGGTTTAGGCCTTAGTCCACCACACTGGCCTAGTGCGGGTTGGCGGACTACCCACAAATTCCTAAGAACTTTTAGGTGTGCAAGTTTCATCACGATGTTTTCCTTCACCGTTAAAGTACGTGATAATTCTTTGTGAATTCACACATAACTTCGAGAAGTCAGAGGTGTGTGCCTGGGGTTTGAACTCGCGACCGTGGAGATTCTCGACTGCGTGCCCAAACTTCGAGGCCATCACGACTTCAATAACAGTTCATGCATGAATAATTTTGTTCCACTACATTAAATTAAAAATATTGTATAAATAATATCGATGAGTCACAACTCCACCTAAGCAATTTTAAATTAATTCCAAGTAAATAATGAAACTTTCAGGTATAAAAACTAGCCTATGTTCTTTCCCATGGTCCACCAATCAACCAATGATTCCACCATAAATCATTCAAGTCAGTATAGTATTTTTTGAGTCTAAACAAACATAACATAACAGGCCGCCATTTGTACCTTTCTCTAGGTTATAATATTTTATGTATGATTTTGAATGTGTACAATAAAGATTTAAATAAATAAATAAATAAACTTTTCCATAATATATAAATTATTTCAGTAATATCTTTCTGTAATTAATTCGTATATCTGCATTAATTTAGTTTCTTTAAAATTTAGACATTTATATAAATAAATAAACATCGCAGAACTAAATTAAACTTATAAAACAACTAGGGGCTATTATAAACGTTCACGGAATAAATACATTTTAATGATTTTTTAGTACTTGTGCCAGACGGTTTGTACATTTGTTATAACATAATTATGGTCTATAGAGTTAGACCATTGTAAAATATTTGAGGGTATTTCATGTAATTTTAACATAGATCAAGCCAACCTTTGCAATCACTGTATATAGTCATCATCATCATCATCAGCCCATATACGTCCCACTGCTGGACACGGGTCTCCTCTACAACTGAGAAGTTTTAGGCCTTAGTCCACCACACTGGCCTAGTGCGGGTTGGAAACACATCTTAGAAATTCCTAAGAATTTTTGGGTGTGCAAGTTTCATCACGATGTTTTCCTTCACCGTTAAAGTACCAACGTGATGAATCTTTGTGAATACACACATAACTTCGAAAAGTGAGAGTTGTGTGTCTGGGGTTTGAACCCGCGACCGTCGAGATTCTCGACCGCATGCCTAATGACTTACTGTATAAAGTGTAAATAAATAAATAAACATCAGCAAATAACTAATAGGTACAGATAAAATTAGATAGGCAGTAGATATGGGGAAACAGTCGTTGATGTCTCTAGTCCCTATAACGAGGTCCTCGCAGAGGCCATAAAGGTAAAATGTGTGCTTACATCTCAATTATTTTATCGAACGAACCAACAGAGTACAGACCCACTTGTTTTTATTACGGAAACTTGGAGCGATTTTACGTTTATGTATGCGGAATGTCGTTTTCTTTTGCATAGTGCTTTTTTATTCGAATTGTACTAATATTATTTTATGACAGCCCCGTGGCGCAATTGGCTAGATACCAGCTTGCGAAACTAGATGCCGCGGGTTCGATCCCCGCACCGAGACAATGTTTGTGTGATCCACAAGTATTTGTTTCGGGTCTGGGTGTAGTGGGGTCAGAACTATGTATGTATGCGTATGGGTGAAAAAAAAAATAAATAAATAAAAATAGACTTATCGCTAGGCCAACAACCCACACTAGGCCAGCGTGGTGGAATAAGTTCTAAACCCTCCCAGTTGTAGAGGAGGCCCATGCCCAGCAGTGGGACGTATGACTTGGGACGAACGTTTGACGGCCTCGTGGCGCAGTTGGCTAGACTACCTTGTGAAACGGGAAGCCGCGAGTTCGATCCCCGCACCAAGACAAATGTTTGTGTCATCCACATATATTTATATCGGGTCTGGGTGTTTGTGAGGGCGAAAAATCTCGTAGTTTCCGATACCCACGACACAAGACTTGTATCTTAATGTGGGGTCAGAACTATGTATGTGACTGTTGGGTGTATTTATTTATACGCATGCCTGTATCCCCGAAGGAGCAGGCATGCGTTTTAGCACCCAAAATCCACCAAAATTGTGTTTAAAATCCCACGTAATAGACGCAAGCCTACTGTCGTTTTTAGAGCAAAATTCCACATTATGATAAATGCTAATTATTTTTTCCCAGGACTGTGACCACAACATGATGTACACGAATTGCCCTGGCGGTGACCCAAGACCCTCGGGAAACCAGCTCGAGAAGCTAATGAATGCTGACGGTGTATTAAACAGAAGTCAAAAATTACAAAATTTAAGTGTTTTCATTTGTTTATTAAACGTGTTATTGTGATGCTTTGTTTTTGATAAGAAAAATCCTAATTGATTTTTATAATTCTGAAAATGCAAGAATGCTCTTTAAATGAAAGGTAAGACTGGTTTGTAGCGTTTAAAAAAAAACTTTAATATAAATTACACAAGACAGACCCGTGGCGCAGTTGACTAGACACCAGCTTGCGAAACGAGAGGCCGCGGGTTCGATCCCCGCACCGAGACAAATGTTTGTGTGATCCACAAATATTTGTTTTAGGTCTGGGTGTATGTGAGACCGAAAAGTCTCTCGTAGTTTCTGATACACACGACACAAGACTCGTATCTTAATGTGGGGTCAGAACTATGTATGTGACTGTTGGGTGTATTTATTTATTTATAAATTTGTCAGCTTGTTTGAGTACCACAGTCTTGAAGATCGTTGAAGTAAATTGGCAGTTTTGGGCACTACACTCTATTTCGAAATCTATAATATACAAATTATCTACACTAAGGCACAATGAGGTACAAAGTTTACTAAAGAAAACTCAAAGTATGAGTTATCACCATAAACCAACAGTTGTGACGTCGGTACTGTGACGTCACACATCTTAAAGAAACTTCAAAGCCTCACCTGCTCCGACATGTACATTTCCCGATGAAATAGATTCTATGAGTCACTTAATAAATATAAAAAAATGTTTATTTCTAGTTTAAGCAGTTTAGATTATATTGTGAAAATGCTTTAATTTTTTTTTTCTTTTTAATCCAATTTATTTTTATTTTTTGTTTTATCGTTTACATCTTTTTACTGTAAATATTCGACTGTAATTGTTCTGTTTATTTCCCTAGTATGTAAAGAATGCGGTCACATATGTTTAACTACAGCTATTTATTTCAGAATAGAATACAGACTATTCACGATGTTGGTCAATTTCTACAAATTCGAGGGCAATGGTCTAGATATTACAAAAGTTTCTGAACGAATCCGAAAGCAAATATGTCTTAGTTCGGTTGTGTGACACAGAAGCATTAACCCGGTCAAGAAGTTTCTTTTATGCTGAGATTAATGGAGAGCAGAAATAACATTAGAGATAGATTTAAAAATTGTTGCTTTTTTTAAATACATTTATAGCAAAATGTCAAATTAAAATGACTGGCTCGTTGGGTATGAACCACAATCGTTCGTTCTACGAGTCCTGAGTTCGATCCTGTCATAAAAAGTATTTTTTTGTTAATAATAAACTAATTCAATAGCACGGAAAAAGTCAATAAATTCGGCCATATTAGGGTTAGAACCCAGCTGGTAAAACGTTGGTGCATGAATTCACCGTTTTTGCGATACATTGGTGTGTAATGAATATTAAAATGTACCTAAGTAGATCATTTCACTCCATACATCTCTTCGAAAGATTTCCAAAGCGTCCTTCTTGAAGTGGCTTCCATCGGTCCAATTTACCGGGATAAAAATATCGTCTGCGTAAATCTAGGTTATAACCAACTTGTGTGCTAAAAATCCTCGAAATCGGAACAGGTTGCGTGATGGTAACAAACATACGTGTTACGTCGCAATTGTTCACATGAATAAGACGAGGATATAAAAACTTCAGTAATGAATTCTACTGATTCAAAACAACCTTTAGGTTACTAAAGGTACACATGTACAATATATTCTCACGGCTTTATTCCTGAAGGTGAAGGCATATTTTACCAACAAAGTTTTGGCAACTGTATTTTGGTGGGAAATTTCAGACTCCGTCTTGCAACTAAGAATTTTTAAAAGACTTGCTTCTACTGAGAAACATAAAAACTTATAAGCAACCTTATTACCTGAAACCACTTATTTCACAAGAAAATCTACATACATACATAACCTCACGCCTGTATTCCCCGAAGGGGTAGGCAGAGGTGCATTTCTGCACCCACATTTCGCCAGTTATGTATCAGTCCCCCGTAATAGGGGGCGAACATATTGACGTTTTTCGGGCACAATGCCAGACTCCGTGCTGCTACTGAGAATTTCCAAATGGAAAAACCCAATAACACTTTGCCCGACCCGGGAATCGAACCCAGGACCTCTAGATCGCACGGCACATGCCTGTTCCGCGAGACTAAGAGGCATTCCGCAGTAAGTAAGAAAATCTATGTTTAAAGTAACCTGCCTATACTCGTAATTGACATTACAACTGTAACAAACAGTTTACATTTGGCGTGCGTCCTATATTGCGCTGTTAGTACGCACTTAGGCGTCGTGTACCGAATGTTAACGCCAATGTAATGCATATTGAGGCAATATGGCCCTAATAACCACTATTCCAGTAAAATTTATGATAATTAATGCATTGTACTGATAATAAGTATTAATTTGTCTTCCCAGTGGGAAGGGGGCTTTAGAATCCCACTACGGCATCCTCTGCCTTCGTAAGAAGCGACTGACGAATTGGTATTTTGGTCGGTAAGTCGCCTTAGGGATTTTGTCTTAGGGAGCCTTCCAAGCGCAGGCGTGACGTCACCACACGCCGGGCTGGTAGTGGGATACGCTTCCAGCTCCTCTCCCCCAGCGCTATAATAGGAGCGCGGTAATAGGAGCTATATAATCAGTTTTCCCCTGGATGAAAAAGGTGACATGCATGTGATTTTAAAAAAATACATTTTAGTGGTCCTACCCTGTTTCAAATAGTCTGCTGTAAACTCAAAGCAAGATATTCATTTCAGTTGCCTTCCCTGAATTTCGCCGCACAGAGACCACGGGCTAATATCAAAAAAATCACTATGGTATAAAACAAGAACACTTTCTTGAACAGAAGATCAAACCCAGAAAGTCCAATTCGCAAGCCCCATACTTATACAGTAGGGACCAACGATTAGTCCTTTTTTATTTAATAAATTTAATTATCTCGTAATCACTCTGGTCCCACTCTCCAATTTCAATACATTTAAAAATTCAGTCATTTGGTAGTGTTACCTGGATTTTTTTCCCGAGAGTTTTGAAATGGGTAGATTTATATATTTTGATGTATTTTTCGAATTTCTCCTTTGCCACCTCGTATCTTTGCCGCTGGCACCGCCATATTGGAAAAATGGCGTCTAAAAGCAGTTTTTTTACATTATCAGCTTTTTAACTCGTTTGACGATAAAAACATTTCTTTACAAAATTAAACTAATAAAAATTTGCTACAATTTATATTCTAGCAATATTTTTCGTAAAATTATTAGTTTCGTCGTACGAGCTGCATAAAGATGTTAAAATTATAGGTAAAGGCTTAATATATTATGTAATTACACATGGGCTAGCTTGGACATCAAACTTCTACAGCTCCTGTCGCTAAAACAAAGAACTTTGTAACTAAAATCATATTTTAAATGAATATTTGAAAAGTGCAAGTATTCATATACATGGACTTAAACTTGAGAAAGTTTAAGATAACGCGACTTTGAATGTTGTTCAGCAAAGTACCGCGATATATTGTGTAATGTGTATGTTATCGTACTTAGGTCGGGGGGTCATTTATCCATACGCTTGTCTTTGACTGCCTCAGGTTTGTACATAACTGTGCCATGTAATCTATTCAAAGGTCAGATAAAATGTTATTGTTTTTTTCAGGAAATTCTCAATAGCAGCACGGAGTCTGGAATTGTGATTGAAAAACAAGCAAAAAATAAAACAACAATAGACTCGTGTCTTATTTCAAGGGACGAAAACAAAAATTAGCAAAATGTGGGTGCGGAAATGCACCTTTTCCTTTGAAAACTTGCGTAATTAAAAGTAGGTACTCAACATGAATATCTGAATATAATTTTGGAAGCCACAGTATACCTACCTGAGTGATGGACTAAGACTGCATGGGCTAAGGCTAATAAAGGCGGGCCGTGCCCAGCAGTAGGAAATAGGCCAAGAGACTAGGAAAGCATAAGTATTTTGCTCACCAATTGCCAAATTGTGTAATAAAATTTTCCATTGCGCATATTGTATTTAAAAAAGGCAAATGTCACACATTTCGACCAGTAATCAATCAAAAATTCACAATCGCTTGACGATTTCATTTATCAATGTGCGGTTGGTGTGAATATTTGTTCCGGATTGCTCGTTCATAATTATAAAACCGTAAAAACATTATTTGTTCTGTAAAACCCGTGTTGGTTTAACATATTCTATGAATATTTAAAGCCTCATTTAAAATTCTTCATTTTCAAAGAATTAATATTGTTTTAGGTATGGAACGTAGAACATAATAGAAGCAGAACCAACCATAATTTATGTTGAATAATAATATAATTAGCGTTAAATGAAATGTCGATTTCATGGATTGCACAGCTGATAAGACGTGCAAACTTTTGTAACATTTTACTATACGAGTACATACATAACCTCACGCCAGTATTCCCCGAAGGTTTAGGGAGAGGTGCATTTCTACATCCACTTTTCGCTAGGTATGTATCAGTCCCATGTGATAGGACCCTATTGCCGTTTTTCGGGCACATTCCGAGACTCCGTGCTGCTACTGAGAATTTCCTTATGGAAAAACCCATTAAAACTGCTCGACACGGATCGAACCCGGGACCTCTAGATCGCACGATACATATTTGTGCCGCGAGACCAGGAGGCAGTGAATTTACTATACTACCCATTTTTATACTACAGCATGACACTTGTTGCTAGACCTAATTGTTACTATAACTATAACAAATATTCGTCGATCATACAGGTACATATAGGAATTTTTAAGTTACCTCTTTTCATTCTAACGTTTCCACAGTAGAATTCAATACTACTTGGCAATTCATAATCAGCATTTTTGGGACAATACATTTCTTATAAATATCTATTTTTGCATTGATAAAATTTTATAAATTAAACTTTGCATTGATATAATTTACAACACTGTTTTATCTTCAAATACTCTTTGGGGGTTTGGGACCATGGTACTATTGCGGCCCTGTCTTCAACGTCTTCAAATAGCCGTTACTAGAGTAAAGCATTTGGATTTTCATTTAACATATATTATGCGTTTTCATATAAATAAATTTAACGATTTGATAAATATCTACGAGTTTATTGCCTTACACGGTTTTCTATATTCAAAGATGCGAATGCACACATGCGCAGCGCCTAGTATAATTCAATAGCAATATACATGTACGCATAATTGCGCGTTAACTAATAAAGGTTCTTGTTGTTACGGTCGATAATCTCATAGTGCTCTGTCATTGTTAATTAAGTTAAAATAAATAGTTCTTTACAGTTTAGAGTCTTAATCTTTTATTATTTCATCATATTCGTTCAACTCCGGCAGAGCAAATTTTAAAGATTGGTCGACATATAAGAAAGTATTATGCTCCATCATTGACTGGAAATATAGGTTTGGCTGTCACTAGTCGAATTTTTTTTTAACAAAATAAAAACCACCTTCAAAAAAAACTATTCCAAAACAAATTAAAATGCACTAAAAAGTTAAAAAATAATTGCGTATTCTTTTATAACTTAATAATCATCTTACTATTTCTCTTCATCAATATATACCTAGGTACGATCATAGATTAGACTAGACTACTTAAAAGTCAATCAAATTATTACGACAATATAATGTACTTACTTAGTTTTAATTATTGTTATTCTTGGAGGCGGTGTCAGCCAAGGTAGGATTCTCGTATTATTATTCATCATCATCATCAGCCCATATTAGGGATGACACGATACCATTAAGGTATCGATACTTCTACTCGATACCGTATCGGTCGTCAAGTATCGATACTTACTTGTATCGAATCGTTTTTGGAAAATTTAGAATAAAAATCTTAAAATGTATTTGTATTTTTTATTAATAAGTACAAAATAATAGGATTTTCAGCCCCGTGGCGCAGTTGGCTAGACACCAGCTTGCAAAACGAGAGGCCGCGGGTTCGATCCCTGCACCGAGACAAATGTTTGTGTGATCCACAAATATTTGATTCGGGTCTGTGTGTTTGTGAGACCGAAAAGTCTCTCGTAGTCTGATACCCACGACACAGGACTCGTATTTTATTGTTGGGTCAGAACTATGTCTGTGACTGTTGGGTGTATTTATTTATATGAACTTATGAAAAAAAGTCTGTTTTTGCAGTGCTTCCCAAAAATAATAATTTTCCAAATGTTTGCCGGTTAGGCGATTTTTGGAAGCTTTGACTGTTGTGCCTGCTTTGGAAAAGAGCATTTCGCAAGGTACATAGGTACCTACCACGTTCAAATATATGCGTGCTTGTATGCCAATTACACAAATCTAAGCCTAGGATTCGTTCAAAAACTTCAATTTAGGATATTTTTTTATCGATGTTAAAATGAAATACATACATACATACATAAAGTCACGCCTGTATTCCCCGAAGGGGTAGGCAGAGGTGCATTTCTGTACCCACATTTCGCCAAGTATGTATCAGTCCCAAGTAATAGGGGGCGAGCCTATTGCCGTTTTTCGGGCACATTTCCAGAATCCGTGCTGTTACCGAGAATTTCCTAATGGAAAAACCCAATAACACTGCCCGACCCGGGAATCGAACCCAGGACCTCTAGATTGCACGGCACATACTTGTACCGCAAGACCACGAGGCAAATAGTGACATTGGTATACTGATTACTGATATGAGTACTTTTGACCGATACCTACTCGATACTTCATTTCAAAGTATCGATACTAAAAGTACTTGCTATCGGAGAAAAGTATCGAGTATGTAATTGTATTTACTCGTATCGTTTCATCCCTAGCCCATATACGTCCCACTGCTGGGCACGGGCCTCCTCTACAACTGTGATGCTTGGTATGTATATTGTAGTAGTTCCTTAGCTGACACCGCCTCCAAAAATAACAATAATTAAAACTACATTATATTGTCGTAAGAATTTGATTGACTTTTAAGTAGTCTAGTCTAATCTATGATCGTACCTAGGTAGGTATATATTGATGAAGAGAAATAGTAAGTTGATTATTAAGTTATAAAAGAATACGCAATAATTTTTTTACTTTTTAGTGCATTTTAATTTTTTGGAATAGTTTTTTTAGAAGGCGGTTTTTGTTTTGTTAAATTTTTTGTTTTATTTTTTAATTTTTAGTGAAGCCACACCCGGGATCGATCCTGCAACCTCATGCGTTGCAAATCGGTTACTTTGCTACTCCGCTACTATGAGTCTATTATAAGGTTATAAAACTCATCAACAATACGCAAATGTTTCTACCACACACTCGGCTACCACCGCTTCACACATTTAATACACCTTAAGTAATGCAATTAGATTGCTTGCTTCATGTTGCAATGCAGCAACAAACGTAAGCGCATTACAAGTTGATTCAAGACAGTTAGAAATTCTGCCACTATATTTGACATTATATTATTCTGACATTATATTTGACTACGACAATTACTTGACCATAAAGACGTTACGGTAGATGACTCAAATATCTGGATAGCCTATAAAGATTCGGCCGAGTATCGTTACTTTTCTCCTAAGAATTGAAGAGTTCCGTGACTTTGTCATGGATCCCATAATTAGAACCTAACCAAACTCTCATGCAATTACCCTAGAAGTACTTCCTAACCAATAAAAAAAAGGATTCATCAAAATCGGTTGGCATGATATTAAGTTATTCGTCGATTTGTCACGCATTTTGGTGAAAATTTAAGATTTTTGTGATTTTCTAATGGAAGCTATTATCACAACTGGACCAAATTTAAATGGGACCAATCTGGAAGCACCAGCTTTCAATTAAAAAAAGAACCATCAAAATCGGTCCACACAGTCAAAAGTTCTGAGGTAACAAACATAAAAAAAAAATACAGACGACTTCATAACCTCCTCCTTTTTTTTAAGTCGGTTAAAAATTATGCCGACTTTTCCGAATCTGAATATTCAGAGGATTGTAGGGGAAGTTGACTTTAAAAGATGAAGATTCCATAAACACGGTTACTATTGTGGTTGTTATAAATATTCTACACAGTACATATTACACTACAAATAATTCATCATAACTTTTTCTTTAACATTAGCCAATTGAGGGTAGTTTGATATTTCACGACTGTCATTTTGTTATCGCCATAGTCTCGTGTGTATTCCGACGCGTTTGTGCAACTTTTGGAATTATTTGTATATCTAAGATAATATAGTGCATTATGTGCGTGTTTGTGTGTGACATACAACCAGCTAAGCGACTAGGTGATATTAAGTGGATAATCTGGTGTATATTGTGTATGCGTGTCTGTGTGTGTCTTAGAAAATCAAAGTGTTAACAAGGCTCGTGATTGTGTGTGCAGTGCTGTGAAAATGCAGTATGAAGTTACGAGAAACGTCCATCTTACGTCACTGTAGATCTTTCAGCGTGCTTTGATGTTTCATTGTGTAAAGGGCCAATGTGTTAGTGACGGACAACTGCAGTCAACGCCGACCAACCATGCAGCGTCGGGAATGTTGCTACGGTGAGTTCGCATGCCTTATTTTGCTTTTGGATAGATTTTTTTCGTATTAATTTTTGTATGTTTATTTTGAATTCTTTAAGAACGTCCAGCATAGGACACATATTTTTAAGCAAAGCTCTTGAAGAAAAACTCAAAGCTCAGATTATGGTACAATTAATTGCGGAAGGAATACGAGTTAAACAAATAAGCAGACAAACATAAATCGATTTAACAGACTGAAATTTTCGAGCAGGACTTTGATGGAGGAAATTAAACAATTATAACTATATAATTAGTTCATTCAGATGTCACAATAAACATTCATAGGCGAATAGCATGCGTTGAAAAAAACTCCCTAGCCTAAGAAATTCCTAAGAACTTTTTAGGTGTGCATGTTTTATCACGATGTTTTCCTTCACCGTTAAAGCAAATGATAATCCATTGTGAATACACACATAACTTCGGAAAGTGAGAGGTGTGTGCCTGGGGTTTGAACCTGCGACCGCCGAAATTCTCGACCGCGCGCGCCTAAACCTCGAGGCCATCACTGCTTTGCTTGTGTTTTTGCGTAAATATACCTAATTTATTGAGTTGTCAGTTGAGTCAGATTCATCTACAATCGCAGTGAATGTAAACAAAGAACAATAGGTAGTCTCGATGGCGCTCTTGTAACCCAGTGTTGCAAATGTGATCTCCGCATTCATGCAAGTATTTATAACAAACACTAGTTTTTGGTCTGTATGTTTTCACACCAAATATTTTTTCATATAGTGATAGCAACGACACCTGACTGTGAGGTTGGAACTAATGGTTTATCATGGAAGTTTTTTGTATTGGAAAAGCCAAGTTATAAGATTGCATTTCATGATGCGCAATCATCATCATCATCAGCCCATATACGTCCCACTGCTGGGCACGGGCCTCCTCTACAACTGAGATGGTTTAGACCTTAGTCCACCACGCTGGCCTAGTGCGAGTTGGCGGACTACACTACTAAGAAATTCCTAAGAACTTTTAAGTGTGCAGGTTTTATCACGATGTTTTCCTTCACCGTTAAAGCAAGTGATAATTCAATTTTCAATTTATTTCAATGCAAAATGAAAATAACAAATCAGAAACATATAAAATATAGGATAAGCGTTGACGCCTGCAAAAGTGTTGTAACTGTGTCGCCTAGACATCAAGCATCCTTCTAGTTCACAATAACAAATATCTAAAACAAAATAGCTAAATATTGAACAAAAATTATAAAATTTATAAGATAATAACATTTAGATACATTATAAAATTAATAAGATAATAACATTTATTATAATTTTCTTAAATACTAATTGAGTGCATGCAAGTGTGTGTGTGTGTGCGTGTGTGTGTGTGTGTGTGTGTGTGAGTGTGTGAATTTATAAAAGTTTAGAAATTTTTTAGTATATATTAGGTCTTCTGTTTCTTCATAGCTTAATGGCTGGAGCCATTCGACGCATTTATTTTTACATTTATATGGTACTAATGGATAAATATTCAGTATACTATTAATCTTGTTGTACAGTTTGGGACTTATATATGTGTAGTGTTGACTTGCGATTTTTGTTCGGCGATATTCGATTTTACAAATCCGGCCAGATCTACGATGGTTCGCCATAAACTTAGGATCAAAGCCAATTTGTGAGTGTTCATTGTGAATACACACATAACTTCGAAAAGTCAGAGGTATGTGCCTGGGGTTTGAACCTGCGACCGCCGAAATTCTCAATCGCGCGCCTAAACCTCGAGGCCATCACTGCTTCGCAATACGGTCCAAGTAAAGTGTGGACTGGCATAAAATAACTACGGTCTCTCTTTTCTCCAATCATAACAATTGCTGATGGATAAACGCAGGTTGATTCCAAAACAAGACTCATTTTAATTTGTCACTATGGCGGTTGCTACACCTAAATCATTTATTTAAATAAATACACCCAACAATCACATACATAGTTCTAAACCCGCACTAGGATACAATTCATAGGTATCAGAAACTAAGACAGACTTTTCGGTCTCATAAACACCTGGGTGTTTCGGGTCTGGACCCGAAACAAATATTTGTGGATCACACAAACATTTGTCTCGGTGCGGAGATCGAACCCGCGGGCTTTCGTTTTGCAAGCTGGTATCTAGCCAACTGCGCCACGGGGCTATCATTTGAACATTTAATTTATAGTATAGCTCTTAAACAAAATAAGCTATTCAAAATTTCCACCAAGAAATTCTTAGAATTCTTAAACATACAAATTATCTTATGATGTGTTTGTGCTGTTTTGTTTACATATATTATGCGTTTTCATATCAATAAATTTAACGATTTGATAAATATCTACGAGTTTATTGCCTTACATGGTTTTCTATATTCAAAGATTTTCGCTCTCAATGTTTTCTTTCCTGTTGGGAGAAACGCAGACATGCGCAGCGCCTAGTATAATTGAATAGCAATATACATGTACGCATAATTGCGCGTTAACTAATAAAGGTTCTTGTTGTTACGGTCGATAATCTCATAGTGCTCTGTCATTGTTAATTAAGTTAAAATAAATAGTTCTTTACAGTTTAGAGTCTTAATCTTTTATTATTTCATCATTTCCTACCATTAGATTGACTCGGTTTTTTTTTCTAATTCGACGGCTTCCATAACGTAGTTAGACACCAGCTCGTGAACTGAGGATTCGATACCAGTAAAGTCAAAATCACCTTTATTCAAATAGATTTACAAGTGCTTTTAAATCATTACTATTAAGTTTTTTTTTAACTATTGCCGCTTCGAAACGTGTTATCGCTGTGGAGAAGAAACGTAGTAAATAGTAAGTATCGGGAAGCATCTCAACAGGCCATTTTCTTTCTCGAGGGTAAAGCTGGTTATGGCTCTTCTTCCCGCCAGCCCTGGGGGACGGGGGCGAGAAGCGTATGTCGGGGTCACCAGCCTTCCAGCCCGGCACGCTGCGATGTCGCGTCCACGCAGATAGTAGTGCCGGGCTGGGTCCCTTACAAAAATCCCTATGCCGGCATACCGACCAAAACTCCCCGGTGGCCATCTTCGCGCCGATCTCATCAGGCCTGCATGAGGGTACCGAGTGACAAGAGGTGGGAGTTTCTCCACTTACCTTTATTTGGACAGCATCGTGCTTGCCATCAGGTACGGAGTTGTCACTTTTTTTTCCAGTATTTATAAAAAAATGTATAAAATAATATTCATAATACGATTGCAGAATCACTTATTGAGGTAAAAAAAATAGAGACTACCTCGTACATACTTGTCTCGCGACACAAGTATGTATAGTCCCGGGTTTCATTCTCAGGTCAGGTAGTGTTATTCATCATCATTATCGGCCCATTTCGGCCCACTGCTGGGCAAGGGCCTCCTCTACCAATGAGAGGGGGCCTCCTCTACCAATGAGAGGGTTTAGGCCTTAGTCTACCACGCTGGCCTAGTGCGGGTTGGCAGACTAACACCTAAATTTTAAGTGTGCAGGTTTCATCACGATGTTTTTCCTTCACCGTTAAAGCAAGTGATAATTCAAAGCCTGGGGTTTGAACCCGCGACCGCCGTTATTCTCGACTGCGCGCCTAAACCTTGAAGCCATCACTGCTTTGGTAGTGGTATTTGGTGTTTCCATCAGGAAATTCTCAGTAGCAACACGGAGTTTAAAAATGTGCCCGAAAAACGTCTTTAGGCTTGCCGCCTATTATGTGGGACTAATACATACCTAGCGAAATGTGGGTGCAGATATGCACCTCTGCCTACCCCTTCGCGGAATACAGACATGTAGTGATGTAGGTATGTATGAATGTGAAGAAATTATTTTTATTATGATGTCCTTCCTGCTGAAGTGGCAGTGGGCAGGTCACATTTGTCGCAGAACCGACAACCGTTGGGGGAAACGGGTTCTGGAGTGGAGACCGCGACTCGGCAAACGTAGTGTAGGGCGCCTGGCTAGGTGGGGTGACGATACTCGCAAGGTGGCTGGCAGCGGTTGGATGAGGAGGGCCGAATATCGAGTCCAGTGGCGTGCCATAGGAGAGGCCTATGTCCAGCACTGGACGTAAGAAAAGCTGCTGATGATGACGATGATGTCCTTCTATAAATGAGTATCATATTGCACCTACTGAGCGCTGTTCTCTATCCGAGCTGATACAAAAGAAAAAAACCTATATTTACCCCAAAGGGCGGCAACACACCGATAATTCCTCTGATATTGTGGGTGTTCACGGGCAGCGTTGACCACTTAACATCAGGTGGCTTACTAGCTTGAAAAAAATATAGCTGCTGCAAACTTTTTAATAACTTCTCACAGAGTCTGTGTTAGCCTGGTCGATGAATACCATATGTACCAAATGCATTATGTTTCCAACAAACATAAAATGAGCGGTCGGGGCTCGTTTTCATTAAAGAGCTGTTAGCAGGTCACTCACACACACTGGGGTCGTTCACTTGAGGATCTGACTTTACGTTTCTCGCGAAGGAGCAGCGAAACAATGTTCTTTTTATGTTTATTTATTTACAGCTATTTCTAGACAACTGGTTAACATGGGTGCAATAATACACCTCTACTTATCTTTTCAAAGATACAAGCGTGAGTGTTGTAAGCACATTTTTTTAGGGGAAATGTATAATTTTACAAAAAATAATTTATGAAGATTTTTTTGAACAAATTTATGGAAAACATTAAATTAAATCATTTTAAAAAGGAGAGTTGCACTGATCTCATGGAAATTTGCGAGCTAAAATCAAGTTACCGTTTTTTAATCTGTATTTTATACCTATAACAAACATATTCCTAGAATATTGTACCCCCATGGGAAAACCACAAAACCCAAAATCCTCTGAGTACATTTCTTACTTAGATGACAGACCTGTCAAATTTAGTCCCAATTTTGTTGTAGGACTTCAGTGCTGGCGCGTGGTCTAGACTACTGTTAAACGAACAATATTTTTTTTAAGTCATTACATAGAACAGTCTTTCATCATCATCATCATCAACGTATATCAATATATGTCCCACTGCTGGACACGGGCCTCCTCTACAACTGAAAGGGTTTAGGCCTTAGTCCACCACGCTGGCCTAGTGCGGGTTGGTGGACAACAGTATTTATTTGCATAAAAAAACAGCTACTGGACCACCTTTATTGACTACTAGCTGACCCGGTGAACTTCGTTCCGCCTAACAGCAGATTTTTAAATATACATTTACAATTCTAATTATTTTTTAGCCTAAGTTACTCCTTATTACATCAGGTATCTGCCAGTGAAAGTCCCGTTAAAATTCATCCACCCGTTTCAGAGATTAGCCGGAACAAACAGACAGACAGACAGACAACATTTTTTAAAAACGTTATTTTGGTATATGTACCGTGTATACATCCATATGCATTTATTAAAAAGCGGTTATTTCGATATTACAAACAGACACTTCAATTTTATTTATTTGTATAGGTATTTGTATAGATGGTCGTAAATTTAATATCTGTACATTTTTTTTATGAAAACCACGCGAAACCATTGTTTCTTACAGAAATATGATTTTTTTTTTTATTCGTACCTATATAGCCTACATATCTTTTTTTATAAACATATATCCAGTTGACTAACGTCCTTGTGGAATTTTCGCTACAGTTTACACAATTGTTTTTACTAATATATAAAATACGTCATAAGTGTACTTACAGTAAACATTGAATGGCATAAATACAGAAAATCTTTCACTTTTCGCATTATTCGAAAGAACAGTTACAGTTAAAAATGTTTTCCCATATGTTTGCGATTTTTTACTTATTCTTATCAAGCATAGCGTGCAGTGAATCGTCAAGAATATTGGCAATATTCCCCGTACCTTCAATAAGCCATCAAGTAGTATTCAGAGCTTTAACTCAGGAACTGGCAAAGCGTGGACATGAACTGGTCATAGTTACGCCAGATCCTGCTTACCCGAAAGGGCAGGAACCAGAAAATGTCAGAGAAATCGAGGTTCACGAAGTTTCCTACAATATCTGGAGCAGACTCTTCAATTTGACATCTTCAGGAGACAAAAACGAACTTGTGCATCAAATGAAAAGTATTCATAAAGTTATGTTCGAAGTGATTAAAGCTGATTTGCATAATGAAGAATTAAGGGAAATTGTGTTTGGAGACCATAATTTCGATTTAATATTATTGGAGTTTTGTTGTATCTCCACTTTGTCACTGACGCATATTTTCAAAGCGCCTGTAATACAAATAACGTCCCTAGGTAATGTATTTCGTAGTGATGAAGTTATAGGTTCAGCAATTCAGCAATTACTGTACCCGTCGTTTAAAAGGCGAAGACTGTACAACCTGACCTTGTTAGAAAAATATCAAGAACTTTACATGAAGAATATGCTTGACGTATATCATGATTCTTTGGAGGATGAGCAAATGATATCATTGAGGCAATATTTTGGACCTAGCTTACCAAGCTACAACGAGTTGAAGAATAACGTAGATATGTTGTTTCTGAATACTCATCCGATATGGGAAGACAATCGTCCCGTTCCGCCAGGAGTAGTGTATATGGGTGGACTTCCCAAAAAACCTGTAAGAAGACTTCCAGATGTAAGTATAATATAATTTATTTACTAGCAGTTGCTCGCAACTCCTTATCACTAAAGTTTCTACAAAATTATTATTTTTTCCTTGATAAATGGACGCACCTCCGTACGTCGCTTGGGACTCCTAAAATCTTCAGTATCGTTCAAGCTTTACTGCAGCATGTAGCTAAATGGGAGGTACCTTTGCTGACACAATTTAATATGTTTATTATTATTTTCTTCTTTTTTGTAATATCATTTGTTATTGCAAATTCTGCTAGCAACATCTTCTTTCTATAATATGAACATCGTATCGTATTGGTATCTAATATTCAGAACTATGCATTAAAAATGAATGTTGACTTCCAAGAATCGATAATGATTTTCTCTCAACAATCGACATAATTGTGCCTATTTTGAATCGTTACAATTGCTTTGAAATAAAGTTTATATTTATTTTATATCTTAAATTACAGTTCTTTTAATGATTATATAAAATATGTTTTAAATATTTGAAAATTTCAGGACTGGCAGTTTTTTTTGGATTCTTCAAGGAATGGTATTATCTACTTTAGCTTTGGTACTAATATGAAACCATCTATGATGTCACCGGAGAAGATACAAATGTTTATGAACGTATTCTCTAAATTACCTTATGAAGTTATTTGGAAATGGGATAAAGATGAGCTAATTGGACGACCTGAAAATATAAGGATATCAAAATGGCTGCCGCAATCGGATTTACTTCGTAAGTTTTATATATTCAACTGATTTATAAAATATTAGCTATTTTGAATTACTAGCTCATTCCACGGGAACAGTGCACTTTGGCGTAATAAAAAATACCTTAGATCTTTTACCAAGGCTTTGTCTATCTCCATACAAAAAATCGTTCATTTCGGCTCGCCGGTTTAGGCGTGAAAGCGTAACACATACACAGATAGACAGACAGACAGACCGACAGATAGAGTAACTTTCGTGTTTATAATATTATTATAGATTGTAGCAAAATAATATTGATGCCATAAAGGCACATGGCAGTCTAAAAATATACTTCTTTGTCATCATTAAAAAATAGTTTTTACATACAAATAATTGATTACAATAAATATTTAACATTAATAATTTAATAATGACTGCCTCTTGGTCTCGCGATACAAGTATGTGCCGTGCGATCTAGAGGTCTTGGGTTAGATTCCCGGGTCGGGCAAAGTGTTATTGGGTTTTCCATTAAGAAATTCTCGGTTACAGCACGGAGTCTGTGTGTATGTATGTAATTTAATAATATTTAGAATTATTGACAGCCCCGTGGCGCAGTTGGCTAGACACCAGCTTGCGAAACGAGAGGCTGCGGGTTCGATCCCCGCACCGAGACGAATGTTTGTGTGATCCACAAATATTTGTTTCGGGTCTGGGTGTTTGTGAGACCGAAAAGTCTCTCGTAGTTTCTGATACCCACGACACAGGACTTGTATCCTAGGGGTCAGAACTATGTATGTGACTGTTGGGTGTATTTATTTATTTATTTATAAAACTGTTAAAGGTTTAAGACTCCTGGAACGTCTTGTTTTCTAATAACACATTTGAGCAGCGAGATATTAGTAAACAACACATGCAAGCCCGTCGATTGATACCTATACTTATTTAGGCTATATTTATTTACTATTTTTAAAATGCAACCAAACTATTTTAAACTGCATAAAAATCCCTGTTGCAATTATAGGACATCCAAAAATTAAATTATTCATAACCCAAGGAGGATTGCAATCAATTGATGAAGCTATAGTAGCCGGGGTACCAATGATTGGCATACCATTTTTTGCTGACCAGTGGTACAACACCGAAAAAATGGCTCATCATAATATTGGGCTGCAATTGGACATGCCGACACTAACCGAAGCAAAACTGATGAATGCTATACAGACAATTGTTCGAGATAACAGGTAAACTATTCAGGTATTCAAACATTAGACTTGAGATGATGAGAGATTAAACTAATTTGCGCTCCTTCTAGACTTATCGATATTTGAAGCAGATCACATTTAAACGAACTTTGATTAACGCAAATAGTAATGATTATGACATCATAATCAGCCCCGCATTCAGTTTTACCCAGCAGGTTATTGCTCGCCTTTGAGTCTGAATAATTAAGCGTCAAAATACTATTTATATTGCAGAAATTTTAAACAGTTTCAATAATTAAAAAAGTGTATGACTGAAGTAAAACTTAAAAATACGCCCAACAGTCACATACATAGTTCTTAGTTTACACAACATATTACATTTCTGAACGCACTCATAAATATTTGAAAACTAATAAATATGTATCCCTTTTTATTACTGTCACTATTCTACATTTTTTTAAATCTGAAACATATTAAAACCTTTCTGATCTATTTAACACTTACATTTAACATAGGCAGCTTCAATCTGTGAATTATATTGGTGCACATAGGCAGCTTTGACGTCTTACTTTTGTGTTACAGTGATGCGCGTGCATCTTAAAATTTCACTCGTATAAGTTTTGATAATGCGCCTAAAGAAGTATAACTACAAAAACTAGTAAAACTATTATTTAATTCCAGCTATCGCGACAATGTATCCCGATTTCGTTCGCTGTTGTACGATCGGCCTCAAGAATCACTGAAGCATGCTGTATGGTGGACAGAGTATGTGCTACGTCACGCAGGTGCTAAGCATCTAAGGGCACCGGCTGCTAATATGCCTTGGTCTCAATACGTGGAATTGGATCTTGTAGTTTTATTACTAGCCGTCCTGATTTTAGTAGGATTATTCGTATGTTTTGTAGTTATTAAGATGTGGGGTTATATTGCTAGGAATTATGTAGCCGTAATTAAATTTAAGACAACATAAATCTAAGTTTAATTTTTATATTCATTTGCACTCACTGTTCTGTAGTTTTTATTGTTGTATACTACTTGCCTGCGACTTCGTCTGCGTAGATTACAGGGTTGGGTTCAGTAAGAAAATAAGTTAAAGTCCATCTTACTCCACAGAATCCCATTCATATCCATACCAAAAATCATTTAAATCTTTTTCCAATCTTTGTCCTATTTCTTTACCCTCCGCATTTTTTTATTATAAAAGGTATCCTATGTTACTTCTGATACCTCCAAAAATATGTGTACAAAGTTTCATGACGATCGGTTGAGTAGTTTTTGCTTGAAAGCGTAACAAACATTCTTACATTCACAATTATAATATTAGAAAGAATTGATTCTGTCCTAATTTATTTGCTACTAGCTGTGCCCGCGACTTCGTCCACGCGGAAAATTTATTTTTAATAAGAAAATTTATATTTATAAACTAAAAGTAGCCTAAGTTACTCCTTATTAAATCAGCTATCTGCCAGGAAAGTCCTGTTAAAATTGGTCCACCCGTTTCAGAGATTAGCGGGAACAAACAGACAGAGAGACAGACAAAAATTGTAAAAAAACGTTATTTTGGTATATGTACCGTGTATACATCCATATGCATTGTTAGCTGACCCGGCGAACTTCATTCCGCCTAACAGCTGTTTCTTAATTTTTTTTTATTATTTTTTAGCCTAAGTTATTCCTTATTACATCAGCTATCTGCCAGTGAAAGGCCCGTTAAAATTGGTCCACCTGTTTCTGAGATTAGCCGGAACAAACAGACAGACAGACAGACAAAACAGACACTCCAATTTTATTTATTAGTATAGATATTATTAGTATAGATTAGTATAGATTTTTTTAAATAAGCACGACAACACTAACATCGCACCTAAAGGAAAATAAGTAGGTAAATATTTATTAAACAGTAATGAAATATAAGAAGTGATAGCCCCGAGGCTTAGGCGCGCGGTCGAGAAACTCTGCGGTCGCGGGTTTAAGCCCCATGCACACACCTCTGATTTTTAGACGTTATGTGTTATTCTTAATGAATTAATATTATTTTAACGGTGAAGGAAAACATCGCAAAGAAACCTGAACACCTAAAAAGTTCTTAGGAATTTCTTAGGTGTGTAGTCCGCCAACCCGCACTAGGCCAGCGTGGTGGACTAAGGCCTAAACCTTCTCATTTGTAGAGGAAGCCCGTGTCCAGCAGTGGGACGTATATGTGCTGATGATGATAATGATGACTATATTCTCAATGCGAAGACTCAAAGTATGCCTGAGGAAAATAATCCGCTCTTGTTATATGGTACTTTAAACATAACTAGCTTAGTTATTTGTTTAACTTACATACATACATAACCTCACGCCTATAATCCCCGAAGGGGTAGGCAGAGGTGCATTTCTGCACACACATTTCGCCAAGTATTTATCAGTCCCACGTAATAGGGGGCGATCCTATTGCCGTTTTTTGGGAAAAATTCCAGACTCCGTGCTGTTACCGAGAATTTCCTAATAGAAAAACTCAATAACACTCTGCCCGACCCAGGAATCGAACCCAGGACCTCTAGATCGCACGGCTCGCCCCCTATTAGGTGGGACTGATACATACCTGGCGAAATGTGGGTGCAGAAATTCACCTCTGCCTACCCCTTCGGGGATTACAGGCGTGAGTTTATGTATGTATGTATGTTCATTTCAACCTGTAAAGTGCTATATCATTATACAATGTAATATTTATGCAAAAGCAAGTTGTTATGCAAATGATTATGAAAATTATTCACGCTAGTATTATCATGGCTTACATTATTACTACATAACATCTTCATTGGATACTGTGCCATTGTTCCAACTGACGTATAATATCTTGTTTGTGTTTACTTTCAACGTTTCTTTGATTACCGTGAAGTTATTTTTGTATGTTGTACAACTGTGCAACATTTTTTTTTTATATATAGAAAACATTGTCTTTGTGCTTATTGTATGAGTATTCTCTTACTTAACGTAGGGGTAGAGGTAGGTAGAAATTCTTACACCAATGTTTTGTCAGGTAATATGACCTACTAGGGGCGAGCCTATTCAGACTGATACTGAGATTTTTTTACCATTAAATAAATTATATTAAATAAATACACCCAACAGTCATATACATAGTTCTGATCCCACACTAAGTACAAGTCTTGTGTCGTTAGTATCAGAAACAATAATATAATAATAATAATAAATTTATTTATTAACCTTGAAAAAATTTACACAAAACAGTTTGCAAAAACTCTCCACACTAGGCACTGCCTGTCTCGTGGAGAGTTTTTTTACAGGAGTATCTTAAAGCTAGTAATAACGGTGCTGAATATATAACTACGAGAGACTTTGCGGTCTCACGAACATCCAGACCCGAAACAAGTACTTGTGATTCACACAAACATTTGTCTCGGTGCGGGGATCGAACCCGCGGTCTCTCGTTTCGCGAGCTGGTATCTATCCAACTGCGCCACGGGGCTGTCAAAAATTAAACAAAAACATTTAGTTCAATCTGGAAAACGAACCCGGAATGTCTTAATGAAACGCCAAATACTTTAGCCGTAGACCCAACAACTATTAGATAGTATAGCAGAATTTGAATAAAGATGACTTTATTGTTGATTATGATGTTATGATTATTGTTAATACAATTCCTTAATAATACATAAAATGTTGAAAGAATTTTTTACTCCCGAAGTGGTAGATACATTTCTGCACTCACGTGTTGCTATTTTCTTTTAGCCTCACGTAATAGGCAAGTCTATTGCCATTGTTTGCGCTCACATTCAGACCCTTTTCTGCTATTGAAAATTTCCTAATGGAAAAACCCAATAACATTGCTCGAACCAGTATACGAACCCGGGACCTCTAGATCGCACGACACATACTTGTATCGCGAGACCACGAGGAAATCGGACAAGTTAACTAAGGATATGACACGTAACTTTACTAAAAAGATATACATCTTTTATACACAATATTGTAAAAGTCGTGATGGCCTCGAGGTTTAGCCACGCGGTCGAGAATCTCGACGGCGCGGCCGCGGGTTTAAACCCCAGGCACGCACCTCTGACTTCGTGATAAAACCTGCAATCCTGAAACAGTTTTTAGGAATTTCTTAGACGTGTAGTCCGCCAACCCGCACTAGGCCAGCGTGGTGGACTAAGGCCTAAGACCTCTCAACTGTAGAGGAGGCCCGTGGCCAGCAGTGGGACGTATATGGGCTGATGATGATGATAATGATTGTATATAGGAATGATTTTGACTCATAAAAGAAAGGTCAGTTACCTACTTTGAATATGAACGGAGAAGTTTAGACGCTTGTTACAAACTAAATAATGACGTTACAACTTCAGGTGAAATTTTAAGCCGCTCACAAAGTTCATCCCAAGTGGATTACGACTGCATAGATAAATAAAGACGCAGTTGTTTTAATTTTATTTAACTTTGACAGCCTCCGTAGCGCAGTTGGCTAGACACCAGCTTGTGAAACGAAAGGCCACGGGTTCGATTCCTGCACTAAGGCAAATGTTTATATGATCCACAATTTTTTCGGGTGTTTGTGAGACTGAAAAGTCTCTCGTAGTTTCTGATACAGCCATTCTATCTGCCCAAATATTGGACGCATCCAGATTGGTGTATTTATATATATAGAATTTTCCATAGTTAATGTATGTACTTAGTATGTACTTAGAATTTTCTAATGCGAAAATTCGACAACACTCGGGACTCGAGAACCTAACCCAGGTTTTCTCTTTCGTACTGTAAGGTTTTACAAAAATATACATATTTCTTAGAATTAGAAATAAAAAGAAAACAATATTTTAGTTAGTTTTAAAATGTAATTATTATGGCAACACTGTCATTAGAATAGTGGGGTAGTTGAGAATTAATAAAAAGTCGAGAAAATAATAAGTAGGGCCATTGGCCATTGGGAGGAGGAACAGTAAAGACGTTGGATAAGGACGAGACGGAGTAAGTCAGATGGACACAGTGTAATTGTACATAAAAAGTGTATAATAAACTTAACAAAGTTCAGACGGAGTTTCATTGAATACGCCCAGTTGTAATGGAGTCTTACATCTCAGAAGTGCCGATACCCAACGTAAGTAATAACTAATACTAATTTCTGTTATATTTCTATACTAGCGATGCAATGTTGATGCTAAATATACTACTGGTACCGCCGCAACCGCTATGTCCTTGCATTTTAAATCTGTAATATCTTCGGAAATATTTATTTGAATTACATGCTGTAAGGACCATATTGATTTAAATTAAATGGACAATGTATTTAAGGTACTTAATTGGATAAGGATTAATACTGTATTGCTTAAAATCACTTTGTAAATAAGCCATTTTTCCTGTAAAATGTAAAGGATAAAAAACTGGTTATTGTGGGTTATCCTTAAGAGATAGACATATACCATCGCGGACCTTTTTATTGACCTTTTTAAGGTGTACAATACTGTAGTACATTATTTTGATTTATCTCGTGGGATTCAGCCAACGTTTGCAA
Source organism: Hemaris fuciformis (assembly GCA_907164795.1). NCBI lineage: Eukaryota > Metazoa > Arthropoda > Insecta > Lepidoptera > Sphingidae > Hemaris > Hemaris fuciformis. The sequence goes on from OU015454.1 coordinate 7,910,841, forward strand.
TGTTAGCGCAAAAATGTTTATTTACGACATCACATTAGAAACCTCTAAATTTATCTAATGTTTCTCTAAAATATTATGCATGTATTATACATATAAACCTTCCTCTTGAATCACTCTATCTATAAATAAAAAAAAAACTGCTTCAAAATCCATTGCGTACTTTTAAAGATTTAAGTAATAGGGACAGACAGCGACAGCGACTTTGTTTTATAATATGTATGATGATTAGGACTATTGATATTTTTTTATATTTTAAAATATATTGCATCTTGTATGAATTAACAATCAGTTATAGAAATTTTATAAAAATAAAAAAATATACATATACCCTTATCTCACATGTGCTCGTGGGTTCATTTTGTTTGCTTCATGAATGTATATGTAACAAGTTTAGTTGAACAGGTGTATACCTACTAAGCCATAATGTCTTGTTTCGAGTCTTACAGAGCTAACGGTAAAACGAGCAGGATAAAAATGCCTTAACAAAACCGTATGAGCCGCCGAAATGAAGCCGTGCTCGCAGCCGCTGCCGCCAGGACCAGAGCCGAGCAAAACGGCTAGAACCGGAGGGGCAACTAGTCGAAAGGTTGGAACAAGAGCTGCCGCGAAAGTATGAGATTCTTTGAGAATGCGAACTATCTTCGTCAGAGGAGCATCGCGAGGTCGGCGTCTCGTCGCGAACGACTACACGAGGAACGAGAACGCAAGCATCGCACGGATCATAGCAGGTCATGTAATCCCTCTTTTTCCGCTAATGATTTGCTAAGATTATTACAATTCTTGAAGCGTGGTCAAGATTATCAGTCGTTATCACAGAACGCATAATCGATTGAATTTTAAATTTCACAAGAACATTATTTTATATTTTGACCCTATAACTAATAAAAATAACAATTAGATATATTGTTGAAGAAAGTAAATGAATGCGCTTCTGTATATGGTTGAGATACGACTATGTTTCATATATCAGTACAGATATTCCAAGGATTGGCCAAAGCCGCGAGCTAAATTTAATTGGGTTCACGTGGCAAGAGTGGCAGTAAAGGCAATAGCCTAATAAATAAATATATTAGCGCTTTTCTATAGGAATGGCCAATACTCAGAGGATATGATAGACTGAATGAACCTATTAGAATAATTACTATGAGAAACCAGCATTCAATGTGTCTAGGAGTACATGACAGGAAGTATCTTACTCAAGGTATTTCTGTTTAACTGTAAGTAGGGACATCCTTATTTCTGATTCCTAAAAACTCTTGGTAAAATTTGATGCATGCAATACGATCAGGGGGTAGATGTACTCTTGACTCAAATACTGACTGCGTAAATGCCAGTTTTGTGTAGAGTTGTAGATGTTAGGTTAGTCTATGCTAATAGGACAGTCTTTCACGGTACAACCACACGTCATAAGTTTACAAAAAACGCGTGTAGCTTAGTTTTGAATATAGTTACTGAATTGCGTTAGTTACACTTATAGAGTTCTATTAGCGTTAGGTTATTTACTGAATATTACTGACTACTGGCTAGTAAATTGGCGTTTTTTATATTTACTCCGTTAATCAGAGTGTAACAATAACTCCTTGTAACTGTTCATATTTATTGCGAAAGAATTTTGTCTGCCGTGCTGAAAGGATTAATGGAAAATCTCGTTAACGGGAACCTTTGGGAAACGTGAAAATAATGTTACAAGTATTTCTAATGAGGTTTATAGAGAATCGGCTACAGCTCGTGGAAACTCTATTCGTACAGATAAACTAGACTTATTGATGTCTTACACTATTTTAAGTATTACCGCCTCCAAGCTCAGTAAGTTACGGTTTAGTGTAGTACCCGTCACGGAGAATAGAAAGCGTTATACTACGTTTGTTACTTCGTACGGATAATACGAGTTTAAGCGTATGCCGTTTGGGCTAGCAAATTCGCCTGCAGTTTTCCGACATAACATGATGAATGATATTCTTGGCTTGGTACGTTATATTAAGCCTACGTTTCGTCAATATATATTGAAGATTTGTTAATACATGGTCAAACTTTAGTGATGTTAAATACACATTTGAAGATGTGATAATGTTGATCGAAAATGCGTATTATTACTTTATTATACATATTTCGTATTATACATATTATTACAGTTACTTTATTTATGTGTTCAATTTTTATGAAATAAAATTGATTATCTCTGATATGAAGTAAACTGTGGAGGAGTTAAGCCGGGTTGCGCCAAAGTCTAGTATAGTGTAATAGAATTTCCACGTGAATGAAAGAATGCTTTAACAGTGTTTAGCTTTGATAAAGTTTTTAAAATAGACAGTAAATTAATAAGTTGTTAATAAAACAGAATGCACGTACAAATGTCGGTCTTATCACTTTAAGCGATCTTTTCCAGACAACCATAAGGTGAACATAGCAGAATTTTTGTTGGTGCATAAATAATTTTGTATATACATAAATACAATACAATAAATAATAAGTTCTAAATAATAGTATTTGAAAATTATAGTTGAAATACAAGAAATAATAATACGCAATAAGCAGCAATATATATTACGTTAAAGATAAATGTTTATTTAAAAAATAAAAAAAAATATATATGAAAGAAAAAGGCACGCTTTATATAAATTGGCAATGCATTCCAAAGTCTTACAGCTGGTATAGAAAAAGAATTATATATCATAGAAGGAAGAGGAATGGATAGGAGTCCTTATTTGTTAGGAGTTAGTAGAACGCAGAGACCGAGTATTAGCGACATACAAAAGAGGATTTTAAATAATAAGGAAGTAAAGTCTTTTAACCGGTAGCATACTCAATAAATTAATTTAGTATACTTGTTGAGAAAATATTTAATGGCGTGCAGAATGTAAGAGACTACCTTCTAAATGTTCATAAGTCCTTTGATTACTCGAATCGCTAAGCGCTATTTGCTCTTATATTATGAATTTTATTGTGACCTACTCTATCGCGTAATCTATTTCCTTAAAGATAACTGAGAATCATGTGAAATAAATATCAGCCGAGATAAGTACCTAGGTATTACTTATGACGTTTGGCTTTTGACACTTAAATTGGGAGAGTTATGTAGGGGTCGCACTATTCTTCCTTCATTCATAATGATACGAGACGAAATTGAATTGCAAGAAATAATTATATCATACGCGATAAGATTGTTCAATAAATGTATTTGGAAAACAATGATTCCATGCGGTGGGTAGTCGCAAATGGCGCGCACTGGCAAATAGAATGTGTCGAGAAGTATTTAGGGCTAGAAAATACTCTTAGGGGTGAATCGTTTTGTTAAGAAATAAATTCCAAAACAAAAAGCAGATTTGCTGTTTCATATATTCCATATTGGTCACCTTCCGTGAAATTAAATCCGTAAGGAAAACTAATTCCTAAAACGGATTAATGCATTGTAAGACATACTTTATACCTTCAGTGGTCTTGGTAGGCTGATTAGTCACAGATATAGTTGTTTTACTTCCCATCTCTTTAGAATATTTTGCCTTAATAAAGGTTGCATGATTTAAATACAGTGGCAATACCACCAAAATCAAATGGACAAGTTGAGTGATACAATGCCAATAAATGATAGTTAAAATAAAAATGTGATTAAGATTGAACCTTTTTGATACCTGTTATTTTAACTAATACCTGATAATTGTAAATGGTTGAAAATCAATTGATATTATGTTGATATGTTTATATGATGATATGATGATATGATGATATAATGATATGATGATATGATGATATGATGATATGATGATATGATGATATGATGATATGATGATATGATGATATAATTATATAATTATATGATGATATAATTGTATAATGATGTGATGATATAATTATATGAATGAGAGATATGCAAACTTAAAAAAAAAAAAAGATTTTGTTGCAGGTCTGGGAGCGAGAATTGAATTGGTTCGCGCCCTGACTAATGAATGATATACAAAATCCTTGAGAAGTGATTGGTTCAAGGCAACAAAACGACAACTGAGAAGTGATTGGTTCAGTTGATGTGAAAAAAGTCCTTGAGAAGTGATTGGTTCAAGGCAACAACATGACAACTGAGAAGTGATTGGTTCAGTTGTTGTGGAAAAGTCCTTGAGAATTGATTGGTTCAAGGCAACAACATGACAACTGAGAAGTGATTGGTTCAGTTGTTGTGGAAAAGTCCTTGAGAAATGATTGGTTCAAGGCAACAACATGACAACCGAGAAGTGATTGATTCGGTTCAATATGACAATAGCAAGCAGCATAGCTACCAAGAATTGATTGGTTTGGTAAGAAGTGATTGGTTCAGGGCAAACTTATGGGCGTTTGAACCATGAATATATATTTGAAAGGTACATAGCGTTCATAGATCTTTTAAAAGTTATAGCTTTAATTTGCAAGGTAATTCCATATTTTGAATGGGGTTTTATTTTTTTAAGATACATTCAAATTTGATTGATTTTATTAAATTACAAAATTAGTTTTTCGGCATTAGTTGACGGCCGTTGTGTAAGGTTATCACTTGATGCGTGTATGAGGACATACACGTCGTCAGGATGGTCGAGTGTAAGGTTTTACAAAAATATACATATTTCTTAGAATTAGAAATAAAAAGAAAACAATATTTTAGTTAGTTTTAAAATGTAATTATTATGGCAACACTGTCATTAGAATAGTGGGGTAGTTGAGAATTAATAAAAAGTCGAGAAAATAATAAGTAGGGCCATTGGCCATTGGGAGGAGGAACAGTAAAGACGTTGGATAAGGACGAGACGGAGTAAGTCAGATGGACACAGTGTAATTGTACATAAAAAGTGTATAATAAACTTAACAAAGTTCAGACGGAGTTTCATTGAATACGCCCAGTTGTAATGGAGTCTTACAGTACCTAGCACGCTTTTGAACCGGGACCAACGTGTCCGTTCATTATCAAGAATTTTTTTTTATTACTTATTTTAATAAAAAAAAAATTCAGTCAACATAAAAGTACCAACCATAAATTTATAAGAGACGATCCTTAAATAATATATTATCATAGTTAACGCAGTCAAAAGAAAACGTAATGTAATATTTATTTGTCTGTGTAAATATGTATTTTGTTAGTGATCTATTTTATATTATTTTCACCAAAACTTAGTATTAGATAATTTACGAGTAAGTATTACTGTATATAGGTATATGCACTGTATTACTGTATGTATATTTTGACAGCCCCGGGTTTCGGGTCTGGGTGTTTGTGAGACCTAAAAGTCTCTCGTAGTTTCTGATACCCACGACACAAGACTTGTAGCTTGGTATGGGTTCAGTGCAATGTATGTGACTGTTGAGTGTATTTATTTAGTTTTTTAAGCATCAGGACTTAAGTAGTCTGTGGTTTTATAAATATAACATTATTTTCCAATGCACTTTCGAAAAACATTGTATGACAATACTCTTCTTCATAGTTATCATAATTGCTAGTGATTTAAGCGAAGGCTGGCTGATCGGGTATATGATCTTGACCTAATACTTAAACTTTGTAACAATCAGGTATATATTCCACTGATCGCGTAACTCGTTCAACACAAACTATCTGAGTTTCGAAGATGTTTTGTCTGCTACTTGAGCTTAGCTTGTTAGGTGTAATTGGTAAGTTCTATTATTTTTAAACCATAATAATTCGTCGTATCAAAGATTCAAGATTTTGATGTTACATTTTACGTACATATATACATAAACTCACGCGTGTATTCCCCGAAGGGGTAGGCAGAATGAATCAGTCCCACGTAATAGGGGGCGAGCCTATTGCCGTTTTTCGGGCACAATTTCAGACTGCTGCTACTGAGAATTTCCTAATGGAAAAACCCAATAACACTTTGCCCGACCCGGGAATCGAACCCAGGACCTCTAGATCGCTCGGCATATACTTGTACAGCGAGACCACGAGGCAGTTTAATTAATCGTAAGATTTCGGCTAAGGCATTATCAACATGATGATCATCATCAATCAATAAACGTCTCACTCAGCACGCGTTTCTAGAACTGCGAGGGCCATAGTCCACCTCGCTGGCCACCTCGTTGACTTAATGTTTCACATAATATCTTGATGGTTTGATTGAAACAAAACATAAAACAAAACTAAATTTGTATGTCGGAGGGTCTTGAGCGTTATTGTTTTTCAAATAGTGACAGTAAAACCTTCTGGAGGTAATTTCAAAAACTTAGTACAGAGATCCGTTCGGTCCGGCGTTCCGAGCGAGAATGAATCATTACGTAGGTAATATTGAAAGGTCATGGAGTCTATATTACGTGGTTGTTATTACATTCTTCGTGATTGTCGTCAATTGTTATTATTATGATACTTAAGGGATTTAATTCGTTGAAATTACATGTTACTATCATCATATATAATGCCGCTCGAAACGGAAGGCGTGTGATTGTTCGATAAGTCTGATTGACATCGGATTGATTGTCATAAAGCATCATAGTCATATTCAACTCATATGCAGACTAAAACGTAATCTGATCACATACAACATTCGATTAGTTTAGATTAACATAACAGTCAATTTAACATCTTTAAATCTAAACAAAAATATTTTATAAAAACTACAATGTAAAAATAATGTAAATTAGGCTTGGGTCGTAGACCCCGCCATCTGCGGGTATAAATATTTTATTTTTATATTTTTAAATGTATTTTTTTTATAAAACTTTATATTTAAAAATGTAAAAAATAAATTAAAATAAATAAAGAGAAATGTAACTTATATTTGTACTAACTGACTATTAAAACCTGACAATAAAGTCAAAGTGAAAATAATGTTTATTCAAATAGACTTAAAAGTGCTTTTGAAACGTCAATTTTAAGTTATTTTAAACTATTCCTTTGGAACGTGTTATCGCTGTGGATAAGAAACGGCAATAAACTCCCTCAGCCACACGAAATTAAATTTTTTTATTAAGATAATATATCACATAAGACCGATGACATTGTAGCATTAATGATTGTTAGTCTCGTGTCAGTTGAAATTTTACCATAAGATTCCCTTTACTTTTGCCTTGCCACTATTAAAAATGATGATATACTTCGTGTTATAGCTTATACAAGTGCAGAATTTAATAATGTCTCAGTGATTGAAGACATAGATATAAAAGAAGCTCCTTACCAAGTTGCTGTACTACTTTCTGGCTACCCACACTGCGGGGGCGCTGTAGTTGGTGACGATATTATATTGACATCAGCTCGTTGTTTTGCGGTCTCGTAAGTATTGTCAATCCAAAGCAATATCATTCATCCATCCATCAGCCAATGGAAGTCCACTGCTGAACATAGGCTTCCCCAATGATTTCCACATTGACCTGTTGGAAGCATCCTGTATCCAGCGACATCCCGCGACCTATACCAGGTTATCTGACAACCTTGTGGGTGGACGCCCTACGCAAGATGTCCTAAGCAATAAATAAAGACTTTGTAATATACTTTTGTATTGATATTGAAAAGTATGACTTAAGTGTTGTTGAATATTCGCCTCGATACCGTCAACAAAATATTAAAGGTAGTGATAATCATCATCATCATCAGCCCAAATACGTCCCACTGCTGGGCACGGGCCTCCTCTACAATTGAGAGGCTTTAGGCTTTAGTCCACCACGCTGGCCTAGTGCGGGTTGGCGGACTACACACCTAAGAAATTCCTAAGAACTTTTAGGTGTGTCGGTTTTATCACGATGTTTTCCTTCACCGTTAGAGCAAGTGGTAATTCATTGTGAATGACATAACTTCGAAAAGTCGGAGGTGTGTGCCTGGGGTTTGAACCTGCGACCGCCGAAATTCTCGACCGCGCGCCTATACCTCGAGGCCATCACTGCTTAATCAGTGATAATAGCGACACGTATATGGGAGTTGCATTCTGAGCTATTGTATCTCTGGTATCGAACATGCCTCGTTTAACTTAAACTAAAAAAAAAACGAACAATGCTACTGTTGATGTGCTTGTATATTTTCAAAAATTTTACAGAGCAACACCAAGTGACTTTAGCATCCGAGCTGGATCGCCATCCACTATAAAAGGAGGGGAAATTTACCAAGTCAAAGACTTTGTTGGACATCCAGGATGGAGCTTCGAAACTGAAGATTATGACGTTGGGATAATTTTTCTCTTCAAGCCACTGTCTTTTAGTGATAATGTCAAGCCAATTAAGATGGCTGATGAGACTGATGAGATTCCTGACGGCGAAGAAACTGTTGTTATCGGTTGGAGGCGTGTAGCTGTGTGTATAAAAGATGGTTTCTTACATTTGGTTTAACATATTTGAGTAATTCATGGGTTCCTTTCTTAATCTTACATCACTTCTTCATTATCTAATTATTTTTTTGGGAAAGTATCATGGAAAAGCTTATATTTATATCCAGTACATGCATACTAAAACCTCACGCCTGTATTCCCCGATGGATTTCTTTACCCACATTTCGCTAGATATCAGTCCCACGTAATAGGGGACGACCTAATTGCCGTTTTTCGGACAAATTTCCATACTCCGTGCTGCTACTGAGAATTTCTTTCTTTCTGAGAATAGATAAATCCAATAACACTTTGCCCGACCCGAATCTAACCCGCGACCTCACGGCGGTCCCACGGCACATACTTAAGCCGCGAGACCACGAGGCAGTCCATTATATCCATTAAAGGGCTGCTTGCTTGTATTGATGATAATTACTATTTCATCTGTAATAAACTCTGATAAATTACTAAAATTTACTATGAGTATACTGCCACGAGAAATTTACAAGACAATGTGGATAATTTTAAGTTCAGCGTCCTGTCATGTGCAAAAACGTTTCAATCTAATTCCAATTCACAGCCAGACAGCGACGAACTAATATTACAACGAGTAAGGATCCCAAAGGTGAACCAACTAGACTGCAAAAAGGCTTACAAGTCTGTGTTATTGATCACTTCAAGGATGATGTGTGCAGGTCTACTTCAAGGAGAGAGGGGCGATTGCCAGGTATTCCTATTATTTATTTATTGATTATGCTTTATATAGGATGTATTCAGACCGTGATCGGAAACTAAGGCAGAAAATAGCTGGGGTCATTACAAACATCGTGACATTAAAAAAAATCCCCACAAAAAATTAAATAAATACGTGTTCACTACAACCATATATCCATTTAATATCTATAATTGTTAGGAAAACGTTTATTTTTTTATTTTTTGTCGAGATTTTTTTAACGCCATTGGGTTTGTAATCACCGTCGCTATTACCTGCCTTAGTTTCCGATCACGGTCTGAATACACGCTGTATACAATATGCACTCGTATAGAGGCGGACTTAATGCCTATGGCATTCTTTAACCGTCGAACTTAGGGTGATGCAGAGATAAAAAAAGGAGGTTCTTAAATAACGTTTTGGTGAAAACAATATAAAATAGACCACTAAAAAAATACATAAATATACCAACATATGTATTTACACAGACAAATAAATATTTCGTTACGTTTTCTTTTGACTGTGTTAACTATGATAATATATTATAAATTATCTTATAAATTTATGTTTGGTACTTTTATGATGACTGAAAATTTTTGTATTTAAATAAATTATAAAAATATTACTTGACTGCCTCGTGGCCTCGCGGTACAAGTATGTGCCGTGCGATCTAGAGGTCCTGGGTTCGATTCCCGGGTCGGGCAAAGTGTTATTGGGTTTTTCCATTAGGAAATTCTCAGTAACAGCTCGGAGTCTGGAAATGTGCCCGAAAAACGGCAATAGGCTCGCCCCCTATTACGTGGGACTGCTACATACCTGGCGAAATGTGGGTGCAGAAATGCACCTCTGCCTACCCCTTCGGGGAATACAGGCGTGAGTTTACGTATGTATGTATAAAAATATTATTCTTGATAATGAATGGACTCGTTAGTCCCGCTTCAAAAGCGTGCAGGGAATGAAAGAGAAGAGCTCGGTTAGATTCCTGAGTCAGGAATAGTGTTATAGAATTTGTGCATTAGAAAATTCTTAGTAATAGCACAGTGTCTGAGCCAAACACGATAATTGACTCTTCGCTATTAGGCAAAATTTAACCATTTGTATCTTCAGAGATGTAATTACAAAATACTTAAATATTTTATTCCAATAATAGAGCAGCAGTGGAGGTTCCTTGGTGTATAACAATACGCTATCTGGAATCGTATCCTGGAACGATGGCTGTGCAAAATCCGGCGCCCCTGGAGTATTTGCCAAAGTAGCAGCGCTTAGGAAGTGGATCGATGATAACATCACATTGCTAAGAAAGAAACCTAGTTTGAAGAAAGGATAGAAAATAACTCTGGTAATTCATAAAATTGCTAATGTCAATGGGACTTTTATTTCATCTATTTATTAATCACTCGGAACTTCAGAATGAGGTTAGCAAATGGAAATTGCCTTTTATGACGTGACTAGCTTTTGCTCGCGACTCCGTCCGCGTAGACTACAGGGTTGGATACTGGGTTGGCCTACGTCATAGAAGCTTTATGCATGCAAAGTCTCAGCCCGATCTGTTTAAAATTGACAAAGTTTCATACAAACTTTCATCCCCTATTTTATCCCCTTGGGGGTAGAATTAATCAAAATCCATTCTTAGCGGATGCCTACGTCATAACATCTAACTGCATGCCAAATTTCAGCCCGATCCGTCCAGTGGTTTGCGCTGTGCGTTGATAAATCACTATGTCTGTCTGTCAGTCAGTCAGTAACCTTTGAGTTGTGGCGTACCTAATATTTAATTTATTTATTAAATATTTTTATTTATTAACATATTTCATATTATGTATATTTATCCACAGTTACACTCACACGCATTACACAACACATATACATTACAATACATTACACTTACAGAACCCAATATATTAAATGTGGAGTACATTGGAGACACTGCATACCACGGGTCGGACGTAAACCTGTTTTGCGTGGCGACAGTGATAAGCGACGGCGCGCATCGCTTCAACTCACGCGCCGGCCGCGTCGGCCGCGCCGACGGACACGGTCAGTCGGTACACCTCTCTCGCTCGCGAAGCCCGTGTCACCTGCTACCTCACCGCCTTATCTTATCCGCGCTTATCAGCTGTTCATTTTGTTCATTTTACCGTACTTTTATCTGTCTCATCTCCTTCTGTAATTTCTACTCTTTTCGTGACTATATTGTGTTGTGTGAACTATATCTTCTTGTGTCGTGTATATACTAAACTAGCTACTCATAGCTAAAGAGTTATATATATTTAGAGTACGCTTATATTTAGAAATGCTTGCGAATATATGTCTCGGTTTCGTGTATTGCACCAAACTGTATATCAAGCGTTGAACAGAATTATGGTTGTCTCAGATTTCCAAATTACATGGTAACACCATGATAATTTTCTTATGGAGAAACATAATTGCGCTTAGCCCAGCTTTGGAACGAAACCTAGAGCCTCTGGATCCAGAGGACGTTGGAACGTGGCAGTTCCAGTAGCGAGTGGGTGACCGCGTCAGTCATTTTTTTTTTAAATCATACTATCATCATCATCATCATCATGATGAAACGGGAAAACGGGCTCTGGAGTGGAGACCGCGACTCGGCAAACGTAGTGTAGGGCGCCCTCTGGCTAGGTGGGGTGACGATATTCGCAAGGTGGCTGGCAGCGGTTGGATGAGGAGGGCCGAAGATCGAGCCCAGTGGCGTGCCATAGGAAAGGCCTATGTCCAGCAGTGGACGTAATAAAGGCTGCTGATGAATCATACTATACAGGGTGTAAATAGACCGTGATCGAAAACTAAGACAGCTATGGTGATTTCAAACACATTGACGCTACAAAAAAATCCGAAAAAATAACTTTTTCAAACCACCATCAACATCAACCAATATACGTCCCACGGGCCTCCTCCACAACTGAGAGGGTTTAGTCCACCACGCTGGCCTAGTGCGGCTTAGCGGACTACACACCTAAGAAATTCCTAAGAACTTTGAGGTGTGCGGGTTTCATCACGATGTTTTCCTTCACCGTTAAAGAACGTGATAATTCATTGAGAAATCTGTTAAAAATATATGAACAAAAACCCCTGCCGAATCTTAAGAGCAAAAATAATTCAGACTTCTTTTGCCGCGACTTGTGTGTGTGGCGTTCTCTCTGTCATATAATCTTGACACGTGTAATGTACTCCGTAGTTTTCTTTTGTTTTAATTGATACAGTTTGTTTAAATAATTTGTTTCTTTATTTATTTCATCAAAATCACACATAACTTCGAAAAGTCAGAGGTGTGTGCCTGAGGTTTGAACCCGTGACCGTCGAGATTCTCACCGCGTGCTTAATCTCGGGGCCATCACGACTTTCAAATCAGCATCTGGTATTGTTACACCATCTCATCATTACATATGTATTGGAGCGTGATCGAAAAGTAGTAAAGATAGTAGACATGGTGATTGGGAGAACGTCATATTTTGTTTTCGGGATTTTTTTATGGTTTGATATCACCGTAACTATTACCTGTCTTAGTTATGGATCACGGTCTGTTTCGTCGTCATCAGCCCAAATACGTCCCACTGCTGGGCACGAATCGCCTCTACAACTGAGAGGGTTTAGGCCTTAGTCCACCACGCTGGCCTAGCGCGGGTTGGCCGACTACACACCTAAGAAATTCATAATAACTTTTAGGTGTGCAGGTTTTATCACGATGTTTTCCTTCACCGTTAAAGCAAGTGATAATTCATTGTGAATACACAGATAACTTCGAAAAGTCATGTACTTCTGTACATATAGCATAATATTATATGTGTGATAATGCACACACATAGATGAGAAAATGGAGGTTTTAAAAGCAGTACGTGACCTAAAGCTATTCTATACTTAGTAAGTTATCGCACGAACTTATTAAGTTTGCAACACAGATAAGGACTCCAAACTTAATTTAGAAGTTGTAAAAAGCACGTATTACTTTAAAAGCATAAAAACACTTACGTCACTAGAAGCTATTGCGATTGTAATAAATGCTTTTGCAGATCCAAAGAAAACTAATTTTAGATAGCTGACTTCGGTTTCAAATGTTCTCTATGTGACGGTTCAAGATGTATGTCAGTTTCAAATGTTTTGTTCTTTGTCGTTAAAATTAATATTTCTTTTATTACTACGTCATTTATGCCTGTCATTTTCTGAAATATTTATTTAATTCTTTTAATTGACTGCCTCGTGGCATCGGGGCACAAGTATGTGCCGTGCATCTAGAGGTCCCGGGATCGATTCCCAGGTCGGTTAAATTGCTATTAGGTTTTTGCATTACTAAATTCTCAGTAGTGGACGGAATCTGGATTATGTGCCCGATAAACGGCAGTAGGCTCGCTTTCTATAACATGGGACTAATCCATACGTGGCGTGAGGTTATATTAAAAGACGTATATATACGTATTTTGTTTTTGTCTCGTTTTATTTCATCTCATATATTAGATGGATTAAATAATAAATAAATAATCTTGGAGCCCATTGCTATATCCCAGAAATTCGGCTTTTCTGTGAGTATATTGAATAGTGTCATTGATTCTGGGAATTAAGTAACCGATACTGTAAGTAAGTGTAAGTACCTACTGTAGGCTCGCCTCCTGTTGAGTGAAACTATTAAACTAATTAAGCAAGGTAGCAGAAATCCGCTTTTATCTACAGTTGTGGGAGGACTGCCTCGTGGTCTCGCGGTACAAGTATGTGCCGTGCGATCTAGAGGTACTGGGTTCGATTCCCGGGTCGGGCAAAGTGTTATTGGGTTTTTCCATTAGGAAATTCTCAGTAACAGCACGTAGTTTGGAAATGTGCCCGAAAAACGGCAATAGGCTCGCCCCCTATTACGTGGAACTGATACATACCTGGCGAAATGTGGGTGCAGAAATGCACCTCTGCCTCTGCTTCGGGGAATACAGGTGTGAGTTTATGTATGTATGTTGTGGGAGCATGTAGATTTTTGTTGTCATTATAAAATTTGACCGATTTATTCATTGTACTTTTGTAAAAGATAGCCTCGGGATAAATACAAAATACTTAATAAGAATTGCTGATAGGTATACCTATATGGTATAAAAATATTTTTATATTCGCATGGCAGATTGAGGCACTCTAAATGGTAATCACATCAATCAAGAATCGCCATCCATCGTTAAACAATTATGCTGAATTATTTACCTTATCTATGTTGTTCTTTTACATGCCATGAATCAACATTAGAAAAGGGTAAAATATATTTTTTGACACAATTAAATATTTGCTATCTTAAGGAATAATATTTTTTCGAATTCAGAAATGTCAGAAATGCAATCTCACATTGCGCTTAACAACATTGTATAAGCAATATTATAAGTTTGAGTAATAACTACTGGCTCCACTACCGTTAATGTTTGATGACATTCAAACTTTGCAAATCAAATTAAAGAACGAAAAAGTCTTTAGGAGTCGAAAGCAACCTTTGTATAAATTTGCTAAATGAGATTAGGTAAAACCAGATTTATATTGGATTTTGTAAACGTCATATTCTTAGAATGTAATTATACACACATATAAAGCAGTGATGGCCTCGAGGTTTAGGCGCGCGGTCGAGAATTTCGACGGTCGCGGGTTCAAACCCCAGGCACACACCTCTGACTTTTTGAAGTTATGTGTGTATTCACAATGAATTATCACGTACTTTAACAGTGAAGGAAAACAGCGTGATGCAACCTGCACACCTAAAAAGTTCTTAGGAATTTCTTAGGTGTGTAGTCCGCCAACCCGCACTAGGCCAGCGTGGTGGACTAAGGCCTAAACCCTCTCAATGGTAGAGGAGGCCCGTGCCCAGCAGTGGGATGTATATGGGCTGATGATGATGATGATGATGATTAAGTAAAACCAGATTTATATTGGATTTTGTAAACGCCATATTCTTAGAAAGTAATTATACACACATATAAATATAAACACTCACTGTATCTCTGAAGAGGTACCCAAAGGTCCATTCCTGCACCCACATTTCGTAAATTGCATTTTTGTGCTTCTTGCCGAATTTTGAACTCCGTGCTACTGGAAATTTGCCAATAGAAAATCTATTAACACTTTGCCTGACCCGGGAATCGAAGACAGGACCTTTATATTATACGGCACATACTTATGCTGCGAGACCACGAGCCACTAATGTTTGTTCCTTCTAAAATAACGCGATCATTCTCGATGCTTTATCTGTTTTGTTCTTATAGTAAGTATGCAGTGATCTCATATATAGACTAAATTTCAAGATAGATTGAAAATGCTCATGTTTCTTCCCCTCCTTTCATTGCCTTATCAACTTTTATATCCAGTGGCGGTACTTCCATAGAAGCCCAAAATCCCAGTTTTCCTTACAAAATTACGAATAATAATGCTGAAGCTATAGATTTATCTATATAAAGAAAAGGAATTTGATATATAAATGAGAATATCCTGACCCCACAGAAAACAATTATAAACTAGAGATTACACTATTAACGTGTAACGCTTTAGAACTTCTATGGAAGTACTGTCACTGGTTATATAACTAGATAAATAAAAATTCTATATAACTAAATCAATTTATTTCTCGCCAAAGTCATCGTACAAATCCTCAAGCGGTCCTCAGGATATGCTTCAGTTTCAAGAGCGCCATATTCTCCTCGATCCAGTTCCTCAAAGCTGACACCTTGGTGTAGACGCCAGGGTAGTCTGGCCTGGCACAGCCCAAGCCCCAGGACACGATGCCGGCTAGCCTGTCGTTGTAGACTAGGGGACCGCCGCTGTCGCCCTGGTGAAAAAGAAGTGAAAAATTAAGAAATGAAATTAAGTCTTTCAAAAATCTATGCTGATATTATAAAGCTGAAGTTTGTTTGGTCCATTTATCGCGGATGGTTATAGGCTGTGTGGCTGGCCGCTGGCTGCTGGCTATAGGCGGCTACGACCATTAGAAGCCAAGCATCAATAAATAATGTGGTTATAACGGGGAAAAATATTTGAAGTCCAAAAGTTTTGCATAAGAAGTTGCGGGCAACTGCTAGAGTTTATGAGTATATTTATGTTTGTCCACGTAGCTGCCTTTTGATGATGTGAAGCCAATTAAAATGGCAGATATTGATGATGAAAGTCTTGACGGCAATGATGCTACAGTAAGTGATCAACCAAAGAAAATGAATATTACATCGACATTTTTGCTGTGTGTTTGTTGTGTTTTTTTAAGTTCTGTGTAATAAGGAGCCTATTGCCGCTTTTCGGAACAATTTCTTACTTGAGTTAAAAATTACCAAATCACAATAATAGTTAATCCAACTCAAGACTTTGATCGCACCATTTACATTTACATATACCCCGCGACTAACCATGCACATATAAATATATATACTCGTATATCTTTACTTAAGATAGAAACACATTAACTGACAAACTTAGTAGTTGAACTCTCAGGTGCGCAGTTCAACTGTCTGATATCAATTAGAGAAGCCATCTGCACAGATAGCTTCGAATAGTAAATATATTCCAAATGTTGCTGTTAGAGACACAGTAACGTCACCTCCAATAAACAGCAAGCGAGCTAGAGACATATCATGTGACTGCACATCTTTGAATATTAAGTTATATAAGTATTCGCTTCACTTCAGCATGGATTTTGTCAATTAAATAACTTTCTAGTATTCCATCTCTCTTGGTAACGAAACCAGTGCAGCGAATTAGGATTGAATAGGCAATAATCATCATCATCATCATCATCATCATCATCATCATCAGCCCATATACGTCCCACTGCTGGGCACGGGCCTCCTCTACAACTGAGACCTAAAAAGTTCTTAGGAATTTCTTAGGTGTGTAGTCCGCCAACCCGCACTAGGCCAGCGTGGTGGACTAAGGCCTAAACCCTCTCAGGCAATAATATGGAATCGAAAATCATTTGCCCGTATACATCCCACTGGTGAGTCTGAGCCTCCTCTACAAATGAGAGTGGTTAGGCTAGTGGTAAGTCCACCACGCAAGCCCAGTTGGCGGAAGAAACACCTGAGAAATTCATAAGAATTTTTAAGGTGTGAAGGTTTCCTCACGATGTTTTCCTACACCGTTGTAGTACCTGATAATATATTGTGAACACCAACAATTATATTTATAATATTTGTTATATTTTCCATCATTTTGAAAGATCATCATCATCACTTTGAAAGATTTTTAGATTTCTTATTGAGTTTGCAGTGGATAACAATTTTCTTTTACCTGGCATGCATCCTTTCCTCCTTTAGGGACACCAGCACACAACATTCTCGGAGTAATCTTGTAGAGAGGTTTGTAAGCCTCATCGCACACATTCTCATTTACTTTAGGAACCACCACTCTCTGCAGGACTGATGGCATGCCACCGCCTTCCTGTGAACGTAATGTTGCCTTTGAGCTATACCGTAAAGAGATCTACTTTTATAGAAAAAATATTTCATAAAAGTATTATTAAAGTATAACAAAAAATCCAATTTGAAAATTCATACTAAGTATACATTAAATTATATTTTTAACTGAATTAGTAAAGTAAATTAACAAATTATTATTTATTGAGTGTCAATAAAAAAAAAAATATTGACTTGCAAATTAGATTGGTTATTAAAATCATTAATTTTATAATTACGAGAACAACATCTTTACTTTACTGGATACCTAGAATCCTATAGTACTAGACTAGACTTAAGCTATTTGAAATTTGATTTTCATACAAATATATTGATTAAATATTTCAATACGTACTCTAATATTTCCCCAGCCAGTAACAATAGTTTCTCCACCATCTGGGATCTCATCACCAATGTTTGGCAGAGCAATTGGCATCACAGAATCGCTGAAGGTGAGAGGATGGGACAGCCAGAGTATGGCAACGTCATTATCCATGTCGCTGAAGCTAAATTGTGGATGATAGGTGAGGTCGCCTACTAGGTAAATTTCGCCTCCCTTTTTGTTGAACGATGAGCCAGCCCGGATCTTGTAATCCTTTGGATTTGATCTGTACAGAAATTCAGTATAAATAACTACGATTTCAGTTCTGCGGTCGAATTTTATTTGCCATCAAGAAGCTTTCATTTATTTCACATACATTTATTCTTAACTGGAGCTATATTTTATTCCACAATATTGTTTTGTGACGAGTTCGTAGATGGAATCTTAAAGCGTACTGATTGCATTTTTTTGCAATCTAAGAGCTCTAACTATGAAAAACTATATACAATTGTACAAATACGATGAAATTAACATTAACTAAACAAAAATCTAATACTGAGACATCTTCATTTTTTAAATTATTATCCAAATCGAAAAGAATTTTTCGAATTGTATAATAAATATGAACTCCTTACCCAATAATACAATGAGCAGCAGTGATGATGATGTCTTTGTCGACTATTGTGCCCCCACACATATGGGAGCCTCGGTACATAACTGACACTTGGTATGGAGCCTCCTTGATGTCAATGTCTTCGCCGCCGACGATCCTTACATCTTCAATGGTTTTTATAGCCGGCGAACACACTAAAGGAAATAAGTTATTTACTTGGTTGATTAGTTTCGGATTAATATATGCTTAGCTCAAATAACAGCTCATTGAGCATCACAGTTATCAATTCTATGCATGTCACTGTCAATCCTGGTGCACAGGAGTTGCAGTGACTGGTATATGACGGGATAAGGTAAAAAGATTTCATGAAGAGTATCTTGATAAAACAATTTATCCTTTCTTTCTTTATCTATCTTCATTAAACAAAAGAAGAAAGAACAAACTGTTGAGTTATTGTAACGGAAATCAACGTTATTAGGTAAGGTGGCTAAAACGACATCAAGTTGCTTGCAAAATTAGATGATTTTGCAAACAACCCCGTTTTCCATTGTTTTTGATGAAAATAAAAAATAAAACAATTAAATGGAAAAAATTAAAAAATAAAATAAAATAAAATGAAACTCACCGACTAAACCTAACAAGCTAAGTTTGACTACAAGAGAAAACATCTTGGAGAGGCGAAGGAGCACTGGTTGATGATGCCACGGTCCCAGCCGCATATATACCTGACTATTACAAAAGTCCTAATATTAGGTCAACAAATAATTAACTGATAAATTAGAAACCTTCACACTAATTCTCAGCAATTGACTGATAAAGGGAAAACTTGAGATTGTTTATGAAAGAGTGTTTGATAAGGGACACGTGAGATAACAAAACAATTTTATTTTTTTTATTTTTATGAATGAAGGTTTTGCGTTGATAGTAGATATCTATACATAAATCAGTGCATCGCCGAAGAAAACTAGTGCATATACATCTCAAAAAGGTTGTAAAAGATTTGAACAATCAATATAATGTATATTGCATTAGAACTATATTGACTGATCAAAAGCCAAAATGGGAATGGGAGACAATGGACATCAATAGATGAATAGGTTGACATTATTCACTCTTGTATCCTCGAAGGGATAAGCAAAGGTGCATTACTGATATACTTCGTCCACTTTCGTCTACTGTGTTTTTAAGTGCCGCGCCAGTAGATGGCCAACCCCGTTGCCATTTTACGCAGGCGTTAACAGACTCTCCTGCTAATGAAAATTGACTATTTAAAAAAATTAAATAACACTTTTCCTATCCCGACTTCTCGATCGAAAAGCATGCAGTTATAACGCGAGACCCAAAAGGGTCTCGAAAGTTTGACCGGCTATACTTTTTTTTTACTATTTTTAAGGGTCTCCAGTATCCGCTGTATATTTCATTGTAAAAAATGATGTTCAGATAGATGGATCAACCTTTTTTTTAGAAGAGGCAGTCAAAAGTTGCAAGTTGAAGCAGTGATGGACTCGAGGTTTAGGCGCGCGGTCGAGAATTTCAGCGGTCGCAGGTTCAAACCCCAGGTACACACCTCTGACTTTTCGAAGATATGTGTGTATTCACAATGAATTATCACTTGCTTTAACGGTGAAGGAAAACATCGTGATAAAACCTACACACCTAAAAGTTCTTAGGAATTTCTTAGGTGCGTAGTCTGCCAACCCGCACAAGGCCAGTGTGGTAGACTAAGGCCTAAACCCTCTCAGTTGTAGAGGAGACCCGTGCCCAGCAGTGGGCTGATGATGATGATGAGTCAAAAGTTAATAAAAATCAAAAGAAAGTCTATTATTCGTTTGTCCTCAAAAACCTCTTGTAATTCAATTGTGTGATTAAGAATCCTTATGTAAAATAGGTACCGCAAGAGTTTATCGAGATACCCTACTTAATTAATTCAAAGACATTTCAATGTCTTAACTATTATATCAGATTCTCGATATATAATATTTGACATCAATAATTTTGAGTGTATTAAGTATTTGAATGTCTTAAACTTAAAGTATGTATTAGAATTTTTGTTTTAAAAATTACCAGTTTTTAGAAGAACTAAATAACGAGGTACTGGATTTATCAATGTTGGAAGATCCGGGAATTTAACTCGAGACTTTCCAAATACACGCCGCAAATATTTGCACCGGCGCGGCAGTCCAAATCTAAAGAAAATTGTCTAACATTAATTAGGTTTGTCCACTAAGTCGTGATGGCCTCGAGGTTTAGGCACGCGGTCGAGAACCTCGACGGTCGCGGGTTCAAACCTCAGACTTTTCGAAGTTACGTATGTGTGTATTCACAAAGAATTGTCACGTACATTAACGGTGAAGGAAAACATCGTAATAAAACCTGCACACCTAAAAGTTCTTAGGAATTTCTAAGGTGTGCAGTCCGCCAACCCGCAATAGGCCATCGTGGTGGACTAATGCCTAAACCCTCTTAGTTGTAGAGGAGGCCCGTGTCCAGCAGTAGGACGTATATGGGCTGATGATGATGTTTTAGGTTTGTCCAGCCAACTGCGCCACGGGGCTGTCATGTCCATACAAAACTAGTCACAGATTAAAAACTGCCTCGTGGTCTCGCGGTACAAGTATGTGCCGTGCGATCTAGAGGTCCTGGGTTCGATTCCCGGGTCGGGCAAAGTGTTATTGGGTTTTTCCATTTGGAAATTCTCGGTAACAGCACGGAGTTTGGAAATGTGCCCGAAAAACGGCAATAGGCTCGCCCCCTATTACGTGGGACTGATACATGCTTGGCGAAGTGTGAGTGCAGAAATGCACCTCTGCCTACCCCTTCGGGGAATACAGGCGTGAGTTTATGTATGTAAAAACCTAACCTTCCTTTTCATCTACTGTCAGGTCAAGGCCACAAACTATTCTCCCATTATCTAACCACCGCGTCAGGGTTTTTCGTCCGTGCCCTAAATACCTTGACACTAATTGGTCTGCTTATCTGTTATCTCTAGTATTTCGTAACTCTCTGTTTATGTTTATATTTGTTTTGTATTCCAATTTACACAAATTTGAATACATATGCATCGGAAGTCGGGATGTAGGTGAGGGATGTAGGTCGGGTCAATGTTATATTTGTTAAGAACTTTGTTTAAGGCTGAGGGCTGTTTGTGAAGAAAAATATAATTTTAATTATTGTCTATATTAAAGCTGTTAAGTACAGTCGTGATGGCCTCGAGGTTTAGGCACGCGGTCGAGAATCTCGACGGTCGCGGGTTCAAACCCCAGGCACACACCTCTGACTTTTCGAAGTTATGTGTGTATTCACAATGAATTATCACGTACTTTAACGGTGAAGGAAAACATCGTGATGAAACCTGCACACCTAAAAGTTCTTAGGAATTTCTTAGGTGTGTAGTCCGCCAACCCGCATTAGGCCAGCGTGGTGGACTAAGGCCTAAACCCTCTCAATGGTAGAGGAGGCCCGTGCCCAGCAGTGGGACGTATATGGGCTGATGATGATGAAAGCTGTGAGAGATATTTTGTTGGTGTTGCAGTAAAATTGTTGCAATTGAAAAGATCTAGTTTGATTACGATTTATTATTGTGAAAAGTATTTTTGTATTTTTATTTTACAAAAAATGTGTAATTTTTCTAACATAATACATATTTTGAACCCCAAGTCTCGCAACTCAGATCTTCTACGGTAAAAAGTTGTGAGATCCATGTGATACCAAGTCGATGAATTTATTCAGTCCCTGTTTAAGGGAACTTCTGTCTTAAGTTATTATGCACTTAGCTTACCAGACAACATCTTATAGTGACCATATCAATACAAAAATCTTTTATGTTTTAAATAAAATAGTTAGACTTGACAATCGCATGAAAACACAATGTATCTCACTTTTAGTGCGATTGCCAAGTCAAACTTTTTTATTTAAAACATAAAAGTTTTTAAATATTGATCGAAACGACATAAACACCAATATTAATTCTTTTAATATATTAATTAATATACATATATGTATAGACTAGTATTACTGTAACAGAGGGCTATTGAACATACAGTTACGTAGGATAGGATGCCCTTAGATAATTACGATCAAAAGGTGTCTCAAGTTTAATGTAAACCATTTTTACTAGTACTTTCCCTGTTTATTTATTATTGCTTCAGTTATCTAGATTATGATAAGAATAAAAAAAAAGTCTTCACAATATATTTAATGTTTGTGAGAAGTGCTTGGTTAGTCACGCGGCACAAACGTGTGCCGTGCGGTCTACTATTCCCGGGTTCGAAATCCGGGTCCAGCAAAGTAATATTGTTTTTTTTTTGTTAAAAATTACCAGTTCAAAGTAATTATTGTATTTACAATTATCATGTACTTTGACGGTGATGAAATGCATCGTGAGGAAACCTGCACTTCTAAACTTCTCTACAAGGAATTTCTTAGGTGTGTAATCTGCCAACTTGCAGTTTACTAGCGTAGTGGATCAAAACTTAAACTTTCATTAGCACATACATACATACATAAATTCATAACCTGACGCCGGTATTACTTGGAGAGGCAGAGGCGCATTTTTGCACACACATTTCGCCAGGTATGTATAAGTTCCACGTAATAGGAGGCCAGCCTATTGCCGTTTTTCGGGCACAATTCCAGACACCGTGCTGTTTCTGAGAATTTCCTAATGAAAAAACGCAATAACACTTTGCCCGACCCGGTAATCGAAACCAAGACCTCTAGATCGCACTGCACATACTTGTGCCACGAGACCACGAGGCAGTTACTTTATCAATCAATCAATTAAGATTGTCACATGGCCATTTTGCCAAGGCAATTTTCTTTATTTAAACCATTGAGTTAGTAAAAAGTTGTTTACAGCAAATTGCTCCAAAGCATTAAACAAAATAGGTTTTATCGATTAAGCCTAAAGTATTCAGGATAACGCCGACCTGATTCGCCTGAATGAATTCCAGACCAATTACCTGTTTGTACTCGGAATTTTAATTGAACAATCTGAAGAATGCCTTAGTGGTTAGTTAGGGGGTAGGAAGAACATACTTGTGCCGCGAGACCCAGATATAATGTAAAATATCTATGTAGATTCATGAATACCTGAGTTTACAAAATAAGGAACGGAATGGAACGAAACCCTCTTTTGTTCGCGAGTAAACATAATCATTAACGATCCGGCAGATAATCTTCGTAATTACAGTATTGTCCCGACATTTTGCCTTCCATTGTCTATTTCTGTTGAAATCGAGGTTTCGTGACACATGGTTCCATAGACTGACGCACAATACAGCTATTTTTAGGGTTCCGTACGTCCGAATAAAAAACTGAACCTTATAGGATCACTCGTGTGTCCGTCCGTCACAGTCAATTATCTCCGAATCTACTAGACCGATTAAGTTGGAATTTAGTACACATATGAATTACTGTGACCCAAACGCAGAGGTGTGACGTGTATACATGAAATCTGTATATGGGAGGTCATTTTTGGGGGGAAGGTGGGAAAAAAAATTACATTTGCAGGTGGAATGTGTGGGAGAAAATATTTTTAAGTACTGGCTACCATAGAGACTATCCTACTACATACTCACCACTGCAACTCCTGTACACCAGAATCGACACGCACAGAAATGACACCGAGCAGTAAAGTTCATTGAATCTCTATGGGGGGGCTAGGTTGTCTTTTACCCCGCAACGATATAAGAAGAAAATAAACAGAAGAAGTTGGAAACATATGCGGCTGACTAGTCAAGCTTTAAAAAAGTGTGTGTACTTATGTACGCGCGCTAGAAGTTATACTTCATACATAAATTTATATTTTCTCAAATAATATTTTAATATATTATGAAATAATATTATAAAAAATACGAGTGTGCTTTAGACCTTTTGAAGTAAAACTTATAAATACGCATACATACGAGTAGTTCTTAGTTTACACAACATATTACATTTCTGAACGGACTCATAAATATTTGACAAGTAATAAAATATATATCAATCCCTTTTTATTACTGTCACTATTCTACATTTTTTAAATCACATAAACATTTTTGAATAACTTTTTCGTGACGGTGTGAAAAATCTCTCATCATTTTTCCCTAACGCGCCAAAACAAATATAACTTCAAAAATTTATTTGTGTGTAGGAGAGGCATAAGATCGAGCACAGTTTTCTCTGAGTCTTTTCCTTATAGAAGTACTAAAAGGCGGCATCAGGTCTGCTATTTGTTACGTATCTTAGCTTAATTTAGGTGTACAAATATATTTTTTCCTACGCCTTACCGAATACGTGAAATACCAAATAGCTTATACTTACATTAATTTTAAACCAATAGAGTAATGAAAGAAGAGAAATCGTGTCTTCTCAGAAATCTGATTTTTTCTTTGTTCAATAAAAATCTGATTGAAAACACAGTTTCTCTATTAAAAGCCTAGAATTGTCATCAGTGGCGTAGCGTGCCTTGGCGGGGCCTTGTATTAGAATTATCTTGGGGCCCAAATGAAGAGTAAAGAATTCACAAAAAAAAATGCTAGCAAACGTTACGGGGCCTCTGCAGTCCGGGGGCCACGTATCATACGGCTGATACGGCTACGCCCCTGATTGTCATATATTTTTTTCTAGTACCTATTTATAGTATAAATTGACTAACTAGTCCATACATCACAACGTAATTATTCCGTTCCAAGGTAGCGTGTTTGAAAACCGACTTATTTTCATTTTACTCGCTATTGTCTCCGCCCGTACAATGCGCCCTTATTTGCCGTTTCGTATTCAGCTCTCGCGTTCTCTTTAGAAGTTAGCTTCCATTTTAAGAGTTTTTTTATAAGTCACAATATTGTTTCCGATCTCCTGATAACAAGCGAGCGTTCGTTTTTGTATCAACTGTTTTAACTTCTGGCGGGATGTTTTTGTTACGAATTTGTGACAGTTTGTAGATCTGTTCTTGAGGATGCTTTCAGTTTGTGTTTGTGGAGAAATCGATATTTAATTCCAAGTGGATTTTTAAGGCGCGCGGTCGAGATTCTCTGCGGTCGCGGGTTCTAAGCCTACAAAAATACACACTATAAATAAATAAATAAATACACCCAACAATCACATACATAGTTCTGACCCCACATTAAGATACGAGTCTTGTGTCGTGGGTATCAGTAACTACAAGAGACTTTTCGGTCTCACAAACACCCAGACCCGAAACAAATATTTGTGGATCACACAAACATTTGTCTCGGTACGGGGATCGAACCCGCGGCCTCTTGTTTCGCAAGCTGGTGTATAGCCAACTGCGCCATGGGGCCGTCTACTGACTATTCAGTATTTACAATGAATTAAAGTTCCAAATACAATGAAGTAAGTTGTATCTTAGTGTGTCTTCAGAATTATGTATGTGATAATTACAAACAAAGTTTTTATTATTAAACATTACAAAATTATTAACATTGCAACGGTATACCTACCTCCGCCGCAACCCGCACTGTCCGCTAACCCGCACTAGGCCAGCGTGGTGGACTAAGGCCTAAACCCTCTCAGTTGTAGAGGAGGCCCGTGCCCAGCAGTGGGACGTATTTGGGCTGATGATGATGATGATACCTACCTATGCGAAAAACCGCAACTTGTTTACTCCTTTATACTGTTAAATTCTTTGAACATTGAATTGCATTCAATAGAGATGCCCAAAAAATATGGAATATATTTTCATTTTGTTTTCAACTCTCGAAAACAGATTTAATTTTGATGAATTAAATAATTCTTCACCAAAAACGTCGGTTTACTGGAATTTCATAAGTTTCCAATAAAATATTAAGTTAATTACGATGCACCGAAGTACTGAAATAGTTTCCTTTTACATTAATATATCAATTCATAAATATATAAATACACCCAACAGTCACATACATAGTTCTGACCCCACACTAGGATACAAGTCCTGTGTCGTGGGTATCAGAAACTACGAGAGACTTTTCGGTCTCACAAACACCCAGACCCGAAACAAATATTTGTGGATCACACAAACATTTGTCTCGGTGCGGGGATCGAACCCGCAGCCTCTCGTTTCGCAAGCTGGTGTCTAGCCAACTGCGCCACGGGGCTGTCATAGAACACAAATTTGGATTTTTAAAAGAAAATGCATACATAAACTCACGCCTGTATTCCCCGAAGGGGTAGGCAGAGGTGCATTTCTGCACCCACATTTCGCCAAGTATGTATCAGTCCCACGTAATAGGGGGCGAGCCTATTGCCGTTTTTCGGGCACATTTCCAGACTCCGTGCTGTTACCAAGAATTTCCTAATGGAAAAACCCAATAACACTTTGCCCGACCCGGGAATCGAACCCAGGACCTCTAGATCCCACGGCACATACTTGTACCGCGAGACCACGAGGCAGAAATGTAAATATAAATAATATTAAAAAAACACTGGCTGGTATAAACTGGTATAAGATAATAAATATAGTTTCTTCAAAATTATACTATACATACCTAGACCACAAAAATAGGTACATAATAACAACCTATGTGACTAATTAAATGTTCATTTAGAAAAAAATACGCACTTGATAAAGCCATAATATCTCTTATTAGTAGAAAAATTGATTTATTTTTTTATGGCGGTTTCTTGCAAATCACTCATAAGCTTGTTCTTAGTTCGCCAGCGAACTAGGTAAGGAAGGTGGACTAAGGCCTAAACCCTCTCAGTTGTAAGGAGGCCCAAGCCCAGTAGTAGGACGTCTATGAGCTGATGATAATACAAGTTTATTATTATCGAAGTCGTAGTAATTTCTACAACAACATATCATAGAGAAATGTTTGCTTAAAAGAGGGCTAACATACTGTAGTTTGTCTGATACATTCCCAGACTCCGTTTCGAGAATTTCCAAATGGATAAGCCCAAAAACATCGATTCATACGAGAAACAAACCCAGGGAATTTTGATCGCGAGGCGTACACTTATGCTACAGGACCAACGAATAAATACACCCAACAGTCACGTACATAGTTCTGACCCCACATTAAGATAAGAGTCTTGTGTCGTGGGTATCAGAAACTACGAGAGACTTTTCGGTCTCACAAACACTCAGACCCGAAACAAATATTTGTGGTTCACACAAATATTTGTCTCAGTGCGAGGATCGAACCTGAGGCCTCTCGTTTCGCAAGCTGGTATCTAGCCAACTGTGCCACGGAGCTGTCAAGACGCTGATTAAATCCTCATTCACAATTTATTATATCACTCCCACCTATATCTAATTCATTCATCATCAGCCCATATACGTCCCACTGCTGGGCACAGGCCTCCTCTACAACTGAGAGGGTTTAGGCCTTAGTCCACCACGCTGGCCTAGTGCGGGTTGGCGGACTACACACCTAAGAAATTCCTAAGAACTTTTAGGTGTGCAGGTTTTATCACGATGTTTTCCTTCACCGTTAAAGCTTAAAGATAATTCATTGTGAATACACACATAACTTCGAAAAGTCAGAAGTGTGTGCCTGGGGTTTGAACCTGCGTCCGCCCAAATTCTCGACCGCGCGCCTAAACTTCGACGCCATCACTGCTTACACAACAGTAAAATATATGAAAACAACATTCGGACAAAAATGCAAATTCCGTACAAATATTGTCCCCATCGTTATTCCAATGACACGCTATCGGGGTTGCAAAAATTTACATCGGGATCATCGCAGAGCTGTCGCTTCATATAAAAATGTATGCGTAAAAATGTAATCAGGATAGAATCCCGTTTGAAAGGGAGATTGTAGCATCAAGCAGGGTTGGCACTTTGGATGGGCGTAGTTCAAACATTATTGTATATAGATACAATGGTGTTGTACATACATACATAGCCTCAAGCCTGTATTCCCCGAAGGGGTAGGCAGAAGTGCATTTCTTCCTTCCTTCCAGGTATGTATCAGTCCCATGTAATAGGGGGCGAGCCTATTGCCGTTTTTCGGGCACATTTTCAGACTCTGTGCTGCAACTTAGAATTTCCTCATAGAAAAACACTTTTCCCGACCCGCGAATCGAACCCAGAACCTCCAAATCACACGGTACATACTTGTGCCGCGAGACTACAAGGCAGCCTCTAGGTCTAGGATAGCAATAATGCTATCGTAGGAAATTGTCAGACTTGATATTCTTCGCCAAACTATTTACTATATTCAGCACCATAACTTCTAATTAAAAGATACTCCTTTAAAAAAACTCTCCACGAGACAGGCTGTGCCTACTGTGGAGAGGTTTTGTAATACGTAAATTTGTATTACTTTTCCCGGTGATTTCCAGTCGCGGATTGGATAATAAATGGCATAATATCATTTCAGACTATAATATCATAAAATAAATTAAATAAGTGATTAATTTTCATTGAAAGTCTGATGCAACTCGTGCAAGTTTGAGTTTTAGCTGTTCTTTCTTAAATTCCCAATGTCCATACTAAACATTATTTCGATCGCTTAAGTAATTTTTATTCATTTCAAACATACATAATATTTTAGTTATATATAATTATATAGTGTGTATGTATATGTGTGTATATATATATATATATATTTATATATAGTTGTATTTTTAGTTTTTGTATTTGTATTATTATTATTTTATTTGCATTTATGCATTTATATCTTTCTTTCTGTACACACTGCCCTCCCAATAAATCCTATTTATAATATCCATCTTATGGTTGTCTTGAAAAGATCGCCATGTGCGATAAGGCCGCCATTTGTACCTTTCTCTAGGTTATATACATATATATATATATATTTTGTATGATTTTGAATGTGTACAATAAAGAGTTAAATAAATAAATACATAAATATTTTCTCTCTACAATACTTTTTAATATTACTCGTAGTACCGATTTCTTTGTATTTCAATTCTACATTAAAGATTTCGATCCAGTATTCATAATGAATTATCCCGTACTTTGGTGGAGGAAAACATCGTGAGGAAACCTGCATACCAAAACAGTTCTAGGGAATTTTTAGGTATGTAATCCGCCAACGCGCACTAGGCCAACGTGGTGGACTAAGGCCTATCCTCCCTCAGCTGATGTTAAGTCGGGGCATATTTTTTTTATGTAAGACCAAAATATAAAACATTACTCGTTATTGTTATTCATGTTTCCTAATAGCAATACTCACAGCCCTGGCATGAAGCGGTTTTCATTAAAAGTTGCTTGACATTAATACGACGACCGCGTTCTATATTCGCCTTCTTTTTGTTCCGGGATCCACAAAGTTGGTAAATTGATTCGTCTTTTATTTTTAAACCACGATATTTACACTTTAGTTTTACAATGTTTTAATATCCACGAAAGAACCAAGCCTAGATAAAATCATCATCAGCAGTGGGACGTATATGGGCTGATGATGAACTAACCGCAACAAATATGTAATTAAATGGGAATAAGAAATTAATTGTCAAAATCTGAATTTATGTATGTATAAAGGGAATTTAATTTAACCTAATGCTGTTTTTCGGACACAATTACAAAATCCGTGCTGCTACTGAGAATATCCTAATGTTAAAACCCAAAATCATTTCGAATCCTCAAACCCAAGATTGCACGGAACATTCCATGAAACTAAGTAATCTAACGCCTCAAAGTTTTTTTTTTTTTTTTTTTTAATCTTTATTTTAAAAGAGGGTTTAATCACTACAAATATTGTGATTATGTCACCCCCATTAAATCAGCATAATACAGTGTACAAAAAAAATTAGAATAATTAAATAGTAAAGTATATAAAACTATTCATAACTTAAACTAATAAATAGTAAAGTGCATATTCTCCAAGCATCTTCTGACAAAGGAGAAGCTAAAATACTGTTGCACGCCCCAATATCCGACTTTCTAATAGACATTTGCTGTCTTTCTTTAGCGTTCCGTCCACACTCCATCAGTACATGGTATATATCATTTCTCACGCCACATGTTGAGCAGTTTGGTGAGCTTGCCTTTCCCAATAAATAAGCAAATGTGTTGGTTGGGATGTGACCGGCGCGCATTCTCAATAGTGCCACTACATGTTTCCTGTCAATTTTTCCCTGCTGAAACCATGGGTAACGAGGTGGTTGACACTGGATGGTTTTGTACCAAATACCTTTTGATTTCGATCTCTCATCAAAGTATTCATTCCATGTTTCTGTACACAGTGTTTTGACATTTCCGAGCAAATCAGAATATAGCGGCAAAGCTGAAATGCTTATACCTTCGTAGGCTGCTTGTCGAGCTGCTGTATCTGCCACTTCGTTACCCGCGATCCCAATATGTGATGGAATCCACTGGATGGTCACATTTTTATTCATTGCACGAATTTTTCGTATAGTGTCCAGTATTACTACGGCTATCGGGATCCCTCGAAGACTCGAGGGTACACGAGCCAGATGTTGCATGCTACTTTTTGAATCAGAAAATATTACAAAATTCCCTTCATCAATGTGCAATATATATGACAGAGCTTCTGAGATGGCTATAAGTTCACAATTCATGATGGATATATTAGCTTTAATTTTGAATTTGGTGATAATATTATATTGTGGATCAAAGAAAGCAGCTCCTAGGTTCTGACCTTCCTTTGACCCGTCTGTAAATAGTAACGCCTCAAAGTTGGAACGCGAATTAATCACTTTTAAAAAAATCCCTGTATTAAGAGTTGCTTATATAAAAAATCAGTCCAAAAGGGATAATTAGCCTCGACACTCCAATAATCTATCCATCGCGGGCTGTCATAGCTGAGTGATTAATTTAGCGACACGATCAGCACTCAGATGAATTAATGGTTATCGTTAAAAATTCTCATTTTTTATGATCGCAATGCTGTCGGAATTGAATTTTGCTAATTGAATTCATCGAAGATATTATTTGGAATTCTAGAACTGTATCGTGTTATACCAATGAGTTGTTACATGTATGGGAATGCAAATCTTTTTTCCAACTCATCATTTATTTATTTTATAACTTTCTATACTTGAGAGTATAAAGGCGGACTTAATGCCATAGGCAGTCTCTGACAGTCTACCTTAGGTGAGTGCAGAGATGAACCTTGGTAGGGGTAGTGTGATGGTGATATTACTTAAGCATACCTATATACCTATATAACATACATAATATTTATAGATACAAATACTCGTACATAAATATATACATATATATATATATATATATAAATAAGTATCAATTAGATGGCTCTGCTAACTCTCTGAGAAATAGTTCTCGAACCCACGTTTTAAACGCTTCACGTGTAGTGGCCGACCTTATTTTGAGTGGAAGCGCATTCCATAAAAGAATAGATTAAAACTTAAAAATAAATATAATATATTAATATGGCGCAGATAATAAATAAAAGTATACTACTGTTACGTGATCAAACACACTCTGCACCACCCGCCAGCTAACAACATAGGTACAATAATAATAAAAGTAAATGTTACATAATAACAAAAGTATAACTAATAACATAACATAATAAATTAATGTGAAATGGAACGTAACATTTATATCACTTAAATGTCAAAATTAAAGTGACATAGAAAAGAAAGAGAGAGAAGAAAAAAATACAAATAAAAAGTGGGTAGAGAAAAAAGAACAGGCAAACAATAACAATTATAAATGAAAACATGTTAGTTGACGCTCGACAATATATTACAGCTTACGCGTTTTTAAGTCCGAGCGCGATGTTTCGGCCGCCCCGTGAATTCGTACCTACTGCCGACGACGATAACTCTGCTGTCTTCGGAAACTTAGTTATTAAGGAGTTTAGTTCGTCGACAGTGGTGACCTTGATTCGGCTTCCATCCGGGACTTTAATAACAATAATGCCGTCCTGAGTCCAGCAAGATCGCATACCAAAATACTGCCGACTTTTGCTAAACACAGTTTGTCGAGACTTTGTCAGAAACTCCTTGATGGATGCAGTTGAGCCTTTCAGCCTGGACTTGGCTCGCCAGACATCTGACCTGTGGCTTACATTCGCAAACCTAACCAGTATAGGCCGATGATGCTCTCTGTTCGGCGTCCCAATGCGATGGCAAACTGTGATAGACGACGCTGTGATCTCCTTCAGCGACATGGCGCCGTTCACCAGCGACAACACGGCCTGTGTGCAGTTCTCATTGTCAGCTTCAGGAACTCCAATGCGTCCACCATGTTAGCGCACTCCTAGATTTGTTGCAGCATATTTAGCATGAGCTCCCTAAAAGTCCGGAACTCTTCAGGCAGTGCCCCCAGTGTGCAGTTGTGCTTCTAGTTGGGCCATCCGCTTCGAAAAACTGTCTTCCAGATTCTTTTGTGCACTTTGGATGTCCGCGAGTGTTGACATAGCGAGTTTTGAATACCTTAGTGGTTTGTCTCAAGAAAGTGATGAGTGGTATGTTTTAGTGCTAGCAGATGGTGCAGAGCAGAGTCATACACCGTTGCTCAAATGTAAGTACATGGAATGCACTGTCTGTACTACAAAATACACAACTTTTCAGAGTAAATTTACAATTTAAAGAAATTCAAATTGAAACAGAAAACACGTCTACTCAATACACCGACCGCAGAAAAAAATATACTGTCTTTCTGATTAACTTCGTGGCGGGATCATGACAAATTAGATTCTCTTAGATTCGCTGATCTTCATTGTTCGGCGTCAGAACTGTGCGTGCCGCTTTTGATCCTGGAGCACAGGAGTTACAGTGGCGGATGTGTAGGATAGAGTCAAAAAATGCATGGAAATCTTTTTCTTTTTTTAATGGAAAAAGGAGGCAAACGAGCAAGTGCGCCACCTGATGTTAAGTAGTCAACACCAGCCATGAACACCCATAATACCAGAGGAATCATCGATATGTTGCCGGCATTTGAGAAAAATATATAATGTTTAGAACGAAATTTAGCATGACTGAAGGTAAGATGTTACTTGTACGTTAAATGTCTGAATTCCCCAAGGCGTAGGCATTATTTTTGTTTAGGTATAAGTTTACATGTTCTGGACCTTTTGATTGGTATTTTTGGCGATTTCGGTCTATGAAGGACCCTAAAAAATATCATGTACTTTAAATTTTGACGTATACGATGCACTTGAAAAAGTGATTTAAGTTACGCTTGATTTTATTTCAGCTTGTACGCCCAAATAAAGTAAGGCACAGATGTAAGCTAATTTCTTAACCTACAATTCGGCAGAAATTAATTCCTATGAAATAAGGATCGATGACTGCCCTGTCTTCAACATTCTAGTTAAAAAAAAAACAAATAACCTAATAATGTGTAAACTAGAAATCAGATCAGGGACACCTTGCACGTGTAAATTTAATCCACAAAACCGACGAGGCAGTCAATATAAAATGTATTTACCATTTGAGACATGTTGCAAGAACTTAAAATACCGAGCAAGCACTGTTTTCGACACTAAACTTATCCTTTGTAAAACGGTTGTTTCAAAGAAAACGGCTGAAGTGAATTCTTGAGTATTATATGTGGAGATAAAATATCTCGGGTTGTTTGTGGCCAAAGGTTTGAAGAAACACCTGTCTTTAACACGTGGACAAAAGAATATCAACACGACAAGTTATATCAGATATTTATTTTTACTTACATAAAGATTACTAATACATACATAAACTCACGCCTGTACTCCCCGAAGGGGTAGGTAGAGGTGCATCCACATTTCGCTAAGTATGTATCAGTCCCACGTAATAGGTGGCGAGCCTATTGTCTTTTTTCGGGGACATTTCCAGACTCCGTGCTGCTACTGAGAATTTCCTAATAGAAACACCCCTACCCGACCGGGATTTACATTGCGTCTATTGTTCCGCGAGGCCACGACAGTATATTTAATGTCGAAATAGAAAAATAATAATTAATATCCAGACCTGTCTCGCTACAGACATAGTAGGTACATTAAGTTTTACTTGTTATTCCTACCCCCTAACTAACGACTAAGGCATCCTTCAGATTGTTCAATTAAAATTCCGAGTACAAACAGGTAATTGGTCTGGAATTCATTCAGGCGAATCAGGTCGGCGTTATCCTGAATACTTTAGGCTTAATCGATAAAACCTATTTTGTTTAATGCTTTGGAGCAATTTGCTGTAAACAACTTTTTACTAACTCAATGGTTTAAATAAAGAAATTTGACTTGATGGGGTCAAAGCAAAATGGCCATGTGACAATCTTAATTGATGGATTGATAAAGTAACTGCCTCGTGGTCTCGTGGCACAAGTATGTGCAGTGCGATCTAGAGGTCCTGGGTTCGATTCCCGGGTCGGGCAACGTGTTATTGGGTTTTTCCATTAGGAAATTCTCAGTAGCAGCACGGAGTCTGGAATTGTGCCAAAAACGGCAATAGGCTCGCCCCCTATTACGTGGGACTGATACATACCTGGCGAAATGTGGATGCAGAAATGCACCTCTGCCTACCCCTTCGGGGAACACAGGCGTAAGGTTGTGTATGTATGTAATGTGATAAAGTAACACATGGCTAACCACTGAATATTTTGCGCTGAAATTCGGTATGTAGATGGTTATTATACACTTTTATATACTTATGTATACCCCTAAACATATATTGCCTTCTTACATTCCATCCAAAGGTTGTCTGGAAGAGATCGCTCTCAGCGATAAGACCGCCTATTGTTCTACTTTTATTTTTTATTTGTAAAATCTATGTAAATTACTGTATAAATGTGGGTGTCAATAAAGAGTTATCTATCTATCTATCTATTATGACGTAGCTATCCGCTTAGAGAGAACTTCCCATTACTCACTCCCCAACGGGGTTTTCGGAGACATTTTCAGAGATATAGTTTCCTAATGGAAAAAAAAACAATAACACTGTGCCCGACATAGGACCCAGAATCTCTCGACCGTACGCTGCTCTTTTAAGTTGCATGACAAGTTATATTTTTATTTTCCACGAAAAGCATGACTTAGAACGTTAACTATCAATTTGGACAGAGTGTATATCGATTCAACGATCCATAATTAACATTAATCGACTCATCATCATCAGCCCAAATACGTCCCACTGCTGGGCACGGGCCTCCTCTACAACTGAGAGGGTTTAGGCCTTAGTCCACCACGCTGGCCTAGTGCGGGTTGGCGGACTACACACCTAAGAAATTCCTAAGAACTTTTAGGTGTGCAGGTTTCATCACGATGTTTTCCTTCACCGTTAAAGCAAGTGATAATTCATTGTGAATACACACATAATTTCTAAAAGTCAGAGGTGTGTGCCTGGGGTTTGAACCTGCGACCGCCGAAATTCTCGACCGCGCGCCT
Organism: Hemaris fuciformis; assembly: GCA_907164795.1. NCBI lineage: Eukaryota > Metazoa > Arthropoda > Insecta > Lepidoptera > Sphingidae > Hemaris > Hemaris fuciformis. The sequence goes on from OU015454.1 coordinate 7,946,397, forward strand.
AAACCTCGAGGCCATCACTGCTTGCCATTAATCGACTAATTAGAGTCAATTTAGATAAACACTCACGCGCTGATATATGTATTAAGATAGATGTAAGTGAAAATTGATCTATTATATGATTGATGTTGGCTTAGTTTGGTAACGATAATCCTGCTAATGTCTCTAATAAGAACTGATACAAGAAGGTTATTCCACTTTTCTTGGACGCCCCGTGACGCAGTTGGCTAGACATCAGTTTGCGAAAAATTGTCCACAAATATTTGTTTCGGGTGTTTGTGACATCTAAAAGTCCATACAAGTCGTGATGGCCTCGAGGTTTAGGCACGGGTTGAGAATCTCGGCGGTCGCGGGTACCAACCCCAGGCACACCTCTAACTTTTAAAGCTATTGTGCATTCATAATGAATTATCACGTACTTAATGGTGAACCCGCACTAGGCCAGTGTGGTGGACTAATGCCTAAACCCTATCAGTTGTAGAGGAGGCCCGTGCCCAGCAGTGGGGCGCATATCGGCTAATAATAATGAAGTCCATACATCTAAAATAATGGTCAAATACTAATAAATAATAAATACACCCAACAGTTACATGCATAGTTCTGACCCCACATTAAGTTGGCTAGACACCAGTTTGCGAAACAAAAGGCCGCGGGTTCGATCCCCGCACCGAGACAAATGTTTAATATATAAATAATAACACCCAACAGTCACAAACATAGTTCTGACCCCACTTTAGGATAAGAGTCTTGTGTCGTGGGTATCAGAAACTACGAGAGACATTTCGGTCTCACAAACACCCAGACCCGAAACAAATATTTATGAACCACAAAAACATTTGCCTCGGTGCGGGGATCGAACCCGCGGCCTCTCGTTTCGCATGCTAGAATCGAGACAACTGCGCCACTATGTGATTCACAAATATTTGTTTCGGGTCTGGGTCTTTGTGAGACCGAAAAGTCCCTCGTAGTTTCTGATACCCACGTCACAGGACTTGTATCCTAGAGTGGGGTCAGAATTATGTTTGTGACTGTTGGGTGTATTTATTTATATATTTATTAAACATTTGTCTCGGTGCGGGGATCGAACCCGCGGCCTCTTGTGTCGCAAACTGGTGTCTAGCCAACTGCGCCACGGGGCTGTCAACTCCTTATTATACTCCTTCCAATCTTCCAAGACGTTGATGCAGTACGCGAAATCCCCAAAGAAAACACAACTCGTAAGCTCAAAACGCTATAAATCAAAGTGACACGAGAGAACAGGACTGTATCATCTCGGTTAGATATGCAAAATGCGACATCCCCGCTGAATATGAAACTGTTGTGATAAAACACGCTTAGAATGCGAAAATGTTGCGACCACTTGGGTGTAAGGATATTAATGTCTTTGGGAAACTTACAACTGTCTTAAATTTTTATACTATGTCGAGAATTTTGAAGCATTATGTGTAGGCAGAAGATACTATATGTGTGTAACAATAGATGTAAGGAATTTTTGTACTTTGCATTTTTTGATTGGAAATAAACAGGCTTTGTTATTATTATTATTATGTGTAGGCAGATGCGTCTTACAACACCCACAATACGTCACGTTACGTTATGTATGTACAACGTAATGGATGTCGAGCCTAATGCCGTATTTTAGGCATGGTTCCAGACTTAGTTCCGCAACTGTAAATTTGCTTATGAAAAAATAAAGAATAACACTATACTTAACTCGGGAACCGAATCTAACATCTATCGATAACAGAAAAATAGTTCAAATGCTTATCTATACATCTTCTATACAATACATACATACAATATACATACATATTACATCAAATAAATAAAATTGGAGTGTCTGTTTTTAATATTGAAATAGCCGCTTTTTAATAAATGCATATGAATGTATACACGGTACATATACCAAAATAACCTTTTTTACAATTTTTGTCTGTCCGTCTGTCTGTTTGTTCCGGCTAATCTCTGAAACGGGTGGACCAATTTTCACGGGACTTTCACTGACAGATAGCTGATGTAATAAGGAGTAACTTAGGCTACGTTTATTTTAGAAAAAATCTTATATTAAAAAAAATATGAAATTAAGTAGGTATCATAATAAAAAAAAAAACAAAAAAATGAAAGAATCGACTGTTAGGCGGAACGAAGTTCGGCGGGTCAGCTAGTTACAAATATGTTTACAACTAACTGTTGTCTGCATTCCCGTATGCTCAAGACTTCAAAATTAATATTAATTCCCGTTTGCCACATTTTTCATTGCTGCTCCGCTCCTATTGGTCTAAGCGTAATGATGTATAGCTTATAGCCTTACTCGATAAATGGGCTATCTAATAAAATTAGAGATAAGCACGTTGAAACAAACAGACAAAGTTTTCAGCTTTATAATATCAGTACAGATTTATCTGTCACAAAATAATGCAATTACTATGCCGGCTTGTTCTGGAACCCCACATACTGACATATAATTGCAGATAGTTTTACGACTTCTAATGTGTGTATTCATAATGAATTATCACTAACTTTAATGGTGAAGGAAAACATCGCAATGAAACCTGCACACCTAAAATTTCTTAGGAATTTCTTAGGTGTGTAGTCCATTAACCCGCATTAGGCCAGCGTGGTGGAATAAGGCCTAAAGCCTCTCAGTTGTAGAGGAGGCCCGTGCCCGTGCAGTGGGACGTACGACTTCTAAAGGATGGTTCCATATTCAGGCAGATACAAGTATTCTACTAGCAATCCCACTTATTAAACGTGAATTATTTCAGGTCGGCCTGAGCAAATTTCCTTATCTGTAAGCATTCAGCTTACAATATGATATTTAATAAATACTTAGCATATTCACTTTCTATCCACCAGAGAAACTCCAAGCATTGCCCGCTCCATGGCACGCTGAGTGACTTTAAATTTGTGGACCAGACCTTTAGTGAGTGTCCACGTTTCGGCTCCGTATGTCATTACGGGTAGGACGCACTGATTAAAGACTTTCGTCTTGAGGCACTGAGGGCCGGCCATGTCTGCCGACGGACGGACGGCCGTTGGAGCAGACAAGTGTTGGAGTGGACACCGCGCTTAGGTAGACGTAGTGTAGGACGTTCTGCAGCACGATGGTCCGACGACTTGAGAAAGGTGGCGGGTAGCGGATGGATAAGGGCTGCTCAAGACCGGGATGGTTGGCGCCTACTTGGGGAGGCCTTCGTTCAGCAGTGGACGGCGATAGGCTGAGAATAGAATATTCACTTACAAACTACTTCCATTCAAAACTCCAGCCTAGTTTTACTGAACAAGTAACAAGTTTTTAATAAACGCTACAAAGGAGAATAATGAATTCTTTGCCCATCCTCTTAAAGATATTACGGATAATAATGCAGTTTCTGGTACGACCTCGCTAGCTTGTTTGCTTGTAAGCCGCCTCAAATGGACTCGGATAGAACTTTGCAAACTTGTAACAAGGGGCTCTGCACTAAATTTAGACTGTGACTTCGTTTGCATTTTGAACAGCGTGTTTGTACTTATTGGTGATGGATGTATTGATGTGCGGATTTTTTTGAATTGATAATGCTTCGGTGAAAGTTTGATAATTATTTTCCAAATATAAATACATTTTCCAATAGAAAATTTTCAATAGCAGCGTGGGGGCTGGAATAAAGAAAACGACAATAGGTTCGTCCACTATTACGTAATTGGAAAAATGTTGCAAAAATGCATATACAGTAATTTGTACATCTGTAATACAGTCTTGAGTGTATGTACTTGTATGTATGTGTACAATAATATGAAAAAAAAAATTATATAATAGACCAATCACCGCCCACTGCTAAACGTAGCCCTCCACCAAGTAAACGCTAACCATTCAGGACCAGAGCCACCCGCAACCATTTGCTACCATCAGTTTATAGTTTTGCAGGAATTTATTAAATTAAAAAAAAAATACTTCCAACAATAAAAATCACCGTCCTATTATGCAGCCAGTATAATAACAACATTTTAAAACAAAATTAAGTTTAATATCATGATAAAAAAAATACTTCTAACAATAAAAATCACCGCGATCTTAACTATCATGCAGCCAGTATAATAACAACATTTTAAAACAAAATAAAGTTTAATATCATTTACGGGCCTCCTCTACAACTGAGAGGGTTCAGGCCTTAGTCCACCACGCCCAGTACGGATTGGCGGACTACACACCCAAGAAATTCCTAAGAACTTTTTTTAGGTGTGCCGGTTTTATCACGATGTTTTCCTTCACCGTTAAAGTACGTGATAATTCAATGTGAATGCACACATAACTTCGAAAAGTCAGAGGTGTGTGCTTGAGGTTTGAACCCGCGACCGTCGAGATTCTCGACCGCGTGCCTAAATCTCGAGGCCATCACGACTTCTCTCAGTTGTAGAGGAGGCCCGTGCCCAGCAGTGGGACGTATATGGGCTGATGATGATCATTTAAGTTTTCGATTAATAAGCGAACACCTGAAGCTAATCTTATTGAACTAGACAAAGCCATTTAATAATAGTTGATAGAAGACGATCGAATCAAAAGCACAAATATATATAATTTGGGAACAACAGAACACGATCCGAAAGCAATTGAGCTAATCAATGCGACCAATTGATCTATTGAATGTGATTGTCCTCAGCGTTATCTTGAAACCCGACTGTCAGCCATACAAAGGAGTTTACTAATCCATTATTAATTTGGTATTTAATACGGATTAGTTGAGCTGAGGGTTTCAATTGATATTGAATCGAAAACAGACCACTTTTGGGCTCTGTGTGAACTTTAATAGAATTTTCATCTTCAAGTGACTTGAAGTCAGTGAGCTGGTTTGCAGTAAGGTAAAAAATAGTTTATATAAATTTTATGGTGAAGTGACAAGTTTGTTTTGACTGGGGTGTTACCACTGTCTTACAGAAGACTTGTGTACAGTAAAGGCATTGCACTGATGTTTCGGCTAAGAAATGGGTAATCGGTTTTAGACTTTTTGTTTAATCTTTTTGCATACATAATATTACTCCTGCATTCTCCGAAGAGGGTAGAGGTACGTTTCTGAATCCATATTTCGCTGGGCATCTTTTAGTCCCTCATATTGGGTGCGAGCCTATTCGGCAGACTCCGATTTTTTCAAGTATGAAATCTATATGGAATATATAACCTACCAGCTGTTTTCTATTTGACTGCCTCATGATCTCGCAGCACAAGTATGCGTGTGCCGTGCGATTTAGAGGTCCTGGGTTCAATTCTCGGGTCGGGCAAAGTGTTTTGGGTTTTTCCAGTAGGAAATTTTCAGTAGCAAAAATGGCAATAGGCTCGCCCCTTATTACGTGGGACTGATACATACCTGGCAAAATGAGGGTGCTAAAATGCACCTCATCCTACCCCTTCGAGGAATACAGGTGTGAGTTTATGTATGTATGTAAAATCATCTGCCGATCGTGTTATTTTTCCAACACCATACAACACAAAGCCATAACTCTAAAACCCTATCAACAGCACGTAATATTGCAATATATTGCAGCAGCAATTTCCGCTTATCCTAAATATTGTAAATATTTTCCCTCAAAACTATAGGTTAAATTTTTGCGCATGGATAATATCATAAATCTTTCCGCATGACAACACTATCGGTATACATACGCAAATACTTCTGTGCGTCGAAGCTCAAAATATTACATTCCTGTTACGTTATTTGCTGGTTATAAGGATAGGCCCAACGTGATTTGATGGTCGGGGACTGACTTCTTTATTCGAATAATATTATTCCAATATAATAATTTGGAACAAAAATTCCAAAGTCAGGAATTGTTTGCTTCTTAAGTTTCGGAGAAATATGTTATTATGGCAATTCTTGTTGGACTGTGGATTTGTTTCGTCAAATGACAGACAATTAAAAAAAAACTCAAGAAATTGCTAAATACGATCGCTGTAGGTATTTTGTAGATGGTCTTAGTTTAGCCCTTTGGCGCGGTTATTAAGTCTCTAACGAGACACCGAAACGTGACACCGTGGCTCGATTTCTGAACAGATACGATGTTTGTCTGATCAATTTGCTTGAAATATAGATTTTTGGGAGACTTCAAAGCCTTACAAGACATTACGCAATTAACGTGTCAAGCTTTTGGGCTTCTATGGAAGTATCTCCACTGATCTTTACAGACTCCTCTTGCCTAAAGATTATTACAGAGTGTAAATTCATCATTTTTTTACGACCTCAAAAAGCCAGAAGCCAACCATCCGCCTTTCCAAAAATACCAAAAATATTAAACTCTAACCTCATCGAAAATACGTTTAATTTTGAAACAAATTACATTAATAAATAAATTCTTCAATTTATTATTTCTCATGGCTTAATATCGCAGCTTCATATTTGATCATGCAAATTTAATACGGGAAATAAATTATTCATTATGGAGTCCCTAAATTTGCTTTCGCGGGCATAGGGGCCACGGAACTCAATCAACAAGCAACACTCGTACAATTTCAGTTACATAGCCAGTCGTTCTGACTCGTTTCGCAAGAGTGAGTCTACAGATTACACGTCTCAGGCCTCGATAGCAACAAAAACAATTTTTGATTTAGTATTTTTTCTATTTCAATTCTATATCGGCCCATATACTCCTGGTGTGCTCGGCCCTCCTCTATAACTACGAGGGGTTAGGCCTTGGACCACCACGCTCTAGTGCGGGTTGGCGGACTACACACCTAACAAATTCCTAAGAACTTTAAGTGTGTAGGTTTCCTCTCGATGTTTTCCTTCGCCGTTAAAGTAAGTATTAAATAATTAAGAATACACACATGTCTTCTAAAAGCCAGAGGTGTGTGCCTGGGGTTTTAACGCGCGACCGCCGAGATCCTTGACTACGCGCCTAAACCTCAAAGCCATCACTATTTGCGACGCTTGAATGTTCGGAACTCAATCGTGCTCAAAAGCTGAATAGATATTAATGAAATTTGGCAAACATATACCTTATTACCTAGACATATTATGTACATTGTACATCATGTCTATTAATTTATTATTAATTATAGTTTATTGTATTCTTCGGGGAAAAAAATCGTAGTAATATAAAAAAACATCATTGATACATCTACTTGAAATTTCATAAAAGTGTTTTCGGACCTAGTGTTAAGGTCGCGCGGTCTCGCCGCGGTTAGAAGCTTGGTTATATATTCAGCCTATCGCCGTCCACTGTTGAACGAAGGCCTCCCCAAGTAGGCGCCAACCATCCCGGTCTTGAGCAGCCCTCATTCATCCGCTACCCGCCACCTTTCTCAAGTCGTCGGACCATCGTGCTGCAGGACGTCCCACACAGAAGCTTGGTTATTAAAACAAAATTATCGAAAATAAAAATATACTTATAAGTAGTCGACGGCGCGATAAAGGTGTGTGACCTAAAACAAATGCAACCAATCAGTCTCTCCCAACTGTCTGCGATACAACCGTGAATTTATGCAAGCTTAAAATACAATCATATCAGATAATTCAGCAGCAAATTGAAGACCTCAAATCTCAGTGAGAATCTATCGCTAAAATATCAGATAATTCAGCATCAACTTAAACGTCAAAACCTCACAATTCTGCAAGCACATTTATCGCTAAACGTTTAACATTCCTCACAAATTGACATTGTAAAGAGAGAATCCCACTCTTACTGTCAGACCGACGATTTAATTTGCAAAGCAATGTGACGTCAGCAGTAAAATAAAACAGAGATGGCGGCGACCCTCGAAATGCGTGCCCGCTCGTCACTTAGTAGCCCACTTGACTGATGACACAGATGTAAGGAGGTCGGAATGAACAAACAAATCAGGCGAGTCGTTTGTTAAGCGCAATCCTATCACGTCATAAAAACATTCATTCATTCATACATACATACATACATGTAGAGGGTGTATATTATAGACCGTGATCGAAAACTAAGACAGGCAATAGCCACAGTGACTACATTGTGACATAAAAAAAAATCCCGACTAAAAATAAAATCAAAATACGTTTTCCTTATAACCACTAGTCATCATCAGCCCAAAGCCCAAAGACGTCCACTGCTGAACATAGGCCTTCCACAATGATCTCCACAGTGGCCTGTTGGAGGCAGCCTGCATCCAGCGTCGACCCGCGACCTTTACCAGGTCATCGGACCATCTTGTTGGTGGACGTCCTACGCTGCGCTTCCCGCTACGTGGCCTCCATTCGAGAACTTTTTGACTCCATCGGCCATCAGTTCTCCGCACTATGTACCCGGCCCATTGCCACTTCAACTTGCTAATTCGCTGGGCCATGTTGGTTACCTTAGTTCTCCTACGGATCTCCTCAACCACGAGTACTCGTATTAAATGTATGTAGTTGTTAGGAAAACGTTTTTTTATTTTATTTTTTGTCGGTTTTTTTAATGTCATGGAATTTCTTATCACCGTGGCTATTGCCTGTCTTAGTTTTCAATCAAGGTCCTTATACACCCTGTATAAATACATACATACATTCATACATCCTCACGCCATTCCATGAGGGGATAAGCAGCGATGCATACCTGCACCCACATTTCGCCAAGTATCAGTCCCACGTAATAGGGGGCGAGCCTATTGCCATTTTTCGTGCGAATTTCCAGACTCCGTGCTTGAGAATTCCCTAATGGAAAAACCGAACAACACTTTACCTAATAACCTTCGGAACGCACGGCACATAGGTACTTGTGCCACGAGACCGCGAGGCAGTCAATAATAAACGACTGTATAAAAAAATCGATAAGTATTTTACAGAGGCCAATGGGCTTGACACTATCAGACACTCATCACTGAACACGCTCATGGTGGCCTGGAGTGGTATGTATCGTCTATGTACATACGAGTACATACATACGATGCAACTGTGGTATCTTAAAAAACTCGATAATGCAGTAATCGATTCGTCATTTCTTTAATGTTTATTTTGCACTTCACGTAACATTTGTGAAGTTAGTTTTATAATTGACAGCCCCGTGGCTAAATACCAGCTTGCGAAACGAGAGGCCACGGGTTCGATCCCCGCACCGAGACAAATGTTTGTGTGATCCACAAATTTTTTTTTCGGGTTTGGGTGTTTATAGGACCGAAAAGTCTTTCGTAGTTTCTGATACCCACGACACAAGACGACTTTAATGTGGGGTCAGAACTATGTATGTGACTGATGAGTGTATTATTCTTAGTAAACAGTTATTTTGTGGCTCCAATTTTGAATTTAATAGTAAAAATAGTTCAGTGTCTAGATTTACCAAATAAAATTTATCAATCTACTGATTGAGTGCTTGTACATCACCGCAAGTGTTATCTTAATGGGAATCAGTGTTGTTAATTACTTAACAGAACTTTAAACACAGTGAACTTCTCGAACAAATAACTTGTTAGTGATTCATTCGAAACCGCTGAGAACATAACACTAGTGCCACAGAAGGTTAGTGGGTCATTATTTCTCTAAATAACACGAAAAAGTGCATAAATAAGAAAAAGTTGGAAAAGACATACTACGTTTGAACGTTACATTTTAAATTCTTACGAGCTGTGCTGCCATCTAGTGTGTAGTAGCCATCAATATCCTGATTCACGATAAATCATTCACAACGGTTCGCCAACCAACCACAGAGGGCGCTACAAGTGGCATACCAGTAGCGTTGGGCTGAAGAAATAGAGGGCGTTACGAGTATTAAGGTGACTGAATTGCTGCGCTTGATTAAAATTAAGGTTTCTTTTAATTACATAGATTAGTTTATATTTTACACCTGACTATGATTTGTCCTGCTTGCCTTTCACCTACCAATCAAAAAGAACCCATGAACGGTGAACCCGACAAACTTGTCACGGAAATACGTTACCTAAGGAAAGAGTTATGCAACCTGAAGGACCAACTTAAGACTGCAGTCTCTATTATCAATATCTGTGACGAAAAACTCCACATTTACGCCGAACAACTAGTCAAACTTTATACGAAAATTGAAGCAAACGAACAAAGAGGGACTTCTCATAATGTAACGGAGCCTCGATCACCTTTGCTCATACCTACCGTGAAGAAACCTGCACGCCCGACGAGTAGACCACGGGATAAATCTCCAGGCAAGGTACCCGTACCACACGTATCAAACTCTATTGCAGTTGTTGAAAGAGTTAACAACCCGGAAAATAGCGTATACTCAATAGCTCAGAACACTCACTCTCCCTCAGCACCTAAAACTTGTAATATTACAGCTTGCCCAAAAAATCATTCCACACATAGCCAGCAGTGGACGGAGGTAATGGAACCGAGAAATAGAGGTCGCCTCTCGTTGTCTGGTGTAGCTGGACCTGCTGTTACATCTTTAAAAGCAGTTGAGCCCGTAAAATATTTACATTTATGGAATATGGCCTCTAGTCATGATGAAGTATCGCTATACTTAAAGCAACTTTGCCCTACTGGATCGTGCACCATAGAAGAATTAAAACCTAAAGGGAATTATAAGTCATATAAGATCGGAATACCAGTGGCTTATTACGATAAATGCTTTTCGGTTGATGTATGGCCTATTAACGCCAAGATTAAAGGATGGATCAACTACAGGAAACCCACTGGCTCAATATTAAATAGGGCCTCCGGTAGGACTGTATTCTCAAATGTGCAGCCCTTTCGTAAAGAAAACAGTGAGCAGTAAAAGCGCTCACATTCAAGTGTTTTACCAAAACGTTCGAGGGCTTAAAACCAAGCTACACACTTGGCGTAACAATCTTGCGATGTCCGAACATGACGTTATTGCTGCGACGGAGACGTTCCTCGACGATTCCGTCGGAGACTCAGAACTTGTGAGTCCAGGTTGGAGTGTTGTGCGGCGCGATAGGAGTACGCCGTGCGGCGGGGTATTACTTGCCGCGCGCGCTCCCATTGTCCTTCACCGCCGTAAAGACTTCGAAACTGACAGTGGCGAGGACTTATGGGCAAGTTACGTATGGCGTGGTCGAACTACATATGTATGTGTAGTTTACATCAAGCCAACCGCGAGTGATAAAGACTACATGGCTTGGTTCTGCAAAATAGAAAGCTTCATTTGTACATTAAAGGGTATGGTTTTAATTTATGGTGATATAAATCTAAACAGTGCCTCAATAAATGTAAATAATTATTATTGCTATTTTTTAACATATTGTAATTTGTCGGACAAAAATGTTGTGAGAAATATACACGGTGGAATGTTGGATATCGTACTGATACGGGAGAGTAATGACATTCGAAAGACAACTGTTGTTGCTGCGGACGGTTTGGTGCCTCCTGACGCTTACCACCCACCTCTTGACATCGCTATAAGTTTCCTCACAACTCAACGTTCAGTTCGCCTCGAGCCTAGTGTAATCAATAATGGCCAAGACTGGAATTTTGCGAAAGGGGACTACATAACATTATATGACATGTTATCTAGGGTTTCATGGGATGACTTGTATAAGATTAAAGATGCACGTCAGACCGTCGACTACTTTTATTATACCTTATATAGTATGTTTAATGTATGTATACCTAAAAAACGACGTAACGGTATTTCGAACAAACGCTATCCAGTTTGGTTTACTATGGATATTATAGTAGACATTAAATTAAAATTACAATTACACCGTCGCTGGACCCACACTAAATCCCAAGAAGCATACCGACTTTTTTCTAACCTGAGGTCCGAACTAAAATATCGTATATCAGCAGCATATAAGTCGTACCTGGCCAGTATTGAAGAGAACATCAAAATTAGCCCTCGTCAATTTTGGCGCCATATATCTTCCTTACGGTCTAAGGGAGGTTTCGAACCTGAAGTCAACTATGCGGGGCGAACTGTTAGTGGAGTAGAGGCTGCTGAAGCCTTTGCAAATTTCTTTTCTGGTGTTTTTTTATCAGATATACCCAACCTCAACCCAGAAAACGTAAACCAAAGCCCACTTTTCTTGAACAGATACGTTCACGTCAATAAAATAACCTCTGTTGACGTAGAGATAGGAATACAAAAATTGAAATCAAGTAGCTCAGTAGGTCCTGACGGTATTCCTCCTTGGTTTCTCAAACAATATAAAGATACTTTTGTTGAACCACTGAGATATATGTTCAACATAGCACTACAGACGGGTCATTACCCATCTCAGTGGAAAACCTCTAGAGTTACGCCCATACCAAAAAACTCTAATAGATCATGTGTTGAAGAACATCGGCCGATCGCTATACTTTCAACTTTGGCCAAAATATTCGAACATATTCTTCACACAAATATATACAGACAGGTTGAGCCATTTCTTTGTAACGAACAGCATGGTTTCAGGAGAAGACGGTCGGTCAATACAAATCTTCTCATATTAACAGACTACATCTCCACCAGACTTGATCATGGGTTACAGGTAGATGTCCTTTACTTTGATTTTCGGAAGGCGTTTGATAGGGTTAACAATGACAAGTTACTTGAGAAGCTCTCCGCTATGGGTTTATCTCCAGAGACACTCAGGTTTATCGCTGACTACCTGCGAGATCGGAAACAATATGTACGACATGGTTGCTATGAGTCACAGTCCTATCACACCCGTTCTGGAGTTAGTCAGGGATCGATACTTGGTCCTCTTTTGTTCATTCTTATGATCAATGACCTTCCCTTGGCTATTAAGCATGCTAAAGTTCTACTTTACGCTGACGACATCAAACTCTTTTATGAAATTAAAAATAATGAGGACTGCGTTCTACTTCAGAATGACATTAATGCAATTTATAGTTGGAGTGTAGAGAATAAGTTAGAACTCAATATTTCAAAATGCTTCCAGATGACTTTCAGTCGTTTGCGATCCCCAATTACATTCAACTATATGTTGGGTCCTAATGAAATGTCCAGGGTAATCTCGACCAAAGATCTGGGTGTGACTTTCGACCAAAAACTTACCTTCCATGACCATGTTGTCACTGTGGCCAGGGAGTGTTTTAAGCGTCTGGGCTTTGTGCTTCGTAACTCAAATGATTTTAGAAGTACTAAGACAATTAAGCTGCTCTTTGATTCCCTCGTCCGCAGTAAGCTTGAGGCTAGTTCCTGTGTGTGGCATCCTTATAAGAGTACGTACACCTTGTTGCTAGAAAAAGTCCAAAAAGCCTTCCTGAGATACCTTTATAAACGCCTTTACACATACTACCCATTCATGTACCCCACCAAATATCTGTTGGGTTGCCTCGGCTACAACTCCTTAGAGGTCAGAAGATGGAGGGATCAAATACTGACAATGTGCAGGATTCTCAGGGGTATGGTAGATGCTCCTGACCTGAATGGCGAGCTGTGTAGGCTGTTCGTACCTAATGGTTACACGCGGGGAAGGAGGCACCGACTATTCGCAGTTCCAACATGTCGTACTGTGGCTCGTGCCAGATCACCCATACCGCGTACTCTCACTGCGCTCAATGCTCTCCTGGACAGTGCTCAACACTGCGATATCTTTACTGAGGAATGGAAGGCGATTTTGTCGGAATGTTTGCGTTTCTGTGAAATGAATGTGTGATGAATGAATATGTTTATAATTATATTGTCAATTGATTTTCTTGGATGTTTTATTGTACTTTAATTTTATATAATGTTAATTTTCTTATTTCTCTATTTTGTTTTTAAATTGTATATTAATTGTTATTTTTTGTCATTGTTTGTGTTATTTATTTTTATGATTTTTGTATTTTATGGTTTAATCGATTAGTGTAAATGGTGCAACCGTGCTAATTGAATAAATAAATAAATAAATAAATTAATGAATAAAATACGATGTTGTAAAATAAAAACATGATGCCCAGTAGGAAGACTTCTGGTGCGAAAATTTTTGAGGTAGCTTCGAATATGATGGATTTTAATTGGTGTTAAATTTCATAACATTAAAAGTTTGTTTAAAAAATGTAACTTTATTAAAATTCTTAAAACATACTAAACTTATTTGAAAAATACATAAAAAAGCTGTGCTATGTAATTTCATCCGCGTCATATTGATTTTCCGGGATGAAAGCTAGCCTTTATTAATCCAGGTTGTACACAATAAGAACATTCTTCTAAAAATCCAGCGAGAGCGTAAAAATATAAAATAAAAATTCACTTACATAATCAAAAAAAATCCGCAGGTATAAAATAGTGTATTAAAATACTATGAACAACTTTTACTTAGTTTACTTTTAGTTCTGACCCAATATTAAGATAGCCTTGAGTCGTGGGCATCAGAAACTACGAGAGACTTTTAGGTCTCACAAACACCCAGACCCGAAACAAAAATTTGTGGATTACACAATCATTTGTCTTGGTGCGTCTTGACAACTGCACCACAGGGTTTTCAAAGTTTAGTGGCATAATTATTTTTCTCGAACATCATCAGCCCATATACGTCCCACTGCTGGGCACGGGCCTCCTAAGAGGGTTTCGGCCTTAGTTCACCACGCTTGCCTAGTGCGGGTTGGTGGACTACACACCTAAGAAATTCCTAGGAACTTTTAGGTATGCAGGTTTCATCACGATGTTTTCCTTCACCGTTAAAGTGCGTGATAATTCATTGTGAATACACACATAACTTCGAAAAGTCTGAGGTGTGTGCCTGGGGTTTGAAACTGCGACCGTCGAGATTCACTACCGCGTGTCTAAACCTCTAGGCCATCACGACTTTTTCTCGAACATTCCTTCTATTTTAAACTATATCTATGTAACAGAGGCTTGCAGCAAAGAGCTACTTGTGCCGCCATTGTTGCAAACGACAAACTGGATGGTTACTTTACAGTCGTCGGGCTCTCCCCTTTCATAGAGTACATCAGTTATTTCAGAATAGTTCGTTAATTAACTATCCGGTCTTGGAGTTTCAAATAGAATCAGTTGGGTAAATGTTAGGAAGATAATTCATGTATACTTTTGATACATACCTACATACAATTTTAGTAAACTTTATTTTAAATTCGGAAAACTTGCTTCGTGGTCTTGCAGAACAAGTATGTGCCGTGCGATATAGAGGTCCCGGCTTCCCCTATCGTACAAAGTGTCATTGGCATAGAGTCTAGAAATGTGCTCGAAAAATGACAACAGACTCGCCTCCTTTAACGTTAGGTTGATACATATTGAACCCGGAACCTCTCGATGAAACAGCACATACATATGTACTTGTGCCGTGTGACCACGAGGCAGTCAATTATTTTTATTGTGTGTTTATAAAATACCGAAGCGTGTCAGCTCGTAGCACTGCTCCGAAATAATAAATAGTTCTACCCATCAACCGTCATCTGTTTAAATAAATAAACACCTAAGTCACATAAATTAACACCTGTAATGTTCCAGAAGATATTCAACATTTGCTAGTGGAATGTGTCCGGAACAAAAATGAGCGGGACCTGCTGCTGGATGAATTTAAGTTGAATTTGTTGGATGCAGGCTGGATCCAAAGCATTTTATCTAATCCAAAGTCTGATGTAGCTATACGGTTATGCAAACTAATCAATTAAATTCATCCAGTAACAGCGTTCCATGCTCCTTTGTTACTTGTTATTGTTGTTAATATAAGTATATGTATATTGTAAGTATATTTGTTATTGTTATTAATATAAGTCTACACTTAGTATGTTATTAAGTTAGATGTAGATATAATTATGTAAAAGATATGATGGGTTTGTCATATCTTTTTTGATAAAAACCCCGAAATAAATAAAAAAAAAAAAAAAAAACACATAAATAGTTATGACTGAAGTCTTATACCGTGGGTATCAGAAACTTAGAAACTTTTCGGTCCCAAAAACACCCAGACTCGTAACAAAATTTTTCGAATAACGCAATCATTTGTCTCGAAGTCTGTATACTTTCTCACAGACGTACCGTCTGTACCTATACTTTCTCACAGACAGGGCTTTCTGTAGTATAATTTCTCGCTCCTTTCTGAATGCAAAAGAAAACAGAAGTCGTGGTGAATCTTGCAAACAATTTCTCAGAAATCAGATATTTCCGAAAACTTTATGAAACTTGGAGAAATGCTTTCTCTCGGAATTTTCTCGTTTCAATTTCCTTATTCTTGAAATCAAACAGTCATCAGCCAGTCGATAAATCAAGAAAGTTGCGGAACTTCGTAGCATACTGATTTCCTTGTGTCGTATATTGTGACACAAGGGCAAATGTTCTCGTCAAGGCCAAGGATTCTGACATAACAAGCAGCGGTAGGGGAGAGACTGGGCAATTACTATAAGCTGTGGGCAATTACTGTACTTTTAAGACTGTTTTTATTTAATTGCAATATTTTCTAAGTCATGTACCTAAGTTATAAATAAAAAACTATTAACACTTTATAGAAGAATTTACTAGGTTAAAAGAATATGGTATTAAAACTTGATAGCAATTTTTTTTTTATGTAATGTGTTACAAATCCTTTAGTGGGCAATAACTATCTGGTTTACCCCTATGTATAATATAAATTAATTGGGTTGAGAGCCCCGTGGCGCAGTTGGCTAGATACCAGTTTACGAAACGAGAGCCCGCAGGTTCGATCTCCGCATCGAGACAAATGTTTGTGTGATCCACAAATATTTGTTTCAGGTCTGAGTGTTTGTGAGACCGAAAAGTCTCTCGGAGTTTCTGATACCCACACTACTGGACTTGTATCCTAGTGTGGGTTCAAAACTATGCATGTGACTGTTGGGTGTATTTATTTATTTATTTTAGATTAATAGATTATTTTCGAGATTTATAGTGTGGACTACGGGATATTAGCGTTGACTGGCATTTTTGTCTCGGCGGTTGAGGGTGTTATTTTTTTTCAAATTTTTATGATTTGTATGTTTTTTTGCCATGATGCACTAGGCCAGCGTGGTGGACTAAGGCCCAAACCCTCTCAGTTGTAGAGGAGGCCCGCGCCCAGCAGTGGGACGTATATGGACGTATATAAAACATCCCTCCTTGAAATCCAATCGAGGTGTAGAAGAAATAAAATGCTGATGCCGCGAATAAAAACTAGGTAATCACCTACACATGTGTCCGAAAACACGGCCGTCCAAAGACAATACAATCCCCAAACAATCCGAATACGTAGACAAACAATTCAATTTCGTCCCAATCGATCGGTTTTGTCCCTGGAGAATCTTCACAAATGGCCAACAACAGAGTAACTAAGTCTACGCACAGGATAATTACAATTACTTTCCTTTCGTTCGGGTTTTACTCCAGTCGAAAAGTTTATCGTTGGAAATTACTTTGAGTCGTGATGGCCTCGAGGCTTAGGCACGTGGTCGAGAATCTCGACGGTCGCGAGTCCAAACCCCAGGCACACACCTCTGACTTTTCGAAGTTATGTGTGTATTCACAATGAATTATCACGTACTTTAACGGTGAAGGAAAACATCGTGATGAAACCTGCACACCTAAAAAGTTCTTAGTAATTTCTTAGGTGTGTAGTCCGCCAACCCGCACTAGGCCAGCGTGGTGGATTAAGGCCTAAACCCTCTCAATGGTAGAGGAGGCCCATGCCCAGCAGTGGGACGTATATGGGCTGATGATGATGATATGTCAAACAAACGCTGTTTGTTAGATACACAACGATTTAGCTCCTCTATTTGGCTTTTTATTGTGTAATTACCTACTGATAAAGGTGCTATGGCCTCGAAGATTAGGAGCGCGGTCTTGACGGTCGCGGTCTCGAAGGTAAACAATTCTAACTGTTCAATGAAAAGTAGATTTTTACAATGAATTTTCATGCACTTTAACGGCGAAGTAAAGATTTGCAAGGAAACCCACAAACAAATAAATCACGGGGAATTTCTTAAGAGTGTAGTCCCTCGGCACTAGACTAGGTAGTGGACTAGGGTTTGACCACTCTCAGCTGTAGAGGAGGCTTTTGCCCTGATGGAGAACGTAAATAGTGTAAAGTACATATAAAATTAATAATGGATTTTGAAATATCAATCGATTTTTAAGCTAATCAATTATAATTGAATGCGATTTATTTATTTATTTATTTATTTCAATTATACGGTTAATACCATTTACACACATCGAAGAACTCTAAAACATCTATTTACATAATACAATATACAAATTACAATATACGAATTAAAAATAAAAGAAAATATTTCGCATAAAAACAAACAAAACATAACTATAACAAAACAAAAAACAAATATAAAATCGTAAATAAAACTAAGTAACACTTTCACAATATTTGAGACAATTATACTTTACTTGCGGCCATGCATCCATCAAGCAGTGATGGCCTCGAGGTTTAGGCGCGCGGTCGAGAATTTCGACGGTCGCAGGTTCAAACCCCAGGCACACACCTCTAACTTTTCGAAGTTATGTGTGTATTCACAATGAATTATCACTTGCTTTAACGGTGAAGGAAAACATCGTGATAAAACCTGCACACCTAAAAAGTTTTTAGGAATTTCTTAGGTGTGTAGTCCGCCAACCCGCACTAGGCCAGCGTGGTGGACTAAGGCTTAAAGCCTCTCAGTTGTAGAGGAGGCCCGTGCCCAGCAGTGGGACGTATTTGGGCTGATGATGATGATGATGATGCATCCGCAAAAAGATCACAGTCCGGGTTAGTTTCCATCAGAGAATTGAGAGAGCTTAGAACTCGCGGTATGGGAGAAAAGGAGCGAGCCGCGGTTCGACATTCAGGTGCGGCTAATAACCTGTGTTTGTTTGGAGTGTAAAGTCGAACCAACTCATTATGCAGATTTGGCTCATCTATAATTCCTTTACACACTTTATGTTGCGATGTTTAATACTTCAGTCCAATGTTAATCCTGCAAGTCTCTCTCACTATCTAAACCGATATAGAAAGCTATAGTATGCTAAGACGCAGAGCTAACGAGCATTTGACAGCCGATTATTTTTCCATCCAACTAGGACGCTCTGACGGAGTGAGTCGGTAAATTTTCCTATTCAAAGCACGTGCCCAAATTCACTTTACGCTTGCCGAATATACACCATCCCTAAGGTTTTTCAGGACGCGGTGGTACTCCCAGCGGATTATTATTTTTTGTTTTTTAATCTTTTGCAAAAAGTCCCAGTATAAAAAAGAGGTCCGATTAGCGCATTAATCTGTTACAAAAAGTGCCAGTTTAAAAAAGAGGTCCGGTCATCTTTACGCTTCGTTTATACTATTCTTTTGAAAATTTTCTACAACTACTTTGTTGGACTCGCAGCTCAAGTGATTACCGTATGATTAAGACGTTCTAGGTATCATCATCAGCCCAAATACGTCCCACTGCTGGGCACGGGCCTCCTCTACAACTGAGAGGGTTTAAGCCTTAGTCCACCACGCTGGCCTAGTGCGGGTTGGCGGACTACACACCTAAGAAATTCCTAAGAACTTTTAGGTGTGCAGGTTTTATCACGATGTTTTCCTTTACCGTTAAAGCAATTGATAATTCATTGTGAATACACACATAACTTCGAAAAGTCAGAGGTGTGTGCCTGGGGTTTGAACCTGCGACCGCCGAAATTCTCGACCGCGCGCCTAAACCTCGAAGTATAATTCTAGGTATAATTTTCAGCAACAGCACGTACGCTGAAAATATGCCTTAACCCATTCCTCCCCACTGTCCTATCATTAGTACTATATTCATATTTTTTTCAGTTATTAGGGCTCTTATTTTCAGCTCAGAAACAATATTTCTGATAAAATTCGTAATTTTACACTATATTTCTAATAAAATTTTTCTTTTTCGTTGTAAATGTTAAGATGATTTTAATGATTTTTTTTCAAATTGATAATTTTTGTCGACTAAGGAAGAGCAACATGATCTGAAACTGAACTTTGAAAAGACATTCTACCTAATAGTGTCACTAAAGAATCCACCTTATTTTTGTTGTTGAACCAAAACACAAAAATATTAATATTTTTTACCACGCAATCATTCTTACCGCCGCCCTATCGCTATCCTCTTTCCCTTACATTTACTCAAGCATAGTTTTCCAAGTAAACAGACAGTGGTCGCCATTTTTTCGCCATATTTATCGACCCTTATTAAGCCCAACCGAGCCCCAAACATTGCCGCGTAATGATAACAATGGATCGCTTGTTGTTGCGTTTGGGGGTTTTCTAAGACGATTGTTTTCTTAACTCTTTTGTGCTTATAAGTAAACGTTAAGCATTTAGTGCAAAAATGTACTTCTGCCTATGCCTTCGTGTGTAAAACAAATAAGATATACATCTAATATAGTAATGTATTAAAATATGATACATTGAAGACTCGACAAGAAAATGTTGCCTATATGCACCTCTGCCTACCCCTTCGGGGAATACAGGCGTGAGGCCGTGTATATAATACCCATGATTTTATTTAACAAATTTATTCATTCTTTAAAAGTTACTAAACCATGAAAACTGTCAGCATTCATTTGCACCACAATCATATGCAAAACCCTCCCAGCCCAAACCCGAAAACACGTCAAACTCCCGCAAAAACTACCGAAACACATTCGGCGACCAAATGCCGCCACAATAAGGCACTACAAAACGGCAGACATTTCGTGCCTACAGCGATAAATAAAGATTACTGCGGACCGCCCAATGTCCGCGCGCCATTACGCACGATAGCATTTGTCTTGCATTTCCTATATCCGTACATTAGCGACCACATAGCAACACATAGACTGAAGGGGTAGATAGATATGTATTCCTCAACATATATACATACATACGAACTCATCAGTGGCGGTACTTCCATAGAAGCCCAAAAGCCCAGTTTGCCTTTCACAATTCCGAATAATTTTTTTTAAGCTTTAAATCTTTATTTAACAAAAGCAATTTGTTAAATAAAGACCCCACAATAAGCAATTATAAACTAGACATTACACAATTAACGTGTAACGCTTTTGGGCTTCTATGGAAGTACCGCCACTGGAACTCATGTTTATAGTCCTCGAAGGGATAAGCACAGATTCATGTCTTTACCAATCATCATCATCATCATCATCAGCCCGAATACCTCCCACGGCTGGGCACGGCCAACTACAACTGAGAGGGTTTAGGCCTTAATCCACCACGCTAGCCTAGATTGACGGTCTACACACCTAAGAAATTCCTAAGAACTTTTAGGTGTGAAGGTTCCATCACGATGTTTTCCATCACTGTTAAAGAACGTGATAATTATTCGTGTATACACACATATTACTTCAAAAAGTCGGAGGTGTGTGCCTGGGGTTTGAACCCGTGACCGTCGAGATTCTCGATCGCATGCCTAAACCTCGAGGCCATCACGACTTCTGTCTTCACCCACATTTCGTTAATTTTGTTTTTACCCCGGCAGCCTATTGCCCGTTTCTGGATACAGTTTCTATTGAGAATTCTATAATAGAAATCCCAATAACACTGTACCATGCGGGAATCGATCCCGGGACTTCTAGATCGCACGGCACGTACTTGAGCAGCGAGACCACTAGTCTGTCAGTATGGTGTATATTGTATGGTAATAATGCTACTGGTATTACAAATTTCCAAATTGTAGTTTTCCTGTTTCGGTAGCTATAAGTTTACTGGGAAGTAAATGTCAGTGCATTTAGTTTGTAAGTTTCAGTCAGTATGGTGTATATTGTATGGCAATAATGCTATTGGTATTAAAAATTTGCAAATTGTAGTTTTCCTGTTTCGGTAGCTATAAGTTTACTGGGAAGTAAATGTCAGTGCATTTAGTTTGTAAGTTTCAGTCAGTATGGTGTATATTGTATGGCAATAATGCTATTGGTATTAAAAATTTGCAAATTGTAGTTTTCCTGTTTCGGTAGCTATAAGTTTACTGGGAAGTAAATGCACTGAGTCCAGGTTGAAGCAAAGGTATAATTTATTTTGTATCCACGACAGCTTATTGTTGCTTATATTATTAGCGCATTTCCTTGCCGTTTCTGAGAAGAACATGACCCTTTTCCCGAGAATCGAATTTTGAACTTCACGATCGCAAGGAACCTGACAATCGTGCAAAACGTTTTTCAATACTAATTTTCAAATGATTATAACGATAATTATTGGTGTATGTAATTTAAATTTATAATTGATTTAATGGGGCAATGCATTCCGGTAAAATTATTTAATTGGTGTTCTGAATAATATTATTTGAACTCATTAGTCACTTGGCATTATTGTAACACGTTTCGAAGCGGCAATAGTTTTAAAAAATAGTTTAATATTTTCGATTCAAAAGAACTTGTAAAAGTCTATTTGAATAAAGATATTTTTGACTTTGACATTAAACAATAAACACTTGAAAAACGGACTTCAACACGTGATATATTTAGGTTTTCTTTCTATTAAAAGTTTGAAATAATCACTACAATCGTTCAATATTAATAATTCATACAATTCTTTCCATAAATTTGCTCGTGACGTGAAGAAATAATACAAATATAAATCATATTTTCAGCCAGCGATTTTCAACCTTACAGACAAAAAATAAGGTATATTATCAAGTGAGTATTACCGATATGGCCGTCCCAGTCTATTTGTAAATAGTAACTCTTTTTGTGAGTCATGATTCGCTTTTCCAATTGACCTTTTCCGTTAATCACATGATTGATAGATGTTTAATGACGTTGCGATTATTTTGTAAGAACGTTTGAATGTCTCAAAAGAACTTGTATGAAAGGAATACGGAAAATCAACAGAACAAAACTGAAGCCTACAGCTTTGATGTAAAGGTACATTTAGTTTTATTTATTAGTGTTGAATACTATTTATGTTGAAGTCATGATGGCCTCGAGGTTTAGGCGCGCGGTCGAGAATCTCGACGGTCGCGGGTTCAAACCCCAGGCACACACCTCTGACTTGTCGAAGTTATGTGTGTATTCAAAAGAATTATCACGTACTTTAACGGTGAAGGAAAACATCGTGATGAAACCTGCACGCCTAAAAGTTCTTAGGAATTACTTAGGTGTGTAGTCCACCAACCCGCACTAGGCCAGCGTGGTGGACTAAGGCCTAAAACCCTCTCAGTTGTAGAGGAGGTTCGTGCCCAGCAGTGGGACGTATACCTATGGTCTGTTGATGAACTATTTGGTACAAAAGGTCATTTACAACGACAGAGGTTCTCAATCGGTTGTTGGATTGAAATTAAATTATAACATTGTAAATCTTTCTCGTGGTCTCATAGCGCTATTGTACGCCGTGTTGTTTTAAGTTTTCAGGTTCGATACTTGAGTCAGATAAAGTGTGCATTTTGGCTCACACATCTCTGGCTACCTCTTCGCAAATTAAGCCGTTAGTGTGTGTGTAATAATATTTCGTGTAGATCACATACAACTTAATGGAGTGTGGGTCAACTTTTTGCATATTTTGTTTCTCTTATACGCATTTTAATAACGGTGACGTCACTGCACAAATAGTATTCGTATCTTCGTAAATTTGCTTCTTTATTTAAAGTTTGACTGCCTCGTGGTCTCGCGGCACAAGTGTGTGCCGTGCGATCTAGAGGTCCTGGGTTCGATTCCCGGGTCGGGACAAGTGTTTTTGAGTTTTTCCATTAGGAAATTCTCAGTAGCGGCACGGAGTCTGGAAATATGCCCGAAAAACGGCATTAGGCTCGCCCCCTATTGCGTGGGACTGTTAAATACCTGGCGAAATAATGTGCAGAAATGCACCTCTGCCTACCCCTTCGGAGAATACAGGCGTGAGGTTATGTATGTATAGATGTAGTTGAAACCTAATTTCTTAATAGATTTTAAAAATACAATCGACTTTAGAATAAAAAAATAATAGCAAAAGAGTCATCGCCCTAAAGCCAGCCCAAAACATCACGTTTTCCTGAAAAGCTATTAATTTCCTGATTGTCACGATTTCCAAGAAACATGTTTCAATAATGAGGGGGTAAACAAAAGGTGTCCCTCAGAACTACGGTTTCGCGATTGACGTGAAGGTTCTATTGTACGCCGATATATTGTCAGCAAGTATTTCATTTGTCTCATGTAACCCGTCCTGTAACACGTAATTCGATTCGACATATTGTCCGAAGTCTGTGCTTTTATTGCGGTTTACGATGTCTATTCTATGAGATTCGTATTCGGAGACGGTAATGTTAAGTGCTTTGCTTCTACATATATGTATATATACATAATAACGCCTGTAACCCGAAGAGGTTGGCAGAAGTACATATTACCACGTCTGACTTGTGGTTCTAGAAGTTTCACGTCATATAGGGCAAAACTGTTGTTGTTTTTGACACAATTCGAGACTTCAAGCTGCTTAGAGAATCGAAAGCCCCGTGGTGCAGTTGGCTAGACACCAGCTTTACTAGCTTGCAAAACGAGAGGCCGCCGGTTCGAACCCCGCACCGAGAAAAATGTTTGTGTGACCCACAAATATTTGTTTCGGGTCTGGGTGTTTGTGAGACCGAAAAGTCTCTCGTAGTTTCTGATACCCACGACACAAGACTCGTATCTTAATGTGGGGTCAGAACTATGTATGTGACTGTTGGGTGTATTGGGGTTTCTGGCTACAAATTAAATAGGTCTGATGGATGCTAGTATTATTGCACTAAATATATTTAAAAACATAAAAAATTAGGTGTTATTTGGCCTTTAACTCATGCCCTTAAAGGCGGATGAATAAACTATTAAATGGTTATCAAGAGATGTTTCTATGTAGTGGATGTGTTAAAAGGTCACAAAACTAAATTCGGAATTTGTTAATGAATAGAGATTTTCTGTACCAAAATAAACGTTGATTATTACGCGCTAAAACATCCTCCAAATACAACTAATTTCATTAAAATCATCGGGAAATCACCGAATTTTAATTATTTCAAATTGTTCGCACCGTCCATTTGTATTTGAATAGCGATCAGAAAATCCAACTTTCCGCTCTGCTTTAATGGACGTCCATAAAATAATCGCCTTGACATGGAAACAAGTTCCCCCCTTAAATGTAAACAATTTGTAAAACAATTTGGGTTTCACCTTGTAGTCACTTCTGTGCAAAATGGTGGAGATTTACAATTTACGTTTGATATGGGGCCACGAGATCAGCGGTAGTCTCAATATTATTGACTAAAATTTAACGGCATATTTGGAACAGTTCGCAATCCCCTGATTTATAAATAAAAATAAATAAATAAATACACCCAACAGTCACATACATAGTTCTGACAAACGTAACACGTCAGCGAAATTTATTTGCGATATCGACGAAGAATATTGACGGAACTGACCCTACTTCTCCTATTTGCTGGAAGGAGAAAACCCTGTTTAACTTCTTTCAGTTGTAGTAGTATAAAATCGGAGATTTCCTGTGATACCCATGTCAAGTAGCGCAAGAGTAACGTGAAGGAGCAAGTTGACATGAGTGTATTGAGTGACGAGACGAGACCTTCTAGTCACTTGACGCTCTGGACAACACCATGCTTACTATCAAGTTTAGTGTTGCCATTTTGATGTGCCAATGAAATAACAATAATAGAATATTTATCTCGGAAAGAGGTTATTTTCGCAAAGAGAAGTGATTGAAGGAATCGTTTCTAACTCTTATATATTTCGACGTCATAATAGTAATGACCGTTGGAATAACACTATACCCGACCAGGGTATCGAACCCAATACTTCTAGATCCCCGACTCGTATTTGGAGCGCGAGACCACAAGGCAAGTTTTTAAGCAGTCAGAATCAGAAAATAGAATCATGATGATTTGATTTTTTTTCGAATTTGTGATACGAAAGAAAGCGCATAACAACCGCATAATAAAACGCTATATGAATGGCCGAACGTTGGGAGTTTTAGCATTCCCCCGCAGTGCTGACAGAAATTGGCCTCTGCAAAATGAGAGTGATAATTCTCTTAGGCCGTGACTTGAATTGTGACAATTTTAATTCAACACGACATGGACCATTTGTAGAACGCGTTTAAAAACATTGATTCTGATTGGCGGAAGTGTTGTTCCGTTGCATTTCTTTTATTTACAATTCAATGCCATAGTAACTATAAGTCTAAAAAAAATTGCCGCTTCTTCTCCACAGCGATAACACGTTTCGAAGCGGCAATAGTTTAGTTTAAAATAGCTTAAAATTGACGATTCAAAAGAACTTGTAAAAGTCTATTTGAATAAAGATAATTTGACTTTGACTTCTAAATTGCTTTGAGGAGTAAGAACGAAGAGCGAAACTTTTCGTTGTTTATGCACCTACCTTTTATCTCTGCATCACCTAAAGGTTGACTGTTAGAGAATACCTTAGGCATTAATTCCGCCTTTACACTTAAATGTATAAGAAGCATAGATAAACAAATAAAAAGACGGGACAAAATGTCAACGAAGTTCAAATCCTCCTCTATAATTGAATATTATAGGAACTAGACATCGCTTTCACATTCCTGAGAACTTTTTTTGGGTTTTTTAGTTACGGTGTTTTGGTATGTAATAATTTATAATGAAGACACACGTAATTATAAAATTCATAAGTTCTTGCAAAGGATTTTAACTTAAAACTTTATCCTCAAAGCCATCATATCTTCAAAGAATCATGCTGTAATAACCGGACAAAGTCGGGGGCATCCATTGTATCACATTTTAAAAATGACGCAATACAAACAGATTGAAAAGGTTCCCAACCTACTTTCCTACCATCTCTTTTCAGACCAGTGGACATTCGCAAAGCATTGTTATTGCACATAATAATTTGTCTCTGGCTCGGAAAGCGCCTTGACTTAAGAAAAGTAATAAAAAATTCTTAAACTAAAATAAATTTGTCCTACTATACTAAAAGTAGTGAAACCCTCGAGGTTTGGGCGCAGGGTACTCTGCGGTCGTGGGTCTATACCCCAGGAATACACCTCTGACTTTTGAAAGTCATGTGTGAATCCATAATGAATTATCACGTACTTTAGCGGTGAATGAAAGCATCGTAAGGAAACGTGTATACATAAAGTCCTTTGGAATTTCTTAGGTGTTTAGTCCGCCAACCCGCACTAAGCCAGCGCGGTGGACTATGGCCTAAACCCTCTCAGTTTTAGAGGAGGCCCGTGCCCAGCAGACGTATATTGTCTGATGATGATGGTTCTACTAATATTTTGCGCTTAGATTATTTCGTCCGCTCGCGACTAGTGTGATATCTTTCAAAAATAGACTTTACCGTGAGACGTGTGTCATTTATTGATGTTAGTAGGTTGTCTGGTCTCCTGGGTTGTACTGGCTGTTGATAAGGCGTCAAGTATCCGGATATGGATGACTGCCTCGTGGTCTCGCGGTACAAGTATGTGCCGTGCGATCTAGAGGTCCTGGGTTCGATTCCCGGATCGGGCAAAGTGTTATTGGGTTTTTCCATTAGGAAATTCTCGATAACAGCACGGAGTCTGGAAATGTGCCTGAAAAACGGCAATAGGCTCGCCCCCTATTACGTGGGACTGATACATACTTGGCGAAATGTGGGTGCAGAAATGCATCTCTGCCTACCCCTTCGGGGAATACAGGCGTGAGTTTATGTATGTATGTATGTATCCGGATCCGACAGGAAACACATTTTGACATCATACAAGAACGTTCAATACGACACTAACAGCGTTATCGTGTCCTACACTTATTCTCTCTAACTCTAAACACTATATTAAAAGTTACAGACTAAAGAAAAGAAATGACAGTCTATATAAATATGGCATCTTCTTCATCATCTTCTTCCTTCTTGGAATTTACCTCTTATAACCGAGGATAATTCTTAATACTTCGTCTTGCTGCTAAGAATTTTCAATTGGAAAACCTAATAACACTTTTCCTGACCTGAGAATCTAACATGAGAACTTTCGATTGCACGTTCAACTTACGAGGCAGTTTATCTACTTTCCAATCTAGTTAAAAAAACAATTGAAACTAAATCGATTTGAAATTTGATGGATTACTTTTGCAGTGGTTTCTGTTCGTCTGATTGAGTTCGTCAGACAATCAGCAAATTGCATTAAGACATATCAAATGCACGCCAAGCACTTTGAACATCTAGTTTTAGCTTAGTTTAGAGTTAAAAGAAAAGTTCTGATATGTGGATATTGGCGTGCACAATAATAGCAACATATGCAAGTAAATCGCACTTGTATTTGGTTTCCATAATAATTGTGCCGATTGCTGAGAGAAAAAGAAAACGAATATATACATAGGTATAAAATGTATTTGGTTGTTAGGAAAACTTCATTTTTTTATTTTTGTCAGGATGTTCTTTAACGCCAGGGAGTTTGTAATCACCTTAGCTATTACCTGCCTTAGTTTCCGATCACGGTCTGAATACACCCTGTATACATAAGAAAAGATTTTAAGTGCTTCCAGGAACTGCGTTATTAGCGGTGCCTAGAGCAATGATTTGCCAATTCATGTATAACCTCTGTAAATTACTTTTTTATTGACTCGACTGTTAACATTGAGCTCGAGAACTCAAACGCTCTCCATCGCATCCAATACCTGACTGCTGCTGATGCTAAAAAACGTAACGTAAACTAACACGTTTGCGTTCTAAAAATAAATTGGTTCCGACCAACTTTCCCTTGTCAATTACCACGAACTGACGCAGGCGGTATTACGTAACGCGTAGGGTTGCGTTACAAGTTTTTGTTGGGCCCACCCTTGAGAAAAGAAGTTACACTTCATTTGTTATTCGCCAGGGCCGCCGGCTGTATAATGTCAATCTGTGTTTGTTCAAATACATTTTCTTTGTATTTAGATGGATAGGCTCGTTTAGAAAAAAGGTTTTAATTAAAAATTATATGATTGATAGCCTTTGCATGTTAGCCAGAGTGATGGAGCAAGATCCAACAACTTTCATTCTACGACCCTGAATATTTGTTTTTTTTTTGGATTCTGCGGGTGAGAGGCCCATTACACCATTTTAGGGTTCCGTAGTAGTTTCGTCATATCCATCTGTCCGTCCGTCCTCGGCTTATCTTCCAAACTTTGCATAGATATGCGTATTTACCATGCCGATAAAATGCTAAAATATAATAACGAAAAGATTTTTTTTTGGTACCTCTCCTACACGTAAAGTGGGGATGATTTTATTTCTCCCGTGTGTGGTTTAAACATGGAGCGGTTCCTAAGACGATTCTTTGATTTAAGTATCCGTTTGCGATATTTAAATTAATAAGCGCTTTTTTTTGTTGTTAAAATGGGGCGTCGTCCCGCCATCTGAATACTAAACGGCAGGCTCGAAAAATCTGAAAAAAGTCCATATGATGAACTTTGAATGAAAACTATTTTGATTTTTTTTAAGATGCGCATGCACACCGTCACGAAAAAGTTATTCAAAAATGTTTAATGTTTTACATACATACATACATAAACTCACGTCTGTATTCCCCGAAGGGGTAGGCAGAGGTGCATTTCTGCACCCACATTTCGCCAGGTATGTATCAGTCCCACGTAATAGGGGGCGAGCCTATTGCCGTTTTCGGGCACATTTCCAGACTCCGGCTATTACTGAGAATTTCCTAATGGAAAAACCCAATAACACTTAGCCCAACCCGGGAATCGAACCCAGGACCTCTAGATCGCACGGCGCATACTTGTACCGCGAGACCACGAGGCAGTTCGTGTACTATGAGTTTATATATTATTAACATTTATATATAACATTATTATAACAGCGTACATTCGAGAATCTGTCAAGAATAATACGAGACCACTTACCATATCATCTAAATCATCCAAACTATTATTGAGAGCGTATACTGCATTAATCTTAATAATAAGCAACACGTTTAGTACTTTGATTAAAGCACGAAGGACAGATGGAATTCAAATCAATCAATCAATCATCAGCCCATATACGTCCCACTGCTAGGCCCGGGCCTCCTCTACAACTGAGAGGGTTTAGGCCTTAGTCCACCACGCTGGCCTAGAGCGGGTTGGCGGACTACACACCTAAGAAATTCCTAAGAACTTTTTTAAGTGTGCAGGTTTTATCACGATGTTTTCGTTCACCGTTAAAGCACGTGATAATTCATTGTGAATACACACATAACTTCGAAAATTCAGAGGTGTGTGCCTGGGGTTTGAACCTGCGACCGCCGAAATTCTCGACCGCGCGCCTAAACCTCGAGGCCATCATTGCTTTTGATAGAATTCATTCGTCTGATAACACCAAAAAACTTACGACCAACCGTGGGTTTAGTATTAGTAATACATCGTATTCATCCGTAAGTATGTATCATCATCAGCCCATAAACGAGTACGTGCCACTGCTTGGCACGAGCCTTCTCTACAGCTGAGAGGACTTATGCTCTAGCTGACCACGCTGTCCGACTGCAGGTTGGCGGACTACACACCAAAGAAATTCTTAAGAATGTTTAGGTGTGCAGGTTTCCTCACGATGTTTTCCTTCGTAGATAATATACTCAGCCTATCGCCGTCCATTGCTGAACGAAAGCCTCCCCAAGTAGGCGCCAACCATTCCGGTCTAGAGCAGCCGTCATCCATCCGCTACCCGCCTTTCCCAAGTCGTCGGACCACCGTGCTGCAGGACGTCCCACACTACGTCTGCCTAAGGGCGGTCTCCACTCCAACACTTGTCTGCTCCACCGGCCGTCGGACCTCAGCAAACAATGCCAGCCCACTTCCACTTTAGCGTATTAATTTTGCGGGTAATGTCAATGACACCGGTTCCTTGGCAGATTCTAATTCTAATTCTATTCACCAGAGAAACTCCAAGCACTTCATTGATAAATAACGTGATAATTCGATGTAAATAGACAGCCCCGTGGCGCAGTTGGCTAGACACCAGCTTGCGAAACGAGAGGCCGCGGGTTCGATCCCCGCATCGAGACAAATGTTTGTGTGATCCACAAATATTTGTTTCGGGTCTGGGTGTTTGTGAGACCGAAAAGTCTCTCATAGTTTCTGATACCCACGACACAAGACTCGTATCTTAGTGTGGGGTCAGAACTATGTATGTGGCTGTTGGGTGTATTTATTTATTTATTATTTATTTATTTATTATAAATACACACAAAACTTCAAAAAGTCAGTGTGTTTGTGAGTATGTATATGAAAGGTATGTTTTCAACCCAACATTATTCCCCTTTGTATTGGATCTGGAGCAAACCAAACCAAGTACTAACTATCGATGAAATCAGTTCCGTTGTGCCGAACTTCCAGCTCGCACTCCGCTGTTGAAACTTCGTGGGCGCAGCGGAATAAAACGGAGTTTGGAAATATGGTGTATGCAATTTTGTGTACTCGCGAAACGAAACTTGTGTGAATAAATTTCAATTTGGATAAGAATGCTCGAAATATTGATCCGCTTTTGCTTGTTAACAGTATAGAATAATTGCATATATACAAAATCTACTTTCTAATCTAAATAAACCCGCACTAGGCCAGCGTGGTGGACTAAGGCCTAAACCCTCTCAGTTGTAGAGGAGGCCCGTGCCCAGCAGTGGGACGTATGGGCTGATGATGAATGAATGATGAATACAAAATCTTATGCCTCTATTCCCCGAAGGGGTAGGTAGAAGTGCATTTCTGCGCCCAAATTTCGCCAATTGTTTTTTGTCCCACGTAATAGGGGGCGAGCCTATTGCCGTCATTAGAACACATTTCATGACTACGTGTTGCTACTGAGAATTTCCTAGTGAAACCCAATAACACTCTGCCTGACCCGGGATCTCTAGATCGCACATCACGTACTTATGCCGCTAGACAATGAAAAATTTAACTACAATTTTTATTGAAAATTATAGTGACCAGTGTATTGTGGCAATACAAACTCATAATACGCTTCTGCTTACATAAAAGACCACGAAGGTACTCCACACGATATTAAACGCTGTAAAACACTCCGACTGAACCGTCCACTGAAACTAGATAATTGGAATAAAAAGTTAAAATTAACTGAAAACTCACAAACTAAACGCGTTCATACAAACTCATTACGATGCAGATTAAATTGAAAATCCGAGTGGAACTTTCTATTTTATCGCCATTACGCAATTCCGCCACCCAAATAATTGCGAAACATTAAACTGAATAGTTTTGGAAGCCGTTAATATAAATTCCTGCTTCTAAAGTCGTGGAATGAGGCAGATCTTTTCAATTCTAGCTACGAATTAGTAGGTTCACACCTAGTGAATCACAAGCAGAAGATTAAGTGATAGCGATAAGTTTTGGTAAGTTTACGAATTCTCAGCTGAATGAATGATTAAAAGACTTCAACTCATTGAAACAGTTGTGTTCTTTCACATACATACATAAAGTCACGCCTGTATTCCCCGAAGGGGTAGGCAGAGGTAGGCAGAGGTGCATTTCTGCACCCACATTTCGCCAGGTATGTATCAGTCCCACGTAATAGGGGGCGAGCCTATTGCCGTTTTTCGGGCACATTTCCAGACTCCGTGCTGTTACTGAGAATTTCCTAATGGAAAAACCCAATAACACTGCCCGACCCGGGAATCGAACCCAGGACCTCTAGATCGCACGGCACATACTTGTACCGTGAGACCACGAGGCAGTCTTGTGTTTTTTCACCCTAGGCCTAGTTAAAAATAAGATGTATAGTATGAAAATATATTTAAATTAGAGAATGATATTTTGTCCAACAGCGACACTTCAATCAATTCATTTTTCTATTTTAAAATTTAATCTAATTATAATAGCCTATCTTTGATCGAGTCATAATTCTGCATTCATATACATTTAAATGAAATCATATAAAACTAAGATTTACATATGTATGTACCTATATAGTTCTGACCCCACTAAGATACAAGTCTTGAGTAAAATCACGCAAAACTGACGTTGTAGCAAGCGGAGACTATAGAGCGCCAAATGCTACAGTTCACACATACTTCTTTCGCTTCCTCAACTGACGTTATCATCTTTATGCATGAACGTCGGTTTCGAGGACTCTTTATAATACTTTTTTTTAATAACTCTATATCTTGTTATCAGTTATCATCCCTTACTACTTTATTTATTTATTTTACACTTTATTGTATACTAAGTTGCAAATCATAAAAAAAATTAACACACAGAGAAGGGTACTAATGGCGGCCTTATCGCTCATAGCGATCTTTTCAAGACAACCATAGGATGGATATTCTTTAGGAATTTGTTAGGAGGCCTGTGTGTACAAAATAAAGAAGTCTTTAGTTAATATTCCTTGGTAATACATCACTAACTTTAGTTATTCATATTGACTGTCAACAGAATGTAACACATTTTAGTCTCAAAAGGGCACATAGAATACACGCGAATCTTTTCAAGATAAGGCATGGAAATATGCATGTTATCTCATTAATCTTCGTGAGACTCCTGCGGGAATTTGTGTAGGTTTACTTATGAGATAGTGTTGCGACATGTTCTGTCATGAACAAGAATTACTTTGTTCAGATATTACGAAATAGTTATATACATATTAATTTATATATTTTATACTTTTCTTTTATACTTTGGTTGAGGAGGGCCGAAGATCGAGCCCGGTGGCGTGCCATAGGAAAGACCTATGTCAAGCAGTGGACGTAAGAAAGGCTGCTGATGATGATGATGATGATACTTTTCTTTCCTCTCGTAAAAAAAAAGGTGTAAAAAGACCGTGACCAAAAACTAAGACAGGTATTACACAAATACACCCAACAGTCACATACATAGTGCTGACCCCACACAAGGATACAAGTCCTGTGTCGTGGGCATCAGAAACTACGGGAGACTTTTCGATCTCACAAACACCCAGACCCGAAACAAATATTTGTGGATCACACAAACATTTGTCTCGGTGCGGGGATCGAACCCGCGGCCTCTCGTTTCGCAAGCTGATATCTAGCCAACTGCGCCACGGCTTGTTAATAGTTACGATGATTACACTTTGAAGCTAAAAATCCTGACAAAAAGTGTAAAGTTTTTCTAACCACCATGAGAATTACCTGTCTCAATTTTCGATTACGGTCTGGTAACGCCTGCATTAAAGGAATTAATTTATATTAATATTTTGTTAAATTAGACCGTGTTTTACATGTGAAGTTCTAAAAATATTATTTATCTTTTAATAAATACCGTCTGTCCAATAAAAACACACGATAAATCCGAATTGGATGACAAGCGATAACCGCGCATCGAATTGACATGAAAATAAACCCGAAGATTTTTCGCGAACGAATTTTCGGGCAAATAATGGTACAGCACTACGAGAGCTGTTTCAAATTAGGCTGCTTCCCGTTAAGGAGAGATTTAATGAAACAACACTTAAGTTCATATAAATTATACATTTACTCATATGCTAAGACATGTTTTCCGAGTTTATTCAGTGTCTTAAGAAGGTTTATAAGAGCTGGGTCGAGCTCCCTACATATTGTAGATGACTTTGAAGACTAGAGACACAAGTATGTGCCGTGCGATCTAGAGGTCCTGGGTTCGATTCCCAGGTCGGGCAAAGTGTTATTGGGTTTTTTTATTAGGAAATTATCAGTAGCAGCACGGAGTCTGGAAATGTGCCAGAAAAACGGCAATGGGCTCGCCCCCTATGGGACTGATACATACTTGGCGAAACGTGGGTGTAGAAATGCACCTCTGGCCTCTGCCTACCCCATCAGGGAATACTGGCGTGTGCTTATATATGTATGTACTTTTTAAATACGGTCTTGATTGTCCGCGGCTTATAGTGTAGGAGATTTAGAGGCCCCAGTTTGGAATTCAGAAAATCTATTCAATACCTAATAGCGTAAAAGAATAATGTTGTATTAGTTAGTCAACCAACCCGTACTGTGGAAGTGTGGTCGATTAAGACCTTACTGATCTCATTAGTGACTCGCACCCACCATAATGAAAAAAATATATCAAGTATTTTGGATTATATTCATCAGTATTTAAACGGCGAAGGAAATAAAATTTGGATAAAAGTATCTTAAAATTGTCCATAGGAACAGTTTAAGTTAGGTATTATTTATTTTGGGTATAAACCCAAGATAATTAAACTCATAAACTCATACATACACAAGCATACATACATACATACATAAACTCACGCTCGTATTCCCCGAAGGGGTAGGCAGAGGTGCATTTCTGCACCCACATTTCGCCAGGTATGTATCAGTCCCACGTAATAGGGGGCGAGTCTATTGCCGTTTTTCGGGCACATTTTCAGACTCCGTGCTGTTACTGAGAATTTCCTAATGGAAAAACCCAATAACACTTTGCCCGACCCGGGAATCGAACCCAGGACCTCTAGATCCCACGGCACATACTTGTACCGCGAGACCACGAGGCAGTCACATACACAAGCTTAAGCCTGTATTACCTTAAACAGGTAAACAGAGGTGCTTTTCTGCACCCACATTTCACCAGGTAACTATCAGTCCCACGTAAAAAAAAAACACAAAACCTCGCTTTTTTTTATTATTCTTAATGAATTATCACTTACTTTAACAGTGAAGAAAAACATTGTCAGGAAACGTAAAAAGTTCTTAGGAATTTCATAGATGTGTAGTCCGCCAATCCGCACTAGGCCAGCGTGGTGCACTAAGGCCTAAACCCTCTCAGTAGTAGAGGAGGCCCGTGCTCAGCGGTTGGACGTAATATATGGGCTGATCATGATGATTATAATAAATAAATAATGCATCAAAACGTTAGAATCCTTCAAACCATCAACGACACTGATTATCATAAAATTTGACTTAACCTCCAATCAAGCTGGGTGCCGCCAAAAACCGCGGCACACACAAATAGGGTCGACCATTACGGAAAGATCCCTCGGGATGCCAAGTATGTTTTTATTTAAATTAAATTACTTTACATAATAATGTTTAGGTGTTAACCTGCCTTTTTGGTCATAAATAATCAGATATGGTAATTAGATTAGGGTCACTTCGAGGGCGAATATTGGGAGCGTAATGGCCAAATATTCGGCGGAAAGATGTTCGTTGGTTTATATCGGTCCTTTTCCCCTTTTACGGAGTCTATTTCAAAAGAATTTAGTTATAGACGTACAGCCCGTGATGTCTAATGTATTATGCATGGGGAGCGGTTATTGGAATAGACTGTGAAATATAAACATTAAAAAAACAAAATATTTTTATTTCTATTGTTATTTTATACTATTGCTTTTCTTTCCTTATCAGAAAATTTATATGTATTTAATCGTATGTAAGTCTATCTTATATTGTATTTATTTTTCACATATGTATACAAGTAAATATTTTTATGTAAGTTTATTAAGATAATATAGCACCGTCCATACCAGTTTGCTTATTCCTCTCCCTGCAAGGTTGCCTGGTAGAGATCGCTTTTAGCGATAAGGCCGCCAGTTTATGTCACCAACTATACTTTATTTTATATGCTTAGTCTGTAAATGTGGTGTGAAATAAATAAAGAGTTATTTTTCTTATTAAAATCAAAGTACAGTACAAACTCCATTATCCGGCCCTCAGTTATACCAATTCGCGATTATCCGGTCCACCAATCTCACCCATTTAAAAAAAAAACACATACACACATACACATAAACTCACGCCTGTATTCCCCGAAGGGGTAGGCAGAGGTGCATTTCTGCACCCACATTTCGCCAGGTATGTATCAGTCCCACGTAATAGGGGGCGAGCCTATTGCCGTTTTTCGGGCACATTTCCAGACTCCGTGCTGTTAATGAGGATTTCCTAATGGAAAAACCCAATAACACTGCCCGACCCGGGAATCGAACCCAGGACCTCTAGATCGCTCGGCACATACTTGTACCGCGAGACCACGAGGTTTTTTTAAAAAAAACCTAAAATTAAATAGGTCTACAAGTCGAATTTACTAGGTATGCAATCATGTTGATTTGTCAGAAAACGTATCTCTTTTTTTATACCGCTTTTTTTCATACATTCGATTATCCGAATGCCTAACGACAACGACTAATCCGCTTAATAGTTTTTACTTTTTACTTTAGTCGTAAAATTACTAATATTCTAATGACCATATTCATTAGAAATGGCCGTAGTTTCGTATTCAGGAGCAGTCTAAATGCATTCTGTTGTAGAATCGTTGATGTAGTTGAATCAGAGAGGTCTCGTAACGTTGGCTATTAGTATGAACACAAACTTCAGTATTGTAATTGCAGTTAATGTATACATAACGACGTTCAGACTACAGAAGCCACCAGTCTAATGAGATCATAGTAACATAGAGCTACGAAATTTTAGAGAATGTTTTCAACTAAATATGATTTAGCAGTGATGGCCTCGAGGTTTAGGTGCGCGGTCGAGAATCTCGACGATCGCGGGTTCAAACCCCGGGCACACACCTCTGACTTTTCGAAGTTATGTGTGTATTCACAATGACTTATCACGTACTTTAACGGTGAAGGAAAACATCGTGATGAAACCTGCACACCTAATAAAGTTCTTAGGAATTTCTTAGGTGTGTAGTCCGCCAACCCGCACTAGGCCAGCGTGGTGGACTAAGGCCTAAACCCTCTCAATGGTAGAGGAGGCCCGTGCCCAGCAGTGGGACGTGTATGGGCTGATCATGATCATGATCATGATGATTTAGCAGTGATGGCCTCGAGGTTTAGGTGCGCGGTCGAAAATTTCGGCGGTCGCAGGTTCAAACCCCAGGCACACACCTCTGACTTTTCGAAGTTATGTGTGTATTCACAATGAATTATCACTTGCTTTAACGGTGATGGAAAACATCGTGATAAAACCTGCACACCTAAAAGTTCTTAGGAATTTCTTGGGTGTGTAGTCCGCCAACCCGCACTAAGGCCTAAACCCTCTCAGTTGTAGAGGAGGCCCGTGCCCAGCAGTGGGACGTATTTGGGCTGATGATGATGATTTAGTTAAGAAGGAATTATTATAAATCGGTAAATGTTTCTGATCACAGAACATCTGATAAAGGTTAGAAGGGAAATAGACGGTATTTTGTACGGGAACGAGTGTCGCCGCTTGTCTGTCACCTGTTCATTCTACTACGACTACACGACCAATAATAAAAATTTAAAATAAAAATAAAAGGCTGCTTTGGATGCCACGCATTTATAAAAGTCTTGATGACTAAGAAGCGGCCGTGTCAAACATATGATAGTCTAATCATAGGTTCGCCACGCTCGGCATGCTGACATTTCCTTTCTTATTCAACTGTTCTGTGTTTCTGTTAATGTTGAGCAGTGCCAGTATATTTTACACTAGCTGTGCCCGCGGTTTCACTCCTGTTTATTGGTATTGTGTTGTAGCGTGATCTTATATAGCCCTCAGGCTTTTTTGATAAGATAATGATTCAACATTAAAATAATTTTTCAATTCGAACCAGTAGTATCAGAAATTAGCGCATTCAGCCAAACAAACTCTTCAGGTTATATTAATATAGATTAAATATAAATATTTTTTTTCTATAAAAAAATCTCAATTATGTTATAGGTTACCTTATATTGTCCTTAATTAGAATAACATGGGTTTTAGGTCAAATTAATACCAATTCAAAATGTGGTTATATATATTTTTATTCTATATAATCCTCTTAGTTGTAGAGAAGGCCCGTGCCCAACAGTGGGATGTATAACGGCTGATGATGATTTTTAAATCGAATAATTGAAAATCAATCTTCACATCTGTCAATCAAGAAAAAGAAAATACAAAAAGCGATATGCATTTGAGTTACTTAAAACCGGTATTTTTACTATAAACGAAAGAAAATAAATCATTAAACCATTTTATTACATTCGAAAATCTCTGCCTCGTAGTCTCGCGGTACAAGTATGTGCCGTGCGATCTAGAGGTCCTGGGTTCGATTCCCGGGTCGGGCAGAGTGTTATTTATTTATTTATTTACACTTTATACAATGATATAATTGTAAAGGTGGACTTAATGCCTAAGGCATTCTCTACCAGTCGAACCTTGGGTGATGCAGAGATGTGAACAGCAGGTGTGCAAATAAAATAATTTATGAAGATACACACATATATATATATATACAGGGTGTCCCAGCAGTCGACGATAACCCGGAAACAGGGAATAGCCCAAGTCGTAAGAGTTATTAGAAAAATATTTAAAAAAATATAAGTTATGTATTTAGAAAAATATAGGGATTTCAAAAAAATCTAGAAAATCTACACCCTGTGACGGTTTTTTCACTACTGTTGCTGCAAATCTCTACTTTTTAAAATTATTATTTTTGTTATGTAATCCTGAATAATGCCTCTACAAACTGTTATCCAACATTTAGAGCCACCTTGCTATACTTCGGAAGAAAATGACATTGTTTACCAAACCACATATTTAAAATTTATCATACGCCCAAATTTAACTGACTGTCCTGAAAAAAAAATGTACTACGCGAGTTTGGCAAGTAGCTTTAAAAGTTGGCGCATTTAATAAGGAATCTAAAATGGTATAACACTTGCTACATTATTTTTTAAATGTGGCACAATATTTTTTATTTTGCGAAGAAACCCATTTGATCAAATTTTCTTATTAACTAAAGATGACATGATGATGAACTGATAAGTGAGATGGAGAGAATTGTTTTACGATGTGTGAGTGAGACAGATACTCCATTGTCAGGTAGTCCATGGGCACCACGCATCGGAGCAATGATCACTTTTTTATTTTAAATTTAGGCTTTTTTATTTGGATATCTTAGATTTATTAAGTAATTGCTTAACATCAAATATTTCTTTAGTAAAATTTACAATACATGTTCAAACTGCCTTCCTTCAGCCGCAATACACGCTCGTCATCTTCTTAAAAAAGATCGGGTTATCAGGGGCGAAAATCTTCTATTCCTAACAAATTCAGCTACTTCCACTTATTTTTTGCCGTAGCTCAGGTAAATTTTCAATTGGCTTTAAACAAAAATTTTCTTTCACCGTTCCCCAGTAAAAAATAGCCTAAAGGATTTAAGACAGGTGAACGGGCTGGCCATTGTATTGTGCCAGCTCGTCCTATCCATCTACTCCGGTATTCCTAATCGAAATATTCTCTAACTGAACTAGCGTCACTATCTGTCTCGCTCACACATCGTAAAACGATTCTGTCCATCTCACTCAAATAGTATCTTAAAATTGCTGTCTCGAAGAGCCGAATAGAAACATCTTTAGTTAATAAGAAAATTTGATCAAATGGGTTTCTTCGCAAAATAAAAAAATATTGTGCCACATTTAAAAAATAATGTAGCAAGTGTTATACCATTTTAGATTCCTTATTAAATGCGCCAACTTTTAAAGCTACTTGCCAAACTCGCGTAGTACATTTTTTTTTCAGGGCAGTCAGTTAAATTTGGGCGTATGATTAATTTTAAATATGCGGTTTGGTAAACAATGTCATTTTCTTCCGAAGTATCGCAAGGTGGCTCTAAATGTTGGATAACAGTTTGCAGAGGCATTATTCAGGATTACATAACAAAAATAATAATTTTAAAAAGTAGAGATTTGCAGCAACAGTAGTGAAAAAACCGTCACAGGGTGTAGATTTTCTAGATTTTTTTGAAATCCCTATATTTTTCTAAATACATAACTTATATTTTTTTTTTTTTTTTTCTGATAACTCTTACGACTTGGGCTATTCCCCGTTTCCGGGTTATCGTCGACTGCTGGGACACCCTGTATATATATGTACATACACAAACTTATATATTTTTGGCAAAGAAAATAAGTAATGAATTATGAATATAGGTTTAATATAATAAGTATACAAATATATATAAATATATATATTTATATATATTTGTATACTTATTATATATATTATTTGTTATTGGGTTTTTCTATTAGGAAATTCTCGGTAACAGCACGGAGTCTGGAATTGTGCCCGAAAAACAGCAATAGGCTCGCCCCCTATTACGTGGGACTGATAAATACTTGACGAAATGTGGGTGCAGAAATGCACCTCTGCCTACCCCTTCGGGGATTATAGGCGTGAGGTTATGTATGTATGAAAATCGATGCCACTATAATATTTTTTCATTAAAACCGATACTTATTTATTTATTAACACTTTATTGTACACACGGAGAAAATGAACAAAACAAGAACACAGAGGGAAAAATAATACAATTGGCGGTCTTATCGCTCAAGGCGGTCTTTTAGAGAAAACTGTGGAATGGAAATAAAGAAATAAAATTGATGACTTAATAACATTAATTTCATTCCCAACTAGTAATTTATTACAAGACGTCTCGGTGAAGTTGGCGTTGTCTTCATAACTCGCGCAAATTAACGTCGGACATCCAAATGGGTTTGTTTGAAACATTCTGAATAATGCAATGTTTTAAAATACGGTTAATTTGCAAACGAAATTAGTACGAACATGAATGTATGAATATTCAACTGCTTTGTTGTGTTTGGAAAACGAAGTGGCAAATGGCTGTTCAGCACTTTTTATTGTTCATGCATATAATTAATATCTTATTATTGTGCTGTAGTGTGCGCAGTTTATTTTCATTTTCATTTCATTTTGCCAACCCCGTTTTGGGGTGACGATATCCGCAAGGTGGCTGGCAGCGGTTGGATGAGGAGAGCCGAAGATCGAGCCCAGTGGCGTGCCATAGGAGAGGCCTATGTCCAACAGTGGACGTGAAAAAGGCTGTTGATGATGATGATGAACCCCGTTTTTATTCTGCGACTGAAAGAAATTTTACATGGTTTCGTCCTTCCAGCTTATATACTCAGCCTATCACCGTCCACTGCTGAACGTAGGCCTCCACAAGTAAGCGCCAACCATCCCGGTCTTGAGCAGCCCTCATCGGACCATCGGTCCTTCCAGCTTATTACGCTAAAAATTGTGTCAGATTCGACGGTATAGCAACTAACTTTTCGTTGGTGTCTAACCCTTGAGGATTTCGATCGTCAATTATTTCATGGGTTGATATTACTGATGGATGTATCAATATGGTGAAAAATACTAAAACTGAGGAAAATGGCGCAGTTGGCAATATACTTGTGCTTGTGATACGAGTACGTGGGTTTAATCCCCGCACCGAGACAAATGTTTGTATGATCCACAAATATTTGTTTGTAGTCTTGATGTTTCATGAGACCGAAAGTCTCTCGTAGTTTCGTTACCCACGCCACAAGACTCGAATTATAGTTTGGTCTACGAACAACGTATGTATGTAACAAATGGATGTATTTTAAAATATTTATTTATTTAATTTGCCAATTCTTATGAGACGGTTGACTTTTCGAAGTTATATGTGTATTCATAATGGATTACCTATCAGTTATCATTTACTTATGGAGAGAAGAGGCAAGGAGTGTAATCTCCCATAGTAGAAAATCGAAAAAAAACGTCCAGCGGTCAGCGTAAATAACAGTTCAAAAGCCTTCCGGAATGGGGCTGGTGTAGACAAAGGGAATGGTATGAAATTAATATTATTGTCGAATAAAGTAGTTACTTATTGAAAATGTCAACTACTTGCGGAGTACAAAATAATGTAGCAAATATAATCTTAAAGAGTTATTATGAAAAACGCGTGTAGCTAGAGTGAGTTTATATCCTGAACTGTGAATAGTACGTTTATTTATTTCCGCTTCCTTTAAAATGTATGTTGCTGATGCTAATGTGGCGCCCCCAATTTAAGACTTTTTTACGGACACTTTTGCATGTAGTAGATTACACTCCTTAC
Source organism: Hemaris fuciformis (assembly GCA_907164795.1). Taxonomy (NCBI): domain Eukaryota; kingdom Metazoa; phylum Arthropoda; class Insecta; order Lepidoptera; family Sphingidae; genus Hemaris; species Hemaris fuciformis. Next base: position 7,988,873 of record OU015454.1, read on the forward strand.
CTTTACTCTCCATACATTTATTTATGCTTTTTATACATAATAGCGTATAAAGGCATTATCTACCAGTCAGATACATGGTAGGTGCATAAAAATTGTTGATACAGAATATATACTCTTATATATATATACATACATATACAAACTAAGATGCTTCTGACAGTCGATTCAAAAATAGTTGCCGAACCCTTACTTTAAAGGAAAAGCGGTTTGTCAACATCAGGTAGGCAGTGGCTGGGTTGTGCCCCTGGCATTACTTTAGTCCATGGGCGGCGGTAACCGCTTACCATCAGGCGGACCGCTTGCTCGTCTGCCTACTAAGGCAAAAAAAAAAAAAAAAAAGGCAAGGTTGGTGGAACCTTTGGTACCGTAGCACAATTGTATGTCGTGTGATCTTGATCTGCCTATCCCTTCTTGTATTACAGATGCAAGTGCGTACATAAGTGCGTACATAAGTACAAAGGATAACCTTTGGATAAAATTTTACCATCTTTTATTTCACTGTCCTATTCTATACTACTCTCAATGTGTACAGAAACCCACAATAAGAATAATTTTAATAAGAATAATTTATTTATCAAAAGCAGTTTGACATATAAATTAAATCCCTTCAGTTTGTCCATCCTATGGTTGCCTTGAAAAGATCGCCATGTGCGATAAGGTCGCCATTTGTACCTTTCAATGTATGTTTTTTTTTAATGTTTTTTTATGTTTAGTGTACAATAAAGTGTTAAATAAATAAATAAATGAGAATACCCTGACCCCACAACTAGAGCAAGCTGTACTTCGGAGGTCAGTCTCTTCTATCCGCTTAAAATAATACAATAAACAATGATCGGTTGAATAATTGAATCATAGAAGCGTTACATAGTTTAACATTCATTCATTAGTTCGGATATGGGCTACATTTGTAATATAATGAATAACAATTAACAATTTGGTTTTCACACTCGGACTGTTCTGAACGATTGAATGCAAACGAAATGAATTCGCGGCGGAAGCTCGTGTTTCCAATGGAAAAATATCGCGAAATCATTATGCACACATAAATAGATTTCCGTTCTGGGAAGCGGATGGCCCCGTTCTAGGAAAATAACTATTACAGCCGTTGAAAGAGGTATTTTTAAAGCTTCAACAAAGTGACGGTGAAAATATAATGGGTACTGCAGGTTTTTACGGAACCATTATCATCAGCAGTACTTTTTGTTCTTATTTTTTTTTATAAATATGGCCGAAAGGAATGCTATCGATATAATCAGTAGTAGAGGATCAGCTCTAGAAAGGAAAGAAGTCTAAAAAATAAACATACATACATACATACATAAACAGCCCATATACGTCCCACTGCTGGGTACAGGCCTCCTCTACAACTGAGAGAGTTTAGGCCTTAGTCCACCACGCTGGCCTAGTGCGGGTTGGCGGACTACACACCTAAGAAATTCCTAGGAACTTTTAGGTGTGCAGGTTTTATCACGATGTTTTCCCTTACCGTTAAAGCAAGTGATAATATTCATTGTGAATACACACATAACTTCAAAAAGTCAGAGGTGTGTGCCTGGGGTTTGAACCTGCGACCGTCGAAATTCTCGACCGCGCGCCTAAACCTCGAGGCCATCACTGCTGTAAAATAAAATAAAGCGTAAATTAAAATTTGTATAGACAATATTGTCATCACTCTTATAAGGACATAGGCAGCCAGAGTCGATGAGACACATTATGACATCATCACCAACTTGAGCACAATAAAAGCGATAAAGGAATAATTCTGAGAAATTACGATTGGAATAATATTTTAAGCATTTTTATACAAGCAAATTATATCTATTTATAAACGATTTTATAGCAATTCAAAATGCTTGTATTGTCGAAAGAGTAAGGGTCGTCTATTAATCACGTGATGTTTTTTTAAAAAATTTAGGGGGGGGGGGGGGCTTGGTGATACGTAGTGACGGACCACTTTATAGATTTTTTTACGATTTTTTATACAACATTGGCTTATTTTTTAATTTTCATTTTGCTTTGTTGGCGAAGTTAAATTATAATTAATCATTAAATATGTTATATTATCCCAATGCTTTTTCTCACACCATTTCTTTCAATCATACGCGAAACAATCTCCACCATGCTCCGTCCTAAAAAAAAACATTTATCTAATTTTCCACTATTGATATTTGTACAGTACAATCAACTATCATAAATTTAATCTAGTATACGTGAGAGCTTAACATTTGTGCGATTAATACACGATTTCTCGTCCAGACTGAAAATCTCCACAATAGACTTGGACTGAATCCGACCAAAATCGTTTCCGATATCGATACAAAATGTTCATTCGATTACGTAGTAACTATACGTCGTAGTATGTTGTGGTTATAGTTATTTCTTAAAAAGTCTAGGAAGAAAGAGTTCGTAACCTCTTTAAAGCCACGACTTAAATTTTGAATTTATTCGCTAAAGTCTCATTCGATAGTATGCTTTTGCAAAATATTGTAGAGCTTTCACTATTATTGGTAGCTGCAAGGAATCTGGAAATAGTCCTGGTAATCGCCAATAGACTCGCCTCCTTTTTACATATGAATTTAAATATATATTTAAATATTATCAAAAGATTCAATCGGGTTCGATTCTCGGATTGAGAAAATTGTTATTGAGTATTTTTTTGTTAGACGGAAATACCCTCGCTCTCCATTAATGACAATGACTCCCTAATGACACAAAACATGGGTGTTAAAATACTCTGCCTACTCTTCCATTATTCATAAATGTATCTTTTGTCTATACCGAAATGTGTGTGGAAATTGGGATAGCGAGCACGAAGAACAGTTGAACGACCCAAAGCGAATAACGAAAAGATTCTTTGAACAATGTGCAATAGAGCGTGAGGTGTGCAAGCCTGAGGCCTCAAACTATTACGACACATCCATAGCGGAAAAACACGAAGGTATAAAAGGAAAGAGAAGCAATTCGTTCCAAGTCTGAAAAAATACGTTAGCACCGCTGTGTAGCTCGGATATTTTTCTAAATTTTAAAAGCCTTACTTAAATAGAGCATCTACGAGTATGAGTGCAAACATACTGTTTTTTTTAAATCATAACATTTTCTAGAACTTCTAGGCTGTAATTAAATTTAGAGAGCAATAGCATAATATATTACTAAATATGTCATTACATACAAAATGTTCGTGAACATCGTATTTAAAAAGATTTATCTTATATGACTGCCTCATGATACCGCGGCACAAGTATGTGCGCCTGAGGTCCTGGGTTCGATTCCCGGGTCGGGCAATGTGTTATTGGGTTTTTCAATTAGGAAATTCTCAGTAGCATCACGGAGTCTGGAATTGTGCCCGAAAAACGGCAATAAACTCGCCCTCTATTACTTGGGACTGATATACACCTGGCGAAATGTGGGCGCAGAAAAGTACCTCTGCCTACCCCTTCGGGGAATACAGGCGTGAGGTTATGTATGAATGTATTTATATTATAGTACACGTTATTATCACTGCAGAGATAGACTAAGGCATGTTTTTGTACCACGTTTCCGTTGTTTTTTTTTTATATTAAATCCCACCTAATGGGGATCAAGCTTATAATCATTTGTCGGACCGATTTCCAGACTCCATGCTACCATAAAAAAAATAGATTTTATACACCAAAACCCATCAAAACCATCAGAATACTCGTGAAAACAAACAAACAGAGATCCACTTTGAGAATGCACCAGCTGTAAAAACTCACTGCAACGTGCCTTGAATCAAAGCCGTGACGTCAAAGCAAATGGGACATTTACCAACCACCTAATTCTGCACTATCCAACAGCATACGACATTCGATTGGGCTGGAATCGAATCGCTCCGATTAATGAACAAGGGAGCTTTGTCTGATACAGCTCCTGAATGGGGATGAATCGAAAAGTCCCGTCCGATCGTAATGAACCGGTCTGGTCTGTCTCAATTGGTCCAAACGGATTAAAACAAAAAAATCCTATCAGATGGAATATCGATTGTCATGTCTCTTCGGCTTTTGTATACAATCTTCTTTTGTGTTTTTCTAGTACCTACCTATGTATGTGTGATCAGGACGAGTCGAGACTAAATCCGAATGTGTGAGTTCACACCATATTAAATTAGAGCGCACTTTAAAGGTGAAAGAAAACATCGTGAGGCAACCTGCAAACTTGAATGTTCTTAATAAGGAATTTATTAGGTGTCTAGTTCGCTAACCGCACTAGGCCAGCATGGCGGACTAAGGCCTAACCCCTCTCAGCTGCAGAAGGAAGTATATGGGCTGACATGGCTATATCTTATTTTAATGATATTAGAATAACAAGTTTTCACTTATGAAAATACACATACATACATAAACTCACGCCTATATTCCCCGAAGGGGTAGGCAGAGGTGCATTTCTGCACCCACATTTCGCCAGGTATGTAGGTATTAGTCCCACGTAATAGGGGGCGAGCCTATTGCCGTTTTTCGGGCACAATTCCAGACTCCGTGCTGCTACTGAGAATTTCCAAATGGAAAAACCCAATAACACTTTGCCCGACCCGGGAATCGAACCCAGGACCTCTAGATCGCTCGGCTAATACCTGTACAGCGAGACCACGAGGCAGTCACTTATGAAAATTGTCTGTTTATGAAGTAAATACCACGATCTGAATTTTGAAGATAAAAAAAAAACTTATGAAAATTTATCTTCAAAATTCAGATCGTGGTATTTACATCATAAACAGACAGTCATGTTTTAATGGAAAAATATGTTAATGATGTTGATCTAACATTGATATCCGGCCGGGCAACGTCGAGCATATTAAAAGTTTGTTAGGGCTACATAGAAATGGGCCGGCCACATAGTGCGTCTGATCACAGATGGACAAACACAGTTACGTTATGGAAGGGCCCATTAGGCAAGCGGAGTAGAGGTAGGCCATACGCAAGATGGGTCGATGATATTAAAAAGATAGCTGGCCCACAATGGCAACAAATAGCCCAAGACCGAGAGAAATGGAAAACTTTGGAGGAGGCCTTTACCTGATAGGGGGTCCAGTAGATTAATAAAAATAAACTACTATTACATAGCTACTAAAAATACGTTGTTAAAATAATTAGGATTAAGTACATATATTCAAAAATAATTTAGATTACATAGAAACTAAAGTCATTTTCTTTTTTTAATTTTAATTTGTTTTCCTCATATTGTTAACTAGATATTAAGATAGATATAAGGTATATTGTACTATATCATCAGCCCATATACGTCCCACTGCTGAGCACGGGCCTTCTCTACCATTGAGAGGGTTTAGGCCTTAGTCCACCACGCTGGCCTAGTGCGGGTTGGCGGACTACACACCTAAGAAATTCCCAAGAACTTTTAGGTGTGCAGGTTTCATCACGATGTTTTCCTTCACCGTTAAAGTACGTGATTATTCATTGTGAATACACACATAACTTCGAAAAGTCAGAGGTGTGTGCCTGGGGTTTGAACCCGCGACCATCGAGATTCTCGACCGCGCGCCTAAACCTCGAGGCCATCACGACTTATTGTACTATAGTTTACTGGAAATAAAAGGCATTTTTATTTTATTTATTTTAGGGCTACATATAGGTATAATCCGAGAATAATCTTTACTAATACTTTTGGGGCTAAATAAATACTCATACTATTGGGTAAAAACAAACAATTTCCTGGAATACAACTCGGGGCTTGTACTAACAGCTTTCTTACGCGACCCGTTTTCCACGTTAAAAGGAAAATGGGAAAACTCAACGTAAAAAAGCTGCTACAAAGACTCGGGGTCTAATCAAAGACTAATGATCTAGGAGAAAGCTATTCTGTGATATTGTGATACTGTGGAGCTAGAAATAATATACAACTTTGTTTAACGTTGATGTCTACACTTTATGTCAAGTTATATACATACTATTACTGACGCCACCTCCTCAAAGGGGTAAGCAGAATGTTATCTTTGTTTCACAGAAAATTTACTTAAACCATTACTTTTTAAATTAAAAGTAGTACGTATTGGTCTCGAGGTTTAGGAGCGAGGTCGAAAATATCGACTGTCACGGTTTCAAACCCCAGTATATGTGTGTGTATTTACAATGAATTATCACGTACTTTAACGGTGAACGAAAACATCGTGAGGATACCTGTAGACCTAAAGTTTCTTAGTAATTTATTAGGTGTGTAGACTAGCCAGCGTTGTCTACTAAGGCCTAAACCCTCTCAGATGTACAAGAGGAGGAAATGTGAAAGAAACTCTCTGTCTGTTATGCTTTCACGCTTAAACTGGTGAGTCGATCGAATTATTTTTACGAATTATGTATTATTAGACGTAGTGTATGACGTCCTGCAGCACGATGGTCCGACGACTTGAGAAAGGTGGCGGGTAGCGGATGGATGAGGGCTGCTCAAGACCGGTATGGTTGGCGCCTACTTGGTGAGGCCTTCGTTCAGCAGTGGACGGCAATAGGCTGAGAAGAAAAAGTAAACAAAATTATTTCATAGGAAAAGGTCGCTTAAACAAATTGAATATATTATTTTTAAATTGTGCCGTTCGCTGTTCGTGTTATTAGAAACATAGAATCATTTCCATTAAGGGGTTTCCGAGAATCGAGCAATAAACGAAACAGGTAAACGATTTAAGGTATTATTGGAATCAATTTTTTAAACGATTATACTTGGGAACCGTTCAATTCCACGAAGGCTTTTGTAATGTAAAACGTTTTTGTCAGTCATATTGGTTTTCTGTGTTGTGTATGTTGACACCTTAGCTAACCTTGGAAATTCACAATAAATATAATTATGCTTTATTTCTGTTTAATACCAACCCCATGACGATTTCTTTTTTTTTATTGCCTCAGTAGGCAGACGAGCAAGCGGCCCGCCTGATGGTAAGCGGTTACCGCCGCCCATGGACCGCCTGCCGTGAAGTGTAGTTGGTTAAACACCAGTTTGTGAAATGAGAGGCTGCGAGTTCGACCGATGGCCTCGAGGTTTGGGCGCGCGGTCGAGAATCTCGGCGGTTGAGGGTTCAAATCCAAGGCAAACACCTATGAATTTTTGAAGTAATCTGTGTATTCACAATGAATTATCACTTACTTTAACGGTAAACGACAATATTGTGATAAAACCAGCACACCTAAAAGTTCTTAAAAAATTCTTTTGTGCGTAGTCCGCCAACCCGCACTAGGTCAGTGTGGTGGGCTAAACCCTCTCAATGGTAGAGGAGGCCGTGCCCAGCAGTGGGACATATATGGGCTGATGATGGTGATGAGTTCGACCGATTCGAAAATGTTTGTTCTGAAAATATTTGTTTCGTGTCTGAGTGTTCGTGAGACCGAAACTCTCTCGTAGTTTCCGATACCCACAACACAAGACTTGTAACTTAGTGTGGGGTCAGAATTATGTATGTGATTGTTGGGTGTATTTATTTATATTAACATGGGAAGGACGTGGATAATTGGACAGTGTTATTGGATATTTTCATTAGGGATTTCTAATCAGTAGCACAAAGCTTAAAAATATGCCCGAAATATAATATTTCGGAAGAAGGCTATTTTTTACGTAAGCTAAAAACCCAACGGGACAAATTTGAACGTAGAATTGCAAATTTGTCTACTTTATTTATTTATTTATTAACTTTATTGTACACACGGAGAAAATTAACAAAACAAGAACACAAGGAAAATAGTACAATTGGCGGTCTTATCGCTCAAGGCGATCTTTTTTTTTTTTTTTATTCTTTATTTATTTATGGAGGGTTTGGTTCAACAAGAACATGTCACCCTCATTACAATCTCTATTACAATTTATGGCGATCTTTTAGATCTTTCTACTTTGTGATACATACCATCGCGAGAATGCATGTATCACTATATTTCTTATAAAATCACATCTACCAACCTCAAAACAAATAATCCAGTTCACTGCCTCCCACAAACCGCACCTAGACGAATGACGCAATAAAATTCGAGCCAGTATTTTCCACCAATAAGGGCGCGTTCACATAGACCGTCCGTTTTACTGGTCCGTTTAAACGGATATGTTATTAGCGTATGTAGTTGTATGAGCGAGTTCACACAGAATACAGTATCGCGGATCCAGTAAAAAATAACGGTCCGACAAAATAAGCAGCAATCCGTTTTACAGGTCCGTTTAAGCGTATATGTTATAAGCGTATGTAGTTGTATGAGCGAGTTCACACAGAATACAGTATCACGGATGCAGTAAAAAATAACGGTCCAGTAAATAATAAGTCGAGTAGCTTCGGATCTGTTAAAATGCTGTGTGAATATTACCTCCAGTAGCGACGGATCCGTTAAAACGGATCCAGTAAAACTGACGTCCTATATGAACGCGCCCTAAAACTAGCTCACGTGCGAAAGGGTGTAAGTCACCCTATTGTCGGTGTCGTGAGAAGCAACAAATAGATATTGATCGGCTGTTTACTGTAGCCAAGATTGAATGCGCTCGGCGTCAATGCATTGTGCAGGCGCTTTTAAAAATGTTGCTGTTTAACGCTAAGCGGGGGAGAAATTGGAGCGATTTATTTTTCTTTTTTTCTAATGAGGGTTTTTTTTTTTTTTTTTTTTTTTTTTTATGGGAAAGGAGGCAAACGAGCTGGTGAGCCACCTGATGTTAAGTGGTCAACACCGCCCATGGACACCCACAATACTTAGATTATAGACTTTGCGTTATTGTGATGATGAACTTCAGCTTTATGGAGATAATTTTAGTTGGATTTTCTTTATTGGAAGGTTATGTAACGTGTTAGTGGTCTATAACGTTCGGACGTGCGGTTTCGGGTTTGATCCTAAGTTCGGGCAAAAAGTTATTGATATTGTTATTTTCTGGTTATATGTGTCTCGATACATATAGGTGTCTGTACGTTAGTCCAAAAAATTAAAAATACTCGCTTCCTATCACATAGGGATTGAATCACAGCTGGCGAAAATGTCTAGTTGTGAATCTACGAGTATAATTTTAGCATGCCATATACTTTCAAATAACAAAGAGGGTAAGGCCTTAGTTTACCAGCTTGTCTAATCCAGGATTGCGTTACACATACCTACATCCCTGGGACGTCTTCAATGTGCAGGTTTTATTTTTATTTATTTTATTTATTTATAAACACTTTATTGTACACCATGGACATATTACACAAAAATAAAATAAAAAAAATGGAATACTTAGGACTAAGTGACAATAGGCGGTCTTATCACTGACTGTGATTTCTTCCAAACAACCTAATTTGCAAAAAGGACATGTAAAAAGATGACTGGGTAATCCAAAAACACTTATAACGAAAAAAAACAACTACAATGATGTACATTAACTCCAAAAATGAAATAAAAAAAAAAGAGGAAATTTCATCAACGGAGAAAAACAGATAAAAAACAAAGTAAATAAAATCATAACACAGTTTACATTATAATATATAAACAAAAAAATAAAGCTAAGATTGTTTTTGTGAATAAAATACTCTGATGAGTCTTTTAAAAGTACCACACTACCACACTAGTTTTACCACAATTTTCCCCTATTGCTATCTTAACCTCTATATTTTCATACAATTACACGATATGAACACAACTATTATATTAAACGATACACAATAATACATACATACATAACCTCACGCCTGTATTCCCCGAAGGGGTAGGCAGAGGTGCATTTCTGCACCCACATTTCGCCAAGTATGTATCAGTCCCACGTAATAGGGGGCGAGCCTTTGGTCGTTTTTCAGGCACATTTCGAGACTCCGTGCTGTTACTGAGAATTTCCTAATGGAAAAACCCAATAACACTTTGCCCGACTCGGGAATCGAACCCAGGACCTCTAGATCGCACGGCACATACTTGTACGGCGAGACCACGAGGCAGTACACAACAATATACACTATGGTGCCTTATCTAGGTCTGTTCAACACAAGACGTGATACGGCAATACGCTCCTGCTAGCACTAAACGTACTTATATAGAGACCGCTCCACCATAACATTCAAATTGTGACAATTATCATCAACCATATACGTCTCACTGCTGGGCACTGGCCTCCTCTACAACTGAGAGGGTTAAGGCCTTAGTCCACCACGCTGGCCTAGTGCGGGTTCGTGGACTACACACCTAAGAAATTCCTAGGAACTTTTAGGTGTGCGGGTTTCATCACGATGTTTTCCTTCACTGTTAAAGTACGTAATAATTCATTATAAATATACACATAACTTCGAAAAGTCAGAGGTGTGTGCCTGGGGTTTGAACCCGCGACCGTCCAGATTGTCGACCGTATGCCTAAACCTCGAGGTCATAACGTCTTTGTGACAATAACAATCTCAAACTACGACATAGCAGTGTTAACATTTAATCAATTACTATTTATCTACCCTTTTACAATTTGACTGCCTCGTGGTCTCGCGGCACAGGTATGTGCTGTGCGATCTAGAGGTCCTGGGTTCGATTCCCGGGTCGGGCAAAGTGTTATTGGGATTTTCCATTAGGAAATTCTCAGTAGCAGCACGGAGTCTGGAATTGTGCCCGAAAAACGGCAATAGGCTCGCCCCCTATTACGTGGGACTGATACATACCTGGCGAAATGTGGGTGCAGAAATGCATCTCTGCCTACCCCTTCGGGGAATATAGGCGTGAGGTTATGTATGTATGTATTTACAATTTAAATTAACAGTAGTCATTAAAGAAAGTGAATGCTTACATAACTTCGGATTGATATAGATTTAGTCTTAACCACCCTTATCATCAATGCACCACAACGTCTCCTATAAATAAGGTCAAACTGAGCAAGCTGTAGCGAGTAACAATTCCTCTAGTTAAGTGCTGAAATCTTCCCGGAGTGTTGACGCCGCCGCTCCCACACCCTCCACATTTCGATTACGACATTCATTCTTGATTCAACCGTAAATTCCCCTGAATGAAACTCTTGGCAATATTTACTTGTATACAGAGTGTATTGAGACCGTGATCGGAAACTAAGGCAGGTAATAGCTAAGGTGATTACAAATTCCCTGGCGTTAAAAATCCCGACAAAAAATAAAAATTTTGACGTTTTCATAACAACCACATAATTTTAAAATATAGGCAGTCTCGAAATGTGCCCGGAAAATGTTGTGCCCGCAATTACGTGGAAATTAATTCACAGCGCAACGTTTTCAATGGAAATATTCACTACCAATTAAATGATACACTAATATGGATTATTTATTGTAACATACTTAAAAACGGGTGGCACTCCGAGAGTGCCGGCTGCCGGCAGAAGTGAAAACTTCAACATTAACGTTGTGCATTTTTAAATATTTTGGAATGGTTAGGGAATAATTTCGCACGAATTCCTTTTTTTATCAGTATAAAAATACTATTATTTAGGTAAAATATAATATTTATTGCGATATCGTACACAAACATGACAATTTATATTACATAATGCGTCTTACGCATTTTCGATCAGGGTCACGTGATCTGACGCAAATTCAAATTTTTTACCAATCCCAAAACAAAACAAACTTAGAAGACGCATAAAAAGATAGGCAAGATATCGCCAGCCTGCCAAATTAAAACATAGTCATCACAAGAAAGGCCTAACCAAATAGGCTAATTATAATAATCTATATGTTTATTTCTATTACAAAACCCCTAAACAATGGATCTAACAGAGAGATTACTTCAAAGTTTTCACGAAACGGTAAACAATTGCCTGTTAAAGTACGCCACAGCGCGCCAGCCATTGCAGCTGGAACTAAAGACATTAATTGCTGTTATTGTTTTGTAAATGTAGGTGAAACTGGCGAAGGTGGAGTGGCTTTCGGAATCTCTTTAATTTTATTGTTCGCGAGAACCCAGCTCGGAGTAAACGAATTGGCGGCGCGGACTTTTCTATTACGTGTGTGCTAACATCTTGCTTTGTTCGCGTGAATATACCATTTATACAAGGTGTAAACAGACCAAGATCAAAAACTAAGGTAATAGTTGCAGTGGTAACAAACACATCATCATCAGCCCATATACGTCCTACTGCTGAGCACGGGCCTCCTCTACAACTGAGAGGGTTTAGGCCTTAGTCCGCCACGCTGGCCTAGTGCGGGTTGGCGGACTACACACCTAAGAAATTCCTAAGAACTTTTAGGTGTGCAGGTTTCATCACGATGTTCTCCTTCACCGCTAAAGTACGTGATAATTTATTGTGAATACACACATAACTTCGAAAAGTCAGAGGTGTGTGCCTGGGGTTCGAACCTACGACCGTCGAGATTCTCGACCGCGTGCCTAAACCTCGAGGCCATCACGACTTGGTAACAAACACATCGACGATGAAAAATATCCCGTAAAAAAAACGTTTTCCTTATGGTGGCATACGTGTTACCTGTCTCAATTTTTACGGTATGTTTTTACACCTTTATTAAAGCTTATGGAATAAATTAATGTTAATATTTTGTTATAGCTGTCTAAGTTTTCGTCATCGTTCGTCATCTGTTTTCAACCTCCATATTTATTTTATCACACTGCTGGCAACTTCAACAAATCACCTTTGTGTGACCCTAAATAGGTATCCAGTTTGTGTTATCTGCACTAGTATACATATAAAACTGAAGAGTTTGGTTGGTTGAACGCGCTAATCTCACAAATAGCTGGTTCGAATTAAAAAATATATCTTTGTGTTTATAGGAGTAGAGCAGTAATGAAAAATGTGTCTAAAACGAGGAAAAATATTATTTTCAACAAAATTACTACAATTACTCATTTAACGTTGAAAAACACTCAGATGATAACGCATAGAATTAACATTGTTCTTCTTGCAATAGAAGTTAATAATACAATTTAAAGCCATCTAGAGTATACACCTAAATTCACTGACCCACAACACCCAAAAAAAAAACAAATGCGCCAAAAAGAAAACAATATACGCATGAGTCTGTTTGCACTCAAATCGCATTTTACGTATCGGAACCCTCCTAAAGATCCCGAATTCCCTACGGCCGGACTATTGCTTGTTCCCGACGAAACAAATAAGAACAGGGCAGGTGTCAATGGTGAAGATAAATATTGCAGGAAAGGGTCCGCCATTTCTAAGGGATTTTAGCGCGAAATGCGTGGATTTTCTTGGGCAGTTTAGTTTGGTAATGAATGTTGCTTGATTGTTTTTGAACTGCCGTGAATTGTTCTTTGTTTTTTTTTTCAAGCGTAAAATAGCCTTAAGGGTTAGGCACGTAGTCGAGACAGTTTTAGCGGTGAAATGTTATACTATATTGGTTCAGATTGTATTGCGAATCATTGCGTGTTGTTCTATGGCGCTTGTTGTCTCAATTAGCTTAATATCAGCCTAATTACGACCATATGCTGGTCACAGTCACTTTTACATTCGCTATAAAAGTGAGATACATTGTGTTTTCATGCGATTGCCAAGTCTAACTATTTTATTTGAAACATAAAATATTTTTAATATTGATATGGTCACTATAAGATGGTGTCTGGTAAGCTAAGTGCATAATAACTTAAGACAGAAGTTCCCTTAAACGGGGACTGAATAAATTCATCGACTTGGTATCATATGAATCTCACAACTTTTTACGGTAGAAGAACTGAGTTGCGAGACTTGATTTTTTTTTAAGTTTTGTTTTTTATGGGATTACTGTATTTCGCTTTACAACATTGATATAAATCTTCTGCCTTCTTGCTCAAAGCGTTTTTAAGTAAGACGAAAGCAGGAGAGTAGTAATTTATAATGATTTTACTAGCTGTGCCCGCGACTTCGTCCGCGCGGAAAATTTATTTTTATAAGACAATTTATAAACTAAAAGTAGCCTAAGTTACTCCTTATTACATCAGCTATCTGCCAGTGAAAGTCCCGTTATAATTGGTCCACTCGTTTCAGAGATTAGCCGGAACAAACAGACAGACAGACAAAAATTGTTAAAAACGTTGTTTTGGTATATGTACCGTGTGTACATCCATATGCATTTGTTAATAAACGGTTATTTAAATATTTCCAACAGACACTTCAATTTTATTTATTTGTATAGAGAATGTATAAAGAATTATCCAGTAGCCATTTTCATTAGAATAAATAAATAAATACACCCAACAGTCACATACATAGTTCTGATCCCACACTAAGATACAAGTCTTGTGTCGTGGGTATCAGAAACTACGCGAGACTTTTCGGTCTCACAAACACCCAGACCCGAAACAAATATTTGTGGATCACACAAACATTTGTCGTGGTGCGGGGATCGAACCCGCGGCCTCTCGTTTCGCAAGCTGGTGTCTAGCCAACTGCGCCACGGGGCTGTCAAAAAGCTTCATACTAAGCTACGTTTGAATTTTGAATTCCTGTACATACTTATAACTCTATCCTTAGATTCATATTCCAGTTTCTAACCACAGAAGGCCCTGAATAAAACACGAATGTAAACAAGCATCTAAAACACATTCGCTATTATGAGTCGTCACTGGAAGTAATTGCTCCTAATGCTTCAGCCCAACTGTTTTCTCCAGATTCCGTTCCTAATTACTGTTCCAGAAGTTAATAAAAGTTTGAAAGATAAGGCGGCACTTGAGAACTTGTTACGAGCTCTCGATACAGATCTTAATGCGGGATCGGGAGCCTCGAGCTGCGGCTAAGAAGGTCAGGACTTTAGTAAACTTTAATCTTCATGGTGCAGTTAGATAAGAAGTGCATTCGAGTGGAAAAAGGTGGCGTTTTTCACTCCTTATATTATGTAAATATGTTATTAGTCAGTAAAACCGTACTTGGCCGGCATGGTGAACGTGGAGGCCCCGTGCCCAACAGCGGGACGTATATGGGGTGATGATGATTATGTATCTGGCTATGAAATGCTGACCAGTCTAATAAGGATATAAAAATGCTTTCGTATTTCTTTATTTTAGTACTTATTTTTGACTGTGAAGTGTAAAATTAAGATTAAAAATATATGTGAATGAAATCCATCCTACTCAAGACTATCCGGAACTAAAAGATAAAAGTCTGGAATTAAGTGAAAACCTACTATTTTATCATTTTAATATTAATTATGTTTTTTGGACTAAAACGATTATACGACTTAACGAAGTATGTATCGACGTTTACTGACTGTTATCAGTATGGTCAGCAATCAAATCTATATTGTGGGTAGATTGATGTTTATTCAATTGCGATTAACAACAGATTTACTTAGACACAGAAATTTATATAAATTATAATCATAATTATTTAATACATTAAATAAACAAAATAAATCGTAATAAATATGTAGACATACATATACGACAGAAATTTGTAGACATACATATACGACAGAAATTTATTAGTTTGCACGTCGCTCGAAATAGCTTACCGACCCCTTTTTTAACGAGAGGAAAGCGCCTTAAGCTCCCCATTCGGTGCCTTTTTTTCGGCCGAAAATAGTTTGTCGGGGTGTCCGGCCTTCCACTCAGCGCGCGGTACTGTTGTACTTAGCTGAGTTGGGTCCCTAACCAAAAATCCTATGCCAGCATACCGACTAAAACCTCTCGATGGCTGTATTGCGCATTTTACGCGGTATGAGATATATAGCGCGGTAGGGCCCCTTAATTGTTCCCGGTTGATTGTTTAATCGTTTACCGACACCTCTGCTGTGGGAAGTCCTCCGACAAGATGGTTGGATGACTTAGTAAAGGTCGCGGGACGTCGCTGGTTGCAGGCTGCTTCCAACAGGTCCCTGTGGAAGTCATTAGGAGAGGCCTATGTCCAGCAGTGGACCTCCATTGGTTGATGGATGATGATGACACCTCTGCATAACTTGTCTCCGCTTCAGTCTACTCATCTTAATGACCCACTTTCCCCTTCTCTTACCGAGCCCCTTCTTTCTTCTCTCTGTATTTCACTGCAGCGACTACGTTCTGCTTTACTAATCAAATGATTAATTCACAAATTAGTTATATTAAATGCGAAACACGCCCGCCTAATTAGGCCTCCCAAATATAATTACATACGTCAGCTTGACTGCAACCGTTTGGATTATCATTAACGTAATATAATGATGGATTCATAGACAAAAGATGCATTATTCTAGGTGACTAGGTTTCTGAAGACGATCGTTTAATTATATTTTAATTGCCTCGTGGTTTCGCTTCAATCACGGTTTTTTTACACCTTGTATATATATATAGCTATTAGTATATGTACATATTTGACAGCCCCGTGGCGCAGTTGGCTAGACACCAGCTTGCGAAACGAGAGGCTGCGGGTTCGATCCCCGCACCGAGACAAATGTTTGTGTGATCCTCAAATATTTGTTTCGGGTCTGGGTGTTTGTGAGACCGAAAAGTCTCTCGTAGTTTCTGATACTCACGACACAGGACTTGTATCCTAGTGTGGGGTCAGAACTATGTATGTGACTGTTGGGTGTTGGGTGTATTTATATTTACATAACTGATATACCCGGTGAAATGTGGGTGCAGAAACGAACCTCTGCCTACCCCATCGGGAAATACAGGCGTACATAAGTGCGTATGAAAGTATGTATTATACTACCATTATGAATGTGTAGGTGTTTAGGTTTTTGGTACTCTCAAAAAAAATTATGAACGGATTTTGATAAATTTGTCACTCAAATAGGTAACCTGTATTAACCTGTTTTTAGTAGACTATATTCAACATTTTTTTCTAGTTGTTAGGGCTTTTATTTTCATTGTTTCTGATGAAATTCGTAAATTTACATTATTTTTGTAATAAAAAAAATTTTTCGCCGTATTTTTTTCAAATTGATATTTTTTGTCAATACAGGAACAGCATTATGATCCGACTTCCTATTGTATGTGCTCGTATATCGCGGAAAAAGTTACATTTTTTTCTCATATTATTTTTTCTTAATGTATTAACTTTTATACATTTGCTCAAAAAAATCCAATGTTTTCGATGCTTGGGAAGTAATGGGTTAACATACACTATGCGATTTTTTATGCTGGAATAACGTCAGGTTTCTGTGGAATGATTAAAAGACAAAGTACACCATCTAATTCTGAAGTCTAGAAAAACATAGTAACCAACAGAAACAAGTACGTAATAAAAACCACGAAAGTATCAAATTAAGAGGGATGTGTCGGGAGAAAGCAGTCTTGGCTGAATCACTTTTAAAAGAAAATGTTGTTGGAAATATGCCCATTTTCAGTTTTGAAAGAGTGTCTTGTTCCGAAATAATAAAAGCTTTTAAAAATCTTAAAATTAAGGCTACTGAAGATATATGGGGACTGTCGGTTAAGGCTATTGAAGCTATTATATTTAATATTGCTCCAATATTGACGGTTATATTCAATTCTTGTATAAGTGACGGTATTTTTCCCGACTTAATGAAAATCAGTAAAATTGTGCCCATATTTAAGTCGGGGTGTCCAAATAATCCATCAAACTTTAGACCCATCTCAATACTACCAGCTCTTAGTAAGATCTTCGAAAAGATCATGCTCACTCAAATGCAGGAACATTTTGATAGAAATGGGATATTACATAGTAGCCAATTTGGTTTTTCAAAGGGTCGGTCTACGCAAGACGCAGGAACATCTTTGATGAAATCTGTACTGGAAGCCTGGGAGACGTCACAAGATGCTCTTGGGGTTTTCTGTGACCTCTCGAAGGCTTTCGACTGCGTTGATCACCAGACCCTTATTACGAAGCTGAGTTACTACGGCATAAGTGGTTCCTCTCTTCAACTTATAATGTCCTATTTATCGGGTCGTGAACAAAAAGTATGTGTGGACGGCGTCACCTCAGTAGGATCAACAGTCAAAATAGGGGTTCCACAGGGCTCTATTCTGGGCCCCTTTTTGTTTCTAGTTTATATAAATGATCTTCCTTACATGGTACAGAAATTTACAGACATAGTTTTGTTCGCTGACGACACGTCACTAATATTTAAAATAAATCGTAAGGATAAAGATCTAGCTATTCCAAATCATGTACTTAATTTAATTTTGAATTGGTTCTCATGTAATAATCTTCTACTCAATGCAGGAAAGACAAAATGCATTCGATTTACATTACCAAATGTTAGGAATGTAATGTCACCTGTTACATTAAACGCAGAAACACTTGACTTGGTGACTTCAACTGTTTTCCTAGGAATAACTCTAGATAGTAAACTGCAGTGGGGTCCGCAAATAGAGCGATTATCTAGTAAACTGAGTGCCGCGGCTTTTGCGATTCGTAAAATAAGAAAACTCACGGATGTTTCAACGGCTAGGTTAGTGTACTTTGCTTACTTTCACAGTATAATGTCTTATGGCATTCTATTATGGGGATCGGCGGCTGATATTAACAGCATTTTCATACTACAGAAAAGAGCAGTCCGCGCTATCTATGATCTACGTAGCCGTGATTCCTTACGATCCATTTTCAAGGACTGTAATATACTGACCGTGCCGTCTGAATACATTTATCAAAATATTATGTATGTACGTAAGAATGTAATTAGCTTTAGTAAAATTGGTGATATACATAATGTAAATACCAGGGGTAGACATAAACTTGTGATACCCTCATTAAGATTAGAAAAAACCAGTAAGTCCTTTATAGGCAACTGCGTTAAATTTTACAATAAGCTCCCCAAATCTGTAACTGACCTATCAGATAATTCATTTAAGGTGCACATTAAACGTGTTCTGATGACAAGGGGATACTACAATATAAATCAGTATTTAGAGGATAAGGAAATTTGGCATTAGATCTCTCCCGCACATCGCCATCACCACATCTTGGAACCCAGTACCTTTCACATTCTTCTTTCTTAAACCAAATCATTTGAATAAATACATAAATAAATATAAATTAACCCAAAGCTCCAAGTGCAACTTAAACCATTATAAAAACATCAAATACAAATTGATATCTAATATAAAATGTGCACAAAATAAATAAAATAAAAATAAAATGACGACCGATCGAGTAAATAATTCGAGCAAATAAATAATAAGAAGGCAATTTTTATTTGGCAGGTCATATAATATAATTATGTTATCCTTACTGGACCAAATACATGCCCACTGAGTTGGACTCGCTGGATCTACTCAGGTGTGGGTCGCGCCGCGTAAATTCCAGTAGTAAAGTGAGCCCGCTGAGTTTGTTTCGCCGGGTCTTCTCAGTCAGGGTCGCGTTTGGATCCGGTGGTACCATTAAAATAATACGTGACGTTTCGGAAATACACAAGGTCCATCTCGTTATTTACTTTAAAATAATAATAATAAGATATTATGTATTTCCTGATGAAAACTAAAAATAAATTATAAAAAAAAACCGTAAATATTTTTGTACAAATTATATAAAATGAACCGTAGTTAAATTATAATGTAATAATAAAAGATTTTTCTTTTCTGTATTGACTTGTCATAAGTGCTATTTGATTGCCTACGTGACTAAATAAAGCAATTTCATTTCAATTTCATTTCAAAGACCAAAGCATTTATTTTTCATTTTCAGTTTTCTTGATCGCGTACGTCTGTGAAGGAAATGAAAATTTTAATTGTCTTAACAGGAGAGATAAAATTTTAACGGAATATACGATCATTTTATTCGGGATAGCTGACCCGGCGAACTTTGTTCCGCCTAACAGCCGATTCTTTAAAAAAAATTGAGCCTAAGTTACTTCTTATTACATCAGCTATCTGCCAGTGAAAGTCCCGTTAACAAACAGATAGACAGACAGACAGTTTTTTTTTTTTAAACATTATTTTCTATATGTACCGTGTATACATACATATGCATTTACTAAAAAGCGGTTATTTCAATATTACAAACGTCTGTTTGTAAGTTTGGAGTGTCTACTCCAATTTTATTTATTTGTATTGTATATTCTCTGTAGCAGCACGGAGTCTGGAAATGTTCCCGAAAAACGGCAATAGGCTCGCCCCCTATTACGTGGGACTGATACATACCTGACGAAATGTGGGCGTGGAAATGCACCTCTGCCTACCCCTTCGGGGAATACAAGCGTGAGTTTATGTATGTAGATAAATTGAAGTTTACAGACTTCACCGAAACACTTAAATTCTAACACTAATTTAAAGTAAAAAATATAATACAAAAACACAAGCACACTTAAAAATGAAACAAACAAATTAACTTACATAACTAATAAAAAAAAATGAAATTTAGTGTACAACTGCCTGTCTTATATTTATATTTTTTTACTCGTTATATATATAAAGGTGGACTATAATATGTAAAACATAAATATCAAAAATTAATGTACAATATAATATGTACATCATCATCAGCCCATATTCGTCCCACTGCTGCGCACGGGCCTCCTCTACAACTGAGAGGGTTTAGGCCTTAGTCCACAACGCTGGTCTAGTGAGGGCTGGCGGACTACACACCTAAGAAATTCCTAAGAACTTTTAGGTGTGCAGGTTTCATCACGATGTTTTCCTTCGCCGTTAAAGTAAGTGATAATTTATTGTGAATACACACATAACTCCGAAAAGTCAGAGGTGTGTGCCTGGGGTTTAAACCCGCGACCGCCGAGATTCTCGACCGCGCGTCTAAACCTCAAGGCCATCACTGTTAAAATATTTAACTACGTAATCATGATTACCTCAAAACGTTTCAAAGGATTCTTTGATGCTCAAAAGGTGCTTCAACTAAAGCTACTTGATGTACAATCTCTGTCAAATTTCTGACAAATACATTAGGGCCCCAATTTCCTAGTAAATTGTCTTAGAAATTGTTTTGACTATCATTATCTTGTGAGAATGACCTTATAATTAAGGCATTATAACACTATAATTTATAGTGTTGCTAACGGCGATATATCAATTAAATTTGACTGCCGAAGGGCGTAGGTAAATTATGTAAAATAATCAGCCCATATACGTCCCACTGCTGGGCACGGGCCTCCTTTATAACAGACAGAGCTTAGTCCACCACGCTGACCTGATTCCTAAGAACTTTTTTGGGTTGCAAGTTTTTGTACGTTGTTTTCCTTTACCATCAAAGTATGTGACAATTCATTGTGAATAGGTATACATATAACTTCGAAAAGTCAGAGGTGTGTGCCTGGGGTTTGAACCCACAACCGCCAAATTCCAAATTCAAAACCGCGAGGCCAGTGGCGGTACTTCCATAGAAGCTCAATAGCCCAGTTTGCCTTTTAAAATTCCCAATAATAATATTTAAGCTCTAAATCTTTATTTAACAAAAGCAATTTGACATAAAAATGAGAGTATCCTGACCCCACAATAAACAATTATAATCTAGACATTACACACAATTAACGTGGATCGCTTTTGAGCTTCTATGGAAGTACCGCCATTGCTCGAGGCCATTATTACTTGATACATATTAGTTTAATACGTCTAGACATCCTTTGTTTTCAAACAATAACATAATTAGAATTTAGGCTAGGTTTAAACATTTACATACATCAATACACAACCCCCGTCAGTGGCAGGTGTATTTTCACACACAAGTTTACAAATTCATAATAAATGAAATCCAATAGTTTCATACATTGTTCTAACCGTATACTAAGATAAATAATGTTGTGGGTATCAGAAATAACGAGACATTTTTTGATTTTATGAAGACCCTGACGAGAAACAAAAATTTATATTTAACGCATTTTTTTTTAGCAGTCATCGTACCAGTTCCCGCTAGTTTTGCCTAACTAAATCCACTAAGAAGGTAAGGTAAGGATTAATAAAAAAAATGACTATAATAAGTACTAGTAAGCAGTGATGGCCTCGAGGTTTAGGCGCGCGGTCGAGAATTTCGGCGGTCGCAGGTTCAAACCCCAGGCACACACCTCTGACTTTTCGAAGTTATGTGTGTATTCACAATGAATTATCACTTGCTTTAACGGTGAAGGAAAACATCGTGATAAAACCTGCACACCTAAAAGTTCTTACGAATTTCTTAGGTGTGTAGTCCGCCAACCCGCACTAGGCCAGCGTGGTGGACTAAGGTTTAAACCCTCTCAGTTGTAGAGGAGGCCCGTGCCCAGCAGTGGGACGTATATGGGCTGATGATGATGATGATGATGATGATAATTCTTCATTATCTATCATTCAACAAAAAAGTCCAATCATGAATGTTTCATTCAGAATTCAACCATACTGCGTTTTGGCTACGAAAAGTCTGAACGTATTTTCGTAAAAATCGCTTAAACCCAGACCGTACCAACATATCAACCTTTATCCTCCCTGTCTACCCCAAAGAATCTGTAATGTAAGCCAGTACAACGATCAATCTTAAACAAGGATATTCCGGTCCATTAAAGACATTTTTCTTTAAAAGCCAACCGTGTAGAACCTATAGTTCTTTATAAGGAGCGTTTGGATGTGACGGAATAAAAATATTATCTCCTACTTCAATGGATTAAAACTGTCTGTCATCATCATCAGCTCTTATACGTCCCACTGCTGGGCACGGGCCTCCCCTACATCTAAGAGGGTATAGGCCTTAGTCTACCGCCCTGGCCTAGTGCGGATTAGCGGACTACACACCTAAGAACTTTGAAGTGTGCAGGTTTCCTCACGATGTTTTCCATCACCGTTAAAGTAAGTGATAATTTATTGTGAATATACACACAACTTCAACAAATCGGAGGCGTGTACCTGGGATTCGAACCTGCGACTGCCGAGATTCCCGACCGCGCGCCTAAACCTCGGGGCCATCACTACTCCACTTGAACTCTAGTTGAACGACTATAGGTGCTACCTGCATTTTTCCATGCCAGTAAAAGTATTTCAAGTACTGTCCCACATAAAACACAGCACCGACTCGTGCGTCGCGCGGCTATGATCGATTGCAAGGCATTATATTTATAATCGATTGTGTCGCTTTGTTCTTATTCTCGATAAACTTGTAAATACGTGATTAATGTACACATAATGGACGAGTACGCTTGAAGCTTTGAAAAATGGCTGCATGCAGCGGGGCAAATCAATGTTGAGAAATTAGAACATTAATCTTACGATACGCCTTTAATAGTATGACGCTTTTTCAACACAGCGAATTACGCTTTATTTCATGCTAATCTCTCTCATTGATAGCCACGGGGCTCTTCTATAAAAGAGACGAGTTAGTGGTTAGTTGGCCACGCTGGCCTATGGGTTATCTGACTACACAACTAAAAAAAACCTAAAAAAGTTTTAGGTGTGCAGTGGTCCCGTTGATGTTTTCTTACACCGTTTACAGTATTGATAATTCGTTGTGAATACACACATAGCTTCATAAAGTCAAAGGTGTGTTCCTGGGATTAGAATCCGCGACGGCCGAGATTTGTCTCAACTTTGCGCGTCCAATCCTAAAGACCATCACGAATTGTCTATAAGCATATTCAGAGTTAAATCTTCGAGTGATCCTACAAACAAAACCTAATTTACTATGCACAACACTACGTAATTTCAAACAAAATTGCGTTCAATTTCTTTTCCTACCTTGACTCGAGGAAATTTCATCGCGTCTATTACAATTTTCTGTTCCGGAGACATTCTTAAAGATATTAGATTTTTATTAAATTTTTAACTGTCCGCCAACCCGCACTAGGCAAGCGTGGTGGACTAAGGCCTAAACCCTCTCAGTCGTAGAGCAGGCTCGTGCCCAGCAGTGGGACGTATTTGGGCTGATGATTAAATTTTTCCGTAGGATATGCAAATTTCTTTAAAATTTGTATTGTCTTAAAATAATTCCAGTCCCGTGGCGCAGTTGGCTAGACACCAGCTTGCGAAACGAGAGGCCGCGGGTTCGATCCCCGCACCGAGACAAATGTTTGTGTGATCCACAAATATTTGTTTCGGGTCTGGGTGTATGTGAGACCGAAAAGTCTCTCGTAGTTTCTGATGCCCACGACACAAGACTTGTATCTTAGTGTGGGATCAGAACTATGTATGTGACTGTTGGGTGTATTTATTATTATTATTAATAGCTGACCCGGCAAACGTTGTTTTGCCATATACATAAAATTCTCGTGTCGCGGTGTTTTTTGGCAAACTCCTCCGAAACGGCTCGACTGATTTTTATGAAATATTGTGTGTATATTGTAGGTAGGTCTGAGAATCGGTCAACATTTAAGGGTTTAACATTTAGGGGTATGTTATGTTTATTTTTTATGATTCAGCATTGATAAATTATTATAATCATAAATTTTCACCCTTCTACGATCAACCTCTATCTTATACTGACCATTTTAATATGTTTTTTTATTTATTAAAATATAAATAAATGATAATAGCACTGAAAAATTATAATGATACGTATAACAGTCATTGCTTTGATCTATATACAAATTAAACAAAAAAATATGGTCAAAATTGTATAGAGTGAGATATACGTATACATCTATATATATATAAAATTCTTGTGTCACAGTTCGAAACAGCCTCCGAAACCGATCGACCGATTTTGATGAAATTTTATATGTATATTCAGTAAGTCTGAGAATAGGTTATCTATTTTTTATACCCAACCCGAAAAGTTTTTTTTTATTTTGTGGACATTTTTTGTTTTTATTTTTTTATGATTCAGCATTGAAAAATACATATAACTCCAAATTTTCACCCTTCTCCGAACAACACCTGTTTTGTAATCGCAATTTTTATATTTTTATAGCTTTTGCCCGCGACTCCGTCCGCGTAGACTTCAGGGTTGGGCGCAGAAAGATAATAAGTGAATCTATAA
Organism: Hemaris fuciformis; assembly: GCA_907164795.1. Lineage (NCBI taxonomy): Eukaryota > Metazoa > Arthropoda > Insecta > Lepidoptera > Sphingidae > Hemaris > Hemaris fuciformis. The sequence goes on from OU015454.1 coordinate 8,013,533, forward strand.
ATCGTCCCTCAAGTGCCCAAAATGGCACTTACTGAATTTAAAAAAGGTCAAATCAATTCAAATGGTTGAGGCGTAAAAATAAAACTCTGACAGTTATTTTCGTATTTTTAATAATATGTTTATCCCAATGGGAACATTACATTTTCCCGGGATAAAACATAGCCTATGTTACTTCACAGGGTCTCATTTATGGTCATACCAAAATTTTTGTTTTTGCGTGAAAGCGTAACAAACATCCCTACATTCACATTTATATAATAGTAAGGATAACCATTCCCACCTATGTTACTTCGGTGGGTCTCACCTATCTGCATACCAAAAGTCATGCAAATCTTTTTTCAATCATTTTTCAATTCTTTTATCCTCCGTATTTTTTTTTAATAAGAAGAATCCTATGTCCTATTTATATCTCGAAGACTATGTGTATAAATTTTCATGATAATCGGTTAAGTAGTTTTGGCGTGAAAGCGTAACAAACAAAACATTAACATTTATAATAGCTGACCCGGAAAACTTCGTATCCCCTAACAGTCATTGAATGTTACATATTTACATATTACCTGAATTGTATTTTTGATTGTATGGAAATAAATATTAAGTTCAGCACTTTATTGAAATAAAAAAACAGAAATAAATAAGTACGAAAATTAAATGCATCAATCGTGTCTCCGCAAGTCATGATTTAATTAAACATGTACATATGGGATGGGATGCAGTCGGTTTCAATTCTCTTCATTGAAGCATCAGTGTGGTGGACTGAAGCCTAAACCCTCTCAGTTGCAGAGAAGGCCTATGCCAAGCAGTGGGACGTACCTACATATATGGGCTGATGATGATGATGCACCTTGTGATATACATTTTTAATATATTTTTTAATTGTCTAAAAGATCACAAACATCTTTTGTTAATCGTCATTGCGAAGGCATGACGAATCGGAAACTGAATTCGTTTGAACTCAATGGTCATACCCGTTAGGATCAATGAAATCTTAGATCAATCTAATTGATGAATTCTCAAGCACCAATTCATCTCTAAGTTGTCTTTTCAGTATCGTCACGTGAATAACATTACTCAACAATTTTCTTAACACCAAGCGCATTCCATTGCATAGTTGTGGGTGTTTTAGATTTCAAAGCGTGATGACTACCGAACCTGCCTTCGTTTGTAAATCAGGTACAACCAAGGAGTTTAAAAATACATTTCTGAACGCACGCATAAATATTTGACAACCAATAAATATGTCAATCCCTTTTTATTACTGACATTATTCTACATTTTTAAAATCTAAAATACGCAATTATTCGAATATTGTGGATATATGTTGTCGATTCAAAACCTTTATTTAAATACGTTCTTTAATTTGAGGGGACCATTAACCATATTGACGGGATAAACATAAAATGTTTGACAGAATATTAGGTAGAACAGTTTATATGAGAAAATTAAATTGTTGTTTTTACCATATTCCTCGCAATTTTCTTAACTTTTTCTTTCATAAGAACCATATCCTAACAATAGCAAACACAACAAAAAAAGAATTAGCGAAATCGGTCCAGGCGTTGTTGAGTTATGCGCTTACCAACACATTTTGCGATTCATTTTTATATATAAGATTAAAATGATGTTATGCTTCTATATTTTTTGATAATGTACACCATAATATATGGTGATCTTGATTGTTCTGTGGGCAGATTTTTTCTATCTTTTACCTGACTATCAAAATTTAAATTCGCTAATACTCTCTATTTTCAAAATACAACGACTATTCAGGACCTCTAGATCATACGACACATAATTGCGCCGCGAGACCACGAGGCAGTACCTATGCAAAACCTCTCGATGAAAATTAGTGCAAATAAATGTCAGAATGTAACTGTTGGAGTATTTATTCCTTGAATTTTCTACATTATCTACGGAACCGTCATAAGCTTCGCCGACAGTATTTAAATTTAACTTGTACTTGTAGTACGGGTAATACGCATTACCCCTCCGTGGCCTCTTGACTCCGTTTACTCGTCAAATTAAAAGGGCCAAAACACGAACATCTCTTGAGGTTGATTCGCATGAAGACGATTTGTATACAAATAAATTTTTTTTTAGTAATGCACTGCCTCGTGGTCTCGCGGTACAAGTATGTGCCGAGCGATCTAGAGGTCCTGGGTTCGATTCCCGGGTCGGGAAAAGTGTTATTGGGTTTTTCCATTAGGAAATTCTCAGTAGCAGCACGGAGTCTGGAATTGTGCCTGAAAAACGGCAATAGGCTCGCCCCCTATTACGTGGGACTGATACATACCTGGCGAAATGTGGGTGCAGAAATGCACCTCTGCCTACCCCTTCGGGGAATACAGGCGTGAGTTTATGTATGTATGTAGTAATGCAGTGATGGCTTCGAGGTTTAGGTGTGCGGTCGAGAATCTCGGCGGTCGCAGGTTTAAGCCCCAGGCACACACCTCTGACTTTTCGATGTCAATGAAAAAGGTGAAAAAACAAACCCGGGTCATAATATGTAAATGTATGGGCTGATGACGATTAATGTTAAAATGACGTTCTTTTATGAACATATGACTTATCGGCGATTAAATCCGGCTAAAAAAATATTGTAATGCTCATCTGTGGATTTTTTTAAATCGATTTTTTACAAGCAGATAGTTGATTCTCTATGTTGAAATTCCTGAGAAAATTGCTGTCAAGAAACGTACTTTACGTTTTTCTATCAATTTCGTTAAATCGTGTTTTGCACTTTCCCGCTATATGCTTACTACTTGAATCTTCTATTTAATATGCCGCTTGTCTTTGACGTATTATATTTGCATACAGAAAGACCTATTGACTAAAATATGTATTCTACAAACTAATGAGTACACCCGTCTATAATGGATCACTAAGAAATTAAACGAGATCTTTGAGGTCATGTAAATCTAATCAATTTCTTTAACCTGGTACGGTTGCCTTAGCTAAATCCTTCAAATTGTCGAGAAGTCACGTTCTTGGTAACTAAAACATTTATTTATTTATTTAATTTACAAATCAATTTCAATACATGCATGTGTGATTATCCTACTAGTCTCTGCACTAAGCATGGCTTGTATCGCAGAGACTTATAAAATTTTGACGTTTTCCTAACTTCCATAAATATAAAATGTACCTATTTTGAAAACGTCATTTTTTTTGCGTCAATGTGTTTGTAATCATCGTAACTATTTTTAAATTTTCCACCACGGTTTTTTTATAAAAGAATCTATACTATGCACGTCAATTTCAAGTGAAAATTAGACTGCCGATATTTACTAAAATTTTAATTACTTTTTTCACGCGCGGTGTGAATCCACCTTGCCATCGCCTCTTATACAAGCATCTTAAAATTTCCGCCCGCAATACAACGGAAACCAACAGTTTCTTTGTCTTCGTAAATTAATTCTGAGTAAGGCGAAGTGCACACTTGGGAAATGAGCGAATAATTATTTCATTCGCTTAATAAGATTTATTAGTTACCAACGATATTATATTCGAGGACCTCACACACAAAATCTCTTCGTCGTCTTATAAAAATATTCGTTTATGCACAAGTTAAACTATAAATTTATTTAAGCATTAGTCTTTATCACTCTGTGGAAACTTTCTGCTATTAATTAACAAGTTTTCATATATTTTTTTAATCACGGCGCTCGTATCGGTCTATAAAAATCCTGTCCGAGTAATCTGCTTCTACCATTGCTATGTCTAGGATTTAGACATCCATATAAATAGTATTTCGCTTTGTTTAATTTGTTGCGCTTCGTTTAATATCAGAGTTCAACTAATATGTAATATGAGAATGATCATAATTGATGCTAAAATGACAATCTACGTGAAAGAATCATGGCTAAACAAATGACATAGCGGTTTCATACGATGACTCGTCTGCAGACAAAACTGAATTTCGCTAAAATACGCCATCGAATTGACAGCTGTCAATTCAAAGACCGAAAACGGAACGGAGTTTTCCATATTCAAATTCCGAATGCAGATCTATCAAAGTGTGAAGACCGCTTTACTTAAATTGCCGTCGGAATGGAACACTGCAGATCGATGGGCATGCCTTTAAATTGGGGTTTGATCGTGTACTGATATTTCTGGAATTTGGAATTGGACGCATAAATGGCAGACGTGAGATGGCTAGATATGATGACTTCGTGTGGGAGAGGGACGGAGTATGGTTGTGTAAATTACGAGATGGTCAATTGCCGTGATGTATGATAGTGATACGCTGGTATTGCGATGGGAGGATTCTAATGATCCTCTGAATGGAGATGTAAGACCTAATATAGTTGTATCGACTCCTGATTTTCGGTTTTAGGCAAACAATTTAGAATTACTGTTAGCGAGAAATTTGCATCCACCTAGAGATAATAACCCGCCATAATGATCCAGTACTCAGAAAAAACTTCGCTAAATTTGCCTTGAGGTCTCAGTGCCATCAATTTACCCCGTCTGTTGTGAAGGACACACACACACCTCGCATTTTTATCCCAGAAGAAGAAGACAAAGGTGAAATCCTTCACTCAGGTTTAGCCAGCTATTTATAGTCCAACGTAATAAAAGGCAAGATTATTGCTGTTTTTCGAGCACATTTCCAAACTCTATGCTGCTACTGAGAATTACTCGATGAAAAAATCCACTTCAGTCGATCCAAGAATTCGAGATCTCCAGATCGCCTCGCAAGCACTTTTGCTAAGAGATCAGACAGTCAAATTAATTTAAAAAATATATACATATTTAGTCTAGGAATGTGTAGACTAAACCACGAGTACCCACATTCCTATTTTATTTCATCCCTACATGAGATGTAATAAAAATAACAGCTATGTAATATTCTTTTTTTTTCTATTTCATTTCAAGCCACTATTTTTTTATTGGCACAGGATAATTCTATTTTTTAAAGGCTTTAGGCCAGTAATAATCCTATTCATTTATAAATAGAACGCACGGAGAATAAAACACACACGCCAATTACTTGATAGCCAATCCAAGAGGCGTTGATTTATTAAAGTCAGCATTAGAAGTTCCATTTAGCTCGCTAGTATTGAGGTCGTCGAGCTGGGCCGATTGTCCGCGCTCCGGGTGCTTTCCCATTGTTTTTACTTCCATTCCGTGCCGGTTGTTATGCCACAGCGCGCCAGGAAATGTTTAACAACATCTTTTGTTTATTTCGAGGCCCGAGGTGAATGCTGCGTGTTGCTGAATTGCGAGTGATGGATAATTGATTTTAATTTTGACTGGTTAAATTGTAATCTGTGTATTATTGCGGAATATAAATGTTTTAGAGTATTATTACCAACCCGCAATAGGCCAGCGCGATGGACTAAACCTAATTCGTCTCAGTTGTAGAGGAGGCCCGTGTCCAGCAGTGGCACGTATATGGGCTGATGATGATGATGATGAGAGTGTTATTGTATACTGTCATGGTTGAGGAAAACGTTAATATGAAATGAAGTGCTATTTTATATATCATTTAGGCAATAACGCACTTATGACACGTCAACAGGTGCTTATTAAAAAAACTAAAATAAAAGTTAATTAAAATATAACTGGCTTACGCCAGTTACGTATACGTACCTATAAAGTTTACACTACTTCTCAATGTGTTTTATTTTTATTAAAATTAAGTAACCAGACATTGGCTTATAATCTACATAGGCTGATAAGTTTTTTTATTCTTAGACACCACTTTTCGCTAGTAATGAAGTTTAGTCAAAGTTTTCAAACATCTTGGTGCTACTTTATAACCAAAATACTCTCAACACAAAACATCCGTAAATATATGCCGCGAAACCAACGATTTTATTTCTTAATAAAAACCTTTTTTCTTAATTTGGAACAGTTTCCTACCCCTTAGATCATATAGAAAAACGTCTTATTTTTCGTCCGTATAGCCGTAAAAGCGAACGGTGTATACTCCCAAAAGGGTTTTCTTAAAGACCCAACATTATGTTAATAGATAGTATAGAAAACTATTACCTACAAAAAGCCTCGGAGATATTTACAAAATGCTAAATTCGGACTTCTGAACGCATCCGACCCTTATTTAAATAAGTGGATCTACCGAGGGCCCAAATGTACAACCATAATGAAGATAGTATAGATTTGTGTGGGTGTATTGATTTAATGTGAACATTTTATCATTTTGGCGGACTTGGAGTGATTTTTGTTTGGAGTGGAGTGAGTTTTGGAGTGACTGACATATATTTTTTTTTATTTACTTGAAGTGATACGCAAAGATAAGTTTCTAGAACGTAGTTTTAAATTATATTATTTCAATAGGTTTAGAGTCTTATATATGTATACAATATTAATATGCGGTGTGTAATTGAGAAGTTCTATGGTCAATTCCTGTTTCAGGCAAAGTATTTTTTGATTTTTCTATTACGAAATTTTTAGTAGTCTGAAAATTTAAAAAGTCAATTATATTTATATATTTATATTACGTAAGGCATAAATAAATAGGGGCGTACTAATGCGTCACTGCCTACCCTTTTGTGATTCAGGCATGACCATATAATCAAGTCTAATTAAGCATTAGTTTATTTATTCTGGACATACATAATAACGATGAATAAAAACAACTGAAAGATGATTAATGTGAAATGAAATAGATGTTTGCAGTACGCTCGTGTTTATTTCGCTTAAACAAAACATATTATTCATGGAAACAGCGGAAATGTATGATTTAATGAGATATTTAAATATAAAGTAAAAAAATATAAAAAATATTTAGATATATAAAAAACATACATATTTAACCTCACGCCTGTGTTCCCCGAAGGGGTAGGCAGAGGTGCATTTCTGCACCCACATTTCGCCAGGTATGTATCAGTCCCACAGTGCCTATTGCCGTTTTTCGGCCACAATTCTAGACTCCGCGCTGCTATTCAGAATTTCCTTATGGAAAAATCCAATGACACTTTGCCCGTACCTAGAATCGAACGCGAAGCCCCTAGATCGCACGGCACATAATTATATGGCATATACATATTATGTGTACTGATACATAATTGACGAAATGTGGGTGCAGAAATACACCTCTGCCTTTTTTTCTCGAGGGGAAGCTGTTTATGGCTCTAATCCCGCCAACCCTGATGAAGGGGGGCGGTAAGCGTATGTCGGGGTCACAGGCCTTCCAGCCCGGCGCGCGGGGCGTAACGTCCGCGTAGATGTTAGTGCCGAGCTGGGTCCCTAACGAAATCCCTACGCCGGCATACCGACCAAAACCCCCGGTAGCCATCTTCGCGCCAAGTGGGGCGACCATGGTGCGTGGGCGAGAAGCACCCACAATAGAAAGAAAGAAGAAAGAAAGAAAAAGATTTTATTGTTGGCCAGTGCACGAGAATACAAAAAATAAAATAAAATAAAACAATTAGTAACTATAATTCACACAGCCAACAATGGTCCCCTCATTCAGCTACATGCTGCAATTCCGATTGCACGGAGTTGCAGCGCAATAGTGCCGCAGCCGCCCGGTGCACCTCCGAGACGAAATCGTCTCAGCCGTCTCGGATTTTAACCCTTTTCTTGACAATGTATCTGTGAAGATACATTAAATTTGAAAAAATCTGGTGCTATTGGTATTTTCCGCAAGCTTAATATTTTTGTATGAATATTAAGGTAATTTTATAGTTTTCGAACCAACGTTGAAATTTTTCTGTTGGCCTCACTGATGAGCTGTTAAACTTTACTTTATTTCAAGTTCTGCCATGTTGCCACGCAAGAAGGTAAGAAAATTTATCAATATATTTTTGTCTTTATTTTTTTTATGAATGGGTGCGTAAAATTATGAATTATAAGGATATACCGCACTAATGTAATTACTTTAGACTTTCTATACATGTCTGGTTGATGCTTCATTTGACTTTGTTGATGGGTGTATCTCATAGTGCACACTGCCAAGTAACTAACAATTTTGTGTTTATTTGACATGTATCTCATGGTGCACACTGCCAAGCTAATGAAGTGTTTATCTGCTTATGCATAAATAGCTTATTTTCTATTGGTTGTAGTTACATGTGCTTTCAAAAGCTTGCAAAATACCCACATTGGAGCAAAACACAATCAATCATCAAATGATGAAGAAAGTTCGGATTTTAGTGGTCAAGTTGAAAATTTTGATTTTCAAAAACGTGATGTTACTGAATCTTTACATGTTCCTTCGCTTCCTTCTTCTCTAGAAAATCTTCACATACTCTCTGACCATAAAAACAACCTGACGGTGCCCCAAATAACTCCAGTATCAATGAAATCATCTACTGAATATATTTCCTTTGATTATTTAGCTCAAGATTCTCCTTACTCTGTTATACATACATTCACTTTATCGAAATTTTTTTATGACGGTGATCGTTATTTCAAGGTTAGACCCTGATTAAAAAAGTACGTGCCAATTTTGGGAGAGTTCCTCATGAAACCAGATTCAGTATTGATGAAATAATGGTACCATATAAGAGCAAAAAAGCCGGTAATCGAAAATAGTACATAAAGAGCAAGCCTCGCAAATGGGGTTACAAAATATTTGTTAGAGCGGGAGTTTCAGGCTTCATATACGATTTTATTATATACGGTGGAAAAGATACCTTCAGATATCACACATTTTCGCCAGAAGAAATGAGTTTGGGTTTTGAGTCAAAATCGTTTTATCTCTGTGTAAAACTACTCCTGATTCAGCATGTTTCGTTGTTTATATCGATAACTTTTTTACCAGCATGGAGCTTATTCATATGGTGCGATATGATATGAGAATATTCTCTTTAGTGGCAATAAGATCGCATCGAAACCGTGGGGCAGAATTGAAACTGTTATCAGATAAAGCCGTCAAGAAAAATGCTGAGGGTCTTATTGACGAGTGGTATGCAATAAAAACAAGGTGTAAAAAAACACCTTGTAGCGTAAGGTCAACTGCAGACGTAAAATATGATGGATACAATCATTTCCCTATATTTGGGTCAAAAAGACGACGCAAGCTATGCATCAAAGGCCATTTTTTCAATTTCCACAATATACATTTCCAAAATTAATGTGATTTTGTTTTATTATTTTCTAATAGAAGTTATATTTGTAATTATTTTCATTAAAATTATATTTTAATCAAATCATAGCTAATTAGGCAATGTATCTGTAGAGATACGTTGTTAGCGTAATGTATTTATTAATGGTCTTGGCAATGTATCTCACAAGATACATGTGTTTTTTTTTAAACTACCCTCATGAGATTTTTTTAGTTTTTTTTCTAGACATCCTTGGGTCATTAGGATTAAGTGGTGTGAACATGATCTGGATATTCAAAAAAATTTAACTCTGCCAAGTTAAGGGTTAAGGGTGCGGTTGCACCCCCACTATGATTCGGGCGCCTCTGTTTTAGGGCGCCCGCGACGGACACAGGCCACCGAGCCGCCGCCCTTCTCAGGGTAAATGCACCTCTGCCTACACCTTCGAGGAATATGAAGTTATATATACATATGAATTATATATATTTATTTATTTATAAAAAGTCGTGATGGCCTCTAGGTTTAGGCACGCAGTCGAGAATCTCGACGGTCGCGGGTTCAAACCCCAGGCGCACACCTCTGACTTTTCGAAGTTATGTGTGTATTCACAAAGAATTATCACGCACTTTAACGGTGAAGGAAAACATCGTGATGAAACCTGCACACCTAAAATTTCTTAGGTGTGTAGTTCGCCAACCCGCACTAGGCCAGCGTGGTGGACTAAGGCCTAATCCCTCTCAGTTGTAGAGGAGGCCCGTGCCCAGCAGTGGGACGTATATGGGCAGATTATGTATGACTAAACATAATCAACTATGGATAATGTTTATAGTATAAACATTATCCATAGTTGATTAATAGTTTCAAGAATACGCCCTCCTTTCAATATACTCAACTTTAAGTCTTCTATAGAATCACAGACATTATTAGGCGCAGCTTACGCTCATTAGCCGGATTAACTGAAACAGTAAGCCTCTAAAGTACTGGGATGCGATTAATTACGGTTTTTCTTACATCAAAGACGATTTCTTTTGATGTAAGTAGCTGCTAACGCCTCTTTACTTAAGGCACGCGAAACTTCAGCAGATTTGAACCCTGAATTATTTATATTATCTTGCGAAATTACATTGTTTTGTTGCCGTTGAGTTACAAAACTTGTGAAAATTTCTTATTTGACATTTATTAATGTGCAATAATGGAGTCTGTGTTTAATTTCTTAGTAATATTTGGGTGTAATTTGAATGGAAGGGTCTAAAAAGGCGGCTGAGACCCGATACACCCGAGTGCAATTTCATAAAAAAAGTAGATTTTCCCCAAGGTCTCATCTACATATATTATGAAGAAAAACATCAGATGCTTCTACAATTAATTAAATTCTCAAACTTGTTCTGACCGTCCCATATTCCTTGAAAATAACATATCCAATTACTTCGGAGACATACATACATAACATAATTCGGGCACAATTCCAGACTCCGTGCTGCTATTGTGAATTTCCTAATGGAAAAACGCAATAACACTTTGCCCGACACGGGAATCGAACCCAGGACCTCTAGATCGCACGGCACATACTTGTGTCGCGAGACCACGTAGCAGTCGTGAGGCAGAGTATGTATGTACACATGTATATTTAGGTATATTTTTCTCTGAAGGTGATATATTACGCAAAATACTTATGATACTAACTACAAGTATTATGCATTAGTTTCAGGAACTATAAACTCACGCCTGTATTCCCCGAAGGGGTAGGCAGAGGTGCATTTCTGCATCCACATTTCGCCAGGTATGTATCAGTCCCACGTAATAGGGGGCGAGCCTATTGCCGTTTTTCGGGCACATTTCCAGACTCCGTGCTGTTACTGAGAATTTCCTAATGGAAAAACCCAATAACACTTTGCCCGACCCGGGAATCGAACCCAGGACCTCTAGATCCCACGGCACATACTTGTACCGCGAGACCACGAGGCAGTCTTTTCAGGAACTACTAAAAAAATTCTATCTTTAAATAGTCGGTCCCAAGCAATGATTTATGACTGAAACAATTTTTTCTCAATGATTACATCTCCGCAATCTCATCCACTCCGCCGCCATTTCATTTTATTTCATTAACGTGTCTGATAATGATGATGTTCCAAATATAAAAAATGCCGTATTTTTTTCACCTAAAATTTTGATATTCTATGTGTTTTATTTACCAGAGCTATTTTCTGTCTAAGACAGTCTTAAATCTAATTTCTTAATTATTTTACATACATACAAACATAGCCTCATGCCCGTATTCCCCGAAGGGATAGACATAGACAGAGGTGCATTTCTGCACCTACATTCATCAATCCCACCTATAACTTGGCTAGCCTATTGCCGTTTCTCGGGCATATTAATTATTATCTCCTTCGGTCTTTATTGCTGATTTATAAGGAAAAACGCAACGATAGTTCCGCTTCTGGGGTTTATAAGTCAAATAACTTCCTAAATAATCATAACTAACAAGCTGACGACTCGCAAACCAAGTCGCTGATTATTAGGAAATTCGAAGTTGAAACTTTCGAGTACCGCACCTAAATAAACTAATATAACTAAGTTAATCAATTCGCAGTAATTACCGTTATAAATTCCCTTGAATGATGAAGTTTTAATTGCTCTAAATAAGACAAATTCATCGACCTAAATATCTTTCAATCACTTTAAATTGGGCTGTTCTATTTTGTTATGATTACTTGATTGACTTTATGGCCTTGTGTTACGGAGCGTGTACTATGCGATCTAGAAGTCCCAGTTTTGGTTCCAGAGTGAAAAAGTTTAAGTAAGTTTTTCCGTTAGAAAATAATTCTCGGTAGCAGCACGGAGTCTGAATATGTAAGTAAAAGGGCAATAGGTTCAGGCCCTTTTATTAAGGGAACTAAAACAGTTGGCTAAATGTGGGTGCGGAAATGCACCACCGCCTTCAGAGATACACGCGTGGGTACGTGGGTAAATTTGACATCATGACCACCATTACTCGCGTACATACGAGTAAATAAGCAAACGATAACAAATGCACTGTTTTTTTTCAAATCGGAAGCGAAAATTCGAAACAGTTTTTTTTTATATAATATTTATGTTGATAAAACAAGAATTAAATTTGACATTCTTTATATCTATATGTCCAGCAACGTAGTTTAATGTGGTTTATTATTTACCTTCAACCGCGTCGGAGCTCTTGCGATATTCAGAACGAAAACCTTAACCTTATGTATGACAGCTGTTGCCCGCAACTCCACATGCGAATATTAAAAGAAAAGAATACTTTTTCCCAATTTTGCCACCTTTATCATTGCGGCTCCGCTCCTATTGGTCGTACTGTTATGATGTATAGCCTATACCATCCTCGATAAATAGGCTATCTGACACTGAAATAATTTTTCAAATCGGACCAGTGGTTCCTGAGACTAGCGCGTGCAAGCAAACAAACAAACTTCTTCAGCTTTATAATGACAGCCCCGTGGCGCAATTGGCTAGACACCAGCTTGCGAAACGAGAGGCCACCGGTTCGATCCCCGCATCGAGATAAATGTTTGTGTGATCCACAAATATTTGTTTCGGGTCGTTGTTTCGGGTCGGGTGTTTGAGACCGAAAAAGTCTCTCGTAGTTTCTGATACCCACAACAAGTTTTGTAACTTAATGTGGGGTCATAACTATGTATGTGACTATTTACTTATTTATAAGTATAGATTACCTCATTGGTTTCATAAGCCTCGTGGTCTTGCGGTACAAGTATGTGCTGTGCGATCTAGAGGTCCTGGATTCAATTCCCGGGTCGGGCAAAATGTTATTGGGTTTTTTCATTAGGAAATTATCTGTAACAGCACGGAGTCTGAAAATGTGCCCGAAAAACGGCAATAGGCTCACCTCTATTACGTGGGACTTATACATACCCGGCGAAATGTGGGTGCAGAAATGCACCTCTGCCTATCCCTTCGGGGAATACAGGCGTGAGTTTATGTATGTATGTATGTGGTTTCATAAGTGTGCGTGATTGAGGGGTCACAGGTTAGATTTGTTGTTAGAGTGAATTGTTGTTTTTTTTTTGTTATTAAAATTACAACAATCTTGACTCAGTCTCGCATAACCATCCAATAGGCTTGAATAAACACAAGATGGCAGTGTGTTGTCGCTGCTGAGATCTTTCTGGCGCAGCGCCAAATGCGTGCGATGTGCACACGGCTTTTAAATAAACGTCACGGCTCTTTCCACCTGTGGGGCCGATGGATGCCGATGCTCAGCCGAGATGGGGTTTTTGCTTTTACCGCGATTTCTTTTTTCAAATTATCGCGGTCTGCAATTCTGCATTTGTTCCAGAATGTGTGTTTGGAAAGTTGGGATTTGTCACGGTAATACTATCATACAGTAGTTTAACTTCATACAAACGGGCGAAACGCGAGTTATACCTACGCGCCTCGATCGCGGCATGCGCAAGGCATGCAGGCAGTCGCGAATGTGCCGCAGTTACAAACGGGCGGTGTTGTTTTTTAAGCAGTAATCGCGCGATTTTTATACAAAATACCTAAGTGCAAATGCCTATTTAATATGACAAGTATATATTGTATTTATATATTGTGCTGTTTTTGGCTGCATGAAATCTTCCAATCAAAAAATAACATGCATTTTTATTGAACACTTCCTATTCCATTCACAAAATATTTTTTTTGTTTAAATAAAAAAATGAAAAAATTACAATCACAAAAATAGATAGAAAGTCAAAGTAGGCAGATTGAATTAATATTCTGCGGGTTCGCAGCCCTATCGCATGTTTACGTACCGCGCGGCTGTAGGTATTTATTTCAAAAATGCGGCCGAGTTAAACTACTGTATGATACTATTACCGTGGTTTTGTTTAAGATGGAAGAGTTTTGTTTGCTTAGAAACCATCGATACGTGAAACTATCGATTTATTCGTAATCAATCATTGAAATTAAATTTTAAAATTAAAATATTATGGTATTGTTTTTTCCAGTACCAACTCGGAGTTTGGAACGTTTTCCTGCCCTTCTGAGGTTGCATACATGAGACTCCCTCGTGGTCTCGCGGTACAGGTGTGTGCCTTGCGATCTAGAAGCCCTGGGTTCGATTCCCGTGACGGGCAAGGAGTTATTGAGTTTTTTCCATCAGGAAATTCTCAGTAGCAGCACGGAGTCTGGAATTGTGCCCAAATACGGCAATAGGCTCGCCCCCTATTACGTGGGACTGATACAAACCTGGCGAAATATGGGTGCAGAAATGCACCTCTGCCTACCCCTTCAAGGCATACAGGCGTGATGTTATGTATGTATGTATACATTTAAGTACAATTATAAAGAAAAACATCAGATGCTTCTACAATTAATTAAATTCTCAAACTTGTTCTGACCGTCCCATATTCCTTGAAAATAACATTTCCAATTACTTCGTAGACATATTTCGTATTTAACTGGATAAGAGAGTGGTAATTAAAATGTAGGTCACAATTCCGACTTTAATTAAAATTTATGTGTTGAAGCTTTTACGAAACATGACGCGTTTGTTTAAAGTTGTGAGTAGGCTTTGGTTTGTCTATATCTACAAAAATAAAAGGGGAAAATGTATACCGAAGTTGAATAGAACATTAGACACATGAGAAACGAGAAATGGTAGGTTCGATCTCTTCAACGAGACAAATGTCTGTGTATTTTTACATACATACATAATCTCACGCCTGTATTACCCGGAGGGGTAGGCAGAGGTGCATTTCTGTACCCACATTTCGCCAGTCGTGTATCAGTCCCACGTAATAGGTGGCGAGCCTTTTGCCGCTTTTCAGGCACATTTCCAGACTTCGTGCTGCTACTCAGAATTTCCTAAAACCCAATAACACTTTGCCCTAACCAGGAATCGAACCCAGAACCTCTAGATCGCACGGCACATACCCGTGCCGCGAGGCCACGAGGCAGTGTATTTTTACCTCAATAAATTCCCGGAGAACACTTAAGTGTGTAGGTTTTCACAAGATGTTTTCTTTTACAAACACACGTCACTTCGAAAACTCAGAGGTATTTGCCTGGCATTTAACAGTACAATAATATCATCATCATATATCAGCCAATGGAGGTCCACTGCTGGACATAGGCCTCTCCTAATGACTTCCACAGTGACCTGTTGGAAGTAGCTTGCATCCAGAAACGTCCCGCGACCTTTACTAGGTCGTCCGACCCAGTGGCGGTCCATAGAAGCCCCAAAGCCCCGTTTGCCTTTAAAAAATTCAAATAATAATCTTTAAGCTTTGAATCTTTATTTAACAAAAGCAATTTGACAAGGTAAATGAGAAATATAAATGAGAATATTCTGACCTCACAATAAACAATTCTAAACTAGACTTTACAAATTAACATGTTACGCTTTTGGGCTTCTATGGTAGTACCGTCACAGGTCCGACCATCTTGTCAATATAGAACATTACAATAAAAACATTTGACAGTCAAGATTTTGTCTTGATTGACCGCGTGCCTAATCACTGATACGCTCGATGCTGAGTATGACATGAAAATAAGCTTATAATCTTTTTTAATCGGAATTTAAAACTGCAAAATAGGCGAACTGTGAAACTGTGAAGAATGTCGTGATAACCTCGAGGCTTAGGCACGCGGTCAAGAATCTCGACGGTCGCGGGTTCAAACCCCAGGCACACACCTCTGACTTTTCGAAATTATTGTGTATTCACAATGAATTATTACGTACTTTAACGGTGAAGGAAAACATCGTGATGAAACCTGCACACTTAAAAGTTCTTAGGAATTTCTTAGGTTTGTAGTCTGACAACCCGCACTAGGCCAGCGTAGTGGACTAAGACCTAAACCCTCTCAGTTGTAGAGGAGGCCCGTGGCCAGCAGTGAGACGTAAAGGGCTGATGATGGTGATAAGGTGAACTGTGGGTAGTAGAAATGATTGCTTTTTGGATGTGGTCGTGGCAGTGAAAAGGGCTAACTAAAAAAGGGAGCCTAAACCCTCGGGGATACTGGCGTGAGTGTGTTGTATATCATCATTTCAATTTTGTTTGTGGTAACTAATTTTCAAATTCCAATTCCAAAAAAATACTAATTTCAACTTAATCGGTTGAAAAAATTCGGAAATAATTGACTGTGACGGACGGACAGACGGACACACGAGTGATCCTATATGGGTTCCGTTTTTTTATTCGGACGCACAGAACCCCAAAAAGTAGCAAAACTACCAAGTACTAACTTCAGGATAGAACAATCCAATTCGATTTTTAAATTAAAACATCCATCCACGCAAAACCGTTAAAATATTCACGAGTTATTTCGGAGAAGCAAAAGTGTTTTCATCAAGAAAGTGTACTGGGCTGTTCCGATTTATGGCTAAGTAGAGGGCGCCAGTTACGCCGGATTACGGCCTTATCGTGACGTAAAACAATTTAATCTCCAAAGAGGTACATAATATCTTCATCCCGTATATTGATTTTTTATATTATTTTTGTGCCTTTCTAACCAAGACTGAATTGGACTTCATTGACCGGGTTAAATATGACATCAGAGGAGTAGCTTCAAATCACTAATATACATACATACATAAACTCACGCCTGTATTCCCCGAAGGGGTAGGCAGGGGTGTATTTCTGCACCCACATTTCGCCAGGTATGTATCAGTCCCACGTAATAGGGGGCGAGCCTATTGTCGTTTTTCGGGCACATATCCAGACTCCGCGCTGTTACTGAGAATTTCGTAATGGAAAAACCCAATAACACTTTGCCCGACCCGGGAATCGAACCCAGGACTTCTACCCAGGATCGCACGGCACATACTTGTACCGGGAGACCACGAGGCAGTCAAATTACTAATATATATTAACAAATTGCCTCAGTGACCTTATTTATCTATGAGCATTATAAGTCATGCATAGTCAAAATACGACTGACCGCAACGTGCCATTGCAATAAATAAATAAATAAATTTATAGGTCATACAAATATACGTATATGTATCTCGGTCTTACGTTTCATATACTACTCAACAACTGGACTACGGAGGCTGTAGATAATAGCCATTTACTCGAAACCGGATACACACAGGCTTATCCCGAAACAGCACGGAATAGCGATTACCGAATCGCTATCCGGATTTTTCATCACTAGAATAGATTTAACACGAAGTCTTATATTTATTCGTGTTTTAAACTTCTCACCTTTTTCTACAATAGTTTGTAGTACAAATATGTTAATCAACAGCCCAATTTCATTCTTAACATTTTTTAGATGTGCGGGTTCTCTTACGATGTTTAAAGGAAGTCGAAATTCATTGTGAATACACACATAACTTCAAAAATTCAAAGGTGTGTGCCTGGGATTCAAACCCGCGACCGCCGAGCTCCGACTCGACGGCACATCTAAACCTCGAGACCATCACTGTCAGGCTTACTTAGAATTCACGCTGAGACTAAGACGTCATTGACGTTATTGGGTTTTTCCGTTAGGACATTCTCAATAGCAGCACAGAGTCTGAAAATGTGTCGAAAAACGGCAAAAGGCTCGCCCACTCAATAGTTGATACATACCTGAGAAAATGTGGGTGCAGTTATACACCTCTCCGTACCTCTACATACATGCGTGAGGCTATGTTTGTATGAAAATTAAGTCAATATTGTTAGTACATCGCAGTGATGGCCTCGAGGATCGCAGTGATGGCCTCGAGGTTTAGGCGCACGGTCGAGAATTTCGGCGGTCGCAGGTTCAAACCCCAGGCACACACCTCTGACTTTTCGAAGTTATGTGTGAATTCACAATGAATTATCACTTGCTTTAACGGTGAAGGAAAACATCGTGATAAAACCTGCACACCTAAAAAGTTCTTAGGAATTTCTTAGGTGTGTAGTCCGCCAACCCGCACTAGGCCAGCGTGGTGGACTAAGGCCTAAACCCTCTCAGTTGTGGAGGAGGCCCGTGCCCAGCAGTGGGACGTATATGGGCTGATGATGATGATGATGATGATTGTTAGTACACAATATCATCATCATCATCATCATCATCATCATCATCATCAGCAGCCTTTCTCACGTCCACTGCTGGACATAGGCCTCTCCTATGGCACGCCAATGGGCTCGATCTTCGGCCCTCCTCATCCAACCGCTGCCAGCCACCCTGCGAATATCGTCACCCCACCTAGCCAGAGGGCGCACAAGTGTACACAATATAGTAACACATAATAGCAACGGAAAAAACTAAGCAGAAAAAACACAAACAGCTGTCAATCAAACCAAATATAAACTCATGAACTGACAGCGGGCCTAAAATACCAAGACCTTTTTTCCCGACCAATAAATTTGGGTGAATGAGCGATCCGCGCTGAGACAACCGCGTAACAAGCCCAATGAGGGGCAGCCTGAAGGATGTAAAATAAATCGACGCTATTATCTGAACGTGTATTGAAAGCATACCTACACCGTCGAATATCATCATCATATAAAATGTTGAGGTTGTAAGTTGTGGTCGGAAGCGGGGAAGGGTAAACTTTATTAGTCATCATCATCATCAGCCCAAATACGTCCCACTGCTGGGCACGGGCCTCCTCTACAACTGAGAGGGTTTAGGCCTTAGTCCACCACGCTGGCCTAGTGCGGGTTGGCGGACAAACTTTAAACTTTATTCCAATCCAATCCATCAGCCAATCGAAGTCCACTGCTGGACATAGGCCTCTCCCAATGACTTCCACAGGGACCTGTTGGAAGCAGCCTGCATCCAGCGACGTCCCGCGACCTTCACCAGGTCGTCCGACCATCTTGTCGGAGGACGTCCCACGCTGCGCTTTCTTAGTACTAAACTTTATTAGTACTAAATAATAAATAAATAAAAAATCCAACCAACAGTCGTATACATAGTTCTGACCCCACACTAGGATACAAGTCCTGTGTCGTGGGTATTAGAAACTAAGAGAGACTTTTCGGTCTCACAAACACCCAGACCCGTAACAAATATTTGTGGATCACACAAACATTCGTCTCGGTGCGGGGATCGAACCTGCGGACTCTCGTTCCGCAAGCTGGTATCTAGCCAACTGCGCCACGGGGCTGTCAGTACACTAGTCCACACGTGTCACACTCCTGTAAAAAGCGTCTTCTATGATTCAGAGGAATAAATCTTTGTCCATCATCATCATTATTACAATCATTGGGCTGTAGCAGTCCACAACTGGCTATAATGTCTATAGTCGAAGCTCACGGGCTTAATTGCAATATTCTTATTCACTGCTTATAATGCGTAATCAATACACAAAAATTTAAGATTTCAAACTTGGCAATTTGCGTCCCTTTAATTGACAGCTTCTATGACAAACTTTATAAAAGACTACACTGAATCTTATATTTGTTTCACTAATAATTCTCTCAAGTTTGGTCTATGTGAGAGCAAAAATTTTCTCATGGTTTTTGACAACTTTTGGCCCTATCCTACCACACACTCGCCACTGTAACTCCTGTGCTCCAGGATCAACAGCGGCACGCACAGTATTGACGCCAAACAACGAAGCTCAGAATCTAAGGGGACCTAAATTTGTCATAATCCCGCAACGAAGTTAATCAGAAAGATAAATAAAGGAGGATTTGGAAAACAAAGAGTTGTCCACTTCCCTCCACAGCAAAGCGGGTGACAAAACATTGAGCTATGAGGCTTCACCCTCACATAAAAAGAAAGACGATTACAATTAGTGGAATTCGACGCAATTAACGCACCACGGGTAAATAACTATATGATATTTATTGAATTAAGTTGGACCTAAGGAAAAAGCAGTGATGGCCTCGAGGTTTAGGCGCGCGGTCGAGAAATTCGGCGGTCGCAGGTTCAAACCCCAGGCACACACCTCTGACTTTTCGAAGTTATGTGTGTATTCACAATTAATTATTATCACTTGTTTTAACGGTGAAGGAAAACATCGTGATAAAACCTGCACACCTAAAAGTTTTTATCAATTTCTTAGGTGTGTAGTCCGCGAACCCGCACTAGGCCAGCGTGGTGGACTAAGGCCTATACACTCTCAGTTATAGAGGAGGCCCGTGCTCAGCAGTGGGACGTATTTGGGCTGATGACGATGACGATAGACCTAAGGTGCGAGCTGGTAACAAGCTGTTTTTGACAACTGTCTTAGGTTGTAATCGTAAGAATTCGTGATGCAATTTTAATATATTTATTCACACCGCCAGTCTCCCTATCTCCACACCAAACCCCATCCCATATCCGCCTAAACATCGGCCAGAAAATGGCCGCCCACATAATGTCCGGGCGAGGAATGACAGAGCGACATCCCGACTGTACCAGAATAACACGAGCATTTGTGAAGAATGCCCGAGCAAGACCGTTTTGCCCTTTATGTACCATTCATCAGTTACATATTCAAGGGTAATTTTGGGTATGGCTAAATATAAATTATACTGCCTCGTGGTCTCGCGGTACAAGTATGTGCCGTGCGATTTAGAGGTCCTGGGTTCGATTCCCGGGTCGGGCAAAGTGTTATTGGGTTTTTCCATTAGGAAATTCTCGGTAACAGCACGGAGTCTGGAAATGTGCCCGAAAAGCGGCAATAGGCTCGCCCCCTATTAGGTGGGACTGATACATACTTGGCGAAATGTGGGTGCCGAAATGCACCTCTGCCTACCCCTTCGGGAAATACAGGAGTGAGTTTATTGAATTAAGTTGGACCTAAGGTGCGAGCTGTTAATAAGCTGTTATTGACAACTGTCTTATGTTGTAATCGTAAGAATTCGTGATGCAGTTTTAATATATTTATTCACACCGCCAGTCTCCCTATCTCCACACCAAACCCCATTCCATATCCGCCTAAACATCGGCCAGAAAATGGCCGCCCACATAATGTCCGGGCGAGGAATGACAGAGCGACATACCGGCTGTACCAGAATAACACGAGCATTTGTGAAGAATGCCCGAGCAAGACCGTTTTGCCCTTTATGTACCATTCATCAGTTACATATTCAAGGGTAATTTTGGGTATATGTATATATAAATTATACAAATGAAATCGCTAATAAAAGTAAACAATCTGATGATTATACATTTTTATCTTCTTTTTTAGCAAATGTGGTAAGATTTCGTTACCTTTGACTTTGATTGACGTACAAAGGGTCAAAATCAAACCCATATACGTTCCACTGTTGGGCACGGGTTTCCTCTAGAATTTAGAGGGTTTAGGCCTTAGTCCACCACGCTGGCCTAGTACGGGTTGGCGGACTACAGACCTAGGAAATTCCTAAGAACGTTTAGGTGTGCAGGTTTCATCACGATGTTTTCACCGTTAAAGTACGTGATAATTCTTTGTAAATACACACATACCCTCGAAAATTCAGAGGTGTTTGCCTGGGGTTTAAACACGCGTCCACCGTGATTCTCGTCTGCAGCCTAAACCTCGATCACTACTATAACAATTCTTTAATTTATTATTAATCCAAGAGTTGCTCGCAACTTTGTTATAACTCCCGAATGAAGTTTTTTTTCCTAGAAACAGATTTTATAAGCCTAATAATCTGCTCCAAACTAAGTTCTATTCAGTAACTCGAGAAATGTGCGTGATGAAAAAGTCCGACAATAGATTTAGATATTAAGGTTTCGCGTCTTATAATCCTTACCGTTGGCCTCGAGGTTTAGGCGCGCGGTCGAGAATTTCGGCGGTCGCAGGTTCAAACCCCAAGCACACACCTCTGACTTTTCGAAGTTATGTGTGTATTCACAATGAATTATCACTTGCTTTAACGGTGAAGGAAAACATCGTGATAAAACCTGCACACCTAAAAGTTCTTAGGAATTTCTTAGGTGTGTAGTCCGCCAACCCGCACTTGGCCAGCGTGGTGGATTAAGGCCTAAACCCTCTCAGTTGTAGAGGAGGCCCGTGCCCAGCAGTGGGACATATTTGGGCTGATGACGAAGCCTTACCGTAACTTCTATTAATTTCTTTCTATACTAATATTAATAAGTGGAAAGGTTTTTTTATCCCGTTGATGTAAGGAGACACTACAGAGCGTCAAATGCTACGGTTTGAATACACTTCTTTCGCTTCCCCAATTAAAAGTATCCTCTTCATACATGCACGTCGGTTTTAGTGAAAATATTCAGCTATTATTTTTACTTAAAGAACAATCACCCTCCTGTTATGTAATACATCAAACAAACCTCCAATATTAACTATATTTTTTCTAGAAATTGAAGTTGAATTAAAAATTGCTAGCAAAAATGCAAATACTCATACACCCAACAGTTACATTATGTAGGTAGGTACATAGTCCTGAGACACACTAAGATACAAGTATTGTGTCATGGATTTTAGAATTTACGAGAGGCTTTACGGTCTTACAAGCACCCATAAATGTTTGTGGATCACATAAACATTTGTCTCTGTACGGGTATCGAACCCACGGCCTCTCTTTTCACAAGCTGGTGTCTAGCTAACAGCGCTATAGGGCTGTCAAGGAGGGTAGAATAACCTTCTTGTAATAGTTTAAATTAGACTTAATTTGGCGGCTCTATTCAACATAAATGAGAAAGTCGATCCTAATTCACTAATCTGGCTGAAATTGTTAATCTTAATTGATTCAAATTAGTCGATTAATTTTAAAAGAGGATCTAGACTTCAGGTAGCATGCACTTTGTCTCGGTGTGGGGATGATGGAGGCAAACCAAATACTCATACCTTCATTCTATTCATACGTTCAAATAAAAAGATTTTCTAACTATTAAGTTAGTTAGCTTTTTTAGTATGTCGTGTTGGCCTCGAGGTTTAGGCACACGGTCGAGACTCGACAGTCGCGGGTTCAAACATCAGGCACACACCTCTGACTTTTTAAAGTTGTGTGTGTATTCACAAAGAATTATCACGTACTTTAACGCTGAAGGAAAACATTATGAGGAAACCTGCACACCTAAAAGTTCTTAGGAATTTATTAGGTGTGTAGTCCGCCAACCCGCACTAGGCCAGCGTGGTGGACTAAGGCCTAAACCTTCTCAGTTGTAGAGGAGGCCCGTGCCCAGCAGTGAGACGTAGGTATAGTTGATTACTGCATACCGTAGTGAAAATAGTTAGCTGTGTATTAACCATTCAAAAGAGTTTGGAAAAAGACTTTTTAAATAAAGAATTGATGATGAAGTTAAAAAATTCGTGGGATTTAAAATAAATTGTTGTACAATAATAGAAAAAATATTGATACATTAATAGAAAAAATAAGACATAGGTACATATATTGCTATTTTTTAAAGAAAAAAAAATTACATGTCGTGTTGCTGAGGGAGTTTCTTGCCGTTTCTTCTCCACAGCTATAACACGTTTCGAAGCGGCAATAGTTTAAAAAAATTGACGATTGAAAATAACTTTTTTACAAGTCTATTTGAATAAAGATAATTTGATTTGATTTGATATAAGTTTGTGAGGGCACTGTACGTTTCATACATATTTGCAAATCTGTCACTAGGCCAAGGACGGTTTCCCTATCAGGCGTCGTCAATCTATCGGTAATATCTCAGAATTTACCCGTGAAAATAACTTCGCTGCGACTCGCCACAGGCACTTTTTTGTACAATCAGCAAAATATTTTACGGTATTTGATATCCACAAGACTTCAGTTTTTGAGTACATACATACCTACATAAACTCACGCCTATATTCCCTGATGAGGTAGGCAGACGCGCATTTCGCCAGATATGTATCAGTCCCACGTAATAGGTGGCTAGCCTATTGCCGTTTTTCGGGCACATTTCCAGACTCCGTGCTGCTACTGAGAATTTGCTAATGGAAAAACCCAATAACACTTTGCCCGACCCGGGAATTGAACCCAGCACCTCTAGATCGCTCAGCACACTCTTGTACCGCGAGACTACGAAGCAGTTTTTAAGTATGGTGACGTATGTATCCGTCCGTTAATTACTTATTTGTAGGAGTTTAATGTTTCTTGAAAATGGAAATGAATGAATGATGAGTTAAAGTACCTTACTTACTTAGAACTTAGCATTACTGCTTAAGATGACAATGTTTTAGTTACCTAAATGATTTTTGTTTATTTATAAATTGTTCAGTGTTATTTGTAAATAAATAACTAAATAAATATATAAATAAATACACCTAACAGTCATATACATAGTTCTGACCCCACACTAGAATACAAGTCCTGTATCGTGGGTATCAGAAACTACGAGAGACTTTTTCCGTCTCAAACACCTAGACCCGAAACAAATATTTGTGTATAACACAAACATTTATCTCTGTGCGGGGATCGAACTCGCGGCCTCTCGTTTCGCAAGCTGGTATCTGCGTTACGGGGCTGTCAAATGAAAATAAAAGAGGAGATATATTATTATGCATATGTATTAGAAGGACGACGGAATGAAAATTTTACGACCTTGCCTTTGTTTATACAAAAATAAATTATCATCTATCCTTTCTTTGTTTCCATCCTATGGTTGTCTCTAAAAGATCGCCTTGAGCGATAAGACCGTCAATTGTACTATTTTCCTTCTGTGTTCTTGTTTTGTTAATTTTCTCCGTGTATATAATAAAGTGTTAATAAATAAGTAAATAAATGATATACGACATAAATATCCTATGTACCAACTAAAATTTTGTGTCTAACCTTGGTTGAAACCCACAACTTTGTTGGCACAAAAGCTTCTAGTGCCTAATTTTTCAAATCAAATCAAACTATTTTCATTTTCCTTTTAAACACTAATTTTTGCGTCCTTATTCTACAATCAATATTTTCATAAATTATGACCACTCATTCTATGCTTCTGCATACTCATCATCAGCCCATATACGTCCCACTGCTGGGCACGGGCCTCCTCTACAACTGAGAGGGTTTAGGTCTTAGTCTACCTCGCTGGCCTAGTGCGGGTTGGTGGTCTACACACCTAAGAAATTCCTAACAACTTTTAAGTGTGCAGGTTTCATCACGATGTTTTCCTTCACCGTTAAAGTTTGTGAATACACGCATAACTTCGAAAAGTCAGAGGGTGTGTGCCTGGGGTTTGATCCCGCGACCGTTGAGATTCTCGACCACGTGCCTAAACCTCGAGGCCATCACGACTTCTAAATACTCACGTCCACTGTTAATAGTTGCCTGGAAGAAATCACTGATAGCAATAAGGCCGCCATTTGTTACACTACAATATTTTAATGTTACTAATACTTTTATTATTCCTTTTTTGGTGTACAATAAAGAGGAAATAAATAAATAAATTTTGTCTTATTTTATCACAATTGCCAATTGTGATCACAGTACCTTAAGATGTAATTTTTTAGTTACTTCCACTGTTTAGATCTCAGTAATTTAATTGCCTCGTGGTCTCGCGGTACAAGTATGTGCCGTGCGATCTAATGGTCCTGGGTTCGATTCCCGGGTTGGGCAGAGTGTTATTAGGAAATTCTCGGTAACAGCACGGAGTCTGGAATTGTGCCCGAAAAACGGCAATAGGCTCGCCCCCTATTACGTGGGACTGATACATACGTGGCGTAATGTGGGTGCAGAAATGCACCTCTGCCTACCCCTTCGGGGATTATAGGCGTGAGGTTATGTATGTATGTTATGTGTCTTATTTTAAAATTTAACTACTCGCAGAAGAGCGAAAATAGTCAATAGTACACTCAAGGTAGCCCTTAATATCTATTTTGAGGCACTTCAATGACTTGCTTATAAAAAAGGTTAATATTGCAAAAATTGCTTCAAATATTCCCCGCTGACCGTACTTTAGAAGTAGGGATTAAATTTTATCCACTTTTGTAATCCAATTTATTGGATCTACGAGAGATCTTGGGAACTTAGTTTTGTGCCATTTACCTGTTCGGAATAATCTTTGGGATGGATCATTCTGAGAAGTAGGGGAATATCATGTGATGCTATTTTCTGTAACATATGTACGTATTTGTATGGATATAAAGAACGCTCTATTTGAAAAACATCGTGGTACCATAGTGTAGTAATGAACTCGAAAATTAGACACGCATTTGAGACGAAAACAAAAGTTTATTTAATACAACAAAACACCGTGTTTTGTTGTCATAAAACACACAAAAATATGTCAGTTTAACTATTTTATGACGCCATTCGGTACACAAATATTTGCCAGCAAAGCCATTTAAAAGCTTTATATAAGTAACGATTATTTTGTTTTGAACGTCGCGGCTCGCACAACGCCGTGATTTATGATGCAACTTTTTATGGCCCATCAGGGAGGAATGTGTAAAAATTTGCGAGAAAAACATAAACGTCTTGTCGCAATATGGATCAGAACTTGGGTATATAAAAGCATTGTGTGCTATGAGAAATGGTAGGAGTAAGATTTCGTGTGTATAAAAAGTTAGTTTTAGAGTACATACAAGAGCAACAGACTGCCTCGTGGTCTCGCGGTACAAGTATGTGCCGTGCGATCTAGAGGTCCTGGGTTCGGTTCCCGGGTCGGGCAAAGTGTTATTGGGTTTTTCCATTAGGAAATTCTCAGTAACAGCACGGAGTCTGGAAATGTGTCCGAAAAACGGCAATAGGCTCGCTCCCTATTACGTGGGACTGATACATACCTGGCGAAATGTGGGTGCAGAAATGCACCTCTGCCTACCCCTTCGAGGAATACAGGCGTGAGTTTATGTATGTATGTATGTAAGAGCAACACTAGAGTTTCTTACCCGTTCTTCTCTTGGGACGACTGCCTTCCGAACATGGTGGTAATTTTGAAATGACTGAATCTAAGTGATGTATTTGACATTTTATAGATTCAATAAATATTATTTCATTTCATACATATACATCACATACATAGTTCTGACATTAAGATACAAGTCTTGTATCGTGGGTATCAGAAACTACGCGAGCCTTTTCGGTCTCACAAACACCCAGACCCGAAACAAATACTTGTTGGTCACACAAACATTTGTCTCAGTGCGGGGATCGAACCCGCGGCCTTTCGTTTCTCAAGCTGGTATCTAGCCAACTGCGCCACGGGGCTCTCAAATAGATTTTAATGTTTAAAACTTGTGAAATAGACCAGTACTCTCCTCTACCTTACCCTATCTTCGGGGATATAGTCGTGAGTAGTGTGCATAATGGCTACCTTAATACAGTGACAGCAAGGCCGTGAGACAATTTTAAATCCGACTCGCAATAATTAAAGACTATCCCACCACCTACCACTGCATCTCCTGTACACCAGGATTTACAGCACACACAGAAATTACACCAAGCAACGAAGCTCAGCGAAAGTATTTGCTTAACTTGTATTTTACCTCGCAACAAAATTAATCAGAAGAAGATAAAACTTAGAAATACAGAACAATTAGTTGTGTGTGTGTGTGTATTATATACAGTACCTTGTACTATTGTGCGAGTTTAGGCCTTAGTCCACCAAGTTGGCCCAGCGCGGAAGGGCCAACTATACACCTAATATAAATAACAATAAAGGCTATTATTTAAGTGTGCAGGTTTTCTCAGAATGTTTTCGGAAAAGTACGTGATAATTCATCGCAAATACACCCATAACTCCAAAAAGTCAGAGGTGTGTGCTTGAAGTTTAAGCCTGCGAGCGCCGAGGTTTCGTCTCGACTTCGTGCCTACCTCGAGATCATCATTACTTAATAATAATAATAATAACTCTTTATTTAGACACCACATGTATACATAGTAAGCCATAAGAAATAAATATAGCAGGTGACATAAATTGGCGGTCTTATCGCTAATAGCGATCTCTTCCAGACAACCTTGTAAGGAGATCCTACACCTACTTATCAAACAATTAAATAATTATTAAGTAATAAAACAATATTTATAAAAATAACCTTTTAAAAACTTGTAGAATCTTGCATTCGTCGAGATATTTTTCTACGTTGACGTATCGAATACGTCACGTCTCGAAAGCTTGCTCGCTAGAACAAATATTAGCACAGTATGGATTTCATTTCGTCACCCCAAGTAATGGCTTTAACAGGCGAGCAATGTCTGTGAATATTGGCCAGTATTTAGCGTGTATGAATTGAGATACATAGCATTACATAGCCTCACGTTTGAATTTCCCCGAAGGGGTAGGCAGAGGTACATTTCGGCACCTACATTTCGCCAGGTATGTATCAGTCCCACTTAATAGGGGGCCAGCCTATTTTTTTCGGGCACATTTCCAGACTCCGTGCTGCTACTGAGAATTTCCTAATGGAAAAACCCAATGACAATGCCCTATCCGGGAATCGAGGACCTTCAGCACGGTACATACTTGTGCCGCGAAATCACCATGCAGTCTAAATTAAGATATCAGCAAAATAAGCCTCCCTTCCTACCCTGTGAAACGAAATCAAAATATTTATTGAATCTATAAAATGTCATTACATTTAACATCATCCAGATTCGGTCAATTCAATATTTAGAGTACCACCCAGTTTAAAAGGCTCTATTTAAACAAGAAATAGTTCAAACCCTAATACTAAGATTACAATTTTTAAATATGACTGCGTCGTGGTCTCGCGGTACAAGTATGTGCCGTGCGATCTAGAGGTCCTGGGTTCGATTCCCGGATCGGTCAGAGTGTTAAAATTGGGTTTTTCTATTAGGAAATTCTCGGTAACAGCACGGAGTCTGGAAATGTGCCCGAAAAACGGCAATAGGCTCGCCCCCTATTACGTGGGACTGATAAATACTTGGTGAAATGTGGGTGCGGAAATGCACCTCTGCCTACCCCTTCGGGGATTATAGGCGTGAGGTTATGTACGTATGTATTTTCAAATAAGAGAAGCTCTTTAATTCACAAACTAACGTTAGGTGAATAACATACAGCCGTCTAGTATGGAGAATATCTGGGAATGTTTGAAGTGCAAAATTTGCTATTTTACCAATCGCCCGTAATTTTCCAAAAATTAGCCTACGTTTAGGCGCGCGGTCGAGAATCTCGGCGGTCGCGGGTTCAAACCCCAGGCACACACTTTTGACTTTTCTATGTTATGTATGTATTCACAATGAATTATCACTTACTTTAACGGCGAAGGAAAACATCGTGTTGAAACCTGCACACCTAAAAGTTCTTAGGAATTTCTTAGGTGTGTAGTCCGCCAACCCGCACTAGACCAGCGTGGTGGAGGGCCTTAACCCTCTCAATGCTAGAGGAGGCCCATGTCCAGCAGTGGGACGTATATGGGCTGATGATGATGATGACTATGTATAGGAAGATATTGTGCTGTCAGAATATTATGTAATTTCGTTGTATATCCCGCCATTATTAGTCAGAGACATATTTAATTTATGTTTACGTCATTTAAATTTGCTTCTTTATAAAATTTGCAAAACCCTTTAATATCTGCTGTCAGAAGTTGAAAGTGATTCAAAAATCACAAGGATTTGCAACATTCATTTACTAAGCCGCGCTGACGCCGGGATAAATTTAAAAAGGCTTTATGAAATTTGGATCCTTTGGCATTGAAGAATTATTTAGAAAGTATGGCATAACATAAGAGCTAGAGGGGTAATTAAATAAAAATTATTATGATGACATTATGAATTGCGATTATTTTTTTAGGAAACTACTTTTTATTTTATTTTTATTTTTTTATTTATTCTTTATTGTACACCATATAATAAGAAAACAACATATGTATAAGCAACTCTAAATAAGGTAGTGTTACAAATGGCGGCCTTATCGCTGTCGGCGATTTCTTCCAGGCAACCGTTAGATGGACTGGAGAGATTGGAAGCATAGAGTGGGTGGTCACAACTTACGTAAATGCTTGAAATTAAAAAAAATAAAAATAATAATAATAATATGATGTATGCAAAATGTTTAAAGATATACAAAATAAAAATAATAAATACAAATATATGAATTAGTAAGTACTACATACTAATTCAGTAAATATAAACATACATACTATGAGATATACATATAATAAAATATGATATGTGTTACTTATATATTCTGTTGTTTTTAACCGACTTCAAAAAAGGAGGAGGTTATCAATTCGTCTGTATTTTTTTTATGTTTAACACAAAATAGCAAGAATAGCAAACAATTATCATGAAAATATTTTTTAGAGTTCCCCTAAGTAAAATGAAATGAAAAATATTAGACTACTTAAAAGTCAATCAAATTATTACGACAATATAATGTAGTTACAATTATTGTTATTTTTGGAGGCGGTGTCAGCCAAGGTAAGTTTGTAACTACATATGCATGTACTAAGTAATAGGTGAGATACCTACCATATACCTAACTTCTTGCGTGATAAATACATATTGTATTAATGAATTGCTCTAATTCGGGAAATTTAGTCTTTGTATCAATATTGTAAACTATCTCTTGATTGTAAAAGAGCAACACTAGAGTTTCTTACCCGTTCTTCTCTAGTGATGACTGCCTTCCGAACAGGGTGGTAATTTTGAAATGACTGAATCTAAGTGATGTATTTGACATTTTATAGATTCAATAAATATTATTTCATTTCATATTGATGAAGAGAAAAAGTAAATTGATTATTGAGTTAGTAGAATACGCAATTATTTTTTTACTCTTTAGTGCATATTATAAATTTGTTTTGGAAATTTATTTTTGAAGGCGGTTTTCTTTATACAAATGCATATAATCAATGGACAACAACTTGCGAGTGTTAAATTTTATCATACTGTTTTGTCTTTATCACCATTCGCTAAATCATATTGGTTTTTATTCAGCACCGTTATTACTAGTTTTAAGATTCAGCAGCAGCAGCATCAGCCCATATACGTCCCACTGCTGGGCACGGGCCTCCTCTACAACTGAGAGGGTTAAGGCCTTAGTCCACCACGCTGGCCTAGTGCGGGTTGGCGGACTACACACCTAAGAAATTCCTAAGAACTTGTAGGTGTGCAGGTTTTATCACGATGTTTTCCTTCACCGTTAAAGCAAGTGATAATTCATTGTGAATACACACATAACTTCGAAAAGTCAGAGGTGTGTGCCTGGGGTTTGAACTTGCGACCGCCGAAATTCTCGACCGCGCGCCTAAACCTCGAGGCCATCACTGCTTATGGTATAAGATACTCCTGTAAAAAAAACTGCTACACAAAGCTGTTAGCTTAGTAGCAGTCTTTAAAATCGTGGTAAAACTCCGGTCGAGCCAACTCATTATTCCATTTCCTGAATTGAATGAACTGCAAGTGTCTATTTGAAATGTCAATTTTGGACATATTCCATGATTGGAATATTGGAATCGTTATGGAATAAATTTAAAAAAATGTGCTCCAGGTGAGGCTCGAACTCACAACCCCGGCATTGCTCACGTACTGCGCTATAAGTACCGTGCGCTAACCAATTGCGCCACTGGAGCTGTGAGGGCTTCAGTCCAAATAAGCATCGATATAACTCAGCGCGATAGCTCACTCAATTTCGTGGCGCATTTGGCTATTGATTCACACTCCATAATTAACAATTCTTCGTGTGTGTGAGTCATAATAAAGACAAAGATTTTGTCGAATCTTTTTTTTGTAAGAAAACTTGCCTACCTTCAGTAGGTAAGTATGTAGAATGTAGGTATGTAGGTAGGCATGTAGAATTCTACATGAATTGTTTATCATCATCATCATCAGCCCATATACGTCCCACTGTTACAAGAGTCCGCGGGTTCAATCCCTGATCCCTTTCGAGATAAATGTTCAGGTGATCCAAAAATATACTTTTCGAGTCTGGTATGATACCCACGACACAAGACACTAAAATGCGAGATCTTATTGTAGTGTCATAACTATGTATGTACATATGTGACTGTTGGGTATATTTATTTATTTATTTCATAAGTAAACAAAAGCAGTGATGGCCTCGAGGTTTAGGCGCGCGTTCGAGAACTTCGGCGGTCGCAGGTTCAAACCGCAGGCACACACCTCTGACTTTTCGAAGTTACGTGTGTATTCACAATGAATTATCACTTGCTATAACGGTGAAGGAAAACATCGTGATAAAACCTGCACACCTAAAAGTTCTTAGGAATTTCTAAGGTGTGTAGTCCGCCAACCCGCACTAGGCCAGCGTGGTGGACTAAGGCCTAAACCCTCTCAGTTTTAGAGGAGGCCCGTGCCCAGCAGTGGGACGTATTTGGGCTGATGATGAAGTAAACAAATAAACACCATCATCACCTTGGCCTGTTCCCAATTTCATTTGGGGTCGGCGCAGTATGTTTCATATCTTCAGTCACGCACTCCATCCATATTTTCTTCGGCCTTCCTCTACTCGCCCATCCATCAACATACATAATCATCACCTTTTTAGCTACGTATGATTCATCCCACCTCATAACGTACCACGACAGACGGTTTCCTTTCAGCTATTCTATCACAGAAGCTACTTTCAGAACTCAAAAAATAAACATTCACATTATTTACAGTAAAAAAAAAACAAATGAAATGAAATGAAATGAAATTGCTTTATTTGGTCACGTAGGCAATCAAATAGCACTTATGACAAGTTAATACAGAAAATAAAAATCTTTTATTATTACATTATAATTTAACTATGGTTCATTTTATATAATTTGTTCAAAAATATTTACGGTTTTTTTTATAATTTATTTTTAGTTTTCATCAGGAAATACATAATATCTTATTATTATTATTTTAAAGTAAATAACGAGATGGACCTTGTGTATTTCCGAAACGTCACGTATTATTTTAATGGTACCACCGGATCCAAACGCGACCCTGACTGAGAAGACCCGGCGAAACAAACTCAGCGTGCTCACTTTACTACTGGAATTTACGCGGCGCGACCCACACCTGAGTAGATCCAGCGAGTCCAACTCAGTGGGCATGTATTTGGTCCAGTAAGGATAACATAATTATTATATGAACTGCCAAATAAAAATAAAAATGGAGTCTACACCCGCGTCCAGTGAAGTTGAAATGCGGTCTTTGAACTAGTAACAGTCTCCGGTGGTACCGTAAAAGTCATTAAGTCCCCCGGTCTCACTGACCCACTTAGTAAGTTCCAACAAATTGATTTTATAATGTAATCGGACTGTCGGAGTCTCGGGGAAATTACTGGAGTTATTAAAAACTTTCCATTCCGCGGTTGCAATTGCACCGAACGTGCTTTCTTATAACTAACGTGGTCTTGCGGTCAAGTATGCACCGTGTGATCTCGAGGCCCCGAGCTCGATTCCCGGGTCAGGCAAAGTGTTACAGGGGTTTTCCTTTAGGAAATTCTCAATAGCAGCACATTCATCATTCATCATCAGCCCAAATACGTCCCACTGCTGGGCACGGGCCTACTCTACAACTGAGAGGGTTAACAATAGCAGCACGGAGTCTGGAATTGCATCTCCAAAACGGCAATTGATTGATCTCCAAGTCTTCTTTTGTCGTTTTATTTTGATTAAATGCTTTTTTCTTCAGTGTTTTTTATATAGTCACTAGCCCAAACACGAGCCACTGCTGGGCACGGGCCTCATCTATAGCTGAGAGGGGTTAGGCCTCAGTCCACTACGCTGGCTTATTGCGGATTGGCGGACTACACACCTAAGAAATTCTGAAGAAATTTTTGGAGTGCAGTTTCCTCATGATGTTTTCCTAAAGCCTTAACGTACGAGATAATTCATTTTGAGTACACACATTACTATGAACATTCAGAGGTGTGTGCTTGGGGTATGAACCTGAGACAGCCAAAATATATTCGACCGTGCGCCTAAACCTCGAGGTCATCACGAATTCTATATAGTATAAACATGCAAGAATATATAGAAGTAGGATATTTCTTTCAAATAAAATACATTTTATTATTAAAAACGTGAAAAAGGCGCTTGATGGTGTTTTGTTTCTCCACACAAGTACCAAGAAACAAATTAACAACATTTATTTGATTCTAACACAATAATATTATACACGTATACATTTAAATACTTCATAAAGAAAATTATTTCGCATCACTGACGGCCACTCCGGTTGAATTGATATGTAGACATTTACATTAGCTACATTATGAGATAGTTTCTTGTTAACTCAGTGAATTCCAAGAAATACCTCATAATCTGTCAGTGGCGGTACTTCCATAGAGGCCCAAAAGCCTATCTTGCCTGACAAAATTCCGAATAATGATCTTTAAGCTTTAAATCTTTATTTAACAAAAGCAATTTGACATATAAATGAGAACAACCTGACTCCACAATAAACAATTATAAACTAGATATTCCAAATTAACATTGTGAATCTAAAATTGTAACTTATTTTTTACTATTATCATTTAGCAATTAAGTAATTAAATTATGTGTATAAAATTAGTTTTATATTAAGGATATATTAATATTTTTTGGATTTTTTTCTTTTGATTTGATTAGTTTTTTTTAAATATATTTTTTTTTTTTATATTTATAGTTAGTAGGTATATACTGTAACTGATTTAATGGTGCAAGCGGTGTTAGTCTGTTAGTAATTGTTACATTAAGTTCTTTTTTTTTCATTTTCTCTGTCTTATAAAATGTATAATATGGATGTAAACAATTGTTGGCGAACCTAAATAATAAATAAACATGTAACGGTTTTGGGCTTCTATGGACGTACCGTCACTGTAATCTGTACTCTTTGTTTAAGACAGGGATATTCTAGCAAAATTTAAATTGCAACAAAACGGAACTGTGGTAAAGAATGCAAAGGAATTCTTATTGAGCGAGCATAATTTCCAGAAAAAAACACTTCGCAGTTTAATTTTCTTAATTTCCTTTTTTTATTCAAACATTCTAATGTGGTTGGACATTAGTGAAACCATTTTATGTAACTGCTGCAACCATTGAAGCGTTTTTTAGGGTTCCGTACGTCCGAATAAAAATATGAAACCCTTATAGGATCACTCGTGTGTCCGTCTGTCCGTCGCTCACAGTCAATTATCTCCAAATCTAAGTATCTAAGTTGTTTGGTACTCATATCAATTTCTGTGACCCAAATGCAGAGGTATGACGTGAATAGATGAAATCTGTATATGGGAGGTCATTTTTGGGGGGAAGGTGTTTTTTTTTTAAAACTGCATCGTCTGGCGTATCAAATGGAAGGTTTTGTTGTGAAGTTCTTAAATGTTTTTTTTTTGCAATTTTAAAATAAATAGTTTCCAAGTTATTCAAGAAAATAGATGAAAATTGATCATCCCCCCTTATCTCCAGAACTACTGAAACTAAAATTTTGAATAAAATACAGAAATTAGTATCCTACTTATAGACTATAGGAAAACCTATGAAAAGTCCAGGATATTAAAATAACATGGTAAATCGCTCAATATCGTACGTACCAACTTACATTTGCAGGTGGAATGTATGGGAGAACATATTTTTCAACTCCAATGTTAAGTTTGTGTGTACGGAACCCTCTTCACGTGAGTCCAACTCGCACTTGGCCGGTTTTAGTTTGAAAAGGTATTTTAAGTAGGTACACCAAGTTTCACTTCGCCGCCGTAAGAATAAAAATTCTTCAGAATAAATAAATTGATTATAGTATTTAAGCTGATTTCGCCAGGTATGTATCAGTCCCATGTAGTAGGGTGCGAGCCTATTGCCATTTTTCGGGCACATTTCCAGACTCCGTGCTGCTATGAATGTTTTGACGTCGTCGCATCCTGTATATGTATAAAATTTATTGGATCGACTAAAAATATTAGTTTTGATTTTGCATTTTTTTCTTTCTTTGGATCAGTATTTGTTCCTTGGACACATTCCCATAAATCATCGAGTTCCAGGTATGCTTGCACTGCGAAACTCCAACTTGTCCAGTTATCTCGGCCAGTAAGTTTTTCAATTTGTATCAAAGATCCGTTTGATGACATTTTGTCAAGAGTTTATAGCTGAAATATAAAAATACACTAAACAGACAGGGAGAAGCCCATAACCTGATGGAATAATAAAAGATTAAGACTCTAAACTGTTAAGAACTATTTATTTTAACTTAATTAACAATGACAGAGCACTATGAGATTATCGACCGTAACACCAAGAACCTTTATTAGTTAACGCGCAATTATGCGTACATGTTTATTGCTATTCAATTATTCTAGGCGCTGCGCATGTCTGCGTTTCTCCCAACAAAATCCTATAACACTTTTCCCGA
Organism: Hemaris fuciformis; assembly: GCA_907164795.1. Classification (NCBI taxonomy): domain Eukaryota; kingdom Metazoa; phylum Arthropoda; class Insecta; order Lepidoptera; family Sphingidae; genus Hemaris; species Hemaris fuciformis. Next base: position 8,049,612 of record OU015454.1, read on the forward strand.
CCCGGGAATCGAATCCGGGACTTCTAGATCGCAAGGCAAATACATGTACCGCGAGACCACGAGACATTGTATTATATTTATTTATATTATTCTTACATGTAGACATTTACTATTATATATGCTACAAAAAATAATTACATGTTCATCTCAGTCCGTAAGAGAACGCTTAAAGGGAAATAACCATTTGTATTTCTCCACCAATTCTTTTTTTGTATTTCTTTTTTCCTTTTCTTTTGTGTGTACAATTATTTTCGTAATATTGTATTGTATTAATTGGACAAGTTAATACGAAGACATACCACTTGTTTGCACCTGAAAGAACAAGACACCGTGGGCGATCACGAGTGCTTTCCGTTGTAACATCTCATGTGTACGCGAGCAACTAGCTCTAAAAATGAGCTACAGTCGTGGCCATAATTTTAGATATCTTGAATAAATTATTTTTATGCTGCTACACATACATACATAACCTCACGCCTGTATTCCCCGTAGGGTGGGTAGAGGTGCATATCGCCAGTATGTAGATATCAGTCCCACGTAATGGGAAGCGAGCCTTAATGGTTTAGGCCTTAGTCCACCACGCTGGCCTAGTGCGGGTTGGCGGACTACACACCTAAGAAATTCCTAAGAACATTTAGATGTGCAGGTTTCATCACGATGTTTTCCTTCACCGTTAAAGTACGTGATAATTCTTTGTGAATACACACATAACTTCGAAAAGTCAGATGTGTGTGTACCCTGGGGTTTGAAGCCGCGACCGTCGAGATTCTTGACCGCATGCCTAAACATGTTAGTAAGCACATAATATATTAGTCTCTGCTTTTTCTTTCTTCTTCTCACTCTGTCTTCAACTGCAAAAACAGTCGGCATAATGCGGATGCTGGAATGTACCGCTGCCTACCCGTTCGTGATGCAAGCGTGAGTTTATGTACGTAATATATTATACCTGAGGTCTGATTGACGATAACTGTAGTACGTTAGCGTATTGCGAGCAGAAACCGGTTATTGCGAAACGGTCCGATTCCCAAAGGCGTTCCGTTGATTACACGAGCGAATACTGGCAATACGAGCTTCTGTTCCTAGTAAACAAGAGAATTTTGGTTAGGAGAAAACTATATTCAGATGTGTATTGTTATGTACGACTTGCAAGTCTTTGTATCATGTACCAATTGGTGAATTTCTGACCCACATTTCGCCAATTGTGTTCTACGTGATAAGAGGCTATAAGCAGCGATGGCCTCGAGGTTTAGGCGCGCGGTCAAAAATTTCGGCAGTCGCAGGTTTAAACCCCAGGCACACACCTCTGACTTTTCGAAGTTATGTGTGTATTCACAATGAATTATCACTTGCTTTAACGGTGAAGGAAAACATCGTGATAAAACCTGCACACCTAAAAGTTCTTAGGAATTTCTTAGGTGTGCAGTCCGACAACCCGCAATAGGCCAGCGTGGTGGACTAAGGCCTAAACCCTCTCAGTTGTAGAGGAGGCCCGTGCCCAGCAGTGGGACGTATATAGGCTGATGATGATGATAAGAGCCTATTGCGGTTATTCGACACTTTGAGATTCGTGCTCCTACTGAGAATTCTGTAATTGCAAACCTTAAATCACTTTACCTGATAAGGAAATTGGACCTGGGGCTCTAGATCGCGCGGTAAATATGTACGTTTGCCGCGAGACCACAAGGCAGGTATTATTTATGTTGAAATGTTTCAATGTTCGATTTATTTTTAATAATTTGAATAAGTATAATGAATAAGTTAAATATTATATGTATCTTCTCTATATTTATATGTTTTTTGTTCCTACTATTGTCATAACATTTAGGTACACACCTTTTTTTTTTTTTTTTTTTTTTTTTTTTTTTTTTTTTTTTTTTTTTTTTTCCGCGGGGAAAATCCTTTTTACGGACCATCCCACCCCCGAGGGGCGAGGGTGTGTCGGACTCACCGGCGCCTTCCGACCCAGCATGGATGTTACCGCCCGTGGATGGGCGGCCGCTGGGCCGGGTCCCTACCAAGAATAAATGCGCCGTAATACCGACTAAAAACCCCGCGACGGCCACCATCAGCGCATTCAGCGAGACGGCCCCGGATTACCCTGAAGCCAGAGCTATGGATTGAACCGGGACCGCCTCTGCGCGGTGCCAAGAGGCACGCCGAAATAACGTTTGACGTTAACACCTCGGGGGCCGCCAAGGTAGGGTCGGCGGCCCCGTGTGGCCTCTGGGCGCCGGGCTACGTGTTGACCCGGCGCCTCCTACGTCGCCTGTTGCGACGAGCGGGATCGGTCTGCTCCCGATCCCGCTCCGCGCTCTCCTTCTGCGAAATGACCCGTTCGCAGAAGGAGAGCATAGCTGTCCACGACCTCCGGCTGCCGACCATGGCGGCGACCACAGTCGGCAGCGAGAGGTCTCTCCCCACGACCGCTACGAGAGCGCTGCGCTCCTCGTCCCAGGCTGGGCACTCCTCAAGCGTGTGCTGGGCCGTGTCCTCACCACAATGGTGGCACACGGCGGTCCCCTCCACTCCGACGATGCGACACAGGTACGCACCGAAGCTGCCGTGCCCGGTGAGCACCTGCGTCAGCCGGAAGGTCGGCGCACCGTGGCGCCTGTCCATCCACTGCTGGAGGACAGGACGCACTGCCGCGACGGTCGCCACGCCAGCACTTGGATTCTCCAGCCCGGAACGCCACTCCTCCACGGCGGCGCTGTGGAGGGAGGCCAGCATGGCCTCGACCTCTCTTGGGGCCGGTCTCTGTCCGGTTCGCCGGTACGCCTCCTCCCGCCAGAAGAACACTGACGATAGGGACTTGGCGTCCAGCTCCCAGGGCAGAGTACCCGCCAAAACGCAGGCCGCCTCATGCGAAATCGTGCGGTACCCTCTAGCGATTCGCTGCGCCACCATGCGTTGCGGACGATGCAGCAAACGGACGCAGCGAGCGCCGAGGGAATTGGCCCACACGGGACACCCGTACAGGGCCATGGACCGCACGACTCCAGCATAAAGGCTTCGGCAAGGGAAGCCAGGACCCTCAATGTTGGGCAGCAGGCGACTGAGAGCACCCGCTGCCCGGACCAACTTCGGCGACAACATTTCAAAGTGCGCACGGAATTTCCACCGACTGTCCAGAATCAGACCTTAGTACTTCATCTGGGAGCCGATGGAAATCCGCACGCCCTCCACCATCAGGTGCGCCTCCGGCGGTGGCCTAGACCGAGGTCCGTGAAAACACAGAGCCTCAGTCTTGTGCAGGGCCACCTGGAGGCCAAGTCGCCGAATCCTGCCCACCACGAGTTCGGTCCCGAACCCGGCGAGCAGGGCGGCCCGCTGTGGGGTCCTGGCCGTCGCTGTCACCAACGTGTCGTCCGCGTAGCAGACGACAGCGACGTCCCGAAGGTTGGCACCACGAAGCACCCAGTCGTATCCGATGTTCCACAGGAGCGGCCCGAGAACCGAGCCCTGTGGAACACCGTACGACACCGCCCGACGGTGCCACCCGTCGGCGCCCGGATACACGACGTACCTGTCACACAAGTACGCCTGCACCAGACGCCGTAGGTAGGGCGGAACCTCGTGGTACCACAGTGCCTCACCCCGTCGAGCCCCGGCGCCGAGTTCTTGCCCCGCAGCCGAAGCACTGCCGCCTCCAGCTCTTCAGGCGACACCTCCGGGATATCCCTTGCCGAAACTAACGACGATGGCGCCGGTGGACGTGGCGCCATCGGTGGAGGAGTGAACTCCTCGGTGGCCGGGAACAAGGCCGCGACGACGTCCTCGACGAGGTCTGCCCGAAGACTCTCCGTCAGCGGGGGCGCCCATGGGCGGAGCTTGCTCAACGCCACACGGTATGGACGCCCCCACGGATCTCTATCGAGAGACCTCCGGGACTCCTCGTAAGCCGCGGCCTTTGCTCGTGCAATGGCCACCCGCAGCGCTCTCTTCGCCCCTCTGTGGAGGCCGTAGAGCAGCCGCTCCTGTTCGTTGTCGCCAGGTCGGCGGACCCGACGACGACGGTGCCTGGAGAGTCGGCGTAGCGCAGCCGCGCAAGACGCGCGCAGCTGCGAAAGCTCCGCCGACCACCAGTACACCTGGCGCTTCGCCGGGAGGCGGGTGACCCGGGGCATCGACGCGTCGCAGACGCGTGATATCGCCACCCCGAACCATTCCGCCTCCTCCTCCACCCGCACCGGTCCGTCCGGTACGGAGATCCACGCTTGAACAAGAGCGGCCTCTTCCGCAGCCTCCACATCGAGGCGCTTAGCGGCCCACCGCCGGCCGCCCATGAATCGGGTAGCGGGACCACCACCGGGCTGGGTAGGGGCCCGGGAAGCAGAGACGCTGTACCGGATGTAACGATGATCGGACAGCGTCTCCTCATCAACCAGGACCTTCCAGCCCCGGACACGGCGGGCAAGGGCCGGGGTGGCGAACGTTATGTCCACCACCGAACCGCCATTATGCCGCACGCACGTGTCCTCCGACCCCCGATTCAGGACGACCAGCCCGATGGAAATCGCCCATTCCTCCAGGGCCCTACCCCGCGCATCCATCACCGACGAGCCCCAAGCCAAGGACTTGGCGTTGAAGTCGCCGGCGACTAGCACGGGATGGGACTGGCTGCCTTGCACCACCAGGGCTCCCAGGCGGACCAGAAAGCTCTCGAATTCCGCCAGGGACCTGTTGGGAGAGAAGTACACTCCTACGACCCAAATCCCTCCCAACAAGACCGCCACGCATCCCGAGCCCTTCGCTACTTTTTCGAAGGGCGGGGATCCGGCGGCGCCCCGAGTGATGACGGCCACCAAGCCATCCAGGTCCCCAGCCCAGTCATCCCGGGGAGGGACAAAGTATGGCTCGGAGACCACAGCCACTTGAATCGACCACTGCGCCAGGCACTGAACAAACAAATCCTGCGCCCTGGCGCAGTGATTGATGTTCGCCTGGAGATTTAGGTACACACCTGCCACATCTGATCTCTGCATTATATTTTCAACTGTAAGAGAATGCCTTACGCATTAAGTCCACTCATACAAATTTGTGTAAAGTGTAAATAAATAAATAAAATGAATAAATAAATAAAAAAGGAGTGATTACCTCGAGGTTAAGCGCGCGGTCGAGTCAAAACCGGTTGCGGGATCAAACCCCAGGCACACACCTCCATCTTTCCGAAGCTATGTGTGTTCTCTATAAATTATCACGTGTCTTAACGATGAAGGAAACCATTTTGAGGAAACCTAAAAATTCTAAGGAATTTCTTTGGTGTGTGATCCGCCAACCCGCATCAGGCCAGCGTGGTGGACTATGGCCTAGCCCCTCAATTGTAGACGAGACCTACATATTATATACGGTCTGATATAGATAAATAGAAACCATTTATTATGGCCAGTAGTGTATCAAAACTGGTCGGGTTAGATTGAAGCGCAAATGAGAAACATTACTTAAATAACCTTTTAGAATATATGAGGACTTGTTAGCTTTACGCGGTTGTTGAAACATTTTTAGGATTATGCAGCTGTGCAAATAATGAGTATGGGTGTACTTAATGACTTTTTTACACTGTTTAGTTGGTTCCCTTTTTGGTTAAATTCGAATCCACGAGAGATGAATCTCGCCACTTCATTTTTAATTGGAAAGCATCGTTTAATTATGTTCTATTTACCCTGTGGCACTTACGACTACCTTTAATTTCTCTTCCTACACCTCCATCCTTGGTTGTCTGTAAGATATCGCCTTGTGGGATAAGACCACCTTTTGAACTAAATTAGTCTACTTTATTCCATAGTTTTAATCTTATGTGCACAATATTTAAAAAAAATATATATCGTATTTTCTTTATTTTTTTTATTCTATATATACGGCAAAGTGACTCCACTGTACCTGATGGTAAGCACAGTGGAGTCCAAAAAATAATATCGACCAGCGAAACTTACCATTAATACGATGTTGTCAATCTATCATGCCAGTATAAAAAAAACTTTGTATGTGTTGTTATCTCAACCTCTTAATATTAAAACAAAACACAATACTTTAATACTATATATTACTATATAGTGCATAATCTAAGGTCTGTTCAACCGAAGACGCGATACGGAAATCCGCTCCTGGCAACTTTAGAATTCACTCACAGAGCGCCTCTGTCGAAAGAGGGCTTGTGGTAGATACAAGAACATGGGCCTGAGCCCATCTGCTGTGGGGATCTATGCGACCCGTAAATACGGTGTCGATCGTTGGGTTTGTCCTCGCGAGTGGACTGATGGAAGCGTGGGACCGCGCTCGCCGCGTAACTGGACGCGAGGCGTACGCGGTCGCTAAACTTAAACCTGGCTGGCTCCTGTTTTACACAAGAACGTACTTATGTAGAGACCGCCCCACCATAACATTCTAATTGTGACTACGACAATCTCCAACTACCGCCATAGCATTGTTAACATTTTATCAATTACTATTTATCTACCCTTTGAAAAAAACACGACAAAAATTATTGCTAAACAATTATAAACGAGTTGGATTAAAGATTCAAATAAAGAGGCAGGACTTGGCTGGATGCAGTCCGCTTCTTGGAAGTCTTTGAGAGAAGACTCTGCGGTTGACATCAAGACACACATCATACACGCACACATCTATGTATTTCCCAAAGAGGCAGGAACAGGTGCATTTCTGAACTCAAATTTCCGCCAATTGTGTTTTATTTATTTATTTATTTACACTTTTTATACATTAAGTATAGAGGCGGACTTAATGCCAAAGGCATTCTCTGACAGTCAACCTCTGAGTGATGCAGAGAAAAAAAAGTGTTTATGTTTAAATGTTTTAGTGTCCCAATTGTGCTTGTGTCATATTTTGGGCACAATTCCAGACTATGTGTTAATACTGATAATTTCCTAAAGAAAAAAACCTTTGCTCGACACGGGAATCGACCTCTAGATCGCATAAAAAATACCTGTGCCGCGAACCACGAAGCAGCCAGAATCTGATAATTATGATGATAAACTGAATTATAAAAATCTATAAATAAAAAGTCTATGGTCAAGATTCGTATAAAGAATTCACATTTAAAACTAAATTAAGCAAACAAACGCAAAAAAGCTTGCATAATTTCAGCTAAAAGCTCCGGTGGCTGCTCACATATTCTACTGGTGCTGGACATGCAAATTAATGAGTGTTATGAATACGAAACCAGTCTATTAACTTTATGCTGTAAAAGGCAGCAATTTATTCAAAAGAAAGTAAGGAAAATTGGCAAAAAAGCTATAGTTACCGTAATAAAATGTACCTATATCATAGTCTAGATATATTCTCTTCAATTAAGAGGGTTTAGGTCTTAGTCTACCACGCTGGCCTAGTGCAGGTTGGAGGAATAGGACGTATATGTCATTATATATTCATTGTGAAGGACTTAGCCTACAGAAGGTATCTTTATGTTTTTTTTTCACAGCTAAAGTGTGTGCTAATCCATATAGCTACGCTCTAATTTTCAACTTAGAAGGCCTTAGGCCACGTCGTTGGCCTATTGCAGGTTGGAAGACTACACACCTAAGAAATTCCTTGCGTTTTTCGTTTCGATTCCTTCGCTGTTAAATTGCGTGGTAGTTCATTGTGAATACACAAATAAATTCGATAAGTCAGAGGTAGCTATGTGCCTGGAATATGAAAGAAGAAAGAAAGAAAAAAGATTTTATTGTTGGCCAAAGAAAAAAAAAACAATTAGTAGCTATAACTTAAATTTAAACAGCTAACAATGGTTCCTTCATGCAGCGACATGCTGCAATTCCGCTTGCACAGTATTGCAGCGCTGATTTCAATGAAAGGACCAAATAACAAAACGGACACTAGGTAGTCGTACAGGCAGTTAAAAAAAAGTGTGTGTGTACTTATATATACGCGTTAGAAGTTATACCACACGACTGAAGTAAAACTTATAAATACGCCCAACAGCCACTTTTTTTTTTTCGAGGGAAAGCTATTTATGGCTCTACTTCCCGCCATCCCTGGGGGAGGGGAGGCAGGAAGCGTATGTCGGGGTCACCGGCCTTCCAGCCCGGCGCGCGGTGGCGTTATGTCCGCACAGATGTTAGTGCCGGGCTGGGTCCCTAACCTACACCGGCATACCGACCAAAACCCCCCGGTAGCCATCTCCGCGCCAAGTGGGGCGACCACGGTGCGTGGGCGAGAAGCGCCCACAATAGTGCCGTAGTCGCCCGGTGCGCCCCCGAGACGAAAACGTCTCGGCCGCCTAACAGCCACATACATAGTTTTTAGTTTACACAACATATTTCTGAACGCACTCATAAATATTTGACAACTTGTAAATATGTCAATCCTTTTTGAAGTTATACTTTATATTATATATATTATATATTATATAGTTATACTATTAATAATAACAATATAAATATACACTCAAGTACAGTATTCTAAGTAAAAATTATATGTATATAACAAACACAATACAAACCTTATCAATATGACCTTTGAGTATGTCTAGCCCTCGATAGCATCACAACCTTCAAAATTAATTAAATTTTACTCATAATTAACTACGAACTATAAAGAAGTCCCGTTCGATATCAAACTCATTCATATTAATGAGGCGAACTTATGATAAGCAGGTTTGAGGGCGTCCATAAAATTTGCTTAAAATGGTATTATATTTATCGACAATGCACACTTGTTTGTTATTTATTTAAATATTAATGGGTGAATTGTTGAAATGGTCATTGACATGAGTTTTTATTTGACTTTATTTTGAGATCCCGGCGGTCGCGGGTTCATACCCCTCTAACTTTTCGAAGTTATGTGTGCATATACAATGAATTATCACTTGCTTTAACGGTGAAGGAAAACATCGTGAGGAAACCTGCACACCTAAAAGTTTTTAGGAGTATCTTAAAAAAAAAAAAAAAAAAAAAATAGGCCAGCGTGGTGGACTATGGTCTAAACCCTCTCAGTTGTAGGTGAGGCCCGTGCCCAGCAGTGGGGCGTATTTGGGCTGATGATGATGAATTTGAAATAATTTAATCATAAATACATATTTAAGTAGATTTGTTGTACATTTGTTATTTTTTTATTAATATTTAAACATTTCTACAAAAATATAATAAGCTAGATTATCATTTTTTCAAAGTTTTGAGTAGTTTATAAACATTCATGCTGCATGGTTCAATGTGTGTAGTTACAATGAATTACCACGCATTTTGACACCGAAGGAAAAAATTATGAGAAAATTCGTACACTTTACAGTTCTTGACATACACAAAATTATACACACTTGTACACCTTTGAAGCAGTGATGGCCTCGAGGTTTGAGAATTGCGTTAGCGTTGAGAATTTCGGCTGTCGCGATTCAAATCCCAGGCACACACCTCTGACTTTTCGAAGTTATTTGTGTATTCACAATGAATTATCATTATTTAAACGGCGAAGGAAAACATCGTGATGAAACCTGCCCACCTAAAAGTTCTTAGGAATTTCCTATTTGTGTAGTCCGCCAACCCGCACTAGGCCAGAGTGGTGGATTAAGGCCCTCTCAGTTGTAGAGGAGGCCCGTGCACAGCAATGGGACGTATTTGGACTGATGATGATGATGATGTACACCTTTAATCTTATCTTTGCTAATAGCAATGATATACCTTTCTATAGACTATGGCATATGTAGGTATATAAGGCCTAAAACATCATACTATAATATCCAAATCCATCACACGTTGATATGTTTCTCGCAAAATTTAGTTTGCCAACATTCCTTTTATACGCAGAATGTTAGATAATGCAACACAAAAAAACCTTAATGTAATCGGGATTGGATATACAAACCGACACAAAGACTAGTGTGTCTATGCTTTCAGCTTGTCGGAGATTATTCTCAGGAAAGTTCGGTAAGATGGTATAGTCATGGTGAATTGTCACTCCTAGTCCAGCAATATAAATTCGAGTGCGATCTATAGGTCCCGGGATCGATTCCCGCGTTGGACATAGTGTGGGTATTAGAGAATTACCGATAGTGATATGGAGGTTTTGAAAGTGGCGACAAGATGATGACACCGGGGAAACTGGTTGAAAAACATAATATGCCAAGAGTAGTGATTGTCTCCAGGTTTAGGCGCGTGGTCAAGAATCTCGTCGATTGCAGGTTCAAACCCAGGCACACACCTCTGACTTTTCGAAGTTATGTGTGTATTCACAATAAATCATCATTTACTTTACGGTAAAGGAAAACATCGTGAGGAAACCTGCACACCTAAAAGTTCTTAGGAATTTCTTAGGTGTGTAGTCCGCCAACCCGCACTAGGCCAGCGTGATGAACTAAGGCCTAAACCCTCTCAGTTGTAGAGGAGGCCCGTGCCCAGCAATGGGATCTATATGGGCTGATGATGATGATGTCAGAGAATTTCGAAAACAAAAGGCCACGGGTTCGATCTCTACACCTTTTTTTTTGACGAGAGGAAAGCGCCTTAAGCTCCCTGTTCGGTACCTCGGGGGAGGCCCAAAAAGGGTATGTCCGGGTCACCGGCCTTCCAACCCAACGCGTGGAACTATTGTTCGCTTGGTTGAGTTGGGTCCCTACCCAAAATCCTACGCCGGCATAACGACTAAAACCTCTCGATGGCCGTCTTGCGCATTTTGGGCGGTACGGTAAATACAGGGCGAAGGCCCTTAATTGTTTCCCGTTGCCGCCCAGCGCTCTGCCCAAATGTGGACTCCTCTGCGATAGGGGGATTTCAGATATCCCCCACTTGGCCCTATTTTGGACGCTCACATGGTGTGAGCGTCCGCGACATTCACGAGGCCATGCACTCTGCCGCACATCTCGGAGTTGTGCAACTCTTGTAAGGGCGTACTTCCCCCGTAGTACGCCTAACAACCCCGTTAACCCTTATTAGTCGCCTCTTACGACAGGCAGGGGATGCCGTGGTGGTATTCTTATGCCCCCAACCACAGGGCGGGGGATCTCTACACCTTAACAAATGTGATCCACAACTTTTTCCCATTTTAGTGTCTTTAGGACCGAAAGATGCTCGTAATTTCTGATTTCTTCACTTTTACCTTGCCGTTGTAAGTTTAAGTTTCTCTATTCCTTGTATTTATGTTAAATACACCATTAACGTTAATAATTGTTTATTCAGTAATCTTACCTAACCTTAGAACTTAATTGGCTTATTTATTATAATCAGTTTTCAGAAAGCATTAATTTAATAGGCCACATTCTACTAAGCGTGTATTTTGTGCGGCGAAATATAATTCCATATTGTAATAACATTGCCAAATTACTGTCTAACTTATGTTATCAAAAACGTATCCACAAAATAATATTATATACGCACCCTATTACGTAAGTACAACGTTGTAGGTTAACGTTGAAATAAGTTATTTTGTAAAACAACAGAGCCTGTCGGCGCAAAACTTCTTTAAGGTAACGAGGGTAGAAATGAAAATGGTTTGAGTCGTGTTGTTTGTGCAGTGTTATAAAAATTTCGTCGGCATTGCAGTTTGAAATGAGCCAGTTCGTAACTAGCTCGTTGAAACTATACGAAGTACCAAAGTGTAAGTTATTTGTAATTATAATGTAACATTATACAGGGATTATTCAGACCGTTATCAGAAACTAAGGCAGATAATTGCTGCGGTGATAACAAACACTGTGACATTAAAATAAACCCGACAAACAATTTAATAAATAAACGTTTTCCTTACAACCACATCCATTTAATATTTATTATTGTTAGGAAAACGTAATTTTCTTTAGTGTTTGTCGGATTTTTTTAACGCCAATGGGTTTGTAATCACCGTGGCTAATACCTGCCTTAGTTGACGATCACGGCCTGAATATATATCCTATATATAAATTAATTATTATATATAAATTAATAATTGTCAATGAAGTTTTCACTTCTGCCGTGCGGTATTAAGCACACACTCTAATTTTTATTTTATTTTTACTGTCTTTCACTACTTAAATTTCTGTTTTATCTATTTGTGAAAACTGTTTTGGATTGTGTACTAATTTTTTCGTTATATTTTAGACTGTAATTATTCTGTCTGTTTCCCAAAGGAATAAAGTTAATAAATAAATACTTTAGTTTAAAAAATGTTTTATACGCTTTAGTATTTGTGTCCATAACATGCCGGAAAAGCCATTGTATGTAGCTTGATTTGAAACAGACCAAACTGTGTTTTTATTCCCATCTATAAAGGATTGCCTTTTTTCGAATATGAAAAATAAATCCATAAATATACCCAACAGGCCCCACATAGTTTTGATCCCACACAGTCAAGTGTTTTGTGTCGTGGATGTCAGTAACTACTACCTACACTTTTCGGTCTAAAAAAACATTCAGAACCGAAACATGTAATTGTGGAACAAGCAAACATATGTATGTCTTGGTGCGAGAGCCGAACCTGCGACCTCCCGTTTCACAAGCTGGTGTCTAGCTAGCTTGGCTTTCAATTGCTAGTTTTCAGTACATATTTCTAAAATTCGTGACGATACTGAGAATTTCGTATTAGAAGAACTAAATAAGAAAAATCGTTTCTAAGTTCGTTTGTGTCTATCTACTTTTTTTTTAATAAATTTATTTTATATAAGTATACTAGCGGACCCGGCAAACGTTGTTTTGCCATACATATAAAATTCTCGTGTCGCGGTGTTTTTTGCAAACTCCTCCGAAACGGCTCGACTGATTTTTATGAAATATTATGTGTATATTGTAGGTAGGTCGGAGAATCGGCCAACATTTAAGGGTTTAACATTTAGGGGTATGCTTTTTTTTTTCTATTGACCTAACGTTTTTATGTTTTATGATTCAGCATTGATAAATTATTATAATCTTAAATTTTCACCCTTCTATGATAACCTCTATTTTTTTAATGGCCATTCTAATTTTGAAACAAAAAAATATGGCCAAAATCTGTATAGAGTAAAATTTTATATGTATATTCAGTAAGTCTGAGAATAGGTTGTTATCTATTTTTATACCCTTAGGTGTTAAGGGGGGTCCAACCCAAAAGTATTTTTTTTATTTTGTGGACATTTTTAAGTTTTTATTTTTTTATGATTCAGCATTGAAAAATACATACAACCCCAAATTTTCACCCTTCTACGAACAACACCTGTTTTGTAATCGCAATTTTTATATTTTTATAGCTTTTGCCCGCGACCCCGTCCGCGTAGACTACAGGGTTGGGTGCAGAAAGATAATTAATAAGTGAATCTATAAATCGTTCCTCAAGTGCCCAAAATGGCACTTACTGAATTAAAAAAACAGTGCCTATGTCCTTTTTTAAGGTCCCGTTTTTATCCATCACATCAAATCACCCAAATCGATCAAATGGTTAAGGCGTAAAAGTAAAACTCTGAAAGTTATTTTCGTATTTATAATATGTTTATCCCATTGGAACATTACATTTTCCCGGGATGAAACATAGCCTATGTTACTTCACAGGGTCTTATTTATGTTCATACAAAAAAAATTGTTATTGCGTGAGAGCGTAACAAACATTACATTACATTCACATTTATATAATAGTAAGGATAACCATTCCCACGGGAACACTAAATTTTCCGGGATAAAAGTATCCTATGTACCGATGTACCGATGTATCGGTGGGTCCCACCTATCTGCATACCAAAAGTCATTTAAATCTTTTTTCAATCATTGTCCAATTATTTACCCTCCGTTTTTTTAATAAGAAGTACCTATCCTATCTCCTTTTTAATACCTCGAAGACTATGTGTACAAATTTTAATGATTAATCGGTTAAGTAGTTTTGGCGTGAAAGCGTAACAAACAAATTTACATTCACATCTATAATATAAATAGCTGACCCGGCAAACTTCGTACCGCCTAACAGTCATTGAATGTCATGTTACATATTACCTGAATTTTATTTTTGATTGAATGGAAATAAATATTAAGTTCAGCTCTTTATTGAGATAAAAATACAGAAATAAAAAAGTACAAAAATTAAACTCAATGGTAATACCCGTTGGGATCAATGAAATCTTTAGATCAATCTAATTGATGAATTCTCAAGCACCAATTATTCATCTCTAACTTGCCTTTTGAGTATCGTCACGTGAATAACATTACTCAACAATTTTCTTAACACCAAGTGCATTCCATTGCATAGTTGAGTGTTTTAGATTTCAAAGCGTGATGACTACCGAGCCCGCCTTCGTTTGTAAATTATAAACCAAGGAGTTTAAAAATAAATTTCTGAACGCACGTATAAATATTTGACAACCAATAAATATGTCAATCCCTTTTTATTACTGACACTATTCTACATGTTTAAAATCCAAAATACGCAATTATTCGAATATTGTGGATATATGTTGTCGATTCCAAACCTTTATTTAAATACGTTCTTTAATTTGAGGGGACCATTAACCGTATTGATGGGATAAACATAAAATGTCTGACAGGATATTAGGTAGAACAGTTTATATGAGAAAAATGGCGCTGTATGTGAAAAAAGATTTTCCCGCTTTTCTGTTGAAATTTTTCCCAAATTTTCTTTGCTATAAACCTCACGGAGCCCGAGACCTTTCCAACGAATGCAAAACCGTGGAAATCGGTTCGCGCGTTCTGGAGTTATAGCGTCAGGGAGGAAAACCCGACTTATTTTTATATAGTAGATGTATTTACTTACATACCTATATGCTATTCATATTTATTTATTATTATTATATTTATCATTTTTGAAGTCAACTCCCTTAAACACAACTTTTCATTTCAGTACCGTAGGTTGTCTGGAAAAGATCGCAGCTAGCGATAAGACCGCCTGTTTTAGCTATTGTTGACTATCATTTATTTAATTACATTTTTTTTTATTCTTGTAGCGTACAATAAAGTACGTTAAATAAATAATTCATTACATTGTCGTCTCAAGCTACCGAAACTAGGCGTTTTAAGAAACGCCCGATTATTCCCGCTACATATAAGCAGAAAGTTTCTTTCATATAAAATTACTTAATATTTATATGGGCAGATCGCATGTTTACATTCGATAACACCTACATAATATTATTGATTGGTACCGGCGTAAGGTGGCGGAAAATGGGTTTTCCAAGATGATTTTCTACCGAAAATTGGGTAAACAAAATCCTTTGTTATACTGTACATATAAATGTATATGAAAATATTTAAGTACAATATATAGTTGTTGTGGCTCAATGAAACTTGGTACTGAGTCAAAGAGTGTGCCGTGTTGTCGAGATATCTCGGGTTCGATATCTGGGGCGAGAAAAGTGTTTTTTCTTATGTAATTTTTCGTAAGCACGGAGTCCGGAATTAATCCTGAAAAATATTAATAATATCACTATACGTGGGTCCAGAAATGTACCTCTGTCTTTCTTTGAGGGATACTAGAGCCACAGTATCATTAGACATACATAATATTATTCTTTGTTTTATACTAGACTCAACATATTATGCAAATAAAAATCTGAGGTTACCAAGAGTCAGGTCGTCTATAAACATACGTCTCGTCTAATTCATTAGTTATTTAATAAATTATAATAAAAAATAATAAATACACCCAACAATCACATACATATTTCTGACCACACATTGAGATACGAGTCTTGTGTCGTGGGTATCAGAAACTACGAGAGACTTTTCGGTCTCACACAACACACAGACCCGAAACAAATATTTGTAGATCACATAAACATTTGTCTCGGTGCGGGGATCGAACCGCGGCCTTTCGTTTCGCAAGCTGGTGTCTAGCCAACTGCGCCACGGGGCTGTCAAATAAAATAAAAAATAAAAAATGTATTGAAATTTCTTCATCCCCGACCACTAGGCACTAGACATGCTATTTTCTTTTTTGAAGTCAGTAACATTTTGAGAAGACGAATATTTATCGTCATTGTTGGCTGCAACCTAACACCACTGTTTAGAGAATTGGCAACCCCTTGGTTTAGGGATGCCAAAATTGTTGACTCTTGTTTATGATGTTCTTGGTTACCAAAACTATTGCCGTAACTTCACGCTTTTCTTTTAGGTATTCCTAAGTGGTCGGAGATCTATATATTTTACATATATATGAGTGGTGCGGCCCAGTGGAGTCACCTTTATGCATCTATTTAAGGCTGAAGTGTTTATCTGTTTGATTGAAAAATTAAGATATTCTGCCTTCCTCGCCCCGCCTTATATATAAACTAGCTGTGCCCGCGACTTCGTCCGCGCGGAAATTTTATTTTTAATTATTTTTTAATAAGAAATTTATAAACTAAAAGTAGCCTAAGTTATTCCTTATTACATCAGCTATCTGCCAGTGAAAGTCCCGTCAAAATTGATCCACCCGTTTCAGAGATTAGCCGGAACAAACAGACAAAAATTGTAAAAAAACGTTATTTTGGTATGGTATGGTATGTACCGTGTATACATCCATATGCATTTATTAAAAAGCAGTTATTTCAATATTACAAACAGACACTCTAGTTTTATTTATTTGTATCGATTAAATGTTGCCCTTTCCAAAACATTTGACTTAAAATGAATATTTTCCCCATTAGTGTGACACAAATGCTAAATGGTACCTATAAACTCATGACACAGTTTCACTTAGAAAATATGTACATAAGTTAAAAATTCAATTGTGACCAGTCGCCCTAAATGTTTAACTCTGTTACCTCGTACTAATTTATACATATTTTATAAATTTTTGTCGTCATTCCCGGCAGCTAATAAGATTACTAAAAAATTCTAACCGGCTGAAATATTTAGGTTTTCAAAATAATGTAAATAATTCTTGTATGAAAGTTAAATCTTGATCATGTACTAAAAGGTCGTCGAACTGGTACCTATGTTATGAAATAATGAAAATAACTTTTCATTGCCTCGAAATTTGCGATTGAGACTCAATTTCAGCGGTCGCAAACATCTGACTTCTCCAGGTTATTCCAATCCAATCCAATTCATCAGCCGAAAGAGGTCCACTGCTGGACATAGGCCTCTCCCAATGACTTCCACAGGGACCTGTTGGAAGCAGCCTGCAACCAGCGACGTCCCGCGACCTTTATTAGGTCGTCCGACCACCTTTTCGGGGGATGTCCCACGCTGCGCTTTCCGGTACGTGGCGTCCACTCGAGAAGTTTTTGACCCCATCGGCCATCAGTTCTCCGCGCTATGTGCCCGGCCCATTGCCACTTCAACTTGCTAATCCGCTGGGCTATGTCGGTTACTTTAGTTATCCTACGGATCTCCTCATTTCTGATTCGATCTCAAAGTTATTCACACGTTTTAACGGTGAAAGAAATCATCGTGTAACCTGCACACGTAAAATTAGTAATTTCTGTGTCCGCCAACCTGCACTAGGCCAGCGTGGTGAACTAAGGCCTAAACCCTCTCAATGGTAGTGGAGGCCCGTGCCTAGCAATGGGACGTATATGGGCTGATGATGATGAGGTTACTTACACAAATAAGTGATGCCCCCTAAGAATTTATTTCTTCTGTAGAAATGTCTTTTAGAACGTCATACTAAGCTAGATGGGACTGTAGCGGCAATCCGCTGCCGCTTATCCGCCCGCTTATGGATTGGGACCGCCGGCTACGCCTCAACTACACGCCGCGCCCGCACCCCGCTCCGTCGTGATCGCCGGCGCAGCGAGTGGGCATTCCGTCCGCGGTCGTCAGATAAAAAACTCACCTGCTTTATAGTTTGCTCGCGCCTCGTTTAATATTTTTTCGCTTCGTATTTCTAACATCTATTTACCTGTTCTATTGTCTTCGTTTCACACTTCCTTCTGCCTTTAAATTGTTAAAACCTCTATCTATTAATTATATCTTCGCCTAAATTGTGTGGTTTCTTTTTACTTGTATCGCGATAGCTACATCCCCTCGCATACCAATCGCTGACCGCACACACAAATGGTAGAAACACTATCACAACTACAGGACGTTCATTGCCTAATAGGACTACATTAGTATGGACAAACACGTGTGAAGATTCCTCTGTATACTCCCCCGGGATATCAGCGTGACTGTTTGTTGAATAGATTATGCTAACCAGTGTCAACATTTATTCAAGCGCTGAGGGCGAGCGATTGATGCTAATGCCCTATTACACCAATTTAACATACATAGCATAGAAATTTAATGTACATTATAATTTCCATAAAATACGGATTATAGTGGCCATGCAGTGATGGCCTCGAGGTTTAGGCGCGCGGTCGAGAATTTCGGCGGTCGCAGGTTCAAACCCCAGGCACACACCTCTGACTTTTCGAAGTTATGTGTGTATTCACAATGAATTATCACTTGCTTTAACGGTGAAGGAAAACATCGTGATAAAACCTGCACACCTAAAAGTTCTTAGGAATTTCTTAGGTATGTAGTCCGCCTACCCGCACTAGGCCAGCGTGGTGGACTAAACCCTCTCAGTTGTAGAGGAGGCCCGTGCCCAGCAGTGGGACGTATTTGGGCTGATGATGATGATGATGATGATGATGTGGCCATTACCACACCATTAATATTACTGCTCTGACTGCCTCATGGTCTCGCGAAACAAAAATGTGCCGAGCGATCTAGAGGTCCCGTATTCGATTCCCGAAACGGCAAGTTTATTAATAAATAGTTGACTGCCTCGTAGTATCGCCGTGCAATCTACAAGTCCTGGGTTCGCTTCTTGGGTCGGGCAGTGTTATTGGGGTTTTCAGTGAATTCTCAGAAGTAGCCTGGAATCTGTAAATGTGCCCGAAAATCGGCAATAATCGCCCCTTATTACGTGAGACTAATACACACCTGGCGAAATGTGTGTGCAGAATTGCTCCTCTACCTACCCCTTTGGAGAATATAGGCATGAGGATATTTACATATTTATGCATGACAGCCCCGTAGCGCAATCGGCTAGACCCCAGCTTGCGAAATGAGAGGCCGTGGGTTCGATCCCCGCATCGAGACAAATGTTTGTGTGATCCACAAATATTTGTTTCGGATCTGCGTGTTTGTGACACGGAAAAACCTCTGGTTTTCTGACACTAACGACACAGACCTTGTATCCTAGTGTGGGGTCAGAACTATGTATGCGACTGTTGGGTGGTGTATTTATTTATGTGATAATGTTACTGAGATGAGAGGGTATTATTTACTATTTCCTATATTTACTCGTATTTAACTCTTACTTTTACTGAAGTGTATTTTCACTGTGTCTTAAGTCTCCAATAAGCTCCCCATTACATAAGAGACTTCAGTTGAAAACACGAGAGAAAATATACAATTATACCTACCACTTCTGCAATACATAGTTGTATAAACAAACGTCAAAAAGAAAAACGGCACCTTTTTAAACCAACAAAATTTGCCAAAGTAAATCGCATGGCCTTAAACTTCTGTATGCAAAATAATCTAAACTTGGCGCAAAATACTCCAAGGTGAATTGAAGGAAAGAATTCGTACAGCCTCGACTCCAGTACCGCTTGCAAACCTTGCTTATTTAACTATGCACGTTGGCTTTCCGGCGGTGCGGTGAACATACTTTCTGGAATTTTTTAGATATTTTGTTAAGCTATTTTTTTTAATAACTCTGTTTTCCAACTCCTCCTTTATATTGTCTTCCTGATTAACTTCGTTGCGGGATTATGACAAATTAGGTCCCCTTAGATTCGCTGAGCTTCATTGCTCAGCGTCGATAATGTGCGTGCCGCTGTTTATCCTGGAGCACAGGAGTTACAGTGGCGGGTGTGTGGTGGGATAGGGCCATAAAGCTAGATTTTAATGTGCGAATACTGTAGTCGACGCAAATATGTTTTTAGTCGTAAAATTATGTCGATGCGAATTTTGTTACACAAATATATCCTAGGCACCTTAAATTCGATTTAATTTGTTTTTAATAGTTGTTTGCTGCAACTCGGTATGGGAAATTTTAGACTTCAGAGTAAATATTTTTTAACTTTATTCACCATAATTTTAATTGATTTTCCGCTCCTATTGGCCGTAGCGTAATTATACATAGCTTATAAGCTCGACAAATGGACTACTGGCCACAATTTTTTTTTTAAAATTCAAACAACTATTTCCTGATATTAGCCACTTCAAACAATCTCTTCTTAATATTAGTATCAATTAACTTTTTTATTATAAAAAATAAAGAGAATATTTTCCTATAGTAGGTTTTCATCTGTATGGCGAGTACTGAAGAGCCCCTAAACCAACTCCGTCGTTAATTAAACTAATTAATTATACAGAATTTAGAGGTTAATGTTGTCATAGCCCTTGAAGCACATTCAACCTATATATTCAACCAATACGATGAATATATCAATCGACTATTGCTTAAATCCAGTTTATAAACCATTTGCCTTTACGAAAAAGTAACAACTTTGACACTGACGGGGCGTACAATACGTTCCAAAAAAACAAAACTGACAAAAATCAACTGAGATTATCGTTACCAATGAATACATTTATATCAGCTTGATACTATCCGTCTGTTCGGCTAAACTTAAAACTCGCTTACGATAAAGGCAGATTGTTATCCTAAATATATCTATCTGGACCCGCACTGCACAATTTTTTTTTTTTATTATTATTTTTTTTTTATGGGGAAGGAGGCAAATGAGCTGGTGAGCCACCTGATGTTAAGTGTTCAACACCGCCCATGGACACCCACAATACCAGAGGAATCTTACGATCATATGAATTGTGGTGGGTAACGGATGAATAAGGGCTGCTTAATACTGGGTTGGTTGGCATTCATTCAGCAATGGACGGTGATAGGCTGAAAAAAAAAGAATTGTTTTTACTTCACCTAGCTAATAAGAAATATCCTACGAAAATTACCATCACAGTGATCTTACAAAAATGTGTTTAAAGAAATTTGAACTTTAGCACTCAGTGACAAAATTCAAAATCGTTTAAACTGGACGTTTCCACAAGTAACAAGTAGCAAGGTGTTATGCGTGCATTGAACAAGGCACTCAGTGCAATGCTGAAGAATCTTGAAGAAAATCGAATTCACTCGGATTTCTTTATTCCCAGGTGTAAATTGAAACAGAGTTAACCAGTTGCAGTTCTGTAGTATGGGCTACCGAGACGAGGGCTGAATGCTCAAAACTAAAGCAAATTTTGTTTATCAAAGAAAACTTGGATCTTTCTCATAGTGTACTAGTAGGAAGCGAAGAAATTTTTTTGTAGAGGCAGAAAAACTTGAATGCTCATCAATATATTAATATTTATTGACATACACCTGTTGTTCCAGAAGGAATGTATAGAGCAGTGGCGGTACTTCCATAGAAACCCAAAAGTGTTACACGTTAATTGTGTACTTTATTTTTAAGATTTTTTGTATTTTATGGTTTTATCAATTAGTGTAAATAGTGCAACCGTTCTAATTGTATAAATAAATAAATAAATATTTGTTTATTGTGGGGTCAGGATATTCTCTTTTATATGTCAAATTGCTTTTGTCAAATAAAGGTTTAAAGCTTAAAGATTAGTATTCGTAAATTTGTAAGGCAAGCTGGGCTTTCGGGCTTCTACGGAAGTACCGGCATTGAGATAGAGGTGCATGTAGGCTGGCCTAGTGCAGATTGACGGACTATTAAGTTTTATATGAAAAAAGTTTTTTTTTTTTTTTTTTTTTTTTTTTATGCCATAACAATATTTACACGGGCTAATAGATCGTTAAATGTAATTGCACAATTTATTGATATATTTAGTTATAGCCTACCGAAATTCACTGAAGCCGCATATATTATGTGCACTGAAAAAAAAAAAAAAATTAAAAATTGTAATATAAGTTAGTTAAGTGATCTTGTTATTTATAGCATCGCATTGGTATACACTGTAATTGATGTTATAAATTATTTTAATAAATAAATAAAATAAATAAATATGTGAGGAACTATACTCTATTTTACTTAGATACGTGGTTCAGTTCACTATCATGATTTCGGGATCGCCTGTATGAAAATTGACGATAGATATAATCTCTCAATTAGTCGTGAATGCAAATCTGTCATTGATTCACGCACATTTTAAGCTCTTTTTATTTCACAAATCCATGCATTCGATATTTTGTATTGAGTAAAAAGTTTCGACTTTTTTTTTGAGTCAACACGCGAATTTTCATGCAGACTATAACACTGTTCTATAGTTCTATATACTATTATATATTATATAAAAACCAATAGTTTTCTGGAAGGTTTATATATATATTTTTAAAATGCATCGAAAAATGATTTGTGATATACAGGCAAAATTTTATACGTATTTTTTTCATTCATTTCCATATTGGCATAGAAAGTTTACGAATAGGTACTCTTAGTAGGAAAACAATAAGCCAAACAGAGTACTTACTTATACTTACAATAGTTTACATACATACATACATAAACTCACGCCTATATTCCCCGAAAGGGTAGGCAGAGGTGCATTTCTGCACCCACATTTAGCCATATATGTATCAGTCCCACGTAATAGGGGGCGAGCCTATTGCCGTTTTTCGGGCACAATAGTCTACAGTAGTCTGATATGCTTCCCGCTACACTTAAAACACAGCCCCGTGGCGCAGTTGGCTAGACACCAGCTTGCGAAACGAGAGGCCGCGGGTTCTATCCCCGCACCGAGAGAAATGTTTGTGTGGCCCACCAATATTTGTTTCGGGTCTGGGTGTATGTGAGACCGAAAAGTCTTTCGTAGTTTCTGATACCCACGACACAAGACTTGTATCTTAGTGTGGGATCAGAACTATGTATGTGACTGTTGGGTGTATTTATTTATTTACTATTATTAAAAGTAGGGCTTGTCTACGAATGACACGGAATAGGAATGCCTGGAGGAAGGTGGTACGAAGTGTACAGGAGAGTAACACGCATGGTGGTCATGACCCTCAGTAATGAGGAAACGACTAGGAAGAAGACACTTAAAAGATCGAGGAAGCAATACAAAGATAGTAGCGGGATAGAATGGAATAATTTGCCATAGTGTAGTTACGTTTTGTCAAGTATATATTCGACAGCCCCGTGGCGCAGTTGGCTAGACACCAGCTTGCGAAACGAGAGGCCGCGGGTTCGATCTCCGCACCGAGACAAATGTTTGTGTGATCCACAAATATTTGTTTCGGGTCTGGGTGTATGTGAGACCGAAAAGTCTCTCGTAGTTTCTGATACCCACGACACAAGACTTGTATCTTAGTGTGGGATCAGAACTATGTAAGTGACTGTTGGGTGTATTTAAAAAAAAATAAAAAAAAAATATCTAACCAGTGGCGGTACTTCCATACAAGCCCAAAAGCCCAGTTTGCCTTTTAAAATTCCATGTAATATATAATTTTAAGATTGAAATCTTTATTAACAAAAGCAATTTGTTAAATAAAGACCCAATTAATAAGAAAATATAAACTAGACATTACACAATTAACGGTTAACGGTTTTGGGCTTCTATGGAAGTACCGCCACTGTATTAAACGTCTTAGTTTATCATGTCGAGAATTTTTATAATAAATTCAATAGAACCACGATTAGTTCTGTGTTTCAAGCATCAATCCCCATACAATGGGGTCACTTTGCCGTGCCAGTATAAAAAAAAAAAACATAAAGCATTCTTCAAGAATATCTCCAGTCGCGGCCAACAGCGGGTGTACAGCTAAACTAATAAAAAACGAACTTTTGTTGAACTCCAAAGAATGCCAGATACGTCTTTAAGCCAGACGTTTGATCCCAAACTTCTCAGAAAGTCGTTAAATACAAACGGTGCCTGTAATTTATGGCCTGCGATGGTGCCGCGATAGTCGTGAAGGCCTCGAGAATCTCGACGATTGCGGGTTCAAACCCCAGGCACACGCCTCTGACTTTTCGAAGTTATGTGTGTATTTACAAAAAATTATCACGTACTTTAACGGTAAAGAAAAAACATTGTGATGAAACCTGCACATCTAAAAGTTCTTCGGAATTTCTTAGGTGTGTAGTCCGCCAACCCGCACTAGGCCAGCGTGGTGGACTATAACCTTGGGACGTATATGATGATGGTGCCGCGATGGTTCATGGGAATGGGGTCGCTTTACTCAAAGCCAAATATAAACCTTTCTTTTTTATTATAATACTAGCTGACCCGGCGAACTTCGTTCCGCCTAACAGCCGTTTTTTTGCCTAAGTTACTCCTTATTACTTCAGCTATCTGCCAGTGAAAGTCTCGTTAAAATTGGTCCATCCGTTTCAGAGATTAGCCGGAACAAACAGACAGACAGACAAAAATTGTAAAAACGTTATTTTGGTATATGTACCGTGTATACATCCATAAGCATTTATTAATAAGCGGTTATTTTAATATTACAAACAGACACTCCAATTTTATGTTATTGTATAGAGTATCATCATCATCAGCCCAAATACGTCCCACTGCTGGGCACGGGCCTCCTCTACAACTGAGAGGGTTTAGGCCTTAGTCCACCACGCTGGCCTAGTGCGGGTTGCCGGACTACACACCTAAGAAATTCCTAAGAACTTGTAGGTGTGCAGGTTTTATCACGATGTTTTCCTTCACCATTAAACCAAGTGATAATTCATTGTGAATATACACATAACTTCGAAAAGTCGGAGGTGTGTGCCTGGGGTTTGAATCTGCGACCGCCGAAATTCTCGGCCGCGCGCCTAAACCTCGAGGCCATCACTGCTTTTTTATAGAGTATAGATATCGATAAAATCAATACTTGACCACGCAGATACATTCTATCATACGAGAACGTACAATTTATCTTTTTATTACACCCGAGAGGCATCATAAACACCTACAAATGTAAACTTAAACGCGTAAACACTGACGGTCATAGGATCGTAAACGCTAGCACATCGGAGCCCGACTGTTTACGAACGAAATTTATTGACACTCGCAAAATATGGCGATAAAATGTTTTCACTTATCTGCTTTTCGCGATATAATGTACCGTATTAGGTGCTGTTTAGCATGGGGAAACTGTTTTGTAACAATATACTATACTATACTCAGCCTATCGCCGTCCACTGCTGAACGTAGGCCTCCCCAAGAAAGCGCCAACCATCCCGGTCTTGAGCAGCCCTCATCCATCCGCTACCCGCCACCTTTCTCAAGTCGTCGGACCATCGTGCTGCAGGACGTCCTACACTACGTTTGCCTAAGCGCGGTGTCCACTCCAACACTTGTCTGCTCCATCGGCCGTCGGACCGTCGGCAGACATGGCCGGCCCACTTCCACTTTAGCGTGCTAATCTTGCGGGCAATGTCAGTGACTCTGGTTCTCTGGCGGATGACTTTATTACGAATTCTATCCACCAGAGAAACTCTAAGCATTGCCCGCTCCATGGCACGCTGAGCGACTTTGAATTTGTGGACCAGGCCTTTGGTGAGTGTCCACGTTTCGGCTCCGTATGTCATTACGGGTAGGACGCACTGATTAAAGACTTTCGTCTTAAGGCACTGAGGGATCGACGACTTGAAAATATGACGTAGCTTCCCGAATGCCGCCCAGCCGAACCGTTTTGTAACAAGAATGACGAGAATTTCCTGACCAAATAAAATAAATAAATAAATACACCCAACAGTCACGTACATAGTTCTGACCCCACACTAGTATACAAGTCCTGTGTCGTGGGTATCAAAAACTACGAGATACTTCGGTCTCACAAACACCCAGACCTCAAATATTTGTGGATCACACAAACATTTGGCCTAAAAATCGAACCTGGAACCTCTAAATCGTTCAAAAAAATTAGCTTACTAACATTCATAACTCTGAATAAAACCTGTTTCAACTGACAAAGTTTCATAGAACTACTGTTATTATAATGAATTGCTAAATTGCAAAATTCTTGGTATAGGACAGTGCCGAGAAATTAAATGCCATAACCTTTTATTTATCACATAGGCACTGAAATACCAGTGGCTATTTAATACAAAAATAAAGAATATAAATAATGTACTTATTTATACACAAAATAGAAATCGTCGACAAATACTGTCTAGACTTTTATGATACTCTATTTATTAAAAAGAAAATCGCTAATCGTGTTGCTAAGCGCAAAATGTGCAGACGGCTAACGAATTGGGCTATTTCTTTAAAACGTTCCTTGAAGTGTAGGTAAGTTTATGAAGTGTAAAACTGCCTAGAAAATCTTTGAAACCATACATATAATACATACTCACGCTTGTTTTCCTAAAGTGGTAGACTGAGTCCATGAATTACTGTGATAAAATTTGAGTTGTGGACGGGAGGTGTAGTGTACACGTAATATTAATAATAAATTGTAAGGTAAACGTGAAAATAAATCATAATATAAGCGCTGTTCCCCACTCAAACCGGTTCACTACTACCTCTGATATCGGAAACCAAGCTTTAGTAGTTTTATTTATACAAACCAAACCTGAAACATCTGGACATAACATAGATATTTTAAGCCCAAAACCATATATACATGGGTAAAAGACAAAATACCTAGCTTAAGTAAAATTTTGGGCAATATTAAGATAGAGTGAATTTAGTGCAAAACATTAGCTTGCAAAACGTCACACATCTCAACCCACCTTTTTACGGCTGCAGTTCATCGCCAATCTCCACCAGAGGTGCTTTTTTAACCATAAAACGCCGGTTAGCGAGGACGCTATGAAAAATCACAATGTATAATATATTTTTCATTCCACTCCAAACATTAGCAACTAAACTCCGAACGCCGCTTTACCCGTGGCGCCAGTTGGTCGAATAATATGTGAGCGTGGAAAATATTGTAAAGTGTAGAATGAACGGTTTTAGTAAACGCTTTCAATAACTGGATCTCCTCAGGTATTTCACACAAATTGGCGTTGACGGTTCGTGCGTGGAGTCACGATATTGGATGCGATGGTTTATTGCATTGAAAACTAATCACTAAGTGAAGGATGGCGTAATTTCGAATTAAAAAAAACTTCATTATCAAGATTTATTAAACGAATGGAGGATGATCCTGTAATTTCGAGATTTGGCTATTATAAAAGTAGAGTTTTAAAATATCAGTGTATATTTATAATACTCCAAAATTAAAGATATATGTCAGGTTATGGCAGGATGCATAAAGAACAGTACATACATACATAACCTCACGCCTATATTTCCCGAAGGGGTAGGCATAGGTTCATTTCTACATACATACATACATAAACTCACGCCTGTATTCCCCGAAGGGGTAGGCAGAGGTGCATTTCTGCACCCACATTTCGCCAAGTATGTATCAGTCCCACGTAATAGGGGGCGAGCCTATTGCCGTTTTTCGGGCACTTTTCCAGACTCCGTGCTGTTACTGAGAATTTTCTAATAGAAAAACCCAATAACACTTTGCCCGACCCGGGAATCGAACCCAGGACCTCTAGATCGCACGGCACATACTTGTACCGCGAGACCACGAGGCAATCAATAAAGAACAGTGCTATGTTTTATTGCAATGTTAGTAATGTTCAAATGAGACTCATAATTGATAAAACTGTTGCGAGAGTAACGAAAACAATGTTTAATTAGGCTGATTAAATATTACTGAGCTGAAATGAAGAGAAATATTTTCTTTTGCAATAATTATTACCACAGTTTTTACTTTTTGTTTTTGGAAAATAAATATACTTTTGATTTTCATTGGGTCGTATGTAGTTATTATTTCATGAAACCTTTTAAAATAAAATTCAAATTTTGACCTTTGTGGCTCCTGGCGTCCCTTTTTACCCCGCCTATGGGGCAAAAAGGGACAGATGAGGTCTAGAAAAACAGTAAAGAAACATATTTCTATAATGATGAATCAACTTAGAATTGAGCCTGTAGTGTACATTTAATATTAATAATAAATTGTAAGGTAAACTTGAAAATAAATTACAATATAAGCGCTGTTCCCCACTCAAACCGGTTCACTACTACGCCGGACATCGGCTGAGTGGACGGGCCAGACGCTATTGCATGTAAGCTTTAGTAGTTTTATTTATACGAACCAAGCCTGATAGATCAGGACACTATAGAGCCTAACGTAGTTCAATACTTGTTTTTTTGATTTGTGTTGTGTGTTCTGATGTTGTAGGTTTGGTTTTCACAGTATATTTACCAATAGTAATTGGACCTTTGTACCCCACCCTACCCTAGAGTGAAATAGCATCTCAGTGGAATCGAGTGACGATAGCTGACTCCATTACGTAACTGTGGAATAGAAAGAAGATTCTAATACAATGTGTAGGAGAACAAAAGTTGCTGACATAGCTCAAAGAATTAGCAAGCTGAAGTGTCAACGGGCAGGGTACATAGCTCGTAGAACTGACGGCCGGTGAGACAAAAAGGTTCTCGCGTGGAGGTCGCGTACCACGTACTACGGTACGAGGTGGACTGATGATATCACGAAGATTGCGGGAAGCCGCTGGATGCAGGCCGCTTCCGACAGAGCGCTTTGGAAGTCTTTGGAGGAGGCCTATATCCAGCAGTGGACGTCTTCCGGCCGATGAAGATGATGATGAATATAGTGTGTGTCATCATTTCTAAATTTTTGTGATTATATATATGTCGGGTTGGTCATTAGTACGGGACTTCAACTGACAGCGAAACGCAGTGTGCAGATAGCACGCTTCGACAGAGTCTAGCTCACTTCCGTGGGGAATCGAAGAGTGGGGGCGTCAAGCGATGTCGACGAGTGGGAGTGGCAGCTTGAACGTCGTCAATTCTCATCAAACCTCCGAGCGGACAACAAGTGCCTAGAAACTGTCTCACGTTTCGTTGTACTATAATTTGTCAAGTTTTATTGGAAATATAACCTCTAAATGTCTTAAAAGTTTTCACTCGGCCTATGTTTCCGACATATACAAAATGATGTCTTTGTAAGTCTTATCCCTTGTAGTCTTTATTCAGGCTCACACAAATATCACAATATTAAGTATAAGTGTCAATGTGTTTATAATGACCGTTATATACTACGTTATATACTTATCTTAGTTTTCAATCACCGTCTGTTATATTATGTTTAATTTTACATCTGTAATTAGCCTGTAAGCCTTCATAAAATAAAATGAAACAACAAATCTTCAGAATCGACTCGGGGCCTTTGAGTACAAATCCAGAGGTACTTTTACGTTTTCTGCTGCAAAATGATTTAATCCCCATCACCCTGCGGGGCTAAACGGTAATTTATTAATTGGCCTTCTGATTCTGTCGGGGCAAAAGGTTTTATTTCATTGCAAATGATTTATATTTTATAAGATTCTCCATTTACTGGTATTTAATGGTAAATTTGAGGTCAGGGTATTGCTCTTTTGAAGTTACACGTGCGTGGTTAATTATTCATGCTTAAACGAGGAAAGAAATATTATATGTTTTATTATGTAATACTCAAAAAGTACTGGACTGATTTTTGGTAGGGACGTATAAGGGACTTAAGGTAAGAATGTTATATATTTTTTTATCAGAATGCGTTTGGGCGTAGCTTGACTAGAAAGTCAGTCGTGTGGGTCGCGTAGCGAAAGTGTATCGAGTTCGATTCCTTGGGCAAGCTAAGTGCTCTTGATTTTTTTAAATCAAATGAAGAAAGGCTTGCCGCTCATGTGATTATTTCGCTATTAGGTTTTTTGATGAGGACATTCTCAGGAGAAGCTCGTGGTTTGGACACGTGTTAGGTATGGTAGGTGCGTGGTGTCTTGAACCTCGTTTCCATTTACCTATATACAGGGTGTATTCAGACCGTGATCGTAAACTAAGACAGGTAATAGCTAAGGTGATAACAAACCCTTAGGTATAAAATGTATGTGATTGTTAGGAAAGCGTCAATTTTTTATTTTTTGTCGGGATTTTCTTAAACGCCAAGGGGTTTGTTATCACCTTAGCTATCACCTGCCTTAGTTTCCAGTCACGGTCTGAATACATACAATATAATACATCCTCCTCCAAAAATTGGCAAGAGTTGGCGAATTACAGTCACAGACCTAAGTAATCCGGCATCGTCATCAGTGCGTGACACTACAACCTCCGCTCCCCCCCCCCCCCCCCAACATGGGCTTGATAATGGAGGAAAATATATACAACATATAGATACAAAATAAAACCACATATTAATTCGTAACGTATATTCCGATGTCATTTATTAGAAACAACACGTTGTATGTCTTACATTAAGTACATAGTTTGAGTTAATACGAAGATACGAAGGGACGAAGTATGAGTTTGATCGATTTAAAACGTGATGCTGTGGATATGAAAATAACTATAGATTCGTGAATAATTACTTATAGTTTAATGTTTTATAATCATTTTTTTTAAATAAATCCATGTTTAAAATTAGAATAATGTCATTAAAACATGAAGAGAAATAGAATAAAGCATACTATAAAACGATCAGAAAGAACTGAAATAAAAAAAATTACAATAACAATTTTAATAAGCATTTTTTTTACAGACATTATTTTTATTAGTGTATAAATAAATTAAAACTTTAATTCAATTGTAGTGAAAAAACTACATAAAGATAAAATAGCGAGAATTGTAATAAATAACTGAAAAATAAAAAGTTTATTTGTACAAACTAAATCATTAACAAAATACAAAAATATCAAACAACAATATACAGTTAATTAATTATTACATTGTTTAAAGGTCACGAAAAAATCTAACTTATTTTTTTAATTAAACAATACAAATAATATAGAAATGTAAGAAGAAACTTTGTTACTGTATGATGATATGATTTTATAATTAAATACAATAGAATTAGGAGGAAGAATGTATTTGATGAACGAACAGCGAAATCACAATAAGTTCTTAGTCAAATAGCTTGTTAAAATTGTTCGTTGGTTTAAATACACCAGTAGCATTACGAAGATACGTGAAAGAGTGTAATTGGTAAAATGTAGGGCCGTGGGTTCGATTCCTACTCCAAGACAAATGTTTATGTACATACATACATAACCCCACGCCTGTATTCCCCGAAGGGGTAGGCAGAGGTGCATTTCTGCACCCACATTTTGCCAAGTACGTATCAGTCCCACGTAATAGGCAGCGAGCCTATTGCCGTTTTCCGTGCACGATTCCAGACTCCGTGCCGCTACTGAGAATTTCCTAATGGAAAAACCCAATAACACTTTGCCCGACCCGGTAATTGAACCCAAGACCTGTATGCACGGCAAATACAAGTTTGTGTGTGTAACATAATATTACTAAATAAACAAATATATCCACTGTTTTTAATAGATCTAAAGAACTATAGTTTGTAGAACAGTTTGTGATTTCTTTTTATATATTTCTGTTCAAATTTCCCTTATAACGTTAACAGAAATTCTTAGTGCGATTTCGCTGTTTGTAGCTCAGCTAACTATACCGCGAAGACAAATCAGTACAATGCACTAGCCGATTCCATCGCTACATAAACAAAAAAAAATCGTTCTATAAACAGTCATCTATATTTATCTACATATATTTGATATTGCCAATAATCTCCCTGCTGGACACGAACCTCCTCTACAATCGAGATAATTTAGACATGACTCAAACATCATTATTATTATTTTTTTAATTCAAATGTAAATTAAGTATTTCAAACGTAGACAATAATTAATCGTATAATTAATATAAGTCGTGATGGCCTCGAGGTTTAGGCACGCGGTCGAGAATCTCGATGGTCGCGGGTTCAATCCCCAGGCACACACCTCTGACTTTTCGACGTTATGTGTGTATTCATAATGAATTATCACGTACTTTAACGGTGAAGGAAAACATCGTGATGAAACCTGCACACCTAAGAGTTCTTAGAAATTTCTTAGGTGTGTAGTCCGCCAACCCGCACTAGGCCAGCGTGGTGAACTAAGGCCTAAACCCTCTCAGTTGTAGAGGAGGCCCGTGCTCAGCAGTGGGACGTATATGGGCTGATGATGATGATGATGAGACAATAATTAAATTGTATTTTTGTTGGCAAAACTGTCAACCGTTTGGTTTGAAACAACAAATGGCTTTTTATCTTAAACACCTCTAATGAGTCAGAAACGTAATAAATATTTTAAACGATTTTTTTTCAGCAACAACCATCATATTAGTTAGCTATAATTACTTGCGAACACCAAATGTTTGTTTCTTTGTGGCTTCTCCTATCTTTAACGCTTAATTCAACACCATATGAGTATACTTCTCGTCAGAGCAACAACAAGCTGACTTGATAATATACATTTTTATTGGACATAGATTTTTCAGGATACTGAAATAGGTTTTCGAGTATTTTTTCTAAGACTCTTCACAAGCTAAGTAATAAATGTCATTGTGAGTTGTGATGATCGTACAAATAAAACTAAGAAACATAACATAACATAAACTCACGCATGCGTTCCCCGAAGGGGTAGGCAGAGGTGCATTTCTGCACCCACATTTCGCCAAGTATGTATCAGTCCCACGTAATAGGGGGCGAGCCTATTGCCGTTTTACGGGCACATTTCCAGACTCCGTGCTGCTACTGAGAATTTCCTGATGGAAAAACCCAATAACATTTTGCCCGACCCGGGAATCGAACCCAGGACCTCGAGATCGCACGGCACATACTTGTACCGCGAGACCACGAGGCAGTTTTAGAGGCAAATTAAAAAAGTGCGAAATTAAGGGTTAAACAGATTAGATTTAGATATCTAATAAGTCAACTAATACTCTTTGCTCTATTTTACTTTATTATTAAAGACTCTTATAAAAGAATAAAAAGTTGTAACTTATATTAAATAATACTGATTTGTGCGGTATAGTTAGCTTATATTAAGCAAATTACAAGGCTTAGGTAAAACATAATCTAGAAATGGTAATGAGTGATTTTTACATTTAATTATCTATCTAAAATTCCATCATTATATACATTAATTATTTACATCATACATTCTAAAAAACACGTATTAGATATATAAAAAAAACGAATTAAATAAATTTATGATTTTGCTTCCTTTGCAGACACTTGTATGCCTTTTTTATATTAAAATTATAATTGAACAAAAGTAGCTAAGTGTTGTTTTTAACGTCCATAACATACCCCAGAAAATTCATTTCTTAAACTGACATTTTGGTGGTAAATATAGAGTGACCCAAGTAGTGTCACCTGTCTCGTAATGGTTATACAATTACTGTCGACAACATTTTACCGGCCTATTTGCAACCGATAATACACAGGCTGGACCCAAAACGACACACTATCAACGTGATCCCTACCACCAAAAGACTAGTACACCTGACCGCCCTCCCCTATTCAAAAATAAGACTTTTTTAAGCATATATCCAGCGACCTTCTATGAATTTCAATCGAATATTTTGTGTTATGATGTGTCGTCCCGCATACCCGACAGCCCCGTGGCGCAGTTGGCTAGATACCAGCTTGCGAAACGAGAGGCCGCGAGTTCAATCCCCGCACCGAGACAAATGTTTGTGTGATCTACAAATATTTGTTTCGGGTCTGGGTGTTTGTAGGACCAAAAAGTCACTCGTAGTTACCCACAACACAGGAGTTGTATCCTAGTCTGGGGTCAGAACTATGTATGTGACTGTTAGGGGTGTATTTATTTATAAACTGTGACCCGCAAATGTAATTTTACGAATTAAAAAAATGCTTATTATGATCTATATCGGACTTAAATTATCTATGTATATTAAATTAAATTGGCTCTTCTGTTAATATTTTGAACTTAAAACTTTAGGATTTCACTGTATGACTTGTTCATCCCAATATTAAATAAAAAAGAAAGGAGTATTATACTAAACAATAGGAGGATCTGGTGTAGGAAAAAAGCAAATATCAACATTTATCACGTAATAACAGGGCTTACCAAAAAATATACCATTTATCCATATGACGTCAATATATGGCACTCGTCCAAAGCAACAATTTATTGATCTAAACTCCAGCAGTGGCAGAGGCAAACGAACTTATTTGGAATTGCGCCAAACATCTAAACAGTTTTAGTATTCTTAAAA
Organism: Hemaris fuciformis; assembly: GCA_907164795.1. NCBI lineage: Eukaryota > Metazoa > Arthropoda > Insecta > Lepidoptera > Sphingidae > Hemaris > Hemaris fuciformis. Next base: position 8,083,505 of record OU015454.1, read on the forward strand.
GTTCTTGATTGTCGATCTATTTAGTTGACAGAGCGGCAAATGTTAGATTCGGTGCTTGAAAATATTTTATTTATTCATCATCAGTCTATACACGTTCCACTAATGGACACGAGCCTCCTCTACAACTGAGAGGGTTTAGGCCTTAGTCCACCACGCTGGCCTAGCGCAGGTTGGCAGACTACACATCTAAAAAAATCCTAAGAAGTTTTTAGGTGAGCAGGTTTCCTCACGATGTTTCCCTTCACCGTTAAAGTACGTGATAGTTCATAGTGAATACACATATAACTTCGAAAAGTCAGAGGTGTATGCCTAGGCTTTCAACCTGCGACCGCCGAGATTCTCGACTGCGTGGTGAAACTTCGAGGCCATTATTACTTTTTTTTACAATTTTACTGACAATCCAATTGTACAGAAAAATAAATAGCTATAAGCTGATTGAGAAAATTTTGAGTCTATTTATATTCCCCAAAGACCATGACTTTCTTAGTCATAATCATTCCAATGCATTCTTTGCCATCTCCATTCCCGCACATATATCCCAGAACCACCTCTGACTTACCTATCGAATTTGAAAGTTTATTTAAAATAAACTTTCAAATTCGATAGGCCTTTTAAACGTGAAGAGACACACACACATTTTCAACTCATTTTATTTTTCACACTACCTCCCCAAGAATCGAGCCCAGGACCTCCCGATCTCACCAAGGAGAGACTTGAATACAAATTATACGCGTCGTGTAGTATTCTAAGATAGTAGTGATCAATTTTCAGTTTCTAAATTGAATGTGCATATTTATTGAATTCTCAGACACTTTCGCAGTCTTGGCACAAAGAGCAGTGGCTAACCTAATTAAGAAATTCTTTTGAAATAGAGCTGCGGTAATAAACTGTCAAGATTCTTTTACTTAAATTAATAAGAGATAAAAAATTACTACATCAAACTATACTAATACTAATTTATTATTGCGAAAGTGACTCTCTCTCTGTCTGTCTGTAGCACATTCACGCCTCATCTAATGGACCGATTTAAATGATTTTTAGTACATACATACATAAACTCACGCCCGTATTCCCCGAAGAGGTAGGCAGAGGTGCATTTCTGCACCCACATTTCGCCAGGTATGAATCAGTCCCACGTAATAGGGAGCCAGCCTATTGCCTTTTTCGGGCACATTCCCAGACTCCGTGCTGTTACTGAGAATTTCCTAATGGAAAAACCCAATAACACTTTGCCCGACACGGGAATCGAACCCAGGAACTCTAGATCGCACGGCACATACTTGTACCGCGAGACCACGAGGCACATGATTTTTTGTATGCTGATAGATAGGACCTTGATAAAGGACTTAGGGTACTTTATATCCCGAAATACTGTAGTGTTTGCGTGGAATAAGCACGGAATTAAAAATTACGCCTGAGAGGACCTGTACACTATATCTAGTATTAAATAAATTTCAAAACAGAACCAGAGATAAGAATATTTACGCGGCATTAAAACTCAGATTACAATAACTAAAAGGTCCGAACAACAAGGTCGGTAATTTAAAAGTTGCAAAATATTTCGCATAATATTCGGGTCACGCACCGTGTCGCCATATCTATAATATATTTCACCTTAAATGTATTCTAAAGTATCAAAATTTACGATTGTTGGAAAGCAAATTTACAGCCCGCGGGCTCCTCGCGAAAGACCGTAAAGCAGCTTTTATGTGTTTAACTGACTTTTAATATTTCTGTAACAATTTCAACAGAAGTTTTTGTGATTTCATTCGTTCATAACATTTTGAAAAAGATTATCTTATTATTCAGCACAAAAAGATGATTAGTGACAATTCCCAGGACCTCTAGATCGCACATACTTGTGCCGCGAGACCACGTTACCGGGTCGGGCAAAGTGTTATTGGGTTTTTCCATTAGAAAATTCTCAGTAGCAGCACGCAGTCTGGAAATGTGCCCAAAAAACGGCAATAGGCTCGGCCCCTATTACGTGAGACTGATACATACCTTGCGAAATGTGGGTGCAGAAATGCACCTCTGCCTACCCCTTCAGGGAATATAGGCGTGAGGTTATGTATGTATGTAATATCACATAATAGAGTGTGAGCCTTTTGCCATGTATATATGTATGTATGACAATTTCGAAGAAGTTATGCTTGGGTATGCAAGACTGCTAGATCATTTTAATTAGATGAAGGACTATCGGCTTTGATTTTTGATTAATCAGATTTGATTCATGGTCAATTGGCAAAAAAATCATGGTTGGGTCCACGAACGGGCAAGTAGGTATAGGTGAAAATAAAATCTAATAATATTGTTGGAATGAGGCCGCTCCTAGGGGTTCGCTCGATAGTGGTAGGCTTATTAATTTGAACTATTTTTTACAGCCCCGTGGCGCAGTTGGCTAGCCAACTAGAAACACCAGTTTGTGGTACAAGAGGCCGCGGGTTCAATCCCCGCATCGAAACAAATGTTTGTGTAATTCCAATAAAACTGATATAATATTTGTATAATATTGTAAAAGTGTGTAATGATGCATAAAAGAAACAATTGGGAACAAAAACTTTATTGACTGACAAGCGAGAAGATCTCTTCACCGTTGTTTTCAACTAAAACAAAGCTACGCCGCATTTCAAAAACTTAAAAAACAAACTTTCCGCAAAACTTGGCGAAGGAAACAGCACAAACAATTGACTTTATACAGCACGAGTTTTTTTAACTTTAAACGTGGAATTATGTCCAGAACTTAGTCCTTAATGCGTTTAGCTTTCATCATCAGCCCAAGGTCAGTTTTTCCTTTTTATTTCCTTTATAGTTGGATATGAAGTTATTATTTTCTTTATCTTTTATTTCCTTTTGCGATGTCTGCTCCACATTTGTTAGGATGTCAGGTACATAATATTTGATGCAATTTTCTTATATTTTATTTTTACTACATCGTCTCAGTTAATTTCTCGGACTGACCAGAAGAGATGACGTAACCCGGAGAGCAAGGAAAAACCGAAGAACTAGTGGCTGAGAATGGGTGACGATCGACCGCAGCACGCCCAGCGACCCCAAGGGTCCCTTTGAGTCGCCTTTTACGACAGGCAAGGGATACCGTGGTGGGATTCTAAGGCCCCCTTGCCACAGGGCAGAAGTGGGAAAAGACCTGTGCAAACTTTGCGCTATCCTTTGCCAAGAAACAACAGAGGGTAGGCCTAAATTGTATCTCTTGGCGTCGGACAGGACTCACTATGGCTGGTTGAGCCGTGAAAAGTAAGGAAGATTTATTCTAGTGCGAGTTAAAAACAATATCTCAATAATGACTGTCGTTTTGCGGCGATTGATCGATGGTAGCTGGTTCGATTTACAGGTTAGACAAAGTGTTATTGTTTTTTTTTTATTAGGAAATACTAGGTAATAGCATGGAGTAAGGAAATTGATTTGAACACAAACCGCAAGAATCTCGCCCCCTATCAAGTAGAAATAGAATAAAAAACACTACTAAAAACACCACATGTATGTACCTAAGACGTACACCCAACAGTCACATACATAGTTCTGATCCCACACTAAGATACAAGTCTTTTGTCGTGGGTATCAGAAACTACGAGAGACTTTTCGGTCTCACATACACCCAGACCCGAAACAAATATTTGTGTATCACACAAACATTTGTGTCGGTGCGGGGATCGAACCCGCGGCCTCTCGTTTCGCAACCTGGTGTCTAGCCAACTGCGCCACGGGGCTGTCATATGTCATATATTTCCATATGTAAACCTATTAAAAAAAACAATTTACACAAGCGCCGAGAAACACAATAAATAAATAAAACAAAAACACATCACGCTTTAATAATTTTACCAAAACTAAGTGCAAAAATATTTTATATTAGAATTTCAACAAAGATTTTCATATCTTGCGAGCCATGTATGAAACCGATACCACGTGATGTCATAAAACGCCCAGCGTGTTCCACACGACCGTAAAACAGTCGTAAAAGCAACCGGTTGTTAGGGGTTCAACGTATGTATGGAAGTGGCTCATTCAACGACGCCTTGGTTAGTTAATAGCATATTTAAAGGGTGCCTAATGATTCGAAGATGATAAAACGTTGTGACGACTTTGTGGTTTCAGAGCTGATGCGAAGTAAATAAGTTTATCTTTAAAAAAACGGGTGGCACTCCGGGAGTGCCGGCAGAAGTGAAATCTTCATAATTACCGTTTTGCATTTTTGAATACGTTGGAATGATTGGGGAATAATTTCACACGAATTGCTTTATTTATCAGTTTAAAAGTACACGGTGAAATACAATGTTTATTGCGCTGTGGTACACAAACATGACAATTTATATTACATAAGGCGTCTTACGCATTTTCGATCAGGGTCACGTAATCTGACGCGAGTTCAACATTTTTTACCCATCCTAAAAAGAGTGCACAGCGCCTTTAAAGAAGTTTTCACTTCAAAAATTCTTACTGATTATGTATTTTTGTTACCACTAGCTTTATTTTCCGTAGTGATACAATAACATTCCGTACATAGACATAATTCATATATTAATAAAGGTCGCTGGATACAAGCCGTTCTCAAAAGTTCCTTCTCCCTACTAACAACAACACACTCCGTACTTGATATTGAAAAAAATATTGAACATTAACTGTCATAAATTAACCTTGAATTCTAACTCCCAGTCCTTAACAGTAATTTCGTCAACGTCACAATATCTAAGGATTATAGTGCTTACAATTCTATTAATATTATTGAAGGCGCGACGTCGCGCCTAGCAACTGTCAGCTGACGAACAGAATAGTGGCAGTGAGCAATGGATGCGAGAATGATGACGCACTGCCTCGTTGCATAGCCAGAGGGTTTTCACCTGCGAACAAGGGATTATAAATTAATTTATAGAAAATACATATTTAAAGAAAGAAAGAAAGAAAAATTTTATTTGTTTACAAACATACAGAACAAAAGTAAATAAAAAAAAAATATAATAGACTTAACCACTTAAAACTATATTTGTAACAAAAAGGCACCAACTCAGCAATATGCTGGCAATACAGCCAACGCTGGTCTTCCGTTGGGCCGTTGTTTTTAAAAGGAATGATGTCACGTTGTATTATTCCTTGTAGGAATAAATAAAATTAAATAAAACATTTTATACAATAAAAAATTTAGAATCTAGGTAAAAAGAATAAAGTATTTATAAATAAATCTGCTTATAAAATTATGGAAAAATTACCTGTAACTTTGAGACACTACAGAGGCCAATAACAACTGGCAACACTTTAAAACCCATCCGACAAATTGGCGTCTGCCTAATGTCTATGTCTATTTACATACCCTCACGTCTGTATTCCCCGAAGGTAGGCAGAGGTGGATTTCTAAACCCACATTTCATTTCACATCTTGACAGCCCCGTGGCGCAGTTGGCTAGACACGCTTGCGAAATGATGTTTGTGTGATCCACAAATATTTGTTTCAGGTCTGGGTGTTTGTGAGACCGAAAAGTCTCTCGTAGTTTCTGATACGCACGACACAAGACTCGTAGGCTTAATGTGGAGTCAGAACTATGTATGTGGCTGTTGGGTGTATTTATGTTTTATTAATTATTATTATTTCGCCATGTATCAGTCCCACGTAATAGGGGCCGAGCCTATTGCGGTTTTTCGTGCACATTTTCAAACTCAGTGCTGCTACTGCGGAATATCCTATTGGAAAAACCCAATAACACTTTGCCCGACCCAAAGCTGGGGACCTCTAAATCGCACGGCATATACTGATGCCGCGAGACCACGAGGCAGACAGACATACATATTTTTACAGAAAAGTACAAACTGCCTGGTGCTCTTGTCTCTCAAAACACACAATTTACTATGAAAACACTCACTTAAAACTAAAATTTCGGACATATTTTATTGTTATTTTTATTTTTATCCACTGCTTCTTTGTCTCACGGCACACAAGTATCTGGTGCGATCTATGTAGTTATTTCGTTTCTTGTCAGGCAGTGTTATTGGGCTTTTCTAAAGGAAATTTTTCAGTAGCAGCACGGAGTCTTGAAATTTGACCGGAATAAGGCAATTCACTCGTCCCCTACTACATGGAGTTTAAAAACGCAGTTGACGAAACGTGGGTGCAGAAATGCACCTCTGTCTATCCCTTATGTGGTACAGGCCTGAGTGGTATATATGTAAAAAGTACATTTTAATAACCGGTTTCCTTAGTTCAGTTGACTTAATCAAAAATGTTCACAGGTTGAATACGTAACGCAGTACACTCATTTAGATCACTGTTATGAATTATTCGCCGAATCTACAACTAGAGTATCGCCATTCAGTTATACATATATGAATATTTTACCTACTAATAAATTAGGCCTGTAGCAACCTCATTCATCGAATGAAAGGGTATTGAGAGGGTTCACGAGGGATTGATGTGAAGTAGTAGCAGTGGCGGCACTTCCATAGAAGCCTAAAAGCCCAACTTGCATCATCATCATCATCATCATCAGCCCATATACGTCCCATTGCTGGGCACGGGCCTCCTCTACCATTGAGAGGGTTTAGGCCTTAGTCCACCACGCTGGCCTAGTGCGGGTTGGCGGACTACACACCTAAGAAATTCCTAAGAACTCTTAGGTGTGCAGGTTTCATCACGATGTTTTCCTTCACCGTTAAAGTACGTGATAATTCATTGGAATACACACATAACTTCGAAAAGTTAGAGGTGTGCGCCTGGGGTTTGAACCCGCGACCGTCGAGATTCTCGACCGCATGCCCAAACCTCAAGGCCATCACGACTTGCACTTGCATCACAAAATTCCAAAAAAGAATCCTTAAGCTTTAAATCTTAATTTAACAAAAGCAATTTGACATATAAATGAGAATATCCTGACCCCACATTAATTTATAACTAGACATTACACAATTAACGTGTAACGCTTTTGGGCTTCTATGGAAGTACCGCCACTGGTATTAGCATTCTACTTCATCATCATCATCATCAGCCCATATACGTCCCACTGCTGGGCACGGGCCTCCTCTACCATTGAGAGGGTTTAGGCCTTAGTCCACCACGCTGGCCTAGTGCGGGTTGGCGGACTACACACCTAAGAAATTCCTAAGAACTCTTAGGTGTGCAGGTTTCATCACGATGTTTTCCTTCACCGTTAGAGTACGTGATTATTCATTGTGAATACACACATAACTTCGAAAAGTCAGAGGTGTGTGCCTGGGGTTTGAACCCGCGACCGTCGAGATTCTCGACCGCGTGCCTAAGCCTCGAGGCCATCACGACTTCAGCATTCTACTACCATTAGGGATTTAGGGAATAGCCCGAAAAATTTGACGTATCTTTTCGGTATGCAATGTAGATAAGTAAGAGTAAAATTGAAATTATTCTGAGACGTAACAAAACCTTCGCAATCAAATTTAGTTATTAAGTATTCGTGTCGGATTTCGCATTAAGTAATATCCAGTGTTATTTCAAATGGAAATCGAATAAAGGACGAGGCGCAAATTTCAAATTTTCCTTGTTATTTTCTTGAATATTCTGCGATTGATTACGCGTGATCATGGCATGGATGATTAAGCAGTGATGGCCTCGAGGTTTAGGCGCGCGGTCGAGAATTTCGGCGGTCGCAGGTTCAAACCCCAGGCACACACCTCTGACTTTTCGAAGTTATGTGTGACACAATGAATCATCACTTGCTTTAACGGTGAAGGAAAACATCGTGATAAAACCTGCATACCTAAAAGTTCTTAGGAATTTCTTAGGTGTGTAGTCCGCCAACCCGCACTAGGCCAGCGTGGTGGACTAAGGCCTAAACCCTTTCAGTTGTAGAGGAGGCCCGTGCCCAGCAGTGGGACGTATATGGGCTGATGATGATGATCATGGCTCGCAATGATCTTTTGTACTGTTGCATATACATTTCCTTAAATGTCAATTTATATTGGCATCAATTTCCAAGGCGTTTGAGAACTTGAAGATTATAACGTCGAAGTCTATAACGCTGATCCAGTGCAAGTTGGTACATTAGATAACTGACGAAGTTTTTCGTAATTTTCAAAGAAGCAGACTTACTTATTCTTAAACATATTAAAAATTCATCTAAATCCCAGGTACATACCTAACCTTAGCTTTGTACATGTAAGCGCACTTGCCATGAAATACTTAAATATAGAATCAAAAAAACACGACGTATACTTAAGAAGTCTATACTTATGAAACCCACACTAGACCAGCTTAATAGACTAAATTCTCTACTGGAGGGCTGGATGGACAGTGACCAATCGACGGGTCTTCTCACAAAACAATTTAGGCCAAAACCCCATAACTCCCACTAGACTTCACTCCCACCATTCATCCCTACCATCTGGATGAATGGCGTTCCTCAACAGTGCGGTTCAAACGGTGTTTCCTTCCTCGCACATCTTTGTGGAATCAGCTTGTCTCGGCGGTATTTCCAAATAGATACGACTTAGGGGCCTTCAAGAGAGAGCATTTATTTCCCACAAAGACCGGCAACACACCGATGATTCCTCTGGTATTATGGGTGTTCTTGGGCGTTGTTGACCACTTAACATCAGGCTCCCTTGCTCGTTTGCGTCCTTTTTATATAAAAAAAAACTTGCTTGGTAGGTCAAGGTCAAGGATACTGTTACTCACCCCTCAACACATGCACGGAGACAGCGGACGCGGCGACGTCAGTTAGCGAACACGTGTAGTTACCGGAGTCGTTTCTATTGGCATTCGCTATGTACAGTCGAGACAGCGCCCCGTTCGCAGTCGTCTCCGTCTTCACACTGTTGACAAATGCAATACGAGTATTAGACCGAGAGTGGCAAGGTAAATAAGTTCTTAATTCTAAAGTAGTTGGGGTTATTTTGAAATATACATTTCGAGGCGTGATGGCCTCGACGATAATAAGTTTGTGATAGAAGTGTCGTAATGTACCTAAATATAAGTGGAGTGTGCCTGAAGAAGTGGCGACAGGATAAAACGGGTCTCGGTGGATCAAATTAAACTGGCTGGTGTTGCCGGATAAACACAGGATATGAGGTTTTATAATTTACTAGCTTTAACCCGCGACTCCTTCCGCGTTGCCTACAGGGTTGGGTTCAGAAAGAAAATAAGTTGTAGTCTATTTTACTTCACAGAGTTCCATTTATGTCCATACCAAAATCATTCAAATCGGTCAAATTGTTTTGGGATGAAAGCGTAACAGACATATAAAGTTATTCTCGCATTAAGAAAATATACCCATTCCCTTGGGAACACAATTTTTTTCCGAGATAAAAAGTATCCTATGTTACTTCGGTGGGTCCTATCTATACCCATACCAAAAATTATTCAAATCAGTTCAGTAGTTTCGGAGCCTTTTTTTTTTTTTTTTTTTTTTTTTTTTTTTTTTTTTTATCGAGGGGAAAGCTGCTTATGGCTCTACCTCCCACCACCCCTGGGGGGAAGGGGGGCGGGAAGCGTATGTCGGGGTCACCGGCCTTCCAGCCCGGCGCGTGGCAAAGTAGTTTCGGAGCCTATTCAATGCAAATAAACAAACCAAACAAACAGTCCTTATAATATTAGTATAGATAAATAATGAACCCAACGGTCATTTAATATGTACATAATCCTGTTGCCACGTAATGAGACGCGTAACGAGAATTAGAACCATCGAACTACTATTCAGTTTCAAAAATCCCGAAAAAAATGTTTGATAATATCACAAACTTTAGTCTTAGTGCAGGGGACGAATCCCCAGCTTCTCGATTTATAGCCTGATATCTCCTATACCACAAAGTCAGTCAAACCTTATGAAACATGTCTTACGAGTAGTGCCAAGTCAAAAAAAACAACTGCCAAACGACTCAATCAAAGTGCAAGGGTTAATAAAGGCGAATAAAAAAGGTCATATATTTTTATCCCTAAGCATTGAGAATGGAATATGACCAGCCCGAGATTTATAGGTTATAAACCGCAAGAACAGGCGTAAAAACAGGAAGCAAACAAGTATTACGCACGCATGTCTTGACAGTAAAACCATGTATTGACAAACATTCTTTATGTCTCCATTCTGCGCCGTTCCGTTTTAGGTGGAACTGGCCGAATACATCCATATAGTAAAAGTCAAATAAAAAAAAACGTCAAAAATTAAGATCTAGGTAGCTGCCAGGAATACGTATAAGAAAAAAAAATCTCGCCAATTTTTTTTTTTTAATTGGCACGACGAAGTAGCAACAGTGTAACTGATAGAAGGCACGATGTTGGCCGAAATGAGATTACCTACTTCTCGTCACTCAACACTAAAACAGGTCTGTTGATATGTTTCTGACTACGCTAAACACACTGACAGATGAAGAATTCTAACACAAATAAATCAAAGCAGAATTTTGAGTCAAATTGAAATGTCCTAGGAATTACCTAGGACTTGGAAGGCCAACGTAGCACCGTAAAGTTGTACAAATACATTTCTTTACACCCTTCATAGGTCACCCAAAATTCGACTTGTGATTTTTGTTAAAGGCTAGATTATAAATAAATAAACAAATATACCCAACAGTTACATGCATAATTCTGATCCCACTAAGATAAATCGTGGGTATCAGAAACTCCGAGAGACTTTTGGTCTCACAAACACCCAGACCCGGAACAAATATTTGTGGATCACACAAACATTTGTCTCGGTGCGGAGATCAAACCTCCCGTTTCTCAAACTGGTGTCTAGCCAACTGCGCCACAGGGCTGTCAAGATTAGACAACAGCTTACTTAAATTCAAAGCTGATTAACCCTATAATCAGTTTAAAGGCTTACAAATAATTGCCGAAACGTGACCATACAAATACACCAATGTCCATCCTTTCGGAAAGACATATGTCAGTAGACATATATCTATGTATAGAATTAAGCATGTATATAAATAACGACCCGCGTAGAAGCCACGAGAACACCCAACTAATCTATTACGTCAACAGGATACGGACACTTGATAAAGGAATAGTTTTCAAAGTTGTCCGAATTTTGGACCCTTCGAGATCGAGATTTATTGCGCGATGGAACGCTGAGACCCTTTGTCCCACAGACTAAGGTTCCTTTCGTCAGCGCGGTCTGAATTCTGTATTAATTAAAAGTAGTAATGGTCTCGAAGTTTAGGCGCGCGGTCAAGAATATCGACAGTCGCGGGTCAAACCCCGGCACCCACCTCTGACTTTTACAAGTTATGTGTGTATTTACAATGAATTATAACGTAGTTTAACGTTGAAGGAAATCATCGTGAGTAGATCTGCACACCTAAAAGTTTTTAAGAATTTCTTAGCTATGTAGTCCGCTAACACGCACTGGGCCAGCGTAGTGGACTAAGGCCTAAACCCTCTCAGTTATATGGAGGCCATGGCCAGTAGTGGAACGTATATGGGCTGATGATGATGATGATGATCGGTTGCTTAGTGGTTGTGTGATGGTCTTGATGATTACGTGGCTTCGATTCCCAGGTAAATGAGATTATTTTTAGAGATACTGCGTGGGTTTTGTAAGGGAATTGTAACATTCAAATATACAATACTTTCTTAACGTAAAAGAAATTTACCGAAGTTACTACAGATGCAGTTTTTTTTTATTTCTTATTTATTTATTTGAAATACGAATTAATTTATAAGTACACCTATTACCACATAACCTCAATTTGAAAATAGTAATCTTTTTTCAAATTCAATTTAAGAACATCAGATTACGCCTAATACGAGTATTGCTCAACTGCATAGGCAACGGTAACTTTTCTAAGAATAACTTTATTTTCACGCATTTAATCAAAATGAATGGACTTTTCAAATTTGTATTTAATTAGCACCAAGATAATAATAGTAATTTTAAGTTAATTTGCGAGGGTGAATTTCGGATAGCTCTGTGAATTATTGACTTAATATAAGGTGCCTTAATTAGGTAGAGCAATGATTTAAGTAAATTAATTAAGAAAACTTTTATACACTGCTCCTTTATTAATTAGCTGGGTTATATATTATACGTTGGATTGTCTAGAATTTTATGCGTCGTCAAAACTCGAAGGTCACGGGTTCAAATCCCAGGCACACACTTCGGAATTTTCGAAGATATGTGTGTATACATATTGAATTAACGCATTCTTTAACGGCGAAGAAAAACTTCGTTAGGAAAGCTTAGAACTTAAAAGTTCTTCAGAATTTCTCTGGTAGATAGTCTGCCAACCCATACTATGCCAGCGTGGTGGACTTATGCCTAAACCTACCCAGCTTTAGAGCAGTGGCGGTACTTCCATAGAAGCCCAAAAGCCCAGTTTGCCTTACAAAATTCCGAAAAATAATCTTTAAGCTGTAAGTCTTTATTTACAAAATTAATTTGGCATATATTATAACACGTTTCGAAGCGCCAATAGTTTAAAAAAACTTAATGCACTAAGCACCTGTAAAAGTCTATTTGAATAAAGGTGATTTTGACTTTGACTTTGACTATAAATGAAAATATCCTGACCTCATAAAAAACAATTATTAACTAGACATTACAACTAAACCGCCACTGCTTTAGAGAAGGCCCGTTCCCAGCAGTGGGACGTAAATGGTCTGATAGGAGTTACACCAATATGTCTTCATTGGGACGTCACTTTAAATCTTGCAATTTATACGCAGCATTGTGATTAATAAAATACGTTTACAAAATTGAATATTCGAATTTTTATTTGCATTCAATTTGTCTGCATTTTGCAAATTCTAATATCAATATTTTAGGTTCGTTACTGATTTGTATACAGAACGCGATTCTTAGAAATGAAGGTGATTTTGATGACAATTTAGAAATTACATGGGTCAAACAGTATATTTGAGTAAGATTGAAGCTTTTCAAAATGAATTTCGACTTTTAATTTAGGTATTTTTTAGATATAATTAAAGTTGAAATGCTGTATTTTAATAAGTTTTTCAATGTCGAGTACAATAGACTTTATTTATGTTTTACTAAAAATAGAACCAATATAAAATAATACTAAAATAGACTCGGATTTTTAAGTTAAATATGAATATTTAAATTATCTAAATATGAATATTGTGAAGTCAGGACTATGACTATGTGCGTGACTATTGAGTCGATTATTAAATCAATATAATTCAATGATATTCATCATCATCAGCCTTATATACGACTCACTGCGGGGCACAGGCCTCCTCTGCAACTGAGAGGTTTTGGGCCTTAGTACACCACGCTGGCCTAGTGCGGGTTGTCGGACTACACACCTGAGAAATTCCTAAGAACTTTCTAGGTGAGCAGGTTTCCTCACGATGTTTTCCTTCACCGGTAAAGTAAGTGATAATTCATTATGAATACATAACTTCGAAAAGTCAGAGGTGTGTGCCTAGGTCTAATGTAGGTAGGTCTCCTGTGGAGGCAAGGATCCTGTGGAGGAGCGAGCTTGTTTGCCCGTTATATCTACCGACTCACGTCACTCCGATATGCAACTAAATGTGGTATAGGACTTGTGAGCGCTGTGTTATAATTTGCTAAGCGTAGTCTGGTTAACTTTTTAACAGCATAGTTAGGTATTTTTTTAAACATTATTGATTAAGCTTGTTTTATATTGTTTCGATGTAATATATACCCCTTCGTACATGTTCAATTTTATGCCGTAGTTAATTCGCGGATAATGTAATTTAAGTTTTTTTTTGTATTGGATTTTCATTTTGATTGTGTATTTTTTTATAAAACAAAGTTTTTTGAACTGAAAACTTCTTAAGCGGCGCTGTGCACTTTTGTTGGGGTGGGTAAAAATGTTGAACTCGTGTCAGATCACGTGATGCTGATCGAAAATGCGTAACACGCATTATGTAATATAAATCGTAATGTTTGTAGCGATAGCGCAATAAATATTGTATTTTACCACGTCAATCATAGTACTTTATACTAATAAATAAAGCAATTCGTGCGAAATTATTCCCAACAAAAAAGCACAACGTTAATGTTGAAGTCTTCACTTCTGCCGACACTCCTCGAGTGCCACCCATTGTTTTTTATAAAAAAAATATGTATGTGCGTCATTATTTAATGTTTTTCTTATTAATGTACATGTGTTATAAATGTATGGGTGATTGGCATCCAATATTTTAGTTTCTTCATAAATTATATGGGCAGATTGTAACTGTAATTGGAGATCAAGTATCATCATCATCATCATCAGCCCATATACGTCCCGCACTGGGCACGGGCCTCCTCTACAACTGAGAGGGTTTAGGCCTTAGTCCACCACGCTGGCCTAGTGCGGGTTGGCGGACTACACACCTAAGAAATGCCTACGAACTTTTCTGTGTGCAGGTTTCATCACGATGTTTTCCTTCACCGTTAAAGCAAGTGATAATTCTTTGTGAATACACACATAACTTCGAAAAGTCAGAGGTGTGTGCCTGGGGTTTGAACCTGTGACCGTCGAAATTCTCGACTACGCGCCTAAACCTCGAGGTCATCACTGCTTCAATCAAGATACAAACGTGAAAAATAACGTAAATTGTACCTCACTCCGCCCCGCTTGGTGTCGTAGTTCAACATCCGACTGCCGTGCTTCCAGTTGACCTGGTTGGCTGGCTGCGGCACCTCGCTGACCACACAGCGTAGCTCTATAATGGACCCTTCTTTGTAGAACTTGTCCTGAAGGGGGCGCCCTCGCTCGTCCACAATTTCCACTTTTGGCACTGTTGGAAAAAAATGTTAAATTAGTCAAATAATTTATTGAAATTGGTCTTTGGTCAAAAGTCTGTTGGCAAGATAAATATTGGCAGCAAATTTGAAATCCGCTCTGTCCTTTTGATTTTATTGTGTATTAACGGTAAATCATCATTAAATATATAAATAAATAATAAAATAAATAAATAAATACACCCAACAGTCACATACATAGTTCTGACCCCACACTAAGATACAAGTCCTGTGTCGTGGGTATCAGAGACTACGAGAGACTTTTCGGTCTCACAAACACCCAGACCCGAAACAAATATTTGTGGATCACACAAACATTTGTCCCGGTGCGGGGATCGAACCCGCGGCCACTCGTTTCGCAAGCTGGTGTCTAGCCATCTGCGCCACGGGGCTGTCAAATAAAGGTAGAACTGAACAGTGTCGTCGACTAACACCTCTCAGGTGTAGAAGAGGCCCATTTATGTCGTCATATATGAGCTGAAAGATATCAAAGAATAATAAAATTGAGTAATATTAAGATTAGATTAGACATAAGATTGAGTAATAATGGGTAGAGCGACGGTGTAAGTAGGCTACATTATAGGATAAACAGCTCAGCCAATGTACTATCAATGGTTTATAGAAAAATAAAGTAGAATAAAAACTTTTTTGCCGAATTTTCGCATATCTTACAAGTCGAAATAACTTCAGAAGTATTCATTCTATTTGAAGAATTGGTAATTTTTACACAGGCATATTTTATCGTAAAATGTCTTTTATAGTATACCCAAAAATAAAATATCAGATATAATTATTTAGAAAACAGCCAATGGTCCAGATTCTTATTACAAATCGTTTGAAATAGAATCAAAATTGTCTAGCTTGAAACAGAGCAACGAAAACATAAAGAATATTAACTAAATTTAACAAATTCAGTACAAATTTAAACGCTTCCTTACGCTTCGTTTGAAGACATTACGGAATCTATGTACCGTGAATTAAGTACCTACGGAATCCCTTAGAACATTTCCAGGAAGGAATTCCTCTTCCAAACTCAATAAGCCGATTTGTATAAAAACAAAGAAACGGTCCCTTTGAATTTGATTCAATAAGTTAATTATTTTGACACTCCGAGACCTATCAATAACACCACTCGAAAATATTGTTGAATATTTTTTTCTTTTTCGATATTAAATTGAATGATATTTCATATTGGATAAATTATTCGGTGTACCATGAATATGACATGTGAAATTCGACGTTGAAAAATCTGACACCTTTTGAAGATTGCAAAAAATATTATTAGCGGCGTCATAATAACAGCTGCTCCGTGGTTTCGCTGCACAAGTGTGCCGTACTGTCTAGAGGTTCCAAATTTGATGCCCTGGCAGTGTCATATGGATTTTCCATTGGGAAACGTTCGATAGCGTTACAGAGTATTTCCAAAGTATGCGGTATTTCTTATTTCCAGATACCCAAAAAAGGGAAAAGGCTAAATAACATAACCTCACGCCCGTATCCAGCGAAAGGGTAGGCAGAGGTGCATTTCTGCACCCACATTTCGCCAGGTATGTATCAGTCCCACGTAATAGGGGGCGAGCCTATTGCCGTTTTTCGGGCACATTTGCCCGACCCGGGAATCGAACCCTGGACCTTTAGATCGCACGGCACATACTTGAACACGAGGCAGTTTGTTTTGTTTGTTTTGATATGACAGTCTTAAAATCATTGTTTCGTTCTGTATGTGTAATTTTTGGAGAGATAATGTGTTGTCTTAAAATTTGCAACTTTGAGTCCTACAAGTGAGAAAAGGGTCAATATTGCGCCTGTTGTCACTCGTCATTGATTTTCATTCCCGATGTAAAAAGATGTTAGTATAAAAAAATTACCATCCCGCGTTACCACCCGCACTATTCAACGTTAAAGAACGTGAAAATTATTAATACACATATAGCTTCAAGAAGTCAGAGGTGTGTGCCTGGGGTTTGAACCCGCGACCACCGATATTCTCAACCGCACGCCTAAACCTCGAGGCCATCACTACTTTACACACTTGACTATATAGTAGATGGCATTCTATTAGAGAAATAATTTTCAAAATCGTATCTCAAGAGGAATTAAGCAACTTTTCTATAAAAATAACAATTATCTTGACTTTTTGACCATCTTCAACAGTCTTTGTCATAATTTAACCATTTTAGAAATCATACACTTCGATTCTCTCCTTTGGTCACCATATAATCTCGAAAACTACATTAAAATTCGTTTGACAGTTTTTGAGTTTATCTCGAAGGGACAGATGTGAAAAGCAATTAAATTTTATTATTTGTGGTGAAATGTAACAAAAATGACAGCCTTCGTGTTGTAGCTATTATTAACCGGCTGACTTCACGCTTTTGCATAATTTTAAATTAACGTTAAATAAATGGCTAGTTGGCTTCGTGACATTAATTGGCGTGAGTGATAGAGAGGTCTGGAAATTTGTCCATAAAACAACAGAGTTGGTGAAACGTGGGAGTAGGAAGACACCCACCTACCTACCCATTTAATACCTGTTTGAAGACATAGACTTGGTAATTATGGAGGGTAGATGTAAGGAGAGTCATCTCATATGGTAGAAAATCGAAAAAAGCGTCTAGCTGTAAGCTGTAAACAACAGTTCAAAAACCTTCGAGAATGGCGCTGGTGTAGACAAAGGGTATGGTAGGAATTTAATATTATTGTCGACTAAAGTAGTTACTTATTGAAAATGTGTAGTACAAAATAATGTAGTAAATATAACCTTAAAGAGTTATTATGAGAAAACACGTGTAGCTAGAGTGATTTTATATCCTGAACTGTGAATAGTACGTTTATTTATTTCCGCTTCCTTTAAAATTTACCCTGATACTAATGTGGCGCCACCCTAATTTAATACATTTTGACGGACACTTTTGTACACAGATGATACATTACCTCTACCCTCCATAGTGGTAATACAAATAAACACAAATTACATAAAATATAAAATAATCGAGTAATCTTTCACGACACGCTACGTTAATCGGCTTCGTAACCGCAGAAATATGTACCGTAGAAACACGGCTACGTCGTAGCAAATAATACCGTAGCACATCCGAGCGTAGCGCGTGGTACCGCCACGATATATTGTTGGTTATTTTTCTCGTAAAATAAATATTAAAGCCTTAAAGCTTCTTCATATATATAAGGCTGTACTGACGCGTCTGCAAGGCGCCCAAATCTAATGAACGTATGTGATGGAAAATGGATTGCTCCTTTTATTATTTTTGTCTATTTTTCTTGATGGATTAACCTTTGTAGAGTAATATTTATGATACAGTAAATAACATATTAGTGTTATTATCTATCTTATATGTATCGACTGAATGAAATAAAGGAGACATGGTAAATAAGTGACATTAACACGTTGAACGCCAGACTAAAAACCATTTATAGCCCAGTGGAACGCGGCGGACACCTTGTGACCGCCAATACATCGGATCCAGGGGGCCGTGTCCGCATGCCCTCGATCACACAGAAGCTTCTAGGCGGCCCACGGACAGTGTTTCGACTCTTTTTATTAAGGCAAGTGACCCGCGCGGCCCCACAGTACAGCTTGGCCAATTGGCGCAAAATAATGAAAATAATGGTACATCGCTATTTCCTTGGACAATTCTTCATATATTGTTACGGCCCCGGGGGAAAGTATGCTGTCAGACATATGGTATCCGTCATGGCGTTCAACGTGTTAAGATTCGGTCGTTCAATAGTAATTTCCGTAGGACGTCATTTATTATGGGTGTTTATGTAAAAAAAAATATTCATCATTTTATTTTCTTGATCAGTCGTAATGGAAAATCTACATTAGGATCGGTTTTAGCGTTAAAAGTAACGATTAATTTAAAAACTATATTTGTTATAAATTGAGAGATACTTTAGTATATAATAGCAAGATGAAGATGAAGATATGGCAATGCATAGCAAAATAAGCGAGAGGCCTATACCCAACAATGGCACAAATGCTCTAAATAAAATTTTATTAACTAACTATATAAACGTACTTTAACTATGAAGAAAAACATCGTGACGAAACATGCACACCTAAAAATTCTTACGTATTTCTTAGGTGTGTAGTTAGCCTATTGCCGTTTTTCGGGCACAATTCATGACGCCGTGCTGTTACCGAGAAATTTCCAAACGAAAAAACCAAATAACACATTGCCCGACCCAGAATTCAAACCCGGGACCTCGTGGTTGTACAGCACATATTTGTACCGTGAGACCACGAGGCAGTAGGCATTTTTTATATATATACAAGTATATTAACGTCTCATCAATCTTTGTATTTCTAATTACGATCAAGCCGGCATGGTGATGGCCTCGAGGTTTAGGCACGCGGTCGAGAATCTCGACGGTCGCGGGTTCAAACCCCAGGCACACACCTCTGACTTTTCGAAGTTATATATGTATTCACATTGAATTATCACGTACTTTAACGGTGAAGGAAAACATCGTGATAAAACCTGCACACCTAAAAGTTCTTAGGAATTTCTTGGGTGTTTAGTCCACCAACCCGCACTAGTCCAGCGTGGTGGACTAAGGAATAAACCCTCTCAGTTGTAGAGGAGGCCCGTGCCCAGCAGTGGGATGTATATGGGCTGATGATGACGGCGTGGCATAATTATGTTGACTGATGGTCAGTCGTATCTTACCAATTGATATTTTAGACGACAATATACTTATCATCAGATATTAATGCGTTTCTTCACAATTATTATAGCAAAACTATCTATAAATAAATTAAAAATACTAACCTAGAGCTGAAAAACCATTGACCTCAATAAAAGCGTCATGTTTCAAGCCAAACATTAGTTTTTCCAACGACATAGATTGTCTCGATTGCCGATTACGATTTATACGCTGTTTGTTTAGTGTCGAATGATGTGGGTCGTGATGACACGACTGGATCGCTTTGAACTAGAATTTTATCGAGCGTAAATTGTTTAAAAAGTAGTGATGACCTCGAGGTTTAGGCGCGCGGTTGGGAATCTCGGCGGTCGCAGGTTCAAACCCCAGGCACATACCTCTGACTTTTCGAAGTGATGTGTGTATTCACAACGAAACATCACTTACTTTACGGTGAAGGAAAACATCGTGAGAAAACCTGCACACTTTAAAGTTCTTAGGAATTTCTTAGGTGCGTAGTTCGCCAACCTGCACTAGGCCTGCGTAGTGGACTAAGACCTAAACCCTCTCAGTTGTAGAGGAGGCCCGTGCCTAGCAGTGGGCCGTATGAGGGCTAATGATGTGGATAAACTGTTTAAAAATCTGTTTAAAAAGTGTATTAACTTTTGATTATTATTCTTTTTTTTTTACATTATAAAATGTTATCTTCCTGGTTAAAATTGTATTTAGCACAAAGTATTATATTTTATTATCAACATAAATAGGTGTTTATGTAGGATAATTGATTGGTCTCCGTAAAATTACGTATACACAAACACCATAAATACTCCCAATGTATTTTTCCAATACAATGTTCCCTTTTAAAAATAAAAATATACCTAAAATATACCTAACAGTAACACAAAAAAATTCTAGCCCCACGTCAACAATAAATAAATACTCCCAACAGTTACATACATAGTTCTGACCCAACACTAGGATACAAGTCCTGTGTCGTCAGTATCAGAAACTATGAGTGACTTTTTTCGATTTTTCAAACACCCACACCCGAAACAAATATTTGTGCATCACACAAACATTTGTCTCAGTGCGGGTATCGAACCCACAGCCTCTCGTTTCGCAAGCTGGTATCTAGTCAACTCCACTACGCGGCTTTTAATCGTATTTATCAACTTTTATTCAACTAAAGTTCCTATAAAGTTTTTCAACACTCCGAAACACATGTCTGTGTTTCATCTAATAAGATATATAATTTGATGACAACTCAAGTCCCAGAGAAAATAAGAAATGATTTTTTTCCTCTCAAGACGTTTTAGTGCAAGCGTTCCTCCATGGATAATCCCTTACTCGTGTCCAATTACGCCTCGGCGTCGGTACAAGAACTAGATCAGAGGCTGTCAACATTTTAAGATTTTTTTCTTCGTGAAACCAGTTGATACCGTGCCAAATAACTACATCTTCGCTCTTCTGAATCCTGTCTCTCCGTTTTAAACTACGATAAGTGGTTCTACTTTTGGCATATCTTGTTTTCATTTTAAAAAATATAGGTTAGTTCATGAATTTTTTGACGTCAATGTACGTGCTACAAAATTAAGTTAAGAAATTTGGGGCTCGTGTCTCGTACACTATATGTCTAAATTTTAAAATAGTGAAAATGGAGAAAGTAAAATTACTTCGTGGCATGATTTCGACATAATATTCATTTAGATATAATTTTTGTATAGAGAAGGAACATGCTAAAATCAGCCTATACTACACTGTTAATACTATATACTATACATATAGGTATATCGGACATCAAACATTAGCTTTGCCATTCAATTTCATTTAGTCAATCATGGTGAAAGGATGACCGTGCCGGCATTTTTTGGCCGGTTTGTCGCGGTCGGTCCTTTGATCGCCATGATTGATAGTCCCTCAAACTTCTTCACAATAAGGTGAAGAGGTATTCGGCCGGCATGATTGTGTCGACCAACGGGAGACAATCATCTCTCGCTGGTCGGCACTTTTTCTGTACTCCATTGCGCTTACCATCAGGTGCAATGGGGTCACTTTGCCGTGCCAAAAAAAAAAAAAAAAAAAAAAAAAAAAAAGTCAATGAAAATATTCAATGTTTCAAAAAATCTCACAAAAATTTTACAATGCCCCAATGCCGAGAATAAATATAGGCGACGTTAAGCATATCACTTAGGCACTTATATCAGTTTATTTAGCATTTGAACTTTCTTGAATTCACCAGAAAAATGCAAATAAACTTTTCCTATACAAACTGTTTCTAACAAGATTAAACACGGTTGAGAACCTCTGGCCAGAAATTTAGGTCGTTAAGACCCGA
This sequence comes from Hemaris fuciformis, assembly GCA_907164795.1. Lineage (NCBI taxonomy): Eukaryota > Metazoa > Arthropoda > Insecta > Lepidoptera > Sphingidae > Hemaris > Hemaris fuciformis. Next base: position 8,105,195 of record OU015454.1, read on the forward strand.
GTACATCTGTAGTGCTTTTGCAATTTATGACTTCTGCTCACGCCGCTATGTCATGTGCCTGCGTCGTGAGAGCCAGAGGGTAGTAAACTACAGGGCGTCTCGTTAAATTAACGCGTCTTGTTTGCTTTTTAAAGACTTGTATATAAGTACTAATAAGTAAATACATAGACATACATATATACATACATAAACTCACGCTTGTATTCCCCGAAGGGGTAGGCAGAGTTGCATTTCTGCACCCATATTTCGCCAGGTAACAATATGTATCAGACCCGCGTAATAGAGGGCGAGCCTATTATCGTTTTTCGGGCACATTTCCATACTCCGTGCTGTTACTGAGAATTTCGTAATGGAAAAACCCAATAACACTTTACCGACCCGGGAATCGAACCCAGGACCTCTAGGTCGCACTGCACATACTTGTACCGCGAGACCACGAGGGACTAATAAGTAGGTAGGGTAGTACGTGGTCATATAAGTAGTGCGTGGTCATATAATTTATCAGCACATTATCTTTATAGAAGCTCGATGAATTAATTCTAATATAAACACCAAAACTTATTACGAATTTAGAATGACCGCCTCTGTGGCATTCTTATATACATAACATGTACCTATATTAAGATTATAATTACTCTTTTTTTTTCTATTCACATCATGCCGTCCTCTTTATTTTTCCTCTTCTATTATCCATCCAAAGGTTGTCTGTAAGAAATTGCCTAGAGCAATAAGACCGCTACTTTTACTCTTAATTAGGTTTTAGTCTCCATTTAATTATTTGTAATGAACATATATTGTACAAGAAAGAGAAAATAAATAACATGGCTTGGGAGTTCTAGGTTTCGATTGCAAAGTCCAATAATGAATTATTAGATTTTCCATTAGCAAATCTCTCGACAGGAGCTCGTAATTTTGATCATATTTGAAAACTTATGTTATAACATATAACTTAAATTCATTTTATATATGAAAAACAATTGTGTTGCATACCATGAAAAAATGCTCAGAATTTATTCCACGCCGATGACGTCACAAGCAAGCGCATTGAATATTTCTATCAGTGAGCTAAAGCAACTCGGCTTGCCAACTCAATTAGCTTCAATTTATGTTGCCATCATGAAGATCTAAACTTCGAAAGCAAGAAAGGAGGTTAGAGTTGGTAGTTCATAGTTGTATTGAAACATGAGTGGGAAACTCTTTAATTTAAACTTTCGTTATACACGAAAGCTTTTAAGGTAACCTTTAAGTATAGAACAAAATTGATTCATTTATTGGCTCAATTATACCCACGAATAAACAACAATTTATTTAGATATCTAAATATTCATAACCTATTTTATGTATACATACGTCCCACTGCACGGATTTCCTGTGAAACTGAGTGGGGTTAAGCCTTAAGCCACCACCCTGGTTTAGATCGGGTTGGTGGATTTAACACCTACGAAATTTTCTCGTGGCGTTTTATAAATGCGGATTTTATCACCATGTTTTCCTTTTATTACCGTTTAAGTACGTGATAATTAATTATTACACCACATAACAGTTGAATAAGACTAGAAAGGAAATGTCAGCATGCCGAGCGTGCCGAACCTACGATTAAAATACTATATATTTGAAACGAGGCAGTCACCACCACGACTGCCTCGTGGTCTCGCGGCACAAGTATGCGCCGTGCGAACTAGAGGTCCTGGGTTCGATTCCTTGGTCGGGCAAAGTGTTATTGGGTTTTTCATTTAGGAAATTCTCAGTAGCAGCACGGAGTCTGGAATTGTGCCCGAAAAACGGCAATAGGCTCGCCCCCTATTACGTGGGACTGATACAAAACCTGGCGAAATGTGGGTGCAGAAATGCACCTCTGCCTACCCTTTCGGGGAATACGTAGTATTTAGTATGTAGTATGTTTGAAACGGCCGCTTCTTTGTAATTAGCGTGTAATACCAAGACTTTTGTAAATATGTGACAACCAATAGCAGCCCTTCATTTTTGTTTAAAATTTTTATCATTGGTCGAGAGTAATCGTAGTAGGATTAATAGGTGAGAGACAACACTCATCTCCATAAAATACTTTCTTTTTCCCTTCTAATCTTATTCAGCTGTTCTGTGGATTACAGACATAATTTCGGAAAGTCACTTGCGACCATTTTGGTTCTAATTTGTCGCATTTAATTCTCTAGGCCCTCATGAATTACTAATAGTTTTTTCGTTAGCAAAACTTTTAAATAATAAAATACATAATAATAATGTTTCTATTTTATTTTTTTAACGATATTTTTATTTTATTTTAGCTTTGTGGGTGTCTTTTAGTTTAATCTGTACACTTCGACTACCTTTCATTTTTCTTGCTACATCTCCATCCTTGGTTGCCTGTAAGAGATCGCCTTTGTGCGATAAGGCCGCCTATTGTACTTTTCTACTCTACTGTACTCCTTGGTTTTAATGATGTGTGTACAATGAAGTATTAAATAAATAAAAATAATAAAATATACAGACACTTTCTGGTGATTAATTCATCTTCTCCCAAATAATCGTGAGTGCATCTTCATAAAAATGCGCATGAATAAAATTGCAATGCATGAGACAGGCGTCATCTTAACTCGAGTAGATGCGACATGGCAGTATTTTTCTCCATAACGCAAGCTATAAATCATGAGCCAGTGTGCGATTTTATAAAGATTAAATTCCAACGTGAATTTTCTAGACGAAAATATCTTAAATTCTTTAGCTTCGCGTCGTAACTCATAAGGAGTAAATTTTATATAGAATGGGGTAAATTTGAAGTACAACGGGGAAATTTACAAATATATTTTTTCATAAATTCTAAACTATTTCAGCTCATATACGTCCCACTGCTGGGCATTGATGCTGTCTCCTTCCCTTGCGTCCCAAATTCCATCTTCCAAACAATTTTATAGCCCCAATCCTTATAGCTTATAAACGTCCCATTGCTAAGCTTAACAAACTAATTTATTTTCATTATTACATTTATTTTCAAAAGACCAAAAAATTCTTCATAGCCAGTCACAAGATCTTTCTGCAATTTCACCTAAATTTGGCATTCAAAGGCAAATCAGCGGTAAGGGGCAGTCGCAACGGTAGTTAACTACACGAAATAACGTTTAGCATTTGTATAACAGAGTTGGGCCACTTTGGACGTCCAAATTGGGCAGCGGCTTCTTAGGAATTCCCACAACGGGTGCACCAACCATTCCGTATCGAATTAAGTCTTGGAGAAATGGGACTAAGGCAGATCGTTCAGTCTCCCGAAGGAATTGCATTGCCATAGGATGGGGTATGAAAGTTCTGATGACAGTTGAATGAAGTAAAGTTTAATATACAATAATATTATACATGTCGGAGCAGGTGAGGCTTCAAAGTGTCTTTATGATGTGTGACGTCACATTGCCGACGTCACTACTGTTGTTTTATGGTGATAACTCATACTTTGAGTTTTCTTTAGTAAACTTTTACAATTACTGACGAGGCAGATAGCCCTGTATCGTTATAAATAGCAGTGACATCGTTATTACTGGAGGATCCATTTTGAGAAGTAATTTTAACAACCAACATCAATCAAAGTTCCTTTTTATTTCCCAGTACATAGTATGTTTGTTGTAAATGGAATATGAAGTGTGCAATAAAAATGCATGTTATTTTTGATTGGAAGATTTCATGCAACCAAAAACAGCACAATATATAAACACAATATAGTATATATTCATGTGTAAATGTACATGTATACATTCATGTCATATAAAATAGGCTCTATTTTGTATAAAAATCGCGTGGTTACTGCTTAAAATACAACACCGTCCGTTCGTGACTGCGGCACATTCGCGACTGCCTGCATGCCACCGCATGCCGCGATTGAGGCGCGTAGGTATAACTCGCGTTTCGCCCGTTTGTATGAAGTTAAACTACTGTATGATAGTATTACCGTGACATTGACGTTAAAATATTCCGTCAAAAAATGATCACTCACTCACGATATTTTCCTTCACTGTTAAAATATTTGTGAATTCATTGTGAATACACACAACTTCGGATAGTCAGAGTTGTGTGCTTGGGGTTTGAACCTGCGACCACCGAGATACACTCGATCACGTGCCTAAACCTCGACGCCAACACGATTTATATACAATAACTGAATAATTTTATTCCCTATTCATATTGAAAAAAAAAAAAACTTTTATTAGTGTTAATCGCCAGTTGACACAAATTTGCTGGCTCGTTCGTACCGCACACATAACTAGCTCGCTATACAGATTTTACTCCATATATGTATAATGTGGTATCAATTTAGCTGCATGAGATAATCCAAACACCAGAGATAAATTTATTTCTCCATCAAACCTAATATGAGCTTCTAATCCTAGATAAGCTTGGCCTTCCAAAATTCACTCGCCAAATTTCCCATCTCATATACAAAAACTTGAAGTCACGTAGTCACTGTACGAGCCAGACGCAACAATCCTGGTATCTCGGGGAGCTGGCCATAATTCCCAGTTTCATTTCCATGCTATAGTACTTTAAAGCTTTGTTAGCCGAGAGCAGTTTACATCGTAACATACATAAGGAGGTCCACAACTCAGCAACATAATATAAAGCAGTAACATAACTCAGCGGTTTATTGCGCTACCTGCTTCCAGTGGAGATAATTGGAAAACTGAGCCACTTCGAGGAAATGCAGAGTTAATTTTATTAGATGAGTTCTATGAGCTAAGTTGTGATGATATCGAGTGTTACACGCGGTTAAAATTACAAACTTCCATACTTTTAATTTTTTATATATATTCACGTTGAATTATATCACTAACTTAAAAAATTCTAAGGAAAAAAAACATCGTGAGGAAACCTTCACGCCTAAAAATTCTAAGGAATTTACTCACTTTTCACATTCACTAACACGAAGACAACGATCATTTATCCTAACAAATCTATTGCTGCCTGTATTTGCTCCCTCGGCAAAAAATGAGTGTTATAATAAACATTCATTTATATCGCAAGCAGACATATAGATTTATGCCCATTTCCAACAATCAATCTTTTGGCTCAATCTAGTTTCAGACGATGACGTCAATGTTAGGCTCGAATCACCCCACCATCAGTTACAATACAGAGTTTAGGCAATAAAACCCAAACGTAACGTAATCCGAGAGAAAACAAATCGACAGTCCGAAAGAAAAACTTAAATTGGTTTCCATCGAAACCGACCTTTAGGAAACTTTGCGTGTACCAAGAAGCGGCCGCTCAACTAATATTTATTCTTCGGGGAACGCGAAACTGTAATAGTGAAAAGGTTCGCCATAATCGTTTGGCTCGTTATATAGTTTGTTTATTTTGGTGGCCGATCGCTGCAATTGGGGCTTTTGATACCACAAGTTGACGCTAGCTGGAACGAGCAAACGCAGTGTTTATTTAGTGCCAGATAGACTAGCTATCGCTAAAAGACACAACTACGCTTATTCAATTGCTCTTTTACAGTGGTCTTAAAAGATAAAACTTTTTAAAAAGGAGGCTACGAATTGATTAAACTCTTCTGACGTTAAATAGTGAAGATAAGGCTGCTTCGTTTCATTGAAATGATTGAATTAGATTCCGATAATTTTACTATGCTAGTTAAACAGTCCGTTTTGCTCTGTTAACCTTTGACGTTAGAAGCGAGAAAAAAATACTTAGTTTAAATCAATATTAGTAAAGTCTATACAAATTACTTCCAAGTGGCTACTTTGCCAGTGACATTTGATATTGCTCTTTAAATAGGCATTACAGTAAGGCAAAATCAGCCACTGCTGGGCACGGGCCTCCTCTACAACTGAGAGGGTTATATAGTCGTAGAAGTCGTGATAGCCTCGAGGTTTAGGCACGCGGTCGAGACTTTCGGCGGTTGCGGGTTCAACCCCAGGCACACAACTCTAACTTTTCGAAGTTGTGTATTCACAATGAATTATCACGTACTTTAACGGTGAAGGAAAACATCGTGATGAAACCTGCACACCTAAAAGTTCTTAGGAATTTCTTAGGTGTGTAGTCCGCCAACCCGCACTAAGCCAGCGTGGTGGACTAAGGCCTAAACCCGTCCCGATACTTGATAATAAAAAATACTCTTAATAATTTTTCAAGTATAAAAAACTCACCAACAACAGTAAGGTGCACCCGTCTCACAAGAGGGGGGTGAGTTGAGATCTGGCACTCGTAGTATCCCTCGTCTCTTTCGCTCACGTACTGGATGAGAAGACGCCAGTCGTTGGGATGCTCGAAAGCTAGAGAATATCTTGAATCCGCTGAGTATGTATGACGGCCGAAGGATAGGAGGTGGAGCTCTTCTCCGCGGCGCCGGACCCAGGATATCTGGAAGGTTAGGTACTTGTAGCACGTCGCGATAACAGTCATGCAGTGGCTAATCGTCGAAGACCTTAGTCTAATACATCTAATAAAAGTCTCCTTATTTTGGTGCTGGGTTTTGGGTATTTCGAACAAGTCCTCTAGAAGATAAGAGAAGTATTGCGTGGCACTCGCTGAACGATTTTGAAAGCAAAGACAGTAGACACTCTATATAGATAGTACTGCACTAGGATTTTCCAGTCAAACGTTATTGGTACTATACTGCACTCGTCAGGATCTTCTCGCCTCGCATCGTGGGTGCCCACCCACAACAGGGGTGCCCGAACCAAGCTAGTGAAGGTGAGAACGGACACAGGCCACGGTGCCGCCGCCTCTCTCGGGGACACTTGCATTGAGGACACGCTGCCCCCTTCAATGCACCCAGTGGCCCCAAGGGTCCCCTTTGAGTCGCCTTTTACGACAGACAGAGGATACCATGGTAGGATTCTAACGCCCCCTTGCCACAGGGCAGGTGGCTACTATACCTAGCCTACTCGTCACTATATCATGATTTAAAAAAAATATCGTGGAGCGGGAGACAAATTAATCAGTTTTGTTAGAAGTAGACGCGTCGTCTTCGAAGAGCGGAACTAAAAGGAATATTCTCAAAATGTAGACATTCATATTTTGTTCTTTCGATCTTACCGTCTTCTCCCCCAAGTCGTGGACGCGGCAGTGCAAGTGGACGCGGGAGCCGAGCTGAGCTGTCACATTGTTAGTAGACGCGTCGTCTTCGAAGAACGGCAGCGGTTCCGTAGTGGTGGTGGAAACGTCCTCCTCGGTCTCATCGTACGCCTCCGTAAACACCTCGTGCCAGAACGGCCCGCTGATTACCTTCTTGTCACCGGTTTTGAAATCTGGGGGGAAAGGTAGCTTGAGAATAGTAGGTTGCTGTGAATTTTTATATTTAACTGGACTGCGGTGTTTTGGTCTGGGAGCGATATTATAAGGGGCATTATAAGAAAATAGCGATCCCCATATTTAAATATTCATCATCATCATCATCAGTCCAAATACATCCCACTGCTGGGCACGGGCCTCCTCTACAACTGAGAGGGTTTAGGCCTTAGTTCACCACGCTGGCCGAGTTCGGGTTGGCGGACTACACACCTAAGCAATTCCTAATTAAATATTAAATTTGATGAATTGACCCACAAAAGTATACCGCGTTTACCAAATTTGCGAAAAAATATTTATCCAAAAATGCCAAGTTTCGGGAATATACTACACTAATAAATACGAAAACAGATAAAAAATGAGATGCCAAAGTAACGCACACAGAAGGATAAAAAGCAAAAGAAATTAAAACACGTCAAAGAATTTATAAATTACCATGCAAAAAACAATTCAACGGACGAATTCCTAGAACCTGTAATATAAATACAAAAGTCGCCCGCGAAATTTCATAAAGAAATGCCTCAGGATCAACCTTGTAACCCAAACGTAAGATTTCGCCAAACACGAGTACCTATATTAAAAATATTTGTAAGCCTTACATAAAATCTCATTAGTACCCGCAGGACAGCTCGGGGCTGTTCTAAGAAATTGCCATTTAAAATGGAAACATCAGACAACTCGAACGGGACGAATTATTTTGCTCTTATTTTTGTTTTTGTTATTTCACTTTCGCCTTTAATGGCTGTTTTGTTCGCCTTTGAGTATTATTGGTGTCATTTTCGTATAAGGATGAATTTGGCTAATTAATGTCAAAATTATTTAATACTAGCTGACCCGGCAAACTTCGTTCCGCCTAACAGTCGATTCTTTAATTATTTTTATTTTATTTTGCCTAAGTTACTCCTTATTACATCAGCTATCTGCCAGTGAAAGTCCCGTTAAAATTGGTCTACCCATTTCAGAGATTAGCCGTAACAAACAGACAGACAGACAAAAATTGTAAAAAACTTTATTTTGGTAATGTACCGTGTATACATCCATATCCATTTATTAAAAAGCGGTTATTTCAATATTACAAACAGACACTCCAATTTTATTTATTTGTATAGAATATAGAATAGATTTAGTGTTTTAAAATAACAGTTCGCGATTTCATTTCTTTGTCGTACCATGATGTTGACGAGTGTGACAACATGTGCCCTTTAAACGAACCGTAAGAAGTATCTCAGCAGGCCGGGATAAAGTTATCGATTGACGAGGTATGGCGGATTCTGACGTCACTTGGTACTAGGACAACATGATGCTTGCCATCAGGGACGGTATTGTCAGTAACTAGGACATAAAAGAGATAACGGGCATTATATAAGAAAAATGATAATTTCGTTTCAAATATGCGATGCATAATATTTTCTTCACCAAATAAAAAAAATATGAATTTTTTAGTTTTACTAGTTTTTAGTAATTCTTAGTTAGACTGTCTTGTGGTCTCGCTGTACAAGTACGTGTTGTGCGAACTAGAGGTTCCGGATTTGATTCCCTGGTCGAGCAATGTGTTGTTAGGTTCTTCTATTAGGAAATTCCTCGTAGCAACACGGAGTCTGTAATTGTGCCCGAAAAACGGCAATAAGCTCGCCCCCTTTTACGTGGGACTGATAAATGCCTATCGTAATGTAGGGCAGATGTACACATTATATTATGCTTATTCCTTTGGGGAATACAGTCGTGAAGCTAAGTCTGTATGTTCTTAGTTTCCTCCACGTCGATGCCTGAACCAAGTGAACCGGAATATTTCATTACTTAAACTACAAAAAGACGGTATGTGAAACTAACCTGGAATCTGGGGAGCAATCACGCATAGCGTCCTAGTCAGCAGCGAGCAGAAGACCAAAAGACCGGCCGGTGTCATCTTGTCAGCCCCGCGACTCGGGAGCCATAGATTTCAGCTGGCCAGGTCCCGTTGCACCTGTCAAAAACAATGCGATTAGTGTCTACCTACATGTAAAAGTTTCATTTTTCTTCTTAGATATCTTTTGAGTAGATACCTATATTGATTTTTGTTTTTTCATTTACTTGTATCTTTTATAAGTAAAATTGTACCTAACTGTTTATTCGTATATCATCGTCACCTATAAATAAAACAGCAATTACTTCTAAGATTTACTACGAGTATGACATACATACATACATAACCTCACGCCTATAATCCCCGAAGGGGTAGGCAGAGGTGCATTTCTGCACCCACATTTCGCCAAGTATTTATCAGTCCCACATAATAGGGGGCGAGCCTATTGCCGTTTTTCGGGCACAATTCGAGGCTCCGTGCTGTTACCGGGAACTTCCTAATAGAAAAACCCAATAACACTCTGCCCGACCCGGGAATCGAACCCAGGACTTCTAGATCGCACGGCACATACTTGGACCGCGAGACCACGAGGCAGTCGAGGTAGTACGAGTATGAATGTTGTAAAAATATATTACCATATTATTATATTTTATGTTGGCAATCCTAAAATAAATAAATAAATATATCGGGCCAGATACGTTTCACTGATGGTTACGGGCCTCCTCTGCAATTGAGTGGGGTTATACCTTCCACCACGCTGTTCTCGTACATCCCTAAAATAATTTGTGTCAAGAACTATTTAGATGTCACACAATCATTCCTTTACCTTTATTTCAGTGGTTTTTTTTTTCATTAATATAACAGGAAGGGTGCTTAAAATACTAAGATCCAGTTACAACAAAAGTCTCGCCCCATATCACGTGGGACTTCACACAGTCGGCGAAACCTCTAAGTAATTAAGGCACAAATGTAAATAAACGTAAATTGTACATCAAACTGCTCACTGCTCACTTCAACAGTGCAAGTTTCCATCGAACAAATATAATAATCTTAGTTGAGCACTAGAAGTCTGAACTATGCCCAAGACCGCATTCAGCCGCAAATAGGGCGAGCGAATACCGCCGAAATCAAATTAAACACTACGAAAACTTCCGAACACGGCCGATGTTCAAATAGTTCGCTCGCCACAATGCGCGATACGGTTCTTCATGGGAACTTATAATTGCTTTCGCTTTAGTTTCTGGACGTTGTGTCGGTTCATTTGTTTTGTTGCGATGTAAAAATAACACTTACGAGCTCGGGTACGCTCGAGCCCAATTTTATAAAAAAATCTAGCCCGTTTAAGTTTGCCATTCGTCTGAATCATCATCATCATCAGCCCATATATGTACGTCCCACTGCTGGGCACGGGCCTCCTCTACAACTGAGATAGTTTAGGCCTTAGTCCACCACGCTGGCCTAGTACGAGTTGGTGGACTACACACCTAAGAATAAGAAAGGTTCTTAGTAATTACTAAGAACTTTTAGGTGTGCAGGTTTCATCACGATGTTTTCCTTCACCGCTAAAGTACGTGATAATTCATTGGTGTATGCCTGGGGTTTGAACCCGCGACCGTTGAAATTCTCGACCGCGGGCCTAAACGTCGAGCCCATCACGACTTCGTCTGAATATTTTGCCCTATATAATTCCTTTATTTCACACCCCCACTCCAAAAAACAATACTAGTGTGAGACTTTTTAAGATTGAAGAAATTATATAAATGCATGACAAAATTTACTTGTGGAGGAGGCTCGAGAATGTAAATGCATGTTGAAAAATCTCAATTAATGCAGACAGCCAAATGGAAATTCAGATGGAGAAAGCACAGTTATAAACGTCATTAACAAGAGCCAAATTCTGTTACGATTCACGAAAAATTCTTAGCATTTCACCAACAAAAGCGAAATGTATTCGAAATTACTCGAGATATGAATTTTCCAGCCGAGTCCGCGTTCGTTAAGCACAAAAACACAACCAAACAAGAACCTACGTCATTACATCCGCATATAAAACGCGGTTGGGTCTGTTTGTTCGAAATATTTCCTTACTGAAAAATGCTTTTGCCCGAACAGTATATTCTAGTCGTAATGAGTTGGTGTCGGTTGTGTTATGCCGACAAAAAAACTCCTGAAATAGCTTTGCTTGTTATGTATTGTAACCGAGTATTATTCCGACAGAAATTTAAAAAAATACATACATACATAAACTCACGCCCGTATTCCCGAAGGGGTAGGCAGAGGTGCATTTCTGCACCCACATTTCGCCAGGTAATCTGTCCCACGTAATAGGGGGCGAGCCTATTGCCGTTTTTCGGGCACAATTCCAGACTCCGTGCTGCTACTGAGAATTTCCTAATGGAAAAACCCAATAACACTTTGCCCGACCCGGGAATCGAACCCAGGACCTCTAGATCGCTCGGCACATACTTGTACCGCGAGACCACGAGGCAGTTAAAAAAATATACAATTAAAGTTGGAAGTATGAAAGCATAAGACCGTTTAATAAAACATTTACCGTCACGGCATATGAGTCAGATATATTGCCAAAGCACGTCAATGTAATAATAGAAATGATAAAAACCTAAAGATTTAAGAAAAACTTTCACTTTTTCTTGTCCATTCCCATTCTCACCATGCATGCTTGCACTATTTTTTATATAACTATACATTTTACTATTTTAAATTTAAGAACAATACGCATTATTTTAATTTTATGACTTAAAACGTTGGCGGTTAGCGGATGGATGAGGGCTGCTCAAGACCGGGATGGTTGGCGCTTACTTGGGGAGGCCTACGTTCAGCAGTGAACGGCGATAGGTTAAGTACATATACTAGCTATTTATAAATCTCTCGTACCATCATCATCATCATCAACAGCCTTTGTCACGACCACTGGACATAGGCTTGTGGCGTACCTAATATTTTATCTATTTATAAAATATATTTATTTATTATAAACATTTAATATCATGTATATTTATATTATTTACAGTTACACTCACACACATTACACAACACATATACATTTCAATACATTACTCTTACAGAACCCAACATTAATTGAAATAATATTAAGTATAAATGTGGAGTGCATTGGAGGCGCACGATACCGCGCCGGTGCAAACCAGTATCGTATAGTGACAGAGCGAGCGATGCGCGTCACCGCTTCGACGCACGCGCCGGGGCCGGCCGCGCCGACGCGGCCAGTCGGTACACCTCTCTCGCTTGCGAAGCCCGTGTCACCCGCTACCTCGCCGCCTTATCTCGTCCGCGCTTAATAGCTGCCTTTTGTGTTAATATTATATTATCGTACTTTTATCTTTCTCGTCTCCTTCTGTTCTCGTATGTACTTTTCGTGACTATATTGTGTTGTGTGAACTATTTCTTCTTGTGCTGTGACTATTGTTGCTATATACTGTCATTATCAGCCCATATACGTCCCACTGCTGGGCACGGGCCTCCTCTACAACTGAGAGGGTTTAGGCCTTAGTCCACCACGCTGGCCTAGTGCGGGTTGGCGGACTACACACCTAAGAAATTCCTAAGAACTTTTAGGTGTGCAGGTTTTATCACGATGTTTTCCTTCACCGTTAAAGCAAGTGATGATTCATTGTGAATACACACATAACTCCGAAAAGTCAGAGGTGTGTGCCTGGGGTTTGAACCTGCGACCGCCGAAATTCTCGACCACGCGCCTTTTTTTTTTTTTTTTTTTTTTTTTTTTTTTTTTTTTTTATTCTGGCACGGCAAAGTGACCCCATTGCACCTGATGGTAAGTGCAATGGAGTCCAGAAAAAGTGCCGACCAGCGAGAGATGATGGTCTCCCGTTGGTCGACACAATCATGCCGGCCGAATACCTAACCTAAACCTAACCTAACCTAAACCTCGAGGCCATCACTGCTATATACTGTGCTGTGTATTAAACTCTCGAACTGCTTTACGCTTATCATTGCGCTCACGCCTGCTTACATCCTCATCCACACGCAACATCACGCGCTGTCGCCACGTGCCCACAACCATGCATACTGACACCGCCTATACATACTGAATCCCCCAGCTACAACCGCTAAAGGCTCAATCTCCGGCTCTCCTTATCCATCCACTGCCAGCCACCTTACGGGTATCGCCACCCCACTCTATAGTAGCATATATTTTCAAATAAACGGGTGGCACTCCGGGAGTGTCGGCAGAAGTGAAAATTTCAACATTAACGTTGTGCAATTTTGAATATTTTGGAATGATTAGGAAATAATTTCGCACAAATTTCTTTATTTATCAGTATAAAAGTATTTAGACATTTATGTACTAAAATGACAATATTTATTGCGCTATTGTACACAAACATGACAATTTATATTACGTAATGCGTCTTGCGCATTTTCGATCACGTGATCTGACGCGAGTTCAAAAATTTTTACCCATTCCAACAAAAGTGCACCGCGCCGCTAAAGAAGTTTTCAAAATTAATCTCCATTGAAAATATATCAGGCAAAGTCGAATACGAATTGAAGTACATTTTAGTACAATAAAGGCGGGAAGACAGCCCCAAATGTATTTTATTATGTCTCGAAATTTTTGTCATAGAATTTATTCGATGTCCTTTTTGCTGATTCTTAGTCCGTTGAACAATTTGTGTATTTATATTTGTGGACATTTGGAAAGTTATTTAAATAAATATAATAAATAAATACACCAAACAGTCACATACATAGTTCTGACCCAACATTAAGATACAAGTCTTGTGTCGTGGGTATCAGAAACTACGAGAGACTTTTCGGTCTCACAAACACCAAGACCCTAAACAAATACTTGTGGATCACACAAACATTTGCCTCGTTGCGGGGATCGAACCTGCGGCCTCTCGTTTCGCAAGCTGGTATCAAGTCAACTGCGCCACGGGCTGTCAAATTGAACCTACACACGGTTCCTTAAGCTTATAATATTATTGGCTCAAATGTAATTCTACGCCCACTTTCGGAACACAAAAGCCCGGTTTTATCTATTTTGGTAATTAGTATGAGTACGAAATATACATTTAATTAATGTAAGATTTTATTAATTACTTCATAACTACCTCCTTTAACTCGCAATTAACATGAAATTATTTAAATATAATTCATCATCATCATCAGCCCATATACGTCCCACTGCTGGGCACGAGCCTCCTCTACAACTGAGAGAGTTTAGGCCTTAGTCCACCACGATGGCCCAGTGCGGGTTGGCGGACTACACACCTAAGAAATTCCTAAGAACTTTTAGGTGTGCATATTTCATCACGATGTTTTACTTCATCGTTAAAGTACGTGATAATTATTTGTGAATACACACATAACTTTGAAAAGCCATTGTTGTGTGCCTGGGGTTTGAACCTTCGACCGCGTGCCCAAACCTCGAGGCCATCACTACTTAAATTATTAAATATAATTACAAGATGTATTTTCCCAGCTGTAAATAGCTAAATATTATAGAATTTCCGATTATGTTGAAGATAATAAGCCAATGGGAGTAAGTAAATTGATCCATCTCGCTCAGTACAAAAACCCAATAGAAGCGTCTAGGACAACTTCTGTAGCGGACAAAGTCATCCTTTTTGCTTTACTAGCCGTATTTTTGTTTTTGTTTCGCGCTCGGCGCTATCGGATAAAACGGATACAGGCTTCAGCGAGGCACAGACGGTTGGACTAAAGTTAGAAATTTCTAAAAGCTGGAGTGTGGTGTTGTAATAAGTCGTGATGGCCTTGAGGTTTAGGTACGCGGTCGAGAATTTCGACGGTCGCGGGTTCACAGCCCAGGCACACACCTCTGACTTTTCGAAGTTATGTGTGTATTCACAATTAATTATCACGTACTTTAACGGTGAAGGAAAACATCGTGATGAAACCTGCACACCTAAAAAGTTCTTAGGAATTTCTTAGGTGTGTAGTCCGCCAACCCGCACTAGGCCAGCGTGGTGGACTAAGGCCTCAACCCTCTCAATGGTAGAGGAGGCCCGTGCCCAGCAGTGGGACGTATATGGGCTGATGATGATGATGATGGTGTTGAAAAACACATAGGGCATTTTGGATGGTACTACGACATACAGATGGCTAAATGAGAGGCCGTGAGTACCCCGCACCGAGACAAATGTTTGAATGATCTATTAATATTTATTTCGGGTCTGGCTGTTCGTGATACCGAAAAGTCTCTCGAAGTTTCTGATATCCACAACACAAGACTCATATCTTATTAGTCAGAACTATATATGTGACTGTTGGGTGTCTACTTTTTTTTTAAGTGGGTGCACAACACAAAAAGGTTTACGGTATAATCGTGCGGTCCTAAGTTCGATTCCCGGTTTGTAGTGTTGGGCTTTTTCATTAGAAAACTCTTAGTAGCAGCAGAATATTTTCAGAAAAAACATATATTATTCTGCAATATGACAAAAAAACGGCCCTTATCTATACTCTATACAAATAAATAAAATTGGAGTGTCTGGTAGTAATTTTGAAATAACCGCTTTTTAATAAATGGATATGGATGTATACACGGTACATATACCAAAATATTTTTTTTTACAATTATTGTCTGTCTGTCCGTCTGTTTGTTCCGGCTAATCTCTGAAACGGGTGGACCAATTTTGACGGGACTTTTATTGGCAGGTAGCTGATGTAATAAGGAGTAACTTAAGCGACAAAAAAACGACTGTTAGGCGGACCGAAGTTCGCCGGGTCAGCTATAACTTAAACTTAAATAAAGCTTAAATACAGCTCGAGAAATATACCTCTAGCTACCACAGAATACCGAAATAACTAAAATAAAAACAATCTACTACAAATTGGAAGGGTTTCGTCACTAACAACAAAAAAATATTTGTAGGAAAGCAGCAAATTAGCTTATTTCCTATACCCAGAATATATTCGATTTTGTTGGGAAATCGAATCAACATGGCAAAATTCATTCGGGCGCCGTACGCCGCCCACTCGCGACAAATAGAATTATGATTAAAGAGGAAGTCCTATACACTGGAAGTTCTTGAAGTCTCCTGCCTAGATAAGCTTATTTTCGTCCATGGTATTCTTAACAGCAAATTTAATTTTATTAAGCATTAATTTTGACAGCCCCGTGGCGCAGTTGGCTAGACACCAGCTTGCGAAACGTGAGGCCGCGGGTCCGATCCCCGCACCCAGACAAATGTTTGTGTGATACACAAATATTTGTTTCGGGTCTGGGTATTTGTGAGAGAGGGTTTAGGCCTTAGTCCACCACGCTGGCCTAGTGCGGGTTGGCGGACTACACACCTAAGAAATTCCTACGAACTTTTAGGTGTGCAGGTTTCATCACGATGTTTTCCTTCACCGTTAAAGCAAGTGATAATTCATTGTGAATACACACATAACTTCGAAAAGTTAGAGGTGTGTGCCTGGGGTTTGAACCTGCGACCGCCGAAATTCTCGACCGCACGCCTAAACCTCGCGGCCATCACTGCTTTCTCTCAGTTGTAGAGGAGGCCCGTGCCCAGCAGTGGGACGTATATGGACTGATGATGATGATGATGATATTTGTGAGACCGAAAAGTATCGTAGTTTCTGATACCCACGACACAGGACTTGTATCCTAGTGTGGGGTCAGAACTATGTACCTATGTCACTGTTGGGTGTATTTATTTATTTATTTCATAAGCCCACGCTTGTATAGGGGTAGGTAGGCGTGCATTGCTACTACAGTTTAAGGCCAACTTAGTACTGCTTTCTGTTACCACTGGGAATTTCTTAATAAAAAACAGTATTTCAACATACTAAGAAAATAAAGACATTATGTATTTGACTGGGTTTTTAACGCGCTACTGATGCTTTGTCTTACGACAGATTGCGCGTGTAAACCTCGAGGCCATCCCGTACTTTCATCACTATTATTTAATTAACTAAACTTATAATTGGGTTCAGAAGCAGTGATGGCCCCGAGGTTTAGGCGCGCGGTCGAGAATTTCGGCGGTCGCAGGTTCAAATCCCAGACACACACCTCTGACTTTTCGAAGTTATGTGTGTATTCAAAATGAATAATTATCACTTGCTTTAACGGTGAAGGAAAACATCGTGATAAAACCTGCACACCTAAAAGTTCTTAGGAAATTCTTAGGTGTATAGTCCGCCAACCCGCACTAGGCCAGCGTGGTGGACTAAGGCCTAAACCCTCTCAGTTGTAGAGGAGGCCCGTGCCCAGCAGTGGGACGTATTTGGGCTGATGATGATGATGATGATAATTGGGTTCATACCTATGATAAGTTGTGTATAATTTTATTTAAAAAAAAAGGTATGAAGGTTGGTCGAAAATTTATTATTATTATTTTACAGATATCTTTAATTGTCTAGTGAGGACATCTTACGGACGCTCTTTGACGGCGATGACGTCAATGTTCCTATAGTTCATCCATCTCTGGTATTTTTTTAAACTAGTATATAATGTCTCTAATACAAAAGTAGTGAAATACCATATTATTTGTGAACGAAACATCACATAACAAGAATACGTTCAGATTTTATCAGCGACGAAAACAAAGGCAATTAGTTGAAACTTGGAGCAAAAAACAACGACGAGATACTAATGTTCAATATTTCACATGTAGCAGTATGTCCCTAATTCGGCGGGAGTTACGGACACAATTCTGGAAGCATTCCAAATGTCTGGAGACGGCATCTCTCAACGATAATGACCGGTTCTTAATAATTTACAATTTATTTATTTATTTACTTCCTTGTATGTACAAAATATTATAAAGAAGCTTATCTATTAAAAATTAGACAAGAGGCGGCCTTATCGCTCTAGTCTAGGCAATTTCTTCCAGGCAACCTTAGGATGGATAATAAAAGAGAAAAAATAAAGCGGGTAGAATAAAGTGCAAAGAGGGAAGTAAAAGAAAAAAAAACAACTTAAATAAATAATACTAATAACTTTGAGTAAATAAAAATTATCATCATATTTTTAAACATATACTTACTTACACTTAAATACATAAATAAACATATGCAATATAAAACAAAATATATTAAATAAACATATATGTACAAATATATACATACATATATATAGTATAGCATATAAACAAATGAGTGGAGAAAATATAGATTAGAGAGAAAGGTAGTGATCTTTCACTTGTCTTTTGAATGAGTGAATTGTTTCCCCTCGTCTTATGGCAATTGTGACCGCTTGTGTTGTGTGCCTTTATTTTGTATTTTTTTTT
This sequence comes from Hemaris fuciformis, assembly GCA_907164795.1. Taxonomy (NCBI): domain Eukaryota; kingdom Metazoa; phylum Arthropoda; class Insecta; order Lepidoptera; family Sphingidae; genus Hemaris; species Hemaris fuciformis. The sequence continues at coordinate 8,123,573 of OU015454.1, forward strand.
ATGGATCAGTGGTGTGGCTGACCAGGAGTCTAATGGGGAGTGTGGTTCAAGTAATGTGGACTGGGGAGAAAATAGTACGACTGTCTTATAACCTGGAGTAAACGGACTGATCAGGAAATATACCGGAGTAAAATTGTAAATCTTGGAGTGGAATGGCCGCTTTCCGAGAAGATACAAATATTGAAGTACTACTGTCACATAAAAAACGGATGTGGAACAAGTCTAAAAGTTTCGCTTGTTAAGAAAAATTGCTGGAAACCTGTTTCTGGTGATCGAATATACGAAACCGCCAAGATGATGATTATAGTGTGTAAAAAAATTGTCGCGTTTTGTATTCGGCTGGAGTGTTTAAATACTGCCTCGTGGTCTCGCGGTACAAGTATGTGCCGTGCGATCTAGAGGTCCTGGGTTCGATTCTCGGGTCGGGCAAAGTGTTATTGGGTTTTTCCATTAGGAAATTCTCGGTAACAGCACGGAGTCTGGAAATGTGCCCGAAAACCGGCAATAGGCTCGCTCCCTATTACGTGGGACTGATACATACTTGGCGAAATGTGGGTGCAGAAATGCACCTCTGCCTACCCCTTCGGGGAATACAGGCGTGAGTTTATGTATGTAATGTATGTTTAAATACTGGGCCAACATTATCATTGTCATCAACCCATATATACGTCCCACTGCTAAGCACAGACCTCCTATACAAATGAGAGGGGTTAAGCCTTCGTCCACCATTATGGCATAGTGCGGGTTCACACAGCTCAGAAACTCCTAAGAATTTTTAGATGCGCAAGTATTCTCACGTTGTTTTTCTACACCGTTAAATACCGTGATAATTCATTGTGAATATATAACTTCGAAAAGACAGATGTGCATGGATTAAACACGCAACCGCGCCTATCCTTCGGTGTCATCCCGACTTCACTGGGCCGACATAATTATATCGGCCAATATAACACTGATTTATCACCTATAAACACTCTATTTGCACCGACCTGTAATTACAACAGTTTCCAGTGACATTTCCGTGATAAAATTACCCTACCATTTTAGTATATACCAAAAATATGAAGCGAATAAAATAGCGATTCCTTAAAGTCAACGAAGGCTCGAGACCTTTCGAGTAAGCGACGAACATGACTGGTAAATATGGGAGAAGTTTATAAGCCATCAATCAGGAATGATCGATGGACGTCGAATAAATTGGCCCGAACTACATCTGCCACTTACCATGTTTCTGTCGGCGCTGATTTAAATCTGTAACAGAAATATTGGGTTAGATTTTACGCACTTTGAGAAAAATTATCGAAGATTAGTTAAAAAAAAAACTTTTTTTATATTATTATAATATTAATTTATTACGATAACAATAGTGCTTGTTAACCGTGATTTAAAATGTGCTCTTTTGTTTTAGCGTCAAGAGTTTTTATGCGTAGAAACGTAAGGTTTTTTATTAAATCAACACTAGGACATTATTATACAGCTGAAAAGTGTTTCCGTTAATCAAGGAAGTCTATAGGCTATATAACATCAAGCTACTACCAATAGAAGCGGAGCGATAATGAAAAATGTGGTAAAAACGAGGATAAAATTTTCATTTTGAAGTCTATAGTTATTGTTCCTATAACTAAAGTGTAAATACTGTTATCGTACTCCAATCCAATCCAATCCATCAGCCAATGGAAGTCCACTGCTGGACATAGGCCTCTCCCAATTTACAATTTATTTAATTTAGGTACTCGTATTTAGTAAAATCTGTTACACCGTTGTTCAACGCACGAACAGATTAATCCTGGTTTAACGCATCGGCTGTTTGATTCAGAACAATATTGTATCTCTGATCCAATAAAAAATAGACTGAAAAAAGTAACCTGTTCTTTTTTACAAATTGTTCTCTAAACCTCTTTATATACATACAACATACACAAAACTATTGAAATGAAATGAAATGAAATAATATTTATTGAATCTATAAAATGTCAAATACATCACTTAGATTCAGTCATTTCAAAATTTTGTGTACCACCCTGTTCGGAAGGCAGTCATCACTAGAGAAGAATGGGCAAGAAACTGTATAACACGTTACATAGTAATTACACAATACTATAATATAGGTGCATAATCTAGGTCTGTTCAACCGAAGTGGTGAAACGGCAATTTGCTCCTGTTAGCACTGAACGTGCTTATATAGAGACCGCCCCACCACAACATTCCAATTGTGACAGTAACAATATCAAACTACCGACATAGCAGTGTTAACGTCTTGTCAGTCGTAGGTTCGAACCCCAGGCACACACTTCTGACTTTTCGAAGTTTTGTGTGTATTCACAATGAATTATCACGAACTTTAACGGCGAAGGAAAACATCGTGTGGAAACCTGCACACCTAAAATTTCCTGGGAATTTCATCGCTGCTCAGGCCACCAAACTGCACTAGGCCAGCTTGGTGGACTCAGTGGCGGTACTTCCATAGAATTCCAAAAACCCAGCTCACCTTACAAATTTCCTAATAGATTATAATCATTAAGCTTTAAATATTTATTTATCAAAAGCAATTTGACATATAAATGAGAATATCCTGACCCCACAATAAACAATTATAAACTAGACATTACACAATTAACGTGTAACGTTTTTTGGGTTACTATGGAAGTACCGCCACTGTGTGGACTAAGGCATAACCCTCCTCAATTGTAGAGGACATCCGTGCCCAGCAGTGGGACGTATAGAAGCTGATAATGATGATGAATATTTACGATATATAAATAAAATTAAAAATCACCACATTCCGAGCAGTAGTCTTTAATTCTATGGTTTTTACGATTCACACGACTCGGTGCCAACAAAAATGTAGCATGGAATACCAATAAACTCAGCACTTGGGGCCAATTCCTATAAATAACGTGTTACAGTAGTGTAATCGCGCTTCGAAAGATATCCACCGCAGATCTCTTGGCAAGGATGTTTCGCATATCTTTTAATGTGTGCTATGTAACACGGATTTGAATTTTCGAACTTTTTACATATACTTTAATTTATTGTTAGAAATAAATTGCTGTCGGTGGCGCTGCTGAGCGTCACGAACACTCGCTCATCGGCCGTTGTACAGTGCGGTAGCTCTGTCCGAACGTCTACGCGTGTCTTGTGTTTTCAATTTATCCTTAACTAGCTATGCCCGCGACTTCGTCCGCGCGGAAAATTAATTTTTAATAAGATTTTTTTTTTAACAAACAGATAGACCGACAAAAATTATAAAAAACGTTATTTTGGTATATGTACCCTGTATACACCCATATGCATTTATTAAAAATGCGGTTATTTCAATATTACAAACAGACACTCCAATTTTATTTATTTGTATAGATAGATGTATAGAAGATGTATAGATAAGATTGACAATAGCTGGGCATGCGCATGAGCTGCGCGCGGTACTGGACAGTACTTGGACATTGCAACATTATTTTTCTAAAATAAAATATTTTTTTAGAATAAACGTAGCTTAAGTTACTCCTCATTACATCAGCTACCTGCCAATAAAAGTCCCGTCAAAATCGGTCCAGCCATTTCAGAGATTAGCCGGAACAAACAGACAGACAAAATTGTAAAAAATGGTATTTTGGTGTATGTACCGTATATTATACATTTACATATATATTCATATATACATGTAGTAAAAATGCGGTTATTTCAATATTACAAACAGACACTCCAATTTTATTTATTTGTATAGATAGATGTATAGAAGATGTATAGATAAGATTGACAATAGCTGGGCATGCGCATGAGCTGCGCGCGGTACTGGACAGTACTTGGACATTGCAACATTATTTTTCTAAAATAAAATATTTTTTTAGAATAAACGTAGCTTAAGTTACTCCTCATTACATCAGCTACCTGCCAATAAAAGTCCCGTCAAAATCGGTCCAGCCATTTCAGAGATTAGCCGGAACAAACAGACAGACAAAATTGTAAAAAATGGTATTTTGGTGTATGTACCGTATATTATACATTTACATATATATTCATATATACATGTAGTAAAAAATGGTTATTTCAATATTACAAACAGAAACTCCAATTTTATTTATATGTACGTAGCCTAAGTTATTCCTTATTACATTAGCTACCTGCCATTAAAGTCCCGTCAAAATCGGTCCACCCGTTTCAGAGATTAGCGGGAACAAACAGACAGACAGACAAAAATTATAAGAATCGTTATTTTGATATATGTACCGTGTATACATCCATATATATTTATTAAAAAGCGGTTATTTCAATATAACAAACAGACACTCCAATTTTATTTATTTGTATAGATGTACACTACAATTACACGTTACAATATAATAATTACAAAATAGTTACACAATAATTGCGGTCTGTTAAATCTAAGGCGTGATGCGGGACTGAATGTGCTCATATAGAGACCGCCCTACCATAACATACCAATTGTGACGATAACAATCTCAAACTACCGACATAGCAGTGTTACATTTTATCAATTACTATTTGTCTACCCTTTTACAATTAATTTATTTTTATATTTATACAAACTAGTTAAAGTGACAACATATACCTGTAAAGGCCGTGATCGAAAAATAAGACAGGAAATAGCGACGGTGATTAAAAACACCGCGATTTAAAAAAAAAACACGGCAAAAAACGTTTTTCTAACAACTACATACATTTAATACTGGTTGTAAGGAACAATCTGACAATGATAGAATTTTGCAAATAAATTAAGTAGATCCAGAGATTATGCCCTAAAACCTAACTACTTATATCTTTATAATATTAGATATACATAACATATTAATATACAATATACATATATAGATTAAAAATACAACTGCAGCATTACATATTGTCAAGTTTTATTAAATAATATAAGGAGTAAATAAATACTATTTCGGCCATATAATGGTAAACAATAACTTATAATAATAATTAAATCGTGAACAAAACAAAACTTCATAAATAATAAAGCACATACAAATTATGTGAACAATTTGCGGTCTTATCGCTTTAAGCAATCTTTTCGAGGCACCCAGGATTATAATTAAGATAAATTTTATCCGCGGGCCTACTGGCAATAATATATGTTTTGTGACGCAGTACTATACAAATAGTATTAGAAATATCACCTAACTAAGGGGCGGAGCCTAGCGTTACGTCACCATGACGTGACATAGCGCGGTCGTTTGGTGGGGAAGCTCGGAGGTGGCGGAGGCGCCCGCGCGCATTCTTGGCGTGGCTTTCGGATCGGTTGAACGTGCTAAATTGTTCTCGCTAATTTAATATTTCAATTTGATTTATTGTGTTATAAAAATTGGAAGGAGTATTTTAATGAGAACTCAAAGAGAAAAGGTATTTGGTATAGAACAATGCAATGTGAACCTCCTCGCATCCCTTGGTTTGTTAATGCTAGAATAAGCAAAACTTTGATTGTGATTGCACACAGATTAAGATCTGGGCACATGCCACTGAAAAAGTTTGTTTTTTTAATGAATAAGAACAGCAATCCGAATTGTGAAGAATGTGGTAGTATAGAAGATGTGCATCACATATTACTTGAATGTGTTCGGTATAGGACAGAAAGAGAAATATTATTAAGAGAATTAAATATAAATATTATAGAATTAGGATCGTTTCAAAGCATATTATCAAAGCCATATAGTGAAGATGCTATTAAAATATACAAATTTATCAATAGTTTAAAAATGTAATATCTCTTTTTCTGTCGTAAGTATATAAGGGTACTATGGGGCTAGCATAATCAATTGATTGTAAGTCCCTAAAATAATAATAAAGAGAGAAAAAAAAAAATTGATTTATAAATAATTTGATCAGCATTCAATGGCAATTTGTGTGTGTAAAATTTATGTAGTCATAAATAGACATTTTTCACTACTTGATGTTATTCTTTGTATTTTTTATTTATTTTCGTTGCATTATTGTACAGTTGACTGTAGTGATGGCCTCGAGGCTTCGACGCGCGGTCGAGTCAAATCTCGACGGTCGCGGGTTCAAACCTCGGTTCACCTCTGAGTTTTTGAAATTTTGCGTGAATTCATACTTAATTGAATTGAATTCAAATTATCACGTATTTTACCGGTGAAGGAAAATCAGAAAAGTCATGATATAACCTGCACTCGTAAAAATTCTTTGAAATTTCCTAAAGGTGAAGTCCGCCAACACTAGGCTAGCTTAGTGGACTAGAAAATGCCCGGGCCCAGCAGTGGGACCTATATGCGCGGATGATGATGGTGATTATACACTTTTTCGTACAAAGTTTTTAAGAATAAGCTTACTTTAGAATCCAAAGTTCCATTTATAATATACCAAAATTCATCAAAATTGCTTTAACGGTTCTGGTATGAAAGCATATGGACGTGCTGTCTCATAATATTTATTATAATAATATTTTGAACGATATAACGCAAAATTTCCTCTAAATCATAAACTCGACACCAACAGAGTTCGGTAAGAACGCAAGTAAATGTTCGAGAAAGTTCCACGGTACAAAACTGCAAAATATTTTTCAATTCTCTCGGCGAGCTGTGGCGTTTAATTCCCAGGGATATTTGTCTTTTAAATGTTCCTACACTTTGTGAAACTCGTTTTTGTTTATTTCGCACAGCTGGTTTACTACGTAAAGAGTTTTGGATGTTGTTTGGTCTTTTTGGCATCTGATTTGTTCTACACTACGTAATGGCGAAGTGATTTTGTAAATAAACACGCCAAACAGTTACGTCTGTACATAGATATAAGACTTGTATCGTATGCAGATACAAGACTTGTATCAGGTGTAGATACAAGTCTTGTACATTCATACGATCGTATCGTATGTAGGTACAAGTCTTGTGTCATATGAATCATAAACATAGACCTGTGTTAAAGATAAGCAGCCTTTCTAAAGTTTCTATGTAGGGATGACCGCGAGGTTTAGGCGCGCGGTCACAAATCTCGACAGTCGCGGGTTCCAACCCCAGGCCGACACCTCTGACTTTTCGCGTACTTTAACGGTGAAAGAAAAAATTATGAGGAAACCTGCACACCTAAAAGTTCTTAGGAACTTCTTAGGTGTGTAGTCAGCCAACCCGCACTAGGCCAGCGTGGTAGACTAAGGCCTATATCCTCTCAGTTGTAGAAGAGGCCCGTGCTCAGCACTGGGACGTAGGGGCTGATGATGATGATGATAAGTGTTTCTAAAAGTAGAAAAAACACAACAACTAGAATTTGAATTTCAGTTGCGCCTTTTTGAACACACCTGAGCAAAGGAATTGCATAGATTTCACACCAACAATTTCGACAATTTCTATTCGAAGAGTGATATTTCTAGGACTGTAAAAATCCCCGACATTTATACTGTGCTCCTTTTATCCTCAATATATATCTTTCCTCGGTCCCAATCCTTTTTCAAAGACTGGCATCGCACCTACATTTCATTATTATGATTACTGGTTCTTCCAAGAATATCCCTCGAATTTCCTCTGGAGAACTTTTTTCTATCAAATTTCGCGATTTTATCCTTCACTTAATAAAAATAATAATACTTTTATTATTTATGTTTAGTCGACTTTTCATTCTCCATACTTCTTGCTCCATTACGTCAAAATCGCTGGACCGATTTTATTGAATTTAACAGTATTAATGGATAAAATCCTGAAGGTTACAGAATTCTCTTTTCTTTAAACATAATCTTTATTAAAAACAGAATAAATAAAAAAACACCCAATAGACACATACGTTATTCTTTCCCTAAAAGACAAAAGTGTTGTGCCATTGATATCAGAAACTACTAGAGACTTTTCCGTTTCATAAACACTTAGACCCGAAACAAATATTCATCGAAGACGTGACCTCTCGATTCACAACTGTCTATCGGACTACGGGATGGCTAACAACAAAATCAGGAACGGTGCAGTGACAGTACTGCCATAGAAGCCCAAAAGCCCAGTTTGCCTTACAAATTTCCGAAAAGCAATTTGACATATAAATGAGTGTAGCGCTTCTGGGCTTCTATGGAAGTACCGCCACTGGTAAGGTATTGTCATTTTCTTTTTATTTTAAGGCAAAGGAAGCACACACCAAGTGAGGCACTTGATGTTAAGTCAACACCGCCCATAAACACCCACAATAACAGAAGAATCATTAATGTTGGGTTGGTCTCATTCTCTTGGTTTTATATTAAAAAAACATTGTGAAAATATCAGAACTCTTTTCTATTCCCCTCAAGTAATCACTCAAACGATGAATTTAACAAAACCAATCATAAAACATTTGTGAATCGATTCCAAATTCTATAAACAGAGTGCAAAACAATTTGAAATTCCAAAAAGAGACACGCGCCGCCCTGCATAATGCCGCAATGCGTAGCTCCAGGGCTGTCAGCGTCCAGATTGCGGATAACCGGGATAAATTGGTATAGTAATTTTTCACGGCGTTGATCTGTGTGGATTTTTGTCAAAATATTTATGTTTTGTTTATTACTTTATTATTTCATCATCGGCTTTCCTCTACCATAGAGAGGGTTTAGGCCTTAGTCCACCACGCTGGCCTAGTGTGGGTTTGGCGGACTACACACCTAAGAACTTTATTATATACTTAATACTTATTGACATATGTCAACCCGCACTAGGCCAGCGAGTTGGATTAAGGTCTAAACCTTCTCAGTTGTAGAGGAGGCCCGTGCCCAGCAGTGCGACGTACGTGAGCTGATGATGATGATACTTATTGGACTGCCTCGATTTGGCGCGGTATATATTTTTGCCTAGAGTAAACGTGTAGGATCGGATTACCGGGTATGAAAGGTTTACTGGGTTTTTCATTTTAATTTTCAGAAGCAGCACGGAGTCTGGAATAAATAAAAACTGCTAGGGCGTAATTTACTCCTGTTGGGTCATGAGTAGAAATTTATCTATGTAGTAGACATATACGGACATATTCGGAGGTACACGCGTGAGAGTTTAAAAACAAAACGGAATTTTGCAATCACACGAAGACGCTGCGTCACTAGAACCAACTTTTGAATCACTTTTTGTCCCAAAAACACTTAAAATTTTATTTAAACTAAACTCCACGCCCTTTAAGATCAAAACTGTTTCAATAAAATTGAGAAAATATTACAGAAGACGTGACAGCCATATTATCATACTTGCGAGAAAGCGACAAAATACATTACGCTGAATTTGTCCCCAGAGCTCAGTACTGTCGACTTTGAAATTATTGTGAACATATTTACATTAAAATAAAACAATTTATTATATGCTAGAGTCGAGCTTTACAGTTCTGATCTCAGGCATAACTAGGACTTATCAGGGTTGACCTGGGAGGTACCACGGTCTTCTAAGTAACTGATGTAAAGCAACAGATTTTAAAAGGCAAGTCTTCAGTATTTTTAAGAGTATTCGGAGCATTACATAGGCAAGATGTTGGTTAGAATGAGATAGAAGAAATTGGAGGGGAAATAAGAATTTGGGAAAAGCAGAGAGAGTTGGGGAGAATTATTAGAGGGAGATCTGCGGGTGAAATTAATTAGAATAGCTTAAAGAAAATAAAGGAAAATCTTAATACACCCAATAGTCACGTACAGGATGTAAAAAGACCTGTCTCAGTTTTCAATCACGATCTTTTACATCATGTATTGTTCTGACCCCACACTAGGATACAATTCTTATGTCGTGCGAATCAGAATTTGAGTTTATTGCAAACAGTACGACAGAAGACCTTGTTTGTACTTGTAAAACAACCAAGTCTCGCAACTCAGTTCTTCTACCGTAAAAAGTTGTGAGATTCATGTGATACCAAGTCGATGAATTTATTCAGTCCCCATTTAAGCGATCTTCTGTCTTAGTTATTATGCACTTAGCTTACCAGAAAACATCTTATAGTGACCGTATTAATATTAATAATCTTTTATGTTTTAAATAAAATAGTTTGACTTGGCAATCGCATGAAAACACAATGTATCTCACTTTTAGTTCGATTGCTAAGTCAAACTATTTGACAAAATTACGACTTTCGACTAGTTATAATTCTGAAACTACTGGTTCAAATTAAATTAAATTTGAAATATACTGAGTTTATACAACGCCTGCTTGGTGATTGAAAATTCATGTTTCTAGGTTTATCCACAAAGAAGTTATAGGGGGTCGAAAATGGCTTGAATTGATTCGAGAAAAGATAGTACGGCCGTGCCGCTTTTGTTCGACTTGGCGATGGCACTGCCGTGCCCCAAGAGTACGTCAAGGAATAATCTTAGCTCTTTCTTAACGCTCTATTTGTACTTTTCCGAGCCAGTATAAAAGAATCAGGCAGATTAATTCGCGAGAGAATGCTAAATAAAACATTCAATGGTAACTGTTCTGACCTTACAAGTCTTTTGTGTTGAAACAAACCGCAAAGATCGGAGAAAACATTCGCATTTAAGGCTACAATATTATTATACTTTTAGGTCACCTACATTAAAGTCTAGACAATGTGGAATCTAGAATTTGCTTTAAATTACGACTTTATTTTTATAAATAACTCAATTACGTGAAATTCTCTTTACTGCCTCGTGGTCTTGCGGTACAAGTATGTGCCATGCGATCTAGAGGTCCTGGATTCGATTCTCAGGTCGGGCAAAGTGTTATTAGGTTTTTCCATTAGGAAATTCTCAGTAACAGCACGGAGTCTGGAAATGTGCCCGAAAAACGGCAATAGGCTCGCCCCCTATTACGTGGGACTGATACATACCTGGCAAAATGTGGGTGCAGAAATGCACCTCTGCCTACCCCTTCGGGGAATACAGGCGTGAGTTTATGTATGCCTCTTTACGTCCGCTTAATGAACCGCTATTAATAAACATTTGAATGTGAATTCCTGAATGGCTTTTTAAGTGGATTTTAGAGTTTATTTAATTATTGTTAGTTATGTAATTTGTTTTGTTACAAACATAAGATGAACAGCCAGATATTTTTGGGTGTATAGGTATAATAAATAAAGATATCGTTAGGTAGGTAAGGTTGTGGTCTCGTGGTACAATTATATGCCGTGAGATCTAGAGGTCTTGGGTTCGATTCCTGGGTCGGGCAAATTGTTATTGAGTTTTTCCATTAGGAAATATTCAGCAGCAGAGTCTGTAAGTGTACCCGAGAAACGGCATTAGGCTCGCCTCCTATTACGTGGGGCTGATACATACCTGGCAAAATGTTGGTGCCGAAATGCACCTCTGCCTACCCCTTCAGGGAAATCAGGCGTGAGGTTATGTACGTATGTATGCATGGTATTATTACAAAAAATGTACGTACTTAATTAACACTGGTATACAAGTCTTGTCGTGGTTATGTCACTATGGTGTCTTACAAAAGGCTATACTCAAACTAATGGTTTACGATTCGTACGAAATATTAATATTTGCGTCGATGAGGAACCTTAACCAGCAGCCTCTTATCATAAGGCTGGCCTAACAACATGACTGTGATGCTAATGATTTTGTAAGAATCAGACATTCAAATGGAATCGAAAAGTGGAGGAATCAAGGAGATATTTAGGTCACAATCAGCATGATGGACACTTCTCCTCTACAATTGAGCTGGTTTAGGCCTTAGTCCACCACGCTGGCCTAGTGTTGATTGGTGGACTACACACCTAAGAAATTCCTAAGAACTTATATGTGTCCAGTTTTTCTCATGATGTTCCTTCACCGTTAAAGTAGGTGATAATTCATTGTGAAGACACACATAACTTCGAAAATTCAGAGGTGTGTGCCTGGGGTTTGAACCCACGACCGAAGAGATTCTCGACCGCGCGCCTAAACCTCGAGGCCATCACTACTTATTTTAAGTATTAGATAATAAAATGATTACCTTGTTGTCTCGCGACGCGACGCGGCGCTATCTATAATCTTAAATTTGAGCGCCGACACCAAAAAAAGGTAATCATGAACATTGAGAACCCGAATATCTCTTTATTACATAGCACTGTATCCAGAATAAATTATCACGTACTTTAACGGTGTAGGAAAACATCATGAGGAAACCTGCACACCTAAAAGTTCTAACAATTTCTTAGGTGTGTGGTCGCCAACCCTCTCTAGGCAGCGTGGTGGACTAAGGCCTAAAATCCTCTCAGTTGTAGAGGAGGTCCGTGACCAGCAGTTGGACGTATATGGTCTGATGATGATGCAGCACTTAAAAAGTAAATGGCAAATCGTAAACATACCTCTAAAGTACAAATTACATAGTCGTGAGTGTAAGAAATAAATCAAAAAGGTTTTGCAGCGGTAAAAGCATATTGACGTCAACACTTTCGTCAAAAGGAACGAAATAATGGAAGAAAATTATTACTTTGATATAAATCAGTTACCATAATTACATAATTTGTTGGTACTGAATGGGGCAGCTATTCAACTGCTCCGGTTATGTAACCCTAGTACTTACATTTACTCTAATGCGCCAGTAGCGACATCTATTTTTTGAAGTATCCAAACTTCTCTATGTTAAGATGTTTGATCTTACCCTCAAAATAAAAATACAAAATGCAATTACCTAAAACTTTAGATATTAAACCTCTTTATTTACTTAACGACTGCCTCGTGGTCTTGCGGTACAAGTATGTGCCGTGCGAACTAGAGGTCCTGGGTTCGATTCCCGGGTCGAGCAAAGTGTTATTGTGTTTTTCCATTAGAAAATTCTCGGTACCAGCACGGATTCTGGAAATGTGCCCGAATTTTTCCATTAGGAAATTTTCAGTAGCAGCACAGAGTCTGGAAATGTGCCCGAAAAACGGCAATAGGCTCGCCACCTATTACGTGGGACTGATACATACTTGGCGAAATGTGGGTGCAGAAATGCGCCTCTGCCTACCCCTTCGGGGAATACAGGCGTGAGTTTATATATGTATGTATGTATTTACTTAACGTAAATCAGAGATGTTTATGTCAATTAGCTTTGGAAACGATTCAAATTCTAATATTATCAAAATGGATCGTATTTTTTAATTACTTTATTTATAGAATTTACTGTTATAAACTATTCTATGAACAGCAAAAACCAAAACCAAATGCTTCGAACGTCTCAAGTAGCGTTTCTAAAATTAAAAAAATCTTGTAACGCTCTTGAATGAAAGTAATAATCAAGGGTCGACTTCAGCCAAAAGTTACCGAAAGATTCTTTGAAGTTTTTCGGATTGAGGTGAACGTTGATTGAATTGCCTACTTTCTGTCAAAATTGTTTGAGCGCCAACTGTTCATCGATAAACGAATATTAATGAAAGTTACGTAGTTTTTAATAATGTGGCATTAGATTTGGGACTTTTAATTTTGTTGGTTAATAGTTCTTTTCAATTTCACTTTATATGTTTGCCTCGTGAGACTTAAGCCCTTCTCAGTCATATATTTGGACTCTATGCTGCTACTAACAATATCGTAAAATAAAAACTAGGTCTCGCTGCACAAGTGTGAGCTACGCAATCTAGAGGTCCCAAGTCCGATTTCCGAGTCGGGCAAAGAGTTGTTTTCATTTACATACATACATAAACTCACACCTGTATTCCCCGAAGGGGTAGGCAGAGGTGCATTTCTACACCCACATTTCGCCAAGTATGTATCAGTTCCGCGTAATAGGTGGCGAGCCTATTGCCGTTTTTCGGGCACATTTCCAGACTCCGTGCTGTTACCGAGAATTTCCTAATGGAAAAACCCAATAACACTCTGCCCGACCCGGGAATCGAACCCAGGACCTCTAGATCGCACAGCAAATACTTGTACCGCGAGACCACGAGGCATTGTTTTAATTTTTTATTAATAATTTCTCAGCTGCAGTAGGTACGAACTCTAGAAACACGAAAAACAACAACAGAATCATCAATTAGAACAATATAATACAATCGCATCCTAATAAGTCGTTTTTAAAACACAGCCCAAAAAAATTACATGTTGAAACACCTTTACCGTCCATCATCATTAGCCCATATACGTCCCACTGCTGGGCACGGGCCTCCTCTACAACTGAGAGGGTTTAGGCCTTAGTCCACCACGCTGGCCTAGTGCGGGTTGGCGGACTACACACCTAAGAAATTCCTAAGAACTTTTAAGTGTGCAGGTTTCATCACGATGTTTTCCTTCGCCGTTAAAGTATGTGATTATTCTTTGTGAATACACAAATATGAAAAGTCAGAGGTGTGTGCCTGGGATTTGAACCCGCGACCGTCGAGATTCTCGACCGCGCGCCTAAACCTCGAGGCCATCATGACTTACCTTCCACTTCGTGTAAACAAACGTAAGTAGCATGAAGGCTACCCTTAATTAATTTACGAGCCATAACAATCAACCGCATTCATTTCAGTAATCTTCTAATCCAGAGCCAAAGACAGTAGGCCATAGGATACAGTAGTTAATCAAACACAGGAGGGCTGGAGAGTTAATTGTGCCAAATTTACGATCTAGGGTTGGCCGCAATGATTGGGAGTTAATTGGTCACGCCTACCGTGAAAAGATTTGGCGTCCTAATCGGTTGGCTTTTTTTTTCATGGATTCTAATTTTAAAATGCAGTCAAGGTACAAGGCAAGTTTTTTTAAAATTCTGGTTCAAAAATTTCAATCAAAGTATAAGGTAATTGTTACTGGCTGATCGGTCTATCAAAAGAGTATTAAACGGGATCTGTTTTTTTTGGAATGTGATTTCTGTCTCTTTAGTCCCATGGCACTATAAGTTACGCCTTAATCAAAGTAAAGATAAAAAGAGATATATTTCTTCCCTTATTTTTCGAAATCTGTGTTCTAAGTCCCACATAATTAATGACAAGCCTATCGTATTTTTTTGTTACTAAGAATGTCCTTTTATAAATAGACAGCCCCGTGGCGCAGTTGGTTAGATACCAGCTTGCGAAACTAGAGGCCGCGGGTTCGATCCCCGCACCGAAACAAATGTTTGTGTGATCCACAAATATTTGTTTCGGGTCTGGGTGTTTGTGAGACCGAAAAGTCTCGTAGTTTCTGAAACTTGTATCCTAGTGTGAGGTCGGAACTATGTGACTGTTGGATGTATTTATTTATTTAAATGCCTAATAGAACTGTTTGACCCAGTAATCGAACCGTGTACAGCTCGAACGCCACCGCGCAATCACACTGAAGTACAAACAAGACAGTCAATATCTGTAACTGTTATCTGAACGTAAGCTGCGAGCGTCATTTTTACAATAAATCTAACACAGTTGTACTATTTGCCAACCCTACAATGTTTTGTGTGCTTAGGACACTGTATAAGGAGAATCTCATGACAAATGTTTATAATTAAGGGCCGGTCCGTTTAATATCATGTGTGTTATACAAAGCTCGAAGACAAGTATCAACATGATCTTGGTACTTATTAATATATATAGTTATGTGCATGTAAGACGTATTCATACATACATACATACATACATACATACATAATCTCACGCCGGTATTCCTCGAAGGGGTAGGCAGAGGTGCATTTCTGCACCCACATTTCGCCAAGTACCTATGTATCAGTCCCACGTAATAGGGGGCGAGCCTATTGCCGTTTTTCGGGCACATTTCCAGACTCCGTGCTGTTACCGAGAATTTCCTAATGGAAAAACCCAATAACACTTTGCCCGACCCGGGAATCGAACCCAGGACCTCTAGATCGCGCGGCACATACTTGTACCGCGAGACCACGAGGCAGTCGCACGTATTCATATTGAATTATAACTCACTTTAACGGTGAAGGAAAACATCGTGATGAAACCTGCACACTTAAAAGTTCTTAGGAAATTCTTAGTTGTGTAGTCCGCCAACCGGCACTAGGCCAGCGTGGTGGACTAAGGCCTAAACCCTCTCAGTTGTAGAGGCCCGTGCCCAGCAGTGAGACGTACATGGGCTGATAATGATACGCCATGCGATCAGGTATGCTAACTTCACCCGTCTAATGAACATTACTAAAAACTATCATCTCCGTAGACGCTATGGAAACTGACACAAACTTCAATCAATAACTCTCGTATCACGTGATAGAGATTGTTACACGCGTATACAAAAGGAATGTTCGATGAATCACGATACGGGTTTTAGTGGATACAAAATTAATCCGATCTCGTCCAACAACCCTTGTTAATAAACTATATTGAGTACGAAAGGCCCCCGGGCGGCTAGTCGGGAATCACCTACGTTCACACAACACCCGCCGCCATATTTCATTTATGTAATTAAAACAATTTACCTACGTTACCTCGGTAATCCTTTTCGACTGTCTTGTTTGCCCTGTATTATATATATTGACAACCCCGTGGCGCAGTTGGCTAGACACCAGCTTGCGAAACGAGAGGCTGCGGGTTCGATCCCCGCACCGAGACAAATGTTTGTGTTATCCACAAATATTTGTTTCGGGTCTGGGTGTTTGTGAGACCGAAAAGTTTCTCGTAGTTTCTGATACCCACGACACAGGACTTGTATCCTAGTGTGGGGTCAGAACTATGTATGTGACTGTTGGGTGTATTTATTTATTTATAACAGTTTTTACACTCACAAACAGTTGTGAATCATAAAAAAATGTATATATGTGTATCTTGAGATGCGAACGGGGAAAAATGTTTGTAGGTTTTTGTATTAAGAAATTTCTCAGTACCAAAATGGAATCTGCAAATGTGCTTGAAAATTACGCCTATTACGTGGGATATAAACACACTATTGACCTGTGTATTAAACCTCTACACGCCTTCAAGAATACATCATCAGCCCTTATACGTCCTACTGACATGACATGTATCGTTATGACATTTAACGTTATGACAAATCATGTAAAATTTAAACTGTTTATTGAAAAAAAATATGCGTATTTCTATTTAAAAAAATTGACATTTCGTGTTGCTGAGGGAGTTTCTTGCCGTTTCTTCTCCACAGCTATAACACGTTTCGAAGCGGCAATAGTTTAAAGAAATATTAAAAAGTGTAAAATTGGCGATTCAAAAGAACTTGTAAAAGTCTATTTGAATAAAGATAATTTGACTTTGACTTTACTGCTGGGCATGGGCTTCCTCCACAACGCAGAGATTTTAGGCCTTAGTCCACCATGCTGGCTTATTTCGGGTTGGCGGACTAAAATGATATAAAAACTCAAGGTTTCAAGCCAAGGCTACTGTATACTTCATAACAAATAATCCTGAACGCTGCGCCGGGTAAATAACTTATATACTTAGATATGGTACGTGCCAATGGACTTTATTGAGTTACTTACTTACTTACTATATGTATTAATAGCTCGGGGCTACTTTAATTAAACACTGATCGTTACGATAAAAAGTGAAAAAGTTTTATAAATACTTTAACTGACTCAAGAAAAATTTAGATTCTCACTTCTTCGACAAAGTGTGACAACTGATTCTTAGCAGTCAAATGTAGGCGTCATTCTAATTATATTAAGTAAACGTTATAAAACTCTGAACACGCTATAACACAGCAATAGACCTTAAACTTCGACGACAAAGCAAAAACCAATGTATCTACTGCACCAGTCATAACAGTCCTCAGCTACGCCCCTTTTTTTTTTCCTTGGGTCCCTAACCAAATCCCTACGCCGGCA
The DNA here is from genome assembly GCA_907164795.1 of Hemaris fuciformis. Taxonomy (NCBI): domain Eukaryota; kingdom Metazoa; phylum Arthropoda; class Insecta; order Lepidoptera; family Sphingidae; genus Hemaris; species Hemaris fuciformis. The sequence goes on from OU015454.1 coordinate 8,141,134, forward strand.
TACCGACCAAAACCCCCCGGTGGCCATCTTCGCGCCAAGTGGGGCGACCACGATGCGTGGGCGAGAAGCGCCCACAATAAAGCCGCAGCCGCCCGGTGCTCAGCTACGCCCCTGCACTACGCGTAGCAGCAGTCGACTACATATCATAAGTAACGTAGCCTTTACTGCATTGCACTTAACAGCACTGCAGTGTATGCGGAGTCGACACTGCATTACGCATAACATGGTTATTTTTTTATATCGGCATGAAGTTTTTTATGTTGTGCAATTGTCATGTGTTTTTTTTTTATATTAGAATATTAGCGATGTATTTAATTGGTAAACTAGACTTTGACATGAAGGCTGTGTTTCTTAAATACTATATTTATTTTTATTAAAATATTCATTCTATTTATAAATAAATAAAAACATGTTAATACTGTATATTACTACATATTTCTTACATTAAATATGAAGAAGGAACAGCTTGAAGTTATAAAAATCAACTGTGTCTATTTAACCCTAGTGCCGACCTACTGAGATGCTTTTAGACGTTACGCTCAAACAATCTAAGATAATAGGTAGTAAGAAACACATGAGGTCGCAAGCTCTTCCACAGCTTGAGTCTGCTAAAAGCATATAATAATTCTAACATGCTATAAAAGACCAACCACCCATTTGCGGAATAAGACAATATTTTTATATCCTAACAGTTTTCCTCATTCATTATTTTTGAAGGGAAAAAATTAAGCAACACATATTTCAGTTGCGAGCGTCGTTACGCTGACCTATAAAAATCAAATCGTCAGGAAAACAATTTACTCGCAAATAAATAAGTGGCATTCCGTGAAAATTACTTTTATACGAACACATTTAAAGGTCGTTCCGTTCAGATCTTAATCTTTGTAATTTAATGGCGGCTTTTGACTTAACGATGTGTTAACAAAGCATCGGTTGGTGGTCATTTTGTCATCTTGTTTTTTTCTGGATTAGAACGAATTAATATTTATGATATACACCAATAAATCGTCATGCTTCTTTGGTATCGCGGCATATGTTCGATTACTCACACTGGTATTGTGATATTGGTTTTTCGTTTTGGTGACTGCCTCGTAGTCTCGCGGCACAAGTATGTGCCGGGCGTTCTAGAGGTCCTGGGTTCGATTCCCGGGTCGGGTAGAGTGTTATTGGGTTTTTCCATAAACGGAGTCTGGAAATGTGTCCGAGAAACGGCAATAGGCTCGCCCCATATTAAGTGGAAATGTTTAAAACACTAGCATTACAAAGTTACCTTATCTTTAAGCTCTAAACTACATTTCGTTGCAACTAAAGAAGTATTTGCGACTTAAAAATACTGCATCATAAATTTTCTTAACTCAGTTTTTAAGAGCCTTGCGTATTCTATAAACGAATATAAAAATCATATAAAATCTAAGTTTTTTTATACATCATAAATAAAAGTTCGTGTTTATGATTGAGTTTTGCGCTGTCTCAACTTTACTGCTGGAACCAAGGCTATCGTAAATTCACTTGAAGTTCTGTAGAGGTCATGTAAAAGTCCACTTGAATGAAGAATGTATTCATCTGATTTATTGCAAAAAATTGTAGAAATTTCAGCGAGTTTTAGGATTTATTCAAATTACTAAAACCTAGAGATCTATACAAATAAATAAAATTGGAGTGTCTGTTTGTAATATTGAAATAACCACTTTTTAATAAATGCATATGGATGTATACACGGTAAATATACGAAAATTACGTTTTATACAATGTTTGTCTGTCTGTCTGTTTGTTCCGACCAATCTCTGAAACGGGTGGACCAATTTTAACGCGACTTTCACTGGCAGATAGCTGATGTAATAAGGAGAAACTTAGGCAAAAAAAAAAGAATCAGCTGTTAGGCGGAACGAAGTTCGCCGGGTCAACTAGTCAATAATAAAAAATTGCACAGTACAAATTAAAAGTAGTTGCTGCGACATAACGAGCCTGCTTGTAAAGCGATGGTCCTGCGCTATGTTATTTATCCGACATAGTTCTGACGACTGAGGAGTGGCAACTAACGACTGCTATTATATTCATTTTTCTTCAAGAATGTTATTAAGACCTTTGGCGATGTTTAGACTGATAACTATGAAATTATATAATATTATTTGCATTTATCTTGGCGCAATTAGTTGGATACCGGCTTTAGTTCGATTCCCGCACCGAGACAAATGTTTGTGTGATCCACAAATATTTGTTTCGGGTCTGGGTGTTTGTGAGACTGAAAATTCTCTCGTAGTTTCTGATACCCACGACACAGGGTTTGTATCCTAGTGTGAAACTATGTATGTGACTGTTGGGTGTTTTTATTATTATTTATTACATACACTCTCGCATGTTTACCTGAACGACTAGGTTAATATACATACTAGAATACATATCGTATTTAAATACCACTTATATGATTAATGGCCGAATACTGAAACGCTACTTAATCTGAGGGCGACTTATATTTAAGTGGCTGTTATAATTTAAGCGGTATATACTTAAAAAATGTCATGTAAAAGAACTTTTTGTGGTAATGTTGCCATTTATGGAAATTTAAGTGGACATTAGTTAATCACAATCTTAAAACCGATAAATGATGTTTCAGTTCATCGCTTAAATTATAACAGTTACTTAAATATAAGTCGCCCTCAGATTAAGTAGCGTTTCAGTATTTGGCCATAAGTCCCACATAATAGTGTACACGTCGTATGTGGGCTGCTTCCAACAGGTCGCTGTGGACGTCATTAGGAGTGGCCTATGTCCAGCAGTGGACCTCCATTGACTGATGGATGGGTGGAATAGTGTACAACTATTTTTCAAAGACTCAAACCTGGAATCACGATCGAACGTACAGCTTTATGCCACTACACCAACGAGCCCGTCTCAGTAATAACACAAAGCAAACACGCAAACCGGTTCAAGATATATAAAAATTGCCAAATAAATTCTATAAATACATTGGGGTTTCCGTGCCTCTCAAGCGTAAGTTTTGACGAATCGCTTCCGCTATCGAATGGAAAGAAAACGCAATATATCCTAAAATAACCTATAAATACGAGAAAGTTCGCGTTTTGTGAATATAAAACCATAATTTATTGCAAAAATCGCTAACACGAAAACGTGCTATAAAGCGCAGGAAACTGTAGTTAAAAACCAAGGTCATTCACTGCCTCGAGGTCTCGCGGTACAAGTATGTGCCGAGCGATATAGATGTCCTGGGTTCGATTCCCGGGTCGGGCAAAGTGTTATTGGGTTTTTCCATTAGGAAATTCTCAGTAGCAGCACGGAGTCTGGAATTGTGCCCGAAAAACAGCAATAGGCTCGCCCCCTATTACGTGGGACTGATACATACCTGGCGAAATGTAGGTGCAGAAATGCACCTCTGCCTACCCCTTCGGGGAATACAGGCGTGAGTTTATGTATGTATGTATGTATGTCATTCACCTGATATCTATGCGACAGAACGAAATCAAATTTATATCCACGCGTTTATATATTTTTTTTTTATGGAAAAAGGAGGCAAACGAGCAAGTGAGCCTTAAGTGGTCAACACCGCCCATGAACACCCACAATACCAGTGGAATTATCGGGTGTGATGCCAGCCTTTTAGGAAAATATAGGCTCTCTTCTTGAAGGTCCCTTGGTCGTATCTGTTTGGAAATACCGCTGAGGCAAGCTGTAGCAACAAAGATGTTACTGACGGTAATTATTACGTAATCGAATCTAAATAGGTTTACAGCACATGTATGTATGACTGCCTCGTGGTCTCGCGGTACAAGTATGTGCCGAGCGATCTAGATGTCCTGGGTTTGATTCCCGGGTCGGGCAAAGTGTTATTTGGTTTTTCCATTAGGAAATTCTCAGTAGCAGCACGAAGTCTGGAATTGTGCCCGAAAAACGGCAATAAGCTCGCCCCCTATTACGTGGGACTGATACATACCTGGCGAAATGTGGGTGCAGAAATGCACCTCTGCCTACCCCTTCGGGGAATACAGGCGTGAGTTTATGTAGGGGGCGAGCCTATTGCCGTTTTTCGGGCACATTTCCAGACTCCGTGCTGTTACCGAGAATTTCCTAATGGAATACCCAATAACACTTTGCCCGACCCGGGAATCGAACCCAGGACCTCTAGATCGCACGGCACATACTTGTACCGCGAGACCACGAGGCAGTCCAAAGTGGCAGCAAGTGTCTAAATAAAATAATTAAGAAGCATACATACATACGAGCACACAAACCTACATTTACCTTTGTGTATTACAATCCTTACTAATATTATAAATGCGATTGTAACTCTGTCTGTCTGTCTGTCTCGCTTTCCTGCTAAAACTACTGAACCGATTTAAATGAAATTTGGTACACAGATAGTTTGGAGCCTGAGAAAGAACATAGGCTACTTTTATTGCGGAAAAGGGGTTTTAAGGGGTTGAAAGGGGGGATGAAAGGTTGTATGGAAGCATTGTCATTTTTAAAGCTAGAAACTTGAAACTTATTTTTTAGGCTGTTGATTAGATATAAATAAATATGACATTCAAAGTATGTAAAAAAAATACTTTTAAGGGAGTAAAATAAAAATAGGGGATCAAAGTTTGTATGGAAATTCGTCATTTTTGAAGCTAGAATGATGAAACTTTTTTATATGGCTTTTATTCCATCATTACATCATATATATGATATATATACACAATATAAGAATTATATTAAAAGTTTTTTTTTTTTATTCCTTAATATGTTATAAATGAGAAAATAACTATATGACTGTTACGCTTTCACGCCTTAATCATTTGACCGATGTGAACGATTTATGGTATGGACATAAATGGGACTCTGTGGAATAAAATAGGCTACAACTTATTTTCTTTCTGAACCCAGCCCTGTAGTCTACGCCGACGGAGTCGCGGGCAAAAGCTAGTTGTACTATAAAAGTGATTAAAACTCAATCACCTGCACCAATAAATCCAATCTTTGTGATTAGATTCACAAATCTATTATTATCGGATTCTTTCTTCAATTGAACTTCTTTTGTTGGAATCCTATTGTAAACTTATTGTAATGTTAATTTATCAAATCTTCTCATTTTGATTGTCAAAGTGATTGATTTAGAATGAACGCTAAATATGACGCTTTCTCACAATTTAAATAACTATATTGGACACATTTTTTTAACTAAAGGAAAGCGCCTTTAAGCGGGGTACCTTCGGGGGAGGCCGAAAAGGGGAAGTCGGAGTCACCGGCCTTCCAACTCAACGCGTGGAACTATTATTCGCGTGGCTGAGTGGAGTCCTACGCCGGCATACTGACTAAAACCTCACGATGGCCCTCTTGTGCATTTTGGGCGGTACAATAAATACAGCGCGACAAGCGCCTTTAATTGTTTCCCGCTGCCGGCCGTCGCTCCATTCAAATGCGGACTCGTCTGCGATAGAGGAGTTTCAGGTGTCCCCCTCTTGGCCTTATTTTGGAAGCTCATTTGGTGTGAGCGTCTACGATAATCACGTGGCCATGCGCTCTGCCGCACATCTCGGGATCGCAAATCTTCTGTAAAGACGTACCTTCCCTCATCAAGAATCCCGATAACCACGATTGGTCTCCTCTTACGACAGGCAGGGGATGCCGTGGCGGTATAAACCACAGGGTGGATATTAAGACCTCTAACGAAATCTATATTGTAAAAGTTTTTGAAAACACAATCCGAGATATTTACATAGTTTTGTCCGTTCCCTCAAAAATCCAGTCATTTTGAAACTGATGTGTCTCCCAAAATTTCCCATTATTACGCTAATTACAGCCCACGAAACACCGTCATAATGATAATAAATTCATCCGAAACGGCGTAGACAAGTCTGTGTAATTAAAGAAACTAAGTTATTCAAGAGCCGGGGACGGAATGCGTCGCAATGCTCAACAACTCGAAACCTGAAACTCCCTTTGAATACGTAATGGTAGGTGTTGTGTATTGCGAGTATTAATCACTTTGAACTGAGAAGGGGCTTCAAGGATGTAAGAAATACCTGAGATACTTCAAATAATCTTGAGTAGTTAGATTAGATTTAACTGTTGTTCCTGCTAAATAAAATAACGATTGCGGTACCAAAATCGATGCTTGGGTTTTTTTTTCTTTTACGTGTGAAAAAATAAGTTATAGAAAGCTTATAATCGGCTTTAAAGCTGATTTCATAATAAATAAAAACTGTAGTTGCTACAGTTTTGCTTGCAGATGATGATGATGTCGCTCGTTTAAAAAAAAAAAGATGTAACACAAAATTTACGAATTTTGACCTTTTACAATAAAACGCATATTCATTGCGTAAAGATTAGGTAGAATTCAACAGCCGTCTCGATACGTCAAAATCGAGCGAGATACGAGATCGGTCTTCTCTTTTCAATAAACAGGATTGGACAGGACGATTCCAATAAATGGCGTGATTCAGTGATGAACCGGCAGTGACTGAAAGTGGGAGTGTTGTTCTGTGGTGTAATGGTGATGTAACACGAAATAAATCTGTTTTTGACTAAAAGGTAACTATGAAAGTTTACAATTATTTTATAATAAAATGCATGATCATTGAGATACTTCGTTTTTTTAGAAAAATAATTTGATGATGATTTGAATTAATTCTGTTTTGTTTTAAAAATGTAGCAAGTTCGAAAAATTATAACGTAATACTTCAGTTTAATTTAAAAAATACGTCTTTTTCATTGCAGTAATTGAGTAAACATCGCTTTATAGTAAAACATAAACAGTAGCTAAAGTATGATTCTGATTTACTTCTTTGTATTATTTACGCGAATAGGAAATTGTATGAAATGTTTAACGTTAATGCTGTTTATTCGAAAATAACATTTTCAAATTATAATTTACAATCATGTTCGTCTTTAACTTTTTAAGTTATTATAGAACAATGGCGTCATCTTGGAGGTCCCGTAGAATCCTAGGTTTGGTTCAAACTGGAAATAACCAAGAACCATCTAGTAATGAAGAACTCGAGCACATAATTAGTCACGATGAGGTAAATAATTATATAATTGTCATAGCCAATCCTTACGGGTTCAAAATACGAGAAATTAAAGTTTTTAGCTGTCATTTAGGATACTAATTTTGCCCTTTATTGTTACTTGTAATCTATCTTACTAATAATAATAATAATACCTACATGCTAATATTAAATTTGTTACTTAATCACCGCAAAACCTGGTACAGGGGTAGATTAAAGTCTGTTTACTTTTATCTCCAAATTCCTATGGAAACAGATACAGCGCGGAGTACCCTACCTACCTCAGGGTGCCGCTAAGAAAATTGTAAACATTTTAGTTAACTTAAATTATATTTAATAATTGCCTGTTAATGATGAATTGAACTAATATTGATATTAGTTTTGTCATTTTTATTTCAGACCAGAAGGGAATATCATGTAGATATTGAAAATAAGAAAAATCTATCTCCAGAGTCTAAGCCGATGCCAATAACAGCTAAAGAGCCAAAATCTGATTTGAAACAGGATTCACCTACTGTTACAAAAATCGTTAGCCTAGTACCTGATTATAGCAGTGATTCAACCGTGAGTGAAAATGATGATTAGTATACACGTAAACAACAATGCCGAGCCTGCTGATTACGACTCTCAAATTTTGCCGATCTCAGGCAATAATATTCAACGTTCTCGATCCTCCAGCTCATCTTCATCGTGTAGTTCCACTTCTTCTAGTTCATCCTCATCTTCATCAAGTTCCTCAAGCTCCAGTGATACTCCAGAAGTTAGTGAGGATCAACAAATTATTCAGCAAAGCGCGTCGAAATAAGAACAGCGTGCCTAATTATAATATTTACCCTATTTACTCAGATGAAAGTGACATTGATCTCAGCGACGATGATCCTACCATAGATTTTAATTCAAAGCACATTAGGAGACAGAACTTTCTCTTTGAGGGATCAACTTCAGATTCCTCTGACTCCAATAGCGAAACAAATAATAGTCGTCGAGGACGCAAGAGATCACGAAAAATTGAGAAGTGGCAGCAAGTGCGATCGAAGCAACTCTGTAATAAAGGCGAATCGTATGTCTCGATGTCAAAAAGACGTAAAACTGTTCCAGCTCGATTTATAAAAGATACATGTAACGAAAACTGTAAATTAAATTGTAAAGATAAGATCGATGATGAGGGGAGATACCACTTATTTAGCTCCTTTTGGGACCTAGGGAACTTAGTTGCACAGAGGGCCTATTTACGAACGTGTATGGAAGATGTTACCCCTTAATATAAATACACTAATTCCCAAATTCCCAGACGTCCAAACAAAGCTTTTTATTTTATTTTAAATGATAATAAAATAAGAGTACTATATGTAAGACTTTTTTTTAAAATACACTGTCAATATCTGAAAGAATGATTTACACGGTGCAATCTAGAATGAACGATGGTTTTATGCTTGATGACCTAAGAGGGATAAATAATAATCACAACAAACTTAACCCACAGTAGATGAGACTACTACTAGATGACATTCGAAAACATATCAATACGATTCCATACAATTCCAAAACTAGAATCACATTATGTTCGAGCTTCGACGTCAAAGCAATACATTGAAAACCTTGAGTCGTGCTGAAAAATTTGCCGATCGTCAAAATATAACCAAAGACTCTAGAGTAGTTATTTATGACTTAGAAGCTGTTTTACAGTGTCCGAGGGGTAATACTTCGGCTTTTTATTATAAGTCTAAATAAATAGCTTTAATTTGACTTTGACAGAGCTACTAAATGGAGATAAAAAAGCATATGACAATGTTCACTGTTTCTTTCCTTTCCTTTGCGTCTTTTATCAACTTAAAGTCTCTTCAAGAGCAGTGGGGTTACAACTTTAGTGTAGATATAGGTGGGAAAACTGTAAATTGGAATGATGTAAATGTTTTGCAGATGGTGAAATCAGAACCATTTCATTTTTATTATAAAACTTCCTACAGTGATACTTATTTTAAACAAGTTGATATAAGAAACAAAAGAAAAAAAATGGACCCAAAAACTGCGATTACTCTAGATAAAGCATATAGCCAAAGACAACAGCTAAGTGAAAATAAGAAAAAAAGTTCTAAAAGAACTACTAACAAAGAAATTGATTCCCTCCTTTTATGCAAGTTTTTATAATTCCATTGTTTAATATTGATGCTACATATTTTATATAAGAATGATGAATACTGTTTTTTTAGAAAGTGTAATAATATTACACACAATTATGTGTATTGCCACAAATTAAGTTCCTTTCTGCCAAAGTATGTTTTTTTTTTAATAAGGCTAGATTGTGAGTGAGACTTTTAAACTGTTTTAAAGAATTATTCTATGATAACTGTTAATTTTTTATATAAAGTTTACTTTTTTTATTACATTATTATTATGTTAGTACTTAGTTAAAAACTAAGTATTAAGTTTAAAACTTTCGGAAGTAAATTACTATACTGATTGTTTTTTAAGCTAAGTTTACTTTGAAATAATTACTTAATTATGGTACATTTGAATCTCAGCTAGTGATAATGCATAATGAAAGACTGACTTGCTAATAATTTGATAATTATTTAATGATTATAAAGTATTTAACTGTGAGCTATTGTTTTGTTGAAATATTGTGTAAAACTTAGGTAGTGATTATTTGGTATTGTTTTTTTTTTTAATTAGATATTTTTAACTATTTATATTTTTGCCTATAATCTAGGTTCCAAAAGGGAATCATGAACATGTGTGGCGGCATGTTAATTAATAATAAATAATAAATATATATTATGATTGATTATTCAGTGCAAATTTTGTTTCATTTAAAAAAATATAATTATTTTTTGTGTTTCTTTTATTACAAAATGATGCAATAATACATAAGCCAATAATATAATATTTTGATTAATAATAAAACGAAGTATTTTGGAATATATTTTAATATGCTCTTGCTAATTTATACAAAAGAGAATTATTTAGAATTGTTGCATGTCTTTTTTATCTACTAACTAGATTTTTTTGGCATAAACTGATTTAACTCAAAACTTTTTTTTTGCTTCAATTTTTTTAAGGTATAATTGATAATTAAGATAAAAGTAACCATTTATATTAAAAGGCCATAGTTTTGTCAATCAAAATCAGTAGTTAAATTATCGAAACACCTAGTAATTGGTCTAAAACTATGAATCAAAGACAAGTCGGAATAAGTTGAAAACTTTAATCGCCGATTCCCGAAAATTGTATTTTTTGAGTTACATCTTTTTATTTTTAAGGGTGCGATGTAGTTGCTACATTAGTAAAATAAATGCAATTATGACTTATATCGAATTTTAAAAAAATTGACGAAGTATTTCAAGTTTGAAATATACTGAGCTTCATTATTGTATTAAAAAAATTAAAAAAATACGTTTTTCTAACAACCATAAGCATTAAATGTATGTGTGTATGTGTTTTCGATCACGATCTTTTTAATTTGTACAAAAAAACGATGTAAAATCGGCATACTCAAGCAGAAAGCAATTTTATTCCGGACCATTACGTCACCGGCGTCCCGCTGTAAGAAATTTGTACTCCACCCTAATATTATAGGAAACATTTGATGCATAAAACTAAGTTGGAAGTTTTGTAAATTAGATCTATGTATATTCATATACGTCCTATAACCTATTGCTAGGGACCAGCGGTGGTACTTCCATAGAAGCCGAAAAGCCCAGTTTGCCTTTCATCATTCCGAATAATAATCTTTAAGCTTTAAATCATTATTTAACAAAAGCAACTTGACATATAAATGAGAATATCCCGACCTCACAACAAACAATTATAAACTAGATATTACAAAATTAACGTGTAACGCTTTTCGGCTTCTACGGAAGTAACGCCACTGCTAGGAACCGGCTTTCTCTACAACTAAAAGAGGCTAGGCCTTGGTCCAGATAATTTTCTTTAGAATTAATGTGAAAATTTATTTAAATACACTAATAACTTTAAAAAATACTCGGCACACTCCGACCCTTCATTAAAACCCGCAACTGCAAGGATTTTGTCCCATGCTTTCATCGATTTGTTTACCTACTATATTTTTAAACTGTTACGTCGAACTTGGAAACATAAAAATGACGCATTATTGCACTCAATATTCCCATGCCCTGTTCCCAATTCTATATGGGCTCGGCGCAGTTTTTTCCTTCCAAAAATCCCTATCAGCCGTCATGTCTTCATTCACCTGTTTTTCTTTCATATCTTCTCTCACGCACTCCATCCATCATTTCTTTGGCCTTCCTCTGCTTGTCTATTCTTCAACATTCAACCGCAAATTTATTACACTGTTGTTGAATAAAAAAATAACACACCAATTATCGAGTATGTATCGAGTGAAGAGAGATGAAAGCCTCGCCCCAGTGAAAATTATAAAATGGTAGAAAAATAATGGGTTTCACTTGCTACTTAAGTTTATACGGGTATTTGACTTAGGCTTTCAGCTCACAATTTAATTTGTTAGACGGAAATAACCTCCACTTTGTTAAAAGCTTATATTAGTTTTGCCTTCTTTTTTCATTCATGTTTTGATCTCTCTAATGTGTTACTATAAAACTGTATTCTTGAGTGTCGGTTTTTTAATACAAACATACATAATCTCATGCTTGTAATCCCAAAGGGGTAGGCAGAGGTACATTTATCCCACGTAATAGGTGGCGAGCCTATTGCCGTCTCGGGCACACTGCCAGACTCCGTACTGCTATTAAAAATTTCCTAATTATTCAATAACTCTGCCCGACCCGGGAATCGAATCCGGAACCTCTTGATCGCACGGCACATACTTACTTATGCCGCGAAAGTACGAATAAGTTTTATTTTATTGGAAAACCTCGACTAACACCATCTTTATTATATCACAGAAATTTTAAGACTTACAAATAGCCTTATAATATAGATTAGAAATGAATATATACATATTTGGACATTACAAAAAATACATTGCTTGTTTCACACGTTATCTGATCCACGGAAGCTGGCGCAAAATAAAATAAAAAAATATCAGGTTCGACTAGTGTCAAGTCTTTCAAAGTCAAGCAAAGTTGCCTCAAAAGCAAAGTGGGACACTCTACAGGATGCAATAGCAGCACGTTGTGCCTCCTATAGAGAGGTGTTCTTTGAAATCGACCTTCGTTATCTCGATGAAAAAGAGGATCGGAAAAGCAACTCTTGAAATTCAATACGTCGGCATATACACAGACGCACTCATGCCTGTATCTTTGAAGGCAGTTATCCATTTTGGCAGCAATGTTTTGCAATATTTTTAAAATACTATAAGTGCAATATTTTTATCGCAATAAGGACAAACCTATTGCTGGTTTTTGAGAAAAAAATTAATTTATTTACTGAAAATTTTGTAGTGGAAAAATCTAATAACATTTTTCCCCGACACGGGATTCGGACCCGGGATCTCTAGATCGCAAGCACTAGTGCCAGCACGACTGGCCACCCTAGTTTCAACAGCTATTAATCTCAAATAACAAATATACAAATAAAAAATCACAACAGACAAACCTAACAAAATACTTTACGTCACTTTTCTGCTTATACCAAAAAAAAAAATCGAGTTCGATTTCCAGGTGGGGCAATGTTATTGGGTTTTTTCATTGGGAAATTCTCAATGGCAGCACGGAGTCTGGCAATAGGCGAAATGTGGGTACAGAAGTGCACCACTGTCTATTCCTTAGGGGAATACAGCCGTAAGGTTATGTATGTATGTACCAAAAACATAGGCTCATTCAAGTCCTAAAAATATATATTGTATAACCAAACAACAAATATTATTCGCCTACATATCTACAATCCGCGCAGCCATTATAAGGTCGTTGAGCGAGAAAATAACTTTAACCCTAGAAAGATAAGAATTGAATTTGATGTCACAGACATAAAATTTATTCGCTACACAAGTATAGGGTTTCACCTTTGGAAAACACTAGCGCTTACTATACCCGCAAAATTATTCAAGAAAGCGCTCTCCGCCACAATTTGTCACTTATGAAGGCAGGAGGTCGCGACAAGTTCTTTTTGTTCTCTAAATTACTACAAACTAGGTGTCTTAGATGTGCTTTGGTGTGAAAAGCTTTAACTAGGACCGTCTCAAATTTTCTTTGGCCATTGATGATAGTTTTAAAAGTTTTAAAAGTAAATACACCCAAAAGTCACATTAATAAATCTGACCCCACAAGGATACAAGTCTTGTGTCGTGGGTATCAGAAACTACGAGTTATTTTACGGTCTCAAAAACACCCAGACCCGAAACAAATATTTGTGGATCACACAAACATTTGCCTCGGTGCGGGGATAGAAGCCGCGGCCTCCTGTTTCGCATGCTGGTATCCAGCCAACTGCGCCACGGGGTTGTCACTGCTATATCGGAAGCATGATTTTTCTCAATACCAGATTTGATGTGATACATTTATTTGCGTGACGTGTTATTCCAACCAAATCATTTCCGTGACGTAAAATAGCATGACGAATTTTTGCCGTCATGCCTCTTCGGTGTTACTGCCATCGTTTCAGTGAGCCGTAGCATGGATGTTATGCCGTAGTCTAAACGATAGGGATATGTTATCGTGGCAAGGAAATAAAACCAAAATGGATGCCGTGACGGAATTCAGAATGACATTGCATTATTATCTTTGCTCTTTTTTTTTCCTGTTTTCCGTATAATTTTGGTTGCGAAACACCTTTTTATTGTTGTAAATTATTATTTTACTTTTTTATGGTATCCATATAATTATAGATTCCATCAACATCAACCCAAATACGTCCCACTGCTGGGCACGGGCCTCCTCTACAATTGAGAGGGTTTAGGCCTTAGTCCACCACGCTGGCCTAGTGCGGGTTTGCGGATTACACACCTAAGAAATTACCAAGAACTTTTTAGGTGTGCAGGTTTTATCACGATGTTTTCCTTCACCGTTAAAGCAAGTGATAATTCATTGTGAATACACACATAACTTCGAAAAGCCAGAGGTGGAGCCTGGGGTTTGAACCTGCGACCGCCGAAATTCTCGACCGCATGCCTAAACCTCGAGGTCATCACTGCCTTTTTTTTATTTTTTTATTTATAGATGCCATTTATTTTTAAATTATGTTTATTGTCGTATTTTATCAGGTATGGATGCCAAATATTAAACCAATCAGATAGGAGGAGATATTTATGATTCTAATAATATTATTCTAGAATTTTACGTTATAGACGCATACAAAGACAATAGCAGGTGGAGCTCGAAATATTTATTGCTATTTTATTATCCTAGGAGCATTAAAATACAAGACAAATAACTCACGATTATCTCCTAACCCCTAGACGACCTGTACAAAGATATATCGTCTAAAGAAATAAAAATTAAGCTGCGAAAAATTATTCTTATTACAATATTAGGATCTATTGCACAAACGCTGACGATAAATTCCATGGTGCATTAAACTCTCTCAATTTAAGTTCTTTACATATATAACCTCAAGCCTGTATTCCCCGAAGGAGCAGGCAGAGGTGCATTTCTGCACCCACATTTCGCCAGGTATGTATCAGTCCCACGTAATAGGGGGCGAGCCTATTGCCGTTTTTCGGGCACATCTCCAGACTCCGTGCTGCTACTGAGAATTTCCTAATTGAAAAACCCAATAACACTTTGCCCGACCCGGGAATCGAACCCAGGACCTCTAGATCGCACGGCACATACTTGTGACGCGAGAACACGAGGCAGTTAAGTTCTTTAGAATGTATAAATTCGTGATAAAATTAAGGATAAGGTCCATGGACCGAGTCACTGTCTCGATGGCGCGTGTTCGATTCCTAGGCACACGGTGAAGTCAGTTACGGCACTTCCATAGAAGCCCAAAAGCGTTACACATGAATTGTGTAATGTCTAGTTTATAATTGTTTATTGTGGAGTCAGTATATTCTCATTTATATGTCCAATTGTTTTTTTTTTTTTATAAAGATTTAAAGCTTAAAGATTATTAGGAATTTTGTAAGGCTAGCTGGGCTTTTGGGCTTCTATGGAAGTACCGCGACTGGATGAAGTAAGAGATGATTTATACAAAATTTAATGGTAAAGCAACACATCGCCAAGAAAATGTATAATTGAGAGATTAATGGCTTAAAACCTTACCCTTCTTTGTGAAGGAGCCCATGCGTTCCTCTTTGTTATCCTGAGCCTTATTAGCACAGTGTGAAGAAGCGTCTTAGCACGCTGGCATGTGGGTCTTGAATGATATAATGATAATGATAGCTTTTCATGTTAAAATCATCAGCCCTTTTACATCTTCTAAACATGGAGCTCCTCATTTTAAAATCATCATCATCAGCCCATAAACGTCCCACTGCTGGGCACGGGCCTCCTCCTAAGAACTTTTAGGTGTGCAGGTTTCATCACGATGTTTTCCTTCACCGTTTAAGTATGTAATAATTCATTGCGAATACACACATAACTTCGAAAAGTTAGAGTGTGCCTGGGGTTTGAACCTGCGACCGCCGAGATTCTCGACCACGCACCTAAACCTCGAGACCATCACTACTTAATGGGACTTAGGTACTCACTTTAATGGGATCGTCAAGGTGGCAACACCGCACTTGATGGTAAACACGATGCTGGTCACGAAAAGCATCAAGTTTTTTAATGCCCTATCCCACCACACACCCGCCACTGTAACTCCTGTGCTCCAGTATCAACATCGGCACGCACAGTATCGACGCCCAGCAATGAAGCGAAACGTGAAGAAGCATTTGTGCAGGCCGGCATGATTGTGTCGACCAGCGGGTGACCATATCGTTTCTCGCTGGTCGGTATTATTTTTTTGGACTCCACTGTGCTTACCATCAGGTACAGTGGAGTCACTTTGCAGTGCCAGTATAAAAAAAAAGAAAAAAAATGAAGCTCAGCGAATCTAACTTATCATAATCCCGCAACGAAGACAAATAAAAAAGCAGTTGGAAAACAAAGAGATGTCCACTTCCCTCCACAGCAAAGCGGATGACAAAACATTCAACTATGAGGTTTCACCCTCACATAAAAAAGAAAGACAATTACAATTAGTGAAATTAGACGTAATTACCGCACCACGGGTAAATAACTTTATACGATTTATTGAATAAATTGGACCTAAGTTGCGAGCTGTTATGTATGTAGACTCCCAATAATAGGCATGGCAAAAACGCTGAAATGCACGGAAATTCTTCCTAGAAGGGTCAAATTGCGAGATACTCTCATCTTTCGTCGCTTAAAGCAAAGGCACTTCGCATAGGATCCAGGATGAAAGAACAGAGCGGAAACGAGTTTAGATATTTTTTCATAGCTTCATTGCACGTCAAAGATATGCTTTACAAACGAATACCGGAAAAGGGAAGTTGATAACGAATTACGGAACAGAAGGCTGTTTATATTTTACAAAAAAAATAAAGATATAAAACGCCCCGACCCGAACCAATTTATGTTACGAAATGTACGAATCAAATAAACTCGGAGTCGCATCACTCATGGGGGTTGTTGGCGAATGCTTCGCGAAATACAGACTTCAAGGCCATTTTCGTATCCCTATAGGGATGTTTATTATAATTGCAAAAATTTGTTTGTTTCTTTGGGGTAAATATATTGAATTGGAGCGGAAATACGACACGTTTGGGAGCTGATGTTAACCTTTCGTCTGGCGTAAGGCTTGTTTCGGTTATAGTCGATAAATAAAAACGGTATTTATATCTCAGTCGTTAAACTCGTGTGTTCTGTAGTGCAAGAGCGTGCCGTGCAATCGAGAAGTATGGGGTCAGATTCCCAGGGGTCTTTCCATTCACCGGGCGGCTGCGGCATTACGGTGGGCGCTTCTCGCTCACGTACCGTGGTCGCCCCACTCGGCGCGGAGATGGCCACCGGGGGGTTTTGGTCGGTATGTCGGTTTAGGGAATTTTGTTAGGGACCCAGCCCGGCACTAACACCTGCGCGGACATGACGTCGCCGCACGCCGGGCTGGAAGGCCGGTGACCCCGACATACGCTTCCCGCCCCCCCCCCCCTCCCCCGGGGCTGGCGGGAAGCAGAACCATAAACAGCTTTCCCCTCGAGAACAAAAAAAAAAAAAAAGGCGTCTTTCCATTAGATTTTTTTTTTGTTGAGTTGTACCTTAAAACAGCTTGCTCCCCATTATGTAAACTTAAAACACACCTGGAAAAACATGGCTTTTGAAATGAACATTGAATAAATAATTCATTTAAGGTATGTGCGATCTAGAGGTCCTGGGTTCGATTCCCGGGTCGGGCAAACTGTCATTGAGTTTTTCCATTAGGAAATTCTCAGTAGCAGCACGGAGTCTGGAATTGTGCCCGAAAAACGGCAATGGGCTCGCCCCCTATTACGTGGGACTGATACATACCTAGCGAAATGTGGGTGCAGAAATGCACCTCTGCCTACCCCTTCGGGGAAAACAGGCGTGAGGTTATATATGTATGTACCCGATGAAAAACACCATACGGAATCGAAACCGCGACATCTATCTTACTAATAAATAAAATTGGAGTGTCTGTTTGTGATATTGAAATAACCGCTTCTTAATAAATGTATATGGATGTATACACGGTACATATACCAAAATAACGTTTTTTATCTTATCTTATCTTACTAATAAATAAATTTGGAGTGTCTGTTTGTGATATTGAAATAACCGCTTTTTAATAAATGTATATGGATGTATACACGGTACATATACCAAAATAACGTTTTTTATCTTATCTTATCTTACTAATAAATAAATTTGGAGTGTCTGTTTGTGATATTGAAATAACCGCTTTTTAATAAATGTATATGGATGTATACACGGTACATATACCAAAATAACGCTTTTTAAAATTTTTGTCTGTCTGTCTGTCTGTTTGTTCCCGCTAATCTCTGAAACGGCTGGACCGATTTTGACGGGACTTTTATTGGCAGGTAGCTGATGTAATAAGCAGTAACTTAGGCTACTTTTAGTTCATAAATTTTCTTATAAAAATTAATTTTCCGCTCGGACGAAGGCGCGGGCACAGCTAGTCTTTCATATACTACATACTTCTTTCTGCCGTTGTACCAGTCAGTCATTTATACCAATTCATTATATGAAAGTGCACACCTTGAGCTCTATATACTATACGTCACAATACCCCAAAGAGATCATTTAAACTGGTCACCTTGAGAAGTTATCAAGCCGAGTAAGCTACACATTGCTAGAAGGTATTACGGTTGTGAATCCTCGTGTAATCACAAGAATAATTAATACCGTCGCCGTGAGGTAGATAAATACTGCGTAATGAGATGTACTGGAGATTAACATGTCTGTATGTGTGTACCTTAGAGATGGGGAGATTATTGACCGCAGAGTTTTAAAGCTTTTATGACGTAGATTTAGAACTGGGGTGAAACGAGTGTTTACTAGTCTCGTGACGCAAGAGTCGGCTACAAGCTCGATTGAAAGGTAAGGAAAAGTTTTACTAAGTTTTTCCATTAGGAGATTCTCAGTAGCAGGACGGAGCCTGGAAATGTTCTCGAGAAACGGCAATAGGCTCGCCTCCTTTTACGTAGGACTCAAAATTAGCGAAACGTAGGTGCTGCTTACCACTTTGGGGTAAAGGCGTGAAAGTGTATGTACATTATACAGGTATTCAGGCTGTGATCGGAAACTAAGGCAGGTAATAGCTACTGCGATTACAAACCCATTGGCGTTAAAAAAATCCCGACAAAAAAAAAATTGACGTTTTCCTAACAATCATTGATATTTAATGGACATGGTTGTAAGAAAAACGTTTTATTTTTTATTTTTCGTCGGTTTTTTTTTAAATGACACGGTGTTTGTAATCACCGCAGCTATTTGCCTTAGTTTCCAATCACGGTCTGAATACACCCTGTATACCTATATAAGTATCCAAGTAGTCGGTTATATTCGCATCAATGACAGCGAAAGGCCATCAGATCCCATTAGAGATAAAGTAATTAAGGAATTAATTCCAGCGACAATTATCTCCCATCTAGACATAAAAAGGAATCCGACTAGTAAATAAAAAGCCAAGATTTTTCCGCGTTCGTAATTAAATCACTTTGCTTAAGCGACTATTAGAGATTACGCTAAGCGCTTAATCGCTCAAATCGCTGAGCCGAGCCAAGAATTGCGTGCGAAGGTCATTCGGTGTCTTTCTGATGTTTGTTTAGATTACTGATATATGATATACGCAATGTTTTAAGGACGACTGTCGAAAGGTCTCTGGTTCGATTGTTGTACGAAGATAAGTGATTTGTGTATGTATTTTTTAAATTTGTTTTACTAATAATGATGATGATATGATGATAATAATGGCTTTTCATGTTAAAATCATCAGCCTTTTTACATCTTCTGAACATGGAGCTCCTCATTTTAATAATCATCATCATCATCAGTCCATATACGCCCCACTACTGGGCACGCGCCTCCTCTACAACTGAGTGGGGTTAGGCTTTAGTCCACCACGCTGGCCTAGTGCGGGTTGGCGGACTACACACCAAAGAAATTTCTAAGAACTATTTAGGTGTCCCGGTTTCATCACGATGTTTTCCTTCACCGTTAAAGTACGCGATAATTCTTTGTGAATACACTCATAACTTCGAAAAGTCAGAGGTGTGTGCCTGGGGTTTTAAACCCGCGACCGTCAAGATTCTCGACCGAGTGCCTAAACCTCAAGGCCATCACGACTTGCAAAATGACAAAAGCATGCCATCTAATATACCGTAAGCATTATACACCAATTTTCTTACTACTATTAAAATAAAAAATAAATTACAAACGAACCTCTTCAAGAAGTTCTCAGAAATAAATGACTCAAGATTAACATTATTTAGAAGAAAGTATCTCACTCATTTTATCCCTCCGTCCCTTATCACGAACTTTGCCAACTCTAATATTACTTAGTTTTTGACTTTTGCGAGTTTTGAATGAAGTAATTAATGCTCTTCGCATTAATTTTGTTTTATTTAACGCTGTTCTTATGCTTGTTTTTTTTTTAATTGGTCAGATAAAATTATGCACTAACACATAACAATTACTGCCTAGAAACTATTATGACAGTTCATAATTATGATCATCATCAGCCCATTTACCTCTAGTCCAGTCAAATTACGAAATGAATAAACATGAAAATACGTATTTGGCGATTTTTAAGGATCGATAGGGGAGCGTATTCTGAGCTTAAATTCCAATTTGAGGGGTTCTCCGAAGGTCATCTCAAGGTAATTTCGATGAAAACGCGTTTAATTCGATATCTCGAGAATGGTTAGTATTAGGCAAAAATTGTAGAAACCTTTTCTCTTCTGAATTAAATTGAATAACTTTTTTATCTGAAACTTTTTTTCTTATCATCAATATTTTTCAACTTATTAGTTCCGAAAGGCAAATTTTTTACTTTTTTCTCCCTATTTTTCATTTCCCGCCATTTTCTCCCGAACCGTTCAATTTAATGAAATATTACCACTTATCAAAGTAGCTCTTTTAATTATGAACAACTTTTGTCTACAACTTTTTTCTGTAATGCCAATACCTTCGTAGTTCTATATTACTTTACCGAGTGAAATCCGTGCATTTGCCCATATTGCGTCGCAGCCAAAAATTGTATCTTATTGAAATTTTCGTACTTCGCTATACAATAAAAATGTTAAAAAATTCAGCAACATTTGGCATGCCATAAAGAACAATGAAAATGAAAGCAGTGATGGCCTCGAGGTTTAGGCGCGCGGTCGAGAATTTCGGCGGTCGCAGGTTCAAACCCCAGGCACACACCTCTGACTTTTCGAAGTTATGTATGTATTCACGATGAATTATCACTTGCTTTAACGGTTAAGGAAAACATCGCGATAAAACCTGCACACCTAAAAGTTCTTAGGAATTTCTTAGGTGTGTAGTCCGCCAACCCGCACTAGGCCAGCGTGGTGGACTAAGGCCTAAACCCTCTCAGTTGTAGAGGAGGCCCGTGCCCAGCAGTGGGACGTATTTGGGCTGATGATGAAACAACAATTATCGATAATAATATTGCCTAAAAGTTTTTTTTTATAAATTGTATTAACAAATTATTCAACAATTAGTCTGTAAGTTCCATTTTTCTTGAACAATGAAAATCTAAATTTTTCTGAATGCATATTTATTTATTTATATATTTCTTCATGTATTTTTTAATGTATGTATATTTTTAACAAAAAAAAACCCTTAAGTTAAAACATCTCAACCACTTGAAGTTTCCTTCAACCAAACTTCACGCTGTAAATCGACCAACAAAAATCCGATAGCGTCCCCTCATAGCATATATTACAATGAATCAAAACTCGATTTTTCCCAACTTCATTATTCATGAGCAGACACATGTCCGTAATTTCCACACGAAATTATTCATAGAAGTCTTACAAAATGAACGGGAGCCTCATTTCCAAGTACGTCGCTCGCATGATATAGATCTTGGGGTTTAGGCTCGGATTTACATTACGCAGCGTGTTCAGCGACAAATGAAATTTGTTTAGCTAACCTGCCCTTGCTTATATTAACCCATTACTTCCAAAGCATCGAAAACAGGAATTTTTTGATGAAATGTGTGAAAAATGAAGTTATTAGTACATTAAGAAAAAAATATATGAGAAAACAAAATTATTTATTTATTTATTTATACTTTATATACATACCTACAATGAATGTATAAAGGCGGACTTAATGCCTAAGGCATTTTCTACCAGTCAACCTTAGGGTGATGCAGAGAGATATGAATAGGTGCGTAAATTCATGTACATATGTGATTACGTGATATTAAAAAAATAATAATAAAGATAAATAAATATAATGTATATATATATATAATATATAAATAAACATATATATATATATATATATATACATATATATAAACGAACCATTACATACATATACTATAGTGATACTTATATAAATAAATATATAATATAAACACATACACGTACATACTAAGGAGCTTCTGACATTTAACAAAATTAGTATTTTTTTATGATTAATTATTTTTTTATCATTACATATATGAAGTCGGATCATAATGCTCTTTCTTAGCCGGCAAAAATTATCCACTTGAAAAAGAAAACTTAAAAAAATGTTGAATGTGTCCTAAAAATAGAACAGATTTTTCCATTCTCGTATGGAATGCACTCCCCCTCGAAATTAGGTCTGTTACAACTTGCTTGGCATTCAAAATGAAAGTTCGGATGCTGTTTTTTAATGATATGACAAAATAACCAGTTTGATCTACATGTGTATTTATGTAGGTATGTATATATGCATCTTGTTAGGAGTCTATTGAATATTGTTTTCATCAATTTAGATACCAATTTTTTTCTGTCGCATCACCTTAAGTTAGACCATAAGAAAATGCCTGAGGCATTAAGTCCGCCTTTATACGAGTACCTTATTGTATTCAAAGCATTTTTTTTTGTTTAGAAACAATAGTGGGAAGTTATCATATTAAACAAATGTCGGAAAAGTTAAATAAGTATTTTTTAACAATATTAGCAAAGTCCTCCTTGTTCCAAATAATTTCTTAACACGAATCTGATTTTTTTTATCTTACGTCAAAAATTAAACCACTTAAATTAAAGGCGCATTCTAAGAGCGACTTGTAGTATATTCAAAAGAGTAACTACTATTTGTTTTATTTAAATGCAATTAAACGTACAACAACACGTTTTATTTAAACATAATAAGTTTTTTTCTTATCACGTCAGTAAAACAGGTTCTACGTTCCTTTCCACGAAATAATTGTTTATCGAAAGTTGTTAAAAGAAAGCGTTTCGAATATACCAAATTTTCGTCTTTATTGTGCAAATAGGTGACGTAGGCGATCTGCGTGAATCTAGGTTGACGGGTACCTTAATTGGCCTGTAGCAGCCACGTCCATCGCCAGACTTTCGATAATTAACTGTGATTTTGCGCTATTTTGTAGAACTGAATGGGAGATTCAAATACTTCACATTTAATGAAGTTAATCTATATATAGGTACATCTATACAATACATATATACTAATAAATAAAATTGGAGTGTCTGTTTGTAATATGGAAATAACCGCTTTTTAATAAATGCATATGGATGTATACACGGTACACACACCAAAATAACGATTTTTACAATTTTTGTCTGTCTGTCTATACGGCTGGACCGATTTTGACGGGACTTTTAATGGCAGGTAGCTGATGTAATAAGGAGTAACTTTGGCTACGATTATTTTAGAAAAAATATTTTATTTTAGAAAAAATAATGATGCATGCAATGCAATGTTACTGTCCAGTACCGCGGCAGCTCACGCGCATGCCCAGCTATTGTCAATAATAATATAACTTAATTTGGAATAAGTAAAAATTAATTAAGTAGGCATCATAATAATAAAAAAAAACTAAAAAATTAAAGAATCGACTGTTAAGCGGAACGAAGTTCGCCGGGTCAGCTAGTTTTGAATACAATTTACTTTATGCTTAGATTGCCTCTTTAGTTCCATCCATGGCTTACGTTGTAGCGTTGAGGCCCTCAGGTTTGGTTGCCGGGTCGAGCATGGTATGATGGAGTTTTCCGCTAGGACATTTCCATTAGACTGTACTCATGTCAAGTGATACTATTTTAAGTAAATAGTATTTAAAAAACCTTGTTAATATACATTTCCACTATTCAAATAACAGAATAATAAAATTGTTTATCTGTGCCACAAAAGAGAAACAACTAAATTCAACGCTGTATAGACAGTTTCAAAATAACAAAGAACCCACTCCAATTACAATAGGACGGTAACAGCACCACTTACCTTTTATTACCTTCTCGAATTGAGCAGACGCCGCCGAAATAAAGCCTATAGTAACAATTTAGATAGAAATGTTCGTAAGTCTAGAACGTTCTAATTAACTAGAAATTGTCAGCAAACGCTCCCTCGAGAATATAAATTGTTATTTAAATAGAGAATTTTATGTTTGACCGAATTATATTGTTTGAATTTGTGATAAAATAGCCTGATTATCCAAGCGTAATGTCCCTCTTGGACGCCCCAGCGCCCCTCCATCGGCCGTCTTTTCATGACTGACTTATTAGAGGTCGAGCCAAAGCATAGTCGGACTGAACTGTGGCAGTAATGGGCTGGCTCGACTGGGGTGACCACTGCCTCCCAGAATACTGACGTAAAGTCATCCTATTGTGTTTAATTTAAAGTCAAAGCCTGGGGTTTGAAACTGCAACCGTCGGGATTCTCGACCGCGTGCCTTAAACTCGAGGCCATCAAGACTTATTTACATCTTACGATCTCTTTTTTTTTTAATTTAACTTAGTGCACTAATGATTTTTGGCTTTCTCCTTCTACATATCCACCATCCTTCGTTGTCTGTAAGAGATCGCCTTATGCGATAAGACCGCTTTGTGTGCTAATTTAGTCTACTGCATTCCATAGTTTTTACCTTTTTCGTTCAATAAATGAGTAATATTTTAAGTAATATTTTTCAAGCATATTTACACCGTGTCTTTCTTTTTATTACCAAAACGTAAAAATTATATGCTAAAAACCTTCACTCCGTGTAATAATAATAATAACAATAAACATTTATTCATTAAAAATAATTACTTTACAATGGTGGCGGGTAGCGGATGGATAAGGGCTGCTCAAGACCGGGATGGTTGGCGCCTACTTGGGGAGGCCTTCGTTCAGCAGTGGACGGCGATAGGCTGAGAATATATATATAATATAATGGCTTAAAACTAGTACATAACATAATATATTATATATAGCATATTTGTTCTTAACTAACATATTGACTGCCTCGTGGTCTCGCGGTACAAGTAGGTGCCGTGGGATCTAGAGGTCCTGGGTTCGATTCCCGGGTCGGGTAAAGTGTTATTGGGTTTTTCCATTAGGAAATTCTCAGTAACAGCACGGAGTCTGGAAATGTGTCCGTAAAACGGCAATAGACTCGCTCCCTATTACGTGGGACTGATAGATACCTGGCGAAATGTGGGTGCAGAAATGCACCTCTGCCTACCCTTTCAGGGAATACAGGCGTGACTGTATCAGTGGCGTTACTTCCATAGAAGCCAAAAAGCGTTACGCGTTATATTTGTAATGTCTAGTTTATAATTATTTATTGTGGGGTCAACTTATTCTCATTTATTTGTCAAATTGCTTTTATTAAATAATAAATTAAAGCTTAAAGATTATTATTCGAGATTTTATAAGGCGTGCTGGGCTTTTGGGCTTCTATGGAAGTACCGCCACTGGACTTTATGTATGTAACATATTTACCAGGGGTTCCCAAACTAGGCAGAGCCTGTCATCTTGAGACAGCAACGTTTACTCTCCTAAAAGCGATTGATCTCTAAAAACATGATGAAGTGGCAGCAAAAAACATAAAAAAGTAAAACGCGAATTAAACTAAATGAAAACAATATCACATTCGAATAAATGTCTGCGTTGAGAGTTCCAGCCCAGATCGATCTAATCCCTATGAGAAAAAAAGCCTCACTCCGTTATAAAGAAAGCAATTGAGCCGGGACATTTTCAATTTCAAATCCTGTGCTTCAGACTAACTGCAAATACTCATTCTACTCCCGTCTGGAGGGAAATGAAATTTATTTCTAAATCACACGAGAAAGGACCTACAATGACTGTGATGTATGAACAGCTTGTATTGGTACAGATTATCCAATTTGATTTTATTGACTGCCTCGTAGTCTCGCGGTACAAGTATGTGCCGTGCAATCTAAAGGTCCCTGGTTCGATTCCTGAGTCGGTCAATGTTTTACTGGGTTCTTCCATTAGAAAATTCTTAGTAGGAGCACGGAGTCTGAAAATGTGCTCGAAAAATAGGCTCTCTCCCTATTACGTGGGACTGATACATACCTGGCGAAATGTGGGTGCAAAAATTCACCTCTGCTTTCCGGAATACAGGCGTGAGGTTATGTGTGTATGTATTTATGTATGTAAGTATTCAATACTTTTTTTATATTTTCCGGGGACATATTAAGTGTTCCATCAGATAAGATTTTATATACAGTTGTGTATATTTTATATGAGTAGATACATATGTATGTATACGAGTATTTTAGCGTTTGGTTTGCACTATAAGTTCTTTTCTACACCAACCATGCTTCATCTCTCCATTACCCTAAAGAAAACAGCTAGAGAATGCCGCAAACATTAAGAGCGCCTATATACACTTTAATATAAGCAGTGATGGTCTCGAGGTTTAGGCGCACGGTCGAGAATTTCGGCGGTCGCAGGTTCAAACCCCAGGCACACACGTCTGACTTTTCGAAGTTATGTGTGTATTCACAATGAATTATCACTTGCTTTAACGGTGAAGGAAAACATCATGATAAAACCTGTACACGTAAAAGTTCTTAGGAATTTCTTAGGTATGTAGTCCGCCAACCCGCACTAGGCCAGCGTGGTGGACCAAGGCCTAAACCTTCTCAGTTGTAGAGGAGGCCCGTGCCCAGTAGTGGGACTTATTTGGGCTGATGATGATGATGATGACGATATACAGTTTTGTATATGAAGCTTAATAAATAAATAAATAAGCCCCAATTTACTGTATAAAAACATCGCAGGAATACGTCAAATCCTCCTAAATTTCCCAGCATAATTTTAACTAAAATGAATCCTATCACCATATTCGCAGCATCATTATTAACTCGGCAAAAAAATAAGCTGCCAATCATATTCAAAGTCAGATTTGGGCTAATCCAAAACAAACGACTTCATAAAATTCAATAAGCCCGCACCTATATTAACCTCCTTTATGGCCTTATAAAATAAATTGCCGTTTTTCCATATTTTAAAAATAAAATAAAGGAGTCTGTATTTTCTGGCCAGTGATTTTAATAGTATATTAGATAATTTATATAATATATGTATGTTTACCTACGTGCATATTTTATATTTACTGCCTTGTGTTCTCGCAGCACAAGTATGTGCTTTGCGATCTAGAGGTCCCGAGTTCGATTCCCAAGTCCAGCAAAGTGGTAATGGATTTTTCCATGAAGCAATTCTCAGTAGCAGCACGGAGTCTAGAAATGTGACCGAAAAACAGGCTTAGGCTCGCCCCCTATTACATGGGACTGGCACATTAATGGCAAAATGGGTGTAGAAATGCACCTCTGCCTACCCCTTAAGGGAATACAGACGAGAGGTTATTTATGTTACCTCATAATATGATAAGTACCTGCTGCTCAGCCCAATAAGCCTAATCCTACTCTAAGATACACTTTTTGGCACGTGTCAGAAACAACGAGATTTTTTGGTCTCAAAAACCACCAGACACGAAACAAATATTTTTCACTGATCATCACATTTCGCCAGTTATTCTTGTCCCACGTAATTGGAGAGCCATTGCCGTTTCGCGTTGCTAGGTACAATTTTTTTTATGTTTTTTTTTTATATATAAATACACCCCACAGTCATACATAGTTCTGACCCCACATTAAGATACAAGTCTTGTGTCGTGGGTATTAGAATCTACGAGGGACTTTTCAGTCTCACAAACACCCACACGCAGATCACGCAAACATTTGTCTCGGTGCGACGATCGAACCCGCGGCCTCTCGTTTCGCAGGGTGGTATCTATCTATCTATCCGGAGTATATCGCACAGCACGCTCTTATACCGGAGGTCCAACGTATTTAAAAAAATACGCCACTTCAAAACCCTGTATAAGTGACAGTCTGACGTCACGATTAATCTCAACAAAAAAAGGTGCGAATAAAAAGCCTGGAATCTTGTCTCATCCACTAAAAGCATTCGGATTACAAGAATATTTGTTTAAATGGAATCTTTTGCATTTGCGCCGCCGCGTATTTTTTCGAGGGTTTTCCTCCTTCCAATTTTTGTGGAGGTTCGTGGTTTGATATCTCGTTAATTATTCATAATGAATAACAGAGAAATGCTGGATACTTTTCCGTAAGGGATCAGGATCCTTAACCGACAGTAATGTATGAGAAGCTGTATAAATGTGGACGAGGTATGTTAGGATAAGCATTGACTCTCAATAACCCCTGTCCACCCCTATGAGAGAATAAATAAATAATACACCCAACAGTCACACACACAGTTTCGTCGGTTCGGTCTTTTCGGTCTCAGAAACACCCAAACTAGAAACAAATATTTGTGGATCACACAAACATTTTTTCGGTGCGGGGATTGAACCCATTGCCTCTCATTTCACAAGCTGGTGTGTAGCCAACTACTCCACGGGGCCATCAATAAGACGTAAGTCGTGTACGTATATGTAAAAATTGAATATCAAGCGAATTTTAATGCGGCATATCGGCTGGAAGGAGCGGGCGGTTTATTTATAGCTGGTGACCGACTTTCTGCCTTCAGCGACTTAAAGGTAAAATATCGTAATATGAAGTGATGGCGAGGATTAGGTACGCGGCTTATATTGAGGATAATAAGCCCTGGGATCAAGTAAATTGATCAGAAGTTTTGTTGCTACATACGATTTGTTCCATTAAGATTCATTCATTCAATTCGCCTCAACTCCACTAAGTGTTTCGTTTAAACCAATCGCCAACCCACGGTAATACTATCATACAGTATGTAACTCGGCCGCATTTTTTAAATAAATACCTACAGCCGTGCGGTACGTAAACATGCGATAGAGCTGCGAACCTGCAGAATTTTAATTCAATCTGCCTACTTTGACTTTGTATCTATTTTTGTGATTGTAAATATTTTTTATTTTTATTTAAACAAATAAAATATTTTGTGAATGGAATAGGAAGTGTTCAATAAAAATGCATGTTATTTTTTGATTGGAAGATTTCATGCAACCAAAAACAGCACAATATATAAACACAATATATACTTGTCATATTAAATAGGCTCTTGCACTTATTTTGTATAAAAATAGCGCGGTTACTGCTTAAAATACAACACCGTCCGTTCGTGAATGAGGCACATGCCTTGCGCATGCCGCGATCGAGGCGCGTAGGTATAACTCGCGTTTCGCCCGTTTGTATGAAGTTAAACTACTGTATGATAGTATTACCGTGGCCAAGCACACGTACATCGGTGAACCCACGTGATCCTGTACACTTACAGGTTAATTCGTAAAAAACAATTTTACCAACTATAAAATATCACCTCTTCAGTATATAGTACACCCCTAGGGACGAAAGTAGGACATCCTCTCCCGGGTGTCAATTGAAATTATTTATAATATAGTATTATGACATGTAGTGCCATTTAAACAGTACGCATGCGCACGAAATTGAGAGCTTGCGCACAACTTATTTCACTCTTTTGATCGGGAGGAAATGTGGCACTTTCGTCCCCGAAATCAGGGTCGAAAAACGAACTTTCGGTCAAGGTATGATAAAAAATGAATGATCTCTTTCATGGTGAATAAAAATGTTTTGATGAAACCTGCACATTTAAGAGGTCTTAGCTGTTTATCACGCACAACTGTACTAGACCTGCGTGGTGGACTAACGCCTAACACTTCTCAGTCGTTTATCCGTACGCACCAGTGGGACGTATATTATGAATTATGATATTTATTTATTTATTTACATTAAAATACAACATAAGCTTACAGTATGACACCAAAGCGCTTAGTTGATTAATAGTTAATACACCAAACACAAAAATAATAATAAAAAAATTATACAAAACATTTTTTTTTTCTCTTTATTATTATTTTAGGGACTTACAATCAATTGATTATGCTAGCCCCATAGTACCCTTATATAATTACGACAGAAAAAGAGATGTTACATTTTTAAACTATTGAATAGGCTCGCCCCCTATTACGTGGGACTGATACATACCTGGCGAAATGTGGGTGCAGAAATGCACCTCTGCCTACCCCTTCGGGGAATACAGGCGTGAGTTTATGTATGTATGTATGTGATAAATTTGTATATTTTAATAGCATCTCCACTATAAGGCTTTGATAATATGCTTTGAAACGATCCTAATTCTATAATATTTATATTTAATTCTCTTAATAATATTTTTTTTTCTGTCCTATACCGAACAACAAAACAAATATAACTAAAATAATATTTAAAGGTCTTGAGCAGCCCTCATCCATCCGTTAAGACCTGGATGTTTGGCGCTTTCTTGGGGAGGCCTACGTTCAGCAGTGGACGGCGATAGGCTGAGTATATAGTATATAATATTTAAAGCAGTTAATAATATGCATTACAGCATCATCAAATGATATGATATGAAATAGTCACACTTGACTGTGCAATGAAATATGCATGTGTGACTTCGCTGTGACAAAGCAGAGTTGGCTCATTACACTATACATACGTTAGCTAATATCTCAGCGTTATAAGCTTGTTATGTAACTGTGCATCAAACTGCTAACAACTCAGATATTCCGCAGTAACTTGAGCCAGACACTGCATCTATGACAATCAAATAGTGCTAGAAACAGCGAAATGACAGTTATGATCTATATACCGTGTCGTTGTCAGCATACTACATTAAATGGCAGCAATCAATTTGGGCAGTGCGTAGATAACACTTTAATGTAGCTTTGTATGACAGTATTTGTGATGCAGTTGGTTAAACCCTTCTGAAACAAGAGGAATTGATTCTCGGAAAACGACAAATGTTTGTGTTATGAACATTTTAAAAAATCATCGTCATCATCAGCCCATATACGTCCCACTGCTGGGCACGGGCCTCAGCTATAACTATGAGGGTTTAGGCCTTAGTCCAAATCGCTGGCCTAGTGCGGGTTGGCGGACTATACACCTAAGAAATTCCTAAGAAATTTTAGGTGTGCAGGTTTCATCACGATGTTTTCCTTCACCGTTAAAGTCCGTGGTAATTCTTTATGAATACACACATAACTTCGAAAGGTTAGAGGTGTGTGCCTGGGTTTGCACCCGCGACCGTCGAGATTCTCGACCGCGTGCCTAATTTGACTAAGCCTCGAGGCCATTACAACTTTAAAAAAAAATGTCCTGAAAAATTCTAATAATATAATTTTTACATAGTTACGTATAACACATTGCGAAACAGTAGACGCTTATATGTATGTATATGCTTATACCTACGATTTTTAAATCTTATTAAAGAGAAATGAATAAAGACAATTTTACTACGTTCGTAAGACCGTTCCATTCGACATCATAAGTCTCACGTAGTTTCAGATACCCACTAAACTAAGGCCTAACTCAGTGGCTGTACTTTCATAGAAGCCCAAAAGCGTTTGAATTTTATTTCTAATGTCTAGTTTATACTTTTTTATTGTGGGGCCAGGATCATGATCAGCCCAAATACGTCCCACTGCTGGGCACGGGCCTCCTCTACAACTGAGAGGGTCTAGGCCTTAGTCCACCACGCTGGCATACTTTTTTATTGTGGGGCCAGGATAAACTCTTTATAAATTTATACGTCAAATTTCTTTTGTTAAATGAAGATTTAAAGTTTAAAGATTTATTATTCGGAATTGTGTAAGGCAATCTGGGCTTTTGGGCTTCTATGGAAGTACCGCCACTGGCCTAACTCACCCTACTCAGTTGTAGAGAACACCCTTGTCCTGCAGTGGGATCTATGTATGCTAATCTACAGGGGCGGTACTTCCACAGAAGCCCAAAAGCCCAATTTGTCTTTCAAAATTCCGGATAATTAATCTTTAAGCTTTAAATTTTTATTTAACTAAAGCAATTTTACGTATGTACATGTAAATCATATTACATGTAAACAATTATAACGAGACATTACACAATTAACGTGTAACGCTTTTGGGCTTCTATGGAAGTACCGCCAATGCTAATCTATATATAAAAGTATACAATAACAAGTGCAGTAATGCATGTAATATCTGTGTACTTTGCGACGCCAAAATAGGCACAAGAGTAGATGCAATACATAGTTATTTGAAAGGTCTAATTGCGTTATAAGTCCACTGTATTCACGTAATAATGAAGTTATGATGTGCTCAGCGAAATAACATGTTTTGTTCAAGTTAATAACTCGGGCTAATTACATCCACCTAATTAATTTTGTTAATGGCCGCTTTTATTAACTTTTGACTTTGCCCTCGCGAAGTTTCTTGAGTCTATTGTGTCAACAGCGGATTCTTTCGGCTTTGTGAGACAGTCGACGTGTGCTCTTTAACTTTTTTGTAAAGAAACTGTGTAGTGACAAATTGTAGCAGGCATCCTACGAGTAGAGATTTTCTTGTTTTTGTGTTACTGTAATGTGATTTAAATTTCTGTTTTAATATTAGAAATGTTAATAAAAGTTATCATAAGTCCATATACGACCCACTGTTGGGCACGGGCTTCCTCTATAACTGCGAGGGTTTAGGCCCTAGTCCACCACGCTGGCCTGGTGCGGGTTGGCGGACTACACACCTAAGAAAAATTGCCACGAATTTTTAGGTGTACAGGTTGTTCATTCCAGCCACTACGGTCACCAACCCGCTTGCCAAGCAATGGCGAAATCCCCCAAATGACTTAAAAATACACCTGGCCAATGGCAGCCACACGGGATAAACACATTTAAACCTTTTGGAATACTCGCGTGTATGAATATTTTTTAATTAAAACAGCATATTAAATCCCCACATATTATTTCGACAGTGGCTTCCAAACACTCGCTTATGTAGCGTTACAAAGGCATTCTGAGTGGCTTAGCGAAGCCCGGCTCTTGTCATTAACAGAGGCCATAATTAGAGCATTGGAAACTCCTTGCTCGGGATTAGACGTGTAAAGCATCTGCCTCCGCGCTTCCACAATTCTACAATTCTGTCGTTAATGTATTCTGTGTTTCGACGTAATTAATGCGGTATGTTAAGCTAGGGATGCCCGTTACGATACGATATATCGGAATATCGATACAGCACTATACGATATAGCGATATTTGATGCGATATTTTGACCATACGATACGCTTCGATATATCGCATTCTTATAAAAATATCGCATTACCGTATCGTATCAAACTATGTCGGTGATTAATTTGTATAATTTTAACGTTCCTATTACATCATCACTAAACGATAATAGACAGTGCCATTGAATATAATATTGTTATTAGTAATAAGAGAATGATAACGTCGACAAAATTGTTTATGGAACAAGAACAGCCGGCTTTTGTTTAGACTTGGAGGTAGATTTAAATAAATCTTTGGACTTTGTAGTACCGTCAAATATGATTAATAAATGTTTAGTTTATGTTCTCCTTTTTCATTCCGTTCGAGTTCCAGCAACAAAACTTTTATTTCAAAATCATTGCAATGGCACCGCCAGTAAAGTCAACTGTGTGGAATTTTATTTTATCAGTTGTCGCAACTTCAGTTCCTTCTGAACGCCTGTTTTCTTTAGCTGGACACACACTTTCCGAAAGCCGTAATAGGTTAAATCTACAGCGCTTATCAAAATTATTATTTTTGCGTTATTTAAGTGCTAATCAATGGCAATTATGTTTTTTTTTTGTTGAATAAAACTATTTTAAATACATATAATTATTTGTTTATTTTTAAAAAATAAAAGAATAAAGTAAAACTACTAAAAAGATAACCCTTTGCACGATATATACTCATTATATCGCATATTAATTGAAAGGCATGCGATACGGTTACGATACGATATATCGATACAAAGGAAATCGATAATATCGCGTATCGATACAACCAAGTTCGATACAGTTACGATGCGATATATCGATACAATACACTTTTTTGGGCATCCCTATGTTAAGCGTGAGGATTTGCCGAGTGCCTACTTTGAGTGCGTACTGAGTGACGGCTTGGAATGTTGAGGCTTTAAGAATTTAATGCGTTTTAAAAAAAAAAAAGAGTTTTTTGGAAGTTTTAGCGTTTTTATTTTTCGTCAATATATAAATTGTTTGTCTGATGATTTTCTGGTTAAGTGGGTGGTAAAGAATAGACTTAAGGAAGACTTATAAAAGAAATAAATATAGGGTCATCGAATTTAATAACAACTCCAATATTCTTAATAACAACCCGTATTAGGCCAGCGTGGCGTGGTGGACTAAGTCCTAAATCCTCTCAATAGTAGAGGAGGCCCGTGCCCAGTGGTGGGACGTATATGATGACGATGATTAATATTTTTAATATGTGCAATAAAGGCTATCCTAAAAACTATTATACATGCAAAGATTTTTTGTTCGAACTCCTATATCGTTAATCAAATTTTTACCGAAAATACGGGCCTCGAATATTATAAAATTGACTAGCAAACTCCCTACTACCTTCATCAAAGTATGCTAAAGCTAATAAAAATTAAATTGGCCTCGAGGTTTAGGCAAGCGGTCGAGAATTTCGGCGGTCGCAGGTTCAAACCCCAGGCACACACCTCTGACTTTTCGAAGTTATGTGTGTATTCACAATGAATTATCACTTGCTTTAACGGTGAAGGAAAACATCGTGATAAAACCTGCACACCTAAAAACAAAGTTCTTAGGAATTTCTTAGGTGTGTAGTCCGCCAACCCGCACTAGGCCAGCGTGGTGGACTAAGGCCTAAACCCTCTCAGTTGTAGAGGAGGCCCGTGCCCAGCAGTGGGACGTATATGGGCAGATGATGATGAATAAAAATTAGCACTGTAACCAGATTGCCACTTTAACCCCGGAATTCTGGCAGTGTTGCGCCCTAAAGCCGGCGCATATCTTCATTATTATTAAATGTTTAATATCCGACAGCCCGAGGCGACGCATCCAAGCGTACAACCGAGCCATTGTCCACTGCTTCCCACGTATTTTATTAGCAGGGCGTGCCCGGCGTCTAGCTGTCGCCAATCCTCGAAATATCACTCCTAGGATATCGCCCGTCCTTTTCACACGTTCTTATGATCTGCGAAAGGGAGCAGGACAGAACACAACTAAAGCAATTACGGAGGAAAGTGTAACGCAGATTGTATTTGGTTTTTTCATGTTGGGATTTATTAAAAAATATTTGAGTCTTGAATAGGAGAATCATCTTACTATATAAGTTTATGAAAGAGTATTCAGATATTCATGGCGCCCGGATAGACGTCACTTAGATAATATCATTTTAATCTCGGGATCTCCATCATTTTATATCTACTTATACTTGTTACCTTATATCATATTTTAGGTCGATTAATAGCTTTAATATCGATGCCGTTATGAAAATGAAAAATTAAATGAAATAATATTTATTGAATCTATAAAATGTCAAATACATCACTTAGATTCATTCATTTCAAAGTTTAGTGTACCACCCTGTTCGGAAGGCAGTCATCACTAGAGAAGAACGGGCAAGAAACTCTAGTGTTTTCCAATCAATAGATAATTTACAATAATGATACAAATACCATTGTTAGTGAATGATTTTGCATATAATAATTGTTATAGCTAATAACTAGTTTTACGTGAGGTCGTCGGACCATCGTGCTGCAGGACGTCCTACACTACGTCTACCTAAGTCTCCACTCCAACATTTATCTGCTCCAACAGCCGTCCGTTCGTCGGCAGACATGGCCGGTATAACATAGCATTGCATAAAAATCATAACCCCTTCGCCTGTGCCACAATCAAAAATAATCTACTTCAACGGTTCTTTTATAACACAAAGAAATATAAAAATACAAACAAAATTACCTGTGTGCGCTAGAGAATCACGCTCGACGCTCATAAAATTTATACTTATTGTATTACGTAAACACAATTATGGAAAATTACATACTACCCACGCTGGAACGTTTAATGAGGCCATAATTGATGCCGAAGATACGGTACGCCCGAATTTAAACAACACGTGTATTTCTTTTCATTGTTTTTGGGTGATACGGACTGTTTTGTTTTTCAATGTTTTTTAAATTACTTACAATGTTGGAACAAATGCGGGCAGTACGACAGTGTCATGTGTTTTGTCATTGTTTGTGGCGCAGTTGACTAGATACCAGCTTGCGAAACGAGAGGCCGCGGGTTCGATCTGAACGAATATTCTGTCTCTGAAAAGTCTGGGTGTTTGTGAGACCAAAAAGTCTCTCGTAGTTTCTGATACCCACGACACAAGACTAGTATGTGTACCTGATGTGGGGTCAGATTGTATGTGACTGTTGGGTGTATTTATTTATTATTTACTTTAATACGCAATTAAATTTCACAATTTTTGTACAAACACTTTATTGTGTCGAGCGCGTGTGACCAACCCGGCTAGTACCTACGTAAAGTAAGTTTAGGTAGTTGTGGTGAAAAGAAAAATATAATTATAAAAAAATTCTGACAAAGTTGTGAATAAATTTTATAGAAAGTCATACATACATAACCTCACGCTTGTATTCCCCGAAGAGGTAGGCAGAGGTGCATTTCTGCACCCACATTTCGCCAGGTATGTCCCACGTAATAGGGGGCGAGCCTATTTCCGTTTTTCGGGCATTCCAGACTCCGTGCTGCTACTGAGAATTTCCTTATGGGAAAAACCCAATAACACATTGTCCGACCCAGGAATCGGACCCGGGACCTCTAGAAGCACAGCACATGTTCCGCGAAACATCGAGGCAGTAATAGTAAATCCAAAGAACACGAATACTTAAGCGAAATGATTCCACAGTTCAAATTTACTTTTGGTCGCTGTGAAGCGAGACTGCTGGAGCAATTTAATGCAAATACTTCTAAAAGTACATTGCAATAGATGAGTACTTTGTGGTATGGACTCAGTACAACCGAGCTCCGAGTATGTGGAGTCAACAATCACTTGGATTCCCCAGTCTCGTTTGGCCTCTGTGAAGTAGGTCTTTTTAGATTGGATTGCGAAACGAAATTCCGCGGCTGGCTCTCGGAATAAATGTTTGTGGGAACCAAAAATGTGGTTAAAAACGCAATACTTGTTCCTTGACGTCGGATCAGGGCTGTGTGGAATTTTTGGGTCGTATTTGTTACTAGTGTTTCAGACTGTGTTGTCGTTTTTGTGGAAAAAATGAACCCTAGATCTCTCGTTTAATAACCACGACAAATGTACATAAAAAACGGGTGGCACTCCGAGAGTGTCGGTAGAAGTGGAAACTTCAACATTAACGTTGTGCATTTTTGTATATTTTGGAATGGTTAGGGAATAATTTTGCACGAATTGCTTTATTTATCAGTATAATACTATCATTTACGTGGTAAAATTCAATATTCATCGCGCTATCGTACACAAACATGACAATTTATATTACATAATGCGTCTTACGCATTTTCGATCAGGGTCACGTGATCTGACGCGAGTTCAACATTTTTTACCCATACCAGAAAAAGTGCATAGCGCCGCTAAAGAAGTTTTCACTTAAAACATTGAAGTGCCCGGATATGATTTCAAAAAGCATTTTTGTATATTATATCAAGTCTTTCACTTTACCATTTTCATTAAAAATATTAGTCATTAACACAATATTTTTACATTAAGTACGAGTTCCATTTCGATACCCTGCAGCCTGCCGAATAATTGGTGATACAATATAGAATTAAGCTTATACCGCCATCTACCGATTGTCATAACGTTAATTAAAACCGTTCGAAGCTAGAGCCATAGTTTTGGTACATTATTTCCATTAAACCAAATGTCTGTTTTGTTTTCATGCAAAACATAAAATTGTTATATCCGCAGATGGGTAAATTTATTATTTTAATTCCGGAAATCAAATAGTTACACATTAGTTATTTATTATTCACAGTTAAATAATTACTGGTATGTCCATCGAAAAATACCCACAATTGCGGCTTAACTGCGTTAAACGCTCATTAATTTTGACATGGATTAATAATGCTTTTTGTAAATGCACTCCGATGAAATTAAAGTGTTTGTAATTAACACTTAGTATATTAAACTCCACACGGAATAATTTGCACATCGTTTATACCGGCCACTGTGATTTACCAACGTAAACAATAATTTATTACATTTGGAATAACAATTACATTTGTAAAGGCGCGGGGAACGCTTGTCAAATATATTAAGCATGGCAGCATTCGGCTATGATTGTGCATGCTGTGTTATTGTACCGCATTAAGTATGACAGCAATCAGTAACTCTCAGTAACACACAGTCTTACACAACGTGGACAGCGTTCGTATAAAATCACAATATTATATATATGACAGCACTCAGGTAATTCGCCTCTCAAAGACATTCTAATTGAGTTACTTAGCTACTGCGTTAAGCATAACAGCATTCGATTGCGCAGTCTGCGTTCGCGTACTGCAATATGCATGACAGCAATCAATAAAACTACCTTTTAATAGAATAGGAATCTAACCGATCTGGTCGTCACAATCGAACACGACACACGTCCGTTTGAAAAATTAGTTGAGGAGAACATTTAAGTATACAAGACTATGTTTTTCTACATTGTTAAAGGGTATCATCATCATCATCATCATCAGCAGCCTTTCTTACGTCCACTGCTGGACATAGGCCTTTCCTATAGCACGCCACTGGGCTCGATCTTCGGCCCTCCTCATCCAACCGCTGCCAGCCATCTTGCAAATTAATAATAAAAGTTAAAGGGTATAATAATAAATAATTAATTAATTTAGATTTGGCTCACGAGGTTACTGATATGTGGGATGTAGACTCAACAGTTATTGTTCCGATAGTCGTTACTGCCAATGGGTTGATACCAAAGAGCCTCGACCAACATCTTCGGAGGCTCTCAATCGGTTGTTGGGTCAAAACCCAGATACAAAAAGCAGTGTTATTGGACACGGCACGTATCGTGAGGCGGTTTCTAACTCTTGAACCCTAACCACCGGTGGCTTGGGTCGTAGACCCCGCCATCTGCGGGTATTTTATTTTTATATTTTTAAATGTTTTTTTTTTATAAAACTTTATATTTAAAAATGTAAAAAATAAGTTAAAATAAATGAAGATGTATAATAATTAATTAGAACCTTGAATCCATATGACTTCAACTTAACTGAAAGTAAGCACGTAGCTGTATAAGAATAACTTCACCTGGAAATATTGTCGAAGAACGATGTTCTCTAACACATATTTTCGCACACAATAAGGCTTACATGTGGAACCAATAGCCCATAAACAAAATGCTTATTGAATTTTATTGTTTGCCCCCACTTTTTATAAGGGCCTTCGGGCCGCGGTCTCGCTGACGGCGGGGCAATTTAATGCCCAGTAAAACGCCTACAATTGATTCGGACGACAGACCGTGTAATATTTATTTGTAATAAAATTGTATTCTCTATTTTTGTCGTATTGGGCTGGAAAGAACAGGTTGGGATGTATTGCGGTGTTGAAAGTCGCGAGTTTATTTTTCAAGAAAGTACACAGTTTTTTATAATTTAAAAAAAGATATAGCCTTGTTGACCTGTGGTGTAAAGTGTAAAAAAGCAGTGATGGCCTCGAGGTTTAGGCGCGCGGTCGAGAGTTTCGGCGGTCACAGGTTCAAACCCCAGGCACACAGCTCTGACTTTTCGAAGTTATGTGTGTATTCACAATGAATTATCACTTGCTTTAACGGTGAAGGAAAACATCGTGATAAAACTTGCACACCTTAAAAGTTCTTAGGAATTTCTTAGGTGTGTAGTCCGCCAACCCGCACTAGGCCAGCGTGGTGGACTAAGGCCTGAACCATCTCAGTTGTAGAGGAGGCCCGTGCCCAGCAGTGGGACGTATTTGGGCTGATGATGATGATGACCTGTGGTGTAAGCGTGTGGTGTACAATCGAGAGGTCCCGAGTTTGACTTACGGGTCGGGTAAAGTACATTGTTTTATTTTTTTACTACTAAAACTTCAGTAGCAGGACGCAATCTAGACGCCATCCTGAGAAACGAGACGCTGCATGTTCGATCCCCATACGGAAACAAATATTTATTTTGAGTCTTCCAGAAAGGCCACTCATTTGTGATAACCACGTGACACAAAACTCGTGTCTTAGTGTGTGACTTTTAGGTGTATTTATTTTAACGCAAAAAAAGGTCAAAACTTCCAAGGAGTTTTTTACTATTGAACAATTCCCGCGTGCATTCCTACCACACCTTAAACGTTCAATAGCGCCCATTCTAGGTCACCTAGAAGATTTTCAATACCTGGAATGTGGCACGGGAGTATAATGGAACTATCTGGCCCATTATGTGGCTCGTGGATGGTTCAGAATTATGGTGAAAATCATACATTTTAGAAGTGCTTAGTTAAGACATATGGATGAATTGACACATGCAATCGATGGCTATTATATGAAATTAACGTTTTGAAACATTCATACTCATCATCATCATCACCACATATACGTCCCACTGCTGGGCACGGGCCTCCTCTACAACTTAGGGTTTGGGCCTTAGTCCAGCACGCTGGCCTAGTGCGGGTTGGCGGCCTACACACCTAAGAAATTCCTAAGAACATTTAGGTTCCATCACGATGTTTTCCTTCACCATCAAAGTACGTGATAATTCTTTGTGAATACACACATAACTTCGAAAAGTCAGAGGTGTGTGCCTGGGGTGAACCCGCGACCGTCGAGATTCTTGCCCGCGTGCCTAAACGTCGATGCCATCACGACTTATTATGGATTAATTACTGGAAAACGGCAATAGGCACGCTCCCTATTACGCGGACCATTGGCGAAATATACCGGCCATCGAGTGCGGTGACGTCACTTAGCCTTGTCAATATAACTACTTGGACCATATAATACTTACTACCACCATATACTATTATTTAATTTGCACCAAAGCTTATTTTAATTTTACCATGCGTTCATAAATTCTAATTGTCATCATCATCATCATCATCAGCCCAAATACGTCCCACTGCTGGGCACGGGCCTCCTCTACAACTGAGAGGGTTTAGGCCTTAGTCCACCACGCTGGCCTAGTACGGGTTGGCGGACTACACACCTAAGAAATTCCCAAGAACTTTTTAGGTGTGCAGATTTTATCACGATGTTTTCCTTCACCGTCAAAGTACGTGATAATTCATCGTGAATACACACATAACTTGGAAAAGTCAGAGGTGTGTGCCTGGGGTTTGAACCTGCGACTGCCGAAATTCTCGACCGCGCGCCTAAACCTCGGGCCAATTCTAATTCTAATTAAAATTAATTGGTTGAACTTATCTCCTAGCTTACTGCCGTTTCTCGCCAAATGCAGCAGAATTTACATTGTCAATTTACCGAAGTCTTGTATAAATTAGTGCATGTAACTTTAGTCTCCATTCCCTTAATCAAGTATACAAATTTGCTTTATACATTAATTGCGGGTGCGATATAAAGGTCCCAGGATCGATTCCCGATGTAAGTATCTAATGTATTTTTTGCACATGATTTAGTTGATGATAATATAGGTAATGTTATAGAAAATAATACCTTTCGAAACTAACTATTTTCTGAGACAAAAATTGTCTAAAATCGTTTTCAGATTCTCATCTATTTTAGTACAAAAATTCATGAAAATCGGTTCAGAAGTTAAGGCGAGAAAACATTTGAACATTTACATTCATAAATATACGAGTACATAAACTCTCGTCTGTATTCCCCGATGGTAGGCAGAGGTGCATTTCTGCACCTAGGTAAGTGCAACTCAGGCCAAATAAAGTGTCGCCTGGCTAGAAACGACAACGATTGACCCTTACCAATTGATACGCATATTTGTATGATGACTAACGGATGTTGTTGACAACCAGAATGGCAGATTGATTACGTACTTTGTACGTAGGTATCCAATCCAATCCACCAGCCAATGGAAGTCCACTGCTGGTCATAGGCCTCTCCCAATGACTTCCATTGGGACCTGTTGGAAGCAGCCTGCAACCGAAGACTTCCCGCGACCTTTACTAGGTCGTCTGACCACCTTGTCGGAGGACGTCCTACGCTGCGCTTTCCTGTACGTGGCCTCCACTAGAGAACTTGATGTATTATAAATTTTATTGTGTTTTATACATAAATCTTTTTTATGTAGGTATACTCGTATATGTAGGCCCTATCCCACCACACACCCGCTACTGTAACTCCTATGCTCTAGGGTCAACAGCGCCACGCACAATATTGACGCCGAGCAATGAAGCTCAGCGAATCTATAGGGACCTAATTTGTCATGATCCCGCTTCAATACTTTCGTTGTTCACTTCTCGTCTTCAATACTCGTATATAATATTATACATTCATATTATGTAAGTAATTTCGATTGCTCAAATGTGTGTCTAGGCACACAGCGCAGAGCCCGCGACCGCCGAAATTCACGACCGCGCGCCTCAACCTCGAGGCCATCACGATTTACCAACATAAAACAGTTAAA
Organism: Hemaris fuciformis; assembly: GCA_907164795.1. Classification (NCBI taxonomy): domain Eukaryota; kingdom Metazoa; phylum Arthropoda; class Insecta; order Lepidoptera; family Sphingidae; genus Hemaris; species Hemaris fuciformis. The sequence continues at coordinate 8,183,372 of OU015454.1, forward strand.
TACCCACAGTCACGATAAACTTCTAATAGTACAAGCTATTAGAAGATATTAATGAGCATCGATCGTTTAAACACATATTCCCATTATTTATACGCAAGGACAAACCATAAATTGTGTTTGAGTTATATGTAACAGGGCCGTTATGAGACATTAATTTTGGAAGGCTTGAATAATATATAAACGTGTCTTTATACAAATCCCTACCTTACTCGCTACTGTTAAACGGGCTATAATTTGAAATAAATAAATTAACTGTACTAAATCAAATACTTATACAGGGTGTATTCAGACCGTGATCGAAAACTAAGGCAGGTAATAGCTATAGTGAAATCCCGACAAAATCATAGATATTAAATGGATGTGGTTGTAAGGAAAACGTATCTTATGTCGGTTTTTTTTTAAATATCACGGTGTTTGTAATCACCGCAGCTATTACCTGCCTTAGTTTCCGATCACGGTCTGAATACACCCTGTATAACATAAGTATAAAATTATGTGTCAGTCAGTGCCGTACAAACATCAAAACGTTTTATTACAAGTTGAAATATATAACGGCGCGGGAGTGCGCCGTCAACTCAAACCTTTTTGTTAAATTGAAGAGTGACTCGATGGTCATCGTCACTCTAGCGGAGCGTCGCGTCTATGACAGCGGAGCGGCCATCTTGTGGCGGCAGTTTTTTTTTTTTTTTTTTTTTTTTTTTTATGGGAAAGGAGGCAAACGAGCTAGTGAGCCACCTGATGTTAAGTGATCAACACCGCCCATGGACACCCACAATACCAGAGGAATCATCGGTGCGTTGCCGGCCTTTGAGGAAAATATAGGCTCTTTTCTTGAAGGTCCCTAAGTCATATCCATTCGAACGAAAAGGGCCCTCGCGCACCGTGTTTGCGACGAATCGCTTTTAATCAGAAGTTGGTAAAGTGGATTGTCTAACTGATTCGAATTACATGTAAAAGTAAAGTTTGTTCTCTGTCAATTAAAAATGATTTAAAAATAATATCAATCATTTGGCTTTGATTCCCGAAGACGCCCACTCTATCGAAAATGATTTGTAATGAACGCCACTTTGCGATTACACATAAATAAAAATATATAAAAAATAATAAAAGTTATAACAAAAAGGTTTGGCATATTTACGCCATAAGTCTCATGTAATAGAAGCCCAATACAGTCGAGTAACCGAGTACATTTCAAGACTCCGTTCTGCTTATGAGAATTGTCTAATATAAAAACCAAATAACGCTTAGGGCATCAAATCCAAGATTTTAAGATCGAAATCCACGAGGCGGTCCAGTGGAACGATCCTTTATTTTATTTTTTATTTTATTTAATCATCAGCGTCATAATAACTAACGAATTCTGTAAGAGGTAGAACCACGCTGTAGTCTGATAGGCTGTGGTACAAATGTGCCAGCTCGAAAGTGGTTCTACCACAGTCCTACAGAAAACAGATTTGAGGCAACTCTGTTGTGTTCGGTTCGGTGAGTGAGATTGCCAGTAACTTTATTTGCTGATAGTAAGATATTCGTATCTGACAGAATTACGACCACTGTGTTGTTGGTATTAAACCTCATATACTCGTAATGTGATCGATATCAAGATAAAAATATCCCTCTACTTATAATTCTTACAGTCTGGTATATTTGTAAAAGTTTCTTGCTAGTCCAGACTCTATTTGAATCGAAAATCATCCCAGCCCATATAGTCCTTCTGCTGGGCACGGGCCTCCTCTAAAACTGAGAGGGTTAAAGCCATAGTCCACTACGCTGGCCTAATGCAGGTTGGCGGAAGCCAATTAAAAAAGCAAATTAAATCATACATACATACATACATAAACTCACGCCTGTATTCCTCGAAGGGGTAGGCAGAGGTGCATTTCTGCACCCACATTTCGCCAGGTATGTATCAGTCTCACGTAATAGGGGGCGAGCCTATTGCCGTTTTTCGGGCACATTTCCCGACTCCGTGCTGTTACTGAGAATTTCCTAATGGAAAAACCCAATAACACTTTGTTCGACCCGGGAATCGAACCCAGGACCTCTAGATCGCACGGCACATACTTGTACCGCGAGACCACGAGGCAGTCAGGCAAATTAAATCTACCACAAAAAAACTCAGCACATTTTATTTAGATAATTCTCCGTCCTTATTTTTCCGACTGCTCATCAGAATACCTCCAATTTGAAACGAAGGCAAAAACCTTCGAAAATTAACACAGTCCAATGATTGGTTCGAATAATTGGCTCCAATAATGGCCACCAATTATCGAAATCCATTTAACAAAATTTTTTTAACAATAAAAAAGCGGCCATTAGTTACGCCCGCTATTTTCGCCCGTAGACAAGCGGCGAAGTTTTTAAATTTAAATTTGGAATTCTAATTCTCTCTGGCTAGAACTCTGCGGATGAAAGTCTGGCAACCGCTTATTGCTCCAGACAGATCAAGGTTGCTAAATTTGGGGAAAAAACATGAAGGTCCATTTTAATTTGGGTTCACTAGAAGTTTTTAACGGAGTCTGAAACTTAATTATGGGCGGTGCTGTAATTATAAAGTAACTAGTTTGTAACTAAAATAGGGAGTAATTTTGTTTATTTCCACCTCCAAGCTAGGGAAATATTTAGAACTTAAAATACGAGAGTAAAATGTTTCGTTAATGAAGTGAGTGCTGTTGTCTATTTTATTTTTTATTTTCAGTTTCTTTCCGATATTTCTTCCACATATCGCTATTTCAGTGCCAAATTTGTGTTTAGGGGTACAAAAACATAGAAATATTTTCTTCTACAAAATTTTGTTTAAGAGTTACAATATATTTTTTTAGTCTACATTTAAAATTGTGTATTTTGCATCTTGTGAATATAAGCTATAGTGTTTTTGGATGTGTCCATTCATAAATTCTCATTATCACATAAAGATACTAGTAGATAATATTCACAAAAAACAGCCATTCTCGCCATAATAGGACTTTAATCATTTGCGGAATTTTGATGCCGAAATCTGACTCTTTACTCCTATAATGTGTCTAGACTTAGGTAAGGAAGATCGCGATTATTCAATAGAACAACGGTAAACAGACAAAAAACAAAAAAGCAAACCTCCTCAAACACTGAATACTCAATCTACACTAATTTGACGTGGAAAATTTGATCGATTTATCCTTATTCGATTCCTGGAAAGGAAAGAGGCCGTAACTCCGAGAATGCTGACGCAGGGGCCGTGTCAAATGAACCAAGCATTGCAGAGTTGGGGAATCAGTAATTTCCTTCTCAGTAGACAGATTGAGCTATGTAAAAATATATTTCGTACATCTTTTCTTTACACTAATTGTGATCTGATTTTAAGGGATTTTAATTATTATTTTTTAAATTTTACACTATTCTGATTTTAAGTGCCATAAAACCTTTTAAAACTTTTTTCTTACATAAAATAATAAATACACCCGACAGTCACATACATACTTCTGACCCCACACTAAGGTTTGTGTCGTGGGTATACTACGAGAGTCTTTTCGGTCTCACAAAACAAATATTTGTGGATAACACAAACATTTGTCTCAGAGCGGCGATTAACCCGCGGCTCTCATTTCACAAGCTGGTGTCTAGTCAACTGCGCCACGGGGCTGCTATCCAAACATGCACAGACACACAACTGTGTTCACAAGGGAGTGTGTATTACTGCTACCAATTATTCGCTAGTGGATTTTAAATCCCGCGTAGAGGGAAAGCCTATAGCCGTTTTTCGGTGAGGGTTTTCTCGTTGGGCGCTGGGCGGACGCGGACCATTTAGGGCACTTCTCGCCCTGAGATGCCCCAAAACTGCCCTAAATGCGCGAGATGGTCTCCGAGAGGTTTTAGTCGGTATGCTGGCGTAGGTTTTTGGTTAGGGACCCAACTCAGCTAAAGCGGACAATTGTTCTGAGCGCCGAGTTGGAAAGCCACAGACCCCGACAAACCCCTTTCGGCTTCCCCCGAGGTACCAAACAGGGGAGCTTAATGAGCTTTCCTCTCATAAAAAAAAACACTTAACCTTACCCGGGAACCAAAATCAGAACCTCTAGATTGCAAGGATCACACACCAATCATTAGTAATAAAAAGTTGCTGTAATATATTATATTTTTACCGACATTACTCCGCTCATATCAAGTAGCATAGCGAGCATTCATAAAAATCTTCTAACGTCCAATACCTTAGAATAAGTTCCAATCTATGCTATCTAAGAAACTGTTTATAAAACGTTTCAAATGCTGCGTTATGAGGAACGCCACAAAAGCGCAGCGCTGAATCCATCGATTCAGCGTGAAAGTAAGAGGGGATGAAAGGGTCACCTGTTCAAAGAGATTTTCCAGTCCATTGTGAATGCAACGCTTTGACTCCGGATAATTCTCAATGCAGGTCATAATACATAATAAATAATGTGTTCACGGTAAATATAAAATCGAGGGGAAAAAATACTCTTTGAAGAGCAGACTTACAGTATTTTTTGTTTTAACTACTACATACATAACGCCTATATTACGCGAATAGGTGAGCAGAGGTGGACTGCAACAACATTTTGCCAATTGTGTTTAAATACTCATAGAACATTGCTGATTTTCAGGAAAATTTCGTGACTCAGTGTTGCTATTGATAATTTCAGAATGGAAAAATCCAAAAACTCTTCCCGACCTGGAAATCGATCCTATGACCTATCTATCGCACAGCACATACTTGTACCGCGAGATAACGAGGCAATGTTATTTATTTAAACTATTCTTATTAATTATTTTTTTTATTATTTATTAACACTTTATTGTACCATCGTCATCATCATCAGCCCAAATACGTCCCACTGCTGGGCACGGGCCTCCTCTACAACTGAGAGGGTTTAGGCCTTAGTTCACCACGCTGGCCTAGTGCGGGTTGGCGGACTACACACCTAAGAAATTCCTAAGAACTTTTTAGGTGTGTAGGTTTTATCATGATGTTTTCCTTCGCCGTTAAAGCAAGTGATAATTCATTGTGAATACACACATAACTTCGAAAAGTCAGAGATGTGTGCCTGGGGTTTGAACCTGCGACCGCCGAAATTCTCGACCGCGCGCCTAAACCTCGAGGCCATCACTGCCTTTATTGTATACCTACACGGAGAAAATTAACAAAACAAGAACACAGAGGTACAATTGACGGTCTTATCGCTCAAGGCGATCTTTTAGAGACAACCATAGAATGGAAATAAAGAAAGGATAGATGAGAGTGGTTATAGGTTATTAACTGACATTATATTTTAGCTCGTGGTCTCGCGGTACAAGTATGTGCCGTGGGATCTAGAGGTCCTGGGTTCGATTCCCGGGTCGGGCAAAGTGTTATTGGGTTTTTCCATTAGGAAATTCTCAGTAACAGCACGGAGTCTGGAAATGTGCCTGAAAAACGGCAATAGGCTCGCCCCCTATTACGTGGGACTGATACATACCTGGCGAAATGTGGGTGCAGAAATGCACCTCTGCCTACCCCTTCGGGGAATATAGGCGTGAGTTTATGTATGTATGTATGTATATTTTAGCACATGGGCCTTTAAAAAACTGTTCCTTTTTTAACATCCAATATTCGTAAGGTAACTCAATCTAAACAGACAAAGGCCAACAGAATCTCTTACAAGTCCCAAATCGTCTTGACATTTTAGCAGACACGCGATATAATCTACAAACAGTGGCAATAATTCACGGCAAAATATATTTATCAATGTCCCCTCCGCTGTCTTCTCTGAATAATGAAGTGAAACGGGGAATGACAAAAAGCGATAATACACAAAAAGTGGCGGCTGCGAAGATTATTTTTAAAGTTCCGTATAATCTATACAGTAGAAGTAGATAGCCTCGACGTATAGGCGCGGGGTCGAGAATCTCGCCAGTCGCGGGTCCAAACCCCAGGCACACACCTCTGACTTTTCGAAGTTATGTGTGTATTTACAATGAATTATCACTTAATTTAACGGTGAAGGAAAACATCGTGAGGAAACCTGCACACCTAAAAGCTCTTAGGTGTGTACCTAATCCGCCAACTCGCACTAGGCCAGCGTGGTCGACCAAGGCCTAAACCCTCTCAGTTGTAGAGGAAGCCCGTGCCCAGAAGTGAGACGTACATAATATGGGCTGATGATAGCATACTACACAACTAAGAAATTGCTAAAAAAAAATAAGTAAGACAACGATAGCGTTTTACTCGCAGATTATTTCCAGACTCCGTGCTGCTACTGAGAATTTCCGAATGGAAAAACCAATAACACTTATCTGACCTGTAATATAACCCAAGAGTATTTTCCGTACATTAATAGGGACTAACGAAGTATTTACTTAAAAATATTAAAATTACCAGGCCATCAATCTACCTCAAAACCCTCCATAGCCCAGTCACGCCTAATGGCTCCACACATTACGCGTTTTATCGCCAACGGAACCCAAAAACGCGACCGCTCCAAAAAAAATATCGCTTTAAAAAATATCTTTTCGTATTTTCGCGAGGCGGAATAAAGTTGCGATACCATCTCTCGGAATAGGACGGAAATGAACGGCTCTCACCGAGATATGGACGCATTGTACCTTAAATTCCGAAGACGGCCTTTATAATCGCGAGTATTGGTGTTATTACCAACACCAAGCGGAATTTAAGAAGAATGTCCGCGGTTTTCGGTGTATTTTACAACACTTAATTGAAAATATAAGTTAGTGATGGCCTTGTGGGGCACAGATCATTGTACTATTTATGTCGGTCAAAGCAAATATGCTTACTAAATAAATTATTAAATGATGCATCATCAATGGTGGGCATGCGATCGAGAATCTCGGCGGTCGCGGGATCTGACTTTACTTATTTATGTATGTATTCACAATGAATTAATCAGTGAAAGAAAACATCGTGAGGAAACCTGCACACCTAAAAGTTCTAGGAATTTCTTAGTTATGTAGTCCACCAACCTGCACTAGGCCAACGTAGTGGACTAAGGCCTAAACCCTTTCAGTTTGTGATGATGATGATGATGAATGGAAAAAAAATATCCTTGAAATTCAACTTGCTCTTTAATTTATGATAACTGATCCACTATTAAAATGACTGTGCTTGTTGCTTTCAATATACCTAGTCAGGTTATAAATTCTGTCACATGTTTTATATAAAATAATTGAAACAAGTTTATTCATTATGTAACCATTTATATACCAAAATGAACTTAACAAAACATAGATTCTTATGACACTAAAGTTTATTCAAAATGACCTCCGTGATTTTTAATACAGGCCTTCAATCTGCGCCTGAGGTGTGTGCCTGGGATTTGAGCCTGCGACCGCCGAGATACCCAACCGCGCGTCTAAACCTCGATGCCATCACTTTTTTTCCGCTACTTCACGCCAAGTCATCAAAGACGAAAGCAGTTAGTATACCGTCAAATATTACCAACAACTATTAAGTAATAGGTACCCAAATTAAAGCTAGGTGCATCTAAAGTCTAGCTTGGAGCAAGTCTAGACGGGATAATGCAACCTCCAGTTATTCCCAGCAGACGAAGCCACGTTTTATGATTTAGTTATTCATAGACTATGACCGTAAAGAGCACATACAATATTTTGTCTTTATTTTTATTTTGTTTTACGTTATGAGAGTTGTGTTAATACTGAATTAGCTTTTAAAATCAAACATACAGGATGTATTCAGACCGTAATCGGAAACTAAGGCAGGTAATAGCTAATATCCCGAAAAAAGATAAAAATGTTGATGTTTTCCTAACAATCATAGATATGAAATAGATGCGGTATGTAAGGAAAACGATATTTTTTTGTCGGGTTTTTTTTTTTTGATGTCACGGTGTTTGTAATCACCACAGCTATTATCTGCCTTAGTTTCCGGTCACGGTCTGAATACACTTGTATATGTTACCAATGCTCGCCAAAGGTAATCGTCTATTTTATTGGGGACACCGCACTTAATAAGTACAATTAGTGATGGCCTTGAGGTCTAGGCGCGCGATCGAGGATATCGGCGGTCACGGGTTTGATTCAATTCATTTGATATGACTGAATCTAAGTGATGTATTTGACATTTTATAGATTCAATAAATATTATTTAATTTTATTTCATTCCATTATTATTAGCATAAGTGTGTGCCGTGCGATCTAGAAGTCCCGGGTTCGATTCCCGGGTCGGGCAAAGTGTTATTAGGTTTTTTCCATTACGAAATTCTCAGTAACAGCCCGGAGTCTGGAAATGTATCCGAAAAGCGGCAATAGGCGTGCCCCCTTACATGGGACATACATACCTGGCGAAATGTGGATGCAGAAATTCACCTCTGCCTACCCCTTCCGGGAATACAGGCGTAAGGTTATGTATGTATATCATTTAATTTATTTTATAATTCTACAGAGTAGTTATTGCGACTACACAATATTTCTATTACATGGTACTTCAATATAATGAACAAAGCGAAATAGACATCTCTGCCTATACTTAACTTAGTCTATATCAATCATTTTTTATAATAATCCTTACCTAATAAGCTTTCCATTACCCGTCAATTTGCTCTCAGAGATATATCATCACCTGTCGCGACAAGGGTAAATAGGTAACATGAATGTCGCGCGGTCGTCGCCGGGCCGAGAAATATATTGAGTATAGACGTGAGGTATTTAGCAAAATCTAGACTTAAGACTTAGTGCCAGACACAGATTAAGGATTTGTTATGATAAAGTCTAGCTTTGGCTAGACACCAGCTTGCGAAACGAGAGGCCGCGGGTTCGATCCCCGCACCGAGACAAATGTTTGTGTGATCCACAGATATTTGTTTCGGCTCTGGGTGTATGTGAGACCGAAAAGTCTCTCGTAGTTTCTGATACCCACGACACAAGACTTGTATCTTAGTGTGGGATCAGAACTATGTATGTGACTGTTGGGTGTATTTACGTGTAATAAAACGTGAATACAATCAAGCCTGTCTGCTCTAAGAGTAGGCAGAGTTAGGCCTCATTCGCACGAGAGTTTTTTTTTGTTCACACGACAGCGTTTTTAAAACGCGACGCTTTTTTATCGAGCAGTGTTGCATTTTAAATTTTGGGCGGTGGAAATAGACCATATTATGCAACTTCATACAGCATATTTTGTTGTATTTGAACGCTTTTTTAACGTCCGCACAACGTGGTCGCCCCACTTGGCGCGATGATGGCCACCGGGAGGGTTTTGGTCGGTATAGGGATTTAATGTTAGGGACCCAGCTCGGCACTAACATTTGCGCGAACGTGACGTCGCCACGCGCCGGGCTGGAAGGCCGATGACCCCGACATACGCTTCCCGCCCCCCTCCCCCAGGGCTGGCATGAAGTAGAACCATAAACAGCTTTCCCCTCGAGAAAAAAGGCAGATTTATAAATTTGCTGAGTTTTAGATGCCAAGTAATCCTGTTGACGTTGTGCCACTTAGCCGTTAATGTTAGTGACAATTGGAATACACTCTTTCAAAAAATCAGTAGTGAGACTGGAATTTGAACCGACCGCCGATATTATGTTTGCACTATCCATGAAGCCATCATGACATAACAAATCATTAATCCCAAAAATCATGAGAAGCGATTTAAACCCGCGACCATCGAGACTAACTAATCACGCTATCCTCAGAGCAAACTTAACAAATAATAAATGAGAAAAAATTAAATACTGCCCAATGGATATTCGTATTAAAATAGTTCTGGCCAGCGGCGCCAGTAATAAATTTGATTAATGGATTTTGTTTGCGGGAATTCTTTAACTATTTTTCCAAGATAGCTCGGTTGGAAGCGAAACCGATTATAATTGCCATAGTCGAAGGTTTGGGTCTTACAACTCTAAGTTTGTAGAATAAAGTGACTATTAGTATGGCGACGCGTGAACACGGTTCAAACCCCAGGCACACACCTCTGACTTTTCGAAGTTATGGGTTTATCGCAATGAATTATCACGTACTTTAACGGTAAAGGAAAACATCGTGGGGAAACTTGCACACCTAAAAATTAGGTGTGCAGTCCACTAAACCACACTTGGCCAGCGCAGCTGACTAAGGCCTAAACCTTCTGAGTTGTAGAGGAGGCCCCTGCCCAGCAGTGGGTCGATTATGGTGATAATTTATAATTTTAAAGAATAGACGATATAAAACAACATATTTTTTAAGATATCCTCGCGCCGTTTTCCTCATTGCTGAGGGTCGTGATCCCCTGCACTAACAGTAATCGTCCTTCTTACTATGGCGCGCCACCTGTTCCTGTCTTTGGCATGGTAGAGCGCAGCATAGAGTCCCGAATTAAGCGTCGAGCAGATTTGGTCCGATCATCTGATGGGGCACCGGCCTCTCGGACGTTTGCCCTGGACTTTGTCAGTTTTTTAAGATATAACGAATGAGAAAAAATAATATACCTTTAAATAGCCCATTTCACGTGTATACTTCATTGAGAATACAAGCGAAAGAGTGTGTGTGCATTTAAAACCTTGATATGTAATATAAATATTATAATAAACTTAACAAGCTCGCCGAGACATATCGCGTAATGCAAAACAAACTCCAGTCGTTTGTATTACAAATGAGATCGTATACGTGGAATGCACTTTGATATTTATTTAAAAAAAAGTAATGTATACAAAGTCGTGATTGCCTTGAGGTTTAGACACGCGGTCGAGAATCTCGACGGTCGTGGGTTCAAACCCCAGGTAAAACCCCTGACTTTTCTTTTCCGATTTCTATGTGTGTATTCACGAATATTTATCACGTACTTTAACGGTGAAGGAAAACATCGTGAGGAAACATGCACACCTTTCTGAGGAATTTCTTAGGTGTGTAGTCCGCCAACCTGCACTAGGCCAGCGTGATGGACTAAGACCTGAACCATCTCAGTTGTAGAGGAGGCCCGTGCCCAGTAGTGGGAAGTATATGGGCTGATGATGATGATGAATGTATACAAAATCATACATACAAATCATACAACATGAAGAGGTGTTCAGAAGTGTATTTCTAAATCTACGTTTCGCTATTCTTTGAGTCATAGTTAATATAGAGCATGATGATTTCAGGCATATTTACAGACTCCGTACTGCTACTGTAATTTCCTAATGGTAAAACTATTATAATATTTATTTATAATATTTCCTACTTGACTGCCTCGTGGTCTGGCGGTACAAGTATATGCCGTGCGATCTAGAGGTCCTGGGTTCGATTCCCGGGTCGGGCAAAGTGTTATTGGGTTTTTCCATTAGGAAATTCTCGGTAACAGCACGGAGTCTGGAAATGTGCCCGAAAAACGGCAATAGGCTCGCCCCCTATTACGTGGGATTGATACATACTTGGCGAATTGTGGGTGCAGAAATGCACCTCTGCCTACCCCTTCGGGGAATACAGGCGTGAGTTTATGTATGTATGTATTTCCTACTTAATATTATAAAGAAATTGTATTTATTTGCCACGCCTTTAATCCTAAATGCTGAGTCGATTTAAACTCATTTTGGCACAGAGAAAATTAATTCCTAGAAACGAAACTCGGCAATGATTTATCAAGCAAAAAGGGTACCTAACGTATCTTCCTAAACCAAAAAAAAACCTTATGTTCCTGACCCAATTCTTAAGACTACTACGGAGCATGGCTACTTCAAAACAAAAGACAATCGCCTCAATAGCAATTAATTTGTCCCCGAATGTACCGCAGTAAATCGGTGCGAGATATCAAGCACAATGCTGGCCATTCGCCAAAACTTTCCACAGTTATAAACTCCTTACACGCGGCTTGGCGATTCGACAGATAAGGCCGGCTTCATACGACGCGGTCAGTTGATTTAAGCGTTCCACTGCGGAACGGCGGTTTAAAAATATATACGGATTTGCGAAGTTAACCTTTAAGTTATTGAGGTTTAAAAACCCAGCACGGTTCTTGGCAAATTTTTCTAGTTCTGAGGTCGGATTTGACGCTAAATTTGAAGTGACTTAGGTGCTTATAGGGTAACGTGTGCGATTGAGACTAAATCTAGGCGATCAAGGATTCAAACTTTAGGTTCACATCTTTTTATTTTTGAAAATATGTGTATTCACAATGAAATTATCAGGTAAATTGATTATGAAATGAAACACTAAGAAGCGAAAAATAGTGATGAATACTGCACATCTAACAACTTACACTTTACTAAATTTTCTTCACTAGAAATCTCTTAGACTTGTATTAATATTATTTTACTAAAACTGAAACTTACTTCTAAACAATGCTATAAACAAATTTGCAAAATTTAAAAGCCAATTAAAAGTTTTAACTTCTATACTAAATGAATCAATTGCAAAAGAAGAACTGTACACAATTATAGCTACTGTAAATTTAGAGAACACTTACAAAATTATACAAATAAAACAGAAATGTCTTATTATAATAAATTACATACAAAAAAATATTACAATCTCAATATAAACATAAAATGTATCGTAATATATCTGCAGAGTGTAAAAAGATTGTGATTTAAAACTAAGACAGGTAGGTAATTGTTACGGTGAATACAAACAAATTGATGCTAAAAAAAAAACACGAAATAAAAAAAAAACGTTTTCCTAACCACCAAATGTACCAAACTCACCTGTCGCAATGATGTATTTAAATGTGTAAGAACAAAAATTATGTTAATATTTCGTCATATTTTACAGGGAGTTAATAACACATAATCAAAAATTTTACAGAAAAAAATTCTGGGGTTTAGGAAAACGTTTTTTTTTTTTGTATTTTTTTTTACAGTCAATGTATTTGTAACTATTACCTGTTTTAGTTATCGATCTTTTTACATCTGTTTACCCTATTTCGTAGTCTAAACGCTCCGTCTTAGCGAGGCTTTACCTGAACAAGTACACCCTGATTGCAACCACCAAACTGGGTTGCTTAAGTTCGTACAAGTCACGAACTATTTGCACAAGTAATAAGCCTTTGGATTCTCCAAAACATGATTTGACTGACGTCCAAAGAGGTTTGGGGTTTCACTATTGTTTGACAGTTGTTATGTCAGGCAGGGCGGTATTACGTAATGGACATAGCCCATTCGGCCTGTGTGATATCGGAAGGGGATTTTTGTCTTTATTTGTACTTTTTTTTTGTTATTATTATAACTATTTATTTTAAATTGTTGTTTTTACCTACATCCATACATAACCTCACGCCTGTATTCCGAGAAGGGGTAGGCAGAGGTGCATTTCGGCACCCACATTTCGCCAGGTGTGTACCAGTCCCACGTAATAGGGGGCGAGCCTATTACCGTTTTTCGGGCACATTTCCAGACTCCGTGCTGCTACTGAGAATATCCTAATGGAAAAACCCAATAATATTTTGCCCGACCTGGGAATCAAACCCAGGACCTCTAGATCGCATGGCTCATACTTTTGCCGCGAGACCACGGGGCCGTTGTTGTTTTTATTCACCTATAACATAAGAGTTGTGATATAATATTTTTGTTATTAGTCTATAGAAAGTTCTATTTGCAATAACTATTAATGTTATTGCGTGGACAACGCTGTAAGTTATATGTACATTTAATCATTTAATAATAATCGGTACTATTTATTTTCAGAATGTGTAGTTTTGTGTAATAAATAAAAAAAATAGCTGTTTTTGACGTCTCTTTGAAAACTCCGTAAGACACCCATAATCTTTAAATTTTAATAGATTTAAAAAGAAATTCACACCCTCTAAAACCAGAACGACTAAAAGGACTATGTTAAAACATGTTCCGGTTCTCGTTAGGTGCAATTTTTCGGCAACACTCCAACTATTCCGAAACTGTTTCCCCTTTACATCAAGGTATTACAAACGTTAAACCCTGGTGAAACTTACTGCGGAATTTTTGCGACAGGCATACAATGTATGCCTTCGTTTTTTCCTCTTTCAAATGTAGTTTTTATTCAAGTCTTTTTTTCCTTTTTGTATTATGAATAGCTGTTCCATGTTGATTTTTTTTATTTATTTATTTACACAAAGAACGTTTTCAGTTTTTGCACGTAATTCTCGGTCTCTATGTTCTGCTAATTCCTATCAACTTAAGACTCCTATCCATTCCTCTTTCTTTTACAGTAATTATTTTTACGTGCAGGACTTTCGAACGTATTGCTCTTTTATATAAGGCGTATAATTCCTTACATATTTAAAAAAAAAATTTTAATAACATTATTTATCTCTTACACGATGTTTTTCGGTTATTATTATAATTATTTATTTTATTTTTAACAATAATTTTCAAATACTTGTATGTATATTAAAATTGCAACTTATTTTTATTTATTTTATTCTTTATGTATTGTATATGCACCATAAAATATTCTGGTATGTTCACTTAGTTCTGTTTCTGCTTCTCTGGAAAATCTCTTAAATCGATAAGACCGCCATATGTACGCATTCTATTTTTGTATACATATATTTCTTTTCTTTTCTTGTATGTGTACAATAAAGTGTATTTGTATTTCTTTTTCTTTTTGTACAATGATTAAGAATGTGACGTCAATAAGGAGTAAGAAGGTATTATAAAAAAATTCACCATCTAAAGTCGTGATGGCTTCGAGGTTTAGGCACGCGGTCGAGAATCTCGACGGTCGCGGGTTCAAACCTCGGTCAGACACCTCTGACTTTTCAAAGGTATGTATGTATTCACAATGAATTATCACGTACTTTAACGGTGACGGAAAACATCGTGATCAAACCTGCTCACCTAAAAGTTCTTAGGAATTTATTAGGTGTGTAGTCCGCCAACCCGCACTAAGCCAGCGTGGTGGACTAAGGCCTAAACCCTCTCAGTTGTAGAGGAGGCCCGTGCCCAGCAGTGGGACGTATTGGGCTCATGATGATGATGATGGCGTTAGGAATGGGTCCAAAAGTTTTTTAGAGCAATTAAATTAGACCCTGGTAAAACAACAGAACACAGCTTACTTAGACATAATTAAAACGTTCCCAAAAAAAAAACAAAAAATGTTTTAACGGAATACATTTCGAATCAGCAAACAAAACGGTCTACATAAAAGGTCTGTAAAGTCGTCCCTTTACATGTTAATAATCAGAGAGGAGTGATGGAATGTTTTTCCAACAATCGAAACTTCACCATTGAACGAATGAAATGCGTGCCGAATCTGTAACACACAGATTAACACTTCGGACGTGTGGGGTTGCCAGCGTTTTTTTTTAATGCAGGAATTATTTTAAATAATTTATAGTATTTTTTCTTAGACTCCACTTAAACTTTGGTCGATGATTTGACTGGTGCTTGCTTTATACCGGTAAAAGAGGGTTCTATCTATCACTGAACCAAAATAAATAAATAAAAACCTAATAGTTCTGACCCCACACTAAGGTACAAGTCATGTGTCGTGGGTATCCGAAACTACGAGACTTTCGGTCTCACAATCACCCCGGACCCGAAACAAATATTTGTTGATCACACAAACATTTGTCTCGATTTAGGCATCACGTTTCACATGCTGCTGTCAAGTCAACTGCGCCACGGACGTTGTCAAAATACATAAAAAATCTGATCAACGGTGAACGCGTCACAGTGGAAAGAATAAACATGGTCACTCCCAATATTGGACACATTTGACAAAGCCATTATGGTGTACTTAACACCTTAAGGCAACCTTTCGTGCTAGCTAAAACACAACTGGTTTCAACAGTTTTCTTCAAAACTTCTTTATCACCATTGTGATTTGAAAGTCGATGAATCGAAAAAGCGACAGTAAAAAAAAGACAGACATTTTAGTAAAGGTTTTACCGTTAATACACTTGGCCACAATATAATATTATAAAGAACACAGCCGTAATTCTTTTTTATCTTGAAGCCAATTTTTTTAAGGTTTCACTTCTACTATGTGTGAATTGCACACTTTTTTCTAGGTATCTTATACCATGAGAAGACTCTTATTTTTTTTTTTGTTCTCTAACCATTTATAATGTAGTTTTGATCCCGCAATAGTTACGAGACGACAAACTACGAGAGATTTTTCACTCTAAAAACATGCAAACCTATAATATATTTTTTGGAGTCAGACGATTCAATAAAACAAAATAAAATTTATTTCAAGAAAATATATAAAATTCCGGGAATGTATATGCTAGCAACACCATCATCCTGATAAACCCCGCGGCCTCACAACACAGTTTTATTTACTACAAAACTGCTAGTGCAGTTTCAATTTGATTTGAATATTGTTCGATGGATGTGGTTGAAATATCATTTTTATTGCACAAATAAAAGTGTCCGCTTTATTTGTAGGGAGAATGGCTATTGATGGCGAGTTTCTATAAAGGAAACACAGGTTTTAGTGACCGCACTAGTTTTTAAGTAGTTAGCGATGGCCTCGAGGTTTAGGCGCGCGGGCGAGATTCCCGGCGGTCGCAGGTACAAACCCTAGGCATACACCTTTGACTTTTCCAACTTACTTACTTTAACGGTGAAGGAAAACATCGTGATTTCTTAGGTGTGGAGTCCGCCTAACCGCACTAGGCCAGCGTGGTGGATTAAGGCGTAAACTCTCTTCAGTTGTAGAGGAGACCCATGCCTAGCAGTGGAACGTATAAGGGCTGATGATGATGACTGATTTTTATGATAAACGCAGTAGGTTCCAAATAGAGTGAAACCATTGCTTGAGTATTTACAACAAACAGTAAAAGGAAAATTCTCGCCTATAGTCACAAGGGGAAGGCAGCGGTAATTTACTATACACTTGCACTTTGCACTTATAGCTGCAAATTCCCATTAGGGAAAATTTAATGTTTACCGGCCCATATCCAGATATCCAAGCAAAAAAAGATGATACGGAAAAATATTGCTGAACTGGAAATTGAACGTCAAATCGTACAAATTAGCCGGTTAGAGAAAGTTTGTTTGGTTGCGCGTCAACCTGGTTGGTTAACCGTCCACCACTCCTACTTCAAAAAATCTATACATTACAACTCTTAAAGAATCGCCAATGTTTGTCCAAGGTTATTTGATCAAACGTTGCAGCAAAAACCCAGCTGTACCGTAATCCAATCCGGCTGAATATGTACAGATGAATTTAATCTTCTTAGTGGCCAGTGTTCTGTCACGTTGAGCGTGTTACAAAGTTTCCGACTTAGCTGAACGCTCATAGATACTTTAATAATTCAATTAGTTACCTTCCATAATTTTATGACGGTGGCTATAAGGTACTTAAACTATCATTTTACTCCTAATAGCTTGGTGGATTTTAAGAATGGCTTTTGTACCACAAGTTTATATCAAGGTTTTTGGATAAACAATTATCACTATAGACTATGAAAATTTATTCCTTTTATGTCTTTTATTTGTTAGTGGTCTACTTAACATTGTTTGTGGTAATATTTTTGTCATCATTATAATTATCATCATCATCATCATCATCATAATCATCATCATCATCAGCCCACATACGTCCCACTGCTGGGCACGGGCCTCCTCCACAACTAAGAGGCGTTAGGCCTTAGTCCACCAAGCTGGCCTACTGCGGGTTGGCAGACTACACACCTAAGAAATTCCTAAGAACTTTAAAGTGTGCAGGTTTCCGTAACTTTAACTTTAACGTTATGGGCTGATGATGAAAAATCCTTATTCATTATAAGGATTTTCTTTACCTCATATTGGTCAAAAGAAGTGATCACCTTGGGTTGCCTTGAGGTTTTAATATTAACGAACTGTATTACATGTCCTAAGCTAACAACACCTCTAGCATAAACAAAACAGACAAACATATCCATAAAACCTTCAAGGTTGGCATAATTCATAAACCCTTAAGTTATAAAAAGGACGAGAAAACGCTATGAAGGTTGCATATGTTTTTGCCTCTTTTATTGCTCAGGTATATAGTCTACCTTGGGGGTAATACCGCCTTAATTTTGCTGAATTAACCCTTTTTAGGCCGAGAAGATTGTCTTTTCGCAATAAAACGAGGGTTTTGTGTCTTGCATAAATTAAGGTAAGCTTGTACTTATAACCTTAAATATATAGCTCTTTATATTTGCCAACCTTTTTGTTCTTTTTGGGGCTGATGACCGCGTAACTGGGCGCCATTTTGAATTGTGAAAATTTTCCATCCTGCGGTTTTATTACGAGTTGTTTGTTTTGTTAAAAAAATATCGAACGCGCCGGTGGTTAGACTAGCCTGTAAAGCGAGAAGTCTTGGGTTCGTTCTCTGCGCTGAGAAAGATGTCTATGCGATTCACAAATATCGCAAGTATAAACCTACATTACATAATATTTGTAACTACTTTTTGTATGCAAATAAACTGTTATTTTATGAAAACAATGTTAATTTCGCAAAACGTATACGTCATCTGCCTCGTGGTCTCGCGGCACAAGTATGTGCCGTGCGATGTAGAGGTCCCGGGTTCCATTCACGGGTCGGGAAGTGTTATTGGGTTTTTCCATTAGGAAATTCTCAATAGCAGCACGGAGTCCGGAAATGTGCCCTAAAAACGGCAATAGGGCCACCCCCTATTACGTGGGACTGATACATACCTGGCGAAATGTGGGTGCAGAAATGCACCTCTGCCTACCCCTTCGGGGAATACAGGCGTGAGGGTTGTATGTATACGTCATCATCATCATTAGATGTTTGCATTATAGGCGTCGGTATTATGGATACATCAAAAGCGGAACTAAGTCAACTAAATAACAACTTTCAGTTTTTTTACAATTGCAATCGATAAATAAAACTTTAGGCAATTTATTCTTCTTTTTCGTGATCGCCAAACAAACGCCGCTCGCAATGTCCATATCGTTCTGTGAAAGTGGCACTGCGCTTTACGTCCATATGACGCCATGCCGTAATATATTAATGGAAGAACTTGGGTTTCTTTATAAAATGCAGATCGCTAAGAGGTTAACATACATACCTACCATAGTTGTAAATATCAACCATCAATACTCATATCCCAATGACGTCATTATACCCATAGGAATGTAACAGGATTCTTGGTCCATACAGTCTAATCAAGTTTTTAAGAGACTTCATGCTGTTTGCTCAAAAAAAAACAGAAAAAAAAACTATCAATATGTTATTATGTTAAGAATAAGAAATACAGAATCTCATTTAAAAATCGAGACCTATTTAAAACCGGCTGCTATGATTCACGATTGACAAAAAACTTCAATGACGTTTAAATTTTAAAAAATATAATGGTTTTATTTTATTACATACATACATACATAAACTCACGCCTGTATTCCCCGAAGGGGTAGGCAGAGGTGCATTTCTGCACCCACATTTCGCCAGGTATGTATTAGGCCCCCATAATAGGGGGCGAGCCTATTGCCGTTTTTCGGGCACATTTCCAGACTCCGTGCTGTTACTGAGAATTTCCTAATGGAAAAACCCAATAACCGTTTGCCCGACCCGGGAATCGAACCCAGGACCTCTAGATCGCACGGCACATACTTGTACCACGAGGCAGTCTTTTTTTTATATTTTTCGAATAAATTGCTAAAACCACAAGCCTAATAAATTTTGCACAGGCTGTCAAACGGCAGTGTCATGAAATATAGAATTAAAAAAAACTACAACCTTTAATAAAAGTTGGCTGACACAATTTTATCACGAGAAGTTCTCACAAAGACCACTCGGAAGCGAAACGCGTCGCGAAATTGAAATTGCCGAGATCGGATACAATCGGAGAGAGAAATCTTTGATATATCGGTAATAAAATATTTACAACCCAGATAGGCGGACGACCGAGTTTGCGAAGAAGTATCTATGCAAATGAAATTGTACTTATTATAAGTTTCAGATATAAGTGTGGGATAAAGTAAAAACGGTTTTTGTATCCAACTTGTCTTGTATGAGCGGGCCAGTTGGACGTATTATTTATTTGAGGCACAAAGAAAACTTTCATAAGGACATTATTCAAGTCGATCTTCATTTCACAACAACAACTATGACAGAGCTATATATGCTATTGCTTCATATGTATTCATACATTACGTTAAATAACATATATGGACATACAACATAACTTCGCGCCTGTATTCCCAAAAGTGTAGGCAGAGGTGCATATCTTTCATCAGTCGCACGAAATAGGGGGCGAACCTATTGCCGTTTTTCGGATACATTTCCAGACTTAGTGCTACTGAGAATTTCTTAATAAAAATACACAATGACACTTTGCCCGATTCGGGAATCGGCACCCTCTTAATCGCACGGCACATGCTTGAGCTGCGAGACCACGAGGCAGCCAAAATAATAAAATACTCAGATGTAATTAAACATTTTGGAAATATTTTTATTCCTAATCTAGGCCTCCAGCTGCAGTAAACTAGACACCAGCTTGTGAAACGTATATGCCTCGGGTTTGATCTCCGCACCGAGACAATTTTTTGTGTGGCCCACGAATAAATTATCTCCGGCCTGGATTTGTAGTATGGGGTCAGAACTATGTACGTATGTGGCTTTTTAAACTTGTAGATCAATCTTTTATCAGTCAAATCCAAATTTCTCAAAATCTAGTAGCCTTGTTGAAATTTATCACATACATACAATTCTATGCCCCTAAACACAGATATGTAACGTCATTTTAATATGGCAACAGAATCGAACTTTTAAAAAGGTTTGAAATAAAAGTGTAGACTATCCAGATGTTCCCGAGAGTACTAGACGTCTCGCAAATAGTAAACAATAGCTCGTTAGACACTAGACGTTCGAGAGTTTTCTACCTACAATACCCCTTTCAGTACACAGGCTGATCGTGTTTATTCAATTGTTATTTGTAACAACCTCTTTTACTTGCGACGAATTGTCACATCTGTCGCAGAACCGACAACCGTTGGGGGAAACGAGTTCTGGAGTGGACACCGCGACTCGGCAAACGTAGTGTAGGGCGCCCTCTGGCTAGGTGGGGTGACGATATTCGCAGGGTTGGGGGAAATTCGGTTGGAAGAGGAGGGCCGAAGATCGAGCCCAGTGGCGTGCCATAGGAGAGGCCTATGTCCAGCAGTGGACATAAGAAAGGCTGCTGATGATGATGATGATGATGTCACCGTGCCTGATGGTAAAGTATTGCTGTCCTAACAAAGGATCAAGTCACTTTGCTTGTTGCAGTGAAAACTTCTTTAGCGGCACTGTGCACTTTTTTTGGAATGGGTAAAAAATGTTGAACTTGCATCAGATCACGTGACCCTGATCGAAAATGCGTAAGACGTTTGTTGTCATGCGTTGTTGTCGCTTTGTCATATTTGAGTACGATAGCGCAATAAATATTGTATTTTACATCGTAAATGATAGTGGCTGCAATTTATAATTTATACATTGCCTCGTGGCCAATGTGCCGTTCGATCTAGAGGTCCCAGGTTCGATTCCCCAATCGGGGAAATTCTTAGTAGCAGCGAGGTGTTGTGCTAAAAAAACGGCAATGGCCTCGCCCCCTATTACGTGGGGCTGATGTGTACCTAACGAATGTGAGTGCAGAAATGCACCTCTGCCTATCCCTTCGGGAGTATAGGCGTGAGGTTATGTATGTATATATGTATGTATGTATGTTATTTGTTAGTAAGAATATAGATAACCTATAACACCCCAAACTTGTGTACTTGAATGGTCAAGCAAACATGTCGTCAGCTGTATTTTTATTACGTATTATAGCCGTGTTTCGAAAAGATTTCCAAACTCCATGTTGTAAAAGAATTTCGTAATATAAAATCCCACCTGAGATTCGATCTAGTACTCCTCTATCGCACTTATGTAACACACATTTTCAGCCATATTTATAGAAGAAAGCGAGGTTATAAGACATTATTATTACCACGATCATCCATAAAAAATTAATTGAAATCCAAATAAACTAGTCACTGATACAAAAAATGCGAAAACTTTTAATTACACCTACCAGAAAGAACTGATTTATTTGCTCAGTTGCGCATCCACTGCTCGCTAGTAATTGGGTCAAATATATTCAGCGAGTGTCTCCAGCACAAAAACCGCAATGAAAGACAATTATAAAGCGTACCAATTAGTTGTCGCGTTGAGTTGCTATTAGTTCTTTTATTAATCTTCACAGTGCTGACACTATTTCACGTCGCTGTTTCCTACACGTGTTATTACATCTGGTGTAAGATGCATTCACGTCATTTATTGTTGGTTGTGAAAGTCTGCAAATATTGCGCGTCTTTATAAACTTGTGTATTGTCGTCATATATTGGCAATGTGGCGACGCGTGACTTAGAGAACTAATAACTGCGCATTTCATTAATGTAATAGAAGCATTTATTTATTTACACTTTTTTAGTACACTACACATGCATTGGTATTTGGCAGCCCCGTGGCGCAGTTGGCTAGATACCAGCTTGCGAAACGAGAGGCCGCAAATTCGATCCCCACACTGAGACAAATGTTTGTGTGATCCACAAATATTTGTTTCGGGCTTGGGTGTTTGTGAGACCGAAAAGTCTCTCGTAGTTTCTGATACCCACGACACAGGACTTGTATCCTAGTGTGGGGTCAGAACTATGTATGTGACTGTTGGGTGTATTTATTTATTAACATCTATCTGAGTCGATTTAAGTAGCGCCAGTAGTAGTTATTTTTACCCGACTACGGAGGGTTATGATTTCAGGCTTTGTATGTATGTTCATCTGTTCCTTCATAGCTCCTCAACTACTTATTAGAACTGGGCAAATGTATCGTTAGAAGCGTCTTGATCTTCCGCTGGTTATAGGCTATATGACGTGTCGCTGTATCTAATATAGCGCCCTCTAGCGGTCATAAAGTACTGTGTTAAAAAATATGAGATAATTATGCCATGTTTGGTAACATTGGTAAGGGCGTTACTTGTAAATTTCAATAATATATGTAGTATTAGGATTTGCTCAAAATTAAATTACACCGAAAAAATATCAGTATGCAAAAAGATTTGTTACAGTTCATACAAAGAATATTTTGATCAAAGAAGTAAAGAGAAAGGTATCTGGTATAAGACTGTGCAATGTCAGCCTCCTCGCGTGCCCTGGTTTGTGACAAGTAAGGAATTTTGTAGATCCTATATGGGTATTTTTCATTTTCGGTAAAATGAACTGTGATTTTGATTTTTGTCTTGAATAACATAATGTGCGATGATCTAATATATTTATCATACTAATGCTACCACTTCTTGTAAAGAATATACGAATATATACTTACTTATTTTATTTAATACATTTTTTATAAATTAAGAAAACATCCATGAAAATGTCTCTCCCGTGGATGTGACTTACGCAAATTTGCGGATATAATAATTTTCTCTTCGTTTTAGTCCTAGTATATCTTTAATTTTAGGACATTATCGTAAACTTTAATACATATTGACCCATATAAACTTATAACTTAATATGTAATTGATAAAAAATAGCACAAAAACCCTAATTAAGTGATGTGACTTAAATTTTAGTCACTTCCATGGATGAAGGTCACAGAATCATTTCACTTAGGAATAAACGTACGTATATACGAATTTATCTGTGCCTTGTCAAGGTGAAACCTGTCATAATCATAATTAGATGTCAATTACTCGCCGGCAATATTATGTTTGTAGTGAAAAAATATCTAAATTGCCAAATTAAAACTCGTCGAGCATACGTGGTCACTACAGTGGTTGATTTTACAAGTAAGTATAATTATTTATTTAATATTAGTTTAGCTATTTCTGTAAGTTACATAGTCAAAAAACTAATTCCAAAATATATAGTTGAAACGAGAGTTTTGTGGTTAGTTTTCCGCATTTGAACTAAAATATTTCCTTTCCATGGATGTCACTTCCATAGATTCCGTGGATATTTTTTTGCCATGGAAGTGACGGCAGAACCATGGATGTGAACTTTAATGCGCTCTCTTTACGGGGCTTATTTCTAAAGTTTAGTTCTTTGATTAGTTACAATAATGTACATTCACTACAATGCTTTTTAAATATATTATGTCAACTATATTTGTTTCGGTCAAATTTTGAAACTCAATTTAAACTAGTAAACGTCGACCAATTGAGCCGATAATGAAGAACTCCTCAACGCTGAACAGCCCGTTTACCAAATCTTACAATATACATTTTATCTTAATAAAAGTTTGTCTTAAAATGTATTATTGTAAAAAAAACTTTATAGATGGCGAAAAACAAAAGACCAAAAACAGCAGAAGAAATTCGTAAACAAAAAAGGGAATGCGAACGAAGACGAAGAGCTCGTATAAAGACTGTAATAGTTATAATCGAGATACTATACGATTACTAAAATTAGTAATTACTAATTGTCATAATCGAGATATCTCGAGATATCTTCATAATCGAATGATTCCATTAGTATATCTCATAATCGCCCACCGCTAGAATAAATCATCTGAAATACAATCTTTTGAAAATGCAGATACCACAACATATAAAACTTGGTGTGTCATAAGAGAAAAAGGGTTGATTAAAGGACAAGAAAAAGAGATTAGAAGAACAGTAAAAGGACAGAAAACTGTAAAGAAAAAAGAGTTAGTAGAATCGTTCTTCGAAGATTTAAAAATGTTTTTAGAACACCAGTTTAACATACGAGGGCAGTCCGATAAGTACTTAGCCTACAAAAGAAAAACGAAAATTTTGGAAAAGTGGCGATTTATTTCTCATCACAGTCTTCTTTCAACTCGATTCACTTGACCCAGCGATGCTCCAACTTCTTTAAGCTGTCTGAAAAGAACGTTTTCTGGAGGTCTACAAAGTAGGCCTCCGTGGCGGCGATAACCTCCTCATTCGACTCAAATTTCTGTCCGGCGACGGACTTTTTCAAGTTTGGAAACAAAAAGAAGTCACACGGGGCCTAATCTGGAGAATACGGTAGATGGAGCAGCTGTTCGTAGCCTAATGTGACCAATTTGGCCGTTGCGACGGCGGAGGTGTGAGCCGGTGCGTTGTCATGGTGGAAGAGCACTTTTTTCTTCGCCAAATGGAGCCGTTTTTTCTACAATTCAGCGTTGAATCGGCCCAATAGTTCGGCATAGTAGAGCCCTGTGACCGTTTTGCCCTTCTCCAGGTAGTCGATGTAAATCACACCTTGTGAAACCTAGAAAACGGTGGCCATCACCTTTTCGGCCGATGGGACAGTGTTCGCCTTCTTCGGAGCACATTCGCCGGGTAAAGTCCACTGTTTCGACTGTTTATTGGTCTCTGGTGTGTACCAGTGAATCCATGTTTCGTCGACGGTCACGAAACGACGCAGAAACCCCTTCGGATTGCACCTAAACAGTGTCAAACACTGCTCTGAAGTTGTGTCACTGATGCGCTTGTCGTCCGAAGTGAGCAAACGCGGCAGCCATCGAGCCGACAGCTTTCTCATGCCCAATATTTCATGCAGGATATGACCCACGCGGTCTTTTAAGATGCCTACTGTCTCAGCTATCTCGCGCACCTTCAATCGGCGGTCTGCCAATACAAGATCGGGACTTTTCTCACGTTATCCTCCGTGGTAGCCGTTTTTGGGGCACCTGGGCGTGGCTCATCAAAAACTGACGTGCGACCACGTTGAAACTCGTTAAACCAATTTTTGACGGTCGCCATTGAAGGAGAAGAGTCACCGTAAACAGCATCCAAGCGCTTTTTGATATCGCTGCGCGATTTCCCTTCCAAAAACAAGAATCAAATCACCGGCCGATATTGCTCTTTTTCCATTTTTCGAAAATCCGCGGACACGTCCGCTTACACACGCGGTCAAAACAAAACTACAAATCCAATTCGGCTGAAATTTTGACAATAGCCGTCTACGAAGATGTGCTACATGATGGTAAATTTATCTTACGATAGTGGTGCCATCGGGCGGTGAGGCTAAGTACTTATCGGACTGCCCTCGTATTATCTCATCAATACAAACAATTTACCTTAATGAAGTATAATCTTGTTGATGGAGAGATTTTTATGCAAATATATTTTTCCGAAAATTATTGCTGTAAATATGCAAAAGAGATACAGACAGTCCATTTTGAAGCTTCTAGACAGCAAGTTAGTCTTCATATATTCTCAGCCTGTCGCCGTCCACTGCTGAACGAAGGCCTCCCCAAGTAGGCGCCAACCATCCCGGTCTTGAGCATAAGTCAAAAATATTGATCTCTCTAGCATTAACGTTTAATAAATATATATTAATTATATAAAGTAATTAAAGTTAAATAATATAATTAATTAAAGCTGATTATCCAATATTTATTTGTTTTCATTAACTAATCATATATTCATTCATCATCATCTCCTTGCCCTTTTCCCAATTTCATTTGGGGTCGGCGCAGTATGTTTTATCCTTCCACACATCAGCCGTCATGTCTTCATTCACCCCTTTTTCTTTCATATCTTCAGTCACGCACTCCAACTAATCATATATTCATTGTTTATAATAATATTTGTAACTTCATTCATTTTAAAATTTTGTACGAAATGTCACATTCATGTTCTGAATTCATTTCCATGCAAACATATTTGTATGGGAAGTCACATCCATGGAATCAGTGTCACTACCATGGAAGTGGGAATTTTTAAAGGATATTTCTAGTGAAATTAAAGGGTTTTTAGCTCGGCAAGTATTTTTTGGAGTAGATTATGACCTAAACTACTGAAAAATACAGCTATTTCAGGTAAAATTTATACTGTTGAATTTTTTTGTTTTCGTCGACAGAAGTAAAAAATACCCATATTGTTTTGGCGCATAGGATTCGATCTGGCCATTATCCGTCTAGAAAATTTAGTTTTTTAATGAACAAAGTTAATTCGCCAAATTGTGAAGTTTGTGGGGTTTTGGATGATGTACAGCACCTCTTGACAGACTGTGCCAAATTTCAAGTTAAAAGAGACCAACTAATTCGTAAATTACAACTTAATGTACCTATATGATGTTGGCACTTTCACTCAAATATTGTCTCAACCAACTTCTGAAGAGGCTGGATAATGTTTAGGATACGATGGGACTGACATACCATTGTTGGTATAAGTCCCTAAATAAACTTAGAATAAAAAAAATTAAAAAAGGATTTGCTCATGACTTTGTCCGTATTTATTACACTTGTATCACGAAAGGTTAGATTAACGTATCTATATTCTGTACCCATGTTTCACCAACAACAACGAACAATAAAAACAGTCATTCTCGCCTAAATTCTCCGTATCATACTCCGATTCACAAGAATCATAGATAGCTTCGTAGCTAAATTGACTGGATGCCACGCGGTAGTAGGTCAGTTCGTACAGCGAGCGGGTTTACCACCAAGAATACATGCTCCCCCAGTACAAAAATACTGTAGAGTGTTCCATACATTGTCCTATTGTTCTAATACACTTGTATAAGCAGTATGTCATATTTACAGGCAGTGGTTGAAAATCCATAGAAGCCCAAAAGCGTTACACGTTAACGTGTCGTTTAGGTATAATTGTTTATTTTTGGGTCAGTATATTCTCATTTATACGAGTACCTACGTCAAATTGCTTTAAAGATTTAAAGCTTAAAGATTCGGAGTTTTGGTAGGCAAGCTGGGCTTTTGGACTTCAATGGAAGTACCGCCATCGGTATGTATGTATGGTTCGATTTTTAAAATATATGTTATTCACGTTGCACAAGTGGTTATGAATAATCAGTGTAATCTCTACCGCTTCGGAACGTGTTATCGCTGTGAAGAAGCGGCGTAAGAAATAAAGTTTTAGTTTAAATTTAATTTAAATACCTTGTGGTCTCGTGGCAAGTTTGTGGCGTGCGGTCTAAAGGTCCCGGGTTCCAGTCCCATTTTTATTGGATTTTTCCGTTATAAAATTCTGCGTAGTAAGAGCATGAATGATAAGATCACCCTCTTTAGCTTTTGACTTAATCACAGTTAGCGAATTATGAAAGTAGCATCTTTACTTACCCCTTCGAAATAAAGGCGTAGTTTTATGCATACGAGTTTTTTTTTTTTCAAAAAATATTCAACAAAGTCGGCGTAAACATTATTTTTAGCTCTTCACTCCGCGGCTTAAATGAACTACGCGCCATTTTCTTGAATAGAAACGCGACAAATATGAAAAAAGCACGTTTGATGTCAATATTGTTAGGCTTCATAACTTGACTTTATACGGTGTCCCAGTTTCTTTGATTACTATTTAGATCATTTTATAAAATAATATTATTTTTAATACTACATACATACATAACACACATACCTATATATAAACTCACGCCTGTATTACCTGATGGGTGCATTTCTGCACCCACATTGCGCCAGGTATGTATCAGTCCCACGTAATAGGGGGCGAGCCTATTGCCGTTTTCGGGCACATTTCCAGACTCCGTGCTGCTAATGAGAATTTCCTAATGGAAAAACCCAATAACACTTTGGCCGACTCGGGAATCGAACCCAGAACTAGATAGCACGGCACATACTTGTGCCGCGAGACCACGAGGCAGTCAATGTCAATGACACATAAAACAATAACAACCCCATGGCGCAGTTGGCCAGATACCAGCTTGTGAAACGAGAGGCCGCGCGTTCGATCCCCCACCAAGACAAATGTTTGTGTGATGCACAAGTATTTGTTTCGGGTCTGGGTGTCTATGAGTAAAGCGCCAAAAGTAAGTCTCTCGTAATTGCTGATACCCACGACACAGGACTTGTATCCTAGTGTGGGGTCAGAACTATATGTATGTGACTGTTGGGTATATATATATATTTTATATTTATCTTTAAACCTGAGTTCGTTCATATAACTCATTAAATAAATTAAGGTAAATAACTACATATTGCGTGCCACTCATTTCGTTTACATGAACAGTCTCAGTATGATGTAGACAGAGGCTAATAGTGTTTGTTTACGGAAATATAGCCAATGTACCCAATATTCTTAGATAAACGAAGATGTGGTATTGCTTCCTGAATAAAGTACGTAATGAAAAAATGGGACACTAGAAGTCTATAATAAAAATACTGTAATAATAATTCACTGGGAAAAGATAGTCTTTTTTTTGCCAATCAACAATTTATTATTTGAAAGCGCCTTGGCGCAGTAGGCTAGACAGCTTGCAAAACGGGAGGCCGCGGGTACGATCCCCGCACCAAGACAAATGTTTGTGTGATCTACAAATATTTGTTTCGGGTCTGGGTGTTTGTGAGACCAAAAAGTCTCTCCTAGTTTCTGATAGACATAAAAGAAGATAAAACATTAATAAATTCCTTAACCTCAACTTAAAAAGAAATACACTTTCCATCGAACCTTCGAGAGCGTTCTTAATACACATATTTCTTTGAAAGAGAATGCGAATTTGTGTCAGTTTCCACGCCGCTTCAGCAATAACTTTCGAAGCGTTCGGTAGCAAATCTAATAAGTCGCCGGATTTGGCTCGATGTGTGACGACATCTTGGAGCTTTTTTTATATTACGCTCTCGATTTTTTAAGAACATTTTTGTTAAACTAGATATTTATGTCTTTTTGCTGCAATGGTAATATGATGCGTACTATTACTATTAGAAAACCCTGGGTTTAATTTCCAAGTCAAATTTGATATTACTGAGTCTTTCTAGTAGAAAATTCTCAGAAACAAATTGATTTATTTATTTATTTTATTTATTAACACTTTCTTGTATATATACAAAATTATATAAAGAAACTTAGGTAATGTTGTGTCGGGACAACACTACATTGATTCTGGAGTGTGAAGACAATGAGCTTGCACTCTTTTATGTGGAAATAAAAAAAAACAGGTGACGATTACAGGTGACAGAACTAATGATCATTAACAGTTATTTTTCTATGGAGTACGTCATTGGTCGTGCGGTATAGGTAATTATGTGTCGTACGAACAAAAAGACCCGAAAACAATTTACAGGACCGGCAGTGTTATTGGGTTTTTTCATTAGGAAATGCTCAATAGTAACTCATGGTATGATAATGTCCACGAAAAACGTCAAAAATCTCGCCCCTATTATGAAGAACTTAAAAACAAAGTTGACGAAACGCGAGCGTACAAATATATTAATTTCGACCCTTGGAAGATGTCGGGTTGAGTATATTTACGTGCTAAATTCTCTCCCTCGATACTTAACTGACAGATATTCTATTTATTTATTTAATATTAATATACTTTTTTGTACACTATACAGGTGATTACAACAATACAACTTTAAGGGGAACATACATACATAAACTCACGCCTGTATTCCCCGAAGGGGTAGGCAGAGGTGCATTTCTGCACCCACATTTCGCCAAGTATGTATCAGTCCCACGTAATAGGGGGCGAGCCTATTGCCGTTTTTCGGGCACATTTCCAGACTCCGTGCTGTTACCGAGAATTTCCTAATAGAAAAACCCAATAACACTTTGCCCGACCCGGGAATCGAACCCAGGACCTCTAGATCGCACAGCACATACTTGTACCGCGGGACCACGAGGCAGCATTTGGGGGGAAATAAAAATATATAGCTACAACAGGCGGTTTTATCGTTAGCTGCGATTTCTTCAACCGATACGATACTTCGGTATATTTTCAACATGATGACCCCGATTCTATATTTCTTGTTTACCTACAGCCCAGAGATTCGAGTCGTAATATCTTGCAGACGTTTCGCGAAATTTTCGGCAGGAAAGGTGGATTTGCCTGTGCATAATTTCCCCAAGGAATTTTTGCCGGGCAGCATTTGGCTACCAAATAGGAGAGCCAAATATGTCCTACGTACATTTGAGAAGTGTATTATTTCATATGTCATATCTATACAATTTTAAAAAAAGTACATCCCTGGAACCCTAATATTATAAATAGAAAATATTTGAATTTTTGCCTCATAAGTTTTTAGCAAATAAAGTCATTAGCGACTTCACCGGTTTGAATGATTTTGTTATGAACGTAGGTGAGACCTTGGGGAAGAATATTACCTGTTTTTTTTTAATACAGTGTTTCCGTGGGGCGAGCATTTAATAAAAATAAATAGGGCCTGACGTTGCTAGGCCCATTCGCTATTAAACAATATACAGGGTGTAAAAAAACCGTGATCGAATACTTAGACAGGTAATAGTTACGGTGATCAAAAACATATTTTTAACGATAAAAAAATTCCGGACAAAAAATAAAAAATAAAGAAGATTTCCTATAAATATAATACATTTCATACTTATGGCTGTTAGCAAAACGTCATTTTTTTAACGTCATTGTGTTTGTGATGACTGTAACTATTCCCTGTCTTATATCATTCACGGTCTTTTTACACCCTGATAAAGCTATTTTTATACATCTATTCAGTGTTCTTCTTTGTTCTTGCAAATACCTAACAAATAAACGCGACTGATAAATTACTCATAAATTAAATTTAAACTTCACAAAAACCCGTATTACAAAATTTAATTTCAATGACAAAATGGTCTGGGATTAATTTGCTCAGTCACAATTAATTTTTGTGACATAAATAATGATTAACGGCATTTATACTTTGCACTCCTTTATTCATTTCATACTAGGTTTTCGCTCCAGCTTCGCTTGTATTCCTATCCATCGTAGTACATTGGTTTTTCCACTAGAAAACTCAGTTGGAGTACTGTCATGTATCCGAAAAACGGGAATAGGCTCTCTATCTATCTCTTCGATGAAAATAGGCGTGAGGTTATATTATGTACATACTCGTATCATCATCATCAGCCCATATACGTCCCACTGCTTAGCACGGCCTCCTCTACAACTGAGAGGGTTTAGGCCTTAATCCGCCACCCTGGCCTAGTGCGGGTTGGCGGACTACACACCTAAGAAATTCCTAAGAACTTTTAGGTGTGCAGGTTTTATCACGATGTTTCCTTCACCGTTAAAGCAAGTGATCATTTCATTGTGAATACACACATGACTTCGAAAAGTCAGAGGTGTGTGCCTGGGGTTTGAACCTGCGACCACCGAGATTCTTGACCGCTACGGTACGGTACGGACCGTACGGTGTTTGTTACCACCGTAACTATTACCCGTCTGAGTTTTCACGATCTTTTTACACTCTGTATGCTTCCCTTTTACATCCTATTGTTTGATCTATGCTTAATTAATTTTCTATGCAAACACCCAGTTATTTGATTGGATTTTTCGAGGAAAATTTTCCTCGAGATCAAACTATATTTCCGAGCACATTAAATTCCGTTCGAATCCATTGATCAATGAAAGATTGAAAGACAAAAACATGCCAATAAATATATTACTTCGCAGTGCCGACGGTGATATTAAAAAACGATCGCAAAATTGAAGATAAAGGCTTTTTACGGAGTGAGGACAAGCACGATGTTGCTTTTATTGATATTTTCGTAATTAAAATACCTAATAACTCTCAGGAATCAAACCTAAGACATTTCATTTCATCGAAAGGTTGTCTGGAAAATATCGCTCTGATCTGACCGCCTATTGTCTACGTTTTTGTTTATAGTTCCATTAAAGTCAATTCTTGTTACCAAAAAAATCTTAAGAATTATAGGCGTGAAGATTTCCTCACGATGTTTTTCTTCATCAATAAAATAACTAGTAAACGAATATAGAAAAGTATAGTTAAAAATAGAAAAATATCTCGATTGTCAATTTCACGAAAACAAATTGAAACACATTTAACACGTTTTAATGACGTCCTTTGTATTTCTAATTGAGTGCACACTCAATATTAAACGAAAATTATATACTGTAGTAAAAATTAATTACATTATATTTGTATTGTAACAATTATTCAAATAACCTTAAAACTTTAATAAAGTCGTGATGGGCTCAGAGTTTAGGCCCGCGGTCTAGAATCTCATCGGTCGAAGGTTGAAACCCCGGCGCGCACCTCTGACTTTTCGAAGTTATGTTTATTATCAATGAATTATCACGCACTTTAACGGTGAAAGAAAACATCGTGATAAAACCTGCACACCTAAAAGTTCTTAGGAATTTCTTAGATGTATAGTATACCAACCCACATTAGGCCAGCGTGGTGGACTAAGGCCTAACCTCTCTCAGTTGTAGAGGAGGCCCGTGCCCAGCAGTGGGACGTATGTTTATGGGCTGATGATGATTTGTTTTAAAAGTATCAAACAATAAAATCATTTTCTTTCTTTCTTTCTATTGTAATAATTATTTAAATAACCGTAAAGCTTTCAATACGTCATAAAGTATACAATCACGCTTGTATTTTTCCTGGAGAGGTAAGCAGATATGTTTTTTTCATATCATATAAATAGGGGATGATCCTATATCCGTTTATCGCTTGTAATTCTAAGCTCCGTGCATTTGCCAATGAAACACTTTACCCGACCCCAGAATCGAGTCCGAAACCTCTAGTCATGCTCAAGCCTTTCCGTAAAACCAATAAAAGAAAATTAACATACAAAGAGTTGTATTACAGGAAAGACGTTGTCATTAAAACCATGTTTAAACTGTTCATGTTACATCCATAATATTTATTTCCCACTGCTGGGCAAGGAATTCCCCTACTGTTGTGTGCAAAGGCCTTAGACCACCACAATGGCCTAATGCGCTTTGACGGACTTTAGATACCCAAAGAAATAATTTTGAGGAAAATATGCAGGTTTCTTCACAATGTTTTCTTTCATAGTTAATGTGCGTAATAATAAATTAAGAATACACCCATAACTTTAAAAAGTTATAGGTTAATTAATTCTTTAAATTAACGAAATTAGGGATCTCCTTAAAAGCTCCGTAGAAGATCGCCTCAAAAGCTATAATGGCTATGTCGAGTGTAGAGAGATAAAAATTTCTTAATAGTAGATTACATTATAAAAGCATTCTGACAACACCACTTAATATTAGGTAAAAGATGATCTTTGTATGCCTTGGCTATAGGTTTCAGTCAATAGAGAAATATCAATTGTGCGCACGTCGAGTGACAACGGACGTTTTACAGTTTTTGATAAACCTTTAAGATTATTTTCATCATCATCATCATCATCAGCCCATAGCCCACTGCTGGGCACGGGCTTCCTCTACAATTGAGAGGGTTTAGGCCTTCGTCCACCACGCTGGCCTAGTGCGGGTTGGTGGAGATTTTTTTACTAAATCGTAACTAGATATTATCTGCAATGTATACTCAATTTAATCCTGTCCAAACTTTTTAAAGTTGGTAAAAAAATTATGGCGTCCTTATTACAATGCGCATATTTAAAGATCGAAGTAATTTAAGCGTGCCATTAGGAAAAATATTAATTATTTTTATAATTGAAATATTTGGTTAGTATAATATTATTTCGCATTTATTTGAAGTTTCCAGGTTGTTTTAAACGTAGTGTTTCTTTTCCAAGTCAAAACAGTGCATCATTATTTTGTCAAAAATCGGAATATTAATTTAAATACATAATTATCTTTTTTAGTTCACAGCACTCGAACTAAAACTATTTATTAAAATTAATGTTGTAAATACAAAAATGAATTGCAGTTTTCTAATTTACATTTGATGCCACTCTATTTTTTTATAGTATAGCTTGGAATTCAAAATTGAACCCATTACTTTAATTTACCCGTAAATTTTATAAAAAAAACAATTTATTATGATAAAACTAAAAATAATTATAAGTCAACCCATAAATAATTGTGGAAGCTTTTAAAAACAATATTAAAATTCACTTTTGCATTTAAACAAAAGTGCAAGTAGTTTTCATTTATTACTATTTGTAATTCATTTAAGCGGAAAATTATACTAATGAAATCAGTGCCTGCTCTTATTACTGTGCTACGAGGTTATTTTATTTACCAAGAAATTTTATTACGGTAATTAATATTGGTATGTTAAATACAAACCGCATTTATAAATATTTTTGAACGAAATCAATTTTATTTATTAGCCAATACAATATTTAAGTATTATTAGAAATCCAGTCAATGATGGAGGATTAATTAACACTAGTAATTTAATTCGCAACTTAAGATTAAAATGTTCCAATTACATATTATATTTGTTCAAATAATTTTATTTTATTTTGAAAATTGCTTATCCTTAAACATGGTTTACTTGTTTCTTTTTTAAACATGACGCTTAAGTTACGTTACGTTTTGAAAATAAAACAATAAAAACATATACCATAATAAATATTCTTTTAGATTGATTTTAAATTAATATATTAATATTATTATTTAATAAACGATTAAATATTATAGTAGAATCACAGATATTCGGAACACGTTGTTACCTAACTAAACCTCATCTAAAATTCTAAAACACTTGTACTGTTTTTTATTATTATAAAAATATATTCATATAAGAAGGTTTACTTACCTCAAAAAACTATCCACAAAGCAAACTTGAATATGCAACACGTCTCACATAAATGAACACTGGAATTTTCATAAGTTAACAAAAACTTTTCACTTTACGTCTCGTCACTCAACCTTTCTTTTAAATGTAAATCACCCACTTATTCACCAAAAGTGATAATGTAGTTAAAGAAAGTGTTCGAGTAACTTTCTATCTACGTTGCTCTAATAATGTCCGTGATGCGCTACGCCACGCTACGCCGTAGTACGTCATGCGGCTACGAGCGAGAGTCAGTGACTGCGTATTGGACGCTACGAGGCCCTCTGTCGGTTATTTTCGGAACTACTCACGACTCGCTGGCTATGGGGTTTATTGAGCATGGTTTAGTTTTTATGTAAACATTTGCTTTTAATTATATATTAACTTAGAGCTGTTTATACTTTCAAACCTTTTTTGCCGAAGGATGAGTTTAACCAATAGCTGAATTGGTAGGAATCGCTTAATATTTAAATCATGTTTATATTATTTTCAAAGTGTAATATTTTTTGTTGTATTAATTGTGTTTTTCATCGAGTTATCTTTTCGTCTCGAACATGTTATTTTATTTTAATGTCATTGTGAGGTAAGGCCTTAGGGAATGGTCCATACACTGTATCTAGAAAGCATGGGTTCAAATGCTTGGGATATACTTTTGATTAAAGTTATATGTGTAATTAATATGAAACATATTATAAGAAACATTGGCCTCTTAAAGTTATTTACAAATTTTCGAGTTTAGCAACCTACACTGAGCCAGCGAGATGGATTAAGGCCTCGCTTTTCTAAGCCAAGGAGAAGGTCTTCAAAGCCCTTTTGTACATTGATCACATTGCCTATTTAATTAAATAAGCGTTAATTATTATAAGTACACAAAAACACAATAACTACACAAAAACACGAAAAATTGGTCTGTCTGAGATTTGAACTCGGGATCGTTAAGATCAAACATTTTTATTAACAAATTTCATTAGAATGTTTCATCAATCTCGCTAGATAAGTATGATATGCTCCATCAAAAGTCCTGGATTTGATTTCTGGTACAGCCTAAGTGTTGTTGGATTTTTGAGTACGACATTCTCAGCACCAAGTGGAAAAATGGCAAAAGATAAATAGAACCCTCTGCCTAACCTTCCAAGAATATTAGCGTGGATACGTAAGTAATTTTTAATTAACATTATTTTAATCTCTGTCCGACTAGCTAACATAAAACTAATATATTTAATTGCCTCGCTAAGAAATTCCTTTTTCTAAATGATTGGACATAATTTATCTTTCTAATTTAGTGGCTCGAGCTCACTGAGCCGAAATCTGGAGCGTTAGTTATTAGACCGGGATGATGCGGACTTTTTATTAAGTTTCCTTAGGTTTTATCGCGAGTTGTGTCAATATACCTATATCTATATATACCAGTGGCCAAAAGCGTTACACGTTAAATGTGTAATGTCTAGTTTATAATTGTTTAGTGTGGGGTCAGGATATTCTCATTTATATGTCCAATTGCTTTTGTTAAATAAAGATTTAAAGCTTAAAGATTATTATTCGGAATTTTGTAAGGCAAGATGGGCTTTCGGGCTTCTATGGAAGTACCGTCAATGCCATATACATATGCTGGATAATTGCAAATCTATTAGTTGGTCTGGTTTCCTATCGATATTTTCTTTTTATAGTGTGTAAAGCATAAAACCTTGAAATTTTATTTACCCTCGTATTAGGGCCCGCGATTTCTGTCACGAAGAAACGATTAATCCTCCTGGATCCTTTAAGCGAAGCGTGAAGAAGCATTTGTGCGGGCCGGCATGATTGTGTCGACCAGCGGGTGACCATCGTTTCTCGCTGGTTGGTATTATTTTTCTGGACTCCACTGTGCTTACCATCAGGTACAGTGGAGTCACTTTGCCGTGCCAAAAAAAAAAAAAAAAAAAAAAAAAAAAAAAAAAAAAAAGTCATCACTCTTCGATGTAAAAAATACATAAAATTAAAATAGTAAGATCGTATGCCGCACAAAATTCGGAATTTTGTATTAAAAAAGTAAGCTTTATTTTGAACTGGTTCATGGTATATATTTTTTAATAATACGTACATAGTACATATACAAATGTACATATATTAGGTACACTGCATGGTGTACCTACCTACCTAGAAGTTCTTAGGAATTTCTTAGGTGTGTAGTCCGCCAACCCACAGTGCGTAGTCCGTAATCCCTCACGATGGTAGCGGAGGCCCGTGCCCAGCTGTGGGACGTATATGGGCTGATGATGATGATAGGTACAGAGCAGTGGTGGTACTTCCATAGAAGCCCAAAAGCGTTACACGTTAATTGTATAATGTCTAGTTTATAATTGTTTATTGTGGGGTCAGGATATTTTCAATTATATGCCAAATTTCTAAGATTTAAATTCATCAAATCATTTTTCGGAATTTTGTAGGGCAAGCTGGGCTTTTGGGCTTCTATAGAAGTACCGCCACTGATACAGAGTGATCTCGACAACATATCATTACATAAAACCAAGTGCTTAGTAAATGATATCATACACTCACTTATTTACCATAAAGTAATAACAAAAAGTGTTTAATAATACAACTCAATAAGACAAGAATAAACTTTAAAATGCCACATATCTGCAATATTTTGACGCGGCAACGTCACATAACTCACGCTGCTTTAAGTTTATTATTTACCTACAAAACGGGGCTGAGCGCCCCGATGTGTGGACAGCGGAGCGAAAATCTTGAAATGTTCAATTGCGATTTTTGGCAAAACTCTCGTGAAGTTTTTGCTCAAATTTTATACATTGTTAGGCGATACCGTCACAAATACTTGGCTTAAATAAATGTTGTAACTCGGAATCCCAATAAATAGGTACATTTTTCTATACGAATACTAAACCGATTTTAATGATTTTTAGTATGAACTTACTTACTTCTACTAATTTTATTGGGGTATAGACATACTACATACGAAGTGTGTTCATTTTATTACCCGACTACGGCAAAGCCAAAAAAGGGTTATGATTTTGAATGGCTACATAGCCTGTATGTAGTATGTATGTATATTGTCTGTTCCCTCATAACTCTTCAACTACTAATAAAAACTGGACTAAATGAGGTATCGTTATTTAATGTTTAAATCAATATTTGTAGGTGTAATTTAATAGTTTAAAAAGGAATGATTTGATTGTCTATAAAACTGTAAGTTACGGCTATACTCAAAAACTACTGAACCGATTTTCATGATTTTTGGTTTAGACATTGATGAGATTTTGCTGGCAAACTTGCAATTTTTATTAAGTCTGACAATGTGTTGAGTAAACGGTAATATGTAGGTTCACATCATTTATATGGAATTTAAATATAGCTGGCAAAACATGTAGATAAGTTTTACCGATGATACCGCCATTTGTCACTGCATAAATCTTATTTCTCTCTTTGCTTTTTTAATTTTAAGTACAAAATACTAACAACCAACCAAATATCGCTTTAGGAATACACTTCTATCTATCCTTTTGAAGAACAAGCGTAAGTCTCAATCTCAATCCAGCCAACGCACAATAGAACGTGCCATTCAGGGTACTGAAATAAAATAGTGTGATAGAATCCCATTTCCACGGTCACAGAGACAAAAGGACAATGCAGTGGGCGGATTTCCATTCAATAGGTGCCTTTTGTGCTACTACAGGTCAGTAGTGTCCTTCAATATACTGTTGAGTGAGAAGAAGCTAAGTAAAAGGATCTTTTACATGAGAAATTACAGCCAAAAATATAAATGTGATACCATAAAAGTTATTACGACAGCCCCGTGGCGCAGTTGGCTAGACACCAGCTTGCGAAACGAGAGGCCGCGGGTTCGATCCCCGCACCGAGACAAATGTTTGTGTGATCCACAAATATTTGTTTCGGGTCTGGGTGTTTGTGAGACCGAAAAAGTCTCCCGTAGTTTCTGATACCCACGACACAGGACTTGTATCCTAGTGTGGGGTCAGAACTATGTATGTGACTGTTGGGTGTGTTTATTTATTTATTTATTTATTTTATTACATGATTTTAATTTCATCAAAAATAATAATAAATACATAGGTATATACATATTTATTATTATTTTAATATATCATATAGCGTGTAGCTTGTATTTTAATAATACCTGACCAGGGAATCAAACTTGGACCTTTTGTAATGCTGTACGATGTCCAGACATACGAGTTGTTTTACTCCAAGCAAGAATAAAACTCAAAAGATATTTCGTCATGCCAATTGCCGTCATGGCACATCTTCATCATCATCATCATCACCAGCCTATATATGGCCTGCTGGGCACGGGCCTCCTCTACAACTGAGAGGGTTTAGGCCTTAGTCCATCACGCTGGCCTAGTGCGGGGTGGCGAACTACACACCTATGAAATTCCTAAG
Organism: Hemaris fuciformis; assembly: GCA_907164795.1. Classification (NCBI taxonomy): domain Eukaryota; kingdom Metazoa; phylum Arthropoda; class Insecta; order Lepidoptera; family Sphingidae; genus Hemaris; species Hemaris fuciformis. The sequence continues at coordinate 8,222,984 of OU015454.1, forward strand.
AACATTTAGCCGTTAAAGCAAGTGATAGTTCATAGTGAATACAAACATAACTTGTAATAGTCAGAGGTGTGTGCCTGGGGCTTGAACCTGCGACCGGCGAGATTCTCAACCGTGCGCCTAAACCTCGAGGCCATCACTGCTTTGGCACATAAATCGATTCTATTTGGAAAATACATCAATATACATACATACATAGAGCGACGTTAGGTGTCACGCCACTTCCCGTCACGGCAAACAAGTCGATTTCACTACCTAGATATGCATCAAAATTTCTATTTACAAACCAATTTTCGATCAATGTATTTGATTAAACTACAAGATACTACTAGACTAGATATTAACACGGCGTGTGATAGCGTTACCGAGGACGCGTCGGCGTCATAAATAATTCAACGGATGTAGTTTTTAGATGACCTGCTTAGCAGTATTAACATATTCGTATGTGCAAGTCCGCTTCAAGGAAGCTCATTGACATATAATACATATATATGTATGTAAGCAGTGATGGCCTCGAGGTTAAGGCGCGCGGTCGATAATTTCGGCGGTCGCAGGTTCAAACCCCAGGCACACACCTCTGACTTTTCGAAGTTATGTGTGTATTCACAATGAATTATCACTTGCTTTAACGGTGAAGGAAAACATAGTGATAAAACCTGCACACCTAAAAAACTGTTAGGAATTTCTTAGGTGTGTAGTCCGCCAACCCGCACTAGGCCAGCGTGGTGGACTAAGGCCTAAACCCTCTCAGTTGTAAAGGAGGCCCGTGCCCAGCATTTCTTAAATTTATGTTGTCACAAATAACACATTTTCCGAACCGAGAATCGAACCCGAAACCTCAATCGCACCCAGCACATCAACTTTCGTAACAAGTCATTCGAAAAACTTAACAGTAATAAATAAAGTTTTGTCTAACTATCCAAATTAAATTTATTACGTCTCGAGAAATCATGTGAAAGTTAGACATTGAGATAAAATTTATCACAAAAAAAACAATATGAAAAACGAAAAACCTATTTGTCTCAACGTTCTGAACAAATAAAATTAAAAAGTCTGTCTGTAATTTAAAAATGACAGCGAAATTTAAATGTAATCCAACATTATTACCCGACGCTCATAAATTAAAGGGTTTTAGGTTTTTTCTTTGTTTAAAAGATACAAATAAACTAGCGACCCGGCCTAACTTTGTCCGATTGTATTTAATAGGCTCGTGGTCTTGAGACGCAACTGTGTATCGTGAGATCTAGAGTTTCCGGGATCGATTCCCGGTCAGGCAAAGTATTATTGGGTTTTTCCATCAGCAAATTTTATGTGGTACAAAAATCATTCCTTTCTCTAAAGTTTTAACTATGTCTTATTTAAACTCCAGTGTATTCGGAATTTCCTAAAACCCATTAACACTTTTTACAACCCGAGAACTAAGTACTTGTTCACGTAGGTACACGCGGGTGCGGGCGCGGGAAACGTTACGAGCTACGAGCCTCGTGTTCACATTAACCGCCAGGCGTTCGCGCGAGTATGACGTATTGTCAGAGGTCGTAAATATGGACCACGATCTTTTATTTTTAACCGAAAATTCATACCTAAAGTGGGAGATGCTAAAAATTAGAATTGGCGTGCACGAAATTAATAAAGAAAGAGAACGGTATGGTGAATTTCATACTTTATATGGTAATTTGAGAGAACATCCTTCAAGAACAACAACAACGTGCTATCGTTTCTAGCGACAAGTTCAAACTGGTTGAACTTACCTGACGTCGCGAGTGAATCGCGCGCGCCGCCGCTAGTTTGACATGAACACACACAAACGTCTCACGCGTTTGAAATTGCCGCGAGCGCGCCGCCCGCGCTAGTCGCTCTTTAGCTCGCTACTTAGACCGCACGTGCGTTTTGAAGGTGAACACTTGGAAATCACTTCATATGTTTGATATTTCGTGACCGCGCCCGCCACCGCGCCCGCGAGTCAACGTGAACAAGTACTAAGCCCAGTACTTCACGATCGCATATTTATTCCGCTAAACTTGGACTACCTCGATCTTTAATGAGCTTCTTATTCATCTCATCATTCTTTTTTCGCCAGAGGGCGCTCTAAAGCAAAACACCAGTGTCTGTGAGCTCCGTTTCTCTAAAACGAAATAAAATACTAAAACGAGTTATCAATCGGATCTAAGTTGTTTATCGGTTTGGCAGTGACACCGTTCGTATAACAAAACGTTTTTAATTCGATCGGACTAATACATTGTGAGAAATCTCAAAATAAAGTGTCGGACCGTTACCAAAATTCAAACTGAAGTGAATCGACTTTAACCATTGAAACCAGTGTAATGTGTTTTTTGACTATATAATACGTAGACTGGAACTACTGTGAGTGTTTTTCTATACTCTATAAAGAAGATATTCTATTCAGGGATTTATCTTAAAATTCTGAACCTTAAATCAGGCAACTAGTGGCGCCATCTCTTGGTGTCTGTTAAAGTCAAATAACGTGCACGCTCCGAAAAAGCGCCATCTACAAATTGTGAACTATATCATCTTCTTACTAATTGGATTTATTGCACCCACTCGATTTTTATTGCACGATTGATCCGCTAGAGGGCGTGAAGAAATATAATTGCCAAAATGCACTACGGAGCATGCAATAAAATTATAAGAGAAGGGCGGAATAGTGATGAGATTTCGTGTATTATTTGCACATCCTGTTCTGCACCTTATCACATTAGCTGCCTAAACTTCACGAAGGATGTGCTCCGTGCTGCTCGGTCTGGAAAACTCGAAAACTACCATGGTCCTGTCTGCAAGATGAATACCAAAGAACGTTGTACTGACTCCACTCCCGTGCGCTCAAAAAAGCGTGACGATACAGCTGAAGCCTCTCACGATGACGCTGATGACTCAAATCTTGCCCAGCCCTCGGCAGGCACTTTGAAATCTTTCACCGAATCCTTATTGCAGCTACAGCAAGCTTTTAATGTAATGAGACACGAAATGGGAGTCTTCACTACTTCTCTTTCTTCAACCTCAGATGACATAGAACACTTTCGCAAAGAAATACTTGAAGTCAAAAAGGAACTTAGGAACTTGATCGTTATAAGGCAGAAGTGAAAGAGCTCCGTTTGGAAGTCTCGGAACTAAGACAAGAATTGGACTTTCGGCAACAGCATGAATACCTACGAGATATTGAGGTAACGGGAATCACCGAACATCAGGGAGAAAACCTCAATCAAGTCGTCACTAACCTCTCCCATAAACTCGGTGTTCCTTTAGAACCTCAGGATATTGACGACATCAAAAGAGTCGGAATGCGAGGAAACTACGGCACAAATGCAACAAGACCCCGTCCGGTTATAATCACACTCACTCGACGTGCTCCGCGGGACCAATTGCTGCGCGCGTCGAGAGTTCGCCGCGGCCTTACCACGGAAATGATTGACGTACCAGGTAACTCTCGTCAAGTGTTCGTTAACGAACATCTTACAAAGTCAAATAGAATTCTTTTCAGCAAGGCACGGTCGCTCGGGTCTGAACTGAAATTCAAATACGTGTGGACTTCTTATGGCTCTATTTTTATGCGCAGAACAGACACGAGCTCTATCGGAGCATGTCCTGGAAAAGCTAAAAAATTAAAACACAAGAAGTATTAAACCCGATTAGTCCATCACACAGAGCTCCTGATACGTTTGCTTTAATCAAATACTTTTTCATTTTTCCGACGGTGTCTCATTTAGTTAATTTGGCCATTTATTGTCCTAATGTTAATGCCAACAATTTAAAAAGCTCAACTATACACACTTGGCCCAACTAAGATTCACTGCTCCAGTTAGATAAAATTCTGAGCGTTAAATGCCATCGAATCAACGCATTATGCTTCCTCTACACACTATGCCCAACTTAGATTCACTGCTCCAGTTAGATAAAATTCATCCATCTTTTCTTTTTTCATTACATTTCGTAACCAGACCACACAAATACATTACAATCTTACATTCAACACGCATATTAAAATAAAATTACAGATAACAGTGAACAATCAGCGGGAATGAACAAGCCAAATTATACTGCAATTCGTAAAATGGAAACTCATTTTTTGGGCGTGTATTTTATTATGAAATTATGCATCGGAACGCGGAACGTTGCGGACGTCCACAACAGACGTATAGACCACATGACAATGTATTTACATATACATGCAGTTAAAAAGTTTGTGCTTGAGGCTATGGAATCGATTCCCGTTGAGAGTAATGTTTCATTTTTGTTTCGGTTAGATGTGTGACCAAAATTTCATACGCACAACAAACTAACTCCCAACTCCCACCACATACCCACACTGTAACTCCTGTGCTCCTGGATCAACAGCGGCCCGCACAGTTTTGATCTAATTGAGATCTGATTTAGGGTTAATCAGAAAAAAGGATATAAAGGAGGATTTGAAAACTAAGAGTTGTTAGCTTACCTCCACTGTTAAGTGTATTTATTTTGTAAGAAATCCAACCATAAACACAGAAGCACGTGACGTTGCCGCGTGCCAGGCTAGACAGCCGGTGATTCCGACATTTGCTTCTCGCCCCCAATCCCCAGGGCAGGCGGAAAAAAGTAGTCATAATCAGCTTTCCCTTGATAAAAAAGGAAGATATCTATTTTTACAACCTGATTTCTCTAGAGAAATCGACGTACGTACCTACGGTCAAATATCATCATCATCTCCTTGCCCTGTTCCCAATTTCATTTGGGGTCGGCGCAGTATGTTTTATCCTTCCAAACATCCCTATCAGCCGTCATGTCTTCATTCACCCCTTTTTCTTTCATATCTTCAGTCACTCATTCCATCCATCTCTTCTTTGGCCTTCCTCTGCTCGCCCATGCATTAACTCTCATATCCATCATGGTCCAATATAAAGAGAGTTTATTTCTGTGTACCAGTAAAAACAAGACTCATATTTTAGTTATTCGGAAAATCTCAGAAATACCTTTTCTGGTCTTTTAATCGACGTGTGTACATACTTATGTGGAAACAACCATATTATAAATTCATCAAATGTTAATACTACATGAGGGACACATAAGCCGTTTCTATTAATCAGTTCAAGATAGTTAGAGAGCAAATCTCTCGAGTGCATATTACAAGAACAACTGCCATTCAACGCACAACAGTAATTCCGAACTTCCATATATCAAATTAGGCCTGCAATGAGATTTTAGGAGTTTGAACCGCGTCACGTGACCTAGTTTAAGTAAGTGACGATTATGACACGAACCAAAGCGACTCATAAAAGTTTATATAACAGCCCCATTTGTCCCACTGCTGGGCATGCCCACTCAAGGCTAACACATAACTATGTATATGTGGACTAGTAAAAACCCTGCCAGTCGACACTGTTTGAGATCCTCTATGCTTACTACCAGTGAGATTATACCCAGTCCTCGTATAAGCATACGGATCTTCAAGTCTGATTTATATTTAAGGAGGCAAAGCGTTAGTCCTCCACGCTAGTGCGGGTTAATAGACTTCACATCACTAAAAAATTCTTCGTCAAAATTTCTTACATATACAAGTTTCTTGACAATGGTTTCCTTCACTGTTATAATTGCGTATAATTCCCTAGAAAAATATTATTACACATTTATGTACATACATACATAACCTCACGCCTGTATTCCCCGAAGGGGTAGGCAGAGGTGCATTTCTGCACCCACATTTTGCCAGTTAGGTATGTATCAGTCCCACGTAATAGGTGGCAAGCCTATTGCCGTTTTTCAGGCACATTTTCAGACTCCGTGCTGCTACTGAGAATTTCCTAATGGGAAAACCAAATAACACTTTGCCCGACCCAGGAATCGAACGCACGAGCTTCTCCGTGCATCCCAATTTTTTTTAAACTAGCCAGAGGGCTTCTCGAGGTATGCAGTCAAAGGCCTTCTCCAGGTCTATAAAGCAGAGCTATAGGTGTCTGCCCTGCTCCCTACTCTTTTCCTGGAGCTGACGGACTGCAAATATTGCCTCACAAGTTCCTCTCTCAGGTCGAAAGCTAAATTGCATTAGACACAAAACAAAAAAAGTTGTCCTACCTTCCGCAGAGTCGATAGTACTACAGATTAAGACGAGGATTTTATTTGAATAAGGCTTTGTGAAGGCGTTTTTAAGCTTTACGATAATTTTTTCCTTGAAAACAGATTACCTTTCCTGCACTTTCCATTTCAAAGTAAGAGGTTAAAGGCTGAGAGGATTTAAAAAGGTAATATCTACAGATATACATTTGCTTACCCATCTACTTATCTATCTTGTTTTTGTATATTATTAAAGCGAAAAAAAAAGAAAAAGAAAAATTAAATTACTAAACCAAATAATACAATTACCAATTCTTAGATACGAAAATTAAGTTATAAACCATGCTACTGTGTGTGATGAAAGAAGATGTCCTAGAATTGATTCTGTATTGATACCGGGTCGGGTAAATTTTATATTATGTATGAAAAGTATCTTGTCTATACCGACATTAAAGATGTATATAAAAATTGGAGGAAGGACCATAAAAAAATAACTATTATCAAAACACAAATATTAATGATTCTCTTTTTAATTTCATTCATGCACATTGCACATGTTCATATACAGGGTTACAGGTAAAGTCGTCCTATATCCGTTAAGGGCGTGTAGTTTACATCGTTTCTGACTGATTTGACTATGAGACACCCTATCCTAAATCTTACCGTTTTCGAGATATTTGAATTTAATAGGTTTTTCCAAAAAAACTCCTGATTTTCGGCTATCAGCTTAGATATTTTGAAATGTGTAAGTCTTATTGTTACTATTATTTATTACCCTGTATATGCGTGAGAATTCGATAATTTCATAATTATCGAACTGATTTTTAATCGGTTTTCGGGAGTATAAATAACTTAGAAGCGTAATCAATATTTTAATTAATTAAAATCGGATGACTGTATAAAATTTGTCTTAATTTTAAAATGTTTTGCGAACGCACATCCGAATTACGGCTTGCAAATACTTATAAAAAGCTTTAAAAGTATTTTTTATTATTTAAAACTAATTTTTATGATTAAATTAACGAATTAAATAAAATGAGTTTGATGGTATTCCTGAAAAACTGCAACAGACTAGTCCTTTTAAAATGAGGCTTAAAACACAGAATTCGTGATGGTCCGAAATTTAATCAAAATTACGGGTTCAAACTTCAAGCACACACCTCTGACTTTTCAAAGTTATGTGTGTATTTACGATGAATTATCACGTAAGTAAAACACTGTAAGTAAACCTGCACATCTAAAATTTCTTAGGAATTCGTCCGCCAACCCGCACTAGGCCAGCGTGGTAGACAAGGCCTAAACCCTGTTAGTTGTAGAGGAGACAGTAGAACCAGTGGCGGTACTTCCATAGAAGCCCAAAAGCCCAGTTTGCCTTTCAAAATTCCAAATAATAATAATGAAGTTTTAAATCGTTATTTAACAGAAGCAATTAGACATATAAATGATAATATCCTGACCCCACAATAGACAATCGCAGTTGGCTAGACATCAGCTTGCGAAACGAGAGGCCGCGGGTTCGATCCCCGCACCGAGACAAATGTTTGTGTGATCCACAAATATTTGTTTCGGGTCTGGGTGTTTGTGAGACCGAAACGTCTCTCGTAGTTTCTGATATCCACGACACAAGACTTGTATCCTAGTGTGGGGTCAGAACTATGTATGTGACTGTTGGGTGTATTTATTTATTATTAATTATAAACTAGACATTACAAAATTAGCGTGTAACGCTTTTGGGCTTCTATGGAAGTACCGCCACTGAGTAGAACGTAATACGTATTTCTATACGTACCATCAAAATGATTCATTCAAGCAAATCCGTTCCCTCCCCCATTGACTTACAAACTACATTCCCGCGTTACAATTTTTATAATGTCTATCAGATTGGGAGCTTTGTTATGCTGATGAGGCTCGCACGATCGCAATGATTATGTCGAATGGAAATCTATTAAAATGTTAATCGGATTACTTTAGTAGCACTGATGGGGTGCTGTAGATACATTCGACTGAGATAGAGTTTATGTTAATAGGGAAATTGACAAATCGGTGTTTTTTCTGCGCAGTGAAGTCCTTTTTATATCATACATACATACAACATACATACATACATCAGTGGCGGTACTTCCATAGAAGCCCAAAAGCCCAGCTTGCCTCACAAAATTCCGAATAATAATCTTTTAATAAGCTTTAAATCTTTATTTAACAAAAGCAATTTGACAATGTAGTCCGGTCAATTTAGACCAAAAAATGAGAGTGAAGTTACATTAAGTCCCAACAAGCTGAATTTCTGTGAAATTGTTCAAAACATAATTATAAACAATGTCTAGAAGTTCCCCATCATTCCCGTGTAAGGAAAAAATTTTATTCAAGGTCAAAGGTCAAAAAAATGAGTTTTTCGCGATTTTCAGCAAAACGGTAAGTTTTATCATAAAAGTACCTCAGACAAAAATTGTAGATCATAAAATTATCTATAAAAAAAATATCAATACTTTTTTCTTACGAGCCACCGTTTCTGAGATATAACGATTCAAAAAGTTATAAAAGTTGTTATCGTCATAATATGCATGAGTACGCCACGTATATACATCTAGAGTCGATATATTTTATAATATATATATATATATGTATATATATTAAATGTTTAAATATTTTTCTATCGGTCATTGTAACTTATACTTACAATATAACATATACATAAGTTTTAATTATAAGAATATCAGGTAAAATGAAACCCAGTCCCTTAATCTTTAAGCCAGTGTAACTTCGAGACATCTGTCTCTTGTTCTATTGAGTGCGTGGCTAGGGTCTTATACCTGCTATAATAAATGAAATACCGTTAGTCTTGAGCGTCACTCATAACTGGCTGTGATACGACATCTGCATTTTACAGGAGGGATAAAACAGCAGTTTTCAAAATGTTTGAAAAACAAGATTTAATTCAATGTGCTGAAGTTTTTAAAAAGAGTAATTCAACTCAACAAGAAGTTATTAGCAACGGCATCCGCTTTCTTCTTTCTATGTACGGAACTCCTAAAAAAAACTACCTGTTTAGATAAGCATCGATATGCATGTTTCGTTAAAAATACTAAAAATAAAAAACAAGTTCAATTAGCTTGTCTTCCTCCAACCTCAGTTGCTGCTCACCAACATCTTTTTCGAGTATATTAACAAGTTCAAGTGTGGCTTGGTTATCAGCTAGACCCTACAGACTGGGTTTGGAAGTTGGTCAACAATATATTAGAGCCAGTTCAAACTTTACTTCCACTTGCGCCGGAAAAACTGCTGAACACTATTTTTTGCAACTGCAAAAAGGGATGCAGTGCTAAATGTGGTTGCAAAAAAATCGGACTGTCTTGTTCTTTGGCATGCACAAATTGTCAAGGCCGGTCGTGCTCTAATGTTGAATCACAAACAATGGAGGATTCGTTTGACTCCGACGAAGTATCATGCGATACATCGCTATTGACGCAATTATGACGATAACAACTTTTATAACTTTTTGAATCGTTATATCTCAGAAACGGTGGCTCGTAAGAAAAAAGTATTGATACATTTTTTATAGATAATTTTATGATCTACAATTTTTGTCTGAGGTACTTTTATGATAAAACTTACCGTTTTGCTGAAAATCGCGAAAAACTCATTTTTTTGACCTTTGACCTTGAATAATTTTTTTTCCTTACACGGGAATGATGGGGAACTTCTAGACATTGTTTATAATTATGTTTTGAACAATTTCACAGAAATTCAGCTTATTGGGACTTTATGTAACTTCGAATGTCTAAATTGACCGGACTAATGTATAAAGGAGAACATCCGAACCCCACGATAAACAATTATAAACTAGACATTACACAAATAACATGTAACGCTTTTGAGATTCTATGGAAGTACCGTCACTGACATATGTACATATCCTCACATAAGCCTGGACTCCCTGTAGGGGTAGGCAGAGGTGCATTTCTGCACCCGCCAGGTATGTATCAGTCCCACGTAGTGGTGGCGAGCCTATTGGCGTTTTTCGAACAGATTTCCAGACTCCATGCTGCTTCTTTAACTTCCTAATGGAAAAACCCTAATAACACTGCCCGACCCAGGAATCGAACCTCTAGATGACACTGCACATACTTGTAAAGCGATACAACTAGCCAGGCAGTTTTTTTTAATTCTAGTTGCTATAGGCTTTTGATTACTCTTAATTCCTCTCTAATATTACATAAAGAATACATACATTCACGCTTATAGTCCGGAAAGAGTAGGCAGAGATGTATCTACATACAATTCTCACCAGTTATGTGCTTGAGTCCCAATAAAGGACGAGCTAATTGCCGTTTCCAGGCACATTTATTGTTAAACTACTTGTCTCTATCCCACCACACACCTGCCACTGTAACTCCTGTGCTACAGGATCAACAGCGGCACGCACAGAATTAACATCGAGCGCTGAAGATCAGCGGATCTAAGGGGACCTAATTTGTCATGATCCTGTTACGAAAATAATCAGAAATAATATACAGAAGGAGTTGTTGTTCTGTTTAAATTATCTAATATATATGTATAAAGACCGCGATCGAAAACTTGGACAAATAATATTTATGATTAAGAACACATTAAGGCCTCATTCGCACGAGAGTTTTTTTAACGGGCGTTAGAAAAGCGTTCAAATACAACAAATGCAGTATGTTGTTGCATAATATGGTCTATTTCCAACGCCCAAAATTGAAAATGCAACACTGCTCGTGCCAATGAGGCGTAAGGATAAAAAAAACGATTTTTTTTACACATATTCGGATACGGCAAAGTAAATATTTAGTCGGAAACTTTGCTTGAGATGGGAAAAAGTAATATGATCTAAGATATTAATACATTATTATTGCTCGCTACTTATTGTATAGCTAGCTAGCTAGCTAGCCAACGTTTACCGTCTATAATCTACTACAACATAAAGTTATTGATGTTAAAGCCCCTGGAAAGATCTTCGACAAACCCATAGACCTCTGTTTCAATCCAATAAAAAAATCAACATTCAGAAACCGTTTTTATTACAATCATAAAATCCTTTATGAAATACACAGATTCATGAGACATAAAACTCAGTGCGTATTCCTTTCTTTTGAGCCGTAATATTAGTTCATTGTATTGTTGAGGCTTTGAGATTTTTATTAGAGAAGTTAATGCGTTTATACTGTTATTTAATTTAAGTAGGTAAACAGCCGCGCCTGTATCCCTTAGGGCTAGGCAGAAGGTGTGATTCTCTACTAAAGTTACGTCAATATTACGAAAATACGAAATAAGTAATCAGCCTATATACGCCCCTCTGCTGTTCACGGGCCTTCATTATACACCTATATAGTCCGCCAACCCGCACTAGGCGAGCGTGGTGAACTAAGGCCTAAACCCTCTCAGTTGAAGAGGAGGCCCGTGCCTAACAGTGTGACGTATATGGGCTAATGATGTGTTATCTCAACCTCTTTATATTCATACAATTACACAATACGTACATAACTATTACACGTCACACAATATAATATAGACAATAACACTATGATATATAATCTAGGTCTGTTTAACCGAAGACTTGATACAGCAATCCTCTCCTGCTGGCACTGAACGTGCTTATATAGAAACAGCCCCACCATAACATTTCAATTATGACAATATCATCTCAAACTTCCGACATACATTTTATCAATTACTATTTATCTACCCTTTTACTATTTATTTATATTCATATTTCTACAAACTAGTTAAGGCGACAACAGATGAAACACAGAAACCCGTGACGTTGCCGCGTGCCAGGCTATACAGCCGATGATTCCGACATTTGCTTTTCGCCCCCAATCCACAGGACAGGCGAAAAAAGTAGTCATAATCAGCTTCCCCATCGATAAAACACGTATTCCTAAGATTTTTTTAGGTGTGCAGGTTTAATGGAAATACCCAACCTGTACTCAAGCCAAGGTTCAGAAATATATATTCGATAAACCATTAACAATCTTACACATAATTCTTGACCCCCGAAAGACTATATATAAGGATCTCAGAAACTATTAGTAGTATAATAACGATGAAACAAATATTTGTGAATGACGTGCAGATCTTTTTAACTGCTTGAAGAAGTCAGGACAAATTCTTCATATATTTTTTTATATCTTTACTGTGTCGAACTTTATTAACTTAAAGAGTTTCTACACCTGATTTGCAAAGCGATAACACATTTCGTAAATATAGTAATATAAACTGTATTTATAGATCCATAAGATACTCGTAAACGGGTGCTGTTTGTGTGGACTGGTCTGCATGATTTGCTTATTTGTATTTATGAACTTTTAACCAAGTTAAATGTCAGTTTTTCCATTCAAGATGACTGTTATTCTCATATTCAATACAACAGTCTGAGATTGTATTAATGAGCTGCTCTAATTCGGGAAATTTAGTATTTGTATCAATATTGTAGACTATCTCTTGATTGGAAAAGAGCAACACTAGAGTTTCTTGCCCGTTCTTCTCTAGTGATGACTAACTTCCGAACAGGGTGGTACACTAAATTTTGAAATGACTGATTCTAAGTGATGTATTTGACATTTTATAGATTCAATAAATATTAATTCATTTTATAAGGTCTTCTCGGCTTGATTAAACTTCTGTAATTAGTAGCTTATCAAACTACTATGAGCACAATTAATAGATACAACTTAAAAATGCATTGGTTCTGAAATTAGTATTAAAAATATTTTTAGTACAACAACAATACGCAACAAAACATTCCGGCTGTGTGGTTCCATGATCTTTGCATAATAACCGCTGAAGAAATTCTCGTAAAAATACTTTTGCACATTGCCATAAAAAAGTAAATAACAAAGACACAATTTATCGTTGTCTGTATGGCAAAGCATTTATTTCCTACCGTTTCTTTATTAAGCCACGTAATAAAAGGAAGTAAAGTAAATGTAATAAATGTAAGAATATATATCACCTTTTGGACAAGACGTATTGTTCTTGTAAGAAACAATTGCTTAAGCTTGCAGCGAAGCGTGAAAGGTCTAGGAATAACAATCGAGTCTTCTTATTGTAAAGGTCGGAACGGAAGGGATGTCAGCTACCGCCTACACAGTTTAGACCGTTAATAAAAAAACAGTTGTTTAGAGAACTTAGAATAGATTTCTAATTTATTACAATTATTGTGGGTTACAACTTACAGAGCAATAACTAAGTAGTACCTCCTTTCACATTAAGACCATTTCTTTAAATACTCGAGTAACGCGAGTAAATATTTTAAAAGATATTTTTAATATTATAATAGTTAATGGGTGAAAACTTTTCTGATAATTATGTTTGCAGTTTGCATTCCGTAGCGACTAGTGCTGCCATCTCTTGGTTCAACAAAGCACTTGAACCAAGTGCACGCATGCATACATTTACATAAATCCTTATTAGTGTTAAGTAACAAAGTAAATTAGGTACATATGACGTGTTTTGTATAGGTTTTGTGCCCATGTAGAGTACTATACTCGTAGGTGGAAGCTTGTTACTAGTGAATAAAATGTAAGCCTTCCTAAAATTAAATAAATAAGGAATTTAGCCTACGAAAGAAAAATCACCGCCTCCTTATTCATAGCTATAAAAACTGTTTCAATTTAAACAATTCTTAATTCCATTTCATTACACATCCCACTTCCATTGCATACTGTTATAACTAAAAATTACCTACATACATTACTTACACTAATTGAGATCAAAACTGCCAAACTGCTCATGGCCCCGTTCGCAAGGGAGCTTTTTTAACGCGCGTTAAAAAAGCGTTCAAATGCAACAAATGCATTCCCAAGTATCTGTTCACACGACGGCGCTTTTATAACGCGACGCTTTTTTATCGCGCAGTGTTGCATTTTCGATTTTGGGCGTTGAAAATAGAACAATGCAACTTCATACTATTGTTCACACGAGCGGTAAAAAAGCGCCGGCGCTGCAGTCAGTACGCAGTTAGTGTATTATCTATGGTACGCAGCGCGCTGTTCTCGTGAGCGGACGTGTCTTGTTTATCTGCGTTTGTCAATGATGTCGTTATGATTAATTCCGTTTTAATAAATATAATTGAATTTTTTAAATATTGTTTTACTTATCTCAGCGTAACAACCAGCTGTTGTACAGATGGTACCTTGAAATTTATTTGAGGGCCAACCATTTTCAACAATATGTCAAATGTTGCTGTTGGGAGAAACGCAGACATGCGCAGCGCCTAGTATAATTGAATAGCAATATACATGTACGCATAATTGCGCGTTAACTAATAAAGGTTCTTGGTGTTACGGTCGATAATCTCATAGTGCTCTGTTATTGTTAATTAAGTTAAAATAAATAGTTCTTTACAGTTTAGAGTCTTAATCTTTTATTATTTCATCAGTTGCTATAGACCAGGGTTTCTCAAAGTGGGGTTCGCCATTCGACGGCACCCAGCCCGGCACTAACACCTGCGCGGACATGACGTCGCCGCGCGCCGGGCTGGAAGACCGGTGACCCCGACATACGCTTCCCGCCCCCCTCCCCCGGGGCTGGCGGGAAGTAGAGCCATAAACAGCTTTCCCCTCGAGAACAAAAAAAAAAAAAAAAAAAAAAAAAAAGGGGGTTCGTGACAAGATATATGTAATGGCGACTTGACGCTTAGCAGGAACGAGCGGCAAACATATTGGCTACAACATACATATGTGAGACTGGATTTTCTCACCTGGTGATGATAAAAACTAAATCGACTTGATACCAAGTTAGAATTAAAGTTAAAATTGTCCAAAAATACTCCTAAAATTGACACCATTTGCGACAAGAACCAGGCAAGAAAAGATATTTCTTTTGGCACTTTATCTTTTATTGAAATAGGTAAATCTTTATTTTCTTCAGCAGACAGTTTTATGACTTTCTTTTGGGGGGTGTGGGATTAGTTACTTAAGGCTTAAGGGGTTCGCTGTCACCTTGAAACAGTAACAGGGATTCGTGAACCACAAGTTTGAGAAACCCTGCTATAGACATTCGACAATAGTTAAAAAAAAAAGTGGCAAAAAACTGCCCTTTTACGTATCTTGGCTCGTTAAGAGGATGTACCCAGAATGCCTTCTGTTTCCTTTTTCGTCTTCTAGCGACAGAAACCGCTACTGCTAGTCAATTAGCGCTAACCATTCTCACGTCTTACTAAAGCGCGAGGCGAGACAAGACTGATTAAAAAGCGCTCGTATGAACACTCAAATTTAAGGCGTTAAAAAAGCGCCGACGCCGGGTTTTAAAGCAACGCTTTTTTAACTCCCGTGCGAACGGGGTTAAAAGTCCAAAGTTACCTGTCAAAAGTACACAAATAACATCAATTTAGAGGTGTGCCTCGGATTCCAAACCGCAACATACCTAATATCGATAAAGTGTCGTAAGTAAAAACAAAATTAAAAAAGTTGCAAATAGTTTATTTTCATAAGGCTTCATCGCAATCGCATATATTTTATTTTTATTATAGTTCTGGCAACTTATAACGAACTTTGAAAACAGAACGATTTGAATCGCTTGTTATCGACTGGGTTAAATTAGTTTCTTCAGATTTGTGTTTTAATATTATCCTTACCTATTGCATTGTTGTTTGGCGTCTTGTTTGAACATACTTTTAAATCTTAACCCATTACTTCCCATTAAGAAAAAATAATATAAAAAAATCGCGATATATGAAGTCGGATCATAAAGCTCTTCCTTAGTCGACAAAAATTATCAATTTGCCCATACCAAAAATAATCCAAAACGGTCGAGCAGTTTTCAAGTTAAACAGTAATTTTAAAAATCTTCTTTATAATACAACAATAAATATCAAAATCATAAAAAATCTGTGAAAAAATCTAAATTATCTGAAAATTGAAGCCATAGTTAATGTTTCAAAGATGTAGTGAAAGCATGGTGAATAAATATTGACATTTCTCTCGTACGCTCGCACCATAATGGCGATGCAGCTAATATTTATATAGTGCATCCTTCTCTAGTTACCGAGTTATTTCTACCACTACCATTGCTATTTCCGTCAAGATTTTAAAAATATAGACTGCCTCGTTGTCTCGCGGTACAAGTATGTGCCGTGCGATCTAGAGGTCCTGGGTTCGATTCCCGGGTCGGGCAAAGTCTTATTAGGTTTTTCCATTAGGATATTCTCGGTTACAGCACGGAGTCTGGAAATGTGCCCGAAAAACGGCAATAGGCTCGCCCCCTGTTACGTGGGACTGATACATACTTGGCGAAATGTGGGTGCAGAAACGCACCTCTGCCTACCCCTTCGGGGAATACAGGCGTGAGTTTATGTAAGTATTTTAAAAATCAAATCTCAGAATTTAGGTGACTTGATATTTTGGTTTAACTAAGAAAAAAATATTATCTATCTATCTATTTATATAATGAATGTTCGTCTGTATGTAATCAAACTCCTCTTAAACGACTGGACCGATTGGATTTTTTTTTTGTGTGTGTTCGAGGGAATTCGAGAATGGTTTAGATTCACAATTGTACCTCATAGATGGCGCCGTTATTGGTATTTCAAACGGCTGGACCGATTGGGAAGAATTTTCTATGTATATTCCAATGGGTCCCTGGATGATTTCAAAACACAATTAGACCCGATAGGTGGCGCTGCTGTGGGCATATCGCTTAAAGCTTTTCCGAGCAGGACGGCGTCTGCCGGGACAGCTAGTATAAATACAAATAGAGTGTCTGTTTGTTATATTAAAATAACCGTTTTTACCTCAATGCATATGGATGTATACACGGTACATATACCTAAAATAATTTTTTTTTACCATTTTTATCTGTCTGTCTGTACGTTCCGGTTAATCTCTGAAACGGCTGGACTGATTTTGACGGGGCTTCCACTAGCAGATAGCTGATGTAAGGAGTAAATTAGGCTAATTTTATTTATTTCTATTAATATAATTTTTTTTTAAAAAAAAACAGCTATTCCGCGCCGACGAAGTCGCGGGCACAGCTAGTCAAACAATAATTAATTAATTGATTACGCTTTCAATTCATATTGCATTGACATAACGTGACGTCGCATATTGCATTCTTAATACCAGTAATTGTGTGACCACACAACACTTAAATATTAGATGATATAGCACAATAGCCTTCAGAACAATATCTACAATTTCAGTGAATTTCGGCAGGGTGTATTGCAATATATCAATATTGGCTAGGATAATGTTAATAAATCGTACGACCCACAGCTAGAAGGGAAATCTAAATGAATTATTATTAGTGCCAACATAAGAAAAAGCAAAAACGGTGTCGCGCGCTTTTTTCTCGAAACAGAACAGTGGTGCCAACATAATGGATTAATGTACATATCAAAGCGTGTGTTATCAAAGGGTTAGATAGGGATTATTTCGATACCCAGGTAGGCGTCTCCGGTTGTGATTTAGATTTTACAGATTACCGGGTTTGTTTTTGAAACTTTCTCCTGATCACTATGACTGAATCTAAGTGATGTTTGTGACATATTAAACTATAAATAAATATAATTTCATTTTATTTCACTTCTGTCACATTAAGTGGTTTAAGAATTTACTCATAAAGATATACAGTCCACTTATAACTTACGTTTATATAACTTCAAACTTAAATTAAAACATAGTGTACCTATATAATACTCCGGAAGCAGAAAAACAGACAAAAAAGGACAGGCGACACAAACAGAGGCAGAAAAACATCATTTAAATATGTATATTTCCAAAATATTTTTTTCTTAATCATATCTGTCATTTATATTCTTAAATATAATTATGTAAACTGTAAAACAAAAAACAACTTAGCTTTTTAAAGTAAGTTAGTAATAAAGATTCAACTCGAATAAATCGACTCAAAAAGGAAAGCAACTTAAAGTAACAATGCCCAATGATTTCTCGTGCAATAACTTTCATATGTAATAAATACAACATTTGCGGACTTTAGAGGATTCAGATTCAGTGAATCGAGAGATAATAGTGTTAGGAACGAACCTCTACTAACCGACAAACCATTTGTAGTCGATTATGTATTATTAAATCGACTGTGACCGAGTTAAAACTTTGTTTCTAGTAAATGTAAAATGAACTTACAATCATGCTTGTATCGCCAAAAAGTCAGCAGTGTTGTTAATTCCTTGTAATATTTTGTTTTGGACACATTTTTATAATATATATTGCAACGAACGGAAAACTTTACCTAACTAAATTACCCAACGTAGAAAAGAAACTTTGGACTTTTGGATCTTGCGCGCGAACTTATACCATAATAGTAAGGAGGCAGACACCAAAAAACATTAAATCTAAATTATCTCCACTCGTTTTGACCTTAGTTAGCACCTCTAAAATACTTTACACAGTCGATTAGCTCGACAATCGATTAGCGATATAGTCGACTAAACACACAATCGAATGCACTAGTTACACCTAATAACGCTCCAGCATTAGCAATTAAACCGAAACTGTTGATCGCGGCGGGGCGTAAATTATTTCAGCTCACAACCTCGGCGGCGGCGAGCGATTAATCGTCCGAAATGCTGATACAGCCAGGTTCATTTTCAACATAATAGCTATCATTTCGAGTGTGTAAATGCATTTAATCTATATAGCTTTAATGTGGCCAGCACAGTTGATATTATGAGTAATTTTTTTTTATAATTTTTTACCTATGCTAATGTGTACTGCTTTCGAAGAAGTTGCAAGCAGAAAGACAAATTATATATACCATAAAAGATTTTATGTCTGTCTGTACTCTATAAAAGGCTAGTTTTTCATCCAAAGCGTTATAGATAATAATAAATACACCCAACAGTCACATACATAATTCTGACACCACATTAAGATACAAGTCTTGTGTCGTGGGTATCAGAAACTACGAGAGACTTTTCGGTCTCTCAAACACCCAGACCTGAAATAAATACTTGTGGATCACACAAACGTTTGTCTTGGTGCGGGGATTGAACCCGCGGTCTCTCGGTGCGGAGATTGAACCCGCGGCCTCTCGTTTCGCAAGCTGGTATCTAGCTAACTGCGCCACGGGCTGTCTAAAACGCTGATATACCAAAAATAATCTGCGAAATGTAGATGTTACCTAATTGTTTATTATGCCTGCATCACTTATCCCGCTATATAACTGTGTCGTGTGGTCCAGAGGTCTTGGGTTCGATTCCTAGGTCAAGCAAAGTGAGAATAACATTAGAAACAATAGAAAGGTCGCCAAAAACGGCAATCCAACGAGGGAAATAAATTCACCTTTGCCTGTATACAGGGTTACAGGTATCGTCGTCCTATATCCATTAAGGGCGTGTAGTTTACCTACATCGTTTCTGACTGATTTGACTATGAGACACCCTATCCTAAATCTAACCGTTTTCGAGATATTTGAATTTAATAGTTTTATCAAAAAACTCCCGATTTTCGGCTATCAGCTTAGATATTTTGAAATGTTTAAATCTTATTATTACTATTATATGATTTTTACATTTAAAATAAGATGCTTTATGACCTCAATAACCAAAATTGTACATAAAATGAATAAATAAGTCGCAGTAGACGATTAAAACTTAAAAACTTGAACAAACATTTAGAAAGTTTATTTTTCTCGTAAGGATATCAAAAAATATTATTATGGCACCTGCTTTGCAGACGTACTTAAAAATATCTACGTTTCATCAGCTATCCAACGAGGTAGTTAATAGGCTATCCAATCCAATCCAATCCATCAGCCAATCGAAGTCCACTGCTGGACATAGGCCTCTCCCAATAACTTCCACAGGGACCTGTTGGAAGCAGCCTGCATCCAGCGACGTCCCGCGACCTTCACCAGGTCGTCTGACCATCTTGTCGGAGGACGTCCCACGCTGCGCTTTCCGGTACGTGGCCTCCACTCGAGAACTTTTTGGCCCCATCGGCCATCAGTTCTCCGCGCTATGTGCCCGGCCCATTGCCACTTCAACTTGCTAATCCGCTGGGCTATGTCGGTTACTTTAGTTATCCTACGGATCTCCTCATTTCTGATTCGATCTCGTAGGGAAACCCCGAGCATAGCCCTCTCCATAGCTCGTTGAGTGACTCTGAGCCGTCTAATGAGGCCCATAGTGAGAGGCCACGTCTCAGTGCCGTATGTCATCACTGGTAACACACAACTATCGAAGACTTTCGTCTTCAGGCACTGAGGTATTTTGGACGAGAAGACGTCGCGTAGTTTCCCGAACGCTGCCCAACCGAGTTGGATTCGACGATTGACCTCTTTCTCGAAGTTGGACCTGCCTAACCGGACCACTTGTCCCAAATAGACATATTCGTCTACAACTTCGAGAGTCGAGCCCCCAACTGCGATCGGGGTGGGCACAACATGGACATTCGACATGATCTTCGTCTTGTCCATGTTCATTTTAAGACCCACCTGTTGAGAGACTCGATTGAGGTCTTCGAGCATAGTGCTAAGGTTTTCCAGCGATTCTGCCAAGACGACAATATCGTCGGCAAACCGAAGGTGTGTGATATACTCGCCGTTGATGTTGATGCCGAATCCTTTCCACTGCAAGAGCTTGAAGGCGTTTTCCAGCGCGGCAGTGAACAGTTTCGGAGATATGACATCTCCCTGTCTCACGCCTCTCTGTAGTGGAATAGCCTTCGTGCTCTGATCTTGTACTCGGACCGACATGGTGGCGTTGCTGTATATGCTTTTCAACACCTCGATGTACCGACAGTCAATGTGGCACCGCTGGAGAGACTCTAGCACAGCCCAGGTCTCGATCGAATCAAAGGCTTTCTCATAGTCCACAAACGCTAAACAAAGCGGCAAGTTATATTCCTCGGTTTTTTGTATAACTTGCCGAAGCGTATGGATGTGGTCTATGGTGCTAAAGCCTTTTCGGAAACCGGCTTGTTCGGGAGGCTGGAAGTCATCAAACCTGCGTTCGAGACGATTTGTGATGACCCTCGAAAACAACTTATAGACATGGCTCAGGAGCGAGATGGGCCTGTAATTCTTCAGCAAAGTGTTATCACCTTTTTTGAAGAACAGTACCACCACGCTCCTGCTCCATGCCTCTGGCGTTGAGCCCTCGAGGAGAACGGAATTGAAGAGCCTCTGAAGGACTTTAAGTACCGGCGTTCCGCCCGCTTTCAGAAGCTCTGAAGTGATTCCGTCCTCGCCCGGCGCCTTGTTGTTCTTAAGTTGCTTCAGGGCCATCTCAATCTCACATAGGCTGATGTCCGGGATATCATCACTGAAGTGGCGGATCAACTCGGCTCTCGGGTCTTCGGCCGAGCTAACAGTCGGTTCGGCAACCGAGGTGTAAAGCTGTCCGTAGAACCTCTCGATCTCCCTTAACACCTCTGCCCTCGTCGACACTACGCTGCCGCCCTCCGTCTTCAGCCTAGACAACTGTCTTTGCCCAATAGACAAGTCTCTTGCAAACACTTTGGAGCCTCCGTTCCGCTCAATTGTCTCTTTAATGCTCACAGTATTGTGAGCCCGGACATCGTGTCGCAAGGACTTCCAGATCCGTCTATTGAGCTGACGATATGCTTCGGCGTCCTCGGAAGACTGCAGCGCCATAGATCGACGTTCGGCCATAAGGTCAAGAGTGTGGATCGAGAGTTTTTGAGGTCTATCTCTACGGCGAGGTCTAAAATGCTTAGATCCCACCGTATGGACAGCTTCTACCAAACCGCTGTTTAACTCGTCCACTGCAAGGTTTTCTTCTAGGCAATCAAAGCGATTTCGAAGCTCGAGTTGAAAGCTCTCGGGGTTTTGGATATGGGCGCGAGTAGGTCGGAGCGTAGACTTCATCATGCGACGCCTTTCTAGCTGGACGTTGATATTCAATGAGCCTCTAACCATTCGGTGATCACTGCCGGTTTTCACCCTGTTGATCACAGAGACATCACTGAATATCCGTCTATTCGTCGTCAAGATGAAATCTATCTCATTTCTCGTAGAACCGTCAGGACTCAGCCAGGTCCATTTCCTGTGAGGCGGCTTCTGGAAAAAAGAGTTCATCGCGAAGAGTCCCTCTTTCTCCAGAAAGTCGGCCAGCCTCTGACCCCTGAGGTTCCGTTGCCCATGTCCAAATTGCCCCACTTTCAACTCTGCATCGCTTCTCTTGCCCAACTTTGCGTTGAAGTCTCCCATAACAACATTGAAGTAGGTTTTGGAAGTATGTATGGCCCGACTTATGTCCTCATACATCTCCTCTACTTCTTCATCTGGGTGTGTCGAGGTCGGCGCGTATACCTGTATGACCTTCAACGAATATCTTTTCGATATTCTGAGTATAAGGTACACTACCCTGCTCGACACACTTTCGATGGATACGATGTTGTTGATGAGAGACCTGTGGACGAGAAATCCAACACCTCCTCGGGACTGTTGGTCGTCCCCCCGGTAGAAGAGCAGGTTACCGGACTTCAGGGTTATCGTGTCCTCCCCGATTCTTCGGACTTCCGACAACCCCAGAATGTCCCAGTGTAACCCGCTCAATTCTTCTTCCAGTTCGACAATCTTCTCGTCTGTCCTCAACGTGCGTATGTTGTGTGTTACCAGGGCCAGTCGTCGTCGGGGGTGGTAGCCGGGGCCAACCCGGGGATTCTTAGCACCCCCTGCCCCGCCGTAACCATGGCCGCTACCGTAGCCAGGAATAGCGGGGCTGCCGGGGACTGGGGGCCTGGTCCTGGTTGTACTCATCGAGAGGTATTTGCCAATACTCGCCACGCTTGGCAGGCGGGTTGGCGAGCGCAGGAGGGGACTCGCGTTGATGACGCTGCTGCCCGTCATCAACCGGGAAAAGGGAATAGGGTGTGTGGGTAGAGGATGATATGGGAAAGGAAAGTATGGCCTGTAGGAGTGGATACTGCAGTCACGGAAGGGGAGGTTGGTAGTGACTGCAGTAGCTCGGGGAGGTCGAGGTCGCGTACTCGAAGCACCTATTCTAGGGTAGGCCATGACCACTAGATAGGAGCATCCCTGACCACATTTATGTTCATTATGTCTAGGCAGACATGATAAACATAAAATTTATACTAAGATGTAACAAAATATCTGGAAAGTTTAATAAATTTAGTATTTTGTACTCATCAATTATTTTATTTACTTTATTTTTGCCTCCACTATAGCCTATTAAACTAAGTTTTTTCTCCAAATATTAATAAAACCCTGGATTGTTGTACCCCGTTGGATAGCTTATGAAACGTAGATATTTTTAGGCACATCTGCAAAGCAGGTACCATAATAATATTTTTTGATATTCTTTCGAGAAAAATAAACTTTCAAAATGTTAGTTAAAGTTTCTAAGTTTTAATCGTCTACAGCGACTTAATTATTCATTTTGTGTACAATATTAGTCATTGAAAGTCATAAAGCATCTTATTTTACATGTAAAAATCAAATAATAGTAATAATAAGACTTACACATTTCAAAATATCTAAGCTTATAGCCGAAAATCGGGAGTTTTTTGGAAAAAACAATTAAATTCAAATATCTCGAAAACGGTTAGATTTAGGATAGGGTGTCTCATAGTCAAATCAGTCAGAAACGATGTAAACTACACGGCCTTAACGGATATAGGACGACTTTACCTGTAACCCTGTATACGTAACTCTACTTGCTTCAGACAATATTCAATATAAAACCCAGCCATATCCCAAAACGTATAGCGATAACAGACCCTTACGGAAAGTGCCATTAATTTTACCTTTTTTATCCCCAAGATAAACTCCAAGATGCTTGAAACTTGGGTGGTTCGTCAAATGTTTGACCAAATCATGTTTGGAGTTTCAACCTAAGAATACAAGTTGGAGCAAGAAATAATATTACCGACGCTTTTTTGTCCTCACTGCCTCGATGGTTACTTTTTGCGGTTTTTTCACGTTTTGCAATTGTACTTTGTGTATTCACAATGAATTATCACGCGCTTTAACGGTGAAAGAAAACATCGTGAGGAAACCTGCACACCTAAAAAGTCCTTAAGACTTTCTTAGGTGTGTAGTCCACTAACCCGCACTAGGCCAGCGTGGTGGACTAAGGCCTAAACCCTCTTAATTGTAGACGAGGCTCGTGCCCAGCAGTCGGACGTATATGGGCTGATGATGATGATGATGAATTTTACTTTAAAATATTTTGATCACTAGACATTGACTGCAACTCGGTACGAAAATTCTACTTTGAAATGAACCCTTTATGACAAATTTTTCATTGCTACTTAGCTCCTATTGCTCGCAGCGTGATAGCTTATAGCCTTCCTCGGTAATGGACTATTCAGCACAAAAAATATTTTTCAATCGAACTGACAGTAGATTGAAATACACCCAACAGTCACATACATACTTTTGAGTTTTGACCCCACACTAAGATACAAGTCTTGTGTCGTGGGCATCAGAAACTACGAGAGACTTTTTGGTCAAACACCCAAACCTAAAACAAATATTTGTGGATCGCACAATATTTGTCTCGGTGCGGGGATCGAGCCCGCGGCCTCTCGTTTCGCAAGCTGGTGTCTAGCCAACTGCGCCACGGGGCTGTCGTTCCTGAGATTAGCCCGTTAACCAAACTCTTTTCCTTTATAATATTAGTATAGATTATTCTAAATAGGCCTACAAAAATTTACCGCCCGGTGAGTATTCAAATCGGTATTTGTTGCATATTCTTTTTAAACGCAGTTATCATTTTATGTGCGTCTGTGTCGTTGTCGAATGTGTTTCATCATAATCATCGGCCCATATACGTCCCACTGCTGGGCACAGGCCTCCTCTACAACTGAGAATGTTTAGGCCTTAGTCCACCACGCTGGTCTAGTGCGGACTGCACACCTAGGAAATGCCTAATAAATTTTAGGTGTGCAGGTTTTCCTTGTTTTCCTTCGCCGTTAAAGTACGTGATAATTCTTTGTGAATACACACATAACTCCGAAAAGTCATAGGTGTGTGCCTGGGGTTTGAACCCGCGATTGTATTTGTGCCCACGGAATCAGCACGTTCTCTCTACGGTGGGATTACTCTCAAGGTTAGAACTATTCATTTGCTGAATTATTGTGGGGTCCAAGATATTGACCTATTTGACGATGTTTTTCCTATTAGTGGAAATTGTTTTGGATTGTGTTCTATATTTTTATTTTATATTTTTGACTGTGATTGTTCTGTGTATTTCCCAAATAAAACAAAATAAAATAAAATAAATGTTGTATGTAATGCAAATTATTAATTGTTTCAAATTTTATCTTAGTAGTTTTTGTATTGTGTATAGTGTATAATAGCTTGTGTTGTATTTTCAATAAATAAACCATCAGTTAAAGTCTCAACAACCGGGCGCTTAAACCTCTACGCCACCACGAATTAGTTTCTGAATATTTTGTTCGTCCGTTTCTATTAAACTTGTTCAAACATTTGATTCCGATCTTGGATCAAATAGTTGGAGCACGGGGTCGTAACGCACCTGCCAGTGTTTCAGACGATTTACCGAACAAAATACAACCCTTAGGAAGTATTCGAGCGGAATCTTGTGTTTCTTAGTATTTATAATAGATTTTTCACTAGAAATGGATTTTAAAGGCAATCTTTTAAAAATATATGGCGAAAAGAGTATTTATTCTTTCCCTTTGGGTATTAGTTTGTAGAAAAACAGTTTATTTGGGAATAAAATTGATCTCACTTCAAAGATCTTTTTAAAATTCATCGTTATCATTATCATCAGCCCATATACGTCCCATTGCTGGGCACGGGCCTCCTCTACAACTGAGAGGGTTTAGGCCTTAGTCCACCACGCTGGTCTAGTGCGGGTTGGCGGACTACACGCCTAAGAAATTCCTAAGAACTTTTAGGTTAGGGCAGGTTTCCTTCCGATATTTTCCTTCACCGTTAAAGTACGTAATAAGTCTTTGTGAATACACACATAATTTCGAAAAGTCAGAGGTGTGTGCCTGGGGTTCGAACCCGCTACCGCCGAGATTCTCGACCGCGCGCCTAAACCTTGAGGCCATCACTGCTTTATCACTAGATCACATCATCACTGGATGTTTTATGGATAACAGAATTCGTATGCAGATAAATTCCTTCACAATATCAGTCAAGTTCCTGCTGGCAATTCCGGGCGTAGGAATAACTCTTAGGTAGTACTTTTCACAAGATATTCTCCTACGCCATCGATGTTATTGATATAATTTATTAATACATGTAAAGATTCTTAAGAACGGTAATATAGTTGCAATTCGAACCCGCAACAACTAAGATAGTCACTCTGCGGACCAAGAGCCTATCTAGACCATTTCGAATCTATTACTACATTTTATAAAACCAGTGGTCGGGCTTAGGACCGTTTGAACGTAAAATAATAAAATTGTATTCGTGTTTAAAAACATATCTATTTCTGCCCAAATTTCATCAAAATTGCTCCAGATGCTAACCCGTGAAAGCGAAATAAAGAATCTAACTTCCACGTTCATAATAATAGACAATATGAACATACATACATACATAACCTCGCGCCTGTATTCCCCGAAGGGGTAGGCAGAGATGCATTTCTGCACCCACGTTTCGCCAGTATGTATTAGTCCCACGTAATAGGGGGCGAGCCTATTGCTGTTTTTCGGGCACAATTCCAAACTCCGTGCTGCTACTTACTGAGAATTTCCTAATGGAAAAACCCAATAACACTTTTCCCGACCCAGTAATCGAACCCAGGACCTCTAGATCGCACGGCACATACTTGTGAGACAATATGAAATAAAATAAAAAAATTACGAGCCCATTTTTTAACCCAACCATAATAATATTATTAACAAAACAAGCATTTAATTAGAATTCTGTAGTATTTTTCAACTAAATATTAAAATTCATGAGGGTTTTTACGCGGTACTTGATATCGATACAAATAAATAAGATTTATCAGTTATATTTTGCTAATTAACATATCTACACATTGTGTATTGATGATTTATTGCGTTACAACAATAACACAAATTATCTGACGCTTAAGTGGAAGCATCAGCTCTTATTATTTGTATTGTAAGTGATTTATTGATTTCTTTTCATTTATATATTTTTAAAATAAAAGATAATAATGGCTTAAAGATCGAAAATTATATGTAGGAAAAGAAAATAAAAATAATTATTCTCATGAATCATTGAACACAGATGAAATCGACCACTTTTAGGACCTTACTTAACATATCATTTAAACAACAAAACGATTAAAAAAGAAATATACAACCGAACTTGAGCCTCAGATTAAAAATAATAATAAAAAAACACTTCCCAAAACATTTATAAATCTTGCCCTTAATCACCATCTTTGTTTACATTCCATTCTTTTTCAAGGCATCGTTCAGTTTAATCTACGCCGCTGCCGTAATTTACCGCGTATTTTTTATAATGAGCTTCAATAAACAATATAGTGTTTTGCTATTCTTTTTCGTGTTCACGACAATCTCAAGTTATGACTTATATGTTGGACATAATTTTGGTGCTCGAATGTCCTATAAAGAGGTAAAAAAACAGGGACTACTGTTTTTTAAAAGGCAAGAGACTTTATCTTTTGAATATCCGGTGGGCACTAACATTACTGGTATTGCATGCGTGGATCAATCGGCTGATAAACTAGGAACTGTCAAAATAATAGAAGGTGGAATTGGTTACAACTTTGTGCAGATACAACTAGAAAGTGAAAGGAGCCTCGGACTGAGATATATTGTAGAAATTTATCAACCTTCATTTAGAAGACACGATCCTGAGCACAAAAGAGTAGATACTATCTTTAGATTTTACTCTTAAGACTAATGTTTAGGCATAATCATTCTTATCATTTACCTATTATGTAAGTTCAAGGGTATATTTACGAAGTAATTTTATAATAATATAAATGGGTTGACCTATAAACGTTTCATTTCTGAACGAAACACTACTTAACACAAAGTATTTTGATTGGTCATTTTGAGTACGGATTTACGTGTAACATCCAATGGCATTGCAAGAGAATAAAAATCGGCCATATTGAATCAGCTGTCAAATGCAAATGTCAAAAACAAATCGGCAACAATTAGTGGAAACCGTATAGTTTTCACGAAATAATCGAATAATTACATATTAAAATGTCGGAAAATGGGCACCACGATGCGTAAGAAAACACAAGTTTCGTTCGTGATACGCGATGAGGAGGAGAGACGGCATAAAAATGGCGTTAGCTCTCTACAATTAGATCCTATAGCTGGAAGATTATACTCCGCCGGTAGAGATGGAATTATTCGAGTATGGCAAACGGGGACTGGTTCGCAAGACAGGTATGTGCAGAGCATGGAACACCACACCGACTGGGTGAACGATATAGTGCTTTGTTGCGGCGGTAAGAATCTTATAAGCGCTTCTTCTGACACTACTGTGAAAGTATGGAACGCGCCGAAAGGCTTCTGTATGTCTACTCTCCGCACCCATAAGGACTATGTACGCACTCTGGCCTACGCTAAGGATAAAGAGCAAGTTGCTAGCGCGGGGTTAGACCGCGCCATTTTTCTCTGGGATGTAAATACGTTGACAGCACTTACTGCTAGCAATAACACAGTAACCACTTCAAGTCTTGTGGGTAACAAAGAGTCAATATACAGTTTGGCTATGAACCCGCCCGGTACAATTTTAGTCAGCGGTTCTACTGAGAAAGTCTTGCGGGTGTGGGATCCACGAAATTGTTCCCGTCTCATGAAGCTGAAAGGACATGCTGATAATGTCAAAGCGCTTGTAATAAGTCGTGACGGCACGCAGTGTGTGTCAGGAAGCTCAGACGGTACAATAAAACTATGGTCGCTGTCACAACAGCGTTGTGTGTCTACTATCCGAGTTCACTCAGAAGCAGTATGGGCTATATTAGCAACAGACAACTTCAGTCATATAATATCTGGCGGTCGAGATCGCCTCGTCATTATTACTGAGTTACGAAATCCTGACAACTTCATGATAGTCTGTGAAGAAACAGCACCTGTCCTAAAATTATGTTTCACAGCCGATCAACAAGGGGTGTGGGTATCAACATCCGAATCTGATGTCCGTTGTTGGAAATTGCCCCCTTTGAGTTCACTCTCATCAGAAGCATATGCTACAACTAATTACAATACAAATAATGTCTACCAGACACAACCATTGTACAATATTCCCGGTGGACCAGCTATTAAGCATTACACCGTTTTGAATGACAAAAGACATGTACTGACGAAGGACACGGCCAGCAATGTGGCTTTATATGACGTTTTAAAGGCAAGTAAGCTTGAAGACTTAGGCCAAGTGGACTATGAAGAGGAAGTTAAGAAACGGTTCAAGATGGTGTATGTACCAAATTGGTTCAATGTAGATTTGAAGACTGGCATGTTGACAATACATTTAGGACAAGATGAAACAGACTGCCTGGGTGCATGGGTCAGCGCTAAAGAAGCTGGATTGACCACTGGTAAGTGTTTTAACTTAATAAATAATAAAATACCTTACATCTGCCATAAGACGAGCGGAATCAATCTTCGAATTCAATCACTGAATTATCTAGTATCCCATAAAAGCAATCTGCACCTTTAACACAGTATCAATTTACATGATCATGTGTAATTAAAGTAAAGTTGTCAGATGGTGTTTGCTTAGATTTTTGATAGCCCCATGGTGCAATTGACTAGAGACTAGCTTCGGAACAAGAGGCCACTCATTAAATACCTGAAATAAGACAAATGTTTGTGTGATCCATAAATATTTGTCTCAGGTCTGGGTGTTTGTGAAACAGAAAAGTCTCTCATAGTTGCTTATACCCACGACACAAGACTTGTAGCTTAGTGTAGGATCAGAACAATGTATGGGACTATTGGGTGTATTTATTTTTAGACCTTTCTAAAATTGATCTGAAAAGCACTTTAGTAAATTTGCCTCTACTTTAATGGTAACATGTCAACATATACATTAAATTTTTAGTTCACTTGGTTACATCTTATATTCTTGATATAATAATTGTTTGATAAACTCTTAGATTACCTTGCTAGTCCCGAAGCACTAGCAAGTCTTGATGCCACATGGAATCAAGAGACCCATAGCTTGATTCCTGGGTTGGACGGAGTATTTTGTGTTTCCATTTACAAAAGGCCCACCCTCTATTTTAGGCTATTTTAGTCCCCAAACTTAACAAAAACAACTGACCAGATGTGGATGTTGAAATACACTTTTCCATACCCCTACTTCCTTTTGATATACAGATGTGAGTATAGTAGGAGGCAAGATTATTGCCGTTTTTCGGGCACAATGCCAGACTGTGCTGTTAATGAAAAATTCCAAATGGAAAAACTCATTAACACTGCCCAACCCATGAATCGACATGACCTCTAGATCGCACTGCAGATAAATACTTACAGTATTCACCACAGGGTCAATAAGCTATTTTCATTCCAGAGAATGACCAGAAAGTGAATTTCGGCGCCCTACTGCTGCAAGCTTTGCTGGAGCACTGGAACCATCCCAACAGAGTGAACGAAGCAGGGCAGAAGGTTGTAGGGAACAGTTTCTTCAGCGTTCCCATACACACTCCACTTATATTCAGCGAGGTCGGCGGCAGAACTCTGTACAGGCTACAGGTATTGTCAATTAGTTTCCTTCATCATCATAGTCAGCTCATATACATGCCACTACTGGGCACGGACCTCCTCTATAACTGAGAGGGTTTTAGGCTTTAGTCCACCACACTGGCCTAGTGCGGGTTGGCGGACTACACACCTAAGAAATTCCTAAGAACTTTTAGGTGTGCAGGTTTTATCACCATGTTTTACTTCACCGTTAAAGTAATTGATTATAATTCTTTGTGAATACACCCATAACTTCGAAAAGTCAGACGTCAGACGCGACCATCGTTCCTTGACATAATATGACATATAATTCGGGATTGCCTCATGATTTAGGTGCGCCGTCGAGTCAAATTCTCAGCGGTAGCACGTTCAAACCCCAGGCAAACAATTCTTGGGGCGAAATAAAAAGTCGTAAAGATCCATCATAATCAAGATGAACTAAGGCCTAACCCTTCTCAATTGTAGACGAGGCCCGTGCCCAGCCTTGGGACTTTTTGGCTGATGATGAAAGATCGCCATCTCGCTATTGCAGGCTGCCAGAGACTTCTGATCTAGGATCGTCGGTAGGTCGTGGATCAATCTCTGCATGGTGACAGTTATTTATGTGATGAAAAAACATTGTTTCAGATCTGAGTATTTGACACTAATAATGTATGCGGATTACAAAATTTCAATGATAGATCATTCTTTCATTACTCCAGTTGCATTCTAGAATAGACGTTATGAGGATGTAAATATGTTCAAACATAACCACTCCCATTCCAGGTAGGTGACGCTGGAGGAGAGACAGAAGGCAATCTCCTCGGTGAGACGGTTCCGTCGTGGGTGGTTGATGTGGCAATAGAGATGGCGGCGCCCAAACTCAACAAACTGCCCTTCTATCTACTGCCTCACTCCAGCTGCCAGAGTAAACAGGACAGACAGAAAAAGGTACATAACATAATTATTTTACAGGTGATCGCGACATTATATTCACTAAAACTATAGATGGTGTCATTATCAACTCATACACGTCCCACTGCTGGACACGGGCCTCCGGGTTTAGGTCTTAGTCCACCACGCTTTGTGCTAGTAAGCGTACTACACACCTAAGATTTTTTTTTTTATGGAAAAAGGAGGCAAACGAACAAGTGAGCCACCTGATGTTAATGATTCC
The DNA here is from genome assembly GCA_907164795.1 of Hemaris fuciformis. NCBI lineage: Eukaryota > Metazoa > Arthropoda > Insecta > Lepidoptera > Sphingidae > Hemaris > Hemaris fuciformis. The sequence goes on from OU015454.1 coordinate 8,254,766, forward strand.
TAAGAACTTGGTGTGCAGGTTTCCTCACGATGTTTTCCTTCACTGTTAAACGTGACGTAACAACCCTCTCAGTTGTAGAGGAGGCCCGTGCCCAGCAGTGGGACGTATATGGGCTGATGATGATGATGATGTTAAACGTGATAATTCATTGTGAATACACACTTAGAAATTTCAAAGGCTGAGGTTTGAAGCTGCACCCGCCTAGATTCTCGACCGCCCAGCTAAACCAGGCCATCAATGCTTCTTCATACTATATTTAGTACATCGCAATATTTCTGTGATCCTGGTGTAATCGTCTTAAATTACACATTTTTCAATATTGATATTTGAGATTTCAAGTATTTTTTGACGATATGGTTGTATGTAGCCGTGTGGTTTTTGCTACGTCGCAGCTCCGACAGTTTCAAGGTGTATTGAATGTTGAAATTTAATCTTGTTTTGTTTTTGCTTCTTTAACAAAATATGTGACCCATTACTCTTACATGCATGTGGATCAATTTAATACTATCGAAATGGCTCTGTCAGCGTCCGTGGCGCTATTGGCTAAACACCAGCTAGCGAAATGAGAGCCGGCTGGTTCGATTCCCGCTCCGAGACAATTTTTTGTGTGATCCACAAATACTTCTTTCGGGTCTAGGTGTGTGAGACCGAAAAGTCTCTTAGTTTCTGATACCCACGACACACTTGTATCTTTTACGATCTACTTCCAGGATAAAATGTATTGAATATTAAAAATTGTAACGTAAATCAACAGGATCGGCTAGTGGCGAATGATTTCATCCAATGTCGCAAAGTGGCCGAGCACGTGGTAGAGAAGATAGTGGGTGGCGGCGACGTGAACGGCGCAAGCGCAGGCAGCGCGAAGGGCAGCGCTAATGAAGACAGCGGCAATGACGCGCCGGAAGAGAGAGTCGAACTGCTGTGCTGTGATCAGGTAAGGAAACATTTTTTTTTGAGCCGCAATCAAAGTGCACAAGTAGAGACGGCCTCGAGGCTTAAGCGCGCGGTCGAGGATCTCGGCGGTCGCGGATTCAAACCGCAGGCACACACCTCTGACTTTTCGAAGTGTGTGTATTCACAATGAATTATAATCACTTACTTTAACAGTGAAGCAAAACATCGTGAGGAAACCTGCACACCTAAAAGTTCTTAGGAATTTCTTAGGTGTGTAGTCTGTCAACCCGCACTAGGCCAGCGTGGTGGACTAAGGCCTAAAGCCTCTCAGTTGTAGAGGAGGCCCGTGCCCAGCAGTGGGACGTACATATATGAGCTGATAATGATAATCCTTCGTCAAATATTCAAATATCAATAGGCTCGCCCCATATTAATAAAAACCGCTGCCAAAGAAGGATATAAAAAACTGCCTACCTTTTTGTTGATAGAAGCGTGAGTATATGTATATAAAAAATTCTTGGTAAAATTTCCAGGTGCTCGACCCAAACATGGACTTGCGCACCGTCCGCCACTTCATATGGAAGTCAAACGTGGAGTTCACACTACACTACAGAGTGCTGAAGCAATGAAATCACCGCAACTTGTGCTTTTGCGAGTACAGATCACAGTTGAAGAAGTACTGCATGTTTCAGTGCATACTAGACTGATGTGTTAGTGAAAGTGGCAAGTGGTCGTGTGTATAGGGACTATGCGGTATGGTAACACCTCAGTTACGGAGGGATTGTTTATGGTATGTGGCTGAAATTTTGTCTGAATGCAAAAGTAGTGATGCCAGATGTTGAAACTGGTAAGTCAGATGGATAAGATAAGTTTGGCAGAAGTTTGAGTAAAAATTAAAAAAGAAATTTTACCAACTCAATTCAGAAGTAAAAAAAACTAAATGTTGTCTAATTTGGTAGAGAAATGTATCCAACATGCCTTGTTTAAGTAGTTACTCTGGTAAATCTATTACATATGTATAAAACCAGCCATTAAAGCTGGACAATCATATCAGGTTCTGATATTAGTCAATATAACTGATTTTGAACAAACTGATGTCACCTACTGCTATTTAACCGGTATGAGCATATATTTTAACAATATATTTTATAATAATAATTTCCAGACCAAACATTGAGTAAATCTATGTTGAGATGTTACCATATTATGTGCGGTATAATTGTTGATTGAATAATGACTATTCCATGGAATTCTATGAACAAGTGATGTTCAATATGGAATGCTTAAACATTATACATGTATTGGCCGTTGACTACTTAATATGCAATGGTAAGTAGTATACTAACATAAAACTTGATAATTGTGTACAAGATATGTATTACACACCAGCTGCTATATATTTTGCTGTGTAGCATAGATTTTCTAAGTTTCAAAGCTTTAGCTGAAGCCCTTCACATAATTATGTGTAATGTATTTATTGTAACAATGTTAAATTTGGCCAAAAATTCATAAATTCTTTGACTGATTAAGGGACATAACTTATTGCTGTTAAAATAAAAAATATAAATGAAATTAAAGAGAAAACACTAATAAAGTATGGCTTGGTTTGCATGCCTTGCAATTTCATCATCAATCATTAATATTGTCATTAATCTCAATCACAAACCCTCCATTACTAAACATAGTTCTCCATCAAAGTTGTGCTCCTCAGAATTATTGACGGCAAGCCCTAGTTATTTCTGTTAACAGCCACTCAAGCATTTGCAGCTAGTATTGTAGAGGTAGCAAAGCATTCAGCTCATATTCATGAATTTGTTTTGAAGTTGTAATAGACTGCCCTGTGATGTGGCATATTTCATCAAGTTGTCATTAATTACATATATCTCTTCATACTGATTCATTTTAGACTGATTATAATCGTATAAGATATGGGTGTACCAACTAAACAGTTAATTCACTAAACTATACAATAGGTAAAGGACTTAAAAATTTATTGAGATGTATTTACTAAAAATTGATATTTTAATTAAATAAAGCAATACTAACAGAAACTCACACTGCCCTTAATTTAACTAAATTGCTTAATATTGGGTATGTTTTATACAAAAATCAGTTCGAAATAGCATTATACATAGAATAATATAATCCTATTCCATAATAGAACATTGTAAAGATTATGATACTAACATAAAATTTCTAATGTGAATGGTAAAATATACAGTGTTTATAGACTTGCTAATAAAAATATTATAAGTATTTAAGCTTGTAATTTATGACTTAAATAATGCAGTCGTCTTGCTGTAAAATTTAATAATAGAAACTTAAATTTAAAGTTTATATGGTAATTTGCACATAGGTAAAACAACCATACATTGTAATTGGACTGCCTCTTGGTCTCGCGGCACAAGTATGTGCCGTGCGATCTAGAGGTCTTGGGTTCGATTCCCGGGTCAGGCAAAGTGTTATTGGGTTTTTCCATTAGGAAATTCTCAGTAGCAGCATGGAGTCTGGAAATGTGCCCGAAAAACGGGTATAGGCTCGCCACCTATTACGTGGGACTGATACATACCTTGCAAAATGTGGGTGCAGAAATGCACCTCTGCCTACCCCTTCGGAGAATACAGGCGTGAGGTTATGTATGTATGTATATTTATTTGGAAAATAGATAATTAAAATAATGCTTGAATTAGAGTGAAGTCCCAATATTTAATATTTGTAATGTATGATAAGTGTATACAGTACAACAGCCAAAAATGTGTAGTATTTCCATATTCCCACATGTTGCAAAAGAAATTTTAATATTCATACCATATTAATCTTGAGCTTATTCCATACGTCTGACCATAATTGTGTTGCTGTATGTAACATAACTAAACATGCTTGAAAACTAGAACTTTTAAAGTAGATAGTGAGAGAAGCTTAATTTTATTAAATAATAATTGAAGGTTATTAAATGTTGGATTTCGTTTTTAAAACATTGATTTACTGAAGGTTCTTTTTGCAACACTTAACAGAAAAATTCAATGATGTTGTTTTATATTCTTAATTATATTTATTACTATTTTAGGATTTTTTCACATATGTAAACAGACAGATAATAGTTATGGTAGAAACAGTATTTTTTTTTATTCTTTAGCATCTAATGTGTTTGTATTCACCGTAGCTATCTCCTGTCTTAATTTTCTGTCACGATCTGTTAATACTAAAATACAAAGAATGTTTTATGCAGTATCAATACTAATATATTTAAGAAACACATGTCCATTAATTTTGCATCTTTATCAAAAATCATAATAAGAATTTGAAAAAGTTAAGTACATAGAATACATTTGTATATTGCATTAGATGTTAATTGAGTTAAAAATTGCATAGGGCAGCTAATATTGCTTTAAATGGCTACACTGCAAATTTTAATTTTTTTGCAAATAAGACATTGTTAGTTAAAGATGTTTTATAGTATCTACATTATAGGGAAAAAAAACGGTAATATTAAACACTGGTAGCACACAGAATTATAAAAAAAAAATACACCCAATAGTCACCTGCATAGTTCTTGACTCACACTTAAATACAAAAATTGTTTTGTTGGTATTAGGAACTTTTGTGAGACTTTTCTGTCTCACAAACACAAAGCAGGGTCACAAAAACTTTTGTCTCATTGCCTCAGATCAAACCTGCAGCCTCTTGTTTCAAATTCTGGTGCCTAACCAACTGCACCACAGAAAAAATTTACTCAGTCACTCATATAGTGTATTTTATACATATCGCACCCCCGGTGCGAGACTGTCACTTATGCAAAAATGCAATTTTTCAAGAGAAGCATTTAAAACTTTGACATCTCAAAAAATTATGATATTTCAAGATTTAGACAAGATGACTAGCTTTTACTACAACATCAATTTTGAACTTACTTTTGAATAAATAATGACCACTTAATGTTGTAAAAAAGATACTATACTATTATTATAAACTTTCCAACCCCCTCAGAAGTGACGTTATGGCACTAACGAAAAATAATAACTGTAATTATGTCATACTGAGTTAAAAAGGAAACAAGAACAAATTGTTGTCTTAGTTTTAATTTAAATCAAAATATGACCATTGAACAGTTATTGGCGTAAGAAAAAATAATTCAAAGTTTATAAAATACACATAAAAAACTTTTGTACTTCTGAACATTTCTACAGTAGTGTAGTATTAATAGAATAAAAAATCAAGTAGAAAATAGTGTAACAAAGAAATAACAATCTTATATAGGATCTAGTATAGGACAAAATGAGAATGTTACGTATTACGTATTTTTTTTTCCATTTGTTACGATTACGAGTACGTTTTCTACCCCTTTTTTTCGGTGATGATTTTAGTTCATGGTCATCAACAGCTTCATTCTTAGATCTACTATCACTAGATGAACTGGAACTGGAGGAAATGCTGGTTGAAGAAGACGAACTATTGCTCCAGAATCAAAAAAATATTATGTCACAATTACCAGTAGTAACAGTGTTGCTCCAAGACACACATGCAATAGCAGGGGGACTGGGCACAACTGACCCAAGAAACGATGTTGCTCCCAGCGTTGCCGTGATTTACGCCAAAACCACAATGACACTCACGCCCTCATACGGAAACTATGCGTACTACGAAAGTAACGTTATCGCACCAAGTAAAGGGGTGCATAAGGACACTTATTACATATTTAACTCATTTTTGCAATTTTTGCATAAGTGACAGTCTCGCACCGGGGGTGCGATATATCTCCAAACTTTATTATTGTGAACTGTAGGTTATATGAGTTCCATTCCTTTCAGATGGTGTCAGAAAATTTTCAATTTAACGCCAATATTACAGCCTTTATGATATCTATACCAATGCTTCTCCTCACACACATACAGAGTGTATTAAGACCGTGATCGGAAACTAAGGCAGGTAATAGCGACGATGATTACAAACCCATTGGCGTTAAAAAAATCCCGACAAAAAAAAATTTACGTTTTCCTAACAATCATAGATATTAAATGGGTGTGGTTGTAAGGTTTTTTTTTTGTCGGGATTTTTTTTAATGTCACGGTGTTTGTAATCACCGCAGCTATTACCTGCCTTAGTTTTCGATTACGGTCTGAATACAACCTGTATATCACTTAAAAGCTAGAGGTGTTCTACACAAATTTGAACCTGCAGTTGCCTAGATGCATTTGGAGAATTTCATCATTATCCAATTGCAATGTTTTCTTCGTTCATTTAATGTTTGCATTTAAACATAGTAGGTTTTAAAATATGATTACTTGTTGTAATATGTATTTGGTGTAAATAATAAAATAAAATATGTTATCAATATAAGATGTTACATGCTTGTCTATTCAAAAAGTATTGTATCAGCTTTCTTTAATTGGTATTCATTATTGGAAATATGTAAATTAAAAAGATGTAATCATAGATTATAAATTACAACTAGAGTAGGCAATTATGGTATAACCATAGGTAAGATTTGTAAATCAATTGTTTTCTATTATTGGCACCATTTGAGATGAAAACCTTGGCCCCAAAATTGCATCAGATTGAATTTTAAAGGTGCCAAGTCTAATTTCAAAGTTACAGGCATTTGATACAATCTTGTTAGATTAATTTGCTTTGTATAATTACGATTATTTTGTTCTATAAGTTATAGTTTCTTCTCTATAGACTACTTCTCTATAAGTCTTTTTTTGTTTAATACATAATATAAGTGTTTTAGATTTTAATGTATCTTGCCTTATTTTGTTATTTAGGTGCTAATTAAGTTGTCTTAAATACCATTTATAATAATTAATCCAACAATTTGGTGTGGATGTTTCCCTGTCGGCCGATAGCTATAATCAATCTTATAATCTCTAATTATAAATCTTGCCTGCAGATAGATAATATTGGATAATTCTGGTGAATTTTTGGTGGACTTACTCACATATGCCCAGTGATTACTTTAGTTTTTGTGTCTATCTGCGGATATAGATAATAAATATTATTAACCCTTAATTGGACAGACGTTTTTTAAATTTATTTGTACGATAATCACAAATTTTGATAAAAAAATACTCGAATAAATCTACCTATTTCAGTATCCTGAAATATCTACTTCCACTATAATGGACATTATCAAGGAATTTTTAGTTACTCTGACGAGAAGCATACTGCACGGTGTTGAATTAAGGGTTAATTATGTCTGTAATAAATGTAAAAAACTTTGACATGTTGAGCAAGCTGATCTATTTTGTTTGATAGCTACATTTTATTTTGCGATTGGTATAAATAACACTACTTTACAAGGTTTTTTACCCAGAGATAAAACTGATGTGTATCGGTAGAGTTATAAGCCCTTACTTAAAAACTGAAGTTGAAAAAAAATTAGGACATCAAATTTTGCAAAAATATATTATATCTATTTTTATCATTTTTATACATTTATCTCAAAAACAAATAAAAAATAGCTCGTGTTACTCCTTCTTTTATACTGATTAGTATCAGTTTCTCTTATTTTAGACCAGCAGTAATCCACTCACATATTTTTATCCCAAAATCCTTTGTATCTTTCCTCAAAAACCTTCAAATCCTGGTGAAAACGTTCGCCATTCATGTGGTTCATTTCCCTTACTGGAACTGCTGGGTAATAAGGGACAAGGACCTCCTTCGGAATGTAGCACAGGTTTTGTGAATGATGTAACATCAGGATATTGTGTGTGCTTTCGGTTTTTGTTGTTAAAACCTGTAGTTTCTGTGAGGCAGAAGTAGCAGTCAGTAGTATGATTTGTGGGTTCTCTCCATATCATTGGTATGCTGAATCGCAAATGTTTTCTTTTTCCTGCAGCCCAGTTAAATAAAATACTTCTGCAATTTTCGCACTCTACACTATGAACCCATTTTTTATCGAGGTTTGTTACCGAGATTTGAAAGTAATGGAAATAGGCTCATTTTACGGCTTCAGTGATTGGTCTCTTCATTATTAAGAAAATAATTTGGCCACAAACATTGCAAAAGTTATTTGGGTGTAATTTACACTGCCTCGATTACATTTTAAAACAAATGAAAATGTTGAAATAATACTTAAAGGTAATAAAAATAAACTATAAACTCCGACACGGCTAACAAGATTAACTTCTTAAATTAATGTGGATATATCAAAAACTTGACGTGATAAAAAAATGAGACATATGTTTTTGTAGTAAGGGGGTTAGTAGAAAACATATCCAATATGAATTATCTTTGGGTAAAAGAAAAAGTTTTTTTTGTAAAGTAGTGTAATTATTGCAACAAATTGCACTCTGTCCTCAAATAGTATGTATCTAAATAGCTCCAAGTTAAATATTAATAAAATTGAAATGTTTTATGTGACTAAACATCAACTTTGTAATGATGAATACAACGAAAACATTCGATGTAATAATGGCAATGCTTAAAATTGTAAAAATGTATTTGTACAAATAAATATTAAATTTAAACGTAATCTGGTGTTCATGATTCATATTAAAAATCCCCCCTAGTTTGTGTGTCATGGTCTTTAGATGTTTCTTTATTAATCTCCAAAGATATATTTTGAATTAATAAAAATCCTATTTCTACGATATGTCGCGAATTTATGCAAAAACCATAAAAAAGGCAAATTTAAATCATTCATTATCGGTAGATAGGAAATATTGCCATTACTATGAACCAATGAAAAAAAAAATATCAGTCCCCTAAATTTCGCTAGAAAATCTTGTAGTAATTAAAAATGTATTTCAACAGAAAGCAAATACAAATCCTCTAATTCCAAATAAATATACTAATAAGATAAACGAGATCGAAAAGTACAATAAGTAACAGGGTATAAATTCAAATTTTCGCGCCATTTTTGAATCGGCACATGCGCCTCAAGGCAATCCAGGAATTTTGTGAATATTTGCAGCTAGGTTACACATAATCTTGAGCAAAGCTTCATCTTTTAAAATGATTTAATCATGATTCTAGGTACCTAATAGAAAACAAAGTAGTGTCGTTCATTGTCATCGTCTATTTCAATTACACCCACAAGAGCTGTGGTAGCCTAATGGATACTTCATGGGACCAGCGGTATTTGGTAGCGGGTTCGAATCCAGGCGGACCCCACGTTCTTGCAATAATAAAAAAACTACGTTTGGGAATGGACCTAAACAAGTTTAGTAATCGCCGAAACGGATTTGCACTGATTATGGTCGATTTTCATCTCAGAACAGTATTTAAATTTTGAATTCATATTTCTAATGTAGGTCATTATTTCCAAAAAAATGTAACGTTATGAACGTAAAAATATGTAGATATAAAAATATGAAGGCGTAAATAATATTCAAATAAATTTTCCATAAAAATATAAGTATGATAATTTTAATTTCTAAAAACAAAACCTAGATGACACAGATTTTATAGGGAGGTATATAATAGGTAAACGTTTTAACGGCATAGATACGGATCCTACGAAAATGGGTATCAAACCTTATAGGACCTCTTGAACTAATTTCGCTGTATTATGCTGCGACACTATCGAAGAAATCTTGTACATAACCAAATTTAAAAATAATTTCAATTATTCGGTCGTTTAATTTCCAAAATAAATAAATAAAGGAATTTTAAAAAATATTGGCGGGCACTGGCTTGACTTGATGGATATGTTCTATATTAATATCTACTAATCATCAATTGCCCAACCGGAGGGTATTCTAGTGGGGACAGTATTTAGGTGACGATAGTCGTGATGGCCTCGAGATTTAGGCACGTGGTTGAGAATCTCGACGGTCGCAGGTTTAAACCCCAGGCTCACAACTCTAACTTTTCGAAGTTATGTGTGTATATTCATAATGAATTATAACGTATTTTAACGGTGAAGGAAAACATCGTAAAGAAACCTGCATACCAAAAAGTTCTTAGGAATTTCTTATGTGTGTAGTCCGCCAACCCGCACTAAGCCAGCTAGGTGGATTAAGGCCTAAACCCTCTCAGTTATAGAGGAGGCTCGTGCCTAGCAGTGATGATAAATTAAAAAAGAGTCGATAACAGCGGACTAACATTCATTTTTCTGTTGAGGTTGTTGCTTAAAACACAGGCAGAGTTAATTCAAATTTCATTATCAGCCCATATACGTCCCTCTGCTGGGCACGAGCCTCTTCTACAACTAAGAGAGATTAGACGTTAGTCCACCCCGCTGGCCTAGTGCGGGTTAGAGGATTACACACCTAAGAAAATCCTTAGAAAATTTACTCAAGATAGTAAATCCTTCACCGTTAAAGTACATACATGGTAATAATTCATTATGAATACTCACATAACTTCGAAAAGTCAGAGAGGTGTTTTCCCCCGAACCCGAGACCGCCGAGAATCTCGACCGTATGCCTATTCTTCGAAGCCTTCACGTCTTCAAAATTAATTCAAATTTCAATTTATTAAATATATTTTTTAATATAATGCATAAATAAATTCGCATATAATATAAATAAAGTAATACACCCAACAGTCACATACATAGTTCTGACCCCACACTAAGATACAAGTCTTGTGTCGTGGGTATCAGAAACTACGAGAGACTTTTCGGTCTCACATACACCCAGACCCGAAACAAATATTTGTGGATCACACAAACTTTTGTCTCTGTTGTAGATTGTAATTAAGCATGACTAGGACATCACTAATGTACAGGTACATCCCTAATGGATAGACATTAAGATGGTGGATCAATAAAGTAATCCCGAACGTACCCTGTGTTTAACTATCATTTAACTCGGACATAAATAAACATTATACAATATATAACATGGCGCTTTAGACAGGATAAGTCAAAATATATGGTGGAAAAGTTGCAAAATAACAAGAAGAAGAAAAATATAAAAACGTGTGCCCACCAAGATGCCACAGGTCGAAGGTGTATACGGATTAAAAACCCCAAAACCATTGGTGAACCTAACGGCAGAATCATATAAAAGGTGGAAGCAACAGTTTGAAATATATAGAATTGCGTCAGGTGCAAATGGTAACACAGGGCAAGTACAAGTCGCATTATTATTACATTGCATGGGTGAAGAATGTATTGAAATATACAACACATTTGAGTTGTCTAGCGAACAACAAAATAATTATAGTGAGGTGATAGCCTGTTTTGACAAACACTTCATCCCAGCAAGTAATGAAAGTATTAGTACACACTTGTTTAATAAAAGGGATCAGCATCCAGAAGAATCTGTTGATCAGTATGTAACAGAACTAAGAAGGTTAAGTTCAGAATGCAATTTTGGAGAACTGAAAGAGAGAATGTTAAGAGATAGAATAGTCGCAGGAATATATGATAGCCGATTGAAGGAGAGATTATTAAGAGAACAAGACTTGACATTCCAAAAAGCAGTAGCAATATGCAAGGCAGCAGAAACAGCAAGAGAACAATTAAAGAAAATGGAAAATAAACAAGAAATACAGAAGATACAGTACAGGAAAAAAGAAGAAAATATATATGATAAGAAGGATGATAAATACAGAACAAAGAAAAAAGTATACACAAAACCAACAGAAAATAGAAGCAACTACATAGCTCAAGAAAAAAGGATAGTAGCATGTACAAGATGTGGTTATAATCATAAGTTCTCGAATTGTCCCGCTTTTGGCAAGAAATGTTTGAAATGTGGAAAACTAGGACATTTTGCTATCAGGTGTGGAAAGAAAAGTGTAATTAAGAGTGTGAGTGAGCAAGAAGATGACTTGATGGAGAAAAAAGAGCAGTGGTCTATAAGCATGGGTCAAGTAAAGTTGAATAAAATTAGAAGTAGAGAAGATGGTTGGTATGAATCTGTCAAATTTAAAGACTGTAATGGTAAAATAATACAATTTAAGTTAGATAGTGGTGCAGACTGTAATGTAATGTCACATAATTGTTGTAAAGAAATATTGAAAGTACAGGAATATTACCCGTCCTCAAAATTAAGTAACTATAATAATACATGTTTGGAAACATTAGGTAAAATATATTGTGAATGTGAAATTGTAGGAAAAAATTGTGATCTTGAATTTCATATAACAAAGGGTGACTATGAACCAGTGTTAGGTTTTCCAACAATCAAAAAGTTGAATTTACTTCAAGAAACTAGATCTAAAGTAGAATCTATACAAGGCAAGTTAATTAAACATTGTTTATTAAGAGAGTATGCAGATGTTTTTAAGGGAATTGGTAAAATCAAAGGATATGAATATAAAATTAAATTAAAATATGATGCAGTAGGAAAAATAGAACCTTGTAGGCAAGTTCCATTTAAATTAAAAGACAAATTAAAGATTGAGTTAGATAGCATGGAGAATAAAGGTATTATAAGCAAAGTAAATACAGCTACAGAGTATGTAAATTCATTAGTTATGACATTAAAACCAGATGGATCAATTAGGGTTTGTTTAGATCCACAACATTTAAATAATCAGATTTTGCGAGAACAATATCCATTGCCTAGATTAGATGAGATAACAAGTAAATTAAAGGGCTCTAGATATTATAGTACTCTTGATGCTACTACAGCATTTTGGCAAGTTTGTTTAGCTGAAGAATCAAAGGAACTCACTACATTTAACACACCACATGGTAGGTATATGTTCAACCGATTACCTTATGGTTTGAATTCAAGTCCAGAGATCTTTCATAAATTGTTCAAAGAAATATTTTCTGAAATTGAAGGAGTAGAAATTTACATTGATGATTTGTTAATACATCATGAGACAATTGAAGGTCATGATAAAATATTAAAAAAGGTATTAGAAAAAGCTAGAGAATATAATATTAAGTTCAATGAGAATAAAAGTCAGATACAAGTTGAGCAAGTTAAGTACTTAGGTCATATTTTATCAAAGAAAGGAATTGAAGTGGACCCAGATAGGACAGAAACTATTATAAAAATGAAAGAACCTACTTCAAAGACTGAACTTATGAGATTTTTAGGTATGACTAATTATGTATCTAGATTTATTGAAAATTATTCTGAGATTACAGGAGTTCTCAGACAGCTTACTAAAAGAGATGTTCCTTTCATATGGAGTCAGACGCAACAAGAATCATATGATAAATTAAAGAAAGTTTTATGTCAACCACCAGTTTTAGCATATTTTGATGTTGATAAACCTATAGTACTCAGTGTTGATGCTTCAAAAGATGGTTTAGGAGCAGTAATATTTCAAAATGATAAGCCTATAGCTTATGGTTCCAGAGCATTATCAGAGACAGAAAAGATGTATAGTCAAATAGAAAAAGAAAGTTTGGCAATTTTGTTTGGATGTAAGAAATTTAATCAATATTTGTATGGACAGAAGTTTATTGTTGAGTCAGATCATAAACCATTAGTTTCAATATTTGCAAAGTCATTGAATAAATGTCCAGCCAGACTACAAAGAATAAAAATAGCATTACAACCTTATAGTTTTACAGTAACTTATAAACCTGGTAAAGAATTAGTTGTAGCAGACCATTTAAGTAGATCATATTTAAATGATACACAGGAAGCATGTGATAAAGATATAGAAGCTCATGTTGCAATGATTATGAGTAGTTTTAAAGTTACAGATAGTAAGTTAAAAATTATTGTTGATGAGACTTCTAAAGATGAGGAATTGCAAACATTGTTAAAATACATTAGAGAGGGTTGGCCTGAAAATAAAAACCAAGTAGATTCAATAGTTAAGCAATATTACAGTTATAGAGAGGAAATTAATTATTGTAAAGGATTGATATTAAAAGGATGTCAAATAATAATACCAAAAAGTTTAAGGTCTGATATGTTAAGTAGAATACATTATGCTCATTTAGGAATAAGTAAATGCAAACAATTGGCAAGAAGGTCTGTGTATTGGCCTACAATGAATAAAGAAATAGAAGATAAGATAAATAATTGTGATACATGTAAGAGATATCAAAATGCTAATAGAAATGAACCTATGATTTGTAAAGAAGTTCCAACAGAGGCATGGCAAATAGTAGCTTGTGACATATTTTTTATTGGAGGAAATCCTTATTTGCTAGTAGTAGACACATATAGTAAATTTGTAGAGATAAAAAAGTTATTTAATAGGTTAGCTCAAACTGTAATTAAATACTTAAAAGGAATATGGGCTAGATATGGAGTGCCAGAAATAGTATATTCAGATGCAGGTACTCAATTCAGTGGATTTGAATTTAAAAACTTTAGTTCAGAATGGTGTTTCAATCACAAAATTATAAGCCCTAGACACCATCAAGGAAATGGTTTAGCAGAAAGGCATATTCAAACAGTAAAAAGAATTTTGAAGAAATTAATAGATGAAAATAAAGATATTTATAAAGGTTTGTTAACTTATAGAAATACCCCTGTTTCTGAAGCAGGTCAGACACCAGCTGAGTTAATGTTTAATAGAAAAGTAAGGAATATGATGCCTGATATTTCAAAGTTTAAGAAAAATAGTAATTACAAACATGAATTGTGTAAAAAACAGAAAATGCAGGAAAAATACTATAATAAAAAGACTAGGAAATTACCTATGTTCAGTAAAGATAAAGTAGTAAAAATAAAAGAAGAAGGTAGCTCAGGACCACATAAAAGTGGAATAGTAGTAGGATATGGACAAGGTCCAAGGTCTTATAATGTTAAAACAGAAGAAGGAGGAATAATTGTAAGAAATAGAAAGAGTTTAATTCCAAATGGTAAATACACTAGAAATAGGTTAGAGGTAGAAAATGATTATAATTTTGATTTGGAGAGTTGTGATAGGGATACAACAAATAATGAAAACATTGTAATGAATGAAAATAGGAATATTGGAATTAGACCGAAACGGATTATTAGAAAGCCAGCATATTTGGCAGACTATGTAACAGATTAATAGTGAATAGACAAACAGTGTATTGAATATAACATAATCTTTAACCCATTTGTAAAGAAGGGAGATGTTGTAGATTGTAATTAAGCATGACTAGGACATCACTAATGTACAGGTACATCCCTAATGGATAGACATTAAGATGGTGGATCAATAAAGTAATCCCGAACGTACCCTGTGTTTAACTATCATTTAACTCGGACATAAATAAACATTATACAATATATAACAGTCTCGGTGCGGGGATCGAACCCGCGGCCTCTCGTTTCGCAAGCTGGTGTCTAGCCAATTGCGCCACGGGGCTGTCGACGATAATAAATCGACATAAGGTGTAATTTCATTTCGAATAAAAATAGTATTGATTTTGCTTATAATAAATTACACTCCGTTGCACAAAGCTTATCGTTCTTTGTTGTTTGAGGTCAGTAGCAAAGAGGTACAGCTGGTACTTAAAATGGGGTAGGAAGCATGATAAATATTAAGATTTCTTGTTGCAAATATTCTTAAACGCCTTTCAACACAATGTGCAATTGACTATTACCAAATTTCTGCACGAGTAGACTTATTAATTTATTATCATAGCTGTCAAATGTCTTGTATAACACCTAGATCAACATAACCTCAAAATATATTACAATTCAATGAAAATCCAAAAACAAAAATAAGACATGACCGGCAGACTTATAATTCGGTCATTATATTCAAATTTGACACAAAAAATACCTTTAAATAATAACACGATATGTAAACACAGGTTATATGTAAGTGTATTTCAAGTAAATTTTTCTACCAAACCCAAAAGTGAAATTGTTGAGAAGAAACACTGTAATATAGGCACTATTGGGCACGTAGATCATGGCAAGACTACACTGACTGCTGCTATAACAAAGGTATTGGCAAATGATGGTCTTGCACAGTTTGTATCATACGATGAGATTGACAAGGCGCCGGAGGAAAAAGCTAGAGGTAGGTTCTTCCATTAATCTTTTTTTTATAAAAAGGAAACAATCTATAGAGCCATAATAATAAAATAATAGATACGAACTGCAACTGTAAATTAAGGGTTATTGGATATCATTTAGAAATCATTGAAATTGTACTTTTTATAAACAATGTTTCAAAGTATGTATTTTGGGGCTAATAAATAAGAAAAATAATACTGTATATCCTATCACTGGACATATAAGTTATCAACTGATGTACATAAATATATACTATTTACAGGTATAACAATAAATGCAGCGCATGTTGGCTACTCTACAAAGCTCCGTACATATGCACACACTGATTGCCCTGGTCATGCAGATTATGTACGGAATATGATATCAGGAGCCTCACAAATGGATGCTGCTGTTTTAGGTAAGAATAATCCATTATTAAATCTGCAAATAGAATATAATATAATATATGTACAGAAAAAGCAGTCTTAATAGAAGTATACATAATAATACATACAGTGAGAATTGGTAGTCTGGAAAGGATATGAAGTCTTACAGAAAGCTATTGTAAGTACATAACTGCTTAAATATTTCTCAGACAACCTTCAAGTACCAGTAAGTAGTTAACCTTTAAGTAGAGAAGGCCTTGAAGCTTAGGCACGCTGCTGAGAACCTTGGCGGTCGCTGGTTAAAATCCCAGGCACACACATCTAACTTGTTTTATTTATGTATGTATTCACAATGAATTATCACTTACTTTATTGGTGAAGGAAAATATTGTGATGAAACCTGCACACCTAAAAATTCTTAGGAATTTCTTAGTATGTAGTCTGCCAACCCACACTAGGCCAATGTAGCAGAACAAGGACTAAACCCTCTCAATGGTAGAGGAGGCCCATGCCCAGCAGTGGGACGTATATGGGCTTATGATGATGAACCTTCAATTTCCTTCCTAACCACCCTGTGAAATTAGTATATAGTTTAGTAATCTGAGACATATAATCATGTAACCCACAAATATTTGTATTAAACCTAAGTGTTTTTTAAACTAAAAGCTTTATCATAGATTATGATACCCATGATGCAAGACTTGTATATATGTGGTTGGAAATAAATATCATCATCATCATCAGCCCAATATGTCCCACTGCTGGGCACGGGCCTCTTCTACAACTGAGAGGGTTTAGGCCTTAGTTCACCACGCTGGCCTAGTGCGGGTTGGCGGACTATACACCTAAGAAATTCCTAAGAACTTTTAGGTGTGCAGGTTATATCACGATGTTTTCCTTCACCGTTAAAGCAAGTGATAATTCATTGTGAATACACACATAACTTCGAAAAGTCAGAGGTGCGTGCCTGGGGTTTGAACCTGCGACCGCCGAAATTCTCGACCGCGCGCCTAAACCTCGAGGCCATCACTGCTTAAATAAATATGACACTTTGTTATTTATTAATTCCTGATGAGAATGGGTATATTTCTTCACCCACATTCGGTTATACTAGATTTTATGAGTTTCTAAAACTAATATCTTCACTGGTGATTAATTTTGGTGCTGTTTTGTTTCAGTTGTAGCAGCAAATGATGGACCTATGCCTCAAACAAGGGAACATCTGTTGTTGGCCAAGCAAGTTGGAATACAATATATTCTGGTGTTTATAAACAAAGCAGATTTAGTAGATGAAGAGGTAAATTTAATCATTAATTTTTGTTTTTATTTTGGAGGCTACACTTGTATTTCTAGTATTGCCTTAGCTACAATTGAATGTGTTTTAAGATCTAGCTTCTGTAAGAATAGCAAGTCCACATCCATCAAGTGTTCAATTAGTTTTTTTAATTGATATTTCACTGTGACAATAGATTTTGGTCATTAAAAATTAAACAACTTTCTCTATTAGTTTCCTCAAAGACCCTTTTAACACACAATAATTTCAGCAATATTTCTATATGGATTTATTTATATAATTCCAGTTGACAGAATTAGTTGAAATAGAAATGCGAGAATTACTATCAGATTTTGGTTATGATGGCAATACAGCACCTGTCATTTGTGGTTCAGCATTAAAAGCTCTGAATGGAGATGAGACGGAATATGGTATGTTGCACTATTTTTATTTTTATTGCATTTATGGCCAATATGGCATAGATATGCCCTGTACAATCAGAAGTTGGGCGATACAATCTGGTAAAGTGTTATTGGATTTGCCATTAGGAAATCCTTAGTAGCAGCACACAGCCCAAAAACATGCCTGTAAATGTTTTACCCATTTCATCATCATCATCATCATCAGCCTGTATAAATCCCACTGTTGTGCACGGGTTTCCTTTACAACTGAGAGGGTTAAGGCCTTAGTCTACTACGCTGGCCTAGGTTACCTCTTTATTGTTATTAAAACTAACCTCTACATATATCTTTGATGTATTTTCCAGGTGCACCGTCAATAAGGAAACTTCTGGACACAATGGATAGTTATATCCCTCCCATCGTCAGGGATATCACCTCCCCCTTCCTAATGCCCATAGACAACGCATTCACAGTGCCCGGCAGAGGAACAGTAGTTGTAGGCACAATCAAACGTGGAGTAATGAAGAGAAATGACGAAGCAGACTTGCTTGGTTTCGGATATAACATCAAAACTACGCTTTCGGATATACAAATATTTAAGAAAAGTGTTTCGGAGGTAACTTTGTTTTTGTTGTGGACATTTGTGACATGAACATGAATGGAGTGATTATGATTTTATTTTTATTTTGGTATGGACCTGGCCTGAGTATCTAAACTTAAAAGTCTAAACTGACCTAAGAATCGTCTGCAATTTCCTTGTGGAAGGAAACAGGCAAAATGTAATGCCAATGTTGTACTTTAAATTGATTTTTTAATTTGTTGTTTTCATTGCAAAATTATTTAAATTGTAAATCGAACAATACAACTTCTGGAAGTTGTATGAATCTATTTTCTATACTCTACGAGAATTGTCAGATCTATTGAAGTGGATGAATAATTAGCAGTAAAAAATGACTCAAATCATAGCGATTCCTTAGTCCAATGCAGAAATTTTTCTTTTGGGACTCCTGTTGACTGCTCCATTTATTATTGCTTAATTTTCTAATTTATGTAGTTTCCTTCATGGCATATTCTATTATTTTTGTTTAAAATTTTTATCATTTGTCGTGTGATCGTCGTAGAATGAACAGGTGACAGACAATCGTCCCCATACAAAATACTGTCTATTTCCCTTCTAATCTTATTCCCTGTTCTGTAAGCTACTCCATTAGGATGCCGGCATGAATTTTCTTATCAGAAATTTCCTTATCACAGGCTCTAGCAGGCGACAACGTGGGCGTACTCCTTCGCGGGATGAAGATTAAATCCGTCGAGACAGGAATGTTGCTATGCGCGACGAAAAGTCTAGAAATGAGCAACCATTACAAAGCGAAGATATATTTCCTCACTCGCGGCGAGGGTGGGCGGAAGAAGCCCATATTCTCCAAGTACGCACAGCAAATGTATAGTGGAACTTGGAATATCGCTTGCAGGATTGATTTAGGTGAGTGAAAAATGCATTCAACAGTCATGCACAGTTCAAGTCGTGATGGCCTCGAGTTTTAGGCGCGCGGTCGAGATACCCCATTCACACACCTCTGACTTTTCCAAGTTATGTTTGTATACACAATGAATTATCACGTACTTTAATAGTGAAGGAAAACATCGTGAGAAAACCTGCACATCTAAAAGTTTCTTAGGTGTGTAGTCCGCCAACCCGCACTAGGCCAGCGTGGTGGACTAAGGCCTAACCTCTCTCAGCTGTAGAGGCCCGTACCCAGCAGAGGGACGTATATGAGCTGATGATGATGATGACTCGCCATCAGGTACGGTGTTGTACCCTTGTCTTTATAAAAAGATCTATACACGCCTTTCATATTTAACTTTATGGTCACACCAAATAGTTCTAGAAAAATTGACGCCTAACTAAAAAAATGTAACATTCCTAATTTGTCATTCACAGATCCATCCCAGCACATGATGATGCCAGGCGACCACGGAGAAGTCTATTTAACTTTATTAGAAGACATGGTGATGACCTTAGGCCAGCCGTTCACTATGAGGGAAAATAATGTCACTGTGGCAACAGGAATTGTGACAGAAACCCTTCAGTCTATAGAAGTGCCTAAGGGGAAGCTGGGGAAAGTTGTCATGAAATATGACCAATGAATATGTAGATATTGTTGAATAAATGTTAAATTATTATATAGTTTTGCTTTGCGTTACTTGTGCATGACAATACTGTACCTGGTAATTATAACGCTGATGTCCAAATAAAGTACACATGCCACTCGACGCAATAATGCAGGCCTTTTGTATTGCTTCGTCATACTACGTCTAAAGATTAGACTCTAAACGATCTAAATTTACTAGGTAAAGGGACCATCTTGATAGCAAAGTATTAAAGTTGATAATCGGATTAAATCGGATACACGGATTTTCTCTGCGCACACATAACTTACCATCAGGTCCGAATAAAGTTTTTCAACTTTATTGTGCTAATAAAAAAAAGTTTACTTGTAAAAGTATTCGAAATCGAAATCGGACCTCTAATAACAAATTACTATACAGTATAAATTAACCATCAGGTAGATATTTAAAACACTTTAACCTCATATCCAAATACTGCAAAATAATAACCTGGGATTGAAAAAATAAAACATCACAAAACACTTTATTTCATTATATATTTTTTATCAGAAGGTAATTAATACAGTGCCAAAACATTAACAAAACCATTAGTAAGAAAAAAAGACCGAATCTAGCATTATCTACTTAGTATCCAGACAAACGATAACCTATTTGAAAGGACAACATACACATATATATTTCACAACATTTCAACGATACGGCTTACACACAATAGGTTTAGGACCAGGCGACTTGAGCTAAATGGTATAGGATCACGATGAAGCACTAGAAAATTCTATTGTACTTCACTATAACACGAAAATATGGATTTTTTTGGTACTGAACGCTACCCAAAACGCCTGGCTACCTATTAGTTACTGCATTAACTATATTTTGTGAACTATACCGTAACACCGACACGCCTAATGGATAAAGATTTTATTTAGCTAAATTTGATTATTTGCGGGTAGTTACGCGCTACACTTTGGTACAAATGTGGCGAATTTAAATATGGAATCACTTTCTTAATAACGCTTAATAATTACTCTTCCATAATATTCTAGACAAAGCGTTATCAAAAACAAAACAAAGATTTTAATTTGTACTAAAGTCCTCATCAGGAACTATTTTATTATTACTTTTAAAAAAATCTCGACTTTTCTCAACAACCTTTTAGGGTACGAATCGACTTACTAATCGAATAAAAAAGCTGATAAAAATATTTTAGTTTATATGGCAGTATAAAGAAATGAATAATTTAAGTGCACTATTTAATAGGTTATTTCTTAGCAAATAAGTCAGTCAAGCTTAGAAATTAATTATATTAGAAAGTATTTAGTATTTTGTACGTTGGATTTGATTTAAAATCAGAGTTGCCATGTTAAAAAATATCAACTAAATAGTACAGTTTTTGCACATAACTACCCGCATTATAATACTGCATAAGAACAGACATCACTAACAGTGACCACGCTGTGCCATCCAACAATAAACACTCACTGTATTTTGTGTTTTTGATTCTTTCGTGATAAATTTCATTTATGCGACTTTTGTAAGAATATTCTCGAATGTTTTATGGAAATGAATCCAAAAATATTGAACATAATATAGAAATTCTTGTAACATATCTAAAAAAATGAAAATTAATAAAAAAAACATATTACAATAGGCGAATATTAGTGAGTGAATGAAAATTCACTTCACAAAATGGGGCATGGTTTTAAATAATTCATCAAAATAAACTAACAAAAATCGCTTACTTTCCATCATTTCAGACTAACTGTGAAAGAATCAACAACACATCAAATTGCAGTGAACAATATACCTGCTCATTATATCAGTCTGCTGTCATGCCGCGTAATCTAACGAACATTTAGAATATAAAGACACATTGATCTAACACGAAGGGAGTGACGTTACGTCAAAATACCAATATAAACCTCTCCATTGGGAGAATGGGCAGTGTGGAATTTAAAAAAAAAAAAATTGCAAAAGTCATACAAACTCAACCTCATAAATGGGGTTGAATTATGTCAACACAGAATAGTTTTCGTTTTAAAGCGACGTCTTAAAAATAATCACTGGATATAAAAACATTCTACTGATATGCGTTGGGTTGTCAACAAATAACGACTACATTCGTTTCCGTTTACAAAACAGTGAATAATTTAGCAATATATGATATTTATATAGTTTTGTAGACGAAAACAAATCAACGGAAGTTTATGTATTCCACAATCGCCCAATCTCCTATTTATTAAAAATGCTATATGTACCGTCAGCATGTGAAGTGAGCTACACTTAAAATTACATTATTCCTTGGTCCAATGCATCTAAGTTGGCATCTTATCAAATACTATTTTAGCATCGTAACAAACTTTTTGAATATCTTTTTTGTGTTGTACCTGCGTATTTAGTTCGATAACGCACGTCTATCACGGAGTCCATACACAGAAGGAACTACCATTCCGCAGTTTAGAATCTAAATTTATTCAGGATTTTAGTGATAAGGGGCCGTTCAAGTTATATGTAAGCATTTCATAATTTCCCGATTTCAACACCCCCCCCCCCCCCCATGTCAGCAAAAGTAAGCAAATATTGTACTCCCCCCACATATGCTTACGTAAGTATTAATATACATATTTTGTAGTATTTTTTTTATTCAAGAAATAGGGACTAAATTTTGTAGAAAGTCCGAAAAAGAAAACTAAGCGACTACTGACTTTTTTGCTATTTTTGGGCTTTCATATCATTATCTTGTACATTTAAGAAAAAAGTAATATCTAAATATATGAATTGAGTTTGTTATAATTTAAAGTATATTTTGGACGAGGTATTTGGACAGTTATTGTAATAACACTAATCTAACTAACAAGTGGAACAAAATACTAGATTATTGGACAATTTGAATTAAACACTACGTGGACAATAGAGTTAGTTCTCACTAATCCAACACGGTGCAATCTTTAACCTGTGTATTTACGTAAAATTTATTAAGTTATTAAGCAAATATTCTGGCAATTACTTTAAGTAAATTAAAGTCACAATTTTTTAACGAAAATTCAAAATGAATAAAGTTCATATGTACTAACCAAAAATATATGGTTTCGAAACACTGATTTTTTTGGCCAATTATCCTTTTTTTGTAGAAAAAAAACCATTAAGACGTGCGCTATCAAATCAGTACATTTAATTTTAGCATACCACGATATACCAATACACCACGGAGTTAAGTTATTTAATAAGCTCATAAAATTCGATATTCACCACAGACAGTAATAATTTGTATTAAGTATCTTAAAAACATCTATTTTTTCCATTCATTTTTAATATTTTTTTATTAAATTTACACGGACAGATCCAAAGTTCATACGATGAGATAAGGACTAGCGATCAATATTCTATATGTTATTACAATAATTCAATACGTGGTTTTTGCGCCTACAAGCGTATCTAATTAACAAAAACAAAACAAGAAATAACATAAAAAAATGAATGCTGGCTTACTGCGTTTTGTTTGAGACGAACTGTGATTGTGTTACTAACCATAAAATATATTATGTTAAATACAAAGAGGAATCAAATGTTTAAAAACCTTTTACTGCTACGCATAAAGTTAATTTGTATAATATCCCACAGTTTACAGCTTTTATTCATTGGATTCCCTAATCATTTTAAATATCCAATTGAATTGTACAAAAACTAGTTTCTCGCACACTATGAGTCTCGTATGTTATCATACTTGTAACAGGTTAAAAAAAAGTGTTTTTCCTCTCAGTACGTCTCAAACCTAACACATTTATATTGGCAGTGCGAAGTATACGAGAAAATGCTGCATATAAACCATCGCGACGAAGCTACGGCAAGCGTAATCAGTGACGGCGCTCTGTTGTAGCGCTTTCACTTGTTAAAATTAGCGCTTAAAGCGCACGCATTAGTATCAGGCATTCGCTACGTACGATGTCCGTCGAGATTTGTAGATATTCTCAATTCCTAATAGACATAGCATCTGTATTTATTCGTTGAGAATTTTTAACAATCTTAGTTTAAATATATACTAAATGCTGATATTATTTTAGAAAACAGTCGGAGTATAAACCTTGTGTGGTTGATAGTTTGACGGGAAATATATAAACAGACTAAAACACAAACATTGCTAAGATACACTAAGTTCTGTATGGTTCAAAATATCAACCGTACACTAGAGCTGGTATTACGCATTTTATTTGCTACACAATTAACAGATGGCGTTGATGTCAACGAATAAAATCAAAATACCCACAAATCTTGACGACGCACACATTTAAATTCATTTATGTTAATAAATACATAACGTATACATCAAAAACGGAAACGTTATCTAATATAATTATTTCAACGGATCAAATGTAGTGAGATTTCATTTTTGTATTAATTTACTAGTTGACTCACAAAAAGCTGCTTTGTTTGGGTGCCGATTGAGTACCTACGGTTCAACAATGTTTGCCATTGACACTGTTTTACACTAGTTGAATATCAAAAAAGAGAGCGAAAAGGTCAATGAATCAAGTTAACATTTATATCAATATTCATTTGTATTGAATTTAAAATCCTTGTTAGTTTAATCGTGTTAAGTCCTCAGTGTAAAACCTTCGTATACAGAAAAAATCATTCCTTAAAAATAAAGAAAAGAATAAGTCAACCGGCACATACCATCCCAATACATTCTCCGTGTTACGCTTAAAGATACAAATTAACAAGTATAAACATATAATTGGTACATTGCAGCACCACAATTAAAAACTAATTACACAATGTTTTGTCGTGTTTTTTTTTTCTCTTTTTTTTCACTAAAAACAAATCCAGACTGCGCGTACCTCCCCTCCAAGAGGGCAGGTGTTGTGTGACAAACGAAAAAAATATACGATCAGAGTTTTAATACTTCTGTACTTACACCGGAACAACTACAATGTAAAAAATAATATACCAACACTTACAGACTATTAAATATTTTTAGAAATTCTCACTTACATTTAAGAGGAACTGGCAAAATAAATCCTGTATTACCATTTCATACATTTTTATCCATCGTACATGGTTTAAACCAGATTTTGGTCCTCGCGTGTACAAAACAATAATAATTAAACACAAACAACGTGATGCCATTCCTTTTCTTAATGGACAGAAACGCTCACTGTACGTTATTTGACGAGTAGCAAAAATATTAGTTCACTATGCACACTAAACAATGGCTCAAAATATATTAAAATCCGCTATAATATCGTATAGAAAACACCGCTGTTGCGGCAACAATTCTCTGAAGCGATGTTAAAACTTAAATCTATTAGAGTAAGTTTAAAAAACATGGTGGCAGACCGCACGGACGCCATTTAGCGAGCCGAATTTGTATCACATAGGCTAACAGGACTAACCACCTTTATTGTCCACTCATACTACCAATACTATACGCGACTAACGTAAAATGATAACTCCGCGGCCTCAACGGCGGTACACAAAGTATAAAAATGTGTTTTATTTTTTAGTATTTTTTTTATTAAAAATTTAAGAGTATTTTGTGCAACTGCATAACAACGATTAATACGTCCACCGCACTAATGGAAAAAAGGGGCACAACGATTATGCTAGATACAAATTTCATCTAAACGAGGATTCATTAAACCATGCACAGTAATTATTTAAAAACGTTATACTATATAGATTCGTTCTATAAGCTTTAGGGCCGTATCCACCTAACCTAACCTCAAACTAGTGGCAAACGCTCCCACCCACTCTCCTCTAAACATCTAGCATCTTTTTAAAAGAGATAAAAAAATTCAACTACATTACACATCTTGCAGGAATATCTATCTAACAGTGAGTTGTCGTCTACCACGTCGATACTTTTTTTTTTCTTTTTCTTTTTTTGTAAATATTTTCATCCGTAAATTATTATCAAATTCGATAAAGCTCTAATATTGATCCACATTCACAAAAATCAATGTATCCCGATGATTCGAGACTGAAGCGACTGTGTACAGGAACATCGTATAACGCGTAGCGCGGCACGAGTGACCGCTAAAGACAACAAAATGTGGAATCGAGTATGAACCCTTTCACGCGTTAGAATATGGCCGTGGTTTTAAATACAATTCCTTACACCAATATTACACCTAACACTAGCAGAGGACGAAAGCTGCATTCATTTAAAACTAACAAGCATCGAATATTAAAAAAAAGCGTGTTTAACACTGAGTTTCATGGTCCTTATATCCATTTTCTCTCCTTACATTAAAATTAACACCACGACCATGAACAAATCCCTATTTCAGCGTTGAATTATATTTTTTTTGCTGTGAACAATCAGGTACTGTTACAATCAAAAGTAATAACCGCATACCATAAATCGCTTATGCCTGTCTACGCCTATTTTATGACACATTGTCAAAAATACTACATCCAACGCGCGAAAGGGCGAAAAAAGTAAATAAATAAAAGAACCATATATCCAGTCTTGCGAATAACCACCATCTATTCTAAAAACAACATCCTAGCCGAGTTACCTAGCGTAGTGTGTTATACATTTTGTACGTTCAGGATTTTGTAGAGCAAACACTGTGACGTATCGCCTTACAGGCGTCAACTGCGGAGGTCCTAACAAATCTCATTTATCTAAACATTGACTAAAGAACAAAGAAAAAAAAAGGAAATAAACAAAAATGTAACAACCGCTATACAATATACGACCATGCACATTTCCTAACTACAAAATTCTAGCGTTCGTAAATTCTCTTAGGTAAATATTTGACTTCATTGGTGATTTACTGAGTGAACCTTTTTGATACATTAATTTCATTTGAAAATTATCCCATTATACCAGTCTTGTGCATGATAAGTCAGCCGTTGTGTCAGTAATTAAATAAAATCTATGACACAATCAACTAACGTAAAAAAAAAAACAAAGTCTCAAATACAAACTACCCACATTTCTTTTTTAAATATTAATCTGCAATTATTTTCTTAAAAAACCCAAATATCTCCGCAAAGAAGACTTCATTACCCCATCAAATAGTGATATACAATTCACTAAGAAAATCACCACTAGAGAATGCACTATCCATATCAAAGACTCACCACACCTCGCATACTAGCACCTCAATGTATACTTAAACGTGAAGATAGCGATTCATATGTGATCAAAAGGACGTACCATATATCGTGCTAAGGTATATGTATTCGCTTAATATATACCCCATAAGCGTCCACTATATAAATTAAGTACAGTATTTTGGTATTATAGAAAAAACATCTTCATAAGGACTAAGGGACTTTACAATTAGGTTATCACACAATAATTCTTATAGATATGCTGTATGTAAGCGTTGGTCGAGAAGTTCAGAATTTCATATATTTAAAACTTAAATTATTAAATGTTAGAAAAACAAGCGTGGAGGTTTTATTTCAGTTTTTTTAGAGGGTAGAAATGCGTTAGGGAAGCTTATGCTAGGTGAAAAATTCCGAATTTGGACGGAAGGAACGATATTGAGCTAAAACAATAACTTTAGGCTTCGTTGGCTAGCAATTAGGGGCATTGCCTTCATTTGTATAATTATATTGAAAAAATTACTCAAAATAATTTAAACTTAAATGTAATACACGAATGGTCGTTTTTAATAACACAACTTACTGTTAGAAACATAAGTTATTCCATTTTATTTTGATATGCGGCAAAAAACGAATCAATCTTTGATTGTTTAATAAATGTTGTGTATTTTTTTTTTGTAATATCGACTCCAATCTAATAATAATATTTGAAGTATATAAAAAGACAATGCCTCCAAATTTTGCTAAAAAAAACTCGAGAGAAGCGTTCAGTGGCACTTTTAAGAATGTCCCTTATCATAATTAACACTATTAGCAAAATTAAATCCAAAATGAAACCAACTCATAGCCAATGCGCACTATATAAATAATATTTTCTCTAATAAATACTTTTTAAAATAAATTCATCTCTCATATTATCTATGTAAATAAATGTATGGCTGCACTGAATATGATTTTGGAGTAAAATTTGCTACTTTATACATTTGTAACATGACCTTTGTGGTGCAATATGCTGGCAACACTAATATTATTTCAGATGTATGTAACTTTGTTACTTTTAAGTGAAAATCACTCTACATACCCTTATTTATTAAAGGGATACTTCAAACAATAAATTTCTTAGACTTTTTAAGTCCTTAGGATTCAGTTTTTGTCTACTATCTATTCGCAGCTGCATGCATTCATAAAATTGCTTTTGGCCATGTATAACAATCAACAAATTATTCAGTACAGCCTACTTTGTGACGTCTAACAAATCAGCTCTATGAAATTGATCTATAATTTCCCTAACCGTGCAAACTTAAAAGTACCGTATCAATTGCGCGTTGTCAAATTTAAATAAATATATTTGTTCTCCTAATTACAATGCAAATCAATTACCGAGACATTTGATTTTGAGGTAAACAGTTTCTGTCGTATGGCAACATTGGAAAAGAGTATAAAACAATTTTGCAGTATCAAAACGTTGCGACTGGCCAAACTTGGGGAATTTAGGGGTTTATATTTTATCAATGTCTAAAATCGAGAATCTTGAGTACTCTTATCAACAATAAACTACTGTTTATTGTATTAACGAGTACTCGAATTTATAAATAAAGATTTATTGAATTTAGTAGCAAAATTGCAGTCATTTTATATATGTACACCTAACCACCCATTTAAATTGCGTGTAGATGAATAGATTTTGTGGTCTCACAAAGCCCTTGCGAAAAAAAAAATTTCTTCTGGGCTGGGATAAATGTAGACAAATACATACTTTTTATTGAATATAAAATTTGCATAGGGATTTTATAGAAAATAATTTCAGCTGTAGACACAAAAATACATTAGAATATATAGTATTATATGACATAACTACTATATGGTCAATTTTTCTATTAAAAGTTTGATAAAATCCCTTTAAATATCCCCAACGATTTGACCAGTCACATATCCAAGATACAGCAAATAGGTCACCATTGAAAAAAAAAGTACATGAAAAAATAAAATAAACACTAATTATATCAATAAAACAAAAATCTAAACTTCATATGTTGCGCTTATAACATACTTTGAACAAGAATAAAAACTCTGAACTATACCTACAATAAAAGCTAAGTGCGTTACATATTCATTGTACTAATATATCTTTTTCAACATCAATATGGAAGCGTTTTGCTAATTCTTTGGGGTTGGTGTCAATTTATATAATTCATTAAACATTTTATATGTTCATACAAATAATTAACTAACAATCAAATATAAAATTGGGGTACCTCATAACAAAAATGGTTGTTTTAATAAATGGGTACCAAAGTTGTTTTTTATCTTTCAAATATATTTCACTTACGAACAGTATTTTCAAATATTTTCATTCATCATCATCAGCCCAAATACGTCCCACTGCTGGGCACGGGCCTCCTCTACAACTGAGAGGGTTTAGGCCTTAGTCCACCACGCTGGCATAGTGTGGGTTGACAGACTACACACTTCAGAAATTCCTAAGAACTTTTAGGTGTGCAGGTTTTATCCCGATGTTTTCCTTCACCGTTATAGCAAGTGATATATAATTCATTGTGAATACACACATAACTTCGAAAAGTCAGAGATGTGTGCCTGGGGTGTTTGAACCTGCGACCGCCGAAATTCTCGACCGCGCGCCTAAACCTCGAGGCCATCACTGCATTTCATAAACAAGGTAAAATATTTCCATCACCCCATCTTACATACTGCTATAATATTGGTAAAATTTTATAAATCCTAGTTTTCAAGGTTAGTCCGCCAACCCGCACTAGGCCAGCGTGGTGGACTATAAGGCCTAAACCCTCTCAATGGTAGAGGAGGCCCGTGCCCAGCAGTGGGACGTATATGGGCTGATGATGATGATGAAGGTTAGGGATGCCATAAAAACTCCATCTTAAGTTAAGCTATGGCAAGAAATTTGAAAACAAGACGTAAACTAAATATTTTTATGTTCGTAACAAATGTAAATAATTTTTATATTATAGCAACACCAACCCCCTAAATTGTATTTACTTATGGTGTGCAAGTTGATGATGACAACACATTAGAATACCATTATTTTCATATTTGAAAATTATTTTTCAAACACTTTTTCGTCTGTCCTGTTTTTTTTCTCACACTAACGTGTGATCGTCATTTTTAATTGCAATATTTATACTAGTTTTTATTTCTTTTTATTTTTTTATATATAATCCATGAAACTCAATTAGATTATATATTGAAACCCTGCGTATGTGATAAATTACTAAAATAATTGAAAAAAAAAACCAATGAAATCATTGAATGGTCAAATGTCTTTTTTTTTACAAAAAAAAAAAAAAACTATATTATTACTCACACACCACAAGCGAACACCGCCTAAGTCAACAACATTAGAGAAAAAAATGCCATTTTGAATGTCACGTGAAAACAAACAAACATCAACAATTTTTTACACAACATGCATGCAGTATATATGCATGTATCTATATATTTTTAATTAGCATGCATGGAATCTATGATATCGAAAAAGGCACTACAATTTAACCAATACTAAATAAATAATTAGATTTGTTAAATTATTTATATGTCGCGAGGAGCGGTTTCAGTGAAGATTTCCTACCCCTTATAGTGTAAAAATCAAATCTTTATATACATACATAAATTTATTTTTATTTGGAATTTATTACTTGTATCGTAAAGGTAAATTCATTTGTCAAAAAACGATAAATACCGCTGTAAAGTCATGTACAAAGAAACACACCTTCAGAAAAAAATAAGACAAATCTTGCAAGCAATAAGTGTTTCTTACAACTAATAGTCAGCTTTAGGAAGATGCATCAACTTTTGATGGCAATTCATTTTTCGTGCAATTAATATACGGCAAATCACTTCATTTCATAAGATCATTTCATATTTCATCGATGATTTTACTAAATCACATGTCAAACCTACAAAATAACTTCACGGAAACCGGTCGCACGACTGTGTGATATAATTTAAGCGAACGAGGTGAAAAAATATAAAGGATAAAATCACAACAAAATAAAAACTAAAACACCATCTTAAAACTAATAAACGAATATGGAAGATGTCGAATTAAACCTATATATATTTTGGTTGATTCCCGTCATTATGTTTAATAACGACAGATTTGTGCACTGTTTATTATGTATGCGAGCAACATAGCACGTATCCAGCATCACATCTTACAGATGTGAGCGGCGTAGTACGCGTTTAGCATCTACGTCACGGATGTAGGCAGCGTAGCACGCTTTTGTAAACCGTTTAGATGCTTTCGTAGCACGCAGTACGCGATTTGCATCCACAGTGCTACGACGTAGTACGCAACACGCATCCCAAATAGCTGATACCAGTACGTAGTACGCGATGCGCATCTCGACTATTGTATGTATGCAAATAATGACTTAAATAAAAATTAACCGATTGGCCGTAGAAAAGTCAATTCATTTTGGCTATAATCCTAAGTACATTTGGCTTCGCCATACATTTATAAGCGGATAGAGAACACGAGTGCATTGTAACGCTATCGTTACATAACTACCAACATCATCATATGTCATCATTAATATAACGCGAGAATTGACGAAATAATATATCCACACCGAGCCACCAATGAACAATATACCAAATAAATTAAACACCGGAA
This sequence comes from Hemaris fuciformis, assembly GCA_907164795.1. Taxonomy (NCBI): domain Eukaryota; kingdom Metazoa; phylum Arthropoda; class Insecta; order Lepidoptera; family Sphingidae; genus Hemaris; species Hemaris fuciformis. The sequence goes on from OU015454.1 coordinate 8,286,355, forward strand.
CACTTATACGCTAAAGTTTATAACTTCATTTTTTTTTCATTGAACTAATATCTCCTCCTCTCACACGTCTTGTTATTCGCACGAAATTTGATATATAATAAAATAGTGTCAACTAGAGTTCTAACTATACGTAGAAACATCACATTTTTAATTAAGGTTCATCAAATATTTTCCCTGGTCCGGTGTGAGCGAAGTGCAATACAACACTCAGCCAACATTTTCTCATGCATTGACTAGATAAGGGATAATTACGGGGACACCACTACAAGTGTTAAAATCCGAATAGAAATTCTACCACATACTACCATTTGTACCATATTTCTACGTCCACATCGAGAGTAAAAAATATTTATTTAATTTACATTTACACACGGATATAGCGATATTTTTTAAAAATTAATTCGCTCACACCAGACATTAAAAAAACATTCTTCTTTTGGCAAGTGTCATCCACATACTAGCCAATTAACGATTAATACTTATACCGAGCCAAGCACGATTACGCAAAAAGTGTAGGGATAACGGCGATATCTACACTCTACACACATATAGAATGATTATATATTATTTTTTTATTTCTCATATATTAATATGTGGTCTCTAATATACCTGTTTTAGTCTTGATATTACGCACACTTATCGTTTTGGCTGTACACACGGTGAATATTCTTGGACATTATTAAATAATCTTTAATACTTTCTGCCGACCCCAATACAGGAGTGAAGTTATGTATGTATTAAATAAGAAAAGCAGTATGCACATCAATTTTCCTATATTGGTGGGATTGGAATCATAGTGCATAGACTTTTTTCTTGCAACAGAGATAAAAAAGGCCTTTTCAAAGACAATATTTTGGAGTGCAACTTGCATATAAGAATATTTTGGGAAAGTAAAAAAATATGAAAAAAAAAAAACTATTTAATGCAACTGAAAACTGATTGTACCAATACTTCACTGTGTGTACATTTAAATAAATGCATTTGTAAATACCAAACGGTGCATAATATTATTAACGATTAATATACTTTTATGTTGTTCTTGATATGGTAATCTTTGAAATTGCATTATCTCGTGCAACTTTACAACGTATATGAACATTTTGAACGGCTTCAAGCCACACTTTGGCTTTTTAGATCATTTTATTACGTATAACATACCAATACAATTCAATATTATAGGCTTGTCACATTCAAGGCCCCTTAAATTGTTAGATATTTGGAATTTTCAAATAAAGGGCTACTCCCCACAAAACTTTGTCAACCCAACACCGTGGTATGGGCAATGGTCCAATTTTCCTATATAGGTGGGATGGGATTAGTCCATAGTCAAATCCTACCTTCTCTCGCATCGGAGACAATAGTATTATTTCTTGTTCATGAGGTTTTAGTACCTTACTTTTACAATATTAGACAAGTTTTGGGCTAAAATCGAGGCCTCTTGCTAAATAAGGTTTATCATTGAAGTACAGCTGCCTTAATAAAGAACATATTGACTAAATCAATATCAGACAATAATATGAGAGCATTGCAGTATATAAAATTTATGGATCTGTTTAATCAAATAAAAACTACACTCAATAGTCAAATACAGAGGAATTATACTTATCAGGTCAAACCAGCTTGTTTTCAATCCCACAATAAATAGATAAAAAATATTTTTTTGCACCTACAAATATTTGTCTCGAAAATATAAGGTATTCGTCTTAACGCTACAAAGGCAAAACGAATATTTATATCACATTAAATAAGTTGTGCAATATTAAGAAACATTTATAAATATAAAACTTTTGCAATTAAAACATAACAGAATGAGACAAATATTTGTCTGGGTAACAAATACTTGAATCCCACAATAACTTACTTTCTGATTGCAGCCACAAATTTTACCGTGGGATTGCGAAATTCTGTGACTATTCGTTTTTTTTTAATAATTACTTTATTCTTTACATGAAATCATTACTAATTGTAGTTTTATAAATTATTATTTTAATATTTTTGATTTCATAACTCCTGCAATGCCCTCATATTATTATATTTTTGACAATCATCATCACGAACTAATTAATAGGTCCGGTTGCGAGATAATGGTACGGATGTCTGGTATGCATAAATCTGCTGTCGTACCTCTGATTCTTCTGGTAGAAGTCGTTTCTTCCTTGATTCACTTTCCTGTACTGAGTGCGACGGTTCTTGTCCTTGTTGTCTGTCTGTTTGTTTTGGGGTTTGTTCGCCACCTCTGCCTTTGTTTCTGGTTTCGCCTCTGTTGTTGTCGGTTTCTCCTGGAGATGAGATTGCAAAGATTATTTAATTGGAAGTTCGTATTTTAATAGACATTCTGTATTTTGAATATTGAGGAAAACTGTGTTTTATGCAACAAAAATTTATAGTCACTTTATTATGCTACAAAAATCACAATACAAAAAAGCAACTTTTATACAAGTCAACAGTCAACAGCTATGATCCAAGATTAATATTTTTTTGCAATAAATAAGTTGAGGTCTGTATACTATACAATGTCACTAAAAGACAAAGTTAGAAGCTCTGACTACTGCCCCTAATCTCTCATATTTGAACCCCACCAACCACCCACTTCTATGGTCATATAGCATACCTCTTTAACGTCACTGGTGGTGGGTTTGGAGTTATTCTGGGCAGGCGTGCTGGTGTTCGGACTCTCTAGCGCCGGCTTTACCGTCTGCGGAGATTGACCCTTGGGTTTAACGGTTTCATTCTGTAATTTATATATTTAACCCATTACTTCCCAAGCATCGAAAACATTGGATTTTTTGATGAAATGTATAAATTAAGTTCTTAGCAATATGAGAAAAAAAAATTTTTTTGTTATTTTTTCGCGATATATGAAGTCGAATCATAATGTTCTTCCTGAGTCGACAAAAATTATCAATTTGATAAAAATACATACATTAAAATCACCTTAACATTTTTTACAGCGAAAATTATTAATAATTATTTTATTAGAAATATAGTGTAAAATTACGAATTTCATCAGAAACAATAAAAATAAGAGCCCTAACAACTAAAAAAAATTGAATATATGCAGTGTACCAAAAATAGGGCAGTGGGGAAAAATGGGTTAATTATTAAAAATACAACACAAGCTTGCAGTATACACAATAGCGCTTATGTCTATAAATTATACACTTTACATAAAACAAAAATTACCAAAAATAAATTATACACTTTACACAAAACAAAAATTACTAAAATAAAATTGGAAATAATTAATAATTTGCATTATATCATCAAATACGTTTTGTACCCCAACGATAATGTGTAAATTGTACGTAGGTACTTGAGGGGTAAACGCACATAGTGATGTTAAGTGAATAAGCCAGATCCCACAATTGAAAGATGGTTTATTTTGCTAAACAACTGAACCTACATTTTTGAGATTAATTTGAAGACCTCGTTTTTTGAATCTTACCCGATCTAGATTTGAATTAGAATCTAATTCTAATTGATAAAAAAGGCCTTTTCAATAAAATAAAAAACTTAATAACTGACAGACCAGTGCATTATAATAAAGAGTTAATCAAACTGAAAAAAATATATCTAAACATGAGAATAAATTTACTGACGAGAAAATTAATGTCACTTTTCTGAGAGCATGGGGTGCTTTGTGTGACATTTCACTAGTTTTATGAGATAGTTTAAAAATACATAAAGCATACATACATACATAACCTCACGCTTGTATTCCTCGAAGCTTTAGGCAGAGGTGCATTTCTGCACCCACATTTCACCAGTATGTATCAGTCCCACGTAATAGGGGGCGAGCCTATTGCCGTTTTTCAGCTACAATTCCAGACTCCGTGCTGCTACTGAGAATTTCCTAATGGAAAAACCCAATAACACTTTGCCCGACCCGGGAATCGAACCCAGGACCTCTAGATAGCAAGGCAGATAATTGAGCTGCGAGACCACGAGGCAGTAAATACAGGTAAAATTAATAAAAGCGTATTAAAAACTCACGCTACTCTGCTGGACGGTAGTGGTGGTGGTGGTGGTAGCGCCGTCCCGCGGGTGCGTGGCGAGCGCCACGGTGAGCGTGAGGTCGGCCCACATGGCGGCGCGCGCGCGCCGGGCGCACGAGCACAGGTGCCGCACCGCCTCCGCCAGCTGCACTGTGTCACAATCACTTTTGGTACCATTCATCGATTCATCATCATCTCCTTGCCCTGTTCTCAACAGCCCCGTGGCGCAGTTGGCTAGACACCAGCTTGCGAAACGAGAGGCCGCGGGTTCGATCCCCGCACCGAGACAAATGTTTGTGTGACCCACAAATATTTGTTTCGGGTCTGGGTGTATGTGAGACTGAAAAGTCTCTCGTAGTTTCTGATACCCACGACACAACACTTGTATCTTAGTGTGGGATCAGAACTATGTATGTGACTGTTGGGTGTATTTATTTATTTATTTATTTCATTTGGGGTCGGCGCAGTATGTTTTATCCTTCCACTTATATCATTACACCCTATCAGCCGTCATGTTTTCATTCACCCCTTTTTCTTTCATATCTTCACTTCAGTCACGCACTCCATCCGACTTTTCTTTGGCATTCCTCTGCTTACCCATCCATCAACTTTCATATTCCTCACCTTTTTACCTGCGTATGATTCATCCCTCCTCATAACATGCCCATACCACGAAAGACGGTTTCCTTTCAGTTTTTCTATTACCTATCACTTTTCTATCGATTAATCGATTCATATGATAAATAAATACACCCAACAGTCACATACATAGTCCTGGCCCCACACTAAGATCAAGTCTTGTGTCGTGAGTAAACTAACCAGCTTGTGAAACTAGAGGCCGCGGGTTCGATCCCCATACCGAGGCAAATGTTTGTGTGTTCTAAAAATATGGGTGTTTTTGGGACCGAAAGTCTCTCGTAGTTTCTGATACCCACGACACAAGAATCGTATGTAGTGTAGGGGTTAGAACTTAGAACTATGTATGGACTCTTGGGTGCATATTATATTATTAAATGTATAGTTACAGTCGTGCTTGGCCTGTTTGTGTCCGCGCGTGTCTCGTGACGCCATCTCGCGGCGCCTGGCCGCTTGAACTGCGCACACGGCCGTGCGCCATGTTATCATGGCGTTCTCCACCTCCAGGTGTGGCGCAACGCACGAACCTCTGCAAACAAAATTGCGATGACTCAATGCGCCAAATGACACTTAATATATGTACACTTGATAGTGGATCATGGCAAATTAGGTTCCCTTAGATTCGGTGAGCTTCAGTGCTCAGCGTCAATGCTGTGCGTGCCGCTGTTGATACTGGAGCACAGGAGTTACAGTGGCGGGTGTGTGGTGGGATAGGGACAATATTACACTCGATGGTGTTGGAAGTCCAGTAGGCACATATAGGAGGAATAATCACAATTATGTTATAACAAAGCGTGAAGTTATAGCGGCTATGTTCAATGTCGATACAAAATATTATTTTTTTGATAAGCATACCAAATTTCGAGTTAATCCGACGTTTTAAAGGGGTTAAAATCATGTTCAAAGTTTCAAAGTTAATACTCACGCGTCAACCGTCTGCTTGAGATCCTCCCGCCAGGTAGCAGGTTCGAAGGTGGCGGGGTCGAGGCCGGGTTCCTTGTCACTGGACACGTTCTCCTGGCCGCGCTTCAGCACCGTGATCTTGCCGTCTTCCGGCTTGCTGGGCTTCTTGTTGGCCACGCACACGCTCGCGCGCAATGTTTCCATTTTACCCATCAGTGTTATTACCTGGAATAAATTTATTTTTACCTTTGAAATACGGTAAATATACACATGAAATTTGGACAAAAAAGGGAGGTTGCCATGTTGTTAAGTAAACAGGGAATGTAAACAAGGTCGTCAGAGCATTTTAGCTCGTTGTTCATCTCAAAGCGAAAAAACCCAGAGTTAAAGGCAGGGGCCAGTACCTTGGTGTGTTCCCGCAGCATGTCGATGGTGAGTCTGTCGACGCGCGTGGGGCAGGGGCAGGGGCACAGTACCTTGGTGTGTTCCCGCAGCATGTCGATGGTGAGTCTGTCGACGCGCGTGGGGCAGGGGCAGGGGCACAGTACCTTGGTGTGTTCCCGCAGCATGTCGATGGTGAGTCTGTCGACGCGCGTGGGGCAGGGGCAGGGGCACAGTACCTTGGTGTGTTCCCGCAGCATGTCGATGGTGAGTCTGTCGACGCGCGTGGGGCAGGGGCAGGGGCACAGTACCTTGGTGTGTTCCCGCAGCATGTCGATGGTGAGTCTGTCGACGCGCGTGGGGCAGGGGCAGGGGCACAGTACCTTGGTGTGTTCCCGCAGCATGTCGATGGTGAGTCTGTCGACGCGCGTGGGGCAGGGGCAGGGGCACAGTACCTTGGTGTGTTCCCGCAGCATGTCGATGGTGAGTCTGTCGACGCGCGTGGGGCAGGGGCAGGGGCACAGTACCTTGGTGTGTTCCCGCAGCATGTCGATGGTGAGTCTGTCGACGCGCGTGGGGCAGGGGCAGGGGCACAGTACCTTGGTGTGTTCCCGCAGCATGTCGATGGTGAGTCTGTCGACGCGCGTGGGGCAGGGGCAGGGGCACAGTACCTTGGTGTGTTCCCGCAGCATGTCGATGGTGAGTCTGTCGACGCGCGTGGGGCAGGGCGGCAGACGCGGCACGGGGATGGAGTTGGAGGATGAGACGGCTCGGCCGGGGTACGCGAGCGCCAGTCGGGCTTCGGTCCGCTTGCGCTCGCGCTCCAACTGCCGCCACTGCTCGTAGCACGCCTCCAGCCGCGCGTGCAGGAGGCTCGCCGCCGGTGTGGGGGTTCTATGGAAGATTGCAGTTACATTTAACAGACACGTTATTATCTCTTAGGTGTTAACATTAGTGGCAACATTTAACTCTAAAGTTAAAGTAAGTGTTTGTTTAAAATTGTGTCAAGTACAAAAAGTGCTCCGTCCCTGCAGATGGGCCAGTGTAAAACTTTATGTTTCTAGGATAAAAGCATACCTTTCCAGACTGGACCGTAAAATTATCCAATCCCAAACAGCCGTTTCGGGGTGATCGAAAAACAAACATATGTACATCCAAACTCCAAACTTATATCAAAAGGAGAAGTTACAACAATTTTCACTCACTTCGCTGTCCTCAAGGCGTAGTACGACGTCAGAACAGGCAGATCAACTGTAGGTGATTGTGCAACTTGCGGTTGTGCTTGCTGGTTCTGATTGGGACCTAACAACGCGCCCAGGCCTGCAAAAAAAATTACAATTAGTTGTTGAGTTAATTTTTTATTTTTTCTTTGATTTCTTAGGTGTGTAGTCTGCCAACCCGCACTAGGCCAGCGTGGTGGACTAAGGCCTATACCCTCTCGGTTGTAAGGAAGGCCCGTGCCCAGCAGCAGGACGTATATGGGCTGATGATGTTGAATCCTTATCACAAAAATTACGCCTATGCTGTGCCAAGTATCTGCTCCTTTATTTGTAAGAGTGCAATCTCCCATTTGGCGCTTACTTGGGGCGATAATGGGGAGATAAAAAGTTGCATCGCAATTTGCGGCCTTTTTTAAAATTTCGATTGTCAAGTGCGCACTGCCCCATAAATGGTCAGAGGCGAAAGGAATTTCCCACCCATTCTCGCTTCGCCATAAATCAGAGAAGCTATAAATCATCTTAAAATTCAGCGATCTCTAACTATTATGCCCCATTGAAGTGACATATACAAAAAACAGTTTTTATATACAAAATACTGGTAATGTCACTCACCGATGCCGAAGCTCTTCTCGTGCATGAACGAAACATCGACATTCAACTGATTGGGCGGCGGTCGATTCCTCATCAGCAAGCTCATCTGCCTGGCCAACTCATGGTTTTGGCGCATCAACGCGACTTGCTGCATATTATCCCTAGCCACGTTATCATAATTAGCCCTTTCATTCATACCGTTCGGTTGGTAACCGTCGCGCGGAACCATTTGATTCATATCACGTCTCTGCATAAACTCGTTCTGATTGAACCCGTTAGGTTTGTAATTCGTATTATTTGACGACGGCGTCGGCGGACTAGGGAAATCATAATTCTGACCGATTGGGCTCCTTTCGTTCTGCATCTGCATCATCTCGTAGAAGTTGTCGAAATTTTTGTTCGGCGGGAAGTTGCGATTGAAAAACTTCCCTTGCTCTTCAGCCATTTTATTGAAGTCGTTTTGGTAATGCCCGTTCAAATCCAATGGCATCTTGAAATCTATGCCGTTGATCATGCTGTCTTCTCTATTCCTTTCGAGTGAAATGTTCAATTGACTCAGATAAGCAAGTATTTCGGCGGGATCTTGACTTTGATCCTTGTAATTATTGGCGAATCTCTGATTGTTGAAATCGTAGTTCCCGTTGAAATTCATGTCCAAGTTGAGGCTGTTCGGTCGCGTGTAATTGTTCAAGTTGTACATGTTTGTCTCTGGCAAAGAGTTTCTTTGGTTCGGTTCGAAGTAATTGTAGAATTTCTCGTCGAATTTGTTTGGATTCGTGAACTGAGCGCCACCAATCTCCTGGGCGGCTAGCCGAAGTAAGTTCAATTGTTCTGGAGTGACTGTATCTGTGGCATCAGTCACAAGATCTATTCCTAGTAAAGCGGTGACGTCATTGTCTGGATAATTGACGAATCCATTCGTGTTGGCAAAGCCGTTTGGCATGCTAAAATTGTTGAAGCCATTCTGGTCGTTTTGTGTAAAATTGTACGAGTTGGTCTGGTAGCTATTGTATGACGGTGGTATGTATGAGGTGTTCCCTGTATCGTTTTTTGGGTATGTGCTCTGTATTGAGCTTATAGCTTTTTCCGGTGGTTGTATAGAGCTGCAATTAATTTAATAGAAATTAATATAAAATATTCCTGTTCTTGACTATTTTTTAAGCTATTCATTTTAAAAAATCCCATATAATTAACGATCAACTAAAGAAATATAACCATGTCATAAAACTCACCCGCACCCTTCTGTGGGTCCATTCTCATCGAGTATCTTCGTAATAAGATCTCGTACGATCGAGTTTTCTTCCATAATGCGTTCCGACTGGAAATAAGTAAAACATAAATCCATTTGCTTTCTTCCAAGTATTTTTAGTTCAAGGAGTAAAAGTTAAATATTAAAAACTCTATATGGTTAATCTAAAACACAAGTGCTTGAAGGAATGATACAAGACTAGAAAATAATTGCCGGACGATTTTATCTAGAAGGAAATGTGAGAAATATTTTGTCAGCGTAACATACATATGTCTCAACAAATGGAGATAAAATCTTCAATCAAAAAGTTCAATCTTTTTGGGAAAACGAAATACGTCCCATTAAAAAAATAGAGAATATACTTCAATCGTAAAATCTATACAATGAACAATAGTTTTGTGAGTTAGGCCTGAACTTTCTTTACTCAATTTAACTATTGACATAGTTCTTGAGGGATTACTAATTTTTTAAATCATGGTTTACAAATCTTTATTGACGTGAGCAAAGATGAAGGAAAAGTTAATGTACGTAAAATATTTTCTCACGATTAACTGTTACATGTTTTTTTTGGCAGTCTTGTATCTTTTCTGGCCTATTATAATGGGTGGCTAAAATAGTCATAACAAAGTTTTCGTTTGTACGAGGCGAAGGTGCGCCTCCGCTATTTAGACTTTTTTTCGAGCTAATGTCTATGTGACAAGGAGGTACAAGTAAATATTATTGATTATGATGAAGGAGATAAGTAATGAGTATGAAAGTTGAGGGTTGGATAAGCAGAAAAAAGTCCAAGAACAGATGGATGGAGTGCTTAAGGGAAGATATCAAAGAAAAAGAGGTGAATGAAGACATGACACCTGATGGAGATGTTTGGAAGGTTAAAACATACTGTGCCGACGCCGAATAGAATTGGGAACAGGGCAAGAGGTTAATGATGAAAGACAAAAGCAACAGAAAAACTAATCCAATTATTTCTATGAAAATTACAGTCTTCGTGACGTATTTGGTTAGACATCAGCCTCCGAAACGCGAGGCCGCAAGTTCGATCCCCGCAACGAAAATAATATTTCTGTTATTCAATATTTAGTTCGGGTCTAGAGTTAACGAGACCAAAAAGTTTTTGGTATCTTTTATTAACTTAGAAAATATAGAAGCGTGCCCCGAGGATGCTGTCTCGACAGACCCGCTAATCTTTTAGGCTATAACGATTTTTTATTTAAATATCCATTATAGTCATAAACAAAAATAACTGTGTACAATGACATCAATTATTTACAGTAATCCCCAATAATCTATGATGACATCAATTGACACATCACGGCTTTCTATAAAACTACAAAAGAAGACATGACGTATTGCAAGGAATTTTATGATGTGGTGAATGAATATTCACCAACATAACATAGAATTATGTTACACAAAATGATATAATAATAAATACACCCAACAGTCACATACATAGTTCTGACCCCACATTAAGATACGAGTCTTGTGTTGTGGGTATCAGAAATTACGAGAGACTTTTCGGTCTCACAAACACCCAGACTCGAAACAAATATTTGTGGATCACACAAACATTTGTCTCGGTGCGGGGATCGAACCTAAATAAATAATGTCTGGTAATATTTAATTATGTTCTTTTAGCTGATCAAAGTTAATAATATATTTAGTTAGTCGGATTAGCAACCTGAAGTGGTAATGGGCGGGGCATTTGGTGCGGAAGACCGATATCCGATGGGAAAGAAAGGTTCCTTGTTGTTGAAGTTACATACCGGCGGGGAAGTTAGAATTGTTAGACTTGTATTAACAAAATAGCCAACGAATTGATAAAGATCGCAGGACATCGCTGGGTGCACGCCGCTTACCACAACCTAAACCTGGTTTAGACAGGATTGGACTAAAGAAAATGACATAATACGTAAGGCCGACAAATCCAACAAGTGTGATTGACTGTGGGTGATACAAATTCTTTATGTTGAGGAAGATTTGAGTTCAGGCAATTCCGAAGTCATATTCAAGCTCTATTACTTATTATAATTGGTTCAACTGTTATTATGTCACACGTGATATCAAATCAGAAATTTAATATTTACAGAAATGTGCCCGAATACGATCGTCTTGTCCCCTATTACGTGGCAAAACACACTGCTCGCGATACGTGACTGTATAGAAATAAACTTTTGTCTACCCTTCGCCGGTACAGTGCTACATAACATAACTGCATGAATAAAAATATATCGAAAAGTAGTTGGATCCGGTGTACAAACTTCATAATTAATATTGATTCACAGTTACGCAGCTCCAAGGCCGCGCGGCGAGGTAAACACTACCCAAAACTATTGTCAGTTGTCAACAACTAGAACAATGTATCTGGAACGCAAATCGAATTGTTTTGCGTAATGACGGTTTGAAGGACACTGTCCAGTTATGAGTCTCTGCTCTTACTCCAAATATGTTGAGTCAATGTTACATTTTTTATTCATTCCACATATTATGATGACTATGGAACTACTGGTATTAGGTATAAGAAACAGGTTAGGTCATTCAACTGAACTATATTTTCTGTATTTAAGAATGACAGTCACACCTGATAATAAGAAGAGCTGTCTAACCATTTAATGTACTAAAAATGAATCATCTATTACTAATATAATTCCGAAATATACCCTAACAGAGTTTGTCTTAGAGCTTGCCTAAGCCATTAAAGATATTTTGATGAATATTGTTTGGGACATAAAAATAAAAATGGATAAGACTCAAATTGCATGCCACTATCTTCAAAGCTACTTGATGAATTTAAAATACGAAGCTATCATTACCATATTTTAATACTGAATAACTGAATGAAATATCCAGTTAATTCCAATGTGAAATATTCCGACAGTCCTTACAACTAATGTGGTGTAATGTGATGCTAACAAAGTAATTCATGACCATTTTATTTTATTTAAAACTTCATACACAAAACTGTATATAAAGAACTGACCATATCAATACTAAACCTATGAGATACTGTCAATTGAATTGTTTGGCCAAAAATATGTCCCATTGTTGTCCGACTTTGTATAAACTCTTGGTAACACTACATTCAGTAATTAGTTGAGTATTTCTGAACCATTTCCAACAAATAACTTGTTTCCAAACTGGTCAAGAACTAATTGATTGGCTCATATATTCACATGAATGTAAGAAATAAAATCACTGCTTTACGCATTATGTGGGTGTGTTGCAGTTCTGCCAAGTGCACTAATTAATGTAAAAAATAGTGTTCATAATCCAAATATAATAACTGCTTTCATATTATTCTTGAAGTGAAATTCATCTCAATATTATCATAGCATTAAACATTTGAATAAATTTATCAAAATGTAAATTTCATTGATATAGGTACTATTACTAATATATCTACATTTCACCAAATAGGTTAAAAGTCTCACTTTGGCATGCCAATTACTACTAGACAACAATAATACTGCCCCACATAAAAAAAAGCCGAAGCCCTTTCATTAGACACCACACACTTACACTGCAAGGCTTTAAAGACATTTTTAATATTACAAAAAAAACTGAATTTCATATCATTGATTTAAAATAAAAAGAAATCACAATCAACCACATGTGATGTAAGGGTATTATCACAAACCACAGGGAAATTTACCACCATTACTAGCCACAACAATAATGTGCTGATAATTGTGTAGTAAAAAGGGCTTTAACCATTCATGTTGCTTTCCACTTAGTAATAGGTTTAACCAATACTAATGTTTCATATATACATATTATATTATATATATATTCATATATACAGGGAAAATTCTTATAAGTATATCATTAAATTTTTTTCATTATAGAATAATGTAAATCATATGATAATTTATAGGGAAAGAAATATAGAATTTCATAGTCATTTCATTATTCATAGTCTTTGCATACCTAAGCTACACAAGCATGCTTCTATGTATGCATTTAATAAAAGTGGAGGAAACAAAATACAATACACAATTTAGCATGAATATTGGAGGCAGAAGTTATCTCCAAATGTTATTTCTAATATGATTCTTATAAGAGATGACATTTTAAAAATCAAGCTATTTATCATATACTTATAGACATGCTCTTAATTTATACAGATGGGATGATGATTTCCTTCTATTATTACACCAAATGTCCTATTAAACACTTAAATTAGTCATCCTTTTTTATCATAACATCCAATACACTAAAACTTATCTAAACTGAGTCAATATTATAATTTATATTTAAAAAATAAATACATACACAAATATGATTTAAATTAAAATCTGCCATTACATACACACCAGTTAATTTGTCCAGTTAATAATGTAACTCAGAATTATTAAAATTATTTGTGAGAAAAATTAAAACTTACTTTAGTTGATTCAGTTCATGCCCATTACTATGGGCAAATTGATGTACTAAGCTTACTAGCTTAGAAAATATCAACTGTATATGAAATATGTCATATAGGAGTTATCTATATATGGTTCTTTGTACTAAAAAACTATAAATATTCAATGGTTTTAGCATTCATGTAATTAAATGTTAAATTATGTCAAATTCTTTTTTTATGTGGTACATTTTTTACAGTTATGACAATATCCACAAAGTTTAAAACAAAACTATAAAAATACAGTTGACATACACGGCAACTGTTTAAAATACAATTACCAAATCAATACAATACGGTTATTTTTAGCCTTCTTACAGCCTTACACAAGACCTTTGACATATAGAATTTTTTATCTTCACTACTGCTTCAAGCATGAACTTTCATACCTTAGAGTGTCATACAAAATTATTAGGTTCCTCATTTTTATTATGTTTATTGTCCGAAAATATGGACATATGTTTCACTTTTATGTAAATATATAATGAAATGGGTACATAAGTATACTACAAAAGTACCTAGAATTCTTACATAGAATAATAATGGAGTACAAAAATAGATTGTAAATACCCTAGAGGAGGTGTGAGAAAAATTTGTCATTTTTTGTGAAGGGAACGACATAGTACAAGCCTGAAGGACATAGGAATTTTTTGACAGACAATTGTATAAGATTTTTCATAATTGATTCTTTATTCACTAAACATTCCTCGAGAAATCAAATGATAATATTGTAAATATATGTCAAACGCAGCGTAAACTGATATGTATATTAGTATAAACGTTTCTTACCTACTTTACTTTCAATCATACATTGTAAGCATATTGTTAACCCATCAATTCCAAACGCGTATTTGTTTGTGTGTCATCATGTGAACGTAAAAATAGTATATTTATGAATGTTACCTTGTTATTTTGTCCTCTAACGTGCAAACTACATAATTCTAAAAATATTATGTGCATTCTTTGATGTCATCGGACGTGAAACGAAATATATCATACACACTGACACTAAACCAATATTTTCACTCATATTACGTAAACAACGTTTGTAATGTCCACAAATGTCCATATAAAGCACTTTTCACGAGAATTAATCAACATATACACCCGGATTTCGGGTCAAATTGACAGTTCGACATTTACAACACCAAATGAATATTGCACTTTACTTTAGCACTTACCTGATCTGTATCATTTTCAACAGTTTTGTACGCATTACCTATGTGACATAAATCACTGAAGGCCATTTAAATTATAAATTTGTTCCTTGCCACGATACATACGAGCTTACTCCGGTGCTAAGCCATTTTTTCATTGACCTACATGTGTATAAAATTATACGTGCTTACTCGGAGCAGTGTTGCTGCCACCTCGGTATGTTTTCCATCACAGCAGATACGTAAATTACATATTTTTAACAAATAATATCTTTTAAAGTGTAACTTACATGAAACATTGTAAATTTTCAACTTATTATTTTATTTTTCTCACGAAAAGTATATTTTTTTACAAAATTCCCGCCTTTTCAATTTTCTTGTCACCTACTTATTATTACCAACCAGTAAGGTATTTATAATTAAAATATATAATAAATTAATTACTCATTATTCAATATCTCTTATAGATTTTTAGAAATTATAAGAATACCTTTATTATTGTAAATATACTTGAAAAATGTCTAAAGTAATATTTTAGATTTTGTTTTGGTAGAAATTCTTCCAGTTGTAGTAGAATTTTACAATGGATATTGTGGCAAGAGTGACAATCGCAAAGTGACATTTGGCACCACCTTTGACATTTAATGATTTAATCAATACCAAAAAATATTACAATTTTCAAGTAGTGAAAACAATAGATACCAATTTGAAAATAAATATATTTAAATGTATCACATCAAATATGTGGTTAGAATTTCAAAACATTTTGCAGAAAATATTTGTTGAAAGCTACTACTGCCATCTAGGCTGAATTGTAAGATTTTTTCAAGTTAAATAACATCGATAGATGGCACTTCCAGCAACTTGTCCGTTACATTGATTAAATTCCTACGTAAAAAGGTGCTGTTTCCATTCCCATAAGCGCATATTTCATTGATAAAAGTTACTTTTTAAATATATTTCACACATTGATAAAACAATACGTGAGAAAAATTACGTGAGAGTAATTCTTATTTATTTTTTGGGTGTATGAGGTAGCACATAAGTCAGCATGGTGGATCAAGGCCAAATACTTATAAGCCATGCGATTGAGTTTGCATAAAATTAAAAATACCCGCCGACGATAAAATGTAAACTGGTGATGGCTTCGAGGTTTGGGCGCGCGGTCGTGAATCTCGACGTACTTTTCGTATACAATATGGGTTGATGAAGGTAGAATCAAATTATAAAAAAAAACAATTTAGCCAAGCCATTGGCCAACTTTAAGAAAATTAATAAAAGATGTCCCTAGTTTAACTAACAATAAAAAAAAATCAATTTTTTAAATTACAATCATCAATAAACCAGATCTAATATCTAAATAATTGAGTATTTTGGGTGCGTAGATACACCTACATATATATTTGCAGTACATATTTCTTTCCATAATATATTTGAATAACGCCTTCGACTCAGTGGAATTCAATATAATATTTTCTGCACAAAGTCCTATTTTTGTAAACGGTTTACGGTACCTACTCTAATTAAGTTCTTTAAAAATCCGCTCTTCTTTTCCTCCAAATTCTTGCTGCCATTTTGGAGAATTATCGCTACAAATACTGCCTCGTGGTCTCGCGGTACAAGTATGTGCCGTGCGATCTAGAGGTCCTGGGTTCGATTCCCGGGTCGGGAAAGTGTTATTGGGTTTTTCTATTAGGAAATTCTCGGTAACAGCACGGAGTCTGGAAATGTGCCCGAAAAACGGCAATAGGCTCGCCACCTATTACGTGGGACTGATATACATACTTGGCGAAATGCGGGTGCAGAAATGCACCTCTGCCTACCCCTTCAGGGAACACAGGCGTGAGTTTATGTATGTATGTGTGTGTCAAATAATTTATACGCGTAAACCTTTTTATTGTTGTTTAAGACCTTAATTTTATTTATTCGTACATAAAATGTATACTTATTACAACACCACCTTTGCAATCCACGCTTATGACCTTTATAATTTTTACCACGCCGAACCCAGCACTCATCGATTCTCAGTCACCACAGCCACTGAAACTCTGGTGATTAATCACAGACATGAAGGCAGTCATCGAGGTGTGACCGAATCCTGTTACAGAGCTATGCAATTGAATTGTGCTCAAACAGAACACGCACGGCCCGCTAGGCCGCATGTAATATCCATTGAGGCCACTGGTCGAGCAAACGTATTAGAATTTGGCATTAATAATGGCTGAAATATGGATTACGTAGTTTATTAAGCTTCCAAACTCAGACTCAATTTCAAAATATTCGAATATTGAGAATATTTTGCCTTTTTCTTTTCTTTTGTGTTCGGAAACTAAGGTAGGTAATAGCTACGGTGATTACAAACCCATTGGCGTTAAAAAAATCCTGACAAAAAATAAAATAACGTTTTCCTAACAATCATAAATATGAAATGGATGTGGTTGTAAGGAAAACGTATTTTTTTTAAATTGTGGGATTCTTTTTAACGCCAATGGGTTTGTAATGACTGCAGCTATTATAACTTGCCTTAGTTTCCGAACACGGTCTGAATACACCCTGTATAGATCGCACGTAGGATACTTGTGCCGCGGGACAATTTCTCTTTATCGCTTATGAAGAGAGTAAAATACACATAAAATAAAGCTTTTAATAAATAAACTAACAATCGTGATTAAAAGCCAGTCGAACGCATTGCGATGTCAAAAGCAGAGTTTTACCCGTGTCGTGTATATTGGATAATGGTCGCCACAGGTGGCGCCCCCTGGAGGCGAGTGTCCGAAACATGATCATTCACCCCTCGGCGAGTTAATCATTTCTGAGACAAGCGTTTGTTGCAGATTAATCAATTAGTTTAATTTATTATTTTATCTGTATTCTTTTTTTTTAAGTTATACTTCTTTATGTGCGTTAACTATCCGTACGTATTATTTATTGACATCAATTAAAATATTATTATTTAATATACCTATGTAATTAATTTCTTAAACCAAATCATTTCTTTCTTAAACCAAATCATTTGAATAAATACATAAATAAATATAAATTAACCCAAAGCTCCAAGTGTAACTTAAACCATTATAAAAACATCAAATATATACAAATTGATATCTAATAAAATGTGCACAAAATAAATAAAATAAAAATAAAATGACGACCGATCGAGTAAATAATTCGAGCAAATAAATAATAAGAAGGCAATTTTTATTTGGCAGGTCATATAATATAATTATGTTATCCTTACTGGACCAAATACATGCCCACTGAGTTGGACTCGCTGGATCTACTCAGGTGTGGGTCGCGCCGCGTAAATTCCAGTAGTAAAGTGAGCCCGCTGAGTTTGTTTCGCCGGGTCTTCTCAGTCAGGGTCGCGTTTGGATCCGGTGGTACCATTAAAATAATACGTGACGTTTCGGAAATACACAAGGTCCATCTCGTTATTTACTTTAAAATAATAATAATAAGATATTATGTATTTCCTGATGAAAACTAAAAATAAATTATAAAAAAAACCGTAAATATTTTTGTACAAATTATATAAAATGAACCATAGTTAAATTATAATGTAATAATAAAAGATTTTTCTTTTCTGTATTGACTTGTCATAAGTGCTATTTGATTGCCTACGTGACTAAATAAAGCAATTTCATTTCATTTCATTTCATTTCATTTCAATTAATGTTAAATATTTATTATTGGTTATTTAATATTTTCAAAAATATGGATATATCTTTTAAAGAATTTTAAAGAAACATTTATGATAAAAATTAAAATCGAACATCAAATTAAAATATTAACCTTTAGTATTCATTTAATGACGCCAAAGAAGTATAACTTCTCACTTACGCGCGTACTTTTTTTTATTATTGAAGAGTGGAGACCACGGCTTGGCAAACGTAGTGTAGGACGCCCTCTGGCCAGGTGGGGTGACGATATTCGCAAGGTGGCTGGCAGCGGTTGGATGAGGAGAGCCGAAGATCCAGCCCAGTGACGTGCCATAGGAGAGGCCTATGTCCAGCAGTGGACGTGAAAAAGGCTGTTGATGATGATGATGAAAAAAAAAGATTTTTTTTGCTGCCTTCTCCTAGGATGGGCGTCCATGTATGTATGTATATTAGGTATGAACGTATATATATTTGTACGTATTTTGGTCACATTGAGAAAGTGTTTTTTCTCGTTACAGAATAGGTACTGTTGATTTATCATGATGGTAAGTAGAAAGCTGTTCAAATATAGTAGCATGGCGGGAAATTCCCGCGTATATCGCAAATATGTTATATAATATTTATTGCCTCGTTGTCTCGTGGCTCAAGTATGTGCCGTGCGATCTAGAGGTCCCCGGTTCGATTCCCGGGTCGGGCAAAGTGTTGTTGGGTTTTCCATTACGAAATTCTCAGCAAAATGGAATGTCTGGAAATGTGCCCGAAAAACGGCATTAGGCCCTATTAAGTACGTGGGACTGATACATACCTGGCGAAATGTGGTCCAGAAATGCTCTCCACCTTCTCCTTTTTGAGAACACAGACGTGAGGTTATATATGCGTTTTTTTATTACATAGCTTATAGAGTCCGACGCGAAAGTAGCCTCTAAAGGCAGTCAAACATATTTGTTTAGAACAATTTGTCAACCTCCGATGAAAAAGAATAAATAAAATAAATAAATAAATACACCCAACAGTCACGTACATAGTTCTGACCCCACACTAGGATACAAGTCCTGTGTCGTGGGTATCAGAGACTACGAGATACTTTTCGGTCTCATAAACACCCAGACCCGAAACAAATATTTGTGGATCACACAAACATTTGTCTCGGTGCGGGGATCGAACCCGCGGCCTCTCGTTTCGTAAGCTGGTGTCTAGCCAACTGCGCCAGGTATAAGGTAGGAGGGGTATTTTAATTTGGTTATGTGCCTATGTATATCTAAGTTTATCTTATTGGTACCTAATTCCTGAACAAATACACCGATTATAATACTTTTTTTTTAATTAAAATTTCGAATGAAAAAGATCGCCAGTTAAGTTTAGTTTATTAAGCTTCCAAACTCAGATTTAATTTCAAAGTATTCCAAAATTGATAATATTGTTACTTTAACATCGGAAGATTATAGGTCAGAAAGCCTAGAGTCACATTCGAATGCACCGATTTTATAATACTTTTTTTTTAAAGCCTGATTCAGGGTTGCAGTTTATACATACATACATAACCTCACGCCTGTATTTCCCGAAGGGGTAGGCAGAGGTGCATTTCTGCACCCACATTTCGCCAGGTATGTATCAGTCCCACGTAATAGGGGGCGAGCCTATTGCCGTTTTTCGGGCACAATTCCAGACTCCGTGCTGCTACTGAGAATTTCCTAATGGAAAAACCCAATAACACTTTGCCCGACCCGGGAATCGAACCCAGGACCTCTAGATCGCACGGCACATACTTGTACCGCGAGACCACGAGGCAGTAAAAAAATATATTTCCGAATAATTCGGATTTAATGTCACGCCGCTTATTATACTGTTTATTCAGCTGAACTGTTGCAAGTTACGCGAAATTCAATTTGCATGGTAGAAGTCATCTTTACGTGATTATTCCGCGGACTTGTGTAAAATCATCAATGTGTCAACCATACATACAGAGTGTATTTAGACCGTGATCGGAAACTAAGGCAGGTTATAGCCACGGTGATGAAAAACCTATTAGCGTCAAAAAAAACCGATAAAAAATAAAAAAAATTGACGTTTTCCTAACAATCATAGATATTAAATGGATGTGGTTGTAAGGAAAACGTATTTTTTTTCTTTCTTGTCGGGATTTTTATAATGTCACGGTATTTGTAATCACCGCAGCTATTTATCTGCCTTAGTTTCCGATCACGGTCTGAATACATCCTGTATACATAGATACATACGCACTCATGTCTGTGTCCCTCGGAAGGGTAGTCAAAGTCAAAGTCAAAATTATCTTTATTCAAATAGACTTTGATAAGCTCTTTTGAATCGTCAATTTTAAACGAAATTATTGCCGCTTCGAAACGTGTTCTGAAACGTTCCCTGAAAGAAACGGCTAGAAACTCCTTCAGCAACACAAAATGTATTTTTTTTAACAATAAATAAAAAATATAATTTCCCTTTTTATTATTTAAATTGAACCTCATATACATATGTATGTCATAACGAAAGAGGTAGGCACAGGTTCATTTCTACACCCACATTTTTACAATTGTGTTTTGTCCTACGTAATAGTAGGCGAGCCTATTAGCGTTCTTCTTGCATATTTCTAGACTCCGTGCTACTACGGATAATTTCCTAATGGAAAAACTCAATAAAACTGTGCTTTATCCGGAAATCGATCCGGGGACCTTAACAACACTTACTTGTGCCGCCAAACAAATAAACCAGTTTGAAGCGATTTGCATCCATATAAGATATCAATTAGGTCTCGTTTCGACCGAGAAAAAATTTAATAACAAAGGAGCTATTTTTCCCATCTATGTCCACACTAAAATCAAATAAATTAATAATAAAATAAATACACCCAACAGTCACATACATAGTTCTGACCCCACACTAGGATACAAGTCCTGTGTCGTGGGTATCAGAAACTACGAGAGACTTTTCCGTCTCACAAACACCCAGACCCGAAACAAATATTTGTGAGACCGAAAAGTCTCTCGTAGTTTCTGATACCCACGACACAAGACTTGTATCTTAGTGTGGGATCAGAACTATGTATGTGACTGTTGGGTGTATTTATTTATTTATTTGTCTCGGTGCGGGGATCGAACCCGCGGCCTCTCGTTCGCAAGCTGGTGTCTAGCCATCTGCGCCACGGGGCAATTGATAAAGTTTGTGGGTTTATAAGTAAAAAACATTTTTTTTTATAAATGACCTGACAACCTAGACCTGCAGTATAGTTAGGTTGTGCGATCGGAAGGTTCAGACTCAGGAGAAGTGTTATTTAGTCGCTCTTTTCGGAAATTCTCAGTAGCAGCACGGAGTCTAGGAAATGCTCAGCGAACGCCAATAGGTTCGCCTTTTATGAATTTCTTAACCATATCTTGCAATACGTTAATGTGAAAATACACGTTTGCTTACATAAGTGCGTGTGCATAATAAGATGATTCGACATTGTGTGATCTATATCAACATCAACATCAGCCCATATACGTCCAGTGGCGGTACTTCAATAGAAGCCCAAAAGCCCAGTTTGCCTTTTAAAATCCCGAATAATCATTTTTAAGCTTGAAATCTTAATTTAACAAAAGCAATTTGTTAAATATAGACCTCATAGTAAGAAAATATAAAATATACATTACACAATTAACGTTTTTGGGCTTCTATGGAAGTCCCGCCACTGTATACGTCCCACTGCTGGGCACGGGCCTCCTCTACAACTGAGAGGGTTTAGGTGGACTAAGGCCTAAACGCTGGCCTAGCGCGGGTTGGTGGACTACACACCTAAGCACTTTTAGGTGTGTAGGTTTCATCACGATGTTTTCCTTCACCGTTAAAGTACGTGATAATTCATTGTGAATACACACATAACTTCGAAAAGTCAGAGGTGTGTGCCTGGGGTTTGAACCCGCGACCGTCGAGATTCTCGACAGCGCGCCTAAACCTCGAGGCCATCACGACTTGGGTGTAGGTACATATTGCGGATATGTTATTTTATCATAACTTTTCTAATACACAAAATTGTATACTATAAAAACAACGATCTTATAAGAGCTATATAAAAAGCCTTTATATTATATATAACATGAAGAAATTATAGAATTTCTTCTAGAAATCAATCCGATATCAACTAATCTTTTATAACTATAGTTATTAATATTCAATTACGAATAGCCTGAAGGAAAAATCAATAGACGTAGGTAATAAAAACTCCATAGTAATTCAAACAACTTTGGCCAAAGACTAAAAAGACGAATGAACCGAACCGTCAGTACGTCGAAATGTAAAACAAAAGAAAAATTCAAATAAAGAATTGAATCGCAATCGAATCAAGAATCCGTCGGCCGTGAGACAGAGAGAGAGGGCGATACGTGATTTCACGCAGGCAAGAAAGAGACAGACGCAGCGTTAATCCTATTGGCTTATACCGGGCGACGTTTGCCACGATTGGTCCCCGTGCTTTATTGAACTGTCACTGTAGATAGCGGTTTAGGGGGCCAGCGGTAATTCGGGGGCAAAATGGGGAGAATGGGGAGTCGGGTGGGGAGATTGGGGAGCCGTTTCACGGAGCGGAGTTTGGCGATTGACTTGTGGGTAGTTTTCGGGGTTCCTTTGAAAGGATTTCGGGGTATAATAAGGGTTTCTTTTTCAATGCCTTTTCTTTATGTTGTTTTTATTTTCATTTTATGCCGTAATTTCACTAAACTGTTTTTGTTGGAATAGTGAGTTTTGAATGCTTGTTTGATGAAATTATTTTTATAGAATGCTTTTTAATATAATTACTAGATCTCTGACTAAAAAGTGGTTTTCTCATAAAATCTAGTTTACTGTATTAGTAGGTTTTATGATAGGTATTACACTTTCCGCTCTTTTTGTATAGCGTCATGCTTAACAACAGAAACGGTGTTGCAAAATCGTACCCAATTAAACCGTTTAAAGGATTTACGTAAAAAAGGCGTTCTAGAATCACCTGTATAAATCATCGTCATCATCAGCCCTTATTCGTCCCACTACTGTGCACGAGTCAGTACAATATATATTCATCTGTATGAATCCTATGTCGTATTAACTAGTATATTGACTAGTAAGAGACACTCGTTATTACTATGTCCATACATAACCTCACTCCTGTACTCTCCGAAGCGGTAGGCAGAGGTGCATTTCTGCACTCACATTTCGCCAGGTATGTATCAGTCCCACTTCCACGTCATATAGCTATATCATATTGTCGCTTTTCGGGCACATTTCCAGAGTCTGTGCTGCTACTGAGAATTTCTTAATGGAAGAATCCCTTTAGATCGCACGGCACATACTTGTGCGTCGAGATCACGAGGCAGTCATTGTTACTCTCCTCAATACTACATTACGTACACGACTTATCACATGTCAGCATTTTCTATGAAAACCTATGTTAGTACAGATGTGTACTTTTAATAATTAATATTGAATTACTCTCTGTCTGTATTGGCGCAGATGCATAATGATTGTTCTGCAAATAGTAACATGCAAGTTCGTAGATCAAAGATTAGGTTATTTATACCATACCCTCACGCTCGCATTCGTGATGGAGTAGGCAGGGCCATATAATATCTACACCTACGTTTCTATATTCTAAGCCAATGTGATACGAAGCAATTAACACTCGTTATAAAATGCTACTTTGCACGATTTACGAATAGAACCGGGGTCTACTGGATCGCATGCGCTCAAAAAACGCGGTAAAAATGGTAACAAACAAGGTGATTTGTGTTTTTTTAAGTTGCAATTTCATCCAATTGTGTTCACCTACAAATTTTACACTCTATCTCCAGTATTTAGAAATGTCAATTATTTCACTGCCTTGTGGTCTCGCGGTACAAGTATGTGCCGAGCGATCTAGAGGTCCTGGGTTCGATTCCCGGGTCGGGCAAAGTGTTATTGGGTTTTTCCATTAGGAAATTCTCAGTAGCAGCACGGAGTCTGGAATTGTGCCCGAAAAACGGCAATAGGCTCGCCCCCTGTTACGTGGGACTGATACATACCTACCTGGCGAAATGTGGGTGCAGAAATGCACCTCTGCCTACCCCTTCGGGGAATACAGGCGTGAGTTTATGTATGTATGTATGTAATTATTTTATTATACATTACTCTATTGCTGATATCTTAAAATCCTATGAAAATTAGGCAAAATCATTTTTTTGTCGTTTAATAGATACATCATTTTCAAATACAATTTTAACTGCACTCTTACCTAACAATATTCTTTAAGCAATAAATAATATTTATTTTATTCATTAACTGCTCATTCTATTTTCTCTGCCATGACATCTCTTTCTCATATTCCTTAACAGTTTATTTTCAGTAGCTATAACTAGATATAGTACGTTCATAAAATGCCTACTCGCATAATCTTTGACAGATAACGTTAGATCCCAACGCACGCTTATTGGTGGATATTTCCGCGGGAAACTGTTGACTTTTCCTCTCTGACGCGTAGATTCGCGGACGCCACGCCTCAAGCCGAATGCGAGTTGTCATTGGGCGACAATATTTCAATTTCTACTATATGTGTAAAATAAATATTTAAGATCCTGTACAGCTTATATAAAAAAACATAAAATAAATAATTGCTACCCAGCTTGCACTTATAATTGGGTCCAAAGGGAAATAAAAATTTCTGGGTTGTCAAAAAATATCTGATAAATTATCTGTCCGCATGATTGAACAACAAAAACAAACATCAGATTAAAGATAGTAAATACTGTTGCAATATGGTCTCTGGTAATGTAACCTAAGAACAATGTTACGTTCACAAGGGAATAAAACATACTACATACATACATAACCTCACGCCTGTTCCCCGAAGGGATAGGCAGAGGTGCATTTCTGCACCCACATTTCGCCAGGTATCAGTCCACGTCATAGGGGGCGAGCCTATTGCCGTTTTTCGGGCACAATTCCAGACTCCGTGCTGCTACTGAGAATTTCCTAAAGGAAAAACCCAATAACACTTTGCCCGACCCGGGAATCGAAACCAGGACCTCTAGATCGAACGGTACATACTGAACTGAACATATTGAGCTGACGAAATGCGGTATATAACGTCTGCTTACCCCTTCGAGAATGCAAATTTTAAAAATTACAGTTACACTACATACTTTAAACTTCCAAGTACAAGATTGCGCTACCTTTACAGTTGTGTATTTTAGATC
Source organism: Hemaris fuciformis (assembly GCA_907164795.1). Classification (NCBI taxonomy): domain Eukaryota; kingdom Metazoa; phylum Arthropoda; class Insecta; order Lepidoptera; family Sphingidae; genus Hemaris; species Hemaris fuciformis. The sequence goes on from OU015454.1 coordinate 8,311,744, forward strand.
CGAAAATTATTTCAATCCTTTGACATGTCACTTTTGTCAGCCCTTGGATCTGATGGTTAGTGCCGTCTAAAACTCTAATGACAAGTCCAACATAGTCAAAGTCAAAGTCAAAATATCTTTATTCAAATAGACTTTTACAAGTTCTTTTGAATAGTCAATTTTACATATCTTATTTTTTTTAAACTATTGCCGCTTCGAAACGTGTGATCCAAGAGCGACACCCTGTCGCACGCTTAGAAATATAAAGCCCTAATTCAAAATTTTGTACTTTTGACTTTTATTCCCTTTCTATCAAGAATGGTCTGACTAAATAATTAAAATTTGATATAAAAAATATTAAAATAGACACATTTTTTAAAAATAGCCGAATATTTTATATTTTCAACAAAATATATGGACCTAACAATGATTTTTGCTATTTACCATATATTTTTTTTAATTTTTTTATTCTGGCACGGCAAGATGACTCCACTGTACCTGATGGCAAGCACAAGTAAGTAAGTATGTTTATTTTAGTCACTATATTTCTAAGCGTGCGCTGTGTTATGTATGCCACTATGGCGGTAAAACATTTCGATGATGAGTACAAAGCCGAATATCAAAGCTGGCATAGTTGATATGTTTGATGTATTTGTAAAAACCTAATAGGTTCAATAAAGAGTTGGCACTGTAATTGGAAAACGGAGTGTTGGCTCCATCGTGGATATACGATGCCATTACTCCAAACGGCGAACCGCCAACGCGTTATACCACAAATTAAAGCTTAAAATGGACGCTTAACAGCTGACCCAAAATCGAAGATAGGCGGAGAGACCGACATCGGCGAACGTGCAGCGCCTTGTTGAATAGCTCGTCGTTGAATTTATTCCTACCTAAGTAGACTACCTCGTGGTCTCGCGGCACAGGTTACCTAATTGGACTACCTCGTGGTAGTATGTGCCGTGCGATCTAGAGGTCCTGAGTTCGATTCCCGGGTCGGACTAAGAGTTATTGGGTTTTTCCATTAGGGAATTCTCAGTAGCAGCACGGAGTCTGGAAATGAGCCCAAAACAACTGACAACTGACAGTGGGACTGATACATACTTGGCGAAATGTGATACATACAGGCGTGAGGTCATGTATGTATGTAAATTAATTACATCCTTTATGAGGTAGATAAACGTGTGGTGTAATATTTCTCCACCCGTGGTTGAAAATCTAGAATATACTTGCTTAGGAAAACATGTTAAGGAAACCTGCACACCTAAAAGTTCTTAGGAATTATTAGGAGTCTAATGGAAAAAAATATCAACATAACGCCATCTCGTGGAATTTCCAGGTACTAATATTATTATTTTTACCCTATGGTTTTATGCAGTGATGGCCTCGAGGTTTAGGCGCGCGGTCGAGAATTTCGGCGGTCGCAGGTTCAAACCCCATTCACACACCTCTGACTTTTCGAAGTTATGTGTGTATTCACAATGAATTATCACTTGCTTAACGGTGAAGGAAAACATCGTGATAAAACCTGCACACCTAAAGTTCTTAGGAATTTCTTAGGTGTGTAGTCCGCCAACCCGCACTAGGCCGGCGTGGTGGACTAAGACCCCTCTTAATTCCAGAGGACGTTCGTGCCCAGCAGTAGGACGTAACAATATGGGTTGATGACGATTTGGTAAAATGCATTGGTTGATTATTTATGTTTTTAATATGAAATTGAACAAGCAAAACATTTTAAACCAAAGAGACTTTGAAATATTAAAATACAAAGCAGTAAATCTATACAAATAAATAAAATTGGAGTGTCTGGTTGTAATATTGAAATAACCGCTTTTTAATAAACGCATATGGATGTATACACGGTACATATACCAAAATAACGTTTTTTACAATTTTTGTCTGTCTGTTTGTTCCGGCTAATCTCTGAAACGGGTGGACCGATTTTAACGGGACTTTCACTGGCAGATAGCTGATGTAATAAGGAATAACTGAGGCTAAAAAAAATTGTTAGGCGGAACGAAGTTCGCCGGGTCAGCTAGTATACAATAAATATCTGCCATAATCATCCCAATAATCGTTTGTGACTTATAAAAAACCTTGTTAAAAAATTTCATACAACGTAAATATATTACGCACATTTAGTAATTCGCACCGAGGCTGGCTCTAGGCTAGGTCCCCCTGCATATCCTCCGGAGGCGAAAAGCACTGGGCGGAGCTTGCCCCGCCCTCGGCCAGCTAACGCCAGCGACACCGCGTCAAAAGTTCCGCGACAGCGGCGTAACGCGCGCGTTTCGCCCCATTTGCGAATGCCCGTGTGCGTATCTCCGCAAAGGGCTTTACGCATCTATTTTACGCGTTTATTTCTCTGTGTCGGGTCAGGTTTGTGCAAATTTAGTTTTGGATTGTCAGTGATTTTTAATGGTAGCGTTCTGTATTAGTTAAATATTGTTATTTTTTAATGGTTTGGTCGCGGCTTCAAACGATGTAACGTGAAATAGGATGTTGACTAAAATAAAATAAATTATAAATTATAAAAACATCTTTGATATTAATAAAATAATTTCAAAGAGGTTTTTTTGTATAATTATATTCAGTTATAAAATATACCTTAATTGCTGTTTGGAACTGCTTTAAGCCACAAAAGCACATGTCGTCTATTAGTGCTGAACTATGTATATTAAATAATGAGTAAAAAATCAATTTTTTCTTAATATACTCGCTACCCACCTAAAAAAATAGAATATTAGTTTTAGAACCTCAAAACGACAAAAGATCACCAATTTTCGCAGTATTTTTCCAATTATTATAAATATAATTTATAAATTAAATATTTTCTTCGTATATTTTAGTTCCGTGACAATTTGCATTACATAAATGAGTGTACGGGTTGTTACAAAAGGCTGCAAATATACAGGTGACTTATTAAATAAATTAACAGAATTGTTGAGCACTGAAACAGTAACAGAAAAATTATTTCACTTTTATTTACCAAAAATAGAAGTTTTTTTTTCCACGGTTAGACTTTATCAAAATAATACCGCTGAGGCCTAGCTCCATCCGAGCAATGCTACTAGAACAGTAGCTTATAAGTACCCAGGATATCTGTCTTGGAATATTCATCAATTTGTTTAGGGTGTAAAAAGAAAGAAAAAACATTCCCGTTTGTAGTATTTGGTGAGAAATAACTACAAAAAAATTACTCTTTCTATACATGGTGTATATAGTTATCGAAAACTAAGACAGGCAATAGCCACGGTGATTACAAACACCGTGACATTAAAAAAAATCCTGACAAAAAAATAAAAAAATACGTTTTCCTAACATCTATCTAAATATATATAACTCAAAGGTGACTGACTGACTGACATAGTGATCTATCAACGCACAACCCAAACCACTGGACGGATCGGGCTGAAATTTGGCATGCAGGTAGATGTTATGACGTAGGCATCAGCTAAGAAAGGATTTTGATTAATTCTACCCCCAAGGGGATAAAATAGGGGATGAAAGTTTGTATGAAACTTTGTCAATTTTAAACCGATCGGGCTGAAACTTTGCATGCATAAAGCTACTATACGTAGGCCAAAAATCTTCTAACGATCAATTATAAATAAATACACCCAACAGTCACATACATAGCTCTGACTCCACATTTAGATACGAGTTTTGTGTCGTGGGTATCAGAAAATACAAGAGACTTTTCGGTCTCACAAACACCCAGATCCGAAACAAATATTTGTGGACCACACAAACATTTGTCTCGGTGCGGGGATCGAACCCGCGGCCTCTCGTTTCGCAAGCTGGTGTCTAAACAACTGCGCCACGGGGCTGTCAATTATGCACAATACTTTTATACAATTCCATCATTGCAATTGACAAAACTGGAATTTATTTTTCATTTAAATTTCAAAAACTCATTATTTCCGATACAAGCATGACGAAATGGTACCTACTGCCTACAGTCCACACCTGACGGTGTTACCGCGCTGTACAAACAAAACACAATTTCCTGTAAATACTGCTTTTGATATATTCATTTTATATTTTTGACATCGGTTTTTGATATATAAGATACTTACGTGGCTTTGTACGAAACAACTGTGCTAGCCAGAAAGAATACGGCCCATTTTAGGACCTGTCCAACAATTGTCAAATTGATGAATTTAGTGATGTATAAAAATTGATTTAGACGATTTGTAAACACAAATTAGATTTTTTTAACATCATCATCAGCCTAAATACGCACTGCTGGGCACGGGCCTCCTCTACAACTGAGAGGATTTAGGCCTTAGTCCAACACGCTGGCTTATTGCGGGTTGGCGGACTACACACCTAAGAAATTCCTAAGAACTTTTAGGTGTGCATGTTTCTTCACAATGTTTTCCTTCACCGTTAAAGCAAGTGATAATTCATTGTGAAGACACACATAAACAATACGCAATTATTTTTTTACTTTTTAGTGCATTTTAATTTGTTTTGGAAGATTTTTTTTGAAGGCGGTTTTTTCTTGAATAACTATTTATTTTAAAATTACAAAAAAATACATTCAAGATCTTCACAACAAGACCTTCCAATTGATATGACACACGATGCAGTTTTCAAATATATTATTTTAAATTTTCCACCTTCCCCCTAAAATCATCATCATCCCAAATACGTCCCACTGCTGGGCACGGGCCTCCTCTACCATTGAGAGGGTTTAGGCCTTAGTCCACAACGCTGGCCTAGTGCGGGTTGGCGGACTACACACCTAAGAAATTCCTAAGAACTTTTAGGTGTGCAGGTTTTATCACGATGTTTTCCTTCACCGTTAAAGTAAGTGATAATTCATTGTGAATACACACATAGCTTCGAAAAGTCAGAGGTGTGTGCCTGGGGTTTGAACCAACGACCGCCGAGATTCTCGACCGCGCACCTAAACCTCGAGGCCATCACTACTTTTTCCCCTAAAAATTACCTCCCATATACAGATTTCGTCTATTCACGTCACACCTCTGCGTTTGGGTCACAGAAATTGATCTGTGTACCAAATTTTAACTTAATCGGTGTAATAGATTTGGAGATAATTGACTGTGAGCGACGGACAGACGGACACACGAGTGATCCTATAAGGTTTCCGTTTTTTTTATTCGGACGTACGGAACCCTAAAAATAAAAATATAACATTTTATACGCTTAAACAGTTTTCATATTGGAAAACTCCTTTTAAGAACGTTAATACCTGTGTATTCACAATGAATTATCATATACTTTAACGCTGAAGGAAAGGGGCTATACATTTATTACTAAATGTACCTTATGTAGATTGGATCCAATGATCACCTCATCTAGGAGGGATGAGCGTAATGTTTTTTAGTCTAGTATTTTTCTTTCGTCGGAAAGAATTTCAGCCTGTAACATAATATGCAGAGTGATTTTTGATCGAGATACTTGGATCTTGGCGGTTTCACGTTTTATCGGTTATTGCTACAAAAAATAAATAAATATTATAAAAAAAATACACCCCACAGTCACTCCATACTACGATACAAGTCCTCTGACGTGGGTAGAAGAAATTACGAGAGACTTTCAGTCCCACAAACACCCAGACCCGAAACAAATATTTGTGGATCACACAAACATTTGTCTCGATGCGGGATCGAGCCCGCGGTCTCTCGTTTCGCAAGGTGGTATCTAGCCAACTGCGCCACGGGGCTGTCACATATATAATATAATGGTTTAATATTTCACGACATTAGAGCCGCTGAAATAGCACAAGAAGTTTATGTTAAGTACTAACTGCTGTATTCCGTAATAACCGTAATATTAATTCAACAAATATTGGTGGTCTCGAAAACTCAAAACAGACTGGGTTAAGCAAATAAACGCCAAAGGCATCCACTATATATTCATAGCATATTGATTTTAATTTATCAATCGTGTCATCTATTCGATCGAATAATATCGTGAAAAAATAAAAGTATTATACAATTTCATACAAAAATTATCATAATAACATTTAAATTTATAAATTTTTACTGAAATTGATTCATAAATTCATATAACTAATTAAAATTTATTTTAATCGTAATTAAAATATTGAAATGTACCTACATACGTTGATCATAGTTAAAATTTAAATTCATGCTTTTAATGAATCCAGCGTGACTTGCGAAAATTGTGTGGTCTTTCTAACTTGTGTTTTTTATTAGTGAATTGAAATTCAGACAGTGTTTGAAAGAGTATGACTGTATATATATTGTTGTAAAGTGAATTAAACGTGAAGAAACTTCAATTGGAACAATGGAAGTTGCCCAGGCTCCTTTACAGTTAACTCAGGAACATCAAGACGGCAGAATTGGTGGTAAGTTTTTTTTAACATTTATTTTTATTTTGCTAAGATAAAATCTTGTATACAGGGTGTATTCAGGCCGTGATTGGAAACTAAGGCAGATAATAGCTGCGATTATTACAAACACCGTGACATTACAAAAAATTCCGCCGAAAAAAGTACGTTTTCCTTACAACCACATCCATTTAATATCTATGATTGTTAGGAAAACGTCAAATTGTTTTTGTCGGATTTTTTTAACGCCAATGGGTTAATAACGCTATTACCTGCCTTAGTTTCCGATCACGGTCTAAATACACCTTGCATACCTACTTAGAATATCCTACTGTTGGTAAGCCTCCACAAGTTGTACTTCATTCTATTTGTATTTTGTTTTGTTCATTATTTGAGTTTATAAATAAATAAATAAATACTACTAGTAGTTTGTCCGACCCGGGTATTAAGCCTAGAACCTCTAAATACACATTACTGCCGCTGTACCGACAGTCTATCACTCCCATCGTTAATATCAACGTAGCAGTCTATACAAAATCTCTACATCAATTTTATATTCCGCCCCATCATCAGTATTCAGTCCACGCGCCAGGGCCTAGGGGGGGCTATTTGACTGATTTTCAGCCTCTTCATGATTTGCCACTTTACCCGGTCAAAGCGGGTTTTGAATACAAATAAGCCGATACGCGAAATTCTGTTACGAATAATGGTTCGCCTTTGTGAATAAACTTGATTGTGTTTTGTTTCGTGTGAATTTTTATTAGCTTGTGATTGCTAATTTTGAGTAGTCGCGTTGGAAATTATGTGTACAGATATATACACGTTGTATGTATCAGTTGTACTTTCATAGAAGGCCAAAAGCCCAATTTGCCTTACAAAATTCCGAATAGTAAACTTAAAGCTTTAAATAATAATAATAAATACACCCAACAGTCACATACATAGTTCAGACCCCACATTAAGATACAAGTCTTGTGTCGTGGGTATCAGAAACTACGAGAGACTTTTCGGTCTCACAAACACCCAGACCCGAAACAAATACTTATGAATCACACAAACGTTTGTCTCGATGCGGGGATCGAACCCGCGGCCTCTCAATTCGCAAGCTGGTGTCTAGCCAACTGCGCCACGGGGCTATCAAATATTTATTTAACAAAAGCAATTTGACATTAAAATGAGAATATCGTTACCCCACAATAAATAATTCTAATCTCATTACACAATTAATGTGTAACGCTTTTGGGCTACTACGGAAGTGCCGCCAATGGTAGATAGGTGTGTATCTTCAACATTTTTTTTCATAATTTAGAACTTAACTGGGGTCGGGAATCTAGTTGTTTTCAAATTTTAAGACTTTGGACTACCTCTTAGACCAAATGGAGAAAAAATATACTGCCAGACACGGGAATCGATCCCGATGCCTCTCGAGAGCACTCTCGTACATACTCACATGCGTCGGGAAATCAAGAAGCAATAGCAAAGAGTTCTTGCGATGTTTATTATTCTTTTCGACATTCCGAATCTTTCGGATTTTGTAAAAAAAAACACGCGACTTTTTATATATTGTGTGATTCAAATTTTTTTACTTTAAAAAAATGTTGTTACTTTATTTGAAATGTCATCAGCCCATACACGTCCCACTGCTGGGCACACGCCTCCTCTACTAGCCAGTAGTGATGGCTTCGAGGTTTGAGCCGCGGTCGAGAATCTCGGCGGTCGCGGGTTCAAACCCCAGGCACACACCTCTGACTTTTCGAAAGTTATGTGTGTATTCATAATGAATTTACCTTAAACGTGAAGGAAAACATCGTGATAAAACCTGCACACCTAAAAGTTCTTAGGAATTTCTTAGGTGTGCAGTCCACCAACCCGCATTAGGTCAGCGTGGTGGACTAAGGCCTACCCCTCTCAGTTGTAGAGGAGGCCCGTATTTGAAAAGTAATTTTTAATAATAAAACTTTAACATCACTTTATAACAACATAAAATTTTGTAATTTCACTGTATAATTATAAAATAAATCAATTAATTTAAAACAAAAGTTCCTTCCATAGTTTTTCAGATCAGCGATACGATCATTGTTCTATAGCCACAAACTGTGCAAATTTGTACAATGTACATACATACATAAACTCACGCCTGTATTCCCCGAAGGGGTAGGCAGAGGTGCATTTCGCCAGGTATGTCAGTCCCACGTAATAGGGGGCGAGCCTATTGCCGTTTTTCGGGCACATTCCCAGACTCCGTGCTGTTACTGAGAATTTTCTAATGGAAAAACCCAATAACACTTTGCCCGACCCGGGAATCGAACCCAGGACCTCAAGATCGCACGGCACATACTTGTACCGCGAGACCACGAGGCAGTCAATGTTGTACAATGTATTTTCTTGTAAATGACCTTTCATGTTTTACAGACACGTAGTCTGAAACGCGATTTTACATCTCATTTCCAGATGATGATTGATTCCTTGAGTATTTATTAAAAGAATTGTAATTATATACAGGGTGTAAAAATATCGTGATCGAATACTATGACAGGTAATAGTTACGGTGATCACAAACACATAATAATACGTGTCGTTTCGGAAATGCACAAGGTCCATCTCGTATTTACTTTAAAATAATAATAAGAGATAAGAGATTATGTATTTCCTGAAGAAAACTAAAAATAAATTATATAAAAAATCATAAAATATACAAATTTTATAAAATGAACCATAGCTTAATTATAATAAGAAAAGATTTTTCTTTTTTGTATTGACTTGTCATAAGTGCTATTTGATTGCCTACGTGACCAAATAAAGCAATTTCATTTCATTTCATTGACGTTAAAAAAAAAGCAGCCAAAAAATGCCGGCACGGTCATCCTTTCGCCATAATTGAAGCCCCCCGAAAACCGGATATACACTGGCTGATCCCGGAACGCGGTAGACTTGCATGTGCCACTATGGCGGGTTTTACGCCCTGTGTACGGTGGTCGCTATCCGGGCGGATACGAATATCCTACCATCAGCAAACAGCAGCCTAGACATAATCAATTGTCCAAATGTACTAGCCGTCAGAAATACATTCTTATTTCTGTTTGAGGGCACAGTGGGCGTTTAAGCACGGATTTGTGAGGGACCGGGGGGGGAGTGAAATTAATCAGAGAGGCTCAAGAGCTTGGCGCGTCAAAAGAAAAGCAAATAAAACGGCAAGCGACAAAGTTTCTCGGGCGTCTCAGAACAGAGATATCATGGAGACTTCATTGGTATTGACAAGCATTTTAACTTTACAATAGGGGATAAAATTTAATTTAGGATCATTTAACCACATCCTGTCAGAGCGATTATCTCACCAGGCCTTTTTATTATTTAAATTTGTACGTGATAGTTTAGTAATAGTATAAGGTGCGATAAGACTGACATGTATGTATATCGTATAAAAGTCCCCCCTTTTTTAATGATAACAAATAAGGTCGTTAAAATTGTTTCTTCGCGGAGTCAAATAAACTAAGGATTGGATTATTTTTATATAAATGATCCATGCCAATCTTCATTAGCTTATAAAGGTCGAAAACTTGGCACGGCTCTCCTCTTCTATGGATAGCAGTTAAGCCATATAACTTAAGATTAGAACATTTTTTTCATTTCTCTTGATCTTTTCCTTTACCCTTAAAGTGCGTGATAATTTATGATACAAATAGTGATTCAGGCAAGTGTACACGAAATCAGTCTTTGTATAACCGATGATAACAATCTGGCATAACATTTGAAAACACAATTATAAGATACTCGTTATCGTTTCTTGTCACTATTTCTGCCACTGTACTTACTCTCTTTGCACTTATTTGTCCCATTGCTGGACACTGGCAAACTCCAAAAGTGAGAGAGTTTAGGCTTTAGGCCACCACACTGGCCCAGTTGGCTGGCGGGTTGGTGGACTACACACCTAAGAAATTTCAATAATAAATTTTAGGTCTGCTGGTTTCTTCGCGATACTTTCCTTCACTGTTAAAGTACAGCATACAGCTTTGACGTGAAGTTTGAAATACAAACCTGGGGGTTTGAACCTACGACCGCCAAGATATACATATTTGACAGCCCCGTGGCGCAATTGGCTAGACATCAGCTTGCGAAACGAGTGGCCACGGGCCCACGGGTTCGGTCCCCGCACCGAGACAAATGTTTGTGTGATCCACAAATATAATATATCCGATACCCATGACACAAGACTAGTATTTTAATGTGGGGTCAGAACTATGTGTGTGACTGTTGGGTGTATTTATTTATTATTATTTATTATACCTGACCGCTTGCCTTAACTCCGACGCCATCACAACTTCACTTATAAGCCACTTACAACCAATTAAGAAAAAAACCAAAGACCAATGACGTCTCCACGCCACGCCCTGTTCCTTACCAACCGCACCACTCCAGCACAAACATTGATTTATCCTGATACCGGGATACAGTCGCGCCGTGCTGACTTACAATCCTCCCCCGGGAACTTTTTATGTGCCTTATAAAAATTTATTTTATGCCCCTTTTCCTTATTGCGTTTGTACGCGACAAAGAATTACAATTACATCGCCGGTTATATAGGCCATAATTTTTGCTGAAATTTTCCCCCAATATTTTGTATGAGCTCGGTACATTAGTATTGCACCTGCAGACGGTATTAAGTAACTATTTACAATCAACCAGTTAACAGAGAATAAAAATCTATGAGGATGACGTACCGTAATGAAAAATCGCGCGATAATTTATGCCAATTTTATACATTTTCATCCTCATTAGCGATTTCGCTTGTCGCATGTAACTTTATCTAGGTCTTCTGATGTAGTCTTCTATCTTTTTTATACTGGCATGGCAAAGGGGTAACAACAAATCTCAGAGTAAGTGCACTTCAAATAGAGCTTAAAATAGTATGAACCTGATCATCATCATCAGCCTATATACGTGCCATTGCTGGGCACGGGCCTCCTATACAACTGAGAGGGTTTAGGCCTTAGTCCACCACACTGGCCTAGTGCGGGTTGCCGCACTACACACCTAAGAAATTCCTAAGTACTTTAAGGTGTGCAGGTTTCATCACGATGTTTTCCTTCACCGTTAAAGTACGTGATAATTCATTGTGAATACACACATAACTTCGAAATGTCAAAGGGGGTTTGAACCTGCGAACGTCGAGATTCTCGCGCCTAAACCTCGAGACCATCACAACTTCTTGTATGAACCTACAACGAATATTCTTCACCAGTAGATACAATTATTCTCTGGACCTGAACGGATATACATAAACTGCTCCCGAAACGAGAGGGACTTGCATTTTTCGCGTTCTCGTGTACGATGATGAGTATCAAGGTTGATTTGAAAATTTTCGCGTTTTGACAGCCCCGTGACGCAGTTGGCTAGACACCAGCTTGCGAAACGAGAGGCCGCGGGTTCGATCCCCGCACCGAGATAAATGTTTGTGTGATCCACAAATATTTGTTTCGGGTCTGGGTGTTTGTGAGACCGAAAAAGTCTCTCGTAGTCTCTGATACCCACGACACAGGACTTATATCCTAGTGTGGGGTCAGATCTATGTATGTGATTGTTGGGTGTATTTTTTTTTTTATTTTTTTTTTATTGACAACTTTGGATCTTTACAGCTTACTATCAGGTACAGTGTTGCCACTATGTCGTGTTGGTAAAAAAAATAACTCACCGATCGCAATAGTACTGTTTGATGTCGATTAGGTATTTACATTAGTTAATTTTTTTCTAATTTACCAGCCGGCTTTGAAAACAAATTTTACAAGAGAAAAACGAACAAGAGACTTTTATGTTACATTCTTCGAAGTTTACAGCGTAATCATATTAAATAATATATTTTAATATGACTGCCTCGTGGTCTCGCGGCACAAGTATGTGCCGTGCGAGCTAGAGGTCCTGGGTTCGATTCCCGGGTCGGGCAAAATGTTATTGGGTTTACATTAGGATATTCTCAGTAGCAGCACGGAGTCTGGAAATGTGCCCGAAAAACGGCAATCGCCCCCTATTACGTGGAACTGATACATATCTGGCGAAATGTGGGTGCAGAAATAGACCTCTGCCTACCCCTTCGGGGAATACAGGCGTGAGGTTATGTATGTTATTTCTTTATAAGTCAATATTTTATGTTCAATGGCCGTAGATTGACAGAATATGTAATAAGATAATAATAAGGAAATTCCCAAATCTGTAAGCATTCAGCTTTGGTTCTAAAAAGGGTAAAAAGCTAACACTTCAAGCCACCACGCCTAACTGCAAAAGCATGAGGCCCAAAATAATAACATTACCTCGACCCCCTACCCTATACGAGGCGATATAAAATCAATATGCCACTGGATTGCCCCTAAGGGATTTCGCGCACATGGGACCAGGATGCGCGAGTGTGACGCTTAATGCGAGCTCGCGGCCCAAATACCAGGGGCATAAATGAGATATTTTAATGTAATTTAATTTTGGCAACCGTTTTAGACTCTTGTGGTATGCGATCGAGAGACTGAGGCCTTGATTTCGGTTGGGAAAAGTGTTATGGGATTTGTTCTCAAGGAAATTCTTAATAGCAGTAGGTAGGGACTTTTTTTGGTCCTATTCCAGCACACACCCGCCACTGTAACTCCTGTGCTCCAGGATCAACAGCGGCACGCACAGTATTGTCATAGAGCACTGAAGCTCAGCGAATCTAAGGGAACCTAATTTGTCATGATCCCACAACGAAGATAATCAGAAAAAAGATCTAAAGGAGGAGTTGGAAACAAATATTTGTCCACGTCCCTCCACAGCAAAGCGGGGGACAAAATATTGAACTACGAGGTTTCATCCTCATATAAAAAACAATACATATAAAGCTGTGATGGTCTCGAGGTTTAGGCGCTAGGTCGAGAATTTCGGCGGTCGCACGTTCAAACCCCAGGCACACACCTCTGACTTTTCGAAGTTATGTGTGTATTCACAATGAATTATCACTTGCTTTAACGGTAAAGGAAAACATCGTGATAAAACCTACACACCTAAAATCATCATTGCCTTGCCCTGCTCCCAATTTCATTTGGGGTCGGCGCAGTATGTTTTATCCTTCCAAACATCCCTATCAGCCGTCATGTCTTCATTCACCCCTTTTTCTTTCATATCTTCAGTCACGCACTCCATCCATCTTTTCTTTGGCCTTCCTCTGCTCGCCCATCCATCAACTTTCATATCCATCACCTTTTTTCCTACATATGATTCATCCCTCCTCATAACATGCCCATACCACGACAGACGGTTTCCTTTCAGCTTTTCTATCAGAGGAGCTACTTTCAGGCTTCCTCTAACATATTCATTCCTCACTCTGTCAAACCGTGTTACACCACACATCCATCGCAACATTCGCATTTCCGCTGCATGCAGTCGTCTTTCGTCCGTCTTCTTCGTAGCCCAACACTCCGATCCATACAGTACGACAGTACACACACCTAAAAGTTCTCAGGAATTTCTTAGGTGTGTAGTCCGCCAACCCACACTAGGCCAGCGTGGTGGACTAAGGCCTAAACCCTCTCAGTTGTAGAAGAGGCCCGTGCCCAGCAGTGGGACGTATTTGGGCTAACGATGATAAAAAACAATTGGTAAAACTAGACGCCTTCAACAGATGTAGTACGGACTCTTAAAAGTATGGCATGTCATATACGCGAGCTAGTACATAGGACACGATAATTTGCAATACGTAGGTGTTGGATTGAAACTACCATCTGTTTACACTTTATGGGAAAATAGGCGTGAGTCAACGGAAAAAACGAAAGATAAGTACGATTGTGCGATAAGGCCGCCCTTTATACTCTTCTCTAGTATTGTATATTTCTTTTTCTTTTTAATACTATTTATAAATGTACAACAAAGTGTTATAAATAAAAATATAAAAAAATTATCCGTAGAAGGGCAATAACAGGTTAAGATTAAGTTTCGAGGGTAAATAACTAGTGAACCGTTGGTATAGAAAATTTTACCCTATCCTAGGAATACAGGATTAATAGAATGAGGTTTAAAACTGAGTCATGTAAATATATAGGTCGTCTTCTATTACGTGGGAGCTAAATTTAGCGTATATTGTGATATACCTGGATCTGATTATTTAGAGACCACACATAGTGCAGAGGTCATATAATATTTGTTATGTTATTAGCTTCGAATAGCTTATAAGCTTATATTTATAGCTCAGCTATAGGCTTGAAACATTGTTGGAATAATTCGTTCTACCTACATTTTTGAGATGTTTTTATACATACGTACATAGCCTCATGCCTGTATACCCCAAAGGGGTAGGCAGAGGTGCATTTCTGCACCCACATTTCGCTAGGTATGCACCAGTCCCACGTAACAGAGGGTAAGTCTATTGCCGTTTTTCGTTCAGCACATTTCCGTGCTGCTACTGAGAATCTCCTAATAGAAAAACCCAAAAACACTGCCCGACCCGTGACCTCTAATTCGAACAGCACATACTTCTGCTGAGAGACCACGAATCAGTCAAATTTTAATGTTAATAAATAATTATTTGCTAGTACTTACACCCGAATCGAACCTCAAACAACCAGTAAAGTTACAACTAAACCTCGCCACAGTATCGGTGCGCATTGTCCACGAAATAATGTATTTAAAGGGCCCTGTTCATGACGCGCTAAGTCTCGCCCTATTGAGTTATCTCATTTGAGCAGAGAGTTGCTAATGTATAGAGTAGGCGAGGCATTGTCATGGAAATAGATTCTTCTATTGTCTCAATTTGTGTTAGTAGCTCAATGGATTATTCAGGATACGTCCATAATATTCTGAGTGAAGTTGTTTTTGAACAGAAGGATTTGGATGACGTCATTCTTTTTATATTGCATAGAAAGAGATAGAATGAGCGCCTGGTGATAAGTGCAACAGAGATAGAGAGAGTATGTCGACTGGCATGAAACAATTAAGCTCATTTGACACAATTAAAAAGATTTTAATTTTACCAATTTTTGTGGTACCAAAACTGTTTTGCAGAAGATATTAGATTGTCTTTGTATAATGTGACTAATGAAATTAGGTTTGTTAGTGGCAAATATTAGTTTTACAATCTAGGACCCATAGATGACTTTCCGTATCATTCCAGTAAGTTAAAAACCGCTTGACAAAAGTACATACATACATAACCTCACGCCTGTATTCCTCAGTCGTACGTAATAGGGGCGAGCCTATTGCCATTTTTCGGGCACATTTCCAGACTCCGTGCTGCTACTGAGAATTTCTTAACAAAAAAAACCCAATAACACTTTGCCCGACCCGGGAATCGAACCCAGGACCTCTAGATCGCACGGCACATACTTGTGCCGCGAGATCACGAGGCAGTCGTGATTAAAAGTACTTAGTAGTAATTTCTTTAACCGTGTCTACGCGCTTCGTAGATCTGTCGTCCCTCAACACGAGTGCATCCGACATTCAATATAGGTAAATAAATAAAGCTGGCGGCAAGGGCGTTGTCACTATTGTACACCAATTAACCGTAACTAGAGTTGAGTTAATACGACATCACTTACAGGACAGCGTGGGGCAACTTTTTGATTTGATTGCGAGGGTCTGAGATGTATCGAGGATTGCAAAAGAATACTGTGATTTTCGTAGTACGTACCAGCTTAAACAATATTTCGTGGTGGACGCTATAGTCATAGAGATCAAAGAATTGAAAGAAAAGTACTTACTTGCTCAAAAGCGTGTTTGTTTGTAAGATCTTTAGATAGTATTTAGGTTTTTCATTCATCATCAGCCTATATACGTCCCACTGCTGGGCACTGGCTTCCTCTACAACTGAGAGGGATTAGGCCTTAGTCCACCACGCTGGCCTAGTGCGGGTTGGCGGACTACAGACACAAGAAATTCCTAAGAACTTTTAGGTGTGCAGGTTCCTTCACGATGTTTTCCTTCACCGTTAAAGTACGTTAATTATTCATTGTGAATTCACACATAACTTCGTAAGGTCAGAGGTGTGTGCCTGGGGTTTGAACCCGGCACCGTCGAGATTCTCGACCGGTTCGGTCGCGGTTAGTATCAGTCCGACATAATTCTGTCAGCTATTGAAGTACGATCATTTCACGTTTGTTGCCAGTTGACACTTTACTAACGAGCTACCCACAAGTCTGTTCAAAATGTCATAGAGCCAATCGAAATGAAACTTACTCCCCATGCACTATGACATAACCGTAACAAATTCCTTTGCTCCCAATAAAAACACTTTATATTGTCGTCTGGTAGCAATCACTTAATTGATTCATCACATTACGGGTTAATCCTGTAGTGATCCTTTATACCCCGACCCTTACTCCACAGTGATAAGGTTGAAAATCCAGCGCGAATTTAAGGAAGGGTCGGAGCGACCCCTGATATTCGCAAAGTGGAAACGTATTAAAAGGAAAGGGTGCGATTTGAAATGATTATTTTATTACTCCAGATTAAATATTTATGAGGGTTACTTAATTGTAGATTCGTTTTGGGATATTAGAAAGCTGATATTTTTAGTCTACGGTGTTTCAATGCTCCCTTAAATCATTCCAATTGTCTCTGCTACAACAATTACATTTCCGGTTGAAATGCTGAAGACTGTCACGTCATCGCTAGTTAGGTCTACCCGATTGTTTTTAAAATATACTTTTGTAAATAAAATAGAACTTTAATACAACTTGTCCTGAAAGAGTTGTAAAGAGTTTAAACCTTTACTATAATTAGGGCTATATTTACGACTAAATACTATAATTACGATTTCCTTGTGGTCTCGCGGCACAAGTATGTGCCGTGCGATCTAGAGGTCCTGGGTTCGATTCCCGGGTCGGGCAAAGTGTTATTGGGTTTTTCAATTAGGAAATTCTCCGCAGCAGCACGGAGTCTGGAATTGTGCCCGAAAAACGGCAATAGGCTCGCTCCCTATTACGTGGGACTAATACATACCTGGCGGAATGTGTGCAGAAATGCACCTCTGCCTACCCCTTCGGGGAATACAGGCGTGAGGTTATGTATGTTTGTATGTACTATAATTAGTGATTCGTGTTTTCCGAAACGGTCTTTAGTAAATCAGGTAGATGAAAGGAGAAAGAAAGTAGTTCCGCGAAGTACATAAGTGTGTTCGACGTATGAAATACATCTTCGCCCACCACTTCGAGGATACTGACGTGTTTGTATGTGTCTGTTAAATTTATCATAAATTTCTCTTGATCAGGTGACGACAGCACTTCACCGCTTCGATGGTCTCCACCGACCTCAGCCGCCCTGGTAGCGGCGGCCCTCGCCCCGCCTGCTCTAAGACCGTGGCTGCCAGACCCACCTACTAAGAAGACCAGCCATTTGGGTAAGACAGGTTGGGATTAGACCATTACTTTTTCTATATCAATCTTACTTGGAGTTTCTCTTTTCCTATATTGACTTAACTGTTGGGAGTATTTATTATTCGCGACATATGTGTATGTAAGTGTAGAGTCTGGCAAAATTTAATGTATTTTTGTGAGAATTATTTATCCACTTACTACATTTCATCTATAAATCACCCCACAGTTGACTGCGGCATCAAGTCTGCCGTTATGAACATAAATAAATTACTAAAATTTTCAGATTTTAGAAATAAATAAATAAATAATAAAATAAATACACCCAACAGTCACATACATAGTTCTGACCTCACACTAAGATACGAGTCTTGTGTCGTGGGTATCAGAAACTACTTAAGACTTTTCGGTCTCACAAACACTCAGACCCGAAACAAATATTTGTGGATCACACAAACATTTGTCTCGGTGCGGGGATCGAACCCGCGGCCTCTCGTTTCGCAAGCTGGTTACTAGCCAACTGCGCCACGGGGCTGTCAAATGTACACAATAAACGCCAAACTGGCTTAATATTTGGCAAAACGTCAGAGTGTGTATGATTTTAAAATTTAAATAAAACATTACGACAAAATATCACTACCTCGTGGTCTCGCGGCACAAGTACGTGCCGTTCGATCTAGAGGGTTCGATTTCCGGGTCAGGCAAAGTGTTATTGGGTTTTTCCATTAGGAAACTCTCAGTAGCAGCATGGAGTCTAGAATTGTGCCCGAAAAACGGCAATAAGCTCGCCCCCTATTACGTGGGACTGATACAATACTGGCGAAATGTGGGTGCAGTAATGCACCTCTGCCTACCCCTTCGCGGAATACAGGCGTGAGGTTATGTATGTATGTGACTAAATATCATATAGGAATTTGCTTCAATATTGAATTTGCTTCAGGTCTGATTTGCGTGGTCTGTGGAGACACAAGTTCGGGAAAGCACTACGGAATCCTGGCGTGCAACGGCTGCAGTGGGTTCTTCAAGAGATCCGTCAGAAGGAAACTCATCTACAGGTAAGAATACGGTTACTTATTTGATGTAATTATTAGAGGAAGAGCCATGACATGGTCTAAACCCCTTCTAAATGCACTCTGCATCGGGACGTATTTTAGTATTTATATGGACTGATAAAGATATAGATAGAGCCACGTGGGGAGCAGATGATACTGCGGTGGTCATAGACTCGACCTTTTTGGATGTGACCTCTTCTCTTGCTGGGCTGGAAAGCTGGTGATCCTAATCAACTCTTCCTGCACCACGCCTCGAGCGCTCATGGGAATTAGAGCCATAAAGAAGGGAATAGTCTTGGTAAAAAGGGTAATGCCATTTTCGGCAATACTGTTGCGTTCCTTTTGGTAGGGATTTCGATAATCAGCTCTCTCTTTAAATAAAAATGGTTTGCATGTCCAGATACATAACGTGGACATTCTTGCATTCTGAAGACTGTTTTAAACAGCATCATCATTAGCTGTTGCCGCTGTCGTTTTATTTCTAAAATATTAACTCGCCGTTCAATAGGAAAATATTTCCTAATTGGAATAAAAGTGTTTGAACATATGGCAGTATTAGCTTAAATAAAGAAGTATTGACTAATGGAAATATGTTACGGGTACACCTCTTGTTTAAATTTTGACGCTCTTTATGTCGTTTGATACTGAAAGTTTTTTTTTGCTTCGTCTTTGCATTTCGAAAATATTTCATGGCAGTAATTAAGGTATGAAATATAAGTATTTGTATAAAATTCCCCATACATTTTTTTGGTCCCATACTTATAAGTGAGAATTGAGTCGTGGGTATCAGTAAACACGATTTTTGATCTCAAATACACCCAGACTGGAGTCAACAGTTTGTGAATCACGCGATCTTGGTTCGATAATTTTTTTGGTAGGTCATTTTGTGATTGTTCTTCTTTTTGTTTCCCTTTAGTGCTACTACCGTATTTCATTCGATGAGTGAAATTCTTTAAAAGTAATTATGTTATAGGAAACACGCCAAAATTTAACTAGATTTTAATAGTGTTCACGATCAGTGATCCTATACCATAAAGTTGGTATGGATGCGAAACGCACAATCTTTTTAGACAATTTACGTTTCTTCACGTTTCACGTTTCTTTTCAATCAACACTCTTTGGACACCTAAGTCTATACCCGGGGGTAGTATCAAAAATTCTCGACTATGACTATATCTAAGGGATTATAATCATTCACCCATCCTATTTTAAATTTAGGAGTTATATGAGCACGAATATACTCGACTATGAGTTGTTTAATATTAGTGACAAAAAAAATACCGCTTCTAATTTTAAGCACGGTGTTGTTCAAACAGGGCATTAGGCGAAAGACCGATCAGCACCTTGAGTCATGTTTTGAGTCACATTTTACTGCGAATAGACCAAATGATAGAACAAACAGTGCACCAAATACATCATTTGTTCAAATATTTGGAAACATTTCAACAGTCCAACATAATTATGCCAAAAGGTTTTCAGAACGAGTGGATTACTCAACACAAGTGTGTGTTTTTGTGTGTTTGTTCGTAATTCATGTATTTGGAACGAAATTTGGCGTCGTCGTGTTTGATTGGACTGCGCTGGTGTCCTACTTTTTAATTTATTCATTTTAATTTATTGAAACCTTCATGGTAAGAATTTTAAGCAAATAGATTGGAGTGTTTGGTTGTAGGTATTGAGAGTAATAGGGCGTGTAAGGCAGATAATTTTATAGATCTAAGTATCATCATCATCATCATCATCATCAGCCCATATACGTCCCACTGCTGGGCACGGGCCTCCTCTACAACTGAGAGGGTTTAGACCTTAGTCCACCACGCTGGTCTAGTGCGGGTTGGCGGACTACACACCTAAGAAATTCCTAAGAACTTTTAGGTGTGCAGGTTTTATCACGATGCTTTCCTTCACCGTTAAAGCAAGTGATAATTCATTGTGAATACACACATGACTTCGAAAAGTCAGAGGTGTGTGCCTGGAGTTTGAACCTGCGACCGCCGAAATTCTCGACCGCGCGCCTAAACCTCGAGGCCATCACTGCTTACTTGATCTAAGTATGGCTGAGACGAATTTCTATACCTTTCTCTCTTCAGCTTTTTATAAGTCCCAACGTAAACCGTAGTAATAATACTTTAGGAAGTCCTCTGGACTTTGGTATGCGTACGCCCTGTGTGTGAATGAGCAAAAGTCTGGTTATGAACAGCATATATTGTCCCTTATAATTACTAACTACTACGCTGCCTACGTATTCCCTACTGCCCGGACGATACGCGACAGCTTGACCGACACAGTTCCGCGTATTACAAAAGTTTTGTGTCAGCACTTCTTGGTTACTACAATACTAACGAAATTCATGGTCTTGTTATTATCGAAACGTTCCCCGTTCAGTACCTCGGGGGAAGGTATTGTATTCACAGTAACAGTGACATACATAGTTCTGATCCCCCACTAGGATACAAGTCCTGTGTCGTGGGTTCCAGAAACTACGAGAGACCTTTCGGTCTCACAAACAGACAGACCCGAAACAATATTTGTAGATCACACAAACATTTGTCCCGGTGCGGAGATCGAACCCGCGGCCTCTCGTTTCGCAAGCTGGTGTCTAGACAACCACGTCACGGGTCTGTCATTATGTGTTGTGTATAAAGGAGTATGTCAGGAACATTTCCAGATTCTGAGTTGGTACTGAAAATTGCCTAATGGAAAAACCCAAGAAAACTTTGCTCGACTCGGGAATCGAACTCGAGACTAAATCGTACGGCGTTTATTAGTGCCGAGAGACCACGATTTACTTATATCATTGGATATATATTATCATTCCATATCATTCCATAAAAAAAAACAATCTCAAACTACCGACATAGCAGTATTAACGTTTTATCATCATCATCATCAGCCGATATACGTTCCACTGCTGGGCACGGGCCTCCTCTACAACTGAGAGGGTTTAGGCTTTAGTCCACCATGCTGGCCTAGTGCGGGTTGGCGGACTACACACCTAAGAAATTCCTAAGAACTTTAGGTGTGCAGGTTCCATCACGATGTTTTCCTTTACCGTTAAAGCAAGTGATAATTCATTATGAATACACATATAACTTCGAAAAGTCAGAGGTGTGTACCTGGGGTTTGAACCCGCAACCGGCGAGATTCTCGACCGCGCGCCTTTTAGCAAACATTTTATCAATTACTATTTATCTACCCTTTTACAATATATTTTTACAAACTTCGCCGTTTAAGTCACATAAGTGTATGTATTAAATTTGTAAATTGCTATTTTTGCCTCGTGGTCTCACGATACAAGTATGTGCCGTGCGATCTAGAGATCCTGAGTTCGATTCCCGGGTCAGGCAAAGTGTTATTTATTTTTCTATTAGGAAATTCTCGGTAACAGCACGGAGTCTGGAAATGTGCCTGAAAAACGGCATTAGGCTCGCCCCCTATTACGTGGGACTGATACATACCTAGCGAAATGTGGGTGCAGAAATGCACCTCTGCTTACCCCTTCGGGGAATATAGGCGTGAGTTTATGTATGTATGTATGTGTATTTTTACTCTCTGTACCCACTTTTAGAACTGTCACGTCACGTGTTTTGTTATTCAAACCATTTAAAATACATGCATACATACATAAACTCACGCCTGTATTCCCCGGAGGGGTAGAGAGAGGTTCATTTCTGCACAGACATTTCGCCAGGTACTTATGTATCAGTCCCACGTAAAAGGGAGGGAGCCTTTTGCCTTTTTTCGGGCACATTTCCAGACTCCGTGTTGCTACTGACAATTTCCTTATGGAAAAACCCAATAACACTTTGCCCAACCCGGGAAACAAACCCAGGACCTCTAGATCGCTGAAATGCACTTCTGCCTAGTGCCTAACCCTTCGAGAAATACAGGTGTAAGGTTATGAACGTATCTATTATTATTAAAAAAAATACAAAATGTATAGTTATAAAATATGAATATGTTAATTTAAGAAAATTCTGAGAAACCAGAAAAAGAAACTAAGACGTTCACAAAAGCCGGAAACAGCTTAACTCAATAGTGGATATAATGTAAACATTTCAACGAGACAGCAAACACAGGTCATTTGACTTTTTTGCCATTTGTTCTTTCATTTTAGACGTTTCATTGTTAAATGCAGTCGTTTCGTTCAAGGCTTTATAGTGCTATTTACATAATGCTTTTCACTCAATAATGAGCTCATAGTTCATTAAATAACAGATGTCGGAGATAAAATATGTGAAATATATTTCTAGGAAAATGATCCATTTCGATGTACAAGTGCCGTCAGTTAAAATCCTAAGGAACTTTTCAAGACCTAGGTTACTAGAAATTACTTAACAGTAAATTCAAATAATACTTCGCCTGAACCGAAAATTGAGGAATTAAAAAAATCACAGACTCAAATAATACAACAAGTATGAACTGAAATGAACTAGAGACAATACAAGAAGAAAAATATTTATGCCAAAAACAATCAATTTGCGGATCGGTGTAATAAGTAAACTAGTCACGAGTTATTTTTTTCGCTTGTTCACCAAATATTCATCTGATTGATACAATATTGGTAGGTATCTATTTGTAATATATAAGAATTACTTAGAATCGATTATTGATTTCGGACGTAAATAAAAGACGGGTTGTAAATGACGTCGATTTTCAATGGTTATATTTGAGACACGTGGACACCAAGCATCTTAATAGATATATAATTATATTATGGTATGTATATTATATCAAAATACTTGAAGAAACCACCACTCGATCGCACGCGTTTGTTAACCAAAGACCAACGAAATATTCGTAAAATACTAAAATACATTCATACATAACCTCATCTCTGTATTCATCATCAGCCATTGAGAGGGTTTAGGCCTTAGTCCACCACGCTGGCCTAGTGCGGGTTGACATGTCTGTATTCCCCATATTATATTTCGGCACCCACATTTCGCCAGCTGTGATTTCATCTCACGTAATAAAGTGACGAGCTTATTGACGTTTTTCAGACTCAGTGCTAATGAGAATGTCCTAAAGAAACACCCAATAACACTTTATCCGAGACCCCTAAATCGCACTGCACAAAATGCCTTCATGTCAACTCTTTCAAAAAGCAAAAATATACAAGTCAGAACACAACATCCCGGATTCAATTAAATCAAAATCAGGGCAGAAATCCCATTAATCCTGCACAAAAAACGCAGCGTTGGCAACAATAGGTCGGCTCATCTGCGCTGAGATGGAGCAAAAATGACAATAGACAGACGGGGAGCTCTCGAGGCCTCTTAATCCGAGTCGGGCGAGTGTTCGTAATTCTTGCCACATCTGTGACCCATGGAGGACGAGAGTCGAGCGACGAGCGAATTTTATAACTATTAATCCTACCCTTGTTGTTTAAATTTGTATTCTTGTTTTCTGTTTCTTCGATTGGGTTGGGCGAAGTATTGGTTTAGGTTGGGTGTTACAGTTCTACAATTCTCCGTAGCACTATGTCTTGGTGTAGGTCTGTGGTTCAAACTCCAAGCACACACCTGTAACTTTTTGAAGTTATTTGTGTACTTACAATAAATTATCACGTACTTTAACGGTGAAGGAAAACATCGGGAGAAATCCTGGACACATAAAATTTCATAGGAATTTCTTAGGTCTGTAGTTCGCCAACCCGCACTAGGCCAGCGTAGTGGACTAATATTAATTGAACCCTCTCAGTTGTTAAGGAGGCCCGTGCCCAGCAGTGGAATGTACGTGGGCTGATGATGATTAAATACGCTTTCTCTTTCAACTCATACCAATCACGAAATGTTTATAAATGTGGGGTATTTAGATGAAATGTAAACTTGATTTACATTTTTATGGTGAATTAGTTTTGATGGTCTAAAGTACAAATACATAATATTAAAACAGTTATGTTTGCACATACTGTGGTGTCCAATTGATATTTTAGTGTCAATAACCTAATGTTCGTTGGCTCTCGGTAGATATGGCTGACAAGCTCGTTTGCCTCCTTTCCCATAAAAAAGTCTAAATGCGAGGCTGATATTTTAGGCTATGTTAAATATGTTTTTTGTATGCCAAAGAGTAATAGAATAAGCGGTTTTAGAATTGTATAAAATGTAATGTATTGCATAATAAGTATGCGGCCTTCAATTCAAGTCCCAGGTTTCATTCCCTAGTGGGAGAAGTATTGGTTTGTCCATTGGCACGGAGTTTGGAAATATGTCCGCAAACAGCAATAAGCTCGCTTTATATTACGTGGGACTGACACACCTGGCGAAATGTGGATGCAGAAATGCACCTCTGTTTACCCCATCTGTGAATATAGGCATGAGATTACAAATGTAGCAATAAATATAGAAAATTTTGCTCATAATTTCAAATGATTTTAGAGATCGCTAATACCGATAAGACCGCTCTTTGTGGCACAATAGTTTATCATCATCATCATCAGCCCATATACGTCCCACTGCTGGGCACGGGCCTCCTCTACCATTGAGAGGGTTTAGGCCTTAGTCCACCACGCTGGCCTAGTGCGGGTTGGCGGACTACACACCTAAGGAATTCCTAAGAACTTTTTAGGTGTGCAGGTTTCATCACGATGTTTTCCTTCACCGTTAAAGTACGTGATAATTCATTGTGAATACACACATAACTTCGAAAAGTCAGAGGTGTGTGCCTGGGGTTTGAACCCGCGACCGTCGAAATTCTCGACCGCGTACCTAAACCTCAAGGCAATAGTTTATAACCAAAACCAATAGTTTATAAGGTAGCTTAAACTTAATTTTAACTTCTGTATATGGTGCACAATAAGTCATATTAAATAAAAATAAATAAATAAATATTTTTCCCCCATCAGTATCCCCGCGTGTCGTGCGATAAATCCCTCACACAAAATAATTAAAAACTGTTTAACATTTGGTCCTCTTGAGCCAAGTGCCGGCTCAATTAAACTCGCCCTCGTGAAATGATATCGACATATGCACTTTTAATGTGTAACAAATTGATTCTTTTGTAACTCGGCTTAAGCCGCCGGTTCTTTTAGTTGTCTAAGTATATCGTAAGCCCCACTGCTGGGAAAGGGCCTCGTCTAAAATTTAGACAGGTTAGATCAGTTTTTACTTCCATAGAAGCCCAAAAGCCCAGTTAGCCTTACAAAATTCCGAATAATGATCGTGAAACTTTAAATCTTTATTTAACAAAAGCGAGCATAAAATGAGAATATACTGACCCCACAATAAACAATTATAAACTAGACATTACAAAATTAACGTGTAACGCTTTTGGGCTTCTATGGAAGTACCGCCACTGGGTTAGACCTTAGTTTAACATGCAGGCTTACGAAGAGTAGACTACAATACTAACAAGTTGATTCCTTTGATACCCGTCGAGGCTTAAGCCGCCGGTTCTTTTATTTGTCTATGTACATCATATACGTGCCACTGGTGGGAACAGGTCTCGTCTACAAATGAAATGGATTTGGGGTTTAGTCCAGGCTTAGTCCACCGTGGCTTAGGAAGAGCACTGTAATATATTTAGCTGTATCTACTAAATTAATAAATGTATTTTAGTTAGTAACTTTTGCTACTAACTTTTTCCTAATTGGAAAATTGTATACTGACTGTTTCAAGAAGCTAAAATTAAACAAAACCGCGATGAAATCTGTAACTACTAATAAAATCGCACAAAGTTGTGATTGTGTTGTAAAATAATGCTCTATAAAAGAAAGTGGTGAATACGCTGGCATAATTATATCGATTGTTGAGATAATCGTCATTGATTCATTCGTCATCAGACCATATACGTCTCATAGTCCTCCTCTACCATTGAGAGGATTAAGGCGTTAGTCCACCACGCTGGCCTAGTGCGGGTTGGCGGACTACACACCTAAGAAATTCTCAAGAACTTTTAACCTACACAAGGTTTCCTGACGATGTTTTCCTTACCACGAATGTGTGTGACAATCCATTGTGAATACACACATAACAAGACATAGGTGTGTTCCTGGAGTTTGCCATCATCATTTATTTATTTATTTATGCTTTATATACATTTTTCATTCTCAGCCTATCGCCGTCCACTGCTGAACGAAGGCCTCCCCAAGTAGGCGCCAACCATCCCGGTCTTGAGCAGCCCTTATCCATCCGCTACCCGCCACCTTTCTCAAGTCGTCGGACCATCGTGCTGCAGGGCGTCCTACACTACGTCTACCTAAGCGCGGTCTCCACTCCAACACTTGTCTGCTCCAACGGCCGTCCGTCCGTCGGCAGACATGGCCGGCCCACTTCCACTTTAGCGTGCTAATCCTGCGGGCAATGTCAGTGACTCCGGTTCTCTGGCGGATGACTTCATTACGGATTCTATCCACGATTCGTAATGACCCTCGAGAACAACTTATAGACATGGCTCAAGAGTGAGATGGGGCGGTAGTTCTTCAGTAAGGTGTTATCGCCTTTCTTGAAGAACAAAACCACCACACTCTTGCTCCATGCCTCCGGCGTTGTGCCAGTTTGGATGACGGAGTTGAAGAGCTTAACTAGTTCTCTCAAGACAGGTGTACCTCCTGCCTTGAGGAGCTCAGTGGTTACTCCGTCATCTCCCGGTGCCTTGTTGTTCTGAAGTTGACCGAGGGCCATTCTAATCTCGCCCAATTCGATGTCGGGAAGCTCGTCTGAGTAGTGGCGAGTCAGTCTGGCTCGCGGATCATCCGCGTTGCAGGCCACAGGTGGAACTGCTCTTTGAGCATACAAGTTTCCGTAGTACTTTTCGACCTCTCCGAGAATTTCTGGAATTGAGGTGACGGTGGTGCCTTGTTGTGTTCTGAGTTTCGTCAGGTGACAACCGGAGGTGTGGGGCTTAGCGAATACTTTGGAGCCCTTGTTTTGCGCAATGGCAATTTCAACTTCCAAAGCATTCGCGCGCCTAATGTCGCGCCGTATAAGCCTCTTCACCTCTCGGTTTAGTACCTGACGTTCAGATGGTGTGGCGTTTATAAGTTCTCGTCTTTTCCTCAATAATTCCAGAGTCTCGGAGGAGAGTTTAGACTTACGCCCGCTGCTCGTTGATCGAAAGTATTTGGAGCCTACTTCGCGAACGATCCGCATCAGACTATTGGAGGCGTCATCAGTGTTTTCCAGTAGTTTTCCAGTAGGGCGAATCGATTCTGTAGTTCCAGCTGGAAAGCTTCACAGCCGGCTTCGATCTGGGGCAGTGATGGACGAAGAGTCGACCTCATTAAGCGCGCACGTTCGATTTTAGTGTTAATATTCAGAGTGCCTCTTACAAGTCGGTGATCACTACCGGTATTAAACCTGTTGATCACTGAGACATCTCTGAATATTTGGCGCTTGTCAGTAATAATGAAGTCGATCTCATTTTGGGTCAAACCGTCAGGGCTACGCCAGGTCCACTTCCTTTGGGGCTTCTTCTGGAAGAATGAATTCATGAGAAAAAGCCCCTGTGCCTCGAGGAAGTTGACCAGCATTTGCCCTCGACTATTTCTGCTCCCATAACCGAATGGACCTACCCTCGATTCGCCGTAACCCTGTACTCCCACTTTGGCATTGAAGTCACCCATAACAACATTGTTAGAAGTCTTGGTACGAGACATAGCCTTCACTATGTCCTCGTACATGGCCTCGACTTCGTCGTCAGGATGTGTAGACGTCGGGGCGTACACTTGTATAACCTTGAGAGAGTATCTCTCGGTTAATTTTAAGACAAGGTACGCCACCCTTGCCGACACACTGCCAACTTCTACAACGTTGCTTTTGAGTGACTTGTGGATCATAAATCCGACGCCTCCTTGGGATGGTTGGTGTCATTCTCGGAAGTAGAGTAAGTGACCGGTAGGTAGGGTAATCTTGTCCTCCCCCTGTCTACGGACTTCAGATAACCCCACAATATGCCAGTTGATGTGACTTAGCTCTACTTCCAATTCTGAGACGTACTCGTTCAGCCGTAGAGAGCGTCCGTTGTACGTTGCCAGAAACAGTCGGTTGTGGTACCCTGCCGTAACCCGGGGATTCTTAGCACCCCCCATCTCGCCGTTACCATGACCGGTACCGTGGTCAGGAATAGCGAGACTGCCGGGAACTGGGGGCCGCGAATTGATGGGAGTTGCCATTGGGGGATTTTGCCATAGTCACCGCGCTTGGCAAGCGGGTTGGTGACCGCAGTGGCTGGAAAGATTTAGCCGACGGTGCTGCTGCCCACCGAAGGTTTTGGTATTTAAGGCATTCCAGCTTGAACGAGTGGTTATGCCGCCACTAGTCGGCCGCCAGAGCCACATCTGTTAGCTAGCAGGGTGTACCGCGTGGAGGTAGGGTTGGCAGTTGGGGACGTGAGATGTTATGCGCCCCCCTTACACCCTTGCTTTATATACATAATAACGTATAAAGGCGGACTTAATGCCTAAGGCATTATCTGCCAGTCAACCTTCAACATCATATCAGTCAACATCATCATCATCAGTAGCCCATATACGTCCCACTGCTGGACACGAGCCTCCTCTACAACTGAGAGGTTTTAGGCCTTAGTCCACCACGCTGGTTGTACCCGTGAGCCTCGAGGACATCACTTTAATTCATCTCTGTTTTTCCAGTAATCGTCAACATTCCTCTATCTGCGTCGTACTCCTATCAGATCCCATATACCAGTACAGTAACTTTAAAAATATGAAAGTCCTTACCCCTAACACAAAAATCGTGCAAAAAATCCCATTCCAACACCCTGCTAATTGCATCAACCGCGGGCATTCAAAGTATTTAAGTAGCGTAAAACAGGGAGCTCTCTTTTATGTTGTCGAATTGCAACAAATGTCATCTCTCCGTAAGCCTATTAGAGGATTAGTCGTAATGAAATATGTGTAATCTGTATTGGTCCGTGTTCTTATTCAAGTCAGCTGTGATTGGACTTTTCGTCAGACCTCGGATATGAGTGCTTAGTTTCTATCAGTGGCGGTACTTCCATAGAATCCCAAAAGCGTTACACGTTGTGTAATGTCTAGTTTTTAATTGTTTATTGTGAACTCAGGATATTCTCATTTGTATGTCAAATTGATTTTGTTAATTTAAGATTTAAAGGTTATTATTTGGAATTTTTAAAGGCAAGTTGGGCTTTTGGGCTTCTATAGCAGTTGGCTAGACACCAGCTTGCGTAACGAGAGGCCGCGGGTTCGATCCCCGCACCGAGACAAATGTTTGTGTGATCCACAAATATTTGTTTCGGGTCTGGGTGTTTGTGAGACCGAAAAGTCTCTCGTAGTTTGTGATACTCACGACACAGTACTTGTATCCTAGTGTGGGGTCAGAACTATGTATGTGACTGTTGGGTGTATTTATTTATTAATTTTATTTGTACGAACATCATAAATTTTGTTACATAGCTTTTGAGGGGTACTAGAATAAATACTCGAAAAACCTACCTATTTCAGTGTCCTGAAAAATCTGCGTCCATTATCATGGACCAAATTAGATTTTTGTCACTCTAACTTGAAGTATACTACACGGTGTCGAATTAATGGTTAAAGGACTGAAAGTTGTAGGAGTAATAATATATAATAAAACTCCTTAGTAATATAGGCAATAAATTGGAAAGACATTTTTTTTTGTTACACTTTCATTTTGATGTTTTTATACACAAATATATTGAGCGGTTAAGACGCTTATGGGTTATTAATTACAAGGTAAATTAATATGCTTTATGAGGATTTTTTCAAAAGATTTGGGTCACCAAATGTATTTTAGCACGAACGAATCTTCGATCAAAATATGTCTGCCAACCCGTACTAGTCCAGCGTGGTAAACTAAGGCCTAAACCATCTCAGTTGTAAAGGAGACCCTGCCCAACAGTAGGAGGTATATGGGCTGATGATGATAATGATACATTAATCTTCGTTTTTAACACAGGCGTCTCAATCTATACGAAGAAATATATAAATACAAAAAGCTGATAATGATGATGATGTAATACTATTATTTTTTGTATCTTTGTAGATGTCAGGCGGGCACCGGACGGTGCGTGGTGGACAAGGCGCACAGAAACCAGTGCCAAGCGTGCAGACTTAAGAAATGTCTTGCTATGGGAATGAACAAAGATGGTAAGTAATGAGTTCTATCTTTTTATGGGAAAAGACAAACGAGTGAGCCACCTGATGTCAAGTGGTCAACACTGCCTATGAACACCCACAATACCAGAGGAATCATCGGTGCGTTGTCGGCCTTGAAGAAAATATACGGTCTATTCTTTTATTTTTCTTTTCTATCAGACTTTAAGTTTTTGATTTTTTGTGTTGTGGAATTCGTTCGTGAAAACTCAGAGATGAATTATAGTGTAGTGATGGCCTCGAGGCTTTGGTGGCGGGTTCAAATTCCAGGAACACATCTATTTATTTCCCAATTTATGTGTGTATTCACAAATAATTATCACGAACTTTAACGGTCAAAGAACATCGTGAAGAAACCTGCACACCTAAAAGTTCTTAGGAAATTCTTAGGTGTGTAGTCCAAAACCCGCACCAGGCCAGCGTGGTGGACTAAGGCCTAAACACTCTCAATTGTAAAGAAGGCCCGTGCGCAATGACGTTTTAGTTTTTGACTGAGGCTTACACTATGTTCAATTCTAAGTTCTGTAGTAGGATCTAATTGATATTCCCACGGCCTTCCCCCGTCAATAAACATGTCATAAAAACATGAGGTAAGCCAACAAATACTGTATATACATGGTGTAGCACGCTTCGACGGAACTCAGTGAAGGGCTTCACTAGTTTTGACGTTTCAATATCTTGTTTGTTTATCTGCGTTTAGGGGATCAGATTTATTTAAATGAACTTTTTGTACGGTTCACTCGTACAATTAATATATTTTTACCTAGCAATTTTGTACCGCGTGCGTAAATTACACCAGTTCGCGTTCGGTCTCCGCCGCGTGTACTCATTTATCATAATATCAAATTATCTTAAAATCATTACATAATAAGACTCGCGCACCTGCACCAACACACGCCTTCATCACTTACTAACCACTTTACCGACACTTCTATTAATACAACCTCAACTGGCTGCCAGTGGCGGTACTTCCCTAGAAGCCCAAAAGCCCAGGTTGCCTTACAAAATTCCGGATCTTTAAGCTGTAAATATTTATTTAACAAAATCAATTGGACGTACTCATTTAGAGTACGAGTATATCCACAATAAAAAGTATAAACTTCACATTACAAATTAAAGTCAAACTTTTGGACTTCTATGGAGGTACCGCCATTGCTGGCTATTTCTCGCTTTGAATCCTGTTACAGTTTAGGAGTCACTTCTATCAATAAATATCAATGTTATAAACTCTATCATCTATTATCATTTATAGTTGTCCCGTACAGCTTTGTGGTCCTTCCAGCCGGATTTAATTTTATCTTAGTCTCTCGTGCCTGGGAGCATGTACGGTTCACTCGTACAATTAATATCTATATTTTTACCTTAAATAAGCAATTTAGTACCGCGTGCGTAATTTACACGAGTTCGCGTTCGGTCTCCGCCGCGTGTACTCATTATCATAATATCAAATTATCTTAAAATCATTACATAATAAGTGATCACTTCTATCAATAAATATCATTATTATAAACTCTATCATCTATTATCATTTATAGTTGTCCCGTACACTTTTATTGTGCTAATACTTACTCTAGGGAAGGGCTGGAGGTGTATTTGTAATTCCTGGGTGATGGTGCCTTTGTTGTTTACGCGGAGCGATGATACTCTCCTTAGAATTTTCTAACAGAAAAAGTCTAGAGCATTATTGCCGATCTGGGTATTGAACTCGATCGCCCGCGCAGATAAAACAAACAAATTTCGGCAAAACTAAAGAGTTTTGTTGAGTAAGTCAATAATTCTCTAATAATGACAAATGATTCGTTTTTCACATACATGTAATGCGATCATCACATTAAGATTCATGTATTGTGTTGCGAGTATCTGAAAATAGATAATTAATCATTTCACACAGATACGCTGATTTTCTCAGCGGTATTTTTGTTACCATTAAAATGCTTGATAATTAATTTTGAATTCACGTTTCACTTCGCGAATTCAGAGATGTACCCAAGACTCGAGCCTGTAACTAATGTAGTTCTCAGTCTATCGCACACGCCCAGAGACACTATCTTTAAAATCATTTTCATATTTAGTTAAAAGCAACTTGGTTAAATCTCAGGGTTGCCGCTTAAAAAACAAACACTATGACAATGGGTCGTTTTGGCCACGTGCCGGCGCGTGCCGCTAAACGAGCGCAAATTAAGGGTTACAGGAACATTGGTCGTTGAATCCACTCGCGCATACATTTGTTAGTTTAGTGAGATCTACCGTGTGTTGATTTGCATGACGGGTTAAGTCGCAATCATGGAAAAGAGCTTTGTGCTGTAAAAAGGCAAATTATACTTAAAAAATCTGACTGACTGCCTCGTGGTCTCGCGGCATAAGTATGTGCCGAGCGATCAAGGGGTTCTGGGTTCGATTCCCGGGTCGGGCAAAGTGTTATTGGGTTTTTCTTTTAAGAAATTCTCAGTAGCATCACGGAATTTGGAATTGTGCCCGAAAAGCGGCAATAGGCTCGCCCCCTATTACGTGGGACTGATACATACCTGGCGAAATTTCGTAAGTCATTTTCATCATCAGCCCATACACGCCCCTCTGCTGGGCACGGGCCTCCTCTACAACTGAGAGTGTTTAGGCTTTAGTCCACCACGCTCGCCTAGTGCGGGTTGGTGTATGTAAAATGTACTGTATAATTCGGGCTTTGAGCCCTGTTTTAAGCTTTATACTCGTCTGCATAATAACTAGTTTCGGGATATGCC
This sequence comes from Hemaris fuciformis, assembly GCA_907164795.1. NCBI lineage: Eukaryota > Metazoa > Arthropoda > Insecta > Lepidoptera > Sphingidae > Hemaris > Hemaris fuciformis. Next base: position 8,345,250 of record OU015454.1, read on the forward strand.
ATTTTAGAACATACCTACATATGTATATAATCGCCGTGTCTAAAATTGATATCGATGTTTAAAACAATATTGTACCTTATTTTTCCCAAAAACATGGGTCATTTGACATACCGTGGAGAATCATAACAGCAAGTTGGAGTGATTATTTTTACTGTCCAGAGAAGTATCTCTTTTATTACTTGATACTTTATTTGGATAGCAACGTACCTATACTAATAGGTGTATTTTCAGTTTGCGTAAAAAACAAACACACGAAGAATATTCGTCTTAATCTAGGCATATATCTGCACTCAGACTTCGTAATTTGACTTTTAAGCCTCACATAACATTTATTTATTTTTTATTTATTTATTTATTTTTACTTCAACATATACGGTTAATACCATTTACACATATTGAAGAACTCTAAAACATCTATATACATAAAACAATACTCAAATTACAATATACAAATTAAAAATAAAATAAAATATGGCAAGCCTATAATCGTTTTTTGAGCATACAGACTCCGTGCTGAGAATTTCCTATTGGCAAAACTCAATAACACCTCACCTAGACCGTACAGCACACTCGTGAAAAACAAACGTGTGAATAATTGCAGCATGGGAACAGACTCGCCACATCTCCGCCTCTGAATGTTCATTATATTTTAAATCACATCTAACTCCGCGCACCTCATTAACCACCGCATGCGGTTAAACATTGGAGCCCTCATTTGAATGTGCCTCGGGCCTTCGCTTTGTAGTATTTGCTTAATTATCTGTTTTCACCGAATTTGTCACTCATTATAAAAGGGGAGTTGCGCGCTTATTAGATTCGGCTTAAGGGCATTCGACGATTTTTTAATAGTATTTAAACACTAAGGGGACAATGGTGGGTTGGAACGTGATGTTTTTGTTCTCGGTCCGAGTGTGGTCCGTGAGATCTCGAGGCCCCTGAATCGATTCATAAGGTTGGGAGTATGTGGCCAAACAGGAGAGTAGAAATAACCTCTGCCTATTGGTGTTTATAGATATGACTGTATATGAATGAGCATGCAAGTGCGAGTGTGACTTTTCCTTATAAAGTTTATTTATTTATTTATTTACACTTTATACATGTATGATGTATAGGTGGACTTAATGCCTAAGGCATTCTCTTACAGTCGAACCTTGGGTGATGCAGAGATGAGATGTGGCAGGTGTGTAAATGTAATCACAATCCTATGATCAAAATACATACATATGTATAATACACATACATAAATATATACTGAATACATACACATACATATATTCAAAATACATATAAAAATTTATAAAATATATATAAAACAAAAATAAACACAAAATTACAGTTGTGAAGATTCTGCAATTAAGTACGAAAACACAAACAGCATCTTCTATGCAATCATAACACGCATTTGAAAATCATGAAGCGGACTTATTTAGATCCTATAGGTATTCCAAAAGACCTCATTCTTATCATTCAATTGAGTTAAATTCAATTCAAATCATTAATCATGCTTAGTAAATTACAAACCTTATCGAGAAAAACATAAAGTTTAAGCGATATTTTGTTAATCTAATCTAATCTCCTCTACAACTGAGAGGGTTTAGGTCTTAGTCTACCACGCTGGCCTAGTTAATTATTCGTATACTTTTAATTATCTAATATCAATGTTCTTTATAATGCTAAGCAGTCGAAATCGAAAACAGAAGCAAGTAAATAATAAAAATAATGCGTCAAGTCGATTTTATTCACTTCAGAACTCACCAAAGCAAGGCAAAAGCCCCATCAAGCCTGGTTCACTGGAATTAACATAACGCACAAAGATGCCGCCAATTCAATTTGGGGACGAAAGTACGAGCGCCGAGTAAAGGCGACGGCGAAGAAAGGAAATGTTGAAAATTGAGACATTTATTTTTTTCATTTATAAGATTATTTTTATACATTTAGACTAAAGTTTTGACATTTTTTATTGGATTATACATTCAGACTTAAAGTTACGCGATAATTAATGAAATAATGAATTATCACGTACCTACCTACTCTAACGGCGAAGGTAAACCTGCTCACCAAAATTTCTTAGATGTGTAGTCTGCTAACCCGCACTAGACCAGCGTTGTGGACTGAGGACTAAACTCTCTCAGTTGTTGAGGAGGCCCGTGCTTAGCCGTTTGACGTATGTATATGGGCTGATAATGATGATGATGAAAAAAAATATCTTTTATAGGATTACTTTTGTATATGACTGATGGTCACGCGTCGTGATTGGCGTTTGTCTGACTGAGATGTCGTGGGTTCAGTTCACAATTCAAACATAGTGTTATTGAGGTTTTAGTAGTAAATTATATTAGTAGAAGCACCTATTTCTGGAAATTTCGTTATTAGCTCCTATTACTTAAAGCTCTTTATATAGCGACTCAAATATACCCTTACCTACCCCTTAAGGCATTCAGGCGTGAGAGGTATTCGCAAGCTGGTGTCTAGCCAACTGCGCCACAGGGCTGTATAAATAAGTATCTTACGTTTGAATTAAATAAATAAATAAATATACCCAACAGTCACATACATAGTTCTGATCCCACACTAAGATACAAGTCTTGTGTCGTGGGTATCAGAAACTACGAGAGACTTTTCGGTCTCATAAACACCCAGACCCGAAACAAATATCTGTGGACCACACAAACATTTGTCTCGGTGCGGGGATCGAAATCGCGGCCTCTGGTTTCGCTAGCTGGTATCTAGCCAGCTGCACCACGAGGCTGTCAAAAAATCACTGAAAATGAATATCATCCAACACGCCAACACACTACATTCTGTAGGTACACCTCTGCCCACTTTAAATTTATATTCGGCAAATAAAGTTTGCACGCACCCCGTAGCCCGGGGCGCCTAATTCTGTTACGCTTTGAGATGGCACGACAATCTCGTTACCGCACCGCCCCAGATTCATTGTCAAAAGCCTCGGTTTAATTAACGGACACCTTCGAGTTTTCCTTTATATGTAGATTTTACACAGGGTGTATTCAGACCGTTATCGGAAACTAAGGCAGGTAATAGCGACGGTGAATACAAACACCGTGACATTTAAAGAAATCCCGACAAATAAATATTAAATAAAATATTAAATTAAATAATAGTTTCCGATCACGGTCTGAATACATCCTGTATATTTATGTTTGTCGAGTTTCTCCGGCATTAATAAATAAATACACCCAACAGTCACATACATAGTTCTGACCCCACATTCATCATTCATCATCAGCCCATATACGTCCCACTGCTGGGCACGGGCCTCCTCTACAACTGAGTGGATTTAGGCCTTAGTCCACCACGCTGGCCTAGTGCAGGTTGGCGGACTACACACCTAAGAAATTTTAGGTGTGCAGGTTTCATCACGATGTTTTCCTTCACCGTTAAAGTACGTGATAATTCATTGTGAATACACACATAACTTCGAAAAGTCAGAGTACTGTACCTGGGGTTTGAACCCGCAACTGTCGAGATTCTCGACCGCGTGCCTAAACCTCGAGGCCATCCCGACACACCCACACTAGGATACAAGTCTTGTGTCGTGGGTATCAGAAACTACGAGAGACTATTCGGTCCCACAAACCAGATGAAACGTTAACCAATGCCAGAACCAACCTGAAACTTCCCAATCGAGGGCAAACAAAGAGCGATAAAGTGTTTAGTTCAAAATAAGGTCCGAACTACTGTAAAATATATACGTGGCCAACTGTACACAAATCCGACATCGCAGACCCTAACACTTAACTGTTTATACCGGAGTTAAAGCTAAAGTAACAGACACTGATTAATGCGATTTTAATCCCCCCATAAAACCCCCAAATCCTACCCTATATTAATCGCTTGAGTGATCTGAAACATCGTAACTCCATTCCCAGCTATTCCAATTTCAACTCTAAGCCACATGATTCAAAGTTCATAACGTAATTTAACACGAGTTTGGAACATTTGGTACGAAAGGATTTCTAACTTTTAAAACTGACTTCAAAAGGCTTTAGGTCGCATTTTCGATTTCCTCTCCAGTCGTTTCATTCGAAATTCAACCTTATTGCTATACAGCTAGAATGTAAATTAAAAAGCAATATTTACTAGCATCAATAACCATTAAAGCCGAATCAGATGGACAGAAGTCGTGCTAGACGGGTGTATGGGTATGTGTATTGGTGCGAAAGAGATGGAGATAGTTCCCCGCATACGCTTTAATCCAGGGCTGTTGAACAGATGAGCTCGGCCACCTGATCTCAGTGATTTTATTTTCCAATTATTGAAGATAACTATGTTCCATTTGATCCGAAATTTTCATGATTAATTGCTTTTTGGAAGATGTTTGTATACGTGTTTGCAGAATTAATAGATATTTATGTTCATTAAATCTTTAAGAAACTACTTCTTGCGCTATGACGTAAGACGAAGCCAGGCAATAAATAGTTGCGAAAGACGAAATCAGTATTTAAAAGTTAGATCATTTGTAGGTAGCTCTACTGAGTCATGTTATCAATAGTGGCTTTAATGACTTACGTATGGGTCAGTCAATCGAAACTTTGTCTTTTTAATACTGTCCTAGATTGCGTTGTGTTAGTTTTTGTTAGTTTTTTTTTTTAAAGTAGTGCGCTATGTAACTAAAGACGTGATGGCCTCGAGGTTTAGGCAAGCGGTCGAGAATCTCGATGGTCATGGGTTCAAACACCAGACACACACCTCTGACTTTTCGGAGTTATGGGTGTATTCACAAAGAATTATCATATACTTTAGCGGTGAAGGAAAACATCGTGATGAAACCTGCACACCTGAAAGTTAAGTTAGTTAAAACCCGCACTAGGCCAGCGTCGTGGACTAAGGCTTAAACCCTCTCAGTTGTAGAGGAGGCCCGTGCCCAGCAGTGGGACGTATATGGGTTGAAAATAAACCCCAATTCAAGCGATAGATACTAGATGATCCTTATTTAAAACATTTTAACCAACGTTTATTGTACCCGATAGCCTTTTTCTACACTCACTTCAAAAGTCACGGACAAAACTAGTGCCATCTCTTTCTAACGCGCGAGAACTATCGCCCCGTCCCCTTCCCGCCGCCGGAAGTGAGACCTCAAAGATGGCTGCGGCCGGATGTGGGAGGAGCGATTTGATTTATAGTCGGGGGTGGGTTGGGAACTATCGTTGTATGGATTTTGCGTTATACCCCCTTTAGTTCTGTCAATTTACTATGCCGCAAATGAATGTAAGTAGTATCCAGTGATGGACGAACATTGGGAGGACTTTTCGTGTTGTTTATCCCACATCGTTGTGGATTAATAGGTTTTATTGCTGATAATATTTGATTTTAAATAGGATCACCTTGGAGAAAAAGGCTAACCTTTATCACATTATTTAACACCTCGGCATGAATAGATACAGATCATTGTAAATACACCATGTCATCATCATCATCAGCCGTTATACGTCCCACTGCTGGGCACGGGCCTCCTCTACAACTGAGAGGGTTTGGCCTTAGTTCACCACGCTGGCCTAGTGCGGGTTGGCGGACTACACACCTAAGATATTCCCAAGAACTTTTAGGTGTGCAGGTTTCCTCACGATGTTTTCCTTCACCGTAAAATAACTGATAATTAAACTGATAATATTGTAGCCACTGTTACTAAAACATGTAAAATGTAAAAAATGTTAATGTATTTATGTCAAATTGTTTTAGTTAAATAAATAAATAAAAACTGATAATTCATTGTGAATACACACATAACTTCGAAAAGTCAGAGGTGTGTGCCTGTGTGAACCTGCGACCGCCGAGATTCTCGGCCGCGAGCCTTAACCTCGAGGCCATCACTACTGTTTGCAAAACCAAAACCCGCCGGGCACAAATAAGTAATAGACATTAGCAAACCGACATACAAAAGAAAACCCATACAAATGCTAAAATCCAATCATATGTTATGTACTTTACGCCGCCAATATATTATATGGGACAATAAAAGAAATGGAAAGGAATCGAAGACGAGACCACGGTAATAAAGTGTCTTTATGTCCCTGCCATTACTCGGGGGGGGGGGGGGGGGGGGGGGGGTTACGTAATAAAATACGTGTGTTTGTGTGTCACGGATTTTTTTGTCCTACGAAATTTTGTTTAAGTCTATCAAGGGTAATGCTTTGTATTGTTCGTATTCGATTTATAGGGATTATAGGTCCTAGTTTCGGTTCCCGTGTCGGGTAAATTCTTTTTGCTTTTTTCTACAAATGTGTGGTAAATCGCGAATGTAGAAATGCACCCTGTCTACCCTTGCAGAGCGATACACTGAGTCATCATCATCATCATCAGCCCAAACACGTCCCACTGCTGGGCACGGGCCTCCTCTAAACTGAGAGGGTTATACACTGAGTAGGTATATGTTAATATATATACGTACATTGCTAAACCAAAATTGATTATATGATGGCATTTTAAAAATCATATGAAACTTTTAGCGTGCCATTTTGTCAAAAAATTGTTGATTAGTTATCATACCAACACAGCACAAACTTTTGCACATATCACAGCCCGGTGGCGCAGATGGCTCGACACCAGCTTGAAACGAGAGGCCGCGGTTTCCATCACGCACTGAGACAAATGTTTGTGCGATCCACAAATATTTGTTTCGGGTCTGGGTGTTTGTGAGACCGAAAAGCCTCTCGTAGTTTCTGATACCCACGACACAAGATCTTAGTGTAGGGTAAGAACTATTTACGTGACTGTTCGGTGTATTTATTTATAAAATTGCAGATATTGTAGAGTAACGTCATGCGTTCTATCACGGATGCAGGATATGACGCAAATTACCTCGTGAACTGATGCTGTGATGACGTAGTTCGGTATAGACGGTAAAAATAAGTGGACAAACGTGTTTTTATCCATTATTAAGTATAGGAGACTATTCCTACAGCCTACAATTTTATTTTTATACGGACACGACACAAGAACACAGAGAAAAAAATAGTGCAATTGGCTGTCTTATCACTGTCGATCTTTTGGAGACAACTATACGATGGAAATGAAGAAAGGATACATGAGAGGGTAGTCAGTGTGTACAACATACATGCATACTCAATAATTTATATATACATACATATACAAATCAGTGGCGATACTTCCATAGAAGCCGAAAAGCCCTGTTTGCCTTACAAAATTCCGAATAATAATTTTTAAGCTTTAGTTAGGTAAGTCTTTATTTAACAAAAGCAATTTGACATATTATAAATTAGAATATCCTGACTCCACAATAAATAATTATAAACTAGACATTACAAATTAACGTGTAACGCTTTTGGGCTTCTATGGAAGTAATGCCACTGATACAAATATACATACAAAATTCAAAAATATTTATCATCAAAAAAAAAACTCTCCAAGCAGACCCGCGCTCTCAACCGCTCAATGTCTGTACGTGAAGTTTAGCAGTAAAAGGTGCTCGTTCGACGCCGCCGGGGCAATAAAATCAAATAGAAGCCTTCCACCCCTCCCCAGACTCCCCTCGGGTTGGGGAGGTGGGGGCGACCGGCGTGTGACACTTTTATCTCCATGGAAAATTGTCGGCTGAATACACGAAAATCATTTATTTTGTATTAGTAAGCTTTGGGGATGGATTTGAGAATTTTTGCGATCGTTTTGGCATGGCTTGAGTTTTGATTAGGATTTTTTAGATGTCTAGAAACTTCTAAAATATGATGATATATGGCTGACGGCCTTTGTTCATTTTTCGCCGATCTTAGGTGCATATTTCTGCTTGTTAATAACTTAATTCAAAAATGCGTGTACATACTCGTAGGTGTACATACTCATACGTAAAAAAATTAACTAGATATTATAATATGTACAATGTATAATATACATGTTGTTTGGATAATTTCAATTATTTTTTATTATTAAGAAATATTCTCAAATTATCAATCTGAGAATATTTCCGGAACAATTTAACATTACTAACGAAACATTGGTTTAGAGATACAACACTGCTTACCCTTAAAAAGACAGCCCCGTGGCGCAGTTGGCTAGACACCAGCTTGCATAACGAGAGGCCGCGGGTTCAATCCCCGCACCGAGACAAATGTTTCTGTGATCCACAAAGGTTTTGTTTTGTGTCCGGGTGTTTGTGGGACCGAAAAGTCTCTCGTAGTTTCTGATACTCACGACACAAGACTTGTATCTTAGTTGGGGTCAGAACTATGTATGTGACTGTTGGGTGTATTCATTATTATTTTATTACCTTTAAAAGTGCACAGACATGAACGTTTAAAAGTTTGTATTTCTTAAAAATTCTTGTTTAAATGAGGGAAATGGTCAAATAACCTATTTATTTTTGTCTCAGCTGTCCAAAACGAAAGGCAGCCTCGGAACACGGCGACCATTCGTCCAGAAGCGCTGAGGGACATGGATCAAGAGAGAGCCTTGCGGGAGGCAGCCGTCGCGGTTGGGGTGTTTGGGTGAGTCTATAGATAAATATAGAGGGAAATTATGAAGCTATGAAATTTTATTTTTTAGGCACAACTACGTCACATACATATGTATTTTAATACAGGGTGTATTCAGACCGTGATCGGAAGGCAGGTAATAGCTACGGTGATTACGTATCCATTAGCGTTACAAAAATCCCGACAAAAATAAAAAATGACGTTTTCCTAATAATCACAGATATTTAATGGATGCTACCATGATCAAAATATTTTTTAGAGTTCTTCTAAGTAAAATGAAATGAAAATATTAGACTACTTAAAAGTCAATCAAATTATTATAATAATGTAGTTACAATTATTGTTGTTTTCGGAGTCGGTGTCAGTGCAAATTTAATACTTAAATGGTTTTCTCATGGATGCCATATGTAGAGGAGGCCCGTGCCCAGCAGTGGGACGTATTTGGGCTGATGATGATGATGATGATGGATGCCTTTGTCACAAATGGACCAAATTAACGGGACTACACGGAAAACACCACCTTTCAAATAAAAAAGAATCATCAAACTCGGTTCACCCAGTCGAAAGTTCTGAGGTTACAAACATAAGGAAAAACATACATCATACATAAACTCACGCCTGTATTCCTCGAAGGGGTAGGCAGAGGTGCATATCTGCACCCACATTTCGCCAGGTATGTATCAGTCCCACGTAATAGGGGGCGAGCCTATTGCCGTTTTTCGGGCACATTTCCAGACTCCGTGCTGTTACTGAGAATTACCTAATGGAAAAACCCAATAACACTTTGCCCGACCCGGGAATCGAACCCAGGACCTCTAGATCGCACGGCACATACTTGTACCGCAAGACCACGAGGCAGTCAAAGGAAAAACATACAGACGAATTGATGACCTCCTACTTTTGAAGTCGGTTAAAAATAAGTATTTCGCCGTTTTTGCCACACTTCCCATTACTGCTCCACTCTTATTGGTCGTACCGTGATGACAGCCTTCCTCGATAAATGGGCTATCTAACACTGAAAGAATCCTTCAAATCGTACTAGTAGTTCCTGAGATTAGCGCGTTATAACCAAACAAACTCTTCAGCTTTATAATATTAGAGAAAGGTACATCAACTGAGTTAAGACAGGAAAACCACGTATTATTCTCAGCCTTTCGCCGTCCACTGCTGAACAAAGGCCTCCCCAAGTAGGCGCCAACCATCCCGGTCTTGAGCAGCCCTCATCCATCCGCTACCCGCCACATTTCTCAAGTCGTCGGACCATCGTGCTGCAGGACGTCCTACACTACGTCTACCTAAGCGCGGTCTCCACTCCAACACTTGTCTGCTCCAACGGCCGTCCGTCCGTCGGCAGACATGGCCGGCCCACTTCCACTTCAGCGTGCTAATCCTGCGGCCAATGTCAGTGACTCCGGTTCTCTGGCGGATGACTTCATTACGAATTCTATCCACCAGAGAAACTCCAAGCATTGCCCGCTCCATGGCACGCTGAGTGACTTTAAATTTGTGGACCACCACGTATATAAGACCGTAAACACAACAAACCGTTGAGAGTTAGTCCTTATTTTTTCAAAACGAAAATGTCCGTTCATTGAGGCGGCACAGTCTTTGACTTCTCTTGTGGAAAACGTTTCAACACTTTTCACAAAGACTGTTTGAGAACGCGCCGCGATGTGGAAACTTACGAGCTGTTTTGAGTGTGAAAAATGCGTGTTAGAAAATAATGTTTTGAATTAATTAAAACAGAGACGCTTTGTTATTGAGAGTGATTTAATTGAAAATCTACGCCCCTATAAACGTTAGTTAATTTAACATGCAAACATAACATCACCTATATACAGGGTGTATTCAAACCGTGATCGGAATCTAAGGCAGGTAATAGCTAAGGTCATTACCACCTGGCGTTAAAAAAAATCTTGAAAAAAAAAAACTATGACGTTTTCCTGCCTCAGTTTCCGATCACGGTCTGAATACACCTGTATATCCCCAAAAGGCAGAGGTGCATTTCTGCACCCACATTTCGCCAGGTATGTATCAGTCGCACGTAATAGGGGCGAGCCTATTGCCGGTTTTCGGGCACTTTTCCAAACTCCGTGCTGCTATTGAGAATCAACTGATGAAAAAACCCAATAACCCGTGGACTATGAACCAACTGAAACCATCGCGATGAAACCTGCACACTTAAAAGTTCTTAAAAGTTTTTTAGGTATGTAGTACGCCAACCTGCACTAGGCCAGCGTGGTGGACTAAGGCCGAAACCCTCTCAGTTGTAGAGGAGGCCCGTGCCCAGCAGTGAAACGTATATGAGCTAATGATGAAACAGCCTTATGTTGGAATTAAATTATCTAGCAAAATGTGAATGTAGCAACCCTGCCTACTCCTCAAGCTCATGTGTGTATATAAATAGAAAACCAATTTGATTATCCGCAAAAAACATTCAATATTTGCTAGTGCAAAACTGTGTATCATTTGTATGGATATGCTAATGTAATATTTTCGCGTTATGAGTTATGGACTTGGGGCGTTTATGGCACCTTCTCAAACGCTTTCCGAAGGGCAAATCGGCACTTTGATTTGCATACATTAGTTTTACCGCTAGATACTACAGAATAGCCCAGCTTAGCCCGAGTGAAAAAAAGTACTAAAAAACGAGTGCCACTCCGGGAGTGTCGGCAGAAGTGAAAGAAGGAAAGTTTTTGAATATTTTTGGAATGGTTAGGGAATAATTTCGCACGAATTGCTTTATTTATCAATATAAAAGTTCTGTTATTTACGTGGTCAAATACAATATTTATTGCGCTGCCGTACACAAACATGACAATTTATATTACATAATGCGTCTTACGTATTTTCGATCAGGGTCACGTGATCTGACGCGAGTTCAACATTTTTTACCCATCCCAAAAAAAGTGCACAGCGCCGCTAAAGAAGCTTTCACTTCAAAAACATTAGAAAAAATCTTTAGAACATATAACTCCTTGCGTCTATCTTTGAAGATTTGGGAAACACAAACTAATTTATAAATTTCATGAGATTGACAATTTCATATACATGTCGAAGAGTCGTCGCATCCCTACTGTGCGCCCAACGTAGGGTATAAATAAAGCCGCCCGATCAAGGTGATTCATTCTCGCTCGGAACGCCGGACCGAACGGAGCTCTGTATTACGATTGTTTCCGATTAAATTTGTAATTACCTCCAAAAGTTTGACTGTTTGATTTAAAATCAATAACGCCCAAGAATCTCCGTTATACATATACACATGCCCTCACATATCCCTGCACCCACATTAAGGCAATTTTTTAAGGTTTCATAGGAGCCTATTAACGTATTCGGATATTTTTCAGACTCCGTAGTAAATAGCAATTCTCGAGTGCAAATGCTCTAGTCCGCACGGTACATACTGATACCCGTTAGGAGGCAGTCAAATATATATATGTCGGAGACACATGGTTCTCACTAACATCGTCGTTAATGGATGCGTGCTTAGTGGGCGTCATGAGGATGTTATGCGAGCACAAAACACAATATATATGACAGCCCCGTGGCGCAGTTGGCTAGACACCAGCTTGCGAAACGAGAGGCTGCGGGTTCGATCCCCGCACCGAGACAAATGTTTGTGTGATCCACAAATATTTGTTTCGGGTCTGGGTGTTTGTGAGACCGAAAAGTCTCTCGTAGTTTCTGATACCCACGACACAGGACTTGTATCCTAGTGTGGGGTCAGAACTATGTATGTGACTGTTGGGTGTATTTAATTTATTTTATTTAATAGTTGTTCACTTTCCAATTCACAATACACAGTACAGTTCCTAGGCTAGTGTTACTCCTTGAGCGATCAGTACTGTACAGTAATCTATATAATCGTAATATCTAAACGTCACTTTGACGTTTGTGTGATTGATATCGTCGTTGACGTCCCGTACTCATGACCCGGATGCAACATATACATATGTGCCAATGGCGGTACTTCCATAGAAGCCCAAAAGCGCAGTTTGCCTTACAAAATTCCGAATAATATTTTTTTATTTTAAATCATTATTTAAAAGAAGCAATTTGACATACAAAATGAGTATGACTGACCTCACAACAAACAATTATAAACTAGCCATTATACAATTAACGTGTAATGCTTTTGGGCTTCTATGGAAGTACCGCCATATGTACCAACCAATGGCGTACTTTCATTGAAGCTTAAAAGGATTTTTTTCGGATTTCAAGGATTTTTACACCGTAACTATCACCTTTCTTAGTTTTCGATCGCGGTATTTTTACACCTGTAACATTTTAAATGAAATATTCTATGCAAATAAAAACATATACAATTCTACGTTTTGCAAAACAACGTAATGTTTAATGGCGTGTATATTCACGCTTGGACGGCAGTGGGGTGGACGCGGTCAGACCTGATCATGTGAGGGACTGACGCAGGCCAGTCAGCCGAGCCAACCTTTGATCGTTCTACTTTAGCTTTAGACTCGCACGCTGACGTCACGCTTCGGTCAACTATTTATAATTCTTAGGGAAATTATTCCGTCAATATAAAGCGAGTATAAGTAGCGATGGCTTCGAGGTTAAGGCGTGCGGTCGAGAATCACCTCTGTCTTTTCGAAGTTATGTGTGTATTCACAATGAATTATCACTTGCTTTAACGGTGAAGGAAAACGTCGTGAAGAAACCTGCACACCTAAAAGTTCTTAGGAATTTCTTGGTTGTGTAGTCCGTCAACGTGCACTAGGCCAGCGTGGTTGACTAAGAGCTAAACCTTCTTAGTTGTAGAGGAGGCCCGTTCTCAGCAGTGGGATATATTTGGGCTGATGACGATAAGTAGCGAAGGCTTTGAGGTTTTGGCGCGCGGTCGAGAATCACCTCTGTCTTTCCGAAGTTATGTGTGTATTTACAGTGAATTATCACATACTTTAACGGTGAAGGAAAACATCGTGAGGAAACCTGCACACCTAAAAGTTCTTAGGAATTTCTTGGTTGTGTAGTCCGCCAACGTGCACTAGTATCCAAATAAAGTATCAAGTAATAAAAGAGGTACTTCTCTAGACAGTAAACATAATCACTCCAACTTGCTGTTATGATTCTCCACGGTATGTTAAATGACCCATGTTTTTGGGAAAAATAAGGTACAATATTGTTTTAAACATCGATATCAATTTTAGACACAGCGATTATATACATATGTAGGTATGTTCTAAAACGGCATATCCCGAAACTAGTTATTATGCAGACGAGTATGAAGCTTAAAACAGGGCTCAAAGCCCGAATTATACAGTACATTTTACATACACCAACCCGCACTAGGCGAGCGTGGTGACTAAGAGCTAAACCTTCTCAGTTGTAGAGGAGGCCAGTGCCCAGCAGTGGGGCATGAGGAAAAAACAGTCGGGACTACAAGTACGCCGTGGACGTTCATAGAACAAATTTGTGTTTTTGCTTGGAAGAAATCTCTTAAAATTATGGACCAATTGAAAAAAATATATAATATTTTCTGCTACATTATCAAGTAATGTCTGCGCCGCTGTGGTATGTGGGTAAACGATTTAGGATCCCTATTCTATCCCTCCAATAATCTAATACGAAATTTAAAACTAAATATTATAAGGGCTATTAATAATTACGAAAAAATATGTATTCCCGTGGCATCAGCATCGAATTCAAAATATCACTAGGGCAAAACTAGCCCCCTTAGACAGTCAATTATTATTGTAAAGAGGAAAAATTTGTATCATCATCAGCCCAAATACGTCCCACTGCTGGGCACGGGCCTCCTCTACAACTGAGAGGGTACAACTGAAATTTGTATAATTGTAATGAATTAACTCGAAAAACATTTAACCGATTTGAATGATTTTTGATAGATGGGATCCACTGAAAGAACAAAGGCTATGTTACACAAAATAAGCACCCGGATGAATTACTTATAAAACACCATAATGACAAAAAGCTCGTCCCATGTTATCCGGCTGTTTTAAATTCAATTTTGAGTATTTGCTTTGTATTTAGTGTTGTTTTTTAAATCTTAACTGTTTCTTCTACTTCTAGCCCTCCAGTCTCGTTGGCGATGGCTCTCTCCCCCGCCCGCTACCCGCTTCTCTCCCCGCAGTACGCCCCGCCGCCACAACCGCCAGCGCAGCCCGACTCTTCCAGGGATGCAGAGGACAGAGCCCAGAGCGACAGCGATGGTAAGTTTTTCATCATCATCATCAGCCCATATACGTCCCACTGCTGGGCACGAGCCTCCTCTATAACTGAGAGGATTTAGGCCTTAGTTCACCACGCTAGCCTAATGCGGGTTGGCGGACTACACACCTAAGAAATTCCTAAGAACTTTTAGGTGTGCAGGTGTAGTTTCATCATCATCATCATGTAGTTTCATAGTGTGAAGTTAAATCATGTTTTCCTTCACCGTTAAAGTACGTGATAATTCTTTGTGAATTCACACATAACTTCGAAAAATCAGAGGTGTGTGCCTGAGGTTTGAACCCGCGACCGTTGAGATTCTCGATCGCATGCCTAAATCTCGAGGGCATCACGACAGTAATTTCTTGCTGTCTTGTATTTTATCATTCTCTTGCCCTCTTCCCAATTCTATTTGGGGTCGGCGCAGTATGTATATTATCCTTTCAAACGTCCCTATCAGCCGTCATGTCTTTATTCACCCTTTTTCTTTCATATCTTATCTCACTTCATCCATCTTTTTATTGGCCTTTCTCTGCTTGTCCATCCTACAATTTTTATACTCATTACTTGTTTACCCACTGTCATCACATTTTCTATCTGGTATTTGCTACAAGTAAAAGTAGCAATGCTTGTCACAGAAATCTAAGGGCAAACCTCATAAATTTGCCAGCCCTCGTGTTCTCTCCTTCCTATTGCCCTGAGTTCTTTAAGCGCAGCGATTCTATGAGAACCTAATTTGCCAAGATCACGTCACGAAGATAATCAGAAAAAATACACAAAGGAGGAATCGAAAACAGAGACTTAACCACTTCCCTCCACAGCAAAACGGGAGACAAAATATTTAACTATAACGTCTATGAGGTTCGTGATGATACAAGAATGTATGTGTTTTTATCTGTTCCAGATGACAGTATCGACGTGACGAATGAAGAAGACTCCTCATCGTATTCGCCACCAGCGACCTACCCGCAAAGCTGTATCCCATACAGGTAATTATGACTGTAGGTACCTAATCTAGGGTCTAGGATACACATTTCACATGTACACATTTCTTTCTTTCTCTAAAGCATTCTCAACTTTTTGTACAATACTACCAGTATTGTAGTTACCAGTTTCAATACCATGGTAACTCTATATAATCTAAAATTATTCGCAGACCCCTTGGAATTGAGAGCGCTGCTGAAACTGCAGCAAGATTGCTGTTCATGGCAGTCAAATGGGCGAAGAACTTGCCTTCCTTCGCCAGCCTCGCTTTTAGAGATCAGGTACTTTATTTAGTTTTTTTTTTATTACCATTACTGTTTCCTGAGGTTGAGGTTTTCTACAATTGTAATCTCAAATAAAGAAGTTTTTTTTTACGTTAATTATCACTTGCTTTTTTCATAAGTTAGCCCATTTCATACATTTTAAATTTGTCTACGGTCTCTGGTCTCGCAGCCTTCCGTGCGATCTAGAAGTCCCGGGTTCTATTTCTCGGTCGGGAACAATGTTAGTTTTTTCATGAGAAATTCTCTAGTAACACTAAGTTTGAAAACTTGCCTGAAAACAATAGATTCTCCATCCATTAAAAATACAACATTGTCTGCCCCTGCGAGAGTGATTTATAACCTTCATCATCATCATCATCATCATCAGCCTATATACGTCCCACTGCTGGGAACGGGCCTGCTCTACAACTGAGAGGGTTTATAAGCTTATTAAGATTAAAGTGTATTTTCTCCATTTCCAGGTGATTCTTCTGGAAGAATCGTGGTCGGAGCTGTTCTTGCTGAACGCCATCCAGTGGTGCTTGCCGTTGGACGCCGCTTGCACTGCCCTGTTTGGCAGCGACCAAATGGACCAAGGTAACAATAATCTACTTATTAAATTTCATTTCCATCTGCAATGGTCAAATATATTTCCAAACCCAAATTTAAACAAACCGGTTCAATGGTTGAAACGTGAGAGCGAGAAAAACAGAGGAACTATAGCATTTATAATAGTATACATAATATATTGATATATTTATTTTGGGTCTGGGTGTTTGTGAGACCAAAGAGTCTCTCGCAGTTTCTGATACACACACAGGACTTGTATCCTAGTATGGGGTCAGAACTAGGTATGGGACTGTAGGTGTATTTATTATTTTTTAAGTAAGTATGTTGTATTTCAGAAAGCGGCACAGCCTCTGCTACTTTACGTCGGTTGCGCGACGTCCTAGCGCGATACAGGGCTGTCTTCGTCGACCCAGCAGAGTTTGCCTGCATGAAGGCCATCGTGCTCTTCAAATCTGGTAAGTCTTCAATCATCTTGTACCTTCATTACTCATAGCTCTTTTTTTTTATACTGGCACGGCAAAGTGACTCCACTGTACCTGATGGTAAGCACAATGGAGTCCAAAAAAATTAATACCGACCAGCGAGAAACGATATAGTCACAATTGCATCAGCCTAGCATTTCTTCATCTTTTAACAATTTAGGTCAGACTAGTGAACTTTGTAAACCAGTAATCACGTGAAAAATACAACATATACAAGCAAGCACGCTTATAAATAGGTCAGTCTTTCTCTTCTGGGAAAAGAAACATTAAGAAATCGTCACTTCACGAACCCTGGACTTCTCATTCTGTAACCCAAACGGACACGCAGATCTCAACCCTTCAGTTGGCTAAAATCTCTTCAAGCTATTCACAGCTTTAGAGTCTATGTACAAATTTGTGATTTAAATGCATTTGAATTGAGAGCAAGATTTTCCGCAGTTAAATAGCAGCCTCGTAAAAGAGAATGTCGTATTTTAAGAATGAAAAATAATAGACCACAGGGTCAATTCCCAAAAATAATTGATTCGGGTTGGGGTGTTTGTAAGTCAGAAAAATCTCTTAGCTTATACCACGACATAAGACTTATCTTAATATGGGTTGCGAAATATGCATGTGATTTTTGGGTATATAGTTTATTTATTTTTCCCGACGACATTTAACTTTTCCCCTTTTTTGCTGTCGACAGAAACCCGAGGCCTCAAGGATCCCCTGCAAATAGAGAACCTTCAAGACCAAGCGCAGGTAATGCTGATGACCCACGCTAGGACGGCCCACGGAGCAGCTCCAGCTAGGTTCGGAAGACTTCTTCTCTTACTTCCTCTCCTGCGCCAAGTCACTCCACAGCAGTTAGAGAGAGAGTTCTTCGCAAAAACCATTGGCCAGACCCCAATGGAGAAAGTTTTAGCCGATATGTATAAGAATTAAAGCGTAAACAAATATTTGCCCTCGCGGATATGACGGAACAAATATTTTGTATTTATACGTGCGTCGCGTATTTCACGGGTTGAAGTTAAATATTATATTGTAAAAGTTGATTTGTTTATGCGATTACGCATTTTATATTATTATTCGCAGTGCCAAATGTGATTGTATAAATATTTTTTTTATTCGATTTCGTAAGAAATGTGGTAGTTTTATTTCATTCAAAACTTTATTTTTAATTTTTGATCTGTATAAATAATGATGTTAATGAGTGTTGTATAAAAATAAATTTAACGTATTTGTAGATGTAAATTGGCGGCCATATAGCAAATACCAAAGATTATCTGGTATTATAAATTTTCATTGACATATATTTTTATTAAAATTTGTTTTATTTTCACTACAATCGTTTGTAGTTTTTAATAGGGTTTAATAATAATAACCAAAACATTATTCATTATATTCCTTGTTTAGCCTTCATAGTAAAATTCTGAACCAAAATACCAGGACCGATATTAAATACTCCGTAATAGGTACCACAGCTATAGGACTGAGGATAAACCAAACGATTTTATCTAGTCTGCACAAACCAAACCCGAAAAATGGCCGCTGTGTATTATTTTTGTGTAAATATTGTCTCAATGTGTTTTAGTGTAAATATGTACGAGCGAAACGAATGAAACGGCCTCGTTGTAGTGTAGACGTCTTTCTAGAGTAGGATTTAAGGTTATTTACGGGTGTGTTCCGTTAAACACTGCGACCAATGAAGGTCGATGTCAATTCAGTATACTGTGAAACCGTTTCTTTGTAGGTAACTATTTGGCGCAGATGGCTAGACACCAGCTTGCAAAACGAGAGGCCGCGGGTTCGATCCCCGCACCGAGACAAATGTTTGTGTGATCCACAAATATTTGTTTCGGGTCTGGGTGTTTGTGAGACCGAAAAGTCTCTCATAGTCTCTGATGCCCACGACACAGGACTTGTATCCTAGTGTGGGGTCAGAACTATGTATGTGACTGTTGGGTGTGTATGTATGTATTTTATTTACTGGTTAAAACGGAACGCAGTCCAGTATACTCGTCTGACATCCATGTCATGTCATTTCTGGAGGCAATTTGTCACTTTAGGTATGTCGGAAATGCAATAAAGTATCGATATATATTGTATCGATATTTTTTTTAAAATATCAATATCGATAACGATATTTTTATTAAAAAGTATCGATATCAATAATAAAATATATTGATTTTTATAACTTTTCGATACTTGGAATTTTATATCGATATATCCAAATATTAAATATCGCTCAAAAATATCGATACATCGAAAAAATAATATCGATATATTAATGTATCGATATTTTTTCAACAAGCCTATATCACTTGATCTAAGCACTGATCATCTTACCTCAAAACGCCAGTGCTCACAGTAAAAAAAAAATCGACGATTAATGACGTCATGTTTCGAACAGTGCGACTGTATACAGCCTATAACAGAATTACTTAACAGAATGAGCACTGTACAGTGATCAGTGTATTACGGAACACAGCTTTCGTTTTAGTCCCATCTTCCAACTAAATTAATTTCAATGTCAAACTTTTAGGTTGAATGAACAAAAGTTTTTTGTACGGGTTCTAATGTTAAACGTATTTCAATAGAAAAAAGCAAGAAAAAAGATTCGGATATTAGTCTGGCTATTTGTGACGCAAAATAATGTACAAATAATAATGCATTTTTTTTTATTTCGACATAATTCAGGACCTTGTATAATAATAATAATAAATTCTTTTATTGGACAAAAACATAAAATTTACCTACAACGTAAAAGATTTCTGCACTAGTAAACACTGCGTTGCGGAAGAAACTGCGTTGTATTTTTTAATAACAACTTCTAAATTCTTTAGTCGTAAACCATCTGTAGTGTATGAGCATAATTTATTTATGCTCACGTGATATTTTAAATACATGAAGTTATTTAAGTTATACCAATGTTCGTTCTCAAATAATTCGATAAAAAACAAAATATAAATTTATACTTCCTACAACATACTATCCTTTTTACCTCACTTACAGAATCAAAGAACAAATGATAACTAACAAAATTTATTTAATGCAGGTAAAATGCATTTATATTTTAATTTTTAAGCTTGTAAATATAATGTAACATTACGTGTGCTTTCTACTGCGGACTGCCCCAATTAAATTGGATCATGTCAGTTGCACAAAATGGTGGCAAATGGCGTTCCTATTTATGCTGTATCTGTGTAAAAGCTGAGATTTTAACGAGAATAACATAAAAATGTACTTTTAAATACCTTTCATGTAGAAAAATTTACCCTCATAAATTAAACTAAGTAAAGATGTTTTTGTGTAATTGTTGTTTTGGATAAGTGAAGGTTGCAATTTTAAATAATTTTTAGAATCATATTGTAGAAAGTTTAAGTTTGTCAGATAATTCTTAAAATATGTAATTTATCCAAATATTGATATTAAGACGCCTAAATTGTAAATAAGCTTGTAAATGTGTTTTCGCTTAATAATTCATAATGAAAACTGCCAAAATGTAACCAAATAGCTAAGGATCAATGTTTAGTTAATTAGTGAATAAATGTGATGTCTGATTAAAAATGCGTTTTACTTGGAACAAAAGGAAGATTGAAATTTTGGTAGTGACGTACTGTAGCTTGGACTGCGTTAAGATTTGGCTAGAGATTGCCGAAGACCCTATTTCTTTATGGTAAGATGAGTCACATCCGTCTATTTAGTAACCAACGGACATTTAAAATGCCATAAGGACGTGCCCAAGTACCGGTTTTTAGAATCTTGCTATGAATCTTCTAATAGTAGGGATGGCCTCGAGGTTTAGGCGCGCGGTCGGGAATTTCAGTGGTCGCAGGTTCAAAGTCCAGGCACACTCCTCTGACAATTAGTCAGATCACTTACTTTAACGGTGATCATCATCATCAGCCCAAATACGTCCCACTGCTGGGCACGGGCCTCCTCTACAACTGACGGGTTTAGGCCTTAGTCCACCACGCTGGCCTAGTGCGGGTTGGCGGACTACACACCTAAGAAATTCCTAAGAACTTTTAGGTGTGCAGGTTTTATCACGATGTTTTCCTTCACCGTTAAAGCAAGTGATAATTCATTGTGAATACACACATAACTTCGAAAAATCAGAGGTGTGTGCCTGGGGTTTGAACCTGCGACCGCCGAAATTCTCGACCGCGCGCCTAAACCTCGAGGCCATCACTGCTTAACGGTGATGCAAAACACATAAAAGTTCTAAGGATTTTTTTTGGTGCGTACTTAGTCCGCTAACCCGCACTAGGCCAACGTGGTATAGGTAAGCTCTCTCAGTTATAGAGGAGGCCCGTGCCCACCAGTTGGTCGTATATGGGCTGATGATGATGATGATGCTTCTTCAGCAACCATTAGTCCAGAAAATATGTCGGCTGATCAGATATGTGGGCTACTCACATACATACATACATGCATACAGCCACACATTATAGGACATCAAATGAAATAAATTAATATCGGACACTCCGTCCGCCATTAGCTACCGGGGCCGCGATCGTGCACCGGTAAGGACAATGGGTGACGTTAGCGGGCGGTCCGCTAACGTCACCCATTGTCCTTACCGGTGCACGATCGCGGCCCCGGTAGCTAATGGCGGACGGAGTGTCCGATATTAATTTATTTCATTTGATGTCCTATAATGTGTGGCTGTATGCATGTATGTATGTATGTGAGTAGCCCACAGATATTATTCGTTTTTTAGAAATAAGGTTTTGATGTGTCATTTAACGCCATCTTTGAGCTCAATTAAGAACTAATTATTTGCTAACAGATGGCGCTGTATATCACACTACCGTATATTATTGTATACACTCGTAAAAATTGATTGTGAGGCCAATTAACGGGATTAATTAATTTAAATGATCATGTTTACCGTTTACGTGTCATATTTATGAGAAATTTCGTTTTGTCATGTAACATACAATTAATCGTTTGGCAAAATTCAACGGATTTGTGGTTTTGTTGTTTGTTCGGCATTAAGTAGAATATTGATATAACTCACGTTTATTTAATTTGTCATACTCTGGACTATGACTTTACACGTACGCCAAAAGAGTTTCTAGTCTATACCGCCGAAAATGTAGGCAGGGGAAAATTATAGCTGAAGTTTTTTCATTGTGTATCGAAAGGCTTCGTGTTTCATTCTCACTCACATATAAAAATTTATGTGATTAATAACTAAGTTACTGAATACCAAAAAAATAACTGATCTTAGTGTGGTTTTTGTCAGTTAAATGACCAAACATCACAGCAATAAAGGAATGATGATCATACGGAATTAACCATGATAATAATTAATAATGTTGATTGTTTTTCGCGAGGTAGCATGCGTGGTTCTGTTATCAATAGTAAAGATATAGACGTAAACATATAGTATACAATTTATGTAAAGCCACGCCATCTATTATTTTTTATTGTAACTACGCACTCGTAGGTATCAATTTATAAACTTGATGTAGATTTAAGACATGCAAAAACAAATGTTACCTTTTGCTTTTATTAACTTTCGGTCATTGGTCTTGCAACCATTGACGCTTGAAGTTGTTATTTTGTTGTACAGTTTATTGTGGCGCTTTTTCCGCAGCGGACGTAATTGAAAACACTTTGGTGATACTTTCAAAAGCAGCAATTTTTTTTTAGGAAACTTTTGATGTTCTGTCCGCCATGTTGTCCGTATTTATGTAAATTTGTATTATCTATTTTTATATATTATACAGATCGTAGACAGTAGACAGGTAAAAGCATGAGTATTGTATGTGTGACAATTATAATTAATTATTACAAAACAGTCACTGAACTCGAAGTAAACAAGCTATTAAGTTTTATCATTGCTTTCAAATAATTTACAATTCACTTATATAGTATTGAATTTATAAATTACGTAATTAGATTTTACCGCCAAGCTAAATCAAGTTGTATTATGTCCGTTGTAAGAGTTATATTGGATTGTAGTCAAAGTTGTGTGACGTCACTCGGGTTTCCCCATCTGCGGCCACTACGCCTGTATCTTTAGTGGTTTTTCCGTGTTTTTCAAATGCCAGTGGAAATGTTGTTGGAGACTTTTGAAAATTAAGTCATATAACTAATTAGGCCTGTCATAAGCTTGTTTTAACTTATGACAGTATGACATCATTTAAAGATAGTATATGGTGCGCCTGCCTCAATATGTTTCGGTAAGAAATGCGTACGATGGATTCATCATCATTATCAGCCCGTACACGTCCTACTGCTGGGCACGGGCCTCCTCTACAACTGAGAGAATTAAGGTCTTAGTCTACTACGCTGGCCTAGTGCGGGTTGGCGGACTACACACCTATGAAATTCCTAAGAACTTTTAGGTGTACAGGTTTCCTCACGGTGTTTTCCTTCACCGTTAAAGTACGTGATAATTCAATATGAATACACACATAACTTCGAAAAGTTTGAGGTGTGTGCCTGGAGTTTGTACCTGCGCCCGCCGAGATTCTCGACCGCGTGCCTAAACCTCGAGGCCATCACTACATATAATTTTTTATGGCATTTATTATTTAGGAAATTCTCAGTTGCACAGAGTACGGAAATGTGCACGGAAACGAAAATGAGCTCGTGTTATAGGACGTGGTAGAAGACGTTGTCTCTATACACTCTCTGGATGGCCCAGACAAGGTAACTGCAAGCAAAATTCGCTATTAGAAATAATAATTATTGAGAAAAATTGTCAAGTGGTTTTGCAATTTTTCAAGTGAAATCGATTTCGATTTTAACACTTACTTTGTCTAGCATTAACCAGTCCACACAAGCAGCATCCGTTCACGAGTATGACGTATGTGTCAGCTATCGGCCTATTAAAACATGTCGAATGTTTGTGAACCGATCCGGCACATGACACCGCACTGACGTTTAAGGTTTTAGCGTGGATGCCATAGCCTATAGAATCAAAAGTAAAATTTAATACAATTTGCTTAAAATATGCTTCATTGCATAGGTAACTATAGAATATTTTCTTCTTTGCTAATGTTTCAAGGTTTGCGTACAAAACTTGCACAACTAACGTGAAACAAGTCTTCTTAACAAAGCTCTGTACAAATTATTGCAACACATTTCACGGCTGTTATTATGAAAAAAACCCAATTTTTATGAATACACCATGAGTTAACTCAGTCACCTGCTAATGTACTTTCCCTCCCCCCACTCTGTCTCACCCCCCCTTCAATGTTACCCACCAGAGGCGGTCTCGCCCATTGCGAGGCTCCGGGCGGCAGGTCTTTGCGAGGCTCCGGGCGGCAAGTCTTTGCGAGACCCTATGTTCTTTGTGAAAGTATTCGAGGCGCGTTATTGAAGTACTACATAATATTTTTTTCAATTATGTTTTGAATGAATGAATAGTTAAATAATAAAGGATCAAAATCAACAGTTTTATATAGAAAATATAGTTTAAAAATCTGTATATTTTTTAAATTTGCTTGAGTTGCGCGAGGCCCTTGCAAGAGCGAGGCCACCCCCTAAGGCCGCCGCTGATACCCACCTTCCATGTCGTAATCAAATAGATCTCCTGTGTAATTGAAACACGTTACGCTATTTATGTCCAATACAGTTTGTTTGGAATACGGTTAAAAATATATATTTTACTCGGCCAATATATGAATAACAATTAAACGTGTATCCCCAAGAAGGTAGACAGAACTCTACAGGCACTTTTTGATTGATATGCTTGAACACTTGAGCGACTATTTACACCTTCGTAACTTGTTCTATGGCTAAAAACTTAACTGGCAAAACGCGGGTGTAAAAATATACTTTAACCCAGTGGCGATACTTCCATATAAGCCCAAAAGCTCTAATCTATGCTTTTCTAAGTTCCGAATAATAATTTTTAAGCTATAAGTCTTTATTTAACAAAAGCAATTTTAATAAATGAGAATATCAAGACCCCACAATAAACAATTATAAATTAGACATTACACAATTACGTGTAACGCTTTTCGGCTTCTATGGAAAACCTAACCATCAAGGAACCTAAGCGTAATATAACCTAAGTCTATCATATTTTTACGTATGTATGACTTGCAATTATTTTTAGGGAAGACCTATGTCCACCAGTGGACGTCTTTGGGCTAATGATGACAATGACTTGCATAATAGTTGACAAATCAAAATTATGCGGTGGGGTTTTAGTGTTTCACCATATTACGAGAATTAAAGTTAATGTTTCTTATAGTACTGCAATCCCCATGACACAATTTACGGGGTACGTATATCCTACATTTCGTCGGGTATGATATCCCACATATTACCTTTTTTGGAAATGTTCCTGGATTCCGTGCTAGGGTTTCCCAATGACATCGGCCGAACTGGGAATCGACTTTGGTAACACGCCCGCACTTCTGCCGTAGGACCAACGGGGTTGAGGGTCTGCAAGTGGGGTTGGTATCACAGCACTTGTAATGTACAGGATAATGTAATGTCGCCATTTTTTTAGTTTTTCTGTTGCCTCCCCTCGGTGTTGCAAGCGTATTGTATGTATGTTATACTTATATACGTATTGTATATGGGGTTGCAAGCTTTATCTTTATGGGGAACTTTTCTGTGTATCAATTCGCCTTAAAACTCAAAAATACTTACATTCTAAACTTCATTCGCTACGAACCCGCTGGCGGAATAGGCGGCGCGCTTCAAGGCTGCCAATCACTTTTACAGGAACATTTTCGCGTAATTTAAAAAAGACATTACATCATCACGATAAGTAAATAAGTAGTTTCCTGAAGCACAAGGAAAATGCAATATAAATTCATTCACATAATGTCTCATGCATGTTGCAACAAAGGCAACAGTTACTCTCTGATAATAAAACATTAAGTCATAGCTTTTGACTACAATTTTGCTTATGTATATCTCAGAATCAGGTCTAGGGAAGAAATAGAAATATTGACGTTCCTCGAGTAATTTTCAGATTACCCACCAATCTTTTCTGATTAACTTAGTTGCGGGATCATGATAAATTATGTTCCCTTAGATTGAGCTTCAGTGCTCAGCGTCAATACTGTGCGTGCCGCTGTTGATACTGGAGCACAGGAGTTGCAGTGGCGGGTGTGTGGTGGGATAGGGCCAATAAGCTGGTGTCGAGCCATCTGGGCTACGGGGCTGTCTAAATTAACGTTTTCTATGTATGGTTCTAAATAGATATACGTATAGCAACGAAACATCGACTCTTACAAACTTTAAACTCTTACTCTTATAAAAAATAATTTTAATTACAAAAAAAAAGACATACAAGTTTGAGACCGGAACCTTCCCCAGCCTCGAGAATTGCGTAATAAATAATAATTATTATCATTCAAGATTTAATTTAAAATTTTCCCTATACTTGTAGCATATACTTGTGTTTACCAGATCTGAGGACCCAAAACCTCTAGATATGTACTGTTCATTATAATTATCATAAAAAGCCTAACATATAATATTTCTACAAAACATACTGATAATATCACGTCTTGCCACAATTACGATATTTTCCTCTTTAATCCTGACTCATACATACATATAGTATGACGACTGGTTTAATTATAATAATAATTACATCCACCAGTCATACACGCCGTCCTTGCCCTACAAGAATGTCGTGACACTAGAAACTTAAACACTACGGTCATACAATACTCCGACCTGTGTGAAACATATATCTTAAATATGGATATATTTTTTTCTTTCTTTGTTTTCCAACGCCTCCTGTATATTCGATCATCATCATCAGCCCAAATACGTCCCACTGCTGGGCACGGGCCTCCTCTACAACTGAGAGGTTTAGGCCTTAGTCCACCACGCTGGTCTAGTGCGGGTTGGCGGACTACACATCTAAGAAATTCCTAAGAACTTTTTTAGGTATGCAGGTTTTATCACGATGTTTTCCTTCACCGTTAAAGCAAGTGATAATTCATTGTGAATACACACATAACTTCGAAAAGTCAGCGGTGTGTGCCTGGGGTTTGAACCTGCGACCGCCGAAATTCTCGACCCCGCGCCTAAACCGCGAGGCCATCACTGCTAAACCAAATCCAGGAACATTTCCAAAAAGGGTAAATGTGGGATATTATACCTGTTGAAACGTAGGGTATACTCCTATCAACCCTTACAAAAATTGTGTCATGGGGATTGCTAAGAAAAATTATAGAAATTCTCGACCGCGCGCCTAAACCTCGAGGCCATCCTGTATATTATTTCTGATTAATTTCGTTGCGGGATCATGACAAATTAGGTCCCCTTAGATACGCTGAGCTTCAGTGCTCATCGTCAATACTGTGCGTGCCGCTGTTGATGACTGCATTCAAAGGTTGGCTGAGGTATGTCTTTCACTGCCTCGTGGTCTCGCGGCACAAGAATGTGCCGTGCGATCTAGACGTCCCGGGTTCGGTAACTGGGTCGGGCAAAGAGTGCACGGAGTCTGGAAGTTGCCTGGCATTGATACATGCCTTTTTTTTCCGGGGAAAATCCTATTTACGGACCATCCCACCCCCGGAGGGGCGAGGGTGTGTCGGACTCTCCGGCGCCTTCCGACCCAGCATGGATATTGCCGCCCGTGGATGGGCGGCCGCTGGGCTGGGTCCGGACCAAACATTTACGCGCCGTAATACCGACTAAAATCCCCGCGACGGCCACCATCAGCGCAAACGAGACGGTCCCGATATACCCTTAAGCAAAAGCTATGGATTGGACCGGGACCGCCTCAGCGCAATGCCAAAAGGCACGCCGACCTGACGCGTGTGGCGTCTTCATCTCGGGGGCCGCCAAGGTAGGGACGGCGGCCCCGTGTGGCCTCTGGACGCCGGGCTAGGTGTTGTCCCGGCGCGTCCTACGTCGCCTGTTGCGACGAGCGGGATCGGTCTGCTCCCGATCGGTGCAGAAATTCACTTTAGCCTACCCACTTTTGCACTGTGCTGGTTTCCCCAAGACGATTCCTTTCACCGTTAAACTACGTGATAATTTATTGCAAATACAATTTTACAGTATTTTTTTTATGCAATAGTATAGGGTATAACACGGTTTTACCATTTACAAAACCTATAAGTTCTTATATAATTCCTGAGTCAGAATTCTGCCAACACAATGACTGGATTAACATTGAATTAAAACTATAGAAAAACCGATGTGAAAGTACAGATTTATATTTCATCATTTATAAATGACGCCCTTTCATGCACGCAGACTTCCTTAGAATAAATCCAATGCCTATATTACTAAAAGCAGTGATGGCCTCGAGGTTTAGGCGCACGGTCGAGAATTTCGACGGTCGCAGGTTCAAACCCCAGGCGCACACCTCTGACTTTTCAAAGTTATATGTGTATTCATAAATAATTATCACGTACTTTAACTACCTATGAAGGAAAACATCGTGATGAACCCTGCACACCTAAAATTTCTTAGGATTTCTTTAGATGTGTAGTCCGCCAACCCACACGAGGCCAGCGTGGTGGACTAAGGCCTAAACCCTCTCAATCGTAGAGGAGGACCGTGCCCAGCAGTGGGACGTATTTGGGCTGATGTCTATATTACTAACTAGTTGATGCTACTTGGTATACGAAATATAAGACTTTTGCCACATTTTCCATTGCTGCTCCGCTCCTATTGGTTGTAGCGTGATGATATATAGCCAATAGTTTTCCTCGATAAATGGGCTATCTACTACTGAAAGAATTTTTCAAATCTGACTGGTAGTTCCTGAGATTAGCGCGTTCGATTAAACAAACAAACTCTTCAGTATTATAATATTTGTGAAGGTAACCTACAACTTGAGAAGTGGTAGAGCGACGCCATAGTCATTTGACCCTTAGTACTAATGGTTTGGTTCGACTGAGCTGGTACCACTGAGCGAAAGTACTCTTCAAATAATATTTATTATAAGTTTTTTACTAAACATGGCTTGATTGTTTTAACTCCAAGACGGCAGACATTTTCGTCTCGGAATCATTGAGGGCGCTTCTCGCCCACGCACCGAAGTCGCCCCATTTGGCGTGAATATGGCCACGGACGGGGGGGGGGGGGTGCATGATTGTGCTGGTTAAGAAATAGGCGTCTCCTACAATGAGATGTTCTGTTTGGACGCCGTACTTACCATCTGGCGCGGTATGGCCACTAAGCAGTGCCTTTATAAAAATTATTAGGGATATGCCTAATTCGCCGTCGATCCTCGTTGAAACCGCGACACAAGTGCAGCCCCTGGAATCTAGAAAGTACTGGGGTTGGTTCCCTGATCTGGGAAAGTGTCATTCGGCTTTTCCATTAACCAAACTCAAGAGCATAAAATCTGAAAATGTGCGCGGAAAACGGAATATTGGTTCGTCCCTTTTATGTTACTTAATATGGCATACAGATGGCAAAACGTGGGTGTCAACGTATTTCTATATTCTCCTGGATCCCTGCGTCCTGTAGAAAGAACTAAATGGACGCCCGTGTCAAGTCCTGACATTAATTGAGGTCCTGAAATCACATTCATTTTAGACCTTAATACAAGCGATAGAAGATTCAGGATTCTTGGCTAAATTCTTTATAAAGTACTATCGGCTATTATAGCAGCGTAAATATTTTCTTATTGGGATCCAGGAGGATATATTTACCTGTCCCTTCGGAGAAACTAGCATCCTCTAGTACATACCTAGAAACAGTTGTTTGTTAATTATTGCTGTTTGTTAGTTGTTGACTGCCTCGTGGTCTCGCGGTACAAGTATGTGCCGTGGGATCAAGAGGTTCTAGGTTCGATTCCCGGGTCGGGCAAAGTGTTATTGGGTTTTTCCATTACGAAATTCTCAGTAACAGCACGGAGTCTGGAAATGTGCCCGAAAACGGCAATAGGCTCGCCCCCTATTACGTGGGACTGATACATACCTGGCGAAATGTGGGTGCAGAAATGCACCTCTGGCTACCCCTTCGGGGAATACAGGCGTGAGTTTATGTGTGTGTATGTGTTAATTATTCTTAATAACTTATTCTACGTAACTGTTTTTCCGTATTTCCCACGCGCGTAACTTATCAAATTTAGGGAATTTAAACACAATATGACGATAGTATAGTCACACCGCAGTATTCCCAAAATACTGGTGTAAATAAGGAAGTCTGCGTTTGCTTACGTGACTGCAATGCGCATGAAATACTCGTAGCGGTTATAATTACGGGAAAATCCCCGTTCACCTGATTATATTCAGTTTACCTTAAATAATAAAAGTTTATTTCACAGGTAGATCCCGACTTCATACTAGGATTTTTTTTGTTAACACTAAATTTATTCACAATTAGTTGAAGGTACCTTTACATTACGTTTATTATAAATTTATTTATTTTTCATAAATTGGATTTACATAACATAACATAACCTCACGCCTGTATTCCCCGAAGGGGTAGGCAGAGGTGCATTTCTGCACCCACATTTCGCCAGGTATGTATCAGTCCCACGTAATAGGGGGCGAGCCTATTGCCGTTTTTCGGGCACATTTCCAGGCTCCTTGCTGCTACTGAGAATTTCCTAATGGAAAAACCCAATAACACTTTGCCCGACCCGGGAATCGAACCCAGGACCCCTTCATCGCAGGGCACATACTTGTGATCCACGAGGCAGTCATGGTCATGAAAATGGATTTATATTTACATTATAAATGAAAAAAAGAATCGATTTTTGGGAAATCGATCTTTTAAACCTCGATTTTTTAGTGAATCGATTTTTCAGGCTTCGATTCGAATCGATATTTTTTGTAAAGAATCGCCATCCCTACTTCAGGGATCCTCTTGAGTCGTTTGTAAACAATAATGAATTAAGAAGAACGGCTCCCGATATTGGAAACTGGTAGATAATGCCTTAGACATTAAGTCCGCCTTTATACGTTATTATGTAAATAAATTAATTAATAAACATCATCATAGCATTATGCATGTTTTTAATTTATCTCTGGCGACAGCATCTCCATATATGGGCAGTGTTAAAGGTCAAAAGTCCTTAAACTGAGTCAAGTGTTTTTCCTTTAATGACGAGTTTTAATTCAAGTTATAACTTAAGGAAAACACGATTACATTTTGAAAATAAAACGATTAAAAACTTTAGGTGACGCAAATTTGACGTCAAATTGAGCGCAGGTTTTTTTATTATATCACGGTATTGACAAAATCAAACAAACACATGTACGGTATGGTCATTGACGTTTTTGGTCAGTATACTTGCGTAAGGAAATTTATGTTACGAACCCAGCCCGGCATTAACATCTGCGCGGACATGCCGTCGCCGCGTGCCGGCTGGAAGGCCGGTGACCCCGACATATACTTTCCGCCTCCTCCCTCAGGGCTGGCGGGAAGTCGAGCCAAGCCTAGAGCCAAAAGGTTCTCAAGTTCGTAATATCTTTAGAGCGCGGCGTGAATAACGTGGCAAGTGTAGTCCGCCAACCCGCACTAGGCCAGCGTGGTGGACTAAGGAGGAGGCCCGTGCCCAGCAGTGGGACGTATATGGACTGATGATGATGGGTAATTAAACGAGTCAGGATACAATCGTGATTGTATGTAAGATGACAAAACACTTCATGAAATATGTTAAGTTTTAGGTAGGTATATAAGAAATCTTTAGTTTACTCCGTGAATATTATTATTATTATTTATTATTTAACTCTTTATTGTTCACGTTCAAAATCATACAAAAAAATTTATACATATATAATATATACATAGAGAAAGGTACAAAAGTAATAAAAAAACAACGGGTGCCACTCCGGGAGTGTCGGCAGAAGTGAAAACTTCACCATTAACGTTGTGCATGTTTTAGTATTTTGGAATGGTTAGGGAATAATTTCGCACGAATTGCTTTATTTATCAGTATAAAAGTCCTATTTACGTGGTAAAATACAATATTTATTGCGCTATCGTACGCAAGCCTGACAATTTATATTACATAATGCGTCTTACGCATTTTCGATAAGGTTCACGTGATCTAACGCGAGTTCAACATTTTTTTCCAAAAAAGTGCACAACGCCGATAAAGAAGTTTTCACTTCAAAAAAACTACGTAATAATATCTTAAGTAAGTCGTGATGGCCTCGAGGTTTGGGCACGCGGTCGAGAATCTCGACGGTCGCGGGTTCAAACCCCAGGCACACACCTCTGACTTTTCGAAGTTATGTGTGTATTCAGAATGAATTATCACGTACTTTAACGGTGAAGGAAAACATCGTGATGAAACCTGCACATCTAAAAGTTCTTAGAAATTTATTAGGTGTGTAGCCTGCCAACCCGCACTAGGCCAGCGTGGTGGACTAAGGCCTAAACCCTCTCGATGGTAGAGGAGGCCCGTGCCCAGCAGTGGGACGTATATGGGCTGATGATGATGATGATGAATAATATCTTACTTGAAATGAAAAAAAAGGAAAATGCTGGCACCATATTAGATTTAAAAAATAAATATAAAACCAAATTCTAAATAGTTTTTATTTCCAATTAACTGAACGTCATAACACTATCCTTATCAGCGTAACGTACAAGTAAACAAGTTCGAATTGTGTTCCTTATCAAATATGTAACTCAGGGGTCAATAGTGTAATTGATAATGTGATACGTGACGTGGCTTTCCGCATGAATTATTTTAGCTGTAAAGTATAGTGTGCGATGAGATGAAAGCCCCGTGACGCAGTTGGCTAGACAATTTGTTTCGGGTCTGGATATTTGTAAGACTGGCAAGTCTCTCGTAGCTTCTGATACCCACGACACAAGACTTGTATCTTAATGTGGGGTCCGAACTATGTATGTAACTACATGCATACATTCATAACCTCACGCCTGTATTTCCCGAAGGGGTAGGCAGAGGTGCATTTCTACACCCACATTTCGCCAGGTATGTATCAGTCCCACGTAATATTGCCGTTTTTCGGGCACAATTCCAGACTCCGTGCTGCTGCTGAGAATTTCCTAAGGGAAAAACCCAATAACACTTTACCCGACACGGGAATCGAACCTAGGACCTTTAGGTCGCACGGCACATACCTGTGCCGCGAGACCACGAGGCAATAAGAATGTAATGAGGATTCACTACTCACTAGTGATTTTTGGTAACATAAAAAAGGCCATTGTAAAACATGTAGGTATTAACATTTTACTGATTAAATAAATTACTCTCATTTCATTACTATTGGTTTATCAACAGACGTTTCCAGTGACGTAGTTATCTACGTCATGTTTTTTTTACGCCCAGACGTGACCTACCACAATGTTGCCAGACAAAGCTGCCTATTTATGCTATTAACAGAATTATGACGTGTTGAACAC
The DNA here is from genome assembly GCA_907164795.1 of Hemaris fuciformis. Lineage (NCBI taxonomy): Eukaryota > Metazoa > Arthropoda > Insecta > Lepidoptera > Sphingidae > Hemaris > Hemaris fuciformis. The sequence goes on from OU015454.1 coordinate 8,378,454, forward strand.
ATATACTGGTTATTGAACTGCAAAATCACAGGTTTTTTTATATTAAGTGTGCGGTTTAAGAACCTGAATATGATTCCTGCAAAAAATGTTATCGGGTTTTTCTGTTATTACATTCTCTGGCAACCCAGAGTTTGGAAATTAATCCGGGAAACGACAAAAGACTCCTTCGCCTATTTAGAAAAATATAGAAATTTTTAATAATATATACATACATACATAAACTCACGCCTATATTCCCCGAAGGGGTAGGCAGAGGTGCATTTCTGCACCCACATTTCGCCAGGTATGTATCAGTCCCACGTAATAGGGGGCGAGCCTATTGCCGTTTTTTCGGGCACATTTCCAGACTCCGTGCTGTTACTGAGAATTTCCTAATGGAAAAACCCAATAACACTTTGCCCGACCCGGGAATCGAACCCAGGACCTCTAGATCCCACGGCACATACTTGTACCGCGAGACCACGAGGCAGTCAATAATATATATTCACTTCTATATACCTGATGGGGGGGGGGCAGAGGTATGTCTCTATACTCACACCTCCCCAGCTTCGTTTTAAATAATACGGAGCGATCATGTCATTTTCAGGTATATTTTCAGAATATACGCTGCTGCTGAAAGTTTGGTTATTTAAAAAAACAGTACAACTCTGCCTTACTCTGGAATCGAACTTCGAACCTCTAAGCCGCTTGTTATACTGCGGCAATAGGTTCACTTCCATACATGGGACGAAAATGAAATTGGCGAAATGTGAAGATAAAGTACCAGGCAAGCATAAGTTTCAAAGGTAAAACATAAAAACGGTTGCAAATTCTAGTTATTGATACATCAGATAGAGGTTAACGACAGGGCATTGAACTGAAGGCAAATAAGGATTGTTATGTTTACCTATAGGTATCCTATCAGGACCCTGACTTGTATGCGTTTGAGTTTTATTTTACTTGTATAAATATTTAATAACCTTTCCGAAGATCATTATTGCGATTTGCATTTGTTTTTTGACTCTCTAATCCATTCACATTCGCTCAATATAAAAACCTTTTGTAAGTTATCAGTAAATTATTTTCATGGGCAATCCAAGCACGCCTTTTTATGTTTAGTTGCCATCTAATATGCCTTGCTTCGTATTTTTCGTTCTTGTTATATTGTTTTTTTTTTATCATTTATTTATCTATCTCACTTTATTGTACACCACATAAAAATTAACAAAAATATGATTCATCATCATCATCATCATCAGCCCATATACGTCCCACTGTTGTGCACGGACCTCCTCTACCACTGAGAGGGTTTAGGCCTTAGTCCACCACGCTGGCCTAGTGCGAAATGGCGAACTACAAACCTAGAGAAATTCTAAGAAATTTTAGGCGTGCAGGGTTCATCACGATGTTTTCCTTCATAGATAAAGTACGTGATAATTATTTATGAATACCCATATAACTTTGAAAGTCAAAGGCGCCTGAGGTTTGAACTCGCGACGGTCGAGATTCTGGACCGCGTGCCTTTAGGCCATCACGACTCTAAAAACATGGTTAAAAAACACAAAATACAAAACAAAAAATATCTGTTCTCACTTCGTCGCGATCGTATAAGAAAAAATTGTAGGTTGTAAGAATATTTACCTATAGATAATAATGAACAAAAGACGTTTATCCACTTAATTTTACCGTCTATATTGAGTACGTGAGCACAGCATCAGCGCAAGAGGTAATTTGCGCCATAATGTCCTGCGTCCGTGATAGAACGTATGACGTCATGCTATAATATCTTCAATTTTGCACCTACGTAAGAATCCTAGAATCTTAAAATAGCCATAGTAACATCCGCTTTTTTTCCTTTAAGGCTTTTAATAATTTCATCATCAGCCCATATACGTCCCACTGCTGGGCACGGGCCTCCTCTACAACTGAGAGGGTTTAGGCGTTAGTCTACCACACTGGCCTAGTGCGGGTTGGCGGACTACACACCTAAGAAATTCCTAAGAATTTTTAGGTGTGCAGGTTTCATCACGATGTTTTCCTTCGCCGTTAAAGTACGTGATAATTCATTGTGAATACACACATAACTTCGAAAAGTCAGAGGTGTGTGCTTGGGGTTTGAACTCGCCACCGTCGAGATTCTCGACCGCGTGCCTTACCCCCGAGGCCATCACGACTTCCCTTTAATAATTTAGCGAATCATTTTTTTATCCTGGGTTCAATACCTACTTGCTCAAGTTAGCCAATATACCCAGCAAGGTTGGTTAGATTCTCAGTAGCGGCATGGAGTCTGGAATTTGCTCAAGAAACCCCGTTTACCCCGTCGCACTGACTGAGTGCGGGGTAGCCGGTACTGCACATTGCAATCTTTAAAAAAATCGAATAGAAAATTCTAATGTTGAGTTATTCAGAAGTAAGTACCTAAGTCCTTCATTTACACATCGCATCTTCTAACAATTACGGAGAAAAGTAATTTTAATTTGGCAAAATATCCGCATTTCCCATTTTAATAATAAAAACTGTATCAAAACTTTTAAAATAGGGTAACTATAAAATTTCGATCGGGGCAATCACGCGCGATCTTTTTTGTAACGTTGATGTAGATTTCAAGTTATAACAGTACTTGATCGGACGAAGGATTGGCGACGAAAACCCGATTCAACATTGCTAATTGCAATGATCTTTGTTGACGCGCTGACATTTCGCGTCCGAGCGAGATGTGTAGCGAGGTCAACGGCCTTATTTTATACGGGTAGGGCAGTTGCCGGACGGCCATTTTTTTTGTAAAAATATTGCAAATATATAAATAAATATGCAGGTCTGTTTAAACAGAATTATACCTGAAAACCTGCCTAGTGACGTATGTGTCGGACTATTTATAGGTCCAGGGTTCAATTTTAAGTTCGGGCATAATGAGCCAGAAAAACGCCAATATGCTCCTCTCCTATAAAGTGGGACTTACGCACAATTTATATAGGCCCTGCCTACTCTTTCGTATAGTATAAGCGAGGGTGTGATCAAATAATAAAAGTAGGTATTTAATAGGAGATACGGTTTAGAGGTAGTAGTGAGTAGTGACGTAATGGGACTAAGGCTTGCTTAATACGACATACAATCTGATGACGTTTATAATACGTCAAATAATTACTAAGCACATTAATTGATCTGATCATTTGAAATTTGCTCATAGCAACAGGACCTTCCACTTTGCCACGGATGACGTCATAACGCAGGCAAATGCAACTTGCAAACAAAGCCTAACAAAGGACTCTACATTTTCCTTCCTTTGTACCTACGCGTACGGTTTTATAAAATGGTCGCTAACCAATTAAGTTCGCCTAAACCTAATGGTACGGTTTATATTCAAAATTGCGTAATACAGTCATAAATTGCTGATAGTTTACAACAAATATCTTCCTTGTTGTGACGTAACAATACATGTTTACGAATTGGGATATCGGAAGATTTATTTTAAAAGTGTTAGCAGTAGCGTGACGCAATTAAAAAAAAATACATTTTAAAGTAATAAGCATTTTTGATGACATCCTTGAAGGTTCTAGAATTTAAAAAATCTTAAAATTACGAACCAAAAAATCTGTATTTAAATTTGTCTGTAATTATTTTACGCGTCATTAAAATACCAGTAAGTGTTGACACACTAAGTAATCTCTTAATTTGGCCAATTTGTATAAACAGGAGCTTACACATCAGTTGATACATCAAGACTAAAGTACATTTGTCCCATAAATATTAGGTTTGAATGATAGTTGTGTGATGGAATACTTTATACTAATATTATGAATGCGAAGATTAATAAAAATAGGCTAACACACCTTAACCACTGGTTATTGGGAGACCTTGAGAAATAATATTAAGATATATTTTTAATTGTACTTAAGCTATGCGGGACTGTCTTGCTAGTTTCATATTATTTTTTAAACCAGAGATAAAATTTTATATTCATGTATCATCAACTAGTTGTGTTCTTATATTGTGTGTATGAATTTGTATCAATTATTAATATTTGTATTCCATTTTGTTGTGCAGAGATTACTTTTGTGTAGGCAGAAATAAATAAATAACTATATCAAGGTAACAATCATGTTTAATAATAAAATATCAGATCCAATAATATACATAGATTCATTACAATTTTATTTGATGCTGTGGGCTGCCATAAAAATTAAATACAAGCTGAATTTTTCAACCTTAAGACCATATTAATTGAAATTAAATTACTTTTACACACATTACATTATAGTTCACAAGTTTTATGTTTTACCAAAAGAAAGGGTCAAAAGTTAAGGTTGAAAAACCAGCCCATGAAACCCAGAGAACATTTATTAACAATGCTTTTAGGACTTAAAAATCAGTCACAAATAATCCTTAAACTTAAAGAGTATTCAGCTGCAGTCTTCAGACCTATCACTAAGTTCTATCACAAGAAAATCTTACATATAAAATTTTGATTATAATAAATACTTTTATAATTTTAATAACACATTTATTAAAGCTCTGTTCACATCAAAAAAGGCTGAAGTTTTTTGAATTTTTACATAATTCCCATGATGTTAGGACAGAATATTCTCAATATAATCTCAGAGGAAACACACCTGCTTTGTATTATAGTGTATAATTAAGAAAAATTATATACTTAATTCATAGTAGAAAAACTTGTTCTCAACTACAGGTTTGTTAACCTTGAAAGATACATTTAATGTTGGTTAAAGTGGCATAGATGAACTTTTTAGTATTTTATATATTTCTATTTTTTTTTATTTTACATTTTTTTACTACAACATGTTAACTGCCAGGCTGTAACAATTACATACAAAACCTTGTACAAATGGATATAGCCTAGTATTTTTTCTTCTTTTGAGTAAAAAATATATGGCATGGCAGTTAACATCCTGTCTTACAAACATAAATAAATTTTTCTCACATCTAGCATAACTTAACAAATCCCTAAGTAAAATGGTGGGAAGACTGCTGATTAGCTAATAAATATTCTCTATGAGCAATTAATTTTAACGGTCTGGTACGTAATTCCCAGGCAGCCCACATGTTGTGTTCTTTGTTACAAGTTGTATTTTCCATGAATTTATATTGTCAACAGGAAAACCACTTTTACCTTGTGTGTTTATAACTCTACAATATTTCTGTCCTTTTCACACAGCCTTGAGTAACAAAGAGGCCAATTATGAGTCAGTATTCTTATACAAAGCTTATTTTTTAACTTGAAAAAATTCTCCTTTGAGTATACATTTATGATGCTCGATCAATACTTTAACTTCAGTAACAGGTGAAAAATTAAATTTATCACCAATTACAAACTTTTGCATAATGAACAACTTAGTAACTAGTATAATGAAGGTGTTTTATAGATACCACCAAATACAATAGAATTAGTGACTTTTTCTACAATTATGTATGTGAATGGTCTATTTACTTCATATCTAATCACACCAATACGGTTACTGAATTCAGCAATAGTGACACCAGAAGCCACAGTGCCTTCTTCAGTCACTTCAATCTCTGCTTTGTGAATGACTTTAGAGACATACATTGGTGTACGAGCCATAAGGGGTAATGCGGCTTTGTTCTCTTCAAATAAGTCTTTTATGCCCATTCCATTTTTCAATATATCTGTCATATCTAGATCAGCTTCTATTTTGAATCGTGGCATGAAGCAGTCTACTTCATCATCTCCAAACTCTTCGGCATTTAAACGCAATGTTTCGAAAAATTTGTCCAATGGCAGCGATTTAAAATTGAAAAACATGTCTTCTAGAGACACGCCTGGGTTAGGAAGCATAATGATCATGGAAAGTCTATTTTCTTTACCATAAGGCAGTTCTATCACCCTAGCTTGCAATTCTCTCATATTAGCAAATCCATATGTGTATCTATGATACATCATATTCACTTCTCCGATCTTCTTGCCGTGGCTGTCGAAGAATGGCATTCGAGATGTGGATGAGGCATTGAATGGAATCGTCCATTGACCACGGAAGTACAAAGCGCTGGTTAATATCATCTGGCTTTGTTTAAAGTTACTACTGTCGACTATCTTGTTGATACGACCGTGGGTAACGTTAGAAATCTGTCTGTTAATAGCTCCGGCAGCAGTTTCTGCGTCTTCGAAGTTGAGTGAAACCATTTTTGTATCGTAATAGTTTTGCGCGATGTTAATGAAGTCAATCTGCGGCAGCCGTTTTGTGTCGACAAAAATGGCGTTGACTTTCGCGAGGTCCACTGTGTTTGTCTTCACTAGGAGCCATTGAGCGATCTCCTTGAAGTCGCTTCGAGTGACGTTCGTATTTCGCTTGGTGATCCTCAATGCGCGATTAATTTGCCGTCGCGTAGGTCCGGATGCGCCCTCGGAAATTACTGCCAGAGCCGTCCAAACCGTAATTGGCGACATAATTAAGTTCGCATCGCTCGGCTGAGCCTTGGCCGTGTGATACAAAACCTCCATTGAAAAATTGCCGATTTTCTCCGTTAGTACGTTGCGGACCAACGTCGGGTTGTCTTGAGCACGACATGTCACAACAATCACAAGAAACGCAACAACACACTTCATATTTCGATAGAATTTGAACGTAACAAATAAGCCTAAAACAACGTCCGCACAGATTGCACTATACAGAAGGCATGTTCTATTGATACTGAACACGCTTAATGTCTGCACTAACTTCAAGGAAAACAGAATACCGGTTACCGACTACCTACAAAGGTTATGAACCGGTTTTGTTGTTTATTTTTATCAGCACATGTTTGCTAACGCGAGCGAATGAACATTGAGGAACATACGAACGCTCTCCTATATATATGACAAATAACGTTGTGTTGCCAGTTGCCAGTATGCCAGAATTTCGTAATAAGTTGCTGGGATTTCCAATAATGTCGATTCGTAAATATATATATATTTTTGAAGTTATTTTGGCGCGTTAGGGAAAAATGATTAGAGTGATTTTTTACGATGCGCGCGCACACCGACACCAAAAAGTTATTCAGAAAAAGTTTGTTTTAAATTTTAAGGATGTAGAATAGTGACAGTAGTAGTTTTTTTGAAGTTATTACGATGCGCGCGCACACTGTCATGAAAAACCGACACCATGAAGTTATTAAAATATTATTTTATAATATATATATTATTATATTATTTAAGAAAATATATATTTATCTATGAAGTATAACTTCTAACGCGTGTACATAAGTACACACACACACACTTTTTTTTTCTCTTTTTTTTTTTAGGACTTTTGTCCAAAATAGACATGTCAGTTCCATCGTAATAAAACACTTAAAATTACAAAACGCTTAAAATTACAATTTACAATCATTTTATTGTGTGGAACAACGCAAAGCAGCCAAGTCGTATAGCATTTTAGCTTTAGCAGATGTAGGGATTGCTAAAATAGAAACTATGGTACCTACATCTAGACAATTCATTTTCATATTACCAATAATTTCTTGCCTTTTGTTATCATTTCTAATACATTCCTTTAACAAATGGAGTACATCATCTATATAGTTACAAGATTCACAATACTTAAGGAGAGTTAACTTTTTTCATAATAAATCCAAATTTTCTTCCTGGAAAATGTCCTGTACGTAGATAACCTATGAGCAATTTTAATGTAGAATCTATTTATATTAATGTTATTAAACCAAGGAAAACGAGGAGGATTATTCTGAATAATTTTATACCACATTCCTTTTTCTTTTGTTGCTTCATTAAAATTTTGAGTCCATCTTTCATGACAAATATTTTTAAATTTAGGTAATATTTCCGAGAATGCTGGTTTTATATCAAAATTTTTCCCTTCTATAAGTGCTAGATTTGCTAAATGATCAGCCTTCGATTCGTAAATGCTGGAGTTTTCAATTCGAGGGCTTGTTGCCCTGATTTCTGACGTTGATTTTTTAAGTCGTTTTTTTATCTGACATTGATAATTTAGTTTTATTTTATACTTGCGCAGCAGGAATTTCATAATTGTGATGTTATTACAAATGAGTTCATTCAATACTAATACTTTATCTTAATGGGTAATATGTCAGTAAATTTAATTTATATGCGAACAATTCCTTCTTTATCAAGGGAAGTGTCCCGAATAAAGGGTCTTCAAAGAAACAACACCAAATAATGTTATCTTAAAGTTATCTAAAATTACAAGGTCCTTTTTATAGCAATTTTTATTTGTAAAAAACTAGAATACTGTACAGTTGGATCTGCGACATAAGTTGCAGTGTCTGGTTAAGTTGACCCACGTTCGATTCCCGGTCAGTCTAATTAGGTACTTACAACCACTGAGAATTACAAAATAAGAAATCTACAAAGAAGTCTTAAAAAGACAATCGGCTTGACCCCTTTTACAAGAGACAAAAAAAAACTTAGGTACCTAATTGTAGAAAAGGATGTACATACCTATAAATAATACCCTTTTGGAGATAAAAGCGTGGCTATATAATTATAATGTACATTACAGGTAATCTGGTAATTTTATTTATTACCTACTTCGGTAAAGGTATTTCGTACAGTTTTAATGAATTATCTTTTATTATCATTTTATCAGTCGCGAGTTCAAACCCCAGGCACACACCTCTGACTTTTCTAAGTTATGTGTGTGTATTAACAATGAATTATCACGTACTTTAACGGTGAAGGAAAACATCGTGATGAAACCTGCACACCTAAAAGTTCTTGGGAATTTCTTAGGTGTGTAGTCCGCCAACCCGCACTAGGCCAGCGTGGTGAACTAAGGCCTAAACCCTCTCAGTTATAGAGGAGGCCCGAGCCCAGGAGTGGGACGTATATGGGCTGGTAATGATGATGATAATTTTAACGGTAAAGTGGATTTTTTTAGGTATGTAAATTCCACCAATGTGCTTTAGACCAGCATGGACTAAAGCCTAACCCCTCTCAATAGTCAAGAAAGGTGGCAACGGGCACATGTGAACTCATTTAGATAAATAGGTGCTGACTCATCGTACACACAAGAAATTTGTATTTCCGAAGATCTAAATTAAATGTGTTTTTCTGGTCCATATGCTTTTAAATTCCACGTAATAGGGGACGAACCTACTGACGTTTTTCGGCCGTAATTCCTAACTTCGTTGTGCTACTTCGGATTTCGTATTGGAAAAACCCAATCACACTTCACTCGATCCGAAAGTTGTTTGATTCTATATTTTAATAATCTTATAGTATATAGGGGGTTTCGGGGGCATCTATTGGCGAATAATAATACTATTTTTTTGTGAGCAACTAATTGCTTTAACGACACAACAGCAGATGGCGTTGTTAAGTAACATTATTCATATTTCATCATTTTACTAGTAATTCGTACTTAAATATAATTTCCAATAAACACAATTTAAAAAAAAAACCGAGCAAAGCTCGGTCATCCAGGTACTAATGATAAATACACCTAACAGTCACATACATAGTTCTGACCACACACTAGGATACAAGTCCTGTATCGTGGGTATCAGGAACCACGAGAGACTTTTCGGTCTCACAAACACCCAGATCCGAAACAATTATTTGCGGACCACGCAAACATTTGTCTCGGTGCGGGGATGGAACCCGCGGCATCTCGTTTCGCAAGCTGGTGTCTAGCCAACTGCGCCACGGGGCTGTCAAATATTATGTTGTTTAAATGTTGTTTTTGTGTTATTTATTAAAAATATTTTATTATCTAATGGCGGCTAATTACAAAAATAAATGGTGGTTTGATTTCCATTTCGGAAATTTCATTCCGGACTCAGGACAATAGGTGCATACACAGTCACGACTATACCTTCGATTGGGTAGGCAGAAATGCGTTTCAGTACTGACGTTCCGACTTTTACAATTTTATGGACACATTTTCCGACTCTGAGTTACTATTAAGAATTAGGTACATATATACATAAACTCACGCCTGTATTCCCCGAAGGGGTAGGCAGAGGTGCATTTCTGCACCCACATTTCGCCAGGTATGTATCAGTCCTGCCCTGTGGCAAGGGGGCGTTAGAATTCCACCACGGTATCCCCTGCCTGTCGTAAAACCAAACCCAGCTCGGCAATAACATCTGTGCGGACATGACGTCTCCGCGCGCCGAGCTGGAAGGCCGGTGACCCCGACATACGCTTCTCGCCCCCTTCCCCAGGGCTGGCGGGAAGTAGAGCCACAAACAACTTTCCCCTCGACAAAAAAAAAAGGTATGTATCAGTCCCACGTAAAAGGGGGCGAGCCTATTGCCGTTTTTCGGGCACATTTCCAGACACCGTGCTGTTACCGAGAATTTCCTAATGGAAAAACTCAATAACATATTATTAAGAATTACCTATTGAATAAAACCAATAACCCTCCGCTGACCCGGGACCCGTAGAACGCAAGATACAACAACACTAATAGCATTACCTACTACATATTTACATTTTATTTTGAGTACTTAATTATTTTTTTCTGCGGCGAAATTGGTGGATGTGGAAATAATTAATTGCTGAACATAGGTCTCTCCCATACTAGGCATTTTTTAATCTCCAAGGTATTCTCAAATCCCATTATTGAGAAATACTTCTGTAATCCTAAATAGTTAGCGTCACATAAAAACCCAATTATAAATAATCCCACAGGCATTATATTGTTTAACTTATAAACAGTAGCGATAGCGGCCTCAAACCCAAGGTGTAAAGCCCGCCATAGTGACTCACGAGTTGTCGCGTTCCGGGATCGCCCATGTTGTTCTTATTTCGAAATGGGCATAGTTGTGTCGACTTGTGAAATGTAGTCGTAATTGTTTCTGGCCAGTCAGTCTCTGTAGACCAAACTGTTACTTAAAATTAGTCAAGTGAAGTAGAAAGTAAAATAAGTCAGTGCAATGATTTTCTATTATGCTATGTATGGTTATCCTCCTGACGCCTGAGCATTTACTGAAATCACTTGCAACTATGGCCGAATGTAGGTACTTTACAAAGCACTTAATTGTTTTTGTTGTTAAATATTTTGAATTTGACTTTGACTTTGACTTTGAAAATAAAACATAAACTAAGGTTTTTCTCGAGTTTACTAAAATACTATTTAGCGGGAGAAAACAAACACTCCGGAATAGATGCTACATGAAGGACGGTCGTCCGTTGTCGATAGAAGTTCAAAAATATTCGGCCTTTAGAGTACAGTTTCTTTAGCTCTTTGTAAAGTACACCAGGTGTCAGGTTATAACGTCTCATATATTATGCCTCTGCTGGTCCTCCAGGAATTTGAAGTGATGCGGTTTGTTCGCATTTTAACGCCTAAGAAATTCCCTGTAAACTCTTAAATATGCAATATCTTTTACCAATTTTCTTTCACGGGTAAATATGAGTGATTTTGACAGCCCCGTGGCGCAGTTGGCTAGATACCAGCTTGCGAAACGAGAGGCCGCGGGTTCGATCCCCGCACCGAGACAAATGTTTGTGTGATCCACAAATATTTGTTTCGGGTCTGAGTGTTTGTGAGACCGTAAAGTCTCTCGTAGTTTCTGATACCCACGACACAGGACTTGTATAGTGTGGGGTCAGAACTATGTATGTGTATTGGGTGTATTTATTATTTTTTACTATAATTTATTAAAAATGGGTACCTAACTTGGAAAAGTATAAGATTTATGCCAGTGATTCAAACACGTGACATCCGAGATAATATGTGCGCACTTGTTGCGTACTATTGACTGCCTCGTGGTCTCGCGGCACAAACGTGTGCCGTGCGATCTAGAGTCCCGGATACGATCCCCGGGTCGGGCGGTGTTATTGGGTTTTTCCATGAAATTCTCAGTAGCAGCACGGAGTCTGGAATTGTGCCCAAAAAAGCCCCCTATTACGCAGGACTGATTTATGTATAGGGGAGAGGGGGGCTTGTTGTAACAATTTTTCGTTTCTTGGCTATGAAAGCTTAATTCTTTGGTATTTATGAAATCTAGCAGTACTATTCCAATTAACAACTATTCAACTATCGATTCCAAATAAACTTTTGATCAAACCTGTAACGGTTTTTTGTAGAAACGGCCTTGAAAAAAAATTTACGAGTGTTACAACTTACCCCGTGATTGGGGCTAGTTGTAACAGGCTTAGGGCACATTGTAACATTAGGAATTGAAAACCAGTTTTATATTTTATAAAGATTTATTTGGCATATTTAGCATAAGAAACTTTACAAACGCTAAAACAGGTTTAGACTTTTAAGTTAAATATTTAATCTAACAGGAAATATTCAAAAATAAACAATTAACATGTTCTTTCTTTACTTAAACTATTAATTAAATTTGAGCTCACAGCCATTTATAATCTTAACTTCTTCAGTAATCAGACTTGATTCATTTAGCATTATAAACCTTAGGCACGGTATAAAAAACGTTCACTTTTAAGTTTTATTCTTAATCTAATAGAAAAATAATCAAATATTAACAAAAACATGGTCTTCCTTAAACTATAAAGGAACTTTAGACTCACAGCCATTTATAATAACAAAATCTCAATTTTTTAAGTAATCAGCCTTTTGATTGACGTAGGTAAAATATGAAATCAGTCTTCATCGGAATCACAATTGAGACACACAAATGAGATCTTATTTCCTGTTGCACATTTTACATGTGCCCACATCTTGCACATGATGTATTGTATTGACTGCTCGTTTTAATTTTCATAAGTTTCCCCACAAGCTAAACAAAACCATTCCATGGGTTCAGATTCCGAATCAGAATTTAAAACACCATATTTTACTTCTTCTATCTTTTGACTATCTTTATCTTATCTTTTTCCTCTCAATCTTTTTGTCATCGTTCTTTTGCTCTTTCCTTTGCCTTTCCTAGTCTCTTGTGTTTTCTTTGTCTTCTATAACTTTTCTTCATGATCTTTATGGAACCCGTTCTTCTCTGGCGTATCTGTGAGGACACAGCATTTTCTTTTACGTTGAGGGTGGTTAGTCATTTTCGTGGTGGAGCTTTTGGGTTAGGTCTTATTTTAGATGGAGAGAAATCAAATTGATTTTGAATACCAGAAGGTAGGCTCTAAGTCAGGTTGACCTCCAGGTGAAGCTAAAAAAGTATTCAAAACATGAAAAGAAGGAATTTAAATACGTCCCGCGTAATTTCATATAACTTTTAAATAAATAAGGGGCAAGTTGTAACATGTTACAACTTGCCCCGTAAAAGTGTTACAACATACCCAGCCGCGAGTTTTTTTGAAATAACTTCTATTAAAAAAAAAGGCGCTTACTTGGTGTTAAATTACACTTAATATAATCAAACTAAACAAATGCTAAATGTATATGTATAAATCAACAAATGCTAAACAATTTGAAATCTATGATAATCCATTTTGTATAAGGAGTAAAAAATACATGACCTGGCTTTTTCAGAGCGCCTGCACATAACTGCTTCCTGCGCCGTTCGGCAGGGTACTGATCGTGCTTATATGATAGAATGGGTATAACGTAGTAGGTTAGGTTGAAAACCAAACGAATTTTCTTCTATTATGTAGGTAAAAAATGCTTGTTACTACTTACCCTTGTTACAACTAGCCCCACGCTCCCCTACTTGGCGAAATGTGGGTGCAGAAATGCACCTCTGCCTATCCCTTTTGGTTATGTATTTATGTAAGTATTTCATTGGAAAATATCATAGCAACGGCTTACAAGACCTCACGCCTGTATTCCCCGAAGGGGTAGGCAGAGGTGCATTTCTGCACCCACATTTCGACAAGTATGTATCAGTTCCACGTAATAACGGGCGAGCGGTTTATGTGATATGTGTGGTCTCCGAATAGATTGAGCGCTTTCAGTCAATAATGTTTTATTCAACACTAGCATGTAAATGACGTCACTTAATAATTTTCCTTGTTTACAAAATTAAAGAATTCAAGTAAATATTCGTCACAATTAAGATAAATTGAATATCATAACACTTTAATAAATATGACACATTGATTTCTTAATTAACAAATAGTATCTAATACGCATTGGTGGTCCGACGACCTGATGAAGGTCGCGGGTCGTCGCTGGATGCAGGCTGCCTCCAACAGGTCACTATGGAAGTCTTTGGGGGAGGCCTATGTTCAGCAGTGGACTTCTTTAGGCTGATAATGATGATGATGATGATGAATACGCATTGAATTAGTGCGCGTAAAACAGAATGACATTACGTATTTTTTGTTCTATCATCGATTGTAAGGAAAGTCCTGGGTTTTACGAAGTCCGCTTTTTTTGTTATTTTCCCGGTGATAAGCGTAATTGTAAAAATTTAAATTGTGTTAACGGAAAATCAATATATTTTTATAGACGTCAGAGTGGCGTGGTAGCTTTTCCCATTGTTTTATTGTATTTTTAGTTTTCTTGGAGGCCGTTCATTAAACACGTGAGGCTTTAAGGGGGGGGGGGGGAGGGGGTCTTGTAAAATATCACGAAATATCACAAGGCGGGAAGGAGGTGTAGTAAGATTACACGTGTATTTATTCTAAACTAGCTTTTGCCCGCGACTCCGTCCGCGTAGACTACAGGGTTGGGTTCAGAATGAAAATAAGTTGTAGTCTATTTTACTCCACAGAGTCCCATTTATGTCCATATAAAAATCGTTTACATCGGTCAAATGATTTAATCGTAAAAGCGTAACAGAAATACTCGTATAGTTACAGTCGTCTACACGTCGTATCATCATTCTAGCTTCAAAAATGACGAATTTTCACACAAACTTTCACCCCTATTTTTATTTTACCCCCTTAAAGGTACATTTTTTTTACAAACTTTGAATGTCATATTTATTTATATCTAATCAACAAAAATAAGTTTCAAGCTTCTAGCTTTAAAAATGACAATACTTCCATACAACTTTTCATCCCCCCTTAAAACCCCTTTTCCTTGATAAAAAGTAGCCTATGTCCTTTCTCAGAGTCTAAACTATCTGTGTACCAAATTTCATTTAAATCGCTTCAGAAATTTTAGCAGGAAAGCGAGACAGACAGACAGTTACTTTCGCATTTATAATATTAAGTAAGGATAAGGATTTAAAAAATAGCCTATGTCCTTTTTTAAGGTCTAATTTTTGTCCATACCAAAAATCATCCAAATCAGTCAAAATGGTTTAGGTGTGAAAGCATAACACAGGCAGTGTTACTTTCGTATTACAATATATGCTCATCCCACGGGAACCCTTCATATTCCCAGGATAAAACGTAGGTTATGTTACTTCATAGTGTCCCATTTATATTCATATACCAAAAATCATATAAATCGGGCGAATAGTATAGACGTGAAAGCCCATTCCCACGGGAATACTACATTTTCCGGGATAGAAAGTATCCTATGTTGCTTCAGTGGGTCCTATCTACCCTCATACTAAAACTCATCTAAATCGTCAAATGGTTTAGGCGAGAAAGCATAACACAGGCAGCGTTACTTTTGCATTACATTATATGCTCATCCCACGGGAACCCTACATATTCCCGGGATAGAATATAGTCTATGTTACTTCATAGGGTTCTATTTAAGTTCATAGCAAAATTCATATAAATCGGGCGAATATTTTAGGCGTGAAAGCCCATTCCCACGGGAATACTACATTTTCCGGGATATAAAGTATCCTATGTTTCTTGGGTGGGTCCCATCTACCCCCATACTAAAAATCATCTAAATCGGTCAAATGGTTTAGGCGTGAAAGCATAGCATAGACAGTGTTACTTTTGCATTACATTATATGCTTATCCCACGGGAACCCTACATATTCTTGGGATAAAATATAGTCTATGTTACTTCATAGGATCACATTTATGTCTGTAAAAGACTTCATTCATATCGGTCAAACGGTTTAGGCGTAAAAGCAGAATATTGACAGAGCTACTTATACCCATTCCCACGGGAATACTACATTTTCCGAGATAAAAAGTATCCTATGTTCTTTCCCAGGCTCCAACCTATCTGTGTACCAAATTTCATTTAAATCGGTTCAGTAGTTTTAGCAGGAAAGCGAGACAGACAGACAGACAGACAGACAGACAGACAGACAGACAGAGTTACAATCGCATTTATAATATTAGTAAGGATATGTCCATGTACTATGTAGGTATATGTTTTTGGCATGATTGCACCATTCCTTCAATATTATCTTTATATCAGTCAAAAACAATTTGCAACTTTTCTGCCATGGTCCTGTATGGAATAAAATAAAATTTACCTTTATATCTGCATTGCTCGCGACTCCGTCCGCGTAGACTTCAGGGTTGGTTTCAGAAAGAAAATAGTAGTCTATTTTAATCCACAGAGTCCCATTTATGTCCATACCAAAAAATCATTTAAATCGGTCAAATAGACGTGAAACGTGTGCCGCCGCGCACCGGCCGACCGGCGCACAGTGCGTAATTTTCATAATCTAGACGGACAAAAGTCAAATTCTACACTAGTCTAAACCTCTAAAGAAGTTATTTATATTCAAAGAAGATAAACTATATTACGTGTCACTAGAGTTTATTTTCAAAGAACCCGCACCACACAATAGAAAAAAAATCCTGAAAGCCGACTACCTGAGTTTACCGACGATGCGCTCAAAATGATCGGGTCACTCGGCTAAGTTCGCTTGTTGAATATACTGCCTGCATGTGCCCTCATAGTGATTGTGTGTTGTTATTGTCTTTTTGGGAGTCTTATGGTAAGTTTTTAAATGTTTTCCTATTAATTTGTTTTAAAACGTAATCACAAGTACAATAGAAACAGAGACACTTAAGTTTTATAAAAAAATACTAATAAGTCATTTTGAACTTGAGTTTTAGTGTATTATACGGGATTATACAGGTCTGATATTATATACAATAAAAGAAGCACTTGTTAGCTATAGGGAACACGTACGTTTACTTGCGCATATTTGCGACACTCATACAACTTTTCTTTATTTTCAGAATGCCTTCGCAAATTTCGCGTAGACAATTTTTCGACGTTTGGTTTGCTAACGCAAAATATATAAGAACTGATGCCATATTACATAATATATTTCAAGAATTTGGTAACCCGTCCTTTACAGATGACGTAATAAGAAGTTTTTGTAAAAAAAATCGAAGTAGGTATATGGTGTAAGGCGGGTAGACGTCAAGATCGTTTTTTAAACACTAACTCAGCGTGGTTAAAAGGAAACATACCGTTACCTAAAATTGTTACTCAAGCGGTTGAAGGTGTGCTACTTCCTAAATCAAGAAGTTCGTTTGGAAGACCTCAAAAACTCTTTGAAATTTCGAGCACCAAAACAAAAAAACGGCGAATACAACATCTCGTTGAAACATCGAGTCTGGAAGAGATATCGATGGCAATGGATGACCCCTATATTGCTAGCTTACGTGCTGCTCAAAATAATTCCCGAAGTGTTGGAGCTCTTAAAATTTAGAACTCCTGACACCGAGCAAGAAGAAATTCAGTCAGGCCATTCAGATTCTGAAGAATCTGATACTTAAAGCGAATTTGAAGAATATTTTCTGACTGCCTCGTGGTCTCGCGGTACAAGTATGTGCCGTGCGATCTAGAGGTCCTGGGTTCGATTCCCGGGTCGGGCAAAGTGTTATTGGGTTTTTCCATTAGGAAATTCTCAGTAACAGCACGGAGTCTGGAAATGTGCCCGAAAAACGGCAATAGGCTCGCCCCCTATTACGTGGGACTGATACATACCTGGCGAAATGTGGGTGCAGTAATGCACCTCTGCCTACCCCTTCGGGGAATACAGGCGTGAGTTTATGTATGTATGTATTCTGACTGAGTTCCTTCTTGTTCCTAGCTAGGAAGCAAGTAATATATATATTCGAACTATTTTCTAACTATTTACATTTCTATTTTTGTATGTTCAAATAATTAAGTGTTTGTTTTTTGAGTAACTTACATTGTTGTGTGATGTACAATAAGTTGATAATATGTTTAAAACATTGACAATGTTTTTCAATACCGTCCAACACATTTTATCACATATCAAACTTGTACATCTTAATTCCAAGACTTTTGTCCGTCTAGATTATGAAAATTACGCACTGTGCGGCGCCTTGTACGCGTACATCATAATTGCGCGCTTGGTTATAATTTTTTCGCTGCGGTGTTATTTTAAAACTGCAATATCTTCTAAGATACTCATTGAAATCAAATGATTTAAAGGGCAAATTTCTTTTAAATTAAATACTTGTGATGAATAACGTATTCATATGGATAAGGATTAATATCATCTTTATGAAAACACCTTCACAAATAATGCTTTATTTTAGAACAAATTTGGTTAGCATAAAAAAGGTTATAGTGAGCCAACCTTAAAAGATAGACATATGCTGTCCCGGACTTTTGTTACTACTTTGTAACTTTTAAAGGCGAACAATTCTGTCATACATTATTTTAGCGAAACTTTAACGGTTTCCGCAGCGCACGCAGTGGAAGTTCTCAAAAGGAAAAAATACCCCCGATTTTGAAACATTATTTATTGGCGCTCCGCTCCTATTGGTCGTAGCGTGATGTTATATAGCCTATAGCCTTCCTCGATAAATGGGCTTCCTAACGCTGAAAGAATTAATCAAATCGGACCAGTAGTTCCTGAGATTAGCGCGTTCAACCAAACAAACAAACTCTTCAGCTTTATATATTAGTATAGATAGATTTAAAGATTAAAATAATAATATAATAATCTTAAAATTTTAAGATTCTTTGTAGGTTATAAAAAATACTCGTATTTTTTTTTGTCTTTAACCTCATCACCACGTATTAAACGTCAGGTGATTAATGGTCGGCCCCTTGCCAAAAAAGTAAAGTATTTTTGTTTTATTTTTATTGTAAGTTACTTTATTTTAGTTTAAATTCACACTTATCTTAGTCCTCTGTGGAGGGCCTAATAACTGCAACACAGTTTTCGAACTATCACAGTTATAATGGTGCATTTCTATGTAAAAACATGAATGTGAAATAAAGCTTTTATTTATTTATTTCATTATTTATCTATACTTAAAATTAAGATTCCTGGCTAGGGGTCTTTTTTACTGAGAAATTCACAGCATGAAAATTGAAAAAGTGGTCGAGTATCGACAGTCGAGTAATACATAAATAAAACAATTTAACTTTCAACAATTTTATTGACTGACATCTTCAAACTCCATTTGTGTTTTCCCCTCCACATATTCCCTGTGACCTTCGACTAGGATCCTTCCAATGGCTTTCATAAGTCTAACTTTGAACCTAGATATTGCTGCGCTGTCTTCATACTCCACTGTGCGAAGATCCCTCTCTATGTAGTACTGAAAAGTCTTCCACAGCATTTCACGTGCCTTCAGTATTTTCTCTGCGTGACTGGAAAAGAATGAGATTTAATTAGTGATGGATTCGATTACCGGGCTGAGTAGTGTTATTATATAGGTTTAATTTGTCTTTTTGACTGCCTCGTGGTCTCGCGGTACAAGTATGTGCCTAGCGATCTAGAGGTCTAGAGGCGATGGTTCGATTCCCGGGTCGGGCAAAGTGTTATTGGGTTTTTCCATTAGAAAATTCTCAGTAGCAGCACGGAGTCTGGAATTGTGCCCGAAAAACGGCAATAGGCTCGCCCCCTATTACGTGGGACTGATACATACCTGGCGAAATGTGGGTGCAGAAATGCACCTCTGCCTACCCCTTTGGGGAATACAGGCGTGAGTTTATGTATGTATGTAATTTGTCTTTTTTAATTTTCGATGGGGCAACAAAGCGTGGAAAAACTAAAGATAAATATAAATGTTAAAATTAAAACATGCCGACAAAAATATCAAAATGTATTTTTTATTTGATTTCCTCGTTTATCCCGTGGCATAAGTGTGTGGTGGTGTTTGGGTTGGATTCCCGGATTGGGAAAAATGCATATCATTAGGAAAATTCTCAGAAAACGGCATTAGGCTCGCCCCTCCAAATAAGATATATTAATTAATGATTAACAAATATTTGTTTCGGGTCTGGGTGTTTGAGAGACCGAAAAGTCTCTCGTAGTTTCTGATACCCACGACACAGGACTTGTATCCCAGGGTGGGGTCAGAACTATGTATGTGACTGTTGGGTGTATTTATTTATTATTTATTAAGTGGCCCATCCCAGCTTCGCATAGGCGGAGTGCTCTTTTTCAATTTTATTCCAGTCGTCTTCTCGTTTTTATATATGTCACCGTAAAATTGTAAACACCGTTAGATTATAATCTATCTAGCGAGATTGTAAACTGTCGAAAGTTTGTGAACCGTAATGGATATAAACGCACCTCGCGCGCTGATTGGTTGATTACAAACCTAACGTAACCTAACTCTATGGATATAGAATGGTCTACTGTAAGACCGACCAATCAGGGACAGCCTTCGAATAATAACACGTTAAATTGTAAGCAGTTCACAATCTTACGACAGTTTACAATCTCGCTAGATAGATTATAATCTAACGGTGTTTACAATTTTACGGTGACATATATAAAGATTAACTAGCTAAAGTGTGCGGTATATACACGTCTGCCTACCTTCGTGAATATATGCGTGATGTATATTTAAGAAAGCATTACTTACCTAGTAGGTATGTATATGTTTAATTTGTGCTTTGGTATTGTTATAACAGATGTTTCCGCGTCGCTGTAATCCTGTCAACAAATGTACACACGTGAACAAACACAATATTTATCTTTTTATATAAATTCCAGTGGCGGTACTTCCATAGAAGCGCAACAGCATTTCACGTTATTTGTTTAATGTCTAGTTTATAATTGTTTATTGCAGTGGCGGTACTTCCATAGAAGCCCAAAAGCCCAGTTTGCCTTTCACAGTTTAGAATAATAATTTTTACGCTTTAAATCTTTATTGAACAAAAGCAATTTGTTAAATAAAGACCCCGGAATAAGCAAATATCAACCAGATATCTCCAACGGCAGTTGAATGGTTTCATAGTTACCTGTTCGGTCGCCGGCAGAGAATTTGTGTCGAAGATAGACTTTCTTCTTGGAATAACACATCTGCTGGCGTACCCCAGGGCGGCGTGCTGTCTCCTTTACTTTTCGCAATATTTATTAACTCAATTAGCCTTCATCTTCACTCATCCTACCACCTTTATGCTGATGATCTCCAAATATATGCACAGGCCACCATTGAGGGAATTGACGAGGCAGTTTCCACGGTTAACGATGATATAGCACGCATTTGTGAATGGAGTGGGTCCCATGGCTTAAAGATTAACCCATCCAAAACACAAGCTATTATAATAGGTAGCCCTAGAATGGTAGCCAAATTAAACTGGTCCGATCTGCCCACTGTGTCTTGTGATGGTGTCAAAATCGCATACAGCGACACCGTAAAAAACCTTGGATTGCGTCTGGACAGATCCTTGTCTTGGGGTCCGCAGCTTCGTGAGGTTAGCCGTAAGCTTTTTGCCTCTGCTAGGTCCTTGCAGAGATTACGCAACTTTCTGCCCTTTACCACTAAAATTACGCTTGCACAAACTCTTCTTCTCCCCATCCTTGATTATGCCGATGTCAGCTATCTAGATCTCACTGAAGAACAATTAAACAAACTTGAGCGTCTTCAAAATTTCTGCATCAGATTCATATTTGGCTTGCGCAAATATGATCACGTTTCTGAATTTCGTACTCAGCTCAAGTGGTTATCTATTCGATTTCGCCGGAATACCCACGTTCTCTCTCTTCTTTATAACATACTCTTTAATCCTGCCACCCCTTTCTATCTTAAAACCCGTTTTCAGTTTCTACACGATTCTCACTCTAGATTCTTGAGGTCATCAGATAATTTAAAACTTAAAACGCCAGTGCACTCTACAATTTTTATGGACAGTTCCTTCACCGTCAAAGCTACTAGACTATGGAACTCACTTCCAGTGACAATAAGAAGAGCTAAGTCATTGTCATCTTTTAAAAAACTGCTTAAAGACTATTACTTGTCCTGCTAATTGAAGACATGTCGTGTAAGTTGATGTTTGTGTGTATGTATAATATGTATGTATGTATGTATGTATGCATGTATGTATGTTTGTTTAAGTATATATATGAATATTTATTTATATGTTCTATCATATTTATTTATATATTATACCAGTACACTTCGGCTACCTTTCATCTCTCTTCCTGCATCTCCATCCCAGGTTGCCTGTAAGAGATCGCCTTGTGCGATAAGGCCGCCCATTGTACTTCTCTAGTTCTCTGTACTCCTTAGTTTTAATGTTGTGTGTACAATAAAGTTTTAAATAAAAAAATAAAATAAAAAAATAAAATAAAAAAATAGACATCACACAATTAACGTATAACGCTTTTGGGCTTCTATGGAAGTACCGCCACTGGTTTATTGTGGGGTCAGTATATTCTTATTTATGTATATGTCAAATTGCTTTTGTTAAATAAAGATTTAAAGCTTAAAGATTATTATTCAGAATTTTGTATGGCAAATTAGGCTTTTGGGCTTCTATGGAAGTACAGCCATTGATAAACACTAGTTGTCCCCGCGATCTCACACGCGTTGGAACTTATTTTCCGTAATTTTGTATTAATCCAGGCAATCACCTAAAAAATTATTATCACCTAAAATTAGCGTGGCGCAGTAAGCTAGACACCAGCTTGCGAAACGACGTGCCACGGATTCGATCCCCGCACCGAGACAAATGTTTGTGTGACCCACAAATATGTTTCGTGCCTGAGTGTTAGTGAGAGCGAAAAGTCTCTCGTAGTTTACCCACGACAAGGGACTGTTGGGTGTATTTATTATATATGGTGTAAAAAGACCGTGATCAAAAACTAAGACAGGGTAATAGTTACGGTGATAAAAAAAAAACGTTTTCTGTATCACCACATACATTTAGTACTTGTGGTTGTTAGGAAAACGTAATTTTTTTGGTTTTTGTCGGGATGTTTTTATTTATTG
Organism: Hemaris fuciformis; assembly: GCA_907164795.1. Classification (NCBI taxonomy): domain Eukaryota; kingdom Metazoa; phylum Arthropoda; class Insecta; order Lepidoptera; family Sphingidae; genus Hemaris; species Hemaris fuciformis. The sequence continues at coordinate 8,401,318 of OU015454.1, forward strand.
CTGTGAATTTTTTGCTGACAATATTTATTTATTTATTAACACTTTATTGTACACACGGAGAAAATTAACAAAACAAGAACACACAAGAAAGAAATAGTACAATTGGCGGTCTTATCGCTCTAGGCGATCTTTTAGAGACAACCATAGGATGGAAACAAAGAAAGGATAGATGAGACAATATGTTTTTAATTACCGTAACTATTGCCCGTTTTAGTTTGCGATCACGGTCTGAACACAACATGTGTATACCTGGACTTCACAGTGCACGTTCCCGGGAGAGAACAGCAGCGCGGCGTGTGGCGCGAGCAGCGAGCTCTTGTACACGAGCAGCGCCCGGCGCTCGGCGGAGTGGTGGCCGCCGGAGTACGCGAGCACGTGCCGCTTGGTGCAGCCCTTTGTCACGCTGTGGTTCACGCTGTCGCTGGCGATGTGCACCCGCTCACCGGTGCTGGAATATATCAATCAAATTTTGACATATAAATGAGAATTTCCTGTCCCAACAAAAAAAAATATACACTGGTACATTACACAATAACAAGCAGTGATGGCCTCGAGGATTAGGCGCGCGGTCGAGAATTTCGGCGGTCGCAGGTTCAAACCCCAGGCACACACCTCTGACTTTTCGAAGTTATGTGTGTATTCACAATGAATTGTCACTTGCTTTAACGGTGAAGGAAAACATCGTGATAAAACCTGCACACCTAAAAGTTCTTAGGAATTTCTTAGGTGTGTAGTCCGCCAACCCGCACTAGGCCAGCGTGGTGGACTAAGGCCTAAACCCCTCTCAGTTGAAGAGGAGGCCCGTGTCCAGCAGTGGGACGTATTTGGGCTGATGATGATGATGATGACATTACACAATTAACGTGTAACACTTCTGGACTTCTATGGAAATACCGCCACTGGTACAGTATATAGCCACGTACAGTGAACCGACGAACGTTTTGCAGAGCAATGTCGGACTATTGAATTGTGGGATTATAGAGTAGTAGCTCCTATAGTAGGGTGAAGTGATTTTTCTTTTGTTACTCTGGGGGTCGAATTTGTAGCTAATAAAAAACAAAAATGTCAAAATGTTTGGTTGCAACTGATCTGGGAATCGGACACGGTACCTCTAGGTTGCAAGATACATTTGTCAGAAGACCACGAGTCATAATAAATCTCATATATCATTTCGTTCTCACCTGGTGACCAGATCAGTGATGGTAGCCAGCTTCCCCTTGGTCTTGACTCGGCGTTTAGTCGTGAACATGGCATTCGCCCCGGAGAGAAGTACGGCGCCAGTCAGTTCCTCTATTTCAGAGAACCTATTTAGCTGCTGAATGTCTTCTGTACGGTCTATTATGCTGGACTTCAGCACTTGTTCCATGTACAGGTTTGATATTGCTGAAAAATATTGTGTATTTTGTTTTTACTCAAAAAATGATAAAAGATCGTGTATAAGTGAAATCACGTGACCCTGATCTAAAATGCGTAAAACGCATTATGTAATATAAATTGTCATTCTTGTGTACGATAGCGCAATAAATATTGTTAATATTTTACCATTTTAATATTTTTTAAAAATTGCTTACGTAATACTTGAACGGTCTCTTTTATAAAAAAAACATATATTACACTCCTTACTCCCTTGGGATACCCACCTCTGACGTATCTCAGTCTATCCTTCCTGAGTCCGTATCGCTCGCACCACTTGTCCACTCCACTCCATCCCTCTTCTTCTACTCTCTGCTCGAACTCGTCCTGCAGCCAATGTAGAGCGGCGTGGTCAGACGTTGAGCTGTACTTTCGCTTTATTGATCGTACTTCTGCGGATTATGAGGTGATTTTAAGGTATAGTGGGTGATTATGATGTATGAGAACCAGATTCTTTGAAAAGTAAAACAAAATATTAGCACATTACAAAAAATATGTAAACTTTACAAATTTTTATTGATTTCATTGAATGTTTGCCTCAACATGTGTTGCCATCAGATAGATTATTCAGAAAAATTCTTATCACCGTTTCATAAAAGTTGTATAAGAACATATTTATGTTTTGTCTTGCTTTGTCTTGTCTTATGATGCCAGAGAAAACAGGACAACACATCGTTAATTACAGTAGAGTTTATTATTAACAGATAAAAATTAACAACAGATATCGAGTGTAAATCAAATTGTTAAAATTGTGACCTAATGAAAAGAAAATTAATTGGAGTTTTCTTCGATTGAAAGAAATGATTTCATTACGTATTAATTACAAAAGTCGCGTAATTCAACTGTAGAACAAATTAGGGTAAACTCAAAGCCATGAGGTACTTTCTCAATTAAATACACCCAAGAGTCACACACATTTCGAAACCAAAAATACCTCTTAAAAAATAACTACTACACATTTTTCAATCTCATTCCCCATTCTCATTTTCCAAACTACCTGCAACAAAAAAAAACTATGCCACTGACCTTCTCTCCTATCAGCTGCGTTGGCAAACAGCTCTATGTTGTCCCCACAGTGAGTGACCACGTTGGCCATAGACACCAGGTTGCCCACTATGGCCGAATGTATCACGCTGCAGCCCAGGCGGGGGTGGAGAGAGAAGTTCGATAGTAGCATGCCTAGATGTGTCAACTTCTCTGATGCAGTTAGGGCACCTAGAAATATAATAACGAACTTCTTTAATACAATCAAATTATCTATTTATATTAAAATGAATATTTGTCAGTATGACAACTAACTCCTTTGAAACGGCTAGACCGACTGGGATGAAATTTTCTATGTATATTCCAATGGGTCCCTGGATGATTTTAAAACACAAATGAACCCGGTAGGTGGCGCTGCTGTCGGCATATCGCTTAAAGCTTTTCCGGGCAGGACGACGTCTGCCGAGAAAGCTAGTTGTTTAAAAAAAAATGTAAACAATAAAATTAGGCAAAATATTAAAAAGTACACATGGCTTTCCGTAAATGGAAACCTCTACCAGACCACCACAAAGAGAGTTTTTATTGTAAAACCAACCATTGTACCATATAACCAACCAGTTTGACCGAAAAATTTGGTTTTAAACCAACTGTTATGTCGGTTTGAAGCCGCAATCGCCGAGATTCTCGAAAGTTCGCCTAAACCGCGAGGCCATCATTATTTATGTAATTGCAATACATGTATCATAAAATAAAATTGACATTAACACGTTGAAGGCCATACAGCATACTTAACCCCGGGGCCACAACAATACACAGGATGTATTCAGACCGTGATCGGAAACTAAGGCAGATAATAGCTGCGGTGATTACAAACAGCGTGACATTAAAAAAAATCCCGAGAAAAAATAAAAATAAATACGTTTTCCTTACAACCACATCCATTTAATATCTATGATTGTTAGGAAAACGTCAAAATTTTTATTTTTTTGTCAGGATTTTTTTTAACGCCAATGGGTTTGTAGTCACCGTAGCTATTACCTGCCTTAGTTCCCGATCACGGTCTGAATACACGCCGTATATCAAGGAATGTCCAAGGAAATGGCGATGTAGTCATTATTTTCGATTTTTTTGCGCCAATTGGCCAGGCTGTATTGTGGCGCCGCGCGGGTCACTTGCCTTAGTAAAAAGAGCCGAAACACTGTCCACAATATAATATATTGATTTTTTTTGGATTTCCGACATCCCTATGTCGGGGTCTTTATTCCCTATGACAAGTACTCGATACCTCGAAGTATCGATACTTTTATGAGTACGATACTTTTTTTTCGATACTACTCATGAGTACAGTATCGATACTTTCTATTCGATATCGTGTCCCTATCCGTGGGCCGCCTAGACGCTTCTGTGTGATTAAGGGCATGCGGACACGAGGTATCCGACGCGGTCTACTGGGCTATACATGGTTTCTAGTCTGGCGTTCAACGTGATAAGAAATTGGAGTAAGAATAAGGCAAAATAAAAATCGTACCTAAATCCACCAGATCGCTGACGGCCAACCTGACCGCTTGACGTTTTGGAGGTTCAGGCAATTCAGAGAGAAATTCTTCCACTTTCTCCTCTGGGGCGTATGTCTTGCAGTCCAACACTGTCTGCTCTAAAGGTATCCTGGAAATAAGGTGCCATTGGTTACCATCAGTGGCGGTACTTCCATAGAAGCCCAAAAGCGTTACACGTTAATTGTGTAATGTCTAGTTTATAATTGTTTATTGTGGGGTCTGGATATTCTCAATTATATGTCAAATTGATTTTCTTAAATAAAGATTTAAAGCTTAAATATTATTATTCGGAATTATGTTAGGCAAGCTGGGCTCCTGGGCTTCTATGGAATCACCGCCACTGGTTTCAATCATGTTGGAGTGACGGCCTCAAGGTTCAAACCCCAGGCGCACACCTCTGACTTTTCGAAGTTATGTGTGTATTCACAAAAAAAACATCACGTACTTTAACGGTGAAGGAAAACATCGTGAGGAAACCGGCACACCTGAAAGTTCTTAGGAGTTTCTTAGGTGTGTAGTCCGCCAACCCGCACTAGGCCAGCGTGGTGGACTGATGAACTGTGACTGATGAACTTTTAAGTGTACAGGTTTAATCACGATGTTTTCCTTCGCCGTTAAAGTACGTGATAATTCATTTTGAATACACACATAACTAGGAAAAGTCAGAGGTGTGTGCCTGGGGTTCGAACCCGCGATCGTCGCGTGCCTTAACCTCGAGGCCAGAATACAATAAAATACCATAATATAATTTAATTTTTTCTTTGTTATTACTTCAGCATAATTTTGTGCTGTGCAATCGAGTTTCAGATCCGATTCGAGGGTCAAGCCTAGTGTTAATTGTTGTTTCTCTTAGGAATTTCTTAAGGCAGCGAACATACTAAACAAAAAAGACTAGACTAGACTAAAAAAAAGTATTGATCTAGGGTAGATGACTAATATATTACCTCAATATTTCAGGCATTGTGTGTTCCGCAAATTCTGCCTCTTTTTCTCTTGTGTACAATCTGTAGCAATGGCCTGCGAACATAACATTATTCCATTATTGCTATTCCACATATACGTGGGGTCAACATGAGAAAGACACAGAAAGAATGGATAATAGAAAATATCTATTTGTTTCGAGATGTAATTTTAACTGCTTGAAATTTCGACTTTGAGGGTAGGAGATATGTGTTTTGTTTCCTTCTTTAAAAAAATCTTTTGGAATCTTCAATATGATGATGATTATGATGATGATTCCTCACCTGGTTGCACCCTTCCCGCCCTGCCAGTCCTCTGCTTGGCCCCGGCTTGAGACACCCAAACGGTTTCTAAGCTAGCAGTACCTGAAATATATCGATATTTATTTAAGGATGGTTTAAAATGGGATTGAGGTCTGACTGACAATAGAAACTAACATTGATTAAATTCATACACATACATATATAAACATACATACATACATAAACTCACGCCTGTATTCCCCAAAGGGGTAGGCAGAGGTGCATTTCTGCACCCACATTTCGCCAGGTATGTATCAGTCCCACGTAATAGGGGGCGAGCCTATTGCCGATTTTCGGGCACAATTCCAGACTCCGTGCTGCTACTGAGAATTTCCTAATGGAAAAACCCAATAACACGTTGCCCGACCCGGGAATCGAACCCAGGACCTCTAGATCGCACGGCACATACTTGTGCCACGAGACCACGAGGCAGTCTAAATTCATGCTTTAATAATAATCCATTGAAACTATTTTCGTATTAACAATTTAATCGGGCCATCTTTTAGCTATTTGCAGTGACGTTGGAAATAAAAACACACAATAATTGATTAACGATGGCAAACATAAAAACATTTATAAATTCAATCATCGAATACAATCGATTATGAATAATAAATTCAATTTATTGAAACAATCGATTTTCTCACAATAAAATCGATGATTATATCAAACTAACATCTTTTTTAAAATTTACATCCACAGACTATAAAATAGATTGATGTGACGTCACTGACCAGTGTTCTCGACGATCCTGTTCTCCTTATGAGCCCCAGAATCGATGACGTACACCACATCCGGTATCGTAATGGATGTCTCCGCCACATTTGTCGCTAGAACGATTTTTCTCACTCCTAGAGGCGGTTTGGCGAACATTTTGGTTTGGTCTTCTGTCGACAACCTGAAATTTAATCGACACATATTTTTACGCGGGTTCAAACCCCAGGCACACACCTCTGACCTTTCGAAGTTACGTGTGTATACACAAAGAATTATCACGTACTTAAACGGTGAAAATCGTTCTTAGGAATTTCTTAGGTGTGTAGTCCGCCAACCCGCACTAGGCCAGCGTGGTGGACTAAGGCCTAAACCCTCTCAGTTGTAGAGGAGGCCCGTGCTCAGCAGTGGGACATGTATGGGCTGATGATGATATTTTTACTTATAAAATATTACCTACATACATACAGAATGTATCCTCGAAGTATTTATTATGGATGGATTATGGTTAGTTAAATTGATATCATTATTAATTTAAATTATATAGTTTCTTCATTAACCCATTCGTCCCCACTGTCCTATTTTTAGTACACTATATTTAACATTTTTTTTATTGTTTCTCATGAAAATCGTAATTTCACACTATTTTTCTAATAATATTTTTCGATGCTTGGAAAGTAATGAGTTAAACAGTATTATTACCTTATCAAGTTTTCCTTTAATAAAAAAAAAACCATAAACTTACCTAGAATGTACCGGCAGTATCATATGCAGACTGGAGTTCCCATAATGTGCCTCTAGCAGTTCTTTAGTCAACTTAATCTCGGACCAGCCTGGGAGGAAAACCAATATGGCGCCCTCCTTCTCAGTCCTGTCCACCGCTTTTATAACTTCGCTCACCTGTTTAATAATACATACATTGTACATTTATTAACCGACTTCAAAAAAAGGGGGAAGTTATCAAGTCGTCTGTATTTTTTTTAAATGTTTGTTACCTCAGAACTTTCGACTGTGTGGACCGATTTTGATGATTCTTTTATATGGTCCATTTATACTCCTACATGTTACATAGGACTTCCAAACAAAAATAAAATCAAAAAACATAGTTTTAATAAAAATAAAACTTATAAGCCATCCCTGGCCTAGTGCGGGTTGACGAACTACACACCTACGTCCTAAGAAATTTCTAAGAACTTTTAGGTGTGCAGGTTTCTTCACGATGTTTTCCTTCACCGTTAAAATACGTGATAATTCATTGTGAATACACACATAACTTCGGAAAGTCAGAGATGTGTGCCTGGGGTTTGAACCCACGACCGCCGAGATTCTCGACTGCGTGCCTCAACCTCGAGGCCATTACTACTACACTAATTATAATCAGATATACACAAAAACATAACTAGTATTGAATCAACAAGTTTTGGAGCCTCGGAAGGTAAATTTTTAATTTTGTCAATATTAAGGTTATTGGACTAAGGCCTAAAGCCTCGTGTAGAGGAGGCTTGTGTCCAGCAGTAGGACATACATATATGGGCTGATGATGATATTAATGTACCTCCATACATACCTCTTGACAATTAACTTGAGGTTTCTTCCTGTCCTCTTCGCAGTTTTTACCAATACCAGGCAAGTTTATGTTGAACTTTTTCTGGATCTCGTCTAAATACGACACGCCTACAGGAAATGTGCGTCCAGGAACCTCTATCACTGGACACGGGTCAAAATACCTGGAAGAATTTTAACCCTATTGAAATTTTCATAGTTTTAGACTCATTGGCACAGTGACGTTCTTAAATTTTCTTTTTGGGGGAATCAGGGGGGGGTGGGGGGTGAGTTGAGGCGTGTTTTTTGAAGTCTGGCAAAAAACATTTGTCTCGGTGCGGGGAACGAACCCGCGGCCTCTCGATTCGCAAGCTGGTGTCTAGAACTGCGCCACGGGGCTATCATTTAATGACACATGTGTTATTTAAAGACATTTTGAAAGTGTACTTACTTTGTAAACACTCCAACATCCAAAGTGGCACTCATTACAACCACTTTAAGATCCGGGTTGATGTCCAAAGCCCTCTTTAGGAGTAACAACGTCAAGTCAGTATTTACGTCTCTCTCGTGAGCTTCGTCTATGAAGACATGCGAGCACCCTTGTAGACCTGAGAAAATAGTTTACAGAACATTTTAAAATTATCTAAATATATATAACTCAAAGGTGACTGACTGACTGACTGACTGACTGGTATAGTGATCTATCAACGCACAGCCTAAACCACTGGAGGGATTGGGCTGAAATTTGGCATGCAGGTAGATGTTATGAAGTAGGCATCCGCTAAGAAAGATGATTAATTCTACCCCCAAGGGGATAAAATAGGGGATGAAAGTTTGTATGAAACTTTGTCAATTTTAAACCGATCGGGCTGAGACTTTGCATGTATAAAGCTGCTATGACGTAGGCCAACCCTGTAGTCTACGCGGACGGAGTCGCGAGCAAAAGCTATTTATTTATATCCTCCTGGATCCCTGCGTCCTGTAGAAAGAACTAAATGGACGCCCGTGTCACGTCCTGACATTAATTGAGGTCCTGAAATCACATTCATTTTAGACCTTAATACAAGCGACAGAAGATTCAGGACTCTAGGCTAAATTCTTTATAAAGTACTATAGGCTATAATAGCAGCGTAACTTTTTTCTTATTGGGATCCAGGAGGATATACAGTGTGGGATCAGAACTATGTATGTGACTGTCGGGTGTATTTATTTTAGTTGGTTTAGATTTACTGCCTCGTGGTCTCGCGGCACAAGTATGTGCCGTGCGATCTAGGGGTCCTGGGTCCGATTCCCGGGTCGGACAAAGTGTTTTTGGGTTTTTCTATTAGGAAATTCTCAGTAGCAGCACGGAGTCTGGAATTGTGCCCGAAAAACGGCAATAGGCTCGCCCCCTGTTACGTGGGACAGATAAATACCTGGCGAAATGTTGGTGCAGAAATGCACCTCTGCCTACCCCTTCGGGGATTACAGGCGTGAGGTTATGTATGTATGTGTATAAATATACATAGTTACCTGGGTTGGCCTGCAATCGCCTCAGCAATACACCGGATGTACAATACAGTATAGAACCTGCGGGCGGTCGCGGCGGCTTCGCGTGCAAACGAACTTGGTAACCTATGGACTCTCCTACCTGGAATAGGACCATGCCATGTTAATAGACGCCTCAAGGGTAAGACGCGTGTTACTGAGGCAAGATTGGAGCAGTCGTAGGTTCGAGTTACAGGCATGACTTTTCAAAACAATAACATTTGTAGATATTGCGCCCCGTGGCGCAGTTGGCTAGACACCAGCTTGCGAAACGAGAGGCCGCGGGTTCGATCCCCGCACCGAGACAAACGTTTGTGTGATCCACAATGAAATGAATGAAATCGGGTCTGGAAGTTTATGAGACCGAAAAAATTCTCTCATAGTTTCTGAAATCCACGACACAAGACTTGTATGTGGGGTCAGAACTATGTTACGTGACTGTTGGGTGTATTTATTATGTAATGAGTTATTATAATATGTATTTATCAGTAATATTGTAACAATGAGCTTTTTGTTGTTTTTCGCCCACATTTCCAGCTTCCCTATCCCACCACACGCCCGCCACTGTAACTCCTGTGCTCCAGTATCAACAGCGGCACGCACAGTTTCAGATTTTATTGAAGATAATAGGCTTATTATCTTCAATAAAAGTAATGTCTGGGAGTAATGTAAATTGATCGGAGTTTTGTTTTGTTGCTATAGTTTGTATCGTTATGACATTTACAATGTAAAATTTGAATAATGTAATTAAAAATACATTTATTGCTATTTAAAAAAAATGACATGTCGTGTTGCTGAGGGAGTTTCTTGCCGTTTCTTCTCCACAGCTATAACACGTTTCGAAGCGGCAATAGTTTAAAAAATATTAAAAAGTGTAAAATTGACGATTCAAAAGAACTTGTAGAAGTCTATTTGAATAAAGATAATTTGACTTTGACTTTGACAGTATTGGCGCCGAGCATTGAAGCTCAACGAATCTATGGGAACCTAATTTGTCACGATCCCACAACGAAGTTAATCAGAAAGAAAACATAAAGGAGAAGTTGGAAAACAAAGAGTTGTCCACATCCCTCCACAGCACAGCGGATGACAAAACATTGAGCTATGAGGTTTCAATCTCACTAAAAAAAAGACAATTACAATTAGTGAAATTATTATCCTTGCAGCTGCTGAGAACTTATAACACTTTACCGACCCAGGAAATATTACAAGGAGCTTATGAGGACTTACCTCTTCCCCTAGCTCGCTGGCCACTCTCTCGGCAAGTCCGATGGCAGCTACTCGCCTAGGTTCCGACACAATCGCAGTGGCACTGGCGCGACAGTGGCGCAGGACAGCGGCTGGCGCGCGAGTCGACTTGCCGCACCCCGCCGCGCCCACTATCACTACCACCCGCGAGTCGTCTAGTGTTGTTGTTATTTGTTCACTGTAACAATCATCATCATCATCAGCCCATATACGTCCCACTGCTGGGCACGGGCCTCCTCTACTACTGAGAGGGTTTAGGCCTTAGTCCCCCAAACTGGCCTAGTACGGGTTGGCGGACTACACACCTAAGAAATTCCTATGAAATTTTAGGTGTGCAGTGAACAAAATTTCAAACAATAATTAAGGGCTGCTATTGGTTGTCACACATTTATAAAAGTCTTGATATTACACGCAACCCGATTTACTAAAAAGTGGCTTTTTCAATCATATAATATGATAGTCTAATCGTAGGTTCGGCACGCTCGGCATGCTGACATTTCCTTTATAGTCTTATTCAACTGTTTTGTGTGTTGTTAAGTTACTAGAAATATATGCTCTGTCATAGAGCATCGATGATATAGCTTTTAATTCGATGAATAAGATTCATTGAATCAGAAACCCATTAGTAGAAAAGTATTTGAATCACAACAGATTATTGTATTTAAGATGTGAAATTCACTCAAGTATCTTTCGTTAGTATCGAAATGATCGTTTAGTTATCATGTAATTGTAGGCGAAGTATAGCACTTATGACACGTCAATACATGTTTATTGTTTACTAGCTGTGCCCGCGATTTCGTCCGCGCGGAAAATTAATTTTTAATAAGAAAATTTATAAACTAAAAGTAGCCTAAGTTACTCCTTATTACATCAGCTACCTGCCAATAAAAGTCCCGTCAAAATCGGTCCAGCCATTTCAGTGATTAGCCGGAACAAACAGACAGACAGATGGACAAAAATTAAAAACATGTAGTTAAAAATGGTTATTTCGATATTACAAACAGACACTCAAATTTTATTTATATGTATGTAGCCTACTCCTTATTACATCAGCTATCTGCCAGTGAAAGTCGGTCCACCCGTTTCAGAGATTAACGGGAACAAACAGACAGACAGACAAAAATTGTAAAAAACGTTGTTTTGTTATATGTACCGGGTATACATCCATATGCATTTATTAAACAGCGGTTATATCAATATTACAAACAGACACTCCAATTTTATTTATTTGTATAGATAAAAAAGAACTGGTCAATATGTTTTATTTTTTCATGTATTTTAATTTTACTTATGTTCGAATAAAGTCCTATTTAAATAAACCTGCACACCTAAAAGTTCTTAGGAATTTCTTAGGTGTGTAGTCCACCAACCCGCATTTGGCCAACGCGGTGGACTAAGGCCTTAACCCTTCTCAGTTGTAGAGGTGGGCCGTATATGGGCTGATGATGAAAGTCCTATTCAATATTATATTATTAGAGGTATAAATGTACAATAGTACCTATAGATCTACTTTCTGAAACCGGCCTATAACTAACTAGTGAAAGACAACCACAGTTAGTTTTATCTGTTATACAAAATAGAAATCCGTTTCTTGACACAATAACGGTACATTCTAATCCATCCGACACACTGACACACTTTCGCCGAGGCGTCAGCATCGCGAAAGTTGCGCCGACGAAATCGAGAGTGAGCGAAAGTGAACGTAGACGTCATCTGCGTCATCGGCGCGGCGTCACTCGACGTCACGCGCGTCATTCGGCGTCACGTGCGTCATTTGACGACAGCTAGGCGAAAGCGAGAGTGAACTGTCGATTTCGCTGAGCTTGACGTCACATCGACGCGTCACATTGCTAAGTGACAGTAGATACGAATAATTTTAGAATGTTTCTAACTAGCGTTATTGTTAGACTGCCCCGTGGTCTTGCGGCACAAGCATGTGCCGTGCGATCTAGAGGTCCTGCGTTCGATTCCCAGGTCGGGCAAAGTGTTATTGGGTTTTTCCATTAGGAAATTCTTAGTAGCAGCACGGAGTCTGGAAATGTGCCCGAAAAACAGCAATAGGCTCACTGGGACTATACCTATATGTTGGACCGATACCTGGCGAAATGTTGGTGCAGAAATGCACCTCTGTCCACCCCTTTGGGTGTGAATTGTGCCCGAAAATAATAATTGTATGTCATACTTTTTATAAGCCTATAGTTTATAATAAAAAAAATCCCTTTTTTATTTACCGTAGTGTTGGGCATTTGCTTTTGATTATTTTGCGTACATAAACAACACTGTGACCTTTTACAATACAGTCATTCGAACTACGTTCATGGGTTTTACCAAATTATCGGATTTTAATTTAATTAAAGTTTTGGTTTGATAGCCTTGAGACAAAACAACTCTAATATTCTCTGTGGGCCAATTACACGCGCAAGTCTTTCAACGCTTTGCGTGTTCAGTACAACAACGCGTTCCGGGTGATGATGGGGCTACCGCGGTTCTGTAGTGCGTCAGGAATGTTTGCACAGATGGGAGTTCCTGATTTTTACGCCATCCTTCGCCTCAGAATGGCATCCATGATGCGGCGGGTGCGTGGTAGCCCCAACGAACTTGTGTCTGTTGTGGGACAAAAATGTGATAGTGCATTGGTGTGGCACTGGATGTCCTCTCATAGGACATCTTATACCTACCTTAAATAGCTGTAAGTTAGGTTAAGTTTTGTTGTTTTTAATTTTAAGGTATGGATGTAAAGGATCCGAAATAAATAATTTATTATTATTTATTATTAATATTTTCCATTTAAAACAATATTTTATAAATTTTACAAAACACAACACGGATATGTAGCCATATACAGAACAGTTGAATAAGACTAGAAAGGAAATGTGAGCATGCCGTGCCGAACCTACGATTAGACTACCATATGTTTGACACGGCCGCTTCTTAGTAATTCGGGTTGCGTGAAATATGAAGATTTTTGTTAATGTGTGACAACCAAAAGCCCTTCGTTTTTGTTTGAATTTTTTAATAATTGGTCGTGTGATCGTAGTAGAATGAACAGGTGACAGACAAGCGGCGACACTCGTCCCCATACAAAATACTGTCTATTTCCCTTCTAATCTTATTCAGCTGTTCTGAGTAGCCATATGATTAATATTTTAGTTTGTTACATTTAACTTGCATTTTATGGTTAGTAATGAACGAACAAAAAGAGACTTTCAAATCATTCTATCAACTAAAAAAATAAAATTTTTACTTGTTTTTTTTTTCTTATCACCCCAAACCCAACGTTCTCAATACAACGCGACCTCAATCCACATCCGACCTACAAATAAGAGAAGTGGCACAATTCCCGCGGCCAGGACACTCGATACACTCAACAAGGTCACGCCGCGACCTTGACACTGTAATGCCGAGGAGCGTTCCCCATCTCGGCCCAATTCCCGGTCGTGGTGACCTTGTGACCCCGATACTGTCGGGACGCGCCTACTTCTACTACGAGTTCGACCTTGACACCGTTATTGACCTCGTGGAAGGTAAAAGATTTTGTTTTGAGGTTATGTGTATATTTTATTTATCACATATCTATATGGACCGTGGCCTTTGGCGATAGTTTTTTAAAAGTTATTAACTATAAATAATAATATCAATAAAAGTAAAAAAATCGTAAAACTAGTGGGCTTGAAGGGGTAGCCAGAGGCGTACATACACTACCGACAAAAAGTTTGGAAGCACCTATAATTTTTGTAAAAACAAATAGCAAATTGATAATAACAAATTTTATCGAAGTTGTAATAAAATATAATATTATTTTAGTAATAAGAATATGGTTTTGTTTCATAGTTTAATTGTTGTTTTAATTAAGTACCTAACCATTCTTAATTAAATAATACTATATCTTATATTATTTCTAAAGTAATTGAGAGTATTAAAAGTGCTTCCAAACTTTTTGTCGGTAGTGTATATATGGAGTCTAGACCCACATTTCGCCATCATATTATAATCCATCTCATATTATAAGGAGTAACTTCCATAATCAGAGTCGACTGGCACAATATGTTCCATCAAAAAGATAGTAGTGATGGCCTCGAGATTTAGGCGCACGCTCGAGAATCTTGGCGGTCGCGGGTTCAAGCCCAAGGCACACACCTCTAACTTTTCAAAGTTATGTGTGTATTCACATTGAATCACAACGTCCTTTAACGGTGAAGGCAAACATCGTGAGGAAACCTGCACACCTAAAAGTACTTAGGAGTTAGGTGTGTGGTCCGCCAACCCGGACTAGGCCAGCATGGTGGACTAAGGCCTAAACCCTCTTAGTTGTAGAGTAGGCCCGTGCCCAGCAGTAGGAAGTGTATGGGCTGATGATGATGATGATGATGATGGTGATGACGATGGTGATGATGATGATCATGTTCATTTGTATATGTATATCATTTAATGTCAGTTTTATTGGTGTGCAATAAAGAATACCTGTACTATAACCTGTACTAGTTTTCGATCACAATCTCTATGATTTTGTTGTAATTAGAAATACAAAACCTTAATTCGTCTTGTTTCGATTTGCAATATTATACAAGAAGTAAGGAAGGAAGTAAGCAGAACCTGATCGAAAACTAAGACAGACTAGTAAAGATGATTAGGAAAGACATCAAAATCTTAATTTCTATTTTCGACAGCCCCGTGGCGCAGTTGGCCAGACACCAGCTTACGAAACGAGAGGCCGCGGGTTCGATCCCCGCACCGAGACAAATGTTTGTGTGATCCTCAAATATTTGTTTCGGGTCTGGGTGTATGTGAGACCGAAAAGTCTCTCGTAGTTTCTGATACCCACGACACAAGACTTGTATCTTAGTGTGGGATCAGAACTATGTATGTGACTGTTGGGTGTATTTATTTATTATTTATTTTCAGATTTTTTAAGCTTCAATGTATTTGTAATAATTGTAACTATTACTTGTCTTAGTTTTCGATCACGGTCTGTGTACACCCTGTATAAAAAAAAATAAAAAAAAATACTTACGCATAGTCATCGATGGGTAATGGAGTCAGTTCTTCGTCGTATCTTTCGAATATACTTGTTAACGCGCGGTCTCGTTTTCTGAGAGCAGCCTGTGTAGGCGCCTTTATATGCTTGCCATATACAGGGTGCAGGTACGTTTTCGTTTCTATGAAAAAAAAAATATTCTGATAACACTCACGCTTTAATGCCCGAAGGTGTAGGCAGAGGTGAAACTACCTCACGTTTCAAAGAAAATGACAAAATAATCTTTACTCAAGACTCAAATAAGCACTTTTGAATCGTCAATTTTCGTCCCATGGTGTTTCGTCAGCAATGTTAAATCGTACATAAAAAGGTACATGTACTGTCTATAAAATATATATTATATTTAGGTATATATAATATATTGTGTGTATTCACAATGAATTATCACTTCCTTTAACGGTGAAGGAAAATATCGTGGGAAAATCTGCACACCTAAAATTTCTAAGGAATTTCTTAGTTTACACAACTAAGTCCGCTAACCCGCACTAGGCCAGTGTGGTGGACTAAGGCCTAAACCCTCTCAATTGTAGAGGAGGCCCGTGTCTAGCAGTGGGATGTATATGGGCTGATGATGATGATATTATATAATATTTCCCGACTTGGGCATCGTAACCGGAGCCTTTGGATTGCACGCATCAAATTTTTGTCATTTCAACAAAAAATATTGTGTTCATATCGTGTTTTCTATGTTATACACATTCCATGGCACAGTTGTTTATACTCCAGTTTGTGTAACTTCAGGTTCGATCCCAACACTGAGGCTCACGTGTTCCCTCCTTCCTATGATCCTGGATCCTTTAAGCGAAGCGTGAAGAAGCATTTGTGCAGGCCGGCATGTTTGTGTCGACCAGCGGGTGACCTTCGTTTCTCGCTGGTCGGTATTAATTTTTTGGACTCCACTGTGCTTACCATCAGGTACAGTGGAGTCACATTGCCGCGCCAGAATAAAAAAAAATATATATGTTGTGATCCACCAATATTTGTTCCGTATCTGGGTGTGTGAGAACGAAAAGTCTCTCGTAGTTTCTGATACTCACGACACAGGACTTGTATCTTGGTGTGGGGTCAGAATTGTATGTGACTGTTGGGTGTATTTATTTATTCGCCTTAAAAATAACGAGGATTGGTAGATATACTAACCTGACAAGTCAACATCTTCCTCTACCGACTCAGTTTCATTGTCTGAGAAATCATCTGAAAAAAAAAATTTTTTTTTTTGATAAATATGAATAAAAGAGCGCTCCAGAACTTATAGTATTACACATATGTTACTTCTAATCTTTTATGCATTATCTATATACACTGATACAGGGTGAAAAAAAAACCGTGATCGAAAACTAAGAGAGGTAATAGGGGCCGTTCAAGTATTCGTCGTCATCAGCCCAAATACGTCCCACTGCTGGGCACGGGCCTCCTCTGCAACTGAGGGTTTAGGCCTTAGTCCACCACGCTGGCCTAGTGCGGGTTGGCGGACTACACACCTAAGAAATTCCTATGAACTTTTAGGTGTGCAGGTTTTATCACGATGTTTTCCTTCACCGTTAAAGCAAGTGATAATTCATTGTGAATACACACATAACTTCGAATAGTCAGAGGTGTGCCTGGGTTTGAACCTGCGACTGCCGAAATTCTCGACCGCGCACCTAAACCTCGAGGCTATCACTGCTTAAGTATTACGTAAGCAGATTTATTACAATTATTTACCCCCCCCCCCCTCCCCTATCCACCTACTCAGCAAAAGTAAGCAAAGCTCTTACCCCCTCCCCCTATGTTTACGTAAACATTTTTCAATAAATGTATTGTTTTATAATTTAATATTATAATTATAATTAAAAAAATAAGAAAATAGATTTAACTACCGACGACGCAATCATCATCTAGACTCCCCTACCCCCCATGTCATCCCAAATAAGCAAAGCAAAGACCCCCCCCCCACATAGTGCTTACGTAATTCTTGAACGGCCCCATAGTTAGTGATTACAAACACATTGACCCAAAAAAATAAAAAAAAAAAAAACACATACATACATAAACTCACGCCTGTATTCCCCGAAGGGGTAGGCAGAGGTGCATTTCTGCACTCACATTTCGCCAGGTATGTATCAGTCCCACGTAATAGTCGCCCCCTATTACGTGGGACTGATACATACCTGGCCTATTGCCGTTTTTCGGGCACATTTCCAGACTCCGTGCTGTTACTGAGAATTTCCTAATGGAAAAACCCAATAACACTTTGCCCGACCCGGGAATCGAACCCAGGACCTCTTGATCCCACGGCACATACTTGTACCGCGAGACCACGAGGCAGTCTGAAAAAAAATCCTTACTAACATAACTATTACCTGTCTAGGTTTTCAATCAGTCTGTTTACAAGCTGTTTAGATTTTCGCATTAAAAACCTGTTTATACTCGCCTTCATCAATAGTGGAGTCTTTGGTTACAACGGCAGGGCTTCCTATTAATCTGTGTTTTGCTTCTTTGAATGTATCTTCGTAGATATCCTCTGGAAAATTAAAAACAACATTAATTTTAGTACATCCATATACCAGCGGCGGTATTTCCATAGAATGCCACAAGCATTACACGTTAACTGTGTAATGTCTAGTTGTTCATGAAGATTTAAATCTTAAAGATATTATTAATCTGAATTTTGAAAGGCAAACTGGGCTTTTGGGCTTCTATGGAAGTACCGCCACTGCCATATATGTAGGTACATGTCTATATCTTATAAGTAGTAGGCAGTCACGGTTCTATATACGAGTTGCAGGGGTTTTGTTTAAAGTCCACTATAATAGAGAAGATAAAAGTTGTATTTAGGCATATTTACAAACTTCGTGTTGCTACTGGAAATTTCCAAATGAAAACATACATACATAATCTCACGCCTGTAATCTCCGAAGGGAGTATTTGTCAGTCCCACGTAGGGGGGCCTATTGCCGTTTTTCGGACACATTTCCAGACTCCGTATTGCTAAATGAAATGGAAAAACCAAACACAGTTTGCCCGACCTGAGAATTGAATCCAGGAAACTTGTCCCGTAAACCTGGCTGTTTTTTTTTATGAGAACCGACCCGGATGTCGAACACGAGACCTACCAATCACAAACCGCATCCATTAGACCAATGTAACTAATCTATTATTTGAATATTTCACTTACTAATCCCATTCTCATAATCAGACCATATCCGTTCAATCCGTTCTATAGACTTGTCACTTATGGTTACTTGTATGGGATTGTTTGTATTACTTCTCAATTCTTCTAGAACATTTTTATCGTACATTGGGGAACCTTTGGCATCAATCCTTCTGTTAATGTACAGCCAATGGAGGGCTAGTGTTGCTGCTTTCTCTGCCGCTTGCCGTTTAGATATTGCTATACTAAAAACAGAAAAAATCATTTAACACACAATCTCTCCTTTTTTTGCAGTACAATAATGTAACGTGTGATCTAGGGGTCTTTGATTTGATACGCAGGTGGGGAAAAGTGTTATTGGGTTGTCCCTTAGAAAAATCTCTTTACCAGTGTAGATAGAAATGTGCTTAGAAATGCCAAAGAAAACAGTTGAGCTTCCACTTATGATCAATTATGCATGTTTTAAGTGTTAATGCACAATGTCTAAATAATTATGGTAGAAACTAAAAATAAAGATTATATTCATATTATAATGTAGACTCTGTGTACTACTACTTCTCCTGTATTACTAAGGGGGTAATCAGAGATAAAATATTCAGGTTTACAAATGAGTTCAAAAAATGGTAACAAGCTTGCCCGAAATTACATGAACTTTTTATCAGAGCTGGTGAAATGCGAGTATAGAAAAGCCACTCTACCAAGCCTGTTGGAAAGGTAGCATATGCATGTGTTTAAAATCATAATTACCCTTCAAATTTAATTTTCTCTGGCCAAGTAAACACATATGTGCAGAGCCAATCATTGTTCTGTATTGTTTTCTTCTTCCTTCCCTTTGGTGCCACAACATTCTGCTTGAAATGTATTTCAAATATTTTATCCGGTGTCTTTGTCTGTAGTTCGTTGAGAGTGACACGGGGCTGAGGAAATAACTCTATCACTCTTTTTAATTCTGTAATGTACACAATATTTTTATAAAAAAAAAAAATATTTTATTGTTTCTTTTGAATTTGAAAAGAATTTTCACAGTTTAACAAGGGGATAACACTGCACCTCATGGAAAGTGTAGTGAGGCCCAAATGGGAGTGTTGACTAAAAGATACTACAATCATCATTTGTCAGTTATGATAAGATATACAATCATCATTTGCCAATTATCTTTATTATGTAGGCCTGATGCAAGCCTTGCTTATGTCACCTTGGAGGGTTTTACATCCCAACCAGAGAGACAGAGAAACCCAAAGTTATTGCTCACCATTGACTTTCTGTGAGACAGTTACTAAATCCAGTAGATCCCACTTATTCTACTCCAAGTACACTATGGTGTCATGAATATCTCCTAAACAGACGAAATTCTCATTTTTTTTGAAAAATAAAACAAAAAACATTCCTACTCTATGTGTAGGGGAGGTATGAAAAATATCATTTTTCCTGATTTTATTTTAGCACTCTGTTGATGTGATAAATACATATCTTCACGAAGTTTCATCTTTCTAGCACTAACTGCTAGGAAGGACAAACCAAAACATAATACATTAACAAACTATAAGGGTTCTGAGAGATGTCTATGGAACCCCAAAAACTGTATGGTTCATTAAGCCCTATTAAAAGTTTTGCATAACTTATTTGCCACCACCCTATTGCCATAATAACATATTAATTGAAGGGTCACAAGCCAGTGTTGCTTAAATATAATAATGTTGTAGAAATTTAATACAAGTCAGACATGTCTTTTGGAGAAAAATAATACAGTACATGTACCTTTTTCATGCTTTTCTTGTAACAAATCTGTTGTGTCTCCATCTAATATACCTTTGCTACAGTATCTTTGTGATGATGCATACAAGTTACACACAATTCTGTGTGGAAATTTTCTTCTGTGATGTGTTAATACAAATCCGTTTTTTGCTCCACATATTTCACCTGGAACATGATAAGATAGAAGATATTAATTATTTTCTTCTGTTTTTTGTAATTGATATTTGCGCTGTGTGCTACATAAGTACATGTATTAAAAATTTATAAATATTGTTAACATCTAACTTAACTAATCAATGTTTGTTATTAAAACCCCAGTAATAAAATATAGAACATTATAGAAACTTGGTAGTGAAACACCAATTCAAATAATTCTAACTATTGCCTACAACTCCATATTCAAAACTTTAGACTTCAAAAATCCAAATAATTTCATTATTAACACAGTTTTCATTGATGCACCTCCTCTTATAACTTATGATGTTACATAGCCTATTACCTTTCTCAATAAATGGGCAAATTGAACAAATTTTGAAAATTAGTTCAGTAGATCCTGAGATTACAAGCTCATAAACATTGCCTCTTTATAATATCAGATTTGTTTATGAATTAATTTGGATGATACTTAAATATACTATTTTAACAATAATTTGTTACAAAATCAATATCATCTTATAAAACTTAGATCTTTACTTCTTTGACTAAAGCTTTCCTTTCTTTCTGATTTCAAAAATCCAAGATTCTCTTTTACACAAGAAATCTCCTGTCAAACCTTTTTTTAAGAAACAGGAAATACTATGATGTAACAACATGATGAGTTTTATAATGGAATCTTACTTAATTTTAAATATGTGTATTTTATAATTTTGAATTATTTCAAACATTTATTGGACATTAAATTACCTATATGTTTTAATTGTATACATACAATTGTTTTGGAATAGAAGGGAATGTGGGCATAACTGATGACTTTTCATTAAGTGAATTGTATTATCTTAGTGCAGGGGTTGAAGTAACAGTAAATGCCGTCATTATCAGACTAGATTTTATGTTTCATCTACAGCAGTTCTCATATTTAAGCTGTAATATCAAAATAATTAGCTTTCAAAACAATATTAGGAACAATTCCATACTATGGAATAATGGTTATTAGGAACTTACCACAGTAATTTCTCAAATGATTATTCAAGTTTCCGACAGCATTTTCATTCAATAAAATCCGCCTATAAATATTGGATTGCAATGCAAGACACTTCCTTAGAATCATTGTTGTTTCACTTAATATAACCTAAACTTGTTATACTGTGATAATCACAAGTTTTTATGAATGAGTCTATGTTGTCAATGTAAGTCCTACTACACCATTCTTCCCCCAGCTTTTCTGTAATGTTCCCACAAATGTCTTATTAAATCCTATTCACATTTTACAAGTTTCGGTAAATACCCGGCTGGATAGTGGATATCTCAAGATTCTCAATCTCATGTCAAAAATTTACAAAGATTCCACATCGCGTTCCATTTTAAAATATTACAATGTGTAGCATTAAAAAAGAGATGTGTAGTATTGTACATACAGATACAAATATAAAAGTTTCATGCTTTTACAATACTGTACCAGAAATAATTATGTATGTAGGTACATATATTTAAATTTCTCTTCACAGGAATTGCAAAAGGACTAGCCCATGCCCACGAACTTGTTGGTGGAAGGCGAAAAAAATGAAACGCAGTTTCATTTCATTTTCCGATTCTTGTGCACATCCATAAACACTATATGCTTAATAGGTAGTCCAAAACTATATTACCCACTTAAATTTACAATAACACAATGAAGCAAATTAAAATAAAACGACAATATCGCTCTTCGCCTTCCTTCCAAAAAGTCTAAATATAATTATTGTCCAAGTATCTTTGCATCGTAAAGCGTTTTATTTCTGTTACGAGCATAGTTTTATGTTAATAATAATTAACACTGCCTCGTAGCCTTGCGACACAGGTATGTGCCGTGCGATCTATCGGTCCTGAATCTATAGGTTTGATTCCCTGGTCGGAAAAAGTGTTATTGGATTTTCCACTACGAAATTCTCAGTAGTAGCACGGAGTCTGAAAATGTGCCCGAAAAACAGTTATAGGCTTGCCCCTTTTACGTGGGACTGATACATACCTGGCGAAAAGTCGGTGCAGAAATGCACCTCTACCCACCTCTTCGGCGAACATAATGGCGGGTTATGTATGTATGTAATAATTATCATCCATCAGCCAATGGAAGTCCACTGCTGGAAATAGGTCTCTCCTAATGACTTCCACAGGGACCTGTTGGAAGCAGCTTGCATCCAGCGACGTCACACGACCTTTACTAGGTCGTCCGACCATCTTGTCGGAGGACGTCCCACGCTGCGCTTTCCGGTACGTGGCCTCCACTCGAGAATTTTTTGACCCCATCGGCCATCAGTTCTCCGCGCTATGTGCGGGGCCCATAATTGCCACTTGAACTTGCTGGGCTATGTCGGTTACTTTGTTCTTCTACGGATCTCCTCATTTCTGATACGATCTCGTAGGGAAACCCCGAGCATAGCCCTCTCCATAGCTCGTTGAGTGACTCTGAGCCGTCTAATGTAATGTATGTATGTAATGTAATGTATGGAATAATTATAGAAGAACTAATTTTTACAAGTAAACTAAATTTGGAATTGTTAAAGTGTAGGAGATAATGGCAATATATTTTATTAATGTTTCACAATAAATAGGGAATATATTACATCCTTGCTGTTTGTTTTATGTTAAACGCTTTCTTTCTGAGGTTTAATTATAGTGTAATGATGAGTCATCTTATGTTAATTCAATAATAAACAGTTTTTTAATCTCTCTGCTTATAGGTGTAATGATAAATTATGACAAATTCTTATTAGTATTTTTAATCAATCAAAAAAGTTAAAATAACCAACAAAAATTTATGTGTCTATTTAATGACATCTTGAATTACTTAGGGGCCGTCCATTAATCACGTGATTTTTTGGCATTTTTTTATAATCCCCCGGGCCTCCTTGGTGATACTTGGTGAGGTTCAAGACTAACCCCCCTCCCCTCCAAAATCACGTGTATTTTTTAGTAACTTCAAAGAAACTTAAAAGTTTTAGAATATTATTTTTAAATACAGGTATAAAGTATAATCTAATTTTATTCCGAAATTAAGGATCATGATAGAAATGTCTATACAGAAAGGTTGCAAGTTGTATTTGACTGGCTTTTGGGTTTAGAAATCGCGCGTTTGACGAAAAAATATTGATATTTCGAGATTTTTAAGCCGTCCCCCCCTTTCGAGCCTCACGTGAATAATGGACGGTCATAAGGGGTCAAAAGGTGTTGGAATGTTTTATTTAATAAAACCTAAATGTATACAGTCATGCGCCGGCGCATCTTTACTTGAAGTTCTGTTAACACATTGCCGCGTACATAAATAATTTTACCTGTTATTATTTTCAGTTCTCAATGACATTGTGTTTGTGACTAAACATTATCTTAACGACTTATGACCTGTTGCATTTGTGGTTAACAAATTAAAAACGTTAATGTAACTGGTTTTTACCTCTGATACATTTTAATGGGTTTGTAATGTTTCAAATTTCCAAGTTTTTCCTTGTATCGAGACCGAGATAAGAATTTAGATTTTTTGTCGATGATTTTAAATTTTTACCATTTGCATATAGAAACAGGACTAACAAGTTTTGAAGACATTAAAAAACATACAACAAAGTTTAATAATAATATAATTGTTTTATAACTTCTTTTATATTCAGTGCTTAAAAATAACATAATCAGTACACAGTTGGTTTAGAGTAAATGCCGCTAAATATCACAGTCGTTGTTGTTTTCTCCATAATGAAATATAAGAATGGTCTGTTCGCATGGAACGAGGGAGCCGAAATCCTATCTGAGAAACCTGCTGTAGTCGCTGCTGACGCAACAGTTCCTGCCTCCGTGACCTCTATATCAGCTTTGTGCACAATAGCAGACACATATATATTATCTTTAGTCACTCGTTGAAAACTCGCCAAGTCGGGCTGGAATATGTCATACACTCCCATGTCATTGAGCGGTTTGTTGAGCACCAAATTAGTGCTAATACGAAACCTTGGGATCTTCACGTCAATTTCTTCTCCGCCGAAGTAGTCTATGTCGCTTTGCAACTTCTTAAAAACGTCTTTTAAGGATATTTCAGCTAAGTTTTTGTACATATCAGCGATTTTTGTATTTGGATAGGGGAGCAACGCTAACATTGAATATTTTTTGGTGTTGCCGTATGGTAGTTCGATGGCGAATGCTCGCAAACTTTTTATGTTTGAGAATGGGATCTGAGCTTTCTGATACATCATATTCACCGTGCCAATAACTTGTTTGTCTTCATTGTAGAACGGTTCCAAGACTGTTTCCGAAACGTTGAACGGAGACGACCACAATCCTTTAAACGATATCACATTGGTCAACAACATCCTCGATTCTTGGAAGTCATCTGATTGCAGCACGTTTGAGACGCGTCCCCCAGATTTTTCTATGTAAGTGTTTGCAATTTTAGCCGAGTTCGGATCGTTGAAATCCAGCACTTTGATGACAGCGCTGAAATCTTTTTCCAGCGACAGCTTGAAGTCTTGGTATATTTGGAAATCATTGTCGAGAAACACGAAATTTCTGCTCGTTAAAGACACAGCATTGGACGTTGGGTCAAGCACCGCGTTTGTCAAACTTTTGTACCCAATCACCAAGGCATCAGAATTTTTTGGCAAGATGAACGCACGGCTGAGCTGCTTATAACTGTTTCCAGTAGCACCCAAAGCGATTCCGGTCATTAGAGTCCAAATACCGAACGGCGATATCACGACATGACCGCCTGTTTGGGACTGCGTGTGGTACAACAGTTCTATGCTAAAGTTCCTCGGTCTTTCGTAAAAATCGACATCACAATAACAAACACCGATTATACTTAACGCGAGTATGACTGATTTCATCGTGACTCCAACGCGTCTCGCTCCGTACTGAGTGGTTTTGTCGTGTTGTGAATATGCTACTGATTTATACATATTACTTATTATTAGTGCGACAAATGATTTTCGTCTTTATTACTAGTGACTTAAGGATCTTATCGAGTCAAGTCAAGTTGTACTTAAGATTTCAGATTTAAATTCAAGTATGGAGTCGTGGAACAAGTATTCGTCACGGCTTAGTGAATCTCTACTATGTTTTGTCTTTGTTTTTAACGGGTTTTTGGAGATCCTTGTTACATAAATTAAAACGGTACTGGTAACGTGTCTTATTATTGTTACTCATATTGACTTTAAGTAACACTTATGGCAATACAATACTGCTTAGTGCTTCAATGAAAATACAGCTAATTTTAAACTTAATTCTTCAACAATTTCTTAAAATATGTTTTTTATTTTAAATAGACGTAGTAACGAAGTACATGTTAAAAAAACACAAACACCTAGACTTAAAAAGAAAGACGTGGATTTGCAAGATAAATAAATATTGGACGGTACAAGGGACCTTGATCTTAACTTTGGTCCTACGACCAATTTGGTTCTTAAATAAAATGAAATCGCAGACAACACAAAAACTGATTTAGAAAGAATGTTACAGCGGTTTCAAGTTGCATTTTAAATAATTTAAACTTGATTTTGTGTGTGTTGATTGAAACAGGAAAACCAAATTTATTTTGTCCTTTTGGAACAACTGCCTGATACACTGAATTGTATTAACGACGATTTTAAAATAGGTGTATTTTATACACCCAAATTCTTACATATACCTTGTTTTAAAAGTACCACCGTGGGTACACACAATATCAAAAATGACGTACCGGCATTTGAAGTCATAGATTCAAAATTGCATTTGATTACAAACTTATTTTTTTTACATGATTACATTTGTTACATTATTTAACAAGGAAATAGATGGCTCTAAAAGGAAGGACAAAAGCAATTTTTTAAGGTTCCGTGCCTCAAACGGAAAAAACTGTCTGGCTGTCTGGCTGTCTGTCACAGTCAAATCGCTACCAAACTTTTTGACCGGCAATATAAAACAGTGCCCACGCGAAACTGGGTCCAGTTAATAGTAATGATTAAATACGGAACCTAGGAAAAACCAGTTGTATTGAATTAATTGGTGGTTGGCGTTTTTATAATCCGTTGATTGATTTTGTAGACTTTGCTTTTAAGTAATTATTATGCTATATGGCTGTTTATTTGTTGCTTTTTATGGACCAAAAGCTAATTAATATACCGATAACCTACTGATTATGATATGGACTTACTTCAAAAAAAGAATGAGTAATACAGTTTAAACACATTCGTTAGCTAGATATAATATATGAATTGATCTGCACATTTTATTAATGTAGTGCCAACATAACAAACAGTAAATAAGATGGCGGATAGCTATTAAAAGTTCTATTTTAGATAGGTCAATATCAAATGATAATGGCTGCGGATTAAGTAATCGTAATAATTACACTTAGTTTCTCGCCTATTAGTTTATTATAATTTTATTAAGATCTTTCGATGTTTTATTTTAAATATTTCTGCCTCCGTCGTTTAGTTCATCGTACTATTGGAGGAGGATTAAAATTGGATTTTGTAATATTAAAATATTAAAAAAAGGCGTGATGGCCTCGAGGTTTGGACACGCGGTCGAGAATCTCTGACTTCGAAGTTATGTGTGTATTCACAAATAATTATCACGTACTTTAACGGTGAAGGAAAACATCGTGATGAAACCTGCACACTTAAAACATAAAAGTTGTTACGAATTTATTAGGTGTGTAGTCCGCCAACCCGCACTAGGCAAGCGTGGTGGACTAAGGCCTAAACCCTCTCAGTTGTAGAGGAGGCCCGTGCCCAGCAGTGGGACGTATATTATGGGCTGATGATGATGATGATCCGTGGCTAATTTCTTACAGTATGTATCAATTGCATGCCACTGTTGGATTGAGTGTCATCTACTATTGCTATCGCTTTAGCCCTAATCCATTATAATGGAACATGGAACAATTATAATTATTATGGAACAATTACTAGTAAATCGGTCATGTGCGATAAGGCCGCCTTTCCATGTATGTTATGTTTAATAAATGTACAATAAAGTGTTAAATAAATAAATGTATTAGTGTAGTGGTGCATTTCCTAAGAAATTCATCCCTGCAATTATTTATTTATCTCTGTATTTGTCGTTATTTCATGTATTTTGTGGAAACAGATGTACGTGTAATTAGATGATATGTTCTCGAATTAGTATTGTTATTGTTTTTATACCATAAAAAATTCCAGTCGCTATTCGGCATTCAGATCCGTGCCCTGAAAATGTCAGTAGGCCCGCCCCTATTACATGAGACTAAAAAATACTGGGTCGAATGTTGAATGTATGTTAGGTATATACATAAACAGGCGCTAGTGTATTATTTATTTACACTTCTTGTGCACCGCATGTGTATAAAAACGTGTAGGTATGTCTGTACTTAAGTATGTATGTAGGAATATTTTTCTAATGGAGGCAAATTCTAATAATTCATTATGTCAAATGGATTTGCCCGATCTTCGTAATAATAGGAAGTGAACGTGATTGATACGACTTAGTCATAAAATTATATAGAGTCTGCTTACGTCAATGCGCACGTAGGCACTATGATCTCTTGTCCTTTGCTTTAATGTTTTTTTACTTGCACATTAATAATAATATGACATAGGTACCTACACTCTCGGCTGTATTGCAGAACGCTTAGGCTTAAGTGTATTTTTACACTAACGTTTCGCCGACTGTGTATGTCCTAAATAATAGGAGGCGAGCACATTGCCGTTTTTCGGGCACATTTGCAGACTCCGTGCTGCTACTGAGAATTTCCTAACGAAAAAACCCAATAACACTGCTCAATTTGGAAATCGAATCAGGATTATTATGACTCGCAGCATGGTTATCTTACCAGTCCAAACAATAACGCCTGCCTTTGGGTAGCAAAAAACATCCCGATCTCGGAATTCGACTTCGGGGTATTTGTGTTTACCTGTTTGTGGAGACGTTTTCATGACTCAGAAATGTATATGAAAGCTAAATATGGGCAATTAATGGCATTAATAGCTGTAGCTTGCGATTTATCCTCGCGGAGTTTTTATTGATCATCATCATCATCTTCCCATATACGTCCCCCTGCTGGGCACGGGCCTCCCCTACAACTGTGAGGTAAGTCGTGATGGCCTCGAGGTTTAGGCACGTGGTTGAAAATCTTGATGGTGGCGGGCTTAAGCCCCAGGCACACACCTCTGACTTTTCGAAGTTATGTGTGTATTCACAAAGAATTATCACGTACTTTAATGGTGAAGGAAAACATCGTGATGAAACCTGCACACCTAAAATTTCATAGGAATTTGTTGGGTGTGTAGTCCGCCAACCCGCACTAGGCCAGCGTGGTGGACTAAGGCCTAAACCCTCTCAATGGTAGAGGAGGCCCGTACCCAGCAGTGGGACGCATATGGGCTGATGATGATGATGAAATATAGGGATATTCATCATCATCATCATCAGCCCATGTAGGCACGTCCCGCTGCTGGCCACGGGCCTCCTGTACAACTGAGAGGGTTTAGGCTTTAGTCCACCAAGCTGGCCTAGTGCGGGTTTGCGGACTACACACCCAACAAATTCCTATGAAATTTTAGGTGTGCAGGTTTCATCACGATGTTTTCCTTCACCGTTAAAGTAAGTGATAATTCATCGTGATTACTCACATAACTTGGAAATGTCATAAGTGTATGCCTGGGGTTTGAACCCGCGACCGCCGAGATTCTCGACCGCGCGCCTAAACCTCGACGCCATCACTACTGTATAGGGATATCATCTTACAAAAACAAAACAATAATAAGGGTGGTTAAACATATTTTTCAAAGAATTTTATTTGGGTATCACTTTTAAGAGATACCTATATCAATTACTTTAGTACTTTGAAAACCAAAAAGATATTATTATATGCATTTTCCTTGATGCATGCCAGTTGTATCAACATTTTATATTTTAAATGCAAGATACCATTAGTTTTAACTCGGCTAAGCTGTTATGACTGTATACTAAAACAATTAAAAATATGACATATTGAACGGTAGAATATATAATATATACTTACGTATATATATATATATATATATATATATTCAGCCTATCGCCGTCCACTGCTGAACGAAGGCCTCCCCAAGTAGGCGCCAACCATCCCGGTCTTGAGCAGCCCTTATCCATCCGCTACCCGCCACCTTTCTCAAGTCGTCGGACCATCGTGCTGCAGGACGTCCCACACTACCTACGTATGTATACGATATATTTATCATCATCATCAGCCGAAAGACGTCCACGGTTGGACATAGGCCTCCCCCAAACAGCAAATAGGTTTTAGGCAATGGCGTTACTTCCATAGAAGCCCAAGAGCCCAGCTTGCCTTACAAAATTTCGAAAAATAGTCTTTTAGCTTTAAATCTTTATTTAACAAAAGCAATTTGACATATAAATGAGAATATCCTGATTCCTGACTCTACAATAAACAATTACAAAAATAAACTAGACATTCCACAAACGTGTAACGCTTTAGGGCTTCTATGGAAGTACCGCCACTGGTTTTAGGTTCTGGGTTAGGTACGAATTTATTAATTAGACTTCACTTTGATTTTAAACTTGTGTTCATTGCCAATTTTATATTTTGAAAATAATTTACTTTTTACTAAATACTACAATGCTTAATTTGAGCGCCTGATTTTAGCGATCGCTAATGACCGTAGATTCATTACGTCACGATTGCTATAAAATTTCTTACAGGAGACAAAACTTCAATTAAAAAAGCCGTAATGGTCTCCGCATCCGGTCATCATAAAATCCCGGCGGAGACGGGTTCAAAACCCGCATGTTTTTTTTGTATTTAAGTATTTATTCACAATGAATAGTCACGTCCTTCAACGGCGAAAGGAAACATCGTAAGTAATCGAGAATTTTGCAAACCTTACCTATAGTTCTTAAGAATTTCATGGTCCGATGAGCCTTAAGATAGCTTCTTCAACGGCCGCTTAGAAACCCGATTATAACACCCTACAACTAAAAAATAGAAGGATATCTAAAAAAATATTGAATCAACTTTCTTGTATCCAAAATTTCATAACAGTTCTTATACATAACGTGGGGTGGTATTATGACAATGACTTGATTTACATAATGAATCGCTCGAATTGCCGCCTCTCTGGACATGCCGCCACGCACGCTTTGCAAGCCCGCTTGCGTCGGACCTGGGTGGACTAAGGCGTAACCTCTCTCAGTTGTAGCAGATGCTAAAATTATACAAAGAAATCAAATCAAATCAAATTATCTTTATCAAGACTTTTACAAGTTCCTTTGAATCGTCAATTTTACACTTCTTAATTTTTTAAACTATTGCCTAAAAACCTATTATACCCAGAAAGAGCTGGGTCCAGCCGTTAGTACTTCATAAATATGTTATTTAAATGACTCAGCAAATCAAGGAAAGGTTGAAGAACTTATAAACTCATAAGGAAAATTCTGGAGCTTAGCCATCGAGACGCATTAACGTGCATTCTAAGGCTTATGTTAGCCTGTTATCATTGATCTGTAAATTAAATGGGTAGGTAGGGATTACTGTCGCTATTGTCAACCATATTTATGACAGCTACTGCTCGCTATTTCGTCTCATAATTCACAGAACAGACCATGTATTGGAAGATTGTAATAACGTTATGCAAAATGCGGGTTGGCGGACTTCACACCCAGGGTTGGGCAGTATTTGAATTACTTGTAATTGAAATACGTAATTGAAATACAAATACGTATTTTGCATTTGTATTTTAATTACTTTCTTAAAATGTAATTTGTAATTTGTATTTCAAATACGTGAAGCCGAAGTATTTTGTAATTAGTATTTCAAATACTCGAGGCATCAAAATACATTTATTAAAATACATTTAGCCTTCATTTAGTATTAAGTTTGTGCTCATCAGGACCTTCAATAACAAAACAAAAACCGCCTTCAAAAAAAAACTATTCCAAAACAAATAAATATGCATTATTTTGTATTTTGTAATTTGTATTTTGTATTTCAATTAAAAATAGCTAAAATACTGTATTTTGTATTTCAAATACCTTACTTAAATGTATTTTGTATTTCGTATTTTAATTACTTGCGATACAGTATTTTGAAATTTGTATTTCAATTAAAGCAAAGCATGTATTTTGCCCAGCCCTGTTCACACCTAAGAAATTCCTAATATTTTTTTTAGGTGTGCAGGTTTCCTCACGATGTTTTCCTTCACCGTTAAAGTAACACGTAACTTTAGCGTCTTAATAATAATGAGAACTGTATTCGCAAATAATTCGAAATATAGGCAGTTTGGATGTATGGCTTAGTATTTTCTATTTCTGACAACACATCTTGCTTTTTATTTGTGAACTTTTATAAATGAAATAAATAAATAAATACACCCAACAGTCACATACATAGTTCTGACACACTAGGATACAAGTGTCGACGTGTATCCAGACTGTCTGTATTCAGACAAGTCCTGTGTCGTGGATATCAGAAACTACGAGAAACTTTTCGGTCTCACAAACACCCAGACCCGAAACAAATATTTGTCGATCACACAAAAATTTGTCTCGGTGCGGGGACCGAACCCGCGGCCTCTCGTTTCGCAAGCTGGTGTCTAGCCAACTGCGTCACGGGGCTGTTTTGCTACTAGATTCTTGTTTTTTTTTTTTAGAAAATCAACGATGAATTTAATATTCGTAAAAAATGTCAGATAAGAAAGAATTGTCATTGTAAAAAATTTTTGATACAAATTGTGTAGTGTCAGGATAAGAATGTTTGAATTCCTCAAGAGTTAAACTTAAGTAAAAAACAAGCATATCATAAAAATATTTAAAAATTCTTTGATAAAGATCTCTAAACGAATAGAATGTTGTATTTATATATTGGTAGGATTATTTCCTTAAACTCTGACAATTGAACGGACCGTAAAACAACTCCCATGAAAACAAATTACAAAAATATAAAACTTTTGTTATTAGCGACATCTAGCAGAAATCGCTGGAAATATTGTAACTTTTAGTTATGACAACATGACATCCTACAAAATTGATGTGACAGTACTACTAATAGATGGCGCTCATTAAAAAAATGTTTCATTCGAAGCTATGGTGTACCTTTTTATTCCCCTTATTTTTCGGCAGAATTCTTTATCCCTAACATAAGAGGCGGACTAGAGAAATCAAAGATGAAACACATATATTCATATCAACGTTTCGTTTGTTGTACTTTAAGCCTCACAGAACAAAAAGCGAGTTATTTAACGCTTTTAAGGCACATTATCAAACTCAACACTGCTTCTGAGAATTCTGAAGCAAATTGACCAACCGAATGCAACCAATTGAATCTAGGACTTTTCAATCTTATATTGTGGAATCAATAAAACATTATGATGTAATTGAATACAACGGTTGAAGTAAATCGGTTATTTATCAAGTTTATCGGACTCAAGAACTAAATGTTATTAAAATCAAAACTATTTCTATTATTGTTAGATTCAATTAAATACTTATGTATTTTGCAAATGTGTATAATATTATAATATTTTTAAAAATATAATTTATGAAAATATTATAATACTTTAAATATATAAGTAGTGATGGCCTCGAGGTTTGATGCGCGATCGAGAATCTCGGTAGTCGCAGTTTCAAACCCCAGGCAACACACTTCTGACTTTAAGAAGTTATGTGTGTATTTACAACGAATCATCACTTACTTTACGGTGAAGGAAAACATCGTGAGGAAACCTGCAGACTTAAAATTTCTTTAGGAATTGCTTTGGTGTGTAGTCCGCCAACCCGCACTAAGCCAGCGTGGAGGACTAAGGCATAAACCCTCTCAATTGTAGAGGAGTCCCGTGCTCAGCAGTGGGACCTATATTGGCTGAATATGTGTAAGCATTATGACATGCATTTACTCGTAGTATAAGCCCTTTTGAACTTACAAACTCAAAAACATTAATAAAAGGACCTCGTTTTTTCAAAAATAACCTGATTATTAGTCGACCGTGATACGTTAAAATTATTTTTTGTAATCTTATGTAAACATTATGATAGCATTACTGTTATTACTCCAATAATAACGCAGCTTTGTTAATTCACACGTAAGCTATTAAACAGAGGAGTATTAAGGATATAATTTTCTATTCTATTCTCAGCCTATCGTCGTCCACTGCCGAACAAAGGTCTCCTCAAGTAGGCGCAATCCATCCCGGTCTTGAGCAGCCCTATTCCATCCGCTACCCGCCACCTTTCTCAAGTTGTCGGACCATCGTGCTGCAGGACGTCCTACCCTACGTCTACCTAAGGAGATAAGTTGTGGATTAGTTCCTAAATAAAACAATGTAAAACATCCAACTTTCACATACATAGTTCTGACCCCACATTAAGATACTTGTGTCGTGGGTATCAGAAACTACGAGAGACTTTTCGATCTCACAAACACCCAGACCCGAAACAAATACTTGTGAATCACACAAACATTTGTCTCGGTGCGGGGATCGAACCCGCAGCCTCAAGTTTCGCAAGCTGGTGTCTAGCCAACTGCGCCACGGGGCTGTCTACTACAACTATAAAAAGATAGATATCCGTTTAATGAAACCTCAATTTTCGATCAAAAACTGGAACCACAATTTATACTCAGGTTTAATTTCAATGATCTGTTATACTTATATTGTTTTATTAAATAATGGGGCCTGTAAACCCCGCTATAATTACTGAATCTGCCCATTCCATGACATCACGAGAACATAAAAAAGTTTTAAAATAATCGTGACCGTGTGAACATTTACGTTAATTTTCAACGTTTACCCTTGACCGAGGCGGATCTGCGTGCTAGGTAGCTCAATGTTTTTTATTTTATTATTTTTTAAATGGCTAAGTAAAAAGTCGGAAAAGTAAGCTAACTGCCAACAGATGGTGAATGCGGTGTTGTAGAAATGGAGCTTCTAACAGTTAGAGAAACATACATACATAACTTGACGAAGGAAGTAGTCTGAGGTGCATTTCTGCACCCACATTTCAGTATGTATGTATCAGTCTCACGTAATAGGGGGCGTGCTTATTGCCGTTTTTCGGGCACATATGCAGTCTTCGTGCTGCTACTGAGTATTTTCTAATAGACTAACCCAATAATACTACCCGGCGCGGTAATCGTATCCAGGATGTCTAGATCCTACGGCACATGTGCCGCCAGACCAAGAGGCAGTCAAATATAGTTTTTACATTCGTAAAATTCTACTTCTAAAATACTACGATTAATATGAATTCATAGAACTGATTTTGATGAATATAATAATACGAGTACGAATAATACGAGTAGATAGAAAGTCGGTCCGTCACCGAAAGACCAAAGTTTTATCGTGTTTGTATATTAGTAGGTTTTCAAAATGAGAATGAGAAAACAGTAAAATGTAATTGATTTTAAATTAAATTGAAACATCCCTGTAAAATATCAAAAATGCAACTCTGAATACCTTTTCGGGTCACAGGCGTAAGGTTATGTATATTTATGCATGTAAAGACAACACTGTGACAATCAAAATTACTACAAAAAGAATGTCTAATTATTCCTACAAAATTACGTTTCAATTTAAATAACTTCAAGGTAGTCAAAGATATTAATAGAGTCAAATATATTCTACACAATAAAACGTCAATGCTATAAATCAGTGGAGACATCAGTCAAAGCTATAATTTATGTTATTTGTGTATTTGGTCGAGTTTTGTTACAAACCGGATTTGCTTTGGACGAGGCCTGCTCTACCTTCTCGATCGCCAGTAGGATTGGTAATGGTAAATGCGACTCCCCACTGGTAAGATGGCGTTGGAATCTCATCTAGGTACCTCTCGTAAAAGATGACTCAAAGTAGGTTTAGGCATGGGGTCCAGAATCTCGACGTTTGCAGGTTGAAACCCCAGACAGACACCTCTAACATTTCAAAGTTATGTATACAAATAATTAACACGTACTTTAGTGGTGAAGGAAAACCTCGTGTTGAAACCTGCACGCATAAAAATTATTGGAAATTTCTTAGGTGTTTCCGCCAACCCGCATTAGGCCAGCGTAGTGGACTAAGGCCTAACCCCTCTCAGTTGTAGAGGAGACCCGTGCCCAGCAGTGGGACGTATATGGGCTAATGATGATGATGATGACTTTTTATTCTGAAAAAATATATTTCCGTAGAATGCGCCCGGAGTTCAACACTGTGCCGACCTGGGCTCTACCGTTAGTCACGTATAAAATCTTAAGTGAGAGTGAATCTTGATCTTCACGAAGGTCAAAAGATGTGACCTCTCGTTGGAACAAAGGTCGTGCAACAATGCACGGATCGCACAATCTTCACGGTACTTAGCGTAAGGCAGCGTTTGTTTTAACTGATACAATAGTAAGATGGCAGGAAGTCATTAACAAGTATATTGGATTAGATAGTCTAGTTTAAGTACGTAAGTCCACAATTGCCTCATTAGGTTTCATGGCACGGGCCTCTTACATAACTGAGAGGGTTTAGACCTTAGTCCACCACGCTGGCCTAGTGCGGGTTAGCGGATTACATACCTAAGAAATTCCTAAGCACTTTTAGGTATGCAGGTTGCCTCATGTTTTAATGTTCCTCATGTTAATTCTTTGTGAATACAAACATAACTTCGAAAAGTCAGAAGTGTGTGCTTGGGGTTTGAACCCGCGACCGTCGAGATTCTCGACCGCGTGCCTGAACCTCGAGGCCATCACGGCTTGCGAAGCGTTAGTGTACCAATAAACCTCTGACTACCCTTCCATGCTACTGGTTTGAAAGTGTGATATTTAGGCATAAGTCACTAAAAACCTAGTTGTTTCAGATACATCTTCCGTAACATTACATTCACTTACACTGCCGCGTGGTCTCGCGGTGCAAGTATGTGCCGTGCGATCTAGAGGTCGTGGGTTCGATTCCCGGGTCGGGCAAAGTGTTATTGGGTTTTTCCATTAAGAAATTCTCGGTAACAGTACGGAGTCTGGAAATGTGCCCGAAAAACGACAATAGGCTCGCCCGCTATAACGTGGGACTGATACATCATTTGCGAAATGTGGGTGCAGAAATGCACCTGTGCCTACCCCTTCGGGGAATATAGGCGTGAGTTTATGTATGTATGTATGTATGTACATTACATTCCATCTTCATGTTCTTGATGATTTTATCAATAAAAGTGAAACCACTCATTGTGAATTCGAAATTTAACCGACTAGCCCACATTTTTTAGTTTTAATATTATAAAATAAACTTTCAATTTCTTTGTTCAACTTTGGGATTTTCCGTTCATAGTTATTGGACTTGGTTATAAAAAATATGGTATTTTTGTTGAAGTTAGGGTAACAATTTAATTGTATATCTCATAATGGCTAGAAACTGATCTTATCGCTGTAATAAATAAAAACACCAAACAATTACATGCATAGTTCTGACTAGTTTTTAGTGTGGGCACTAAGATACAAGTTTTGGGTCGTGGTTATCAGACACTACGAGAGACTTTTCGGTCTCACAAACACCCAGACCCGAAACAAATGCTTGTGGATGCCATAAACATTTGTCTCGGTGCGAGGATCAAACCCGCGGCCCTTCGTTTTGCAAGCTGGTATCTAGCCAACTGCGCCACGGGGCTGTGAAATGTTATAATATTAACATTTATTTTAATTCTTGATAATTAACTTATATGTATAAGTTTCAATATAACTTATTTTATACATATGCACTCTCACGCAAGGGTTCGTGCATTTACCAAGAAATAGATGCTAAAATCTCAGTTACTCATAGCTCGATCCAATAATCAAACCCAGGACCTCTTAATCGCACGCTGCACAATTTTTTTTGTTCTTCTTAAATGCATAGGTATCTACTAAATAATATAGAAAGATTTAATTTTCCTCATTTCAAATCTTGAGGCTATCAAAATTAGGTAAATTTGCCTCTAGGGAAAAAATCTTTACTGCGTATAAACGGGGAAACTACGTGACTTATTTACAAAAGGGTATGAAATAAAAAAAATACATAGTAAAATATGTTTTGTCTTCATGCATGAGGTCCTATATTCCCATATCTTGTACTATATCTTTATCGTCTTTAATCTGCCTCGTGTTCCCGCGACACAAGTATGTGCCTGCGATAGAACTCTCGAGAGTTCCCGGATCGGGCAGTGTTATTGGGTTTTTCCATTAGGAAATTCTCAGCAGCAGCAACGAGTCTGTAAAAATACTAGAAAAACGGCAATAGGCTCATCCCCTATTACGTGGGACTCATACATACCTGGCGAAATGTGGGTGCAGAAATTCAACCCTGCTTAACCTTCCACAAAGTCATGCTATAGAGCGGCCAATGCTTGGAGTTTCTCTGGTGAATAGAATTCGTAATGAAGTCATCTGCAAGAGAACCGGAGTCATTGACATTGCCCGCAGAATTAGCACGCTAAAGTGGAAGAGGGCCGGCCATGTCTGTCGACGGTTAGACGGCCGATGGAGCAGGCAAGTGTTGGAGTGGAGGCAGACGTAGTGTGGGGCGTCCTGCAGCACAATGGTCTGACGACTTGAGAAAGTTGGCGGGTAGCGGATGGATGAGGGCTGCTCAAGGCTGGATGGCGCTTTCTTGGGGAGGCCTATGTTCAGCAGTGGACGGCGATAGCCTGAGTATAGTTACCATTCCGGGGAATATCGGCGAGAGGTTATGTATGTATGTGTAAGTCTTAAGTCGGTTGAGGTAAGAGTAAATCGTCTTAGATGTATGACTAATGATCTTCATGACCTCATCAAGTAGTCTCCTACGACAGGTATAATATGCCAGGTAGAATATTGACCTTTCTTTTTTAGTATAGGTTTTAGAGGACAAGTTGTTAAAAACAGAAGTGTTAGCTCATTTCCTACGTCAGACAAATCATTAGTAAAGACTTCCATTAAGTATTTATAATTAACTTTATAGTTTTCCATCTAATAGTGAGGTCGAATAATTGTTATTTCTCTATACATACGCACACTGTACGCCTGTATACAAAAAATGTTGGCAGAGAAGTATTTCTGCACCAGTGTTTAACCAGCTGTTAGACATAGCTCACTGCTTGGCGCATTTCCTTGTTTTGGCCATTTTTTACAATTTACCTACTTCTAATGAAACTTTCCTAAATACGCATAAATAGCTTGCTCGACCTGAGAATCGAACTCAGAACTTATCACGTAAGTAGTGCGGTCACATTACGCTTTTAGTTTAAAAATAAATACACCTAACTGTCACATACATACAGAATTCTGACCCCACACTAAGATACAAGCCGTGGGTATCAGAAACTACGAGAGATCGGTCTCTCAAACACCCAGACCCGAAACAAATATTTGTGGATCACACAAACATTTGTCTCGGTGCGGGGATCGAACCCGCTGCCTCTAGTTTCACAAACTGATGACCAACTGCGCCACGGGGCTGTCAAATGCCAGTAAGATTGTCAAAAGACTTCCTAAATTTTTCTTAAGCAATTCTGAATGCTAAAATTACTTACATACGATCATTATCTCAAAATTCTATTGTTATTTTTTGCTTTTCTCATAATTGTATTCAACATTGAATTTTTATGTTACAAGATGACACGCGCCTGACAGCAATGGGACTTTAAGACGGAAATTAAACAAATTATTTGTTAAGATAATTTTGTCTAGAAAATATTGTTTTGAGCTTCTTTGAAGGACAGACATATTATATACATATTATAGATTGATTGAAGCAGTGATGGCCTCGAGGTTTAGGCGCGCTGTCGAGAATTTCGGCGGTCGCAGGTTCAAACCCCAGGCACACACCACTGACTTTTCGAAGTTATGTGTGTATTCACAATGAATTATCACTTGCTTTAACGGTGAAGGAAAACATCGTGATAAAACCTGCACACCTAAAAAAAGTTCTTAGGAATTTCTTAGGTGTGTAGTCCGCCAACCCGCACTAGGCCAGCGTGGTGGACTAAGGCCTAAACCCTCTGAGTTGTAGAGGAGGCCCGTGCCCAGCAGTGGGACGTATTTGGGCTGATTATGATGATGATGATTATAGATTGATTAATAATTTGCCTTCAACTTTTAAATTAACGCGAGGGTTTGAGAGGCCTAAATTCGATTTACGGGCCAGGCAAACTAATATAAAAAGCAAACAAGTATAGTTAGATTGTTTTAAATTTATCGTCTGAACCACTGTATTGATTTAAATAAATTATGTTACAAAGACATTGAGTGTTTAAGAGTTTTGTGAAAGATAGTTTTTATCACGGAAAAATATTAGGTTTTTATAACTCTGGACTCAACTATGAAGTTTACGAACTCACAATCAAAATTCAGTAAAGATATAAATAAAACCGCAAACATATTACCTTTTATCGTTTTTAATATTTCCGTATTAGAACCGTCACGGTATACAGCCTCGCTTAACAACATAATAGCACAACACTCAAACGACAGACGGCTCACCATACACTCCGGCGAACAAAACCATTCTTGTATCACGATGCAGTATCATAAACACAAACTCCCTATTGGCTTCGAACCGCGGCCCGAGTATCCTGTCCTCCAGACCTACAACCGTTGCTGCAGCAGCTACTGTGCCTTCTTCTGTAACCTCTAACTCCACGCTCTGGACTGCTGAGGACACGAACAGAGGGTTCGTTGACACACCAGGTAGCTCCGCTTTTTGCTGATCGAATATTGAGTAGATCCCTGTGTATTGGAGTGGTGGTATCAAATCTGACTGTGATGATATGAAGAATCTCGGTATGTATGTATCAACATTCTCTTCTTCCTCGGAAAGTAGGCTTGAAAGCCAGTCGTATTGTTTTGATACAAGGTTCTCTAATAGCTTTTTAATTGGCATTCCTTCAAAAGGCAGGATAACTAACATAGAGAATTGCGCGTCTTTCCCATAAGTCATTTCTAGTACCTGAGCGCCGATCTCTGGTTGGTCACTCAGCCTGTGCGGAGCTTTATGGTACATCATGTTTACT
Source organism: Hemaris fuciformis (assembly GCA_907164795.1). Lineage (NCBI taxonomy): Eukaryota > Metazoa > Arthropoda > Insecta > Lepidoptera > Sphingidae > Hemaris > Hemaris fuciformis. Next base: position 8,441,593 of record OU015454.1, read on the forward strand.
CTCCCGATTGTTCTTCCTTGAGAATTGGAGAATTCTGATTCTCTAGTATGCGTTGGGTCAAAAGGTTGGGTCCAATTTGCTTTGAAGTATAAAGCGTCGACCAAAATCATGCGGAGGTTCTCCAGATTCTGCGGCTTCACTGCGTTTATGATCTTTCCTCCTGTTGCTGTGCAAATGTAGTAGTTGATGTCAATGGCGAGTTTTGTCGTGTTGCTAGGATCAACGGAGTAGACATCAGTGGTGTACAAATTGGCTGATCTGCAGAATTCAGGGTGGATTTCCAAAGAACAGTCGGAGAACATGGCCGATTGTCCTATTAAGTTCACATCTCTGTTGTTAAACTTCAATATTTCCTTCACAGATAAATGTAGGTTTTGCGTCGACCGAAGATCATTAGGCAGGCCCAATGTACTGAGTAGTTCTTGAAAGGTCTGTCCGGATGATCCTTCTGTCAGCAACGCGAATAGACTCCATACAGACAGTGGTGCTATGGCGATGTTTTTTGTCCCAAAATTCTCTTGAAATGCATAAGTATTTTGCAGTAATTGTAAAGAGAATCGATTGATGGGAGCGTAGCCGAGGTCCGTAGGTGCTGTCGTGACGAAAGCAACGAATATAAGTATCAGACACAACATCGCACTGCAGTTTAGCTCCGCGTGTACCGTCCGCGATGTATACAATTTAACTGGCTAAGGAACGCGTTGTGTCCGATTTAAAATACTATGTGAATGCGACTGTAGACGGCGAGCTGGCGAGGTCGACGCCGTCATCATCTCCATACCAACTCGTTTTTTAATTATATGCTTTGTTTTGTTGAATATATTTAACTAGATTACGCTAAATTGTATTCTAAAATAATTGGTGTTTATAGGGCGTATGTTGTTTATGGTAACTTTTGATTGTCTCGTTAGTTCCGTAGTATGAATTGGCGCGTGTGATTGAAACGTCCAAAGTTCGATTTCCGGGTAAGTATTTAACATTTTCCTTTTTGGCAAATTTTAGTTTTTAGAACACAGTCTAAAAATGTATTATGTAGTAGCTTTGCTCCATATTATAGCTATCTATCTTGAAATGATCTCCAAAAATGCTTCGTGAAATCTATTTCTGTATTTTATTTTATATTTTTTTTTGTCTTCGCTTATAATTCTAGCTTCAGTGTATCACGCCATAACATTTAATAGTTTTCATAATCCACACCGGTTAGTGGATTTTGTAAGGAATGTTTTTATTTTATATTTTTCGAGGACAAGATGTATTCGACTTATTTTTTATCACGTTCTTGTTTAAGATCTTAATGGCTGTAACGGTTGTAGAAACTTCTCCACGCTGCAGAAAATGATTTTAATCACTGACAAAAGATACTTTTTACTTGCTTGAATATAAACTTGGTTACATATTAAAAAAATGTTTACAGCCGCGACAACGTGAAAAAATATATCCAAATTGGGGCGAAAGGAGTCCGAACCGAGCTTGTAGTAATCCGTCAATCCGCACTAAGCCAGCGTGGTGGACTAAGGCCTAACCCCTCTCAGTTGTAGAGGAGGCCAGTGCCCAGCAGTGGGACGTATATGGGCTGATGACGAATAGTTTCGAGTAGTAAGATATAATGTAAAATTCCTTATTGCATTTTCTATGCTTAGCCTAATTACAGTTTTCATATTGGAACACTCCTTTTAAGTATGTCAATACCTATGTTAGGAAATATATGTATATGTTTATACTTTGAAGAGCCGACCTAGCTCTTAGTCTATGTATAAGGTTTTAAAGATTGGTAGAATCGCTAAATATTTGACATTATCTTTCAAAACGATACAATTTTTCTCTCTTATATATCTTAATATGATAGGTACACCTATTTTTTTTGTTTTTGTCATACTACAACGATGAAGTGCGGTCACTATTGACAATTGGCGCAGCGCGTTCCAAATATGGTGTATAATCTCTCTCAGAAGTTGAAATAATTATGACGGCATTACAAAGAAACATATTAAAATTGATAAAATAAATACAGGAACTCAAGCAGTGATGGCCTCGAGGTTTAGGCGCGCGGTCGAGAATTTCGGCGGTCGCAGCTTCAAACCCCAGGCACACACCTCTGACTTTTGTGTGTATTCACAATGAATTATTACTTGCTTTAACGGTGACGGAAAACATCGTGATAAAACCTGCACACCTAAAAGTTCTTAGGAATTTCTTAGGTGTGTAGTCCGCCAACCCGCACTAGGCCAGCGCGGTGGACTAAGGCCTAATGGTAAAAGGTATTTGGCTGATGACGAATACAGGAACTAAGTTATGTCGCCACCAATTATAGTACTTATCCTGTCGGATATCATCATCAGCCGAAAGACGTCCAATGCTGGACATAGGCCTCCTCCAAAGACTTCCAAAGCGCTCTGTCGGAAGCGGCCTGCATCCAGCGGCTTCCCGCGATCTTCGTGAGATCATCAGTCCACCTTGTAGGTGGACGTCCAACGCTGCGCTTGCCTGTACAGGGCCTCCACTCGAGAACCTTTCTGCCCTTTCGGTCGGATATATACAAACTATTTAAAAAAAACGTACCAAGGTGTTATGTATACAAATAAATAAAATTGGAGTGTCTGTTTGTAATATTGAAATTACCGCTTTTTAATAAATGCCTATGGATATATACACGGTACATATACCAAAATAACGTTTTTTACAATTTTTGTCTGTCTGTCTGTTTGTTCCGGCTAATCTCTGAAACGGGTGGACCAATTTTAACTGGACTTTCACTGGCAGATAGCTGATGTCATAAGGAGTAACTTAGACTACGTTTATTTTAGAAAAAAATCTTTTATTTGAGGGTAAAAAAAAAAATAGGTATCATAATATAAAAAAATTATATTTAAGAATCGACTGTTAGGCGGAACGAAGTTCGCCGGGTCAGCTAGTCTTGGATAAAAACATTATTTTCGTACCAAGCATCTTCAAATTGCTATTACTTAATTGCCTAATCAAAAACCATGTGAATAGTTTTTGCCAATTTGCCAAATTAAAGCAATTAAAACAAGTTTGTATGGAAATATTATCTGTTGGGAGACTCGAAATAATAAACATGCTGGTTATTAATTTTCTGTTTATTTTCGTATTATATCTATATATCTCTTATATGTGTGTAATTTGTTTATAGCATTCATCATCATCATCATCATCAGCCCATATACGTCCCACTGCTGGGCACGGGCCTCCTGTACCATTGAGAGGGCTTAGGCCTTAGTCCACCACGCTGGCCTAGTGCGGGTTGGCGGACTACACACCTAAGAACTTTTAGTGTGCAGGTTTCATCACGATGCTTTCCTTCACCGTCAAAGCAAGTGATAATTCATTGTGAATACACACATAACTTGGAAAAGTCAGAGGTGTGTGCATGGGGTTTAAACTCTCGACGGCCAATAATTTCGACCGGATTTATTTTTTATATTTCTTTTTAATGTTGTTATAGTTTATCAAAAAAAAACATAAGATTTAATGTATTAGGTATGAAGTGTAAGGTTATCACTTGATGCGTGTATGAAGGACTTACACGTCGTCAGGATGGTCGAGTGTAAGTTTTTACAAAAATATACATATTTCTTAGAATTAGAAATAAAAAGAAAACAATATGCCTCGTGGTCTCGCGGTACAAGTATGTGCCGTGCGATCTAGAGGTCCTGGGTTCGATTCGATTCGGGTAAAGTGTTATTGGGTTTTTCTATTAGGAAATTCTCAGTAGCAGTGGGACTGATACATACTTGGCGAAATGTGGGTGCAGAAATGCACCTCTGCCTACCCCTTCGGGGAACACAGGCGTGAGTTTATGTATGTATGTATGTATGTAAGAAAACAATATTTTGGTTAGTTTTAAAATGTAATTATTATGGCAACACTGTCATCAGAATAGTGGGGTGGTTCAGAATCAATAAAAAGTCGAGAAAATAACAAGTGGGGTATTTGGCCATTGGGACGAGGAACAGTAAAGACGTTGGATAAGGACGAGACGGAGTAAATTCAAATTACAACAAAATACATAAAATATGTATAATAAACTTAACAAAGTTCAGACGGAGATTAATTTAATACGACCAGTTGTAATGGAGTCTTACAGATGTAACAGTTGATTAGCATCAGAGTCGTGGAGGAATGCTATTAATTTTTGAATTAATGCCATACATATAATATTTATACTGTAACAAGGTTTTGCTTCGAAGTATTACGCGTCGACGCAGCGCCCAATGTTTTGTCACGAAACTATTTTTTTAGATATTATCAAGGTTATAAATGTTATGAAATTCCATTAGATGCTAATTAAATAATACGTAAATAGCAAAGTCAAAGTCGGAGTCAAAATTATCTTTATTCAAATAGACTTTTTTGCAAGTTCTTTTAAATCGTCAATTTTAAACTATAATTACTTATAACTATTAGAGATCTTTAATTCCTCTTAAAAGCAGTATTTTGTGCTAGTGTTTTACCGTAACAAAAAAGTTACAAAATAAAGCGTTGTTCAATTGATTGAGTTCAGTTGATTAAGCGTTGTTAAGTTTTTAAATAAGGACATTCTCAGCAACAGCTCGGAGTAAAGAAATGTGGCCGGAAAACAGCAAAGACTTTCTCTGTTACATAGGACTTAAAACACAATTGGGAAAACGTGGGTGCAGAAATGCACCTCTGCCTACCACTTTTTTTTTTTTTTTTTTTTTTTTTTTTTTAACGAGAGGAAAGCGCTTTAAGCTCCCCTGTTCGGTACCTCGGGGGAGGCCGAAAAGGGGTATGTCGGGGTCTCTGGCCTTCCAACTCGGCGCGCAGAACAATAGTTGTCCGCTTAGCTGAGTTGGGTCCCTAACCAAAATCCTACGCCAGCATACCGACTAAAACCTCTCGGTGACCATCTCGCGCATTTAGGGCGGTTTTGCGGCATCTCAGGGCGAGAAGCGCCCCAAATGGTCCGCCTCCGCCTAGCGCACCGTCCAAATATGGACTCCTCTAAATTGGGAGGGCTTGAGATGCCCTCCACTTACGCTTTTTTGGACGTTCACCTCTTGTGAACGTCCGCGACAGTCAAGCGGTCACGCCCTCTGCCGCAAATCTCAGGGTTGCTGCCACCATTGTGTACCGCCCCCGCAGTACACCCAGCCTCCCCAGTGGCCCCTGTTAGTCGCCTCTTACGACAGGTAGGGGGTACCGTGGCGGAATTCTTACGCCCCCGATCCACAGGGCGGAACTCGGCGATCCAGGCGTGATGTTGAAAAAATCAATCATCAGCCCATATACGTCCCACTGCTGGGCACGGGTCTCCTATACAACTGAGAGGGGTTAGGCCTAAGTCCGCCACGCTGGCACAATTCCGGTTGGTGAGAAAATCAATTACCCTTGTCAATCCTCTTTATGTGCTTCGATGCCGTAAGAACTTAACGAATCTCAGCCCTTTAGATTACACACGAATGACTGCCTCGTGGTCTCGGGGCATAAGTATGTGCCGTGCGATCTAGAGGTCGTGGGTTCGATTCCCGGGTCGGGCAAAATGTTATTGTGTTTTTCCATTAGGAAATTCTCAGTAGCAGCACGGAGTCTGGAAATGTGCCCGAAAAACGGTAATAGGCTCGCCCCCTATTACGTGGGACTGATACATATCTGGCGAAATGTGGGTGCAGAAATGCACCGCTGCCTACCCCTTCGGGGAGTGAGGTTATGTATGTACGTATGTAGATTCCACACGTTAATTTACTCTACATGACCAACGCGGCAATTTCAACTTAATAATAATTATAGCAAACAAACACCTAAAATCTTGATTATTATAAACATAGAAAATTACGGACCGAAGAGCATACCTTCTATCCTTTTCACTCGTTCAAGAGATGAAAGAGACACAGTATTAGTGAATGTAATGATGCTTGAACGAAGGTTAAGTGTGCATCTTGTGATGTAACGTTTATAGATTTCGTATATTTATAGGCTAGAGCTTAATATATTAATGTCGTTGGTCTTGTGGTAAGAGTGTGTGCGCAATTGAGGTCAATGATTCGATTCCTGAGTTAAAAATAGTGTTAATGGATATTCTCGGTAGCATGAAGTCAATGTGGGTCATGATGGCGGGTATTTCTTCGTAATTATGGTTGTCCCTACACATCATCAGCATCATCATCAGCCCATATACGTCCCACTGCTGGGCACGGGCCTCCTCTACAATTGAGAGGGTTGAGGCTTTAGTCCACCACGCTTTAGTACGAGATGGCGGACTACGAAATTCCTAAAATCTTTTAGAAGTGCAGGTTTCCTAATGAAGTTTTTCTTTACCGTTAAAGTACGTAATAGTTCATTGTGAATACAGAAATAACTTCGGAAAGTCAAAGGTATGAGAGTTTGAACCCGCGACAGCCGAGATACTCGACCGCGCTTAAACTTCGAGGATTTCACTACTTTCTACAAATGATATATACAAAAAAATTGTCTTCAAGTCATACGAACATTTTGCCATCAAAAATCTTGTAACCAGAACTACATTTTGTACAATTTTGCCAACATGTGTCTACGCATGTACTAACACATAGAAGTTGATTCCCACGTTGATATCGTTCACAATACGTTTGTTAGTCGTGTTGAAACCACTAGCGCAAATTGCTGCAATTTTGATCAACTTCCCAAGTCTAGTTTTTGTTTCGAGAAATCTTAAGGGTTTTACTTAATTTACGTGCAGACATACTTTTTTTTTTCCGCGGGGAAAATCCTATATACGGACCATCCCACCCCCGGAAGGGCGAGGGTGTGTTGGACTCACCGGCGCCTTCCGACCCAGCATGGATGTTACCGCCCGTGGATGTATCGGGCGGCCGCTGGGCCGGGTCCCTACCAAAAAATCTATGCGCCGTCATACCGACTAAAAACCCCGCGACGGCCACCATCAGCGCATTCAACGAGACGGCCCCGGTACGTGCAGAAATACTGACATCTGTAACTCTGAAGGGCTGTTCAAAGGTTCATTTCTGCATTCACGTTTAATGTTTTTTCATCATCATCAGCCCATATACTTGCTGGGTACAGGCCTCCTCTACAACTGAGAAGGTTTAGGCCTTAGTCCACCACGCTGGCCTAGTGCGGGTTGGCGGACTACACACCTAAGAAATTCCTAAGAACTTTTTTAGGTGTGCAGGTTTTATCACGATGTTTTCCTTCACCGTTAAAGCAAGTGATAATTCATTGTGAATACACACATAACTTCGAAAAGTCAGAGGTGTGTGCCTGGGTTTTGAACCTGCGACCGCCGAAATTCTCGACCGCGCGCCTAAACTTCAAAGCCATCCTGTGTATTATTATAATAATAAATTCCTAAGAACGGTGTGTGGGTTCCCTCACGATGTTTCCTTCACCGTTATACTCATCTAAATTGATTCAGTAGTTTAGGCGTGAGAGCGAACAGATCGGCAATATTATTAGTTTTGACAGCCCCGTGGCGCAGTTGCCTAGACACCAGCTTGCGAAACGAGAGGTCGCGGGTTCAATCCCCGCACCGAGACAAATGTTTGTGTGATCCACAAATATTTGTTTCGGGTCTGGGTGTTTGTGAGACCGAAAAGTCTCTCGTAGTTTCTGATACCCACGACACAAGACTCGTATCTTAATGTGGGGTCAGAACTATGTATGTGACGGGTGTATTTATTTATTTATTAGTATAGATTAAACTCATAAAGATCTCGTACATCCTCAAGACCCTCTCATTATCTCAAAGCTTAGCAAAACGATAGCCTCCAAAAATATTTTAATAACCATAGTTTACTAACGAAGCATAATCGCTATATCTCAGCCAATTTCCATTGGAGTTATGTATAACATCAAACCGTATATCAGAACCAATTTTATATACCCAATTACTAAGGGCTCATTCCATACACGTATAAGACGCAGCAGTATAGTGGACGTTGAATTTGGTTTGATTAATCACCGACTTGAGCTGGAAAAGCTGTGAAGTAGCGGTCCGAAGTGGCCTCCTCAGCAGTAAAATGATCGGGCTCACTTGAAGAGGCCTAAATTCAGTAGAGGACGGTGATAGGCTGAGTATGTATGTCCGGTTCAGATATAGGACTGGTACGAATGGTTTGGCTTGAACCTAAGATTGTAGGAATCAATTATACAGAAAAATGATGAAAGAACATTGTACCTACAGTGTTATTTTGCTGACCGAGATCATTTGGGTCTAAATATTTATTTATTTATTTACGAGTATTCAATTATACAAGTTTGTAAAGGTGGTCTTAATGAGGTATTCTCTTACAGTCGAAACTAGGGTGATGCAGGTGTGTAAATGTTATCACAGTACTAACGATTAGTATTAATAGGACCCGAATATCATTATCAACCGACATACTTAGACTGCGAGTCTTTTATTGTTCTCTTTGTGCCGTATTAAACTCAGCTTGTGTACATTAAACTTTTAGTTATTTATTTTATTTATTTATGCTTTTTATACATTAAGTATAGAGGCGGACTTAATGCCAAAGACATTCTCTAACAGTCAACCTCTAGGTGATGCAGAGATAAAAAAGGTAACTTTTAATAGTAATATTGCGTTAAGTGTTGAGCTAAACGATTTGTCATCCAGCGATTAATCTATTTAGGCCAGCAATGACCAGGTGCCATTAAGTCCGGCTTGCGATTTAGTCAATTACCTCTTACTAATTAACTTGACCGTAGCACAATCGCAGCCGAAAACTCGGTAATGGAATTAGCCCTTATCGCAAACTCCATTGGTTTGTAATTGACGTCGGCCTTCATGGTACAGTTATGTGACCATTACGCGTTCCGTAAGATTTTATGGTTGAGACATAAATTCATCTAATGTTTTGACTGTCAGTATTCTGATTTGTGTGTCTAATTGTTTTTGCTTAAAGCGAGATTTGTTTTGTTTAGTTTAGTAGTCACGCGATTTTATTAAGTTCCGTACGATTTAGAGGTCCCGGGTGCGGTTCCCAGGTCACACAAAGTTTATTCCGTTATTCCATTAGAAAATTCGCAGTAGCAACACGGAAATGTGCCCGAAAAACGACAATAGGCTCGCCCCCTATTACGTGGGACGGACTGATGCATACCCGGCGAAATGTGGGTGCAGAAATACACCTCTGTTTGCCCCTTCTGGGAATACAGACGTGAGGTTATGTATGTATATTAAACCATAGAAATTAACAAAAATTCCTCGTTTTTCACCCAAGCGACAACGGCAATCAATTCACAAAGACATGTCAGATTAGTTAATGGGCACAAATTCCAAATACCATGTTTCAAAAAGATCGATTTTTCAAATATCGCAATGCGTTCAAACGTGTCGCATTAGCATTTTTGTGCATAGGGGCAGTGTGCCGGTTATTAGTATTCCGTTGACATACATCTTCGCTGGCAATAGAGATTGTTGCTTTCCGAACTTCTCTGTGTATTTAAATTTGTCACACATAATACGTATTGTATATTACAATTGTATGTGTATTTATACGTGTCTATAAATATTTATTTATCTGCATATATGTTAGATAATGATATGATATGATAACATAATGAAAGAAGGCCGCGGGTTATCCCCGCACCGAGACAAATGTTTGCGTAATCCACAAATATTTGTTTCGGGTCTGGGAGTTTGTGACGCCATAAAGTCTCTCGTAGTTTCTGATACCCACGACACAAGACTCGTATCTTAACGTGGGGTCAGAACTATGTGTAGGATTGTTGAGTGTACCTATTTAAATACATACATACATAACCTCACGCCTGTATCCCGGAAGGGCTAGGCAGAGGTGCATTTCTGCACCCACATTTCGCCAGGTATGTAAGTCCCACGTAATAGGGGGCGAGCCTATTGCCGTTTTTCGGGCACATTTCCGGACTCCGTGCTGCTAATGGAAATTTCCTAATGGAAAAACTTAATATAATTTTGCCCGATCCGGGAATAGAATCCAGGACCTCTAGATCGCACGGCACATACTTGTGCCGCGAGACCACCAGGCAGTCGACGGCGAAGATTGTAACAATATTATACTAGCTGTCCCGGCAGACGTCTTGCTCGGAAAATCTTTAAGCGATATCCCGACAGCAGCGCCACCTACCGGGTCCAATTGTGTTTTGAAATCATCCAGGGACCCATTTGAATATACATAGAAAAATTCAGCCCATTCATTTAAGTACTGTATTTAATACATGTAAAATAAGAATATATTATTCGCGGAAGGTGTGCGTATAAAATCGTATTATCCTGTAAATAAAAATAAACGTTATCCTTGTAAGGTCGTGATGTTATTTCAATAGGAAATAATATTTTTAGAGGCTGAGGATAATGCCCGGATATTGTATTTATGTGACCTCGAGGTTTAGGCGCGCGGTCGAGTATCTCGGCGGTCGCGGGTTCACACCCCAGGCAACTCTGACTTTTCGAAGTTATGTGTGTATTCACAATGAATTATCACGTACTTAACGGTTAAAACATCGCAAGGAAACCTGCACACCTTAAAGTTTTTGAGAGCATGCATGAAGAGGATAATGTCAGTGGAGGAAGCGAAAGTGGTGTGTTTGGACCGTGGCATTTGGCGCTCTATAGTCTCTGCCTACCCTAACGGGAGACAGGCGTGAGTTTATGTATGTATGTATGAGTTTCTTAGGAGTTGAAGCCGCCAATGATGATAATTTTACAAGTTACCGTAGTCGAGCAATGCATTTTCCCAAAAAATACGCTAAAATTACTACATACGAATTTCTGTCGGTTTAATACAGTAGAACTTGAGGTGTGGTAGGTGCTGGTGGTAGGATATTCGTATCCGCCCGGATGGCGACCACCGTACACAGGGCGTAAAACCCGCCATAGTGGCACATGCAAGTGTGCCGCGTTCCGGGATCAGCCAGTGTATATCCGGTTTTCGGGGTGGCTTCAATCATGGTGAAAGGATGACCGTGCCGGCAATTTTTTTGGCCGGTTTGTCGCGGTCGGTCCTTTGATCGCCCTGATTGATAGTCCCCCAAACTTCTTCACAATAAGGTGAAGAGGTATTCGGCCGGCATGATTGTGTCGACCAACGGGAGACCATCATCTCTCGCTGATCGGCACTTTTTCTGGACTCCATTGCGCTTACCATCAGGTGCGATGGGGTCACTTTGCCGTGCCAAAAAAAAAAAAAAAAAAAAAAAAAAAGGTGTGGAGGCGGCGTCTGGCGACGAGTGACGACAAAAAAATTACTTTAATCTGTCAGTTAACTTCTATACTTGGGGATAGCATCTGACGATTAGTGAAAACGAAAATACTTTTAACAGACAGCTTTTAAAACCAGATAGCGCGTGTATCGCTCCAAGCCAAATGTGTATGTCTTCCAAAGACCAAAATATTTGTTTCTTAAACTTATACAGTTAATGAGACTGAAAAGTCTCTCGCATTTTATTATTTTATTTAACAAGATATGCCTCAGTTATAGGACAGCGATCATCTATGTGCTTGTTTCATAATATTCACGGTGATTATTGCAATAAAATATTTTACCCCGCCATCTGTTAACGTAATTAGTAACTAAAACAAATGAAGTTTGCTACTCTACCATTTTTATATACAGGCCTGCATTATCTCAAGAGATGTCGCTACATGTACATCTATGGCAAAAAATATAATGAAATATTCATTTTATAATAAATAATATAATAAATATATGAAGGAAAATATATTATGAATATTCCAACTGTTTTTCTTAATTTTAAAGTCATTTTTTTATTTTTATTCTTGTCTCATCAATAACAATTATAATATTTTGTATAAAAATTACAAAACAAGCAAAACCAATCTCATTATTATGCTAATTACTCGTGAGTAAACACATAATCATAACGCGGTTGTTATCAATATGATACAATAGCATCTGCGGTTAATTAAATTGGCAATATGGTTACGACAGCTAGTTACGAGTCGGAAACGTACGGAGTGAAATAAAGTCGATCTTTGAGTTCTAATATTGTAAATAAGAGGCGGTAGTATCGAGATTTTTTTGCGCAGTTGAGAATCTTGACCGTCGCGGGTTCAAACCACTGACTTTTTGAAGTTATGTGTGTATTCACAATGAATTATCAGTTACTTTAACGGTGAAGGAAAACGTTATGAAACCTGCACACCTAAAAGTTCTTAGGAATTTCTTAGGTGTGTAGTCCGCCAACCCGCACTAGGCTAGCGCCGTGGACTAAGGCCTAAACCCTCTCAGTAGTAGAGGAGGAGTGTGTAGGTTTTCTCACGATGTTTTCCTTCACCGTTAAAGTACGCGATAATTCATTGTGAATACACATATAACTTCGAAATGTCAGAGGTGTGTGCCTGGGGTACCCGCGACCGTCTATTTTTTTTACAGGAATTTTAATAAATGAAATCATAACCAAAAATTTAGAAAAAAGACGGCCTTATCGCTGAGAGCGATCTCTTCTTCTCTCTCGGCAAAGTAAAATGTAGGGAATAAATAATATTTATTGAATCTACAAAATGTCAAAAACGTTAAAATAGGTTAAGTATTTAGTGAGATTCAACTGTTCCGTTACAAACACATTTTTTTTAAAGATACTTCTTTTGCCGCATTAGAGAAAAATGATGAGAGTAAATTTTTACGATGCGCGTGCACACCGTCACGAAAAAGTTAATATATTTCAGATTTTAAAAATGTAGAATAGTGACAGTAATAAAAAGGGATTGACATAATTCATTAGTTGACAAATATTTATGAGTACGTAGAATAAGGTGAAAGATAAAATTTTAGTATAACTTCTAACGCGTGTACATAAGTACACAATAAACATACACTTTTTTCTATATAGTTTTTTAGATTGCTTAGTACTGTTGGTGCGAATATATATCAGTATGTACACACCTCCGTCGTACATAATACATGTAGCGCACTGTACCCTTGTGGTTGTTAATTAAACCATAACATTGTTCCCGCTATACTCATAATATTGATGTTCTGTGTTCTAAATTATTTTGCGGTGTTTCGCATGTTAGAATTTGGGTTTAGATAATTGTTTCTGGAATTTTGAGTTGCGGTAGCAGTTTTGAGGTGCTAATGGGTTTTCCGTTAGGAAATTCTCAGTAGCAGCCCGGAGTTTCAGAACATGCCCGAGAAACAGCAATAGGCTCGATTCATATATTACGTGGAACTGATACCTGGCGAAATGTGGGTGCAGAAATGGACCTCTGCTTACCGCGTTGGGGAATAGAGGCGTGAGGTTATGTACGTATGTTTTATTTCATAAATCTGGTAATCAAGAAGACAAGAAAAGTTGAGTGGGAAGAATATTAGTATTCTCTGGGAAAATGAGGAGGCCCGTGCCCAGTAGTAGGATGTATATAGTATATGATAAAAGGAATAAATGCCGTCCTAATGACAATATATTTGTCATGCTCATGAGGATGGAAGAAAGATGATTTCCAGGAAAACTTGTGGGGCATTTGCGATTGAAAGGGTTTGAAAAGGGCACTTGAGTAAATGTTCAACCCAAATAATATTTTTCTACAAGAACATGACATATCTCAACCGACTCAGAGTTGTGTAAGGATCGTCATTTGGTATTTAATTTGATTTTTTATTCAATAGTCCTACACCTATGCAGTTTTGACAGACCCGTGGCGCAGTTAGTTAGCCACCAGCTTGCGAAACGTGAAGCTGCGAGTACGATCCCCGCACCTAGACACATGTTGTGTGATCCTCGAATATTTGTTTCAGTTCTGGGTGTTTGTGACATTGAAAAGTCTCTCGTAGTGCCTGATACCCACGACACCAGACTTGTATCTTAGTGTGGGGTCAGAACTATGTACGTGACTGTTGGGTGCATTTATTTTTTAGTTAAGACCAGTGGCGGTACTTCCATAGAAGCCCAAAAGCGTTACACGTTAATTATGTAATGTCTAGTTTGTAATTATTTATTGTGGGGTTTATTCTCATGTATATATATATATGTCAAATTGCTTCTGTTAAATAAAGAACATCTTTCAAAAACATAAATGTGAAATGAGAGACAAGTTTAATATTATGATATATGCGTTGGTTGTTGACATCAACGACAAAAGAAGTGAGATCTAAATGGGTGCCAAGTTCAATGGTCAGTCCTGAAATTTATTTATAACAACATAAAAATATAATTTCTTCCTATAACTTAGGATAATATATTGTAGCCTAAGATCTGACTTGGCTAGTTCTCATTGGCCACTAAATTTAAAGCTTATAGATTATTATTCGGAATTTTATAAGACTAGTTGGGCTTTTGGGCTTCTACAGAAGTACCACCGGTTAAGTCGTGACTGTACTGCATTTCTACCTGTTCTCCGGTATATTGGCGTGAAGACACGCTGTGTTACTTTGTATACAGCAACTTTAAATTATGAATGCCTACAAAGCGAGTCGACAAAATGGCGTCCGGAAGAGCAGCAATTAATAATGCCGACATCATAATTGCGGAGCGACTCATTAAAACTGAAAGGGGATACTGCGGCTAAAGACAGTGTTATATTAATGGCAATTTGTAAAGAAAATTGATTATAATAGTTCCATGGTGTGAAGTGACATAATTTTAATTAAAAAAATGTAGTGTGGTTAGGCGCTCGTTTTTCGATCTTGGAGGTCGCGAGTTCTAGCCCAAGTCATTATCATCATCTCAGAACAGCCCCGTGGCGCAGTTGGCTAGATACCAGCTTGCGAAACGAGAGGCTGCGGGTTCGATCGTTTGTGAGACCGAAAAGTCTCTCGTAGTTTCTGATACCCACGACACAATACTTGTATCCTAGTGTGGGGTCAGAACTATGTATGTGACTGTTGGGTGTATTTATTTATTTTTGGATTTCTTTGGTTGGTCGTCTTTTATCTAGAGTGTAATATTCTCTATATTAATATTCACGCTTGTATACCTACCGAAAAGGTAAGGCAGTACTAGAAAAAAAAAATCAAATAGCAGAGGCTAGGGCCCGTATACAGGGTTTACTTGATAAAAAGTTGCAAGACGATGTCCCTGCTGCTGATGAAAATGATGAGATGATGATGGATGCAAAAAGTACCTATGTCTTATTTTAAGATTTACGAGTGAGCTGAGATGACACATTGTCATATCATAACTAGCTTTTAGGTATCTATCGCAATTTGCGTTATTGTCAATGTTAATTACATAATTACATTAGTCAGTAGTGCGATAGTAGATATCTTTGATTATCGATACCTCAAGGCAGCTTGACATACGAGTAAAGCTTATCGCTAGATAATCGCACGCAGTGGCCGTACTTCCATAGAAGCCGAAAAGCCCAGTTTGCCTGGCAACATTTCGAATAATAATATTTAAGCTTTAAATCTTTTTACACAATTAACGAGAAACACTTTTGAGCTTCTATAGAAGTACTGATCGCACGCCGAATACGACCGTAGAACAAGCAATATTAAATTTGTTCCTTAGTAACTTTTTTGTCCTTATGGAGGGTTTAATCAAAATGATAATGTCACTCTCGAAATGTTACTTAAAACTTATACAGACTTGAGTTTGATACCCACATTTCCTATTTAAATAAATAAACAAATGCACCCAACAGTCACACACATAGTCCTGACGACACACTAAGATACGAGTATTGTGTCGTGGGTATCAGAAACTATGACAAACACCCAGATCCGAAACAAATAATATGTGGATCACATTTGTCCCGGTGCGAGGATTGAGCCTGCGGCCTCTCGTTTCACAAGATGCCAACTGCGCCACGGGGCTGTCAAATTCCTTCCAACTTTCTTTGGTGTGTGTACAATTCACAGATTCAAGATAATTGTCAAGACACCTATAAATTAAGTATACCTTAGATTTGAATCGGGGACCGCTGAGAATATGTTGACCGCGCCCAATCTTAACACAAATTCTTTCCCTCTTTAGTAACTCCATTCCAAATGGCTGATGATTTTAGGTAATCAGTTAAGGTCAATAACTTCTTATCTCCCCAAGAGTCCAATATATTGACATCGAAAAACCCCGGCCCCATAAAGGATATAAATAAGTAGGATAATTGACTTATAAGACACGCCTTGTAGATAATAGTGATAAATAATGAATACTTGTATTATAAAGAGGAAAGATTTGACTGTTCGTAATATTTTTAGTTACGGATAAATTCAAAAAGTGCTAAACAGATTTGGATGATTTTTGGTATAGATGGGAACTTGAGAAAAAAGCCTATGGCTTTATTCTTTTTTAGCTGCTATCTGCCCTATCCTACCACACACCTGCCACTGCAACTCCTGTGCTCCAGGATCAACAGTGACACGCACAGTCTCAACAACAGTTCATCCAATGTAAGGGAATCTAATTTTTCATGAACCCGCAACGAAATAAATCAGGAAATAGCCTGGTCAAATTAGCTTCAAAAATAGGGGTAAGGTTAAATTACTTCGCATAAAGATGAAAATTGGCATGAATGTTGGGAACACTATTACAAACAATTTGTCAAAAGTCCTCATCGATCCGACGTGTGCAAAAAAAATTATTCAAGGTCAAATGTTGCAAAAAGCAGTTTTTTACATTTTCAGCTAATCGGTAAGTTTTATCTTAAAAATAGGTGAGACAAAAATTATTCATCATGCAATTATCTATAAAAATTGTTTACACACTTCTTTCCTAAGAATCACCATTTCATTACGCCACGAAAACGAATATTTTTACTTGTATTACCGTTCTGTAATGAATAAAATATAATATACCGTTATAAAATTATAAATAAATAAATACCGTTCTGTATAAAACGGTAATTGACATACATATTATGAAGAACACAACTTTTTGAACTTTTTGTATCGCTATCTATATCTCCGAAATTGTGAATCTTAGAAAAAAAAGTGTAAAAACAATTTTTATAGATAATAGGGATGTTGACATAAATAGCGAATGTATGAAAAGTTATTTTTTTGCCATACCAGGGAATATTAGAAAGCTGAAAATCATATTTTGTAAATGTAAATATGAGTAATAAATTAATTAAAAATAATTAAAAATGTTTAAAATAATTCCAAATATCACGTGACTGCAAACGCCAATCGGAGGTACTACCACTAGGGGTGTTCACTGTCCACTTTGAAAAAACATCGATGTTTTTTTCGATTCGATAAATCGGAACTTTACACTTTTTACAAGCTTTTATTTAACTTGCAATGTATGTATGTATGTTTGTTTGGATGAAATCTTGCAACTTAATTTTGAAGCAGCAGATATTTTTAACCGATTTGTGTCGTGGGTATAAGAAACTACGAGAGACTTTTCGGTCTCCCAAACACCCCGACCCGAATCAAATATTTGCGACTCACACAAATATTTGTCTCGGTGTGGGGATAGAACCCGCGGCCTCTCGTTTCGCAAGCTGGTGTCTAGCCAATTGCGCCACGGGGCTGAAAATCCTATAATTTTGTACTTATTGATAAAAAATACTGTTATATTTTAAGATTTTTATTCTAAAATTTTCAAAAACGATTTGATACGAGTAAGTATCCATACTTGCCGACCGATACCGAGTAAGTATCGATACTTGACGACCGATACGGTATTGAGTAGAAGTATCGATACCTTCATGGTATTGTTTCATCCCTAGTTTAACAGCAGTTTGTTGTATTTAATACACTGTTACGTCATCAAGACCAGGTGACAGCTTGGAGCGTTTAGGCGCGAAATTTAAACACTAAACTAATTAAAGTTGTTTTTTTATTTAAAATTGATGAATAAAAAATTTAAGTATATTTTTTCGTAATATTTACGTTCTTATCTATAAAATCAAAACAGTTCCAAGTTTTTGTCAACATCCCTATTGCATGATGAATAATTTTGTCTCACCTATTTTTATGATAAAAAACTTGCCGTTTAGCTGAAAAATGTAAAAAACAGTTTTTTGCAACATTTGACCTTGAATATATTTTTTTTGCACACATCGGATCGATGAGGACTTTTGGTTTTTCGGTTGGGTGCCCGCGATGGTCCCAGTGGTGGTACCGCCGCCCCCTCTCTCACACTGCCCCTGCAGTGTGTGCAGCGACCCAAAGGGTCCCTTTGGGTCATCTTTTACGACAGGCAGGGGACACCGTGGTAGGATCCTATCGTTCGCTTACCACAGGACAGTCGAAGCTGGTCTTAACTGCTAGTGTTAAACAATTCGCTAGGAAAACCCAACAAGTTGCTCATAATAATCGGTAGAGGATTTTCCAGGACAATATACAATAGATAAGATACAGTATAAAATCCTTAGCGAAGCTTCGAATCGTCATACTGTACCAACAAAATTCATCAAGATGTCTGCTACGAAGCTGTGTCTCCTACTGATCTTCAATGTACTGTGTACTATGGCTGCTCCTTCGTCCTATTACGGAACTAGTATGGAGCATAACAATATTAGAGGAAGTGTTCAGTTCAACCATCCTGGCTCCTCCAATAATATTATAAGTGAAGGCGGTTATGATAATATGGACGGAAACGGTTGCGATAATGGTGGTCAGGGGTGTAATAATGGTGGAATTATCTACCATGGTAGATATGGTGGCAATGGAGTCATGAATGGCCACCATGGAGGCGGAAGTGATAACCATTGGAATAGAAATGGAAACAACGTGGGTGGAAGTGGTAGTAACGAAGGTGGCAACCACGTTAGTGAAGGTGGTAGCAAGGGTGGCGGAAATGGCAACTATTGGGGTGGAGGTGTAAACAATGGTGGCGGAAATGGTAACCATGGTAGTGGAGGTGGTAGCAAAGATGGTGAAAATGGCGACCATTGGGGTGGAGGTAGTAGCTATGGTGGCGGAAATGACAACCATGGTAGTGAAGGTGATAACAATGGTGGTGGAAATAATGGTAACGAATGCGGAAGCAGTAGTTTTGGGTGTGGTAGTAGCAACCATGGTGGTGTAAATGGTGTGCATGGGGGTCGATATCATTGGGGTAGCAATGGTAACAACGGAGGTGGTAACGATGACAATGTAGGTGAAAGCGGAAACCGTTGGGCTGGAAATTCTGACAATGGCAATGATGGCGTAAATGGTGATCATAGGCATGGAAGTGGTAACGGATGCGGAAGCGGCGACTATGGTTGTGGAAATGGTAATAATGGCGGTGGAAATGGTATTTATGGGGGTGAAAATGGCCACTATGGAGGTGGAAATGGTTATCCTGGAGTTGAAAACGGCAACGGAGTTGGAAATAGTGGGGTTGGATGTAGAAATGTCGGTTATGGATATAATAGTAATGATGAGGCTGGAAGTGATGACGGAGATGATTATTAATGTGGTTGCAACAGGAGAGATGTGGCTGTAAAAATTTAACGCGTAACTGGGATAATGTTTCCTTCCGAGATTTATTTTTAACGAGTTCCTGTGGGACCTCCTGAATTTCATAATAAGAAAGCGCTTGTCTGATCACGACTATTTGGGAATGAGAAAATTGGATTATCTTAATACTCGTCAATGTTTAAAATAATCTAAATCGGTTTCTCTTAATCTTTGTATGTAATTATGCTCTGAAAGTGTAATATATTAAGTTTTAATGCAATTCTTAATTCTTTGGCAAATAAAATTGATTATAAATAAGATTAACGGCATATTTTTTATGTGCTAGTCCATCGGGCTGGCTAAGTAAGGGTTGTTGGACCTTCCTTTAGGGATGTAACTAACAATAAGTGTACTTCTTTCCTTATATTGTTTTTTGTATAGATTTTTTTATATGTATTTATTTCATTTTATATCCATGTGTACTTCTATTTATTTGTTTAAGTTAATATGCTATATGTACATAATATATACATACATATGTGTTTTGCTAGTGGTCTTTTTTATATTCTTTATTTTTTTATGCGCCTGCTTTTTCTCTGCATCATCCTAAGGTTGATTGTTATGCCAAAGGCATCCGCCTTTATATAAATAGTATCATCATCATCATCAGCAGCCTTTCTTACGTCCACTGCTAGACATAGGCCTCTCCTATGGCACACCACTGGGCTCGATCTTCGGCCCTCCTCATCCAACCGCTGCCAGCCACCTTGCGAATATCGTCACCCCACCTAGCCTAGCTATAAATTGTAGATGAAGCAAAATAATTTATCGATTAATGATAGATATTCAACACAAAAATAATTTTTAGTTCGAATCAGTAGTTCCTGAAAAGTGTAATCAAACAAAACTCTTTAGCTAAACGATTATAGTATAAAGGGCAATGCCCAACTGACTATGGAACTTAGTATCGGCACAAATATTTTTGTGCCACAATGAAAACTTGTGCATAGTGTTGTAATTAACATACCCTATCAATAAAACTAAATAGTACTTGCATAATTTGTGGGGTTCCATGGTAACTATAGGGTCAAAGTATAATAAAACCACATAAGTATGCAGTCAAAGTAAAGTTTATCATTATTATTCCTTGTTCTCTTCTTCTAAAATATTGTCTAGGAATGGTACTGGTGTAGTAATATTATTATGCCATCCCCAACTCAAGTACCAAGCAATAGTTATTATGTGGGCACAACGGCCCACTGTGTGTTTGCCCACTAAGCAGCTACAATAGTAACCAGAGATAGCCCTTAGTGTATAGGCTGTATTGACATATGTAAAACTGGCACATCTTCTATTAATTATTGGAGCATCTTCAGCATGAACTAAATGATTAGCATCATACTGTAATTGTCACTGTAGTGTTCTCCTAGCTGCCATCCAACAAGCTTTGCACACAAATTCTAGATGTGAGATCTGAAAAATAGATATAATTGTTAGTAATGTGAAATATTTCATAAAAGTTAAAAACAGGAATTCTCATTTAACATGAAGAATGAGGCCCTTGAGACATACATACATACAAAACATACATTTCAATGTCCTAATATAGACGCTTGAAGTGAGCCAACTTGAAGAACAGCATAACACTGCTGGTGGTAGGATATTCGTATCCGCCCGGATGGCGACCACCGTACACAGGGCGTAAAACCCGCCATAGTGGCACATGCAAGTGTGCCGCGTTCCGGGATCAGCCAGTGTATATCCGGTTTTCGGGGGGGCTTCAATCATGGTGAAAGGATGACCGTGCCGGCAATTTTTTTGGCCGGTTTGTCGCGGTCGGTCCTTTGATCGCCATGATTGATAGTCCCCCAAACTTCTTCACAATAAGGTGAAGAGGTATTCGGCCGGCATGATTGTGTCGACCAACGGGAGACCATCATCTCTCACTGGTCGGCACTTTTTCTGGACTCCATTGCGCTTACCATCAGGTGCAATGGGGTCACTTTGCCGTGCCAGAATAAAAAAAAAAAAAAAAAAAAAAAATAACACTCCATGCAGAGAATGCCATCCCGTGAAATCTGTGAAAATATATGTTTACAATAAGACTTTTTATTTAAATTCAAAGGCTAGCAATATACTACCTCTGTGAATCAGTTAATTGTGTATTACTTGTTATGTCTGAAATTCCCAAGTTAAAGCTAATAATAGGTAACAGTTTAAGTGTTTGGGATTGTATATCCCTGTGTCTTAAACAGCACATTAAAGCAGGCAATTAGAATAGTTATAAACATCACAGTAACAATAGTTATAACCTGGCCTAACAATAAGTATTGAAAATAAAAAGTTGAAAATCTTCATTGGAGCATAAACCAAATATCTGTATTATAATATAATATACAATGTAGCTACATTGACAATGAGTGTGTTGTAGCCACCACCTCCAGAGAGAAGTCAGAGTTCCAACAGTTTAAACACTAATAGTACTTAATACATTTTTAAATTACTTAATATTTAATAAGAATACAGTTTTGAATTCACTTATCGGCGAGGGTGAAATCCACATAGATAGAGATTGTACATGATTTCATTGATTTCTCTAAATGCCTGCGAAGGTCCATAACGTAGCCGAGGTGTACAATTAACACACCGGCGAACTGATATTACCATAATACAGTGATATAAGGAGGCTCTGTCTCAAAATCACTAATCACTTGTCACACTAAAATACTAGGAGCCTCTGTCTCACAACCACTTTTCACAATAAATTGTACAAGGAGTCTATCTCGATTATAAAGTAAGTTACCTATATGGAGTCTCTTTCTCAAAATCACTACTTATTATATACTAACTAATAACCACACTTGAATTAGAATAACATTAATATGTTTACTTTTGCGAAAAACAAACGTAACGGCCGTTCTTGTATAAACATATAATGACCAGGGCTGCCAGCAAATAAATCGCAGCTATACGGTTTAGTATCTGCAATTATACGAAATTTGATCGCATTATACATTATACCATTCTGTAATTCACCTCGTTTATTTTTTAGAAATTTTTGTTAGCTAAATAAATGGTCGAAAAGTCGAGACTCGAGAGTAATTCTTTTTTTTTTTAATTTTACTTAGCTAGATAAATGGTCGAAAAGTCGAGATTCGACAGTTTTTTTAGAATTTCAGTTACCCTACCTATATAAATGCTCGAAAACTCAAGACTGGACGGTAGCTCTTGTATTTTTTTTTTAGTTACACTAGCCTTTAAACAGCATGATTTCATCCCGTATGTTTTTGTATCGTATTATACAAAATGGTCATGGATACAATACACCATTGTATCCAATTATACAATCTGGCAGCCCTGATAATAACATTATCCCACCCGCCAACCAATTTCAATGTTGCTAAGTGCATAAGTCGATTTATTATTATTATAATCGATATTTCTCATGATTATCATTTTCACAGAAAATATTTTCGTGTTAGGTATCATTATAGGAACTGTCAGGATATGCAACGTATGGTTAGAAATATACAGCAGAGAAAAATATACTCTTATTAGAATAGTGCCGTAATACTTGCTATAATCTGTTAATGAAAATAAATAAAGAGCTATTAATTGATGTGATTGTTGCAAATAAGCGCTTTGATAAAAAAAAAGTGCGCAAAGCAAAATTCTGTGAAGTGCCTCGCTTTAAAAATGATTGCGTTTGGTAGTAGAAACGGAAACCTATAGCAACCACCACCGAGCATTGCTAAAAAGTAAGTTACTTTTATTTGAATAAGCCTTATTATTAACTTTTCACGCTAGCGAACCCACAAACAAGATCTAGTGACAGCTTAAAACAATATAATTGTAATTTCTGCTTAATAGTAAATGATCAAATAAATTAAAAGTCGATTTGATATATTTTTATATCATGGCAACACAGCGTAATAAAACGACAACAGAAAATGTAGGTATTAGGTAAATATATAGAAATACTATTTATCTTTGTTTTTTTTTAATCCGGCAAATGTAGGGTCAACTAATACAAAATAAAATCATTAAAATTAAAGACAAGAATTGTCGATATTACTAACTTGTGGCACAACTTAAAATCATGCGATACTGCTTATGGGCATTCTCCTTTGAATCACTGAAATTCTCTGATATTAATAATATTATGTTTTAAATATTTGATTGGTCTAATTAATAATAATTAAATGATCAATGCACATTTGTTAGAAAATAACCAGTGAAATTCACAGAATGATCTCCAAGGTATCGCACTTGCGTAGGTCATTTTAGCTAAGGAGACAACCCGGCAGGATCATCGTGGGACTGTCTCAGGTGCGGGCTTACTCTCTGTCACCTAATAAGGAATTATTATCTTGTGTTTAGGAGCTGTCGAGGGGAGTACGTACTCAGGTTTATCAAATATTTATACCCCACTTTATGGAAAGTTCCAATTGAATTCTTAGACTTCAAATGGAGTGTCAATTGGAGAAAACTATTGTAAACATACTTCATTAGATGGCACAATGATGCCGTTGTGATGTTGAATTGGTTTGACACACGATCCTAGAACTTAACTTACTTAGGCGTATCATTATTAGCTTAAAACAATATAACCTTACCTAACATAGAGATAAACTCCCCTAAATAAATAAAAAAAAAACTTTGAACGTAAAAGAATGGATTGCGAAAAAAAAACTTTGAGGGGAATCCTACTTACATAAGAGTTCTCACCCCTCTCAATAGTAGGGGGGGGGGGGTCATACCGTGTTCCACTAGGGATGTATGTGGGATTATAAATATTTTTTTTTGTGGGTCACGTTCCCCGCAAACTCAAGTCCGTCCCAGCGCGGAGTTAACAAATAAAACCTTTTTCCGCGGATATTAGTGTTTTCGAAATGTAAAAGTGTTTTTATGGCGGAAGCGTTCCGTTTACTTTTGTTGCTTCGTTGTTTTTCACCGTATTGGGAGTGAATTGGATTCCCATTTTCTTTGTGATACTTGAAAGAAGCGTGTTGAAGGTTAATGTGTAAACAGGACACGAGAAACGGAAGGTTTGGTTCCCCTAAACGACTAAAATATTTATGTGTCATAAGCATTTTTTTCGGGGTGGCTTTTATATTGACATCTAATCATCAGCCCAAATACGTCCAACTGCTGGGCACGGGCCTCCTCTACAACTGAGAGGGTTTAGGCCTTAGTCCACCACGCTGGCCTAGTGCGGGTTGGCGGACTACACACCTAAGAAATTCCTAAGAACTTTTAGGTGTGCAGGTTTTATCACGATGTTTTCCTTCACCGTTAAAGCAAGTGATAATTCATTGTGAATACACATTACACACATAACTTCGAAAAGTCAGAGGTGTGTGCTTGGGGTTTGAACCTGCGACCGCCGAAATTCTCGACCGCGCGCCTAAACCATCACCATCACTGCTTGTTATTGACATCTACAGGGTGTAAAAATACCGAGATCGACAATTAAGACAGGCAATTGTTACCGCGATTAAATAAATAAATAATAAATACACCCAACAGTCACGTACATAGTTCTGATCCCACATTAAGATACAAGTCTTATGTTGTGGGTATCAGAAACTACGAGAGACTTTTCGGTCTCACATACACCCAGACCCGAAACAAATATTTGTGGATCACACAAACATTTGCCTCGGTGCGGGGATCGAACCCGCGGCCTCTCGTTTCGCAAGCTGGTGTCTAGCCAACTGCGCCACGGGGCTGTCAAATTACGAAAACATTGACGTTTAAAAATATCCCGGCAACAAATAAAGTACACAAACACAAGTATTAAATTTATGTGATTAGGAAAACGTCAAAATATATTTTTGTCGGGATTTATTTTAGCGTCAATGTGTTTTGTAATCACCGTATAATATATAACATGTCTTAGTTTGCGGTCAAGGTCTTTTTTCCCTGTATTTAAGTCATTATTGATTGGCATGGTCCTTTTGAGAGGGTTAGGCCTTAGTCCACAACGTTGGGATTTAATCGGCGACCGCCAAGAGACCATCCCGCCACATATTTCTCTACCAAAAATAATTTTGATATTTAGCTCAGACATCATCATCATCATCAGCCCATATACGTCCCACTGCTGAGCACGGGCCTCCTCTACAACTGAGAGGGTTTAGGCCTTAGTCCACCACGCTGGCCTAGTGCGGGTTGGCGGACTACACACCTATGAAATTCCTAAGAACTCTTAGGTGTGCAGGTTTCATCACGATGTTTTCCTTCACCGTTAAAGTACGTGATAATTCATTGTGAATACACACATAACTTCGAAAAGTCAGAGGTGTGTGCCTGGGGTTTGAACCCGCGACCGTCGAGATTCTCGACCGCATGCCCATACCTCAAGGCCATCACGGCTAAGACATACATACGAACAATTAATATGCACAGTTTGTCATCTCAGCAAGTGAGCTTGCTTGCTTCGACGTAAAATACTAACAATTTTAGACGGACGCTACTAAGGTCAGCAGATCATTTCAAAGGAATAAATAAATCGTATTACTAACGCCTGTTTTTCCAATGAGGTAAGCAGAGTTGTTTGTGTGTTCCACAAGTATTTTTTTCGGGTCTGGGTGTTTGTGAGACCGAAAAGTCTCTCGTAGTTTCTGATACCCACAACATAAGACTTGTATCTTAATGTGGGGTCAGAACTATGTATGTGACTGTTGGGTGTATTTATTTATTTATTTGTACACCCACATTTCGCCAATTGGACTTTAAGTTCCACGTAACAGGCCTATTGACATTTTTCAGTAACATTTCCAGACTCCGTGTTGCAATTGAGAATTTCTTCATGGAAAAGCCAATATCACTTAGCCCGACTTGTGCCATTAAAACAAACACAGTGCAATTAAGAAATATATAATATCGGTGTAAGAATATATGCACGGAGTGTAGAATTGCCCATTATGTGGGACGAAAACAGAATCGGCGAAAAGAAATGCACCTCCGCCTAGCGTTTGGGGGAATACAGTCTTGAATAAAATATCGTCTGTTAATAATAATAATAAATAAAGCCAACAATGAAATTAAGTATGTCGTTCTGTCCGTACACTAAAATACAAGCCTTATGTCGTGGGTACCAAAAACAACGAGAGACTTTTCAGTCTCACAAACACCCAGACCCGAAACAAATATTTGTGGATCACACAAACATTTGTCTCTGCGGGGATCGAACCCGCGGCCTCTCGTTTCGCGAGCTGGTGTCTAGCCAACAACGCCACGGGGCTGACGGGGCTGTTGCGGTCATATTTTCGTAAATATATAAAAAAATAGAACTATTTGTTATCATAGCGTCTACCAGAAAAATATCCGCCCATTTGCGTCAGTTTGGTTATAAAATATATGAATTTCTCACGCTACATTAAGTCTAAGCCGTGCTTAATACAGTCTTTGTTCGCTCCTTCCGAGCGGTTGCCTGCGATACGATAATCTATATCTTTAAAAGGAGGTTATGGCGCTAGTTTATAGTACATCGCGCGGCTTATGCGCGGGAAATGTGATGTGGTGGAAATATCGACATAAACGAGAGGCAATGGATTATGTACATACATACATAAATACGCCTGTATTCCCCGAAGGGGTAGGCAGAAGTGCAGTTCTGCACTCACATTTCGCCAGGTATGTATCAGTGCCACGTAATAGGGGGCAATCCTATTGCCGTTTTCTTGGATTATATAACCGAAGCAAAACAAATGTTTGCCCAAGGTCATCATCATCAGCCCAAATACGTCCCACTGCTGAGCACGGGCTTCCTCTACAACTGAGAGGGGTTACGCCTAAGTCCACCACACTGGCCTAGTGCGGGTTGGCGGACTAAATACCTAAGAAATTCCTAAGAACTTTTCGGAGTGTAGATGTCCTCACTATTTATTTATTTATGCTTCATATACATAAAAGTATAAAGGCGGACTTAATGCCTAAGGCATTATCTGCCAGTCAACCTTAGGGTGGTGCAGAGAAACACGAAAGGAAAAAACACGAAACACGAAAACACTATGTTTTCCTTCACCGTTTTAAGTAAGTGATAATTCATTGAGAATACGCACATAACTCTGAAAAGTCAGATGTGTGTGCCTGGGGTTTGAACCCACGACGGCCAAGATTCTCGACCACGCGCCTAAACCTCGAGGCCATCACTGCTTTCATACATACATTACCACACGCCTGTAATCTTCGAATGTTTAGGCAGAGGTGCATTAGTGCATTCACATTTTTGCAGGTATGTACGAGTATCAGTCCCTCGTAATAGGGAGCGAGCCTATTGCCGTTTTTAGGAACATTTCTAGACTCTGTGCTGCTGAGAATTTACTAATGGAAAAACCCAATAACACTTTCAGACCACGAGGCAGTCTTCTATGTTCTTTGTATTCTGCATTGATGCAGGTTTTGTAACAATAATTTGCTATCCCGAGAAACCGAGCTATATGAAGGGAACACAAATAGTTTCCTCATGTAAAATGCTCCGCGAATTTGCTACGAAATTAGAGATAAGCGGTAGTGAGACGGCGCTTTTCATGACATCACAGAGTGTTTACGTCATAGAGATTACATTTATAAGTATACACATACTACGACTACACATATAAAAAGTGTATATATATTTTTAATTTATTATTCATCATCAGCCCATATACGTCCCACTGCTGGGCACGGGCCTCCTCTACAACTGAGAGGGTTTAGGCCTTAGTCCACCACGCTGGCCTAGTGCGGGTTGGCGGACTACACACCTAAGAAATTCCTAAGAACTTTTAGGTGTGCAGGTTTTATCACGATGTTTTCCTTCACCGTTAAAGCAAGTGATAACTCATTGTGAATACACACATAACTTCTAAAAGTCAGAGGTGTGTGCCTGGGGTTTGAACCTGCGACCGCCGAAATTCTCGACCGCGCACCTTAACCTCGAGGCCATCACTGCTTTTTAATTAAAAAATTATTATTAAAAAGTGACATTTCGTGTTGCTGAGAAAGTTTCTTTGTCGTTTCATCTCCACAGCGATAACACGTTTCGAAGCGGCACTAGTTTAAAATTGACGATTCAAAAGAACTTGTTAAAGTCTATTTGAACAAAGATAATTTTGACTTTGACTATAGTGAAACTAGCGTCTGCCCCCTATTGTCTGTTAGATTTTACGTTTATGTGCCGAGAGAAATGACTTTTTTTTTATTAATTTTTTGATATTGAGTGGACATGCCTTGTTGCTTTTGATAATTTTAATATATCCAAATATTTGTGAAATGAACAATATCCTGATTTAATCCATGAAGTACTTACGTTAATTTATTTATCGCGGCTTAAATTCACGATTTATACAAATTTTATACAAATCAACCGTCAATGTTGAAATATTAATTTTTTCTAGAATTCCTCTCCAAATGCTTGAATAAAATTCATCAAAATTAGTTCACGAACTTATGCTTGCAAGCGTAAGAAACAGACCAATAGAGTAACTTAAATTATTTCCAGCCTATGGCCGTCCACTGGTGAAAGAAGGCCTCCCCAAGTAGGCGCCAACTATCCATCTACTACCCGCCACCTTTCTCAAGTCTTCGCACCATCGTGCTGCAGGACGTCCTACACTAGGTCTACCTAAGCACGGTCTCCACTCCAACACTTGTCTGCTCCAAAGACTGATCACTTAAATATTTGAACGTTAATTTAACCTTGATGTCTCTGATATTGTCTACTCTGTGCCCGTCTCAACATTTGTGAGGTTCAACATAGTTTCGAAGCAATTTGCTTAAGAAAATTCTCTGTGATGATATAATATTATCTTTGTATCTTATAACAATTATTATTACAATGGTTGTTTTATCCCCTACGTATTAGATTTTATCAGCAACTTTGTGATCGCGGATATCAGGATACATACATAAACTCACGCCTGTATTCCCCGAAGGGGTAGGCAGAGGTGTATTTCTGCGCCCACATTTCACAAGGTATGTATCAGTTCCAGTAACAAGGGTCGAGTCTTTTGCCGTTTATCGCCACATTTTCAGACTCCGTGCTGCTACTGAGAATTTTCCTAAAGGAAAAACTTTTTTATAAAAGGCAATTGTTACTGCATGACTGATGTATCGACAGACATATTGACCAGTGTATTTTACGCCATTGCATAGAAAGTATTACCATATGATTCCGTTACATACCATTGAGTCTTACGTAATAAGGGCGAGCCTAATACCGTTTTTCGGAAACTTTCCCAGACTCTGTTTTGCGGTTCTTCAGTTGAGAGACCCTTTTCATATATAACTTGTATAAAATAAATCTGGAACTGTGCTGCTACCGCAAATGTAATGAAATATCCAATAAAACTTGCTCGACCACACCAACCAACCTTGACGAACCAAACTCAGGATCTCTAGATCGCGCGGCACACCCTTATACCGCGAGACCAAGAGGTAATCTAACAATAAAAAATAAATAATGGGATGAAGTGATATACTATTTGAAGCGCACAAAATCAGCGAGCGCATACATTTTAACAATTTCCATGTAAAATGTACGGCGTATAAGATAACCGCCGTTTAGTGGTAATGTATGACACATGCTTAAGCCCCTTACGAAACGTTGTCTCGAGAGACGCTAGCTCCGACCAAGATAGCTTAGGGACGGGAAAAAGTATCGATTCTAAATACGATTTTTAGTTTCGATTCGTACTTCAAACAATCGATTCGCAATTTTTAAAACCGTTTTTTTTTATCTCAAACTGTGCCTTACAAGTGTAATTTTTTTCAGACATCTGAATTGGATCATTGGGTATGAGACGTAAAAAAAAAAGTAGCTTAGGAGTTCAAATGATGGATTCCCCTTCCGACCGGACGCACCTGCTGTTAATGGAGCTAAATTTAATAACGTTATGTTTTATTAAGTTTCTTGCAACTTTAGGATGAGGTTTTTTAATTATTTCTAAAACTACTGGCTTTACTAACTGATTATATTTATTCAATAAAGTAATCATCTATTGACTGAGAAATTTAATCTTTACTCGAGAAATATTTCAGATATAAGATAACCTAGTTAATATATATCTTCTGTTATAGTCCAATGTAAGAAAGTTAAGGTCTCCAAAGACTATTGTTTCATGCAAAAACATAAATTGCGATACCTACATACATTTTAAAAATAGTCTTGTTAAATGTCTGATTTTGGTTTTAAAATCGATTGCATGACATGTCGATTCTTATTTTAATCGAGCATTGCATGTCCTCACTTAGCCAGCGTAGGGTTGCTTACTCTAGGCTGGATTTATTGTGCTATTCATTTTATTATAAGCTGTTAATGCTGCCATGTTATCGTATGCTTTGTCATTTTTATCCCCTGTTTTTTAATAATATAAAAGTGGTTTGTTCTTGTATTCTAGTTAAAGAAATGACTACTTATTATACTTGTCTTACACAAAATATAGTGCAAGTGGCCTTTTTCTCCTTCTGAGAATAAATTAATGGATAAACTTAAAAAAATTGCTCGACCCGAGAAAGGAACTTATCAATCTCATACCCCATTTTAAGTCACGGGTCTAAAAATACAGATCTTAAAATTGCCTCACTGGTTAATTGTAGCCCATTTCAAATTATAAGTATAATATTATAAGCTTGCATATTAAATTATTTTACACAAGAATTTACAAAGACCATTGATTTACGATTTATTATTACTTAAATTTTTGGGTTATCGTCAAGTCAAAAATGACAACTTTTTAGGAGAGCGAAATCACTGTGCCTTTTTATATATCGCGATCATATTACATATACATATTTTTATAACGAAATATATGTACTATGATATCGATATATAAAAAGGAACAGCGTTTTTGCTGTCCTGAAAAGTTGTTTTTTACTTCCGCGGTGTTAGAACTTAAGCGACGTTATGCTAACAAACATCTAGAAGTAATCATCAGATTGCTTTTGAAAACGACTGAACTTATTTCAATAACTTTTTCACAACTTTAAAACCAAATGTTATGTAATAAACAGCAACTTAGGTGATTCCGCTTTTTTTTGGTGATCTGGAGGGGAAGTCTGAATATGGCTCTACTTCCCGCCAGCCCTGGAGGAGGGGGGCAGGAAGCGTATGTTGGGGAGTTGAAACGCCCTAACCAAATTCGCGAAGACCAGCTGGTATCCTACAAAAACACCATTCCCAAATTCACAACTAGATAATATAGACGGTATAAATAGAAATGAAATCACCGACACACGGAAATTCGATATATGCAGGCGTTGTGCCGATAATTACACATATTGTTCTCTCAATACTTGGCGCGTGAATTTTAGTTTGAAACGTGTATCTGGGTCATGTCCTGTCCAGCCAATTTGTATTGACGCTGCCGCTAGCCGCGTGGTTGCAAACGCTATTACAATTCAGTTCACGTGGTGTCGCAGTTCAAGTATGTTTATTTTTTCATCATCAGCCAATATACGTCCCACTGCTGGGCATGGGCCTCCTCTACGATTGAGAGGGTTAAGGCCTTAGACCACTATGCTGGCCTAGTGTGAGTTGGCGGACTACACACCTAAAAATTCCTAAGAACTTTTCGTGTGCATGTTTCATCACAATGTTTTCCTTCACCGTTAAAGTAAGTGATAATTCATTGTGAATACACACATAACTTCGAAAAGTCAGAGATGTGTGCCAACCACGAGGCCATCACTACTTTCACTATAGTTTATTTTTTACTTGTCTTATTTTTTTTTTGCCCTATCCCACCACACACCCGCCACTGTAACTCCTGTGTTCCAGGATCAACATCGGCACGCACAGTATCGACGACAAGCATAGAAGCTCAGCGAATCTAAGGGAACATAATTTGTCATAATCTCGCAACGAAGTTAATCAGAAAGACAATATAAAGGAGGAGTTGGAAAACAAAGAGTTTTCCACTTCCCTCCACAGCAAAGCGGGTGACAAAACATTGAACTATGTGGTTTCACCCTCACATAAAATGCTACTCAACTATGTGCCGTGCGATCTCCTGGATTCAATTCCCTGGTTAGACATAGTGTTATTTTATTTTCCATTAGGAAATTCTCAGTAGTAACAGGGAGTCTGGAAATATGCCTGGAAAAAACATTAAACATGGCGTCCAAGCGAAGTTAGACTGTAAGTCTTATATTTACAATACGCAAAATGTTCTCGGCTTTGTAAATATCATTAATTAAACCAGAAGACAGGAATATGTAAATTGTCATTACCATATTTCTTGTTTTGAAATATTTGGCATAATATTAAACAGATCTTTGAATTAACATTTGTGAGCCTTTTAAAACCTGAATACGAGTATAAATTGTGGGCTCAGTTTTTGATCGAAAATTGGGGTCTCATTTCGAATTTCTAGTTTTATATAGTTTTAGTAGGCAGCCCCGTGGCGCAGTTGTTTAGCCACCAATTTGCCGCGGGTTCGATCCCCACACTGAGATAAATGTTTATGTGATCCACAGATATTTGTTTCAGGTCTGGGTGTTTGTGAGACTTAAAAGACTCTCGTAGTTTGTGTTACTCACAACACAAGACTTGTATCTTAGTGTAGGGACAGAACTATGTAGATATGTCACTGTTAGGTGTATTTATTTATTTAATGGTTATGATGAAAATTGTCTCGAGTTTGGGTCTCAGTTCAGAGAGGAAATTCTTAAAACAAGTTATTGTCTAAGAAGATGCCCAAAAAACGTAAATATATCGGCTCATACAGGCTTATTTCATGTCATAATGATCACACGTATATTTAGTTTATTCTAGAAATAATAAAAATAATAAAAAAGAAATAATAAATGTTTATGTGATCCACAGATATTTGTTTCAGGTCTGGGTGTTTGTGAGACTTGAAAGACTCTCGTTGTTTCTGATACCCACGATATAAGGTTTTTTTCTAGAAATAATAAAAGGTTAAAACGAAGATAAGTGTATTTATGTATGTGTGTATGTATGTATGTATGTTTATGTCTATATATATGGATATCTATTTATACTTTTTTTTACTCTATTTAATTATATTTTACGATCTCTTTTTTATTATATTTTTAATTTCACTTTGTGCACTTACGACTACCTTTCGTTTCTCTTCGTACATCTCCATCGTTAGAGTCTGTATGCGATTGTGCGATAAGACCGCCTTTTGCCCTAATTTATCCATAGTTTTTGTTTTAGTACAATAGAGTTTTAAATAAATAAGGTTATTATCAAAAACCGTACCGTATTTTGAAACTACGCCGCCATACACTCTGGGAAATCTAGTGAAGGGGAGTACAATATTCGGATTATATTCTGACTACCCGATAACTGTGATATGAGATGCGGTTTTGCTATCCAACGTCGGATGTTGAACAGTGAATTTATGTTTTCCCACTGTTTTAATATATCCTACATTTCTGCGTAAAGGGGTTTGACAGGCTTGATAGAATTGAAAGAGGGATTATACTAGTGGCGTTACCTCCATAGAAGCCCAAAAGCGTAACACGTTAATTGTGTTATGTCTAGTTTATAATTATTTATTGTGCAGGTTTCCTAACCATGTTTTCCTTCACCCTTAAAGTATGCGTTAATTCATTCAATATACATGGTTTGAGGTTTGAGTCTGCGTTTTTCACCGAACGTTCATATTCATCATCATCATTCATCATCAGCCCATATACGTCCCACTGCTGGGCACGGGCCTCCTCTACCATTGAGAGGGTTTAGGCCTTAGTCCACCACGCTGGCCTAGTGCGGGTTGGCGGACTACACACCTAAGAAATTCCTAAGAACTTTTTTAGGTGTGCAGGTTTCATCACGATGTTTTCCTTCACCGTTAAAGTACGTGATAATTCGTTGTGAAGACACACATAACTTGGAAAAGTCAGAGGTGTGTGCCTGGGGTTTGAACCCGCGACCGTCGAGATTCTCGACCGCGTGCCCAAACCTCGAGGCCATCACGACTTCATATTAATATTTAATATTTTTGAAAACTATGAAAAAATTTAATTAGATGAAGGAAACGTAAAATGCCATTACAGAGACTCTCGATCCCAAATAATGTATATATACATTCATCACCATCTAATTTACTAAAAACTTAAATAAAATAGGTTAAACTTTGTTAAGGATTTCAATGTCTTTTAGTTTATGTAAGAAGCAAAAGAGATGTGTCGGGATCGTAGTTTAGCACTTAATAGTCTCTGCCTACTCCCATTCAACTCGGGCTTGAGTGCGTGTGTATGTAAGAAATCTACATACATACATAAACTCACGCCTGTATTCCCCGAAGGGGTAGGCAGAGGTGCATTTCTGCACCCACATTTCACCAGGTATGTATCAGTCCCACGTAATAGGGGGCGAGCCTATTGCCGTTTTTCGGGCACAATTCTAGACTCCGTGCTGCTACTGAGAATTTCCTAATGGAAAAACCCAATAACACTTTGCCCGACCCGGGAATCGAACCCAGGACCTCTAGATCGCTCGGCACATAATTGTACCGCGAGACCACGAGGCAGTAAGAAATCTATCATTTATTTTGACCCGTCGAGGCGATTTATACTTTAAAAGGGACCAGTGGTGGCAATAGT
This sequence comes from Hemaris fuciformis, assembly GCA_907164795.1. Lineage (NCBI taxonomy): Eukaryota > Metazoa > Arthropoda > Insecta > Lepidoptera > Sphingidae > Hemaris > Hemaris fuciformis. The sequence continues at coordinate 8,476,413 of OU015454.1, forward strand.
GGAACAGATTCATCATCATCAGCCCATATACGTCCCATTGCTGGGCACGGGCCTCCTCTACAACTGAGAGGGTTTAGGCCTTACTCCACCACGCTGGCCTAGTGCGGGTTGACAGAACAGATTAACTGAATGCAAAAGTGGAATAGTATAATTATGATAGATATTTATATAGAAATTATTTCTATTTAAAACGGTAAAACAGCTAATTAGTTATACCTAAACATAATTATGCATTCCGGCTTATTCGTATCATGTGGTTTAATTAAGCAGAAATACGCATATGTAACAGCGCCATCTACATCCCTAGGTAACAAACAAGTTTCCATAAAATCAATACAGATGGCGTTGTACAAGTAATAACAGGTAGACAAAGTAGTGTTTGTTGGTGTTCCCCTGAGAAATCACGCAGCGAGCTGTGTCCATTGTGTACACTATATTGTCTTGAATATGTAAGGGGAATAAAGGATGTACGGCGTGTTAATCGCAGGAAGTTACAACGGATAATTAACCGAGTTAATATTTGCGAGGGAAATTATTTAAGTATTGTTTTGGGTATAATTAATCCTGGTTCGGTTATAGCTAATTGAAAGTACCTTTTGAGTATAACCGAAGGTATCCGTCGACATCTCTTGCGTAAGTTCGGTTACGTTCTAAGTCCTTTGTAATAAAGATCAAAAAGTTTTTTTTTTTATTATTGGCACAACAAAGGGACAAAACCGTAAGGTCGATACTTTCCAAATAGAGGACCAATCAGCGAGGTATTCCATCTCTTCACTCGATGCCCTTATGCTTCTCCACTCTACGCTCAAAAAACCCAAGGCAATTGAAAAGACGGAAAATATCCATAGCTTCTTTTACCGAGAATCAAAAAAGGAGTTTTGCTCATACACGTCATACTGACATACGCCTGTATTCCCAGAAGGGGTAGGCAGAGGTGCATTTCTGCACCCACATTTCGGCAAGTATGTATCAGTCCCACATACAAGGCGGGCTTATTGCCGCTTTTCGGGCACAATTCCAGACTCCGTGCTGCTACTGAGAATTTCCGAATGGATAAACCCAAAAACACTTAGCCCGACCCGAAAATCGAACCCAGGACCTCTAGATCGCACGGCATATACTTGTGCTGCGAGACCACGAGGCAATCATACTTATATTAAATATTCGTTGTACATTTATACAGCGAGCTCAAACACAGCGTTATTAGTTCACAGTACAAACAATTGAGAGTTCTAACTTGGGTTATAACTCGGCGAGCGCAGTAAATCAACTCAAAGTTTCTGTGTTACGGCTAAGTAAATGTTATTGAATGCGGACACCGGAGACACAAGTTGTGTGTTTCTACGGTTTATTAAGCATAGCCGAAGGGATAAATTGTTTAAGCTTCTAACTGTCTGTTTAGATTTTAAAAATAAAAAATAAGGAAAATTTACATTTTTAAAAAGCTCTTTGGTTCCGAGGTATAAATGCCATGGGTTGCTAAGGTACCAAGATAGATTCTCTTGTGGAAATAAATACATTTGGAATTTTTCCGGATTTTTCCATTAGGAATTTTTCAGTACCAGGAGTCGGAATAATGTCCGAAAAACGCTACCACGGAACATTTAAGATACAAAACTTATCATATTGAGACATAAAAGAGGGTTCTTTTTTCAAAATAATTCAGTTTGTACTTTCTTTGAAATAATGTATGGTGTTGACTAATAGACATGACATTTTAAGCCTCACTGCATTATAATCAACCAATGTGCGCGTATTAAAAAAGAAAAAAAACCTGGTCGTATAGTCGTATTATCCACTATTAATTAATATTTATTCTAGGAAACTTGGACTCGCGTATTATATATTAACCGTTATTATTCCTCTGACACAATAACAAGGCATGTTCAACTTTTCTCATGTTGTTACTTCATTATAAAGAAAACAAAACGCGAACAAGCGTAACGCTATCTACTCGTTGTGAGGGAAATTATTAAGTTTCAGCTTTGTTTGCCAATAAATTAACAAGTTTCCACGAAGACGAGCCAAGTTTTTGAATAACATTAATTTTAACGAAGCCCACAGAATGTTCTATATTAATGACGCGTACTATATACATATACATTTGTTATTATAAACTTTATGGATGTTTTGGTTAATATTATGATCGCGTAGACAGCCAGTACGGAACAGTATAAAACGTCACTTGCACAGTACATATAACAGCCCTCGTAAAGACTCGGTGACAGCATAGAGCGCTCGTCTACTGCACTACATAACAGCACTCGGCTATACGCCGCGTCGGTGACAGCATAGAGCGCTCGTCTACTGCACTACATAACAGCTCTCGGCTATACGCCGCGTCGGTGACAGCATAGAGCGCTCGTCTACTGCACTACATAACAACACTCGGCCATACGCCGCGTCGGTGACAGCATAGAGCGCTCGTTTACTGCACTACATAACATCACTCGGCCATACGCCGCGTCGGTGACAGCATAGAGCGCTCGTCTACTGCACTACATAACAGCACTTGGCTACACGCCGCGTCGGTGGCAGCATAGAGCGCTCGTCTACTACACTACATAACAGCACTTGGCTATACGCCGTATCGGTGACAGCATAGAGCGCTCGTCTATTGCTTATCAGTATAAATCGTCTATAATATTATTTATGGTTATTTATTTTTTATGATTACACTTTTTTCTCATTAATATTGTAACAAAGTCAAAGTCAAAGTCAAATTATCTTTATTCAAATAGACTTCTACAAGTTCTTTTGAATCGTCAATTTTACACTTTTTAATATTTTTTAAACTATTGCCATACACTATTAACATACACATAAATTGCGTTATTACGTTTTAATACAGAACTTTGTGTGCTTACCACGTGTCCTTATTTCGGCGACGTCTAGTTCTAATCATAATAAAACCCGAGATCGGGCTACATATTATGCATATAAAATAGCAGCGTGTGGAGTGATCAGTATGGCTGAAATTATACCTTTTACGAAATCGGTAGAAAGATCAGACTAGTGTCAAGTTCTATGATGATGATACTAGCTATAGGAGATATGCCTTGCTTTACTCGAGACATCAGATTTAGCCGCTCGGGAGTAAGAGTATGGGTGTGATTTCGGGTCGAAAGATGGTGTTGGGTTCTTCCATTAAGTCTTTACCACAGAGTCTGTAATGTTCCCGAAAAACAGCAACAGGCTTGCTCTCCATGTGGGATTTAAAATACACCTACCCTTTGAAGCATAGAGAGAGGCGTGATGGTAAGGTCGATGAAACATTTACCTGGAATTGAGGATCAAACCTGGAGCCTTTATTTTGATAGTATTTGATCAAATTCACTTCGTATGCTGTTTGCTCAAATTGGTAACGTAGTCAACTTCCAATTAAATTAAATTAAAAATAATTAATTCCTTCTAATTAAATCCTCCTGACATTCTAAAGAAGCTCTTTAGTATGTCTGTAATCTGTATCTATGTTATATATTTTTATAAGTATCACTATGGTATATTATCTAAATGTACTATATACAAGCAATATATATACAAGCAGTGATGGCCTCGAGGTTTAGGCGCGCGGTCGAGAATTTCGGCGGTCGCAGGTTCAAACCCCAGGCACACACCTCTGACTTTTCGAAGTTATGTGTGTATTCACAATGAATTATCACTTGCTTTAACGGTGAAGGAAAACATCGTGATAAAACCTGCACACCTAAAAGTTCTTAGGAATTTCTTAAATGTGTAGTCCGCCAACCCGCACTAGGCCAGCGTGGTGGACTAAGGCCTAAACCTTCTCAGTTGTAGAGGAGGCCCGTTCTCAGCAGTGGGATATATTTGGGCTGATGACGATGACTATATGTATATATGTTTATGTAATGGTTCTTATTTTTTACGTATACGTATATATATTTATTTTTGTTGTTGTTTTTTTAATCTTGGTATCACATACATACATATATGCAGCCACCTATTTGTTTTTCTCTGCATCACCCTAAGGTTGATTGGTAGATAATGCCATTAGCACTAAGTCCGCCTTTATACTTTGTAAATAAAGCATAAATAAATAAATTAATCATTATGCTTTCATAAATTAGTTTTCGTAGTATTCCAAGCAGCATCAGTAAGTCTTACTGTGATGCAAATAACTTGTTTGCAACAATTAAGTTACAGTCAAGTCGCAACACTTAGTAGACAGTTACAACTTCATTTCAAGTCTAAGCGAGTCGGTTGAGTTGCTAACTTTCCTTCATTCATGCTGTGATTTTATATTGTGAGACGGTTTTAACTTGACAAGTAGTTGAATTATGGGAGGCAATAAAATAAAATGGCATGCGCAGATTTTTTTTATATAATTTTATTTCCGCTGCGCAATGTAGAGAGTCCTGCATTGATTCTCCGATCAGGCCAATTGTTTTATAGTAGGTATACTAGCTGTGCTCGCGACTTCGTCCGCGCGGAAAATTTATTTTTAATTATTTTTAATTTTTAATAAGAAAATTTATGAACTATAAGTAGCCTAAGTTACTACTTATTACATCAGCTATCTGCCAGTGAAAGTCCCGTTAAAATTGGTCCACCCGTTTCAGAGATTAGCCGGAATAGACAGACAGACAGACAAAAATTGTAAAAAACATTATTTAGGTATACTAAGGCCTAAACCCTCTCAGTTGTAGAGGAGGCTCGTGCCCAGCAGTGGGACGTATTGGGCTGATGATGATGAACCACCCAGACCTGGAATAAATATTTTTGGATGACACAATCATTTGGCTTGATGCGGGGATCGAACCTGCGGCAATTCGTTTCGCAAGCTGGCTAACCAAGCGCCACGGGGCTGTCACAATATTATCCCATAACCTTGCACGACAAAGGTACGAATTTTCTCTTTGGTTCTAACAAATAGTAGACTCGCAGTTACGTGTCCAATTATTCATAAACAAATTATTTGAAACTATGCCATCCATTCCGGGCCGGTGTGTGTTGAATAATTAAAAGCATCTGAGAGTGGCGCCGCGGTTTGCTGAACTCAATTTGGTGTGACGTATGTCCCAATTACTGTACATCTCATTTAATTGTGCATGTATGCATTTTCGAACGTCGTTCTAGTTTTATACAGCTTTGTTGGATTGCATAAGTTCCAAAATATGCCGCGTGTAGAGAGGTTTCGGGATCATTTCGCGGAAAAGTGGTATTGGATATTGCTGTTTGGTAATTTTCAGTAGCACGTTGGCTGGAAAATTTGTCTAAAAACTGCAATAGGCTTATATTGACAGCCCCCTGGCGCAGTTGGCTAGACAACCAGCTTGCGAAACGAGACGCCGCGGATTCGATCCCCGCACCGAGACAAATGTTTGTGTCATCCACAAATATTTGTTTCGGGTCTGGGTGTTTGTGAGAGCGAAAAGTTTCTTATAGTATCTGATACCCACGGCACAAGACTCGTATCTTAATGTGGGGTCAGAACTATGGGGTCGATGTATGTGACTGTTGATTGTATTTATTTATTTATTATTGCATAACGAGAGCGTTTTACAAGCGTGGTTTTATCTATGTTCAATGTTTTGTTCCTGTATTTTTTGATACTGGAAAGTGATTATGTGTGCAAATTAGACCAGAGTATCGTTTCGTTAGAGGCAATGATTATAGTATTAAATAGTCGACATAATTTTGTCCCAAACAGCTTCATAAATCCCAAAACTCGACACACTTAGGCTAACAATCACTGAACAGTTGAATAAGAAAAGGAAAGGAAAGGCAAGAAATGAAATGTCAGCATGCCGAGCGTGCCGAACCTACGAAAAGACAATTCATATCACACATATCACAATTAGAGTTTGCAATTCCGCGTTCCCGCATTCCCGCATTTTTTTGACTCGGCAAGGTAATTCAGCTTTTACTGAAGGCCTATTAGCTCCATCACAACAGCACGGGCGCGTCCGTCAGATCGAGCGAAGTAAAGGATTAAAATTGGTTTATTTGTTTGTTTAGGTAAGATAAGTCCATATTAACACGCAGGAGACCCTATTGATTGCAAACCCCCTACCTAACCTCATAAGAACTACATATGAAAAAGTACTTTTTCTATTAGATATTGTATGAATGTTTCTATTATTATTATTTTTTAATATAGTGTAACTAAACTACAGGTTATAAAGCATTATTATATGCATATTTTTGCATTTTTAAATTTTACTGCGGAAAAAAATTACTGCGGGATTGCAAACCCTAGTGCCGAACCTACGAAAAAACAATTCAATCACACATATCACAATCATAAGTAATTCGGGTAGCGAGTAATATCAAGACTTTTATAAATGTGTTACAAACAATAGCAGTCCTTCATTTTTTGTTGGAAATGTTAATATTGGTCGTGTAATCGTATTAGAATGAACAGGTGACAGAAAAGCGGCGACACTCGTCCCCATACAAAATACTGTCTATTTCCCTTCTAATCTTATTCAGCTGTTCTGTAATAACTACGATGTTTTTTTAAATACCTTTTTATATGATTGTAAGATCGCATACTAATTTAAGTACCTCGAAAAACCCAGACGCACTCTTGCTGAATCCAAATCTCATCCAATTGCTTGGGTCATTTATTAAGTTCTTCGTCCTGTATTCAATGATGTCTATAAGCGGCAAAACCAACATCCCTAACTAACTTTACTTAAGTGCTTCAGTCAACTCCATAAATCTATAAATCTATTACGATAAATTTCCATAACAGGGGAATAAAAAATGCAGATATTCCCGGTTATTCCCTGCCTAGATCGATTCAAAGGGTCTGGTGCTTTGATCTGTGACGTCATTAGCGACACCCAACGCGCTCTCCAATTAACCTGTCTCCCGTCAATATGTACTGAATACAAAGAGTCAAGTGTCTCGATACGATTTCAATATTTCCATATTGTTCAGTTATTTTGTTTAAGTCGTGATGGCCTCGAGGTTTGGGCACGCGGTCGAGAATCTCGACGGCCGCGGGTTCAAACCACAGGCACACACCTCTGACTTTTCGAAGTTATGTGTGTATTCACAATTAATTATCACGTACTTTAACGGTGAAGGAAAATATCGTATGAAACCTACATTCCATATGCTTATTTTTGATGACATCGGGGAATGGGGGGTCTGGATAGTGATTACGTAAGCAATATTCATATTTCTTTTTCGGCTTTTCTACAAAATTTTATTCCGATTTCTTGAATAAAAAAGAAACGGACAGATTATAAAATATGTATACTAATGCTTACGTGAAGCAGTGATGGTCTCGAGCAGTGTTGGGCAAAAGTTAATTGAACTAACAATTAACAATTAATTAATTGTTAATTGTTGCCACTGCAATTAACAATTAATTAATTGTTCCTTGTCATTTTCACAATAGCAATTGATCAATTGTTAATTGCAGTGGCAGCAATTAACAATTAAATTAATTGCAATTAACTTTTGCCCAACTCTGGTCTCGAGGTTTAGGCGCGCGGTCACAATGAATTATCACTTGCTTTAACGGTGAAGGAAAACATCGCGATAAAACCTGCACACCTAAAAAGTTCTTAGGAATTTCTTAGGTGTGTAGTCCGCCAACCCGCACTAGGCCAGCGTGGTGGACTAAGGCCTAAAACCCTCTTAGTTGTAGATGAGGCCCGTGCTCAGCAGTGGGACGTATTTGGGCTGATGATGATGATGATGAATGCTTACGTAAGCATATGAGGGGGGAGTACGATACTTGCTTACTTTTGCTGACATGTGTTACGGGGGGGGGTTAATAATTATGAAAAATTAGCTTACGTAATCCTTGAACGGCTCCTATGCCCTCTCAATTGTAGAGGAGTAGCATAAACAAATATTAAATGAATTTAAATATCGCAAAAGGCCGTGGATATGTATGAAATAACTGACTCACAACGACATCACATTCTGACGAGGAGTGAATTATAAGCTAGAGCCCGCCCGCTCCAGTTGCGTCGATCATCGGCCGCACTAATTTCGCCATTGAATAGAATACAATTTGCTGCGTCACACACAGACGCTTCATTTCAACTTCGTGTATTGGAGTGGTTGGTTTAATATTTATTTGGTATATTTCCACTGGGGATTTATGGGTTGAATTATGATTAATAATTAATACTATCAGATATCTTCATAGATAGATATGTGATTTGGTTGTGCTATATAAATAAATAAATAGATAGATAGATAACTCTTTATTGATACCTACATACCTACATTTATACAGTAATTTACATAGAACTTACAAATAAAAAAGTGGAACAATAGGCGGTCTTATCGCTGAGAGCGATCTCTTCCAGACAACCTTTGGATGGAATGTGAGAAGGCAAAGTATGTATGAGAAGAGCCGAAGATCGAGCCCAGTGGCGTGCCATAGGAGAGGCCTATGTTCAACAGTGGACGTGAAAAAGGCTGTTGATGATGATGATGAAAGTATGTATAGGGGGTATATTCATATGCAGGTTGTAAACAGATGGTGATCGAAAACTAAGACAGGTGACGGTCATTACAAACACATTTATGCAAAAAATCCTGAAGAAAAAAAAATACACGATATACAATTAAATTTACTTATAGTGATTAGGAAAACAATGATTTTTTTTTCGAGATCCAGCAGCGAACGTGTATCGGCTGATGATGGTGACATTCATTTATGTACATGTGTCATACTGCTGGCCGTTTGGAGGGTTTGGCCATAGTCCTCGTAATAGGTTGCGAGACCTTGGCCGTTTTTCTAAAGATTCCCATACAACATGCTTCATTTTACTTATTAATAACGTATGAATAATTATCTATGCAAATATTATAAAGCTGAAGAGTTTGTTTGTTTGCTTGAACGCGTTAATTATAGGAACTATTGGTCCGATTTGAAAAAATCTTTCAGTGTTTGATAGTCAATTTATCATGGAAGGCGATAAGCTATATATCATTACGCTACGACCAATAGGAGCGAAGCAGCAGTGAAAAAAATATACCTAAAGTTTCGCATACTGAGTTGCGGGTAACGATTAGTTTATAATGAACATACATTCTTATTTTTTCGGAATTGAAGCTGTAACCATAAACAACAAATATCACTAAACCTGCCTACTTTTTTGTATTTCTTTGATGAACTTGTTTGAGGAAATAAAACCCTGATTATTCAAGGGAAATTTTTGACGAATCCCTTTTTATACACTTTTTACAGGCGCAATCAAGTCTGTTCTATTATGTATTACAATGGAGTTTTCTCAACATTTTTTTTTTCTTTTAATAATATAAAAAAACCAGCTGGCGTCAATCTGTTTATTATTTCGCGTGAAACATCGAAAGTTAAGGTTTTTTGAGAAAATTATTTTCAATCTGTCATGTTATTGTTGTCAATAAGTGAAACGTTATTATACTTCTAATTCAAGTAGCAAACTTGTTGATTATGTGTTTTTTAACGATGCTTTTCATCATCGTTTCATAGGTTTAATAGTATACCCAACAGTCACTTTCACTGTTCGACTCCACTGTAAAATACAAGATTTTTTTCACGGCTATCAGAACCTATTATGGAAATTTTCGGTCTTACTAAAACCAAAATTTATTGAACTCCTTGGCCATTATACATCTGGTGGCCAACTAACTGCGTCACTAAGACTGTATATTTTAAAATAATGTTCCCAGGAATTGTTTACATTGTGAATTGAATACTTTCATACGCTTGTATTATGTCTTCCGCAAGACCGTCTTAAGCGTATGAATAAAATTTCGTAGTTCTTTACCAACTTATAGTCCTTAAACAGCTTGCTCTTTTCTTAAAGACCGTCGTGTGTTTTCCTATCTTTTTGCTCGTTACCTCTTTTGCTTTTAAAAAGGTCCATTACATTTTTGAATTTATGACGCGTAAATATTTTTAAAATATTTATTCGAACTTTTCAAACGAATGATTTGATTACCCTTTTATAGAAAAATATAATGAATATTTGAAAAAGGAATTTATTGCTTCATATACTATAATTAATTAGCGGACTTAATTCCTGTCACGTCCTCTGAAAGTCAAATTTACGATGATGCAGAGATAAAAAAAAATCTAATTTCTGTAGACATTAAGAAAATACATGCATAAATAATGTCTACCAATATTAATAATAACCGTTATTTCTAGAAGAATATTTAGTATCTAACGAGCGTGCCTTCATATATTTGTTTCAATTTAACAGCCAGTTTTGGTTCCAGTGTGATTTTGTCCATTCCACTTCATCTATCTCCATTTTCCTACACTTTCTTCCTTGCAGCAATTACTATCTACCCCATACGATCAATATTTCGTTCAAGAATCTAAAAAACATTGTTTACCTAAACCGCTCATTTTGATACGGCTACTCTGGCATACAAAACCGTAATAAGCTCTGCAAAAATGAATAAAATATTCTAGTAAAAGAATAGCCACTTGAACATTCCTTGAAATGTCGCATGGTTGGTATTCAAAGAGATTGCAAGATCGAGATTTCGCATATCAAAACGAATCTGGGGGAGATAGCGCGCCGTCGGCTCGTATCCGATTCCACAAGACAAGCAGATGTCCAATCTACATAATGTCGATGTTGGGATAGGTGCGTTCTCCACAGGAAGATGTTAATATTGGGATCTTGCGATTTTTTTGAAAAGGTGTTATTAGAGTCCCTCTACTACGTCCCCTACATATCGTTTTCGTTTTGTCGCTTGGCGTGCTGGAGGAACGACGGCAACCTTAAGGTAAAGAAAAGGGGTCGTTAGAATTCCACCACTGTACCCCCTGCCTGTCATGGTGCTTTATACAAGCGCCCCTATGATCACTGGAAGCGCTAAAGGGTCCAGGGCGACCCCTAAGATAAAGGCCCGGTGGTCTGAGCAAAGACGACTTTAGAACTGGGGTTCTAAGGTCACGTGGGCCACGGTATCCCGACTCTGCCACACACATCGTAGTCGACCCTTTACTGCGGGAGGAGAAATTTCTGAATATATTTGGTTGCTCTCCTGTCATAATCTCTCCTGTCATAATCTCTCATGTCCTTTGTTCCCCCAGTGAGATCTTATCTGATTATTAAAATAATTTGCTCGGACTATCCAGTTGATCCCGAGGCATAAATTGGATTTAAAAGACGCCCAACCGTTAAAGATTGGGTACCAAGTGACAGATAAAAAACGGTTCATCTATTTTACACAAATACGTGGTTTTGAGTATGGATATGAAAGTCCGTGCTAATCGGCACATCTTACTACTAAATAAGGCTAACCTGATAGATTAAACCTCATACATGTTACATCGATCGGTGGCCAAGCAAATTTTTTAAAACGTAGCATCGCCAGAGATCAATGGATGGCGAACCCAATTTATATAGACTCAATTCTCGTAATCCTGATAATGGATGAAGATTCCGTGGAGCGTCTCGAGAAATTGTTACAGATTTGTGTTCAATTATCTATAGATTTCCTTTATTCAAATGTGGCTGGAAGAATTTGCATAACGAGACTATTTTATTCCCAAGAATGGAGTAATGATCAATTATTTTTTTATTATCCTTCTTTTGATATCTTTCATGACTGGTTTGAGGAAAACCGGAGTTTGGCAGCTTGTGATCGGTCTTTATTTGTTTTATAATTCGGAGTGACGTGAAAACGGTATGACGTGCAAACAATCTCGCTTCTCCACGGGAGATGTACCTCCATTAAAATGAGCCAAATCAGTAACTTATTATATGAATTGAAATTAAGTCCATTTTATTCATTTTTTTAAATTGTATATCTGCAACTTGGCGATCTGTGTTGACACAATAAGCCAACCAGTTGTTAGTTATTCATTAAATGACAGTAGTTAAATCTTTGAATTGTATTAAAAAAAAAGATCACTACGACATATTAAAGATATCGTCTAAGTAAACCGACAAAAGGCACCTGATTACCAAAATAGGTATCATCAGAATACAGAATTGATAAACAAGAAACGACAGTTATTCTTTATCAGTCGACAATTTATACAAACAGCCAAGCCTGTATCTACCAAGGGTTGGCAGAAGATCACTTCTGCACCCATTTTTCATCAGGTGTGTTTTAAAAAATTATAAGCGTTTACCAGGCTTTTGCGACTTTATAAGGTGCTGAAAATTTCCTAAAAGAAAAACCCAGTAACGTTGGCTGACCTGGTAATCAAATCTGAAACCTTTTGAGACAATCAAGTACAGTTGGCTAGACACCAGGTTGCATAACGAGATGCTGTGGGTTCGATGCCCGCACAGAAACCAATGTTTGTGTGATCCACAAATATTTGTTTCGGGTCTGAGTGCTTGTGAGACCAAAAAGTCTCTCGTAGTTTCTGATACACACCACACAAGATTCATATCTTAGTGTGGGGTCAGAACAGTGGCGTGCCTAGGGTCTCTAGCTAGGGCAAGCCCAATTTTTTATTACGGTTTTTATAGTGTATTTTTTTGGTCCTGAAAGTCAGAGAACTAATAAATAATATACCTACCGCAAATTATTTACATTCAAGATTTTCACATATTGATGTAGGTATATTATAGTACTGGCCTAACAAAGAAATAATTATTTGTCGCTAGTGATAGTTAGTACCAAAAACCATAAAACGGCGGCGAAAATTATTAGAACAATAATATTATGTCCAAATTGTGCACAAACGTCGTGTCTCTCTAAATTTGAATGCGAGATGTTATAATATAGACACGGAATATATCATATTGAATTTTGTTAGACAAATAACTCGACTCGAATTGGTTTCAAACCACATAATTAAAAAGTAAACAGTCAAATTCTAAAAATTACCTATACTCGTAAGTTAATTTTCATGTCGTGACCTTGAATGCATGTTTTTTTGTTGAACAAAATGATAAATAATATGTATTAATCTTAGAAATAATACGATGATGATCAACGCGAGAGTTTTGAAATTTCGTGACATAATTAACGAGAAATGAATACTTCAATGCGTTGTTTACAATATTTATAAAAAGAAATCAAAGTATGTGGTGTTGTAAATTTGAATGCATTCTACAAGAACCAGATAAATTATTTAAATCATTATACAACAAGAATTCCACACATTTTAAACATTATATAAAATATGCAACACAAACATAATATATAACCTTTTCGTATGGGAACATTCAACTATTCAATTAGTTATGTACTCACTAATCGGATCTATTAAGCGTCCTCATAATTTTTAACAATTAGAGAAATACTCGAGTCTGGCATATTATGTAGGTTTTGGACAAGTTACGAGCCGTTTTTTCACAGTATAATTTAATGAATTTACCTTATCTTCGAAGAGCAGAACATGCACACACTTTAAGTCGCCACGAGGATTAACAATAAACATCACCCATTTTTTATAATCACTGTAGTAATATTCTAAATACCACAACAAATTCTATTTAATTTGGATCTTTCACTCAGTAAACGTAAACAATTAACAACGTGTGACCTTGACAAACTGTGCTTCACTGCACTCCAGGGTTGCCATTAAATAAAATGTCGAATTGCCGTGTTTTGTAGAAAAATTTAGAAATTGCCGTGTTTCATTTTTTTTCAAATTACATTAAATTCTTATCATAAAATCGCCGTGTGTTATGACACGGCAATGAAATTCTGCTGTGTACCGTGTTTTTTCCAACTGACCCCAATTTCCTTATAACACGGCAATTGCCGTGTCACCGTCAATGGCAACCCTGCTGCACTCCCGATTGCACGCACTTCAGAGCGAAAGCGGGATTCTTATGTCCATACTAATCTATACTAATATATAAAGCTGAAGAGTTTGTTTGTTTGTTTGTTTGGTTGGTTGAACGCGCTAATCTCAGGAACCACTGGTCCGATTTGATTAATTCTTTCAGCGTTAGAAAGCCCATTTATCGAGGAAGGCTATAGGCTATATAACATCACGCTACGACCAACAGGAGCGGAGCACCAATAAATAATGTTTCAAAATCGGGGGTATTTTTTTCCTTTTGAGAACTTCCGCTGCGTGCGCTGCGGAAACGGTTAAAGTTTCGCTAAAATAATGTATGACAGAATTGTTCCCCTTTAAAAGTTCTAAAAAAAAGTTTGCGACAGCATATGCCTATCTTTTAAGGTTGGCTCACTATAACCTTTTTTATACTAACCAAATTTGTTCTAAAATAAAGCATTATTTGTGAAGGTGTTTTCATAAAGATGATATTAATCCTTATTCAAATAAATACGTTATTCATCACAAGTATTTAATTTAAAAGAAATTTGCCCTTTACATCATTTAATTTCAATGAGTATCTTAGAAGATATCGCAGTTTTAAAATAACACCGCAGCGAAAAAATGATCAAGCGCGCAATGATGTACAAGGCGCCGGCCGGCCGGTGCGCGGCGGCCAGTGTTACCAACCCTACTGTTTTAACAGTAGATTTGCTGTTTTCATGTTGATGACCCTGTTTTCTGTTTCATTCCTCATTTTTACTGTTTTTCAATGAGCGTTCAACGCTACCTATTAGATTATGCAAGTATTTCTTAATAATCACCACATAATAAAACTTTTGTGCCTACCCACATAGCAGCGCTACCGTGGAAAGATTATTTTCAGCTATAAATGTTATGAAAACCAAATTACGCAACAGAATATCCACTACAACTAAAGGAGTATTATACACAAATCCGAAATAACCGATTGCAACTCATTTGACGCCACACACAGAAAGGCACATAAATATATTTAATATAAATATGTACGAATTTAAGAAGGAAAATGAGATTGAAAATTTAGAATCAATATTATAATAATAACAATGTGAGTAATAAAAGTAGGTGATTGTTTTAATTATAAAAAAAATATATGAAATCTGCCTTTTTTTTCTTAAGCTACTGTTTTCTACTGTTTTTTTCATTAGTAATATGCTGTTTTTTAGTTTCTTGGTGTTGGCAACACTGGCGGCGGCACACGTTTCACGTCTATTTGACCGATTTGAATGATTTTTTGGTATGGACATAAATGGGACTTTGTGGAGTAAAATAGACTACTATTTTCTTTCTGAACCCAACCCTGTAGTCTACGCGGACGGAGTCGCGAGCAAAAGCTAGTTGCTATATAAACGGTATCTTGGTTATATCTATGTTTTAAAATCCAATGGGAATTTCGACGTAGTGCGAAAGAGATAGAACTAGTAAAGTGAAGCCCACGAGATAGAGGGAGATAGATATTATTATTATGTTGAACATTGATGTTTACTCTAAACTATTGACGTTCTGCGCCCGCGTTTCGTTTTTTGAAATTATAATATGAGCACTAATGAGCAGGGATTTGGCGCGCGGCGGCACGGCTGTATGGCGGACGGCGGCGCGGCAAAATTACGTAAATTTCTGTTTTTGGATAAATATTTTGTTGTTTGTATTGAATTATGGAATATCTAGTTTATGTTTCTTATTCGGAATTACGTAAGGCAAGCTTATCCTGACCCAAGCCACATATAAACCCTAACCGTATCTAAATCTGTTAGAAAAATATTATTATCAATTGAGTAATCAGTTTACGATTATATTATCAAATCAACGTGTAATTTTGTCATTCGGTAAACGCTTGGTGATAAGAACGACGTATTGTCAACACTCTCCATTTTTAGGTTGTGAAGATGAGTAACAAAGTGAAAGAGAAGAATACTAAAAGTTCTAAAGAGAAGAAAAAAGATGTCAAAGTCGAAAAGAGCGACAAGGGTTTTAGCGTGAGTATTGTCAATTGTTATTATTGTTCATTGTAAATAAAAGGGGCCTGTTAGAGCCGGCTTACGTCTAGCGACGTACTGCAACCTTTAGTTGGTTGGTTTTCCGTCCAAATTGATGTACCTTACTTGTGTTGATCTTCTGATAATCTTACGCTCGAAATACGAAAGCATAGCACCACATTCCTCAGCAAATCGTTTACTGTACGAAAAGCTAAATCGCTTTCTACTTTTAAAAGGCTTCTCAGAGCTCACTACTCTCATATTTAAATTCCCTTTTTTTTATTATATTTATGTATGTGTATGTATATAGTATGTTTTTATGTATGTATGTATGTGTATGTATATGCAATTTATACATTATTTATATGTATTTTTTAAGTTAGTTATTTATGTTATATTAAGTTAAGTATATTATAGTGTACAAAAAAGTATATTAAATAAAATAAAATAAATAAATACTTACCTTACAGTTGAAGAATAGTTTGCCAGCCAACAGTTTGAAATTTATTGCTATTTAAAAAAAATGACATGTCGTGTTGCTGAGGGAGTTTCTTGCCGTTTCTCCTCCACAGCTATAACACGTTTCGAAGCGGCAATAGTTTAAAAAATATTAAAAAATGTAAAATTTACGATTCAAAAGAACTTGTAGAAGTCTATTTGAATAAAGATAATTTGACTTTGACTTTGACTTTGAACATGATCCCATCTCAATTTTCGGTCACATTTCATAACTCACTATAATATCAATCAATATCATTCTTTGTTTTCCAACTCCTCCTTTATATTGTATTTCTGATTAACTTCGTTGCGGGATTATGACAAATAAGCAGTGACTGATCAAAAGTTCTGACCGCCCTAGGCTAATTATGAGGATGCGCCCCCGCCAGGTGTGTGTGTTATGGTCGGCCTAAAAATTAGTATATTAATTTTGACTTTGTTTACTAGTGAGAAAATTTTAACATAGTTCATACTACCTATAAAAGTTTTCAGATATATCTGCAAGCGAAACTAAAGTTGTCCATCAATCTGCACGACATTCAACCTTAGGATGGCAAACCATTTTTTTAGCCGACCGTACAGGAAGGCAAAGCACTTTACGCATTATAGGGCCAAAATCATGACAAGTGACTGCAGGCTACCAATTAGAAAATCAAATTCTTGCCGTGTTTGGCCGTATGACTTGTATTGGCTTAGTTTCTATAGACAACTTAGTTGCTGCGGCCATTGACCATGAGCGTGGTCATCTAGTGTGTGAAGTTGCTTCGACTTTTAGCGAGCGTTTACGCGTTTTAGCGCAATTTGAGCAAAAACAGTACTTTTCGAACCCCTTAAAATTGATGAAAGACTCATCGAAAAAACATGTTAATTAGGTACTAATTATTTTAGAGAATATTGTTATCTAAATAGTTAGTGAAGCACATTTATGATTTTTGGGTAAATTTTGATAAATAACAAGATAACTGAACGAAGTTTTTCATAAATTCAAATTAAGAGTCATTTTCGAGGCTCAAAATTCGGGTTTATTTATAACATCATCATCAGCCCAAATACGTCCCACTGCTGGGCACGGGCCTCCTCTACAACTGAGAGGGTTTAGGCCTTAGTCCACCACGCTGGCCTAGTGCGGGTTGGCGGACATTTATAACATATTTAATCAAAATAAAATGTTGAATTGGAAATGTCGCCAAGCAAATAGTTAGTGAGAAACATATTAAGAGATTTAGATCCCTTATTCAAGTAATAAAAAATCTAAACTTGAAAACGTACAATTTTTGTTTTGAATAAATTTCACTTGTTTATTTTTTGGATAAATATTTTAAAGAGTATTACGCCGTGCACAGCCCGGTGCAAAATGCAAATCACAGTGATTTAATCACTCCGCCGCAAGGCCTTTCAGAGTGAGGATGTATCGCTCTGCGCACCCTCGATTTTTAGTTTCGTCTATGTTTTCGCGGTTATCTGACTGCCTTCCGAAAAATGATGATGATCAGATTCAATAAACATTATTTCATTTAATTTCATTTCATATAATTAACTACCGACGCTGGCGTTAGTTAGAGTCATATTTACCAAAACTAGTCGACTAGCCGCGCGGAGCGTAAACGCTCTTAAGTTTTTATTTTTAATATTTACACTTCTGTTGTTATCTTTGAAAAAAACGAGAGGCATCATACTAGTTTTCAAACATTTTTGCAACTGATTAATGATTTATTTGAAAATTATAGTAATGAAGTAATTATTTTTAGCTTATACAAAAGACCTTTTTTGTGCTTTAGCGTTTGCAAATCTTTCCACAATTTTTTTCAAATTTAATAGTTTGAAAAAATCACTCGTCTATATACATTAGCGAGAGCGCTGCAAGTTTTTGCTGGCAGAGTGTGGAGCGCAAGTAATTTCTTACTCAGTGCTGAAAAAGACCTTTCACCACTGAAGTTACACTCATTGTTAAAAAAATCTTAATATTATTTCCACACGGAAACATGCATAAAATATTAAAACTGTTTATTAACTGTAACAAACCCTTTGGGGTTCTGGCAGAAATAGAATGCTCGGCCTCGGTTTCGGTGTGAAAGATCGTCTCCCTTCTAACTCAATATGCCCCGTTTTAACTTCATCAAAATGAAATTTTGGTTTTTTTCTTCTTATATCTTTTTTGTATGTGGTCACTTCGCATCTATTGATTGCCTCTGATTCAAAATTTCTCTTTTTCATCACGAAACGTATCGGCTATTCAAACTTAAATATCTGTACATTGATATTAGTGTCGTATCGTAAGACATTATTGTCAAACTGCAACGAAAGCATCTTGGTAAAGTGTATGTGTCGATTATCTTGCTCTTTCAGTAACGTCGTTTAATCCTATGTTCCGAAAACCTTATTTCATTCTTTTTTAGCCTCACTTTTGTCGTAGTTAGGTTTTAGTTTTAACTTTATTTTTATTTTGGTGCTGTTATAATATCAATTTCTTTGCAAAGTATTTTATTAACAAACTAAACCGACTAATAAATTGTCCGTCTCAGGAATTAAGAGCACCTGGAAAGATATTTTTATTCTATCTAATTCTGCAAGCCTAAGCCACGCCACACATAGCCTATATTATTATTATTCTATAATTAGTGGACAATTAAGACGCTTCTAACGATTCCTTATTTGTCTAATTCTGGCCAGTAGTTTAGAAGGTATGAGGGAACAAACAAGCATACCATAGAAATATCACAATTATTGAATAAATACGGAAAAAAACACGAGCAAATGCTAATAATATTTATAAATTTTTTAAATGTACAAATAACGCCCTTTCCAATGATACCAAACACGGCATTTATTTTTTAACACATCACTTTATGACCGCTAGAGAGTGCCATATTAGATTCAATAACACGTCGTATAGCCTATAACTAACGGACGATCAAGACGCTTCTAACGATACCATTTGTCCAGTTAATAATAAGTAGTCGAGGAGCTATGAGGGAACAGATAAACATGCATACATACATACATACATAGCCTGTTAAAATCATAACCCTCCGCCTTTGGCTTTGCCGTAGTCGAATAAAATCAGGGAGTCCCAAGCTTTTTAAGCTAACAGCGCATTTAGTTTTAGTGTTTTGTTGTTGTTTGTCTCGGTCTAGTTGAAATATGTAGGGTAGATGCAAGGCTGCTAGATTAATAGTGCATGCGATGAAATCGTTCCAGCGCGCCCCCCCGATCCTCGCGCCCTAGGCTGCAGCCTAACTTGCCTAAGGGTTAATCAGGCCCTGCAAATAAGGTCCCATTAGATTAGCTGAACTTCATTGCTCGGCGTCTATACTGTGCGTGCCGCTGTTGATACTGGAGCACAGGAGTTACAGTGGCGGGTGTGTGGTGAGATAGGGCCAAAAAAACCTCACTATAAAGAATTTTCTGATTGTAAAAGGACAATAATTGGTTGTCTTATTTAGAAGTCAAACCTAGGATTTCTCGGTGGCACAGCATACGTATGTTCAGGGCCGAAAAGGTAGTAAATTGTAACTATTTTATATAATGTGTCTTCTTAGACTAAGGCCTAACCCGTCTCACTTTTAAAGAAAACAGTTGTCAGAGTGACGTACTCGTACATATTTGGGCTGATAATAGTCTTCGTAAGCGAAGAAGGACATAACATGCGTTTGACAGCCCCGTGGCGCAGTTGGCTAGACTCCAGCTTGCGAAACGAGAGGCCGCGGGTTCGAACCCCGCGCCGGGATAAATGTTTGTGTGATCCACAAATATTTGTTTCGGGTCTGGGTGTTTGTGAGACCGAAAAGTCTCTCGTAGTTTCTTATACCCACGATACAAGACTTGTATCTTAGTGTGGGTTCAGAACTATGTATGTGACTGTTGGGTGTATAATTTTATTATGCAAGCGTAATGCTTACAAGGTTTAATTGTTGCTGGCCTTGGACTAAGGCCTAAACCCTCCCAGTTGTAGACGCGGTCAATGCTCAGCAGTGCGACGTGTATGGGCTGATGATGATGACAGTTTCGAGTACATAAAATGTAAACCATCACGCACTATGAACAAAACAAGTAATTGCTATTAAAATAATTCTAGGCGCTATGTTTCAGATTACAAAATATGTATTATATGCTTTAATAATAGCTAAAGCGGCTGGAACAATATCGACACTATATTATGTCTATACGAGCTTAGTGCATGTCCCAAAATTACCTAGTGTGGACTTAAACACGTGGTGGGGACAGAATGGGACACAAGATGTGGACACTTCAATAAGGCCGTATAGAGTTGTGTTTAGTGATGCTGTAAGTATATTTGTACTATTATATACAGTCATATATGTAGTATGTAATGTAGTCTGCCGACCCGCACTAGGCCAGCGTAGTGGACTAATGTCTAAACCCTCTCAGTTGTAGAGGAGGCCCGTGCCCAGCAGTGGGACGTATATGGGCTGATGATGATGATGATCATGTCATGGCGAAGAGACCTCACTGGCATTAAGTAGTAAGTGCAGAGCGGTCCAAATAAACTCTCGATCAATGAGAAACGAAATGAAATCGAGGATTATTTTATGTTAAAGACTTGTACTCAAACACTACGATTATGTTTATTTCTACTCGCAAGTATTGAAGCTGTGCTTAAAACCAGTGGCGGTACTTCCATAGAAGCCCAAAAGCCCACTTTGCCTTACAAAATTCCGAATAATAATATTTAAGCTTTAAATCTTTATTTAACAAAAGTAGTATGGCATATACTTAAATGAGAATCAGACCCCAGAATAAAAAAATATAAACTAGACATTACAAAATTAAAGTGTAACGCTTTTGGGCTTTATGGAAGTACCGTCACTGCTTCAAACCCCACGTAACAGATAGAGTCTAATGCCTCGGGTATATCCCCAGACTCCGAGCTGCTTCTGAGATTGTTTTAAAGAAAAAACTCAATAATATTTTGCTCAACCAGGCATTAAATCCGAGTTCTTTTAATAAATGGAAACTTAATGATTATTATAAACGCGAAAGTACTATTATTTATTCCAATAAATTGTTAGTATAAATTTTGATATATTTTTCAAAATTATTTTTATTTTGAATCAATGATTTTAAATTACAGATGCAAGCAGAAATCCGACTGCTTTTCGACGACTATCGAAACATTGGCAAAAAAACGAAGAGTTTCGAAGACGCCGCTTGGACCTACGGAGTCAACTCAGAAGCGTTCTCTCAGTTCTTTTCCCATTGGGTGTTCAAGTACAATTTCCAGCAGAGAGAGAAATTTCTGAATAAATTCAATAATTTCATTACAAATATTCAAGGATTGGATATACATTTTATGCACGTGAACCCTAAAGTGGAGAAAAATGTTAAGGTAAGGTCTACTTCTAAGTCTGAAGCCTCAAACGCGGTCCAACAAGCAACAATTCAAGTCAGTGTTTCAATCACTGGTGTGGTATCATCATCATTATCATCAGCCAACGCCAACAGCCCATATACGTCCAACTGCTGAGCACGGGCCTTCTCTACCATTGAGAGGGTTAAGGCACACTTAGTCCACCACGCTGGCCTAGTGCGGGTTGGCGGACTACACACCTAAGAAACTCCTAAGAACTTTTAGGTGTTAGATTTCATCACGATGTTTTCCTTCGCCGTTAAAGTAAGAAAAATGTAAAGGTAAGGTCTAGTTTTAAGTCTGAAGCTTCAAAACAAGATCTAACAAGCTGTCTATTGTGCGTCTTAAAATAATTATTACGCACTCTAAAGCGAAGGAAAACATTGTGAGAAACAGTATGATACATTGACAGTTCCGTGGCGCAGTTGGCTCACCTATAATTGCTTTATAAAATCGTTCATCTTCATCATCATCAGCCCATATACGTCCCACTGCTGGGCACGGGCCTCCTCTACTACTGAGAGGGTTTAGGCCTTAGTCCACCACGCTGGCCTAGTGCGGGTTGGCGGACTACACACCTAAGAACTTTAAGGTATGCATTCATCACGATGTTTTTCTTCACCGTTTAAGAACGTGATAATTCATTGTGAATACACACATAACTTCGAAAAGCCTGATGTGTGTGCCTGGGGTTTGAACCCGCGACTGCCGAGATTGTCGACCGCGTGCCCAAACTTCGAGGCCATCACGACTTTATTGTATGTCGGGTGTATTATTTTAATAAATTAATGCATTTGATATTTTCCAGGTCTACCCTCTTCTACTCCTGCATGGTTGGCCAGGATCTATAAGACAATTTTATGAAGCGATTCCCCTGCTTACTACTCCAAGACCTGGTTATGATTTCGCCTTTGAGGTTATAGTACCAAGTTTACCTGGATTTGCTTTTTCTGAGGTAAGTTA
The DNA here is from genome assembly GCA_907164795.1 of Hemaris fuciformis. NCBI lineage: Eukaryota > Metazoa > Arthropoda > Insecta > Lepidoptera > Sphingidae > Hemaris > Hemaris fuciformis. Next base: position 8,498,947 of record OU015454.1, read on the forward strand.
TTGGCATAGAGAATGCGGCGAGAAAGGACCAGATTGGTATCAGTTTCTCACGGAAAATTAACGTGAAGCTATATAATTTGTATGGTTGTCTGTATGGTATGTATCAGTCCCACGTAATAGGGGGCGAGCCTATTGCCGTTTTTCGGGCACGTTTCCAGACTGCTGCTACTGAGAATTTCCTAATGGAAAAACCCAATAACACTTTGCCCGACCCGGGAATCGAACCCAGGACCTGTAGATCGCACGGCACATACTTGTACCGCGAGACCACGAGTCAGTCTTATAATTTATATTATATAATATTTAATTTTGCATGAATCAATGATGACACTTTTAAGTATGCCTCGTGCCTGGGTAAGCAGGTTTGCATTTGATCGGCATACTAAAGTCGATATTAGGATATGCTTTGAATATGTAAATTTGCTAAGCCAGTATCAAAAACAAACAGTAGTTCGTTTTAATTAACGTGTTCTTGCAGCTATATTGAATGCTTTTGCAACACCAAGGTACTTTTATTGGCAATAACTCAGTATAGGAATTGTAATTAAAAAGCAGTGGTTCTTTTCATTAGGTGCAATTTATTTGCGTCGATAAAATTCTTGTTTTTTATTTTAGCTTTTGCTTGCAAGTTATTTGCTTTGGCATTAGAACATCCATATTTATAGACACGATAAATGAGGGAAGTCTGCCTCGTGGTCTCGCGGTACAAGTATGTGCCGTGCGATCCTGGGTTCGATTCCCGGGTCGGGCAAAGTGTTATTGGGTTTTTCCATTAGTAAATTCTCGGTAACAGCACGGAGTCTGGAAATGTGCCCGAAAAACGGCAATAGGCTCGCCCCCTATTACGTGGGACTGATACATACTTGGCGAAATGTGGGTGCAGAAATGCACCTCTGCCTACCCCTTCGGGGAATACAGGCGTGAGGTTATGTATGTATGTGTATGATAAATGAGGGAGTATTATGATCATAGCTACTCTCAAGATCATCATCATCTCCTTGTCCTGCTCAAAATTTCATTTGGGGTCGGCGCATTATGTTTTATCCTACTCTCAAGATAATAAAATTAATATGTTATATATTGCAAACCCTCTCAGTTGTAGAGGAGGCCCGTGCCCAGCAGTGGGACGTATATGGGCTGATGATGATGATGATATTGAATGAATTCTGTGTGAAAAAATTCAGGCACATTCCTCGGTCTTTTTTGGGATCAAGCTAAAACATCTAATATAAAATTGACTTACAAACTTGGCACTTAAAAAAGTAGTACCAGCGTGTTGGCGACCAGTGTATAGCTTACATAGCGGTCGTAGTTTCATATAAAAAAAAATGACATTTCGTGTTGCTGAGGGAGTTTCTTGCCGTTTCTTCTCCACAGCGATAACACGTTTCGAAGCGGCAATAGTTTAGTATGAAATAGCTTAAAATTGACGATTCAAAAGAACTTGTAAAAGTCTATTTGAATAAAGATAATTTGACTTTGACTTTGACTATATCTTATGTATGGGTGGAGAAATACCCTACTTCCAGCCCGTAGAGCGTCTAGAAATCTCACTCACTAAAAGAAACGCATGTATTGATTTCCCTCGATTTTTGCGAGACTATAGTATAAAGTTAGGTAAATCGGCCTATTTATACCACAGTCGCATCCGAATACTTTTTGGCGTTACCTCGACTCTCCTTTTAAATAAATGATCTATTTGTAGGCACCAACGAAACCAGGCATGTATCCGTACCACATAGCAATAGTAATCAGAAATCTGATGCAAAGGCTTGGCTTTAAGCAGTATTACATCCAGGGCGGAGATTTTGGGCACACAATTGGATCCAACATAGCCACACTGTTCCCAAACGAAGTGCTTGGCTTCCACACCAACTATCCAGCTAATTTCTCCAAATTATCCATATTGACTTGGATTTTGGGCGCTGTTTGGCCAACATTGGTCATTGATGATGTGAGTCGCATGTATCCATTGACGGATAAACTGAAATTCTTATTAGAGGAGTCAGGTTACATACATTTGCAAGCGACGAAGCCTGATACTATTGGTAAGTTTGGACCAGCTATTTGAAGCCAAAGCAACGTATTGGCAAATTATACTCAATTCATTCATTCATTCATTCATACTACAAACTGAATCCATTTTTTATAATTGAGGAATTATGTCAACCTAAAACTTTATGATTGAAAGTCGTGATGGCCTCGAGGTTTGGGCACGCGGTCGAGAATCTCGGCGGTCGCGGGTTCAAACCCCAGGCGCACACCTCTGACTTTTCTAAGTTATGTGTGTATTCACATAGAATTATCACGTACTTTAACGGTGAAGGAAAACATCTTAATGAATCCTGCACACCTAAAAAAAAGTTCTTAGGAATTTCTTAGGTGTGTAGTCCGCTGACCCGCACTAGGCCAGCGTGGTGGACTAAGGCCTAAACCCTCTCAATGGTAGAGGAGGCCCGTGCTCAGCAGTGAGACGTATATAGGCTGTTGATGATGAAAACTTTTTAGAGGTAAACAATATGATGCCAAAACGATCTGATCAGCACACTTGCATTTTAGCACATTTGGATGACTTTGATTGGTTCTAAACATCGGTGTTTTCCTTGGGATTCTGCGGTGGATGCTGCCTAGGCGCATATAATTATCCCTTGTTTAAGTTTTTAGGAGACAGTTGGGTATCAAACATGAAAAAAAAAGTTTTTTTGCGATGAAAGTCTAAGTTGGATCGTTTTTTTTTTTTTTTTTTTTATACTGGCACGGCAAAGTTTTTATGGGGTCACCCATTGCACCAACTTAGTCGTTACTTTGGTTATGATTTAAAGTCCAAATGAGCTCACACTTCTACTTATGAAAGTTATGCGTATGTCTATCAATTATTACATACTGTTACAGATAAAATAATGCAGTATATATACATAAAAACTGCCTCGTGGTCTCGCGGTACAAGTATGTGCCGTGGGATCTAGAGGTCCTGGGTTCGATTCCCGGGTCGGGCAGTGTTATTGGGTTTTTCCATTAGGAAATTCTCGGTAACAGCACGGAGTCTGGAAATGTGCCCGAAAAACGGCAATAGGCTCGCCCCCTATTACGTGGGACTGATACATACTGGGCAAAATGTGGGTGCAGAAATGCACCTCTGCCTACCCCTTCGGGGAATACAGGCGTGAGTTTATGTATGTATGTATGTATACATAAAAACAATAGACATTTTTTTGCTATCCTGCATAAAATGTTTTTTAATAAATCATGTTTTTTTCAGGCATTGCCCTTCAAGACTCCCCAGCTGGCTTAGCTGCGTATATCCTCGAGAAGTTCGTGGTCTACACCGATCCGAACAACAAGAACGAAACCGAAGGCGGTCTGAACAAGTATTACTCCACAGACAGTCTGTTGGACAACATAATGCTGTACTGGGTCTCTGGAAGCATTACCACATCCATGAGGATATACAAGGAGTCCTCTGATAGCAGGAGCTTGAGTGGAGATTTGGCAATGTACGTTATATATTCCTATTTTTTATATAGAAATGGTCCAAAAAATATTTTGGATTGGGGAGAATCGATTGATAGTAAGAAAAAGGTCACCGAAGGGTCCTCTAGGTGTAACTCTAGCTATGATTCGTTAATGCCCTTGTCAAGGGAAGATGCTATTACGATAAACTGAGGGTTCTGTAACTAAAAGGAAAAATCAGATCCCTTGTGTGTCTGTCTGTCTGTATAATAAATAAATAATAAATGAATAAATAAATACACCCAACAGTCACATACATAGTTCTGATCCCACACTAAGATACAAGTTTTGTGTCGTGGGTATCAGAAACTACGAGAGACTTTTCGGTCTCACATACACCCAGACCCGAAACAAATATTTGTGGGTCACACAAACATTTGTCTCGGTGCGGGGATCGAACCCGCGGCCTCTCGTTTCGCAAGCTGGTGTCTAGCCAACAGCGCCACGGGGCTGTCCATCATAGCCAATTTTTTCTGAATCTATTTGACCGATTTAGGTGTTTGTGACAAATTTATTTTTATGATGAAGAACGTGCAACCTATTTTATGGTTAGGGGTATTTTTATCATGTTTTTACTTACGCGTACTTACTTTATTTAATATGGAATGAAGGTACGAATGCTAAAGGTAAAGTCGTGATGGCCTCGAGGTTTAGGCACGCGGTCGAGAATCTCGACGGTCGCGGGTTCAAACCCCAGGCACACACCTCTGACTTTTCGGAGTTATGTGTGTATTCATAAAGAATTATCACGTACTTTAACGGTGAAGGAAAACATCGTGATGAAACCTGCACACCTAAATGTTCTTAGGAATTTCTTAGGTGTGTAGTCCGCCAACCCGCACTAGGCCAGCGTGGTGGACTAGGGACTAAACCCTCTCAGTTGTAGAGGAGGCCCGAGCCCAGCAGTGGGACGTATATGGGCGGATGATGATGATGATGATGATGTACGAATACTTTCTATATTTGTTTCGCAGCATACCAACTTCAGTGCCGACATGGGTTCTCCGTTTCAAGCATGAGCCGATCCAACAACCAGACTTCGTGTTGCGTTGGAAGTATACCAATCTAGTCGGTAGTACTACGGTGGACTTCGGCGGTCATTTCGCCGCCTTCGAAAGACCGCAAGAATTCAGTGATGATGTCTTCAAAGGCGTCAAACAGATTGTTGAGTTTAAGAATGTGTTGAAGTGATTATTTTAGTAATATTGTTAGCAAAAGTTAAGTTAACAAAATAAATAAGTATTAAGAGTTTTGTTTTAAATAAATTAATAAGTATTCCCAACAGTAGTTCAGACCCCATAATAAGATACGAAATTATTAGAAACTACGAGAGACTTTTTGGTCTCCCAAACACTCCCTTAACAAATATTTGTTGATCGCTAAGAACTGCTACTAAGAATATCTTAATGGATAACCTAGTAACACTTTGCCTGGCCTGGTATTCGAGCCCGTGATATCTAAATCGCACGGAACACACCTTTTTTTTTAAATAAATACACCCAACAGTCACATACATTGTTCTGACCCCAAACTAGGATACAAGTCCTGTGTCGTGGATATCAGTAACTACGAGAATATTTTCGGTCTCACAAACACCCAGACCCGAAAATTTTTTTGGGGATCACACAAACATTTGTCTCGGTGCGGAGATCGAACCCACGGCCTCTCGTTTCGCAAGCTGGTATCTAGCCAACTGCGCCACGGGGCCGTCAAATATAACTTATATCGAAAGACCACCAGCCAGTCTATCGTAGGAATGTTGCTGTCTTAATACAGTAAATGGCTATAAACGTCCATTTTTCGTCACTGGCCATAAATACGTCAGCCAGTGACGACATTTCCTGTTATTTTCCGCGCCACCCAGTAATTGCAATTTAACGAGAAACCGCGTTCCAATATTTGAACAAAAATAAAATCATTTCGTTGCAAATAATAATTATGTTGAAATTTATGTTAATGTGATTTCAACTACAACATTATTTGTACCAGTACAAACAGTATGAGCAAACTCGATTAATAAGTAACTATGTTGGTTCACGATGAATTCAAATGAATTATTTTATTTTATTTAAAAAAATAATAAGTAATAAAGTGCTTTATTTTATTCCATACTTGCTCCTGTCCACTTCTTCCCATGCGTAAGCTTCAGAGTCGAAATAAGAATAAAAAAAAAAACTATTCCAAAACAAATTAATATGCACTAAAAAGCAAAAAAATAATTGTGTATTCTTCCATAACTCAATAATTAAGTTACTTGTTCTACTCATCAATATTTACATACGTAAGAAGGTACAAGTTACTACGTAAGAAGGTAGGTAGGTACCCATTTCAAATCTAACTCACGACATACCTATTGTAGTGTTTGTATACTAGTCTCGGGGACACGAGTAGTGAGGAATATCGTATCTGTATAATTGTCTCGGGGACACGGGTAGTGGGTAGAGGTGGGCGATTATGAATGATTTTGATAATCGAATGATACTACTAATACTAATTTTGATAATCGATTATGAAATTAGTAACTAATTTGTTTTCATAATCGAATAACGTTACTAATTTGAACTACTAATCTCGTCGGGACTGAAGTGGGACTTGTTTTTTTTTTTAGAAATTTACTTACACTTATTACTAAATAACGGGTTCGATAGAGGTTCTTTTTTTTTTTTTTTTAGGAATTTTATACCTCGCGAATGCAAATTAGTAATTGGAAATATCTCGAGACATGTTCATAATCGAATGATTTCATTAGTAATTACTAATTAGTAATATTTATAATCGAGATATTATACGATTACTAAAATTAGTAATTACCAATTTGAATTCAAATTCGTAATTACTAATTCTCATAATCGAGATATTTCGAGATATCTTCATAATCGCCCACCGCTAGTAGTGGGGACAGTCTCGTGAGAGCCGTTGGCGAGAGCGGACGTGTTACCCTGACTACTGGTGACGTAACTAGCCAATACTTTACCCTATATAATATATATATACTTTACTACACCTATGATTGACAAACAATGATCAAAATATTTTTCATTCATTATTCATCATCATCGACTGCCTCGTGGTCTCGCGGCACATGTCCCGTGCGATCTAGATGCCCTCAATAAGACTTTGCCCAGCCCGGGAATCGAACCCAGGACCTCTAGATCGCAAGGCGCATGGTTAATAGTTTACGCTTGGCTACACAATCGTTCACAATAATTCTATAATTTTTACCTCGTATATTACCGCGTCAAGTCGAAATCAAATCCCAACACTGCAGTTTATAGACTTATGAAACGAATACATCATCATCAGCCCATATACGTCCCACTGCTGGGCACGGGCCTCCCCTACAACTGAGAGGGTTTTAGGCCATAGTCCACCACGCTGGCCTAGCGCGGGTTGGCGGACTACACACCTAAGAAATTTCTAAGAACTTTTTAGGTGTGCCGGTTTCATCACGATGTTTTCCTTCACCGTTAAAGCAAGTGATAATTCATTGTGAATACACACATAACTTCGAAAAGTCAGAGGTGTGTGCCTGGGGTTTGAACCCGCGACCGCAGAGATTCTCGACCGCGTGCCTTAACCTCTAGGCTATCACTGTTTTTTTAAAACGAATACACCAGTCGGTTTATCCCAACGCCAATGGCTCGATTTAAAAGCGTTCGATTTTCACGCAATTAGTGGTTACACCAGTCGTTCGTGAAAAAAAGATGGCGGCAAAAAAACTCCGACGGGCGACGCGACGGCCATAATTCAATTTGCGATGTCGCCGCTTGCCATGCCTATTTATTGTTTATTGGATAATGTTTTGCTTCGTTTTAATTGGTTTTTATAAAGGGGATGGTGGGTAAGGAAAACACAGATTATATCGTTAAAAATGTTTTAGTCTACGTCTCTCTCTAGTATAGAAACGACTGCCTCGTGGTATGTGCCGTGCGATGTAGATCATCGAAGGTCCTGGGTTCGATTCCTGGTTCGGGAAGTGTTATTGGGTTTTTCATTAGGAAATTCTCAGTAGCAGCATGGAGGCTGGAATTGTGCCCTATAAATGGCAATAGGCTCGCCCCCTATTACGTGGGCACGGTAAATACACGAGAATCTCAACGGTCGCGAGTTCAAACCTCTGACTTATTGAAATTATGTGTGTATTCATAATGAATAAATTACTTTAAAGGTGAAGGAAAACATCGTGATGAAACCTGCATACCTAAAAGTTCTTAGGAATTTCTTAGGTGTGTAGTCTACCAGCCCGCATTAGGCAAGCGTGGTGGACTAAGGCCAAACCCCTCTCAATTGTAAGGAGGCCAGTGCCCAGGTACGTACATATATGGGCTGATGATGATGATGATGATGATGATGATGATGATGATGATAGACATACATATCTATTAATCTGGAGTTTCTTTTGACTACACAAACAAAGGAGTAAAAATATTATTTATTTAGTAACAAATATTGGGAAAATTCTCGAAAATGCAATACAAAGTACAAACAAAATAAACAGTATGTTTGTTTATTTAATCATAAGTTGCAGCGTGCAGTGAATAAGGCCAGTTGCGCTGCCCAGTTTTACTAACTTCACAAACTCAAGTTTGTATGCAGTATATGGTTCCGTACCTTTCTATAACAAACTTCCGAAGGCTACTAGAGAGCTACCTTTGAATAAATTTAAGGAATCAATTAAAGATATAATTTAAAAAAGCATCCTATAAAATTTCAGATTTTATTGAAGATAATAAGCCCGGGAGTAAATAAATTGTTAGGATTTTTTTTGTGTTGCTACAGTTTGTATCGTTATGACATTTATAATGTAAAATTGAAACAATGTCATATAAAAAAAAAATGCTATTTTCTATAGAATAAAAAAAAGCAGTGATGGCCTCGAGGTTTAGGCGCGCGGTCGATAATTTCAGCGGTCGCAGGTTCAAACCCCAGGCTCACGCCTCTGACTTTTCGAAGTTATGTGTGTATTCACAATGAATTATCATTTGCTTTAACGGTGAAGGAAAACATCGTGATAAAACCTGCACACCTAAAAGTTCTTAGGAATTTCTTAGGTGTGTAGTCCGCCAACCCGCACTAGGCCAGCGTGGCGGACTAAGGCCTAGACCCTCTGAGTTGTAGAGGTGGCCCGTGCCCAACAGTGGGACGTATTTGGGCTGATGATGATGATGATGATGAAAAAAAAATCGCTGAGGGAGGTTCTTGCCGTTTCTTCTTCACAGCGATAACACGTTTCGAAGCGGCAATAGTTTAAAATTGACGATTTAAAAGAACTTTTTAAAGTCTATTTGAATAAAGATAATAAAACTTTGACGTTGACTTCTATATCCCACGTCAAAATAAATAAAAAAGGTTGAATGTTTTTGTAACAATAACATGATTCACACTTTATGCACGTTTGTGGATGTTTGGGCAAATAGAAAAATTCAAACAACAAATGGAGGTTCCAGCAATGTTAGTCATTTAAGACAAGTTTGTCAGTTGACAGTTTTTTGGGTGACTTTTCGTACCGCAGTGCAGTAAATTTGAAAAAATACGCCGTCGGCCTTTAAGTCTTGGATTCGATTCTCGCTTCAGTCAGTGTTGAGTTTGTCAATTAGGAAATTCTCAGTTGTTACTGGTCTTAAAAACGACATTAAGTTTAGTTCGCGAAACGAAGCTTGAGTGTAATAAAAATCGTTTCCAACTTCCTTATTTTTGTTAGCGATTTCCAAGGACTTTTCCGCATCCCGTTGATCCCTAAAAGATCCCACAGGCAGAGCGTTAACCGCGTCCTCAGTTAAACTCAATTCCACTGCGCTGACTAGATCCACCACGCGCCGCTGCTAACGAAAATCCCGAGCATTTTTTTTTAATTCGTTGAAAAATATCTGCACATTATTTTTTAATCTGTGCCTTGTCGAAACGAAAAGTGGCCTCGTACACGTTTTTATGTTTTAAATGTGTGGTTATTTGTGCCATTGAGGGCTCTGAGGGCTTTCATATCGTTTTTATTAAATTATGATGAAAAAAATGTGGTTCGAATATTCTGGTGCTAGATTAGCTGCTCATCCAATAATTCGTTTTGAACGATGTGTATTTTTATTTATAAATCGCTTTTATTTATTTATTTATTTATGCTTTTTATACAGTTTGTATAAAGGCGGACATAATGCCTTAGGCATTCTCTTACAGTCGACCTTTGGGTGATGCAGTGATAAAAGAAGTAGGTGCATAAATAACGAACTGGTGGAGATACATACATACATATATACTAACATATTAAGAACAACAAGAAAATAGGAATACACATATAGAATCATACTTATATACATACGTACATATTACATATATAAACATAAATACATAGAAGATATATATTATCAACTCAATTCCTTAAGAAATAGCTGCCGAACTTTCAACTTAAATGTCAGGCGGGTTGTAACCGACCTAATTTCAGCGGGGAGTGCATTCCAAAGGAGAATAGATTGTATGAAAAAGGAAGAGTGGACAAAATCAGAGGTGTGAGGGGGACGCTTAAGAAGAAGATTGCTTGAAGAGCGAAGGTTTCTAGAGTGGTTGCTACCGAGAAATTGAAAATTTCAGTTATTCAATTCCATTGATAATTGTAGAATCTATTAAGTGAAAATATTGTAAGACAAAATGGTGGTACTCGTAGCACATTGTTTGTTCCGGATTTCCAATTTCCTTTTCGATGTATGCGGCTGTTAATGCTGCGTGACCCATATGGCAGTCATGAGCATCATCAGTCCATATACGTCCCACAGCTGGGCACTGGCCTTCTCCACAACTAATAGGATTTAGGCCTCAGTCCACGCTGGCCTAGTGCGGGTTGGCGGACGCTAGTCATGAAAACAAAATAAAAATATTTTTCAAATATAACTTGAAGGCAACAATTTTGCAAGAAAGTTCGAGAAGGATTTTTACATATTTGAAATATAAAAATCAGATCATTTCAGAATATTCCAAACAACTGCGCCAGTTACAAATGATTAGAATGCGGAGATTCCTTCCAACCTACATCTGAGGGCGATATCTGTGAGGCAAATGAGTCTTGCGATTGTTTCGTCCGCGCGCGTTTACAATACCCTGGGCGGGATTCAGTCTCTTCTGAGACGAGTAAGAAGCGGAGTCTGTTCTCTCCATTGACCTTGAAGAGGATGAATTGGAAATCTTAATTTTAATGGGGAAATCCAAATTCAACACTTGACTTAATCCATCGACGCGGTGATTTCCAAAAAAAAAATTTTACTAAGATACAAGTCTTGTGTCGTGGGTATCAGAAACTACGGGAGACTTTTCGGTCAACAAATATTTGTGGATCACTCAAACAATTCTCTTGGTGCAGGGATCGAACTCGCAGCCTATCGTTTTGCCTGCAATTTATATCATTTCCCATTTAAATGCGGCTCTGCAATTGCCACTGAATCGTGGGTCAGTTGTGATCCATTAATCATTACCAACACTACATACATTATGTACACAATTCGATCCTTAAAAAAGCTACTAAAAAGTCTGTTTGTTTCGTATGATATTATCATTACATCATATTACTCAGTCCTTTTTCGTATCTACATACAAACATACGTAACTTCACGCCTGTATTCCCCGAAGGGGTAGGCAGATTTGCATTTATAGACCCACATTTCGCCATTCACATCTAAGTCTTTTTTTTGTATCTATCCAGTGCCTGTTGATAAGCCGATCGGTCTATTCAGATTAGGAAATTGGAGTTTTACAGTGCGATAAGCGCTGTCCACGCGTTCCTGCTGCGATGCCGACGTACATTAATAAATTAATATACATACATAACCTCACGCCTGTATTACCTGAAGAGGTAGGCAGAGGTGCATTTCTGTACCCACATTTCGCCAGGTATGTATCAGTCCCACGTAATAGGTAGCGAGCCTATTGCCGTTTTTCGGGCACATTTCCGTGCCTGACCCGGGAATCGAACCCAGGACCTCTAGATCGCACGGTACATACTTGTACCGCGAAACCACGAGGCAAAAATACTGACTATTATTACATAAGTTGATAAATGAGGTAAAACATAGCCATCTGTTAATAAACACCTGTGCATATAAATTTCCAGTGTTAATACCCAAGAACAATACAGAAATTACGCCATTATATTGAAAAAAGTACTGTCTGATATATACATGAATAGATATATTATTTTTCCTTTATTTTAATGATGATTTAATTGAAGGCCAGGTGGTGATAAAATTCATTGGACGTAGTCATTGATATGATCATCATCATCGTTATCAGCCCACATACGTCCCACTGCTGGGCACGGGCCTCCTCTACAACTGAGAGGGTTTATGTCTTAGTCCACCACGCTGGCCTAGTGAAAAAAAAGCAGTGTTGACATCGAGGTTTAGGCGCGACGTCGAGAATCGCGGGTTTAAACCCCAGGCACACACCTCTGACTTTTCGAAGTTATGTGTGTATTCACAATGAATTATCACTTGCTATAACGGCGAAGGAAAACATCGTGATGAAACCTGCAAACCGAAAAAATTCTTACGTGTGTTATAGTTAGGTGTGTAGTCCGCTAAGTCACACTAGGCCAGCGTGGTGGACTAAAGTCTAAACCCGCTCAGTTGTGAAGTAGGCCCGTGCCCAGCAGTGGGACATATGTATATGAGTCGATGATGATGATTTTATACAAGACCAACAAAGCACAGGAGTTGTTCAACGAATGTTCTCTAAATACGCCCCTGCCTTTTGTATTTGAATTGTAAAATATTTTTGTACGACCGGCAACGGAATGGCCGGATCGAATCTAATGCAACCCTGTTTACTTTTGTGCTTGAGGGGCATTAGTTTCCGCGCCAAGTTTACTCACAATGTATTTTTTTGAAGGATTTATTTAATTGAAGTTGAAATTCTTTGCCTTTTTTAAAGCTTGTAAATGTGTAAGATTGTAAATCTTTTTAAAACATACATACATACATAAACTCACGCCTGTATTCCCTGAAGGGGTAGGCAGAGATGCATTTCTGCACCCACATTTCGCCAGGTATGTATCAGTCCCACGTAATAGGGGGCGAGCCTATTGCCGTTTTTCGGGCACATTCCAGACTCCGTGCTGTTACCGAGAATTTCCTAATGGAAAAACCCAATAACACTTTGCCCGACCCGGGAATCGAACCCAGGACCTCTAGATCGCACGGCACATACTTGTACCGCGAGACCACGAGGCAGTCTTTTTGAGACTCTCGTTAATTCCGCGATGTGTGTAGGAGGCGTGTGAAATCGCGGATTCAGTTCCCATGTCGGGTTAAGTGTTACGAGGAGTTTAAAAAAATATCTTAGGATAAGCATTAGATACGACTTAGGGCGCTTCAAATGCTCGTTTGCCTCCTTTTACATAATGAAGTCGGCTATAAAAAGAAGCACGAAATCTGTAAATGTGCTTAAAAATAAGCTGGGTCGCTCTTCATTTCGAGGGATCTTAATTACAGGAATAATGCCTCGTGGTCTCGCGGTACAAGTATGTGCCGTGCGATCTAGAGGTCCTGGGTTCGATTCCCGGGTCGGGCAGAGTGTTATTGGGTTTTTCTATTAGGAAATTCTCGGTAACAGCACGGAGTCTGGAATTGTGCCCGAAAAACGGCAATAGGCTCGCCCCCTATTACGTGGGACTGATACATACTTGGCGAAATGTGGGTGCAGAAATGCACCTCTGCCTACCCCTTCGGGGATTATAGGTGTGAGGTTATGTATGTATGTATGTAATTATGTATGTATGTAGGAATAATTATTATAATGTGTTTTGTTTCCGTCAAACTGCTACAGGCCTATTCGATGAAAAAGCGATAGTCCTCTCTCAATTTTAAAATGGATCCGTGCCCTGTAGTGGGACATTTTCTCTGTATTAAAGTGATTTTTCGTGTTATCATAGTTAAGCGTCCACCCACAAGATGGTCTGACGATCTGGTGAAGGTCGCGGGTCGTCGCTGGATGCAGGCTGCCTCCAACAGGTCACTGTGGAAGTCATTGGGGGAGGCCTATGTTCAGCAGTGGACTTCTTTAGGCTGATAATGATGATGATGATGATAGTTAAGCGTTTGGAGCCAGTTTGATTCATCATCATTCATCATCATCATTATGAGCCCAGTACGTCCCACTGCTGGGCACGGGCCTCCTCTACAACTGAGAGGGTTTAGATCTTAGTCTACCACGCTGGCCTAGTGCGGGTTTGCGGACTACACACCTAAGAAATTCTTATCCTGCCCTTAAAATGTTTCAACACGATGTTTACGTCCACCGTTAAAGTACGTGATAATTCTTTGTGAATACACACATAACTTTGAAAAGTCAGAGCTGTGTGCCTGTGATTTGAACCCACGACCGTCGAGATTCTCGACCGCGTGCCCAAACGTCGAAGCCATCACGACTTATAGCATAGGACTTATGTAATATTCCATTAAAATTCCTGGATTTATATTAAAAGAAGTATATAATACGAAATCTGTATTCATCTGGCAAGTCCATCAGAAAGCTGGTAAAAGTGAAGCGGTAAGTATAAATTTAAATAAAGCCCGGTACAAAAATGATGCCCGTAATCCGTCTACGGTGGAGCCTCGCCGCTGTCATAATTTGTACGGGAATTTGTCGGCTGGATGGGCCTTATTTTTTCAATGCAAATAATACTGCCATATCGTATATATTTGTGTTATTAAGACGAAAAAAAAAAGCCTAACAGTCACATACATAGTTCTGACCCCACACTAAGATACAAGCCTTTTCTCGTGGGTATTCGAAACTGCCAGATATGCAAGGAAATTTAAAAAAACAGTAGCAGATGTCTAAAAATTTAGCCGGAAAACGGTAATAAACTCGCCTCATTATTTGGGACTAAAATATATTTAACCTTGTCGATTTCGAACCGGCATATAACTTTGTGAAAAAAATTACTATAATATATACCTACACTATACTGCCTCGTGGTCTCGCGGTTCAAGTATGTGCCGTGCGATCTCTAGGTCCTGGGTTCGATTCCCGGGTCGGGCAAAGTGTTATTGGGTTTTTCCATTAGGAAATTCTCAGTTGCAACATGGAGCCTGGAAATGTGCCCGAAATATGGCAATAGGCTTGCCCCTTATTACTTGGGACTGATACGTACCTGGCGAAATGTGGATGCAGAAATGCACCTCTGCCTTCCCCCTCGAGGAATACAGACGTGAGGCTATGTATGTGTGTTCTTTAGAGTTGAGAAAAGCACCAATCCAGTACATGTCGCTTCACTGGCAGCCGGTAACAACCGCGCCGCAACTCGAAGGCGGTTTCTGAAAAATGAATACGAATTAATTCGGGAAAATTAAAATTCTTTAACGTGGATACTCCAAGGATTATTCCTTGGCGCGGCCTGCGATGCCTGTGATTTTTCACAAGGAGATGGCTCACAAAGGAGTTTCGTTACAAGTTATAATGACTTCGTATTCTTGGAGTTTTGCCTTGCCGACTTTTGGTACCTTTTAGTAAGGCTTGTCTTTGATTACTCTTTTTAACAAGATGGCTAGTGCAGTTGGTTTAAAGTGAATTTTAGTTCCTGTTATCGGTTGGTGGAATTATGTCGGCTTGCTGGATTTACAAACGTATAAAAAAACGAAATTATTAGTGAGATAATTAGTAATACTGCCTCGTGGCTCTCACAAGTATGTGCCGTGCGATCTAGAGGTCCTGGGTTCGATTCCCAGGTCTGGCAAAGTGTTATTGGGTTTTTCCATTAGGAAATTCTCAGTATCAGCACGGAGTCTGGAAATGTGCCCGAAAAACGACAATAGGTTCGCCCCCTATTACGTGGGACTGATATAGTCGAAGGGGTAGGCAGAGATGCATTTCTGCACCCACATTTCGCCAGGTAAATATCAGTCTCACGTAATAGGGGGCGAGTCTGTTGCCTTTTCTCGGGCACATGTCCAGACTCTGTGCTGCTAAGAATATCTTTCGAATAAAGTTACGAAAGCGATTTCATTACAAACACAATAAAGGGGACATTTAGACTACTCATAAAATCGATTCAAATATACATAGTTATATTTATTGAGTGTGTCAAGCAGTGATGGCCTCGAGGTTTAGGCGCGCGGTCGAGAATTTCGGCGGTCGCAGGTTCAAACCCCAGGCACACACCTCTGACTTTTCGAAGTTATGTGTGTATTCACAATGAATTATCACTTGCTTTAACGGCGAAGGAAAACATTGTGATAAAACCTGCACACCTAAAAGTTCTTAGAAATTTCTTAGGTGTGTAGTCCGCCAACCCGCACTAGGCCAGCGTGGTGGACTAAGGCCTAAACCCTCTCAGTTGTAGAGGAGGCCCGTGCCCAGCAGTGGGACGTATTTGGGCTGATGATGATGATGATGATATTTATTTACTCTTCCATGTACATTACCTACCAAATATACAGAATACTTTGTAGTGAATAAAGTTATCCTTAAGAAAAGGAGACATATAGACAGATTTATTGAATTTTAATGAGAGCTTGGTATACGGTATATAAGCGAGGTAGCTAATGGCAATCTCTTGAAAAATCAATGTCGGATACGGCGTTGAGTGACGGTACACCGCATCGACGCCTCATGAATAATATCTGTATGATTCGCATGGCTTAATGACATACGCGTCGCTGTAATTTACCGTCATATACAATGGATGCTCGCGGTAACGGGATTGCATTTGGTATACATTTATTTTGGTAAGACACAGGTAGAATATCACATCATCATCAACCCATATACGTCCCCATGCTGGGCACGAACCTCCTCTACAACTGAGGGTTCAGGCATTATTCCACCACGCTGGCCTATTGCGGGTTGGTGGACTACACACCTTAGAAATTCTTAATAGTAGTAATAACTAATTTATTAATAACAATAAAGAATTAACAGTATTTAATTATTAACAAGCGAATATTACCTTTAACGGTGAATGAAAATATCGTGAGGAAATATCTAAATATTTATAAAACTCAAAGGTGACGACTGACTGACTGACATAGTGATCTATTGTTGTTGATACGCACAGCCCAAACCACTGGACGAATGAAATTTGGCATGCAGGTAGATGTTATGACGTAGGCATACGCTAAGAAAGGATTTTGATTAATTCTACCCCCAAGGGGATAAAATAGGGGATGAAAGTTTGTATGAAACTTTGTCAATTTTAAGCCGATCGGGCTGAGACTTTGCATGCATAAAGCTACTATGACGTAGGCATCCCCTAAGAAAGGATTTTGAGATGCAAGCTATACAAGATTAGTCACTTTTCAGTTTAAAATATAGGAATTTCTTCAATCAAAGGCTTCAATTTATTTTCTTTCTGAACCCAACCTTGTAGTCTACGCGGACGGAGTCGCGAGCAAAAGCTAGTGCACACATAAAAGTAAAAAGATTTTTTAGGTGTGTAGTCCACTGTACCGCACTAGGCCAGTATGGTGGACTAAGGCCTAAACCCTCTTAGTTGTAAAGGAGGCCCGTGCTCGGCAGTGGGACTTATAAGGGCTAATGATGATGATGATGAATTATTACATTACTATCTTGCTTCTTCGCTAGCAAAAACTGAGCGTTATCACTACATAGATACATAGCTTAACAAACAAAATACCATGCACGTACCTATGATTTTATTAAGCTATGTGTGTTGTAACAATCAATTGCGAATAAAACAAAAGCAATTTGACATATAAATGAGAATATCCCGACCCCACAACAAACAATTATAAACTAGACGTTACACAATTAACGTGTAGGTAACTACATAACGTCACACCTTTATTCTCCGGAGGGGTAGGCAGGGCTGCATTACTGCTCCGACATTTACCCAAATGTGTTTTCGTCCCACGTAATAGGGGGCGAGCCAATTGCCGTTTTTCGGGCGTAATTCCAGACTCCGTGCTGCTCCAGAGAATTTCCTAATGGAAAAACCCGATAACATTTGGCTCGACCCGGGAATCGAACCCAGGACCTCTAGATCGCACCGTACGTACACCATAAGCAAAAAAGTGCTACTATGGGAATACCGCCACTGGTTATAATGTATGATAACGCATTTTAACGTTGAAAGATAATATTGTGAAGAAACCGGTCCTAATTTTTTTAGGATTTTCTTAAATATGTAATCTGTTAACCTGCACTAAGTCAGCGTGGAGTACTGAAGTCTAGCCCATATTAGGTGTACAGTAGGCCCGTGCCCAGCTGTGGGATGTATATAAATAAATAAATACACCCAACAGTCACATACATAGTTCTGACTCCACACTAAGATACAAGTCTTTATGTGTCGTGGGTATCAGAAACTACGAGAGACTTTACGGTCGATATGGTATCTAATGTAGTGACATTAAAGCGAAACGCTCGTTCTACCCTGACACGGGTCGAATTACGTATTCGATGGCGTTTAATATTAATGCGGACGCTCCAATATGTAAATTGATTGATAAACGGATATTACATGGTGGTGCAAGCAAATCACAATTAGAACGCATTGTCTGGCGTGATTGGATATACGAGTATCCTTGCCAAAAGGCAGTGGCGGTACTTCCATAGAAGCCCAAAAACGCAGCTTGCTTTTCTAAATTCTGAATAATAATAATTCTTTAAATTTTTATTTTAAAAAGCAGTTTGACATATATACATATAAATAAAATATCCTGACCCCACAATAAACAATTATAATATATAATAAAATAAATAATAAAATTTATTTATTTATCTTTTTTGAGATCATAACAGTGTGGTACGGCCGGTACTTATAATAGGGAAACCCTGTGCTATAAGAACCAGCAGCCTTCCAGGATCACAGTTACATTATTGTTGGCTTAATTCTTAATTACATTGCTTAAAGCTATAATACTAATTTTTATCTTAGGTACTAATAACAAATTATTGAAACTATATAAACTAGACATTACACAATTAACGTGTAACGCTTTTGGGCTTCTATGGAAGTACCGCTACTGGACATCCGTCATATAATCATTCAAATCAAATATTGCAAATAAGAATTATGAAAATAAAACAAAAGAACATTTTTTAGTTTTGGCTTCTAATGAAGTAGGTACTGCCACTGCGGATCTCTATTGTTATTTTTGTTTCTTAAAATACAAGATCATTTCACTCGGGTCTAAACTTTTAGTGTTGGGTAAAATTAAGAACAAAAATACATATTCTGTAACTGGCTTAAATATAAATCCAGAATAGTTTAAAACACAAACAAACCAATTGTATAGCTAACCATTTCATCATCATCAACCCAAATATGTCCCACTGCTGGGCACGGGCCTCCTCTACAACTGAGAGGGTTTAGGCCTTAGTCCACCACGCTGGCCTAGTGCGGGTTGGCGGACTACACACCTAAGAAATTCCTAAGAACTTTTAGGTGTGCAGGTTTTATCATGATGTTTTCCTTCACCGTTAAAGCAAGTGATAATTCATTGTGAATACAAATATAACTTCGAAAAGTCAGAGGTGTGTGCCTGAGGTTTGAACCTGCGACCGCCGAAATTCATTATAGCTAAACATTTACCCAGTACCAATTGTGTTTGAAAACGCTGTTTTCTTGATAGAAACGGCGTTCAATTCATCGGCTTGTATATTACAAAGTTTGCGCAAACATCTGGATCGGAAACCTTTTATCCGAATTGAACAGCTCACATCTGTGTTATCGTAATTTACTTCGCGTTGTCGGGGGATGGACATTTTCAATTATTATATCTTCAGGTCAAATGGAGATCTTTCTTATATTTGGCTTCGGTTCCTGGGTCAAGAAAATTGTTTCAGCGTATTGCTTTAGCTCATTCTGCCTCTAGAGACACAGACTAGAAATTTACACGAAAAGCAGCTACAAACTATTTGTCACAAGTCTTGTGTCGTGGGTATCAGTAAACTACGAGGGACTTTTCGGTCTCACAAACACCCAGACCCGAAAAAAATATTTGTGAATTACATAAACATTTTTCTCTGTGCGGAGATAAAATCTGCGGCCTCTTGTATCACAAGCTGGTGTCTGATCAAACCTGCGGCCTCTTGTATCACAAGCTAGTGTCTAGCCAAGAACGCCCACGGCTTTAGTGAAACCAATCGAAACGCATAGGGTGCCTTAGGTTCGATTCGAAATTCGCCTTAAATACCAGATCATCTTTTACTTACATACACTCAATCCTATGCCTATATCAAACGGTAGAACACACTTGTTCCGCAAAACCATCCAAACAATCTTTGAGCTTCAATCTCGTTCAAAATAATTGCGAACACGACACACTGAAGTAACCGCATCCAAATTGCACTTACCTAGCAATTTGTCTGACACTCGACCCACCAAAACCCTGGTCATACAAACTGAAAGGAGCCCTCGACATACTTTGTACCGCCAACAATAGTTTCAAGTCCTGAATTTCGCTCCCACATCTCATGCAATGAATATCCAAGCAACTAATTTACACCATTACATAGGTTTGTAAAAACATTGGATCTCGGCGCAATGACGCGTCCTTTACAAATGTTCTGTCCTTCTCTGGCATCAAACGGCGCGTAAGAGCGAAAGGGATGGCGCGTTGTCATAATCTGTCAACAAGTACACGCTAATTGCACACTCCGCTGATGGTAGGGTGGCTGTGGATTTTAGAAGAAAAAATAGAAATAGTTTTGAACTTTTTGGCAGTAATTACTACATTACAAAAAATTTTGTTTTTTTTTTGTATCTGCCAGACAGTATTATCACCTCGGTCGAGACGATACATACTGCAAGTCATTATGACCATTACAAGTCTACGCATTCAAAAATTGTTGTCATTTGTAAACAATTCTTTTTTTTATGGGAAAGTATGAGGCCACCTGAGTTTAAGTGGTCAATAGCGCCCATAAACACCCATAATACCAGAGGAATCCAATGATTCCTCTCGCACCAATGTGCGTTGCCGGCCTTTCAGGAAAATATAGGCTCTTTTCTTGAAGGTCTCTAAGTCGTATCCGTTTGGAAATACTGCCGAGGAAAGCTGATTCTACAGAGATGTTGCGCAGGGAATACTTCATTTCAACCGTACTGTACTACACTACTAAACGCCGGTCTTCAATATGATAGTAAATCCATTTTACTCTAGCTTAAAATTATTATAATATTATGACATAATAATTAAGTGAAATTATTGTTTATTTATCATGTTGTAAATAATATAAGATTTATGACATCTATACATATTTATAAAAAAACGATAATTAAAATATAACTAGCGTAAAATACGTATTAACTTTACACTGATCAATATGGTTTATTTTATTAAAACTAGGTATTTTAATTTTTGTTCGGAAAAAGTTCTATTTAATGTCCAAGTTAGTCACTTTAGAATAAGAGACCTCCTTAAACTCTTGGTATAATTCCTCGGAGGACTGAAGTTACTGAAAGATGGACCGATGACTTAAATATGGTGGATAGTGGAATGCTAGGGGCTGCTAATACCTGGAGTATTGGCGCTTACTAGGAGAGTCAGTATACTAGGGTTGTATCTTAGTGCAGTCGTGATGGCCTCGAGGTTTAGGCATGCGGTCGAGAATCTTGACGGTCGCGGGTTCAAACCCCAGGCACACACCTCTGACTTATCGAAGTTATGTGTGTATACACAAAGAATTATCACGTACTTTAAGGTGAAGGAAAACATCGTGATGAAACCTGCACACCTAAAAAGCTTTTAGGAATTTCTTAGGTGCGTAGTCCGCCAATCCGCACTAGGCCAGCGTGGTGGACTAAGGACTAAACCCTCTCAGCTGTAGAGGAGGCCCGTGCCCAGCATTGGGACGTATTTGGGCTGATCATGATGGTTATGATGATCTTAGTGCAGGGTCATACAGTTGGGTTTTTACATTATCATTATAATCCGGACAAAATAAAAACACGTTTATCCCCCGCAGCGTGGTAGACGCACAGCCCGCGCCGAGCCACCTCGTTAATTAGACGGTTTATTAACGATTCAACCGTATGCACAGTTTCTAACAAATATGTTGTTAGCATTTTATTTTTTAGCCCCTTTCTGTCGTCTGTGATGTCGCCAGCTTTGTTTTACGCATAAAGAACGTCCCAGTATTGTTTCGTGCAAACTCGTTGGGGTATTTTTGCTGGCTTTATGCCTGATTATTAGTAGAAATGTTGAGGATTGAGAGAACATACATACATACATAAACTCACGCCTGTATTCCCCGTAGGGGTAGGCAGAGGTGCATTTCTGCACCCACATTTCGCCAGGTATGTATCAGTAATGTGTATCACGTAATAGGGGGCGAGCCTATTGCCGTTTTTCGGGCACATTTCCAGACTCCGTGCTGTTACTGAGAACTTCCTAATGGAAAAACCCATTAACACTTTTCCCGACCCGGGAATCGAACCCAGGAGCTCTAGATCGCACGGCACATACTTGTACCGCGAGACCACGAGGCAGGCAGATTGAGAGTAGGTATCATCAGCCCAAATACGTCCCACTGCTGGGCACGGGCCTCCTCTACAACTGAGAGGGTTTAGGCCTTAGTCCACCACGCTGGCCTAGTGCGGGTTGGCGGACTACACACCTAAGAAATTCCTAAGAACTTTTAGGTGTGCAGGTTTTATCACGATGTTTTCCTTCACCGTTAAAGCAAGTGATAATTCATTGTGAATACACTCATAACTTCGAAAAGTCAGATGTGTGTGCCTGGGGTTTGAACCTGCGACCGCCGAAATTCTCGACCGCGCGCCTAAACCTCGAGGCCATCACTGCTTGGTTGATGAGAGTAGGTATATAAAATTATATTTAAATGGAAAAAAACTGCCTAATAATCGGGATCGTTATCTGAATTAAATTCTCGAACACGCAAATAATTTTTGGTTGCAAATTTTGCAGTTGAAATAAAGGAGTTTGCATGTTCGCTTTGTGCTTGCTTCTTAGCACATAAACAATCACGACAAAAGTCTCTCCGTGCCCCGCAGTGGGACGTATAAGAGCTGATGACGATTGAACAACATTCAAATAATAATTAATAAAGAAACTATTTTAATGTTAAAACATTATTATTGACTGCCTCGTAGTCTCGCGGTACAAGTATGTGCCGTGCGATCTAGAGGCCCTGGGTTCGATTCCCCGGTCGGGCAAAGTGTTATTTATTTATTTATATAGCACAACCACATCACATACATTAATACATTTATAGCTTAGTGATATTTGCTTAGGTACTACGTCTGATATACACGGCACTTAAGGTGTGCATAGCGTTCTCCGAAATAGTATAAGAAAGATAGCTAAGCGAAGAGACAAACAATCAATAATATACAATTATAATAATAAACAATTTAACAATAAAAATAATAATTAAAAAAAAGGAACAAATAACAAAAAATTAAAACATTTAGTATGATAAAAAAAAATGTGCTAACTTTACTGACAACATTGCTCCAATATTATATTCTTAAAAGTGCGCGAGGAATTATTAAAGATGTCAATACTTGGTACGCGTGATTGTATTAAATTGTATCGATCAAGGCTGTCATTGGGTTTTTCCATTAGGAAATTCTCAGTAACAGCACGGAGTCTGGAAATGTGCCCGAAAAACGGCAATAGGCTCGCCCCCTATTACGTGGGACTGATACATACCTGGCGAAATGTGGGTGCAGAAATGCACCTCTGCCTACTCCTTCTTCTTTATTGACAATACATATTCTACAAAAATATACTCACTTTAGAAACATCATATATTACAATTCAAAACCTTTGTTTCACCATCGTCTCAATACACACCATTGTCTCATCCGCACTGCACAACAATTTCATCAAATAACTTCCCAACAAAGCATCGAGCTCCATACGAGATAATCCTGGCTTACACCAATAATATTGTGTACGAGTGTTCTTAAGGAATTGTGCGGAGTTCCCGCGAAGTAATTTCGCCATTTAAACGAGAGTCGACTGCAGAATCGATCGGATGCTTTAAGCCGCGGCGTTAAGCAATTTCATCATCATCGTCATCATCATCATCAGCCCAAATACGTCCCACTGCTGGGCACGGGCCTCCTCTACAACTGAGAGGGTTTAGGCCATAGTCCACCACGCTGGCCTAGTGCGGGTTGGCGGACTACACACCTAACAAATTCCTAAGAACTTTTAGGTGTGCAGGTTTCATCACGATGTTTTCCTTCACCGTTAAAGCAAGTGATAATTCATTGTGAATACACACATAACTTCGAAAAGTCAGAGGTGTGTGCCTGGGGTTTGAACCTGCGACCGCCGAAATTCTCGTCCGCGCGCCTATACCTCGAGGCCATCACTACCTCGAGGCCATCACTTTAAGCAATTTACTGTTGCTTAAATTGTTTTTGCAAAATACTTTACTGACTATCTTAACTATGTTAAGCTACTCTTTGATAAATTTCATTTATCAGTCTATAAACGTCCCACTGCTGGGCACGGGCATCCTCTACAACTTAGAGTGTTTAGGTCTTAGTCCACTTCGCTAGCCTAGTGCGGTTTGTGGATCCCACACAAAAGAAACGCTGGGCACGGCCCCCTTCTACAACTTAGAGTGTTTAGACCTTAGTCTACCACGCAGGCCTAGTGCGGGTTTGTTTCGGTGTGCCTTTTGGCACCGCGCAGAGGCGGTCCCGGGTCAATCCATAGCTCTGGCTTCAGGGTATTCCGGGGCCGTCTCGTTGAATGCGCTGATGGTGGCCGTCGCGGGGTTTTTAGTCGGTATTACGGCGCATTGATATTTGGTAGGGACCCGGCCCAGCGGCCGCCCGACAACGGGCGGTAACATCCATGCTGGGTCGGAAGGCGCCGGTGAGTCCGACACACCGTCCGTAAATAGGATTTTCCCCGTGGGAAAAAAAAAAAAAAAAAAGGCCTAGTGCGGGTTGGCGGACTACACACCTAAGAAATCCCTAAAAACTTTGAAGGATGCAAGTTTCGTCACAATGTTTTACGTACGTACGTGATAATTCTTTGTGAATACACACATAACTTCAAAAAGTCAGAGGTGTGTGCCTGGTGTTTGCACCCGCGACAGCCGAAATTCTCGACCGCGGGCCTAAACCTCAAAGCCCTAATTGCCTCAAGGGTAGTTAGCATAGTAGGTACGGGTGAACATACTACAAACACCTAAGAAATTTCTTGTTGAACTTTGTTAGGTGTGCGGGTATCACGATGTTTTTTTTTTCATCTAAAGGAGCGTGACGCGTATGCCTATTATTTATTTTATTTATTTAAATAGTATAAAGACGGACTTATAGCCATAGGCATTCTCTGACAGTCTACCTTAAGGGAGTTCAGAGAACATTTAAATTTGATACCTACTAAACAATATGAGACGGGTGTACACCATCTCGCTCCAACAGTGACAGTGCGAATAACGCTCATATATTCCATACAACATCCTGCTTCACTCCGGAGATTAACAGCGGCAAAGTCTTCGCTTGTAACTTTGAGTATGACATATATGCAACATACTACATGTCCAGCGATTTTGACCAAAAATATATTGACAGCAATCTACATACATAAGAAATTTAATATCAACGCGTGGTACACTATCTTCCTGCATTCCGAATAGAAGACCGCAAAGGTGATTGAACCATTGTACTCGGCAAAGCACTTGGCTTACATTCGGCTAATTAAAGTGTAAAAAATGGTCATATTTAATTAAAATATTTATTTAAATTCAAGGATTAGCAAGCTGAAGTGGCAATGGGCAGGGCACATAGCTCGTAGAACTGACGGCCGGTGGGGCAGAAAGGTTCTCGAGTGAAGCCCGCGTACCAGCAAGCGCAGCGTTGGACGTCCAGGTGGACTGATGATTTGGTGAAAATTGTAGGAAGCCGCTGGTTGTAGGCCGCTTCCGATACTTTGGAAGTCTTTTGGGGAGGCTCATGTCCAGCAGTAGACGTCTTTTGGCTGATGATGATGATGATTAATTTACTAGTACCTATATTCCTAAATTCGATATCATTGACAGTAGAAAGGAAACTTAATAATTGTGCTTTTCATAATAGGAGTTGATTAAACATTTTTAATCATAAAAAAACATTGTTTAAGCCATCACTGCTAACCGCTGCAAATGTTTATACAAGTGATAAAACAGAGAACATTATTATGCAATTCTACTCTACATAACTGTATTCCAAAGTACACACACGTTGACAACGTCCGTGGCGCAGTTGGCTAAACACTAGCTTGTGAAAAAGTGACCGCGGGTTTGACCCGCACCGACGACGAATATTTGTTTCGGGTCTGAGTGTTTCTGAGACCGAAAAGTGTCTCGTAGTTTCTCATAACCACGACACAAGACTCGTATCTTGGTGTTGGGTCAGAACTATGCATCTGTTTATCTATAATATATTAATGTGTATTCAAAATAAATCATCACTTACTTTAACGGTGAAGGAAAACGTCGCGAGAAAACCTGCACACCTAAAAATTATTAGGACTTTTTTAATTGTGAAGTAAAAACCTATGCGTTATACAAAAAAAAAGTTTTAAACATAAAAGATGGCAAATATTATTATCTACAATAATGATTTCTACAATTTTTGTCGTACGATGCGCGGTACGCGAGATATTCGATAAAACGTGTTTTCCAAGATGGCGGCTGAAGTGACACCCCCCCCCCCCCCGCAGCGCCAATTTGGATTTACATTCAGGGGATACCCTTGAACATATTCCAAAAAAAAAATTCAGGTCCCGTACGTTGCAAAAAAAACCCCCGGCGCTTTGGCTATCAGTTGTAAAGGAGACCCGTGCTCAGCAGTGAGAACTTTGAAGTACGTATAATGATATTAATTTATTAATATACGTCGGCATCGCAGCCGGTACGCATGGACAGCGCTTATCGCACTGTAAAACTCCAATTTCCTAATCCGAATAGACCGATCGGCTTATCAACAGGCACTGGATAGATACCGTCAATCTTCAGAGACACTTTGTTTGGGACAACGGAAGTGGGAGATAGGCGAGCGCGCTTTTAAATCGGAATTGAATTCGTATTGAATCCACTCTCTGTATTCGGATGAGGCGCCGCGCGCTCGCTTATTCGATTTGTTGCCGGCACGAGATTTGAGTTTGTAAGACTCTGCCGAGGGTACTGCGATCTATTTGGAAAGTGGATGTGGTATTTTTGAAGTGAGAACTTCTTTAGCGGCGCTGATTTTTTTTGGGATGGGTAAAAAATGTTGAACTCGCGTCAGATCACGTGACCCTGATCGAAACTGCGTAAGACGCATTATGTAATATAAATTGTCATGTTTATAAATTATGTTTACTGATAAATATAGTGATGGCCTTGAGGTTTAGGCGCGCGGGCGAGAGTCTCAGTGGTCGCGGATTCAAACCCCAGGCACACTCCTCTGACTTTCAAGTGATGTGTGTATTCGCAATACTAAGGTACATTAACGGTGAAGGAAAACATCGTGATGAAACCTGCACACCTAACAGGTTTTAGGAATTTCTTAGGTGTGTAGTCCACGAATCCGCATTAGGCCACCGTGGTGTACTATAGCCTAAACCCTCTCAATGGAGGAGGCCCGTGGGCCGAGCCCACCACTGTGACGTATATGTACTGATGATGATGATGAAATCTGCCTTCACAATTTGTGTAAAGAGCATAAATAAATAAACATGAACGGATAATATAAGGGCACATCCAATATACCATTTAATGTTCCGTGTAAAATTCGAAACCCTCTCCCAGGAAGCACTATTCAATAGCGTAGACTTTGAAACTGGATGTTTAAGAAAAACCCGGGTTCGAAACAAAAGGTGCTTCTGATTGTTCATTGTGTGTGGGAATATCTTCTAGCTCTTGTTGCGATTTTGTTGAGGTTTCGTAAGACTTCTAGGAATTGTCAAACATTTTTCCAAACTCAATAGTTTGTGGCTTATTTTTTTTTATAGGTAATGATTATGCTATGCTCGCGGTTTTGGTGCCGGGCGAGAATCTCGCTCGCGGGTTCAAACCCCAGGCACACACCTCTGACTTTTCGAAGTTATGTGTGTATTCACAATGAATTATCACTTGCTTTAACGGTGAAGGAAAACATCGTGAGGAAACCTGCACACCTAAAAGTTTTTAGGAATTTCTTAGGTGTGTAGTCCGCCCACCCGCACTAGGCCAGCGTGGTGGACTAAGGGCTAAACCCTCGCAGTTGTAGGCGAGGCCCGTGCCCAGCAGTGGGACGTATATGGGCTGATGATGATGATGATGACGACCTCTAGGAATTTCCCAACATTTTTCCAAACTTAATAGTTTAGATCTTATTTATTTTAATAGATTATGTCTATACCAGTGGCGTGCCTAGGGTCTCTAGCTAGGGCAAGCCCAATTTTTTATTACGGTTTTTATAGTGTATTTTTTTGGTCCAGAAAGTCAGAGAAATAATAAATAATATACCTACCTACCGCAAATTATTTACATTCAAGATTTTGACATATTGATGTAGGTACATATTATAGTACTAGCCTAACAAAGAAATAATTATTTGTCGCTAGTGATAGTTAGTACCAAAAACCATAAAATGTCGGCGAAAATTATTAGAACAATAATATGTCCAAATTGTGCACAAACGTCGTGTCTCTCTAAATTTAAATGCGATATGTTATAACATAGACACGGAATATATCATCATGAATTTTATTAGACAAATAACTCGACTCGAATTGGTTTCAAACCACATAATTAAAAAGTAAACAGTCAAATTCTAATATTTAGATATTACCTATACCTATACTCGTAATATAATCGTATAACTCGTAATATAATTACCTATACTCGTAAGTTAATTTTCATGTCGTGACCTTGAATGCAAGTTTTTTTGTTGAACAAAATGATAAATAATATGTATTAATCTTAGAAATAATACGATGATGATAAACGCGAGAGTTTTGAAATTTCGTGACATAATTAACGAGAAATGAATACTTCAATGCGTTGTTTACAATATTTATAAAAATAAATCAAAGTATGTGGTGTTGTAAATTTGAATGCATTCTACAAGTACCAGATAAATTATTTAAATCATTACAACAAGAATTCCACACATTTTAAACATTATATAAAATATGCAACACAAACATAATATAACCTTTTCGTATGGGAACATTCAACTATTCAATTAGTTATGTACTTACTAATCGGATCTATTAAGCGTCCTCATAATTTTTAACAATTAGAGAAATACTCGGGTCTGGCATATATGTAGGTTTTGGACAAGTTACGAGCCGATTTTTTCACAGTATAATTTAATGAATTTACCTTATCTTCGAAGAGCAGAACATGCACACACTTTAAGTCGCCACGAGGATTAACAATAAACATTCTATTTAATTTGGTTCTTTCGCTCAGTAAACGTAAACAATTAACAACGTGTCACCTTGACAAAGTGTGCTTCACTGCACTCCAGGGTTGCCATTAAATAAATATATTATGCCGTGTTTTGGATGTCGAATTGCCGTGTTTTGTAGAAAAATTGAGAAATTGCCGTGTTAATTTTTTTTTTCAATTACATTAAATTCTTATCATATACTTGCCGTGTTTTATGACAAAATTGTATTGAATTATGGAATATCTAGTTTATGTTTCTTATTCGGAATTACGTAAGGCAAGCTGGGCTTTTGGGCTTCTATGGAAGTACCGCCACTGGTCTATACTATGGATTCATTTTTTGGCTTCAAAATCTACATTTTTAAGTGCAAAAATATGCGTTATGGTTTAAGTTAAGTAATTAAGTATTTGAATATAAATAAATACACACATAATTTCACGCCTGTATTTCACATTGGCAGAAGTGCATTTCTGCACCCACTTTTCGCCAGATGTCAGTCCCATGTAATATTGCCGTTTTTCGAGCACATTTACGGACTCCTTTCTGCTACTGGGAATTTCATAATGGAAACACAGAATAACACTTTGTTCGAAATTTGAATCGAACCCGGGACCTATAGATCGCACGGCACATGTGTATTTGTGCCGCAAGACCACGAGATAGTCACGAGTCATTATTTTGAAATATTCATTATCTTAGACTACTTCATCCATTCATGAATTTGTTGTTAACTTAACGATTTTCTTGCCAAGTTAAAAAACTACCTCATGGTCTTGCGACACAAATATTTGCCGTGCGATCTAGCGGTCCCGGGTTCGATTCAAATTTCGAACAAAGTGTTATTCTGTTTTTCCATTATGAAATTCTCAGTAGCAGAACAGAGTCTGTAAATGTGCCTGAAAAACGGCTCATAAAATTAATTTGCAAAAAAATATGTTAGTTAATACGAGAGTTTTCAAAGAAAAAGACGTAATGAAAGTTCTCTTTACCTGTTTGTGATATAAAGGGTTAATTTTTCCGCCAACTTTGCAAGGCATTTGTATGGAGGCACAACAATATAGCACTTAATAAAAACTCCTTATTTTGTGCTGCTGTTGCGTTTACTTTCAGACTGTTTGGTAAAAGACCGTGTTGACTATGATGAATGTCTGGATGATACATATTTATAGTTCCACTGTTTCTTTCTTACATGGAATCATATTACTAGAGAAACTATCATATTACTTATGGAAAGATAACGAGATTGATTGAAAGCTAGGAGCTCAGGATATAAAGAATTTATTAAAGTCGTATTTCTAAACTTAGTTCTGTAGATTAGTCTGATGAGGTTCCTCAAAGATATAACAATAAAAAAGAAATAATGGTCTCGTAGTACAAGTCTTGGGTTCGATTCCCAGGTCGAGCAACTTTTCGGTCTCACAAACACCCAGACCCTAAATAAATATATGTGGATCACACAAATATTTGTCTCGGTGTGGGGATCGAACACGAGGCCTCTCGCTTCGCAAACTGGTATCTAGCCAACTGCGCCACGGGGCTGTCATGTCGTGTTTGGGCACATTTCCTGACGGGCCCCCCCCCCCCCCCTATTACGTCAGACTTATAACAAAAATAGTGAAACGTGGGTGCTAAAGTTCACCTCTGCCTAACTATTCGGGGATGCAGGTAAATGAAAATTGTCTTTAGCGATTCTTTACAAATGCCTACCGACTTGATGAAAACACAGTGTGTTTTATTATTCAGGTGTGGTGTCTCGAGAAAAGGGTATTTGGTACCGGACAATGATGAGTGATCCGCCACGTATACCATGGTTTGCGAATACTGATTTGGACCGAAATTCAATTGTAATGGCTCATAGATTGCGTTCAGGTCACATTCCAACAAATAGATTCAAATATTTAATGAAAACAGTAGATAGCCCAAACTGTACGCTTTGTAACCGCATAGAGGATATTCATCATGTACTGTCGGAATGTGTACGAACTACTTCTATGAGGCAGGAACAAATTAAGCGCTATAATATAAGTAATTTTAATGTAGGTATATTTCAAACCATATTATCTGCCCAAACATCGGAAGCAGCCAGACTGGTATATTTATGTATATATAAAATTTTCCATAGTTAAGTACTTAGAATTAGATAATATTAATATAAATGTATATACAATGGGACTGACATAATCGAAAATGATTCAAAGTCCCTAAACTAAATAAAGAATAAAAAAAATAAAAAAATTATTCAGGTGTTCGATTTGGCGAGCGTTTCAAAAACGAACCTTTCGGAAATTCAAGAGTCTAGAATCTAGACGAATCGATAAAGGAACGGTAGTCTGTCTAGGACATCCACACTACGCTAAGCGTTGAGAGTTTTTGATACAATAAATAGGAAATTTTTGCTTGTTTTAGCGGACTCACAAAATTATTTCCCAAGTATAATGTTTTAAGTAATAAGTAATTTAAACTACCTAGGAGTTAGGGCTAAGCTGAAAAGGATGCGATATATATGACATAAATTATATAGTTAAGAAGTTTTGCATATCCCACTAATAATGCAATAGTAATATTAGACAGACCCTCTCAGTTGTGGAGGAGGCCCGCGCCCAGCAGTGGGACGTGTATGGGCTGATGATGATGATGATTTCTAAGAACTTTTAGGTGTGCAGGTTTCATCACGACGTTTTCCTTCGCCGTTAAAGTAAGTGACAGGCGGGGATACTGACCACTATACTACCGAAGAAAAAGAAAAGCAAAAGCAGTGATGGCCTCGAGGTTTAGGCGCGCGGTCGAGAATTTCCGCGGTCGCAGGTTCAAACCCCAGGCACACACCTCTGACTTTTCGAAGTTATGTGTGTATTCACAATGAATCATCACTTGCTTTAATGGTGAAGGAAAACATCGTGATAAAACCTGCACACTTAAAGTTCTTAGGAATTTCTTAGGTGTGTAGTCCGCCAACCCGCACTAGGCCAGCGTGGTGGACTAAGGCCTAAACCATCTCAGTTGTAGAGGAGGCCCGTGCCCAGCAATGGGACGTATATGGGCTGATGATGATGATGATAAAGTAAGTGATAATTCATTATGAATACACACATAACTTCGAAAAGTCAGAGGTGTCTGCTCGGGTTTGAATCCGCGACTGCCGAGATTCTAGACCGCGCGCATACACCTCGAGGCCATCACTACCTCTGAAACGTATGAAACTTAGCCGTTATTAAACTTACCTGTTACCAACAGTATGTAACGCAACATGGCTATTAGCACAAAGCCACTGGCGAACCAAGGGGGATGTAAAACAATGGCTATTTGTTTGCCGGGGCCCAAGTTTCATCCCTTACACAATATAGCTCTTACCACGTTCGTTTCGCTCATTCATTCAACCCGTACAGCGGTAAGCCTTGAAGAACGAACGACGAATTATAGTGCGGTCTTTCTTAATCGTTTTAAATCATTCATATTTTCACCCGACAGCGCCGTGGCAAAGTTGGCTAGACATTAGCTTTCGAAACAAGGACCGCAGGCTCGATCTCCGCACTGAGACAAAAGTTTGTGTCATCCACAAATATTTGTTTCGGGTCTGGGTGTTTGTGAGACCGAAAAGTCTCCGGAGTTTTTGATACCCATGACACAATACTTGTATCTTAGTGAGGGTTCAGATCTATGTATTATTTATAATGTATCGCAACATTGAAACAAATGGTTGAGTAATAAACAAATATTTGTTTTGTGGTTTGAACCGAAAAGTTTCGAGTAGTTTCTGGTACGTACCGAGTAGAATATTAGATAAGGGCCATACTATGTACCTATATGGTTGGGTAAATTTATTATTTATTGTGTGTGCGTTTTTGGAACAGACTACTCGCTACTAGAGACTTTCCGGCCCCACCAACACCTAGACCCGAAACAAATATTTGCGGATCGCACAAACATTTGTCTCGGTGTGGAACTTATTTCGCAAGCTGGTGGCTAACAAACTGCGCCATAGGGCCGTCATAAAAGTGATGGTTGTTTATTAATTTATTACTTATTTATTTATTTATCCAATTAGAACGGATTCACCAATTACATTAATCGATAAAAGTCTATAAAATAAAGAACAAAAAAACAATACGAAACACAGCGGGAAAGGATAGAAAATTAACGTTATATAAAATTACATTGTGGGTGTCTATGGAGACCACTTAACATCAGGTGGCTCACTAGCTCGTTTGCCTACTTTCCCATAAAGAAAGTCATTAAAAGTCTCACCGTAGTCAGTCGAGCGAGGTTCCACACAGAGAGATGCATTAAGAGATATCACTGGCATAGTGGAGACAATGCTTTATTGTTGTCGGGTATACGCGTTCGATCATCCACTTCTTGATACAATTGCTAATGCAAGAGATAATGAACGGATTGATTTCTATAGACTATTTGGACGGGGGTTGGTTTATTATGAAATGATTGGGGTGGTGATGGATCAATTTTTTTTTGATGGAATTGCATATTTAAGAGAGAGATAGATTTTTTACTTCTCGCCTGTAATTCTAAAGGGTATTGTATTCTTGCATTCACATTTCGCCTTTTGTTAAAGTAAGTAAGGACCGGATTAAATCCAGGTCCTAAGTCAGATTTAGTTTTTACAATTAACTTACGATCTAATGTTTTGTAACGAGTCCCGTTTAAGTTTGACAGCCCCGTGGCGCAGTTGACACCAGTTACCTAGACAGCAGCCTAGACACCAGCTTGCGAAACGAGAGGCCGCGGGTTCGATCCCCGCACCGAGACAAATGTTTGTGTGATTCACGAATATTTGTTTCGGGTCTGGGTGTTTGTGAGACCGAAAAGTCTGTCGTAGTTTCTGATACCCACGACACAAGACTTGTATCTAAATGTGGGGTCAGAATTATGTATGTGACGGTTGGGTGTATTTATTATTATTAGTATTACACCGTAGAGTAATAGAGAGCGAATTAAATAATTATTTATTAGGCTATTTTTTGAATTTGTATTGCTACTAGTATTAATAAATACATCCAACAGTCACATACACAATTCTCACACTAAGATATGGTTGTGTTGTGGGTATCAGAAACTACGAGAGACTTTTCAGACTCAAAAAAAACCCAGACCCGAAATAAATATTTGCAGAGTTGTCTCGGTGCAGGGATCGAGTCCACGGCCTCTCGATTTGCAAGTTGGTGACTAACCAACTGCGTCACTGGGCTGAGGTTTTTTTATTATACTTTGCCCCGAAATCTGTTGCATGAATACACACTACCTACTCTTTCAAACATTCGTGCTTCAATGTGTTATCAATTTAACTAGACAAACTATCGTGATGAAACCTGCACACCTAATGTAGTCCGCCATCCCGCACTAGGCAATCGTGGTGGACTAAGGCCTAAACCCTCTCAGTTGTAGAGGAGACCCGTGGCAACAGTGGGGCGTATATGGGCTGATGATGGTATGGAAGATGATGAAAACATATTTAAATACCACTGGAGAATGTCAAATAGAAGGCTTGGACGCTATCAGCCAAAACGTCAATTATAAATACGTAAAAGTGAATTTCCAATAACCGATCGCGACGGGAGTGTAACTTCGGACAGTTACTGATAAGGCCGCCGGCGGACGGCGCTGTGAAAAGTGTAAGCTCTTCGTAAATACAATAGATGCAATTTTGTAGGTTTGAAAAGTTTGCTAGCGAAATAAAGCGACTTTTCTGCATGTATTGAGGCAGTTTTCTATCGTTGATGATGTTAAGAAGGGTTTTGTTGTTATTGTAAAAAATATTTACAAAAAATATTGGGACAAAAATAAGTTATTAATATTATTATTGTCTCGATTAACTTACCTATCTTTGTAGCAAAATTTCATTTAAATCGGTTCAGCAGTTTAAATAGATCTGTATCTAGAGACTATAGACTATAATACGTTGACTGCCGTTCTTCTTCCGAGAGGGGTGATAAATTACGTTGGAATATCATCATCAGCGTCGTCGTCCCACTGCTGGGCACGGGCCTCCTCTACAACCGAGAGGGTTTAAGCCTTAGTCCGCCACGCTGGCCTAGTATGGGTTGGCGAACTACACACCTAAGAAATTCCCCCAAACTTTCTGGTGTGCAGGTTTCATCACGATGTTTTCCTTCACCGCTAAAGTACGTTATAATTCTTTGTGAGTACACACATAACTTC
The DNA here is from genome assembly GCA_907164795.1 of Hemaris fuciformis. Classification (NCBI taxonomy): domain Eukaryota; kingdom Metazoa; phylum Arthropoda; class Insecta; order Lepidoptera; family Sphingidae; genus Hemaris; species Hemaris fuciformis. The sequence continues at coordinate 8,533,967 of OU015454.1, forward strand.
GAAAAGCCAGAGGTGTGTGCCTGGGGTTTGAATCCGCGACCGCCGAGATTCTCGACCGGGCGCCTAAACCTCGAGGCCATCATTGCTGTGCTAAGCAGTGATGGCATTAGAATATAACCAAATATAAATGACGTATGAAACATTTTAATAGATTCATTAAATTTTATTTCATAACAGGTTTAGACCTAGTAACGACTACATAAGCTAATATATTCATGTTATATCCTATGATTATACGAGTACAAGACTAATTGAAGCTTAATATTCATAATTATTTATTTCAAGAGCAATCGGATACAGGAGTCGGACTATTTGCTAAAATAAATTTTCAATGATAAATCGGGCTGGAAATCGAGTGGCCGCTAACTCGAACAACGTGATATATCGCTGTGATTTGCATTAAAACGAGAATTACCGCGAACCGGAGCTATTTACTGCAAAATTTCAATTCGCCGCGCAAATTATGTGCCGTGGCGGTCGTGGGATATAGGGAATCTCGATGTGTCTGCAATTAATTATACAGGGTGTATTCAGACCATGATCGGAAACTAAGGCAGGTAATAGCTAAGGTGATTACAAACCCTCTGGCGTTAAAGAAAATCCCAACGAAAAAAAAAAATGCGTTTTCCTAACAACCACGAGTATTGAATGTAGGTATGTGGTTGTTAGGAAAACGTAAAAAAAATACAATTGTCGGGATTTCTGTTAATGTCACGGTGTTTGTAATCACCGTGGCTATTGCTTGTCTTAGTTTCCTATCACGGTCAGAATACATTCTGTATATTAATATGCTGTATATATTAATATACAGGGTGTATTCTGACCGTGATCGGATACTAAGACAGGTAATAGTTACGATGATTACAAACCCATTGACGTTAATAAAATCCCGCCAAAAAAAAAACACGTTTTTCTAATTACCATTACTTAATACTTATGGTTGTGTGAAAGGTGGTAGCGGATGGATGAGGGCTGCTCAAGACCGGTTGGCGCCTACTTGGGGAGGCCTTCGTTCAGCAGTGGACGGCGATAGGCTGAAAATAATAATAGAATAATTTAATGTAACTTAAAACGCAACTGGCTAAAAGTGCTGTAATGCAGTGAGTGTGTATAGTCATATATCGCGTGAAAGCATCAAGGATTTTGCGGTGAGTCTGTCTAGACATATAGCGGTAAAAGATACTAGTATGAATTTACGAAGCTTTGTTTATTTGTGCGACTCGTGTATTTGACTGCCTCGCGGTCTCGCGGCACAAGCATGTGCCGTGCGATCTAGAGGTCCCGGGTTCGATTCCCGGGCTGGGCAAAGTGTTATTGGGTTATTCCATTAGGAAATTTTCAATAGCAGTTCGGAGTCTGGAAATGTGCCCGAAAAACGGCAATAGGTTGACGTTAATGGAAAACTTTCTCCAGGATCGTCGGTTACCATGGGAGTCCCACAGGGTTCAATTCTTGGGCCGTTTCTGTTTCTTGTGTATATTAATGACTTGCCTTACTACGTAGGGGATAAAAACGATATAGTGCTGTTTGCGGATGATACATCTCTTATATTTAACGTATAAAGACGTCTCGATATTTTTGACGAAGTAAACAATGCACTTCGTAAAGTTGTTCAGTGGTTTGATATTAATAATTTACTTTTAAATGCGAAAAAAACAAAGTGTTTAAAATTCACAATGCCCAATGTTAAGCAATTAAAAACCACTGTACAAATTAACGGTGAAGAACTGCATCCTGTTGCGTCTACTACATTTCTGGGCATTACGGTGGACGCAAGACTCCAGTGGGGACCCCACATCCAACAATTGGCAAGCAAATTAAGTTCAGCGGCATATGCAGTGAAAAAGATCAGACGTCTGACTGACGAGGAAGCGGCAAGAATGGTTTATTTTAGCTATTTCCATAGCCTTATGTCGTATGGTATTCTTTTGTGGGGAGCTGCTGCGGATATTAACACTATTTTTGTTTTGCAAAAAGAGCCATTAGGGCTATTTATAATTTAGGTCCCAGGGCTTCACTTAGAGAAAAATTTAAGGAAATAAATATTCTTACCGTCACTTGTCAGTTTATATACGAAAACTTAATGTACGTCCAAAAGAATCTTGATAAATTTAATAAAATTTGTAATGTACACAATAAAAATACTAGGAACAAATGTAATCTCGTTCAACACGTAACTCGTCTCCGGAAAGTTAATAACTCTTTTATGGGGCAATGTATACGCTTCTATAACAAACTTCCGAGGGCTGTTAGGGAGCTTCCCTTGACAAAGTTTAAGAAATCAATTAAAGATAAGCTTTACAAAAAAGCATACTATAAAATTTCAGATTTTATTGAAGATAATAAGCCCTGGGAGTAATGTAAATTGATCGGAGTTTTGTTTTGTTGCTATAGTTTGTATCGTTATGACATTTACAATGTAAAATTTAAATAATGTAATTAAAAAAATACATTTATTGCTATTTAAAAAAAATTACAAGTCGTGTTGCTAAGGGAGTTTCTTGCCGTTTCTTCTCCACAGCGATAACACGTTTCGAAGCGGCAATAGTTTAAAAAATATTAAAAAGTGTAAAATTGACGATTCAAAAGAACTTGTAGAAGTCTATTTGAATAAAGATAATTTGACTTTGACTTTGACTAGGCTCGCCCCCTAGTACGTAGGACTGATAGGTACATACTTGGCGAAATGTGGGTGCAGAAATTTTACCTCTGCCTACCCCTTCGGGGAATACAGGCGTGAGGTTATGTATGTATATATGTATTACAATGAATTATCACAAACTACAATGAAGAAAAACAACGCGACGAAATCGAAGCTATCGAGAGTGGTTCACAAAGAATTTCTCGTTGTCTGCTACCACACACTAGGCCAGCGTGGTGGACTAAGGCCTAGCTTGTTTTCGTAGTAGAATAAGTCAGCACCCAGCAGTTGAACGTACATATATGGGCTAATAAAATATTCGCGGATAGGATATTTGAACCTTTTTAAAAAGAAAAGAAGTTAAAAAAATAAATAGATAAATACTGACAACGTTAAAAAACATTGTAAAACGAAAATGTAAAACAAAACTTGAACAGGTCCCACCGAGACTTGAACTCGGATCCTTGGATTCAAAGTCCAAAGTGCTTACCATTACACCATGGGACCTCATGCTAACTTGTTGAAAGAAGTCATCTTTCTGTAACTTGTAATTTGTATTGATCAAATATTCTACTCTGTCTGTCTTTGGCCCGGCGGTAATAACTAGCGCGTATAATTGAATTGATCTCGGGACCTCTTGTCGTAAGGCCTCGAGGTTTAGGCACGCGGTCGAGAATCTCGAAGTTATGTGCGTCATCTTCATCATCATCAGCCCATATACGTCCCACTGCTGGGCACGGGTCTCCTCTACAATTGAGAGGGATTAGGCCTTAGTCCACCACGCTGGCCTAGTGCGGGTTGGCGGACTACACACTTAAGAAATTCCTAAGAGCTTTTAGGTGTGCAGATTTCATCACGATGTTTTCCGTCACCGTTAAAGTGCGTGATAATTCTTTGTGAAGACACACATAACTTCGAAAAGTCAGAGGTGTGTGCCTGGGGTTTGAATCCGCGACCGTTGAGATTATCGACTGCGTGCCTAAACCCCAAGGCAATCACGACTTAACCACGTTGAATACATCGGTTCTCGTTATGTGTAAATAAATTTAAAAAGAACTGGTTTTTGTAATTTGTTACAAACAGACTAACAATCGTACCGTTTTCCAAGCAACTAGTTTCTACTATGAATTTTCTAACAGCAACATGACACATAACCCCGGTAGCCGAACCCGAAGCCTCACGATGGAACGTGTTATTCATCGACAAACGAAATCCATATCACAATCAAATATTAATAGATCGATTCTGCTTATTTTGTTACTCCCAAGTGATTACACTGCGTCTGTATTTACTTATCAGGGATCGTATAATTCCCTAGACTGAACCTGATTGATCTACGCAAATAACATCTTGATTGTAGAATATCTGGCAGTTATATTTTTGAACTAGCTGTGCCCGCGACTTCGTCCGCGCGGAAAATTAATTTTGTAATAAGAAATTTTATAAACTAAAAGTAGCCTTAGTTACTCCTTATTACATCAGCTATCTGCCAGTGAAAGTCCCGTTAAAATTGGTCCACCCGTTTCAGAGATTAGCCGGAACAAACAGACAGAGAAAATTTGAAAAAATGTTATTTTGGTGTACGTACCGTATATACATACATATATATTCATATATACATGTAGTAAAAAACGTTAATTTCAATATCACAAACAGACACTCCAATTTTATTTATTTGTATAGATGTATAGATTAATTTTGATTAAAATATAATTGCAATATTAATATATGTAAACATACATAAAATCACGCCTGTATTCTCCGAAGGGGTAGGTATTATTTCTAAAGTAATTGAGAGTATTAAAAGTGCTTCCAAACTTTTGTCGGTAGTGTATGTTTGTAGAAATATATATTTTAACGTTCTCTGTTATATTTTTATTATTTAATTCTGTAAACTAATAACATAGATACATACATAACCTCACGCCTGTGTTCCCCGAAGGGGTAGGCAGAGGTGCGTTTCTGCACCCACATTTCGCCAGGTATGTATCAGTCCCACGTAATAGGGGGCGAGCCTATTGCCGTTTTTCGGGCACATTTCAATACTCCATACTGCTATTGACAATTTCGTAATGGAAAAAACCCAATAACACTTTGCCCGACCCGGGAATCGAACCCAGGACCTCTAGATCGCACGGCACATACTTGTGCCGCGAGACCACGAGGCAGTCAATGTATGTTTTCATTGCATATATTATTAAATGTATTTACGAACAGCGGAAGGGCCATCTCCGCCTCAGCGAAATTTTGAATCCCCTGATTATCCCACCGGAATACTTAATACGAAAATACAAAACGCATAAGTTTCTGAGCAATATGTTTCGAATAAACATATTGCAAAAAAGCAGTGATGGCCTCGAGGTTTAGGCGCGCGGTCGAGAATTTCGGCGGTCGCAGGTTCAAACCCCAGGTACACACCTCTGACTTTTCGAAGTTATGTGTGTATTCACAATGAATTATCACTTGCTTTAACGGTGAAGGAAGACATCGTGACAAAACCTGCACACCTAAAAGTTATTAGGAATTTCTTAGGTGTGTAGTCCGCCAACCCGCACTAGGCCAGGCAGCGTGGTGGACTAAGGCCTAAACCCTCTCAGTTGTAGAGGAGGCCCGTGCTCAGCAGTGGGACGTATATGGGCTGATTATGTATGTTTCAAAAATGTGATTCCCATGTATTATTGGTATTAGTATTAATGTAGATAAATAACTTGGAAACTATTAATTAAAAAAAAACATTTAAGATCTTCATAACAAGACCTTCCATTTAATATGACACACGATGCTTTCAATTTCTTTTTTAATTTTCCACCTTCCCCCCAAAAATTACCTTCCATAAACCTACAGATTTCAACTATTAATGTCACATCTCTGTGTTTGGGTCACAGAAATTGATATGTGTACCAAATTCAAACTTAATCTTAAGATTTAGGGTTTCGTTTTTTTATTTGGACGAACGGAACCCTAAAAATAAATATATTTAGTACCAATGGCAACAATTAGGACCCAAACCACCGGTGTTTAGTTGCGATAAACTTCAATTACTAATAAATATATGAGTGAGGTATCGGGTACTTTCACTCTTAAAATTTCAGATATACCAGGACATTAGAGATTCTCTTAGTGGTTCAGTACAATATGTTAGTATATACGAACTTTGCGCTTTATACTGTCAATTTGTAGATGCCAGGGAAGACATATTTAAAAATGAAAAAAAAAATCTTAAAATTATTTACTTATTTAATTCCAAAAAACTATCTTCTGCTTCTTCAACATACTGCTTTCTTTTGCCATCAAAGTGTCCAAAATTATAATAATCTTCGACTTCCTGTAGCGTTCTACCTTTAGTCTCTGGTATACACTTCCAAATAACTGTCATACATATAAGACAATTTGCGGTGTACAATAAAAGTGTGCCCCACAAACCCAAATATAGGAACAAATAAGGAGAAATTTTTAAAGATGAAGTGTGACCAATACAAACTAGAATTACAAACACAGCTCCTCCTAAACCTCTATATTTAACTGGCATTAATTCAGCTGGTACTATAAAACATACTGTAGTCATACCTAAGCTCACTGCTATCATAAATCCTAATAAAAAATATAGACATAGCAAGGATTCACTTGATAAAACATTTGAAGACTGTAGAAATAAAACAGCAGAAGCTCCAAACAAAAAAACTGTTGACATAAAACCGCTAGATAAAAATACTGTTCTGTTTTTGAATATTTTTAAAAGAAAAGCAGTAGCAAATGTTCCTAGGTATACAGCGACATCTATCGCAATCATCCCGTAATGAGCAGCTGTTGGATTTTTAGTAGCTGATCGAACCATATCCATACCATATATAACTACTACCATTACACCACTCCAATAGAAAGCGCAGATGCAAACGAAAGAATGAATGCAGGGCAAATAAAAATCTCTGCTGGATATTTGGCGCCAAAGTCCATTGAGCGTTAACTTTGTATTTGTATTTGCTTTCTCCCTTTCTGTAGTCAAGATTTCTTTAAGTTCTTTTTGAGCGTCCTTATCAGATCCTCGCAGCCATCTGAAGGCTTTCTCGCATTCAGAATATTCTCCTTTATAGGCAAGCCATGCAGGTGATTCCGGCCACACACAACCAAAGACGAAAGCAATAATAACCGGTATGCTCATGATAATACTGACTGTTTTCCAGTGAAGACATCTGCCTAAGATACCTACTACGGCCAAGCCAAAGTTTTGGTTGATGGTGTAGAAAGACATGGATATCATTCTGTATTTTGGAGCAACCATTTCGCTTATTGCGTAGAAGCTGACGATGATGATACTGTTGCTACCCAGGCCGTGAAAACACTCAGCGATGATGATTGTCATCACGTTTTGGGAGAAGTAGGTGAGAACCCAGCCAGTGATGACGATAAGACAACATAGAAGGAAGGAGAACTTTCTTCCTTTCCATTGCATTAAAGTCGGCATTGCTATACTCGGTATTCCAGCTAAGCCGTGTGTTGATCCTGAAAATGAATTTTAAAATGAATAATTTTTCACATTTAAGTAGCGAACATGATAGATAATTTAAACATCTATCTACCGTTGTCTTTCTGATACATATATAATTCAGAATTGAGCCCAGAGTAATAAGCAACTCCCCAAAAATACTTATATATGAAATTTTCATAATCGAAAATTGTAATATGAATCGCACTGTCAAAAAATTATGAGATCTCATGTAGCGCTTAGTGGACTAAGGCCTAAACCCTCTCAGTTGTAGAGGAGGCCTGTGCCCTGTGGGACATGAATAGGCTGATGATGATGTAGCGCTAAGCTTCTAACACTATAATTGCTAACTTCACAAACTTAACACTTAATATGTAGTTTGACCGTTTGCTTGGCAAAAATCTTTACTACTCGTATTAGGCCTTCAATTGTTATAAACTATTCGTGTTTAAAAATAAAAATATTACCAATCCATGTAGCCATGTCTAGATCGACGTGTATGGAGCTGTAATTTGACCTCAATTGTTCCAAAATAACATTCGGAAATCCCACTACGCCACCAACAGACATCGCTGCTAACTGCGGCGAACTGGCTACGAATAACTTTGAAAAAAAAAAAAAGTTTTTCGTTATGTCTTTATTTTATTTATTTATTTAAAACTTTTTTGTACACATAAGATTAAAAGTAAGGAATACAGTAAACTAAATAAGCACAAAAGTGGGACTTCTTGCACAAGGCGATCTTTTACAGACAACCAAGGATGGAGATGTATGAAGAGAAATTAAAGATAGTTATAAGTCGACTGCCTCGTGGTCTCGCGGTACAAGTATGAGCCGTGCGATCTAGAGGTACTGGGTTCGATTCCCGGGTTGGGTGAAGTGTTATTCGGTTTTTCCATTAGGAAATTCTCAGTGCCCGAAAAACGGCAATAGGCTCGCCCCCTATTACGTGGGACTGATACATACCTGGCGAGATGTGGGTGTAGAAATGCACCTCTGCCTACCCCATCAGAGAATACAGGCGTGACGTTATGTATGTATGTATGTTATTAGTTTACAGAATTAAATAATAAAAATATAACAGAGAACGTTAAAATATATATATCTACAAACATACACTACCGACAAAAAGTTTGGAAGCACTTTTAATACTCTCAATTACTTTAGAAATAATATAAGATATAGTATTATTTAATGAAGAATGATTAGGTACTTAATTAAAACAACAATTAAACTATGAAACAAAACCATATTCTTATTACTAAAATAATATTATATTTTATTACAACATCGATAAAATTTGTTATTCCAATCCAATCCATCAGCCAATCGAAGTCCACTGCTGGACATAGGCCTCTCCCAATGACTTCCGCAGGGACCTGTTGGAAGCAGCCTGCAACCAGCGACGACCCGCGACCTTTACTAGGTCATCTGACCACCTTGTCGGAGGACGTCCCACGCTGCGCTTTCCGGTACGTGGCCTCCACTCGAGAACTTTTTGGCCCCATCGGCCATCAGTTCTCCGCGCTATGTGCCCGGCCCATTGCCACTTCAACTTGCTAATCCGCTGGGCTATGTCGGTTACTTTAGTTCTCCTACGGATCTCCTCATTTCTGATTCGATCTCGTAGGGAAACCCCGAGCATAGCCCTCTCCATAGCTCGTTGAGTGACTCTGAGCCGTCTAATGAAGCCCATAGTGAGAGGCCACGTTAATTTGTTATTATCAATTTGCTATTTGTTTTTACAAAAATTATAGGTGCTTCCAAACTTTTTGTCGGTAGTGTACATTCTACTACAGGGCACGGATCGTCTAAATGACTAAGGAGTAAGTATTGCACTAGGCTGTTATAATGGGGGTTGGCGAACTAAACACCAGAGTGATTTTATGTGAGGAATTCTTGATTTGTGGGCTTACTCACAATGTTTTCCTTCACCGTTAAAATGCGTGATAATTCATAATGATGTATAACACATGACTTTGAAACGTCAAAGGTTCCTAGGATCTGAATTCGCAACTGCTTCGTGTATATGAAAATCAAAGAGAGCGTAGTATAGAAAGCCGTTTACAAAGATTCTTTTTTCCCTATCCTTATTTTCTTACGTACATAATTAATGCCTGCCCATGGAGTGTTGTCCATGGGCCGTTGTAGATAAATGGAAAGCTCTACAAACAAGCACTACAGTATGGTGGCCTAAGGCCAACACATCTTATGTATCTCTCATGACTCAACGCAAGCAAACCGGACTTTTGAGCGCACCTTAATTTCAAATATATGTCGGGTTGGTCATTAGAACGGGACTTCAACTCACAGCGAAACGCAGTGTGGACATAGCACGCTTCGACAGAGTCTAGCTCACTTCCGTGCGGAGTCGAAGAGTGGGGGCGTCAAGCGATGTCGACGAGTGGGAGTAGCAGCTTGAACGTCGTCAATTCTCATCGAACCACCGAGCGGACAACAAGTGCCTAGAAACAGTCTCACGTTTCGTTGTACTATAATTTGTCAAGTTCTATTGGAAATATAACCTCTAAATGTCTTAAAGTTTTCACTCGGCCTATGTTTCTGACATATATATCAAACAATTTATTTAAAATAGAACCATTCGTACAATAAGATTATAGTAACAAAACAAAACGTTTATCAACAGGCTATTGTAAGGTAAATGTGCGTGGCTGGACTTCCGGCGGCGCGGTCGACATTCACTACCTTTTAACTTAAAACACAATTATCAACACGTGGGCGAAAAAATGCCCCTCTACCTCCCCTTCAAGAATCAGGCTTAAATGCGTGTGTGATTCGATATAATCAATAAATAAATTAACTCACTTGTCTCCACACAGGAGAATTCATTTCTGAAAAAAAACAAAACACCGACAACCTAAATAATTAAATTTTACGACCACTCAAGGCTAGGTAATGAGGGCAACTAAACCACTCCAGTTGCTAACAGCTATTAATTTTATTTGAACAAATATTCAGTTCAATTCTATTGTTTCACCATGAATTTATTATCGTGGGGCTATTAAAAGAATTTAATAGCGGATCCAAACTTTGAAGATTAAGGTAGAATACTGTGCTTACCATCAGGTACAGTGGAGTCACTTTGCCGTGCCAAAAAAAAAAAAAAAAAAAAAAAAAAAAAAAAACGGAAAAAGTAACCTACATAAATGTATATAGGCACCGATGCGTCCCACTGTTGAGCACGTCCCTTTATTGATAGGACTTTAGTTCACCGCACTAATCTAGTGGTGGATAGTGGTTTACATCATTATCATCAGCCCATATACGTCCCACTGCTGGAAACGAGCCCCCTCTACAACTGAGAGAGTTCAGGCCTTAGTCCACCACGCTGCACGGGCCTAGTGCGGGTTGGCGGACTAAGAAATTCCTAAGAACTTTTAAGTGTGCAGGTTTCATCACGCTGTTTTCCTTCACCGTGAAAGTACGTGATAATTCTTTGTGAATACACACAAAACTTCGAAAATTCAGAGGTCTGTCTGGGGTTTGGGCCCGCAACCGTTGAGATTGTCGACCGCGTGTCTAAACCTCAAGGCCATCACGACTTGCCTGACCATTAGTGGTTTACATGCCTTAGAAATTCTTATGAGGGCTCTAAATATGCGGGGCTTCTGATGTTTTCCTTCATCTTATGATGATAATTCTGTAAGAATACACATTACATTAAATTTAAAATCATTTGAATACCCCCAATCGGTCTAAAAGATTCGGAGCAAATTCTTCTATTCACGAATGATCCTATAAGGTTTTCATTTTTTCGTTTTGAGCTACGGAACCCTAAAACGTACCCAGTGTAATGTTTGCAGTCGTGAGTTCGTGTACTCATTAAATATCACATAAAATTTCAAAGATCGTGTTTAAAATGAAGATCAAGTTGAAATATGACATTTAATATTATTTTTCCTATTACATAAACTTATCAAAAATAAATGTTTTTTGTTTTTTTTTATCTATTTGATGTTTTTTTTGTGTCACTTTGGATTCGAACCCGCAATTTTTTTAATGATATTTTGATAGTCAGCTTGCTAAATGCTCCAATCTATGACGCAACCAATAAGCAATTAATGACAAAATTCAAATAAAGTTAACTATTTGTTAAACAATAAAAAGTAATATTTTAAAGTATGTTTTCATTCATAACAGACACCTGAATTTTGCACGGTAATAAACAGCGTATTGTAATAAAATTTATTACACTGGCTGTTTAATTACACTGGTTTTATTTGTAGGTATATCCGTTGTATTGTCTTCGTATGTTGTGTAATTTTCATATCCATACTAATATTATAAACGCGAAAGTAACTCTGTCTGTCTGTCTCGCTTTCCTGCTAAAACTACTGAACCGATTTAAATGTTTGGCACATAGATAGTTTAGACCCTGAGAAAGGACAAAGGCTACTTATGATCCCGGAAAATGGGTTTTAAGGGGTTGAAAGGGGGGATGAAAGGTTGTATGAAAGTATTGTCATTTTTAAAGCTTGAAACTTATTTTTTAGGCTGTTGATTGGATATAAATAAATATGACATTAAAAGTTTGTAAAAAATGTACCTTTAAGGGGGTAAAATAAAAATAGGAGTGAAAGTTTGTGTGGACGTGTAGACGACTATAACTATGTATATGTAACTATATGTCTGTTATGCTTTCACGCCTAAATCATTTGACCGATGTAAACGATTTTTGATATGGACATAAATGGGACTCTGTGGATTTAAATAGACTACAACTTATTTTCTTTCTGAACCCAACCCTGTAGTCTACGCGGACGGAGTCGCGGGCAAAAGCTAGTTATAAATAATATACACACCCAACAGTCACATACAAAGTTCTGACCCCACATTAAAATACAAGCCTTGTGACGTGGGTGTCAGTGGGTGGTGTGTGGTGGGTATCAGAGACTACGAAAGACTTTTCGGTCTCACAAACACATAGAAATGAAACAAATTTGTTATATATGGATCACACAATTGCCCTGGTGTATGGGTTGAAACTGCAACGATGAAACTGGTTTCTAGATAAAAGTACCAGCGCTGTCTAGTGGCAAATCTAAACAATCATATGGAACTTTCGAGAATATAGCCCAGATTAGCCAAGTGTGTGCGTAATTTCATTTTTAAGGCTCCGTACGTCCGTATAAAAAAAACGGAATCCTTATAGGATCACTCGTGTGTCCGTCTGTCCGTCCGTCACAGTCAATTATACATACATAAACTCAAGCCTATATTCCCCGAAGGGGTAGGCAGAGGTGCATTTCTGCACCCACATTTCGCCAGGTATGTATCAGTCCCACGTTATAGGGGGCGAGCCTATTGCCGTTTATCGGGCACAATTCCAGACTTCGTGCTGCTACTGAGAATTTCCTAATGGAGAAACCCAACAACACTTTGCCCGACCTGGGAATCGAACCCAGGTCCTCTAGATCGCTCGTCACATACTTGTACCGCGAGACCACGAGGCAGTCAATTATCTCCGAATATACTGGACCAATTAAGTTTAAAAGTGACGTGTATAGATGAAATCTGTATATGAGAGGCCTAACACAGACTCACTTTTCATTCAGCTTACTATACATCCTTATAGGAACTCTTTAAAAGTTATGTGTGGCCATTGAATGAATTATGAGGCGGTCAAGTATCGAAACTAAACAAAAATGAGTTGCTGAATCAGAGAGGATTTTTTCTATTATACTTGATTTGAAATGTAGATTTCACTAGAGAAGAACGGACAAACTGTTGCTCGGTTCGAAGTCGTCTAAACCACGGTAATACTATCATACAGTAGTTTAACTCGGCCGCATTTTTGAAATAAATACCTACATCCGCGCGGTACGTAAACATGTGATAGGGCTGCGAACCTGCCGAATTTTAATTCAATCTGCCTTCTTTGACTTTCTATCTATTTTTGTGATTGTAAACATTTTTTAAATTTTTATTTAAACTAATAAAATATTTCGTGAATGGAATGTTCAATAAAAATGCATGTTATTTTTTGATTGGAAGATTTCATGCAACCAAAAACAGCACAATATATAAACACATTATATACTTGTCATATTAAATAGGCACTTGCACTTATTTTGTATAAAAATTATATGGCCTCGAGGTTTAGGCGCGCGGTCTAGAATTTCGGCGGTCGCAGGTTCAAACCCCAGGCACACACCTCTGACTTTTCGAAGTTATGTGTGTATTCACAATGAATTATCACTTGCTTTAACGGTGAAGGAAAACATCGTGATAAAATCTGCACACCTAAAAAGTTCTTAGGAATTTCTTAGGTGTGTAGTCCGCCAACCCGCACTAGGCCAGCGTGGTGGACTATGGCCTTAACCCTATCAGTTGTAGAGGAGGCCCGTGCCCAGCAGTGGGACGTATTGGGCTGATGATGATACTTGCTATTGTCACATAGTGTAATAAACTCATAAACACGAATAAGTATGTTAATGCAATAAAGTTAATTGATATCAAGCCGTTTAGTTTTTAAGTGCGAAATCTATAACTTAAAGTAAACTCTAAGTGAATAGTACACGAAATTGTTTTATAACAAAAGGATATAAAATATGGATTAAAAAAAACTGTTCGGACTTTGGTGATTAAATTTTAGTGATTTAAAATGAATATTTCGCCACTTCTTAGACAGGTTTGTAGTTTGTACTATTTATTATTTTACGAGTGAAGTTTGCGTAATTATTATACAACTCCATGGTTACATTAATATTATAAAGAGGATAGATTTGCTCGTATCGACTAAGAAATTACTGAACCGACTTCAATAATCCTTACACTATGAAATTTTCTCGTTGGCCCCGTGATTTCATTCCTAGCTCGAGCAATAACTTATTGGCTGTTTAAAAAAGGGAAAAAAAAAATTAGAAAATTATAATTTTTTTTTTTATTTTTTTATACTGGCACGGCAACGACCCCATTGCACCTGATGGTAAGTGTAATGGAGTCCAGAAAAAGTGCCGACCAGCGAGAGATGATGATCTCCCGTTGGTCGACGCAATCATGCCGGCCGAAAACCTCATCACCTATCTTGTGAAGAAGTTTGGGGGACTAATACCATGGTGAACAAAGGACCGACCGCGAGAAACTGGCCAAAAAATGCCGGCACGGTCATCCTTTCACCATGATTGAAGCCCCCCCGAAAACCGGATATACACTGGCTGATCCCGGAACGCGGCACACTTGCATGTGCCACTATGGCGGGTTTTACGCCCTGTGTACGGTGGTCGCTATCCGGGCGGATACGAATATCCTACCACCAGCAATTGTCTCCCCCCTATTATATGTGAGTACCCTTGCCTACAATACAACAGTGAATTTATGTATGGGAAAAAATCTTTATTGCAGGTTTTCGTAGCCAGTTCTCCACAATTAGCAGCGTTCTCAGTGGGGGGGATCACTGGTTTCCCAACAGTATTACTTCATCATCTATCAGCGAACGACAGCACTATACCCATTGACTTGGATACATCTTCATGGATTGGTAGATATCATACTTCTTTCTTAGGTGTGTAGTCCGCCAACCCGCACTAGGCCAGCGTGGTGCACTAAGGCCTAAACCCTCTCAGTTGTAGAGGAGGCCCGTGCCCAGCAGTGGGACGTATTTGGGCTGATGATGATGATGATGAGACTTCTAACAGCCCTAAAGCATTGGCTTCCATAAAAGCCCAAAAGCCCAGCTTGCTTTACAATATTCCGAATCTTTAAAACAAATCTTTATTTAACAAAAACAATTTGGCATATAAATTAGAATATCCTGACCCCACAATAAACATTTATAATAAACTAGACACATTCAATATGAATTTTTTTTCAGCATCTGTTCACGGAATAGCTGGAATACCATGTCTTCTAGTTTCTCTCATAATGCAGTGGAAAGGACGAAAACTAGCTTTCATCCTCAGCACTGTTTTGATAATCATTGGATGGTCTCTCATGATAGTTGCCAGAAGAGCCTCCGAAGTCATCATCGCGGAATCATTCCAAGGTCTTGGAGGCAACAGCATCATTATAATCAGCCTAGTCACGATCAGTGAAATGGTCGATCCCAAACTCAGGCCCTTGTCTATGCTGATGTATGGATTCTCGCAATGTATTGGACTGGCGACTGTTTCTCTTATAGGCTACTGTCTTCATTGGAAAAATGTCAGCTTGTTAATGCTAGTACCAGTAGTCTTAGCTTTGCTTATGTCTTGTACCTGGCCAGAATCTCCATCGTGGTTAGCTTGCAAGGGAGAATTCGAAAAATGCGAGCAAGCCTTCTATTGGCTAAGAGGTGATGACGTAGATGCAAAAAATGAATTGACAGCGTTAATCAAAACACAGAAGATGGCTTTATCAAAGAATAATGCTAAACAAGGTAAAGACAATCTCTTGCACAGAATAAGAAGACGAGATTTCTATGTACCATGTTTTCATATATTTGTTATCATAGCCACATTTTACTGGAGTGGATCAATAGCACTATACATTTATACTGTTGAAATTGTTAAAAACACTACTGGAATCACTCGTGATTTTATTGTAATGTGTATAGATAATTCTATTATTATATTAGCTTGTTGTCTATCAATTATTTTAATAAGAATATTTAATAACAAAACTTTATTGTCAGTAAGCGGTTTTGGATGTTCTTTAGCGTTAATATCAGCTGCTTTATCTATCTTTTTGGAAACATCCGAAATGTTGTCATCAAATTCAATGATTCCTCTGTATGCTTTGTTTGTTTACAGCTTGTTTTGCACTTTGGGTTTGATTGCTGTTGCTTTAAATGTAGCAGCTGAATTGATGCCGGTTAAACATAGAGGGATTGGTGGAGTATTCTATACTATATGTATGGCAATTATGTATACCTCCTCAATCAAAGCGACCCCATATTTATTCCAGTGCATCAACTATTCGGGGACTTTCTTGGTCTTTGCAGCAGTTTGTGCGCTCGGGACTTTTTTTATACGGAAATTTGTACCAGAAACTAAGAATAGAACACTACAGGAGATAGAGGATTATTACAATAAAGATAGTTTAAGTAAATTCGATTCGAATGCTACCGAACCTTGTGTCAAAAATGAGGCTTAGTATTCATTAGATGAGATTTAGTATGATTAATTTGAATACGATACGATTCTAGTATTCTTTTATGATTTGTGTCTTATGTTTTTTTTTATCCAAACGAACATTCAAATATTCTGCAATCACCAGAAATTGTGAATTAAAAGATAAGTGTTTGTTGTATATATTATACATACCTACATACTTACGTTATATCACGCCTGTATTTCGCGAAGGGTTAGGCAGAGGTGAATTTTCGCACCCAAATTTTGCCAGGTACATATGTATCAGTCCCAGGTAATACGGGGCGAGCCTATAGCCGTTTTTCTTTTCGGGGACATTTCCAGACTTCGTGCTGCTATTGATTATTTCTTATTGGAAAAACCCAATAAAACTTTACCCGACCCGGAAATTGAATCCAGGACCTCTAGATCGCATGGCACATATTTATGACAAATGTATACATATTAATATATATAAAATGATAAATAAAAAATATATTAAAAAAGATTTTTTTTAATTATTGGTATCAAACTTAACTAATTAAGCCGAATCTGTCTTCATTAAGGATGAGCTTGTAAAATAAGAATTTAGTTTTCATGAAATTTTTGTTCCTTATGATTGCGTTCTTTCTTAGTTATTCAGACCACCATAGCCCATAAAATTCTAAATAAGCTATTGCAATATATATACTTTTTCACAGTCAAAACAGTCGAAATGTATGCAACTTCACAAACTTTAGAATTTAAAGGTCTTATTTCAATATTTTTCTTGCAATTGGTAAAAAAATTCAACACGAATTGTGTCTACGCAGTACATTTTTTCAGCGCAAAACTGTGCCATTCCGTTTCGCCCCGTCCGAACTGCTGTTATCTGAGGAACATTAAGTCGGTATTGGAAAAAGATAATCTACACGGCGCTGCGGATGCGCGTTTTAACGGTCCCGGATTATCAAGTTCTTCGAAATTTGCAAACAACTTTGGAGGGGTCATTTTTTTGCTTGGTACTGGTTTGTCCTAAAAATACTGTAGATTTGAAACACACTTACGCCTGAATATCGCCATCTGTGCTTCAGTGCCACATAGAAGAGGTTATTACCAAGTCAATGTATTTTATTTAAAACAAGGAAACACTACAATATACATACCTAGCATCAAAGTTGTAGAGGAGACCCGTGCAGTGGGACGTATGATGATGGGGTGATGATGATGATGATGATGATGAATAATAATACGAGAATCCTACCTTGGCTGACACCGCCTCTAAGAATAACAATAATTAAAACTACATTATATTATCGTAATAATTTGATTGACTTTTAAGTACATACTCTAATATTTTTCATTTCATTTTACTTAGGAGAACTTAAAAAAAATATTTTAATCGTTGTTTGTTATTCATAGGTATGTGTTGAGTTGGATTTGAAGTGTATAGGTACCTACCTACCTTCTTGCGTCGTAAACACATAGATCGTACCTATGTATGTACATATTGATGAAGAGAAATAGTAAGTTGATTATTAAGTTATAGAAGAATACGCAATTATTTTTTTTACTTTTTAGTGCATTTTAATTTGTTTTGGAATATATTTTTTGAATGCGGTTTTTTTTTGTTAAAATTTTACTTATTCCAAATTAAGTAATATTTTTATTAACAAACAGGACATCCGCGTGAGATGTGCTTGGTTCTGGACAGTACTTGGAAATTGCAACATTACTTTCTTTTTCTAAGATAAAAGATTTTTTCTACAATAGACGTAGCCTAAGTTACTCCTTATTACATCAGCTATCTGCCAGTGAAAGTCCCGTTAAAATCGGTCCAGCCATTTCAGAGATTAGACGGAACAAACAGACAGACAGACAAAAAAATTAAAAAAAAAATATTTTGACTGCCTCGTGGTCTCGCGGTACAAGTATGTGCCGTGCGATCTAGAGGTCCTGGGTTTGATTCCCGGACCGGGCAAAGTGTTATTGGGTTTTTCCATTAGGAAATTCTCAGTAACAGCACGGAGTCTGGAAATGTGCCCGAAAAACGGCAATAGGCTCGCCCCCTGTTACGTGGGACTGATACATACCTGGCGAAATGTGGGTGCAGAAATGCACCTCTGCCTAACCCTTCGGGGAATACAGGCGTGAGGTTATGTATGTATGTATGTAATCTTCGTTTTTACGACAGGTAAGAGTGGCTTATTACCTTTTTCTATAAAATACTCACGCCTGTATCCCCGAGAAGGGGAAGCAGAGACGCATATGTACACCCATGTCCTGTGTGAATACATACAGTATCAGTCCCACGTAACAAGGGGCGAGCCTATTGCCGTTTTTTGGGCTGGGGGGTTTGTAATCACCTTAGCTATTACCTGCCTTAGTTTTCGTTCACGTTCTGAATACAGCTTGTATAAAAAATAGACTTATAAAATTAATTCAATCGTGAAAAACTTTGCATATTCACAATGTCGTACCATAGTACCATATCACAGTTTGGCCTTGCTTGTAAAAGTTGAAACAAAAGAATCAGCTGTTTTATATGCTTAGCATGTAATTTATGTGGCGAATTTGATAATAATGTGTAGACTATACATTTATTTATACTTCAGCCTTGCACTGAAACCGATTTGAATAAATGATTTGTTTTAGCTCTATTTAAAATTCCGGCAATAAGGCACAGGCACACACCTCTTACTTTTCTAAGTTATGTGTGTATTCACAATGAATTATCACGTACTTTAACGGTGAAGGAAAACATCGTGATGAATACTGCACACCTAAAAGTTCTGAGGAATTTCTTAGGTGTGTAGTCCGTCATCCCGCACTAGGCCAGCGTGGTGGACTAAGGCCTAAGCCCTCTCAGTTGTAGATGAGGCCAGTGCCCAGCAGTGGGACGTATATGGGCAGATGATAGAAGCGGCAATAAGCTTATTACATATTTCAAGGCATTCTTCATCATCATCATCAGCCCATATACGTTCCACTGCTGGGCACGGGCCTCCTGTACAACTGAGATGGTTTAGGCCTTAGTTTTTCAAGGCATTAGTTTATGTATATCGTCCAAGTTCCAACTCCTCCTTTATTTGTCTTTCTGATTAACTTCGTTGCGGGGCTATGACAAATTTAGGTCCCCTTAGATTCGCTGAGCTTCACTGCTCGGCGCCAATACTGTCCGTGCCGCTGTTGATCCTGGAGCACAGGAGTTACAGTGGCGGGTGTGTGGTGGGATAGGGACCCAAAATACCGTCAAAGTTGATGTAATAATACAAGGTTCATGATAACTGCAGGTTTGTGAATAGGTACAGGATGTCTGTATAGATAAACTAAGCAATATATTTAGGATTGATGGAAGGATGCAATTTAAACTAACTAAAGATACATTTAAATACAAGCAGTAAAAAGAAATCCCATAAAAAACAAAACTTGTAAAAAAAACAAGTCTCGCAACTCAGTTCTTCTGCCGTAAAAAGTTGTGAGATCCATATGATACCAAGTCGATGAATTTATTCAGTCCCCGTTTAAGGGAACTTCTGTCTTAAGTTATTATGCACTTAGCTTACTAGACAACATCTTATAGTGCCCATATCAATATTAAAAATCTTTTATGCTTCAAATAAAAGAGTTAGATTTGGCAATCGCATGAAACCACGATGTATCTCACTTTTAGTGCGATTGCCAAGTCAAACTATTTTATTTAAAACAAAAAAGATTTTTAATATTGATATAGCGCGGCCTATCGCGGATTTGGACTAACCACCTAAGAAATTCCAAAGATTTTTATGTGGGTAGGGTTCATCACGATGTTTTCTTTCACAGCATTTCTCGTGCCAAACGTTCACCAAGTTAAATTTAAACAATATTAATCAGTAATTGAATTGTTGAAAGCAGCGTAACAATAAAATAACAATGTTTCGATTTACTGTTTTCAAAGGGGGGGAAACACCTGTTAAGTCATTTGCAAATGTGTGCTCAGCGTGTCAAGAATTATTTTATTTCTAGTGCGGACATTAGTGAGATAGTTGTTAAACGTTATTTGTGAAGAATTTCATAACAAAATGGAGTCCCCGATGTTAAGACAAGTAAGTATCTTTGCTCATAATATTTTAACAACATTTTTTTTTTGAATCTGTTACAAGGCCTTCATAATTACTATTTTGTCTTTTGTATCCAATCTTTTACACTACTTACATCTCAACATTTTTTCAAATGCACAATGTTAATTTCATGTACCATCGGAAAACGACTAGGTTTATCACAGTCAATTTGCTGGTGGTAGGATATTCGTATCCGCCCGGATAGCGACCACCGTACACAGGGCGTAAAACCCGCCATAGTGGCACATGCAAGTGTGCCGCGTTCCGGGATCAGCCAGTGTATATCCGGTTTTCGGGGGGGCTTCAGTCATGGCGAAAGGATGACCGTGCCGGCATTTTTTGGCCGGTTTGTCGCGGTCGGTCCTTTGATCACCATGGCATTAGTCCCCCAAACTTCTTCACAAGGTGAAGAAGTATTCGGCCGGCATGATTGTGTCGACCAACGGGAGATCATCTCTCGCTGGTCGGCACTTTTTCTGGACCCCATTACGCTTACCATCAGGTGCAATGGGGTCACTTTGCCGTGCCAGTATAAAAAAAAAAAAAAATATATACTTAAAATATTAGGTCTTCCGGTTAGTTTTGAGGGATATATTAAAAACGAAATACTTTTGTATTATAAAAAAGATTAATTAAATTTAATCAAATATACTCCATTACTGGCTACAACCTTTTGCAATTTTTCGGGCAACAAATAGATTCCATAATTTAAAAAACTGATCATTTTTTGAAGCGATCCATTCATCGATCCATTTTTTGATACATACGATTTTTTGATAAGTGCTGATCTGCAAGTATGTGTTGCACAGATTGAAATAGATGGTATGATCAGAAGGAGCACAATCTGGTGAATTTGCGGCATGCAGAAAACACTACCCTCTGAAGATCTGAAAGTGTATCTCTTACAGTTTTTGCGACGTGTGGGCGAGCATTGTAATGCAGTAAAAAACAGTAGTAAATTACGAAAGTGATTTTTAGCGCGTCCCATACTTAATCACACTAAAAACTTGCATGGGTTTACTGTAAATGAGTTACTTCGAATTATTATAATTATACATACATACATACATACATAAACTCACGCCTGTATTCCCCGAAGGGGTAGGCAGAGGTGCATTTCTGCACCCACATTTCGCCAGGTATGTATCAGTCCCACGTAATAGGGGGCGAGCCTATTGCCGTTTTTCGGGCACAATTCCAGACTCCGTGCTGCTACTGAGAATTTCCTAATGGAAAACCCAATAACACTTTGCCCGACCCGGGAATCGAACTCAGGACCTCTAGATCACTCGGCACATCCTTGTACCGCGAGACCACGAGGCAGTTATAATTATAGTGCAAGCTAAAACGTGCAACATCGAATATCTAAGTAATTTGCACCGACGTGACGCGACTGATAGGTACTTGACACGTTCCCTCAAAACCTAATACATATATATACTAACTGGTTCCAATTGGATAGATAGTAATAAACAGTAGTACATTAAATTTTTGTACATTGTAATATACGTTTCGGGCCTCCTCTACAACTGAGAGGGTTTAGGCCTTAGTCCACCACGCTGGCCTAGTGCGGGTTGGCGGACTACACACCTAAGAAATTCCTAAGAACTTTTTAGGTGTGCAGGTTTTATCACGATGTTTTCCTTCACCGTTAAAGCAAGTGATAATTCATTGTGAATACACACATAACTTCGAAAAGTCAGAGGTGTGTGCCTGGGGTTTGAACCTGCGACCGCCGAAATTCTCGACCGCGCGCCTAAACCTCGAGGCCATCACTGCTTTTTTACTGCTTTTTGCTTTTTTACTGTAGAGGAGG
The DNA here is from genome assembly GCA_907164795.1 of Hemaris fuciformis. Taxonomy (NCBI): domain Eukaryota; kingdom Metazoa; phylum Arthropoda; class Insecta; order Lepidoptera; family Sphingidae; genus Hemaris; species Hemaris fuciformis. The sequence goes on from OU015454.1 coordinate 8,556,054, forward strand.
CCCGTGCCCAGCAGTGGGACGTATATGGGCTGATGATGATGATGATGATGATGAATATACGTTTCAATTTGAGTATATTTTATACACAACGCGCAGCGCTTCGGAGTAGAGCTGGTTCGTGAATGCTGTTTTTTCAGTAGTTCATAATCACAAGCATACACAATTCTATGATAATTAAACCTTTAAAAAGTGAATGACCATCGATGACAAGTCATACGGTCTGCCAAGTTTACTGCAGGCAATCAGAGGTACAATATCCAGGTGAATCATGGTTACCAACAATAGAAATAATATAAGAACAATTTTGATTTGCAGAGTCTCTAAATTTAAAATGTCGCAAAGCGCTCTAGGGCCATTAAAAATAATTTTGATTTATTGGAATCGTTTTATCCGACCGGTTTCATTTCTAATAGTAAATAAATATAATGTTATATACCTACATATCAGTATTTAACAATTATACCTGCACATTTCTTTTAAGTCTTGATGCACGCGATCGAGAATCTCGACGATCGCGGGTTCAAACCCCAGGCACACACGTCTGACTTTTGGAAGTTATGTGTGTATTCGCAAAGAATTATCACGTACTTTAACGGTGAAGGTAAACATAGTGATGAAACCTGCACACCTTAAGTTTCTTGGGAATTTCTTAGGTGTGTAGTCCGCCCGGGGCGTCGGCGTATTCTGTTACGCCGACGACACGCTCGTCACTGCGACGGGCAGGACCTTCCAGGAGGCCGCCGACCTCGCCGCGGTTGGAACTGGCAACGTGGCGAGGAGGATTCGGCGGCTGGGCCTCACGGTGGCCCTCCACAAATCCGAGGCCATTTGTTTTCACCGGCCTCGGATGGGACCACCTGCTGGGGCCCACATCGAGGTTCAGGGCGTGCGAATTCCCATCGGCAAGCAGCTCAAATACTTGGGGCTGCTGCTGGACAGTCGGTGGGAATTCCGCGCCCATTTTGAGGCGTTGCAGCCGAAGCTGCTGCGGGTAGCAGGCGCTCTGTCTGGCCTGCTGCCCAACCTGGAAGGTCCAGGCATCCCTTGCCGAAGGATGTACATGGGAGTCGTGCGGTCTATGGCGTTGTATGGAAGCCCAGTATGGGCCGAGTCCCTGAACAGGCGCTGCGTCGCTCTTCTGCGCAGGCCTCAGCGTGCGCTGGCGCAGCGACTGATCAGGGGCTACCGCACGATCTCCTACGAGGCGGCCTGCGTCTTGGCCGGGTCCCTGCCGTGGGATCTTGACGCCAAATTCCTCTCGCGTCTTTATCATCAGCGGGAGGAGGCGTCAAGTCGCGGGGACAGACTGGCCCCGAGAGAGGTTGAGGCAATAAAAGCCTCCCTCAGTACGGCCGCCGTGGAGGAATGGCGAACCAGGCTGGAGGATCCCAGTGCTGGTGCTAGGACCGTCGAGGCAGTGCGTCCTGTCCTCGACCAGTGGGTGGACAGGCGCCACGGTGCGGCGACGTTTCGCCTGACGCAGGTGTTGTCGGGGCATGGATGCTTCGGCCACTACCTGTGTCGGGTGGCTCTGAAGGAGGAGTCGGCCGTGTGTCACCACTGTGACAACTGCCCGGACGACACAGCCCAGCACACACTACAAGAGTGTCCAGCCTGGGAGACGGAGCGCAGCGCTCTCCGCGCTATTGTTGGTGGCGACCTCTCGCTCCCGGCCGTCGTATCTTCAATGGTCGGGAGTCCGAGGTCGTGGCGAGCGGTGCTCTCCTTCTGCGAGCACGTCATGTCGCAGAAGGAGAGCGCGGAGCGGGATCGAGAGATCAACGATCCCGCCCGCCAAAGACGTCAGAGAAGGAGGCGCCGGGTCGACAGAGATAACTAGACCCGGCGCCCTGCCCTGTGGCAAGGGGGCGTTAGAATCCCACCACGGGCGGCGCGTCCTCACTGAAAGTGACCCCGAGAGGGGCGGCGGCACTGTGGCCTGTGTACGTCGCGGGCGCCCATTCACAACTGGGGCGCCCGAACCAAGCTAGTGGGGGTGCAACTGCGCCCCCAACAACTCCGAGACGGCCGAGACAAACACGTCTCGGAGGCGCACCGGGCGGCTGCGGCATTACGGTGGGCGCTTCTCGCTCACGTACCGTGGTCGCCTAACTCGGCGCGGAGATGGCCACCGGGGGGTTTTGGTCGGTATGCCGGTTTAGGGAATTTTGTTAGGGACCCAGCCGACGTCGCCGCGCGCCGGGCTGGAAGACCGGTGACCCCGACATACGCTTCCCGCCCCCCCCTCCCCCGGGGCTGGCGGGAAGTAGAGCCATAAACAGCTTTCCCCTCGAGAACAAAAAAAAAAAAAAAAAAAAAAAAAAAAAAAAAAAAAAAAAAAAAAAAAAAAAAACAAAAAGGTGTGTAGTCCGCGAACCCGCACTGAGCCAGCGTGGTAGACTGAGGCCTGAACCCCTTCAGTGGTAGAGAAGGCCCGTGCCCAGCAGTGGGACGTATATGGGCAGATGATAATCACACCTGATGACATATTTCTTTAGTTACATATACAGTACATATAGTTTGTCGGGATTTTCTTTAACGCCAGGGGGTTTGTAATCACCCTAGCTATTACCTGCCTTAGTTTCCGGTCACGGTCTGAATACACCTTGTATGTGTATACGCGAAATGAATATTAAGAATATAAAAAATATTTTTTACACACGCGACTCGAACTCGATGGCGCAATGGCGCAGTTGGCTAAACAACAGCTTGTGAAACGAGAAGTCGCGGCCTAGAAAAATGTTTGTGAGTCTGGGTGTTTTTGAGACCGAATAGACTCGAAGTTTCTGATACCCAGGACACAAGACAATCTTAGTGTGGGGTCAGAACTATATTTGTGACGCATACATAACGCCTGTGTTCCCTGATGGGGTAGGCAGAGGTGCATTTCTGCACCCACATTTCGCCAGGTATGCAGTCCCACGTAATAGGGGACGAGCCTATTGCCGTTTTTCTGGCACATATCCTGACTCCGTGCTGCTACTGAGAATTCCCTAATGGAAATACTCAATAACACTTTGCCCGACTCGGGAATCGAACCCATGACCTAGATCGCACAGCACACACCTGTACCGCGAGACCACGAGGCAGTCAAATACAAAAAAAAAGTATAATTTGTGACTGTTGAATTTTATTTATAATAGAGAACACGGGTAGTGTTGAGACAGGTACACGGAGCCAACCAGTTTAATTTTTATTTCTTCTTTAAGATGTTCGTGGCAGCTTCACCTCAACTTGCGGCGTTGTCTGTCGGCGGGATCGTAGGATTTTCAAACGTCATATTAGAACAACTGAAGTCTAATGATAGTGAAATACCGGTTGACATTGAAATCGCTTCATGGATCGGTAATGTATTAAATTTGTACTATATTTCATTAAATATAGTATATATTACTTACATAACCTAACGCCTGTGTCCTGGGTAGGCAGAGTTGCATTTCTGCACCCACATTTCAAAATTATGTTTTTATCCTCCGTAATGGGGGGCGAGCCTGTTGCCGTTTTTCGGCCATATTTCTATACTCCGAGCTGCTACTGAGAATTTCGTAATGAAAAAACCCAATAACATTTTTTTAAGGATATTGCATTTTAAGGTGATTACAAACACCTTTTTATTAGGTAGCCAAGTTATTCAAAGCATATTTTAAAATTATCTTTGTGACTATTTTGGACTATTTTATTTGATTATCTCTGACTATTTTATCTCTCATCATCATCATCAGCCCAAATACGTCCCACTGCTGGGCACGGGCCTCCTCTACAACTGAGAGGGTTTAGGCCTTAGTCCACCACGCTGGCCTAGTGCGGGTTGGCGGACTACACACCTAAGAAATTCATAAGAACTTTTAGGTGTGCAGGTTTTATCACGATGTTTTCCTTCACCGTTAAAGCAAGTGATAATTCATTATGAATACACACATAACTTCGAAAAGTCAGAGGTGTGTGCCTGGGGTTTGAACCTGCGACCGCCGAAATTCTCGACCGCGTGCCTAAACCTCGAGGCCATCACTGCTATATTTATTTTATCTCTAATAATAATTAATTATTGAAACAACAATTTAATTTTCATTCCAGGATCAACTCACGGCTTAGCAGGACTCCCAAGCATAGCGATGCCATTAATAATGCAATGGAGAGGACGGAAATTATCATACATCATATGCTGTTTAATCATCATCACAGGCTGGTTACTTATATACCTCGCTAGAAGTGCCTCTACTATCATCATTGGCGAATGCTTCCACGGATTAGGCATGAATAGCATAGCTGCTATAAGTTTCTCCACAATCAGTGAGATGCTCGATCCAAAATACAGGACTATCTCTTTGACGTGTTACATCATTAATCAAACTTTGGGCATTACTGTCACTGGAATTATTGGCAGATTTGTTCATTGGAAAACTGTGAGCATCATAATGAACATTCCAATTATTTTAGCTTTAATTATTGGATGTATGTGGCCAGAATCACCAGCTTGGCTTGCCTATAAGGGAAAGTATGATAAATGCGAGCGAGCCTTTAAATGGCTGCGAGGATCTAATGAGAGCTCACTGAAGGAACTTAAAGAACTATTGAACGCGCGGAAAGAAGATACCATTGCTAGTAGAACTACCAGATTTAAACTCAGAAGTGTGTGGAAGCAAATAATAAGGAGAGATTTCTACATGCCATGCTTTCATATATTCATGATCTTGTGCCCGTTTTATTTCGGTGGAGTCTCGGTCATTGTCGTTTACGGTTTGGAAATAATGAAAACTGCCTCAAACAGTTTAACAGCCGCACGTTATGGTATGATTTCTGTTAACATAATATCATACATAGGAGTGTTGTGTACTACGATATTGTTAAATTTCTTTAGAAACAAAACTGTGCTCATTTTCAGTGGACTATCTGCAGCAACGTCTATGTTTGCCGCGACTGTTGGTTCTTTGTTACAGTCTGTTGGTGTTTTATCAAATGATTCTCTGATTGTTGTGTTTCTACTACAATTTTTCACTTTGTTTGTATGCTTGGGTTTGAGTACACTAAGTTTTGCTATTTCAGGCGAGTTAATGCCGGTGAAACATAGAGGTCTTGGAGAAATTGTATATGTTATTTTAATGAGCATTTTACATACAATTGTTTTGAAGATATGTCCATATCTGATTTTGTATATTGGATTGTGGAAATTATTCTTATTGTTTGCGATAGTAAAGGTGGTGTGCATGCTGTATATCTGGAGATATGTACCAGAGACTAAAGGAAAGACACTGCAGCAAATCGAAGATTTTTACAATTACGGTCATTTTGTTACGAGAAATGATGATGATGTGGAAAATATGGATGAAAATTGTAAATTGAATGATTGATTTTTATTTTATTGTCCTAACATTGTAAGTTATGTCTGTTTTTGTAACATAAAGAAATACTTAGCATTAGTTACCTTTCTTTCTTTAGTTGTGCCTCGTGGTCTCGCGGTGCAAGTATGTGCCGTGCGATATAGAGGTCCTGGGTTCGATTCCCGGGTCGGGCAAAGTGTTATTGGGTTTTTTCATCAGGAAATTCTCAGTAGCAGCACGGAGTCTGGAATTGTGCCCGAAAAACGGCAATAGGCTCGCCCCCTGATACATACCTGGCAAAATGTGGGTGCAGAAATGCACTTCTGCCTACCCCTTCGGGGAATACAGGCGTGAGTTTATGTATGTATGTTACCTTTCTTGCGCCTTAAGATTCCGTCGTTTATTAATAACCCTGTGACGAAACGAGCCGCCATAGGTTCGACCTCCGCACTGAGATAAATGCTTTTGTGAAATCACAAATATGTGTTTCGGTTCTGGGCGTTTGTGAGACCGAAAAGTCTTGTAGTGTAGGGTCAAATCTCTTTATGTGACTTTTGGGTGAATTTATTTATTTTATATTAAAGGTTTTAATATTATAATAAATTCATTTTTATTATTTTGTAAAATAAAGCTTGCTTTAAAATATAGTGTTTGTTTATACTAATTTATCCACTCTTACCTTTTAGGGGCTAGTCTATTAGCATGCATACAAAACGTGAACCTGAATGAAATCCCAGTTTTTTTACAAAGCCATGACAAAGCTTCCGCACTGTCAACAATGATAAATGCAGCCTTGTCCATATAGAGTTAACAGTCTTATGAATAACTAGTATAAGACTATCTTTCTCCTATCGATATAACTATGTCTGATCGTTTTGTACCTACAATAATGTCGATATTTTAACACAAAATTCCTACTCCATTAAATTACTCAATACTATCTATAATATTACTTATTCTTTCACTTCATTTATTTTTAACTTTCATCATCATCATCAGCCCAAATACATCCCACTGCTGGGCACGGGCCTCCTCTACAACTGAGAGGGTTTAGGCCATTTTTTAACTTTATTAAATTAAAAAAATTGATATAAAAAAAAATACTTTCAAAGACCTTCTCAATCGCTGATCTCATCGGAACTTACTATGTTGTCCAAATTGTTTAGACAGCCCCGTGGCGCAGTTGGCTAGACACCAGCTTGTGAAACGAGAGGCCGCGGGTTCGATCCCCGCACAGAGACAAATATTTTTGTGATCCACAAATATTTGTTTCGGGTCTGGGTGTATGTAAGACCGAAAAGTCTCTCTTAGTTTCTGATACCCACGACACAAGACTTGTATCTTAGTGTGGTATCAGAACTATGTATGTGACTGTTGGGTGTAGTTATTTATTTATTTATATCACGAGTGTCAGGTGGTGGTGACGGGTCCACTGTTCGTTCTATGTTGACAGGATCAATCCATCCAGGAGAATGTCAACATTCTCCCGGATAACATGTAAGTATGCACGCAACAGATCAAGTACTTCATCATCCAAAGTCTTAGGTATGACGTTGAATGTGCGATAAATGAATCCGACTTAAGCCGACGTTGAACTGACTCATCGATGGTTGGCTCCATCGCCTGAAATAAAGCAAGCATTTTAGAACGGTACGCCGTGTGTTTGGTTCCCCCTCTGTGGGCCCAAAGTAGGCCCGCATGACATTTTTGATTATAATTATTAATATACTGTTCTTAACATAATTTGTCACTTCACAGTGTCAATATGAAGAAAATTAAAATAAATATATAAATCAATCATGCATTGAAAACTAGGTATGCACGGACTGATAAAAAAATATATTACAACACAGATATAAAAAAAAAAACAGAGCAAAATCACCGTAATTTTATACATCATCATCATCAGCCCAAATACGTCCCACTGCTGGGCACGGGCCTCCTCTACAACTGAGAGGGTTTAGGCCTTAGTCCACCACGCTGGCCTAGTGCGGGTTGGCGGAATACACACCTAAGAAAATTCTTAAGAACTTTTAGGTATGCAGTTTTTATCACGATGTTTTCCATCACCGTTAAAGCAAGTGATATGTGAGATTTTCGACCGCGCGACTAAACCTCAAGGATATCACGACTATCACTAAAATGTTATCTTTTTACTAGCAATAGCATTTGCTTTTTGGGCGTCCAGTAGCTCTTTAAGTGTCTACTCTGATTTTGTCTCTAGCACTATAGAAATATACAGAACGAAAAGTCGAAATCATTTTCCTCTTTTAATTAAAATACCAATCCATGTAGCCGAATCAAAATTCAACTTTACGAGTATAGTACTCTCGTTAGATTTCAGTTTTCTAGGATAGCGTTATAAAATCCAGATATACCGCCAACTGAGAGTGCAGCTAGATAAGATAGAAAAATCGTGATGGCCTTGAGGTTTAGGCACGCGGTCGAGAATTACGACGATTGCGGGTTCAAAGTCCAGGCACTCTTTCTTTTCGAAGTTATGTGTGTATTCACAAAGAATTATCACGTACTTTAACGGTGAAGGAAAACATCGTGATGAAACCTGCACACCTAAAATTTCTTAGGAATTTCTTGATTAGATGATGATAGTGCAGCTGGCTGAAGCGAAGACGTCATGAATATCTGAAAAAAGAACAGACTTTGTTTAGTTATAGTTCGTTTGTTTGAGTGGCTCGTCGTACCTCATTAGTTACATTAGGCATTACTGTGTGGATAAGTAAAGAATCGGCCAGTTTATAGTGTGGAGTTGTGTGTATACCTACCACGGTGCATATGAAATTAAACAGCAGCGTGCTGGATATGACTTTAATATTTTGTTCGTTACAAATAGCTTATTACGTGTACGGATTCGTCGTTGGGTATCGTTCGCGACTGCTGCGATGCGGCGACTGGCGATGCGCGCGATCCACCGGCCGGCCGACAGCTGGCCGCCGAGCGGGGCGCGGGCGCAGGCGACGAGGCACACACCTCATGCGCGCAACCTCGGTACGTCGGTGCATGCGACAAATTCATTTGCGTCCTTGGATCTTCCACAATAGTATCAGCTGTTATAGGACAACATGATAATTGTGACGTGCGACTGTAAAAATACCAAATTAATTATACCAAATTCTCTTGACAAATATCTTCTATTACATTTAGCTGACAGATAAAGGCCATAGAAAGCTTAACACACGTAGCAATCAAAGTAGCCAAAGATCTCACAAACGGTAAAAATTAAATTTACAAAAAACTCGACTCGAGCTCATTTTACAAAATTAACAACCAAATGATTTCATCATCTCCTTGCCCTGTTCCCAATTTTATTTGTGGTCGGCGCAGTATGTTTTATCCTTCCACAAATCCCTATCAACCGTCATGTCTTCATTCACCCCTTTTTCTTTCATATCTTCAGTCACGCTCTCCATGCATTTTTTTGGCCTTCCTCTGCTCGCCCATTTATCAAATTCGCCCATACCTGACCACAGTATCTGTTAAAATGCATGTTATTTGGCCTTGTGTGGAAAATTTTGAACAAGAGAATCAGCTGTTTTATATGCTTAACAAACAATTTATATGACGAATGAAGGATCATTATATTTACACTATGCTATGTAGAGGGCTATATTAAGAGTTTCTCTGAAGGATAGGATCAGAAATGATGCCATCCCACAGAGAACCAAAGCTATCGACATTGCCCAGAGGAGCTAGCTAGGAGTGAGCTGTGACAGTCAAGGGCAGGTCATATTTGTGGCAGAACTGATGACGGTTGGGGGAAACGAGTTCTGAAGTTGAAAACATGCCTAGGCAAACGTAGTATAGGACGCCATATGGCTAGATGGGATGATGATATGATATTTGCAAGGTGGCTGGCAGTGGTTGGATGATAAGGCCTATGTCCAGCAGTGAACGTGAAAAAGCTGATGATGATGATGGTGCTATCGTTATATAATTTCTATACAATGACTTATTAATTCACACAGCTAGCGGGCATGAAGATACATAAGTGTCGCTGGCTACCCCTTTTAGGGGATACAGACGGGAATGTGTTAGCATAGAAAGAGGCAATAAAGCTACTCATACATGTCGTAAAAAAGGAAAGTCCATTTCTAAAAAATATTTTCCACTATGAATAACTTAACAAATTCCGTTTCATCTACACCACACAACGTTTTACGTTTAAATGAATATTATTTGCCTTCTTTACACGTACGCAATAAAAGAGTGCTACGTTTTTTATTTGCTTATGAAATATATTCTGACAAAAGACATTTAATTATGCGATTCATCACCAATTAATATCCAAATCGTGATGTGATGTATCTCGGCGGTCGCTGTTTCAAATCCTTTCCACCCTCCTCTTAGTTTTCGAAGATATTTGTGGTTGAAATGGGTTATTTAGTAATTTAAAGGTGAAGGAAAACGAAAATGTTTTAGTTTGTGTGTGTGTGTGTGTGTGTGTCTGTCTATGGCACCGTAGGTCTCAAACGTGAAAAAGCGTGACCATCGGGTGACCATCGTTTCTCGCTGGATGGTATTATTTTTCTGGACTCCACTGTGCTTACCATCAGGTACAGTGGAGTCACTTTGCCGTGCCAGAATAAAAAAAAAAAAAAAAAAAAAAACGGATGAGCCGATTTAGATAAAAAAAAAATTGTTTGAAAGGTGAATTAGTCAGGAGTGTTATTCGCTACGTTTGATGAACATCGGTCCAAGATGGCCCATAATATGGCGGAATACCTACATATTCTTAACAACTCTCTTTATATGAGTATCAAGTAAAAGGCCTTGAATATTAGTATACAATACACTTTGACGAATTACAAATCCAAGATGGCGCCCACCACAAAATGGCCAATTTAATTTATTTTTCGCAACTCTTTCTTTTACGTTCACATTTTTAATTTGTGTCGGGGGTTTGACCTCTAATTTGGGTTATTCACACGTAAAAATGATTCCGTAATGGTGATCTTCAGTGCGAAATTCGTTGAATTATTTATCCATTTTCCATTTTACTCCTCAATTTTGCAACTGTCCAAATAATTGTCACATATTTATTTATTCAACCGATGGAAAATTCCTTACACACTGTGTAGTAATTTATTATTTATAGTTACTGAATAAGCAGTGATGGTCTCGAGGTTAAGGCGCGCGGTCGAGAATTTCGGCGGTCGCAGGTTCAAACCCCAGGCACACACCTCTGACTATTCGAAGTTATGTGTGTATTCACAATGAATTATCACCTGCTTTAACGGTGAAGGAAAACATCGTGATAAAACCTGCACACCTAAAAAGTTTTTAGGAATTTCTTAGGTGTGTAGTCCGCCAACCCGCACTAGGCCAGCGTGGTGGACTAAGGCCTAAACCCTCTCAGTTGTAGAGGAGGCCCGTGCCCAGCAGTGGGACGTATTTGGGCGGATGATGATGATGATGATGAAGTTACTGAATATGTTATGGTAGTATAATCTGAGCAATAAGGGTCATTTTTGATTGCATTTCAAAGTTGAGATATTACACAAAAAATATTATGAAAATCACGTTAGCCTTTAATACCTCGTCGTTCTTCGGTATTTAGTATTTCAGATTATATTTTATTATATTTTTTATGACATATCCCCAGTTGGTTAAAATGGACGGGTACGGGGGTAAAATCGAACGTAAAATGGACTGGTCCAATTTATCGTACCTATTTTTTTATATAACTGCCCAAAGCAGGATGATATTATCCAACAACACTTTGCAACCCAGGAAATGAATACCAGCCTTTAATTAACCGTAACACATTTGTGTCATCGGACCTAAGAGACTACCTCAGTGTGTAAATTTAAGTTAACTCAATCACTAATATCGACGATAGGACTTCTCATGATATATCGTCTGTTATAACAGATATTTTAGTTTTTTCTAAATAGAAATTATCATCATCATCATTATCAGCCCAAGGAAATCCACTGCTGAACATAGGCCTCCCCCAATAACTTCCATAGTGACCTGTTGGAGGCAGCCTGCATCCAGCGACGACCCGCGACCTTCACCAGGTCCTCAGACCACCTTGTGGGTGGACGTCCTACGCTGCGCTTTCCGGTACGCGGCCTCCACTCGAGAACCTTCTGGCCCCATCGGCCATCGGTTCTCCGCGCTATGTGCCCGGCCCATTGCCACTTCAACTAGAAATTATGCACCTTTAAAATAAAACATAAAAATTACCGGATACATATTGCTTTTGGAATGAGAGATGCCTATATATGCATATATTTTGACATAGTATTAATATTTTCGACTGCTTCGTGGTCTGTAGGTCCCGGTTATTCTGGGTTTGATTTCCAGATTGGGCAAGGGCTATTGGGTTTTTCATTTAAGAAATTCTAAGTAGCAACATGGATTCTGGAATCGTTCCCAAAAAACGGCAATATGCTCGCCTTCATTACTTGGGACAAAATCGGTGAAATATAAATGCAGAAATGCACCTCTGCCTACCCTTTCGGGGCATACAGGCGTGAGTACATGCATGTATTGACGATATTTTTAATGCTTACTCTACAATTATGTATAACGGCAGATTTTGACTCAATCGTAAACGCCTTAGGCATTCTCTTACTAGACTTCAGTGTGTTGCGGAGGTAAAAAGTAGGCGCATAAATAACATTAATACAATACAAAATAAGTAAACCACTAACAAAATACATACGTATTATTTTATTTATCAGAAGTGAAGATAACAAAAATATCACATACTTATTATTATCGTAAAAATATTAGTGCAATTATTTAGTACTCACTATAATACTGCAATAATGGCCTCGAGGTTTAGGCACGCGGTCGAGAATTTCGGTGGTCGCAGGTTCAAACCCCAGGCACACACCTCTGACTTTTCGAAGTTATGTGTGGATTCACAATGAATTATCACTTGCTTTAACGGTGAAGGAAAACATCGTGATAAAACCTACACACCTAAAAAGTTCTTAGGAATTTCTTAGGTGTGTAGTCCGCCACCCCGCAGTAGGCCAGCGTGGTGGACTAAGGCCTAAACCCTCTCAGTTGTAGAGGAGGCCCGTGCCCAGCAGTGGGACGTATTTGGGCTGATGATGATGATGAAACCACTAACAAAATACATACGTATTATTTTATTTATCAGAAGTGAAGATAACAAAAATATCACATACTTATTATTATCGTAAAAATATTAGTGCAATTACTTAGTACTCACTATAATACTGCACAGCGATTCTACAACTAAACAATTCATATAACACTCAAACAAATGCACAATTTCAATAATGCACAGTGTACACATCGAACTTATCAATAAATCCATTTAATTTCACTTATAAGATATACACTGCAGTAATGTGTCACAATACGTCAGCTTCCATCTGGTAAATTTAAGTTCCTCATGGGAATCAGTATATCCCCTAATTGTGATATTTGCGGTATGATTGATGATGTTTATCACATCCTGATGGAATGTAATCGAAATAAAGTTAACCGTATAAATGTTGTAAATAAAAACCAGGTAGGTGAATGTAATAGTATTCTAAGTTTACCTTTAAGTGATTCGGCTAGGAAATTATATAAATTAGTTAAGGACAGATTTGTTTAAAATTGATGGTATTATTTGTTATGTTTCTCTGGGGCGACATTATCGCTATAGCGACAAAGTCTCTAAATAAATAGAAAAAAAAATTACGTCAGCTGTATAGCTACAGATATACCTACTGCTATAAGCCAGTAGCGGTACTTCCATAGAAGCCCAAAAGCGTTACACGTTAATTTGTAATGTCTAGTTTATAATTGTTTATTGTAGGGTCAGGATATTCTCATTTATATGTCAAATTTCTTTGGTTAAATAAAGATTAAAAGATTAAAAATTATTAGTCGGAATTTTGAAGAGAAAACTGGGCTTTTAGGCTTTTATGGAAGTACCGCCACGGCTATAAGCATGTCAGTGACGCGAACACACGATATTACATACACCCATCCAAAAAGCATCAGACGCGCACAGAACGCGGCCGTTGCGCATGCGCCAGTCATGAGCATGTCGGTGACGCGAACACACGATATTACATACACCCATCCAAAAAGCGTCAGACGCGCACAGAACGTGGCCGTTGCGCATGCGCCAGTCATGAGCATGTCGGTGACGCGAATCCATAAGATTTTCTCCTACCAAAAAAAAGCCAAACGCGGTTAATGAAGTTTTCGCTTCAACAACAAAGCAAAATAATCAAGATCACCAAACGAATTTTGGCAATTTAAAAATACCACGGATAAATCCAAGGTAAAGTTAAACTCAACAATACATCCGAAAAAATTAATGCACGACAGTGGATAAGCGGCACATCTGTCTCCGCCAAGTCGAGCAAAAAAGCGGCACGGCCGTACTATACTTTTCTTTTCGACACCCTATAACTTCGTTTTGGATAAAGCTGGAAACCTGAATTTTCAGTCACCAAGCAGGCATGGTATAATCTCTACATATTTCAAATTTCATTAAATTTGAACCTGTATTTTAAGAATTATAACTAGTCAAACTTCGCTAATTTTGTCACTCACTGACCGATCATCAAAACTCTAAGGCATTTCTAGCCGACATAGAAGCTTAAAATTTGGAACACAATTATTGTTTAGTGTATAACTTAAGGAAAAATTAAAATATCTTACAATTTCGGTCTAGTTTTCTAGATACACAAACTGCATAAATAACTTTGTAATCCCATATAAGTATATAGGATTACAAAGTTACGTTTGCAGTGAATAAATCAGTGTACCTGTATATGTACATATAAATAACACAGACAGATAAAATATTATGATTATTATTGATCGTAAATTCTATATCAAAGGTATCTTGAAAATACTGAACTATTATATAGATACATTTAATACCTGTGGTTGTATGGAAAATGTCAAATTTTTCATTTTTTTTCGTGATTTTTTTAACACTAATGGATTCGTAATCACCGTAGCTATTACCTGCCTTAGTTTCCGATCACGGTCTGATATATAAAAGTTCACTGACATATTAGGATACGGTTCAGGAATATGTCGTACGATCTACGTGTGAAAAACGGCAAGAAGCTCGCTTCTAATCATGTAGGATTAAAAACAATTAGCGAGGAGTGGGTGCAGAAATACTCCTTTGTCTACCCCTTGGGAGAATAGGCGTGAGTGTGTTTATAAATGTAATCGAGTGTTAACACACGGTTGTATGTTTTTAAAATCATGTCAAAACAGAGGGCATAGTGAAGCCATAAATAAAATTTATACCAACTTAAAAAAATTCAATTACTATATACACACTTTATTCCCGTCAGTTTCATTATCCAAACATTCCATTTCATCATTATTTCTTTCGACAGAACTACGATTGTTGTAATAATCTTCGATGTATTGCAAAGTCTTCCCTTTTGTCTCCGGCACATACTTCCAGATAAAAAGGATGCACATTATTTCCAACATCCCGAACAGCGAAAACGTTTTCCATGCACCAATATACAGCATTATGTATGGAGAAAATTTTGATGTCAAAGTAAATAAGCTACCAATTAAAAAAATATACACAATTCCCCCAATTACTCTGTGTTTAACTGGCATCAATTCACCAGCCAGGGAGAAGGGCAAGGTTGATACACCCAAGTTGGCAAAAAACATAAAAAGTGCAATAAAATATACGACTATTACTGAATCGCGAGATAAGACATCAGTAGTTTGTAACCAAGTCGTGCCAGCAGCACCGAACATGAAAAATGCTGACGATAAACCACTTGTTATAAGGACTGTTTTGTTCTTGAATATTTTGAGTAGAAAACCTGTTATGATCGATCCCAAGCATGAAAGTGAAAGCGATATAATCATACCGTAACGGGCAGCAGATAAGCTGTTCGTAGATTTTTGAAATACATCAATACCGTACGTCCCAACAATTATCATTCCACTTGAATAAAATGTGCTCAATGTTATGAAAATATGAAAGCAAGGGATGTAAAAATCTCTGCTTGTTACTTGCTTCCACAAATCTTTAAATTTAAATGTGGTGTTTTTATTGGCAATGGCATTTTCTTTTTGGGCATTCAGTAGTTCTTTAAGCTCCTTCTGAGCTTTTTCATCAGAACCTCGCAGCCATTTGAAGGCTTGTTCACATTTAACGTATTCTCCTTTGTTGGCGAGCCAAGTTGGTGATTCTGGCCACATGCATGCAATAAGGAGTGCTATTATAATGGGTACACTCATAATGATACAGACAGTCTTCCAATGCAGGTATCTGCCAATGATTCCGGTAAAACTAATGCCGAATGTCTGATTGATGATATAAAATGTCATAAAAATAGTTCTATATTTGGGGTCGATCGTCTCGCTAATTGTGGAGAAGCTCACATTGACCATACTGTATATGCCAAATCCGTGAAAGCATTCACCAATGATAATAGTGGTGACGTCTTCGGCGAGGTAGATCAGGATCCAACCAATGATGACAATGAGACAGCATGTAATATAAGCAAACTTTCTACCCTTCCATTGCATTATTAATGGCATCAATATACTTAGTAGTCCAGAAGGGCCATGCATTGTACCTGAAGCAATTAGTAGTTTTTTTATATTAGAAACCCTTTATTGTGATACTTCTTTTATAAAAAATACGACACATTTTTTCTGATAATTTTTAAAGTTTACTCCTGGTTAATTATGAAATTTTTATAATGTAATGGGATTGTTTTTATTCATTTTTGTGATTTCGAGGTAATTAAATTTACATTCAATTAAGAAATATTACCGATCCATGTAGCGGAATCAAAATCCAACTGGATAATACTGTCATTGGAATTCAGTTGCTCTAGGATTACGTTAGGTAATCCAGAAACACCGCCGATTGATAGTGCAGCCAGCTGTGGCGAACTTGCCATTATTACCTGTAAAAATAAACTAAACTTAATTAACAGAAACATCGCGAATATTCGTACAAAAATACTCTTCCTGACTATAGTATACTCAATCTAGCTGATAGATTGAGTATACTATTGAGTATGCTAGATTGAGTATCCTATGCAGATGCATAGGATTTTCAACATTCAAAAAAAAACGAAGCAAAAGCAGTTTACTAATCTGCCTCACTAACATTTCATATAAATATTTTTTTCTTTTAAGATGATGTTATATCCTGTATATTTCATTTATATTTGAATTCAGACCGTGATCGGAAACTAAGGCAGGTAATACCTACTACGGTCATTACAAACCTGTAATTACGATAACGGGTTTGTACCAACTTCTTCACTTGGTTCTTGGCCATAACGCCAACACTTATCAAAAGAAGGCACAGCAAGCTTTCTAGAAGATATCAGGGTGTATTCAGACCGTGATCGGAAACTAAGGCAGGTAATAGTCATTACAAACCCCCCGGCGTTAAAGAAAATCCCGACTAAAAATTTAAAACATTACGTTTTCCTAACAACCATAGGTATAAAATGTTTAATGGTTGTTAGGAAAACGTCAAAATTTATATTTTTTGTCGGGATTATTTGTTTTCTCCCACGTAATAATGTGCCAAACTATTGCTGTTTCGGGCTCATTGTCAGACTCCATGCTACTGAGAAATTCGTGAAGACAAAAACCTAATAACACTATGCCCCGCCCGGGAATGGAACTCAGGACGCCTAGATAGCTCAGCACTTGCTTATACCACGAGACCACAAGGCAGTCGATATAGAAAGACGTAAATAGGAATAATAGACTTATATACACTTACCTGTCTTGAAAAAGGCGCGTTCATTTTACTATATTGACAAATGATTTTTGCCGTGAACTTTTTCCCAAATTCACAATTTTGTCCACACTTCACCACAGTTTCTGTTTAAATGCATATTAATTAGCCTTGTCTGATCAAAAGAATCATCTGTTTTTACATGCTTAACAAATAATTTATGTGACGAAAATGCTAATAATGTCTATTTACGTCATATAAGTTATTTGTTATATATACTTTCATTTATACTTCAGTTTTCCCGTGGAATTGATTACACCGGTCAACAGCATTGGGTCTTATTAGACCTAATTTAATATGCAATCGCGGCATTAATATAGTTTTAGGATCGACAATTGCTTCTCATTTAATATTGTATTTTCCCAGTTATATGCCACATATTGTAGAGCCCATTTTTTGTCTTGATTTTTAACAGATAGATTAAAGTATGATTGATATAACTCGCAAATCTTTCAATTTGTACCTAAATCATACTTTTTTCTCTCACTTTAATAAATTCGTCGCAAGTATAGCAAAAAGAGTCAGCGCCTCGTTTACAACTTCTCGTAGCTATTTTGTACAGGTCGATATATATGAAACACAATTTTTCTCTGTAATATTCAAACACATACTGTCGTACACAACGAGCGACACAAGAAACACAACTACACGCCATCTTACCTCTGTTTCTACACCGATAGCGCACAAAGACCGACATTCATTGGTCGCGGAAGACAAAAATAGTCAAATCGCTCCAAGTTCTTAAAAAGCAAATATTTTCGATTTGTAATCACATTTTTTTAAATATATGTGGCTATATAATCAGAATATATGAAGTAAAACCCATGCGAAAAAAAATATGTTGACCAGTGTTTTTTTTTGTAGCTTGATTGAATTTTAGCAGTGGGGTCCAGCTCATCCTACGGGAATTATCATCATCATCATCAGCCCATATGCGTCCTACTGCTGGGCACGGGCATCCTATACAACTGAGAGGGTTTAGGCCTTAGTCTACCACGCTGGCCTAATGCGGTTTGGCGGACTACACACCTAAAAAAATCCTATGGATTTTTAGGTGTGCAGATTTCATCACGATGTTTCCTTCACCGTTAGAGTGCGTGACCCGTTTGAAACCGCGATCGTCGAGATCCATGACCGCGTGCCTAAATCTCGAGGCCATCACTTTTTTCCAACGGGAATAATTAACACAATAAAACGCCTGTCATAACTTTCTGAGCAATCATTTCATTCATCATTTCATTATCAGCCCTTATACGTCCCACTGCGATCCTCTACAACTGGGAGGGTTCTGATAAATAAGTTTCGCAAATGTATTTCATATTGTTTTGGTCTCTACTCGGCTCGAGCCTAATCATCATTATCAGCCTAAGGAAGTCTACTGCTGAACATAGGTCTCCCCCAATGACTTCCATAGTGACCTGTTGGAGGCAGCCTGCATCCATCGACGACCCGCGACCTTCACCAGGTCGTCAGACCACCTTGTGGGTGGACGACCTACGCTGCGCTTTGCGGGCTCCTATTCGAGCGTAATACGTACATACATAAACTCACGCCTGTATTCCCCGAAGGGGTGGGCAGAGGTGCATTTCTGCACCCACATTTCGCCAGGTATGCATCAGTCCCACGTAATAGGGAGCGAGCCTATTGCCGTTTTTTCGGGCACATTTCCAGACTCCGTGCTGTTACTGAGAATTTCCTAATGGAAAAACCCAATAACACTTTGCCCGACCCGGGAATCGAACCCAGGACCTCTTGATCCCACGGCACATACATGTACCGCGAGACCACGAGGCAGTCAAGTCGAGCGTAATATAACTATAATAATAATAAAGCATTAGTGTATGTTACTTCTGAAGTTCCCACCTATCCATATCAAAAATAATTTAAATACATCAAGCATTTTTTACGTTCATTCGTTACAAACATACAAAAATTCTTCAACCTTTCATCTTTATAATATTACATGTAACATTATATTTATAGTTGAATATAATTATTTAATGGCAATTAAGAAAAATTAAATTAAATTGAGTAATTTTTTCAGTACGCTTGAAAATTAAGCATAAAATGTAATTCCCCGTGACGGTATTTCCATAGAAGCCCAAAAGGCCAACTTCCCGTACAAATTTCGGCATAAATCTTCATTTAACAAAACCAATTAGACATATCCTGTCCCCACAATAACCATTATAATTTAGATATTCGTATCGCTGGTGGTAGGATATTCGTATCCGCCCGGATGGCGACCACCGTACACAGGGCGTAAATCCCGCCATAGTGGCACATGCAAGTGTGCCGCGTTCCGGGATCAGCCAGTGTATATCCGGTTTTCGGGGGGGCTTCAATCATGGTGAAAGGATGACCGTGCCGGCAATTTTTTTGGCCGGTTTGTCGCGGTCGGTCCTTTGATCGCCATGATTGATAGTCCCCCAAACTTCTTCACAATAAGGTGAAGAGGTATTCGGCCGGCATGATTGTGTCGACCAACGGGAGACCATCATCTCTCACTGGTCGGCACTTTTTCTGGACTCCATTGCGCTTACCATCAGGTGCAATGGGGTCACTTTGCCGTGCCAGAATAAAAAAAAAAAAAAAAAAAAAAAAAAAAAAGATATTACACTACCTATATTTACGTGTAACGTTTTTTGAGCTTCTATGGAAGTACTGCCACTGACTGGTTAATCCCATAGAGACTCAAGATAAGGCGTAGCGGTTCGGGAATTTTTTTTGTACTTATAACGGTTTTGAGGTATTGGTTTCTTACATTTGCCATCACTGTCATACAAGTAATTAAAGTCATAAAAAATGACAGTTAGTAAGCAAAAGTACAGATTAGGGGGAGATGGGGTACATTGATACAAATTTTAATTGATTTTTTTTGTAAATAGGTTGTAATATTTTTTGTGATTAAATATAATGGTTAATTTGACTTTGAAAAGTGAGTTGAATATAATATATTGAATAGATTGTAATTATTAAATTGGATGTTGCTGTCAATAGGTCGTCTTTAATTGGGTCTAAGTAAAAATCGTATCTAGGTGCCCCAACTCCCCCTAAAGCGATTTTCATTTATATAAACTCGTATCACAATATCTTGAAACCATATAGTTATGTTCTCCACGCTGGCGTTGTGCCGGATAGCGGACTACACACTCTAAGAATTTCACAAGAACTTTTTAGGCAATAGTTTAAAAAAAATAAGAAGTGTAAAATTGACGATTCAAAAGAGCTTGTAAAAGTCTATTTGAATAAAGATAATTTGATTTGATTTGATTTGATTTTAGGTGTGCAGTCTCAAGATATTTTCGTTCACTATTAAAGTACTAAATGAATTATTCATTTGGGTCATCCATAAATTACGTCACACGAAATTTATCATTTTGACCCCTCCCCCGTCCTTATCACTGCTGGTCAAATTTGTAGAACACCCCCCCCCCCCCCTTGTGTGACGTCACATATTTTGCAATTTTACATCAAAAAATTATTGAATTAAATAGAAGTTCCCAAATTATTTCCAATTAAATTATTTTTTTAATCAAATTGACATCAAGTCAAACATTTCAAGAAATCACCGCTAGCCGCAGGCGCAGTGCGTTTGGCGGCATTAATATCAAAAGGGCTTAGGTCGTCGGTGCTTGCCACTTAACAAGTTGCTTAAACAAATTTGTATCTTATGTTTATATAAGTAGAGTTCAAAATATTTTTGAATTTTTCGTTAACAGAGCAAAGTTCGTGTGTAATTGTTAAACAATTAGATTTTAAAATTTGACGTCATGATATTTAGGTCCCCTCCCACCCCCTTGTCACACTCCGTCGACCCCGTGTTTGTGTGTGTGCGTGCGTGCGTGCGTATGTGTTAGGTATTGAGATGTTAAAATGATTCATATTATCGTTATCTTCAGTGCGAAAATCGTTGAGTTATATATCCATTTAATTTCTAAAGCCAACGAAACACTACAATATAACTAGCAATAATTATAAAACTACGAAATATTGTTAACACAAATTACCTTTTATGCGACAACATCTGCGACCTGTGACAATATCTGCGACCTTGTAATGACATTAGTTACAAACGCACTTTGGCTGACACAGACTCAAAAAAGGGTCATTTTTGATCGCATTTCAAAGTTGAGATATTTCACCAAAAAATATTATGAAAAACACGTTAGCCTTTACTACCTCATCGTTCCTTCGGTATTTAGTAGGTATTTCAGATTATATTTTATTATATTTTTTATGACATATACCCCCAGTTGGTTAAAATGGACCAGAGGGGGGTAAAATGGAATGTAAAATGGACTGGTCCAACTTATAGTACCTATTTTTTACACGACTGCCCAAAGTAGGAAGATATATCCAATAACACTTTTCAACTCAGGAAATGAACACCAGCCTTTAATTAACCGTAACACATTTGTGTCATCGGACTTACGAGGCTACCCGAGTGTGAAAATATAAGTTAATAACTCATTTGCCAATATCGACTATAGGGTTTGTAGTGTTTGTATACTTGTCTCGGGAACACGGGTAGTGGGGGACACAATCTTGTGCGAGCCGGTGGCGAGAGCGGACGTGTTACCCTGACTGCTGGTGACGTAACGTGCCAATACTTAACCCTTGTGAAGGCACGAGTACTACAGGGTTTCTCATGATATATCGTCAACAGTTTATGGTTGTAATAACAGCCATATTTTAGATTTTCGAAATGAAAATTATGTACCTTTAATAAAAATAAAAAATACCAAATGCATATTGCTTTTGGAATGAGAGGTGCCTATATATATGTCACCGTAAAATTGTAAACACCGTTAGATTATAATCTATCTAGCGAGATGGTAAAATGTCGAATAATAGCTATTACCTGCCTTTGTTTCCGATCACGGTCTGAATACACTCTGTATATTCTGTGAAAAACGGCAAGAAACTCGCTCCTATTCACGTAGGATTAAAACCAATAAGCGAGTGCAGAAATACTCCTTTGTCTACCCCTTCGGAGCATTGGCCTGGATATGTTTATATGTATGTATCTAATTGAGTGTTATCATACTATTGTGTTTTTAAAATCATGTCAAATATGAGGGTTTATTGAAGACATAAAAATATATACGGACTTTAAAATATTTATTTACAATTCACACACTCTATTTCCGTCAGTACCATTGTCCAAAAATTTCATTTCATCATTATTTCTTGGAACAACACTACGATTGTTGTAATAATCTTCGATGTATTGCAATGTCATCCCTTTTGTCTCCGGCACATACTTCCAGATAAATAGGATGCATATTACTTCCAACACCCCCAACAGCGAAAACGTCCTCCAGATACCAATATACAGCATTATGTACGGAGCAAATTTTGATGTCAAAGTATGTAAGCTACCAATCATGAAAATATATATAATTCCCCCAATTACTCTGTGTTTGACTGGCATCAATTCACCAGATACGGAGAAAGACAATGTAGATACACCCAAGCTGACAAAAAACATAAAAGGAGCAATAAAATACACGACTATTACTGAATCGCTAGATAAGACATCAGTAGTTTGTAACCAAGTCGTGCCAGCAGCACCGAACATGAAAAATGCTGAAGTTAAACCACTTGTTACAAGGACTGTTTTGTTCTTGAAGATTTTGACTAAAAAACCTGTAATGATTGATCCCAAACATGAAAGTACAAGCGATACAATCATACCGTAACGGGCTGCTGATAAGTTGTTCGTGGATTTCTGCAATATATCAATACCGTACGTCAAAATAACTAACATTCCACTTGAGTAAAATGGGCTCAGTGTTATGAAAATATGCAAGCAAGGTATGTAAAAATCTCTGCTTGTTACTTTCTTCCACAGATCTTTAAATTTAAATGTAGCGTTTTTACTGGCAATGGCGTTTTCTTTTTGTGCGTTCAGCAGTTCTTTAAGCTCCTTCTGGGCGTTCTCATCAGAACCTCGCAGCCGTTTGAAGGCTTGTTCACATTTAACGTATTCTCCTTTGTAGGCGAGCCAAGCTGGTGATTCTGGCCACATGCAGGCAATAGCAAATGCTATAATAATCGGTACGCACAAAATGATAGAGATAGTCTTCCAATGAACGTATCTGCCAATGATTCCAGTCAAAGTGACGCCGAGTGTCTGATTGATGAGATATATTGTCATAACAAGAGTTCTGTACTGGGGGTCGATCATCTCGCTAATTGTAGAGAAGCTCACATCGATCATACTGTATATGCTGAATCCGTGAAAGCATTCAGCAATGATAATAGTGGTGACGTCTTTGGCGAGGTAGATTAGGACCCAACCAATGATGACAAGAAGACAGCACGCGTTATAAGCGAACTTTCTTCCTTTCCATTGCATTATTAATGGCATCGCTAAACTTAGTACTCCTGCAGGGCCATGCATTGTACCTGAAACAATATGTGTTTTTTTTTTATTAGAAGCCCTTCAATATACTGTAATTCCGCACTTTTTTTGTAAAATAATACGGCACAATTTTTTATGATTGTTTTAAAAATTTACTCCTGGTCAACTACGAAATTTTGAACATGCTTATGGCATTGTTTTTTATTTCTATAATTTTGAGAAAATTACAATATTACATTTAGTTAAAAAATATTACCAATCCATGTAGCGGAATCAAAATCCAACTGGATAATACTGTCATTGGAATTCAGTTGCTCTAGGATAACGTTAGAAAATCCAGAAATACCGCCGATTGATAGTGCAGCCAGCTGTGGCGAACTTGCCATTATTATCTGCAAAAAGAAACTAAATTAAATCAGATACATCACGAATCTTGGCACAAAAAATGCTCTTTCTGACCATAGTGTACCCAATTTAGCTGATATCTGCATAGGATTTTCAGCATTCAGAAAAAATAAACGGAGCAAAAACGGTTTACTAACCTACCTCACTAACATTTCATATAAATATATTTTATTTTTAGATAATAATTTAGATTATATTTATATATATACTGGATGTATAAAAACCGTGATCGAAAACTAAGAAAGGCAATACGGGGATTACAAACACCGTGGCATTTAAAAAAATCCCGACAAAAAATTAAAAAAAATACGTTTTCCTACACATATTTTAGTACTCGTGGTTGTAAGGAAAACGTAAAAAAATATTTTTTTGTCTGTTTTTTTTTAATGTCACGGTGTTTGTAATCACCGTGGCTATTGCCTGTCTTAATTTTCGATCACGCTCTTTATACATCCTGTATACTCAGCCTATCGCCGTCCACTGCTGAACCACGGTAATACTATCATACAGTATTTTAACTCGGGCGCATTTTTTAAATAAATACCTACAGCCGCGCGGTATGTAAACGTGCGATAGGGCTGCGAATCTGCAGATTTTTTATTAAATCTGCCTGCTTTGACTTTCTATTTTGTGTATGTAAATATTTTTTATTTTTATTTAAACAAATAAACTATTTTGTGAATGGAATAGGAAGTGTTCAATAAAAATGCATGTTATTTTTTGATTGGAAGATTTCATGCAACCAAAAACAGCACAATATATAAACACAATATATACTTGTCATATTAAATAGGCACTTGCACTTATTTTGTATAAAAAACGCGCGGTTACTGCTTAAAATACAACACCGTCCGTTCGTGACTGCGGCACATTCGCGACTGCCTGCATGCCGAGCGCGTGCCGAGACCGAGGCGCGTAGGTATAACTCGCGTTTCGCCCGTTTGTATGAAGTTAAACTACTGTATGATACTATTACCGTGGCTGAGCGTAGGCCTCCCCAAGAAAGTGTTTTTGGTTTACATCATCATATTTAGATGATGTTATATTTATAACATTATTTCTTGGAAGAACTTTCGTGCTTTTCAGCGTTTTTGCCGTTGGAAGCTAACTTAAAAGCTCACACTTTAGGTTCCATTTATTTATTCATTAAAAATCATATAGTTATTTACCCGTGGTGCGTTAAAGCAGTTGATGCAAAAATATGTATATAGGAATAATAGACTTACCTGTCTTGAAAAAGGCGAGTTCATTTTTCTATAATTAACAAACAATTGATTTTCACCGTGAACAACTTTCCAAATTCACAATTTCGTCCATACCTCACCACAATTTCTGTTTAAATGTATATAATTTGGCCTTGTATGAAAATTTGGAACAAAAGACTCAGCTGTTATTATATGCTTAACAAATTATTAATGTGGCGAATTTGATAATAATAATAATCTAGACTATACTTTCATTATACTTCAGTCTTGCACTGGAACAATGTATTAAACTACTGGTATGTTAGTTCTAACATATTCGCCTCTTAATCCATGACCTCGCATAACGTGTTTCATAGCGATATACCATGCTGCGTTAATTATTTTGGGTCGGTTTTTGTAAATCCGATTTTTTTTAAACCGACTTCAAAAAAAGGAGGTTATCAATTTGTCTGTTTTTTTTATGACTGTTACCTCAGAACTAAGGCTCGACCGAGATTGGTTTTTCGTTCTCGGCCGAGACCGAGACCGAGAATAAAATGATATCTCGGCCGAAACCGAGAGCCGAGACCGAGAATATACAAAGCGTGAAATTTTTGATTTTTAATACTGTTAACTTTTTAATACACTACTAATTGTTTAACAAAATTAACTGTTTTAATAATCAAAGTTAAATAACATTATATTATAACATAAAAAATCAATTTTTCGGCATTTTCGCCCTTCAAAGAGTGTCGCCTCTCGTCATACAATTGTCCAGCTTTGCTAAACAGTTCGACGGTCCCCAAGAACAAAATCTTATCTGCAAAATGCTCTACTGCAGTATAAAGGTTTTGAATTAAGTGAAAATATAAATATACTTAAATGACATAAATATATATGACAGCCCCGTGGCGCAGTTGGCTAGACACCAGCTTGCGAAACGAGAGGCTGCGGGTTCGATCCCCGCACCGAGACAAATGTTTGTGTGATCCACAAATATTTGTTTCGGGTCTGGGTGTTTGTGAGACCGAAAAGTCTCTCGTAGTTTCTGATACCCACGACACAGGACTTGTATCCTAGTGTGGGGTCAGAACTATGTATGTGACTGTTGGGTGTATTTATTTATTTAAATTACTCACTTACATCAAAAATATTTTTTTTTAAGAAATAATTTTCTTTTTCTCAAATATATATTTTTGAGGTGAGTGAGTAATTTATATTTATATTTTCACTTAATTTAAAGACTCTATACTGCAGTAGAGCATTTGCAGATAAGATTTTGTTCTTGGGGACCGTCGAGTTGTTCACTTGCTACGCTAGTAGGCGGCGCAGACTCGAACTCGGACTTCGAAAGACTCGAACGGGGCAAAGGCGGCCGGTCGCAGTTCGCCAGACGGGACTTCAACCAATCACAATTCAGCCTCTCACGTACTTACACCGATCGACTTCGCGCTGCGGCGCGTGGCCACGCGCGGTAAAATTTGAATGCCGATCCGAACAAAGTTACAATCTCGGTCATGACCGAGAATCTCGGCTGTAATTAGCCGAGAACCGAGACAAAATTCTCGGTTGGATTTGTAGCCGAGAATGCCGAGACCGAGACCGAGACCGAGATCTCGGTCGAGCCTTACTCAGAACTATCAACTGG
The DNA here is from genome assembly GCA_907164795.1 of Hemaris fuciformis. Classification (NCBI taxonomy): domain Eukaryota; kingdom Metazoa; phylum Arthropoda; class Insecta; order Lepidoptera; family Sphingidae; genus Hemaris; species Hemaris fuciformis. The sequence continues at coordinate 8,582,737 of OU015454.1, forward strand.
GTCAGAGAAAAAGTAAGTTGATTATTAAGTTATAATAGACTACCCGGTGAACTTCGTTCCGCTTAACAGTCGATTCTTTAATTTTTTTGTTTTTTTTTTTTATTATGATACCTAATCAATTTCACTTTTTTTTTACTTATTCCAAATAAGTTATATTTTTATTGACAAAAGCTGGGTACGCGTGTGAATTGCGCGTGGTACTGGACAGTACTTGGACATTGCAACATTACCTTATTTTTTTAAATTAAAGATTTTTTTCTGAAATAAACGTTACTCCTTATTACATAAGCTATCTGCCAGTGAAAGTCCCGTTAAAATTGGTCCACCCGTTTCAGAGGATTAGCCGGAACAAACAGACAGACAGACAGACAAAAATTGTAAAAAACGTTATTTTGGTATATGTACCGTGTATACATCCATATACATTTATTAAAGCGGTTATTTCAATATTACAAACAGACACTCCAATTTTATTTATTTGTATAGATATAGATGTAGGTATAGATTATAATATATGAGAACCAAGAGTACTTTTTATTCCGACTCTTTGCTCTTTGCTCGTTTTGCTAATTGTATTTGAGATACCCCGTAAGAAGAGTCTATTCCCGTTTTGGGCACATTTCTAAGTCAGTGGTATTGAGAACTGCCCTTTAAATCCCAATAACCCTACCTATGCCCGACCCTAGAATCAAACTCGAGATCTCTTACTTGCCCGCCACACCAGTGACGCCTACATCGTTTATTATTATTATGGTGCCGTCTAACCGAGCGGCGATCATGGGACATTTTTCAAATAACTTACATTTTAAAACTTGTGATATTATATTGTTATATTATTATATTATATCTTTAGAATGAATGTCCAAATTGAATAATTCAAAAAGTTATATAATGGTTTTGAAGCAGACTTAAATATGAATGGTGCGTGGCAGCTCCAACAGTTACCTGCAACTCATTGCGAACAGAATGGAGACGGATAGTCCATTCTTCGTTATATGGAACCGTCTACATGTGGCGGGATAAATATATCATTGTTTTTAATTGTATTTTTATGTATGGGCTAAATTAACAGTCTGAAATAAATGATTTATTATTATTATATTATTATTATTATGAAGTCATTTAATTTCATTAGGATTAATTTCAAAGCATAAATAAACGAGATTTTATAGCGGTGGCATTTATAAAAAAAATTGGAAATGAAAAAACACTTATTGTGACATAACTATAATAATAATAAATACACCCAACAGTCACATACATAGTTCTGACCCCACATTAAGATACGAGTCTTGTGTCGTGGGTATCAGAAACTACGAGAGACTTTTCGGTCTCACAAACACCCAGACCCGAAACAAATATTTGTGGATCACACAAACATTTGTCTCGGTGCGGGGATCGAACCCGCGGCCTCTCGTTTCGCAAGCTGGTGTCTAGCCAACTGCGCCACGGGGCTGTCAAAATAATAGTTAGACATATGCTGTCGCGACATTTTTTGTAGATAATTATATGTTCTGCAAAGACGTAGTACATTATTTTGTTCTATAATCAATGTAAGAAAGTTTTTTGGTAATTTTTTCTCACGTTGGGTTACATTATTGGAGTTTTAGTATGGATCCCTAACTTTTCTGAAAATTTAATATAGCCTATGTTCACTGGAGATAGTGTAGCTTCCTAACAGTGAAAGAATTTTTCAAATCGGTCAAGTAGTTTCGGAGCCTATTCAATGCAAACAAACAAACAAAAAAAACAATCAATTCTTTCCTCTTTATGTGTATAATATTAGTGTAGACAAAATATGGTTTTTTCGGTCGTGAACAATTTTCCAAATTCACAATTTTTTCCACACCTCACCACAGTTTCTGTTAAAATGCATATTAATTAGCCTTGTCTGATCAAAATAATCATCTGTTTTTATATCCTTACTAATGTTATAAATGCGAAAGTAACTCTGTCTGTCTGTCTCGCTTTACTGCTAAAACTACTAAACCGATTTAAATGAAATTTGGTACACAGACAGTTTAGACCCTGAGAAAGAACATAGGCTACCCTTTTTTTCCCGAAAAAGGGGTTTTAAGGGGTTGAAGGGGGGGATGAAAGGTTGTGTGAAAGTATTGTCATTTTTAAAGCTAGAAGCTTTAAACTTATTTTTTAGGCTGTTGATTAGATATAAATATGTAAATATTACATTAAAAGTTTGTAAAAAAATGTACCTTTAAGGGGGTAAAATAAAAATGGGGGTGAAAGTTTGTGTGGAAATTCGTCATTTTTGAAGCTAAAATGATGAAACGACGTGTAGACGACTGTCACTATGTATATATAACTATATGTCTGTTATGTTTTCACGCCTAAATCATTTGACCGATGTAAACGATTTTTGATATGGACATAAATGGGACTCTGTGGAGAAAAATAGACTACAACTTATTTTCTGTCTGAACCCAACCCTGTAGTCTACGAGGACGGAGTCGCGGGCAAAAGCTAGTGCTTAATACATAATTTATGTGACGAAAATGCTAATAATGTCTAGACTATTAGCATTTACGTCATATAAATTATTTCTTATTTATACTTCAGTTTTCCCGTGGAATTGATTATTTGTTTCAGCTTGATTTAATTCTGGCATAGGGGTACGGCTCATCCCTTGGAAATTTTCATTATCACCACCAGCCCATATGCGTCCTTCTGCTGGGCACGGACCTCCTCTACAACTGAGAGGGTTTAGGCCTTAGTCCACCACGCTGGCCTAGTGCGGGTTAGCGGCTACACACCTAAGAAATTCCTAAGAACTTTTAGGTGTGCTGGTTGCATCACGATGTTTCCTTCATCGTTAAAGTACGTGCTAATTCTTTGTGAATACAAACATAACTTCGAAAAGTCAGAGGTGTGTGCCTGGGGCTTGAACCCGCGACCGCCGAGATTCTCGACCGCGTGCCTAAACCTCGTGGCCATCACGACATATTCACCAGTGTTTTCTTCATCAGTAGCTTTTTCATCAATCGTTACTATAAGTAGCACGTTCAACCAAACAAACTCTTCAGCTTTATATAATTACTAGCTGTCCCCGCGACTTCGTCCGCGCGGAAAATTGATTTTTAATTATTTTTAATAAGAAAATATATAAACTAAAAGTAGCCTAAGTTACTCCTGATTACATCAGCTATCTGACAGTGAAAGTCCCGTAAAAATTGGTCCACCCGTTTCAGAGATTAGCCGGAGCAAACAGACAGACAGACAAAAATTGTAAAAAACGTTATTCTGGTATATGCGCCGTGTATAAGTACATCCATATGCATTTATTAAAAAGCGGTTATTTCAATATTACAAACAGACACTCCAATTTTATTTATTTGTATAATATTTTTAAAAAGCGGTTATTTCAATATTACAAACAGACACTCCAATTTTATTTATTCGTATAATATAGATGAATTGATGGATGGACTCATGATTCGATGGATTTGAGACAGCGTACCGTATCCTAGCCGTACTCGTTTAACTGTCAACGAGGAAATACAAAATCATCGGCCGACATTAAAATACTCGTCGGGCGGTACGAAAAGCGAATTTGTAATGACTTCTCCAACAGATTTCGTCCGTGCCTCGAATACTCAAACACCTGAGTTGTTCCAATTACGTTTCTTGTTTGCTTAAATAACTTTGATTGATTGGAACTGTTATTGACTGTGCTAAAGCCTGTTGTACCTTTGAGACGTCAAGCTCTGAAATTAACTGTGAATCTATACTAATATATACATATATACATAACCTCACGCCTGTATTCCCCGAAGGGGTAGCCAGAGGTGCATTTCTGCACCCACATTTCGCCAGGTATGTATCAGTCCCACGTAATAAGGGGCAAGCCTATTGCCGTTTTTCGGGCAGAATTACAGACTCCGTGCTGCTACTGAGAATTTCCTAATGGAAAAACCCAATAACACTTTGCCCGACCCGGGAATCGAACGCAGGACCTCTATATACGGCACATACTTGTGCCGCGAGACCACGAGGCAGTCTATACTAATATTAAATATATTTGGGTTTTTGTACGTGTGTAATGAATAAACTCAAAAAACATTTAGACGATTTGAATTATTTTTTGTATGGACAATGTTGGACATAGAGGAGATTTTTTGGAAAATAAAAATAGGCTTCTTTTGTTATAAAATTGTACCGTGGCTGGGTCCAAGATGCTTATATTTTGGTACAATTAATAAAAATTCTTATTTGAAGAAACTTCGTTCCGCCTAACAGCCGATTCTTTTTTTTAGCCTATGTTTCTCCTTATTACATCAGCTATATGCCAATAAAAGTCCCGTCAAAATCGGTCCACCCGTTTCCGAGATTAGCCGGAACAAACAGACAGACAGCCAAAAATTGTAAAAAACTTTATATTGGTATATGTACCGTGCATACATCCATATGCATTTATTAAAAAGCGGTTATTTCAATATTACAAACAGACACTCCAATTTTATTTATTTGTATAGACATGTATATTTTGTTTGAAATCAACTGCCCTGCAGGAGTTTTTTTCTGCACGTCAATTAAGGAGTTGATAGAAAAAAATCCTATCAAAAGCTTGAAAGGATGAATGAGTGTAGAATTACGAAAGAGATTTATTGTGTGAAAGTAAGTCGTGAAGTCGGTCGAGGGCGTCCTAAGTGCACTTATAAACATTACATACATACATACATAAACTCACGCCTGTATTCCCCGAAGGGGTAGGCAGAGGTGCATTTCTGCACCCACATTTCACCAGGTATGTATCAGTCCCACGTAATAGGGGGCGAGCCTATTGCCGTTTTTCGGGCACATTTCCAGACTCCGTGCTGTTACTGAGAATTTCCTAATGCAAAAACCCAATAACACTTTGCCCGACCCGGGAGTCGAACCCAGGACCTCTAGATCCCACGGCACATACTTGTACCGCGAAACCACGAGGCAGTTATAAACACTAAGACGGTCATTTATAATAAAAAGGTCAAAAAAGTAATTGAAACCGACGTGCATGCATAAAGAGGATAATGTCAGTTGAAGAAGCGTTAGAAGTGTGTTTGGACCGTAGCATTTGGCGCTCTATAGTCCCTGTCTACCCCAATGAGAGACAATTGTGAATTTATTTATGTATTGACAAAAGCTATAATCAATTGTAGGGGAGGCCCGTGCAGTGGGACATATATGGGCTGATGATGATGATAATAATCAATTATTATAAAGTAATCTTATAAATGAGAATATTAATAGATTTTAACATAAAGATTTATTCGACCAGGGATCGTAACAAACATAAATTGACATGACTTTTAACATTAAATTGAAATAACAAAATGTTAACATTAATGAGGGTGAATTGAAAACACAAGACAAGCGTTGACGTTCGGACAACGCTGCCGCACTGTAGGCCGGCCGATCAGTGAGTGCCCGTTATATATTACCTACTAGCTTTTGCCCGCGACTCCGTCCGCATAGACTTCAGGGTAGGGTGCAGAAAGATAATAAGTAAATCTATTAATCGTCTCCCAAGTCCCCAATTACACTTAATGAATTAAAAAAAGTAACCTATGTCCCTTTTTATGTTTCCGTTTTTATCCATAACAAAAATCATCCAAATAACTCAAATATTTTAGGCGTGAAAGTATAACACAGTAGTTAGTTAGCGTGATGACTACCGAGCCTGCATTCGTTTGTAAATTTTAAACCAGATACAACCAAGGAGTTTAAAAATTAATTTCTGAACGCTCGCGTACATTTTTGACAACTAATAAATATGTCACTCATTTTTCATTACTGATTATTCTGCATTTTTAAAATGAAAAATACGCAATTGTTCGAATATTGTGGATATATGTTGTCGATTCAAAACCTTTATTTAAATACGTTCTTTAATTTGAGAGGACCATTAACCGTATTGACGGGATAAACATAAAATGGTTGACAGGAAATTAGGTAGAACAGTTTATATGAGAAAATGAAATTGTTGTTTTTACCATATTCCTCGTAATTTTAAAGATAGTTATATGCTGTCGCGGACTTTTTTGTAGGACTTATTAAGATAAACATTTCTCTTATACATTATATACGTGTTAACTCTATAGTTTTTGCAGCGTACGCAAGAATAGCTCGCAGATGCAGTTTTACCCGACTTACTTGACAATTATCGTTATATTTTGGACAATTCACACACTATCTTAAAAATATATAGCCTATATGTTATTCTGACGTATAAGCTATATTATTGTAAACTTTCATTGAAATCCATTCTGTAGTTTTTGCGTGAAAGAGCAACAAACATCCAGACATCCAAACATCCATACATCCAGACATCCATACATCCAGACATCCATACATACAAACTTTCGCGTTTATAATATTAGTAAGATAGGCAGCCGACGTGATGACGTCTACTGCCACCACAATTGATTGCTAAGAGTAAGTTATCATGATTACATGAGGCAAGCAATACGTGGTTCGGAAACTATTTCATAGCTTTAATAACTTAATTCACATTGTAGTAAAAAATAATACCTGAACCAACGACGTGTGTGCCTGAAGCGCTAAACTCAATTTCATAGATAAGCAGCAAGCTAATGCAAAAATGATTAATGCTCGGTTGTTTGCTTATGTGCATTATGTAATTTCGCCACCAAAGCGGGAGCAGCGTTAACTTTGATTACCAATTCATGAATTTTATTATAAACTTGCTGGCCAAGTTAAATTGAGTTTTCGTGTCACCTTATTACTCTTCCCGGGAAATCTTAAGCCGGACTTCGCTTTTTGCCGCTCCGAATGCCTCGAATGCCTCGATACAAATGTTTCGACGTCCAAACTGTTCCGTTCAAGTTTAGCATTTTCGAATGCTTTTTGTTGAACTATAATTGCTTTGCGTTCTGTTTGAATGGAAATTGGTTTTATTCATTTCATGAATGCGATTTAATTTATGTAGACACATACATACATAAACTCACGCCTGTATTCCCCGAAGGGGTAGGCAGAGGTGCATTACTGCACCCACATTTCGCCAGGTATGTATCAGTCCCACGTAATAGGGGGCGAGCCTATTGCCGTTTTTCGGGCACAATTCCAGACTCCGTGCTGCTACTGAGAATTTCCTAATGGAAAAACCCAATAACACTTTGCCCGACCCGGGAATCGAACCCAGGACCTCTAGATCGCACGGCACATACTTGTACCGCGAGACCACGAGGCAGTTTATGTAGATTGTAGATAAATTGGTATATTGAATGTATAATGACATGTTTAGCAAACGACTGTTTAATTAAATTAATTTGACCATTTTTTTAAATCAAAATTTGCAATATAATTTTGTTGAATAAACATGGATACTGTTGTTATACATAAACTCACGCCTGTATTCCCTGATGGGGTAGGCCTAGGAGCATTTCTGCACCCACATTTCGCCACGTATGTCCCACGTAACAGGGGGCGAGCCTATTGCCGTTTTTGGGAACATTTCCAGACTCCGTGCTGCTACTGAGAATTTCCTAAAAGACCCAATAACATGGCATATACACTACCGACAAAAAGTTTGGAAGCACTTTTAATACTCTCAATTACTTTAGAAATAATATAAGATTTAGTATTATTTAATTAAGAATGGTTAGGTACTTAATTAAAACAACAATTAAACTATGAAACAAAACCATATTCTTATTACTAAAATAATATTATATTTTATTACAACTTCGATAAAATTTGTTATTATCAATTTGCTATTTGTTTTTACAAAAATTATAGGTGCTTCCAAACTTTTTGTCGGTAGTGTACTTGTGCCCCGAGATCACTGTTGTAATATATACATTAAATTACATTTCGTAATATTTTTAATGACAAACATTGAATCAATTCACATTACTCGCCTCAGCACCTTAAGCATCAATTTAATCAAAGAAGCTTATACCACCACGAGTAATGATTTAGGTGCAATAAGCGCGATTCAAATCAAACCAAATTTAGACATGCCTCGATCTGTGAATTCTAAAATTGGATATGTAATATGCCATCGTCTTCTCGCAAACGCTATAGGCTACATGCAGACTTCGCGATTTTGTAGTTTAAATCCTGTACTTTTAATTATTTTTTTCTTGACTAATAATAGCGATAACATTAAATATTATAATTTGATTTTTGGCACATGGGACTTTAATGGTGTTTTTAATGTAATAAAATCAAGGAAAATGACTATATAAAAATAATATATAGATAAGAAAGTTTAAATAGAAGAATAGAATGCCTCGTGGTTTCGCGGCACAAGTGTGTGCCGTGCGATCTAGAGGTCCTGGGTTCGATTCCCGGGTCGGGCAAAGTGTTATTGGGTTTTTCCATTTGGAAATTCTCAGTAACCGCACGGAGTCTGTTAAAAAGGGCAATGGGCTCTCGCCCCCTATTACGTGGGACTGATACATACCTGGCGAAATGTGTGTGGGAAATGCACCTCTGCCTACCCCTTCGGGGAATACAAGCGTGAGGTTATGTATGTGTGTTTGTAAAATATATTTGACACTTTTAAGGTGCTACAACTTGTTTTTTATGTAATGAAATCAGGGAAAATGATGATAAAAAATAATTTAGTATTGATAAGAATGTTTAAATAGATATAAAAAAATACAAAATAAGTGATTTTCAGTTAATTATAGAGCTATCCCAGTGGCGGTACTTCCATAGAAGCCCAAAAGCCCAGCTTGCCTTACGTAATTCCGAATAAGAAACATAAACTAGATATTCCATAATTCAATACAAACAACAAAATATTTTATCCAAAAACAGAAATTTACGTATTTTTGCCGCGCCGCCGTCCGGCTCCGCCATACAGCCGCGCCGCCGCGCCGCGCACCAAATCCCTGCTCATATTATAATTTCAAAAAACGAAACGCGTGCGCACGAACGTCAATAGTTTAGAGTAAACATCAATGTTGAACATAATAATAATATCTATCTCCCTCTATCTCGTGGGCTTTACTAGTTCTATCTCTTTCGCAATACGTCGAAATTCCCATTGGATTTTAAAACATAGATATTTAGATATAACCAAAATACCGTTTATTAGCATTTAGCAATTAGTATGGACTGCTTTCGCTCTGAGCTGAGCTGCGTGCAATCGGGAGTGTAGTGTGTTTGTTAACGTCACACGTTGTTAATTGTTTACGTTTACTTGTTAGTTCACCAAACAGTTGTTTCTTACTGAGCGAAAGAACCAAGTTAAATAGAATTTGTTGTGGTATTTAGAATATTACTACAGTGATTATAAAAGATGAGTGATGTTGATTGTTAATCCTTGTGGCGACTTAAAGTGTGTGCATGTTTTGCTCTTCGAAGATAAGGTAAATTCATTAAATTATACTGTGAAAAAACGTCTCGTAACTTGTCCAAAACCTACATATTATGCCAGACTCGAGTGTTTCTCTAATTGTTAAAAATTATGAGGGCGCTTAATAGATCCGATTAGTAAGTACATAACTAATTGAATAGTTGAATGTTCCCATACGAAAAGGTTATATTATGTTTGTGTTGCATATTTTATATAATGTTTAAAATGTGTGGAATTCTTGTTGTAATGATTTAAATAATTTATCTGGTTCTTGTAGAATGCATTCAAATTTACAAACCACATACTTTGATTTCTTTTTATAAATATTGTAAACAACGCATTGAAGTATTCATTTCTCTTTAATTATGTCACGAAATTTCAAAACTATCGCGTTGATCATCATCGTATTATTTTTAAGATTAATACATATTATTTATCATTTTGTTCAACAAAAAAACATGCATTCAAGGTCACGACATGAAAATTAACATACGAGTAAAGGTAATTTTTAGAATTTGACTGTTTACTTTTTAATTATGTGGTTTGAAACCAATTCGAGTCGAGTTATTTGTCTGATAAAATTCAATATGATAATATACCTATTCCGTGTTATAACATCTCGCATTCAAATTTAGAAAGACACGACGTTTGTGCACAATTTGGACATATTATTGTTCTAATAATTTTCGCCGATATTTTATGGTTTTTGGTACTATCACTAGCGACAAATAATTATTTCTTTGTTGGGCCAGTACTATAATATACCTACATCAATATGTTAAAATCTTGAATGTAAATAATTTGCGGTAGGTATATTATTTATTAGTTCTCTGACTTTCTGGAACAAAAAAATACACTATAAAAACCGTAATAAAAATTTGGGCTTGCCCTAGCTAGAGACCCTAGGCACGCCACTGAGCTATCCGTGCAACTTTATACTACCAGTCGTATGATATCATTAATGGTCGCTCTAGAATCGAATACCTTGTTTTTCGATACCTAGGTCGGGTATGCTGTTATTGTTTTTCTATTAGGAAACTCACAGTAGTAGCATGTAATATAAAATGCGTAGAGACGGCAAGCTTAATGCTTCTTCCCCTGTTACGCAGGGCTTAAAAACAACTCGCGAAACGTTGGTTTAGTAAAAACTCTTTCTTCTTCTACGAGAAAGAAAATATTTTATCTTCTTTTTCTCGACTTTCTCGTGGTCTCGCGGTACAAGTATGTGCCGAGCGATCTAGAGGTCCTGGGTTCGATTCCCGGGTCGGGCAAAGTGTTATTGGATTTTTCCATTAGGAAATTCTCGGTAACAGCACGGAGTCTGGAAATGTGCCCGAAAAACGGCAATAGGCTCGTCCCCTATTACGTGGGACTGATACATACTTGGCGAAATGTGGGTGCAGAAATGCGCCTCTGCCTACCCCTTCGGGGAATACAGGCGTGAGTTTATGTATGTATGTATGTTCTTTTTCTCCTTCTTCTTCTTCTGACAACCTTTTCGAGGATCCGGGCGTTTATAGTCTTTCAAGAACGGTATAGTTCTATTACTATTCCATCACACACCACTGCAACTCCTGTCAGGATCAACAGTGGCACGCAAAGAACTTACACCGAGCAGTCGCATATATATATCTACTTCCCAACAGCCACGTGTACCTATAGTTCTGACCCCGCACTAAGATACGAGTATCTGAAACTGCGCGGGGCTTTTTGATCTCAAAAACACTCAGACCTGAAAATATTTGTGGATCACTCAAACATTTGTCGCGGTGCGAATATCCAACCCGCGGTTTCTCGTTTCACAAGCTGGTGGCCAACTACACCACGGAGCTGTCAAATCAGTGAAGCTCAGGGAGTCTCAAAGGGACTCAAGAGCGAAAGCGGTATTTTAACCGCCAGTTGAGCCTCCCGCCTTAGCTACGAGCAGACGTTCATAATTCCCGAGCCGAGTTAAATCTCATCTCAACGCAAATCAAATATTTAGCCGAGGCGCCTCACACACGAAACGTTCAAATTAATCCCATGTTTAACGCTATGTGAGTAAACATGGGATGAACAGTCACAGATATTACATTTCTCGGCCTCTGAAACTCAGGGGATCCGATGCAAGGATTTCAGAAATCATTTATTTTTGTTTTGAATGTAGGTAGGTACAATTTTGGTGTAATGTTATAATATTGGTACATTCTTTCAAGTGGCGTGCAAAATATGTTGGATATAACCGAATATATAGAAAATAAATAAATAATAAAACATCTTACATAAAAAATCAGCCTTCTTGCATTCTCTCAGCCTATCGCCGTCCACTGCTGAACGAAGGCCTCCCCAAGTAGGCGCCAACCATCCCGGTCTTGAGCAGCCCTTATCCATCCATTACAAAATCCCCCAATGGCAACTTCTTGCATAATTAATAAAAATTACTTATTAAATAAACCCAATTACGAACTTGAACAATTTTTTTATAATAATAATAATAAACGTTACATTAAATGTTCGCACTATACAACCCAATATAAATAATTACATTTGAATGATATTTATCTCCTAAATTAACAATTAATTTAAATGTATTTAGTTCTTGTTGAAAAAGATAATTTTTACTGTCTTGTGATGAGTGATGTAAGTAGTAATGGACTCAAGGTTTAGACGCGCGGTTCGGCATCTTGGAGGTTTCAAACCCCAGGCACACACCTCTGACTTTTCGAAGTTATAATATGTGTATTCATAATGAATTATCACGTACTTTAACAGTGAAGGAAAACATCATCATTTGACAGCCCCGTGGCGCAGTTGGCTAGACACCAGCTTGCGAAACGAGAGGCCGTGGGTTCGATCCCCGCACCGAGACAAATGTTAGTGTGATCCACAAATATTTGTTTCGGGTCTGGGTGTATGTGAGACCGAAAAGTCTCTCGTAGTTTCTGATACCCACGACACAAGACTTGTATCTTAGTGTGAGATCAGAACTATGTATGTGACTGTTGGGTGTATTTATTATTATTATTATCGTGAGTAAACCTGCACACATAAAAGTTCTTAGGTGTGTAGTCCGCCAACCCGTACTGGACCAGCGTGGTGGAATAAGGCCTAAACCCTCTCAGTTGTAGAGGAGACCCGTGCCCAGCAATAGGACCTATTATATATGGACTGATGATGTATCAGCCCCACGTAACCTACAGACAACAGAATCGCACAGAGGTGCGACTGAGAATTTCCTAGTTGCATCCAGAACGCAAGGCACATACTTGTGTCCTGAAATAGCTAGGTTTTTACACTTTAAAACTAGTGGCTTTTTGTAGTTTTGGCCTATAATTTAACCTATTTTTGGGAATAGACTTCTCGCGACTGTTGTACTTGTCTACTTGAATAAATATTATTTTGACTTTGACAAGTTTTGATATCCATTTGAATATGCAAGACATATTTCAGATTAGTTTGATTCCCTATTCCACGGCAATCCACCCAGTTAACAGTCAGCGCACAGTCAGCCGCGCAAGTTTTGATTTGTAATTCATGAAATAGAAATGAGCTTGCTGCGAAACTTAGATCGACTTGCTTTCAGATAAGATGAGGTGATATTGCCATAATTGGATTCCGATTAGAACTGTATTCTCTTGAGATAAGGGCTATATTGGCGTGAACATCGATTTGCGAATGAAATTTTCAGTTGGACGTCAATCGTAAATATTTTCTAAGCTTTCAGTTGTTTGGTAATAGTTTTTGATTTTTTTCTATATTTGGATGTGACATTTTCAGAGGTGTCTTAGTAAGATAAGTAGATAAGTTTTCGCAGCTAGACATGAAGTTATAGATGACAAATTTAAAACTTACAAAATATATAGTGTCTCCATCACAAATATTTGCATTGGGAGTGGTTTATGCAACACATAATAATAGTCGCTCATAGTTACATACATACATACATAATCTCACGCCTGTATTCCCCGAAGAGGTAGGCAGAGGTGCATTTCTGCACCCACGTTTCGCCAGGTATGTATCAGTCCCACGTAATAGGGGGCGAGCCTATTGCCGTTTTTCGGGCACAATTCCAGACTCCGTGCTGATACTGAGAATTTCCTAATGGAAAAACCCAATAACACTGCCCGACCCGGGAATCGAACCCAGGACCTCAAGATCGCACGGCACATACTTGTGCCGCGAGACCACGAGGCAGTCAATATACATATAGTCAATAGTCGCTCATAGTTCTTAAGTAATTACTATGATATTTGTTTATTTAAGTATAGAAGTAAAACTCCTTGTGTGTTTACTTACGCACTCTTGGTGCGAAGTGTGATCGGGAGGTTGATACCTGAGTCGGACTTCATACTTTGTTTTTTTTTTCCATTAGTAGGTATATATTCAGTAGATGCACAAACCTTAAAAATGGCCTAGAAGTTCGGAAGTAAGCACGCCTTTGTAATTCTACGTTGAACTTAGCTTAGACTGCCTGACTGATTGACTGCCTCATGGTCTCGCGGCACAAGTATGTGCCGTGCGATCTGGAGGTGCCGGGTTCGATTCCCGGGTCGGGCATTGTGTTATTGGGTTTTTCCATTGGGAAATTCTCAATAGCAGCACGGAGTCTGGAAATGTGCCCAAAAAACGGCTATAGGCTCGCCCCCTATCACGTGGGACTGATAGATACTTGCAGAAATGTACCTCTGCCTACCCCTTCGGGGAATACAGGCGTGAGTTTATGTAGGTACTTAGCAAAGATGGCGAAACGTTAGAGTAGAAATAAACCTCTTCCAACCCTTTCGCGAAACAGTCGTGATGATATTAACTAAGACAACCCACAAATCGTAATCAAACATAAGTTTGTACAGGGAATCAAGTGATTAAAGTTCGAACTCGACTGTAGGTCAACTGAGATCATAGTTATGCAGATCTGTACCCAGGGTTGGGCAGTATTTGAATTACTTGTAATTGAAATACGTAATTGAAATACAAATACGTATTTTGTATTTGTATTTTAATTACTTTCTTAAAATGTAATTTGTAATTTGTATTTCAAATACGTGAAGCCGAAGTATTTTGTAATTAGTATTTCAAATACTCGAGGCTTCAAAATACATTTATTAAAATACATTTAGCCTTCATTTAGTATTAAGTTTGTGCTCATCAGGACCTGCAATAACAAAACAAAAACCGCCTTTAAAAAAAACTATTCCAAAACAAATAAATATGCATTATTTTGTATTTTGTAATTTGTATTTCAATAAAAAATAGCTAAAATACTGTATTTTGTATTTCAAATATCTTACCTAAATGTATTTTGTATTTCGTATTTTAATTACTTGCGATACAGTATTTTGTAATTTGTATTTCAATTAAAGCAAAGCATGTATTTTGCCCAGCCCTGTCTGTACCCGACATTGTTCATTTACATAATAATGTGTAGTAGTTCGAGACTGATTGCCCGCGAAATTGTTACTATTAGCAATTAGATATAATGATAGGTAATGTGATGGCCTCGAGATGTGCGTCCGTTGAGATACAATGGTGGCGGTTGTAGGTTCAAACCTGGAGTGCACATTTTTACCTTATGTATGTATCATCATCAGCCCATATACATATATGACCCACTACTGGGCACGGGCCTCCTCTACAACTGAGAGGGTTTAGGCCTTAGCCTTAGGCTGGCCTAGTGCGGGTTAGCGGATTATACACCTAAGAATTTCCTAAGAACTTTTAGGTGTGCCGGTTTCCTCACGATGTTTTGTTTTGTTAAAGTACGTGATGATTCATTGTGAATACACACATAACATCGAAAAGTCAGAGGTGTGTGCCTGGTGTGTACTGTACTTATGTATGTATTATTATTGAATATCACGCTTTTAAAACAGTAATTATCAAAAAGACCGTTAAAACTTAGAGTCTAAGATCCGTATTACGACATCCACCCATCTGTTTATTGGATGAGAAGTGTTTTATATCAAATTGGATTGTCTGTTTGTAATATTGAAATAACCGCTTTTTAATAAATGCATATGGATTTAATACCAAAATAACGTTTTTTAAAATTTTTGTCTGTCTGTTTGTTCCGACTAATTTCTGAAACGGGTGGACCAATTTTAACGGGACTTTCACTGGCAGATAGCTGATGTAATAAGGAGTAACTTAGGCTGAAAAAAGTTTTTTTTAAAGCATCGTCTGTTATGCGGAACGAAATTCGCCGGGCTAGCTAGTATTAAACAGGGATGTTATGGACTTATGGAGCTCCGTAACCGTAACCGAAACTATCGGATATCCGAAATAAAAATATATCCGTAACCGTAACCGTATCCGTTTCAGAAGTTTCGGATAGTTTAAGAAAGTCTTGTGTTAAGTACTAAATAGATTTTTATATAAGTAGACAAAAAGCGACCAATATCGACTTTAATTTGGACATCTTTTTATCAAGGTATTGTAGATTGTGCAAAATGTAAACATTGTGATAAAAACTTGTCTTACAAGAGTGTCGAAAACAGTTATATTTTACTTCAATCTGATATCCGTAACCGAAACTATCCGATGATCCGAAATAATTACATATCCTTAACCGTATCCGAAACCGATATAATTTAATTCCTATATCCATATCCGTATCCAGATCCGAAATATCATATCCATAACATCCCTAGTATTAAATAATAGGTATATCGGATGGGTTACGACAAACATTATATGAAAGTCAAACAGCGCTAGAAAAATATTTACACACAATTTTTTTTCGAATCTGGGTGTTTGTGAAACCGTAAAATCTTTCGTAGTTTACGATACCCACGACACAAGACTCAGATAGACAGACGACACAAAGGTCAGAACTACATGTATGTGACTGTTAAGTCTTATTTTTATTATTAACTAGCTGACCCGGCGAACTTCGTTCCGCCTAACAGTCGATTCTTTAATTTTTTTTTTATTATGATACCTACTTAAATTCATTTTTTTTTTCTAAAATAAAAGATTTTTTCTAAAACAAACTTAGCCTACGTTATTCATTATACATCAGCTATCTGCCAGTGAAAGTCCCGTTAAAATTGGTCCACCCGTTTCAGAGATTAGCCGGAACAAACAGACAGACAAAAATTGTAAAAATTTTGGTATATGCACCGTGTATACATTCATATGCATTTATTAAAAAGCGGTTATTTCAATATTACAAACAGACACTCCAATTGTATTTTTTTTAGAAAATAGATAAATCTAAAGGTAAACACTATATTTCGCATTCAAAAGCAAATTTTCTGTAAGTACACATAATTACATACATATACCTATATACATAAATTTGGTGCGTTTCAATGGAATCATCGATGCGTTGTGATCATTTTGTGGGTTAATTAGGTAATTATCTATTCAGGCGTGGAATAATTTACATCGTTTATGTGACTAGTATATGTAACGATAGGAGGGGATAAGTATATCCACCCGGATAGAAACTGTACATCATCATATATACTAATACTATAAAGCTGAAGTTGGTTTGGTTGAACGCATTAATCTCAGGACCAACTTACTGGTTTGATGAAAAAAAAAATTGTTGAGTAGCCCATTTATCGAGGAAGGCTATAAGGTATATATCATCACGATACATCGAGGTTTAAGCACGCGGTCGAAAATCTCAGCGGTCGCGGGTTCAAACCCCAGGCACACACCTCCGACTTTTCCAAGTTATGTGTGTATTCAGAATGAATTATGACGTACTTTAACGGTGAAGGAAAACATCGTGAGGAAACCTGCACACCTAAAAGTTCTTAGGAATTTCTTAAATAATCCATAAATGGAAAATGTAATCTTTGTATCAATATTGTAAACTATTTTATCATCAGCCCATAAGTCCCACTGCTGGGCACTGGCCTACTCTCCATCTGAGAGCTTTTAGGCCTTAGTCCACCACGCTGACCTGGTGCGGGTTGGCGGACTACACCTATGAATTTGAAACAAAAAAAAAATGTTATGTAAATCCTATAATAATATAAATTACCTGGCGTTTATACGTAAAGTTGGTACTACACATTGTCAATTGCAGAACAATTGTGGAATGGCGGAACATTTCGCTCGCGTCACATTAAATTATATATTCCCATTCAATAATGAACAGAATTGGGAATAAATTGTCCCCGAAATTTATAACTGAGCGCACAACGAGCACCGCGCGCGAACGCGGTCCCGTGGTTTAAAGGTTAGCCTTTTAGCATAAGCTTAAGCGATTAATTCTATTATGTGCTCAATAATTTACGAAAAAGGGTAGAGAAGATGTGTATTTCTACACCCACCTTTCGCCAACTGTTTCGTTTCTTGTAATAGTGCTCTAAAGCCTTCTATCGTCATCATCAGTCTCTCTCGTGAGAGACCACTCCTGGATATATGCCTCTTCTATGGCACGCCACTGGGCTCGATCTTCGGCTTTCCTCATCCAACCGCTGCCGGCCACCTTGCGAATATCGTCACCCCACCTAGCTAGAGGGCGTCTTACACTACGTTTGCCGAGCCGTGGTCTCCACTCCAAAACACGTTTCCCCCAACGGTCATTAGTTCTGCGATAGATGTGACCTGCCCACTGCCCTCTCAACTTGCTAATCCTTTGGGCTATGTCGATAACTTTGGTTCTCTGGCGGATGCTTCAAGCCCTCTATGCTTTAGCTTAAGTTAATGCAAATGCTAAATAAGGGCAAATGCAAAACCAAGTGCTTCTAGCCTGTTTTAAGGCACATATAAGTAGAATGTTGTAATGTAAAAATGTAGTAACACTGCCCGATTCGGAAATCTGACTTCGGACTTCTCGATTGCACGGCACAAACTTGTACCGGGAGACCAATAAGGCAATCAAGATGAAAATTATTTAAATTTTGCATACATTACCTCACGCCTGTATTCCCGAAGGGTTAGGCAGAGGTGCATTTCTGTACACATATTTCGTCAGGTATGTATCAGTCCCACGTAATAGAGGGCGAGCTTATTGCTATTTTTCAGGCACAATTCCAGACTCCGTGCTGCTCTGCTCTGTGGCAAGGGGGAATTAGAATCCCACCACGGTATCCTCGTATGCGCGTGATGGCCGGCAACAGTTTTTATTCCGTCTAACTCGGTCGCGACATATTAGTCAAAACACGACTATCGCGCTGAGCTGCAAGGCCGGAGTTATCCACATGCCGCTTTTGCCCAGAGGTCTGAATGGAGACCTAGAAACGCTTTTTCCAAACACATGCAATATTTTTTATTATTTTATAAAACATTTTATAAAAAAGGCCTTACCTTCGGAGACACAAGTGTAAAAGCAATCAACAAAAGAAACACTTCAGTAAAGCGATATAAAATATTCCTTCTTCTTTTAAAATTTCTCAAAAAAAAACAAAAAAACAGACGCTAAGAATTCAACCCCAAAACAAATTTAGTAGAAGCAATTAAATAATAACATTACCGCTCCGCTAATTATGAGCGTGCACCCATACAATTTCAAACTCTGCACGAGCTATCATCCGCAGGCTCCAGCTACCGTATCTCAGTCAGTGACGCGCCGACCGCCGCGGAGGAAGGGCGTTACGTCATACCGAAATCCCGACGATTCTTTCGCACTTTTTTCACGAACTTTCTTTGGCATTATAAAAAGATCTCTTGTTGTTCAAAGTAGTTTTTGAGTTTGTTTTTTGTTTTGCGCGTACGTGTGGTGTTATGACTTTTGTGTGTGCAAACAGTTTGCGGAAATAGTAAGTATATTTTTTTGTTAAGAAAATATATTTTTATTTTAATTATTATTTATTAATGTTCAATTACGTGATGAATTTCTTATACTCTTGATTCATCTATTATATTATCCAACTAGAGAGATAAAGCATTCGCTAATGAACGATATATTTTGAATAAAATAATTAAATTGAAATGTAAATAAGAAATCGGAAGAAAGAAGAATTTAGCATAATAGATCCGATTTTATTATGTTTTAAATTACACTCACGCCTATAAACTTTAAATGATAATAGGTTAATTTACACTTTTTATTTTATACTGTTGTCCTTTTCGGTAGTGTTTTTTTTTCGGTCAGATCTTCTGACTGTTACTATTTTTTTTTTACGTGAAACTCAATAATATTTGCACGGCCTGGATTTCGAACCCGGGCCTTCATAATCCCATGCGCCCTTTTACGACGCGGACGACGTTACTTTTATAACGATATGTGGGGGTAAATTAAATGAATAAAAAAAATGTTATTCATGATTTAAAAAAAAACTACTTTTATTACATTGTGCTGACAGACTTCGTAGTGACTAACCATTGGGTTAGACACTATTCTATGAAACGAGATACAGAGGGTTCAATTCTCGCATTGAAACAACTGAAGTAGTGATGGCCTCGAGGTTTAGGCACGCGGTCGAGAATCTCGGCGGTCGCAGGTTCAAATACACATCTGACGTTTCGAAGTTATGTGTGTATTCCCAATGAAGGGCTGAGAAATAACTATATGTTTCGGGTCTAGTGTAAGCAATTTGTAATCGTTAATGTCGACAATTATGCTGGAGGACTTAGAGTGGGGTAGGTTTATTAAGGTTCCGTATCTACGAATGAAGAAGTGGAACCCTTATTGGATCACTCGTGTGCCTGTCACAGCTAATTTGCTCTGAATGTACTTGAAAAACAATTCTCATATGAATATAATAAATAAATACACCCAACAGTCACATACATAGTTCTGACCCCACACTAGGATACAAGTCCTGTGTCGTGGATATCAGAAACTACGAGAGACTTTTCGGTCTCACAAACATCCAGACCTGAAACAAATATTTGTCGATTACACAAACATTTGTCTCGGTGCGGGGATCGAACCCGCGGCCTCTCGTTTCGCAAGCTGGTGTCTAGCCAACTGCGCCACAGGGCTATCTTGTTGAAGATTGAAGTTTGTATGTCATTCTCTCACATAAATTATTATCGTTAGTAATTTTTAGATCAACTTTGGGATACGATTCGAATTGTTTATTGAAACTGGCCGCAAATTGTTTTAATTCTTCCTTGATCATAACCCGTTCCTGAGAAGAATGATCGGTTCCCACACAGGATCCCGAGGGAAATTATAGGAGCTAAATAGCAGGCAAGTGATTTACGAGCGCGGGCGCTGGCTGGAGCCTTTTGTTTTTTAATTTGTCACTTCTACATGATATACGGCAGAACATTGCACGTAACTCCTTTAGCTAGATGGGAAATAATATTTCTGTTACAAATGCTGTACTCGCATTTTTATGTGGTTTAGGTTACCTACATTAAACTAGATCAGGTTTTCTCAAACCTTCGATTTTACGTACCCCTGTTGTAAAGTTTCTAGGTAACAGCGAACCCCTTAAGACTTAAGTAACTAATTTACCCCTCCCCCCCAAATCAAACATAACAATTAAATTTAATAATCATGTGATGGGTGTGCTTGTTTCTTGTTGCAAATGGAGTCAATTTTAGGGGTAACATTGGACAATTTTAATGAAACGCATCAAGTCACCATTGCGTAAATCTTGTCGCGAACTCCCGCCTTCGACTGGCGAACCCCTAGGGGTTAAATAAATTTATTTTTGGAGTGAATGCATAACACTTTCACTTTCAAATAATTTTTGAATAATAATTCAACGCTGAAGGAATCAGCGGCAAAAGACGCAATGTCAGTTATCGAAAAAAGCAGTAACATTATTATACTCTTATTTCTTTTTGATAAGACAATCTGTTTAGAGATAAAGATTAGGAATTTTGTAAGAAAAACGGCAATAAACATGCCCTCTATTCATCATCATCATCAGCCCAAATACGTCCCACTGCTGGGCACGGGCCTCCTCTACAACTGAGAGGGTTTAGGCCTTAGTCCACCACGCTGGCCTAGTGCGGATTGACTACACACCTAAGAAATTTCTAAGAACTTTTATGTGTGCAGGTTTCATCACGATGTTTTCCTTCACCGTTAAAGCAAGTGTTAATTTATTGTGAATACACAGTACACACATAACTTCGAAAAGTCAGAGGTGTGTGCCTGGGGTTTGAACCTGCGACCGCCGGAATTCTCGACCGCGTGCCTAAACCTCGAGGCCATCACTGCACACACTGCACTGCCCTCTATTACGTGACACTTATAAACAATTGGCGACACATGAGTGCAGAAATGCGATTTCTACACCTTCGAGAATTCTGACATTAGTATACTCGTATGTAGATTCGAACTTTAAAGAAATGTGTGGAAGTTTCAATACATAGCTGTAAACATCGGAACGCATTTCTCACAGCCCCTATCATGTTTCGTTACAAATGTTGCCAATATTTCACTAGCATTATTCACGCGGGGAAGATACGGGGTGACGTCAACTATCCAGAATAATAAACAACAAGAATTGTGCACGAAGTAAGGTCAAAAATGGAAGTTCTTTTGTATTTTTTTATGTAAACGTGAAAAAGCACCACAGTAGGATAAGAGTGAAAAATATCAATCTTCTACCTCGTGGTCTCGCGGCACGTGTATGTACCGTGCGATCAAGAGGTCCCGGATTCGATTTCCGGGTCGGAAAGGTGTTATGGGGATTTTCTATTAAGAATTTCTCAGTAGCAGTGCGGAGTTTGAATTGTGCCTGAAAAACAGCAAACGTCACTTGATTTTTTATTTTGATGATATCCAATTCATCATTAGATACTAAAAGCGTAACGTAAAGTGAAGTAGCGAGAAATATCTCTTGCCACTTGACCCTCTGTTTGAACAACACCGTGCTTACTATAAGGTGTAAACTTTTCTTCTATTGTGGGTATGATTCAGTAGGTAAGATTTCATCATCATCATCATCAATGGTCGTCTGCTGGACATAGGCCTCTCAAAATCAACGCGAATCGCCCAGGTCTTTGGCTTGTCTTATCCTAAGTCATTCACTCTAGTTTTAGAATGCCTTTCTCCACTCCGTAAAACATGTACAGTTTTCTGTTCTGTGGCATGTATTGCCCATCCGCTGTCGCTACAGTTTATTGAAGCAGAAGTCAGATCCATCATCAGCCCATATACGTCCCACTGCTGGGCACGGGCCTCCTCTACAATTTAGAGGGTTTAGGCCTTAATCCACAACGCTGGCCTAGTGCGGGTTGGCGGACTATACACCTAAGAAATTCCTAACAATGTTTCCTCACGATTACGTTAAAGTGCGTGATAATTCATTGTTAATACACACATAACTTCGAAAAGTCAGAGATGTGTGCCTGAGATTTGAACCCACGATCGTCAAGATTCTCGACCGCGTGCCTAAACCTCGAGGCGATCAAGACTTTTTTAGAGGTTAGATAATTTTTTTCAATCACTCATATCGAATTCAAGTTAATTGCAAATCAGAGCGCTCCAAACAGCCACGTTGTTTCCAAATAGACAGATCCAATCCTTTCCAATATTTATGGATGTTATTCCAAAACCTCGTGAATTGGAACATTTTCGTCAAATTTAACAGACCTTGCTTTTTCTACGAGGGTTCTCATAAAGCGAGTTGTCAAACTGTAACAAGCTATCACACCCGTATCACAATTGGTGACATCTGACAATCCAACAAATTGGGTGGCCGAAATAATAAACCTTTCATATTTGGGAAAGTACGCGTTTCCCCTCGGTATTTGCATCGTTCCGTGCCCTTTTGTGTATATTCCTGATAAGATCTGCTTGTGATGTCTTGAATGGCTGTCGGTCTTTGAATTTGTGTTATATTTGGGACTGTTTCCTTTTATTTGGATGTCTTTTGATATTTTTGCGTTATTCATGAGGTTCTGATTTCGGTGTCTTGATTGCGAAATGGATTTGAAAAAGCGTGGGCATTTGGTTTTAAGAGATCATTTCATCATTCATGTATTTAGTATTCTGTTAAAGTAATCATCACGAACAATTTAGTCACATTGGCAAGTCTTTACACACATTATATGTATGTATTTAGTAGGTATGTATGTATGTTGTTCACAATGACTACCCTCTCATCTATATTTTTTTATTTCCATCCTATGGTTGTCTCTAATAGATCGCCTTGAGCGATAAGACCACCATTTTTTCTATTTTTCCTTCTGTATTCTTGTTTTGTTCATTTTCTCCGTGTGTATAATAAAGTGGTCATAACTAAAAATAAATAAATATAAATGAAGGTCAGTAATTGTTGTGCTATACAGTCTCTTATTTCGCTTTTACCATTAGGACTAAACTTCCTCTAGTATTGAGAGGATTAAGGCGTTATATACACTACCGACAAAAAGTTTGGAAGCACCTATAATTTTTGTAAAAACAAATAGCAAATTGATAATAACAAATTTTATCGATGTTGTAATAAAATATAATATTATTTTAGTTATAAAAATATGGTTTTGTTTCATAGTTTAATTGTTGTTTTAATTAAGTACCTAATCATTCTTAATTAAATAATACTATATCTTATATTATTTCTAAAATAATTGAGAGTATTTAATACTAGCTAGTGCTGGTGAAGGTCGCGGGACGTCGCTGGATGCAGGCTGCTTCCAACAGGTCCCTGTGGAAGTCATTGGGAGAGGCCTATGTCCAGCAGTGGACTTCGATTGGCTGATGGATTGGATAGTGCTTCCAAACTTTTTGTCGGTAGTGTACTTGGCTGTACTTGGTGGACTTCACATACAAAATACGTTTTTAGTTATTCATCAAGTATGTAGGTTTCCTCACGATGCATTTTTTCATCGTTAACGTTTCATAATTCACTTAGCGGTAATCCCTGAATATTTATATAATGAACGAATGATCCACTTTCGTGACGCAACTGGTTAGAATCCGAAGAAAACATTTAATGTGGAGGAGCAAGGCCTTCTCGCAAAAATATTTAATACTTATTAGAAGGTCTCAACTCTGATCTCATGTATTGTAGTCACTTATTGAATTAAATTTTTTTATGAATAAAAAAAGGTTAAAAAAGTTACAGTATTTCTGACCAGTCACAATTCTATTTCTACCACCAGGTGCCATTGTAATACGCCTTGTACGTGTATAAAAAACAAAAACCCTTTTCAAACCCGCATCGGATTGCTTAATTAGCACAGCGGCCATAATCATAATTAAGTTACAATTTTCGCCCATTCTTTTGGCTGAATGATTCGCCGCCGTAGGCGGAAAATCCAATTCCTACTACGTAATTAGATATCTTGGCCGTTCACTGCAAATTAATGTTATTAAGATTCGCCCCTGAATAAAGTTATTTGATTTTCGTCCTTGTCTGCTATCCATATTTACAATTTCAATTTGTTATAAAAAGTCGTGATGGCCTCGAGGTTTAGGCACGCGGTCGAGAATCTCGACGGTCGTGGATTCAAACCCCAGGCACACACCTCTGACTTTTCGAAGTTATGTGTGTATTCACAAAGAATTATCATGTACTTTAACGGTGAAGAAAAACATCGTGATAAAACCTGCACACCTAAAAGTTCATAGGAATTTCTTAGGTGTGTAGTCCGCCAACCCGCACTAAGGCGTGCTGGACTAAGGCCTAAGGCCTAAAACCCTCTCAGCTGTAGAGGAGGCCCGTGCCCAGCAGTGGGTCGTATATGGGCTGATGATGATGATGATGATTCATTGTACTACTATACGTACTTTGAGGTGAGGCATATCGGCAGTCGAAGGTGCAAGTAAATAAACTCTGCCTTTTTGTGATTCTGTAAATCATACATACGTACACGTCTTAATCTCTGAATACATACTTAGAGGCGCAATTCTTCATCCACGTTCCAACTGTGCAAGTCCCATATTATAAGGAGCTTGTTTTCGTTTTTTAGGAACTTATAAGAACTTCGTGCTACCAAATATTAATTCTTAGTAGAAAAATGCAATAATCACCGTAATAATTTTCCCGACCTAGTAATCGAACCCGGGACTTCTATGTCTGCAGTCTTTCCGCAAAACAACGAGACAGTAAATTCCATTCAGTTGAACTAAAGACTTTATATAAAATTTTTTATTTCCCAAGTAAATAAATACATAAACTCACGCCTGTATTCCCCGAAGGTGTAGGCAGGGGTGCATTTCTGCACCCACATTTCGCCAAGTATGCATCACTCCCACGTAATAGGGGGCGAGCCTATTGCCGTTTTCCGGGCACATTTCCAGACTCCGTGCTGTTACCGAGAATTTCCTAATGGAAAACCCAATAACACTTTTCCCGACCCGGGAATCGAACCCAGGACCTCTAGATCGCACGACACATACTTGTACCGCGAGACCACGAGGCAGTAAATAAATATTTTAAACTAAAAGAAGATTTCTAATAAACTATTCAAAACCTATTAAGGGAATCGCGAAATATGCTAGTACTGGTTGCCAGCGAAAACTGGGGGCGTATCTTTGGTCACTATCGGTGGCTCATGAATAAATTTACACGAGTTTAGTTCTGTACGAGGATGCGGGCGGGATAACTACGTACAAACCTGTACCTACAAACATATTATACTTAACTAGTAGTTATATAACTAGTAATAAGCTGAGAAGATTGTGTGTTATAATAACATGGTTTAATATGAACGGGACTTCTGGAAAGTTGTGTACTAAAGAGTGCTAGTAATATGACAGTAGACAGTAACAGTAATGGCTTTGAAATATAAAAATGAAATAATATTTATTGAATCTATAAAATGTCAAATACATCACTTAGATTCAGTCATTTCAAAATTTACCACCCTCTTCAGTTGGAAGTCATCACTAGAGAAGAACGGGCAAGAAACTCTAGTGTTGCTCTTTTCCAATCAAGAGATAGTTTACAATATTGATACTAAGACTAAATTTCCAGAATTAGAGTAGTTCATTAGAACAATCTTAGAATGTTGTATTGAATATGTCATAACATAGTCATCTTAAATGGAGAAACTGACATTTAACCAACCACACTTCCGACTTTTCGTAGTTATATGTATTGGCATTGTATTGTGACATATTTTAATGGTGAAGGGCAACATCGTGAAGTAACCCACACATCTAAAAAATCGTCGGAATTTCTTAGGCGTTTAGTCTGCCAGCCCAAACCAACTATGTATTATGTATATGGGCTGATGATGAAGAGTGATCATAAAAAAAAAATTGCAATGTAAATCCTTGCATAAGTTTAGCGTGGTCGAATAAACCAATGCATTCTTAATTGCAGAGGAGGGTCAAGCATTAGGACGATTTAACTACCTTATTGGTCTCTAGGCACAAATGCAAGCCGTGGAATTGAGAGAATCTTTATTAAATTTTCGGAGAAGGCTATTTGTTGTTTCTCTTTATGATAAAATTCATCTTTCTTCTATTACCTGCGACTTAAAAAACAGCAAGACAAATCAGGCGAAGAAATTCACCAAATGTGGATTGAGCCCGCAGGCGGTCGTTGACAGCATGATCAGCACCACAAGGGTGTCGAAATAGAACAACATTCAAATAAAAGCAAAATGTTGCCATCTTCAAAGAGTAATTTTAGTGGAATATATTTTCAACGCGCGCTGGAATAGTTTGTCTTGTTTGTACGCTTCTGGGAAACGAAATAAACCCCCAGGGCGGCGCGTAAACGAGTTTCGAAACGTTTCCCGGAATCAGCTGTTCCAATACGGGAAAAAATAACTTCTACATGGCAACACTTTTTAGAATTGTTCTTTTTTTAAATTTTCATAAGGCTTCAATGAAGTAATAGATGAAACAGTTAATGGAAATGGAAATCTGACGCGTTGAAAGGAAGATAAAAATAAAAAATGAGATATTGTGGAGGCGGTAGTAACTCGAAATTAATTACGGTCATTATCTATCCAAGCTAAAAATCTCCAAATGGATTTTAGCTACGGGAGACTAGGAGATAGTGATAAGACCTTTTCAGACTGGTTACCAAAAGTCCTACTAAATTGTATTTGCTGTGAATACTTTAATTCATCATCATTATCTCATTATATACGTCCCACTGGTCCACCACGCTGGCCTGATGCGGGTTGGCGGACTGCACCAGTGCACACCTAAGAAATTTTAAGTGTGCAAGTTTCCTTTCGATGTTTTTCTTCACCGTTAAAGTGATATTCATTGTAAATACACACATAATTTCTAAGTCACAGATGTGAGCTGGGGGTTTGAACTCGCGACCTCCGAGCTTTGACTTGATCGTGCTCCTAAACCTTGAAGCTAATAAATACTCTAATATAATATCTAATAGCATCCATTGATCCAGTTTCTTTGTCTAAGCTTATCCAAAGTCCCAGCCTTTATGTATACAATATATTAAACATTAATAGTAGACCTTTATAGTTTAAGCATTTCGGGCTATAAAACCAGTCATGAGAAAAGAAAACATACTGAGGGAAACTTGATCAAAAGATTATCCTAAATCCTAAATGGTTCATTGATCAAAAGGGCTTAAAAACATTTTACATGATTTCATATCTGTATAGTTTGCCTTGAAGAGTATTATTGGTACTCATTTCTTTTACAAATTTGCGTGAAGCTGATTTGGATTCGAGAAGATATTAAATAAAATGTTTGAGATAAAAAATGTTCTGAATGGATGAATTATTGAAAGAGATATAATGTACTGAAAATACCATTCGCCGAATATGTTTAATATAAATAAATAAATAATAATAATAGTTTTATATTAATGTAAATAAATAAATAAATAATCATACAAAATAAGGACTTGGACCTAAAGCAAATAAAGTTAACTTAGCCTGTACTCGTAGGCCGGGTTTCTTGCCTTTTATCAGGCTTATTTATACTCCGCGTTGATAGTAAAAAGCTTATGAAAATTTACCCGACATGGGAGTCGAACCCGGGGTAGCTTGATTACGAATTAACGAGACCGTCGATGATCTAAACAAAAAAATCGTCATTGAGATTTGCCATTTCCCGGAATGAGGTATTTTTTGACTGACTGCCTCGTGGTCTCGCGGTACAAGTATGTGCCAAGCGATCTAGAGGTCCTGGGTTCGATTCCCGGGTCGGGCAAAGTGTTATTGGGTTTTCCATTAGGAAATTCTCAGTAGCAGCACGGAGTCTGGAATTGTGCCCGAAAAACGGCAATAGGCTCGCCCCCTATTACGTGGGACTGATACATACCGGGCGAAATGTGGGTGCAGAAATGCACCTCTGCCTACCCCTTCGGGGAATATAGGCGTGAGTTTATGTAGATTTTTTTTCATTGAAACTTTTCCGTGCGGCCTGTTACCAATATGGTTTTATATTTTCCCATTAGGGATTTCTCAGTCCTAGAACGGAGAAAGAGGATAAAAGGCAATAGGCTTACTTCCTGATTCGTAGCGCTCGAAAATATAGGTGGCGAAACGTGGTTGTAGAAATATATCCGCCTTCCTATTGGGGAATATATGCGTAAATTTTTGTATGTAAAATACATACATTTGGAGACGATTTTTTAACATGATTAAATAATAAATATACATATAATGCAAAAATACGAATTGAAAAATCCATAACAGCCTGCTGATTGTATACTTTAACACTTAAAGTTTCAATACTTTATATTCCAATTATAATTATTATTGATTATACACGCACACACACTCACATACTAGTAGACTCATTATTTTAAGTGCTTTAAAAATGTTGTATGTTTAAATATACCTAATTGCTTTTATTAATAATTAATTATTAGAAGGTACCTTGATGTACGAGTGTTGATCAGTTTTTCAATCAAGAGTTTTAGTATTTATTATTAAATAAATAAATACGCCGAACAGTCTCATACATAGTTCTGATCCCACACTAAGATACAAGTCTTGTGTCGTGGGTATCAGAAACTACGAGAGACTTTTCGGTCTTACATACACCCAGACCCGAAACAAATATTTGTGGATCACAAAAACATTTGTCTCGGTGCGGGGATCGAACCCGCGGCCTCTCGTTTCACAAGCTGGTGTCTAGCCAACTGTGCCACGGGGCTGTCAAAAAAAATCTTAAAAGTTTTACCCGTAGTTCAATATTTCCAGTAAATTTATGTATATCCGACACTATTAAGGCATTCCTACCTATTGAATTGAACGCCAACTTCCAAATAAATTATGGGGAAGCGTGGATAAAAAAACTTGTAAAAGTCAGCATAAAGTATTTACGTGTCTGCATCCTAACAGTTTAAACTAAATCTAGTCACGAAAGAAGAAAATTGCATGAAATCTTTTGTATTTCAGTTCATATTCAGAGTTACTTTTCATTGTGGAATGAACGAAGTAATCTATTTTACCTGTACAAGCCTTTTTTTACATTGATATATACATATCTTTAGAGACTTTTATCAATACGTCAACAGATACGTATTTAAGTACGAGGTTAGGGCAAGGTTTTGGTGTATTCATTGTAGCCGTACTGCTTTAATGTTGTGGACTAAGGCCTTCACTACTACTTAAATATATCACTAATACCAAATTGTGGAGCATATAGGAGCTGATGTATTGATACAGTTTTTGTAAATATATAAATAGAACTAAAACATACATACATACATAAACTCACGCCTGTATTCCCCGAAGGGGTA
Organism: Hemaris fuciformis; assembly: GCA_907164795.1. Lineage (NCBI taxonomy): Eukaryota > Metazoa > Arthropoda > Insecta > Lepidoptera > Sphingidae > Hemaris > Hemaris fuciformis. The sequence continues at coordinate 8,612,539 of OU015454.1, forward strand.
GGCAGAGGTGCATTTCTGCGCCCACATTTCGCCAGGTATGTATCAGTCCCACGTAATAGGGTGCGAGCCTATTGCCGTTTTTCGGGCACAATTCCAGACTCCGTGCTGCTACTGAGAATTTCCTAATGGAAAAACCCAATAACACTTTTCCCGACCCGGGAATCGAACCCAGGACCTCTAGATCGCTCGGCACATACTTGTACCGCGAGACCACGAGGCAGTCAAGAACTAAAACTATTCTCGAATATTCAATTTTAACGTGATGAAATATTTGTTTCAGGAAATTAATGAAGATGTGTTCTGTTTGGAAATTCGTCGTTGCTGCTGCGTTTTTGAATGCATGTGAGTATTCTAGAATATCTAAGTAACTGTAACTTTGAAAAATCAATATCTAAATATATATAACTCAAAGGTGACTGACTGACATAGTGATCTATCAACGCACAGCCCAAACCACTGGACGGATCGGGCTGAAATTTGGCATGCAGGTAGATGTTATGACGTAGGCATCCGCTAAGAAAGTATTTTGATTAATTCTACCCCCGAGGGGATAAAATAGGGGATGAAAGTTAGTATGAAACTTTGTCAATTTTAAACCGATCGGGCTGAGACTTTGCATGCATAAAGCTACTATGACGTATGCCAACCCTGTACCCAACCCTGTAGTCTACGCGGACGAAGTCGCAAACAAAAGCTAGTTAAAAATAAATTCCAACCAAAGCTCAAATCATTTTATTGTTGACTCTTTAATGTTTCACCTTATACATTAGTAGAAACTTTACTGGATTTTTTAACACATTTCATTCTTAACCCATTACTTCCCACTGTCCTATTTTTAGGACACTTTATTAAACTCTTTTTTTAAGTTGTTAGGGCTCTTATTTTTATTGTTTCTGATGAAATTCGTACTTTCACAATATTTTTCGAAAATTTTTTTTTTCGCTGTAAAAAAATGTTAAAGTGATTTTAATGTTATTTTTTTTAAATTAATGTATTTAAAAAAAAACTCATAAAATTGTTTCTTAATGTACTAAGAACTTAATTTGTAAATTTCATCAAAACATTCCAACGTTTTCGATGCTTGGGGCGTAATGGGTTAATTATATTTTATTTAATGTTTTGTTTGTTTTCCAAATATTAACAAACAAAACCTACGATACTAAAATTACATTTTTATATTTGTAACACCCACTTTTTGCTTCGTGGGCCATAAATCAAAGAGAGGTACAAAAATTGCAGTTTACAAAAGCACAAACTTCGCGCCACGCGGAATCAACTAGCATCTTTGTCGCAACAGAAGTTCAGTAAAAACTGCGGCAAATATTCATTGAATTTCCAACAGCATCCGGCGTTCCACGGTCTTTCGCGTCAAAAAACCGCGGCTTGAACCGCATTCCCAGCCATTACGGCCGAAGCGGCAGTCTACAAAACGCAGATTTTCTTTTTAATGCCACGAGCAGACATAGCGTAATTTGCGAGCACAGGAATGCGACAGTCAAGTAAGCTCAAAGGACTGCATTCCTTTCGCGGTTCAAATTCCTTTTCCAATTGTCGCTTGGAAATTTTACGCTCATTACTAGATTTGAGATGAACAAGCTCCCAAACGTATAATGCAGGATCATAGAATATTTAATTAAAGTTGTTTTGCAGATGCGACAAAACTTTTTTTTTTAATACATTGGTTTTAATTGGACAGTATTTACAACGATAAAAATAAACTTTAGTACGTCTGTCAATTGTGATGTGCATTTATGCAACTTGCCTATTTGATTTGACGAAAGAGTGTGTTAATCAAATGCGGTGTTGTCTAACTACAATGTCTGCCTCATGGCCTCGCGGTAGCAGTATGTGCCGTGCATTTGATTCCCGTGTCGGGCGAATTGTTTACAGGTTTTAATTATGAAATTCTCAGTGGCAGCTCAGTCAGTAATTGTGCCCGAAAAACGTCAAGACCACCAAATACGTGGGACTTAAATTTGGTGAAATTTGGGTGCAGAAATGCACCTCTGATTCAGGGTTACAGGCGTAAGTTTGTACCTATATGTTTCTATATTATTTCAAATAGTTACTTAGTGTAACATGGAATACTGTCAGGCATATCGCCTTATGATTAATGATCACTGCAACGCGACATATTTTGCGGTAATGTTAAAGTTATTCCGACATTTGAAAGACATTGCACCTGGTGTAAGAACAACATACAGACTTCCTAGTTCCTACAACATGATTATTTGCGCGTTACAGGGGCTTGGGTTTGATTCTTGGGTGGGTTAAAAATTTATTATTGAAAAGGGCCCGAGAAGCGTTATTAAAAGGCTTTTTCTTCTGGTGTATATAAAATTGTATTAAAAAAATATTATATCTGACAGCCCCGTGGCGCAGTTGGCTAGACATCAGCTTGCGAAACGAGAGACCGCGGGTTCGATCCCCGCACCGAGACAAATGTTTGCGTGATCCACAAATATTTGTTTCGGGTCTGGGTGTTTGTGAGTCCGAAAAGTCTCTCGTAGATTGTGACACCCACGATACAAGACTAATATCTTAGTGTGGGGTCCGAATTATGCATGTGACTTTTGGGTGTATTTATTTATTAGTCCGGTCTGTTAATGTTGATTAATCTATATGTGTGGAACACGCGTTTCGCGCGATTACTCGCTCTCTCAGCGTGAATATGCTGTGAAAATGTTTAAACAATTCGCCCCTTTGTGCGTGGAGCGTTAGTTTCACGTGACACAGGTGCACTGCGATGCCGCGTCCCTGTTATTTTGGGGTGCGGTGTGACAAGTGGAAATTGTTTTATAAAAACACTTTACTAGATTGACTAGTAACCTCGATCGTGAATTAAAACTTTTTGGTATAAAAGTTTTTTTTTCACTAAAATAGATAGAGATATAAAATATTAGAGTGGAATTTTCTTTTCGTTATGTAGACTTTTTGTGATAAATCAAATACAACTTAATCGGTCTTATTACAAAACTTATATTCCTTTGTAATGGACTAAATTCCTGTCATAAGTCTGTATCTTTACTTGTATCATAATTGGAGATTTAAATTTATAATTAGAGACACAATTTGGACAGTCGTGGGATAATATCGCATACTCTTCTGAATGTTAGAAGTGCTTTGAGTATTCTTTCGAATATAAATTTCAAATTATCTGACGACGTCAAGAATCTTGAATGAGAATCATGTAGGAATTGAAAACGAGGGTTTAAAATAATGTTATAAAGAAGAGAAAGAACGTGGGTATTCCGGCGAAGTCGTATAGGTAACCACTTGAGCTGTGTACGAAGTTCAGAAACATGTCAGCCCCGTGGCGCCATTGGCTAGACATCAGCTTGCGAAACGAGAGGCCGCGGGTTCGATCCCCGCACTGAGGCAAATGTTTCTCCGAAAGGTCTCTCGTAGTTTATGATACCAACGAATCAAGACTCGTATTTTAGTGTGGGATCTCAACTATGTATGTATTTGGTGTATTGTTGGGTGTATTTATTTAATACTAGCTTTTGCCCGCGACTCCGTCTGCGTAGACTTCTGGGTTGGGTGCAGAAACTAACTAAGTGAATCTATAAATCAAAAATTACGCTAATTGTTGCAGTAGTTCACCACTGGAGGTCATTTCTGTCTTTGAGAGTCGTCTCAAGTGACATTATGACATTTTTCATAACCTCAGATCGTCTCATAAATTTATCGCGAAAATGTATCTAATGTCATCTAGGTGCGTATAATGGCACTTAACATCGCATAATGACACCGAGCCCCATAAAAATGCACATGATAACATTTTACTGTACCAGTCACCACTACTCCACAGTGCTAAATGGCATTTAACGTGAATTCAAGTCATCCAGGATACTAACTTCAAATAATGGTGCCTTTCGCGATTTCAGTTCCAAAAATGGCACCTAAATTCATAAAACGGAATAAAAGCTCTTCTATTCCTTAAGTTCCACTAAAATTCTTCTAAAATTGCCATAAGTGCCAAATATGGCACCTGTCGTCGCGTGATTTCCAATAACGGCACTTGTAGCCTTATAGATTCGACTAATGGAATCTGATGTCACTTCATCCGATAATGGCACCTGACGTCACTCACCATCCACTAATAGCACCTAACGTCCACCAATAAAACTTATCGTCACTTAATTGTACATAACCGCACATAATCTTCCTTAAAGTTACTTATGGGTAAGCTCTTCAAAATCATATATCACATAAGAGAACTTAAAACCACCCAGTAGCAATACCAATCTAATAATGGCAAGTAAGTAACCTAAGTGCGTTTAACGTCACCTAAGTAAACTTAAGACCACCTTATGACACTTAACCGCACTTAACTATATTCAACGTAACTTAATGAATCCTTAGAATCTTAAATGGTCTAATGACACCTATCGTCTTCTAAGTGCCCGAAATGGCACTTATTGAATTATTCAAAAAAGTAGCCTATGTCTCTTTTAAAGGTCTCATTTATGTCCATACCAAAATTCATTCAAATCGGACAAATGGTTTAGGCGTGAAAGCATAACACAGGCAGTGTTACTTTCGCACTACAATATATGCTCATCCCACGGGAACCCTACATATTCCCGGGATAAAATGTAGCTTATGTTACTTCATAGTGTCCCATTTGTATTCAAACCAAAAATCACATAAATCGGGCGAATAGTATAGGCGCGATAGCCCATTCAAACGGGAATACTACATTTTGCGGGATAAAAAATATTCTACGTTGCGTCGGGGGGTCCTATCTAGTCCCATACTAAAAATCATCTAAATCAGTCAAATGGTTTAGGCCAGAAAGTATAACACAGGCAGCGTTACATTCGCATTACAATATATGCTTATCCCACGGGAACCCTACATATTCCCGGGATAAAATGTAGCTTATGTTACTTTATAGTGTCCCATTTGTATTCAAACCAAAAATCATATAAATCGGGCGAATAGTATAGGCGTGAAAGCCCATTCCCACGGGAATACTACATTTTCCGGGATAAAAAATATCCTATGTTGCGTCGGTGGGTCCTATGTAGCCCCATACTAAAAATCATTTAAATCAGTCCAATGGTTTAGGCCAGAAAGTATAACACAGGCAGCGTTACATTCGCATTACAATATATGCTCATCCCACGGGAACCCTACATATTTCCGGGATAAAATATAGTCTATGTTACTTCATAGGGTTCCATTTATATCCATACTAAAATTCATTCACGTCGGTCAAATGGTTTAGGCGTAAAAGCAGAATATTGACAGAGCTACTTATATCCATTCCCACGGGAATACTACATTTTCCGGGATAAAAAGTATCTTATGTTGCTTCGGTGGGTTTCATCTACCCCCATACTAAAAATCATTTAAATCGATCAAATGGTTTAGGCGTGAAAGCATAACACAGGCAGTGTTACTTTCGCATTACATTATATGGTCATCCCACGGGAATCTTACAAATTCCCGGGATAAAATTTAGTCTATGTTACCACATTGGATTTCATTTATCTCTGTACAAAAAATCATTTATATCGGTCAAACGGTTTAGGCGTAAAAGCAGAATATTGACATAGCTACTTATACCCATTCCCACGGGAATACTACGTTTTCCGGGATGAAAAGTATCCTATGTTACTTCTGTGGGTTCCATCTATCTCCATACCAAAAATCATCGAAATCGGTTCAGTAGTTTTTGAGTTTAAGCGTAACAAACATCCAAAAATCCAAAAATACAAAAATCCAAAAATCCAAAAATCCAAAAATCCAAAAATACAAACCTTTCCTCTTTATTATAATAGTATAGATTATTTTCATGTGACAATCTTCTCAGCGCGTAAGTCTTTTCAGTAAGTAGTGATGGTCTCGAGGTTTACGCGCGCGGTCGAATATCTCGGCAGTCGCGGGTTCAAACCCCAGGCACACACCTCTGACATTTCTAAGTTGTGTTTGTATTCACAAATAATATTACGCACTTTAACGGTGAAGGATAACATCGTGATGAAACCTTCACACCTAAAAGATCTTAGGGATTTCTTAGGTGTAGTCGGCCAACTCGCACTAGGCCAGCGTGGTGGACTAAGGCCTAAACCCTCTCAGTTGTAGAGGAGGTCGGTGCCCAGCAGTGGGACGTATATGGGCTGATGATGAATCTTCTCAATTTTTGTTAACGACAATTACCTATCCCTCCCCCCTCTATTGTACATTTGCTCCATTCTACCATTTATGAAGAAACACAGAAGTTCGCCAACACAATCTTCTTGTATAAGTTTGTATTATTCCACAGGTCCGTATTTGTGTAATCTCATAGTACAATGAATTATTCGCCCGAGGGTACACACGTCTGAAGTTAAGCCTTTAATATTACACAAGCCGTAGTTAGCGGGTTCCTGGCAATGTCTAGTATGTAAATACACTCATTGTCTTTCTTATTTGTTTTTCCCAGAGATTAGCTTTCGGCTGCGGCGCTAATTGGGTTGTTAAGGTGTTAAAAAGTAGATTTTATTAGTCTTTATGCTCTCGGAGATCTCTTTTTTTTTCAACATTGGTCATTGGTCATGCAGAATAAGTGTGCGTAGTGCAATCGTGTGCACTCCAATAAGTATTTATTTATTTACACTCATATAATTTATAGGTGGACGTAATACCTAAGGTATTCTCTCACAGTCGAACCTAAAGTGATACAGAGATAAGGTGAGGCCTGCCCTGTGGCAAGGGGGTGTTAGAATTCCACCACGGTATCCCCTGCTTGTCGTAGAAGGCGACTGAAAGGGGCCCTTGGAGTTTTAGTGCGTGCTGCGGAGGCAGTGCGTGCTCACTAAAAGTGACCCAGAGAGGGTTGGCGGCACTGTGGCCTGTATACGACGCGGGTGCCCATCCACAACCAGGGCGCTCGAACTCCCATTAGGGGGGTACAACTGGGCCCCCTACAATTCCGAGGCGGCCAAGACATTTTTGTTTCGGAGGCGCACCAGGCAGTTGAGGAATAATGGTGGGCGCTTTTTGTCCACTTACCGTGGTCACCCCACTTGGCGCAAAGATGGCTAACGGGGGGTTTTGGTCAGTATGCCAGCATAAGGATTTTCGTTAGGGGCTATAATTAGGTTCCCCTTAACAAAAAAGGTGTTTAAATGTTTTACACAAATGCTACGATCAACAAGTGAAAATAAGTAAAAAATGTATTATGAAAAACTAAATTCAACATGACCAAATGTGGGTGCAGAAATGCATCTCTGCCTACCCCTTCTGAGAATATAGGCGTGAGGTTATGTATGTATGTATGTTCCCGATCCGGAAATCGAACTCGGTCCCTCTAGATCACACAGCACTTACTTCTACGGACTAACTTGGCCGAAAAAAGTATTCCATTACTGTGCTATTTCAGAGTGGAAAGAATAAAAAAATAAATAGAAACAAATAGAAAAACCTCGCCTAAATAGTAAAAATATCCAAAACTGAAATATTTTTCACTAAACCAATCTTCAATTTATACAGCAGGCATAAATTTTTAATTAAAATTCATCGAATACGTAGCAGACGATCGAATAAATGATTCCGTTGAATATTCTAGAAACTATTTGCGGAGCGACCTTAATCAAGTCCAGCTGGGACTTAAACAATGCCTGATGAGTAAACACAAACATAACACAATCACGCTTGGACCGCCTATAGAATACTCAGAACAGCCCTATTGTCAATAATATATTCATCCTAATTTTGTTTAAATATCTGACCTGAATAATCTAGTTTAGAATACTGATACCCCTTTTAGCTTTACCTCGTGTGTATTTTCTATTATTTTAACACTAAGTTCTATGATGAAGTTAACATAAGACATTAACAGTATCTTAGGCATTAAGAATAAGTAAATAGTAGCAGAGTTAGCGACGGCCTCGAAATTTAGGCATGCGGTAGAAAATCTCGACAGTTTCGGGCCCAAATTCCAGGTACACACCTCTGACTTTTCGAAGTCATGAGTGTATTCATTAATTATGACGCACTTTAACGGTGTAGAGGAGGCCCGTACCCAGCAGTGAGACGTACATATATGAGCTGATGATGAAATAAATAAATAAGGAAATCGGAATATTTGGTAGATTTTCATAAAGATTTTTATGGGTATAAAGTCCACAATATCGTTTTATTTGGAGAGGTGGAAAAGAGCTTTCTTTTCTGACTGAATCATTGGTCTAATGGTACTAGTGATCTTGAGGTCCCCTTTTGATTCTAGGATAAAGCAAGTCATCGCAGTCTCGCTATCTGCCACGTGAGATTTAGAAGACAGCTAATGAAACGTGGGTGTCGAAATGCACCTTTATCAACCTATTCATGGATTATAGGCGTGATTGTGTGGCGTTAAGGGATCTTATGTTTCCATTTATTTTTTGTTCACGGTATACTAGAGTACTAGTAGGCCTTGGTTTTCTATATCAGATTGTAAATACTCGTATATCGTGGCTTCCCTCACATAATGTCATGTGTGTTTAAACCACAATATTATAAGCTCAACAGCTATTTAGTAGAAAAGTTATTTAATATCAGCTTTAGAATTCTCTCAAGCGTTATTAATATGAAATTTATGGATAAAATATAGTCCGGTTAGCTGGATGTTCTCAGTTACACAACTAATTAACTTCCATAGATTAAAAGAGTTTTCAATATAGAATAACATGGCGAGTAACGCAAACTAATAAAACTACGTGCAAATTAACTTCCAGATGGAACGAACGAATGAACGAATGGAATTAATGAGGCGCTCGCAATCAGGATCCTTTCGAATTCTTATTCTAAACTCACTGAGTCATTTGTACGACAATTGACGTTTCGTTGCCTTATAAAAGTCTTCGGAAATTCGTTTTCGCATTTATTTTGAGAGCTCTTTTGTTTTTTAATTGGCTCGTGAATTTCATTAGCTGAGGTGAAGGATTGAAGATTAATTGTTAAAATGCAAATCAAGGGTTTACTGATTCTTGTTTAAGATAAGGGATGGGAAAATTATTGTTTGTATGATAGAGACCACAGCGCTTCGTGGAAACCCGTAAGTCTTGGTCGTTGATAAAGATATTTATTATGAAGTGGTTACCATGACAACCAATCTTACAAAACTTTCAGATTTCATGAGTCAGTCACAAATCTACTCAAGATTTGTGACTGACTCATTAATCTCTGAAGGAATAGTAAGTACAGGAATACAGACGTGTTATGTATGTTGAGGTGAGTTTAAAGCCTCACGTAACCGGATATTATCGTTTTTTGGCCACATGTCTAGACTCTCTGCTCTTTATGAAAAATTATTAATGGAAAAATCTAGTAGCACCTTACTTATTTGGGAATCTAACCTGGGACCTCTCTTCTCTTCGATCGCTGATTTGTGCAATAAGACCAAGAGGCCGTCGAGATTTTATGAGTCTTGAAATAAATGTGAAGTATAAAAGATTAATTACTCTACTGCTATAGGAACTTGCAATAAATAATTAAAATCTATTTTCTAAAGATACCTAATCATAGTCTATTACTTTTATCAGTTAGTCCTTCCTTAATCACAGCTTATAAATTTCTTAATGACCTTTTTTTGGCCCTATCCAACCAAACACCCGCCACTGTAACTCCTGTGCTCCACGATCAACAGCGGCACGCACAGTATCGACGCCGAGCATTGAAGCTCAGCGAATCTAAAGGAACGTAATTTGTCATGACCCTGCAACGAAGTAAAAAAAAAGATAGAAGGAGGAGTTGAAAAACAGTTCTGAATGACTTGTAAGAGAAGACTTAGGTACATTTCTTAATAACTTGCAAGAAGCTAAGATAACATACCACCAAGACGGCTGTTAGTCCTCCCCACTGGGATAAAATCCGGAATTTCCCAGTTATTCTAGTTCAAACGTGGCTAGACCACATCTCTAGGGAGACGTATAAAATGACTTAAAGGAACGAGGGTCGTGAATTATACTTGAGGCGAATGACCTTTTATGACTCTTGTGAGAATGAGTTAATTATAATATAGTGTTGAGTTGCTACAAAAGTTTTTATGTCATATCATAAACACACCGACAACCTCATGAAGGATGCACTAGAAGTAATTTGGGGTGTCAGACAACCTCCTTAGAACAGTTGGTGGGATTCAAGTTCGGGAAATAAGTTGCCGTAGGATTGATGATCGATGTACGCACAAGAGCAAATGAATATTGGTGTGATCTACGAACATTTTATCTGAGACTGAATTAATCAATTAAAATAATCAATACTATTATGACGCGCTTTTTGCGATTCTAATTGTATGAACAACGAAACTTTATCAGTTTATGTGACAATTAGCGTTAATGCCACATTAAAATTACATCATAATCATCATCATCAGCCCATATACGTCCCACTGCTGGGCACGAGCCTCCTCTACAACTGAGAGAGTTTAGACCTTAGTCCACCACGCTGGCCTAGTGCGGGTTGGCGGACTACACACCTAAAAAATTCCTAAGAACTTTTAGGTGTGCAGGTTTTATCACGATGTTTTCCTTCACCGTTAAAGCAAGTGATAATTCATTGTGAATACACATATAACTTCGAAAGGTCAGAGTTGTGCGCCTGTGGTTAGAACCTGCGACCGCCGAAATTCTCGACCGCGCGCCTAAACCTCGAGGCCATCACTGCTTACAAAATTACATACAATATTTAATTAAAAGTTGGCGTCTGTAAATGTATATTATTATGTAAATATGTTAGCATCAATGTGAATAGTAATAAATATAGATAATATATAATATATACAATCTTCTATACAAACAAATAAATAAAATTGGAGTGTCTGTTTATAATACTGAAATTTTAGTAAATGCATATAAATATACACACGGTACATATACCAAAATAACGTTTTTTGACATTTTTTGTCTGTCTACCTGTCTGTTTGTTCCGGCTAATCTCTGAAACGGGTGGACCGATTTTACTGGACTTTCACTGGCAGATGGCTGATGTAATAAGGAGTAACTAAACGAAGTTCGCCGGGTCAGCTAGTAAATAATTTATTTTTATAAATAAATAAAATAAAATATTAGGTACGCCACTATAGTAGGTATATCCCATCTTCACCCCTAAGACGTAGATACAAATATATTTCTACACATATGTATGTTACGCTAGCTGTGTCATAATTACCAATTTCCCAGTCTAAGCTTTTAAATGTGTTTTTTATTTATTTATATTATTGTTTGTTTACATTCTACCTAGTGATGAAATAATATGATATCCATTTACAAATCCGAACTATTATTTATCCTTGAGTGAAGGCAGTTTCCCGAGGGATAAATGGGAAGCTCTCCCATACTCGATATTACCCAATCATCTGCTATTATATTTACTTTTGGTGGAATAGGAAAATATTTGTGTATTTCCCTTTAGTATTCTTGGAACAGTATGTTTGAAAATAAATGGATTTTTACGGTCCATTGTATAGAGAGATCAAAAAAATTGGTTGGGTTATGTAAGCCTTCGCTAATATTTAGCCTTGATTAATAAATATATGACGATTCATGGGTTTTACTTGGTACTTTAGGCCTTAGTTCACCACGTTGGCCTAGTACGAGATGGCGGACTTAACACTTTAAGAATTTCACAAGAACTTTTTAGATGTGCAGGTTTCATCACTATGTTATCCTTCACCGCTGAAGTAAGTGATAATTCATTGTGAATACACACATAACTTCGAAAAGTAAGAGGTGTGTGCCTAGGGCTTGAACCCGCGACCATCGAGATTCTCGACTGCGTGCCTAAACCTCGAGGTCATCACGACTTCGTAGCAAAATAACCACTGTCTAATGAATAGGAGGTCCATGCCTAGCAATGAGAGATATATAAAGTGATATAGATCAGGGCACACCTAGCCACCTGGGCTGCGTACCTACTTCTATAGCTTCACTACTTCAAAATCTGGCTTTAACTCCCCTACCCCAATTAAATCAGTTGAGACCAAACTTTCCACTTCAATCTCATCGAATCACGTCGCCGAAATTGTCAAATTCAATATAAAACCACGCGAGTGAAAGGCGCGAGTTTCAGCGCAGTACAAACGGCGGCTAATGAAGTGCGCTGGCGTGTTGGTAATTACTGTGGCTCCAGTGGCGAGGAACTTCGAAACATGCGCGGAGGGCTGTACCTAGTTTCGTTTACTCGTTCACAACTTTTGCATTGGCAGTGTTTGTACAGGATTTTTAAGCCTTTCAACGGTCTTTTAGGCTGTTTACTTTATAATCTCTACTACTGACAGTCCGTGACGTCCGTGACGCAGTTGACTACACCGTTTTTGCCGTTTTTCGGGCACATTTCCAGACTTGAGGCTGCTGCAGAGAAATTTATATTGGAAAAACGTAATAACACTGCCCGACCTGGGAATCGGACCCGGGACCTCTAGATCACTCGGCAAACTTGTGCCGCGAGGCCACGAGGCACTCCGAGGAAATTTGTATACCTGAAAGAATAGGCAGAGGTATATTTCTACACTTACGTATTGCCATGGAATTTTTTCGAGAACATTTCTTGATTCCATTCTACCACGGAGAATTAAAATAAAAACCCACCAACACTGTCAGACCTGAAATCCCGTCACTTCTCAATAGTTATCACATACTTACAGAACCAACGATGCAACTATAACTACTCTAGTTACAATATTTGTGGCTATTAAATATTTCCCAAATATGAATATAATTTCGTGAGGACGGAAGCGGCTGAACGGCGAGCAATTTCAGCTGAAAATCCGCCATCGGCATGAAAGCGACGAATCTGTAACAAAGGGGCGCTAACGAACACGCTGGGGGCGCGACGACCGCTAGCCGCTTGCTAAGTTTGGCACAACTTTTCCTACGTTGTTTGGTTAAGTATTTTGAAGTTTGGCGATTTTTGTTTCGAAGTTGAGCGCGTTTAGTTCGTGTAGGATATGACGTGGTTGAAAAAATCAATGCACCCAACAATCACAAACATATGTAGTTCTGACTCCACATTAAAATACAAATCTTGTGTTGTTGATATCAGAAACTACGAGAGTCTTGTGTGTTTTCATCCTTTGCAAAAGGGGGCGAGGCTATTGCCGTTTTTCGGGCACAATTCTAGACTCCGTGCTGCTACTGAGAATTTCCTAATGGAAACAACTCAATAACATATAACATAAAATAACGAACCGTGGATCGAATCTTCTAGATCGCACATATTTGTACCGCGACACCACGAGGCAGTTAAATATATTTATTATTAATTATTAATTTTCTTATTAATTATTTTATTGTACACTTCAAATATCCTCCCTTCTATCACTTGGTCTATCTTATGGTTGTCTCTAAAAGATCGCCTTGAGTGATAAGACCGCCAATTGTACTTTATTCTATTTGTATATTGTTTTGTTCATTATTTCTTAGTGTACAATAAAGAGTTTATAAATAAATATATGAATAAATCTATTCACGATGAACGCTATTCATTTCTCGTTTATATACATACATATAAAACGGCAAATCAAATCTATCCACAAACTCGATATAACTGGCTTTCATACAATGTGAAACTAATGAACGTGGTTAGGTCTGACTAGCGCTATTCATGCTTCGAATAAGCTGAATAATGTATAGGTGTTGTCATGGGAACATTTGTATGAAATGTGAAAGGAATAAATATGATTTTCGTGTTCGTGGCAAAGGAGAATATGATTTAATCAATATCTGACTGTCGTTGGGCGTACTGTCGTTGGACGTGCTGCACAACTATGCAATGAGATCGAGAGATTCTGATTTTGATTCCCGGATCGGGATAAACATTACCCAATTTTTTTACCAAGGAAGTTTCTGTAGCAAGACAGGCTTTGGACTTGTAACGCAGTAAGAGACTCGCCTTACATGAGATTTTTAGTACACAGTTAATGAATCATAGTATAGGATTACATTCTGCCTACTCTTTCAGAGATACAGACGTAAGCATATGGCCCTATAAGAGGGCAAAGGGGCAACTAAAGGCAAAAAAATGATTTTGATTGATTCATTGCTAAAATATTCATGCCAGTTCTTCTGTCAAATTATTCTGTGGAAATCCATCGTTACTTATTGACTACATATCCATTAGTACGCGTTGTTGGGAATTAATCAATAATTTTTAATTTACATAAATAATTATAAATAAATAAATAAATACACCCAACAGTCACATATATAGTTCTGACCCCACACTAGGATACAAGTCCTGTGTCGTGGGGCTCGGGGGGCGTGGGGGAATTGATTAAAAAGTAATTTTTATTAAATAAATTGCAGTTTAATTAATCGCAATTAAAACAAATAATTATCTTTTTAAGGATTTTTTTCACATACATACATACATAAACTCACGTCTGTATTCCCCGAAGGGGTAGGCAGAGGTGCATTTCTGCACCCACATTTCGCCAGGTATGTATCAGTCCCACGTAATAGGGGGCGAGCCTATTGCCGCTTTTCGGGCACAATTCCAGACTCCGTGCTGCTATTGAGAATTTCCTAATGGAAAAACCCAATAACACTTTGCCCGACCCGGGAATCGAACCCAGGACCTCTAGATCGCTCGGCACATACATGTACCGCGAGACCACGAGGCAGCATTTTTTTTCAGAACGCCATTAAAGAATCCAAAATTCACTTCCAAAACAGATGAAACAGGGATCTAAAATATCTATTGATATTTTTTTGACAAGATTAATTTTAAGCAAGAGAAACAGCAAAAACTATTTGTATAAAACAACATTCAATATTTTCATCCATTCGCAAAGACGTGTTGCGAATGTTTTATCTTGTGAATTTCCTTCGTGCACAAACTTTGTATGGTAATTCTTGTGTGTCGCCCGTATTTGAGTTCCACTTCCGCGTCACCCCAAACTTCTTAATATAAACAATAGAAGTTTTTGCCACGTATTGAAATTGTGTTTGCGAATAGTTACGAACTTTAATGGGTACTTTAATGGGTTGTTTCTAAGTTTTTATTTTGATCGATGCGTTCAGTCTTACGGAATTCTGTATTATTTTGATTGATGTTGTTTTTTCTTGTGGGTGGACGTCCTACGCTGGGCTTTTTTTTTATACTGGCACGGCAAAGTGACTCCACTGTACCTGATGGGAAGCACAGTGGAGTCCAAAAAAATAATACCGACCAGCGAGAAACGATGTGGTCACCCGCTGGACGACACAATCATGCCGGCCTGCACAAATGCTTCTTCACGCTTCGCTTAAAGGATCCAGGATCATAGGAAGGAGGGAACACGTGAGCCGGCAAACTATTCCACAGCTTGATGGTGCGGCAAAAGTAAGAGTTGGCGAACTTTTTGGTTCGAGCCGCGGATGTTGTGACCACGAAGCTGTGGCTTCGCATGCCAGCACGCGTGGTTCTGGTGAGGAAAGGAGAGGATGGGACAAGCTTAAACAATTCTTCAGAGCATTCACCATGATACAGACGGTAGAACACGCTAAGTGCGGCAATGTCCCTGCGCAACTGTAGCGGCTCCAAGCTGGCTGTAACGTCTGCATCATTTACAATGCGGATGGCACGCCGCTGCAATCCATCCAAGGCATCGAGAAGGGTTTGGCGGTACCGTCCCTGAGGTGCGAGCAGTATTGCATACCCGGCTGAACCTGCTTGCTTTCCGGTACGTGGCCTCCACTCGAGAACTTTTTGGCCCCATCGGCCATTGGTTAACCGCGCTATGTGCCCGGCCCATTGCCACTTCAACTTGCTAAACAAGGTGGTCTGACGACTTGGTGAAGGTCGCGGGTCGCCGCTGGATGCAGGCTGCCTCCAACAGGTCACTATGGAGGTCATTGGGGGAGGCCTATGTTCAGCAGTGGAGTTCCTTGGGCTGATAATGATGGTGATGATGAATATTTTTTGTAATAAATCGTGTTTTACTATTCAAATAAATTCTTACTCTTTATACAAAAGCACATAATACTGTTCGTTAAATTTTCCGTTCTACTGCTGGGTACGAGCCTCTTCGACAACTGAGAGGGTTTAGGCCTTTTTCCACCACGCTGGCCTAGTGCGGGTTGACGGACTACACAACATAGAAATTCCTAAGAAGTTTTTAGGTGACCAGGTTTCCTCACGATGTTTTCCTTCATCGTAAAAGTAAGTTATAATTCATAATGACTTCATCACTACTTTTTAGGCCATCAGTACTTTTGTGATGGCCTCGAGGCTTAGACGCGCGGTTGAGGATCTCAGTGGTCACAGGTTCAATCCCCAGGCACAAACCTCTGACTTTGAAAGTTATGTATTCACGACGGATTACATGGGTGTTTGAAAGATCAAACAGTCGCTAGTAGATTCTAATACCCACGACATTGTATTTCTTAGTTAAGATTTAAAATAAGGCTACGATTGCTGTATTTATTTTGTTATCTATACATCTATACAAATAAATAAAATTAGAGTGTGATATTGAAATAACCGCTTTTTAATAAATGTATAAGGATGTATACACGGTACGTATACCAAAATAACGTTTTTTACAGTTTTTGTCTGTCTGTCTGTCTGTTTGTTTCGGCTAATCTCTTAAATGGCTGGATCTATTTTAAAGGGACCTTTATTGGCAGGTAGCTGATGTAATAAGGAGTAACTTAGGCTACTTTTAGTTTATAAATTTTCTTATTAAAAAAAAATACAAATAAATTTTCTGCGCGGATGAAGTCGCGGGCACAGCTAGTTGATAAATAAATTTATAATACCCTGCTTTTGTCAGGTTTCAACAGTTCACGGTAACTGAATCTTAGCTTACGCCCCAACTAATTATTTTATGAGCCAAATTAAAATTTAGTTTACGTAGACTCCAGTCTCGGCTGTTGGTGACGTAAAATAAATAGTTGACTTTTTGGTTAATTAACATTTAATTCAAAAGGAACTGCAAGTGAGGGTTAAAAAAGTTTTTGTAAAAGAAAAGTAGAAAGTGAAAGAAGTGTAAAGCGGTCAATGACATTACACTAACTATGTTTGCTTGTTCTTCATGCTTTTGATGCTCTTTAGTATGGAGGTTTTGTTTTTTACAATTTTTTCGCGAATGAAAGCTTGGAGCGCAGCTAACGCAAAATATATTTCTCTTCGCAGTTATAGTAACAATAAAATGATTCATTACCATAAAGTTTGCTAATGACTGTAAGTACCACACATAGTTTTAACATAATTAAAAGCAAATACAACATAGTATACTATGGCCCTTTAAATAAATAAATACACCCAACAGTCACATACATAATTCTGACCCCACACTAGGATACAATTTCTGTGTCGTAGGTATCAGAAACTACGATAGAATTTTCGGTCTCACAAACACCCATACCCGATCACATAAGTGTGGATCACACAAACATTTGTCTCGGTGCGGGGATCGGACCCGCGGCCTCTCGTTTCGCAAGCTACTGCGCCACTGGGCAGTCTCTGTACTAAGCGTGGCTTGTATCGCAGATACAGTCCTTTACTGTTCTGTTCTGTTCTGGGGTGAAAAGAGCAGGAATCGTAAGTCGGGTCGCAGTTCTTTCGCCTAAGATCAAATAATCTGTATCTGACTATCAACTTGTGTAAAAAGGAAAAAATTGCAACTATCGGCCAGTGTAGTAAAAATTCAAGAAATAGACTTGCAAATGATTGAATATATTTTTATCGTCTAGCGCCCAGTTTAAAATAAAGCGTAAAATGCAGCGAATATTTAGAACCATCGGAGCGTTAATGCAAAATATTTTGTCACGTCCTCGAGACTCGCTAACCACCGCCTGGTAGCCGGCAGAGTTCATACATATTTATAAAGCTATACTTGCATGGTAAATGATACGGAAAGTACTGTTTTATTTCAGTATAGAGTATCATGTACGCGTTTTAACGTGTCAGCAACGCAAGTATCTCTTGAAAGAGTTGAGGAGAGAGTAATTAAAGGGAGCTTGATTGGGGAGATTAAAAAAAAAAGTTGATACCAGATAGATATTTGGAATAAAATTAACTTGAATATTGGAGTAAAATAACAAAATTCCTTCATCATATTTTTTTTTTATACAAATTTGCTTGTTGAAGTGACGATTTTCTAAAACAAAAGTGATTCCAGTATTAAGTATAAAATTGTTGTAATTGTTAAAAATCTGTTTCGTTATTGATGGATTCGTTTAACAGCAATACCTACTAGTGACAGAAAGCGCACGCATGTCAAAATTTTAACAATATTATTTTTTAATTTATTTGAAATTTTAATAAAGATATATTTTTTACATAATTCATACACGTATAACCTCACGCCTGTATTCCTCGATGGGGTACGCAGAGGTGCATCTCTATACCCACGTTTCGCTAAGAATGTATAAGTCACACGTAATATGGGGCGAGCTTATCTTGGAAAAATCCAATAACACTTTACCCGACCCGGGAATCTAACACAGGACCTCTAGATCGTACGGCACATACGAGACCACAAGACAGTCCTATTTTTATTGGTTAAAATATTAAATTTCGGGTTCTTAGAATAGCTGATACCCACGCATTGTATGTCCTAAAAATATCATATTTGTATATCCCAAAAAGTTTGTGTTGGATATATTTGTTGCCACGCGCTTGACAATAGAATTGGGTCCGCCAGGATCCTATTGATAAAGGTCGACTGACATATTATTGAGTGTTATGGTATGTCGACATTTTACGGATTTCTGAGAATTTCATAGTACCAAGATAATTTATACCAACGCAATTTATTGCTCTAGTTCTAATTCTAAATACATCATTATCATCATCAGCCCATATACGTCCCACTGCTGGGCACTTGTCTCCTCTACAACTGAGAGGGGTTAGGCCTTAGTCCACCACGCTGGTCTGATTCGGGATGTTGGACTACACACCTAAGAAATTCCTAAGAACTTTTATGTGTGCAGATTTCATCACGAAGTTTTCATTCACCATTAAAGTACGTGATAATTCATTGTGAATACACACATGACTTCGAAAAGTCAGAGGTGCCTGGGGTTTGAACCCGCGACCGTCGAGATTCTTAACTGCATGCCCAACCTCGAGGCCGTCACGGTTTTAATAAATAAATATTATAAAACATTTTATATATTCCATAAAAAAATAATTTTATTTAACACTTCTTAAACTATCTGCATTGATCGACAAAATCTAAGAACCACGTCACCGAAGCAAAGGTCTAAAACTTCTATTATTTGATAATTATAGAAGAGCATAAGACTACAATGAGCTTCACCACGATAAATTTAGCCATAACATCTCCATCCTGCATCCATCCAGCCACAAATCCCATCAAAGTCGAGTGCTTGAAAAACAGAAGGGAATCCATCAAATTCTCCCGAGCACACACCCCACGGTCGTGTTACAGTATGTACGACCCCATCCTATCGGTGTAATGGTTTAAATAGCTGCAGGCGAAACGTTGTTAGCCCGTTTTCATGGTCACTACAATATGGATCGGCGTTTGCATGTTTTGACGTTTTAAAAACAGGGGTCGATTCCTGCAGCTGAAGTTTGTTTTTTCATGTTCAAAGAGTTTATCTCGGATCTTCCTGAACGAAGCTTGTTTAATAACTACTGCAATGTTAGTTGTGTATTTTGGTTCGAAAGAAGACGACAGTTAAATCTTTTTGTAGCTTTCATCATCAGCCCATATACGTCCCACTGCTGGGCACGGGCCTCCTCTACAACAGAGAGGGTTTAGGCCTTAGTCCATCACGCTGGCCTAATGCGAGCTGGCGGACTACACATCTAATAAATTCCTAAGAACTTTTTAGGTGTGCAGGTTTAATCACGATGTTTTCCTTCGCCTTTAAAGTAAGCGATAATTTTTTGTGAATACACACATAACTTCGAAAAGTCAGAGGTGTACGAGTATATGAAACTCTCACGGTTGTATCACTAATGGTGTAAGTAGAGGTGCGTTACGGCCAACGCCAACCGTGTGTTGAAGACTCATATAACAGAAAAGGTCGAATTTTGCCACCCTTGGGGCACATCTTAAGACCGCTGGCGGTACTTCCATAGAAGCCCAAAAGCGTTGCACGTTAATTTTTTAATGTCTAGTTTATAATTGTTTATCGTGGGGTCAGGATATTTTCATTTATATGTCAAATTTCTTTTGTTAAACAGAGTTAAAGCTTAAAGATTTATTATTCGGAATTTTATAAGGCTAAGTGGGGGCTTTTGGGCTTCTATGGAAATACCACCACTGCTTAAGACTAGGACACTTATGAAAAAACCCAATGTAACTTAGCCTGACTTGATAATGAAACCCGGGACATCAAATCTTATGGCACATACTTAAGCAGTGATGGCCTCGAGGTTTAGGCGCGCAGTCGAGAATCTCGGCGGTCGCGGGTTCAAACCCAGGCACACACCTCTGACTTTTCGGAGTTATGTGTGTATTCACAATGAATTATCACTTGCTTTAACGGTGAAGGAAAACATCGTGATGAAACCTGCACACCTAAAAAAGTTCTTAGGAATTTCTTAGGTGTGTAGTCCGCCAACCCGCACTAGGCCAGCGTGGTGGACTAAGGCCTAAACCCTCTCAATTGCAGGGGAGGCCCGTGCCCAGCAGTGGGACGTATATGGGCTGATGATGATGATGATACTTATGCAACAGAATTGACAAAGCATTCAATTCAATGCTTAACAAAGTATTAACCCGATTGAAGTCACAGGTACCTAATAATAATAATAATAAAGCCTTTATTGCCATAAAAAAAATTACATTGAGATTATAATCATACTACTACAATACTACATGGCTCCTCTAAGGATATAGGCCTCCTCCAACTGTTTCCATAGTTTCCTGTTTGCCGCCTTCGTCATCCAGTCCTTGCCTGCTGTGTTTTTTATTTCGTCGGCCCATCGATCTTTAGGTCTTCCTCTTTTTCTTTTTCCACTGGGCCCCTTCCATTTAGTAGCTCTTTTTGTCCATCTCTTATCCGTACTGCGGGCAATGTGACCAGCCCATCTCCATTTCAACTGTTGAGCGTGGCGTACCGCGTCTATTAATTTTGTTTTCTTGCGAATATCTAAGCTCTTAATTTTATCGCTAAGTTTAATTCCTAGTAGACTTCTTTCCATAGCACGCTGGCATGAGCGAATTTTCCGTATAGTTCTCTCTTGCAGGATCCAAGTTTGTGCTCCATATAACAGACATGGAAGCAGGCAGGAATCTACAACTTTCTTTTTGAGTCTTAATGGAAGTTTTCCTTTCAGGATCTCTTTATAGGCCCAATATTTCCTCCAGGTTATGTTGATCCGACGCTCAATTTCATCTTCATGTCTGGTTTTCTTAAATGAAATTTGTTTCCCCAAGTACACATAACTATCCACATACTCTATCGGTGTTCCACTTACTGTTATAACTTTTTGTGTACTATTTGTAGAGACTTTTGTTTTCGATGTGTTTAGATGCAGACCTATTTTTTTGCTGGCATTATTCAGTTCGCAAATCATTGCTTCTAGTTGCTTTGATGTTTTTGAAAAGAGAACGATGTCATCTGCAAAACGTAGATTATTTATGAATTCTTCATCAATTTTTATTCCTTTGTCGTTCCAATCTAGATTTTGCATTATATTTTGTAGCACGGCTATGAATATTTTTGGAGATAAAGGATCCCCTTGTTTCACTCCTCTCCTTATACAGATTTTTGGCCCTATTTTGTCCAGCTTTACCCTGCTTGTGCTGTTCTTGTATATGTTTCTGATGATGTTGATGTAGGTATTTGAAACGCCTTGATTTGAGAGTGCTTGCCATATGCTTTCGTGTGTGATTGAATCGAAAGCCTTCGCGTAATCTATATATGCCATGTATATAGGTTGGTTGAACTCTTGATGTTTTTCCACTATTTGGTCTAAAGTGTGGATGTGGTCCATGGTGGAGTACCCCGATCTAAAACCGGCCTGTTCCACTGGTTGGTGCTTCTCTATGCTTGGCGTTATTCTTTTTTCTAGACACATGGCAAATAATTTATATATCGTGGGTAGCAGGCTGATAGGGCGATAGTTGTTAATATCTGAGGGGTCTCCTTTTTTGTAGAGTAGAATTATTCTTGACTCTCCCCATTTTTCTGGGATTTCTTGCGTCTCTAGTATTTTATTAAATAAGGTTGATATATGTCCTATTAGAATATTTTTTCCTATTTTTAGAGCTTCATTAGGGATATTATCGGGACCCGGGCTCTTATCTGTCTTTAATTTATCTATATTTTTTAGGATTTCTCTACCATCAAAAGGTGTAACGGGTGGTTCTGCTTTGTTTACTGTTTTTTCGTATGTATTTTTGTTGCTGTATTCGTCCTCGTAAAGACTTTGGTAAAAGTTTGTAGCAATGTTTATGATCTCTTTTCGTGTTTGTAATTTATTTGATGTAATCTGTGTTTTCAGAGTTGGTATCCACCTTTTTTCTGTGTTGAGTTGTTTGTATGCTTTCTTTTGGCTTCCAGTATTTAGCAGGTTCTTTTCAATAATTCCCATTCTATATTTTTCGTAGTCTTTTCTTAACATTTTATTTGTACTTTTATAGAGACTTGTAAGTTCACTCTTTTCCTCTTTATTTTTGCATGGTTTTGATTGCAGTTCAGAGCGTCTTTTAAGCTGTTGCTTAGTTTCTTCTGATAGAATATCTTTCTTAATTTTCTTTGAGGTGGCAGAGCTTAGGCTCTGTTTTATGGACAACTCAATTTTGAGGTAGAACGTTTCGATGTTGTCGCTATTTTCCCACTGGATTTGATGTATTTTTTCTTGTAGAGTTGTTAGGTATGCTTGTTGGTTTGCATCGCAAGTTAGATCCGCGTGACCTTCACTAAAGTTTCTTCTGCTACGCCTCGGGATTCTCAATCGAACTGTGCCTCTGAGGAGTCTGTGATCAGTGGGAAAAATATCATTTCTTAAGATCTCCATGTTTGAGAATAACTTAGGGGAGTTGCTCATAATGTAATCAATTTGGTTTTTGTATTGCTTGTCTGGTGTGGTCCAAGTCCATAGGTTTTTTAGGTTTTTCTTGAATATTGTATTTAATATGGTGAGTTTATTAGCTAATGCGTATTTAAGTAATTTGTCTCCTCTAGTGTTTCTTACTCCGTAGTTGTATGTCCCCATGACCGTGTTTTCTAGTGGTTTCCTTTGTCCTATTTTTGAATTAAAATCTCCCATTAGTATAATTTTTCCTTTTGCAAGTTTTTGAGCCTCAGGTACCTAGTCATGTATAATTAACTACCAACGATACTTCAAATTGTTAACAACTAGACAGTGGATCAATAAGGGCGATTACGAAAGCGGGACAAACGTTTGTGTGATCTGCAAACATTTGCCTCCGGTGTTTGATCAAGTTTGTTCAAGTTCCGAAACACATTGTGGGATTCAAACTGTTCAATTCGTAATCGTGGTTATTTGAAACAGATGGCTTAGTTGTAAGTCCATATGATTGCTGATGAATGGCCTTGGGTTCGATTGGAGGATACATTTTATGATTTCTAGTAGTTGTTTGCGTAAATGATGAAATAAATACATCGTAAAAATATGTATCTTTGTTGATTATAAGGAACTTAAGATTGCATTTTTTAAATAAACATATACAATATACATATACATTAAATATCACATACCTATATAGTTCTGACCCCACACTAAGATACGAGTCTTCTATTGTGAGTATCAGAAAGTTCGCGAGACTTTTCGGTATCATTAATTCATTATTATATCAATAATAATAAATACAAAATATGATCTGATTTAAATAGATTATCAGGCATCATCAAATAATCCGACAATCATTTCAAACTGTTATATTAAACTAGCTGTCTCGGCAGACGTCGTCCTGCCCGGAAAAGCTTTAAGCGATATGCCGACAGCAGCGCCACCTACCGGGTCCAATTGTATTTTGGAATCATCCAGGAATTGAAATGTACATAGAAAATTTCATCCCAATCGGTCCAGCTGTTTGAAATACCGACAATGGCACGATTTAGGTCCAATTGTGAATCTAAACCATTCACGAATCCCCTCGAACACGCACAAAAAATTTCATCCCAATCGATCCAGCCGTTTAAGAGGAGTTCGATGTC
The DNA here is from genome assembly GCA_907164795.1 of Hemaris fuciformis. Lineage (NCBI taxonomy): Eukaryota > Metazoa > Arthropoda > Insecta > Lepidoptera > Sphingidae > Hemaris > Hemaris fuciformis. Next base: position 8,636,601 of record OU015454.1, read on the forward strand.
ATACAGTCAAACAATCATTTTTATATTTTACATACATACATAAACTCACGCCTGTATTCCCCGAAGGGGTAGGCAGAGGTGCATTTCTGCACCCACATTTCGCCAGGTATGTATCAGTCCCACGTAATAGGGGGCGAGTCTATTGCCGTTTTTCGGGCACATTTCCAGACTCCGTGCTGTTACTGAGAATTTCCCAATGGAAAAACCCAATAACACTTTGCCCGACCCGGGGATCGAACCCAGGACCTCTAGATCGCACGGCACATACTTGTACCGCGAGACCAAGAGGCAGTCGTCGTAGTCGTATATTTTACATATTATATTAAATAGCAGTTTTCCTAATAAAAGTTTCTAAATCATAGTTTTAAACCCATTAATAAAATACCCCAAGACATTACTATTTTCAGTTCCATCTAACCACAAAACAATTCTCCATAAGAACCACGATGATATCTTTTACCCCAATGCTGCACACTCACGAGTTCTAATACAAAACGAGGTATCAACCAGGTATATTAAATTATTTACCACACAGAATACTTCCAGAATGCTTTGCAACCCTGTTCCGTAGTTTGTATCGAAACGCTCGCTTATTGCCTCTTGAATGTTTAACCCCGGGCCGATCGCGCCGCTTTATTTTGTATTGTGGGGTTATGATCTCCGTCTGATTGTAGTGTGAATGTTTTAGGGTAGGGTGGATAATAGTCTTTCGACGCACTTTGTTAAGAAAAGTCTTCAGGAATTTTTGATATAACAAAAAAGAGTGAAAAATTTGGCATTTTTTTTAATATGCATAGTTTTTTCATGATTATTTGGATAACTAAGATAAGGTAAACGGATTTATGATTATTTAAAAAAAAATTCCAATTAAACTTTTTAGAATTCTTTAAAAATGACCTAGACCACAAATTATTAGTAATTTAATTAGTAATGATCTTTTTCTAAGTAAACAACGCCTTGGAGTCGGTTTTGAGTGTCCGATGACAATAATTCATCCATACTAAAATTCAATTTGATATTTGCGCCACATTCAAAATGAATAAATGTTGTTTTTCAACAATATTTAAACTCCTACGTCTAACGTCTAATTCTAACGATGAGCTCGAGGTTTAGACACGCGGTCGAGAAATTTGGCCGTCGCGGGTTCAAACCCCAGGCACACACCTCGGACTTTTCAATGTTATGTATGTATTCACAATGAATTATCACGTACTTTAACGGTGAAGAAAAACATCGTGAGGAAACCTGCACACCTAAAAGTTTTTAGGATTTTTTTTAGGTGTGTAGTTCGCCTAACCGCTCTAGGCCAGCGTGGTGGACTAAGGCCTAACCCCTCTCAGTTGTAGAGGAGGCCCGTGCCCAGCAGTGGGACGTATATGGACTGAAGATGAATGAATAAACTCTTAAGAATCCTAATATTTCATTTGCAATCCCTTTCAACAGCAGCTATTAGCAGGCTCGGGTGCAGTGATGTAAAAAAAATCTCTTTGCTTTCCTCATTGGAATATCATCATATGTACCTCCTGCAATTCAAAGGACCTTGGTTTAATTCACAGATTGAGCAAAGTGTAATTGGCTTTTTCAATTGGCATAACTCAGTGGGTGAATTATGGAAATGTGCCCGAAAAACGGCAACAGGCGCGCCACCGTTATGGGACTTAAAATTTGTTTGGATAAATTTATGTGTGGAATATCTTTCCTGAAATATAATCAGCGATTAAGCCCTGAAAACTTTAAAGATAACCTTAAAGATTTTAAATTTATATCATCATCATCATCAGCCCATATACGTCCCACTGCTGGGCACAGGCCTCCTCTACAACTGAGAGGGTTTAGGCCTTAGTCCACCACGCTGGCCAAGATCGGGTTGGCGGACTACACACCTAAGAAATTCCTAAGAACTTTTAGTTGTGCAACTTTCATCACGATGTTTTTCTTCATCGTTAAAGTAAGTGATAATTCATTGTGAATACACACATAACTTCGAAAAGTCAGAGGTGTGTGCCTAGGGATTGAACCCACGACCGTCGAGATTCTCGACCGCGCGCCTAAGCCTCGAGGCCATCACTACTTATTAAATACCTTACTTCATAGGTTTATATTACGAACCAAAAAAATCAACGTTTTGTCCTAGAAAAGTTATATCAAGAGAAATAATTTCAAAATCTAATCCCATCTATTCAGGTATTTTATTTTGAATATCCACATACATACATACATAAACTCACGCCTGTATTCCCCGAAGGGGTAGGCAGAGGTGCATTTCTGCACCCACATTTCGCCAGGTATGTATTAGTCCCACGTAATAGGGGGCGAGCCTATTGCCGTTTTTCGGGCACATTTTCAGACTCCGTGCTGTTACCGAGAATTTCCTAATGGAAAAACCCAATAACACTTTGCCCGACCCGGGAATCGAACCCAGAACCTCTAGATCGCACGGCACATAATTGTACCGCGAGACCACGAGGCAGTTGAATATCCTTCACCACATAAACAGATTTTACTGCCGGCATGATGCTCTGAAATGCAACACTAACGCTCTGGTATACTTATCGTAAATTCAGTTTTAGTGGCATCCGCACTGGCCTCCCGCTTAACATTTCATGAGAGTCCGACCCGCTGAGATATCGAATGTTCTCGAGAGTTTACCGGCTGGGTAGATGATCATTTTGCTGGTCTGTTATTTAGAAGCTGTTGGATAAGTGTATAAAGTCTGTTAATTATTGCAAGTCTTCTAAACCATAAGGCTAGTGAGATGGCGTAAGTCCGAATTCCCTCCAAGGATAGATAATTTGATTGAATATTTGACTTGCTGTATTTATATGTACACACGCACAATCACGCTACTATCCTCAAAAAGGTTGGCTTTAGTGATATATCTATACCCAAGTCTTCATTATAACAAGCTGCTTTTAATCATAGAGGACGATCGTAGTGTCGTTTCGACGTTTACAGGGCTCGTTTTCATGGTCTGAACTGTTACCAAGAATTTCCTATTGGAAAAACTCAATCACTCTGCTTAATCCGAAAATCGAACACGATTGCAAATCATACACTTGTGCCGCTGACCTAAAAGTCTATAAAATTAATTCACAACCACGATTAATATTTGAACAAAACCATTCTGATAAGAAAATTATTTACGCTAAAGATAGAAATCTATACTATCTTTAAGTAAATGAGACGATAATTTACCCTGAGCAAAGTCGAATTAAATGTTACTTAATATAAGCTCGTCTATTCCCTTCGCCAAATAATATTTCTGCTAAATTACCGTCGTTCTTGCTCTAGTATTTCAACAGTACATAGCCATTCGGTAAATATTCTATCTATACTGCGTTGAGATGTCCGACATTCTTTACCCATTCCTTTAGATAGGAATTAATTCGGCTATTTCTGCGCTAGAGCTCATGTCATGTTATGGAACGTGACAATTCAACGTAGTAGTCTTATTTGGATACTAGCTGTGCCCGCGACTTCGTCCGCGCGGAAACTTAATTTTTAATAAGAAAGTTTATAAACTAAAAGAAGCCTAAGTTACTCCTTATTACATCAGCTACCTGCCAATAAAAGTCCCGTCAAAATCGGTCCAGCCATTTCAGTGATTAACCGGAACAAACATACAGACAAAAATTGTAAAAAATGTTATTTTGGTGTATGTACCGTATATACATATATATTCATATATACATGTAGTAAAAAATGTTTTTTTTATATTACAGACACTCAAATTTTATTTATATGTACGTAGCCTAGTTACTCCTTATTACATCAGCTATCTGCCAGTGAAAGTCCCGTTAAAATCGGTCCACCCGTTTCAGAGATTAGCGGGAACAAACAGACAGACAGACAAAAATTGTAAAAAAAACGTTATTTTGGTATATGTACCGTATATACATCCATATACATTTATTAAAATGCGGTTATTTCAATATCACAAACAGACACTCCAAACTTATTTATTTGTATAGATGTATAGATTTTATATCGATACATGGAGAGGGGTTAGCAGATCTCTTCGAATGAATGAGAGAATCTTATGGCCGTGGTTAGAGGCACGTATTTGAATGGGTTTTGTCTGTGGACTGTTGGAGGCTAAATTAGATTTTTTTGTTTAATTCGTGACTCTTATTTCTAACAGTCATTCTTTGATGGTCCAGAAGCATAAACTACATTTGAATGAGAAGTAGTGATGGCCTCGAGATTTAGGCGCGTGGTCTAGAATTACGGCGATCGCGGGTTCAAACTCATGCACACACCTCTGACTTATCGAAGTTATGTGTGTATTCACAATGAATTATCACTTACTTTAACAGTGAAGGAAAACATCGTGAGGTAACCTGCACACTTAAAAAAAGTTCATAGGAATTTCTTAGGCGTGTAGTCCACCAACCCGCACTAGGCCAGCGTGGCGGACTAAGGCCTGAACCCTCTCAATTGTAGAGAAGGCACCTGCCCAGCAGTGGGACCTATATGGGCTGATGGTGATGAGAAGTAGATATAACCCAATCTACGTCTTTACCCGATCGGGTTTGCCGTTAGAATATTACCGAGAGCAGCACGGTATTTGGAAAGTCTGGTCAATGAACTAGTTCCCTTTTTTTTTTCTATTTAAAATATAGTTTGTGATGGGTGTGTTGTGGTATTCTCCTCAGTGACACAGATGTCAGTGAATGTCATAAATTTTTGGCGTTACGAATAAGTTTTATATTATTACGAATGACCAGTAATTCTGCAGAAAAATTTTAAAGTTCTAAAACAAGATCGACTACTTATATATAAGGACATCCACCAAAGCCTCGTATGATCACAGAAATCACATTAGTTCAACTGCACATACGGACTGATCTCAAATGCAATTCCGCGAGTCGTTTTGGCCGAGTTTCGATCGTATGTAAGCCGCTTGATTGGTCGTTTGTGATTACGTCATGTCAATATTTTTTAATTTTGCCTGATTTTAATTCTCCTTCGACAACATTATATCAGTTTACTGGAGTAAAATGCTTTTGTGAAATTGTTTTTTGAATTTGGAATATCATTTGAGTTGGTGTTGTGTTGTTTAAAAATAAGAATTTATGCTCTTAAGATATGGATCAACATAATAAATTTTAATGTGTTGCATTTTTTTTTAAGAAACGACATTTTCAGTTTATTGAATAAAGCAATTTTTATGTCTTTAAAAAAAACTAAATATGGTTTCGCCGTGACAACAGTGATTTTATGATTTTTTTCTATTCCTATTATAAGTTTAGAGACCATTCATTTGGTTTTTTTTTAAAGAACAATGATTTTTTTAATGCACATTCTCTTTACTAATATGCACTTTTCGCCAGTTGTACTTAAAGTCTTATGTAATTGAAGGCGGGCCTATTGCACTTTTGGGGCAAATTTCCAGACTCCGCGATGCTACTGAAAGTTATCTAATGGAAAAGACGCTTAAATAGGACTAGAAATCAAACGCGGGATGTCTATATCGTTCGATACGCACTTTTGTTTGTTTCAAATAGGCAATCTTTTATTAAACTATACCATTATGTTATTTTTATTTATTTACACTTTATACAAAGTTTGTATAGGTGGACTTAATGCCTAAGGCATTCTCTTCCAGTCGAACCTAGGGTGATGCAAAGATGAGATGAGGCAGGTGTGTAAAATATCAAAACAGTACCTACTATTGACAAAATACATATAATATAATACACATATAAAACATGTAATACACATACATATATACATATAAAAATACATATAAATATAAAATAGATACATATTATACAGAAATAGAAGTAAGTTATAGTTGTGAACATTCTGCAGTTTCACGAGAGATTATTTTCATTTTATTTTTCATCGCGATGAAACCTGCACACCTAAAATTGCTTAGGAATTTCTTAGGTATGTACTCCGCCAACCCGCACTAGGCTAGCGTGGTGGAATAAGGCTTAAACCCTCTCAGTTGTAGAGGAGGCCCGTGCCCAGCAGTAGGACATATATGGGCTGATGATGATTATGGTTATTAAGAGTCAGACGTAATGTATTCAGCGTATATTATTTGAATCCCACACACAGCTACTTTAGCTTTGCAGGACCAAAAATCATCATCCCACAAAGTGAAATAATGAAATATGTGGCCATTATGCGGTCGGCAGCGAGTATCATTTCGCTATCTGTAAAACGCCGGATGGCGGCGCCCCGTTTCCCGTCATTAGAGCGTACTGCATCGCACTGTGTATGAACAAATGTACCTTGTATGGGGTAAGTGTGCCTCATTAGCTATGGGGTTGAATCGGCTTTGGCGTTTGTACCCCTTGAACGTTCGTGAAATTAATTCAGAGGCAAACTTATTTGCATCAGTACGTGGGTTAAACAAAAGAGCGGCTAAATTTTAATGACATTATTTGTAATTTTTTCATAGATTTATACGAGTATTGAAGTCTTATCATCAGCCCATATACGTCCCACTGCTAGGCATGGGCCTCCTCTACTACTAAGAGGGATTAAGCCTTAGTCCACCACGCTGGTTAAGTGCGGGTTTGCGGACTACACACCTAATAAATTCTTAAGAATTTTTATGTGTGCAAGTTTCATCACGATGTTTTCCTTCACCGTTAAAGTACGCAATAATTCTTTGTGAATATACACACAACTTCGAAAACTCAGAGGTGTGTGCCTGGGGTTTGAACCCGCGACCGTCTAAATTCTCGACCGCGTAAACCTCGAGGTCATCACGACTTAAATTTAAGTGGAACAACATTTTTTAAAGATTATGTAATTATTTTTGTCAGTCTGGTCTAAACGTTGTTATAAAATGGCTTTGGCACGTTTCAACGGCTAAAAATTATAACTTTAGAGACAAAAAATGTGCTTTTAAGTTGTTTAGATATATGTTCCTAGATTAATTAAAGCATTTTACCTCGGAAAAATGTTTGATCTCTGCGAAATCGTAAAAAAATGTGAACAAGAGGACGTATCGGGTTTAAATTGGATATAGATGTATCTGTGGGTTTCATTTCAGCTTGAACTCAGTTCTGAAGTTCACGTGGATGAATTCAGACAGAAACTATTGTAAATAAATAAAAAGCCTTTTACATGGGGTAGGTAGAGGTGCATTTCTGCACCAACACATCACCAGGTATGTATCAGTCCTACGTAATTATGTGGCGAGACTATTTCCGTTTTTCGGCCACGTCTACGGACATAATATCAAATAAGTGCGAACTAAAAGTTAAGAAAACTCTAAATGAGCAAAAGTTTTATAAATGAAAGTTAGTAACAACTGCCCCAGATAAAAGTAAGAACTTAACAAGAACTTGACAGCCCCATGGCGCAGTTGGCTAGACACCAGCTTGCGAAACGAGAGGCCGCGGGTTCAATCCCCGCACCGAGACAATATTTGTGTGACCCACAAATATTTGTTTCGGGTCTGGGTGTATGTAAGACCGAAAAGTCTCTCGTAGTTTCTGATACCCACGACACAAGACTTGTATCTTAGTGTGGGATCAGAACTATGTGACTGTTGGGTGTATTTATTTATTTATTTATTCTAGACACTATTATATAACTGCTGCCTCTGACTGCCTCGTGGTCTCGCGGTACAAGTATGTGCCGTGCGATCTAGAGGTCCTGGGTTCGATTCCCGGGTCGGGCAAAGTGTTATTGGGTTTTTCCATTAGGAAATTCTCGGTAACAGCACGGAGTCTGGAAATGTGCCCGAAAAACGGCAATAGGCTCGCCCCCTATTACGTGGGACTGATACATACTTGGCGAAATGTGGGTGCAGAAATGCACCTCTGCCTACCTCTTCGGGGAATACAGGCGTGAGTTTATGTATGTATGTATGTACTATTATATAAAATGAAATATACATAAACGGCCTCAAGTTCGTACAAACTACAACACAAAACCTAGTCAGGTAGTCCTATTTGTTCCCAAAATTTTAATTACTCCGCGCTTCGTATGAATAAAACGTTAATTATGGAACAATGCGTCAGCCCGGCGATTGTATCGTGCGGCGTCCATTTCGTTGATTTATTCAACATTTCCATGTATTATTTTCATAATTAATCACAATTTGTTTTGGTTGATCAACGATATATTGGGTTTGTTATTAAAAAAAACCTAGTAGGTATAGTTTGTATATTTTATTGTGAGACTTCTTTCCTATAAAACATATACCAATTAAATTGTACATACATACATAACCTCACGCCTGTATTCCCCGAAGGCAGAAGTGCATTTCTGCATCCACATTTCGCTAGGTAATAAAAATTCTAACATTAAGAAATACACGAAAATTCAATAAATGAAGAAAACATTTGAGGCAGATGACCTCAATTTATGTAGCACGGTGCGTTTCTATTATAATCCATACCAATTATAAATGAGAAAGTGATTCTGTCTGTAAGTAGTGACGGCCTCGAGGTTCATCATCATCAGCCCATATACGTCCCACTGCTGGGCACGGGCCTCCCCTGCAATTGAGAGGGTTTAGGCCTTAGTCCACCACGCTGGCCTAGTGCGGGTTGGCGGACTACACACCTAAGAAATTCCTAAGAACTTTTTTAGGTGTGCAGGTTTCATCACGATGTTTTCCTTCACCGTTAAAGCAAGTGATAATTCATTGTGAATGCACACATAACTCCGAAAAGTCAGAGGTGTGTGCCTGGGGTTTGAACCCGCGACCGCCGAGATAATGCATATTATTAATTCCGTTAAATATTATTTTAGTTATATTTGTTTTGTATAAAAAAAAATATATTTTTGTTTGGTGTATTAATATTATTAATCAACTAAGCGCTTTGGTGTCATGATGTAACCTTATGTTGTAGTTTAATATAAATAAATAAATGGCGAGAAATCGTGTAAGAGCTTTGAACAATGTCAGTTGTCGTATCATGATATTTTATAAATGAAATACCCCGTTCCTAAATGGAATACCCCATTCACTGCATCCAATGCCATTTAGACAAGCCATAACTTGGCAGTGGCGTGAAAAATAACAAACGATAGACAGGGTTGTGCCAATAAAAATATGTAGGTTGTTATTTTAGAGAGATTTACGAGTCTGTATCGGCGCGGTTAGGGGAAGTTCGACGTTTTATGACCAATATTTGAGTATCAGTACTTACTCCTGACGCTTCTTGCTGAAATAATAATAAATAAAATGATTTATAGATTTTAGCGGTCGGAGAAATGCAGGGGAAAGTATCATCATCATCATCATCAACACATATACGTCCCACTACTGGGCACGAGCCTCCTCTACAACTGAAGTCGTGATGGCCTCGAGGTTTAGGCACGCGGTCGAGAATCTCAATGGTCGCGGGTTCAAACCCCAGGCACACACCTCTGACTTTTCAAAGTTATGTGTGTATTCACCATGAATTATCACGTACTTTAACGGTGAAGAAAAGCATCGTGATGAAACCTGCATACCTAAAAGTTCTTAGGAATTTCTTAGGTGTGTAGTCCGCCAACCCGCATTAGGCCAGCGTGGTGGACTAAGGCCTAAACCCTCTCAGTTGTAGGGGGAAGTATACAATCTTGTTAATGGCCGAGCTATGTCAATTAGTCAATTAGGTTTGATTAGAGAAGTAATAGGACAGTACGATCGAAATATGTATGTCTGTCTTGCAAAAAAGAGGACTTGACGTAATGTTTGTTGGCTAAGATTTCTGATGTGTTGAAGAAATATTAATGGTCTGGATTCGTGAAAGACGATTGTTTTTCTTAAAATTATGCTTCACTTTAAATGTGATTTTTATTTCTATATTACGATTTTACCACTTAACCGCTGAACCAATTTATAGAAATGACGAAAATCTTGGGAATGGACATAACCAACTTTTTACTTTGGTACAAAATTGGCGGGACTCTAGTAAATCTTTAAAACAAAAAATACTTGCCAAACTCTTTACCAAATTCAGACTGCCTCGTGGTCTCGCGGTACAAGTATGTGCCGTGCGATCTAGATGTCCTGGGTTCGATTCCCGGGTCGGGCAAAGTGTTATTGGGTTTTTCCATCAGGAAATTCTCAGTAACAGCACGGAGTCTGGAAATGTGCCCGAAAAACGGCAATAGGCTCGCCCCTATTACGTGGGACTGATACACACCTGGCGAAATGTGGGTGCAGAAATGCACCTCTGTCTACCCCTTCGGGGAATATAGGCGTGAGTTTTTGTATGTATGTATGTATTGGTTGTCATACATTTATAAAATTGTATAGTTTCTAAAAGTTTGATATTAGGTACACGCTACCCGATTTATTAAGAAGCGGCAGTGTCAAACATAAGACAGTATATTCGTAGCTTCGGCACGCTCGGCATGCTGGTATTTGCTTTCTAGTCTTATTCAACTGTTTTGTGGCTTGACCGCGGAACCAATTTATATTTATTCATATTTGAAATGGACATAGGCAACTTTTTACTTTGGTACAAAATTGTCGGGACTCTAGTAAATCTTTAAAACAAAAAATACTTGCCCAGCCTTTTATCATTGACGCCAAACCGGCGCCAAATCATCGAACCGTGCGCTCAAAAATCAAAATAAATGCTCCAATAAAACCAAACCAAAACAATAATTTCCAAAAGCAATTAAAAACTCGTGTAAACGGCATAAGAGCTGCACTATATGTGGGTACATTTCCGAATGAATACGTTCGGACGTGTTGTAATACGATTATTTCTACGTGACTTCTTCCATATTTATAGTGACGGCGATTTTGTATGTGAAAGCATATGGGGCATTTATTTATAAATACTTTATTGTACGTCAACAAATAATTTCATACCTAATATTTTTAAATATGTATGTGACAATAGGCTGTCTTGCTGCTTCCCTTTGCGTTAATACATTATAATATTAGGTTTTTGAGTTAAATAAATAGTAGTTTTATTAATTTACAAAGCCGGTGAAGTAACCACTATTTTTAAATATTAGGTACATTTAAAAATAGTGGTCAATAAATTTCTTAGGAATTTCTTAGGTGTTTAGTCCGCTAAATCACAACCGAAAAATAAGCGAATGGTATATTTTCAGTTTCGAAGTGATGGCCTAAAAACGTGACACGATCCAGATATTCGAATAATTCAAGTTTGAATTTTAGTTTGTATCAGACGAAATATTACAGAGGGAAACTTTAGTAAGGATTGACGATGGATCGATCGCTCCACTGTCCCCATTGCAAAGATTCTTGGAGCACTTTGGAAAATTAAAGCGTTTGAAAGAACGACATTGACGTCAAATGTACTTTACTACATACGTGAAGAAATCCATTTTAATTAATATTATGCTATATTTATGTGCCAAGTGTTTCTCCTGTATCCAAACTTATGACAAAATGACAAGTATAGTTAAACACCAGCTTGTGAAACGGGTCTACTCATAGGGTCCCCTCATCTATGCAATTTTTTTGTGAGCTGCAAAATTTGTTTCATTTCTGGGTGTTTGCGAGACTGAAGAGTCTCTGGTAGTTTCTGATAGCCACGACACAGGATTTTAATATGGAATATTAAATTTGTGTATTTTAATGTATTTTAATATGAAACTAGATTTGTATATGTGACTATTAGGCGTAATTATTTAAGCTTTGATTAGTCGCACCTCGATTTATAATACGATTTTTGCTAACTCAGTGTTGGTACTGAGAATTTATAATTATTTAAACTATAAGCTTATAAAGCTATTCACATCGGAAAACATCGTGAGGAATCCTGAACACCTTAAATTTCTTAGGAATTTCTTAAGTGTGTAGTCCACCAACCCGCACTAGCCCAGCGTGGTGGACTAGGGCCTAGACCCTCTCAGTTGTAGAAGAGACCCGTCAGCAGTGGGACGTATATAGGCTGATGATGAAATAAGCTTCGCTCGACATGAGCATAGAACTCGGAATCTCTCAATCGAGGCAGTCCATCGGTCTTGTCTCCTATTTACATTAAGCTAGTCTATTATTACCTCTTTGACTTCGAACGCTTCATTAACAAGGGGAATTGCTACTCGATTACTAACCACATGCTCCATATAATCAGAAGGCATTCACACAGAATGTATTCACAATGAATTATCACGCAATTTAACGGCGAAGGAAAACATCGTGATGAAACCTGCACACCTAAAAGTTCTTAGGAATTTTCGTAGTGTAGTCCGCCAACCCACACTAGGCCAGCGTGGTGGACTAAGGCCTAACCCCTCTCAGTTGTAGAGGAGGCCCGTGCCCAGGAGTGGGACGTATATATGGGCTGACGATGGTGATGATGATGATTCACACAACTTGCTAGACTGCCTCGTTGTCTAGCGGCAGAAATGTGTTTCATGCGATTGAGAGGTCCTAGATTCGGCATCCGGATCGGTAGTGTTATAAGGAAATTCAACAGCTTAAGAATCTGGATGTGTGCCAGAAAAAAGCGGTTATAAGTTGCTTCATACTAAGTGGTACTTAAAACTGAGCCGGCAATACGTGAGTGTAGCTTATACCACTCCTATTAGGATACAAGCGTGAGTATCATCATCATCATCATCATCATCATCATTATCAGCCTAAAGAAGTCCACTGCTGAACATAGGCCTCCCCCAATGACTTCCATAGTGACCTATTGGAGGCAGCCTGAGTATATGTGGAACTAAATGCTTGTGTGATCCACAAATTTTGAATTTGGACCTATCGTAAGCATGCTGCCCAAACGGAGCGTCAAGAGTGTGGAGGACATCAATCTGTCGTCAATCTTAAAGCAAATGCTTTAAGTTACGCTTAAAGGGCCCAGAATCGTAACATGATTTTTAAATAAATAAATAAAATAAATCCAATCCATCAGCCAATCGAAGTCCACTGCTGGACATAGGCCTCTCCCAATGACTTCCGCAGGGACCTGTTGGAAGCAGCCTGCATCCAGCGACGGCCGCGACCTTTACTAGGTCATCTGACCACCTTGTCGGAGGACGTCCTACGCTGCGCTTTCCGGTACGTGGCCTCCACTCGAGAACTTTTTGGCCCCATCGGCCATCAGTTCTCCGCGCTATGTGCCCGGCCCATTGCCACTTCAACTTGCTAATCCGCTGGGCTATGTCAATTACTTTAGTTCTCTTAAGGATCTCCTCATTTCTGATTCGATCTCGTAGGGAAACCCCGAACATAGCCCTCTCCATAGCTCGTTGAGTGACTCTGAGCCGTCAAAATAAAATAAATATTATTTTCATATTTTCCTATAATTATTTTATTGTTACTAGATTTACTCGACAGGAAATTCTCAGTTACCGACAGTAGGATCGTGACCTACTGTGTGAAACTCAACTGCTGGAAACGTGGGTGTATAAATAAATACCTGTGTCCATCCATTCGAATAGGCGTGAATATTGTGTATAATATCATCTCGGAATATAAAGAGTAGGTCCCAGTCCAAGTTTTTGTGTGGGTGAAAGTATATTTGTGTTATTATATAATGAAATAATATGTCTTTGAAACCCCCTGGCGTAGTTGCCTAGACACCAGCTTGTGAAACGAGAGACCGTAGGTTCGATCCCCGCACCGAGACAAATGTTTGTGTGATCCACAAATATTTGTTTCGGGTCTGGGTGTATGTGAGACCGAAAAGTCTCTCGTATTTTCTGATACCCACGACACAAGACTTGTATTTTAGTGTGAGATCAGAACTATGTATGTGACTGTTGGGTGTATTTATTTATTATATATAATTTTTTTTTTTATTATAATGAAATAATACCTATGTATTTGAAAACCCCGTGGTATACAACTATAGCCAACGCTAGGCACCAGCTTGTGAAACGAGAGACCGTGGCTTCGATCCCCACACCATAAAAAAATTGTGTCATTTAAAAATATTTATTTCAGGTCTGGTTGTGTTTGAGACCGTAAATTCTGTAGTACTTTCTGATACCCTGGTACTTTCTGAATTATGCAAGTGACTGTTGGGTGTATTTATTTACATTACTCGCTTAACGCCCGTCACTTATAAATAATGCGATTTTAAATAAATTTTAAAATACATTGCGCTTACGAAAGCGTTAATAATATACAATGGAATGCCCATTCATACGTAATGCGTCCATCCGTTTGCTTTACTTGCTGGAAATAATGTTTCATGGATTTATTTTAATTATAGCAAGAATTAATTAAAAACAAGCTATAGAAGCTAGAAGTAGTGATGGCCTCGAGGTTTAGACGCGCGGTCAACTATCTTGGCGGTCGCTGGTTCAAACCCCAGGCACACACCTCTGACTTTTCGAAGTTATGTGTGTATTTACAATGAATTATCACTTACTTTACCGGTGAAGGAAAACATCGTGATGAAACCTACACACCTAAAAGTTCTTAGGAATCTTCGGTGTGTCGTCCGCCAACCCGCTCTAAGCCAGCGTGGTGGACTAAGGCCGAAACCATCTCAGTTGTAGAGGAAGCCCGTGCCCAGAAGTTGGACGTATATGGGCTGATGATTATGATGATGATTATGAAGCTATAGAAGTTATAAAGTTAAATTAGAAATCGAAATGCTATATAGTCAGTTTTTCCACGGGTGCTGATTGAATAGTACTGCAATGCGGACCAATTTTGTGCATTCATCATTAGTTAGTGCATTTATGCTGTCCTTGATAAAATTTAATAAACAGAGTAAGGTAATCAAAATCGTCATACTTCTGTGGGTCAGCTCAATAATGTGGATTCCACATGTTTCGTTAGTAAAACTAAAAAAGTCAGCTATTAATTGGGAAAAGTGTAGTATTTTTTTTTTTTTTTACATCCGCCACTACGTTTGCTCCCCTATGCACTTACCATGAGTCACCAATGCGGTCTCTTGGCCGTGATTGTATGGAAAAATAATTAAGTACCGTTAAAAAATTAATAAAAAAGTTCATCATCATTTTTTCATTATCAGCCCATATACGTACAACTGCTGGGCACGGGCCTCCTCTACCATTGAGAGGGTTTAGGCCTTAGTCCACCACGCTGGCCTAGTGCGGGTTGGCGGACTACATACCTAAGAAATTCCTAAGAACTTTTAGGTGTGCAGGTTTCATCACGATGTTTTCCTTCACGGTTAAAGTACGTAATAATTCATTGTGAAAACACACATAACTTCGAAAAGTCAGAGGTGTGTGCCTGGGTTTGAACCCGCGACCGTCGAGATTCTCGACCGCGTGCGTAAACCTCGAGGCCGTCACGACTTAAAAAAGTTATACCTACCCAACTCATAAAACTAAAAATACACCTAACAAATAATAGGTACATGGATATAAGATAATAACCATAGTCACAAACATCGCGTTACCAAAACCCAATTCCGAATACCAAAATATAACAATACGCTTAAATTAATTGCGTTAATAAAACAATTTAACAGTGTAACTGACATGGGGTGTTATTGAAAATTCGATTATCGAATACTAATTACAATTCCTGCGCTTTGTAACTTTGGATGTTGGAGGGGGAAGGGAGGGGGGTATGCGGGGAGGCTATTCAGGCTAATTCACCGTAACCAAACAATATAAGCATTAATGTTTATTTTATGTTGGATGTTTTGTTTAAATGTGTCAGACGTGCTATCGGCTGTCATTGGCAGAGCATTTAGTATGTTTCCGATTGCGTTATCTGGCCTGCCAGTGACAGATATATCCGTGATTTGAATGGGTATCCTCTGGGGTATCAGATAGGACGTAATGTGGAGAATTGTCATGTACAGTGAGGTAGATAAGCGTTTTCAGGATTTTTTATAACCGAGTGCTGTTATGTAGTGCAGCAGACGAGCGCTCTATGCTGTCAGCGACGCGGCGTATAGCCGAGTGCTGTTATGTAGTGCAGTAGACGAGCGCTTTATGCTGTCACCGATGCTGCGTATAGCCGAGTGCTGTTATGTAGTGCAGTAGACGAGCGCTCTATGCTGTCACCGACGTGGCGTATAGCCGAGTGTTGCTATATAGTACGCTTAATGATTGCTCCCTTTTAACAAAGAATAAAAGGGTTTATCAAGATATATACTTAAGCATTATACATCTCTACAAAAAAAACCTCTTGTAAACGCAAGAAAAACAATAATTTCATGAATAATGTATTAGGATAGGGCGGTGTTATCGCCTAAAGCGATCTCTACCAAACAATCTTAGGACGGACAGTAACGGAATGAAAATACTTATTATTTTATCTACGACTGAGTTGCTTTTTGTCCAATCGTTTCAGTAACCATATATACTGGCACATATATGAGGATTTTTATATAGGTATTTGAAAATAGATGACAGTAAATTTTTGTATAGCAAGGAACCAAAAACCAATATTTTTTACACAATATCGTAAGGGCTTAACTTGACCTAATAATTATCAGCCATTGCTCAGTAGTTGAACTTATTAAGGTGTTTAAAAAAAGTTTTTCAAGATAAGATAACTAACGAGTGTAAGGTTATATTTGTAGAGTTTATTATTTTGTGTAAATATTAATAAAATGTGGGTAAATAATTATAACAAAAATGGGGTTTTAGAGTGGGGAATTGGTGGAAGGAGGCTATAAATATGGGCGACACTGACAGATTAAGGATATTCGGTACCGAACGTTTGTAAGATTCCAAACTGATGATTGTGTTGAAAAGTTTATGACGTTTACACAGTATAATAATCGAGTGATTGTGTATCAAAAGTAAAGGAAGTAATTACAAGTTTGTGGTATCATTTCTGGATGGTGTTTCTTACACGAGTTATATGTGACCGCGAACATCATATAATCAAATTTATTAACATAGTATAGTATTTTGGCCCCTATCCCACTACACAACCACCACGGTTACTCCTGTGCTCCAGGATTAACAGCGGCACGCACAGTATTGGCGCTGAGCATTGAAGCTCAGCGAATCTATCAATAAATAAATACACCCAACAGTCACATACATAGTTCTGACCCCACACTAAGATACAAGTCTTGTGTCGTGGGTATCAGAAACTACAAGAGACTTTTCGGTCTCACAAACACCCAGATCCGAAACAAATACTTGTGGATCACACGAACATTTGTCTCGGTGCGGGGATCGAACCCGCGGCCTCTCGTTTCGCAAGCTGGTATCTAGCCAACTGCGCCACGGGGCTATCAAATCTAAGGGAACCGGACGAATTGTCGTGATCCCGCAAGGAAATTCTTAGAGGATCTTTTCGAGGATCGATTCGCCGATCTTTTCGATGTTTTTAACACTCACAGACGTGTAAATTTTGTCTAGTCATAAAGGGCTTACAGAATTTCCAAAGCTTGTGTTTCCAAATATGTACATACATTTCTGTATGCAAGTGGCGGTACTTCCATAGAAGCCCAAAAGCATGAGAAGCAAATGAAAAGATGTATTCACGGTACATATACCAAAATAACGCTTTTTACAATTTTTGTCTGTCTATCTGTTTGTTCCGGCTAATCTCTAAAACGGGTGGACCAATTTTAACGGGACTTTCTTTGACAGATAGCCCCGTGGCGCAGTTGGCTAGACACCAGCTTGCGAAACGAGAGGCCGCGGGTTCGATCCCCGAACCGAGACAAATGTTTGTGTGATCCACAAGTATTTGTTTCGGGCCTGGGTGTTTGTGAGACCGAAAAGTCTCTCGTAGTTTCTGATACCCACGACACAAGACTCGTATCTTAATGTGGGGTCAGAACTATGTATGTGACTGTTGGGTGTATTTATTATTAAAAAAAAAAATTGTATTAAGGAGTAACTTAGGCTAAAAAAATATATTAAAGAATCGGCTGTTAGGCAGAACGAAGTTCGCCGGGTCAGCTAGTAAACAAATATAAACTAGACATTACATAATTAACGTGTAACGCTTTTGGCCTTCTATGGAAGTATCGCTACTGTTGTATGCATACATACAGGGTGTATTCAGACCGTGATCGGAAACGAAGGCAACAAACCGCGTACATTTAATACCGATGGTTGTATGGAAAATGTATTTTTTTTTATTTTTTGTCAGAATTTTCTTTAACGCCAGGGGGTTTGTAATCATCTTAGCTATTACCTGCCTTCGTTTCCGATCACGGTCTGAATACACCCTGTATATACGTATACGAGGTGTGTTTAAAAAGTAAGATGCATTTTTAAATTTCGCTGGCAACGTACGATTACAAATATACCAAGGTCTTTAATATCTGACTTCCCCTTCGGAGAGTAGGCAGAGATGTATGTTTGCACCTTACGAATAGATCCCGGTAACTAAAGAATACAAGACACAATAATTGCGGAAACCCCAGACAGTTATAAAACTATATATTTATGTATAAAACTGATATATAAAACTACATACATAACCTCACGCCTGTTTTCCCCGAAGGGTAGGCAGAAGTACATTTCGGCACCCACATTTCGCCAGCTATGTATCAGTCCACTAATAGGGGGCGAGCCTATTGCTGTTTCTTGGGCACATTTCCAGACTCCGGGATGCTACTGAAAATTTCCTAATAAAAAACCGCAACAAAACTTTTTTCGAACTAGGAATCGAACCCAGGACCCCTAGACCGCACGGCACACGTGCCGCGAGACCACGAGGCAGTTTATAAAACGCCTCATGTAATATGCTTGTACACGTGTATCAAACAAAACCCTTCACATAAAGGAAATTAAATTTTCGCAAGATTAAGTTACAATGTAGATTGGCTCTCGTTACAACGTCCTTTGTTTGTATCTCGTCTTGTATAATCGTGTTTAATAAATTATTATTATTCAATTAACAGGCTTGAGATTCTCTGACGATGGAGCTTAATTAACAATGCGCGTGATTTGGTAACTAATATTAATAGTATAATAGGGTAGTCGGCTTAACCTTGATACATTATTATTATTTTGAATAAACTCAGATCTTAAATTTTAAAGTAGATTCATTATTTTCATAAATTGTTGCATATTTTTTTTGTAATTCTTTAACATAATACATCCAATTCTAAATATGAATTGACAAAATGAATACAATAGTTTCGCTTCATCATCAACCCATGTACATATTATGTCCCACTGCTAGGCACGGGCCTCCTCTACAACTGAGAGGGTTTAGGCGTTAGTCAACCACGCTGGCCTAGTGCGGGTTGGCGGACTACACACCTAAGAAATTCCTAAGAACTCTTAGGTGTGCAGGTTTCATCACGATATTTTCCTTCACCGTGATAATTATTGGTGAATACACACATAACTTCGAAAAGTCAAAGGTGTATGCCTGGGGTTTGAACCCGCGACCGTCAAAATTCTCGACCGCGTGCCTAAACCTCGAGGCCATCACGACTAATAGTTTCACTTGCATTAACTATAATTATCACTTTTTTGCTTTTAGTAAAACCTTCTTACACTTCAATATATTTTATATCATTTTCGGGAGTAATTCTCCCACCCGTACCCAAAGATTCATTACAGGAATATCGCTCCGAGCCGGGATGTGCAAAGTACTGTTAGATTCTTTGCAAAGTGGTTTCGGCAATAAAAAGGGGCTATTATTTCTACCACACCTTAACTGGCAACAATTTGTATGCTTTAGGTAAGAACAACGCTTATGGTCGTTTGTTTTGGATGTAAGTGCAGCTGGTTAAAAGGCAATTTGAAACGAGAGGTTGCGGGTTGGATGCTGAGTGATTACCGTTCCTAAAACAGTGTTGTCGGAGTCCTATTCGACTATTTGATCGTAGTAGATTATACTGCTAGATTCATCATCAGCCCATATACGTCCCACTGCTGGGCACGGGCCTCCTCTACCATTGAGAGGGTTTAGGCCTTAGTCCACCACGCTGGCCTAGTGCGGGTTGGCGGACTACACACCTAAGAAATTCCTAAGAAGTTTTAGATGTGCAGGTTTCATCACGATGTTTTCCTTCACCGTTAAAGTACGTGATTATTCATTGTGAATATATAATAATTATTATTAATTATATAATAATTATAATAATACTGATAGATTACCTAAAGGTAATCAAGTTTCCGATTGTAATATACTTCTATTAATTCAAAATATTTGAAAATATTACTAACAGTCATCGAAGTCGTGATGGCCTCGAGGCTTAGACACGCGGTCGAGAATCTCGGTGGTCGCGGGTTCAAACCCCAGGCACACACCTCTGACTATTCGAAATTATGTGTGTATTTTAATCGATTATCACGTACTTTAACGGTGAAGAAAAACACCGCGAGAAAACCTGCACGCCTAAAGTTCTTAGGAATTTCTTACGTGTGTAATCTGCCAACCCGCACTAGCCCAGTATGCTGGACTTAGTGGTGGTACTTCCATAGAAGCCCAAAAGCATTACACGTTAATCGTGTAATGTTTAGTTTATAATTGTTAATAAGGGGTCACTATTATATGTCAAACTACTCATTTATATGTCAAATTGCTTTTGTTAAATAAAGATTTAAAGCTTAAAGATTATTATTCGGAATTTTGTAAGGCAAACTGGGCTTTTGGGCTTCTATGGAAGTACCGCCACTGGCTGGACTAAGGCCTAAACCCTCGTAGTTGTGGAAAGGGTCCGTGTCTAGCAGTGGGACGTATATGGGCTGAAGATCATGATGATTACTAACAATACTGCCATCTTCTTACTTGTATCATCCATATTTTTTTTATACTGGCACGGCAAAGTGACTCCACTGTACCTGATGGTAAGCACAGGATAAAATAAAGAAATAGTGACTAACACTGACATTTCTGGAACGTATTCACATTTTAAACACTTGATCCATTTTAATGAATAATGTAAAGATGAATTTTACAGATATTTTTATCCAGGAGAAATGTAAATTTCATCCACAAAAATGGTCGGCACTTTTTCTGGACTCCATTACACTTACCATCAGGTGCAATGGGGTCACTTTGCCGTGCCAGTATATAAAAAAAAAAAGGTTTTTATTACTCAATATTGAAGTCCAAGCAGACACGAGGTCATCTGCAAAATCTATTTTAATATATAGATCTCATGTAACTATACAAAAGCCAGAGCAGAATCAAGGTGGAAGCACTTAGTAGATCGCAATATGCGGTGACACGTATCTTGTGAAATCTCCACGAGGGAGCGGAAGCATCCTGTTAATGAGAACAGTCCGAAATGGCTCGATATCATGCGAACGTAAGGAGATATCTATACTGAGGAATTGTGATTATTTGTACAGTATAATATACAGAATGTATTAAGACCGTGATCGAACACTAAGACAGGCAATAGCCACGGTGATTACAAATACCGTGACATTAAAAAAAATCCTGACAAATAATAAAAAAGTACGTTTTCCTAAAAACTACATACATTTTATACTCGTGGCTGTAAGGAAAACGAATTTTATTTTATTTTTTGTAGAGATTTTTTAATGTCACGGTAATTGTAATCGTCGTGGCTATTGCACTGTATAGAAAAATTGCATATTTCTACATCTATATCTCCATATCTATCATCATCATTATCAGCCTAAGGAAGTCCACTGCTGAACATAGGCCATAGGCATAGAACATATCTATAAATGACGGTAATTTAAGAGTCTCTTGGAGCAGTTGGCTTGACACCAGCTTGCGAAACGAGAGACCACGGATTGATCCCTGCACCGAGACAAAAGTTTGTGTGATCCACAAATATTTGTTTACGGTACACACTTGTGCCGTGAGACCACGAGGCAGTCAAATATACACCATAATATTATGTTTTACATAAGTTCTGTCTATTAGATTGGACAATCGATCCCTTCTACCATCAGCTTTACAATACCCAATCATTACCAAAGTAAACTTTAGTTTCAGACGATCTCCCTCCACGACTGCTATTGTCTCGGTTGTGGTATAATATTTTAGATAACACCGCTCAAACTCATTACTTAGCGTAACAAAGGGTTGCGGTGTTCCGTTGGACAATGCAGAGGGGGGGGGGGGGGGGTAGGTAGGAAATAAAAAGGGAACTGTGTTCATAGGGGAATGGTGTTAGTACATTCCTCTGTTTGTATTGCGTAAGAATAGCATACTTTAATATTATGAATTAATGTTGATTGTTAATATGTTATGGTTATATCGGTCCAATTTTGATCGTTTTTGTATGAAGAAAAATTTTATGTTGGAAACTCTTCGCGGATAAATAATTGGTACATATAATGTCCTGATTTATCAGGGTGGATTCGTATAAATAAAACTAATAAAGCTTAGTTCCAATAGCGTCTGGCCCGTCCACTCGGTCCGATGTCAGGCGTATTAGTTAACCGGTTTGAGTGGGGAACAGCGTTTATATTATAATTTATTTTCACGTCTACCTTACAATTTATAATTAATATTACATCTACACTATATAACTTGATAATTATTTTTCTGTAACATAATCATCATCAGCCAAATGTCATCTACTGCTGGTCATAGGCCTCTAAAAGGGCTTCCTAGAGCTCTGATAGAAGCGGCATGCATCCAGAGGCTTCCTGCACTCTTAATGTAGCATTGATTGACAATAATATACAGGGTGTATTCAGACTGTAATCGGAAACTAAGGCAAGTAATAGCTAAGTTGATTACAAACCCATTGGCGTTAAAAAAATCCCGACAAAAAAAATAATTGACGTTTTCCTAACAATCATAGATATTAAATGGAAGTGCTCGTTTTTTTATGTTTTTGTCGGGTTTTTTTAATGTCACGGTGTTTGTAATCACCGCAGCTATTACCTGCCATACTTTTGGATCACGGTCTGAATACATCCTGTATATTAATGTGAGTCATATGAATAACTAACTATAATTAGTGACTATAGCTTATGGCAAGACCGTCCGGTCACGCGGAGTTCCAGTTGACATAATTTTAACGGTCCGATTGCACCATACTTTCGATGCAGCTCATTAATACCGCAGGTAAAATGACGTCACCATGCCTCTGTCACTAACAAAACTTTACGATAATCCTGGATCCTTTAAGCGAAGCGTGAAGAAGAATTTGTGCAGGCCGGCATGATTGTGTCGACCAGCGGGTGACCATATCGTTTCTCGCTGGTCGGTAGTAATTTTTTGGACTCCACTGTGCTTACCATCAGGTACAGTGGAGTCACTTTGCCGTGCCAGAATAAAAAAAAAAATAACATGTACATACAACACTTTTCGCAAACTACGTTCAGACACACAAGATCAAAATCTCACCAAATTGAAAGCCACAAATCGCTAAACCAATACTATCTCGTCGTAAACCTTCTTGGACGTCCGTATTTACGACAATTCTTTATCACGGCCATCTATTTGCGGCTAACAATGGTACGTCTGACTTTATCGGCTTGTTTTGTTTGCAAGTTTATGACTTGTTTTGGATTGATAAAGCGTTCAGTTATTTTGAATGTCCGCGGATTGTGCGGTATTTTTGTCAGTTGGGTAGCACTGAAAAAGTCATGATGGCCTGGAGGTTTCGGCACGCGGTCGAGAATCTCGACGGTCGCGAGTTCAAACCCTAAGCACACACCTCTGACTTTTCGAAGTTATGTGTGTATTCACAATGAATTATCACGTACTTTAACGGTGAAAGAAAACACCATGAGGAAACCTGCACAACTAAAAGTTCTTAAGAATTTCTTACGTGTGTAGACCGCCAACCCGCACTAGGCCAGCGTGGTGGACTAAGGCCTAAACCCTGTCAGTTGTAGAGGAGGCCCGTGCACAGCAGTGAGACGTATATGGGCTGATGATGATGATGATTATGGGTAGCACTTGGCAGTTATAGGGTTTACGCCGCATTACTAAGCACGGGCATCCTCTACAACTAAATTTTTGAACTAACTTACGCTGGTCTAGTGCGCATTGGCGGACTACGCACCTAATTTCTTTGTAGAGAACTTATAGGTTAACTGGTTTCCTCACTATATTTTTCTTCACCGTTTAAGTACCTACATATAACTTCGAAAACTGAGATGTGTATGCTTGGGATTTCTACCCATCATCATCATCAGCCCATATACGTCCCATTGCTGGGCACGGGCCTCCTTTACAACTGAGAGGGTTGAGGCTTTAGTCCACCATGCTGGCCTAGTGCGGGTTGGCGGACTACACACCTAAGAAATTCCTAAGAACTTTTAGGTTTGCAGGTTTCATCACGATATTTTCTTTCGCCGTTCAAATGCGTGATAATTCTCTGTGAATACACTCTGTGTACATGCCTTCTAATTATATGGAGCATGTGGTTAGTAATCGAGCAGCAATTCCCCTTGTTAATGGAGCGTAGGAAGTCAAAGAGGTAATAATAGACTAGCTTTATGTAAATAGGAGACAAGACCGATGGACTGCCTCGATTGAGAGATTCCGAGCTCTATGCTCATGTCGAGCGAAGCTTATTTCATTATCATCAGCCCATATACGTCCCACTGCTGACGGGCCTCTTCTACAACTGAGAGGGTTTAGGGTTTAGTCCACCACGCTGGCGTAGTGTCGGTTAGCGGACTACACACCTAAGAAATTTCAAAGAACTCTTAGGTGTGCAGGTTTCATCACGATGTTTCCTTTACCGTTAAAATGCGTGATAATTCTCTGTGAATACACTCTGTGTACATGCCTTCTAATTATATGGAGCATGTGGTGAGTAATCGAGCAGCAATTCCCCTTGTTAATGGAGCGGGCGAAATCAAAGAGGTAACCAAGAAAATCCTAAGAACTTTAAGGTGTGCAGGTTTCATCACGATGTTTTCCTTCACCGTAAAAGTGCGATTGGGATTTGTACCCGCGACCCCAAATAGTACGACGTAATGCGACACGAGAAAAAAAACGTATCTTAGTTTGATGTCAGAACTATATATGTTACTGTTAGGTGCATTTATTTATTTATTGTTTAGACCGCGCGCTTCATTACAACATCACGATTTGAACGTGTTAATCACATACATACATAATTTCACGCCTGTATTCCCCGGAAAGGTAGGCAGAGGTACATTACTGCACCCACATTTCGCTATTTATATATCAGTCCCTCGCAATAGGGGGCGAGCCTATTGCCGTGTTTTGGGCACAATCATTGACTCCGTGCTGTTACCGAGAATTTAATGGAAAAACCCAATAACACTTTGCTCGACCCGGGATTCGAACCCGGGACTTCGTGATTGTACGGCACTTATTTGTACCGCGAGCCCACGAGGCAGTCATAGTCGTGTTAATCATGTGACTAAAAGATTTATTACGTTTAAAACTGCATAGTTACTAGTTTGATAATTTCCTCAAACAAGTTATAAACCGTCCTTTTTATAATTCTGTCACATTTTATCAATTTTCTATCATTGACTCTATTGCCTAGTTCGCATTAGGCTAGTATTTTAGTTGAGTAGAGAGTAATTTAGTGGCTAAATGTGTCTGAACACCAAAAATGTAGTCGAGTAGGTTAGTAAATAATTTAGTCAAATCAATCCATTTTGTTCTATTTTAACGGTCGAGTAGCGCCCCCCACCACACCTCCGTGTCACTGGTTTACCGGCTAGACAAGTCCGAACAGGTTTGATTAGTCGAGTTCATTAGTGGCGGCAAAAATCGTCGTAAAGTATTCTTTGGGATCTTCCAATGCTAATTCCTTCAGAAGACAATTTGTAGCTCCTAGTTTACCTCTTCTACAGATCCATTTTCGTACCCATACCTTCTTTTTTTAATCACACAAATTTCTTCATCCACCTCTTCTAAAATAGCCATTACGATTAGCTTAATGAGTTTATTCAGTCTATTGCATTGCAGCTCATTCATCTTGCAAAACACCAGTCACTGGACTGTAATGTGAACGATTTCAGTGCAGTAGCGAGTAGTTTAGCCACTAAATTAATCTCTACTCGACTAAAATACTAGCCTAATGCGAACTAGGCATATGAGAGTCAAGTAAGTGGAACGCAAGTCCACTGGGCATAATCTTGTACCGCATCATCTCTACGATGTAGCAAAAAACCTTTCAAAAAATAATTCACCGCGATAAAATAATGCCTGTATGAACTCGGCAGAATGAAGCCATCAAAGACCATATCCTTTCAGAGGCGGGTTTTTATGAAAAAACGAGGTGAAACTGTGAAAGTATGTGGATTCCACCGCACGTCGCCACACCTGCCTAAGTTTCGACGCCCTCCTTGATGGCGCTTCTTTATTAAAATTTCATGAATTTTGACTCGTAAAGACCCGTAACTCTGAACAATATATCAATATATGTTAGCATATTGAATATTTTAAACATGTATTGAATTTATTAATATATAATTTTAATTCTAGACTTAACAGGTTTTTAAATTGGTGCGATTGACAGTCATCATCATCATCAGCCCATATACTTCCCACTGCTGGGCACAGCCTCCTCTAACACTGCTATAACTGAGAGAGTTAAGGCGTTAGTCCACCACACTGTCCTAATGCGCATTGGCGGAATACACACCTAAGAAATTCCTCAGAACTTTTTTAGGTGTGCGGGTTTCCTCCCGATGTTTTCCTTCACCGTTAAACTAAGTGAAAATTCATTGCGAATACACATAACTTTGAAATGTCAGAGGTGTGTGCCTGGGGTTAGAACCCGTGACCGCCGAGCATTTCGACCGCATGCCTAAATCTTGATTGGCATTCAATTATTTCAATTTCTATAATAGTTCCACTATAGCTGTTTTCCCTGACTCAGTACCCCATCCCAAACAGCAACCAGCGTAACTACTACTTATACTAATAGAAAAATCTCGCTCGCCCGAGAAGCTCGGAGTATAGAAAAGTGCTCAAAAAACAACTACCTATAGGGCTGCCCCATTTTCGCGGTATTTAAAACACAATTAGTGAAATAATGTAGGTGTAGACACATACATACCAGTGTCGGTACTTCCATAGAAGCCCAAAAGCGTTACACGTTAATTGTGTAATGTCTAGTTTATAATTGTTTATTGTGGGGTCAGGACATTCTCATTTATATGTCAAATTGCTTTTGTTAAATAAAGATTAGATAAGCAGTGATGGCCTCGAGGTTTAGGCGCGCGGTTGAGAATTACGGCGGTCGCAGGTTCAAACCCCAGGCACACACCTCTGACTTTTCGAAGTTATGTATGTATTCACAATGAATTATCATTTTAACGATGAAGGAAAACATCGTGATAAAACCTGCACACCTAAAAAGTTCTTAGGAATTTCTTAGGTGTGTAGTCCGCCAACCCGCACTAGGCCAGCGTGGTGGACTTAGGCCTAAACTCTCTCAGTTGTAGAGGAGGCCCGTGCCCAGCAGTGGGACGTATTTGGGCTGATGATGATGAAAATTAAGATTTAAAGCTTTAAGTTTATTATTCCAAATTTTGTAAGGCAAGTGGACTTTTGGGCTTCTATGGAAGTACCGCCACTGATATATCTGTCTATCCCTTTAGGACAGAGGCGTGAGTGTGTATATGTATCTATTATTTAAAAAATAATTTAAAAATATATTAATTAATAAAAAACACCCAACAATCACATCCATAAAAATTAATAAAAAAAACTCAGGCGCATACAACCCAAAATGGGGCATGCGGCAGTAGCAGGACCATTTACTCGTCCAATATTTGGAACAGGATTATATGGATTTGGGTAAAGGACACGAGAATTCCCTTATAAGTACACAAATCCCAGATCCCCGTAAGCTTTCTATCCCGGAATAGAGCAAAGTTCCGGAGGGACAACATTCAATTTGAGCTCTGTTTGGGTCAGTTGTGTTGCAAACTTGTATATTTACTTACATACATACATATTAAGAATTTATATCATGAATTGAATTGAAGATTTGTTTTGTACATGCATACACATACATAACCATACATAATACCATATAACATAACCTCACGCCTGTATTCCCCGAAGCGGTAGGCAGAGGTGCATTCCTGCACCCACATTTCGCCAGGTGTGTACCAGTCCCACATAATAGGGGGCGAGCCTATTGCCGTTTTTCGGACACAAATCCAGACTCCGTGCTGCTACTGAGAATTTCTTAATGGAAAAACCCAATAACACGAATCGAACCCAGGGCCTCTAGATCGCATGGCACATACTTGTGCCGCGAGACCACGAGGCAGTCAGTTTTGTAAAAGATATTAGGTAGGTACACATAAATTCCTGATTGGTTTTCTCTCTTAGTAGTTTTTTCTTACATACATACATAAACGCCTGTCTCTCATTGGGGTAGGCAGAGACTATAGAGCGCCAAATGCCAAGGTCCAAACACCCTTCTTTCGCTTGCTCAACTGTCATTATCCTCTTCAAGCATGCATGTCGGACATTTTTACATAGTTATAAAGTTTATTTCAAAAATAGAATTAAATATATTTTGCTCTAAAAATAAGTCGTATTTATCTCTTAAATGCATTCCTCATTAGCCCATATACGACCCACTGCTGGGCATGGGCCTGCTCTATCATTGGGAGGGTTTAGGCCTTAGTCCACCCCGCTGGCCTAATGCGGGTTGGCGGAATAGAAAAGTCAGAGGTGTATGCCTGGGATTTGAACCCGCGACCGCCGATATTCTCGAACGGCCTTAACCTCGGGGCCATCACTACTTACCCAAATGCATTCAAGTCCAACTAATCTCACAGTTATCTCCAAGCAAATACTAGAATTAACCAGTATTAACTGGATAGAACAGGATGATGAGCAAAATTGCCACCCAGGATTTGGCTATCTCAACCGTTGTTAATGCACAGAGCTACGTTGTATACTGTGGATGCGGTTTTATTTAAATTAAAAAATATATAAACTGCTTGGGGGAGCTTAATTCAAATTTGAAGCTTAAGACGAACAAGGATATTTAATTTAAAAAGAAACAGTGTGTGTAGGCGTGACAACGTAACTAATATCGTAATTTCGTTTTTGCGATATTAAGTTTCAGAAGTAGTGATGGCTTCGAGGTTTAGGCGCGCGGTCGAGAATCTCGGCGGTCGTGGGTTCAAACCCCAGGCACACACCTCTGACTTTTCAAAGTTAAGTGTGTATTCACAATTAATTATCACTTACTTTAAAGGTGCAGGAAAACATCGTAAGGAAACCTGCATATTTAAAAGTTTTTACATACATTTAGGAATTCGTCTCTGATTATAATTTAAATAAAACTTATAATACTCTTTGTTATTGTATATTTACGTACAAAACAGAATTGTGTCTGAAGGAGTAGAAAGAGTGCATTTCTTCACCCATTTTTCGACAATTGTGTTTTTTATTTTAGTTTCACGTACCTTATCGGGTACCTTTTGCCGTTTTTCGAACACTTTTCTAAACTCCGACTCCATGTTTTGAATTAAAATTGTTAGTTTTCTGAGGGTTTTTTTAAGTTTTTGAAGTTATACTTCTTTTGGCGCGTTAGGGAAAAATGATGAGAGTGATTTTTTACGATGCGCGCGCACACCGACACCAAAAAGTTATTCAGAAAAAGTTTGTTTTAAATTTTAAGAATGTAGAATAGTGACAGTAGTAGTTTTTTTGAAGTTATTACGATGCGCGCGCACACTGTCATGAAAAACCGACACCATGAAGTTATTAAAATATTATTTTATAATATATTATTATATTATTTAAGAAAATATATATTTATCTATGAAGTATAACTTCTAACGCGTGTACATAAGTACACACACACACTTTTTTTTGACAGGCCATAATAGTTAACGAAATGGATATTAAAGCGAACTGCGGGAAAAACCCAATTAAATGATACAATACCGCATCCGATTCCACCGTCTTAGTTCCCTTGACTCTGTGGGCGTGCGGCGCGTTTGTTTTCTTCTTACATTTCAATTATCTGGCTTTCGCCTTTTCTGAGACGAAGAAATTTTGTTTACAGTTAAGTATTTCATTGTTATTTTTTTGGTTACGAATTTTCATTTTTTCGTGTCATTTATTTTTCCTAGAAAATTAATTTAGTCAAATCCCAGGGATTCGGTTTAAATGGTATGCCCATGGGCGTGTTTTTGCGTCAAGAATATGGGTGTGAAGACAATGGCGAAATAAAAATATTTAGTTACGCAGAGTGCTGATGAAATAAATTAAAAAAATATAAATTATTTGGTTCCCTTTACTTTCAACAAATTGATATTGCATTGCTTAAAATATTATTTGCTTTAATTCATACCAGGATACATACATACATATAGGTACATATATATACATACATACATAAATTCACGTATGTATTCCCCGATGGGGTAGGCAGAGGTGCATTTCTGCACCCAGATTTCGCCAATATTTTTGACCCACGTAACAGAGGGCGAGCCTATTGCGTTTTTTTCGGGCACATTTTCAGACCCCTAGCTGCTATCGAGAATTTCCCATTGAAAAATTCCAAAAACACTTTGCCTAACCCGGGAATAGAAACCAGGGTCTAGATCGCACGGCATTAATTTGCACCGCGAGACCACGAAGCATTTTTTCTATATATCTATAATTTTATTTGTAACCGTATAGTTTTCCGTAATCGTATAATTCATATCATGACCTCATCATCAATGGTTTAAACCGAGTCTTTTAAGCGTAGTATTGAAGAACATCTCAGCGGGCTGGCATGGTTTTATGAAGTGACGAGACTGACAGCCCCGTGGCGCAGTTGGATAGACACCAGCTTGCGAAACGAGAGGCCGCGGGATCGATCCCCGCACCGAGACAAATGTTTGTGTGATCCACAAATATTTGTTTCGGGTCTGGGTGTGTGTGAGACCGAAAAGTCTCTCGTAGTTTCTGATACTCACGACACAAGACTTGTATCTTAATGTGGGATCAGAACTATGTATGTGACTGTTGGGTGAATTTATTTAAAATATATATATATATATAATATAATATATAATAGCCTTTTTTCCTAAACTTAGGGTTACAAGAGGTCCCTAAGTTCGGTGTGCCTTTTGGCATAGGCCTCCTCCAATTCTTTCCAATGGGTCCTGTCCCTTGCTACTCTCAACCAGTATGGTCCCGCTGTCTGTTTCAAGTCATCTTCCCATCTCCTGACTTGACGACCTCTACTTCGCTTGCCGTCTCTTGGTTGCCAGAGGGTGACTTGCTTACTCCATTTGTTAAAAGGGTGGCGTAGCATATGTCCAGCCCATCTCCATTTTTGGACGTCTATCCGGGTAAGGATGTCTGTGAGTTTCGTTCTTGTTCTTATGTCTACGTTCCTGACTCTGTCTTTGATTTTTAAACCTAGCATGCTTCTTTCCATGGCACGTTGGCATTTTATTAGCCTTTCCCTGTGATGTAGTGTTAATGACCAAGTTTCGCAGCCATAAGTAAGAACTGGTAGAATACAGGTCTCGAATGTCTTCTTTTTTATGTAGTTGCCTAAGTCCTTACTTTTCACTATTTCCTTCAGTGACCAGTATTTTTTCCATCCTTGGGCTATTCGCCTATTTATTTCCTTTGTCATTTCATCTGATGGGGATATAATCTGTCCTAAGTAGATATATTCTTTGACATATTCGATCTTATTGCCATCTACCAAAACGTCTATTTCCCTTGAGTTTGTCATCAATTTTGTTTTACTGGCATTGATTTCCAGACCAACTTCTCTACTTATATTTGCTAGACTCTGCATCATATGTTCTATTGCCGCAGGATTCTCTTCTAGAAGCACCAGATCATCGGCGAATCTTAGGTGGTTTAGGCGAGTTCCATTTATATTCAAACCTAAGTAGTCCCAGTTTAGCTGTCTGAAGATGTGCTCGAGTACGGCGTTAAAAAGTGTAGGGGAGAGAGGATCTCCTTGGCGTACGCCCTTATTTATAGGAAATGATTCTCCTGTTGATTCGAGTTTAATACTGGCCTTGCTAGATTTGTATATACTCTTGAGTATTTCTATGTAGTTGCTCTGGACCCCCTGTTGTTCAAGACTCAGCCATATGTATTGGTGCCTGAGGCTGTCGAATGCCTTTGAGTAATCTATGAACGCCAAGTAGATTTGTTTATTGTATTCGTTATACTTCTGTATCAACTGTTTTATTGTGTGAATATGATCTATTGTGCTGAAGTCTTTTCTGAATCCTGCCTGCTCTGCGGGTTGGCTTTCGTTTAGTGTTAATGATATTCTTTCCAGGATCACTTTAGCGAATACTTTATATATGTTTGATATTAGAGAAATTGGCCTATAGTTCCCAATCTCGTCTCTAGGGCCTTTTTTGTGTAGTAGAATTATGTGACACTCGGTCCATTCTTCTGGGATTTGCCTTGTTTGTAATATTTCATTGAAGAGTTTTGCCAGCGCAGGACTGATTTCCTCTAAGGTACCCTTGAGCATTTCGTTAGCTATCTTGTCCGGTCCTGGGGCTTTCTCGAGTTTTTGGGATTTTATTGCCTTGGTTACCTCTGAGACAAGGATCTCTGGCACTTCGTCTATTTTGTTTTCTTTTGCTTCGTTTACTTCCGGAATTGTGGCGAAACATGAATCTAATTTATCAGAATACAATAGGCGGTAATAGTCAGTAGCTAGTTTCTGTATTGATGGTCGATTAGTTAAGTAAGATTCGTGTTGCTTCAGTTTCGATATCCATTCTTTCCCATGTTCGTTTAGTTGTTTCATAGCCTTTTTTGTTCCTCCTGTTCTTTTTATATTTTCTTCCAAAACTCTATTTCTTTTCTCTTTACGGTCTTTCCTCATGTTCTCCTTAATTTCCTTGCTAAGGTTTGCAATTTTTTGGCGTCTTTTTTTGTCCCCTTTATTTGATATTAGTGTTCTTCTTTCATCTAATAGTTCTAGTGTCTCTTTGCTTAAATAGCTTTCTTTGCTTCTGGGTTTGCTGACTACCATCTCTTTCAATTTATTTTGTAATCTCCTGTATTTAATCTCAGTTTTTGCGTCGGAGGCAATTATTTCTTTGAGTGATTCTGTTGTGGGGTGATTAATGGAATGATTGTGTTCTGATATTTGATATTGCTTATTATTATTTACTAGGTTTTTCCTTGATCTTTTGGGTTGGTTTAGGCTTAGGCAGCTTCTTACCATACGGTGGTCTGTGTTAAAGTTGAGGTTTTTAACTATGTTTGTATCTGTGAACGCGCTTGCTTTGTTGGTTATTATAAAGTCGATTTCAGTTTTGTATTTTGCACCTGGGGATGACCAAGTCCATTTGCTTTTAGTATTTTTGTAAAAACGTGAGTTCAATAAAATAAGGTTATTTTCCATCATGAATTCTACTAGTTTCTGTCCGTTTTGGCTTCTTTTGCCATGCCCAAACTTCCCGATTGAGTATTCTTCACCATTTTGTCTTTCTCCAACCTGTGCATTAAAGTCGCCCATAATTATTATATTATTATTGTAGTGCGGTTTTATTGCTTCTGCGACACTGTCATAAAAATATTCTATGTCTGACTTCCCTGCTTGTTCTGTTGGGGCGTATATTTGGAAGATGGCCCAGTTTTTCTTGTATCCCGGAAATTTTAAATGAACTACCGCAATTCTGTCAGAAACTCCTTCAAAACCCATAATGTTTTTCTTCAGTTTAGACTTAATAAGGAAACCTACTCCTTTTTGTCCGGTATGTTCTCCTTTGTGAAACATGATATAGTCGTTCCTCTCTTCTATCCCTTCTCCTGTCCTTCTCATCTCGCTGATGCCCATTATGTCCCATTTTATGTTGGATATGGCTACTTCTAATTCTTGTAGGCTCTCTTCTGTTCTTAGTGTCCGAGTATTCAGTGTGCAGACATATATACGTTCAGTGATTTTTTTATCTTGTTTTGTCTCTTTCGTTTTCTTTTTGTGCAATTTTTTTCTAAATAGGTTTGCTTGGTGTTTCGAATTGTAATATTTTGATTTAGATGGAGGGTGTTTGTCTTCTTCCCCCACGGTGACAAGCCGGCTTGGGGTGCGATTTATGAATGTTGTGTTTGGTAATGTGGTTGTTGGGGTTGTTTGGATCCGGGTGCCGAATATTAGTTTTTTGAGAGATTTGATAATGAAGCTGATCTCCCACGCTCTACATAGTTCAGTATATTTTTTTTCAGTATATTTGGTCTGATTATTTCCTTTATATATATATATATGAATACAAATATAAATCAATCATATTCCTAACCTACATTTTATTCAACCCTTTTCATAGTTAGTTACCAACGTCACCAAGATTCTGAATTATTAAAATAAAATATATGTACTCTCTAAGACACTTTACATGTCTCAAAACAAACATACATATCTGATATATTTACATATCTCATATACGAGTAAGTCCTTTTATTTCCTTGCAAATATTTATAAAGCATACACATTTATCGCGACGAAAATTTTCAATTTCAACTTCTAGAC
Source organism: Hemaris fuciformis (assembly GCA_907164795.1). Classification (NCBI taxonomy): domain Eukaryota; kingdom Metazoa; phylum Arthropoda; class Insecta; order Lepidoptera; family Sphingidae; genus Hemaris; species Hemaris fuciformis. The sequence goes on from OU015454.1 coordinate 8,670,779, forward strand.
ACTTCCGTTTCCTGTCACGTTAGCTCCCACTCGCGATATTCCCGGAGCAATTTCAAAAAATGTTTACATCCACTCCTTTAGTTCTGCATAAAATTTATTCCCGAACATAACTCACATATGTCGTGGACGAAGTGCCTCCGATATGAAACAGCCTATGTGATTAGAATAGTTTTGGAGCTACGACATTTTGGAAATAAGATTGAATTATAATTCAATAATTATTGATAATTATAAACTATAATTTATACAAATAAATAAAAATAAAGTGTCTGTTTGTGATATTGAAATAACCACTTTTTAATAAATGCATATGGATGTAGGTATACCTACACGGTACATATACCAAAATAACGTTTTTTTCAATTTTTGTCTGTCTGTCTGTCTGTTTGTTTCGGCTAATCTCTGAAACGGGTGGACCAATTTTAACGGGACTTTCACTGGCAGATAGCTAATGGAATTTTATTTTAGAAAATAAAATTTAAAAAATAGATAATTTTAGAAAATAGAATTTTATTTTATTTTAGAAAATTTATTATTTTTATTAATGTAAATAAACAATTAATATAACTATTCCGCGCGGGCGACGTCGCGGGCACAGCTAGTTTATTTATAAATTTGATATCATATTTTTTACAAACAGACTCCATTTTTATTTATTTGTATAGATTACAACACTTAGCTAGGAACAAAATATCAAAATACAGGAAATTTTGACTCCATTTTGACAGCCTGCACTAGGCCAGCGTGGTGGATTAATATCTCGTTTCCTTAGATATCCGAATGATAAATGCATCCGCATCACCATGGTTCCTCCTTTAAAGGCTGGCCGCGTGACGTCACTTGTAGGCGTCCGCGAGCATACTTGACATGGCTTTCTGTTCGGTTGGTCTTGTTAAAAGTTACTCACGCTAATTTAATGCTAGGAAAATGTAAGTTTAAAATAAAAAATCCCATTTTGTATGAAGCCCACCGACCTTATCTATGTTCATTATATCTACTATGTTTGTCTCTTCAATAAAAAAAAAAAGGTATTTGTAAATACGTGACTCAATTTCTCCAGTCTTTATCGTTCCATCCGATCTCAATAAGTTGTATTGTCTTAAAGATTTTTCTTATAGATAAAACCCATTCTATTCGTACGCCGCAAAGGTCTCTTAAATTACATACATAAACTCACGCCTGTATTCCCTTAAGGGGTAGGCAGAGGTGCATTTCTGCACCAACATTTCGCCAAGTATGTATCAGTCCCACGTAATAGGTGGCGAGCCTATTGCCGTTTTTCGGGCACATTTCCAGACTCCGTGCTGTTACCGAGAATTTCCTAATGGAAAAACCCAATAACACTTTGCCCGACCCGGGAATCAAACCCAGGACCTCTAGATCGCACGGCACATACTCGTGCCGCGAGACCACGAGGCAGTCTCTTAAATTTTATAGCTAAATACTGGCAATGGTTATAACGGTTGGTGGGGGGAATAGGGCATTTAAGACACAGTTTATATTAAAACAGTACGCTAATTAGGTTTATATAAAACTAGCGAAAAAAACCTACCTAACTAAACTACTAACCTACTTTCCCTTTTTATGCGCGACGTAAGAAAGAAATTGAAAATGCCGGTTTGAATTTAAGGTTAAGGTTAAGTCGCGCGCAGGCACACATGTTTGCCTTTCGAAGTTATGTGTGTATTCATAATTAATTATCACCTACTTTAACTGTGAACGAAAACATCGTGGGGAAACCTGCACACCTAAAAGTTCTTAGAAAATTATTAGGTGGGTAGTCCGCCAACCCGCACTAGGCCAGCGTGGTGGACTAAGGCCTAATCCTTCTCAATTGCAGAAGAGCCCCGTGCCCAGCAGGACGGATATGGGCTGTTGATGATGATGATGACATTAATAATGATATATTAATATCATTTATTCACTATTAAATGATATATTATACTGTCGTACGCAGAGTTGTTTTACTGAACGCTTATACTCTGTGGTCAGGGTTCCAGTTTCCAACGACAAATATTGGTACAGCGGTATAATTTATACAAGTTAATTCACGCAGAAATCGTGTGTATCGTTTGAGAAAATAATACCGAGTTAATACATGAACATTTCTTATTGATATGAAATAATTAACACCGGTAAGCTCAGCAGTTGAAATTCGACTGATTAATTAATTTCTTTCTTTTCGACTGCCTCGTGGTCTCGCGGCACAAGTATGTGCCGTGCGATCTAGAGGTCCTGGGTTCGATTCCCGGGTCGGGCAAAGTGTTATTGGGTTTTTCCATTAGGAAATTCTCAGTATCAGCACGGAGTCTGGAATTGTGCCCGAAAAACGGCAATAGGCTCGCCCCCTATTACGTGGGACTGATACATACCTGGCGAAACGTGGGTGCAGAAATGCACCTCTGTCTACCTCTTCGGGGAATACAGGCGTGAGATTATGTATGTAATTAATTTCTTAATTTATTGTTGTCGATTTTTTTGTCGCATTTTGGAATCATCATGTTTATTTAATATGCATTTTAGGCATTTTATGATTTGATAAGGGATATTGGTAGTATTTCTTGCTAGTCAACACTCTATTTAGACTTTTAACCGAAGAAAAAAAAAACAATATACATCTAATTCAAACAAAATTACCTGAATAAGACCGCAAAATGAAACCAATTTTTTTTTACCTGGAATTAGGAATTCAGAGCTCTTGATCTATGTAATTCTGTGAATAATTGTGAAAAGCCATAGATGTGGACCTGTGGCTGAAACTCACGACCGCCACCTCGAGGCCATCAGTACTATGCATCCTATACCTACAATTCAGTGGTGGTACTTCCATCGTCGTCATCAGCCCAAATACGTCCCACTGCTGGGCACGGGCCTCCTCTACAACTGAAAGGGTGTAGGCCTTAGTCCACCACGCTGGCCTAGTGCGGGTTGGCGGACTACACACCTAAGAAATTCCTAAGAACTTTTAGGTGTGCAGGTTTTATCACGATGTTTTCCTTCACCGTTAAAGCAAGTGATAATTCATTGTGAATACACACATAACTTCGAAAAGTCAGAGGTGTGTGCCTGGGGTTTGAACCTGAGACCGTCGAAATTCTCGACCGCACGCCTAAACCTCGAGGCCATCACTGCTTCTTCCATAGAAGCCCAAAAGCCCAGCTTGCCTTAGAAAATTTTGAATAATCTTTAAACTTTAAATTTTTATTTAACAAAAGCAATTTGACATATAATTGAGAATATCCTGACCCCACAATAAACAATTATGAACTGGACATTACACAATTAACGTGTAACGCTTTTGGGCGTGTATGGAAGTATCGCAACTATACACCTACAATTACGCGTAAATAATTCAGCCTACCCATCCAGGAATACAAGCATGAATATATGCTTTCTACACTACTCAATTCTCAACTAACTTCAAGAGCAATGACCACATACATATAACTAACTATCTTGAGTAGGTTAATGCGTCGGCATGTAATTAGAGCGTTGTACATTTACAGCGATAAGATACAGGGGTCGTGAAGCTAATGAACTAGAAACAACCATTAGCGGTTGAACATTCGGCTGTAAAGGAAGCGGCACATTACCCGCGCTAATTGCGCTCTATCCGGCCGATTTGAGAAATAAAATACGCGATTTTACTTTCATTTATACATAAATAACCTCACGCCTGTCTTCCCCGATGGGATAGGCTTAGGTACATTTCTACACCCACACTTCACATTTTTTTGACAGCCCCGTGGCGCAGTTGGCTAGATACCAGCTTGCGAAACGAAAGGCCGCGGGTTCGATCCCCGCACCGAGACAAATATTTGTGAGATCCACAAGTATTTGTTTCGGGTCTGGGTGTTTGTGAGACCGAAAAGTCTCTCGTAGTTTCTGATACCCACGACACAAGACTTGTATCTTAATGTGGGGTCAGAACTATGTATGGAATGTTGGTTGTATTTATTTATTTCACCACAGTAATAATGCTGCTCGGCTGTGGAATGAACTACTGGTGCCAGTAAGAGAAGAAATCACTGACATTATAATATGGTTATTTATTTTATGATAGACACTTTATGTATGGATAATATATTTTTATTTGTATGTTTTATGTTATTCGTGTGTAGTTTATTCAAATTAAAATTGTACGTCATATATTATATAATTAGAAATTACTTTAAAGATTTATTCGGCCAGGGGCCGTTACAAAAATAAACAAAGTTGAATTTACTAAATGTTAATATTCACGAGGAAAAACATATACACAAGACACGCGTAGACGTTCGGACAGAGCTCCCGCATTGTAAACCAGCCGATGAAAAAGAGAGCGAGTGACGCGCAGAACGCCGTTATAAATAAGCAGCCGACGTGGTGCTGCTACCCGCCACCAATTTGTTATCCAACTATATCTTATTTTAAATATTTTTATTACGTACCCACCCGCTCCATTTTCTGATACGTTCCAGTCCATCCTACGGTTGTCTGGAAGAAATCGCATTCAGCGATAAGACCGCCATTTGTTGCACTCTGTTTTTAATTTTACTATTTGTACACTATTTGTGCCATACCTCTTTCATTTATAAAAAAAGGTTGTTATAAATTCATGAGTTTATATCATTAAGGAGTTATTTAGCGCCGAGCACCCTTATTCTTTTACCTTATAGCAGCGATGTTAATGCTCAAAGAGTTATGAACAAGAAAAAATAGATTAACTATCTCTCAGTTTTTGCAGCAGCTTGCCTGTCGTTAATGATTCTAAACTGTTGGCTCCTTTTTCTATACAAAGTAAGAAAATGGTGCTTTTCCTTTAATTTTTTTTTATATAGATTCTTTTGTAGTCTTTCTTCTATTCAGTGACGTAATGATTACTCATTATAAACTAAATCGAGGCTTAGGCGCGCGGTCGAGAGTCTCGGCCGTCGCGGGTTAAAAGGCACTCGCCTTTGACTTTTCGAAGTTTTGTATTCTTAATGATTTATCACGTACTTTAACGGTAAAGAAAAACATCGCGAGGAAACCTGCACACCTAAAAGTTCTTTGGAATTTCTTTGGTGTGTTCATCAACCCGCACTAGGCCAGCGTGGAGGACTGCCTAAATCTTCTCAGTTTTAAAGGAGGCCCGTTTTCAGCAGTGGTACATGTATGGGCTGATGATGTATGTGTGTGCATACAATATTGTTTTTACAAATAATGCCTTACTTTGACCTCTCTGTTGAGTGCTTCTAATGCTTGAAGAAGGGAGACGAAATATTTCTTCGCTTAACTACGAAAAATATGTTTGCAAGAGGATAGAGCCATTTCCTTTTCATCTTACAGCCAGTTACTAATTAGCTAAGATTAAAAACTAATTATTTGAACGATTGATTACTAACATAGTGTTCGAATATTCAGATATTCAACAGGTCCCTGTGGAGGTCATTGGGAGAGGCCTATGTCCAGCAGTGGACCTCTTTCGGCTAATGGATTGGATTGAATATTTTTATCTAAAATTTGTAATTTAATTTCACTTCATACTGCCAGATTGTCAGCAACCTTTTTCAAAAATATTTTAAACGCAGCAAAATCAGATTTATCGAAGCGACAAATCCGCACAAAGAGTTTTGACCGTACCGGTTAACGAAGTCAAGTATGACAGCCCATGCATGTAGTACGCAGTGGTTTTATGAAGTTAATATTTTTCTAGGAAGAATCATTTAACAATCTCATATAATCGTGATGGCCAACGAGGCTTAGGCACGCGGTCGAAAATCTCGACGGTTGCGGATTCAAACCCCAGGCACACACCTCTGACTTTTCGAAGTTATGTGAACTTGTGTTACTGCTGGGCACGGGCCTCATGTACAACTGAGAGGGTTAAGGCTTTAGTCCACCACACTGGCCTAGTGCGGTTTGGCGGGCTACACACCTAAGAAATTCCTAAGAACTTTTAGGTGTGCAAGTTTCATCACGATGTTTTCCTTCACCATTAAAGTAGGTACGTGAAAATTCTTTGTGAATACACAGATAACTTCAAAAAGTCAGAAGTGTGTGCCTGAGGTTTGAACCGCATACCTTGAGGCTATCAAGACTTACCGATAATACATAATATTTTATAGTACTACATAATACAATTATACACCAATAAAATCAATCGACGCTAGCGGTAACCAGCTTAATTCTTTAACATTTACGTTGCGGATGTACCAAATTAAATGTTACTAAAACGAATGCCGCATTGAAATTAATGTGCGGTGAGCTACCAAAGTTTGATGTGTATTTTGTATCAAGAGTTCCCGGGTTCAGTTTTCTGGTCGGAAAAGTCCTTATGGGTTTTAAGAAGTGAACGGCAAAAGTTTTGCATCCTGTTACTTGGCATTTAAAATTCTTGTCAAGTGTGGCCGTACATAATATCATCTCTATGGATGCATGTATATATTATGTAATAGTGATAGCCTGACTGCCTCGTAGTCTCGCGGTTCAAGTATGTGCCGTGCGATCTAGAGGTCCTGGGTTCGATTCTCGGGTCGGGCAAAGTGTTATTGGGTTTTTCTATTAGAAAATTCTCGGTAAAAGCACGGAGTCTGGAAATGTGCCCGAAAAACGGCAATAGGCTCGCCCCCTATTACGTGGGACTGATACATACTTGGCGAAATGTGGGTGCAGAAATGCACCTCTGCCTACCCCTTCGGGGAATACAGGCGTGAGTTTATGTATGTATGTATGTATGCGATAGCCTCGAAGTTTAGGCACGGAGTCGAGTCTTGCAGTCGCGGGTTCAAACCCCAGGCACACACCTCTACTTTTCGAAGTTGTGTGTATTCACAATGAATTATCACGTACTTCAACGGTGAAGAAAAACATTGTGACCTTCACAATTAAAAGTTCTTAGGAATTTCTTAGATGTGTAGTCAATTCGCACTAGGCCAGCGTGGTGGACCAAGGCCTAAACCTCTTAATTATCGAGGAGACCCGTGCCGAGCAGTGCGACGCATATGGGCTGATGATAATACATATGTATGTTTTGGTATCTATGTATGAATGCTGATGAGATAAAATTAACAATACAGTTTTAAATTTGCTTAAGGTTTAATTTAAAGTACTTTGTAAGTACTCTGTACGTACAAAAGAGAATAACACACTCAACACATTGACATTAGTAGAAAATTAGAATTTGTTGCCAACCTAAATAAGAAACACATTATTGGTGGAATTACATTGATATATTTTCAACAAATGACTTCTTGGAGAAATTTGAAGTATAATTTCGCAAGCGAGTCCACATGTGCAAAAACTAGTCCCTACTAATATGGCGGCTGGACGTAATTACGCACGAACCGTGCCCCACCTCCCCCAATCAGTGCGCGACCGCGTGAAATTAGTATAAATGATCGGCCCCGCACGTTTGATTAGTGGACAGATTGGCCGTGCTGTGGTGTTGGGTTTGGTTTTGCCGGGTCAAATATATTGGGTCAACATTTATGAGTACCAACGGAAGGTATTGCTAATAATAAATTTGCCGCCAGTTGGTGAGTCAAGGGGTCCGATAAAAAAACAAAAAAAAAAAACTTTAGTCATGCGTGCGTTCGAGACGACTGTATTTCGATTTCTAGGTAAGTTAAGCTAAGTGTGAATAATTTTGTTTGTTGGGATTTTTTTTGTAGCTGCGGGTAGTCAAAAATGTCTCCAAAGTTACGTGGCAACTCATAGTTGACGAAATCATGGCGTTGAAATACTGCTCTGCTCACCCCTTGGGTATCAAAGACGTAAGAATATGCAGTATACGTAATAAGGATGTACCTCATCATCATCATCATCAGCCCATATAGTCCCACTGCTGGGCACGGGCCTCCTATACAACTCAGAGGGTTTAGGCCTTAGTCCACCACGCTGGCCTAATGCGTGTTGGCGGACTACACACCTAAGAAATTCGTAAGAACTTTTAGGTGTGCAGGTTTCATCACGATGTTTTCCTTAACCGTTAAAGCACGTGATAATTCATTGTGAATACACACATAACTTCAAAAAGGCAGAGGTGTGTGCCTGGGGTTTGAACCCGCGATCGTCGAGATTCTCGACCGCGTGCCTAAACCTCGAGGCCATCACGACGAGGATGTACCTACCTTTTCAAAAAGTTGAATATCGATAAATAATTATTTATATAGTAATGTGAAAGAAGATTCAGATCTTAAGTGTCAGCACTTAAATTATCAGATTGCACAGTTACGTCCAATTTATTGGATCAAACGTAGAGCCAAGTTTTCCGCCAAATATTTAAGCAATTGGACCAATAGTTTGAGAAATGATTCAGTATTCTAGTTTTTGTCCTCACCACTCGGCATAAAGCCAAAGTTGTTCCCATCTATCAGAATCTTACGAATGCCATTAAATTTATGGTCTGCTTTTACGTCTTTGAAGGTACCGTCTGACTATAAAACGACTAAATGTCATGCACGCTATTTATCACCAATTTGCATCTAGGATTTTCAAGTTAAATACGTGATATCTTTTTCTATTATCTTTTTTATGATACTGCATTTCAAAATACTTGATGTCTCTTTCAATTCCTTTTTATACACCATTTCAAGACTCACTGCTGCCTCGGAGAATTACATAAAGCGAAATTTATAAAAACTTATTCAGGTCCATTCATTTTTAATGAAAAAATAGTTTCTGCTGGTTTAAAAATTTGACTCCGAAAAAGATTAAGTGCGTAGAGGTTAATAAACAAATACATACATAAATAAACTCACGCCTGTATTCCCTGAAGGGGTAGGGCAGAGGTGCATTTCTGCACCCATATTTCGCCACTTGTGTACCAGTCCCACATAATAGGGGGCGAGCCTATTGCCGTTTTTCAGGCACAAATTCAGACTCCGTGCTGCTACTGAGAATTTCCTAATGGAAAAACCCAATAACACTTTGCCCGACCCGGGAATCGAACCCAGGACCTCTAGATCGCACGGCACATACTTGTACCGCGAGACCACGAGGCAGTCAACAAATAATAAGAATAATAAAATCTTTGTAGGACACAACAATAGATAATAAAACTTAAAATATTAATAATAAATAAATATAAGACTGTGTTGCCGAAAATTATATTGAGCCCTAAGTAAAGTAACTATAAATAATAAATATTAAAAAATACAATGAAAACAAAACAATTGTAATGATTGGAAAAGACTTGCTATAGACATTATTATTTTGCATATTGAGTGCGTGATTCAGTGTGTGGGTGTGTGAGCTTAATATACTTATATATTTTTTTTTTATTTTGTGTTAGTATTAGGCTACCGTGAGATCTAAGCATCGGGCGAAACATCGGTGCTAAAATATTCAACTACCGTCACCCTTACCCATACAGGCGTGAATGCATATAAATAAGTATGTGTAAGTCATACTTATTAAATTGACAGCATTTATTATTAGCTAAATAACATCTTGTGAAACCCAAGGCCGAGGGTTCGATCTCAGCACCGAAATGTTTTTGTTACATAACTTCATGCTTGCATGTCTCGAAGGGTGCAATTTTTGACCCACTTTTAAAAATTAATTAAAACTAAAAATATCAATCTAGCAATACTTTGAGACGGCTCAGAGTCACTCAACGAGCTATGGAGAGGGCTATGCTCGGGGTTTCCCTACGAGATCGAATCAGAAATGAGGAGATCCGTAGGAGAACTAAAGTAACCGACATAGCCCAGCGGATTAGCAAGTTGAAGTGGCAATGGGCCGGGCACATAGCGCGGAGAACCGATGGCCGATGGGGCCAAAAGGTTCTCGAGTGGAGGCCGCGTACCGGAAAGCGCAGCGTAGGACGTCCACCCACAAGATGGTCCGACGACCTGGTGAAGGTCGCGGGTCGTCGCTGGATGCAGGCTGCCTCCAACAGGTCACTATGGAAGTCATTGGCGGAGGCCTATGTTCAGCAGTGGACTTCTTTAGGCTGATAATGATGATGATGATGAATACTTTATTGCCAATCATACATGAAACCATAACAATTATTATATAACACCATCCGACGACTTTATGTGTATATATTCATTAAAATGAAACAATTCATAATACACGCTCATTACGCATAAATTAATGTCTGCTTGCGAAATTCCCATTTCAAAGGGGTAGTTTATTCATAAAGCGACAGAAAATCGATGAACGCTTAAATCTGGCGTAATTAGTACGTTCGTTGCGGTCTAATTCAGCTCATGTACTATGTATAAGCAATATTCCTGTATTTACGACTTGCCGTTTAATGTTGCGGAGCGTTCTCAGTGGAATGGAATGAATTAGTAAACGTTTGCTCATCGCTTGGAGAATTATAAAGAATTTTTGATGCAATTAGTATAGTATAGTATAGTAGTGCACCATCAAGCTGTGGAATGGTTTGCCGGCTCACGTGTTCCCTCCTTCCTATGATCCTGGATCCTTTAAGCGAAGCGTGAAGAAGCATTTGTGCGGGCCGGCATGATTGTGTCGACCAGCGGGTGACCAAATCGTTTCTCGCTGGTCGGTATTATTTTTTTGGACTACACTGTACTTACCATCAGGTAAAGTGGAGTCACTTTGCCGTGGCAGAATAAAAAAAAAAAGGTAGTGGAAATCAACACGAAAAACCATTTATGGATTCATCATCATCATCAGCCCATATACGTCCCACTACTGGGTACGGGCCTCCTCTACAACTGAGAGGGTTTAGGCCTTAGTCCAACGCGCTGGCCTAGTGCGGGTTGAATTTATGGATTAGCCTGCCTAAATTGCATTCAATATTATTAAACATAATATTTTAACACTAAAAACTCCATCTTCTAGAGAGTAGGCAGACGAGCATTTCTGCATCCAATTTAGTTTTTTATCGCACGGTATGGGGGACGAGCCTATTGCCGTTTTTCAGGAACCCTTCATTTTGCTACTAAGAATATCTTTTGAAAAATATTTTTGCGGACCCGGGCTTCAAAGAACTTCAAAGAATCGCATGGCGCATAATTATCTCTTGTGACCAATTAAGTACTTGAGGTATATAAAATATATACATAAACACCATATGTAGCAAAATCAATGAAAATCGACTGTGGAGTTTACATGTCAAAGTGTAACCAAAAACTTTCGCATATGATATTAGTAGGAATTTGACATAATGTTAAATTAAGGAATTCCCAAAATATATTACTACAAATTTTACAACGAGCAAAACGATATATTCACAAAACTGAATATCACGAGATTCTACGTAGCAGATTTAAGAACCGTAGCGACAGATCGTAGAGAACATGTGCTACAGTGCTACGAAGCGTAGCACATGTTTCACGTAAATGACTATGTTAACTTTAGTGAGTTCTACTTCTGTGACTCTTATCCTTAGATATTGATGTAATTAATAAATTGTATGAAATTTAAAGTTACTTATCATAATACACGAATTTTAGTAGTGCAAAATTTGTATGAAAAAACCTATGTAACTTATACAGGGTGTATTCAGACCGTGATCGGAAACTAAGGCAGGTAATAGCTAAGGTGATTACAAACCCCCTGGCGTTAAAGAAAATTCTGACAAAAAATAAAAATTTTGACGTTTTCCATACAACCATCTGTATTAAATGTACGCGGTTTGTATGGAAAACGTCAAAATTTTTATTTTTTGTCAGAATTTTCTTTAACGCCAGGGGGTTTGTAATCACCTTAGCTATTACCTGCCTTAGTTTCCGATCACGGTCTGAATACACCCTGTAGAAAAATATAAATAGCAAATCACTGTTAATCTTACAAAAATCCTTTAAAATATTTGAAAATTGCGCTCTATAATCTCTGTCTGTCTCTAATATACAAGCGTGAGGGAATGCAGATTCATCAGCCCATATACGGCCCACTGCTGGGCACGGACGTCCTCTACAATTGAGAGAATTTAAACCTTAGTCCACCACGCTGACCTAATGCGGGTTGGCGGACTACACACCTAAGAAATTCCCAAGAACTTTTAGGTGTTCAGGTTTAATCACGATATTTTCCTTCACCGCTAAAGTGACATGTGACGTGACAATTCATTGTGAATACACACATAACTCTGTTAGGCCACACGTAATTGTTGCTGTATTTCGGCCATATTTTTAGTCTCCGTATTGCGACTGAGAATTTCATATTTAAATACTCAACAACAACAGAAGAAATCGCCGACAGGTCGCCATTTGTGACACTACCTTATTTAGAGTTACTTATACCTTGTATACTTATATCTTGTTTTCTTATTATATGGTGTAAAATAATGAATAAATAAAAAAATAAACACTCTAGAATGCATGGGACACACTTGTGTACCAACAAAGCGATCGTATCGTATTTAAATTCACATAAACCGAGGCAATTAGTTCCACCAAACGACCTTGAGGTTGCCATCCATCTCGCATCAGTATCTTCACACAAAGATCCTAGAACCCTTTCATAAAACAAAAGCCACGCCGAAATTGCGCGCGAAACGCGAAAGACAATGGCAACTTGCAAAATGAGCGAGTGAAATAAACATTTTCAAATCAAATTTATGTTGTTGCGTTGGGGACAATAAATTGCAATTTGTGGCCAACCCGCCCCATCGTTTAATGAGGTCTCATTCAGTTCGTCAGTTGAAAAATTCACGCTTAAATTTTCGCTCCATTCACATAGCGGGACGCTTTCACTGCCGCAGTTTTTTGGAAAGTATTGAGGTTCGCCCAAATTGATTTTAATTATTTGGCTTAAACGCTACATATAACTGAGAAATTGAATTTTCTGTTTATAAGATTAATCAATATTTAGTTACCCTACAGATTAATTTGTCAGGCAGGTTGGCGAGCGCAAGGCCCAAGTCCACTGCTTCCTGTCACCAGTCATTTACTCGGTAGTTCTAGAAGTCTTTGGGGAGGCCAATGTCTAGCAGTGGACATTTTTCGGCTGTTGATGATATTGATGATGAGATTTACCCCGCTACTAGTCAAGAGCCTCATTATAATATAGTTGAGAGGGGTTGAAAACAATTCTAGGCTTAATGTGTTACTTAGTGAAAGACGGATGAGGTTGTGTTCAATTAACTTGATGTTGGGTTTACAAACTACGGTATAAGAAATAATACTTCTAGATGTGAATATTTGTGCTTTAAATCTTGCTCATTTTAAAAACCGTGATACGTTTATACGTGTTTACCACTAAAAAAATACTAAGTGAGTGTAAGAAATTAGTGGACGTATCTACTATTTTTTACAATTACATAGTTACTTTTTTTTACATACATTTGACTGCCTCGTGGTCTCGTGGTACTAGTATGTGCCGTGCGATCTAGAGGTCTTGGGTTCGATTCCCGGGTCGGGCAAAGTGTTGTTGGGTTTTTCCATTAGGAAATTCTCAATAGCAGCCCGGAGTCTGGAAATGTGCCCGAGAAACGGCAATAAGCTCGCCCCTTATTACGTGGGACTGATGCATACGTGGCGAAATGTGGGTGCAGTAATGCACCTCTGCTTACCCTTTCGGGGAATACAGGCGTGAGATTATGTATGTATGTATGTTTTTTTACATAATAGCTAATAACCGTCTTTTTTACCTTCTTGTATGACAATTAACAAAATCACTTCACATGAACATAAAAACGTAACAAACAAATAAACTCATTCTAGTTCAGCAGTAAAAGGTAGACATTAAATTATACGCATAAAAGGTAGTCGAATAACTATGGTAGAGGAAATGTATATCCTTCTGCATACATCGCAATTAAGCTAATGATGCGTAATATTAGCTGGATCTAGCGTTGCTACAAAACTCCTTTTTGCGGCTTGTTAGCTGAGTGGATGCCGGCTTTTTTCGCTTATTACAGTCGGGTGCAGTTGTGTGTTATGATTAGTGAGTTTTATAAATGGCTTTGAGCGGCTTGCGGTGGCTTCGCTGGGTTCGGTATGTTTTAATATTCTAATCAGAATTTTAAAATACATTATTATTATTAATACATACATACATAGATAAACTCACGCCTGCATTCCCTGATGGGGTAGGCAGAATTGCATTTCTACACCCACATTTCGCCACGTATGTATCAGTCTCAGTTTTTCGGGCTTATTTCCAGACTCCGTGCTGCTACTGAGAATTTCCTAATGGAAAAACCCAACAATACTTGCACATACTTGAACCGCGAGAACACGAGGCAGTTATTAGTATTAATATAATGGGGAATATAAATAAGTATTTAGTATACTAGCGGTTGGGGCCCACTTCGCCAATCTGTAATTTTACCAAAATAAGCCTATGTCCTTTCCCAAGATCTCGTGTATACCCATACAAAAATCATCCAAATTGGTCTACCGGTTAAAGTAAACTTTAACATTTATAATATTAGAGTGTATAAGAATAACAACAAAGGTTATAGAATAGAATAATTAAATCTATACAAATATTATAATGGAATGGAATCAGCTTGCCTCGGCGGTATTTCCAAACAGATACGACTTAGGGGCCGTCAAGAAGAGAGCCTATCCTCAAAGGCCGGCAACACGCCGAAGATTCCTCTGGTATTATGGGTGTGCATGGGCGGTGTTGACCACTTAACATCAGGTGGCTCACTTGCTCGTTTGCCTCCTTTTTCCATAAAATAATAATAATTATAAAGCTGAAGTTTGTTTGTTTGAACGCGCTTATCTCAGAAACGGCTTGTTCGAACAGAGTTTTTTTGTGTGTTCGAAATTTCATTTATTGAGGGAGGCTATAGATTATAAATCATCACGCTATAACCAATAGGAGCGGAGCAGTAATGTTTCTAAACGGGGAAAATATTCCTTTCAATGTCTAACTTGGACAGCCCCGTGGCGCAGTTGGCTAGACACCAGCTTGCGCAACGAGAGGTCGCGGGATCGATCCCCGCACCGAGACAAATGTTTGTGTGATCAACAAATATTTGTTTCGGGTCTGGGTGTTTGTGAAACCGAAGAGTCTCTCGTAGTTTCTGATACCCACGACACAAGACTCGTATCTTAATGTGGGGTCAGAACTATGTATGTATGTGACTGTTGGGTGTATTTATTTATTTATTAACTACAATGAGCAATAGTCAGTTATTTATAAAATACTTGTAAATTCTTAATCTTATTTAATAATTTTTAATCATGGTGCTCACTTTGCAGACTTAACTAAATCTATTGTATTTTTTTTTACATATACATAAACTCACGCCTGTATTCCCCGAAGGGGTAGGCAGAGGTGCATTTCTGCACCCACATTTCGCCAAGTATGTATCAGACCCACGTAATAGGGGGCGAGCCTATTGCCGTTTTTCGGGCACAGACTCCGTGCTGTTACCGAAAATTTCCTAATGGAAAAACCCAATAACACTTTGCCCGACCCGGGAATTGAACCCAGGACCGAGTGGTGATCTAGAGATCGCACGGCACATACTTGTACCGCGAGACCACGAGGCAGTCTATTTTTTTTGCACACAATAATACGAAAACAGCGCAAACTAAACACACAATTTTAAAGCATTTACCGCAGTAGTTACCAAGGTAACTGCGTTTCGTTTTGCGCCACCCGAGATTGAAAATAAATAACAAGAGATTCACTCTACACTCTGGAGCTTAAGTTATAAAGTCACGATGAGTTTCTACGAAATTGTGTCTTTTTTTATTGGGTTTTCAAATATTTTAAAGGATTTTTGTAAGATTAACAGTGATTTGCTATTTATATTTTTCTACAGGGTGTATTCAGACCGTGATCGGAAACTAAGGCAGGTAATAGCTAAGGTGATTACAAACCCCCTGGCGTTAAAGAAAATTCTGACAAAAAATAAAAATTTTGACGTTTTCCATACAAACCGCGTACATTTAATACAGATGGTTGTATGGAAAACGTCAAAATTTTTATTTTTTGTCAGAATTTTCTTTAACGCCAGGGGGTTTGTAATCACCTTAGCTATTACCTGCCTTAGTTTCCGATCACGGTCTGAATACACCCTGTAGAAAAATATAAATAGCAAATCACTGTTAATCTTACAAAAATCCTTTAAAATATTTGAAAACCCAATAAAAAAAGACACAATTTCGTAGAAACTCATCGTGACTTTATAACTTAAGCTCCAGAGTGTAGAGTGAATCTCTTGTTATTTATTTTCAATCTCGGGTGGCGCAAAACGAAACGCAGTTACCTTGGTAACTACTGCGGTAAATGCTTTAAAATTGTGTGTTTAGTTTGCGCTGTTTTCGTATTATTGTGTGCAAAAAAAATAGACTGCCTCGTGGTCTCGCGGTACAAGTATGTGCCGTGCGATCTCTAGATCACCACTCGGTCCTGGGTTCAATTCCCGGGTCGGGCAAAGTGTTATTGGGTTTTTCCATTAGGAAATTTTCGGTAACAGCACGGAGTCTGTGCCCGAAAAACGGCAATAGGCTCGCCCCCTATTACGTGGGTCTGATACATACTTGGCGAAATGTGGGTGCAGAAATGCACCTCTGCCTACCCCTTCGGGGAATACAGGCGTGAGTTTATGTATATGTAAAAAAAAATACAATAGATTTAGTTAAGTCTGCAAAGTGAGCACCATGATTAAAAATTATTAAATAAGATTAAGAATTTACAAGTATTTTATAAATAACTGACTATTGCTCATTGTAGTTAATAAATAAATAAATACACCCAACAGTCACATACATACATAGTTCTGACCCCACATTAAGATACGAGTCTTGTGTCGTGGGTATCAGAAACTACGAGAGACTCTTCGGTTTCACAAACACCCAGACCCGAAACAAATATTTGTTGATCACACAAACATTTGTCTCGGTGCGGGGATCGATCCCGCGACCTCTCGTTGCGCAAGCTGGTGTCTAGCCAACTGCGCCACGGGGCTGTCCAAGTTAGACATTGAAAGGAATATTTTCCCCGTTTAGAAACATTACTGCTCCGCTCCTATTGGTTATAGCGTGATGATTTATAATCTATAGCCTCCCTCAATAAATGAAATTTCGAACACACAAAAAAACTCTGTTCGAACAAGCCGTTTCTGAGATAAGCGCGTTCAAACAAACAAACTTCAGCTTTATAATTATTATTATTTTATGGAAAAAGGAGGCAAACGAGCAAGTGAGCCACCTGATGTTAAGTGGTCAACACCGCCCATGCACACCCATAATACCAGAGGAATCTTCGGCGTGTTGCCGGCCTTTGAGGATAGGCTCTCTTCTTGACGGCCCCTAAGTCGTATCTGTTTGGAAATACCGCCGAGGCAAGCTGATTCCATTCCATTATAATATTTGTATAGATTTAATTATTCTATTCTATAACCTTTGTTGTTATTCTTATACACTCTAATATTATAAATGTTAAAGTTTACTTTAACCGGTAGACCAATTTGGATGATTTTTGTATGGGTATACACGAGATCTTGGGAAAGGACATAGGCTTATTTTGGTAAAATTACAGATTGGCGAAGTGGGCCCCAACCGCTAGTATACTAAATACTTATTTATATTCCCCATTATATTAATACTAATAACTGCCTCGTGTTCTCGCGGTTCAAGTATGTGCAAGTATTGTTGGGTTTTTCCATTAGGAAATTCTCAGTAGCAGCACGGAGTCTGGAAATAAGCCCGAAAAACTGAGACTGATACATACGTGGCGAAATGTGGGTGTAGAAATGCAATTCTGCCTACCCCATCAGGGAATGCAGGCGTGAGTTTATCTATGTATGTATGTATTAATAATAATAATGTATTTTAAAATTCTGATTAGAATATTAAAACATACCGAACCCAGCGAAGCCACCGCAAGCCGCTCAAAGCCATTTATAAAACTCACTAATCATAACACACAACTGCACCCGACTGTAATAAGCGAAAAAAGCCGGCATCCACTCAGCTAACAAGCCGCAAAAAGGAGTTTTGTAGCAACGCTAGATCCAGCTAATATTACGCATCATTAGCTTAATTGCGATGTATGCAGAAGGATATACATTTCCTCTACCATAGTTATTCGACTACCTTTTATGCGTATAATTTAATGTCTACCTTTTACTGCTGAACTAGAATGAGTTTATTTGTTTGTTACGTTTTTATGTTCATGTGAAGTGATTTTGTTAATTGTCATACAAGAAGGTAAAAAAGACGGTTATTAGCTATTATGTAAAAAAACATACATACATACATAATCTCACGCCTGTATTCCCCGAAAGGGTAAGCAGAGGTGCATTACTGCACCCACATTTCGCCACGTATGCATCAGTCCCACGTAATAAGGGGCGAGCTTATTGCCGTTTCTCGGGCACATTTCCAGACTCCGGGCTGCTATTGAGAATTTCCTAATGGAAAAACCCAACAACACTTTGCCCGACCCGGGAATCGAACCCAAGACCTCTAGATCGCACGGCACATACTAGTACCACGAGACCACGAGGCAGTCAAATGTATGTAAAAAAAAGTAACTATGTAATTGTAAAAAATAGTAGATACGTCCACTAATTTCTTACACTCACTTAGTATTTTTTTAGTGGTAAACACGTATAAACGTATCACGGTTTTTAAAATGAGCAAGATTTAAAGCACAAATATTCACATCTAGAAGTATTATTTCTTATACCGTAGTTTGTAAACCCAACATCAAGTTAATTGAACACAACCTCATCCGTCTTTCACTAAGTAACACATTAAGCCTAGAATTGTTTTCAACCCCTCTCAACTATATTATAATGAGGCTCTTGACTAGTAGCGGGGTAAATCTCATCATCAATATCATCAACAGCCGAAAAATGTCCACTGCTAGACATTGGCCTCCCCAAAGACTTCTAGAACTACCGAGTAAATGACTGGTGACAGGAAGCAGTGGACTTGGGCCTTGCGCTCGCCAACCTGCCTGACAAATTAATCTGTAGGGTAACTAAATATTGATTAATCTTATAAACAGAAAATTCAATTTCTCAGTTATATGTAGCGTTTAAGCCAAATAATTAAAATCAATTTGGGCGAACCTCAATACTTTCCAAAAAACTGCGGCAGTGAAAGCGTCCCGCTATGTGAATGGAGCGAAAATTTAAGCGTGAATTTTTCAACTGACGAACTGAATGAGACCTCATTAAACGATGGGGCGGGTTGGCCACAAATTGCAATTTATTGTCCCCAACGCAACAACATAAATTTGATTTGAAAATGTTTATTTCACTCGCTCATTTTGCAAGTTGCCATTGTCTTTCGCGTTTCGCGCGCAATTTCGGCGTGGCTTTTGTTTTATGAAAGGGTTCTAGGATCTTTGTGTGAAGATACTGATGCGAGATGGATGGCAACCTCAAGGTCGTTTGGTGGAACTAATTGCCTCGGTTTATGTGAATTTAAATACGATACGATCGCTTTGTTGGTACACAAGTGTGTCCCATGCATTCTAGAGTGTTTATTTTTTTATTTATTCATTATTTTACACCATATAATAAGAAAACAAGATATAAGTATACAAGGTATAAGTAACTCTAAATAAGGTAGTGTCACAAATGGCGACCTGTCGGCGATTTCTTCTGTTGTTGTTGAGTATTTAAATATGAAATTCTCAGTCGCAATACGGAGACTAAAAATATGGCCGAAATACAGCAACAATTACGTGTGGCCTAACAGAGTTATGTGTGTATTCACAATGAATTGTCACGTCACATGTCACTTTAGCGGTGAAGGAAAATATCGTGATTAAACCTGAACACCTAAAAGTTCTTGGGAATTTCTTAGGTGTGTAGTCCGCCAACCCGCATTAGGTCAGCGTGGTGGACTAAGGTTTAAATTCTCTCAATTGTAGAGGACGTCCGTGCCCAGCAGTGGGCCGTATATGGGCTGATGAATCTGCATTCCCTCACGCTTGTATATTAGAGACAGACAGAGATTATAGAGCGCAATTTTCATTAATTTTCTATATCTTCTGAAATAATAATTAAATCGGTCATTTTAAAAACCTCTTAAGTCACATTTTTATCAACATGCTATTTTGCTAGAAACGGTTCCTTAAAGGTAATTATTCGTACTAAGTCAACGTGGTGGACTAAGGCCTAAACCCTCTCAATGGTAGAGGAGGCCCTTGCCTAGCAATGGGGCGTACATGAGCTGATGATTATCATACGCTGGAGTACGTATAAAATTAAAATATCTGCCTCGAAATTTGTCAAGCCTACCAATTCTAAAGGCGCGTTACATCCGAGCGGTTGGAAGTGTTTTTAATGCAACACCATTACACTCGGCATTGTTCTGCGTGTTGAATCGTAACAATAGTCATTTCCTTGAGTGTTATAATTAAAGTATATGACGCGTGACAAATTAAACATTTACGACAGCCGTAAAACTTAGTAGGGGTGTGTCGTTTCGAATCGGAATCTGAATATGCATTAAATGGAGGTTAGGTTGAGTTGCAATGACTGTGGGTATTTCATCACATACATAACCTCTTGCCTAAGGCAGAGGTGCATTTCTCCACCCAGATTTTTCCAGTAATGTATCATAAATATGTATGTATGTATGATATGTATGTATGTATCATATATCATCATCAACCCATATAGGTTTCACTGCTGGGCACGGGCCTCCCCTACTACTGAGAGGGTTTAGGCCTTAGTCCACCACGCTGCCCTAGTGCAAGCTAGCGGATTACACACACAAGAAATTCCTAAGAACTTTTAGGTGTGCAGGTTTCATTACGATGTTTTTCTTCACCGTTAAAGAAGTATGTGTCAGTCGCATGTCATAGGCCACAATTTCAGTATTTGTGCTCCTACTGAGGATTTTACATACATACATAAACTCACGCCTGTCTCCCGTTAGGGTAGGCAGAGACTATAGAGCGCCAAATGCCACGGTCCAAACACACCACTTTCGCTTCCTCCACTGACATTATCCTCTTCATGCATGCACGTCGGTTTCGAGGACTCTTTATATTGCCCTTTTTCAATAAATTACCTATCTGCTCTTTATAGGTGCACCTGGGCCGTCCTCGACCGACTTCACCGTTCACTTCCGCACAGTAAATCTCTCGTCATTCTGCAAACATTCATCCTTTCAATGTGGCCAAACCATTTTAGCATCCCCCTTTCAATTTTAGTCACTACATCGACTTTCAATCCACATTTTTCCCTTATCACACTATTCCTCACTCTATCTACCAATTTCACCCCACACATGCTTTTATGCACACTGAGGATTTTATAATGGATAAATTATTTAAGCCTTTGCCTAAACTGAGAATCAAAGTGTGTTTGATAGCAACCTCGTGATTGTCAGTATAAATATAAATTAGAATGTGGGTACATAAAAAAGGATATAATAAAATCAGTCTTAGCGCAACTCGCTTGTTTGATTGACGCGCTCCTGTCACACCTTAACATGGCGCAGCCGGTAGTACGCATTTAATTTATAATATTATAAAAAACGAACGCACGTATAAGCTGTTTTGTTATATAAAAGTGAGTGTTGGACAGTTAAATAACTATTATTAAAGTGACACTGTGATTTATCTCGAAATGGAGTCAATATTACAACCGCCACGGCCATTTAATTTTGAAAATGATATAACGAACGTTACATCTGGCAATTTATGTAACGAGTGGCAGAAATGGAAGAGTTCTTTTATGATTTATTATGAAGCTTGTGAATTATACAAAATAGAGAAGAAGGTTCAGATGAGCATGTTGCTGCACATCGTTGGAGAAAAATGCCGGGAAGTATATGAACAATTTAAAGGGGAGCATAAGACGCTAGACGACGTACTTAAAGCATTTGATGATTTTTTTATGCCTAAAAGGAACATAACGATAGAACGTCATGCGTTCTTCACAAGAGAAGAAAAATAATTTGAATCTGTAGAACAGTATGTATTTGAATTAAATAAAATAGCAAGAAAATGTGAGTTCAAGGACTTGTGCAACGACTTGGTCAGAGATAAAATGATATGCGGAATAAGAGATGGAAATTTACGAGAGCGATTATTGCGGGAAATTGAATATAACATTATCTAAAGCAGTTGACATATTATGCTCATTAGCGGAAAGGTCACGTGTTCAAGCTAATAATATAAAACTCCAGATAAAGGAGCTTAATGTTGACAACGTTGTTGCATCTGACCACCATAAAGAAAACCACGTGCATTATCTAAAAGGAGCTAGGCCACGCACTTATTCTGATAAAAAGACCCGTCAAACAAAATGGCGGATTTCTCAGCAAAAAATTTCAAGTAACATAGGAGGCATGTACCAGTGTAACCGTCCAGTTTCCATAGGAAAATCAAATAATACGTCATCATACTACAGACGTCCGGTAAAGGGTAAGGTGTGCGGAAAATGTGGAGTGAGTCATATGAAGTCTCAGTGCCCAGCATATGGTCAAAGGTGTAGCAATTGTAAAAGGTTGAATCATAACGCCCGAATGTGTCGCATATACGAAGTTCAAGGGAGTCCCAGCGATCAGGTAATCAACACTGTTAATAACAACTGTTCTAGTAATAACGAGTGGTCTGTTGCATTGTTAATTAATAAAGTATACATTCATTTTAAGTTGGATACTGGAGCCGATGTCAATATATTACCAAAATATTATTTAAATAGGCTGAAATTATTGGAACAAGATTTAGTTAAAACAACTATGAGGTTACAGGGTTATTCTGGCAGCAACATAGACGTAATAGGTAAATGTTTTTTGAAAACAACATATAAAAATAATATCCACATATTACAATTTGTGGTTGTAAATGCACGATCGGTTCCAATTTTAGACAGAAGTTCTTGTCAGCAGTTAAAATTAATAAAAAGGGTAATGATGGTAAAAGAAATAAATAAAGATAATTCATGTATTTTGAATGATTTTCCCGACTTATTTGTGGGTATTTGCGCGGCAAATAAGTATACCGCGAGATCACGAGGCAAGCAAAAAACATATTTTTTTCACACTCTATTATTTCAAAACATTTCAATGATTTTCAAGATAAATTTGTATGATATTATAATATCAAAAGAAAAAGTTACACGGTACTAATGACCAAGATTATTCACGATGCGTTATATATATCAACGACAGCGAATCTTGATACTGCGATTCAGGTTTACACCAATTTGAACAGCGCCATCTAGACGACACGACACACAACTATGCGGTTATACCACGAGACAGTCATTAATTGCAGACAGGCAATATTAATATTCATAATACTGAAATCGGATGATCACATTATAATTTGCGGCAGATAGACCTGGTTTCACGTATTGTTAAATCCGCTGTTTTCGAATTTATTGTTACTTAAATTTTCAGTATGTATTGAGGTTGATTAATCCAGATTAATTTGGTTTATTCACTGGATTGTGACTACTGCGTATTGGTTGTAATTTATTTTATGATTGCCTATAACTTAATGTCTTAACAACTACAGTAGTAGGGGTAGAGCGATCACGATTCAGCATGATTGATTTATATTATAGATCGATTGTATAAAAATAAGTTATCACCCCAAATGTCTCACACTTAATGCTAATAAAAAATTCTTATCGCATAATAAGATATATCACGATATAAGTATATACGTACGATACGTATCAAGTCTTACGTCGTAGGTATCAGAAACTACGAGAGACTTTTTGACCGAAACAATATTTGATTATATTACACAAGAATACTACCTTGTGACAATTGACTGCCTCGTGGTCTCGCGGCACAGGTATGTGCCGAGAGATTTAGAGGTCCTGGGTTCGATTCCCGGGTCGGGCAATGTGTTATTGGGTTTTTCTATTAGGAAATTCTCAGCAGCAGCACGGAGTCTGTGCTCGAAGAACGGCAATAGGTTCGCCCTCTATTACGTGGGACTGATACGTACCTGACAAAATATGGGTGCAGAAATTCACCTCTGCCTACCCCTTCGGGGAATACAGGCATGAGGTTATGTATGTATGTATGTACAAAAATAATAGTATATATATCTCGGTGCGGAGATCAAACTTGCAGCCTCTCGTTTCACAAGCTGGTGTCTTGCAAACTGCGCCACGGGGCTGTAAATTGTGGTTAAAAAAACCAAGGCTATCTATTCGCGTAGATTTATTTTAATGATGATACCATCAATGTCGGTGTCAGCAGAAAGTATTGAAAATTAAGCAATTTTATGCGTCATTACTGGCTTATAACTTCCAGATATACATGTCTATTTACCTTGCTTTCTCCTTGCTATGTTTTAACAGCTCATATATCCTCAGTTGTGTAATTTTCTGGATGGTATTTTTTTAACATCTTTATTAGTAGATTACCGGGTTGTATACAAAAAAATTCAATCGAAACAATGACAAAGTTGTCGGGCGTGACGTCAAAATTCCTGCGACAGACCCTTTATATTTTTTATTGCTCTACCGAAGCGGCCGTCCCTAACGTTAAAATTCAAATTATTTCACTTCAAATTAAAGGTATTGTTGATTGCGCTACGTGTAACATTCTGTATTTGAGTTTTATTCGCGTTGTTCGAATATTTCCACGATGTTTTACAGTTTATGACCCTTTTGTTGATTTGAAAAGGTTTTATGGACAATTTTATTTTAACATTTACCGTCAATGATGAGGAATGATGAGGCATTGTAAAATTGATAGGAAATAATATAATATAATACAGTAATTATTCGAATTAAGATCTCGATAAAATAAACACGTGCGCACGTGACGTTTTTTAACTGGCACTAAACAAAAACATTAGCAAGCAAGACAGACTAAGTTAGCCTTAACTCTGGAGAAGAGGATCAAATTGCATTACTTGTAGCATGCAAAACCAAACAAACTCGCTTATTCTGACCTGCCTCTCGATTAAACAAAGAACTCAGTTTGTTTTACTAATGAGAAACAAATAAATAAATACACCCAACAGTCACATATTACATACGTAGTTCTGACTCCAAACTAAGATACAAGTCTTGTGTCTTGGGCATCAGAAACTACGAAAGACCTTTAGGTCTCACAAACACTCAAACCCGAAATAAATAAGTGTGGATCACACAAACTTTTGTCTCGGTGCGGGAATCGAACCCTTAGCCTCTCGTTATGTAAGCTGGTGTCTAGCCAATTGCACCACAGAGCGCATGCAATGGTAGAAAAATATGCAAGTTATCCTATGCTGTAAGGACCAAAGGAATAATAAAAGGAATTTAATTTTCCATTAATATGTGAACTTATTATTGTTTCAGTTGCTGCCGTCACAATCAACGTTTTCCATAAACATGAAGAGCATCGTCATATATTTAATCAATATGGAAGGTAAGTTCTTTATATGACATTCATCTTATTCAGTTTTCAAAATTAGGGACATATTTTTTCCTAAGTTTCCAAAAATCATGAATGATATTGCCTACGATAAGACCACTATTTGGACTTTAATTTATATTTCTTCTATTACTATAGTACTAAAAGTGCCTAGCAGTTTCACCCACTTCAAATTATAATTTTCATGATATGTTTTAATCAAGTGTAACATCTACCTTCACACCGAGTTTCATCAAAATTGGTACAGCTGTTTTACCAGGAAGGAATAACAAATATACAAATATACTTAAAATAGTGATAACCTCGAGCTTTAGACGCGGTCGAGAACCCTGCGGTCGCGGGTTCAAACCCCAGGGCACACACCTCTGACTTTTCTAAGTTATGTGTGTATTCACAACGAATTATCACTTCCTGTAACGGCAAAGGAAAACATTGTGAGGAAACCTGCTATAATCTTATGAATATTTAGGTGTGTAGACCACAACCCGCACTAGACCAGCGTAGTGGATTAAGGCCTAAACCCTCTCAGTTGTAGAGGAGGCCCGTGCTTAGCAGTGGGACGTACACGGGCTGATGATGATGATGAAATACTCACACACAAACTTTAATTTTTATAATATCAGTGTGATTTCTTGTATTTATTTATTTATTTATTTATGCTTTATATACATAATAACGTATAAAGGCGGACTTAAAGCCTAAGGCATTGTTGCTTTTATAATAAAGCTAAAAAACAACCTTTTTAAGATTGTTAATTAGAGGAGAAAGGAATGCACTAACAACCAGGTAAAATGACTTAGCCTCGTTTCGAACCAAACCGAACAAGCTCTCAACGAAATGCGTTCCCGAACTAAAGTTTGAAGTTGATTTATCCCAGTTTTCACTATTGCAATACCAATTTTCCGGCTATGCCGTGTTTTCCCGAAAGCCCTAAAGGAAAGCGGCTTTAAAAATTGTGGATGTAGTAACATCTGCCTTTGCTTTAACATGTGGAAATTTCAATATATCAAGAGAGAAATTGATATGAGTAGTGATGGCCTCGAGGTTTAAGCACGCGGTCGAGAATCTCGGCGGTCGCGGGTTCAAACCACAGGCACACACCTTTGACTTTTCGAAGTAATGTGTGTATTTATTATGAATTATCATTTACATAAACGGTGAAGGAAAACATCTTGAGGAAACCTACACACTTAAAATTTCTTAGGAATTTCTTAGGTGTGTAGTCCGCCAACCCGCACTAGTCCAGCGTGGTGGACTAAGGCCTAAACCCTCTCAGTTGTAGAGGAGGCCCGTA
This sequence comes from Hemaris fuciformis, assembly GCA_907164795.1. NCBI lineage: Eukaryota > Metazoa > Arthropoda > Insecta > Lepidoptera > Sphingidae > Hemaris > Hemaris fuciformis. The sequence continues at coordinate 8,697,284 of OU015454.1, forward strand.
TCCAGCAGTGGGCCGTATATGGGCTGATGAATCTGCATTCCCTTACGCTTGTATATTAGAAGTAGACAGAGATTATAGAGCGCAATTTTCATTAATTTTTTAACCTCCTGAGTACTTATGTCCTTAATTTAGAACATCTAACAAAAAAAAATCTGTGACAGATAATAAGAGATCAATCCAATCAATCCATTGTTTTTCTCCATGAAACAAAACATACCTATATAAGGGTTTAAAAAAAAATACTCCTCAATTGTGTATCATATCTAGAAGTACTTAGCAAAAGAAAATCTTCTGAAATAATATTTAAATCGGTCATTTTAAAAACCTCTTAAGTCACTTTTTTATCAACATGCTTTTTTTACATACATACATAAACTCACGCCTGTATTCCCCGAAGGGGTAGGCAGAGGTGCATTTCTGCACCCACATTTCGCCAGGTATGTATCAGTCCCACGTAATAGGGGGCGAGCCTATTGCCGTTTTTCGGGCACATTTCCAGACTCCGTGCTGTTACTGAGAATTTCCTAATGGAAAAACCCAATAAGACTTTGCTCGACCCGGGAATCGACCCCAAGACCTCTAGATCGCACGGCACATACTTCTACCGCGAGAGCACGAGGCAGCAGCTTTTTTTTCTGGAAAGGAACCATTTCCATTAAAGGGAATTATTCGTATATTAAGTAAAATTCCTGAAAAATTCTAATCGAGCTACTTATGATGATTTTAAATGACCGATTCAATTCGTTTATGATATTTTTTATAGGAACCTAAAATTTTTCAGAGATTAAAATGTTATTTTATATTAATCTTAGATGGTCTTAGGTTCGACCCCTGAGTTTGACAAATTGCTATTGGTGTATTTTTTTAAATTGTCACTTAATTACAATAAAATTACAGTCAGTCACGATATTTTTTTTATGAAGTTCGTCATCAGCCCAAATACGTCTCACTGCTGAGCACGGGCCTCCTCTACAACTGAGAGGGTTTAGGCCTTAGTCCACCACGCTGGCCTAGTGCGGGTTGGCGGACTACACACCTAAGAAATTCCTAAGAACTTTTTAGGTGTGCAGGTTTCATCACGATGTTTTCCTTCACCGTTAAAGCAAGTGTTAATTCATTGTGAATACACACATAACTTCGAAAAGTCAGAGGTGTGTGCCTGGGGTTTGAACCTGCGACCGTCGAAATTCTCGACCGCGCGCCTAAACCTCGAGGCCATCACTGCTTATTACGTTATTATACTGATGTAATTTTATTATTACAACGCATATTCTTTCTCGCATGATAAATTATCCCAGAGGAGCCGATCATTTTTCCGGTATAACAACTATTATCAGTTAGTCTGTAAGAAGTAACTTGTTGAATTCAGGAAGATTTTGCACATAAGATATGAAGCTATTGTTCTCCGAATAAATGTTATACAGGTTGTATTCAGACCGTGATCGGAAACTAAGGCAGGTAATAGCTATGGTTGTTAGGAGAACTTCAATTATTTTATTTTTGTCGAGATTTTCTTTAACGCCAATGGGTTTGTAATCACGCTAGCTATTACCCGCCTTAGTTTCCGATCACGGTTTGAATACACCCTGCATATGTATTGCTTCGTTGGCCCTACAGCTTAAGCATGCGAGGTACGATATGCGATCGTTAAGTTCAATATTCGATTCTCGTGACGGCAAAACATAAGTAGAGATTTTGGAAATTTGAATTGACAACATGAAGTCACAAAAATACGGTGATGGGCTCGACCTCGCTGCTTTAAAAATGCAGGCGTTTATGTATGTATGTATGTATGTTTGTGTGTATGTATAAGTTAGTAATTTCCACATTATATGTCCTAAATGTTAATGCCTTATTACAGCCATATTTTGAATGACAAAAGAGAGCTTTTCGTGGCGCAGTTGGCTAGATACCAGCTTGCGAAACGAGAGGCCGCGGGTTCGATCCCCGCATCGAGACAAATGTTTGTGTGATCCACAAACATTTGTTTCGGGTCTGGGTGTTTGTGAGACCGAAAAGTCTCTCGTAGTTTCTGATACCCACGACACAGGACTTGTATCCTAGTGTGGGGTCAGAACTATGTATGTGACTGTTGGGTGTATTTATTTATTTATTTTGCTGCACAAAAAATAACACATATTAATCTCTAGGTTGGTAGCACAGGTTTTAAACATGAATAGATCTCCACCGAGATTACAGCGCACACTTTAGAGTGTCGACGCCGCACATCCAGATGGTAATCGCTTTAATAACGCTCGGACAGTTAAATAAAAAAGCGCTTATCAGCTGTTTCAGGGATGGTTCCCGTTTTATTGGCTTTTAAAGTTTTACGTCGCCAAGTGTACCTGGTTAGGTTGAGGGCGCTGTGGGATAAGGAAAATAGTGTAAAACCTTTATGCTGACGATAAAAGAGTATTGCTTGGTTTAAATATGGAAGGTTTTGTTTTTTATTTGGCACGAAAAATATGGCAAAGAAAGTGGAAAAATGTAATATTAGACTTGGTGAAATTGGACTGCCTGATAGGCCCTACAGTATAAGTATGAGATTTACATAATTAACGTAATACAAATACGGTGTCAAAAATGGTACTTTTTTATACAGGGTGTAAAGTGACCGTGATCGAAAACTAAGACATGTCATTTATATAGATATGTCAAAAGTTAAATAAAAATTTAATACTTAAAGATTATTCAGATTTTTTAAGGAAAACTGGGCTTTTGGGATTCTATGGAAGTACCGCCACTGCTTTCATACCTGCCTGCCGAGATTCTTTTTAAGCTACGTTTGCGGGACTTTATGAATCATATTTTTTATCTAAGTTGTGCTTTTTTATATTTAGCAAAAGGTCGAACCCACTAATGACATGACATTAGTCGCAGACAATTCCAATCACCAAACCATCTGTAAGAAAGAGCGATTCAATTTTATTCGCCGACTGTCTAGGGTCAATCTAGGGTCGAGCTTTGAATTAAACCCCAGGCGTAGATTGATAAGTTCTCACGTTATGTGTCAAGACATCTAATGAGCTCTGATTATTCCCCGGATAGATATAGGTATGCGTGACTGTGTTTGTGTGGTTAATTGCTAATGATTTATCAAACATTTTCAATATTAGAGGTTTTCTGCACTGACGTTTCGTCAGCTATGTTTTAAGTTCTAGTGATAGAAGGCTGAATTTTTGCTCGGCCTACCCCTTCGGGAAATGTAGGCTAATTGCTGAGTTTAAGAATGTAGGTACTAATTAAATAACCCAATAACACATTGTCCGATCAAGGAATCTAACCTGCCGTGCGATCTAGAGGTTCCGGGTTCGATTCCCGGGTCGGGTAAAGTGTTATTAGATTTTTAAGGCGAGGAAATTCCAAGGAAAACATTACCTAACATAAACATAACCAACATTAGCCTTAAAACGTTAAAAAAACTTCCAGGTTTAATATCTTAGCGGCTCATTGTGCCACAAGCTTTTTAGTTTTACGACGGCATCCGACAAAGTATGAACAGTAAACCGTTGAAATGGAAGCGTCGCATTAAAGCGCTGTAAAGCGCTGCGAGTTTGTTTACGTGTCGCCGATAACTGAGATTAGATGGCGTTCCATAGTGTTTCGATTTTATATATTTACATTGTACATAGATACTTATTCTGTATTTGCTCTTGATGGTCATCATCATCATCAGCCCATATACGTCCCACTGCTGGGCACGGGCCTCCTCTACAGCTGAGAGGGTTTAGGCCTTAGTCCACCACGCTAGTGTACTGCGGGTTGGCGGACAACACACCTAAGACATTTCTAAGATCTTTTAGGCGTGCAGGTTTGCCAAAGATGGTTTTCATCACCGTTAAAGTATATGATAATTCATTATAAATTTACACATAACGTTGAAGATTCATAGGAGTGTGCCTGGGGTTTGAACCCGCGACTGTCGAAATTCTCGACCGCGCCTAAATCTCCAGGCCATCACTACTTGTCATCTTGTTTTTAAACGAAATAATCATACAAATGTCATCATCATATAGCCCTATTCCCAATTGTATTTGAGTCGGCGCAGTATGTTTTATCCTTCCAAACATCCCTATCAGCCGTCATGTCTTCATTCGCCCCTTTTTCTTTCTCCTCCGAGACGCAGTTGTTTAGACATAAGCTTGCGAAACTAGAGGCTGAGATGCTTGTGAGACCAAAAAGTCTCTCTCGGGTCCTCAAAATCCATAATTCTTACAGTAGGGTCGAAATTGTTTAATAATAAATACACCCAACAGTCACATACATAGGTCTGACCCCACACTAGAATACAAGTCCTGTGTCGTGGGTATCAGAGACTACAAGAGACTTTTTTGGTCTCACAAACACCCAGACCCGAAACAAATATTTGTGGATCACACAAACATTTGTCTCGGTGCGGGGATCGAACCCGCGGCCTCTCGTTTCGCAAGCTGGTGTCTAGCCAACTGCGCCACGGGGCTGTTTGGATAATCATAAGGTATATTTAGCCCAGTTAGTCCAATGGTATCCCTGTTATCATCCTGTGATCAGCCATCATGTCTTCATTCACCCCTTTTTCTTTCATATCTTCCCTCATGCACTCCATACATCTCTTCTTTGGCCTTCCTCTGCTTGTCCATAACTTTCATACTCATTACCTTTTACTTATACGCTTCGTCTCTTCTCATAACATGTCCATACCACGACAGACGGTTTCCTTTCAGCTTATCTATCACAGGAGCCACTTTCAAACTTCATAATAAAATAATCATAGTAATATAAAGTCGAAAAATTGTGAGTGCGTAAGTGTGGTAATGTGTTAGTTCCTTATTCACGCTTAATCAACAGTTGGACCAATTCGTTGAAATTCTTAATGGAGGGAACTAACAACCTATCAACACGTATTTTAATACATTTCACCCTAGAAAATCTAACGTGAAGCTTCTCAGACAGTTATTAATAACAGACCTTATATTCGTCAACACTCTTCACACAACGTCGTGTTCTTGCGGCACAAGCATGTGCCGTGCGATCTAGTGGTCCTGGGTTCGATTCCCGGGTCGGGCAAAGTGTTATTGGGTTTTTCCACTAGGAAATTCTCAGTAGCAGCACGAAGTCTGGAAATGTGCCCGAAAACGGCAATAGCCTCACCCTCTATTACGTGAGACTGATACATACCTGGCGAAATATGGGTGCAGAAATACACTTCTGCCTACCCCTTCGGGGAATACAGGCGTGAGGTTATGTATGTATCAGTGGCGGTACTTCCATAGAAGCCCAAAAGCCCAGTTTGCCTTTCAAAGTTCAGAATAATAATCTTTAAGCTTTAAATCTGTATTTAACAAAAGAAATTTGATAAATAAAGACCCCTGAATAACCTATTATAAACTAGACGTTACACAATTAACGTGTAACGCTTTTGAGCTTGTATGGAAGTACCGCCATGTATGTGTCTTCACAAAACACCTGAAATTTAAATCCATATTCTACAACAGTTACGTATTCCCTAATTAAACAATATCTGTTTACAGGAACATTGCCGGGACACCGGTTCATTCCCCGGACACCTCTGTGCGGGAGAGCGGCCGCGGTGAGTTATATACAACACAACATCCCCAGGGAACATGAATACATTCCCTGGACAGAGCAGTATTTGGTTTGGAACGCTGCAAATTAGAACGGTTTAGTCAATTTATTAGTGTGATAAATACTAAATTAAACAGGGTGAAAAAAGTGATCAAAAGCAAAGACAGATAATAGTTACAGTCGTTAAAAACACATTGACGCTAAAAAAAACAAAAAAAATACGTTTTATAATAAATAATAAACTAAAATACTTATCGTGGTTAGGAAAACGTAAAATTTTCAACAAAAAAAATATCTTTTTTTTTAGCGTCAATGTGTTTGTAATCACCATAACCTGTCTTAGTTTTCGGTCACAGTCTATTTACACCCTGAAGAATAGATTACGCACACCTTTTCTCATATTTTGATGATATTAGGCTATGAAGTTTCGTAATTAAAAAAGGAGTCTGTCAACCTCATTTACTTAACATTATATAAGCCCGCGAGAATCTCGACGTTCGCCTTTTCAAACCCCAGGCACACACCTTTGACTTTTAGAAATTATGTGTGTATTCGCAAATAATTATCACGTACTTCAACGGTGAAGGAAAACATCGTGATGAAACCTGCACACCTAAAAGTTCTTAGGAATTTCTTAGGTGCGTCAACCCGCACTAGACCAGCGTGGCCGACTAAAGCCTTAACCCTCTCAGTTATTGAGGAGGCCCGTGCCCAACAGGGGGAGGTTTATGGTCTGATGGTTAATGATGATTTAGTCCAAATATTTCCAACTGCTGAGTCCAGGCCTAACAGTAAATAAAGTAGGGGACAATTGGGATTTAAGCCGTTACCCACTACGTTGACATAGTGTAAAGTGGACTACACCTAAGAAATATCTAGTCAAGAACTTATTTGATTTGCCGAATTTTGTGAGGCAATACTATCAACACAGAATAGTTGAATAAGACTAGAAAGGAAATGTCAGCATGCCGAGCGTACCGAACCTACGATTAGACTATCATATTATATGATTGAAAAAGCCACTGTTTAGTAAATCGGGTTGCGTGTAGTATCAATACTTTTATAAATGCGTGACAACCAATAGCAGCCCTTCATATTTGTTTGCAATTTTTATCATTGGTCGTGTGATCGTAGAACAATGAATAGGTGACAGACAAGCGGCGACACTCCTGCCCATACAAAATACTGTCTATTTCCCTTGTAATCTTATTCAGCTGTTTTATGACTATCAAAATTTTGTCCCGTAAAAAGTATGTTCACATTTTCTACTATCATATTTCGTGAAAGAGAACAAGCTGACCTCATTCTAACAAATGTACAAAAAATGTTGCAAGCTCTCACTGAATGTACAGCGATAAGATTAAAATGGAAGGCGTGTTAATGTAAATAAGTCCACTTGTTCGCCGCTGGTAAAGTTTCCGCGAGTATCGCTCTTGTTTTGTGGTACTTGATAGGTACTTACATTACAGTACGGGCCGAAATAAGTGTAATTAAAAATCTTTACTAATATTTGCCAATCTGAGTAAGTTTGTTTGTTACGCTTTCATGTCCAAGCCATTGGACCAATTTAAATAATTTTCAGTATGGAAAAAATCAAGAAGTAACGCAAAATATTTTTGAAAAATAAATTAAGTCCTGGCCTAAACGGGGAAAAACTATTAGTATATTATAAACGAAACAAAAGGTTTTCTGTCCTCCTCTTCTCGTAGCACAAGTATTTAGTAATTTAGAAATCCCGGGCTCAATTTCTGACTGGGGCAATGTGTTGTTTGGCTTATCCATAGGAAATTATTAGTAGTCTATAAATATGCACGAAAACGAAATTGGGCTGGAAATTGGGAAATTGGCGAAAAAGAAGTAATAATACCCGAAACATCAGTATAAGGCCATACTTTTGACAGCCCCGTGGCGCAGTCGGCTGGACACCAGCATGCGAAGCGAGATGCCGCGGGGTCGATCCCCGCACCGAGACAAATGTTTGTGTGATCCACAAATATTTGTTTCGGGTTTGGGTGTTTGTGAGACCGAAAAGTGTCTCCTAGTTTCTGATAGCCAAGACACAAGACTCGTATTTTATGTATGTGACTGTTGGGTGCATTTATTTATACTTCATCCAAGATACCCTAGCCTACCTTTTCAGAGAAACAGACAGGTATTTATATGACATATATAATTATGTTAATCATATAAATATTTCCTTTATTCTTTGTTCCCATCAGAAAATCTGATGACAGCTTGACACATGTCGAAAATGTAGTTGACCGTAATATCAAACGTATTTTATGTTTATCCCAGTTTATTCCTACGGGACACGGGAGGTGCGGTCACGTTCTACCCAAATGGGCATAAACCCTTAATGATAATTTGATCGGACTTTCTGAAGTAGGTACTAAAACAGCGGAGACTTGTATAGTTATCTTAGTAATTTTATAAGTTTTCTCACGTGGTCAATATTAAACTTAGGTACATATAGAGGTAAAATCTAATTATTCATGAGCACCTTTTTGTATTTAGATACTACTTATAATACTCTTTGTGTTTGCTTAAATATTAATCAAGTTAAAAATGAACGTATTTAACAAAAATTAAAAAAAGCTGCCACAACATATTTTTAGAATTAATTGTTCACGTACACACTAAAAATAAGATATATGTTTAATATTTATACTAAACCAACTTTGCGCACATTATATAAGCCCATATACGTCCCACTGCTGGGCACGGGCCTCCTCTGCAACTGAGAGGCTTTAGGCCTTAGTACCCCACGCTGGCCTAGTGCGGGTTGGCGGACTACACTCCCAAGAAATTCCTAAGAATTTTTAGGTGTGGCGGTTTTATCACGATCTTTTCCTTCACCGTTAAAGTACGTGATAATTCATTGCGAAAACACACATAACTTAGAAAAGGTAGAGGTGTGTGCCTGGGGTTTGAACCCGTGACCTTTGACATTCTAGACCGCATGCCTTAACCTTGAGGCCATCACGACTTGCGCACATTAGTTAACCAAATCCAAAAAATATTAAAAACCTTTATAATTAAAGGATTTTAATTTTAACTGCAACTTGTCTGTGACGTCGATGGCATTGATTTTTGTACTACTACAATAAAAAAAAATACAACATAGAAAGTTCCAGGGCCCCATCTGTCTTTGTACTACTAAATTGAATTCTCAACACTCCGTACATTCTTAAGCTCACCAATAGCATGTCATGCAGCAAATTTTTTTATTCAAACTTTCTCACAATCGTGTGATTTGAAAGTCGGGTGGGGCGAATTTACTCACAGTCTATCGCCGTCCACTGCTGAACGAAGGCCTCCCCAAGTAGGCGCCAACCGTCCCGGTCTTGAGCAGCCCTTATCCATCCGCTAACCGCCACCTTTTTCAAGTCATCGGACCATCGTGCTACAGGACGTCCTACACTACGTCTACCTAAGCGCGGTCTCCACTCCAACACTTGTCTGCTCCAACGGCCGTCCGTCCGTCGGTAGACATGGCCGGCCCACTTCCACTTTAGCGTGCTAATCCTGCGGGCAATGTCAATAACTGTTAATGCTTTTAGAGTTGCAACTCCTTGATTTGATAGTAAGTTTTGATTATTATTATTGCTTGTATTTCATGATAAATTGTAGATATTATGGAGCAAAATAGATATAGCAGTTTAAGCCTTATGGAGACGTTTACGTATAAAATTTAAAATGTACACATCCTAATGTAAGAAGTTATATAAATGACTGATGATATGAATTTTCCGTGGCATAAATGTGCGGTGAGATGGTCTTAAGTTTGATCCCCGAGTTTGACAAATTGCTATTGGTATAGTTATTAGAATTGTCACTTAATTACAATAAAATTACAGCGAGTACGATATTTTTTTAAATAGTATTTGAAGTCAAATATTTCTTTACATCAACTACTAATCTCAGGAGTGATTCCATTTCACAACACTTGTGCTTACATAACTTACAATTTCTTTATATTTTTCGTCGTCAACAATGTAATAGCGGAATCGAATGATCCTAAATAAACATGGTTCTTGGTAGATGAAATAAAATTTCAAATCGTAACTTGGTTGCAAATACCCGACGTAAATATTTATTATAAAAAATATACATTTTTATTTCGTTTCATTTCGTAGAATTTGTCAGTATTGGGAATAAATTAACCCTTTTTGGGTCTACGTTCAGCAATATCCATTGATTTTTTAAATCCCGTGATCTTACCTCTGACCGGAAAGATCGCTGCGATCATCCGTCGGCAAATAAAATATATTAGGTTGGCAACCGGGAAATATTTTTTTTTTAGGTGAAATTCATTTTTGGTATTCAGAAAATCGAGTCTTATTTGAAAAATATACGAAATAATTTTCTTGCCCGTCTATTAATAAAAGTTCTATTAAATTTAGCCGACACTGTACCAAACTTTGTTCGTGTCCTGTCGCATAATGCAGAGAAGATTGTCCGGAAATTCATTTAGGAAAAGTGGCGAGTTCGGCACGAAACTCATCGGCTTTTTTTAACTAATTGATCGATACAGTTCATTCATTTAGAAGTAAGTTTTGATTGATTCTGATATAATAGGTTAAGCTGTGGTCATATACATACAAATAAATAAAATTGGAGTGTCTGTTTGTAATATTGAAATAACCGCTTTTTAATAAATGCATATGGATGTATACACGGTACATATGTACCGTGGTATGTATTTGGTATATACCAAAATAACGTTTTTTTCTTTAAATTTTTTCTGTCTGTTTCTTCCGACTAATCTCTGAAACGGGTGGACCAATTTTAACAGGACTTTCACTGGCAGATAGCTGATGTAATAAGGAACAACTTAGGAAATATATATATATATATATATATATATATATATACAATATATTAAAGAATCGGCTGTTGGTCGGAACGATATTAGCCGGGTTAGCTAGTAACTAATATTACTAATGGGAAAGTGAGTTTCTAGGTTACGTTCGCCGGCTTGATTGAACTAATCTTGCTTAAGAAACATATGGATAACTAAATGTATAGTAACGCGAGTAATGCCGTAGTCAAAACATAATAAATAAAAAAGAATTATGCGTGTATTAAGATGTCATGAAATTATGTATTTTGAAACGGCAGTACAAAATCATATAGCATATTCGGGCAGTATAATACAGCGTCATGCCGATTGTCGTCACGGCGTACATTTTTTCAAACAAATTAGTTTTTTATGTTTTATTTTTATGTACTACAACCGAGGCAAAATTCCACTCAAATATACTAGCAACATCAAAACCGTCAATATAAACAAAATGGCGTCGATCATGGCGGCCATATTGAATCTTTCACCGTAGAGCAAGTCGCAGGACTGGGGCTTAAGCGAATAATGCTCTATCTATCGAAATGGCATTATTGTTAAGCCCGGGCTTAGCAATCGGACACAGCTCACGAGCTTATAGGTAATGGGTTCTGGCATTGAATTAAAGGATAGTTAGTTTTGTTTTTAAGCACTAAAGAATTGAAACTAAGATGTGGGTGAAATGACTTTAGAGTCTCTTGTTTGTGGCTTTATACATACATACATAAACTCACATCCGTATTCCCCGGAGGGGTAGGCAGAGGTGCATTTCTGCACCCACATTTCGCCAAGTATGTATCGGTCCCACGTAATAGGGGGCGAGCCTATTGCCGTTTTTCGGGCACATTTCCAGACTCCGTGCTGTTACCGAGAATTTCCTAATGGAAAAACCCAATAACACTTTGCCCGACCCGGGAATGGAACGCAGGACCTCTAGATCGCACGGCACATACTGGTACAGCGAGACCACGAGGCACTGTTGTGGCTTTATAGCTCTTGGAAAATAAGAAAAAGAAAATATTTAAGTTTAACCCAATATTGGGTATAATTAGCAAGTAAAAATACCTTAGGAATTTCAGATAATTCTGAGTCTTAATTAAGATACCAGTTTTGTGTAGTATCAGAAACTACGATACATTTTGCAAATTGATCTATTCAGAGCTGTAATAAGTATCTGTTAATTACACAAGTATTAGTTATGAGTCCATCAAAATGTTTTTTTTTATTTCAATTTAATTGTAGAGCCAAATAACGGTATTCTCCTCCAAAGGGCATATTAAAAAAACAAAAAAAACATATTCCATCAGCCGTTTGTAGGCAGCCTTTATACAAATACACGTACTGAAGAAATCCGTGCAAAAAGATAACGAGAGATCATTAATTTGAACCGCGAAAATAAAACGAGTACAAAATCTCACTCGTGCAAGTAATCTGAATTCCAATAAGAAACTACGTCAATTTGTATCTTTGAAGCGAGCACATAAGAAAAAACCGCATCCACAAGGAAAAAAGTTTGACCATCAGCAAAAAAAAAAAAAACTTTGAAACAGGATTCCGAAACTGAAAAAAAAATACCGTGCGCTATTAAAGAAGCGAACCATTCAAGCGTTATAAACTTTTTCAAATCTCGCCTCGGGTGCGTTGGCACGTTGAAAAATCGACCCTCCCTGTTAGTGCTGAAAGTCGAAATTCGACTTTGTTACTGGCGCATAAAGTTGAATGGACTTTGTGTACTAGAGCATAAAGTTGGAATTGGCGGTGTGCGTTTAATAAAGTTCGATATGGATTAGTGGTTTGAAAACTTTGCACGGGCACCGCACAGTTGGGAAGTTTGTAGTGCAGTGCCTGGAGTTAGTTTGTTGGAGAACACTCTTACACTAGAACCGGTGGAAATTGCTCGATCTACGTTTTAAATAGTTGCCCAAGTGTTTTTTCTGAGATACTTATTTCGTTTGTTGAATTGTTTTGTGCGGAGGAAGTTTGAACAACTGGCTTGTAAATAGAGCATACCTACGAGCTTCTGCCTTCAACTTTTTCTGCGTGGAATTAATTTATTCCCGCTTGTATCTGTTGACCATTTAGGGCGCTTCTCGCCCTGAGATGCCGCAAAACCGCCCTAAATGCGCGAGATGGTCACCGAGAGGTTTTAGTCGGTATGCTGGCGTAGGATTTTGGTTAGGGACCCAACTCAGCTAAAGCGGACAATTGTTCCGCGCGCCGAGTTGGAAGGCCAGAGACCCCGACATACCCCTTTAGGCCTCCCCCGAGGTACCGAACAGGGGAGCTTAAAGAGCTTTCCTCTCGTATAAAAAAAAAAAAAAAAAAAGAGTTAGGTAGAGATTTACATCTAAACATCCTTTCGGAAAAATATTTTATGTTCCATGTGATCGAAGCGGGGCTATTGTAATTTTAAGGGAACATTTCCAGACTGCTATTGTAAAATCCTATAACACATTGCCCGACCCGGGAATCAAACACAGGACTATTCGACGTCATGCCACAGTCATTCTCGCAAGACGGCGAAGTATTCACAATTGCATCCATCGTGAAATGTAAAAGGGTTGACATTACATTTAACACCACATTATATATTTAATCTTCTGGATTAACAAGCCTATAACCGATCCATAGTGTCCAGTCTATCCCTTTAATAAAATCAATTGCAATTATTTCAGCGCTCTAGCTCCAAGAATGATCTGAAGCAGTGGCGGTACTTCAGAGAAGCCTAAGAGCCCAATTTGCTTTACAAACACTGACCCCACAATAAACAATTATAAACTAGACATTATACAATTAACGAGTAACGCTATTGAGCTTCTATGGAAGTACCGCCACTGTTATAACCTATCCTTCATCATCATCGTCATTAGCTCATATAATAATGCTGGGCACGGGCCTCCTCTAAAACTGAGAGGGTAATAGGCGTTAGTCCACCACGCTGGCCTAGTGCGGGTTGGCGGACTACACACCTAAGAAATTCCTAACAACTTTTAGGTGTGCATGTTTCATTACGACGTTTTCCTTCACCGTTAAAGTACGTCATAATTCTTTGTGAATACACACATAACTTCGAATAGACAGGGGTGTGTGCCTGGGGTTTGAACCCGCGACCGTCGAGCTTCTCGACCGCGTGCCTAAACCTCGAGGCCATCACGACTTACCTATCCTTAGGGTCACTATAATAAAATCAATTACAATTATTTAAGCGCTCTAGCCTCAAGAATGATAATATAATAGAACAGTTATTTTACATGAACTTTTTTTTTATAGTTTGAATGGAATAGGCGTTTGTCTTCCATCTCACCTGATGGAAAGTGTAGATGAAGACGAGGGTGGTACACGCCCATCCAAAAGAAACCTGTTCACTGTACTCTTAAAGGCTCCAGAATTCAACTTATCAGGAAAAATAGACCCAGGCAGGTCGTTCCAAATCCTGAATATATGTTGAATATATGCGTTTTTCTCGCTATTTGCTTTGGCTATTGAGTTTGGAATTGGCACACTTTTACGAGAGGTTTGCACATACTCCGTAAAATAATTCTATTTTATACTTTCACATTTCTCACACCACTTAGGTTATGAAAGCTTAAGCTATTTTTCTTGGTGACAGTAAAAGAGACGAAACGAAGTACGGTCCCGTCAAAATAAATATAACTAGAGGCTTCTATCACTCGTAAGTCGACATAACTATGGCGGCCTTCTGAGATGCTTGTACGCACTACGCTTTATTTCTAAGAACCATCCTTTGATCTCTCAGTTGCACATTAAAATTCTTCGTGCATTAAAATAATTTCAGGAATCACTTTCCTTGCAACAAGGCTGCCTATTGTGAAACCATAAAGGTATATTTTTGTAGTAGTTTCAAAGATGCGCAATAAACCTAAAAGCTACGTAATTTTTATAAAATTCTAAACAATTTTCTCCAAATATAACATGGTATTTTCAAAATCAAATAAATTTTAGTTTCAATATATTTTCACTGAAATGAAGTATATAAAACTCGTGAAACAGAATTGAAATAAGTAAAATAAGCTTACGGTGAAGTCGCGCTGGCGTCCGATAAATTTGAAATAGGAAAGCTTGACTGGAGTAGTCTTTTAATACTAGCATAGGAAATTGCTAAAATTGTACCGATCACATCCCTTTATGGCAGCATTGCAGATTCGTAGAAAATATAAAAAAAATGCATTAATACTCAGTAAATGTTTTCAACTCTACAAAACATTTCTAAATTGGTCCACTTTTACAAAACATTCCAGTCATGAGACCATCACAAAAACATCGAATGAATATATATTAAAAACTGCGAATAAAAACTCAATGAAAATCACGCGGAACGAAATATGAAAATATTAGGGATGTGAAACCTTTGAGATTTTCGTGTATTAAAAATTCGACTAGTGAGGCCGAGGTGAAGATTAGAATACACCGATTAGCACAGTAATTCATATTTTTATTTATAAATTGTAAGGCCCGGCTCTCTGCGGGCGCTATTTTGATTTCTGCCCTCATTGCACGTAAATACTAGATATTTCGGGGAAAAAAGTAACTTCGTTCGTTTCTAAAGTCCAAGGTTAGATAGGAATCTATACATATCAAAATAATTAATACTGTGCAGCATGAAAACTTACAGATAGAGTAACTTTTGCATTTACAATACCAAGTATGGATTTATCTTAAATTTAATTTTTAATCTTTTTATTGCGTAGGAAATTTAAGTCAAAATACCAGAAATAGAAAATATACATTAATATTTGCGCCACGAATTCTTGTTACAATTAAAGTCTCAAAGGACCGCGGAAGTCTGGAATTGTGTCAGTTTCTCACAATTTACTGAGCCAAACGAACTGTTACTGTTTCTCTTTATTTAGTTTATTATATTATTGAGAGCTCGCAGCATTTCAGGTTTCACATTGAGTTTGTGGATTTTTGTAGCCAGTGATAATCTTTTGCCACTGCATTGTACTGCGATGTAAAATGTGTTTACCTACTTCCCTACTTAGGTAGAATAAGAGTCAAGCATAAGACTGTTCTTCGCTTTGCTTCAAAGCCTAAATAAAACTGCTGTAAAAATATTTTTGTTTTAAATTCTTGAGATTTTATTTGTTATAAAAATAAATTTAATTTTATCAAACCGAAGGAATCCACCTCCTGAGTAAACAAAGCTTATAAACTGCCCCTAGAAAGTATTGTCTCGTACAACTATACAAAGAAGATTAATTTTAAATTAAAAAAAAAACTTTAGGCAAATTATATATGTTATAGCAATAACAATGATCGACTAAATTGGATTCTACGCTTCGGCTTCGGTAAAACTTGCCGAAAGCTGAACGCAACCACATGCCTTGAAAATACAGCATTTCAAAAACGTTCTGTCGACGCTTTGAAATGTTGAATTCGCTGAACATATTTTACATGATTTTATATTTGAATCTTTTCATTTCAGATGCCGTGCCGCATGGAAAGAGCAAAAGCGCTTTTGGGTGAGTTTCGTAATCAAGCTTCAAATTAATATAGTAAGAATCGGGTCACTTGTGAGGTGGTTTGTGATGAATGAACATTTGAAAGACGCGACTCGACCAGATTTAATTCTGAATACTAAAATGCCGCTTCAAGATTGAACTGGGTCTGACGATGACGTTCATTTAATGTGAGAAAAGAACGCTTTTAGTATTTTGTACTATCTAGTCTTTACCTCACTTTCAATTGCTTAGACGTTTGGATTAGTATAGTTCATTGAATGACATATCAAATACATGTATATAACTTGAATTAATTATTTTCAAATAATTTTTTTTACTACGCATTTTTAAAGGCATTTTTCACTGTTGTAAGATGTGGGAACATTATTACGAAAGGTTTTTTTTGTATGATTGAGCTGCTTGATACTTGAAAGATTAGAAGTAGATTAGAGTTTACAAAGTTTTTTACAGAGTTTACAGAGTTTACAGAGTTTTTTGTTTTGTTTAGTTTGTTTCGCCGGGTCTTCTCAGTCAGGGTCGCGTTTGGATCCGGTGGTACCATTAAAATAATACGTGACGTTTCGGAAATACACAAGGTCCATCTCGTTATTTACTTTAAAATAATAATAATAAGATATTATGTATTTCCTGATGAAAACTAAAAATAAATTATAAAAAAAACCGTAAATATTTTTGTACAAATTATATAAAATGAACCATAGTTAAATTATAATGTAATAATAAAAGATTTTTCTTTTCTGTATTGACTTGTCATAAGTGCTATTTGATTGCCTACGTGACTAAATAAAGCAATTTCATTTCATTTCATAAAGCAATTTCATTTCATTTCATTTCATTTCAAAGATCGAAAAGTAATAAGATGGAAATAATTATTTAGCGGCAAGCCACTTGCTCGTTAGATAATTGGGAAAAATATATGTGAATAATAATTAAAGAAAAAATATGTAGCAGAACAGTAACATAAATTATATAAAAAAATACACATTCCACTGCTGGGCACGAGCCTCCACTACAACTGAGAATGTTTAGGCCTTAGCGCACTACGCTGGCCTAGTGTTGGTTTGCGGACCACACATCTAACAAATTCCTATGATCTTTTAGGTGTGCAGGCTTCCTCACGACGTTTTCCTTCGCCGTTAAAGTACGTGATAATTCATTTTGAACTCACATATGACTTCGAAAAGTCAGAGGTGTGTGCTTGGGTTTTGAACCCGCGACCGCCAAGATTATCATCATGCGCCTAAATATCAAATACTGCTTACAGAATACTTAAAGATTTGAATGCATCGTGTATTATTCCGCTTCGCTATCATCCACTTTATAAGACGTCGCTTAATTACTTCGAAAATAAGGCTTAAATGTTAACATCATCGGGATAATGAAATTATTACCTCATCAAAACGGACTCTACGTGGACGCTTCAGCATTTTTCACCGAACAACTAATAACTTCGGAAAGTTTCCTTTGTGCGGTGCCGCGTTGACGCAGTTTCATTTCAAAGTGATATTCATATGAGCACGTTGAAAGTTGTCCGATAAAACTATTATCCGCCGCTTATTGTTGGTCGTTTTTGTAATGTTTTTAAAGTAGCTCAGACTGTGGATTGAATGCTGTATCCTGTAGGTAGTTTTTTATAGTAACAACTAAATTCATGTTTGAAATATAATGTAGGAATTTTGGACAGTCTTGTATTCTCGCAGTAAAAGTGTTATTAATGACTTTATTAGACAATGAAATCTATGATATTATGAGAATGATTTAAGTAGGAGCATCCAGACAAATATTTGTAGTCCCTAAGTGAGAATTTTCGTATGAAATTATGCGTAAATAGTTGAAGCGATTTGCCGATTATTTTTATTAGGTATAATAAATATATCACCGTAAGTATAAATTTACATATGTCACCGTAAAATTGTAAATACCGATAGATTATAATCTATCTCCCTGAACTGTCGAAAAATTGTGAACCGTAACATCATCATCATCAGCCCATATACGTCCCACTGCTGGGCACGGGCCTCCTCTACAACTGAGAGGGTTTAGGCCTTAGTCCACCACGCTGGCCTAGTGCGGGTTGGCGGACTACACACCTAAGAAATTTTAGGTGTGCAGGTTTCATCACGATGTTTTCCTTCACCGTTAAAGCAAGTGATAATTCTTTGTGAATACACACATAACTTCGAAAAGTCAGAGGTGTGTGCCTGGGGTTTAGGCACGCGGTCGAGAATTTCGACGGTCGCGGGTTCAAACCCCAGGCACACACCTCTGACTTTACCTTGAGGCCATTAACCGTAACATACTGCTTACAATTTAACGTGTAGATTATTATTATTCGGTAGATTGTAACTTTATAATATTAGTACAAATTTATCATAAGAGTTTTAAAAACCTTTTGATTTTAAAATTACGGGTTTTCGCATAGTATTATTGTTGCCACGTCTCCAATAAATATATTGGACCTTATTTCCCTAACCACCCCTTTTCTATAGGTCGTAAATCACCCATAATCCTTCTTGTGTTGTGGGTGGTTCATCACAAATCGGTTTATCTACGTGCTTCAACGAGGTCAATATTTTTCATTCAGTCTTTCGATCGTTGATTAATTTCCTTATATATCCATTTCTAAACGGATTTAGGTATGTAAAATTACCATTACCATTATTTATAAAAACGGCCTGGCGAATGTGGGTGTCGAAATGCACCTCTGCCTACCTCTCCGGGGAGTACAGGCGTGAGTTTATGTATGTATGTAAGTATAAAAACGGCCAAAGAAATCATATCTGTTGTATGTTCCCCTTAAATATTTATTTATTCTGTTTTTAGTATTTGTTGTTATAGCGAAAACAGAAATACATCATCTATCAAGTGTAGGCATCATTTAAGCTAGACTTCCTCACATTTTTTTTGTACACGATTTAAATAGTCGTGATGGACTTGAGGTTTAAACCACGAGTCGCGAGTTCAAACCCCAGGCACACACACCTAACTTTACCAAGTTATACACATAACACAAATATATACAATGTATACACAAAAAATTATTACGCACTTTATCGGTGAAGAAAAATATCGTGAGTAAACCTAAAAAAAAGGAAGTTCTTACGATTTTTTTTAGGTTAGTCCGCAAATCCGCACTAGGCCAGCATGGTGGACTAAGGCATTAACTCTCTCAGTTGCAGAGGAGTGCCCAGAAGTGGGACGTATATGGGCTGATGATAATGATGAGGAATTTGAAAATATGTTAGGGATCCGGCTTTAAGCTCTTCTCATTCTAAGAGATCCTTTTATTTATCTCACTTAATCCACATTAGTTTCCAAAATACTGTATCCAATTGCCTGCTTGTATGCTGTACTAGAGAACCATCTATCTTTGCAGCAAAAAAGAGCAAAACCAAACCAACTATGTACATAGTAAAACAAGAGCAAACACGCAAGAAGCTAGCCCGGGCCGATAGCGAACTCGGCAAACAGAAATGCTAAACAACGCTCAAGTTAACTATGCATAAATTTAACTTAGATTTATGAAATTACTACGGAGCGGTGCCGGCGTGTTGTCGCATAATGCGCCCTCTGAATTTACGACGATCCGTGGTGGGTTGTTTTGATTAAACGACGTGATAATTTGAGAGTATGCTGGTTAGTTAGGGTGATGGGAAACGGGGCGGAATCAATTTTTGGGGCTGTAATACGTTTTTTTATTAGGTATACCATCGCACGTTTATCAAATGCTGGTATAACTTAGAATTATCTCGTTTGGCACTAATAATAGGTATCACTATTTCTTGTTTTACTTGCCTTGAAAAACAATGATATCTAAATAACCTGCCAATGGGAGAGTCAAAACAGAAGCAATCTCATCATCATCATCTCATGATGATTGAGATCATTCTCAAGCAATGACAATTTAAGGTAGATAATGTCAAGTGAAGTCGTGATGGCCTCGAGGTTTAGACACGCGGTCGAGATTCTCGATGGTCGCTGGTTCAAATGCCAGGCACACATCTCTGACTTTTCGAAGTTATGTGTGTATTCATAAAGAATTATCACGTACTTTAACGGTGAAGGAAAACATCGTGATGAAACCTGCACACCTAAAAGTTCTTAGGAATTTCTTAGGTGTGTAGTCCGCCAACCCGCACTAGGCCAGCGTGGTGGACTAGGGCCTAAACCCTCTCAGTTGTAGAAGAGGCCCGTGCCCAGCAGTGGGACGTATATGGGCTGATAATGAACGTCAAGTGATTTGTGTCATTTACATTATATAAATAGATTTTTCTATGAGATCATAATCTAAAATCTGTAAAATAATACATGTGTCTTACTGTGTGTAAAAGTTTTTTTTTTTCTTGCAGCGGAACACACAGAAAAATGAAGCAGAGGTCGAAACCGGATTTTGTATCAGGTATTTGACGAACTCTAAAAACATCTTGTTTAATAGTTTATCATTTATAAAGAAACTCTTTATCTATAGAAGACTTTGACAGATATTGATATATCTACATCGGTCTATTAGCGTCCTTCTACCATTGGTGAACTTGAAAAAACCCACTCCAGAATTTGAACTCGTGTTCGCCGAAAATGTTATCTTAACATCATACGTCTGATCCTCAAGACCATCACTTTTAAATGCCCTTAAAATATTTAAAAAATGTAAAGTATATCAATGGCAGAAAACTAAGTTCTAAATCCTTTCATCAAATTAATCACGAGTATATAACAGTCTACTTGTTTAAATAAATCCGTGTCCACGAAGCATCCTTGAACCTATTTAGAAATTAAATAAAAATACAAATTGAAATGGAAAAATTACCGTGTAAAATACCAAGTAGAATTTTTCAACAGAAAATGTACGCTAATTATTTATTTCCATTGCAGCCGTACAATTCATTAGACATCGGCGAGACCTAATGTCAGGCAATATATTAATCTCGCAACATTTTAATGAGAAAATAATTAGCCCCGGGGAAGATGTGAGTATTCTGAACATTTATTTTCGAGTGTAATTTATTTATTTATTTATTTATTTATTTATTTATTTATCAAGCGCTTTATACAAACTTACAGTACCTATACACCAAAATGTTTCTATAATATTATCCATAACACATCCACACAAAACTAAAACTAAATTTACATGACAAGTTAAGAGAACGAATTAAATTATATATAACACAATTTATATAAAAATCAGTAATTATAGAACTCTGATGTCAAGTTCAGATAGGCGACTGCTGACGCAAACAGTACGTTGAGACCGTCAAAAAATACATCGACATCCTGAACCCGTTCTGTAAGTCCATTTAACAGTGAGACTGCACGAGCTGTCGGAGAGTTGCCCACGTAGTGAGAGCGCACTGGAGATAAATCTGTGAACAACTGATGCCTTCGTCGAACTCCAGAGCGGACATACATATCTGGTACATATAGGTGGAAATGCTCCAACACCATTGGGTTATCTACACTATTGTGGAGTAGCATACAATAATGCATTATTGCTGCCAACTTTCGTCTCAGAATCAGGGTATCGCGATCGACCATACCATACACAAACAATGAAGGATATAAATACGGGTAGTAACCATATTTTCGTTTATATATATGTCTAGCAAATTTCCTCTGCACTCTTTCTAGCATAAGAATATACTTTTTTTCATTTGGGTCCCATACCACAGCATTGTACTCCAAAGTGCTGCGTACATAGGCATTAAATAATAAATTTAAGGCAGTTGATTTTTTTAAATCTGTTGAAGATCTTATTATAAAACCAAGTGCTTTATTTGCTTTATTACAGGTAGACTTTATATGCTCATGGAAATTAAGCGCCATGTCAAACGTAACCCCTAAGTCTCGGATCATATCAACTCGATCTAAAAACGTTCCTTCAATGTGATATGGGACAATGACAGGATTATGAGATCGTGTAAAAGTAATCGTTTTACATTTAGTGACATTTAAGGGTAGTTTATTGGTTTTACTCCAAGCTACAACTGCATTGATGTCATTCTGCAGAGCTTCACAATCCTCACTATGTTTAATGGGTAAATACAGCTTTAAATCGTCCGCATACATAAGACACTTTGCTGAATTCAGCACTTTAGGAAGATCATTTATCATAATTAAGAATTGTGTAGGGCCTAGAGTGCTGCCTTGACTTACACCCGAACGCGTAAAATAATTATTAGATCGATAGTTATTTAACTGTACATATTGCTTTCTATCTTTAAGATAATTTGCGAAGAAATTAATAAGTTTTGGACAAAATCCTACAGACGATAATTTTAGGAGTAAAATATCGTTATCAACAAGATCGAAAGCTTTTTTAAAATCAAAATACGCGGAATCAACTTGATGACCACCGGACATATTGGCGGATACGTAGTCTATGAATGTTATGTGGTTGGTTAAAGTTGATCTTGCTGATCTAAATCCATGCTGAGATTCATCCAGGCGTACTTTAATCTGCCGAGTTATGTTACGATTCATGATTATTTCAAATATTTTAGCAAATACTGAGAGTATTGCTATAGGTCTAAAGTTTGTTATATCGGTTGAAGTACTGTTTTTTTGTATTGGTGTAACTCTAGTGACTTTCCACTTTTCTGGATATACGCCACAATTCACTGAAAGATTATATACGTGGAGTAAAGGTTTTTCCAGAGCACCTATGCAATCTTTAACGATGTACGTTGGTACGGAGTCAGGTCCTGCAGCTGATGAGACATTAAGGCGACGGACTGCAAACTTTATGTCAGCCTGAGTGATCTGCCCAAAACCTATTTGTAACATACTGCCCAGGTCTTTTGTATTTTTTTCAGTGAGGTTAGCATCCAGCTTAGGAGTTTCACACTGGAAAACTGAACTGAAATATTCTGCAAATGCAATAAACAATACATTATAAATATACTACCTTACGGTCAGTAGCGGTATTTCCATAGCAGCCCAAAAAGCGTTCAGCATTAGTTGTGTAATGTCCACTTTGTAATTGTTTATTGTAGGGTCAGGATATTCTCATTTCTATGTCAAATTGTTTTTGTTAAATAAAGATTTAAAGCTTAAAGATTAATTATTCGGAATTTTGTAAGGCACGCTGGGTTTTTGGGCTTCCGTCACTGTTGATGATTATCCAAGCAGTTCCGACCTTACACACAACAAGTCTTTCATTATGGGTTTTGAGGACCCGAGAAAGACTTTTTGGTCTCACAAGCATCATGAGTCTCAGCCTCTAGTTTCGCAAGCTTGTGTCTAAGCAACTGCGTCTCGGAGGCAGTCAGTTATTCATAGAGTAGTACAATAACTCCTGTACGCTATCTTTGGACAAGACATCCAAAGGGACCTGTTGGAATTGTCTGGCAGTCAGCGACGATCAGCAGCCTTCATAAGACCATTTTTCTAATTTTATTGGACGTCCAAGTCGAGAGCTCTTTGTCTCAAAGGCCGATTTGTGATGTGTTTGTGTTCTATGAAGAGTGGGGTTTGTTATTTATGTGCTTAAATTGTTGCAGGTGAGTCTACAGTGCACAGCGACTGCAGACAGACCTCCAAGGTTTATCTGGGAAAGAGATGGCGTGGTCATTTCTTCGAACACAGATCCAAGGTATTACAATGGTATTTTTACTTATTTATTACTACTTTGTTTTGGCTTTATTCCATGACACTGTAGAGTGTCACGTCTATGTTGTAAGTGTATTATGGTCTATGGCGCTAGTCACGAAAAAGTGATATTGTTTTTTATTTAAAAAAAAAAATTGCGTACTATAATGCTTAAATTCATTAACATTTCAGATGATATTAAATTTTTAACAAAAAAAATATGATTAATATTTTTCTATATATGTGTTGCTTATCATATTATTATACCTGATAATGCTTAAAATTTTAACTTTTCAGGTACACGCTAGGTCAGATGATGTCTCCATCTGGCGTCGGCGTGGTCTCCCAACTTAATATATCCAGATCCAGAGTGGAAGATGGCGGCTTGTACTCCTGTATAGCGTTTGAAGGGGATGGCAACAGTGCGCATTCGGCGAGGCTCGATGTATATGGTACGTAGAACTGTTTATGATAATAAATTTGCCCATGAGTTTTTGGTTAATCTTCTTTTGGGTAATTTGCCCAGAAATAACTGAACTACTGGCAAAATTGCAAAGTTTTGGACTGATTTCAGAAATATTGACAATGTGACGGCCTGTGGAGCAATTGGCTAGACACCAGCTTGCGAAGCCGAGACAAATGTTGTGTGATTAACAAATATTTGTTTCGGCTTTGGGCGTTTGTGAGACTGAAAAGTATCTCGTAGTTTCTGATACCCATGACACAGGACTTGTATCCTAGCGTGGGGTCAGAACTATGTGTGTGACTGTTGTGTACATTTTTTTTTAGCAAAAGATAAATAATATTAGCCTATATAAGTATCACGTAATTTAAATTTGGTCCCTCCATGCTCCTTATCCACGCTCCTCCTTAAAGTCGTGATGGTCTCGAGGTTAAGGCGCGCGGTCTAGAATCTCAAAGGTCGCGGGTTCAAACCCCAGCCACACACCTCTGACTTTTCTTTTCGTATTCGCAATGAATTATCACGTACTTTAACGGTGAAGGAAAACATCGTGATGAAATTTCACACCTAAAAATTCTTAGGAATTTCTTAGGTGTGTAGTCCGCCAACCCGCACTAGGCCAGCGTGGTGGACTAAGGCCTAAACCCTCTTAGTTGTAAAGGAGGCCCGTGCCCAGCAGTGGGACGTATATGGACTGATGATGATGATGCTCCTTATCTCGTTGGCTATCCCACATATACCTTTATACCCGAACTAGTAGGTAGAGTTGCATTTATGCATCTACTTTTTACCAATTTCGCCAAATATTTTTTATTAATTTGTTTCAGGTCCACCATATATAAGGACACTACCCCCAATCAAAGTGCAAAGCGGGGAATCTTTGAAACTCCGGTGTCCCTACTACGGATACCCTATTAGGTAAGCAATATCGTCGCGCAAATGTCACTCGGTCCAATAATATGGAAATCCACTATTACCATAGTTTACATGTATGAGGTTCCATGTCGTGTCATTTCATCACAAATCTAGTTTAGTAACTGTTCTGGTGAAATATTCCATATTTGAAAATATAAAAGGTGTTACATTATTTGATTTTGTGAAAAAAAATCTGTTTTTTGAGGTCTTCTTTCAAAAAGATCATGGAGTGTCCAAAAATTTTATGTTTTGGTATCATACATACATATAATGATCAGATTCGTGATTTTCTCCGCAAAGGTCAAGTTATAAGTACCCATAACCGACGTATGTGTATGAGGAGATTTATGGATATTGAAGAAGCAAAAGAAGTGTGTTAAGATCGTATTTTGTGGCACTCAATAGTTTGCCACTGTGGGATTCAGGTGTGTGTGTGTGTGTTTGATATCATGAAAAATGGGGCATCATTTGATGACAGAAAAAATCCTGTACATTTTTTTGGCCAAGTTTGACAAGAAGTTTTGTTAAAAAAAAATTACCTGCCATAAACGTTTAAGTTTACCTCTTGCCAATTGACACAAATTTTCCTATTCATTACCGCATAAACACAAGCTGAATTTGCAAGACAAACAAGGGCGGGTAACATTGACTATACACACAAACGACAATAACTACCGGCCGAATATGAATATCCAGTCACCAGAAAATTGGTTCCATTACATTGACCTAACAAACAGCGATAGATTGCTGTACGATCTTAGGCCAGGTTTAATTCTTATAGATTTCATTGGTATTTTTGTTGACTGCCTCGTCGTCACGCACCTCAAGCATGCCGTGTGATCTAGAGATCACGGTTTAAATTTCCAGGTCTTGAAAAGCGTTGCTGGGTTTTTCAAATAAGAAAATTCTCAGTAGTAGCACGGAGTCTGGAAATGTTCCTGAAAACTGCTAGGCTTGCCCTCTATTATGATATTAATATCAAAAAGTAGTTTTTTTTTTTTTTCTTAAACGCGCAAATCTCAGGAACTACTGTTCCGATTTTTAAAAAAAACAATGTTAGATAGCCTATCTATCGAGAAAGGCTATAAGCTACATATCATCATGCTTCGGCCATTTGGAACGGAACAGCAACGGAAAATGTGGCAAAACGGGGAAAGAATATTCCTTTTGAAGTCTAATATTTCGCATACTAAGTTACCAGCAACAACTAGTAGTAACTTCGAGGTCATCACGACTTATATAATCATATAACACAATCGAGTATCATTATCATCATATTTGGCATTTTTTAGTGATGGCCTCGAGATTTAGGCGTGCGGTCGAGAATTTCGGCGGTCGCAGGTTCAAACCCCAGGCACACACCTCTGACTTTTCGAAGTTATGTGTGTATTCACAATGAATGATCACTTGCTTTAACGGTGAAGGAAAACATCGTGATAAAACCTGCACACCTAAAAGTTCTTAGGAATTTCTTAGGTGAGTAGTCCGCCAACCCGCACTAGGCCAGCGTGGTGGACTAAGGCCTAAACCCTCTCAGTTGTAGAGGAGGGCCCAGCAGTGGGACGTATATGGGCTCATGATGATGATCATCAATTTGGCATTTTTCAGTAAACTAGAATGGGAGCATAAAGGAAAGAAGATCCTAACTTCAACGCTACCCCAGCATACTCGATACAAACGCAGCTACTCCACCACTTCGGACAACAGCGAGACGACCAGGCGGAGGAGAAAGAAACGACAGCTGTACGAACCGGGAGAAGACGCAGTGCTGAATGTGCCACGGGTTCTAAAGGAGGATAATGACCATGCTTACACTTGCATCGTATATAGTCCTTCTGGAGAGATGGCTAGACGGTATTTATATCAGACCATATGCTTCTCGTTGGTTGCGTGGGCGATAACTTAATAAATTAAATTTTTACTTTAATATAAAAATACGTATACTGGATTATATTTCATATTTTATATGTGTATTCCTATTTTCTTGTTGTTCTTAATATGTTAATATATATGTATGTATGTATCTCCACCAGTTCGTTATTTATGCACCTACTTCTTTTATCTCTGCATCACCCAAAGGTCGACTGTAAGAGAATGCCTAAGGCATTATGTCCGCCTTTATACAAACTGTATAAAAAGCATAAATAAATAAATAATACACAAAATTATATGTAATACATATTTTTGCAAACTCCAGAATTTAAAATCTACTGTATTTTTAATTATTTCTCGGTGACGTTTTGATAAAGTCTTTGACGTTCATAGACCATAAAATATAACTAAAGTTGTGACTAAGGTTTAGTCAAAAAACTCCCTAGTAACTATAAGTTATGCTAAGCTAGCAAAAACTTTATTAGATTGTAACAATGAGATATCCGTTTATATATTATACAGTTTGTATATTAATGAATTGATATAATAATAATAATTTAGCACGTCTGCTCTTACAATTTTTATGGCATTTTCAAATTATTGCAGTCCTACTAATATTTGTATGGTCACTATTTAAATAATCAAATTACAAATAGTCGTAATTATTATTATTATAGCGCGCCTACAACACAAAGTAGCTCTCGCACCGTACCCGTCCGCCCCACGGGCTCCCGCACTGCACCGGGAAGCCTACGAGTTGCGCCCGCGTCCAATCCCCCGCCCTTCCTCAGTGCCGAGTCGGCTTTCTTCCGGGGTAGGCGCGTGCGCGGGCGTGGCTCGTACGCTTCCGCGATATTTATTGTTTTAAACTGCCATTTTTATACGTAATTATATTTAATTAATATCGCGAGTGTCTCATTTTGAGTTCTTTCCTAACCCTGAGCCCGGTACTCACATTGCACACTGGGAACAGATTAACTATTTGTTCCCCGATAAGTGGCAGCCCAACGTTCGGCCTACGAACATATTATTATAAAAAGTACATAAGTGTATGTGTATCGAACATTGTAACTGTGTTGTGTGTGTTGTGATCGTATCTGCAACAAAGATTCAGCTACGCGAACTACACCACGTGCGCTTGGAAGCGTGGAACGTTCGAGAGTTCGAGGCGCGCGCGGCGCGACAAGTCGAAACCTGTCGAAACACGTGCCGACAAAGAGGGACGATAAGTACACTTTTTTGTGATTGAAAGTTATATTGTGTTGCTATGGACGATGTATATTGGACATTCCGCGTAGCCATAATTAAGTTATAGAACGGTTTTGTGTTTATACTGTGATATAATTGGCGATATAAAAGACAATTTTAACATTCTGTCATGGCTCCAACTACACGTCAGGGAGTTAGAGACAAGGGGGAGGACGATTCGTTATCAAGCGCCGACGCGCATAGCAACACGGCCAACCCGGCCGCGTCGTTCGCGACTGAGGCAACGCCGTCTCACGCGCCGCCAGTCGCGGCGACTCCGCTAGTTATAACAGACCAGCAACTTATTCAACTGGCGCATATGCTTCGAGTCCAGTCACCAGCACCTTCATGTGTTTCACCGACGCCTACATTTATGCATGGCAATTTCGCCAAGTGTACGGCACGGTTCGATGGCGCCAAAGATAGCGACGTTGTAGCGTTTGTGGACGCTATAGAAATTTACAAGGAGTGTGTCGGCATAGTGGATAGTATTGCGCTGCGTGGGCGACCCATGCTCCTCACCGGGTTTGCAGCAACTTGGTGGCAAGGAGTTAAAGCTTCGGTTGAGAGTTGGTCTGAGGCTACCAGCCTTTTGATACAGACATATCGACGGCAGAAAGCGAAAACGTAGTAATCCACAAAACTGAAAATGTTCACCAGAGCCAAAAAACTTATGCATGATTTTCCAAAAAATCATAACTAGCGTGTTTTTAAACTCAGACTCACGATTTTTGGATAGTAGACTTGTTATTTTTTACTAAATGTAATTCTAACTGTTAAATATCATTAAAAAAATATTTGCCAAAAATTTGCTGATTACGACATTTTGATCTATTTTTACATACATAACACATAAACTCACGCCTGTATTCCCCGAAGGGGTAGGCAGAGGCGCATTTCTGCACCCATATTTCCCTAAAATTATTCCTGGTTTGGGGTAATACAAATTGTGTTACACGAATTGTGACTTAAATTCGACAGAAAGTTAAAACGTATAAAAACACGAGCAACAAAAATGTAGTAGGTCCGCACTGGAGCCAACATTCCTGCTAACATGCATCATATTTACGGAAAACGAAAAATGTCGTAATCAACATAGTATAAATTATTACTGTTTTTTTCTGTAACTTACAGCGTTTTTGTATGCATTTGTTTTTGCATTTAAGTTAAATCCTGATTTTTCAAAATGTTAATTTATAAACTATTCATCGTAGATTTACGTGACCCGGACCATTTAACGCAGTTTTTTTTCTGATTCGAATCGTGCAAAAAAAAACCATACTTTGTGGACTACGACGTTTTCGCTTTCTGCCGTCGATATGGGCCGCGTCTCCCACCTCACAACAAGGCGAAGAATGCACAGACATTTTCGTGTGCAGGGCCAGGGCCCTAATTTCGCAGTTGCCGAAGTTCAGCTTGATATGGTGAACGGGCTCCTAAATACAAGAATAAGAGAGAAGATTGCACCAAGTTCCTTTAAGTCTTTTTCTGAATTACTATGCCAGGCGCGACGCTTGGAACACTTGTTTGAGAAGGTCGTTCCAGACTTCGTAAAGCTGAGAATGTGAAGGATGGTTTATCTACAACCATTGTAAAGAGTTCAGCCTCAACTTCTTTAAGTGGCTCTACGCCCAAAATTTCAAGGCCACGACCACTTTGTACATACTGTAAAAAGTATGGTCACGACAAAACAAACTGTTCTCGCCTGCGTGACCGTAATCAAGCTAAAGAAGAAGAAAGTAACGCATCGCTGCAGAAATCCACGCCGCTCGTATGCTTTGGGTGCGGTGCCCCGGGCGTAATCCGCGCCAACTGTGCGACGTGTAGAGGGAGGAGCACTTCAGACGCGCCGGCTTTCCATTGCGTGGCGGCACTATCGACGGCGCATCCGCCTCGCAGCAGACCTGTCATGCGTGTGGAGGTCTACGGAGAGATAGGAAAATTGCTAGTGGACACGGGTGCGAAACAATCTGTCGCGAGTGTTAGTTTATGTCAGTTTCTAAAGAAAGCTAACTATCGCGCATATTATTGTTTTAAACTGCCATTTTTATACGTAATTATATTTAACTAGCTTTTGCCCGCGACTCCGTCCGCGTAGACTACAGGGTTGGGTTCAGAATGAAAATAAGTTGTAGTCTATGTTACTCCACAGAGTCCCATTTATGTCCATATCAAAAATCGTTTACATCGGTCAAATGATTTAATCGTGAAAGCGTAACAGAAATACTCGTATAGTTACAGTCGTCTACACGTCGTTTCATCATTCTAGCTTCAAAAATGACAAATTTCCACACAAACTTTCACCCCTATATTTATTTTACCCCCTTAAAGGTACATTTTTTTACAAACTTCGAATGTCATATTTATTTATATCTAATCAACAAAAATAACATCCCACGGGAACCCTTCATATTCCCGGGATAAAACGTAGGTTATGTTACTTCATAGTGTCCCATTTATATTCATACCAAAAATCATATAAATCGGGCGAATAGTATAGATGTGAAAGCCCATTCCCACGGGAATACTACATTTTCCGGGATAAAAAGTATCCTATGTTGCTTCAGTGGGTCCTATCTACCCCCATACTAAAACTCATCTAAATCGTCAAATGGTTTAGGCGAGAAAGCATAACACAGGCAGCGTTACTTTTGCATTACATTATATGCTCATCCCACGGGAACCCTACATATTCCCGGGATAGAATATAGTCTATGTTACTTCATAGGGTTCTATTTAAGTCCATAGCAAAATTCATATAAATCGGGCGAATATTTTAGGCGTGAAAGCCCATTCCCACGGGAATACTACATTTTCCGGGATATAAAGTATCCTATGTTTCTTGGGTGGGTCCCATCTACCCCCATACTAAAAATCATCTAAATCGGTCAAATGGTTTAGGCGTGAAAGCATAGCATAGGCAGTGTTACTTTTGCATTACATTATATGCTTATCCCACGGGAACCCTACATATTCTTGGGATAAAATATAGTCTATGTTACTTCATAGGATCATATTTATGTCTGTAAAAGACTTCATTCATATCGGTCAAACGGTTTAGGCGTAAAAGCAGAATATTGACAGAGCTACTTATACCCATTCCCACGGGAATACTACATTTTCCGGGATAAAAAGTATCCTATGTTCTTTCCCAGGCTCCAACCTATCTGTGTACCAAATTTCATTTAAATCGGTTCAGTAGTTTTAGCAGGAAAGCGAGACAGACAGACAGACAGACAGACAGACAGACAGAGTTACAATCGCATTTATAATATTAGTAAGGAAGTAAGGATTATTATTAATATCGCGAGTGTCTCATTTTGAGTTCTTCCCTAACCCTGAGCCCGGTACTTACATTGCACACTGGGAACAGATTAACTATTTGTTCCCCGATATTATATATAATATTACAAATATATATAATAGTGGTATTTATTAACAGCAACTACATAGTACTATGGGATGTTAATTATAATTATTTAAAAATTTGGTCCTTTCCATTTATTCTGCGAGTTAAGGAAATTTTCAAACTTATTTTTAAATTTAACTCGCTTCTAGAGTATATAATTATTTTTTTAACTGTAGTTTTTAATGTTTTTTATTTATTTATTTAAATATCTGTTTTTGCCTGTTTTTACCCCTTTAATTGATTTCATAACTACTTCATTCAATTTATTTATTCAATATTTAAACGGATTATTTCAGGTCATTCGAGATCCAAGTGGTAGAAGCTCCTGAATTAGACGAGCTGCGAATGGGCACAGGACTTAAAGAAGGCCAAATAGTCCAAATAACTTGCAACATCATCAGTGGAGACCCACCCATATACTTCTCGTGGCTGAAAGATGGAAAGAAGATACCTCCTAGTCTAAAGGTTTTTCACAATATTATATTATATTATATTATAATCTTTTCTCAGCCGCTTTTTAGCCCGAGACAATTTTGAATATATTTCATGTATTTATGCATTTATTCCTATTTTGGCAAATTACACGAATATCAGCCAATTTAGATACTACCGCTTAATACGGGTCTCTTTTAATACTAAACGGGGTTAAGCCTTAGTCCATTACGCTAGCCTAGTATAGGTTGGTAGCAGTAGCCGTACTTCCATAGAAGCCCAAAAGCCCAGTTTGCCTTATAAAAGTCCCAATAATAATTTAAATCTGGATTTAACAAAAGCAATTTGACATATAAATGAGAATATTGACCCCACAATAAATAATAAAAACTAGACATTACAAAATTAATGTGTAACGCTTTCGGTCTTCTATGGAAGTACCGCCCTTGGTTTGTTAACTACACGTACTATATAAGAAATTCTTCTTTCAAAACTCTTCAGGCATATTTCTCACGCAACAAGTGTAAATATTTTGTGGCCTAAGCATACATTTCTATTAATTCATTAATTTCGACAGATTACAGAACGAAGCTCAGAACTCTTCAGTGTGTTAATTATAAAGAGAGTGGCGCTGGAACATTGTGGGAAATACACTTGCATCGCTACTAATCACGTGGGGAAAGTTAATCAAACAGCTGATCTTTATATCAATGGTAAGTAGTTATTTATTTAGGTAGTTATTTTGACAGCCCCGTGGCGCAGTTGGCTAGACACTAGCTTGCGAAACGAGAGGCCGCGAGTTCGATCCCCGCACCGAGACAAATGTTTGTGTGACCCACAAATATTTGTTTCGGGTCTGGGTGTTTATGAGACCGAAAAGTCTCTCTTAGTGTCTGATACCCACGACACAGGACTTGTATCCTAGTGTGGAGTCAGAACTAGGTATGTGACTATTGGGTGCATTTTTTATCCAATTAGTACAGATACACCAGTCACACTAACCGATATCAGCTCAGTTGTACAATCCATGAAAGCTAAAACGCATAAAAATGAAAAAATAAAAAAAAAAACGGAAAAGAAAATTAGCATTAAAAATGACAGATACATAAAATCATAGTAGAATTAACAATATAAACTATCTATATAATTCAGTTTAAAAAATATAATGCACAGCCATACATCACACATTCAATTCACAAAAGTGCAAACATTCCGACAAAATCGCCCAATAATATCTAATAATATAACTATGGGACAAACTGCAGAAATAATTTTGGATCGAAGTTTCATAGTTATTTCTATTTGCACAGAAAAAGTAATCAATGTTCTAGCTAACGATACAAATGATTAAGATAACTTTTTAATATCAATTAAAATTTGCTACGTACCCAAAGTAGGGATGTAAAACGTTTTTTTCTACAATAATGTTAAGCAGTGATTGCCTCAAGGTTTAGGCGCGCGGTGAAGGAAAACATCGTGATAAAACCTGCACACCTAAAAGTTCTTAGGAATTTCTTAGGTGTGTAGTCCGCCAACCCGCACTAGGCCAGCGTGGTGGACTAAGGGCTAAACCCTCTCAGTTGTAGAGGAGGCCCGTGCCCAGCAGTGGGACGTATTTGGGCTGATGATGAGATTGATGCCATTTTATCTTTGTCATGTTAATGTATGCAAATTCTTTTTCTAGAAATAAAGATCTTATATGCCATATTTATTACAGTGGCTCCAAAATGGATAGAAGAGCCAACTAACTCATCCCTCCTTCTTGGGCAACGCGGTGTGGTTTATTGCAATGCCAATGGTTATCCTACACCGCAGATACACTGGATGAAAAGAGATGGTACGTGTTAAATTTATAAGTTAAGTATTCAGCCCCGGGGCGCAGTTGGTTAGCCACCAGCTTGTGAAATATTTGTACATACATACATACATACATAAACTCACGCCTGTATTCCCTTAAGGGGTAGGCAGAGGTGCATCTCTGCACCCACATTTCGCCAAATATGTATCAGTCCCACGTAATAGGTGGCGAGCCTATTGCCGTTTTTCGGGCACATTTCCAGACTCCGTGCTGTTACCGAGAATTTCCTAATGGAAAAACCCAATAACACTGCCCGACCCGGGAATCGAACCCAGGACCTCTAGATCGCACGGCACTTGTACCGCGAGACCACGAGGCAGTCTTTCAATTTCTTCTTTCAAGTCAATATTTGTGTGATCCACAAATATTTGTTTCGGGTCTGGGTGTTTGTGAGTCTTTCGTAATTTGTGATACCCACGACACAAGTACTGATCTTAATGTAGGGTCAGAATTATTTATGTGACTGTTGGGTGTATTTAATTTAAGTTGATATGGAATCTACTTGACTAGGCTTTTAACATAATATTAACGAGCAGCCTTTCAAATCAGATTATTTAAATCATGTAATTCAGTTATAATCGATGTATCTTTTCTATCCAAGATCCATGTTTTTGTTTTTCCAATCAATAAAAAATGAAGCAAACAATTGCTCTGGTTATTATTTTTATTGTAAATAAGGTGATGCAAAAATTACTTCTTATTTTTTTGATTCCAGCCACCCTAGGCATCTGGCGGCCAGTTCTGGACTTGGCTGGTGGTGGTGTAGTAAGCTATCCCAATGGTACCCTAATTATTGAAGTGGTATCGCTGTCTGACGAAGGACAGTATGCCTGCAACGTGGAGAATGGAGTTGGTGATGCCCTGCACAACAATCTCTGGATAAGCGTTAATAGTGAGCATTAATAATGGCTTTTAATATAATTATTGGTGAAGTTACAAAGGGAAGTTAAAGTTGTCTGATCATACCAAAATTATTTGATCTATGTAGATTACCAGTCATAGTCTATTTTAATGGTGGCAGTTGAATTAGTTTTATTACTCATGCGGGGAAAGTAGTATCTGTGCGCTTGCTTTTGGGGTCGAAAGACGCTAATTGCCCACTTCAAAATTACCGCACGAGTTTTGAGTAAATTTAATGCCGATTTGAGTGCTAAAGTAAACTTCTCGCACCCAAATTTTCATTGGCACACGCAAATTCAGTGACAGTGACAGTCGAAGTGTCAATATCAAAGAAGTGAGGTTGGCATTAAAATAAAAATAATTTATACTCCAATGGTACTACTTTCCCCGCATATAGTATATGTAATAAAAATAGTAATTTAGCACAATATACTAAAGTGAAACTAATGAAATCACTAATTGTTGGAGAAAGTAGGAGAAATATTATTGAAATTCACTAGTATAGTATGCCGTAAACTGTATAGTTCGATAGCATAACCCACGCAAGTAATAATATGTTCTTTATCGAAATTGTACTCAATAGACAGCAAAAATCGCGTCGACTGGTGATATACCTACAAACTTTACTCCTCCACTCCTTACAGTCACATGAATTTCAGTCAAGCTCTTTTTAATTCTTCTTCCAGAGCCTGTACATTTCGATTCCATCAGTTCAAACCTGACGACCAAAGTGGGCCTGCCTGTGACATTGTCTTGTCATCCACTTGGTGACAGCCCGATTAGAGTGAAATGGACTCTTGGTAACAAACCAGTTGACTTCACTTCTGCAAGGTAGGTGAATTTATTTTTGAGCATTACTATGGTGGTGCTGCAAGCTAAATAGACGGTAACTTTAATTTCGAAAGAAGAATTACCTGTATGCCAGTAACAAACGCTTCTTTTCTATTATTGTTTCCATTGTTTTGGCAATTACACTGTATTGTACGTTTCACAGTACGAATTATAGAAAGCAAGTACAACGACATCTATCTTCCTAACATAAAACTATTTACATTGTAAAGCTTTATGAGAGCAACAAGTTCCGTCTCAACTGCATAGATGGCGTTAACGTTAAAAAATATATATGATTAAAATAAATAAAAATTATTTTTGTTTCATTCCAATATATATTTTTTTCAGAGTGACAATATCAGAGAGTCCAACCCACAACGGTTTGACAAGTGTTGTCAATATTCACTACGTTGAGAGCAGAGATGGAGGCACTTACGAATGTAGAGCGAGTAACCCTTACGGCGTGGCTGTGTTTAGTATTCGGCTTAACATCCTTGGTAAGTCTCGTTGTTATTTGATTGTCTTGCTGTTCATATGAAAAATAAACGGATAAGTGCGATCATAAAGTCCCAATTTTAATTCAAGGGCAGAGATTTTGTGATTTATTTTTGTTAGTAAATGGTAATGGCTTGGACTTATTAAGTAGGACATAACACATAAATAACAACCTGTGAGTATAATAATACGTCTCTATCTCTCTACCTACCCCTAATGGAATATAGTGCCGAATTTAAGTAAAATCAATTACAATTAATTACAATATCGGCACTTTTCGACTGCCTCGTGGTCTCGCGGTATTAGAATGTGCCGAGCGATCTAGAGGTCCTGGGTTCGATTCCCGAGTCGGACAAAGTGTTATTGGGTTTTTCCATCGGGAAATTCTCAGTAGCAGCACGGAGTCGGTAATTGTGCACGAAAAACGGCAATAGGCTCGGCCCCTATTACGTGGGACTGATACATACCTGGCGAAATGTGGGCGCAGACATGTTCCTCTGCCTACCCCTTCAAGGAATACAGGCGTGAGTTTATGTATGTATGTATCAGAACTTCAAGCCAGCAATGTAAAGTGATAAAAGAATTAGCCAAAATTTTATTTTTATTACTCACTTCTCTTTTTTTCAGAGCCTCCAACCCCACCACTGGACTTACAAGTGGACTCTGTGACGAGTATGTCAGCTAAGCTGTCATGGCGGGATACCATCAGCGCCCACGTCCAATACTACACGGTGCAATTCACCACAAACGACTTCATGATGTGGGATACAGCTAAAAACATAAATGTCACCAGGTTTGCAACACATCATCATAGTGATGATGTATTTTATTTTAAAAATAATATCATCTTCATCATCATCAGCCCATATATGTGTCACTGTTGGTCACGGGCCTCCTCTACAACTGAGAGGGTTTAGACCTTAGTCTACCACGCTGGCCTAGTGCGGTTTGGCGGAAAAAATAATAATATAGGAATATAAAAACCTATTGTAAAGAAAGTACCTATTTTCTTTCATTTTCAAGAAGGTACTACCTCAAAGATTTAAGAGTGGCGACTTGTTAAATCTAATATTATTTCAAAAACACTAAGGAAAACTGAGAATATGCACGCTTATGAGCAGAAGATGATCTCGTTCATGTTAAGCAATAAAGCTAGCGACTTTATCAAATAATGTATGTAATTAATCTATTATAATGTTTCAGACAAGACAGCGACATTCGTCAGAGCGTAGAAATAAGGGATCTACAGCCAGCAATGGAATACAAAGTTCGAGTTTCGTCTGGCAACCAAGTGGACTTAAGCCCTTTTACACAGCCAGTCCATTTTACCACGCAGCAGGAAGGTAGAAATCCTCTATTCCTTCAGCATTTATGTCAATAAACAATATTGTTATTAAAACATAAACTTCCAAAATGTATTACCAACTTTTAAGTTTGGTAAGAAATGTGATGAAACACATCACGAATGTAGTAGAAAAATAGGAATAGAAAATGATAAATTCAACAACTACACAGGGAGGGATGAAATCTCTCGGTTTTTGTTTGTATATCGAAAAAGTTAAATTCGTAATGAACTTAATACATCTACAAATCGTATTCCTTAGTTGGGAAGTGGAAGTTTCCTTATTGGAAGTGTATTCTTTATTATTTATCAGGATGTCCAATAACATAAAACTATAGTTGCATTATTGGCTATTGTAAATAGATGAAAATTCAAAAATTAAGGCAAGCGGAAAATACTATCCTACTATTATACTATATATATTGAATACCTAGGCTGCGTTTTTTTTTTTATTTTATTTTAAATTGTATTTATTAACCTTGAATTATTTTTTACATATAACAGTTTGCAAAAACTCTCCACACTAGGCACTGCCTGTCTCGTGGAGAGCTTTTTTACAGGAGTATCTTAAAGCTAGTAATAACGGTGCTGAATATTAATTAAAACAAAATGGATGCCTTTTAAGTCGTGTCTCGTAAATATACTAAATTTACAAAAATATCTACACAAGTTATTTTAATATCCTTTCAGCGCCCTCGTCCACTCCTCTCGGAGTGCAAGTTCAACAGACGGACAACCCTGGCGAGCTCCAGATCTCCTGGCTTCCACCACCAAAAGAGAACCACAACGGACATCTGCAAGGCTACCACGTTAAGGCCGTGCCTAGCGCCAGCGGGGAATTAGGTAATTAGATTTTGTTTTTTAATAAGTTTTATGCATGTACCTATGCGAGATCCACCCTTACTAAGCGTCTGTGTGATAGTTTAAAGAATTTCTCTTTTTTTATGTGAGGTTGAAACCTTATAATTCAACGTTTTGTCACCCGCTATGCAGCGTAGGGAAGTGGACTACTCTTTGTTTCCAACTTCTTTATTTGTCTTTTTAATTAACTTCGTTGCGGGATTATGACAAATTTAGGTCCCCTTAGACTCGCTACATACATACATAACCTCAAACCTATATTCCCCGAAGAGTAGGTAAAGGTGCTCCTTTGCACAAATGCAGAAATGCATTTCTGCACCCACGTTTTGCCAGTATGTATCAGTCCTACGTAAAAAGGGGCGAGACTGTTGCCGTTTTCAAGCACATTTCCAGACTCCATGCTACTACTGAGAATTTCCTGATGAAAAAACCTAATATCATTTTGCCCGACCCGGGATTCGAACCCGGGACCTCGTGATTGTTCGGCACATATTTGTACCGCGAGACCACGAGGCAGTCTTACATAAACTTTAGGAGTGGTTCTATAAACTTAGCTCTAGCGATTTTTATGATAACTTGTGAGACATTTTAATAAGTTTATGTTTACAGTGCCTGATGATACCCACACGAAGATGATAAAGGTCGTGTCCCGAAAGGGAAAACACGAGACCACGTTGTCTGGACTTCTCAAGAATATGAGGTAAATTGTAATTTGATTTATTGATTTGTTTTATGGTTGAATTGAATTAAAAATAATGAGCCATCTAGCTAAACCCCGGGCTTGTAGTCTAAAAATATGGCTTATATCGTTAAGTAAGTAACCAACCAATTTTATATCGTATTTCTTTGATCAGTTAACAAAGAATGGTTTATTAAAAACAAAAATGAAATCGTTTTATTTCGAAAGGTAAAATTGAGAAAAAAAAATCTAAATTAATAAAATTATGTTATTTCATCTGCTCGGAGCTCTGATCCAACACGAGATTCAAGTCTTGTGTAGTAGGTATCAGAAATTACGAGAGACTTTTCGGTTTCACGAACATCCAAAACCGAAACAAATATTTGTGGATCACACAAATATTTGCCTTTGGGCGGAGATCGAATCTCTCGTTTCGCAATCTGGTGTCTAGCTAACTGCTGCACGAGACTGTGTAATAAAATTAAAATAATTTATTTTCAGATATGCAGTATCAGTGAGTGCGTTCAACGCTGCAGGGAATGGGCCATTTTCAGTACCTGTGTACCAAACTACTCGTGAAGGAGGTAAGAATTGTTTTATAAAGACTATTTAAGGCCTAGGGCATATAATTAGGTTATCATTACATTTGTGTGGTACCTTGACAAGTCTCATATCTAAATGTTGAGTCAGAATTCGGTAATACTATCCACAGTTTTGCAAGTTTCAAATTTGAATATCCGTACGTTTTTATTCTGGATGAAAGGACTCAATGAGATATATTACACCACAATCTCTTTATACAGCATAATTTCACCTAGATCTGGCTTGATTGAGTAACAAATAATTAATATATGTACATCCCGACTTTCGCATTCATTATATTAGCAAAATGCTTTTAAGAATATTTTAACTCCAAACATTTATTAGTAGAAAAAACTTAGATTAAATATATGGCGTTCTATTCCAGCACCAGAACAGCCTCCATCAGATGTGGAGTGCAGAGGAGTGTCGTCGACATCATTACGTCTTTTATGGCAACCGATTTTAGAAGGAGGGACCTCACTGCTCGGATACACTGTCTATTATAGTACTGAGGGTAGGTATTAGAATTGCATACATACATACATACATACACTCACGCCTGTATTCCCTGATGGGGTAGGCAGAGGTGCATTTCTGCACCCACATTTCGCCAGGTATGTATCAGTCCCACGTAATAGGGGCCGAGCCTATTGCCGTTTTACGGGCACATTTCCAGACTCCGTGCTGTTACTGAGAATTTCCTAATGGAAAAACCCAATAACACTTTGCCCGACCCGGGAATCGAACCCAGGACCTCTAGATCGCACGGCACATACTTGTACCGCGAGACCACGAGGCAGTATTAGAATTGCTCGTACAATTATCAGTTTTTTTTCATATCGTGAGAAATCCAGTATCATTATCAGCCAAAATACATCCAACTGCTGGGCACGGGCCACCTCTACCATTGAGAGGGTTTAAGCCCTAGTCCACCACGCTGGCCTAGTGCGGGTTGCCGGACTTACACCTAAGAAATTCCTAAGAACTTTTAGGTGTGCAGGTTTCATCACGATGTTTTCATTCACCGTTAAAGTACGTGATAATTCATTGTGAATACACACATAACTTCGAAAAGTCAGAGGTGTGTGCCTGGGGTTTGAAACCGCGACCGACGAGATTCTCGACCGCGCGCGTAAACCTCGACGCTATCACTACTTTTTTCTTTTTAATCCGGATATCGGAAGCAAATGTAATCAAAATAGTGAGTATCCCACCACTGCAACTCCTGTACACCAGGATCGACAGCACGCACAGAAATAACACCGAGCAGTGAATCTCAGCGAAGTTCTATAGCATAGAACAGCTGAATAAGATTAGAAGGGTAATAGACAGTATTTTGTATGGAGAGTTTGTCTGTCACCTATTCATTCTACTACGATCACTCAATCAATGATAAAAATTTCAAACAGAAATGAAGGGCTGCTATTGTTTGTCACACATTAACAAAAGTCTTTATATTACACGCTACCCGAATTACTAAGAAGCGGCCGTGTCAAACATATGACAGTCTAACCGTAGGTTCGGCACGCTGACTTTTTCTTTCTAGTCTTTTTCAATGGTTTTGTACTCTATAGGGACGTAGCTTGTCTTTTACCCCGCAACGAAATTAAATAGAAGATAAATAGTAGGAGTTGATAACATAACCAGCTCGTATTTTAAGACCAAAACCCTCTTATACTCGTACTAAAGGAAGATGGTGACTAGCAGTGGGATTTTGTATCGATCGATATGCATTAAAATAATACGTGACGTTTCGTAAATACACAAGGTCCATCTCGTTATTTACTTTAAAATAATAATAATAAGATATTATGTATTTCCTGATGAAAACTAAAAATAAATTATAAAAAAAACCGTGAATATTTTTGTACAAATTATATAAAATGAATCATAGTTGAATTATAATGTAATATTTTTTTTTTTTTTTTTCTGTATTGACTTGTCAAAGTGCTATTTGATTGCCTACGTGACCAAATAAAGGAATTTCAATTTCAATTTCGATATTTATACTCCTTGTATAACAGAGCCTACTGGGCCTTCAATGCTGGTATTAATATCTGGCTATTGTGTTTTCAGATGGACCATGGCAGAACATAAGTTCACCGCACACAGAACTTTATCTCCAAGGACTTCTAAAATACACGAATTATACGCTGAAGGTTGCAGGATATTCCAATTATGGCCTTGGACCATTTTCGTATCCAATATTATGCACCACTTTGCAAGATGGTAAGTAAGAAAATCTGTAGTCTATTATCCTCAGCCGATTACCAAGATATATTGATAAGATTAAACACAATAAACATTAGTTAATTTTGTAAGACTTTGTATGGATGTTGTTATAAAAGAAATATTTCGTAAATGCAACTTTATTTATTCAGAAATCAATCAAGTACAAAAATAAACTGTTACAACATGGAACAGCAGCGCCACCCGTGACAGATTTAGAAACTAAAATTAGTTGCGTTTCAATATATTATGTACTTTAACAATTTTAACTACTACTGAATCATGCTTTATGATTGACATGAGACGTTAGAGGAAACAAGACATGTTTAAGTGGTGGTTAAATTTTACGTTTATATGTAAAGCCGATAAATTCTACCAAGAGATTGAATTACTAACAGTAAATAGCACTCACTTAAATTTTGAATTAAAATATTTTTTTATTCCTACTACGCATTAAAAAAAATACCCCTATTATTATGTAGCAATGTAATAATGAAGTGTCACTTGCTTGAGTTAGTTGTTCATTATATTTTCGATGGTCTTAAATCCAACTAACTAGGATACGAATATCCCACCACTAAAAATGACTTACTTTTTCAGTTCCCGGACCGCCGTCAGCAATCAAAGTCCTAGTGTCGTCAGCGACGTCCATCCTCGTCAGCTGGAAGGCGCCTGACGAACCCAATGGAGAAATCACGCATTATACTATCTATGTAAAGCCTGTTTCAGGGTAAGTTTGCTTATATTATTTTATCAATTTGTATTCATTGTGAGACGGTGAAGGAAAACACCGTGATGAAACTAGCACACCTAAAAGTTCTTAGGAATTTCTTAGGTGTATAGTCCGCCAACCCGAACGAGGCCAGCGTGGTGGACTAAGACCTAAACCCTCTCAGTTGTAGAGGAGGCCCGTACCCAGCAGTGGGACGTACATATATGTAGTAATGATGATGATTCATTGTGAACTTTTACTGTTTTACCATTAGCTATGCTCCATCTCATTCGCATTATATTTGACTATCCTTACTTTGGTTTGGATAAAAGTGTGTACTAAGTACTATTATAGACTAGAATGTACCTACATGCAAAATTATATCAAGATCCGTTCAGACGTATTTAAGTTTAAAACGTACAAAATTAATATAATTTATATTTCTGTTACTTTTACACCCAACCTACTAGGCATCTAAGTTGATATTATTGTGTGTTTATATAAAAAAGTAGTGTATTGACAAACCGTTGCATACACGCGGATTTGTATTTTGATAAAAATCAACTTATTAAGAATATTTTGATACAAGAGGGGCTTCAATTTGGGACATTCAACAATTGTAATGAATTTGTTTTTGACTGCCTCGTGATCTCTCGGCACAAGAATGTGCCGGGCGCCCTTGAGGTCTCGGGTTAGATTCCCAGTTCGGGCAGTGTTATTGGGTTTTTCCATTAGGAAATTCTCAGTAGCAGCACCGAATCTGGAAATGTACTTGAATAACGGCAATAGGCTCGCCCCCTATTACGTCCTGATGCAATGCACCTCCTTCAACCCCTTCGGGGAATACAGGCGTGAAGTTATGTACATATTATGTATGTTATTTTTGAAAGTAAACTTCGTATTACATTCTAGAACAAGTGCAGCTCAAAGTCACGTGGT
Source organism: Hemaris fuciformis (assembly GCA_907164795.1). Lineage (NCBI taxonomy): Eukaryota > Metazoa > Arthropoda > Insecta > Lepidoptera > Sphingidae > Hemaris > Hemaris fuciformis. The sequence goes on from OU015454.1 coordinate 8,740,526, forward strand.
TGCCGCGCGGGGGTCGAAGGAGCTGTCCTTGACCGTGGGGTCGCTCACAGCTCGAGCTAGATACGAGGTTTGGGCTCGAGCACACGCGGCACCTGGAGCGGGGTCACCTTCCAGAACACAGCATGTTTTACTATCTGACAGAGGTTTGTAAAATTCTATTGGAATTATGCAAATGGTTAAACAGAAATTGGTGGGTATATGTACAATGGGCTCAGAAGAAAAGAAGGTATAATATTGTAAAAGAATTCTAGGGCTGATGTCACATTTTCTATTTTTGTGTTCTTTTTTGCAAGTTTACGGAGAGTTAGTAGAATGTTATTATAATTTCAATGAAAATAAATGAGAAAATAAAGAAATTGGTTCTACATAAAGTGCATTTTCGTTGGTCATAGTTAGATTGATCAGCCAAGTCCTGTGGCAAAGATTTATGATAAAGTGATCAACAGCTTTACCTGAATGGAGTCAGTGGATTACTAAATTTAGTATTTGTTATTACGAACTAGCAATTGAAAGATATAGACTAATTATGACGTAATTCCCTTCCAGTGGTAGCAGGAGTAGCGTCGCTAGGCGGCACCGTATCGGTGGGCGTGGGTCGGTCGGTGCTGCTGGCGTGCCGCTGCGTGGGCGCGCCGCCGCCGCGCACCGTGTGGTACCACCGCCACAACATCGTCACGCACCACCCGCGGTTCACCAGGAACCACGACGACAGCTTGCTCATCAACAGTAACAATGCATTTTTCTTTCTTTTGACAACCTCGTGACGCAGTTGGCTAAACGCCAGCTTGTGAAACGAGCAGATTCGATCCACGAACTAAGACTAATGTTTGTGTGATCCACAAATATTTGCTTTGGATCTGGGTGTCTGTGAGACCGAAGTCTCTCGTAGTTTCTAATACCCACGAGACAAGACGTGTATCTTATTGCGGGGTCTCTTAACCTATATTTGTGACTGTTAGGTATATATGTATTTTTTTGGAGTCGAATGGGTTTTAGTGATGTGTTTATAGGCTATAATATAAAAAGGCTAATTTATACTATTCTCAGCGTAATAAACAATGAATAATTACAAAAAAATACATATTAAAAGCATCATAATCTTTAACAAATAGACCAATCTTTCTACAAAATGTACCTTAATAAAAAATTCAATTTTGAATAGATATTATAATTCTTTGGATGCTGTTTAGCTAATAATAATATCGTAATTTCAGATATAGACCAATCTCTAAGCGGGAACTACACCTGCTTAGCGAAGAACCTGTACGGGTCCGATTCAGTGTCGTATGAAGTGACTGTTCTACCGACTCCGGAACCACCGAATTTAAGGGTCACTCCGCATAAAAACGCATTACACCTGCAATGGGATCCACCGAGGAAAGTGGGAGGGAGGATACAGAAAATAAGTAAGTCTTTATAGTCTTTTCTTTTTAATTGGTAAAAAATGTTAAAGAACTGCTGTTGTCTTAGGATTTTTCATTGTTGTAAAGTTGAGTTCAGCCGTAGTTACTAAGCTGAATTATTCCGTTTTTGGGCACGGTTATTTGAAACTCCGTGCTGCTACTGAAAATTTTCTAAATTAAAAACCCAATATCACTATTCATACGTGAATTGAAACGTGGATCTCTAAATCGCATGGAGCATCCTTGTACGCGATATCACGAGGCAGTCAGAAAACTACACACTACACAAAATCTATGTAATTCATCTTGATATATATCTATATTATCATCAGCCCATATACGTCCCACTACTGGGCACGGGCCTACTCTACAACTGAGAGGATTTAGGCCTTAGTCCACCACGCTGGCCTAGTGCGGGTTGACGGACTACACACCCAAGAAATTCCTAAGAACTTTTAGGTGTGCAGGTTTTATCACAATGTTTTCCTTCACCGTTAAAGTACGTGATAATTCAATGTGAATACACACATAACTTCGAAAAGTCAGAGTTGTGTGCCTGGGGTTTGAACCCGCGACCGTCGAGATTCTCGACCGCGTGCCTAAACCTCGAGGCCATCACGACTTCTATATATTCAGTTTATATTATTTATTCAGTTACAAAAAAAAATTAGCTACTATAGTTAAATTTTTTTTTGTTTGTTTTTTTTTCTTATTATTTTTTTGTAACTCCATGGCCACCCATTTTTTCTTTTTGTCAACTATTTTCTGAGTTGTCTGGAATAGATATAATAGATCGGTTATAGCGATAAGACCGCCCTTTGTGGCACACTTTGTATTTATTTTATTTTATTTCTGTTTTTGGGGTGTCCAATAAAGCATATTAAATAAATTCAAAATAATTTCCTTATTTATGTCCCACAACAAGAAGCTCCTTACAGTGACAATAGGATATTTGTTTAAATGTTGCATTTATGTTTTTTTAGGTTATAATTTGACCTGGAAAGAATCAAACGGCTCATGGCAAGACGCGTGGGCTAGCAAAGGCACATCTCTCCAGCAGGCTAATGAGTACACGCTCCAAGGCTTAAAATGTGGTACCAAGTACTCGATCCGTATGACGGCTGCTAACAGTGTCGGCGCGTCTCAGCCTGCGTATGTCGATGCTGCTACTTTGGGCGGAGGTAAGGAAGATAATATTAGTCTATATTAATTCCACTAATGCATCCTTTTCTGGGATTGAGAGGGTTTAAACCCTAGCCTTGCAGATTGCCAGGGCCGCCGTAAGCGGCCATGCAAAGCGTGCACCGCACGCGGGCGGCACATCCAGGGGGGGGGGGGGCAAATTTATTTAGGTGTTATTTTTAGACATAACTCAGAGTAAATAGTTGTAGGGTGGTATAATGGGGTTTGCATGCGGGCGGTGAAATAGCTAGCGGCGGGCCTGGAGCTAGCACAGTGTTGATCAGTTGATTTTACAATTCTGAAAAATACCTGGTGAAGAAGGCAAGCTTGCGCCGCTTTATTATCTAAATAATATAGTAGAACTCTGTAAAAAGTGTAATAATTGCTTAATTTTAATTGACGTGACAAACTGACAATAGTACTCTTGGTGAGCAAAGTTGGGGTCCAAATAATATATTAAGTACTGTACAATTGCTTGGTCACCTGACATATTCATACACGTCTATTTAATTCTTCACGCTATGCCTAACTCGTAGGCATTTAAAAAAGGGAAAACGCAACCTCACAATCTTTCTGAGTTAGATTAACGACACAGATATAAATATTGTTAGCAGATCGTAACAAAATCTACTCAAAATAATACTAATAAAAGTCCTCTGCTCAAATTTCCAGTGCCCGTAGCTCCAACCAGTACTGAATGGTTCTGGAGCAACGCGTCCCACGTGTACGTACAACTGAGTGGTTGGCATGACAACGGCTGCGAAATCACAACGGTCGGGGTGGAGTACCGCGAATACGGCGCCAAGGTGTGGAAGAAAGCTGATAATAAATTAGTAAGTGTGGTCTTTCTATATAATCAACTTCAATCCAGAATTGAAGTTGATTATTAATAAGTTCGCAAGTTTGGATGTATGGATGTTTATACTCTTTAAGCTAGAACGACTAGATTTAAGTAAAATTTAGCACGTAGAAAAATTAATAATAAAAATTAAAAAATGCAACTATTGTTAGATAGATGTAAAAGAGTTTTTAAATGACCACAATTTACCAATTACTCCACCAAACCTATCCTTTCTTGATTTCGCATCAATTCAATGACAAATTTCATTGAGGTTAATTTCATATAAATTTAGCGTTACATTACAGACAGTGACTGCCTCGCGGTCTCGTGACACAAGTATGATTTAGAGGTCCCGGATTCGATTCCCGGGTGGGGCATAATGTTATTTGGTTTTTCCATTTGGACATTTGCAGTAGCAGCACAAAGTCTGCACAGGCGTGAGATTATATATGTATTAGACAAAGTTACTTTCTCATCAATCCGTGTATGTTTTTCTATAGAACCAACAGTCTCAATGGGGCCACTATCCATCACCAGTTCTGAGCCAGCCGAATTCTTTCGTGATTGCCGACTTGGCTCCAGCACAGTGGTACCAAATTCGAGTCACGGCTGAAAACTCCGCTGGCGTCACTACGTCATTATACAACTATGCTACTACTACTTTGTTAGGAGGTGAGATGATGTTATATATATATTTTTTTTAATTTTTTTTTCTAAAATATGTTAAAAATTTGATTATTATTAATACAATACCTCTGACTTGACTGCCTCGTGGTCTCGCGGTACAAGTATGTGCCGTGCGATCTAGAGGTCCTGGGTTCGATTCCCGGGTCGGGCAAAGTGTTATGGGGTTTTTCCATTAGGAAATTCTCAGTAACAGCACGGAGTCTGGAAATGTGCCCGAGAACGGCAATAGGCTCGCCCCCTATTACGTGGGACTGATACATACCTGGCGAAATGTGGGTGCAGAAACGCACCTCTGCCTACCCCTTCGGGGAATACAGGCGTGAGTTTATGTATGTGTGTACCTATGTAATACAATACCATTATACATATGACCGAAACTGTATCAATGTATACCTATAATTAGCTTGCATATTCGAATAATAATCCTTATATTATTTTGTATAAACATAAAAGCATGTAATGTAGCAGGTGTATCGTTAAATGCTTTTAAGTAAATGTCTTTTAAAAAATTATAAAAAAGTTTTTTCGAAATTCCACATATCGACCTGAGGTTCGCCTACGTTTAAATTTTCCGTATAGCTCGGAAACTTCCTAGTCATCTATTAATTAAAATATTATATTTGGATGGTAGGTCGACGAAATTGGTTGAAGCTGTTTCATCATCATCATCATCAGCCCATATTCGTCCCACTGCTGGGCACGGGCCTCCTCCACAACTGAGAGGGTTTAGGCCTTAGTCCACCATGCTGGCCTAGTGCGGGTTGGCGGACTACACACCTAAGAAATTCCTAAGAACTTTTAGGTGTGCAGGTTTCATCACGATGTTTTCCTTCACCGCTAAAGCAAGTGATGATTCATTGTGAATACACACAAAACTTCGAAAAGTCAGAGGTGTGTGCCTGGGGTTTGAACCTGCGACCGCCGAAATTCTCGACCGCGCGCCTAAACCTCGAAGCCATCACTTAAGCTGTTTGCACGTACATTAAAATACCGAATAAATTATTTTAGTGAAAAACAACCCCTCAGTTAGCTGTGTTATGAAAGTTGTCAAAATATCTCCGACGAGTTGACGACAAGAGAATTTACATTTTATATTTAATACTTTTTTTTCAGATGCCGTCGGTCCTCCGTCAGATTTTCTGGATTTGAACATGCTAGTCATTATTTGCAGCTCCATACTGCTCATGGTTTGCTCAATAACATGCGTTTATATTCTAGTAAAAAGGCACAGGTGAGTACTTTTCTCATTAGTATAATCTTTATTGAATAATTTCAATTACTCATTTAGTATTATTTTTGTGAAAGAAAGCAACCTACAATATTATTGAAGTGAAATTTCTTAAGCGGTGCTGTGCCATTCTTGATGAGTAAAACATGTTGAACTCGCGTCAGATCACGTGACCCTGATCGAAAATGCGTAAGACGTTTGTTGTCATGCCTTGTTGTCATATTTGTGTACAATAGCGCAATAAATATTGTATTTTACCAGGTAATGATAGTATTAAATAAATAAATAAATAAATCAATTCGTGCGAAATTATTCCCTAACCATTCCAAAATATTCAAAAATGCACAACGCTAATGTTGATGTTTTCACTTCTGCCGACACTCCCGGAGTGCCACCCGTGTTTTTTCCTTTTGATATACGGAACCCTGGAAACGAGAACTTTTTATAGCAATAACATAAAACCGTCTTTTCTCAGCCATCACCACCTGACAGAGTACAGAAACTCTCTAACAGGCGAGTGTAAGTCAGAACGGAGTAACGTGACCGCGAATACCCCGCAGAGTGCTCCAGGAGACACCAACAACAGAGTTTACAGCACTCCTGTACATCTCACTGCTGATAATAAACATGGTAATATGTTTGGGTATTTAGTTGATCTTATCATTGCCTCGTGGTCTCGCGGTATAAGTATGGGCCGTGCGATCTAGAGGTCCTGGGTTCGATTCCCGGGTCGGGCATAGTGTTATTGGGTTTTTCCATTAGGAAATTCTCGGTAACAGCACGGAGTCTGGAAATGTGCCCGAAAACGGCAATAGGCTCGCCCCCTATTACGTGGGACTGATACATACTTGGCGAAATGTGGGTGCAGAAATGCACCTCTGCCTGCCCCTTCGGGGAATACATGCGTGAGTTTATGTATGTATGTATGTATCATTGACTTTAACAATTTATAAATCTATCGACATTTATGACCGAATAATGAAAATATTTTTGATTGAACCTAAACTAAGGTTTTTTTGGAATTATGCAAAAATTGGAACGAATTTACATGTTCTAAAATGATCTTATTAAAAAGATAGATTTAATTTTTAAGTTCGCGAAAAACTATTACAGTAATAACTAATAATGATTCTGTAGTTTTAAAAGTATTTTATTGAACTGTATCTATGACTTTGTTCATGTTCATATGTTTTTTCAGAACTTTACGAGATCAGTCCGTATGCACAGTTTGCTATCGGATTTAGGACGTTCGGGCATGTTGATAATCAAGAGGTGCCCAACAGGGTGCATCAGCCTGGGAACAGTAAAATGAGATATGATAGTGGTAGGTATTAGATGAGCCCAGTGGCGGTACTTCCATAGAAGCCCAAAAGCGTTACACGTTAATTGTGTAATGTCTAGTTTGTAATTGTTTATTCTGGGATCTGGATATTTTCATTTATATGTCAAATTACTAAGATTTAAAGGTTAAAGGTTATTATTCGGAATTTTGTAGGACATGCTGGGCTTTTGGGCTTTTATGGAAGTATCGCCACTGGATAAGCCATATTTGTTTTAATAACCGGTTCAAAATTGTCACAATTAGCTTGAATTGCGGTAAAAGACGGTAAGGTCCAACATGATAAATACTGTTGGAAAGGAATTTTGTTGTGTTTTCTTAAAAAGTGACTATACTGGAGTAACTATGCCTTTGTAGGTTGTAGGATATTCGCACGGAAACCCGTGATAAAGAGAGTCACACAAATCCTTAAAATAGAAATTATTGCAGAGTTTTAGCAATATGTCCAGCTAATAACGGTAGAAAATCTGTCCTACACTGTTTCTATGACACAGCAGTACCAGCATGGCTATACCAAACTAAACACAATGTAGACCCTATTGCTAACAATACTTACGTTCTTATATTGCAGAAACCAGTTTCCAAATGAGGTCAGAATCTGAGGAGAGTGACTGCGTCTCGCGCACCACTACATTGAAAAGTGCTCCTAGAAGTAAATATTTCAATACAATGTTTTTTTCATCACAATGATTCGTAAGATCATGGGATGTAAAATAGTTTCTCTGTTTAGAATATGCTCTAATGTATTTCTTTCTGGTTACATATATTTTAAGACTGCCTCGTGGTCTCGCGGTACAAGTATGTGCCGTGCGATCTAGAGGTCCTGGGTTCGATTCTCGGGTCGGGCAAAGTGTTATTGGGTTTTTCCATTAGGAAATTCTCGGTAACAGCACGGAGTCTGGAAATGTGCCCGAAAAACGGCAATAGGCTCGCCCCCTATTACGTGGGACTGATACATACTTGGCGAAATGTGGGTGCAGAAATGCACCTCTGCCTACCCCTTCGGGGAATACAGGCGTGAGTTTATGTATGTATGTATGTATATTTTAGACGAATTTTCATCTAAAGATGTAAAAGAAACATTTACAATTTTGTCAAAGGTCTATATTATAATTTTATTTACTTTTCTAATCCAATAGAATGAATAATATAGTAAAGTACACATGCAAGCCGCAAGGAGCCCTTGTGAGACCTCATGACCCAATTCTCGACCAAGAATGTTCAAAGTCTCCATATAATATTTAACGTCCTGTTTTCTTTTCAGATAAATGCAGAATCCCGCATCACCGGTAGCTGATGATAAATTGAAGGAAAGAGATTTTAAGACGGTTGTGTTCATTTTATAGTGATTCGTTTCGTTTTTTTTAATTTTGATCTCAATATTTCCTACTCTCTCGATCCTATTATCTAATCTAACGTGACGTGGTGTTTTACAGACTAACGTGGAGACTTAGGCTCGAATCTCAGGCAACTATTTAGGCAATATAATAATAAATAATAATAATAAATACACCCAACAGTCACATACATAGTTCTGACCCCACACTAAGATACAAATCTTGTGTCGTAGGTATCAGAAACTACGAGATACTTTTCGGTCTCACAAACACCCAGACCCGAAACAAATATTTGTGGATCACACAAACATTTGTCTCGGTGCGGGGATCGAACACGCGGCCTCTCGCTTCGCAAGCTGGTATCTAGCCAACTGCGCCACGGGGCTGTCAATATGAATTACTTTAACGGTGAAGGAAAACTTAGTGACGAAATCTGTGCACCTAAACATCCTTAGGAATTTCTTAAACGTGTAGTCGGTTAAACCACACTAAGCCAGCGTCGTGGACTAAGGCTTTAACCCTCTCTGTTTTAGAGGAGGCTCGTGCCCATCAGCGGAACATAGGTATATAGGCTGATGGTGATGTTTAAGCAAAAAATAAGCGTTAGCTATAACAATCACAACTTTAAAAAGTTTCATTACTGGCTATTAAAATTCGACAAGTTTTAATCATAGTTATTGGGTTAAGTACTGGATTGAGTGAAGGCCTCCTAAACATTGTTTACGTCTGTCATACGGTTGTCTCGTTGTGTCTCGTCTCGTCTCGTCATCTTACTAATATTATTAACGCGAAAGTATATAGTATAGGTGTTTCTTACTCTTTCACGCAAAAACGACTTAATGGATTTTAAACAATATTCACAATTATGCAGCTATACATCAGAACAATATACAGATTTTATGTAATAAAGATACTACGAGGTTCCGGCAACTTCATCTGCGCATACTTGGTACCTACATCACGCCACGACCAATAGGAGTGGAACTTCAATGTGAAAATGGGAAAAAATGTTCATTGTGAAGTTTAAGTTGCCCAGACGGAGTTGCAGGCAACAACTATTAAATAATAAATCAAAGCAAGACGAATACAGTGTATGTTTGAGATTCGAATCCCTGTCTACACAGGACTGCCAAAGAAAGTTACAAATATGTTACCATACAGATCTAACCACACGTCTAAAAAACTGTTGCATTTGTGAAATGTATTTATTACGTATTATTTCATTTCGAATTGAAGTCATGTATCATAAATTATCTTCAAAAAGACTGATTGTTTAGTATTATTTAAAACTAAATGTAACTCCTTTATTGTGTAAAATAACTTTTTGAAAGTAAATAAATGTTAGACATGTGTTTGTGTTTCATTTTTAATTTGAAATACCTATACATATGTATTTATAATAAATTGATAATAATATCTAATAATAAAAGGAACGGGCTTTATTATTATTATTGATAATAATAAATCAATGAATGCACCCAACAAATATAAATCTGATTCTTGCAACGCAAATTAGTTTTCTAACTTAGTGTCGTTGGGTTTTTCTGACAGGAAATTGTCAGTAGCAGCACAAAATTTGGTAATTTGATCAGTCAATGACATTAGCTTCGACTTTATAATCATAGCTGTCAAAACGTTGGTTAAGCAATTGCTACAGAAATGACACGCTTTCGTTATGTTACCCCTTTTTCAAGCAGGGACTAAAACCATCGTCATCGTCATCAGCCCATATACGTCCCACTGCTGGGCACGGGCCTCCTCTAAAACTGAGAGGGTTTAGGCCTTAGTCCACCACGCTGGCATAGTGCGGGTTGGCGGACTACACACCTAAGAAATTCCTTAGAACTTTTAAGTGTGCAGGTTTTATCACGATGTTTTCCTTCACAGTTAAGCAAGTGATAATTCATTGTGAATACACACATAACTTCGAAAAGTCTCGAAAAAAAATTCTCGACCGCGCACCTAAACCTCGAGGCCATCACTGCATAAAACCATAGGGTAAAAATAATAATATAAATACCTGGAAATTCCACGAGATGGCGTTATGTTGATATTTTTTTCCCGGTTAGACTCCGAATTCAAGCAGGAACTAGAACGATAGGTAATATTGATGTTAATACCTCAAAATTCCACGATATGGCGTTATATTGATATATTTTTTTGCATTTAGACTCCTTATTTAAGCAGGATCTGAAACGATAGGTAGTTATAATTTGTGTTATATATTGTATAATGTTTATTTATGTCCGAGTTAAATGATAGTTAAACACAGGGTACGTTCGGGATTACTTTATTGATGCGCCATCTTAATGTCTATCCATTAGGGATGTACCTGTACATTAGTGATGTCCTAGTCATGCTTAATTACAATCTACAACATCTCCCTTCTTTACAAATGGGTTAAAGATTATGTTATGTTCAATACACTGTTTGTCTATTCACTATTAATCTGTTACATAGTCTGCCAAATATGCTGGCTTTCTAATAATCCGTTTCGGTCTAATTCCAATATTCCTATTTTCATTCATTACAATGTTTTCATTATTTGTTGTATCTTTATCACAATTCTCCAAATCAAAATTATAATCATTTTCTACCTCTAACCTATTTCTAGTGTATTTACCATTTGGAATTAAACTCTTTCTATTTCTTACAATTATTCCTCCTTCTTCTGTTTTAACATTATAAGACCTTGGACCTTGTCCATATCCTACTACTATTCCACTTTTATGTGGTCCTGAGCTACCTTCTTCTTTTATTTTTACTACTTTATCTTTACTTAACATAGGTAATTTCCTAGTCTTTTTATTATAGTATTTTTCCTGCATTTTCAGTTTTTACACAATTCATGTTTGTAATTACTATTTTTCTTAAACTTTGAAATATCAGGCATCATATTCCTTACTTTTCTATTAAACATTAACTCAGCTGGTGTCTGACCTGCTTCAGAAACAGGGGTATTTCTATAAGTTAACAAACCTTTATAAATATCTTTATTTTCATCTATTAATTTCTTCAAAATTCTTTTAACTGTTTGAATATGCCTTTCTGCTAAACCATTTCCTTGATGGTGTCTAGGGCTTATAATTTTGTGATTGAAACACCATTCTGAACTAAAGTTTTTAAATTCAAATCCACTGAATTGAGTACCTGCATCTGAATATACTATTTCTGGCACTCCATATCTAGCCCATATTTCTTTTAAGTATTTAATTACAGTTTGAGCTGACATATTAAATAACTTTTTTATCTCTACAAATTTACTATATGTGTCTACTACTAGCAAATAAGGATTTCCTCCAATAAAAAATATGTCACAAGCTACTATTTGCCATGCCTGTGTTGGAACTTCTTTACAAATCATAGGTTCATTTCTATTAGCATTTTGATATCTCTTACATGTATCACAATTATTTATCTTATCTTCTATTTCTTTATTCATTGTAGGCCAATACACAGACCTTCTTGCCAATTGTTTGCATTTACTTATTCCTAAATGAGCATAATGTATTCTACTTAACATATCAGACCTTAAACTTTTTGGTATTATTATTTGACATCCTTTTAATATCAATCCTTTACAATAATTAATTTCCTCTCTATAACTGTAATATTGCTTAACTATTGAATCTACTTGGTTTTTATTTTGAGGCCAACCCTCTCTAATGTATTTTAACAATGTTTGCAATTCCTCATCTTTAGATGTCTCATCAACAATAATTTTTAACTTACTATCTGTAACTTTAAAACTACTCATAATCATGGCCACATGAGCTTCTATATCTTTATCACATGCTTCCTGTGTATCATCTAAATATGATCTACTTAAATGGTCTGCTACAACTAATTCTTTACCAGGTTTATAAGTTACTGTAAAACTATAAGGTTGTAATGCTATTTTCATTCTTTGTAGTCTGGCTGGACATTTATTCAATGACTTTGCAAATATTGAAACTAATGGTTTATGATCTGACTCAACAATAAACTTCTGTCCATACAAATATTGATTAAATTTCTTACATCCAAACAAAATTGCCAAACTTTCTTTTTCTATTTGACTATACATCTTTTCTGTCTCAGATAATGCTCTAGAACCATAAGCTATAGGCTTATCATTTTGAAATATTACTGCTCCTAAACCATCTTTTGAAGCATCAACACTGAGTACTATAGGTTTATCAACATCAAAATATGCTAAAACTGGTGGTTGACATAAAACTTTCTTTAATTTATCATATGATTCTTGTTGCGTCTGACTCCATATGAAAGGAACATCTCTTTTAGTAAGCTGGCTGAGAACTCCTGTAATCTCAGAATAATTTTCAATAAATCTAGATACATAATTAGTCATACCTAAAAATCTCATAAGTTCAGTCTTTGAAGTAGGTTCTTTCATTTTTATAATAGTTTCTGTCCTATCTGGGTCCACTTCAATTCCTTTCTTTGATAAAATATGACCTAAGTACTTAACTTGCTCAACTTGTATCTGACTTTTATTCTCATTGAACTTAATATTATATTCTCTAGCTTTTTCTAATACCTTTTTTAATATTTTATCATGACCTTCAATTGTCTCATGATGTATTAACAAATCATCAATGTAAATTTCTACTCCTTCAATTTCAGAAAATATTTCTTTGAACAATTTATGAAAGATCTCTGGACTTGAATTCAAACCATAAGGTAATCGGTTGAACATATACCTACCATGTGGTGTGTTAAATGTAGTGAGTTCCTTTGATTCTTCAGCTAAACAAACTTGCCAAAATGCTGTAGTAGCATCAAGAGTACTATAATATCTAGAGCCCTTTAATTTACTTGTTATCTCATCTAACCTAGGCAATGGATATTGTTCTCGCAAAATCTGATTATTTAAATGTTGTGGATCTAAACAAACCCTAATTGATCCATCTGGTTTTAATGTCATAACTAATGAATTTACATACTCTGTAGCTGTATTTACTTTACTTATAATTCCTTTATTCTCCATGCTATCTAACTCAATCTTTAATTTGTCTTTTAATTTAAATGGAACTTGCCTACAAGGTTCTATTTTTCCTACTGCATCATATTTTAATTTAATTTTATATTCATATCCTTTGATTTTACCAATTCCCTTAAAAACATTTGCATACTCTCTTAATAAACAATGTTTAATTAACTTGCCTTGTATAGATTCTACTTTAGATCTAGTTTCTTGAAGTAAATTCAACTTTTTGATTGTTGGAAAACCTAACACTGGTTCATAGTCACCCTTTGTTATATGAAATTCAAGATTACAATTTTTTCCTACAATTTCACATTCACAATATATTTTACCTAATGTTTCCAAACATGTATTATTATAGTTACTTAATTTTGAGGACGGGTAATATTCCTGTACTTTCAATATTTCTTTACAACAATTATGTGACATTACATTACAGTCTGCACCACTATCTAACTTAAATTGTATTATTTTACCATTACAGTCTTTAAATTTGACAGATTCATACCAACCATCTTCTCTACTTCTAATTTTATTCAACTTTACTTGTCCCATGTTTATAGACAACTGTTCTTTTTTCTCCATAGTGTCTTCTTCTTGCTCACTCACACTCTTTATTACGCTTTTCTTTCCACACCTGATAGCAAAATGTCCTAGTTTTCCACATTTCAAACATTTCTTGCCAAAAGCGGGACAATTCGAGAACTTATGATTATAACCACATCTTGTACACGCTACTATCCTGTTTTCTTGTGCTGTGTAGTTGCTTCTATTTTCTGTTGGTTTTGTGTATACTTTTTTCTTTGTTCTGTATTTATCATCCTTCTTATCATATATATTTTCTTCTTTTTTTCTGTATTGTATCTTTTGTATTTCTTGTTTATTTTCCATTTTCTTTAATTGTTCTCTTGCTGTTTCTGCTGCCTTGCATATTGCTACTGCTTTTTGGAATGTCAAGTCTTGTTCTCTTAATAATCTCTCCTTCAATCGGCTATCATATATTCCTGCGACTATTCTATCTCTTAACATTCTCTCTTTCAGTTCTCCAAAATTGCATTCTGAACTTAACCTTCTTAGTTCTGTTACATACTGATCAACAGATTCTTCTGGATGCTGATCCCTTTTATTAAACAAGTGTGTACTAATACTTTCATTACTTGCTGGGATGAAGTGTTTGTCAAAACAGGCTATCACCTCACTATAATTATTTTGTTGTTCGCTAGACAACTCAAATGTGTTGTATATTTCAATACATTCTTCACCCATGCAATGTAACAATAATGCGACTTGTACTTGCCCTGTGTTACCATTTGCACCTGATGCAATTCTATATATTTCAAACTGTTGCTTCCACCTTTTATATGATTCTGCCGTTAGGTTCACCAATGGTTTTGGGGTTTTTAATCCGTATACACCTTCGACCTGTGGCATCTTGGTGGGCACACGTTTTTATATTTTTCTTCTTCTTGTTATTTTGCAACTTTTCCACCATATATTTTGACTTATCCTGTCTAAAGCGCCATGTTATATATTGTATAATGTTTATTTATGTCCGAGTTAAATGATAGTTAAACACAGGGTACGTTCGGGATTACTTTATTGATGCGCCATCTTAATGTCTATCCATTAGGGATGTACCTGTACATTAGTGATGTCCTAGTCATGCTTAATTACAATCTACAACAATTTGAAACGTCAAAATTTTACGAGATCGCGTTGTATTGATATTATTTCTTGTCTATCAAGATACTTTATTTATGCAGGAACTAAAACGATAGTTAATAATGGTATAAATGCCTCAAAGTTTTACGAGATGGCGTTATATTGGAATATATAAATAAAAATAAACCCTCTCAGGAGGAGGCCCGTGCCCAGCAGTGGGACGAATATAAGCTGATGATCATGATACATATAATTTTACTCAGCAAAAAGACAATACTGTACCTGGTGGTAAAAGTACCCTTCAAATATAATGTCGACGAGCAAGAAATTAATATGATCATCATCAAATGCAAATCAAATAGACAAAGATATACCCGAGACAAATTTTATTCACCAAACAAAACAGTAAAAATTCCAAACAAATTTCCGAACAGCAATAGAAATTCTTTAAACAAAAACAGTAAAACGCATTTAATTTCACACACCGCTGTGGCGACACTACCCGGAGATGCTATAAAACAGTCTATTGCCGATTTAAGAGAGCGTTCAGCCGAGAAATTGGCAAACTTTAGCAAAAGGACATCGTGGCGTCGCATACTCCAAACTTTACCGTTTCGACATGTCGACAATTTTGTAATAGCTTCGGCATTGAGGAATTTACTCGCTCAGGGGTAACGTTGATTGATTGAAAGTTGTCTGTATCCTTTACCGGGCTTTATAGATTTTATTAGTAGGTACGAATTTATTCTATGATCGAAGGGAGTCTAGTCTTAGGCTCTTATTTTCTCCTGGTACTTGATAAAGTTAAAAAGGCTCTAAAAGTGAAGTGTGCAAGTTTTGTTACAGAAATCATTTACTGATAACAACCGTACTGAAGATTGGAAAAGTAACTCTGTCGGTCTGTCATTTTGACTTTCATGTCATAACTGCTGGCCACATTAGGCCACGTACTGGAAAGCGCAGCGTGGGACGTCTTCCGACAAGATGGTCGGACGACCTAGTAAAGATCGCGGGACGTCGCTGGTTGCAGGCTGCTTCCAACAGGTCCCTATGGAAGTCATTAGGAGAGGCCTATGTCCAGCAGTGGACCTCCATTGGCTGATGGATGGATATCACTGCCTCGAAGGCCCTGTAGCGCAAGTATTATTCTGCGCTCGGGAAAAGTTATTTGGATTTTCTGTTAAGAAATTCTTAATTACAGCAACACTGCAACAAGTAAGGAAATGTCCTAAAAACGACAATATTTTCTCACCTCTGCCCACAGGCGTAAGAGTGTGTAATTGTGTTACATCGCTTACTTATTATTAGACCGTATAAATAAAAACTAGTTAAAAACGCGAATCTCAACGCATACTTGAATTGGGTCATCGATTCAAATGCCGGCGGCGGGGCGTCCAATTTAACACACGGATGCCTTCGGTCCCGAGCGATTTTAATGTACTGTTTGTAACTTTACTACGTAATAGCGAAGTTGGCGTATAAAATGTCACGGGTATTTTTTGTTTGTTTGTCACACTTACGTTCGGTTATAGCAAGACGCGGTAGTTTATTTTGCATCACCAAACTTGGCCCAGAAAAATATTGGTTTAGTTGTCGCCTGCAATTCCGTATGCAAAACAATGGACTTCAAATGGAATACTTTTTGCAAGTTTACGCCACTTTTTGTATAGATGCACCGCTTCCACAATAAGTGGACTATTTAACACAATATTTTCATTTCAAACTAGTGTAACTAGATCATGAGATAAGTGCCGTCCAAAAACAAACAAACAAACTTTTTAGTCTTAAATTAATATTGATATTTTAGTTTTAGTGATTGTTGGCCGAATACTGAAACGCTACTTAATCTGAGGGCGACTTATATTTAAGCGGTATATAGGTACTTAAAAATGCCATGTAAAATAACTTTTTGTGGTAATGTTGTCATTTACGGAAACTTAAGTGGGCATTAAATAATCACAGTCTTAAAACCTATAATTGATGTTTCAGTATACCGCTTAAATTATAACAGCCACTTGAATATAAGTCGTCCTCAGATTAAGTAGCGTTTCAGTATTCGGCCCTGTGAATCATAGTCATAGTAGGCTAAAAATATTTTGACTGTTGGTTGAACACATATATACCAAATTCACAGGCTTTGATCATAAACGCACATATTATGGGACTGTAATTGTCTTATAAGCCTTCACAAAATAAAATTAACACGGGAATAAATTAGACAGCCCCGTGGCGCAGTTGGCTAGACACCAGCTTGCGAAACGAGAGACGCGGGTTCGATTCCGCACCGAGACAAATGTTTGTGTGATCCACAAATATTTGTTTCGGGTCTGGGTGTTTGTGAGACCGAAAAGTCTTTCGTAGTTTCTGATACCCACAACACAGGACTTGTATCCTAGTGTGGGGTCAGATCTATGTATGTGACTGTTGGGTGTACTTATTTATTTATTTAAGTAGAAAAGAGAAAAGGATAATTAACATAAATAACATAATATTCAGATGATGCTCAGATAGGCTGTGGTCTGGACAGGAAAGGTACTTTTAAAGGAAAGTAAGAAGTAGCACATAGGTGATGTCTATAGAGACACAAACTTAAAGGTCTTTTCGCTAGATTAAAAACCTTCTGACACTTTGCTTCTCTTCTATTTAATTTGATCTGTTTCTCTAAATCTTCTGGTTATTAATATTCGTTCCCTTCTTAAAATCTCCATTATTTCATCTCTTCTATCCTCTTTAAGTCTTCTATAATAATGTATTACCAACAGTTTACTACATATTAAAGAGCACGCTTAAAATACCCAATCTTAAAACCCCAATTACGAAACACCAAGTCTCGGGACGTATCGGTCGATCAAAACAACTACAAACTACTATACAATACCATAACTAGGAAACAGCGAGGCGCGACCGCTAGTTGCGAACTCCAATAATAAAGTTGGTCTGCCCGAGGCGGTACCATCGTCGCCTTGGAGTTCGGATTACAGTAATCTTGCATAAATTAAAGATGTTTTCTTTGAGAATGATTGATGGAAGGGGTTTAGGATTAATTTTAATTGATTTACTGGGTGATGCCGGGGTGATTCAAGCAATGGTGTAGAAAACAGTACCTACACTATAAAGATATTTTTATTTATGTATCTAAATTGATGCATTTTGGTGATTTTCGTTAAGTTTATGATCGTGTCCAAAGAATGAATAGGTGATGGCCTCGAGGTTTAGGCGCACGATCAAGAATCTCGGCGGGTGTGGGTTCAAACCCCAGGTACACGTCTCAGATTTTTCGAAGTTATGTGTATATTGATAATGAATTATCGAGTACTTTAACGGTGAAGGAAAACATCGTGATGAAACCTGCACACCTAAATGTTCTTAGGAATCTCTTAGGTGTGTAGTCCGCCAACTCGCACTTGATCTGGTGAACTAAGACCTAAACCCTCTCAGTTGTAGAAGAGGCCCGTGCCCAGCAATGGAACGTATAAGTATAGGCTAATAATGGAAGGAAGAATCCAGTCATGTTGGTATGTCGAAGCTCGACCAAGTATAAGAAGCGGATCAGGGTAAAACGGCATTGGCATGATCAAAGAAAGGAGACTTAGGAATGAAGAAGACTAAAGATATTTAACTGATGAAGTAAGATGAGGTTGAATAGGTAGAATTAGAACTGAATGGAGTTAAAAAGTTACGATACGCCGAAGCTGTATCAGTCTCCTAATAAAGAAAAAGTACATACATACAGTAGAGCTAATCTTCTAATAATTCCACACCGTACCGAAAACACCTTTTATTACTTTGCCCGATTTAAGTGCGCACTTTTTCCGAGAGTTGAACAAATTGCGACTAAGTGATTCTAAACAAGAATTAGATGTCCACTACTCTTTTTCTTCTGTTTAATTTTACTGGTTTCGATAGATTTTTATCAAGGCAATGTATTTATTTATTTATTTGCTAGCTTTTGCTTGCGACTCCGTCCGCGTACACTACAGGGTTGGTTTCAGAAAGAAAATAGTAGTCTATTTTACTCCACAGAGTCCCATTTATGTCCATACCAAAAATCATTCAAATCGGTTAAATAGACGTGAAACGTGTGCCGCCGCGCACCGGCCGGCCGGCGCCTTTATCATTGCGCGCTTGATCATTTTTTCGCTGCGGTGTTATTTTAAAACTGCGATATCTTCTAAGATACTCATTGGAATCAAATGATGTAAAGGGCAAATTTCTTTTAAATTAAATACTTAAGATGAATAACGTATTTATTTGGATAAGGATTAATATCATCCTTATGAAAACACCTTCACTAATAATGCTTTATTTTAGAACAAATTTGGTTAGCATAAAAAAGGTTATAGTAAGCCAACCTTAAAAGATAGACATACGCAGTCGCGGACTTTTTTTTAGAACTTTTAAAGGGGAACAATTTTGTCATACATTATTTTAGCGAAACTTTAACCGTTTCCGCAGCGCACGCAGCGGAAGTTCTTAAAAGGAAAAAATACCCCCGATTTTGAAACATTATTAATTGATGCTCCGCTCCTTTTGGTCGTAGCGTGATGTTATATAGCCTATAGCCTTCCTCGATACCAACTATTGCTTTCTTCAATCTCTGCACCACCCGCCAGACATTACACTTAAGCATATAATATAAAAGAAAAAAAAGAAAATATCGATAAGGACTGAAGAACCAAAACAAAACGTAATTAATT
This sequence comes from Hemaris fuciformis, assembly GCA_907164795.1. Classification (NCBI taxonomy): domain Eukaryota; kingdom Metazoa; phylum Arthropoda; class Insecta; order Lepidoptera; family Sphingidae; genus Hemaris; species Hemaris fuciformis. Next base: position 8,759,889 of record OU015454.1, read on the forward strand.
AACTAAGTTTCTGAACGAAACATTAACACAATAACATCTGGATGACATCTGGGGTAGACCAAAAAATAAATAAATTAAAAACAAAACAAAAACACAAGACTAGCGCAGTACACAACGTGAACGACATTGAGGTATACGCGTTTCGTATACTCGCATGTTGTTAAGTTTTCCGCGGTTTCGCGTTCAAATTCGATGTCCCTGAGCGATCGGTCCCGCGTTTGGTTGCATGCGTTGTGGTGTTTGTGGCCTTTTTGCGCTTCAGTGACAGTGCGTTGAATTCCTCCTGAGTGGTGATTTTCAGAATGTCATCAGCTATTTTTACCACAATGGTGCCGTCTTGTGTCCAGCAAGCACGCATACCAAAAAGTTGGCGCGCTTTGGCAAAAATCTGCTGCCGAGGTTTGGTCAAAAACTCCTTCAGGGATAAGGGAGTGCCCTTCAGCTTGGACTTGTTCTTCCAGACAACTGACCTCTGCTGGAAATCGGAAAACCTCACAAGTAGGGGCCGATGATGTTCATTGTTGCGAGCCCCAATTCGATGACATTTAGTAATGTGAGACAATGAAATGTTCGTCAGCGCCAACTTTTTGTGGAATATATCCAAGATATCTGAGGCACTGTCTTCCTTATCAGATTCAGGATGTCCCAGAAGAAGAAGTGTTTTCCGCCGATGTCTGGTTTCCATGACGTCAACTACACGAGCACATTCAACGATTTGTTGTCGAAGCAAACGAAGCATATTGAACATTAGTTCTCTAAATGTTCTGAACTCCTCTGCTACGCGCGCAACGGTGTCTTTAGCAGGTACTCCGGTTTGAAGCTGAGCTTCAAGTTCAGTCATCCTCGTCGCAAAACAGTCTTCTAGCCTGCTCTGTGCTTCCTGTATCTCAGCTAGTTGCGCCATAACGGTTACGGTAAGATAAATGTTTAGTATATAACGTGTATCAGTGGCGGTACTTCCATAGAAGCCCAAAAGCCCAGTTTGCCTTTTAAAATTCCAAATAATAATTTCTAAGCTTTAAATCTTTATTAAAATAAAGCAATTTGTTAAATAAAGACCCCATAATAAGCAAATATAAACTACACATTACACAATTAACGTTTAACGCTTTTGGGCTTCTATGGAAGTCCCGCCACTGACGTGTATGTGCCGGCAGGTGGTGTATATATTATGTTTTTGTCACATAGAACTGCGACACAACTCTTTTAGGAAGTCCTAATGTATAGATAAACTTGAAATTAATTAAAATTGTGAAATTTAAAATCAATCGATCTACGGATACGTCTATACGTTTTGACACCCACCGCCAAAAATATATATGTAATATTGCAAGATTATTGTTTTGATGTGAATGTAAGTGGTCCACGTCGTTACCAAAGTTGTAAGTCATGGATGTGCTGAATGGCAGTTGTATCGACTAGTATAGATATCATAGACTATAGTTTAAATCGAAGTGAAATGAGAATCGTAGATTTTTGCACTGGAAAGTCCACAATGTATACTAAATTTGGAAAATCTTAAGCTAATTTTATACCCTCGTAAATACACACTGTTACGTAATAATATCTATGGTCCAAAAAGAGTCAACTTACAAAGAACGACTTCATATTCTCTTGATTATTCGAGATACATTCGTAAGGGCGAAAGCAATCGAGTTCAGTTTGTTTAGCAAATAAATAATTATTAATCTGCAGAGACTATAGTTTAAATCAAAGTGAAAAGAGAATCGTAGATTTTTGCACTGGAAAGTCCACAATGTATACTAAATTTGGAAAATCTTAAGGTAATTTTATACCCTCGTAAATGCACACTGTTACGTAATAATATCTATGGTCCAAAAAGAGTCAACTTACAAAGAACGATTTCATATTCGGTTGATTATTCGAGATACATTCGTAAGGGCGAAAGCAATTGAGTTCAGTTTGTTTAGCAAACAAATAATTAATCTGCAGAGACTATAGTTTAATTGCTTGTTTGAGTTCGTCTTGTTCGCGCTGGTCTGAATGCCTCGCGCCGAATGTTTCCGCGACCAGGTGACGTCTCGTTATTACCATTGCAATTAACTTTTTTGACTAGCTTTTCTCTGCAACTCGATCTTCGTGGACTTATATCTAGAAAGAAATGTAGTGTAAGTCCTAAACAAAGGTGATTTGTCCGAGCTTTGATAACTCAAGCATAGTTTCTAGGGTCTTGCTTATTTCCACAGAACAGCTGAATAAGATTAGAAGGGAAATAGGCTGTACTTTGTATCGGGACGAGTGGCGCCGCTTGTCTGTCACCTACATATTAATTCTATGTGAAATACACGATCAATGATAATAATTTCCAACAAAAATGAAGGGCTGCTATTGTCACAGCAGTGATGGCATCGAGGTTTAGGCGCGCGCTCGAGAATTTCGGCGGTCGCAGGTTCAAACCCCAGGCATACACCTCTGACTTTTCGAAGTTATGTGTGTATTCACAATGAATTAACACTTGCTTTAACGGTGAAGGAAAACATCGTGATAAAACCTGCACACCTAAAAGTTCTTAGGAATTTCTTAGGAGTGTAGTCCGCCAACCCGCACTAGGCCAGCGTGATGGACTAAGGCCTAAAACCCTCTCAGTTGTAGAGGAGGGCCGTGCCCAGCAGTGGGATGTATATGAGCTGATGATGATGATATTGTCACACATTTATAAAAGTGTAGATATTACACGCTACCCGAACTACTAAGAAACGGCCATGTCAAACATATGATAGTCTAGTCGTAGGTTCGGCACGCTCTGCATGCTGAGATTTCTTTTCTAGTATTATTCAACTGTTTCTATACCATTATTAACAAATTACATGATACTTTGTTAATTTAGTTAAATTACAGTTTATAAGGTAAGATGGGACTCATGAGACTGACATGCATGGTATCGTATAAAAGTCCCCTTTTTATTACAATAATATTTTTTTTATATTCATTAATAAGGGGCCTACTTGGGGAGGCCTTCGCTCAGCAGTGGACGGCGAAAGGCTAAGAAAAAAATAATAATTAGGATATTAGTATTTAGTTAGTAACCTTTTTATAGTAATTTCATTTAGGATTTTCCTATTACAATGTAATAAGCTATTTACCTTAATATTCTACTTGAATTATAAATCAAACAGTTAAAATGTTACGCTCAGCAGAATCTACGTAAATAATTTACGCTCGTCGGATTGTTACAAATTCTCATTTTTCATCCGTTTGATCGCTTTTCTAATTATGTCTGTATCTTTGAGTTACTTTTTAATTTTCTTAGAGTATTAGCGAAACAATTTTCGTGTCTGTTCGTGAAATGAAATATTATTTTTCTTAATATTTTACGACTGAAATTGTTTTTGAGACGTTGTAAATTTGTTTTTAATTTGAACAGATTACAAAATAATTATACTTATCAAAACTATTAATTGTTATGTGAACTACTATTTCTAACACGCCTGCATTCCCTAGGTAGGTAGAGATGCATTTCTGCACCCAAATTTCGGCAGGTATTTATCAGTCCCACGTAATAGGGGGCGAGCCTATTGAAATTTTTCGGGCACAGATTTCTTGCTGCTACTAACAATTTCCCAATGAAAAAACCTAATAACACTTTGCCCGACCTGGGAATTGAACCCCTAGATCGCACGGCACAAGCTTGTTGTTACTGCTAAATAAACAATGCCTTTTGTTTCCTTCTTTAATTATATCCATCTCTCGTTGTCTTGAAAAGATCGACTACGAGCGTTCAAATGGCCTATTACACTTTTTATTGTGACTCCAATTGTACTGTATCCCGGTGTATTATAAAGAGTTAAAAAATCGATGGCGCAGTTGGCTAGATACCAGCTTGCGAAACGAGAGGTTGCGAGTTTGATCCCCGCACCGAGACAAATGTTTGTGTGATCCACAAATATTTGTTTCGGGTCTGGGTGTTTGTGAGACAGAAAAGTCTCGTAGTTTCTGATACCCACGACACAGGACTTGTATCCTAGTGTGGGGTCAGAACTATGTATGTGACTGTTGGGTGTATTTATTTATTATTTATTAAATAAATATACCTATATTTTGTTCGCTCAATAAAATATAACCTGTTAGAAAAGTCAACAATTTGTATGATATCATTAACTCTAGTACGAGTAGCACATAATAAAGATTAATTTGTCCATTGCTCCATGATATCGTTCATGAGATCGATTATAAAATAATATTTTTGCTTTCCAGTAGGCTTTGACGATGACGTCATATTTGACGTTAAAATTAAATGTGATTTTTCTATCTTCGGATGGGTAAGCAAATTCTTTTCAAAAACGAAAAACATGACTTGATGTCAAGTTTCAATGTAGCTCTTATTAACACAAATATATTATTTTAACTAAAATTATTTTTAATGCAAGATAATAGTGATAACTTTTTGACTAAGGCCTAAACCCTATTAGTTGTATAGGAGCTCGTGCCCAGCGGTAGGACGTAAATGGGCCGATGATGATGATGATGATGATAACTTTTGTAGTAGGTACAATAAGATTCAGATACACATCATAGTCACGGATACTTCTAAGCGCGAACTATACATTATACATATATAGCCACATGAAGTTACCTATAGAGATTATTGTCTTAGACGTCACATCGTTTTTCAATTCCCCACAATTTGTATAAAAGAATAACAAATTAAATGTTTGTGCTCCGATAGAGAACACCTGAAAATATTGACAGCCCCGTGACGCATTGGCTAAACACCAGTTTGCGAAACGAGAGGCCGCGGGTTCGATCCACGCACCGAGACAAATGTTTGTGTGATCCACAAATATTTGTTTCGGGTCTGGGTGTTTGTGAGACCGAAAAGTCTATCGTAGTTTCTGATACCCACGACACAAGACTCGTATCTTAATGTGGGGTCAGAACTATGTGTGTGACTGTTGGGTGTATTATTTATGTAAGTAGTATATATCTTAATGTTACCTAATAGTGAGGAACAAAAGAATGAAAAAGATTAACCGGATAATGTGTAAGGAACCGCATGGATATTCTTATTGGATGAACTATATTCTGAAGTTTGTAGGCCTCCTCTACAGCTGAAAGGGCTAAGGCCTTAGTCCACCACGCTGGCCTACTGCGGGTTGGCGGACTACACACCTAAGAAATTCCAAAGAACTTTTAGGTGCGCAGGTTTTATCACGATGTTTTCCTTCACTTTTAAAGTACGTGATAATTCATTGTGAATACACACATAACTTCGAAAAGTCAGAGGTGTGTGCCTGGGGTTTGACCACACGATCGTCGAGATTCTCGCGTGCCTAAACCTCGAGGCCATCACGACTTTATAATATTAGTAAGGATTTATTGACAGGTGGAACTTGTTCCTGTGACGGTGGATGCAAAAAGGAGCCATGGTGCCAGCTCAGATCTAAGTTGAGGGACTCAGCTGACAATAGAAGGAGAAACAGATCTTGCCGATGTAGAAGACCTAAATGCCTGAGAATACGAAGGGCCTTGAATAAAAATGTAAGTTAATAATAATATCATTTATTTTCAACACTATTCGTCACTGTTTCCCATAAACTGATAGAACAAGAGGCGAAACAAACGACTGGCGATTTGTAGGGGCAGAAATGCATCTCTGCCTATCCTTTTCGGGATACAGGCGTGGCTGTGTGTACATTATATATTTTGTGACGGGTATCAATCTCGGGTATTCGCAGGCCTTATGGCATGTGACTACTAGCGACATATATGTATACACATACATAAACTCACGCCAGTATTCCCTTATGGGGTAAGCAGAGGTGCATTTTTACCCCCACATTTCGCCAGGTATGTAACAGTCCCACGTAATAGGAGGCGAGTTTTTCAGGCACATTTCCAGGTTTCGTGCTGCAATTGAGAATTCCCTAATGGAAAAACCCAATAACACTTTGCCCGACCTGGGAATCGAACCCAGGTCCTCTAGCACACATACTTGTACCGCGAGATCACGAGGCAATCACATATACGACTATGCACATGAGGGAAATAATCAAATATCTTTTTACAGAAATGTACATGCACTGAAGAATGCCACATAAAAAATACCAAGTCCGAAAGTCCCTCTCCTGAGACGCCGAGGGTTAAAAACATCTGCAGATTCACTATAGATGCTTATTTCGCTTAAAACTCGTTATTAGATATTAAAGAAATGAGAACAATAATATCAGAAGTGTTTTATTTTGATTTTTCTCTTTGATACATTTAGGACTGCCTCGTGCTCTAACGGTAGAAACGTTTGCCGTGCTGTCCTGTGCTGTAAAGGTCCTAGATTCGATTTGGGCAATGTATTATTTCATCAAGGAATTTTAAAAAAATCTTTGAGGAAATTCAAATTTCTCTTAATCTCAACCTCTCATCCTACGTCTTCTGAGGCTAAAAGCGTTGAACATACCTATGTATGTAAGAAGAAAAAATATCCTCAAAGACAATAGTCAGTGATGTATTGACATCATTCGTGACGCAATTGGCATGATAATTGGATAAGTTTCATCATCAGCCTAAACACGTTCAGACATTCAACGGCTTCCCGCGACTTTTATCAATTCGTCGGTCCACCTTGCGGGTGGACGTCCAACGGCAAGCGATTGCCGGGACGAGGCCTCCACTCGAGAACCTTTCTGCCCAAGCGGCCGTCGGTTCTACGAGCTATGTGCCCTGCCCATTGCCACTTCAGCTTGCTAATCCTTTGGGCTATGATATGTATGTATGAATAAAATTATAAGGGAAAAAGAAAAAATACGTTTTGACCGCTACAGTGAATTTATTGTATTCACACCAGTCACTGAAACGAAACGCCACTGCTTCAATCACTAAATTAAAAAAAAAGGTTTGATCAAATATTTATTTCGTCTCTGGGTGTTTGTGAGACCGAAAAGGCTCTAGTAGTTCCACGACACAATACATGTATCTTAGTGCGGGTTCAAAGTGTATGTGACTGTTGGTTGTATTATACAGGATGTATTCCAACCGTATACAACAACAACAACAACAACCGTATAGATCCACATACATTTTATACCTGTGGTTGTTAGGAAAACGTCAGAATTTTTATTTTTTGTCAGGATTTCCTTAAATGCCAGGGGGTTTTTCATCATCTTGGCTATTACCTGCCTTAGTTTCCGATCACAGTCTGAATACAGCCTATATATTTTATTACCTAAAGCTGCCTTAAACCAAACACGCAAGTCGTCGATATTTTTAATAATCCCCTATTATCTCAAGCGTAATTTCCGAAACATAATAAAATTTCAGTTCGGAGTTTGAGAGAATAAATTACACTGCCTACCTGTACGTTTTAATTAAATTTAATTAAAATCTCTAATATTACATTTATTATAATTAAAACTGAGAGGGTTGCGCCGCCCGAGTAACGGGGATCGATACAAAATTTAGATATAAACTGAGTAATATAATGGGCGTAAAATTATATTTATTATGCTTTCATTATCTTTTTTTTTTGTGATGGCCTCGAGGTTTTGGCACGTGGTCAAGAATCTCGACGGTCGCGGGTTCAAACCCCAGGCACACACCTCTGACTTTTCGAAGTTATGAGTGTATTCACAAATAATTATCACGTACTTTAACGGTGAAGGAAAACATCGTGATGAAACCTGCACACCTAAAAGTTCTTAGGAATTTCTTAGGTGTGTAGTCCGCCAACCCGCACTAGGCCAGCGTGATGGACTAAGGCCTAAAACCCTCTCAGCTGTAGAGAAGGCCCGTGCCCAGCAGTGGGACGTATATGGGCTGATGATGAATGCTTTCATTATCTTTGTTTTAATATATACAAGCTCATAATTAATCGTTCTACAGGAGGTAGGACTAAGATTTAACCGTTAGAAGAACGGGTGGCTGTTGCCTAGCAGTGGGAAGTATGTGGGATTCAATATACAATTCTATATACATACATGCTATCCCACAACAGTATCCGAAGGGTAGTCATGGGTATATTTTAATGTTATTAATATTGTGTATATTTTCTTGGTTTTTGGTGGTCAATAAAGTTTGCAAACAAACCTTTATTGAGAACTAAGACAGGTTATTACCTGTTACGCTACCTGTTGTACCACGGTGATTATAAACACAATAAATAAATACACCTAACAGCCACACACATAGTTTTGACCCCACACTAGGATACAAGTCCTGTGTGGGTATCAGAGACTACGAGACACTTTTTCGGTCTCACAAATTCCCGAAAAAGCAATATTTACGTACATACATACATAAACTCACGCCTTTATTCCCCGAAGGGGTAGGCAGAGGTGCATTTCTGCACCCACATTTCGACAGGTATGTATCAGTCTCACGTAATAGGGGGCGAGCCTATTGCCGTTTTTCGGGCACAATTCCAGACTCCGTGCTGCTGCTGAGAATTTCCTAATGGAAAAACCCAATAACACTTTGCCCGACCCGGGAATCGAACCCAGGACCTCTAGATCCCACGGCACATACTTGTACCGCGAGACCACGAGGCAGTCGTGTAATATTTACGTTTATTCTACAAAATGTTTTTAATGTTTTGTATAAACTGTTACTTATTCCCCTCGTAGGGAAGTTACGGGCACAAATTGGCGTCGTCTTACTCATCCTTGTTTGACAAAGAAATTCACAGAATCTGTAAGTATCCCATGATGTTGCTTTAGAAACTAGATTCTGTTAAAATCATTAAGATTTTCTGCCTTTGCGCATTAATTTTGTAGTTATCTTCTTAATGTCTTTTTGATTTAGAAATGTTAAGAAAAGATGGTATTTTAAATATTTAATAAATACGTTAAATACTTAAGAAAAATAAAATAAAAATGCGTACATCTTAGGCTCTCATATCTTTGAGTGGGTTTTGGGCCTAAGTCCACAACGCTGGCCTAGTTCGGGACCATTCCTCGCAATCCAGATTTCCTCACAATAAGTAGAATACACATTTCCTATAAGTAGAATACAGATAGCTTCGATAAGTCAGAATGTAGGCATTCTGCAATATGCGCAGGGTTTCAACTTCCAACCCCCTAGATGTCTCGAAGAACCCGCGATCAGCCCACTTGCACTTAAACGTGGAAAAACTAACTTTTCCTTATCCTTGCTCAATACTTTTCCACTTATACTTAATTTGTCTTGGCTGACCACGCGTGACCTCCAAACGTGGAGTGGTAAAGTTCCGTTGATTCCTGTGTACGTCAATAGTTTTCTCATTTGCCGCGATGATTAACGGACGGAGTTATCAAAACTCGGATGGGAGTGGGAAGGAGATGAGTGATAAGGGGCGTTTTACATGAATGAAGGTAGGTATAGCCAACAGTCACGCACGTTTGTTTCCCACGTTAAGATCTAAGTAATAATAAATAATAATAAATACACCCAACAGTCACATACATAGTTCTGATCCCACACTAAGATACAAGTCTTGTGTCGTGGGTATCAGAAACTACGAGAGACTTTTCGGTCTCACATACACCCAGACCCGAAACAAATATTTGTGGATCACATAAACATTTGTCTCGGTGCAGGGATCGAACCAGCGGCCTTTCGGTTCGCAAGCTGGTGTCTAGCCAACTGCGCCACGGGGCTGTCCAAGTTTTTCTCGAGGTACTCTAAACGAAGAAATAAATAAATAAATACACCCAACAGTCACATACATAGTTCTGACCCCACACTAGGATACAAGTCCTGTGTCGTGGGTATCAAGGACTACGAGAGACTTTTTGGTCTCACAAACACCCAGACCCGAAACAAATATTTGAGGATCACACAAACATTAGTCTCGGTGCGGGGATCGAACCCGCGGCCTCTCGTTTCGCAAGCTGGTGTCTAGTCAACTGCGCCACGGGGCTGTCAATATTTACATACATACATAAACTCACGCCTGTATTCCGTGAAGGGGTAGGCAGAGGTGCATTTCTGCACCCACATTTCGCCAGGTATGTATCAGTCCCACGTAATAGGGGGCGAGCCTATTGCCGTTTTTCGGGCACAATACCAGACTCCGTGCTGCTACTGAGAATTTCCTAATGGAAAAACCCAATAACACTTTGCCCGACCCGGGAATCGAACCCAGGACCTCTAGATCGCACGGCACATACTTATACCGCGAGACCATGAGGCATGAAATATTCCTTGGTTTATTTCTGATATACTAACTTATCGGAGTGTATTTGTACCGTGGAATATTTAGTTCAATACGGAGCAACAAACAATAATTTGTCTGTAGTAAGATAGATTACTGAAAAAATACAATTGCCGACAACCTACTTTTTTATAGTTATTGCTTATTGTCGGTGGTAGCTCTAAACAATCGTAACGTTTTGGAAATTCCTATCGTCCATTTATACTTCTTATAATATAATGTTAAATAGGACTTTTTCCAAACAAAAATAACTTAAAATAAAAACTAAATACATATTTTAAGGCAATTAATTTTGTTTTTTCGTTTTCATAAACAAGTATTGACATTTCATTAGTTGTTTATTACTGCCTACATAATAAATTTACCATGATTTCATTGTATAGATGATATAATAAATGCAATTGTAATACGGTGGCTCTTAAAGCGGAGCCTTAATTATAATAATAATCGTAATATACTCAGCTTATTACCGTCCACTGCTGAACGCAGGCCTCCCAATGTAAACGCCAACCATCCCAGTCTTGAGCAGCCCTCATCCACTACTCGCCACCTTTTTTCAAGTAGTCAGGCCATCGTGCTGCAGGTCGACATTCCCATCCAGGTGTTAGATAAAACATCATTCTACTGCCGAAATTGTAAAAAAAATGATGCAATTTACATCACTAATCACGTGATCATTTATTATATTTTTTCCATTGCTATTATCTATTTCACAGTGAATTATCAGGTACTTTAACGGTGAAGAAAAATCATCGTGAGGAAACCTGCACACGTAAAAGTTCTTAGGAATTTCTTAGGTGTATAGTCCGCCAACCCAGGCCAGCGTGGGCCGAAACCCTTTCAGTTGTAGAGGAGGCTCGTGCCCAGCATTGCGACGTATATGGGCTGATGATGATTATGATATTACTTACTAGCTTTTGCCCGCGACTCCGTCCGCGTAGATTACATGGATGGGTTCAGAAAGAAAATAAGTTGTAGTCTATTTTACTCCACAGAGTCTCATTTATGTCCATATCAAAAATCGTTTATATCGGTCAAATGATTTAGGCGTGAAATATAGTTACATCTACATAGTTTTAGTCGTCTACACAACATACAACCTTTCATCCCCCCTTTCAATCCCATAAAACCCCTTTTATGGGAAATAATAAAAGATTAAGACTCTAAACTGTAAAGAACTATTTATTTTAACTTAATTAACAATGACAGAGCACTATGAGATTATCGACCGTAACACCAAGAACCTTTATTAGTTAACGCGCAATTATGCGTACATGTATATTGCTATTAGATTATACTAGGCACTGCGCATGTCTGCGTTTCTCCCAACAGCAACATTTGACATATTGTTGAAAATGGTTGGCCCTCAAATAAATTTCAAGGTACCATCTGTACAACAGCTGGTTGTTACACTGAGATAAGTAAAAAAGTATTTAAAAAAATACAATTATATTTATTAAAACGAAATTAATCATAACGACATCATTGACAAACGCAGATAAACAGGACACGTCCGCTCACGAGAACAGCGCGCTGCGCACTGACTGCAGCGCCGGCGCTTTTTTACCGCTCGTGTGAACAATAGTATGAAGTTGCATTGTTCTATTTTCAACGCTCAAAAGCGAAAATGCAACACTGCGCGATAAAAAAGCGTCGCGTTATAAAAACGCCGTCGTGTGAACAGATACTTGGGAATGCATTAGTTGCATTTGAACGCTTTTTTAACGCGCGTTAATAAAACTCCCGTGCGAACGAGGCGTTACTTTTGCATTTATAATATTATATAGTAAGGATTTCAATCTTAAAATGTATCTTCGTCTATCCCCAAATGATTTCCATCCGAAATCTGACAAATTGTCAGAAGGCAGACATATTGAGAGCGCGCCCTTACCGCGGTTTGCCGGCGTACAAACTTAGATTAGTTGCTGTTTGTTTCTGTCTAGTAATTACAGATGTGCGCTTTTCTCGCTCTACTCAGTTAACATATGTTTGTTTGCTATTTTATTACATCGGACTTCAAAGGTGCTGTTTGCTCGCGTTATTTATAGAAATGTGGAGTTTATTTCTCATTTATTTACTGTATGGTACGGTACTAGTCGTGATGGCCTCGAGGTTTAGGCACGCGGTTGAGAATCTCGACGGTTGCGGGTTCAAACACCAGGCACACACTTCTGACTTTTCGAAATTATGTGTGTATTCATAAAGAATTATCACGTACTTTAGGTGAAGGAAAACATCGTGATGAAACCTGCACCTAAAAGTTCTGAGGAATTTCTTAGGGGTGTAGTCCGCCAACCCACACTAGGCCCGCGTGGTGGACTAAACCCTCTCAGTTGTAGAGGAGGCACGTGCCTTGCAGTGGGACGTATATGGGCTGATGATGATGATGATGATAATGTATGTAAAGTTATATAACGTACCTGTTGGGTGGGTCCAAATTGAGTATTGATTACGATCATTCAATAGTTGATACAATTTTGTCGGCTTGTAATCGGAGTAGACAACAGCACGAGTACATATTTTAAGCCATACATCCTGGTAATCCTTTTGCCGTTTTTAGGCCAAATTTCGAAAATTTCGTTGCTATTTTAAAATACCTAATGGAAATAAAGTCAAAGTCAAAGTCAAATTATCTTTATTCAAATAGACTTCTACAAGTTCTTTTGAATCGTCAATTTTACACTTTTTAATATTTTTTAAACTATTGCCTATTTTAAATAATGCAGTAACACTTTTCCCCCGGGAATCGAACCCCGTAATTCTCTATAATATGAGATTGCACACACTTCCGCCGCGGGACGATAAGTCGGTCTCTCACTCGGTCGGTCACTAAAAGTGAGATCCATCGTGTTTTCATGCGATTGCCAAATCTAACTCTTTTATTTAAAATTTTAATATTGATATGGTCACTATAAGATGGTGTCTGATAAGCTAAGTACATAATGACTTAAGACGGAAGGTCCCTTAAACGGGGACTGAGTAAATTCATCGACTTGGTATCATATGGATCTCACAACTTTATACGGCAGAAGAACTGAATTGCGAGACTTGTTTTTTTTACAAGTTTTGTTTTTTATGAGATATACTATTCCTTTTCCAATATGCTTCACTTTCATACTAATATATTACTTTTTACTGTTTTTAAAGGCTTCAGCACTGGTCTATATAAATTAATGACTGCCTCGTGGTCTTACCGCACTAGTGTGTGCCGTGCGATCTAGATGGCGCTGTTCAATTTGGCGTAAAACTGAATTGCGGTATTAAGATTCGCCGTTGTTGATGTATATATAACGCATTGTGTATTATATTATTGTCTTCATCATCATCATCAGCAGCCCAAATACGTCTCACTGCTGGGCACGCGCCTCCTCTACCATTGAGAGGGTTTAGGCCTTAGTCCACCACGCTGGCCTAGTGCGGGTTGGCGGACTACACACCTAAGATTTTCCTAAGAACTTTTTTAGGTGTGCAGGTTTCATCACGATGTTTTCCTTCACCGTTAAAGCAAGTTAAGGACCTCTAGATCGCACGGCACATACTTGTACCGCGAGACCACGAGGCAGTCTTTTATCTAGACATATTATGTGGCAATCAGTAATTAAAATTAATTAATTGGAATTATTTTTCATACATGATCTAAGTTGGTATCTTGCAGTTTGTGGTAACGGGGCAAGACTGTCTAACAATAGTAATTCCTAGAGACCCTTACCTCTTCGTGACTGAAATATTAAAACCCTTCAAAGTAAACCGTTAATTGAATTATAAAGCAGACTGCTTAAAGTAAATGGTCAGTTGGTTGTAATATTTAAATATTTCCTTAGCCTTAGTCCACGATGCTGGCTGGCCTAGTGCGGGTTGGCGGACTACACACTAAGAAATTCCTAAGAATTTTTAGGTGTGCAGGATTTCTCGCGATTTTTTCCTACACCATTAAAGTAAATGTATTATTGACAGTGATGACAGTGGAATGCTGTAATTGCTTGGGGACAATACGAAATCGCTAGCAGAAATGATAAAAATATTCATGCACCCACGCCTGTAACCGCGAAGCGGTAGACAGATGTACATTTCTGAAAACACTTCGCCAATTTTGCTTTAATTCCCACCAAGGCCAGTCTATTATTTAGTTTTCTATCTTCTTATTCGTCTAGAGACTAAAAACGATAAGGATTCCGAAGTTTTCCTTCACCTTTAAAGTAAATTGATTATTTATACAGTACCTACATTTTTTTTAGTTTTTTTTTTTATGGGAAAGGAGGCAAAGGAGCTAGTGAGCCACCTGATGTTAAGTGGTCAACACGGCCCATGGACACCCACAATACCAGATGAATCATCTTATAATGATTATACAAGACTATGCATTAGTCTGTGTATAAACGAGCGGATTCGAGCCAATGATACCTTTTATAAAACCACACAATGGGTGTCGTGTGCATTCGGTTAGCGTGTTCCGGGAACAAGCACCTATTGTATTACGATCCAGTTACAGCTTCATATTTTTATAATGTCGTACTGGGTAACGATACCATTTTAATCCTGCATGTTTTTTTTTAGTTTATGCTACATAGAAATTCTTAACGGCACATACTCAGGCAGCAGGCTCTTTATTACGAAATATTTTATAAATAAATACACCCAACAGTCACATACATAGTTCTGATCTCACACTAAGATACAAGTCTTGTGTCGTGGGTATCAGAAACTACGAGAGACTTTTCGGTCTCATACACCCAGACCCGAAACAGATATTTGTGGATCACACAAGCATTTGTCTCGGTGCGTGGATCAAACCCGCGGCTTCGTTTCGCAAGCTGGTGTCTAGCCAACTGCGCCACGGGGCTGTCAAAATATTTTTATTTATTTATTTAATATGCTTCATTGTGCACCACATACATAAATAAAAATTAAATTAAAGCTACCTTATAAACTATTGTGCCACAAAGGGCGGTCTTATCGCTAATTGCGATCTCTATAATAATATGTCTCTACTGTCATTCGTATTTTTTTTCAGGTATGAGAGAGAGAGTGGCCATGTACTCGTATGTACAATAATGAACATACATGCTATACTAATGTTATATAGCTAAAGAGTTGGTTTAGTTGAGCGCACATCATGAACCACATGATTTGGATTGAAAAATTCTATTTGTGTTGAATTGTCCATTTATCAAAGCAGTGATGGTCTCGAGGTTAAGGCGCGCGGTCGAGAATCTCGGCGGTCGCGGGTTCAAACCCTAAGCGCACATCTCTGACTTTTCGAAGTTATGTGTGTATTCACAATGAATTATCATTTGCTTTAACGGTGAAGGAAAACATCGTGAGGGAACCTGAACACTTAAAAAGGTCTTATGAATTTCTTAGGTGTGTTGTCCGCCAACCCGCACTAGGCCAGCGTGGTGACTAAGGCCTAAACCCTCTCAGTTGTAGAGGAGGCCCTTGCCCAGCAGTGGGACGTATATGGGCTGATGATGATGATGATGAGTCCATTTATTGAGGAAGGTGAAAATGTGGCATAAACGGAAAAAAATATTGAAGTCTAAGGTTTTGCATTTGGACTTACCTACGTGCAATAGTTGGTATGAAATAAAATATGGCTTGATATTTTTTTTAATGTTACTCTCCTTTGCAGTAGGAAATTTATATTTGGATACAAAATATTTTTCCTTGAATTTTACCTTTGATTTCCCAAGCAAAGTTTTCCATGAGGATTCCATCACGCTCACCTCGTGCCTAACTTCTCTAATGAGGTCGTTAAGGCCCGAATAACCGGTTTGATGAGACCCTAATTAAATTTAATAACTCCATATGAACTTTTGTACGGCAGGATATTCTCCTGTCCCATTTGTGCGTAAATACTGCTAATATTGTTATTATCGGGTAATTTAGACGTAATGAAATTAGATGACACTTTTACACGCTTAATCGGTTTGTATTTGTCCTTTTATTAAGGTATAACAGTACAAGTATAAATATAATTTGAATATGTAGTGTAATATGTATATATAATGACAGCCCCGTGGCGCAGTTGGCTATACAACAGCTTGCGAAACGTGAGACCGCGGGTTCGATCCCCGCACCGAGACAAATGTTTGTGGGATCCACAAATATTTGTTTCGGGTCTGGGTGTTTGTGAGACCGAAGAGTCTCTCGTAGTTTCTGATACCCACGACACAAGACTCGTATCTTAATGTGGGGTCAGAACTATGTATGTATGTGACTGTTGGGTGTATTTATTTATTTATTAACTACAATGAGCAATAGTCAGTTATTTATAAAATACTTATAAATTCTTAATCTTATTTATTAATTTTTAATCACGGTGCTCACTTTGCAGACTTAACTAAATCTATTGTAATTTTTTTTTGCACACAATAATACGTATACGTATGTATGTGACTGTTGGGTGTGTATTTAATATAAAGAAAGTCTTATAATCTTGCTTGTACCCACGAATGGGAAGTCAAAGTTGTAAACGTATAAAACCGACTGGTTTCCCAAATTGGTACACTGGTTTTTATTTTTATTTTAAAGCTATGTCAGTATTCAAAATAAGTTGATACGCACTTTTACGGTGAAGAGAAAAAATCGCGAAGGAACGTGCGAAAGCCAGGATTTGTCACAAATATTTTTTGGGCGCATGAAGTCCATCTATTTTTATAAGACTAGCGTGGTGGACTAAGGCTTAAAGGTTGGATTAGATTATAATAAAAATGATTTAGAGGTGTCGGATTCATTTCCCGGCTCGGGTAATATTTTAATAGGATTTTCTGAAAAAAACTCCCGAAAAATCGACTCGACCTATACGAGGGATTTTAAAGAATTTAGGAAACAAGGGTTTCGAAATGCACCTCAGTCCACTCCTTTGTAAATACAGGCTTGAATATTTATGTGTATATCTAGCTTAACCCATTTGTGGCCAAACAAAAACTACAAGAATAAATTTAGAAATTTCTTTATTTAATCATAGTTGGGAATACAAATAAGTCAAGGAATGTCAAAAAACTTAAAAAAATATTTACTATCTTGAAATTATAGGGGTGTACCCAAATTGGCACAGCAATGTTTTGGGTGATATAAAATGGTAAATAATGAATTTTAGAAATTGTAAATGTGTTTATAAGATGGATTACTATATTTCAAGAGTAATAACTATTTACGATAATACACTTAATGTGTAAAATATCATAATTACAAACAGTTACTTACCTCGACAGGTCCTTCAAAAGCAAAATTCGATCAAATTTTGCAATAAATCTATAAAATGTAACTGAATTGTTCAATATTATACGTCATCACCACACTTTCAACTATCCGATAATGTAAGAATTTATTAATTAACATCAATACTTTTTTTATCTACCCTCAAAAATTAAGTGTTCCCAAATTGGCACGGCGGTCAAGAATGGGTTAAGGTGTAGTAGAGCCAATGCCAACAAACGTAAGCAGGCCGATATTCTCTCAGTAAAATAGGACGAAAATATACATTTTAAAACCTACAGTTTAAAATACACCAGAAGCATTTCAAGTAATTACGCGATTTTTTAAAAACCACCAGAATCAAGAGAAAACAAATAGAAACGCTTCTCCAGGAGAAATCACAAACTGTGCGGAAACTACAAAGTTAAGTTTGCGGTCGGCGAAAACACTTGATTGCGAAAACCCAATGGGGCGATGTACTTCACAACGGCAAACATAAAATTGTATATTATCTTAAAACACTAAGTATGCAAATAAGCTGCAATTTCAAAAGCATTGAACGAATGAAACAGCTTTTGTAAAATTTCTACGGAACTATCAAGTGGAAACGCGGGGATTCTTAATGCATAAGATTTTCAAGGCGGAATGTAGCAAAGTAAACCCATACATACATGCACGCATTTATCTCTGAGAAGATAGACAAATGTGAAAAAATGGGCTGATAATGATGATGACGATGATGAACTCAAAATTACACACCGTCTTTTGGTTAGATGTGTTTTAAATCCACGTATAAGCCATTAATATCACTATAAGCCATTTTTCGAGAATATATATAATGTGTTAGTTGGGAATACCGGCCAAATAATAACCACGTGTTGCTCTGTAAAACAAAGTGTTATTTTAGGACAAAACGCAACATCTACACTTATTTACCAACAACAAAATTATATCTTACCTGTAAAACAAAGAAACAATACTTGGCGAAATGTGGGTGCAGAAATGGACCTCTGCCTACCCCTTCGGGGAATACAGGCGTGAGTTTATGTATGTATGTATGTATGCGTACATACTGCGCCATATATGTCAACATTTGTGTAACATATGTTTTTACTAGATAATTAAGAACAACAAAATAAAGGAAATATATTTTCTTTACATATATTCAGACTTCATGCTGCTCCTGAGACACCCAACGGCAATTGCATGAAGAGGGTAATGTCAGTTGAAGAAGCGAAAAGGCATGTTTGAGCCATAGCATTTATTGCTCATAGACCTGTGCACCCAAATGGAAGACAGACGTGAGGGAATATTATGACTTATCTGGGAATTAAATGCCAACCAATTACGCCGCTGGACTACCAAGGCCTAAAAAGCCCTGTCCGACCACACACCCACCACTACAACTCCTGTGCTCCAGGATCAGCAGCTGCACGCACAGTATTGACGCCGAGCGCTGAAGCTCAGTGAATCTAAGGGTGCCTAATTTAAGCCCGCAGCGAAATTAATCAGAAAAAGATATAAAGGAAGAGTTGCAAACAAAAAGTTGTCCACTTCCCTCCACAGCAAAGCGGGAGCAGCAATATATTGAACTACAAGATGTATACCCTCAGATACAAGATAAATATGTATAATAGACACCATACACATTTAACGCACCACGGGTAAATTACATGATATTAAATGGGGCCGAAAGTGCGAGCTGCTATGTTTCATCATCAGCCCATATACGTCGTGCTGGGCACAGGCACAATAAAGCTGAGAGGGTTTGGGCCTTAGTCCACCACGCTGGCCTAGTGCGGGTCGGTGGACTACACACCTAAGAAATTCCTGAGATCTTTTAGGTTTCATCACGATGTTTTCCTTCACCGTTAAAGTACGTGGTATTTCATTGTGAATACACACATAACTAGGAAAAGTCAGAGGTGTGTGCCTGGGCTTTGAACCCGCGACCGTCGCGATTCTCGACCGCGTGTCTAAACCTCTAGGCCATCACGTCTCGTCACTAGGTTTGAAATTATGTTTGTCTATGTTGTTGACTTGCTGCTTTGTTTGCTTCCAATAAAAGTTATGGCAAATAAGCTCAAAAGTGCGGAAATAGTTTCTAGATTGCACGAAGTCTGTATAAAAACAAAAAAATAAACAGCATAAAAGTTAATTTAAAAAGTTTATAGTAGGTTTGTGTTAATTTATAGGTACAATTTCTTATTATTTTCACTACTTTAAATACTAGAATTAGCAACCAGAATTGACTACAAGCCAAAGCAATAGAACTTGTAGAAACTAGAATGCAAATGGCAGTTGTAAGCATTAATTTAGTCGGATAGCTGCGTACGTCGATACACGTGGGTGACGTAACAGTATCGCAGACAACCATTACGGCAGCCATTGGGAACACCTGCGCCCCGCCTGCTTTAAATACGGCAATGGATGTAGAAATTACTTGAAGATCTACATTAAACGACTTTTATACTACATTCTTACATTTTTTCAACATTTCAGATGGGTTAGTTCTTAGTCCACCACGCTGGACTAATGCGGGTTGGTGGCTGGCCTTATGTGTGTATTCACAATGAATTATCACGTACTTTAACGGTGAAGGAAAACATCGTGATAAAACCTGCACACCTAAAAATTCTTAGGAATTTCTTAGGTGTGTAGTCCGCTAACCCGCACTAGGCCAGCATGGTGGACTAAGGCCTAAACCCTCTCAATTGTAGAGGAGGCCCGTGCCCAGCAGTGGGACGTATATGGGCTGATGATGACGATGATGATCTATCTCGTTGAGCATACATTTGTGAACGTAGGTACTATTGGCCACGCTTATACCATTTCCAGCGCCCATACATCAGAGACCCAGCACTAATGTTAGGAACAAGAGTAGATTGCTCGCCATCTTTATTCGCGTGTGAACTCGTTACCGCGTCTTAGCACATTCCGCTATCTATTGCTTTTAATTAACAATATTGCGCGGCTTATGTGTTCCAATTGGGGCTGACGATTGCAAGGTACGCGGGTAGCTGTCTACCCAGAGGTGCATTGATGAAAACACGTTTTGCCAATTGTGTTGATTTCCACCAAAGGGTAATCTATTGCAAAAATTCTTTTCTAGCTACTGATGCGTCAAGAGTCGTAATTCCCAAAGTGGTCCAGGTGCCTCATGGTCTCGCGGTATAAGTATGTGCCGTGCGATCTAGAGGTCCTGGGTTCGATTCCCGGGTCGGGCAAAGTGTTATTGGGTTTTTCCATTAGGAAATTCTCAGTAACAGCACGGAGTCTGGAATTGTGCCCGAAAAACGGCAATAGGCTCGCCCCCTATTACGTGGGACTGATACAAAACCTGGCGAAATGTGGGTGCAGAAAGAAAGCAGACTAAACCCTCTCAGTTGTAGAGGATGAGAATGCACCTCTGCCTAACCCTTCAGGGAATACAGGCGTGAGTTTAATTTATTTATTTTTGGTCCAGGTGGACCCCCGGGGTCCACGGGAGAC
The DNA here is from genome assembly GCA_907164795.1 of Hemaris fuciformis. NCBI lineage: Eukaryota > Metazoa > Arthropoda > Insecta > Lepidoptera > Sphingidae > Hemaris > Hemaris fuciformis. The sequence goes on from OU015454.1 coordinate 8,780,719, forward strand.
TCGATGGGGATCTACGTTGGGCGTGACAAAAAATGGGTGTCCACAATGGTAAGCATAATAAGAAAATTAATTTGGTTTCGAACTAAAATGTTGGTTTGCAACTTGCATATTCCATAACGTTTTAACGCGTCTTATTTTTTTTTTTTTTTTTTTTTGGAGATTTGAAAATTGGTAGTAGTGTTGCTTCAGGGGGTCCACCGGATCGATAAAAAATTTGAAAGTGGTCTAAGAAACAAAATACTGTGGGAACCTTTGGTCTGGAGAAAAAAATATAATGTAACAGTTCATTTTTGAATCTGGAAGAGATCGCTAATAGCGATAAGACCCCCCTTTGTGGCTAAATAGTTTATATGATAGCTTTATTTAACATACATACATACATAAACTCACGCCTGTATTCCCCGGAGGGGTAGGCAGAGGTGCATTTCTGCACCCACATTTCGCCAGGTATGTATCAGTCCCACGTAATAGGGGGCGAGCCTATTGCCGTTTTTCGGGCACAATTCCAGACTCCGTGCTGCTACTGAGAATTTCCTAATGGAAAAACCCAATAACACTTTGCCCGACCCGGGAATCGAACCCAGGACCTCTAGATCGCTCGGCACATACTTGTACCGCGAGACCACAAGTAGCTTTATTTTCTGTTTTTATTTCTGTATATGTGGTGTTCAATAAAGCATAAATATTAAATAAATAAATAACATTTGACCAAACCTGACTGTCTGTGACTACTTAGTGTTTTAAATCCTTTTTGTTTCTTTAACTGCGACAAAAGATTGTGGGGAAATTTGCAGCCTAGTAGGAATTTATTATATTTGTGAATTTCAACAGACCGCACTAGGCCAACGTGATAGACTTACGCTAGATCCCCCTGGCTCTAGAGAATACTAAATCCTAAAAATGAGGGAAAGGATACTCCACAACTTTAACTTACTCTATGATAAAGTAATTTACATTTGACAGCCTTGTGGCGCAGTTGGCTAGACAACAGGTTGCGAAACGAGAGGCCGAGGGTTCGACCCCCGCACCGGGACAAATGTTTGTGTGATTCACAAAATATATTTGTTTCGGGTCTGGGTGTTTGTGAGACCGAAAAGTCTCTCGTAGTTTCTGATACCCACGACACAAGAGTCGTATCTTAATGTGGGGTCAGAACTATGTACGAGTATGTGACTGTTGGGTGTATTAATTTCCAAAAAAAATACTAAAATAAATGTATGTACCAGTGGCGGTACTAGAGATTGCAACCCGGTATGTTTACCAACCCGGCCGGGCCCGGTTGCATCCGTCGCAAATCCGGCCGGGTTGTGGTAGCGATGAAACCTTTAAAGTATTTTATAAAAAAATATATAATATATAAATGGAAAATAACAATGATTCAAGGATGATATCCATTTCAAACTGGCTTATTATCAGAATAATCAGTCTCACTCAAGTCTCAAAAAAATGATTACTTTGACTTATGGACGGAACTTATTTATTTATTTATTTAAGTAACATTAGTATTAGTAAATTCATTTTTATAAGTTTAAACAAGCAGGTCTTTCTCTTTACTCATTATAGTGTATATCTGAAAACATAGCAGTATTATAATAAGAAACTAATAACGCAGCTTAAAGTACTAAACGTGTCATAACAACTTAAATTAGATAGATAAATAAAGTTTGGTAACTTTGATATAATCAAAAATTCTTATTTGCTAAAAGTAATGTATTATGTTTTTCCCTAACTTTGGCTATTAAGACTAATGAGTGTTATTACTACTAATTGAGCAAATAGCGAAATCTTATGGCTAGGCTGTACTGTAACTACAAACAACCAAACTTGTTTGTCTTAAATAACAAAATGCAATATAAAAATGATTAAGTTACGTAGGCTTCATAAGTAGGTATAATATAACAAAACAAAAAGTAACAATTATTTTTCAGTCTGAAAGAATGATCGATACGAGTATTTTACAAAAGTAACTACTACGAGTAGGCGCTCCTGCGCCGCGATTTTCTTACCGGGTCCGGTGGCCGGGCCCGGTGACAGGGCCCGGTAAGAATCGTTTGCAATCTCTAGGCGGTACATCTATAGCAGAAGCAGTGTTGGCCTCGAGGTTTAGGCGCGCGGTCGAGAATTTCGGCGGTCGCAGGTTCAAACCCCAGACACACACCTCTGACTTTTCGAAGTTATGTGTGTATTCACAATGAATTATCATTTGCTTTAACGGTGAAGGAAAACATCGTGATAAAACCTGCACACCTAAAAGTTCTTAGGAATTTCTTAGGTGTGTAGTCCGCCAACCCGCACTAGGCCAGCGTGGTGGACTAAGGCCTAAACCCTCTCAGTTGTAGAGGAGGCCCGTGCCCAGCAGTGGGACGTATTTGGGCTGATGATGATATCTATAGAAGCCCAAAAGCGTTACACGGTAATTGTGTAATTTATAATTGTTTATTGTGGGGTCAGTATATTCTCATTTATAAGTCAAATTGCTTTTGTTAAATGAAGATTTGTAGCTCAAAGATTATATTATTCGGAATTTTGTAAGGCAAACTCGGCATATGGGCTTCTATGGAAGTACCGCCATTGGTATAACCATTAGCATAAATACAATTATCCAATCCGCATCAACTGCATCTTCATTATCTTGCAGACATAATTACTTATCTTCAGCACTTACTGTAACAGGTAGTGCGAGTGAAACCACCTCCCACCTCCCTCTCTTCACCTCCCTCCCTCTTCGCCTTCCTCCATTTCACGTGTAATTACATCCAAGCACAATCAGAATGCTTAATCTAGTCCCCGTTTCACATTGTCAATTCTCTTTAATTACTCGCATGCTAGAAACTATTTAATAATAAATCGGTGTATATTTCAGGAATTTGGTACTTTGTTCTAGTAGAATCATATCCTCTACCATGACCTGATGATGACAAACCGTTCTCAGTTGTAGCGTAGGCCCGTGCCCAGCCGTGGGACGTATATGGGCTGATGATGATAATGATGAAATAAAAATAAATGTCTGACTTTTGTTATTCGTTTTTGGAAATCGAAACACAGCCGAAATGAATATGTGGAAATGTGGCGCAGTTGGCTCGACACCAGCTTGCAAAACGAGAGGCTGCAGGTTCGATCCCCGCACCGAGACAAATGTTTGTGTGATCCACAAATATTTGTTTCGGGTCTGGGTGTTTGTGAGACCGAAAAGTCTCTCGTAGTTTCTGATACCCACGACACCTGTGTCGATACAAGTCCTGACTTGTATCCTAGTGTGGGGTCAGAACTATGTATGTGACTGTTGGATGTATTTATTATTTATAATAAAATCATAAAAAATATTCTAGAACTATACTATAGGATTCACTGTTTTATTTTTTACAAAATTCACCAAAATCTTTTAAGACGTGAAAATGGGCTACAACCGAGAATCACTAAAAGAAAACTCAATAACACGTTTACTGATTCGAAATCGAACCAATGGGTGCGGAGCTTAACAACATATTTTCCATAACCATTTTCTACCTAAATACTTTTAATAATAAGACTATGCCCAACCAAGCGTTATGTAGCAACATCGTTTTAACCGAAAAGCGGTTTGTCACAAGATGTTAAATGTCGCTTAAGGACGCCTTTGTGACGCTAAATCTGTCCTCCACGCTTTCTCTGAGCTCCCAGTAAAATATTTTCAGAAGCCTACAATCTTTTAGGTGGGACATCTTACCTCATTTCTTGTGTCGACTTCTCTGTTCCTATCTAACCTAAAAATAGGTTTCTTGTATAGGAAAATATCTTCATCATATAATACTTTTGGGTAATACTAATTAGTTTTTGGGGTGAAAAGTGGCGCTAGTTAAGGATGGTCACCCTACTAATATATGCTTTGTAAGCAAACCTAAATAACCAATTGAATCAAAAATCAAATCAAATCAAATTATCTTTATTCAAATAGACTTTTACAAGCTCTTTTGAATCGTCAATTTTACACTTCTTATTTTTTTTTAAACTATTGCCGCTTCGAAACGTGTTATAGCTGTGGAGAAGAAACGGCAAGAAACTCCCTCAGCAACACGACTTGTCATTTTTTTTTCTTAAAAACAGCAATATTATTATTATTTTTTAATTCACATTGTTTCATTTTTACATAATAAATGTCATAACTATACATGTCATAGAGATACATGTCATAGCGATACAAACTGTAGCAACACGATACAACTCCGATCAATTTACTTACTCCCAAGGCTTATCTTCAATAAAATCTGAAATTTTATAGTATGCATTTTTGCAAAGTTTATCTTTAATTGATTCCTTAAACTTATTCAGGGGAAGCTCCCTAATAGCCTTCGGAAGTTTGTTATAGAAGCGTATACATTGCCCCATAAAAGAGTTACTAACTTTCCGGAGACGAGTTACGTGTTGTACAAGATTACATTTGTTCCTAGTATTTTTATTGTGTACATTACAAATTTTATTAAATTTATCAAGATTCTTTTGGACGTACATTAAGTTTTCGTATATAAACTGACAAGTGACGGTAAGAATATTTATTTCCTTAAATTTTTCTCTAAGTGAAGCCCTGGGACCTAAATTATAAATAGCCCTAATGGCTCTTTTTTGCAAAACAAAAATAGTGTTAATATCCGCAGCAGCTCCCCACAAAAGAATACCATACGACATAAGGCTATGGAAATAGCTAAAATAAACCATTCTTGCCGTTTCCTCGTCAGTCAGACGTCTGATCTTTTTAACTGCATATGCCGCTGAACTTAATTTGCTTGCCAATCGTAGAATGTGCGGTCCCCATTGGAGTTTTGCGTCTACCGTAATGCCCAGAAATGTAGTAGACGCAACAGGATCCAGTTTTTCACCGTTAATTTGTACAGTGGTTTTTAATTGCTTAACATTGGGCATTGTGAATTTTACACATTTAGTTTTATTTGCATTTAAAAGTAAATTATTATTATCAAACCACTGAACAACTTTACGAAGTGCATTGTTTACTTCGTCAAAATTATCGAGACGTCTTTTTACATTAAATATAAGAGATGTATCATCCGCAAACAGCACTATATCGTTTTTATCCCCTACGTAGTAAGGCAAGTCATTAATGTACACGAGAAACAGAAACGGCCCAAGAATTGAACCCTGTGGGACTCCCATGGTAACCGACGATCCTGGAGAAAGTTTTCCATTAACGTCAACCCTCTGGACTCTATTATTCAAATACGAAGTCAGAAGATTGAGAGCTCCGTTTCTAATGCCATAATGATGAAGCTTCCTGACAAGAATGTCATGTTTGACGCAGTCAAAGGCTTTGGACAAGTCGCAGAAAATGCCAATAGCATCCCGCGACTCTTCCCATGCCCTGAACACAGTTTTTAAAAGTTCAACTCCTGCATCGATAGTTGATCTACCCTTAGTAAATCCGAACTGTTTCCGATGAAGTAAGTTATTTTTATTGAAAAAGTTCAGTAATTGATTAAGTATAATTTTTTCAAATAACTTACTAAGAGTTGGTAAAACAGAAACAGGTCGAAAATTTGAAGGGTCTGAGGTATCACCAGATTTAAAAAGTGGTATTACCTTACTAAGTTTCATCAGGTCAGGAAATACTCCAGATGCGACGCAACGATTGAACACAGCTGCCATGTGAGGTGCTATAATATTGATAATAGAGGATATAGTAACTACTGATATTCCCCACAAGTCTTTAGTCTTTTTTTTACTAATTTCTTTAAAGGCTTTTAAAATATCATAATGACTAATTGCTGTAAATTCAAACGATGCATCACATTGAGGAACATTATCTTCAAGAAGTAACACAGCAGACCTAGAAGACGACTGAAGATGTTGAGTAGTTACTATGGGAATATTTGTAAAAAATCTTTCAAATTCAGAGGCCACTTCAGTGTCTTTTGAAACAATATTATTATTAACTTGAATCCTAAATTCATTGTGGTGTGCTATGTGCCTTCCCGATTCAGAATTGATAATGTTCCAAGTGGCTTGTATTATATTTGGGGCTGATTTTATTTTATTTTTAAGGTACATTGATTTGGCAGCGGAACAAACTCGTTTAAAAACCTTAGAATATAATTTTACATAGGCAATAAATTCCGGATTTTGGTTATACATTCTTTCATTATATAAATCATACAATTTATTTCGGCTTTTAAATATACCAGTAGTTGCCCACTCACTAAATGTCAAACTGTTCTTCAAATTAATAGTTTTTGATTTAAAAACCTTATTGTGTTCCATATTTATATGACCAAATAAGGATGCATACATTTTGTTGGGATCTTGATGAGAGGACAACTTGGGTATATTTTGTTCCATATTTGTTTTAAAATTATTTAAGCGGTTAGCAGTAATAGGAACAAATGTAATACTTTTGCTTGTTACTTTACATGTATGCAAAGGTAAAGACACCAACTGGCCACAGTGATCAGAATCAAAATTATTAATAATAACACTTGAAATTACTTTAACATTTGTAAAAATATTATCAAGACATGTTGCACTTGTGGCAGTGATTCTTGTTGGTTCAAAGAAAACATTATTCATATTATATGATTTAAAAAGATTTATTATGTTACTGGTTGCCTGAGAGTTTTCTAGAATATTTATATTAAAGTCTCCGCAAATAATCACCCCTTTATTTGAATTACATATTTTGTGCAAAGCATCTTCCATGATTTCCATGAATGATAAAAGCAATGCACATGGTGGCCTGTATACACTTAGAACAATAAACTGATCAGATTCAATACAAGCTATTTCTGTAACACGTTCAACAGAAAGTCTCACTATATCAATTCTTTCTTTATACTTTATTAATTTATTCATAATTATTAAGGAGCCCCCATGTATCATATTTGTTCTGTTGAATGTGCTAACAACATGATGGTTATTAAAGTTAAACATCAACTGATGGGACTTCAGCCAATGTTCAGTTAAGCACAAAATATCAATATTATTTGAATTTAGAAAAAGTTCTACTTCCAATTCTTTATTGTTTAAACCTTGTATATTTTGATGAACCAAGTTAATAGCCTGCTTATTTTTGCTACAATTTATATCTAATTCACTAACATAGCCAGAGTTTGTCTCTATTGTCTTATAACCTAATTTAAATGCAATGTCTTAATGTTCAGATTGCTATAATCTGAATTTATATCAATCTGCTCAATAGAGCATAGTCTATTAGCCAAGTTATTGGCTGATACCCTAATATAATATGATAGCACATCTGCTATCTGTCTCTTAATAAACAAAGGGAGATAAAAATTATCTCTTGTCCTAGAATAAAATTTACTAACATACTTGTTAGTGTCAATAACATGGAATGATTTATTGTTATTGCACAACATGTGCATTGTTAAATTTAACTTATATCTAATATTATTTTCTTCCGCTGACAATTTTTCACTGTAGGGTAATGTAAACATGACTATCTCCTTCAGATTTAATAAACAAAGCTGTTCATAGAAGTCTATTAATTTATTTTTGTTTAGATTACCCCTATTACCAATTAATATAATTAATTTAGTGTTAGGTTTAAACTTATTGCAATTAATTAAGCTTTTTGCAATCTCTAAGTAAGGCTTATTAGGCATACAATTATTTAATAATGTTTCTCCCCTTTCCAAACTAACCAATGTTCCCATTGTCTTGCCCATTTCATCGCTGTACATAATTACATGGTCACTTACTTTGTATGGGATGTTCAGTTTATTCCCATATTTTTCTATGGAGTTATTGAAGGAATCTTAATCAGCATTTATGTATACACGTGCCACTGGAAAGTTCTAGAACAAATTATGTTGACTTGCAGAAAATATTGACACCATTTTGTAAAACACTAGCTTTAAGAAATATTTCAATTATAATTCATTCTGTATTCCGCTCTTGCTCAGAAAACACTGTACTAAATTAAGGTTTTGATTAAATAAATATTTTTTAATTCAAAACCGCCTATCAATCCCTTGACTGGCGCAGCCGGTAAGTGACCTTGTCGTTTGGGTCCTCTGTGCCATCGCGAATCAAATTTTCGGGCGCGGAAAAGACTCCAAATTTCGTTTCAACGATTCAGCGGGTCAGCGAACCAAATAAATTCGTCAAGAAAAGCCACGGTGCAGAGCAAGCTGAGGAGCAGAATCACCGATCACAGAAGGAGAGCGGAAAAGCTGTGGGTCATGTGAGTAGATCTGTTCACTTTCCTGTCAATTTTCCTTTGATTTTCCTGGTGATCATTATACGTGTGTGTTTCGTGTACTTATAGGGATTAGAAAAAGCCCGTCTGGCACGTAGCGCATTTACGTTAATAGATAGATAAAGTGATTTAATTTTCACGTTAGGTTAATAGGTATTTTTGTCAGTGAGTTTATTATTTTGTAACTAAAATGGAAGGAATCATGGTTGTACCACCCGGGGTTCTAGGAATAATCCCTGTATATAGTGGTGAACCAAGGCTCTTGTCGTTATTTATTCGTAAAACTGAATATATAATTAATCTATATCGGGATGATGATTTACAAAACGAATATCTTTTTAACGCAATAACGAGTAGACTAAGCGGGGAAGCAGCTAATTTAATAGAGAATCATAATAGGTTAGTGTATACGGTAGGTAAGGAAAAACTTACGAAACTAGAAAGTACTATAGTTCTTAAATCTTATTCGGATGGTAATAAATTAGTTTTTGTGTTAGAAGTTCCTTTATTAGACAATATCACGTATAATTACTTTAAGGTTATACCTATACCTACATATAATCCCAGTTCCTTAAAAGCCTCTATTATTATTCCAAAATATCCCTACCTCATAGTGAATGGATTGAAATTTAGACCCGTAGCTAGACCATGCGAGCAGATCGAAGGTGATCGTGTCCTCTGTAAAGAAGATGACATCGTGCAATACGCTGACACAACGTGCGTTGAACAAATAATGCTGTTGAAAAACTATTCTTCATGCCACAAGACCTTCGTTCAAATAGAAGATGCAAGGAGTCACATGGTAGCCAATGGAATATGGTTGATTTTTACTAAGCACAACCTGGCACTTTCCGAGAACTGCAACAATGAAGTCATGAAATACAACCTGAGAGGAACATTTCTGGTAATCCCTAGCCAGAACTGCGAGACATATATTGGAGATAAGATGATCAGTAAGGTAGCTGAAACAAGGACACCCGACATGAGTCTGCTGCTGCGAGCTATAACCATGCCTGGACTACAACACGAAATCACGGTAGATGACAGAAGTGGACCTTCGCGGCGTAGACCTCAACGATATAAAAGACATTCTAAATAGTGCAAAATATACCAGTGAAAGTGTAGATAAAAGTGAAATTTCAGTGACCCAAGATATAAGTGTTTGGACAATAAGTATAATAGTAATAATGTTTGTAGCTTCATTAGCATTTTTGATTGTCAAATATAAAATCTTTAGGAAAATCCTAGTACTAAGTCGAAATCAGCCGGAACCAAAAGAATTGTCTCCAGCCTATTTCTCTCTTAGGGGGGGAGGAGTTAAGGATGGTCACCCTACTAATATATGCTTTGTAAGCAAACCTAAATAACCAATTGAAGGAATCTTAATCAGCATTTATGTATACACGTGCCACTGGAAAGTTCTAGAACAAATTATGTTGACTTGCAGAAAATATTGACACCATTTTGTAAAACACTAGCTTTAAGAAATATTTCAATTATAATTCATTCTGTATTCCGCTCTTGCTCAGAAAACACTGTACTAAATTAAGGTTTTGATTAAATAAATATTTTTTAATTCAAAACCGCCTATCAATCCCTTGACTCGCTCGAGTAGAAAATTCTCAAAAAAAAGGTTCTCAAATATAAGTTTGCAACGTGGAATCGAGAGTTCCGGGATAAGATTCCAGGCAATGTAATTTTCTTTTCTTAAGAAACTAATATTATGTTCTTTTTTTACGAATTTATTTTAGAATTATTATTCAAAAATCGGCATGGAGTGTAAAAACGTAGAGAAATGCCAATAGACTCCCCACTATTACCCGGGAAATAAGCACAGCTAGCAAAACGTCGATGTAGTTATGTCTGCCTTCAACTTCTGAGATACAAGTAATTGGGTGTGGTAACATGCCTGGGACAAATTTTAATAACGTACGTTGAAAATTTCTAAATTAACGCAAGCAAGTACGGGGAAAAGGCAATTAGCAAGGAAGTATAATAAAGAACTAGTAAACATAAAAGGCAAATAAAAATAAAAAGAACCAAGAAAATTTGAATTAAAAAGTACTAAGTAACTCATAATTATCAACGCTGAAATAAAAAGAGTCCTTTTAATTTTTATTACCGACAAAAGATCTGACGTCTCACACGCACTACATAATTATACACAATCCGCACAAAGTCGAAACTCAAACTGTGTTGGGATCACAGGTAGAATAAATTAATGTTGAGACACCCGGGGAAACATACTAGGGCTGTAGGCAGTGATGGATACGGCATGCTGCAATAAAAAAAATACTTACTTACTACTGTTATATTATTATTATTATATTATACTTTATTTACTTACAAAGCAGTGATGGCCTCGAGGTTTAGGCGCGCGGTCAAGAATTTCGGCGGTCGCAGGTTCAAACCCCAGGCACACACCTCTGACTTTTCGAAGTTATGTGTGTATTCACAATGAATTATCACTTGCTTTAACGGTGAAGGAAAACATCGTGATGAAACCTGCACACCTAAAAAGGTTCTTAGTAATTTCTTAAGTGTGTAGTCCGCCAACCCGCACTAGGCCAGCGTGGTGGACTAAGGCCTAAACCTTCACAGTTGTAGAGGAGGCCCGAGCCCAGCAGTGGGACGTATTTGGGCTGATGATGATGATGATGGTGTGTACTTATATACACGCGTTAGAAGTTATACCACATGACTGAAGTAAAACTTATAAATACGCCCAACAGTCACATACATAGTTCTTAGTTTACACAACATATTACATTTCTGAACATAAATATTTGACAACTAATAAATATGTCAATTCCTTTTTATTACTGTCACTATTCTACATTTTTAAAATCCTAAACATATAATATTTTTTTTAAATATTTGATCCGAAACATTAAAATCTTTCTGATCCATTTGACACTTACATTTAACACAGGCAGCTTCAATCTGTCAATTATATTGGAGCACATAGGCAGCTTTAACGTCTTACTTTTTGTGTTACATATGCGCGCGCATCTTAAAATTTCACTCTCATCATTTTTCATAACGCGCCTAAAGAAGTATAACTTTAAATAAACTTGTATTATCATCATCATCATCATCATTGTCAGCCCACATGCACCCACTGCTGGGTATAGGCCTCCCCCAATGCTCGCCATCTCTCTCGATCCTGGGCTACTCTCATCCATAGCCTTCCGGCTAACTGGACTATGTCATCTGACCATCTGGCCGGTGGTCTGCCCCGTTTCCTTGCACCTTCTCGAGGCCACCATTCTGTTACGGCCTTTGTCCAACGACCATCATTCCTCCTTGCTAATTGTATTATAACCCCACATAAATCCTGAAAAGGAGGCAGAAGTGTAATATGACAACCACAATGTCTACGTTTTCTTAAAACCAAAGTCATCTAGTAAAGACTATAACCGGCTTTCGGGTATTTTTTCCAAGATACAACCGCGTGCTGTATGTATAATACAAAGTTCTAACGTTACACTAAAATAGAAATTTCATTACTAGAGTATCAGAAATTAGGAGAGACTATTTACTCTCAGACCCAGATCCGAAGCAAACATATGTGCTTCATACATTATTATCTATACGGTAGTCAACCTTGCTGCCTCTCGTCCTACAGCGTTTCCCAACCTAGGGGAGGTTGCGAGGAGCTACAAAGGCTTTTAGTCACTGAAGGAGGAGATTTTTTTTACCCCTACCTTAACTATTTCCAATAAAAGCCGGTTTCAATACACAACCCTGATCTCTATCTTCAGATCGATATAAAAAATGAACCAATGAAAATAGCTTATTTGTGACCTCACAGAGTTCAACCTAATTGGTCCATTTTTGTCGATCAACAGATTGAGACCGTCAACTGCCCTGCTGGCATATTTTAAAACGCACCTATCCAGGTCATTATTACCATATCCAAACGTTTCCAGATCCCCCCCCCTCCCTGCCCCCTCCATATTGCGGGCTTAATCTGCATGTCGTTACGACCGCGTCTCGCCTCATCCATAATTCACATAATGAGAGCTCGTGGCATGGAGACGAAATAACTTATTCAACTAAGGTTAGTACCCGGCTCCTGAGTGTAAGGACCTTTCCACTTTTAATTAAGAGTTCTTTAAATCCGGTTCGGGTCGAGATTTCAGGGTTATTTGTTGTTTTGTGGGAATTGTGTACGCCTAGAGTGCGTGGGAATTTGATAAGATTTTTTATAGGGGTGTTAAAAGTTAGTATTTTTAGTCTTTTCATATTAAAGGTCTTTCGCTGATATTTATTGTGTTTTCCTCCTTGATTTTGGAGTATATCTTGTCAATTTGAGGTAGCGAGTCGAGAAAACCTTTTCTGGTTTTTCCACCTAAAATTTCGTAGTACCGTCACGAAGTCTGATAATGAGCCCAAAGTATAGAATCCTGTTTTGTACCATACTACATAGGCTTATCTAAAATGTGACACACATTAGGTCACGATGTGATAGTTTTGACAGTTTTCAAAGATGGGACCAACGCGTATACAGTACACGCTTATTTACTAAAAACTACAAATAATTTTAGAAATGATAACCGTTTCACAATTGACAATTAATGATCACTTACTTTAACGGTGAAGGAAAACATCGTGGTGAAACCTGCACACCTATAAGTTCTTAGGAATTTCTTAGATGTGTAGTCCGCCAACCCGCACTTGGCCAGCGTGATGGACAAGGCTTAAACCCTCTCAGTTGTAGAGGAGGCCCGTGCCCAGCAGTAGGATGTATATGGGCTGATGATGAATAAACTATTTCTTACCAGTCGGCACTCTATTTGGCATTTATTTTGCAGTGGCAGTATAAAACGTGTCAACTAGGTAAGACTAGATTACTCGACTATAAACCGCTGCAGCTTCAAGTGAGCTTGTTACCTACAAATAACAACTGAATAGTTTTTTATGTTCCACTCAAAACAGATGGAGACAAATCAAAGGCGTTTGTACAGCGGTGAGGATGCATACATTATTAAGCAGAGTTCTGTTAAGCCAACAAATTGGCATACAAAATAAACAGTTCACCCCAACAAACACACACTCAACCTTACTACCCATGTATTTGGTGACAAATTTGCTTGACAACACAACAACATGACCGCAACAATAAAATTGCCGGAACATATTTCATTTACATTAATTTTGCACGATGATAAACTCGCGACGCCCTTAAGTCTATCACAATAGAGTCGAAAGTTATTGTTGCCTGTATGTGTGTATCTCGAGTTTCGAATTGGACCGAAATCAGACAAGTTTGTTGAAAATGTTTGTACAGAGCGTTAGGGTACGTTAATGGGGATTAGAAATGTTGGCATTAGTCAATCCTTTATTTAATTTGATTCAGTGCAAATATTTTATCTTTCTGATTGATTTTGCATTTAAATATTTGGGGAGAGGCCGTGGTATTACCGAGATGTTTTCGTTTAGTTTCCACGAGTAATACTTCCCACATTTCTGTTTACTGAGTTCTGTCACTGTTATCTATAGTGGTTGTATTTGGGTCACGTCTAAGCGTAATAATAGTATATGTATGTAATGTTGTTGCAAGTATTTATAATAATTTATAATAACTTTATTTATCAAAAGCAGTTTGACATATAAATGAGAATACCCTGACCCCACAACTAGCGCAAGCTGTACTTCGGAGGTCAGTCTCTTCTATCCGCTTAAAATAATACAATAAAAAGACAAATAATAATAATAGTAAAATAAAATGTTAGTTATACAAGTACAAAAGCAACAGTAAGTACAAACTTAAAACTAATGTATGTACTAAAGTATGTATGTTCAATGTCGTTTAATCTATCATCATCAGCCCATATACGCCCCACTGCTGGGCACGGGCCCTGAGAGGCACTGAGAGGGTTTAGGCCTTAGTCCACCACGCTGGCCTAGTGCGGGTTGGTGGACTACACACCTAAGAAATTCCTAAGAACTCTTAGGTGTGCAGGTTTCATCACGATTTTTTCCTTTACCGCTAAAATACGTGATAATTCTTTGTGAATACACACATAACTTCGAAAAGTCAGAGGTGTGTGCCTAGGGTTTCAACCCGCGACCGCCGAGATCCTCGACCGCGTGCCTAAACCTCGAGGCCATCACGTCTTCCTAAAAACAATACTCAAAACATTGCAATCTAAATACTCCATTGCTTCAGTATCCAGAATCAGATATCAAAAACGCTTAGCAGATACTCTACGTGCAAATCAAGTACAAATGTACTTGAAATTAAATAATTATATTCCTCTTAAAGAGCTAGGGACGCGCGTCTCTTAATGGGTTCGCAGGGAATATCCGAGCGCCTTGTTTAACTGGCGACACCGTTAAAATGTGCTACACACGGCCCTGCACAAAGGCAAGCTTTCATACGGTATATTTATTCAGTTGTTGGTCTAGATCTTGATGACTTGGTGTTGATTTCCGAGTTGGAGGGCGTGTTATTTGTTTTTTCTTTAGCATCTCGGAGTTTTGAAATATTTCCAGCATTGGTTGGTTAGCTAATCCTTTTATAAATAAGACTTACTGCAGACGTAAAGATTTGCACATCTACATGTATATCCATTTTTATCGTGAATATTTTTGTGTTTGTTACGATAGTACACAACTTTAACGATACAAAAAGTTTGGATTAGTTTGTACATATGTATATATATCTACACTCCTGCATTCCCCAAAATGGTAGGCAGAGCTGCATTTCTGCACCCACATATCGCCAGGTATGTACCATATAAGTCCCACGTAACCAGGGGGGAAAATTTTGAAATAATGGAAAAACCCAACAACACTTTTCCCGTCCCGTAAATCGTACCCCAGACCTCTAGACCCTACGACACATGCTTGTGCCTCGAGACTACGAGGCAGTGTAAAAGCATGTATAAAAAGAAAAATACGTATGTATAAATATTTTTTTGGATTTGTGATGTAAAGATACAGGCAAAATGCTTTGTAACAGGGCCTAAAGAGGATAGAAACGAAAAAGGTTTTGCTGCGCGTACTCAGCAGCCTTACGCTCCGTCCAATTCAGCGACAACTGGGGCGTTTTTGTCTGAGCTCAGTTTCGAGCTTACTGCGTTTTTTCGAATAGAATTTCCCAATGCAATTTCGCTTCAGTCGGTCCTGTGCTATTTACATTTTTTGGATATGTTACAGGACGGTCAATCGGTGTGCCGACGTCGCATCCATTTCGACTGAAATGTTTCGTGTACTTTTTCATGCAGCAAATATGTTACTAAAATGGATGAAAATATCACACACAAACACACGATCGGGGCTGTATCTTCAAAGGGAATGGTAACCGTAAAAAATCTTATGAATTTCTGAGGTGTTTAGTTCGCCAACCCGCACTAGGCCAACGTGTTGGACAGAGGCCTATTCTAATTGTAGAAGACACCCGTACCCAGCAGTGGGACGTTGTATGTTGATTGATTATAATGATTTTATGCTGACTTAATTACCAACTTATCTGTTTTATTTCTGTATTGTTCATTTATAACATATTATGAAAATTGACGCATGAAGCATTAAATGCTAAGAATTATTATTTATTTACTTACTCTCACTTGTACATTACTTAATAAATAGAGAAACTAAATTCATAAACATACACAAAGTATAATAAATACATACATAAACTCACGCCTGTATTCCCCGAAGGGGTAGGTAGAGGTGCATTTCTGCACCCACATTTGGCCACGTATGTATCAGTCCCACGTAATAAGGGGCGAGCCTATTGCCGTTTTTCGGGCACAATTCCAGAGTATAATAAATATCCGTATAAAAACATGTATATAATATTATATTACACTCCGTAATTTTGTATTTGTCGGAGAACTTATTATTTACAACTAAATTTTAAATCTACAGCTTCAGCCACTGTCGTCCTATTTTTTTCGGTCAGCGCTTTTCTTTGTAATGCCTTGGATGAAACAGCAGAAACTCTTCAATTAATGAGTCTAAGTATTAGACTTTATTATTTATGCTTTTGTTATTTCCCTCTTTTATTATAAAGTTTTTCAATTAGGTAATTCTTAGTAACAGTGACGGTACTTCCATAGAAGCCCAAAAGCGTTACACGTTAATTGTGTAATGTCTAGTTTGTAATTGTTTATTGTGGTGTCAGGATATTCTTATTTATATGTCAAACTGCTTTTGTTAAATAAAGATTTCGTAAAAGTCGTGATGTGGGAAAACCCACATAATAGAAATGTGGCAAAACCCTCTCTATTATGTGGGACTGATAGACTGATAGGCATGAGGTTATGTAGGTATGTATTCATGTAAATATAGATTACTTATCTCAATTATTATGTATATGTATGATGTACAAAACATATAAAAGGTCTGCCTAGTTAGTTCCACAACAAACTGTTGCCTATGACCAAGAAGTCCCATTGGCTAATCTAAACGCAAAATTACGTAATTTTTCCAAACCAGTATGTAAATCTAATAAGAAAAAAAATACTACGATAGCCTTCGGCCTGTGAAAATTTATTTTAGCTGAATTAAATCCGGGCTCAATGCTGATTTCGAGCAAAAGCGTTTTTGATATTGGATGCGATAAAAATCTGGGATCGGGATTCATTTGGGATTCAACTTTACGGCTTGTAGTAGAATTGTGATCACTATACATATGATTGTCTTGCGGCGTAAATATGTGGCATGCGATCAAAAGTCCCCTGGTTTGATTTCCGTGTTAGTTGAAGTTTTGTTGTTTTTTGTTCATTCAAAATTCTTAAACGGAGCAAGGATTTAATAGTCTCGCCCCCCCATAAAGTAGGACTTAAAAAAACTCAGCCTGTAAAATTTAAATGTAGCAATATCTTATCTCCCGGAATAAAGTTGCTTTAGTTTTTGTAGTTTTGTAAACTTTTTGTATCATATTTTTATTATCTGCTTCATATTTTTGAAAAAAAAAATCCTTTTGGAAACTTTTAAGAGTATTGTCTTCAAAGAACTATGGGTTTAAAGTAAAAGCTGTACAAGAAATATCAAAATATTCTACCCGATTTCCACAAGCTATAATAATATATAATATATTTTATATTATAACTGCCTCGTGGTCTCGCGGTACAAGTATGTGCCGTGCGATCTAGAGGTCCTGGGTTCGATTCCCGGGTCGGGCAAAGTGTTATTGGGTTTTTCCATTAGGAAGTTCTCGGTAACAGCACGGAGTCTGGAAATGTGCCCGAAAAACGGCAATAGGCTCGCCCCCTATTACGTGGGACTGATACATACTTGGCGAAAAGTGGGTGCAGAAATGCACCTCTGCCTACCTCTTCGGGGAATACAGGTGTGAGTTTATGTGTAATTACTCAATAATCCCCACAAAGGCCACAAATCCAAAACAATTTACAAGTAAAATAGCCTTGCAATTGTTTCCTACACCGCAGAATTGGAGACGAGAGCGAGTACTTAATAGGCAGTTTAAATTCCATTGCGCGCCGGCCGATAACGAAAGCAATAAAATTGGCTTTGAAACGTCAAACGATATGGTAATGTAAGGACTAGCTCTTTTACATTCGGCGCACGCCGTCGATATTTCACGGTGAGATCTGCTCAAATTCAGATAAAGTGGTACGAGGGAATGGAGGTGGAATTTTGGAGAGCGTTTGGTTTGGCTTATGTTAAGCTTCTTTCATACTGTGCTAGGAGAACGGCTTACAAGTTACTTCTGAGATATTATTTATATCTTTATAGATAGCCTCGTGAAGTATGAGCCGTGCGATCTAGAAGTCCTGGATTCGATTCCCAGGTCTTATTGGGTTTTTTCATTAGGAAATTCTCAGTAGCAGCACGGAGTATGTAAATGTGCCCGATAAACGGCTCGCTCCCTTTTACGTGGGACTAATAAATACCTGGCGAAATGTGGATGCACCAAATGCACCTCTGCCTACCCCTTCGGGGATTACAGGCGTGAGTTATGTACTCGTATGTATGTATGTAGATCAGTTTATACGTACAGCCTCCGTCATGCATTGCTGGATTCAGGCCGCTTCCGACAGATCGCTTTGGAAGTCTTTAGGGAGGCCTATCTCCAGCAGTGGACGTCTTTCGGCTGATGATGATGATAATAATGATAAGACAATACTTTTATTATGCTTTATGACTGTAATTACGCATTGGACTGTTTCTTCTTATATTAATTATTTTCTTCTTATATTTGACCGCCCCGTGGCGCAGTTGGCTAGACACCTGCTTGCGAAACGAGAGGCCGCGAGTTCGATCCCCGCACTGAGACAAATGTTTGTGTGATCCACAAATATTTGTTTCGGGTCTGGGTGTTCGTGAGACCGAAAAGTCTTTCGTAGTTTCTGATACCCACGACACAGGACTTGTATCCTAGTGTGGGGTTAGATCTATGTATGTGACTGTTGGGGGAAGTTACAAATAAAAAATTAAAATATTACAGCAAAGCGTGAAAAAAACATTTAGTCAGGCATATTTTGTTAAGTACCTGATAATTAACATTGACGCTTAGATGCTCTATGAAATCAGTTATGTTATTTTTAAAGGGAATTCTTCAAAATTTCAGACACTGCAAACAGAAATTATAATCGTTGAGAAACAAAGTAAACTTAACTAACTTTTTTATCTCTGCATCACCCAGAGATTGACTGCCAGATAATGTATTTGGCATTAAGTCAGCCTGTATACTTAATGTAAAAAAGTTTAAATAAATAAACTGGAGTAAATTTATCATCTTAATTCACGCATTAAAAAACAAGGGTATGGCAACTTTATTATTTCTTCAAATGAAAGTTTTATGTACCATTTTGTATTAAAATTATTGTTGCTACTATCAAAATCTATATTTAGAACGCTGATATAAGATAGAGCATTGAAAATACTCAACCAATGACGTATCAAGTATTGGTATACTAATGAACAAGAGATATATTTTATATATTAGTCTGTTATGCTTGCCTAGTGCCCAAAAAATTCTTGAACGTCTAAAGAGCGAAGATGAGACTCTATCACTTAAGTCTACGCCACTGTAACTGTGCTATCTGCCAGGTACTTCGGCAAAATGTTGACCATTTAAAGGCTTAGATTGCTCAAGTCCAAAAACAGTTGAAGAGGAAATTAAAATAAAATTATAATTATTTATTTTCAGATCATTTTACAACGTGTCTAAAGTCTTGATAAGAAGATTTTTCGGGGTTAAGTGTAAGCATAAAATACCGCCCACTTAACTAAATATTTAATTCTAAGCAAATTCTTATATCTTAATCATTGTGTTGTAGGTTCTTCTTCCAATGTAGTTGATTAATGAAATTTTAAAATGAAGAAAATTATCACTATAAAATTATTTTTTCACTTTATTTCATAACAATCTTACTCTAACTTTCAAAGAAAACAATTCTAATCCTTACTCCTTACTAATATTATAAATGCGATTGTAACTCTGTCTGTCTGTCTCGCTTTCCTGCTAAAACTACTGAACCGATTTAAATGAAATTTGGTACACAGATAGTTTGGAGCCTGAGAAAGAACATAGACTACTTTTTATTGCGGAAAAAGGGTTTAAAGGGGTTGAAAGGGGGGATGAAAGGTTGTATGGAAGTATTGTCATTTTTAAAGCTAGAAACTTGAAATTTATTTTTTAGGCTGTTGATTAGATATAAATAAATATGACATTCAAAGTATGTAAAAAAATACCTTTAAGGGAGTATAATAAAAATAGGAGATGAAAGTTTGTATGGAAATTCGTCATTTTTTAAGCTAGAATGATGAAACTTTTTTATATGGCTTTTAATTATATTAAAAGTTTGTTAATTTTTTCCCTTAATATGTTATTATAAATGAGATATGTTATAAATGAGTATATGTATAACTAAATGTCTGAATAACTATATGTCTGTTACGCTTTCACGCCTTAATCATTTGACCGATGTGAACGATTTTTGGTATGGACATAAATGGAACTCTGTGGAATAAAATAGACTACAACTAATTTTCTTTCTGAACCCAACCCTGTAGTCTACGCGGACGGAGTCGCGGGCAAATGCTAGTCAATAATAAATTCAAAAGTCAGAAATAACTGACTGAGAATGTTACTAACAGTCGGGCTGATCGAATTTTTAACTTTAAGTTGAATCAAATCAAAATAATTCTAAAAGTAAGCGATATTAATAAACTACCCAAAAAATACACGAAACATTTCGCCCACACTCCAAAGTCCATCGCCGTTCCATAATCAATTTCCATAAAAGTCTCGGAAACTTCCTCCCATCACTCAAAAATAACTGTAATCAAAAAACGAAAGCCATTTCCACTAATATTGACCATTGGAAGCACCTGAGAGTCGACAGATTGCGGCTTACACCCCCCTAACGTCGTGTTGTAGCTATCAACAAACAACATATAAATTACAGCAAAATAACCCTAATTCCCAAGCATTAGAATCCACAAGCGAAGCAAAATCTAAATTTGTTGCTATACCTTCTAAATTCGGGAGTGGTATAAACAAATTTAGACTTTAGGATGATAGGATTACAGTTGATAATAGTATAGCTGATGGCTCGTGACCTGTAGTGAGATATTCCCATTGAAATGTAGATGTTATTGAAAATATGATTTGATAAGTTTGCCACGGAGAATACGTTTCCAAATCAATATTGTTTTGTGAAGGTATTTTCTGTCATTGGCTTTATGTCTGTTTAGGGCTAAAGACTTTTTACCAAGAAGTCTTTATATCACTTAAGATACGTAGAAAATGATATTATCAAATTCTGCAAAGTCTTTACAAAAATAAAATCTATAAAATTATTACTAAAGATAATAAAATATAAAAACACTCGACAGTCACCTGTATATTTCTCATCTCACACTAAAATCACAATGTCATGGGAATCAGAAACAATGTAAGACGGAAAAGTCATACGCGAAGACGAAGAAACAGATACTTGTGGACGATATAAACATTTATGGCCGTGGGGGCATCGATCTCACAGTCTTAGGTTTTACAAGCTGGTGTTTAATCATCTGCGTCTAGGTGGTTTTCGAATGAGCAAGTGGACGTTAATGAAAGGTGCATTCATCAGTCCCACGAAATAGGGGGCGAGTCTATTGCCGTTTTTCGGGCATATTTCCAGACCCCGTGCTGCTACTGAGAATTTCCTAAAATAAATACCAAATAACACTTTTTCCGAAAAACGAACTCAGGAACTAGATCTCACGGCATATACTCCAGCCGCCACACCACTAGAAATTAAAAAGAATTAAACCAAAAGAATTGTATAAACAGTTCAGTAAAAACTGAGGCAAAAGGACCACTATTCTTTTTTGTCAGGGCAATGCTCCAAGAATGAGGAAACGAGTAAAACATAACAGGGCTCATTATGATAGCTAATTAACTCATTCCGGCAAGACATGACGTTATTCCAGGAAGCGTACGCGGAATGGCGCTGTTGCTGGCGCGCCGAGCTCGCTACAATGAATTCTAAATGCAAGCACCCAATTAATGTGACAGCATGCTCATGGAATAATACAGTGTGCGGGCGAGTTTACCCTTGAAACTTTGGGTTGGGGTACAGCTCGTGAGGTTTTCTGATTAAAATGCAGTAGTTCTTGCCTTGTTCGTTGAAGTGTGCAGCATCAGGTCGAGAGGTTAATTGAATTGATTTTCTGAGGTGAAGTGTTATTGGGTTTTTCTGTTAGGACAGTCTCAGTAGCTGCAGTATTTATTTATTTATTTATTTATATAGCACAACCACATCACATATATTAATACAATTATAATTAATGACATTTGCTTAGGTACTATGTCTGATATACATGACACTTAAGGTGTGCATAGCGTTCTCCGAAAAAGTAAAAGAAAGATAGCTAAGTGAAGAGACAAACAATCAATAATATACAAGTATAACAATAATAAAAAATAAAAAACAACTAATAAGTAATTTACAATTTCATAACTAATAATATAAATTAAAAATAACAATAAAAAAGTAACAAATAACAAAAATATAAAAAAAATGTATGAGAAAAAAACAAAAAAAGAGTAAGTGCTAATTCTGCTGACAGTATTTGGAGATGGGACTCAATATTTATACTTAAATTTTTATATTTAAATTTAATTTATACTTAATACGCAATATTTAATACGCCAAAGAAATGTAGAATAGTTATGATATAATTTTTGTTAGATATCATGCGTATTTTTTTATTAAACCTTATTAAACTTCTTTTCATTTTTATAATTAAAGTTTCATGGCATATGATTGTCCTTATAATTATATCGTTAAACGGCAGTCTCGCATATGAGTTTTTCCCAAATAAACTAACTAATAAATACATATTATCTCATAAATAATTCTAAATCCAAATTCCAAACTTACTAGTCTTTTGTCGTTGGTACCAGAAACTACGAGAGACTTTTCGGTTTCACAAACACCCAGACTCGAAACAAATATCCAACCCGCAAAAAGTCGACCTTTCTACTTCTACATATTTCCGTGGAATACGCCCGAACAAAACTCATGTATAAAGACGGAACATGACCAATCAGTTCGCTCACCTTTAGGCACACGTTAAAAAATTTAGCCACATTGGCTCGGCGCCAGATGTTGGAAAGATTTTAATGGAAAAACGCTGTGCTGACACTAAGAGAACTCCCTTACTTGATTATTCATATCTTTGCCGTTAATCTCTGTGCGGTGGGTAATAATGTCCACCTTTTTCTACATACGTAAATTCATGAATTTCTCCCGTTGAGGTAGGAAGAGACTATAGAGCGGCAAATGCTAAGGTCTAAACACACTTCTTTCGTTCCCTTTTACTGACATTATCCTCTTCAGGCATGCACGTTGCTTTCGAGCACTGGTTATATTTTTTTTTAATAAATTTCGTGTAAGGTATTTATAGGTGCGCCTAGAAAGTCCTCGACCGACTTCACCACTCATTTCTGTACAGTAAATCTCTTTTATAATTCGGAAATCATTCATATTTTCAATGTGGTCAAACCATTTAATCATCATCATCATCAGTCCAAATACATAAGTCTCACTGCTGGGCACGGGCCTCCTCTACAACTGAGAGGGTTTAGGCCTTAATCAGTCACGCTGGCTTAGTGCGGCTTGGCGGACTACACACCTAAGTGTAAGGTTTTACAAAAATATACATATTTCTTAGAATTAGAAATAAAAAGAAAACAATATTTTAGTTAGTTTTAAAATGTAATTATTATGGCAACACTGTCATTAGAATAGTGGGGTAGTTGAGAATTAATAAAAAGTCGAGAAAATAATAAGTAGGGCAATTGGCCATTGGGACGAGGAACAGAAAAGACGTTGGATAAGGACGAGACGGAGTAAGTCAGATGGACACAGTGTAATTGTACATAAAAAGTGTATAATAAACTTAACAAAGTTCAGACGGAGTTTCATTGAATACGCCCAGTTGTAATGTAGTCTTACATCTCAGAAGTGCCGATACCCAACGTAAGTAATAACTAATACTAATTTCTGTTATATTTCTATACTAGCGGTGCAATGTTGATGCTAAATATACTACTGGTACCGCCGCAACCGCTATGTCCTTGCATTTTAAATCTGTAATATCTTCGGAAATATTTATTTGAATTACATGCTGTAAAGGACCATATTGATTTATATTAAATGGACAATGTATTTAAGGTACTTAATTGGATAAGGATTAATACTGTATTGCTTAAAATCACTTTGTAAATAAGCCATTTTTCCTGTAAAATGTAAAGGATAAAAAACTGGTTATTGTGGGTTATCCTTAAGAGATAGACATATACCATCGCGGACCTTTTTATTGACCTTTTTAAGGTGTACAATACTGTAGTACATTATTTTGATTTATTTCGTGGGATTCAGCCAACGTTTGCAATGTTAGCGCAAAAATGTTTATTTACGACATCACATTAGAAACCTCTAAATTTATCAATGTTTCTCTAAAATATTATGCATGTATTATACATATAAACCTTCCTATTAAAAAAAAAAAAACTGCTTCAAAATCCGTTGCGTACTTTTAAAGATTTAAGCATACATAGGGACAGACAGCGACAGCGACTTTGTTTTATAATATGTAGTGATGATTAGGACTATTGATATTTTTTATATTTTAAAATATATTGCATCTTATATTGTATGAATTAACAATCAGTTAGAGAAATTTTATAAAAATAAAAATATACATATATACCCTTATCTCACACGTGCTCGTGGATTCATTTTGTTTGCTTCATGAATGTATATGTAACAAGTTTAGTTGAACAGGTGTATACCTACTAAGCCATAATGTCTTGTTTCGAGTCTTCCAGAGCGAACGGTAAAACGAGCAGGATAAAAATGCCTTAACAAAATCGTATGAGCCGCCGAAATGAAGCCGTGCTCGCAGCCGCTGCCGCCAGGACCAGAGCCGAGCAAGACGGCTAGAACCGGAGCGGCATCTAGTCGAAAGGTTGGAACAAGAGCTGCCGCGAAAGTATGAGATTCTTTGAGAATGCGAACTATCTTCGTCAGAGGAGCATCGCGAGGTCGGCGTCTCGTCGCGAACGACTACACGAGGAACGAGAACGCAAGCATCGCACGGATCATAGCAGGTCATGTAATCCCTCTTTTTCCGCTAATGATTTGCTAAGATTATTACAATTCTTGAAGCATGGTCAAGATTATCAGTCGTTATCACAGAACGCATAATCAATTGAATTTTAAATTTCACAAGAACATTATTTTATATTTTGACCCTATAACTAATAAAAATAACAATTAGATATATTGTTGATGAAAGTAAATGAATGCGCTTCTGTATATGGTTGAGATACGACTATGTTTCATATATCAGTACAGATACTCCAAGGATTGGCCAAAGCCGCGAGCTAAATATAATTGTGTTCACGTGGCAAGAGTGGCAGTAAAGGCAATAGCCTAATAAATAAATATATTAGCGCTTTTCTATAGGAATGGCCAATACTCAGAGGATATGATAGACTGAATGAACCTATTAGAATAATTACTATGAGAAACCAGCATTCAATGTGTCTAGGAGTACATGACAGGAAGTATCTTACTCAAGGTATTTCTGTTTAACTGTAAGTAGGGACATCCTTATTTCTGATTCCTAAAACTCTTGGTAAAATTTGATGCATGCAATACGATCAGGGGGTAGATGTACTCTTGACTCAAATACTGACTGCGTAAATGCCAGTTTTGTGTAGAGTTGTAGATGTTAGGTTAGTCTATGCTAATAGGACAATCTTTCACGGAACAACCACACGTCATAAGTTTACAAAAAAACGCGTGTAGCTTAGTTTTGAATATAGTTACTGAATTGCGTTAGTTACACTTATAGAGTTCTATTAGCGTTGGGTTATTTACTGAATATTACTGACTACTGGCTAGTAAATTGGCGTTTTTTATATTTACTCCGTTAATCAGAGTGTAACAATAACTCCTTGTAACTGTTCATATTTATTGCGAAAGAATTTTGTCTGCCGTGCTGAAAGGATTAATGGAAAAGCTCGTTAACGGGAACCTTTGGGAAACGTGAAAATAATGTTACAAGTATTTCTAATGAGGTTTATAGAGAATCGGCTACAGCTCGTGGAAACTCTATTCGTACAGACAAACTAGACTTATTGATGTCTTACACTATTTTAAGTATTACCGCCTCCAAGCTCAGTAAGTTACGGTTTAGTGTAGTACCCGTCACGGAGAATAGAAAGCGTTATACTACGTTTGTTACTTCGTACGGATAATACGAGTTTAAGCGTATGCCGTTTGGGCTAGCAAATTCGCCTGCAGTTTTCCGACATAACATGATGAATGATATTCTTGGCTTGGTACGTTATATTAAGCCTACGTTTCGTCAATATATATTGAAGATTTGTTAATACATGGTCAAACTTTAGTGATGTTAAATACACATTTGAAGATGTGATAATGTTGATCGAAAATGCGTATTATTACTTTATTATACATATTTCGTATTATACATATTATTACAGTTACTTTATTTATGTGTTCAATTTTTATAAAATAAAATTGATTATCTCTGATATGAAGTAAGCTGTGGAGGAGTTAAGCCGGGTTGCGCCAAAGTCTAGTATAGTGTAATAGAATTTCCACGTGAATGAAAGAATGCTTTAACAGTGTTTAGCTTTGATAAAGTTTTTAAAATAGACAGTAAATTAATAAGTTGTTAATAAAACAGAATGCACGTACAAATGTCGGTCTTATCACTTTAAGCGATCTTTTCCAGACAACCATAAGGTGAACATAGCAGAATTTTTGTTGGTGCATAAATAATTTTGTATATACATAAATACAATACAATAAATAATAAGTTCTAAATAATAGTATTTGAAAATTATAGTTGAAATACAAGAAATAATAATAAGCAATAAGCAGCAATATATATTATGTTAAAGATAAATGTTTATTTAAAAAAAAATTAAAAAAATATATATGAAAGAAAAAGGCACGCTTTATATAAATTGGCAATGCATTCCAAAGTCTTACAGCTGGTATAGAAAAAGAATTATATATCATAGAAGGAAGAGGAATGGATAGGAGTCCTTATTTGTTAGGAGTTAGTAGAACGCAGAGACCGAGTATTAACGACATACAAAAGAGGATTTTATATAGAAGAGGGAATAATAAGGCAGTAAAGTCTTTTAACCGGTAGCATACTCAATAAAATAATTTAGTATACTTGTTGAGAAAATATTTAATGGCGTGCAGAATGTAAGAGACTACCTTCTAAATTTTCATAAGTCCTTTGATTACTCGAATCGCTAAGCGCTATTTGCTCTTATTTTATGAATTTTATTGTGACCTACTCTATCGCGTAATCTATTTCCTTAAAGATAACTGAGAATCATGTGAAATAAATATCAGCCGAGATAAGTACCTAGGTATTACTTATGACGTTTGGCTTTTGACACTTAAATTGGGAGAGTTATGTAGGGGTCGCACTATTCTTCCTATAATGATACGAGACGAAATTGAATTGCAAGAAATAATTATATCATACGCGATAAGATTGTTCAATAATTGTATTTGGAAAACAATGATTCCATGCGGTGGGTAGTCGCAAATGGCGCGCACTGGCAAATACAATGTGTCGAGAAGTATTTAGGGCTAGAAAATACTCTTAGGGGTGAATCGTTTTGTTAAGAAATAAATTCCAAAACAAAAAGCAGATTTGCTGTTTCATATATTCCATATTGGTCACCTTCCGTGAAATTAAATCCGTAAGGAAAACTAATTCCTAAAACGGATTAATGCATTGTAAGACATACTTTATACCTTCAGTGGTCTTGGTAGGCTGATTAGTCACAGAGATAGTTGTTTTACTTCCCATCTCTTTAGAATATTTTGCCTTAATAAAGGTTGCATGATTTAAATACAGTGGCAATACCACCAAAATCAAATGGACAAGTTGAGTGATACAATGCCAATAAATGATAGTTAAAATAAAAATGTGATTAAGATTGAACCTTTTTGATACCGGTTATTTTAACTAATACCTGATAATTGTAAATGGTTGAAAATCAATTGATATTATGTGAATATGAGGTGTTATATGTCCAACCCGCACTGGGCCAGCGTGACTGAGGCCTAAACCTTCTTATTTGTGGAGGGGGCCCGTGCAAAGCAGTGGAACGTGATGATATGATGATAATATGTTGATATGATGATATGATGATATAATGATATGTTGGTATTATAATCATATAATTATGTGATGATACGATAATACGATGATATGATGATACGATGATACGATGATATGATGATACGATGATACGATGATATGATGATATGATGATATGATGATATGATGATATGATGATATGCTGATATGATGATATGATGATATAATGATATAATGATATGATGATATGATGATATAATTATATGATGATATAATTGTATAATGATGTGATGATATAATGATATGAATAAGAGATATGCAAACTTAAAAAATAAAAAATAAAAAGTTTTTGTTGCAGGTCTGGGAGCGAGAATTGAATTGGTTCGCACCCTAACTAATGAATGATATACAAAATCCTTGAGAAGTGATTGGTTCAAGGCAACAAAACGACAACTGAGAAGTGATTGGTTCAAGGCAACAACATGACAACTGAGAAGTGATTGGTTCAGTTGTTGTGGAAAAGTCCTTGAGAATTGATTGGTTCAAGGCAACAACATGACAACTGAGAAGTGATTGGTTCAGTTGTTGTGGAAAAGTCCTTGAGAAATGATTGGTTCAAGGCAACAACATGACAACCGAGAAGTGATTGATTCGGTTCAATATGACAATAGCAAGCAGCATAGCTACCAAGAATTGATTGGTTTGGTAAGAAGTGATTGGTTCAGGGCAAACTAATGGGCGTTTGAACCATGAATATATATTTGAAAGGTACATAGCGTACATAGATCTTTTAAAAGTTATAGCTTTAATTTGCAAGGTAATTCCATATTTTGAATGGGGTTTTATATTTTTTTTTAAGATACATTCAAATTTGATTGATTTTATTAAATTACAAAATTAGTTTTTCGGCATTAGTTGACGGCCGTTGTGTAAGGTTATCACTTGATGCGTGTATGAGGACATACACGTCGTCAGGATGGTCGAGTGTAAGGTTTTACAAAAATATACATATTTCTTAGAATTAGAAATAAAAAGAAAACAATATTTTAGTTAGTTTTAAAATGTAATTATTATGGCAACACTGTCATTAGAATAGTGGGGTAGTTGAGAATTAATAAAAAGTCGAGAAAATAATAAGTAGGGCAATTGGCCATTGGGACGAGGAACAGAAAAGACGTTGGATAAGGACGAGACGGAGTAAGTCAGATGGACACAGTGTAATTGTACATAAAAAGTGTATAATAAACTTAACAAAGTTCAGACGGAGTTTCATTGAATACGCCCAGTTGTAATGTAGTCTTACATAAGAAATTCCTAAGAACTTTTAGGTGTGTAGGTTACATCACGATGTTTTCCTCCCCCGTTAAAGTACGTGATAATTCTATGTGAAAACACACATAACTTCGAAAAGTCAGAGGTGTGTGCCTGGGGTTTGGTTTTCTGTTTTAATTAATGGCAATTGTTACTACCTCGTGGTCTCGCGTTTAGATATTTGTCGAAATACGGCAAAAGGTCGAGCCTATGCCCGCTATGCGAGCTGGACTAAGGCCTAAACCTTCTCAGTTGTAGAGGACGCCCGTGCCTAGCGTATATGGGCTGATGATGATGCCTGCTATTATTGGGACTAATAACAAAATTAGCGAAAAGTGGGTGCAGGAATGTAGTTTTGCTTATCCGTGACGACTACAGGCGTGACCACGGGGCAGTAATTATTTAAAAAAAATCACAGTTATTAAGATTGGTATTTACTAGGCCATGGTTATTGAGGCGTCATGATCTACATGTACATACATATATGTACAAAGTATTTTAGATAAATATCAGGATGGAATGGAATTGTGAAATTGGAAGTAAATATGTCAACAAGTCACTCCTAATTCAGATATCGAACCCATATCAATCCAATCACAAGTTTCACACCACACGGAAATGGTACGTAACTTGATTTGTTTATCAGAAAAGCTGACCTATTGTGGATTGTGGTTTTGGGACTAATAGATTTAAACAATTATCACGTAAGCCGACAGCCCCGTGGCGCAGTTCGCTAGACACCAGCTTGCGAAACGAGAGGCCGCGGGTTCGATCCCCGCACCGAGACAAATGTTTGTGTGATCCACAAATATTTGTTTCGGGTCTGGGTGTATGTGAGACCGAAAAGTCTCTCGTAGTTTCTGATACTCACGACACAAGACTTTTATCTTAGTGTGGGATCAGAACTATGTATGTGACTGTTGGGTGTATTTATTATTTATTTATTTATTAATTATGACAAGTATTCAAAATGAATTATCACGTACTTTAACGGCGAAGGAAAACATGGTGAGGAAACCAGCACACCTAAAATTTCTTACGTACTGCTTAAGTGTGTAGTCCGTCAACCCGCACTAGGCCAGCGAGGTGGACTAAGGATTAAACCCTCTTAGTTGTGAAGGAGACCCGTGCTCAGCAGTGGGACGTATATGGGCTGATGATGAGATTGAGACCTAGTCCAACAAGCTGTCTCAGTGCGGGTACATACCTAAGAAATTCCTAAGAACTTTTATGTTTCCTCTACGATTCTTTCATTGCTAAAGTACGTGATAATTCATCGTGAATGCTCTCATATTTTTTTAAAATAACTTAAGTTTCGAGGCCGCCACTGCTGATATTTTGAATCGACCGCGCAACTTAATAACACACGCAGAATTTATATCATATTTCAATGTATGATTTTTACTTTCTTTTCTTTCTTTAACCTAGTGTAGGTCGCCCTCTGGGCAGGTGACGTGAAGATATCCGCAAGGTGTCTGGCATAGGTTGGATATGGAGGGCCGAAGATTGAGCCCAGTGGTATGCCATAGGAGCCGCCTATGTATAGCTGAGATTTAAGAAAGGCTGTTGATGATGATGATGATTTTTTACTATCCAAATTAGCCTTTATAGGCCTCACTGCTAGGAGCAGACCTCCTATACAATTTAAATTATGAATCTTTAATTTGCCCTATATTTCTAAACAGTAAGGAAATGGAACTCTCGCAACAGACACGCTCGCTCCGCAGTTTCAAGATTTCAATGCATTTTGCCTTCAATACCCACACAATTGTTTCCCATATAATGGATTTACGTATGAATTTTTACAATTCATCCCAAAATGGATGCATAACAACGAAATTAACAAAAAGCACACTCGGGCTAGCGAGGGAATCTAGTATTCACTGCCGTATAAAAGATTCTTTTGTATGTAGAAAGTGGGTCATCCTATTTCTCTAAAACACGGCTGGCCAATATACCGTGGCAGAAGATGAAAATTAACAGCTCGGCATTTTTGCTTTGAAATTCAAAATGCTAGCAATTTATGTTTATTCTGCGCTATTTTCGGCTGTGATGAGTGTCTGACTTATTAGTGGGTGAAATAAACACGTACTGGACAAAGGGTAGAATTGGAGCGCAATTTCAGTTTTTAACTATTGTTTGAAAATTTGGCGTTGTTTTTTCGAACTTTTTTTGAATTGAGGTAGCTTTGTGACAAATATGGGTAAATTGCAACTGGTACAAAATTGGGAGTTATATGGCCTTTCAACAAGATTGCTTCACATATTTTTTCTCTGATATTATTATATATCGTTTCGGTTTTAGTTTGGTTTTAATTAGAACAATCCATCTCTCATAAGCCTCTAAAATTATTGAACACTAGACAGAAAGCTGTTTGTTCTACCCCGTTGCACAGTTGGCTTGACACCAGCATGTGAAACGACAGGCCACGGGTTCAATTCCCGCACCGAGACAAATGTTTGTGTGACCCACAAAAAAATGTTTCGGGTCTGAGTGTTTGTAAAACCGAAAAGTCTCGTAGTTTCTTATACCAAGGACACAAGACTTGGTATCTTAGTGTGGGATCAGAATATATTTTTAAATCCATGCGAAAAAAAATTTTTGTTTCCCACACAAATCGAAAGCACCAAACAGTTTCGAAGCAGTGGCGGTATTTGCATAGAAGCCCAAAAGCCCATCATGCCTAATAAAATTCCGAATAATCTCTAAGCTTTAAATTTTTATTTAACAAAAGCAATTTGACGTATAAATGAGAAAAAAACTGACCCCACAATAAACAATTATAAACTAGAAATGACACACTTACCTGTAACGCTTTTGGGCTTCTATGGAAGTACCGCCACTGTTTCGATTAGCGAGCAAGTTTGTTCCATTGATTGTGTCCGGAAGTGTACATCACGTTCAGTGACCACTGGTTCGCCGTACAGTTTCCAATTAGTGAGCCAGCTTTGTGCGACATGCGATTGTCACCTTCAAAATTCATATGGCGTTGCAAATTGAACTATATGGATGGCACATTGGTGTTGAAACGGAGTTGTAATATTTTACGGTAGTATAGTGGCGAGGATACTTCATAGTTAGATAATACAGTAAAAGCTCCTTATTCGCGGTTCGTTTATTCGCGTTTTCACTATTCGCGGGAAAAAATGCGACCCTATCCTATATTCGCGACTAAAGATTTATTTATTCGCGGATTTAAAAAAAAATTGGTATCCAATCCAATTGTATACGCGTATAAAAAAGTATAATATACCTTATTAGAACTATTAACTTAAGTATGTTATGAAATTATATCGTTTTGGCCTTTGACACAATCGCAAAATGAAGATTTAATAAAAACTGTCTTGGAGAAAATGTTAAATTCACAGCCCCTTGAAGAAGAGGCTTCAACAAACACTGAAAACTGATAATTTGAAAAATCCGGGTAACTTAAACTTTTCCAAAGGTAGTTTAATAACATGCTTTGAAAGTTTAAAAGAACCTGCATATTGCAACGGTTCCTTTGGGTGTGTATCCAGCCAATTATCTTGAATCATAACATATGAGAACTTTTCTACCGATTACATGAAGAGGTGAGAAATAAGAAATGAAAACTCATATTTGCTCTCTTGCTTGTATCCTCAAAGGTATAAAGGTAGATGAAATACTAGTTTAAAAAATATTAAAATGTGTAAAATTGACGATTCAAAAGAAATTGTAGAAGTCTATTTGAATAAAGATAATTTGACTTTGACTTTGACTTTGACTAAAAGTATAAAAAGCAACAGTGGAGTTTCGTTCCCAGTATGTAGGACATCTATATTTAAAATTAGAAAAAGAAATCTAAATGACTAGTTGTGTTCAATAATAATTTTCATTCCAATGTCAACAGATATCGAGATTATTGTTGTTTAACGGGACTCGGTACTGACAATAAAAAATTGTCTGACCTGGGAACAGAACCTCAGAAAAAAATTGTGACTTACAATGCCATGGAGATTAGTGGGTAGTTAGTTTTGTAATTGCTTCTAAAAGTTTTCTTTGTCATTAATGTGTTCCCCGACCTGGGAATCGAATCTTGGACCTCTAGATCGTAAGGCACATACTTTTACCGCAAGACCACGAGGCAGTCAATAATTTCATAATAAAACTTAATACGAGCAATAATTTCATAAATATGTATTGTACACGAATTTTTTTTAGATAGAAACACTCATACAAAATAAAAGTAGATTTTAATTCTAAAACAAATCTACATGAAAACAAGCCATCCAAAAACTAAATTACTGGCACACTGTAAACCAGCGAAGCCAAATAAAGATAATGAAACTGAAATGGTCAAATATGTAAACCGTATAGCATCAGATTCGGGCACGGCGCAAACCCCGGCCAGTGGAAATTCATTCCGCAGTACACGCTTGACCGCTTCGGCTAGATAACATGTTGTTACAGCGCACAGATTGTTTGGAAGAGCCAGTAGCTTGATACAGCACTTGCTCCAGTACTGGTTCCTTCTTAATACATACATACACCTTTTTTCCATAGAATGAACATAGTACCTAATCCATGCCACACAATTCTACTGACTTTATTTAAATCGGAGAATTGAAGCTTGAGATTTAATATTATTTAATACTAGCTGTGCCCGCGACTTTGTCCGCGCGGAAATTTTATTTTTAATTATTTTTTATAAGAAAATTTAAAAACTAAAAGTAGTCTAAGTTACTCCTTATTAAATCAGCTATCTGCCAGTGAAAGTCCCGTTAAAATTGGTCCACCCATTTCAGAGATTAGCCAGAACAAACAGACAGACAAAAATTGTAAAAAAACGTTATTTTGGTATATGTACCGTGTATACATCCATATGCATTTATAGCTGACCCGGCGAACTTCATTCCACCTAACAGCCGATTCTTTAATATTTTTTTTTATTTTTTTAGCCTAAGTTATTCCTTATTACATCAGCTGTCTGCCAGTGAAAGTCCCGTTAAAATTGGTCCACCCGTTTCAGAGATTAGCCGGAACATACAGACAGACAGACAGACAAAACAGACACTCCAATTTTATTTATTAGTATAGATTTGGTATGAATCAACGAGAAAATCAGTATCATGATAACATTCAAGGGGTTAATTTATAGAGTCCGCTGCTGGATTAGGGCTCCCCCAAAGACTTCCAGAGGTTAAGGTTAGGACTACTGGTTAAACATACATACATAACATACATAAACTCACGCATGTATTCCCCGAAGGGATAGGCAGAGGTGCATTTCTGCACCCACTTTTCGCCAGGTATATATCAGTCCCACGTAATAGGGGGCGAGCCTATTGCCGTTTTTCGGGCACATTTTCCGTTTAGAGTTCGATTTCCGGGTCGGGCAAAGAGTTATTGGTTTTTTTTTATTAGGAAATTCTCAGTAACAGCACGGAGTGTTGGTTAAAATCGAAAAAAATTATCCGATAGTCAATTTTTCTAAGAATGCTAGAAGGGTATATAACATTATCGCGATTGTACTAATAGGTCCGAAGCATCAATAAAAAATGTCGAAAACATCGTGATAAAACCTGCACACCTAAAAGTTCTTAGGAATTTTTTTGGTGTGTAGTCCGCCAACCCGCACTAGGCCAGCGTGGTGGATAAAGGCCTAAACCCTCTCAGTTGTAGAGGAGGCCTGTGCCCAGCAGTGGGACGTATTTGGGCTGATGATGATGATGATGATGCGTTGCCTGAACGTTTAAAATTATATAAAACCTCTTTGACTGCTGAAGATATTTCTCTATGGGTCCAAGTCTTAAAGTTCCGCACAGAGTTGAGGGCAACAGCGTTATAATATAGCGATGCAAACGAGCCTCGGGGTCTCGAAGCCGTATCATTGGGAATATCGGTGGGCCCGCATGGCGCCCGCGATAGCCGCGCCGAATTCGGTTAGCCGAAATTACTTCAAATCGGTACGTTCGTGTTATTTTATTGCAGTTCGCAACTACTGTTCATGTGTAATTAAAGTTTCCGTTTAATGTTGGATTAAAGATAATAATTATATCTAGAAATGGTAAATAGTTGCATTTGAGAACACAGAGAGGGATTATGTAAGTGATAGAACCACGCGTTTGTCAGCTTAGACTGCGTTATAAATGACTCGACTGGGGTGATGCCACTGTCATTAAGAATATGGCCGTTGAGCAATACTATTGAATTTTGATGAGTTAATTTTCAGAAGACCCATATAAATAAACCCAATAGTTACATACATAGTTCTGACCCCACATTAAGATACGAGTCTTGTGCAGTGGCGGTACTTC
Organism: Hemaris fuciformis; assembly: GCA_907164795.1. Taxonomy (NCBI): domain Eukaryota; kingdom Metazoa; phylum Arthropoda; class Insecta; order Lepidoptera; family Sphingidae; genus Hemaris; species Hemaris fuciformis. The sequence continues at coordinate 8,816,155 of OU015454.1, forward strand.
CATAGAAGCCCAAAAGCGTTACACGTTAATTGTGTTATGTCTAATTTATAATTGTTTATTGTGGGGTCTTTATTTAACAAATTGCTTTTGTTAAATAAAGATTTAAAGCTTAAAACTTATTATTCGGAATTTTGAAAGGCAAACTGGGCTTTTGGGCTTCTATGGAAGTACCGCCACTGGTCTTGTGTCGTGGATATCAGAAACTACGAGAGAATTTTCGGTCTCACAAACACCCAGACCCGAAACAAATATTTGTGGATCACACAATTTGTCTCGGTGCGGGGATCGAACCCGCGGCCTCTCGTTTCGCAAGCTGGTGTCTAGCCAACTGCGCCACGGGGCTGTCATATACTAGTGTATACTTCTATTCGCCTAGATCATCATCATCATCATCATCATCAGCCCAAATTGGCCCACTGCTGGGCACGGGCCTCCTTTACAACTGAAAGGTGTTTAGGCATTAGTCCACCACGCTGGCCTAGTGCGGGTTGGCGGACTACACCCCTAAGAAATTCCTAAGAACGTTTTAGGTGTGCAGGTTTTATCACGATGTTTTCCTTCACCGTTAAAGCATGTGATTATTCATTGTGAATACACACATAACTTCGAAAAGTCAGAGGTGTGTGCCTGGGGTTTGAACCTGCGACCGCGGAAATTCTCGACCGCGCGCCTAAACTTGAGGCCATCACTGCATCATTCGCCTAGATACTCGTAGCAAACACCGTACATAAAATAAAGCACCCGCAAAGTTATTACACAAATAAATCGCGTTGTAGTATCAACCTGTGAATATCCGTTTAGCATCTAAAAGGTATAATTTTGCAACTTGTATAGGATAGTCACAGTGGTTACCAGTCGAAAACTTGCCATTTCTATTTCTATTCTCAGCCTGTCGCCGTCCACTGCTGAACGAAGGCCTCCCCAAGTAGGCGCCAACCATCCCGGTCTTGAGCAGCCCTTATCCATCCGCTACCCGCCACCTTTCTCAAGTCGTCAACGGACGGCCGTTGGAGCAGACAAGTGTTGGAGTGGAGACCGCGCTTAGGTAGACGTAGTGTAGGACGTCCTGCACGATGGTCCGACGACATGTCTATTTAATTATTATTAATTCCAATAGTGTGTACATATGAATGTAATAAGTAGTGATGGCTTCGAGGTTTAGGCACGCGGTCGAGAATCTCGGCAGTCACGGCACCCACACCTCTGACTTTTCGAAGTTATGTGTGTATTCACAATGAATTATCACTTACTTTAACGGTGAAGAAAAACATTGTGATAAAACATGCACACCTAAGTTCTTAGGAATTTCTTAGGTGTGAAGTCCGCCAACCCGCACTAGACCAGCGTGGTGGACTAAGGCCTAAACCCTCTCAATGATAGAGGAGGCCCGTGTCCAGCAGTGGGACGTATTTGGGCTGATGATGATGAATGAGATTAGCTTTATATGATCATCCAATGATCAATTTTTAAGGCTCTTAAATTACATATTGACTCTGCACATTCGATCCAACTACACCTGTAGTGCCAATTTCAGTAATAAGCCCAACGCAATTTCAGTCGTAGTTGGTTTAATGACCGATTCAAAGGCAGCAATCATCTTGATTGTGAGGCCTCGGCAGCATAAGCGTTTGCCGGCGCAGATGCCTCCGACAATTTGCATCTATAGGGCTTAAATTGTTGAAATACGGGGAGCATCGCTTTGTAGTAACGGTTTTGGAAAATTGTACTGGGGTTTATCTAGGAGTTTGATAAAGGGGCAAGTGTGATTGAAGGCCTATTTGATCCCATGGTGAAAATGTGAGGCGGGGAAGCGAGGGCTACGTGTTTCGATTACCATCCAAGTGAAGTGTTGTTGGTACCAAAAGTACGAAAAAAGCTTGCCCATATTGCATGAAACTAAAACAGAAGTGAAAGCACGAGTACGATGGAGGGGTCGCCCTTAACTGCAACAGTATTGCAGCTTGTCAGTTTGAGAATGTGGTCCGACCTCCGTCGAGTCGGTTCATACCACGTTCTGATCGAAAATTGACTTTGCTCCATACATTTTCAAAAATCAATGTAGGTATTTTTTGTTCATAAAAATATTTTACCTCGTTTTTAACTAGAGGTCTCGCGGCACTATATGAGCCGTGCGCTCTAGAGGTCTAGAGTTCAGTTCTCGGGAAGGGCAAAGTTTTATTGTTTTTCCACCAGGAAAGTCACAGCAGCAGCACGGAGTCTGGTAATGTGCCTGAAAAACGGAAATACGCTCGCCCCTATTACGTCGGACTGATACCTACGTACCTGGCGAAATGTGGGTGCAGAAATGTACCTCTAACTGCCCCTTTATGGAGAACAGGAGTGGGTTTATCTATGTAATCGTATGTATGATCATCACTCGTAAAATAGTATTGTTAGGTAAGGTCGTAACTACCCCTCCAAAACAGCTTTTGATGCCAATCGCAGTGATATAACACCACACAGGCCCAAAGTGTACATAACAGTAATTTGAAACGCCCACACACGTCACCACGATGCGAAAATAAAACGCAATCGCATATTTTCAACACACCGCGAATAAAAAAATGTCGAAAAAACTACGCTGCCATAGAAAAATAGCAATGGAAAAGCGTAACACATTAATTTCGGCCCGATCCACCGGCTTGTGACAGTTCGCGGGAAACAATATGAGATTCCGCGCCTCGCATATGAATTTCAGTTTAGACCATGCGGGGTGTTCTGTTGGGGCAGCGTGCTTGCTTGGATAGTTGATTTTCACTTGTCTTAACCGTGGTAGACTAAAGCCCTCTCAGTTGTAGAGAAGGCCCGTGCTTAATGTTTTTTTTTTTTTTTTTTTTTTTTTATTCTGGCACGGCAAAGTACCCCATTGCACCTGATGGTAAGCGCAATGGAGTCCAGAAAAAGTGCCGACCAGCGAGAGATTATGGTCTCCCGTTGGTCGACACAATCATGACGGCCGAATACCTCTTCACCTTATTGTGAAGAAGTTTGGGGGACTATCAATCATGGCGATCAAAGGACCGACCGCGACAAACCGGCCAAAAAAATTGCCGGCACGGTCATCCTTTCACCATGATTGAAGCCCCCCCGAAAACCGGATATACACTGGCTGATCCCGGAACGCGGCACACTTGCATGTGCCACTATGGCGGGTTTTACGCCCTGTGTACGGTGTTTACTGTGATTTTAATTTAATGATTTTATTTATAACAATAATAACTTTGTTTGTTTCTCAAATATAAATAATTAAAAAGTAATCGTTACTTACTGACTGATCTACATGTCAACAAATGGATTACGATGATCTAAAGACATAGCTCAAATGACATGGGCATCTGCTAAGAAAAGTTTTGCAAAATTTTCCACCTAAAGAGATGTCCACTAACCCGCACTAAGCCTGCGTGATAGACTTAAGCCTGAACCCTCTCAATGGTAGAGGAGGCCTGGCCCAGCAGTGGGACGAATATGGGCTGATGATGAAAGGGATAAAAAACGGTTCCATAGTTTGTGTCAAGAAAGGTTGACAAAATCTACATTAACGCGAGCCAAGCCGCATACAAAATAAATAAATAAATAAATAAAATACACCCAACAGTCACATACATAGTTCTGATCCCACACTAAGATACGAGTCTTGTGTCGTGGGTATCAGAAACTACGAGAGACTGTTCGGTCTCACATACACCCAGACCCGAAACAAATATTTGTGGATCACACAAACATTTGTCTCGGTGCGGGGATCGAACCCGCGGCCTCTCGTTTCGCAAGCTGCTGTCAAGCCAACTGCGCCACGCTAGTTAAGCGCAAAGCTAGTTAACATATAAAACGTAAACCCGTCAAAGAATATTCTTTCAAAAGCACCAGGTAAACAAACTTAAAGGATAAATTAGAGAAAGTACTGAAAGTGATCAGCGAATTTCTCTTTTGATCACTCGGTGTGCTTTTCAAACGATCCCAACCGGAAAATATAAGTCAGTAAATAAAGCTGACTTGGTTTATACAGAGTTTTATATTTCTCTAAACGCTTATTCAATTCGAATTCGTTTTGGTAATATTTTGCCGAACATAAGTAACTTTTGGACTAAGGCCTAAACCATCTCAGTTTTAGAGTAGGCAGTGCCCAGCAGTGGGACGTGCATGGGGTGATAATTATGAATGATGAACCATGTATATTGTTAAAAGATATATAATATACATATATACATAACTTCACGCCTGTATTCCCCGAAGGGGTAGGCAGAGGTGCATTTCTGCACCCACATTTCGCTAGGTATGTATCGGTTCCACGTAATAGGGGGCGAGCCTCATCATCAGCCCATATACGTCCCACTGCTGGGCACGGGCTTCCCCTACAACTGAGAGGGTTTTTAGGCCTTAGTCCACCACGCTGGCCTAGTGCGGGTTTGCGGACTACACACCTAAGAAATTCCTAAGAACTTTTTTAGGTGTGCAGGTTTCATCACGATGTTTTCCTTCACCGTTAAACCAAGTGATAATTCATTGTGATTACACACATAACTCCGAAAAGTCAGTGGTATATGCGCACCTGAACCTGCGACCGCCGAGATTCTCGACCGCGCGCCTAAACCTCGAGGCCATCACTGGGGGCGAGCCTATTGCCGTTTTTTTTTCGGGCACATTTCCAGACTCCGTGCTGTTACTGAGAATTTCCTAATGGAACACCCCAATAACACTTTACCCAACCCGGAAATCGAACCCAGGACCTCTAGATCGCACGGCCACGAGGCAGTCAAAAATTTAAAAGAGTTGTTAAAAGATTTTGATGTTAAAAATTGTTAAAAGATAATATAATTAATTGGTAATTCCAAAAAACAAGGAAAAAATATATTAAATTGAACTCAAATAATAATATTGAATGGACTGTCGACATAGCTATTAGATGTTAACGGTCATTGAAGTTTAGGTCTTGGGGGCGCTAATGACGCTCTATTGTTATACGGAAGACAGCAGAAGTTTGTGCCGGCTAAGAAAATGTTTAAGACAATTTAATTTAAAGTCTGTGGCGATATTTCTTAACTACGAAAACGAGGTAAAGTATATAATGATAGAAAATTTCTGAGACGGAAATTAATTGTAGTGACTAAATTATTTCAGATTGGTTTTCTGTAAGAAAATAGTATGAAATTGGAAGAGCCAGTAGATTTGTATCTCTTGATCTCTTGATCTGCCTCGTGGTCTCGCGGTACAAGTATGTGCCGTGCGATCTAGAGGTCCTGGGTTTGATTCCCGGGTCGGGCAAAGTGTTATTTGGTTTTTCCATTAGGAAATTCTCAGTAACAGCACGGAGTCTGGAAATGTGCCCGAAAAACGGCAATAGGCCGCCCCCTATTACGTGGGACTGATACATACCTGGCGAAATGTGGGTGCGGAAATGCACCTCTGCCTACCCCTTCGGGAAATGCAGGCATGAGTTTATGTATGTTGTTACGTTGTAACAAGTTTATAAACATAAAATAAATACAAATAATAACTACATACAAACAAACAAATAACCCGTTGTTACAATTGAATGCAAACCGCGCGCTTTAACTAGCGATATCATCACAACGACCATATAAGGTATTCGTCGGTGCCGGAAATCAAATTATTTCTAGAACATCGGATAGTAAACGCCACAGCCAGAAATTTCAAGAAAAAATACAATAGCGATCGACGGTTCAACTTCCTACGAACTATTCCATCTCGCTCGATTCTATAATTACTATCTCAGTCCCACAGGGATTTACAAAAATATAGAGGGTAGTCGTGGCGTGTCTTGCTTCGGTTGTACCGTTCTTTCCATATCTCTGTCTCATGTCATACGGAACAATCGAGAATCTGACAGTACGCATTGTCGCCTCAGGAAGGAAATAGGCCCACCACCGAACCGATATGTACCTATATAAGGACGAATTCGCGGAGAGAGAAGGAGAAATTCCGACGCCAGAGAGTTGTGATTAGTTCGCATTTTTTAAACAGTAGTAAAATCAGTGCTATACTAAAACGAAAAAGAAATTAAAAGCGGATCGCATCATTTTCAACCCCCTTGGTAAGTTTAATATATTTAATTCCAATATTGGCTTGGTTGCTGTTAACTAGTTTTTCGTGTCTGGATTAATTTGATTACTATTCAACAAGTGATTTCTTCAACCTTTTAATAGTGCAAAAATTGCTATGGCTATATATATTTCTTGATAGTGGTATAACAACGTAACGTAATGCGACTGTGAGTATCTTAAAATTGGTAAAATATAACTTACCTTTTTATTTTTCCGATGAGTTTCAAATATGTTTCGCCGCGGTATTTTTCTTCATTAACATTCTATTATACCTAATATTAATTTAGTCCAAATCAATATGGCCGCGATAATTAATTCCCACTGTGTTCCACGCGTATGTTGTTAATATCGGTGGCTTGTGTATTATCTTAATAAGAACTTTATTATCTTAAAATATATTTCCAAATTTAAATATAAGTATTCTATTAAAAATTGCCACCGAATAATTGTATTAGTTTGCTTAGACTTTAAAGCCAGTTAAATTTTTATAATTGTGTAAAGTTATATATAAACTATATTTCCTCCTGTTAGTTCAAATAATGTAATACACACACATAGCTGTGAGATTTATTTTCTAGATTAGCGTGATGTTAAGATAAGAGAAATTTCTCGATGTACCGGCGAAATAAATATCGAAGGTCATTGTTTCACTCGTAGTATTCATGTGTAGCTACCTGTACTTGTGTTTAAGTGTAACTATTTCTTTTGTACTCATCGCGTAATGGAATGGTGATCGTCCGGCATATAAACAGTTGGGGTTTGATCCTGGGTTGGGTAATTTAAATAATAATTATTAATTATATTGGCATTTGACATTTAACTATGTTTCGTTTAATTATTTTTTTTATTTTTTTTATTTTTTTTTACAACCGGACCTAAATGTCGCCACTCCATTCCGCTATTTTTTAATTGCTTCACGAAAGATGCCGACGCCCATTCCTGGTCTCGTCTAGTGCCTGGGTGTCGGATCTTTCGCGCTACAAGTGTCGTTTCGACGCGTTCCAGGAAACTGGGGGTTCTCCGTTCGGGTTGAGAAATACGAGCTGCACGTTCACGACTCGGATTGAGAACTACGAGCTGCAAGTCCACAGTACGTTTGTGAACGACAGCTGCACGTACTAGTACGGACTGTACCAACGGGCAACGCTTCTGCCCACCGACTCCAGCAGACCCCTGCGGCTGAGGGCCTTCCGATATATCACCGAAGACCCCTCCACGCGTCACGGGATCGAAAGACCGAAGTTAAGTCCCCAGTGCACATAGGGTTTTATTGGGACCAGAAAGCTTTCCTGTGCCAAGAATCCACCCCCCTGGGTGTAGTCATAAATATAGAATTTTTATTTTATTTTATTTTTTTTTTAATAAATTGATTATTTTGTAATTGTTTTTTTTTATTGTTCCCGCCGTCAGGCGGTCGTAACAAGTGGCGCCCACTATATAAAAGGCAAGGCACAGGGAAGTTTTTTTTGTACTCTTTTGGTGTCGGTATTTTTCAATTCCAGGTGGTAAGCCTTTGCGGACGAGGCTGAACGGGGAGGTACCACCGACCCGTTTCTCCTTAAAGAGGAACGGGTAGCCGATTCTTGTCTTCTGGCTCCGCCGGGTAATCAAATACCATCTCAGATTACCCACACATACGCGTGTGTTTCACAGTGGGCATTATACAAATTATTGACTCCGACATTTTTGTTTTGCACAGTCGGGCAACATCAAGTATTTTTTTTTTTTCTACAACATTGTGTCATTTTTTTTTTATAACATTCCATTCTGATACATTCTGTGCATTTACATTTTATGTTAGCATTTGTATTTTGCATTTGTGTTTGTGCGTAATTCACATTTCTTTTCAGAGATTTTTTTTTTATTTGTGCATTTATTGCATTCATTTTTTATTGTTGCATATCTTTATTGTTTTGTAATTTTAATTCTTTTTTGCTCTGAATAGATAATAGCGGTTACGTACATTATTTTACATCGTTCTTAATATATATTTTTTTAACATAACATTGCCCACAATCGTGTCACATTCCGTCGCGTATTGTTTCAGTTCACTATTTTAATTTAAATACATCGTCTCACAAAATATTAATTAATTAACTTTCATACATATAGCTGTCCCACAATATATTAAGATATTTTAACTTCATTTTTGAACTTAGTCAATTCTCTAAAAATAATTTTCCTTTAAAATGGACCGTAACATTAAATATTTACATTTAACTAAATCGGAGCTCACGTATGAAGTAGCCATACGCGGTTTAGAACCTAAAGAAAAGGTTGAGGATCTTAGAGTGCAAATTAATAAAATTGTTTCGGAATATCCTGCGGACGCGGTTTTTGACTCATGCTATGACATAGAAACAGACATTAAAGAAGTTAACGCAACTATTAGCAAAATATTAACAAACTTAGATACTTTAGATAATAACCCGGATAATAAACCAGTTTTAGATCGTACTCGCTCGTTAATTAATCACATTTACTTCCGTTTAAAAAGAATAGAAAAACCAACAAAAGAAAATTTATTAACACTTTTTGAAGATACCGTTAAACAGTTTAATGACCTCCAAATTAGATTTAATAAATTAAAAAACAAACCGTTAGTAGTAAAAACTTCTGTTCAGGATAGTTTAAATGTACCAAATAGTCCGTACGAGAGCAGGGAAACAACTCTTACAAACACGGAAGTAGGTTGCGATAGGACTTCGCTTTCAGAAATTCTGAAGACAAAATATGACGGCAAATCCTGCGTACGCGCTTTTATTGCTCGCTTAGAAGAGCTCAAGTTAGCACGAAATATTTCGGACGAGCGAATGATGCGTTTAGCGCCAGAAATTTTCACCGGGGAAGCCTTGCATTGGCTTAGAAGCGTAAGGGATGGCATAGGTTCGTGGCATGAACTGCTATCATTGCTGAGAACGGACTTCGACACTTTTGACTTCGATTATAAAATGATGGACGAGATCCGTTCGCGAAGCCAAGGCGAAGAGGAAAACATAACTATTTACTTAGCAATTATTCACGGTATGTTTTCACGACTTTCCGGACCGGTGCCAGAGGCGGATAAACTAGAAATAATTCTTCACAATATTAGGCCATGTTACGCGGGAGTTTTGGCTACGAATCCGAACATTTCTAGCATTTCCGAATTACGAGAAGTCTGCAGAAACTATGAAAGAATTAACGCTCGGTATTCCAACTTCAAAGAACCTTCTTGTAACCCTGGTTGTTCATTAGCACCAGAATTTAATTATCTTTCAATTCGAACAAACAAAAATAAATATAATCCAAATAGGTTAGCTTCGTTAAATTCAAATAAAAAATATTGTTTTAAATGTGGCCTTCGGGACCACACTACTTTTACTTGCCCTAGGTGCAATTCCAAGAAAAAACCGTTCGTGAGTCCTTTCCAGTGTTACAGATGCGGCGAACGCGGTTATAAAGTTACAGATTGCCCCAAATGTAAGGATAAATATAGCCCACCTTCTAAAGTCCTTCAGACAAAAACTAATAGTAATAATAAAAATATAAATAACCCAAAAAACTAGCTATGGAAAGTTGCAGTCAGTTTAACTTCGACCAGAAAGACTGGGCCAACTGGCTGACAACTATAAAAAATTTCTTTCGCACATTCAAGGTCGCTACTATTTTTAATAAATTACCTTTCAAAGATCCTCGTCCTTATGTTACGGTTTCAATTGCTAATTATCCTAACTTCAAATATTTAGGTCTCTTAGATTCGGGTTCAGCTATTACCATTTTAGGGAATAATTCCCATTTACAACTTTTAAAAGCAGGGTTCATGTTGAACTCTGCTGATATATTAACAGTTACGACTGCAGGCGGTCAGTCTTATCGTTCAATTGGAAATATTTTGTTACCTATAGTTTTCGAAAATATAGTTAAAATTTTAAACGTTCACGTCATACCAGAAATAGATTCGTATTTAATTCTTGGCATTGATTTTTGGAAAAAATTTAATATTTGTCCAAAATATTTACCTAACTTAGATTTTATCAGTCACACAGACCCTAAAGTTTATAATATTACAACGTCTTCTACTTCCTTACTAGGTCTTCATTCCTACGACACGTTAGAGCCATCAGAAAAAATAATCGCGAACAGCGTAATTGAACAATTTAAAAATATCTCTTTTGAACGTATAGGTTTAGGCAGAACATCCCTAATTACCCATAGGATCGATACAGGAGACGCACTTCCTATTAGGCAGCGCTCGTATAGGTTGTCGCCGGAAAAACAAAAAATCGTATCAGAGCAGGTAGACGAAATGTTGAAACTCGGCGTAATTTCGCCAGGCGAGAGTCCGTGGTCTTCCCCTATCATAGTAGTAGAGAAAAAAGAGGGTAAACCTCGGGTATGCCTAGACAGTAGGAAACTTAACTCAGTCACCAAAAAAGACGCCTATAGCCTACCGTATATATCCGAGATCTTAGACAATCTTAGAGACGCTCGTTTCCTGTCTTCGATTGACCTGTCAAAATCTTTTTGGCAGATTCCATTGGATAAAAAGGACAGAGAGAAGACTAGTTTTTACGTTCCGGGTCGTGGTACTTTCATGTTTAATGTAATGCCTTTTGGGTTGACCAATGCGCCAGCTACACAACAAAGATTAGTGGATACCTTATTTGGACCGGAGTTCGAGCACAAAGTCTTCTGTTACTTAGATGACGTTATAGTAATTAGCGAATCGTTCCAGGATCACGTGTCCCTACTGCTGCGCGTATTGGAAAAACTTAAAAAAGCTAATTTATCAGTTAACTTCGAAAAATGTCAACTTTTTAGGGATAGCTTAAAGTATTTGGGCTATGTGGTTGACGCTGAAGGTCTCCGTACAGACCCACTGAAGGTGGAAGCCATTCTCAACTTCCCAACACCAACCACGAAAAAAGATGTGAAGAGATTCTTAGGAACCGCGTCTTGGTACAGACGTTTTATACCAAATTTCAGCACCATTGCGGGCCCTCTGAACTCTCTAACATCAACTAAGAAGTGTGCTCCACCCTTCAGATGGTCAGCGGAAGCGGAAGCGGCATTCACAACACTCAAATCATGTTTGGTCACAGCACCGGTTTTATGCTGCCCTAATTACGACCTTCCTTTCGAAGTTCACACAGACGCCAGTAATTTTGGGTTAGGCGCTATGCTCACCCAAAATATAGATGGCGTTGACCGCCCTATAGCATTCAGGAGCCGCTCTTTAACGGGTCCTGAACGTAACTATAGCGTTACAGAGAGGGAAACTCTGGCTGTGCTGGACGCTCTCGAGCACTGGCGCTGTTATTTAGAGAATGGTAAGTGTTTTACGGTTTACACTGACCATTCAGCATTAAAATGGTTTTTAACCTTGTCCAACCCTACGGGTCGTCTCGCCCGCTGGGGTCTGAGGCTTTCTGCCTTTAATTTCTTTATCAAACACCGTAAAGGTAAAGATAATGTAATTCCAGATGCATTATCTAGAGCAGTACCAGTAGCAGAAATTAGTGCCACGAGTCATCGCAGTTACATTACCAAGGACGATTGGTATCTTAACATCTTAAACGGTTGCGTAAGTTCGCCTACTAGTTTCCCGAACTACGTGGTGACGAATGGGAAATTGTATCGTTTCTCGAAGGGTAACAGCCCACTTACATCCGAATTCGAATGGAAGGAAGTTGTTCCTAAAGAACATCGTGAAACGATACTTAAAAACAACCATTCTGACCCCACTGCGGGACATATGGGAATTTTTAAAACTTACCAAAGACTTAAGTTACGCTATTATTGGCCTGGTATGTACGGCGATACTGCTAAATTTGTGACAGCTTGCGATACATGTACTGCATATAAATCTCCTACCCATACTACCCTTGGTCCACTAGGTAGGCCTAAGGAGTGTAGCAGGCCATTTCAAATGATCTCTGTAGATCTAGTAGGTCCTCTACCAGTTTCCCGTAAGCAGAACGCTTATATATTAGTAGTTTGTTGTTGTTTTTCTAAATATTGTTTACTATTCCCCCTAAGGAGAGCTACGGCAGCAAATGTCGTCAAATGTTTAGAAGAAGGCGTTTTCCTAGTGCATGGCATTCCACAGTTGGTTTTGCAGGACAATGGAGTGCAATTCATTAGTCGTGAATTAGCTAAACTATACGAATATTATAAAATTCCAAAAGTGCAATTCACGCCTAAATACACGCCCCAAGTAAACACTGTGGAACGTTATAATAGAACATTAATCACCTCCATATCAACTTTTGTAAAAGATGACCACAGAACTTGGGATGTAAACTTACCAAAGATACAGTTTGCTATGAATAGTGCCGTTAACGAGGTAACCAAATTCACACCGGCGTTTCTAGTGTACGGCAGAGAACTTGTACCATGCGGGTCGCATTATTCTACAGATGTAGACCCAAGTGATCTGGTGCTCTCGCCACGCGACGAATACGCGGGAAACCTCGGGTGTTTGGCAAAAATATTCGACAAAGTCCAACTGTCTCTGTATAACAGCCATGTCAAAAGCTCGCGACGTTATAACTTACGCAGAAAACCCGTAGACTTTAACGTAGGAGACATAGTATGGAAACGGTGCTATTTCCAAAGCGATAAGGATGCTCACTTCGCGAAAAAACTAGCTCCGAAATTCTTGAAATGCAAAATAGTAGCCAAGCGCTCCCCATTAGTCTACACCGTCGAAGATATGTCTGGGAATAATTTAGGAAACTGGCACATCAAGGATTTTAAGCTACACTCCTCTCCTTCGTAATTTTTTTTTGTATGATATCACACTTTTATAGTGTCTATAAAGTTACTTGTTATGTTATATTCACGCGGATTATACACGTTGGATTTATTTTATCATTTGTGTTATGTTTCGCGGGTTCGACTCATATATTTTTTTTTTATTTTATTTATAGTTGTTAATCAATAGTATGATGATTATATTAGCATTCGTTTATTTTATAATGTATCGGCAAATAATTAATTCAATATTAGTCTGTTCGTTAATCGATTATGTTGTCTTTAGCGGATTAAAATAAGCCTACACGAATTTTGATGTTTTGATTGGGAGTTTTGTTTTAGTGTTGTATGACTTCTTTATAGGTCTACAAACATTTTAATTGCGTTTTGCAATTTTTTTTAGCGGAGTATGACAGTTTCTTGGTATAGGTCTACTCGTCTGCTGTTTTTTTTTCGTTACAGCGGGTCGTGACTGTAACAAATTCGCTAAAGACTAGACATACTCACAATGCCGCTTAGTTTATTTAATTTTGTTTTTATTAATTGTTCATATATTATCATAGTCGTCACCGTTAACAGTTCAATACTTGTTTACCTTGATACGTACCTAGTGTTTCGGAACATTGGTTAATTTTTTTCCTTTTTTTTTTTTTTACAATATTTTTTTATTAAAAAAGTTATTGCGTTTCGGTCTCTGTCTACGTTTGTCTTTGATGAATTAAAATAAGCCTACACGGAGTTTGATGTTTAGTTGGGAGAAATTTTTTTATTTTTTTGCGTTTTGCGCATTTATGGCGGGTTGCGACCTCTTGTATAGGTCTGATTCGTTTTGTTGTTTTGCGTTCTGCGCGTATAGAGCGGGTTGTGACTCTTTAAATAAGCCTACACTAATTTTCTCGTTAGAGCGGGTTGTGACTCTTTAAATAAGCCTACACTAATTTTCTCGTTACAGCGGGTCGTGACTGTAACAAATTCATCAAAGACCAAATGTATTCCACAGTGCCGATTTCGTCCGAATGTTTCATGTTACAGTATTTTCCCTCTTAGATGCTCTTTGTCATGCAGTGCTGTTCTTGAGTCCAATCTTATAATAGATTTGTACTCTAGTTGTATGGTAGTCTGTTGATAATTATAGAATTCTTCAGACAAATGTGACAGGTCGTATGCAAGGTCGCATGGTAGGTATTTGTTAGTGGATGTATGAAAGTGAGACAGTTACTGGGCGGTTCTATCCTTCTTAGGCGCTTGCCGCAGCGGATTTTACTACGTAAAATCCTTTCTCTGGGAGAGGGGGTATTGTTACGTTGTAACAAGTTTATAAACATAAAATAAATACAAATAATAACTACATACAAACAAACAAATAACCCGTTGTTACAATTGAATGCAAACCGCGCGCTTTAACTAGCGATATCATCACAACGACCATATAAGGTATTCGTCGGTGCCGGAAATCAAATTATTTCTAGAACATCGGATAGTAAACGCCACAGCCAGAAATTTCAAGAAAAAATACAATAGCGATCGACGGTTCAACTTCCTACGAACTATTCCATCTCGCTCGATTCTATAATTACTATCTCAGTCCCACAGGGATTTACAAAAATATAGAGGGTAGTCGTGGCGTGTCTTGCTTCGGTTGTACCGTTCTTTCCATATCTCTGTCTCATGTCATACGGAACAATCGAGAATCTGACAGTACGCATTGTCGCCTCAGGAAGGAAATAGGCCCACCACCGAACCGATATGTACCTATATAAGGACGAATTCGCGGAGAGAGAAGGAGAAATTCCGACGCCAGAGAGTTGTGATTAGTTCGCATTTTTTAAACAGTAGTAAAATCAGTGCTATACTAAAACGAAAAAGAAATTAAAAGCGGATCGCATCATTTTCAACCCCCTTGGTAAGTTTAATATATTTAATTCCAATATTGGCTTGGTTGCTGTTAACTAGTTTTTCGTGTCTGGATTAATTTGATTACTATTCAACAAGTGATTTCTTCAACCTTTTAATAGTGCAAAAATTGCTATGGCTATATATATTTCTTGATAGTGGTATAACAACGTAACGTAATGCGACTGTGAGTATCTTAAAATTGGTAAAATATAACTTACCTTTTTATTTTTCCGATGAGTTTCAAATATGTTTCGCCGCGGTATTTTTCTTCATTAACATTCTATTATACCTAATATTAATTTAGTCCAAATCAATATGGCCGCGATAATTAATTCCCACTGTGTTCCACGCGTATGTTGTTAATATCGGTGGCTTGTGTATTATCTTAATAAGAACTTTATTATCTTAAAATATATTTCCAAATTTAAATATAAGTATTCTATTAAAAATTGCCACCGAATAATTGTATTAGTTTGCTTAGACTTTAAAGCCAGTTAAATTTTTATAATTGTGTAAAGTTATATATAAACTATATTTCCTCCTGTTAGTTCAAATAATGTAATACACACACATAGCTGTGAGATTTATTTTCTAGATTAGCGTGATGTTAAGATAAGAGAAATTTCTCGATGTACCGGCGAAATAAATATCGAAGGTCATTGTTTCACTCGTAGTATTCATGTGTAGCTACCTGTACTTGTGTTTAAGTGTAACTATTTCTTTTGTACTCATCGCGTAATGGAATGGTGATCGTCCGGCATATAAACAGTTGGGGTTTGATCCTGGGTTGGGTAATTTAAATAATAATTATTAATTATATTGGCATTTGACATTTAACTATGTTTCGTTTAATTATTTTTTTTATTTTTTTTATTTTTTTTTACAACCGGACCTAAATGTCGCCACTCCATTCCGCTATTTTTTAATTGCTTCACGAAAGATGCCGACGCCCATTCCTGGTCTCGTCTAGTGCCTGGGTGTCGGATCTTTCGCGCTACAAGTGTCGTTTCGACGCGTTCCAGGAAACTGGGGGTTCTCCGTTCGGGTTGAGAAATACGAGCTGCACGTTCACGACTCGGATTGAGAACTACGAGCTGCAAGTCCACAGTACGTTTGTGAACGACAGCTGCACGTACTAGTACGGACTGTACCAACGGGCAACGCTTCTGCCCACCGACTCCAGCAGACCCCTGCGGCTGAGGGCCTTCCGATATATCACCGAAGACCCCTCCACGCGTCACGGGATCGAAAGACCGAAGTTAAGTCCCCAGTGCACATAGGGTTTTATTGGGACCAGAAAGCTTTCCTGTGCCAAGAATCCACCCCCCTGGGTGTAGTCATAAATATAGAATTTTTATTTTATTTTATTTTTTTTTTAATAAATTGATTATTTTGTAATTGTTTTTTTTTATTGTTCCCGCCGTCAGGCGGTCGTAACAATGTATGTACCTACTTACAATCATGTGTGTATCCGAGACACGGTAGACAGAAGTGTATTTAGGGCTCGTTATTAAAGTTTTTCGGGTGCGTTTGCTGTTCCTTGTTTTCATTGAAGAAAACCCAAATTTTTTACCCAATAAAACACTGCTTTACCTGGTGAAGAGCTCAATCAATGTACATATTTTGAATTGAACGCTTCGTTTTCTTGCGAACAACTGACTATATAACTAATTTTTAGCCATAAAATCGACTACCCTCGTGAATTTGAAGTAGCAAAATCGTTTACTGTACTCGCGAATGATTGACTGAACAATCAATAAGTGCAAAATCATTCACTACCGGTATCGATATTAAAGCTCACGATACGATATTATATAAGCTAACACCGGTAATCGATCCCCGGTACTCTCTATCCCTTAGCGCACATTTGTGCCGCAGGACCAATAAGTAGGTACGTATACTACATTTAGCGTTACATTTAGAGTATCTGAAACATGGACCCCGTACCGCCGCCACATTAGACAGCTAGACCGTTTCCACATCAAATGTCTCCGTTCTGTCCTCAACATCCATTGGGCAGATCGTGTGCGCAACACAGAAGTTTTGAGGCGGGCCAATGTGGGTGGCATTGAGTCGTATCTCATGAGGCGACAACTTCGTTGGTGCGGCCATGTGAGGCGCATGTCCGAGGAGAGGGTCGTTAAGCGCATCTTTTACGGTGAATTGCATGAAGGCAAGCGAAAGCATGGCGGACAACTCTTGCGGTACAAGGATGTGCTTAAGCGCCACATGAGGGCATGCGACATAGATCCTTCCCATTGGGAAGAATAAGCATCAAATCGTGATGAGTGGAGATCGCGCGTCAAAAGCAAAGCTCATAGCTTTGAACTGCATCGGCGTACTGAGCAGGTTGCCAAGCGTGATCTCCTGAAAGCCCGACCACCAGTGGCTGATAGCCATAGCTACAATTATAGAAATGGTGCTCTAACGTGTCCGCAGTGTGCGCGCACCTTTGTCAACAAAATCGGCTATGTGAGCCATGCTAGTGCACATGCTAGACGAGGGAATTAACGGAGCAGAAGTGGTCGCCATGGCCGAAAATTGGTTGGAGGGGGATTATTAGAGTATCTTACTGGCAATGATAAAAAAAATAAAAGGTTACTCCTATCTACGTCACAAAAATCTAGTCGGCCACGGATTAAACATCTTAAAACCGGTAATGTCTAAGTCTGTGGAATATGCAAAAATGTTTAAATTCAAGCCAGCTCGCAGTAAACGTTCTTTACATTTTTAAAAGATAAAGGAAGTAAACATTATGAATCTTTGCAAAAGTTAAGCAAAATAAGCGGCAAAGTCCACGCAGGCGACATCTGCAATTCCCGCTGTATTGAATTGTCTTTGATGTTGTACATAATATGGGACCTATTGATATGTAGTCAATATTCAAGTTTATGTTTAGTTTAAATTTTAATTTCTTGACTTTTGGACTATGACTTTCGTAGTCACAAGATGAATTAGTCTTTTTTGAAATTAAAAGCACAGTTTTTTTCTTTTAGTTATGAAGGAGGCCCATGCCCAGCAGTGGGACGTATATGGACGTATATATTATAATCATATAATATCTATATCAGCCCATATGCGTATATGGTTACAATATGTTTCTCCATTCAAGATGACTATAAATAAATAAATACACCCAACAGTCACACACATAGTTCTGATCCCACACTAAGATACAAGTCTTGTGTCGTGGGTATCAGAAACTACGAGAGACTTTTCAGTCTCACATACACCCAGACCCGAAACAAATATTTGTGGATTACACAAACATTTGTCTCGGTGCGGGGATCGAACCCGCGGCCTCTCGTTTCGCAAGCTGGTGTCTAGCCAACTGCGCCACGGGGCTGTGTTATGTTATTCACATATTCAATACAACAGTCTGAGATTGTATTAATGAGCCGCTTTAATTAGGGAAATTCAGTCTTTGTAACAATATTGTAAACTATCTCTTGATTGGAAAAGAGCAACACTAGAGTTTCTTGCCCGTTCTTCTCTAGTGATGACTGCCTTCCGAACAGGGAGGTACA
This sequence comes from Hemaris fuciformis, assembly GCA_907164795.1. Classification (NCBI taxonomy): domain Eukaryota; kingdom Metazoa; phylum Arthropoda; class Insecta; order Lepidoptera; family Sphingidae; genus Hemaris; species Hemaris fuciformis. The sequence continues at coordinate 8,834,375 of OU015454.1, forward strand.
CTAAATTTTGAAATGACTGAATCTAAGTGATGTATTTGACATTTAGCAGTGATGGCCTCGGTGTTTAGGCGCGCGGTCGAGAACTTCGGCGGTCGCAGGTTCAAACCCCAGGCACACACCTCTGCCTTTTCGAAGTTACCTATGTGTGTTTTCACAATGAATTATCACTTACTTTAACGGTAAAAGGTCTTAGGAATTTCTTAGGTGTGTAGTCCGCCAACCCGCACTAGGCCAGCGTGGTGGACTAAGGCCTAAACCCTCTCAGTTGTAGAGGAGGCCCGTGCCCAGCAGTGGCTCGTATTTGGGCTGATGATGATGATTTGATATTTTATAGATTTCTCTGCTGAGTATAGGACTCCTCTACAACTGAGTATTGACTCTTTTTTTATTTTTTATCGTCAATCTGTTTGTAATCACCGAAACTATTACCTGTGTTCGTTTTCGATGACGTTCTGTTTACACCTTGTATAGACGTTTTCAAGTTGGATTAGTCTCCATTAAAATTCGATTTTCGATTCGATTCGACTGCCTCGTGGTCTCGCGGTACAAGTATGTGCCGTGCGATCTAGAGGTCCTGGGTTCGATTCCCGGGTCAGGCAGAGTGTTATTGGGTTTTTCTATTAGGAAATTCTCGGTAACAGCACGGAGTCTGGAATTGTGCCCGAAAAACGGCAATAGGCTGGCCCCCTATTACGTGGGACTGATAAATACTTGGCGAAATGTGGGTGCAGAAATGCACCTCTGCCTACCCCTTCGGGGATTATAGGTGTGAGGTTATGTATGTATGTATGTAAAATTCGATTTCTGTTATTTAATAGTCCCGTATATTGTACAAGGACGATTCGCGCCTGTGGCCACCCTGGAATACTGCCAAGACATGTACCTCGCGACACACAACGAGCGATGTTTAATTGTTTTATTATTGCCCACCTACAGGCGATTTCTCTAATTGCACTCTTTTTGTATAAGTAATCTAAACAAGAGGTGCTATTGTGCACCTTTTATCTGCTTTAACGACTTTCCATTAATTGTTTCTTTAACTGGGTTTATTTTTTGTATGTAATTTTATACAGTATTATAACTTATTTTTGTTTTTGTTTATATTAGTTAAAAATTGGAACGTTTTAAAAGGGAATTTATTGTTATGCTGAAAAATCCTTTATAACCGTTTCTAGAGTTCTACCCGTCTATGAAATATCATGAAAATCGGTTTGGTTGTTTAAGCGTTAAAGGGTGATAAGTACGAGTTTTGTCACGTCAAATTGTACCTAACTTGATTACTCATAATTCATACAATTGTATCAGTTCGCATTTCATCTTTTATTAATTTAAGTCAGATTAGTGAACTTTGTATATAAGCAAGCGCTCTGGTGAATAAGTCAGTCTCTGTTATATTTTGGTAAAAGAAACGTTAATAAATCGTCACTTCGCGAACCCTGGATTTTTCATTTGGCACCCCGAACGGACAAGCATATCTCACGCTAAAAAATGATGCTATATCATGTTTCTATAATATCATCGTAATCATCATCAGCTGAAATATGCCCAATGCTGGTCATAGGCTTCCTCTTAAGATTTCCAAAGCGCTCTGTCGGAAGCGGCCTGCATTTAGTGGCTTCCCGCGATTTTTGTTATATCGTCAGTCCACCTTGTGGGTGGACGTCCAACGCTGCTCTTACGCGTACGTACGCGGCTTCTACTCGAGAGCCTTTTTTGCCCCACCGGCCGTCAGTTCTTCAAGCTATGTGCCTTGCCCATTGCCACTTCAACTGGCTAATCCTTTGGGCTATGTCAGTAACCTTCGTTCTCCTACGGTTGTCCTCATTCCTGATTCGATCGCGTAGGGAAATACCAAGCATAGCCCTCTCCATAGCTCGCTATAATATTCGGCATATAAAAAGTTTTTTTTTTTGAATTTTATTTTCCAGTGCGAATTATGTATAGTGCAGCGCCGTGAGTTAAGATGTATTTTACTGTCATACAGCGTTGTTAAATCCCGACGCTTCTGCTCGGCGTATTAAAGAGGCGAGCGCGAATATAAAAGGCCACGTACAAGTTTTACGACATAAGAGAAACGACGAAAAATAAAATCTTAAGTGCTTTTCCCGCTAATCCGGGAACAGGGGACGATCGGTAATAAGCCCCCTGTATTTTGGGCCGGTTCCATTGTGCGTACATTTAAATAACTAATCGATTAATTTATTTTTTTCTCGTATACAATCACAAAAAAATGTTTTTCAATAAGTATTTTGTTATTTGCAAATATCTCCGTCTGAACCAGGCTACCTACGTTTAGCGGCTGGCACAAGGTCATCTACAACTTTGATCATCAACCTATATACTACATCTCATTTGCTGGGCACAGGCCTCTTCTACAAATGAGAGGGTTTAGTTCACTACGCTGCTATAAGTATAGGTTGGCGGACTATACACCTAATAAATTCTTAAGTCTAAACTCTCCCAATGGAAGAGGAGGCCCGTGATCAGCAGTGAGATGTATATGATCATGACACTAAAAAATATAATTTTATAAGTATCGAATGAAGAACATTATTATTTTCCATCTTAAAATTAAAAATCATTCGTCTTAAACCACATTTAAAAGGAAAACAGCATAAAAAAGCCTGTAATTAAACCGAAGTTAACCATACAATGTTCCCACCAAAACCCGCGATAAAACTTTATGATCCGTATTGTCCGACCAATGAAAGGAAAAATAATGCTTTATTATATCGAACCGGGCTTTTTGATGGTTACCGTCGACAACTTACCACGAGGGGAGACATCTCGGACTTTTGAGTACTTGTTGAGTTTTCTTTCGAGTCTTAATAGTTACAGGTAGGTGGAAGTTAAAGACATGGGTAAGTTAGATGTGAATTGAAACAGAAAGCTTTTCGCTTTACATTGTGTCTTGCGGCACAATAATAACCGAGTTCGATTGCTGCGTATGGCAATTATTATTGAGTTTTCATAGCTTTTTTTTTTCTATAAAAACGGCAATAGACTTGTGTTTTACGTGGAACTTAAAATACAATTGTACAGTAGCGGTACTTCCATAGAACCTACGAAGATTTGGCACGCTCGGCATGCTGACATTTTCTTTCTAGTATTATTCAACTGTTCTGTGCATACGACCCATACATAAATACAATAATCATAAAATATATCAATTGTGCGGCGTGCGATTAAAAAGGGTTCAATTTCTGGGTCAAGCAAAACTTTATTAAATTCTTAGATTAGAAAATTCTCAAAAGTTAATGTCCTTTACAGTCACTTACGCCACTAAAGCTATCCATAAAACGTGTAGAAATACTTCTGCCAACCCTTTTAAGGGTAAAGGCGTGAGTATACGCGTAATAAACGTTCGCCGTGACACATGTCGGTTTGTTTGTATCGGGGCGGCGCGGCGGTTTGGCGGTCACTATTACAAGCTGCGTTGTAAAATATTGTCAGTCGTGGTTGTGACCCCTTTATTCACTAGTTTTATATATTTAGAGATGCGTAAATAACAACATTTTATGCATATATAATAATAATAACTCTTTATTTAGACACCACATGTACAGAGTCATCATCATCAGCCCAAATACGTCCCACTGCTGGGCACGGGCCTCCTCTACAACTGAGAGGGTTTAGGCCTTAGTCCACCACGCTGGCCTAGTGCGGGTTGGCGGACTACACACCTAAGAAATTCCTAAGAACTTTTAGGTGTGCAGGTTTTATCACGATGTTTTCCTTCACCGTTAAAGCAAGTGATAATTCATTGTGAATACACACATAACTTCGAAAAGTCAGAGGTGTGTGCCTGGGGTTTGAACCTGCGACCGCCGAAATTCTCAACCGCGCACCTAAACCTCGAGGCCATCACTGCTTGGTACAGAGTACCGAAGCCATAAGAAATAAATGTAGCAGGTGACATAAATTGGCGGTCTTATCTTATCTTATATATATACCTTTCTAAAGCAGTATTTTAGAATCCTGCGTAATAGGAATGAGTTTGCTGTTTTACTGGAAAATTTTCAATATGTTATGCAACAGATTTTTTTTACAATGGATAACCTTCGAACTGGGACCGAACCCAGGACCTTTTGAACGCACGCCTAAATCTTGTGCCGAGGGCCAAAGGACAATTGAGACCTAAATACTTGAAGTTCCCTAAAACGGTATGTGTATACAGCGTTATACGCAGTGGCGGTACTTCCATAAAAGCCCAAAAGCCCAGATATCCTTACAAAATTCCGAATAAAAATCTGTAAGCTTTAAATCTTTATTTAACAGAAGCAATTTAACATACTTAAATGAGAATATCCTGACCCCACAATAATTTTTAAAATTAACGTTTAACGTTTTTAGGCTTCTATGGAAGTACCGCCACTGGTTATACGTATGTATACATACATAAACTCACGCCTGCATTCCCCGAAGGGGTAGGCAGAGGTGCATTTCTGCACCCACATTTCGCCAAGTATGTATCAGTCCCACGTCATAGGGGGCGAGCCTATTGCCGTTTTTCGGGCACATTTCCAGACTCCGTGCTGTTACCGAGAATTTCCTAATGGAAAAACCCAATAACACTCTGCCCGACCCGGGAATCTAACCCAGGACCTCTAGATCGCACGGCACATACTTGTACCGCGAGACCACGAGGCAGTCGTATGTATCTAAAATTATTATTCTTAACTCTATTAAGAAATTTACAAACATCAGATTCACTCAACGATCTTGGTAGATACTCAATCTGTAACGACTTTCTACAAGGGTCCTCGTGAATCAATTTACCCTCGCTCTTGATATAGCGACATCTAGCGGTATCTTGAGTAAATTCAATACCAAATGAAACCAATTGAATATTTATTTGATATAATACTGACAAGTTCGATACCGTTAATTAATTTTTATGCCCGCTTTTGATTATCAACATTTAATCTTAATTTATTTACGAAATTCATTCATTATCTTTTGAAACCAAGTATGTTGGTTATAGTAAATTCTGGCTCTCTAGAACATCATCGTCATCAGCCCATATACTTTCCGATGCTGGGCACGGGCCTCATCTACAACTGAGATGGTTTTAGACCTTAATCCACCACGCTGGCTTAGTGCAGGTTGGCGGACTACACACCTAAGAAATTCCTAAGAACTTTTAGGTGTGCAGGTTTCCTCACGATGTATTTCTTCTCTGTAAAATTCTTGATAATTCATTGTGAACACACACATAACTTCAAAAAGTCAGAGTTGTATGCTTGGGGTTTAAAACTACAGCCGCCGAGATTCTCGACCGCGAGGCCTGGAGGCCACCACTAATTTCTGGAACCAGGAATTCAGCTAGGATGAACCACACTTTACATACATATGGTAAGCAGAAATCTATTTCTGCACCTATGTATGTAATCGAGTCTTTTGGCGTTTTTCGGTCACATTTTTCATTTCGGGCGTCATTCAGACTCCTTGCTGCTACTGAGGATTGAAAATTAATTTATAATACATATGTACATAAAAATATAACCTCAGGCCTGTATTCCCCGAGGGGGTAGGCAGACGTACATTTCTGCGCCGACATTTCACCAGGTATGTATCAGTCTCATGTAATAGGGGGCGAGCCTTTTACCGTTTTGCACAATTTCAGACTCCGTGCAGCTAAGACTAAGAAATTCCTTAGGGAAAACCCAATAACATAATGCCTAACCCGGGAATCAAACCCAGGACCTCTAGATCGCACGGCTCATTCTTATACGACGAGACCACGAGGCTGTATTAATTTATAATATTAGTAATAATATACAGTCCACGTTGGTCTCAACTTCAAACTTCTGAGGATCGCCCGGCGATTCGGCAGCCAATCTCAAGAACGGCCGGAAACAATGGCATCGACGCCTCCACGGAATCCGCTATTTGGTGCGCTCCACTTTACACCTCCTGATTTGGTCCTAGTCGTTATTATATAGGGTGTCAAAAGACCATGATTTAAAACTAAGACAGGTAATAGTTATCATCATCATCATCATCAGCCCAAATACGTACCACTGCTGGGCACGTGCCTCCCCTATAACTGAGAGGGTTTAGGCCTTAGTCCACCACGCTGGCCTAGTGTGGGTTGGCGGACTACACACCTAAGAAATTCCTAAGAACTTTTAGGTGTGCAGGTTTCATCACGATGTTTTCTTTCACCGTTAAAGTACGTGATAATTCTATGTGAATACACACATAATTTCGAAAAGTCAGAGGTGTGTGCCTGGGATTTGAACCTGCGACCGTCGAGATTCTCGACCGCGTGCCCAAACCTCGAGGCCATCACGACTTGTTGTAAATGCATTTGTTGATGAGGTAAACATTTTTTTTCGTATTTTTAAACATCAATTGGTTTTTAACCCATTACCAGTCTTCGGGTTTCAGTTTGATTCCCCGACCGCCGAGATTCTCGACCGCGCGCCTAAGCCTTGAGGCCATCACTACAAGTATATTTAACTATGTTAAACTATACTGCTAACCCTCTCAGTAGTAGTCCTCTACTACTCTATACTACTCACGGGTCTCCTGGCCCGTGCCCAGCAAGTGGGACGTATATGGGCTGATGATGATGAAACTATAATAACTTACTGGATTAGGGCGAAATTACCTAATTTTTCATCTATTTAGATAAATTGTTGCTTTAATAGTCATCCAAGACACTTTACCTGTAAATCTTAAATAAAAAAAGACATGCATTTAAAAAAAAGACAAACATTTCAATCAACTCGCATAAGGCTATTGTAATTATGATAGTCAAGTCTGATATTGAAAGTGATAAAAATAATGAATCAAATGTACATACATACATAAACTCACGTCTGTATTCCCCGAAAGGGCAGGCAGAGGTGCATTTCTGCACCCACATTTTGCCAGGTATGTATCAGTCCCACGTAATAGGGGGCGAGCCTATTGCCGTTTTTCGGGCACAATTCCAGACTCCGTGCTTTTACTGAGAATTTCCTAATGGAAAACCCTAATAACACTTTGCCCGACCCGGGAAACGAATCCAGGACCTCTAGATAACTCGACACATACTTGTACCGCGAGACCACGAGGCAGTCTAAATAATTAAAATGATGAATCAAATGTCTCGGTGCGGTAATCAAATCCGCGTCCTCTCGTTTCACAAGCTGTCGTCCATCCTACTGCGCCGCGGTGGCTGTCAAAATCATTCTATTATATTTACAAAAATACCCACATTTAGGTTCAACACAAAAGCCAAAAAGGGATCACGCTAAACAATAGCAATCTAGATAGCTATTTCATTGGAATATCTTTGGAAGCATGCGTCCAACGTTCGACCAAATCGATTTGGCTATTCGTCTAGTTTGTTCCAACGTTTGACCAAATGCGGTTTACATTCTCTCGGGACAGATGGGGATTTCTTTTAGTTAAACTTCCCCTCTTAAAGTGGAAACTTGGATATAAAACACAAGTTTGTTTTATAATAGTTTCGAGGAAGTAAGTGTTTTATTTAAGCGTTTATATTTGAACAGTGACAGGGTATTGGGTCTTTGAAAGAGTATTTATGACTAATAAAATTGCTTTTCGTCGTAGTGATGGCCTCGAGGTTTAGACAAGCGGTCAAGAATCTGTGTGTATTCACAATGAATTATCATTTACCGTAACGGTGAAGGAAAACATCGTGAGGAAACCTACACACCTAAAAGTTCTTAGGAATTTCTTAGGAGTGTAGTCCACTACCCGCATTAGGCCAGCGCACTATGGACAAAATAGGTCATTCTCATATCAAAAATCTGTACTTTTTTTGTTTATAAAGATATCGCTTTGAAATTTTGCATGGATATAGTCGAAAGTACAATCATTTAGGGATTTGCATGAATTTATGATACTAATGTTCTAACCCGGTTTTGCTTGGGTTCAAAGTTAAAACGCGAAGAAAAAAAAACTATATTTATTTTACACTTTCGAAAATATTATCTAAACTAATATATAGGGATTATATATAGGGACTATATAAATAGGGACTACCTAAAAATAAATTTATTGGGTTTTTAAAACTTCAATTAACATAAAAAAGTTTATCTTTTTTATAGCACTTATAAACTTACTTAAGTATAACATTTAACGCAAAGAAATTAAATTACAAAATATTATCTTATAATTAATTTATTATAATTGGTTTTAATATACAGATTCACAATTCGACCGATGAAATAACTATTAAATATAACTTAAACATATATGTAACTTGTTTTGCTGGATCTACAATTAGTTGATGAACCTTTAAAAGAACCAAAGTGTCTTCGTCAAGTTCTTTAATATTTTTTAAAGTATTGCTTTCGAATACTGGATATGTATGGATCAGACGTGTATAAAATAGTATGAAAAACATCTTCATTCCTAGCAGACCTTGAGCATTTTCTTGCATGATGCAGTCTAAATTTCTTGTAGTCCTTATTCCCGGATTCTTAGGCATTTTCTGAAAGCTGTCCAATGGGCAACACTGAAAAATAATTTATAATACTCTCTTCATGTATTAATATTGTATGCACGGAGGATGGCATATAATACCAGTTGTATTTGCTGACATAAAGTCTAGCAGTCTGCAAAGCAAGAGATTTTTGAAATCCTCAATTATGAAATTTATGTGGTCCCTGGTTGTCTATGGTTGTTTATATAATATATTATTATTTCTTCCTTTGAACAAGTAAAACTGGCCATTTTCACTGTAATTATTGTGATAGAATAATCACCCTCGACTGAGGTTTATGTAGGAAAGCTATGAGTGTAGAGTGCAATTAAACAATATATTTCCCACATGTAACGTGTGCAAACTCATATAAATACCATTTCCTGGCAATTACATAGTCAATAAGACCATAAAAGAACACTATTTTTTCTTAACCGCAAAGATAACGTTTTCGCGAACGTGGGACTCGGTTGATATTTATCATCATAACTTCTACATAAGCACGTATAAGCAGACAAATTTTTTATATGTCATTTTTAAAGACCTAAGCTATTGATAAATACAAAATTCAAAACTTCGGCAAGCTTCGATAATAAAGAAATACCTAATTGAAAATTGTAAACTGGATTTTTTTATCTATATTTATAAATTTTATCATTATATACAATATATGCTACTTAAAGCAAATATTATTTTATCAAAATTATGAGAAAGAAACATTCTTTCCAAAAATATATAATTTATTAGGTGTTTTTTAACAATTTCAATCTGAAAATTGATACTGAATGTACGAAAATTATCTTGACAAATTTACTTAAAAGTAAATGTGAGTTTTTCAAATCTGTTTATCAAGTAAAATCATGATTCCAAAAGGTTATAATTCTTTCTATTTCGATAATTAACATCTTAACTATAAAACAAAATCATCAAAACAAGTAATAAGTAACTTTTTTAAAAACTATTTTTGATATGGCCTTGTTCTAACGTTTTCCATAGTGCAGCGTGGTGGACTAAGGCCTAAACCCTCTCAATTGTAGAAGAGGCCCGTGCCCAGCAGTGGGACGTAAATATATGGACTCATGATGCTGATGATTATGATGAAAATTGCTTTAGTGATAAAGCAGTGATGGCCTCGAGGTTTAGTCGCACGGTCGAGAATCTCGACGGTCGCGAGCTCAAACCCCAGGCACACACCTCTGACTTTTAGAATTTACGTGTGTAATCACAATGAATTATCACATACTCGTACTTGAATGAATTATCACTGCTGGACACGGGCCTCCTCTACAACTGAGAGGGCTAAACCCTGGCCTAGTGCAGGTTGTCTCGTTTTATACGCCAATGCAACGTAGGAATTTCGGATTACTGTTCAAAACTGGGATACAGAAATTTGTTTCGACTGAAAACATTGACATTGATATTTTAAGCCATGATTGAATTTAACTTGAATTCAGCAATTGGATTTTAATAAATAATTATTATTAATATCTGACTGCCTCATAGTCGTGATAGCCTCGAGGTTTATGCACGCGGTCGAAAATCTCGACGGTCGCGGGTTCAAACCCCAGGCACACACCTCTGACTTTTTGAAGTTATGTGTGTATTGTATATAAAACATCGTGATAAAACCTGCATACCTAAAAAAAAGTTCTTAGTAATTTCTTAAGTGTGTAGTCCGTCAACCCGCACTAGGCCAGCGTGGTGGACTAAGGCCAAAACCCTCTCAGTCATACAGGAGGCCCGTGCCCAGCGTTGGGACGTATATTGGCTGATCTGATGATGATGATGATGACTGCCTCATGGTCTGTCGGGGCGAGTGTGTGCCATGCGATGTAGAAATCTAGGGTTCGTTTCCTGGATCGGGCAAAGTGTTATTGGGTTACTAAGAAATGTATATGTAAATTAATTATGTGTACAGCGATCTGGTGACGGCGACCGTGTGCCAATTACTGTTCATTACGGAACCCAATCATTCGGCAAGCAATTTAGTCCGTCGAGAAATATCATTACTGACATGTTCGCTTCTAATTGTAGCATACGCCGTAATAATATGTAATAAGTCAACTGCTAAAAGGTTGCATTACATCATCAGCCCATATACGTCCCACTGCTGGGCACGGGCCTCCTCTACAACTGAGAGGGTTTAGACCTTAGTCCACCACGCTGGCCTAGTGCATGTTGGCGGACTACACACCTAAGAAATTCCTAAGAACTTTTAGGTGTGCAGGTTTTGTCACTATGTTTTCCCTCGCCGTTAAAGCAAGTGATAATTCATTGTGAATACATACATAACTTCGAAAAGTCAGAGGTGTGTGCCTGGGGTTTGAACCTGCGACCGCCGAAATTCTCGACCACGCGCCTAAACCTCGAGGCCATCACTGCTTTTTTTTACTGACATGTTCAATTCTAATTGTAGCGTACGACGTAATATGTAATATGTCAACTGCTAAAAGGTTGCATTGAGATATGATAATTGGAATAAATTTGACTAATATTTGACTATCGCTCAGTTTAGTTAATAAATAAATAATAATAAATACACCCAACAGTCACATACATAGTTCCGACCCCACACTAAGATACAAGTCTTGTGTCGTGGGTATCGGAAATTACGAAAGACTTTTCCGTCTCACAAACACCCACACCCGCAAAAAATATTTATAACGTTTGTCCCGGAGCGGCGGTCGAACCCGCGGTCCCACGTTTCCCAAGCTAGTGTCTAGCCTACTGCGCCACGGGGCTGTCAAATACTTCTCAGCCAACCCCATATTAAAACGCGTTTATATTTAAAAATCTGTTACTCAAGACTTTTCAGTCTTACGGTATCCCGAATTGAGATGGGGTTTGTGAGAGAATCATAACTTTCTTCTCTCATGTTATTACCAAAAAAACAGCTGAATAAAATTAGAAGGGAAATAGACAATATTTTGTATGGCGACGAGTGTCGCCGCTTGTCTGTCACCTATTCATTGTGCTACCATCACACGACCAATGATAAAAATTTTGAACAAAAATTTAGGGCTGCTATTGGTTGTCACACATTTATAAAAGTCTTGATATTACACGCTAACCGAATCTAATCGATGACTGCCCCGTGGTTTCGCGGTACCAGTATGTGCCGTGCGATCTAGAGGTCCTGGGTTCGATGCCCGGGTCGGGCAAAGTGTTATTGGGTTTTTCCATTAGGAAATTCTCAGTAACAACACGGAGTCTGGAAATGATCCCGAAAAACGGCAATAGGCTCGCCCCCTATTACGTGGGCTGATACATACGTGGTGAAATATGGGTGCAGAAATGAACCTCTGCCTACCCCTTCGGGGAATACAGGCGTGAGTTTATGTATGTATGTATGATAGTCTAATCGTAGGTTCGGCACACTCGGCGTGGATCCCGAAAAACGGCAATAGGCTCGCCCCCTATTACGTGGGCTGATACATACGTGGTGAAATATGGGTGCAGAAATGAACCTCTGCCTACCCCTTCGGGGAATACAGGCGTGAGTTTATGTATGTATGTATGATAGTCTAATCGTAGGTTCGGCACACTCGGCGTGCATACATTTCCTTTCTAGTCTTATTCAACTGTTCTGTGGTTATTACCATGACATACACCCATAGTAGATGTCTGCAGCTTTTCACTCGCATTTCCAAATGCATTGTGACTGTTAACGTATATGTTTATTCGAGAATTTTTTAAGGGATGGAATCCATGAGTTAGCTTCTCTTAAAATACTAATTTTGCTTTATGCTTTAGTCGCGGTAATTTGGATTTTATCAAGGAGATTAAGCGGTCACATGTTAATAGCCTCAATGGTGAAGTAGCTATGGCCTCCAAGTTAAAGCGCGCGGTCGAGAATCTCAACGGTCTCAGTTTCAAGCCCCAGGCACACGACTTTTAAAAGTTATGTATGTTTTCACAATGAATTACCACGTACTTTTACGATGTAGGAAAACATCGTGAGGGAACTTACACAACTTACATTTATCAGTCAGTTTCGTGGATTAAGGCCTTAACCCTCTCAGTTGTAGAGGAGGCCCGTGCCCAGCAGTGGGACGTATATGGGCAGATGATAAATTACTTAGAAGTGCGGAATTGAAAGTTATTAACTGTCTAATATCGTTGTTGACAACAAACGTCTTACTCCTACTGAGATAAATAACTATCAAGTATACCACAAAAAGTTTATATATTACAAACGAGAAAGCAAGAAAAAAACAGTACAGCAACTTTAATCTAATCCCAACTTAAATCTGTATTGAAAATGTGTACCATCCCTTACTGCCGCTACATTAGGCGGGAACGATACGCGTTCTACAAGTACCAACATTAAAATTCTAAAGGCCTTCTTGCAGGCTTACCACATCACGCGCACAAATTACTACATCCACATATTCAAATACGGCTGAAATGTAATATTTTACAAAATTATAATTTCGTTCCAAAAAGGTTTTAATACAATAAAGAATCTTGTGCGTTTGAAATAAGAATACGAATTGGATCGACGCACGTTTGAAAATGGAACAACCAATTTTGCATCCCTGTATCAGGGATGCCCGTGATTTAGTCTGATTCGGGACGCGTAAGGGAGAGGACGCTGCGCGGCGCGAATCGAAGTTCGTTCTCGAAAAAATGTTCGTCTGAAGTTTTTTTCTGTGAGAACTTTTAACATGACTATAGGAAATAAGGACAAGTTTGCTGCATGCCAAGGATTGGATATGTGTGTTATGTGAAGTGATATTATACAGGTAAGATTTCAATAATATTTTATTAAATAAAAAAAAAATGTTTAAATACCATTATAGATCAGTCTCGTTGAAAATGGGTTTAATAATTTATTAAATAATACAGTTACATATTTACGGTATTTGCTGTGAAGTAAATAAATTTCCTTTCGTAAATTTACTAATATAAAACATCGAGAATATTCTTAGTGTTAATTACTATGATATTACCGCCGATCTGTGCTTTTTTTTCTTTTTTCTTTTATGATGTTTGAAAAAATGTAAAAGTGATGAAATATCCTCAAATAAAAATAACAATATAGGTACCAATTGGAATAGAAAAATCTTTTGTAGAACTTCAATGTTTACCAAACTTATTTGAGATTGATGGGTACTTTGAAAAAAATATAAACAATTCTTATTAAGAATAAATCTTAGGTTACGTTATCACTTTTTCAGATTTTTATTTTAAATTTGAGTCGAATTATCGGTACTATTTCGGAAACCAAATTGAGATTCTGTTAAATTAAAATAAATAATAAAATAAATACACCCAACAGTCACATACATAGTTCTGACCCCACACTAGGATACAAGTCCTGTGTCGTGGGTATCAGAGACTACGAGAGACTTTTCGGTCTCACAAACACCCAGACCCGAAACAAATATTTGTGGATCACACAAACATTTGTCTCGGTGCGGGGATCGAACTCGCGGCCTCTCGTTTCGCAAGCTGGTGTCTAGCCATCTGCGCCACGGGGCTGTCGATTACATTCATTCATAATAGTATAGTTACGGACGAATTATTCGCTAAAATAATCCTTAGTATTTGAAATCACTCATTCCGAGTTTTACATTTAAATTAAACCTGATGATGATGATGATGATCCGCATGCTACACCTAATTTTTATCAGTAGTATTTTTACGTACGTGTTCCCTGCTTCCTATGATCCTGGATCCTTTAAGCGAAGCGTGAAGAAGCATTTGTGCGGGCCGGCATGATTGTGTCGACCAGCGGGTGACCATATCGTTTCTCGCTGGTCGGTATTATTTTTTTGGACTCCACTGTGCTTACCATCAGGTACAGTGGAGTCACTAATAGTGTATTATAGTTTTTATTCCAATTATTCAGTATCCCTATTAGATACAACTCTGTGATCTGGGAATCGATCTTGAGACATCTCGATCATACACATAACTATGCATACATCATCATCATCATCATCAGCCCATATACCTCCCACTGCTGGGCACAGGCCTCCTCTACAACTGAGAGGGTTAAGGCCTTTGTCCACCACGCTGGCCTAGTGCGGATTGGTGGACTACACACCTAAGAAATTCCTAAGAACTTTTAGGTGTGCAGGTTTTCTCACGATGTTTTCCTTCACCTCTTAAGTACGTGATAATTCATTGTGAATACACAAATAACTTCGAAAAGTCAGAGGTGTGTACCTGGGACTTGGACCCGCGACCGGCGAGATTCTCGACCGCGCTCCTTAACTTTGAGGCCATCACTACTACATAGCAATGATTCATTAAATTCCATATTTTAGATTACAAAGCATTCAATATCTAATAACAAAAGCAATCGTCATCAGCCCAAATACGTCCCACTGCTGAGCACGGGCCTCCTCTACAACTGAGAGGGTTTAGGCCTTAGTCCACCACGCTGGCCTAGTGCGGGTTGGCGGACTACACACCTAAGAAATTCCTAAGAACTTTTAGGTGTGCCGGTTTTATCACGATGTTTTCCTTCACCGTTAAAGCAAGTGATAATTCATTGTGAATACACACATAACTTCGAAAAGTCAGAGGTGTGTGCCTGGGGTTTGAACCTGCGACCGCCGAAATTCTTGACTGCGCGCCTAAACCTCGAGGCCATCACAAAGCAATAGCAATCACTATTCCCATTATTACAATGCGTGATGTGCCAGGGGTTAAATCGCCATAGAAACAATGGCACCCACTATGGGTTCCACAGAACAGTTAAATGAGACTAGAAAGGAAATGTCAGCATGCCGAGCGTGCCGAACCTACGATTGGACTATCATATGTTTGACACGGCCGCTTCTTAGTAATTCGGGTAGCGTGTAATATTAAGACTTTTATAAATGTGTGACAAACAATAGCAGTCCTTCATTTTATTTGAATTTTTATCATTGGTCCTGTAATCGTAGTAGAATGACAGGTGACAGACAAGTGGTGACACTCGTTTCCGAACAAAATACTGGCTATTTCCCTTCTGATGTTATTTTCAGCTGTTCTGTGGTGGGTTCAGATCCAATGCATTCACAACTAATCGAGGTTTTGTGTTCATTCCTCATTAGCTTATATACGTCTCACGGACTGAGCACAGGCCTCCTCTACTACTGAGAGTAATGAGGCCTTACCACGCTAGCCTAGTGTGGGTTGGTGGACGATCACAGAAGAAACATACATACATACATACATAAACTCACGCCTGTATTCCCCGAAGGGGTAGGCAGAGGTGCATTTCTGCACCCATATTTCGCCAGGTATGTATCAGTCCCACGTTATAGGGGGCGAACCTATTGCCGTTTTTCGGGCACATTTCCAGACTCCGGGCTGTTACTGAAAATTTCCTAATGGAAAAACCCAATAACACTTTGCCCGACCCGGGAATCGAACCCAGGACCTCTAGATCCCACGGCACATTAATGTACCGCGAGACCAAGTAATAAGAAATTCCTAACAGCTTTTATGTGTGCAGGTTTCTTCAAGATGTTCTCCTTCACCGTTAAAGTACGTGATAATTTGAATACACACTATAACTATGCGTGTATTTATAATGATATACGCTCTAAAAGAAAATATACTGTGGAACTGCATACATCTGATTTCTTAGAATTTCTTAGATACTTGAAGTCGACCAACTCAAACCGGCTAACGTGTTGAATCCCTTTCAGTAATAAGCCCTTGTTGTGTATGAAAAAAGTCGTGATCGCCTCGAGGTTTTGCACGCGGTCGAGAATCTCGACGGTTGCAGGTTCGAATCCCAGGCACACCTCTGACTTTTCGAAGTTATGTGTGTATTCACAATGAATTATCACGTACTTTAACGGTGAAGGAAAACATAGTGATGAAACCTGTGCACCTAAAAGTTCTTAGGAATTTCTTAGGTGTGTAGTCCGCCAACCCGCACTAGGTCAGCGTGGTGGACTTAGGCCTAAACCCCCTCTCAGTTGTAGAGGAGGCCCGTGCCCAGCAGTGGGACGTATTTGGGCTGATGATGATGATGATGATTGCGTGTCTGTTCACATGTATATAGAGTGCAAAATGAAACGTTATTAAAACGAACTAAAAGAGATATACTTGAAATAAGTGAAACATTCAGGTCACCGATACAATTTTGTTTCTAGTTAAGTGACGTTTGAATTTAAGTGGAATCCAAAATTATACCAACAACCCTTAACGAGAAACGATTGCAATTTCATACAAATACTCGGTATTCGTCAATTAAAATATTCTATGTTGAAGAGGCCGGTAGATTAATTGGTTTAGCGGTTTGCGGATATTGTGGGTTCGAATTCATAAGTCTTAATGGGTCATTAACAAATAGAAAATACTGACGTGCATAATTGTAGACTAGGCTAAGCAAATACTACAATATACATACCTAGCATCACAGTTGTAGAGGAGGCCCGTGCCCAGCAGTGGGACGTATATGGGCTGATGATGATGATGAATAATATGCGAGAATCCTACCTCGGCTGACACCGCCTCCAAGAATAACAATAATTAAAACTACATTATATTGTCGTAATAATTTGACTGACTTTTAAGTAATCTAGTCTAATCTATGATCGTACCTAGGTATATATTGATGAAGAGAAATAGTAAGTTGATTATTAAGTGATAGAAGAATACGCAATTTTTTTTTTACTTTTTAGTGCATTTTGATTTGTTTTGTTGTTAAGTTTTTTTTTAAGGCGGTTTTTGTTTTTATAATATTGACTCCTGAATAAAGCGTGGCCTACCCGCTAGCAATAACTTATTAGGTATTTTAATTTATTTAAAATTTAAATCTTTGGAAATCAATTGCTATGTAGTCTGTTGAGAGCTAGAGGTCCCGGGTTCGATTTCCGAGTAGACCAAAGTGTTATTGGGTTTTCCATTAGGAAATTCTCAGTAGCAGCACGTAGTCTGGATTTGTTCCGGAAAAAAGACTGGCCCCCTATTACGTGGGACTGATAAACACTTGGCGAAATGTAAGTGCAGAAATGCACCTCTCCTTACCCTTTGGGAATACTGGTTTTATTGTATGAATGTAAATATGTATCTGTGTAAATCTACAGAAATACCTATAGGTATAACAGAAAAACATCGTTACCGAAACTTCTGCACTCGTGTCAAGCACAATGAAAATTCCGAAATCCTTTCAAATAAGCAAATGAAATACTTAAAAATGTGCCAACCTTATTTAAAATAATAATATTAAAAAGGAAATCCCTAGATTCTTTGAACAAATCCCCGCCCTAGTGACTTTTTGCAAAAATGCAAAACATTCCTTAAGCTCCCCCCTCCCAAGAAACCACCAGACATCTGGCTCTCATCTGGCCGTTAATTAGCAGGATAAAGGCACACGTAGGCGTCATCCACCGTCGGTTTTAGATTAAGGCCTGTAAAATCTCCAATTCAAATGGCGAGACGGAATTCGAATGAACGCTAGTCTTACTACGAGTATTGCTCCGTCTGTCGAGTGAGTTGGAGCCGAGTGCGTTTATTGAGTAGTACATACATACATATATATATACATACATAACCTCACGCCTGTATTCCCCAAAGGGGTAGGCAGATGTGCATTACTGCACCCACATTTCGCCAGGCATGTGCATCAGACCCATGTATTAGGGGACGAGCCTTTTGCCGTTTTTCGGGCACATTTCCAGACTCCGTGCTGCTACTGAGAATTTCCTCATGGAAAAACCCAATAACACTTTGCCCGACCCGGGAATCGAACCCAGGACCTCTAGATCGTACGGCACATACTTGTGCTGTGAGACCACGAGGCAGTCAGTATTGAGTAGTTCAATAATAAATGATAAATAAATACAACCAACAGTCACATACATAGTTCTGACCCCACACTAGGATACAAGTCTTGTGTCGTGGGTATCAGAATCTACGAGGGACTTTTCGGTCTTACAAACACCCAGACCCGAAACAATTAGTCTCGGTGCGGGGATCGAACATACGGCCACTCGTTTCCTAATTCCTAATTCGTGCTAATCCTTTAGAACAGTGGTTGGCAACCTTTTGGCAGACAAGGGTCGCAATGTGGCAAAATAAACTAAAGGCAGGCCGCACTTGTGATATTTACCTAGATTCTACGTAATGCCTATGTATAATTGGTTATATCCCATAGAAAAAATGAAAATGCCTGCCTCGTGGTTTCGCGGTACAAGTATGTGCCGTGCGATCTAAAGGTCGTGGGTTCGATTCCCGGGTCGGGCAAAGTGTTATTGGGTTTTTCAATTATGAAATTCTCGGTAACAGCACGGAGTCTGGAAATGTGCCCGAAAAACGGCAATAGGCTCGCCACCTATTACGTGGGACTGATACATACTTGGCGAAATGTTTGTGCAGAAATGCACTTCTGCCTACCCATTCGGGGAATACAGGCGTGAGGTTATGTATGTATGAAAAAAATGAAAATGCTAACTATTGCTAACATTCACGGGCTGCAAGTGTGGCCCGCGAGCCGCGCGTTTTCGACCGCTGCTTTAGATAGTATACAAAATACAATCAAAATTATAAAATCATGAATAAAAAAGAATAAAGCGGCTATAGAGCAACATTTTGATCTTTCTCTGTCATCTTTTTTAAAAGACAACCAACTTACCTTCAGCTTGTGCAATTACTGTCGAAGTTGTTCACATTTCATCAAATACTTCACTGAGCGCTTGCTAATCTTGGTACTTGATGATTTTACGAAAACTACCATAACGTTCTGCCAATTATACTTGCTCCCGGGACTAACGGGCGTCAATCCAATATGACCCACTTTTCAAGTCGATTTAAACTCGAAACCAAACACGATGGTAGGGAAGCAGATCCTCTCCGAATTACGGAGCGGAGTAGAATTTTAAATGAGAAGCGCTCACGAATCGGTTCAGCGTCTACTTGAAAGATTTATTTCGGTTTTTGCATTTACGTCTGTTTTGGATTTGCGACTGATTCGGCGAGGGGTGGGAAGTGAACATTAATTGGGGTGAAATTTAGATTTTTAAAATTCTACTAACTGACTGCTAAAATCTAGGTCGTTGATTCTAGCACCATGTCACTTTAGTTAGGGTTGGCACGAAATGTATAAGTTACGTTTTGTATGGTTCATCAGCTGTGGCTTAATTTCCATGTAACAGGGGGGAGTCTACTAAAAATACTATAACACTCAGAACAACAGACTGTTCAAACCCAAGACCTTTCGATTGTACGCCACAGATTTGTACCGCGGGACTAAAGAGATTGTGCAACTTCATATATCTTTCAATAGCTTTAATCTCAATATATTTGGAAAGTCCACTGACCAACTCTTTGCGACGTGTATTGAAACGTCATGCATTACGTCCGTAAAAGACTTTCATATAAGATTCCATTATATTCTGTTACCGAGTAGATGTCTAACATTCCATCTTAGTACATCTTTGCTATTATTTCACCTTAGGGCGCGTTCATATAGGACGTCCGTTTTACTGGATCCGTTTTAACGGATACGTCGCTACTGGAGGTAATATCCACACAGCATTTACAGTACCCATTTTAACGGATCCATCGCTACTGGAGGTAATATTCACACAGCATTTTAACAGACGGATTTTAACAAATCCGAAGCTACTCGACTTATTATTTACTGGACCGTTATTTTTTACTGGATCCGTGATACTGTATTCTGTGTGAACTCGCTCATACAACTACATACGCTAATAACATATCCACCAGTAAGACGGACGGTCTATGTGAACGCGCCCTTACTTGAGGTATGCAATACACAGTAAAACAGTTGAAAAACAAAAATCCAATGAAACAAGCCCCCATTCGTATCTCGATTCCATTTGATCTTCAAACAAAAGAAAGTTTGGCACAACATCGGTTATTGCGTACTTTTGTTGGAAACAAAAGGAAAGTTGACTTTTATTTACTCCTTACATATTTTATTTCCCCACGGTAAATTCAACGCGAGGTGTAACTGCTGTGAATTTTCATTTGATAAATGTTTGTTTTAATCATTGCTTTTGTTTTAAATATTTTATAGACAGCCCCGTGGCGCAGTTGGCTAGACAGCAGCTTGAGAAACGAGAGGCCGCGGGTTCGATCCCCGCACCGAGACAAATGTTTGTGTGATCCACAAATATTTTTTTCGGGTCTGGGTGTGAGACCGAAAAGTCTCTTATAGTTTCTGATACCCACGACACAAGACTCGTATCTTAGTGTGGGGTCTATGTATGTGACTGTTGGGTGTATTTATTTATTATTATTTATTTATTATATCTTCGTTGAATTATCACGTACTTTAACGATGAAGGAAAACATCGTGAGGAAACCTGCACACCGAAAAGTTCTCAGGAATTTCTTAGGTGTGTAGTCCACCAACCCGCACTTGGCCAGCGTTGTTGACTAAGGCCTAAACTCTCTCAGTTGTAGAGGAGGCCCGTGCCCAGCAGTGGGACGTATATGGGCTGATGATGATGATGATTTAGCGTATTATCTCTGCCTACCCCAGTCTGCAGCGGTAAAGTTATGTACATAATTATACCAATTAAGTTTTAGTTTCCGAGGTTTCAAAATAATTGGCGTAAAATATAATTATTTTGAACAAATACTCCGCGGAAGACAACCTCTATAAATTTAATTTGAAAAGTTGCGAGCAATAAACGATCGTTCGGCGGCCAACTTGCACAATTAATACTTGGATGCTGTTGTATTGAGTTGGGAGAATAGTCCGACCCTTTTGTTATACAATTCTTGATACGTGGATTGTTTTATGATTAATCTTTATGAATGGTTTTGATTCGAGTAATACTTTGTGACATTAAGGTATTTTCACATACATAAATTCACGCCTGTATTCCCCGAAGGGGTAGGCAGAGGTGCATTTCTGCACCCACATTTCGCCAGTACCTATGTATCAGTCCCACGTAATAGGTGGCGAGCCTATTGCCGTTTTTCGGGCACATTTCCAACCTCCGAGCTGTTACTGAGAATTTCCTAATGGAGAAACCTAATAACACTTTGCCCGACCCGGGAATCGAACCCGGGACCTCTAGATCGCACGGCACATCCTTGCCGCGAGACCACGAGGCAGGCACCAGGTATTTTCATGACTTTTTTAAAATGATGACATGGTACTTTGATTTTCAAATATTTTTATGGTCTTTTAATTAAGATTAAAAGATTAGAATAATCTTAAATAGAAAACCTTATTGTAACAGCTTTATGGAGGCATAAGTCAGCGCTTCACTTGAAAAAAAATATATTAAAAAAAAGATAGCGATATAATAAATAAATTGCGAGAGATTCTGGGTTCGACATACATACATACATACATACATACATACATAAACTCACGCCTGTATTCCCCGAAGGGGTAGGCAGAGGTGCATCTCTGCACCCACATTTCGCCAAGTATGTATCAGTCCCACGTAATAGGGGGCGAGCCTATAGCCGCTTTCCGGGCAAATTTCCAACCTCCGAGCTGTTACTGAGAATTTCCTAATGGAAAAACCTAATAACACTTTCCCCGACCCGGGAATCGAACCCGGGACCTCTAGATCGCACGGCACATCCTTGCCGCGAGACCACGAGGCAGGCACAAGGTATTTTCATGATCTTTTAAAAATGATGTATATGGTACTTTGAACGTTTCAAATATTTTTATGGTCTTTTATTTTTAATTAAGATTAAAAGATTTGAATAATCTTAAATAGAAAACCTTATTGTAAAAGCTTTATGGAGGCATAAGTGAGCGCTTCACTTGAAAAAAAAATTTAAAAAAAGATAGCGATTTAAAAAAACTGCTAACGTAAATTGCGAGAGATTATGGGTTCGACTGACGAACAAAAATGTTCGAAGCATGGAATTTGAAAATCCCACGCAACGTAACTTTGGTTGGTAAGTCAATAAGACGCAGGATGAGTCAGACGTTTCCCTTCAATGAAAATAATCACATAACGGCCTACAAACTCCAAAACCTTTAAAACGGGGCGAAATTGAACAAAACTTTAATAAAATGAACAAAAACAATGATTTCCCAGCAAAACTCGATCAATCCAGATTTTCGCGGCGGTGAGAATAGCCCGCTCGGAATTTTTATTAAAAAGTTATAGCTACGAAAATGTTCGCCAGGCGGTATGATAAGAATTTAGTTATTTTTGGAAGTGAAAAATTCCCGCCCACGGCAAAGTTGGTGCCGGAGCTTTCGAATTATTCCGCGGATCTGTACAGGAGTTTTGAAAAGTTTTTTACGGGTTTAAAACAACTGATCTTTATATATAGGTAGTAGTGGTAGAGTATATTATAAATATATAAGGGTGATTCGTCTCGTTCGTATATTTCGGCATTTTTTCATTTTCAAAATTATTCTCGAATTGTATTATTTCTTTGCCAAATATAAATATTATATAGGTGTCTCATTAACTTTTTCTATTTTATGCAAACTTTCTATAGATAACAATGAAATTATAAGCATTCGAAAATTCGGAATTAGAGGTCGTCAGTGGCGGTACTTCCATAGAAGCCCAAAAGCGTTACACGTTAATTGTGTAATGTCTAGTTTGTAATTGTTTATTGTGGGGTCAGGATACTCTCATTTATATATCAGAGTGATTTTTCTTAAGTAAAGATTAAAGATTTGAGATTATTACTCGGAATTTTGTAAGGCAAACTGGGCTTTTTGACTTCTATGGAAGTACCGCCACTGTATAAGGTAGTATATATAAATAGTATGCATATATAAGGTGCCTCGTGGTCTCGCGGCACAAGTATGTGCCGTGCGATCTAGAGGGCCTGAGTTCGATTTTCGGGTCGGGCAAAGTGTTATTGGGTTTTTCCATTAGGAACTTCTCAGTAGCAGCACGGAGTCCGGCAATGAACCGAAAAAACGACAATAGGCTCGTCACCTATTACGTGGGACTGATACATACCTGGCGAAATGTGGGTGCAGAAATGCACCTCCCCCTACCCTTGGGGAAATACACGCGAGAGGTTGTGAATGTATAAACAACATGTAGTTAAATTCTATTACACACTAACACGGGTTACTAAAATGTAAAAAGAAAGGGTAATTTTTTTTATCTCCTCCCAAAACTCGATTATGTCGAGTAAATGTCGATTCCAGCCTTATAATGCGATGTATATTAATAAGGTATGTCTAGACAACATTCAGATTTAGTAAATAGGGTATCTACAGCAATTTTAGTCTACTAAAAAATATTCAATAAAAGTGATGGAAATATTGAACGTTAAAAAGCATCTCAGAGGGCCGAAATAATTTGATTTGAAAGAGATCGCTAATTGATTCTCGATTTAGACAGTGGATCTAATTCGCATTTCCGTCCGAGAATAAATAATATGTCATGTAAATATTTTCGTAGATTGACTAAAAGACACAAAATCTGTCAATGTAAAAACTATGTCTATCAGACATAAACATTATGAAACTTAAAAGGCATCCGATTAAGTTAAGGCCGACATAATTGTGTTGACTAAAATAATCATGTTACTTTCTCATAATAATAATATAATAATAATATAATAATATAGCCTTTTATTCAGATCTTAAAACTTAAAAACATACCTTTAAAAACTAATTCAAACATACATTTAAAACTAATTGAAACATACATTTAAAATTAATACAAAATACATTTAAAAACTAATTCAGACATACATTTAAAACTAATTCAAACATAAATTTAAAAACTAATTGAAACATACATTTAAAAACTAATTAAAACATACATTTAAAAACTAATTGAAACATACATTTAAAAACTAATTGAAACATACATTTAAAACTAATTCAAAGATACATTAAAAAACTAATTCTACATACATTTAAAAACTAATTCAAACAAAATATATAAAAATTAAAAACTTATTCTACTATCTGCTGTTTGGTAATCTTTTGCAGATCTGTTTGCCAATCGGCAAAGGCCTCCTCCAACCTCTTCCATTCTGTCCTTACTTGAGCTACTCTGTTCCACATCACTCCTGCCACCTCTTTAATATCATCGTCCCATCGTTTCAACGGTCTCCCTCTTCTTCTTTTACCTTCCCTGGGGTACCAGCTTGTTACTTTCTTGCTCCATTTATCATGACCTCTTATCATATGCCCCGCCCATCTCCATTTGAGTCTTTTGATTTTTAGTGTAACATCTGTTGTTTTTGTTTTATTCCTAATGACGTTGTTTTGTACTCTGTCTGATCTTTTGATATTCAGCATACTCCTCTCCATAGCGTGCTGGCAAGTTGCAAGTTTGTTTAGCAATTCTTGGGTTATAGTCCATGACTGGCAGCCATACGTAAGAACAGGTAGTATGCAAGTATTAAATAGTTTCCTTTTCATGTTAATATGAAGTGTTTTGTCTTTCATAACTTCTTTTAAGCTCCAGTACCTTCTCCATCCGTTTGTTATTCTTCTTTTTACTTCCTCGTGCATTGATTCTTTATGAGTTATGAGCTGTCCTAGGTAAATGTATTCATCAGAGTAGTTAATTTCCGTGTTTCCTAACATTATTGTAGTTTTGTTTCCATTCGTCATCAGTCTAGTTTTTTCTGGGTTAAGTTTTAGTCCTACCTTTTCGCTTTCGATCGCGAGGTCTTCTATCATTCTATTTATATCTTCAGATGTTTTGGCAAATAAGACTATGTCATCAGCGAATCTCAGATGTGTCAACGATGAACCGTCGACATTGATCCCAAGGTTTTCCCAATTGAGTCGCCTGAAAATTGATTCCAGAACAGCGGAAAATAATTTAGGAGATAAGGGATCTCCCTGTCTGACGCCTTTCCCTATTTTGAATGAGCGGCCTTTCTTCTCTAGCTGGATTCTGGCTGTGCTGTGACTGTATACGTTCCTAATTAAACGAATGTATTTATGTTCGACCCCTTGTTCCACTAAAGCTTCCCAAATATTATTGTGTAGCAAAGAATCGAAGGCTTTGCTGTAGTCAACGAATGCCATATAGTATGTAAGCTGGTGTTCGCTGTATTTCTCCAGAACTTGTCGGACTACATGGATATGGTCAATCACTGAGTAATCCTTGCGAAATCCAGCCTGTTCGATGGGTTGGTGTTCGTCCAGTGTTCTCTCGATTCGTTTCAAAATGATTTTAGCGAAGATCTTGTATATGTTGGACATAAGGCTGATAGGGCGATAATTTCCGATTTCATGTTTGTCTCCTTTCTTATACAGCAGGATAATGTTCGACTCTGTCCACTGCTGTGGGATTATTTCTGTGGTTAAGATATTGTTAAACATATCTGTGAGAACAGGTATTAAAACGTGTTTGCCTTGTTTTATGATTTCATTACTTATTCCATCTGGACCTGGTGTTTTTTCAAGCTTTTGTGTGTCAATAGCATTCTCGACTTCCGCTTTAAGAATGCTCGGAACGCTTGAAGTATCTAGCAAGTCAATTTCGTTTTCTGTTGTTTTGGCTTCATACAATCCCTTGTAATAAGATGTTGCTATTGTCAATATGTCTGTTCTGCGATGTTTCCATGTTCCACAGTCATTTTTCATTTTAACTATCCAATCCCTCGAATTCTTCATTTCTTTATATGCTTTCTTTACCCCACCCGTTTTAGTTATATATTTTTCTATTATTTTCATTCTTTTTTGTTTCCTATCTTTCTTTATACTATCTTTAATTTCTTTACTTATTATTTTTAACTGTTGTCTTCTGTCTTGAGTATCTTTAGTACTGATTAAGTGTCTTCTCATCTCTAGTAGTTCTGTGGTATTGTTTGTAAACCATTTTTTGTGTTCAATTTTGTTTTTTGCTACAAGTTTTATTTCGGTTTTTATCGTGTTTTCTATCCAGTTGTACTTTTCTTGTGTTTCTAATGTTTGAATGTTAGGAAGGTAGTCTAAAAATTTGTTATTTAGCGCAATCGTTATTTGTTCCAACTTATGGTTCCCCAGCTGTATGGTTCTAGGGTCTTGTCTTGGTCTGGGCATTTTTGGTTGAGTTGTTACCAGTTCTGCTCTAATAAGTTTATGATTAGTATTGAAGTTCAGTTTATTTATTACAGTGAAGTTTGTGAAGTAGTTATTCCTGTTTGTCATAATAAAATCAATTTGATTTTTCGTTTTACCATCCGGCGAGATCCAAGTCCACATGTTTTTCTTTCTTTTCCTGTATATAGTATTTAAAATGGTTAGATTATTTCTTAGCGCGAAATTCGTTATATGTTCACCATTCCTACTTCTGGTTCTGTTACTGTATGTGTATGGTCCCAGTGCCTTAATTTCCTCTGGGCGCCTATCCCCAATTTGACCATTGAAATCTCCCATTACTATAAGATTTTTATGACCATACTCTTGGATTGCATTATTTAGACTAAGGTAAAATGTGTTTATTGTTTCCAGGTTTGATTGTTCGGTAGGCGAATAAATTTGTACAATAGACCAAGGATCTTTATAACCCGGAAATTTCAAATTCATCAACGCAATACGTTCTGAGATACCTACAAATTCTTCCACATATTTTGTTATGTATCTTTTAACAATAAATCCAACCCCATGAAGGCCCGGGGTCTCGCCTATGTGGTAAAATACGTAATCTGGATGAGATATAATATTTTCTCCCATTCTTCTCACTTCACTGAGGCCAATAATATCCCATTTAATGTCTTTTAATGCATACATGAGTTCGGCAAGATTTTCTTCGTTTTTTAGGGTAAGTACATTAAGGGCTGCGATGTAAATTTTACATTCTCGTTGGTTTCGATTTTTGTCGTTACTGTTGTCACTTTTTGTTGGAGGGTTGTGGTCTTCATCCCCCACGAGGACCAGTCGGCTTGGGGGCGGTTGTTTTTTAGTTTCGTTGTCGTCAGTTTCTATGGTTGGGTTCGGTTTCCATTTGCCGATTCTTAGTTGTTATTGTTTTTTGGTGGTAGATATATTAGAAATAGAGTTTGATCTGGACCGCATCATATCAAAAGCATTTGTTTTATTTGTTTTAATTGAAGCTACAATCTGTTGTTTTTTGGCCTGGTTATTGTAAGATGAGGGCGAGGCGGATGGTTCTCTTTTTCTTTTTTCTTGGTTATCTTTGTTCTCTTTAACTATGAGTCTGTCGTATTTCAAGTATGCAATATTGCCTTTTTTCCTCTCTTCAGTTAGTTCTGCTTTCAATATTTTCCTCTTCTCTAAAACTTCTTTGGAGTAATCTTCACTAATATAAATTTTCTTGAGGTGTTTTTTGTTTTTAATGATTTCGGTTTTTTTCCAGTTACATACAAACGAGCAGAGTTACTTTCTCATACCAGAGTGTAAACAATACTGACATCAAGTTTTGTGCAGGCTAAATGCTTTAAAACAAAACAGTCAATGATTATGAAGCTGAATCATTTACTTTCAGATCCAATAGGATAACAAAATTACATACATAACTACATAACCTCCCACCTGTATTCCCCGAGGGTAGAGATGCATTTCTGCAACCACATTTCGCCAGGTAATGTATCAGTCCCACGTAATAGGAGGCGAGTCTATTTCCGTTTTTTGGGCAAATTTCCAGACTCTATGCACCTACTGAGAATTTTCTGATGGAAACTCGGGACCTCTAGATCGCACAGCACATACTTGTGCCACGAAGCCAAGAGGCAGATAACAGAATTAGTGGAACTAAATACACAACCAATATTACTACATTTACCCTATTTAATGCTCCTTTCATTTAGAATAAACTCCATAAACATTTATGTTGTATTTCAATTCAACGGCGCAGCTCCAGCAAGAAAGTTATGCTTATTTGCGAATATTTGGGCCGGCTCTAATTTCTGTCTGCGTGTGCGGAAATGTTATTTTGTTTCAGTGTAAATGGGTACTACTAAGTATTACATTAATGTTTATTGAAACTAATATTACTGCGAAAGTAACTCTGTTTGTACGTGGATAGAGTTTTGAATTGTTTGCGATAAAATAAACAAAGCGAAAAGCGAAATTGATTTAAATTATTTACAGTTGAGGTGGGTTTGATTTTTGGTTGAACAAAAATTATCGGGTTTTATTTTAAGATCTTTAAGGAACAGTGAGTCTTAAAATATATCCACAGCCCCGTATTACGTAGGATTCAAAAACGACAGTCAAAAATAAAAAAAAACTTCTATATGGCCCCATGTATTAGAAGTTATTGTTTTCTTAGACGATGAAGGAAAAACACCCCTAATAAATAAAATATATTTATAAGTCACTCACAATCCGCGATACCATAGATTAAATATTTTGCGTAACTCTCGTCAGGCTTAGAAGAGACTATTGCATAACGACAAAGTGAAATGGCAACACCAGAAGATTCCATCGCTTGTAGTTCCAAAGTAATGTCTAGTAGACTTTTAGCTAACAATCTATTTGGATTGGACTTCACTTATCATCAAGTGCCAGTAAAGACACTATTACGTAACGGAAAAAAGAAAAGTCTTTTAACAAAAGAACATCAAAAAAGTTTCGGGAGCTACCAAAGAAGCTGCAGCAAAAGAGTATTTTCTTTCGTATTCTCATTTTTTTACCATGTTAACTAAAAGAGTTCATATAACTGATCATCATCATCAGCCCATATACGTCCCACTGCTGGGCACGGTCCTGCTCTACAACTGAGAGGGTTTAGGCCTTAGTCCACCACGCTGGCCTAGTGCGGGTTGGCGGACTACAGACCTTTGAAATTCCTAAGAACTTTTAGGTGTGCAGGTTTCCTCACGATGTTTTCCTTCACCGTTGATGTAATTGATAATTAATTATGAGTACACAGAACCGATTATAATTAGTAGAAATTATCATCATTGATCATCGCCCAGGCAAAGCCTGCTGTTCTGTTTTTACAATTAATGACGTCAGTTTCCCCCAGCCGAGCTGTAAAAGAAGACAACCAAAATCCTATTGCATAACGTAACAGATCCTTTACTATGTACTAACAAAGTTTTACAAACTCATTACCCTAGTTTACCGTCTATCGTGAACCTAAGCGACACTTAACTCACTAATTAAGCAACTTGAAATTTCAGCGCAACGAGAGCCTCAGCTCGTGGCCTGAGTGAGCGGGTGTAGGATTTTAAAACTAGACAACGTGTCTTCAAACCCCGGGTCTCGTGGCTTTTTAATTATTTAGAGTTAGTTCAAATAGTTTGTTGGAAACATCAGGTTATAGCTGGCTCACATGTAGAAGTTAAAGAGTAGGGAGTACTGATTACCGGTTAAAAAGTAGGCTCCTGAATATAATAATAATAATCGTATATCACATGCATCGTGAGGCGGTTTCTAACTCTTGGACCCTAACCACCGTTTGCTTAGTCGTAGACCCCGCCATCTGCGGGTCAAAATATTTTTTTATATTTTGATAAGGAAAACATCAATTATATTTTTATTTTATTTTTTTATGGTTAATATTTTTGAAAGCACCGTAACTATCATTTATCTTAGTTTTCGATCAGGGTCTTTTTACACGCCGTATATTTAATATTGTAAAAAAATGAGCAATATTTATCGTAAAAATCTATTAAATGATTTCTTCGCATAGTCAAATTAATCTTACACATGTCAAAATGTATGTATTAAATTGGGACATGTTTAGATGCTCGTATTAATGATCTCGGGTACAGTAACGAGGCGACCGCGCTCTGCCGCTCATCTAAGGATCGCTGCCCTTGCGAATACACTGCCATTGCGCCCAGTCGCACTGATGACTTATAGAGACAAGTCATCTCTTCCAGTGGAAGAAATTATGTTTCCTCTTCTTATTTGCCTCTGCGCATACATCGAAGTAAGTAAGTAGTGATGTCCTCGAGGTTTAGGCGCGCGGTCGAGAATCTCAGCGGCCGCGGGTTCAAACTCAGACACACACCTCTGACTTTTTCAATTTATGTTTGTATTTACAATGAATCACCACTTTACAGTGAAGGAAAACATAGTGAGGAAACATGCACACCTAAAAATTCTTAGGAATTTCTTAGGTGTGTAGTCCGCCAATCCGCACTAGGCCAGCGTGGTGGACTGAGGCCTAAACCCTCTCAGTTGCAGAGCAGGCCAGTGCCCAGCGGTGGGACGTATAAGGGTTGATTATTGGAATCGAATCCGCGGCCTCTCGTTTCAAAAGCTGATGTCTTAGTACATACATACATACATAAACTCACGCCTGTATTCCCCGAAGGGGTAGGCAGAGGTGCATTTCTGCATCCACATTTCGCCAAGTATGTATCAGTCCCACGTAATAGGGGGCGAGCCTATTGCCGTTTTTCGGGCACATTTCCAGACTCCGTGCTGTTACCGAGAATTTCCTAATGGAAAAACCCAATAACACTTTGCCCGACCCGGGAATCGAACCCAGGACCTCTAGATCGCACGGCACATACTTGTACCGCGAGACCACGTGGCAGTCAGTTGATGTCTTAGTGTGAGAGCAAAACTATGTATGTGACTGTTGGATGTACTTATTTATTTTTTAAATATTCTCAATAATAATATGAACTGACATTTTATGTAATTCAAAAACTGTCCGTATCATGAAGATTCCATAAACTAAGTTATGTAAAGTCTACTTATACCCAGATGACGTCACAAAGTTTAGCAATTAGGGAAGTTCTGTGATGTATATAGCTACAGCAGGCCTATTAATCGTAAACACTGTCCCTTCTGTTGTTGATTTTGGAATCTCCTTCGTAGTTTGCTATTTACTAGCTTCTACACGCGACCTTGTTTAAAACTACAAAACAGACTAGATAGGATATACGCGGTTTCATCGTTGCTACCACGGCGCAAACATTTGACATGCTATCTAAATTTTCTAGGTTCGGTTTCAGACTCGGGCAAAGTGCTATTGAGTTATTTTTATTAATAACCTGTAGCCAGGAAATGTGCCCAATAAACAGCAAGCTAAAACGTACAAAGTGATCGTAGAATAGGTGAAATATCATCACGTGGTGCTATTAAGTAGGTGTAACGCACGGGTTTTTAGCAGTGGCGGTAATTCCATAGAAGCCCAAAAGCCCAGCTTGCCTTTCAAATTTCCGAATAATATAATTAATCTATATCTTTCATTTCATTTATAATTTTTAAATCTTTATTTAACAAAAGCAATTTGACATAGTAGTGATGGCCTCGAGGTTTGTGCACGCGGTCGAGAATCTCGACGGTCGCGGGTTCAAACCCCAGGCACACACCTCTGACTTTTCGAAGTGTTGTGTGTATTCACAATGAATTATCACGTACTTTAACGGTGAAGGAAAACATCGTGATGAAACCTGCACTCCTAAAAAAGTTCTTAGGAATTTCTTAGGTGTATAATCCGCCAACCCGCACTAGGCCAGCGTGGTGGACTAAGGCCTGAACCCTCTCAGTTGAAGAGGTGGCCCGTGCCCAGCAGTGGGACGTATATGGGCTGATGATTATGATGATGATGATGAATTTGACATACCTGTAAATGAGAACATCCTGACCCCAAAATAAACAAATATAAACTAGACTTTACACAATTAACGTGTAATGATGTTGGGCTTCTATGGAAGGACCGCTTCTGGTTTTTAGAAAGGTAATCGGATTCTAGATCTTTAGGTTCGCTGAGCTTCAGTGGTCGGCGTCAATACTGTGCGTGCCGCTGTTGATCCTGGAGAACAGTAGTTGCAGTGGCGGGTGTGTGGTGGGATAGGGCAAAGGTAATTAGATAATTCTCAGTAATAGCGTAGCCTAAAAATTTGCTCAAAAAACGGCCATAAGTTCATTCCTACTACATAAAGCACAGCTAGCGAAAAAATCTATATAATAAATAAAATTGGAGTGTCTGTTTGTGATATTGAAATAACCGCTTTTTAATAAATGTATATGGATGTATACACGGTACATATACCAAAATAACGTTTTTTACAATTATTGTCTGTCTGTCTGTCTGTTTGTTCCCGCTAATCTCTGAAACGGGTGGACCGATTTTAACGGGACTTTCACTGGCAGATAGCTGATGTAATAAGGAGTAACTTAGGCTACGTACATATAAATAAAATTTGAGTATCTGTTTGTAATATTGAAATAACCATTTTTTACTACATGTATATATGAATTTATATAATAAATAATAATAAATACACTCAACAGTCACATACATAGTTCTGACCCCACACTAAGATACAAGTCTTGTGTCGTGGGTATCGGAAACTATGAGAGACTTTTCGGTCTCACAAACACCCAGACCCGAAACAAATACTTGTGGATCACACAAACATTTGTCTCGGTGCGGGGATCGAACCCGCAGCCTCTCGTTTCGCAAGCTGATGTCTAGCCATAATAAAAATGCAAGACTGTGTACATACAGGCGTATATATGTGTGTGTGTGTGTGTGTGTGTAAAATACAGGTCATCAGAGTTACACGTCGATGTAACCCCATGAAACTATTACAGGCAGATGTCTGCGTATCGCAAACTTTAGTAATTAGTGGAGTTTAATCGGAAAGTCGGACTGCGCGGCCGACGTTGCGCTGCGCCAAGATTAATTTATTTGACTTCGTTCATTTTGAGCACGGAATTTGGGTTGGTGACGAGTTTTACAAGCGATTTGGAAACAGTTTTTGCATAAAATCACGCCTGTCTCCCGTTGGGTTATGCGGAGACTATAGAGCGCCAAACTACAGTCCAAAAACACTTCTTTCGCTTCCTCAACTGACATTATCCTCTTCATGTTCCAAATTTTGCTATTTAGTTTTCACAATTATTGATTTATCCAGTTAAATTACATATAAGTAAAAGTTTTTACTCACATAACTATCGAAATGCTAACAGGTTCGAGGCTATCAGTACGTCACGTCTTATAAATGGTTCAGTAAAAAAAAAAAAGCAGTGATGGCCTCGAGGTTTAGGCGCGCGGTCGAGAATTTCGGCGGTCGCAGGTTCAAACCCCAGGCACACACCTCCGACTTTTCGAAGTTATGTGTGTATTCACAATGAATTATCACTTGCTTTAACGGTGAAGGTAAACATCGTGATAAAACCTGCACACCTAAAAGTTCTTAGGAATTTCTTAGGTGTGTAGTCCGCCAACCCGCACTAGGCCAGTGTGGTGGACTAAGGCCTAAACCCTCTCAGTTGTAGAGGAGGCTCGTACCCAGCAGTGGGACGTAGTTGGGCTGATGATGATGAAAAAAAAATATGCATGTGTTACAGCTACAAACTGACGTGGAATTAGCCTTGAGGGTAATATAATTCCTAGGGAATAAAATGCATGAGTCAATTTTTTACATTCGTGTTGACATAGAAGTGAAAACCAAATTTTAACAACACTTAATTCAAACAGTCAGCCCCACGACTACGTCCTACTGCTCCACGGACCTCTTCTACAACTGCGAGGAGTTAGGCCTTAGTCCACCACGCTGGCCTGGTGCTGGTAAGCGGACTATACACCTAAAAATTCCCAAGAACTTTTAAGTGTGCACGTTTTCTAAAGATGGTTTCATTTACTAATTAAGTATGTACCAATTAGTTGTGAATACAACAAAAATAATGTTTAACATGCAATATTTTTGCTATACCTATTTCGGCGCGGCGAATTTAGAATCCACGCGGCTACATAGTGTTATTTACAAAGCGGAGCGCCGCGTGGCGTGGACGGTGAAGCGAAAATCTTCAAAACTTAAATTTTTGGCAAAATTATTAGACAAATTTTGCTAAAATTTTCGCATATTGTTAGAGGAAGCCGTCTGAAATATGTAGTTTAAATTAATATTAATAGTATTGTCCTTGATCAATCCAATCCAATCCATCAGCCAATGGAAGTCCACTGCTGGACATAGGCCTCTCCCAATGACTTCCACAGGGACCTGTTGGAAGCAGCCTGCAACCAGCGACGTCCCGCGACCTTTACTAGGTCGTCTGACCACCTTGTCGGGAAAACGTCCCACTGCGCTTTCCAGTACGTAGCCTCCACTCGAGAACTTTTTGGCCCCACCAGCCATCAGTTCTCCGCGCTATGTGCCCGGCCCATTGCCCATTGATCATAATATTGTCCAATTTTTAAGTGCGCTATTGTCAGTTAGAATAGGATTCAATGACCAACGATAAGTTAAGTGCTCAAAATAATCCAAGAACACCACGCTGGCCTAGTGCGGGTTGGCGGACTACACATCTAAGAAATTCCTAAGAATTTTAGGTGTGCAGGTTTCATCACGATGTTTTCCTTCACCGTTAAAGTACGTCATAATTAATGAATACACACATGGCTTCGAAAAGTCAGAGGTGTGTGCCTGGGGTTTGAACCCGCAACCTCGAGGCCATCACGACTTCAGACAGATAT
Organism: Hemaris fuciformis; assembly: GCA_907164795.1. Lineage (NCBI taxonomy): Eukaryota > Metazoa > Arthropoda > Insecta > Lepidoptera > Sphingidae > Hemaris > Hemaris fuciformis. The sequence goes on from OU015454.1 coordinate 8,869,052, forward strand.
ACATATATGTATATACATAATATATTATGAAGAAATCTAAACGGCCTCATATATATTTGCACACGCCTTAACATCTGGAGAGCCATCCGCTAATCGTCGGTCTGACGTCTGGTTATTGATGGGCGGCAATTAATCTTGGTCACTGAAGGGTTCAGTTTTCACTTAACACCCGTTTGTTTTTGACGAGAGACCGCTTATTTTTTGGTGGAGAATTTGTATAATTTGTTACGGTAATTTAGTGTTTATGATCTGTTTTATGTGTTGTTATATCTTAAGCGTTAATTGAAAATTAGTTTAAAAATAAATTAAATTTATAAAAATGAAAATTGAATCGTTTAACGTGATTTGTTATTTTTTCCGTATGCAAGTGTCAACATGCACTTATCTGTTATCATAAAAAGATCCGATGAATTAAATCTAATTTAATTCATACTTATTAATGAATCTGATTAACCTTTTTTTTTTTTTTTTTTTTTTTTTTTTGTTCTCGAGGGGAAAGCTGTTTATGGCTCTACTTCCCGCCAGCCACGGGGGAGGGGGGGCGGGAAGCGTATGTCGGGGTCACCGGTCTTCCAGCCCGGCGCGCGGCGACGTCATGTCCGCGCAGATGTTAGTGCCGGGCTGGGTCCCTAACAAAATTCCCTAAACCGGCATACCGACCAAAACCCCCCGGTGGCCATCTCCGCGCCGAGTGGGGCGACCGCGGTACGTTGGCGAGAGGCGCCAACCGTAATGCCGCAGCCGCCCGGTGCGCCTCCGAGACGTGTTTGTCTCGGCCGTCTCGGAGTTGTAGGGGGCGCAGTTGCACCCCCACTAGCTTGGTTCGGGCGCCCCGGTTGTGAGTGGGCGCCCGCGACGTACACAGGCCACAGTGCCGCCGCCCCTCTCGGGGTCACTTTCAGTGAGGACGCGCCGCCCCCGCAGCGCGCCCAGCGACCCCAAGGGCCCCTTTGAGTCGCCTTTTACGACAGGCAGGGGATACCGTGGTGGGATTCTAACGCCCCCTTGCCACAGGGCAGGGCGCCGGGTCTAGTTATCTCTGTCGACCCGGCGCCTCCTTCTCTGACGTCTTTGGCGGGCGGGATCGTTGATCTCTCGATCCCGCTCCGCGCTCTCCTTCTGCGACATGACGTGCTCGCAGAAGGAGAGCATCGCTCGCCACGACCTCGGACTCCCGACCATTGCAGATACGACGGCCGGGAGCGAGAGGTCGCCACCAAGAATCTGATTAACCTGCCGCTGACAAAGCGCTCTGAAAGTCTTGGGGGGAGGCCTGTGTCTTATGTTTCACGAAATAGGGAGCTAACCAGGTGCGGCACTTCCATAGAAGCCCAAAAGCCCAGTTTGCCTTACAAAATTCCAAATAACAATCTTTAAGCTTAATCTTCATTTGACAAAAGAAATTTGACATATGTATAAATGAGAGTACCCCACAGTAATGGTCAGGACCCCACAGTAAACAATTATAAACTAGACATTACAAAAGTAACGTGTAACGCTTTTGGGCTTCTATGGAAGTACTAGACAGCCCCGTGGCGCAGTTGGCTAGACACCAGCTTGCGAAACGAGAGGCCGCGGGTTCGATCCCCGCACCGAGACAAATGTTAGTGTGATCCACAAATATTTGTTTCGGGTCTGGGTGTATGTGAGACCGAAAAGTCTCTTGTAGTTTCTGATACCCACGACACAAGACTTGCATCTTAGTGTGGGATCAGAACTATGTATGTGACTGTTGGGTGTATTTATTTATTTATTTATTTACTATGGAAGTTTCATCTACCTTTAGCCTGTCTGAGTATTATAAATTTGGTTCCTATCATTACTGAGCTCTTAGAAGACCAGTCGACCGAACTCTAGTATTAACGAATTTGCCACAGCCAATTACAGTCAAAATATTTGGCTGAGGGTTGCATTTTCTTTGGTTTTCTCAATTGCACTTAACACCATAGTAACTGTATCAAGATAAAAGAACCACATCGCGTTCACAAACGACTTCCTCTCAACTTAAGTAAACAAACGGCAATTCCCATACAAAAGTGGCCCCTTTCAAACGGATGACATTCTAACCCCCCACGAGCGTGGCCCGGAATACCGTATCACTCAAAAAAATTAATAACCCATCCATGCGTGCAGTGTACACAGCGGGCCCAACGGACCGAAAACTGCATTCTGATATTAATATGAGTGTTTTCGAAGCTGGAATTTTTCGCTTTTATTCAAATGAAAAAAAAAAGTGCATGGGATAGAAATGGCCCGGATGGCGAAATAATTTGTATGTAGTAATAGTGGATCGAGCGATTTTTTTCCGAGCGACTGCGCCGATTCATTTTGTTTTTCGTCCAAATATCTGGTATTGATGCGAGGGGCGATTTTATAAAACACTGGGTTTTAATATTGTGCTAAACCACGATATTGCAAGAGAGTAAATCGGGCAAAAAGTTTTTGAGATTTTCCATTAGAAAATTCAGACGGAATCTGGGAATGTGCCCTAAAAACGACAATCTTTTATCATGTGGGACTGATACATTCCTGGTGAAATTTGGGTGCAGAAATGCACCTCTGCTGCCCCTTCGGGGAATACTGGTGTGAGGTTATGTATGTATGTAATAACTCGGTTGGAAGTGGAACAAGCCTTCTAGACGAAGGTTAAGGAATTGATACCGAACTAAAAATCTTTTTATTCAGTCTTTGTATGTTAATGGATACTTGGATGCTGAAAAATACCATTTTGGATATAAAATACACCTGGCGAAACATTATCACAGCATTTCTCACTGCTGACCTGTCCTATGACACGACACTGGGCTCGATCTTCGGACCTCATCATCCAACCATCAATATCATCACTAGCCCACATACGTCCCACTGCTGAGTACGGACCTCCTCTAACTTTGAGAGGGTTTAGGCCTTAGTCCACCACGCTGGCCTAGTGCGGGTTGGTGGACTACACACCTAAGAAATTTTAGGTGTGCAGGTTTTATCACGATGTTTTCCTTCACCGTTATAGCAAGTGATAATTCATTGTGAATACACACGTAACTTCGAAAAGCCAGAGGTGTGCGCCTGGGGTTTGAACCTGCGACCGCCGAAATTCTTGACCGCGCGCTTAAACCTCGAGGCCATCACTGCTTCGGTAATCAATACCCGGTAAGTATATGCTACCATCAGTTTGGCCCCAAAAGTAGAAGACTATAGCAACCCTTTGTGCTTGTGGAATTTGCACAGAATATAATGCAAATAAGTTATCCGACAATAAAAACCGTTGTTACGTAGTTCCCTTTGCTCTTTTGTTAAAATACGACATGAATAAACATTTAACTCCACGCGCGCCGGAGTTACGTCCGCCATTTTGAATCCTGTAATACAGAAATTTGTACATCTGTTCGATAAATTCGTGTGACGAAATATATGTATGATGAAAAAGTTTTACGTCACTGTATACTTTGTCAAGACTCTATTTAGCTTAGTTTTCTGCACTGTGAAAAAATATATCATAAATACCTTTTAAAACGTACGTAGTAGAAGTAACGCAAACTTGTTCGTCAACCAGCACTATGCCAGCGTGGTGGACTAGGGCCTAAACCCTCTCAGTTGTTGGGAAGGCCTGTGACTAGCAGTGGGAGGTATATGGGCTGATGATGATGATGATGAGTAGAAGTAAGTGATGGCCTCGAGGTTTAGGAGCGCGATCGAGAATATCGACGATTGCGGGTTCAATCTCCAGGTAAACCTCTGACGAAGTTTTGTGTTTATGCAAAATAAATTATCACTTACTTTAACGGTGAAGGAAAACATGCTTTACTTTGATTATTGTACTGCCTACGCCGTGCAAACGGAATTGCAGCATGCAGCTGAATATAGGATTTATTGTTGATTATGTAATTTATTTCACCTAGTTACACACTTCTGACTTTTCCAAGTTATGTGTGTATTCACAATGAATTATCATGTACTTGAACGGTGAAGGAAAACATCGTGATGAAAAACCTGCACACCTAAAAATTCTTAGGAATTTCTTAGGTGTGGTGTAGTCCGCCAACCCACACTAGGCCGGCGTGGTGGACTAAGGCCTAAACCCTACCAGTTGTAGAGGAGGCCCGTGCCCAGCAGTGGGACGTATATGGGCTGATAATGATTATTATTATTATTTGTCTGTGTATTTTGGTAAAATAACCAACAATAAATTTTTCTTTTCATATACGGAAAATACGTCATATGTTCTTTATACCGTGTACTTAAGAATAACAACGATATCAAACTTGGCCGAAAATAAAGAGTTTCATTGCATGCATGAAAATATGAGTGTGTTCGTCGTAAAATCAGCCGGGGTCGGGCTGGGGTCATGCGGGCTATCCCGTTTTATGTTTTATAAGATGACATAGTTTTATGTGACGACCAACTGCTGGGGAGGTACGGGCGCAAGGCAACAGCGAGAGAGATTTAGGATTTATTTATACAATAATTTTAAGCTATTCATAATGAATTATCACGTACTTTATCGGTGAAGGAGAGCAACCGTGGGGAAACCTGCACACCTAAAAGTTCTTAGGAATTTCTTAAGTGTGTACTCCGCACACCCGCACTAGGCCAGCGTGGTGGACTTAAGGCCTAAACTCTCTTAATTATAGAGGAGGCCCGTGCCCAGCAGTGCTACGTTTATAGGCTAATGATGATGATGAATTTTAAGCTGAAGATTTGCGCTGTTTTTTTTTCGAGATTCGTGTCATATTGTTTATTTATGTTAGATAACATTTTCATGAGATTCTCACAAAAAGTCCATAACAGAGTGAAGTCTAGAAATGTGCCACAAAAACGCCAATAGGGTCGATTCCTATTATTTGGGACTTAAAATATAATTTATTAAACGTTGATGCGGAAATGTACCTCTGCCTTCCCCTTCAAGAAGGCGAGCGTGAGTGTGTATATTTAATATACTTTGCTTAGCAGCCCTGTTGTCCGCATGCCAAAAGTGATAAAAACAAAAGAAGGCTCTCAATAATAAAGCAAAATCAATAAAGATATTTTACGAGTAAAACAAACCACGCATTATTTTCATAGCTCAGACCACACGACACGAGAAACTGTTAGAATATTGTAACATAAAGCTTACTGTAGTTTTGTGAACAAATGTACAATATAATATAACGCAAAGTATATATCTCTTTGTATCCGTTCACGTATTTTGTTATATTTACATACATTACGTAATCTCTTTGACTTTCGTCACTTATATTTCAATTACTACTTATCGGAGGGGGGGGGCGGGGGGATCGTACATACATAGCTCTGATTCCACACTAAGATACAAGTCTTGTGTCGTGGGTATTAGAAACTACAAGAGACTTTTTTCGGTCTTACAAAACAGAGACTTGAAAGAAATATTTATGCATTACACAAATATTTGTCTTGGTGGAGAGAACGAGCCCGCGGCCTCTCATTTCACGAGCTAGTGTCTAGCTAACTGCGCTACGGAGCTGTCAAAATGTTAAGAACGTACTCGATGGTCCGGTTGCATGACATTTTAACGTTCAATCGAGAAATTCCCGTTTCGGTCCCTGGGCTGAGCAGGACTGGGCTTTTTCCATTACGAAAGTTTCAGTTGACCGCCTCGTGGTCTCGCGACACATGTACCGTGCGATCTAAAGGTCCTAGGTTCGATTCCCGGGTCGGGCAAAGTGTTATTGTTTTTTTGTCATTAGAAAATTCTCAGTATTAGCACGGAACGACGTATTAGAACGGAATTACACGTTTCGAAGCGGCAATAGTTTAGTTTAAAATAGCTTAAAATTTACGATTCAAAAGAACTTGTAAAAGTCTATTTGAATAAAGCTAATTTGACTTTGACTTTGACTTTGACTTTGGAATCTATAAATGTGGCCGAAAAACGGCAATAGACCCGTCCCCTATTACGTGGGACTGATGCATACCTGGCGAAATATGGGTGCAGAAATGCACCTCTGTCTACTCCTTCGCGGAATACAGGCGTGAGGTTATGGAATTATGGAAAGTTTCAGTACCAGTACCGAGTTATGAAATGTAAATAGGCTCCATAATACCTAGAGCTCAAAACACTTCTACCGAAATGTGGGTGTAGAAATACCCATTCGCAGATCCTGCCGCGAGTGCGTATAAATAAATATTAAACGAATTATTCCGGGTATCAACATGAAATATTTTACACTCGTATTTACAAAGCTGTATCGATTTTCAAGTGAAAATATCTGCAATGTATTTACGTCAGTAGATAACGGAATTCTTTAACTGTTTGCCGAAGCTGGGTAAATCACAAACGGTTTAATTTTAAAATGGGTAAATATAAAAACTGTGATACATAGAAAATATTAATACCGCGTGGGATCGAATGGTTGCGACTTTAGGTACGGGAAAAGTGTTATTGAATTTAAATGTTACGAAATTCTCAGTGCAGTGATGGCCCCGAGGTTTAGGCGCATGGTCGAGAATCTCTACGGTCGCGGGTTCAAACCCCAGGCACACACCTCTGACTTTTCGAAGTTATGTGTGTATTCACAATGAATTATCACGTACTTTAACGGTGAAGGAAAACATCGTGATGAAACCTGCACATCTAAGTGTTCTTAGGAATTTCTTAGGTGTGTAGTCCGTCAACCCGCACTAGGCCAGCGTGGTGGACTAAGGCCTAAACCCTCTCAGTTGTAGAGGAGGCCCGTGCTCAGCAGTGGGACGTATATGGGCTGATGATGATGATGATATATATGTATACAATAACCTTCCACGTTAAACGGACTATTGGGCACAAAAATATTTTTTCTATTCAAGCCAGTCGTTCCTGAGAACATACAAGCACTCTTCCGCTTTATAATATGAGTATAGATAAATAAATAAGAGTGTAAAACCACATTAAAAACTATACCTATATGCGTGAACTTTCTTAATGTATTTGTCACAACCTGTAATGAGCTGCTCTAATTCGGAAAATTTTGTCTTAGTATCAATATTGTAGACTATCTTGGTTGTAAAAGAGCGACACTAGAGTTTCTTGCCCGTTCTTGATGCCTTCCAAACAGGGCGGTAAACAAAATTTTGAAATTACTGAATCTAAGTGATGTATACATTTTATAAATTTGTGGCGTATCTAATATTTAATTAATTTATTAAATATTTTTATTTATTAACATATTTAATATTATGTATATTTATCCACAGTTACACTCACACACATTACACAACACATTCACATTTCAATCACATTACACTTACAGAACCCAATAGATTAAATGTGGAGTACATTGGAGACACTGGGTACCACAGCTCGGGCGCAAACCTGTTTTGCGTGGGGACAGAGATAAGCGACGGCGCGCATCGTTTCAACTCACGCGCCGGCCGCGGCCAGTCGGTACACCTCTCTCGCTCGCGAAGCCCGTGTCACCCGCTACCTCGCCGCTTTATCTTGTCCGCGCTTATCAGCTGTTCATTGTGTTAATTTTATCGTACTTTTATCTGTCGCCTATCCTTCTGGTTCTATATTTAATATTCGTGACTATATTGTGTTGTATGAACTATTTCTACTTGTGCCGTGACTATTGTTGCTATATACTGTGCTGTGCAATAAACTCTTAGAACTGCTTAACGCTTGTTATTCTGCTCCGCTTGCATTCATCATCATCCGGCACATCATACTCACGCAACATCAGGCGCTGTCGCCATGTGCCCACAATAGGCACACCGACGCCGCCTATAACCGTCTACACAACCGCTAAACTAGCCACACATACAACGCTAAAGATTCAATAAACATTCATCATCAGCCCATATACGTCCCACTGCTGGGCACGGGCCTCCTCTACAACTGAGAGGGTTTAGGCCATAGTCCACCACGCCGGCCTAGTGCGGGTTGGCGGACTACACACCTAAGAAATTCCTAAGAACTTTTTAGGTGTGCAGGTTTTATCACGATGTTTTCCTTCACCTTCACCGTCAATAAACATTATTTCATTTAATTTTAGCCATGCTGTATTCGAACATTGCTAGGCCAGTAAAAGAAACATACAAATTTTCTCCTAAATACTAGGACAGCTATTAATATAGATGTTACAGATCAAACAACATTACAGTTATTCCAAAAGCGTCCACACAAAAATGGAGGGCACTAAGGCAAGGCAATAAAACTTGATTTGTCCGAAACGAACGGCTCTGGTGATACATGTTGTAATTGCGTCGTGTTTCCGGCCTTATAGTTTCATATGGGTATAATTTTATGTAACTTACCATAAGTTACTGTATAGTTTTTCTAGGAAATTTCTGCTAGAGAATATTGTTAGTTTTTTTTTTTATAAATAAACAACAATTCTTTTTTAATTAATCACCCAACAGTCACATACATAGTTCTGACACCAAACTACGATACAAGTCCTGTGTCGTGGGTATCAGAGACTACGAGAGACTTTTTCAGTCTCACAGACACCCAGACCCGAAACAAATATTTGTGGATCACACAAAGATTTGTCTCGGTGCAGGGATCGAACCCGCGGCCTCTCGTTTCGCAAGCTGGTGTCTAGCCAACTACGCCACGGGGCTGGCGGTAATAAATGGTTAATATGATGCATGCATGCATAAAGAGGATAATGTCAGTTGAAGAAGCGAAAGAAGTTTTGACTGTAGCATTTGACGCTCTAATATTTGCCTACCCCAACGGGAGACAGGCGTGAGTTTATGTATGTAAATGGTACACAAATAAGTGTCTATTCACAATGAATACTTATAATAATGGTGAAGGAAAGCATCGTGATGAAACCTGCACACCTAAATGTTCTTAGGAATTTCTTAGGTGTATAGGCCAGCGTGGTAGATTAAGGCCTTACCCCATCAGTTGTAGAGGTGGCTCGTGCCCAGCAGTGGGACGTATATGGGATGAAGATGATGATGATGACACTAATATTATAAAGGCGAAAGTTTGTATGCAAGTGTTTGTTATTTTTTCATACCGAAACAGCTGGACCTATTTTGATTGGATTTCGTGTAGAGGTAATTGAGACCCTGAATTAACGCGTAGATAAAATTTTATCCCCGAATATCTTATTTTACGGGGATGAAATCGCGGTTAAAGTTATTTATATCTAAAATATTGATCATTGAGATGAAAGGTAGACATCAAATTATTAAGTTAAGATTAAAGACCGTCTGCCAATAACAGGCCTCACCCTTAAAAGATTACAGTTTTATAAGTCTTAAACATCTAAATTTGATACCTCAATAAAAAGGATCGCTTTACCGATATTTAAGACCTTTGCGAAGTACGCAGGGTTAACGATTTGATAAATTGTGCCACAGATACCAGGCGTAACCTTTGAGAGGCCTATCTTGCGTATAAGGACACATATCCAGTGCGTGTGTAAAGATAGGAAATGGCTATTTGCATTGACCCATTACTTTCCAAGCATCGAAAACATTGGATTTTTTTTATTAAATGTATAAATTAAGTTCTTAGTACGTTAAGAAAAAAAAGAAAAAGAAGTATTTTTTTCGCAATATATGAAATCGTCGACAAAAAAATTACATTAAAAAATTTTTCCGCGAAAAAAAATATTTTATTAAAAAAATTGTGTGAAATTACGAATTTCATCAGAAAAAATAAAAATAAGAGTACTAACAATAAGCAAATAATTGAATATAGTGTCCGAAAAATGGGACTGTTGGAAGGAATGGTTTAATAGGGGTAATTTCAAGACTTTATGCTGTTACTGAGTATTTCCTACATGCAAAAATCAGAAACGGCCTAGCCCAGTCATCAAGTTTTTATAGAAAGTAATGAAGTAACTATTAAATATTTAGAATTTAGAGGTCAACAATGTATGTAAATTCGATTAAAGATTAAATTACATCTCTTATAAAACAACACTAGACCCTATTAATACTAGGATACCCTGTGTTGTGGGATTCAATCACTCGTCCAGTAAGGCATGAAAAAAATTGTTATTATTAATTCACAATAAATACAATGGCAAAAATAAAAACAGAACATCATAAATATTAAATATGAATATTTGATTTTAAATTGACAACAAGAAAACTTCAATATTATTTATAGTTCACTCGATTCAGGCCGGAACGCGAGATCGAGTATTGAAGAACATAAGGATTTTATTTCTCAAAATTATTTTCCTTTGGTGAATTCATACATACATACATAAACTCACACCTGTACTCCCCGAAGGGGTAGGCAGAGGTGCATTTCTGCACCCACATTTCGCCAGGTATGTATCAGTCCCACGTAATAGGGGGCGAGCCTATTGCCGTTTTTCGGGCACATTTCCAGACTCCGTGCTGTTACTGAGGATTTCCTAATGGAAAATCCCAATAACACTTTGCCCGACCCGGGAATCGAACCCAGGACCTCTAGATCGCACGGCACATACTTGTACCGTGAGACCACGAGGCAGTAATTTATAATATTTTCTGTTAAGTTAAGGAATTTATTGTTACACATAGAAATAAAAATAAAATATATACATCATCATCATCATCAGCCCATATACGTCCCACTGCTGAGCACGGGCCTCCTCTACAACTGAGAGGGTTTAGGCCTTAGTCCACCACGCTGGCCTAGTGCGGGTTAGCGGGCTAAATTATGTATATGTACATATAAATAAATAAAATGAAACTAGCCTAAATCCATCGTAAAACAGTGGATTAGTACCCTTAAAGAGTAACATTAAACCACAAGGTCAATAAGGCATATTATCGCAGCTCTGTCTGCAATTTGTGGCCATTAATATTGTTCTTATAACACAGTTAGGCATTTCATTTGTTAAAGTAAAATCAATTTTTATTTTTCGGAAATATTTTACGTTATACTTGAATTCCATAAATTTCCACGTGAACATGAATAATAAAAACTTTAAATAAGTGCACCCAACAATCACATACACATGTCCAACCCTACACTCTGATACAAGTCCTGTGTCGTGGATATCAGAAACTACGAGATGTTTTGGTTCCAAAAACACCCAGACCCGAAACAAATATCACACAAACGTTTTGTCTCGATGCGGGGATCGATCGCAAAATGGTCTTTAGCCAACTGCGTCACCAACGCTGTATGTACATACTTTGACTGTGATGTGATGATTAATGAATGTTTTTCCTTTTTTTCTTTCTTCAATTGGGCTAGTAAAACTCACCAACCACAATACGAAATTGTTGCTTCAATTTTCTATGAGACAGTCTAAGACGGGCTAGCCATCCCAAGTAGCAGGAAATTAAAATTTCATTAAAAAATAACCGCCAACACGTAAACAAACTTGACAAAAAGGCTTCTAAAAACGAGCGCGTCTTAACGCTAAGTCCCACTCGACGTTCATCTCACGAGAGCCCTCACCTCCGGCTAGATCCTCCGATGCGACATTTGGTGGGTTTTGCTCTATTTGTAGTGTTCGCTTGGAGCTAATTTTTTATAAGGATATTCTGTTTATATTCCAATTACTATTTTCCTTGCTTCGTATTTACCGTTGCTAAGGGTCTTGAGTACTCTGCAGAAACATCTGCCTGGCGATTTCCTTCTAGACGTTGCTATCCTTGGCTTTGCGAAGTGTATGTTGTTGTATGATCCTTGATTATGATTATTTGTCAAACTTTTGACCCTCTTCCCATGCGATATAACCAGAGGAAACAAGTACTTTTTTTTTATACTGGCACGGCAAAGTGACTCCACTGTACCTGATGGTAAGCACAGTGGAGTCCAAAAAATTAACACCCGCTGGTCGACACAATCATGCTGGCCTGCTATTTAGAGGTAAATAAATAAAATATTACCAAGGAATTTTTGATGGAATCTTGTGAATTCTTCCATATTTTCAGACTGACTTTATGGAGTGAGATGGTGAACTAACATGTGGCATTGGCGTGAGGACTGCTCGAGTACAAACGACAATTAAATTTATGTAAATTATTTATTTTATATAGCCAGTATTTTGATTCCTCGCGATGATTGATCAACTCTTTGTTTTCTATCTTCTCCTTTATTTGTCTTTCTGATTAACTTCGTTGCGGGACTATGACAAATTTAGGTCCCCTTAGATTCGCTGAGCTTCATTGCTCAACGTGAATACTGTGCTTGCCGCTGTTGATTCTGGAGCACAGGAGTTCCAGTGGCGGGTGTGTGGTGGGATAGGGCCAATTAATACTTACGTCAGCTGGATATCGTTTATGCCATCAAAAGTCTTGATGTTTCACGGAGTCAATATAAAAATAATTCACACATAATACATCTCCGTCCAGCATTGAATATCTAGATAATAGTACGGACAAAATAGCTGGAATTCTGCTAGAAAATGCCGATAACAAGGCGCAAAATTTCAAGGAAAACTTGACACTAATTTAAATTTTAACAATACATTCAACGGCGCGGCGCCAAACTTTAACAGGGAAATATTTTTTATCCCAACTCGGTGTTCGCTTGAATGAAAGAACTAAAATTGGGTTACCTAAATATTAATTCTTGAACCGCTCTATCGGATTGTTGGTGGTTCCCATTAAAGTATTAACTTAGGAACTTGATACGCTGGAATCGAAGAGTTCGTTATAGACTGCGCTGTTGGTTTAACCTTTGCGAAGATTTTTTGAATAAATCACAACTTGTATAGCAAAGTTGTGATTTAGAACTATTGCGAAGTAGGTCACGAATACGAATTTTTGATAGCCTCGATAGGAAAGCAACTGGAAAAAGCGGTGATTGTTATACAAATTTGAATATTTATAGTAGGATATTCCCTATTCTAAGTGATACGGCCTCGTAGTTTAGACGCGCGGTCGAGAATCTCATCGGTCGCGGGTTCAAAGCCCAGGCACACACCGCAGACTTTTCGAAGTTATGTGTATTCACAATGAATTATCACGTACTTTAACGGCTAAGGAAAACTTGCACACCTAAAAGTTCTTAGGAATTTCTTGGGTGTGTAGTCCGCTAACACACACTAGGCCAGCATGGTAGACTAAGGCCTAAACCCGTTTAGTTGTAGAGGAGGCTCGTGCCCAGCAGTGGGACGTATCTGATGATTGATTGCTCCTATATTCCAACACAGAGAATTACGATTGTATGTCGCGTTCCGGCATGGTTAGCGTTTTGGAATCTTATTTATAGTTTACTTAGGTTCTTTCTAATACCAATTCTACTTCAAAGTTGCAGGCAGCAGAGAACAGCGTATTATAATCCTCTTTTCATTAATTACTTAATAATAGATATTGCATTTCTAAACCAGTATTGGACGCAAAAATACAGAATAAAAAGCCATTTTATTTCGTTTGTTAAAGTTCCATAAAAATATTTTTAATGCAAAATATTTAAAATGCAGCGCTTTCACAAATTCTCAGAACGGCCATTGTCAGTGGGTCTGCTTTCACACCGCCCCCTCCTCTTTTACATTGCGAATTAATATTTCCTTTTGTCTACGCTATAAATTCATTTTTATATAAAAAGCATGGCGCATTTCGACGAATAGGTTATGGCTTCTGTTAATTATTGTCGTAGTTTTGTGACTAATTCTGTCTAAATAAAAAAAAAACACACCCAACAGTCAACATACATAGCACTCGCACACTTGTGCGACTCGCACAAACACCCAGACATGAAACAAATATTTATGGTCGTCAAACATTTGTAGTGATCGCCTCGAGGTTTAGGCGCGCGGTCGGGAATCTCGGCCATAGCCGGTTCAAACCATAAGCACACACCTGTGATTTTTTGAAGTTATGTGTGTATTCATAATGAAATTTCACGTTTTAACGGTGAATGTACACATTGTGAGGAAACCTTTTTTTTACGAGAGGAAAGCGCCTTACCTCTGGTGAGGCCGAAAAGGGTATATCGGGGTCTCTGGCCTTCTAACTCGGCACGTCGAAAAGGCTAAAAGGTCTTAGGAATTTTGTTAGGTGTGTAGCCCCCGACCAGTTGGACGTATATAGGCTGATGATGATGAATCATATGTCTCGATGCAAGGATCGAACTTATTAACTCTCATTTTACAAGCTGATATCTGACCATGTCTAACCAACTGCTCCAGAGAAGTTGTCATGTTACATATACAAGGTGATATGACTCCAAAAAATGAATAATTAATCGAAAGCTTTCACGAAAAAGGAAAACATCATGAAAAATTTCACTATCGAAGCACCTAGTACTATTTACCATATCCTGAGAATCCAACGGAGGGAACTTATGAGCCAATATACTAACATATTATTAATTTGTTCCAGGAGTGAAGAAAATGGCTGGGAAAATTTTTCTTCTCTTCGCTTCAATTTCTGCAATGAATGAAGGTGAGTTTAAGTGCGGCTTTCTATGTTTTAAAATCAATCAAATTGGATTTAGAATGACGACATCAAGATTACATCAAAACTAAAAGTGTAATCAAAACTATGATTAAATCTGTTAACAATTTAAAAATCTGTTTTATGCAGTTGTCGTTAATACGGTTAATACACGTATTCTACTACCAAAGAATTTAATAAAAAATACACCCAACAACCACTAGTTCTGACTTCTGACCCCACATTAAGATACGAGTCTTGTGTCGTGGCTATCAGATTGTTTAATTAATTTATAATTTTTGCTAAAGTATGTGCCGTATGTCTGACCTCTAGGTCAGGTTTCATCCCAGGTCAGGCAAAGTATTATCGGGTTTTTCCATTAGAACATTCTCAGTAGTAGCACGTAGTCTTGACATGTGCTTGAAAAGCGGTAATATGTTCTCATTCTATTACCTGATATAAAAATTCAATTAGAGAATTTTTAACATAGAGCCGCACCTCTGCCTGCACCTATACCTCTAGGCGTGAGTATATGTATGTAAATTGGATGTAGACGAAGACGCGGGCAAATCTAGTCTAACAATCTATACAGAAGTCGCCTATGCAAACGATATCCAGCAGATACGAATATCCCGCTGACGTCACTCGTCGGTTCAGAAAAAAACCAGGCCGTGACACACGTATGATATAGGCCCCGCTATTCATAACTTGACCTAGCTCCGATATCGGGACTAAAAAATAAAAGTTCAATTAACGAAACAATGGGCCGCGCTCCGCACTCCGCTATGACAACGGTTTTAAATTTTGTAACAGTTTTCAAAGTTTTAATTACACCACGAAATTAATTTCGCATCAACTTTCAAAACTGGCTGTTCTTTTTTTACCACTTAGGGTTTTTATTAAATTTTATTCGTAAGTTAAATTTTTTGTGTGTATTATTTTTTTCTTCGCATTCGTTTGTTTTTCGATAAACACTGGCAGGTCGGGCAAGTTTTATTCTACCCGAGGTTATAAAAAAAATGTACGTATGACGATTTTGTCTTGAAAATGTAATGTGTATGTAGTCAGTTCAAATCCCAGATACACATCACTGAACTTTTGAAGTTCTCAGTAGCAGCACGAAGTTTGGATATGTGCCCGAAAAAAGACAAAAGATCCCCTCCCGCTCCTCTATTACGTGGGACTGGTACATACCTGGCAAAATGCGTGAGGCGTGAGGCGTGAGGTTATGTATTTACATTGTATCTACATATGTATATATATGAATATTTATTTATATGTTTTACCATATTTATTTATATGTTATACCAGTACACTTCGGCTACCTTTCATCTCTCTTCCTGCATCTCCATCCCAGGTTGCCTGTAAGAGATCGCCTCGTGCGATAAGGCCGCCCATTGTACTTTTATAGTTCTCTGTACTCCTTAATTTTAATGTTGTGTGTACAATAAAGTTTTAAATAAATAAATAAATATGTATGTGTAACATTCAGCATTTTAGTATTGTGTAACATACATTTTTTTAAATTTAGTATTAGTTCCTATTAGATTTATTTATTGTTATTGTTTTTAAATTTTGCGTACATCATTATTTTACTATTTTAAATTTACTTAAATTATGACCACCCACTCTATGTTTCTGATCTCTCCAGTCCATCTAACGGTTGCCTGGAAGAAATCGCCGATAGCGATAAGGCCGCCATTTGTGACACTACGTTATAGAGTTGTGACCAGTAAACAATGTTGTTAGTATCTTAATGGTGTACAATAAAGCATAATAAATAATAATAATAAAACTGCTATAAAACAAGTATGTGCCGTGTGATCTAGAGGTCCTGGGTTCGATTCCCGGCCGGTCGGGCAAAGTGTTATTGGGTTTTTCCATTAGGAAATTCTCAGTAGCAGCACGGAGTCTGGAATTGTGCCCGAAAAACGGCAATAGGCTCGCCACCTATTACGTGGGACTGATACATACCTGGCGAAATGTGGGTGCTGAAATGCACCTCTGCCTACCCCTTCGGGGAATACAGGCGTGAGTTTATGTATGTATGATGTTTATAATATTTCGTATACAATCTAATTTGTGTTTTTGGCGTACAGTATGTTCACGTAATACAAATCCCGATAATCCGCTGTTCGTGACAACACGTAAGCACAAAATGCTAAATTTGGTTTGTGCACCGAACATTCTAATGGCAGTGATGTGTAGTTTAAAACGGTAATTATGTATTAACATCTAAGAGTAATATTTTTTATTGATTGATAAAAACTTTGATTTTGGTCTTTAAAATATTGCGCATTCAGAGCATAATATTCTGTTATGTATCAGTCCACATAAGTCCCACTGCTAGGCACGTTCCTTTTCTACCTGAGAGGGTTTAGGCTTTAGTCCACCACGCTGGCCTAGTGTAAATTGGTGGATTAGTCACCTAAGAAATTCCTTAAAACATTTTAGGTCTACAGGTTTCCTTACGATGTTTTCACCGTTAAATTTCATAATAATAAGGTGTAGATAATTTTTGGGATATTAGTAAGTTTTTTTTTGCATAAATGAATAAACTTGTATTGCCGTATGCGATCAAAGTGACCCTGACTACATTATTAGTTTAGGAAGAACCTTTTTTTTAAGAAGTTGTCATTATAAACACGGAGGATGAGAAATAGCCTGGTAAATGACTATACGCTATCATATACGTAGGAATTAAATCATAGCGAAATGAGGATATTAAATATGTCATCATCATCATCATCATCAGCCCATATAGGTCCCACTGCTGGGCACGGGCCTCCTCTACCATTGAGAGGGTTTAGGCCTTAGTCCCCACGCTGGCCTAGTGCGGGTTGGCGGACTACACACCTAATAAATTCCTAAGAAATTTTAGGTGTGCCGGTTTTATCACGATGTTTTCCTTCACCGTTAAAGCAAGTGATGATTCATTGTGAATACACACATAACTTCGAAAAGTCAGAGGTGTGTGCCTGGGGTTTGAACCCGCGACCGTCGAAATTCTCGACCGCGTGCCTAAACCTCGAGGCCATCACTGCATTATTGTAGAATATCAAATATGAATCACACAACACCGACAGTCGTTACGTGTACAGAAATAAATCCACGTTCACAATTTAATGCATACACGGATTAATATAGCAGAAATGTCGGGTATATTATTTTTACTTGTATTGGAGTAACATAATCGGCTTATCACATCGAGCGGAATTTTTCATTTCATTCGCTGTCGACGAATACATCTATTTATTTCATCGTCATCATCATCAGCCCATATACGTCCCACTGCTAGGCACGGGCCTCCTCTATCATTGAGAGGGTTTAGGCCTTAGTCCAACACGCTGGCATAATGCGGGTGTGCGGACTACACACCTAAGAAATTCCTAAGAATTTTAGGTGTGCAGTTTCATCACGATGTTTTCCTTCACCGTTAAAGTAAGTGATAATTCATTGTGAATACACACATAACTTCGAAAAGCCAGAGGTGTGTGCCTGGGGTTTGAACCCGCGACCGCAGATATTCTCGACCGCGTGCCTAAACCTCGAGGCCATCACTACTATTTATTTAAACATCCGATATGTCACATTCTCCGTTCTCCTAGATTCTCCTTCTTCTCGCGATCTAGAGGTCCTGGGTTCGATTCCCGGGTCGTGCAAAGTGTTATTGGGTTTTTCCATTAGGAAATTCTCGGTAACAGCTTGGAGTCTGGAAATGTGCCTGAAAAACGGCAATAGGCTCGCCCCCTATTACGTGGGACTGATACATACTTGGCGAAATGTGGGTGAAAAAATGCACCTCTGCCTACCCCTTCGGGGAATACAGGCGTGAGTTTATGTGTATGTATCTACAGTCCTCACCTAGCGATAACAATCTAGAGATTGCACGATCAATATTCAAAACTTGTGCCACGAATGAGGCAGTCAGCCACGGTTTTAAAAATGTCACCAGATAAACATTCTATATTATCTAGGGTATAAAAGCGTAGCAGTTATGGCCTCGAGGTTTGAGCGCGCGGTCGAGAATCTCGGCGGTGGAGGTTCTAACCCCAGACACACACCTCTGACTTTTCGAAGTTATGTGTGTCAATCCAATCCAATCCATCAGCTAATGGAAGTCCACTGCTGGACATAGGCCTCTCTCCACAGGGACCTGTTGGAAGCAGCCTGCAGCCAGCGACGTGAAGTTATGTGTGTATTCACAATGAATCATTACTTACTTTCCGGGTAAAGGAAACATCGTGAGGTTACCTTTGCACCTAACATTCTTAGGAATTTATTAGGTGTGTAGTCCGCCCGTAGTAAACTCTCTGAATTGTAGAGGAGGCCCGTGCCCAGCGGTGGGACGTATTTGGTCTTATGATGAAACATTCAATATTACTTAGGGTATAAAAGCATATTAATTAAAAGGCTATGCATATAATATCAATAAAATACAGTAATTGATTTCAACAAAACGTAAACCCCTCGTAACATATGTTGAGTCTACTTAATCACAGCTCCGATATTGGACTCTCATTAACAGAAGCACACAATTAAAACGACACTTCGATTCGAATACTTCTCAATCAGCAGTATCAAAAGGATTGACAGATAAAAAATAATAAAAAGAAATATAAAAATACTCCGTTCCTTTGTTTACAACTGTACTCGTAAACGCACCGATGTGTACAAATTTTAATGAGACCGCTGCTGAATGTTTTTTATCCTTTTCCTATGTTTACCTTCCACAATATTATCTTTAGTGTCCGATGGGGAAGTTTACCGAATTTTCGGTCAATTGTCAGGTTTTCGGCATAATTGGAACAAGTGGCTCACATGCATATATACAGCGTGGGAGACAATTATATAAACATATATTTCTGTCTGTTTCAATAATATTTGTACATACAAATATGTGTTGGTCTTGAGGTTTGAGCACGCGGTCGAGAAGCTCGACAGTCGCGGGTTCAAACCCAGGCACACACCTTTGACTTTACGAAGTTATGTGTCACAAAGAATTATCACGTACAATAACGGTGAAGAAAAACATCGTGACGAAACCTGCGCACCTAAAAGTTCTTAGGAATTTTGGTAGATGTGTAGTCCGCCAACCCGCACTAGGCCAGCGTGGTGGACTAAGGCCTAAACCCTCTCAGTTGTAGAGGAGGCCCGTGCCTAGCAAGGGGAAGTATAAGGGCTGATACTTATATTCACGCCCATATACTCGAAAGAGATTAGTAAAATTGGTTATCAAAAAGCTGATAAAATTTTCCTACTGGAAAAACTTAATAACACACAACTTGGAGATAAAAACTAGGCCAACGCAAAATAGAATATATAGAATTCTTAATTACTGATGTCAAGCCTTCGGCTTCGGACAAGTCTTTATTCACGAAGCCGAATGTCCAGCCGAATTTATTCAAACTGGTTAGTTGTGGCTGGCGGTACGGTAATCCCGTAGCACAGGATTCAACGCAATATTTTGGCTGTATTTTCCCTTTTGATCTTAGTTTTTCCTGTTTCCTCTTTTTCGTCAGTGTGTTTTATATTTATATGACTGCGTTTATATTTAAATTTTGTCGAATATTTTTTCGGAATTTACAGAAGGTTAATTTTTTTGAAATATTTTTATGAGCTCCCATAATTAACCTGTAAAATAATATAAATGTAGGAGATAAATGAAAGAGATATGTATTTAGGGGTACTCAGTGGTCTGCCTAACCATATGGAATAGAGGCATGAATATGTGTGTATCGTGATAGTACTAATCGAGAGTACATAATTTGCCTAGCTTTTGTACTGATTATTTTGGTATACTTTAGGAGTATATATAAACGGAAATAAAGTAAGATAAACACTACTGTTGGCGAGGTATTTTAATAAAAATGGCCATTTATTTATTTGTGAGTTATTTATTGGGAACCAAATTATGTATGTCCCGATTTGAGTTTTTGCACCATTGAACAAAAAAAGCTTAAAAAAGTGGTCTAATGAACTGCCGACGACACAGCATGTCAGGCTAGCCGTTATTTGGCTTTTCCTTAGAAAATTCTCAGTAGAAGTAGGGAGACTGAAAATAAAGCCGAAACATAGGCTGACTTTCTATTACGTGGGACTTCAAACACGCTTGGCTAATAGTGAGTGCGAAAATACACCTATGTCTTTCTGGTATGGCCATACCCACCACACACCCGCCACTGTAACTCCTGTGCTCCAGGATCAACAGCGGCACGCACAGTTGACGCGGAACAATGAAGCTCAGCGAATCTAAGGGGACCTAAATTTGTCATAATCCCGCAACGAAGTTAATCAGAAAGACAAATAAAGAAGGAATTGGAAAACAAAGAGTTGTCCATTTCCCTCCACAGCAAAGCGGGTGACAAAACATTGAGCTATGAGTTTTCACCCCCACATAAAAAAGAAAAACAATTACAATTAGTCTAAAGTCTTTCTGGTATACTGGCGTAAATGTTTGCGTTCATATACTCGTACGTGTGTGTAAGTATGCATAACAAAACCATACAAAATAAAACTGGCTAGTGACTGCGCTCAGGCATAAATTAATACAAAACACAGCATACCTTTGATATACAATCTAATTAAGCCATAGCTTGAATCAGGAGTCGTTTAATTAATATCTAATGAAATGTTATTTACGATGAAAGGGCTCAGTGCAGCGTGAATGAAGGCTTTGGCGACCGCAAATAGTAATTCCGCACTATTCAATATTCAGGGATATATTCAGCTTTATTTCAGGAATTCCTTTAAGTGCAGTAATTAAGGTTATGGATTTTCAAATATTTCCATTATTTTACGCTGAATTACAGAGATAAGGCTGTGGTAGAACCATGGTATAGTACGATGGAACAGTGGTATGAATGGGTGGGCTAAAAAAATAATTAAAATACACCCAACAGTCACATACATAGTTCTGACCCCACACTAGGATACAAGTCCTGTGTAGTGAGTATCAGAAACTACTAGAGACTTTGGTCTCGCAAACAACCAGACCCGAAACAAATATTTGTAGTTCACATTAGAGGTGGGCGATTATGAATGATTTGCATAATGGAATGATACTACTAATACTAATTTTGATAATCGATTATGAAATTAGTAACTAATTTGTTTTCATAATCGAATGACGTTACTAATTTGTAATACTAATCTCGTCGGGACTGAAGTGGGTCTTGTTTTTTTTTTTTTTAGAAATTTTATTCCCCAACTCCAGGCTCCAGAATGCCTCTTGTTTTTTTTTAGGAATTTTATACCTCGCGAACGCAAATTAGTAATTGGAAATTAAATACCGCTAGTTCACATAGACATTTGTCCCGGTGCAGACATCGAACCTGCGGCCTCTCGTTTCGCAAGCAGGTATCTAGATAACTGCGCCACGGCGCTGTCAAAAGAAAATCAACATGAAGAAATACAGGATTTTTTTAGTTTTTCTTTGATTTCGTTGGTTGAAATTGTTGGAGCCTGAGTACCTATAAAGACTATGTGACATACAGATATTTTATCATCTGGATTAACATATATCATACTTTGTTTCCAAAAGTATTATGTTATTTTTAGATATGTTTTAAGTTTTTGTTAATTTAAAATTAAGTTTATACTTATGTATACTGTCTGTTCGGTTTTTTGTCACTCGCATATGATCCACCTTTAAAGACTAAATCTAATTAGATGAAATCCCATACAAAATAAGTAATACATAAGAAAATAAAATGATCACTAAACTAGGAATACCTTTGTAGTCTATTCATATGTGAAAGTTGCGAAAAATATTTGAAGTAAATCTTCTCCAATCATTCCTATAACCCCCTTAACGTACAAATCCCTTCAAAGAAATCAAAGAAATCGTAAAACAAACAAGTCTTTGTTTCTTGTACATGCAGTAAATCGGTCACAATTAAATAAGGAAATTCACATATAAAGAAAAGAAAGAAATAAGAAAATTTCACAAAGAAAGAAATAATTTGTTATAGCTTATTTTTGACTTTTTTGAAAAAATACGCTATAATCTTTGTGTAAGGATTGGATGCTAGATGTTTTTCTACATCCACGTTTTTCTATTTCTTCCTATTAGTATCTAAAGAAAAAACCTTTCAAGATATTATGACCCTGTGCGGATCTGGAAATTTCTTACCGGAAAAATCCAACAACACGATTTCGAACCGTGTATTGAATACGCGCTTGGTTTGGTTGCCATGCAAGTACGATGAGTTTAAAAATCATCTGAATACGAATATGTCGTCTTACTAGTGCCGTTGTCAATTCGTCTAGCGCCATCTCTCAATATTTTTAAAAATCGGTTAAAGACATATTACCTTTCTAAATATTAGTAGCTATTGTTATTTTCTTGTATATTGTTACATTGGTATTTTTTTATGCACTATCATCATCATCATCATCATCATCAGCCCAAATACGTCCCACTGCTGGGCACGGGCCTCCTCTACAACTGAGAGGGTTTAGGCCTTAGTCCACCACGCTGGCCTAGTGCGGGTTGGCGGACTACACACCTAAGAAATTTCTAAGAATTTTTTAGGTGTGCAGGTTTTATCACGATGTTTTCCTTCACCGTTAAAGTACCTACGTAATAATTCATCGTGAATACACACATAACTTCGAAAAGTCAGAGATGTGTGCCTAGGGTTTGAACTCGTGATGGTCTCGAGGTTTAGGCGCGTGGTCGAGAATTTCGGCGGTCGCAGGTTCAAACCCCAGGCACACACCTCTGACTTTTCGAATTATTCACAATGAATTTCGAAGTATTCACAATGAATTATCACTTGCTTTAACGGTGAAGGAAAACATCGTGATAAAATCTGCACACCTAAAAGTTCTTGGGAATTTCTTAGGTGTGTAGTCCGCCAACCCGCACTAGGCCAGCGAGGTGGACTAAGGCCTAAGCCCTCTCAGCTGTAAAGGAGGCCCGTGCCCAGCAGTGGGACGTATATGGGCTGATGATGAATGAATGAATGAAAATGCTTCAAGGCTGGTGTTGTTAGCCTCCGTGGCGCAGTTGGCTAGACATCACCGTCGAAACGACAGGCCGTAAGATCGATCCCCGCACTGATACTGTTTGTGTGATCCACAAATAATTGTTTCGGATCTGGGTGATTACGCGACCGAAAAGTCTCTGGTAGCTTCTGATGCCCACGACACAAAACTTGTATCTTAGTGTGTGGCCAGAAGTATGCTAGCCAGTTGGGTGTATTTATTTCATCATCAGCCCATATACGTCCCACTGCTCGGCACGGGCCTCCTCTACAACTGAGAGGGGTAAGGCATTAGCCTTCCACGCTGGCCTATTGCGGGTTGGTGCAGGTTTCATCACGATGTTTTTCTTCACCGTTAAAGTGAGTGATAATCATTATGAATATACACATAGCTTCCGAAAAGTCAGAGGTGTGTCCCCAGGGTTTGAGCCCACGACCGCCGACATTCTCGACCGCACGCCTAAACCTCGAGGCCTTCACTTTTTTTTATTTATTAAGTCATAAAACATAGAAATTTTATCAAATTCTATTATTTAACCAGCTTTCACAGCCATCGCTGACCTCTGTCTCGGAAGTCGTAAATATCCATATGAAATTCGAATCCGTCATACGTGATCTCTATTCAGCAGCATTTTTCAAGCCCCGTGTATATTTCTCAGGTTCCAGTTGGCGTGACGTTGACATATTGATTATATGTACGCCGGCACCCTATATTTCAAACGCTAATCGAAAATAGAGCTGTGTTATTGATGTCCGGAGTTTTGTTTGTGAAACTTGCTCTCAATTTTCGTGCTTCTACTAGGAAGGTTAGGGATTGAAGATAGGGATGTATTGGGATATCGAATCATCCATGGCTCAATTGGTAAGAATCCAGCTTGAGAAAGCAAAGGTTACGGTGTCCATACCTGCACCGAGACAATTTTTTGGTTCTTGCATAAATATTTTTTTCGTGTCGGGTTGCTGGGAACTAAGTTTTTTGAGTGAGTTTTGTCAGGGAACTAATAAACTATACTGTCGTTCTCAAAGCGGCCGCGCGAAGCCACTGGATGCAGGTCGTTTCGATCGGAATGCTTAGGAAGTCTTTGTAGGAGGCCTAAGTCATCAAACAACTTTCTTTAATACTCACATATTATTTAATGTATATTATTAAATAATATGTGACTGCCTCGTGGTCTCGCGGTACAGGTATGTGCCGTGCGATCTAGTGGTCCTGGGTTCGATTCCCGGGTCGGGCAGAGTGTTATTGGGTTTTTCCATTGGGAAATTCTCGGTAACAGCACGGAGTATGGAATTGTGCCCGAAAAACGACAATAGGCTCGCCCCTATTACGTGGGGCTGATAAATACTTGGCGAAATGTGGGTGCAGAGATGCACCTCTGCCTACCCCTTCGGGGAATACAGGCGTGAGTTTATGTATGTATGTATTAATTAATTTTTAATTGTTTATTTTTCTGATAGAATATAAAATGGTTTTGTTGCCTCACATCATTAAATACTTACACTAGACGGATTACACACCCTCTCACACACATACATACATATACATTAATTACACAGAGAGGAACATGCAAGTACACTAAACTCTATTAGTTAAGCGGCTATCTTCAAAAAAATAAGGGGAGAGGCGCTGGGTGCTGAAATACAGGTTCTACCTGCAAACAGATCGGTCTACCTGCAGACAGAACGGTCCGGCAAACAGATGCTCTATATTTATTAAAAAATTGTATAGCCTATATTATTTATAAAGTCATTTGTAAAACTTTTTTTTGCCCAATAAAGTACTTATTATTATATTATTATATACTTAAAAGGAAACAGTGAGTCAATTTTTCTGTGACCGATAAATACAAAATAAATAATATTTTGTTTAACTTGTGGCCTAATAGCCACCCAAAAACAAAAATTAAAAATAAAAGAATAACTTAAAAAATGAGGAAAAAAATTGACCGCTTTCATTAACCAAACGATTCACTGAACAAATAAATAAATAAATACACCCAACAGTCACATACATAGTTCTGACCCCACACTAGGATACAAGTCCTGTGTCGTGAGTATCAGAGACTACGAGAGACTTTTCGGTCTCACAAACACCCAGACCCGAAACAAATATTTGTGGATCACACAAACATTTGTCTCGGTGCGGGGATCGAACCCGCGGCCTCTCGTTTCGCAAGCTGGTGTCTAACCATCTGCGCCACGGGGCTGTCGACAAAGTAAAAAAAGTGTGGGCGCTTGGTAAACCTCGACTTGAATTTATTCTAGCTTTTTAGATAAATATAGGATTTGTTTGGAATCTAAATTAGAAAGAGAATAAATATCAATTCAAATATTATCTTAACAAATGATGTGAAAGGGCAAATCTTCGTTTTCGTTGTATATAAAACTGGTTGCATAATTAATAGATTGTAGCGGACATTATTGAATAAAAAGAATTCTTACATACAGGTACTATTAATGTACATTTACATACTTAGAATTACTGGTGTCTAGTCACTACAAACATATTTTCTGATATACTCGTATATAGTATAGTTACCTAAGCATTGTACGTATGTATGTATATGTATGGTTGTTTTTTTAGTCGCCTGGATAAGTGCCACTTACGATTGATAGTCAGTTAAGTGCAGTCTAAATACAGTGAGGACTGACAAGAAACGACTGCGATCATCCCTCACTATTCTAAATAGTTGAATCAGGCTGATTAGCTAGCCACACAAGCAAATCACGGAACGAGGTACACTTGCCAAAGGAAATTGATCTTTCGGCTATCTCACAAACGAATGAAATGTAAAATAATTGCTTTTCTTAGATTTCTGTGAGACAGTGGCAGCAATTTTGTTGAGTCCGCCTGTTCGTACTGCAGTCTAAACTATTTACTGTGCGGCTCAACTGAATGTGTCTTAATCTTAATTTTATCAATCCTAATTAAAAGGTATTTTATGACCAATCAATTTTAATTT
Source organism: Hemaris fuciformis (assembly GCA_907164795.1). NCBI lineage: Eukaryota > Metazoa > Arthropoda > Insecta > Lepidoptera > Sphingidae > Hemaris > Hemaris fuciformis. Next base: position 8,895,288 of record OU015454.1, read on the forward strand.
TGTGACAATTTTTAACAAATAATATTAATGGGTTATTTTTTGATCAATTCGAATATATAGATCAGTATTATTAATTGAAAATTACCATTTAATGTTTAAAAATTATGTGGAAATCACAAACTACTTAACTTGGACATAAAACTTACAAGTAATATAATCTCTTAATAGTAATATGTAAGCTATTCAAGCAGAAACAGAAATATAGAAAATATAAAATAAATATTTAGAATTTATTTTAAATATTGTATCATAGTCCATGTTCACAATATAACAGATACGTCAGATCCCAATATTGATATTGCAATAAAAGTAGGAGCAAAGCGCTCAGAGTGGCAAATTTAAATTCCATTCGAGTGATATATCCTTCGAAACGCAATTTTAAATATTGCTGTTGAATAGATGTCTTGAGCATCGCTCGATAACCTTTCATAGTATTTGATAGCTCTTGTAGAATTTATATTTTAGTACTTGGCTGTCTAAACCTGATTAAATTTAGAATTCTTTTAAGAAATTCGAAATTTCATTGACCGCTGGGAATTTTGGAGTAACCAATTTATAGATAAGCGGGAAATTATCCTTGTGTCTGATTCTTTTAAACAAAACTCACATTATTTTATTTTGTGAACATTCCAGCTCTAACATTTCTGAGTATATACACTCACGCTTGTATACCTAAAGCGGTAGACAGGTGGATGTGTGCTCCAAAATTTCAATCAAGCATCGTACTTTTTTGCCGCCAGTGTCTCTTCAAATATCTAGCCAACACTGAATTTAGGCCTGATGTTACCCAATGTTCTAAAAATCAGCTCATACGAGCATGGAGATTGCCTTCAATCAACTAATGAGATACATTAAATAGTTTGGAAGGCTTCCAATAACATTATACAGATTGTTCCAGAAATAATATTTGAAGAGGAAGCACGTTTGGTAAAAAAAAATTGTCTGCTTCTAGAGAAAATGGAGCTTAGACACAGGCATTTATAGTAGCTTTAATCATTAGCCCATATACGTCTAACAGCAGGGCACGGGCCTCCTCTATCACTGAGAGCGTTTTAAGCCTTAGTCCGCCACGCTGGCCTAATACAAGTTGGCGGACTTAAAAAAATCCAAAAAAACTTTCAGGTGTGCAGGCCTCACGATGTTTTCCTTCACCGTTAAAGCAATTGTAAATACACAATAAACTTCGAAAAGTCAGAGGTGTGTACCTGGGGTTTGAACCTGCGACCGCCGTGAAACTTGACTGCGCGCCTAAACTTCAAGATCTTCACGTCTCATATACGTGGCGTTCATACACAATGCTAATAAAACTATATTATTTATGCTGGTATAGAACAATGACATTTACATCTGTTGGTAAAACAGTTAAGTCCAATGCATCTAACATTAAACGGTTAGGATTCCACCTACAATACTTGAAATAATTTTGCTACGTTGTTAAAGACACTGAACAATCTTAATATCTTGTTGGATCACATCCTATACTTTGTTAATTTCACTAAACATCCCCCAATAATTCTGTATCATTATCATCATCATCAGCCCATATATGTCCCACTGCTGGGCACGGGCCTCCTCTACCATTGAGAGGGTTTAGGCCTTAGTCCACCACGCTGGCTTATTTTTTTTTTTTTTTTTTTATCACACTTTATTGTACACCACAACACATACAGAAACATGAATTAGTAATAAAATAGGTAAGAAAAAGAGTGGAACAAATGGCGGTCTTATCGCTGAATGCGATTTCTTCCAGACAACCGTAGTGCGGGTTGACGGACTACACACCTAATAAATTTTAAGAACTTTTAGGTGTGCAGTGCAGGTTTCATCACGATGTTTTCCTTCACCGTTAAAGTACGTGATAATTCATTGTGAATACACACATAACTTCGAAAAGTCAGAGGTGTGTGCCTGGGGTTTGAATCCGCGACCGTCGAGATTTTCGATCGCGTGCCTAAACCTCGAGACCATCACGAATTTTGTATCAGTTAAACGTAAATTCTGTTAATGTTATAAGAATTCTTCAAGATTCTTTTTATTTTCACACCAAAATTGGACAAAGTAGTTCAGTTATTTAGTCATAAATATATAGATACACCCAACAGTCATATAAATAGTTCTGGCCCACCATTGAGATTCAAGTCTTGTGTCGTGGACATCCGAAACTACATGAGGCTTTTAAGTCTCACAAACACCCAAAACAAATACTTGTGGATGACACAAACCTTTGTCTCGGTGTGGGAATCGAACCCGCACCCTCACGTTTTGCAATCTAATGTCTAGCCCACTGCACCAAGGACCTGTCATTAAGGTATATTAAACAAAATCTCTTTTGCATTAAGAATATAAGTAAATTTATTATACGACTAAAAGTGACTGCCTCGTGGTCTCGCGGTACAAGTATGTGCCGTGCGATCTAGAGGTCCTGGGTTCGATTCCCGGGTCGGGCAAAGTGTTATTGGGTTTTTCCATTAGGAAATTCTCAGTAACAGCACGGAGTCTCGCCCCCTAGTACGTGGGACTCATACATACTTGGCGAAATGTGGGTGCAGAAATGCACGTCTGCCTACCCCTTCGGGGAATACAGGCGTGAGTTTATGAATGTATATATGTATGTATGTACTAAAAGTGCTTTCTCACCTAAGATTTAAATCACGTCACAGCAAAACTCAGCTACGAGTTTAGTATATCGTAAAAATTAAGCCAAATTAATGTGACTCATAAATATACCGCTGAAAGCGCTGAAATGGCCTGAATATGCATGTCCCTAATGTAGACCGTACATCTGCCAAACGTATGTGCCAGTGATGGCGTATTCAAATGAAATCCATTTAAAATGCCAATGACAAGATTTTTTCTCAAGCCGCTCCATTTTTTATTGCGCTTCGTAAGAGAATCTGTCGAACCGTTAGGTTAGCATAGATTAGGCATCGAAGAAGGACAACTTTTACGTCGTCTTTTAGTACTTACCAACGATAAGTTTAATATTCTCGGATATTTAGTAGGAAACTGACTTGCTACGCTTAAGTGTCCTTAGATTTTCCAAATTGAAATGCGTTCATAGCTAAATAATAATATCACAAATTATAGATAAGAAATATCGTAAATAAATAAATTTCTAAATTTGTTGCCACGAGGGATAAGGCTGACAAATACTTGGTCATATGAAATTTGCGTCCATGTTGTGATTTATTTGATGAAATTCGTCTTCCTCACAACACGCTTCTGGAATAGAATTATTCTGTTAAGACTTAATTATTGAGCAGATCACGAGAAAATGTTCATGTATTCTCCACGAAAATTGCTCAAGGAGTGTATATGTATGTTAGTATTTATCCTTAGTAGGCCATAATTATGCCTACTTTTGCATATATGTAAATTGATGTAGGTAGATCAGACTTTGGTGTCTAAAATTTTTACAGTACAGTAAATATATTTCTTAACATCGCAAGATATATTTTTTTAGTCTCATTTAATAAGCGAGGCCTTTATCGTCAAAGAATATCCTAAGGAAAAATACCACTTTACCTGTCCTCTCAATCGCACAAGTTAAATTACGCCATGGTACCAGTAACAGATCAGTCTAGTTCAGAAAGTCATCATCCAAATAATCCCTTACACGCCTTTTACCAAATTGAATTTTACCACTAAAACCTCCACGAGACTAACCTATCGCAATCTCTGCGTTTGCATACTCTATGGCCGTGACGTCACTTCATGCATTTTAATGAACACAGAACATCGGCCATATGCAAACATCGCCCTGAATGCGTTGCCCCGTATTCCGGACGGGTTTTTATTCGGTATGTTTTTGCGTTGGAGAACTATGTGACGTCACAGACATAAAGGAAGCGATTACGCGCCGTACTCCCCTTTTATTGGATTAGGAGTAAAAATTGCTCCATTCTGTTAGATTTATATGTATGTTTTCAGACTGCATTGGTATCTACTGACGTTGGCGTCACGCCGTGATGGAAAACGGCATGACACAAGCGCATTACATACATACATACATAAACTCACGCCTGTATTCCCCGAAGGGGTAGGCAGATGTGCATTTCTGCACCCACACTCCGTGCTGTTTCCGAGAATTTCCAAATGGAAAAACCCAATAACACTTTGCCCGACCCGGGAATCGAACCCAGGACCTCTAGATCGCACAGCACATAATTGTACCGCGAGACCACGAGGCAGGTAAGCGCATTAATGCAAGAATAAACGCGGGAAAACCTATTTTTATAAAGTCTAAACTTATATTTAATTCCGTTCAGCTGTTCATTGCATAGACTTGTCCGAACTAGTTTGATATCGTTAACAAGCGAACTCTATAATCCAACCGCTGAACTTTCCCAATCGGAAAATAAGTCCGGAATTATAAAACCCAAGGAAAATCAAAGAGTTCACTCGATTCAGGCCGGAACGCGAGATCGAGTATTGAAGAGGATTTTATTTCTCAAAATTATTTTCCTTTGGTGAATTCATACATACATACATACATAAACTCATGTCATGGTATTTATCAGTCTCACGTAATAGGGGGCGAACCTATTGCCATTTTTCGGGCATATTTAAAGACTCCGTGCTGCTACTGAGAATTTCCTAATGGAAAACCCAATAACACTTTGCCCGACCCAGGAATCGAACCCAGGACCTCTAGACCGCACGGCACACACTTGAACCGCGAAACCACGAGGCAATCCTTTGGAGCCTACTGCCTCATTAGTCCGGCGGCTTATGTGTGTGCTATCCTTGCGTGTTCGATTCCCAAGTTGAGTTTATCTTCTAGATAGTAATCAGTAGCGACACGTATCTGACATAATATATACAGAAGGTCCCCTCCTAGATAGAGAAATATTTCAAAGCTTGCGTTTCAACGATTGTTTATTTTTATTCCGCGTTACAATTGGCGCCGCCACACACAATAAAAGCGTATTGACATTTCAAACAACGTGGGTGAAAATCTTTTTCCTACTTCTTCGAGGAGATTCATCATCATCATCATCAGCCCATATACGTCCCACTGCTGGGCACGGACCTCCTCTACAACTGAGAGGTCGAGGTGGAGGAGAGGCCGTGGTCACAAAAATCATTGAAGTACTTAACGTGATTTCCCTCTAGCGATGTTTTCCCAAAAAAAATATACGACACTATAACATTATATAATTTTGTTTGTTTGTTTACAGATGCCCTGCTTGTCTTTGCCACGCGTCTCCCGTCTAATGTTGACACATACGGAGTGAATTTTTCCAACGCCATCACGTAAGTCAAATTGAACTTTACCCCCTTGTGTTAAAGCTTAGTCTCCTGCGTCCTTTTCCACAATATTTTCGGATTATTCTCTTATCCATTTTATAAAAAGTCCAGCGCAATTTGTACTCTGCTTCTTGGTGTTAAAGTTTATTTTTTATTGGCACTCTGTAGAGATTGGATAGTGCTGCTGCATACACAGCTTTCGGTTACTGCGTTTGTTGTTCAATGTTATAAAGAAATGGGAAATAAAATCGAGTCATTAAATTGCTTATAGCAAGAAAATGGCGTTGTTTTTTCCTTGATATGTGTTCTTGAGCAGATGTGTTTTGCAGCTGTGACTTTATCTTTTTTATTATGTTTCCTTATGTATTATGGTTTTTTATGCATAGATTTTTATTTTCTGCCAGGTCTTTTATTCTTCTTATATCGATTCTTGTTTTTTTTAATGGAGCCTATAGGATAAAAGGCTTTTAACTCTATCTGTTGTAAAAAAAATCCTTATAAAAGCAGTTGGGCATATTATACATGTGATTTTAAGCGATTGCACAGCTTCTACCGCGGGCCTTAAGCGTGGAGACCGAATCCAGAAATTCCGTAACGAAAATAACCTAACATTCCCCACTCCGACCAGCACAGCGGTGATACTTTTTAGTTTTGCCATCTATGGATGAATAGCAGAACTTTTAATGACTTTTTTAAATATCACGCTTGTCTCTTTAGTTCAGCAACTCGCTTCTAGGTGGCATTGGTTGTATCGGCGTAAAAATACTGCATAAATAAAATAAATAAATAAATATAATTGCATAAGTTGATAAAAAATGCTATGCAATAACTTTACCGCGGCAGTCTCCGAGTGCCACGTCTTTTTTTTTTAAATAATTTTGAAGATTTGAATTCTGTTTACAAATATAGAATCAAGGAAACAAGAAAGCGCCAAAACATATTATTATACAAAAGGCAATAACACAAAAGAGGCCGAAGGCTCAACTTTCGCAGCAAGATGAATATTATACACGTTCCGAAACAATGGCAGTTTATTTAAATTGACGTTTCAAATTACTTGAAAACTCTACTTCAGCATAAGCCCATATACCTGCCACCGCTGGGCACGGGCCTTCTCTTCAACTGAGAGGGCTTAGGCCTTAGTCCACCACACTGGCATAGTGCGGGTTGGCGGACTACACACCTAAGAAATTCCTAAGAACTTTTAGTAAAGTCTACTTGAATAAAGATTATATTTCTTTGACTTTTATCACTTTATTTTCGTAATTTTTGATAAGACATAAAAAGTGTAGGTATATTGTCGGAAGCAGTGATGGCCTCGAGGTTTAGGCGCGCGGTCGAGAATTTCGACGGTCGCAGGTTCAAACCCCAGGCACACACCTCTGACTTTTCGAAGTTGTGTGTGTATTCACAAAGAATTATCACTTGCTTTAACGGTGAAGGAAAACATCGTGATGAAACCTGCACACCTAAAAGATCGTAGGAATTTCTTACGTGTGTATTCCGCCAACCCGCACTAGGCCAGTTTAGTTTTAGAGGAGGCCCGTGCCCAGCAGTGTGACGTATATGGGCTGATGATGATGATGATGATTGTAACTGAACATCGAAGAACGATAAAGACCAAAGAACAGTAAAAATAATCCCAAACATCGCATCGCAAACATCAGTAAAAACAACACGGATCTCCTTCGTTTTACTTTGCTTATCCATGCCCAGTAAATTTTGAACTCTAACACAATGTAATAAAGTCCAATTTCCCAAGTAGAGCACGTGTAGTTTTAATATTATAATGAGAATGTGATCTGGGAAAAAGGACGGCACTGCATGTGAAAGGTTCCCAGCGAATCTTTCAACATGTATGATACTTGAACGGAGAAAGGATATTATCTTAAGATATGGAAAACCGGGAGTAAGACGCCGTGATCCCATCATAAGGGTTGGGTATTGTGAATTGGCTGGATAGTTTTTTTTTTCTTTTTTACGACTGTCATAAATGTTTTAGGGCTGATACACACTGATTTTATGGTCAAAGTATGTTTTTGCGAAATAAAATTTATTTAAAGTTCACATTAAACTGTTGTTTTGAAAAATAGTAACTTCCTCGTGGTTTCGCGGTACTAGTATGTGCCGTGCGATCTAGAGGTCCTGGGTTCGATTCCCGGGTCGGGCAAAGTGTTATTGGGTTTTTCCATTGGGAAATTCTCAGTAGCAGCCCGGAGTCTGGAAATGTGCCCGAGAAACGGCAATAGGCTCGCCCCCTATTACGTGGGACTGATACATACGTGGCGAAATTTGGGTGCAGTAATGCACCTCTGCCTACCCTTTCGGGGAGTATAGGCGTGAGATTATGTATGTATGTATGTAGTTACTTAATGGATCAAATGTTATTAATGCGAGTGAATTCGCCGACAAAACCTAGTGAAATACAGATGTTTTTTACTCCGAGGAAAATTTATAGAATAAACAGAAATTCTACAGTTGAGAACAAAGATATATTTATCATTGGGACATTTTATAACGTAGAAAGATTGAATAAAAACATTTCTATGTTTATTTTTTTCCTTTTTTTATCTCCAAAATCGCTAAGCTAATCCAACTGTTGCTAAGTAACAGTATCGAAAAGGGATAACAAAGTAGAAAAGTGTTTTAGTTGAAAAAACTTGAAAATACTCTGTGAGTAATGAGAGGACAAACAGTCTACTTTACTGTCATAAAGTCTTAAGCTGGACTTTCCAACTAGCGAGCTCTCAGAAAGACGGACTGGCTGCCAGACGTACAATCCAGTGGACAAGTGTTTTAATTGTTTTTTTTCTTTATATTTGCCCGATAATTGTTAATGGCAGTTGAGAGTATGTCCAGTGTCGACTGACAAGAAATTATCTAACTGTAGAAAGGTCGAAAGATATTTTTCACTTTTTAGTGGTTTTTATTTGTCTTAGGTTAATTAATTTAAATATTTCATCACAAATCCTATTAATAAATTTAATTCCTATCAATAACTAAGAATGTCTTAGGCATTGAGTCGACATATACAAATCCATTTAGTATTATGCGACTGTAGAATGTTACGTTTTTTACCATCATAAAAAACGATCACTACGTCACCTGCAAAAATCTTCAACATCTCACGTAAAAGGTAATACCTATAACTTTCAATAACCTTCTGAAATATTAACGTAATTTCGTCCTTTGATTACTTTGATAAATTAATGAGCCGAGAATTACTACGGCTTAGACGGGATTTTGACGTCACAGGGATCAAATTACTAGTTAATAATTACATTACCTTAGATCCCAAATTACATAAGGCATGTTGAATGAAATCGAATTGGTATGAAACATATACTATGATCCAGTGGCAGTACTTTCATCGAAGTCCAAAAGCGTTACACGATAATTATGTAATGTCTAGTTTATAATTGTTTATCGTGGTGTCAGGATATTTTCATTTATATGTCAAATTGCTTTTGTTAAATAAATATTTAAAGCTTAATGATCATTATTCGGTATTTTGTTGGTCAAACCGGGCATTTGGGCTTCTATAGAAGTACCGTCACTGCTATGAACGCACCCAAACTTCTCTCGCTGTCAAAAATGATGTCTTTACTCGCTAAAATCCGAAAAAGAAAAAATACTCGTATATTGCTTACGTAATCAACATTAAGACTCCCCTCCCCCTTAAGCGCTTACGCAATACTTGAATGACCTCTAAAATTAGATGAACTAATATAGATCTATAGTCTTTCCTACTCATTTATGCTCTTACAGATGGGAAGTATATATTGACCTTCTGACCCAGAAAGCCTAAATCACCCCAAATCTTCCGTAAATGCATATCAGGCATTTGTATGTTCAAATAGTCTTCATAATCACACCATCTATCGAATAAAAACCGACCATTTAGAAAAGCTCCTTTCAAAAAATAAAAGTATGCGCTTTTCCACCCGGCTGTTCTGTAAGCCGATTGGAAAAAGTTGCAAACTCAACTCTGCCGGTTAATAGGATTTAGCTAGCTCGAAGATTGTGACTCCTTATTTATTTACAGGCGATCATTGCGGTTACGGGTATAAAATGTGTTTTTCAAATATTTATGTTTTGCGGTAAACTTTCTATATTTACAGATATGTTTTTGAGTTACATTTTATCTTTAAAACGGAACAAGCACCGGTTAATGGCATGGTTTGTTATCAGTTACGTTTGAGTTTGTTGTTGAAATTTCTGTACATACATACATACATAAGCTCACGCCTGTATTCCCCGAAGGGGTAGGCAGAGGTGCATTTCTGCACCCACATTTCGCCAGGTATGTATCAGTCCCACGTAATAGGGGGCGAGCCTATTGCCGTTTTTCGGGCACATATCCAGACTCCGTGCTGTTACTGAGAATTTCCTAATGGAAAAACCCAATAACACTTTGCCCGACCCGGGAATCGAACCCAGGACCTCTAGATCCCACGGCACATACTTGTACCGCGAGACCACGAGGCAGTCAGTAGTACAGAAATTTCTGTGTACTCTTAATTTAAGATTATGTTCCACATTTGTTGTGTGTGTTTTGTATAGTTGTGCCTTAGCTTTTTGGCAAGTATTTTTATGTACATGCTGTAATTACCGTAAGCGGAATTATATCTTCTACATATCATCATCATCATCAGCCCATATACGTCCCACTGCTGGCCACGGGCCTCCTCTACAACTTAGAGGATTTAGGCCTTAGTCCACCGAGCTGGCCTAGTGCTAATGTAATATCGTGTGATAAGTGCTAACTCAAAGCCATTATAACTTTATTGATAGCCTATTTAATGAATAAATAAGAACTACAGCACGATGGTCTGACGACTTGAGAAAGGTGGCGGGTAGCGGATGGATAAGGGCTGCTCAAGACCGGGATGGTTGGCGCCTACTTGGGGAGGCCTTCGTTCAGCAGTGGACGGCGATAGGCTGAGAATAAGATATGGTTTATAGTATGATTTAGATAATTTATCTCTAAAATATTATATATATTTTATTCACGTTGCAACTGAGTATGTCTAGCTTCGGTTAATATTGTAAAATAAATTAAATTATAGACAATAATGAATAAATTCTTTTGTTTTCAGATCAAGCATCCATCTAAGAGGAAATGGTGAGTCTATACTTTATATGATTCTATTATGAAAATTTGATTTATTCAATTTTTTTTTTTTTTTTTTTTTGTATATCTGCAACTTGGCGATCTGTGATGACACAATAAGCCAATCAGTTGTTATTAAATTGCGATTATGTCAATACGAGCACAAAGAACTACTCAACGTTCTTTAATCAAATCTAGCAACCAGCGTAGGGACATCATGTCGCTTTAATCTCTTGTGTGAGACACTTCCTGAACCCTGTAATTTGGAGGCCAGTTCATTGATGTGGGTGGATATTCGAGCTTGATACTTTTCACTATGTTTAGCAATCTCCTGTTTGACTGTATTGATGTTATTTATTCAATAAACACTTTTTTGTTAATCTTTAAAATTGTTACTTACATTATTTATGATACTTGAAATAGCGGAATTTATGTTTTAACAAAACAAATATGTTTATCTACTTTTAAGACAGAAAACTCTCGTAATTTTAGACACAACACTCAAAACTTAATGGCATATCAAAAATATGTGTGTCTGTTGGTTATATCTATTTATATTTTACATAGAAAACGCTGTTACTTTTAGCGGGCTATTTTACGTTACGTTTGAACATATTGGTACTGCCACCTGATCTTATACTTTTTGACGGTCGCATATTTTTTTTTTTTATTTTTTTTTATTTTTTTTATTTATTTATTTAATACAAATTACACACGTACAGGACATACAAGTAGTAAAAAGTATACAATGATAACGTATGCAATCAATTATTGAACCACAAGTTACAGTCTAAAATGGTCCCCTCACTAGGCAAGCCTGTATCGAGGGGTCCCATTGTATCGATATAATAGTATCAGTCTATCGTATTCGCTCACGAGTAAACTTAAAACGATTAACCAATTAGATACCACTTATTCTCTAATACAAAACAAACTAAAATCTATTTGTAAATACCACAAAAACAATAACAAATCTATTTTTAAATCTATTTTTAAAAACTTACAAGACAACAATAACAAGACAACACATTTCCATACAACTAAATAAAATTATAAATATAACAGCAACAAGATAGACTAATAAACTAATGTTACAAAAACCTATGATATAGTACTTAGTTACAAGACTTAAGCTTAAAATAATAAAATTAAATTTAATCAGTCAAACAAAATACAGTTTCAGTGCACATTCAATCGAAGATTTAATATTCAATTTATGTTGTGAAAATATGTTCTGAAATATGGTTTTAAAACTAAACAACACTCCCAATTATTCGGACTTTATGTCAAACTTGCCAATAAACTGTGAAGATTAAATATGCCTAGTCATATCGCGGCTCCAGTATGTGCCCTGCGATCTCGAGGTCTCAGGTTCGATGTGTTATCAGGAATTTCCATTAGGAAATTCTCAGTAGCAGCATAGATTCTAGAAATATGCCCGAAAAATGGATATATGCTCGCCCCCTATTACGTGGAATTGATACCTAGCGAAATGTGTGAAGTGCACCTTTGGCTACCCCTTCAGAGAAAGAGGTGTGAGATTATGTATGTATGTAAATATTTGAACACCTCATTGCGATTGGTTGAAGTCGGAAACTGTAAACAAATCTGCTTAATAAACATCTCATTTAAGGTTTGTAATTAGAGCGTTTCAATCAGAGGACTTGATTGGCGAATCGATATCCAAGTTAGTTACAAATAGCCGCGGAAATTATGAGATGTAACTGAAGGAACCAATTAGTGTTATTCGGAACTTTTAATGGGTTTCAGGGTATATAACTGTCAAGTCAGATTCTATAGCGTAAAGGGTATTTTGAAACCAGAGACCTTGGGTTCAATCATTGATGAATATTTTATTAGGTAGTTATTTTATTATATACAGGATGTAAAAAGACCGCGATCTAAAACTAAGACAGGCAATAGTTACGATCAATACAAACACATTGACGTTTTATTTATATTTTTTTATTTATATAAAACTTTATTGTACACACAACACTAAAACTAAGGAGTACAGAGGACTAGAAAAGTACAATGGGCGGCCTTATCGCACAAGGCGATCTCTTACAGGCAACCTGGGATGGAGATGCAGGAAGAGAAATTAAAGGTAGTCGAAGTGTACTGGTTAAATTAAAAGACATCAACGAAGCTAAAATATAGCGTGAAAAAAAAAAATTGCGCTGTAATACCACTTACATCATCATCATCAGCCCAAATACGTCCCACTGCTGGGCACGGGCCTCCTCTACAACTGAGAGGGTTTACATACTGAAGTTAACCACTTACATATTGAAGACATAAGTTTATTCAGTTCTTGTAAGCGAGAATAAACCTATTTTGTTTCTATGTGTTACTAGAAAGTATTTTATAGTTTCTGATACTCATTACACACGACTTGTTACACGTGAGTTCAGAGCGATAGGATTGGTGTGCTTTATATGTTGTTGGTAATGTTATTTTTTTCTACTACCCTTATTGACAGACAGATGACGCCAGTAACATTAGTCTTTTACCAGTTCAATTTTCGAATCAGCCACACCATGATTCAATAACCTATGAAATATCCAAATACATGTTTCGAGCAAGAAGGTTTTCTACACCAAAAACTCTCCCGTAGATTTATCCGATAACTCATTGTACTGTAGAAATGTGACCGCATTGCGACTGTTCCGTTAATAATAATTAATTTAAAGCCTTATGACATGTCTCTTAAATACCATTGATGTATTTGCTTTTTGCCTTCTACTCTAAAATATATGGAAATTAATTAGTTCAAAATAATTATGAAATTTACCGGATATTTGTGGAATCGTCAAATGTAATTAAATGGCGCTTATTGTTTCTATGCAGCTGTTAATATTCGCTGTTAATTATTAAATTGCAAATACACGCACATATCGTATTGCCTCGATGTACGTCAGCATAATTCTTAAGCTGGGTTAAGTGTTATTGAGTTTTCTATAGTCACCCAACAGTCACATACATAGTTCTGACCCCACACTAGGATACAAGTCCTGTGTCGTGGGTATCGGAAACTACGAGAGACCTTTCGGTCTCACAAACACCCAGACCCGAAACAAATATTTGTGGATCACACGAACATTTGTCCCGGTGCGGGGATCGAACCCGCGGCCTCTCGTTTCGCAAGCTGGTGTCTAGCCAACTACGCCACGGGGCTGTCTACTCGGAAATACTCAGTAGAATCACGGTGTCTTGAAATATACTCGGAAAAGCGCAGTAACTAGAATAACTAGACTGTGTTTCTACACCCACGTTTCGCCAGCTGTTTCGAGGCAATATAATTGGCAGTGAGCATCGAGAACCGAGCTAATTTCCTTTCTCCTACTGAGAATTTCCGAATGGAAAACGTAATAACACACTCTGGATTTCAAAACTAAGAATTTAACCCATTTCGCCCCAAGCATCGAAAACGTTGGAATTTTTTGATGAAATTTATAAATTAAGTTCTTAGTACATTAAGAAACAATTTAATGAGTTTTTATTTTTTAAATACATTAATTGAAAAAAAAACATTAAAATCACTTTAACATTTTTTTATAACATAATTCGAAAAATATTGTGAAATTACGAATTTCACCAGAAACAATAAAAAAAGAGCCCTAACAGCTTAAAAAAGAGTTTAATATAGTGTCCTAAAAATAGGACAGTGGGAAGGAATGGGTTAAAGGAAAGCTTTGCAAAGGAAAACCTCAAGGTAATTTATACGACGGGGCTAACCAAACATGTCATTTCTAAACTAAATGTATAAAATTTAAAATCTCGTTTGCAGCCAGACTTCTATCGCGATCCAGCCGGGTGAATTTGCATTTTCACGTCTCAAGCTCGGTACGAACTGCATAAATCTGGTTTTATCCGGCTCGAGCCGGCTTTCGGCGGAGAATAACTTTTTAATGATGACTGTTGATTCTTGATAATTTAAATTTCAACCCAGATCGTGTCGGAGTTTGATTATTGGTTCTCGAAGAATTGCACAGAATAGGGACATAGTTACGCTGTTTGGTAATGTAATAAATTCTATAGCAGTTTGTTAATTTAGGTCATAAAGTAAAGTATACTTTTTTCTTTTTTATTACACAACGGAAAACAACGGTAATATACTCGTACATAATGTTACAAGTAACTTAGTTAAAATACATTCCATACAATATACCACCGACTACATTTTCCACTGATTCATCATCGTCTATCGTTAAGCACTACAAGTCGCCCGATACCAATGGGTAAAACCTCAGAACAGACCGGCAGAGTCGATGTTAGACCAATTAAAAAGTCTACGAAAACACAGAAAAGAGACGCACGCCCACTTCCAACAACCGCTCATTATAAACTAACGTAATGTAGACATACATACACATACATACATAAACTCACGCCTGTATTCCCTTAAGGGGTAGGCAGAGGTGCATTTCTGCACCCACATTTCGCCAAGTATGTATCAGTCCCACGTAATAGGTGGCGAGCCTATTGCCGTTTTTCGGGCACATTTCCAGACTCCGTGCTGTTACCGAGAATTTCCTAATGGAAAAACCCAATAACACTTTGCCCGACCCGGGAATCGAACCCAGGACCTCTAGATCGCACGGCACATAGTTGTACCGCGAGACCACGAGGCAGACTTGTTGAATAAATTTCGATATATCGATAAAAAAAATCGATGTTTCGATATTTTTGAGCGATATATCGATATAAAAGTCCAAGTTTCGAAAAGGTACAAAATTATGATTAAATTCCTAAGAAGGAAACTTTTTTTATAATAACATTTTTCTTTCTAACAATTAACATTATCCTTTTTTTCTGGTCGCCAACTCTGTCAACGCGCGCGTATTCTTGAGTGCGTACTCAAATCATACCGACATATCGATACATTTTAATAACAATATCAATATCGATATTGATATTTTCAAAAAATATCGATACTGTATTGCATTTCCGACATGCCTGACGCAATAAATTTATTGTTAAAAGGGTCAAAGTCAAAGTCAAAGTCTGGAATAGACCTATTGTTTCATATAGCGAGTGAGATTGCAGGAGGTCCAATTAGCTGGTGACAGTGTTTTAAGTGGTTTGATATTCGCTTGGATAGCAAGAGTTACGTAAGATTTTACACGCTATAGTAACCCACAAGAGTGTCGCATTTCAAGATGAACTAGCTTTAAACGTGCTACTGTACAGCGCTATCGGAAGCAAACAGGAGGTATAAAAAATGTATTGGATATTGTTGTCGCTTTAACTAGTTTGAAGAAACATAAAAATTAATAAATTGAAAAAGGGTAGATAAATATAATTAATAAAATGTTTGTCGGTAGTTTGAGATGGTATTGCCACGATTGGAATGTTATGCTGGTGTGGTTCAGTGCTAGCAGGAGCGGATTGCCGTATCACGTCTTCGGTTGAGTAGACCTAGATTATGTACCATAGTGTTATTGTATAATATATAATAATAATAATAATGTAATTGTAATAATATAAAGAGATTGAGATAACAATATTAAACAAGGCTAGGAGCAGGCAGCTAAAGTATAATTGATGGTTGTCGACTTCCTCAGAAATTGAACGAAATTGATTTCATGACATATTACTTCGTTTGTAATGATTCTTTTTTGCAACAAAACAAAATCAAAAAGAGTATGTTACGCTTTTCACATCAGTACTCCATTACTTACTGCATTATTATTATTTTCGAATACTTCGAAAATCTTCAAATATTTCGAAATTTTTCGAACTATTCGGAATTTTTCGAATTATTCGGGAACTTTCGAACACTCTTATTCGCACACCCCTATTAAATATAGCTAAAACTACTGACAGAATTCAGGTGAAATTCGGCACCCAAATAGTTATCATAGTCAGTGTATAGTCGCGTGGCATAAATTAGAGTGCTCGATTAAGATGTACCAAGTTGGATTTACAAGTAAGGCAAACTGTTATTACAATTTCTTTTAGGAAATTCTGAGTAGCAGCGCGGAGTCTGAAAATATGCCAAACTAATAATAATAGGCTCACCGCCGAATATACATAATATGCTTTTGATATACCTACCTTAGAAGTTCAGAGAAGAGTTCAGAAACTCACCTCTCCTTCTCCTTTGGGAATACACACGTGAAAATACATGTAGTATGTATGTTGGCACAAAAGCAATATTTTCCAAACTCCACCCAATTTGTTGCCATTAGTAAACACTCAAGAGAAACGCCGGCAAACTCCGAAATTTATGTAGAACTGCACAAATCCGCTTTTATCCGGTACACGGCGGATTTGGGGAGCGGGGCGCCAATCAGCGTCGGCTAAGCCTTCGTTAGTTGCTCTAATCTTATTTAATTATGCCTTTAAACATACATTTTGCACGGCAATTTAATTTTTTATAACTATAAACGATGTTTTACACGAAAATGTGGCCAGTTTGAATTAAATGGAATTTGACAAAAAAGTTTCTATCAGCTTTAAAATAATGCAAATGACATAGTTATTAACGAATGTATATTACTAATAAATTATTATAAAGCACTAAATTAGTAAGCCTGCTTAAGTAATTGAGTTCAATGTTTAGATTTTTAAGATGTGTTATCTACAACTCTTGCTTATGATATGCTATATATATGCTAGTCAACGTCGCTTTTTTTTAATCATCCAATCGAATCGAATAACCGATTTAATGTCTTTGCATACAGTAATAACTTGACATTATAAAGAGGATATTTTTTGTATGAAAGTTATTTAGTAGGTACCTTAAAGAAATAAAAAAAATACCATAACTAATCTGAACTCAATCCATAAAGTTCACACAGACGAAATAACTTGCAGAATCTAGTATTTCTTCGTGTATTTCGTCATCCGCCCAAATACGTCCCACTGCTGGGCACGGGCCTTAGTCCACCACGCTGGCCTAGTGCGGGTTGGCGGACTACACACGTAAGAAATTCCTAAGAAATTTTAGGTGTGCAGGTTTTATCACGATGTTTTCCTTCACCGTTAAAGCAAGTGATAATTCATTGTGAATACACACATAACTTCGAAAAGTCAGAGGTGTGTGCCTGGGGTTTGAACCTGCGACCGCCGAAATTCTCGACCGCGCGCTTAAACCTCGAGGCCATCACTGCTTAAATACAAATACGAATAATCCGAGATTAAAATACTAAAAGTTTCATCAAAATGAAACGAGATTGCAGATGTAGGGAACTTTTAATTGTTCTAGATCAAGAATCAACTCCCCAGCAGCCATTTATCAACGCAAATTAATTCCCGGGCGACGTAACCGACACGACAGCGATTCGTGGAGCGTTAAAGCGAGAATTCAAGTGTCAGCTGTACGCAGCCGTGGCAGGAATGACCGACGTAAACTGAATTAGACGGGACAAGCGCGCACAGTTTATAGTTACTGCGTCCCAGCAAGGGGGCTTTACAGGCCACATGTTGTATGGGTTAGATTACGTGGTAATGTATTGGGTTAAATCTTAGTGTTCTTTTTTTAAATACAGGTACTGATGAGTAAGACAGGTAATATTTCCAGTGACTACGAGAACAATGAGGCAAAAAATGCGAAAGAGAAGAAAATATTACGGCAATATGTTGATTATTATTTATAAAAATGAAACACTAATTAGTGTAATTATCATCAGCTGGGCACGGGCCTCTTCTACCATTGAGAGGGTTTTGGCTTTAGTCCATTACGCTGGCTTAGTGCAGGTTGGCAGACTACACACTTATGAAATTTCTTAGAACTTTTAGGTGTGCAGGATTCATCACGATGTTTTCCTTCACCGTCAATGTAAGTGATGTTTCCGTATATCTAATAATCCCCACAACCCCCATTAGTCGTCTCTTCCGATAGGCAGGGAGGTACCGTGGCGGAATTCTTACACACCAAACGACAGGGCGGAATTACGACTCCCCTGCGAATAAACTCAAATTAAAACACACTTTAAAATAATATAATATTTACTGTCTTGTCCACATATTGTTAACGCACATTACGCAACAAAATCCTCAAGAGAAGACCTACTGCGTGTCGTCAAAAAAATTACCCAATAAATTTCGGGTTAATATTTTGATAATAAATGGTTTATTCGTACTACTCAATATTACGAATCTACCCTTATTTTCACTTCTATTTAATATGAAACGGACCATAGCTACATTTATTAGCGTTATAAACCTGCCAATTTCGGACGACCCGTGAACAAAGCTTTTTGTTGGTACCGAAAGGTCAATACACATTGGCCGTTTAAAGTATTCTTGGATGGTATTAAGTGGCAATAAATGGACGCTACAGTACGTGAAACCTCTTGATTTCTGACGATTGGCGTATTAAGGTCAAATTAGATGGATTTTTATATGTTTAGGCCATTTCGGCTTTGGAACGATATCTTAAAACAAAATGGGTTTATTTAGTATACTTTTTACTATGTATTGATTATATTGTATTCTTTATGTCGCTGAATGGATCATTGTTGGCTCTTTTAATTAAAATAAAATAAAATAAAATTTTTCTTTGGCACAAATAAAATCTTTTTTCTTTCTTGTTTCTTACTAACTGTTGACAAGGATAAGCCTTTAGTTCATCACTATGAAAAAAGACCAACTATTTAAATACTTAGCTATGACATTAACATTTTACCTTAGTAGGATAATAGAATTTGCCAATAGACGCCCCATCTCGAACTATTCATTCAAATTCAAAATGGCACAAGATTCAATCCTTCAACGCTATTAGAGACGATGATCCAGGATTTACCACATTTTGTAACTAATATTATAATTCAAAAAAAGTCTGACAATAGCTTCGCCCCCTATTGGGACAAAAATACAATTGGCGTAATGTGGGCGCAGAAATGCACCTCTGCCTATATTTTACTCCTAAATAACATCACATTTTTTTAGACAGCCCCGTGGCGCAGATGTCTAGACACCAGCTTGCGAAACGAGAGGCCGCGGGTTCGATCCCCGCACCGAGACAAATGTTTGTGTGATCCACAAATATTTGTTTCGGGTCTGGGTGTTTGTGAGACCGAAAAGTCTCTCGTAGTCTCTGATACCCATGACACAGGTCTTGTATCCTAGTGTGGGGTCAGAACTATGTATGTGACTGTTGGGTGTATTTATTTATTTATTTACAAAGAGATAGGGGGAGTCTTGGGTATAATTCCACCTCCTCGCATCGTTTTCATCATTGCTGAGGGTCTCCTGTTTATGGACTCAATATGGGTAGTCTTCGTTCTGACTATGCTACGCCACGTATTCCTGTCTGTGGCATCGTGGAGCGCAACATGAAGTTTCATGTAAAGGGTCGAGCAGATTTGTTCCGATCATCTGATGGGACATCGGCCTTTCGGATGTTTGCCCTCGATTTTGCCAGTAACCATCAGTTGTTCCAATGGTTATTGGGTATAATCAGAGGCGGTACTTCCATAGAAGCCCAAAAGCCCAGCTTGCCTTATAAAATTCCGAATAATAATATTTAAACTTTAAAACTTTATTTATCGAAAGCAATTAGACGTAGAAATGAGAATATCCTGACCCCACAATAAACAATTATAAACTAGACATTACAAATTAACGTGTAACGCTTTTGGACTACTATGGAAGTACCGCCACTGGGTATAATTATAGGTTACATACATACATACATAAACTCACGCCTGTATTCCCCGAAGGGGTAGGCAGAGGCGCATTTCTGCACCCACATTTCGCCAAGTATGTATCAGTCCCACGTAATAGGGGGCGAGCCTATTGCCGTTTTTCGGGCACATTTCCAGACTCCGTGCTGTTACCGAGAATTTCCTAATGGAAAACCCAATAACACTTTGCCCGACCCGGGTATCGAACCCCACATACTTGTACCGCGAGACCATGAGGCAGTCAAATTATAGGTTACTTTTTAGGCGAAATTGTACTAAGCTACTGTTTAGTAAATACCATTCATTAGCGTACACAATTATTTGTATCGGGTTTTGGTTTATGAAATCTAAAAGCTTCTTAGTTTCTGAGATCACAACAGTCTATCTTATCTGTAGGGTTAGAACTACGTATGTGACTGCTAGGTATATTTATATAACAAACCACAACACAACAATGCTGACTAAACCAAGCGTATTTCAGCGTGAATTTACCAGCTGGCTGTAACAATAAATTCGGTACTTAGCGGCCTGCAGTGCACAGGATACAGACGGTAATCCTTCAGTTAAAGCTAATGGCCGCAGACGGAATGCTATTAAATATGTAGATATAGCAATCAGCATAAACACTACAAATCTTACTAATGTTGTATGTTGATCAATCATCCAGAAAATTAAGGGATTTGGATAAAGTATAGCTCACATTTAGGTCTTCATTATTTATAAAATTAATACATACATACACATTCGCCTCTAAGTGGTAAACAGAGGTGTATTTCTGCACCCACATTTCGCCAATTGTGTCGTTATGTTCCACATAAGAGGGGCGAGTCTATTGTCCTTTATGGGCACATTTGCTAGACTCCGTGCTGCCACAGAGAATTCCGTAATGGAAAAACTCAATAACACTTTATCCCACTTGTGCTCAAAGATAAGGAGGCAGTATAAATTTTATCTCTTAATCAAAGTGATGAGAGTCGCTTGCAGCTTCATCTAAGACATCACCGACGCCTTTAGCTCATAAAGAAATACGATACGAGAAGTATATACATTACCTACATAGGGACTGACATACCATTGTTGGTTATAAGTCCCTAAATAAACTCTCCTAGCACAATTATGGAAATAATTGTCATTGTCAGCCCCGTGGCGCAGTTGACTAGACACCAGCTTGCGAAACGAGAGGCCGCGGGTTCGATCCCCGCACCGAGACAAATGTTTGTGTGATCCACAAATATTTGTTTCGGGTCTGGGTGTATGTGAGACCGAAAATGTCTCTCGTAGTTTCTGATACCCACGACACATGACTTGTATCTTAGTGTGGGATCAGAACTATGTATGTGACTGTTGGGTGTATTTATTTATTTAATTAAAAGGAGGCCCTAACACTGTAATAATTGTTGTAAAAAACTTCGTAATGAATAAAGATTATTATATAGGAGAAGGTGGTAATGTGACCCCCGCAGGTATATTGACCCCCTTGAATAATAGTTAGTTCGCATAACGCCGTCTTATATTATTTTGGTGCAACGGGACCATTTCCGTATACTATTGATTTATTGCCCTACAAATCTGCTTGGGGCGGTTATGTTCGTTCGTCATTTGAACAAGTCGAAACTCGTACCCGACAAACTTATTTTTCGACTGTGAGTTTTATTCCATTATATTATAAAAAAATTATAGTTTTTGCTGTTGTTTTGAATATTGTGTTCGTGACACTGTCTTCTACGGGATATATAAGGTAAATATACATTTTTTACATTTTTTCAATTGTTTTAGGTTGTTTATCAAAATATTTTCAATAATTTTAATTTGGCCCCCTGACACTGGTTGTATCATGGCCCCGGGGGCACATAACAAGTATGACTTGCCTATCATTCACATATTTTTATTTTTCAGTTTCAGATGCCTAGACAAACTGTTTTGCCTCTATCTTCGATGAAGAAACCAGAGACGTGCATGCAAGAGTGCATCAGGTATATTTGAGCCGCCTACGATGATTTTTCCAAGCAAAAACGTTACGGATATTTTGTTAAAAAGTGGACCTCCTGGAACGATTGGCAAAGTTCATCCATCTGGTTGGATTCGATCCAATTCGTTCACTGAATGGTTCAGGCATTTTATTGATAAATTTTCAGGCATTTTATTGATAAAATTACCCCGGGACCACATTACCAGCAGTTGATCTCGAGACGCCAAATTTGATTACTTAAGAATAAATGATAATTTTGATTTTATTTAGCGAGTTTCTTTTGTTTCATAGTAAGATATGTACACACAAATAAATACGAAACCCAATAAAACATTTTCCATATTTTTAATTCCATTACTTTAGAAATAAACCTTAAAAAACAAAGTGGGGGGCCACATTACCACCTTCTCCTATATTATTATTAGTTAATAGTTAATACCTATGCGTAATAGAATTGTCAGTAAAAGTAAAGTGAAAAAAAAAACTTATAATTAAAAAAAATGTATGTAGATTTCAAAATCCACTTCCAATCCATAGAAATGTGGGGGACAAAGTATGACGACCATAAAGTAACCAGTAGCGGTACTAGCATAGAAGCCGAAGAAGAAGAAGCGTTACACGTTGATTGTGTAATGTCTAGTTTATAATTGTTTATTGTTGGGTCAGGATATTCTCGTTTATATGTCAAATTGCTTATTTTAAAGATTTAAAGATCATAGATATTCGCAATTTTGTAAGACAATCTGGGCTTAGGCTTCTATGGAAGTACCGCCACTGGAAGTAACCTCACACATTTAAATGGGAGGGAAGTGTCTTAGACTCGCTGCCATCATCATCAGCCCATATACGTCCCACTGCTGGGCACGGGCCTCCTCTACCATTGAGAGGGTTTGTGAGCAATCCGCAATGTGAGTTTTATGTCATACGTAATAGGATTTCTGATTTCAATTCGCAATGTGGAATTAACGTCATACATAATAGAGACTAGCATATTTCCGTTTTTGGGCACATTTCCAGACTCGCGTTGTAGTCCACGAAAGATTAAAGACTACAGTCTAGCTACGAAGTAAAATTTAAAATCAGCGCTACAATACCGTGCATGCGGAATTGCAGCATGTAGCTGAATGACGTGATCATTCTTTAACCCGACTAGAAATTTTTTCGTCTTCCTTAGAAGGACCGGACCGGGCATGCCCGATCTGGACCAGATAAGGTATGTAACGCAGAAGATTGGTCTGGACCTGATCAGGAAAACCTTATCGGGTCCAGATTAGGAATTCCTGATCGGGTCCGGATTAGGAATTCCTGATCGGGTCCAGATTAGGAATTCCTGATCGGGTCCAGATTAGGAATTCCTGATCGGGTCCAGATTAGGAATTCCTGATCGGGTCCAGATTAGGAATTCCTGATCGGGTCCAGATTAGGAATTCCTGATCTGGTCCAGACTAGGAATTCCTGATCGGGTCCAGACCAATCTTCTGCGTTACATACCTTATCTGGTCCAGATCGGGCATGCCCGGTCCGGTCCTTCTAAGGAACACGAAAATATTTCTAGTCGGGTTGTATTCCATTTTTTCATTATTCAAATCAATCATCTGCGTTATAAAATCTTGCCTGATCCAAATCGAGTATGCCCGGTCCGGTCCTTTAAAAAAAACATGAATGTATAGTCTTGAAAAATATGTTTAATTAAAAAAAAATTATTTATGAATTGATATTATAAATATTTTACTTAACATATTATTATATGTATTTATTTACATTTAATTTTTCCAATTTTTTTTTTGTTTTTAATTTAAATATCATTTTTATTTTTGTTTTGTTTACACAGTATTTTTTTTTAAAGTAAATAAAATAAAAGCTATTATTTGCTTGTGATTTATCTTCATTAGATGGTTGTTTTTTGATCCTGGCTACCCATCCCAATCTTTAGCATTATTCAATACTGAAGGCAATGCTTGATGCAATTTATTGCAATAATTTCTTGGTTATTTTGGTATTTATGTCTTCTTGCATCTAAAATACAAAATTTGAATTAATTATGTATTTAATTAAATAAGTAATAATAAAAAAAATGGTGCAGAAATGCATCTCTGCCTACCCCTTCCGGGAATACAGGCGTGAGGTTATGTATGTATGTATGCATGTATGCTATGTATGTATGTATGTATTAATGAACTGCTTTAATTTGAGAAATTCAGTCTTTAATATGTATCAATATTTCTTCTTTATAATTATTCTTGTGATGACTGCCTTCCGAACAGGGTGATACACAAAATTTTGAAATGACTGAATCTAAGTGATGTATTTAATATTTTATAGATTAAATAAATATTATTTCATTGCATATTATGTAGTATTTTTCCCATAAAGAGAAAAGTATAAATTTCAACATTGTCAGATAGAGCAACTACATATTATATTAGATCTTTCATATATGTATTTTAATTTTATTTATTTTTTATCTTTCTTGCTTTATAGCATTAATGTATTTTAATTATCTTAATTAATGTATCTTATATCTTCATAATTGTTGTTAATGTACATCTTTATGTGCTATTTCTATACCCATATTTATGTCCCTCTAATTTGAGTTGATTTTTATTTTAAGTTATAGTTATTAGTAAAAAAATTATTATTAATTATTCAACAATATTTACATTTTAAATAATAAATATTACCTGCAATTTCAACTCTACCGCTGTTTGGCTAAATATATTATATATTTTTAATCAATCCTTTGATAACGCTTTTAATTTGGAAGTTATTTCAACAGCAGCTGCTTTTGCTTTAGACTGCTCATTATCAGTAGAGAAAGCATAGGGTTCTTTGTCCAATCTTATTATTTTTTCCTCTGCCTCTTCCATTGTTTCTGATAACATTAATTGTAATTATGCATTACTTTCTTATTATTCTGACAATAAGATATCAATTCTCACAAATCTATAATTCAAATAACAATAAATTACCTGCTGTGCCACATATTTGAACATGAAACATTGGCCATGTCGGATCAGGCTCATCACAATGTTTCACCATTGTTTGTAATAATTTACAATACTTAGCACTTTTTAACAATGATTCAGGCATATATTTACCACCACCATATTCTTTGTAATGATCTAACCAAGAACTTGGTAGTATATCAATTTCTTTATTGGATGAATCATTTACAAATAAAACTAATGCATAAGTATAAGTCATCTGAAAAAAAAACGGATTATTGAAATATAAAATTATTTTAAAAATAGCAAAGAATTGTAATGTATTTTTTCAATGATTTTTTACTAACCTTGAATGTTTTACGTAATTAAACTTAAAAACGAAGCTTTAGGCGGCCCCTAGACGATCAATTATATTGCGCAATATTTCGAATTGTGCAATATAATTGATTGATTAGGCTAAATATTGAAGATTGCGCAATGATGGAACAAAAGTTTGAGCGACTTTAATTTTTATTGTACCATATTTTTCCATTGCATCATGTAGGGCCAGTATTGCGCAATATTTTTTATTTTAGCCTCTGCTTCATCCTGACGTGGAGAACACACGCGAGCGCAGAAATGGCGGGAAAAGAGAATCTAAAAGTTAAGGAGAGAGAATTATCATCTCTATGGAATGTCAAGAGCACAGAATATCATGAACGCCTTAAAAAAATATACTGCAGAGATGTTTTCACGGGCAAGCAAAGATGATGTGAAGAAAAGATTCAACTCTTTGAGTGTATTTCTGCCTTTTCTTGTACCACTCTTTACACCAGCGACGTGTTTGTTTACGTTTACGTTTAGCCATTAGCAATAACACCTCAGCTGCAGCTGCATCTTGTTGGAATATGATGCTCCAACTGAACACGAAAACATTGAGCAGTTCGTATTTTTGTGCAATATAATTGATCGTTTGGATGCAAAACACCTTTTAATCTTATTGTACAATAAAATGTATTGTACAATGTTATTGTAGGTCTAGGGGCCGCCTTACACACAACACATAAATTTGTATTTAGTTAGTTTAGTCCACAAGTTCGTATTTTTTACACATACACACTGAGTAAATGTCTAGATATAGGTTTATAGTACTTGATACACTTTTTTTTGTTTAACATACAATATATTAATTATTCTTTAACTATGTAGGTACTGTTAAGGTGATTAGGTTTTTGTATTGAACTTATTTAATCTTCACCTACATTATTTACATTAATATACCAATCGACATACAATTTTAAGTAATATAAAAAGTATAATTAGTGATACATTCAATAATGCTTTTTTATGACACAAAAGTCTTTAAATGATAAACACTTCAACTACACTGTAAACAAGTTCCGACAGGGTTACCAACTCCCAAAAATATTTATCCCTAAATGTAAAGTCAAAAACCCCTAAAATCGCCACAATTATTTGAAAACCCCCTAAAAAAAAAAGATATATCACACATTCTTGTTAGGCATTCCAATTCTAATTTTATTAGCTATTAGCATTACGAATTAGAAAAAATTGGATGTGAGCGTGGCGCGTAAAGCCGAGGTCGTAGGTTCGAATCTCACTTGTATCATAATTTTTCGACTGTTTGCATTTTTTCTAATAATTATCTAAATAACATTTTGTAAAACAAAAAAAAAAAACAAAATTATATTCTGCAATATTGTTTAATAGTCTTTATTTATAAATTATTTCATACGTCAAATATTATTTTCATTTTATTCTGGCACAAACTATTGAAAATCATACATGTTGACATTAAAGAAACTTAGCATTTAGGGGATGGATTAATCCCCAAAAATACCCCTAAAAATATAAAGCCCCTAAAAAATTCCAGTCCACATTTTTTCCCCCCAAATTTAGGGGGAAAACCCCCAAGTTGGGAACACTGAGTTCCGACATGTTGCTTCATGACGTCACGCGCTATCACTAATATATTATACACCCCATGTTGTGTTTATATTAATATTTTTGTAATTTTTTATTTATTGAATACAATTCAATGTAATTTTATATATAATGCACAACACACTTAGATATCAGGATATTTATTTATGTTTGATACACATATTTTTGTTATAGATATTACCTACACAAAATATTTTAATAACTCTTTAGTTTTTTTTTTTTTGATAAGCCTACATTTGTATATTAAATTACATTTCTGGACCAGACCTGGTCCTGATCCAGTATGCCTTACCATACTTGATTACATTTAACATCAGGCTATCCTTATCTGGACCAGACCTGGTCCTGATCCAGTATGCCTTACCATACTTGATTATATTTTACATCAGGCTATCCTTATCTGGACCAGACCTGGCACTGATCCAGTATGCCTTACCATACTTGATTACATTTAACATCAGGCTATCCTTATCTGGACCAGACCTGGTCCTGATCCAGTATGCCTTACCATACTTGATTACATTTAACATCAGGCTATCCTTATCTGGACCAGATCTGGTCCTGATAGGGCTTGCCGGATCTGGCATGCCTCATTCTATCCTGATCGGGTCCAGATACATGATCTGGTTGCGCCTTATGTTTTTTCTAGTCGGGAATTTGTAAATTATAGTACAAAATTATTGTTTGTATGCTTTTGTATCCGTCGTCATCATCAGCCCATACATGTCTCACTGCTGGGCACGGGCCTCCTCTACAACTGAGAGAGTTTACCACCACCACGCTGGCCTAGTGCGGGTTGGCGGACTACACACCAAAGAAATTCCTAAGAAGTTTTAGGTGTGCAGGTTTCATCACCATGTTTTCCTTCACCGTTAAAGTACGTGATTATTCATTGTGAATACACACATAACTTGGAAAAGCCAGAGGTGTGTGCCTGGGGTTTGAACCCGCGACCGTCGAGATTCTCGACCGCGTGCCTAAACCTCGAGGCCATCACGACTTCAGACTTAGAGACTTTTAGACTCGCTGCCAATACCCACTAAAATATTAACCCAAGACATTGAACGCAGTAAATGGCGTTAAACCCCTGTACATTCCGCAATCAATGGCATGCATAATCCAAGTTAAATCTCTATAATTAAGACTAAGCCGACAGCATGTATTAGCGAACAATGAATTATTAATGTGCGTGTCCTTGTTAAGTCTAGGGTGGGCTGCGATGTATACGACAATGGGGCGGGAGCAAGTTCTTTATAAAATTATCAACTGTATTCTTGAGCTTTACGTTAGGCTGAATAGGATCATGAAGTCGTGATGGCCTCGAGATTTGGGCACGTGGTCGAGAATCTCGTCGTTTCGGGTTCAAGCCCCAGGCACTATGACTTTTCGAAGTTATGTGTGTATTCACAAAGAATTATCAAGTGCTTTAACAGTCAAGGAAAACATCGTGATGAAACCTACACACCTAAATGTTCTTGGGAATTTCTTAGGTGTGTAGTCCGCCAACCCGCACTAGGCCAGCGTGGTGGACTACGGTCTAAACCCTCTCAGTTGTAGAGGAGGTCCGTGCCCAGCAGTGGGACGTATGTATGGACGTACTTCATGATGATGATGATGATGAATAGGGTCTAGGTAGATCGACAATTGGTGAGGTAAAAAGACTTTTGCATGGGCTGTATCGAAGGACAAGTTGATCACACTGAACGTGGGCTTCGATTCCGATTACGAAATGTGTTATTGAATTTTTCCTTTAGGAAATTCTCAGAATTCGCACATATACTGTATATGGGTTCGGTAAACTCCACTGCCTCGTGGTCCCGTAGTACAAGTATGTGCCGTACGGTCTAAGGTTCTCGGGTTCGATTCCCGAGTCAGGCGAAATGTTATTAGGTTTTTCCATTAGGAAATTCCCAGTAGCGTGCGTATTCTCATACGTGGAACGAAAACAAAATTGACTTAATGTGGGTGCAGAATTGCATCTCTGCCTACCCCTTCGGGGAATACAGGCATGAGTGCATGTATGTTTGAGTTCGGTAAACGGCCGTAGTAAATAGCCGTAGCAAGTGTTAACTGTTGATACAAAATAATGGAACAAATTTGCTTAATAGCGTTTGCCCGCGATATTTAATCTCTAATGTCAGAATCAAGTCATTAAAAATTGTCAGAAAAACCTTGATAAAAGCCCACATATCTAGAATTTATCAAATTAATAGTGAGATTTCGACGTCAAAGAGTTATTAAAACGTGTTTTTGCTCGTTATAATTATCATGTGACTTTATCAAGAGAAAAGCCAACCCGCACGTTATAAGGTTTTTATTGCACTTTTTACAAGGTTGTCTGGAAAAGATGGTCCTATTTTAAAAGACCGCCTGTTTATGGTACTTTAATTAAGTTTGTGTAAAATAAATATTGTAGTAAGTTTTGTATCATTTTGTTTTTGTCAATATTTTAGTATTATTAAGTTTTTTTGGGCTGCTTAAGCCCTGTATGGTAGGCGCCTACTTAGGGAGGCTTTCGTTCAGCAGTGGACGGCGATAGGCTGAAAAGAAGCCGATTAGATGTTTATTTTCCATGAGGTATTCGTTTTGACACAAAATCAATTTTATGAAGTTACTTACATCATTATCATTAGCCCATATATGTCCCACTGCTGGACACGGGCCTCCTCTAGAACTAAGATAGTTTAGACCTTAGTCCACCACGCTGGCCTAGTATGCGGACTACATACCTAAAAAAATCCTAAGTACTTTTAGGTGTGCAGATTACATCACGATGTGTTCCTTCTCCGTTAAAGTTGTGAATAATAATAACAGTAAGTTACTTACATACAATAATTTTATTTTAAATTACGTAATAATTATTTGTGAATAGTAATAATAGTAAGTTACATACAATGATTTTATTCGTTAAATCGTAAGACACACGAAATATATTTTCAAATCGATATTTTAGAAATCTCGGGTCAAAGATTCAGCATGTCCCAAAAATATTCGTCACCTATTATTCCCTCTAACATTATGAAAAACAACCCAAAATATTCAACCCAAGTCATAGAATTGCATAAAGCGCCGCAAACTTATGCTTCAGCGCTGCAATATTACATATATGGCCACCTGCACAGCTGCGAGCGAGAGATTTGGCCGGCCAAATCCGATTGCATTTGCCTAATTCCACCGACCTATATATCGCATGGCATTACCCAGCCTGGATTAAATATCTATATGTATTTGGGGATTTATGTACGGTGCGCACGTTTTCCATGTCGCGATTTAGTTTGGCTTTGTAGTTCTGTGTTGTATTTAAAATTATTGAGTGGTTGGATTTTGTTGCTGTATTATTAAATACTGCCTCGCGGCACAAGTGTGTGCTGTGCGATCTAGAGGTCAGGGTTCGATTCCCTGGTCGGGCAAAGTGTTATTAGGTTTAATTAGGAAATTTTCAGTAATAGCACGGAGTCTGGAAATGTGTCCGAAAAGAGGCAATAGGCTCGTCCCCTATTATGTGGGACTGATAAATACTGGCGCATTGTGGGTGCAAAAATGCACCTCTAGCTACCCCTTCGGGGAATACAGGCGTGAGGTTATGTATGTTTGTATGTATTACAGAATATATATACGAATATTTCCCACTGTACGATATTACAGGAAATAGCAGAGTTTCTCTGAACTATCAACACATCGTTCAAAAGATCTGATAAGTACGAATTGACATTTCGTTTTACGAAGGAATTTTCGTAGAATCTATATAAAGAAGTTCAGATTTTCACTATAGAGAAACATTACACAGCAATGAAAGCTAGTACCGTGTGTACGTGACTCACCTATTTCTATATTAAAATTCCATCAGGCCGATATAATTGTGTCGACTAACAAGCAACTATGGCAGTAGAAACAGTTGGACCAACAATATTTGAATCTACACCACTGATTTCCTCTAATATCTACCAACTACGAAAGCTCTACGGGCTACGAAAGACCACACCTCTACGAGCCACGAGCTACGCCCCTATACGGTTCACATATACTTTGGGGAATCACAATTAAACTCTCCAAATAAATGTAAACACACCTGCAATTCTACCGAGAGTAAAGTTCACTGCGCCATCACAGCTAATTAACTCGAAAGACCGTGTTCATAATACATGTCAGCTCGGAAAAGCCGAATTACGTATGCTGTCTGTACCGAAGCGCCGTTGGAAAGCGAACGCTTGAATATTTATGAAGATACGTCCAGTGCTGTAATGAAGGAGTTATGTTTTGATGTCTAATTTCAGTGACGACCTCCGTGGGCGTGTAATGCCATTGGCTTTCGTATTGGTACAAATGTTTGTGATGTTGGATGAATTATTTATGTATGAGATATCAGAGGTAAGATAAATTCGTAAGCGCGGGTGTATTACTATCGGTATTGGTGTATTACCTTTTATATTCGTGTTTAAAATTAATTTTTCGACTGCCTCGTGGCCTCGCGGCATGTGTCATGCGATCTAGAGGTCTTGGGTTCAATTCCCGGGTCGGGCAACACGTTATTGGGTTTTTCTATTAGGAAATTCTCAGTAGCAGCACGGAGTCTGGAAACGTGCCAAAACGGCAATAGGCTCGCCCCCTATTACGTGGGACTGATACACCTGGCTGGACACGGGCCTCCTCTGCAACTAAGTCGGTTTAGGCCTTAGTCCAAATATGATTTATTATCATTAATATTCACACCCCATGTTTCATTTTCGTACGAACTTCACGTCAAAAACAACACAATCTGACATATGTAATCGCGACAAGATTCCGCTTCGCAATTCCTAATAGAATCCCAGTGGCAAAGTTTCTCGCACCTAGCACAATCAGCGAAACTTCGCAAAACTCTCACCAACAAAGGACGGTCTTATCAAAAATTCCTTGTTTACGAGAGATATTGTTATTGAGACAAGCAGTGAACGTTGTTTACACAATTTGTAATCTTTCGCGAAGTTTGTTTTGTTAATTTGTTCGTAAGTTTTGGTGTGGTGTTTTATGTTGGGGCAGTGTTTACTGGGGTATAATTATAAGTAATGCTATTTATTTTTAATTCAGCTGAATTGATGTAGGTTATAATTGTTTTATTTGTTTTTATTTACTTTATTAACTTTTTATACACTATACATATATACCTACAACATAATTGAGAAACAAATATGACAACAAGATATAGCCACAATAGGCGGTCCTATTAAAAGCTGGTATTTATTTAAAACTTTATTGTACATACCTATATGATTAAAACTATGGAGTACAATAAACTAAATTATTACAAAAGGCGGTCTTATCGCACAAGGTGATCTCCTACAGACAAGCAAGAATGGAGGTGTAGGAAGAGAAATGAAAACTAGTCGTAAGGGCACAAATTTAAATTAAATAATCAATAAAAAGCATAAGCAGTGATGGCCTCGAGGTTTGGGCGCGCGGTCGAAAACTTCGTCGAACGCAGGTTCAAACCCCAGGCACACACCTCTGACTTTTCGAAGTTATGTGTGAATTCACAATGAATTGTCACTTGCTTTAACGGTGAAGGAAAACATCGTGATAAAACCTGCACACCTAAAAGTTCTTAGGAATTTCTTAGGTGTGTAGTCCGCCAACCCGCACTAGGCCAGCGTGGTGGACTAAGGCCTAAACCCTCTCTCTCAGTTGTAGAGGAGGCCCGTGCCCAGCATTGAGACGTATTTGGGCTGATGACGAATCAATAAAACAGAAATCGTAAAAAATATTTTTTAATAAACAAATAAAGTAAAAAAAAACATATATACATAAATACAAATCTTTTCATTCAGCAAGACAATAGTGCTTCAGCATTTTTTATATGATGGCAATGACTTTGCTCAGACTTTGAATGGTCACCTCAACGAACACTAGTACCTTAATTTTTTTCATGATGGCCGTCATTGAAGCTATTTCGTCTTACGGTTACGTTCCTAGCCTTGTCGTCCTTACTCTTCTCTCTTCTCTTCTCAGCCTATCGCCGTCCACTGCTGAACGAAAGCCTCCCCAAGTAGGCGCCAACCATCCCGGTCTTGAGCAGCCCTTATCCATCCGCTACCCGCCACCTTTCTCAAGTCCTCGGACCATCGTGCTGCAGGACGTCCTACACTATGTACGTCTACCTAAGCGCGGTCTCCACTCCAACACATGTCTGCTCCAACGGCCGTCCGTCCGTCGGCAGACATGGCCGGCCCACTTCCACTTTAGCGTGCTAATCCTGCGGGCAATGTCAGTGACTCCGGTTCTCTGGCGGATGACTTCATTACGAATTCTATCCACCAGAGAAACTCCAAGCATTTCCCGCTCCATGGCATGTCTAATGTCGTCCTTAAGCGGTTGATAATTTTTATACACCCGCCAATTCCGAGGTATAAGTAGTGTTCGCTCGAGCCTAAAAATGCAGATTTAGTAATCTGATGTAAACTGAGCTCACTGTACACACTAATATTAAATTTAATGAAACAGTACTTTGTACGAATCGATAACCATCCAAGGATATAAAATATAAAAGAAATGACAGATGAGAAAATTGAAGTTTTTCGCCTTTTAAAAGTAGAGTCTCATTTCTTGGAAGTTAGTTAGTCGTAGCGAGCCGGAAACACTGCAGAATAATTTAATTCCGGATGGTCGTGAACGGGAAAAATTCCGCGAAAACATGTTCCGTAAATAGTTTCCAGGTGAGGGTGGAACGAATAAAATAATAAACGAGAATTACGTGGTCAAATATTTGTTGAAATCAATTGTCTTTTTAACAATGATCGTAAACTATTACTGTGAGTGATTCCGTGAATCGGCGGCTACTATAGTCATAATGAGAGAAATTAAAGGGATAGAGACTGCTTTGTGGTCTCACGGCACAAGTATATGCCATATTATCTAGAGGACCCAGGTTTGATTTCCGGGTTGGGCAAAGTGTTATTGGGTGTTTCCACAAGGAAATTCTCAGTAGCAGCACGGGGTCTGAAAACGTGCCAGAGCAGCAATAGGCACGCCCCATATTACGTGGACTGATACACCTGGCGAAATGTGGGTGCAGAAATGCACCTTTGCCTACCCCTTCAGGGAATACATGCGGTAGGTATGTAATGTATATGTCACCGTAAAATTGTAAACACCTTTAGATTATAATCTATCTCGCGAGATTGTAATCTTTCGAAAGATTGTGAACCGTAATAACTGCTTATCAACTGTCCGAAGGCTGTCCCTCATTAGTCGGCCTTACAGTAGACCATTTTATATCCATAGAGTTGGTTACGTTGGGTTAGTATTCAACCAATCAGCGCGCGAGGTGCGTTTCGTGTCACAATTTGACGGTTTCGGTTCACAATCAAAAAATATAAGAGATAAAGAGAGGGAGACAGGAGAACTATTCATCAATTCTATTTCTTTCTTCGCCCTTTTTCAGGACATGTACATAAAAAGCTCTCCTCCTTTCTTATATGCTGCCGTTTTTAATAATATAGTATTATATAATAGGTGCTAGGCGTAGACCTTGAGGTAAAAAATTGACTAGGGTTAAATGCTATCTCATAATTATTCACATCAAGTGTGCTGTCTCGACAATTTTCGTACTCATTTTTCAAGGAAGAGTAATCAGAGCTGTAGTGTCACGTATAATATTAGAAATGGGAACGAGAAATTTTCTTCCCTGGCGCACTTTGTAATATTTTTATTTATTTGTCGAAATTATCTAGGAATATATCAAATCTCGTATCGTGGTCTCGCGGTACAAGTATGTGCCGAGCGATCTAGAGGTCCAGGATGCGATTCCCGGGTCGGGCAAAGTGTTATTGGGTTTTTCCATTAGGAAATTCTCAGTAGCAGTACGGAGTCTGGAATTGTGCCCGAAAAACGGCAATAGGCTCGCCCCCTATTACGTGGGACTGATACATACCTGGCGAATTGTTGGTGCAGAAATGCACCTCTGCTTACCCCTTCGGGGAATACAGGCGTGAGTTTATGTATGTATATCAAATGTCTAAATCTGTTTGTTGGTATATTTACGCAATCAG
This sequence comes from Hemaris fuciformis, assembly GCA_907164795.1. Lineage (NCBI taxonomy): Eukaryota > Metazoa > Arthropoda > Insecta > Lepidoptera > Sphingidae > Hemaris > Hemaris fuciformis. The sequence continues at coordinate 8,930,168 of OU015454.1, forward strand.
TAAAAACAACTGAACGTACTCGTATATTTGGATTAAATTTTATTATGTAGACTTACACAAAGTATATGCTTTTTATCCCATTAAAGTAAGTTCATGACGAATATAATTTAAGAGTCAACTATTTTTAAAACGGTCTTATTTTGAATTTATCATCATCATCAGCCCATAAACGTCCCACTGCTGGACACGGGCCTCCTCTACAACTGAGAGGGTTTAGGCCTTAGTCCTCCACGCTGGTCTAGTGCGGGTTGGCCGACTACATACCTAAGAAATTCCTAAGAACTTTTAGGTGTGCAGGTTTCATCACGATGTTTTCCTTCACCGTTAAAGTACGCGATAATTCATTGTGAATACACACATAACTTCGAAAAGTCAGAGGTGTGTGCCTGGGGTTTGAACCCGCGACCGTCAAGATTCTCGACCGCGTGCCTAAACCTCGAGGCCATCACGACTTATTACTTATTTTTAATTATTTTGATTTATATATGTACACAATTCAAAAATCTATGCAATTAAAATCGTCAGCAAAATTTACTATAAAACTATTATTTTAAATTTTGAATAAATGAATGCCTATTATTCATTTATAACTATAATAACAGTGAGACCTAGTACCTAGTTGGTATTTTCGTCTCGCACACTATCTTTACGGGTCGTAGGTCTGGCCAGACGCCATCATATTCTAAGTATATTACCATGCCTTGCATTTGCATAATACGGTTCGCCTACTTTGTTCGTATAGAGCGGAAAACAAGCAACCTTTCTAATGAGGTGTTGGGATATGAAACTAACAATGCACGTGACGAGTTTCTGCTCTCGGCCATCCTATTCTGTTGTTATTAAGACAAAACCAGTTTATACCACACATACACTAACGTCTGTATGCCCTAAAGCAGTGTTTTCCAAACTATGGGTCACAAGCTTATAATGATTAGACCCTGAAGTCATATAGAAGCTATAAATGTCAGCTGAATATATAACACATAAAATAAACAGCCCAAAGAAAGAAGATCCAAGGAAGTTGTTATAAAAAAAATATCGAAAATCTCAGCGATCGCGGGTTCAACCCCCAGGCATTCTGCATTCACCTCTGACTTTTCGAAGTTATGTGTGTATTCACAATTAATTATCACGTACTTTTATGATGAACTAGCTGTGCCCGCGACTTTGTCCGCGCGGAAAATTAATTTTTAATAAGAAAATTTATAAACTAAAAGTAGCCCAAGTTACTCCTTATTACATCAGCTATCTGCCAGTGAAAGTCCCGTTAAAATCGGTCCACCCGTTTCAGAGATTAGCGGGAACAAACAGACAGACAGACAAAAATTGTAAAAAACGTTGTTTTGGTATATGTACCGTGTATACATCCATATACATTTATTAAAAAGCGGTTATTTCAATATCACAAACAGACACTCCAATTTTATTTATTTGTATAGATTGAAACATCGTGAGGCACTTACACACTTTAAATATCTTAGGAATTTCTATTGTGTGTAGTCTACAAGCCCGCTCTAGGCCAGCGTGATGGACTAAGGCCTAAAACCCTCACAGTTATAGAGGAGGCCCGTGTGACTTATATGGGCTGATAACACCGGTCAACACGATTTCTGGGTCTGGCTCCTGAATGTGATATTTTAGTTTCCCCTATGTTACAAATAAATAAAAAAATATCTGTTCCCATCAAAGTTTGCTTTTGTAGAAACTAGAGCAATTTTACGAGTTTCAAAAAAATATATACTAATTTTTATATTGTCTCTGTAATTTATTTAAAATAACAACAAGAAAAGTTTTTATTTAACATAAAAGTCTTTTTTATACAATAATTATGACAAATAATAGCAAACAAATAAAAAATAACAAGAAATCAAGTTCAAAATTGAATATTTTTAGTGGATCTTTTATGTTTCTATGGGCTTTCTCGTATTAATCCCCAGATGTAATCTCCCATCATATTCTCGTCGTACTACCCTTGGTAACGTCGTTCAAAGTTCATCACGTCTGGTTGAAAACGTTCTCTCTAAATAGGCACCCATATTATCTTTCAATTTGTCCAGATGAGCATGTAGCATATAGAGTTTATGGGACATTCTGCAGCCCATCAATTTAAAACTTTCAAGCATATTTTCAATCAACTCTTTATAATTATCGATTCTGTGGCTTTCAAGAAAACCATTGACTACTCCATTCAGACTCTTCCAGACTTGTTTTTCATGAGCATTAAGAAATTCTGTGAAATCATCGCTGCTCAGTACTTGTTTTATTTGTGGTCCAACAAAAGTACCAGCTTTAACTTCAGCTTCAGATTATTTGGGAAAGAATCTCTTTAAATATTCAAAAGCTTCAGAATTATGATCTAGCCTTCACAAATTGCTTCATTAGACCTATCTTTATATGTAACGGTGGCTTCAATATATCACTAGACTCTACTATTGGTTTCGCTTTCACATTATGTTTTCTAATTTGAAATTCAAGTCGATCAGGCCATGCACGCCGTTGGTAATGTTCTAAATCTGCTCTGCTTTCCCATAAGCATAGGTGACAAGGATATTTAGTGTATCCGCCTTGCATTCCCATCAGAAAACCAACCATTTTAAAATCGCCTATTACTGGCTAATTGTATTCTGGATATTTTAACTTTTCCAGTATTATTTTCACACTATCGTAACTTTTCTTAAGCAGAATAAGCTACCGGAACTACTACTCACTGGTGCCCTTCAGAAATAATGCACAATTTGTAATTAAGATAATCAAAGTATAACCTATTGCTCATAAAAATCAATTTAATCTTTAAAACATACTTATCAACATAAATCAGACAAAAGCAAACTTTAAGAGTTAAAAATGGATATCTGAGTGTTTTTCGATGTTTGGAATCAGAATTCAAGCATTAGAACAGAAACCCAAAACAAAAATTTTCTTTGTAGACCTGTGTAATTATGAAACTTTACAAATTCTTAAAAAATGCTAGAATAGAATAGATTGCCTGGTTGTCTCGCCGCACAAGTATGTGCCGCGCGATCTTGATGTTTCAGTTTTGATTCCCGTGTCATGCAAAGTTCTATTGGATTTTTCCAGAAAATTCTCAGTACCAGCACGGAGTCTTAAAATGTCCCGAAACAGGCAACAGGCTTGCCTCTATCACGTAGGACTAATACATACGATGCGAAATGTGGGTGCAGAAATGCACATAGCCTAGCCCTTCGTGGAATACAGACGTGAGGTTATGTACAACAAAATTCCTAGAAATATTTATTCCTAACTTCATTGTACACACAACAGTAAAACTAAGGAGTACAGTAGAGTAGAAAAGTACAATGGGCGGCCTACAAAAATAATACAATATAGAAACAAACAAACATCAACAAACATCGAAGGAGCCTTACAAATGTACACTCAATCAGAATTACTCGGCCCCGCGCCGGTATATTCACTCACAAATAACGGTGTACAAATTTACCATATGGAAGCGGTGTGTGGTACAAGTTGAAGTGGTATCTTACGAAACTATAAAATATATTTACGAAATTATCAAACAGAGGCCACTGCGACACAAGCTTAGCTTAGTGCAGGGCCCATGTATAATCTGCTTGTTCTTAATTTTACACTTGTAGCAAATACTTAAATTTGCAAATGGTGTCATCTGTTTTTAATAAATAAATAAAAAAAATATATATTGAGAATGTTAGGTGAGAGTTTCAAGGGCAAAATAGCTTGCAATTTAATATAGTGGCATCGTCGATATTTTTGTTTTTACGCGTTGTGATAACAATGGCACGAATTATATGCGATACCTTTCAAATAGTCATCATCATTATCAGTCCGAAAAATCTCTTAGATAGGCACAGGCCTTCTCCATAGCTGAGAGGGGTTAGGCCTTAGTCTACCGTGCTTAGTGAGGGTAGGCGGAGAACACACTTAATTCCTTAAAAAAATGAGGTGTCAGCTGATACAAAAATAGATTACTAAAATTTTCAACCTTCGACAATGTCATTCATTGACATACATACACGCTTATGCCTCTAGCCATCATAGTATGCGTATTTCTGAATCCAATCCGCAATGTGAGTTTTATGTCATACGTAATAGGGACTAGAATATTGGCGTTTTTACGCACATTTCCAGACTCGCGTTGTAGTCCACGAAAGATTAAAGACTACAGTCTAGCTATGAAGTAAAATTGAAAATCAGCGCTACAATACCGTGCATGCGGAATTGCAGCATGTAGATGAATGAAGTGATCATTCTTTTGTATTCGTCGTCATCATCAGCCCATATACGTCTCACTGCTGGGCACCGGCCTCCTCTACAACTGAGAGGATTTAGGCCTTAGTCCACCACGCTGGCCTAGTGCAGGTTAGCGGACTACACAACTAAGAAATTCCTAAGAACTTTAAGATGGGCAGGTTTCCTCACGATGATGACCGCCGAGATTCACGACCGCGCGCCTAAACCTTGAGGCCATCACTGCTTACAATGCTTTCGTATTAGTTAACAATAAAATCGTTAACTTTAAAGCATTGTAACATAACATTTTAGTTGCTTTTTCTTTACTTATTTTTTTTTCTTTTTCCCCCTTCATTTATATATTTTTTTAGTTTAAGTATATAGGTAATTGTTGTTTTTTGATATTATAATAATTAATTATTCTATTTTATTTGATCACCTTATCTTTTATTTAAATATCCCATTTGTAAAATAGGTTGTCTGGAAGAAATCGCAGTTAGTGATAAGACCACTACTGTTCACTTAATCTTACGCTTATTATTGTTTTTTTTGGATGTCTTCATGGTGTACAATAAAGTACATAAATAAAATAAAATCTGTTTTGTTTCTTCCTTTCGAAAAAAAAAGACCACAAAATAAAGAATATATTCTAGAGTGCCTGTACCAAACATCTAGAATGCTTGCACCACAAACTAATACATAATTCACGCCGGCGTCTACCCTCTAATGTATTAGAAACAGTTGCTAAATATTTATGCTCTTTCTAGCAATCTGCTAATGAATTTTAGCACCGGTATAATTGTATTCCAGATCCTGACGCGGATGGTTTATTCATAAACGCATCGCTTGATACATTTGTGGATTACGTTTTAGTTCAGGCCTTCTTGATGCCTCAGAATGAAGGGGATGTGACAGATTAAGTTTGCTGTTTTTCTCAGCCGCCTCGTATATAAGAGATGAGAGTCTCTTGCCACTTCATGCTCTGTGTGGAGCACCGTGCTAACCATCAGGTTCGGTGATCATCACGAGAGGCCGTGGGTTCGATTCCCGATTTAATTTGTGTAATCCACAAAAGTTTTTGATTCCCAAGACACAAAACTTGTATATTATTATCGGGTCAGAACTATGTGTATGACTGTTGAATTTATTTATTTATTGTTTGTCCCATATAACAAGTATAAAACGGCTTCCAAGAGAGACACATTTAAGCACATATGTATGAATGGATTATTTCTTGTTACCACTAAGCTAACGTTTATTCGAAATATTCCCATTTGGCTATCCTTTTAATAAATATTTATTAAGCGACAGAAGTACATAACAGCTTTGAAGCCATTTCTACTAACTGACAAATTACATCTTACATAAACAAACACAGTTAAGGAGAATTTTGTTAAAATATTTTACAAAGCCCCCACAACGCGCTCTTCTACGTAAAGGTTTATGTCAAAAGCGTTTCTTATCGGGATCACAACCTTCAGTCATGGATGACATGCCTTTGTTGAATTCTTCATAAAAAATTCAAAGTCAAACGGACAGATATGTGGGATAAAAGCCAATTCGCAGAAACGACTGCGTACAATCGTATTTCGTAGCAGCGTACTGTTGCTACGTAAATGCTACGCTACTACACGCCTACATATTCGTAGCAGATGTAGATTGCGTCGTCCTTTTAGTAGATTTTTGATAAAGTTCTGATGTAGCGTTAAAATAAGACTTAGGTAATTGGTAAGTTACTTGAAAAATGCAAGATCTTAGACTAGCACATTAGCTCAGCGTTTCCCATTTGGAGGATTGTGAACCAATACCGGAACATCAAAATTTCATCAAAAAGGCAGCATTTCTGCCTTTATTTATCATTTGCAGCAAAATTGGATTTTTAAGCAAGAAATATCGTTAGTAATATATTGTATTACATACTTGTAGTAATATTAAATGAGTATAATGTGTGTTGCGGAGGGGAAATGGTTTGGATGTTAAATTTTAAAATTAATTAATTTTTAGTAGGTCATGCAGGGCCAGTATGAAAATTTCCGAGCCATGGCAGGCCAAAGTCTGGGAAACACTGCATTAGCCTTATATAAATTGGAAATATGTTATTTGAAACTAATGACTCAACAAATAAATAAATAAACTTAAATAAAAGGAACTAATGGCAACAAGTTTCTCAACGATGAAATTGACAGAAAAAATAACCGAATAATAACAGATATGATAATTATAAACACTATGGTACCAAAGATAGTGCCAAAAAAAACATCATCATCAGCCCATATACGTCCCACTGCTGGGCATGGGCCTCTACAACTGAGAGGGTTTAGGCCTTAGTCCACCTGGCTGGACTAGTGCGAATTGGCGGACTACACACCTAAGAAATTGCTAAGAGCATTTAGGTGTGCAGGTTTCCTCACGATGATTTCCTTCACCGTTAAAGTACGTGATAATTTATTCTGAATACACACATAACTTTGAAAAGTCAGAGGTGTGTGCCTGGGGTATGAACCCGTGACTGCCGAGATTCTCGACCGTGTGATAAAATTTTAAGGCCATCACGACTTAAAAAAATAATCAAATACATATTATTTCATTAATATTTTCCATACGATACAATACGTCCCGGTAAATAAACCAAATACTACAGACTAATACCGGCCGTTCGAAATAATCAGGATTAGTCTGTCAATACGACGCGTCGGACGTTTTATTGTAGAGCCGACTCTATCCGGACTCTATCCCATGATGGGACGACGTGATTAATGCTCGTGGAGTTTTCGATCGTATCACTTTGTTTAAGTTGAGTTTGTTATGTGGAGTATTGGGGAGAAGTAAGTTCGTTACCCTGCGAGGTAGAGTCGTAACAACTTTTATTTTATGAATGACTCGTGGTCTCGCGGTACAAGTATGTGCCATGCGATCTAGAGTTCCTGGGTTTGATTCCCAGATCAGGCAATGTGTTATTGAGTTTTTCCATTAGGGAATTCTCAATAGCAGCACGGAGTCTGGAAATGTGCCCGATAAACGGCAATAGGCTTAATTGTGTAATGTCTATTTTATAATTGTTTATTGTGGGCTCAGGATATTCTCATTTATATATCAATTGCTTTTTTTAAATAAACATTTGAATCCAATCCATTTTAAGCTAGATTATTATTCAGAAATTTATAAGGCAAGCTAGGCTTTTGGGCTTCTATGGAAGTACCGCCACTGGTTGCAATAGATAGATATATTTAATAGATTTAATAATTTTCAAGTATTTTACTGTAATTGTCAACGACAGTAAATTCATTTCCTTAACAAAATAACATCACGCGCTTTTAATACTAACATGACATAGAGATCGCAATTACATCTTACAATAAGTGCTGAAATAGTTACAATAAAAAAAAATTTCTTTCTCGACTTAATTCCCAGCCAATCCAAGCGATTTATGAATTCAGCAAAATCCTCCAGTACAACGTAAAGCCAAGTACAAAAACGCGTGAACCCTTATAATTATGACAAACAAAATGTCAAAAATATTACTCTACCCTCGTCACCGCCGCGCCGGCTTAACTCGACAGATGGGATACATCAGCCGCCTTTATGTTGACTCTGCCTGCACTAGTTTTGGCCGACTGGAACGCTTTAACTATTGATGATCAAAGAAATAGGAACTAATCTTGTGTGCATGGCTAATATGTAGTAACAATCGCTTTTGCAGTATATGATTGGAAATTTAATTTAATTAACGTATAACGGCAGACTATGGAATCTTCAGCTGAATGCATATTTTAAGTCATTGAGTATTATTAAAACAAGTATCATTATTTTTTATGGTAGTATTAAGTTAAAAATAACATAAAGCGTTTTTCCCTTCATCAAAGTTGAATTTACTAACATAAGGGATGTTTACAGAGATTGATTAGAGAATAAAATATTGGAAAATAAACTCAAAATATTATAACCGAAAAAGCAAATAAGTATACCCAACAGTCACATCATTCTGACCCCACTTAGAGCTAAAACTACGTAACTAAAATAAAATATGTGTCGTGGATATCAGAAACAACAAAACATTTTTGTGTCTCATGCAAGCATTTTTTTTCTTCTTTTCCTTCGTTGTAAAACATATTTGCGTGGACCAAATCCACAGCGACTTATTATTGAAGGTAGTTAAATAAACTACGCTAACTATTATAATTACCATATATACCAAAGTATTCAGTTATGGGAGCCAACAAGACAGAAACCGAATATGATTACAGTTTGAACGGAAAATCTAGTGCTAGACATACCTCACTTTTCTATTTAAGTATCTCAATGTTATTTACATATTAATGTTCTAAATTTCTATTGCAGGAACATCAACGCTGATGGTTCAAGGAGATCAGATGTAAGTATTTATTCAGTAACAACCAAATTTATTCATTAGTAATGATGACGAGTTTTGAATTTGAAAATCAATTCATCCCTAACAGTATTTTTTGTACCTATTTAACGTGCATTTGAAACAAGTGGCGAAAAGTGGGTGAAACACATTTGCCTCTTCAAGGATCCAGGCGTAATCGATAGCAAAGAAATGAAATATTTCAAAGTTTTAGGATACCTATCTATTATTTCTTGAGCACATATTTATGAATCGAAGTGCAGTCTTATCAGTGGACACTGCACTTCTCTGCAAGTATAAAACACTCAGAACTCTCCACACATATAAACCCACCAAACAGTTGAATAAGACTAGAAAGGAAATGTCTGCATGCCGAGCGTGCCGATCCTACAATTAAACTATCATATGTTTGACACGGCCGTTTCTTAGTAATTCGGATAGCGTGTTATATCAAGACTTTTGTAAATGTGTGACAACCAATAGCAGCCCTTCATTTTTCAAATTCAAATTCAAATATATTTTATTGTGGTGCATAGGAATGTTACAACTATGACCCGCCGTGTTGGCATACAATAATGCAACTTAAATCTAATGTAAATCTAACTTTAGAACTATATTACACTATAAAAACAAACCAAAAGCATTACTACATCTCAATTAATACTAAGAAAATCATTTAAATTATAATAACATTTATTCATTAAAAATTTAAACAACCTTTATAATTATTAATGTCATTCAATTCTCTAATGGACTTCGGTAGCCTATTAAATATTTGAGGAACCAGGTGGAACACACTCTTATGAAATAATGCAGTTTTGTGGGGTATATATGTCATCTTATCATTGCGCCTGGGTCGGTTACTAAATTTAAAAAGGTGGATATTTGTTCTTGCAAAAATAGCACATTTCGTTTGAAATTTTTATCATTGGTTATGTAATCGTAGTAGAATGAACAGGTGACAGACAAGTGGCGCCACTCGTCCCCATACAAAATTCTGTCTATTGCCCCTCTAATCTATTTATTATTTAATATTCAGCTATTTATTTATTATTCAGCTGTTCTGTGTATAAACCTCACAAATATGCTGGCAGCCCCGTGACGCAGTTGGCTAGACACCAGCTTGCGAAACGAGAGGCCGCCGGTTCGATCCCCGCACCGAGACAAATGTTTGTGTGATCCACAAATATTTGTTTCGGGTCTGGGTGTTTGTGAGACCGAAAAGTCTCGTAGCTTCTGATACCCACGACACAAGACTAGTATCTTAATGTGGGGTCAGAACTATGTATGTGACTGTTGGGTGTATTTATTATTATTATTTTCCTTTATATATTTTAACTTATTTTTTACATTTTTAAATATAAAGTTTTATATTTGCCTGACTGCCTCGTGGTCTCGCGGTACAAGTATGTGCCGTGCGATCTAGAGGTCCTGGGTTCGATTCCCGGGTCGGGCAAAGTGTTATTGAGTTTTTCCATTAGGGAATTCTCGGTAACAGCACGGAGTCTGGAAACGTGCCCGAAAAACGGCAATAGGCTCGCCCCCTATTACGTGGGACTGATACATACTTGGCGATATGTGGGTGCAGAAATGCACCTCTTCCTTCCCCTTCGGGGAATACAGGCGTGAGTTTATGTATGTGTATGTAAAGTTTTATAAAAAAAATACATTTAAAAATATATACATCAAATATACCCGATATACCAGATGGCGGGGTCTTATTATTATGCTGAAACCGACACGTAAGCTCCCACTTAGCACTCCTATGTAATGGAAAAAATATTCCCCCATAGTTATTGGTGGAAGGCAAAAAACGCGCCTTACGCTGCGAAAAACCTGGCCCTGTCATAATATATCCGACGCGAGCGTAAATTCTTAACTCACACGTCGCCGTATGTGTAATGCGCGAGCTACGTTGAACTCGATGGGTGGGCCCTACCATTGTCTTCTGAGCGTTGTAGTGAAAAACTAACTTGACAGTTGAAAATGATAGTGGTCGATGAAACAAGAGTAAAATTTTAGATCTTGTTATTTTGTATTTTAAGACTAATTTTAGAAGTTACATACATACATAAACTCACGCCTGTATTCCCCGAAGGGGTAGGCAGAGGTGCATTTCTGCATTCACATTTCGCCAGGTATGTATCAGTCCCACGTAATAGGGGGCGAGCCTATTGCCGTTTTTCGGGCACATTTCCAGACTCCGTGCTGTTGCTGAGAATTTCTTAATGGAAAAACACAATAACACTTTGCCCGACCCGGGAATCGAACCCAGGACCTCTAGATCGCACGGCACATACTTGTACCGCGAGACCACGAGGCAGTCTTAGAAGTTAATTTCACAACATAATAACTTTAACACTGCGCTTGCCAGTGCGCGGCCTCCACTCGAGAACCTTTCTGCCCCACCGGCCGCCAGTTCTACGAGCTATGTGCCCTTTTTTTTTTTTTGTTCTCGAGGGGAAAGCTGTTTATGGCTCTACTTCCCGCCAGCCCCGGGGGAGGGGGGGGCGGGAAGCGTATGTCGGGGTCACCGGTCTTCCAGCCCGGCGCGCGGCGACGTCATGTCCGCGCAGATGTTAGTGCCGGGCTGGGTCCCTAACAAAATTCCCTAAACCGGCATACCGACCAAAACCCCCCGGTGGCCATCTCCGCGCCGAGTGGGGCGACCGCGGTACGTTGGCGAGAAGCGCCAACCGTAATGCCGCAGCCGCCCGGTGCGCCTCCGAGACGTTAATGTCTCGGCCGTCTCGGAGTATGTAGGGGGCGCAGTTGCACCCCCACTAGCTTGGTTCGGGCGCCCCGGTTGTGAATGGGCGCCCGCGACGTACACAGGCCACAATGCCGCCGCCCCTCTCGGGGTCACTTTCAGTGAGGACGCGCCGCCCCCGCAGCGCGCCCAGCGACCCCAAGGGCCCCTTTGAGTCGCCTTTTACGACAGGCAGGGGATACCGTGGTGGGATTCTAACGCCCCCTTGCCACAGGGCAGGGCGCCGGGTCTAGTTATCTCTGTCGACCCGGCGCCTCCTTCTCTGACGTCTTTGGCGGGCGGGATCGTTGATCTCTCGATCCCGCTCCGCGCTCTCCTTCTGCGACATGACGTGCTCGCAGAAGGAGAGCATCGCTCGCCACGACCTCGGACTCCCGACCATTGAAGATACGACGGCCGGGAGCGAGAGGTCGCCACCAACAATAGCGCGGAGAGCGCTGCGCTCCGTCTCCCAGGCTGGACACTCTTGTAGTGTGTGCTGGGCTGTGTCGTCCGGGCAGTTGTCACAGTGGTGACACACGGCCGACTCCTCCTTCAGAGCCACCCGACACAGGTAGTGGCCGAAGCATCCGTGCCCCGACAATACCTGCGTCAGGCGAAACGTCGCCGCACCGTGGCGCCTGTCCACCCACTGGTCGAGGACAGGACGCACTGCCTCGACGGTCCTAGCACCAGCACTGGGATCCTCCAGCCTGGAGCTATGTGCCCCGTCCATTCCCGTACTGGCAAGCACAGCGGTGGACGTCCACCCGCAAGGGTGACTGATGATCTCCATGATCGCGGGAAGCCGCTAGATACAGGCCGCTTCCGATAGCGCGCTTTGGAAGTCTTTGGGGAAGGCCTACGTCCAGCAGTGCACGTCTATTAGCTGCTGATGATGATGATGATGATAATAACTTCAGGCCGCGTAGCGTAGTGTTAATATTACATACATATTTTCTCAAGCCTATACTCGCAAAAGGTTAGCCAGACATACATTTATATATTCGTTCATTCATCTATAGGTGTTATGCTCCACATTTCCAAAATTTGCTTATGGAATTACCTATTACTTTCCCTGTCTTGGGAATAGAATCCGACATCTCACGTTAGCACATACCAATTTATCCGCCAGGATTCCTTAACCTAGATTTCTAATATACAAAGACATTAAATATATACTTCGAAATCAAAACACATCAAAAATCAAACTCATCGGCCCTCGATTAAGGGCTACCAACAAGAGATAATAAAACTTTTATATGTGACAACTATACATCAACCCTTACGACCTTATACGACCTAGTAACTAAACCGAACAGAAGTTTCCAATTATTTCCCAATTGAAATGTGTTGTCGCTGGTCCAAACTGCCAACTCTTACATATCCTTTGTAGCATGCGCGTTTCGATTTTGTAACAAATATATCGCTGTGTTGAATAATTCTTTTATTTTGGACTTTTGGTGCAGATTATTTCCTCACTAAAATGAAGAACTACAAGTATAAACAGGGTTGATACGACAGATGGGCATTAAATTACATACATACATACATAAACTCACGCATGTCTACCGTTAGGGTAGGCAGAGACTATAGAGCGCCAAATGCCACGGTCCAAACACACCTCTTTCGCTTCCTCCACTGACATTATCCTCTTCATGCATGCACGTCGGTTTCGAGGACTCTTTATATTGCCCTTTTTCAGTAAATTACTACGTATACTATACGTACTTAGTACTAATTCGACACGGCACAAAAAATTTTTTTTTTGTTTCAAACAAACTAAATAGCTTACAAATAAGAGTAATACGCAACCACCTTTATAATAAATAATTTCACAAACCTGTACAAATTGGCAACGTCGCGCAGAGGCATGTGATATCGTGGTGTCGTTGTACAGAGCGGCAACAACGCGTAGATTTGAGTAGGATTTACCGTTAAACGTAATCAGCTGTTAGAAAAGCTACATCGTGTTCAAATGGAGTGAAAACTTAAAATATGATTTATGACTAAACTACTGCTCCTATTTAATTGATTTTTAGTACAGACCTTGAAAATGGTACCCAGTATATGCAGTTTAAAAAAATGCCCTTCGGTCGTATCAACCCTGTATAATCACATACACACACGCATATTCTCATCATTTCTTCTCTCACTTTACACCAATTTATTTTTGAAGTCCCACCTAAAAGGGAATGAGCCTATTGCCGTCACACGGTCATATTTCCAAATACCTTGCTGTTGAAATTTTTCTACAAAAAAAACCTAGTAACACATTGCACTATCTAGGATTTAAACCCATTCTAAATCGCACAGCACATACTCACGCCACGACCCATTCGGGATGTACAAAAACATAATATGTATTAGGTCTTCCAGTTAGTTTTGAGGGATTTATTAAAAACAAAATACTCTTGTATAAAAAAAAAACAAATATGCTCCAATAGCTACAACCTTTTGCCATTTTTCGGGCAACATATGGATTCCATTATAAAAAAACTCATCTTCTTTTGACGCGATCAATTTATCCATCCATTTTTTGATACAAACGATTTTTTATAAGTGCTGATCTACAAGTCTGTGTTGCATAGATCAAGATAGATGGTAATCAGAATCAAAATCAGAATCAGAGAATCAGAATCTGGTGAATTTGCAGCTTGCGGTAACACTTCCCTCTGAAGATCTCTCTCTCTGAAGACCTCTGAAGAAACGGTACTAAATTACGAAAATGATATTTATCCCGTCCCACATTTAATCACACTAAGAACTTGCATGTGTTTTCTATAAATGAATTACTTCGAATAACTAAAGTGCAGGCTAAAACACGCAACATCGATTATCTAAGTAATTTGCACCGACGTGTCGCGACAGCTACTTGACACGTTCCCACTAGGACCGAAAGACCTAATATATAGTTAAATACACCTCTCATAGTCGCACCCATAGTACGGCACACAAGCACTCAACATTATTGCGTATCCACACATGCAGATGTGCTAAGATGTTCCTGTTTACTTTGTGGTACACGCCCACGTGAACGCTTGTCTTGCCGCACCGTAAAACTAGTTTCCAGACAGATAAACGTGTGTTGTGTTTATGTAGAAAGCATTATTATTGTCGGAATACAGAGTATCATTAACGTTGAAATGTTATGTTTGGTGTATATGAGAATTCTCCACGAGAATTTACAAAGTCTGCAGGGTGCGATTTGTTATGGAAAGGTAGGTAGGTTTCCGATTCATTCATTGTTAATACATGTTGGATTTTTTTCCTAAGATCTTAATTTTTTTTAAGTTCTTATAGCAATGATTATTAAAATGATGTGATGTTTATAAAATTTAGTAGAATATGAAATTTAAAAAAATACTACAATACTATATACACATATGTACCATATTATCAAAGTATATATGATGTATATATGTAATAAGTAGTGATGGCTTCGAGGTTTAGGCGCGCGGTCGAGAATCTCAGCGGTCACGGGCTCATTCCTCAGGCACACACCTCTGACTTTTCGAAATTATGTGTGTATTCACAATGAATTATCACGTACCTACTTTAACGGTGAAAAAAAACATCGTGAGAAAACCTGCACATCTAAAAGTTCTTAGGAATTTCTTAGGTGTGTAGTCCGCCAACCTGTATTAAGCCAGCGTGGTAGACTAAGGCCTAACCCCTCTCAGTTGTAGAGGAGGCCCGTGCCCAGCAGTGGGACGTTTATGGGCTGATGATGATAAATTTACAGCTGATTTACAATCACATTGAAAACGAAGACATACATTACGTGCTCAAACTCCTGAGTTCTAGTACACGTAAACACATTTGTGAAATGAATGTACGAAATGTATGAGATACAAATATTCATAAAACTGGCACCGAGCGTGTCCCCGGTTCACTTCAAAACACAATTTACGTCCATAGTTTGGAAATATGGAAAAATACGGCTGTCTGTCACACCGTATCGTAACTCTTTATGTCTAGATTGTGCATCGAATTAATAAGATTGACAGCCCCGTGGCGCTGTTGGTAAGATACCAGCTTGCGAAACGAGAGGCCGCGGGTTCGATCCCCGCACCGAGACAAACATTTTTTTTTTTCGTTCCTGAAAATTTATAATTTTAAAAAATAGCCTATATTCAGAACCAAGGTCCCATCACATTTTATTATCGAGGTTCATACAAAAAATATTTTTTTTATTATTTCTCCTTTTTCCTTTTTAAAATATTAGAACAGATATACCCTATTCTCCAGCATCCGATATACCTGTAAACCATCATCAAAATCGATGCAGTATTTTAGACAAACAGAACATACGTACACGTTCATATATTTTATTCCATAAAAAATAAGTGCTACACTACATTTTTTAATATTTTTTTGCCGGATCGACGTGGAACCCAACTGCTACAATACTATTATTAAACCTATATAAAAGCTTCGATTCAGTCCGAGCTCTTTAAATTACACTCGGTGTAAAGGCGGCAGAGTAAACACGAAGTTGGCGCCACCGCCACCCTGCCATGTTAACATATCGAATATTTTGAATATTTACAAATATATATTCTATGTACGAAGATAACATTAAAGTGCTTTGACGCCTTGTTGAATTAAAATAGTATGGCTTTTTTATTGTTAAAATTAGATTTGTGTGATAAGAATTTGTGAGTGAATTTCGATAGGTCTTCACGTGTGTTGTTTGTTATTGTTTTTTTATGGATATATTTTTAAATTGAACTTTATAAATTCTTTCTTTATTTCTTCAATATAAGGAAAAAGAATAAAAATATATATTTGTCACGAACACAAAGAAATAAGTGAAATTATTATTTTCACTTACTTAGAAAAAATGTTGATGAAATAAAACAAATACTTTTCATATTTTGACTAAAGAACCAGTCCGTTTATTCTTCTTCTTCAATCAATACAATATAATAAGTCATCATCGTCATCATCATAAGCCCATATACGACCCACTACTGGGCACGGGCCTCCTCTGCAACTGAGTGAGTTTAGGCCTTAGTGCACCACGCTGACCTAGTGCGGGTTGGCGGACTACATATATAAGAAATCCCTAAGAACTTTTAGGTACGCAGGTTTCATCACGATGTTTTCCTTCTCCGTCAAAGTACGTCATAATTCATTGTGAATACACACATAACTTCAAAAACTCATAGGTGTGTGCTTGGGTTTTGAACCCGCAACCGTCGAGATTCTCGACCGCGCAACTAAACCTCGAGGCCATCACGACTTTTTCGATAGTATAGTGGTCAGTATCCCCGCCTGTCAAAAATACACAAGGACCCAATCGCGGAATCGCAACCACCCACATTTTTCTTTTTTAATCTAAAACCACATACATACATACGTAAAGTCACGCCTGTATTCCCCGAAGAGGTAGGCAGAGGTGCATTTCTGCACCCACATTTCGCCAAGTATGTATCAGTCCCACGTAATAGGGGGCGAACCTATTGCCGTTTATCGGGCTCATTTCCAGACTCCGTGCTGTTACCGAGAATTTCCTAATGTAAAAACCCAATAACACTTTGCACGACCCGGGAATCGAACCCAGGACCTCTAGATCGCACGGCACATACTTCTAATCTAAAACCTTCTGGCAATACAATCAACAATACATTTTAATAGGTACCTTTATGACTTAGCTAATCACCGCAGCATACTTTTAGCTACGAAAGACATCATTAACTCCCGCAAAGCTTCATAATATATCATTGTGTATTAAAATTAAAATATTCAGAAGTTATGACGTGCACAATGCAGTCGACTCGCGACACGAAACTTCACTTAGCTTTCGCATTATGTCTGCAAAAACCAGGAAACGTAACTCACAGCTCTGGCATAATGCATACGGTGATTTACATACACTCACGCTCGTGTTTGAATAGGGGTAGGCACAGGTTTATCTCTCGGTATTTCCATAGAAGCCCAAAAGCCCAGTTTGCCTTACAAAATTCAGAATCATCATCAGCCCAAATATGTACGTCCCACTGCTGGGCACGGGCCTCCTCTACAACTGAGAGGGTTAAGGCCTTAGACAGCCCCGTGGCGCAGATGGTTAGACACCAGCTTGCGAAACGAGAGGCCGCGGGTTCGATCCCCGCACCGAGACAAATGTTTGTGTGATCCAAAAATATTTGTTTCGAGTCTGGGTGTTCGTGAGACCGAAAAGTCTCTCGTAGTCTCTGATACCCACGACACAGGACTTGTATCCTAGTGTGAGGTCAGAACTATGTATGTGACTGTTGGGTGTATTTGTATTTTTGGTCCGAATAATAAAATTAAAATTCCGAATAATAATCTTGAATCTTTATTTAACAAAAGCAATTTGACGTTAAAATGAGAATATACTGACCGCACAGTAAACAATTATAAACTAGATATTACAAAATTAACGTGTAACGCTTTTGGGCTTCTAAGGAAGTAGCGCCACTGGTTCATCTGTAGTCACTTTTTGCCACCTGTGTTTTACGAGGTTTTCGTAATTATCACGTAATATGATTCGTGGGTTCAAAATTGTGATAGAAATATTTAAATAAATTTAATAATAAATACACCCAACGGTCATATACGTAGTTCTGACCCCACGCTAAGATACGAGTCGTCTGTCGAGGGTCTGTCTTTTATTCACCCAGGCAGATACACATAAAATTTAATTTATTTTTAAATAGTTGTTAATAGTTTTTAATTTAAATTGTTTGTTATACTATGTGTTTTTTCTTTTATTTTATATGTAAATTATTAATAATTGCAAGTTTGTGTTAGTTTTTACAATGTAATATTTGTGGATCACGTAAATGTCTCGGTACGAGGATCGAAGCCGCGGCGTCTCTTATCGCATGCTGGTGTCTAGCTAACTGCGCCACGAGGCTGTCATGAAAAAAAAAGTTGTAGATAATAATGATGATGGAATAAATTTAGCTTTTATAAATAGGCTTCCTATAGATAGAGGCGTGAATTAATAGGTATTAACTCATAAAACATACACATAGGTATGCATTTATATATTTTGTATGATTGTAAGTAATAGAAGACCTAGGTCATTAATTTTACTAGCCCACTTAAGGCAATAAATTATTTATATACATTTTATTTGTTTCAGGTATGTTAGCACTGCTGTTGAAAATGACGGTAAGTTTACGATTAAAATTACTAATAGTTGATATATAAAAAGGTTAAATAGTTTTACTAGGCAATAGCACTAAAAGTGAGCTACATTGTGTTTTTATAACTATTTCATTTAAAACAAAATATTTTCAACATTTTTTTTTTTAATTCTAAGTTTATTTAGGGACTTATGACCAACAATGGTATGTCAGTCCCATCGTATTCTAAACATTATCTAGCTTAAGACTAAAATTTGGAGACAAAATAAAGTTAATTAATAACATTAATGCATAAACATATTAAACAACATTCCAGCCTCTTCAGAAGTTGGTTGAGACAAAAATTGATATGGTCACTATAAGATGTTGTCCGGTAAGCTAAGTATAATAATTTAAGACAGAAGGTCCCTTAAACGGGGACTGAATATATTCATCGACTTGGTATCACATGGATCTCACAACTTTTAGGGTAGAAGAACAGAGTTGCGAGTTTTTTTTTTACAATTTTTGTTTTTGATGGCAATATTATTACTATCGCTATTCAAATTAAGCCCGAGTAACTGGCTAACTAAAAACTCGTGATGAAAAATAGAGTGTAAGCAATTGGTCTTATGGCTGTTGGCGATACCTTCCATACCGTTTAATGTTCCTCGTAGGCATGTAGACCGCTACGTCAATCTTCATCCATATATTGTTATCGCTTTACAGGTTACGAAACCTTAAATGGTTCAATTAACTAATACGTAATTAACACATTTCCATATACAAGCGTCATGACATGTATTACGTAATAACATTATATTGCTAATTGCAGTAGTGGCTTCCAGTGTAATAATATAATCTTGCCAATAGTTGCTGTTACATAATGTAGTGATGGCCTCGATGTTTAGGCGTGCGGTAGAGAATCTCGGCGGTCGCGAGTTCACGCCCCTGGCACACACCTCTGACTTTTCGAAGTTATAATAAATAAATAAATAAATAAATAAAAATAAAAATAAAAAAGCCTTTTATTTCCAGTAGACTATAGTACAATATAACTTATATCTATCTTAATATCTAGCTAACAATATGAGGAAAACAAATTAAAATTTAAAAAGAAAAGTAAAGTAGTGACCTTAGTTTCTATGTAATCTAAATTATTTTTAATTATATGTACTTAATCATATTTATTTTAACAATGTATTTTAGTATCTATGTAATAGTAGTTTATTTTTTATTTATCTACTGGAACCCCCCTATCAGGTAAAGGCCTCCTCCAAAGCCTTCCATTTTTCACGATCTTGGGCTACTTGTTGCCATTGTGGGCCAGCTATCTTTTTTATGTCATCGTCCCATCTTGCGTATGGCCTACCTCTACTTCGCTTGCCTAATGGGCCCTTCCATAATGTAACTGTGTTTGTCCATCTGTGATCTTTAAGACGCATTATGTGGCCGGCCCATTTCCATTTCAATTTTTGGCTGTAGCTGAGTGCATCTATTGCTTTTGTTTTAGACCTTATATTGGTGTGTTTTATTTTCTGTACTCTCTTGATATTTAACATGCTACGTTCCATTCCTCGTTGACATGTGATTATTTTATTTTTTATTTTGTTGGTAAATTTCCATGTTTGACATGCGTATGTCAGACAAGGAATGAGACAAGAGTCCATAACTGTTTTCTTTACTTTGATAGGCATTTCACTTTTAAATATTTCCTTGCAACTCCAATACTTGTTCCAAGTATGCTTAACTCTTCTCTCCACTTCTAGTACATTACAGTCTCTGTTGAATCCGATTTGTTTACCCAAGTATATATATTGATCCACATAATCTAATTGGTCATCTTGAATTTTTATTTTAGATTTTTTGAAGTTAGTCATGACTTTGGTCTTTGAGATGTTCATTTCTAAACCTACTTGTCTACTCGCTATATGTAGAGTGTCTACCATATACTGTAATTGTAGACTCGATTCTGATAGTAAAACCAAGTCGTCCGCAAATCGTAAGTGACTTAGATATCTGCCCTGGATGTATAAGCCACAGTTCTTCCACTCTACTTTGCTTATGATGGATTCTAATACCGCTATAAAAATTTTTGGCGATATGGGGTCTCCTTGTCTGACTCCTCTCCTGACTGGAAACCTAGGACCCGTTGTTTCCAATTTTACTCTACTTGAGCAGTTAGCATAAAGGTATTTGAGTATGTTTATGTATTTTTTCTCTAGGTTCTGAGCTTTTAAACTGGCCCATATACTTTCATGAAAAATTGTATCAAACGCTTTTTGATAATCAATAAATATAATATAAAGCGGCCTCTGTTGTTCTTGATATTTTTCAATTATGAGTTCTAATGTGTGAATATGGTCTATGGTAGAGTAATTTTTTCTAAATCCCGCTTGTTCGATAGGCTGATTACTCTCCAATGTTGCGCTGATTCTTTTATTGATTATTGAAGAGAAAGCTTTATATATACTTGGTAAAAGACTTATTGGTCGGTAGTTGCCTATGTCTCTTGGATCCCCTTTTTTATATAGTAATATAATGTCTGATTCAGACCATTGTGATGGAGTGATACCAGTTTCAAGTATCAAATTAAATAATTTTGTTAGCAGCTAGTATAAAGCAGGCGAATTTTAAGGCGTCGTTAGTGATGTTATCTGATCCTGGGCTTTTCTCAGGTTTTAGTCGTTTTATTGTCTCTATAACTTCTTTATAATCTATAGGTTCTAAATGGGATTGTGACGTTTCCGTATCGTTATAAACATTTTCGGTATTGTTGGGATCTCTGTTTAAATCTGGCGCGCTATATAATTTTTTATAAAAGTTCGTAGCGATGTTAATTATATCTTTTCGGTTATAAGCAGTATCTCTACCTCCTATCTCTTTCAAGCTTTCAATCCATGTTTTATTTGTCCGTAATTCTTTGTATCCCTTTTTCAAACTTCCGCTTTGTTCTACATGTTTTTGAAGAGTATTTATTCTATGGTTTTTATAATCTTTTTTAATATATTTGCTTGTCAGTTTGTATAATGCTTTTAATTGGTTTTTCATTGATCGTGTTTTATTTTTGGTCCTTTGTAGCTCTTGTCTTTGTTTTAGAAATTTAATTAAATAAATAATAAATAAATAATTTGTTTAATAAATAAATAATAAATAAATAAATACACCCAACAGTCACATACATAGTTCTGACCCCACACTAGGATACAAGTCCTGTGTCGTGGGTATCAGAAACTACGAGAGACTTTTCGGTCTCACAAACACCCAGACCCGAAACAAATATTTGTGGATAACACAAACATTTGTCTCGGTGCGGGGATCGAACCCGCGGCCTCTCGATTCGCAATCTGGTGTCTAACCATCTGCGCCACGGGGCTGTCAATCCAATCCAATGTGTGTGTTATGTTTATCTAATCCAATCCATCAGCCAAAGGAAGTCCACTGCTGGACATAGGCCTCTCCAAATGACTTCCACAGGGACCTGTTGGAAGCAGCCTGCAACCAGCGACGTCCTGCGACCTTTACTAGATCGTCTGACCACCTTGTAGTACAACAGACAGTTATGTGTAACTCACAATGAATATTATCACTTACTTTAAAGGTGAAGGAGACCATCGTGAGGAAACCTGCACACCTAAAATTATTACGAATTTCTTAGGTGTGTAGTCCACCAACCTGCACAGGCCAGGGTGGTTGACTAAGGCCTACACCCTCTTAGTTGTAGGGAAGGCCCGTGCCTAGCAGTGGAACGTATATGGGCTGATGATGATGATGGCTTATGATATCGTACTGGCGAAGTAGTGGAATAAACGATCGACGATGATCCCACATTTCTTACCTCCGTGTAAAATGAGAAATTTTTAACCGAGAAACCTGATAATACTTTAACCGAACCGGGAATTAAACCCGGCACCTCGTGATCGCAAATCCATGCTATCAGCTTGAAGAGATTGGTAGGTAGCAATTGCTTTTCCTTTATTGCCTTCGGTCCAATTTATTGAATAAATCTCATATAGCTTTTTACCCGTGGTGCGTTAATTGCGTCTAATTTGACTAATTTTAATTTTTTTTTTTATGTGAGGGTGAAACCTTATATTTTGTCACCCGCTTTGCTGTGGAGGGAAGTGGACAACTCATTGTTTACCAACTCCTCCTTTATTTGTCTTTCTGCTTAACTTCGTTGCGGGATTATGACAAATTTAGGTCCCATTAGATTCGCTGAGCTTCATTGCTCGGTGTCAATACTGTGCGTGCCGCTGTTGAACCTGAAGCACAGGATTTACAGTGGCGGGTGTTTGGTAGGATAGGGCCAAAATTAAATGGTTTTTCTTTTTAAGAATATTAAATAAGTCGTATAGATTATGATAGAACATTTACTGTTAAAACTTCGACAATCAGAGTTTACAATCTGTCATGACACTTCATTTCCTGTTCTCACTCGGGAGTCTGATTACGTCACGCTTAATTAACACATCTCGACATATTAGCTGTTGTAACTTAAGTATGACGTCACAAGTCATTAAACCTTACACTCAAGTTAAACTACATACCTACTTGAATATCGCTCTTCAGGCAAGTTCAGTCGACTTGTTCTTAATTACATTGGCCTTAATGAAGTCATTACTAGTATTCGTATATATACATCTATTTTTGTTCGTATCTATACCTTTGTGTTTGTGGATTTGTAGTTTTTACCCGTAGCTTTGCACAGACTTCAAGGCACAGAAATAAATGAAAAAATTATCATCATCAGCCCATATACGTACCACTGCTGGGCACGGGCCTCCTCTACAACCGAGAGGGTTTAGGTATCAGTCCGCCACGCTGGCCTAGTGCGGGTTGGCGGACTACACACGTAAGAAACTCCTAAGAACTTTTAGGTGTGCAGGTTTCCTCACGATTTTTTCCTTCACAATTAAAGTACGTGATAACTCATTCACACATAACTTCGAAAAGTCAGAGGTGTGTGCCTGGGGTTTGAACCCGCGACCGCTGATATTCTCGACCGCGTGTCTAAAACTTCGAGGCCATCACGACTTCGAAAATGCGCTTACTTGGAATTCTAAATCCACGTGCCCTTATGGGTGATGACGGAACAGTTACACGCACTTAGCTGGTTTTATTATCCTTTGAAAGCACAAGGCTTACCTATTGACGGCGTTCTTAATTGTGTCTTCTGACGAGAAACTATTACCACTATAATGAGTCGACACAATTGTGCCGGCCTGGTCATAACAAGACATACTCAAGCTGGTCTCGAAACGCAATATTTATTCAATGGTAGGCACAGTTGTATGTCGACTAGCAAACGATCATCTTTCGCCAGTAAACACAATTATTCTGGTCTAATATAAATCGGATACACACAGCTCATTCCAACACATTTACGTGTCTCATTATTATGCGTTTGTACCTTCTGTTTGCGTGTCTAATAAATAAATAAATACACCCAACAGTCACATACATAGTTCTGACTCCACATTAAAATACGAGTCTTGTGTCGTGGGTATCAGAAACTACGAGAGACTTTTCGGTCTCACAAACACCCAGACCCGAAACAAATATTTGTGGATCACACAAAAATTTGTCTCGGTGCGGGGATCGAACCCGCGGCCTCTCGTTTCGCAAGCTGGTGTCTAGCCAACTGCGCCACGGGGCTGTCTAATATCTTCTTACAATAAAACCTTATTTAGCAAGCACATTGTTCGAACAAGACATCGAAAGCGAAACCTCTGAACATCATGTTCTCACATGTTCTCTTAACCACACAACCATCAAACGAGCCAGCGAATTTGCAAAATAAAAATATAGCTATTAAAAAAGATATTTCGATTCCGCCGTGTCCGAAACAATGAAATCCATTAGAGACTAAAGTAAAGTTTGAGAACAAAAAGCGCATTAAGGTCTCCGCTTTCTCAGATATGGAACAGATGTTCAGCCCGCCAGCTTTTATCGTCTGTTCAAGTGTGACGTAAAAAATATCTGGCACATTCTTTGAAGTTGTATTAAGAAATAAATTCTACTAGTCTAGTCCTAGTTGCATCGAGAATTACGCGAGATGTATCGAGAACTGCCGCGGCACAAGTATGTGCCGTGCGATCAAGTGGTCCTGGTTTCGATTCCCTGGTCGGGCAAAGTGTTATGGGGTTTTTCCATTAGGAAATTCTCAGTAGCAGCACGGAGTCTGGAATTGTGCCCTAAAAACGGCAATAGGCTCGCCCCCTGTTACGTGGGACTGATACATACCTGGCGAAATGTGGGTGCAGAAATGCACCTCTGCCTACCCCTTCGGGGAATACAGGCGTGAGGTTAAATATGAATGTATCAGTGGCGGTACTTCCATAGAAGCCCAAAAGCCCAATTTACCTTTTAAAAAACAAAATAATAATTTTTAAGCTTCAAATATTTATTTAATTAAAGCAATTTATTAAATAAAGACCCCATAATAAGCAAATATAAACTAGACATTACACAATTAACGTTTAAGAATTTTGGGCTTCTATGGAAGTCCCGCCACTGGTATGTATGTATGTAAATAGTTTTGTCACAGCTTCGACTGCCTCGTAAATCACGCGGGAATAAATATGAAGTGCGATTCAAACATTTCATTTCGATTTCGGGTTCGTTCACCAGGTAGAGAAAAGTGTTACCTAGTTTTTCCTTCAGAAGTAGCATAAGCCTGGCGGTGTTTTTTTTTTTTAGTTAATATACTTTTTTCTACACTATACAAGTAAACACAATATAAATGATATACAACTATGAGGGGGAATTATATACAGTAACAACAGGCGGTGTTATCGCTAGCTGCAATTTCTTTCAGACAACCTACGGTACTCGCATGAAAAGTTGTAATTCCGCACATGTTGGTCGTAAGTTTATTTAAATATATTATATAGAGTATCATTTAGCTTGAAGTAATACATAAATTCCTTATCAATCGAAACAATTTTGCCGGTCAATTGTGTACGTTATAGAAAAAGTGAAACACGTGACCGCTTCTACACATCCTTCAATCTGAACTATCGCTTACATAGAGCTGAAAAAAACATTTTAGTTTCACCACGGTTCTCTTTTGTTAAAAAATATACGTTTTAAAAAAATCCTTATAACAACATTCGAATCTAAAAACTAGCTTTCATTTTGAAACAGGGAAACAGCTGTAGTTGAATCCATATTTAAAAGTTTTCAGTAGCACGCAGCGGGAGTTTTGCTCTGCGTTTGTTAAACTTTGGGATAGCATGAATGATGCTAGCTCGACGTAGTTTCCATATAAATGTATGTATGCCACGCCTGCATCCTAAAAGGGTGTGGCGACTTGTGACACACTATAATCGCTACCTAAACCGCTGCGCTTATGGGACAGCCGGCTTAGCTGTGACGTCGTTGCGCCTGCGCAGCGAGACAGTGAACCGCCGACGACCGCCGCGTGTGTTGCTAACGACCGTCGCTTGTGTTGCTATAATCGCTTTATCTAGTTTTCTGTTATCTCAGTGCTTTTGTTTCATTCTTCCTTCTTTCGTACTGTCTTCTATCATCTGTTAAACTTCATCTATCATTAAATCATCTTCCGAACTCTTAATAACATTTTTCATTCTTGTGTTCACCTGTTATTCTACTCTGTGCTTACCCTTCATATTTGTTGTGCCCGAGTTGAGTGGAGGGCTCGAGTGCAACAATTAACCGCTGCTATAACTACACCTCCACAAGGGGTAGACAGTATTTCTGCGTACATGTTTTGTTAGCTATTTTTAGTCCCTCGAAATAGGAGGAGAATATTAATTCTTCCCTTCTTTCCCAGACTGAGTGCTACTTGTAAGACTTACCTAAAATGAAAATCTGGGTATCATCTATTATCAGCCTATGTATGTCCCACTGCTGGGCACGGGCCTCCTCTACAACTGAGAGGGTTTAGGCCTTAGTCCACCACGCTGGCCTAGTGCGGGTTGGCGGACTACACACCTAAGAAAGCCCTAAAAACTTTTAGGTGTGCAGGTTTCCTCGCGTTATTTTCCTTCACCATTTAAAATAAATAATAATTATTCATAGTGAATACACACTACATTTTCGCATACATTATTTTTATATTTTATTCAAGGTATTCTTTTGGTGTTTATTCGATGGTGAACGAATACGCACAGTCTACACGGTCACGGTACGCGATACGCTTGCCTGTTACATAACATATTTTATGCCTTAAAAAACCCTTTAGCCAGAAGTATTGGCACTACTTTGCTTTAATATAGATACAAGTCTATAAAATTATAATATACTTTAAATTTTATAAGAAATATTTGTCAATTATTTTTAAACGAATTAATTTGAAATTTTCAAATTTGACGCAGGGGACTTCGCGTAGAAATATTGTATTTTATACTAAATGTTTGTGTGATCCATAAATATTTGTTTCGGGTCTTGCGTAGTTTCTGATACCCGCGACAAGACTCGTATCTTAGTGTGGATTAGGACAATGTATTTATTTATTTATAACTAGCTGTGCCCGCGACTTCGTCTGCGCGGAAAATTAATTTTTAATAAAAAAAAATATTAACTAAAAGTAGCCTAAGTTACGTCTTATTAGAAGGAGTAACTAAGGCAAAAAAAAAAATGAGAATGGACTGTTAGGCGGCACGAAGTTCGCCGGGTCAGCTAATCTAAAATAAACGTAGCCTAAGTTACTTCTTATTACATCAGCTACCTGCCAATAAAAGTCCCGTCAAAATCAGTCCAGCCATTTCAGAGATTCGCCGGAACAAACAGACAGACAGACAAAAATTGTAAAAAATGTTATTTTGGTGTATGTACCGTTTATATACATATATACACATATATTTACACATACATGTAGTAAAAAATGGTTATTTCAATATTACAAACAGACACTCCAATTTTATTTATTTGTATGTATAGATGAATAAACTCAATACCACCGTCTCAAAATGCTAAATTTTTAGTATGGACATATTATATGTATATGTTACTTTGAAGAATAGAAAAAACTACTTCTGCCTCGTGGTCCCGCGGTACAAGTATGTGCCGTGCGATCTAGAGATCCTGGGTTCAATTCCCAGGTCGGGCAAAGTGTTATTGGGTTTTTCCATTAGGAAATTCTCAGTAACAGCACGGAGTCTGGAAATGTGCCGGAAAAGCGGCAATAGGCTCGCCTATTACGTGGGACTGATACATACCTGGCGAAATGTGGGTGCAGAAATGCACCTCTGCCTACCCCTTCGGGGAATAGTTGTGAGTTTATTTATGTATGTATATACTTTTTTATAAATTGCTCCCGGAGAAACTGGACGGATCTGCCATTATGAAATGTATATAATTTCCATCCCAATCTCTAAAGCACACCAGCTCCGCACAAACCGACTTGACAGATCGGGGGTCGGAATTCGGCAATAGCGCTAACATTTACAAGGGCTGTAAATATTTGACAAGTGAGTGACGGGGATCGCTTCCTCGAAATACATATTATGTAGCGTTTATAGGTTGAATTTATGTTTTTTATATCGCTGTTTTAGAAGTCACAATTTGTTGGTAAATTAATTTTGCAGCGTGCATCAAGTGGTCCGGGATTCTATATGAGATTTAAAAATATTTCTTAAAAATAATAGTTTACTTCTTAAACAAAACTTATCAAAATTGGTTCAGTGGTTAAGACGAGATTTTTTTGTAGACACATACTTATCATCGTGCTAAGTATATTAGTAAAACTTTTATTTTAGGTTAATTCTTTGCGCCATCAGAACGATGTCACAAGCGTCATAAAAACTACATATAATTTCTGCCGTGTTTCATATTACATTACATTACTTTATACGTTAAGCAAGTAGGCATGTGAAACCACTGAAAACCCTCGATGGGACCCAAGATACTTTTTCCAAGAAAGATATTTTATCAAACAATTTGAAAGCCGAGATAAAAAATCATATTAATTATTAAACTTAGCGAATCTTAATTGTAAAAGGTCGTAAATCAAAACAACATTGATCAAAAGTAGCTCTTCTTTTGCAAGTTATTCGAATGTTCTAAAGATCACAATCCATTTTCAGGGTAATAAATCTGGCTGAGATTAGTCGTTGAAGTTTGGGCGCCGGTGGCCAAAGTTGGCTTCGGTTATACGAAACCCTTGATCCAACTTACTGTAATTAGCCGTTGTTGGGTCTCGCGTTGCTAGTGCGGTGATAGTAGTGTTC
Source organism: Hemaris fuciformis (assembly GCA_907164795.1). Classification (NCBI taxonomy): domain Eukaryota; kingdom Metazoa; phylum Arthropoda; class Insecta; order Lepidoptera; family Sphingidae; genus Hemaris; species Hemaris fuciformis. The sequence goes on from OU015454.1 coordinate 8,958,806, forward strand.
AACTTTGAAGGATAGATGGAGTCACTGGACTGTGACTGAGTGGTAGAGCCATGACGTAAGATTGGAATACCATTGTCCCATAAAAAACTGATGTGGCCTGTTTTTTTTTTCAATGAATTAAAAGGTAAGAGCCTCAACAGCAAAAGCAATAAAGTTTTTTTAAAATATAGGTAGTGACTGTCTAAAAGAGTATCGCTTTCCAGGTTGATCTGAGTTTATCTAGTAATCAGAAGACTGGCATAGTTTTTCCGAATGGTAATGAAAAATCGCTGTAGTTAAGTACTGGCTTACTCGTATTACTCTTATGATACCAACCCATGTTTTACCTTTTTTTATTCAATTTTATTCATGTTTTTAAAACAAAATATCAAATGTCAATGATTTTGATCACTCGTAACTTAATGCTCTGCTAAAGGCCCCAGGATAGACGTAAAAGGTGCGTCAGCAAACTATTTCACAACACAATAGCACGCCAAATAGTTTATCTAGCATCTATCTAAACTAGACTGGCCAAAATTATATTCATTCCTCAATCCCAAACCTTTACAACGCAGCCATTTTTCCGAAGGAAATTTGACAAAGCCGTTGACGATTTGCGAACGCCCTACAGAATGTGTAGGTTAGCATTTCGAGAATTCGACCCGCTCCACCCTTTGATCCGGGCGCCGGATTATGCTCTCATATAAAGATAAAGGATCCCAAGCTAGTTACGCTACGAAGTTTCGGGACGTATTTACATTACGGAAGGAGGTACATGTCAATGTTTAGCCGAGTGGGTGTTTGAAAGCTGTTACGGGACTTAAGAAAAGAGGCTTTACACGTGTTTCATCCGTGTCGATGGGACACAATGGTGGTACACTTTAATCGAAAGATTTATAATCGGAAATTGGCGGCGGATAAATGACATCCTGACTATCTTAGACGCTCATTCTAGTTAAACGTTCAAAAATATCAAAAAATATTAAAACATTGTGTTTTTTTCGTTTTAAACGGGTTGGTTATAAACAGATATTTAATCTATAGTTAGTCTATTATAAATTTCGTTTTGACTGAGTTATAGAATATACTGTTACAGAATCACTTGGTAGAAGGATAGTCTTGTTCGTCTCGGTCGAATATGTTATCAAATTTTATTGAAGGCATGAGATCCAAGCTTCTTTGATGTCAAAGTAACATAAGAAAATAAAAACCAAAAACTATTTATGCCCATTTAGCGTCCCATCACGTCACGGGACTCTTCTACAGCTGAGAATTACAATCCTCTTCAACTAAAATGATATCATTAAAAACTCAGGGATGAAGGCCATGAGACCAATACAGAAAACGTGGTTAATGATGCGGAAACCAAATAAGTTTATGAGGGTTTATACGAAGTATGTGCCAACCGGACACCGAAGTAAGTCGAAGTAGATGTGCAAGATGAGTTGGCACTTGACGCTCCTAAATCCGAAGTTGCGAACAGTTTTAAGTGTTCAACCTAGATCAAAGTATCCACTTACCAAGTTGTCCAACCGCAAGCGCTTCGGGGTTTGTATCCCAGCCGTCCATTCCGAAAGCGTTAATATCACTTAACATGCCTATACGTAGTTTGTCTGACCCTTCGGATTAGCCGGTGGCCGCGCCTGAAACTTTGCTAATTAAGACAACCCCAACACTCACTCACTGTTAATTAATGTTGCACAGTTTCAGTACATATGTATCGGCAAATATTGGAGGATTTATATCTGCTAAGTTTCTGAATTAGGGATTATCGCCTGGATGAGTTAGGAGGGTCGGGCTGTGAGGTATTGTTTGGCTGAAGAATGGGATGTACGATGTTACTAAAGACAAATGTGAGGTCTATCTTGGGATTATCAATAATCGATGTGACTGTAATGTTTTAGGAACGAGAGTAATGAAATTCATGAGTGACGAAATAATACTGACTGTTTATTCAATCTTTACCAAATATATGTTCTTACATATGTGGTTGTTAGGAAATATATAAATTTTATATCTATGGTTGTTAGGTAAACTTCAAAAAAATTATTTTTTGTCGGGATTTTCTTTAACGCCAGGGGGTTGGTGAATGACCTTACCTGTCATATGGGTAAATCCTTTCATCATTCTTAGCGATAAGGTCACCCCTTGGTTAAATCTAATTTTGTTTGTACATACCTATACTTACGTATGCATCTTCAAAGTTTCGTGAGCTGTGTTTTAAGTGACACGTCTCCTGTTCTTCTGCTTTTTATATGGCAGTTTAGTGAATAGATTGCGTAGGTATAAACATTTCACTGACTGCCTCGTGGTCTCGCGGTACAAGTATGTGCCGTGCGATCTAGAGGTCCTGGGTTCGATTCCCGGGTCGGGCAGTGTTATAGGGTTTTTCCATTAGGAAATTCTCGGTAACAGCACGGAGTCTGGAAATGTGCCCGAAAAACGGCAATAGGCTCGCCCCCTATTACGTGGGACTGATACATACTCGGTGAAATGTGGATGCAGAAATGCACCTCTGCCTACCCGTATGTATGTGTGTATGTAAACATTTCAAAGATATAAATAAAAAAATAACTTAAATAATATTTGTTTCGGGAAAGGGTGTTTGTGAGAGCGAAAAGGTTGACTGTTAGAGAATGCCTTAGGCATTAAGTCCGCCTTTATACGCAATGTTTAAAAAGCATTAATAAATAAATAAAAGTCTCTCGTCGTTTCTGATACCCACGACACAGGTGTGGCATCCTAGTGTAGGTTCAGAACTATGTAGGTATGTGACCAAATGCTTTGTTTACAAACAAATGTACAAAAACTGGGGAACAAATTCCCCGATATATTTCAAGGCATCGTTGACAGAATTCAGCCAAGGTATTTACAATATTTCCGCGTAATACCCCCTAAGGCGAGTGTCGCGTCGTAAAGAATATAGCCCCCTATTTGTTTGCCACTTGGAGTCAATTCGGTAGTTGGAAGTTGCGTTATTTCCCATAGGAAATCTGCTAGAGAGGAGAGTTGGTGAATTCATATCGTGCCAAAATTACTGTTGCTTTTTATCCTCAACAGTGGAATATGACGCTTTCATTGGGTGGTAAATTGTTTTAGTGGCGCGTTAACGAGTGCCGTGTGACCTAGAAATGCCTGGTTCGATTCCCGGTTGGCGCAGTCATCATCATCAGCCCATATACGTCCCACTGCTGAGCACAGGCCTCCCCTACCATTGAGAGAGAGGGTTTAGGCCTTAGTCCACCACGCTGGCCTAATGCGGGCTGGCGGACTACACACCTAAGAAATTCCTAAGAACTTTTAGTTGTGCAGGTTTCATCACAGTGGCGCAGTGTGATTGGTTTTTCATTAGAAAATTTTCACTAGCAGCCAAAGCTGCCCATATTAAATAAGACTACTGGGCACGGGCCTTCTCTATCATTGACTGAGTTAAGGCCTTAGTCCACCACGCTGGCCTAGTGCGGGTTGGCCTCAGACCTCATCACAGTCTATTCACCCTCATATAGTATTACCCAATTTCATCTTGTATCAAAAGAAGTACAATTTACAACTTAGTACGAACAAACCTTAAATTGTTGTCCCTTTAAGCATAGATAATCAGCTCATAATAAGGGCTTTGAATATTTAATGTTCTTTAAAGATACGGGAAAGAATTGAATACTACCACTTGATCCTTTACCCTCGGTAATGTCACCCCTTTAAGTGATTAATAATTTGTATTTTTGCAAGGGGTAAAGTTTAACAAAACTTTCGAGTAAAGACAGTATGCCCTATTCGACCCGTCTAACTGTTATTAATTGTCTTTGGTTGTGTGTTAAAGGTAATATATAGATACGCTTATATAGGTATCATCATCAGCCCATATACGTCCCACTGCTGGTCACGGGCCTTCTCTACAACTGAGGGGGAATAGGCTTTAGTCCGCCTCGCTGGCTTAGTGCGGGTTGACGGACTATACACCTACGAAATTCTTAAGAATTTTTGAGGTGTGCAGGTTTCCTCACGATGTTTTCATTAACTGTTAAAGCGAGTGATAATTCATTGTGAATACACACAAAATTTCGAAAAGTCAGAGGTGTGTGCCTGGTGTTTGAACCCGCGATCGCCGAGATTATACCCTCGTATCCATAAAAGGATAGGTAAAACGGTAAAACGTCCATATTTTTTTATACTGGCACGGCAAAGTGACCCCATTGCACCTGAAGGTAAGTGTAATGGAGCCCAGAAAAAGTGCCGACCAGAGAGAGATGATGATCTCCCGTTGGTCGACGCAATCATGCCGGCCGAAAACCTCTTCACCTATCTTGTGATGAAGTTTGGGGGACTAATACCATGGTGAACAAAGGACCGACCGCGAGAAACCGGCCAAAAAATGCCGGCACGGTCATCCTTTCACCATGATTGAAGCCCCCCCCGATGTAACGGTTGTTTCGAAGAAATCGCGTACAGCGACAAGACCGACATTTTGCGCACTCTATTATTTGCTTTTGTATTTAATATTTAATTAATCAGCATCAGCTCATATACGGCCCACTGCTGGGCACGGGCCTCCTCTACAACTGAGAGGGTTTAGGCCTTAGTCCACCACGCTGGCCTAGTGCGGGTTGGCGGACTACACACCTAAGAAATTCCTAAGAACTTTTAGGTGTGCAGGTTTTATCCCGATGTTTTCCTTCACCGTTAAGCAAGTGATAATTCATTGTGAATACACACATAACTTCGAAAAGTCAGAGGTGTGTGCCTGGGGTTTGAACCCGCGACCGCCGAAATTCTCGACCGCACGCCTAAACCTCGAGGCCATCACTGCTTTCATTAATAATTATTGTATTAAAATATGTTTTGTTAATTTTTATGTGGTGTAAAATAAAGTGTGGTTTATAAAATTAAAATAAAATAAAAGTGTGTTTCAACACCGAAATCCGTTAGTTTAGTCGTATATAGTCTCGGACTACCTCAGCCACAGTCTACCAAAATCAACCCAACATTGCACTGCACCCGGAATTTGAACCCGGAATGTAGTCATTGCACGGTGCATGCTTATATCACGAGACTATGAGGCAGGTAAAACAGCATAATCAAGAAAAATTAGTACAATACTGATAAAATATCCATAAAAAGAACTTCAAAAATGTTAAAGAAAAAAGCAGTTTCAATACGTATAATATGATGCGAAATAACTTATATGTACATAAACGACTGCGAATCTTGATACCGCGATTCAGCTTTACGCCAAATTGAACAGCGACATCTGTCGAAATAATTTGTTATAACTGGTAGTGTCGTGATGGCCTCGAGGTTTAAGCACGTGGTCGCAGGTTCAAATCCCAGGCACAGACCTCTGACTTTTCGAAGTTATGTGTGTATTCACAAACAATTATCACGTACTTTAACGGTGAAGGAAAACATCGTGATGAAAACTGCACACCTAAAAGTTCTGAGGAATTTCTCAGTTGTTGAGGGGCCTCCTCGAGTGCTCATATGGGCTGATGGTGATGATGATAACTGGGGGTGTTCTGTTGAAATATTGAAAGGGTTTTTATCGGTGTTGAAACCGCGACTGTTCTCTTTCTCTTCAGCTATAAAACCTGGCAAGTCCTCCAAAATCTATTTAGATTTTAAAAAATCCACACAAAAGGCACACACGCTCTCATTAAGGGGAACAATCAAGGATCACGCTCGATCATTAGGGATAAAAAAGCTGTCTTCGCATTGTCCACGTAATGACGGCTCACATAAAAACGCGTGTGATGTAGAAAATGGCGCGCACGTTTAAAATATTTATTTTTTTCAGTTCCGCTAATGATGTGTTCTAGGAACTTAGAGAATTGTTTGGGGCAGTAATTTTGGTTACAATAACATGGCTAAGTAGTAGTGATGGCATCGAGGTTCAGGCGCGCGGTCGAGTCTCGGCAGCCGTGGTTTCAAACCCCAGGCACACACCTCTGACTTTTCGAAGTTATGTGTGTGTTCATATCGAATTATCACGTATTTTAATGGTGAAAGAAAACAGGAAACCTGCACACGTAAAAGTTCTTAGGAATTTCTTAGGTGGGTAGTCTGCCAACCCGCACTAGGCCAGCGAGGTGGACTAAGGCCTTTTTTTTTGTTTGCGAGGGGAAAGCTAATTATGTCTCTACTTCCCGCCGGCTCTGGGGGACGGGGGCAGGAAGCGTATGTCGGGGTCACCGGCCTTCCAGCCCGGCGCGCGGTGACGTTACGTCCGCGCAGATGTTAGTACCGGGCTGGGCCCCTAACAAAATCCCTAAAACCCCCCGGTGGCCATCTCCGCGCCAAGTGGGACGGCCACGGTACGTGGGCGAGAAGCGCCCACCGTAATTCCGAGGCGCCCGGTGCGCCGCCGAGACGAAATCGTCTCAGCCGTCCCGGAGTTTTAGGGGGCGCAGTTGCACCCCCAATAGCTTGGTTCGGGCGCCCGGGTTGTGAGTGAGCGCCCGCGACGGACACAAGCCACAGTGCCGCCGCCCCTCTCGGGGTCACTTTTAGTGAGGACGCGCTGACCCCGCAGCGCACCCAGCGACCCCAAGTGCCCCTTTCAGTCGCCTTCTACGACAGGCAGGGGATACCGTGGTGAATTTCTAACACTCCCTTACCACAGGGCAGAGGTGGACTAAGACCTAAACCTTAGTTGTAGAGGAAGCCCGTGCTCAGCAGTGGGACTTATATGGACTGATGATGACGTTTATAATGGACATTTTCAAGTTACATTTTTGTTTTTTCTTGACTGTCTCTTGGTCTCGCGGCACAAGTATGTTCCGTGCGATCTAGAGGTCCTGGGTTTGATTCCCGGGTCGGGCAAAGTGTTGTTGGGTTTTTCCATTAGGAAATACTCAGTAGCAGCCCGGAGTCTGGAAATGTGCCCGAAAAACGGCGATAGACTCGCCCCCTATTACGTGTCACTGATACATACTTGGCGAAATGTGGGTGCAGAAATGCACCTCTGCCTACCCCTTCGGGGAATACAGGCGTGAGGTAATATATGTATGTATGTATTTTTGTTACTCTAACGAGAAGTAGTTATACTGCACGGTCTCTAAGTCAAGATTAATTTCATTGTGTATAATAACAACAAATGATTCAATTCTAAATAGACCAATAACCGATTTTTTACTTAAACAATGAATTGAATAACACAGTACCCCTATAGACAATGTAATATCCATAATTCCGACATAATATCGAATCGCACAAAAGGTCTTATTCACTTACTAAACGCCACCTGTAAGGGTTGAGACAAAGGGCGCAAATTGGGACTATATGAAGAAAAACGGCGCTGTGTTTGCCAGCCCCTTGTGACGTAACAAGAATTGAGCAGTGTTGGCCAAGAATTTCGAACCCTTTTTATATTGACTAGGAAAGACTGATGTAGATAATGGTAAGTGCATTGCAAACGGAAAGATAGGATCATCAGTCAACATCAAAATGACCTAACGCTAATCGGATGTACCAACTTTCGTGTTTGTTTATCGTTGTAAAAAAAAATATCCGCCATTTCGAGCGGCGGCCATCTTAGATTTACAATGTACATATTTGTACCTACCAACTCAGTATTCCGTCATATTTAAATAATTTATTCGCAATAATGAACTTTGTATACCAGTAGTCATATTAATATTAAAAACATATAGATATAAGCAAGCACTCTAGTAAATAAGTCTTTGTTCTAGTAAAAGAAACATTGATAAATTGCCACTTCATGAACCCCGGTCTTCTCAGTCAGCTATATATTAAACTGTATCGACAGTTGTAAAAGTTGTAAGTCAAAAAGTGAGATTAACAAGAAAATTTAAAAATAGCAAAGACTAAATTTGAACTAAATTAACTGGGTCACCTATATAAACTCGTTTATAAAAAAATTAAATAATAATAAGAATATCAATGTTTTGTTACCTGCTTGCTGTTAAATAAAATGTCTGAAAAATGTTATCGTTTAACCCTTACTGTAGTTTCATTTTATTTCACGAGATGGCGTTGTACAGTTTGGTGGCGAATCCTGAATCGCGATGTCAAGATTTTCCTTCGTGAATATAAGTAGTATACGGTGAGTGAGAGGTTTACATGGCTAGTATGATGATAATTGTTAAATTAACTCGCTTCACCACAATTCTTGGAGACCTGTTAAGGGGCTAAGGGGTTAAATTATATTGTCAAAATCCAACTTATACTAGTACTTGCGTAAGTACTTATTTTAAATTTTAAGATCAGATTAATGGCCTCCCGTCTTGCGGTACAGGAATGTGTCCTGTGAATTGTGAATTAGGGATGAGTCGTTGACGTTTTTGGCGTCAACGAAACGTAACCGTTTTTTGGTTGGTTAACTAGTTGAATTCTTCAACTAGTGTCTAGTTGATATTATTAATGTTAGCAAATGAGCAGCTCTTGCTTTTTTTGAAATTGAGTTGCCCTGGCTAGATAAATGGTCGAAAAATCAACTAGTTTTTTCACAACCCATCAACCGTTCATTCGTTACTTCATCGTCAACGGTTGATTCAACTAGTTCGATGAAAAAACGCCCATCCCTAATTCTCATCTCTAATCTATTCTAGAGGTCCTAGATGCGAATTCCGTGTCGGGCAGTGTTATTAGGTTCAGGATATGTGGGCCTTTTTAGTATTTACGCCTATATGTATTAAGTACAACAGTTACCCTATTAAGTAGAACGAAAACATTTGACGAAATCTGGATGCGTGTTTGTGTGTGTGTGTGGGGGGGGGGTTATCGATGTAAACACGAATCTAATGTTTTATGAAGGCAATATCTTCATAAAAACTTGTACCATTGTGTCCCAACTACCAATCCAATAAATCTGCCTACCTAAAACATTTTGCACAAAATACTCACGTTTGTAAACGACTACCTAAAACATCACATCACATCACATCATCAGCCCATACACATCCCACTGCTGGGCACGGGCCTCCTCTACAACTGAGAGGGTTTAGGCCTTAGTCCACCACGCTGGCCTATTGCGGGTGGGCGGACTACACACCTAAGAAATTCCGAAGAACTTTTAGGTGTGCAGGTTTCATCACGATGTTTTCCTTCACTGTTAAAGCAAGTGATAATTCATTGTGAATACACACATAACTTCGAAAAGTCAGAGGTGTGTGCCTGGGTTTGAACCCGCGACCGCCGAGATCAACCGCTCGTCTAAACCTCCAGGCCATCACTGCTTACATACCTAAAACATCAGTGTCTCATATCCCGGAAACACAGATTTTCGTAACCATTCCACATTGGCTTGACTAGGAAATACTCATATACCTGATGGTAAATTCAAGGCGAATTCAAAGATAGATACGATCATTAATCTACACAAAATTACATGACGCCAATCGGATATACGAGTACCAAAACTCATCTGTGTTTATCGTTGTTAAAAAAAAGTTACCCGCCATTTTGAGGGGCGGCCATCTCAAATTTACAATGTATTTGTACCTTGATTACTCTCTCATACAATAAGATAAATATAAACTCAATACAATACAATATAAATACAAACTCATACAATTGCAACAGCTCAGTATTCCGTCATCCTTAAAAGTTTTGTCCACATTAGTGAACTTTGTATACCATTAGTCACGTGTAAGTTAATATTAGAAACATGTAGATAAGCAAGCACTCTAGTAAATAAGTTTTTGTCACATTCTGGTAAAAGAAACGTTAATAAATCGTCACCTCACGAACCCCGGACTTCTCATTCTCCAAACCAAATGGACACGCATATCTCAGCACTTCAGTCTGCTGAATATTAAATTGTATTGACATGTTTGTAAAGGTGTAAGCCAAATATGACAAATAATAACAGGAAAATTTCAATGACTAAATTTGAAATAAAAAGTAATAAGCAAATTGGGTCACCTAAATGAACTCGTTCTTTAAATAAATAAAGATATATAATTAGAATATCAATGTGTTGTTACCTGCTTGTCGTTAAATAAAATGACTGAAAAATGTTATCGTTCAACCCTTACTGTAGTTTCATTTTATTTCACGAGATGGCGTTGCACAGTTTCGTGGCGAATCCTGAATCGCGATGTCAAGATTCTCCGTCGTTAATATAAATAGTATGCGCCCTAACGATGGGTATCGATATAGGTTCGCTGTGCCAAATTTCAAATAGGGATGATCGATATTCATCGATGTTGAAGAAACATCGATGTTTTGCTGAAAAACATCGATGTTTCGACTTCGATATCATCGATATATCGATGTTATAAGGATAAAACATCGAAACGACGAAACGTCAATTATTCTTTAGGGCGCCATCTAGCGTTCGCAAGACAAGCCGTACGAATAGTTATTTCTTTGCATTTCTCAAAGCAAAAAACAAACTGATAACTAAACACATTAGCAATAACATTAAAATATATCAATTCAACTGCGAGTGCGAGACAACATTTAACATTATCCTTTTTTTTGTGTCTGTCAACGCGGCCGTATTCTTAAGTTCTTGAGTACGTACACAATTCATACCGATATATCGATACTTTTTAGTAAAAATATAAATATAGATAGATATTTTCAAATAATATATTTACTTTATTGCATTTTCCGACATCCCTACCAAAAACATCGATGTTTTAAGACATCGATGTTTTTCAATCGATGTTTATCGTACATCGATACTTCTGGTTCGATGTTAACATCGATGTCAACATCGATGTTTTTCTAACATCGATCATCCCTAATTTCAAATTTTTGGAGATCGCTTAGGTGGTTAAATATTAACCAATACCAAATTAAGAATTTATAAAGCTGCGGGGTTTCGCGGTACGGTCGGGTGTGTACTGTGCGATCTAGGAGTTCTAGAGTCCAGTGTTACCAGATGCACTGTAATTACAGTAGATTTACTGTAATTCTACTCTATTTACTGTATACTGTAACATGCCGAATACAGTGACATCACTGTATTTTTTGTTGATACAAAATCTTCTGATAAATCGTAATTTCAACACTTGATCTAAAGAAATATAAAGGTAGTATAAAATATAAATAAATATAGTTATTACGCAGCGTCAAATAATATAAGATTCGAGATTCCGTGTGGGCTTTAATTTGAGACGTTTACATTTAGCATGATATTGTGTCTATTATTCGTTGTTCGTTGGATGTAAATATTGTTTGCTCGGTTTTATTGGACTCGACTGATTATCTGATTTAAAAAAAAAAATGCCGAAAATTAGTTCGGAAAGTAATGAAGCTGGACCGTCAAATCGACAAAGAAGCGAAAAGTTTAGAGATGAGTGGTTAGTAGACAATGAACTAAAAAAATGGCTAAAACGTTATCCCAAGGATAATTATCGTGCAATTTGTGTGTTGTGTAATGCGTCAATACTGGCTGATAAGGGAGCGATTAAAAGACATATAATATAAATAATATGGTAATATAAATAAACAGGGACCCAAGACACGGGCTTGCCTATATTGGGACCTGTCGATACTCAAAAATGTAATATGTACAATAAAATTTCAAATAAATTTCATTTCATTTCACATGGGAAGCTTGCAAGCACTTATACAGGACAAAAACTACTTCGCAAAAGTCAATTGCCACTGTGTTTCAAACAAATCTGACTAAAGTGACAGCGAATAAATAAAAACGTCTAAAAATGTGATTATTATTTACTGTATATTTACTGTATTTTTTGATAGGAGAACACTGTAATTTTAACAAAAATAATGTAATTTCAAATAGCCTACACTGTAATTTCAATTTTTCAATCTGGAAACACTGCTAGAGTCCTAGATGCGATTTTAGGTGTGCCCAACACCAACAACAGGGATATATGAATTCTATGGTATGTGCTGTGCGATCTAGAGGTCCTAGATGCGATTTCCGTGTCGGGTAAAGTCAGTGTTGCCCATTAAATACAGTAAATGTAGATTTTTATTATTATGTAGTACTTATTTTATAGTAATAAATAGATTATATTAAACGCAAGGTCACGCCTATATAGACCCCCGTCGAGTCTCCCGTGTACTCCTGGAAGTACCTCTGGACCTCTTTAGGAATCAGTGCTCTAAATTTTCTTTTATCATCTCGCACATACCTACTCTTTCGCAGTTCAAGGATAACGCCATCTCATCATCAGCCCATATACGCCCCACGGCTGGGCACGGGTCTCATCTACAACTGAGAGGGGTTAGGCCTTAGTCCACCACACTGGCCTAATGTGGGTTGGTAACGCCATATAAGAAGGCACATTTTCTTGGCAGTAACTGTACAAAGGCTTGTTAAGGTATACACAGAGTAAGTGACAATTTAATTCAAGTGGCAAATGTGACTATTACACCGGATAAAGGAAATAGGCGACTATAGTATAAAAGAGATTGCTTAGGCCCGGTAGGAAATAGGGCGGTGGTGGATAAACCCATTTTACTTAAAGGAAAAACTTAAAACTAAAAAACTAAAACTTCTTCACAAGGTGAAGAGGTATTCAGCCGGCATGATTGTGTCGACTACGGGAGATCATCTCTCGCTGGTCGGCACTTTTTCTGGACCCCATTACGCTTACCATCAGGTGCAATGGGGTCACTTTGCCGTGCCAGTATAAAAAAAAAAAAAAAAAAAGGAACGTCCGATAGACGCTTTTGTTCTCTATAATTTGAGTATGTGATTTAATTTAAATCTACATGTATTCCCTGAAGGAATAGGCAGAGGTGCAATTTTTCATCCTAATTCGTCAGGTAATGAGGGGTGAGCCTATTGCCGTTTTTAAGGAACATTTCCAGACTCCGTGCTGGTCCTGCGAATTTCTTAATGGAAAAACCCAATAACAGTGCTCGACCCGAGCACGGTAATACTATCATACAGTAGTTTAACTCGGCCACATTTTTGAAATAAATACCTACAGCCGCGTGGTACGTAAACATGCGATAGGGCTGCGAACCTGCAGAATTTTAATTCAATCTGCCTACTTTGAGTTTTTTTGTGATTTGATCTATTTTTGTGATTGTAAATATTTTTAATTTTTATTTAAACAAATAAAATATTTTGTGAATGGAATAGGAAGTGTTCAATAAAAATGCATGTTATTTTTTGATTGGAAGATTTCATGCAATTTTTTTTAATATTTTTTTTTATAAAAATTTTTGTATTTTGTATAAAAATCGCGCGATTACTGCTTAAAAAACAACACCGCCCGTTTGTAACAACAACTAATACTCGTGGTATTAAATGTATGTAGTTTTTTAGAAAAACGTATGTTTATTTTATTTTTTCTGGGTATTTTTAATGTCACGGTGTTTATAATCACCGTGGCTATTGCCTGTCTTAGTTTTCGATCGCTGTCTTTATACACGCTGTATAATATTTAATGTAGGCGCAGAATTGCACCTCTGCCTACCCATTCGGGGAATAAAGATGTGAGATTATGTCTGTCTTGTATATGTCACCGTAAAATTGTAAACACCGTTAGATTATAATCTATCTAGCGAGATTGTAAACTGTCGAAAGATTGTGAACTGCTTACAATGTAACGTGTTATTATTCGAAGGCTGTCCCTGATTGGTCGGCCTTACAGTAGACCATTCTATATCCATAGAGTTAGGTTACGTTAGGTTAGTATTCAACTAATCAGCGCGTGAGGTGCGTACAATACAATCTCGCTAGATAGATTATAATCTAACGGTGTTTACAATTTTACGGTGACATATACAATATACATGATATACTTCATAACTCGTTGTTTATCAGTGACATAACCGCGAATATTGAGAACAAGAGCGCCGGATATCGGGTGGAAATTGAACGCTCGTCACTGCCGCGACGTACTTTTTCTGTTTGTGACTCCCATGATAGGTCGGCTAACTTTAATTACATGCCAAATGAGTCACAAACAATGTTCTTAACTTCTGTTGATAAATGAGGCTGGCTTTTGGCGAAAATAAACAAAATCATCAGATTTATGTCAATTGTCGACTTTTTAAATATTAAGAGACCTTATAAATATTGTAAGTACAAGTTAAACATGCTGTCTCTTTCTCTAACGTTACAAGTAAATCAATAGAGCAGGACAGGGCATGCTTAAATTGATGCCTCTATAGTCTAAGATTTTCTGAAATTCTTAAGAACTTTTAGGTGTGCAGGTTTCGTCACGATTTTTTCCTTCACCGTTAAAGTACGTGATAATTCATTATGAATACACGTCACTACTTTTTACTTTGTTTGTTTCATCATCATCATCATCATCATCGGCCCATATATGTCCGACTGCTGGGCACGGACCTCCTTTACAACTGAGGGTTTAGGCCTTAGTCCACCACGCTGGCCTAGTGCGGGTTGGCGGACTGCACACCTAATAAAATTCTTAAGAACTTTTAGGTGTGCAGGTTTCCTCAAGATGTTTTCCTTCACCGTTAAAGTACATGATACTTCATTATGAAAACACACATAATTGCTACTTTTTACTTTGTTTGTTTATTACGATTTAAATTAAAAATTACTCGACCGATTTGAACGATTGTTGATAATATGGACATAGATGGAACACCGGGACGTAACATAGGCTATCTTTTAACCCGGGAAAGTTTGTTCCCGTGGGATTAGCACGGAATTCAAGACTGCGCCCGGGCGGAGCTGGTAATGAGTAAATATACTTGTCTCAAAACCTGTCTTATCAACTTCGCCACCGAGCCTGTCAAAGACCATTCAAACGTCAATTCACTCCACTCCTACGCCCAATCACCCACCCATTCACCCCTGAGCCAGCGCATGCACGTACCCTTTCAACTTGTCGCCCCAAAATGGCATCCAAAAATCGGTTTTAATTACAAAACGTTGCTGTCAAACGTCAGACGCGGCATCGTTGGAAGTTTCCCGGAAATTTCAATATCCAACTTGAAATTGGGCGAAGATGGAGAACGGATGGATATAGCTTTGATTGTTTGAGCTCAGAGCGTAGTAGTCTGGAGATGGCGGGCGTACTTGAAAATGCATCTGTTGGGTAACGATGGTGCTTATATCATTGTTATAAACTAGTGACAGCCCCGGGGCGCAGTTGGCTAGATGCCAGCTTGCGAAACTAGAGGCTGCTGGTTCGATCCCAGCACCGAGACAAATGTTTGTGTGATCCACAAATATTTGTTTCGGGTCTGGGTGTTTGTGAGACCGAAAAGTCTCTCGCAGTTTCTGATAGGTAGGACACTAGGATACAATAGTGTGGGGTCAGAACTATGTATGTGAATGTTGGTCGTATTTATTTATTTAGTTTAAAAAGTAATATAATAAATCGGATGGTAAATATATTAATCTGAACAAACCATACTATTTAAGCGCTATAAATATTTTCTTATATTTTTTCCTTAGGTTTACAAGTCATGATATGACATTGTCATTTAATTGATGCCTACGTTCTTCTCAACTTAAAACTCGCTGTCGCTTTTTAAAAATCATATTGTTCGATCAATAGTCTTCTCTCGAGAGTTAGAATGATAATGCCATCATATTTACCTGACTAGATTCAGGCTTTTATACTCCATGAACAAATTTTTGTACCTTATCATAGAAAATGTTGTCTCATCCAGATATTTTCTACATCCATGCGAAATTTAAAAGCAACTTTTGCAAGGTCTTTTAAGTCCCGCGACATAAAATTAATGAATAATACATTTTTCATTCAATACAATCA
This sequence comes from Hemaris fuciformis, assembly GCA_907164795.1. Taxonomy (NCBI): domain Eukaryota; kingdom Metazoa; phylum Arthropoda; class Insecta; order Lepidoptera; family Sphingidae; genus Hemaris; species Hemaris fuciformis. Next base: position 8,974,435 of record OU015454.1, read on the forward strand.
CATGAAAAATTAACGTTTGGCCAATGTTTTTGCATAAATTCTTAACGATTTGGTATTTCGACTGTTTTCTTTGCTTCAAAATGGAGTTCATTTATTTATTGAGGTTTACATAAAAACATATTCTAGACAAACCTATAGCGTTTTGGAAGCGCCTTTTTCGTCTACTTTCGCCAGCTGTGTTGAAGACCCACGTAGGCGAGCGTATTATTGTAAGCTAAATAATACCTACTACCTAAATCGGGAATCGAACCCGGGACCTATAGATCGCACCACACACTTATGCCACGGGGCCTAATCCCTATTTAAAGTATAGAATGCTTGTGCTCAGAAGCGTGACCTATATGGACTTAAAAATAAAGAACGATTTAAGACTATAATTTAACGTTAGCACAATTACATGAATTTCTAAAAATAACACCAAGATAAATACGTGTTTCCGTGCTCGTTTTATTTACTGCAGTACTGTTAAACTGCCGGATCTTGACAATGATTTATATCTCCTTCAGATATGGAACGCAGTGTTGCATTTTTGGCAAAATAATAGCTGCAAATTTAATCTTTATTAGATAGTTATTTTCAGATTTCGTTCGCGTGGCGTTTCGTTAAGTCGTGATGGCCTCGAGGCTTAGGCACGCGGTCGAGAATCTCGACGGTCGCGGATTCAAACCCCAGGCACACACCTCTGATTTTTCGAAGTTATGTTTGTATTCACAAAGAATTATCACGAACTTTAACTGTGAAACATCGTGATGAAACCTGCACACCTAAAAGTTCTTAGGAATTTCTTAGGTGTGTAGTCCGCCAACCCGCACTAAGCCAGGGTGGTGGACTAAGGCCTAAACCCTAGTAGGCCCGTGCCCAGCAGGGGTACGTATATGGACTGATGACGATGATGTTCGCGTGGCATTTACACTTATCTATCTTTATGTATCAGTCTGTACGTCCCACTGCTGGGCACTCTACCTAGGTACTCAAAAGTACTATAATTGCCTACATGATAAATAAACGATCATTTCAAATTCTTGTGAATAAATGTTAATTTGCAGTTTATATCTCTGCAATATTTATAGTTTACATTTATTTCGTATTTGATTAATAAATTTATGTTATGTTTCAGGTACAAGCGGCACGCATGGAAGTTTGTAAGTACTTTATTAAGATTATGTTTCTTCTATAAGATAAGAGTCTCAACAGTTAGGTTCAAGGGAGCTTAAGTTTAGGTAATGTCGGAGTATGGTTATGGGACATAAGATTATTATTGGTGTATTTATTATTATTTATATATATACAGGGTGTATAAAGACCGCGATAGAAAAAAATCCGACAAAAAATAAAAATAAAACGTTCTCCTCACAACCACGAGTATTAAATGTATGTAGGTAGTTGTTAGGAAAACGTATTTATTTTTATTTTTTGTCGGGATTTTTTTAATGTCACGGTGTTTGTAATCACCGTGGCTATTGTCTTTTTTAGTTGATCACGGTCTTTATACACCCTGTATACATACATATCAGTGGCGGTACTTCCATAGAAGCCCAAAAGCCCATTCTGCCTTACAAAATTCCGAATAATAATCTTTAAGATTTAAACGTTTATTTAACAAAAGAAATTTGTTTATAAATGAGGATATACTGACTCCACATTAAACAATTACAAACTAGACATTACACAATTTATATGTCACGCTTTTGGGCTTCTATGGAAGTACCGCCACTGATACATATATGTAATACATAAATATATATTATACATTAACGTCTGCATCCCCGAAGCGGTAAGTAGACGTGTACATCTGAACCAATTATATTTAAAAAGCGTAAAATCCAGCCTATTGTCGTTTGCCGAGCACATTTACAAACTCATTATTAGTATTATTAGTTCCTAATGGAAAAACTTCAAAACATTTAAGCCTGGAATCGAAACAGCACCACAAAAACAAAGCACACTTTTACCATAAAACCGCGAGTTAGTAAAATAATTGCAACTATGACCATGTACATTAACATTAGACCGACAATGGAGCTAAATCATGGCTCCAACGCCAGGTAAACGGAACGTAATGATTACGGATGTGTCGAGAAATGTCGCGCGTTTATCACTCGCGCTAACGTTAGTGTGTAGGGTCTGTGCGAGTTCTAGTTGGGGTGAGACAAATCTTTTTGATAATAGCACCTTATGGTGTAAACAAAATTTATAAGTACCCACCACATTTGGGATAAATTTAACTGCTTTTAGGTACAAGTCTAGTTTCTCTTTGGTCTCACAAAGTCACAAAACTGACTCAAATAAATAAATAAATAGAATGAATATACAAATATTTATGGGACTGATACAACACTGGCGGAGTGTGGGTGCAGAAATACATGTCTGCCTGGTAGGCAACTTTGGGGAATACAGGCGTGAGGTTATGTATTAACGTATGTATGTATTAACAATCAGATATCAAAGTAGTAACTTTACAATGCCAGATTTAAGCAAAATTCTATCTAATTGCGGATTAAAGCCAATTCTAATAAATCGCCATTCGCCTCTAAAATGAAATCAATATATAATTTTTTAAAGAATTACATCAAAATCTAATACTTCTTTAAATATGGGACTCAATTACTAGAATTTTCAACATCATCAGCCCGTATCTGTTCCACTGCTGGGCACGGGCCTCCTCTACAACTGAGAGGGTTTAGACCTTATTCCTCCACGCTGGCCAGTTGCGGGTTGGCGGACTGCACACCTAAGAAATTCTTAAGAAATTTTACTATTCCTCACGATGTTTTCTTTCACCGTTAAAGTACGTTATAATTATTTGTGAATACACACATAACTTCAAAAAGTCAGAGATGTGTGCCTGTGGTTTGAATCCACGACTGTCGAGATTCTCGACCGCGTGCCTAAACCACGAGGCCATAACGACTTATTACTTGCTCATACTACTTGATCATACTGCATCATTAATACCCGAAGAACTTGTCTATTTTAACGACTGCGAAGATAATCGATTAGATAATCGATAACTCGATAAACACTGCGCGTGTGAAAATGATGTATTTTCACAACCAAATCGAGAAACTTACAATAGAAAATCCACTCGAACAAGCAATACCGTTGGTACCTCGAGGCCATTACGATATGTAACTTTAATTGTTCTAAATATATTTCAAAGATCGTCCATAATCTTAAAACGTCACAGTAACCCTACGCTACTGTCTCGGTAGGGGAAGCACTCTAGCTGATTGCAAACCCGACCTCGCGTCCCCGATATATCCCCCTGGAACGGTCTTGGAGGCCCCTGTTTTTATTACCTCTAGTGCCCTGGAAGGTTAAGGTACAAAGTGTACTTTATGCCGGATTGATTGTATCGAGGCAAGTGATTTATTTGACCCATGGGTACAAGAGACCCTGGAAAAGGAGTTTTATAGAGACGGCTAGTATAACTTCGAATTGCAGAACACGTCTTTCGTCACTTGACGCAATTATCTTCTTGCTGTTAAAACGTTTTCAACATTATCTAGGATTACAAGAACACTTGGATTGGCTATTTCAAGGTTTGATGATTTTATAAAGATACTACCTTTAGTGGCGGTACTTCCCATAAAAGCCCAAAAACCCAGCTTGCCTTACAAAATTCCGAATAATAATCTTTAAGCTTTAAATCTTTATTTAACAAAAGCCATTTGATATACAAATGAGAATATCCTGACCCCACAATAAATATGTATAAACTAAACATTACACTTGAATTACACTTTGACAGCCCCGTGGCGCAGTAGGCTAGATACCAGCTTGCGAAACGAGAGGCCGTGGGTTCGATCCCCGCACCGAGACAAATGTTTGTGTGATCCACAAGTATTTGTTTCGGGTCTGGGTGTTTGTGAGACCGAAAAGTCTCTCGTAGTTTCTGATACCCACGACACAAGACTTGTATCTTAATGTTGGGTCAGAACTATGTATGTGACTGTTGGGTGTATTTAGTTGGGTGTATTTACACTATTAACGTGTAACGCTTTTGGGCTTCTATGGAAGTACCGCCAGTGACTACTTGTTGCCTGAATGAAAGGTAGTTAATGTAAAGGATACATAAAAGAATAACTAAGTTTAGCATGAAGTAGCATCTCAGCAGGTCGCCATAAGAATATCGAATAATTACGAGAGACAGGAGTCCCTTGTCACTTGATGCTTAGACGGCTATCAATATACCGTACCTAATGACAAATTAAATATCTCTTACTACATGGTACTCTATTCTAGCAGCATCGCATTTATAATCATGTTTTTTTTTAATGAAATCTTCTGAAGCGGCGCTGTGCACTTTTTTTGGGATGGGTAAAAAATGTTGAACTCGCGTCAGATCACGTGACCCTGACCGAAAATGCGTAAGACGTTTGTTGTCACGCGTTGTTGTCGCGTTGTCATGTTTGTGTACCATAGCGCAATAAATATTGTATATTACCACGTAAATGATAGTATTTTTATACTGATAAATAAAGCAATTCGTGCGAAATTATTCCCTAACCATTCCAAAATATTCAAAAGTGCACAATGTTGAAATTTTCACTTCAACTCCCGGAGTGCCACCCGTTTTTTTTTAACCTGTTATGTTGCATGATTATGTTATTTATAGTTATACGTATGCAGTACTTACCTTTGATGGTTTCAAGTGACGAGTTTTTGATGGCTCTATACTATATTTACCCATCATCGTAAATTAAGCCTAGTTTTCCTCATTACCATAAAAATTCTTTCTACATTCAAGACGCTACACCATTTCTCTTAAGAAATATGCCCCACTCCTAAATATGCGAGATACACTTACCACATCCAGGAATATTTTATGATCATCGCAACTCCGACACGACAGGTGTTTCTCAGCGGATCTGGAAAGTAAGGCGCTGAAAAATTCATGCCGGTAAGTGGGTACTGAAAATTTAAAGCACTTCTTTGGAATGGGACATTTGCTCGATTGGCCGCCGCGAATTTTCTTAAGAGAGGTGAATTAGTTTGAATGAAGTGTCACTCGGAATTAAACGGTTTCGTCGAAGCCAAACGGTTTATAATTGAGTGCTCTTGATGTTTGTAGTAATTTGATTAGAGACTCTTTGGACTTTTTGAAGCATAAACTGGAGGCCTTGGAAGTTAAATCGATAAGCGTCGTCTTGTAAAACTAGTAAACTTTGTGAGGAAATCTACATACCAAAGACCTGTTGCAAGGTATTTCTTAGAATATTCCCAATATTCACTGTCATAGTTCCTTCCTCTCCGATGATCAGTGAAAATCAGCGTTTTACCATGTGTGTTCACGCCATTTCGCAGCTTAATTCTGAGTAGACCACCTAGTTGTTGTGGACGTGAAATAATTACGTTTGTACCTATCGTTCATTTTTTCCTTTTTTAATATTGTTTACATATGTACATAAATACATAACCTCATGCCTGCATTTCCCGAAGGGGTAGGCAGAGGTGCATTTCTGCACCCACATTTCGTCAGATATGTATCAGTCCCACGTAATTGGGGGCGAGCCTATTGTCGTTTTTCGAGCACAATTCCAGACTCCGTGCTGCTACTAAGAATTTCGTAATGGAAAACCAAATAACACTTTTCCCGACCCGGAAATCGAACCCAGGACCTCTAGAACGCACGGCACATACTTGTGCCGCGAGACCACGAGGCAGTCTCGCGAAAGTTAATTTATCTACTCTCTAAATGGCATGAGACCACGAGACATTCAAAGTGTTGGTAGCACACCAACCCTCAACATGCCGAAAGGTCCGTACTCCGTGTCAATCTGTAGATCATGTATGTAATTATGCTTCATACTTCTCACATGCTATTACATTAGCACGATAAAATAAAAATACTTCCATTAATAGTAAGCATGTTTCTGTTGCAGCCCGCTGAGAAATTCTAATTTGTCATCCCACAATTAACGGTTAATGAAAACCGAAATCTTATCCTCGGCTAGACCATTAAAAAGTATATTAAAACACAAAAAAACTACCAGACGACACCTAAAAGACACGAATTTGAAGCAGCATTTCTCATTTTAAAAATAATCAAGAAGATTGGTTGCAAATTGGGTCTGGACCGCGCCGCTCTCATATCCGCGGGCAGTACGGGATGACGAATTAAAACCTCCACTGCAGTTTGTTTATGTTCTGAAATACGGTTACTTTCTGCCGGGTCATGGAAAAGTTAGAGGATTATTTCAAGCTGCGAGTTTCGTTGTTTTAGTTTTTATAACGCCTTGTGTTTGATAGATAGGTTTAAAATTTACTGTATACAGGGTGTATTCAGACCGTGCTAAGGTGATTACAAACTCCTTGGCGTTAAAGAAAATCCCGACAAAAAAAAATTGAAGTTTTCCTAACAACCACATAGATTTTATGCCTATGGTTATTAGTTGTCAGTTCTTCTATTATATTCAGCGACTCTAAAATCTCGAAGTATAATTGATAATCCTTTTCAATATCCATTATAAGCTAGACCTGGTCAGAAGCCCTACTTTAGGAATAACTATTTGATTTGTAATTGGTCAATGGAATTGCTTCGGACGGGTCCCTTTCTATATTGCTGCTGACTTTCATTACCGCACCACACGCCTGAAATTGAAGTTTCATCCCTACCATCTGGATGAATGGCGTTCCTCAACAGTGCGGTTCAAACGGTGTTTCCTTCCTCGCACATCTTTGTGGAATCAGCTTGCCTCGGCGGTATTTCCAAACAGATACGACTTAGGGGCCTTCAAGAAGAGAGCCTATATTTTCCTCAAAGGCCGGCAACACACCGATGATTCCTCTGGTATTATGGGTGTTCATGGGCGGTGTTGACCACTTATAGGGTTTGCAATCCCGCAGTAAAATTTAGAAATGCAAAAATATGCATATAATAATGCTTTTTTACCTGTAGTTTAGTTACACTATATTAAAAAATAATAATAAAATAGAAACATTCATACAATATCTAATAGGAATAGTACTTTTTAATAGTTCTTATGAGGTTAGGTAGGGGGATTGCAATCAATAGGGTTTCCTGCGTCTTAATATGGACTTATCTTACCTAAACTAACAAATAAACCAATTATAATCCTTTACTTCGCTCGATCGGTTGATCGATCTGACTGACGCGCCCGCGCTGTTGTGATGGAGCTAATAGGCCTTCAGTAAAAGCTGAATTACCTTGCCGAGTCAAAAAAATGCGGGAATGCGGGAACGCGGAATTGCAAACTCTAACCACTTAACATCAGGTGGCTCACTTTGCTCGTTTGCCTCCTTTTTCCATTAAAAAAAATAATAATACATATCAACAAGAATGAAGCCTGATTCTATCTCGCCAGTCTAGTGCGTGTTGGTGCATAGCACACACTTTAGAAACTTCTGCAGAACTCTAAAGTATGCAGATGTTTTTCATCACCGCTAAAGTACGTGATAAGTGAATACACACATAACTTCGATAAGCGCCCAATTTTGGCTCGATCGCGGACCTTATCTTAAAGCAATATGAACTACACCACTCGTGTCTACGTACAAAATGAAAATTGCAATGATAAAATTATGTAATAAACCTAGTTTTATTTTGTGAAATCTGTCAGAATGCACGAGGAATGTTCTAGGAGATTATATTTGAAAGTTCACGTTGCACGCCAATCTTCTGATTAGGGTTGTGTTTTGTTATTTAGCAAATGTTTTTTTTTGCTGACAAGGTAACATCAACCTGTCAGGCTGTAGTGGTCCAGTATGGTCCAAATAAAATGCCCACTGGAAAGAAAAGTCGAGGATATATCATCGCCCACGCGAGCTGGTTGTTTCAATGTTGGTTTACTTAATCATTGGAACACTTTTACATCCAGATTTATACATAAATTATTTTTACTCTCTAGGACCTATACTTTCCTGTTAGATTAGGGTGTATAAACTATGTATATTTTACTACCTACTGTTTCTTTGTATCGACAATTTTTTGAAGTGAAAACTTCTTTAGTGGCGCTGTACACTTTTTTTGGGATGGGTAAAAACTGTTGAACTCGCGTCAGATCACGAAACCCTGATCGAAAATGCGTAAGACGCAGTATGTAATTTAAATTGTCATGTTTGTGTACGAAAGCGCAATAAATATTGTATTTTACCACGTAAATGATATATTTTTATACTGACAAAAAAGCAATTCATGCGAAATTATTCCCTAACCATACCAACATATTCAAAAATGCACAACGTTAATGTTGAAGTTTTCACTTCTGCACACCCGTTTTTTTTTATTCCACTCTGGACCCAGTTCTAAGGACAAATCCAAGGTTACGAAGGGACCATGAGCAGCTAAAACCCCATAGTTTTGTTTCTCCCCGAAAATTGTCGCACAATTAAATCATATAGGTCAAAAAAAAAAAACTTCTACTTTAAAAGGTAAAATGTGTGCCCTACTTATTCTGGTCCAAGACAACTTTAAAATAGAAAGTACCACCCCTGTGTTTATATTTGGCAAACAAGCAACAGAGCTGTCTAGTTACATTCAGTCGGCAATATTTCTCGCAACCTTTTCGCTTCTGCACGAAATCTTCAGACGAAATCCCTATTCGATACTTGTTCTCGCACGCTACATTGAATCTTGATACTTGTAATACAAAGTCGAAAGTCGAATAGCGGGTCGTTTAGATCGACTCAGGGAAATATTTTTCGTAACTCGTCTCACTGTGCAAGCGGCCAAATAATTTTCGTAAATTTATTGTACGTAAACGGCAAAACGGTAACAGTGAATTTTGCCATGAACTTTATTATAATTTGTAATTTTTTCGGCGTCTTTTCCCTCTGAGATTGGTTGGGGTTGCGGGATCAGCGTATTCATAAACAAAATTGTATAGACTTTTTGCTTTCCATTACCTCGTTGCGGAGGGATTTTTTTTTTAAAGGGTTTTGTTATGTGACTGCCTCGTGGTCTCGCGACACAGATAAGTGCCGGGCGATATAGAGGTCCCAGTTCAATTTCCGTGTCTGGCAAAATTTTGTTCGGTTTTTCAACTAGGGAATTTTCAGTAACAGTACGGATTCAAAAAATGTGTTCAAGTAAAAAAAAAAACTAAATTACAGCAACGGCATTGTGACTTAGTAGTAAATAAAGACGACTAAGTCGGGGAAATCTTAAGTTATTTCATGAATGAGTATGGCATTTTGTAGTTCTTATTCTATTAGGTCTAAATATACTGAGCCATGGCCTTCCGGCACAAGTATGCGCCTAGCGTTCTAGATCTTATTTATTTATTTATTTCTCATCAACACAATCCCTACAGGATCATTATCCCAATACAGCAGTGTGACACGTTTTTTTAAATCCTTATAATCAAGCGTGATCCTTGATTGTTCCCCATAAAGAGAGCGGATTATTTTAAATCTAAATAGATTTGGAAGCCTTTTTTTTTAACGAGAGGAAAGCTCCTCTGAGGCCGAAAGGGGTATGTCGGGGTCTCTGGCCTTCCAACTCGGCGCGCAGAACAATAAATGTCCGCTTAGCTGAGTTGGATCCCTAACCAAAATCCTACGCCAGCATACCGACTAAAACCTCTCGGTGACCATCTCGCGCATTTAGGGCGGTTTTGCGGCATCTCAGGGCGAGAAGCGCCCTAAATGGTCCACCTCCGCCCAGCTCACCGTCCGATTGTGGACTCTTCCAAATTGGGAGGGCTTGAGATGCCCTCCACTTACGCTTTTTTGGACGTTCGAAGACTTGCTAGGTTTTATAATCCGAGAGAAAGAGAAGAGAAGAGTCGCGGTTTAAACACCGACAAAAAATCCCTCAATATTTTGTTCAACACCTCCCGTTGTAACAAATTATGTATTTCGTGAGATGGTGTAAGCCTGAGAAGCGGTATCAAGATTACGCATTGTGTCTACAAATTTATGTCGGTTTATTTTATTACCGTTATAAAAAATATTTTAATGGATATTTTATCAGTGTTATATTATTTTTTCTTCAAAATCCTTGGAATTATTTGAAATTATATTTTGTAAAATGTATTTTTCTTTAGGAAATTGTCAGTAGCACCACGATGCATAGTCTCATAAATCTCTATACTAAAATTCATCAAACTCTGCTCAGTTATTTCATAGTGAAATTATAACAAAAAAGCTCGGTTTTAGAATACAATAATATTATTTATGATATTTGTATTATGATTCTAACAAGTACAAAGTCTACACAAACATCACAGTAAATGTTTACTTACACTCTCATCAAACAAAACAAACAAATCAAAACAAATAATAACATTTGCGTATTAAATGTTTTTATATATAATGGAAAGATTATTTGCAAACGTAAGCCCGGTGAGTAAACACAGTACAAAGAGAAACAGTAGATCATATGTTATTTCATTTATTTTGTTGAGAGTTTTTTAGTGTTTCGCAACTGTGTTAATTGGTCCTTTAGAATCGATAAGGCTATGGTCAATTTTGATTGTGTAAAGCTCGATTTTTTAAAATTAAAACTAAATTAGCTACTTATGGCAGAGTCCAATTTGTTTAAACCTTCAAAACTAAAACTTTAGCCCGCCATTATTTTACCTTACTGAGAATTATTTCTGCCATCATCAACCTTGGACCTCTTCTACAACGTAAAAAAGTAAGGCCTTAGTTCACCACGCTAATCTAGTGCGGGTTTGCGAACTACACATTTAAGAAATTTCTAAGAATTTTGAGATGTACAGGTTTCTTACGATGTTTTCCTTCCCCGTTAAAGTGCGTGACAATTCATTAAAATGTCTGGGGTTTTAACCCGCGACCACCGACATTCTCGACCGCGTGCCTTAACCTCAAAGCCATCACTACTATAATTTCTATGATCAAGAATGTGTGTCCTTTTATACTCAGATCCTAAATTCTTTCGAGAACACAAAAAGCAATTAAGCAACACGACTATAAAACAATACTTAAAATCTCCCAAAAAAAACTTATCTGGACAACGCACTAAAGAAAAAACCAAAGAAACCGCAAAATTTTCAAACCAAAATAAAAAACTTGCGCTACTGTATCGCAATATACTGTGGCGAGTATATAGAGAGCAATTTTCAGCTCCAACGGTCCGTGTAATGTTATTTATCTACTGAAATGACACGGGACTCGATATAAATAAGTAAATCATTTCCACTGATATCATGTGGAATAGATTTCCCGTGGACGTTTGTTGGTATTTGAGAATTGGAAGCGGTTCATTAATGCTTTTAAATATGCTTTATTGCCGTGATGTGGTTTTAAGCGGGCAGTGTATTTAGCATTATATTAGGGGTCGCAGTTTTTAACCCAAGACACGTATGACTTTAATTTTTTTTGCATTTAAAAACCTGTTAGGCGTTTTAATGGTAAAAAAATGTCACGTCGTAAAGAAAATTAAAATCTATGAGTTCTACACAAATATATTTTAGGCATGTTTAATCTATCAATCCATTTTCGACCAGTGTTGTAGACTAAAACCGAAATCCCCTTAATAAAAAAATATAATAATCATTATAAAGTGTTCATTAATAATTTTAAAAGAAATAAAATTTATAAGAATAAAAGAATAGAAACTTGACTACCCTGTTGGGTGGGATAGTAGATTGCGGCGTGCCATCAAGAGGACCTGAGTTTGATCCCCGACACGCGTATTATTTTCAGTTCTGTACATTATGAAACTTTAATTAATTAAGTCAAATGTTTCCATACTCACCATCTATTACTAATTTAAAGAAGAACAGTTGCAACTCAGCCTCGCTTTGGGGATACATAACACAGAATTTTTTACTTCTTCCCTATCGTCATATTATAAATGAACCTTAGAATATGGTGCTGTAACCACAAAACCATTCCCTCAAGTAACAATGAATGACGCTCACCATTATTTATCCAAAATCAGCGAGCGCCGTATGATTGACAAGGACAAAGCGCTTGTTCTAACAATATTATCGGCGGAATAGAGACGCGATGCGGCTGATAAATCAGAATTTGACGCTAGATTCTGCTATAGATAAATCACGTCACGTGAAAGCTTATAAATTTTTGAATAACTAGCCTGCGCTCCAACGCAGTTTGAATTGAGGCATCCGATCGGAGGGGTCCCGGGTCGATTTTAATTTTTTTCAAGTTTTTTCAAGCAATTAGTTAATGGGTTTTTCCATTATTCTCAGCCTATCACCCCCCATTACTGAACTTAGGCCGTCCCAAGTAGGCGCCAACCATTCAGGTCGTGAGCAGCCCTCATCCATCCGCTACCTTTCTCAAGTCGTCGGACCATCGTGCTGCAGAACGTAGACGTATGCTTAGACACTACGTCTGCCTAAGCGCGGTCTCAACTCTCATTAGGAAAGTCTCAATAGCATCACGGAGTCTTTAAATGTGCTCCGTAGTAGCAAAAACCTCGCCAGTTATTACTCAAAAAAGACTTTTGAAAGATGGCAAAATATGGGTGCAGATATACTCCTGTGCCAAACTCTTCGGGGATGAAGCTGTAACAAAAATAATGATCTCTTATTGCTGAGCCATTTCTTCTCCACAACGATAACACGTTCCGAAGCGGCGGTAGCTTATTTAAACTGACGATTCAAAAGCCCCGTGGCGCAGTTGGCTAGACACCAGCTTGCGAAACGCGAGGCCGCGGGTTCGATCCCCGCACCGAGACAATTTTTTTTTTTTTTTTTTTTTTTTTTTTTTTTTTTTTTTTTTTTTCGCGTGGGTGTCAATGAGTGTAGACCAGTTTCGAAGTGTTTTATTTCTTAATAATATTCTAAACAGTTTTTAACGTGTACAAGTGATATAAAAGTAACATCTCTTATTGCTTAAACTATATACAATGTGACTATATGCAATATAAAATACACCACCTGCCAGCACCTACATACAACCGAAAACCGTTACAACAACCACATTTGAATTATGGCACAGTTATCGGATATCCAAATCGCGCAGAGCAGGCTCGAAGACTGCTTCAGCAAGCGCATGAACGAACTCGAAGCTCAGCTACAGACAGGAGTACCAGCCAAAGACACCGTGGCGCGAGTTGCGGAGGAGTTTCGGACGTTTCGTGAACTCATGTTCAATATGCTTGGCCTACTTCGATCGCAGATTGCTGAATGCGCTCGCGTGATCGACATCATCGAGACCAGGCATCGGCGAAAAACGCTTCTGTTCATGGGTGTTCCTGAAGCTGAGAAGGAGGACTGCACCGCATCCATTTTGGAGATTCTTAAAAACAGGATGTCGTTGAAAAACCTCTCCTCTTCCAATATTAGCGCTTGCCATCGTCTAGGACCCCGTAATAACAAACATCAACGACCGGTTCTTGTGAGGTTTTGTGATGTTAGCCACAGGTCTGCGGTGTGGAAGGCAAAGGCAAGGCTGAAGGGCTCTTCGACTTCTATAAAGGAGTTCCTTACTAGACCTCGACAACAGATTTTCGCCAAGGCACGTCAGCACTTCGGTATGCAGGACTGTTGGACCCAGGACGGAACCATTGTTGTGAAGGTCGCCGATGGCACAATGAAGATCACCACGATGGAGGAGCTCAACAAACTAACAGTTCAGCACTCAAAGTCAACAAACAACAAGCCTGCGACCGCAATCTGCACTAGTCAAAGTAGTTCCACAACTTTGAGCGCAAAAGCACGTAAAAATTAATTACTTTCGCCGTATTATTGTTTACACTTAAGAGCACATTGTCGTTCCGATATAAGTCAGTTACAACTGTATTAATTATTCATACCCGCAACATTTGTAACTAGTTGTCTTTGTGTATTTTATTATTTATTTTTTTTACTACCCCAAATGTCATTCTAATGACATATGATGTTTGACAACTGACATTGTATAATCCGTTCGGAAATCGCTATTGTTGCCATTCTTCTATTTTTGTTTTTCTTTAATTTATGTTTTTTTTTGTCTATCTTTTTTTTTATAATGTTTTGATTTTTATGTGTATCAGCTGGTGGGTGGTGCAGAAATGCGAGTATAGCACCAACCGGTACGTTTTAATTTGAATATTATTTAATTTGTTTTTTTCATAGTATTAGGTATTATATTACTGTATACCATATTTATTTTATTTTAATATTTATTTAATTATGAGCTATTCTGATAACGATTCTTTTTATTCTGTGGATTCTGACCATTCAAACAGCGATGATAGTTTTCGTTCAGTTACTGATGGACTGGGTGATATGCTGCGACAGACTTTCAGTGAATCGGTTAAAAGCTTTTTTAATGTCTGTCACATTAATGCGCAAAGTTTACCTAGTCACTACAGCGAACTATCTGTAACTTTCACGGACGTTAACGTTCATGCCGTCTTGATTTCTGAGTCTTGGCTAAAACCTCAACTTTCTTCCAACACATACCCTCTCCAAGGTTTTGATTTAATTCGAAACGACAGAATCAGTAGGAGAGGAGGTGGCGTAGCTATTTATCTCAAATCTTTCTTCAAATATAAAATTTTAGCTTCCTCACCTTCAGATAGCAATCCCACCGTTGAGTATCTTTTTCTTGAGGTTTGCTTCAGGGGAGTGAAAACTGTACTCGGTGTTGTTTACTGTCCTCCTTCTTTAGACTACTTCTCCAGTTTCGAAACGATTCTGGAATCTTTAGGGTCTCAATATGCACACTATATCATCATGGGAGATTTCAATACCAACCTCCTGGCCTGCAATTCCTCCCGTTCCCGTAAACTCCTTGATATCACTGAATCCGCCAACTTGCACATCCTTCCCCTCCAGCCTACTCACCACAATACTGATGGAGATAGCACTTGGCTTGATTTAATCCTTACCTCCTCTCCTTCCCTTGTATCGCGTCATGGTCAGTTGCAAGCTCCTGGCTTCTCTCACCATGACCTTATCTATTTGTCCTATGTCCTAAAACCTCCTAGATCTCCGCCTAAAGTTCTGTTCATGCGTTGTTTTGGCCGTATAGATCATGACAAGCTTTGTAAAGATGCTGCTGAGCTGGACTGGGAACATCTGACCAGAGCGAGCACAGTTGACGAAAAAGTTTTGATCTTTAATAATACCATTCTTTCACTATTTGACCGGCATGCTCCGGTTAAGAAGATCAAACTCAAACGTCCTCCTGCTCCATGGATGACGAACGAAGTTCGTTTGGCAATGAGACGGAGAGATCGGGTATACCGGAAGCTTCGTAGGAATCGTACAGAGCATAATTGGAATCTTTACAAGATGGCAAGAAATCGGTGTAACCAGATGATACGTAACGCAAAACGCCGCCATATTCTCGATAATATCTCCTCTTCTCGCTCTGCTGATGTCTGGAAGTTTTTAAAAACACTAGGCATTGGCAAGCAAAAACATATTGATTTCCAGAAGACAATTGGTTTGGATGACATAAACACTCACTTCACAACAACTGTACCTATGGATCACCAAACCAAATGTCGAACACTGGAGTTTTTAGCTGATCTTCCTCGACCTCATATCAATCCTTTCCATTTTTCTCCAGTTGCATCGGACGAGATCAAAAAGATAATCCTTTCCATTAAATCCAACGCTACTGGCTGTGACAACGTAAGTCGTCGCATGATCATAGCAATCCTTGACTGGCTCCTGGAACCTATCACAAATATTATTAATTCTTCCTTTAGCACTGGCTTTTTCCCAACCGCGTGGAAAAATGCCGTAGTCATCCCTCTTCCAAAAATCCCAAACCCGTCTTTGCCTAATCATTTTCGCCCAATTCCATTCTCCCATTCCTATCCAAGGTGCTTGAAGCTTGTGCCCACAAGCAATTGTCCAGGTTTGTATACCAGAATAAGTTAATTAGTCCCTACCAATCAGGGTTCAGACCTGGACACAGCACTGTCTCCGCTCTCCTAAAAGTGACTAACGATATTCGGGTGGGCATGGAGGACACCAAGGTCTCAGTAATGGCTTTGGTGGATTTTTCGAACGCCTTCAATACCGTTAGTCACGATATCCTACTATCTATCCTATCCTATCTAATGATCTCGTCAGATGCGGTGGATTGGTTCTCAACTTATCTTCAGGGACGTCAGCAGTCAGTGCGCGTCGGCACGACCTCGTCATGTTTGCTTGGGCTCGACTCTGGCGTACCTCAAGGTGGCATTCTTTCTCCATTATTGTTCTCTGTTTTTATTGATCTCATATCCCAGAATCTTCAGTGTTCGTATCATCTGTATGCCGACGACTTGCAATTATGTGCTCAGGCCAGGGTGGAGTCAATATCCGATGCAATAGCTAAGGTGAACAAAGATTTGGAGCATATTCAAAGGTGGTCAGAGAGTTTTGGCGTGATTGTGAATCCCAACAAATGCCAGGCCATCATTGTAGGCAGCCAACGTCAAATGAGAAATTTAAACAATGTAGTTGTCCCACCAATTGTTTACAATGGCACCGTTATCGCGCTATGTTCCACTGTGAAGAACCTTGGACTTCATATTGACTCCACCCTGACCTGGCAAGCTCAAGTGGCTTATGTTAGCCAAAAAGTCACAGGTATACTTCGAGCTCTTTACCGTCTCAAAAACTTTCTACCGTCGCGGACCAAGGCTATGCTTGTACAAACTTTGATAG
This sequence comes from Hemaris fuciformis, assembly GCA_907164795.1. Taxonomy (NCBI): domain Eukaryota; kingdom Metazoa; phylum Arthropoda; class Insecta; order Lepidoptera; family Sphingidae; genus Hemaris; species Hemaris fuciformis. Next base: position 8,990,985 of record OU015454.1, read on the forward strand.
TCCCTATTATCGACTATGGTGATGTGTGCTATTTTGACCTGAATGCAGACCAGCTCAATAAACTTGACCGACTTCTTAATAACTGCATTCGATTCATATACAATCTCCGCAAGTATGACCATGTGTCTTCCTTCCGTTCCCAACTCAAATGGTTGCCCATTCGTCAGCGTCGAAATCTTCGCGCGCTCACTACACTATATTCTTTCCTAAATTCTCCTAATGCCCCTTCCTACATTACCCCCTATTTTCAATTTTTACATGCCAACCATGAGAGAAATCTTCGATCTGCCAATAACCTTCTTCTTCTTTGCCCATCTCACACCTCCGAATTCATTCATTCTTCTTTTCCTGTGCAGTCTATACTCCTCTGGAATGCACTTCCCTTGGAAATCAGGACGTGTACGAGTCGTTACTCATTCAAGTTGAAAGTACGGAAATTGTTGACATCCAGAATGGCAGATGCTTCAGAACAATAGTTTATTTATATAAATGTATTTATTTATGTATGTAATATGTATATCTGTATTATATTAGTATCTATATATTTACTTAAGATATTTATGATTTTATATCGTATGTATGTATGTATTTTGTTTAATGTCTTGTGTAGTATATCGTAATTCAATTTACGCACCTACGCTTTTCATCTCTGCACCACCTAAGGTTTGACTGGTAGAGAATGCCTCAGGCATTAAGTCCACCTTTACATATGTTATGTATAAAGCGTAAATAAATAAATAAATAAATAAATGTTTGTGTGACCCACAAATATTTGTTTCGGGTCTGGGTGTATGTGAGACCGAAAAGTCTCTCGTAGTTTCTGATACCCACGACACAAGACTTGTATCTTAGTGTGGGATCAGAACTATGTATGTGACTGTTGGGTGTTGGGTGTATAAATAAAAGCACTTGTCAGTCTATTTGAATAAAGATTATTTTGGCGATAACATTTTCGACACATGGTTTAGGCCTTAGTCCACCACGCTGACTGGACTGTCGGACTACACACCTCAAAAATTTCTACGAACTTTTAGGTGTGCAGGTTTTATCACGTTCCCGATGTTTTCTTTCATCGTTAATGTATGTGATAATTCTTTGTAAATACACACATAACTTCCAAAAGTCAGAGGTGTGTGCCTGAGCTGGGGTTTGAACCCGCGAACGTCGAGATTCTCGACCGGTTGCTTAAACCTCGAGGCCATCACAATTTCATAATTTCGTGCTAATAAAAAGATTACAAGCTCCGAATCAGAGCAACTCATTTATTCACTCACTAACTATACTAATAAATAATTAACATGGACTAGATTAGTAAAGTATTCTACCTACATAATCGATTAAAAACTTAAATAGATCACAGTCGATAATCTATCGATTATAACCCGATAACATCCCTAATACAGACAGCTTGTAATAAATCATCGGCCATTCCCCGCAGTCGCCGGTTAGAGCTGAGAACGCAATAAATGCTTGATCATTGCAGAAATTGCCACTTTGTACTAACGGTATTGCTTGTTCGAGTGGATTTTCTATTGTAAGCTTCTCGATTTGGCTGTGAAAATACATCATTTTCACACGGACAGTGTTTATCGAGTTATCAATTAGATTCGCAGTAGATAAAATAGCCAAGTTTTGCGGATATTTATGGTGCAGTATGATCAAGTTGTAGTCCACCAACCCGCACTAGGCCAGCGTGGTGGACTAACGCCTAAACCCTCTCAGTTGTAGAGGAGGCCCGTGCCCAGCAGTGAGATGTATATGGGCTGATGATGATTTACTTACTTGATCATCTTTATCAGCCCATATACGTCCCACTGCTGGGCACGGGCCTCCTAGGGTTTAGGCCTTAGTCCACCACGCTTGCCTAGTGCGGGTTGGCGGACTACACACCTAAGAAATTCCTAAGAACTTTTTAGGTGTGCAGGTTTTATCACGATGTTTTCCTTCACCGTTAAAGCAAGTGATAATTCATTGTGAATACACACATAACTTCGAAAAGTCAGAGGTGTGTGCCTGGGGTTTGAACCTACGACCGCCGAAATTCTCGACCGCGCGCCTAAACCTCGAGGCCATCACTGCTTAGTAACACACAAGTAAGTAAATAAAGGTATTTTTATCCGCCTGGATATTGATCATCAAATCCGCCATATACCCACAATAATCTCTCCCGTTGCTTGGTTAGCTTGTGCATCGTTTATGATATAAACGAACAAGCTATCATAGTTTTGTCGAATCGTCAAACATTTGACAGTTTTATCTCTTTGACAGTTGACTCTTTATTGGATATCTGAACTAATATGTATACCTAAGTCATGATGGCCTCGAGGCTTAGGCGCGCGGTCGAGAATCTCGACGGTCGCGGGTTCAAACCCCAGGCACACACCTCTGACTTTTCGAAGTTATGTGTGTATTCACAAATAATTATCACGTACTTTAACGGTGAAGGAAAACATCGTGATGAAACCTGTACACCTAAAACTTCTTAGGAATTTCTTTGGTGTGTAGTCCGCCAACCCGCACTAGGCCAGCGTGGTGGACTAACTTCTAAACCCTCTCAGGTGTAGAGGAGGCCCGTGCCCAGCAGTGGGACGTATATGGGCCGATGATTATGATGAAGCGCTGACTTGGCCGTACTTGTGGTTTCATCTCGAAAATAGTACACACACTTACCAGTCATACACACACTTACGCTTATACTCCCAAGGGGGTAGTTTGGTAGAATTGTATTCCTTCACCTACAATTGAACAGCTGTGCTTCGATCATATTTTCAATCTCCGTACCAATGAAAATATTTTAGAAGAACCACAACTCTTCACTGACAGAGACAAAACGAATTCACCAGGTAATGACTGAGTTAGAGGTTCGTGTATAGTGCAATGCCCATCAACGTTCACAAACGGAATGCTAAATGATCGTCATGTTTGTTCCCGCGATTGCTTCGCTCGTGTGCGTTGGACGGTTTTCGGCACTTCATTAACGATGTTTTTTAGCTGTCTATGGTTTCTTACTGGTAAAGTGATCGAAGTGACCTGATAGTAAGTGCAGTAAGTAAAAACAAACCCTGTTTGTGTAAGGAAAAGACCTTACAAGCAATTTTGATTCATTGAAGTTATACTTCTTTTGGCGCGTTAGGGAAAAATGATGAGAGTGATTTTTTACGATGCGCGCGCACACCGACACCAAAAAGTTATTCAGAAAAAGTTTGTTTTAAATTTTAAGAATGTAGAATAGTGACAGTAGTAGTTTTTTTGAAGTCATTACGATGCGCGCGCACACTGTCATGAAAAACCGACACCATGAAGTTATTAAAATATTATTTTATAATATATTATTATATTATTTAAGAAAATATATATTTATCTATGAAGTATAACTTCTAACGCGTGTACATAAGTACACACACACACTTTTTTATCATCAGCCCATATACGTCCCACTGCTGGGCACAGGCCTCCTCTACAGCTGAGAAGGGTCAGGATTTGGTCCACCACGCTGGCTTAGAGCGGGTTTTCGGCACAAACATTTAAGATATTCCTTAGGATTGTTATTATTTGATAATGGATTCTTACTAGTAAAGTAATCGCAGTGACCTGATGGTCAGTGCAATGCGTTTCAAATACCTATATGGTATTGGATAGAAATTCACAATAAGGTGAAGAGGTATTCGGCCGGCATGATTGTGTCGACCAACGGGAGACCATCATCTCTCGCTGGTCGGCACTTTTTCTGGACTCCATTGCGCTTACCATCAGGTGCAATGGGGTCACTTTGCCGTGCCAGAATAAAAAAAAAATAAAAAAAAAAAAAAAAATTCAAAGCAGACTCTGTTTGTGTAAAGGAAATATCTTAGAATCAATTGAAATAAATTTAATGGTGATATATAGCTTAGGGAAGACATGTTTTTAATTAATGAAAAAAAAATCGGATGGGCTGAAAAAGGTTAAAGAATTATTCCTATTAAGAAGTACTCGGTAATGGCGCAGAGTCTGGAAATGTGCTTTAAAATCGGCAATAGGCTCGCCACTTAATACATTACGTGGGAATTAAAACAACTACTGGCGAAAAGTTGGTGTAAAAAAACCCCTCTGCTTTGCCTTTTATGGTTAGGAATAGGGGTGTGTTTATGTATGTAAATAGGATTACAATTAACTACCAAATTTAAGTTTAAAAAAGTCTGAGAATTTATCTTATTTATAGCTACAAAAAATCAGTATAAAATTGTTACTCTTTCAAATCGTATTTTCCTAATAAAAAAACTTTCCAAAGGAAGTGTTGTATCGTAAAGTTGTAGGCATCATCCCGGGGTCCTAAACACTGTTTGTTTATAACAATGCAGTTTAACAAGAAAAGTTTTAATAGCCACCCGGCCCGCGCACCGTCTCATTATATTGACGAAATCAGGTCTGTGATGAATAGACCTCGAAGTTTTTTGTAAAGAATATAAAATGTATTATATACATATACTTACATACTTTACGCGGAGGTTTCATCACGGATCTCCTTTACGGCTGAGAGAGTTTAGACCTTAGTCCACCACTACTACTATACATGACTGACATCTAAATAAAATCTAAAAACTTTTAGAGAACTAGGTTTCCCTACGATGTTTTCCTTCAACGACTGAGAGAGTTTAGACCTTAGTCCACCACGCCGGCCTAGTGCGGGTTAGCGGACTACACATCTAAGAAATTCCTAAGAACTTTTAGGTGTGTAGGTTTCCTCACCATGGGCCGCCGTCCCTACATTGGCGGCCCCCGAGGTGTTAACGTCAAACACGTTATTTCGGCGTGCCTCTTGGCACCGCGCAGAGGCGGTCCCGGTCCAATCCATAGCTCTGGCTTCAGGGTATACCGGGGCCGTCTCGTTGAATGCACTGATGGTGGCCGTCGCGGGGTTTTTAGTCGGTATTAACGGCGCATTGGTTTTGGTAGTGACCCGGCCCAGCGGCCGCCCGACACATCCACGGGCGGTAACATCTATGCTGGGTCGGAAGGCGCCGGTGAGTCCGACACACCGTCCGTAAATAGGATTTTCCCCGCGGTAAAAAAAAAAAGGTTTCCTCACGATGTTTTCCTTCACATATCGTCTAAAAGTTAGATGTACTATATGTCGGGTTTACTTTCTATCTAATCTTTATTCTTATAATATTTGTGTAGATATGGAAGTTTAGGTATAAACCACAAAGAAGATTGGAACTACATATTTATTTAATCCCGTGGCACAATAATATTTTCATAACCGAGACGCAGTGAATCGAAACGTGACTGGTGCGCTTATCAGCATAATTTCCAGGAAATACGAAAGCCTCGTTTTCCACTTCAGTTAACTTCAATATGCAAGTTATTGATCGCGTGTTAGTCCAAGCGCCGGAGCAAAAAAAGTAGGTAAGTTAAGCATCGTTCGGGACCTGGTATTTTTTTTTTGGAAGACGTTCAAGGGTGTCCCCTGAATGTAAATCCAAGTTGGCGCGGCGGCGGCGGGGGGGGAGGGGTCACTTCAGCCGCCATCTTGGAAAACACGTTTTATCGAATATGTCGCGAACCGCGCATCGTACGACAAAAATTGTAGAAATCATTATTGTAGATAATAATATTTGCCATCTTTTTTATTCGATAAAGATGGCGGCTGAAGTGAACCCCCCCCCCGCCGCCGCCGCGCCAACTTGGATTTACACTCACAACCCTTCAACATATTCCAAAAAAAATATTCAGGTCCCGTACGTTGCAAAAAAAAACCCCCGGCGCTTGGCCTATGTATTTCAGGAGATAATAGTTTCTGACTCAAGGTGCTAGGCTTATTTTGTACAAGTTTTATTGACTGACTACCTCGATTGTCCCGTGGAATAAGTGTGAACTGTCAATTGAGAGTTCCCGGGTTTGCTATCGGGATCTGAAAAAGTGGTAAAAAGTTTTTTTTTATATATTTTTGTTCCGAAATATGACAATAGGCTCGCCCGCAACTTAACACTATAATGGGCATAACGTGATTCCAGAAAATTCCTGTACCCGCCCCCTTGACCTTGAAGTGTGTGCCTGGGGTTTGAACCCGCGACTGTCGAGATTCTCCACCGTGTGCCTAAACCTCGAGGCCATCACGACTTTAAAATATGAATACTTTGGTATAATACCCCCACTCTAGAACCTATCTGATACATCATCATCAGCCCATATACGTCCCACTGCTGGGCACGGGCCTTCTCTACCATTGAGAGGGTTTAGGCCTTAGTCCACCACGCTGGCCTAGTGCGGGTTGGCGGACTACACACCTAAGAAATTCCTAAGAACTTTTTAGGTGTGCAGGTTTTATCACGATGTTTTCCTTCACCGTTAAAGCAAGTGATAATTCATTGTGAATACACACATTACTTCGAAAAGTCAGAGGTGTGTGCCTGGGTTTTGAACCTGCGACCACCGAAATTGTCGACCGCGCGCCTAAACCTCGAGGCCATCACTGCTTAAAAAAAAAAAAAAAGAATACTTTGGTATTATTCCCCCTCTCTCGAACCTATCGATGATATCGATCGATGGAACCCTAGAAATAGCTACAAGCTACCGTTATGCTTCAGTAAAACACGAGCCGTCACAACCGTTCTAACTGGCGTGAAAGTCAAGCCAATCTCGCCACTGCCGCCCATTCGTCGTCGCATGCCCCGAAGTTTTAATTAATGTTGGTGTTGAAATTGTACACCAAATATTTGGAAGGTTAATTCGGAGTTAAGATGGCAAGTTTAGACGGATCTGGGGTTTTGTTTAGCCATATGAATCACCCAGAATGTATAACACAGAAAAGATTAACTTATTGGTAACGAAGCAAAAGCAAAAAAGTCGTGATTGCCTCGAGGTTTAGGCACGCGGTCGAGAATCTCGACGGTCGCGGATTCATACCCCAGGCACACACCTCTGACTTTTCGAAGTTATGTGTGTATTAACAAAGAATTATCACGTACTTTAACGGTGAAGGAAAACATAGTGATGAAACCTGCACACCTAAAAAAGTTCTAAGGAATTTCTTAGATGTGTAATCCGCCAACCCACACTAGGCCAGCGTGGTGGACTAAGGCCAAAACCCTCTCAATGGTAGAAGAGGCCCGTGCTCAGCAGTGGGACGTATGACTGATGATGAAATGATACTATAGACTGACTTTTCGAATCTATTTTATGCTTCTATTGTATGCTGCCACTACGAAATTTCTAATGGAAAATCTCGGAACCTCTTTACACAGCAAATATCGTATTACGTTGTATCACGTTTTTTTTAATGGAAAAAGGAGGCAAACGAGCAAGTGAGCTACCTGATATTAAGTGGACAACACCGCCCATTAATACCTACAATACCAGAGGAATCATCGGTGTGTTGCCGGCCTTTGTGGAAAATATAGGCTCTCTTCTTGAAGGTCCCTAAATCGTATCCGTTTGGAAATACCGCCGCGGGAAGAAAATACCGAAAAATAAATAAATAAACGGGTGACACTTCGGGAGTGTCGGCAGAAGTGAAAACTTCAACATTAACGTTGTGCATTTTTTAATTATTTGGAATAGTTAGGCAATAATTTCTCACGGATTGCTTTATTTATCAGTATAAAAGTACTATCATTTACGTGGTAAAATATAATATTTATAGCGCTATCGTACACAAACATGCAAACGCGACAACAACACATGACAACAAACGTCTTACGCATTTTCGATCAGGGTCACGTGATCTGACGCGAGATCAACATTTTTACCCACCCCAAAAAATTTCACAGCGCTGCTAAAGAAGTTTTCACTTCAAAAACTAAAAAAAAGAGAAATATCGTGTGACCATAATAAAAAGATACATAGTTTGTTATTTTTATTAAAGAATGTGATATTATACAGTGGGTTATTGAGCTGGCACGGGTCGTCATCTGCCGATATGGTTCAGTGGCTCGGATAATACAACCGGAGCGTTCGCGACGCTCGAGCGTTGATCCCGACGAGCAAATTGAATCTAACATATTCCATATAGTGATGGCCTCGAGGTTTAGGCGCGCGGTCGGGAATCTCGGCGTTAGCGGGTTCAAACCCCAGGCACACACTTCGACTTTTCGAAGTTATGTGAGTATTCACAATGAATTACTTACTTTAACGGTGAAGGAAAACATCGTAATGAAACCGGCTCACTTAAAAAAGTTCTAAGGAATTTCTTAGATGTGTAGTCCGCCAACCCGCACTAGGCCAGCGTGGTGGACTAAGGCCTAAACCCTCTCAATGGTGGAGGCGGCCCGGGCCCAGCTGTATGGGCTGATGATCAAATGAAATGAATATTTCATGTAGATGCCTCAGTTGTTACTCATATACGAAGATAGCATGTGTCATCAAAGATGGCGCGTATTTTTTCAAACTTTAACGTATTTTAAAAGGAAAACATCGTGAGGACTAAGGCCTCGACCCTTTCAGTTGTAAAGGTGACCCGTGCTCGGCAGTGTGACGTATGGCTGATGATGATGATGAATTGATTCTGTATACTGACTTTTCGATTACCAGATAAAAGCAAAATTACTGTTTCATTTTTAAAAATAACAACATAAACTGGACATGACCTGTCAACAACAGGAGATTAACGCGCAACTGAAATTACGTAGAGATAGCAGACATAATTTCCCAGGAGAGAAAAAATACGCGTAACTAACATACAAACTACACAACGTAACATTAATAGTTACAATGTGTCAGTACAGCGTAAGTGTGTGGCGTGCGATCGATCCTAGATTCGATTCTCAGGTTTGGCAGTGTTTCGTGTAGAAAGTCAGCAGCCCGAGGAATGAAAATGTGCCGGAAAATCTGCAAGATTCTAATGTATTACAGGTCTTAGGTTGAAAAAAATACAGTTGTGATACGTTGATTAATTTTGATCGAAAACCAATACCGGCAATAACCACGGTGATTACCGTGGCAATACCGTGGCATTAAAAAAAAACCGACAAAAAACAAAAACAAAAAATACGTTTTCCTTACAACCACGAGTATTAAATGTATGTAGTTGTTAGGAAACGTATTTTTTTATTTTGTCGGGATTTTTTTTAATGCCGAGGTAATTCTGTAACTGTCACTAAATCTTCAAGCGAAATCTCATTTCCAACAAAATCCGAATTCGCAAGATCCACAATATCAGTTCAGACTGTAACTCAATGCCTTGCTCCAATACTGTACAAATTGAGCAAATTGGAAACTCGTAAAGCGGAAGTCTGTGTTTGCGGCGACCCATCGCATGACCGCTGGGAGCGCCAATCGCAGCTAACTTTCGCCCCAAGCGGTACTGTTTATGACTGTGAAATGGAAGGATTACGTCATCATCGAGAATAATAATTATATAATATCTTAATTTATAGATAGATAGGCAAATAGATAACATACATACATACATAAACTCACGCCTGTATTCCCCGAAGGGGTAGGCAGAGGTGCATTTCTGCACCCACATTTCGCCAGGTATGTATCAGTCCCACGTAATAGGGGGCGAGCCTATTGCCGTTTTTCGGGCACATTTGTTACTGAGAATTTCCTAATGGAAAAACCCAATAACACTTTGCCCGACCCGGGAATCGAACCCAGGACCTCTAGATCGCACGGCACTTACTTGTACCGCGAAACCACGAGGCAGTAACATAACTCTTTATTGATACCCATATTTATACAGGAATTTCGAAGCGTTCTTTTAAATAGCGCGGGGAAGTAGGAAGGATCAAGATATTGTAAAGTAGACAGAGAATATGAGTATTCCCGCGAAGCTTTATGGGAAGCCACTTGAGCTTGAGGCGAAAGAATTTATTGAAGTAAAACTAACCTTTTTGGACATTATGTAGATGCCAATTTTGATTTTCCGGGCTTTTTGTCGATACGGATTATATGAATATCCGAGATAATACGTCAGGAAATAATCACTAATAAATGACTGTCATTTCAAAGTACAATTTTGAAAATTATCTCAGTGTATGATATGAGAATCTAATAATTATATTGCATACATGCTTTTTTTGCTTTTACTCTCAAAGGGTTAACTAAGCAGTGGCGGTACTTCCATAGAAGCCCAAAAGCCCAGCTTACCTTACAAAAGTCCGAATAAAAAATAATCTTTGAGCTTAAAATCCTTATTTAACAAAAGCAATTTGTCATATAAATGAGAATATCCTGACCCCATAATAATTATAAACTAGACATTACACAATTAATGTGTAACGCTTTTAGGCTGCTATGGAAGGTCCACCACACTGTAGGTGCACGGCCACTATACTAAGGCATATTTATACACCTTATCATCAGTCCAAATATGTCCCACTGCTGGGCACGGGCCTCCTCTACAACTGAGAGGGTTTAGGCCTTAGTCGACCACGCTGGCCTAGTGCGGGTTGGCGGACTACACACCTAAGAAATTCCTAAGAACTTTAGGTGTGCAGGTTCTATCACGATGTTTTCCTTCACCGTTAAAGCAAGTGATAATTCATTGTGAATACACACATAACTTCGAAACGTCAGAGGTGTGTGCCTGGGGTTTGAACCTGCGACCGCCGAAATTCTCGACCGCGCGCCTAAACCTAGAGGCCATCACTGCTTATATTATTACATTATATTTATACACCTGAATGCAGCCAAATTTATCTTATATAGGGGCATACCTATTGCTATCGAGTATTTTTCCAGATAACAGCTGCAGCTAAAAATTTCCTAACATAAAAATTATATTTACTTCTCTTAATGAATGCTCTATTCTTCGATAATACGACAGCCTTGTGGTAACTATTAGCTGCGGTAGTCTCATAGTATCGTCCCAGTATGAAAAATAAGACTGGTTGAACCAGGAATTCAACTTATGACATCTCATCCCGGCACTTACTTATACCACATCACAAACGAGACATCAATTTATTACATACATACATACATAAACTCACGCCTGTATTCCCTGATGGGGTAGGCAGAGGTGCATTTTTACACCCACATTTCGCCAGGTTTGTATCAGTCCCACGTAATAGGAGGCGAGCCTAATGCCGTTTTTCGGGCACATTTCCAGACTCCGTGCTGCTATTGCGAATTTTCTAATGGAAAAACCTAATAACACTTTGCCCGACCCGGGAATCGAACCCAGGACCTCTAGATCGCACAGCACCACGAGACCACGAGGCAGTCAATTTATTATTAATTTATAAAAGGCAACAAGTCGTGAATCTCGACACTCGTGGGTTCAAACTTCACACATACACCTCTGACTTTTCCAGGTTATGTGTGTATTCATAATGAATTATCACGTACTTTAACGGTGAAAGAAAACATCGTGATGAAACCCGCACTCCTCAAACTTCTTAGGAATTTCATAGGTGTGTAGTCCAATCCGCACTAGGCCAGCGTGATGGACTAAAGCCTAAACCCTATCACTTGTAGAGGAGGTTCGTGCCCAGCAGTGGGACGTATATGGGCTGATGATGATGATGATGATGAATGGATGCTCTAATCTTCGATAATACGGCAGTATTGTGGTAACTATTAGCTGCGGTAGTCTCATTATGAAAAATAAGACTGGTTGAACCAGGAATTCAACTCATGACATCTCAACCCGGCACTTACTTATACCACATCACAAACGAGACATCAATAATTATTATTAATTTGTAAAAGGCAACAAGTCGTGAATCTCGACACTCGTGGGTTCAAACTCCAGACATACACCTCTGACTTTTCCAGGTTATGTGTGTATTCACAATGAATTATCACGTACTTTAACGGTGACGGAAAACATCGTGATGAAACCCGCACTCCTCAAACTTCTTAGGAATTTCATAGGTGTGTAGTCCAATCCGCACTAGGCCAGCGTGGTGGACTAAAGCCTAAACCCTATCACTTGTAGAGGAGGTTCGTGCAGTGGGACGTATATGGGCTGATAATGAAACGAGGCATCCATTAACAATTTGTAAAAGCCATCACATATTCAACAAAAATATACAATTTGGCGACACGACTTGTCACAAAAGTATTGATAAATAAAACCGCTGCGAGCAAGTGGTTTGCGGTTCGTCGAGCCGAAACTCTCGTACACCTATTCCGAGGGAAGTTTAATTATATTTCACGTATCGGGAATGTCATAAATTTTAGACATATTTTTGGGGAGGACTGAAATTGAAAATATATAAATTGATACTGCCTCGTGGTCTCGTGGCACAAATATGTGCCGTGCGATCTGGAGGCCCTGGGTTCAATTCCCGGGTCAGGCAAAGTGTTATTGGGTTTTTCCATTAGGAAATTCTCAGTAGCAACTCAGAGTCTGGAATTGTGCCCGAAAAACGGCAATAGGCTCGCCCCCTATTACGTGGGACTGATACATACCTGGCGAAATGTGGGTGCAGAAATGCACCTCTGCCTACCCCTTCGGGGAATACAGGCGTGAGGTTATGTATGTAGGTATGTATAAATTGATATACAATCCGATCAAAGACATGGAGTTTCTATATCGTATAAATGTACAATATGTTTACATAGGTGTAGTTTATCCCGTAAAATAATGTAGGTATAGGCCTTAGTCCATCATGCTGGCCTACTGCGGATTGGTGGACTATACACCTAAAAAATTCCTAAGAACGTTTAGATGTGCAGGTTTCCTCACGATGTTTTTCCTCACAGTAAACAATACGGGATAATTCATTGTACACACACATAGCTTCGAAAAGTCAGAGGTGTGTGCCTGGGGTTTCAACCCGCGACCGCTGAGATTCTCGACCGCGCGCCGATACCTCGAGGCCATCACTATTGTATTTGTTTCTTAATATTCTTTATTCCATTAAGGTCGCATTGACATGCCTTTATCACATTCATCATCGTCATAATTATCATAATCAAATAAAGACGGCCACTGCTGGACATAGCCCCCCCCCAAAGACTTCCAAAGTGTCTGTCAGTGTTTTTCACCAAATCGTCGGTCCACTTTGTGGTTGGACGTCCAATGCTACGCTTGCCGGTACGCGGCGTCCACTCGAGAATCTCGTCACATTGCCCTCATAAAAATAACGCACGGACCAAACCCACATTCCACGTCAATGATACCAAATGAGATACATAAATATTTAAATACCACTCCAACGAATAAACCCATCGATCCCAGCCTGAATAAGTCAAGTAGTAGCCATGAATAATGCAAGTGAAACGGATTCCCGATCGCATGCGAGTACTTGCTGTGACTGCTTACATTATTTTTACCTCTGGTTTTGCGACCCTATGTATACAGGTTGTATTCAGACCGTGATCGGAAACTAAGGCAGATAATAGCTGCGGCGATTACAAACACCGTGACATTAAAAAAAAATCGGACAAAAAATAAAAATTTTGACGTTTTCCACACAACCATAGATAGGTATTAAATGCATGTGGAACCAATCAGTCACAATAACATACCACGGACACCAATCCATACTAATATTATAAATGCGAAAGTAACTCTGTTTGTCTGTCTGTCTCGCTTTCCTGCTAAAACTACTGAACCGATTTAAATGAAAATTGGTACACAGATAGTTTAGACCCTGAGAATGAACATAGGCTACTATTTATCCCGGAAAAAGGGTTTTAAGGGGTTGAAAGGGGGAGATGAAAGGGTGTATGGAAGTGTTGTCATTTTTAAAACTAGAAGCTTGAAACTTATTTTTTAGGCTGTTGATTAGATATAAATAAATATGACATTAAAAGTTTGTAAAAAAATGTACCTTTAAGGGGGTAAAATAAAAATAGGGGTGAAAGTTTTTTTGTGTGGAAATTCGTCATTTTTGAAGCTAGAATGATGAAACGACGTGTAGACGACTGCAACTATGTATATATAACTATATGTCTGTTATGCTTTCACGCTTAAATCATTTGATCGATGTAAACGATTTTTGATATGGATATAAATGGGTCTCTGTGGAGTAAAATAGACTACAACTTATTTTCTTTCTGAACCCAACCCTGTAGTCTACGCGGACGGAGTCGCGGACAAAAGCTAGTAAATAATAAATAAATACACCCGACGTATCATACGAAACATCGATAAGTCGATGGTAGAGATGTAGATGTATCGATATAGCTTTTAATAGTTTGTAATTTAATGGCTGTCTTGTACTAGGCCAATGATTTGGACTTACACCGTTTACATAAGGTAACATTGTATTTAAATGTTTTTTTTTTCTTGTTTTTGTATATTCAAATTTTTCTATTTTGATTAGTAATAAATACACCCAACAGTCAGATACATAGTTCTGACCCCACATTAAGATACGAGTCTTGTGTCGTGGGTATCAGAAACTACGAGAGACTTTTCGGTCTCACAAACACCCAGACCCGAAACAAATATTTGTGGATCACACAAACATTTGTTGGTTCGTAAGCTGGTGTCTAGCCAACTGCGCCACGGGGCTGTCATCAATATATTTAACAAATCATTACTTAGAGTCACTGAAGCTTTTAACATAATATCGAAAGACCCTAGAGAGATCAGGATAAATCCGTGAGTTTCCACACCACACACGCCCCGCTGTTATCTTATCTTAAGACCCAACTCGGCGGGTATTACGTGGCGCGCGTTAGAATACGTGAACCGATTTAGGTGTGAAAAAACATGGAGCTTTTGCTGAGGGGAGAGATTCCATTCATGAGAAGTTACGTATGTTTTCATGGGTAGACATTCTTTAGCTTCAGAGGACATTTTATGACGCAAAATATATTGAGGAGTGAGAAGATTATATAGAGTGTATTCAGACCGTGATCGAAATCTAAAACAGATAATAGTTATCGTGACTCCAAAACATGGACGCTTAAAAAAACAAAATATAAAGAAAAAAAAAGAGAAAAAATTCAATGTCTTTCTTATTACCATTACTATTATCTGTCTTAGTTTTTGTGTAAGATAAGTCAGCTTTAATTAACATGGATTTCACATCTGTTTAATATCGCCAGGTAGAGGAAGATTAACTTAATAAGTAAAGGCTTAAATGGAAAATCAATGAAGTATATTTTTCTAATGTTAATGTGGCACCCATACTCTGGCGCGCATCATCATCATCATCAGCAGCAGCCCATATAATACGCCCCACAACTGGGCACGGGCCTCCTCTACAACTGAGCGGGTTTAGGCCTTAGTTCACCACACTGGCCTAGTGCGGGTTGGCGGACTACACGCCTAAGAAATTTCTAAGATATTTAGGTGTGCAGGTTTCCTCACGATGTTTTCCTTCACCGTTAAATCAAGTGATAATTCATTGAGAATACACACATAACTTCAAAAAGTCAGAGGTGTACGCCTGGGGTTTGGACCTGCGACCGCCGAGATTCTCGATCGCGCGCATGATGACAGAAATATGATGCACAATTGCTTGTCTAAGGTCAAATACCTAGTTTGAAAATTCATATAAAATACCTATAATACACATCTCCTGTCTTAATCCAGAACAAACTGCCGAATGTTAATCAAACTATCAGTATTCAGAGAATCAATAATGGAATTGAGAATTTAATTATTTTAGGAAATATTTGTTTTATTACTTTGGGAAACAGACAGAACAATTATAGTCAAAAATATAAAGTAAAATAATAGTGCAGAATACAAAACAGTTTCTTAAGTTTAAATATAAATTGAAGTAGGGAAAGACTAATTCACTACTAGTCTGAATTGACAGCCCTGTGGCGCAATTGGCTAGAAACGAGAGGCCGCGGGTTCGATCTCCGTCACCGAGACATATGTTTGTGTGATCTACAAATATTTGATTCGGGTTTGTTTTGCGAGACCGAAAAGTCTCTCGTAGTTTCCGATACCCACGACACAAGACTCGTAGGTATCTTAAAGTGGGGTCAGAACTATGTAGGTGACTGTTGGGTGTATTTATAACTAATCAAAAAAGGAAAATTGGATTATACAAAAACGAGAAAAAAAAACATTTATGCAATATAACCTAATCTAAACGGTGTAAGTCCAACATACTGGCCTACTACGAGACAACCATTAAATTACATGCATACATACATAATCTCACGCCTGTATTCCCCAAAGCGGTAGGCAGAGGTGCATTTCTGCACTTCCATTTCGCCAGATATGCTGCTACTGAAAATGTCCTATTAGAAAAACCCAATAACACTTTTCCCGACCACCACTTCACTTTTCGAGAACACGAGGCAGTCTTATCAATTGAAATAACATACATACATACATAAACTCACGCCTGTATTCCCCGAAGGGGTAGGCAGAGGTGCATCTGCCCTGTGGCAAGGGGGCGTTAGAATCCCACCACGGTATCCCCTGCCTGTCGTAAAAGACGACTCAAAGGGGCCCTTGGGGTCGCTGGGCGCGCTGCGGGGGCGGCGCGCCCTCACTGAAAGTGACCCCGAGAGGGGCGGCGGCACTGTGGCCTGTGTACGTCGCGGGCGCCCATCAACAACCCGGGCGCCCGAACCAAGCTAGTGGGGGTGCAACTGCGCCCCCTACACACTCCGAGACGGCCGAGACAAATACGTCTCGGAGGCGCACCGGGCGGCTGCGGCATTACGGTTGGCGCTTCTCGCTAACGTACCGTGGTCGCCCCACTCGGCGCGGAGATGGCCACCGGGGGGTTTTGGTCGGTATGCCGGTTTAGGGATATTGTTAGGGACCCAGCCCGGCACTAACATCTGCGCGGACATGACGTCGCCGCGCGCCGGGCTGGAAGACCGGTGACCCCGACATACGCTTCCCGCCCCCCCTCCCCCGGGGCTGGCGGGAAGTAGAGCCATAAACAGCTTTCCCCTCGAAAACAAAAAAAAAAAAAAAGGCAGAGGTGCATTTCTGCACTTACATTTCGCCAGATATGTATCAGTCCCACGTAATAGGGGGCGAGCTTATTGCCGCTTTTTCGGCACATTTCGAGACTCCGTGCTGCTACTGAAAATGTCCTATTGGAAAAACCCAATAACACTTTTCCCGACCATCACTTCACTTTTCGAGACCACGAGGCAGTCTTATCAAATGAAATTACCAATCATTAAATTGCAAACTATTAAAAGATATATCGATGCATCTACATCTCTACCATTGACTTATCGATGTTTCGTATGTCGATACGTCATACACTAGGACGATACGGGATTTTTATCAGTAGCTGGCTGCGCTTCATTTCTCCAAGAGAAAGTTTGTATTAGAAAAGTTTTCGGTTTTAGAAAAACATTTTCTTTGCGAAACTTCAGGAAAGCGTGTACGTTGCGTTGGGTTGGGCTCTATCAGTTTTTATCTTTTTTTAACTTTTCGAAACAAGATTGGTGAAGGTATCTGCAAAGGAGGTATGTATGAAATCGTGTCTTATTTTATCTGCTATTCTATTAAGCTCTTTAGATGACCTTTCGTTATTTTATTATAGAAAAATTTTTCCATGTTACATTTATGAATGCCTTGTTAGTCCCGCAGCGATACGGGGATTTATCCGAGGTTCCAAGTTCGATTTGTCGTCGCAAAAATAATATTTTGTATTAAATCACATGCATGATCATCCGCATTACCATACTATCAAACCCAAAATAGATTTGTGTATAATGATTTATTAACTTTAAGCTCATTGTGAAGAAGCATCCGCGCATGCTGACATAATTAAGTGACAAGGAACGGACATTTAATGCAGTTTCACTTCCACTCTAGCTCTTTTCAAATATTCCACACTTGCGATCAGATTCAGTAAGGCTAGAAAATGACGTAAAAACCCAAAGATAGAGCGAGACAGCAATACTACCACTGTTGCCAAGCAACACATAAGTATTCAACTATTTCCTCAAGATCCAACCCAAACGTAACTTCAAACGTAACGTATTCCGCATTCCCTTTCCCGTAAACATATTTAGGCCGTCAAAACTCCTTGTTTCTTTGTTTCGTCGAGTCACTGGTCCGGGAAATTTGACGTTCAGATAATACGTAATATTTATAAGACGCACTCAGCCGTGTCGCACTTTGATGTGTGCAGGGATGCGTGAAATGGGATTTTGTAGCGTCTTATTTGTATTTTGGAGTGTAGCAGGGACTTATGCTCTTGTTTAATAGTTATTTCCATCTTTTCATTAACTCCCTGCAATCTCTTCACTAGTGGCTCCAAGTAGCTGTAGTGTACACAGCGGCCACACTCCGGGCAACCATGACCAACCAATGGGCTAAACCTAGTGAAGGGGACTACGAACTCTCGTAGTTATCTGGGTAATCCCCCACAAAGTACACAAAGACTGCCTCGTTATGATAGAAGTGTTCTACTTCTCCTCTATCATTACGTTGCAGCAGGGTAACGCGGAAAACCTCAAGGGCGTTCTCCAGGATTCATATAGTGGTTTACGGCCTTTCGCTGCATCTCAACCTTTGCCAATTGTATCGATCCCTCGATCCATTGGAGCCCAAAGGAAGAGACGAGAGAGTGGACTTACAACTGCGCACCTGTATGTCCACTATAAATATGTTCACGCGCAGGTGACCTTGGCTATAATCCTACCGGATCTGAACTTATGCAGCCCTGCGGCGATGGGGTGGTGGCGGTGGGGTCAAGGTATTGATGAACTAAGACCTTAGTTAGCACCCCGCACGTAGGCGGTCAGTAGAGAGTGGTCGCTCTCGGGGTTGACTGAGACGGAACCCTGGGTTCGGCAGCACTACTGGCGTCAAAGCAGCCCTATTTAGGAACGCTCTGCTTTCCTCTGCAAGGAGGAGGGACCTAGAAAAGGTGGTCTAAAAATAGCCCGTCTCAAAATTATCCAGTTGCCTAACCGCGGGCAACTGGCCATCAATAAATTGCGGTCGACGGAAACACAAAATAAATAAATTGAAAAAACCCAAACGACTATGCTTGGCTACATGGAATGTTAGAACCTTACTAGATAGTGACCGAAACTTATGCCCGGAAAGAAAAACTGCTCTTATAGCAAGAGAATTGGCCCGTTACAAAATTGATATTGCAGGACTCAGTGAAACGCATCTGAGCGATACTGGAGAACTTTGCGAACAACTTGGCGGCTATACCTACTTCTGGATCGGTCGTCCAGCTAGTGAAAGAGCAGCTAGTGGTGTGGGCTTTGCTATTCGAAATCAACTGGTCAAAACACTCACCGATGTACCACAGGGTATCAGTGATCGCCTAATGACTTTACGCATTCCAGTCTCTCAAAATAAATATGCCCATCTCATAAGCGCCTACGCGCCTACCTTGTTGTCACCAGATGAGGATAAAGAGGTATTCTATCAACAACTACGCCAAATCCTTGAAGGCATACCTAAGCACGATAAGATAGTTTTGTTAGGAGATTTCAATGCTCGTGTTGGCAGCTCGTATCATACGTGGACTGGTGTTCTTGGTAAACATGGCATTGGAAAATGTAATGGAAATGGCTTGAGGCTTTTATCGATTTGTGCTGAATTTGACCTCAGCATCACGAAT
Organism: Hemaris fuciformis; assembly: GCA_907164795.1. Taxonomy (NCBI): domain Eukaryota; kingdom Metazoa; phylum Arthropoda; class Insecta; order Lepidoptera; family Sphingidae; genus Hemaris; species Hemaris fuciformis. The sequence goes on from OU015454.1 coordinate 9,010,388, forward strand.
ACATTTTTCAGACTTGCGGAAAAATACAAGACTTCATGGATGCATCCAAGATCTAAGCATTGGCACCTTCTTGATTATATGATTGTACGCCGAAGAGATCTACGTGACGTACTTATTACTAGAGCGATGCGTGGAGCACAGGGTTGGACAGATCATCGTCTTATTAGGTCAAAGATGAAGCTTGACCTTAAATCACCACGCCGAGCGCCTCACAAAATACCACCAAAATTGTCCTGCTCTGCTTTAGTAACCTCATCACAACTCGGGAATGAACTGGATAACAAAATTGAAAATATTCCGCAGACTGAGTTTTCTTCAGTCAATGACTACTGGGAATATTTTGCGAAACACCTTCATGTTTGTGCACTTGATGTTATAGGCAAGCCAAAAAAGAAACATCAAGACTGGTTTGATGCATCAGATAAAGACATTAAAAATCTAGTCGAAGAATACAGACATGAGCTAAACTTGAAATCAGGGAATTCCCTTACCAAAAGAAAGGCCCAACAAAGGCTAAGGTACAAAGTGCGCGAACTAAAAGACCGATGGTGGAATGAAAAGGCTGCTGAGCTCCAATACTATGCAGATACTCATCAGTCTGGCAAGTTCTTTGAGGGTATACGAACAATCTTCGGACCTAGGACGAGGAAAATTGCACCAATGTATACTAAAGACAGACAATACAGAGTTACCAGCAAACCTGAAGTATTAAAGAGATGGGCAGAATATTTCAATGATGTTCTTAATCCTAGTGCGCTTAATGTTGATTTGAATTACATTGATTCTCTCGAGGATCTTCCAACTTGCCACAATTTAGACGATCCACCCACATTCGAAGAAACTTTGCAAGCAGTAAAACGATTAAAGAACTCTAAAACACCTGGAATGGACCAACTTCCTGCTGAAATATACAAGTATAGTGGAAAAAACGTTCAAAATCGACTTTATCACCTTGTCAGGGAAGTTTGGGACTGTGAAGTAATTCCACAAGGCTGGAAAAATGCGGTTATTTGTAAACTGTATAAAGGCAAGGGAGATATCTCTGAATGCAGCTCCTACAGAGGTGTATCGCTTCTTTCTAGTGCCGGTAAAGTTCTTGCGCACATTATTAACAATCGCTTAAGCCAATTAGCTGAACAGTATCTGCCCGAAACCCAGTGTGGTTTCCGTCCTAGCAGAGGCACTGTCGATGCCATTTACATCGTAAGGCAAATTCAGGAGAAAAGTCTAGAACACCAAAGGCCACTATACATGTGCTTTGTCGATATTGAGAAGGCATTCGATAGGGTTCCACGGGAGGCTCTCTGGTTGGTGCTCCAAAAATATGGATGCCCGCAGAAATTCGTCAACCTTATACGCCAATTTCATGTTGGTATGATAGCGCAGGTTCAACATGAGAACGATCTTACTGACGAAATTCCAATTACAAGTGGAGTCAAGCAAGGCTGCGTCATGGCACCTACACTTTTTGCCATGTACTTTGCATGCGTAGTGCGGGATGCATTGCAGAACTGCAGCGACCAGATCCAACTAAAGGTCCGAACAGGTAAAAGCGTGTTTGATCTCTCTAGATTCAGAGCTCTGTCGAAAGTACGTACGATGCCAATACTAGAGATAGTTTATGCTGACGACGTTTGCATTATGGCGGACAGCATGGCACATCTTCAAAACTATATTGACGCATTTCACCAATCATGCCAGCGTTTCGGCCTTGTTATTAGTGCTTCTAAGACCCAGGTACTTAAGCAACCACCCAGAAACTGGGAGGCGGATAAAGCGACGCTACATCTTTATGGTTATCAGTTGGAAGAAGTATCGCATTTTAAATACTTGGGGAGTGTTTTGCGCCACGACAACACATTGGCCTCGGAGATTCCATATCGAATTGCACAGGCTGCTGCTAACTTCGGGCAACTTAATAAACGTGTATGGAAGTCCCATGATCTAAAGCTTTCAACCAAGATTAATGTTTATAAGGCATTGATTTTACCAATACTTTTATACGGTGCCGAATCATGGTGTGTTTATAGGCCTGATATAAAAAGTCTAGACACATTCCACATACGTTGCCTTAAGTCAATATTAAAAATTAAGTGGCAAGACCGCGTGCCTAACACAGAAGTTCTTCGCCGTTCCAGTATATGTGGTATGGAAGCATTACTTATGCAACGGCAACTCAGGTGGTGTGGTCACGTTCTTCGCATGGATGACAACCGTCTACCCAAAGCGGTCTTCTACTCTGAGCTAGCTGAGGGTAGACGTAGACGCGGTGGTCAGTATCTGCGTTACAAGGACGTGTTAAAGCGGCACTTGAAGGCTTGCGGTATTAACCCGGAGTGTTGGGAGGAGATGGCATCTAACAGGTCGGGCTGGCGATCGACCATCTTCAAAAGTATAAAAAAATTTGAAGATGGTCGTTTGGCAGCATTAGATGAAAAAAGAAAAACACGAAAACAGAGACCTAAGCCCTCCTACACATACACTTATAATATCCAGGGCCAACTCTACTGTCCATCTTGTGACCGGGTATTTCAAACCAAATTCGGCTTAGCAAGCCACATTAGGGCCCATGATCGTAAATTATAGTCAAGGTCGCCGTCACCGAAATCGGTGTGGAGGGCTATATATATATTTGGTATGTACATATCATTTCACAAAAAGTCGTGATGGCCTCGAGGCTTAGGCACGCGGTCGAGAATCTCGATGGTCGCGGGTTCAAACCGCAGGCACACACCGCTGACTTTTCGATGTAATGTGTGTACAAATAATTATCACGTACTTTAACGGTGAAGGAAAACATCGTGATGAAACCTGCACACCTAAAAGTTCTTAGGAATTTCTTAGGTATGTAGTCCGCCAACCCGCACCAGGCCAGCGTAGTAGACTAAGGCCTAAACCCTCTCAGTTGTAGAGGAGGCCCGTGCCCAGCAGTGGGACGAATATGGGCTGATGAGGATGATGATTGATTATTTCATTTTACAGGATGTTTTACTGAAAATTCTTGAGGATAAATTGGGATTAAGATCTTTAGGTTGATTGTCAGAATATCCTTTAGGTTTTCCTATTAGTTTACTACATTAATCAAGAAGTAGGGGTAATACGACCATAAGCTATACTTGTAAAGAAAAATAAAACAATCATCATCATCATCATCGTCATCTATAAATAAAAAAATAGTACTCGAGAATTAAAACTGAAGGAAAGTAGTCTCTTACTAACTGAGCTCAATTTAAAACTATATACGCCGAAATACATCATATTAAAAATAAATAAATACATCCAACAGTCACATACATAGTTCTGACCCCACACTAAGATACAAGTCTTGTGAAGTGGGTATCAGAAGCTACGAGAGACATTTCAGTCTCACCAACACCCAGACGTTAAACAAATATTTGTGGATAAGACAAACATTTGTATCGGTGCGGGGATCGAACCCGCGGCCGCTCATTTCGCAAGCTGGTGTCTAGCCAACTGCGCCACGGGGCTGTATTGTTGGAGAAGAGTCTTCTCTGTAACTGAGAATGGTGAGCCTTGAGGCCGAGTGCTAATTAACAGATTACACATATATATTCTGATACCAACGATACAAGACTGAAGGTCTTAGTGTGGGGTCAGAACTATGTATATGATTGTTCGGTGTATTTATTTATTTATTCATCATTTATATCTTAATTCAATATAATATGTCGAAATCCTAGAGACACTCCAACGTAAATACCTACGTGCAATGCACTATAGATGTTTCCACAAAAAATATCTTATCAGGCACTCCTGAGAACATAATGGGCTCGTCACTTTAGAGCGCAGACGTATGTTGCTTGAAGTCATGACTCTGTTTGGTATATGCCGTAATAAATTTGACTGCACTGAATTAGTGAACCGCTTATGTTACCTGGTTCCCCGCACAGTTCACGGGCGTGAGGTGCGTACGAGACGTTTATTTGCTTCCTCCTTTTGTAAGACCAATGCGGGCGCACGCTCACCACTTCACCGGATGGTTGAAACATATAACCATTACTTAAGCGCAATCGATATACTGCGTGTCAGCAGAAGTAAATTTAAAATTGATGCTGCTACAATTTTAAAAGAACTTGAGCATTGTTGTTTTTTTTTCTTTTTGAAGTTATACTTCTTTTGGCGCGTTAGGGAAAAATGATGAGAGTGATTTTTTACGATGCGCGCGCACACCGACACCAAAAAGTTATTCAGAAAAAGTTTGTTTTAAATTTTAAGAATGTAGAATAGTGACAGTAATAAAAAATTTAAGTAGTTTTGATTACGTCACGTACGGTCAAGACAGAGTCGAGAGAGGTATTTATTTAATTTTATTTATTTTAATTTAATCTGATTTTACTTTTAAAATTCTGCTCACGTCACGTGCCGTCAAGACCGAGTCGTGACGTCAGAATTAATTATAATTTTAATTTCCTTAATTTAAATTTATTACTTATATGATATGTACGTCACGCATGGTCAGGCCTAAATCGTTTTTAGTAATATAACTCGCCTCACCCCCCCTCTGTCTAACTCCCTCAATTTTAATCGTAGGATACCCGAGTTTGGTATCATTGGAACCGGCGTGACGTAAACTATGGATTGGCCCCATTGGAATCGGGAATTTCGTTCATCCTAATTTTAAGATTAAGTAAAAAACTTATTGAAGTTATTACGATGCGCGCGCACACTGTCATGAAAAACCGACACCATGAAGTTATTAAAAAAAAACTTATTGAAGTTATTACAATGCGCGCGCACACTGTCATGAAAAACCGACACCATGAAGTTATTAAAATATTATTTTATAATATATTATTATATTATTTAAGAAAATATATATTTATGTATGAAGTATAACTTCTAACGCGTGTACATAAGTACACACACACACTTTTTTTTTCATGTATGTTAACCTTAAAATTGATAAGATAGCACGTACTCTTGCAATGGCGTTAATTTATTGAATGAAATCCGTGAAAACGTAGTGGGTAGTATATATATCTAATTTATATTAAGTAAGCTTTTTGTAATTACCTGTATACTACTGTTTGTTTTCCTTATAAATAAATAAAAAAAAAATGGGATAAAAACCATGTACAGTCAGAGTAAGAAAACCTTCGTCAGCTTTCAAATTCATTCCTTTAACGAGTCGTAAACTCTTAGTACCTTTTGAAACTAAAGCACTAAGCAGACAACTGCATATAAAATTATACTAACATAGTATGATAACTTGGTTCAAAATAGTGTAACATCTTTGAACTACGTCTAGTTTCATATCAACATGAAACCTTTTTAATGGCCTAATTAGTCATTACAAGATTTAAATTAGATAATATGATATCTTCTACTGAATTGTAAAAGTCTGTCAGTGTCATATATTTGCTTGTAATATCTTGCAATCTTAGAATAAAAACGCTTGTAATATTATTCGGCCGTTATTTTGAACTAACGGAGTTCAATTATGTCCACGACAACGCCCGTATCCACATAGCTCTCATCGTGAACGAGTGGTTCCATTGGCACCGTGAAGTGGTGGTGATTCCTTAGCCTGCAAAATCGGCGGATATATACCCTTTCTAAAATCTATGGGGTTTGATGGTGCAGCGGTGGATAAATAATAACGAGAGAACCAAAGCAGCTGTCGTAGAACATTGCCGATATGTTTGGGAGGGCTTCAGAGGAACCGACATATTATGCTCTTGCCTTGTTGAATCAATGCGACAGCGACTAAAAGCTGTGATTGATGCGAATGGATATACTCGTTTTTAATAAAATAAATAAGATTCGTTTAAATAAAAAAAATTTACCATAATTACGTACTATTTATTTTTACTATTTTATTTACTACTAGCTTCCGTCCTGCGGTTTCACCCGCGTTCCCGAGAGATTTTATGTTTTCCTGGGATAAAAAGGATTATATATGTTATTCCAGTACATATTTTATCTGCGTGTCACATTTTATCCAAACCCGTTCAGTAATTTTTACGTGAAAGAGTAACAAACATCCATCCATAACTCAGAGAAATCAGCCAGATCCATACACACAAACTTTTGCGTTTATAATATTAGTAGGAAGTAGGATTACTATTATGCACTCTCTTTTATAAGAGACAAGACAATGTTCAAATCTCCGATGTTACACAAGCATTCACGAAGGGCTATGAGGTTTTGTGAAAAGTTGGTAATTATCATCCCGATAGACGGCGACCGACAGCCGACTGGAACAATTAGATGATTACTAGATGCGAGTATATACTATTTTACTCTATCTTCTTCTTATTATTATTATAGGTTTTAAACGCTATTTTACTCTTTGCTAGATGCGACTTTTTTTTTTTTTTTTTTTTTTTCTCTTTATTTTTTTTTAGGACTTTTGTTAGATGCGACTTATAATGACATTGCGATGCAATATGTCATACTCAATCGGTAAACAGATTACCGCTCATACTGTGCACACGAAAATAGATCTTAAGGTGAAGAACCTTTTCTTACCCCGACTGTACATATGTGACTGTTGGGTGTATTTTTCAATACTAACCCCAGCAGTTGAAGTCACGTATAATTTATTAAAGTTACAAGTTGTATGAAATAGAAAATGTTGAATATCAATCGCCAACATCACACAATGAACACTGAAATTACGTCGAAATATTTCAATTATAAACAGGACGCGGTGAAATAATGAAATTAATTTATTTGCAGGTACGACGCGGGCCATTCGATCGAGCTGGATGGTTTTCAGTCAAGCGCAGGTAAGTTCTATATATTTGACACGCTAGTCCACATTTTTCAGTTAAAAGCGTGACACGTTAATTGTGTAATGTCTAGTTTATAATTTTATGTTGGTCATTTATGACATTTTTTTGTTAATTAAAAATATAAAGCTTAAACATTATCATTCGGAATTTGGTTAGGTAAGGTGGGGTTTTGGGCTTCTCTGGAAATACCGCCACTGGTATCTAAGTATCATTAGAATATTATTTTTCTGAACTGATGTAACATAGTTACAATTTTTTTAATATTTTATACTGTCACTTTTTTAGAAATACTTTGGCGAAAACCTATTTTTAAGCTTTAAATCTTTGTTTAACGAAAGCAATTTGACATATAAATGAGAATATCCTGACCCCACAATAAATAATTATAAACTAGACATTACACCATTACCGTGTAACGCTTTTGGGCTTCTATGTAAGTACCGCTACTGCTAGATATGTCTATGAGTCATTCAATTTCCTTACCTATTCACCCCGGCGGAGTATTGTATTCAAATAATCCAATATCTGCATAAACTTGAGCTTCTCTGATTCCACGTAAATTGGAAAATATATATTGTTGTCTAGGCTATGACAAAAATGTAATTTTGTTTGAGAAAAAACTCTGTTGTTGTGTATCTATTGTGGATCTCTATGTGAAAATTTAGTTCTAAAGCAAGATATTTTTTACACGAAAATACATAAAAATACAATTGTTTGGCATTACAACCTTATACAAATAAGCACTTACTTTCAATAAGTAGGCATCTAAAGCTTCATTGTATTATAATTTTTCTTTTATTTAATATATTTTATATATTGAAATCATTCTTCTAAGATTTAAATATTCTACTTCGGGAAATTCAGTCAAAATGAGCCCCCATCTACTTCGGAGACTAGTAACAAACAAACCGACAAATATACGATTTTTATCTGCTCTTTGTCTCATTAATCCTATTTATTACCAAATAAAAGCAGTGATGCCCTCGAGGTTTAGGCGCGCGGTCGAGAATCTCGACGGTCGCAGGTACAAACCCCATGCACACACCTCTTACTTTTCCAAGTTATGTGTGTATACACAATGAATTATCACTTGCTTTAACGGTGAAGGAAAACATCGTGATAAAACCTGCACACCTAAAAGTTCTTAGGAATTTCTTATGTGTGTAGTCCGCCAACCCGCACTAGGCCAGCGTGGTGGACTGAAGCCTAAACCCTCTCAGTTGTAGAGGAGGCCCGTGCCCAGCACTGGGACGTATATGGGCTGATGATGATGATGATTACCAAATAAGCGAGCACTGTAATTTTATTCAGACCTCCTCTACAACTGGAAGTTGTAACCATCCTGTCCAATATATTTTATTTGCACAAATAACTTTGCCTTGGGAAACGGCGCAGACACCCTGTTTATTCCACGGCTAGTGTGAAAGCCAACGCCATGCTTCATAACAAATGGCGCGTGAAGCAAAACAAACATAAGCCCCGTACGAAATAAGGCATCCGAATGAATCCTTTTACACCGTGCTGTAACTTTCAGAACTGTATCATCATCAGCCCAACCCAAATACGTCCCACTGCTGGGCACGGGCCTCCTCTACAACTCAGAGGGTATACGCCTTAGTCCACCACGCTGGCCTAGTGCGGGTTGGCAGACTACACACCTAAGAAATTCCTATGACTTTTTAAGTGTGCAGGTTTTATCACGATGTTTTCCTTCACCGTTAAAGCTAGTGATAATTCATTGTGAATACACACATAACTTCGAAAAGTCAGAGGTGTGTGCCTGGGGTTTGAACCTGCGACCGCCGAAATTCTCGACCGCGCGCCTAAACCTCGAGGCCATCGCTGCATCGAGAACTGTATATGATTTTACAAAATAAATACGTCATATTTTTATCGGGCTCGCGTCACAAAAATGTATCCTGCAATTTAGGGGTCTCGGCAAAGTTGTATCTATTATGAAAACATAAGGTAATTCTCAGTAAAAGCACGAAGTCTTGAAATGTGAAAGACCTAATGAAAGACGGTAATTGGATCAATCACGGGAACTCAAAAACGCAAGGCAGTCTCTTAGGATATGTCTAATGTACCTTATTATATTATAAGTACATATAAGAACTATTTTTAACCCATATTCGCAAATAAATGATTTTGATTTGATTTTAAAATTGTGACTGCCTGGTGGTCTCGCGGTACAAGTATGTGCCGTGCGATCTAGAGGTCCTGGGTTCGATTCCCGGGTGGGGCAAAATGTTATCGGGTTTTTACATTAGGAAATTCTCAGTAGCAGCACGGAGTCTGGAAATGTGCCCGAAAAACGGCAATAGGCTCGCCCCCTATTACGTGGGACTGATACATACCTGGCGAAATGTGGGTGCAGAAATGCACCTCTGCCTACCCCTTCGGGGAATACAGGCGTGAGTTTATGTATGTATGTTTAAAATTGTGCCATGATACTAACAGATAGTATGAATTCAATGAATTGTTGCGTACTTTAACGGTGAAGGAAAACATGGTGAGAAAACCTGCACCCCTTAAAAGCTCTTAGGAATCTCTTAGGCTGACTGCCTCGTGGTCCCGCGTCATAGGTATTGCACGGCAAATCTAGAGGTCCTGGGTTCGATTCCCGGGTCGCGCAAAATGTTATCCGGTTTTTCCATTAGGAAATTCTCAGTAGCAGCAAGGAGTCTGGAAATGTGCCCGAAAAACGTCACACGATACATACCTGGCGAAATGTGGGTGCAGAAATACACCTCTGCCTACCGCTTTGACCGCTGACTGTATGTATGAATTTCTTAGGTGTGTAGTCCGCCAACCCGCACTAGGCCAGCGTGGTGGACTAAGATCTAAACCCTCTCAGTTGTAGAGGAGGCCCGTGCCCAGCAGTGTGACGTATATAAGCTGATGATGTTGACTAAGAGACAGATACAGTACATAGAGTCTCGTGGCAAGTATCGAGCCCATAGCCATTTTCCAAATGTCTAAACTCTAACTGCTCTGGGCCAAAATGAGATAAATATACAAATCCTGCATAATTCAGGGCGGTGTGTCGGACGGCCGCTGGTTCGGTGACGCGAAGTAAAGCCCTCTACACGGCCGGTGTCACCGCCAGATTATTTATTGCTATTATTTATCTACCGCTCGAATTGAGTGCCAGTAGCGAGCGCCTGCACCCCGGAGGATGTATGTCATTAACGCTAAATGTTTTTGAATAACATATATTCACGCCTTGTGAAAACAGACGTGTACTACAGTCACGTTATAATAAAATAATAATAAATAAATGACCGAATGTAATGAAAAAAGCAAAATTATTCACTACCCTCGCAAACAAGAAATTATTATCAGTATCATCACGATGTCTCAAAACGACAATATGCATAACTTAGTAAAACATGATTGACAAAAAAATTACAGCCCCGTGGCGCAGTTGGCTTGATACCAGCTTGCGAAACAAATATATAATAAATAATAATTTGTGTGATCCACTAATATTAGTTTCGGGTCTGGGTGTTTGTTAGACTGAAAAGTCTCTCGTAGTTTCTGATACCCACGACACAAGACACGTATCTTAATGTGGGGTCAGAACTTTGTATGTGACTGTTGGGTGTATTTATTTATTTAAATATTTGTAGACCACACAAACATTTGTCTCGGTGCGAGGATCTAACCCGGGGCTACTTGTTTCGCAAGCTGGTATCTAGCCAACTGCGCCACGGGGCTGTATTTTTTTTTGTCAATCATGTTTTACTAATAAGTTATGTATATTATCGTTTTGAGACATCGTGATGCGTGATACTGATAATAATTTCTTGTTTGCGAGGGTGGTGAATGATTTTGCTTTTTCCATTACATTCGGTCAATCATTCACGAAGGTAGTCGATGTTATAGCTAAAAACTAATTTTATAATCAGTTGTTCGGAACAGTCAAAGTGATCATTAAAAAATACATTGAATAAGCCCTTCAATTAAAAAAACATACTTGATAGCACAATTTCAAATTTAGGTCTTAGAAGCACAATAACCCTGACTAGGGTAGTTACGTATACATACAAGTACAGTCAAGCATCATTAAGGGTACAATAAAATAAAATTCTGCCAGCCCCTCCGCTAATACGCCGTGAAGTTTAATAAGTAATTACCCGATATCCAACACATACCATAGACCGCTCAGCCGGTATGTGATGTAGCAGGCATTGTGTGAAAACAGGTAAATTGAAGTGCGTCTGGATAAAAAAAAATGGAAATGGCAAGTCCACACTCAATGATGTAAATTAGTTTATTCGAGGTCCTCATGGCCTTGTGGCACAAGTATGTGCCGTGGGATCTAGAGGTCCAGGGGTTCGATTTTCGGGTAGGCAATGTGTTATTCGGTTTTTCCATTAAGGAACACTCAGTAGTAGCACGGAGACTGGAAATGTGCACGAAAAAAGACAATAGGCTCGCCTCCTATTACGTAGCACTGATGCATACCTGTGGCTTCAGAAATGCACCTCTGCCTACCCTTTTGGTTATACAGGTGTCAGGTTATGTGTGTATATGTCTATGTTTATTCAATGATTTCTTAGTTATTAGTAATCATATTATTTTCACACAAAAGTAAACATAGAATCTACTTCTACATAAGTCCATATACATATTTATGTACGTCCAGTTGCTAGGTACAGTCTTACACTGGTATTTATGGGCACAAGGCCTTAATCCACTACGCTGGTCTTGTGCATTTTGGCGATCTACCCAAAAAATGTTTGTCAAGAACTCTTAGGTATGCAGATTTTCTAACGATATATTTCACCATTAAGATATCACATACAAAACAATTCACCACAATTTTCAAACAGGTATGTTTACTTAATGTGAAATTGTATTTCCTTAGCATTATCTTTTTTTCTCCTTTCCGTCCATAACCAACATTGTACAGTGGTTGCAGTCTGATAAAAGTACTTCCTATCAGTTTTTTTGCAAACATCCCTAACGTTTTACTCTGTCAGCAACCCCCCTGCACCAGCAGCCGTACGCTCATCCGGCCACAAACTGCAATTACTGCGTCGCATTGGCCGACACCTGCTTTGATAGCACCCATCTTGCCGCATCCGTGCCTACATTCAGATTGGATGGTTTGCAGCACGCTTCACTTTTGTCCGTTGCCGTCGATAATTGATTTCACTACACACAAACCATACCATCACACACATTTGTGAACGAGTCTGCTCGTAATTCTACGAACGTTACTGTTCTGATATTCTATTATGTATCCTATCATCATCATCATCCTAAAGACGTCCACTGCTGGACATAAGCCTCCCTCAAAGACTTCCAAAGTGTTCTGTCGGAAGCAGCCTGCATCCAGCGGCTTCCCGCGACTTTCACTAAATCGTCCGTCCACCTTGTGGGTGGACGTCCAATGTATCCTATGGTTGTCTTTAAAAGATCTTCTTGAGCGATAAGACTGCCTATAGTACTGTTTTTCCCTCTGTGTTTTTGTTCTTTTTCTCCGTGGGTAAAAAAAGTGTAAATAAATAAATAAATTCTGGATCGTTAAGTCAACTACTTTGCTTATCATCATCAGTCAATATACGTCCCACTGCTGGGCACGGGCCTCCTCTACACCTAAGAGGGTTTAGGCCTTAGTCCACTACGCTAGCCTAATGCCGGTTGGCGGATTACATACCTAAGAAATTCCTAAGAATTTCTAGATGTGCAGGTTTCCTCGCGATGTTTTCACCACTAAAGTACGTGATAATTCATTATGAATACACATAACTTCGAAAAGTTTGAGGTGTGTGCCTGGGGTTTTGCCTGTGATCCGTATTACTACAGAGCATTTTATAACAAAAAACTTAGAATTATTAATAATTCTAAACTAACTTAAAAATTCAAACGCAACATTAAAACTTGACAGCCCCGTGGCGCAGTTGGCTAGACACCAGCTTGCGAAACGAGAGGCGGCGAGTTCGATCCGAGACAAATGTTTGTGTAACCCACAAATATCGGGTTCGGGTGTTTTTAAGACCGTAAAGTCTCTCGTAGCTTGTGATACCCACGACACAAGACTGGTATCTTAGTGTGGGGTCAGAACTAACGTGAATATTGGGTGTATTTATTATTATTTATTTTTTTATTAAACCGAGCGATAGTCAAATATTAGTCAAGTTTGTTCCAATTATTATCTCAATGCAACCTTTTAGCAGTTGACATATTACATATTAGTCTGCCTCGTGGTCTCGCGGTACAAGTATGTGCCGTGGGATCTAGAGGTCCTGGGTTCGATTCCCGGGTCGGGCAAAGTGTTATTGGGTTTTTCCATTAGGAAATTCTCTGTAACAGCACGGAGTCTGGACATGTGCCCGAAAAACGGCAATAGGCTCGCACCCTATTACGTGGGACTGATACATACCTGGCGAAGTGTGGGTGCAGAAATGCACCTCTGCATACCCCTTCGGGGAATACAGGCGTGATTTTACGTATGTATATTACATATTACGGCGTACGCTACAATTAGAAGCGAACATGTCAGTAATGATATTTCTCGACGGATTAAATTGCTTGCCGAATGATTGGGTTCCGTAATGAACATTAATTGACACACGGTCGCCGTCTCCGGATCGCTATACAGAAATTCATTTACATATACATGTGTTAGGGGTTTGGTTTCTCGTTTCTGAAACTACCATGTTATATATATTGTGATGATGGCCTGAAAAGTTAGGTGCGGTTTATCTACGATTAACTTTTCGATGAAAATTTATAAACTACATACCTATGTACGTACATGTGTATGTAATGTATGTATGTTCATCTGTTCTAGTGTTTCAGTCCCAAAAGTGTTACTCTTTAATTTTACATACACATACATACATAAACTCACGCCTGTATTCCCCGAAGGGGTAGGCAGAGGTGCATTTCTGCACCCACGCCAGATATGTATCAGTCCCACGTCGGGCACATTTCCAGACTCCGTGCTGTTACTGAGAATTTCCTAATGGAAAAACCCAATAACACTTCGCCCGACCTGGGAATCGAACCCAGGAGCTCTAGATCGCACGGAACATACTTGTACCGTGAGACCACGAGGCAGTCTTTAATTTTGTAATGTCTAGTTTACTATTTCTTATTGTGGGGTCAGGATATTCTCATTTATATGTCAAATTACTTTTGTTAAATAAAGATTTAAAGCTTAAAGATTATTATTCGGAATTTTGTAAGGCAAACTGGGCTTTTAGGCTTCTATAGAAGTACCGCCACTGGTATGTATGTATGTTCATCTGTTCCAGTGTTTCAGTCCCAAAAGTGTTACTCTTTAATTTTGTAATGTCTAGTTTATAATTTCTTATTGTGGGGTCAGGATATTCTCATTTATATGTCAAATTGCTTTTGTTAAATAAAGATTTAAAGCTTAAAGTTTATTATTCGGAATTTTGTTAGGGAAACTGGGCTTATGGGCTTCTATGAAAGTACCGCCACTGATCTGTTCATAGCTCCTTAACAACGCGTGACAACGGCTTTTCAAACTTGAATATGTATATCTCTGTACACTGATAATTGTGTACTATAGTATCGTATCGTTTGACATTATTGTGAAATTGCAACTAAGGTGTCTCGTTAGAGTCTAAGTGTCCGTCACCGCGCGCCGGGCTGGAAGGCCGATGACCCCGACATACGCTTCTCGCCCCCCTCCCCCAGGGCTGGCGAGAAGTAGAGCCATAACCAGCTTTCCCCTCGAAAAAAAAAACAAGAGTCTATGTGTCGATTATCTTGCTTCAACAGTAACGTTGTTTAATCCTGTGTCCTGAAAGTCATGTTTCATACATTTTTAACCTCGTGTTTTGTCGTAATTGGGTTTTAGTTTTTACTTTTTTGTTGTATATACCTGTGTGGTGTACAAAAAAGTATATTAAATAAATTAAATAAATTCCCGATTGGGTACAAATACTCAAATCCCGGAGATCTAATGACCAACAGTAATATCGTTAGCAGAATTCACTTCTATCATCCAATATGTAATCGATGAGATACGCCGAGACATTTGAAGCCAATTAATATTCCAGAGCTTTACACTTCCGACCAATATCGAGGGCAAATTGGCTTCTCTTTGAACTATTGATCGATGCTTTAAGGCAAGGTTTCTCAAAGTTTCGGTTTCACGAACCCCTGTTAGTTTTCAGGTGACAGCGAACTCCTTAAGCCTTAAGTAACTATTTAACAACTACCTACTAACTATTTTTCCACAGCGATAACACGTTTCGAAGCGTTTAAAAAAAACCGTAATAGTGACGATTCAAAAGCACTTGTAAAAGTCTATTTGAATAATGGTGATTTTGACTTTAACTTTAACCCCTCCGCCCCCAACCCGAACCAGATAATAAAATTACCCGTTGAATAAAATAAGTTTTTTATTTCAATAAAAGATAACAAACAAAGTGCCAAAACAAATATATTTTTAATATTAAGGTGATGTGTGTGCTTATTTCTTGTTACACCGTTAAAGTACGTGATAATTCATTATGAATACACACATAACTTCGAAACTAAGTGGTGTATGCCTGGGGTTGAACCCGCGATCGTCGAGATTCTCGACCGCGTGCTTAAACCACGAGTATATTTTATCTCGGCAATAGGCTCGCCCCCTATTACGTGGGACTGATACATACTTGGCGAAATGTGGGTGCAGAAATGCACCTCTGCCTACCCCTTTGGGGAATACAGGCGTGAGTTTATGTATGTATGTATATTTTATCTACCAACTCAACGGGCTTACCAAGCCATGAACTTCAATCTATAATATTATACAAAGTAAATCAAGTCAGTCGATCAAGTTAATCAGTCTTCATGGCTTGCAGTGTGCGCCAGAGACCTAGTTATGGCGTGTGAGTGCTCTAATCAACGCTTTTACGGTCCGTCACCTCCAACAGCGTGTGCACTATCAAGATATACTGCGGTTTTGTATGCATGCATTGCTGTACAGATACAGTTAAAAGTCATTTTCTTCTTCTTAGTTGTACACTCATGGCAGAATGGTCGTGTCGCGATAAAATGTTGAGCCATCATTTCCTTAACTACTTCACGTCCCTTTGTATCAGGTAGAATCATGAAAGGACACTAAAGTCGTATAAGTTGCCTAATAAGTCGCCGAGACATTTTTTTTTTTTTTATACTGGCACGGTGAAGTGACCCCATTGCACCTGATGGTAAGTGTAATGGAGTCCAGAAACAGTGCCGACCATCGAGAGATGATCATCTCCCGTTGGGCGACACAATCATGCCGGCCGAATACCTCTTCATCTTTCTTGTGAAGAAGTTTGGGGGACTAATGCCATGGTGATCAAAGGACCAACCGCGACAAACCAACCAAAAATGCCAGCACGATCATCCTTTCACCATGACTGAAGCCCCCCCGAAAACCGAATATACACTGGCTGATCCCGGAACGCGGCACACTTGCATGAGCCACTATGGCGGGTTTTACTCCCTGTGTTCGGTGGTCGCTATCCGGGCGGATACGAATATCCTACCACCAGCAAATGGAACAGTAAAGACAAGTTAAGTCCCCATAAAAACTCGCTGAGCTTCACTGCTCGGTGTTATTTCTGTGCGTGCTGTCGGTCCTGATGTAGAGGAGTTACAGTGGTGGATGTATGGTAGGATAGTCTCCCAAAGACAAATAGTTAAATTCATGTTATTTATACATATATTAGCGAATATAGTTGCGATGGACGGATGGATCATCATCATTATCAGTCCATATACGACCCACTGCGGGGCACGGTCCTCCTCTACAATTGGGAGGGTTTAGGCCTTAATCCACCACGCTGGCCTAGTTGGACTTGGCGGACTACACACCTAAGAAATTCCTAAGAACTTTTAGGTGTGCAAGTTTTCTCAGGATGTTTTCCTTCGCCGTTAAAGTACATGATAATTCATTGCGAATAGTGACGAAGTTATGTAACTTCTAAGACATACATACATAAACTCACGCCTGTATTCCCCGAAGGGGTAGGCAGAAGTGCATTTCTGCACCCACATTTCGCCAGGTATGTATCAGTCCCACGTAATAGGGGGCGAGCTTATTGCCGTTTTTCGGGCACATTTCCAGACTCCGTGCTGTTACCGAGAATTTCCTAATGGAAAACCCAATAACACTTTGCCCGACCCAGGAATCGAACCCAGGACCTCTAGATTGCTCGGCACATACTTGTACCGCGAGACCACGAAGCAGTCTTCTACTTCTAAGACACAAATTATTATAATTTTTTCTCTTTTCAGGTCTAGACAGAAGAAAAAGGCTGTCTGACAACCGAGTGGTGATCACGCAGCATTTTACGGAACGCACGGTCACATCTGGCGGTGATGTGAGTATTCCAATTTAATAAACACCAAACATTGTGATAATTCACAATGAATTATCACTTGCTTTAACGGTGAAGGAAAACATCGTGATAAAACCTGCACACCTAAAAGTTCTTAGGAATTTCTTAGGTGTGTAGTCCGCCAACCCGCACTATGCCAGCGTGGTGGACTAAGGCCTAAATCCTCTCAGTTGTAGAGGAGGCCCGTGCCCAGCAGTGGGACGTATATGGGCTGATGATGATGATGATGATGAAACAAAAAACTTCTAAAAGGTTGACAAAAAATATTTCGGTTCAGTCTGCACTCTCGCAGTTTCTGATGCCCATGACACAGGATCCTAGTACGTATGTGACTGTTGGATGTATTTATTGTTACTACAGCCATACAATACACGGGACTGTAAAAATATGTCAACTAGTGCAACTTAATCATTTATTTGTTTATTTATTTATTTATTTACAAGAAACACAACACATACTTATGTACAAACTTGACATTAAGACAATATCTTAAAAACTTAACAAAAATTGATATCGTTAGCAGTAGTGCTAGGTTCTAGACCCGTGTTACTACTGCTAACGCCCTCATTAAATAAACTTACATACAAAGTACAATTTTATAAGGCACAGACGGCACACAGATTTTTAGTGACAAATGAAATGAAATGTGGGTAACCAGGGTTTACAACGAAACGTCAACTTTTGTAGGTACAGAAAAAACTATGTGTGGGCCAAGTGCATTAATTACACAATTATAAAACTTAATCATTATAGATCGTTAGCCAGTGAGCCACGTGACGCAGTTGGTTAGATACCAGCTTGCGAAACAAGAGGCCGCAGGGTCGATCCCGCACCGAGACAAATGTTTATGTGATCCACAAATATTTGTTTCGGTTCTGGGTGTTTGTGAGACCGAAAAGCCTCTTGTAGTTGAAGTCTGTCGTAGTCGACTTGTATCCTTGTGTCAGAACTGTGTATGTGACTGTTGGGTGCATTTATTATTTATTTTATTATTGATTGCCAGTCGACGGTCTAGACACTACTTACTTAGGAGTTGATATAGTCGTTTCTCCGTGCCAGTAAATAAAATAGACGACCAACTTGCACGTCTTTAACACGTCATAATTTTCTGCACTTTCAGATAAGCATGCAATGCGCGGCAACTGCCGACAAACCGCCGCAATTCGTGTGGGAGAGAGATGGCATCGTTGTTTCCAGTAATACAGACCCCAGGTACTAAATCTAACAATAGCAGTCTTTATCATTGCTTTTAAGTTTGTTCAATAAAATTAGACGCGCGATGATAACTTAATCTCAATGGTGATATGGTAAAATCATTAGCATATAACACAGTGACGGTACTTCCATAGAAGCCCGAAAGCCCATCTTGCCTTGTGAAAATCCGAATAATAATCTTTAAGCTTTAAATTTTTTTTCAACAAAAGCAATTTGCTAGACACCAGCTTGCGAAACGAGAGGCCGCGGGTTCGATCCCCGCACCGAGACAAATGTTTGTGTGATGTAATTTTTGTAGTTTCTGATACCCACGACACAAGACATGTATCTTAGTGTGGGATCAGAACTATGTATGTGATTGTTGGGTGTACTTATTTTATTTATTTATTTTATATGCCATTTATATGAGAATATCTTGACCCCACAGTCAACAATTTATCTATATAAACTAAACATTACATATTTAGCCTGTAACGTTTTTTGGGCTTCTATGGAAGTGCCGCCATTGATATAACAATTCATTAATGTGCATTTTTAACGGTAAATAAAACACACCCAGAACTTTTTTTTTATTTAACAAGAGGAAAGAGTCTTAAGCTCGGCTTTTGGTACCTCGGGGGAGTCCGAAAGGGGTATGTAGGCGCAGTTGGCTAGACACCAGCTTGCGAAACGTGAGGCCGCGGTTTCGATCCCCGCACCGAGACAGATATTAGTGTGATCCACAAATATTTGTTTCGGGTCTGGGTGTTTGTGAGACCGAAAAGTCTCTCGTAGTTTCTGATGCCCACGACACAAGACTCGTATCTTAATGTGGGGTCAGAACTATGTATGTGACTGTTGGGTGTATTTATTATTTATGTCTGTCTCTGGCTTTCCAACTCGGCGTGGAACTTAAAGAACAGATCCGAGCGCCGATTTGAAAGGCTAGCTAGCGCGTGCGGAACATTTCTTTAATCGTTATTTTTCTATACACAGATACGCGATAGGTCAGATCATGACGTCAGACAACTCTGTAGTCGCTCAGCTGAATATTACAAGAGTGAGGGTAGAAGACGGCGGGCTGTACTCCTGCACTGCAAAGGAAGGTGACCACATGGCCAGTCATGAGAACAGGCTTGATGTTTATGGTACGTTTGCGAACATAGGTGTGAAAAAAATTAACATAAAATTTTTTCTTCAAATCAAATCTTTACCCCCCGTTCGCACGGGCGTTAAAAAAGCGTTGCGTTAAAACCCGGCGTCGGCGCTTTTTTAACGCCTTAAATTTGAGTGTTCATACGAGCGCTTTTTAATCACTTGTCTCGCCTCGCGCTTTAGTAAGACGTGAGAATGGTTAGCGCTAATTGACTAGCAGTAGCGGTTTCTGTCGCTAGAAGGCGAAAAAGGAAACAGAAGGCATTCAGTCAAAGATAAAGTAATAATAATAATAATATATTATTTATTCTAATAAATAATACCACCGTAATAATACGACCGTAACACCAAGAACCTTTATTAGTTAACGCGCAATTATGCGTACGTGTATATTGCTATTCAATTATACTAGGCGCTGCACATGTCTGCGTTTCTCCCAACAGCAACATTTGACATATTGTTGAAAATGGTTGACCCTCAAATAAATTTCAAGGTACCATCTGTACAACCGCTGGTTGTTACACTGAGATAAGTAAAACAATATTTAAAAGAATACAATTATATTTATTAAAACGAATTAATCATAACGACATCATTGAAAAAAGCAGATAAACAAGACACGTCCGCTCACGAGGACAGCGCGGCTGCGCGCTGCGCACTGAACTGACTGCGGCGCCGGCGCTTTTTTACCGCTCGTGTGAACAATAGTATGAAGTTGCATTGTTCTATTTCCAACGCCCAAAATCGAAAATGCAACACTGCGCGATAAAAAAGTGTCGCGTTATAAAAGCGCCGTCGTGTGAACAGATACCTGGGAATGCATTTGTTGCATTTGAACGCTTTTTTAACGCGCGTTGAAAAAGCTCCCGTGCGAACGGGGCCTTACCCTATCATCATCAGTTGCTGCTTAAATAAGTAATAAGTAGTAAGCTTTGTGTTACTGGTTGTTTCGCCAGAAATGGTAGAAAAACAAAAATCATATTATATAGTAATATTAATAATTTTGGATCATGATTTTCGACTTAAATTCTTAGTCTTAACAATTGGTTCCATCCACAACAGATCTATCCCTACTATATCTTATATAGTATGTGTCTGTGACGCTTATTATTATAGACCAGCTTGTTAAGCCAAAGGTAGATATTTCAATTCCTGCAGCGACACAAAATTTTTGGATTATTTACAAATTTTCCCGCCTCTCTGCAAAATATCTCTGTTTACTAAATAAAATACTTTTTTGTTCAGGACCACCGTACATCCGAGCGCTGCCTCCCATAAAAGTACAGAGTGGAGAGTCTGTTAATCTGAGATGCCCATTCTACGGTTACCCTATAAGGTAAATCTTATTTATTAACTCTTTCTTAATCTATACAAATAAAAAAAATTGGAGTGTCTGTTATATTGAAATAACCGCTTTTTAATAA
Organism: Hemaris fuciformis; assembly: GCA_907164795.1. NCBI lineage: Eukaryota > Metazoa > Arthropoda > Insecta > Lepidoptera > Sphingidae > Hemaris > Hemaris fuciformis. The sequence continues at coordinate 9,031,283 of OU015454.1, forward strand.
ACGCATATGGATGTATACACGGTACATATACCAAAATTACGTTTTTTACAATTTTTGTCTGTCTGTCTGTTTGTCCCGGCTAATCTCTGAAACTGGTAGACCGATTTTGACGGGACTTTTATTGACAGGTAGCTGATGTAATAAGGAGTAACTTAGGCAAAAAAATAAATAATAATCGACTGTTAGGCGGAATGAAGTTCGCCGGGTCAGCTAGTAATAAATATAATAGAGAAAATAAACTAAATAAAAAACGACTTATTACAAATACACTATCTGATGATCTAAGTGTTGACGCCTCATAATTTTATGTACTGTAAATAGTCTTATAATTTTACTTTAGTAATATTTTGTTCTTTAATTTTAGTAGCATTTCATTTTAATTTTAATTTTATTTATATTTAAGTTATTTTGATTAATAATTATTTGATTTCATTTGTTTCTCTATTGTCTGTTATTACATTATTTTTAATTATATCCACGATCTTTTTAAAATGTTATGTTTTGTTATGATTTTAAGTTTATATCGTATGTTCTTTTTTTTCTATTCTTAAATTTTATATCTGATTATATTTCCTGTAAATTGTGCAAGCTGTGTCGTCCTATTATAAGATGTACAAAGTTTTCTTTTTAATATGTTAGTTTAAGCATGTCATGTGTAATCTTAGTTTGGAGACAATTTTTTATAAAATAAAATAAATATAAAGTACAAATGGCGGTCTTATCTCTCTAGGCAATATCTTACAGACATCCTTTGAATGGATAATAGAAGAGTTTTATATCACTATTTTTATAAAATGTAGTAAATTGTATATAAGAGTCGCTCATTTGAATTGATAAAAAAAAGGTCAGGGTCGTAGATAGTAACATGAATTTCAAGCGGTTTATGGCTATCAATACAATTGCTGGTATTACTATAGCTTTTTAACCTCCTGAGTACTGATGTCCTTAATTTAGAACATCTAACAAAAAAAAAACTGTGACAGATAATAAGAGATCAATCCATTTTTTTTCTCCATGAAACAAAACATACCTATATAAGGGTTTAAAAAAAAGTACCTACTCCCCAATGGTGTATCATATCTAGAAGTACTTAGCCAAAAATCAAAAGAAAATCCAGAAAAATTGTACTCTGGAACTCAGGAGGATATAGAAGCGGATTTTATTAAATTAAAAATAAATAAACATGATACAATTCCTGCAGCAAAATCGACTGGGAATACCAAGGCAAGGTTCTATCAACCAACAGCCTGTTCCAAACTCGGTACAAAAGACTGGCGCATAGAATTCGGCGTAACCCTCCTCTAGTCAATATTAATGGGGTTCTTACAATACCCGAAGTAACTAAAGAACAGAACGGAGCTATTTACACCTGCATCGTCACGAGCCCTTCGGGGGAGATGGCGAGGAGAGCCTTCGAGATACAGGTATCTTTTCTTTCTTGGATGTTTTATCAGTAGCTTTTATTTTTACTTCTTTTTTATTATCTATTTTCTGTTTAATCGTCCTTATCTGTTAGTGCCTTCTATTCTTAATTTTAGTTAAGGTTCAGAAATATTTTATAACACAATAAGTCTATTCAGTTTTGGTGATAAATTAAACTATAATATGTGTTGCTCTTTAAACAAAGTTTTTAATTTCATATCCATATTCACAATTTATACTTATTACATTGTCGAAAAGTTACAAACATTACCTGTGAAACAGGGAAATGACATTTCAAGTTTATTCTTCGATCCTTCTTTAATAAACAAACTAGAAATTCAGCTATTATTCGGCATGTGACGATGCACAGCATCTGTGAGAGTGCGTCATTCTTCTATTCACTCTTCCGGTCAATCAACCATCCTTTTGTCTTCCGTTTCCGCTTCGCTTCGACCAATCAGCGAGCGGCAATGTCACGTGGTCACAGGCGATCTGTATTATATAGTCCAGATCGCACGATTTTTGTTCATAGCGTCGTTCTTTTTTGAAGAGGCAACATCATGCAAAAGATACTGGTGATCAATATTTATAGATCCTATATTAGTATATGTATAATGGAAGATAAAGCATATGGCGATGCAAGACGCCATAGCGACATATTGGACCTTGATTTACCGTCAGAGGAACGCTCTGCACCAGATGTCGAGGATTTTTAGGGCCTTTGCAAGCGCCTAGCTACACACCCATAAAAGAATAAAATAACAAAGCAATAACGGTGAGTTAATTGATAATTTAGCTTTACTAGTGTGTACTTTAACTTAATTATTGTACGGTGGCATAAATACGCCTCGGAGCCCGTGGCGGATCGTGCCATGCCTTTATCCCCAGGTCCTGGCGTGTTATTACTACAAAAAAGACAAACGCCTGGGCAAGAGCCGATGTACAGTCCTTCTACCCTCGGATTATTAATAAATGGCGAAAAATTGAAATAATACCATAGCGGCATTAAAATTGTGCAAGTTCCGTCCGAATGACACTGGTTATTTTTTAGCGTTATGACAACCCAGATTGAAAACATGTCTGGTATTTAGATGTCCAAAAGTAACATAAGGCTTCGTCCGGATTTACAGAGGTAAATTAATGATGAATTACTTCCCTTATCAAGGAGTAAAGATTACACTGCAGATTCAAAAGGAATTGTGGCAGCTATAATGTCTTACTTACTTAATGTAGATTGCTTAATAATAATTTGCAACAATTATACAGCTTTTCTTCAGAATACGAGCAGACTAAAAAGAATTTGCGAGAGATACCTTCAAGCTCTAGATATTTTTATTTGGCGGGTTTCGACTTCAGGCGTATGTACAAAATACTGAGAGTGACTACAAGTGGGACCCTCCCTGGTACATCCGAGAAAGAGCCGCCGCGAAACCGCCAAGCTTCTGAATATATCAAGTAAACGCATCGAGAGCGTTCCCTTCACACACAGGACAACGGAAACCAAGTTATTAACAAAGGTAACTCCAATTTGAAGCAAATCCTTTCACTAATCTCACACATTTCAGAACAAAGTTTCAAACAATCAAAAGAAGAGCTGGTCAATGGGCTCAAGGCCGCCGCTGAAAAGCGGGTTTATGGAGGCTGCCTGCGAGCGTATCGCAGGTAGTGGCTTGCGCTTTGGGCTTCGGAGGCCCTTCTCGATTTAATTACGGGAATGCGCCTGCCATTTAACCTCCCAACCTCTGCTGATCTATATCACAGAGGTTGCTACGTCGTTGGTTTCAAACCAAGCAATCGGCCGAAATGTCACCTCAGATCGAATGGAGGCTGTCTGCGAGCGTATCGCAGGTAGTGGCTTGCGCTTTCGGCTTCGGAGGCCCTTCCTGATTTGATTATGGGAATACGTCTGCCATTAACCTCCAAATTTCTGCTGATCTACCCATCACAGAGGTTGCTACGTCGGTTCCAAGCTAAGCAATTGGCCGAAATATCACATAGAGAAGAGATATCATATCTCAGCGAGTGAACCTCCAGGTTTCAGATCAGAATCGTCTGGGACCAAGTTTTTTATCGACAATGTTTATTTCAAAAAAGAAATATGGAAGCAACAGGGGAATATTCAATATTAAAAGTTTTCCAAATTCCTCTCTTCTTACAAAAGTGGTGGTGTCGATGTTAAAGATCGACCTGTCATCGCCGTATTTTCACGTAATCAATGCAGAGGGCCACCGCCGATTTTTGAGACTTGTCTCCAAAGGGCGAGTTCTACAAATGAACAGTTTACCCATCGGAATGTCATGTGCGCCTGGGGATTTCTCATCTCCAACAAATTGGATTGCTCCATATCTACGCTCAGAAGGAATTACGGAGTGTCGTATATTTGGACGATTTTTTAATAGCATGTCAATCGATGCATCTATTTTGGTTGCGAGTGCAAATGATTCTGGCGACGCACAAGTCACTGGAGGGAACGGTCAACCGAGAAAAGTCTGTGATGTATGACCTACTCAGGTAAAAGTATCTCAGGTTGATTCGGAATGCGAAGCTGAATCACAGGGGTTTACCAGAAAAGAAAATTCAAGCATTGCTTCCCAGCTTGAGGCGAGCTATTGCCGGGCAAACGATGTCATTGAGAAGGCTATTAAAATAATAGATTATTTTGTGTTCACTGAAATTCGCCAGTTTTGTTGTTTCCAAGGGACCGACTGCACTGTCGTTTCTTGCAACTGTTCCGTAGAAGTCTCTCCAGATTAACGCCTTGGAAAGAAACGTGTTTTCCACCTGCAACAAACGAGCAATCTGGAGTGGTAGATGGCAACCTTGGAATGACATCAGGTGGCGGGCAACTTGCTGCGTCCGAATACGGCTGGGGAACACTGCTGCCTTCGCGACATCAAGCAAATTAAGGCCCCGCTCTGGTGAGTTTGTTGTTGTTTACTGGTGAGGGTTATTTACAGTAGTGGGTGCGATATGGCAGTGCGGTCACTAATTAAGCAGCCATCATATGACGCTCCAGATAAAGGTCGCACTGTCGTATCTTATATACAGAAGAAAAAGAAGGACGAGACCCCTCGTACTTTTTAATATGACTACACAGATTCTAGCGCTTTTGGAAAAGACTGGACATGTCAATTTGGGCAGAGTTCATCCCTGATGGATTGAAAGGAATGTAGCGAGGGAAGCACCCATCCGAGTGGTGCTTCAGCCAGCTGTTGCAGGAATATGTCGTCCCATGAGCGCACCCTATATTAGGGGTAGGCAGAGGTGCATTTCTGCACCCACATTTCGCCAAGTATGTATCAGTCCCACGTAATAGGGGGCGAGCCTATTGCCGTTTTTCGGGCACATTTCCAGACTCCGTGCTGTTACCGAGAATTTCCTAATGGAAAAACCCAATAACACTTCGCCCGACCCGGGAATCGAACCCAGGACCTCTAGATCGCACGGCACATACTTGTACCGCGAGACCACGAGGCAGTCAGTTACTTAATAGTAATACTTAATAAGTAATTGAAAAATATGCCAGATCTATGGTATCGGGCACTCTGCAAACCGAAAAAATCATCAACTACAGTAAGTATGGATAAACCAAACCAGAGGCCTACCGCTCCATCGAGTTAAAGGAATGGAGATTTATATCTGGAATATTGGAGCTGGAACAATGTCACCAAGGAATGGGCCGAATCAGAAAAATCCTTCCTTAAATCAATTGGGGAAAATCAACTTTAAAAAATCAGCCTGCAAGGAACCGATGGTCAAAATCGTGTAACTATAAAATCTTATCAAATTTTTAGCACATCTGGTTCTTATGATGGAATTAGCATATCCTACCTTTCTTTTGTCCAAATTAGTTGTGTTGACATTTGGACAAGTTCGAAATAACGAAAACTTTTAATTCAATTTTTTTTTTTGGTAAAACATACATATTAAAAGCTATTTCTCTACAGAAGCCTAATACACAGATGAAAATAGATGAACAGATTTGGTACATAGATGAACCACCAATTTGGGATCCAAGCCACATGGTGATCTGGTTGGGAGCAAATTCACCAAAAACTAGAATACTTGTTTGAAGCTCGCGGAGGTTAACAGGTACGAGTATACTTCTTTTAGCTTCAGGAAGACGTGTACGCGATCTTACATAATTTCCTCCGGAATATTTCGTGAGTAATGAGTTATATATATTTCACAATCATATAAGCAATCAGGTTGGAAATTGCTAAGGCTTTACAATCCTAATGTATGTCCTATCGGGGTGTAGTGGATTACTTGCGGTGCAGTCATATCAGCCGACCTGCAAAGGTGATGTGCTGCAAATTAACTCGTCGGTAGCCCACAAACTCTCCTTCAGTGGCTCCCAGAAGCTGTTCGCACAGCGGCCACACCCCGGTAACCACGTCGGCTCGTGGGCTAAACCTGGAGGAGGGGGCTCGGGGACAACATCACTCGAGCTTGTTCGGCTATCCCCCGAACTAGCTGTCTTGGCTCATTAGCAGTCCGCCAACGGTGGCAAGACACTCAGGCAACCGCAGGAAGGCCTAAAGGTGGTAATAGGGATCTTGCTGTTACTTGCCAAACTGATGCATCTGGCCTCTCTCCGGTCGTAGCGGTTCTCCGTTCCATCGGATCAAGAGGGGTCGGACGAGAGAGTGCTCTTGCGTTTGCGCGTACGCCTAAGCACTATAATATCTCCTGCGCATCTGACCGCTTCCGTTTTTTATGACTCCGAATTGCAAAGTCTGATGGCGATGGGTTGAAGTAGAGAGGTTTGGTTTCGATGCAACCCGAGCTTTGTCTGAGACCTGCACACCAGCGACTCTGGGGGTGTGAGTACACACCGTGGTCGCTCTCGCTTTGAACTGGGGAGACAAAGCGAATTCGGCAGCACCCAGAGTGACAGAGCAGCCCTATTTAGGGAAGCACTGCTTTCCCTGTCCAGCCAGGGAGGGGGCTAGAAAAGGTGCCCTAAACAAATGCTCGCCCCAAAAAAATCAGGATAGTAGTTACCACGGCTGCGTCCGCATCTCTTATTCGTGGTCGACGAAATAGAAATAACAGAAAGATTAAAACATGTAGTATGTCATTCGGCGCATGGAATGTGCGTACTCTTCTTGACCGCGACACAAATGCCTGCCCTGAACGAAAAACCGCTATTGTCGCCCGGGAACTTCGTCGGTACAATGTTGATGTGGCTGCTCTCAGCGAAACACACCTTGCCGATGAAGGTGAGTTGACCGAGCACGGCGGAGGCTATACTTTCTTTTGGAAGGGAACAGCCGCTTCAGAACCGAGACGGTCGGGAGTTGGTTTCGCGGTCAAGAACAGTATCTGCAGGGATCTTCGAGAATTTCCAGTCCATATATCTGATCGATTAACCACCTTACGCTTGCGCTTAGATAATGGAAATTTTCTTAATGTCATCAGTGTCTATGCGCCAACGCTAGATAAATCGGATGATGTTAAGGATAAATTCTACGAAGACCTTACACAATGCCTCCTGAAAATACCCAATAGAGAACGCATTTTGTTGCTGGGGGACTTTAATGCCAGAGTGGGCCGCGACTTTGAAGCCTGGCCAAAAGTTCTGGGTCGGCATGGGGTAGGCAACATGAACTCGAATGGTCAGTTGTTACTTAGTTTATGTGCTCAATTCCAACTTGCAGTTACTAATACTTTGTTTCGCCTCTCTGCCAAGCACAAAACTACGTGGATGCACCCTAGATCCAAACACTGGCACCTTATCGACTATGCCATCGTTAGACAGCGAGATATCTCTCAGGTCCTAGTCACTCGAGTAATGCGAGGGGCTCATTGCTGGACGGATCATAGGCTGGTCGTGACCAGACTACGACTTTGTCTTCGGCACCCTATTAGGACGAGTAGGAAGAAACCGCTGAGTGTCAACGTGGACAATTTGATGAACCCCATTATCAGAAATACCTACCAGGAAACTATTAGCTCTAAATTGTTGTCTTCCAATCTTGAGGATGGTAGTATTGAGACTGATTGGACAACGCTGACGTCTTCGATAAAAGACGTGGCCGTCAACATCATAGGTCTGAAAGAACGAGCAAATGAGGATTGGTTTGATGATAATGACAAGGAACTGACAGACGCCATAGTCAAACATAGGGACCTCCTTAGGCAACGGAATCGAAATAGTGTAGAGATAAGGACCAGTGACCAAAACCTACGTAAACTTATCAGAAATACAAAAGATAAGTGGTGGAGTGATAAGGCTCATCACATGCAGTGGCTTGCTGATAGTAATCAAATAGGAGAATTCTACAAAGAACTTAGAAATTTAATTGGAAATAATAGTTTTACAAAAGTACCGTTGAAGTCATTAGATGGCGAAAATATCTTGAAAAGCAAAGATGAAGTGCTCAGGCGGTGGGCGGAGCACTTCAACATTTTACTTAATATAGACCGAACAGCTGATTTAGCATATATAAATACTTTGCCTCAACTAGATACAGCCATTGAGTTAGATGAAGCCTTGTCCCGTAACGAAGTTGTATCCGCCATCAAACAACAGCAGAACAAGCGTGCGGTGGGCGTAGACTTTATACCGGGTGAACTACTGAAATATGGTAGTGATGAGTTGCATTCACGGGTCTGGAAAATGTTTACTCGTATGTGGGAGGAGGAACAGGTTCCCAAATCATTTAAGTTGTCACGGATTACGACCCTATACAAGAACAAGGGTGACCGAAGTGATTGTAACTCTTACCGCGGTATCTCACTCCTTTCAGTCCCTGGGAAAGTCTTCGCCAGAGTATTACTTAATCGCCTCAGAAAACTTTCTGAAAACATCTTGCCCGAAACGCAATTTGGCTTTCGGCCTGAGAGAGGAACTTGTGAGGCAATATTTGCAGTCCGTCAGCTCCAGGAAAAGAGTAGGGAGCAGGGCAGACACCTATACCTCTGCTTTATAGATCTGGAGAAGGCCTTTGACTGCATACCTCGAGAAGCCCTCTGGCTAGTTTTAAAAAAATTGGGATGCACGGAGAAGTTCGTGCGACTCCTGCGACTGCTGCACGACGACATGGAGTGCTGCGTGTCGGCCAACGGTGAGCAATCCGACTTCTTTTCCGTTTCCTGTGGAGTGAAGCAGGGTTGCGTTTTGGCCCCTACTCTATTCGCCCTATACTTTGCAGTCGTAGTCTGGGAAGTTTTGAAATCTTCTCCTGAAGGAGTCCGAATTCGCTTTCGAACAGATGGCAAACTTTTTAATCTGTCTAGGTTGAAGGCCAAGACGAAAATATCTCTTGTCGACATGCATGATATAATGTACGCAGACGACCTGTGTTTTGTAGCAGAGTCCCCTGAAAATCTCCAGCTGCTGGTGACGAATCTCCACGAGCAATGCTGCAAATTCGGCCTGAAGATCAGCGTCAAGAAGACGGAAGTAATGTCTCTGGACATTAACGGTCGTGAGACGCTGACCATAAAGCTTGGTGAAGATCTCTTGAAGCAGGTGGACAGTTTTCGTTACTTGGGGAGCACGATAACATCGAAGTGCGACATTGACGCCGAAATTAACAGCCGGATCGGTGCTGCTGCGGGAGCTTTTGGCAAACTGAACAATAAGATTTTTCGTTCGCATGACCTTAAGCTGTCTACAAAGGTCTCTGTGTACATGGCCATAGTATTGCCCAATATTCTATATTCCGCCGAAACATGGACCCCGTACCGAAGCCACATTAGACAGCTGGACCGTTTCCACATCAAATGTCTCCGTTCTGTCCTCAACATCCATTGGGCAGATCGTGTGCGCAACACAGAAGTTTTGAGGCGGGCCAATGTGGGTGGCATTGAGTCGTATCTCATGAGGCGACAACTTCGTTGGTGCGGCCATGTGAGGCGCATGTCCGAGGGGAGGGTCGTTAAGCGCATCTTTTATGGTGAACTGCAGGAAGGCAAGCGAAAGCACGGTGGACAACTCCTGCGATACAAGGATGTGCTCAAGCGCCACATGAAGGCATGCGACATAGATCCTTCCCATTGGGAAGATTTAGCATCAGATCGTGATGAGTGGAGATCGCGCATCCAAAACAAAGTTCACAGCTTTGAATTGCATCGGCGTACTGAGCAGGATGCCAAGCGTGATCACCTGAAAGCCCGACCACCAGTGGCTATCACCTATAATTATAGAAATGGTGCTCTAACGTGTCCGCAGTGTGCGCGCACCTTTGTGAATAAAATCGGCTACGTGAGCCATACTAGAGCACATGCAAGACGAGGGACTTAACGGAGCAGAAGTGGTCGCCATGACCGAAAATCGGTTGGAGGATTATTATTATTAGTATGTCCTATATATTGTGTAGAAAAAGTTATAAGCCCTGGGTCTGCACCCGTGCAGTCTGTCTGCACAGGCGCACTATGGATTGTTATAGTGCCATTATCGTTTCAATACGAGGGCTAAATAGAGGTGCCTCGCCAGCAATCATTGGCGATTGGGAAAAATCTGTGCTTAAAGAAGCAGATATCTCAGCCAGGCAGTATACGTTCCGCAGTAGCATTCTTAGATTGGTACGAAAATTTGTCCAATAGAGATCTTGACACGCGGTAACTGGCGAAGACTTTATCAAAAACAAATTAATGGTAAAGCACTACCAGCAAAGTCGAAACTCTATAAATTTTAAGCCTGTTTCATAGTCAAATTTTTTTTTTTCTCTCTATTGTTAACTTTTTAATTATTATTATTTTTAAATGCATTTAAATTCACAGTTCTGTATTTTTAACCTGCACCATCACATAGCGTCGTTACGTGGTCACCAGGAGTTATAGACAGGTCTCTCACAGATGCTGTGCATCGTCACATGCCGAATAATAGTACAAGTTTTACATAACAATAAAACTTGTATTATTTAGCAGAGACGATGCACAGCATCCCAGTAAGACCTCCTGGTGTGAGACTTCTATGAACAAAAATCGTGCGATCTGGACTATATAATACAGATCGCCTGTGACCACGTGACATTGCCGCTCGCTGATTGGTCGAAGCGAAGCGGAAACGGAAGACAAAAGGATGGTTGATTGACCGGAAGAGTGAATAGAAGAATGACGCACTCTCTCACAGATGCTGTGCATCGTCTCTGCTAAATAATACAAGTTTTATTGTTATGTAAAACTTGTACTATTACGTACAAAGGAGAATGCTCAAATACAGTATCGCATTTTTTTAAAGTTGTGCCGCAAGCTAGTAACATCAACAATTCTTGTTTTTAATTGTAATGGTTTTATATCGCATTAGTTGATCTTACATTTGCCGGATAAAATAGATAAGGATAATAAGTCTTTCTATTTATTTACCTAGTTCCTACATTTTCTGTTGTCAGTTCATAAAGTAATGTTGCCATATATATAAATAGGATATCAAATCGATTTTAATTTATTTAATCATTTACTATTAAAAAAGAAATATCAGTATTGTTGTACATAAGCTATCACCAGCTCATGCCAGTGTGTTCGCTAGTGTGAAATGTTAATAATAAGACTTATTTAAATAAAAGTAACCTATAGCAATGGTTGGTGATGGTTGCCATAGTATTTCGTTTCTACTATCAAACGCAAACATTTTTCGAAAAAGTTACTTCACAGATTTATGCCTTTTCGCACATTGCGTTTCATCAAGGTGCTCATTTACAACAATCACATCAATTAATAGCTCTCTAGATATTATTAATAAGAGATTTAACAAGTTCGGTACTATTCTTATAGCTGCATATTACTAAGGAACCATGCATTGAACATCCTGACAATATAATGACAATAAATTTTTTTTTTCAAAATGATCACCATGGGAAATATCGATTATAAAGTAATCAATAATAAATCGACTTATGCACTTGGCAACACCGAAATTGGTTGGCGGGATAATGTCATAGTCATGTCAATACTCAATACCATATTAATTATTATGTTACTCAATATGAAAACAATAACTGTAGTTGCGTTTGTTTTTCGCACAAACATATATATGAATGTTTTTCATATTCCTCGTGTGTTTATTAATAACAGGTGTGTTTATTTCGGTAGTGATTTTGAGTAAGAGACTCCATATAGTTATTATTGCTGTTGCTTAGTTTGCAGTGTTTATATTATTCTTTGACCCCATAGTTACCATGAACCCCGCTTATTAGGATAGTTCTATTTAGTTTTATTGATAGTGTGTATTAATTCCAACACTATACAGCGTTTTTCAACTTGGCACAAAAATATTTTTGCTGATACTAAGATCCATAGTCATTTGGGCATTCCCCTTTATATATAACACTGTTTTACCGATCTTGGATAGCTGGCGCCATCTATTGTCTTAGTTAAGATAACACTCAATGACAAAGACATTTGAATGGCGCACAATCAAGCCTAAAGTAATCCTAGATTATTTCTAGGTATTAATGTGATAAAAGATCTCTATAATATGTAATATTTAAGCAAAATAATATATATATTTTTTACCACACTCAACTTATAATAATAACCGACTGAAGAGAAGGATCCAACATATTGTTTAGTTGATTCAAGACTTTTTCGATAAAAAAAATTGCAAGCTTCTAATTCCTCAAACTTTGAGGACGTTTTGCTACTTAAAAAATTCAAATTTTTTTCTAGTCTCTTATTATACCTCTAATTGCAGGTTATCGAGGCTCCCGTCCTGGACGACTTGCTCCTGGGAACCAATCTCCAGGAAGGTCAAATTGTGAATATATACTGTAATGTGAGGACTGGTGACCTTCCTATTCATTTCGAGTGGCTGAAGGATGGAAAGAGGATTCCTAGTAATCTGAAGGTTAGTTTTAATTCATCGTTTTTAAATACAAAGATTTAAATAGTTTTCGATTATTGTTCCTTCTTATAATACATTTTGTGGTATCAGTTCCAAGATATATTACATATAATTGAATTAACAAAGAAATTAACTTCACAATTACTTATTTATTGAGGGGCAGAAAGACAATGGGCTACGACCTACAATTTATATCATTAAAATACTTTTGTAACCCTACTTTCACAGGTGGTAGAACGGAATTCAGAATTGTTCAGCGCCCTAGTGATAAAGAAAGTGTCGCTTGAACATTGTGGAACCTACACATGTGTTGCCTCTAATCATGTGGCGAAAGTCAATCGTTCTACTGATCTTTATATAAAAGGTAAATGTTTTAAAATGCATACTGTTAGCTAGTTTGTGAATACTATCGCAAATGCTTTATTATGCTATATTTCATATCCTATTCGTCCCTTTTTTATGTAGCGTGAACATTCCTGCGTCACAAACAGCATCCTGCATTTGTTTTGGTCGGAAAAGTGAAATTGCTTATAGTTGATGTGATATTGAGTGATCTCAAAAAACTCCCTGAATTTACGACCAATTCTCCATAACTGTCTCTGAACGCGCTTATTACATCGAAAACTAAAGAATCCAAAAAATTAATATTGGCTACTTGTACCATTAAATCTTTATTTTCAAAGACTGACAACACCTAAAATATTATTTTCTAGTCGCCCCGAAATGGCTGGAGGAGCCTTCAAACTCTTCATTGCTCCTCGGCAGAAGAGGGGCGGTCTCGTGCAGCGCCAGTGGATACCCTCAACCACAAGTGCATTGGATGAAGAAAGATGGTAAGATATACATGAAAAGACTTGTATACAAATTTATATTTTAAAGCTATTAGGTATTTATGTTGGAGCTCTAATACCTGCAAAATTTGGCAATGGAAAGTCAAAATTATTCGTATTCAAGTAGATCATATGATCATAATATTCTCGCTACTTGATTCACTGTTTGGATCATGTATTACATTAGTATGTACATATTATAATGCATAGCATGTTTTACAACAGTATTAAAAATGAATCCTAAAAACTCGCATAAAGCAATAATTATCAGGCATGATTTTAATTTATCGAACCTGCAGTCTCCTTTGTAACAGTCAACCAATAATTTTTTTTATTTGTTGTTTTCATACATACATACATAAACTCACGCCTGTATTCCTCGAAGGGGTAGGCAGAGGTGCATTTCTGCACCCACATTTTGCCAGGTTACATACCTATATACATTTCGCCAAGTATGTATCAGTCCCACGTAATAGGGGGCGAGCCTATTGCCGTTTTTTGGGCACATTTCCAGACTCCGTCCTGTTACTGAGAATTTCCTAATGGAAAAACCCAATAACACTTTGCCCGACCCGGGAATCGTAGCCTGGACCTCTAGATCGCACGGCACCTACTTTTAGTCTTACCGCGAGACCACAAGGCAGTCGTTGTTGTTTTCAGTAGAAATTAACCCGATTTTTCCAGTAAAAAAAAACTTGCAATTATCAGAGACATCCCAAAAAAGGAACTGATCTATATTTCTCCATCAGCCCTTCTAGGGACTTGGCAGCCAGTGCTCGAGCTGGCTGGTGGAGGAATCCTGAGTCTTCCCAATGGCACTCTCATAATTGAAGAAGTGTCCCTTACTGATGAAGGCTTGTACTCCTGCAACGTGGAGAACGGAGTCGGCCAGCCTCTTAGCAAAACTATCTGGATGAGCGTAAACAGTGAGTTATAAAATGGTGTTTTTCATAAATATTTGATTAGTATATTCAAATGACTGATCAAGAAATGATAAAAATCCTTACTATATTATATATATACTATATTACTATATATAATATATATATTTATACATATATATAATATTATATATTATTATATTATATATAATATTATAAATGCGATTGTAACTCTGTCTGTCTGTCTCGCTTTCCTTCTAAAACTACTGAACCAATTTAAATGAAATTTGGTACACAGATAGTTTGGAGCCTGAGAAAGGACATAGGCTACTTTTTATCCCGGAAAAGGGGTTTTAAGGGGATGAAAGGGGGGATGAAAGGTTGTATGGAAGTATTGTCATTTTTAAAGCTAGAAACTTATTTTTTAGGCTGTTGATTAGATATAAATAAATATGACATTCAAGGTATGTAAAAAAAATACCTTTAACGGAGTAAAATAAAAATAGGGGATGAAAGTTTGTATGGAAATTCGTCATTTTTGAAGCTAGAATGATGAAACTTTTTTATATGGCTTTTATTACATCATTACATCATATATATGATATATATATCCACAACATAAGAATTATATTAAAAGTTTTTTTTTTAATTCCCTTAATATAAGTATTATAAATGAGAAAATAACTATATGACTGTTACACTTTCACACCTTAATCATTTGACCGATGTGAACGATTTTTGGTATGGACATAAATGGGACTCTGTGGAATAAAATAGACTACAACTTATTTTCTTTCTGAACCCAACCCTGTAGTCTACGCGGACGGAGTTGCGGGCAAAAGCTAGTTGTTTATATTTTTGACTACGATTCGTAAAATCCTAAATCATCCATGAAATACCTCACTTGGGTTATAACTATCGCTATTCCGGTTAAAAACTCACTGGTAAAAGTTATCGCTGCTAATTTCATAACATCATGTATACTAAAACGTATCTGTATTAATTCTATGATTTTAACTATATCTTCAGAACCAGTCCACTTCGAATCATCGTCAGCTAACGTGACGTCACAGCTCGGCCATGCTGTTCGACTTGAATGCAAGCCTCTCGGAGATGAGCCTATCAGAGTCGCGTGGTCACACAACGGCAATGTTGTGGATTTGCAAAGTCAAAGGTGAGTCCATAAGGAATTAGCAGCTTTGGAGTCACATTAACCAAAGCACCATGGTATTGTTGCGAAAAAATTGGTAAGAGCCAATAGAGCTCCGCTGTTAAACGTTAAATTTAATGCATATTATTGAGAGTCGTTCTAATTTCTATAAAATGGCCTCCTACTTTACCACCCCCATAGAAATGATCCTAGGTGTAATTCAAATGGTTTTTAAGTCATTATGATAGTGTTAAAAAAAATTGTGGTCGTAAATACTAGAAGCTGGCACTAAACTTACTTCATATGTGTATTCTACCTAAGTCATAGTTGTAATAAAATAACATAATTACGTCGCCAGTAAATACAACACTGACGGCAATTTTCATAAAAAGATTAAGAAAAGCTTTTATGAAGATTCATATGAATTCATTAGGAATTCTTTCAGAAAGAAACTCAACAACATTTTGCAATATATTCTTCCTGTTTCTCATCGACAATTTGCAACAGCCGTATCTACATTCCAGAATCAAACTATCAGAAGCCAAGACACCGTTGGGACTTACAAGTACTATCAACATCCAGTATTCAGAGACCAGGGACGCTGGCTTCTACCAATGCCGAGCGAGCAATCCCTACGGAGCTGCCACCTTCAACGTCGAACTAACCATATTGGGTGAGAGTAGAAGAAAGGAGAAACTCGAAGAAGTCATAATATAAGTTGTAACAAGTAACAGTGACACCTTTTAAATAAAAGAAAACGATTTCAATCTTGCCTCACTAGACAACATTATTGTTGGCATCACCAGCAGACTGGTTGGCAATCCCAATGCGCGAAGCTAGAACTGCTCTGAGTTGCCACAAAAAAAAATTATGAAATTTAAATGAGATGATGTTATAAAAGAGTCGTTACACTTAAAATCATGTGCAGTCAATAACAATAGCAATAAAATTGCATCAAATTTGACCCCAAATAAGAGTAGTCGTAGTGTCTTTAAAAAACCCTCCAGCTTAAGGTTATAAAGATTTACTCTTTACTTTAGAACAATTATGTAGATAATATTTGCATTTGCCCAATTACAGAGCCTCCAACGCCACCATCCGATATCAGGATGGAAACAGTTCGCTCCAGAACCGCTACTATCTCCTGGAGGGATACGCTACGAGCTAATGCTAGACATTACTCGCTCCAGTACTCCACTGGCCACTATGCCCATACATGGGACCATGCTGTCACCATCAACGTTACAAGGTAAAGCAAGAACTTTATAGCGAAATATTTATTTGGAGGAATGGAATGAAAACCAGTAAATGATGATCAGTGGCGGTACTTCCATAGAAGCCCAAAAGCCTAGTTTGTCTTTCAAAATTCCGAACAATAAATCTTTAAATATTTATGTACTGTCACTGATGATGATGATTTTGATGACAGTACTCATACTATGACTTTTCTACAGACCTATATTGCGCTAGACGTCTCCATGTATTTTTCTTCTTTTATACCAAAATGACAAAGGGACTGTATGATACCAGCAATAATATTCCACAAAATAGTTGTATTTTCATTCATACTTCCATGCTTAACCATATAGATTGATAAGTATAGATTGACTGCCTCGTGGTCTCGTGGCACAAGTATGTGCCGTGCGATCTAGAGGTCCTGGGTTCGATTCCCGGGTCGGGCAAAGAGTTATTGGGTTTTTCCATTAGGAAATTCTCAGTAGCAATACGGAGTCTGGAAATGTGCCCGAAAAACGGCAATAGGCTCGCCCACTATTACGTGGCGAAATGTGGGTGCAGAAATGAAGCTCTGCCTAACCCTTTGGGCTATACAGGACTGAGGTTATTTTTATTGATACTTATCAAGAAATACATGAGTAAATTATCATTGATTTTGCATAATAAAATGGTTTTTTTCAGGAAAGACACAGATGTTCGTCAGTCGATTGAGCTGCTGAACCTTCGGCCGGCGACAGCTTACGTGGCCCGAGTTGCCACGGGAAACCAAGTCGGGATCAGCCAGTTCACAGCACCAGTGCATTTCACGACCCACGAAGAAGGTAAATTTTTATGCTATGTTTTATGTCCGCAATAGGTTTATTAAAAATAATTCAGTATTTTTGTAAAACTAGAACAATACTATAGGCGATTTTAACAACATATCGTTGCCCCGTACCGTTTTGTTTTGTTAGTGTAGTTGTGGTGATGAGCTCTAAGCCTTTTATACTGTCTTTCATTGTCCTTTTCCCATATTACATACTTTAAAATTATACCGTTACAATTAGACGATCATGGGTCGAATTATTAATAAGCGAAGCCTTACTATTTAAAAGTAGACCTTATTATTTAAAAGAAGCGGAGTATATTATAATTTATTTTAAAATTATTTATTTCAGCACCCTCATCACCTCCAACAAATGTGCATGCGGAACAGACTGAAAACCCAGGTGAACTGCAAGTGTCTTGGATGCCGCCCCTAAAGGAGACACATAACGGAGTCATCATAGGTTACCACGTCAGAGCAGTAGCACAGAATTCTGGAGCTGGTAAGAATATGAAACAGTCAGTGGCGGTACTTCCATAGAAGCCCAAAATCCCAGTTTGGCTTACAAAATCCCGAATAAAAAATTTTAAGCTTTAAATCTTTATTTAACAAAAGCAATTTGACATAAAAATGAGAAAATCCTGACTCCACAATAAACAATTATAAACTAGACATTACACAATTAACGTGTAACGCTTTTGGGCCTCTATGGAAGTACCGCTACTAGAAACAGCGTAAGGACTTTTAATACAGTTTGAAAAATACTTGGCCAAGGAAAATCAATAGGACAGTGATGAAGAAGCCTAGACACAAAAATATTGTTGGTATGTGGCTAAATTAGTTGATTTATCAATCGTATTGGTTTAAGCCAAAATAGCTTCACCACTCTCTTTATCTATGTATATTGGACCGTAAAATGCCTTAGGCATTAAGTCCGCCTTTATACGTTATTATGTATATAAAGCATAAATAAATAAAAGTGAAGTGATACATACATACATAAACTCGCGCCTGTATTCCCCGAAGGGGCAGGCAGGGGTGAATTTCTGCACCCACATTTCGCCAGGTATGTATCAGTCCCACGTAATAGGGGGCGAGCCCATTGCCGTTTTTCGGGCACAATTCCAGACTCCGTGCTGCTACTGAGAATTTCCTAATGGAAAAACCCAATAACACTTTGCCCGACCCGGGAATCGGACCCAGGACCTCTAGATCGCTCGGCACATACTTGTACCGCGAGACCACGAGGCAGTCGATCGAGTAAAAGTGACACGTTGGTAATAAGAATGGTGATTAATTATCCTCTTTATAGAGTTATAAGTTAAAAAATCCGATTACAGATGACGCTGATTCGAGGACGTTGAAAGTTTCACAGCTCTCTGGGAAGCAGGAGACATTACTCAGCGGCCTTCTAAAGAATACAAGGTACATAAATTTCTGTTCCACTTATTTTAATGTATGCCAGAGATGAGTAAGTTTAAATTTCGACAATTGTAATTTAAGTAATTTGTAATTGTAATAGAGTAAAATCTCTCGCCTTTTTTGGGTCATTTCAAAGCGCAGTAATGCCATTGAGAATTTCCTAATAGAGAACCTTTTAAATACTTCGATGGATCTGGGAATTAAAACTAGGACTTTTCAATTGTACGCCCTATCTTTATGCCACTGGACAAGCTAAGCATAATAAATATGCCTAATATTTTCAGATATGCAGTCTCAGTATCAGCTTTCACGAGTGCCGGATCTGGACCTTTCTCATTACCAGTGTTTCAAGATACTAGGGAAGGCGGTAAGTGATGATTTTTATATTTATATTATTTTCTTTTTTTCTATTAACGCCTATTTACATTACCATAAATTATACGAATACGTCTATAGACAAACCATTGTGATCTATATTTTGTTACATTTGCTATGAGTCGAGTCTATCGACGTTTCACCTCAACCTGTTGACACAGGTTGCTTCTCATAGGTCAGACTTGAAATGTTTCAGAGAGGCTTAGGCCCAGCAGTGATCATGATTTTCAGTTTGATACATGACTACGAAATAATTAAAATTTAGAGTTCCGAAAGCCATAAAGTGTTAAATCTAGCTAAAAAAAAAAACAAAACAAAATAATAATTTTCATGCTTATTACCTTCAGCTCCCGAACAAGCCCCATCTTCAGTGGAATGTACAGCTACTTCATCGACGTCCCTCCGTGTTGGTTGGCAGCCCATAGCACTGCCCGGACAGGGCAGTTCCCTCGTGGGATATTCTGTCTTATACGCTACAGAAGGTAAGAATAATCCAACTAAAAGAAGTAGAAAGATTGGTGTAAACGCAACAACACCGACCAGTTAATCAAACTTTCTAAAAGGTTCCATAGTCATTTATTTTCATAGTATTTTTAGTAAAACACAGAGAGGAATAGAAGAAGAAGAGGGAGGCCTGTTGTAGGCTATTAAAGTATGATTAGCAGTGGGATCTATTGAAGGCTATTCAAAAAATTAATAAATAGTTACCATTAATTCCAAAAAGACGCCAAAAATTTGGTCAGGGATAAGACATCATCCTAATAACCTGGATATCAAAATGCCTGAACAATTCTGAACAGAATTATTTTTGTTTTTGTTGTAGAAGGCGCTTGGCACAATCAGACATCGCTCCACACAGAGCTGTATCTTCAAAACTTGCATAAATACACAAATTACACCATCAAAGTTGCTGGATTCTCCAACTTCGGCACGGGGCCGTATTCGTATCCTATCATCTGTGCTACCTTACAAGACGGTAAGTATTCCTATGTACATATGTCAGTATTTACTATAGAGCAGATAGATAAAATGTAATGTTACAAGTTCAATGTTTGAATAACTAAAGTCAAGTGATATGTTTGACATTTCATGAATTCAATAAAGTTTAACTATTATTTCATTTCTTTCATTATCCTATCAATCTCAGGCGTGTCATTTGGTTCGATCATCTCGTAGATTCAATATTTGTCAGCATCTTTGAATTCAAAAATTATTTGATATTGAATTCAAATTTAATCTTTTTTTCTTTCCAGTTCCCGGGCCGCCAGCTGACATAAAAATGCTAGTTCTCTCGTCAACATCACTCCTAGTTAGTTGGAAGAAGCCAGATCATCCCAACGGCGAGATTTTGTACTACACCGTATACGTGAAGCCGGCAGCCAGGTATTTTGCCCAATGCTTATTCATAAGTTATTCTAAGCGTGTTAAGATTTTGTAGAAGAAGAGAAGCTCAGGGGTTCTGTCCACCTATACTGGTCATTGTGTACCGGCCTCTTTAAATATTGAAAGGGGTAAGGCTCTAGTAGGCTAGTTAGATGGACTAAGCCATAACCCCTTTCAGTAGAGGAGGATTGTATCCTTAGAAGTTTAGAGCTGATATAGATGATTGACTAAGGTTTAAACTCTCTCAGTTGTAGAGGAGGCCTGTGCCCAACAGTGGAACGTATATAGGCTGATGATTTATTGTAAGAAAAGTAGTGATGGCTTCGACGTTAAGGCGCGCGGTCGAGAATCTCGACGGCCGCGGGTTAAAACCCCAGGTACACACCTTATGTGTGTATTCTTTGACGCCAAGACTGGCCAACTAGGCCAGCGTGGTGGACTAAGGCCTAAACCCTCTCAGCTGTAGAGGAGGCCGTGCCCAGCAGTGGAAAGGATATGGGCTGATGATGATGGTGATAATGGTATTGATTATGATGATGATGATGGTAATGATAATGATGATGATCGTACGTGTGTTGAAGTGGCGGGACGCCCCGGCGCGTGCGCGCGGACGGCTCGAAGCGCAGCGCGGAGGTGCGCGAGGTGTCGCCGCGCGCGTACGACGCGTGGGTGCGCGCCGCCACCGCCGCGGGGGAGGGCGCGCCCTCGCGCACGCTCACCAAGGCGCCCGACCATAGAGGTAACTACCACCTGCAAAGTAGCTCATGTTCTGTATTCTTCGTTTTTTGAACAATAACGTACGTTAATACCGATCCTATATGGTTAATTCATAACACTAGTTATGCTGGTTAGCTGGTGGTAGGATATTCGTATCCGCCCGGATGGCGACCACCGATGCAAGTGTGCCGCGTTCCGGGATCAGCCAGTGTATATCCGGTTTTCGGGGGGGCTTCAATCATGGTGAAAGGATGACCGTGCCGGCAATTTTTTTGGCCGGTTTGTCGCGGTCGGTCCTTTGATCGCCATGATTGATAGTCCCCCAAACTTCTTCACAATAAGGTGAAGAGGTATTCGGCCGGCATGATTGTGTCGACCAACGGGAGACCATCATCTCTCGCTGGTCGGCACTTTTTCTGGACTCCATTGCGCTTACCATCAGGTGCAATGGGGTCACTTTGCCGTGCCAGAAAAAAAAAAAAAAAATATTCATGTCACAAGTAAGACATCATTATAAACTTCAAAAATCTACAAAAGTTGGATTAGAGATTAATAAACAAATATCGTGGCAATCGGTACCAGTTAAAAAATTACTGCTGAAAAATAAAACTGACTTGATACACCCATGATATTCCAGTTGCTTAAAGTGCCAACTGCTAGAGTTCCATCTAGTAGAAAATAACTAACGCAAAAATAAAAACACCTATTAGTCTTGAGCTTTATTACTTCATAGCCACAGGACCAAGGATGCTGACGTTAATTATAGACAAGTGTTTATATATTTCGCAAATACACGTTTCCAAGTAGTGTAAAATAAAACAAAAGGCAGAGTGATGTTTTACCTGGAGCAGCTTCCAATGTTCCAGCTTGTTATTTTTGAATATTGCATGAATTGTCATATGCATATTTGCAGTGGTAGCAGGAGTGGCATCTCTAGGCGGCACGATATCGGCGGGCGTGGGTCGGTCGGTGCTGCTGGCGTGCCGCTGCGTGGGCGCGCCGCCGCCGCGCACCGTGTGGTACCACCGCCACAACATCGTCACGCACCACCCGCGGTTCACCAGGAACCACGACGACAGCTTGCTCATCAACAGTAAGTTTTCATCCGAAAGTTCCCTAGAAGGAATTTGTACATACATACATACACATACATAACCTCACGCCTGTATTTCCCTAAGGAGTAGGCAGAGGTGCATTGCTGCACCCACATTTCGCCAGGTA
Organism: Hemaris fuciformis; assembly: GCA_907164795.1. Taxonomy (NCBI): domain Eukaryota; kingdom Metazoa; phylum Arthropoda; class Insecta; order Lepidoptera; family Sphingidae; genus Hemaris; species Hemaris fuciformis. The sequence continues at coordinate 9,053,520 of OU015454.1, forward strand.
TGTATCAGCCCCACGTAATAGAGGGCGAGCCTATTGCCGCTTTTCGGGCACATTTCCAGACTCCGTGCTGCTACTGAGAATTTCCTAATGGGAAAACCCAATAACACTGCACAACCTGGGAATCACACCCACGATCTCTAGATCGCACGGCACATATTACTTGTGCCGCGAGACCACAAGGCAGTCGAGGCACGAAGGAATTTGTTTAACCCATAAATCCGAAAAAAGCCTGCTTGATGATATAAAGTATAATATTCTGTAAATCGTATAAGAAGTCTAAGATCATTGTGAATACCATCAGACTTTGCAGAGTCATCTAATTACAAAAGTTTTATAGCGGTATCACACCTAAGATCACGTCGCTAGCCTGTCGGAGGTCAGTAGACTTTACAAAAAAAATCTCAAAGAAAGAGATAAACTAGTAGAAAGAAGAGATAAAGTAAAGTAGTAGAAAGAGATAAAGAGGGTACGCTGATTTCTCCACAATGTGCATGGAATAATTGAATTTAAATATCTAAATTATTTACTTCTCTCGTTTTCAGATATAGACCAATCTTTAAGCGGCAACTACACCTGCCTAGCCAAGAACCTCTACGGATCAGATTCAGTAGAATACAACGTCATAGTACTACCACTGCCTGAGTCACCAGTACTTCGAGCTACCCCGTACAAAGATTCGATTCTGGTGGAGTGGGAGCAGCCATTTTACATCACCAACCGAAGTTCTAGTCAAAAGATCAGTGAGTAGATTTAATAGCTTCTATGGTTAAGTTTGCTAGACTAGTGTCTAGCAATCGTCGTCGTCGTCGATAATTTCAGCTTATAAAACGATAGACGGCAGCTAGCCCCCGTACCGAGACACAGGTCAGGGTACTTGTGACATGACAAAAACCGACAGCCCCTTGGCGCAGTGGCGGTACTTCCATAGAAGCCCAAAAGCCCAGTTTGTCTTACAGAATAACAAATAATGATCTTGAAGCTTTAAATCTATATTTAACAAAAGCATTTTGGCAAATAAATGAGAATATCCTGACCACACAATAAACAATTATAAACTAGACATTACATAATTAACGTGTAACGCTTTTGGGCTTCTATGGAAGTACCACCACTGCCTTGGCGCAGATGGCTAGATGTCAACTCGCGAAAAGAGAAACTATGGGTTTGATTCCCTCACCGAGACAGATATTTGTGTGATCCACAAATATTTGTTTCGGGTCTGGGTGTGTGTGAGACTGAAAAGTCTCTCGAAGGTTCTAATACCCACGACACAAGACTTGTATCTTTGTGTGGGGTCAGAACTGTGGCTGTGACTGTTGGGTTTTGGCATATGCTAGCAAGTTATTCTTATAAAAGAAACCAAAAATATATCTGTATCACCAGCGAAGTATCTCATAATATTTCTTTAAAGAACGATCAGGTAAACTTTTCAGGTTACAGCCTAACTTGGAAGGAGGCGAACGGACCCTGGCAAGAAGCGTGGTCTTCCAACAAGTTGCCCAACATGTCAGGGGTGCAGAAACACACGCTCACTGGACTGAAGTGCGGCACCAAGTACTCGTTGAGGATCACAGCTACTAACAAAGTTGGGACGTCACAACCAGCTTATATGGACGTTAGCACTCTGGGAGGAGGTAACATACTTTATTCATTCTTTGTTCAAAGAACTTTATTGGAAAAAGACTGGAAGGTACTAAGAGAGCACTTGAAAATCAATATTTTAGTTCTACTAATACGCATTGGGAGAACGATCAGGCAGATTTGTACCTGCAGGTTCAAGGCCAGACTTTGTTTTATTAACTTCGGGACAACTGTTGCAAATGTAAAATTCTTCAAATAGATGGGTTATAAAAAGTAAAAAAAAAACAGGCGCCCAAATTCATCTGTAAGATTTAGGTGGGCGGCAGTATTTACAGCATTGTATAATAAATTGGAAGAGAAATGAATAATTAATAAGAGTATTGGGATCAAGAATAGATCGATATCTATTGTGTCGATAAAGTTGCTTGTTACCATGGTTACTTTATCCATATGCTATAAGATACCCTATACCCACAAATATTATTATATACCCTGCTTGTTTTATCTTCTTCTTCTTAGTCGTTCCCTCAAGGCTGAGGGTCGTGACCACTATTAATAACTCCGGCCACAAGTTCTCTCCAGGCCGCTCTGTTCTCCGCGTGGCGCATGGCTGCTGGGATGTTCAGTCGGGTGCGTTCCCTGATAGTGTCCGTCCATCGGGCAGGTGCTCTACCTCTGCTCCGTTTCCCGTTCATGCGGCCTACTAGTATGAGCTTTTCTAAGTTATCGGGCTTCCGGCGAGCCACATGACCGAAGAAAGTGAGCACTCTCTGAGTACAAATAGCGGAAAGGCGGGTCTCAATATTCAGCTCATCCAGTATTGATGCGTTGGTACGGCGTGCAGTCCAAGAGATACCCAACATTTTGCGCCAGCACCACATTTCGAACGCATCAATCCTGTTTAAGGTGCGAGCTTTCAGTGTCCACGTTTCCGAGGCGTACAAGAAGATGGAGAATATTAGACTGCGCATGAGACGTACTTTCGTATTGCGATAGATGTTACGATTCTTCCAAATCTTCTCCAAGCTCTTCACTGCTGTCTTAGCCATCTATCTTCTGACCACTTCTTTCTCGCAATCCCCATCAGTACGCACAAGAGACCCCAGGTACACAAACTCCTGTACCTCATCTAAGTCACGCAGCTCCCAGGTTCGCGGCGAGTTTCCCTCTCGATCAACAAACATCAATTTCGTTTTGCTACGGTTGATTTTGAGTCCATATTGTGATTTTTTTTATCTAGCGTCTTCTTATTTTCGTCTTCAGTGCCAATTCCACCTTCAACGAACGAGTGGCTATGGAGCAACTGCTCTCACATCTACGTGCAGCTGGCGGGGTGGGACGACGCCGGCTGCGAGCTGCGGCACTGGGACGTGGAGTACCGACAGCTCGGCGCGCGAGTCTGGACTCGGGCTCACAACACCATGGTCAGTTTCTAGAGTCATCATCATCAGACCATATATGTCGGCGATACGCCAGAATTATCGTGTCCAGACTCCATAATAACAGAAACACACACAATATAGCTTGGTTTATTTTCAGACAATTTTTAGTATAGAACTGAATTCAATGTGAGCTGCAATGGCCGTTTTATATAAAACCAACTATCACTTAACATTTAACAACTGCAACTTCCTTTACAACATGTAATTGAAATTACTGTACAATTAATTATGAAATATAGTTCAAAAATCAACATTAATATTATAATGAATTTTACATAAATCCAAATAATTTATTTTACACATATTACAAATTTATTTTAATAATCAAACACTACTTTACAAATGGCGCTATTAACAATATGTAAATATAATCACATGTTATTTATTACATAAATTATAAAAATAAGTATCAGAATAATGTTATTTAATTCTTATTGATTTTACTTTGAAAGTTTCTGGAGTAATAGAAATAATTAAACATTAAATTAAATATCTCATGTTTTTAAAACAGATAAGCAGTCAATACAGTGTCTGATAATTTTTAGACTATTTAAATTCTCAGTTTTGTGATCACAAATAGCTATTTAAATATTAATCTTAAATATTAATTATATTTATGTAACAATATAATCATTATTTATTAGTTTGCGCCCATATATACGTCCCACTGCTGGGTACGGGCCTCCTCTACAATTGAAAGGGTTTAGACCTTAGTCCACCACGCTGGCCTAGTGCGAGTTGGCGGACTACACCTAAGAATTTCCTAAAAACTATTAGGTGTGCAGGTTTCATCACGATGTTTTCCTTCACCGTTAAAGTACGTGACAATTATTTGTGAATACACACATAACTTCGAAAAGTCAGAGGTGTGTGCCTGGGGTTTGAACCTGCGACCGTCGAGATTCTCAACCGCGTGCCTAAGCCTCGAGGCCATCACGTCTTACCTTACTAGAGTAGTTACCACCTTTTGTTTCTCCATTATTTCATTACTGGTTAAAGTGTAGTTGGGTTACAGAGAATCTCTGAGCTTTGAGCTCGGTGTCATTTCTGCGCATACAACTGAAGATTAGCGTACATGGGTTTCAGCTACATAGGTGGTCCTACATAGTTGGTCCTAGTCTCCCCCTATATGTCAATAACTTTACATAGTGTGAAAAATCCACCCCAGCAAGCCATGCCATTAAGGCGCGTATCGAGATCATCAGTCTACGAATTTCTGTTTACGAACAATCTTGCTTAATAAAGTCGACTTGCGAGAGACTTGGATACTCTGTTCTACCTTTTAGTCAGTATAAAAAAAATCCGTAAATGACAAGTCTTGTTGTTATCCAAATATACTAAGTTATTTTTAAAAAGTTGTTTATAGATAAGAAATTGTGTCATTTTTGATTATTCAATCATTTTCAGGCATTCTCAGAAGCGCCTTCGTGGAGCCTATCATCTTTGTATCAAGGAACCAGTCCATACAGACCAGGATCGTTTGGTATCGGCGACTTACAACCAGCCACGTGGTATCAACTGAGACTGACTGCTACCAACGAGGCTGGCAGTGTTACCACCGTCTACAGCTTTGCTACTAAGAATGAGGATGGAAGTAAGTTAGTTACTTCATACATACATAATCTCACGCTTGTATTCCCCGAAAGGGTAGGCAGAGGTGCATTTCTGCACTCATATTTCAACAAGTGTACCGTGTGTGGTTAACCGCACATAAGGGGGCCACCCAATTGCTGTTTCTCGGGCACATTTTCCAAATTCTTAATGGAAAACCCAGTAACACTTTGCTAGACCCGGGAATCGAACCCGGTACCTCTAGATCGCACGCCACATGGATACCTATGCCGCGAGACCACGAGGCAGTCTATCTAAGACATGAGGTAGTTACTTCGTATCAGGATATAGATTTAATCCATAATAATTATACGAATCATCATCATCAGCCCAAATACGTCCCACTGCTGGGCACGGGCCTCTTCTACAACTGAGAGGGTTAAGGCCTTAGTCCACCACGCTGGCCTAGTGCGGGTTGGCGGACTACACACCTAAGAAATTCCTAAGAACTTTTTAGGTGTGCAGGTTTTATCACGATGTTTTCCTTCACCGTTAAAGCAAGTGATAATTCATTGTGAATACACACATAACTTCGAAAAGTCTGTGGTGTGTGCCTGGGGTTTGAACCTGCGACCGCCGAAATTCTCGACCGCGCGCCTAAACCTCGAGGCCATCACTGCTTATACTTATATATAATTATACGAATACTGACCATCAGTTACTAAATTTTCCAGTCGTAAGAAATAAGTTAAAATCAATTATATAATTACAGGTGAAATTGGCCCACCTTCAGACCTGTTTGACCTGAATATGATGGTCATCATCTGCAGCTCCATATTGCTGACGATATGCCTTCTCAGCTGCGTCTATATACTCGTCAAGCGGCAAAGGTAAGACCTGCCATTATTGACTATTCTGATATTATTCCAACAATAGGAAATGCAACAGCTTATACCTCCAGGCATAAAGATATGGGTATCCTTTAAAAAATCTTCAAAATCAAACAACATTCCTTCTTAGTGTATTTAACGTTTTTTTCCCCCAAAGTATACCATATCACATCATCATCACCATCATTATCAGCCACAGGACTTCTATTGCTGGAGTGAACTGTTGTGATATCAGATTTTACTTTTAATTATGGGTATTTATGTTTTGTACTAAGGCCTAAACCCTCTCAGTTGTACAGGAGGCCCGTGCCCAGCAGTGGGACGTATTTGGGCTGATGATGATGATGATGTTTTGTACATTGTATGTATATTATATTCAATCTAAAATATACTATATTAAAATATTATCATAAGTTTATTATAGATGACCTCGAGGTTTAGGCGCGCGGTCGAGAATTTCGGCGGTCGCAGGTTCAAACCCCAGGCACACACCTCTGACTTTTCGAAGTTATGTGTGTATTCACAATGAATTATCACTTGCTTTAACGGTGAAGGAAAACATCGTGATAAAACCTGCACACCTAAAAGTTCTTAGGAATTTCTTAGGTGTGTAGTCCGCCAACCCGCACTAGGCCAGCGTGGTGGACTAAGGCCTAAACCCTCTCAGTTGTAGAGGAGGCCCGTGCCCAGCAGTGGCATGTATATGGGCTGATGATGAAGTTTATTTACTAACCTTCGCCTTTCATCCCTGCACCACCGAAGGTTCGACTGTTAGAGAATGCCTCAGGCATTAAGTCCGCCTTTACATTAAATGTATGAAGGGTAAATAAATAAATTTTATGGTAAATTTCCAGGGGAGGCAACCTAACAGAGTACAGGGACTCGATAACCGTAGACAACAAATCTGAGAGCGGCATCGTCACAGCCAACACTTCGCACACAAACCTGGCGAACGTTAAGGAGAATTCTGTCAACCCTCAGAACAGAATATACAGCGCTCCCATACACATGATGAATAATAGTAAACATGGTGAGATTTTAGATAGCTAATAAATAGAAGGAAATGGGGGTTGCTTTCTTCTGGTTTTTATCTTTCACGCTAGAACGGAATAAGCTTTCCGTGTTACCACGTACTCCGTGTTCCGTGTTACCACGCTGACTTAGTGCAAGTCGATAATAGTAACTCATGACAGCCCCGTGGCGCAGTTGGCTAGACACCAGCTTGCGAAACGAGAGGCCGCGTGTTCGATCCCCGCACCGAGACAAATGTTTGTGTGAACCACAAATACTTGTTTCGGGTCTGGGTGTTTGTGAGACCGAAAAGTCTCTCGTAGTGTCTGATACTCACGACACAAGACTCGTATCTTAATGTGGGCTCAGAACTATGTGTATGTGATTGTTGGGTGTACTTATTACTTACTTATTATTACATATCTATAAGAGCTTTATGTAAAACTTTTAGGTAGGTTTTCTCAATGTTACCACTTCAAAAAGCTAAAGCTTTTATTCCGTTCCTAAGAAAAAAAGGTATGAAAATATAAGCGACGTCGTGCCGTTTGTCAACTGTTTAGCGGGCCTATAAGTATCAAGTCTTTATAATAATAATAAATCATTTATTTCAGACCATAATTTAGTCCATATATAAAAATACAGTTTGAAAAAATACAATTATTTATCCCGCCACATGTAGGCGATTCTTTACAATTACAATTCGTATTTTTTATGGACCTATCCCACCACACACCCGCTACTAACTCCTGTGCTCCAGGATCAACAGCGGCACGCCGAGCAATGAAGCTCAACGAATCTAAGTGTCCTAATCTGTCATAATCTCGCAACAAAGTTAATCAGAAAGACAAATAAAGGAGGAGTTGGAAAACAAAGAGTTGTCCACTTCCCTCCACAGCAAAGCGGGTGACAAAACATTGAGCTATGAGGTTATAATACAATTTGTATTCTAGAATTATATGAGATTAGCCCGTACGCGCAGTTTGCTGTCGGCTTCAGAACGTTTGGTCACGTCGAGAACCAAGACTTGCCCAACCGGCACAACAAGAGATATGATACAGGTAAGCTCCATGTTTTACCATGGACTCCATAGAACATACCATAGAATCCTTGGTGGCATGAAATGAGTGCAATACGTGCAATCAAGGAGAACCTGGTCCCTGAATCGAGCTAAGTGTTATGAGATTGTAGAAATTCTCAGTAGCAGCACAGAGTCTGGAAATGGTTCCAGTAGATCGCAATAGGCTTACTGCAATTGGATGCTCAATGACGAAACATCACGAAAATACATCCATACATACGTAACCTTACGCCTGTATTCCCCGAGGGGGTAGGCAGAGGCGCAATTCTGCACCCACATTCCGCCAAGCAGGTATCAGTCCCACGTAATAGGAGGCGAGCCTATTGCCGTTTTGTGGGCAGAATTCTAGACTCCGTGCTGCTACTGAGAATTTCCTATTGAAAAAACGCAATAACACTTTACCCAGGACCTCTAAATCGCAAATTCTTGTGCAGTGAGACCACGAAAATTTTGAAGTTTTTATATACAGTCAATACTAAGGATTCCATATCAAGTTCAAAAAGGTCATAACTTGTTTTATTTATGTCAACAGAGACGAGTTTCCAAGTATGTTCGGAATCAGAAGACAGTGATAGCATATCCAAATCAACATTGAAGAGTGTACCGAGAAGTGAGTGTATATTTGTCCCCTTTCAAACAAATTATTACAATCAAGTTTACGGTTTGCGTAGACACTGTCAATTAGTGTGTGAAATACCATCTAAATCGGTTTCCCTATTAAGGTGGGACAAACAAATCAACTTACTGTCGGATTAATAATAATACAGTGTGCATTCAGACCGTGATCGGAAACTAAGGCAGGTAATAGCTAAGGTCTAAGGTTTGTTCTCACCTTAGCTATTCATCATCATCATCATCAGCCCATATACGTTCCACTGCTGGGCACGGGCCTCCTCTACCATTGAGAAGGTTTAGGCCTTAGTCCACCACGCTGGCCTAGTGCGGGTTGGCGGACTATACACCCAAAAAATTCCTAACAACTTTTTAGGTGTGCAGGTTTCATCACGATGTTTTCCTTCACCGTTAAAGTACGTGATAATTCATTGTGAATACACACATAACTTCGAAAAGTCAGAGGTGAGTGCCTGGAGTTTTGGTACCTTAGTTTCCGATCACGGTCTGAATACATCCTGTATATGACAGTATAGATTAGCAGCCTCCATGGTGAAGTTCGAATTCCGCAACCCTGAAAAATGTTTGAGTGATCAACCATCATTTGTTTCAATTCTAGTTGTTTGTGAGACCAAAACTCTTTCGTAATTTTCTATATATTTCTATATATACGAAAGATTTTTCGTAATTTTCTATATATTTCTATAAATTAGAGTATATTTCTATATACTCGCTACACAAAACCATACCTTAACGTGAGGCCAAGACCTATCGGTATATAAACTTACATAGAATTCAGACATAATAAATTTAGGTACAGTCTTGTGGGATTGTGGGATGTATATACTCTTCTTTTCTATTCCAGAAGTATGCAGAACCCCACACCACAGGTAACTAGCCAAAGAAGAATTATCATTTTGAATGATAATTGTTTCGAGGAATTTCTTTACGCGGACCATCTACGTCTTAATGTTCGTACTTCTAATGAATAATAATAATTTCATTATTAAAATGTACTATGTGACTATTAAAATGGATGAAAATTTATTGCAGTAATTTTAATATCTGATATTGTGTATTAACGGCGACGCTTTTTAAAAATTGTGATGCAATTCAAAAAATAACGAGAACATTATTTGAATTGTATCACTTCAAAAACTGCCTCCTTCGTATAAAACCCCATATGCTGCCTTTACTTGACTTACCATATTGTACTATGCATTCTTATTACAGTTATTTTCGATAATTCAAAAATTATTCCAATTTTAGCAATTTATTAAAAAGAACAATTGCGTGATGAAAGAACAATTTTTGAATAATCGAACAATTTTAAACGAGCATTTAACGAATTCATTGTGATTGTTTTTATTACATTTAACGAATTTAATTCGGTGTTTGTTTTCTCTGTATAAATATTGTAAATATTCATTATTGTACCAGTACACTGGATGTGTAGATATAATTGTAAAATACATTTTAATGTTTAAAAATTTATTGAATATTCGAGCTGAATCGGGATCGATGTTAAAAGATATTTTTTATTTTGTCCTCCCAAGTAACTGTCCCAATTCTTTTTTATTCAATATATTTTTGACAAACATAGGTACGTCGAAGACTAAAAGTATACCTGCACCTGCACATTTATTAAATAATAGTATCTAATCCAAATTTGTGGTGGTATACCAAAACCCTAAAACAAAAAAGGGCCTAACATTGTTCAGTGATTTATAAATTTATCTCAAGCATTTTTAATTAAGTTTCTTTGTTATTATATACTTAAAGTTAAATGCAGTGAAGTTATGTGAAAAGCAAAGAGAAGTAGTTCAGAAAGTCGGCAGGATTATGCCGTTGAATTTTTTTACTAGCCCACAAATTGGTCCACTGTAATTGGCTTGTTTATATGGGCTACTGTCGCAATAGTATCTAAATTTTATGCTTAAAAAACCTAATTCACATTTTGATAGCGAAGTACAAAGCCGTATAATGTTTATTAGTCAAACGTCGACGGATTTTTTACTTGCATGAAAATAATTCAATATCCATCAGCCAATGATCTCCACAGCAGGGATGTTATGGAGCTCCGTAACCGTAACCGAAACTATCGGATATCCGAAATAAAAATATATCCGTAACCGTAACCGTATCCGTTTCAGAAGTTTCGGATAGTTTAAGAAAGTCTTCTGTTAAGTACAAAATTGATTTTTATATGAGTAGACAAAAAGCGACCAATATCGACTTTAATTTGGACATTTTTTTTATCAAGGTAAGATTGTGCAAAATGTAAACATTGTGATAAAAACTTTTCTTACAAGAGTGTCGAAAACAGTTATATTTTACTTCAATCTGATATCCGTAACCGAAACTATCCGAAACTAGCGGATAATCCGAAATAATTACATATCCGTAACCGTATCCGAAACCGATATAATTTTATTCCTATATCCATATCCGTATCCAGATCCGAAATATCATATCCATAACATCCCTACTCCACAGTGACCTGTTGGAGGCAGCCTGCATCCAGCGACGACCCGCGACCTTTACCAGGTCATTAGTTACTTTGTAAGCAATTAGGTATGTCATGCTCGCTGAAATGTCTGTGCTTACGGCGGCTTCATGTGCCGGGTCGGTCACTTCCTTATGAAATGGTTGAGGAGACCGATGGCTGGCACATGCGTCATACTCGTGAACGGGAGCTGTTTGTGTGGACTGGTCTGCCTATTTTTGCTTATTTGTATTTATGAACTTAACCTTATCCTACCTTAAATTTATAATTTAACCTAGTTAAATGTCAGTTTCTCCATTCAAGATGACTATGTTGTTCCCATATTCAATATAACAGTCTGAGATTGTATTAATGAGCTGCTCTAATTTAGGAAATAATTCTTTGTATCAATATTGTAAACTATCTCTTGATTGGAAAAGAGCAGCACTAGAGTTTCTTGCCCGTTCTTCTCTACCCAGTAAACACGATTACGTCAAAGTGACGTCAATATGATATTGCGCTATGTCAGGATTTACGTAAGATATACGTCAGATTTGAGTCACCTGTGAATCATTATTTCACACTTTTTGACGTAAGACTTTTACGTAATAAACATGACGTACGTATGATGTCCAGTTGACATCATTATTACCTAACTGACCTTAAGCTGATATAACAATGATGTCATAGAGGTGTCATATATCTCAGTAAACACGATTACGTCAAAGTGACGTCAATATGATATTGCGCTATGTCAGGATTTACGTAAGATATAGGTCAGATTTGAGTCACCTGTGAATCATTATTTCACACTTCTTGACGTAAGACTTTTACGTAATAAACATGACGTACGTATGATCCCATCCCATATACGTCCCACTGCTGGGCACGGGCCTCCTCTACAATTGAGGGGGTTTAGGCCTTAATCCACCACGCTGGCCTAGTGGTGGTGGTGGTGATCGGGTCCAGACCAATCTTCTGCGTTACATACCTTATCTGGTCCAGATCGGGCATGCCCGGTCCGGTCCTTCTAAGGAACACGAAAAATTTTATAGTCGGGTTGTATTCCATTTTTTCATTATTCAAATCAATCATCTGCGTTATAAAACCTTGCCTGATCCAAATCGAGTATGCCCGGTCCGGTCCTTTAAAAAAAACATGAATGTATAGTCTTGAAAAATATGTTTAATTAAAAAAAAACTATTTATGAATTGATATTATAAATATTTTACTTAACATATTATTATATTTATTTACATTTAATTTTTCCAATTTTTTTTTGTTTTTAATTTAAATATCATTTTTATTTTTGTTTTGGTTACACAGTTTTTTTTCTTTAAAGTAAATAAAATAAAAGCTATTATTTGCTTGTGATTTATCTTCATTAGATGGTTGTTTTTTGATCCTGGCTACCCATCGCATAGCCATCCCAATCTTTAGCATTATTCAATACTGAAGACAATGCTTGATGCAATTTATTGCAATAATTTCTTGGTTATTTTGGTATTTATGTCTTCTTGCATCTAAAATACAAAATTTGAATTAATTATGTATTTAATTAAATAAGTAATAATAAAAAAAATGGTGCAGAAATGCATCTCTGCCTACCCCTTCCGGGAATACAGGCGTGAGGTTATGTATGTATGTATCTATGCATGTATGCTATGTATGTATGTATGTATTAATGAACTGCTTTAATTTGAGAAATTCAGTCTTTAATATGTATCAATATTTCTTCTTTATAATTATTCTTGTGATGACTGCCTTCCGAACAGGGTGATACACAAAATTTTGAAATGACTGAATCTAAGTGATGTATTTAACATTTTATAGATTAAATAAATATTATTTCATTGCATATTATGTAGTATTTTTCCCATAAAGAGAAAAGTATAAATTTCAACATTGTCAGATAGAGCAACTACATATTATATTAGATCTTTCATATATGTATTTTAATTTTATTTTTTTTATCTTTCTTGCTTTATAGCATTAATGTATTTTAATTATCTTAATTAATGTATCTTATATCTTCATAATTGTTGTTAATGTACATCTTTATGTGCTATTTCTATACCCATATTTATGTCCCTCAAATTTGAGTTGATTTTTATTTTAAGTTATAGTTATTAGTAAAAAAAATATTATTAATTATTCAACAATATTTACATTTTAAACAATAAATATTACCTGCAATTTCAGCGGGTTTGTCAGTCAACTCTACCGCTGTTTGGCTAAATATATTATATATTTTTAATCAATCCTTTGATAATGCTTTTAATTTGGAAGTTTTTTCTACAGCAGCTGCTTTTGCTTTAGACTGCTCATTATCAGTAGAGAAAGCATAGGGTTCTTTGTCCAATCTTATTATTTTTTCCTCTGCCTCTTCCATTGTTTCTGATAACATTAATTGTAATTATGCATTACTTTCTTATTATTCTGACAATAAGATATCAATTCTCACAAATCTATAATTCAAATAACAATAAATTACCTGCTGTGCCACATATTTGAACATGAAACGTTGGCCATGTCGGATCAGGCTCATCACAATGTTTCACCATTGTTTGTAATAATTTACAATACTTAGCACTTTTTAACAATGATTCAGGCATATATTTACCACCACCATATTCTTTGTAATGATCTAACCAAGAACTTGGTAGTATATCAATTTCTTTATTGGATGAATCATTTACAAATAAAACTAATGCATAAGTATAAGTCATCTGAAAAAAAAACGGATTATTGAAATATAAAATTATTTTAAAAATAGCAAAGAATTGTAATGTATTTTTTCAATGATTTTTACTAACCTTGAATGTTTTACGTAGGTAATTAAACTTAAAAACGAAGCTTTACACACAACACATAAATTTGTATTTAGTTAGTTTAGTCCACAAGTTCGTATTTTTTACACATACACACTGAGTAAATGTCTAGATATAGGTTTATAGTACTTGATACACTTTTTTTTGTTTAACATACAATATATGTTAAACAAAAAAAAGATTCTTAACTATGTACTGTTAAGGTGATTAGGTTTTTGTATTGAACTTATTTAATCTTCACCTACATTATATTTTACATTAATATACTAATCGATATACAATTTTAAATAATATAAAAAGTATAATTAGTGATACATTCAATAATGCTTTTTTATGACACAAAAGTCTTTAAATGATAAACACTTCAACTACACTGTGAACAAGTTCCGACATGTTGCTTCATGACGTCACGCGCTATCACTAAATTTATATTATACACCCCATGCGTTGCTAATGTTGTGTTTGTTAGCCTAAATAGTAATATTTAGTAATTATAAATGTATTTCATTATAATACCTTACAATATTATATATTTACATTATTAAAAGCTTATGCGTACAGACCTTTTACTAAATTATTGTAGTAATAGTAAAATTGCATATTGATGATTTTATTACTTATAAGTATAATTAAAATTGTCAATAACTTTAATGAGAATATAATCTTGATTAATATAAATTAATTATTGGACTTTATAAAAATATTTAAAAATAAGACCGTCAATTGATGTGTATAAAAATGGTGTCGCTGAGCAGTTCGAGCTCAGTCGTTGGAATTGTCAGTTGCAAGACGGATTGATATTTTAAAATATAAAAGTTGTTAGAAATATAAAAGTTGAAGACGTACTTGTTTCTCAACGAGTGTTACCCTTCATGTTTATATTAATATTTTTGTAATTTTTTATTTATTGAATACAATTCAATGTAATTTTATATTTAATGCACAACACACTTAGATATCAGGATATTTATTTATGTTTGATACACATATTTTTGTTATAGGTATTATACCTACACAAAATATTTTAATAACTCTTTAGTTTTTTTTTTTTTTTGATAAGCCTACATTTGTATATTAAATTACATTTCTGGACCAGACCTGGTCCTGATCCAGTATGCCTTACCATACTTGATTACATTTAACATCAGGCTATCCTAATCTGGACCAGACCTGGTCCTGATCCAGTATGCCTTACCATACTTGAATTTTTTTTACATCAGGCTATCCTTATCTGGACCAGACCTGGCCCTGATCCAGTATGCCTTACCATACTTGATTACATTTAACATCAGGCTATCCTTATCTGGACCAGACCTGGTCCTGATCCAGTATGCCTTACCATACTTGATTATATTTAACATCAGGCTATCCTTATCTGGACCAGATCTGGTCCTGATAGGGCTTGCCGGATCTGGCATGCCTCATTCTATCCTGATCGGGTCCAGATACATGATCTGGTTGCGCCTTATGTTTTTTCTAGTCGGGAATGTGATGGAATTTTTACGTAAATTTTATATCAAAATATTGATTCATATTTTATGTAAGAATATGATGAAATTCTTATGTAACTTTTACGTCAGAACATGACTTCGACATGACGTCACCCGAATGACGGTATATGACGTATCATGTACGTAGCATTGGATTCATGAAGATGACGTCATATTAAAGTCAAATTTAATGTCAGTACCATGTCATAATGATGTAATCCAATATGACTTCATATTGAGGTCATAAATAAAGTCACCATTACGTCATGTTTACGTCACTACGTCATAAAATTTGATGATTTCTGTATGATCTACGTATGACATCATTTTAAGGTCATGTGTTCACTGGGTAGTGATGACTGCCTTCCGAACAGGGTAGTACACCAAATTTTGAAATGACTGAATCTAAGTGATGTATTTGACATTTTATGGATTCAATAAATATAATTTCATTTCATTAGACCATCTTGTTGGTGGACGTATTACGCTGCGCTTCCTACGTGGCCTCCATTCGAGAACTTTTTGGCCCCATCGGCCATCAGTTCTCTGCGCTATGTGCCGCTATGATAGGATTCAATAATTGCGTAATAATTTGTCTACTTTTGTCATCGATTCCACATTCAGCGGTTTAATTAAGATTCTTAAGTCCAACTTTTAAAGTAAGTAGTGGTTAAATGTACGTTATATCTACACGAAAGACTGATTTATCCTTTAAATTGTTTCGTTCTATACAACTTTGATCTAGAAATTTAATTACCAATAAATGTTAGATAAATAAGCGTGTTTTATTAATTTCCATTTTTTTTAATAAGCGCCTGCCTTAATTTCTAGTGTGTGACTAATGTCAAAATAAATTATAAAATCAACATTGCTATTGTATTTTTTTCAGGGGTTAATTTCGTTATTTTTGCGTTAAAGCCTAATGTCTATTTTCTTATCCTTAAGTACTAATTATAAAATTCTATATAATATGTAATTCTATAAGATTCTAAAATTCTCGTAATAATCATAATCAAAGAAGAATAAAGGTGAGAGACGGTCTATTTTTTAATAGACAGGTAATGATTTTGTGATTTGTGATCTGATTGAAATTTAGCTAGTAAAATCATTATCATCAGCCCATATACGTCCCACTGCTGAGCTCGGGCCTGCCCTACAACTAAGAGGGATAAGGCCTTAGTCATAGTACACATCTAAGCAATTCCTAAACTTTTGTGACAGCCCCGTGGCGCAGTTGGCTAGACACCAGATCCACAAATATTTGTTTCGGGTCTGGGTGTTTGTGAGACCGAAAAGTCTGTCGTAGTTTCTGATACCCACGACACAGGACTTGTATCCTAGTGTGGGGTCAGAACTATGTATGTGACTGTTGGGTGTATTTATTTGTTTATTTATTTATTTTAGATGCTAGAACTAGTACAATATGTAACGTTAACGTTAAAAATAGACTCCATTTCTTTACTTTTATGGACATATGCAAAAAATGTATAAACCAGGATTCTAGAATGTTGTCATTTATGTGGGTAGTTGCAATTTTTTGGCCATCTGTATCAGGTTTTCCGAACTTGCTATATCAGACCTCGTGCGTGGTTGACGAAAATAAATTTTTAATAAGAAAATTTATAAACTAAAAGTAGCCTAAGTTACGTCTTATTACATCAGCTATCTGCCAGTGAAAGTCCCGTTAAAATCGGTCCACCCGTTACAGAAATTAGCGGGAACAAACAGACAGACAAAAATTTTAAAAATCGTTATTTTGGTATATGTAACAATCACATCCATATACATTTATGAAAAAGCGGTTATTTCAATATTACAAACAGACACTCCAATTTTATTTATTTGTATAGATGTGATTCAAATCCAAAGTTTTTTGTGCCGTGATTTCTTACTTGGTATGTGAGTATACTGCTCCGTGTTCCTCTGAATCACTTTTTATGTGTCGCTGTAATTTTGTTCTATGTACTGAATATGTAAGTAGTGAGTTATTTTGTGCTAGTAATTGTTGCGTGCTGTGTGTTTCTCTGTAGTGATTTTGATGTGTCAGAGTGTTTGACTTTATTGAGTGTTATCTCAACCTCTTTATATTCATACCATTACACAATACGTAGGTACATAACTATATACAATAACACTATGGTACATAATCTAGGTCTGTTCAACCGAAAACTTGATACAGCAATCCGCTCCTGCTGGCACTGAACGTGCTTATATAGAAACAGCCCCACCATAACATTGCAATTATGACAATATCATCTCAAACTACCGACATACATTTTATCAATTACTATTTATCTACCCTTTTACTATTTATTTATATTCATATTTCTACAAACTAGTTAAGGCGACAACATGAGTTAGTTCTATTTCGTTACTGTTTAGTGAGTTGTATAGTGCTAGCTGATTTTCGGAAGACGCCATCTTTCTTTGTAGTGTGTAGACTGGATATGTGAGCAGTGAGTGGTTTTGTGATAATAAGCCGAAAGGTGGAGTATGAAGTTTGGAATTCCCCGAGCACAGGTTAGTGCATAATAATTTGTCTTATATGTAGCGCAGTTGGCTAGATGCCAGCTTGCGAAACGAGAGGCCGCGGGTTCGATCCGCGCACCGATAATTTTTTTTGTGTGATCCACAAGTTTTTGTTTCGTGTCTGGGTGTTTGTGAGACCGAAAAGACTCGTAGTTTCTGATACAAACGACACAATACTCGTATCTCAATGTGGGATCAGAACTATTTATGTGACTGTTGGGTGAATTTATATGTAAAGTTATATAGGTAGATAAAAATATATCACCAAGCGCTGGAAATTTCACTTACACAAACCACACCCATTAAAGTTAAACTCACAGCTCTCATATTTACACATTATCTTTACCTTTACCTCTTAACCCCTATTTTTCAGGGTTGAAGGACCGTACGCGGTTATTTTAACAGGAGTTAAACGCTGGCTGATGATATTGATACTTTACCAAATCATTCAATGTTTTGCTTCTTTCAAACTAAAGGACAGTGTTTTTGGGGTTTTAACCCTTAAATGCATATTGATGCCAAATGTCTACAATCCATACACATTTTATTTTATATTATAACCTTTTCGAAATATGTATTTAAAACTTTTACAACCAAAAAAAATGAAAATCAAAAAAAAACCATGCATTTATTATAAAATAAGATGATAAGACGCAATACGTGCGCGCAGAAATAATCCTAGAAAAAAAACCATTGCTACCCTTTCGTCAATAGAGGCGTAATTTAATATATTTACGTTAATGTGATAGTACTGATGGCCTCGAGGTTTAGGCGCGCGGTCGAGAATCTCGGCGGTCGTGCATTCAAATCAGGGAACCACCTCTGACTTTTCGAAGTTATGTGTGTATTCTCAATGAATTATCACTTACTTTAACGGTGAAGAAAAAAAACATCGTGAGGAACCTGCACACATAAAAGTTCTTAGGATTTTCTTAGGTGTGTAGTCCGCCAACCCACACTAGGACAGCGTGGTGGACTAAGGCCTAATCCCTCTCAGTTATAAAGGAGACCCGTGCCCAGCAGTGGGACGTATATGGCCTGATGATGATGACGTTATTGTGTATGTGTACCTATTATGTGGGAGGAAAAAATGTGGGTGCAGATATGCACCTCTCCCTTCGGGTTGAGGTTGTGTGTGCATGTGTATATTTTAATGTAAATAAGATAATTTTCGTCTTGATAAATTAATATAATTACTGACATGTAGCAAACTTAAATTTTGTTGAGGAATAAAATGAAAAATGTTGTGTTGTAAAAAAAGTTTTATTTCCTTAATGAAATATTATCATATAAATTCTAATTTTTGATATTTTTATTTTTAAGTTTACATATTTTTTTGGCTCATATATTACGTTACTTTTACATTATTCTATATCGTTACACCAGACAGTACATGAAATTAAAATAAACCTAGATTATGACCGAGGTTTCGGAACCACAGCGATTCTAACAAGTTGAAGTGATATTTTAAAAACAATTCACAACGATGCAGAAAAACATCGTGGAGAAATCGAAGTATATTAATCTCTCCGCGATTTTTTAGCAAAGTAACGACTGTAACGACTATTACCGAAAACGAGGTCATTAAATAAGATTGTAATAAAAAAATACCTGATAAATATAAACCCGATCTATCCAAAACTTAAATTTCGGACCCACATACAATGAACATAGATAAATAGAGAGATAAATAGAGCGAAAAGTAAAATACATTTTCACATAATCTTTGGTAAGACGACAATTTTAAGTTATTACTTCTTCATTCGGATAAAACCTCTTTCAAGGTTATCTCTCGGTAAAACCCCAAACTATTTGTCATTGAAACAGTATTCCAATGATTACAAAATCAACTAATAAAAATATTATTGGCATTTTCTCGTACTCTTAATTTTAGTCTGAAAAATTCCGCCAAAACCATTCCGGATTCAATTTACTCCGTTTAATTTACATGTTTTACGAAATAAATCTTGGAAGAAATTCAACTATGCATCACCATTTGAATCCAGTCTAAATGGTCGGTCACTTTAGTGAAGATCCCAGGTGAGCCTTTGGTCCCACAGCGAGTACGTCCAGAGCTGGTGACACCCCACAGTTCGATCCTCTTTCGGATCCAAGTTAGGGGTCCCCCTGAGTCCCCATTGCAAGTATCTACATTCTCTTCTCCGCCTGCGCAGATGATGTGATCAGGTAATTCGATATCTGAATACGTGGCTTTGCAGTCCTCGATGTTCCAGTTTGGAAGGAGTAGGATTTTCTTGGTGTCGCTGTAGTACCCCAGGGTGGGTAGGAGACCCCATCCTGATGCTGTGAAGGTTACCTTTTCTTCTAGTTCTCCTGATGGCAGGCACACCGGACGAATGAAGTCTAGGGAAGAAAAGATGAGTTTGATGTAGTAAATTTTATTGATGAGTTAGAGATGGTCTGGGAGAAGATCGGGTTGTTCCCTGTTTCCATCAAGTGTGACTAACCCCCGAATATACGGATTAATAAAAATGCAAAAGAGGAAAAGAAAACTCAAATCAAACTTTATATTAGTCTTCTTTAGAAAAACGTGAAGCCATTCTACCCGATACTACTTAAAGCGAGTATAAAATGAGATTAACCGCGATTAAGCCCGATTCAAATGTAAGTAATGTTTTTAGTATTAATATGTGCCCGAAAAAGGGCAATAGGTTCGCCCACTTATATATAACAGAAGAAACAGCTATGAGTTAATTAACTTTAGGTTTATCCAACTAAATATTCCACTCCAAATGGTTTTGATGTACAAACTGTTACAACGAGTAACATTGTAACAACACAAGCATTTTAATTTTTAATTTTTAACCGACAACCGTTGGGGGAAACGAGTTCTGGAGTGTAGACCGCGACTCGGCAAACGTAGTGTAGGGCGCCCTCTGGCTAGGTGGGGTGACGATATTCGCAGGGTGGCTGGCAGCGGTTGGATGAGGAGGGCCGAAGATCGAGCCCATTGGCGTGCCATAGGAGAGGCCTATGTCCAGCAGTGGACGTAAGAAAGGCTGCTGATGATGATGATGATGATGAAGCATTTTAATAGCCGCCAATACAGCTGCTAGTAAGTATATGAGTGTATGTGTGTAAACAAAAATAGCAATTTTACCGGTATACGGGGCATCTTCAGCGAGGACCAAGATCGCGATGTCGTGTTTTGCTGGTGATCTTCTTCCGTCGTACTCAGGGTGGGCGATGATTTTGTCAACATTTAGTCTCAAAAGGGCTTCGGCACACACATCTCCGACGCAATCCTCTTTCGCCGAAATGTCATATTCTCCCAAACGTGCAATGAGGCTATTAAAATCAAAGGATATTCTTCACAACCCATATTTTAACCATTATTTTACAAGCTAATAGGGAACTAGACTTTATAAATATAAACACAAAGATATTATGAGACTATTTATTTTTCATCCTATTCCAGTCAAACCCAGGTGAAGCAAAATCTATAGCAATATAATAAAGCTGAAGAGTTGGTTTGTTTGCTTGAACGTGCTAATCTCAGGAACTAACTTGTCCTATTTGAAAAACTCTATGTTAGTCAGCCCATTTATCAGGGAAAGCTAGGTTGTATATCATCACGCTACGACCAATAAGAGCAGCATTAATTTTTTGTAGCAAAAACGGGAAAAATATTATTTTTCGAATCTAAAATATTTGTGGGCAATAAAATTTTGCAGTAAATAAAACATCAGATAAAAATTATCAAAATTGTATGAAAGAGAAATAGCAGCAAACTACATTTCCTCATTTTTTTTTTAAACGGTCATAAAAAAAGAAAAAAGGTCAAAGAAAAATAAAAAACTGACCGGGTAAATTTATTTTTCTTTACACAATGAGCGGCTGTGATGACGTGTCGCGGGCTGATGAGGGTACCTCCGCACCTTATGTCATAGAGATTCTGATGTCTGTAGTATTCCAAATAGACCAGCCAGGGGTTGTGGTGAATGAGGCTGGTGCTAGCTTCAACCCCACAAGGTTTTTCTGTTGACAATGAAGTTTGATTATGCTAAAAGAAATCGTGATGATTTTTTAAACATATAAATGACTATCCAAAGTCAATACATACACACACAGACTAACATCCATATCCTCAAAAGGGTAGCCAAAAGTTATTTCTGCACCCACAATGCGCCAGGTGTGTTTATGTCCCACGTAATAAGGGGCGGGCCTGTTGTGGTTTTACTACTGAAAATTCCCTAATGGAATAAACTCAATAACACTTCGCCCGACTAGGAAATCGAAACCGGGACCTCCAGATCCCACAGCCCGCTGTTCTGTCGCGAAACCACAAGGCTTCACTTATAATTTATTATTTAAATGAATATGTTAATTAATTAATTAATTGATACTGTTGTTAATTAAATGTTAATTGTCATAATAAGTATAAATAAATGGAACAAAAATACAGGATAAAATTTGTTTTCACTACATCCTCAGAAATTTAAAAAATATTTTTGTTCATTAATGAAACATATTTTTGCAAAACACCATTGTTTAAAATACGCTTAGGTTTGCTCTATTTTTGTTCACATTTTTCCTTATAAATATTTATTTTTGCGTTCAATAAACTAGTATACAACTCTAGGATAATCCTAACAAACAATGTAGCGTTATTTCAATTAAAATAATTGAATAACATGTATTATTCAACGGCTATGTTCTGTCTATATTGTTGCTAAGTGTTTATTGTCCTCATATTTTCGTGCTCGTGTAATCTTGTACATGAAACCCCATGGGAAAAACGTCTGACGTCAAACACAATCCACATAATATTAATTAAACAGTATTTTATTGCATCCTTTTGATCGCTTTTGCAGCCATTTTTTGCTCAGATTAAAAAACTATCCGGTAGGTGTTATCCAAAAAAATAATGCATTACGTAAAAAAAAATATTGAGTTATTACGCTTTCACACTTAAAGTGCTGAACGTAATTTGAAAAAAAAATAGTAGGTACCTTGGAGACTCTTAAATGCTTTAAATATTGAAAAAAAAAATTCACTTCGAGATTTTCTTTATTACATCAAATATCGAACAAAAAAAAGTTTTTTTTTTATTTATTTGAAACACACCGACAAAATCTTGTTTTAAGCACATGAGTCATCCTACCGTCAAAATATTTTTCTGTACCTATTGCACCCAGATAAGGGGAAAGTGTCATATTCGTCATAAGAGTCAGAAAATGTGTCATTGACCACAGGACCATAATATATCCACGCAAAACAATTTATTAATCACCTTCATCGGATGACGCAATATCTTTGCATCGTTGAGGAAAAAAGGACAGGACTTTACTGTTACGTCTCGTAAGAACTGGTTTTCTTTATTTATATGACTCTAAGGACACGTGGCAGACTAATATTCGTGTCAATTTCAAATACTTGTATCAGAAATTTGTTGTCATAAAACATATATGCATAACTTCACGCCTGTATTTCCCGAAGGGGTAGGCAGAGGCGCATTTCTGCACCCACATTTCGCCAGTCCCACGTATTAGGAGGCCAGCCTATTTCTGTTTTTCAGGCCATTTCTAATGGAATACCCTAAAAACAATTTGCCTGATCCGGGAATCGAACCCGGGACCTTTAAATCTATTCTATGTCGTTTTGTTGGGAGTTTCTTGCCGTTTCTTCTCCACAGCGATAACACTTTTCGAAGCGGCAATAGCTTAGTTTAAAATAGCTTAAAATTGACGATTCAAAAGAACTTGTAAAAGTCTATTTGAATAAAGATAATTTGACTTTGACTTTGAAATTGATTTGTTGTAATTATAATAATAAATACACCCAAAATTTCTCAATCTTTTGACCCCAAAATACAATACATTCTACGAGAGAATTTTCGGTATCAAATACACCAAAACTAAAAAAGTATTTGTCCCGGTGCGGGCATTGAACTCTGATCTTCCGTTTAATATACCAAGAAGGCCACGAAGGCTGTCATATTTTTTTTATATTTTTTTACAAATACTGGTAATTTCCCCAGTATTTAATTGTCGTCAGTGGCGGTACTTCCATAGAAGCCCAAAAGCTCAGCTTGCCTTTCTAAATTCTGAATAATTTTCTTTAAGCTTTATTGATCAAAATCTATTTGACATATAAATTAGAATATCCTAACCCCACAATAAACAATTATAAACTAGACGTTACACAATTAACGTGTAACACTTTTGGGCTTCTATGGAAGTACTGCCAATGATTGTCATGTGATTTTATTAAAAGATGGCCGACATTACTATCTTGATTAGCAGTGATCGTCATAATATCGATACAAGAAGACGCGGCAACGTTTTTTAATCCGCAAAAAAATAGCTTACATAATAAAAATTTCAAAGTAAAAATGCGTGAATCATAAAAATACTTTGTTCGTCGTTAAAATATTTTTATGTCGGAAATACCCAATGATTTCGAACGACGCGTCTTTTACAAGGAAACTCCTAACTTCAAGTATTGAACAATATCCTTATGTACAGTTATAGTAATTTATGTCATGTCTGTCTTTACTATGTTATTACAACTCATATAAAGTTTGACGTTCAAAGTTTAAATAACTATTTATTTAATTTTTTTTTAAATGTCAGCAGTAAATAAGCTACTGTAGAAGTAGAAATACAACTTGTATAATCATTATCAGCCCATATACGTCCCACTGCTGGGAACAGACCTCCTCTACAAATGAGAGTTGTAATTTGTATATATGTAAATACTATTAGGTATAGCGAAATTTTATTTATAAAATCTGCCTCGTGGCCCGGGGTACAAGTATATGCTAAGAGGTCCTGGGTTCGATTCCCGGGTCGGGCAAAGTGTTATTGGGTTTTTACATTAGGAAATTCTCAGTAGCAGCACGGAGTCTGGAATTGTGCCCGAAAAACGGCAATAGGCTCGCCCCCTATTGCGTGGGACCGATACATACTTGGCGAAATGTGGGTGCAGAAATGCACCTCTGCCTACCCCTTCGGGAAATACAGGCGTGAGGTTATGTATGTGTGTAATTATGAAGGCTGTTTTTATTCATTTGAACGCTAGGGTCATAGAAATACCGATTGTGTTAAAAACATTATTTTTGCACGTTAAGCTCATTTACGCGCGAAACAAGGAAAATATCTTGAGAAAACCTGCATTCCTGAGATTTCTAGACAGACTTCTAAAGTATAAGGAAGCTCGGATTTGGACAGATTGATGGACTAAGACCAAGAGTGACCAGTACCACACAGACCACATCTTTAACAATATAATACATTCTAAAGAGAGTATATTTGCTTTGCTTTCACTGCTGAACCGATTTTGATGGATTTTGGTACAGCTATAGATGGCATCTCGTAAAGGCATATAGAATTATTATTTTTTACATAAATGTATGACAAAATATATAACATACATAGTTTTACTAATTCCAAACGCAGATGTTTAAATGTTAAATATATTTACATACTTATGTATATTTGAGAAGCAATTATTCTATACATAGAATGCTGTGCGATCTGGACGTTCGCTTACCGAGTTGACCAAAGTATTATTGGGACTTTCGTATTGTGTTTGTTTTCGTTAACGTGAGTGCAGAAATACACCTCTGCCTACCCCTTCGAGGAATACAAGCGTGTAGTTATATATGATTTTTTTTATATATTGGAGTTCCAATTATTTTATTTTTAAAGATAACTTATAACAAACGAGGAAAATGGCTACGATATGTACGACGAAGTTCAATATAATTCGCAATATTTAATAATAAAATCAGCGTGAACACATCCGGTTAGTATCGGCATAATTAAATCGACTGATGACGCATACTCATTGTTTTTGACGTGTCTTTAATATTTTTTAGAATCAATTTTTAAGCTTCAGAGCAGTGGCGGTACTTCCATAGAAGCAAAAAGGTCCAGCTTGCCATAAAAAAATCTGAATAATAATCTTTAAGCTATAAATCTTTATTTAACAAAACTAATTCGAAATATAAATGAAATGATCCTAATCCCACAAAAAAAAAACTAGACATTACACAATTAAGTTGTAAGGCTTTTGGGCTTCTATGGAAGTACCGCCACTGCTTCAGAGTAATCTTTGTACAAAGAAAATACAAACTACAATTTTTTTTAAATGGTATAAAAAACAAATTGTGTCTAAAAGACCCACTTTCAAAAAAATTAAAAATAATTAAAAGCTCCCCCATAATTATTATTATCCTGCAACGACAATCAGGATTTGTATAATTCCTTGAGTCAAGATTGAGTAAAAATAAATCAAGTGAAATCATCTAAAGAAAATTGTAAGTACTATTTAAGTTGGACCTGTTGATACTCAAAAAATGCATGTTTTTACGAAATAAAATTCATTTCAGTTCTATGTAAAATATCAGTCCAGGTATGTACGGCGTTAAGCCTTAGTCCACCACGCTAGCCTAGTTCAGGTATGCGGACTTTTTTTTTTTTCACTTCCCACCCAAGAAATTATTTGTGGGCCATTATTAAAGTATGCGATTATTCATCCACATTAATAATGTCCACTATACACTTTTATACGTATTAAAAACACAGAACCCTAATATAAAATTTATAAAATCGTATATTGGCATGACTGGTTACTTTATTTTATAACACAGATACAAAACGGTTGAGCTTTTTTACTTAAAAATAACAATAAAAATTAAACGAAATCCACTAAAATTTCCACTTAAAAAATGAATTATTTAAGTCAAATATTATATAAATATTAATTTAAATAGAGAATAATTTATTTATTATTTCAATAAACAAACTTAAACTCCTTTCATTCAAAAAAAAAAAACTCTTAGCCTGATTAAAAATCCACAAAAAAAAATTAAATTTACCACGTACCTTTTTTATCTTCAACAGCAAATACGGAGACGAATGTAAAGAACAGTTTAAGCCAGCGCCACATGAAATTTGTTTAAGTGTCTAAGTTAGACTAACGTCTATCCGCCGTCTTGTATTCTCATTAATGTTGTTTCTTTACTTACTGATTTCAAAGTGCTCGTTGGACGGAAAAACTTCCGTTTATAAAGCCCCTCCATTTTGCTCGAACTTATAGGCTTGGGCCTCTAAGAAAGCGGTTGAAAAGTTTATGTGATTTTTTTTATTAGTGTGTGGTTGTTTTGTAACTCTTAGGGGGAGGCCTGTGTATACGTTAGCTAAGGATTATGGTAATATAAATCCGTTTTTGTCCTTAAATTAAGCGATACAGAGGTTCAAGATTCGATTTCCAGGTTGAGCAGTGGTATAAAAAGCACTGAGTCTAGAAATATGGCTGGTAAGTCACAATCCACTTGCAAAGATTTAGTGTTACGATATTTTTTTCTGATATAGCAACAATTTTTAATTCAATTATTATTACATAAGCCTTTTAAAAAAATACATAAATACATACATCTTAAGCCCAGTGGCGGTACTTCCATAGAAACCCAAAAGCGTTACACGTTAATGTCTAGTTTATAATTGTTTATTTTGGGGTCAGTATACGTATTCTCATTTATATGTCAAATCGCTCTTGTTACATAAATATTTAAAGAGCTTAAAGATTATTTTATAAAGGACTTTGATCCCTTAAGGGGTAGGCAGAAAGCATTCCTGCATCCATATTTCTCCATGTGTGCTATGTTTTAATTTACCGGGTACAATTCCCGATTCCGTGCTGCAACTGTAAAATTCTAAAAGGAAACACTCATCAAATACTCGAACCTGTAATCGACCCCGATACCTCTAGGCCAGTGGACAGCAACGCGCGGCAAGCGGGCCGCACTTGTGGCCCGTGAATGTTAGCAATAGTTAGCATTTTCATTTTTTCTATAGGATATGACCAATTATACATAGGTATTACGTAGAAACTAGGGTAATATCACTAGTACGGTCCGCCTTTAGTTTATTTTGTCACATTGCGGCCGTTGCCTGTCAAAAGGTTGCCGACCACTGCTGTAGGTACATACTTATGCCAGGACATGACGAAACAGTCTTAAATTAACAAAAAAAAAATACCTATTGGGATCTCCCATAACTCTGCCCGAACGGGACTGCTTCCCACTTCAAGAAATATTTTATTCATCGACAATAATGACTGCCTCGTGGTCTCACGGAACAAGTGTGTGCCCTGCGATCTAGAGGTCCATGGTTCGATTCCCGGGTGGGGCAGTCTTACTTTGTTTTTACATTAGGAAATTCTCAGTAGCACTACGAAGTCTGACAGTGTGCCCGAAATACGGCAATAGGCTCGCCCCCTATTACGTGGGGCTGATACATACATGGCGAAATGTGGGTGCAGAAATGCACCTCTGCCTACCCTTTCAGGGAATACAGGCGTGAGGTTATGAATGTATGTATAATAATATTTCAACAAATAAAGGAGTTATTTACAACACTCTCGCTGTATGGCCCAACAGGCGTCCGTACTAGGCGGTAAGGTAAATCCGTTGCCCCTTGTCGACTCCTGACGTCACACTCATTAAAAATCAAACGCTTTAGTAAAAACCGGCTGCGTGTGAATGGACCTTACCGTCACACGCTTTTATATATTGTAATTAAAACAAATAAAATTCCGTTTTTTTATTCGGACAAACGGAACCCTAATTATCTCTTTTTGGGGATTTTTAGCGCCAAAGTGTTTGCCATCACCATAACTATTAATCTGTCTTAGTTTTCGATATCGGTCTTTTTATACCCTGTATACCCTCATAATAGTGAAGAAGCCCGTACCCAGCAGTGAGGCTTATCAAATAATGTTGATAAGTTATTGACCTAGTTATAGTGTCATAATCATCATCAGCCCATATGACGTACAACTGCTGGGCACGGGCCTCCTCTACAACTGAGAGAGTTTAGGCCATAGTCCACCACGCTCGCCTAGTGCGGGTCGGCGGACTACACACCTAATAATAAATTAATTCCTACGAACTTTTAGGTGTGCAGGTTCCATCACGATGTTTTCCTTCACCGTTAAAGTGCGTGATAATTCTTTCTAAATACACACATAACTTCGAAAAGCCAGAGGTGTGTCAGTGTCAATGAACCATTACACTAAAATGACCTTGACTGTCAATGAGATGACGATGTGTGTTACCTACTTATCTTCCTGCCGAAATGTTATGTATCTTTTTTGACGTCTTAGTCACAGACACTTACATAACTTAGAACTAACATTAATGGGAAATGGGTGACGCAATTTTATTAATAAATTTTAGAAACACGAGCTTCTCGTCACGAGTGAAATAATTAAATCATCTCTGACTCAAAAACCTTGAAAACATACATACATAAACTCACGCCTGTATTCCCCGAAGGGGTAGGCAGAGGTGCATTTCTGCACCCACATTTCGCCAAGTATGTATCAGTCCCACGTAATAGGGGGCGAGCCTATTGCCGTTTCTCGGGCACATTTCCAGACTCCGTGCTGTTACCGAGAATTTCCTAATGGAAAAACCCAATAACACTTTGCCCGACCCGGGAATCGAACCCAGGACCTCTAGATCGCACGGCACATACTTGTACCGCGAGACCACGAGGCAGTCAAAACCTTGAAAAGTAGAATTTATATAACACTAGCTGTAGAGCCCCCAATCCACAGGGCGGAACCTCTAAGTACTATGCCAAAAATCGCGATTTAATTCTGATTGCCATATCACATACGATGTAAATCTAGAAAGTTCTCTAAAGAAAGTAAAAAGCTGGCCGCTTTCCATCGTCTTGATAGTTGGCTCTAAGCTATGGTCAGGATACATCTCTGTCTTCCCTTTAGTCATTATACGTGGCGATATAAATAAATACACCCAACAGTCACATACATAGTTCTGACCCCACATTAAGATACGAGTCTTGTGTCGTGGGTAGACACAAGTCTTGTGTTGGGAAGTGTATCGGAAGCTACGAGAGACTTATCGGTCTCGTAACACCCAGACCCGAAACAAATATATGTAAATCATAAAACATTTGTCTCGGTGCGGGGATCGAACCCGCGGCCTCTCGTTTCGCCAGCTAGTGACTAACCAATTGAGCCACGGGGCTGTGTAC
This sequence comes from Hemaris fuciformis, assembly GCA_907164795.1. Classification (NCBI taxonomy): domain Eukaryota; kingdom Metazoa; phylum Arthropoda; class Insecta; order Lepidoptera; family Sphingidae; genus Hemaris; species Hemaris fuciformis. The sequence goes on from OU015454.1 coordinate 9,083,052, forward strand.
ATACTACATGATGATTCTTTAACACGTGTGGACAATGAACTGTAAAATGATATGACTAACGTCATAGAGTTCAGGATAAACTACGGTTTTGCGGTTTTAGCTACTGGGTTCCGATCAAATTTTTAACAATGTATAATTTAGTAGTAACCTCCGTGGCGTATTTGTTATATATCAGCTTGTGAAACGAGAGGCCGTGGGTTCGATAGCCGCACAGAGACTGATGTTTTTTTAAACCACTATTGTTTCAAGTTGTAAGTGTTTGTGAGGCTAAAGAGTATATACATAACATACCCTCACGCCTTTATTCCTTAGAAATCGACTTGATACCGAGTCAGAATTAAGGTTAAAATTTTCCAAAATTACTTCTAAAATTGACTCCATTTGCGACAATAAACAAGCTAACCCATGACATTAATATTTAAAATATATTTGTTTTGAAATATAAAACTTATTTTCTATATACATACATACATAACCTCACGCCTGTATTCCCCGAAGGGGTAGGCAGAGGTGCATTTCTACACCCACATTTCGCCAGGGATCTATCAGTGCCACGTAATAGGGCGCGATTCTATTGCCGTATTTCGGGCATCTCCAGACTCCGTGCTGCTACTGAGAATTTCCTAAAGAAAAAACCCGAACTTAAAGTAAATATACGGCCAAAAAGCATCCCGTAGATTTTCTATACGCGACACAAGACTTATATTTTAAGGCGCGTTCTTAGCACTGTGCTTGTGAATGTTGTATGTAGTGATGGGCTCGAGGTTTAGGCGCATGATCGTGAAACTCGGCTGTCGCGGGTTCAAACCCCAGGCACACACCTCTGACTTTTCGAAATCATGTGTGTATTCACAATGAATCATCACTTACTTTAACGGGGAAGGAAAACATCGTGAGGAAACCTGCACACCTAAAAGTTTTTTGGAACTTCTTAGGTGTGTAGTCCGCCAACCCGCACTAGGCCAGCGTGGTGGACTAAGGCCTAAACCCTCTCAGTTGTAGAGGAGGCCCGTGCCTAGCAGTGGGACGTATATGGGCTGATGATGATGATGAATGTGACTGTTGAATATATTCATACATTTATTGTTATGTAAAGCCGAGCTTTAGTAACCTCGGACTATGTTCACTTTACATACATACACAAACTCACGCCTGTATTCCCCGAAGGGGTAGGCAGAGGTGCATTTCTGCACCCACATTTCGCCAGGTATGTATCAGTCCCACGTAATAGGGGGCGAGCCTATTGCCGTTTTTCTGGCACTATGCCACTAATAACACTTTGCCCGATCCGGGATCGAACCCAGGACCTCTAGATCATACGGCACATACTTGTACCACGAGGCACACGATGTTCACTTTGTCGTGCCCATATATAAAAATGTGATGACCATTTTTATATATAACATTGAAAATCTATCTTACCTAAAAGAGAAATTTCCAGAATCCTCAGATAAAGCCATTATTTCAACGAAATCATTAATGCTTTAAAATAAACCGGATAATTTTGACCACAAACTTCCTTTTTTGATTGCAATGACGTCAGAAACGCGTTCGTTATGGTATCAATTAGATACGAGCATTTACCTGTATAATAATGAAATCTATTTGCCCGACCTGTGAATTTAATTCAGAGTTTGACGTGAAGCTTAAATTAAATGCATTTACAGAAATGGTCGTAATCAGGCCATATACGTCCCACTGCTGAGAGTCTACAACTGAGAGGGTTTAGGCCTTAGTCAGCCACCTGGCTGGCCTTTTTTTTTGTTTTCGAGGGGAAAGTTAATTATGGCTCTACTTCCCGCAAGCCCTGAGGGACGGGGGCGGGAAGCGTATGTCGGGGTCACCGGCCATCCAGCCCGGCGCGCGGCGACGTCATATCCGCGCAGATGTAAGTGCCGGGCTGGGACCGTAACAAAATCCCTAAACCGGCATACCGACCAAAACCACCTGATGGCCATCTCCGCGCCAAGTGGGATGACCACGGTACGTGGGCGAGAAGCGCCCACCATAATTCCGCAGCCGCCCGGTGCGCCTCCGAGGCGCAATCGTCTCGGCCGTCTCGGAGTTTTAGGGGGCGCAGTTGCACCCCCATTAGCTTGGGTTGGGCGCCCGGGTTGTGAGTGAGCGCCGGCGACGGACACAGGCCACAGTGCCGCCGCCTCTCTCGGGGTCACTTTCAGTGAGGATGCGCTGCCCCCGCAGCGTGCCCAGCGACCCCAAGGGCCCCTTTCAGTCGCCTACTACGACAGGCTGGGGATACCGTGGTAGAATTCTAACACCCCCTTACCACAGGGCAGCCACCTCGCTGGCCTAGTGCGGGTTGGCGGACTACACACCTAATAACAATGTTAACCCTTAAACGTCTTACATTGGCTGCAAACGAGAAACTAGCAACAGCAACCCTCACTCATGATTTAAGAATTACCAAATTAAGGCACCTATGTTTGAGGAAATTGTCCCGTATTGGGAAACCCGTAAACGGAGTCCACAAGAAACATACAAATAAATATGACGTAGGCTAGGTGTAATGACGGCTTCGGAATAACCCTGTGCTTAGGTATAAGTTATGTAAGTTATTTATATAAAATTAGGCCCAAATAAACTTACACCAAACAAAAAAATCAACATACATACATAAACTCACGCCTGTATTCCCCGAAGGGGTAGGCAGAGGCGCATTTCTACACCCACATTTCGCCAAGTATTTATCAGTCCCACATAATAGGGGGCGAGCCTATTGCCGTTTTTCGGGCACAATTCCAGACTCCGTGCTGTTACCGAGAATTTCCTAATAGGAAAACCCAATAACACTTTGCCCGGCCCGGGAATCGAACCCAGGACCTCTAGATCGCACGGCACATACTTGTACCGCGAGACCACGAGGCAGTCTTATACTTAGGTATAAGTTATGTAAGTTATTTATATAGAATTAGGCCCAAATAAACTTACACCAAACAAAAAAATCTATTTAATGAGATATTAGTGTTGTGTGAGAAGATGTATGAAAGTGGATGAGGTAAAAGAGGTATGTCAGAATCAGTCGGTGGTCATCAATAGACTCTACCTACACGTTTAGGAAAATGCGTGATTTATTAATAATAATATAATGGTCGGACGACCTGGTGAAGGTCGCGGGACGTCGCTGGATGCAGGCTGCTTCCAACAGGTCCCTGTGGAAGTCATTGGGAGAGGCCTATGTCCAGCAGTGGACTTCGATTGGCTGATGGATTGGATTGGATTGGAATATAATAAATTTATTTATTAACCTTGAAAAAATTTTACACATAACAGTTTGCAAAAACTCTCCACACTAGGCACTGCCTGTCTCGTGGAGAGTTTTTTTACAGGAGTATCTTAAAGCTAGTAATAACGGTGCTGAATATAACTTAGGTCCCGTCCAAGCTTCAAATAAGAAAATGCATTTTCTTTTTCACTCCAATTCTATAATGAACCTACTCATCAACAAGTTCCATAACTCCATCCACACCTTTTTAACTCTATAGCCTTTAACTAAAGGCGCACGACACGTTGCTTTTCTAAAACATCAATGCTTCATGTCTTCCTTTAAATTTTTCACATTACTATACACTTCTCTGATATGATGGCCTCGAGGTTTAAGCGCGGTCGAGCATCAAGGCGGTCGCGGGTTCAAGCCCCAGGCACACACCTCTGACTTTTCGGAGCTATTTGTGTATTCACAATGAATTATCACTTGCTTTAACGGCGAAGGAAAACATCGTGAAGAAACCTGCACACCTAAAAAAGTTCTTAGGATTTTTTTAGGTGTGTAGTCCGCCAACCCGCACTAGGCCAGCGTAGTGGACTAAGGCCTAAAACCCTCTTAGTTGTAGAGGAGGCCCGTGCCCAGCAGTGGGACGTATATGAGCTGATGATGATGATGATCATACACTTCTCTACCATTTCTGTCGACCCTATCTATTAAATTTACTAGAACACACTTCAAAATTTAACCAATCGCAGTCATTCTACATTTCCCCATCCTTCTTATTAAAAAAGGCGTGATAGCCATGACGTAAAGGTAATATATCTACGTACATATATATATTCTAACGAAATTCGATCAGAAGTGACTTTTTTTAAAGGAAAATATTATATACGTTTTTACAATTTCATTAATTACATTTACTCAAAATCAAAGCAACTTAACATTCAACAATTCCGACACAAAACCTACGCTAAATAATCCAGGTTACAATTTACAATAATAGAGCAAAAACAAACAGAACGACCATTATCCCAACCAACGACAATTGTGTCAGACTGACGCGATGGAAGGAGCGCAACCAAAGGAGGTCCGCCAACACTCGACACCGGCCTATATAGAGTTACTCCTCCACTACCCTTATGTATTCTAACAATATATAGATCTATAGTAGTCGACTAAAGACCTACGCTTCACAGTTGTAGAGAAAGTCCGTAATTCATAATATCGCCAAATGTGGTCTATGTCTTTTTGTATAAATCTGAAAAAAATCATCATCATCATCATCACCAGCCTCTCTCACGTCTACTGCTGGACATAGGCCTCTCCTATGGTACGCCACTGGGCTCGATCTTCGTCTTTCCTCATCCAACCGCTGCCAGCCATCTTGCGTATATCGTCACCCCACGGCCTACGTACTGAAAAATTGCTATAGACTATTTTGGCTTCTAATTGTTTATTATTCTGGACTTAAAAAAATATTGATATTTTTTAGTTCCACAAAAATGAAATTATAATATACATACATACATCCATAAACTCACGCCTGTATTCCCCGAAGGGGTAGGCAGAGGTGTATTTCTGCACCCACAATTCGCCAGGTATGTATCAGTCCCACGTAATAGGGGGCGAGCCTATTGCCGTTTTTCGGGCACATTTCCAGACTCCGTGCATTTACTGAGAATTTCCTAATGGAAAAACCCAATAACACTTTGCCCGACCCGGGAATCAAACCCAGGACCTCTTGATCCCACGGCACATACTTGTACCGCGAGACCACGAGGCAGTCGATGGAAATGATAATATACTGTTAGAAATTAAAGTAATAATTTAATTTTAAATAACTTTTCTTCGGCCAGGTGCCGTAATTAAAGAAACAAAATAAAAAGAAACTAAAATGAGAGTAATTTTATCAAGAGGCTCGCGTCAAAACGTTCGGGCCGATGAAAAAAAATTCATTCTGTCACGTTTTCCCGCGCTCATCTTAAAGCCGCCAACGCAGTATTGCCACCCACACCAACTTATTTCTGACAAATTTATTTTTTATGATATGAAGTGTCTATTTTGTTTATTTGTATTAAGGACTGTTGTGAAAGAGTTGTGCAAAAACATGTTTCCAGAAAATTTGTATTTATGTAATAATATTTTGTTAAATCTTCTACCGCAACGTTTTTCCAGTAGATGCATTTGTTATTAACACAAGTTCATAATAAGTACACAACTATCTAAAACATACTTCTGACCTCACATTAAGATACACGTCGTGGTAAAAGAAAAAAAAAACCGTCCTACTTAGATTATTTTAACATATTCCACTATTTATTTATTTAAAACTTTATTGTACACACAACACAAAAACTAAGGAGTACAGAGGACTAGAAAAGTACACTGGGCGGCCTTATCGCACAAGGCGATCTCTTACAGGCAACCTGGGATGGAGATGCAGGAAGAGAAATGAAGGGTAGTCGAAGTGTACTGGTTAAATTAAAAGACATTAACAATGCTAAATCATATCGTGGAAAAAAGACATATAAACAAACATACATACATGCATACATACATATTATACATACATACATACACACTAACTTACAAGACATGCCTTCAATTAGCAGGACAAGTAATAGACTTTAAGCAGTTTTTTTTAGTACTACACTATTATTAGCTTTTTACAATAATTGTGAAATTAAAATGGTGTTTGTTAAATAATTTCTTTAAATCTTAACTAATATTACAAAGCTGAAGAGTTGGTTTGCTAGAACGCGCTAAACTCAAAAGCTACTGGTCGGATTCGAAAAATTATTTCAGTGTCAGATAGCCCATTTATCAAGGAAGGCTATATGCTATTGTTAGAAATAACAACACTTCGGGGGTAGCTGAGGCCGTCATTGTAGTGTTTGTGAGTAGTGGGGAATATCGTATCTGTATAATAGTCTCGGGGACACGGGTAGTGGGGACAGTCTCGTGAGAGCCGTTGGCGAGAGCGGACGTGTTACCCTGACTGCTGGTGACGTAACGAGCCAATACTTTACCCTTGTGAAGGCACGAGTACTATGTACAGTCATCACGTCGGCTGTCTATATAACGGGCGCCGCTGAGCATCAGGCACGCACTCATCGGCCGGTCTACAGTGCGGAAGCTCTGTCCGAACGTCAACGCTTGTCTTGTGTTTTCAATTCACCCTCATTAATGTTAACATTTAGTTATTTCAATTTCATGTTAAAAGTCATGTCAATTTATGTTTGTTACGATCCCTGGTCGAATAAATCTTTATGTTAAAATCAGTTAACATTCTCATTTATAAGACTATATACAATCACACTGCGACCAATAGGAGCGGAACAGTAATGACAAATGTGCCAAAAACGGGAAAAACTATTCTGAAATAATACGGAGTTTTGGACAAAAGCTAGTTTTCTAATTAAGCACCTGAAGTATTCATAATTTTTTTGTTAATTTTGATAATTTTCCCATTTTGAATACAACACTACTGTAGTTGAGGAGTACAATATATGCAGTAACACTAATATTCCTTAACGGGTAGGCAGATGTTCTTTATACATATTAATAATAATATTTTCACACCACATAAAAAAAAATTACACAAAAAAAATCGTCAATAAAATTAGGCACATGAAATTGGCGGTCTTATCGCTAAGAGCGATCTCTACCAGACAAATATGCAAGGAGAGGAATAAATCTGATAGGCTTCTATGGAAAGACCGCCACTTTTTTTACGAGAGGAAAGCGCTTTAAGCTCCCCTGTTCCGTACCTCGGGGGAGGCGGAAAGGGGTATGTCGGGGTCTCTGGCCTTCCAACTCGGCGCGCAGGAAAATTATTCTCCACTTACTTGAGTTGGGTCCCTAACCAAAATCCTACGCCAGCATACCGACTAAAATTTCTTGGCGACCATCCCGCGCATTTAGGGCGATTTGCGGCATCTCAGGACAGGCGCCCTAAATGGTCCGCTTCCGCCCAGCGTACCGTCCAATTGCGGACTCCTCCAAATTGGGAGGACTTGAGATGCCCTCCACATGGGAGGACCGCCACTGATAGGTATATACATGTTTCCTAAATTATATTTACATCCAACAATTAATGTTTTGCCGGTAAATTATACTAAGTGCTGATATTATTAATTCTCTAATGTAATTTTTACCTGATTCGGGAATCGGAGCCAAAATCTCTGCATTTACGCCGCGGGACCAACGAGGCACAAATATACCAAAACCAGTGGCGGTGCTTACATAGAAGCCCAAAAGCCTTACACATTTCCGAATAATAATCTTTTAGCTTTAAATCTTTATTTATCAAAAGCAATTTGACATGTAAATGAGAATATCCTGACCCCATAAACAATTATAAACTAGACATTACACAATTAACGGGTAACGCTTTTAGGCTCCTATGGAAGCCTCGACTGCCTCGTGGTCTCGCGGCACAAGTATGTGCCGTGCGATCTGGAGGTCCTGGGTTCGATTCCCGGGTCGGGCAAAGTGTTATTGGGTTTTCCATTAGGAAATTCTGGGTAACAGCACGGAGTCTGGAAATGTGCCCGAAAAACGGCAATAGGCTCGCCCCGTATTATGTGGGACTGATACATACTTGGCGAAATGTGGGTGCAGAAATACACATATAATAAATAAATAGAAATACAGGCGTGAGGCTATGTATGTATGTATGCTTCTATGGAAATACCGCCACTGACCAAAACTATGTTGTATGTTTTACCAACTATGCAAGATTTCAGTATATTTACATTATATTCAGGATAAATAGGTAGGTACACAAGGCCCTCATCCCATAATTGCACTAAATATAGACCCCAGTTTGAGTGTTGTTTTCCTTAGAGTAATAATATCGTTAAACAATTTTGTTTAGACTGGCTCGTGGCCTCGCGGCACAAATGTATGCCGCGCGATCTAGAGGTCCCGGGTTCGATTCCCGGGGCAGACAAAGTGTTATTGGATTTTTCTATTAGGATTTTTTTAGTAGCAGCATGCTGTCTAGAAATGTGAGACTAGATAGATCTGTTTCTATAAAAATATTAAAAAGAAGAGAATGTTTGTTTAATCTTTGTTACAATATTTTCTTTACAAATTGCTTCTTTATATATTTTTTTCTTAATAATTTCGTTCCGGGATCATGACAAATTATATTCCCTTACAATCGCCGAGCTTCAGTACTATTTCTACATATTTCACGAAATTTTTAGTAGGTTACATTAAAGGATGAGTTTTTTTTCATACTGGCACGGCAAACTGACATCATCAGGCTTGATGGTAAGCGCGATGTCCAAAAAGAGCATCAAGAAATACACCCATCTCTTGATACTCGATGTCCTTATACCTACTGGCATTTTTTGGCCCTACCCCACCACGCAGTATATTTCCCGGGTTCTATTCTATATCGGGGAAATAAAAACATAACTGGCGAATCGAGTGTGCAGAAATGCGGCTCTATCAAACAAAAATCAAAGACAAATTCACTTAATCTTTCCGTACTTATTCATGAGAACTCTTGCAAAATTTTCGAACACTTATTTGAAATATTATTGTCCCTTTTTTATTGACACAACAAAATAACAACACTGGAACCTGATGATAATTGTTTGGCCCTAACCCACCAGGCCATCACACTCCCGCCGCTGTAACTTCTGTGCTCCAGGATCAACAGCACGCACGCACAGCCCCGTGGCGCAGATGGCTAGACACCAGCTTGCGAAACGAGAGGCCGCGGGTTCGATCCCCGCACCGAGACAAATGTTTGTGTTATCCACAAATATTTGTTTCGGGTCTGGGTGTTTGTGAGACCGAAAAGTCTCTCGTAGTCTCTGATACCCACGACACAGGACTTGTATCCTAGTGTGGGGTCAGAACTATGTATGTGACTGTTGGGTGTATTTATTTATTTATTGTCATCGAGCACTGAAGCTCAGCGAATCTAAGGGAACCTCGTCCTGGCCTGCTGAAATGCTTCATCACATTACGCAGAAAGGACGCGGAACTATAGGAAGGCTAAGTTCTTGTCGTATATTGATCAAATCTCAGTACTAATAATTTGCACGTGTCAATTTTACCGCAGCTGACAAAAAATACCAGTCTGCATTAGTGTGACTATATAGTGCGGTTCTGATAATGACGTCATTCCATTATTATTAACGTGGGGTTATTGTTTCAAATGATGAACCGACCATTCAGTTAACGCATGTACTACTACTGTAACAATTTTTCATCATCAGCTGATATACGTGCCACTGTTGGGCATGGGCCTCCTCTACAACTGAGAGGATTTAGGCCTTAGTCCACCACGCTGGCCTAATGCGGATTGGGCACACAAGAGATTGTGTTTGCCCCACGCGACTATACAGGTATCTATGTATCTTTGTAATCTTTCACAATCACTCCTATTGTTTATCGCAAAAGATAACTTAAGCTCATCAGCAAACAGTAAACATTTTGCTTCCTTAACAACTTTCGGCAAGTCGTTAATCAATGTAATGAATTAATAAGCAGTGATGGCCTCGAGGTTTAAGCGCGTGGTTGAGAATTTCGGCGGTCGCAGGTCCAAACCATAGGCACATACCTCTGACTTTTCGAAGTTATGTGTGTATTCACAATTAATTATCACTTGCTTTAACGGGGAAGGAAAAACATCGTGATAAAACCTGCACACCTAAAAGTTCTTCGGAATTTCTTAGGTGTGTAGTCCGCCAACCCGCACTAGGCCAGCGTGGTGGACTAAGGCCTAAACCCTCTCAGTTATAGAGAAGGCCCGTGCCCAGCTGTGGGACGTATTTTGGCTGATGATGATGATGATGAATAAGTTACGGCCTCACAAAAGATTATAATAAATAAAAAGGAACCAAATTAATGAAATACAAAGTGTTTAATTTGAAACTAAAGCAATTTTAAGTTTTTATACACATATATAATCCGGCATAAAGTCAGAACTTAGTGTTGTTAATTAATACTATATGGCATTTCACATCTTTGGCTATATCTGTATAAATATACTTAAATTATGGCACATTTTTGCGCAATACTAAACATTAGTATTGGCTACCCGGAATCAAGTAAATATGAATATAGAACGGGTATAATACAAATATTTAGTATTTTCTTGTGTAGTTTATTAAAAAAAATATTTTTATTATAAAAACTTTATAGAAAAAATATAATTAATTTACCGGCTATTCCTTTGCTGAAGGCGAAACTGTCAACTCCCACACACAGAGACACTAGAACAACACTAAGAACAATCGAAAACATTTTTCACTTTTAACTTTCAACACTTTAACATCCTGACCAAAAGAAAAGGTAATGAGGATCTGAAGACGCACGATATATTTACCAAAGTAATTAAAATGCCAATTCTTGTTGTAATATTTGTCACGTATGTATATTTTTAAAATTCCCGTTTCAGTCCTCGATACACGAAATTCACGTTAATCTATTTAACAGTGTAGGAAAAGCTCAAGTAGTCCGATTGAAGTGAAATGCTTGCAATAAGCCACCCGATTATGTTGAGGCTCTTCAGTTTAATGAATTAAAAAATGGGAGACTATCAATAACATATTATCGTTTCATAGTGCACTTTCAATAATATTTTTTTTTATGAAAAATATATTTTGGACAATTTCGCGTTTGCTATACCCAGGATAAACAATGCGTAATACTTTAAGACCTGGGCTGTGCTAGAGTCTCTCCAGCGGTGCCACATTGACTGTCGGTACATCGAGGTGTTGAAAAGCATATACAGCAACGCCACCATGTCGGTCCGAGTACAAGATCAGAGCACGAAGGCTATTCCACTACAGAGAGGCGTGAGACAGGGAGATGTCATATCTCCGAAACTGTTCACTGCCGCGCTGGAAAACGCCTTCAAGCTCTTGCAGTGGAAAGGATTCGGCATCAACATCAACGGCGAGTATATCACACACCTTCGGTTTGCCGACGATATTGTCGTCTTGGCAGAATCGCTGGAAGACCTTAGCACTATGCTCGAAGACCTCAATCGAGTCTCTCAACAGGTGGGTCTTAAAATGAACATGGACAAGACGAAGATCATGTCGAATGTCCATGTTGTGCCCACCCCGATCGCAGTTGGGGGCTCGACTCTCGAAGTTGTAGACGAATATGTCTATTTGGGACAAGTGGTCCGGTTAGGCAGGTCCAACTTCGAGAAAGAGGTCAATCGTCGAATCCAACTCGGTTGGGCAGCGTTCGGGAAACTACGCGACGTCTTCTCGTCCAAAATACCTCAGTGCCTGAAGACGAAAGTCTTCGATAGTTGTGTGTTACCAGTGATGACATACGGCACTGAGACGTGGCCTCTCACTATGGGCCTCATTAGACGGCTCAGAGTCACTCAACGAGCTATGGAGAGGGCTATGCTCGGGGTTTCCCTACGAGATCGAATCAGAAATGAGGAGATCCGTAGGAGAACTAAAGTAACCGACATAGCCCAGCGGATTAGCAAGTTGAAGTGGCAATGGGCCGGGCACATAGCGCGGAGAACTGATGGCCGATGGGGCCAAAAAGTTCTCGAGTGGAGGCCACGTACCGGAAAGCGCAGCGTGGGACGTCCTCCGACAAGATGGTCAGACGACCTGGTGAAGGTCGCGGGACGTCGCTGGATGCAGGCTGCTTCCAACAGGTCCCTGTGGAAGTCATTGGGAGAGGCCTATGTCCAGCAGTGGACTTCGATTGGCTGATGGATTGGGATTGGAATACTTTAAAGGCGTACATAAATTTTACAGGTTCAATAAGCTAAGTTTAAGGATAAATACACCCGTGGGAATAGCAATTAACGTAAACAAGACGAAAACCCAAGTACGAAGCTTTAGTGTCACGTTTCGGGTTTACGCCGTCTTACCGAGTTTTCGACTTATTTGTGTCGACAAGCGAGAGGAAGCCTATCTCCTACTCTCTCTAAACTGTACAGGTGTAAAACAAATGATTTAAATTTTATCAGTTTTCATAGCGGCACTAAGAAGTATGTTTGCGGAGAGGGGAATATTAACTGCCTCGTGGTCTCGCGGTACAAGTATGTGCCGTGGGATCTAGAGGTCCTGGGTTCGATTCCCGGGTCGGGCAAAGTGTTATTGGGTTTTTCCATTAGTAAATTCTCAATAACAGCACGGAGTCTGGAAATGTGCCCGAAAAACGGCAATAGGCTCGCCCCCTATTACGTGGGACTGATACATACCTGGCGAAATGTGGGTGCAGAAATGCACCTCTGCCTACCCCTTCGGGGAATACAGGCGTGAGTTTATGTATGTATGTATGTATGGGAATATTAATAATTATTTGCACTGGATCAGAGTGATCGAAAAAAAGGCTTAATTTTAGATGTCCACGAATCAATATTAGTTTTGTGGTGTCTCTACATTGTTTATAGTATACGTTTATTTGTTAAGTGTAGGAAAACACCAATGATCAAATACTATATTATGTATTTTGGACAAAATCCATAAGAATGATTATTAGACAAATTAACAACAAGATTTATAATGAAAATATTTATTATACAATTTGTTATGGCTTTATATACTAGTTTTTTCCCGTAATTCAATCTCCTTGGATGATTTATCAAAATAATAGACCAACCTGTTGTATTCTCCTGGGAAGCCAACATTTATCCAGGATTAAAAGTAAAAAAAAATGAATGTGAATTACGGTAATAAATATCTGTTTTATATTAAATTGTAAAGAAAGTTTTCAAGAAGTAATATCTATATATGAGTTTCAAAAACTACATTACACCAAATCTGTTAAATGTGTATTACCCGAATGGGTAGGCAGAGGTTTATTTCTGCGCCCGAATTTCGCCAGGTAAATGTCAGTCACACGTCATGGGGGTCGAGCATATTGCCGTTACACGGGAACATTTCCTGACTCCGTGCTGCTACTGAAAATTTCTTGATGAAAAAACCCAATAACACTCCCTACCCGGGAATCCAGCCCGGGACCTCTAGGCCACACGGAACATACATGTACCACGTGACCACGAGGCAGCCAGTAAGGAAAACTTGACACGTAATTCCAATAAGGTAATAGAAGTGACTTATGATACCAGTCGACATAATGTTTTCCGGTTCTGTTCCGAATATACATCATCATCATCAGTCCTCATCAGGCACGGGCCTCCTCTACAACTAAGTGTGTTTAGGCCTTAGTCCATCACGCTGGCCTAGTGCGGGTTGGCGAGCTACACACCTAAGAAAATCCTAAGAACTTTTAGGTTTGCAGGTTTTATCACGTTATTTTCCTTTACCATTAAAGCAAGTGATAATTCATTGTGAATACACACATAACTTCGAAAAGTCAGAGGTGTGTGCCTGGGGTTTGAACCTGCGCCCGCCGAAATTCTCGACCGCGCGTCACTAATTCTAACTGATAATTACTAATTAATGCACACACGTCTATATCGACGAAGGGGTTGGCAGATTTGCATCTCTGTTTCCACGTTTACCACCAAGGTCGCAATAAAGACCCCAAATATATTCTAAAACGGGGGAATGGACACTACATCCTTGAGAATGATGAAGGAAAACATTTCGAGGAAACCAGCACATCGTAGAATTCTATACAAATAATGTCATATGTCATATAAAAAAGTCGTGATAGCCTCGAGGCTTAGGCACGTGGTCAAGAATCTCGACGGTCGCGAGTTAAAACCCCAGGCACACACCTCTGACTTTTCCAAGTTATGTGTGTATTCACAATGAATTATCACGTACTTTAACGGTGAAGGAAAACATAGTGATGAAACCTGCACACCTAAAAAGTTCTTAGGAATTTCTTAGGTGTGTAGTCCGCCAACCCGCACTAGGCCAGCGTGGTGGACTAAGGCCTAAACCCTCTCAATGGTAGAGGAGGCCCGTGCCCAGCAGTGGGACGTATATGGGCTGATGATGAATTAATGATGAATGAATGTCATATGTAGTTCATGATAGTGTGTGTAGTCCGCTAACCAGCATCAGGCCAGCGTGGTGGGCTGTGGCTTAACCCTTTCAGTAGTAGAGGAGACTTGTGCCCATCATTGGAACGTATATGGACTGATATAGATACTCTTTGACCTTTATATCCAAGCCAAAACATCAACACAGTAAAATTAATTAGTAATTTTTTTCTGTGTTCTGGAGTGGAGACCACGACTTGGCAAACGTAGTGTAGGATGCCCTCTGGCTAGATGGGGTGACGATATCCGCAAGGTTGCTGGCAGCTGTTGGATGAGGAGGACCGAAGATAAAGCCCAGCAGTTCTCAGCATGTTCAGCAGTGGGCGTGAGAGAGGCTGATGATTATGATGATGATGATAATATATGTTTTTACGTATTTATTTCTGAACTTATATATTATAAAGGATTGTTATCTTAATACTGTAGTGTGACATATTTTTATATACTACATTATTATATCTAATTTCTATAAGAAATGCAGATATCCTTGTGAATTCGCTCAGAGTACAATGAAATACATACGTATACTCGTATCTATAGCTTCTGATATCCGATTGCGAGTGCGGAGCGCACGCGATAAAGGCGCCTTTTTATAGGAAAGAAGGCTAAAGAGAGAGTGAGCCACCTGATGTTAAGTGGTCAACACCGCCCATGAACACCCATAATACCAAAGGAATCATCGGTGCCTCCTTCAATAAAGTAGTGCGACCCTAGCAATGCTGGCCTTCGTCGCCGCCATATATGTTTATTCCTTGTTTGAAACCCACAGACTTATGTGTTCTAGAATGTCCCTGTTGCGTACCTTTCGCCTCAATAATTTAAAAATATATAACGCGAGTGACCATTCCCTTCGTTCGTAATTCGTTAAATCAACCAGGCGCAAAAAAAAGAGTTGGATACATTAATGCTTGAAAGGGGTAAAAACCGCAATGTTTTAGATATAGATATCGAACAAAATTATTTTGTATTTTTTCCAACATGAGATTATATTTTGCTTCATGGACCCAGACAACTGCATTGCGTTCTAGTTGACTCCTCACTAAAGCGATATGCAGTATTTCGATTGCCTTTATACTACTGAAGCCATGAGCCAAATTTCTGTACGCTTTTTTGCAGATGTTCGTGATATGATTACAAAACATTATACTAGAGTTAGGATTAATTCCTACATCTTTAACTCCGCTATCCTCTCGATTGGTATGCCGTCAATATTATACGAATAAGGGTGTCTGCAACTGACCGCCACTAATGTTTCGAGATGTTAATTTGAAAGAGATTGTGTTTGCCCCATGCGTTTATACAAGTGTCTATATATCTTTGTAATCTTTCACAATCACTCGTATTGTTTATCGTAAAAGATAACTTAAGCTCATCAGCAAACAGTAAACGTTTGCCCCCGTAACAACTTTCGACAAGTCGTTAATTCGGTATTGATTCTGATCTCTGATGATCTCACTATTGATTATAAAAAATAAAAAGGAATCAAATTAATGAAATACAAAGTGTTTAATTTTAAACTAAAGCAATTTTAAGTTTTTACATAATATAATTCGGCATAAAGTCAGAACTTAAAGTGTTGTTAATTAATACTATATGGCACTTCACGTCTTTGGCTATATCTGTATAAATATACTTAAAATTATGGCACATTTTCCGTAATACTAAACATTTGGCTACCCGGAATCAAGTAAATATGAATATAGAACGGGTATTATACAAATATTTAGTATTTTCTTGTACAGTTTATTAAAAAAAAAAATTATAAAATTTCTCGTCTTTCCTACACGTAAACAAAAACATAATTTCCGTGATAATTAGAACTGAAGGAAGCAAAGTTTAACAGAATGTCTATACCACAGCTACCATAATATTTTAAAGTACTTTTACCTTTTCTTCTAAATTTTACACTAATTTTATATTTATTATTCTTAGTTGCAGTGAAAGATGAAAAGGATTTAAACATTTTGTATGTAAATGTAGTAACTAAAACCTTGATATAATTTACACTACAAGACGTCTTAATTTGAAGTTCTAAGAATGTGCTGTTAATATAACTGAAAATAATAGCTCACATTTATTAAGCTAGTATTACTTCTAATAAGCTGTCAAAGGTACATTATAAAATATATAATTCGTTCAGCGATTTAAACAAATTCATTACAACATTATTATCGTTTTTCGTGAAACAGAATTAATTCTGTTGGCAAATCAAATATATTTTAAATCATTTTTTTAATACATTTTATCCTGGTACAATTAAAAATTAATACTTAAACTGTTGGTATAACTTCTTACAACAATATTTTTTGATACAATATATTACACAGATTCATATGAACCTCTGATCATTCTGTTTCATTAGGTCCAGGATCAATAACACATACAAAAGAACAACCATAATAAGAAAGAAAAGTATTCTGCAACTATTAATAATTTCTATATCGAAGCAAATTAAGCAATTTGAACAACTGAAACATAATTTCAAATATTTCACGCTTAAATAAATCAAGTACCATTAGCCAAATAATTAATTAGTCGGACGTCTCACTTATATTTGAACAACGGTCTCAATCCAGTCCAGATAGTCTAAAACGCTGGTATAGATCCCAGGGGAACCTTCGGCGCCGCAGCGAACGTTTCCCGAACTCGTGATTCCCCACAGCTCTGCTACGTCACTGATTCTAGCTAGAGGACCTCCTGAATCACCTCTACACGTATCAATGCCTTTTTCTCCTCCAGCACAAATGATCTTTTGGGGTAGAACGGAATCGGAATAGGCAGCTCTGCAGTCGTCAATGTCCCAATTAGGGAGAGGCACAATCTTCTTGACGTTGCTGTAGATGCCGAGGGAAGGGATCTCGCCAAAACCAGTGGCGAAGAATGTGACGTTGTCGTCTAGGTATCCTGATGGCAGGCAGATCGGTCGGATGAAGTCTGGAAGAAGAAAAAACTGGTTAGATATAGGTACTCTAGAGTAACCAACAAAGTGCTATAAATATGACGATAAGAATAAATTGTTATTAAGCTTTGAAATCTTGTGAACTTTAATTTTTAATTATGTTTCACTCAACTATATCACACTAAAATATGATGTATTTGGGTGGTTGTTAAACACTTCGCGAGACATCGCTATTTAAAACTAATATTAAGATTGACTGGTCTCGCGGTACAAGTATGTGCCGAGCGATCTAGAGGTCCTGGGTTCGATTCCTGGGTCGGGCAAAGTGTTATTGGGTTTTTCCATTAGGAAATTCTCAGTAGCAGCACGGAGTCTGGAATTGTGCCCGAAAAACGGCAATAGGCTCGCCCCCTATTACGTGGGACTGATACATACCTGGCGAAATGTGGGTGCAGAAATGCACCTCTGCCTACCCTTCGGGGAATACAGGCGTGAGTTTATGTATGTATGTACCTATGTATTAAGATTAGTTTTAAGAACTCAATGGTTCCTAATACAATAAAAAGATTCTGTTTGTAGATTCAAATTTGTAGTAGAGCATGGAAAACCTTTTCAAAATAACAAAAGTAAGATCTAATATTGAAGCTAACATTACTATATTACCATTACAAGATTTTGCTGAAGACGCAAATAGATATCTTTGTAGATGACGATGGAGGATTGAGATCTGTATTTTCTTTGACTTTACCTGTATAAGGAGCATCTTTTTTCAACCGCAGTACGGCTATATCGTGCTCCTTTCCGTCATAGTCTGGATGGATGTAGACCTCTGCCACCTCGATACGGACCACAGGATCAGCACACACGCCGCGCACGCAATCAATCTTCGTATCCAAATCGTATTCTCCTAAACGAGCCACGATTCTGGAATCAACAATTAAAAATTTAGTTTCATTAGCTTTAAATTTAGTGCTGGTTTATTTTGATTGATTGGAGGTTATGTCTGTGGGTCAAACTAAAAAGGAAAAGAAGATTAAATCTTCTCCAAGTCATTATCTATGTTTAAACTAAAATTATCTACCTCCATTAGGAGCATGTAATGTTAATTAAAATGTCAATAAGAATTTTAGTAATATTTGTATTACTAAAATTGACTGCCTCGTGGTCTCACGGTACAAGTATGTGCCGTGGGATCTAGAGGTCCTGGGTTCGATTCCCGGGTCGGGCAAAGTGTTATTGGGTTTTTCCATTAGGAAATTCTCAGTAACAACCCGGAGTCTGGAAATGTGCCCGAAAAACGGCAATAGGCTCGCCCCCTATTACGTGGGACTGATACATACCTGGCGAAATGTGGGTGCAGAAATGCACCTCTGCCTACCCCTTCGGGGAGTGCAGGCGTGAGTTTATGTATGTATGTATGTATTTGTATTACATTAAAGATTTATCAATTTCCACTAATCATTTTGATCTCAACATTTTTGGTTATCTATACAGTTACACGTTCTCTAATTACTTAGTTATTTTTTAACTTTATGTTGATAACTGTTAACATGTGGAAGAATAGTAGAGCAATAGTTTAAAAAAAATAAGAAGTGTAAAATTGACGATTCAAAAGAGCTTGTAAAAGTCTATTTGAATAAAGATAATTTGATTTGATTTGATTTGATTTGAATAATGTAATAGCAAAATTATCAAAGTTTTCAATACTTCAATGCCATTATTCATGCATGATAAACAATAGATTAGTCTAAATAAAATTACAATAGAAATTAATCATGAGCCAAAAAATTACCTAGAATACTTGATTTTCTTTATGCAATGCGCGGCGGTGACGACATGCCTCGGTCCGATGAGGGAGCCACCGCAGCGGATGTCCACGTGGTTCTCATGCCTGTAGTACTCGAAATAGACCAGCCACGGATCGTGATGGACAAGATTTGAACTTGCTTCCACACCACATTTGCGACCTGTAATTAATAATGTTATCTTTAATAACACCCCAGGCACACACCTCTGACTTTTCGAAGTTATGTGTGTATTCACAATGAATTATCACTTGCTTTAACGGTGAAGGAAAACATCGTGATAAAACCTGCACACCTAAAAGTTCTTAGGAATTTCTTAGGTGTGTAGTCCGCCAACCCGCACTAGGCCAGCGTGGTGGACTAAGGCCTAAACCCTCTCAATTGTAGAGGAGGCCCGTGCCCAGCAGTGGGACGTATATGGGCTGATGACGACGATGACGATCTTTAATAATATTCTCACGGTTTACTCTATGGGGCAGTTGCGGTACTTCCATCATCATCATCATCATCATCAGCCTAAGGAAGTCCACTGCTGAACATAGGCCTCCCCCAATGACTTCCATAGTGACCTGTTGGAGGCAGCCTGCATCCAGCGACGACCCGCGACCTTCACCAGGTCGTCGGACCATCTTGGTACTTCCATAGAAGCCCAAAAGTCCAGTTTGCCTTACAAAATTCCGAATATAAATCTTTAATCTTTCAACTTTTATTTATTGGATGGAGAACTTATAAACGCTATTAGTAATATGTTAAAGAACCAGTCACTCGAGGAAATACATGTAACATACTGAAAACACTCACTCCGGGACGAGGGGAAATACGATTTAAACTTAACTGTGACGCGTAACTTTAAAACAAACAACTGTAGCATAAACAAACTAATAAAGAATTTAAATTATTTTTGAATACTTTGAATTATTTAATTTAAATAGTATAACACCAAAATTGGTTGGGGAAAAAAGGTAAAGTTAAAATATTTATTGGACGCTCTGATTGTCTTTCTGGTATTTTTCATCCAAAAAATATTTTAAATGTGTCAATAATTATTTTAAAACTAATAATAAGTATCGACTTCTGAAAGCTTAGAGGAAAAACTGTGTCAATATTTACTATTTATTTCATATTTATATACTATACTATATTTACTTTATTTACCTATTTAAATGCATGAATCGAATCTAGGTATGCTGAACAATAAATAAAAAACTGAACTAGATATAAACTAAAACAAAATCAATCTTGAAACTGAGGAATAAATTAGTTGAAATAGAAGTTAATAGCAAACCGTTAAGAATAAAAAGTAAAGAACAAAAATACGTAGTACAATATATAAATGACGTCATACTTATTAAAGGGATCAAAATTGCTTCCAAAAGTACATGATGATTTTAATTTAAAGTAATCGATAGTTGAGGGAAATGCTTTTAGTAATTGGATATATTTCATCCCAAAAATTTACCTGATAAATAATATAATTTATTGCAGTAAAAAAAGTCAATTTCAAAGCCAAATACATATAATAATATCTTAATAAAATCATAATAATTAATTATTAATACTTCAGGATTTCCTATGCTGAATATAAAACTCTTTTTATGAATCAAAATATATGTATATCTGTTAAGAAATTGTTACGAAGTATTATTGTGGGTGATTTTATGAATGGTTAAATCTAATTTCAAGCCAGGCATATTGTCTTAACATGCTAGTTCATGTTACATATTGCAATTCTATTATCATTGTAAGAACTGTGCTGCAGGATCCTGCTCGCACATGACATAACACGTCGTTTGCAATCAGATTTTTTTATACGCTCTTAATCGTTAACAAGGGTTCTGAATTCAGTGTTGTAGAACTCATAAGTAAACAAATTTATATTTTCCTCATAATAAATAACTGACAAATCTTCTAAATTCAAGTTATCTTTATTGTTTCCAAATTTAAAATAAGTTTTTACGTCTATATGTAACAATTAGTATTACTTATATGAAGTCCTAAACAAAAATCAGTTAAAACACTCCTTAATCAAAATTGTAGCTTTTAAGCATGTAAAATATAGTTACTACACGCATACACGTATATAATCCTAAAAGAGTAAGCAGAGGTGCAAGTCAACACGCAAATTTGTCAGCTATGTTTTAAACTCAGTAAGTTAGTCCTCCCTATTAAATAGACTAGTGACAAAGACTTGAAAGGTCATTCGTTTCAGGCAATTCTTTATAAGCATTTGATTTTAGGGGAATAACTAGACGATGATAATGATGAAAAAAAATATTAAGTCACAAATCTTAGTTAACACTCCGCGACTGATAACAAAGTGGGTGAAATAACTATCCAAAAACTTCATAAAAAAATCATTTACCAGCTATTCCTTTGCTGAAGGCGAAACTGTCAACTCCCACGCACAGAGACACTAGAACAACACTAAGAACACTCGAAAACATTTTTCACTTTTAACTTTCAACACTTTAATATCCTGACCAAAAGAAAAGGTTATGAGGATCTGAAAGCTTTTGCCAACGGACAAGGCATTGCCTTGTTTTAGTTGACCGCACCACACCAGCGATGAAGCGCAAGTGACCGTACCGTAAATGGCTTAGACACACAGTATATATACCAATGTAATTAAATTGCCAATTTTCCTTGTAATATCACGTATATGTGTAAAATTCCCGTTTCAGTCCTCAATACACGAAATTCACGTTAATCTATTTAACAGTGTACCGCTCAAGCAGTCCGATTGAAGTGAAATGCTTCCAATAAGCCACCCGATTATATCAAGGCTCTTCAGTGTAATGAATTAAAAAGTGGGAGGCGTTCAATAACATATTATCGTTTCATAGTGCACTTTCAATAATATTTTTTTTATGAAAAAAATATTTTGGACAATTTCGCGTTTGCTATATCCAGGATAAACAATGCGTAATACTTTAAATACGTACATAAATTTTACAGGTTCAATAAGCTAAGTTTAAGGATAAATACACCCGTGGGAATAGCAATTAACGTAAACAAGACGAAAACCCACGTAGGACGCGTTAGTGTCGCGTTTCGGGTTTACGCCGTCGTACCGAGTTTTCGACTTATTTGTGTCGACTGTCGACTGGCGAGAGGAAGCCTATCTCCTACTCTCTCTCAACAGTACAGGTGTAAATTTTAAATTTTAACAGTTTTCATAGCGGCACTGAGGAATAATAAATAAATATACCCAACAGTCACATACATAGTTCTGACCCCACATAAGATTCGAGTCTTGTGTAGTGAGTATCAGAAACTACGAGAGACTTTTCGGTCTCACAAACATCCAGACCCGAAACTATTTTTTGTGGACCACACAAACATTTGTCTCGGTGCGGGGATCGAACCCGCGGCCACTCGTTTCGCAAGTTAGTGTCTAGCCAACTGCGCCACGGTGCTGTCAAATATGTTTGTCAGAGTGACCGAAAATAAAGTCTTAATTTTAGATGTCTACGAATTAATATTAGTTTTGTGGTGTCTTTACTTTTTTGTTTATAGTTTACGACTATTTGTTAAGTGTAGGAAAACACCAATGATCAAAGACTATATTATGTATTTTGGACAAAATCTATAAGAATGATTATTAGACAAATTAACAACAAGATTTATAATAAAAATAATTATTGTTCGTAAATACAATTTGTTATGGCTTTCTTGTATACAAATTCATCATTAGCAGCCAATGTACGTCCCACTGCTGAGCACGGGTCTCCTCTACACCTGAGAGGGTTTAGGCCTTAGTCCACCACGCTGGCCTAGCGCGAGCTGGCGGACTACACACCAAAGAAATTCCTAAGAACTTTTAGATGTGCAGGTTTCAAGACGTTTTCCTTCACCGTTAAAGTACATGGTAATTCATTGTGAATACACACATAACTTCCAAAAGGCTAAGGTGAGAGCCTGGGGTTTGAACCCACGACCGCCGAGATTCTCGACCGCGTGCCTAAGCCTCGAGGCCATCACGACTATACAAATTATACAGAAAAATATAACTATTAAAAAAAACAAGAGGCGGCCTTATCGCTCTAGGCAATTTCTTCCAGACAACTTTATAATAGTATCTTTAATAGTAACTTTGAGTAAATATAAAACATATAAATATAATAACAACCCTTTTTTTTAAATATACTATTTGTTGCACCCAAACGGTAAATACTTTGGACTTTAATGCATATTATTGTTGTTAAAGGAAATAAAAAACACCTCTAGACCAGTAGCGGTACTTCCATAGAAGCCCAAGAGCCCAGCTTGCCTTAAAAAATTCCGAATAATAAACTTTGAGTTTTAAATCTTTGTTTAACAAAAGCAATTTGACATGTAAATGAGAATATCCTGATCCAACAATAAACAATTATATACTAGACATTAAACAATTAACGTGTAACGCTTTTGGGCTTCTATGGAAGTACCGCCACTGCTCTAGACATATATGGGCTTCAGTCTTTATTATAAAGGAATAATCAATGATTCACGATGAAGTTTACTCGATAAATTTAATCACATGAATTAAATTAATTTGATCCAAATGGATCATCGGTGTCCTCATTTTCATCAGGTCTCACTGGCCTTGATAGTCCCGGTTTAGAATCAACACCTAAGTCTTGGTTTTCGAAGACCAACCAAAGCCATTCAGCATTTTCAGGTTTCATATAAGGCGTCAAACAAACGTCTTTTATAATTTTCTAAATTGCACACAGTATGAAACAAAATCCAAACTGCAAAGCTTGCTCACTAAAATGACGTATGACCAAACTGAAGATATGTTTAAAATTATTCATTGAATATATTACTTTAACATACACTCACGTATGCACACACACGCACGCACGCACACACACACACACACGCACGCACGCACACTCACACACACACACTCATACAATTGTATGTAGATAGTAGATACATATTTAAATTACCTGTTTGTTGTGTTTTGTTTTGTTGATTTTTATTTTATTTCATGTTATTTTGTTAACGTATTTTAAGATGATTTAACTGTGTCACGTTTAATTGGATTGTGATTAGCTAATGTAATGTAATTTAGGTAATGTAAATAAACAGGTACCCAAGACACGGGCTTGTCTATATTGGGACCTGTCTTATTATTATTATTATGTCTTATTTCATTTATTTTGACGTCCTGAACCCTTGGGTTCCCCCAAAACTCAGAAAATATCTTATTCAGGGTATTTTTGACGAAATTTAATTAGTGTCTGCTGGGCGGCAACGGCGACTGATTCATAGCGTTTCTCGTAATATTTCTGTAATATATCTTACAATCCCAATTTACCGTCCGATGCCGCAGAACTGAAAATTCATAGTGTGAATGTGAAAATTGAAGGTCAGTGTTTCAGAAATCCCTATCTTTCCCACGTAGGCTATCGCATATAGGGGTAAATTATATTGGTGGAATTTTGTCATGAAATTATATTGAAATCGACGCGCACGATTCACATGTAGGGGAAAATTTTACATGCATGTTGCATCCTCAAAGGGGTAGGTAGAGGTCATTCTATACCTATTTCCTTCAGCAGATATGGCCCTGATACTAATGACCATTTATTATCCTTTACCGAACACATGAGTCATCAGAGAATTTCCTAGCAGAATAAATAACGTTTAATAACACGTGGAGTCGTGATGGCCTCGAGGTTTAGGCACGCGGTCGAGAATCTCGACGGTCGCGGGTTCAAACCCCAGGCACACACCTCTGACTTTTCCAAGTTATGTGTGTATTCGCAAAGAATTATCACGTACTTTAACGGTGAAGGAAAACATCGTGATAAAAACTGCACACCTAAAAGTTCTTAGGAATTTCTTAGGTGTGTAGTCCGCCAACCTAAGGCCTAAAACCCTCTCAGTTGCAGAGGAGGCCCGTGCCCAGCAGTGGGACGTTGGCTGATGATGATGAATAACACGAGCAACGAATAGAACCCTAGACCTTTCGGTCATACGTCAGGTTAAACACCATTAGGCATCGAAAGGTCGTGAGTCAAGTCCCTACAATTTGATACGTGCTTGATGAACCACAAGTATTTGTCATGGGTTTATTATTTGTGAAAGCGAGGAACCTCTCAGTTTTCTCCTCTCAGTTTGTATAAAATTTCTGAAAGGACTCTTAGTAGATTATACAGGGTTATTGGTTAAGTCGACCTATATCCGTTAAGGGCGTGTAGTTTACATCGTTTCTGACTGATTTCACTATGGTACACCCTATATTAAATCTAACCGTTTTCGAGATATTTGAATTTAATTGTTTTTTCCAAAAACTCCCGATTTTCGGTTATCAGCTTAGATATTTTGAAATGTGTAAGTCTTATTATTACTATTATTTGATTTTTACATGTAAACTAAGATGCTTTATGACCTCAATAACCAAAATTGTACATAAAATGAATGAATAAGTCGGTGTAGACGGTTAAAACTTAAAAACATAAACAAACATTTTGAAAGTTTATTTTTCTCAAAAGGATATCAAAAAATATTATTATGGCCTCTGCTTTACAGATGTGCTTAAAAATATCTACGTTTCATAAGCTATCCAACGAAGTACAACAATCCAGGGTTTTATTAATATTTGAATTTGGGAGGCAAAAATAAACTAAATAAAATAATTGATGAGTACAAAATACTAAATTTATTAAATTTTCCAGATATTTTGTTAGCCCATGTACTTCCCCATGCTGGGCGCGGGCCTCCTCTACAACTAGAGGGTTTAGGCCTTAGTCCACCACGCAGGCCTAATGCGGGTTGGTGGACTACGCACCTAGAAAATTCCTAAGAACTTTTAGGTGTGCAGGTTAAAATTATCCAAATAAGTCAAGTAGTTTAAAGCATTTTTCCGTTTAAACAAGTCTTATGTCATGAGTACCGAAAATTACAAATGACCCAAAAAAATCACACTTTCTTCTCTGAGCTTTTATCTACGCAGCTTAGAAAAGCTCTTTGGAGCTTTGGACTTTGATCCCTATTCCAGGTCTAAGTTCTTTACAGACCGTTCCTAGACATGAGTAACAACTCCGTATAATGTAAATAAACACATTCAATGTATAAACCCTAAAACGTCATTTATTGAGACCAATTATAGCTACTGTTTTCCTTTTGTGTTTTAAATGTTTTAATCCTAACATGAATGTGAATCAGTTTTTACTGCCCCTTGGATTATTGAGATTTTTCATAAGGAAATTGTAGCATGGAATCTGTAAATGTGCCCAAAACACAGTAATAGGTTCTACCTCTAATAAAACACGAATGATGAAACGTGGTAAGATGTACGTAGTCGACACCTCTGTTTACTATTTACAGGGACAGAGGCGTGGTTATGTGTACATATAGATTTTTGTTATTTACACTTCTAAACATCTAAATCAGCGTTTCTCAAAGTGGGGTTCCCCACTCGACAGTAGGGGGTTCACGACAAGGCTTACGTAATGGCGACTTGACATCTAGCAGGCGCGTGCGGCACACATAGGGGCTACAACATACTTATGTGAGAGTGGGTTTTCACACCTGGTCATGATAAAAATTAAATACAGAAATCGACTCGATACCAAGTCAGAATTAAGGTTTCCAAAATTACTCCTAAAATCAACTCCATTTGCGACAAGAAACAAGCACATCCATCACATTAATACAAAAAAAAATGCCACTTTGTTATCTTTTATTGAATTAAATACCTCATTTTCATTTTAGGTGTGCAGGTTTTGTCACGATGTTTTCCTTCACCGATAAAGCAAGTAATAATTCATCGTGTGCCTGGAGATTGAACCTGCAACCGCCGAATTTCTCGACCGCCTTAACCCCGAGGCCATCACTGCTTGCAGTATTGTGGTAGGTAAATATTATATGCAATTGTTCTATTCATTTGAGTATATGACCTTATACGGGTCTAACCATATCAAGCTAATACATACAATAGGTTACACAAAAAAAATTGAGGAAGTTTGTGACAATAATTGATAAGGCTCGACCGAGATCTCGGTCTCGGTCTCGGTCTCGGCATTCTCGGCTACAAATCCAACCGAGAATTCTGTCTCGGTTCTCGGCTAATTACAGCCGAGATTCTCGGTCATGACCGAGATTGTAACTTTGTTCGGATCGGCATTCAAATTTTACCGCGCGTGGCCACGCGCCGCAGCGCGAAGTCGATCGGTGTAAGTGCGTGAGAGGCTGAATTGTGATTGGTTGAAGTCCCGTCTGGCGAACTGCGGCCGGCCGCCTTCGCCCCGTTCGAGTGTTTCGAGGTCCGAGTTCGAGTCTGCGCCGCCTACTAGCGTAGCAAGTGAACAACTCGACGGTCCCCAAGAACAAAATCTTATCTGCAAAATGCTCTACTGCAGTAGGTATCGAGTTTTTAAATTAAGTGAAAATATAAATTACTCACTCACCTCAAAAATATATATTTGAGAAAAAGAAAATTATTTCTTAAAAAAAAAAATATTTTTGATGTGAGTGAGTAATTTATATTTATATTTTCACTTAATTTAAAACCTTTATACTGCAGTAGAGCATTTTGCAGGTAAGATTTTGTTCTTGGGGATCGTCTAACTGTTTAGCAAAGCTGGACAATTGTATGACGAGAGGCGACACTCTTTGAAGGGCGAAAATGCCGAAAAATTGCTTTTTTTATGTTATATTATAATGTTATTTAACTTTGATTATTAAAACAGTTAATTTTGTTAAACAATTAGTAGTGTATTAAAAAGTTAACAGTATTAAAAATCAAAAATTTCACGCTTTGTCTATTCTCGGTCTCGGCTCTCGGTCTCGGCCGAGATATCATTTTATTCTCGGTCTCGGTCTCGGTCTCGGCCGAGAACGAAAAACCCATCTCGGTCGAGCCTTAATAATTGAACATCACTTTATAATCAGTCCATATATTCCACTGCTGGGCAAGGGCCTCCTGTTCGAATATTAATATTCGATTCGGGACGAATAATTCGTAAGTTCGATTATTCGCACATTCCTACTTGTAATACATATGTGATGAGTATTCATTCTGTCATTTTTAGGGACGTGTAAATTATTTAATACACATTTATTTATTTTGTGATGGCCTCGAGGTTTAGGCACGAGGTCGAGAATCTCGGCGCGAATCCCTCGAATACTAAAGTATTTCCTTCACCGTTAAAGTGAAGGGAAACATCGTGAGGAAACCTGCACACCTAAAAGTTCTTAGGAATTTATTAGGTGTGTAGTCCGCCAACCCGCACTAGGCCAGCGTCGTGGACTAAGGCCTAAACTCTCTCAGTTGTAGAGGAGGCCCGTGTCCAGCAGGGGGACATGTATGGGCTGATAATGAGTGATTTATTAATTTATTCAATTAAATACAATACAAGCTTACAGTATAATGTACCAAACATCCTTATATCGCTAAAATAATTATTACTGCCTCGTGGTCTCGCGGTACAAGTATGTGCCGTGCGATCTAGAGGTCGATTCCCGGGTCGGGCAAAGTGTTATTCGGTTTTTCCATTATGAAATTCTTAGTAACAGCACGGAGTCTGGAAATGTGCCCGAAAAACGGCAACAGGCTCGCCCCCTATTACGTGGGACTGATACATACCAGGCGAAATGTGGGTGCAGAATTGCACCTCTGCCTATCCCTTCGGGGAATACAGGCGTGAGTTTATGTATGTATTGGCTCGTTGGTCCCGTGCTATCAAGTGTAGGTGTAAAATTCAAATGGATGCTAATTTTAGTTGCGAGTCAAAATCTCTGACTTTTCGAAGCTATGTGAGTATTTTTAAACAATTATCAAGTACTTTTACGCCGAAGAAAAACATAATAAGGGAACTTCCACACCTAAATGTTCAAAGAAATTTCTTAAGTTTGTCATCTGCTAACCTGCACTAAACTAGGGGTACTAACCTAACCTAATCCCTTTCAGTTGTAAAAAAGATCCGTACGCATTACGGACGAATAGGTACGTATCTATCCATTCATTCATAACCTCAGGCCTGTATTCCCCGGAGGGGTAAGCAGAGGTGCAATTCGTCAGGTATGTATCAGTCCCACGTAATAGGTGGCGAGCCTATTGCCGTTTTTCGGGTAAAATTTCAGACTCCGTGCTGCTACTGACAATTTCCTAGAGGAAAAACCTGCCCTGGTAATCGAAGGTAGATAGCACATACTTGTTCCGCTATACCAAGAGGCAGCTATGGAATAGGGACGTATATGATGATGATGGTGATGATGGCCTGATACAGTGGCGATACTTCCATAGAAGCCCAAAATTACACGTTAATTGTGTAATGTCTAGTTTATATTTTTATATCGTGGGGTCCGAATAATCTCATTTATATGTCAAATTGCTTTTGTTAAATAAAGATTTAAAGCTTATAGATTATTCGGAAATTGCTTAGGCAAGTTGGGTTTTTGGGCTTCTATGGAAGTACCACCACTGGTCTGATATAGATAGATACATGTTTAGTATCAAAAAAAAGAAAAAAAAAAGAATAAACTCTGACGAAACTCAGAATGCAATTCGCTTGTTATGTATCGACAGCAAATAATAAATAATTTTCCTGATCATGAATTTCTTATCGGAATGTCAGTGACATCATATGTCGTCACTTTCCGAAATGTATCCTGTTAATGTATTGCCGATGTTGAGCATCATCGTTACGTGGCCGGTGATGTAATGAAACGGGAACCCCATAATATGAAATTAGTTCGCATAAATATGACATCAGGTAAATCTAACAAAATGCAGTTAATGGGAATATCTGTGACGCGTATAAGTTCATGTGATGCATTTCGTGTATTTTAAATAATTACCTACTTTTTTGTGTTTAACTCATGAGAGATGAATCTCTTCGCCACTTGGTGCTTTGTTTGGGCAGCACCGTACTATCCATCAGGTAGCGTGCATTGGCGGTACTTCCATAGAAGCCCAAAAGCGTTACACGTTAATTGTGTAATGTCTAGTTTATAATTAGATATTGTTGTCAGGATATTCTCGTTTATATTTCAAATTCATTTTGTTAAAAAAAGATTCGAAGGCGTGATGGCCTCGAGGTCTAGACGCGCGGTCGAGAGTCTCGAAGGTAGCGGGTTCCAACCCCAGGCACGGACCACTGACTTTTCGAAGTTATGTGTGTATTCACAAAGAATTATCACGTACTTTTTCACGTTAAACATCGTGATGAAACCTGCGCACCTAAAAGCTCTTAGGAATTTATTAGGTGTGTGGTTCGCCAACCCGCTCTAGGCCAGCGTTGTGGACTAAGGCCTAAACTCTCTCAGTTGTAGAGGAGGCTCGTGCCCATCAGTGGGACGTATCTATGGGCTGATGATGATGATGATGAAATAAAGATTTATTCGCAATTTTGTAACACAAACTGGACTTCTGGGCTTCGATGGACTGCCGGTGCTGCTGGTGTTGTAAATTTTCAGTGCCAGTATAAAAAAAAATGTAATTTAATTTTGCGTTGGTTGATGGGAGCCTTAGTTTTCCAACTCAGAAACAGTTCTTATTTGAATCTGCACTACAATATTTAATTATTTCTACTTTTTTCGCATTATTGATTTGCAAAATTACGTAGAATGAAAAGTAATCTTTTACTATAATTGGCACGATAGTTACCGTACTATCGTATCTTTACGATTTAAAATAAAAATTAAATACCTTGTTAAAATAAACATAATTTTATATTATAATGACCAGTGTACTGTAAAATAATATATTGTTTTTATTTATATCTCGACATGTGAATGCTATATTATAGCCTACATGATAAAAATAATCATTAAATATTACAGTACAGCATCTGCATTTTGTGGCTAAACTTAAAACTGCCTCGTGGTCGCGTGCGGCGTAGCACAAGTACCTATGTGCCGCGCGATCTAGAGGTCCCGGGTGGGGTAAAGTGTTTTTCTATTAGGAAATTCTCTGTAACAGGGAATGAAGTCTGCATTAATAATGGCAATAGCCTCGCCTCCTTTTACGTCGAACCTATAAATACTTGTATTGGTGCTATGAATCTCTACTTTCTCTGTTATGTGGGTCGTTTTCAAATTGAGGGCCAAAAAGGCACAAATTTCGTGAAAAAACGCAAATTACACCGTGCCTTTTTTTGTAAATAAAAAACATTTTAAACAAAATATACCACTTATTTATTTGAATGTGGTAGGCGGGTAGTAGAGAGGTTCCAAGTTTTTTTTTATTTGAGTTTGAAAATGTAACACGCATGATAATTTTAAAAGAATCAGTTTTATTAATAATTTTTAATATGGGACATTAATATCTGAGCTTATTCATTTAAAAAAATGGGGTAGTTACATGTAGGTATCTAGTATGTAAGAAAACACATATTTGGTATCATAACTCGTCACTGTCATTTTTGACATAATTTTATGCTGAATGGTTGTGCTATTATATCATTATCATATTTTTCCATTGTTAGATCCTCAGAATTTTTTGGCCATCCAATCGAAATACCTTAGGATTGGCAATCGGCAGTGTTATTGGGTTTTACCAATACGAAAGCCTCAGTAGTACCTCGGTAAGGAAACCTCCCCGTCTACCTTTCCGGAAATACGGGTATATAACAAAATAAAACAAAATTAAGGGACATTATAATGATTTATTTTTACGTACACAATCTCTCTTAATCTAAATGTTTAGTTACTTGGAATGGCGAGCATTGACGTCCAGTGAATATTTTCGTTTTATTTCGTTTTATTCTTTTTCAAGCTGATGTTTTCAATTTGGCAGCATAATACACCTCCATAATTTTGACGGATTGTAGTACAGTTTAAAACTCTCAAACACAATAATTATTTTGTAGGAACGATAGAATTAAATCAAATAATAATAATGATCAAAATAATCATAATCATCAATAATCATCTTCCATGTTAATTATTCAGTTATTTAAAAATCAAACAATTTTAATTATAATTTAAATGAAAAGTTAGCTTAAATCTGAATTGGAAAGTCCAATATTTTAAGGGTGTTACGAATATTATAACTATCGGAATCAATTACCGATATCTATCTCCAGATCTACACAACAAACCAAGTAAAATCCGACCTTGCGCGTAACTACCAAATATTGTGACCTGATTGGTCCAATATTTCGACCTATCATAGAGATTGGCTTGATTATATATTATTGATTCCGATTCTCATTAAAAGTTATTAGCTTTTGTTTACAAACATTTTTTTTGCGTGATGCATTCATGAATGGAATTAAATGTTTACAATTGTATGAACTTGTAATGAGTCAGTAGTGTAGTAAGTAAAATCATTAGCCACGTGTAGTGAGTTGAATGGATTGAGTCGCAAACAATATCTCTAGAAAAAGTCATGCATTTCACAACAGTTAATATTATTGACAAATAAAATGATTGATTAAATATGTTTTCAAATGATCCGATTTACGTATTCAGTTTTAAGTATATATTTTAGAATTAAAGTAATGTATTTTTTTATAATTAAATATAATATAATTAAAATTGATGATGATAAAATAAAATAAAAATGATGATGATTTTTTTTTATTGTTATTAAAATTTATCATATTTAAGAATGGCTGTATTGTGGGCAAAATTCTTTTGGTTTACGTCAAATATAGCAAATACGATGAAAAATACAAGCCATAAAGGGAAGTGTATGACGTTAAATAGCAATGAAACTATACACAAATACTTGTAAATCTACTGATTCAACACTTAAACGGATGGAAACAAAATACTATTACTGTAATCGCTATAAATATTATACGTGACTATGACTTCACTCAGAATTAACTAAAGAATAAAATCACACTAACTAAATTTATTTATTCATTAAACTCAGATACGAGATCTCACAATACATCCTTGGAGATTTTGGGCACCACTTTTGGTCAGGTCTTTGGTCATCTTTTGGGCTATCCCCAAATATATATACTTAAATGTATACTTTAAATGTAAGTTAGAAGACCTTCCCAGAAGTCAATACAACTCAACTAGTTTCCCTTCAAATACAAAAAAAATCACTGCCATAACAATAAAAAAAGATATGTCTATAATTGTAGTAACATGCATATTTATATCCACAGTTGTTTAATATGAAGAGAGTTTTAAATGTACACCGACAAAAAGTAATAAAAGACGACTGACGAAATGTCTGCTAGAAAAATATTCACTGGAAACCACGACTCGTCTAAATAAATTCGACGACAATATTGGACGTACATTTATATTAGATATGTTATTATTTACTACACATTCATAGCGACAATGCTTAGCTAAATCAGTACAGCGTTTAGACATCCATTAAAAAAATATATAGTGGGAAACGGAACGAGCTGTGACCGGAGACCGCGCTTAGAGACCGCCGTCAGAGCTGTCCACGACCGCGGTCCCCGCCCGATTGTCTAACTAACTCTACAAAAAATCTTACAAATATACTCATATATATTATAAAGTTATGAACATATTTTAGTTATACACCGTCGCGTCGAGGAGCACGATTTGATACATTTTTATTATTAGTAATTATTAGAAATTAAGAAAAATAGTTTCTATCGTGGAAAAAATCACACAGCTTAGCTTCTACGCAGCTTCGTCTCTGACATTGCCAGATTCCACTTTCTATGCTTTTGTCAGAGACTTTTCTAATTGCCAGTGACAGAGACAATTTTTCTTGATAATGCCAAGATCAAATTCTCTTACAAAATTACAGACTCCTCAAAACTGTCAAAGATTTATCTTTATTTGTTAATAGTCTTTAACCCCGTTATCAATAAGAGTTATCTCTGTCATTGTCAGAGATCTCATACTCTGCCAGTACTGGAGACTGCAGCACGATTTAGTCATTCAGTAAGACAGTACTAAAATACTCAGCTCTCACATCAAACGCTCATTTTTAACAATCTATTAATATGAATACGATAACTTTCTACAGAACGTGTAACGCGCAACAAAACACACAACATTATAGTTATTATATGTTCACGACAATGTTGCGCGCGTCTAACAGGAAAACTTTGATATATGAATACAAATTTTATATTACATGTTAAATATTACGATGTGACATACACATTACGTACAACAATTATAGTTTTGACGGTAATTTCAATTTTGAGACGAATTTCAAAGTTATTTGTTACACGTAACGTTGCACGTACATTCTACATTCAAAATGAATACATTCATGAACCTTACGAACAACATTGAGATACAAATATTGTTACACGTTATATTGCATGATACGGAGCGTGTGACTGTTGCGAGATGAAGTTTGCTTTCAAGATACGCTTTAACTTTACAATTACATACTTCATTTATCGTAACAGATGACGTTACAGCAACAGTTACACGCAAAGTCGCAATTTTAGTATAACATTAAAAAAGTTCTCTAATAGATATGTGCCTGTTTCAACACCTTATTTTAAATATGATATTAAGACACGGTTGGGGTTTTAGATATAAGCCAACCCTTAGAGTACCCACGTTACAGTCCTAATATATTTTTCTAAAACCATTATAGAAATCTACATGTCATAGAAAAAGGACAAGTCTTTAGATTTTAGTAATATGTCACATTTTAAAGCGTCCTCGAGGGACAAAGTTGCAGTCGTTACAAGCGATAGCTATCAGAAACGTATCTTGGATAATTTTGGAAATAATTTACATTTTTAATACAATTTAATCGGATGTATCGACTTTGCAGAAGCATGATTATCTGAATTTCTTCTTGAACATTCGAAGATAGCAATGAACAGATTTTCATTGATTTTTTTACTTAAATGCCCCTTTACCATTTTAATTTTTATCTATATTTTTCTTTGTCATTAAAAAAAAATTCGATACATCCGAATACGTAATATACAATTCTTACAAACTATTGTCAAATAGCAGTTAATATTGTATTTTTATACATTCCGGTGGTTAAACTCTAAGTATAGTTAGCAAGTAAGATGATCCAAATAGTATGTACATTGCGTTAGGATACTTAGAACGCGCATTGCGCATTTCGGTATGTTTTTTAAAATCTTATACTTTTGCCTGGATTTTAAAGAGAGTTTTCTCATGTACCATAGATTGTTTAAATGATTTTTCTGATTCAAATACTCGAATATAAACACGTTTTAAAGCAGTGTTTTTTTTTACTAGCAAAATTACATGTTCGATTAGACTGTCTACTAAGGAGAATCGATTACGTCATCAATAGCAGTCGACAAAATTATGCCAGCATGCATAGACTTCTTTCTAATGATTCAATTTATTGTCTCATGAAAGACTTTTGATTCCGTAGTATGTCAAAATTCTTAAGTAATTACCATTAGAACAATTATGTATATATCTAGAAATATTTTTACACAACAGCTAAGTTTGATGACATTACGATTATATGTTTCTAAAAGAGAAAAGTCATATTCGGTAAGTCAATAAGCAATCTTATTATTAAGGCAAGATGAGAACAGTTAGAGGTTTCTCTGCATAATAAAGTGATTGAGGTGAATTTCGACGTCACAAATTGTTATTGTATAACGGAGATTAACAATTAAATGCCCACGAATTAAATGATATCCCAACGTTATGTTATGTAACATTTTTTTTATATCATCATCATCAGCCCATATATGTCCCATTGCTGGACACGGGTCTCCACTACTACTGAGAGGGTTTAGGCCTTAGTCCACCACGCAAGCCTAGTGCGGGTTAGCGGACTACACACTTATGAAGTCCCTAAGAATTTTTAGGTGCGCAGTTTTCCTCACGATGTTTTCCTCCACCGTTAAACTAGGTGATAATTCATTTAGATCACAAATTATTATTGTAATATCAACTAATTTTTCCATGTTTCAACTAGATTGTCATCGATCGATATAATGTAGTAATCGATCGATCGATGATATAATCACGAATGACCTCAACATTTCTCAGTAGAGAACATGTCGATCAGTGTCGTTTAATCACCACTGAATGGAAAATACAAAAACATTATCTGTTATTATGTCATTTAACACAACACTCATGCGTTTTCAAATCTGAAAGGTCAGGTGTTGGTTCATTTTGACGTATCTGGCAGGTCAATGACCCCAGAACGAACGATAAATGCCCATAAGTGTTACATGTTAATTATGTAATGTCTAGTTTATAATTGTTTATTGTGGGTCAGTATATTCTCATTTATATGTCAAATTGCTTTTGTTAAATAAAGTTTTAAAGCTTAAAGATTATTATTCGGTATTTTGTAAGGCAAGCTGGGCTTTTGGGCTTCTATGGAAGTACCCCTACTGACCCACGTCTGTACCGCGGAAGGAGTAGGCAAAGGTGTATTTATATTTTCAATATTCGCAAGTAGATTGCACTGTCACAAAGGATACAAATTCCAAGGCTTAAATATTAGATATCATCATAAGCCCGACTGCCTCGTGGTCTCGCGGTACAAGTATGTGCCGTGCGATCTAGAGGTCCTGGGTTCGATTCCCGGGTCGGGCAAAATGTTATTGTTTTCTTTTTTCATTAGAAAATTCTCATTAACAGCCCGGAGTCTGGAAATGTGCCCGAAAAACAGTAATAGGCTCGCCCCCTATTACGTGGGACTGATAAATACCTGGCGAAATGTGGGTGCAGAAAATTACCTCTGCCTACCCCTTCGGGGAATACAGGCGTGAGTTTATGTATGTATGTATGTATCATAAGCCCATTTACGTCCCTTCTGGGCACGGGTCTCCTCTACTTAGAGGGTTTAGGCCTTAGTCCACCACGCTGGCCTAGTGCGGGTTGGCGGAAATATTAGATATATTATGTACGTAAAAAATACACACAACAGTCACTCAGTACTACACACACCACATTAAAACACAAGTCTTGTATCGTGTATCATAAATAATAACACTTTTCAGATTGACAAACACGATTAATAACAATATTTAAATTAAAGGAATGGAATCCGCGACCTCTTATTTCATTGGCTCGTATTTTACCAACTCCGCCGCGGAAGTTTCAAACAAAACGGACTCTTTAGAACGATAGAATTGCCAAAAAACAACTAATAAAATTTAAATGATTATCTAATAAATAAATACACCAAACAGTTACATATGTACATAGTTCTGACCCCACACTAAGATACAAGTCTTGTCGTGGGTATCAGAAACTACAATAGACTTTTCGGTCTCACAAACACCCAGACCCGAAACACATATTAGTGGACCACACAAACATGTGTCTCGGTGCGGAGATCGAACCCGCGGCCTCTTGTTTCGCAAGCTGGTATCTAGCCAAATGCGCCACGGGGCTGACATTTGTCGGGGCTGGGCTGTATGAGCTCACACGAGGTCTATGTCATACGTAGTATATGGTAAGTAAAATTGTGATGTCACTTTGATACCAATACTCATAATTTTTCCTGTAAAGGGCTCGCGTTGACGTAATCATCGCGCTCTACGTGACTGAAATTATCTACGTCACTTATTTACAGTTTAAATTGTTACAACCATACAGTATATGGGCTATGCTCGGGGTTTCCCTACGAGATCGAATCAGAAATGAGGAGATCCGTAGGAGAACTAAAGTAACCGACATAGCCCAGTGGATTAGCAAGTTGAAGTGGCAATGGGCCGGGCACATAGCGCGGAGAACTGATGGCCGATGGGGCCAAAAAGTTCTCGAGTGGAGGCCGCGTACCGGAAAGCGCAGCGTGGGACGTCCTCCGACAAGATGGTCGGACGACCTGGTAAAGGTCGCGGGACGTCGCTGGATGCAGGCTGCTTCCAACAGGTCCCTGTGGAAGTAATTGGGAGAGGCCTATGTGCAGCAGTGGACTTCGATTGGCTGATGGATTGGATTGGATTGGATACAGTATATTACTACGGCTTTTTTTTTTTTTTTTTTTTAATTTACTGCTAATAATAACGAAATTGCCATCGAGAGATGACCTCGAGGTTTAGGCGCGCGCTCATTTATCTCCATGCAAAAATATCACCAAATCGGGTTATGTTAGATTTTTTGCGTGAAAATATAATTACTTTACTTTTTTGGTAAAAATTTCAGTCAAGAGATTTTTAAATACCCTATTATTATCTAATACCGTGATGGCCTCGAAGTTAAGGCACGCGGTCGAGAATCTCGACGGTCGCGGGTTCAATCCCCAGGCACACACCTCTGACATTCCGAAGTTATGTGTGTATTCACAATGAATTATCACTTTCTTTAACGGTGAAGGAAAACATCGTGAGGAAACCTGCTCACCTAAAAGTTCTTAGGAATTTCTTAGGTGTGTAGTCTGCCAACCCGCACTAGGCCAGCGTGGTGGACTAAGGCCTAAACTCTCTTAGTGGTAGAGGAGGCCCGTGCCCAGCAAAGGGACGAGTATGGGCTGAAGATGATGAAGATGAATAACAAAATCAATGTTAGGTTGGTTAAGTTAGCTATTTTAAATAACACCTAATTATTTCACTAAATTTCTCTGTAACAAATACAACACAATTAAGAATGGCAAAATTTAAAATTGATTTCAACTATCCGACATTTCGTTTAACGTACCTAGTATTAAAAACCGCAGCTTTAATTATAATAACAAAAATGAAAAGGTGTCCACGCATAGATCCACTTTCATACATACACACATACATAAACTCACGCCTGTATTCCCTGAGTAGGCAGAGGCGCATTTCTGCACCCACATTTCGCCAGATATGTATCAGTCCCACGTAATAGGGGGCGAGCCTATTGCCGTTTTTCGGGCACAATTCCAGCCACCGTGCTGCTACTGACAATTTCCTAATGGAAAAACCCAATAACACTGCCCGACCCGGGAATCGAACCCAGGACCTCTAGATCACACGGCACATGTACCGCGAGACCACGAGGCATCCACCTTCAGTATTTGTAAAATAGCTAATAGTTGTTTTGTAAAGCAGCTATCGGCATGTGCTACGTGACCGCTAAAGCATACGTCACTAATGACGTGGCAATAACAGAAGCTTCATCAATTAGACGGTTGTGGGAACAATTGACATTGTTGAAAAGAGTTTTTGATCGTATAGTAACCACATAAGTTGTTAAATTCCATATTGACCTAAATTCAAATTAATTTATTTGGAAATAGTGGTTATAATGGTAGAAATAATTTATAGGCGTGTTAATACATTTTACGATTTAAAATTGTATACAAATATTATTATTTTATGAGCATAATAATATTAATTATAAATAAATATACCCAACAGTCACACACATAGTTCCGACCCCACACTAGGGTACAAGTCCTGTGTCGTGTATGAGAAACTACGAGACTTTTCGGTCTCACAAAAACCTAGACCCGAAACAAATATTTGTGGATCCCACAAACATTTGGGTGAGACGATCTTACTAGTCTTGTTAGGGAAAACTTTTGAAGTATACATTATTTATCCGGTGTAGAGTTGTCATTTTGTGATATTATAATTTTTACCTCAAATCAGAGTTCTATAATTAAAAATATTATTTTTACTTGTTATTTGTAATAGATAGAGTGAGATAACTATAGTCGCGACTTCATCTTCTAATGTTACAGTGGAACCAACAGAGGATTTTTTAATTTGCATGGAATGCCCGCACTCCAAATAAGATTTGACTGCCTCGTGGTCTCGCGGTACAAGTATGTGCCGTGGGATCTAGAGGTTGACCGATCTGGGTTCGATTCCCGGGTCGGGCAAAGTGTTATTGGTTTTTTCCATTAGGAAATTCTCAGTAACAGCACGGAGTATGGAAATGTGCCCGAGAAACGTCAATAGGCTCGCCCCCTAATACGCGGGACCGATACATACCTGGCGAAATGTGGATGCAGAAATGCGGGTTGAATGAATTTTACAATAAATTCCTATAAATTAAACTAATACTCTCATATTAGATTCGTATAAGTAATATTACCAATTATTTTTATAAAAGTACCACTATTCTGTTTTACCTAAGCCGAGTTAATTTTGTTTAAAATAATTTTATGCTAAAAACATAATGAATTTAAAGGTTCCAAGTCCTCCTTCTGAGCTTTAAGATCATCTGCCCATATAGCAATAACTTTAACATATGCTTTACTCAGAGTTACAGAGGAAGGTGACTGGAATATATCTATGTGAGGTACACTTCTGCCTAACCCTTTGCGGTTACAGGCGTGGCAGAACCATTATGTTTACAAGAAAGACATAGGGTATGTTCCGATATACACTGCGAGCGCTGTCCAGTGCTCTTACTGGTGAGAAATTCGTTCCGTTATGGACTGACAGTATACTGCCGCAGTATCCTAGGGAAGTATATGACGTCATAAACCGTCGCCATTTTTATACTGTAAGCTGGTGTTTTCGAGGTAAAGTGCTCTCAGTGCTTTGATCACGTGACCAATCGCGTCCAGAAATGACATGATACATGGATGTCAGGCGACAGTGTACTGGACTACGTTTCCTTTTAAACAGTAACCAGTACAGCTAAGTATAAA
Source organism: Hemaris fuciformis (assembly GCA_907164795.1). Classification (NCBI taxonomy): domain Eukaryota; kingdom Metazoa; phylum Arthropoda; class Insecta; order Lepidoptera; family Sphingidae; genus Hemaris; species Hemaris fuciformis. The sequence goes on from OU015454.1 coordinate 9,123,381, forward strand.
GGTACGGTTTTGCAGTGTACTGAATTGACGTCACACATTACAGTGTCTCAGTGTATTACGGAACACAGCCCTGATAAATGTGTGTGAAAGAAAATTGTGCGAGCGAGATAAGACGTACGCCGCCATTTTGTTTTTGCACGTGTTCACGAGGGCGGTAGCTGATACTAGTACATTATGACGTCACTTTGCAACTGACTTTTTGCTACAAACCGAATACTGCGTAGATGGTACGTAACAGGACACCGTGGCATAAACATTACATCAGAAATAACTGAGTGTGGTGTGTGACGTAGAAAATTCCAATAATTTGTACCATGTGAAGGAAACAATTGAACAACAAGAGCTTGAAATGGTTATATTGTCAACCAATGGCGGGGGTCAAGGATATTGGTCGAATATGCCTAGTTTTGGATTGGCCTTGAGGATTAGGCGGTCGCGGAATCAAATCCTAGGTTAACACTTTTTAGTTAAATTATGTGGGTATTCACAAAAAAATATGAGACAATTTAACGGTACAGGAAAACATCGTTATCTGCATATTTATGTTAAAGAATTTCTTAGGTACGTAGTCCATCAACTTGCAATAAGCTAGAGTGGTGAAGTCCTAGACCCTCAGTTGTAGAGAAGACCCGTGGCAGTACGTACATGGGTTGGTATAGAAAAATTACTAGTGACGTCAAATGAAGGATATCCCGGAAAACCTGCAAGCTTTCCTGCATGGCAAGATACTTATAGAAGTAGGAAGACACAAGTCTTGTGTTTTATTTTGTTTTGATCCGCACACGAACTGCGCACTAAAATTTCTCGTGACGTACGGGTTTCCGCATCGCGTTTTCCTACATCTCTCCGCGGAGTTTTATTGGGGGTATTAGGAATCCTGCGGTTGTAAACACTGGCGTTTTGGATTTTCTTGTTTATGTTAGCTTCTATGGTTTTCAGGTAGTTTTTCGGCCAGGCGGGTTCAAAGATCCACGCGGTATCTCCGTAAGGGGGGTTTGTCAACGATTCGATCGATTTTGGATCGATACAGGGACTAAGTTTCTGACACTGACGATAAAAGATGTGTAGCTTAGTGTCCGGTATAAACTTTTATAACGAAAGTATGCAGGATTGATCTCTAAACAACTAAGACAACTTTTAAATTGATTTAATAAAAGGTTTACAAAATCGAACTTAGAAGCCTATTTAAGTGAATTTATAAAAGTAGTATTTATTAAAGTAATTAGCTTTTAGTTGATATTACAGCAGAGGAATTGGGACTTTTTACTGTTAAAATTCCGAATACATATCGATATAAATTCAATTATTTTCGAATTGAAAAACCCGTTTTTGGATTGTTAAATTTCCATTTGATTGTGATACTCTGTCATAGCAGTACACAAGTGATTTCAGTGCATCTGTTTATCCGTTGAACCTTCATCATCATCAGCCCATATATGTCCTACGGGCCAACTGAGAGAAACAATGAAATGTTGAACCTACAATGATGACAAACTCTCGAAGCTCGTCACGTATTCTATGACAGAACGAGCAAAACAATAAGCAGTAAATACAAATGGAGTTACTGTTCCAGAAAATATACGCAAATACAATTTACTTCAAAATCTAAAACAATAACATATAGCCATTGTTTTTACTTTTGATGACGTTGATTGAAAGGAGTCATTCTTGGAATGCGGTGAAAGTTTGACCAGTTATGATTACCACAAGTTAGTGCCGTGCGATTTTTGTCCTCGGTGCGATTTCTGAGTCAGGTAAAGTGATATTGGGTAAAATTTCAGTACCAGAATCCAAGAGTATAAATGTACATGAATAATGGCATGCCCTCAATATAGGGACCGCCAACCCGCACTGTGCCAACGTGGTGGACTAAGGCCTAAACCCTCTCAGTTGCAGAGGAGACCCGTGCCCTGCAGTGGGACGTATATGGGCTGATGATGAACGGGATGTCCTCAATTAGGACGTAATGACGTGGACTTGGCAAAAAAAATCTGCTGAAATGGATTTTAACTATTTTTTTCCAATTACAGTTATTTACCAGCCAAAAACCTACGTAGCGCGGTTGCTATTCTCGAAATAACTTTAAAAAGGACAGGCTCGGGTTTCTATCCTCGTACATTATTTTTGTGGTTCACAAATATTCATCAAGACATCGAAAAGCATCGTGTAATTTCTTGTACTCTCGTGAAGACGTGTATCTTAGGGGTCCGAAATGTCATCTATTTATATAAAAATTAATGTTTATCTGTATGTCCTTTATAGAATCGTAAACTATGCATTTGATGTGATGATGTTTAATAAAGTTGTTATGCATGAGCCACAGACATGAGCCAAAGAGAGAAAGAAGTTTCTGAGTTGGTACGACCAATTTTCGACAGATGGCGCCACTGTCATTCCAATGTAAATGGAAAGGGAGTGAATGTGTTCCATTGGATTCGAGAATGGTTTAGATTCACAATTGAACCTGATAGATGGCGCCGTTGTCGGTATCTCAAACGGCTGGACCGATTGGGATGAAATTTTCAATGTATATTCCATTGGGTCCCTGGATGATTTCAAAACACAATTAGACACGATAGGTGGCGCTGCTGTCGGCATATCGCTTAAAGCTTTTCCGGGCAGGACGTCGTCTGCCGGGACAGCTAGTATTTAATGAAAAAACATGACAATCACTCGTCACTCGCCACAAGCATTCCGCAAGCATATGACTTCATATTTCATTGACATGACTCACCTAACATATGTATGCATTAACAATTAATTCCAGTATTTACCTCTTATCACCTTATTGGGTCTTTAATAACCGAAATTGTTTTAAGCGGTGGCAGCCACGAATTGCCTTTTTAAGTAGTATTCAATTAATTTTTTTGTTGTGTTTAGTTGTGGCATTGTGGGTTCCAGGTAGGAAAACTTGAGGTCAAGTTATCCTTATTGATATAAAACGCTTCCTTGAACTGATAAGACAATATTCGTGACTAAAATCAATTGGGGAAAAAATAAATGATTATCCTCTATGTCGTCCCGTTTAAGTTGGCCAGCAGTGGAGCGTGTATGGGCTGATGATGATGATGACAGGTAATATAATTTTACACTCAATTAGGAGTAGGCAGTGTAAATTATTTTTGTACGGGTTTTTTTAACGCCAGGGGGTCTGTAATCCCGTAGCTATAACCTGCCTCAGTTTCAGATTGCGGTCTGAATACACCCTGTATAATTCGCTAGGTATTCCGTCCCATATAATACAAGTAGTCTATTGCGGTTTTTAGACTCCAGACTCCTAATGTAATAACTCTTCAAAGCTACGTCCGACCGGGAAATCGATCCTAGGAAGTCTCAATAACACATCGATAAATTTATGCTGCGGTATAAACGAAGCTTTTAGATATTCAATTTATCGTAAGAAAACACATCGCGAAATAACCTGCATACCTTAAAATTATTTACAATAAGTTTAGTATAAGTGTCTAGCAACCCGCACTAGACCAGTGTATGGTCTAAGGCCAAATCTTTATCTATTCGAGACCCGTGCTTAGTAATAAATGGGATGTAAGATATTTCACTTCCGCATATAAATATCTTTAGACCAACAATTACCAAATTAAATTGGAGAATAATTTTTATTGAAGCTACAATAGTTAATGAAATTCCAATTAAGTTACTAAACGAAGAAATTATTCCATTAACAATGCTATCGGATATACGGTTTGCGGTTTTGAGACTTATAGTAACTACATACAATTAATCGAAAGGAGTTTGTCAGACTTACGTCATGGTGACGTCATATTCTCCATTACGCTTAGACCAACAGACATTTCACTTTTATTAATGACTGTGTCCGACATTTTAAACAACGTCAAATTTGATAATTTTGAATAAAAAAAATACCCTGCGCATTGTTCCATAACATGTTTTGTCTATTCGCGAAGCTTTATCCAGATCTGTTTAGCCGTTCTGACGTGATTGGGTGATAAATGTACATGATCTTAAATATATAATATTAGAAGAATTGAATACATATTTAAAACCATCTGGCGTAGTCACCGATTACCCATTCCTCCCCACTGTCCTATTTTTATTACAATATATGCAAATAATGTTTAGTTGTTAGGGCTCTTATTTTTATTGTTTCTGATGGAATTCGTAATTCTACACTATTTTTCAAATATTTTTTTCGCTGTAAAAAATGTTAATGTGATTTTAATGTATTTTTTCAAATTTATAATTTTTGTCGACTAAGGAAGAGCATTATGATCCGACTATATCGCAAAAAAGTTACTAAAATAAATTTCTTTTTTTCTCATATTATTTTTCCTTAATTTACTAAGAAATTATTTTATACTTTTCATCATAAAAATCCAATGTTTTCAATGCTTGGGAAGAAATGGGTTAACGAGAAAGCGAAAATTAATCAGTCAGACTTATCACAGAAATTTTCTAGTTTATCTATGCGTTTCTAATAGTAATTCCTTAGTTCCTTATTTTCATTTTTTTTTTATTCTAAGAACTCTCTTGATAATAAAATATCGACGATAAAGAACGCGAAAAAGACATAACCTTTACTTATTTGTTACGTCAAAATTCACCTCAAAGTACTTACTTACCTAGAAAAATTATATTTTATATTTTAAACATCAATAATTTAGGCAGTGGGTGTTTACACTTTAGTCGTTATTATAAGTATTTCTCAATTAAGTTTCAACACAACGATGATGAAACGTACGATGAAGAAAAAATTTTCAATCCCACATAGTGATATAAAAACATATCATTATATATTATTTGATGGTAGATGTTATATTGAATCATTAAACCTTTTTAAATCACTTCAAATTTACGTACGTTTAATCCCACAGAAACATAAGTGGCATCGATGGGATTATGAGTAAAAGACTTACTGTGGGATTGTCATCATTGAGGTTATATGTTTCGTAAGATACACACATCTAATATTTAAAAAAAAATATTATACCGTAGACAGCACTGTGGTGTAACTTAATTGACAATCAGGGCTGAGGTGAAGAAGTCCAGGTGATGAGTAGTGATGTTGATGATGATTATCGTATTTTAGGCGCTGAGCGATCGTTGCAGTGCTTGTTACGGCGCAAGGTCGCGCCCCGTTTTATCTGCTCCATTAGCGAGGTGTGACAGACTCGTGGATCCGGCTGAAACAAAATATAATTTATATTAGATGAATACATCCCACACAGTCACATAAATTATATCCAACACCAATCTACAGGTCTTGTTGTGGGTATAAGAAATTGTAAACGATTGTTCTGTTAAACTCCACATTTTTTTTTGCGGTTTGCCCAAAATTTGTTTCGGTGTGAAGTCAAACCGGTGAGTTCTAGTTTTATAGGCTGGTATCTAACCAACCGCACCACAGAAACCAGTATAACCAAGTCCCAGATAACATTTTCGTACATCAATATAGCCTATATTCAATTTTACGATTTCAAATATTTCGAATTGAGTTAGACAAACGTTTCCATAATAACATACGACACTTTTTTGTTATTCATCATTATAGGTTTAGGCGTGAAAGCGTAAGAAAAACTTACTCATTTCCACATTTATTAGTAAGGTTTATTTACTACGATAATAATGAGCCAATTATTATTTATTTTGATCGATTTTTTTTTTGTTTAGCATCAAGTTATCTTCGTGGAAATTTAATAACATAAGCAGATGCTGTAATACTGTAAAGCAAGACAAACAATAAATATTTTTATTTATCGATACACGCCGTGCTGCTTCTGAGAATTCTCTAACGGAAATATTATGTAGCGCTTTCGTTCTTAAGTAAATATATGTATGTAATATTACAATAATATGTATGTACTAATGGGGAGCTTAAAATGAACTAACAAGCCGTTATAGTTTTCCTTGTTGTTGCAACAATATTTCTTTAAGTAAAATACTCTAAAAATATGAGTGTTTCATTACTGGGGACATCTTGCTATCTCTGTCGTCCGCACGCACCTTAATGACGTCACATTACATATATTGTGCGTCCTTCTTTGACTACTGCGTAATTATTGCCTCCGGATTTCAAACCTTCTACAACATTTTAATAACTCGATATTTTTATGTCTGTTTTAGAATCTAAAAGAAGAAACGTTTCAAATGTGATTGCAAAGATTATTTTTCAGTAAATGTAGAAGAGCGTAAAATATGAAGATTGACATACAAGGAGTGTGCATACGTCATCATCATCTTCTGGCCCTGTTCCCAATTCTATTAATTGGGGTCGGCGCAGTATGTCTTCTCCTTCCGGACATGCTTATCAGCCGTCATGTCTCCATTCACCCCTTTTCCTTCCATATCTTCTCTCACGCTCTCCATACATAACAGCCGCGTGGCGCAGGTGGCTAAACAAGAGCTTGCGAAACGAGAGGCCGCGGGTTCGATCCCCGCACCGAGACAAATGTTTGTGTGATCCACAAATATTTGTTTCGGGTCTGGATGTTTGTGAGACCGAAAAGTCTCTCGTAGTTTCTGATACCCACGACACAAGTACGACACTCGTATCTTAATGTGGGGTCAGAACTATGTATGTAACTGTTGGGTGTATTTATTTATACATCTCTCCTTTGGCCTTCCTCTGCTTGTCCATTCTTCAACTTTCATACTCATTACTTTTTCACCTACATATTCTTCATCTCTTCTCATAGCAGCTCATACCACGACACCGATGTATTGTATGCATACCCATGAAATGTTCCCACTTCGTCCAAAGTTTATATATTATTTGTAAATAATGTTTTCAATAGAATTATTATTGTTTGAACCTATTTGTCTCTATTCCATCAAAATATTTATCCGTTGAAGACTTTATGACATCAAATATAGGTATCTCGTAATTTTCAACTTTCATAATATTTTTATATAAGTCGTGATGGCCTCGAGGTTTAGGCGCGCGGTCGAGAATCTCAACGGTCGCGGGTTCAAACCCCAGGCACACACCTCTGGCTTTTCGAAGTTATGTGTGTATTCATAATGAGTTATCACGTACTTTAACGGTGAAGGAAAACATCGTGATGAAACCTGCACACCTAAAAATACTTAGGAATTTCTTAGGTGTGTAGTCCGCCAACCCGCACTAGGCCAGCGTGGTGGACTAAGGTCTAAACCCTCTCAGTTGTAGAGGAGGCCCGTGCCCAGCAGTGGGACGTATATGGGCTGATGATGATGATGAAACTAGACATTACACAATTAACGCAAAACGCTTTTGGGCTTCTATGGAAGTACCGCCATTAATCATCATCATAACACTTGGTTTATATGCATCATTTTGTATCCAGATCATCCTGTATATGTTACGTCACAAACCCAAGTGCATTACTATTCCCATAAGTTCGGTACACAGTAAAGGCCCTTCCGTGAAGTAAATAAACAAGAATGATTTGTAATATGACTTATTTTAATATTGTTTAGGGTTTTTTAATGGCCGTTGATCTATATTTCCTTGTGTTACCGCACAAATGCGTGCGTAACTATGCAATTGGAAATCCCTTTTTTATTTTTAGCACAATTAATTAACATTTCCCGGTAAATAGTGATTTTATGAATGGGCTCGTGAGGATTGAGCTTATATGGAACACAGAGGTGCAACTCGCAAGAATATGTACGCCAAAATATGTTTTAATACCAAAGAAATAAAGTCGAATTTCCTTTAATCAATTAAAGTACATACTTCTTTATGCCGTTAAAAAGTCGTATCATGCATAGGCATTTCTGTAGCATTTTTCCCAATGGAATTATGATTAACTATGTTGTAATTTAAAAATTCACCTACTTTTGCGTGTTGATGGGGTCCCTAAAAAGTGGTATACATACATAACCCCACTGTACTCCTCGAAGAGGAGCAAAGGCATTTCTGCACATACATTTCGACATTTATGTTTTTGTCCCACGTAACAGGGGGCGACCCTATTGCCGCCAGACTTCGAGCTGCTACTGAGAATTTTTTAATGACAAAACCCAATAACACTGCCCGACCCGTGAATCAAACCCAGGACCTCTAGATCGCCCGGTACATGCTTGTACCGCGAGACCATGAGGTATTCACGAGAGATTTGCTAAAGGAATTCAGTCTTCTGGGTTGGTTAATCAGAAAATGGGCGATCTATTAATTATTAAAATAAATTCAAATAGGACGTTTACAGGTACAGTATACTTCGGCCTGTTAATTACGGGAGTAGGAATCCCCCATACTGTATTTTCCACTCAACGTAAGACACGACCGTCAGAGTATACCTGAGTGCCCTTATCGTAAACGATCCTGCACGTACGACTTGATGAGGTTCCTAAAAAGTGGCGGTACCTGATTCATCATCATGAGCCGAAAGACGTCCACTGCTGGACATAGGCCTCCCCCAAGGACTTCCAAAGCGCTCTATCGGAGGCGGTCTGCATCCAGCGGCTTCCCGCGATTTTAGTTAGTTCGTCAGTCCACCTTGTGGGTGGATGCCCACTCTCCGTCACTCGAGAAATTTTCTGCCCCACCGGCCGTCAGTTCTACGGGCTACGTGACCAGCCCATTGGTGCTTCAGTTTGCTAATCAGTTGGGCTATGTCAGCAACCTTCGTTCTCTTTTTTTTAACGAGAGGAAAAGGCCGAAAAGGGTGTGTTGGGGTCATCGGATTTCAAACCTTTCTCCTACGGATCTCCTCATTTCTGAGCTTGATGATGATGGCAGCGCGGTGATTATGCGATACCTGATGATGATGTCATCATCATCATCAGCCCATATACGTCCCACTGCTGGGCACGGGCCTCCTCTACCATTGAGAGGGTTTAGGCCTTAGTCCACCACGCTGGCCTAGTGCGGGTTGGCGGACTACACACCTAAGGAATTCCTAAGAACTTTTAAGGTGTGCAGGTTTCATCACGATGTTTTCCTTCACCGTTAAAGTACGTGATAATTCACTGTGAATACACACTTAACTTCGAAAAGTCAGAGGTGTGTGCCTGGGGTTTGAACCCGCGACCGTCGAAATTCTAGACCGCGTACCTAAACCTCAAGGCCATCACGACTTGACGATGATGATGTACATGGCCGCAAACTACTGACCTGCGCGTGCGAGTTGATGAGGTCGCGCACGGAGGCGGCGCGCGCGGTGTCGAGCTGGCGGCGCTGCAGGGTGGCCGACAACTTGTCCAGGAACGCGGGCGGCACGGCGGGGGACAGCGCGCCTGGAACATGACAAACTCGGGTTTCAAGTGAAATCATCGTTTATACAGGGTGTATTCAGACCGTGATCGGAAGCAAAGGCAGATAATGGCTGCGGTGGTTACAAACACCGTGACATTAAAAAATAAACCCGAAAAAAACCTTTTCCTTACAACCACATCCATTTAATATCTATGATTGTTAGGAAAACGTAATGTTTTTTAGTTTTGTCGGGATTCCTTTAACGCCTCACCGTAGCTATTACCTGCCTTAGATTCTGGTCACGGTTTTAATACATCCTGTAAATCAAGTAGGCAATAATATAGCACTACTACTAAAGTTTCCATCATAACCCCCATGGATTTTGCAAGAGACACTATTACGATTGAGTGAGACTAAGGCTTAGTCTACCACGCTGGTTTATGTCGAGACGTTGGACTTCATTAAGCTGATTTGTTAGAACGCAATTGGTGAAGCTGATATCGAGGACCTTGTACCTACTAACCCATTGTAATAGTCTTCAAATAATCCTAATTGGATCCGAATTGCTGGTCAGATAGTGATACTCGGTTCATGATCAGCTGCACAACGTCTTGAAAAACGTTTGGCGATAAGCTCTTCCCCTGTTAAATAGGACTTCATCATCAGCCCAAATACGTCCCACTGCTGGGCACGGGCCTCCTCTACAATTGAGAGGGTTTAGGCCTTAGTCCACCACGCTGGCCTAGTGCGGGTTGGCGGACTACACACCTAAGAAATTCCTAAGAACTTTTTTTTTTTTAGGTGTGCAGGTTTTCAAATAGGACTTAAACATAGCTAAAAAAACCAAGGGTGTTGTATTTTTTTTTTAAATACCCCCTACACTCACATACGTAGATCTGACCCCACATTAATATCCGAGTCTTGTGTCGTGGGTATCAGAAACTACGAGAGACTTTTCGGTCTCACTAACACCCAGACCCGAAACTAATATTTGTGGATCACACAAACTTTTGTTTCAGTGCGGGGACCGAACCCGGGGCGTCTTGTTTCGCAAACTGGTGTCTAGCCAACTGCGCCACGGGGCTGTCAAAGTCACTTAGGGTATATGGCGACTGTAATACAGAAGTGACATTTATAGCTTACCTTTGCCCTTGGCGACTGCTTCAGCATGCGCGGGGTTTCGGTGTGAGGCGCGCGGCGACAGCTGCGGCGCCAGCTTCGCGCTCAGGGAGGCCACCAACCCGCCCTCTGAGGGATAACACACGAAGTCATACCTCTACCAACCATTTCCGGATCACAAAAATGTAGGACCTTTCTCTTAATGGCGAATCGAGTCACCCTCTATACAGGTTGTATTCAGACCGTGATCGGAAACTATGGCAGGTAATAGCTAAGGTCATTACAAACCCCCTGGCGTTAAAGAAAATCCTGACAAAAAAAATTTGAAGGTATTACCTGCCTTAGTTTCCGATCACGGTCTGAATACACCCTGTATAATCTTTCTCGTCCACAGATATAAAACTTTGTAGGTGTTAAAAGCACATTGCATTTATCAAAGTCATGCATTCTTTACCAGATCATCCAACCCCTCGTCCATTGTTAGATGGACATCCAAAGTCAAAAGTCAAAGTCATCACCAGCTTATATACGTCCTACTATTGTGCACAGGCCTCCTCTACAACTGAAATTAAAGCTTTAGTCCACCACGCTGGACTAGTGTGGGTTGGCACACTTAGAATTTCCTATGATTAACTTCTTAAGAACTACGGTGATGCCTCATCATAATGCAGTCCATAACAGCCTTGTAATTTCACCGTGTCACAATCAAAATGGGGCAGAATGTTTCTCGAGTGGAGGCTGCCTATCGGCAAGCGCCACACAGTGGACGATCTAATTAAAAAGGCTAGAAGCCGCTGGATGCAGACCGCATTGGAAGTATTGGGAGGAAGCCTATGTCCAGCAGTGGACGTCTTTCGGCTGATGATGACGATGATAATAATATTGATGAGAATAAGCATGACTGACGTTCAGCGTGATGTCTGTCGGCGCTGTGCGAGCGCGAGGCGATGTTCTTGCGCAGCGCGAGCGGGCTGAGCGCGTCGTGGCGCGACAGCGTCATGTGGTTGAACCCCGCGATGATCTGCGACGGCTGGGCGTATATCGTGTTGCTCTGACCGTACTTCTTCTCTTGCTGCATCTTGAAACCTGGTTAAAAGACCTAGTATTGTACTGCTGATGTGATATGTGAGTCTTGTAACGAGTGTATCAGGGACTACAAGCGACTCGCTGCCCTCAAAAACAACCATTTTTAGATCACTAAAACATTTTTTCTACTTGCTTTTTCTAGCTTTCAGCATGTAAAGTACTTAATATCCTATTAGGGGCAGTGAAGCGCAGAGATTCCAATACCCATGACACGGGTATTTCATCTTGTCGTGATTTTAGGACTATACATGTGACAAAAAACGAGACAATGAGAATTCAAGAAGTTGACGAAGTGGTCATAATATCAGGAACAAACACAAAAAGTGGAGATCTTAGACCTCCACCACTTATGAGATACAGATGTTACATACCTGTCTGTCCATAATGCGATCCGTTGGAGACTCGCGGTCCAAAACTAGAGAATGATGTGTCACTATAGCAAGGAGTGGACGGACTCGACTCCTGAGACGAGCCTTTACCTTCGGCGTATATACCTGTGAAAATGTGTTAATTTAAGTCTTAGTCCTTAATCAACTTGCTAATGCAGTACAGCTGGGTAGGCTTGATGAGGGTGGTACCGCTGTCTCGAAGATAGGCGTAAAACCGTACTATGGCGTTTCTTTTTGTAAGATTTCCTATCCCTGAAAACGAACAAAGTGCACCTTGATCAAGATGTACTTTTGTTAAACCCGCCATTTTGACCTACGTAAGTGGCGCACATTCTGTTATTAATAATGGTATTTTTTTCTCACCAGTCGGCACTTTATATGTTTCGTATAGTTCTCATACCTGTCATTACATTAATTTTGCCGTGCCGATACAAAAATATGTATCAGCTCGTATAAGTATTATCGTACTTAAAATGCAAAGCATAAAATGGTGACGCATTGATTTTACATAATTGTGTTTTGCCGTAATGATTTTAAGAATGGGATTTACCAATAACTTCGATGTTGTCATGTTGTGATATTAGTATTTAAATAATTCTCATTACAGTAATGAGATCAGAGAAAAGGAAATTATACAAACTAATTAACTAAATAATTATGTATATTTGCCAGAGGAATTCCGCGATTACATCAACACTTGGAAATGGATAATAATTTTGTAAATATTGGAAATTCTATTAAATATCGTCAAATGTGCGGTTTACCATAATGCGTGCTAGATAATGATATTAATTGAGTTATTAATTAAATTAATATAAAATTTTAAACATTTGAAAACAATTTCAATTAGGTTGCTACTGAAATTTGTCGAATTCTAACGGCCAAATTAATAGTGAAATTGAAATGAAATGAAATTGCTTTAATGAAATGAAATTGAAATGAAATGAAATTGCTTTATTTGGTCACGTAGGCAATCAAATAGCACTTATGACTAGTCAATACAGAAAAGAAAAATCTTTTATTATTACATTATAATTCAACTATGGTTCATTTTATATAATTTGTACAAAAATATTTACGGATTTTTTATAATTTATTTTTAGTTTTCATCAGGAAATACATAATATCTTATTATTATTATTTTAAAGTAAATAACGAGATGGACCCTGTGTAATTCTGAAACGTCACGTATTATTTTAATGCTACCACCGGATCCAAACGCGACCCTGACTGAGAAGACCCGGCGAAACAAACTCAGCGGGCTCACTATATACTTTACTAGTCTAGTCAAACCTAAACCCTACAAGAGATCATTGCAATAGACCAATCAATCAATCTTGTGATTAGTTATTTTTTGATTGAGCAGATAGAGATAAAGACTAATTCTAAATTCGCTATATTAATAACTACTACCATCAGAATAACCTTTCAAAACATATCTAAATGTCATTGTAACTGTTAAAAATTGAAACTGATTTTTTTTACAACATCCAATAAAACCATTGGATAAATACAACACTTTTTACTTATTCATACCACAGGTAGAAAGAAGAAAAAAAAGAAAGGAAAAGACACTCACCAGCACCAACATCCCTGAACAAATCACAACTGGAACTGTTCAGACTATTCTTCCTAGCATTCTCGACGTAGGACACGATCCTGTGCCCCGTCTGTCCGTATATAGGGTTAAGGTTCCCTGTGCTGTTAATGCTGGTCGACGAAGAGAAGTTGGCTTTGGACTGCTGTAACGTGGTATTCGGCGGACCGCTGTTCTGTTGGAAGGTCGACAGCGCCGGCTGCTGGTTGGAGCTCTGCAGTTGCTGGACGCTGCGCCTGACTAGACCTGGCGATGCTGGTGTGTGTTTCAGCTCAGTAAGTTGCTTCACTGTCTCCGCTACGTTGATGGTTTGGTGGGCTGGAAAAGAACGATTTTATCGATACTAGCTTGATAAATCTGAAGAGTTTATTTTTTTTCTTTATTTAAAGAGCTTAATCTAGCTTAAGAATTTTTTTTGCTTGAACACGCTAATCTCAGTCCGACTACTAGTCCGATTTGATTAAATCTTTCAGTGTTAGTTCACGATATGTCTAATAGGAGCGGAGATGCAATGGAAAATGTAAATAAATTAATACACCCAACAGTCACATACATAGTTCTGACCAGTGGCGGTACTTCCATAGAAGCCCAAAAGCACAGTTTACCTTTCAAAATTCCGAATAATAGTATTTAAGATTTTAACCATTATTTAAAAGAAGCAATTTGAGATATAAATGAGAAAGACTGACCCAGAAAAATAAGCCCAAAAGGGCTTCTATGGAAGTACCGCCACTGGTATGTAGGTAGATCAGACGCTACCTATTTAGGCGTCAATCGTCGTTGGCATGCTAGTGTTACGCATGTTCATTGATTAAACCAAATAAAGGTACCTATGTGACGTTCAGGTATTTCCCTCGGTGATGCTATAGGTATATACAGGGTTATTGGTTAAGTCGACCTATATCCGTTAAGGGCGTGTAGTTTACATTGTTTCTGATTTGACTATGATACACCCTATCCTAAATCTAACCGTTCTCGAGATATTTGAATTTAATAGTTTTTTCCAAAAAACTCCCGATTTTCGGCTATCAGCTTAGATATTTTGAAATGAAATATTAAATTACAAAAATCTAGGGTTTTATAAATAGTTTGTAGAAAAATCTTAGTTTCATATACTACAGGGAGGCAAAAATAAACTAAATAAAATAATTGATGAATAAATTTATTAAACTTTCCAGATATTTTGTTACATCTTAGTATAAATTTTATGTTCATCATGTCTGCCTCATAAGCCTCGAGGTTTAGCTTGCTTTCCTTTAACGTCAACAGTTTAGACATCGGATTTGAATCTCAAGCTTTCATCATCATCAATCAACCCATAAACGTTCCACTGCTGAGCACGGGCCTCCTCTACAACTGAGAGCGTTTAAGGCCTTAGTCCACCACGCTGGCCTAGTGCGGGTTGGCGGACTACGCACTAAGAAATTCCTAAGAGCTTTAAGGTGTGCAGGTTTCATCACAATGTTTTCCTTCACCGTTAAAGTACGTGATAAATTAATTGCGAATACACACATAACTTCGAAAAGTCAGAGGTGTGTGCCTGGGGTTTGAACCCGCGACCGTCGAGATTCTCGACCGCGTGCCTAAACCTCGAGGCCATCACGACTCGTGTCACGGTGCGGGGATCAAACCCGCGGCCTCTCCTTCTCGTCAATACCATAACACAATGGACGAAATGTGAGTGCTGACTACCCCATCGGGGAGTACAGGCAATATACTATTATGTTATTTATCGGAGCGAGTAAGGAACACCTGATTATTCACTAGTTGTATTGACATCATGTATGCAGGCTGCCTCCAACAAGTCGCTATGGAAGTCATTGGGGGAGGCCTATGTTCAGCAGTGGACTTCTTTAGGCTGATAATGATGATGATGATGATGATTGACATCATATTCCGATTCATTTAGATTTTAGACCAGTGTGAGTAATCAAAAATGAAAAGCGGTGTGCAAAAATCTACTTTGAAAGTATTGATCAACAGTCGTCATATGACGTCAATGAAGTTACGTTGTTTTGATTCATATTATTTTGACAGCAAAATTACATACACACACGCGTCTTAATCTCCAAGACGAGGTTGGATCATATGTATTTTTATACACCCCTTTCAACTGTTCTAAATCCCAAGTAAGGCAAGTCTATTGCCGTTTAAAAAAAAAGTCTTAACCATCTCAGTTGTAGAGGAGGCCCGTGCCCAGCGGTGGGGCGTATATGGGCTGATGATGATGATGATTGCCGTTTACGAAGCAATTTCTGGTCACCACATTTTGCCAGGTATGTATCAGTCCCACGTAATAGGGGGCGATCATATTGCCGTCTTTCGGGCAAAATTCCAGACTGCGTGCTGCTACTGAGAAATTCCTAATGGAAAAACTCAAGTACACTTTGCTCGACCGGACAATCGATTCCTGGACTCCTCGCCACACTCCTATTAAGTACTTAGTAGTAGCTACTAAGTATA
Source organism: Hemaris fuciformis (assembly GCA_907164795.1). Lineage (NCBI taxonomy): Eukaryota > Metazoa > Arthropoda > Insecta > Lepidoptera > Sphingidae > Hemaris > Hemaris fuciformis. The sequence goes on from OU015454.1 coordinate 9,139,192, forward strand.
CTTACCATTAGCAACTTCGCTGTCTGGTTGCAGCAAGAATGCGGGAGGAGGCGGCAGGTTGTCCACATCGGTCGGAACTGTTGTGGGATTCTGTGTGTTCTGTACCTGCGAAAAGAAAGAAAGTGTTGCATATTGATGTGACTTTAGCCTTTGTAGCCAGTGGCGGTACTTCCATTGAAGACCAAAAGCCCAGCTTGCCTTACAAAATTTCGAATAAATCTTTAGGCTTAAAATCTTTATTTAATAAAAGCAATTCGTCGTATAAATGAGAATATCCTGACCCAACAATAAACAATTATAAACTATGCATTAAACAATTTTGGGCATCTATGGAAGTACCGTCACTGTTTGAAGGGTATTTGTAAAGGAAATGTAAATGTTTGTGCGATATACGAATATTTGTTGCGGATTTGGGTGTTTCAGAAAATAAATAAATACACCCAACAGTCACATACATAGTTCTGATCCCACACTAGGATGCGGGTCCTGTGTCGTGGGTATTGGAAACTACGAGACAATTTTCGGTCTCACAGACACCCAGACCCGAAACAAATACTTGTGGATCACACAAACATTTGTCTCGGTGCGGGGATCGAACCCTCAGCCTCTCGTTTCGCAAGCTGGTGTTTAGCCAACTGCGCCACGGGGCTGTCAAAAGGTAGTATTATTTCAAATCTACCGATCAGCATTATCACAAGACATAGAAAAACAGTGGGCAGTTCCTCTTTTGATCGGCAGTGGAATTTCCTTTGAACGATGAAGCACTACTTACTTGCATATACGGCGGTCTCTGAGGTCTTGATATGGATGATGAGCGGCGCACTGGCGGCGGCGGCTTGCCCAGGGAACTGGACGAACCACGACGTGACCATACGGTCGCTACAATGCAACAATATAAATAAATAAATAATAAATAAATACACCCAACAGTCACATACATAGTTCTGACCCCACACTAGGATACAAGTCCTGTGTCGTGGGTATCAGACACTACGAGAGACTTTTCGGTCTCACAAACACCCAGACCCGAAACAAATGTTTGTGGATCACACAAACATTTGTCTCGGTGCGGGGATCGAACCCGCGGCCTCTCGTTTCGCAAGCTGGTGTCTAGCCATCTGCGCCACGGGGCTGTCAAATAATATATAATTGATTAAATCCACAATAATTGTAGAAGATGTTCAAACCCCAGGCACACACCTCTGACTTTTCGAAGTTATGTGTGTATTCACAATGAATTATCACTTGCTTTAACGGCGAAGGAAAACATCGTGATGAAACCTGCACACCTAAAAGTTCTTAGGCATTTCTTAGGTGTGTACTGTGTAGTCCGCCAACCCGCACTAGGCCGGCGTGGTGGACTAAGGCCTAAACCCTCTCAGTTGTAGAGGAGGTTCGTGCCCAGCAGTGGGACGTATATGGGCTGATGATGTATGTATGTATGTGATGATGTATTTAAAGGTCTGTTCTTGTTGGAATGGGCATTGAGTTTTCGCAGATAAATATTGCTAATGCTTGCAAAAGTACGTCCAAGTTAAAGTATGAAATTGTGAGGCTATAATATGTGGTTATATAAACACGAGCATGATACATTATAAATCCTTGGGGAAAAACGCAGGTTTTTGTAAGTAAAGTCGTCTGACAAATCGTAGCATTTGTGAACATGACATTTTATCATCATCATCAGCCCATATACGTCCAACTGCTGGGCACGGGCCTCCTCTACCATTGAGAGGGTTTAGGCCTTAGTCCACCACGCTGGCCTAGTGCGGGTTGGCGGACACACCTAAGAAATTCCTAAGAACTTTTTTTAGGTGTGCAGGTTTTATCACCATGTTTTCCTTCACCGTTAAAGTACGTGATAATTCATTGTAAATACACACATAACTTCGAAAAGTCAGAGGTGTGTGCCTGGGGTTTGAACCCGCGACCGTCCAGACCGTCTCGACCGCGTGCCCAAACCTCGAGGTCATCACGACCTAAACATTTTGTAACAAACATGACATTTGTGTATGTGAAATGTATGCTTTTTGATGATTATTTTTTTACATCTATAACGGCTGTTTAGGCTGGCTGTGAGCTTGGCGATGCTTTGCCTTGCTATATAATAGCATTATATTTACTTATTATTTTAGTACTTTGTAAGCAATTAGGTATGTCATGCTCGCTGAAATGTCTGTGCTTACGGCGGCGTCGTGTGCCGGGTCGGTCACTTCCCTATGAAATGGTTGAGGAGACCGATGGCTGGCACATGCGTCATACTCGTGAACGGGTGCTGTTTGTGTGGACTGGTCTGCCTATTTTTGCTTATTTGTATTTATGAACTTAACCTTATCCTAACTTAAACTTAAATTTATAATTTAACCTAGTTAAATGTCAGTTTCTCCATTCAAGATGACTATGTTATTCTCATATTCAATACAACAATCTGAGATTGTATTAATGAGCTGCTCTAATTTGGGAAAATCATTTTTTGTATCAATATTGTAAACTATCTCTTGATTGGAAAAGAGCAACACTAGAGTTTCTTGCCCGTTCTTCTCTAGTGATGACTGCCTTCCGAACAGGGCGGTACATTGGATTTTTGAAATGACTGAATCTAAGTGATGTATTTGACATTTTACAGATTCAATAAATATAATTTCATTTCATTTCATAAAACTATTCACTGCCATAAATATAAACCATCGTTTTTCAATACATTTACTACCCACCCTTTTCCTACCTTACCCTCCTCCATATCATCTCCACACTACTCCATGCCTACCTGTCATAGAAAGCGGTCTTCGTTTCGGCACGGCCGGCTTTTTGCCAATGGTGGCGAAAGCCGGTGTCTCATTGGCCTCGTCTAGGGATCTGACGGCCTCCTCGAGACTCCCGAGGGATATGGAGAAGTTCTCCCTAGCGGCGGCGATCGTGGCCTCCGAGTCGCGACGCAGTGTCACTATCTCGGACTCAACTGATACGGAGCATGCAAAGCGTGTTAACACAGAACGTGATTGCTGGAATACACCGGCCGACGCTGTGTCGTCTGGGTTGAATTATCAATTCATTTGAAAAACATGTCGAATTTAAAAGTAATTCGATTGGTGAAAAATGTTCCTGAAGTGGGATATACTCCATATTTTAAAGACAGGTTTATTAATGGGCACCAATATCAAATTATTTAATTTCCTTTTTTTAAACGCAATGTATTGCAAATAAATTATCAGACGCTACCGATTTATGAGGAAATGATTTTTTTATACATAAATAAAAACAAACCAATATTGTTTTTAAGTTATATCGTCAAAAAACAAGTTCTTTCAATCTTTCGTTAATTAAAAATGTATTATTACAATGGCAATAACCCCCCAGACTTACAGTTGGTAGACCAGTGTACAACCAGCAAAAAAAAAACCATAAAAATAAACATAGCACACAAAATATAACAACAGAAATGTGCAAAGAAAATTATAAACAGCACACACATCCATACCATTGTAAAATTGAAATTTGTGTTATATCCAATCTTCAGAATAGCTGAATAAGATTAGAAGAAAAATAAGACAGTATTTCGTATGGGGACGAGTGTCGCCGCTTGTCTGTCACCTGTTCATTCTACTACGATCACACGAAAAATGATTAAAATTTCAAACAATAATGAAGGGCTGCTATTGGTTGTCACACATTTATAAAAGTCTTAATATTACACGCTACCCAATTACTAAAATGTGGCCCTGTCAAACATATGAAAAGTCTAATCGTATGTTGGGCACGCTCGGCATGCTGACATTTCCTTTCTAATCATATTCAACTGTTATGTGGTCCAATCCTAATGTGGACCGGAATATAAGCAGTACCATAATTAATATTTCAGAATTTTGTTCATTCAACTTAAAAACTATACTAAAAGTACTTGTCCTACTGTTCTCTCTATATCAAGCAAACATACTAAAAATCAAAAATACTGTTCGAATACACTGCTGCACAAACAAAAACAAAAAAAACATCAAATCAAATTTGCAAAAAAAAAACATGAACTCGTAACACATTCACGCAAACAAACGAGCAGACACAGCGATGGAAAATAGACTTTATACATTTATAATTAGGTGCACTTACCATCGGCATGTTGGATGACGTGCTGATGCGCAGAGTCTTCTGCAGCGAACGCACCCTGGCTTCCATAGCCGCTTGATGATTCCAGTGATGACTCACTCGCGCTGCTCTCAGAACAAACCTGGAATTGGAATATTTATACTTTAATGATTTATTGCCTCGCTGATCAACGAGCCGTGGTTCGATTATCAAGTCTGGCAATTTTATCATGTTATGGAACACATCTGGCAAAACGTGTATGAAGAAAACAAGTGAATGATGAAAATACAACGATGTTTGTAAATATACCTTACATTAGTAAGTTGGTAATTACTAATGCCAAACTCCACGCTGCTACATTGAACTTTCGTGTTGACTTGTTTTACCTGAGGATTTATAAGAGACGCTTAAAGGTCTTAGTTAACTTATAGACCACAGAGAAACATTTCCTGGAGAACTCAATAAGTATGCTTCATGTCTCTTCTGTTCTTCTTCACCATTAGAATAGGAACATAAGCAGATGCTTAGATGATAGATCAGGTTTCCATAAAACAAAAACAATCAACGCGGAACATTAAATGCCCCTCCTTCAACCCCCTACCTGTCAGTCACTGTACACATGCCTACATGGTGTCAAAGATACAGAGACTTTAGACTGCAGAGAAAGATTTCCTGGAGAACTCATTAAGTATGATTAATCTCTCTACTGTTCTTCTTCACCATAACAATAGAAACATAAGCATCAACCAGGCGATAATAAAAAAAAAGTAATCAACGCGGAACATTACATGACTCGCCCTCAATCTGCTCCCTCTACAAGGTATAAACACCCCCCCCCCCCCCCCCCCTCGATGTCTCTTATAGAGGAGACGTATCACAACAAATAGTGCCAAGTTACAACATACGTGTGAACATTTCGACTATATTGTATTATTATATTGTGTTGCATTGTATCGCGGCGCGGTTGCAATGTTATGTCAAACGCGTTCATTCTTCGCGCTAACAATGGGTTTATACCTCAACTTAATTTACTTCTCTCCGCGTGTAGCGCGATCGGAAGATTTTGATGCATGAAAATAGTTTTTAGCGAATCACTATATATTTCTCGCCATGGATCGACTTGTATTCGTTTTTTATTATTTCAACAACAAATTCCCTTAGATTCTTTAAGCTGAAAAGACGTCCGAGGATAAGCTTACAAAAATATATTTTCATAAATATTGTTAACCCTCTCAGTTGTAGAGGAGGCCCGTGACCAGCAGCGGGACGTGCATGGGCTGATGATGATGAAATATTGTGAATAAATTCACACCCATCTAGATTTAAAACTGTGTCAATATGACTTAATGAAGTTTTTATTACCTACGTCATGGTTGCGAAGCACAAGTGTGTGCCGTTAGATCTAGAAGTCCTGGGTTCGATTCCAGATCATGTTAATAGGTTTTCCATTAGAAAATTTTCATTAACATCACGGAATATAGAAATATACGAGTGAAAACGCAATATGCTCGCTTCCTATGAGGGACTAAAACAATTGACGAACTGTCAATTGTCTACACCTCTGCCTACCCAACGCCTGAATATGTATATGCGTGAGTGTATGTGAGTGCGTAAGTTTCAGAGAGAGATAATTTTTTTGTTAGTTATGTATGTTGATTTCAACTAGTTTTTTTTTTATTTTTTCATTTATTTATTGTGCTTTATTGTACACCATATAAAAGAAACAACATAGGTAAATGGTAACATCTTAATAAGGTAGTGTCACAAAAGGCGGCCTTATCACTATCGGCGATTTCTTCCAGGCAACCGTTAGATGGACTGGAGAGATCAGAAGCATAGAGTGGGTGGTCATAATTTAAGTAAATTTGAAATTGTTAAATAAATGATGTGCGCAAAATGTTTAAAAATAATAACAATAATAAATAAAATATAATAACAACTAATACTAAATTGACTGCCTCGTGGTCTCGCGGTATGTGCCGTGCGATCTAGATGTCCTGGGTTCGATTCCCGGGTCGGGCAAAGTGTTATTGGGTTTTTCCACTAGGAAATTCTCAGTAACAGCACAGAGTCTGGAAGTGTGCCCGAAAAGCGGCAATAGGCTCGCCCCCTATTACGTGGGACTGATACATACCTGGCGAAATGTGGGTGCAGAAATGCACCTCTGCCTACCCCTTCGGGGAATACAGGCGTGAGTTTATGTATGTATGTATGTACTAAATTCAAAAAATATAAACAAGCATATGAGACATACATTAAAGAAATATCGATAGTTGCAACAAACAGTCTGCTCATATCTTCATTCTTCCAATACCCTCAACCTTCCAAAATTACTCAAATAACATCCCGCAACTATCAAAACACCTCAGTCGCGCTACTATCAGCGAGTCTCGATCGCCGGCCGATATAACTGACCGCACGCGATTGAACAACGCGTTGCGAATCACACATTTCAGTACACCGCAGTGAGTGCGCGCGCAGCAGTCTCGGAATAATGATAAACGCTATCAAAGTAATTGTGAATGTACTGTGAGTATTTTTTTATTATTTCGTGAGTCAGAACATGTAGTTTCTGATACTCGACACAAGTTTTTAGTTTTGTGAGGTCAGAATTACGAATATGACTGTTTTATGTATTTGTTTATATATTGAACATAATATTTTTATTTGCAATGTTTTTGTGGTTCATTTTGAAAGGAATGCGATCATATATTTTGAAAATATGTACAAGGATACTCTGAAACATAGAGGAGTTTTTGTTTGTGATGTCAACGTTTTAATTTCCTTTTTTTTATGTAAAATAACATTGAATCGAACATGACAATCAATTGTAGTGTAATTCAACCGCACTTATCAGTTCAGTCAAATCAGTTTTTCGGTTCTTGTGTTTCATTCAGAACTTAAATGGCCGAAAAGCCTAATGCCTTACCATAGGAGAGGCCAGTGGCGGTACTTCCATAGAAGCCCAAAAGCCCAGTTTGCCTTACAAAATACCGAATAATGATCTTTAAGCTTTATATTTTTATTATACACATATAAATGAGAATATACAGACCACACAATTAACAATTTTGAACTAGACATTATAAATTTAACGTGTAACGCTTTTTGGGCTTCTATGGAAGTACCGCCACTGGGAGAGGCCTATGTCCAGCAGTGGACGTGACAAAGGCTGTTGATGATACATAGACAGCCCCGTGGCGCAGTTGGCTAGACACCAGCTTGCGAAACGAAAGGCCGCGGGTTCGATCCCCGCACCGAGACAAATGTTTGTGTGATCCACAAATATTTGTTTCGGGTCTGGGTGTATGTGAGACCGAAAAGTCTCTCGTAGTTTCTGATACCCACGACACAAGACTTGTATCTTAGTGTGGGATCAGAACTATGTATGTGACTGTTGGGTGTATTTATTTATTTATGATGATCATTTCATTGCTTAATCTAGCATAGTATGGAGATCCAATAAAGCCCGCCGGCATAATACTAGCGAGAAATAGTACCACTTTCGCTCATCGTGGTTTTTAAAAAAATATAAAGACAGATACGTCAAGTTTTTTTTTAAAAATATGTAACTCGACGTAACTATCCAAAATTTCAAAAAAGGTATAGCCATAAAAATTATTAGAAGTAGTATTTCTAAACAAGAAACGAATTTCATTAACCATTGTTGTTATTAGTTAATAACTTTTATTATGCGTGAATACTCTCAGTTGTAGATGATGCGTGTAAAATATGTTTTCTGTAGCCTGTAGGAATTTGAATGGGATATGTGCTTAATCAATAAAGAGAGATTATAAGTTAGAGGAAGATAGATAGCTTTTAGACGATCAATTCATCAAATTGTTTTAGAATCCCCGTGGTCTCGCGGTACAAGTATGTGCCGTGCGATCTAGAGGTCCTGGGTTCGATTCCCGGGTCGGGCAAAGTGTTATTGGGTTTTTCCATTAGGAAATTCTCAGTAACAGCACGGAGTCTGGAAATGCGCCCGAAAAACGGCAATAGGCTCGCCCCCTATTACGTGGGACTGATACATACCTGGCGAAATGTGGGTGCAGTAATGCACCTCTGCCTACCCCTTCGGGGAATACAGGCGTGAGTTTATGTATGTATGTATGTATGTTTTTGTTATTAATATCCACCCTACCTTCATCAAATTGGACCCACTCTCTAATCCCACCGTTTCATTTTCTGTGAGAAGCGGTACCAACTTATTCGTACCGTACTCCAATCTAACTACATCATCAGCCCATATACGTCCCACTGCTGGGCACGGGCCTCCTCTAAAACTGAGAGAGTTCAGGCATTAGTCCACCACGCTGGCCTAGTGCGGGTTGGCGGACTACACACCTAAGAAATTCCCAAGAACTTTCTTAGGTGTGCAGGTTTCCCCTAGATGTTTTCCTTCACCTTTAAAGTGATAATTCATTGTGATTACACACATAACTTGGAAAAGTCAGGGGTGTGTGCCTGGGGTTTGAACTCGCGGCCGCAGATTCTCGACTGCGCGCCTAAACCTCGAGGCCATCACTACTTTTTATCATTCGTACCGTACTCCAATCAAACTACGGCATGGCTGTACCTATATAATGATTAACCAGCACTTCATATATATATACAACCATGTCTGAGTCTCAAGACTGCCTCGTGGTCTCGCGGTACAGGTATGTGCCGAGCGATCTAGAGGTCCTTGGTTCGATTCCCGGGTCGGGCAAAGTGTTATTGGGTTTCTCCATTAGGAAATTCTCAGTAGCAGCACAGAGTCTGGAATTGTGCCCGGAAAACGGCAATAGGCTCGCCCCCTATTACGTGGGACTGTTACATACCTGGCGAAATGTGGGTGCAGAAAGGCACCTCTACCTACCCCTTCGGGGAATACAGGCGTGAGTTTATGTATGTATGTTAGTGTGTATACTCAATGGGTTTATTCACTATTTCTCATTATCTGATAACTGAGAACGGCTTGGTCACTGCCTTGTAATTTTATTACATTCGTAGCGACATAAATACCTTGACATAAAAATTTTGCATGCATTTTTAATACGGTATTTACAGTGTTGTTTTAACAAGTACTTTTACGGTGAAGGAAAACATCTTGATGAAGCCTGCACACCTAAAATTTCTTAGGAATTTCTTAGGCGTGTATTCCGCTAACCCGCACTAGGCCAGCGTGATGGACTAAGGCCTAAACCCTCTCAGTTGTAGAGAAGACCCGTGCCCAGCAGTGGGACGTATATGGGCTGATGATTAATGATGAATGAGTGTTGTTTTAGAACTTTGTTAGCAATTAGATATGTCATGCTCGCTGAAATGTCTGTGCTTACGGCGGGTCGGTCACGTCCCTATGAAATGGTTGAGGAGACCGATGGCTGGCACATGCGTCATATAAATAAATAAATACACCCAACAGTCACATACATAGTTCTGACCCCACACTAGGATACAAGTCCTGTGTCGTGGGTATCAGAGACTACGAGAGAATTTCGGTCTTACAAACAACCAGACCAGAAACAAATATTTTTGGATCACACAAACATTTGTCTCGCTGCGGGGACCCAACCCGCGGCCTCTCGTTTCGCAAGCTGGTGTCTAGCCAACTGCGCCACGGGGCTCATACTCGTGAACGAGTGCTTTTTGTGTGGACCGGTCTGCCTGATTTGCTTATTTATATTTATCTACTTTAAATCTATATAATATAGTTAACCTCAAGTATAACTTGAAAAAAAAAAAGTTAAAGTCAAATATCAAATTTAAAAAATATATTTTATATATATTTAATGATGCCAAAAATGTATAACTTCTCACGCGCGTACATAATATAATTATGGAACTACCAAGATTTTTTTCCCTAAACCAGAATTGAACCTATATACTTTTGTTTAGCAACCGGATTATCTTAACTAATATTCCTTTCTTTACAGACTCGCCATACACGTTCACATAAGCCTACAATGGTAAGCACCTTTCACCTGACAAGAACGCCCAATCATACTTAATTTAATATGACATTACTTTTTAACGGCAATAGGCTCGCCCCCTATTACGTGGGACTGATACATACTTGGCGAAATGTGGGTGCAGAAATGCACCTCTGCCTACCCCTTCGGGGAATACAGGCGAGAGTTTATGTATGTTTTACTTTTTAAGCAAAGAATTTAGTTAATAACAATGAAAAAGAATACTTAGTTTTTGTTCGAAGCTATCGAAATTTAATATTAATTTTATGCACGACTGTATCCCCGGAGGAGTAGTCAAAATGTTATCGTACACTGTTTTAAATCTCACGTAAAAGAGGGCGAGCCTACTGCAGTATACGGACACATTCCCAAACCCGTCATCCGTGCTTCTAAACTATCCTCATGCGAAAACCAAATGCTCTCAAAACGAAGAAGTCAACTATAAAATATATATCAATGGAAATTTACATTACAAATGATTATTTTTAATCACTTTTATCTATCCCATACATTATTATCAATTTCACTTCTAAGAATATTCTAGAAGCTTTGTCTAAACTCTAGAATCCCTGGTCTAATAATACAACATTCTCCAGTCCTATAGACGATCTGACGGACGCGAAGGCAGCCTACAAGTCTGGAGAGATTCCCGAGCAGACTATGCCCATTACCCTGGACAAGATCAAGCAGAAACTGCGGGATAGTGGGATATTCAACTGGCAGGACCCGACCCTCACTGACAGGGAGAAGAAAGAGCTCAGCAAGCTTATGGACGCCGTTGAGATTATCGTAATTTGATAATATTCTTTCTCTTATAATTAAGGTCTATTCGGCAATCATAAAAACGATTCTAGCGTTCTCTAAACCACCAGAGGATCCCCTGGACAAGGTGTTTTGAGAACTTTTTTGATACATGCATAAACTCACGCCTGCATTCCCTGATGGGGTAGGAGAGATGCTTTCTTTTACACCCGCATTTCGCCAGGTATGATTCAGTCCCACGTAATAGGGGGCGAGTCTATTGCCCTTTTTCGGGCACATTTTCAGACTCCGTGCTGCTACTGAGAATTTCCTAATGGAAAAACCCAATAACACTTTGCCCGACCCGGGAATCGAACCCAGGATCTCTAGATCACACGGCACACCACGCGAGACCACGAGGCACAGTTTTTTGATACAGTCACAGTAAAGTAACAACACAAAGACCGGGTGATCGATAGACCAGTGCGTCGGTTGGCAGACAGTAAATTTGGTCTCCAACAACCCCACTCAGGGAATGCAATAGCTTTCCTATATTTTATGAATCAGAGCTTCCATCTCGTGGAACTGGCCCATCTATCCTATCCTATCTATCCCCTAAGAGAATCACTGAGCTTCAGTGTTCGGTGTTATGTCTGTGCATGCCATTGTTGATCCTGGTATACAGGAGTTGCAATGGTAAGTGTTTGGTGGGACAGACTCTATCCTATCCAGTGGCGGTACTTCCATAGAAACCCAAAAGCATTACACGTTAATTGTGTAATATCTAGTTTATAATTGTTTATTGTGGGGTCAGTATATTCTCATTTACATATATGTCAAACTGCTTTTATTAAGTTAAGATTTAAAGCTTAAAGTTTTATTATTAGAAAATTTGTATGACTATTGGGCTTCTGTGGAAGTACCGCCACTGTGCGTACCACTTTCGACCCTTGTTTACAGGAGTTGTAGTGTTTGGTGGGATAAACTCTATTTATCCTATCCATGTCCACATGATATCATAGTTAATATAGCGACCCAAATACATGAAATATTAGAAGTAAGCTTCTATATTATATTCTATAATTTACGTCCAGACGACATCAAGAAACCGACAGCCCTCTAACGTGCAGAATATGTTCTCCTCACTGCGCATGGTCGAGAGAGTCGTCAAGAAGCAGCTGAAAGAGGGACAGATATCGGAAACGCTGGCTGCGAAGTTCGATTGGGAGAGACTGTGAGTGAAGTTAAAGATTTCTTATTTCTCTTATATCAAAAGATATATCCGACAACAGACTGATTGATCCTCTTTAAGCAAATACTGCGGTCTATTAAATAATATACAATATAATAAACAATTTTCCGAAAGTTAATCAAACCAGTAATCATAATTTAACAAGAAGTTAGCACTGTTTAAATCTAAACATATTTAAATTTTAATCATTATAATTAATCAATACTTAAAGTAAACAAAATAAATTGTAATAAACATGCAGAGCACCCAGTGATATACACTAGTGGCTGTTTTGATTATTATTAAATAATTATTTATTTACTAACTAGGACCTAAGTCCTCTCAAGAGGTGTAAACCCTCTTATCTCTAAGTTGCAGAGGAGGCCCGTGCTCAGAAGTAGGACGTACATGGGCTGATGATGATGAATTATTTATTCATTTACAGATCCACGCGTCACAGACGAGCCAAACCGATGTACCACTTAGACAAAACTACCAACATGAGAATGTTTAATTTCAATCCTTGATTTCTGTGTGTGCCGTAATGTATATTATTTTCTACGAGTAAAAAATAAAATTTTATAAATATACGTAGATTTTATTTTTAATTTATCAACGGAATGTAAAATGTTAGTGTAGATGATGAAAGAATTCCAATTAGAGGGACTTCTTGCTGTGTAAAGCAAATAATCGTGTCGAATATGATTTTAATTGTATTAAAGAAAATTCTTAGGTAGGCGTGGTTATAAATTCCAACCTATTTCAATTATATTAGAGACTGTCATAAAATAAGAGCTCGTGGATATACATAGACAGAGTGTATTCAGACCGTGATCGGAAATCAAGGCAGGTACGGTAGCTACGTTGATTACGAATTCATTAGCGTTAAAAAATAAAAAAAATGACATTTTCCATACAACCATAGGTGTTAAATTTATGTGGTTGTTAGGAAAATAGATTATAATCTACCGAGAAATAATGCGTTAAATTGTAAGCACACGGATTGGATTACGGATCACAATCTTTCGACAGTTAACAATCTCGCGAGATAGATTATAATCTAACGAAGTTTACAATTTTACGGTGACATATACATAATAAGAAGTATGGTCGACCTGGGCCGTTCGGTCATAGAACCGACTTCCACATGGTCTACCGACTACCCACATTTTGTACCACAATGATTGTACAAAGAGCCCGAAGACGTACCTTCTCTTGTTGCGGATGTTCGGCGTGGTGGTGCGCGCGCGCCGCCGCCAGCGTGGCCAGCTCCGACATGTTCACGTACACGGCCGCAGGCATCTCTGCAACAAGGACATATTCTATGGACTACTCTTTGTTTCCAACTCCTCCATTACGCCTTTTTTATGATTAACTTGGTTGCGGGAGCATGACAAATTAGGTTCCCTTACATTCGCTGAGCTTCATTGCTCGGCGTCAATACAGTGCGTGCTGTTGATCCTGGAGCACAGGAGTTACAGTGGCGGGTGTGTGGTGGGATGGTCCATCTATCCTATCCATGCCATCCATGTTAATATAGGGACCCAAACAGAAGTACATTTTTTTGAGTAAATCTGTTTCAAGCCAGATGAAAGTTAGAGTAGGTCATGGATATTAAAAGGAGTTGCTTAGGGGCTGTCCATTAATCACGTGATGTTTTTAAGCATTTTTAACCCCTCCCTCCCCTTTGTTGAGACGTGGTGAAGTTTAAGACTAACCCCCCTCCCCCACGCAAAATCACGTGTATTTTTAGTACCGACATAGAATCTTAAAAGTTATAGGCGTGAGGTTATGTATGTATGTATAAGTATGAGAGGTAAAAGTACATTAGGTACGACAGAGGAAAGTGAAGTTTTATTACAGCTTGCAAGTAAAAAACACCTAAATTTTTAGAATGACCACCTTTTTAACAGAATATACACTTCATATAGCCGTGAATATTGATAATTTTTGAAAATTCCTTCACAGTTAAATCATACCTTTAGTTAAGTGCGGTGGCAACGAAGACGGTTTGCTCGGCTTGAAGTCGTGTCCGGTTGTTTTAGCTGGCACTGATGGACGCTCCAATGACGAACATCTCTGTTTCGAGTATTTATCACTTTGTCATTATTATTATTTCATAAATTTTATCTATCTTAGCATATTTTTATGCTGTCAAGACATGGTAACAATGCCGTTTCAAATAGTAAGTACGATGAAGCACAAAAAACTTTATTTAAATTACTTCTGATATTCTCCTGCCTAGTAAGACAATTAGCTGTAGTTGTATTATATATATTTTTATGTAAGTAAAGTGACTGCATTGACATCTGTTGGAATAGTGACATATAAATTTAGAAACTAGACATTACCACGGTAATACTATCATACAGTAGTTTAACTTCATACAAACGGGCGAAACGCGAGTTATACCTACGCGCCTCGATCGCGGCATGCGCAAGGCATGCAGGCAGTCGCGAATGTGCCGCAGTGACAAACGGGCGGTGTTGTTTTTTAAGCAGTAATCGCGCGATTTTTATACAAAATAAGTGCAAGTGCCTATTTAATATGACAAGTGTATATTGTGTTTATATATTGTGCTGTTTTTGGTTGCATGAAATCTTCCAATCAAAAATAACATGCATTTTTATTGAACACTTCCTATTCCATTCACAAAATATTTTATTTGTTTAAATAAAAAAAATAAAAAATTACAATCACAAAAATAGATAGAAAGTCAAAGTAGGCAGATTGAATTAAAATTCTGCAGGTTCGCAGCCCTATCGCATGTTTACGTACCGCGCGGCTGTAGGTATTTATTTCAAAAATGCGGCCGAGTTAAACTACTGTATGATAGTATTACCGTGACATTACACAATTAGCGTGTAACGCTTTTGGGCTTCTATGGAAGTACCGCCACTGCTTAATTTAATGATGGAATATTCTTCCCATTTTTGTTATTTTTTTTATTAATGCTTCGCTCCTATTGGTCAGACCGTGATACCCTGTGATAGTGTGATGATATACCCTCTATAGCCTCCCTCAATAAATGGTCTATCTAACACTGAAATATTTTTTTAAATCAGACCAGTTATCATCAGCCCTAATATACCCACGTCCCACTAGGCCTTAGTCCACCACGCTGGCCTAGTGCGGGTTGGCGGACTACACACCTAAGAAATTCCTAAGAACTTTTTAGGTGTGCAGGTTTTATCACGATGTTTTCCTTCACCGTTAAAGCAAGTGATAATTCATTGTGAATACACACATAACACATGATATTTATTAATGCCGTAAATGCCAAATGTATAAGAGGTCATTCTTAGTCCAAAACGATCGATCTGTCAAAAAAATAGTTTGACTTGGCAATCGCATGAAAACACAATGTACTTACGTCACTTTTAGTGCGATTGCCAAGTCAAACTATTTTATTTAAAACATAAAAGGTTTTTAATATTGATATGGTCACTATAAGATGTTGTCTGGAAATTTTAGTCCATAATAACTTAAGACAGAAGGTTCCTTAATTGGGGACTGAATAAATTCATCGACTTGGTATCACATGGATCTCACAACTTTTTACGGTAGAACTGAGTTGCGAGACTCGGTTGTTTTTACAAGTTTTGTTTTTAATGACTATTTACTGGTACTAAAAACAACAACACCTTACATGATATTTGTATTAGATAGTTTGTAGGAAACCTGTAAAATGTAAGTATTGTTGGTACAAGGTAAGTTACTTACGGTGGGCAGCGGCGGTCGCGAGTACATGGCGTTGTCGGAGAATGTGTGAACGCTCAGCGCCGGCCGCACCGACGCGCGCTCGTACGCTGACACACACACATCATCATCATCATCATCATCATCAGACTAAACACGTCCACTGCTGGACATAGACTCCCCCAAGACTTCCAAAGTGTTATGTGGGGGGGTTGCCAATACTCGCCACGCTTGGCAGGTGGGTTGGCGTAATGTTTCGCACTGGTGACGCTGCTGTCAGTCACCAGTCAGTTGCATTTGCCTACGCCTACGATGGTTACACCGCGTTCTAATCGGTCGCCAGAGCTTCGTTCGTTACTCAGTAGGGCCTTGAGATGGGATTTAGAGCCCCCAAACTTGCTAACACATACGCGTCACATACCGTCTACTGCTGGTAATTGCACAATACACTTAGGTAGAGCATATATTATACGAAATATGGTGACAATTGCTATAATAGATTCTTGAGAGTGAAAAAAGGATGCAGATTATAAATTGAAATTTCAAAATTCGAAATGAGCAATGCAGAAGCGGAATTGCTGTTGCCGAATGAAGGGATCATTGTTAGTAGTATAAGTTATAAAACTTAGTAATTATTTCTATATTTTTTAATGTTACCAACAATAAAAAAAAAACTTTATTTCTAAAACATTTTTAGGTAGGAAATTAAAATTTACAAAAATACCAGTTAGCATGAGAGGGCACTTATATCTCAATTGATGGATATGAAAATTATTAAACGAATTACTGTTAATACATATGTCTGGATAGTCTCATATTTTGTCACCACTGTATACTGTTGTAAAAAATAGACAAATAGCCAAATAAGGGGATTTTTTTGTCTTACGCGCTATTTCTTAAGCGAAAAATTAGTCACAAACAACCTGCAAGATTTTTGTCGAGACATTTTTTTAACATAGTCCTTAATTTCAGAATAAATTTTGATTATACTTTATACCTGTATTTAAAGATAATATTCTAGAAATTTTAAGATTCTTTGCAGGTACAAAAAATACACTTGATTTAGTCTTAAACCTCATTACGTATTACCAAGGGGAAGGGAGGGGTTAAAAAATGTTAAAAAACATCACGTGAAAATGGACGGCCCCTAAAGAAAATCACAGAATTAATTAATATTTGATGAGGTTCAACTCACCAGCCGATATGGTGTGTGGTCTTCCCGCCATGATGGCCGACGCAGCCCGCTCGAACTGCGCTGTGTCCTTCAGGTCGGGCCAAGTGGCCGACGCTGGAAACAAAAATAAGTAGGTACTTATATTTGCCGCCCTTTATACTATTTTTAGTATCACACAAACATTTGTCACGGTGCGGGGATCCAACCCGCGGCCTCTCGTTTCGCAAGCTGGTGTCTAGCCAACTGCGCCACGGGGCTGTCTAATCACAATACTTATACACAATATTATTACTTATACAGGGTGTATTCAGACCGTGATCGGAAACTAAGGCAGGTAATAGCCAAGGTCATTACAAGCCCCCTGGCGTTAAAGAAAATCCTATCAACCATAGATATAAAATGTATATCTATTACCTGTCTTAGTTAACGATGACGGTTTTTTTACACTCTGTATGTATGTAATAGGCAGGGCTGGGCAAAATACATGCTTTGC
Organism: Hemaris fuciformis; assembly: GCA_907164795.1. NCBI lineage: Eukaryota > Metazoa > Arthropoda > Insecta > Lepidoptera > Sphingidae > Hemaris > Hemaris fuciformis. The sequence continues at coordinate 9,156,564 of OU015454.1, forward strand.
TTTAATTGAAATACAAATTACAAAATACTGTATCGCAAGTAATTTAAATACGAAATACAAAATACAGTATTTTAGCTATTTTTAATTGAAATACAAAATACAAAATAATGCATATTTATTTGTTTTGGAATAGTTTTTTTTTGAAGGCGGTTTTTGTTTGTTATTGCAGGTCCTGATGAGCACAAACTTAATACTGAATGAAGGCTAAATGTATTTTAATAAATGGATTTTGAAGCCTCGAGTATTTGAAATACAAATTACAAAATACTTCGGCTTCACGTATTTGAAATACAAATTACAAATTACATTTTAAGAAAATAATTAAAATACAAATACAAAATACGTATTTGTATTTCAATTACGTATTTCAATTACAAGTAATTCAAATACTGCCCAACCCTGGTAATAGTAGGTTCATGGTTACCAGCATTCCCGACGGCGTCGTGGTCGTCCCTGGCGTCGTCTGTGTGCTCGTCTTCGATGTTACTCTTCGCTGGCGTAATACATTCGCTGCTCACGCTCTGATTGTCGGAACCCTGAAATATCACAATAAGCATCATCATCATCAGCCCATATACGTCCCCCTGCTGGGCACGGACCTCCTCTACAACTGAGAGGATTTAGGCCTTAGTCCACCACGCTGGCCTAGGGCGGGTTGGCGGACTACACACCTAAGAAATTCCTAAGAACTTTTAGGTGTGCAGGTTTCATCACGATGTTTTCCTTCACCGTTAAAGTACCTGATAATTCATTGTGAATATACACATAACTTTGAAAAGTTAAAGTGTGTGCTTGAGGTTTGAACCCGCGACCGTCGAGATTCTCGACCGCGTTCCTAAACCTCGAGGCCATCACGACTTACAATAAGCATCATCACTTCACCATATACTTTTACAATCCCGGTGCTTGTCCTAAGTCCTGCCACGACGGCATTGAGGGGTTTTTTCGTTAACAGTCCATATATGTCCTGTTGCTGGGCTTCTTCTATTATTCAGGAGATACCATATATGTCCTGTTGCTAGGCTTCTTTTGTTACTTCCTACAACTAAGAAATTACCTCGGGAGAATTTTTGGTTTGCGGGTTTCATTGATTTTTTCTTTTGAATTCTTTTGCCGTCAAAGTGAATTCTCATAACTTCGAAGTCATAGGGAAAACCGACGTTAGTATATACATATCACTATTATTCATCATCACCAGCCCATATATGCTCTACTGCTGGGCACGAGACTCATCTACAACTGAGAGGAGGTATATGATATATCGCTAAGGTGTAAATTTTACATGAAAGGTCCTTGTAAATGTTTCATGTTTCTTGTTGGGTTCACCGATTGTAAGTGTATCAGGATCTTGGGTGTGCTTGAGGATCGATGTAAATGAAACACTTACTAGGGTTCAGACTAAGGTGGCATGGTGCCGACCTGATAGATATTGCCTGACTGAACTGAACTGAACTGAACTGAACTGAAAGCTTTATTATAGAAATTATTTACTTATATACATAGTTTGGTTAATGTGTGTGTACACGTGTCTTCTGTCGTATTTGCCGCTGAGTTGGTAGTGTGCATCATTTAATAATTTATTTGGTATATAAGCATATTTGCTTTGACCTACATATGGTACAATGATCTGTGCCCCACATCCTCTTCATGTATGGTGGTTGCTATTCAGTCGGTTCCAAATACCTTAGTGTCAATTAATAATTTTAAAATGCTAATCTGGCTAGGTCTCTCTGGGTATGGTCTGGCTAGGGTGATGATATCCGCAAGGTGGCTGGCAGCGGTTGGATGAGGAGGGCCGAAGATCGAGGCCAGTGGCCTGCCATAGGAGAGGCCTATGTCCAGCAGTGGCCGTGAGAGAGGCTGGTGATGATGATGATGATGATGACGATGATGATGAAAATGTTAATATCTAAAACACGCTGTACAACAATCACACATCTACTTCACTCACTAAATACATCTATTCAGAGTGTATTCAGACCATGTTTAAAAACTTAGGCAGGTAATAGCTATGGTGATTACAAACCCTATACATTTTATACTTATGGTTGTTAGAAAAACTTCAAAATTTTAATTTTTTATCGGGTTTTTCTTTAACGCCAGGGGGCTTGTAATCACCTAAGCTATTACCTGCCTTAATTTCCGATCACGGTCTGAATACATCCTGTATATACAAAAAAAAAGCAATAACCAAACAATTCTACATTACATTGTCAACGTAGAGCGAGCGTCGTTGCAGGGCGTCTTGCGAGCGGAACCCAGAGTCGGCGCTGCACACGCTCGACAACCGGAACGCGGACTGGAGGGGGGAGGGGGCGGGCACGTGTCAAAATAATACAAGCGAACAAACAAACAGTGCTGCTAAATAAATTTGAAAGGCGTGACGTCGGAGGAATATGTATAGTGCGCGCCACCATTGAAGTCCCACTAGAAACAGTGGAACTTGAACGGCGAGTAATGGATATAAATGTACGCATGAGAATATAAATTAATGATACGAAAAAACAAAGGCTCAATTATTTTTAACCGCTCTGACGTCAGCCTTAAAAGAAAAAAACTTTAAACTACTACTTGAATCGAATAAAAAATACTCAAAACTGCTAAAATAAGTATTCAATATAAAAAAATCATTCTAAATTCTATCGTGGCTAAATAAATTTAAAATAAAATGCGTCTATTATACCACATTATTGCGATCATTAATTGGGAAGTTTTTTATGTATATAAAAGAACAAATTTTTATGTAGCCCAACATTGCTAAAGATTATCTCATAGATGGGGACCAATCTCGTGCTACGATTTTTAATAATATTATTTTTTAGATAGTCATGACGTTTTTTTGTTATTCTTGGCTGTAACTTAGTTCGATTACTGGATAAAATAGTGTTTTTGGTTTTTGATAAAGATTATCAATAGCAACACGAAATTTAAATAAAATATGCCCAGAAATTATGTTTGAGCCAGCAGTTGTACACACAACTGTTGGCTATACATAACTATACAGTTATGCACGCAGGTCTTGTCTTTCAAAATTTTCTATGATCAAGCCGACCCAAATATACCGTATCATTATTTTTTTATTTAATATGCTTTATTGGACACCACAGAAATAACATAAAATAAATTCTAAGTGTGCCACAAAGGGCGGTCTTAACGCTTGTAGCGATCTCTTCCAGACAACCCAGAAAAAGTAGTTAACCAAAAAGAAAAAATGGGTGGCCATGGTATTACAAGAATAAGAAAAACAAAACAAAAAATATATATTATCTAAATTTACAAATATATTTGAGGGAATCAAGATCAATTAGATTTTGTGTAATGTGCTTTGAGACTATTTTTAAATTTATTACATTTCTCAGTTTTTAGAAAAAAACAAGCCCGCCTACACGGCTAATTAACATTCACAAAAATAGGATATACAGTACGCAAACTATTCTACACAAAACAGTGCTCAATAACAAGAAAAAGTTATAAAGTGAAAGTAAGGATTTATATGGCCATACCTGTGAGAGACACAGTGGCGCGTCGCTCGCGGGCGCCGGCATCGTTCCGCCGGACGACGCGTTCGATATCGGCGTGGAACAACTCACCGTCGATCCGGACACACCTGAAGATTCAACATCATAAACATTATAGTAGTAACAACAAATATAAACCAAGGTCAAATAACTCCTACTTTCTAGTAAAGAGGACAACTCTTTGTCTCCCAAACTCCCCCTTTATATGTTTTTTCTGATTACTTTCGTTGCAGGATCATGACAATTAAGGTTCCCTTAGATTCGCTGAGTTTCAGTGCTCGCCGTCTATACCGTGCGTGCCGCTGTTGATCCTTGACCACAGGAGTTACAGTGGCGGGCGTGTGATGGAATAGGGCCAAAAAAGGTGGTTAGAATCCCCCTATAGTATCGCTTGCTGGTCGTAAAAAATGACCTCTAAGGGCCATTTCATTGTACGCAGCAAGAGTAATACGACCGACCTATCTCACCAAAAGCGACCGCGAGTGATTTTTGGATAATTTTAATAACCAAGACTTATCGGCTCCTGTCCATAGACGTAAGAAATATTCCATGCGATACTGTATTTACGTACATATTTTAAATTCTCAAATCAGTTCGCAACATTATTCATTAACCCTGACAATACACTATCACAAACACTTTTATTTTATACTGCCTCGTGGTCTCGCGGTACAAGTATGTGCCGTGCGATCTAGAGGTCCTGGGTTCGATTCCCGGGTCGGACAAAGTGTTATTGGGTTTTCCCATAAGAAAATTCTCAGTAATAGCACGGAATCTGGAAAAGTGCCCGAAAAACGGCTATAGGCTCGCCCCCTATTACGTGGGACTGATATATACGTGGCGAAGTATGAGTACAGTAATGCACCTCTGCCTACCCCTCCGGGGAATACAGGCGTGAGTTTATGTATGTATGTATGTGTCTAAAGTATACTTTGGTTCTACGAGCCGGATCCTTATACCTATAGCGGATAAAGTCGAAAGTCAATTACTAATGCAACTAGCAATTACATCTGTCAGGGTGGCTCACCGTGTTGGTTGTCGGAGCACTGGCTGTTGAGCGAGGAGATGGAGGTGAGCGAGGACTTGCGGCTGCCGAGCCGGGACGAGCCCGACGGAGAGTGCGGCGCCGACGGACACTCCCACCCGCTGTGGCACGACTTTATGTCGCAAATCACCTGGAAAAGAAAAACGCAATTTTAATAATATTATTGTACATGAAGATTTAATAAGTAAGTAAGGCCTAAACCCTCTCAGTTGGAGAGGAGGCCTGTGCCCAGTGAGACGTACCTATATGTGCTGATGATGATGATGATGATGACATGAAGATGTAAAGAATTCTTATAATAGTGGATAACTAAATGTCAAGAAATAAGTTAGGTTCTTGATGGACGTAATATTATCTATCGATTTGGAAACATTATTTCTAATTTAAACAACGAAGGGGAGAACTTAGTCTCATACGCGTTCTATAATCACCGATGGAGTAGACAGTCATATTCTAACACCAACTTTTCGCTAGCAATTATTATCCAAACAATACAGGCAATAAGATTGTTATTGCTGTTTACTGGGTACCAATGTAAATTCTAAGTTACAACTGTAAATTTCTTAAGCTTGACCCATGTATATGTAGAATTCAGTTCTTCCACCCTGCAAACGTTTATTCAATGTACAATCCCAATTGAAACTACTGCTATTACACAGTGGGTACTATCCCAACTAGCAAACTAATTCTATGCTGTTGCAATGTGTACTGATTTTAGTTTACCTGAAGACTGGCAGCAGGCAGGGTCCGAGGCTCAGCCGTGTGACGTAACAGCTGCTCGCTGCCCTCCTGCAGGTGACCAACCTCCGCTAGCATGGCCACTTCACTCTCCTGCAAACAAACAACTCACTTATATAGAAACACTTCAAGTTTACCGTCTAATCTACAGCTGGACTTAAATAAATGAATACAACTAACAGTCACATACACAGTTCTGACTTCACCCTAAGATGCAATTTTTGCTTCGTGGGTATCAGAAACTACAAGAGACTTTTCGGTCTTACAGACAAACAGACCCAAAACAAATATTTGCGGATAACACAAACATTTGTCTCGGTGCGGGGATCGAACCCGCTGTATCTCGTTTCACAGGCTAGTGTCTAGCCAACGACGCTACTTAGACGTGTCTGTTGAAAGTGAACTGCAACTCCTTGTGATCTTTTGGAGATACTCAGTCTATTTTTGAATCCAACGCTATTCTTACCAAAGTTTAAAACTAAACGTAGGAAAACAATGCTATACATAACACAGTCTTTTTTTACCGACGGATGAACTCTTTTCGTGTTCAGTTACTACAATCTTTCATATATGTGTTCTAACCCAAAACTTCATTGTGATAGCATTGTATAATAATATAATTATTTGCTTTACAGCCGAATCATTTCTTTTAGGTACGTTACCTTTTTTCTTCTAGACTTGTGTATACCAAGACCCCATATATTTCCACGAGACTGATAAGAAGTTCTATCACCGACAGTAGCAAAAACATTCTTCTTGCAAGAAATTTGAACATCTGCTTGTAAAGAGGGCAGAAATAACATACCTGCCTATTACCCAAAAAAATAATAAAATCATAAGCAGTAAACAAAAAAAAAACTCAATGAGTTCTATACTTACCACCACAGGGTTGAGCAAAGACACGAAGTGGCAGAAGCGGCTACGTTCTTCTATCAGAGCTGCCTTCACAGCCTTCTCCTCCATTTCCTCCAACTGCTGTTTGCGCTCTTGGATGTCCTGTAAAACCATATCATTTTCATCAATAGCCTTATAGCCTATTAAAAACCTTTAAACACTTACTGATATCTATGTGATTCTTCTCTGGAACACCACAAAGCATAACCCGTAGTATTTCATCCACAGAATCACATATAGTTTGTTGCGTCTAATTTGGTTTGTCCATTGTTTGTGTCGTGAGTATTAGAAAAAAAAAACACATCGGAAAAATTGTGTCCTTTTTCGACGTTAATTAAGTCGCAATCGTTTGTCACAAGCTGACAACCTGTTTTTACCAATCCGCGCTATCCCAGATTGTTGTATAACTCAACCCTAAACAACCATAGAAGACCATCAGAATCTTATACAGCGGATGAAGTTACTATTGACGTCACTCACCTGCAGGCACACATCGGCCCGTCGTTTAGCGTCAGGGGGCGCTCGTCTCGCCTTTCTGGCGTGCCTCTGTGCATCTGTCATGCGCCTGCGCAGCTCGGTGCGCGCGCGCTTGCATTCCCGCGCATGCTCCCGACTGAGCGCGCCCGTGGAGCAGCCGCCGCGACGCCACTCGTCCGCGCGCTCCGATAGTGGACTTATTAATGTCTCCATTAGTGTGCTGTGGAGACGATAAAATATGTTTTGTAAAACCAAGTCAAAAGTGGACTGTGCACTTTTTTTGGGATGGGTGAAAAATGTTGAACTCGCGTCAGATCACGTGACCCTGATCGAAAATGCGTAAGTGCGTCTTACGCATTTACATTACGGATTTACATATTTAATATAAATTGCCATGTTTGTGTACGATAGCGCAATAAATATTGTATTTTACCACGTAAATTGTAGTATTTTTCTACTGATAAATAAAGCAATTCGTGCGAAATTATTAACCATTCCAAAATATTAAAAAAATGCACAACGTCAATGTTGAAGTTTCCACTTCTATATGAATATGTGTTATATACTAACCCTATAAAAGTCTTCATTCTGGTCTCGATGGCTCTGTGCCGGAGACACACCCTGGTGAGCGCTGTGCCGATCTCCTTTGTAGCGCCTGGAACAACACAAACCAAACACGATTAGCGTTATTGCTAAGACGATGTTAAAAGGGGTAATACTCAACGCATAAGGTCGTATGAACACAACATAATATAAATATTATGACGTGGTACTTCGTTTGCCGGTCCAAAAGTAGGCATATCAAAATGCCAATTTTATTGTCTAATTATTTAAATTAATTTGATTGGGAGCAGTGATGGCCTCGAGGTTTAGGTTAGGCGCGGTCGAGAAATTCGGCGGTCGCAGGTTCAAACCCCAGGCACACACCTCTGACTTTTCATTTCACCTAAAAGTTCTTAGCAATTTCTTAGGTGTGTAGTCCGCCAACCCGCACTAGGCCAGCGTGGTGGACTAAGGCCTAAAACCCTCTCAGTTGTAGAGGAGGCCCGTGCCCAGCACTGGGACGTATTTGGGCTGATGATGATGATGATGATGATGATGATGATGAATTTAATTGTTTACTTCGGTGAATTAAATTTCATGGAAATCCAATTTACTAGTGATAAAGACATTCCTAAGAGTGGAATGTCCCCCCCTCTCAGTTGTAGAGAAGGCCCGTGCCCAACAGTGCGACGTATATGGGCTGATAATGATGAAAGATATTCCTATCCGAATTGATAGCTGGCACGTTAGCGTTATTAACGTTATGTTATCCGCCTCTTTATTTCCACATACAAAATATTAGCATATATTATGTATATTTTTAAATAAATACACCCAACAGTTACATAATTCTTTTGTCGTACACACATACACATAACCTCACGCCTGTATTCCCATGTATTATGCATTTCTGCACCCACATTTCGCCAGGTATGTATCAGTCCCACGTAATAGGGGGCGAGCCTATTGCCGTTTTTTGGGCACAATTCTAGACTTGAGAATTTCCTAATGGAAAAACCCAATAACACTTTGCCCGATCCGGAAATCGAACTCAGGACCTTTAGATCGCACGGCACATACTTGTACCGCGAGACCACGAGGTAGGTTCTTGTGTCGTGGGTATCAGAAACTACGAGGGATTTTTCGGTCTCACAAATATTCGTTTTTCATAAATCGAAAGATTATTTTGTAGGTAAGTGTCAATGACAATAATTTTTAAAAAATACAAAAAATAACATGAATAAATGTTTGGGTACTTATTGATGTTCATTTCCAAGGAAGTAAAAAGGGGCTATTTGCTTGAAAATGTCACCATGAGCGTGTACGGGGAATTACCAACAGCTCAGTACACCTTTTCTGCCGAGGCGTTGGCTTGGAAATGGCTAAACCAGCGGCTAGGGACAGACTTGTCGCGTACGATACTAAAAGGAATTTAGGTTTGGGTAGAAGCATAAATTTTTGTCCGTGTATTAAATTTTGAATTCATTATTTAAAATGCCTCTCATTTAAGGTTTTACATGATTTAACATTTTAAAAATATTTAGTTTATACAGGATGTATTCAGACCGTGATCGGAAACTAAGGCAGGTAATAGCTACAGTGATTACAAACCCCCTGAAAAAAAATCCCGACAAAACATTAAAAAATTTACGTTTTCCATACAACATATTAAATGTATGTGGTTGTTAGGAAAACGTAAAATTTTTTATTTTTTGTCGGGATTTTATTAACGCTAATGGATTCATAATCACCGTAGCTATTACCTGCCTTTGTTTCCGATAACGGTCTGAATACTGTTTATTGCTATTGATTTTTTCCATTACTATTGCATCTTTACTACACATAAAACTTCCTTCACAAAAATTGCGTAGCGACTTTATTGCATCTAGCAATCTCCTATAATCTTTATGAGGTCGTCAATCCACCTTGATAATCAACGCTGTACCCAACTTTACAAAACAATATCCACGGATGAAACAGCTGACGGCCATATTTTTGTTTAAAGACGATGTCATCAATTAGAGCCTTCACCTCACATGTTGCACATAAGGAAGCGTAATAAGCAATAGGCATTCCCTCTGTCAACAAACATTATACCAGGCAAAAATTTACTTTATAATCTATACATACGATTCAAAATACTTTGAGGCAGAATATTTTAATCTGCGAAAACATTACAAGCAATACTGCACGTTAGCATCCACGAATTAAGGTAAAAAAAATATTGTGTCTAACTGTATGTTGACATATAAAAGACCGGTGAAAATTTTCATGAACACTGTACAGTCGATGACAATCTTTACGTCGTATGAAGTAATGTATGAACTAACATAACGGTGCATACGGATTCACAGTCTTTATGACGCATCTCTGACGCGATAATCTCGAAAGAGTTGTGCATACATCAGCCGTTATACGGAAGTTCGCGGGTTCAATTTCATATACCTACTATAAGTTTTTACGAAATTAAATCTCCATGACCACACATTTTTTACTAACTATTATTTACTAGGTTGTCTGGAAGAGATCGCCAATAGCGATAAGACCGCCCTTTGTGGCACACATGGTAGATATATAATAATTTAGTTTAATTTTATTTTATTTCTGTTCTCGTGGTGTCCAATGAAGCATATTAAATAAAATATGTAAATAAATAAATCTGAAATGATCCATTAAAGAAGCATTAATTTTGACCGAGTTATATATTTAGCCTATCGCCGTCCAATGCGGCACTCATACCTACCAATATAGCGCCAATCATAACTCACAAAACGATTGTAGAAACCCACCTCTGCCTACCTCTCTAGTGATGCTGACGTAAAATATGTAAGTTCGTTACACACATAACCAACTACATACGATTAGTGATGACCTCCAAACGAGTATACCCATTTATTGTTAGTAAAAACTTGTATCCGATGAGGAAAACTATATTATAAACGAGATTCAACATTTTAACTTATTGCAACCGGTCGCAAATTGTTATTTATACGTTGAACTTGTGTTATTACCTGCGTCATATAACCACATGGTTAAAATGGCTTTCAAAAGGATGTAATGAAATTAATGACATTATCATTAATTTTATACTATTAAAACATAGAGAGGGAGAGCCAGAAAGAGCGACTATTTTTGTCCTCCTATGGATCTCTCAATTTGTTTGACCTCGTTTGAAACATTTATGTCTTATTTTATTTATGTATTATCCCTACATACAAAGGGATACTAAAATCCACTTCATTCAATCTGCCTTAATCACACGTGTCACGATGACTAAAACAAGTATCTTCGAAAATAAATTAATAAGTACACTCAACAGTTACATACACACTTCTGACCCTACACTAAGATGCAATTCTTGCTTCGTGGGTATCAGAAACTACCAGAGACTTTTCGGTCTTACAAACTACCAGAAAAAAGCAGTGATGGCCTCGAGGTTTAGGCGCGCGGTCGAGAATTTCGGCGGTCGCAGGTTCAAACCCCAGGCACACACCTCTGACTTTTCGAAGTTATGTGTGTATTCACAATGAATTATCACTTGCTTTAACGGTGAAGGAAAAAATCGTGATGAAACCTGCACACCTAAAAGTTCTTAGGAATTTCTTAGGTGTGTAGTCCGCCAACCCGCACTAGGCCAGCGTGGTGGACTATGGCCTAAACCCTCTCAGTTGTAGAGGAGGCCCGTGCCCAGCAGTGGGACGTATTTGGGCTGATGATGATGATGATGATGAAACTACCAGTCCAGAAACAAATATTTGTGGATCACACAAACATTTGTCTCGGTGCGGGGATCGAACCAGCGGCCTCTCGTTTCGCAAACTGGTGTCTAGCCAACTCCGCCACGGGGCTGTCGAATACCTTCGAAAAGTCAGAGACATTAGAGATTAAATATAAAAAATAATAAATGAAACACGTAAATGGTAAATTACAAGAAGCCTACACTCATCCTTTGGTGAAATCAGACTGAACAAGAAAAAAGAAGAATAAATTAATTGTGTTAAAAATTATCATATTACACTCATAAACTCAGTAATTGTACAATTTTAAAAAAGGGTTATTTCCCGTCGAAGAACTGTTAAGTACAGTGGTGAATCGTTAAAGGAAAATATTGCAGGGTAATTGAGGAAACAGTGTGACTAAGATTTTTAAAATAACTTAACTAATTTAGTTAGCGAGAAGATTCTGGATAGTACTGAAGATATATTATAGTTGCGTGATGTTTAGAAAATTCGAAATTTTGAGGCCGAAGGAAAAAAAGCTTGAGAGAACGAAAGTTACACTCCCTTCAGAACACGAAACAAGCACACAAGCCGCAAGACATTGCGAACAGCGCGAATATGCCAAAATTTGGAAACAGTTGTAAATACGAGTCTTATACCGCTAACAAAATGGATGAAGAGATAAAGTTACACGTTGAGACAACTATGCATGAAAAACATACGAATCGGAATAATTTCTCTGTATTTTTTCGTTGAAAAATGACTTAGGACGAGTAACTAAAAACATTTCAAAGGAAAAATATCATTTACAGCGCATTATTTTCTTTATTTTTATAGCGCAATGTAAATCTAACATATTGTCCCTTTTTTGTTCATACTATTTAAGCGAAAGATTATGGGCATTATTACTGGAGCTGCCTTTTTTTCTCGAGGGGAAACCTGGTTATGACTTTACTTCCCGCCAACCCCGGGGGAGGGGGGCGGGAAGCGTATGTCGGGGTCACCGGCCTTCTAGTCCGGCGCGCGGCGACGTCACGTCCGCACAGATGTTAATGCAGGACTGGGTCCCTAACAAAAATCCCTATGCCGGCTCTATTTCAACCACACTTGACTTACGATTAGGTGCTAATGCTTCTTAACCGTGCTTAAAAAATACTTTAAATACTGGACGGGTTTAATTAACGTCAATTGGAGAAAGATGACTTGTGACGCCAATAATTATCCTCCTCCATTAATTCCTGACCCCCACGACACAACATTTGTATTTTAATGTGGGATCAGTTGTGAGACTGCCGGGTGCATTTATTATCGTTGCCAAATCATATACAAATGAATGGTTTCACGCATCGTAAACAAAACCTGATATAATTATGTACGTATGGGCAATTCCGAGAAGAAAATGAAGTCACACCGGTTCTAGTCTTGTCAAAGTTCTAATGTAGTCTTTATTTCCTTAAGTGACGGTTGTAATTAGCTGAGCAAATTATTTTGTTGCAAAAAGCATCTTCATATAGAATATGTGATAGCCAGATAGGACAAAATACCTCGACGATATTCTGACCTAATGTTTTAATTATGATGGTTATTTAATATATCGAAACCCTCTCAGTTATAGAGAAAGCCCGTGCCCAGCAGTGGGACGTAGATGGCTGATGATGAATTAAATTAACAGTCATTACAATTTTGATTACTTAGTAAGTAATACCTACTGCTTACTGAGTTAAACGCATTTAATTTTAATGCGGTTAATGTTTGGAAACATTACTAATACCTTCTATCTCCGTTTTGTTAACTACATGAACCTCATTTTATTGTGCACAGGTTACCTTTACGATTGAGATTAATCAACTCCAGTCCACCGAACAAATAACGCAGGTTAGTGCACTTCAAATTCCTTAGAAATTCTTAAAAAAAAACTTAGTATATGCAAGCCATCTCGCTCGCCACACATTTAGCCATTAAATCCGCACTTCCATTCTACGTAAATATTTAATCTATAATGCAAATCGCTTGACTGGCGACCGGCGGTTCGTCAGTGCGCGACTAACAGTCGCGGCGGACGGACGTATCGCGACGACCCTGTGATATGAAGTGATACATCGAAAATGGCCAAGTTGTTTTATGTGTCGCTTATAGCGTCCTGCATCTGCTTTGTTAGTGGGCGTGAGTATTTATTTACTTATACTATCATAACATTATTTCATTCATTAAGTGACTTGCAAAATTACACTCGTTTTCATTTAAGCTTAGTATTTTATTTTGATACAGCAAAGGTTACCTTTAAAATACTGAATTAGATATTGTAACTTTTTTCTTTAAAAAACCTAGCTTCGTTCAAGATATATTATTGACGTTGTTTAACGTCAATTATGGCATATGAAGTCGTTTGTATATTGAACCGTTCCTAACCTATAATTAAAAAGGTTAAAGTCAGTATGCCGGTTTTGTTTTTTTAAGGATCCAGTTCAGTAGTAATACCTGCGTATGCGCCGACGTTAGTAGGCCGGATCACCGTCTTTCAAGTTATGTAAGGAAACTTAAAACTTGTCTTAATATTAAAAATAATAAATATAATCAAAAGGTTTATTAGTACTACCGTGTTAAACCAGGATTTGAAAATAGAACTGAATTGTCCTCCAGGACAAGTTACTTTGAAGTAATAAAAGCTCGCGATCAATGTTATGTTTTATGTAAAATACAAATATTTGAACAAATATTTGCTTGGGTGTTTGTGTACATATGAAATTTGTGTCTGTAAAATCACCCACCGCACTGAAGAAATCTAAGTATCCAAAAACATACAAATACCTGACGCCCAGTGGCGGGACTTCCATAGAAGCCCAAAAGCGTTAAACGTAATTTGTTGTAATATCTAGTTTATATTTGCTTATTTTGTGGTCTTTATTTAACAAATTGCTTATGTTAAATAAATATTTAACGCTTAAAAGTATTTATTCGGAATTTTGAAAGGCTTTTGGGCTTCTATGCAAGTAAATATCTACCGCCACTGCTGACTGCCTACAACTGCCTACATAGTAGAAATTACATTAATCTTCTTGATTGATATCGTAAATATTTAATACAACTTGCAACTGAAAACGTTTCTCCTTCTCGCGCAGACGTTAAATAAGTAAAACGCCACTCTATAATATAAATACTAAGGTTGTCTGTAAGGAAAATACACAATGAATAGTACTTCGACCTATCAAGTCGCATTGTGTTAAAGTCCACTCGATGCGTGTTATCCTTTATTGTGAAACTAAGAAATGTCTTGTTTCTTACGGGTTATAATACCTGGCCATTGGTACTTCAATGATTTGATAAGATATATAAATAAATAATAAATAAATACACCCAACAGTCACATACATAGTTCTGATCCCACACTAAGTACGAGTCTTGTGTCGAGGGTATCAGAAACTACGAGAGACTTTTCGGTCTCACATACACCCAGACCCGAAACGAATATTTGTGGATCACACAAACATTTGTCTCGGTGCGGGGATCGAACCCGCGGCCTCTCGTTTCGCAAGCTGGTGTCTAGCCAACTGCGCCACGGGGCTGTCTATGCATTAGATGCATGCATGCATGTAGATGCATTGCCAATAACCTTAATTATAGTAATATCTATGACAGTGGCAGTACTTCCATAGAAGGCTAAAAGCGTAACACGTTAACTTTGTAATGTCTAGTTAATAATTGTTTATTGTGGGGTCAGGATGTTCTCATTTATATGCCAAATTGCTTCTTTCAAATAAAGATTTAAAGGTTAAGGATATTATTGGGAATTTTGTAAGGCAAGCTAGACTTTTGGGCTTCTATGGAAGTACCGCCTCTAGTCTGTGATACGTCTTTGTGAGTTACTTGATGGCTTTGACGATTAGGGATGCAATCTACTAAGGTCTTTTCGCTGGTAAAAATCCCAGGAAATACCCATGACTTTTCTAAGTTATCATCATCATCATCATTTATTTCGACTAGCTCTATTATGTATATATTAAGCGCTATTATGCAGTTACGTGCATTGCTTTTAAATTAACTTTAACGGTGAACGAAAAAATCGTGAGGAGACCTGAATACCCAAGTTTTCTCACAAAGTTTCCTTAGGCGTGTACTGTCTGCCAACCCGGGCTAGGCCAACAAGGTATTAAGGTCTAAACTCCCCTCCTATAATAGTATGGGCACGTATATGGCTGGCATACATATAAGCCCCCCCCACCCCACCCCCTCTGTACAATTCTTCATTGACTTCTGTTGAACGACTAATCTGATATTTATAGTATCTATCTATATTGTCATCACATCTCACCTTCTTCATTGAAATATCCCGATTTTCTTTTGTTATTATATTAAAATTAATGTTATTTGATAAGGAGTTTAGTTTATCGTGATTTTTATTTTAGTCATAAGTGTTATGTTACATACTGGCCGACCTAAACCCATCATTATAATTTTTTTGCAATGTCGATTCTCATTTGTATGAAACACCATTCAATAACAGAATACACTGTTTAAATTCGGTCTCATAAACATCATCAACATACATCATCAGCCCATATACGTCCCACTACTGGGCACGGGCGTCCTCTGCAACTGAGAGGATTTAGGCCTTAGCTCACCACGCTAGCCTAGTGCAGGTTGGCGGACTACACACCTAAGAATTTCTTAACAACTTTTAGGTGTGCAGGTTTCATCACGATTTTTTCCTTCACCGTTAAATTACGTGATAATTAATTGTGAATTCACACATAATTTCGAAAAGTCAGAGGTGTGTACTTGGGGTTTGAACCGGCGACCGTCGAGATTCTCAACCGCGTGCCTAAACCTCGAGGCCATCACGACTTCACGACGTCTCATAAACCTTAATCAAATCATGGGTCCTTCCACCCTTCCAACGAGATTAGACTCCCAACAATCACTTTAACGACACAATTAATTCAATTGTAATTTAACAAGACAACTCGAGGTCAACTATTGTGCCCCCTAATCACTGTGAAGTTGAAGATTATGCCTTTATTAACATCTTAATTATCGCGTGGTTACAAGTCGCATTGGCCAAGTGTAGTGGACTGATTAAACCTAACCTAGTTTTAATATTATAAATGCGAATTTGAGTACGTCCATTTTTTGAGTCCAAAAAATGAGTCCAATTTTTCAAATTTGAGTCCAATTTGAGTACTCCCGATACTTCTGTGGGTGTGTGCCTGTCTGTGGCATCGAATTCTCAAACGGATGAACCGATTTCTATGCGGTTTTTTTCATTTGAAAGCCAGTTTCCTTGCGGTGGTTCTAAGCTATGTTTGGTTAATATCGGTTCAGCAGTGTATGAGTATCAGCTCTTTTCCAAAATTATGTAACTCACGCAAACCGATTTTGAGGAATTTTAGTACGACGGTAATATCTACAGTTGTAGACATTTTTTTTGTCATGAAACGAAAGTTAACTGGAAAAATAACGAATACGGTGATTTCATAACCAACTCATTTTTAATTTCTACCCATAATATTAGACAAAGGCAGACGCAGTCGCGGCCTAAAACTAGAACATTAAATTCTAGTACAATTTGGTTGTTTTTTTTAGAGGCTTATGTGCAGCACTGGACGTCTTGTGAGTGATGATGATGAATACAATAAATGGAGTATTTAGTATTTATTAAATTAATACTGTCTGGACTGGGATTCAAAAAAATAAGATATATGTAGATTTTATAAAAAAAAATGTTGAAAAGTCAACTCACGTGTACAAAACGCTGGCAGTAGGAATTCCTTTGAAATTTTCCTCAAACGTGTGGCAATTATCTTAACGTTAATAAATCTGCTAAATTAACGCGTCACGAGTTTTTTGCCTCCTTGAAATAATAAATACCGACAAAAATTCGACTGTCTCTACTGCTATAGAGAAGTACCGAATTCAGTTTGAGAAATGTTGAGTTACCCCACCACAGTCTTACCACTGCAACTCCTATGCTCCAGGATCGACAGCGAGCACTGAAGCTCAGCGAATCTAAGAAAAACTAATTTTGTCATGAACCCGCAACGAAATAAATCAGGAAAAAGTTATAAAGGAAGAGTTGGAAACAAACAGTTGTCCATTTCCCTCCACAGCATAACAAAGTGTAATTGTAGTTTTTATTAAAAGAAAATTCTCATTACGCTACACACTATACTATTTCGAACACATAGTAGATACTTGAGATTCACCATTTGGCGTTACATTAATGTGTAAACACCCCTCCTATTCATTGAAGTATAAAACGTATGAGAACGCACATTGAACAGTCACAAATACTTTTACTACCTCCCCTTCCGTGTCATTGTCCTAGGTTCACAGTCCGATGCTTACGTCTCAGTTTAGACACCAACTAATAACCTACGTTACCCTACGTACTGAGTAAAACATTTCCATGGCCGTCATTTGCAATAAGGGCTATATGGGATATCTCTGAGTGAAAAAATCAAAGCTACAAGTTTATTTGTAAACGAAAATTCAAATAAAACTTGAGGTATCGATTAGATAATGTTTTTTACATTTCTATATCCCGCGATTTGATGTTCTTTGGCAAGGTTTTACGTTTGTATTGGATACTAGCTGACCCGGCGAACTTCATTCCGCCTAACAGTCGATTCTTGTTTTTTTTTTTTATTATGATACTTACTTCATATCATTTTTTCTAAAATAAAAGAATATTTCAAAAATAAACGTAGCCTAAGTTACTACTTATTACATCAGCTATCTGCCATTGAAAGTCCCGTTAAAATTAATCCACCCGTTTCAGAGATTGGCCGAAACAAACAGACAGACAGACAGACAAAAAAATTTAAAAACGTTATTTTGGTATATGTGCCGTGTATACATCCATATTGCATTTATTAAAAAACGGTTATTTCAATATTACAAGCAGACACTCCAATTTTATTTATTTGTATTGTATAGATGTATAGAAGATTGATACCAACTCGTTAATTCTTAAACTCCAGTGTCCAAAGATGAGTAACTTTCGCCACTTGATGCTCTTTTTAGGCAAAATTGTACCTTCATGCACTGTGTTGTCACTTTGTCATGCCTGTATAAAATAACTTTTTCATTCCACAATACAAGAAACCCACGATCAATATTGTTCGAATACACAAAACCTAATCTTGTGCGAGCATCGTCGATTAAAAATCATCATCCACTAAAAACCACACCGTGATTTAAAGATAAACTATGAAACAAGAAGCCGTGATTTCGACGCAAGCATCAAGATTTTTTTTGTGAAATTCGCAAATAATTATTTTAAATCTTTGAGAGACCGAAAAGCTACTAACTAGTTTCTGATACCCACGACACTCGACTTATATTCTAGTACATCATCAGAATTGCGTATGTAACTGTTGGGTGAATTCAGTGGCGGTACTTCCATAGAAGCCCAAGAGCCCAATTTGCCTTTTTAAATTACAAATAATAATTTTTAAGCTTGATATCTTTATTTAACTTAAGCAATTTGTTACAAAAAGACCCTATAATAAACAAATATAAACCAGACATTACACAATTAATGTTTGACGCTTTTGGGCTTCTATGGAAGTCCCGCCACTGGGTGAATTATCTAGACAAAGCTAGCTTACACTGTCCATAGACCTAAAATGACATTGAAGAGGCGATCTGCAATAAAATCATTACAAAAACTCGCACAAATAGATAGAAACATGAAGATGTCACACCGGTTTTCAAGCATACGTCCGATATTGAGGGCGTTCACAATCGTGTGAGAAAAAAACACACACCCGTCCAACAGGTCAATGAGGCTGGTTATTTAAAGACGTTTTTTGTATTTTAATTAATTGTATATTAACATAAACAGATAAACAAGAAATCAGAATACTAGTATTCTTAATGATTTCTTGACTGCGTTGTTGTTCCCGCGACATAAATGCGATCGAGGTGTCACGAATTCGATACTATCAGGTCAAGCCCATGGTTTCACCAGCGTTAAATTACATTTTCCGGGATAAAAAGCATCTTGCCTCGTGGTCTCGCGGCTCAAGCATATGCCGAGCGATCTAGAGGTCCCGGATTCGATCACCGGGTCGGTCAATGTGTTATTGGGTTTTTCCATTAGGAAATTCTAAGTGGCGGTACCTACTGAGTCTGGAAATGTTCCCGAAAAACGGCAATAGGCTCGCCCCCTACTACGTGGCACTGATACATACTTGTCGAAATGTGGGTGTAAAAATGCACCTCTGCCTTCCCCTTCGGAGAATGAAGGCGCGAGGTTATTATATATGTATGTGTGTGAAAAACATCCTGGGTAATATTAAGCAATAATAACCACCAATAATAGTCTTGTCAATGACTTCTCTACAGACCCATTCTCCCCTTCTAGCATCCTTAAGTAACAAACATAACAACAACTTTCGCATTTACAATATTATTTAGATAATGCTATGATACTAGGTAAACTTGAAAATACTTTTACTAATTTAGTCAACACTTGAAATCTTTGCACCACGTTGAGGCTTAAGGAAGGAAAAGAGAAGAAAACATCGAATACAAAAATTATCTAGTGGAAAGTACAGTAGTAACGTCATTGAGATAATGAGTAATCAAACTATTGCATTATTAAATAAAATGGTTGTAAGGTAATCGGGAAAACCTTAGCTACCAAAATAATATTTAGAATAGCGGTCACTGAAATACATAGTATATTGTTTGTTTTTAAGCTTCAATATAACTTCCAAGTAAAACCGAAAACCAGTTTCCTGTTCTTAGAACATTTGTTGAAAATATTGCCTTGTATGACTCATTTACTCGTAGGAAATTGAATATTTCCACGCGTTTCATGTCTATTGTGTCTAACCTAATTGAATTCAATAAGTTATTACCATGCTCAGTTGTACTGAGGAAGCAATGTACACGCAAATTGATACTTTTTCATAGCGAGATTTTAAATATAAATAAATACATCCGAAAGACGTGTTGGACTCGAGGTTTAGGCGCGTGGTCGAGTCAAAAATCTCGGCGGTCGCGGGTTCAAATCTCAGACACCTCTGACTATTTGAAGTCATTTATGTATTTCCAATGAATCATCACGTACTTTACTGCACACCTAAAAAACGTCCTTAGGAAATTCCTAGATAAGGGTCCGCGAACCCGCACTAGGCCAGCGTGGTGGACTAAGGCCTAACCCCTCTCAGCTGTAGAAGAAGCCCGTGTCCAGCAGTGGACGATGATGCAGCTGATGATGATGAAATACATTGTGATAATTCATTGTGAATACACACATAACTTCGAAAAGTCAGAGGTGTGTGCCTGGGGTTTGAACCTGCGACCGCCGAGATTCTCGACCGCGCGCCTAAACCTCAAGGCCGCGGCTGATAATTAGGACTTGTAATCATACTAGATTAACTACAAAGAGAAATCCTTCGAATGTAGTCATAATTACATTCCAACACTGAATAACAGTACACACAATTTAAAAAACAATCAATATTAAATCATTTACGAGAGATAATTTCGTGTTTACTACAAACGAGACGGAGGCCAGTAACCTAAACTATTAATAACTGATAAACAAGTTTGTACAAAAAGCTAATTACGGAAAGTATTGACAAAAGTTATGCGCAGTGTGAAATAAAGGAAATAATATCATCATCATCATCAGGCCATATACGTCCCACTGCTGGGCACGGGCCTCCTCAACCATTGAGAGGGTTTAGGCCTTAGTCCACGACACTGGCCTTGTGCGGGTTGGCGGACTACACACCTAAGAAATTCCTAAGAACTTTTAGGTGTGCAGGTTTCATCACGATGTTTTCCTTCACCGTTAAAATACGTGATAATTCATTGTAAATACACACATAACTTCGAAAAGTCAGAGGTGTGTGCCTGGGGTTTGAACCCGCGACCGTCGCGATTCTCGACCGCGTGCCAAAACCTCAAGGCATCACGACTTCAAATAATATCAACGTTATAAATTTTTTACATCTGCCTCGTGGTCACTCGATACAAGTATGTGCCATGCAATCTAGAGGTCCCGGGTTCGATTCCCGGGTCGGGCAGTGTTATTGGGTTTTTCCAGTAGGAAATTCTCAGAGCAGCATGGAGTCTGGATTTATGCCCGAAAAATGACAATAGTTTGACTTCAATGATGTGGGGCTAAACTGGCGAAATGAAGAAATGCACATCTGCCTACCCCATCGGGGAATACAGGCCTGATATATGTATGTCAATTTGCATGAAACATGGAAGCATACGAAAATAAGTTGAGACCTCTGGTTGTTTCCTACCAACAAACATTTTGTTATGTCCGAATAGCGTTTGCCAAAGACAAGACTTAAACCAAGGATAATGAACAACGCGAGTGCGTTGCAGGGTCAGCCAGAATTGAGACATCGTTAAAAGTTGTTGGATGGCATGTATCACTAGGGCTTATACAATGCAGTAAATTAGCACAATGCACATTATCGCCGGCAACGCCATCCTGTCATAATCGGGGCAGTATAAATCATGAATTTAGTCAATGAACTACTTACTAAAATCATTTGAAAACTATGGACTGGAAATTGTTTCTCACGAATTTATATCATGCATACATACATAACCTCACGCCTGTCATTCCGACGGGGTAGACAGAGGTGCATTACTGCACCCACATTTCGCCAGGTATGTATCAGTCCTACGTAATAGGGGGCGAGCCTATTGCCGTTTTTCGGGCACATGTCCAGACTCCGTGCTGCTTCTGAGCATCTCCTAATGGAAAACCCCAATAACACTTTTCCCGACCCGGGAATCGAACTCAGGATCTCCAGATCGCTCGGCACATACGTATGTACGTGCAGCGAGACCACGAGGCGGTCATTTGAAAACTATAGACGGAAAATTGTTTCTCACATATTATTGTTTTGCGCATTCACGTCTCTGCTAAGGTTACTTCCCAAAGTTTGATAGGGGTTGAGTAATAATTCACGTAGCCCTAATTTTAAAGTTATTCTGAACTGTTCTAAATAGGATGTACAAAGGACGACTCCGGAACGCGAAGCAATTGGCCTTTCAATGGATACAGCCAATCGAAGCCGTTGTTAACATGTTTATCTATTTCATTGACTTCATAGGTGCGTCTCCTGCGGACGGCGCCATACGATATCCGGGCCAGGTGGTGGAGAATGTAAGATCGTTCGGCGACGGAGGTAGCTACTGCAGTGTTGTTCGCTTTGCTCCGTTTTCTACGGATTTTTTTTTTTTTTTTTTTATTGCCTTAGTAGGCAGACGAGCAAGCGGTCCGCCTGATGGTAAGCGGTTACCACCGCCCTTGGACTAAAGTAATGCCAGGGGCACAACCCAGCCGCTGCCTACCGTAATATATAATCAATCCTTATCTTTTCCTGTGGATCGATCAAAAAAACATTATCCAATCTCGAGTCATTTGACAGCCCTGTGGCGCAGTTGGCTAGACACCAGCTTGCGAAACAAGAGGCCGCGGGTTCGATCCCGCACCGAGACAAATGTTTGTGTGATCCACAAATATTTGTTTCGGGTCTGGGTGTATGTGAGACCGAAAAGTCTTTCGTAGTTTCTGATACCCACGACACGAGACTTGTATCTTAGTGTGGGATCAGAACTATGTATGTCAAATATATAAATATAGCGATCTATCTGCAGATAGGTTTAAGGATTGGTTATAACTTCTGTCACAAAGACTTGTCAATGTTAAAATTATCCAATCTGCTGTTATTGTGTAACGTTGGATGTACTGCGAAAACAGTGGCATCCATTTCAACTGAATTTCATTTATTATCGCTATTATATATAATATAAAAAATCAGACCGTCACATACATAGATCTGACCCTACACTAAGACACGGCTCTTTTGTCGTGGGTATCTGAAACTATGAGACTTTTTGGTCTCAGAAACACCCAGACCTTAAACACATATTTGTGGATCATACAAAAATTTGTCTGGATGCGGGGATCGAAATCGCAGCCTCTCGATTCGCGGTGTCTAGCCAGCTGCGCCACACTTTCAATTTCGATTGATTATAATCTTAATTGACAATTAGCACATCAAATGTTACTCAATCGGGGACTGGTTAAATTTCACATTGAGAAGTCTTTCAGAAGCTTTGTTTGTTTTGTGCTGTTCGCTTCGTATGTTTGTTGATGCTCATGTCTAACTTGCTTTTATGCACGACTCTGTTAAAAAATACTTGTAGTACTACTTAATATTTATTTTTATTTATTTATTTAAACCTTTATTTATTCCTTAATAATAGTTACATTCTACAATTTATAATCAAATTTTTTCTTATACAATATTTAAGTAGTATTTAATCATGAACTGTTATACATATATTTTAAATTTAAGCTATGAATTCATTTTTATATATATTTTTATACTATTTTTTAATCAATAAGATTATTATTAAGGACCTCTCCATGAGTAAAGGCCTCCTCCATTCTTCTCCACGTGTCTCGATCTTTTGCTTTATTTATCCATTTATTTCCAAAATAAATGGACTACTTAATACTTACATCGAAGAGAAACAAGGTTTTTGTTCTCCTGTAACTGTGGCATCATAATTGAACGTCGAAAGAATCATAATTGGGCTTTACCGTCGACTTGCATGGTATTAAGTGACGTCACGGCATACGATGGAGCGTGCTTGCTAAAAAAAACGTTTCCCTCGCGATTTTAAGGTACAAAAGACAATATTTGCATACAATTTTCTCGTCCGAAACCTCCTGCAATTTCAATGATTTCTAGCATATAATTAACGAAGGCATAAAAACATAATCTTGCTGTTGTTTTGTTTTGGTCATCGCCCGCTTCAGGGTGTCACGACATGTCATGCCCAAGTTTATCTAGAACTCTGGAGAATTCACAATGCGGGACAATGATTATAAAATGCATGGCCTGCTAAATTATGTTAAATACCTGCATGTCTGTGTACTAAATATTTTAACTAAAAATATAAATATAATATATCCCCGAAAAGGTACATGCATGTGTACACATCTAGTTTTTGTTCTATTTTGTAGTCCGATGGAGTGAGTCCATGAAATTTTGGCAAAATATACCTATATTTTCCAACCTCGTAACCAAACTTGTAATCAAACTCGTAACCGATCAATACGCATGTCTCACAAGAGCTACCACGACAGTCCCAAATTCATGTCAAAAACACACCTCTGACTTTCCAAAACTACGATTTGTTCACGATTACATCGGCTATCTGACAGTGGAAGTCCCGTTAAAATTGGTCCACCCGTTTCAGAGATTAGCCGGAACAAACAAACAGACAAAAATTGTAAAAAACGTTATTTTGGTATGTGTACCGTGTATACACCCATATGCATTTATCAAAAAGCGGTTATTTCAATATTACAAACAGACACTCCAATTTTATTTATTTGTATAGATTATTGAAATTTACAATTCTAATGTTCCTAACAAGACATTTATTAAGTATTCGAAATCCACCAACCATGATTGAACCAGAATTATGAACTAAAGCTTCACACATCAAAACATAAGACGAGATCATTGCCCAATAGTTGGTCTAATGAGTCGTTATACACCTATACATAGTAAGTTGTTTTTTTAATGTTATTTTTCTGCTTAAATAATGTACAATAAAGTGTTTTATCGATCTATCTACAGAAATTCTTAATAACTGGTACATTTATTTCTGATTTAACCATTTGCCTCGGCACGAGTCGCCAAACAAAACAAGTCACACAAAAAACTGTTTTTTGTCCGACCACGACCTTCAAAGTAAAAAACATTAATAAAACGGTTCACATTATTCAACCCGGGCGACTGCCGATAGGCTATATTTTTTTAAGTTTGTTTGACAAAATTAGTAGTAGTACGTCGTGATGGCCTCAAGGTTTAGGCACGAGATCGAGAATCTCGACAGTCGCAGGTTCGAACCCCAGGCACACACCTCTGACTTTTCGAAGTTAAGTATTACAAAGAATTATCACTTTAACGGTGAAGGAAAACATCGTGATGAATCCTGCACACCTAAAAGTTCTTAGGACCTTCTTAGGTGTGTAGTCCGCTAACCCGCACTAGGCCAGCGTGGCGGACTAAGGCCTAAACCCTCTTAGTTGTAGAGGAGGCCCGTGCCCAGCAGTGGGGCGCATATGGGCTGATGATGATGATGATGACAAAATTGTATCAGTCTTCTGATATAGTTGATTATTCTGCGCTTAATGTATTAAGGGTTCTAACCCTAGAAATCTATAACAAACAAACACCACCTTAATAAAGTTGGATAGCGAAGAAGTATCTCAGAAAGCCAGCATGAAGTGTATCGTGCGACTAGGCAGGAATCCCTCGCCTTGTCCGACAGCCTTGTGGCGCAGTTGGCTAGATACCAGCATGTGAAACGTTAGGCCGCGGCTTCGATCCCCGCACCGTGACTAATGTTTGTGTGATCCACAAATATTTGATTCGGGTCTGGGTGTTTGTGAGACCAAAAATTCCCACGTAGTTTCTGATGCCTACGACACAAGACTTGTATATTTGGGCATAGTGCTTTCCATAAAGTTCTGTGTTGTCTATCGTGCCCGTATATTAAAAGAACTGTTCGAATCTACTCTTCGCACTATGAATTGAAATTTACATGAATTTACACAATCTGCTTGACACGCTAATCCAAGACTCTTGCACACACTCACGTACTTCGGCGTTTCGCACACACGTTTTTCACACCCACTTGTAGGTATATATACCGATTTAACACGCTATACACTTGCGTAGATCACTATCACGCTGCAGATTCTACATCTTACGTACAACAACAAGAGGAATTTTCTACAATCAGCATATTGGGGCCTCCGTGAACCCTAAAAACACCCTCAACAGCTAGCTACCATTTTGGATGAGTCCTTTTCCACCGCATTCCAGCTCAGCTACACATCAAACAAAACTAACAATCCAATACTCACATTCCAGAGTCATCGTGCACAACGCCAGACCAAAGAAAAGGGACTTGCAAGTCCATCTACGAATGCGAGCCGCTCTTCGCGCTTGTGAACAAGAATAACAGGACGCCGCAAGACATCGACCTGTTGAAGAAGTCACAGTGCGGTTTCGTGGGAAATACACCTACCGTGAGTATTATAAACACTTCTTTTCTATCTTCTTCCATCAAGCATCTCATCTTTTCAAAGACAAAAATTTACTTTATTCAAGTAGAATTTTACAAGTACTTTAATCGACAGTTTATAAACTACCGCCTCTTCGGAACGTGTTAACGTTGTGGAGAAGAAATGGCAAGAAACTCCCTCAGTAACACGAGGAGTATTTTTTTTTTCTCTTCGATATGTGTGTAACAATATTATGTTTACTTAACTTTTAATTTTAATTATGTCACACATAAATGAAAAAGTTTGTAGTGAGCGGCCACCTATTTTAATAACCTGGTATTCATTATGAGAAACTTAAAAGGTGTATTAGTAGTACTAGTTGTTTTATAATAGCATTTAGATGGCAACTTTGACTTCATGTCAATTCATCATCATTTAATAAGCCGTTCAGAGTTCAGACGTTACTTTAAAAAGTTGTATATATATGACAACCGAAGCGGTTTTTCACCAGACGGTTGCACACTTAACATTTCGTAACAAATTACCATAATCAATGAGGATAACTACTATATTTTTAGGAAGACGACGATCAACGCTGAGTATAATTTTTTCGTAACTCAAAAACCGGTTTGCTCACGTAACGTTTTCGAAATCAAAATATGCCATTATTAAAATCGATTTCATAATGTTACGTCGAACACATTTTACTTAACAATATATTTGTACACATGTTCCTTTCCGAAAACGCAGATGCATTAAACTTTACTACGCGGTATTCAGAACTTGGCAACAAAATGTACGATGTAAACTATATGTGCAACAATTCCAAGAACTGTACGAAAATAGATAAATGCATGTTATTTTGCAGGAAAGATCCGAATTGATTAGTTTTCACAACGAACGACGTAGACTGTAATCATCGATAAGTAGGAGATAGCAATATTAATGTCTAAAGTTGAGAAAACATTAATCGCTTATTTCTCGGTTTGGATACCAAAATTTATTCCTAGAGTGTGAACTGATGAAATATTGTAAGCCAATCATACATAATAGTGACTCATCAATTTAAAATAATAAGGTCTACTATATCCAGATAAATTATAATTTATGTGCCAAATATCACCTTAAAAAATCAGTAAGTAGTCTGTTGAATGTTGAAAAGAAATAAAATTTTCATACTTAAAACCACGCGTGTGTCCACGAATGGGTAAACAAAGATGTAAGGCTACATCCACGTTTGAAGCTTTGTTTGCAAGGGCATCCTACCAACAGAGAAACTATTGCGTTTGTCTGGCACACGCTCAGACTCCGTGCTGCCACTGAGAATTTCCTAATGGATGAACTCAATAATACTGATCGACCTTCCAATCACACAGCATATTTTTACTGATGGTCAAATCAAGCAGTCAAAGCCTATGAGGGTAGGTTAGGAAGCAGCCTTAGTTCGGGAAACTACGCGACATCTTCTCGGCCAAAATACCTCAGTGCCTGAAGACGAAAGTCTTCGATAGTGGTGTGTTACCAGTAATGCTATGGCATTATGTCGTATGCGACACTGAGACGTCGCCTCTCACTGTGGGCCTCATTAGACGGCTCAGAGTCACTCAACGAGCTAAGAAGAGGGCTATGCTCGGGGTTTCCCTACGAGATCGAATCAGAAATGCGGAATATTATTACTACCAAAGAATCTCTTTGAATCTATCCCTTATGTTTTGGTTTGTGCTTTCAGGTGTGCTGTCCGGAGCCATGCTTCACGCCGGACGGCTACCCAGGCCAGTGCATAAGCATATACGCATGCTCACATCTCGCCAATAGTCTCAAACCGCCGATATCTCAGACCATGCTGCAATACGTGCAGAGCTCTAGGTGAGAACCCTTGTTTTAATATACAGTTAAAGTTGGATATGTGGGATCTGGATAAAAAAACCCTATTATTGAGAATTTTAATGAAGTCCCGACACTTATTCATCGAATTACCTCTATAATTGAAACTCTGTAGCTCAATATAGTTATAAATAATAATTCATAACACTAAAAAAACGCATTTCTATTAACATTTCCCCTCTATAAATGGAATAATGGTGTATTTCGACATCTAAAAGCGGAGGACTCTGTAAATGCCACAACTTTTTTTAAAACCTGACTAATTGGAAAACTGGATAAGTAAATATAATAATAATATATACATAAGAGATCATAATAGACCGGTACGGCTGGTACTTATAATAGGGAAACTCTATGCTATTAGAACCAGCAGCCTTTCAGGGTCACAGAAAAAAATTCAATGGCGAACGGACCGTCATAATTTAATAATAAATAAATATACCCAACAGTCACATGCATAGTTCTGCTCCAACACTAAGGTACAAGTATTGTATCATGGGTATCAGAAACTACGAGATACTTATCGGACTCACAAAAAACAGTTTAAGTTATCAACTATCAAAATAAGGCAACACAAGCAGAATATCAAGTAATAGGGAAAAAAATTGATGCCCTCGACCTTTCGAAACTTAAACCCGCAAATCTAAAATTAATGGTACAAGAATAAAATAAAGATGAACACAACAAGTGCCTTTAGACACATACATTTGTATATGTCTAATGTCATTAAAAAAATCATTGAATTCATTTATCGCACTTTTTTTTTTATTGGCATATGGCAATGCTGCCTTAAAGTGTCGACATTAATTATACATCAAGCATAAGTACATCAAGGATCCACCATTGTGTGCACCTTGGGAATGCTTACAACCCTATTATGTTGACTAGTGACATCAAGTTTTGACGGTCTATTGAGATCTATAGGCTGAAAATATCTTAACGCGGATCCACACAGAGCGAGCAAACTCGCGAGGCATTCAGGGATTATCGTCAGTAAAAACAGATATCATTTCGATTGCTACATAAATTTTAGTCTCGTATGGACTAGGTATTTGGAACTAGAGAAGACACTACGAGTATCTCATTAATCTCCCATCGGTCTTCTCAATTTGCTGAACTGTCCATGTCGAAATTCATGATATCTTATACGTCAGTTTCCTTCAGTTCAGTCATCACTATCAGTACTTGATAATGGCATTACTCATTGACTATCCTTTCGTTTCGTTCCATCCTATGGTGGTCTCTAAAAGATCGCCTTGAGCGCCAATTGTACTGTTTTTCCCTCTGTGTTTTTGTTTTGTTTATTGTTTCCGTATGTACAATAAAGTGTAAAAAAAATAATAAATGTAGGTAATTAAAGCTCTCCTCTTGTCATCTCTTCTTCACACGACAATGCGTCCGTTTTTACTTTTAAAATATTGACTTCTAAACCACCAACAACATTTTTGATGTGGAACGAGAAAACATGTTAAAAACGTGACCAAGAATCTGCAAACATACAATAAAAAATATAATGATTTTTATATGCAAATCGCGCAACCTGTTTCTTTGTAAATGTGCTGGTGTCAAGGATGTCATTTGCCTCCGTGACGCACCGACGCCGTCTGGCGGTGCTTGAAATAAATCAGGTTTGTCAAAGTCACGTGGAATGGACAGGTGTTGGGGGTTTTTATTTATTTATTAATTTATTTATTTATTCAATTAGCACGGTTGCACCATTTACACTAATCGATTACACCATAAAATACAAAAAATCATAAAAATAAAGAACACAAACAATGACACAATGACAAAAAATAACAATTAATATACAATTTAAAAACAAAATAGTGAAATAAGAAAATTAGGTTCAGAATCACCCTAGGTCAAGGTCATTAGGAAGAAGATTATTAATCACTATTATCGCTTCTTTTGTTGTAACTAATATGCAGGTAAAAATTAGTTGCTTAGTTAAGAGACACATTGCGTTTATCTGGTAACTCCTATAAATTTACTCTAAACCTAAACACAATATAATTTTATCTCTTGATGCGACTATTCATGCAAAACTGAGTTGAGTTTCCTGTGGCAAAATCGATTCCTAGTTCAATTTGCCCATTCGGGAAAAAGTATTTTTATTTCTTTTTCATAAGGAAATTCTCAGTAGCAGCACTGAATGTGTCAATGTGTATCGCAAATATTATCGTGAAAAACATACTGGCGAAATGTGCCTAAAGAAAAAAAAACATAATATTTAACTAACAATTTCCAGGTGTCAAGGTACCGATCAGTATAGTGTATGTTGCGGTCCTCCTCCGGACTCCGTGCCGGTCTCAACTGGTAACTGCCAAGCGACCGTTTCCGCCTTCCCGCCAGACCCCAAGACCCTGTGCTGCGGACTGGACAGCCGAGTCGGGAATAAGATAATCGGTGCGTTGTTTAAGCTTTTGTGGTTTTGAAAGTAGGTTGACAGCCTAGAAAAGTTGATATGAGGCGACCCTGAGAATAAGAATCTGGATCTTAGACTATTTTACGACTGTCATTTCTCTCAGTGTTCAATTCTTCTCAGACAATCAGCAGCATTTATTAAATTATGCAAATCTGGATATCGAATTTATTTTTGTATTTACATGAATAAAGCAACGTAAATTGTGTATTTCGTCAACCCGCACTAGGCTAGCCTGGTGGACTGAGGCCAAAACCCCATCAGTTGTAGAGGAGGCCAATGCTCAGCATGGGGGACGTATATGGGCTGATGATGAATGGTGATTAATAGTGCAAAATAACGTTTTTGCAAACATTTACATGCCTCCATAGATTAAATAAAAACAACTCGTTAGATGTCCCCTTAAATGAAGAAGAATCGACAGGTGACGATTTTTTTTTTAAAAATTGTGTAAACGAAAAGCATCCACAAAGAAAACAATCATTAACAGACTGAAATATGTCCATTGCAGGTGGGACAGCGACGACAGTCGACCAGTACCCCTGGCTGGCGATCATAGAGTACGTAAAGCTCGGCTCCATCAAACTGCTGTGCGGTGCCGTTCTCATTAGTGGTAAATACGTGCTGACAGCCGGACATTGCGTAGTCGGAGCCGTATTGGAAGTCGGCACGCCGTAAGTGTAATGCTTTTTAATTAAAGTCTTAATAGTTTTACGAATGTACCCGCAAAGATATATTTATAATCCACGTTAACTTAAAAATCCAACGTTTTAAGTCCCTCGTAATTGGGAACCGAATTATGTTTACTGAAAAATTTAAATATTCTGACTAAGTACTGTGAATCGCTTCACTCAAAAATTCCAATACCACTGCCCGACCCACGAACCAATTATTAACGATATTAAAGCCGCTAATGGACCAAAGCACAGTAATATATATCTGATGATCAAAATCCGTGCATCCGTTTTATGTAATTGATTAAAAGACATAGAGGAACAGTCTGCGAATTTTAAATCTTTGTAAGGATGTATTATAATACATTAACCCGCACTATGCCAGCGTGGTGGACTAAGGTCTAAACCCTCTCAGTTTTAGAGGAGGCCCGTGCCCAGAAGCAGGACGAGTATGGGCTGATGATGATCCTAATAAACATACAAATAGACTCCCCAATTGATGTTTCCAGAACTAATGTCCGCCTCGGCGAGTACGACACGTCCAATGACGGCGAGGACTGCACATTGGTGGAGGCAGGCGGCATGGACTGTACTGAGGGCGCCACCATCATCCCCATCGAACAGACGATCCCCCATCCGGAGTATAACCCCGTCAGCCCTACCAGACGAAACGACATAGCCCTCGTCAGGATGAGAGACATGGCACCGTTCACTGGTATGTTGATTAAAGCATTTTTGGTTAAAATGAGTTATCTTCAGGATTAGAAAAAAGACGTTTAGTAGTTTATAAAAGTCATCCTAAAGTTCAAAACTATTCCTATGGTAGTGGACCTACAAGGAAAGCAATTCTAATGGCGTAGGATGAGAATAGAGAGGTAAACTGCGGTGATCCTGAATAGAATAACAAGAATAGTAATGATAGAGAAAGCTGTTTTTCTCTAACTGCTATAGCAACGAAATCAGAAAAGATCATCCTCTTATTTGGCCAGCTCGACTGAGATAGTAACGCTATAGACGTTGCGTTTTGCGTAAGCACAACTTACTTAAGGTAGTATTCATAGTAGTGACCAATTCAATTTTGTTTGTAATGAATATTGAACAGTTAAGTCTAACTGTGACGAGAGATTGTACAATTGTATACCACAATAACTATTTTAAATTTCTAGATTTCATCAGACCGATATGCCTGCCTCGCGTGGACTTGACGCAGACTCCACCTATAAACTTCAGCCTGTATGCTGCCGGTTGGGGCGCTGTTAGCACTTCGCAGCCGAGCAGCAAAGTTAAGCTCCACGTCAAACTGCCTTTCATCAGTTTTGATGTGAGTATAAGGCGCAGAGATACCTTGAATTCACGGCAAATATTTATGAATTATTACGTCTTTAACGGCGAAGGAAAGTATCGTGAGGAAACCGGCACATCTAAAAGTTCTTAGGAAATTCTTAGGTGTGTAGTCCGCCAGCCCGCACTAGGCCAGCGTGGTGGACTAAAGCCTCTCAGTTGTAGAGGAGGCCTGTGCCCAGCAGAAGACCGTATATGGGCTGATGATGTTTTATTTCCGCAGTGTCATTACTATAATAGTAGTTAATACAAAGGAGGAAAATATAATAAAATAATATTTTAATGGCGTTATTGCTTGTGTTACTAGAGTGGTTTCTAGTGCCACTTCTTCTGTATCAATATCAAATTTTGAAACGGTAGTTGCACATACTGAAGATTTATAAGATTTTGTGAAAGACTACACGAATGAAGACATCTTAACCTAGACTTTGAGTGGGTATTACTACTTCAACGTGTTCTCTGGATTATTAAATATTCACATCATTATCTGACAATAATTACACGCGACAATGAAAAACACTATCCTTCATTGCTAAAGTAATATTTTCCTCCACAGCAATGCCAACCATCCTACTCAGTCCAGGGCAGGAAGATCGCCCTATGGGACAAGCAAGTGTGCGCGGGCGGTGAAGCCGGGAAAGACTCCTGCAAGGGCGACTCCGGAGGCCCACTGATGTACGAGAACGGCAAGACATACGAAGTGATAGGGATAGTCAGCTTCGGACCAACTCCTTGTGGTATGCAAGATATACCCGGAGTGTACACTAAAGTGTATGCTTACAACGATTGGATAAGGAACACTATTAGAGCTTAGGTAGATACGATATAAGACTTGGATGTATTTTTGGAGAGATTTTTTGTGATTTACATTTTAGTTTGGTTTCAAGGTTGAGTTGTTCTGAAATATGGTATTTCTAAAAGAGCATCTTTTTGTCTCGGCTACGTATAATTTTTTGATTGTCAGGAGGTTTAACCTGTTTGCAATACAGAATCAATGAAGTCAGGAATTCGCTTCTAATATTGAGATTTTGATATTTTATAAGCTGTATTATTTTAATGTATTTAAGTCGAAACAATGCATTAATTATTATCACAACAAATAATAAGTATTTGTAAACTGATTTAGTGTTAAGAATCGTATCATAAATAACATCAAATTTGTC
Organism: Hemaris fuciformis; assembly: GCA_907164795.1. NCBI lineage: Eukaryota > Metazoa > Arthropoda > Insecta > Lepidoptera > Sphingidae > Hemaris > Hemaris fuciformis. Next base: position 9,190,061 of record OU015454.1, read on the forward strand.
GAGATGTTGTGTATTTTGTATATTTTTACATAGTTAAAAATATTTGGACCCTATACAAAAATCAGACACATTGGCCATAATATTAATAGTAATATTGTATTTCATGTTGTGTTCGTATAAAAGAACAAAGTGATGATGTTATATAGATATTTTGATATTAAATTATTACAAAAGGATACTCTGGTAATAAATTATTCAGCAATGCTAGTTGCAAAGATTTTTTTTTATTAATTACGAATTTATTATAAATATTTGTTTGTATTATTTTATAAGAAAATTTAAATGAATATTATGTAACAGTACTTAACAACTACTTTTGTTACTTATACTGAATGATTAAAATAGTAAATAAGTTAAACATTATTAAAGTAGCGGCCATCTTTGCCTTCATATTAATTTCAGAAAAACATAGAATAAATTGGTCTAATTAATACAGAGACAATGAGTATTTTATGTGTGTTTGTTTATTTTTTTTATTCTTAAAATCTTTTTTTTTAACAAAAATCGTTGTATTTGTCTCATTCTCGAGGACATATTTGCTAATAGTTTAACTGGTGAGATCAAAAATAAAGTATTTTTATAAATAATATTCGTGATTATTTGCTATGTACTACTAGTAATCAGTGGCGGTACTTCCATAGAAGCCCAAAAGCCCAATTTGGGTTTAAATTTCGAATAATAATTTTTAAGCTTTAAATCTTTATTTAACAAAAGCAATTTGTTAAATAAAGATTTCACAATAAGCAAATATAAACTAGACATTACACAATTAATGTTTAACGCTTTTGGGCTTCTATGGAAGTCCCGCCACTGCTAGTAATCTCCAGCATTAGCGAATTCTGAAATATAAATGTGGATCGTGGTACGTCATCATCAAACTCATGTTTCAGACATCATGCGGGCCTGCTGAGACACTTCTTACTACAACGTTTCAAAGCCATTTTAGCTACCTACTCCCAGAAGTAAGCAGAATCGTAATGACAGCTTTAAAGTTCCCAAAATCCCCCATTGTTCACTGTCATACAGTGCATCGTAGATACTTTCTTCGTAATAACCATCAAAACGTAAAGTTACCACATTTTTTTATTAACCTTGTGCACTTACGACTACCTTTCATTTCTCTTTCTACATCTCCATACTTGGTTCAGAGATCACCTTATGCGATAAGACCGCCTTTTGTACTTATTTAGTCTACTATCCTCCATAGTTTTTATCTTATGTGAACAATAAAGTTTAAAAAAATGAAACAATTTCAATTTACTCAGTAAACTATACAAGAGCTTGTGCCAACAATAAAATCCGATAAGCCAGTTTCCCCTGGAAGCAAAATGTACGAAACATGAACTGCAAAGTCTAGACGTGAACACAACAAAGCTATTACAAAATACTATTGCCAAAATTTGTACGAGCGAAAGATTTAAGTTGAAACGGTCACTCACCCCTGGCATTGGTCGCGGAGTCTGCTATCTTCTGGAACGCGTCCAGGAACGCCGCGATGGCCACTAACGCCGATCTGTAAGAGGCAAAGGATATAACAAGCGACCGGCATGATTGTTTTGACTGGCAATAGGCTAAGCTATCAGTATTCGTTGTTATACGTAAGTGCGTCAGATTGCAAGAGCGCTCCGATTAGTAGATCTGCTAGCTACATTTCAAATGTGAATGGTCAATGTCTTATTCAATAATTATGTGGATTGTGGATGCAAATTAGTTTGTACAGCGGTATAAGCGTATGGGTGTGTAATCAAAGTCTCGGGTTAGATTGAGTCAAGTCGAGTTATTACGTTTTTCTTTAAAGAAATTCTCAATAGCACAATGAAGTTCAATATGTGCGCTAAACGTTGAAATACATCCGTGTTCATCCATTCGTAAATTCAAGTATAACAGAATTCATATGTGCTTCACATGCAAACCAATCTAACCACCTCGAAATCACATAACAATTTCCCACGCCAATTCCCTCGGCCGCTGTGTCGCCATCATTCCGCCATCAATCACATAAGTTTATTAGATTACGCCGCGAGTTGAAACAGAGCGACAATTGGCTTATGGACTGTGGTCGCTTTGATTAGCCCAGCCGGCGGTGGATCGAGCCGAGCATGCAACGTGGTCAATTCTCGCCTCAGTAGTGATTAGCGGATACTGACAATTGAATAAGTCGTGATGGCCTCGAGGTTTAGGCACGCGGTCGAGAACCTCGACGGTCGCGGGTTCAAACCCCAGGCACACACCTCTGACTTTTCGAAGTTATGTGTGTATTCACAAAGAATTATCACGTATTTTAACGGTGATACAAAACATCGTGATTAAACCTGCATACCTTAAAGTTCTTAGGAATTTCTTAGGTGTGTAGTCCGCCAACCCGCACTAGGCCAGCGTGGTGGACTAAGACCTAAACCCTCTCAGTTGACCAGCGAGAAACGATATGGTCACCCGCTGGTCGACACAATCATGCCGGCCTGCACAAATGCTTCTTCACGCTTCGCTTAAAGGATCCAGGATCATAGGAAGGAGGGAACACGTGAGCCGGCAAACCATTCCACAGTTTGATGATTTTTGATTGATTAATAACCGAATAATGCTTTGCCTGACAGTGAAAAAAATACCAGGACCAGAATCGCAGAGATCAGTCGTTCCATAAAATCAACGGAACAGTGTTTAATAGTAATTAGAAGATACATCTACTCACTTCAAAGCCGAGTGTAGTTTCGTCGCCTTCGATATGAACTCCTCCCACATTGGAGTGCTGTTCTGTGAACAAAAAAGAACATTGCATTAGTCTCATAATCAGGATAACTATTGGTTTATGCTGAATTTAAAATCTGATCCAGGGGTAAATTAATACATGAAAGAAATAAATTGCGTTATAAGTAGTAAGCCCTTAAGCCGTTATTACCGCTACATTTAGTAGCTGTTACTTGAGAAGTCAGAACCGATTATTTTTTGCCATGCATTCATCTTCCTCTTTAGTACATGCAAATATTATTCCTAGTCCTAGTCCAATATTTTGACTGCAGCTTTGCTACTTCAAAGCTGACCAAAAAACATTAAGAACTCTTATTGAAATTCTTTCTTATTATTTTTTCGCAGATTAAAAGATCCCCATTTTTCTTCATTCTGATTAAAAATTATCTACTTTTAGTCATAGCTCATAAAGGATGCGTTGGTTGGTTTGTCTCTGGAAGCAGTGTTAAAATTGTACTGAGGCAAATGCCAAGAAAATGACCACTTCCAATGATATTTCAAGAGAACTAATCATGATACAGAAGCTTTTTGTCCTAACTTTCCAACCATATATCTAAGGCTACATGCAGACTCTCGTCACTGTAAAACTAACAATGAAACTGACAAATCTCCAACAAAAGAAAAACTACTGTCATTACCTATTGTTACTCAAACGACCATTTACTACAAAACTTCGAATTCCGACGACGTTATTCTGAATAAATGTACACTCAATTTCTACGTGATAAAGTTGAAATTGCCGTGGCGAATTGCAGTATCAATTACTCAAGTTTAGGAGACATCCCAAGGCGGACGACGCACAGGACGGCGGCAATTTGTCATGATATCGTCCACTCGCGCAGGTGAGATGAGTTATTGTTTCACCTTCGTCATACGTAATAGCGACATCTAGCGAAGGTTTTTTTAACGTATGTTAAAAAATATTAACAATACATTTGTGTTCCAGTGATAAACTCGAGTTTATGATCGGCTTATGTCTAGCTATGATAATTTTAAGCCTTAAATCTTTACTTAACAAATGCAATTTGACATATAAATGAGAATATCCTGACCTCACAATAAACAATTACAAACTAGACATTACACAATTAACGTGCAACCAAAAATTATATCATTCGCTTTATCGAACTTGACCTTTTTTAGGGTCTTATGTTTTATATTATCTCGACTTTTACTTACTGTTTGCGTACCGATTCGAAGCCATTATCTATATTTAGTGACCCCTCAAAGTAACGCGAGTTGGAGTTCATCACAATTCTGTGTCGTGCCACGGCGGCGCGCATCAAACGGCGTCGGGCCCTTTGGTGAGATTTTAACTTGGCCCAGTTTTTTGTATGCGTCACTTTTAACGACTTAATAAATATCAACAAAAATACTTCGTAAGGCGGACGCGTCAGTCTTTCGCCCGTGAAAGTGTTGACCGAAACGGTCTCTTTTATATAAGCACAATGAGAAGGTACATAACTTGCTCAAAAAAACTACTAAAAAGGCCAAAGCCACACCATTTAATATACTGATGGGAACAAAACACACATCTTGTGAATAGCGGGAGTAGAAATACACCATTGCATGCCTCTGCGGTGGTTCAGGGCATATAAAATATGAGGATAATAAGAGTACGATCTTTACCCATAGGATTTATATCATCATCATCAGCCATATACGTCCCACTGCTGGGCACTGGCCTATTCTACAACTGAGAGGGGTTAGTCTACCACGCTGGCCTAGTGCGGGTAGGCGGACTACACACCCAAGAAATTCCTAAGAACTTAATCACGATGTTTTCCTTCACCGTTAAAGTAAGTTATAATTCAATGTGAATACACATAACTTAGAAAAGTGAGAGGTGTGTGTCTGGGGTTTGAACCCGCGACCGCCGTGATTCTCGACCGCGCGTCTAAACCTCGAGGTCATCACTACTTATCATACATACACTTATAGAATTTACAGACCAACTCATACTGCAGAAGGATATCACGTATGCAATCTCTACAAACTGTTTTGCTAGTGGTAGTAACATTATACATTTTTCACGGGAAGGGTAGAATGTTTAGATTTGCAATTTTCTCGACCCCGGCATACCTCTTTCGCTTCACCTCTTTTAATCAACTTCTTATTGCAAGCTTGTAAAGCGCTCTGACCCGACTAGCTTTGTCGTGAGTTTCCTACGGCTCCTTATTAAATTTGTACAGAATTTCTCGATTAAACATTATTATTCACTTTAAGATGTTGAGTTCGTTTAAGTCATGATTTTTTATGTTTATCAAGATGTGACATATTGAAATAAAATTTCCCGTCGGATTTATATAAAATACGTGAGGAAATTTTATTCAATCTAATCAACAGAAAATGATGCTAAAAACTATTTATCACACAACATGTAACTCATACCATCTGTTAGTCTTTATATGTTAGTCTTTGTTTATCTAACAATAAGTCAACGTCTTGATTTAAAAGAATGAAGTTCCTAATATAAATTCATTTACACAGTCACGCCATTTCGCTAAAGTGGTAGGCAGAGGAACAACAGACATATTTTTGCATTTTATGTTTTAAGTTGCAGGTTGTAGAAGGCGTAATTATTGCCTTTCTTGGGGTTATTTTATAAACCCGGTGATTTACTAAGAACATAACTGGTTAACTTTATATGACCCGATAATCGAACCAGGAATCTCCTAATCGCACACCGTAAACTCGCATATGCAGCGCGATTATGGAAGCATCATCATCATCAGCCCATATACGTCCCACTGCTAGACATGGGCCTCCTCTACAACTGCGAGGGTTTAGACCATAGTCTACCACGCTGGCCGAGTGCGGGTTGGATTATGGAAGCAGTATTATGAAAAACTAGCTGTGCCCGCGTCTTCGTCAGCGCGAATTATTTTTAATACGAAAATTTATAAACTAAAAGTAACCTAAGTTATTCCTTATTACATCAGCTATCTATCAGTGAAAGCTCCGTTAAAATTGATCCACCCGTTTCAGAGATTAGCCGGAACAAACACACAGACAGACCAAAATTGTAAAAAACGTTATTTTGGCATATGTACCGTGTATACATCCATATGCATTTATTAAAAAGCGGTTATTTCAATATTACAAACAGACACTCCAATTTTATTTATTTGTAAAGAGTATAGATTAAAAAAAATAAAAAGTCTGTAAGCATGCACAACATAATTATTCTATCGCCCCTCACGACTTCTGAAAGCACATACTAATAAATTAACAGTAATTTACAACCCCTTTCTACACACTTTCTTGTTCGTACCTTGTGTCCCCTAAAAAAAATGTCTACCTCCGAATGTCACGTAACGCGTCCCGGAATCCTGTAAAGTGACAGCGGGTGACGGGCGCGCGACATTTGCCAACATGGTGATATCCCGTGGGAAAAGTAAATATTATCGCATCTCATGTTTAAGAAGTAGTGATGGCCTCGAGGTATAGGCGCAAGGTCGAGAATCTCGGTGGTCGCGTGTGCAAACCCCAGGCACACAAATTATCACTAACTTTAACGGTGATAGAAAACATCTTTAGTTCTTAGGAATTGTTTAGGTGTGTAGTCCGCCAACTCGCACTAGGCCAGCGTGGTGGACTTAAAGCCTTAACCCTCTCAGTTGTAGAGAACTCTCATCTCCAGCAGTGGGACGTATGTGGGCTAATGATGATGACGTGGTTTGGGAAGGATTATCATCCGCGTTGGAGATTCAAAATTTGTAATATCGATGGGAATATCTCGGTTATTGATACCGTGCTCGATTCCCGGGATAGGGAAATTTATAGGGTATTTCAGATCAAAAATTCGCAGTATCAGATATGCTTGGTAAGCGATAATAAGTTTCTATATGGAATCTTAGAAAAAAATACAAGGATAATGGCGTCAGAATATGTTTGTAGACATGAGTTTCTAAAACCGTATATTAAATTTGAAATATAGATAGGAAAATATTTTTTTCAATGGCATTTATTAATTTATCAATTGAGTGAATAACTTAAAAAGTTTTTCAATATTCAAAATCACTGAATGATGATCCTTCAACGATAACCGAATAATACATATATTATTTTTGAATTGCACTTACAATATCTATTACAACACCATTTTCATACCCAATTACTTCCCAGCTAATTTACGTCTCACTGTATTACGCGTGACAGCTCCATCTCGATACACCCCGAATATACCCCTACATAATAACTATGTACTATGTAACCGAGACTAGCTTGTAAAAGTGTCATCTTGTCGTATTTGATAGCCCCTTGAATTAGGGCAAGCGCGGGTTAATTCCGACGCTTGATGAGATCGTTAAGGCGTCACGATGAAGACGGTCCCGTGGCGGTAATAGAGGACTTTTTAAATTGTTTTTTTTATTTTTTTAACCTGAGATGGTAAAATGAGTTGTGATTGCGCTACCCAGTGTTTTTATTTAATTTACACGCCAAAGTTGCAACAAGTTACTTGATGGCAAGCACGTGCTAAGCATATGTAGGTAAAAAGTAATAAGTATGAAAGTTGGATGGTGTGCGTGAGGGAAAATATGAAAGAAAAAGAGGTGAATGAAGACATGACAGCTGATAGGGACGTTTGGAAGAATAAAACATACTGCGCCGACCCCAAATTTGGATACAGAGCAAGAGGATGATGATGATCAAACTCTGACTGAATTTAACCCGTGTCATCCACAAAAAAACGTGTCGAAAAATAAAACGTGAATTCAATTCCGAGCCGTAAAATCATCCCGGTACATGAGAGGGGTAGCGTACACTCGGCACACATCCCCGCAGCGCTGCCGGCCGTCCAAATTGTCGTGTCCGGAGGCATTCGGCCGCGATAATGGTCGTGCGGTGCCACATGGCACGTTTACAGGCGACGACACGATGTGGTACGACATTTTATATTGCAAACACAAGGAGTTTCGTATAAACAAGACGATAATTTCAAGTCCACACACGCCTCTATTTAGTATGTATATTTGGTACCTATTTTATAGACAACAAAGTAATAACACAATCGTTTGATTATATTTTAGTACAGAGTAAATTAAATGTCGACAGGCGATAAATAATTCCGAATGTCTCTCGACAACTTATAAAACTATGTGGATTTCTACGTAAAGGTATACACAGGCTGATCCTCGAACGAAATTCAATCACATATCTGATTAAATTAAAATTTTGACGTTGTGAACAAAACTAAAGCACACTTTTCAGTCTTACTAAGACGCACAGCCGATAAACAACATTAATGAATCGCCCTCACACTTCTTTCGAAGTGGAAAGCAAATCCACGGTCTATCCAGGCTACCAACAAGACAGAATACCCAATGAAATAACTAGAGGCATACTTCCGACGCTTTACGATTACAATACTTCATTACGATAATACGCCTGTCTCCCAGGCAGAGACAATTAATAAATACACCCAACAGTCACATACATAGTTCTGACCCCACACTAGGATACAATCCTGTATCGTGGGTACAAGAAACTACAAGAGACTTTTCGGTCTCACAAAGACCCGAACCAAATATTTGTGGGTCATTTGTTTCGTTGCGGGGATTGAACCAGCGGCCTCTCATTTACAAGCTGGTGTCTAGCCAACTGCGCCACAGGGCTGTCAAAAATAGAATTGCTACGATCTTATACATTCCGATATCGTACAATATAAACACAGGGCTGCGAGTCAACGACCCGAGGCGAGGCTTGTTAGGAAAAGCAGGGGACACTGGCCCAATGATACTTTGCGAACGGGAACGCTTAACGCTAAATTGGTCCTCAACAGCGGGTGTAAAGCGCCGCCCCCGCGGGCCCATGAGAGGCCTCGTAAGCTAGTTTCAAACGATCACGTGAAACACTCGAGTGCGGCTTCGAGGGTCTCATACTAGGCGCCTGCGTTTTGTCGCCTATCGCTTTATTATAAAACGCAGAGCTGGGTCTAGTGTAGCTTAAATTACGCATGAAAGACCGCTTAACCGAACTGCTACAGTGCGTAATCAGTTTTTTTGCTACGTTGTATTATAAGGCATGTAATCTTCACTTTGTATTAATAATAGATTATAAAAAAACTAAAATTGCTAAATCGTCATGAGTTCGATTATGCGAATAAACCAATTTTCCCAAACATTTTAAACAATATTATTTATTTTTTATTCATATCGATATTGTCTACACGTAAGATGCATATGAATAACAGAAAACAGAGATAAAGATGATTATTATCACTTTACTTGTACATTGAGAGTCTTAATGTTTTTATGTTAAAAGACTTCAAGCTTAGGACATTTTCAGCGTAAACCCTATAGACAGGAACCAAATTAACATTTAAAATATTAGTAAATCAGGCGTATAAAACGTACATATCGATTTCAATTAATTTAAATCTAATGATACATGACAAGTATATCCTGCAAGTGTGCCAAATTACAACATCCTATGCCAATTTGTCGACGCCTTGTATGGCTTGACGGACAGACGGACGTACAGACGGTCAGGAAATGCTACTCAAATAGCGTATTAATACTCCATATTTGGTTGTAATGAAAAGGAAATGAAGGTAGCATTTGCTTATGGTACGACAGAATGTATAATCTATATGTACATAAATAATTTACAAAGGCCTCGTGCCTCGTGGTCTTGCGGTACAGGTATGTGCCGTGCGATCTAGAGGTCCTGGGTTCGATTCCCGGGTCGGGCAAAGTCTTATTGGGTTTTTCTATTAGGAAATTCTCAGTAACAGCACGGAGTCTGGAAATGTGCCCGAAAAACGGCAATAGGCTCGCCTCCTATTACGTGGGACTGATACATACCTGGCGAAATGTGGGTGCAGAAATGCACCTCTGCCTACCCCTTCGGGCAATACAGGCGTGAGTTTATGTATGTGTATGTGTAATTTACAAAGGTTATCTTCGACTATTTGGTAATAATCGCGGGAAGCCGCTGGATACAGGCCGATTCCGACAGAACACTCTGGAGGTCTTTGGGGGAGGCCTATGTCCAGCAGTGGACGTCTTTAGGCTGATGGTGATGATGATGAAGATTATCTTCGTGCTTTGGTAAAATACCTTGACCAAAAATGCCACAGGTTCCAATCCCGCATCGAGATTATGTTTTGTATATTATTAAATCTTCCTGATTAAGGCCAAATTCTTCACAGTTATAAAGAACTTCTGTGCACATCAGTGGGACGTTTTTGGTCGATATAGATAAATATTGACTGTATCACATACCATTCCATCATTCAATCGCAACCCCAAGAAAACATATAACTACTAAACAATACTGTTGACTTAACACTCGACACAATTAACAATCCCAGATGCAGCCGACTTAGACAGATAGATTATATAAAAATCATAGAACTGTATGTTACGCAGAACACATTTCTATATTCCGTCGTGCCACTGAAAAGTTCCTCACATAAAAACCCAATAAGACTGCCTGAGCCGTGCCTTCTCGATCGCTCGCAAATCACAATGCTTCAAAAGAAATTTCTCAGTCCATTGACGCCTTACAAATCGAGCTCTCCACATGGCGGCGACAGATGTAAATGATGAATTTTGCAAAAACTCCAACAGCTGTCGTTTGAAGAAGCCGTAAATTGAGCAATTGGATTTTTTGCAATGCATTGAAAGTACATGGGTGCAAACGATTCGCCTGATGGTAAATGTCCACCTTTTACGAATGAAAGATGAACTTACCAGCCATATTTTTTTCAGAAATAAACAATTTTGTTTTATTCATCATCAGCCCATATACATCCCACTGCTGGACACGGGCCTCCTCTACAACTGAGAGGGTTTAGGCCTTAGTACACCACGTTGGCCTAGTGCGGGTTGGCGGACTACACACCTAAGAAATTCGTAAGAAAGTTTTTTTTTGCTTTATTATTGTTGAAGATTCCAAAATATTATGTATTTGTTTGAGTCTATGTAAGAGTGTATTCGGAGGAGAGTTGGGACACGAGCCTTCTTTTTAATCATCATAACTGATTATCAGTGGCGGTACTTCCATAGAAGCATATATTAGGTATATGTAATTGTTAATTAGTTGCTTTTAGTGTTGCCGTTGCATGTAAGTTCTATTTTATAAGTGGAAACTGATTTGATCTATGTATTTATTTTAAAATTTAGTCTTTTAAGAGAAATTGTATTGTATGTTTCCCAAAGATAATAAAATAAAATAAAAAATAAAGCCCAAAAGCCCAGTTTGCCTTTTAAAATTCCAAATAATAATTTTTAGCCTTGAAATCTTTATTTAACTAAAGCAATTTGCTTAATAAAGACCCCATAATAAGCAAATATAAACTAGACATTACACAATTAACGTTTAACGCTTTTGGGCTTCTATGAAAGTCCCGCAACTGCTGATTATATTGATTTATAGCACATATTTGACATTCTGTTTTCATTAGTTGTACATATAAAAGATACCAAATCACTCTCTTCATCATGGAATACCCTTCAAATACGATCCGAAACGTCTCTAACCTACGGAGGTTCCGAAATCAGTACGCCCGAACAACAATGGTTAAAACTGACAAGCACGGAGGCAGCAAGGTAAACAGAGGGCACGCGCCGGCAATCTCCGGCCGTTCCGTCAGTGCGCGCCCAGTAATCCGTTTTATAACACCACAATTTGTATGTTTCCACTTGTACTTGGTGATGTAGGGTTGGCAGATGCACTAATTGCCTTGATAGCGCGGTCTTCTGGTTATAGGATAGGCATTACGGAAAAGCCAACTTACGATTCCATCGAATGTGCTCTGATTAGTAATTTGCATACTGACACGGAGAAACGACTTCGCTACTGCTAATGGTAAGCGTATTATCGGCAAAACATTACATCGACTACTAAGATATGATTATTTCTTCCCACTCAGAATTATGATTATATGCCTAATTATACCGAGTCTATAAATTATAATTGGACTTTCAAATTAGAATTGTTAGTCATTTCTCTTATGAAACCAATTAAATTTATTTATACCTTGAGCGCCTTTCGGCCTACCGAACATTATTTAATTTTAATGCGAAACGAAGGTAAAGCCAGAATTTATGTTTCCATCCGGTTATCCGGTAGATGCCAAAGATAGGAACAGGTGGCGAGCCATAGTAAGAAGGACGACTATTGTTGGTGCAGGGGATCACGACCCTCAGCAATGAGGAAAACGATGCGAGGAGGAGGATCCGGTAGATGTTTATCATTCAATTTCAAAACGATGAACTCGATCGAGGACGTCCTAGGCGGACCTATAAACATTAAAAAGTTATTATAAAACAAATATAATGTAAAACAGCTAGCGTCAACCCTGGCCGGTTATATTTTTATCTCTGGTCGGCAGGTTGAATGCACGTGTGTTTATTCAACGCGTTGTTTCCTACGATACCAGACCGTTATGAAATTACACGATAATGAACGCTAGGGAGCCGCGAGCGCATAATGTATGACTGCAACTAATTTAAGTACGGGAAATAAGTGAGCGGCTTGTTTGATGGTGGAAACACAAGTAAACTTTTCCTCTTTTTCCCCCAAAGGTTATGTTAGGTTAGGTGTAATTTGTTTTCACGGACCTCGGTCTAGGCCACCGCTGGAGGCGCACTTGACGGTGGAGGGCGTGCGGATTCCCATCGGCTCCCAGATGAAGTACTTAGGTCTGATTCTGGACAGTCGGTGGAAATTCCGTGCGCACTTCGAGATGCTGTCGCCGAAGTTGGCCCGGGCAGCGGGCGCTCTCGGTCGCCTGCTGCCTAACATTGATGGTCCTGGCTTCCCTTGCCGAAGCCTTTATGCTGGAGTCGTGCGGTCCATGGCCCTGTACGGGTGTCCCGTGTGGGCCAATTCCCTCGGCGCTCGCTGCGTCCGCCTGCTGCGTCGTCCGCAGCGTATGGTGGCGCAGCGAATCGTTAGAGGGTACCGCACGATTTCGCACGAGGCGGCCTGCGTTTTGGCGGGTACTCTGCCCTGGGAGCTGGACGCCAAGTCCCTCTCGTCAGTGTTCTTCTGGCGGGAGGAGGCGTACCGGCGAACCGGACAGAGACCGGCCCCAAGAGAGGTCGAGGCCATGCTGGCCTCCCTCCGCAGCGCCGCCGTGGAGGAGTGGCGTTCCAGGCTGGAGAGTCCAAGTGCTGGCGTGGCGACCGTCGCGGCAGTGCGTCCTGTCCTCCAGCAGTGGATGGACAGGCGCCACGGTGCGCCGACCTTCCGGCTGACGCAGGTGCTCACCGGGCACGGCAGCTTCGGTGCGTACCTGTGTCGCATCGTCGGAGTGGAGGAGACCGCCGTGTGCCACCATTGTGGCAACTGCCGTGAGGACACGGCCCAGCACACGCTTGAGGAGTGCCCAGCCTGGGACGAGGAGCGCAGCGCTCTCGTAGCGGTCGTGGGGAGAGACCTCTCGCTGCCGACTGTGGTCGCCGCCATGGTCGGCAGCCGGAGGTCGTGGAAAGCTATGCTCTCCTTCTGCGAACGTGTCATTTCGCAGAAGGAGAGCGCGGAGCGGGATCGGGAGCAGACCGATCCCGCTCGTCGCAACAGGCGACGTAGGAGGCGCCGGGTCAACACGTAGCCCGGCGCCCAGAGGCCACACGGGGCCGCCGTCCCTACCTTGGCGGCCTCCGAGGAGGAATTAACATCCTTTTGCCGTGCCTTTTGGCACCGCGCAGAGGCGGTCCCGGGTCAATCCATAGCTCTGGCTTCAGGGTATTCCGGGGCCGTCTCGCTGAATGCGCTGATGGTGGCCGTCGCGGGGTTTTTAGTCGGTATTACGGCGCAATTATTTTGGTAGGGACCCGGCCCAGCGGCCGCCCGCAACAACCACGGGCGGTAACATCTATGCTGGGTCGGAAGGCGCCGGTGAGTCCGACACACCCTCGCCCCTCCGGGGGTGGGATGGTCCGTAAATGGATTTTCCCCGCGAAAAAAAAAAAAAAAAAAAAAAGGTTAGGTGTAATTTAACGTGTGCGTTGTTATCTTTAAAGTTCTACGTGCTAAAGGGCAACATATTTCCAGACTCCGCGAGCTTACTAAGAATTTCCTAAATGGATAAACTTTTTTTTTATACAAAAAGGAGGCAAACGAGCAAGTGAGCCACCTGATGTTAAGTGGTCAACACCGCCCGTGAACACCCATAGTATCAGAGGAATCATCGGTGTGTTGCCGGCCTTTGAGGAAAATATAGGCTCTCTTCTTGAAGGCCCCTAAGTCGTATATGTTTGGAAATACCAAACAGACACAGTTCATTTCTAATGAGACTTTTCTCGCTGTCTCAGTGGCGCGTCTCAAGTTATCAGTCAAGTCATCAATCAGTCGACGAACATAAGTTTTTGTTACCGAGCTGTACCACAGTTTGGCAGTCATGCTCCGTCTTTTCCATGCCTGGTGTACGACAAACCTTGCTTTCTTGAACCTTCCTCAACAAACACATTCGGTAATAATGCTTTGAAAGAAGAGCATACTTGTATTACATACTCAAGGCTATTCTTTATCAATAATCATAAACGTAATTCACACAAAATTGAAATGAAGAAGATTAAAATTAAAATGTCACAAACACACGAGTTCGTAACGAATAAATTGTACATAGCTTCAACTTTAAATCAATAAAGAGAATTATTACTGTGCTTATTCAATATACTTTCCTTGCCATCATTATCATCATCAGCCCAAATACGTCCCACTAATGGGCACGGGTCTCCTCTACAACTGAGAGGGTTTAGGCCTTAGTCCACCACGCTGGCCTAGTGCGGGTTGGCGGACTTGGAAGAAATTCCTAAGAACCTTTCGGTGTGCAGGTTTTATCACGATGTTTTCCTTCACCGTTGAAGCAAGTGATAATTCATTGTGAATACATTCATAACTTCGAAAAGTCAGCGGTGTGTGCCTGTGATTTGAACCTGCGACCGCCGAAATTCTCGACCACGCTTCTAAACCTTGAGGCCATCACTGCTATCATCTATGCTTTTCTTGTACAATATTGAAATTAAGAATCAATAAACATACAAAAAGCCGAACTAATAATAGATATCTACACTGTGCTTTTATGTAATTTTAATCAAACGCATTAATGGACTAATGTTACGCCATGAACGATGCTTAGAGACAGTAAATTATAGCTGATATAATCCTGATTGCCTAATATAATCGAATAAAAATTACTGACAGACACGAAACTTTTAATCCCCTACTTGTACTTCTCTTACTAATCCCCCTCACGCCATTAAAAATACACCCAACAGTCACATACATAGTTCTTACCCCACACTAGGATACAAGTCCTGTGTCGTGAGTATCAGAAACTAAGGGAGATCTTTCGGTCTCAGAAACAATTATTTGTGGATCACACAAAGGATTGTCTCGGTGCGGGGATCGAACCCGCGGCCTCTCGTTTCACAAGCTTGTCTAGCCAACTGCTAAAATAAAATGTTATTGTCAACTAACATGGAGTCCGTTGTTGGAAGTACGTTGAATATCTGACTGCCTCGAAGTTTCGCAGCACTAGTGCACCGTGTAAACGAAAGTGGTTCCATTCCATGGACAAGCAAAGCGTCTGTAGGTGTTTCATGTAGAAATTTTCAATTGCTAGAAATATTCTCGAAATACAGCAGCCCCGTGGCGCAGTTGGCTAGATAACAGCTTGCGAAACGAGAGGCCGCGGGTTCGATACCCGCACCGAGACAAATGTGTGTGTGATCCACAAATATTTTCGGGTCTGGGTGTTTGTGGGGCCGAAAAATCTCTCGTAGTTTCTGATTCTCACGACACAAGACTCGTATCTTAATGTAGGGTTAGAACTATGTATGTGACTTTTGGGTGTATTTATTTTGACCCTATTACCTTTGACTCACCCTTTGAGGAGTCATTCGTGATTATAGTCATTTATGTATGTATATCCTATTCAATTAGCTCTCGTCAAGGAGGATCGTCTCGAAACCCAATATGTTCCCACTAAGTGTAATAACAAGACTGCCTCGTGGTCTCGCGGCACAAGTATGTGTCGTGCGACCTACAGTTCCTGGGTTCGATTCCCGGGTCGGGCATAGTGTTATTGGGTTTTTCCATTAGCTCGCCCCTTATTACATAGGTCTGATACATACCTGGCGAAATGTGGGTGCAGAAATGCACCTATGTCGACCCCTTTCGGGGAATACAGGCGTGAGGCTATGTATGTATGTATGTCTAATAACAATTAAAGGTACAGATACTAAACCGCTCCACAGCGCGCGACGTCACTCGAGCCCCTGAGTGACGTGTGAGACCCTCAATATGCACAATAGACGCATTATGCACGGGCCGATGACACCGCTCTCGTGGATCGAAGTACTACAGACGATCCAACGCCCTTGAGACGGCTGTTAGCGTGTCAACAAACTAGACACCAGACAGATCGGTGGGATTTGGATTGTTCGATTTGAATTTTAAAATGGGATGAGTAGAATCTTTATAGTTTGGAAAGACTGGAGTAATCCCTCTGTGTGCGGATAGAAGGTTGAGAAATTATGTCAAAATAATGCTTACATATGGACTACCTATAATCATCATCATCAACAGCCTTTTTCACGTCCACTGTTGGACATAGGCCTCTCCTATGGCACGCCACTGGGCTCGATCTTGGATGAGGACTACCTATGCTTTATCCCAAATGTATAGGTGGCGTCAGCGTGGTGGACTAAGGCCTAAACCCTCTCAGTTGTAGAGGAGGCCTGTGCCCAGCAGTGGGACGTATATGGGCTGATGATGATGTATAGGTGGCAGTTGGCGTGTTTCTACTCTAACGCCTATTTAGCAGTTTTAAGTTTCATATAGAGGCCTAACTTTTATTGCTTGCTTGACTTTCGTAACCGACATTCTTGTTGCTGAGGGAGTTTCTATCAATTCTCGACTGCAATAACACGTTCGGAAGAGGCAATAGTTTGAAATTGACTTTTCAAAAGCACTTGTAAAACCATTTGAATAAAGATTTTGACTTTGACTTGAGCACACGGCAAAAAACTCGTATCTATGTACTTATTATGTAACATATGTGACGGTTCGGTGTATGTTAGTATATCAATCAGGGAATCGAGTACGAAACTTCTCGATCACACACCGCAAACTGCCTTAAAACCAACAAGACAGTCAACAAACATAGAAAATTACGCAAAATACATCAAATATATCCCGAGCTGTTAATCAAATATCCACAACACCACTATAACCACGTACGTGTTTGTCCAGACAATCTGTGGGCCAGACGTGAGGGGTTTAGGGAGGCCGTTCGGTAAAAGTTATTGCTGGTCAATTTGGGTCGGGAGTAAACAAAGGAACAGATTATTACGGCAAACAAATTCGGTGCTGCTCGCCGTATTTGAAAAATTGATGTCTCGTTTCAATTCTTACATTGCTGTTAAAGAATTCGATCCGGGATATTTTCTCTCATCCATGGATTTCGGAATTTTGTAAAGTACTTTTATTTTTTTTTAAACTCATAGATAATTTTTAAGCGAAAAATTGCTCTCTATAACGTTATTTACTGACGCGGGTAAAAAGTCCGCTTAATCAAAATGAGACTGAGCCGGTCATGTTTGAAGAATCAATGTTAATTAATTTGTAAAAAAAAATATACTCGAATATCTCGGAATTTGTTAAATGAAATCTTGAAATTTTTTGAGTCGCTCCCGACATTTGATTCGATCGATCGATTCGACCGGAATGCCGAATTTATTTATTTTATTTATTTATTTAAAAAGACAATAACAATTTGTACATTGGTATTCAGTGTAACATAAACCACATTAGGTTTTTCTGTACACCTGTTGATTCGTCGCCGGATTTCATCATTAAATACTCGTCTAGTTTAGATTACCCATGCTCATTAATATTTTGTTTGTCAATATGACTGTTGACTGTCTTATTGGATACGCGAACTCAAAAATCACTACGAATGAGAGACCCCGGATTCGTTTGCCGAATATAGAAAGATTCATAAAAAAAATTTACCTTAGGTTGTCAATTAACCGCACGGAGTTAAGTTAAATTCACAATTAACAGTAATAGACTCACATCCCAATAACGTCAGACATAGTAGATGGCAGAAGGAGAAACATACGTGTGTCAGTACGGTGGGTTTTACACGATATCGATTTTATATTTTGTGTATGACTTGCACCACACAAAAAAAAGCTCTAACACATCTTTACTTCGCTTGTTATTAATCAATTGTTATCGAATAAATGAATTGACCATCTACTATCATCATCATCACATTAGAAAATTCTAAAAACTTTTAGGTGTGCAAGTTACATCATTATGTTTTCCTTTACCGTTTTATAGTACATGATTAATGATATTTTATTTATTTTATTTTATTTAATATGCTTTATTGTGCACTACATACATAAATAAAAATTAAATTAAAGCTACCTTATAAATGATAATTCATTATGTATACACATTACACACATAACTTTGAAAAGTCAGAGATGTGTGCCTGGGGTTTGAACCCGCGACCGCCGAGATTCTCGACCACACGTCTAAATCTCGAGACTATTACTATTACCCATACCTATGCCATAAAAATATCACCTCAAAAGACCAATTTAAATAAAAGGTCTAACTTTAGCCCATCTTCTTACAAACGCCTAAATTCAACGATACATTAATTCTATTTCTAAAATCCAATTAGTAAGCATAGTCGGCATCATGGGAACGGAATCAAAGTTAATCTAAATATAGAAACGATGGGGGACTTGGAAATACGTCGGGGTGCATTTTGGACCATCTTTATGATAAGCGTTAATGATTTTATGGTTAGCGTTATTGGTTTAGTGAAGGATGATAGGGTAGAAGACACAATCACGCCTGTATCTTCAAAAGGTTCGTCGTCATCGTCGTCGTCATCAGCCCATTTATGTACGTCCCACTGCTGGGCACGGGCCTCCTCTACCATTGAGAGGATTTAGGCATTAGTCCACCACGCTGGCCTAGTGCGGGTTGGTGAAAAAGGTTAGGCAGGGATATGTTTCTTATATACTTTTTGTTTTGTGAAGTCGTGATGGCCTCGAGGTTTAGGCACGCAGACGAGAATCTCGACGGTCGCGGGTTCAAACCCCAGGCACACACCTATGACTTTTCGAAGTTATGTGTGTATTCACAATAAATAATCACGTAGGTACTTTAACAGTGAAGGAAAACATCGTGATGAAACCTGCACACCTAAAACTTCTTAGGAATTTCTTAGGTGTGTAGTCCACCAACTCGCACTAGGCCAGCGTGGTGGACTAAGGCCTAAACCCTCTCAATGGTAGAGGAGGCCCGTGCCCAGCAGTGGGACGTATATGGGCTGATAATGATGATGATGATACTTTTTGTACTAGGGAGCGAGCTTAATGCTGTCGGGCACACTTCCAAACTAAATGCTGCTGATTAGAATTTCTTAAGGAACATGCACAAACATGACCGGAGAATGGGACCCGGGACTTCTCGGTTGATCGCTCACTGATATGATAGGATCGCTGACAGCTCAATCGCCTAAACTGATGTAAAAGAATCGTAGAAAAATCACGCCATTCGAATTTTGAATCTGATCGCACAAATATCTTCATCCAGCATCTTCCCAACCCTGTATAAAATAAAGGTCTAGCCCAACACTACACCCCACATAGCCTGATACAGATAGACTGAAGATATCTTAAAGGGCAATCAATCATCTGGCGCCACCACGTCAGCCCTTTAACTAGGTTAGAAGTAGGAAATGCGACGCAATCAGTTAGTTTTATCTCTTTTACCAAACCTGCATTCTAGGCCGCGTTGCATGCTACTACCTGATAAGACGCGGAATGGTGTCGAAGCAAATTGTAGCTTATATATTTTTTTATATAAGTAAATAAGTATAAGTGGTCGAGCCTCGAGGATTAGGGCAAGATAGGCTTATTTAAACAATAATATTAATATCATACAATATTTAAGCATGAACTTTTATTATATAACTTTAAGCTATCATCATGAGTTCATATAGTATGTCCCAATGCTGGTCAAGGGCCTCCTCTACAAATGAGAGGATTAAGGCCTTAGTCCGCCACGCTGGTCTAGTGCAGGTTGGCGAACAACACACCTAAGCAGTGATGGCCTCCAGGTTAAGGTGCGCGGTCGAGAATTTCGTCGGCCGCAGGTTCAAACCCCAGGCACACACCTCTGACTTTTCGAAGTTATGTGTGTATTCACAATGAATTATCACTTGCTTTAACGGTGAAGGAAAACATCGTGATAAAACCTGCACACCCAAAAAGTTCTTAGGAATTTCTTAGGTGTGTAGTCCGCCAACCCGCATTAGGCCAGCGTGGTAGACTATGACCTAAACCCTCTCAGTTGTAGAGGAGGCCCGTGCCCAGCAGTGGGACGTATATGGGCTGATAATGATGATGACACCTAAGATATTCCTAAGGATTTTTAAAGTGCGCAGATTTCCTCACGATGTTTTCTTAAACAGAACTACACCATCCTCAATTTAATTAACAACAAGCAATTGCCTTTAACAAAATGTAACAACACACAACGCATGTGTTAAAAGGAAACATTGAAACAGAGCGACGAGAGAAATGAAAAAAAAAAAATAGAAAAAAAAAAACAACAGACGCAGGAACGTATTCCCGTCCGGGAAATGAGTTTCTGGAGCGTGCATATTACTTGTATAGTACTAAAAGGGGGATACGCTTTAACAGAATGCTAAAGGATTTGCTTTGTCTATTGGTTGATACTTATTTGATGAGAAAATATTTTGTGAATTTTTTTATAAGATTAGTTCATCATCATCATCAGCCCATATACGTCCCACTGCTGGGCACGGGCCTCCTCTACCATTTAGAGGGTTTAGGCCTTAGTCCACCACGCTGGCCTAGTGCGGGTTGGCAGACTACACACCTAATAAATTTCCAAGAACTTTTAGGTGTGCAGGTTCCATCACGATGTTTTCCTTCACCGTTAAAGTACGTGATAATTCATTGTGAATACACACATAACTTCGAAAAGTCAGAGGTGTGGGTTTGAACCCGCGACCGTCAAGATTCACGACCGCGTGCCCAAACCTCGAGGCCATCACGACGATAAGATTAGTTAACAGTTACATAAACAGTTCTGAACCCACACTAAGATACGAGTCTTCGGTCGTGGGTATCAAAAACTACGAGAGACTTTTCGGGTCTCATAAACACCCAGACCCGAAACAAATATTTGTGGATCACATAAAAGTTTTCCTCGGTGCGGGGATCGAAACAGCGTCCTTTCCTTTCACAAGCTGATGTCTAGCCAACTACGCCCCGGGGCTGTGTGCTTTAAGATGAATTACTTTGTCATAGATTCTTTTTATTCCTAAACGAGTGCCGAAAATCAAACTATGTGTGTTTTTAATTCGGAAATGATCAGTAGCAGTACGATTTAAATGCATTCTGCGTGACAAAATTTGTTTGTGGAAACACACCTCCTGTCTCCCCTTTCAAGAGACAGGCATGTACCTAACACATTCCGCCGATGGTAGCCTCAGTAAATAGGCTTACGTTCTATTATTAACAAATCTCGCCCCTTCCCCCCCCCCCCCCCCCCCCCACACGTCCTCCTCAATGTAATCTCCACGTAATTACACGTTGATAATACAATTTGACGACACGAGAGCGCCGAGAGCGAGCCGTTGTGCTAATGGGAGTCGAATCATACGCGTAATCATATACTTCATTTTGTTCAGACGATTTTATTACAGAAATTAATACTTAAATGAATTCTGCGTAGTGGTCTCGCGGCACTAGTACGTGCCGTGCGATCTAGAGTTTCCGGGTTCGATTCCCGAGTCGGGTAAAGTGCTATTGGGTTCTTCCATTAGGAAATTATTAGGTCTTTTTAAGGTGCCCGAAAAACGGCAATACGCTAGTCCCCCATTACGTGGGACTGATACATACCTGACGGAATGTGGATGCAGAAATGCACCTCTGCCTAGCCTTTCGAGGAATACAGATGTGAAGTTATGTATGTATGTATGTCAGTGGCGGTCCTTCCGTAGAAGTCCAAAAGCCCAGTTAGCCTTACAAAATTCGGAATAATAATCTTTGAATTTTAAATCTTTATTTAACAAAAGCAATTTGACATATAAAATGAGAATATCCTGACCCCACAATAAACAATTATAAACTAGACATTGAAAAATTAACGCGTAGGGCTTTTGGGCTTCTATGGAAGTACCGCCACTGATGTACCTATGTAGTATCTGAGTAGACTTCCTTACTTCATGTCTGGGTAAGCTTTAGTCTAGTCGAGGTTTGGGCACGCGGTCGAGTATCTCGACGGTCGCGGGTTCAAACCCCAGGCACACACCTCTGACTTTTCGAAGTTATGTGTGTATTCACAATGAATTAACACGTACTTCAACGGTGAATGAAAACATCGTGATGAAACCTGCACACCTAAAAAAGTTTTTAGGAATTTCTTAGGTGTGTATTCCGCCAACCCGCACTAGGCCAGCGTGGTGGACTAAGGCCCAAACCCTCTCAATGGTAGAGGAGGCCCGTACCCAGCAGTGGGACGTATATGGGCTGATGATGATGATGATGAAGCTTTAGTCTACTATAACGGCGAACTTTGGGTTAGCGGAATAAACACACATTGAATTTACTATGAGAAATTAATTTCGCCGCATCGATACGCGACCTCGTAAATCTCATCTATTAACCTGATTGCCAACGTCAACACACGCGAGTTATTTTTACAAACACACGCTCCATGACTCGGCGTATTCACTCGATGAGATAACATTATTGATTCTATGAATGAGATTGTTTAATTTATTTTTAAGCACCAATCTACATACATACATAACCTCACGCCTGTATTCCCCGAAGGGGTAGGCAGAGGTGCACTTCTATACCTACATTCCGTCAGGTACTATTGGTCCCACGTAATTGGGGGCGAGCCTATTGCCGTTTTTCGGGCAATTTCCCAGACTCCGTGCTGCTACTGAGAATTTCGTAATGGAAAAACCCAATGACTGATCAATAAATACACCCAACAGCCACATACATAGTTCTGATTGACATTAAGATACGAGTCTTGTGTCGTGGGTAACAGAAACTACGGGAGACTTTTCGGTCTCACAAACACCCAGAGCCGAAACAAATACTTGTGGATCACACAAACATTTGTCTCGGTGCGGGGATCGAACCCGCGGCCTCTCGTTTCGCAAGCTGGTATCTATTCAACTGCGCCACGGGCTGTCATTGACTGACTGATGAGCATCTGGAACTGCTAGATCGCACGGCACATACTTGAGCCGCGAGACAATGAGGCGATGAGTCAAGACAATAGAGCAGAGGTTCACAAACTCTATTGTTTCAAAATTTTGATGGATCCGGTAGACCCCATCGAGTCTCCCATGGACCCCTGGGGTCCATCTGGACCACTTTGGGAATTACTGCTATAGAGCAAGGAATATAATTAATAGCTGCGGTATGCAGTCCGTATTTATTGGACGAGCACATTTGTATCAGCTGGTGAAAATACACACACATTCACGTTAGTTATTGGGTTCATCCATTAGGAAATTCTCAGTAGAATCTTGGAGTCAGTAAATGAGCCCGAAAAACAGCAATAGACTCGTCCCTCTATCACGTGGGACAATAATACAACTGGCGAAATGTGGGTGCAGAAATGCACCTCTGCCTACCCCTTTGAGGAGGCGTGAGTAGTCTTAGCTTTATTACTTGCTGAAACAGCTGTGAACATCGTAACTTTGAAATTACATAAAACGCGAAGTTCGATCACAAAAGCGCAACACGCCAGGATCTGTTTCAAAACTAATTAAAATCATTCATATTGTTCTCCGCAGAACAAGACCGTCTGCGGAGGACGCTAACGAAATTCCTCCTTTGAAATAGCAAAGGAAATTACACCCTATCTAAAACTGTTTAAAGTCTCAATTCAAAAACATTATCAACATTGTAACATCAAACTAAACTTTATTGCCAAAGTTTTAAAATCGAAAATCGAACAAGACATTAATAGATTTCGGAAAAGCAACTTTATTTTCGAAGCAGCAAAGTCGAAAATCGTATGTCTTTAAAATACTGGCCGCAGGCGCTCAATACTAGTGCTGCGAACGTGACCGGAATTAATATCGATATAGGTAATTTTGAATTCACAATCGACGTGCTGTGACACGCATTTCGTGGATTGAATCCGAGATTGAAGTTTAATCATATAACTGTGCCGAGTATTTACGTAAAACTTAAATGTACGACAAAAGCGAAGTTATTCCAGTTGGATTGTCGGTCTAATTTCGACCTGATTTCGTCACATTGCTCATCAGAATGACAATTTTGTTCACTCGGTTTAGATAACTTTCATCCGCTTACGTATGTATTTATGGAGTTGGTATACGTTTTGTGTTCCGCTGGATTTCTTTGCGAGAGTTATTTCAATTTAATTAGTTTATACTAATTTATCGACCAGCATCTTGTTTCATCTAGTACCATAACTACGAAAATATTTTCGAATTAAGAAATAACAACACCTACACAGGAAACAAAAAATTGTGGGCCATTTTTTTCCTCAGATTCAAATACTAACAATGTTGATTTTGTTGAATTTTGGTTGTGGGTTAGTTTTCTTAATTGATAGATAACATTTATATAAGGATGAACGAAACCGCGGGAACCAAGACACTTATATATAGGATTTATCGTTTCCTATCTCCTCGAGGCGATATAAGACCCTGTATCTCTGGAGATAGTTGTTAGTTTATTTTATCTATTTATTTATTTAATTTACTTTCTTGTACACCCTACAAGTAAATGCAACATAAATGAGACAAACAACTATGAGAAAAAGAAATAGCTACAACAGGCTGTCTTATCGCTAGATGCGATATTTTCCATAGAACCTACGGGGTTGGAATGAAAAGTTGTAGTTGTCTTCAAAAAATATAAAATAATACACATATATTTATTTAAAAAGAAACCTTAATAACATAATTATTATTCACCATCATAATAATCAGCCTATGTACATCCCACTGCTGGGCACGGGCCTCTTCTACAACTGAGAGGGTTTAGGCCTTAGTCCATAACGCGTTACGAAATTCCTAAGAACTTTTAGGTGTGCAGGTTTCATCACGATGTTTTCCTTCGCTGTTAAAGTAAGTGATAATCTTTGTAAATACACACATAACTTCGAAAAGTTAGAGGTGTGTGCCTGGGGTTATTTCCCGCGACCGTCGAGATTCTCGATCGCGCGCCTAAACCTCGGGGCCATCACTACTATTTATTTCATTAATAAATCTATAAATATAATTCTTGACTATCGACAGCAGCCCATCCTTACCGTGCCTACAGTATGTACGTAGGTCGCACATTGAGAAATTCGATCCATGCCTTAAAAGATCAGCGTAAGCCCTTTATTAAGACATCGTTGGCCTCTTCGGTTCAAATGTTACACTAACTCTTTGCACGAGGCCTTTCAATAGCTCCTAACGTTCATATCAGACTGTATAGCTTCTTGGAGATTAGCGTACTGAAGTTGATAGTGAGTTGGGGAAAGGGGCGTAATATAAGTTACACTTTATACTGCATTGTCGCCGTACCCGTAACCTGTTAGAAGGCATTCTGATATATGCCTGAAAAAAGGTGTTTAAAAATGTTCAGTAGTGATGGCGAGGCCAGAGGTTTCTCGCTCGAGAATCTCGGCGGTCGCTGGTTCAAACTCCATATGGGCTGATATTAATGTGTAAAAAACATGTTTGTATTTCTTCAGTCAGGTTTTGCCAATTATGTTCAACGTAACAGAGCGAGCTATTTTTGCCTTTACCGCGCACATTAAGTCCGACCTGGAACTTAACTCGGAATTTTTTTTTTTTCGATCTAATACCGCACGTTTAATCTATGGATCCAACCAGTGGAGGTACTTCCATAGAAGCCCAAAAGTCCAGCTAGCATTTAGCAATTCAAATAATAATCTTTAAATCTTTATTTAACAATAAACAATTATAAACTAGGCATTAAACACGTAAAGCTTTTGGGCTTCTGAACTGCTACTGGATCCAACAAACAAACAAAAATTGTGACTTTTTCAGCGTTTTCAACTTTTTCTTTGCCCTGGTGACTGTTAAATCCAAAGACCAGCCTAGCAACACGAGACAAACTCATTAATACCATCCAAAGTGGTGCAGACTGAGCCGACGAGACGTGGGCGTCGCCAAGGTCACACTCACGATTGACGTGAAAGAAAGTGGGTCGAATGGTACTGTTGGCCAACGATCGTGATTAGCTGGAGATTTATTTTTAGAGGTCCGTAAATAAGGTGGATAATTGGTCCATTTCCTCCCAAAATTCTCATTTATAGTCCCAACACCACACTAAGATACGAGTGTCGTGGACATCAGAAACTACAAGAGACTTTTCGATATCACAAACACCCAGACCAGAAACGAATATTTATGTATTACACGAACAATAGGTGCTTAGACGCAACGAGAAATGTATATGAATTAGCAATCTTTAGAGACCAATAAAATTCTAACGGAAACTAGCATCCAATTAGCCAGCAAACAAATTATTCAAAAAGTTAAAGAAGGCTTTACTCATATTTGATTATCTGACACTATATCTAGACAAAAACACATACAAGCTACCCAGTAGAAGTACCGCTAGGTACTTCCATAGAAGCCCAGCTAGGCAGCTTGTCTTACAAAATTCCGAAAAATAATTTAAAAGCTTTAAATATTTGTTTAATAAAAGCAATTTTACACACTAAATTAGAATATCCCGACCCCACAATATACAATTATAAACTAGACGTTACACAATAAACGTGTAACGCTTTTGGGCTTCTATGGAAGTACCGCCTCTGAAGCTATCATTGTATCGCCGCAGGGGTAACCAGATGTGCATATCTGCACCCACTTTTCGCCAATTACGTTTAAAGTCTCACATAATAAGGATCCAGCCTATTGCCGTGTTCAAGTACATTCCAGTGTCCGACAGGACAAAGAAACAACAATGCGCTTTAAAGATTTGATAAAGGCGATGTACGGAACCCGTTAGAAAGGTATTCTACTCACCTCAGCCCTTTTAATTGACACACCACGTGGGCAGCTGTTTTGTAAAAACATTCGCAACCGATTGTGATCATTAGATGAGATAATATTCAACTCCAAAGTGATAACGCCGTAAGAGATAACAATTGGCTTTTTAATTGTTAGATTTAAACACATACAATACGATGTAAATTCATTTGGCATAGATGGATAAGTTTTGACAAAGTATAAGTTTTGTTAGAATTGTAGATAAGTATCGATTCATATCGCTTATAAGATATTAATGTGGGTTTTAATTGTAAAGTACTTGAGGTCGACTTCTAATTTAGAAATAAAGTTTTCATTTTGTGGGGTCATTAAGCAGTAGATTAAAGCGAACTTTGAAACGATAATTGGTGGAATAATCTCCTATCAAGACAGTTTTAGTTGCTTTTCGAGCATTTTTATTTCCGTCACAACGACAACAATTCAGAATAATCAAACATTGTAGTTATTATTCCAAATATCCCAACAAACCATTGAGATTTCTAGAAACAAGATGATGATTGCCTATAATTTTCGTAACTGTTACACTTCACAATCAAATACTTGATAGAAACCATTCGGAATGGGCGCGAGGCACTAGACCCCAATCGCAGCACTGGCATTATTCCAATAACGTAATAAAACTATAATTATAAAGGGATTCCGTCAAATGCTCTGGCTGTTGCGAGATCAAGTCGCGGCTGGAGTTTATTGCGACAAATGATTAGTGATTTTCGGATCACGCTGTGGAATTGTGAACCAGAATGTTGGCAACTTTGTATCGCTGTGCTGTGCTGTGCTATCGTTTCTGGAATACTTTGCTAGCCCACGTGAGCGTTCCAATCACAAAACAGTTGAATAAGAGTGAAAAGAAATGTGAGCATGCCGAGCATGGGGAACCTGCGATTAGACCATCATATGTTTGACACGGCCGCTTCTTAGTATTTCGGATTGCGTGTAATATCAGTAAGTTTTATAAATCTGAGACAACCAATAGCAGCCCTTCATTTTTGTTTGAAATTTTTATCATTGGTCGTGTACAAGCGGCGACACTCGTCCCCATACAAAATACTGTCTATTTCCCTTCTAATCTTATTTAGCTGATCTGTATTTCCAATCTTGAAGCTTTGAGACACAAAACGTCTGTTAAGGTGGTGGATGATCAAATCGAGTGATGAACTAAGGACAACTCTCGCTTCTAGCAAAAATAAAATCACTCGTATCCTCCAAGAGGTTTTTCTACAAGTTTTTTTCGTTTTTTTTTTAAGTCCTACGTAATAAGGGGCATCCCTATAGCAGAGAGACTAGGAACTAGTAATGGAAATGCAAGAAATACGGCAGAATGTAGTAGATTGTATAGTCTACGGCTAGCTATCCCGATGAAAAGTCTTGTAATCATTGATACAACTAAAAGCGGCAATTGTAGTACATTCCAACTCAACAGGCTCTTTGCATCATTACAGCCCTTTGCCCTATTCACGAAAAGACAAAAAACAACGACAATGTCAATAGTACACATGAATATGCATATGCGTGTACTGCCGCGGTGGTTTTCGGTACTTTTACAACTTACGATATGACACGCCACGGCATACGATTAATCGTATACCCGATTATATGGCAAAATAACTGAACTGCAATCAACAGCAAGCGTGATTAAGTACAGCGTGAGCGTACAATTATTAACCCCCCGACCCCCATGTCAGCAACATATTTTTTAATCTGTTCTAATTCCTTTTTTTACTAAAGATATCGGGATAAAAATTTGTAGAAAATCCGAAAAAGGAAAAATGCTTACGTATTGACCATCTATAACCCCCCCCCCCCCCCCCCCCCGTTTCCCGATTTCATAAAAAAAAGAAGATCGAAATATATATAAATATTTCGGCGCAGCATCCATCGTACCTTATAAAAGACCCCTTCATTGGTATTCTATGCACGTCACATTTGTTCGGGAAACGTATCAGTAACAAAACAATGTTACAAACTAGGGCGGATTTAAGGAAACCTCCCGTAGGACCACGCCCCTGATTCGATTTTTTATACTACTGCTGAATTATTAATCATTTTGTATGTGCCATTAATATCTCATGGTAACGGCATAAAAATGGAAAGATTTGAACATAGGTATCCATTTTATTTTAGTATCGGAGGAATAAAGCGCATTGTTAACTTTTACCTAGCAAATTGACATTTCACTTAACGTAATCTCTACGAGTCTACAGACTATATTCACTGTAGGTACAAAATTAATTCAAAGTTCCTACGTCGAGGTAGGTTAGGTATACAGCAAGACTCTTAACACTTTTAATTTCAAAACCTCCCATACACCACAAAAGGAATTGGTTCAAGTTATTATCAATGAAAACCAGCATTTTTCCGATGAATTACCAATAATAATAATTCTCCATATCGACACTGAGGCCACAGATCAATTAAATCGTTCGTATTACCGTCATAGTATAAAATAACCCCCAACAAGGCACCCAATTCCGTCCACTAAAAGCACACAACACACACACAGTCATGCCGTCACACCGTCGCGCGCCGTCTGCGCTGCGAGGCGTCGCGTTACGTAATTATTGGAACAGATGCGGTGTAACAAAGGACGAGGCAGACTGTTCCGTACGTTGCTTTCACGATTCGTTCCATCGTCTGTGTGGTACAATGTGTCTTTTCATTCTACCATACGGCGATGCTTTCAGTTCCTGGATAATGTAATTGGGGTATTTACATACGTCCTTATGGGGACCACCGAGTGGAACTGCATTAAATTGTTTTTTTTTTCTGGAATCTTTGTGTAGATTTAGTTCAAGATTACACATAAATTCACGCCTGTATTCCAGATGGAATAGGCAGAAGTCAATTAAATTATTTAATCTCGTTTCACCTATCGTAGGTACTTTTTAAGTCTAAGCTGTTGAGAATTACCTAACGGAAATCCTTTGACCGACCTGCCAATTTATCCCGGGAATTCTTGACTTACGCGTCTATGAACCCTGTAGGACTAACGAGACATACGCCTTATCCAGTTTTGACTATTTGACAGTGGTTCATTTTTGCATAATAATTATTTATTTTTTAAAATAAGTCGTGATGGCCTCGAGGTTTAGGCACGCGGTCGAGAATCTTGACGGTCGCGGGTTCAAACCCAGGCACACACCTCTGACTTCGACTAGAATATGTTATTCATTCAGGCCGACCAGTATTACAGTTTAACATAATAGAACTTGGAAACCAATACCAATAATTAAAATAATCAGTATCACATTAAAAACTTCAGAAAATTCAGTATAATTGCTTCATAACACAAATTATATTGTAATTTTTTTAATGAAGTAACTATGTAAAAGTAAAGAGAATTACAATATCACAACATGAACAAAATTACAATATCAAAATCTCATTCCAAGTATAGACCTGCTAGTCACAAACGGAACACAGTGTTCATCAAACTGCATACGTACACCAACAACAGTTTGTAATTAAAACGTCTGTACACAAATGATTGGTATTGTGTATTGCGCAGTTCTACTGTGTACATAAATGCACATACATATACTTGTATACCACGGCGGCGTGTCAGATAAATTATTCTCATTGTCACAAAAACCGTCGCGTCTTAGATTTCGATGTTGCGAGTATAAACTTCTGTAGTACTGTATTTTGTAGAACCAAAGTCATTTCTATTTATATACGTACCTATACATATTGACAGCCCCGTGGCGCAGTTGGCTAGACACCAGCTTGCGGAACGAGAGGCCGCGGGTTCGATCCCCGCACCGAGACAAATGTTTATGTGATCCACAAATATTTGTTTCAGGTCTGGGTGTTTGTGAGACCGAAAAGTCTCTCGTAGTTTCTGATACCCACGACACAGGACTTGTATCCTAGTTTGGGGTCAGAACTATGTATGTGACTGTTGGGTGTATTTATTTTTATTCTAGCATCACAGAGTCTTCAAACATGGCCGAAGACTGACAACAGGCCTACGCTCTATTACATAGTCTTAAAATCCCAGCTGACTAAATAGGTATAGAACCTCAGCTATGGCCTTTCGGGTGTACATGTATGGCATTATCGATATATATCGTGGCAGGATAAAAACGAACCGTCCCAAGGTCGAGCATTTCTTCGCAAAAACATCTCTTTCGCAACACCAACCGACGCCCACCGGAGCGGAACACACACGTTATTCACGCTGCCGATACTCCGCCGTGTCGCAACATCCACTGAAGCAACGGGAAGCGAAAACGAATGCAATTGTATGGACGAAAACGCAATGGACGCCCTTGTTACGCGGCGCACTTTTTTATCGCGCGAAATCGGACAAATTGGTATACAAAGCAATTATAGTATTGGCGGCGGCGGTGGTATGAATGGGCAGTATCAGTGGCGGTACTTCCATAGAAGCCCGAAAGCCCAGTTTGCCTTTCAAAGTTCAGAATAATAATGTTTAAGATTTAAATCTTTATTTAACAAAAGAAATTTGATAAATAAAGACCTCACATTCACCAATTATAAACTAGACATTACACAATTGACATGTAACGCTTTTGGGCTTCTATGGAAGTACCGCCACTGGGCAGTATGTGTGATAATTATTGAGGACTCGTATGGAATGGAATGAAACAAAATAGTTGGAGCTTTGTCGCGCAAATCGCGCAAATCCTATTCGCGTTTACTATCCCTTCACGGGCACATCCAATAGCCAAGCAGAGACTTAATCGAAAGCAATTATTTTACTGTGTGTGTTAAATCTCATATGCAAAGTTTGAAACGCAATAGAGTTGCATGGTTAATTATGAAAGGCTCTATAGTTGTTAGTTGAAAGGCAGGCAACCTGATCAAGTTTAACCGAAATCTTAATAAAAAGTGAAAAAAACGTCTAACAGTCACGTACATAGTTCTTATCCCACACTAGATAAAAGTTTTGTGTCTCGCAACCACTTAGACCCGAAACAAATATTTGTGGATCATACAAACATTTGTCTCGGTACGAGAAACGAACACGCGGCCGCACGATGCACAAGCTGGTTTATAGCCAACTGTTACACGGGTCTGTCTATATAAAATGTATGGAATTGACTTAACAAATAAAAAAAATCACATGTTATATTTTGATAATTACCTAAATTTCGTCGTTTCTATTATAGATTATGATTGCAGAATATTACTTCGTCTATACCCCCTGAACAATAGTATTAGTACCTACAAAGCGTGTACCAATAAACATTCCCCAACGATTCAGTTAGCAACAGTTAGTTTTCATTCGGCATAATTTATTTATGGTTAACATTCGAACGTAGTTGGACTCGTTACGAAAACCTCACGTAATTGTTATCACGGGACAAGGCGTAAGATGAAAACGAGCAATATGTTTTTTTGAAAAATCAAGCTTGGCTATCTAATTTAAGTATCAAAATTGCGAAAGTGTGTTGGTTCGGTGCATTTGATGATGGATGATGCAGCTAATTTTTACCACAAATTTTTATTCAATACTATAATTTTATTCACATTCCCGTGTCAAATTCATGGCTGTTCCTTATTATCCTTCTAGAAGTATAATTCATAGCCTCCACGGCGCAATCTGGCTAGACACCAGCTTGTAATACGAGGTCGATCCCCGCAACGAGACAACTGTTTCTATGTCCCACAAAGTCTCTTATAGTTTCTGACGTCACAAGACTTGTATCTAAGTGGGGAGTCAGAATTATGTGTTCGACTATTGAACGTGTTTACTTATTTTATTTCAATCGCTATACCAGTGGTAACTACAAAACATGTATCTTAGTGTGATATAAGAATTATATGACTGTTTAACTGTGAAGGGAAACATAATGAGGAAACTAGCACACCTAAAAGTTCTTACAAATTTCTTAGATGTGGTGGCTAAGGCCTAAACCATCTTAAGTTGTAGAGGAGGCCCGTGCCCTGCAGTGGGACGTATATAGGCTGATGATGAAGTGACGGTTGGGTGCATTCATTTATTTCACCGAGACTCGGTCGGCCAGTCGCTCGCTAGTCGCTCGTGGGTCGCGCCAAGTACCTAAGGGTCGCGATACCGCTACGCGAGCCGCGGCGGCGCCGGCGCACACCGCCGCACAGCGCTCGATAACCAACATTAACTGTTTATAGAACCGTTCGAATTATGCAATCCATCATTTCAGTGACGTCTCGCCGTGTATAATGTGTTCACACCTTTGTCCTTGAAGGGATAGGCAGAAATTGTACTTCTACGCACACATCTTGCAAAAAGGTTAATTCAAATGTAAGGTACTGGTACACCCAGGACCAGTAACAAGCATGCAACATTGCAAAAAAATAAAAACCTAAGGAGTAGGTCTAGTCTACCATAGAATCATTTAGTTTATTCGTATTTTAGTAATAGTTTAATATTTAATTAGACAAGCTGGGCTTTTGGGCTTCTATGGAAATACCGCCACTGTCTACATCCTAGTGGCGGTACTTCCATAGAAGCCCAAAAGCCCAGTTTGCCTTACAAAATTGCGAATAATAATCTTATATATTTATTTGGCAAAAACAATTTTACATATAAATGAGAATATCCTGACCTCACAATAAACAATTATAAACCAGACATTACAAAGTTAACATTTAACGGTTTGGGGCTTCTATGGAAGTACCGCCACTGCTACATCCTACATTATAGAAGTCTATTTTATAAAACGTTCGGGCACATCATGCTACCACAGACATGTTCTAGCGGACATCTCAACTTTACCCAACTCGGGGATTGAATCCATGACCGTTGATCGCACGCCGCACATTTATGCTGCGTCATTACACGCAAGCAATGACAAGGTATAGACACCGGCAGTTTTAATTGTCCCTTCATTATTGCGAACTTGTTAGTCATAGTAGAAAATTTACACGGATCGTTTACTTCTAAACTGTCATGACACTGACAACTAGAGTTTCTTGATCGGTCTTCTATGGCAAAACTTGTTTTTTTTAAAACGGGTCAAAAAGGATTAAGGTATGCTGAACAACACTTTACTAATAAAAAAAAACATCTTATTTTTATTACCTCAGATTGCCTTTATGTACGTCATTATTCAAAGAAGCTAACAAATAATAGTGACGTCCAAGTTCTCGAGGTTAGGCGCACGATCGAGTCGTAAACTCTGAGGTCGCGCTATCAAAACCCAGGCACACACCTCAGACTTTTCGAAATTATAAGTGTATTCATAATGAATTATCACGCACTTTAACGGTGAAGGAAAACCTCGTGAGGAAACCTACACATGTAAAATATTGTTAGGAATTTATAACTTGTGGCCTGTGCCGAGCAGTGGGACGTATATGGGCTGATGATAATATAAATAATAGGCGACATACCACATACTTCATTTTGCTACTATAAGCAATCTGCTTTGAGTTTTAAAATTACCTGAAATCAACAAGAAACACAAAATTAAGATCATATATTCCAGATGGCAACTACATACAGGATGTATTCAGACCGTGATGGGAAACCAAGGCAGGTAATAGCTACGGTGATGACAAACCTACTGGCGTTGAAGAAAATCCCGACAAAAAATAAAAAAATTGACGTTTT
This sequence comes from Hemaris fuciformis, assembly GCA_907164795.1. Classification (NCBI taxonomy): domain Eukaryota; kingdom Metazoa; phylum Arthropoda; class Insecta; order Lepidoptera; family Sphingidae; genus Hemaris; species Hemaris fuciformis. The sequence goes on from OU015454.1 coordinate 9,224,458, forward strand.
CCTAACAATCATAGATATTAAATGGATGCAGTTGTAAGGAAAACGTATTTATTTTTATTTTTTGTCGGTATTTTTTTAATGTCACTGTGTTTGTAATCACCGCAGCTATTATCTGCCTTAGTTTCCGATCACAGTCTGAATACACCCTGTACAAGCTTAACTTACTTTATAACCGACGGACAAGGGACACAAAAAAGTTCTATAATTAAAAACAAAGATTTTTGCATAAGACAAAGAGCAAATACATACATACATAACCTTACGAATATATTCCTCAAAGGGGTAGGCAGAGGAGCATTACTGCACCCGCATTTGGCCAGGTATGTATCAGTCTAACGACTCCGTCTGCTACTGTGAATTTCCTAATAAAAAACCTAATAACACTTTGACAGACCCGGGAACTCGGGACCTCAAGATCATACGGAACATGCTAATGTTGGGAGACCACGAGGTAGTCCAGTATAACAGCTGTATCACTACTGCAAAATTCACTGCAAAAAAATTATTGACAGTTCCAACAATCGACCAATTTCACAGTATTCCAATATTAAAATCTGACAACGAGCGTCACCACACACAGGCATATTTCAATATTTTATTCATACATTTACCAGTTGAATGCGAAATGTATACCCACCCCCGACCGATCTCCCACCCCCAACTCCCCCGTAAACATATCGGCTGGATAAATAAATTCAAATACATTGTGGGTTGCGCAACACGAGCCGCCACCGAGTACGGAACGGTGCGAGCAATGTGCACGCCAATAAATAAAACACCCGGTGTGAATTTATCGATGTACCACATACACGAAACTGTACTAACGAGCCGAAGATGCGAGATTGGTGGCGATTTATTGTTCTCCCGTGAACTCATCGCGGTGTCGGTATTCGTAGGTACAGTCACGCCGCAACGCGTAGGTGAAGTTATCTACCTACGCCTGTTTGTATGTGTTTTTGTACTCCTACGTTTGAAAAGCTGTGCCTTAAGTGGGGCGAATGGGAGGGCCAGATTATGATCTACAAGTCTCGGGATTAGTTTCCTAATCGGGCCGAGTAATTACACTTTTCTAATAAGTAATTCTCTACAGCGCGGTGTCAGGAAATGTAGTCGAAATACGACAAATGTTTTGTTATATCAATCTAAACATGCTATAACTTTACAACTGCCTTTTAGGTCTTGCTGATTTTTCAGTGGTAGAGTAGTTTTCACAGTTCGCGGTTGAAAGTGTTATTCGGTTTTTTAAAATAAGAAATTCTCAGTAGCAGCACGAAGTCCGGTCATGTGCCCAAAAAACGCCAATAGGCTCTATAAAATGGGAAATAAAAATAGCTGGCGAAATGTAAATGTACAAACACACCTTTGCGAATACAGGCGCGTGTGTGGGTTCGTAGGCCCTATACATCATCATCAACAGCCCATAGGTATACGTGTAACTGCTAGGCACGGGCCTACTCTTCAACTGAGCGGGGTTAGGCCTTAGTTTACCACTCTGGCATAGTGCGTATTATCGAAATACACACCTCTGAAATTCTTACTAACTTTTTAAGTGTGCTGGTTTTTTCTCACGATGTCTTTCTTTACCTAATACGTGGAAATAAAAAACCCAGAAATAACATTGTGTGATGATATTTCCTTATTTAATTATCAAAGAAATTGTATATTTTTCATTCGTGACTATGAAAACAAAATAAATGGATGACTGCAAATATGGCCACTGTTTGCACATATTTACGGTACTGAATTACAAAACTTTAATTTTTGTTTTAGACCTTAGCAGTCTATTAAACTAAAGGGTTACGAGATAATTGGTAAGAACTATTAATAAAACTAGCTATATTTGCAGTCAAAAGCGGCAGGATGAAAGTTTAGCATTATAATGTGCCAACAAAAGCAGTGATGGCCTCGAGGTTTAGGCGCGCCGTCGAGAATCTCGACGGTCCAGGTTCAAGCCCCAGGCACACACCTCTGACTTTTCGAAGTTATGTGTGTATTCACAATGGATTATCACGTACTTTAACTTTCGAGGAGGCCCGTGCCCAGCAATGGGATGTATATGGGCTGATGATGATGATATAAAAAATCCAGCTGCCGATTCTTGTATGCAGACACAACTCTCCCTTACGAAGATAGGTACATACATTAGTAATATTATTTGAAGTCTAAGTAGATGCTGGTATATACATCAATGGTCCATACATCGTTCTATTATGCTCCATGAGCGTTTATGCGCCAATTTAGCTTCAAAAGGCGCCTCAGATGGAGGCACAAAGGTCCGTCGCGACTAGCGCGCGAGTTATTCGCGTCACGTGCGCCCGGACTTGGTCTGTTGAATTGTGTATGATCGGTCATAGACTTGTCTGGTTTTTTGGTACGGATACGGGCATGTCAGCACCGTTTTTGTATGGTAAATAGAGTATCGTTCAGAACGTAGACTAGATGTGTTTTGAAGTTGTCACATGGGTATTTTATGCAGATACATACATATGGGCCCAGGGCCTCTTGTACAACTAAGAGAGGTTAGGCATTAGTGGCCTAGTGCAGGTTGGCGGACTACACACCTTAGAAATTAAGAACTTTGAGATGCGCAGGTTAGTAAACATGATTTCCTTTAGCGTTAAAGTACGTGATAATTACAGCTTGTTGACAGCCCCGTGGCGCAGTTGGCTAGACACCAGCTTGCGAAATGAGAGGCCGCGGGTTCGATCCCCGCACCGAGACAAATGTTTGTGTGATCCACAAATATTTGTTTCGGGTCTGGGTGTGTACCTATCTTAGTGTGGGATCAGAAATATGTATGTGACTGTTGGGTGTATTTATTTATTTATTATTTAATTAATTGTGAATACACACATAACTTCGAAAAGTCAGAGGTGCGTGCTTGGGGTTTGAACCCGCGACCGCCGAGCCTTTAACCCCGAGGCCATTACTATTGACATAGATACATAAAATACCGCTTATATCCCGTAGGTGTATTGCTACGCCTACGATACGCCTTTTTTTAATCCACACTGATGGGTGGCGAGCTTGCCATTTTTGTTGTTGTTGCGCACATTTCCAGAACTCGTGCTACCACTAAAATCTAATGCAATAACTCAATAACATTACCCGATTCGGTAATCGAAACTTAGACATCTTGATCAAACAGCAAAAATTTTCATGCATAGTACATTAACATAAATAAGTCTATCAAACTATTATTAATGAGTACTTGACATTTCATCGTGACAAGTACAAATTGATGGTGCAGTAGAGTCAAAACCACTCCCACGAGCGGACGTCAAACGCCTTTTGACTCTGTGCCAACAGAAGGTGGTTACTGTGACGTCACTGTTACGTAATGGAACTTCGATAGTGTTGCCAAGATTCATATCAAAATGGGCTTACTAACCATAGAGTAGTATAAGAAACCCTCTGCAGCAACACGGAGGCGCGTAATCTGTATGGTTTACATTGTCATTTATGCTAATAGGCTAGTCAAATGTAACGCGAGACTTAACTAATAGTTGCAAAATTTCGATTGTAGAAAAAACATCTACATAGTACGTAGGTATATCCTCCATTTCGAAACCTATGAAGAGCATAAAAGCAAACCGCAAGAAGGATTACCGGTGTGTGTTCTTTTTGAGATCCCGGTGTCCTTTGCACGTGGTAACCGAGAACCGAAAAAGAGGGGTTTTTAGTCGGTAAAAGTCCGACATAACCTGCTTATTATAAGTAGGAATTCAAGAGGATTTGCCCCATGCCAAAAATAGGTATATCCTCCATGGTACCGTTAGTTTGGCACTTCAAATAAAAAGCCGTAGGATTGATCTCCGCATCAAGACAAATTTTAATTATCTGTAATAATTCGTACCGGGTGTGGTATTGAGACTTAAAAATCCTGAGCAACGTCTGATACCCATTGCACAAGGTTTGTATTTTAATAAAATGCTTTGTTCGTTCGCAAAAGTAGTGATGGCCTCTCACAAATCTCTGACTTACTTTAACGGTGAAGGAAAACAACGTGATGAAATTTTTACACCTAAAAGTTCTTAGGAGTTTCTTAGGTGTGTAGTCCACCAAACCGCACTAGGCCTAACCCCTCTGAGTTGTAGAGGAGGTCCGTGCCTAGCAATAGGACGTATATGGGCTGATGGTGAAAGGCTTCGTTAGCGCGAATTAATGTCCTAACCAAATATATTACTTAATTTTTCAAGTCCCAAATCACAGAGCAAATCTCGATTGATTTTAAACAAACTCTAGAATGCACGCTTATATGTATTGCTCGACCAATGTGGATTTTTTATCGTTTTTATGAAATTCTATGAATGTATATTCGGAGGTTCAACAACAACACCAGTTCAGTGGTTCATAGTAACCTCTACAACGGTTAGTGAATCCAAACACACCCTCTAGCCGGGGCGTCGACATCCATTTGAAACGGTGCCAACCGCGTGATGTCGTGAAGTGATGTTACGTCACACGCGAGCACATAAACAGACTTTTTCTTGGGTTCTGCTTATGAATACGTAACTCAAAAAATAATACCAAAATGGAATTAGCAGAATTCTTGAAGATAATATTTGCTTTGTCAGCGATTATCAAGCGTGAGATATGGTTAGGAATATGAGACTTCTAGCAATCCGAGTCGTCGATGAAGTGGAATAAGAAAGCCTATCACCCATCATAAAATATTATTACCTAATTGCTTATTTTCTTTAACGTTTCATTCGCATATCGTAAGACTTGAACTTTGGGGCCTTTTAGTTTAGGTACTTCTAAGATCTTAACACTTTGACCATAGGTTAGTGGTAAAAAAAACCCTACTAATAATTATATTATTAACGTACAATTAAAATGCGCAGTGCCCGCTGAATTATGAAGCAGACAGATTAAAACTAAGACAGGTAACCGTTATGGTGGTAAGGAAAACGTCAAAATTTTTATTTCTTTTTTGGGATCTTTTATCGTCAATGTGTTTGTAATCTCCGTAACTATTGCCTGTCTTAGTTTTCGATCACGGTCTCTTTACACTAATAGGTATTGACTATAAATTATTACTGGTAGCCTAAATAGTAATATTTAGTAATTATAAATGTATTTCATTATAATACCTTACAATATTATATTTTTAAATTATTGAAAGCTTATGCGTACAAACCTTATACTAATTATAATTATTGTAGCAATAGTTAAATTGCATAATGATAATTATTTTATTACTTATTAATATAATTAAAATTGCCCATATCTTTAATGAGAATATAATCTCAATTAATATAAATTGATTAATTATTGGACTTTGTAAAAATATTTAAAAATAAGACCGTCAATTGATGTGTATAAAAATTGTGTCGCTGAGCAGTTCGAACTAAGTCGTTGGAATTGTCAGTTGCAAGACGGATTTATATTTTAAAATATAAAGGTTGAAGACCTACTTGTTTCTCAACGAGTGTTAGGTACCCTTTAATACCTACTACAAAAACATATGATTGTATACATAAATTCTACGTAGGTATACAAGAAACAAACGCAACACGGTGACGGGTGAACCCAAACAAACCCTCTCGTCGACATGCATTTGACTCAGTGCCAACAGCGAGATGTAGTACTTAGTCGTGACGTCACATGCCCAGAGAACACGTAATGGTTCTTTGCAAACTTGTAACAAACAACATAATATGTATGTTGTATTTCCTTAAGGTAGGACAGAGGTCCATTTCAATCACGTTTATTTTCAATAGACTGGTAATGGGTTCCTAAATTCGTATCTTTGCCGTACCGTATGAAGTTGTGAAATAATTTACAACAAACAATTCAACAAACAAATTATTAACAACAACACAACATTTTCCATCAACCAACATCCTATTCGGACTGCATCGGACTTCATTCATTATCAAGTCAATTCAAAGTCGATGAAAAGTTCACAAACACAACAATTCGCAATATCCCATTTATTTTTTGCACCAACAATTACTTGCGGCCGACAAGATGGCCCGGCGACCTCGACCCGAGCGTATCAACGCGCCGGCCTCAAAACTTCACAACTGCATCAATTAATCCAATTCATTTGTGCGTCTCAAAACCGACAGTTATCCGTTGGTGACGTAAGGAGTATAGTTGGCACGTTGTTCTATCGATAAGGTGTTTGATAAAGAGTTAATTTACTGCCAAACGCCGGCAAATTATTTTGCATGCTATATACAAGTCTGTACCTTCAAAGAAGGTTGTATCCTTTGCATCTAAACCAGAGGTTCCCAAACTCTTTTTTTGGTGGATTTGGAAATTTTGATGGATCCGGTGGGCCCCCGCAGCTGCAGCAAAAAACAAGACGCGATGTACTGATAAGTTTTTACGCATAACTTTCGTAGACATACATAAACAGGCTTAAAAGGCGACGGGAATCATTTTTCTGAGTTTCAACGGTAATTAGTTATAACTGCCTTACTTATAGTTGCGTGGGATCACACTCAAAAGACAGTACGTTCTCGTAGATTCCTAGCTTAGCCGCCCCTCTGATTCCACTGTACGTAAAAAAAACAACAATATTACGCAATACTTAGACCATAATTCCTCGTCCAATCCAATCACATCACACCAACTTTCCACAGACCATTCGAATTTCAAATCCACAGCATCGGACCGGCGATGGGGTTCGTCGACCTTCAGGGCCGAAAAAGTTCATTCAGATGCGTACAAAAGAGCAACAAAGCACCGCAAGGAGTGTTCCCGGCTGGCGCGCACTCTCCCATAATTCGGCGGTAGTGGGGGGGGGGGGGGGGGGGGGGGGCACAAAGCAGGGTGTGCGCATGGGAACGCACCTTTTGTCCGATTGCACCGTGCATGTCTTCGCTTCCTACAAAAAGACTGCAGTTCCCCATTTTTGTTTTGTGTTCTGATGGTTTCCTTGTTGCAGGAACAACAGACAGATAGCTGCGTTTCATGCTGCTGATATTAAAGTTTTTATTGTGTGTTTTCTACTAAGATACGTAAAACATCTAAACGGATATGGATGTAAATTATACGTAAGGATACAGTGATGTACAACTTGTTCGGACTAACATACGAAATACAAAATAGGTTAATTACTCGAACAAAATTCTATGATATTATCAATTATGATGTACAGAACCTAAGTTTCTTGGCAGTCGAAACTATTTGAACTGTAAAAAACCCATCTCAGATCGAGAGGGTTATACTGTGCAACGATAATAGCTGTCTTGGAAAGATATTTAAATACATTTTCCAGTAGAAGAATCATGATGATTACGATGAATGATTGATGCTCCTTGTGGATAGCATCGTACTTACTATCAGGTATTATCACTTTGTCATGCCAGGGTGAAAAAAATGAATACCCACGAGATTCGAACTAAGAAGCCTTAAAGAGTTTTTAATATTTCGAGATTAGTCATCCAGTGGCGTTTGGTCTTTACATTAAATTATAAAGTTTAATATTTATAAGCTCTCAAAATGTCGTCCAAAACGGATGAAAACATAAAAGTTGATAGGACCAGTGGTGACGATGTGACGAGGTTCAAAATAAGGTTAATTTATAAATAGCTGTTGTTTACTTAAAAACAATATGTTTAACAGATTAGTGTATGTGCTTTAAAGCCTCCGTGGCGTCAGCCTTTTAATAATTAATTTAAATTTGGGGTCAGATATTGTAACTTTTGGGTGTATTTATTGATTTAATCTCGATAAATTATCATACTCGGTGCAGGAAAATATTATACGTGTGTTATCTATATCTAGGTCATCTAAAATGGTAGTCGAGCTCGACTGTGGTGTTTTTATCGACTATTCATATTATCACTTGCTTTAACGGTGAAGGAAAACATCGTGATAAAACCTGCACACCTAAAAGTTGTTAGGAATTTCTTAGGTGTGTAGTCCGCCAACCCGCACTAGGCCAGCGTGGTGGACTAAGGCCTAAACCCTGTCAGTTGTAGAAGAGGCCCGTGCCCAGCAGTGGGACGTATTTGGGCTGATGATGATTCATATTTGCTAATCCTAGAGAGAACTGAACGTAATACCATCCGCAGGTACCCCATAGCAACAAGCACACGGTGGCAGTCGCTCGCCCGTACCTAGACACAGTGCGTCGCGTTCATGATTTGCGCCGTCACGCGCCGTCCGCTCTGGTGATGGCCTAGACTTGTCGATGAACTAACTAATAAAACTTATTAGCTTTTACCCCAGATCAGCTATATGGACCTGAGAACATAAGGACGGCATATGCTAACACTGCAGCTGATTGTGAATGCTATGCTGTCTTGTCCGTCTGAACTTTTTGGTTCATAATGAAAACGTATTCAAAAAAACACACTGCTTTTTTTTTACTACGAAAATATTTCATACAGTTTCGTTTTTGTAATCTGTAGTGAGTTCCAACTGTTTTTACTCCTTATAAAAGCATGGAAGACCAAAGCATGAACCCTCTCAACTGTAGAAGAGACACGAAATTACCATCATCATCTTCTTGCTGTGTTCCCAATTTCATTTGAGGACGGCGCAGTATGTTTTATCATTCCAAACATCCCTATCAGCCGTGATGTCTTCATTCACCTTTTTTTCTTACATATCTTCCAGAAATTAGCAATGAGACTTATAAGAACTGATATGCATTTTCAAAAAGTTTATAAAAACAAATGGAAGACCAAGACAATCAATTTTCCATAATCTATTATATTCTATCGACATGGACACGCGACAGCGCGACATAACAGTGCTATTGAGGGCATCGACACCGCTGGGCGCTAGTTTTTGCGCTGCACGACCCTACACAGCTTCCCGTCATCTAATGAGATGCAGCATCCTGCCGGAGTCTTTGTGACGGCGACATACCTACCGAGACTAATCTGAGGATCGCGCCTCACCATCCGCTGCGCGGAAAAGAATAAACATTTATGATGAGCCCAGCTGCCATTATGTAACAACTCGCGGGTTTCGGAAGTAATCATGGTTCATACACAACCGGGTTTTATAAACCAAAAGACCTAATTGCGCCGGCCTGGAAAAAAAATTGCATCATCATCATCTTTTGGCTTACAAAAGACGTCCACTTTTTTAATTTTTTTTTTGTTACCCGAGGAAATTCCTTTACGAATCGTCCCCAAGCATGAGGCTCGGAGGTATGTCGGACTCACCGTTCCAGTATTTGAATATTAGATTTAGCTAATTGTCAAATACTGGAACGTTCTACAGACTAAAACCCCGTGATATTCCTCCTGCTTTATGCAGGGGGGCATGGTATAAGCGCGTGCATTATACCGCACCAAAAACGTCCACTGCTGGACATAGGCCTCCCCCAAAGACTTCGAGAACGTTCTATTAGAAGCAGCCTGCATCCAACGGCTTGCTGCGATCTTCAAGAAAGTTGCGTATTTTATTCAACAAAAGCAAACCGTGCTACATTTTATTTTCTTGGAATCACCGAAGGGACCGATCCTGGAATCGAACCCCGAGACCTCTCGATCAAGGAGCGAATTTATGACTAGTCAAACTGAGACTAGTTGACACAATGACGTCAGCCTAATCAGCACCAGCAATACGTCAACAGGGTAATAGCTCACAATTATTTTCAATTCGGTAGTACCTACTACCACAGTCGAACGGACCCATTCGCACCACAGTTAAGCTAACTATGACTTAGCTATTCTACTTCCACGCTGCCAAGCAAAAATGTTCTTTCGACTTTATTTTTCAAATCTCTCCCATTGGCATTGCTTCGCTGTTTGTTTTTTCAAGCTTTTTTTGTAGCGTAAGTTTGCAGAGTATCGCGGTAAACTTAGTCCAGTTTACTCCATCGTTGCATGAATTATAAGAAGTGCAAGGAAAAGTAATAAGATCAAAGAAATTACCACTTCACTGAAGTTTATTTCAAAGTGAATATTATTTGTGGAATTGAAATGGTTGTCGATGCAGCTTTATAAAACTTAGTAACTCTTTCTTTAATTTGAGTTCATATGATACTCGATGCAAAGAACGCGTACCTATTACGTATAAGGAAATAATTTGTCGGGCGTATGACTGTGTGCAGACTAATTACCCGACTGGCTAATGGTAGGACGGTTGTATGCATTATTATCACCTCATATACGTCCCACTGCTGGGCACGGGCCTCCTCTACCATTAAAAGGGTTTAGGCCTTTGTCTACCACGCTGGCCTAGTGCGGGTTGGCGGGCTACACACCTAAGAACTTTTAAATGTGCAGGTTTCATCACGATGTTTTCCTTCGCCGTTAAAGCAACTGATAATTCATTGTAAATACACACATAAATTCCTAAAGTCAGAGGTGTGTGCCTGGGGTTTGACCCCGCGACCGCTGATATTTTCGACCGCGCGCCTAAACCTCGAGGCCATCACTGATTGTATCCACCCGAATAGAATGCGTACTAAAAGATTAAATCCATCAATTCGACCCAACCAATCGCGTCGTGTTCCGGGATCAGGTAACAAGGCTGACATGAATATGTCGATTTCTTCGCCAGTCGAAACTATTAGACTGCGCCGAACTTATTATGAGATTTAAATCGTACAGAATAATCATCATCAGCCCATAGGTATACGTCCCACTGCTGGGCACGGGCCTCCTCTACAACTGAGAGGGTTTAGGCCTTAGTCCACCACGCTGGCCTAGTGCGGGTTGGCGGACTACACACCTAAGAAATTCCTAAGAACTTTTAGGTGTGCAGGTTTTATCACGATGTTTTCCTTCACCGTTAAAGCAAGTGATAATTCATTGTGAATACACATATAACTTCAAAAAGCCAGAGGTGTGTGCCTGGGGTTTGAACCTGCGACCGCCAATATTCTTGACCGCGCGCCTAAACCTCGAGGCCTTGCTTTGCAAATAACTCAATTTTCTAATCTTTATTAGACAGCACTTAAGTTATAAGATTCAAGTCATGCCGAATAATAATATAAAAGAAAAATGTAGAAGCCTTGCTTTGCAAATAATACAATTAAGGAGCAAGATAAAAAATCAATTTTTATTTTTAAAAATAATTTAATTATAATTTTTCGTATTCGTCTATAAATGACTAAAATGGGGCCAAATCTGGATTAAGTCTCAAATAATAGGTGGCGAACCTATTTTTCGGGATCATTCATAGACTTCGTGTTGCTTTCGAGTGCATGATCACGGAGTTAATTTGTTTCTATGTGAAACACAGAAGAACCAGGAAACCAAATCGTTAACTTCTGCATCGCATGAGACTACAATGATTATGATAATCAAATGCAAAATCTTCAATTAGTCTCGGTTTGGCGGCCATGCGTTTACTTTTATTACGAATTGGATCGTTCCTTTTTTATTTTAAGTCTTCATACATCGGCAGCTTATGAAATAACTATAGGTACTTACTGTATTTGAACATATACGTTAAACCATTCATGTCTAAAACATCGCTGATTGATCCAGTCCATCTCGGCATATACTATACTATACTATTTCATACTGAAATATTAGCAACTAAACTACTAATAATTTTTATTTTTCACACATAATAAAAATTTATTAAGACTGCCTCGTGGTCTCGCGGTACAAGTATGTGCCGTGCGATCTAGAGGTCCTGGGTTCGATTCCCGGGTCGGGCAAAGTGTTATTGAGTTTTTCCATTAAGAAATTCTCAGTAACAGCACGGAGTCTGAAAATGTGCCCGAAAAACGGCAATAGGCTCGCCCCCTATTACGTGGGACTGATACATACCTGGCGAAATGTGGGTGCAGAAATGCACCTCTGCCTACCCCTTCGGGGACTACAGGCGTGAGTTTATGTATGATGTATGTAATAAAAATTAGGACCAAAAAAAATACCAAAAATTTGGCGCATCGGTCTTATCGCTAAGAGCGATCTATTCCAGGCAACCTTGCAGAGAGAGGAATAAACTGGACAGTACGGACGATGATTAGAAGATAAGAACATGTACTCATGAATATGTATATACTTACATAAGACATATTTATACACATATAACTAATAAAATCAAAGAAAATAAACTTAGGAAATAATTCCATATATACACTGACGCCTATATAATTATAATCTATACCCACTTATATCGCATAATCCCACTAATGGAAAAAGACTGCCTCGTGGTCTCGCGGTACAAGTATGTGCCGTGCGATCTAGAGGTCCTGGGTTCGATTCCCGGGTCGGGCAAAGTATTATTGGGTTTTTCCATTAAGAAATTCTCGGTAACAGCACGGAGTCTGGAAATGTGCCCGAAAAACGGCAATAGGCTCGCCCTATATTACGTGGGACTGATACATACTTGGCGAAATGTAGGTGCAGAAATGCACCTCTGCCTACCCCTTCGGGGAATACAGGCGTGAGTTTATGTATGTATATGTGGAAAAAGTCAATAAAAATGCCTGACTCCTAAATCGAACAACGGACTAAATCGCACGGTACCCCCATGCACCGCAAGAACACGAGCCAATCTAAATCAACATACGATATACAAATACATAAAACCCATAAGTTTACATTACATTTCTCAGGCCTTTCATCTGTAAAGTTTACGTTACTGTGTCAATATCTGACCGCCGACATTCACACTTTGATTCGAAAGCTGTTGACTTTTACGATCGACGCGAATTCAAATCGCTGATATTAAGACATCCGCGGCGATGTGTTTTACTGTTATTGTTGTTTTTTTACTGCAATAATGATGAATATTAACCAGACGAACGGTAGAAGTTTTTAGTATTAAGTAACACGCAAAGTGCAGCTTATACTAACAGTCGAGTGCAGACTGAAGATTAAGATATTTTCATTCAAATCGAATCTATTTAGTCGGCATGTATTTGTTTTATTATAGATATTATTCCAGGTTTTACATTTATTATGAAGCATATATATAAAGATATTTTCGTTTTATGTTTCCACCCAGTAACAAAAAGCACTCCTATCGCATTTTGTGTCAAGATGGGAATAATAGATTACTTCCTAGATGAAAAAAACATTTGCAATATTTAAGTACTGTTGGTGCCGCAGCTAGAAGGAGCATATAAATTTTTGAAGACATGGAAACCCACATTCTAGAGTTCTCTACAAGTCAATTTCTTAAACTCGCTCTGGCGTGATAGACTAAAGCCATTATCCCTTTTAAGTAAAAAATAATCATTTTAAGGTCTTTGACATAAAGAGGTTACTAAGTTATTCATAAATAAAAATATCGTTAAATTTCTTTGAGGTACATGCCGTCAATAGCTTATACCCCAAAAGCAATCTAAATAAACCACGTACAAGACAAATTTCATATTTTCCAAGTCGGCAGTGTTACCAAAAATGTAAATTTTACGATTTACCGACTCAAAGAATAACACGCGAAGTATTAAGAGGCATAATCTAAAAACCTATTAAGATTACGTTCTTCTCCGAAAACGTCCCAACAGAATAGTCCACGCGACACAGATTACCAGAAATTATATTTACAAATTTGCCTTCCATGCTTTTGAATTAATTATTACGATAAAACAAACTATCTGTACACCTGTGATTTAGGGATAAATTCATAAATGGTATTTATAAATAAATAAATAATAAATAAATACACCCAACAGTCACATAGTACATAGTTCTGACCCCACACTAGGATACAAGTCCTGTGTCGTGGGTATCAGAAACTACGAGAGACTTTTACACCCAGACCCGAAACAAATATTTATGGATCACACAAACATTTGTCTCGGTGCGGGGATCGAACCCGCAGCCTCTCTTTTCGCAAGCTGGAGTCTAGCCAACTGCGCCACGGGGCTGTTATATTATATTTTATATACTTGTGACCATTATAAATGACTTTTCCTATTAGTAAATACGTTTTCTATCATAAAAGTTAACATGGAATAGATGCTCATCATCAAATCAATTTCTTTTAAAACTTTTCATGATTAAAACAATAATTACAACTTAGATTTTATCTCGCACATTTTAGGTTTAAATGTGTTGCATTGTATGAATAACAGGTAATGGTGTATTCATTGCCCCAAATGAACCATTTTTTTTTTATTAAAAGTCACAGACGACCTTCATTCAAAGGCGAATGTATTCTAAAGCATTATCATTAGAACAATTTCTAGCCGACATCAATCAGACGCATTGTATACGTATGTGAAATAATAGCAAGAGCTTGCGAGATCGGTTGCCGGTTGCGTGTCGGTTGCGGTTTGTGGTCCGGATGTGCCAATAAATGTAAAGTAACGGACACCGAGAGCACGACCTACCATCCAGCTTCCTCTTACAATTATACATTAACTAGTTACAACTGGTTATTACTGAGCGGAAATGTAGCATCATACAATCTTTAGTCAGCGCTGTTTTCTGTTACTATATAGCCGATTGCTGTTATGTAGTGCAGTAGACGAGCGCTCTTTGCTGTCACCGACGCGGTGTATAGCCGAGTGCTGTTATGTAGTGCAGTAGACGAGCGTTCAATGCTGTCACCGACGCGGCGTATAGCCGAGTGCTGTTATGTAGTGCAGTAGACGAGCGCTCTATGCTGTCACCGACGCGGCGTATAGCCGAGTGCTGTTATGTAGTGCAGTAGACGAGCGCTCTATGCTGTCACCGACGCGGCGTATAGCCGAGTGCTGTTATGTAGTGCAGTAGACGAGCGTTCAATGCTGTTACCGACGCGGCGTATAGCCGAGTGCTGTTGTGTAGTGCAGTAGACGAGCGTTCAATGCTGTTACCGACGCGGCGTATAGACCAGTGCTGTTATGTAGTGCAGTAGACGAGCGTTCAATGCTGTCACCGAGATACCTACTGTATAGCCGCACGATATAATGTACTACATAACAGACCTAACAAAGTTGCAATTTAAATACTGCAATATACGGAATAACAACTTTCCCCTACTTTACATGGCGAATTATAAAATAATCGATACAGCGAGTCTCGGCGTACCCTCCTCGAGACATTCATCACCCACACACGGCCAACTCATCCGATTCATTTCCTTTCGTACCGCTTTCCCTGCTCACCGATCGAATTACCAATCATGGAAAGTGGGCTGGGGTTTGTGTTGTTTACGCGCCGTGCGATTTTGATATTTACCATCATTACAATAAAGATGTTTATGGTGCGTGTATTAATGTCACATTATTTGGCTTGGAGAAACATTCCGGTAACAAGGTCAGCGGGTTTAGTACTAACGATATCGTATTGCCTTTTGTTTGATTGTGCGTGTGTGCGGGAATTAAATGAGTGCAAAAAATATGAGCCAATATGTTTATTTCATGTGTGCTTGTTGGATTCGGAGATTTTCTTTGCATATGAAATGTGTGCATATATTATAGGAATATTAACGTGAGTAGTGATGTTAGGTAAATATTTGATAACGGGCTCGCGTGACCGTTTAACATTATACATAATGTCTCAATGTGGTTGGTGGCATATTGAGTTCAATTCGGATACGTACTATATTATAATGTTTCTTTTATTGATTTCCAGGAATATTATGTGAGTTGCAGTTCGTGCTTAAAGCCACGTAGTCTTATGAGATATAATACTAGTCTTAAGACTACTTCGTAATACTAGGAATACGAAAGTAATTTGGTTTTCACGTCTAAACCACCAAGCTATAGTTTTGGTAATTTTAAATATTTACAAATTAAGATAAAGTTTCCGAATGAAAAATAGTCATAAAAATTGTATTAAAAAACTTACTATGAATGTTCTAACTCAATTAAGTAAAATTATTACTAGCACAATTATTTTTTTTGTGTAGCTTGTATTTTACCTGGATTTAAATTATGAAAGGACATATTTAATTATTTACATACATACATACATAAACTCACGCCTGTATGCCCCGAAGGGGTAGGCAGAGGTGCATTTCTGCACCCACATTTCGCCAGGTATGTATCAGTCCCACGTAATAGGGGGCGAGCCTATTGCCGTTTTTTTGGGCACATTTCCAGACTCCGTGCTGTTACTGAGAATTTCCTAATGGAAAAACCCAATAACACTTTGCCCGACCCGGGAATCGAACCCAGGACCTCTAGATCGCACGGCACATACTTGTGCCGCGAGACCACGAGGCAGTCGTGGTAATTATTTAAACTTTATATAATGACGAACCTACGGTATTCTAAATACCTATTTGAAGAACGTGACATTACTCGTATTAAATGACTAGATTCTTTGAGCTGTATCTTATCGTATGAATTGTTATGATCATTTTTCATAACCTATAATATAAAATATTCATTAGATGCAATTTACGCTTACGCTTGTATCTCAGAAGGGATACACAAAGATATACCTCTACATCCACTTAATTAATGCCGTTTTTAGAGACATTTCCAATTGTTGCCCAACTGGAGAAAATGCAGAAAAGGAAATCTCAATTTTTTTACCTGACCCAGCAATCGAATCTTGGGCCTCCGACTGAACGATTCTTAAGTCGAATCGTATAAAAGACACTCAACCTTCACATCACGTACTAGAACGGAATCTGAACTTGGCAACGGTTGATAACAACGTAACAACACAATGTAACTTTCCTTTTCTGGTAAGAAATAGGTACGCCGACAAAATTTTGTCGATTGATGAAACACGCTCGTTTCTGGTGAATCGACTTACTATTAGAAGTACAATATCATCTTAGTGTAAGTAACGAAATCTAGAATTATATTGTGATATTTTGATAGTTCTGCCAAAAATAGCCATTTATGATTTCAAGATTTTCGCTCTGCTGCCAAAATCGCGAGGCGCTTTAAACGACCAAACAATGTTGCCGCGACGAAATATTGCAGACACTATGGCGTGTTAAAATAAATTATTGTTTTAAGGAGTTACGTTTTGTTTAAATAAAAACGTTTTTATGACTGCCTCGTGGTCTCGCGGCACAAGTATGTGCCGTGCGATCTAGAGGTCCTGCGTTCGATTCCCGGGTCGGGCAAGGTGTCATTGGGTTTTTCTATTACGAAATTATCAGTAACAGGACGGAGTCTGGAAATGTGCCCGAAAAAACGGCAATTGGCTCGCCCCCTATTACGTGGGACTGGTACATAACTGACGAAATGTGGGTGTGGAAAATACCCCTTCGGGATATGCAGGCGTGAAGTTATAAGATATTAATGCATAAAGCGCCAAAATAATTTATATGATATTAATGGGCAATAAATCATTCAAACGGTGTTATGGTATAGCATAACTCGTATCATATAGGACGGAAACCACAGATGGTGTATAAAAGCGAACAAGATCACCTTCGGATTCAAATCGGGCTCTTTCGACACCGAGATGATTGCGCGAATCAAGATTGCGGTCACTACCTCACGCAGAGGGTTACTCCTCTAGCTAGTACTAGAGAAAAGAGCTAAACAAATAATTAATACACTCGGCAATCATGTTCATATGTAGCTCGGACCTCAGACTAAGATACAAGTCTCGTGTCGTGGGTATCAGAAACTACGAGAGACTTTTCGCTTTCAAAAAAACACCTAGACTCGAAACAAATATTTGTGGATCACACAAACATCTGTCTCGGTGCGAGGATCTGTTTGGAGACAGGACCTTGGAAAAGAACATGGACAATTTCTAATCCGGGGCAAATGCCGTATTACTCGGGAATGAGCACGAAGTTCAAAATTGCGACCAGGTTGAGCCGAGCTCTATAAACAAATATTTCTCTGCGCACTTAACCCTTAAATGCATGATTATTTTTTTTATTAAAAAAAATTAAAGGTAGTAAATAATATACCGAAAAGGTTATAATTTAAAAAAAAATTGGATTGTAGACATTTGGCAACAATATGCATTTAAGGGTTAATTCTGATTGAAATCGCAGCGGAAACTACATATAATACAGTTTTCGAGATACAGTCCATATAACAAGTTTAAAGGCAAATTTATAAGCATTAACGAGCTGTCGCCAATTAAAACGTACGCTGCGAACGCGACAGCCGGTAAATGCCTGGCAGAGTAAAAGCTTTTAATTAATCGATTTTAACGCGCGGACACAGAAAACAGTCGCTTTACTGTCATCTCTATATTTATATATCTAGTTTAATAATAATTTAAAAAATAAATAAAAACACACAACAGTCACATACATAGTTCTGACTCCACACTAAAATACAAGTCCTGTGTCGTGGGTATCAGAAACTACGAGATTTTTCGGTCTCACAAAAACCCAGACCACTAACAAATAATTGCAGATCACACAAACATTTGTCTCGTTGCGGGGATCGAACCCGCGGCCTCTCGTTTCGCAAGCTAATACACCTAACCGCCATATTAAATTTAATTTAGTATTACTATCATAAAATCTAATCACACCACACCATCATTTGGCTGCCATTTACCTTAAGACCACACATACACTATACCAGTAAGGCGAACCTGATACTTCTACCTCAGCTATACTCAACTTGTAGGCTTTTGTGGTTGGCCCATCCGTTGTTACTTAATTTCTTGCTTGGTACGTTTCTTTTATTTACCTACAATTTTGCGCTCCGCGGTACCTACCGTTCAACATCATCAGCCCATATAGGTACATATGTACGTCCCACTGTTGGGCACAGGCCTCCTCTACAACTGAGAGAGTTTAGGCCTTAGTCCGCCACGCTGCTGGCCTAATGCGGGTTGGCGGACTACACACCTAAGAAATTTCTACGAAATTTTAGGTGTGCAGGTTTCATCACGATGTTGTCCTTCGCCGTTAAAGCAAGTGTTATCACGTAGCAAGTGTTATAATTCATTGTGAATACACATATACCTAACTTCGAAAAGTCACAGCCTGGGGTTTGAACTCGCGACCGCCGAGATTCTCGACCGCTCGCCTGAGCCTCGAAGCCATCACTACTTCGCGGTACCGTTAGTAACAAAGGATTGTAATCCCTAAGAAGAGAAGGTTGAGTTACGACTGGTATGGTAAATATATTAAGCTACCTATTTGTAAAGGTTAGTGATACAAAATCTGATGAATGATCTAACTGATCATCTTCAATAGAAGTCGACTCGTGAGTCGAATTTTGCTGATCTAAAGACATTAGATATTGTTTTTAACTTAATACCTAAAACATTAGATAAAACAATTTTTTACATACTAATTGTGTAGAAACTGTGCACGGTTGTATCATATTTGATGGTTTACCTGAAACAAACAAAAATATATAAATACGTGTCTAATAAAACACAGCAAAAGATCTGTGGCTTATTGACTTTTCGAAAGAATTTTTTACTTGAAACTGTAAACATAAAATATTTTCCACACAGCACGAGCTAATGTTTCATGTAGTGATGCGTCCCTCACTCATAAGTTGCCTCATTGGGGCCCTCGTGACGTCAAATTGAATAAGGTACTCAAATGTCAATATTGAATCGCCTCACTCGTTCCTCGTTCCTCAATCTCGCGAGCTAAACTAGGAGCACGTCGCGCGAGGCGTTGTTAGGCGAGCGGTTGCAACTCGCGAGGCGAGGAGACGAGTGAGTAGGCGAATGAATCGAATACTACTTTTTGTCTATAGTTTAGAAATGAATGAGGCGGCGACTCGCGAGTGATGAGTGACAGAATCGAGAACTAACTAAGAAATATGAAAAAAATAACGTTATTATGAACAATACACACAATAATGTTTTTATTAAATTTCATAGCCTCCCTCATGAGTAACTCGCGGAGTAAAATGAGGTACTCCCTCATACTCATTTCAAAATGGCGAGTTACCCATTACTAGTTTCATGGCTTAGAACTAACACAGCTAACATAAACAAATTTCTGAGAAAACACGTTGGTCTCGAGTCACGTACTGAGCACGGGCGTGTTCACTCATTCAGATATAATCTGTGGAGAGTGCGGAGTGCTCACCTCACAACGCTGAATACGCACAACGGCAGTTTTACAGAGTTGTTGAGAGCGTACAGAGGGGTTTTCAGACTAATTTAACTTTAAATGAAGAGAATTAAAGAGTACATTTTTCTATTGTATATTGCACGCGCAAAAATGGTATTTGAATATAGAATAGGTTTTTTTTTGTAATGGCAATAGTAACACTTCATGCCAGTGTCAAGAACGTTAAAATTCTTGTGTACCTGAGCACCTGTACCTGAGTCGAAATGTTTTTGAATATGTTTAAATATGGTTAAATAAAATAAGTGACAATTTGTTGAAAAGCATTAAAAACACTTTTAAAATTTACTAATTTATTTAATAACTAGCTTTTGCCCGCGACTCCGTCTGCGTAGACTTCTGGGTTGGGTGCAGAAACTAACTAAGTGAATCTATAAATCAAAAATTACGCTAATTGTTGCAGTAGTTCACCACTGGAGGTCATTTCTGTCTTTGAGAGTTGTCTCAAGTGACATTATGACATTTTTCATAACCTCAGATCGTCTCATAAATTTATCGCGAAAATGTATCTAATGTCATCTAGGTGCGTATAATGGCACTTAACATCGCATAATGACACCGAGCCCCATAAAAATGCACATGATAACATTTTGCTGTACCGGTACCAGTCACCACTACTCCACAGTGCTAAATGGCATTTAACGTGAATTCAAGTCATCCAGGATACTGACTTCAAATAATGGTGCCTTTCGCGATTTCAGTTCCAAAAATGGCACCTAAATTCATAAAACGGAAAAATAGCTCTTCTATTCCTTAAGTTCCACTAAAATTCTTCTAAAATTGCCATAAGTGCCAAATATGGCACCTGTCGTCGCGTGATTTCCAATAACGGCACTTGTAGCCTTATAGATTCGACTAATGGAATCTGATGTCACTTCATCCGATAATGGCACCTGACGTCACTCACCATCCACTAATAGCACCTAACGTCACTTAACATACACCAATAAAACTTATCGTCACTTAATTGTACATAACCGCACATAATCTTCCTTAAAGTTACTTATGGGTAAGCTCTTCAAAATCATATATCACATAAGAGAACTTAAAACCACCCAGTAGCAATACCAATCTAATAATGGCAAGTAAGTAACCTAAGTGCGTTTAACGTCACCTAAGTAAACTTAAGACCACCTTATGACACTTAACCGCACTTAACTATATTCAACGTAACTTAATGAATCCTTGGAATCTTAAATGGTCTAATGACACCTATCGTCTTCTAAGTGCCCGAAATGGCACTTATTGAATTATTCAAAAAAGTAGCCTATGTCCCTTTTAAAGGTCTCATTTATGTCCATACCAAAATTCATTCAAATCGGACAAATGGTTTAGGCGTGAAAGCATAACACAGGCAGTGTTACTATCGCACTACAATATATGCTCATCCCACGGGAACCCTACATATTCCCGGGATAAAATGTAGCTTATGTTACTTCATAATGTCCCATTTGTATTCAAACCAAAAATCATATAAATCGGGCGAATAGTATAGGCGCGATAGCCCATTCAAACGGGAATACTACATTTTGCGGGATAAAAAAATATTCTACGTTGCGTCGGTGGGTCCTATCTAGTCCCATACTAAAAATCATCTAAATCAGTCAAATGGTTTAGGCCAGAAAGTATAACACAGGCAGCGTTACATTCGCATTACAATATATGCTTATCCCACGGGAACCCTACATATTCCCGGGATAAAATGTAGCTTATGTTACTTTATAGTGTCCCATTTGTATTCAAACCAAAAATCATATAAATCGGGCGAATAGTATAGGCGTGAAAGCCCATTCCCACGGGAATACTACATTTTCCGGGATAAAAAATATCCTATGTTGCGTCGGTGGGTCCTATGTAGCCCCATACTAAAAATCATTTAAATCAGTCCAATGGTTTAGGCCAGAAAGTATAACACAGGCAGCGTTACATTCGCATTACAATATATGCTCATCCCACGGGAACCCTACATATTTCCGGGATAAAATATAGTCTATGTTACTTCATAGGGTTCCATTTATATCCATACTAAAATTCATTCACGTCGGTCAAATGGTTTAGGCGTAAAAGCAGAATATTGACAGAGCTACTTATATCCATTCCCACGGGAATACTACATTTTCCGGGATAAAAAGTATCTTATGTTGCTTCGGTGGGTTCCATCTACCCCCATACTAAAAATCATTTAAATCGGTCAAATGGTTTAGGCGTGAAAGCATAACACAGGCAGTGTTACTTTCGCATTACATTATATGGTCATCCCACGGGAATCTTACAAATTCCCGGGATAAAATTTAGTCTATGTTACTACATTGGATTTCATTTATCTCTGTACAAAAAATCATTTATATCGGTCAAACGGTTTAGGCGTAAAAGCAGAATATTGACATAGCTACTTATACCCATTCCCACGGGAATACTACGTTTTCCGGGATGAAAAGTATCCTATGTTACTTCTGTGGGTTCCATCTATCCCCATACCAAAAATCATCGAAATCGGTTCAGTAGTTTTTGAGTTTAAGCGTAACAAACATCCAAAAATCCAAAAATCCAAAAATACAAACCTTTCCTCTTTATTATAATAGTATAGATAATATTTTCAAAATGAATACTTTTCATTGTCGAAACTCAATTACGTTTAACTAAATAATCGCCCGGCAGAATAGCGTAAGAGTAACTAAAAGCATTTATCTCAAACTTGTTTAGATAAGTAAATGCATTTAACTAATTTTATTTACGCACTGATAATATGAACTAATCGTAGCGCAAGCCAAGTATTTTTTTTTTCAATTTGCACTCAATTCTAATATCTTCCTTAATTTGTATAAGTATTAGCTTTGGGAAATTAGATGTGGCAGACTCTGAAAATATGCACGGTAAACAACACTAGGTAAAGATTATTAAGTGCATCATTGGCGGAACTTCCACATAAGCCCAAAAGCGTTACACGTTAATTGTGTAATGTCTAGTTTGTAATTGTTTCTTGTGGGGTCAATATATTCTCATTTCAATGTCAAATTGCTTTTGTTAAATAAAGGTTTAAGGCATAAAGATTTTATTCGGAATTTTGGAAGGCAAGCTGGGCTCTTGGGCTTCTATAGAAGTACCACCACCGAAGTCTAGTATTGAAAGTGATGAAACTCACGACAACCTTTTTGGACTTACAAACGGATTACCGCACAAACATGCATAACTTCAATACGTTCTTAACACTTATTCTATTCCCAACAAATATCTGTCCGAAAGACATCAGATCACAAAAACTGTTACAAATTATCACATAAATCTCATAAATAATTCATTCATCATTCATTTTTTCATTCATCATCAGCCCAAATACGTCCCACTGCTGGGCACGGGCCTCCTCTACAACTGCGAGGGTTTAGGCCTTAGTCCACCACGCTGGCCTAGTGCGGGTTGGCGGACTACACACCTAAGAAATTCCTAAGAACTTTTAGGTGTGCAGGTTTTATCACGATGTTTTCCTTCACCGTTAAAGCAAGTGATAATTCATTGTGAATACACACATAACTTCGAAAAGTCAGAGGTGTGTGCCTGGGGTTTGAACCTGCGACCGCCGAAATTCTCAACCGCGCGCCTAAACCTCGAGGCCATCACTGCTTTTTTTACACTCATAAATAATATTGCTAGTCAACCCTCATCAGAATTTCAATTAACCACAGCACCGGAATGGCAAAGATCAAAACATCCCCCCTTAATTTGCGTAATGACCGTCAAACAGCTACTTTGAGACCTGTTGGGAATTAAATTCAGGCAATTACGCTTCTTTATGAGATAAAGTGCTCTCGTGGAATAATATAAACGTTTTTAGATGTAAACAAGACGGGAATTGAATCGTTTGTTTTCTTGTTTAAGGTTAAAACTTCACTTAACCCGTGCTCGTTGAAAATAAGAAATGACCAGGGTAAAAAGACTTTTCAGTATACATATAACCCCTATACATATAAAGCCTGAATTCCCCGAAGGGGTAGGCAGAAGTGAATTTGGTCACCCACATTTCGCCTGGTATGTAATGAAATGAAATGAAATAATATTTATTGAATCTATAAAATGTCAAATATATTACTTAGATTCAGTCATTTCAAACTTTTGTGTACCACACTGTTCGGAAGGCAGTCATCACTAGAGAAGAACGGGCAAGAAACTCTAGTGTTGCTCTTTTCCAATCGAGAGATAGTTAATAATATTGATACAAAGAATGAATTTCCCAAATTAGAGCAGCTCATTAATACAATTATGTTTCAGTTATTATGTATCAGTTCCACGTAATAGGGGGCGAGCCTATGGCCTTTTATGGGCAAATTTCGAACTCAGTGCTGCTACTGAGAATTTCCTAATGGAAAAACCCAATAACACTTTGCCCGACCCAGGACCTCTAGATCGCACGGCACATACTTGTACCGCGAGACCACGAAGCTTTTCAGTACAGTTTGAGGTTATTAAGATTTCGGTTATATCCAAAACAATATGTATAACCTTAACTTTAAATATCACAATAAAGGATAAAATCTCGGCGGTCCCAGATTCAAACCCCAGGACACACCTCTGACTTTTCAAAGTTATTAGTGTATTCACAATGAATCATCACTTATTTTACGCTAAAAGAAAATATCGTAAGGAAATCTTCACACTTTAAAGTTCTTAGGAGTTTCTTAGGTGTGTAGTCCGCCAGCCCGCACTAGGCCAGCGTGGTGGACTAAGGCCAGGCCTAAACCCTCTCAGTAGTAGAGGAGGCCCGTGCCCAGCAGTGGGACGTATAAGGGCTGATGATGATGAGAAGTTTATTATACAACGCGCAATGCGGCGTATCCAAGTGCTGTTATGAAGTGCAATACACAGTTCACTCTGCGCTTTAGCCTCTTGCTCAAATCGCATGATACAAAACATAATATCTATCCAAACATTATCATAACCAAAACAACAGTACAATTTGTAAACCTTGTATCCGTACCTGCAAAAATAACATTTCAACACGGGAGTTCGTTTACCTGTTACAGATCCGTCCGCGTGGGTAACACAGAACAGGCGCGCAACGCCGTGTAAATTATAATTTTGGACAATTTATGGACAATGTTCCGGAAGTGTTGGCTCGTGTTTACGACTATCCAAACGGTACACGTATAGGTGATTCTGTTTTTTTTCTCTCGCTAATGGACGTATCGAAGGCGGCGTCCGTTCGGCCGAAAGGGACGTGTTCAGATCTATTATCATTAATTGTGATGTTTATTTTTAGTACTGTCAATATCGATTTGCACATAATGAGGGAGGCCAGCCCACGTGCTATCTAGCTTCTTTAATATAGGTAGCTTTAAGCCTAAGGTGAAGAAGCACCTTATCAGGTGGCATAATACATTACTCGATGAGCTATTTGATGTATTGTCATCAGTGCTAAGCTATGGAAAATCATTCCGTTATGCTGCGGTCAAATTTCTCCACAAAATATATCTCTATCACTAATAAAGATTAGATAGCAACAACGCCGCTATTGATCAATTAATCTTTGCCTTACCTAATCATTTCTCCCTGCTTTTAATCTCTTCCTAAGATATAAATTTATCCTCTAAGCCTACTTTGAGATTATTGCTTAGGATTGTAGAATGAGCTGCTCTAAGTCGGAAAATTAAGTCTTTGTATCAATATTGTAAAGTACCTACATAATATGTCTTGATTTCAAAAGAGCAACACTAGAGTTTCTTATCCGTTCTTCTCTAGGGATGACTGCCTTCCGAACAGGGTGGTAAAGTAAATTTTGAAATGACTGAATCTAAGTATGTATTTTTTGACTTTTTATAGATTCAATAAATATTATTTCGTTTCATTACTTTCGTCACGACCACATCCTAGATGCAAGTATTCATACGTTCCCACATTCCACCAGATATGTTTTAAGCCCCGCGTTATAGTCCCCAAGCATTATCATATACAGGGCAAAATACCAGACGCTACCCCTGAGAATTTTCTCAAGAGACGACATGCTTGACACATGACAAACCATGTTCCCAGAATCAAAGAAGCAGTTTTTTACATAACCGAATTACCTAACATGGAACTCACCAAGATCTATACCCACTTACGTAAACTCGTTTTTCCTCGTGTCCAACACGGCGACACTCGAAACCCCTCCAGTCTCAACTAATTCAATAACAAATCAATTTGACTAGCGCATCAGGAGTGTTCCCGCTTCCCTCCGACGCCCCTCTCACGCCATCCAACGGAGTAAAGCGCAAATTTCACCTACAAACTGCTTCACCCGTGTAATAGAGTTTCGGAACTGTTCCACTTGTTCAGCTTGCGGCTTATTTGCATCAGCTTTTGAGTGGTCGAACGTTGCAGTGGGCGGTTGCGTGTGGAGCATAGGGCTATAGTGTTGACGTCACAAATGGCGATAGAATAACACTATATTTGATGACACTGATTATAGATTACGTTATACATACTCCGCGAAATTTGGGTGCAGAAATTTCTTAATTTATTATACAGTTCAATACGTGCATATGAGATTATCCTACGGCTTGTACCGCAGAGACAGTAATAGAAATGCACCTCTGCCTAACCCTTCGAGGAGTACAGGCGTGAGATTACGTGTGTGCATGTGATTATAGATTTTTATTAGCACTTAAATGACCAAGCTGATTGTGATGTAATTTGGAACATAGATAAAGAACATTGGAGACAACTACACTCTACATCCCTGAGACATGTTTCAAGAGCAACGCCTAAAGCAAAAACTATATTACAAATCAATTAATCTTAACCTCCACTCAATGCGGCATTTCGTCACGCCATACAAGACTAATCCCCCGTCAGCTTCGGAATTAGTTCAAACAATCCGACACAATAAATTATGTACACCAGTGGCTTCTGCAAAGCGAACACTAACGCTCTACTTAGCTACTGCGCGAGCGACAAGACAATTAGTTGGAAGGCCCACCTCGTGCCGGGGAAACGGCCTGTGGAAAGGTCACTTGACCTTTTACGCGTGCGCTATTCACCTGGACCTAGATTCTAGATGAATTGCAGTTTTTAATAGCTCGGTCAGTTTGAGCGCCGTCACGTTTCGGGCGTATAGCACGTATGTGTTTTAAAGACCGTATACGTGATGTAAAACTTGCTGTTTTGAGGCTTGCGAGTGAAATACTTCTTCGAATCCGGTCGTAGATAATTTTATGAAGCATTGTGCATACATACATATTACATACATACATACACACAAGTATGTAGTTTATAATTACTGTGAATTGCATTTTTTTTTTTTTTTCATATTTTTTATTAACTACAAGGGTAAAATTGGTGGCATTTTTACCCACTTCGACGTAGCAGGGATAAAAGGCTGCATCTCCGTCTTATAACATTTCAAACCGCTTCTATGGCGCTTTATGGTAATCGAGAGGTTTTAATTGATATGCCAAAATAAAATAATGGTAAAGCAAGCTCTTCTCAAAAAAAAATCAGTCGTCAGCAAATTATAATAATATTAGCCTAATTTACTTTCACATTCAAATTCCTTCAACCACCACCACTTTCGATCACAGTTGCTGACCTCGAAAAATAAATATAACTACGAATGATTCACTTAATCCGAAGACACAATGGGAGCCATTCACGCATCGCCGTGAAAAACCCTATCTATATCCGAATGTGAGGATACACAATCCACTCCCCCCCTCCAATTACGACCCATATTTAGTCCACCGACCCGGGGGAGGCTTTATCGAACCGCGTCACGTGGCCTCGTGGATGAAAGAACTGACCGACTTCAATGGGACGTGACGACATGCTCGAGCCGAGGGAATTTCATCAACTACCCACAGCGCTTGTAAATAGCGCGATAATGAACATCGTATTGTGTAATGGAACAAATAATTGTGTTTTGTTTATGTTATATTGTTTATCATGCAAATATGATTTAATTAAAATAAACTTTAACAAAGCAACAGAAAAATGAAATAGTTCATCATTTCACTTTAAGATTGAATAACAATGAATAGTGCCTATTTAGAATTTATGTCACAGGACGGGTCTGTTTTATTGAAAAAATTATAATAATAAATCATACAAGCAATAAAACCAGAGTAAATGTCAAGGAACCGAGGATAGTAATAATTGACATTATAAGGACAACTAAGTCACTTCACAGTACGAATCATTGAGAGGGAAGATTGGGAGGTCTAGTCTACCAACAGGCACGGTGGTCTTAGGCTTAACCCCTCCTCGTAGAAGAGAAACAGTGGAACTTATATATTGACCTGATATAAAAATAGACAGACCAGACAAAAAAAAACACGAAATAAACTAAATGATAATTATGATCGCCTTAAGTATAAGCCGCAAGCGATGAATCAGAATTGTTTAACTTTTTGGAGATTCATCTACCTACCTATCTATCATCAATTTATTCATTCAACTCCAAACAGAATGAAGACACCGAGCGTACATAAAACGTAAGCGATGCGAGCCAATCAAAGCAGGCACAAACGCGCAACCAACGCGAATTGCTATTGTAACAAATCCCCAAATTAGATTTGGCTTTATTAGCCGCGGCGACGACACAGATTTCATAATCCACAGTTTATAGGTCGTGTTGTACCTAAGGGCAAGCTGAAGTGAGGAAATTTTAGAGGATTTGGTCTCGCAGTACAAGTACTGTACGATCCTAGTCCTGGTTCAATTTCCAAGTCGGAAAAAGCCTCATTGGGGTTTTCCATTAGGATATTCTCATTAGCAGCATGAAGTTTAGAATTGTGACCGAAAAACGGCAATAGGCCAGCCCATAGTGCTACGTGGGAAGAAAAACCAATTGGCGAAATGTGGGTGCAGAAATGCACCTCCACCTACCAATTTCGGGCACATTTTTAGTCTCAATTCCGGTACTGACAATTTCCTAATAAAACAAATCCTAACAATACGTTGACCGATCCGCCAAACTAACCCGGGACCTCTTGATCGCACGGCACATACTTGAGCCGCGAGACCACGAGTCACTCAAAAAAAGCTTTTTTCGGTCATGCTTATGACAGAGTTTTCGTCCAACAGCAGTCAGCCATAAATTAATAAGGTTATTTCGATCTGAATGAATTCAACTAATAAGTACCTACCTATTGTTTTTGATTTTCCTCTCCTTAAGACAGCGGTACCTACCGAAACCAGTAACCAAATGGCCTTACCACATCACAGATCAAACATGCGACGGCAAAAACAGACGCGTACAACAAATATTGTAAGAAAGTTCGCCAGTTGTACAAATAATATACATATATACCTATGTAATTGTGTCCTTGGAATAATAACAGCGTTTATAAATAATGAATTTTATTACAGAAAATGGTTTATTTGAAAGTAATAAATACTTTTGAATATATAATGTGTATTTTCCTCGTAATATCAAGGTAGTCGTATAAACCATCAATCCCTATTAAATAAGAGTTTTGTCATTATATATAGAATTTAGATGTTTAAAGGAAAACAAAACATTTTTGTCCCATTTTTAGGAATAATTGTATTAAACTGACTTGTTAACCCTACGGGATAAATGGGGGAGTGTGATCGAAAAGCCCAGGGTTCCATTCCTATATTAATAAGGTTTTTACCCAATAAGCTGCAGAAAACCATGCATTACGTGTGTTAAAAATTAGTTACAAATAAACTTTTATCGCCTCTTTGGATATAAAGACATACGTTGTATACTTTATAATGGTATTATTCATACTATTAACCTTTATAATGAGAGCTGCATAACACAGCTCAATTTTAAATCAACTTATCATAAGCGACATTTAATTGCCTGCATAATTAATTAACGAGCATTTCACATAATTTTATTACAACACTGAACCTGTTAATATGCAATGTCAGTCGCCACATTAACCTAGTGACGACCGAGTGGGCTCGACACGATACTCGAACGAACAGCGATCACTCCACGTATTAAAACCCCTTCCAATCCATTAGCCGAAAGAGGTCCACTGCTTGACATAGGCCTCTCCCAATGACTTCCACAAGGACCTGTTGGAAGCAGCCTGCATCCAGCGACGTCCCGCGACCTTTATTTATTTATTTATTTATTTATTTATTTATTTACCCTTCATACAATATATGTAAAGGTGGACTTAATGCCTGAGGCATTCTCTGACAGTCGAACCTTAGGTGGTGCAGAGATGATAGGCGTGGGTACGTAAATTAACTTATTAGAAATAAAATATACAAAACATAAATATCCGTAACTAGATAACCTAAATACATACTTATATAATACTAGTACATAAATATACACATATATCAATATATATATATATACATACCTATACATATCAATGTGAAGAATCTGCTATTCTGGTTGACAGCAACTTTCTAACTTTCAACTTGAACGAGTAACGACTCGTACACGTCCTGATCTCTAAGGGAAGCGCATTCCAAAGAAGTATCGACTGCACTGCAGTTACTAGGTCGTCCGACTACCTTGTCGGGGGACGTCCCACGCTGCGCTTTCCGGTACGTGGCATCCACTCGAGAACTTTTCGGCCCCATCGGCCATCAGTTCTCCGCGCTATGTGCCCTAATACCCCTTAACATTGAGTAAATATTTTGAGTCCATATTTGTAACCGTACCGATCGGCACGATAACTTTACGACTGATAGCGGTACCGCATTCGATTGTTGAAATCGATCATTGATTTCGTTTTTTGTTTTCTTTAGAAAGGTCGAAGGTCGTTGGATGTAGGGCACTGTAAAAAGGTCGCAAATTAAGTGAGAGACGAATATGCCTAACCAACTTTATATTTTTACATACCTAAATGGATTACAGACTTTTAGGTAAAGGTCATCTTTAACACATAGTATGGCGTTCGCTACTGGATATAGGTACTCTTGTAAAAACGTCGAAATAGACTATCCCCGATATTTACCTATCCGTAATCCGAGAAGAAAAGAATCTCTTAATATTTGGTACAAACAGGTCAAAATTCTAACCTCCATTCTTAGAATCTTAAACAAAAACTCGCCTCGCTCCATCAATGAAATTCCCGCGCGCAATCAATAATTTAGTCAATGAAAGCGCGACTAATGTCCAGGCGAGCATAAATAATAAAAAGTAATTCAAGAACAGGCAGTTCAAGGCCCGCCTGACACTGCAACTTGTACAAATTACTGTAAGCCGTCCCGATTGAGATGTCGCACGGCTAGTCGCGGCGCGGGGGCACGGGGGTGCCACGCTCATTGTCCGGGTTGTAACGGGCCGGCCGCGATCCCACGGGCTGGCGGAACACGCGACAATTAAAAATGGATTTGGATTATGGGAATATGTGTGTAAACATGCCTTTGTTTTGGTATTTTGGATTTGATGTGGTCCACTTATAATTTAATTGTCGTTGTTGCCATAGCACGGTAAAAACTTTTTTTTCTTGTACCAAATTCACTTTTTTGTCATCAAAAGTAAGTTTTGTTAATGTTAATGGTACATGCACAAAAACAGAAGGTTATGAACTATAATGATGATAAATTAGGAAATTCATCATCAGCCCATATACGTCCCACTGCTGGGCACGGGCCTCCTCTACCATTGAGAGGGTTTACGCCTTAGTTGATAGCCCCGTGGCGCAGTTGGCTAGACACCAGCTTGCGAAACGAGATTTTCGATCCCCGCACCGAGACAAATGTTTGTGTGACCCACAAATATTTGTTTCGGGTCTGGGTGTATGTGAGACCGAAAAGTCTCTCGTAGTTTCTGACTTGTATCTTGTATCTTAGTGTGGGATCAGAACTATGTATGTGACTGTTGGGTGTATTTATTTATTAGTCCACCAGGAAATTACATATAAAAAATCATATTTGACCAAATAATCATTTACGTCAAAAGAACCATTTCATAGCTCTACCTAATAGCGACGTAAAAGGTATTTTATTTTTCTTTCACGTTTTAAAATACTTCACATGTACGTTATTGGAAACGGATCAAACATTCAGGATTTATTTCCTCTTCTGACAGACACCAGCCTGTGAAACAAGAAGCCCGTGTTCTACGGATATTTTTATGTGATCCATGAATATATTTCTTTCTTCTGTGTTTGTCACGCGATAAATCTCTCCTAGTTTCTAGTACCTACGACACAAGACTTGTATCTTAATGTGGGGTTAGAGCTCTACATGTGACGTTTTAATTTCTCCACTTATCTTCTTGCAGATTTACATCATCGCACGGAATCGCAACTATGCTTTTTATATTGAGTTCAGATAGAACATACATACATACATACATAACCTCACGCCTATCATCCCTGAAGGGGTAGGCAGAGGTGCATTTCTGCACCCACATTTCGCCAAGTATTTATCAGTCCCACGTAATAGGGGGCGAGCCTATTGCCGTTTTTCGGGCACAATTCCAGACTCCGTGCTGTTACCGAGAAATTTCTTATAGAAAAACCCAATAAAACTCTGCCCGACCCGGGAATCGAACCCAGGACCTCTAGATCGCACGGCACATACTTGTACCGCGAGACCACGAGGCAGCAGATAGAACATTAGGCGAAATTATCTCTCACAGCTCGTCACACTATACTATTGCATTCGTCCTGGGAACTAAAGCACCACGTTTAATGCGTTTCACGACCACCCTGATCCTCAAGGCAGGAATGCTGACGTAAAAAGGTAAAACCTACCCAGTTCCTTAATACTTTAATCCAGTGGCGGTACTTCCATAGAAGCCCAAAAGCGTTACACGTTAATTGTGTAATGTCTCGTTTATAATTGTTTATTGTGGGCTCAGGATATTCTCATTTATATGTCAAATTGATTTTGTGAAATAAAGATTTGAAGCTTAAAGATAATTTTGTAAGGCAATCTGGGCTTTTGGGCTTCTATGGAAATACCGCCACTGCTTTAATCGTCGCTCAAGTGCTGGAGTGCTAAAAAGCCTTTTTTAAACACCCGCGACGAATTGGAAAGGAGTTTAATAGCTTTCCTCTCTTACAAGGGCCCTAGTCGTACACAGGCTGAATCTAGAACGCGACATCCTTTTACAGTGACTGTGAAAAGTTATACTATACGTATTTCTAGCTGTCTCTTTTCTGACCTATTATATAAGCACGGGCCTTCTCTACAATTGACAGGGATAAAGATCTCCGCCACCTCGATCGAATGTCGGTTGGCAGACTACACACCTAAATATTAATTCAACCAAAAGTCACATACATACTCTTGATCCCACACTAAGATCAAGGGTATTAACAGTTTATAATACTTTACGAGAGACTTTTCAGTCTCCCAAACAACTAGATCCGAAACAAATATTTGTGGATCACACAAACATTTGTCTCGGCGCGGGGATAGAATCTGCGGCGTCTCATTTCGCAGGCAGTTGACTAACCGAGTGTGCTGTCTATTTAACCTAAGAAATTCCATGTGAAGGAATTTAAGTTTGCAGGTAGGAAACCATGTTTTCCTTCACCGGTTTCTACTCTTTTCTAATACAATCGCCATCTTCGTTTTTTTGTGATTACAGACGTTATGCACGCGGCGGGGATAGCAACACTATTACGGTGCATTAAGTGTAACAGAGCATTGCTAATTTTCTGCTTGGTGTTCTTCACGGCTGTTGCCGATTACGTCACATCAAGCCATTAGCGTGAGGGGGACAGACTTATTAGGATCTATGAGTTTGAACAGTACGGCATGATACAAAAAAGCTTGATGTGAAAAAGGCGTCAAGTCACGCCTCTAGTAAAGGGCTGATATAAGTGTTGTGTAAGTCGTAATTTGTACAGTATTTTACAATAGAAGTAGTTATGTCGTTTGAGGAAGAACCTTGTACCGTGTAGAGAATAAACAAAAAATACAAAGAACCAAATAAAGTCCGCGCGAGAAATTGTTTACAGTGATAGAACTCAATTGAAATTGAACGGCCATTTAACGAGTCAAATCACTCTATCATAATAATTATTATAACTTCTATCTTAATCTATCAGAATCTCTCTTACTTACTGTACCTAATTTTCTTCGATATAATTCATATCTAAGAGTTGTTTGTAGACACAGAACAATAGAAGAACAGTTTGTATACGAATAATGGACGGTATTGTTTATAATTGTTAATTGTGGGGGTCAGGATATTCTCATTTATATGTTAAAAAGCTTTTGTTAAATAAATATTTAAAGCTTAAAGATTATTATTCGGAATTTTGAATGGCAAAACTTTTCTATGGAAGTACCGCCGCTGGTCTTTGGCATATAGTTTTCAGTTCTATAGACCAAGAAACCTAGCTCTTGCGACCATGACGTTTTGCTGGTGGTAGGATATTCGTATCCGCCCGGATGGCGACCACCGTACACAGGGCGTAAAACCCGCCATAGTGGCACATGCAAGTGTGCCGCGTTCCGGGATCAGCCAGTGTATATCCGGTTTTCGGGGGGGCTTCAATCATGGTGAAAGGATGACCGTGCCGGCAATTTTTTTTGCCGGTTTGTCGCGGTCGGTCCTTTGATCGCCATGATTGATAGTCCCCCAAACTTCTTCACAATAAGGTGAAGAGGTATTCCGCCGGCATGATTGTGTCGACCAACGGGAGACCATCATCTCTCGCTGGTCGGCACTTTTTCTGGACTCCATTGCGCTTACCATCAGGTGCAATGGGGTCACTTTGCCGTGCCAAAAAAAAAAAAAAAAAAAAAAAAAAAAACTCTAGCATATGCGATCCTCAGTGCGCTGATGAGACGCAACGACTTCCTCGTATGCAATTGGAGTCTGATCTGTGGGATGTATAATATGTAGGTTGACTGATAATGGCCGGGCTATAAAAAGAGATTTATTCTAATAAGGAAACTGTGGTGTCACTTACGAAGGTCTATCAAGGTTGTTTACTTTATGCGGCCGTGAAATATCAAGGGACAAGGCTGTTATGAAATTTCTACGATTCCACTTATCGCAGCTCCATAGCGCAGTTGCCTAGACACCAGCTTGCGAAACGAGAGGCCGCGGGTTCGATCACCGCACCAAGACAAATGTTTGTGTGATCTACAAATATTTGTTTCGGGTCTGGGTGTTTGTGAGACCGAAAAAGTCTCTCGTAGTCTCTGATACCCACGACACAGGACTTGTATCCTTGTGTGGGGTCAGAACGATGTAGGTATGTGGCTGTTGGGTGTAATTATTTATTTATTTAAAAACATCCCTATTTTTTCCTATAGTTACAATTTCAATCACAGTCATTTACGGCCTCCGTGGCGCAATTTGCCAGCTTGAATTGAAAGGGCACGCTTCGATTTCGCACCGAGAAGACGATATTTGTATAACCTACAAATATTAGTGGTACATACTACATAACCATAACCACTCACTTTCCGCAAATTTTTTGTACTCCGTAATAGGAAGGCAACCCTATTGCCGTTTTTTAAGGTACATACATATGTATCTAGACCCCAGGCTGCTACTGAGATTTTTTTAATTTTTATTAATTTTACGGTACTATGCTCACAAAAGAGAACACAAACGAGAATCATCTTTAAAAAGCAGTTACAATCTCAGCTCCTTTCGTAGTTTCAAGCGTGATATTACCAAGTTTTATCACCTTCGAACCGTCAGTACATTCGCTCGCCACTGCACAGCTTGATCTAACGCAACCCAGCATCCTGTTAACGTCTTTGTATGGCTCGCGACGGTGCACGATCCTTTAATGGAATAAATACCTCACAAGTCACGGCACTAAAGCTATGATTTTTCATTTATATTTATTTCAGTTCATCTCCGTTGTATATAGGACGTTTGTATTTTGAGGGGGACGACAGGAGGTGTACTTATAATATAAATACACCCAACAGTCACATTCATAGTTCTGACCCCACATTAAGATACCGAGTCTTGTGCGTAGGTATCAGGAACTACGAGAGACTTTTCGGTCTCACAAACACCCAGACCCGAAACAAATATTTGTGGATCACACAAACATTTGTCTCGGTGCGGGGATCGAACCCGCGGCCTCTCGTTTCGCAAGCTGGTGTCTAGCCAACTGCGCCACGGGGCTGTCAAACACTTATACATCCACATTCTGTCGCTATGTTTCTCCTTTCTATGTAACAGGTGCCGAGCCGATTGCTGTGTTTCGGGCACATATTCAGCCCCCACGCTGCCATTGAGAATTTTCTATTTGGAAATCACAATTGTTTAACAAAAGATGCAATATTTGTTACAATGTCCTTTCTCCCATGTTCCCATCTATTAATTATCAAAGTTTCTAAAAGATTACTACAATCAAGGCTTTTAATAGGTGTTTACCAGCGTGGTGGTGGTTAATCATCACCTTCCTTGTCTTCCACATACATACATACGTAACCTCACGCCTGTATTCCCCGAAGGGGTAGGCAGAGGTGCATTTCTGCACCCACATTTCGCCAGGTATGTATCAGTCCCACGTAATAGGGGGCGAGCCTATTGCGATCCTTGTCTTCCATACTTTCACAATCATAAGAGACATTATTTAGCATACCTCCGATCCATGCAGACAATCATATCCATGAAATAAAACACAAATACACGTTGCAACGCAGAACAATCCGCAACGAGACCAGAAAGCGTGAAATATTATGATTAAAACGTTTGTTTTAATTAGCCACGTCTGTTGTAATATTACTGTTGTTCCGAGATAAACATACGCCACTTTCCAAAACGACTTGAGTAATGTACAAATGAATTATAATTTTCCTAGCGAATAGTAGACAATAAGCTAATAGAACAGCCCCTACTAGCAGCAACTAGCAGTTGGCTAGACACCAGCTTGAGAAACGAGAGGCCGCGGGTTCGATCCCCGCACCAAGACAAATATTTCTGTGATCCAAAAATATTTGTTTCGGGTCTGGGTGTATGTGAGACTAAAAAGTCTCTCGTAGTTTCTGATGATAGACACAAGACTTGTATCTTAGTGTGGGATCAGAACTATGTAGGGTAAGTCCGGGGTAGTTGGCCATAGTTTTTCTTAAATGCTATTTTAAAAAAAAACTTATATACAATTATAGAAATTTTTATTTGTGATTAAACTTTAAACAATCAACGTCGGAATTACAGACACAAAAATAACAATTTCTAATGAGATCACTTTAAAAAAAAAAATTGTTTTTTAAATCACGATTGGCCATCTCTCCCGAGGTATCCGGGTATGATGACCATGGCATAAGAGGTAAGATGGCCATATCCTTAATTCTATTTGTAACATAGTTTTTGGTCTTATTTCCTATTTTTTAACAGTCTATTTTCTCTGCACCACATTTAGAACACATGTCTTCAAATTCAGTGCAATTTTCGTGTACCCAAAACTGGCACACCGTGCATTGGAGCCAGTCCTCTTAGAAACGAGTTTCATAATAATTTTCTCCACACCCTCGACAATTATCTCTTTCATTTAACTTATTTTTCTTATTCTTATTTGCTATCATTTTTAATGGGACATCGTCATGCTATCAGATAGTCTTAGGATAGCTTTTTTTTGTTAACGCGTCGAACAGCATTTTTGTTTGCCTCTTTTTTACAGGATGTTTTAGTTTTTTCTTTTTTTTAATTTTTCTTTGCAGCACCTTTTCTGACATTGATATGTTCTTCCGAAGTCAATAATGTTCCAACCTGTTTTGCCCGTTTACGAGTTTCATTAAGTTTTTGTGGAATAGGTGTTATTTCCTGTAAAATTCGAGATGGTGTGTAAGATGGATCGTCATTGGATGGAAGTTTTTGTGGAGTGCTTGGCTTTGGTCAACGGAAAACCTTTAGCTTGCATCGTTTTGATATGAGCAACTAATCTCTTCTCGTTTTCTTCTCCGAATAAACTAGATGGTCCCATACGCTCCTTTTTATCATTATTATTCTTTAATCTTCTTTCTAAGGTTTTTCTTGGAATCTTGTAATGGAGAGCTGCGGCACGCACAGAAGATTCATTATTTTTTACAGCACTTATAGCTGCTTTTAGTGAATCTTCACTCCAATTGCCTCTTACAGCTACTTTTTACTTACCTTACCTTTCGCTTGTATTTATTAGGCATCTAAAAAAAATAGGAAAAAATTGTTCTTTTAAAATAAGACATAATTTCTGTGTCCGGTATAAGATGGCCATATGGCCGTCATATACCGACTAACACTGGCCATCTCTCCTTTTCCTCCGGGAGAGATGACCACACCTAAAAAAATTACAAGTTGCAACACGATGCAAGTAATTCTGAGGTTAGGACAAATTGTTACTCGTATACTTTGTAACCAAACCAAAAATAACCATTATATTACGAAACTAATATCATGACAACCTAAAACAAGTACCCTTTGAAAAATATTTCCACAACGCGAAACAAATAACAAGGATTTTATTTACTTTTTGATTTTTTTTCGCTAAAAACTTGCACGCACCCTTGCTCCCACGCGCGTCGCGAAGCGAACTAAACTATTACTAGTGTCATCTAGCCATCACTTCAGGTATTATTTGAATGGGCCATCTCTCCCTTATGGCCATCTACCCCGGAATTACCCTATGTGACTGTTGGGTATATTTATTTATTTAGAACTGAATTTCCGACTTTTTAATTAATGATCCACATATACCAACCAATTTACGTAAACCTCAATAAAATATTGAATCACATTGGAGAAAATCGCATGCAATACTATGCATTCGTTTATCGCGAACAAATAGACATGTGTGGGTTTTTCTTGGCAGTCATATTTACAAGTGACACACATAGTCCTGTCTCATACTACTCGTAATATAGAAGTAGATCGCGAGTACAGTAGAGTATCGGGCTTTTCGGTCTAACACCCAAGACCCAAAACAGATGTGTTTTGATAATTCATATCTCTTCTAAATAATTTATGTATCCGCATGTGGTTAGCGTGTTAGACGTTAATCTATCATCATCAGCCCTTATGCGTCCCACTGCTGGGCACGGGCCTCCTATACAACTGAGAGGGTTTAGGCCTAAGTCCACCAGTCTGGCCTAGTGAGGGTTGGCGGACTACACACCTAATAAACTCCTTACCTAAAAGTTATTTTAGGTGTACAGGTTTCGATGTTTTTCCTTCACTATTATAATAAATTGTATCATAATTAAATTATATTAATTATGTTTGTTTGGAAATGTTTTAATATTGCTGTATTTTTCACTTTTGCTTACATTACGAATAATTCAGAACCTGAATTTACTTTAATTCTAACTGGTAACATTTCCAACAATTTCGGTGGAATTAGTCCATTATAAAACCGGTTATACGTGTTTTTTATCCGATAACGAAACTTGAATGTGACTTAGTCACGTACCACACATAAATTGAACATTAAACATATCGCTAAATGGTTTGACAAATTGTAGTATAATTGATTTTGAGGGACCATGGTATTATGGAAGCAAAGCGTTATCATCATTATCAACTCCAGTGACGGTACGTCAATAGAAGCCAAAAAAACTTTACGTTAATTGTGTAATGTCTAGTTTATAATTGTTTGTTGTGGGGTCAGGTTATGCGTATTTATAAGTCAAATTGCTTTTGTTAAAATAAACATTTATTATTAACAAAGATTATTATTGGGAATTTTGTAAGACTAGCTGGGCTTTTGGGCTTCTAAAAAAAAATACCGCCACTGATCAAAGCTGTCTCACAGCTGGACACGAGCTCCTGTTGTACTTGACTTTTCGTAAAAATATATAAAACCTTAAAAAAATTTAAAAAAAATCAAATGTTAAAAAACAGTAACAAGTTTAATGGTTAACTAAGAATACCTACAACCATTTTAACCAAAACAATATTTACCATTTGCGCAAATTCGATCATTTAGAACTTCATTGAGTATTGCCATTCAAAAATTGCAAAATTAGTTACACTTTTACCATTCTTTAAAAATACCTTCGCAAGTTCAATGTCCATCTGATGGCATCACAACCCACGCTAAATATATTTTGGATCGTCCTCTCAATGATTTGAAATAAAACGCCTACTATAGATTCGTCGAAGAAGATGTGTATATGGCCAAAATGTTTTATTTATTGTCCACTCCAACTCCTTGCGTACCCACACATGTTATAAAACCAATAAACAGTGGCGGTACTTCCATAGACGCCCAAAAGCCCAGTTTGCGTTACAAAATTCCGAATATAAATCTTTAAGCTTTAAATCTTTATTTAACAAAAGCAGTTTAACATATAGATGAGAATATCCTGACCCCACAATAAATAATTCTAATCTAGACATTACAAATAAACGTGTTTAACGCTTTTGGGCTTCTATGGAAGTACCGCCACTGCCAATAAAGTGATGTTTTTAGTTGATTATTGCTATTTTCTTATTTGTTTCAATGTTGTTTGTGGTTTCATTTTATGATATTCAAATTGCTAATAGCTTTACAAAATATACAAGCATTTTTCAAATAACATAACTCTTTAAGCTCTATAATAAGTTTTATTATCGAGTTAAACTACTAACTCAGTCCATAGTAAAACAAAATTGAGCGGATCACCATTGAAATTGAAAACTTTTTTTTCCTTTTTTAATATAGTTGCTTTTACATATAATATATCATAACATTATTTTAATTTCCAAGCATCAAAATATCAAAATTCAAAACATTTGCAACAATTAATACTTCAAACCCACAAATTTACTTTCGCATTTCATTTAGTTAGGCTAACCTACCAGACCGACCAGACATCTCAACTATCCTTCCACGTAAACATAAAGTAGTTTACACTTTTACCGTGTTTCCGTGTACATGTTGACACTTGCATACGGACACAGTTCACTGCATTATGTCTCAGTGTATTACGTCATATCAAAAAATAACAGGCTAAGGTGTATGATCTCGAAAATGACATCAGAATAACATTATAGCGCAGTAAAACAGCAAGACGGTGATGTGAATTAAGTATTTGTAGGGCAAAAACAGTGATCGCCTCGAGGTTTAGGCGCGCGGTCGAGAATTTCGGCGGTCGCAGGTTCAAACCCCAGGCACACACCTCTGACTTTTCGAAGTTATGTGTGTATTCACAATAAATAAATAAATAAATACACCCAACAGTCACATACATAGTTCTGACCCCACACTAGGATACAAGTCCTGTGTCGTGGGTATCAGAAACTACGAGAGACTTTTCGGTCTCACAAACAGCCAGACCCGAAACAAATATTTGTGGATCACACAAACATTTGTCTCGGTGCGGGGATCGAACCCGCAGCCTCTCGTTTCGCAAGCTGGTGTCTAGCCAACTGCGCCACGGGGCTGTCAACAATGAATTATCACTTGCTTTAACGGTGAAGGAAAACATCGTGATAAAACCTGCACACCTAAAATTTCTTAGGTGCGTAGTCCGCCAACGCGCACTAGGCCAGCGTGGTGGACTAAGGCCTAAACCCTCTCAGCTGTAGAGGAGGCCCGACACTTACATTTAAC
This sequence comes from Hemaris fuciformis, assembly GCA_907164795.1. NCBI lineage: Eukaryota > Metazoa > Arthropoda > Insecta > Lepidoptera > Sphingidae > Hemaris > Hemaris fuciformis. Next base: position 9,265,725 of record OU015454.1, read on the forward strand.
ATAGGCAGCTTCAATCCGTCAATTATATTGGAGCACATAGGCAGCTTCGACGTCTTACTTTTGTGTTAGGTACATATGCGCGCGTATCTTAAAATTTCATAACGCGCCTAAAGAAGTATAACTTCAAAAACTTGAAGTTTTTATTGCCCTCATCATCATCATCATCATCATCATCATCATCATCATCATCAGCCCTTATACGTCCCACTGCTGGGCACGAGCCTCCTCTACAACTGAGAAGATTTAGGCCTCAGCCCACCACGCTGGCCTAGTGCGGGTTCGCAAACTACACACCTAAGAAATTCCTAAGAACTTTTAGATGTGCAGGTTTCCTCACGATGTTTTCCTTCGCCGTAAAGTCAGTGATGATTTGTTGTGAATACACACATAACTTCGAAAAGAGAGCGATGTGTGCCTGGGTTTTGAATTTGCGACCGCCGAGTACTCGATCGCGCGCCTAAACCTCGAGGCCATATCATATACTTAATGCAATTAGTCTAAACCTTCTTCATATAAAGGTAGAAGACATAGTCATGTTACTTGTAATAAGATAATAGGGATGTTGACATAAATAGCGAATGTATGAAAAGTTATTTTTTTGCCATAGCAGGGAATATTAGAATGCTGAAAATCATATTTTGTAAATGTAAATATGAGTAATAAATTAATTAAAAATAATTAAAAATGTTTAAAATAATTCCAAATATCACGTGACTGCAAACGCCAATCGGAGCGCGTTACGTCACAATGTATGAAGAATCACAGACAAGTTGTCTAACCTAGGGGTGTCCACTGTCCACTTTGAAAAAACATCGATGTTTTTTTCGATTCGATAAATCGGAACTTTACACTTTTTACAAGCTTTTATTTAACTTGCAATGTATGTATGTATGTTTATTTGGATGAAATCTTGCAACTTAATTTTGAAGCAGCAGATATTTTTAACCGATTTGTGTCGTGGGTATAAGAAACTACGAGAGACTTTTCGGTCTCCCAAACAACCCGAGCCGAATCAAATATTTGCGAATCACACAAACATTTGTCTCGGTGCGGGGATCGAACCCGCGGCCTCTCGTTTCGCAAGCTGGTGTCTAGCCAACTGCGCCACGGGGCTGAAAATCCTATAATTTTGTACTTATTGATAAAAAATACTATTATATTTTAAGATTTTTATTCAAAATTTTCCAAAAACGATTTGATACGAGTAAGTATCGATATTTGCCGACCGATACCGTGTAAGTATCGATACTTGACGACCGATACGGTATTGAGTAGAAGTATCGATACCTTAATGGTATTGTTTCATCCCTAGTTTAACAGCAGTTTGTTGTATTTAATACACTGTTACGTCATCAAGCCCAGGTGACAGCTTGGAGCGTTTAGGCGCGAAATTTAAACACTAAACTAATTAAAGTCGTTTTTTTATTTAAAATTTATGAATAAAAAATTTAAGTATATTTTTTCGTAATATTTACGTTCTTATCTATAAAATGAAAACAGTTCCAAATTTTTGTCAACATCCCTATTAGAGCTACATCACGACCACCATACTTAAGGAACAAAACGGTGTACTCTAAAGTCAGGATAATACTGTCGACTGGTTAGTGAATAAGCTCTGTAGTCGTATGCACGAATTGCGCGGCACTTACCTACCACCTTTTACACATGGCACGGATAAAAAGGGACAAAAACCTTATATTGATTCAAGATTCCAATACTTCTATACTATACACTTACTTATACTTCTATATACCCAAAAGTTGACTGTAGAGAATGCCTTAGGCATTAAGTCCGCCTTTATACGCAATGTGTAAAAAGCATAAATAAATAAATATACTAACACCAAACAGCCCTCTATTCTACAGCTGTCATTAAGGGTGAGTTATGTAAGGGTCAATATCGATTTCGGCCACCGGGGTGTCGCCGACACTCGGTCAAACGGCATTTTATTCCGATATGTTCATATTAATATTTTACATAGACTGCCTCGTGGTCTCGCTGCACAGGTATGTGCCGTGCGATCTAAAGGTCCCGGGTTCGATTCCCGAGTCAGGCAAAGTTTATTAGGTTTTTCCATTACAAAATTCTCAGTAGCAGCACGGATTCCGGAAATGTGCCCGAAAAACGGCAATAAGCTCGCTTTCTATAACCTGGGACTGATACATACCTGTCGAAATGAACAAAAATGCACCTCTGCCTACCCCTTCGGGAAATACAGGCGTGAGTTTATTAAGTATGTAATATTTTAACTAGGTTTGGCACGCGAATCAATATACGTGCACTGTAGAAGTTGATTGAGAAATATATATATAGGTAGATAGTTTTTTTTTAAATTGATTGGTATATTTTTTATGCTAATAATAGTTTAGTAAATGTTTAAAACCTATTGTCTGGTTTTGCGTTAATCTTTGTAACTGCTGGATCGATTTTAATATTTTTATTGGTAAACCTATTTGGTAAACAAACAGAAAGATTACATTCAAAAGTATAAAGTATAAAAAATCCAAAACATTTTCCTCAAAACTTAATACATAAATAGAAGGAGTGAACGACAAAACAAAAAAATAAAGAGAGAATAAAGATTAATTTGATTATACAAAAAAAAACATATGACTAAGATAGAGACAGCAAAAAACAAACAGGAGAACAAGGAGAAGTTTAGGCTAATTTAACTTTTTTTTAATATCAATATATCCAAAACAGAACTAAATTTGAGGCGGACAATAAATTTAATAATTAGACGTTTTGTCCAGGCTATAATCTAATTGTGCGCTTAAATTCGTCCTAATCCGTTAAGCCGTTTGCGTGATTGAGGTAAAAACTTTCACATTGATTATATTAATAGGACTAGGTCGTCATATTAATATTTCCTGCTAATGATTACTACCTACATACATACATTACAGTTTCCTCATTTAAGTAAAAGTTGCTGGTATTATTTATTCACGTAATATATTTCCTGGAAAGGCCGCATATTCGATGCTCATCCATGCTTCATCAGTTCCACGCAATAGTGTAGTTTAAAATAGCTTAAAATTGACGATTCAAAAGAACTTGTAAAAGTCTATTTGAATAAAGATAATTTGACTTTGACTTTGACACGTCATAGGGGCGAGCCTATCGCCGGTTTTTCGGACACATCTCCAGTCTCCGTGCTGCTACTGAGAATTTCCTGACAGAAAATCCAATAACACTTTGCCCTTCCCGGGACTTGAAATTGAGACCTCTAGATCGCACCGCACCTACTTGAGCCGCGAGACCACGAGGCAGTCAATCGCATCTTCTGTGAGTTAAAATACAAGTCTTCAAAAGTTTAAGCAGTGATGGCCTCGAGGTTAACGCGCGCGGTCGAGAATCTCGGCGGTCGCGGGTCCAAACCCCAGGCACATATCTTTGACTTTTCGAAGTTATGTGTGTATTCTCAATGAATTGTCACTTGCTTTAACAGTGAAGGAAACATCGTGAGGAAACCTGCACACCTAAAAGTTCTTAGGAATTTCTTAGGTGTGTAGTCCGCCAACCCGCACTAAGCCAGCGTGGTGGACTAAGGCCTAAACCCTCTCAGTTGTAGGGGAGGCCCGTGCTCAGCAGTGGGATATATATAGGCTGATGATGAAAAGTTTAATAAATAATGTTGACAATACTGTTCATATAAATCACTAAACCTAAAAAGCACGGTAGTGAGAAAACAACAGAATTAAATACACTATTAATGGGTGCATCGACACACTACCGAACCGATGTTCGGTGTAAAAATTTAATGAGTTCGTAGACCGGTCGCATACCGATAATTAATTTCGCCATGCTTCGGAACTTACTAGAACAATGGACTGTGTGGAACGTTAGATGGCAAAAAAACTGAAAGGAAACAACGGAAAAGTATTTTAGTAAGAAAATAAGTTCGTTGTTAAAAACATCGTGATAAAACCTGCACACCTAAAAGTTCTTAGGAATTTCTTAGGTGTGTAGTCCGCCAACCCGCACTAGGCCAGCGTGGTGGACTAAGGCCTAAACCCTCTCAGTAGTAGAGGAGGCCCGTGCCCAGCAGTGGGACGTATATGGGCTGATGATGATGATGATGATAAAATCCTTGACGCCTTAGTACTCTGTAAATCATCTTTAGATATCACTGTGACATTCACAACTGCGCGTGGGCACTCTCAACTATCCAGAGTGATTATTGTTTTCTTTTTTAATTTTTTAAGTATTGTCTTTATAAATATGTTGTTAATGCCAAACAACCACAAGGAATCCTACTTACACCCAAAATAAAAATAAATATGGGCAGAAATATTTAACATAATGCCCTTAGAACATCTTCAAATATACGCACCAAATAAGCTTTATTCTTTATTAAATCAAATTTACCTTTTATCTCATAAAATTTGCTTAACTATGAATGATCAAGGTAAGAGCATATAACCTTTATACTACTCATGCTGCTATTATGCCTTTCATTGTAAACGAGGCTGAATGAGACTCCTTTCCTTAATCCTTAAAAAAAAGAAAAATAATTCTGCTTTAACTACTGAAATAATCCTAAAAAAAAAAGAGAAGAAATCCTCCTGATCTGAATGATTTAATACCCCTTTGCTTGTCTCTTAAAAATACACATATTCTTTATTCGAATATCGTTCAGCCAGCTTCGCGCCACCCATTAGATCGTGGTGCATGAGTCTAGCGCTCATCACATGGCTACACATCGAGGTCCGAACGGCATCGACACGAATTCTCGGCTCGTTTGTCTTCTATAATTGACTTTAAACGCGTAAACACGTTTCTTTTAATACAATTCCTTGATGATAAACCGTGCCGGTTATGCGGCCAATTAACTGTTATGCGGATTTATTTGCGCAACATTTTGCAGCAGTTCGCGCAATGAATTTTTTTTAACAAACCGCGCGGCCGTCGACTGGTCTTTTGTGCATTCACTTGCCCATCCATCACCCATTTTAAATAATAATACAAAAAAAACTTCTCCTTATAGATTTTGCATTATTTTTTTTCTTTTTACTAAAATGATTTATTGGTTTTTCCCGTCGTAGGAACGAGCTGAGTTATTTTCAGTCTTTTGAAGCCGGTAGACAGGCGTTTCGCCAACATAATAACTGTATGTAATTTCAATCCCCGCCCCATACACAAGAATAAACAATTTTGAATTTAACAAACAGACCTGCATAATATGTTTTTTTTTGTAATGCAAACGGTACAAAACTATTATTATTTTATACATACAAAGAAACAGCGATGCCGTCATCCGGATGACCAAAAAACTGTGTTAATTAATTACAAAAGGAAATATATTTTATTAAGGAAACTTGCCTTATATATATTTCTAAATATTTACTGTAATAAGTGGGCGATAGATATGTAGCGAGCCCGACTATTAAATAAGACGTCATGGGTTCAAATTCAGCCTTTTTAAAATATCTTATGTTCCAATATGACAGCCGTGGCGCAGTTTATTTTTAATATTGTTTCACAAAACTATTGCAATAAAGAGGCAATCAACAATCTTTGCTGGTTACAAAGAAAATATTTTTTCATTAATTCTTTATAAAGTTTATAACAAAATATCTAACAGGCCGAAGCACTTTGCCGTAAGAAAAAAAAATAGTTAAAGAAATGTGTGTAAATGTTTGAATAAAGAATACTTAAATAAGCACTAAGCTCAAAAAACACTTTTTTCAGGAAGCCATTCAGGCATGATGAAACTTAAAAAAATATATCCACTGAGCAACTTTCAACAGACCGCAAAATTATTTGAAACAAGAATATTTTTACTTTAACTACTCAGAAGAGGACTCATGCAACCATGAATACGTAAGTAAAACCCCTTTTCCGTTTTACATTGATAAGAAACATTGAGCAAGTACGAACTGGCCAAAAAGGTACATTTTAATAAAAAAATATTCTATTTTCTGTGATGAAGACTCACTCAACAACCGTCCCTCCAAAATGAAACCTCTTTTCTTTACGAGCTGATAAAAGCAATTGAGCAAGTTTCAAACTGGCCACAAAGATAATCACTCAGCGTCAAGTGAGTGTTGCCAGACCTATTTTCCATTGTGGGTGCATTGGTGCGCTCTCGGCCCAGTTGCGAGGCCTCGCAACCGGTGCCCGCCGATACGTAACTAGGTCTCGGAGACAGGTTACACAGTTTAACAACGGTACGCGGTGCGTTCGAGACGGATATCTTCGCATCATGTTTATTGGTAGACATATTTATGTTACTTGTAAACATGTTACTCTGAAAGTGTCACTAATTACTCTCGGAGTAATTTTTTTTAGTGTTTTTTCACAATGAATTATCACATAGACGTATATGGGCTGATGATGATGATGATGAGTGTTTTTTAATAAGAAGCGCAATACATGACTCCTCCATACGATAAATGCTGATAAGAGACCTCACATAAAAAACATATCCAAGATTAGACACATGATGTTCTATGTAAAGGCCAATTCAGGAACACTCCTAACCGGGCGAAAGTATACATATGAGAAAATGTTTAGAAGTGGACTGTGGAAGAGGCAAAAGAGTTGTGACAGAATCGGAGCTTAAGCCCCTTATAGTTTCTCCCTATCCCATTGGACGTGACACTGGCGTGACTGTGTGGGTTTTGTTGGCAGTGGCGGTACTTCCATAGAAGCCCAAAAGCATTACACGTTAATTGTGTAATGTCTAGTTTATATTGTTTATTGTGGGGTCAGGATATTCTCATTTATATGTCAAAATGCTTTTGTTAAATAATAATTTAAAGCTCAAAGGCAAGGCAAGCTGAGCTTATGGGTTTCTATGGAAGTACCGCCACTGCGTGTTGGCACACATACCACAAGATAGTCGCTAATGATAATTCATAACTTGTGTTTCCCTATTTGCTCATACCATTCCAGATTAATCTCACACATAAATACGCCCGTGTTTTCGAAGAGATAGGCAGAAAAACTGTACATAACTTTCTAATCACAGGCCAACGAAGTACACCATCTAATTGCATCTAGGTTTATCACCTAACCAAACGTAAACAAACACTGATTCTCGATAACCATCACAACAACACAACGGTCCCAAACAGTCACAATAAACGAACGTCCATTTGGGCACGACGCACAGACGGCACATCCTCCACACGCTATATATAGAGAAACTTTCAAACATTAGCCATTTCCGTTCCCTATGGACGAATTTAAATGAATGCTTTTGACCTATTATTAAAATTCTTACTTCCATATTGGAAGCGGTCTGTGGTTTGGATGCATTTTATATTATTTTATTACATAAATAATATAAAAAAGTAACTCGTAGGCCTCGCCACATAAAAGTTAGTCAAAGTAAAATAAATCCATAGTATTTAAACGAGCCAGTGATACAGCAATAACCTCGCTTCATGTTGGAATTTAGAACACAGCTGATGTGTAGGTTATGTATGTATGTATTTATTATTTATGTATATGTACATGTATAAGAAGGTCATGGTTGAGGACTCTCATTCATACAGGTATCTTATATTTCCCCACACCGTTAAAAATACGCCATAGATTATAAAAAATACTCACATAAACTTTGAAAAACTATTCTAGCACATACCAGGAATTTATAGCTGCGTCTACACACATTATGAACAGACCACACGTAAACCTACAGACTATCAAATACATTTTACTAATATATAAGTACACAAAAACATTACCGATTTACAATCTCCAGACGAATCTCAAGAGAGCCACGAGGTAATGTCAGCTAAGGTGACCTTTGTACTAGAGGTGGTCGCTCACGACCCAAGGTCAAGGTGACACCGACTAATGGACAAGTTGGATTTGATAAAGCTCTCTGTACTTGCCAATTGTATTCATATAATAAGTTTTGAGTTGCATATTCTATACATTCAGTTCGTCTGTACGTACACCTCATTACTGAATAAGCTTTGAGGTTCAAGTTAATACCGTCTTTCTTTTGCATATACGAGTAGGTACCTTCATAGTAAAGACACATTGTACTGTATGTTTTCACTATTAATTGAGTGCTTTTTTGGTTTTCAAAAAGAACATTCTCAATAGCAACACGGAGGATGGAAATGAAAATAACGTGGGATTTAAAAAACACAGACGACCTACCATGGCTTTAGAAATGTGGGCAAGAGTGTATAATTTATCACTGAAGATATAATGATTAAATTATCCTATGAAAGAGATACCTTTGCTGGTGGTAGGATATTCGTATCCGCCCGGATAGCGACCACCGTACACAGGGCGTAAAACCTGCCATAGTGGCACATGCAAGTGTGCCGCGTTCCGGGATCAGCCAGTGTATACCCGGTTTTCGGGGGGGCTTCAATCATGGTGAAAGGATGACCGTGCCGGCATTTTTTGGCCGGTTTGTCGTGGTCGGTCCTTTGATCACCATGATTGATAGTCCCCCAAACTTCTTCACAATAAGGTGAAGAGGTATTCGGCCGGCATGATTGTGTCGACCAACGGGAGACCATCATCTCTCGCTGGTCGGCACTTTTTCTGGACTCCATTGCGCTTACCATCAGGTGCAATGGGGTCACTTTACCGTGCCAGAATAAAAAAAAAAAAAAACTGCTCTAAGCCCTTCTACAAGGAATTCATAAGTAGATACTTAGCCATACCTGTTTCCCTGAGGACGAGCCTATTGCCGTCCTTCAGAAAGATTTCCAAACTGCTTAATACTTATGGCTTATGGCTTAAAAGTATTACATAACATATTTGTTCTTAACATACATATTTACCAGGGGTTCCCAAACTAGGCAGAGCCTGTCATCTTGGGAGACCAACTAACAATTAAAAATAAAAGAATTTAAACAAATAGGGCGTAAAAGTCTGTGACTGGAGCTTATACAATGATTACCTTACAAATACCTACTATGGAGAAATTCCTAAAAGAAAACCCAAAAACACCAGTGTGCTAGATAACTTACTTCTTAGTCTGGTACCAGGCCACCATAAGACGTAAAGAACAAACAGTCGCCTACTCTGTGTTTCGGGCTTGCGAGTAACAACGTGTTTTGGTAGCAAATAGAGCGTAAAGCACATCCGATACCGACCGTTGCGTATCTGTTACATATAATAAAATAAAAAGTAGCAACAACGGGTATTCTACATACGAGAATTCATTAGTAGAAACCGACTTTGATGATGACGGAAAACATCATTAGAATGCTTTGTAGCTTAGAGATGTAAACGAAGATTTCGTTTCAAAATACTTTATCGCTTGTGCGCTAGTTGGCAATAGACTAGTATTGGAAAATACTCAATAAATAAATATGATAATCATAAATAAAAATAACAGGAAGATGATTTTATAAGAATTAATAACGTTGAAAGTAATGATGACAAAGAATTCAATAATCAGTTAATACTTTAATGAGACAATACAATCATCATCACATCAAACATAAACATGCGATCTTCGAAGATACATTCACAAGAATTGACACCAACAATATTGCAATCTTAAATAAAAACACAACGCCTATGAGATTAATCTATACAAATAAATAAAATTGGAGTGTCTGTTTGTAATATTGAAATAACCGCTTTTTAATAAATGTAAATGGATGTATACACGGTACATATACCAAAATAAGGTTTTTTAAAATTTTTGTCTGTCTGTTTGTTCCCGCTAATCTCTGAAACGGGTGGACCGATTTTAACGGCCGACTTTCACTGGCAGATAGCTGATGTAATAAGAATTAACTTAGGCTACGTACATATATATAAAATTGGAGTGTCTGTTTGTAATATTGAAATAACCATTTTTTACTACATGTATATATGAATATATATGTATACTAGCTGTGCCCGCGACTTCGTCCGCGCGTAATGTAATAAGGAGTAACTTAGGCTACTTTTAGTTTATAAATTTTCTTATTAAAAATTAATTTTCTGCGTGGACGAAGTCGCTGGCACAGCTAGTTATAAATATAATCGTAACCCACACAACGTTCTCAAAACAAACGTATAAATAAAACAAAACAGTATATTTCGCGAATACAATAGGAATGGAACAATAAACCCCAAGTCATCCGCTTTTACGCCTTATTTCTCTGTGCGTGATAGGGAGAGCTTTAATTTATCTGCACGAAGCTTGCAATATAAAGTGGGTCACGTAATGAAAAAAAGGACACTGTAAAGGAGGAAACACTGGACTAGAAACATGCGTTCGCAAAATCATTTATTACCCCGTACCCAGTGACGGTACTCCCATAGAAGCCCGAAAGCGTTCTCTTAATTGTGTAATGTCAAGTTTATAATTTATTTATTGTGGGGTCAGGAAATTTTCATTTATATGTCAAATTGGTGTTGTTAAATAATGATTTAAAGATTCGTAATTTTATAAGGCAAGCAGGGCTTTTGGGCTTCTATAGAAGTACCGCCACTGCCCATACCATGAAGAAATAGTTTGCCAGTCCACGTGTTATTATAAAGCAGCATCTGAGCAGTCGTTTAGAAGAATATCGAGTAATGCGAGATGGGAGTTTTTGAGACTTGATACTCCATTAGTACAGCATCATGCTTACCACCAGTGCCCGTCATATCACTTAGTCGAGCAAGTAATAACAATACTGGACTAGCTATTGAAGATAGGAGCAAGTATCATTGTCACCATCTATAGCTGGTAATATCAGAAACAACATGAATTAGTCGGCTCGACCGGGGTCGTAAACTAATTATGATATATGTCTAGTTATGAGACATCCATTACCAAGCCTTAATGGTCAATCAATTACTATTCAGGGTAATGGAGAAGGCACAAGAATCAAGGCTACCACAGCTATCATGGATTTTCCATTTATTCATTCTGTAAATAGTTGGTGAATTCTCAAACACTTTGAGATACTCATTACTCATAGCATTCTATCGCATTTCAAGAATTTTCTTTCCTTTTCACAAAGTGTATGGTACACATATCTAATCTATCAAGCTCTTACAATTCATGTTCTGTTTATATCCATATCCTCTATCCATCCCTTCCCTGTTTTTCACCTTCCATTCATTCTTCCATTCATAAACAATTATAAGGATTCTTCGCGTCCTATGTCACATAAATTTAATTCCTTCATTACATAGCCATAAAAACACAAAGGTTCCAGCTGTTCCCTTGAATTCTTCCAACATTTTCATATGATACAACCGGTGCTTCACCGTGCTGTTATCTCGACAGTGTTAATTGAAACGATTTAGATAATGGCGGTAATCTACGGAGCTGGAAACTTACACGCTCATTGCACTCTGTTTGCCTTTTAGAAAGTTCGTATGATGTGGACGCATTATATTTACGACGGACGAGTATAATAAGTTCTAGAAGGTTCTATGCACGACATTGGAGGTAATTATGAGACAAAAATTCATACCGTCGATCAACCCTTTTGATATTTTTATTATTATTTTTTTATTTTTTTTTGGGAAATATACAGAACAATCACAATCAAAAAATACAAAACAAAAATATAAACACAATCCAAAGCAATTTCCACTTATAGGTAAAGCACAAAAAAGAAGAAGTGAACGACTATATCAATAAATAACATAACCCGCCCTAGGCCAGCGTGGTGGACCAAGGCTCAAACCCTCTCAATGGTAGAGGACGCCCGTGCTCAGCAGTGGGACGTATATGGGCTGATGATCATGCTGATGAAGTAACCACAGAAACCTTTAATAAAGCAAAATATCCAACCTTAAAGTTTGAAAAAAGGGACAGAAAGGTAAAGAGACCAAAATATGACCAAAGAACACGTAATCAATGTTCGAGGGCAATTGTTTCCACATTTCCAACCAATGTTAATATTCGTTTACAATCCTGAAACTATGCTAGGTCTATAGAAAAGGCTATACTTCCTGTTTCGTCACGAAACGGTATCAGAGATGAAGGTATTCGTCGGGAAACAAATGAAATACGTTATACGTTATTATGTATAAAAAGAATAAATAAATAAAGTAACTAAAGCCACGATCGGCACGAAATAGCTTAATTCCCTTACAGCTCTCATTCACCTTATACATAACTTCGTTAATAAAACAGACTGACTTGGTCCAAACTCACAACTCTTTATCTTTGCAGTACACATACAAAAATATATTAAATTAATACACCAACAGTTTATTTTTAAATATGACACATCGACCCAAGACCTACGACCTCGAAAAAATTTATGACGCGTTTCTTTTAACTCTAGACGTATCTTAAACAAACAGACATAACATACGTCTTAATGAACTATTATAGTAATTAACGGTTTTTTATTGCGATGTTTATATATACAATATAATAAGTAATAAAAAATGACTATGAAATTACAAATTATTAAAAGCACTTGGCGCAGAAAAGTAGTGAATTCTGTCTCCAAATACTAGGACAAGAGAAGAACGAAGAAGTAGAAGTTTAATACCTACATATAAATCTAAATATATTTTTTTCTTTCGGAAGTTGTATAGCTAAGTCCACTAATTGGCAATAGACTCGCCCCCTTATGTCGGACGAAAACACAATTAGCATATACACCTCTGTCTACCCCTTCGGGGAATACAGACAGATGTGCGTAGATATGTATCTATGTATCCTTTTAATTATTTACTGACTTTTCAATTTCATTGCGAATTAAAAATTTAATAAAATCCCATAAACTTACAACACATTTCAATGCATAGTCGGTCTTTATTTCATCATGCCTCGTGGTCTCGCGGTACAAGTATGTGCCGAGCGATCTAGAGATCCTGGGTTCGATTCCCGGGTCGGGCAAAGTGTTATTGGGTTTTTCCATTAGGAAATTCTCGGTAACAGCACGGAGTCTGGAAATGTGCCCGAAAAACGGCAATAGGCTCGCCCCCTATTACGTGGGACTGATACATACTTGGCGAAATGTGGGTGCAGAAATGCGCCTTTGCCTACTCCTTCGGGGAATACAGGCGTGAGTTTATGTATGTGTATGTATTTCATCATCAGCCCATAGTCGGTCTTAATATATCCTAAATCTAAAAAACATCACATTTCATACACGCGACTATATGAACTTGCATTACAAGTTGACAAAAGAAGGTGAAACCGTATGAAAAACCGAATTTACCTTCCCCACGCCAGCACACCTAAACGACACAATACACAGAAAAAAAAACAATGAAAAAAAAAAGATGTACAGGAATTGCAGTGATGATCACTCTTGGTCATCATCATCAGCCCATATACGTCCCACTGCTGGGCACGGGCCTCCTCGACAACTGAGAGGGTTTAGGCCTTAGTCCACCACACTGGCCTAGTGCGGGTTGGCGGACTACACAACTAAGAAATTCCTAAGAACTTTTAGGTGTGCAGGTTTTATAACGATGTTTTCCTTCACCGTTAAAGCAAGTGATAATTATTCATTGTGAATATTGTGGTCTCTTGGTATATAAGGAAAATTACTAGTTGTACAAAAAATGAAAAAAAGCTAAGTGGTCACTTACATCATGCATTCGTGAATAAGAACAATGATGTCACCAATATTATTAATGACGTAATAAAAACCTTGTAGCCCCGCGAACACAGTTCTGCCATAACCGCAAACTAAAAGGTTAAGGTAAATAGTTAACGACTTTTAATATATTTTCAGTCCAAACGGTACTTCTTTTGAAAATACAGTCTTATTACTCTAAATATTATAATAATAATAATAATAATAAGCCCCCTAAAATCCAACCACACGTCCGAATCCGAACATCTGATCACGTGGGGGGCGGGCAACACTACCTAAAACTACTGGAGTGGCTAACGTGGCAATGGTAACCCAACTATGGAGTATGGAGAATCATAGATATAATTTACGGTCGCTGCCCGGGGGTCGCCGGGGCGCACCTGGAGCCGGTGCTGGGTGCTTCAGTATGCGGAACACCGGTGGCGCTGCGTTGAGCAGGCGGGCGCACGCCATTCAAAATACTACAGCCGGTCGTCATGGGTTGACCAGGCGGACTCACGACGTAGAAGCTACAGCCGATGCATCGGAGGATGATGCTACAGTTTCCCTATTTTCGTCTATCCCCTCAACTTGCCCATCTTATATGACGAGGCAAACACCTACTTTGTCCACGAGTTCGCTCGATGGTGTTGTACAAGATGTCGAATTAGACACTGACCTTGTACCCACAACGAGCAACACCAATACGCGTAGACGATGGACTTCTGAAATGAACCAATTTATTCTACGCACTTACCTTCAATTAACCAGTTTAGATACCGACAGGAAAAATTATCTCGAACCGCTTCATACAAAATTTACAGAAAAATTCCCTCACATGAATGTAAGTCGCCAAAGGGTAGGAGACCAACGCAGGGCTATAGTGCGCAATAAATTAATACCGCAAAATATTATTGATGTTATCTATAATGACGTTAAAACAGAAATCAGCGGCCTCATTGTTCCACAGACAGCCACATCATCATCACAATTAAATAATTCATATAACTCTAAGACCCGTATGAGATGGACTACAGAACAAAACGAATTTATAATGAGATCATATTATCGGATTACTAACTTAGAGACAAATAAGACGGCTTACCGACAACTTTTGCATAGAGATTTTATAAGTAAGTTCCCCACACTATCCCATCTTAGCGAACAAAGAATAGCCGATCAGAGAAGAACTATCGTTGCGAACAAATATGTTTCAGATGACCGACTTAGTACTATAAAAGAGGAAGTAGCCATGGAACTCTCGCTAAATACTAATAATATATCCCCCGTCCCAACTTGCGCTCAGGATCCGGATGGGAGTAGTCATGACATACCTGCACTGAACGATCCTCTCATAAGCGAGCCGGAAGAACACACTACGAATACAGAACTAAGTGACACTCGAGATGAACATATTGATAAAACATTTCAGAAAGCCTTAATTTTTTTCAAAAACACGGATCCAACAAATAGAATGTATATTCCTAAACAAAAACCATCGAAAAATTTTGCAAAAATAGTACAGTATTTAAATAAAATTACCCTTCCTGAAAACATAGATCAAAACACAGATTTCAATACATTTCAAACTATAATATATAGTGCCGCATGGACCGCTGTGAAGCTAAATGGATCAAAAATCAGCTTAGATTCCGTTGAACAAAGTAACAATAGTCGAAAAGAGTTTAAACCACAGTGGCAAATTCGATTAGAGCGCAAATTAGATAACTTACGAGTAAAAATAGGAAGATTAACACAATATATTAATGGTAACAGAAATAAAAAATTAACCGGACATGTAAATAAAATAATAGAAGAATATAAAACTCACACCTTACACGAAGAACCTAACACGCGCCTCACGCACACCCTAGATACTCTCAAACAAAAACTTTCAGTTGTTACAGGCCGACTACGCAGATATAAAAATTGTACGCTAAGGAAGCAACAAAACAGTAGGTTCAATAATAACGAAAAACAATTCTACCGTTTCATTAGGCAAAAAACAGCTAACATTCAAATAAACGATCCCATAAATAACTTAAATAATAGCCCTGACCCAGAAGATTTAAAAAAGTTTTGGACTGGCATATGGGGAACAACCGAAAAACACAATTCACAGTCTGATTGGATAGGGAATGAGACCGTAAATAATTCTAGTTACACTCAAATGGATTTCCAGCACATTCCCTTAGATATTTTTAATACAGTTCTGCGTAAGCTTCATAATTGGAAAGCACCAGGATCAGATTACATTCACAGTTACTGGTACAAAAAGTTTACGTATTTACACCCATATTTGCACAATTATATTAACGACTTCTTGCTTGAACCTTCTAAAATGCCATCTTATATAACTTCAGGAATCACTTACATGATACCTAAAAACCCAAACGATCTCATAAACCCTGCAAACTATAGACCAATCACATGCCTGCAAACATTTTATAAAATTATTACATCTTGTTTATCTGAATTAATTTATCATCACATAGATTCGAACAATATTTTAGCTGAACAGCAAAAAGGATGCCGAAGGTTTTCTCAAGGCTGTAAGGAACAATTGATTATAGATTCTGTCGTACATAGACATGCTCAGAAAAATAAAACCGACCTATTCACGATGTATATAGATTATAAAAAAGCTTATGATTCAGTCCCACATTCATGGCTACTCCAATCTTTGCAGATCTACAAAATCCATCCCAAAATCATAGTATTCCTGGAAACAATAATGAAAAACTGGACCACCCGACTTAAAGTCAGTACTCCCATTAAAACCATAGAAACAGACCCAATTGCGATCCAAAGAGGTATATTCCAAGGCGATGCACTGAGCCCTCTTTGGTTTTGCCTTGCCCTGAACCCTCTCTCTAACATATTAAATTCAACATCATTTGGATATCCTCTAAGGCATCAGAATTTAGAATCAGAAACTCAAAGTCTTGTAACCCATAAATTAAACCATTTACTGTATATGGATGATATTAAACTCTATGCTAAAAATGAATATCAACTGCAGGAATTAGCTAGTTTAACGGAACAATTTAGTAAAGATATAAAAATGGAATTCGGTATAGATAAATGTAAAATTAACTCTATTAAATCAGGACGGCCCTTTGAACATAACTACAAATTAGAAACAGGAGAGATTATTAACGCGCTCAACGAAAACGAAACCTATAAGTACTTAGGCTACCACCAATCAACTCAAATACATCATAAAGAAATAAAACATAAATTAAAACAGCAATTCCAGCACCGAATTAATACTATATTAAAAACACAGCTTCATGCCCGGAATACCATTAAAGCAATTAATACGTTTGCAATACCCATACTAACGTACTCGTTCGGTATAATTAAATGGACTAAATCTGATCTGAAAAATCTGCAGCGCTTAATAAACACCTCTATGACTAGGCTCCGTAAACATCACCCGAGATCGTGCATCCAACGCCTTACACTACCCAGAAAAGAAGGAGGAAGGGGACTTATTGACATAACTAATCTCCATAACACACAAATTAAAACATTAAGACAGTACTTCTTTGACAAAATAAATTCTTCCACACTTCACAAGTCAATAGTTGACAACGACAGTAATTTCACTCCACTTAACATGAAGGATACGACAGTACAAAAAAACGAACAACTGACAGATGACCAGACTAAAATATCTGAATGGATCCAAAAGTCTCTGCATGGCAGACACCGGCAGGATCTGAGCCAACCCAACGTCGATAAAGAGGCATCGAACGCTTGGCTCAGCCACGGTGAACTGTTCCCAGAGACTGAAGGATTCTTACAAGCCATACAGGATCAGGTTATAGAAACAAGAAATTATCAGAAACACATAATAAAAAATCTAAAATCCGATGCGTGCAGAAAGTGTAACAGCTCCCCAGAAACGATCCAACATATAACCGGGGCTTGTAAAGCAATAACCCAAACAGATTATAAGCATAGACATGATCAAGTTGCCAATATTATCCACCAGAAACTAGCTTTTAATTACAAGATGATTCAGAAAACCCAACCATACTACAAATACAGCCCCGAAACGGTACTTGAAAACGCCACAACCAAATTATACTTTGACAGAGCAATACTTACAGATCGAACAGTTCCATACAATAGACCAGATATAACACTAATAAATAAAATCAATAAAACCGGATACCTTATAGACATAGCTGTTCCAAACACACACAACTTACAGACAACAATAGCAGAAAAACTAACCAAGTATGTAGAACTAAAGGATGAAATTACTCGTCTCTGGCATCTTAGTAAAGTAACTATTGTACCTATAGTTCTGTCTTCCACAGGGGTTATACCCAAGCAGTTGCACCAATCCTTGAAAACACTTAATTTACCATCCAGTACTTACTTCTTATTGCAAAAAGCCGCGATTCTAAATACTTGCCGTATTGTTAGAAAATTTCTACAAACTGACCCATGTGAAGCCACCTTCAATTCAAGAACCATTACAGAAAATCAACCTGATACACACTTGGCCTAGGCTCGTGTGCCTCAGATTAAACCGGAATTTTTCCGAGGAAAAAAAATTACAAAGAATAATAATAATAAATTGCGAACCTCGCTAGTGTCCTGTATGCCAATAAGGCGTAAGTGCATATTATGTCACTGGCGGTTGAGCCCTTCCCGCCCGGACGCAAATTTATAAAAAAAAGACTGTCATTTCCCAAGGTCTCATGTATGTCATCTTCAACGGCCCATATACGTCCCACTGCTGGGCACGGGCCTCCTCTGCAACTGGGAGGGTTTATAGGCCTTCGTCCACCACGCTGGCCTAGTGCGGGTTAGCGGACTAAATACCTAATAAATTCCTAAGAACTTTTAATGTGTGCAGGTTTCCTCACGAACCCGGTTTGAACCCACGAAAGCCGAGATTCTCGATCACGCACCTAGCCCCGAGGCATTCACCAATTTCTTATCCATACGGCGCGGCCATACCAAAAATCATTTAAATAGATCTAGTAGTTTTTCAATCACAAACAAACCAGTTATATTCTTTATTATAATATTAGTAACTATAGATGTCGAATTCTTGCCGCGAGATCGAACCAGAAACGTCTCAGTCACAAACTTACAACGCATGTAAACATATCGACATAATTGAATATTTATTTCACCGACCTTCACGCTTAAGTACAAACCCGGCTGTGAATCGTTAATCAATGATGTTTAATGCCGCATATAAACGTATGCAAATGTAGGGAATCAGCTTATCGCACGTGTACTAGTCGTTGCGTGACCAGAGTTTGAAGGACCTCCATTCAATGGCTTTTTTGCAATGTTAATATCCTTACTAATATTAACTATAGTTTATCTGCAGACTTTGTTAAATAATACCGAAATTAGACACTGAGAAGCTTATCATTTTTTCGGATAAAAGAGCTTACAACGATCTATTAATTTATCACCTGGGAATGTATTATTGGGTTTTTCCATTAGAAAATTCTCAGTCGCAGCACAGAGTCAGGAATTGTGCCCGAAAACCAGCTATAGGATTGCTTCCTTCGTGCAAGAAAAAACATAATTGGCAAAATGTGGGTGCAGAAATGACCCTCTGCCTTATTGGAATACAGGCGTCAGTTTATGTATGTATGTATAAAAAGTACGGAAATGCGGTAGGCACTAGATTAAGGCGTAATATGTAACAAACTCATTTGGTAATTTGTAATTTTAGAATAATTTACCATAAGAATAATGTTACATCACGAAGCTAATTTTGCTGGCACTGCTAAGTGTACATCCGCTAATGATCGTAAACTCGTAGCTGTTTTATCAAACCATCAAATTGCGAGGGCCGTACCGCATGCTGTCCTGAAAACTTGTCAGACATTGAAAATAAACTGAAATTTTAATAATTAACCAAATCCATCTGCAAATCAATTAAATAACCAATCTTAATTAGCCATTAATTCCACCAGAAATTCACTTGATTGCACGATCTATCCGCAGATGATGATTAATTTCGGACCTAAAGCATTTGTACTGTAAAGGCAATTATTCCATTTGATACAAGACCTAGTACTGCGTTATTAAATGTTTACGCATATATACGCTGATCATGTCTCATGGACATCCAATACGATGATCAGATGAACCGCGGCGAGCATCTCAATACCGCAATACTACTTCTAATGAATAATTAAATATGCTTAAGAATTACACTATTTTATGTGGTTGCAAATAATATGTGCCTTGAATATAATGTCCTTTTAATTTGTCATTGTTTTTTCAATCACAAAATTATAATGTCTGGAAAGCGCTTCCTGCTTATAAAATTTAAGAGGAAGATAATCCAGTGTAACACAAAAATTGAGACTAAAATCTCAAATACTAGTCAAAACATTATCATAATAAAACCATAAGTTCTACCAGAATAGTATCTCATTCTTGACATTGCTAGAGTCCCAAGCATAATTTATAAACAAGGCTTATCCTTTCTTGTTCTTTGTCATATAATTTAGTTACATTCAAGAGACCAACACAGGTATTCACTGGTATGAAAAGATACTCTGTTTAATATTAATAAGGATTCTATAGAAATATTCACACAAAGTATAAAGGAAATGTTTTTACAATTATTTATATAATTAATAGATAGTAGCGAAAGTAACCTTATGCGTCTGTCAGTTACACTTTTACACTTAAATTACTTGAGAGATTTAAATAATCTTTGATAGAACCTTGAGAGCAGTGGCGGAATTTCCATAGAGGTCCAAAAAGTGTTACATGTATAAATTGTGTAATTTATAGTTTATAATTGGTTATCATGGGGAAAAATACAGATTTAAAGATTATTATTCAGATTTTTGTAAGGCAAGGTGGGCTTTTGGGCTTCTATGGAAGTACCTCGGCGGGCTCGTGGAAGGGCGCCTACAAGATGGTCTGACGCAGTGAGGGAGGCGGTGGGAGGCAGTATGCACCGTGCGGTTCACTCCGCCCATGACCGCAACCAATGGAAACTGATCCTGCGTGGTCGCGATCCTCAGCAGTGAAGGGAACAAGGAAGAAGATGGAAGTACCGCCACTGCTTGGGAGAATACATAGGGTACTTAATTTTATGATATCAATATAAATTCAAAAATGGCCTCAACTTGTTAACACTGTACAGTTTTACTAAAAACTTGTCTGAAGCAATAGTGTTGGCATGGCAATGTGTTTATGCGAGTAGTTGATGTATTTTACATTATTCAATTATGTCAAGAGCTGCTCAACTAGCATGTCTAAATTCTTGACAAATTTTTCATGCTCTTAATAAACCCTTCAATGTTTTCTTTAGACATTTTTTCTACTGTAAATAAAGTTTCTAGCATTTTTCATCCCTAGAATCTCAAAATGTGTGTTAGTATAATTAACTCTAACTTCTAAAAACTAATTTACTAATTCATCTATTACCAGACAAATAATTTACTCAAATGCATTAATTTATAGTACATATAGATAGCTAAACATGGATAACAGTATCAAACAGTACAAAATAGTAAATTTGATTTGCCTTATTTTTTTTTATTACTTATTTGTACTTTTCTAATTAATGTATAAAACCTTTGTTTTCTATTTTTAAATAACATTAATATTTCAGCCTCATGCTGATTAATACTTTTGAAATTAAATTTAAACATTATATTTGCTTTTTAAAACATTATTTTAAACCTGAGTGGAGATGTCCTTGAAATGATAAATCTTATTGATGAAAAAATTTAAAAAAAATACTAATCTACATTTAAAATTAATCCTAGCTTAAAGTTAATATATGTGTATATAAAACAGTTCATAGTTATACACTACTTGAATATTATATAAGAAAAAGTTTCTTAAATAAGTTGTAGAATGTAACTATTATTAAGGAATAAATAAAGGTTTAGATAAATAATAATTATTTTAAACCTATAGCAATTTTTTTTTATTCTCACTATTATAATGCGGGTAACGAAATCTAGCTACAGATCGAAACGTTGCCTAGCCGCTTCGGTTCGCGTCAATACTATTAACTTTTTATTCTCGAACAAGCTCATAGCAACAGTTAAATTATCTTTTTTTGCAATTTCTTAGTTGATATGCATCAAAGCTACTCAAAAATTAAGTGGTGGGCACCCAAGCGTCTGCGAGCGCTGTTTCGTTCAATCCGAGCGAGTTGCGAGGCCGATTTCGCATAGAATGTGGGCCGTGTAACGAATACACGCTATGTGCGCATAGAAAAACTAGACCTACCTTCATATCTGTGACGATTTGCTGGTAAAGATTCCATAGGGGCGAACAATCCTTTTCTGTAGTCCCCTCCATTGTCAAAATACAACAAATATCACAAACAAAACACGCAAATTCTAAACCTCACACAATTGGGCACGCCATTTAAACATTATAGTAATGTAGCATTGTGCCATTCGACAACTAATTAATATTTTTTGCAATCACCTACATTTCACATCACAATTTTTAAATGAAAACACAGTACGCGATTAATCAATATTGTAAACATATTTTGCCGACATGGATGTAATGCTTGTAACATCACTCGTGTTCACTGAATTTACTATGGTGTTTCGTTTAACTAGTAATTCGATGCCGTTTAGGCGCACGTTCATTCAAAAAAACTCGTATTTCACTTATTTTCATACATAAACATACGAATGGAAATTAATATTTCGATACGCAAACTCGATACAAACGACAGGCGAGCGCATCGGTCGGGGCCGATTTGTTTGGCGTTCAGTGTTCACTCGACGTGATTCGTCAATTCCCCTAGAGTGTTGCCAGCGATACAAATGTAGTAAACTCAAAGATTTTTTCATAAGTTACTTTTAATTGTAATTAAAACTACAATAATTAATTTATTACCATTCTTTACTATTATTAAAATTATTTTATTTTTTACGTTCATTTTTGTCTTGTAAGAGTAAAAATTGCAATTAAATAAGGTAGGTACCATACATTTCAGGTAATGAGTTTAATATTTTGCTTAGTCGTGAATAAAAATAAATCGTGGTCTTTCGACATTATTAGAAATAGTCCACGATTATAACAATCCAATATTTTTACTGATTATTTTCTAATTCTATCAAGTGGCTTCCTTACTAAATTTTAGCTAGTATCGCCATCTTTGGAGATTATGTTTTAATTCACTTTTTTTTACCAGGCCGCTAATAGCGCCATATTTTGCCTGTTGCCATCTAGTGACGGGATGCAAAACTTAATATGTAAATATTGAGGCTCAAATTCTTAGTGTTCTAGAAATTTGAACCCCTTTATCAACCCGGGATTCAATGTCACTAAAAATATATATCAATACCGAATTTGTAGTATCCATAAATAGAGAACAGTCCAAAAGGTGACTAACAACGCCATCTATAGGCATTCAATGAATTCAATAACACCTCATTATGTTATTTTTTTAAATGGCTAGATGGCGCATTCTTCAGCATCAAAGTTGCCTTCAGTAATAAAATTAGTATCCATTATAATTACCTAGATGTAATTTTATTACAGTTCCTATTTTTATGTGTGGAAACCGACCAAACATTATTTGTATAATATGGTTATTTAACAAGTCTAGTTATATATGACGGCCGCGAAGAGAAGCTACCTGATCGAGACGTAAACAGCCGTATTTAAATCCCAAGCACACATTTCTTACTTTTCGAAGTTAATTTAGATGAGAAAAATCGATTTGGGGATATCTACACCCCAAAGGGTTTATAACAAGCAAAAAACAATAAAGTTAGGCCTCTAAAACTCCTGAACTAACAAAATAATCTAAACCGTTATAGTTTAAATATACCTTCAAAGTTCAACACACCATTAAGATTTTTTAGATTTATAGAGCCAGCCAGCGCGCGTTTAGCTTTAAGAGGGGAGGGGGGACGCCATATTTAAAAAAATGCGCTTTGAAATTAAATTTCTCGCAAACGGATACCTATATAATTTTAAAATTACTATCTAATGATAACCCCAAATTTTAGGTAAGGGGCGAGAAAAAAAACCTACATTACGTGTAGGGGAGATACCCGAGAAAAAATATTTTTCGTGATTTTATTTTAGCTTTGTGGACGTGGTAAATATCCATGCAACTAACCGTTTGGAAGCTGAGCCAAGTACGGAAGGACGGACCGATGGCCTAAGCCCTAAACTACAAGGGCTTCTAGACGTGAACTATGGAACCCTTAAAAACTAAAAATAATATAAAATAAAACAACCTTTTAAAAAGACTTAGGTATCTATTTTACGACAAAACAAGTTTTAAGAAAAAATTGTTACCAATAACTTTTAATACTACAAGACAAGAGGTTATGAGTACATTTATTTCTTAAAACAGATTAATTAAGGCCTTATAGTCGATCTTATCCATGGAAGATACTCGTAAACGTTGCTATAAACGCCGGGAATGTTCTCCTGCCCACATATTTCGGGGCCGAAGCTCACAACTCCGATCACCGTGTATTTTCTGTCCTTCTCATACATGAGGGGGCCGCCTGAATCACCTTTACACGAGTCCTGACCCGCGATACCTCCAGCACAGATTTGTCCATTAAATAATGTCACTTTGTCACCGTTTCGCAGTCTTCTTACGCCTCCTTGGCATGTCTGGGAAACAGAGGAATTTTCAGTTATAAAAATTTTATCATCATCGTCATCAGCCCATACACGGCCCACTGCTGAGCACGGGCCTCCTCTACAACTGAGAGGGTTAAGGCTTTAGTGCACCACGCTGGCCTAGTGCGGGTTGGCGGACTACACACCTAAGAAATTCCTAAGAACTTGTAGGTGTGCAGGTATCATCACGATGTTTCCTTCACCGTTTAACGTGATAATTCTTTGTGAATACACACATAACTTCGAAAAGTCAGAGGTGTGTGCCTGGGGTTTGAACCCGCGACCGTCGAGATTCTCGACCGCGTGCCTAAATGTCAAGGCAATCACGACTTCTTACAAATTATTGTGTTTGTAATCACCGCAACTATTACCTGACTTAGTTTTCGATCATGATCTATTTACACTCTGTATCGAAGAGGTACCGTGTCAGGATTCTACCACTGCTTTTCATACAGCCTCATCCCCACTTGCAGAAATTCGACTATTATAAATAAGAATTGTACTCACATCTCTACCAACAAAAGGCACGCTCACATGCTGCTTCACTTTACTGCTGCGATAGATGCCGTACGTGACATTTTGGATGTATCTTCCCCAGCCAGCGACGTATAATGAGAAATCATTTGGAGGCAGTATCGTGTAATCTACCTTCGGCAGACAGACCGGCCTGATGAAATCTGAAATATTATCATCATCATCATCATCATCAGCCCATATACGTCCCACTGCTGGGCACGGGCCTCCTCTACCATTGAGAGGGTTTAGGCCTTAGTCCACCACGCTGGCCTAGTGCGGATTGGCGGACTACACACCTAAGAAATTCCTAAGAAGTTTTAAGTGTGCAGGTTTCATAACGATGTTTTCCTTCACCGTTAAAGTACGTGATTATTAATTGTGAATACACACATAACTTCGAAAAGTCAGAGGTGTGTGCCTGGGGTTTAAACCCGCGACCGTCGAGATTCTCGACCGCGTGCCTAAACCTCGAGGCCATCACGACTTCATCTAGAAATCTGAAATATAGTAACACAATTGTCACGTAAGTACACGAATCTCATACTCAGAACTTCTTTCTGTAGGGGCCTGTTTTCACGATGTGACGCTTTCGAAAATATAAGTTTAGGTACATCTTATTTCCAATAAGGTAAATGATGTCTTTAACGATAAAAAATAACTTTAATTTACTTCGCCTTTTTCCTCAAAACACAGTGGCAAGGGGTGAGGAAGGGGTACAAAAAATTATGGACTTCTGGACAACTTTTGAGAATTCGCGTGTCCCCAAAAAAGGACTGACTAATATTAGCTGCGGAGTTTATTTGATTGTCGAATTTGTATAAATCTTCGACATTTTTACTCGCGTGCGCTTAAACCTCTAGGCCAGGGGTCACCAATTTGTTTCGTTCGTGGTCCGTTTTAAGAAATGAAATGACCATTGTGGTCCATTTTATTTAAAAAATATTTATTAAACAAATGTTTATTATTAAAAAAACGGAAGTTATTTATATCGGACCGCCATTTGGCGACCCCTGCTCTAGGCTATCATATAAAATCTTGCTAAGCTTGAAGTACATACCAGTGTAAGGAGCGTAGGTTTTCAGCCTGATGAGCGCTATATCGTGGTGCTTGCTAAAGCTGTAAGGCTGGTACTCGGGGTGAGGTATGGTTTGCTCTATCGGGGCCAGGATCATCCCCTGGTTACAGTCTTGAGTCCCTCCTTCAGCAGGCACGCAGTCAGGGCCGTTGTTTGTCACGTTGTACTCGCCTAGGCGGACGTTTTTACTGAAATAATGTTTCTCTTTAATTACAGCTCATGGGGGTAAATAGTCTTACTATGTGACGGTCGCGAGTTCAAACCCCAGGCACACACCTCTGACACTTCGAAGTTATGTGTGTATTAACAATGAATTATCACTTGCTTTAACGGTTAAAAAATCGTGAACACATCAGGAAAACATCGTGAGGAAACCTTGTGCAGGTTTTAGGAATTTCTTAGGTGTGTAGTCCGCCAACCCGCATTAGGTCAGCGTGGTGTGCTAAGGCCTAAACCCTCTCAGTTTTAGAGGAGGCCCGTGCCCGGTAGTGGGACGTATATGAGATGATGATGTATTTATATACTTACGGTGTTCCTCGGTCGAGGATGGGTCCCTTTACACAATGCCCAGCTGTCAGTACGTATTTGGTGCTGATCAAAGACCCCCCACAGTACAGATGGAGTTCTCCCAGCTTTATATATTCTATTACCACGAGCCATGGATACTGGTCGATTGCTGTTGCGTTTCCACCTAGAAATTTACATTTTATATATAAAATTACTGAAAGGCGTATCATTTCTCAAGAAGTTTGTCGACTAAAGCGAAATGGGGGGTCTCTTGAAATTTGATGTTCTGCTTGGATAGCACTCTCCGTACAATCAGGTGCGATGTTGCCATTTTGTCGTGTATAATTATACATCAACGACCAGAACTTTAAAAGACTACAAATTTTACCGTTGAATTTTATGGAGTTTCGTACTTATAGACACTGTTATAAGCTCCATATTATCCTAAAAAAATGATTTTTCATGGAATTATTGATATAATTGTTTAGTAGCAAATAAGACAAAGATCGATAGGATTACGGAATAATACTTATTTGTTCAGTGATGGCCTCGAGGTTCAGGCGCGCGGTCGAGAATTTCGGCGATCGCAGGTTCAAGCCCCAGGCACACACCTTTGACTTTTCGAAGTTATGTGTGTATTCACAATGAATTATCACTTGCTTTAACGGTGAAGGAAAACATCGTGATAAAACCGGCACATCTAAAAGTTCTTAGGAACTTCTTAGGTATGTAGTCCGCCAACCCGCACTAGGCCAGCGTGGTGGACTAAGGCCTAAACCCACTCAGTTGTAGAGGAGGGCCGTGCCCAGCAGTGGGTCGTATTTGGGCTGATGATGATGATGATGATGATGACTTATTTGTTAAAGTTTTATTACATAATTATGCATATCAGTGGCGGTACGTCCATAGAAACCCAACAGCGTTACACGTGAATTATGTAATGTCTAGTTTATTGTGGGGTCAAGATATTCTCATTTAATATGTCAAATTGATTTTGTTAAAATATAGATTTAAAGCTTAAAGATTATTACTCATAATTTTTGTAAGGCAAAACGGGTTCTTGGGCTTCTATGGATGTACCGCCACTGATGCAAAGACGATCGACAAACGCGTAACTCAAGAGGAGATCTTTGCCAAGCTGTGAGACGTATATTAGCTTAATCTATGGAACGAACCAAAAATTACATGACGGTTCAAAAACTTACCTAGAATTTTGTTATCAAAGCTGGCGTCTAAACCGCAGCAATCGCTGTCAGGGTCTGGAGGTTGATGCGTCAGGCTTTCGGCACAGGATTTAGCAGAATCTCCTCCGTACCTCGCTTCCGTGGGAGGGCCGCAACACACACTGTCCTCTTCTGGGCCGGGACACCTGTTAATGTAAGCCAAAGTCACAATATAACAAAAGTCAAAGTCGAGGATATGCTCATTTCCAATATGTTTTCAAAACCATTTTAAAAGGTTACCAAAATTAATTCATCATCATCATCATCATCATTATCCATCAGCCAATGGAAGTCCACTGCTGGACATAGGCCTCTCCTAATGACTTCCACAGGGACCTGTTGGAAGCAGCCTGCATTCAGCGAATTAATTACTACGACTTATTTAGTAGGTGTCAAATTCAAAATTTATTTTATTTACATTACATGTCCGTGTTTGATACAAAGAAAAGCATTGTACCAAACAACTCAATCACGTGGATTCGTAGCGAATTGGCTGTGCGGCGTTTTACTTTGGCTCCCGAATAGTTCACATACATAGGTATGACATTTACATTGACTAGTTTTTGATAGCAAAACCTAACGTTGCTTTAACCTGGGGAGCCTAAACTACTACATAAAGCTACCTTTGGTCATCCATTCATCATCATCAGCCCATATACGTCCCACTGCTGGGCACGGGCCTCCTCTACAACTGAGAGGGTTTAGGCCTTAGTCCACCACGCTGGCCTAGTGCGGGCTGGCGGACTACACACCTAAGAAATTCCTAAGAACTTTTTAGGTGTGCAGGTTTTATCACGATGTTTTCCTTCACTGTTAAAGCAAGTGATAATTCATTGTGAATACACATATAACTTCGAAAAGTCAGAGGTGTGTGCCTGGGGTTTGAACCTGCGAACGCCGAAATTCTCGACCGCGCGCCTAAACCTCGAGGCCATCACTGCTTCAAGGTCATCCATTACGGAGCTCCAAACAAAACAAGACTACTATTAATTCTTTGAATTATCTTTTAACTTAATCTTAAAGCCTGTAATAATGAACTTTGGAATAGACAAAAAATTTGCATAACACGCGTCTGTCAACTTTTTTTTACCGAGGTCAAGCCATGATTGATGGCATATAAATGTTTTTTTTTGGCAGGCAACTTTGTAGTTGCCTCGTTATCTCACGGCAGAAGTGGACAACGTACCTACGATTGAAGGTCTTTGGCCTTATTCCACCACGCACCCGCCGCTGTAACACCTGTGCTCCAGGATCAACTGCACGCACAGTATTGACACCGAGCATTAAATCAGTGAATCTAAGGGCTCCTAATTTGCCTTGTCATGCGATTATAGATTTAGGGTTCAAGTCCTTGATGAGACAATTTTTTTTTGTTGAGGATATTCATATTAGCATGGAGTCAACTAGTATAAAGTCCATCTCCATTTTAGTTGTGTAGTATCCTTTGCCTAACCTTGTGAAAATATGGCGTGAAGCAGTACTTATCATCATCATCATCATCATCAGCAGCCTTTCTTACGTCTACTGCTGGACATAGGTCTCTCCTATGGCACGCCACTTGGCTCGATCTTCGGCCCTCCTCATCCAACCGCTACCAGCCACCTTGCGAATATCATCACCCCACCTAGCCAGAAAGCGTCATACACTATGGAATACTACGATAGTAGTACCTAAGAACTTACACAGAATTCTTGACGAATTCAGTATCAGCCGCGCCGACCGGTTTGGTCTGCCTTTCGTTGAGATGCGCGCACTTCTTTATGTTAATACATTCTCCGTCTTGGTCGTCGGGCGTCACGCAAGACATCTTATCGGAGTCTGGACAGCAAACCTGGAGTAGAAAATCAATTTCATTTACATATATACGACTCAGTGGCATAGTTGGCTGGAAACCAGGAGGGCGCGGTTCAATATTAGTTTCGGGTCTCGATGTTTCAGGGATAGTAATGTCTGTCGTGATTTTTAATACCCACGACACTAGGCTATTAATGAGGAATCAAAATGCATGAGACTTTTGTGTCTTTAGTTATTTCATACGTACGACAAATCATCATCATTATCATTAGCCCATATACGTCCCACTGCTGGGCACGGGCCTCCTCTACAACTGAGAGGGTTTAGGCCTTAGTCCACCACGCTAGCCTAGTTCGGGTTGGCGGACTACACACCTAGGAAATTCCTAAAAACTTTTAGGTGTGCAGGTTTCGTCACGTTGTTTTCCTTCACCGTTAAAGTACACGATAATAATTTGTGAATACACACATAACTTCGAAAAGTCAGAGGAGTGTGCCTGGGGTTTGAACCCACGACCGTCGAGATTCTCAACCGTGTGCCTAAACCTCGAGGCCATACTTACAGTCTAAATTAAATTCATAGCTTCTATGAACTCACCTTAGGCGTCGTTCCCTCAAAGCCACACGCTGAGTCTCTCAGGAACTTCTCATCCTGAAACGTGCGCACTTTCTTCGTGATGATCCTCTTCGCCAATTCACAATTGTTTATCGGCTTACACGTGCCTACTTCTTCGTTCGGTAGCCTGCATAATTCCTCTGAAAAAAAAAAAACAATGTGATCTTTAAACTACGTTCGTCAGAAAACCAGCTCTGCAGTTTCATCCGCTCAAAGACTACTTCATAAAAAATCTGTTACACCCCTTTACAAGAAGCCGCGGAGAGGGATCGTGAAAGGGGCGATCCTACTCGGAGACGAAGAGGCCGAGTAGCTACTACAAACGCTGAGTAGTACAATAGGTATCAGCCCTTATAATTGAAAAATACCAAGTCCTAAAAACTTGGTAATAGCCTTAAAGTGATTAATCTATGAAGCGCATAAAGGCAAACCAAAGAAGGATTACCGGTATGCGTTCATCTTGAGATCCCGGTATCCTTCGCACTTGGTAAGCGAGAACCATGGGGTTTTTAGTCGGTAAGAATCCGACATACCCTGCTGTTATAAACAAGCAGGGATCCAAGAGGATTTTCCCCATGCAAAAAAAAAAAAAAAAAAAAAACACCCCTTTACAAGTTGTGATAGCCTCGATGTTTAGACGCTTGGTCGAGAATCTCGGCGGTCGCGGGATCAAGCCCCAGGCATATACGGCCGAATGCTGGGCACAGACCTTCTCTACACCTGAGAGTCTTTAATCCACCACGCTCGCCTAGTGTGGGTTGGCGGACTACACGATGTTTTTTTGCCCGACCCGGCAATCGAACCCAGGATCTCTACAGCACATACTTATGCCGCGAGACGACGAGGCAGTCGTTTAATTTATATATAAAGAAGTATCTAACCAAGAATTGTCGCGGTACAAGTATGTGCCGTGCGATCTAGAGGTCCTGGGTTCGATTCCCGGGTCGGGCAAAGTGTTATTGGGTTTTTTCCATTAGGAAATTCTCGGTAACAGCACGGAGTCTGGAAATGTGACCGAAAAACGGCAATAGGCTCGCCCCCTATTACGTGGGACTGATACATACTTGGCGAAATGTGGGTGCAGAAATGCACCTCTGCCTACCCCGTCGGGGAATACAGGCGTGAGTTTATGTATGAATGTATGTACCATTTGTGAATCAAGTGGTTCTTTTACACACATTGGAGACAAGCACAAACAAAAACAAACAAAAAAGACAGACAAAATAAAAAAATCATTTTTTTTGGTTGCAGTTAATATCGCATACTACATAACTACGCATTTAGTAAATAAATGTATTTACTTATATAGATCGCACAATGAATACATTCACAATGAATTATCACTTGCTTTAACGGTGAAGGAAAACATCGTGATAAAACCTGCACACCTAAAAGTTCTTAGAAATTTCTTAGGTGTGTAGTCCGCCAACCCGCACTAGGCCAGCGTGGTGGACTAAGGCCTAAACCCTCTCAGTTGTAGAGGAGGCCCGTGCCCAGCAGTGGGACGTATTTGGGCTGATGATGATGATGATATAGATCGATCTTAAATAATAATTCTTCCAACAATTTTTAAAATTGCTCTCCAACTTTTGTAACATCAAATGACCTATTGGGAAATGAAACAGGATATTAAAAAACCAAGAACTATTTTTATGACCTTTAACTCAGTTTTGATTAATATACAAAATTAAAAATATAAGACTTCTAGACATTCTATAAATCAACTAAAGACAGGTATCTAGCTTTTTATATTACACCTAAACAAAAAGACTGACCTGTATGTAATAGGTATGTCTCATCTTTTTCTAAGACGTTTTTGGGGGAATTTTAAAGCTCAGTTAGTTAATAGGCTATAATCAGCTCTCGTTCTCAATATTTTGGTGCGGTTTAGAGGCTCTGGGTTTATTTACCGGGTCGGGTAAACTGTCATTGAGTTTTTCTATAGGAAAATTCTTAGAACACGGTGTCAGAAATCCCCAAAAATCGTAAATGGCCCACATTTATTCATCACAATTATCACAATTATTCATCATCATCACCCCACATACTCCCACAGTGGGACTCCCAGTACTGGACACGGGCCTCTTCTGCCATTAAGAGGGTTTTCCTTCACCGTTGAAGTAAGTGATAATTCATTGTTGCTATGCTTTACACACATAACTTAGAGAAGTCAGAGGTGTGCCTGGGGTTTGAACTCGCGATAGTTGACATTCTCGATCGCTCGGGTAAACCTTGAGGCCATCACTACTTGTATTTATATTATTATTTAACTATTTACCAAACTATCTAACATGATGTATTCAGACCGGGAAAAAAATCCTGACAAAAATAAAAAAAAATACGTTTTCCATACAACCATAGGTATTAAATGTATGTGCATGTTATGTAACGTCAATTTTTTTTTTTTTTTTTTTTGTTTTGTTGATGATTCACGGTACATTATTTCTCATACAAATGACCTTTAGTTGGCGCCGATGACCGTAATATCGCCAAGATTCCTCACTCGGCCTGGATCTAGACCGGTTTTAAACCTAGATCTACAGGTGTGTCAAGTTCGGTTGGTACTTTACGTGTAAACGCAGGAGTCGTGATGGCCTCGAGGTTTAGGCGCGCGGTCGAGAATCTCGACGGTCGCGGGTTCAAACCCCAGGCATACACCTCTGACTTTTCCAAGTTATGTGTGTATTCACAATGAATAATCACGTACTTTAACGGTGAAGGAAAACATCGTGATGAAACCTGCACACCTAAAACTTCTTAGGAATTTCTTAGGTGTGTAGTCCGCCAACCCGCACTAGGCCAGCGTGGTGGACTAAGGCCTAAACCCTCTCAATGGTAGAGGAGGCCCGTGCCCAGCAGTGGGACGTATATGGGCTGATGTTGATGATGATGAAACGCAGGATACTTGTATAATTGTCTTGAATTGTTTTGTATTCTATTTTGTTTGCACTATCATCATCATCATCATCAGCCCATATATGTACCACTGTTGGGCACGGGCCTCCTCTACAACCGAGAGCGTTGAGGCCTTAGTCCGTCACGCTGGCCTAGTGCGGGTTTTCCTTTTTTTCTTCACCTTTGACCATTCGCAATTCTAAGCAACTGTCTAGAGGTTTCGGGTTCGATTTATTTAAAAATTGGCACTAGTCTCACCCTTAATAATAGCAAACCTACTGAATTTGCGTGAAAAATTGTAAAACTCCAGTGAAAACCTTGACTGATTCGGGAATAGAACCCAGGACCAAGGTAATATGATGATGAGGATAAGTCTATGTCATCTGGATACACTGAGGCAATCTTAAACAGTTTTATATACTTAAATCTTCTATCGTTTTCCTTATATGACGGGCTTGTTTGTTTTCCTCTCAGACTGTGGCCAAGAAATTTAATTAATTTAATACCCTATAATTATCTACAGGGTATTTTCCTAGTGATCCGATGACGATAGGTGTCTAGTATATCATTTGTTACATCAATTATGCAATATATTATTACTGTATTAATATTTATCATATCTGCGATAGTAAAACTTTGATTTGTATCTCCCTGTTACAGGATTTTTGGTGAGTGACGGCCTCGAGGCTTAAGGACAGGGTTGAGTATTTAAGCGGTTCAAACCCCAGGCAAACACCTCTGTCTTTTCAGAGCCATGAGTGAATTCATAATGAATTATCACGCACTTTAACGGTGAAGGAAAACATCGTGAGGAAACCTGCACATCTAAAAGTTCATAGGAATTTCATAGGTGTGTAGTCCGCCAACCCGCAATAGGCCAGCGTAGTGGACTAAAACCGAGACCCTCTCAGTTGTAGAGGAGACCCGTGCCCAGCAGTGGACTTTATATGGGGTAATAATATTGAAATATACAACTGCAGAAACTTGGGTGCATAAATGCGCCCCCACCTATCGTTTTAAGGAAACGAGCGTGAATTGAATAATGTTTCGGAAAAACATTCGGAACTTTTTGTGTCTGTTTTAAACAAAAAAATAATGTCAATGACATGTGAATGCAGCTTGTAACCTTTTAAGGAAATGACAAGAAAATTCGAGTTAAATTATGATTCGATCTGTTTTAATACCACATAAAACTGTATTAATATATTTTGAGTTTTTTGTAAAGGTAGAAATCAATTGTTATTTATGCGTGGATCAAATGATGATGATGATGTCAGCTTTTCACCTTAACTTTTAAATATGTTTTTTTTTAGGGTTTCAATATATAATAATTTTACATCGTTAAGAATGTACAGTCAACACCGATTATAACGACACCTTTTATAACGACGGATCGGTTAAAACAACTGAATTGCAAGGTCCCGGCCGAATCTCTACATAAACTAATAACTATATTGTGTATATTGCTTATAATAACTTTTTTGTTTTGGCCCTATCCCACCACACATCCGCCACTGTAACTCTGAGCTCCAGGATCAACAGCGTCACGCACAGTATCGACGCCGAGCAATGAAGCTCAGTGGATTCCCTTAGATTCTAAGGGGACCTAAATTTGTCGTAATCCCGCAACGAAGTTAATCAGAAAGGATAAATAAAGGAGGAGTTGGAAAACGAAGAGTTGTCAATTGCTTATAACAACTATCGGACATCACGACGGTCCCTACAATGTTGGTGTATACTAGACTTCATCATCAGCCCATATACGTCCCACTGCTGGGCACGGGCCTCCTCTACAAGTGAGAGGGTTTAGGCCTTAGTCCACCACGCTGGCCTAATGCGGGTTGGCGGACTACACACCTAAGAAATTCCTAAGAACTTTTTAGGTGTGCAAGTTCTATCACGATGTTTTCCTTCACCGTTAAAGTACGTGATAATTCATTGTGAATACACACATAACTACGAAAAGTCAGAGGTGTGTGCCTGGGGTTGGAACCTGCGACCGCCGAAATTCTCGTCCGCGCGTCTATACCTCGAGGCCATCACTGCTGCTGACTACATACTAGACTTATGCCAGCTTAATTTAAAAATGAAATTATTCACAATCCACTTGATAATTTATATTATATATACTTACGTTTCAAAGTTTTGTTTTTACTATTTGGTTTATTTAAAAATAAATACACTCATTTATTTTCAACTGTTAGCCAATTGCCTCAACTACAAATTTTCATTCCAACCTACGGTATGTCTGGAGATCGCAGCGATAAGACCGCCTGTTATATATGTAGGTATAACAAAGTATATTAAATATGGCGATTATTGTCGCTATTTTTAGACGGTTTAAAGTCTTATTTATATTATTTATTTATACTTTTTAGTACACTATACAATAATTTATACTACATGATTGAAAACAATGAAGACAATAAGTATAGGCACAATAGGCGGTCTTATCGCTAGCTGCGATCTCTTCCAGACAACCTACGGGACCGGAATGAAAGGTTGTAGTTCAGGCAGTTGTCTTCAGAAATAGAAAAAATAAAAAATAAATAACCAAATATTTATATAAATAACATATAAATAAACATACATAAATATATAAAGATCATATAGTAAGATAACATTTAATAGAAGATCTTATACGAGTATCAGTAAAGTTTCCATTAGTAGTTTGCATGAATTAAAACAATACTATTAATAAGTGTATATAAATACTAAATACATACATACATATATATACAAATTTACCAAAACAAATGTAAAGTTAAGAATAGTGAGCTCTGAGAAGTCTTTTAAAAGTGGAAAGTGTTTTAGCCTTTCGAATTGTCAGCGGCAATTCATTCCACAAACGTGCAGCATGGACTGTAAATGAATTACTAAGTCTTCCTCGTCCCCCTATTGTAATCACGAAATTGAGTGAATTATATATTACCAATCCGCTTTATCATCATCATCATCTCCTTGCCCTGTTCCCAATTTCATTTGGGGTCGGCGCAGTATGTTTTATCCTTCCACACATCCCTATCAGCCGTCATGTCTTCATTCACCCCTTTTTCTAAGTAATACTAAAAACATTTTTTTTTTTTACTTTTTGGTTTGTGCGAGATTATTTAGTATATTCACTTTTATTATATAACAAATTGTATCAATGTAAGCCATGATGACTTTGAGAATAAGCCGCGCGATGGACCCACAAACTCAGGTAGGTTAAAACCCCAGGCACGCGTATCGAAGTTATGTGTATATTCACAATGATTTGCAAGTACATTAACGATGAAGGAAAACATCGTGCATTCAGTTTAAGATTAATTATATATATTTCGACCTCCATTGGGTTATCATTATATTTAATTCCTACGGCTACCTTATCATAGTGACGGGACC
Source organism: Hemaris fuciformis (assembly GCA_907164795.1). NCBI lineage: Eukaryota > Metazoa > Arthropoda > Insecta > Lepidoptera > Sphingidae > Hemaris > Hemaris fuciformis. The sequence goes on from OU015454.1 coordinate 9,301,817, forward strand.
TTACAAAACTGGGGACTACGCAAAATAACAAGCTTTTATGACAAATATGAATCATACATAACTATTAATTACCGTTGATTTATGAAACGTTTACGCGTAAATAATGATAAGACGTTTCATCGAATTGTACTAGAAAATTAATTGATTACTCGACAGCCCCGTGGCGCAGTTGGCTAGACACCAGCTTGCGAAACGAGAGGCCGCGGGTTCGATCCCCGCACCGAGACAAATGTTTGTGGGATCCACAAATATTTGTTTCGGGTCTGGGTGTATGTGAGACCGAAAAGTCTCTCAAAGTTTCTGATACCCACGACACAAGACTTGTATCTTAGTGTGGGATCAGAACTATGTCATGTGACTGTTGGGTGTATTTATTTATTTTGTTTATCTGCCTAACGGGAAATTTCAATAAACAATTCTGATGTTTATCACCGAATATACGAGTATACAGGGTGTATTCAGACCGTGATCGGAAACGAAGGCAGGTAATAGCTAAGGTGATTACAAACCCCCTGGCGTTAAAGAAAATTCTGACAAAAAATAAAAAAAATACATTTTCCATACAAACCGCGTACATTTAATACCGATCGTTGTATGGAAAAAGTCAAAATTTTTATTTTTTGTCAGAATTTTCTTTAACGCCAGGGGGTTTGTAATCACCTTAGCTATTACCTGCCTTCGTTTCCGATCACGGTCTGAATACATCCTGTATAACCTCACGCCTGTATTTCCCGGAGGGATAACACCATAACCATTCGCACAGCACGAAAGGGACACATTACCTAAACCATTAACCACAAACCACACTACAGGTTAACCATTTAATACGTGTCCGTTTTCTGGTAAATATTATTTTCATATTACACGATAACCAGAAAAATAATTTAATGAAATTTTAGGTAATGCTACTGTAAGACTCCATTACAACTGGGCGTATTCAATGAAACTCCGTCTGAACTTTGTTAAGTTTATTATACACTTTTTATGTACAATTACACTGTGTCCATCTGACTTACTCCGTCTCGTCCTTATCCAACGTCTTTACTGTTCCTCCTCCCAATGGCCAATTGCCCTGCTTATTATTTTCTCGACTTTTTATTAATTCTCAACTACCCCACTATTCTAATGACAGTGTTGCCATAATAATTACATTTTAAAAACTAACTAAAATATTGTTTTCTTTTTATTTCTAATTCAAAGAAATATGTATATTTTTGTAAAACCTTACACTCGACCATCCTGACGACGTGTATGTCCTCATACACGCATCAAGTGATAACCTTACACAACGGCCGTCAATTAATGCCGAAAAACTAATTTTGTAATTTAATAAAATCAAATTTAAATGTATCTTAAAAAAATAAAACCCCATTCCAAATATGGAATTACCTTGCAAATTAAAGCTATAACTTTTAAATGATCTGCGTATTCTACATATATACCTTTTAAATATATATTCATGGCTCAAAACGCCCATTAGTTGGCCCTGAACTAATCACTTCTTACCAAACCAATCAATTCTTGGTAGCTATGCTGCTTGCTGTTGTCGTATTGAACCGAATCAATCACTTCTCGGTTGTCATGTTGTTGCCTTGAACCAATCATTTCTCAAGGACTTTTCCACAACAACTGAACCAATCACTTCTCAGTTGTCATGTTGTTGCCTTGAACCAATCATTTCTCAAGGACTTTTCCACAACAACTGAACCAATCACTTCTCAGTTGTCATGTTGTTGCCTTGAACCAATCACTTCTCAAGGACTTTTCCACAACAACTGAACCAATCACTTCTCAGTTGTCATGTTGTTGCCTTGAACCAATCACTTCTCAAGGACTCATATCATCATATTATATCATTATATCATATCATCACATCATTATACAATTATATCACCATACTATTATATAATTGTATCATTATATCATCATATCATCGTATTATCATATCATCGTATCATCATATCATCGTATCATCATATCATCGTATCATCATATCATCGTATCATCATATCATCGTATCATCATATCATCGTATCATCATATCATCGTATCATCATATCATCGTATTATCATATCATCGTATCATCACATAATTATATGATTATAATATCAACATATCATTATATCATCATATCAACATATTATCATATCATCATATAAACATATCGACATAATATCATCATATCAACATATCATCACGTTCCACTGCTTTGCACGGGCCCCCTCCACAAATGAGAAGGTTTAGGCCTTAGTCATGCTGGCCCAGTGCGGGTTGGACATATAACACCTCATATTCACATAATATCAATTGATTTTCAACCATTTACAATTATCAGGTATTAGTTAAAATAACAGGTATCAAAAGGTTCAATCTTAATCACATTTTTATTTTAACTATCATTTATTGGCATTGTATCACTCAACTTGTCCATTTGATTTTGGTGGTATTGCCACTGTATTTAAATCATGCAACCTTTATTAAGGCAAAATATTCTAAAGAGATGGGAAGTAAAACAACTATCTCTGTGACTAATCAGCCTACCAAGACCACTGAAGGTATAAAGTATGTCTTACAATGCATTAATCCGTTTTAGGAATTAGTTTTCCTTACGGATTTAATTTCACGGAAGGTGACCAATATGGAATATATGAAACAGCAAATCTGCTTTTTGTTTTGGAATTTATTTCTTAACAAAACGATCCACCCCTAAGAGTATTTTCTAGCCCTAAATACTTCTCGACACATTTTATTTGCCAGTGCGCGCCATTTGCGACTACCCACCGCATGGCATCATTGTTTTCCAAATACAATTATTGAACAATCTTATCGCGTATGATATAATTATTTCTTGCAATTCAATTTCGTCTCGTATCATTATAGGAAGAATAGTGCGACCTCTACATAACTCTCCCAATTTAAGTGTCAAAAGCCAAACGTCATAAGTAATACCTAGGTACTTATCTCAGCTGATATTTATTTCACATGATTCTCAGTTATCTTTAAGGAAATAGATTACGCGATAGAGTAGGTCACAATAAAATTCATAAAATAAGGGCAAATAGCGCTTAGCGATTCAAGTAATCAAAGAACTTATGAAACTTTAGAAGGTAGTCTCTTACAGTCGGTCACGCCATTAAATATTTTCTCAACAAGTACACTAAATTAATTTATTGAGTATGCTACCGGTTAAAAAACTTTACTACCTTATTATTCCCTCTTCTATATAAAATCCTCTTTGAACCTTCTGCTCCTTTCTACCTCAAAGAACGTTTATAGTTTTTGTATGTCGCTAATACTCGGTCTCTGCGTTCTACTAACTCCTAACAAATAAGGACTCCTATCCATTCCTCTTCCTTCTATGATATATAATTCTTTTTCTATACAAACTGTAAGACTTTGGAATGCATTGCCAATTTATATAAAGCGTGCCTTTTTCTTTCATATATATGTATATATGTTTTTAATCTTTTAATTAAACATTTATCTTTAACATAATATATATATTGTTGCTTATTGCTTATAATTATTTGTTGTATTTGAACTATAATTTTCAAATACTTGTATGTATATAATTATTAGAACTTTTTATGTTCATCTTATGGTTGTCTGGAAAAGATCGCTTAAAGTGATAAGACCGCCATTTGTACGTGCATAATGTTTTTTTTTTTTTTTTCAACTTATTAATTTACCGTATATTTTTAAACTTTATCAAAGCTAAACACTGTTAAAGCACTCTGATGGCGAGAACAGTATATTGTATACTTTATTTTTGTTCAACAGTAAAATTATAATGTAGAGTAAAACAGTATAATACTGTTTAAAACAGTATAAATGGCAATCCTAACTAGGAGTATTCACTAGACGTGGAAAATCTATTACACTATACTAGACTTTTGCGCAACCCGGCTTAACTCCTCCACAGCTTACTTCATATCCGAGATAATCAATTTTTTTTTTTAAATTGAACACAGATAAATAAAATAACTGTAATAATATGTATAATACAAATAAAGTAATAATACGCGTTTTCGATCAACATTATTACATCTTCAAATGTGTATGAACATCTCTAAAGTCTGACCATCTATTAACAAATCTTCAATATACATATATTGACGAAAAGTAGGCTTAATATAACGTACCAAGCCAAGAATATCATTCATCATGTTATGTCGGAAAACTGCAGGCGAATTTGCTAGCCCAAACGGCATACGCTTAAACTCGTATTATCCGTACGAAGTAACAAACGTAGTATAACGCTTTCTATTCTCCGTGACGGGTACTATATACACTAAACCGTAACTCACTGAGCTTGGAGGCGGTAATACTTAAAATAGTGTAAGACATCAATAAGTCTAGTTTATCTGTACGAATAGTTTCCACGAGCTGTAGCCGATTCTCAATAAACCTCATTAGAAATATTAGTAACATTATTTTCACGTTTCCCAAAGGTTCCCGTTAACGAGCTTTTCCATTAATCCTTTCAGCACGGCAGACAAAATTCTTTCGCAATAAATATGAACAGTTACAAGGAGTTATTGTTACACTCTGATTAACGGAATAAATATAAAAACGCCAATTTACTAGCCAGTACTCAGTAATATTCAGTAAATAATCTAACGCTAATAGAACTCTATAAGTGTAACTAACGCAATTCAGTAACTATATTCAAAACTAAGCTACACGCGTTTTTTTTGTAAACTTATGACGTGTGGTTGTTCCGTGAAAGACTGTCCTATTAGCATAGACTAACCTAACATCTACAACTCTACACAAAATTGGCATTTACGCAGTCAGTAGTTGAGTCAAGAGTACATTTACCCCCTGATCGTATTGCATGCATCAAATTTTACCAAGAGTTTTAGGAATCAGAAATAAGGATGTCCCTACTTACAGTTAAAACAGAAATATCTTGAGTAAGATACTTCCTGTCATGTACTCCTAGACACATTGAATGCTGGTTTCTCATAGTAATTAGTCTAATAGGTTCATTCAATCTATCATATCCTCCGAGTATTGGCCATTCCTATAGAAAAGCGTTAATATATCTATTAGGCTATTGCCTTTACTGCCACTCTTGCCACGTGAACACAATTAAATTTAACTCGTCGCGGCTTTGGCCAATCCTTGCAGTATCTGTACTGATATATGAAACATAGTCGTATCTCAACCATATACAGAAACGCATTCATTTACTTTCTTCAACAATATATATAATTGTTATTTTTATTAGTTATAGGGTCAAAATATAAAATAATGTTCTTGTGTAATTTAAAATTCAATTGATTATGCGTTCTGTGATAACGACTGATAATCTTGACCACGCTTCAAGAATTGTAATAATCTTAGCAAATCATTAGCGGAAAAAGAGGGATTACATGACCTGCTATAATCCGTGCGATGCTTGCGTTCTCGTTCCTCGTGTAGTCGTTCGCGACGAGACGCCGACCTCGCGATGCTCCTCTGACGAAGATAGTTCGCATTCTCAAAGAATCTCATCCTTTCGCGGCAGCTCTTGTTCCAACCTTTCGACTAGTTGCCGCTCCGGTTCTAGCCGTTTTGCTCGGCTCTGGTCCTGGCGGCTGCGGCTGCGAGCACGGCTTCATTTCGGCGGCTCATACGGTTTTGTTAAGGCATTTTTATCCTGCTCGTTTTACCGTTCGCTCTGGAAGACTCGAAACAAGACATTATGGCTTAGTAGGTATACACCTGTTCAACTAAACTTGTTACATATACATTCATGAACACATGTGAGATAAGGGTATATGTATATTTTTATTTTTATAAAATTTCTCTAACTAATTGTTAATTCATACAATATAAGATGCAATATATTTTAAAATATAAAAATATCAATAGTCCTAATCATCACTACATATTATAAAACAAAGTCGCTGTCGCTGCCTGTCCCTATGTATGCTTAAATCTTTAAAAGTACGCAACGGATTTTGAAGCAGTTTTTTTTTTATAGATAGAATGATTCAAGAGGAAGGTTTCTATGTATAATACATGCATAACATTTTAGAGAAACATTGATAAATTTAGAGGTTTCTAATGTGATGTCGTAAATAAACATTTTTGCGCTAACATTGCAAACGTTGGCTGAATCCCACGAGATAAATCAAAATAATGTACTACAGTATTGTACACCTTAAAAAGGTCAATAAAAAGGTCCGCGATGGTATATGTCTATCTCTTAAGGATAACCCACAATAACCAGTTTTTTATCCTTTACATTTTACAGGAAAAATGGCTTATTTACAAAGTGATTTTAAGCAATACAGTATTAATCCTTATCCAATTAAGTACCTTAAATACATTGTCCATTTAATATAAATCAATATGGTCCTTTACAGCATGTAATTCAAATAAATATTTCCGAAGATATTACAGATTTAAAATGCAAGGACATAGCGGTTGCGGCGGTACCAGTAGTATATTTAGCATCAACATTGCACCGCTAGTATAGAAATATAACAGAAATTAGTATTAGTTATTACTTACGTTGGGTATCGGCACTTCTGAGATGTAAGACTCCATTACAACTGGGCGTATTCAATGAAACTCCGTCTGAACTTTGTTAAGTTTATTATACACTTTTTATGTACAATTACACTGTGTCCATCTGACTTACTCCGTCTCGTCCTTATCCAACGTCTTTACTGTTCCTCCTCCCAATGGCCAATTGCCCTGCTTATTATTTTCTCGACTTTTTATTAATTCTCAACTACCCCACTATTCTAATGACAGTGTTGCCATAATAATTACATTTTAAAAACTAACTAAAATATTGTTTTCTTTTTATTTCTAATTCAAAGAAATATGTATATTTTTGTAAAACCTTACACTACTAAGGTCAACAGCCCCAGAGTACCTATGTATAAAGTAGGTAACCGAGGAATCTTTTGCAATGCATCATGTGAAGGTCACAGAAAATCAATGTAAAGGATTTCCGTTTTTTTTTCCTTTTTCGGATTTTATACAATATTTTGACCGGATTTCTTGAAAAAAAAAAGAAACCAGATCAGATGAAAAAATATGAATACCAGTGGTTACGTAAGCATGGGAGGGGGGGAGTGCGATATTTGCTTACTTTTGCTGACATGGGAGACGGGGAGGGGGGATTGATAATTGTGAAAAATTTGCTTACGTACGTAGTCGTTTTTATTTAGTCATTATTTAGTATTATATTTACTGACTGCCTCGTGGTCTCGCGGTACAAGTATATGCCGTGCGATCTAGCGGTCCTGGGTTCGATTCCCGGGTCGGGCAAAGTGTTATTGGATTGTGAGCAGAACAATCCCGCCCGCCGCCGCCAACAAAGAAGGAGACGCCGGGTGACGGAATACGGCTGATCCGGCGTCCCCGCCCTGTGACCATTTAGGGCGCTTCTCGCCCTGAGATGCCGCAAAACCGCCCTAAATGCGCGAGATGGTCACCGAGAGGTTTTAGTCGGTATGCTGGCGTAGGATTTTGGTTAGGGACCCAACTCAGCTAAAGCGGACAATTGTTCCGCGCGCCGAGTTGGAAGGCCAGAGACCCCGACATACCCCTTTAGGCCTCCCCCGAGGTACCGAACAGGGGAGCTTAAAGAGCTTTCCTCTCGTAAAAAAAAATAAAAAAATAAAAAAAAATGGTTATTGGGTTTTTCCACTAGGAAATTCATGGTAACAGCACGGAGTCTGGAAATGTGCCCGAAAAACGGCAATAGGCTCAGAATCAAAGATCAAAAGATCAGAATCAAAAGGTGCAGAAATGCACCTCTGCCTACCCCTTCGGCGAATTCGGCGTGAGATTATGTATGTATGGTATTATATTTACTTAAAGGTATTATATTGACTCATCTAAAGTCATTTAGGTACTCCCCGTTTTCCTAGAATTGTGTTTGGTTGATGACAATTCGTCATTTTAAAATATCCATACCTTATTCTATACTAGGAATTTGTATTTAATTGATATGGAAGGGAAAAATACTATAAAGGTAAACCACTTATTAATTATTTGTTCATGACAAGTCATAGCCCCCTGACACCTGGCGTATTTTACAAAGAGCTAAATAAACCTTACTCTAAAGGCCGAATATTTTTTAACTTCTTATTTCTTATGACGTTTATAATGTAAAATTGAAATAATGTAATAAAAAAAAAACATATATACATATATATTGCTATTTTTTTAAGAAACAAATGACATGTCGTGTTGCTGAGGGAGTTTCTTGCCGTTTCTTCTGTACAACTATAACACGTTACGAAGCGGTAATAGTTTAAAATAGTTTAAAGAAGTGTAAAATTGACGATTCAAAAGAATTTCCATTTGAATAAAGATAATTTAATTTGACTTTGACTTTGACTTATTTCGACAACGGACGACCGTCCTTCATGTAGGTACTTCGTGTAATTCCCGAGTGTTTGTTTCCTCCCGCTAAAAAGTATTTTAGTATTAATCGGGAAATACCTTAGTTTATGTTTTATTTAACTGGTAAGGTCTCGGGCTTTGCAACAAAAACAATTTAATGCTTTGTAAAGTACATTCGGCTGTAGTTGCAAGTAATTTTAGTAAATGCTCAGGTGCCAGGAGGATAGCACAAAGTCAATGCAATTTCCCAATGCGCTGAATCGATTGTGGTGAATTTTGGTACCAAGGTAATTGTGATACTAGAAAGGAAAACGAACTTGTAAATCCTGCAGCGCGATGGTCCGTACACTTAAAAAACGTGGCGGATGGATGACCTGTTCAAAACCGAGATGGTTGGCGCTTATTTGGGGAGGCTTACATTCAACAGTGGAAGGCGATAGACTGTCTATACGGGGTGTATTCAGACCGTGATCGGAAACTAAGGCAGGTAATAGATTCATTACCAACCCTCTATCGTTAAAGAAAATCCCGACAAAAGAAAAATTTTGACGTTTTCCTAACAATCACAGTTATTAAATGGATGTGGTTGTAAGGAAAACGTATCTATTTTATTTTTATTTTTTGTCGGGATTTTTTTTAACGCCAATGGGTTTGTAATCCCCTTAGCTATTACCTGCCTTAGTTTCCGATCACGGTCTGAATACACCCTGTATACATATATGGGAATGTTGTAAACATAATTTACACGAGAATGCGGGGCTGTTCCTAGTGGTCAGGTCATTACCCTCCACTATATAAATCTATGTCAACTCTGAGTCTCCGAATCAATAAACACACACCGACCTGACATCACGGAGATACGGCTTTTGCGTCGCTGATATGCTACGAAGGACTTCAAGTCCTATATAACATAGAATATGGCGGAAAAGTGGATAGCTATGGCTTGCCAGTCTTAGTGCCGTAGTTATTCGAAAATTAAGCTATAATACGAAAAAAATTTGATCTCCGCGCTGAAATAAATATGTTGAGTTTATACCAGACGTTTTTGAATGTCATCGTTCGTTGCAACTTTATTAAATATTAAAAATTATTGCCACGTGATTATTCATCTAAAATGTAGCTAGCTAGGTATTATTTATTTCTTAAAGATCACATCAAATGTGATTCCTTTTAAAATGAGAATGTGTATATTTATCGTATCATCATCAGCCCATATACGTCCCACTGCTGGGCACAAGCCTCTTCTACAACTGAGAGGGTTAAGGCCTTAGTCCACCACGCTGGCCTAGTTCGGGTTGGTGGACATATTTATCTTATATGCAGACACTATATGTTTAATTGAAATAGAGTTTTATTCCACCATACACCCAACTAACCCGCCAACCCGCACTAGGCCAGCGTGGTGGACTAAGGCCTAAACCCTCTCAGTTTTAGAGGAGGCTCGTGCCCAGCAGTGGGACGTATATGGGCTGATGATGATGATACACCCAACACTGCAACTCCTGTACACCAGGATAGAGAGCCCGCACAGAAATGACACCGATCAGTGAAGATAGCGAGTCTCTATTGGGACCTAGTTTGCTTTGACCAACGAAATTAATCAGAAGATAAATAGGAGTTTTTTGAAACATAATTCATAACCAGTTATCGGCAGTTGATGTTCCAATTACCAAACAGGATTAGGTAAGCGTGGTGGACTAAGGCCTTAATCTAGTACCTAAATCAGTTTTAGAGAAGGCCTGTGCACAGCAGTGGGACTCATAAGCGCATATAGATTTCGATTGCAACTCAGTTACTATGTATTATGATTCCTCTGGTATTATGGGTGTTCATGGGCGGTGTTGACCACTTAACATCAGGTGGCTCACTAGCTCGTTTGCCTCCTTTTTCCATAAAAAAAAAATTTACGTCAGTATGATTATTTCGCGCGTAATGGTAAAATAAAATCGGACTTTACGTTCTGGTTTTTAATTGATAAAAAGTCTGTCTGGCATTTCTTAATATGTCAAACGTTTTATTTTCCTCCAGTATAAAATAAAGTAATGAATGACAAAAATTTGTTCTCTCTTATTAATAAAGGACCTTGATATTTTTATACTTAATGTATATATACCTGTCAGTATGTAAAGCACATTAATTACCCCTAGAATGTCGCGATTTGCTCGCCTGAGTTTGACTTACAGAATTGTATCTAGATAGAAAAGGCAAGCAGATTTGTTATAAATGAAAAATATTAGACTACTTAAAAGTCAATCAAATTATTACGATAATATAATGTAGTTTTAATTATTGTTATTCTTGGAGGCGGTGTCAGCCAAGGTAGGATTCTCGTATTATTATTCATCATCATCAGCCCATATACGTCCCACTGCTGAGCACGGGCCTCCACTACAACTGTGATGCTAGGTATGCACATTGTAGTATTTCCTTGGCTGACACCGCCTCCAAAAATAACAATAATTAAAACTACATTATATTATCGTAATAATTTCATTGACTTTTAAGTAGTCTAATATTTTTCATTTAATTTTACATAGGAGAACTATAAAAAATATTTTAATCATTGTTTGTTATTCATAGGTATGTGTTGAGTTAGATTTGAAGTGGATAGATATAGAAGAACCTACCTAGCTTCTTGCGTCGTAAACACATAGATCGTACCTATATATTGATGTAGAGAAATAGTAAGTTGATTATAATTAAGTAATAGAAGAAACGCAATTATTTTTTTACTTTTTAGTGCATTTTAATTTGTTTTGGAATAGGTTTTTTTGAAGGCGGTTTTTGTTTTGTTAAAATTTTTGTTTATTTTTTAATTTTTAGTGAAGCCACACCCGGGATCGAACCTGCAACATCATGCGTTGCAAATCGGTTACTTTGCCACTCCGCTACCACCAGTCTATTATATGGTTATAAAACTCATCAACAATACGCAAATGTTTCTACCACACACTCGGCTACCACCGCTTCACACATTTAATACACCTTAAGTAATGCAATTAGATCGTTTGCTTCATGTTGCAATGCAGCAACAAACGTAAGCGCATTACAATTTGATTCAAGACAGTTAGAAATTCGGCCACAAATCGCATCCATACTGTACGCCGTTAACGAGTTCCATTGACATTATATTATATTTGACTAGGACAATTACTTGACCATAAAGAGGTTACGGTAGGTGACTCAAATATCCGGATAGCCTATAAAGATTCGGCCGAGTATCGTTAGTTTTCTGCTAAGAATTGAAGAGTTCCGTTACTTTGTCATGGATCCCATAATTAGAACTTAACCAAACTCTCATGAAATTACCCTAGAAGTACATTCTAACCAATAATAAAAAGGATTCATCAAAATCGGTTGGCATGATATTAAGTTATTCGTCGATTTGTCACGCACATTGGTGAAAATTTAAGATTTTTGTGGTTTTCTAATGGAAGCTATTGTCACAACTAGACCAAATTCAAATGGGACCAAACTGGAAGCACCAGCTTTCACTTAAAAAAAGAATCATCAAAATCGGTTGGCATTATATTGAGTTATTCGTCGATTTGTCACGCACATTGGTGAAAATTTAAGATTTTTGTGGTTTTCTAATGGAAGCTGTTATCACAACTGGACCAAATTTAAATGGGACCAATCTGGAAGCATCAGCTTTCAATTAAAAAAAGAATCATCAAAATCGGTCCACACAGTCAAAAGTTCTGAGGTAACAAACATAAAAAAAAAAAAAAAAAAAATACAGACGAATTGATAACCTCCTCCTTTTTTGAAGTCGGTTAAAAACTATGCTTTATGGTATAATTTCTCGTTTCTCGCTGGTCGGTATTATTTTTCTGGACTCCACTGTGCTTACCATCAGGTACAGTGGAGTCACTGCCGTGCCAGATTAAAAAAAAAAAAATCAAAGAACTTATAAAAATCAATACTCCTGTTCGGTCACATGATAAAAATTACACAAAGATATATTGAACTATAATATTCATAATAAAATGTAAAGTTTTAGTAAAGTGCCATCAGTCGTAGAGGAGGCCCGTGCCCAGCTGTGGGGCGTATATGGGCTGATGATGATGATAATGATTTTAAGTTAAGACTGTAGTAGTAGTAAGATTCACAAGAGAGTTAAGAACATCTTAGCCTGAGCGCAGTTTGATGATGATTTTAGTTAAGTTAGACAAATAAATTTTAGTTTAAAGTAAACCACACTTATTAAAAAAACGCAAATATTTAGCTGACTATTTCATCATACATACACTCTCACGTATGAATCCCACACGGGTAGGCAGTGATTATTGAGTGCCACAAGGTACGGTCCTAACACACCTTTATTGTTTCTTCAACATCCATACTTCAACATGTCATTCACATAGGTACGTCGGTTATGAGTACTTCTAACTCTACCTTTTGCAATTATTATATTCAGGGCTTTTAATATCAATTGAAAGTAAAAATGTAGTGATGGCCACGAGGTGCAAACCCCAGGCACCTAATATAAACTTAATAAAATATAAATGGGGCAAAATAGTTTGGTCAATTTTCATTGTCTTTTGTTTTGACAGTAAGTCGTGATGGCCTCGAGGTTTGGGCACGCGGTCGACAATCTCGACGGTCGCGGGTTCAAATCCCAGGCACACACCTCTGACTTTTCCAAGTTATGTGTGTATTCACAATGAATTATCCCGTACTTTAACGGTGAACGAAAACATCGTGAGGAAACCTGCACACCTAAAAAAGTTTTTAGAAATTTCTTAGGTGTGTAGTCCGCCAACCCGCACTAGGCCAGCGTGGTGCCCAGTGGGACTTGTATGGGCAGATGATGATATACAAGGCTTTTCATATCAATTACAGGTTAAGTCACTTGCAAATATATAAGTAAACAATATATGACCATGGCCAATCTATCGTGATATTCTCTGTGGTTTTTCCGATTAGCATCAGGCTGGCGTAATTGTGTGAACTGAGGTACATAATTATAATCGTTTCTTGCTAATTGTCGCTCTATTTCACAGTACAATACATTATGTCAGATCCATGAGCCACGCATGAAATGATGTGGACAGCTATATGTTTCTACATCACTCTATCAATATTTCTTTTGAATATGTAATGAAATGTAGTAATATTTATTATCATCATCATCAGCCCAAATACGTCCCACTGCTGGGCACGGGCCTCCTCTCCAACTGAGAGGGTTTAGGCCTTAATCCACCACGCTGGCCTAGTGCGGGTTGGCGGACTACACACCTAAGAAATTCCTAAGAACTTGTTTTTAGGTGTGCAGGTTTTATCACGATGTTTACCTTCACCGTTAAAGCAAGTGATAATTCATTGTGAATACACACATAACTTCGAAAAGTCAGAGGTGTGTGCCTGGGGTTTGGTCCTGCGACCGCCGAAATTCTCGACCGCATGCCTAAACCTCGAGGCCATCACTGCTTATTATAACATTAAATTATTTAATAATAAATAATTAAAACACCCAACAGTCACACACATAGTTCTGACCCCACACTATATTACGTATTACACTATATTACATATTATACCCACAGGATACAAGTCCTGTGTCGTGGGTATCAGAAACTACGAGACACTTTTTAGGCCTTACAAACACTTAGACCCGATACAAATATTTGTGGATTACACAAACATTTGTCTCGGTGCGGGGTCGAACGCGCGGCCTCTCGTTTCGCAAGCTGGTGTCTAAACAACTGCGCCACGGGACTGTCAAATCTATTAAATTTCAAATGCATCATTGAGATTCAGTCAATTCAAAATTTTGTTTACCACCCTGCTCGGAAGAACGAGCAACTCACTAGAGTTGTTAACACTAGTTGCTCTTAATTTCATCATCATCAGCCCATATATGTCCTACTGCTGGGCATGGGCCTCCTCTACAACTGAAAGGGTTAAGGCCTTAGTCCACCACACTGGCCTAGTGCGTGTTGGCGGACTACACACCTAAGAATTTCCTAAGAACTTTTAGGTGTGCAGGTATCATCACGATGTTTTCCTTCACCGTTAAAGTACGGGAAAATTAATTGTGAATACACACATAACTTCGAAAAGTACGAGGTTTGGAACTGCGACCGTCGAGATTCTCGACCGCGTGCTTAAACCTCGAGGCCATCACGGCTTATATAAATATGAAAAGTTTATAGCTATGGATCTCATTGCCATAAACCAGTCATCAGTAAACAAAATATGCTATTTGACTGTTACCTACGTCATCAACCAATTAAAACAAAGTCCAAAATTTTTGTAACCAAATTATTAATCAGTGCCTTCTTTGATTGATTTCGTTAATGTATGTTCAATATGACAGATCTAAAGTTGCTATAATACTAAAAATTTAATCTCATGATTAAATTAATGATTCACAATGAATTATCACGTACTTTAACGGTGAAGGAAAACATCGTGATGAAACCTGCACACCTAAAAAGTTCTTAGGAATTTATTAGGTGTGTAGTCCGCCAACCCGCACTAGGCCAGCGTGGTGGACTAAGGCCTAAAACCTCTCAATGGTAGAGGAGGCCCGTGCCCAGCAGTGGGACGTATATGGGCTGATGATGATGAATCTCATGATTGCATTTTGCTGGCTAGGCCGATAAATCTGTAACTTTACTGTATTGCAAGAAAACGTCTGACCAAAAATGAGGTTTTCATCAACATTTTATTTTTGTTAATACCTATAACCTTTGAATAAATTAACATACTTTAAAAACTTAGCTAGTTTATTAAACAGACAAATCTGACGTCATAAGAATCCCTCCAAAAAAAATGTGTTTAAAAAAACCACGCGAAGGCGCTCAACCCGTACAGCCTTGAATAAGCCAAAGATACAAAACTTCGTTAATAATAAAATTCAAATAAAGAACTATGGCCGTATATTATTAAATGTCAACAACTTACCTCGATTTGCAAAACCGGAGGCCAACACAAAAACGCACAAAAATATTGCAATATGCATGTTTATATCCCAGCTACGAACGAGCATCTGTCGCGACCGCCCGCCGTTTATAAACTACTGAGGATACTTACCGTACCGGTTTATTACTCCTCCATCGCTATGACGAATACAAATAAATAAAATGTATGTGTTTTTCCAACATCCAGCTTTAAATTAGTTTCCTTTAGCATTTTTGTGGAACTATTAGATTAGCACGAATGATTTATATCATCATCATCATCATCATCAGCCCATATACGTCCCACTGCTGGGCACGGGCCTCCTCTACAACTGAGAGGGTTTAGGCCTTAGTCCACGCTGGCCTAGTGCGGGTTGGCGGACTACACACCTAAGAAATTCCTAAGAACTTTTTAGGTGTGCAGGTTTTATCACGATGTTTTCCTTCACCGTTAAAGCAAGTGATAATTCATTGTAAAAATTGTGAAAAGTTTTTTTTTGGAAGCTGTGATTTTTTATATCTTGACTGATATTGATACGGTGATTCTTGGTAAGTGAGCATTGTAGGTGAGGTAACATTTGTAAGGTTATTATTATTTATTGTATTCTTTTTGTATTGTACTGATGTATTGTATGTATATGCACCAAAATTATTATGCTATGTTTACCTCATGGTTGTCTGGAAGAGATCGCTTAAAGCGATAAGACCATTTCTGAAGATGCATTCTGTTTTTGTATGTGTATGTTTGTATTTTGTTTTGTTGTGTGTGTGTACAATCAAGTTTATTTCTATTCTAAACAGAATGACTAAAACACAATAAAAATGTATCTTCACATGGCATTTTGTATTCATTTGAGGAAAATGGATATTTGAGAAAAATCATCATCATCAGCCCAAATACGTCCCACTGCTAGGCACGGGCCTCCTCTACAACTGAGAGGGTTTAGGCCTTAGTCCACCACGCTGGCCTAGAGCGGGTTGGCGGACTACACACATAAGAAATTCCTAAGAACTATTAGGTGTGCAGGTTTTATAACAATGTTTTCCTTCACAGTTAAAGCAAGTGATAATTCATTGTGAATACACACATAACTTCGAAAAGTCAGAGGTGTGTGCCTGGGGTTTGATCCTGCGACCGTCGAAATTCTTGACGAGACGAGATTCGAGGCCATCACTGCTTCGATTGTTATATTTTTTTGATTAGAACGCGCTAGATGACTCACCTGGCATAAGTTATCCTTACTTACGTACTTACACAGGATGTAATAAAACTATGATCGAAAACTAAGACTGGTAATATTATAGTCTAGTTGACAAATTGAAAATGGTCCAAAATATTAATGGTAATTAAAATGATACTGCTCTTAAAATTATGTGTGATACCTCATTGGATGCGGAATCACTCCTAGAAAATGTGCCAAAAGCGTGTATTAGCACATTTGATTGTCGACTAGACTAATAGTTACGGGGATAACATTGACGCAAAAAAAATCCCAATAAAATTACTTAACGATGAAATAAAAAAAACTCTGATAAACGCGATATGCACCTTATACTATGTAGAAATAAAAACTTGTCGCTAAATCTCCTTTTGTAGATAAACAAGTATATAATGATTATGTAACCATTTTGTAAAATAGGTAAACGCATAGTACAACTCAACTGCAACAAGTATGTGCCGTGCGATCTAGAGGTCCTGGGTTCGATTCCCGGGTCGGGCAAAGTGTTATTGGGTTTTTCCATTAGGAAATTCTCGGTAACAGCACGGAGTCTGGAAATATGCCTGAAAAACGGCAATAGGCTCGCCCCCTATTACGTGGGACTGATACATACCTGCCGAAATGTGGGTGCAGTAATGCACCTCTGCCTACCCCTTCGGGGAATGCAGGCGTGAGGTTATATATGTATGTATGTGCATCTACAACTTGCAGCAAACTATTGCTCCTTCATAATACAGTACTGATTGCCTCGTAGTCTCGCGGCACAAGTCGTGCGGTCTACTCAAGTTAAGTCAAGAGGTTGTTCGATTCTCGGTTCAGAATTATGTTTTCCATTAAGAAAATTTTAATAGCAGCGCGGAGTTCGACAAGTGATCGTTAAAACGGCAATAGGTCGCCCCCAATTACGTAACTAACATAATGTGCGAAATGTGGGTACAGAAGGACTTCTAGGAGGTGGACTTCTAGAGGACACCTCAGCCTACTCCTAACACTGCGTGGTGACAGCATTAAAATAATTTTTTATTTTTTTATTTAACTAAAACAATTTGACATAAATACATTTACATTTTTTACATTTTACATGTTTTAATAACAGTGGCTACAATATTAGATTTACCTACTGTCTACACTAAGCAGAGCTTGTCTCGTAGAGGCAGTATGCTCAATAATTTTCACAGCATTGGATAATAATAATAGGACAGACGTTATGTGGGCTAAGCATAATTATAACTGGCGAGTCCAGTCAGAAGTACTTTGGGCTCAAGGCTTTTGATACTTGTATAATGTGTATGCCTAGTGGTCTCGCGGCCCAAGTATATGCCGTTCGATCTAGAGGTCCCGGGTTTGAATCCCGGGTCGGGCAAAGTGTTATTGGGTTTTTCCATTAGGAAATTCTCAGTAGCAGCACGGAGTTTGGAAATGTGCCCGAAAATCGGCAATAGGCTCGCCCCCTATTACATGGGATTGATACATACCTGGCGAAATGTGGGTGCAGAAATGCACCTCTGCCTACCCCTTCGGGGAATACACGCTTGAGGTTATGTATGATGTATGTATGTACAAAACTATTATGGATCAACTTCAATATTATTTTGCCTAGTTTTGCCAATTTTCATCATTAATGTTACTAGATATTATTGAGATCGCTCTTGATTTATACGATCGAGAAGTTACATGCTAACTAATACTGTGTTAACTGTTCCCTATTATAGTTTTTGTTTTGAAACATAGTTTAACTTGTAAACTATTTAAAGTCAGAATATTCCTAGTTATTAAGGTACTTGATTCACTGCATCGACTGCCACGTAGCGCGGCACAAGTAAGCGTCTTGCGATCTAGCGGTCCCGGATTCGATTCCCGGGTCGGGCAATGTATTATTAGCAGCATGGAGTCTGGAAATGTGCCCACCCTGGAAACAACCACATACATTTAATACTTATGGTTGTATGGAAAAAGTAATTAATTTTATTTTTTGTCGGCATATTTTTAACGTTAATGGATTCGTAATCACCGTAGCTATTACCTGCCTTAGTTTCCGATCACGGTCTGAATACATCCTGTATGAATATTGTCTTCAGAGTTCAATGAAATAAAACAAAATATACGGTTTTATAGCCTTTTTAATCCAGGGTATGTACTCGTAAACACTCGTATACACTGCCGGTTGTCCCTCTTGCCCGCAAACTGTTGCACCGAAGCTCACAATGCCTACCAACTCAAACACTCTGTCCTTTTCGTACATGAGAGGCCCGCCAGAGTCGGCATTACAGGAGTCCTTCCCTAGCACTCCGCCTGCGCAAATCTGGCCCTCCCACAGAGCAGTTCTATTCGTATTCCGCTGTCTTTGTATCGCCGGTTCACAAGTCTGCAACAGTTTATACATTTTAAAAATCATCATTAGACCATATACGTCCCACTGCTGGGCACGGGCCTCCTCTACAACTGAGAGGGTTTAGGCCTTAGTCAACCTCGCTGGCCTAGTGCGGGTTGGCGGACTATATTCACGCTTGCATCATCATCAGTCCATATACGTCTCACTGCTGGGCACGGGCCTCCTCTACAACTGAGAGGGTTTCGGCCTTAGTCCACCACGCTGGCCTAGTGCGAGTTAGCAGACTACACGCCTATGAAATTCCTAAGAACTTTTAGGTGTGCAGGTTTCCTCACGACGTTTTCCTTCACCGTTAAAGTACGTGATAATTCTGTGTGAATACACACATACTTTTGAACAGTCAGAGGTGTATACTTGGGGTTTGAAACCTCGACCGCCAGGATTTACAATGAATAAATAAATAAATACACTCAACAGTCACATACATAGTTCTGACCCGACATTAAGATACGAGTCTTGTGTCGTGGGTATCAGAAACTACGAGAGACTTTTCGGTCTCATAAACACCCAGACCCGAAACAAATATTTGTGGATCACACAAACATTTGTCTCGGTTTGGGGATCGAACCCGCGGCCTCTCGTTTCGCAAGCTCGTGTCTAGCCAACTGCGCCACGGGGCAAAATTATTAATAAAAAAAAATGATATTTCGTGTTGCTGAGGGAGTTTCTTGCCATTTCTTCTCCACAGCGATAACACGTTCCCAGGCGGCGATAGCTTCAAATTGACGATTTCAAAGTACTTGTAAAAGTCTAACCCAGGGTTTCTCAACGTGGGGTTCGCGAACAAGGTTTGCGACAAGATTTACGTAATGGTGACTTGACATCTAGCAGGCACGTGCGGTCCACATATTGCCTACAACCAGTGGCGGACTAAGCCCGTCAGAGGCCCGGGGCGGCAGAGCTAAATGAGGCCCGGGGCGGCAAAGCTAAATGAGGCCCCCCAGCTATAAAAAATGTAGTTTTACAAGTTTTTTATTCAGTACATATTTGTATGTATAAATAAGTGTTTATGTTTATTTCGTTAAAATCTGGCAAGTAAAATTTAAATTCGACTTAAATTATTTAGGCTCAATAAACATATGAAAACTATTACACTTTTTAATAAAATTACTTTTTTTATTAACTAAATTATAAAGCTTTCATAAGACATTATAACAAAAAAACGTTGTATATATAATACTAATATCTATAATTTTCATACTATTGGGGTTGATACCAGTGACTGGCAGGAGTTAGCAACTGTGACTGACAGTCTGCTACTTATGAACCCGGGCCTAAAGTCTCGTTTAGGATTTGATCAGGCGAACGCAGAGGTTTTTGGGCCCCCCCAAGACCTCAGGCCCGGGGCGGGCCGCCCCTTCCGCCCCCCCTGTTAGTCCGCCACTGCCTACAACATACTTGTCATGATAAAAACTAAATACAGAAATCGACTTGATACGAAGTCAGAATAGAGGTTAAAATTATCCAAAATTAGTTCTAAAATTGACTCCATTAGCGACAAGAAATAAGCGCATCCATCGCATTAATATTAAAATATATTTCTTTTGGCACTTTGTTATCTTTTTTTTATTTATTTACTTATTTATTTACACTTTTTATACATTAAGTATAGAGGCGGACTTAATGCCAAAGGCATTCTCTAACAGTCAACCTCTGGCTTTTATTGTAATAAAAACCTTATTAAGGCTTAAGGGGTGCGCTGTCACCTGGAAAATGTAAAAGGAGATCGTGAAACCAAAAGTATGAGA
This sequence comes from Hemaris fuciformis, assembly GCA_907164795.1. NCBI lineage: Eukaryota > Metazoa > Arthropoda > Insecta > Lepidoptera > Sphingidae > Hemaris > Hemaris fuciformis. The sequence goes on from OU015454.1 coordinate 9,322,441, forward strand.
AACCCTGGTCAAATTAAATAAAGATTTCTTTTTTCACTGAAATAATGAATAGAAAAATACTCGCCTGCCTGTTAACGTAAGGTATGTCCACATGCTGCTTTATGTGGCTGGTCAGGTGAATATTGGAGGTAAAGTCCTGATAGTAGGTCCCCCAGCCAGCCACGAATAGGAGGAATTTTGCAGGGGGGGTAGCTGCGTAATCCATCTGTGGTAGACATATTGGACGAATGAAGCCTGGAAAGATTTACCGGCTCATTAGATGTGGTACAATTCTGCTTCGACTGTGTAGAGTTTATTTATTTATTCTCTCTTCCATTTATCGTCAACTCATATACGACCCACAGCTGGGCACGGGTCTCACCTACAACTGCGAGGATTTAATAATAACGCACATAATTAATTAATTGCAACAAGTAAATAAATCGAGAAAATAAACTTAATTTTCGTACAAGTGACGGTTTTATTGCTCTAGGCAAATTCTTACAAAAAACCTTTGAATGGGTGAAAAAGGAAAATAAAGAGGGCAATAAACTGAATATAAAAAAGGCAAATATGAACATGAGTCAACAAAATTTTAGGTATATAAAACACACACATGTATACCTATAGTATACATTTAAATACATAAATAAATATATACAAGTAATAAAACAATAAAAATAAACATATACTACATATGTATTTACGAGTACATACTCGTACATACACTAGTGTTTTTTCTCGCTTAATTAATTTTGACCGAGAGGAGAGAAGAAACCGTCATCGAGGCCCGTGTCCAGCAGTGGGACGTACTCGTATATGATGACGTATATGCTGATGATGACATGAATTAAACTCGCTTTCATTCGAACAAAATATCGCGACACGATAACATGGTGGTTTTAAACTATACCTGTATAAGGAGCTGTGAGCCTCATTCTGATGAGACCTATATCGAACCTCCTGTCGCCGTGGTAAGGTCTGAAATCCGGATGGGTGATAGTCCTCTCAACGGGGACGATGAGGGCGCCATTAGTACATTCCTTCTCCTCCTCAGTAAGGCCCATGCAATCGGGACCTCTGTTAATAATGTCATAGTCTCCTAGACGAACAAATTTACTGAAAATAAAGAGATACATTCACGCCTTTATCTTTAAAGGCTGAGGCTCCTACACTAGCGTTTTCAATGAATGTTTTCAGTACACAATAAAGGACAAGCCTGTTGCCGTTTGCAGGCTTCGCGATACCACTGAGAATTAACGGAAAAATCCAATTACTCATAACCCACTTCAGAAATCGAGCCCGCGACCCATATCAAGAGGCGGAAAGCAAATTAAAAAATAAAATGCCACCTACGGTTTCCCAACGAAGAGAATGGATCCTTTAATGCAATGTGCAGCTGTGAGAACATATTTGACACTAATTAAGGAGCCGCCACACAGCACGCCCCTCAAGTTGTTCTTTACGTACTCAATGGCGACTAGCCAGGGGTACTCGTCAATCGCCGTCGCGTTACCTCCTAAGAAGAAATCATCCTGGTTATTCATATGAGGAACACTAATTTTATTTGTTCCGCTTCGCCCATCTGCTCCTTTGCCATCAGAGAAAATTTAACTCCTCTGTCCAAGCAAGACTAGAGAGAGAGAGAGAGAGAGAGAAAGAGTGAGAAAGCAGTAGTTCAACTTCAGCTTTATAGTTTTGCCAGTCCGGTAAAATCGCCTATTCATTCCCTTTTCTTGACTATTCTTTTTTACAATCATCTAAAGCTCCTCATGTTTTTTTTATCAAATTTACCTTTTTCATTTAAGATACTTTTACATTTTTACCCAAAATTTTGTTTTGAAAGCTGTTATCAATGCCACAGCAGTCGGAGCTAAGATCTGGCGGGAATGCTGTGGCGTTCTTTTCGCAATCCTCCTCATATTCAGATCTTGATGAAATAATTTCTGGTGAAGGTCCACAACAGTAGCTATTGTCTTCGGGGCCGGTACATCTAAAAGGAATAAATAGTTTATGAAGTAAATCATTGTGAGGAAACCTGCACACCTGAAAGTTCTTAGGAATTTCTTAGGTGTGAAGTCCGCCTACCCGCACTAGACCTAGAGGAGGCCCGTGCCCAGCAGTAGGATATATATAGGCTGATGATGATTCAATCAATTAAAATAATATACCCAGCAAACGCACTCGCGACTGTATCCTCGAAAAAATCGAGGTGTCCTACAACCTGGAATTAGAAAGTAAGCTGTTTGCTTCTTAACTTGCTTTGTGTTATACTGTAAATTTCCTAACGGAAAACCTAATAATTAATCCGATGCGGATATTCCACGCAGAACATCTTGATCTTATTTCCCAATCCAGAAACAAAACAAAGAAAGCTATCACTTACTCGTATTCTTTTAACAAGGTGGCATTATGTTTGTCCTCCGCTAATTCTGCTAGATGTGGACATGTCTCCAAGCTGACACATTGTCCTTCCATATGTTCTGGTGTGAAGCAAGTGAAATTTCCAGATTTTGGACAGCAATGCTGAAACAAAATTTGATGTGACACCGGAGTATATCCCTGATCTTCGTACGAACGGAAATGTCACGACAATCTCTGAGATATTTTTATTTGCGCCACTACCAACTTAGCTCAGGCGATTGTTAGCATGCTGCTGCCTCTCCCATGGTCACTTTCGGCACACTGCACTGGTTTACAAACAGTGACCCCTGAGAACGCTACGGGTCGCGTTTTATGACACCAATTAGCTGGACCAATTTGGCAAATTTTGGGTATGAAGATATATCAGAAAACATACTATTATATAACATTATGTTTGGTGCAAACGAAGCTTAACCCCTAAATACAGTATTTATTTAATCTGTCTGTGGATAACGCTTGAAAAAATCTCCATAATGTACATATCTTACCCCCATAATTACACCTTCTTCATTTTCATCTATTTCACATCGGGAAAGGCTTAAGAACTCGGCATCTTTGCCAGTACCGTGCCTATTAGAAATCTCCATCAGCAGATCACAGTCTTCTAGAGGTTTACATACTCCTATATCGCCATTGGGTAGAGCACAGGGTTCTGTAAATAAGAGTCAATTGAACTGACGGAATATTTTAGAAATTAATGGGATAGTAAAGATATCAAATTACGAATCCTCTGGTTCGAGCCGGAATATTAGGAACTTCGAAGTTGTAGGCTCCGCAAGCGCGGTTTCGCTATGGATATTAGAGAGAGGAAAAAAATTAAATTCTCTTGGTCCTATTTGGTCTGATATAATAATTTATAAATTTCTTATAAAATCTATAAATTTCCAATTAGTTAATATGATCTTGGGCTCTCTTTTTGTCAGAACCAACTTTAGTAAATTTTCAATTAGGTATCTTTGATTTTGAGCTCAGCCTATAATAATGGTTAAGATACATTTTAGGTTAATATGTATTTATATTAAAAACGATTTTTCACTGCTCAAGATCAATTCATTGGATATTTCCCTTACGTACCTAATCGTCATCAGCCCAAATACGTCCCACTGCTGAGCACGGGCCTCCTCTACAGCTGAGAGGGTTTAGGCCTTAGTCCACCACGCTGGCCTAGTGCGGGTAGGTGGACTACACACCTAAGAAATTCCTAAGAACTTTTAGGTGTGCAGGTTTTATCACGATGTTTTCCTTCCCCGTTAAAGTACCTAATATCGATAAAAATATGGGTATTTGCGCTATACAAACATTAATTTATTAATCGATGTCAGGCCACTGTCCTTATTAGAAAAAAATTAAATCATGATATTTACGAAATGACGTCACTCACCTCCGCTGCTCAAATAAGTCACAATACCAAAAAGTATTAATGTAGAAAAAACCATTTCTCACTACACACGGCCGGCTATTTCAACAGACGCTATACCTACAGTCTAACTTGTTCTCGCGAATCATCTCAAGTTCATTTTTAATATTGTAAACAGGTTTATGTGATCGTACACATACACATGCTCCACAGTACTGGGCATGCGCCTCCTTTAATTATTTAGCACAACCACATCACATATATTAATACATTTTAGCTTAGTAATATGGTCTAAGGTTCTGCGTCTAATATCATCATCGTCATCAGCCCATATATGTCCCACTGCTGGGCACGGGCCTCCTCTACAACTGAGAGGGTTTAGGTCTTAGATCGCCACGCTGCCCTAGTGCGGGTTGGCGGACTCTACACCTAAGAAATTTCTAAGAACTTTTAGGCGTGCAGGTTCCATCACGATGTTTTACACACATAACTAACACACATAACTTCGAAAAGTCAGAGGTGTGTGCCTGGGGTTCAAACCTGCGACCGTCGAGATTCTCGACCGCGTGCCTAAACCTCGTCGCCATCACGACTGCATCGCGTCTGATATATTTATATGATACTTAAGGTGTGCTTAGCATTCTCCGAAATTATTTATTCCTTTACAACTGAGAGGGCCTTAGTCTATCAAGACATAGTGCGGAATGGCGGACTTTACATCTAAGAAATTCCTAAAAACTTTTAAGTGTGCAGGTTTCCTCACAATGTTTTCCTTTACTGAAAGTGGACGAAAATTCATTGGGAAAAACATAACTTCGGAAAATCAGAGTTGTGTGGAATTAAAACCGCCCCGAACAATCGAGACTGTCCCAATTTTTCACTTTTTGATGTGACGTATAAATAAAAAATTATATGTTTTTTAGAAAGAAAACGCAGAAGTCCGAAATCTTTATAAATACAACAATGGACTCATTTGCCCTGAGTCCAATAAAATTTTATACTGTCATCCTGTCTCTGGTAAATCGTTACTGGTTGAAATAGTTTTAAAACGCCTCAAGTGTGTCGTTCTAACATCAGCTGTATCGACCAGGCTGGATTTGTTATGCATAATGGATGGCCATCGTAAGATTTCTTAGTCTCGACAGTGTATATGTCTGCCGACGGTCCGACGGCCGATGGAGCAGACAAGTGTTGGAGTGGAGATCGCGGTTAGGCAAACGTAGTGTAGGACGACCTGCAGCACGATGGTCCGACGACTTGAGAAAGGTGGCGGGTAACGGATGGATGAGGGTTGTTCAAGACCTTGATGGTTGGCGCTTTCTTGGGGAGTCCTATGTTCAGGCTGAGCACCTATCTGCCCTGTGGCAAGGGGGCGTTAGAATCCCACCACGGTATCCCCTGCCTGTCGTAAAAGACGACTCAAAGGGGCCCTTGGGGTTGCTGGGCGCGCTGCGGGGGCGGCGCGTCCTCACTGAAAGTGACCCCGAGAGGGGCGGCGGCACTGTGGCCTGTGTACGTCCCGGGCGCCCATCGACAACCGGGCGCCCGAACTAAGCTAGTGGGGGTGCAACTGCGCCCCCTACAACTCGGAGACGGCCGGGACGTTTACGTCTCGGAGGCGCACCGGGCGGCTGCGGCATTACGGTGGGCGCTTCTCGCTCACGTACCGTGGTCGCCCCACTCGGCGCGGAGATGGCCACCGGGGTTTTTGGTCGGTATGCCGGTTTAGGGATATTGTTAGGGACCCAGCCCGGCACTAACACCTGCGCGGACATGACGTCGCCGCGCGCTGGGCTGGAAGACCGGTGACCCCGACATACGCTTCCCGCCCGCCCCTCCCCCGGGGCTGGCGGGAAGTAGAGCCATAAACAGCTTTCCCCTCGAGAACAAAAAAAAAAAAGGCTGAGCACCTACATATAGGTATGTTTATACTAATTTATGGATGGTTTGGATATATCCTCAAAAACGCCCTCAACGGTTGAAGCAAACTTTGTATTATATCCATAGGAGGAAAAACCCCAATTAAAACAACATCCAAATATTTTTGGCAGCAACTTTAATTTTAGAAATATCATAAATTTAACCGTGTCTATTAACTATTATAATAATAACCTCTTTTAGTTTCCTTTTACGACTAGCAGGACACATTCGTTACTCGTTTACTTGAATACACTGGAATAACAATTTCCCATGTTTTAGAATCAAGGAAAGAAAAAATAAATAAGGAAAATTCTACATTTACTTCGCGCTTAAAGCTAATGAGGCTGTTGGTATTCTAGTCAGTAACTATTACTGGCGATGATCTTTTGTGGTCTGCATCGATCGCGAAGTTGTCCAAGCACTTATGTGCTTACCAACTTTATAAACTTAATATATAGCATAGATAGTTATAAAATTATAAAAAATTAATTGGTAATAATAAAGTTGGTGGCTCAGGCAAGAGGACACAAAGTCTATGGACTAAGTGTGTTGTTACAACAAGACTACTTTTACCTGCTCTATTAATTGACCTGTGTCGTTAGAAAAAACGAGACAAAGCATGTTTAAATAGTAAAAAATTAACTATCATTTATATGTAAGACTGTTAATGCTTTTAAATATCATCATCATCAGCCCATTATACGTCCCACTGCTGGGCACGGGCCCCCTCTATCATTGAGAGGGTTTAGGCCTTAGTCCACCACGCTGGCCTAGTGCAGGTTGGCGGACTACACACCTAAGAAATTCCTAAGAGTTTTTTTTAGGTGTGCAGGTTTTATCACAATGTCCTCCCTCACCGCCAAAGTACGTGACAATTAATTGTGAATACACACATAACTTTGAAAAGTCAGAGGTGTGTGCCTGGGGTTTGAACCCGCGACCGTCGAGATTCTCGACCGCGTGCCCTAACCTCGACGCCATCACGACTTCAAAATATAGTAAAAGATTTAAAAATACTGGAAGTTGGCTGTATGATTTGGTGCCTTCTCTTTAGAAATAGTAAAATGACATGACTGGACATGTCCAGCCGTCATTGGGGATGTTAAAAATATATATTGAACATCGCTCAAAAATATCGATATTTTTCCTACAAACCTATCCGTCATTAGGGATGGCAAATGAAAAAGAAATATCGATATATATCGTATCGATATTTTTAAAAAATATCGTTTTATCCCTCTTAGAGGAAGCCCGTGCCCAGCAGTGGGACGTATTTGGGCTGATGATGATGATGATGAACCGTTTCGATAATTTAAAAAAATATCGATATTTTGAGAAACCGATATTTTTACCGACCGATTAGCCAAGTAGCCCTGGTTTTATTTTTATTTTAGTTTCCCTAGCTTATGGAGGGTAAAGGTAAGGAGTGTTATCTTGTACATGCCAAAGTGTCCGTCAAAAAGTATTAAATTGGGGGCGCCACATTAGCTTCAGCATCATACATTTTAAAGGAAGCGGAAATCAATACACTATTCACAGTTCAGGATATAAAATCACTCTAGCTACACGCGTTTTTCATAATAACTCTTTAAGATTTTATTTACTACATTATTTTGTACTACACAAGTAGTTGACATTTTCGACTACTTTAGTCGACAATAATATTAAATTCATACCATGACCAGCGCCATTCTAGAAGGTTTTTGAACTGTTATTTACAACTGACCGCTAGACATATTTTTCGATTTTCTACTATATGAGATGACACTCCTTACTTTTACCCTCCATACCCTAGCTTCATAAATAGTCGAAAATTCGAGACTCGAGAGTAGCTCTTGTTTTTCTTTTTTTTTAATTTAATTTGATATTTTAGCTTCATCAAAGTAAAATTTTAAAAAAGCTCTCTAAAAAAATATCTAATTTGATATTTACAAATAAAATCGAATATCGATATTATCAAAATAAAAATATCAACGATATATATCGATTATTTTCAAAAAAAAAAATCGAAATTTTAATATATCGAAATTTTTGCTCATCCCTAGCCGTCATTCACAATTTGTAATGTCACTGGCAGACGTCAGTTACCTATAATTTGTAATGAATTTGGAAACGTAAATCTAAACTATGAAATTAGAAAAGAAGTTGGAAAAATTGTAAAATAAATGTGTAAAAATGTCAACAGTTTTCAACAGTGGTAATGCCAAAGCGGGTAGTATTTACAGAATAACTCTAGTGAATTTTGTGTAAGTATTTTACGCGCCAATTTGAAGTATAATTGTATTTTGTTTGCTTTATATTGTGCTATTCTAGTATTTATTCGTGATAGAAAGCTGAAAATATGAAAAATATGATAAACTGAAAACAAAAATCAATTTAGCTTGTTTTGTTGATTAAACCAAATACAACAGCTCTTTTGAGGCTTTTACCACAGATCATAACAGTAGATAACTAGTAATTGTGATTTTATTCATTCATCATCAGCCTATATACGTCCCACTGGGCACGGGCCTCATCTAAAGCTCAGAGGGTTTAGGTCTTAGTTCACCACGCTGGCCTAGTGGAGGTTGGACTACACACCTAAGAAATTCCTAAGAACTTTAGGTGTGTAGGTTTCCTCACAATATTTTCCTTCACTGTTAAAGTAGACAATTCATTGAGAATACACATAATAATGATCAATGGTTTCATAATGGTCATAATGATCAATGGTTTCATAATGGTGATAAATTGAATGAAATGAAATGAAATTGCTTTATTTGGTCACATAGGCAATCAAATAGCACTTATGACAAGTCAATACAGAAATTAAAAATCTTTTATTATTACATTATAATTCAATTATGGTTCATTTTATATAATTTGTATAAAAATATTTACATTTTTTTTATATTTTATTTTTAGTTTTAAAAATATGGCCAATGATGCATGTAAACTTATATCTGTAACATTAAAAGTGTAGGCAGAGGTATATTGATGTGTATGAACATGTTTCTTTTATATAAGAAACATAAAATGGACTAGATAAATTTTACTACTTATTAAATCACAGTTTTTGTGTTACTGGGCCATTTTGTCAAATTGGTCAAATTGAGGGCCAAAAGGCATTAATTTCATGAAAAAAATATAAATGAGAAATTTGTGTTTTTTATTACACAATACAAAAATACCACTTATTTATTTGAATGTGGGAGGCGGGGTAGTATAGGGGTTCCAATTTATTTATTTGTTTTTGAGTTTTTAAACAGCTAATATTCTTCCTAAAAAACTATGTTAGACTATGGAAAAATGATGTGCAGTTTTCAGCACATATTTTAAATTTATGAAGCAATTAACAAAAAAATAAACTTTTGACTTAGCTCACACTTCTGAGATTTGAGTTAGTTTTATGGGTATTTATTTGTAATTAATAGAGGCATAGGATTTGTTATACTTAGCACATTAGCATCTCAAAGAACATTACTAAGAAGAAATGTTTCTTAATAGTAATGTTAATTTTGATAGCAATAACAACATGGGATTAAAATCTGATTATATGTTTTGGCCCTCAATTTAAAAACCACCCTACTGTTGATATTTCTAGTTAAAACTCAACTTAAGCAAAACATCTAATAAAACTATAACAAACTAAACTAGGCCTCAATAGTTTGATATGGCCTAAGCCCATATCTTGGGGGGCAATAGAAAGTTACTTTTTAAAAAAAATTGTCATGCAAGTATGTACATTCTTCTTCCTCATTCCCTGACTGCTGTGGATTGCAACCACATATGATCAGTTTCCACTGGGTGTGGTCATAGGCAGAGTGGGTTTTGTCAGACCATCTTATAGGGGCCCTTCCACATGCATGCCGTCTATGTTGCCCAAGATGATTTGCCTTGATGTTAAACTTAATAACCACTAAACAAACTAATAACACCCTTTATTTTAGAATAATACACTTTATTTGAGAAAATGATGAACAAATTATATTTTTCAGAACATATAAGCATGTTGAGCTGTATCCAAGTACTTCACTCAACCTAATAATTGGTCCGAATGGAACAGGGAAGTCAACTTTTGTTTGTGCCATTATACTTGGTTTGTGTGGGAAAACGAGTGTCATTGGAAGAGCTAAAAAGGTCAGTATTGTGTAATCCTTCTAGAATCTCCTTTACAGGTGAGTGAGGTTAGACCTTATTCCACCACTCTGGCCTAGTGTGGAACAGCAGACTTTCTACCTATTACTGCATACTTTCCAAGCTGTACTAGGACACCATAAGGACTAAAGTAACGGTAAAGTATGACCGGATCCAAACTGACTGTCAAATGAAATCAATAAAAAAATGACTGTCATAATATGAGTGTATAACATGCAACAAGAAGTCCCAAATCAGGCAAGGTGCTATTGGGGTTATTCATTAGAAAATTATCAATAGCAGAACAGAATACATAATGTCCAAAAATCTCAATTAGCCAGTCTTCTTTTATTTAAAGATTATTATATTATTATTATTACATGAAAATTAAATATCGTTTTTGGTATTATTTATATAAGCATCTTTTCAGAGTCAAAGGTATTTGTTGATGAATTAACAATTGAATGAATTATAGCATACATGGTGTTGTTATGACTTGCAGCAATTTTTCTGCTCAACCAATTAGGTATTTTTGGCCAAATATGATAACATTTGAACTGGTTATAATGATAAGCACAAAAAAATATTGATAAACTATGTTACAAACACAAGCGTCACGCCATCACGGCCTCGAGGTTTAGGCGCGCGGTCGAGAATCTCGGCGGTCGCGGGTTCAAACCCCAGGCACACACCTCTGTCCTCTGACTTTTCGAAGTTATGTGTGTATTCACAATTAATTATCACTTGCTTTAATGGTGAAGGAAAACATAGTGAGGAAATGTGCACACTTAAACATTCTTAGGAAATTCTTAGGTGTGTAGTCCGCCAAACCGCACTAGGTCAGTGTTGTGGACTAAGGCCTAAACCCTCTCAGATGTAGGGGAGGCCCGTGCCCAGCAGTGGGATGTATATGGGCTAATAATTATAATGTTACAAACACACATAAATACTATTCTTTTAACTTTATAATATTGTCTTAGAAACATAATCTAGCAAATAAATATCTGTTTATGAGAAAAATATTTAAAAAAGTATTGTTTTAAAATTGAAATAACTGTTTCTAAAAGTTTGGTCTATATTTTAAGGTATCGGAATATGTAAGAAGGGGTTGTGAACAGGCGGCAATAGAGATTGAGCTGTATCAAAAACCAGGCCAGCGCAATGTAATCATAAACCGCACATTTGACTTGAAGGATGCTTCCTTTTGGGCAATAGACAACAAGAGGGTCAGAGAGAAACAGGTGCAGGACCTCATCGCTTCTCTCAACATTCAAGTAAGACTATTATTTTGTCTATTGCTATTTCAATGATTTTTTTTAAATTCAACTTGAATGATTTTGGTGCTATGACCTTATGATGATCAAATATATGAGAAGAAGTTAGCCTTTGAGGCTAGAGCAGGTTTTATTCTAGCACTGATCAGTAAAGGTATATAAATATATACTATGCGACTAAGGAAAGATAACAGATCTGCAGCACAGTTGGTTAGATAACAGCTTGTGAAACAAGAGGCAGCAGGCTTGACCCATACACCGAAATGTTTTGGCTCTGGTTGTGTTAGACTGAAGAGTCTCTTGTAGTTTCTGATACCCACAACACTAGATTTGTATCTTAGTGTGGGGTCAGAACTTCAAGAAAAGAGCCTATATTTTCCTAAAAGGCCGGTAACACACCAATAATTCCTCTGGTATGGTAGTTCATGGGCGGTGTTGACCACTTAACATCAGGTGTCTCACTAGCTTGTTTGCCTCCTTTCCCATAAAAAAAAACTATGTATGTGACTGTTTTTTTGATAGTAAAGATTAGTATAGATGAGCCATAGATTTTTTATATTTAATATGTCTTACGTCCATACGTTTTGTACTGAAGGTGGACAACCTCTGCCAACTTCTGCCGCAAGACCGGGTGCAAGACTTCTCCAACATGGACGCCCAGCAGTTGCTGCGCAGCACATTGGCGGCAGTGGGCGGCCAAGAGTCTGTGGCGCAGTTGGACGAGTTGATAGAATGTAGGAAGCAGCAACGAGGACTGTCCAACACTCTCCAGACCAACGCACAGGTTTTGGAAGAGCAGATCAGGCTGAATGACAGGTAAGTCTAGAAATTTCGAGTGTAGACATTGGTTCGATTTCCGGATTGGGTAGTGTTTGTGCTTTTGAAAATGACTCCTAGCTGTCGATAAACGGGTGTAGGAATTACACCTCAGCCTACTTCTCAGAGGATATAGGTGTATGTATAATACTTTTGACTTTCTCAATTTGCTGTACTGCATGCTCTTGTGTTTTGATCATATAGCGTAATTATACGCATCATTATCATCATCATCATCAGTCCATATACGTCCCACTGCTGGGCGCGGGCCTTCTCTACAACTGAGAGGGGTTATGAAATAAAATGAAATGAAATTATATTTATTGAATCTAAATGTCAAATACATCACTTAGATTCTGTCAGGTTAGGCCTTAGTCCGCCACGCTGGCCTAGTTCGGGTTGGCGGACTACACACCTAAGAAATTCCTAAGAAATTTTAGTTGTGCGGGATTTCTCATGAAATCCTCTCAGTTGTAGAGGAGGCCCGTGCCCAGCAGAGGAATGTATATGATGAAGAGGCGAGATACATTTTCATCATTAGTTAGTTTGCAACAAGACCTAGTTTTTAAAAGTTTTTTATATAAAACTTGCAGATTGAAACTGAGAATCGATACAATGAAACAACGGCAAGAGATAGAGGAGGAGATAGATATATGCGAGAAGAAGAAGCTGTGGATAGAGTACCAGGACCTCAGGGAGAAGGTGAAGGAATACACCATAGACAAGAAACAGTCGCTGCAGATAGTAAAGGGTCACAAGACGAAGGTTGATCCACTGAGCAGAGCCATAGACGAAGTGAAGAGCGCCATAAACAGAATGGAACAACAAAAAGTCGCAGCGGTAAGTTTTTTACGTCATTATAAAAATGTTGGGGTTAGTGAATTGTAAGCTTATAAAATTAAGCATCTTGCTATGAGTAAAATGGAGGAAAGGGTCAAGCATTATTGAGCGTAGTCACCAAAGAAGTGATGTAGTGGCTTAGGTACGCGGTCGAGAATTTCTGCGGCCGCGGGTTCAACCCCCAGGCTCACACCTTTGCCTCTTCCAAGCTATGTCTGTATTCAAAATTTTCACTTACTTTAACGGTGAAGGAAAATATCGTAAGGAAACCTGCATACTTAAAAGTTCTTAGGAATTTCTTAGTTGTGTAGTCCGCCAACCCGCACTAGGCCAGCGTGGTGACCAGGTGGACTTAGGCCTAAATCGTGTTAGTTGTAGAGAAGGCCCGTGTCCAGCAGTGGGACGTATATGGGCTCATGATGATTTATAAAGTAGTGAAGATGCCGTCGGTGCAATGTTCGCTGGTGATTTGGTATAAATCAACTTCGTACTACTGTGTTTGACTGACGTTTCAAAAACATTGAATTGAATTCATTTCCAGAACAGAGAAATCCACACACTAAAAGACAGAGCGAAGGAGATAGTGGAAGAGGTGAAGAACCGGGAGTACATGTTGAAGGATGCGGAAGCCACGCTGCAGGAGAAGGTGGAGCGCCACCGCAACAGGGAGACGGAACTCGTGCAGGCCAGGGTCAAACTCGACAAACTGAATACTGACAAGAGAGCTCTCGTCGAGAAAGTGGGGGATGGTGAGTGATTTTTGTGTGGGTCCAACTCGACAAGCTGAACACTGACAGGAGGGCGCTCGTCGAGAAAGTGGGGGATGGTGAGTGATTATTTATCACGATGTTCGGGAGGTTTAAGGGGGGGGGGTGGTCATACATTAACCCTTAATTCGACACCGTGCAGCATACTTTTGTTAGAGTAACAAAAATTTAATTTGAAAATGTTCATTATAATGGACGTATATTTTTCCCACGAAAAGCGCCTTAATCATCTTCTATGGCGTACGTGTCTTCGGGAATCAAAGCCAAATAATTCTTATCTTATTTTTGTTACAAATCAGTTTTAATCGACAGAGAATAAACTTTACTTTTACATTTAATTCGAATTAGTTAGATAATTATCAACTTTATTAACTTCTGATTAAAAGCAATTCGTCGCAAGTACGGTGCACGAGCGCCCTTCTTTTCGAATGTCCCGCCACAAGATGGCCGCTCCGCTGCCAAAGACGTGACGCTCTGCTAGAGTGACGATGGCCATAGAGTCTGACACTCACAATTTAGCAAAAAAGTTTGTGTTGACGGTTCACTCCCGCGCCGTCATATATATACAGGTTGTATTCAGACCGTGATCGGAAACTAAGGCAGATAATAGCTGCGGTGATTACAAACACCGAGACATTAAAAAAAATCCCGACAAAAAAATAAAAAAATACGTTTTCCTTACAACCATATCCATTTAATATCTATGATTGTTTGGAAAACGTCAATATTTTTATTTTTTGTCGGGATTTTTTTTAACGCCAATGGGTTTTTAATCACCGTAGCTATATTACTATCCCATCACGGTCTGAATACACCCTGTATGAATGAAGGTACATTTTCATATATTTTGTACCTATGCTAATTACAGAAGCGCACGTGAAGATGGCGCTGGCGGAGCTTCACAAACCCATAACAACGACTAACGCACAGATGGACGTTCTGAAGAAACAGAAACGACAGATTGAATACGAAATGGACAGCATGACGCATCAGATCAGGCTGCATCAGAATCAGTATGGAAATTAGTCTTTTATAATATACTAGCTTTTGCCCGCGACTCCGTCTGCGTAGACTTCAGGGTTGGGTGCAGAAACTAACTAAGTGAATCTATAAATCAAAAATTACGCTAATTGTTGCAGTAGTTCACCACCGGAGGTCATTTCTATTTTTGAGAATCGTCTCAAGTGACATTATGACATTTTTCATAACCTCAGATCGTCTCATAATTTTATCGCGAAAATGTATCTAATGTCATCTAGGTGCGTATAATGGCACTTAACATCGCATAATGACACCGAGCCCCATAAAAATGCACATGATAACATTTTACTGTACCGGTACCAGTCACCACTACTCCACAGTGCTAAATGGCATTTAACGTGAATTCAAGTCATCCAGGATACTGACTTCAAATAATGGTGCCTTTCGCAATTTCAGTTCCAAAAATGGCACCTAAATTCATAAAACGGAAAAATAGCTCTTCTATTCCTTAAGTTCCACTAAAATTCTTCTAAAATTGCCATAAGTGCCAATTATGGCACCTGTCGTCGCGTGATTTCCAATAACGGCACTTGTAGCCTTATGGATTCGACTAATGGAATCTGATTCATCCGATAATGGCACCTGACGTCACTCACCATCCACTAATAGCACCTAACGTCACTTAACATACACCAATAAAACTTATCGTCACTTAATTGTACATAACCGCACATAATCTTCCTTAAAGTTACTTATGGGTAAACTCTTCAAAATCACATATCACATAAGAGAACTTAAAACCACCCAGTAGCAATACCAATCTAATAATGGCAAGTAAGTAACCTAAGTGCGTTTAACGTCACCTAAGTAAACTTAAGACCACCTTATGACACTTAACCGCACTTAACTATATTCAACGTAACTTAATGAATCCTTAGAATCTTAAATGGTCTAATGCCACCTATCGTCTTCTAAGTGCCCGAAATGGCACTTATTGAATTATTAAAAAAAATAGCCTATGTCCCTTAAAGGTCTCATTTATGTCCATACCAAAATTCATTCAAATCGGACAAATGGTTTAGGCGTGAAAGCATAACACAGGCAGTGTTACTTTCGCATTACAATATATGCTCATCCCACGGGAACCCTACATATTCCCGCGATAAAATGTAGCTTATGTTACTTCATAGTGTCCCATTTGTATTCAAACCAAAAATCATATAAATCGGGCGAATAGTATAGGCGTGATAGCCCATTCTCACGGGAATACTACATTTTCCGGGATAAATAATATTCTACGTTGCGTCGGTGGGTCCTATCTAGTCCCATACTAAAAATCATCTAAATCAGTGAAATGGTTTAGGCCAGAAAGTATAACACAGGCAGCGTTACATTCGCATTACAATATATGCTTATCCCACGGGAACCCTACATATTCCCGGGATAAAATGTAGCTTATGTTACTTTATAGTGTCCCATTTGTATTCAAACCAAAAATCATATAAATCGGGTGAATAGTATAGGCGTGAAAGCCCATTCCCACGGGAATACTACATTTTCCGGGATAAAAAATATCCTATGTTGCGTCGGTGGGTCCTATCTAGCCCCATATTAAAAATCATCTAAATCAGTCCAATGGTTTAGGCCAGAAAGTATAACACAGGCAGCGTTACATTCGCATTACAATATATGCGCATCCCACGGGAACCCTACATACTCCCGGGATAAAATATAGTCTATGTTACTTCATAGGGTTCCATTTATATCCATACCAAAATTCATTCACGTCGGTCAAACGGTTTAGGCGTAAAAGCAGAATATTGACAGAGCTACTTATACCCATTCCCACGGGAATACCTACTACATTTTCCGGGATAAAAAGTATCCTATGTTGCTTTGGTGAGTTCCATCTACTCCCATACTAAAAATCATCGAAATCGGTCAAATGATTTAGGCGAGAAAGCATAACACAGGCAGTTACTTTCGCATTACATTATATGCTCATCCCTCGGGAACCCTACATATTCCCGGGATAAAATGTATTTTATGTTACTTTATAGGATCACATTTATGTCTGTAAAAGAATTCATTCATATCGGTCAAATGGTTTAGGCGTAAAAGCAGAATATTGACAGAGCTACTTATTCCCATTCCCACGGGAATACTACATTTTCCGGGATAAAAAGTATCCTATGTTTTTTCCCAGGCTCCAACCTATCTGTGTACCAAATTTCATTTAAATCGGTTCAGTAGTTTTAGCAGGAAAGCGAGACAGACAGACAGACAGACAGACAGACAGACAGACAGAGTTACAATCGCATTTATAATATTAGTAAGGATTTAACTAGTTCTTTCCCCCGGTATACCGCATATAAAATTATTTCTTCTATGGTATGAAAACAGCACTATAAATGTCTAAAACTTGAAAATTACAGGAGTTTGTATATAGAATTTTATACAGATGTATAAAGACCGTGATCGAAAACTAAGACGGACAATAGCCACGGTGATTACAAACACCGTAACATTAAGAAAAATCCCGACAAAAAAATCGTTTTCCTTACAACCACGAGTATTAAATGTATGTAGTTGTTAGGAAAACGTATTTTTATTTTATTTTTTGTCGATTTTTTTTTTAATATTGTAATCAATGGCAATAACCAGGTTATTGCCTGTTTTAGTTTCAGATCACGGTCTTTATACATCCTGTATAGGTACAGACCTAATTAAAGCAAAATATGTCCATCTAACAATTGAAACACCTGTATAATGTGCTCGATTCCCGGGTCGGGCAGTGTTATTGGGTTTTTCCATTTAGGAAATTCTCAGTAGCAGCACGGAGTCTGGAATCGTGCCCGAAAAACGGCAATAGGCTCGCCCCCTATTACGTGGGACTGATACATACCTGGCGAAATGTGGGTGCAGAAATGCAACTCTGCCTTAGACCCGAAGGGGTCTTCGGGGAATACAGGCGTGAGTTTATGTATGTATGTACTTTTATTGCAGCCTCCGCCAGTTACAAGATGTGGGCAAAGAGCGCCTGAACACTCTGCGTACGTACAGCGAAGATACATACAAAGCGGTGGAGTGGCTTCGAGACAACAGAGAGATATTCGAGAACCCAGTATACGAACCCATGATGCTTGAGGTGAGTTCAATACTTGCGTAGACAGTAGCGCCATCTAGTATCTACATATATCATATTCGTCATCGTCATCAGCCCAAACATATCCTACTGCTGAGAACGGGCCTCCTCTACAACTGAGAGGGTTTAGGCCTTAGTCCACCACGCTGGCCTAGTGCGGGTTGGCGGACTACACATCTAAGAAATTCCTAAGAACTTTTAGGTGTGCAGGTTTTATCACGATGTTTTCCTTCACCGTTAAAGCAACTCATAACAACTAACTTCGAAAAGTCAGAGGTGTGTGCCTGGGGTTTGAACCTGCGACCGCCGAAATTCTCGACCGCGCACCTAAACCTCGAGGCCATCACTGCTTATATCATATTCACATTTATAATATTAGTAAGGATACCCATTCCCACGGGAATACTACATTTTCCGGGACAAAAAGTGTCCTATGTTACGTATGGTTATGTTTTATGTATGGTGGGTCCCACCTATCTCCATAACATTAATCATTAAAATCTTTTTCCAATCTTTGTCCAATCTTTGTCCAATTTTTTCCCCTCACTATTATTTATTAAAAAAAAATAGGATCCATGTTACTTCTAATATTTCTAAGAATATGTGTAAAAAGTTTTATGATGATCGGTTAAGTAGTTTTCGCGTTAAAGCTTAATAAACAAACCTACATTCACATTTATAATATTAAGGATTAATCTATTCATATTAATAAAAATAAATCATAAAATTTCTAAAATAAAAGTAGCTTAAGTTACTCCTTATTGGATCAGCTATCTGCCAGTGAAAGTCCCGTCAAAATCGGTCCAGTCGTTTCAGAGATTAGTCTCTAAATTTTCGATCATGGTCTGTTTACACTTTGTATACAGATATAACTGGTAAAGAATAATTAAAGTTTCAATGAGCCATAATAAAACGGTACTGCACTCATCAAGTATGGTTACTTTGTCAATAAAATACAAAATTTAATCATCAGCCCATATACGTTCCCTTTCTGGGCCGGGGTCTCCTCTACAACTGAGAGGGTTTAGGTCTTAGTCCACCACGCTGGCCTAGTGCGGGTTGGCTGACAAACTGAAAGTTAATTTATTTATTTACACTTTATACAATGATATAATTGTAAAGGTGGACTTAATGCCTAAGGCATTCTCTGCCAGTCGAACCTTGGCTGAAGCAGAGAAGTGAACAGCAGGTGTGCAAATAAAATAATTTGTAAAGATACACATACATATATGTAAATACACAAACTTATATATTTTTGGCAAAGAAAAGAAGTAATGAATATGTGATAGAAGTTTTAATAGTAAATATATAAATATAATAAGTATATAAAAGTAAAAAAAAGAACTGCCTCGTGGAAGGATGTGCCGTACGATTTAGAGGTCCTGGGTTCGATTCCCGGGTCGGGCAAAGTGTTATTGGGTTTTTCCATTAGGAAATTCTCAGTAGCAGCACGGAGTCTGGAATTGTGCCCGAAAAACGGCAATGGGCTCGCCCCCTATTACGTGGGACTAATACATACCTGGCGAAATGTGGGTGCAGAAATGCACCTCTGCCTACCCCTTCGGGGAATATAGGCGTGAGTTTATGTATGTATGTATGTAAAAAAGTTAAAGTTTATAATCGTTTATTTTCCAGATTAACTTCACGGACGCGAAATTCGCTCGGTATCTAAACGCAACAGTTCCCAACCGAGACTTACTCGCGTTCACATTCGAGTCGAGTCGGGACATGAACCTGTTCCTCAAGAAGGTGAGGATCGAGGGGGGGCTGAAGAAAGTCAACGCCATATGCAGCCAGGGAGGCAGAGTCAACTACCAACAGAATAATATACAGCAGTTGAGGTAAGTTTATAACCTCACGCCTATATCCCCGCAGGAGTAGGCAGAGGTGCATTTCTGCACCCACATTTCACCAGGTATGTATCAGTCCCACGTAATACGGGGCGAGCCTGTTGCCGTTTTTCGGGCACACAAACCCTCTCAGTTGTAGAGGAGGCCCGTGCCCAGCAGTGGGACGTATATGGGCTGATGACGATGATGATTACACAATTAACGTGTAACACTTTTGGGGTTTTAAAGAAGCAGTGATGGCCTCGAGGTTTAGGTGCGCGGTCGAGAATTTCGGCGGTCGCAGGTTTAAACCCCAGGCACACACCTCTGGCTTTTCGAAGTTATATGTGTATGCACATTGAATTATCACTTGCTTTAACGGTGAAGGAAAACATCGTGATAAAACCTGCACACCTAAAAGTTCTTAGGAATTTCTTAGGTGTGTAGTCCGCCAACCCGCACTAGGCCAGCGTGGTGGACTAAGGCCTAAACCCTCTCAGTAGTAGAGGAGGCCCGTGCCCAGCAGTGGGACGTATACCTATGGGCTGATGATGATGATGATGATAGAAGTACCGCCACTTCTGCCTACCCCTTCTCAGGATACAGGCGAGAGATTACGTATGTACTATAATTAATTGTACACCCATTGTACATTCCAGCTACCTCGGCTTCTACACGTATGTAGTGGATACGATATCCGCGCCGGACCCGATCATCCGCTACCTGTGCAAGCAGTACGGCATACACAAGATCCCCATCGGCAACCAACATACTTACAACAACAGCAACAAAGTGCCCGCGCACATCAACTACTTCTTCACAGGTAACATGCATACATATTGACGAAGAATCAGCAACACCACCAAGCTCGTTTTTCACAACTTTTCAGGAGAGAGAAAAAACCGATTTTTTCGTCCATCAAGTCAAGTCAAATTATCTTTATTCAAATAGACTTTTACAAGTTCTTTTGAATCGTCAATTTTACACTTTTTAATATTTTTTAAACTATTGCCGCTTCGAAACGTGTTATAGCTGTGGAGAAGAAACGGCAAGAAACTCCCTCAGCAACACGAAATGTCAATTTAAAAAAAAATAGAAAATCGCATATTTTTTTTAATAAACAGTTTCAATTTTACATGATAAATGTCATAACGATACATGTCATAATGATACATTTCATAACGATACAAACTGTAGCAACACAATACAACTCCGATCAATTTACTTTCTCCCAGGGCTTACTATCTTCAATAAAATCTGAAATTTTATAGTATGCTTTTTGGTAAAGTTTTTCTTTTATTAATTCTTTAAACTTATTCAAGGGAAGCTCCCTAATAGCCTTCGGAAGTTTGTTATAGAAGCGTATACATTGCCCCATAAAAGAGTTATGAACTTTCCGGAGACGAGTTACGTGTTGTAAGGCCTAATTGACTGAAGTTTTTCTCGATATCTATGATGAATGACATTGTCTGTTTTCTCAAAGAAAATTGTATGTAAAATTTGAATTTATAAAATTGAAAATACGGATTCAACGATACCAATAACTCGATAAAAATCGAGCTCGGTGGTGATGCTGATTCCTCGTCGATATATAAATAAATACACCAACAGTCACTAACGTAGTTAGTGACCCGAAACAAATGTTTGTGTGATCCACAAATATTTGTTTCGGGTCTGGGTGTTTGTGAGACCGAAAAGTCTCTCGTAGTTTCTGATACCCACGACACAGGACTCGTATCTTAATGTGGGGTGAGAGCTATGTATGTGACTGTTGGGTGTATTTATTTATTTTCTTATTTATTTTTAGTTCTGACCCCACGCTAAGATACGAGTCTTGTGTCGTCTATCAGAAACTACGAGACTCTTCGGTGTCACAAACACCCACACAAACATTGAAATCGAACCCGCGACCTCTCGTGTCGCAAGCCGGTCGCTAACCAACTGCGCCACGGGGCTGTTACATTCATACTTACACATATAGATATACAGGGTGTATTCAGACCGTGATCGGAAACTAAGGCAGGTATTACCTACGGTGCTACGGTGTTTACAAACACCGTGACATTAAAACAATCCCTACAAAAAATAAAAAAAATCGTTTTCCGTACAACCAAATTCATTTAATACCTATGATTGTTAGGAAAACGTCAAATTTTTTATTTTTGTCGGGATTTTTTTAACGCCAATGAGTTTGTAATCACCGTCGCTATTACCTGCCTTAGTTTCTGATCACGGTCTGAATACAGCCTGTAGATATCAGTGGCGGTACTTCCATAGAAGCCCAAAAGCGTTTCACGTTAATTAGGAATGTCTAGTTTATAATTGTTTATTGTGGGGTCAGGATATTCTCATTTATATGTCTAATTGGTTTTGTTACATAAAGATTTACAGATTAAAAATTATTATTCGCAATTTTGTAAGGCAACTTGGGCTTGTAGGCTTTTATGGAAGTACCGCCACTGGTAGATATATATGTATGTATATACATACATACATGCACTCTCGCCTGTATTCCCCGAAAGGGAAGGCAGAGGTGCATTTCTGCACCCACATTTGTGAACATTAGATACTGCATTTGTTGGTTGGATATACGCATCCGCCCGGATGGCGATCACCACTATAATACTCGTACACTTATGGCCAAATACTGAAACGCTACTTATATCTGAGGGCGACTTATATTTAAGTGTCTGTTATAATTTAAGCGGTGTATACTTAAAAAATATCATGTAAAAGAACTTTTTGTGGTAAAGTTGCCATTAATGGAAATTTAAGTGGGCATTAGTTAATCACAGTCTTAAAACCAGATGTTTCAGTATACCGCTTAAATTATAAGTAGCCCTCAGAATAAGTAGCGTTTCAGTATTCGGCCATTAATGTCATAATGAGTCAAGTTCGTCCTGTTTCAAGTTGAGTATGCATAAACCCAGCGAATGTATAGTGGGAAATTTTTGAAACAAATTAATGTAAACCTGCTCTCGAATGGTGGTTAATTGTCACTCGTAGAATATGAATATAAACTAAGCTACTAAATAGACTATAATTGAAAATTAAGTCAGGTAATAGATACGGGGTGTATTCAGACCGTGATCGGAAACTAAGGCAGGTAATAGCTAATACATGAGTATATGAAAACTTATTTTTTTTTAAATCATCATCAGCCCAAATACGCCCCACTGCTGGGCACGGGCCTCCTCTACATCTGAGAGAGTTTAGGCCTTAGTCCACCACGCTGGCTTAGTGCGGGCTGGCGGACTACACACCTAAGAAATTCCTAAGAACTTTTTAGGTGTGCAGGTTTTATCACGATGTTTTCCTTCACCGTTAAAGCAAGTGATAATTCATTGTGAATACACGCATAACTTCGAAAAGTCAGAGGTGTGTGCCTGGTGTTTGAACCTGCGACCGCCGAAATACTCGACCGCGCGCCTAAACCTCGAGGCCATCACTGTTTTTTTTAAATATTTTTTCGGAATAATCACCGTTACTATTACCTGCCTTAGTTTCCGATCACGGTCTGTTTATAACCTATATAACATGACGATGTTTTTCTTTCAGAAAACCACCGCTTCGTTATACGAAGATCAGCGTACAGCGGCGCTCAGTCCAGCTCCATAATAGAAATACAGGAAGCGCAACTACTCGCCAACACTGTCGACACGGAGCAGATCAATAAACTCAACAAAATGTAACTATATAACACAATTATTTATAAAATACACACCATCATCATCATCGTCATCAGCCCATATGCTGGGCCTCCTCTACAACTGAGGGGGGTTAGGCCTTAGTCCACCACGCTGGCCTAGTACGGGTTGGCGGACTACACACCTAAGAAATTCCTAACAACTTTTTTTCAGGTGTGCAGGATTCCTCACCATGTTTTTCTTCATCGTTAAAGTATGTCATAATTCATTGTGAATACACTTAACTTCTTTTAACTTAATTTCTTAGGTGTGTAATCCGCCAACCCGCACTAGGCCAGCGAGATGGACTAAAGCCTAAACCCTCTCAATGGTAGAGGAGGCCCGTGCCCAGCAGTGGGACGTATATGGGCTGATGATGATGAACACTTAACTTCAAAAGTCAGTCTGGGGTTTGAACCCGCGACCGCCGAAATTCTAGACACACGCCCGAAACCTGGAGCCCATCCTTACTTTTGTAACTGCACTGCTTAGGTCTTCTAAAATTAATACTTTTCGTTGTTACATGTGTATTCACAGTGAATTATCACGTACTTTAACGGTGAAGGAAAACATCGTGATGAAACCTGCACACCTAAAAGTTCTTAGGTGTGTAGTCCGCCAACCCGCACTAGGCCAACGTGGTGTACTAAGGCCTAAACCCTCTCAGTTGTAGAGGAGGCCCGTGCACAGCAGTGCGACGTATATGGGCTGATGACGATGACCATCCTCAACGTCAGTCGACCATCATAAACAGATATTTTATTTCGTTTACAGAATCGAGGGTCTAAACCAGAAGTCAAACACTTTCAAAGCGAAGGTTGAAGAAATAGACTC
The DNA here is from genome assembly GCA_907164795.1 of Hemaris fuciformis. Taxonomy (NCBI): domain Eukaryota; kingdom Metazoa; phylum Arthropoda; class Insecta; order Lepidoptera; family Sphingidae; genus Hemaris; species Hemaris fuciformis. Next base: position 9,346,409 of record OU015454.1, read on the forward strand.
GAAGCTTTCCAACTTGGAAGTTACACTAAACGAGCTGAACACTAAACGGAAGAAAATCAATGAAGGAATTGAAAAGGTAGCTTTTGATACTGCTTTTGTATACTATAACTCTCAGTTCTAGAGGAGGCCCGTGCCCAGTGGGACGCATATGGGCTGATGATGATGATGATGATGATACTATAAAACGCCAGTCCACACCACAATTTTCATGGAAAATTCCTTCACTGTGAAAGCTGCTAGACTGTGGAACTCAGTCCCAGACAATAAGACGAGCAGTAGTCATTGCCATCTTTCAAAAAAATGCTAAAGGACTATAACTTGTCTTGCTTTTTCCACGATTTTTTGCCTTCACCGTTAAAGTATGTGATAATTCATTTGAACTTGATTTGAACCCGATACCGCCGAGATTCTTGACCGCTCTTTAAACCTCAAAGCTATCACTACCTTTTTGAAGTGAAAACTTATTTAGCGCCGCGTGCACTTTTTTTGGGATGGGTAAAAAATGTTGAACTCGCGTCAGATCACGTGACCCTGATCGAAACTGCGTAAGACGCATTATGTAATATAAATTGTCATGCTTTTGTACGATAGTGCAATAAATATTGCATTTTACTGATAGTACCTTTATACTGATAATTAAAGAAATTCGTGCGAAATTATTCCCTAACTATTCTAAAATATTCAAAAATGCAAACGTTAATGTTGAAGTTTTCATTTCTGCCGACACTCCCGGAGTGCCACCCGTTTTTTTAGAGACATTACATTAACAGCTTAATTTAATAAAATAATAAATACACCCAACAGTCACATACATAGCTCTCACCCCACATTAAGATACGAGTCCTGTGTCGTGGGTATTAGAAACTACGAGAGACTTTTCGGTCTCACAAACACCCAGACCCGAAACAAATATTTGTGGATCACACAAACATTTATAACGGTAATTTGTTATTCCTAGGTAAGGAGCTTAGGCACAGAGATACGGCTGCAAGCGAAGAAAGTAGAAGACATAGAGAACGAACCAGCGCTCGACCTGCAGCAAGAGAGGGAGAAGTGCAGAAGGAAGCAGAACGACATTGTGAAGAAGCAGTGCGGATTACACAAGGAGTTGTGTGATGTCGTCACTAAATTGCACACAACTGTTTTCAACGGAGAAATGTTGAAGGTAAAAAAATCACCTGTATTTTTATTTTTTATTTTATGGAAAAAGGAGGCAAACGAGCTAGTGAGCCACCTGATGTTAAGTGGTCAACACCGCCCATGAACACCCATAATACCAGAGGAATTATATTTATTAATTAATACAGAGTGTAAAAAGACCGTCATCGAAAACTGAGACAGGTAATAGTAATAGTGATTACAAACACATTGATGATAAAAAACATCTCGATAAAAATAAAAATAAATGAATTTTTCTAACCACCACAAGTGGTTGTGGATGAATGTTGTGGATAATGTTGTCGATTCAAAACCTTTATTTAAATACGTTCTTTAATTTGAGGGGACCTTTAACTGTATTGATGGGATAAACATAAAATGTTTGACAGGAAATTAGGTAGAACAGTTTATATGAGAAAATTAAATTGTTGTTTTTACCATATTCCTCGCAATTTTCTTATTTTTCTTCGTTCATAAGAACCTTCTCCTGACAATAGCAGACACAACAATTTTTTTTTAGCGAAATCGGTTCACCTCAGTCTATCACATTGACCTTGTAGCGGCAATCCGCTTCCGCTTATCCGCCCGCTTATAAATTGGGACCGCCGGCTACGCCTCACCTACACGCCGCGCCCGCACCCCGCTCCGGCGTGATCGCCGGCGCAGCCAGTGGCCATTCTGTACGCGGTCGTCCGATAGAAAACTTACCTGCCTTTATAGTTTGCTCGCGCCTCGCTTTTTATTTCTTCGCTTCGCGTTTCTATCATCTAATTACTTGTTCTATTGTCTCTGTTTCTCACTTCCTTCTGTCTTCTAATTGTAAAACCTCTATCTTTAAATTATATCTTCCCTCTAAATTGTGCGTTTTTTTACTTGCAATCGCGATAGATACATCTTATCTCGCATACCAATCGCTGACCACACAACGCATTAGTAGAAACAACAAATACAACTACAACCTAAAGCGATTTTGATACATTTAAATTTATATGAGAGTCCTTGTTAGCGAGTGAAACTTATGCAATTTTACCTCACCAGTTGACACAATTATGTCGATATATTTTTTGAAAGAATTTATTGAACAGAATAACATTCTACAATTACCCCAATTAAAGATAATCGTATTAACACATTTTATATATTATTGCAGGAGAAATTGCAGTTCAGCAGAAATGCGATAGTGGACCAAGAGGCTGAATTGAGAGAGCTCAAGAACGAATTGCAGAATGCGGAGGTAACTATCATTACACCTGTTTTAGCATGATTAGGATGCTATGATAAGACCAAGTGTTATTCTGGCATGAAAATATATGAAAAGTAAATCATTATTCATCAGCCCATATACTCCCACTGCTGAGGGTTTAGGCCTTAGTCCACCACGCTGGCCTAGTGCGGGAACTACACACCTTAGAAATTCATAAGAACTTTTAGGTGTGCAGGTTTCCTTCACCATTAAAGTAATTCATTATAAATACACACATAACTGCGAAAAGTCAGGGCTGTGCGCCTGGGGTTTGAACCCGCGATAGCCAAGATTCTGGACCGCGCGCCCTATTTCCACCAAGCTCATCGTATTTAATCTCTTTCCAGGCGACACTAGAGAACATAGAGAACATGTTGATTCGCGCCACGGCCAGTGCCAAAGAGAAACTGACGGAAGCCAAGAGGAGTTGCAGCAACAAGCTACCCACCAGCGACGACTTCCCGTACAAGGAGCAGTTCCAGAGGCTGCCGTCCAACCTGTACACGCTACAGGAGCACTGCACCGAGCTGCAGACCCGGAGGGACTGCATGGAGGGGGGGGACGAGGAGGTAATGCGCTATTAGTGGTGGAAGTCCCAGGATTGGTTCTTAGCAGCCATCCGTAAATTATTATACATCACACGAAATTCGTTATTTTTTGACCCCTCCCCCGTCCTTGTTGGTCACATTTGTAAGACTCTCCCCCCCCCCTCCCTAGTGTGACGTCACATGTTTTGCATTTTTACATCCAAAATTAGTGGTGGGCGATTATGAATGATTTTGATAATCGAATTACTTACTAATACTAATGTTGATATATCGCTTAAGAATTTATGAATTTTAGTTACCCCAGTTTTTTAGTGACGTCACGATATTTAGGTCCCCCTCCCACCCCCTTGTCACACAATGTCACGCTCCGTTGACCCGCTCCCTCCGCCTTAACATGTGACGTAATTTATGGATGGCCCCTTAGTTTGGGCAAAGTTGTTCGGATTGGGTTCTTACCTAGATACCAGCTTGCGAAACGAGAGGCCGCGGGTACGATCCCCGCACCGAGACAGATGTTTGTGTGACCCACAAATATTTGTTTCGTGTCTGGGTGTTTGTGAGACCGAAAAGTCTCTCGTAATTTCTGATACCCACGACACAAGACTTGTATCCTAGTGTGGGGTCAGAACTATGTATGTGACTGTTGGGTGTATGTATTTATTTGCTTACAGATAATCAAAGAATACGAAGAACGCGAGAAGTATATAGCCGATATAAGAAACAATGTGGCGAGCTCAAGCGACAGAAACAAAGATTTGCAGAATAAGTTGAATAGACTGGGGTATGTGTTTTCAATCATACATACAGTACTAGTCTTTTGTTCAAGATCGTCCTAATCGGTTCAGTAATTCAGCTGTGAAAGCATAACAGACAAAATTATTTTCCCGTTTATATTAATGTGCATTTTTTTTTAATAATAAATTAGTATATACAGGGTGTATTCAGACCGTGATCGGAAACTAAAGCAGATAATAGCTGGGGTGATTACAAACACCGTGACATTAAAATAAATCCCGACAATAAATTAAAAAAAAAGTTTTCCTTACAACTACATCCATTTAATAATATATTTATGTTTGTTAGGAAAACGGCTAAATGTTTTTTTGTCGGGATTTTTTTTAACGCAAATGGGTTTGTAATCACCGTAGCCTATTCCCTGCCTTTATTACCTGCCTTAGTTTCTCATCACGGTCTGAAAGCGTAACCAGTACATATATATCAACAATTTTGCGCATTTTTGTATCCTAAGTACGTAATACAAAATTTTTGTTCATTATTTAAAATAAATGTTTTTAGACATCATTCTATCTTCTCACGTTGTTTTTGGTAACTGTTCGAATACACCCTGTATACATAAAAAACGTTTAAGTTATTTATGATCTTATTCAGGTCAAAATGGCTGCCGCCGTTAGAGAGGTTACTGCAAGCTATAGACAAGAGCTTCGGTGACATGTTCGCTAAAATGGGTTGTGCTGGTGAAGTGAAACTCGACAAGGGAGGCTGTGATGTGAGTATTGAGTATTTTTAAAATTCTTAGTTAAAACACATATATACATACATACCCTAACGCCTGTATTCCCTAAAATGATAGGCAGAGTTGCATTTCTGCACCCACCTTTCCCCCTGGTATTAGTCTCACGTAATAGGGGGCGAGCCTATTGCCGTTTTTCTGGCACATTTGCTGACTTCGTGATGTTACTGGATTTATTTTAATGGAAAACCCTAATTACACTTTGCTCGACCCAGGAATCGAATTAATGACCTCTAAATCGCACAGCATATACTTGGACCGCAAGACCACGAGGCAGTAAAAAAAAGGTGATAAAAAAATAAAAATTTTGAAGTTTCCTAACAACTATAAAACGTCAATTTTTTTATTTTTTCGGGATTTTATTTAACGCCAGGGCGTTTGTAATCACCTTAGCTACTTAACCCTGGTAGTAACGCTGCCATAAGTACCGAGTATGTGAGAGTGCGGTACTGAGGCGTGTCCCTCCCGGTCTCCAGGAGGACTACGACCAGCTGGGCGTGTGCGTGCTGGTGCGGTTCCGCGCGGGCGAGGCGCTGGCGCGGCTCACGCGCCACGCGCAGTCCGGCGGGGAGCGCGCGCTCGCCACCGCGCTCTACCTCATCGCGCTGCAGTCGCTCTCCACCGTGCCCTTCAGGTGCCGCACTACACCCCTCTGCAATCTACCCTACCGCACTGTACCGCCCTGCAATTTACCCTATCGCACTATACTAATTTGCAATTTACCCGACCGCACTATACCACCTCGCAATTTTCCCTACCGCACTATACCACCTTGTATTTACACAACCGTACTATACTGCACGGCAATTTACCCTACCTCACTACACCGCTCCGAAATTTGCCCTAGCGCACTATACCGTTCTGCAATTTACCCAACCGCACTATAACGCTCTGATGGCCTCGAGGTTTAGGCGCGCGGTCGAGAATTTCGGCGGTCGCAGGTTCAAACCCCAGGCATACACCTCTAACTTTTCGAAGTTATGTGTGTATACACAATGAATTAATCACTTGCCTTAACGGTGAAGGAAAACATCGTGATAAAACCTGCACACCTAAAAGTTCTTAGGAATTTCTTAGGTGTGTAGTCCGCCAACCCGCACTAGGCCAGCGTGGTGGACTAAGGCCTAAACTCTCTCAGTTGTAGAGGAGGCCCGTGCCCAGCAGTGGGACGTATATGGGCTGATGATGATGATGATGATGATGATGATGACTATACCGTTCTGCAATTTACCCTACCGCACTAAAACGCACTAAACTCAATCCGTAGTTCGTAGAAAATGTAATAGGTAGTATATGTATCTAATTTTATTTCAACTATGTACTTGTAAGTCTGTGTATACAACTGTTTGTTTTACTAAAATAAGTTACCGCTTTGTATTGCTCTGTAATGTACTATAAAGCACTACACTACATTTCACTAAAGTTGATTGAAGCATGTGTCTTATCAAATGTCAATAAATAGTTAAATTAGTAATTTTTAATAACTGTTTATAAAAATATTTCAGCGTACTATATTTGTTTAACTATTTTTTTTGTCGAGTACGATCTTACGCTGTATTTTTAGAATAACTTGTTCTGATTTAAAGTCAATTACTGAAGTTAACGTATATGGGCTGATGATGATGATGATGACTGAAGTTAATGGCAAATGAAGTAAACGCATAAGCTGGACAAAAAATAACCTGTGAAGTTAGATGTGATTTAAGCTGCTAGTGTTTATATAAATCATTTTCCTACCTATGTATTTGCAGGTGCGTAGACGAGATCAACCAAGGCATGGATCCAATAAACGAGAGGAAAATGTTCCAGCTTCTAGTGAAAGTTACCACGGAGTTGGAAAACGCGCAGTACTTCTTATTGACACCTAAGGTAATGTATGACCAAATACTTTAGGTCTTAAGAGTTCAGTATCTACTTTTTATTAAATCGGGTATAATTCGAGAAAAGATATTGCTACTGTTCTTAAATCTTATGAACTACTACGAATACTGGCGATCCTAGTATGTTTTCTGTTGTTAGGATATTTGTATCGTCTGCTATACAGGGTGTATTCAGACACAAAAAAAAAAATTTTGAAGTTCTCTAACAATCATAGGTATAAAGTGTATGTGGTTGTTAGGAAATCGTATTTTTTTTATTTTTTGTCAGGATTTTTTACGCCAGGGGGTCGTAATGACCTTAGCTATTACCTGCCTTAGTTTCCGTTCACCGTCTGAATACAGGATGTTCTTATACAGGATAAGAACCCCCCATAAAGTAAATCTAGACAAGCTGTTTCGTTCCAAGATCAGATGTACAGGTTGTCAACAGACTGTGATCGAAAACTAAGACAGGTAATAGTTACGGTAATTACAAACACATTGACGCAAAACAAAAAATCCCAAAAAAATATTGACGTTTTCTAACCACCATAAGTATTAATTGTAAATGGTTATTAGGAAAACGTAAAAAAAATATTTCTTGGATTTTTTTATCTTCAATGTGTTTGTAATCATAACTATTACCTGTCCTAGTTTTCGATCACGGTCTTTTCACACTCTGTACGTATCCAATTACCAAGAGTTAGCCTACATTGCTGAGTGCATTAAGTTTCATATACAGGGTGTATTCAAACCGTGATCGGAAACCAAGGCAGGTAATAGCTAAGGTCATTACAAAACCCTTGGTGTTAAAAAAAACCCGACAAAAAATAAAAATTTTGACGTTTTCCAAACCATTGGAATAATTTTTTTAACGCCAGGGGGTTTGTAATCACCTTAGCTATTACCTGCCTTAGTTTCGGATCACGGTCTGAATACACCCTGTATATTTTTTATCACTCTTTTCAGAATTTCGACGTTTTTAAAGTATTGAATAAATATTTGTTTCAGCTCCTCACTAACCTGGAGTACAACCCGAAGATCACGGTGCACACGGTGATGAACGGACAGCACATCATGCATCACCAGGACTGGAACTACCACAACTTCATCAACCGCGCCAGACACTACAAGGCGTAGGATTTTTGGAACAACACCATGTATGAACGTAGAATATTTTGATTATTTTGAACGTACAACATTTAACTAGAGAACTATACTCTCTTTATCTTACTTATCTGCCAACCAGCACTAGGCCAGCGTGGTGGACTAAGGCCTAAACCCTCTCAGTTGTAGAGGGGGCCCGTGCCCAGCAGTAGGACGTATATGGGCTGATGATGATGATGATGATGATGTTAGTTCAATTAACTTATGCCCAACACTGATTGTAGAGACAACGGAAAATTACCCTGTGTTTTAATGATTTGTATGAAATTATACTTCTATATACACAATAGGCGATCTTGTATTCTTATTTCTTAACTTGTTGAATATCAATCCGAGCTGGATTAACAATTCGACAATCTCCGGGCACAGTTGGTTCGACACCAGCACGTAAAATATACAGGGTGTATTCAGACCGTGATCGGAAACTAAGGCAGGTAATAGCTGCGGTGATTACGAATCCATCAGCGTTATAAAAAATGCCAAAAAAAAAGTTTTCCATACAACCATAGGTATTAAATGTAATGTCTGAATACAACCTGTATGTTTTTGAATCTATTGTGACTAGTCTGTTTCGTATTTTCGCATATTACACAAGACATATAATTGCGAGGTTACAATCTTAGTATGTATGTCTTATGGCCGAATACTGAAACGCTGCTTAATCTAAGGGCGACTTATATTTAAGTGGCTGTTATAATTTAAACGGTATATACTTAAAAAAATGTCATGTAAAAGAACTGTTTGTGGTAATGTTGCCATTTATGGAAATTTAAATGGGCATTAGTTAATCACGGTCTTAAAACCGATAAATGATGTTTCAATATACCGCTTAAATTATAACAGCCACTTAAATATAAGTCGCCCTCAGATTAAGGAGCGTTTTAGTATTCGGCCATAAGTGTATTTATTTATCATGAAATTTAAATCCAAATCATCCCAGATTATGATCTGAAATGATAGTTAAAACTGTATCAATGAAACTGAATTCAGAAATTTACAAAAAGTCGAATCGATCGAATTTCATAATGAATCCTCATCTCTAATTCTGGATTTAAAAAAAATATATTAAATTTAGTGAGCATGTCCATAATATATTAACCTTATTGCTTTAATATTGCGAACTATCGGTTGATAGATATTAAGATAATGAAGTCCTATTCTAAGAGCTTAGAAAATTTAAGTATGTTTTTGTAGTAACAACGGTCTTATAATGTCTATTATATTTTTATACTTAAAAAAATGTATACAACTATAGACCGTATGATCTGTTCTTTTGGTAAACGTAAAATAATGAAAAGTCTTCACAGTAGTTACATAGCTTTTTAAAAAAAATCTGTAACTTTAATAAATCAAGGTTCGATCTTTCAAATGTGAAAATCCAGACTTTTGTAGATGTTTTTGCCAAGTAGATCCGTCTATACTAATATGGACTTGGCATATTTTTTATAACAAGCAGTGATGGCCTCGAGGTTTAGGCGCGCGGTCGAGAATTTCGGCGGTCGCAGGTTCAAACCCCAGGCACACACCTCTGACTTTTCGAAGTTATGTGTGTATTCACAATGAATTATCACTTGCTTTAACGGTGAAGGAAAACATCGTGATAAAACCTGCACACCTAAAAGTTCTTAGGAATTTCTTAGATGTGTAGTCCGCCAACCCGCACTAGGCCAGCGTGGTGGACTAAGGCCTAAACCTTCTCAGTTGTAGAGGAGGCCCGTTCTCAGCAGTGGGATATATTTGGGCTGATGATGACGACGATATTTTTTATATATTTAAACTTCTAATGATTTTATACAGGGTAAACCCGATTTCATGTTATTTATTTAAATCACATGTTAGTGATGGTATTACAATGTACTAAATTAGAGCAAAAACCACTCGGTAGATTTGCCAAAACTCGCAACTTAAGGTGTTCTGATACCCATATTATGGACGTTCAGCCCCACTTTGTAGGTAAATAATAAGCTATGTCGCTAAGTGGACTGCGACGTTACCGCGCCAAAATGTTGAATAATATACATAAACTCACGCCTGTATTCCCTTATGGGGTAGGCAGAGGTGCATTTCTACACCCACATTTCGCCAGGTATGTATCAGCCTCACGTAATAGGGGGCGCCAATTGCCTTTTTTCGGGCACAATTCCAGACTCCGTGCTGCTATTGAGAATTTCCTAAAGGAAAAACCCAATAACACTTTGCCCGACCCGGGAATCGAACCCAGGACCTCTAGATCGTTCGGCACATACATGTACCGCGAGACCACGAGGCAGTCACTGACTCGTTAAAAAAAATACTTATTCTGTAGATATTTTTTTTTGGTTCTATGACAGAAAAAGAGGGTGCATATGTTACGTTTTTTAGTTATATACGTGGTTTAAATAATGGCATGAAGTCGTTAATACCCTGAATAATTTTGATGAATCCGAGTGGGGTTCAAAAGACCAAAAATTGGTCTCATTTGAGAAAATACTGGGATATAGCATAACTATAACTTAATATTGCCTTGTCTACAATGTGATAATCTTTGTGAAGTGCAGGGCACAAATCCCACATTATGTGGATATGTCTATCCCACCACTGTAGTGAACATGTGATGTTTTAAAACAAGTACAAATAAGTTATTTCTGTAATTTAATGTTTAAGCATAAACCAATTTATACCTTATTTCCAGTGTAACACGAGCGGTTATCGTTTGTGAATAATTTAATTTGTAAAACATTTCCTTATACAATAATTGTATAAATAAATGATTTTGTTTTTTTTTGTGTTTAAATAATTAAGACTGATGTACTTGTACCGCAAGATATAATGTTAAAACCCATCGTAGTGGCATTAGCTTGTATGTATGTCTTTAAAATAAAAACAAGTTGAATTTTGTCCTATGGTTAACTGACGGCGATTATTAGAGTTGCCACCGTAAAAAAAATTAAGCTAAAAATTACTATAAAATTGCACAAAAATTGAACATATTTTAATGTTTTAAGCTTTGATCAGAATATTCAATAGATATTTCATTGTAAGTCGAATTAATTATTATATTTAGGATTGCCATCGTTAAAAAACAAGTTAAAGTACTATGAAATAAAAAATACACCATTTTTCATCTGTATTCTTTAATGCTTTTGGATTTAAATTCCAAAGCTCTATATTCATGTAATATGGATCCGAATAATTACATTGATATTTTATTCAAAGTTAACCCAAAACACTAAGGATGGCAATCTACATTACCTTTTGTTTCATTCTTCTGAATATACAGGGTGTATTCAGACCATGATCGGAAACTGAGGCAGGTAATAGCTAAGGTGATTACAAACCCCCTGGCGTTAAAGAAAATCCCGACATAAAAAAAACGTTTTCCTAAAAACCAAATAAATTTTATACCTATGGTTGTTATTAGCTGACTTATTTTCCGATCACGGTCTGAATACACCCCAAATAAAAAATTAGGGTTTTATATTCTTTCTGATCCACGGTAGATATTTATACACATAAGTGAATAAACTAGGTATACCCTCTTGTGCACATTTTGTTGCTCCAGTGGACAGGATCCCTATCGCCTCATACGTCCTGGTCGGAGCATCTACATACATTAGGGGGCTTCCTGAATCCCCCTTACAAGTCCCTTCTCCCAACTCGCCCCCTGCACAGATGTGTCCATCGCCTATGTTTATACTTTCCGCTCCAGATAGAGTCCTGAGGGCTGTTTGGCATTTCTGGAAAAAAAGTATATACAGACAACATCCACACGCCTGTAACCCGTAGGGGTCGAGGTGCATTTCTGCACCCACATTTCGCCAGGTATGTATCAGTCTCACGTAATAGGAGGCGAAGCTATTGCCGTTTTTCGGGCACATTTCCAGACTTCGTGCTGCTACTGAGAATTTTGTAATGGAAAACCCAATAACACTGCCCGACCCGGGAATCGAACCCAAGTCCCCCTAGATCGCACGGCACATACTTGTGCCGTGAGACCACGAGGTAGTCCAATTCTCTACTTTGTCATTAGCTTGTCTTCGTTCATACTGCCCTTTATATAACTTCCATAATTCATAACAAACGTCTTCACGCTGAAACGCCTGAACCAATTTTGATAAAATTTAGTATAGAGTTAGTTGACATACTGGATTAACACATAAGCTACTTTTTATCCCGAAAAACTAATTTCTCCATGGGGCCTTGGGGAAGAAAATATTCTTTTTTTATTAAATTGCTGGGGCCTAACCTATAGTTTTAAAAAGTTCTTTATAAAAAGGTGTGATGGCCTCGAGGCTTAGGCACGCGGTCGAAAATCTCGACGGTCGCGGGTTCAAACCCCAGGCACATACCTCTGACTTCGAAGTTATGTGTGTATTCACAAAGAATTATCACGTACTTTAACGGTGAAGGAAAATATCGTGAGGAAACCTGCACACCAAAACAAAAAGTCCTTAGGTGTGGAGTCCGCCAGGCCAGCGTGGTGGACTTAGGCCTAAACCCTCTCGGTTGTAGAGGCCCGTGTCCAGCAGTGGAACGTACCTATATGAGCTGATGATTATGATGAACCTCTAGTTTTTTTTACTTAATGCCCTATTTGGCCTGCATGGTGCTCACCATCAGTGTCACTATCGTGTCAATATAAAAGGAACTTACGTCTCGCGATGCATAAGGCAATTGGACATGTCTTTTGACGTCACTGCTGCGGAATATATTAGCGTAGGTCGTGATGTTCTGTATGTACCGCCCCCAGCCGGCGACGTACAGGAAGAAGTATTTTGGCGGCGCCTGTACGATGTCTGATGTAGGTAGACAAATCGGGCGGATGAAGTCTGGTAGGAGAAAACGAGGTTTAAGTATTTTTAATAATAATACAAAATACACCCAACAGTCACATACATAGTTCTGATCCCACACTAAGATACAAGTCTTGTGTCGTGGGTATCAGAAACTACGAGAGACTTTTCGCTCTCACATACACCCAGACCCGAAACAAATATTTTTTGGATCAAACAAACATTTGTCCGCGCCTCTCGTTTCGCAAGCTGGTGTCTAGCCAACTGCGCCACGGGGCTGTCTAAATATAAATGTCTTTATACTAAAATAGTTGTTTTATTATATATGTGATAGGCTTGTACTAGTACACCTAGGTTTATAGGGGCCTGACAAGTATTACGTAAGTAATGTTTTTACAATTGTTAACCCCTTCCCCTATGTCGGGAAAAGTAAGCAAGTATCTTACTCCGCCCTCCAATGTTGACAGCCCCGTGGCGCAGTTGGCTAGACACCAGCTTGCAATACGAGAGGCCGCGGGTTCGATCCCCGCACCGAGACAAATGTTTGTGTGATCCCCAAATATTTGTTTCGGATCTGGGTTTATTTGAGACCGAAAAGTCTCTCGTAGTTTCTGATACCCACGACACAAGATTTGTATCTTAGTGTGGGATCAGAACTATGTATGTGACTGTTGGGTTTATTTATTTATTTTATTTATGTTTACGTAAGCATTACTACATAAGTATATTATTATTAGATTCCAAAAACTGACCAAATTTTGGAGAAATTCAGAAAAAGGCAAAAAAGTTGATTACTTAACCGCCATCCAGCCCAAAAATTGTCATCATCATCATCATTATTAAGTACAAATCCCAGGCACACACCTCTGACTTTTCGAAGTTATGAGTGAGGACATCTGCACACTTAAAAGTTCTTAGGAATTTTTAAGGTGTGTAGTCCGTCACACCAAACAACCGTGGTAGACTAAGGCCTAAACCTTCTCAGTTGTAGAGGAGGGCGCTGCCCAGCAGTAGGACTTACATAAATGGGCTGATGATGATGATTTTAGTTTATTACGTAAGTGTAAAGACTACTACACCGATTCGAAAATTTTTTTAATGGGAAAGGAGGCAAAAAAAGCAAGTGAGCCACATGATGTTAAATGGTCGACACCGCCCATGAACACCCATGATTTTTGGTATAGGTATAGATATAGATCAGTGTCGGTACTTCCATAGAAGCCCAAAAGCATTACACGTTAATTGTGTACTTATAATTTTTACTGTGGGGTCAGTATATTCTCATTAATATGTCAAATTGCTTTTGTTAAATAGAGACTTACAGCTTAAAGATTATTATTCGGAATTTTGGAAGGCAAACTGGGTTTTTGGGTTCTATGAAAGTACCGCCTCTGATACAGATGGGACATTAGAAAGAAACACTAAATTTTTTTTATAAATGTTTTACGAAGGAACGGGGCTAAACCGCTAGTCTACCATAAACGAAGAATACCTGTATAAGGAGCGTAGATCTTGATTCTGATCAGTGCTATGTCGTTTGACCTCTCGATATCGATGGCATTGTACTCCGGGTGTGGAGTTATCTCTTCTATTGGAGCCAGGATCATGCCGTCAGTGCAGTCGCCGTCCACAGGACCACCGCAGTCAGGTCCCTCGTTTGTAACGTTGAACTCGCCGAGGCGCACATTTTTTCTGCAAATTGTTTAAATGTTTAACAGCTTGTGAAACGGGACGCGCGCATACGATCGCCGCACCAAAAAAATGTTGGTGTGAGCCACAGATATTTGTTTAGGGGTCTTTGTGAGACCGAAATATCTCTCCTAGTTTCTGATACCCACGACGCAATACCTGTATTTTATTGTGGGGTCAGATATGTGTATGTGTATATTGGGTGTTTAAAAATATATGTATAAATTCGAGCAATCCTTTCGATCTTTATCTTTTACGTACATATTGACGTACGCCCGTATATCCAAAAGAATAGGATTCGCCAGGTGGGATTTAAGTTCTATATTCATAAATGTGTCTTATATTGATATTTATGTTTGAAATTGTAAGAAAACTGTTGAATAAATAATACGATCTTACCTCTTATCGATCATTTCTCTAAGACGCTTTCGACGATCAGCCCTTATATGTAACACTGCTGAGGCCTTAGTCTACTACGCTGGCTTAGTGCGGGCTGGCGGAAGGGAAGTCCTAAGAACTTTTAGGTGTGCAGGTCTCGTCACGATGTTTTCACTTTTCCATCACCGTTAAAGTACGTAAGAATTTATTGAGAATTCACACATATGCAACTCAGTCAGATGTGTGTGCCTGATTTGAACCCGCTACCGCCGAGATTCTCGACCGCGCGCCTAAACCTCGAGACCATATTTTACTGTATGAAACATGCGTCATTGTATATAGGCATGTTTTAACACTCACGGCGTTCCCTTCCGCAGTATAGGTCCCGTGACGCAATGAGCGGCGGTCAGCACGTATTTGCCGCTGATGAGAGCCCCGCCGCACAACAGTTTCACCTTTTCAAGCAGCTTCAAATACTCGATCAGAACCACCCATGGATACTGATCGATATATGTTCCGTTTCCACCTGAAGTTATTAAAAAAAACCTTCAAAAAACTACCAATCTCTATGCATCATTCTCATCATCAGTCCAAATACGTGCTGGGCCCGGGTCTCCTCTACAACTGAGTGGGTTTTAAGGCCTTTGTCTACCACGCTGGCCTATTGCGGGATGGCGGACTACACACCTAAACAATTCCTAAGAACTTATAGGTGTGCAGGTTCCATCACGATGATTTCACCGTTATTTTCACCGTTAAAGTACGTGATAATTCTTTGTGAATACACATAACTTCGAAAAGACAGAGGCGTGTGCTTAGGGTTTGAACCCGCGACCGCCGAAATTCTCGACCGCGCGCCTAAACCTCGAGGCCATCACTGCTGCACGAGCATAGATTATTAATGTTTATATTCTTTTTTTATTATTCCAAAGCCCATATTATGAAGTCAAAATAAATACCTTACCTAAAATTTTATCCCCAACTGTAGCATCGATGCCGCAACAACCACTTGTTGGATCAGGAGGAAACGCACTCACAGTAGCTTCACACCGCGTCCAAGATATATGCTTATCTTCCGATCTTGGAGGAGGCCCGCAGCACACGCTGTAATTCTCTGGACCGACGCAGCTGTAGGAGAGAAACGCACGCTTGGAAAGTAAATTTTACTAGGTAGTGTCTTAGTGTGAGTAGAAATTACGCCAAATGGAAGCAAAAATAAATGGTTTTTGAAACCTGTCCAGTAGTAAAAAAACCAGTTGTAATGGTTGTACTAGCAATCAGTGCATATAATTCCAAAGTCATCATCTTCTTGACCTGTTCCCAATTTTATTTGGGGTCGGCGCAGTATGTTTTATTCTTCCAAACGTCCCGGCTTCTTTCCTTCCAAACTATCAGCCTTCATGTCTTCATTCACCCCTTTTTCTCCCATATATTCTCTTACGCATTCCATCCATCCGATCTTTGGTCTTCCTCTGCTTGTCCATCGTTCAACTTTTACACTGATTATCAATACTGACGTCATCGCCATTTAAGAATTGCGTATGAGATTCTTCATCATCAGCCCATTATTGCCCCACTGCTGGGCACGGGCCTCCTCTACAACTGAGAGGGTTTAGACCTTAGTCTACCACACTGGTCGAGGGTTTGCGGACGACACACCTAAGGAATTCCTAAGAACTTTTTAGATGTGCAGGTTTCATCACGATGTTTTCCTTCATGAGATCACTTCCTTGGATTTTTTTGGATGTTGCTTTGACAAGATATATAATTTCTTTATTCTTAGAGTAAGTGAAGAAAGAAAGTGCCAACCCGCACTAGGCCAGCGTGGTGGACTAAGGCCTAAACCCTCTCAGTTGTAGAGGAGGCCCGTGCTCAGCAGTGGGATGGATTTGGGCTGATGATGATGATGAGAGTAAGAAAGTTATATACAAAAGTGAAAATCGAGAAAGACATCTCAATAAAATTGTGGACCTTACAAAGTATTCCGGACGTATGTGACATTTTCAGTGTTATTTGGATTCTTCGTCATTTCAAGTAGATGCGGGCACGATAGAATGTTGACACACTCTCCTGCCTTGCCCTCGGGAGTTCGGCATGGAAACTTATCCGTGTCGGGACAGCAGACCTGTGACGTAAACATTTCATTATTATGATTAGAATAGTTGACAAGTAGGTAGTGATGGTCTAGTTTTAGACGTGCGATCGAGTCAAATCTCGGCGCTCGCGGTTTCAAACTCCAGGCACACACCACTGACTTTTCGAAGTTATGTGCATACAAAGAAGTATCACGTACTTTAACGGCGAAGGAAAACATCTTGAGGAAACCTGCACATCTAAAATTCTTAGAAATATCATAGGTGAAAAATATTACTCTCTGCTCTCGACTGCCTCGTGGTCTCGCGGTACTAGTATGTGCCGTGCGATCTAGAGGCCCTGGGTTTGATTCCCGGGTCGGGCAAAGTGTTATTGGGTTTTTCCATTAGGAAATTCTCAGTAGCAGCCCGGAGTCTGGAAATGTGCCCGAGAAACGGCAATAGGCTCGCCCCCTATTACGTGGGACTGATACATAGGTGGCGAAATGTGGGTGCAGTAATGCACCTCTGCCTACCCTTTCGGGGAATACAGGCGTGAGATTATGTATGTATGTATGAAAAATATTATTTTTTATTTTTCTTATCTATTCTATTCTAGTCATAAATTATTTAGTAATGTCTAATAGTGTGGTATGTATGCACAGTACACACTATAATACTATTGTTCACGAGAAACGCCGATAGGCTTACCCCCTTCTTACGTGGGACAAGGACACAATTAGCGAAATGTGGGTGCAGAAATGCACCTATATCTACCCCTTCGGAGAATACAATGGTGAATGTGTATGCAGATACATTATTTATAATATAAAAAAAAACTAAATAATCATCATCATCAGCCCATATACTTACGTCCCACTGCTGGGCACGGGCCTTACGCCCCGTTCGCACGGGAGCTTTTTTAACGTGCGTTAAAAAAGCGTTCAAATGCAACAAATGCATTCCCAAGTATCTGTTCACACGACGGCGTTTTTATAACGCGACGCTTTTTTGTCACGCAGTGTTGCATTTTCGATTTTGGGCGTTGAAAATAGAACAATGCAACTTCATACTATTGTTCACACGAGCGGTAAAAAAGCGCCGGCGCTGCAGTCAGTGCGCAGCGCGCTGTTCTCGTGAGCGGACGTGTCTTGTTTATCTGCGTTTGTCAATGATAAATAAATAAATAAATACACCCAACAGTCACATACATAGTTCTGACCCCACGTTAAGATACAAGTCTTGTGTCGTGGGTATCAGAAACTACGAGAGACTTTACGGTCTCACAAACACCCAGACCCGAAACAAATACTTGTGGATCACACAAACATTTGTCTCGGTGCGGGGATCGAACCCGCGGCCTCTCGTTTCGCAAGCTGGTATCTAGCCTACTGCGCCACGGGGCTGTCAAATGATGTCGTTATGATTAATTTCGTTTTAATAAATATAATTGTATTTTTTTAAATATTGTTTTACTTATCTCAGTGTAACAACCAGCTGTTGTACAGATGGTACCTTGAAATTTATTTGAGGGCCAACCATTTTCAACAATATGTCAAATGTTGCTGTTGGGAGAAACGCAGACATGCGCAGCGCCTAGTATAATTGAATAGCAATATACATGTACGCATAATTGCGCGTTAACTAATAAAGGTTCTTGGTGTTACGGTCGATAATCTCATAGTGCTCTGTCATTGTTAATTAAGTTAAAATAAATAGTTCTTTACAGTTTAGAGTCTTAATCTTTTATTATTTCATCAGTTGCTATAGACCAGGGTTTCTCAAAGTGGGGTTCGCCATTCGACGGCAGGGGGTTCGTGACAAGATATATGTAAGTATGTAATGGCGACTTGACGCATAGCAGGAACGAGCGGCAAACATATTGGCTACAACATATATATATGTGAGACTGGATTTTCTCACCTAGTCATGATAAAAACTAAATCGACTTGATACCAAGTTAGAATTAAAGTTAAAATTGTCCAAAAATACTCCTAAAATTGATACCATTTGCGACAAGAAACAGGCAAGAAAAGATATTTCTTTTGGCACTTTATCTTTTATTGAAATATGTAAATCTTTATTTTCTTCAGCAGACAGTTTTATGACTTTCTTTTGGGGGGTGGGGGATTAGTTACTTAAGGCTTAAGGGGTTCGCTGTCACCTTGAAACAGTAACAGGGATTCGTAAACCACAAGTTTGAGAAACCCTGCTATAGACATTCGACAATAACTAAAAAAAAAGTGGCAAAAAACTGCCCTTTTACGTATCTTGGCTCATTAAGAGGATGTACCCAGAATGCCTTCTGTTTCCTTTTTCGCCTTCTAGCGACAGAAACCGCTACTGCTAGTCAATTAGCGCTAACCATTCTCACGTCTTACTAGAGCGCGATGCGAGACAAAAGTGATTAAAAAGCGCTCGTATGAACACTCAAATTTAAGGCGTTAAAAAAGCGCCGACGCCGGGTTTTAACGCAACGCTTTTTTAACTCCCGTGCGAACGGGGCGTTAGTCCACCACGCTGGCCTAGTGCGGGTTCGGACTACACACCTAAAAAATTCCTAAGAACCTTTAGGTGTGCAGGTTAAACCACGACGTTTTTCTTCACCGTTTATCACCGTTCTCTTTGTGATACACACATAACTTCAAAAAGTCAGAGGTTGAGGCCTGGGGTTTGAACCCGCGACCGTCGAGATTCTCGACCATCACGACATCACGACGAAAGGTGAGCATACACAATGCATACTATATTATTTAATATTTGTAATATTAAAAACTTACCTTTGGCAAACTCTCTTTGAATCCGCATTTGGACTGTCTCAAAAAGTGCTCATCCTGAGACGAACTGTTTGGCTTTACGACGATCTTCCTCAGGACATCACATTCATTGATAGCCTTACACGTGCCATTGAGTTTGTTCGGTGAGACACATGATTCTGTAAAAGAGGTGTTAAATGTGACTGCCTCGTGGTCTCGCGGTACAAGCATGTGCCGTGCGATCTAGAGGTCCTGGGTTCGATTCCCGGGTCGGGCAAAGTGTTATTGGGTTTTTCCATTAGGAAATTCTCGGTAACAGCACGGAGTCTGGAAATGTGCCCGAAAAACGGCAATAGGCTCGCCCCATATTACGTGGGACTGATACATACTTGGCGAAATGTGGGTGCAGAAATGCATCTCTGCCTACCTCTTCGGGGAATACAGGCGTGAGTTTATGTATGTATGTATGTAGGTGCTAAATGTCTGGTTGAGCTGACGGTATAAGTGCAAGGTTTTCGATTGGACTTCCGAGTCCGGAAAAGTATTTTATGGTTTTTGATTAAAAAATGCTTTGCTGCACAGAATCTCGAAATGAACGGGTACATTACAATAGCGGCAATAAACTTGTCCCCATTATGTAGGACTTAAAAACTGGCCTTATGCAGCAAGTGGCAGTAGGTACTTGCATAAAAGCGCCATAAGCGCTACACGTTAATTGTGTAATGTTTAGTTTATAATTGTTTATTGTGGGTCAGTATATTCTCATTTATATGTCAAATAGCTTTTGTTAAATAAAGATTTAAAGCATAAAGATTATTATTCGGAATTCTGTAAGACAAGCTGGGCTTTTGGGCTTCTGTGGAAGTACGCCACAGAGTGTCTACAAACCGTGTGTAGCTTTCCTCACGACGTTTTCCTTCACCGTTTAGATGCGTGATAATTTTTAATGACTACACAAATGCATGACGTCACTTAATTAAATTTCCTTAAAGGTTTTGAAATCTTACCTCGGCAAACGTCATCATTGAGCTATGTTATCATAGAAGCATACGCACATAATAATATACACGGACAAACGCGATTTTTATTAATAAAATACAAAATAAAACAAAATATACTGTTTTTAATGCCTGCATCCAAGTGTGTAAATAAATAATAAAATATATATTCCTTTTACTTTTACTGCCTCGTGGTCTCGCGGTACAAGTATGTGCCGTGCGATCTAGAGGTCCTGGGTTCGATTCCCGGGTCGGGCAAAGTGTTATTGGGTTTTTCCATTAGGAAATTCTCGGTAACAGCACGGAGTCTGGAAATGTGCCCGAAAAACGGCAATAGGCTCGCCCCCTATTACGTGGGACTGATACATACTTGGCGAAATGTGGGTGCAGAAATGCACCTCTGCCTACCCCTTCGGGGAATACAGGCGTGAGTTTATGTATGTATGTATGTATATATTCCTTTTAAAACTTAAATATGCACTGACTAAAAAAAGTAAATAACGTGTTCGGAATATGTTGACAATCAGCTTTTTTTATAATACCACGAGTCAGTAAACCTTTAAGGAAATAAGTACATTAAAATCAGTGGCGGTACTTCCATAGAAGCCCAAAAGCCCAGTTTCACTTTCAAAGTTCCGAATCTTTTAGCATTAAGCGTGGTGGACTAAGGCCTAAACCCTCTCAGTTGTAGAGGAGGCCCGTGCCCAGCGGTGGGACGTATATGGGCTGATGATGTTAGAGGAGGCCTTAATCTTTGGAGCTTTTAATACAATCTCATCATCATCATCATCAGCCTGCGTTAAGTGTCATGTGTATCAGATGTAGTAAAGTAAGTAAGTAAACATACCTAGTGCTTGGCCGTTTATGAGCTGATATTTTTATTTAAATACACTTTTCGTCAAAGATTAATCAGTTAAATAAAAAAAACGACTAGACTACCGGTATTTTCCTAACGTAAAGTCCCAATAACAACTAATCCGACGCGGGACAAGAACTCTGGACCTCGCGATCGCACTTACAACGACTGATCGGCCATGAGAGAACAACGATTGATCATGAGCAGATAAAAAGAACTAAATAAAAAGTTTCGGAAAAAACTTACCGCCATTCGCAAATGTTACACGGAAAACACAGAATATTAATATAAAAGACGAGAACATTGCTACACGCACGTCCTTCAGCTGGGATAAAGCGCTCCTAATGCCGCCATCTTGCATTCGAAGCCTTCTATATCTATATGCCCATACAAATAAATAAAATTGAAGTGTCTGTTTGTAATATTGAAATAACCGCTTTTTAATAATGGATATGAATGTATACACGGTACATATACCAAAATAACGTTTTTTTACAATTTTTGTCTGTCGGTCTGTCTGTCTGTTTGTTCCGGCTAATCTCTGAAACGGGTGGACCAATTTTAACGGGACTTTCACTGGCAGATAGCTTATGTAATAAGGAGTAACTTAGGCTACTTTTAGTTTATAAATTTTCTTATTAAAAATAATTAAAAATAAGTTTTCCGCGCGGACGAAGTCGCGGGCACAGCTAGTGTATTAATATAAATGGTGTACATCTGTCGTTTTGTGGCTAAATAACTTCCATGAACTGACTACCTTGTAGGCGGCAATAGGCTCGCCCCCTATTACGTGGGACTGATACATACCTGGCGAAATGTGGGTGCAGAAATGCACCTCTGTCTACCCCTTCGGGGAATAAAGGCGTCACGTTACGTATGTATGTAATTTCCATTAAAAGTATCAACGCATTAGGTTATAAGATTTTCTTGAGTACCGCTGAGTAAATTGCAATGCGGTCTGATTTGTGTCAACTGACTAGAAACATTATGATTTCTTGTTCGTGAAAAGAATTTTGCTGGCCAGTATATTAGTAACAGTAAAAACTGATATTCATCATCATCAGCCCATACACGTCCCACTGCTGGGCACGGGCCTCCTCTACAACTGGAGGGTTTTTAGGCCTTAGTCCACCACGCTGGCCTAGTGCGGGTTGGCGAACTACACACCTAAGAAATTTCTAAGAACTTTTAGGTGTGCCGGTTTCATCACGATGTTTTTCCTTCACCGTTAAAGTACGTGATGATTCATTGTGAATACACACATAACTTCGAAAAGTCAGAGGTGTGTGCTTGGGGTTTGAACCCGCGACCGTCGAGATTCTCGACCGCGTGCCTAAACCTCGAGGCCATTACGACTATCTGATATTAATACATACATAATCTCACGCCTGTAATCCCCGAAGGAATGGGCAAAGGTTCATTTCTAAACCCACATTTCACCAGGTATGTATCAGTCCCACGTAATAGGGGGCGAGCCTATTGCCGTTTTTCGGGCACATTTCCAGACTCCGTGCTGCTACTGAGAATTTTCTAATGGAAAAACCCAATAAGACTTTGAAAACGAGGCAGTCCAATTACAAATATAAATGTATTTTTTTTTAATTCTACTAATATTGATTAAATATTTCGCAGGCGGACTAACAAAGAATGCCTTGTTTTAATACATGAAGTGTTATTGAGACTGGGTTTCTTCAACTAGCCGTATCCGAGCGTATATTTATTATGGACCGGATAATATGCATTTTATGTTTTCCTCGATCAATTAATGAATATTGGAATGTCATTCAATAAAGCTATTATATTGACGGCAGGTCAAAATCATGGCGGCCGCGGATTAAACTGTTATGCACTCCCTTCTTACTTTTCTAATTAAATATGGACATATTATGTATTTACCATAGTCGTGATGGCCTTGAGGTTTAGGTACGCGGTCGAGAATTTCGACGGTCGCGGGTTCAAACCCCAGGCACACACCTCTGACTTTTCGAAGTTATGTGTGTATTCACAATGAATTATCACGTACTTTAACGGTGAAGGAAAACATCGTGATGAAACCTGCACACCTAAAAAGTTCTTAGGAATTTCTTAGGTGTGTAGTCCGCCAACCCGCACTAGGCCAGCGTGGTGGACTAAGGCCTAAACCCTCTTAATGGTAGAGGAGGCCCGTGCCCAGCAGTGGGACGTATATGGACGTATACGTGCAAGCTCTGGAATGAACTCCCTGCCTCGGTGTTCCCCGAGCGCTATGACTTGTCCTTCTTTAAACGAGGCTTAAAAAGAGTGTTCACCACACGGTAGGCAGCGGCTGGGTTGTGCCCCTGGCATTACTTTAGTCCATGGGCGGCGGTAACCGCTTACCATCAGGCGGACCGCTTGCTCGTCTGCCTACTAAGGCAATAAAAAAAATAAAAAAAATATGTGCTGATGATGATGATGATGATGTATTTACCATGAATGGCCACGCACTCTTCATCATCATCATCATCATCAGCCCATATAAGTCTCACTGCCTCCTCTATAACTGGGTTTAGGCCTTAGTCCACCGCGCTGGCTCATTGCTGCACTAGTAAGAAATTCCTAAGAACTTTTAGATGTGCAGGTTTCATCGCCACACCGCACCGAGATAACTATTTGTGTAATCCACAAATATTTGTTTTGGGTCTGGGTGTTTGTGAGACCTAAAAGTCTCTCGTAGTTTTTAATACCTACAACACAAGACTTGTATCTTAGTGTGGGTTCAGACTATGTATGCGACTGTTGGGTGTATTTATTTATTTATAATATATGTATACTGTATCATCATCAGCCCAAATACGTCCCACTGCTGGGCACGGGCCTCCTCTACAACTGAGAGGGTTTAGGCCTTAGTCCACCACGCTGGCCTAGTGCGGGTTGGCGGACTACACACCTAAGAAATTCCTAAGAACTTTTAGGTGTGCAGGTTTTATCACGATGTTTTCCTTCACCGTTAAAGCTAGTGATAATTCATTATGAATACACACATAACTTAGAAAAGTCAGAGGTGTGTGCCTGGGGTTTGAACCTGCGACCGCCGAAATTCTCGACCGCGCGCCTAAACCTCGAGGCCATCACTGCTATACTGTATAGGTATAGTAATATGTTACTAGAAAAGGGTACAAATCTCGGCCTTATCCCACATGGCGATCTTTTCAAGGTAACCATAGGATGGACGATCTCTTAATTGTAATAAAATAATCTTGTAGTTAGAAAGTAAACTAGGGATATCCGTTACGTGAAGTATTAAAAGTCAAGGACCACACAGCAGGTAAATCCAACAATTTTAAACGAGGTCATAATATACTTTATTAGTGCTACTAAAAATGGAAAATCGCAATGCAAAAGACTTCCTAATTAATTATTCATTTGTAGGAAAGTTTACATAGTTACCTCAATTAACTTATTAATAACTTAATCCTTACTAATATTATAAATGCGAAAGTAACTCTGTCTGTTTGTCTGTCTCGCTTTCCTGCAAAAACTACTGAACCGATTTAAATGAAATTTGGTATACAGATAGTTTAGACCCTGAGAAAGGACATAGGCTACTTTTTATCCCGGAAAGGGGTTTTAAGGGGTTGAAATGGGGGATGAAAGGTTGTATGGAAGTATTGTCATTTTTAAAGCTAGAAGCTTGAAACATATTTTTTAGGCTGTTGATTAGATATAAATAAATATGACATTAAAAGTTTGTAAAAAAATGTACCTTTAAGGGGGTAAAATAAAAATAGGGGTGAAAGTTTGTGTGGAAATTCGTCATTTTTGAAGCTAGAATGATGAAACGACGTGTAGACGACTGTAACTATGTATATGTAACTATATTATGTCTGTTATGCTTTCACACCTAAATCATTTGACCGATGTGAACGATTTTTGATATGGACATAAATGGGACTCTGTGGAGTAAAATAGACTACAACTTTTTTTCTTTCTGAACCCAACCCTGTAGTCTACGCGGACGGAGTCGCGGGCAAAAGCTAGTTACATATAAAACACAGTTGTGCTCCCAAATTAATATACAAGTCTTGTGTCGTGAGCATAGAAATATACTCGTATAAAGAGAAAAGTCAAGTACAAAGGAGCCGTGCCAAAGCTATGCCCTATATGTCATACTTTTCTAAGCTTCATATTATACAAACAAAAAAACTGTTTTACATGTGAAAAAGTAATGAGTATGAAAGTTGAAGAATGGACAAGCAGAGGAAGGCCATAGAAAAGATGGATAGAGTGCGTAAGAGAAGATATTAAAGAAAAATGGGTGAATGAAGACATGACTGCTGATAGGGATTTTTGGAAGGATAAAGCATACTGCACCTACCCTAAATAAAATTGGGAACAGGAGAAGAGAATTCATTCATTTCATTTGACAGCCCCGTGGCGCAGATGGTTAGACACCAGCTTGCGAAACGAGAGGCCGCGGGTTCGATCCCCGCACCGAGACAAATGTTTGTGTGATCCACAAATATTTGTTTCGTGTCTGGGTGTTTGTGAGAGCGAAAAGTCTCTCGTAATCTCTGATACCCAAGACACAGGACTTGTATCCTAGTGTGGGGTCAGAACTATGTATGTGACTGTTGGGTGTATTCATCATCAGCCCAAATACGTCCCACTGCTGGGCACGGGCCTCCTCTACAACTGAGAGGGTTTAAAAGAAGAGAATAATGAATATTAATACACAAATGTGACTAACAAATAACGCCACAAAACTCCATTTAAAGTTACGTACGTATTTACGAATCATCAAGGAATTGAACGGAAGGAAAATTCGTGAGGAAATCTGCATTCGCGAGATTTCTCTTCAAGGAATTACTGAGGTAGGTACTTTACGCCTACTTCCTTTTATATTATACCTAGTTTTGTCAGCAACTCCGTATATTAGACCGCAAAAGGAATATTCTTATTTTATTTATTTATTTAATATGCTTTATTGTGCACCACATACATAAGTAAAAATTAAATTAAAGCTAAGTTATAAACTATTGTGCCACAAAGGGCGGTCTTATCGCTATTTGCGATCTCTTCCAGACTACCCAGAGAAAAAAAAAAGTATATAAAAGGGGTGGTCGTGGAAATTAAATAAAAAAAATATAATAAAAATACACAATAAACAAAAACAAAAAGCATTGAAAAAAAAATATATAAATTAAAACTAAATACACAAATATATTATTTTAGTTTTTGCCACATTTTCTACTGCTGCTCCACTCCTATTGTTCGTGGCGTGATGATATAGCCCAGAGTTTCTCAAAGTGGGGTACGCGACCCCCTAGGGGCCTTTTGACGGCAAGGGGTTCGCAACCAGGTATGTCCAATTTTTTTCCTAAAATTGACTCCATTTGCGACAAGAAAAAAGCACACCCAATACATTAATATTAATAAGATATTTGTTTTGGCACTTTGTTTGTGTTCTTTTATTGAAATGAAAACCTTATTTTCTTCAACAGACTATTTTATTATTATATTTTATAATTAGTTTAAGGCTTAAGGGGTTCGCTGTCGCCTGGAAACATTTTTATGATGAAGTTTTCCTTGCTTATCCCAAAGAAACACTATATTTTTTCAGGGTAAATTTTTTTTGCCTTTTTTTTAATTCAGGTTGACTACCTCCATATATAGGTATTCAGCCTATCGCCGTCCAGTGCTGACCGAAGGCCTCTCCAAGTAGGCGCCAACCATCCCGGTCTTGAGCAGCCCTCATCCGCTACCCGCCACCTTTCTCAAGTCGTCGGACCATCGTGCTGCAGGACGTCTCACACTACGTCTGCCTAAGCGCGGTCTCCATACACAATTTTATTAAAATTGGTATAATGTAAAAACGTGAGGAAGTAACAAACATAGGTACTAACACGCTCACAATTTTTTTGCTTTATAACTGTGATACTTACAACTAAAGAATTACAGACTTCTTTCAAGAATTACACAATGTTACTTCAACTGCTAAAAGGTTAATTAAAATATGAGCAATAACATGGCGAAAGTTGCCGTCATCGACCACGAAGAAAATAACATGTCTCAGAACATGCTATTAATTTTATTCTTTATATGACAGCCCCGTGGCGCAGTTGGCTTGACACCAGCTTGCGAAACGAGAGGCCGCGGGTTCGATCCCCGCACCGAGACAAATGTTTGTGTGATCCACAAATATTTGCTTCGGGTCTGGGTGTATGTGAGACCGAAAAGTCTCTCGTAGTTTCTGATACCCACGACACAAGACTTGTATCTTAATGTGAGGTCAGAACTATGTATGTGACTGTTGGGTGTATTTATTATTATTATTTATTTAATTGGGAATGTATGTCTGTTTGTTGGACTTTCGCATATTAACTTCAACATCATCTTAACAACTTATATTCTCTAATATCAGTTTGTCAATAATAAATACATGTCAGTTTCTCTATTCAAGATGACTATGTTATTCTCATATTCAATACAACAGTTTGAGCTGCTCTAATTTGGGAAATTCAGTCTTTGTATCAATACTGTAAACTATCTCTTGATTGGAAAAGAGCAACACTAGAGTTTCTTGCCCGTTCTTCTCTAGTGATGACTGCCTTCCGAACAGGGTGGTACATTGAATTTTCGAAATGATAAGTGATGTATTTGACATTTTATCTATTCAATAAATATTATTTCATTTCATTTCAATAATCACTACTTAACCATCCATCCGATACCCATGAAATACTTAAAATCACTAGTGACCATGTCTGTAGAATAAATCTGAATGGGAAGTATCTTTAGTTTATATTTTGATGTGAATTTGATATTTAATATAGTCAGCATCATCATTCATCATCAGCCCATATACGTCCCACTGCTGGGCACGGGCCTCCTCTACAACTGAGAGGGTTTTATTCCTTAGTCCACCACGCTGGCCTAGGGCGGGTTGACACTCCTAAGAAATTCTTAAGAACTTTTAGGTGTGCAGGTTTCATCACGATGTTTTCCTTCACCGCCAAAGTAAGTGAAAATTCATTGTGAATACACACATAACTCCGAAAACTTAGAGGTGTGTGCCTGGGGTTTGAACTTCTCGCCGAGATTCTCGACCACGCG
The DNA here is from genome assembly GCA_907164795.1 of Hemaris fuciformis. NCBI lineage: Eukaryota > Metazoa > Arthropoda > Insecta > Lepidoptera > Sphingidae > Hemaris > Hemaris fuciformis. The sequence goes on from OU015454.1 coordinate 9,374,510, forward strand.
CCTAAACCTCAAGGCCATCACTACTAAATAATAAACAACTACTATATAATAAACTATATGTAAGTGTAAATGGTGTACTAATTAAATAAATAAATAACATACATACATACATAAACTCACGCCTGTATTCCCCGAAGGGGTAGGCAGAGGTGCATTTCTGCACCCACATTTCGCCAGGTATGTATCAGTCCCACGTAATAGGAGGCGAGCCTATTGCCGTTTTTCGGGCACAATTCCAGACTCCGTGCTGCTACTGAGAATTTCCTAATGGAAAAACCCAATAACATTTTGCCCGACCCGGGAATCGAACCCAGGACCTCTAGATCGCTCGGCACATACTTGTACCGCGAGATCACGAGGCAGTCTCTGTAATCTGAAATAAATGTACTGAAATTCCACCCAATCTACATCATTTTTTGCAAGACGGGTAAGAAGCCTACATTCCACGAACAAAAATCATTTTTAACGTAGGAGTCACAGACGAACTAACATGCTCTATATTTCCTTACGTCTCAAATCATGCGTGACCACAAACTATGACGCTATGCCGAGATAGTAATGGCAAGAATTTCATGCGTAATTATTATTTAGGTTATATTGTATGTTCTTGTTGGATTTTTTCATCTGTCGTGGCATATTTGCATACCAAATTATCTGCGAGAGCCTAACTGGGTCTGTATCTCCTCACACAAGACTAAAAATGACACGAGTAAGATCTTAAGAGGATTAGGTAATAAGTCATATTTTTTTTTAAGCAAATGGGTAGGCAGAGATGCATTTTTGCGCCCACTTTTCGCCAGGTTTGTCCCACGTGACGAAGGCCACCTTATTGTCGTTTTTGGAAACATTTCTAGACTCCGTGCTGCTACTGAGAATTTCCTAGTGGAATAACCTAATAACACTTTTCCCGACCCGGGAATCGCAACCGGGACCTGTAGATCGCACGGCACATCTTGTGCAGAAAGACCACGAAACAGACAATCTTTTTTGTGTTAGGTATTTTTAATTTTATTTTGATACCGCAGTATATGCTTACGACTAACGTTCTATACACAGAACAGTTGAATAAGATTAGAAGGGAAGTAGACAGTATTTTGTATGGGGACGAGTGTCGCCGCTTGTCTGTCGCCTATTCATTGTGCTACGATCACCATCACACGACCAATGATAAACATTTCAAACAAAAATGTAGGGCTGCTGGTCATCACATATTTATAAAAGTGTTGATATTACACACAAGCGGAATAACTTAGAAGCGGCCGTGCCAAACATATGATAGTCTAATCGTAGGCTCGGTAAGCTCGGCATGTTGACATTTCCTTTCTAGTCTTATTCAACTGTTGTGTGGTTATACATATACATAGTACATACGATCACCCCAGGTCTGTAATAGACATGTTTATCTATCAGGAAATTCTCACTACCAGCATGAAGTCTACTATTTATGCGGGAAAACGGCCAATGGCTTATCCTCTATTCCAAAGTAATGAAATACAATTGCAAAAGGTAGGTGTATATAAAAAGGCCTCTACGTACCTAATACAAATTACATTAGAAGCAATGCTAGTCGTACCATACATTTGTAGTGGGACTAAAAGTTGATTTAAGTATTCAAAATTATTGTCTGGTTTTATGAAACCACGATGCAAGTGAAACTTTTTTTGGTTTAACTAAAAAAAAATAGAAAAATATTATTAATCTTTAGATTATAGTATACCATATCTCGTAGTTGGTACTTTCCATAATTTTTCATTTTAAGATTGAATACTCCGCCAAATATGGCGGAGTATTGTATAAAGTAGTAAGTAAAGTATAAACAAGGCCAATAGGCCTTGACGGCCGACCGTCACGCGACATGCGCTACACAGACGAAAAAGTTTGAGACGATGTAATAAAAGTTTCACTTTAACATATTTTAGTAAGTACAGGCAGGGCTGGGCAAAATACATGCTTTGCTTTAATTGAAATACAAATTACAAAATACTGTATCGCAAGTAATTAAAATACGAAATACAAAATACATTTAAGTAAGGTATTTGAAATACAAAATACAAAATACAGTATTTTAGCTATTTTTAATTGAAATACAAAATACAAAATAATGCATATTTATTTGTTTTGGAATAGTTTTTTTTTGAAGGCGGTTTTTGTTTTGTTATTGCAGGTCCTGATGAGCACAAACTTAATACTAAATGAAGGCTAAATGTATTTTAATAAATGTATTTTGAAGCCTCGAGTATTTGAAATACTAATTACAAAATACTTCGGCTTCACGTATTTGAAATACAAATTACAAATTACATTTTAAGAAAGTAATTAAAATACAAATACAAAATACGTATTTGTATTTCAATTACGTATTTCAATTACAAGTAATTCAAATACTGCCCAACCCTGAGTACAGGTGTACTTACCCCTTCACGGATACAAGCGTAAGTATGTGATAAAAGACGAGTTTTACAGCAAAGGTGGATATTTCATGCAAAGAACGTGCAATTAAATAAATTCGACAATTTCATCTACAGTATGAGCGTAATTCCACAGTTGGGATCTCCGCAATCACATTAATAATTCCAAGGTAAGTTTGACGTCATGCAGTGCATAAAGCTACTCCAACAACCTTGAAGTATGATGATATATTTTTGGATATATAATTAATAAATAATAATAATAAATAATAATAAATAAATACACCCAACAGTCACATACATAGTTCTGATCTCACACTAAGATACAAGTCTTGTGTCGTGGGTATCAGAAACTACGAGAGACTTTTCGGTCTCACATACACCCAGACCCGAAACAAATATTTGTGGATCACACAAACATTTGTCTCGGTGCGGGAATCGAACCCGCGGCCTCTCGTTTCGCAAGCTGGTGTCTAGCCAACTGCGCCACGGGGCTGTCAAAATTCAATTCATAATTCACATATATTTCACATACTTTAGTCCTAGTCAGAAATAGTTCAAGTAGGTATATGCTAGTGATGGCCTCGAGGTTTAGGCGCGCGGTAAGAATCTCGGCGGTCGCAGGGTTAAACCCCAGGCACACACCTCGGACTTTTCGAAGTTAAATATATGTGTATTCACAATGAATTATCGCTGTCTTTAACGGTGAAGGAAAACATCGTGAGGAAACCTGCACACCATATGTGCAACAACTTACAAATAATTGAAGAGACATGACCACTCAAATGTTGTGAAATTAATTGGTCAATTACTATAAATTTTTGCAAACGAACGAAAGGAAAACACTTACTAAAATGATCCTATATCTTTGGATAACAACTGGAGCAATTTATTTATTGTTTAATGTGACAATATAACACATTTACTGCGTTGACCCCACATTAAGATACGTGGGTATCAGAAATATACGCAGCAAATATTTATGGATCACACAAACATTTGTCTCGTTTTGAATATTCAACCTACAGGCTACACCCCTCTATTATCTGTACCCCCTAGTGCAGAAGATTATCATCATCAGCCCAAATACGTCCCACTGCTGGGCACGGGCCTCCTCGACAACCGAGAGGGTTTTAGGCCTTAGTCCACCACGCTGGCCTAGTGCGTTGGCGGACTACACACCTAAGAAATTCCTAAGAACTTTTAGGTGTGCAGGTTTTATCACTATGTTTTCCTTCACCGTTAAAGCAAGTGATAATTCATTGTGAATACACACATAATTTCGAAAAGTCAGCGGTGTGTGCCTCGGGTTTGAACCTGCGACCGCCGAAATTCTCGACCGCGCGCCTAAACCTCGAAGCCATCACTGCAGAAGATTATATTATCTATTTTGTACAATGCGTGTTTGTGGCCAATAAATAATATTCATTTATTATTTAGTATCAAGCGAGTATCTTAAGATGTTTATTATATTTTTTATCATCCGTTGGTCCAGGAAGTTCGATTTTCACGTTGAAATCTCCACAATAATTCTTGTAGGATATTTCCCATGGCTGGTGTATTGTACAAAATATCTTTTTTCCGTCTCCCTCACACTTCAACCTTGTAGCCGAGTGACCTTCAAAATATCAAGTTTTGAAATTGCCGTACGGCAAACCTGACGGCCATATTGATTTCCACTCTGAAGTTAGCAGTAAACCAGTATAAAGTAAAATATTAATGAGTCCCTAAATGAAGTTTTTCGATATCAAGTATGTTTTTAAGCGTGTAATGTCGAAAATATCAGTATAGTATTCAAAATTTATTTAAAATGTTGATGTTTTTCTTTTGTATCTAAAAATATGTAGGTAAGGGTAGGTATTTTTGAAAATTTTAATAAGTCAGTGCTTCCATGCTAGTTAATATTTTTAAACTCATTATACCATCAAAGTTAGTTTAAAATGCGTGTTATATTATTCAGACAGTCATAGTTATTTTAAAGAAAACAAAAGCGTTTAATTTTTATCAAAATGGCGTCGGTATGAGTTTTTTTTGTGAATTATTATTGAGGTTTAATAAGTTAATGTGAAGTTGTTGGCTATTTTGTGCTCCATTGTGAGTCATCCGTTTATTATGATACAATTGGTCTTATATATATTACATAAAATGGCTTTGAGTATGTCGTGTCCGCAGTCGGGACGATCAGCAGTGCACGACAGACGTGGGACGCATCACAATGAATTTGCTAATAATATTTTGTGTTTTCGCCGTACCATTTGCGAACGCAGGTAAGGTATACAAAACTTTTTGGTTAACCGAAGTTCTTTTTTTAAATTTCCAATTGTTTATGTTTTAATCTGTGCTATCTTTGTTTACGCGAGACAAGTGGGTTAATGAGCGTAATTTGCGCAGGAAAACATTAATATTACTATTAGAGATAGCATAGATATACGTATATAGATATTTTCCTGGATAGAATATGTAAAGTGTGAAATCTGACGTCGTAACCCGCGCTAAAATTGAATAAATGACCTTTATATTATCAATAATTTCTCTGAGTATCTTTTTAGTTCAATGCACTTATAGTGGGACAGAATTATCACTAGGATGTATCAGAAAAAATCCTTGTGTTCCCCCAAGCAAAGAGGCCAGGTTAAGTTTAAACATATTATAAAAGAGAAATCCTTCATTTTAATTCTGTGGTCAGTAATAAAAGGGGAAGTATGAATAACTAATGAACATACTAAAAGTATCTGCTTAATTAATTCTCTTAATTATGACCTTGTGACGTAACTAAAATGCCAATCTAATCGTTCTAAAACAGTATTGTTTTGTGTTCAATAGTTCTTCTCTAGTGATGACTGCCTTCCGAACAGGGTGGTAATCTAAATTTTGAAATGACTCAATCTAAGTGATGTATTTGACATTTTATATATTCAATAAATATTTTTTAAATTTCAATATTTACTTAACTCCCTTGCTCACATCCTTGTCAATAAAACAAAATATTTAATATTTATGTCCACCACTGATGCTTAAAGCACACGGCTTCATGTTGCCGGTCGTGAAGCACTCCTATGTTTTCCTTCACCGTTAAATTGAATGATTGTAACTGATATAAAAGTGAAGTAGAGTTTGTTTCCCACGTCTTTTAAGGCGTGCAAATAAAGCATAACTGATTTTTTTGGCACCCTGAAGAAGATTACTGGTTAGCGATTTTTATAACGCATGGTTAAAAATATGTACCTATAAATAATAATTTTTATACTTTAAATTAAAACTGCAGTACTAAGATTCACAAGAGAGTCAAGAACAGCTTAGCCTAAACGCAGTTTGAAAGTAACATATGTCTAAGGCCCGATCTACATATGTCTTCATCATCATCAGCCCATATACGTCCCACTGCTGGGCACGGGCCTCCTCTACTACTGAGAGGGTTCACCACGCTGGCCTAATGCGGGTTGGCGGACTACACACCTAGAACTTTTAGGTGCGCAGGTTTCATCACGAGGTTTTCTTTCACCGTTAAAGTACGCGATAATTCATTATGAATACACACATAACTTCGAAAAGTCAGAGGTGTGTGCCTGGGGTTGCATGATAATATGCTATAAGTTATTATCCTGTATCCACCCCTTTTAAGCTTAGGCAAAATTGTATTCTTCCACCTCAAGTTTTGCTAAATATTGGAAGTGTACTAGGTTTAGTACCTTTGCATTTCCATTAATTTCAATTCGAAATACAATGACACTCCCTCAATCCCTCTCCTCCCTCCGAAAATCGAACCCAGTATTCACAAATTAGTTTGATAGGAAATATATTTTGTTCATTTAATAGCTGTTTCAGAATCCTGCCAATTGTCAAACGGAGACAATGGAGTATGCAAGCTTTTCCAAGACTGTGAAATACTGAAGAGAGTTCTGTACAAGACTGGCAGAAGACCGGAAGACGAACAGTTCCTGAGACAGTCGAGGTGTGGCTTCCAGGACGGTCTACCTAAGGTATTCATTCTGACTACGGCCAAGAGATGTCGCTGTGGAGGACAGTGGACAACTCTTTGTTTTCTAACTCCTCTTTTATATATTTTTTCCGATTAACTTCGTAGCGAGATTATGACAAAGTCAAAGTCAAATTATCTTTTTTCAAATAGACTTTTACAAGTCTTAGTTCTTTTGTATCGTCAATTTTACACTTTTTTAAACTATTGCCGCTTCGAAACGTATTATCGCTGTGGAGAAAGTGGAGAATTTTGACAAATTTCGAAATTTTGAATTTGAATTTTGACAATGATCGCTGAGCTTCAGTGCTCGGCGTTAATACTATGGTTGCCGCTGTTGATCCTGGAGCACAGGAGTTGCAGCGGCGGGTGTGTGGTGGGGTAGGGAAGGCCAAGAGATGTCTCTGTTGATGGAAAGATTTATTGGCTGGCAAGAAACGACTACGGTCATCCAGTAGACATAAAAATGCCAGCCAAATGTAACCTAGATAGACGAGGCTAATCCAGAACACTGTTTATTAATTAGCGATCTTGGACGTCTAAGCCTAGTATTGTATGTACGCCCCACTACTGGGAACTGGACTCCCTTTCAAGTTAATTCTTAGTCCGAATTCTCCCATTACGCACCTTCTTCAGACGCTCATCTATAACGGGCGTCCTCGATAGACGCTAGAACACTCGTTTAGCCGTCCTTCTTCAATCGTTCTTAATGAAAGCGTGTTACCCTTGGAATACGCGCAGCAATCACGATCTTTAAAACTGTTTATCAGAGACGGATGAGCGGCACTGGGGACCGAATCAAACCAAAAATAGCCACGGAAAGGGTACCTACTAGCCATTACTCATTATGGCACAAATATACCTCATTAGGTAAAGAATTTATCTATTGAAGTGATAAGATGGTTTTCCCTGATCTGGATTTGAACCCGGATACTTTCTTATACTGATAAAAAATCTTATCACTGTTTGTGAATATACATTAACTTAATCCTATGTTTCCAAAGGGGTAAGCATAGGACATAGGTGTAGGTACATCTGCGGCCATGTATTCGACATGAAAGCACGCGGGTCTTTTGCATATTTCTAGTCTCCGTTCTTTTTAAACCCAGCTATGGTACCAAACTCGATATCACCAACGTTTAATATTTGCATTATCAATAAATACTTGTTTTCGCATCGTACATACATGATTTATGCTTGTTTCCGTGACGAGGTAAGCATAGATGTACTACGCCAACCAAGCCAGCGTATAAAATCCCATATAACATAAGGCAAGCTTGTTCTAGCACACTAGACATATTTCTAGACTATGAACGGCTACTGGGTATTTCCTACGGAAAACCCGATAGCGCCAAACCATTATCTTGTTTGGGTAGCAAATATTGTTTCCATTAAATTGTAGGTCAGTTTGTGGGATTGATACCTATAGTATCTTACTAATATTATAAACGCGAAAGTTTGTATGTAGGTATGGATGTCTGGATGTCTGGATGTTTGTTGCTCTTTCACACAAAAACTACCGAATGGATTCCAATGAAAGTTTACAATAATATAGCTTATACATCAGAATAACACATAGGCTATATATTTTTAAGATAGTGTGTAAATTGTCCAAAATATAACGATAATTGTCAAGTAAGTCGGAAAAACTGCAGAATAATCAGTAATGAAAAATGAGTGACATATTTATTAGTTGTCAAAAATGTATGCGAGCGTACAGAAATTTATTTTTAAACTCCTTGGTTGTATCTGGTTTAAAATTTACAAACGAATGCAGGCTCGGTAGTCATCACGTTTCGTAATCTTAATAATGATTTCACTGATCCCAACGGATATACCCTTTGATTTTAGCATATATTGTCAATGCGAAAGTAACACTACTGTGTTATACTTTCACGCCTAAAATATTTGAGTTATTTGGATGATTTTTGTTATGGATAAAAACGGAAACATAAAAAGGGACATACTTAGGTTACTTTTTTTTAATTCATTAAGTGTAATTTGGGCACTTGGGAGACGTTTAATAGATTTACTTATTATCTTTCTGCACCCAACCCTGAAGTCTATGCGGACGGAGTCGCGAGCAAAAGCTAGTAGCTTCATGTATTCTCAATTCCATTGTCCAGACCGATGACGTCAACTGTTTTATTATCAGTTGGACCAAGCGACGCAAGGTTGAATTAATGAATCATGACTTAATACAAAAATGATAGTTTTATACCTTAGCATGTGGGGTATTATCATCCTTCTTGATGACTAAAAGGCATTCTGGTATCACTGCCTACCCCTTTGGGGATAAAAGCATAGCTGTATATAAGTGTACGATAAATTAAATTTGCTGCATCGAAAAGTTAGTGACCAAATATTCAACTCTTATTTCAAAGACTGCCTCGTGGTCTCGCGGTAAAAGTATGTGCTGTGCGATCTAGAGGTCCTGGGTTCGATTCCCGGGTCGGGCAAAGTGTTATTGGGTTTTTCAATTAGGAAATTCTCAGTAGCAGCACGGAGTCTGGAATTGTGCCCGAAAAACGGCAATATGCATGCCCCCTATTATGTGGGACTGATACATACTTGGCGAAATGTGGGTGCAGAAATGCACCTCTGCCTACCCCTTCGGGGAATACAGGCATGGCAATATTTCAAAGAGAACTGATTAAAAGAATTGGTTTAATTTTCTAGGCTTGCTGTCCAAATGTTAAGAACCTATCCTGCAGAACTCCTGAGGGTGACACAGGACAGTGCATCAGTTTGGAGTCGTGTCCACATCTCCTAGAATTGCTGAAGGATGTAAACAACACAGAAAACATCCAGTTCGTCAGGAATTCTGTGTAAGTTTAATGTTCATCAACATCATCATCACCCCATATACGCCCTACTGCTGGACACGGACCACCTCTACATCTGAGACGGTTTAGGCCTTAGTCCGCCATGCTGGCCTAGTGTGGGTTGGAGGACTACCTAAGAACATTTAGGTGTGCAGGTTTCCTCAAGTTGTGTTCCTGGTGATGAGTTGTCCTCTAGACAAAATGGGCTTTTTATTTCCAGATGCCCGGGTCCAGAGGAGCACAGTATATGCTGCGGACCTCCGCCAGACTCAGATTCAGATCCTCTGCACGTCATTGACTGCGAGAAGACGATAGGCGTGGCCCCTCCCGATCCAGAGGGCGACTGCTGCGGTATCGACAGCTATGTTGGAAACAAAATTATCGGTAAGGAACGAATGTCTTCTGTAGCATAAATCAGCACAAAGAAAGGTCAGATTCCCTAATCTGTTATATATATCTGGTGCAGTGGGGTGGTGTTTTTCTTTTCCAGTCTAAGAATATGCACGATTAATGATAGGTACTTGATCTATGGCGTCTAAAATACAGTGAAGCTGTGTTTTTCTTGCATACTTTCAAAATATCTTTGGTTCGATTGCTAGCTCGAGGTCAGTGTTAATAGTGATTTCCGTTAAGGAGTCTGGTAATTTGCTAACCCTCTGTTAAATGAGACTTAGAACACAACACAATTTGAAACGTGGGTGCTGTATTGAAGGAATTATCACTTGCTTTAACGGTGAAGGAAAACATCGTGATAAAACCTGAACACCTAAAAGTTCTTAGGAATTTCTTAGGTGTGTAGTCCACCAACCCGCACTAGGCCAGCGTGGTGGAGTAAGGCCTAAACCCTCTCAGTTGTAGAGGAGGCCCGTGCCCAGCAGTGGGACGTATTTGGGCTGATGATGATGATTTCCCGTAGGCCTGGAACTTTGAAATTTAGCAAGGTTTATTGTTTCATACTGTGGATACAGGGAAAAATCCAAATACTATAAGTTTGCAACGAAATCATAAAAAAACGTGATTAAAAAAATACGATATCAATAATCGAGGTTAAGCAACCCTGCGCGCGGTCATAAATTGGTTGAGTGACCGAAACTTACTGTGAATTTTTATTATACCGACAATTATAATCGTTTAACCGTTTTATTTCATTTTTATTTTGAAGTTTTCCTAACAACCATAGGTATAAAATGTATATGGTTGTTAGGAAAACGTCAATATTTTTTTTGTCGGGATTTTCTTTAACGCCAATGGGTTTGTAATCACCTTAGCTATTATCTGCCTTAGTTTCCGATCTTGGTCTGAATACAATTTATATGTACATCAATAATACTACATGTAAATTGTAAAGCAAAAAATCGGATAATTCTATTTCACGATAGTCACGACACAGCCTGTGCCTAGTCTGGTTCTAAAAGCAAATAAGAGGCCGTCCATTAATCACGTGATGTTTTTAGCATTTTTTAACACCCCCGTCCCCCTTGGTGATACGTGGTGAAGTTTAAGCCTCAATCACGTGTATTTTTTAGTATCTACAAATAATCTTAAAATTTTTAGAATATTATCTTTAAATAAAGGTATAAAGTTTAATGTTATTTTATTCTGAAATTAAGGATCATGATAAAAATGTCTAGACAGAAAGGTTGTTTTTGACTGTTTTTTCGGTTTAGAAATCGCGCGTTTGACGAAACAAAAATTACACATGATATCTTACTACCCCCCACCCCCTTCCCGTTGTGATATTTCGTGATTTTTGCCAAAACCCTCCCCCTCTTTTGAGCCTCACTTTATTAATGGACCGTCTCTAATGGTATAACATGTATGATTTATCAATAAATATGTTCACTAAATATATATTTTTAATTTAATTTCAGGAGGTAACGCGACACACATCAACCAGTACCCATGGCTAGTCGTCATAGAATACGTAAAGCCTAAGGAAAAAAATAAGTTGTTTTGCGGCGGGGCTCTTATCAGCGGTAAATACGTGTTGACCGCGGCTCATTGCGTCAAGGGACCTATACTGCGGAATGGTGTGCCGTGAGTAAAATATATTTGGTTTTATAAACTATCCATGTCTGTCTTCATCATTATTATGATAATCAATCCATTACCCATCCCACTGTTTGGCGCGAGTCCCCTCTACAAATGAGAGGGTTTTCGTCTTAGTCCATCACGCTGTCTATTTCTGTCACTAAATATAATAATCTTGAATCCATCATCATCATTAGCCCATGTACGTCCCTCTACCGGGCACGGGCCTCTACAACTGAGAAGGTTTAGGCCTCAGTCCACCACGCTCGCCTTGAATCCAAATTTAGTTGCATTTTATAATTATGTCGTGTGGCTGGTGTATGTTTTGCGATATACATATACTCGTATATATGTTTTGATGTTGGGTCGATTCCCGGTAATTAATATTGCAGAATTACTTTTCCATCGGCTTACATTGATGTATGTATATTCCCATATGTAAAGGCTAAGTTGTATTCGTAGACAAACCTGTAAACTAGCACAGTGTTATTAATAAGGGCATATTACCATTTATCAGACGTGCCAAAATGTAGGACAGTTACATTTAGCTACATACGGACAGCCCCGTGGCGCAGTTGGCTAGATACCAGATTGCGAAACGAGAGGCCGCGGGTTCGATCAACGCACCAAGACAAATGTTTGTGTGATCCACAAGTATTTGTTTCGGGTCTGGGTGTTTGTGAGACCGAAAAGTCTCTCGTAGTTTCTGATACCCACGACACAACACTTATATCTTAATGTGGGGTCAGAACTATGTATGTGATATTTATACCTATCAATACTAATAAAACAAATATTTCTAGAAAGTTCGTTCGTCTTGGAGAGTACAACGTCACCAACAGCGGTCGGGACTGCGTCCCCTCGGAGATAGGGGACGACGACTGCACGGACGGAATGATCCTGGCTGCCATAGACACAATCATTCCCCATCCGGACTACGATCCTTACGACCTGGACAAGAAACACGACGTGGCTCTCATTAGGCTTCAAGACATGGCTCCTTTTACTGGTATATTTAATTCTAGAATTCATAGATTTGATATATAGATAGATTGTCAGCCCCGTGGCGCAGTTGGCTAGAAACCAACTTGCGAAACGAGAGGCCGCGGGTTCGATCCCCGCACCGAGACAAATGTTTGTGTGATCCACAAATATTTGTTTCGGGTCTGGGTGTTTGTGAGACCGAAAAGTCTCGTAGTTTCTGATACCCACGACACAAGACTCGTATCTTAATGTGGGGTCAGAACTATGTATGTGACTGTTGGGTGTGTTTATTTATTTTAGTATTTATTTTTATTTTATATATTGGTTGGTTCACGGTAATAGTTTTAATCGTGCGATTGAGATTTATTTATTTTATTGGGAAAAAATACGTTGACATAAATATCTAACTATTCTACTACATAAATTACTTTAAGAATGTTTCCGCGTGTAAATATCTATTACACAACATGCATAAAATCTTAACCTAATTGAAAACTAAAGTAAAAAAGAAATAATATTTAAATAAAGTGATTTAAAGAGGCTATTGGAGCCAGTGCTTTAAAAGTTGCAGAAACAAACCGACTGCATTATAAATCAAGTTAAATCACCGAAATTATACCGGCTGTATTCAGACCGTGATCGGAAACTAAGGCAGGTAATAGCCAAGGTCATTTACAAACCACCTGGTGTTAAAGAAAATCCCGACAAAAAATAAAAATAAAAATGAAGTTTTCCTAACAACCAGGTATAAAATGCATGTGGTTATTAGGTAAACGTCAAAATTTTTATTTTTTGTCGGGATTTTTTTTATGTCAATGTGTTTGTAATCATTGTAACTATTACCTGTCTTAGTATTCGAACACGATCTTTTTACACTCTGTATATCATCATCAGCCCATATACGTCCCACTGCTGGGCACGGGCCTCCTCTACAACTGAGAGGGTTTTAGGCCTTAGTCCACCACGCTGGCCTAGTGCGGGTTGGCGGACTACACACCTAAGAAATTCCTAAGAACTTTTAGGTGTGCAGGTTTTATCACGATGTTTTCCTTCACCGTTAAAGCAAGTGATAATTCATTGTGAATACTTCGAAAAGTCAGAGGTGTGTGCCTGGCGTTTGAACTTGCGACCGCCGAAATTCTCGACCGCGCACCTAAACCTCGAGGCCATCACTGCTTCCGTGTTGTATATCGTTGGATAATTATCGTTTTGTCCAGGCTTCATCCGTCCAATCTGCCTGCCGTCCAAGGACTACGTCGCAACGCCGCCCAAAAACTTCTCGTTCTACGTCGCTGGCTGGGGGAGGTACATCCAGGAGAAAAGCACCACTCGCAATAGTGACGTCAAACTGCATGTTAAAGTGCCATATATACTTAGAGCCGTGAGTATTTCTTACCAAAAACAATACCAATTTTTTGGACATGACTTAAGCCGTCATCATTGACGGTTTGTGGTCACATAGGTACCTACCTCTGTAAGTCCTTTGCTCCAGGACACTGAAGCGAATCTAAAGGAACCTAATTTGTCATGATCCCGCAACGAGGTTAATCAGAAAAAAGATACAAAAGAGTTGGAAAAGAGTTGTCCAATACTGATGATAGAGATGCTTAGACTTATTTAAACTCACGCTTGATCAGTGCTGAATAAAGAGGTGCATTTCTACATCCATTTCACACACAACTAAATGCCCCGCGAGTCCATCCACGTCAAAATTGGTTTTCAAATACAAGTAGTAGCCTAGGTGTTAGTCCAAGTCAACTGCTTCCTTCAAAATTCATTAAAATTGGTCAAGCAGTTTGAATGTGAAGAAATAACTAAAATACAAACACAATCGCAAACAGTGGTATATTTAGGTTGTAAACAGAACGTCATCCAAAGCTGAGACAGGTAATACTAATGGTGGTTGGGAAAACATATATTTTTTTTAATTACTTTCAATTTAATTTTTTTCCGGGTTCAATTCCCGTGTCGGCATAAGTGTTATTGGGTTTTTCCATTAGGATATTCTCACTGGCAACACGAAGTCTGGATATATGCCCGAAAAACGGCAATAGGCTCGCCCCCTATTACGTAGGACACATACGTACCTGGTGAAATAAACAGAAATGCACCTCTGCCTACCCCTTCGGGTAATACAGGCGTGAGGTTATGTATGTAGAAGCTAGTAACAAGTGTTTTATTTACAGGAATGCCAAGCATCAATCCGTACGCTACCAGGGGCAGAAAGCATAGTCTTCAGATCAGGTCAGATCTGCGCCGGTGGAGTCTCGGGCCAAGACTCGTGTCGAGGGGACTCCGGAGGTCCGTTAATGTACGAGAACAAGGTCACCAGGAAGTTCGAACTCGTGGGTCTGGTCGGCGCTGGCGCAGAACAATGTGGACAGGAGGGCATCCCAGGGCTGTATACTTATGTATACCAATATCTGTCGTGGATCAAAAATACCATTGAAACTTGAATAGACTGTTATTTATGTTGCTTTGTTTTTTTTTATTTAGTACCTTTTTATGAGAATAACAATAAATAAATAAAGAAATACACCCAACAGTCACATACATAGTTCTGACCCCACATTAAGATACTAGTCTTGTGTCGTGGGTATCAGAAACTACGAGAGACCTTTCGGTCTCACAAACACTCAGACCCGAAACAAATACTTGTAGATCACACAAACATTTGTCTCGGTGCGGGGATCGAACCCGCGGCCTCTCGTTTCGCAAGCTGGTATCTAGCCAACTGCATTACATAACCAGTATTCCCCAGTATAATGGGTAGACAGAGGTGCATTTCTGCACCCATATTATGTCAGGTATATGTAATAGGGGGCAAGCCTATTGCCCCTATGACGGGAAACATATACTTGCCAAATATCGTTTGGAGAGTAAGGAATAAACAAAAACACATTTTATACCATAAGTTAATTTTATTACAAAATCTTAGCACCGTTAGGGATCGTCCATATATTACGCCTGTTAAATATCCATAGCAACAAGGTCGAACTCTTTTTGAAACGTACTGCACTTATTCGATTCCAGTATATTCACTTTTAATACCTGCATAAAGAGTGTACATTAAACTTACTTGGTACTAAAACACATACTTTTTAGCTACAAATAAAAACTAGCGAAACTAAACTCTTGCCTTTTTATCTCTATATCCTTTTCATCACCAGCCCACGGCTAGGCACGGGCCTCCTCTACAATTGAGAGGGTTTAGGCCATAGTCCACCACGCTAGCCTATAGCGGGTTTGCGAATAACACACGGTTTAAGGTATGCAGGATTCCCTACGATGTCCTCCTTCACCGTTAAAATAAGTGATTATAATTCATTGTGAATACGCACGTTACTTCGAAAATTCACTGGTGTGTGCTTGGGGTTTGAACCCGCGACCGCCTAGATTCTCTTTTAATGTAATGTCAACAAATTAGGTAATCGCTGGTGTGTTTCCTTGTAAAATTGATGGAAATAGGGTAAATAAAATATGGACAAATATAAGGATATTAAAATAATGGATACCAGTATCAGTTATAAGTCAGTCGTTCTAGCTTAGGTTATATTTCCCATAGTTATAACCTAGATTTTAGACTTTATATGTTTAAATTCAAGGCTAAATATGTGTTGAAAGATCGTTAACAAGCATCGAATTCATATTTAACATTAATTTTCTACTAATGTGAATATTTATCCCACTCACTTTGTCTTGCAAGTGCCGTATGCTGTTGATAACTAACCAACAAGCCAATTCCCTAGCCATTGAAAAAAACTATTCATAATTCATAGATAGTCTTGAAACATCATCATATTTAAAATCATGCGTAATATATGGACGATCCTTAAACATCTGTAAATATAAAAAAATGAATTTGTTAGGCGTCTTTAGCTGGGTGGACTGAAAAACATTATTTTTTCTTAGACTGGGGTTCGATTTTGGACAAAAATATTTGAAAAAGAATATTACTCAACATCTTGAGGCGGCCCACTCATTTTTAAAATTGTTTACGAATCAAAATGTTTGGTTGCAAAAAAATAAAAATAAAGGCGTTCTAGAAATTTCAGAGTATCTTCTTTTATGCCAATTAAGGGCCACCTCAGGATGTTGAGTAATTTTTTTTTGTTTTATATAAGTTACAAATTCGACCCTAGGCTAAGAAAAGAAAAAAAATATTTTTTTACTCCATCCTCGTTTTTAGTAATTAAATTTCCTTTAAACGTAGTACTATTAAGCTACCAAGAGTATATTAATAACGAGACATGAATATTGGAATTAAATACACAATACACTAAAATCACAGAAATTATAAAAAATAATGTCAAATGCAGAGGCGGTACTTCCATAGAAGCCCATAAGAGTTACACGTTAATTATGTAATGTCTAGTTTATTGTGGGGTTATTATACTCTCATTTATATGTCAAATGGTTTTTTTTTATGAAGATTTAAAGCTTAAGTTTTTCGGAATTTTGTAAGGCAAGCCGGCTTTTGGGCTTCTATGGAAGTACCGCCACTGGTCAAATGATGTAAACTTATTAAGGGTCTTCGCGAAACCATAAAATTAAAATAATCCAAGATTGACTCGGTTTGAAATAACGAATAAGCCGGCAAAATTGATGCAACTGATGAGAAATACTATTGTGACTTGTAATCGGTTGTCAGTCGATATATCTGATCACACTGCGGTTATCATCGGTACCAAATGCGCTTACTTTGAAAAAAAAACCACTTATATTTGCTAAATAGGTTATGGTAGGATTTTATATACTTTTGATATCACCATTAGCTTATATAGGTACATCCCACCAAAGGTCACGGACCTCCTCTGAAACTGAGAGGGTTTAGGTCTTAGTCCAACTCAGTGCGGGTTAGCGGTTTTTTTGGTATGAGTAAAAAATGTTGAACTCCCGTCAGATCACGTGACCCTGATCGAAAATGCGTAAGACGCATTATGTAATATATATTGTCATGTTTGTGTACGATAGCGCAATAAACATTTTATTTTACCACGTAAATGATAGTACTTTTAAACTCAATAAAGACAGCAATTCGTGCGCAATTATTCCCTTACCATTCCGAAATATTCAAAAATGCAAAGTTAATGTTAAAGTTTTCACTTCTGCAAACGAAACGAGAGGCCGCGGGTTCGATCCCCGCACCGAGACTAATGTTTGTGTGATCCACAAATATTTGTTTCGGGTCTGGGTGTTTGTGAGACCGAAAAGTCTCGTAGTTTCTGATACCCACGACACAAGACTCGTATCTTTATGTGGGGTCAAAACTATGTATGTGAATGTTGGGTGTATTTATTATATTATATTATTATTATTATTTTATTTTAAAGTAAGTGCAGTGCTATCCAAAAATATCGACATGCCAACAGTTACAACTGTCACCAGTTTGCACATTTATGCCGGCATCTGACGTCATCTCATTGGTCTATCTGCACCCCCTTGCCTGTCCACTGCTCGTCCAGTTTGACGTCACACTCCAAGTCTCTCAACGCCGACTTGATGTCAAACCCAAATTCACTGCCAAATTTCTCGTAGGACCTGTTGAGAATATCCTCCACCCCCAATTCGTGGAACTTTGGGTTCTGTTCCCGGCATCGCGCCACCATGTTCCTTATCGCCCAGCAGCCGTTTTTCTGCAGAAAAAAGAAGAAAACTTTGTTTGACTAAAAAAGTGGATTTTGCATAAAATACAGAAAGGAAAAGAAGAGGCAGATATTGTATTTCTACTCCTATGCTTCATCAACTGTTTTAATTCCCATATAATAAAGACCCTCCTTTAACGAGTGAAAAGAAAGAAGAAGAAGTCTTTCTTCCTCTTATTGCCGTTTTCCGGCATATTTCCAGACTCCAAGCTACCATTAAGAATTTCCTAACCTAAAAACCCTTTGTCCTATCTAAGACCTCATATTCTGTCGCTGTCAGTCAGTATGTTACCCCAATAACTCCATACTGACTGCCTCGTGGTCTCGCGGCGCACGTATGTGCCGTGCGATCTAGGGGTCCTGGGTTCGATGCCCGGTGCGGGCAGTGTTATTGGATTTTTCCATTAGGAAATTCTCAGTAGCAGAACGGAGTCTGGAAACGTGCCCGAAAAATGGCAATGGGCTCGCCCCCTATTACGTGGGACTGATAAATACCTGGCGAAATGTGGGTGCAGAAATGCACCTCTGCCTACCCCTTTGGGAAATACAGGCGTGAGGTTATGTAAGCCCAAAAGCGTTACAGTTAATTGTTTAATGTCTAGATTATAATTGTTTATTGAGGGGTCAGGAAATTCTCATTTATATGACAAATTGCTTTTGTCAAGAAACGATTTAAAGGCAAACTGGGCTTTTGGGCTTCTATGAAAGTACCGCCACTGGTAATAACTAATAACTCCATCTCACCTGCACACTAGCATTGTCCTGGTGTATCTTCATGCACTCGATGATGGCTTCAGGCGCCCCGCTGTCCAAAAACTGTCTGCTATGGTCCGGCTCGCGAAGAGATAACGCAGCTATACATTTCAGGGTCAATGCTGATGCTGTGGCGTTGCCCTGAAGAAATACGGTTTGAAACATAAAAATATATAGGGAAAGAATGGTTATGATAAGTCTATTTTTAACTATGATTTGAAAAGTCACCTATGTTAATGCTAACTGTTTAATTTTGACAATTTTTATTGTTTTCATCATATAAACAAGCTTCAGTCACGTAGTCGTAGTAGGGTACCAAGAAATGTATGCTACGCCTTCTTAGCCTCTCTACATTTTTTTATTTTTTATTTTTATACTGGTACGGCAAAGTGACCCCATTGCACCTGATGGTAAGTGTAATGGAGTCCAGAAAAAGTGCCGACCAGCGAGAGATGATATATTTCAATATTACAACGAATAGACCATAGAGTAAAAACTCAAGCACAGTTTCGGAATGCCTTCATCTCTTTCCTTTATCAGACAGCCTCCGTGGTACAGATGATTAGACCATCCTTAAACGAGAGGGTTCGATCCTCTACAGCTGTAATTCCCAAAGTGGTCCAGGTTCCCCAGGGGTCCACGGGAGACACGACGGGGGTCTACGTTGGGCGTGACAAAAAATGGTGGTCCACAATGGTAAGTGGGGGGTCCATGAGAATTAATTTGGTTTCGCACTAAAGTGTTTGCTTGAGTTCTCCCATCAATACAGGCGGATAATATTTTAAGAAGCTCAGCGATTGTTATTTGTAAAATTTGCATATTACATAATCAGCACAATGCGTCTTGTTTTTTTTTTTTGGAGATTTGGAAATTGGTAGTAATTTAGCTGCCACCGGATCCATCAAACTTTTGAAATGGTCTATGAAACAAAAAAGTTTGGGAACCTCTGCTCTACAGAGACAAATGTTTGTGCCTTGTTGCCGATTTTGGTGTTTGTAACACTGTAGTGTTTGTAACACTGATCAGTAATATGCATATCACTGTTTGGTTAATTTTAATATAAATATATTTATGGAACTATAAAATATGTTACTATACTCACAGAGTGTCTTGTTAATATCGATACTATAACTGGAACAATTCCGCTCTTCACCAGATCACGTTTGACGTCATCGTTACCGACCAACGCTGTAATTCTGCGGAGCACCAACAACAAAACTGTACTTAAATCATTTAACTAATAAAAGTAGAACATAAGCAGTGATGGCCTCGAGGTTTAGGCGCGCCGTCGAGAATTTCGGCGGTCGCAGGTTCAAACCCCAGGCACACACCTCTGACTTTTCAAAGTTATGTGTGTATTCACAATGAATTATCACTTGCTTTAACGTTGAAGGAAAACACCGTGATAAAACGCACACCTAAAAGTTCTTAGGAATTTCTTAGGTGTGTAGTCCGCCAACCCGCACTAGGCCAGCGTGGTGGACTAAGGCCTAAACCCTCTCAGTTGTAGAGGAGGCCAGTGCCCAGCAGTGGGACGTATTGGGCTGACGATGAATGATGAAATGAATGATGATGAAAAGTGGAACGGCAATATGACGATGTCGCTCCAGATAATGACTAAGATGCTGTCAAAACAGAACAGCAAGTGGAGGACTGCTATGTTTCATCAAAGCGTCACCCGTCTACTCAAAGCAGCATTTATTGAACTATTTCAGAGACATATTTTGTCAGCCCCGTGGCGCAGTTGGCTAGACACCAGCTTGCGAACTCGTTTCGCCGCAGGTTCGATCCCCGCACCGAGACAAATGTTTGTGTGATCCACAAATATGTTTCTGAGACCGAAAAGTCTGTCGTAGTTTCTGATACCCACGACACAAAGCTCGTATCTCAATGTGGGGTCAGAACTATGTATGTGACTGTTGGGTGTATTTGTATTTCAGAGGAAGTCAATTATTCGCCACATCGCCAAGTTTAATAAATTCAATATTTCTTCTCCGTAACAGTTAGTAATATAATGGTGAATCTAACATTTTTTCTGGAACCAAAAATAACCAAACTTGTTTCTACTACAATAATTTATCGGGGTCATTTCAGCAGAGAGCGTAACAGTCATACAATTCACTTTCCCATTTATAAATGTTGAACATAAAGTTCTATTTTTGAATTTCGCACCTATTTGTGCAGTTAATCTACGCCCATCTCTAACTGTCTCTCTCTACTCTGTGACATCAAGCGACCGGTATATTAGTGTTAATTTTTGTATTAATTAAATAAATAGTGATTAAAACCTGAGCTACGCCTTTTAACTCAACAATAAGGACAACTTGAAATGATAACAACGATACACTAATATCCCCAGTTGCCATAGCGCTAAAACCATAGCAACACTTGTTAGATCTTTATTTTTAACTTCTATACACGTCCTATACACCTTCAAATCGCAAAAAATAATGAGTTCTGCACAAAGAGGCGACTTTCTATCCTACGGGGATAGGAACCATGGCTTATCCACCCTTATCAACTGGCACGACCACAACCAACGAGTTCTCAAGGGCGACATAATAAAAACGACCGATAACAACACTTCCATCACGAAGAACTGCATAATCAAGGTGAATCAGACATCTTGCAACGACTTCAGCGAGAGCACAGATCAACTGAAGCATCGTGCAAGACACATTAACTACTGGAAGGCCGAATTGGAAAG
Organism: Hemaris fuciformis; assembly: GCA_907164795.1. Classification (NCBI taxonomy): domain Eukaryota; kingdom Metazoa; phylum Arthropoda; class Insecta; order Lepidoptera; family Sphingidae; genus Hemaris; species Hemaris fuciformis. The sequence goes on from OU015454.1 coordinate 9,395,839, forward strand.
AGCTATTAGCGACATTGACGCGGAAATCAATGTATTAGAAAACCAGAGGCAGCAAGTAAAAAACGCAATGGACACACTGAAAATTCCTGAATATATAACAGAGGAATGTTTGGATTTGAGAAGGAATAGAATGCAATCCGATTTAGTCTACGATATGCCACAAGAAGAGCTATTTACGGAGTCGGCTGTCATCCAAAACGTTCAAAGACTACACAGGGATATGTTGAGAGATATAGAACATCAAATGAAAGTTAATGTCACTGCCAAAAATTCACTCGAAAGAGACTGGAGTGACAAGTATCTCGCATTTAAATACGAAAGTGCTAACTCAGATTTGCAGACTAAATCTGATCACGTTAAAGATTCAGCTGGTGCTACGAGACTTTCCGAAGGGCAGTCAAACGTTGAAACTTGGGAGCACTACTCGGTCAGCGCTTTAGATCAATTTAAGAAAGCCATTGAAAATTCCAAAAACCTCCGAGCTAAAGTTGATGCTACTCTTATAAACACAGCACGCGATCTCCGATCACAAGACATCAAAGTGAACAAAGCGCTGAGCGAAAGAATAGCAAGGACTGAACAAGTAAAAACAGAGTTGGAGAACCAGCTATTGCTAACGTTGCAGAAGATAGTTGAGACTGAAAATATACTAAAAACACTACACGAAGAGATGTTAAAAGTGTCCCAACGGATACAAGTGGCCCAAACGCGACTAAACACAAAGAACTGTAGGCCTAACGTAGAGAACTGTAGAGAAGGATCTCTTATGAGTCTCATAGAAGAAGTAAGAGATTTAAACCAGTGCATGAGTCTGTTGCAGAAGAGATCACTGGAGACGGAGAAGTTGAGAGCGGAGTTAATCCACGAGAGATCTTTGTTGGAGAACGAGATAATTGTGAAGAACAAGACTCTGCATATAGACAACCAGAGGTGTTTGTATTTGAGATCGTTTTTCCAATCGGCGGAGAAGTTATGCGGATTTTAGAGTGTAGTTAAAATTTCAAATATCCCTTTTAAGGCATTTTCTGCACAACCAATTCACGATATAGTAATTTAAGTGATATTAAATGTTCAATTCATTTTAAAAGCATTAGCATTTTCACGATCGTATCGAAGTTTAATTCTAAACTTTTGAAAATTAACACAATCACTTCCAATCTTCATTGTTTCTTTGATAAATATCCTAACTCTTTGACCATAACGTAACTACTCTCCTCTCCTGCCTTTTCAGCTTTCCTCTCACTCTTCTATTAACACTAGATTCATGTCGAAAAGTTTCACATGTTCGACAATCTTAAATCTGGTCAAATGACAGTACTTCGATTCTAGACGAGTTTATGTTATTAACTTTTTAAACACATGCATTAATTTGTAATTGTTTTAATGAGCTGCCCTGATTCGGAAATTTCAATCTTTGTATCAATATTGTAAACTATTCTTTATTGGAAAAGAGCAACACTAGAGTTTCTTGACTGTTCTTCTCTAGTGATGCTTTCCAAACGACTGAATCTAAGTGATGCATTTGACTTTTTATAGGTTCAATAAATAATATTACATGAAGCCGTGATGGCCTCGAGGTTTAGGCATGCGATCGAGAATCTCGGCGGTCGCGGGTTCAAACAACATGCACATACCTATGACATTTCCGGGTTATGTGTGTATTCACAAAGAATTATGACGTACTTTAATGGTGAAGGAAAACGTCGTGATGAAACCTGCACACCTTAAATTTCTTAGGAATTTCCTAGGTGTGTAGTCCGCCAACCCGCACTATGGCCAGCGTGGTGGCCTAATAAATAGCTGTTATTCGATATTTCGTATGCAACATGGTATTTCCCGTTTTTGCCACATTTTTCATTGATGCTCCGTTCTTATTGGCCGTAGTGTGATTATATAGCATATAGCCATCGTCAATAGATGGACTATTCAATACAACAATAATTTTTCAATTCGAACCAGTAGATCCTGAGATTAGCACGTCCAAACAAGCTTATCAGCTTTTTTTCCTTGAGGGGAAAACTATTTATGGCTCTTCTTCCCGCCAGCCCTGGGGGAGGGGGGCGGGAAGCGTATTTCGGGGTCACCGACCTTCCAGCCCGGCGCGCGGCGACCTTATGTCCGCACAGATGAGCTTAACTAACATAATGTAGGTATACTCACAGTTTATTCGCTTGTTGTACGACAGCAACGTTTTCGTAATTATCGGCTAGAACTGTAAACAGCACATTTACGCCTGCATCGGCCACCATCTTGCACAATTCGTGTCTCACAAGCAACGCAGCCATTGTCAACATCAGTTCCGATGCTAATGGAGGCTTGGTGTTTTCTGAAATAAATATTATTAATGCATCCCAATTTAGTATTATTGACTGGGTTTATCGTATGAATGCGCGTAGATGAGAAGAATTAAAACTTACGGAGAGAAGAAGAAGAGAGAAGAATAAATGATTAAGCGACGATTGTTATATTATCACAACTTTATCGTATTAATAAAATTATAGTACATAATATATATATGTATATATTATGTACAGTTGTAAAGCAAGCCCGTGTCCAGCAATGGGACATATATGGGCTGATGATGATTGTGATGATGATGCAAATTATAAATGAAAGTTTGGATGCTTGCATGTTTGTTTTTCAATCACTTTAAAACGGCTGAGCGAATCTAGATAAAAATTGATACGTGGATAGATATCAGTCAGGAATATCGCATAGGATAGTTTTATCCCTTTTGTAATCAATGGGTATGGCGACGCAATATTCTTTTATTAGATTTTTTTTTAATTAGAAACTACGAGAATTTTCGATCACAAAAACATCTAAATACTTTACTGATCTTACAAACATTTGCCTGAGAGGGGTTCGAATCCGTTGAATAATTGCTTTAAACTTACTTTCAAGCAAACTCGTGAGCGGTACCAATAGATTTACACCGAGTTCCTTTGCGTGGTCGTGTGCTTTGCCAAACTCGACCCTGATGTCATCGTCTAAGGTCAGTTTTCTAATGACTTGAAGAGTCTCGCTTAGCAGCTGTGAATAAATACATTTAGATTATTTGGAGGATTCTTAAGATCGTAATATTGTAATTTTTAGGAGCGCAGTTTGAACACCAGGAACACAATTTATTAAAATTCTGTTACATACAAACATACATACATACATCAGTGGCAGTACTTCCATAGAAGCCCAAAAGCCCAACTTGCCTTCCACAATTCCGAATAATAATTTTTAAGCTTTAGTCCGCCAACCCGCACGAGGCCAGCGTGGTGGACTAAGGCCTAAACCCTCTCAGTTGTAGAGGAGGCTCGTGCCCAGCAGTGGGACGTATTTGGGCTGATGATGATGATGATGAAATCTTTATAATTAACAAATTGCTTTTGTTATACAGACCCCATAATAAGCAATTATAAAAAATTAACGTTTAACGCTTTTGGGCTTCTATGGAAGTACCGTCACTGGCTTCCATAGATACATACAATACAATACATTTAGCCAAAATCGGAAAAATATTTGTAGACCATACAGATAACTGACATTGCAATCGTGATCTTTATAACGTTACGACCAATTGAGCTATAAAAAATTGAGCGTCAAATACTTTAAGCTTTGCTCAACAAATATTTGTACAACCTGCAAATTAATTTATTAAGGTTCGATTTTATCGATTATATCGATTGTATCGATTTTACCTTTTCATTTCCTGAAATATTCAACAAAGATTTGAGGTTATCAGCAATATTTTTATCGAATATTTTCTGTCGGTTCATCTCGTGTTTTATGCAGCAATTCGTTGTCCATCTCAGAGTTGATGTTAGTATTTCTTCGTCTTCAACGTTGTCTAGTATGCTGAAACAAAGTATTTTTTGAAGTGAAAACTTCTTTAGCGACGCTGTTCACTTTTTTCGGGATGGGGAAAAAAATGTTGAACTCGCGTCAGATCACGTGACCCTGATCGAAAATGCGTAAGACGCATTATGTAATATAAATTCAATCAATGTCATGTTTGTGTACGATAGCGCAATAAATATTGTATTCTACCACGTAAATAATAGTGCTTAATTTTATATTGATAAATAAAGCAATTCGTGCGAAATTATTCCCTAACCATTCGAAAATATTCAAAAATGCACGAGGTTAATGTTGAAGTTTTCACTTCTGCCGACACTCCCGGAGTGACATTTTAGTTTTTTCTTTTTACATACATACAGTTGTACGTACATACATACTATAGTTGTGACCGCACACTAAGTTACCAGTTTTGTGCTATGGACATATAAAAGAACATATTGAAAGAATGAATGTTTGCAGAATTACGAAAGAGATTTACTGTGCGGAAGTGAACGGTGAAGTCGGTCGAGGACGGCCCAGGTGCACCTATAAAGACCATATAGGTAAATTACTGAAAAAGGGCAATATAAAGAGTCCTCGAAACCGACGTGCATGCATGAAGAGGATAATGTCAGTGGAGGAAGCGAAAGAGGCGTGTTTGGTTGGTTTTCAGCCCATATGCGTCCCACTGCTGGGCACGGGCCTCCTCTACAACTGAGAGGGTTAAGGCCTTGGTCCACCACGTTGGCCTAGTGCGGGTTGGCGGACTACACACCTAAGAAATTTCTAAGAACTTTTAGGTGTGCAGGTTTCATCACGATGTTTTCCTTCACCGTTAAAGTACGTGATAATTCATTGTGAATACACACATAACTTCGAAAAGTCAGAGGTGTGTGCCTGGGGTTTGAACCCGCGACCGTCGAGATTCTCGACCGCGTGCCTAAACCTCGAGGCCATCACGACTTTAATACACGACAATACGACTTTAATTCACGACAAGTAATAGTTACGGTGATTACAAACACATTGACGATAAAAAAAACCCGAAAAAGAAATTTAAAAAAATACGTTTTCTTATCACCACATACATTTAATACCTATGGAAGTTAGGATCACTTACTTTAACGGTGAAGGAAAACATCGTGATGAAACCTGCACACCTAAAAGTTCTTAGGAATTTCTTAGGTGTGTAGCCCACCAACCCATATTAGGCCAGTGTGGACTAAGGCCAAACCCGTCTCAGGTGTAAAGGAGGCCCGTGACCAGCAGTGGGACGTATATGGGCTGATGATGATTATAATTAAGTCATACTTACTTTTTTATAATATCTATGCCCTTCTGGTCTAAAAGATCCGGTTGCATGTCCATCAATGAAATTAGACATTCCAAAACTTTTAGTATCTGTCGCTTGTCTCTGTCACTAAGTTCCATAAAGAATTTACTCTGCTTCGAGTCCAAAATTGTGATTAGCACTTCATAAGCGCCATCTTTGCTGGCTCTCATTCTTCTAGCTAGATCTTTAACGCATTCAGACTGAAAATCAAGTAAAATGAAATTAAAAGAGATACCATAACTGATAGTAGTGGTTTCAAACAGAGGATGAAGCAGCGAGAGGTTTGTGACGGCATTTGCAACGCTATTAAAGGCAAACAAAAATGAAGGCGACAAGTGCAATTGCCATTTTGAGACAATAAATAACATACATTAGGTGTTTTTCATTAACATTACTTTTTCTGGTATGGATTGTTAGTTAGATAGAGATATCATATGTCTCCTTCATAATGAATACACAAACCCGCAAATTCCGAGATATTGGTCCACCAAATTAATTCCGGAGGCCATGAAGACTTAGGCGTATGACAAAAGATTTATTAAATACTAGCTTTTGCCCGCGACTCCGTCCGCGTAGACTACAGGGTTGGGTTCAGAAAGAAAATAAGTTGTAGTCTATTTTACTCCACAGAGTCCCATTTATGTCCATATCAAAAATCGTTCACATTGGCCAAATGATTTAGGCGTGAAAGCGTAACAGACATATAGTTACAGTTGTCTACACGTCGTTTCATCATTCTAGCTTCAAAAATGACGAATTTCCACACAAACTTTCACCCCTATTTTTATTTTACCCCCTTAAAGGTACATGATTTTACAAACTTTTAATGTCATATTTATTTATATCTAATCAACAGCCTAAAAAATAAGTTTCAAGTTTCTAGCTTTAAAAATGACAATAGTTTCATACAACCTTTCATCCCCCCTTTCAACCCCTTTAAACCCATAAAAAGTAGCCTATGTCCTTTCTCAGGCTCTAAACTATCTGTGTACCAAATTTCATTCAAATCGATTCAGTAGTTTTAGCAGAAAAGCGAGACAGACAGACAGAGTTACTTTCGCATTTGTAATATTAGTATGGATATAGATATATTTGAGTCAACCAACCTTTAGTACATCTAACTCATTCATCAACTCATCAAAATTGTGGTTGTCATTTCCCCAAACATCCTTCAATTTTGCTACTGTAGTAGACACCAAATGATCATCTCCTGTGCTCAATGCCAGATCTTTGATGATGTTTGACAAGTCTACGCCCTGTAAATAAAAAAAATGCTTTACTGTCTTGTTAATCTAATATACATATATACATACATAAACTCACGCCTGTATTCCCCGAAGGGGTAGGCAGAGGTGCATTTCTGCACCCACATTTCGCCAGGTCAGTCCCACGTAATAGGGGGCGAGCCTATTGCCGCTTTTCGGGCACACTTCCAGACTCCGTGCTGTTAATGAGAATTTCCTAATGGAAAAACCCAATAACACTTTGCCCGACCCGGGAATCGAACCCAGGACCTCTAGATCGCACGGCACATACTTGTACCGCGAGACCAAGAGGCAATAATATCTAATATCTTAACCCATTACTTCCCAAGCTTCGAAAACATTTGATTTTTTTGATGAAATGTATAAATTAAGTTTTTAGTACATTAAGAATAAATAATATGAGGAAAAAAATATTTCGACAGATTACAATCTCGCTAGATAGATTATAATCTAACGGTGTTTACAATTTTATGGTGACATATATATACAGTCAAAGTTTCAATAAGCTAAATCAAATTATCCAACCATCTTAGTGTTAAATAAATAAATTAACATGCATTATTGCTAAGGTTTTAATTAGATTCAGTCATGCAGTTTCTTTCCATGATGCATATCATCTGATGATGTCATCCGAGTTGATGAAGTCAGTTAATTAAGTCATCATTTATCTTTAGCATAAATCTTAAATTCTATAACTAATATATTATTGATTATAAAACTTAGTCTTCTTGTCTTTGTAATATTCACCTACAGTTTAGAATTTATTTAGTAGTAACCACTATTAATCTATTCCTCCCCACTGTCCTATTTTTAGTTCACTGTATTCAACATATTGTTTTAGTTGTTAGGGCTCTTAATTTTATTGTTTCTGATGCAATTCGTAATTTTACACTATTTCTCTAATAATAATTCTCTCTCGCGGTACAAGTATGTGCCGAGCAATCTAGAGGTCCTGGGTTCGATTCCCGGGTCGGGCAAAGTGTTATTGGGTTTTTCCATTAGGAAATTCTCAGTAGCAGCACGGAGTCTGGAATTGTGCCCGAAAAACGGCAATAGGCTCACCCCCTATTACGTGGGACTGATACATACCTGGCAAAATGTGGGTGCAGCAATGCACCTCTGCCTACCCCTTCGGGGAATACAGGCGTGAGTTTATGTATGTATGTATGTTCTCTAATAAAATAATTTTTGTTGCAACAAATGTGAAGGTGATTTTAATGTAATTTTTTCAAATTGATAATTTTTTATTTATTAATAAAGAGCATTATGATCCAACTTCATATATCGCGAAAAAAAAATACTTACCATTTTTTCCTTATATAATTTTTTCGTAATGTACTAAGAACTTAATTTATACATTTTATCAAAAAAATCCAATGTTTTTGATGCTTGACAAGTTATGGGTTAAACAATATAACACAATTAACAATTATAAACTAGACATTACACCATTAACATGTAATGCTGTTGGGCTTCTATGGAAGTACCACCACTGGTATATTGATTAAAATTGGAAATGGAATTTAGTTGAAAAAGACTGTTCTTAGGGCTATATACATACATATATGTATATTAATTAAAAATGACTATTAAAACTTTAGCATGGATATAAATAGTATATTGTTAATGGGAATGTATTGCAAGAAATAGCAAGTACATGTATTCTAATGGAGACCATATAATTAAAAAAGCTTAGTTAATTTTTTATTAACTTCAAAATTTCTTAGATAAAAAAAAAAAAAAAAATACAGCCACTATAAGCAAAAAATCACAAACAATTTTTGAGAGGGTGTAGTTTGTTCCCTATTTGCAAATGAAGAACAAAAGTAATTAAAATACAACTTGATAGTTGATGATGATACTCCCTGTATAATCATCAACGGCTGGACACAAGCCTCCTGCAATCTTCTAGAATAGCCTGTTGGAAGCATCCTTTCAGCAATGTCAATAAGAAAAATTCGTAAAGAAGTAAAATATATCAAGGAGTTTTTGCCTTAAAAACTATTTTAAAAATAAATTGTTAATAAAACCTTTTTCAATTTGCTGTTCCAACAATTGATATTTTATTTGACCAAGAAATTCAGGTATTTATGAAGTATAGAGATCCCTAACAGTAACGAGCATTTTCTAAAGGCATAACCAACATGATTTTGGGGAAATTAAAGTGGAATTGAAGTGATACAAAATTTTAAAGGAAGAGTTCAAAAAATAAAAAGTTTGATTTTGCAGATATTTATTATAAGTTATAATAAGAAATATTGCAACTCACTTGGGCTTCGAATTGAGTGATTGCTTCTTCTATGGCCTCTTCAGGACTCATTTCAAATTCTTCAATATTTTCCTTGACAACCTCATCGTAAGTTTCTTGAGTGATAACACGAACCATGTTTACTAATTGGACTTCAAGTTTGATCTGAGTTCTTAACTCAATTTAGTGTACTTCTTATAGAAATACGAATTTTTACCGCATAAGGCAACAACCAACTATTGGCCTAAAACAACTTTCTGAGTTTCTGAGAAACTGTCAGGATAAATGTCAACTGACAAATGTCAAATGTCAGTAACATACTGTTCGAAAACTATAAAACTTTAATATTTTATCCTTACTAATATACTAATATATACTAATTATACTAATATACTAATTATACTAATAATATTATAAATGCGATTGTAACTCTGTCTGGCTGTCTGTCTCGCTTTCCTGCTAAAACTACTGAACCGATTTTAATGAAATTTGGTACACAGATAGTTTGGAGCCTGAGAAAGAACATAGGCTACTTTTTATTGCGGAAAAAGGGTTTTAAGGGGTTGAAAGGGGGGATGAAAGTTTGTATGGAAGTATTGTCATTTTTAAAGCTAGAAACTTGAAACTTATTTTTTAGGCTGTTGATTAGATATAAATAAATATGACATTCAAAGTATGTAAAAAAATACCTTTAAGGGAGTAAAATAAAAATAGGGGATGAAAGTTTGTATGGAAAATCGCCATTTTTGAAGCTAGAATGATGAAACTTTTTTATATGGCTTTTATTACATCATTACATCATATATATGATATATATATACACAATATAGGAATTATATTAAAAGTTTTTTAAAAAAAATCCCTTAATATGTTTTAAAAAGAAAATAACTATATGACTGTTACGCTTTCATGCCTTAATCATTTGATCAATGTGAACGATTTTTGGTATGGACATAAATGGGACTCTGTGGAATAAAATAGACTACAACTTATTTTCTTTCTGAACCCAACCCTATAGTCTACGCGGACGGAGTCGCGGGCAAAAGCTAGTAAGAAATATTTTAGTGTATAAGAATATTTTTTTCATGAACTTTATATAATCACATAGAAATTAATTATTACATTATTCATTGCTCATACTACCGTTGATACTATTGTTTAAGAATATGAATACTAGGATTTTGAACGCACTATAAGAATATCAATGTAGGTATATGTACAAGTAGGGCTAAAAATTACGTAATGACAGAACATCATAATTTGATGTCATAGTATTTTGACATTTATCAGCTTTTTTCAGTCACGGTGCGTTTGAAAAGCAAGATTAAAAAAACTAAATAACAAAGGACACTATTTATATAAAAAATATTGTCGTCGTATTATATTCTTATATTTAAACTCATTTACACAACATTTTAAGAAAAAGCGTTGTGAATTGTTATTTTAATTTCTACGATTTTTGGAAGTGAGGAAGTAGTGTAAATTTTTTTTACGCAAAAAACATATGTTCTGAATGTTTACTGGATGACGCATAGTCCAAAAGAAATAATTTTCGTTTCGTGTGCGTAATTATACAGCTATTTCACGTTAAAGCGATTTATTTACAATAACGTGTTTCCTTCATTTCCAAAATGAGTTTTCTCGGGAAAATATTCGGTGGTAAAAAGGAGGAAAAAGGCCCATCAACACATGAGGCGATACAAAAGCTACGCGAGACTGAAGAGTTGCTCATAAAAAAACAGGAGTTTCTAGAAAGGAAAATCGATTTAGAAATACAGACTGCTAGGAAAAATGGCACAAAGAACAAGCGCGGTAAGTTTATCCCTATATTTTGCATACAAACGCGAGAAAATTGCGTATTCGTTAGAATCACTGCCTTTGTTGATTCATTGACGTCCTTGTTTTCATCAGCCGTGGAATGTCAGCGGGTCTTTGTATTTTTTATTGGTGTGGGAAGTTTACGGTGTTATTAGATATATCTAATTTTCATTCTATGCACAAAATTAAATAGAGGGTTTCAACTATGTCTCAAGATTATATACTGTATATTGACCTAATTATTAATAGCTGTACTTGAAAACACATCTGTAACTATACTAGGGGTGCACAACAATGTAAAATATCTCCCTACATTACTCACTTACCTATGATTTTTCTAAGTTGTGAACTAAAATTAAGTACAATGTTTTTACATTGTAAGATATAAAGAATAGCATTACCTACTGCACTTAAATGCTGTAAGTGCAGTGCAATCATAAAGTCACGTCTCAGGGGAATTTAATATGATATGTATAAAGTGGTGTCATTTCTCCATCTCCATAGTACTGAAAATGTGATTTGGTAGTAATGTCATGTACTGAGAAATACAGTGTAAACTCTATGTAACCATTGGTGGTACTTCCATAGAAGCCCAAAAGCCCAGTTTGCCTTACAAAATTCCGAATAATAATGTTTAAGCTTTAAATCTTTATTTAACAAAAGCAATTTGACATATAAATGAGAATATCCTGACCCCACACAAATAAAAACTAGACATTACACAACTAACGTGTAACGCTTTTGGGCTTCCATTGAAATACCGCCACTGCATGTAACATCACTTGATTTAATGACAAACTCACTGAAGTGTTGAAATCACTTGGCTTTGATTGGTTTAGCTGGCTTTCCATACAATGATTTTCTTCTACGCCATAAAATGCACAGTCCATTCCGTGTTGTTATATACAGTTTACACTGTATTCGTCCCTAATTATGTATGAGGGGAACTTTTAGGATGTTTTAGGAAAATAGCATATTACATTAAAGGGAGCGAAGTTCTCTGGAGTAGCTTAGATACAATATAGGTCCACACATAACTGTCTTGTGTTATGTGCCCACTACTTGTTCTTTTGTTTAGCCGATGAATGTCATCCTTTAAACACAACAAGTGTTGTGATGGCCTCGAGGTTTAGGCATCATATCTTAGGTGTGTATTCCGCTAACCCACACTAGGCCAGTGTGGTGGATTAAGGCCTAAAGCCCACTCAGTTGTAGAGGAGGCCCATGCCCAGCAGTGGGACGCTTATGGGCTTATGATGATGATGATGAAACACAACAAGATACATTATAGTAGCATAGATAGGGTAAGAAAAGTATCTAAAGTAGCTACTATAAATGGGGCAAAATAGTTTGGTCAATTATCATTGTCTTTTGTTTTGACAGTAAGTTGTGATGGCCTCGAGGTTTGGGCACGCGGTCGAGAATCTCGACGGTCGCGGGTTCAAATCCCAGGCACACACCTCTGACTTTTCGAAGTTATGTGTGTATTCACAATGAATTATCACGTACTTTAACGGTGAAGGAAAACATCGTGATGAAACCTGCACACCTAGAAAGTTCTTAGGAATTTCTTAGGTGTGTAGTCTGCCAACCCGCATTAGGCCAGCGTGGTGGACTAAGACCTAAACCCTCTGAGTTGTAGAGGAGGCCCATGCCCAGCAGTGGGACGTACATGGGCAGATGATGATGAAACACAACAAGATATATTACAGTAGCATAGATAGGGTAAGAAAAGTATCTAAAGTACCTAATATAAATGGGGCAAAATAGTTTGATCAATTTTCATTGTCTTTTGTTTTGACAGTATTTACTCTATTACTAACCATGTAGGCTTTTAAATATATTTCTACTCTGATTCATCTAATAAAGGTTGTCTTTACTGAGACTGCCTCGTGGTCTCGCGGTACAAGTATGTGCCGTGCGATCTAGAGGTCCTGGGTTCGATTTCCGGGTCGGGCAAAGTGTTATTGGGTTTTTCCATTAGGAAATTCTCGGTAACAGCACGGAGTCTGGAAATGTGCCCAAAAAACGGCAATAGGCTCGCCACCTATTACGTGGGACTGATACATACTTGGCGAAATGTGGGTGCAGAAATGCACCTCTGCCTACCCCTTTGGGGAATACAGGCGTGAGTTTATGTATGTATGTAGGTTGTCTTTATTACACAACCCATTTGAATGTGCTGTTAATGAGACTGCATATTAGGCAATCAGTGTTCATTATCTTTAGTTGTGTAGTATTGTGTAGAATACAGATAAAGTTACAATTTACATTACTCCTTGAGATTCCAAGTCCGGTCTACAGTGTTGTAGTAAATTTATTTTTGTAGAAAAACATTTAACATTTACAATTACATCTATAAAATTGTATATGTTTGTACTGTATTCTATTAATGATATGTTTGAATCTTTGGATGCCAGGTATAATAATGTAAATGGCTGAAATGTTGAAATTTATTTATAATATTGGAATTATTTAGAAATTTCTTAGGCGTGTAGTCTGCCAAACTTCACTAGGCTAGCATGACAGTATAAGGCCTAACCCATTTCAGTTGTAGAGGGGCCCGTGCCCAGAAGTAGAATGGATGTATATGAGCTGATGATGATCTGTATATAGTTTCAAATACCTTTGAACAATAGATTTTTATTATTTGTCTCATTTTAGGTACTATGCTTTATGACACACAATGCAAATACTTAAATATTCAGTAAGAGAAATATTTGCAAGGCACACAAGTAGTTCTTATGAGATTTAAAATGTTCACCTACTTTAACTTGACACAGTTTTTTATTGTATAATTCAGTTATGGTTCTCAAAAGGCTTGGAATAAAACATGGCAAACCTTATCAAAATAATCTGTATTCTACTTGGTCACACAAAGTTAGTGATTCAAATGTACTTAAAATGATAATATTCAAAACCTTTTCATCCATGTATAAGGTATGCGGTTTTTCACTCTATGAGTCAGGTATATAAAAGGCCATGAAATGTGAGTTGGATTCTTATCCTGTCTGTTCTGTGTGATCTTTGTGATTTTTTCTTTTTACACGCTTTTGTTTTACAAATTTGTAATAATCAAAACTGGGAACAGTATTCCTTGTAAAATTTTGTTTTGTTAGATCACAGCTGAACAATACTTAAATTTAAGCTTTAGGTTGTAATTAGTGGACTTGTAGATTGCTGCCTGTTGCTAGGCAACAACTGTGATTCAGGTCACTGCAGGTGCAGCATTTAACTGATGGTATTTTATGTAAGAGGAGTGATGGCCTCTAGGTTTAGGCGCGCGGTCGAGAATTTCGGCGGTCGCTGGTTCAAACCCCAGGCACACACCTCTGACTTTTCGAAGTGATGTGTGTATTCACAATGAATTACCACTTGCTTTCGCACTTGAAAACATCGTGATAAAACCTGCACACCTAAAAAGTTCTTAGGAATTTCTTAGGTGTGTAGTCCGCCAACCCGCACTAGGCCAGCGTGGTGGACTAAGGCCTAAACCATCTCAGTTGTATGATTTCACAAGGTCCTTCAATCAATGTATTTCAAGAGAAATAACTTATTTTTCACCCCCTACTCTTAGTTAATGGTACAAAGGCGTAGATTTGTGACGTCAACCCCTTTAAGCCTCTCCGTAGTAAAGTAAAGCTGTGGCAGTGTGCAGGCTCACATCTCGAATTCTCCGAAGTGTATTTTAACGTTGAAGGAAAACACCATGAGGAAACCTGTATACATGTAGTTCTTAAGAATTTCATAGGTGTGTAGTTCACGAACTCACACTATAACAGCAGGGTGGAAGAAGGTTTAACTTTTCTCAGTAGTACAGTAAGCCTGTGTCCAGCAGTGGAAAGTTTATAATCTGATAATATTATACATCATCATCATCATCATCATCAGCCCATATACGTCCCACTGTTGGGCACGGGCCTCCTCTACAACTAAGAGGGTTTAGGCCTTAGTCCACCACGCTGGCCTAGTGCGGGTTGGGGGACTACACACCTAAGAAATTCCTAAGAACTTTTAGGTGTGCAGGTTTTATCACGATGTTTTCCTTCACCGTTAAAGCAAGTGATGATTCATTGTGATTACACACATAACTTCGAAAAGTCAGAGGTGTGTGCCCCAGGCACACCTGAACCTGCGACCGCCGAAATTCTCGACCGCGCGCCTAAACCTCGAGGCCATCACTGCTTACTTGCAATATTATACATAGTATCATTAATTCAGTATGGCACGATACTTTCAGCCGCCATCGCTGCCCTCAAGCGCAAGAAGCGCTACGAGAAGCAGCTGACACAGATCGACGGGACCCTCACGCAGATTGAAGCGCAGCGGGAAGCGCTAGAGGGCGCTAACACCAATGCTCAAGTACTCAACACCATGAAGGAGGCGGCCAATGCCATGAAACTGGCGCATAAGGATATGTAAGTTATTTTTGTTTACCCTCTATGCAAGAGAGCCTCCATGGCACAGTTGGCTAGACACCAGGTTATACAGCGAGTTCTATCCCTGCAACGAGACAAATGTTTGTGTAATTAACAAATATTTGAGACAAAAAAGTCTTTCATAGTTTCTCAGTTTCTGCCTTAATGAAAGGTCAGAACTAATATGACTGTTGGGAGTAGGGTTGCCAACATTTTTTCAGTGAAATATAGTATTTTTCAAAATAAGTTATAAAAAAATATAGTACACCTCTAAAAAATATAGTACACTTCTAAAAAATATACTTTTATTTTATGGAAAAAAATGAACAAATCTAAAACAGACTAAAAAAAAATTCGATGTACTCAATTCGATATTGAAAACTGAAAATTTTATGAAAAAGCGCGTTAATTATTTTTAATAATAAATATTAGCTTGTTAGATAATTAGATTTCGGTCGGTGTTGAAAATATAGTATTTTTGCGTACTATATATTTCTTCAATAGTACGCCGACCCGAAATATAGTACAATACTATATATTATAGTACGGTTGGCAACCATAGTTGGGAGTATCTTTTTAATGTTCATCTGTTATAATGTGGTGTAATAAATATAAACTTACTGCCTCGTGGTCTCGTGGCACAAGTATGTGCCATACACGTAGCCCATATACGTGCCACTGCTCCTCATCTACAACTGAGAGGTTTTAGGCCTTAGTCCACCACATAATAACCACCATACTAACATATTGTATTATGTGTGCAGTGACGTGGACAAGGTGCACGACATTATGGACGACATTGCCGAGCAGCACGACATATCTCGCGAGATCACGGAGGCGATCAGCAACAACGTCGCGTTCCCCAACGATATCGACGAGGATGAACTGGAACGGGAACTCGAGGAACTCGAACAGGTAACTTGCACTATCATCATCACCATCATCATTATCGCCATCACCATCAGCATTATCATCACCATCATCGCCACCACCATCATCATCATCATCAACCCAGTGGTGGTACTTCCATAGAAGCCCAAAAGCCCAGATTGCCTTACAAAATTCCGAATAATCATCTTTAAGCTTTAAATCTTTATTTAACAAAAGCAATTTGACATATAAATGAGAATAGCTTGACTCCACAATAGACAATTATAAACTAGACATTCCACAATTAACGTGTAACTTTTTTGGGCTTCTATGGAAGTATCACCACTGCATCATCCACTATCTATCACTGTCCACTTGGGTATTATTGCTTCATTTATCTATTGACAGCCCCGTGGTGCAGTTGGCTAGACATTAGCTTGCGAAACGATACCGGTTTGATCTCCGTACCGAGGCATATGTTTGTGTGATCCGCGAATATTTGTTTGGGGCAGGGTGTTTGTGTGACAAAAAAGTATCTCGTAGTTTTTGTTACCCACACAAGAATTCAATCTTAGTGTGCAGGCAGAACTACATATTGTATGTGACTGTTAGGTGTATTTATTTATTATACAGCACACCAACAACACGTAAATTAATAGTATATTAAACTTCTTTAAGGGGTAATATTCTGAGGTATATGGGTAAAATAATATTAAAAACTAAAATTCAATATTAAATTTTATCTTTACAAATGCCCAGAGAAATGTTTTTTTTTAATTCTGGCTATTTTGCAATAAAGGGGTGCGAATTCTTTTATGTGTTGTGCGAAATTATCTTAAATGAAAATTTAATTGGCGTGTGATTCAGAGGACTCAGATTTCGTCAGCGTCACGATAGGTTCGAACCTGTAGTCGCGACATGTGGTTGTGAGAGTGTAGTGTAGGCAAATTATATGTATGACGTTAATAGTACAAAACTGAAATAAACCCCCCCGCTCTATCCGATTTCCAGGAGGACCTGGACAAGGAGATGCTGGGCATCAACGTGCCCACGGACAAGCTGCCGGAGGTGCCCTCCTCAGAGCTGGTCCACGACAAGACCAAACCCAGCAAGTCCAAGCAGACCGGTCAGTATACCTCCGACATTAGGACAAGGTTTTCTCTGACCCATCTCAATAGGAGAGATGGTCATTGCCCTACTTTTGACAGTTCAATAGCCTACACTAAACTAGGATGGAGGATAAAGTCTCTTTTTAATAGTTAAAAAGACAAGGTCGGCTCGAACATCTTTTTGGAAGCCTTTTTAATGATGATGATAATTATAATAATGTCAAACACCGCCTCCAAAAATAACAATAATTAAAACAACATTATATTGTCGTAATAATTAGATTGACTTTTAAGTAGTCTAGTCTAATCTATGATCGTACCTAGGTATATATTGATGAAGAGAAATAGTAAGTTGATTATTAAGTTATAGGAGAATACGCAATTATTTTTTTACTTTTTAGTGCATTTTAATTTGTTTTGGAATAGTATTTTTTGAAGGCGGTTTTTGGTTTTGTTAAAATTTTTGTTTATTTTTAAATTTTTAGTGAAGCCACACCCGAGATCGAACCTGCAACCTCATGCGTTGCAAATCGGTTACTTTGCCACTCCGCTACTATCAGTCTATTATATGGTTATAAAACTCATCAACAATACGCAAATGTTTCTACCACACACTCGGCTACCACCGCTTCACACATTTAATACACCTTAAGTAATGCAATTCGATTGCTTGCTTCATGTTGCAATGCAGCAACAAACGTAAGCGCATTACAAGTTGATTCAAGACAGTTAGAAATTCTGCCAGAGATCGCATCTTTACTGTACGCCCTTAACGAGTTCCATTGACATTATATTTGACTACGACAATTACTTGACCATAAAGACGGTACGGTAGGTGACTCAAATATCCGGATAGCCTATAAAGATTCGGCCGAGTATCGTTATTTTTCTCCTAAGAATTGAAGAGTTCCGTTACTTTGTCAAGAACCTAATCAAACTCTCATGCAATTACCCTAGAAGTACATCCTAACCAATAAAAAAAAGGATTCATCAAAATCAGTTGGCATGATATTAAGTTATTCGTCGATTTGTCACGCATATTGGTGAAAATTTAAGATTTTTGTGGTTTTCTAATGGAAGCTATTATCACAACTGGACCAAATTTAAATGGGACCAATCTGGAAGCACCAGCTTTCAATTAAAAAAAGAATCATCAAATCACAGTCAAAAGTTGTGAGGTAACAAACATAAAAAAGAAAAAAACCATACAGACGACTTGATAACCTCCTCCTTTTTTTGAAGTCGGTTAAAAATGATCAATGATACTGCCTCGTGGTCTCGCAGTAAATGTATGTGCCGTGCGATCCTAGGTCCTGGGTTCAATTCCCGGGTCGGGCAGTGTTATTGGGTTTTTCCATTAGGGAGTTCTCAATATCAGCACGGCGTCTGTAATTGTGCCCGAAAAACGGCATCAGGCCCCTATTACGTGGGACTGATACATACCTGGCGAAATGTGGGTGCAGAAATGCACCTCTGCCTACCCCATCAGGGAATACAGGCGTGAGTTTATGTATGTATGTAATAAAAATAATTACTATAGGATGTATTTCCTAGCAAAACTGCTGGTAAGACCTCAGGGAATACAGTCTTGAGTTTATCTATGTATGTATGATAAAAATGATGACGGTGATAATGATGATGATATTTCTATTTATTTCACAGAGGACGACGACGATCTGGCTCAGCTGCAGTCGTGGGCGACATAGACGCATCGGTGGTTGCATCTTGTGATATTCTAATTCGTAGCTATAATCGTGTACAGTGTTTTGGTTGACAGTGCTTACCAAATAGCCAAATTGTCGATTTCTTATTTCCTAATTTTTCCCAATAATTATAAATATCTCAATTATTATTAATAGAAAAAATTGTACTCGCACACAAAAATATTTTTAGAATTTTATCGATATTTCATGTTATTAGTATCGACATTATATTGATAGAGTTTATAGATAATCAATTTTGTTCTTTAGTTACATGCTAGGGGATAATTAGTAACAATTTCGATTAAGGAACAAGCTAAATAAATACACCCAACAGTCACATACATAGTTCTGACCCCACACTAGGATACAAGTCTTGTGTCGTGGGTATCAGAAACTACGAGAGACTTTTCGGTCTCACAAACAACCAGACCCGAAACAAATATTTGTCTCGGTGCGGGGATCGAACCCGCGGCCTCACGTTTCGCAAGTTGGGGTCTAGCTAACTGCGCCACGGGATATCTAGCTATATAATATGTCTATAATGACAAAATTATTAGGCCGTCATAGTTGTGTTGCTGAGAAACGATCTTAGTAGTTTCTTGGCAGTTGATAAACTATTTTGACATCATTGCACTGTTATTTCTTCAAAACAGGTTTAAAATTTAAAATTAGAATCTCCTCGAAAACAAGCACTGTCAATCAAAACTGTCATATAAATATGTATTTAACGTCAATATTGCTTGAGATCGTTTAATCTGCCTTATATAAATAGTATATATAGTATAAATATTGATAGGTATCTTAAAGCGTGCGGCAGATTTTTGCGTTGAATTTATTTTTTTATACTAATATGTTATTTTTAACTTACGTATTGAAATGTTGAGAAAGTGCATGATTTATAAGATGGCATATAAATACAAACTACATAAAGGAATTAAAAAGAGACAGAAAATGGCTGCATGTCTTCTCCATCTCTTTCCAATGATGGGCCATTTTCATAAAGCTTAAGCCCTTTCCCACCTACATATTTAATGTCAAAAGTCATGTCTCATTATCATCTATAATTGTAGCTATTTACATCCACCTCACATAATGACCGAATAATTATGTCATCTAGTAAGAGATAACGCAGGATTTGGACCACCCTGCGCTTTCCATCAGGTTCCAAAAAAAACTACATCAGTAGTCATGCATTATGCTAAAATATTTTCTATATCAGGTTATATTGATTCAATGGTGCATTCACACAAAAGTTATATATGTATGGTAACATAAGTGTGGATGCACCATTACCTTGTCCATTATTGGTATTATGTCAGTCGAAAATTAACAATGAATTGTGTCACAACAAATGCACTCTTCTGGCAAATTACAGGAAATATCAGTTTTAAAAAATGTTTGCAACAGCTGTCCTATATGTATGTATGTATCTTTTGTATTGTTCACTGCTGCGTTGTATGGAATGCCATCAAAAATGTTTGTGACTTCTGGATTTCAATCATATTTATATCAGCCTGTATTGGAGCCAATGTTGGTCACAGGGCCCCCAAACTTTTTTTTTAGAAAATGAAGGATTAAAGAAAATTATATTTTACTAAATAAACTTTTTGGTTTTCGGATCGAAAAATTATGACGGAAAACGTTGTTTGTGTCTTGTATGGCAAAGTTTTGAATAAATCCCGCATGGTAGACCAAGGCCAAATTCCTTAAATGTAGAGATCTGTGCCCAGCATTGGGTTTTATGTAGGCAAATAGAAATATAGAGTCAAAAACATTTTTATGGTATAACGGGCATTTTTTGAAATCGGAGCCATTGGTTCACGATAGAATTAAATGCAGTTATATGTAAGTGAGTTAAGCTGTAATAATTTGTGCATATGGTTTAATAAATTTTTATTTTAAGAAATTATTTGTTTTATTTCACGACCTCAGTGTTGTAGTAACTAACGCCTTATAAAGTATTGTAAAAGGTGCTTGTAAGTAAAACGAACTAAATATTTTGGAAGATGTCGCATTAATTTTGCGATAGGCAAAAGCAAGTTTTTTTTTATTGGTACGACTCCGGTGTAGGACAAAGTGTTCTTCAGAAGATTTTAATTATGAAGACAGGGGTCTGGAACTTTTCCATACCTAAATGATGAAATGATTGTCGCTTAATCTTCATGTTTGTTGACTATAAATGACGAAAATTTTCACAGTACATACATAACCTCACGCCTCCCTGAAGGGGTAGGCAGAGGTGCATTTCTGCACCCACATTTCGGGTATGTATCAGTCCCACATAATAGGGGGTGTGCCTATCGCCGTTTTTCGGGATCTTTTCCAGACTCCGTGCTGCTATTGAGAATTTCCTAATAGAGAAACACAATAACACTGTCCGACCCGGGAATTATGCACATGCTTGTGCCGCGAGACCACGAGGCCACTAAAAAATACATGTCATTAAAATTGTGTCACTTCCTAGTTATATTCTGACCCATTAAAATCACTTGTACCATTGTATGTAACCGCTGCATTAAGTAACAGGTGTAAAGTACGATAAATCATTGTCACAATTAATTGTTATTCATTACGTGATTGTGTATGTGAGCTGAATTTGAACAAATTATGAATTACTAATGTTCAGCTTTCCCTCGCGGGCGTATTCTGGATTCACGTGACAGTGTCGTTTGGTATCGTTTCACTTTTAATTGAGTCTTCATAATCGTCATTGATAACGTTTTACTTTAGTTTGAGTCTTTTCATTTTGATAAACGTTTCCTAATCTTTGATATCATAGCACATCGACACTTGTAGTGGAAAAAAATCTGACAGCAAAATGTTTGTGAAAGATAAACTTAAAAACTACCTTAACTTACTTTTTGTTATTGACATAAAAGGGACTTTGGGAAATAATATAATATAAATAAATAAACTTCTTAACCTGGAAAGTATTACAAATTTCCCTTTGCAAAAACTCTCCACACTTGGCCATTGCCTATTTCGTGGAGAGTATTTGTAGGATAGCAATAGGTACAATTATGTTTGACTACGTATATGGTGTTTAAAATCACTTAATATTTTTTTTTTGTAAAATTGTTTACAATACAACAATACTACATTGCCCAAGCGATATTCAGAATATTCAACTATCGAGTTCAGCTAATGTATAGATGGTATCGTAATACTAATTCGATAATCAAGTTAAGGTTAGACTATTCGATATTTCGGTGCCAGAATACTCCTCCGTTCGCTACAATCAGATGCTGCAACCGCGGGTTTAAATCAACCTAGCGATGATCGCTACGAACCAGTCAGTTGTTTACGGAGGACCATACACAATGAGACCCATAATATTGGTAAGTTATTTGTTTATTCTTACCCATTAAGACTTTTGAGCATCCAATATTTTTTGTCTCTGTCATTTAACTTGGTAAAGAGAGTGATGAAGATGGTATTAGCCGTTATATTGAATTATTAGATATACTTATAGGACGAAAAAACGGCATTTTTTTCGGAGCACTGTGTGTTTTTGTATCTTATGTGCGGTGATTGCTAGTTAGGTTATCTATCTTCAGAAAGGCGCACAAGGATCGTAAACAAAAATGAAATAAAAAATAAATTTGTTAATTACTTTATTTTTTATCTAATTCAACAGATAACCCTCTTTCTCATCGTCCAAATCAACGCAACAGTGGATTTGAACAAAGTGAAAGAAGCGGCTACACTCAAACTCCAAACCATTACAGACCACGCGACAAACACACTACACAAAATCACTGAGAACCTGGACTTGGAGAAGATTAAGCAGTTGGATTTCCTGAACATCATCCCAAGGATCCATGATAGGCTGAGTCATGTACACGGGCAGAAGCTGGATGCAATCAGATTTTATTTGAAAAAAGCCAAAGGGCTGTCTGGAAGCGACGTGATCGTAGCCTTTGATTCAGTACCCTGGCCTGTGCATAGAAATGGTGGCTATTAGAAGTAAGCTTAAACTTAATTATTTAATTTAAATATTAGTCCAACAAATAGCGAGAATAAAAGTTGTATTAAACAAACGGAAAAGGATTAATTAAAAAGCTATTTGATAACTAGAAGATATACATTGGACCTTTGGAGTATAAAGTGAAATTGATTTCAACGTGGATCCATATTGGAGCGACACAGAAGCTAATAACAAATGACGTGATGAAAAACTATATCAGTCATAGATTCATAGATAGAATCATAGAACATACATACATACATAAACTCACGCCTGTATTCCCCGAAGGGGTAGGCAGAGGTGCATTTCTGCACCCACATTTCGCCAAGTATGTATCAGTCCCACGTAATAGGGGGCGAGCCTATTGCCGTTTTTCGGGCACATTTCCAGACTCCGTGCTGTTACCGAGAATTTCCTAATGGAAAAACCCAATAACACTTTGCCCGACCCGGGAATCGAACCCAGGACCTCTAGATCGCACGGCACATACTTGTACCGCGAGACCACGAGGCAGTCTCGTATCAGAATCATAGAAATTGAAATATTTTTAAAACCGGATACAAAACTGTCAAAAAACAATTTGTTTAATGGTTTAGCCGTTATTGATTAAATTATCCTTCGTCATGGAGACAAGCAACTATATTCTACTAAATGCAATTGTTGGGTCAACATCTAAAAACGTAACTAACATAATTTAGTTCGCTGGTTGTGAGACTGACAAAATAACATATTGTTAAGTATAAATAAATTAATATTTTGATACAATTATTGTTTTACTACTCCATAGAAGATGAATGGATAACGAGTTCTTCTCGTTTTATTAAATCTACAAGAATTTCTAATCTCCCTCTGGACTAAGGCTTAGCCTCGCTCAGTTGTAGAGGAGGCCCGTGCTCAGTAGTGGGACGTATCTAGGCTAATAAAGTAGTGATAGTAAGCAAAAAACAACCACAACCAACCCGTCAACCCGCACTAGGCCAGCGTGGTGGACCAAGGCCTAAACGAACTAGACGTATATGGGCTGATGATGATGATGAGTAGTACAATCTCGTGGCAAGTTTCCTAAAAACTGCTAGGTAAGTACCATTTTAATGGTTTTCTGTGAATTGTACCACCAGCAACAAGAAGTCATAGTTAAGAATTGTAGAATTTGTAAAATAATAGAAAAACATTTACCAACATTTTTATTTATTTAGTCATACTCAAACCACTTAACAAACTTTCAAAAACATCATCCACATCATTCTTCTGTGCGAAGTTATCCATCACACCATTCTGAAATTCTCCAAATTCGTTATCTAATGTCATTGCCGTGTCAGCCAGACCCAACTCCGTCAGAAGCGTCAAATTAGATCTGTCAGTCGCGTCACATGCGTCAATCGCGTCAGTGTCAACTGTGTCAATGCCTGCTAGCAGCTGTTCTGAAGATTCAGTTGCATTATTATCTTTGGTTTGACGTCTATTTATTTGTTTCGCTTCTTTAGTTTCTTCAATATCGTGGTATTCTTGTAATTCTTTTGCGTATTCTATGTCATCGTCATCATCCTAAAATGTTATGTTATGAAATATAAATGAAGGTGATGCTAAATGCGAAAAATGGAAAATTGAGTGTATTGAATTACCACGTACTTTAACGGTGAATGAAAACATCGTGAGGAAACCTATAAGTTCTTAGGAATTTCTTAGGTGTGTAGTCCGTCAACCCGCACTAGTCCAGCGAGGTGGACTAAGGCCTAAACCCTCTCAGTTGTAGAGGAGGCCTGTGCCTAGCAGTGGGACGTATAGGGGCTGATGATGATTGATGAATATTTGGAAATGCGCCTTTTCAGGCAAAAAGGTCGGCTCCTTTAGGAGTTGCAAGCGTATTTGTATACAGCATTGTATTAATCTAAAAGGAGTAACGAAAGACATCAGTTATGTTGGCAATCCTATCCCAGACCCAGATCCCATACCAGATTCCAGATCTATTATTAATAGACATAGACCGAATGTTTACTGACCTGAATCATTTGTCCTGTTGACTTGTACTGGAAGGCATTTTGAGATAAATCAACCTCCACCGGGAAGAGAGTTGAATTCTCCTTAAGCTGTTCTACTGTTTCACTGTAAAATTATTTTAAGAGTTTTAGACAGCCCCGTGGCGCAGTTGGCTAGATACCAGCTTCCGAAACAAGAAACCGCGGGTTCGATCCCCGCACCGAGACAAATGTTTGTGTGATCCACAAATATTTGTTTCGGGCCTGGTTGTTTGTGAGACCGAAAAGTCTCTCGTAGTTTTTGATTCCCACGCCACACTTGTATCCTAGTATGGGGTCAGAACTAGGTATGTGACTGTTGGGTGTATTTATTTATTTTAGTTTTGGTAACATGTTTTTATTAAGCGACTTGAAATAGCTAGTGAAAGTTGGTTTATTGTTAACTGTATTCCCCGAAGGGGTAGTCAGAGGTGCATTTCTGCACCCACATTTCGCCAGGTATGAATCAGTCCCACGTAATAGGGGGCGAGCCTATTGCCGTTTTTCGGGCACATTTCCAGACTCCGTGCTGCTACTGAAAATTTCCTAATGGAAAAACCCAATTTCACTGTGCCCGACCCGGGAATCGAACCCAGGACCTCTAGATCGCACGGCACATACTTGTACCGCGAGACCACGAGGCAGCAACCTTCGGGAATATGGAAATCTATATGTATTGGATGTATTTAATCGTTAAAGAGAGAGAAGAGATTGTATTAATGAGGTGCTCTAATTTGGGAAATTCATTGTTTGTATCAATATTGTTAACTATCTCTTGATTGGAAAAGAGCAACACAGTTTCTTGCCCGTTCTTCTCTAGTGATGACTGCCTTCCAAACAGGGTGGTACACTAAATTTTGATATGACTGAATCTAAGTGATGTATTTGGTATTTTATAGATTCAATAAATATTATTAAAAATATTAAAGCACTTGCACGTTAAGCCTCGAAGAAAATAATCTTATTTTTTTATCCCTCCACTTAAAAGACTTATTTCAAAAACTGGTCTATTCCTCTGCCCAATCATTTTGTGACAATGGCGTTATTGTATGCAGGTATGTAAATATAGTCTCTTACTTATGGTACACGGAGAGTCCTTGTACGAACTTTCTCAGTTGGAAGGCGACATCCTGAGCCTTCTTGTTCTCCAATAGTTCCAACTTGACGAGGACGTCGGATCTGAGGCGGGCGAATCTCGCCCTAGCATCTTGCCGACATCGGAGTATCAACCTGGAGGAATGAATAGATGTTGGGTGCTATTGTTATGGAATAGGGATTTGATATCATCATCGTCATCATCATCATAAGCCCATATTTGGACAGCCCCGTGGCGCAGTTGGCTAGACACCAGCTTGCGAAACGAGAGGCCGCGGGTTCGATCCCCGCACCGAGACAAATGTTTGTGTTATCCACAAATATTTGTTTCGGGTCTGGGTGTATGTGAGACCAAAAAGTCTCTCGTAGTTTCTGATACCCACGACACAAGACTTGTATCTTAGTGTGAGATCAGAACTATGTATGTGACTGTTGGGTGTATTTATTTATTTATTTATTTATTTTATATACGTCCCACTGCTGGGCACGGGCCTCCTCTACACCTGAGAGAGTTTAGGCCTTAGTCCACCTCGCTGGCCTAGTGCGGGTTGGCGGACTACACACCTAAGAAATTCCTAAGAACTTTTAGGTGTGCAGGTTTCATCACGACGTTTTCCTTCGCCGTTAAAGTAAGTGATAATTCATTGTGAATACACATATAACCTGGAAAAATCAGAGGTGTGTGCTTGGGGTTTGAACCTGCGACCGTCGAGATTCTCGACCGCGCGCTTTAAACTGGAGGCCATCATGACTTCCTCGAGGCCATCACGACTTCATCATGGATTTGATATGGATATAAACAATTACATACATACATAAACTCACGCCTGTATTCCCCGAAGGGGTAGGCAGAGGTGCATTTCCGCACCCACATTTCGCCAAGTATGCATCGGTCCCACGTAACAGGGGGCGAGCCTATTGCCGTTTCTCGGGCACATTTCCAGACTCCGTGCTGTTACCGAGAACTTCCCAATGGAAAAACCCAATAACACCTTGCCCGACCCGGGAATCGAACCCAGGACCTCTAGATCGCACGGCACACACTTGTACAATGTCATTTTTTTCGACATTGGTTAGAATCGGGGATACCGAGAAACAGGTACGAAATTGCACCTCGGAACTCGACATATTAAAGTCAGTTTGGGGTTTATTTTTTGCCTTTTTCTAATGGTAATGAAACAAATATACTATTTAATGGTTCATGCTGTCCAGTCGTAATTATATTTACAGATTTCTCGGAACTTGACACATATGGATCACTTTCAGTATAATTTATATATACGATGATAATTGTTGAATATACTAATTAAATGACCTTCCGAAAATAACACATAACCAAGAAAATGACATTAGGTTTTTTATTGCTTCATGTCTGTGAGACTATGGCATCAGTTTTCACAGTCTAACCAGCCAATAACACCATTGACTATCAGGTGGCTCTTCCACTTACAGCTTTACGTACGTCTTACCAGTGAAAAACATATGTTGAAATACCATTTGGTCCATCATCATCATCATCATCAGTCCATATACCACTGCTGGGCACGGGCCTCCTCTACAACTGGTTAGGTTTAGGCCTTAGTCCACCACGCTAGTCTTTTTTTTTATTTTATTTTTTATAGTTTAATGGGATAGGCGTTTGTCTTCCATCTCACCTGATGGAAAGTGTAGATGAAGACTAGGGTGGTACACGCCCAACCAAAAGAAACCTGTTCACTCTACTCTTAAAGGCTCCAGCGTTCAACTTATCAGGAAAAATAGACCCAGGGAGGTCGTTCCAAATCCTGGCGACTCTCACCAAAAACGATCTGTCAAACCGTTTGGTTCGACTTTTGGGTATGTCAACAACGTATGGATGAAACTTTTGCCTGCGCCTAGTAGTCCGATAAAGTCTTGTGTGGGTTGGCATTGACCATTAGGTTCCATTACCTGTACTCATAGTTCCCTGTCTCCACTCTGTACAATGGTTCTTGCAGTGCATTGTACCCATATTCCTCGTCATCCATTTCTTTGACCTTCAGACAGTATGATAGGTATTCGAATTTTGTATCCGCGTACTTCCTTATCGTCAGTTTTGTGTCCGGAATCGCCTTATTCAGATACGTGCCCATGTCTGATAGAATCTGTGGAGGGAAACAACGTCGGGTTATGCAGAGCTTTTCCAAGGATATGAAGGATTTTTTACCTATAAAATACTAGAAAGAATAATCCGTCCCACTTTTTGCGAGCTATGCTTCGGCGTATGTAATCAGTAGCCTATTGACGTTTTTTTGTCCTTATCTCACCACACACCCGTAACTGTAACTCCTGTGCTCCAGGATCAACAGCGGCACACACAGTATTGACGCTGAGCACTGAAACTCAGCGGATCTAAGGGAGTCTAATTTATCATGATCCCGCAACGAAATTAATCAGATATTATATACACGAGGAGTTGGAAAACAAAGTGTTGTGCACTTCCCTCCACACTAAAGCGGCAGACAAAATGACGTTTATTGACATTTGTGCTTGCATCGCAAATTTTATAACTGGAAAACTTACAACACTTTGCCTGTCCGGGAATGAAACCCTGGATTGCATGATCAGTTTTTAATGGTACTTGTTATCTCCTGACCGCATGTGAAAATTAATTCTAAGGTCAATTTTTTTTTTTTTTTTAACTGGCACGGCAAAGTGACTCCACTGTACCTGATGGTAAGCACAGTGGAGTTCAAAAAATTAATACCGACCAGCGAGAAACGAAGGTCACCCGCTGGTCGACACAATCATGCCGGCCCGCACAAATGCTTCTTCACGCTTCGCTTAAAGGATCCAGGATCATAGGAATTATAATATTATATTATAATTATAATATTGAATAATATAAGCATTAATCGAAGAGTTGAACACTTTGACGGCAAGCATCTACTTTACAACTTCTACTTTAAACTACTGTTAAGCTAAATCGTTACTTACTGGCTTTAGCGTCTTCAGCATTTTGATGCCGTCTCTCTCCAGTTGTCTATGGTACTGTCCAAACTTGGAGAAGGCTTCCGAAGCCCTGGCCTGAGGTTCTCTCACCCCTATACCGGCAAATATGTCTCCAATTGCTTTGTAAGTTTGGAGAAGATCGAAGTATGATTTCAGCATCCTGAAATTTGACCAAAATTTTATGGGGTTTTTATCAGCCTGTATACGACTTACAATTTCATCATCATCAGCCCATATACGTCCCACTGCTGGGCACGGGCCTCCCCTAGAGGAAACAAACTATTTGTTTAGGCTAAGTCTAAGTCCACTATGCTGGATGAACGCAGAATGTAAATGGCGAATCTAAATTTCACTTATCTAGCATACATGTGTGATGTGTGAAAGTCGTGATGGCCTCGAGGTTTAGGCACGCGGTCGAGAATCTCGACGGTCGCGGGTTCAAACCCCAGGCACACACCTCTGACTTTTCGAAGTTATGTATTCACAATGAATTATCACGTACTTTAACGGTGAAGGAAAACATCGTGATGAAACCTGCACACCTATAAGTTCTTAGGAATTTCTTAGGTGTGTAGTCCGCCAACCCGCACTAGGTAGCGTGGTGGAATAAGGCCTAAACCTTCTCAGTTGTAGAGGAGGCCCGTGCCCAGCAGTGGGATGAATGTATATGGGCTGATGATGTTGATGATGAGGCTCGATTGATTGAGGCTTGATGAGGAGACGATACTATTAAAGCAAATGGCTCATCTTCTCGCACGTACAATTACTTTATGCTGCGACTCAAAATAACAGCACTTACCTTTTAGCATGTTCGACTAGTCTTTTATACGTAGTTTCAGTTTCCCTCAATTCATTCAGCTTAGCAACCAGCGTATCATTGCACAATATGGCTCTGGACAAGCCAAGCGCGTCGGCGGCGCCCGAAGACATATTCTCCACCAGCCTGTGTTTCATCTTCTTCATTATTATGTCCAGCGACTTGCCCTGCTTCGGATCCGCGTGCAGTTTGTTGTAGTTTATCGTCACTTCGTCCTGGAATGGAGAATATGACAAATTATATTTTGATGTTATATGAAAAATTGGGGTTTAGGATGATATTCTATTCGTGGTCTCGCGGCACAATTATGTGCTGTGCGATGCAAGAGGTCCTGGGTTTGATTCCCGGGTCGGAAAAAGTGTTATTGGATTTTTCCATTAGGAAATTCTCAGCACGGAGTCTGGAATTGTGCCCGAAAAAGGTCAATAGGCTCGCCCCCTATTACTTGGGACTGATGCATACCTGGCGAAATGTGGGTGCAGAAACACACCTCTGCCTACCCCTTCGGGGAATACAGGCGTGAGATGTATGTATGTGTGTATGTGAATTATCACTTACTATAACGATGAAGGAAATGATCGTGATGAAACCTGAACACCTAAAAGTTTTTAGGAACTTCTTTGGTGTGTAGTCCGCCAACCCGCACTAAACCTGCGTGGTGGACTAAGGCCTAAACCATCTCAGTTGTAGAGGAGGCCCGTTCAACAGTGTGACGTGTATGGGCTGATGATGATGACATTAGAAACGGATAGGAGACAGTTATGGAGTCACTAGAACCGAATTTGGTCAAAGTGTATTTGAGCAAACTACTAGCAAATTGACCAATCAATCACACTTAACAGCGTTGCTAAACATCGGTTTTCTGTAAGACAGTTGTACCGCCTTAGTTGAGCTGGCTAATTGCCACAGTCCAAACTGATTAGGATCTTCTCCTACTTACCTTAGCAGATTGTATCATTTTGGCAACTTCAACTTTAGTCTTTCCCTTCACAGATTGACCGTTGACTCCGACCAGCTCGTCTCCGCTTTGCAACGTCCCTTCTCTGGATGCTGGAGTGTTGTCGAATATCTGTAACACATACATATATACGGTGAAGGAAAACATCGTGATGAAACCTGCACACCTAAAAGTTCTTAGGAATTTCATAGGTGTGTAGTCCGCCAACCCGTACTAGGCCAGCGTGGTGGACTAAGGCCTAAACCCTTTCATTTGTAGAGGAGGCCCGTGCCCATCATCGGGACGTATATGGGCTGATGATGATGATACATATATACATTCACACCTGTGGTAGTAAGGTTGACATGTGTTTCTACATTTACGTGTCGCTAGTTTTTTTTATGTAATATTCTTACCTAATAGCAGATCAGCCCATGGTCGTTTTTTGGGCACTGTAGCCGGACTCGGTGATGCTAATAATTTATTTCAATGCTTTGTCTAGAGTGCTTGCCGTAATTTTAACCAAAGAGGCATCAGGAAAATATCGTATCAAATGAAACTATAACGTCGATTCGATCGAAACCACTCGCATCGTTTAGTTATTCATTTATGGAACTAATAGAACTATTTTCTCATGGACTCGCGGCACAAGTATTTGCCGTGTGATATAGAGGTCCTGGGTTCGATTCCCGGGTCGGGCAAAGTGTTATTGGGTTTTCCCATTAGGAAATTCTCAGTAGCAGCACGGAGTCTGGAAATGTGCCCGAAAAACGGCAATAGGCTCGCCCCCTTTTACGTGGGACTGATACCTGGCGAAATGTGGGTGCAGTAATGTACCTATGCCTACCCCTTCGGGGAATACAGGCGTGAGATTATGTATGTATGTAGAACTATTTTTATCTTTCCATATTTGCCAATAAACCTTGTTTGCCTTACTTACTTGGACAATATAAAGACATGGACACAAGGGCGCTCCACCTCCAATGCTGATACCGATTAGATTCTTGTCGTCTTTATTGAGACTCACGCTTCCTGACGTCACTGTCATCCCCCTGAAAGTTGCCAATTAATCATATTTGTATCTGGGTCATTAAAAAGTCTTATATGAAACTTTTTGATCGTTTTTTCATTGACCAAGAATTATTTTATCTTGTGACCTTAAAGAAGCGAGACAAATGAAATCGCTGATGAGAAATATGTCAGCCTTTTTTGCTATAAGAAATCCCATCTGATTATATGGTGTATGTATATAATGTAGCAATCTGGTTTTTATAGCATTTTTTGTAATCGGCTAGCGCAGTTTTGGACGCTCGCAGGACATCGCTAAATGGAGGCAATGCAGAAGTTGCTCTAGATTTTTTTGTGGGAGGTGTTTGTTAAGCAGTGGACGACTTATTATTAATTTATTGTTGACTCTTACCTTACATTTTAATTATATTTTTTTTTTTTTATAAATAAATACACCCAACAGTCACATACATAGTTCTGACCCCACACTAGGATACAAGTCCTGTGTCATGAGTATTAGAAACTACGAAAGACTTTTCGGTCCCACAAACACCCAGACCCGGAACAAATATTTGTGGATCACACAAACATTTGTCTCGGTGCGGGGATCGAACCCGCGGCCTTTCGTTTCGCAAGCTGGTGTCTAGCCAACTGCGCCACGGGGCTGTCAATTATGTATATAATGTTTATAATTATTTATGTTTATACGCTAACCAAAAGACAGTAAATATAGACACACAAGGTAAAACAAATATTTACACGACACTACGTTTTTTTATAATATTTAATTAGTTGTAATAAAGGTTTTATATTGACAATTTGTGATTTATAAATGTGATAATTACACTATATTTTAATTAGATCTAGCAAAAGTATATAGCTATAAGGGATTAAAAAATAAAACGCTAAATACTTGTCACAATATTTATTTATCTAGCATTTAAAACTACATTTTAGCCACACGTGATTTAGCTTCTAAAATCTGCATCTGAAAAATATTTAAAACGTGAAATACTCATATAAATTGTGCATTTAGGTGGAATTTTAAAAGTTACTAGAAACTTCTACGATTTGCAATTAGCTATTAAAAGGGAGATTGAGGCAAGGAGAGGCATTTTGTATGGAGACTAAACTGAATAGGTGAAAATAAACTTATCAGGAAGGTACAAATAACGGCTCAGGGGGCCAAGACAAAACGCCTTTACTATAAAAATAGCATTTCTAAATGTCATTTAATAGACATTTCGTGTGTCATTTGATGGGCATTTCAAATGTAATTTTTATCAATTCGATGTTCAAATGTAATTTCCGCTTACAATAAAGTGAAAATATAAAGGATTTATAAACTTGCAGTAAGCAATACCTCATCAGTTCAAGTAGTACAAAATAATTTGATAAATAGGTACTTATATTGTGCGAGAACAACTTCTTAAAAATTTACACTCTTACAGCTAAAGGATGCCTTTTACTTTGTTAATTTGGTTGACAGAGACAATTTTTAATAAGAGAGACATCAGAGATATTAAGAGATGTTTCTTTACCCTCGAAAAGCCGAATTTGATTTAGACTTTGTTATTTTTTTGTGCGTTTACAACTAACAGGCATTTCTAAGGCGTTTTCACATAGAATTTTCTTATTAACCTCATCGCGAAGATTAGCGCCAAAATTTTGGTATAATATCCAGTTTGAGTGATGGCCTCGAGCTTTAGGCGCGTGGTCGAGAATTTCGACGGTCGCAGGTTCAAACCCCAGGCACACACCTCTGACTTTTCGAAGTTATGTGTGTATTCACAAAGAATTATCACTTGTTTTAACGGTGAAGGAAAACATCGTGATGAAACCTGCACACCTAAAAGTTCGTAGGAATTTCTTAGGTGTGTAGTCCGCCAACCCGCACTAGGCCAGCGTGGTGGACTAAGGCCTAAACCCTCTCAGTTGTAGAGGAGGCCCGTGCCCAGCAGTGGGACGTATATGGGCTGATGATAATGATAATGATGATCCAGTTTTTATTGTATTTTGTATGATAATTTTAAGTATCTATTTTTATATATTTTATAAAAGAAGCTATAAAACTATTACGGTGTTAATACTTACATCAGATCCTGATGGTATATCAAGTATCTCTCCTGGCGTAAATCATTAAAAATGCAATCAGGACTGGAATTTCCATCAGCATGGTCGTGAAGTTTCCTGGATTATCAAAATCATTCATTATTTTATTTTATCATCAATATTACCTAGGTATATTATTCTTGTATGAATTAACTGAGTTAGGCCTTGACCCACAGGGCTGTTTCAGTATGGGTTGGGAGACATTGCATATCTTGAAAATTAGGAACAAGTTTAACAACTCGTAATATTATTATTCTTGGCCTTAAGCGACCTCCGCTTCGACATTCAGTCTCATTGTTAGGTAACCGTTGCTTACTATATTTTATTTTAATATTGGATAAGTACTTACTCTTCAAATATTTGTATTTCGTCGACTTGTTTCAATGCTTCTTCGGAAGTATTCGTTGCACTACGAGTATATTAAAATTGAGAAATTAAAAATAAAATAAATAAATAAAGAAAAACAAAAAAATTATAATTGAAAACTTACTTTTCTTCAACTTGCATTAACAACGTAATGTTTGAGACATCTTCTTTAGGGTTGCTAGGCAAAAAATATAAAAAGTGTTTAAGGATTTCCCGCACTTAAAGTCCAAAAAAATATCTAAAATGTCCAGTTTCTGTATTTTTTCCAACTTAAAACCTTCTATAAATTTAAAAAGATTAATATCACGTTTGATTATCTAAAAATGAATACACCCAAAAGCCTCACGTAGAGATCTAAAACAGTGTTGCCTTAATTAGCCTTGTGTCATATTATCATAAACTAGTGGAAGTACCGTGAAAATTACCTGTAACCCTCTTCAAGCGATGGATAAGCCCAAAACAATTCTGTAGCTAGTTAATGCACTTTCGAGATTTACAGGCGACACCGTGGGGTAATTTAAGTTACCTTTCGACAGGGTAGGCCACAGTTGCTCTTGTTTGTTAGACTACCCAGTGTATACAACAACAACAATTAAAGACTACAATTAAATATGTATATGTATTGCTACATTTCTGTTAAAAAATTACATTTCGGGTTGCTGAGCGAGTTTCTTGCTGTTTCTTCTCCACAGCGATAACATGATCCTAAGCGGCAATAGCTTATAACTGACGATTCATAAGTACTTGTGAAAGTCTACTTGAATGAAGATTTTGACTTTTACTTGTATGACTATGACATTTACTATACTTATGTGTAAGATAGAGTTTTGAAGAAAATCATCATCAATCATAGTTAGATCATCTGTTAAAATGGACTGCGATCTAGAGGTCCTGGGTTCGATTCCCGGGTCGGGCAAAGTTTTATTGGGGTTTTCCATTAGGTAATTCTCAGTAACAGCACGGAGTCTGGAAATGTGCCGAAAAACGGCAATAGGCTCGCCCATACATACCTATCTGGTGAAATGTGCCTACCTCTTTGGGGAATACAGGCGTGATGTATGTAAGTATGTATTTGTTAAAAATTGTTTTGATTCTCATAGATCAAAAAAATCTTTGTGTTCTCTTAGGTAGAATGGACAATGTTTTTCGTCTTTTGGGTGTATTTATTTCTACGTGGATTCAATGCTGCTTGCTTAGAATCCACGCTGGCATATCATCGTATATGTTTATATTTGGTAAATTAATAAAATTAAAAAAAATATGCCCGAAATCGTTGTAGTGTTAAAATTGATTGTATTTTTCAATTTTATAAATAAAAATGCAAATAAAAGAGAAGAAATTAAACAATAATTACATTTTATCCTCAAAGGCGTTATGTGCCATCGCGCTGAATTGTGGGTGAATTCTCGGATCGTTGAATATAAAATAATCACTCCCCTGTTCCCACATTAGTGAGAAACACTTCACAACAACTACGCGTTACACTGATAAACTGAAACACAAGAGGATGTGGGCAACTGATAAAAAAATCGATTCACTCGAAACTGTATGTAGCATAAAAACATTAATTTTACTATAAACGTGAATTATTAACTAAAACTAACATTGCTCTATATGGCACGAAATAATGATAATAAAAAAAATCAAACCGTCCTGTTTTTATAAGTATTTTATGAAAGCTATGTACCCAACACGACAACTATTGAACTCAATCTCATCACTATTCAGTAGTAATTTAATTAATTAAATTAATTAAATATTTAATAATAATTAAATTAATCGCTTTAAATCGATCGAATATAAAAATTCAAGCAATTGACATTCGAAAATTGATATAAAATACAAATTTAACAATGCAATCAAAATAGAATATGTATTATGTGCACTATAATAAAATATATTTAAAGTATTATTCATTTCTGTATGCATTTACTAAAGACTTTGAGGATTGTTTTTTCATTTGCTGACTCAAAATCACATGAAGTTTCGAGTGAATACTAGAAAAATGATATGTTGGCGAATACTAGATAATTAACAAAAAACAGCTTGATTAAAAATAATGAAAATTTGTAAATATGTTTTGGGCCAAGTTCGTCTCTAGGAAACATCAACACAAAACAAAAATATGATTGTATAACAAAATATTAAAAAGCGAGCATCCTAATAAATATTTTACTCACATTTTATCTTCTTCAAAAAAGTAATCGTCATCATATTCCAGCATCATTTTCCTAATTTAATTTAACAAACAACAAATTACATACGATATCAAATTGTTGGAAGTATTGATTTTTCACGCGCACCTCCTATTGGTCGAAGTGTCGGCAAAACAGTTTAGTACAGCCAATCGGAATGAAGTGTTTGACGTTTGTTTTTTTTTTGTCTGAGGCACTGGAACAAAGGTATAAGTCCTAGTGTTTTCGTAGTTTAATAATATAAATTACTTTTTTTAATTCTGAAATTTATTTGTTTATTTTTTATTAATTTAAAAAAATGAGTACGAGTGAGTGTAAATACAAAATTAGGAGTAATAAAGTTAAATTGAATAAGTTATCTGTAGACCTAAATATACACATCTTTCAAACCTTCGTGTGTAAAATAATTTATAGGTTATTTAGCAAGTGAAGTCCGTAAACCGTATCTGTATGCATATATGTAGTATTGTTGGTGGACTAAAGCTAAATCCTTATGAAATGTAGAGCAGCGAGGATACGTCATCGTAATGCCATCATACGTCTCATAAAACAATACCCTCATAACTTACTTAGGTACTCCTGATCCCACATTTCGATTTAAGTTTTGTTACGTGTGTAATTAAAGTAGTTATGGCCGGATTCGAGTACGCGGTCGAGAATCTCGACGGTCGCGGGTCAAACCCTGAGCACCCACTTCTGACTTATTGAAGTTACTTATGTAGTTATTCATAATGAATTATCACGTACTTTAATGGTGAAGGAAAACATCAACAGGACTACTTCGTGGTCTCGCAGAAACAAGTATGTGCCGTGCGGTCTAGAGGTCCTGGGATTTATTTCCGGGTCGGGCAAAGTGTTATTGGGTTTTTCCATTCGTAAATTCTCAGTATCAGCACGGAGTCTGGAATTGAGCCCGAAAAACGGCAATAGGCTCGCCGCTTATTACGTAGGACTGATATATACCTTGCGAATTGTGGGTGCAGAATTGCACCTCTGCTTATCCCTTCGGGGAATACAGGCTCACGTATTCCCCGAATTAACCTCACGGTTACATATCTATGAAGAAAAGTATTGTTTGGAAATCTGCACACCTAAAAGTTCTTAGGAATTTCTTAAATGTGTAGTCCGCCAACCCGCACTAGGCCAGCGTGGTGGACTAAGGCCTAAACCCTCGCAGTTGTAGAGGAGGCCCATGCCCAGCTGTGGGACGTAAATGGGCTGATGATGATAATGATGTGTATAACAAAAAAACTGAAATTGAACCCAAACTCGATTTTTTTTTATGGCTCACACTCTGTCGTGTTAGAGCTGCGCCGTAGACAGTCTAGACTAGGTTGCTGTGGTACCATCTACTTACAATACACCTTTGTAATAAACGTAATAGAATGGGTTGTAGACTTTACTTATTCGTGAAAAACAAATAAGCCATAAACTGTATTTTTTTTTAATGCTGAGCTTGACAGCCCCGTGGCGCAGTTGGCTAGACACCAGCTAGCGAAACGAGAGGCCGCGGGCTTGATCCCCGCACCGGGACAAATGTTTGTGAGATCCACAAATATTTGTTTCCGGAATGGTTGTTTGTGAGACCGAAAAGTCTCTAGTAGTTTCTGATACCCACGACACAGGACTTGTATCCTAGTGTGGGGTCAGAACTATGTATGTGACTGTTGGGTGTATTTTATTTTTATTTTAGCTTCTATTGTGAAAAGTTTCTTCATTTTACCGCAAGAGGCGCTGGCTATCCGTCGTTTAAGGTTAATAGTCAATC
Source organism: Hemaris fuciformis (assembly GCA_907164795.1). Classification (NCBI taxonomy): domain Eukaryota; kingdom Metazoa; phylum Arthropoda; class Insecta; order Lepidoptera; family Sphingidae; genus Hemaris; species Hemaris fuciformis. Next base: position 9,433,684 of record OU015454.1, read on the forward strand.
AATGTCTCTTTTTGTCAGTTTTCGATTGCATAAGATGGAGAGGTCAAACTAATTAGTTATTACTTGGTAATAATACATTATTGCAACGCGTTTGGGACCATTATGTTAAAAGAATCTTCCATAGCGATGTTTCGACAACGAATGTAAATGAAGAAATGTTATTTATAGCCTCCGTGGCGCAGTTATTTAGAGGTCAAATTACGAAACGAGAGGTTGCGGTTTGATCCCCGCATTGGGGGGGATTTTCATTTGTGTTTTGGATGTTTCTGTCCCTTGTAGTTTCTCGTGGAGACCATATTATTTATGTTTTTCAGACTCAAATGTTTTTATATACATTATCTCTCAAAGTCTCGTGACAGTGTTAAAGTTTAGGTGTGCGATTTTTTCCCGACGGTGTGGTGGTTGCGGGTTCAAATCCCATGCACACATCTCTGACTACTCGAAATTATGTGTATATTCGGAATGAATTATAATGCATTTCAATGGTGAGGAAAACATCGTGAGCAATCCTGCCTATAAGTTTTAAGGAATGTCTTAGGCATGTAGTTTTTTTCGTTCTCGAGAGGCAAGATTAGGCTCTACTTGCCAGCCGTGGGCGACCACGGTACGTGAGCGAGGAGCGCCCACCGTTATTCCGCAGCCGCCCGGTGCGCCTCCGAAACGTAATCGTATCGTCCGTCTCTGAGTTATAGAGGGCACAGTTGCATCCCCACTAGCTTGGTTCGGGTGACCCGGTTGTAGGTGGGTGGCCGCGACGGACACAGGCCACAGTGCCGCCGCCCCTGTCGGGGTCACTTTCAGTGTGTACGCGCTGCTCCCACAGCGTTTCCAGGGCTCCTTTGGGTCGCCTTTTACGACAGGCAGGAATACCGTGGTGGGATTCTAACTCCCTCTTGCCATAGGGCAGAGGCCTGTAGTCCGCCAATGCGCGCTAAGTCAAATTTATTTTAATAAGACCTAGCCTTTTCCAATAGTATATACGTTTTGATATAGATTTTATATTTCACTGCACTCAACGCAGGCAACGCCACAGCAAAATCGCCTTAAGAATGTTGCAACGTTAATTCATAACATATTAAGTAATTTAGACCACATTAAATGTAAAAGTTGTATTGCCACAGTTGCAGTCAGTTTGCTCAGACGTTTGTGGCGGCCGGACGTTTTGTGGCGGTTTTTTTTAGCGGGAAAACCATGAAGATAATTATAGTGAGTATTTGTGCTGTTTGTAGTTAAAAAACCGTAGGTTGTTGTGTGGTGATTAAATATTTGTTTCGGATTGGGCAGTGCAAGATTAAGTGAATACCTTTATTTATTTTTTATCGTGTAATTAAATAATGATCGATTTATTTTACACCGACAATTAGGTTTACTAAAGCTTGAGTAAGTAGTGTTTGGAGGTTTAGGCATGCGGTCGAGAATCTCGGCGGTCGCGGGTTTAAACCCCAGGCATACACCCCAGACTTTTCAAAGCTATGTGTGTATTCATAATGAATTATCATTTACTTTAAAGGTGAAGGAAAACATCGTAATGCAACCTGCACACCTAAAACTTCTTAGGAATTTCTTAGGTGTGTAGTCCACCAACCCACATTAGGCCAGCCTAGTGGACTAACCCCTCTCAGTTGTAGAGGAGACCCGTGCCCAGCAGTGGAACGTTTATGGGCTGATGATGATGAATGCTTGAGCTTCAAATCCGGTGTCTTAACTGTTGACGTTAAAGGAAAGTACTTTTTTCGGCGTTCGATTTATGATTTAAGATTATGAAGTAGGTATTGAAGATACATAAAAATTTGCTACTACTGGGATTTGGTTTTATGTTAAAAAATGACTGGGGACACAGATAATGAAATTAAAATAAATATAAAAAAGATATTAAAATTTCCTTCGTGAAAAGATACCTCGTTCTGAAAACATATCCAAAAAACATATGCTATTAGTTGCCTACGGCATGCCCCTTAAGCAGAGGCGGTACTTCCACAGAAGCCCAAAAGCCCAATTTATATTACAAAATTCCGAATAATAATCTTTAAGTTTTAAATTTTTATTTAACAAAGGCAATTTCACATATAAATGAGAATATCCTGACCCCCCAATAAACAATTGTAACGTAGACATTACAAAATTAACGTAATACTTCTGGGCTTCTATGGAAGTACCGCTACTGCCCTTAAGGTATCTAGGAAAAACGGGCTTGATATTAAGATATGATACTAGCGACTTCGTCTACGGTGACAATAGGGAGAAATCAAATTTTCATAAAAAAAAATGAGGAACGGAATGCATGGGCATTTTGTTAACCCCTCAGAAACTTTTGAAAAAATCACCGGTATGGTCTTCATGGTATAAATAGACAGACTGGAAAATTGGGACAATTAATAGTGGTTGGGGAAAGTCTTTTTTTTTTGGCATTTTTGACTGCCTCGTGGTCTCGCGGTACAAGTATGTGCCGAGCGATCTAGAGGTCCTGGGTTCGATTCCCGGGTGGGGCAGAGTGTTATTGAGTTTTTATAATAGGAAATTCTCGGTAACAGCACGGATTCTGGAATTGTGCCCGAAAAACGGCAATAGGCTCGCTCCCTATTACGTGGGACTGATAAATACTTGGTGAAATGTGGGTGCAGAAATGCACCTCTGCCTACCCCTTCGGGGATTATAGGCGTGAGGTTATGTATGTATGTGTAGAGTCTTAGTTTTCGATCTCTGTTTACCGTATAAATACTTTTTTATAAATACCGAAATGTATTCATATTAACCCATTCCTCCCCACTGTCCATTTTTTAGAACACTATATTCAACTTTTTTTTAGTTGTTAGGGCTCTTATTTTTATTGTTTCTGATGAAATTCGTAATTTCACACTATTTTTCTAATAATTTTTTTTTCGCTGTAAAAAATGTTAGGTGTTTTTAATGTACTTTTTTTCAAATTGATAATTTTTGTCGACTAAGGAAGAGCATTATGAATTATGATCCGACATTATATATCGCGAAAAAAAATATTCTCATATTTTTTTTTCTTAATGGACAAAGAACTTAATTTATACATTTCACCAAAAAATTCCAATGTTTTCGATGCTTGGAAGTAATGTGTTAAGTTAGGACAACACAACGATACGCGTACAAGACAATAACATTATTTTTGTTGTTTCCACAGAACAATTGCAATTTTTTGTATTACATCAGTATTTGCCAAGCCATTTGATAGAGTAACATAACTTGGATTCCTTGCGAAATGTGTTATGAAACCATTTAATGCCCTCCACTTGTTGGTGTAGTTTACTTTATTACCGTTCCGTGAGTTGCATAGATATCTATACACAAATAAATAAAATTGGAGTGTCTGTTTGTAATATTGAAATAACCGCTTTTTAATAAATGCATATGGATGTACTCGTATTTATTTATTTATGGAAGACTAACAGCTACAATACAACTAGGTTAAAAAAAACATAACAATTAACATAACGCCAATAATAAGTCTTCACTTATAGCTACAGATCAGTAAAAAAAAAATAGTATACACGGTACGTGTACCAAAATAATGTCTTTTACAATTTTTGTCTGTCTGTCTGTTTGTCCTGGCTAATCTCTGAAACGTGTGGACCAATTTTAACGGGACTTTCACTGGCAGATAGCTGATGTAACTTAGGCTACTTTTAGTTTATAAATTTTCATATTAAAAATTAATTCTCCGCGCGGACGAAGTTGCGGGCACAGCTAGTTTTAAATATACTTGCCTGTGCTCTTAATAAGGTAGGCAGTGATGTGTCTACATATAAATTCTATTAACTATAGTGCAAATTGAATAAAAGTAGTGATGGCCTCGGGGTTTAGGCGCGCGGTCGAGAATCTCGGCGGTCGCAGGTTCAAACCCCAGGCACACACCTCTGACTTTTCGAAGTTATGTGTGTATTCACAATGAATCATCACGTACTTTACGGTGAAGGAAAACATCGTGAGGAAACCTGCACACCTAATAGTTCTTAGGAATTTCTTAGGTGTGTAGTCCGCCAACCCGCACTAGGCCAGCGTGGTGGACTAAGGCCTAAACCCTCTCGGTAGTAGAGGAGGCCCGTGCCCAGCAGTGGGACATATATGGGCTGATGATGATGGCCATGAGGATTAGTTGCGCGGTTGAGAATTTCGGCGGCCGCGGATTCAAACCCCCGCCTTACACCTCTGACTTCTCGAAGTTATGTGTTTATACACTATTATCACTTACTTTAACAGTTAAGGGAAACATCGCGAGGACACCTGCGCACCTAAAAGTTCTTAGGTATTTCTTAGGTGTGTAGTCCGCCAACCCGCACTAGGCCAGCGTGGTGGACTAAGGTCTAAATCCTCTCCGTCGCAGTGGAGGTCCGTGCCCAGCAGTAGGACGTTTATGGGCTGATGATGATCATGATGATCATGATGATGATGATCATGATGGCTTTACAGAGTCCAGTTTGCTACTACTAACTTCCTCCAGAAAACTCTGTACTGATGAGACTGTCTGAAAAAAATCACTTTCCTATGTATAACGTTATTAATTAAAATACACTACACTTATTATCAGGAGTAATACATTCCTATAATTTTCTCTAATAAGCTAATAATAATGTGGGATTAGTTCAACTGACACCTTGAAAACTTGCATTCAGATTGTCTAGGGTGAAGAAAATTCATGAATATAAAAAATTAAGTTTTCAACTTGTTCTTGAAAACACACGCTCAAGTTGTAGAATTATATTAGATTATAATTATATTATTATATTAGAATTATATTTATTAGATCTATGTGTTCAAACATACAACTTTAAAACTTTAATTACACATTATAAATGTCGTTTTTATTAACTGTATTATCAAGATAATGACGCAAGCAACTCAGGTTTCCAATTTTCATATTTTTTTTGCCACAGTAACAAAAAATGATTTTTTTTTATTTTATTAAATCTCCTTTTCCAGGTATCACTCCTCGCCATCAGCCTGCTTCGTCCAGCAGTATCCCAGATCACCTCAGGGATAGTCTCAGACTTCGTCCGGACGAATCTCATCGGCTATCCAGTCATCCACGAGGAGAAGACCTGGATCTTCGACCCCGACGTCGCTCTGAAAAGACGGAAGCAGTTTGTGGAACTGCATGGGGATAAAGGAGAGAAACTGATCGAAAGACTTGGCTTGGGGATTGATGGGAAGTATGAGGATAGGTTAGAAGAACAGAGGAAACGAGATGAAGGGCATTTAGGGGGGTTGAATGCTTACTTACCATAGGTGTTATGGGTCTATTGGAGGGGGAATGGACTGTTCCGATAAATATAAAGTTATTTATTGATTAAGCAAGGGAAGACATCTCGAGGGTATTTTGGAGTTTGATGGTTTACTCCAAGGTTTTAAGGATTTTTAAAGTCTACCGATCATCGCTAGTACACTTGTACTCCAAAAAGTACTAGATCCAAGTCTATAAGTCCAATTTAAAACAGCATGATAAACTAAGAATTAATTTTCTCATATAAAAGAGGCGGGTAATCGAAAGTTTCTATGACCATTCTATGTATATAATTGAGAAGATATACGTCTATGGCGGGATGATAATCTTTGTTTAGATAAAGACAATTGAAATTACTATTTATAACATTTACACTTTCTGTGATATTATGAACAGCGGGTCTTTATAAAATGTAAAAATGGTTCACGTTGCGAACCAAAAGACAGAATGCAAACGTATTGTACCTAAGTATATGGAAATTTACAATAAAAATGGGTGTTGTATTACATTTTTTTTCTACTTAGATATTGATTGTGTCATTACATTTCTGTTTATTATACATATATCAAATTGGTGCCTCGTGGTCTCGCGGTACAAGTATGTGCCGTGCGATCTAGAGGTCCTGGGTTCGATTCCCAGGTCGGGCAAAGTGTTATTGGGTTTTTCCATTAGGAAATTCTCGGTAACAGCACGGAGTCTGGGAATGTGCCCAAAAAACGGCAATAGGCTCGCCCCCTATTACGTGGGAATGATACATACTTGGCGAAATGTGGGTGCAGAAATGCACCTCTGCCTACCCCTTCGGGGAATACAGGCGTGAGTTAATGTATGTATGTATATCAAATTAATACAATTCAAAGGATATCTTTTGGCCTATTCTATGTAAATTATGTTGTGCAGTAATATATTGTTAACATATTAATTGTTTATTTATTAATATTTCGGACAACAAAAACAGCACAATAAATTGGATGATTTGCTGATGAACAGTTTTTTCTTTTAATGTAGAGTAGTACCTCTAAAACGGATAAACAATTAAAATATATTGTTATTTGTTTGTTGTGTTTAAACGATTGGACTATCCCTTACTGGTCGACACATTTTTGTCATCCTGTAGTGACTTCCAAACAATAGTCTGTTTGTCATATTGACAGCCCCGTGGCGCAGTTGGCTAGACACCAGCTTGCGAAACGAGAGGCCGTGGGTTCTACCGCACCGAGACAAATGTTTGTGTGATCCACAAATATTTGTTTCGGGTCTGGGTGTATGTGAGACCGAAAAGTCTCTCGTAGTTTCTGATACCCATGACACAAGGCTTGTATCTAAGTGTGGGATCAGAACTATGTATGTGACTGTTGGGTGTATTTATTTATTATTTATTTATATAGGCGTATGATGAGTAGTGGACGTCTTGTCGTCTTGGATAAGATAAATTCAGACATTTTGCATTGGACTCGCATTATACCACACATTAATTTCCAAACTGCATATTCTATTTCCCTTCTTCTGTAGGGGTGACTGCCTTCCGAACAGGGTGGTAAACTAAATTTTGAAGTGACTGAATCTAAGCGATGTATTTTACATTTTATAGAATCACCATCATCATCAGCCCATATACGTCCCATTGCTGGGCACGGGCCTCCTCTACTACTGAGAGGGTTTAGGCCTTAGTCCACCACGCTGGCCTAGTGCGGGTTGGCGGACTACACACCTAAGAAATTCCTAACAACTTTTAGGTATGCAGGTTTTATCACGTTTTCCTTCACCGTTAAAGCAAGTGATAATTCATTTGTGAATACACACGGAACTTCGAAAAGTCAGAGGTTTGAACCTGCGACAGCCGAAATTCTCGACCGCGCGCCTAAACCTCGAGGCCATCCCTGCTTTTTTGCTGCTGCTTATAGATTCAATAAATATTATTTCACTTTATTATATATAGTAATAAAAATAACCCTGAGCATTTCGTGTGTCGTCATATGGAAAGTAGGATATGAGCAAGGTCCAATCGTTCTAAGTCCAAACAAGGCCGAGCAGATAACGTGATGTGTGTTGTTTATCGGTTTGGCTGGACGGATTTGGGTAGGCCCCCGGATATCTGACCCAACTAACTGTTCTATTTCTAGAAATTAACAATTTTTGTTTTTTTCATTTATTGGGACAACAAACAGTTACACATTCTTAAAACTAAGTAGTACAGATTTATTTGTTATACGATCAAATGTATAACTTACAGCGCCGTCCACGAATTACATATAACAAGGTATTGCAAATAGAAGCATGTTAAAGAGACTAAAAAGTAATAATAATATCATAGGTTCACTTAAATTTGCTACTATAATTTACATACATACATACATAAACTCACGCCTGTATTCCCCGAAGGGGTGGGCAGAGGTGCATTTCTGCACCCACATTTCGCCAGGTCAGTCCCATGTAATAGGGGGCGAGCCTATTGCCGTTTTTCGGGCACATTTCCAGACTCCGTGCTGTTACTGAGAATTTTCTAATGGAAAAACCCAATAACACTTTGCCCGACCCGGGAATCGAACTCAGGACCTCTAGATCGCACGGCACATACTTGTACCGCGAGACCACGAGGCAGTCAATATAATTTACAATACAACTATAATTTACAATTCTAAATTTTCAGTTGTGAGCAATATTTTCATTAAAGATTTTTTAAACTCGTTAGGTGTCAACGCGAAAATATCAATGTTAGAGAAGTGTGCGACTATATATGACTATATATTTTTAAAATAATAAACAGCTGTAAGAAAAAAAGTAAAAAAAAGATTAACGTTTTATTTTGGGAATATCTTATGCTTAACAAAGTGAGTAGTGCCGAAAGGGGAGCTTCTATTTTTTTTCTCATGATCGGCAAATTGGTCTCTCACTATTAACTTGATTTGGGAATCGAAGCTACGGTCTATCGTTTCAAAGTGTCATGAAGGCTTTAAACTTCACTTCTAGCGTCATTTTATTACCTTCTCGTTAATTTTTGATACGTATACGTAAATGCCATATTATACATTTACTTACGCTCAAAATTTAAATATTTTTTTTCATCTGCAGTTTTATTCTTTAACCAAACACAAAGATCTATCTGTGAGCTAGCCCATCAAAGTTTCACCCGATTGGTCCATTATTGCGATCCATGCAGATAAGGGAACGCAATGAGTTATTATATACTTTAACGGTAAAGGAAAATATCGTGAGGAAACCTGCATACAGCACACCTTAAAAAGTTTAGGCCCGCATTAGGCCAGCGTGCTGGACTAAGGTCCTAAACCCTCTTAGCTGTCGAAGAGACCTGTGCGCAGCAGTGGGACGTATATGGGCTGATGAAGATGATGATGATGATGCAGATAGAGATTAGATCGATTAATTATTCATTTTGGCCGATAGCTAATATAAACTTGAGATTGTGGTAAAGATTGCGTGTTCGTCGGCGTCACCCGTATAACCGCGTATCTTTTTTGTCTATTAGGCGGTGATTCCGGAAATCTAATATTAAATTATAAATATTAAGGAAATCTTCTAAGAAACTAAGGAATCTAAGGCCTAAACCCTCTCAATGGTAGAGGAGGCCCGTGCCCACCAGTGGGACGTATATGGGCTGATGATGATGATGGTGAAGGAAATCTTTGCATTGGATAATTGTTTGCGTCTTGATTAGCTTTCAAATTGCGTTCATTACTAAACATAGTCCAAGAATGTCAGAGTAAGAATGTTGATACACATATGTTTGTTTCAAGTTGGTGTTTGTTACGCCTAAAAGTATTTATTGTGTTGCAATCTAGTTGAAGTCATCCGCCAGAGAACCGGAGTCACTGACATTTCCCGCAGGATTAGCACGCTAAAGTGGAAGTGGGCCGGCCATGTCTGCCGACGGACGGACGGCCGTTGAGAGAGAGAGACCGCGCTTAGGTAGACGTAGTGTAGGACGTCCTGCAGCACGATGGTCCGACGACTTGAGAAAGGTGGCGGGTAGCGGATGGATAGGGGCTGCTCAAGACCGGCATGGTTGGCGCCTACTTGGGGAGGCTTTCGTTCAGCAGTGGACGGCGATAGGCTGAGAAAAAAAAAACTAGGCTCAGGAAATCGAGTATAATAAAAACTTTTGAAGTCCGTGTCAGGCCACGCATGGAATAGGGGTTCCGAAGTCACTCATAGTAATATATAAACCCATAATGTACGAAGTTTTCCAAGTAAGCTCATTTTATAAGTTAGGCAGCTTTATGTCCTAAAATGTGGTAAATACACTTATGCAAGTAAAGTTTCATCTCTCTAGCACTAACTGGAAGGTAAGGCAAGGATGGACGGACGCACATGACGAAACAAGGTGGGTTCAGAGAAGAAAACCACGGTTCCCTAAAAAGTAGAGATATTATTAATATTAAAGTTGAGAAATTGTCTCAGAAATCCATTGAAATGTATGCTATATTTTCGATTGTTTAAAAAAATAATAATTTAGCAATGTCATACACATTAAACTAATTGCCGTTCTCACTGTTAAACTGTTTTATTTTTGCGCGCCATCTACGGTGATTTTTACAACTGCTTTCAACTTTGGGGAGATGTGTGAAGACGCCACCGCTTACGTTAAAAGAAATACTAAACTCTGTTCATAGATGTCGCTACTTTCTTTGAAATTTGCATTAACCAGTATAAGAGCTAGTAAATTGTTTGGTAGTATGCCACTTCTCAACATGAATGCTATAAAGATGTGATAAAGCAGAATAAGAGGCATTTGCCCAGTTAATATAATGAAGTATCCCCACATCATTGTATGTGGAGACTTCAACATACATTATTATTTCAATACATGAAGCTTTAACAGTGCAATTTCTTGTCACAAATTTTAAGAAGTATTTTAGGCATACTCGATTTTCTGTGTCAGTGGCTTCATGAGCGCCATTTTCATCGGTTTGTTTTTGAACTACCTTCTCTAACATTTTTAGTATTTCTGTTCTTGGTGGAGTTAATCAGTTTTAGCTTGATATTAAATAGATAATAGGGATGCTACAGTTGCCTTCGCCTTATGTGAATGATTTCTAAGAGCGGTTGTGGAAAATAATCAAATGTCGTTTAAGGCGAAGAAATTAAAACAACAATATTAAAATATTTTTTCTTTATTTATATCGTAATGTACTGCAAGGTCGTTCGAGACTTGACAACATTTATTGACTTAAATCTAATGACAATAAAAAAAACTACGACGTAAAGAACATTAAAACTATCGGATATTTGGGTAATAAGATAATTAATCGATAAACATATCGAATATTCAAAATTGTTTTGAAAATCCAAGAAGTTTATCACGTTTCGAAAAGGTTTACTTAATTGGCTATGTTTATGACAGATAAGCAGACGTAGACACTCAGCGAAAGACTGAAATATGTCTAGAAAAAGCTTATTGGAAAGGTTTAAATTTTAAAACTACTTCTAACGCTAAAGACTGTAAAAATATAAATGCATATATAGAGACAAATATTATTTGATAAGCTGACGTCCGCTGTCAAACTGACAGTTGTCAGTGTGACAGACGAGTCAGCTGTCAAAATTTTAAAACGTTTTGTGACTGCATTACCTTAATTATAACATATTATAATGTAAGTAGCAAAAACATGAAGTTTCTTTTAGTTTACTCATAATAAGGCACCTCGCGTTTTTGGTTTAAATTTTACTTAACATTTTTTTGTTGTTTTTTTAAATAATGAAATAGAAAGAATTTATTTAGCTAATTCGATTACAATGTGATAATTTACATAATGCAAACGTCTACTTTTAATTGATAAATACTCAAAAGTATGTTTACATGATTTTTTAATCACCAGTCTATTTAGACATAGATATTAGATTTAGAGTTTCTGTATTTATATTACACTAGTTTTTTTATTTGTTGGTCATGTTTCCATTTATGTTGTAGATTTATTTTATAATTTTTTGTCAATATGTATATTGTCCAGAGTTATAGGAGTATTTTTGTACACCATCGGTCATTAAAATTAAATCTTATAAGCTCTGGTCACTGCATTTAATCACCTATTGCTATGTTCCCATTAAATCTGCCACACTAGTGCCATTTTTCATCAACGGCCAACTTTTAAACTGTTATAATAACAAATTTTACATTTAATTTCTTTGATACTTTTCTCTTACTGATTTAAAAGTGATGACTACATCTAGATAGACTGATGTCTGGCTTCTAACCAACTTACTTCTAAAGATAGAACACCGAAAATTATATTTAATATGGCATTACAATTCATAAATACACATTTTATAATTAATTAAGAGATCAAAACTTAAGTTTCTTTTTCGTATATTTAAATTGGAACATGCTTCTAGAGTTGTGTTTAGTTTCAAAAATATTTGCACGAATTTATATTGTATTTTGATTTATTAAAATTTTGAAACTAAATAACTCATTTACGTTTATACCAAGATATTAATAAATTATTACATATTGTAATTTTCCAACATTTATTCTTGTGACAAAATTTATTATATCTTGATACAAATAAATTGTTATGATTATGTTTTTGCAGTTGTTTATTAGACCTTTTAGTGTTTTATTAGAAATTAATAAACCTAATTCGAATATCGAAATTGCATTGTCATTGATTAACACAATGTTTTTGAAGTCAATAAATTAAAATAAAATAAATACAGCAGCGATGCAAATTGCATGTAATTATAGAAATTATCAATTATACAAAGGTCCAATAAACAGCGTATTAATATGTTATTCGAGAAACTACACTGAGTATACAAATACTGAATATTAAAATAAAATAAAATAAAAATATTTGACAAATTTGAAGGGTCTCCATATTTGTATCGGAAATGAATTGTGATGAACGAAATCAAATGGCCAATGAAAATATAGATTATTTATTAGCTATTTTCGGATTAACTGCCTCGTGCCGCGGTACAAGTATGTGCCGTGCGATCTAGAGGTCCTGGGTTCGATTCCCGGGTCGGGCAAAGTGTAATTGGGTTTTTCCATTAGGAAATTCTCGGTAACAGCACGGAGTCTGGAAATGTGCCCGAAAAACGGCAATAGGCTCGCCCCCTATTACGTGGGACTGATACATGCTTGGCGAAGTGTGGGTGCAGAAATGCACCTCTGCCTACCCCTTTGGGGAATACAGGCGTGAGTTTATGTATGTATGTATTTTGGAATTAAAACTTTTGCTAACGCGGTGTAGTTTCTCAATATTTCACTAGAACATTCTGGTGACTTCCACGTATATATGTAATAAATTCGTTTGTTCGTCTGTATCTGTCGCAGTTGTGGACTCCAACGTCATGTCTTGTTGACATTCGTGGACCTGAAAATGATGAAAATTTTTATTAATAAAAGGTAATCGTTACTGACAGACTGATCAAAACACTGAACGCATTGCGGCAAGCAGATACATGTAATGAAGTAGATCCGCTAAGACTTTTGAAATGAAAACTTCTTTAGCGACGCTGTGCACTTTTTTTGGGATGGGTAGAAAATGTTAAACCGCGTCAGATCACCTGACCCTGATCAAAAATGCGTAAGACGTTTTTTGTCATACGTTGTTGTCACGTTGTCATGTTTGTGTACGATAGCGCAATAAATATTGTATTTTACCACGTAAATGATAGTACTTTTGTACTGATTAATAAAGCAATTCATGCAAAATTATTCTCTAATATTCCAAAATATTCAAAAATACATAACGTTAATGTTGAGGTTTTTTTCCAAAATTCACTTTCTCTGGGGATTAATCGGAGTCCAAAGATTGTATGGGGAAAGGTTGACAAGAACCACAGAACAGTTGAATAAGACTAGAAAGGAAATATCAGGATGTCGAGCGTGCCGAATCTACGATTAGACTATCATATGTTTGACGCGGCCGCTTCTTAGTAATTCGGGTAGCGTGTAATATCATGACTTTTATAAATGTGTATCAATCAATAGCAGTCCTTCATTTTTGTTTATTTTTTTTATCATTGGTCGTGTGATCATAGTAGAATGAACAGGTGACAGACAAGCGGCGACACACGTCCCTATACAAAATACTGTCTATTTCCCTTCTAATCTCATTCAGCTGTTCTGTGACCAGAACTACATTAAAGCGAAGCTGTGGGCAAAAAGGTTATTCAATGTGATTAGTTCGTAGCTCAATCGTCCTAAATTACTTTGTTTTCAAGCAAAAAAGAGTCTTAAGAGTATTCTGTAAATTTTTGATCCCAAATTAATATTCGAAAAGAGTACGCTAACAGGTACCTAGATGCCTATTGCTGGACATAGGGCCATTACGATCAATTTAGGTCTTAATTTTGCTATAGCGAACTTCATGTAGGATCAAGTCAACTTTTCACGAACTACAGGTGGTTAAATTTCACACTTCCATTAACATTTGCGTGTCACAATAGATTATAAAAAACATGTTTCATGGAAAAATGGCAATGTATACGTAAAAAGCGCGAAATGCGGGCGCGCCGCCCCACCCACCATTAACTGATAGCTTCAATTAGCTGAAATGGCTTCTGGGGACAGGTTTAGTGCGACACGAACATGTATTTTAGATAATTGCGCATATTTTGACATTGACTCACATTTAAAAATAGAATGTTTGAGCGGTCGATGAAATTACACCGAGTGTGGGCAGGGTATATGTTATTTGGCTATCATTGACAGCAGTCGCAGTTGGCTAGACACGAGCTAATGAAACGAGAGGCCGCGTCTTCGTTCCCCGCTCTGAGACAAATGTTTGTACGAGCCACGAATATTTGTTTCAGGTCGTGTCTGAGACCGTAAAGTCTCGTAGGTTGTGAGACCCACGTCACAAGACTCGTATCATAGGTCAGGACTATGTGACTGTTGGGTATATGTATTAAGTCATTGATTTGTCTATATCAGTCTAGGTACCTTTCATTGCTAACCTCGTTTGCAATTGCATTGGTTAAGAACTCTTCATAGACTACATAGCCGTTTGGTGGACTAACCATATTATCTGAAACATTCCTAGAGTAAAGAGTGACATGGTGTATTATGTCACCGTAAAATTGTAAACACCGACACCGAATTGTAACAAACACTTTAGTTTCCAGTTAATATTTCGAACCAAGTAATTTTAATACTACCTCACTGTATTCATACCAAGGAGAAAACCTAGTAAAGTTAATTTGTCTGTAACACGCAACGGAAATAATTAGAAAGGAAACAAATAGTTTTAATGCTTTTTCTACTGCGGGTGACAAATTATCGAAACCATCAAATTATGTAATGAAACTAGATATAATTTACGCACAAAGAGTATTATTTATAATGAATTGCGAGCCCAAAAAACACATTGCCCGACCATAGAAAACAACCCAGGATCTCTAAGTCGTACGAAGTTTTCTATCATCGTTAAGGCTTTTATCACTCTTAAAAGTACATTGCCCATTATGTCAATTAGTACCTGGATGACCGAGCTTTGCTCGGATTTTTTATTTTTTTAAAAATGTGTTTTTTGGAAATTATATTTAAGTACGAATTACTAATAAAATGATGAAATATGAATAATGTTACTTAACAACGCCATCTGCTGTTGTGTCGTTAAAGCAATTAGTTGCTCACAAAAAATAGTATTATTATTCGCCAATAGATGTCAGGAAGAGTCTACTCAAACGCCTCCTTTTTGTTATTTTTCTTCCAAATGACATTTTCTAAAAATAATTCCTAGCTAGATCGATTTATCGCCCCCGAAACCCCCTATATACAAAATTTTATGAAAATCGTTGGAGCCGATTCCGAGATTCCAATTATATTATTATATACAAGAATTGCTCATTTAAAGATATAAGATTTTCCTCAACGTCGATTATTACTTCATGCGATTTATTGCGGACATGCGAGGATTCATCTAAGTTTGCAATTTAAATCAACAAATGGGAATTAACATCGTGATATGCCACCGTGTGTGCAAGGATTCTATGCGATGTAATTGAAATATACCCGATTCGATATTACATTCAATAGAAAGGGCTATTAGGAAAGGTCTTTCATGGCGTAATCGATTAATATTACGCAAAAGGATGTATTGATGTTTGGTACTGAATTATGCTAGAACTAATGAATGGATGTACTTTAGCGATGAAGGAAAACATCGCGAGGAAACCGGCACACCTAAAAGTTTGTTAGGAATTTTGTGGTGGCCAACGTGGTGGTTAGGCTTAAACCCTCTCATTGTAGAGGAGGCCCGTGCCCTGCAGTGGGACGTATGTACGAGTATATGGGCTGATGATGAATGAACGGAACAGGTTAAAATTTGGCACATCAGATTATAGTCGCGTAGCATAGCTAGTCCTATCCAAGGATAATAGTATATAGTAGTAAAAAAATAGTAAATACACCCAACAGTCACATACATAGTTCAGACCCCACACTTGGATACAAGACCTGTGTCGTGGGTATCAGAATCTACGAGAGACTTTTCAGTCTCACAAACATCCAGACCCGAAACAAATATTTGTGGATCACACAAACATTTGTCTCGGTGCGGGAATCGAACCTGCGGCCTCTCGTTTCGCAAGCTGGTATCTAGCCAACTGCGCCACGGGGCTGTCATATATATGTATATACTTAGTTAATCTATTAATTGCTTGAGTTTTGAGTACTCAAAGTACCCACAGGCTATCAATATTGACACAGTTATGTCAATGAAAATAAAAGAAATGAGAGATATATACTTACCAAGAATTTAAAGATACAGCGTCGGCACCCTCTTCTGAGCTCCCAGCGACAGCTTGTTACTCATCTTCTTGTAGCCTTCGTGTTTAACCCTAGATTTTGGTTTCTCCTCAACCGGACCTCCTTTCAGCTCCCAAACTAAATTCGTCAGCGATTTAGGCCTGCTCAGCTTCCTAGATCTCTTCTCTGGTAGTTTCGGTCCATTCCCCGAATCGCCAGACGTCCTCCCCCCGGAATGGCTTGAATCTAACGTACCATCTAGCTCCATAGCTTGATGGATGTTCGAAAGACTTTTGTACCGTATATTGAAGATGGGTGAGTCGCCTTTTATGACTTTTATTGGACTAGCGAGAGGACTAGGCGTTTCCTTCGTCGGAGAGTTACTTTTTTGGCGGAATACCATTTTAGTTTTTCCGTTGTTCACATTATTCTTGATGTAAAGCTTGGGTAAATTAGGTGCTGGCGCGATGGAGCACTTTTCTTTGTAGACTGTGACCGGTGGTTCCTTGGGGGCGACTGATTTGCGCGTTCTTTTCTCTGCTTTCTGGATGTTTAATGGTTTCTTAGTGGGTATCGTCTCGATGGGTGGAGGTTCGGGCTTTATTTCTGCTATCAAAGGCATGTGGATTGGCGTCGCGACCGGCGAAGATGGTGACGATTCGTGTCTCGCCTCGTTTGAGTACGAAGCCTTGATGTTCTTAGGCAATGGAGCGAATCCTCTCACATAGTCGTATATTTGATCTATCTCGTCGTATTCGTCAGGAATGCTGTTCTCATCTCTATGACTGCTGTAGATGTGGTGATGTCGTAAATGCTTGTGTTGATTAGCTGAATCGGAGGAGGCGCTGCGTCGAAGGAAATAGCCAGTTTTAACTATAGAAGGGGCCTGTAGAGGCCCGTTTAAGATGCGTTTAGGATCACCCAATTTTCCTTCCAAAACATGCATTCTATCAACTACGTCCACCAGCAACCGACTGCACTTCTCGACTAGCCTCGAAAATTCCATGAAATTCTTAATCTGTTCCTCATTCTTACATCTTTGCATTTTTAGTGGTGCTGCCAACGGTAAAGTGACTAAGGCATTGCCTTCTTTTTGTAACGGGAGTGCAAATACATGGTCTTCTTCAAACATTGATAACAGTCTCAATTCTGGTACGAAATGACTCGCACTTTTTAGTCCTCGAGGCGGCGTACCGTGCACAAGTCTCACTGTAATCGGTAAGCGTTTAGTTAGCAACGTTTTGGCTGTGTGGACTCCGCTAATATTCTCCTCTTTAGCAACTGCAGAAAACTTGCCTCTCTGATCTAAACTAAGCAGTACAATGTCTCCTTTTGAGTCGTTACATTTCAAATATTTATTTTTGCCTAAAAACGTTTCTCCTCGCGGCATAATGATCTCCCCTGCAGGAAGGTTTCTAGCCCCGTCTGCAGTGACGTTGCCATCTAAATCTATTTTACCACAAATGACTCTGATAGGATCTCTGACCAAGCACCCATCGTCTAGTTTTCTTCTAGCAAGTTCTGCTACAGTCTCAATGCATCGCACTGCCCGTCCCTCTTCGCTGAGCAGTTCAAAATAGCCTTTATAGGAATCTGGTATAGCAAGCCGTGGTCCGACTGGGACCATGCGTCTGCCTTCTTTAAGCTTTATAGCTTGGGCGATGATTTTCTTCCTTTTGCCTGCGGAGACGAGGAGAGCGGTGCTCTGTAGGCCAGGGCTGGGGAGAGTGGGGACTCCGAGACCTCCATACTGGCCTTTGATGATCTTGGCGACGTTGGGCAGGCGGTTCTTGGCGACGAACTCCCGGAGGTAGTTGCCCTCGTCAGACCAGCGGGACGCTGCGACCACTACTTGGCCGTCTGTGGCTGCCATTGTTGGGTTTTGTCACATCTGAAAAGCAGAAAGAGGAGAGTGTTAATAGTTGAATTTATTTATTAAATCGTAAGGGGTACAGATATTTGACCTGAATGTGAGAGACGGTGCAGAAACATTAGTGAGACTATCGCCATTTGTAACAATATTGCCGGTCTATTCAAATACAATTATAGACTATATCATCCCTTAACTTGATCTTGACGTATTATTTTATGGTAGAAATTTTAATCAGATACTCATTTTCCGCCAAGTAACAAAGACCTTTTGAGCCATAAAAATTGACATTCGTACGACAAGGCTCAAAGTCATAAGGTCGAATTATTGCATTTCTTTACGACCTATGTCAACATTTCGGAGTGCCTTGACTTGTAAACGTAATAAAATCGAACGGTAGTTGCGTTATCAACTTCCTTGCACCTGTAGTATAAAACTTGTATTTTATATTATACAGTGTCGCTTTTATGGCGAATATTTGGAGGTATTTGGCGGTCGCTGCCTTCTTATAGGATTATAAGAAATTATTCTCATTTAAATAAATCAATGAGACAGCCTACGTTGTCAATGCTGACAGTTCAAGAGTTTGACTCCCGGGTAGGGAATGCAATCCCGACTCGAGATCGCAAATTCGAGATCCCGCGTGATTAATAAATAATAATAAATAATAAATTTATTTATTCACTTACTAAGGTTACAATTGTAATAACATACAAATGAAATGCTTAAGCCTAGAAAAATTAGAGTAACCAATGCGTGAGGTAGGTGACAACTGCAGCTAAACTAGGACGAACCTGTATTTCAGTCTGCATTGGATTGATTGGAAATATCAACCCCGCGGGATCCCGGAATTTTCGAGATCTCGTCTAGTTTATAAAAGAATGTAAATGTCGGATGGCTGAAAACGATGAAAACTGCTTGGTTTTTGTGGTAGTGAGGTTGATTAAAATAAAATATTTTTTGAAAGAAAACTAAAACCTTGATTCTTCAATAAAAACTAAATAATTAAGTTCTTTTTTTGAAATAAGCATAATCAAATCAAAAAGTATAACTCAAGGAGATTAGAAAGTAGTTACGGGTGATTTTTCAAGTAGCTACGTAAAAAACAAAGTGTATTAAGAGTACTATCTACTAAACAGCATCTTATGTCCATCGCAAAGTACCCAGCTACTGAGAATGCCTTCTCCGACTCAACACTGGTTGGCAACAGCGGGACTAAACAATTATATGCAAACTCCAAAAATCTTCACCTTGTTACTCCACACTCAAATAAATCCACATACATACATACATAAACTCACGCCTGTATTCCCCGAAGGGGTAGGCAGAGGTGCATTTCTGCACCCACATTTCGCCAGGTATGTATCAGTCCCACGTAATAGGGGGCGAGCCTATTGCCGTTTTTCGGGCACAATTCCAGACTCCGTGCTGCTACTGAGAATTTCCTAATGGAAAAACCCAATAACACTTTGCCCGACCCGGGAATCGAACCCAGGACCTCTAGATCGCTCGGCACATACTTGTACCGCGAGACCACGAGGCAGTCAAATAAATCCATTTCTTTTTTTATGACTGACTCTAATTTGTCTAAGCTCGTGTGTAAAAGGACTTTTAGACGGTCGCCCAATCCCGTCAATCTCGAACGGGATTTCGTCATATAATGTTTCGCGATTGATCCCGAAAAATTAGACGAGATCCCGCGAGATCGGAATTGCATTCACTACTCCCGGGTCGGGTAGTGTTATTAGGATTTTCTATTAGGTGATTCTCAGTATGGTGAAGAGTCTAGAAATGTAACTGAAAAGGCGGGTTTAAGTGCTATTTATTGCAATTTTTCTGCTGTTACTGAAAATTTCCTTACCCAAAAATCCACTAACCAGATCCGGGAATCGATACCGGTACATAACTATGCCGCTCACAAAGCAGGCCAATTGGGATGTGATGGAAGACTTTCCTATCACCAATCACCCACACTACCCTACATATGCCATAAACCCCGTCCTTGATAGAGACCAGGGCCAGCTCGGAGCGCTGTTATCGCAAGCCGGCGGCGCGTATCGTGCTCATTCGGTTACATCAACGCACGGTCATTGTTCGTGTACAATGACCTTACATTTGGTCGTAAAGGCGGTTGGATATGGCAGCGCGGAGGCGAGTGATCAGCTGTTTTGCGTAATTTTTTATTATTTTTAAAACTCGACTGCCTCGTGGTCTCGCGGTACAAGTATGTGCCGAGCGATCTAGAGGTCCTGGGTTCGATTCCCGGGTCGGGCAAAGTGTTATTGGGTTTTTCCATTAGGAAATTCTCAGTAGCAGCACGGAGTCTGGAATTGTGCCCGAAAAACGGCAATAGGCTCGCCCCCTATTACGTGGGACTGATACATACCTGGCGAAATGTGGGTGCAGAAATGCACCTCTGCCTACCCCTTCGGGGAATACAGGCGTGAGTTTATGTATGTATGTGTATGTTTTTAAAACTCCAAGAAAGATTTAGGTACATAAGCGATAATTTGTCATGATTGACGAATATATTTTAATACAAAAGGAAACCTTTACAAGCAATTAAGTATATAGTACTAAATAAGGGGCTGGGTTTATTTCATTTTAAGATAATTTTCTAAGGTAGGCTTTTACTGGTACTGGTTGCCCCTGAGAATTTCTATATGGAAAAACTTAATAACGCTGGAAAAAACAGGGATAAAATTGAGCACTTTTCTGTTAAACCGATTTTTTTAATTATGCGCAAACGACGAGACCGCTTTAAATCTTTGATGCTTATTTTGTTCTAAATAGTTGATAATAATTCTCTATGTATATTGAATCCTTACGCACTAGGCCAGCGTGGTGGACTAAGACCTAAACCCTCTTAGTTGTAGAGGAGGCCCGTGCCCAGCAGTGGGACGTATTTGGGCTGATGATGATGATGATTGAATCCTTATAAGTATTTAAAAACTAGATCTTAAGCCCTTCTTCTCCGGGTGAAATTTTATAAAATTAAAGTGGGCGTTTTATGTGTTGTGTGTATATTGTGTGAGTCGGGTTTTTATTTCCGGGTCGGGCAATGTTATATATTTTTCCATCAAGAAATTAATAGTAGCAGCATGGAGTCTGGAAATGTGCCCGAAAAACGGCAAGGGGCTCGCCTCCATAGGGAGCAGAAATGCACTTCTGCCTACCCCTTCAGGGAACATAGGCGTGAGGTTATATATGTTCTGTGTTTTTGAGTGAATTCAATACATACAAAAATAGCAAATAATATATTAATTCATGATCCTCATCCCACGGGAAGTCTAAGTTTTTCGAGATTAAAAATAGCCTATCTGTTAATCCAGGGTGTCTACTACCTCCATACCAAATTCCATAAAAAATACACAAACATACTAACAATCATCGTCATCAGCCCATATACGTCCCACTGCTGGGCACGAATCTCCTCTACAACTGAGAGGGCTTAGGCCTTAGTCCACCACGCTGGCATAATGCGGGATGGCGGACTACACAACTAAGAAATTCCTAAGAACTTTTAGTTGTGCAGGTTTCATCACGATGTTTTCCTTCACCGTTGAAGAACTTCATAATTATAATACCCACATAACTTTTCTTTTTATATTATTCGTATGTAGTTCGTGTTTAGTTTATTCGTATTAAAATTGTACGTCACATATATTATTTTATATATAAGTAGATATTATTATTACCCGCTTTGTTGTTCTTATACTTTCCAGTCCATCCTACGGTTGTCTGGAAGAAATCGCATTCAGCGATAAGACCGCCATTTGTTCCACTCTTTTTCTTACCTATTTTATTCCTAATTCATGTTTCTGTATGTGTTGTGGTGTACAATAAAGTGTGATAAATAAATAACTTCGAAAAGTCAAAGGCGTGTGCCTGGGGTTTGAACCCGCGACCGCCGAGATTCTCGACCGCGTGCCTAAACCTCGAGGCCGTCACGACTCATACTAACATGCCTTTACAATATTGGAACAGTTCCGAGCGTCGCCATATGCAACCAGCCTTACGCTAAACACTAATACAGTTTTGAACGTGAATAATTTAATTGTCTAAATTTGCTCGTTCAAGAAACCCGTTAATTCCCAAAATTATGTACTAAACGTGTAATTTGTGCTCGCTTGGTATATTTTATGTTTTTTATCAACTTTTTGATGCGTTTATTTATCGTGTTAAAGATAAGCAATTTGCTTTTTACGGTCTGTCTGCTTTTTTAATGAGAGGAAAGGAGTGTTCTGTGATATAAATACACCCAATAGTCACATACATAGTTCTGACCCCACATTAAGATACGAGTCTTGTGTCGTGGGTATCAGAAACTACGAGAGACTTTTCGGTCTCACAAATACCCAGACCCGAAACAAATATTTGTGGGTCACACAAACATTTGTCTCGGTGCGGGGATCGAACCCGCGGCCTCTCGTTTCGCAAGCTGGTGTCTAGCCAACTGCGCCACGGGGCTGTCAGAGATATATACATATACTGTGTATATATACATATACACATGCTAGTGTATAAATAGGTGTATTTCTTCATTTATGTTTCGCCATGGGTTTTAAGTTCATATAATAGACGGACTTAATGTCATTTCGGTCTCATATCCAGACTTCGTGTTACTGACAACTTATTATCGAAAAAACTCAACAGCTATTTTAGTATTTTCCCAATCCCGGAATTTATGCTGCCAGTATTTATCGTGTCAATTAATTTTTAATCGTCCCTGACACATCTCGATTAATAACAAGACAGTAAAGTAATCTCTCCATCAATATATAGAGAGCATCTCCATCAAGACATTAATATGTATATCAAGGGCTTTAAAATTTTCGTATTTACCGTCAGTTTTTTTGTGAGCTCCGTCATTACCGCAGAGTTCAATATTAAAAAAAAAAACATTAATAATATTTTTAACTTTGTGATATATATTTGACATTTCAAATAACTGATAACAGATGGCGCTAGTACCCCGTTCTGCAAAAGAATTCAACGCGCAACAGCCTAGTGGTCAGTAAAAAACAACACGACACCGCACATTTCGACATCCAATCGGCTTTTTATCAGATCAAATATTCGTACAATGGCGAAAAAAGCCGATCATTGTGCCGTATCATCGGATAAAAATATGATTTTGTGCATCACGACTGCGCTGTCACGTTCCTAGAGCATTGTGCGGGGAGATAATGTTGCATCTAACTGTATCGGATTGCCCGTAGACAAATAAGGAGAGGACAGACGGGCCACGAAACGAGGGGCTAGAGTTTTTGTATGTTAGCTAAGGATAAAAGGGTTTATCATTAACTTTAGCTATCTTTTTATAAAGCTTATATATATAATATCCCTTTGGGAGTTTTTTGCACTTTTGCACACTGGGTGAATTTATAACTATACAGGGTGTATTCAGACCGTGATCGGAAACTAACAATAGGTATAAAATGTATGTGGTTGTTAGGAAAACGTAATTTTTTTATTTTTTGTCGGGATTTTCTTTAACGCCCCTGGCTGTTTTGTAATCACTTTAGCTATTACCTGCCTTATTTTCCGATAACGGTTTGAATACACCCTAAATAAAATCTCAACATTATAGCCCAAAGATACAATTCAATATATATACACAACCTCATGCCTGTATTTCTCGAAAGGACAGGCACAGGTGCATTTCTGCCCCCAAATTTCACCAGGTATGTATCAGTCCCATGTAATAGAGGGCGAGGCAATTCATTGATGAGTCATTTTGTCATAGTTTCCGTTTATTTGGACTGCACTACACTTATCATCAAACATTTTTTTGACTTTGCCTTCCTAGTATACAAAATTATATTCCCCGCTAGTCGCTCCGCTACCTCCATCGCGGTTCCCATGGCCACAAGCTCTAAGAATCGTCCGCGGCCCGCTAAGCCGAGTTCCCATGCTCCGTTCTGATTTACGATCACTCCGTTCGTCCTGAACCAGCCTAATTTGGCCGCGACGGGGCTAATTACTGGACGGTATTTAATTGCTTTCGCGAATTTATAAGCGGTTAATAGTTTTATGGCTCGCATATTCGATTATTGCGGTGCTTATCATTGAGAGTTTTTTCAAATCATCGATTTCCGGAGGCGTTGCTTATGGGATTTATGATTAGAATAACTGTACTGTTATGATTTATTTATAGCTTCTTTTCCACACTCACACTAGTGTCCCAAAAGAAGGATAGATTTATTAAAAGACAGCCCCCTGGCGCAGTTGGCTAGACACCAGCTTGCGAAACGAGAGGCCGCGGGTTCGATCCCCGCACCGAGACAAATGTTTGTGTGATCCACAAATATTTGTTTCGGGTCTGGGTGTATGTGAGACCAAAAAGTCTCTCGTAGTTTCTGATACCCACGACACAAGACTTGTATCTTAGTGTGGGATCAGAACTAGAGTATGTGACTGTTGGGTGTATTTATTTATTTATTTTATTTATGTGTACACACTTGTTCCACCAGACGTTCTTTTTTAAAATTCCTTTTTTTATGGGAAAGGAGGCAACCGAGCTAGTGAGCCACCTGATGTTAAGTGGTCAACACCGCCTGTTATGTCCAGATGTTTCAGGTTTGGTTTGTATAAATAAAACTACTTCAGCTTAGTTTCAATAGCGTCTGGCACGTCCACTCGGTCCGATATCAGAGGTAGTAGTCAACCGGTTTGAGTGGGGAACAGCGCTTATATTATGATTTATTTTCACGTTTACCTTACAATTTATTATTAATATTACATGTACACTACACCGCCCATAAGCCACAATACTAGAGGAATTATCGGTGCACTGCCGGCCTTTGAGAAAAATATAGACCCTTTTCTTAAAGGTCTTTAAGTCGTATCCCATTTGTTAATACAGCCGAGAAAAGCCGATTCCACAAAGATATTGTGCGAGGAAGGGAACACCGTTTGACCCGCACTGTTGAGGAACGGCTTTCAACGTGTAATACAGTAGACTAGACTCCGAACTCGATTATCGTACCGGGACCATTTGGTCACACGTCATGCACTTAAGCCAAGACAAACAAGGTAGTCTACGTTTTTACTACAACAGAAGAGACCAGAAGACGGTTTTTGCAATTTTGTCTTACATTGCTTTCGCAGGATTGTCAAAAAGTGTAACAAATAAATAAATATAAATAAATAAATACACCCAACAGTCACATACATAGTTCTGACCCCACACTAGGATACAAGTCCTGTGTCGTGGGTATCAGAAACTACGAGAGACTTTTCAGTCTCACAAACACCCAGACCCGAAACAAATATTTGTGGATCACACAAACATTTGTCTCGGTGCGGGGATCGAACCCGCAGCCTCTCGTTTCGCAAGCTGGTGTCTAGCCAACTGCGCCACGGGGCTGTAACAAGACGATGAAAATTGTGGATCCAAATGTGAAACTATCCAAACATGCCTAAAAAATATGAAAATCAGGCCAAGATGGTATACCACATGGATAAGCAATTTCATATGGATTTAGGATATGCATATTTCTTTGACATTAAAAAGAATTTATGTTATGTTACTTGTTATGTCACTATGCGCGAATCGAGACATTTAAATTACTCTATATGCATAATTTGATGCTGCATTCTTTAATTGGATTTTTAGCATTTAAACCCAGATTTTAATTCAGAACTCATATATTGTCTTTTATTTGTGTTATATGCAACATCTCGGTCGTAAAATGCCGAGGTGTTTTATCATTGGTCTGTGGAATGTTGCACGTTTCTACGAAATTCGAAGTAAAAGTTAAAAAAAATCAAGATAAAATTAGACAGTGCAATTAGAACATGACGTCGGTAGATTCCACTGTTAATTAATGCTAGAGAGAAAATTTTGTACAAAACAACGTAAGTAATTAAGGAATAAATCAGAGCGAGAGAGTGTTGTGAGACCACGTACAGGGAGCGTAGTGTGTGACGCGCGGGCCGGTGGAGCGACGAGCTGAAGGTAGTGGATGAGAGCTCAGGAGCGAGTGTTGTGAGACCACGTACAGGGAGCGTAGTGTGTGACGCGCGGGCCGGTGGAGCGACGAGCTGAAGGTAGTGGATGAGAGCTCAGGAGCGAGTGTTGTGAGACCACGTACAGGGAGCGTAGTGTGTGACGCGCGGGCCGGTGGAGCGACGAGCTGAAGGTAGTGGATGAGAGCTCAGGAGCGAGTGTTGTGAGACCACGTACAGGGAGCGTAGTGTGTGACGCGCGGGCCGGTGGAGCGACGAGCTGAAGGTAGTGGATGGGGCTCGGTAAGTGTCGTGGGACCACGCACAGGGATCGAGTGTGACGCAGTGGAGCGTGACGAGCCGCGAAACGAAATCATTCGCCTTGAGCACGATTGTCTTCAATAAACTACACGATTGAAAGTTGTAAATCGAACCGAGTTACCAAGGCTTGGGAAGTGAAGGCCCGACCATTTTTACCGTACAGGAAGACCAGTTGTAACCGGTCGGCGACGCGTCCCGTCCACTCGACGCTGCAAACGTGTTCCAACTCATATTCCGATCGATGTTGGGGAATAATGAACGAGTTTGTTTAACTTATGACTTTGTTCACACGCTGAGATGAAGATGTAATTATGTTTAATGTTTTTGCGTGGCGTGTTCCGAATTAATGAGCCTTCGAATAACATAAATGTAACGCTGTTATTGATTCTATTTGTGGATCAACTGGGCGCTGTGTATTACTCGAATGCACATCGTTTTAACATGATTGATGCAGAAGTTTTTATGGCAATTTCGTGGAATTGAAGAGCAATAAACCTGAAATAATTCAAGGATATAAAAGTAATTACTTATGCTGTTGGCTTTTAGGTAGGATGTAATATGTTGCATTTGAACATTTAAATCTTAGCAAATACAGCTAGAAGCGTAGTCAGGGATTGTGACAGTACCATACATAACCTCACGCCTGTATTCCCCGAAGGGGTAGGCAGAGGTACATTTCGCCAGTATGTATCAGTCCCAAGTAATAGGCGGCGAGCCTATTGCCGCTTTTCGGGCACATTTGCAGACTCCGGGCTGTTACTGAGAATTGCCTAATGGAAAAAATAAATAACACTTTGCCCGACCCGGGAATCGAACCCAGAACCTCTAGATTGCACGGCACATACTTGTGCCGCGAACCCACGAGGCAGTTTTATTTTTGAGAGTATTTTGGCAGTGTTAATATAAATAGTAAAATTTCATGTCCAAAATATTATCCTATTGTTAGGCCTTGCGCCACATTATAAGACTAGTTAGAGCATAATTTCATGGAGGAGGTCTAATCGGCTTTGTAAACGGATGGGATTTATCAAAGCAGCGCTCAGCTGGGATTGGGAAATTGTGTCGCTCCAAATCTCTCGCGACATGATTTAATAGCAACATTAGTTGTACAAACATATACACAGGCCCGTGGCGCAGTTGGCTAGACACCAGCTTGCGAAACGAGATACCGCGGGTTCGATCCCCGCACCGAGACAAATGTTTGTGTGACCCACAAATATGTGTTTCGGGTCTGCGTGTTTGTGAGACTGAAAAGTCTCTCGTAATTTCTAATACTCACAACACAAGACTTATATCTTAATGTGGAGTCAGAACTATGTATGTGACTGTTGGGTGTATTTATTATTATTTATATACACATGACAATAAGACGAATTCAGATATAGAGGATTTATATTTTTCCTAATTTTTATCTGATTTCCAGTGAAAAATAAATACAGGTAAATAGTAGAGCAATTGCCTGTATATGATTTTTGTCAATTGTTTTTTATATGTTACAATTTACATTAAATATGTTAAATATTAAGTTGTGATGGCCTCGAGGTTTAGGCACGCGGTCGAGAATCTCTACGGTCGCGGGTTCAAACCTCAGGCACACGCCTCTGACTTTTCGAAATTATGTGTATTCACAATGAATTATTACTTTAACGGTGAAGGAAAACGTCGTGATAAAACCTGCACACCTAAAAAGTTCTTAGGAATTTCTTAGGTGTGTAGTCCGCCAACCCGCACTAGGCCAGCGTGGTGGACTATGGCCTAGACCCTCTCAGTTGCAGAGGAGGCCCGTGCCCAGCAGTGGGACGTATTTGGGCTGATGATGATGATGATGATGATGGCCTCGAGGTTTAGGCACGCGGTCGAGAATCTCTACGGTCGCGGGTTCAAACCTCAGGCACACGCCTCTGACTTTTCGAAATTATGTGTATTCACAATAAATTATTACTTTAACGGTGAAGGAAAACATCGTGATGAAACCTGCACACCTAAAAGTTCTTAATAAATTGTTAGGTGTGTAGTCCGCCAACTCGCACTAGGCCAGCGTGGTGGATTAAGGCCTAAACCCTCTCAATGGACGATGACGATGTCCTTGCCCAGCAGTGGGACGTATATGAGCTGATAATGATGATGATGATGAGCTGATAATGGAGAGAGAAGGATATACCGTAGCCCTATTGTAGATATAGCCCAACCATTTTCAAACGGCATGTATAATTTCATTTTAAATTTTGATTACACATTATTGAATATCTTGTAAAAACATCGCATCGGAATTGCCGAGTCAAAAACAATCACCAGCTTTGATTGAACTTGCTTTGGCATTTCAAACGTTAACAAAATGGATTAGAGTAGAGAATCAATTGACTGCCCACCGGCACCATTATGTTTTTTGTGTCCAGCCAGTAAATTTAGTTTATATGCTAATGTGTGTAGCTGTAAAGGCACGCTTCATTACTTGTATGCCTGACCGTGACTCCGCTCGTCTCTGTGGCAAACAGAGCGAGACAAATATGTTCATTAATCTACAGTTTTACACACAATTATCAAACACGGAGATGTAGTTGGAAAACGGCTTGTATACTCAACCTTATGTACGAGGACTTAAGGGGACAAAAACAGCGGAGTCATTGTGGAAACAGCTCAATTAAAGTAAGGCGCGAAATACAGTTTGGGTTGGTTTAACAGTTCGTCCTGAATCTTATAGCAGTCGGTCATAGAAATCATGACAGTACATACATATCAAGCAGTGATGGCCTCGAGGTTTAGGCGCAGAATCTCGGCGGTCGCAGGTTCAAACCCCAGGCACACACCTTGTTGACCCTATCCCACCACACACCCGCCACTGCAACTCCTGTGCTCCAGGATCAACAGCGGCACGCACAGTAATGACACCGAGCAATGAAGCTCAGCGGATCTAAGGGGACCTAAACTTGTCATAATCCCGCATCGAAGTTAATCAGAAAGACAAAATAAGGAGTTGGAAAACAAAGAGTTGTCCACTTCCCTCCATAGCAAAGCGGGTGACAAAACATTGAGCTATGAGGTTTTACCCTCACATAAACAAGACAATTACATTTAGTGATATTAGACGCAAGTAACGCACCACGGGTAAAAACTGTATGAGTTTTATTTCAATATAAAACTCAGGCACACACCTCTGACTTTTCGAAGTCTGTGTGTATTCACAATGAATTATCACTTGCTTCAACGGTGAAGGAAAACATCGTGATGAAACCTGCACACCTAAAAGTTCTTAGGAATTTCTTAGGTGTGCAGTCCGCCAACCCGCACTAGGCCAGCGTGGTGGACTAAGGCCTAAGCCCTCTCAGTTGTTGAGGAGGCCCGTGACCAGCAGTGAGACGTATTTGGGCTGATGATGATGACAAACATATATTCACACCCATATCCTCAATTGGATAGGCAAATGTGTAATTATAAGCGCAAATTTCGCGAATAATTTGGGGAATAGCCTATTTCCGTTTTTCTGACACGTTTCTAGACTCTTTACTGGTTTTAAGTAGAGAATTACATACACACATACATAACCTCACGCCTGTATTCCCCGAAGAGGTAGGTAAAGGTGCATTACTGCACCCACATTACGCCAGGTATGTATCAGTCGAGCCTATTGCCGTTTTTCGGGCACATTTCCAGACTCCGTGCTGTTACTGTGAATTCCCTAATGGAAAAACCCAATAACTCTTTGCCCGACCCGGGAATTGAACCCAGGACCTCTAGATCGCACGGCACATACTTCATCTTACAACCATATCCTAAATAATTCCATACCATAACTAACATAACTACTGCGCTTATGCAATTAATTCAAATTTAGATACTTCTTCATGTATTTTTCTAACTTTAGTGTAGATTAAAAAAAAAAAACAAAGCTTAGTGGATAAGGATGATTACCACGTCATTGGCTCGTTCCTATACAAGAGGATTCTCCGGATATTATTTTTTTACAAGCAAAAATGCAAAAGTTCCCGAGGGGTATACAACGTACGCGAAAATGTCAGATCACATGTTTCACACGCATACAATTTCGTTGAATTAGGTCCCAAGCTCAGGACGTTCACCCCGCCAGGTTCGTACAGTGAGAGCCAAGAAAATAGTGCACATTAATATACGTAATACCAAGTTCGCGTGCATGAATTGTTACTGTGCGAATAGGTTTTTGCGCGTACTGCGGATTGTCTCGTGGGATATTTCGCGTTTTATTAATATTAGTTAAGGGCTTTGTTGCTAACGGGTAATAGGATCGACGCGATATAACTGTAATGGATGATGAGAAAATTCCTGTAGATTTGCAGTATGAATAGGTAATAAAGAAGTTTTAGTGTTAATAATAAAAAATAAGTCAATTAATGTTACTCTCTATTTCTGAAAAGGTAGGGCGACTTAAATTTTTCAATGAAATAATACATTGAAATTTGAAACCTATCTAAATTTGAATTACTTAAATAAGCACAGTAGTTATGTTAGTTATGGTATGGAATTATTTAGGATATGGTTATAAGATGAAGTATGTGCCGTGCGATCTGTAGGTCCTGGGTTCGATTCCCGGGTCGGGCAAAGTGTTATTGGGTTTTTCCATTAGGAAATTCTCAGTAGCAGCACGGAGTCTGGAATGCCTTAGGGGAATACAGGCGTGAGGTTATGTATGTATGTATGTATGTATGTTTATAAGATATTTACAATTGAAATCCAATTATAGCATATGCATCCTTTATTAATTATAGGGGCTGGTTCTTGAATCGGCATGTGATTTAAATGCGGATGGGTTAGAATAACTGAATGTAACTTTTCTAGTGCATAATTAACAAATGTAAGGATCACTAATAATCGCTTTTATTGATCGTTAATTTTCGTGATATAATTTTATATACATATACGAGTATACATATTTATTTATTTATTTATAAGCATTTTAAAACTACGATATTATTTTAACAACGCATGTTTTAGAATTGCTATAATTATAAATAACATTTAAAAGTAAATGTATTCCTTGTGTGACCAATAAAAATCTCAAGTTCTATTAGATTACATATCTGACAATAATCTTAGCAACTCAACCACTCTTAAACAAGCATATGTATGTACAATATATATTCAACTCAACACTTTATTTTTCACACCACAATAAAACAGAAACAAAGAAGAAAATTAACAAAATTAGACACAATTATTTACGGTCTTATAGCTAAAAGTGATCTTTACCAGACAACCAGGTAAGAAGAGGAATACATCTGGTAGAATGGACGGTGCTTACAATAATTGTATAAAAAAAGAAAAACATGTACTCAACAATATATACTTACATATAAATTTACATAATTATTATACATATGTACGTATATACTTATACATACATTCATACGTACATACATACATACATGTACTTACATATATACAAGTATAGCAAATAATAAAAATACTTATTTACTATTATTGAGATAAATATACAAAAGTCCGCGTGCCCGTTTCCCTTGGCCGGTAGTGTACGCCGGTTATAAATCCCCGAACGCATCAAGTTAGCGTCTGGAATAACGGTGCGCCTGTCTCGCCTTCCAGTTATTACCACGTGCCTGCTCGCTTCTTAGGGATATGTTGAGATTTTATTCATTCCCACCCATTTGTGGGATTACTTCAATAATATTGCCTTGTGGTCCCGCGGTACAAGAATGGGCGGTGCGATCTGGAGGTTCCGGGTTCGATTTCCGGTTACTACTTAGTTTCTATAATAATGAGTCCGCCAGGTCGCATGGCACCTACTTGTCATTTGCGATTGTCTGTAATTTTCGGCTGATTATATTAAATATGTAGCTTTTCTTTATATTAGGCAAATAATATTGCCTAGATAGTAGATACTTGTGTTTGATATCATCGTCATCATTAGTCCGTATACGTCCCACTGCTGGGCACGGGCCTCTTCTACAACTGAGAGGGTTTAGGCCTTAGTCCACTACGTTGACCTAGTGCGAGTTGGCGGACTACACACTTAAGAAATTCCGAAGAACTTTTAGGTGCGCAGGCTTCCTCACGATGTTTTCCTTCACCGTTAAAGTAAGTGATAATTCAATGTCAGTACACACATAACTTCGAAAAGTCAGAGATGTGCCTGGGGTTTGAACTCGCGGCCGCCAAAATTCTTTATTGCGTGCCTAAACCTCGAGGCCAACTACTTGGTATCTTTTTTTTTTTTATTATTATTTTTTTTATTCTGGCACGGCAAAGTTGGCAGATATTTGACCAAAAGTTGGACAAACCAGGTTGCGTTGTGAAGCGGAGTGCACACGTCACTGCCAAGTTACATCAGCGGCTCGAGCGGTCTCTTCGGTTAATTTCTTCCTGGATGAGTTACTTAGCATGCGATGTGAGGCATAGGCGACGAGTATGGCCGAAATATGGCCAAGAATTTGTGGGTGTTTTTACTTGTAATGGAGAGTGATTGCAATTAATTCAGGTATACCTATAATTATGTATGTATAGTATTTGTGAGAGAAAAGGTTTCTACCTTATTGTCATAGCGGTATAACATGTGATGTAGCTGAAGGTCAAGGCTTTGATTTGTTGTTATAAAATGGATCATAGACGATAAGCTACTTGATTTAAGCTTAGTTTTGTGGGTGTTTTTAATTGTAATAGGGAGTGATTGCAGTGAATTGGAGGTATAATTTATGTATGTAAAGTATTTGTCGTGTGAGTAGGTTTTTCCCTGATTCAGTAATGCGTTGGACAAATACACCCTGTTTTCTCTTTTGGAAAGACATGCGTGATATACGTACGTTAAAATAAATTACGTTAAAAATATTATAATCTGGCTGCCTCGTGGTCTCGCGGTACAAGTATGTGCCATGCGATCTAGGTCTATCGAGGTCCTGGGTTCGATTCCCGGGTCGGGCAAAGTGTTATTGGGTCATTAGGAAATTCTCAGTAACGGCACGGAGTCTGTAAATGTGCCCGAAAAACGGCAATAGGCTCGCCCCCTATTACGTGGGCCTGATACATACTTGGCGAAATGTGGGTGCAGAAATGCACCTCTGCCTACACCTTCGGGGAATACCGGCGTGAGTTTATGTATGTATGTATGTAAATGATATTTTAAATGATTTATTCTCTAAACTATTGTTACGTTTATCTGCTTTATTTAGACACATCTCAGTTTCTAGATTATTAATTATCGCTCAATTCAATAACTAAGAATTAAAGGCTATACGCTTGTGACTCGCACTGCGCCCGCAACCACTCCAGATTGATTGAGATGAGAGTCTAATTCAAGGTTAATTGAACTCGTATTTAACGGTTTTATACTTAATACATGTACCGTCATTCGGAATTATAACTGGCGGTACATTCTGATATATCTGTGCACAACTAGTAATGTAGGCCTTTCGCGACCGCAATGATTTGAGGTGAATTTCGTGAATTCCTGCCCACTGTCCTTTTTTTAATACTACACTTTTTTATTACTGCCTCGTGGTCTCGCAGTACAAGTATATGCCGTGCGATCTAGAGGTCCTGGGTTCGATTCCCGGGTCGGGCAAAGTGTTATTGGGTTTTTCCATTAGGAAATTCTCGGTAACAGCACGGAGTCTGGAAATGTGCCCAAAAAACGGCAATAGGCTCGCCCCCTATTACGTGGGACTGATACATACTTGGCGAAATGTAGGTGCAGAAATGCACCTCTACCTACCCCTTCGGGGAATACAGGCGTGAGTTTATGTATGTATGTATGTACTATTTTATTCAACATTTTTTTGGTTGTTGTTAGGGCTCTTATTTTCATTGTTTTTGATGATATTCGTAATTTTACACCAAAAAAAATGTTAAGGTGGATTTTAATGTATTTTTTTCAAACTGATAACTCAGGAAGAGCATTATGATTCGACTTCACATATCGCGAAAAAATAGGTTATTGTTTTGTTTTTATTTTCTCATATTTTTTATGTACTAAGAACTTAATTAAATACATTTCATTAAAAAAATACAATGTTTTCGATGCCTGGGATGTGATGGGTTAAAGACAAGTATATCTGCATATAAGCAGTGATGGCCTCGAGGTTTAGGCGCGCGGTCGAGAATTTCGGCGGTCGCAGGTTCAAACCCCAGGCACACACCTCTGACTTTTCGAAGTTATGTGTGTATTCACAATGAATTATCACTTGCTTTAACGGTGAAGGAAAACATCGTGATAAAACCTGCACACCTAAAAGGTCTTAGGAATTTCTTAGGTGTGTAGTCCGCCAACCCGCACTAGGCCAGCGTGGTGGACTAAGGCCTAAATCCTCTCAGTTGTAGAGGAGGCCCGTGCCCAGCAGTGGGACGTATTGGGCTGATGATGATGATGATATCTCTCCCAACTAAAAACTAGTGATTCGCCTGTACATCATCATCATCATCAGCAGCCATTCTTACGTCCAATGCTGGACATAGGCCTCTCCTATGGCACGCCACTGAGCTCGATTTTCGGCCTTTCAATCCAACAGTTGCCAATCACTTTGCGTATATCGTCACCCCACCTTGCTAATAGGTACCTCATTCAAATATTAACGACAACTGACTGACAGCCCTGTGGCGCAGTTGGCTAGCTACCAGCTTGCGAAACGAGAGGCCGCGGGTTCGATCCCCGCACCGAGACAAATGTTTGTGTGATCCACAATTATTTGTTTCGAGTCTGGGTGTATGTGAGACCCAAAAAGTCTCTCGTAGTTTCTGATACCCACGACACAAGACTTGTATCTTAGTGTGGGATCAGAACTATGTATGTGACTGTTGGGTGTATTTATTTATTTTATTTATTTAACTATATCTTTCTTAACCAAAAACAAGTGATTCGTCTGTACATTGTCGCACGATTCTCATTCTATTCATACTGTCGCTAGTTCAAGGTTTCAATGTACTGAAGTTTTAATACATGCACGAATATTTCTAGATCATTCAACCCAAGGCCGTTAGTTCGATTTCGATCAAGCAATATTTTTAAAACCATTACGGCTATTTATAATACATCATAAGTTATGTGTGTATTCACAATGAATTAATATGTACTTTAACGGTGAAGGAAAACATCGTGAGGAAACCTGCACACTTAAAAGTTCTTAGGAATTCCTTAGGTGTGTAGTCCGCCAACACGCACTAGGCCAGCGTTGTGGACTAAGGCCTAAACTTTCTGAATTGTAGAGGAGTCCCGCGCCTAGCAGTGGGGCGTATATGGGCTAATAATGATTTACCTTACAAACGAAGAAGCATGAAAAATTTGCGTTCCCCGAGGCGATGGTATATCTGTAACAAAAATGATTATGTCAGTTCCAGGGTTATTAACTAAAATACAAATGAGTGAATTAGTTGTTTTTTCACGTTATCAGAACTTTCTGGTGAAACCTCTAAAATGAGACGAATCAATAGTATTTTAAAGCTAAGGTTCCGTGTCGTATTAAGTATAACTTTCTATACCTTGACTGTGTCGGGGTCTCGCGGCAAAAGTCTTTGCCGCGCGATCTAGAGGTCTCGGGTTCGTTTCCCGGGTCGGGCTAAGTTTTATTGGATTTTTCCATTTGGAAATTCTCAGTAGCAGCACGGTGGTTATGTATGTATGTTGTTTAAAACCCAATTTATTTGATGGCCATGACGTTTCAAAAATGACGTCATTTAGAGTTCGATGTCATGATAAAAATAAAACAAATATTAGCACAAGGTCCCGTAGAGTCTAGAGATTTTTCCATTCTGTAATTCGCACGGAGTCTGGAATGAGTATAGAAATGTACTCAGAAACAGACACATACATACATACATAAACTCACGCCTGTATTCCCCGAAGGGGTAGGCAGAGGTGCATTTCTGCACCCACATTTCGCCAAGTATGTATCAGTCCCACGTAATAGGGGGCGAGCCTATTGCCGTTTTTCGGGGACATTTCCAGACTCCGTGCTGTTACCGAGAATTTCCTAATGGAAAAACCCAATAACACTTTGCCCGACCCGGGAATCGAACCCAGGACCTCTAGATCGCACGGCACATACTTGTACCGCAAGACCACGAGGCAGTCTACAGACATTGACTCTTTATTACTTTTTACTTGAAACAGCTGGCAGAATGTGGTTGCAAAAATCCCTACTCTTTCGCAAACGTTGGCGAATTTATGATTTATCGAGATCTGTATGAAGATGCTTGATCACGTATTACAAAGTTTGCATTTCTGAAAACTAGGACGCCACCGGCCAGCAATGCCGCGGATAATTAACTTCAACCGACGGCTTATTAAACCGACCGATTAAGGGTTATTGACTGTGTTTTATACGTAGATAGTTATTTGACAGCCCCGTGGCGCAGTTGGCTAGACACCAGCTTGCAAAACGAGAGGCCGCAGGTCCGATCCCCGCACCGGGAATGTTTGTGTGATCCACAAATATTTGTTTCGGGTCTGGGTGTTTGTGGGGCCGAAAAGTCTTTCGTAGTTTCTGATAACCACGATACAAGACTTGATCTTAGTGTGGGGTCAGAATTGTGTATTTTTATTTATATCGAAGATTTTTACGGCATTGTGATAATATCGCACCTGATAGTAATTGTTGTGTTGTCTAAATTGCAGTGAATGGCAATAAATAAATAAATAAATTTATTTGCCCCGTGGCGCAGTTGGCTAGACACCAGCTTGCGAAACGAGAGGCCGCGGGTTCGATCCCCGCACCGAGACAAATGTTTGTGTGACCCACAAATATTTGTTTCGGGTCTGGGTGTATGTGAGACCGAAAAGTCTCTCGTAGTTTCTGATACCCACGACACAAGACTTGTATCTTAGTGTGGGATCAGAACTATGTATGTGACTGTTGGGTGTATTTATTTATTTATTTTTATTAATAAATAGTTACCAAAACAACAATTGACATCAGACAGGAAAACATAGTGAGGAAACCTACTCACCTAAAAGTTCTTAAGAATTTCATAGGTGGTGGCCTAAACCCTCTAAGTTTTAGAGAAGGCCCGTGCCCAGCAGTGAGACGTTAATGGGCTGTTGATGATGATGATGATAGTATAGTAGATCCTCTTGTCATTTACGTGACACATTTCTTGACTTCCGAATAACATAGGAATCGAACTCAAAACCTCTATATCGTCCACATACTTACACGGAACCAACTCAGTGCCATAAAAATACATGGTAAATGCATATTCAACGGGACAATTTCCCCGTTTACACGAGATTTATAATACTCCAATAAATGACTCGTAATTAAGGACTCAAGTTAAGTTCAGTTTAACGGTGCACTAATAGTTGGGGTTACGTAAACTCGCAACAGCTTTTGAACTGGGTTTTCGTGTGGTGCAAGCGGTGAGAGAGCGCGATTTGTAGATGAAAATATAGTTGACAATATGAAAAGTGAAAGCTCATTGGCTGTTGGCTATAAAACTTGAAAAACGAAAGGCCGTGAGTTAGATCCCCGATCGATCCAGATTATATTTGTGGAT
The DNA here is from genome assembly GCA_907164795.1 of Hemaris fuciformis. Classification (NCBI taxonomy): domain Eukaryota; kingdom Metazoa; phylum Arthropoda; class Insecta; order Lepidoptera; family Sphingidae; genus Hemaris; species Hemaris fuciformis. The sequence continues at coordinate 9,471,262 of OU015454.1, forward strand.
CACACAAGTATTTGCTTCGAGTCTGGTTGTTTGCAACCAAAAATATCTTGTGCTATTTCCTTTGAGGAGTTATTACGAGTAGTTAATTTATCTGTTAATATTATATTTTTAATATCTCGCTGCAATTGAAAAAACCTAATACATATAAATGTAATATAGACAGACGTAGTGTGGGGCGTTCTGAAGCGCGATGGTCCGACGACATGAGAACAGTGGCGGGAAACGGATGGGTGAGAGCTGCTCAGGACCAGGCTGTTTGGCGCTTTATTGGGCAGGTCTATGTTCAACAGTGGACGGCGATAGGCTAAGTGTATAATATAGTCCGCTGGAAGTTATTCATTATTTAATAATTCATTACTCGTTGCTCAAGAAAATAGGTGCAGGGTAGAGAAAATACATCGGCCATCATGGGTTCATACAGTTACCGTTTTAAGAAATAGTCATGAGAAACCTGCACATCTTAGAGATTTTCACATGGAATTTATTGGGTGATATGTTTAATCCGTCAACTGAAACTGGGCCATCTAATTAGGCCATCGTTGGACTAAAGCCATATCTCAGTTGTAGACGCCCAGCGATGAGACGTGTATGGGTTGATACAATATTCGCTGTAAGTCATTAACTCGCACCACACCAAGTGAGTGTCCCGTTAATGAGATACTGACCGATATGTAGGCGAAAGGTCAAATTTGTGCCACAACGGACCTCGCGTCCGTAATGTTCCGTCGCGTAACAGCTAATCAGACCCCTTGGATCGCGCTTACTGGGTTCTAAGCTTAAAGGTTGCAGGTTCGACCCCGCGTGGATGACTATCTGTAATGTGGTGGAACAGTGTCCCAATATAAATGTGATAGTGAGATTGTATGTTTGTTAAAATAATGATTTTATCTCATTATTTTATTTTGTTAATGAAACATAGAGTTATATAAATATAATATAGCTACTGTAATACATAAATTACTTAAAAACTATTAAAACTTTTCCGCATTTAAATATCTGTAATGCAACTTACATGAGGCAACCTGCATATTGCAAGAAAAAGAAAAAAAATGTAAACATAACAATGATTTTGCAAACCGATTGGACCCAGTGCTTTAAAAGTATTGTTTTAATTTTGGTCGTATTAAATAGGTAAATATCAAGAACATCAGCCAGTTCATTAAACAAGTTTGCTGTGCTTAAGAAGAACGAATATCGTCTGTATTTTGTTGCGCTAGGGCGAATATGCAAAGAAATATGTTGCCTTATCATTGAAGGAATTTGAAAATACAATAAGAAAAGAAGATGAGGCGCAATCAATATTATGGACAAGGGCAGATGAGATTCTAGAGATTACAAGCTACGTTTTTCTCAGAAAATGTTGCGGTTTCAGAGGGATTTTGAAAACATGTACAAAAAGTACGACCATTTTTGATCATACTGGCGAGCTATCTTTGAATGGATATGACTTAGGGACCTTCAAGAAAAGAGCCTATATTTTCCTCAAAGGCCGGCAACGCACCGATGATTCCTCTGGTATTGTGGGTGTCCATGGGCGGTGTTGACCACTTAACATCAGGTGGCTCACTAGCTCGTTTGCCTCCTTTCCTATAAAAAAAAAAAAAAAAACTTTGGTCCCAATTCTAAAGGGAAGACGAATATCCTAAGTCCAGTAGGTTTCATCCTTAACCACTGAACTTAAACATATATAAAAAATTTAAATCTGTAATTTAAATCTGTTGTTTTGTTTTGATTAATTGATTTCCAAATCTTGCAAACAAACTTTGACATTTTTATAATCATTATTTAACCTAAGGCCTTCGAAGAGTTAACTACGTCATTGTTAACCAAAATTCAATGTTCTAATCGGAGTCTGAGTAATTTGTTCGTCACCAGAGGTCGTTGCTGTTGCGAAAGCCCAAACAATACTCGTCTATTGCGAAAGTGACAATTGACAGAAATGTTGTAATACCTCGTCTAGTAAATAACTTGGTTGAATTTTTGGTATCGCTCGCACTTTATTTATTTATTATGCTTTATTGAACACCATATAAGCAGAAACGAAATATAAAAAAAATGCTTAGCTATAAATTGTTGTGCCGCACTTTTTTATTTGGAATTACTAAACTGCAGAAGTGAATAGTATCATAAGTAAAACTTAAATTGTATGTCTTTTAGAATAATAATAATAATCATCATCAGCCTTTAAACGTTCGATTTAAGCTTTAGTTCACCACGCTGGCCTAGTGCGGGTTGACGGACTACACACCTAAGAAATTCCTAAGAACTTTTAGATGTGCAGGTTTCCTCACGATGTTTCCCTACAACTTCACTTTAGAATAATATTTAGTCTTAAATACTATTAATTGCATGAACTAAAAATAAACGAAATTAAACAAGGAAATATAAATTTAAAATATACTTTATTACACTCGCAGCGATCAAACTGAAGTGGTGGCGTTACACAAATATGTTTGTTATAATGATTTTCATATATTTTGTAAGGTCGAGTAAACTCAACTAAAGAATGTGCTGTGCGATCTAAAGGTCCTGGGTTTGATTCTGGGTCGGGCAAAGTGTTATTGGGTTTTTCCATGAGGAAATGCTCAGTAGCAACATGGAGTTTGGAATTGTGCCCGATAAACAGCAATAGGCTCGCCCCCTATTACGTGGGACTGATACATGCCTGGTGAAATGAGGGTGCAGAAATGCACCTCTGCTTACCCCTACGGGGAATACAGGCGTGAGGTTATGTATGTATGTACATATGTATGTAAATGAAATTTAAAACATGCTATCTTAAGCCTGCAGCGATCAAGCCGAAGTAGTGGCGTTAGACAAACAAGTTTGTGATAATGATTTTCATATATTTTGTAAGGTCGAGTAAACTATGAAATCACAATGAATGGTATCATTTGTTTTCTTTGTGGTCGCCATTTTCCAGGAGGTGTTGGGAAATGTGATGTAATTTATAATGTTTTGTTTATTTGTTTGTTATGCGTTGATGAATTTCAGGTTTTAAACATCTTCGTCAAGCTTTGTATTGAAGACATATCTTTATTAAGATCGCACAGCGCATACTTGTGCCGCGAGACCGCGAGGCAGATCTAGAGGTCCTGGGTTCGATTCCCAGGTCGAGCAAAGTGTTATTATGGTTTTCCATTAAGAAATTTTAAGTAGCAGCACGTCGTTCGGAAATGTGCCCAAAAAACGGCAATATTACGTGGGACTGATACATACCTGGTGAAATGTGGGTGCAGAAATGCACCCCTGCCTACTTCTTTGGGGAATACAGGCGTGAAGTTTTGTATGTATGTTTGCATCTTTACTAAGATAAGGTTGTAAAAACACCCACTTAAGTTAAATTGGGTGCTCAAAATTAGTACCTTCTTTACTATTTTTATACATTCACTGTTGTGTCTCTGAAGGCGTAGCTAGAGATGAATTATTCCATCTGTGTTTCTCCCACCATAATCTTGCGTAATAAAGGACAAAAATTTTCCCCAATCTCTAGACATATTTCTAGAATCTCTGCTACTACTTTTAATTTCATAGCGAAATTAGAACTAGATCTCTCATTCTCAGGCCCTAATCTTATCCCACAATGTAAGTAACTAAGTAATATTTTTTATTTACTTTAAACTATACCAGATGTCAATGCTGACTTTATCTTTTTCTGATATCATTTAAGACAACTCCACATAGCAGGGGCAGATCTAAATACTCTCTACACAACGCATTTATGAATGACTTACGTATATTTGCTATTTTATTACCACCCGTGTGAAAGTGTGATGGCGTGAGTCCAGTTTTAGGGCTCTTTTGTATTTGGTCAGTAAATTTTTGACAGTACCGCTACTGTAGGACTTTAGTTTGGTCGATAATTACTTGATCATATACCGATACTGTGGTGTTTAACGTTGGGAAACATTTCGAGCATTGGCGGCTTGTGTTTCGTGAGTTACAATTTTTTTTTGCTCTAGTGAAATGTAGTTCCAGAACGCGTTGATGTCTTTTGTATGGATGTTTTTTTATCGAATGTGTCCGTATATTATATGCGTTTAGTAAGTTAGTTTTAGTTAACGCAGCATGATTTTTTTAGTTAATTGAATTTCAGTGTAATAAAAACTGACTGCCTCGTGGTCTCGCGGTACATGTATGTGCCGGGCGATCTAGAGGTCCTGGGTTCAATTCCCGGGTCGGGCAAAGTGTTATTGGGTTTTTCCATTAGGAAATTCGCAATAGCAGCACGGAGTCTGGAAATGTGCCCGAAAAACAGCAATAGGCTCGCCCCCTATTACGTGGGACTGATACATGCCTGGCGAAATGTGGGTGTAGAAATGCACCTCTGCCTACCCCATCTGGGAATACAGGGGTGAGTTTATGTATGTATGTAATAAAAATAATTACTATATGTATTTCCTAGCAAAACTGCTGATAAGACGTATTAATGCGTTAAAAATAGTATTAAAATGGTTGCAAGACTCATTAAAGACCTATAAAAATGTATGTTTCAATTATAAATAACGTAACCTTTAAGTATCTTATCAATACGTTGTGTAACCTGTTAATTGCACCTAATAAGATATAAAAATTATTCTTCGAAATGTGAATGCTCTAAGTGGCCATTATCACTTCAATTAAATTTAATTTGACTGCCTTTGAGGCGGAGTTTTCTAAAGCCGGCATTGGAATGAAACTCAGCTGTTAAGGTAAAAATCTTCTTCATCAGCCCATATACGTCCCACTGCTGGGCACGGGCCTCCTCTACAACTGAGAGGGTTTAGGCCTTAGTCCACCACGCTGGCCTAGTGCGGGTTGGCGGACTACACACCTAAGAAATTCCTAAGAACTTTTAGGTGTGCAGGTTTTATCACGATGTTTTCCTTCACCGTTAAAGCAAGTGATGATTCATTGTGAATACACACATAACTTCGAAAAGTCAGAGGTGTGTGCCTGGGGTTTGAACCTGCGACCGCCGAAATTCTCGACCGCGCACCTAAACCTCGAGGCCATCACTGCTTATATATAAGCTTATATATATTAACTTATATATAAGGTAAAAATAATTATACGATACAAAAATATTATTTCAAGATAATATTTTTAAGATCGAAAAATTTCTCTTAATTATTGATAATCACGATTAAAATTTCTGTCAGGTTTCAATATCTGGGCAGAACTCATTATATAAAAATCCACATCATATTCTCCTTTCCCATTCCATTTAAATTATCGATTAACTTGTAGAACAAATGCAGGCCGGCATGATAGTGTCGACCAGCGGGTGAGCACATCGTTTCTCGCTGGTCGGTATTATTTTTATTTATTATTTATTTATTTATGCTTTTTACACATTGCGTATAAAGGCGGACTTAATGCCTAAGGCATTCTCTAACAGTCAACCCTTGGGTGATGCAGAGATAAAAGGTAGGTGCATAAACAGTAAAAGGGTAAAATAATATACAACAATAATAATAAATGGAACAACTATATATATTAACATAAGTACACAGATAAGTAAATAATTATAGGTAATTACAGATACACATAAAATACATAAAAATATATATGCAATATATAATATATACATACATACATAAATACATAAAAAGAGGGGAAAAAATAATCAAACATCACACGTATTGTTTAGTTCATTACAAAACAGCTGCCGAACTTTCATTTTGAATGCCAAGCGAGTTGTAACCGACCTAATTTCGTGGGGGAGTGCATTATTTTCTTTGACTCCATTGCTTATCATCAGGTACAGTGGAGTCACTTTGCCGTGCCAGCATAAAAAAAGAAAAAAAAAACCTGAACGTAAAAACATATCAAATAAACCTTCTTCCATGCTACTAACTACAACATACTACAACTACATACTCCTAGTACCTAAAACTCTATGCATCATGATTCTCCCTTCAGTTTAGACACTGGAGAGATCGTGAAAACAGCGCATTATGAAACAGAGGAAGTGAGCTCACGGAGACAATTCGAATGATCGATGCGAAACGTACACGGTACGATCGCCACCTTTGTCTGCTATATTTTGTCGGTCATTGGGCTTAGTCTACACTGGGTAGTGAATCATACATAGTATTTTATGCTAAACTAGCTTTTGCTCGCGACTTCGTCCGCGTAGACTATAGGCTTGGGTACAGGGTTGGCCTTCGTCATAGTAGCTTTATGCGTGCAAAGTCTCAGCCCGATCGGTTTAAAATTGACAAAGTTTCATACAAACTTTCATCCCCTTGGGGGTAGAATTAATCAAAATTCTTTCTTAGCGGATGCCTACGTCATAACATCTACCTATACCCATACCATCCTGAAAGGCTGCTGCTGACGATGATGATGATCATAAATGTCATTGATAAACTCTAAAAAGAGTGAGTGAAGTTGCGTAAAAGTATAATATAGTAAAATGCAATATATAATGGTTTCTCGCAAAAAAATACGCAAAATTCCCTCTATGCGACAGCCCAGTACATACTCGTAGAGAAGATGCGTAAAAATAAGACTATAATATCCTCCTAGATCCCAATAAGAAAAAAAATACGCTGCTATAATAGCCGATAGTACTTTATAAAGGATTAGCGAGCTGAAGTGGCTGTGGGCAGGTCACATCTGTCGCAGAACCGACAACCGTTGGGGGAAACGAGTTTTGGAGTGGAGACCGCGACTCGGCAAACGTAGTGTAGGACGCCCTCTGGCTAGGTGGGGTGACGATATTTGCAGGGTGGTTGGCAGCGGTTGGATGATGAGGGCCCAAGATCGAGCCCAGTGGCGTGCCATAGGAGAGGCCTATGTCCAGCAGTGGACGTAAGAAGGGCTGCTGATGATGATGATGCTGATGACTTTATAAAGAATTTAGCTTAGAGTCCTGAATCTTCTGTCGCTTGTATTAAGGTTTAAAATGATTACCTCAATTAATTTCAGGACTTGACACGGGCGTCCATTTAGATCTTTCTACAGGACGCAGGGATCCAAGAGGATATAGCGAAACGCAATATATTATGGTTTCTCGCAAAAAAATACGCAAAATTACCATAAAGCGACTGCTCAGTGCACACCAGCCCCTATATACGTGGGTGACGAAGCCTAGAGCGGTGTTCCCAACCCACGGGCTCTTTAGACAACGCCTGGGAGATAGTAAATACTGTTGTATCAGCCGCAAATCTTCCGCGTTTCGGAAATCGTGCCTTTGTGTCGCGGTGTGGGAGAGTCTTTCTGATGATATTTTCGTTTTTGATCGTAATGGTAGAGTGACATCATAGATGAGGCGTGTGGTTTTGACAGCCTCGTGGCGCAGTAACCTAGACACCAGCTTACGAAACGTGGGGCCGCGGGATCGATTCACCGAGATAAATGTTTGTGTGATCCACAATTTTATTTTTCGGGTCTAGGTGTTTATGAGAATTTCTCTCGTAATTTCTGATACTCAAGACTCATGACTTGAATCTTAGTGTGGGATTACTTGTATCAGAACTATATGGGAATTTTATGAGAAGAAATGAAGCATATGTAGGTAAGAAAGTAATGAGTATGAAAGTTGAAGGATGGACAAATAGAGGAAGATCAAAAAACGAGAAGATATAAAATAAAATGGAGTGAATGAGGACATGACGGCTGATAGGGATGTTTGGAAGGATACAACATACTGTGCCGACACTAAATAGAACAGGGCAAGGGGATGATGTATTTCACTTTTGTTGTATTTATTTATCTACTATTTAATTTCAAGTTTCTGGTATGTGCTTCAAAGGATCTCTCAAATTTTAATAGCAACAATAATTTTCTAATACCTGGCCTGCCTATTTGGCCTTACCTACAAGTCCTTTATAAGAAAAAGGAAAGGAAGGAAGGAAAACGAGAAGAGGCTTAGAGCTTAAAAATACAGCTCGCGACACGTGAGTCTGTTACAAATCTATCCACTCTTACGGGGATACAGGCTTGAGTGTGTCTTTAATATTTATTAAGAAACCGATCAGTCTTTTAGTCTATAAGTACAAAGAACCATAAAATCTATCGCACGCATTGTAAATAAGACGATGCGACGTCTAACCTTTTACGATTCCTCGTAAACTATTGAGTAAATAAAATAATGCGGTGTGTTGCTGTGAAATACTCGTTTGGTGCTGCATAGGTCTATATGTCAAGGAGGATGTGCTTTAGCTAGGATTCAAATTGTTTTCTATTCGAAAAAAAAACGTATACACAGTGGCGGCATTTCCATAGAAGCCCAAAAGCCCAGCTTGCCTTACAAAATTCCGAATAATATTTTTTAATCTTTAAATCTTTATTTAACAAAAACAATTTGGCATGTAAATGAGAATATCATCATCATCATCAGCCCATATACGTCCCACTGCTGGGCACGGGCCTCCTCTACAACTGAGAGGGTTTAGGCCTTAGTCCACCACGCTGGCCTAGTGCAGGTTGGCGGACTACACACCTAAGAAATCCCAACGAACTTTTAGGTGTGCAGGTTTCATCACGATGTTTTCCTTCACCGTTAAAGCAAGTGATAATTCTTTGTGAATACACACATAACTTCGAAAAGTCAGAGGTGTGTGCCTGGGGTTTGAACCTGCGACCGTCGAAATTCTCGACCACGCGCCTAAACCTCGAGGCCATCACTGCTTGACGAGAATATACTGACCCACAATAAACAATTATAAACTAGACATTACACAATTAACGTGTAACGCTTTTGGGCTTCTATGGAAGTACCGCCACTGGGTATACATTAACAGCCGGTATTACCCGAAGGGGCAGGCAAGAGTATTTCTGCACCCACATTTCGCTAGGTATGTATCAGTTCCATGTAGTAGGCGCGAGCTTCTTACCGTTTTCGTGCACAAATCCAGACTCATACAGAAAGAATAACTAATAACAATTAACAATTATCTTACTACATTTATGTATAAATACCAGTGGCGGTACTTCCATAGAAGCCCAAAAGCGTTACACGTTAATTGTGTAATGTCTAGTTTATAATTGTTTATTGTGGGGTCAGGATTTTCATTTATATGTCAAATTGCTATTGTTAAACAAAGATTTAAAGCTCATTCGGAGTTTTGTAAGGCGAGCTGGGCTTTTGGGCTTCTATGGAAGTACCGCCACTGATATATACATAACCTCACGCCTATATTCCTTGAAGGGGTCGCCAGAGACAATTCCAGACTCCGTGCTGCTAATGAGAATTTCCTAATGGAAAAGCCCAATAACACTTTTGCTGATCCGGGAATCGAAACTGGAACCTCGTGATTTCACGGCACATACTTGCACCCTGAGACCACGAGGTAGACGTAGAAAATAAGAATGTTATAGATAATGGTACACTTGGATAAGACTGGCCCAAAATCGAGGCTATAGGCATGGTAAAGAAGAGGCCCAGCAATGGATGAAAAAGATAAGATAAAGTTGAATATGAACATAGGAAAGTCGATTCTAGAAACTAGTTAAATTTTAACGACTTTTTAGTTAAACTTTATGGACTATATAGTGATTAGGTCGTGATGGCCTCTAGGAGTAGGAAATGGTGCTCGTAACTGTATTTGAAACATGCCCTCTACACTGATTATAATTTATCATCATCAGCCCATATACGTCCCACTGCTGGGCACGGGCCTCCTCTACCATTGAGATGGTTTAGGCCTTAGTCCACCACGCTGGCCTAGTGCGGGTTGGCGGACTACACACCTAAGAAATTCCTAAGAACTTTTAGGTGTGCAGGTTTCATCACGATGTTTTCCTTCACCGTTAAAGTACGTGATAATTCATTGTGAATACACACATAACTTCGAAAAGTCAGAGGTGTTTGAACCCGCGACCGTCGAGATTCTCGACCGCGTGCCTAAACCTCGAGGCCATCACGACTTATTTATAAAACATGTTATCCCAGAAAAAGTTTAGGTTACTAAAGGATGTCATAGATTTTTAAAAGTTGTATGTACATACATACAGGCTGTATTCAGACCGTGATCGGAAACTAAGGCAGGTAATAGCTACAGTGATTACAAACCCATTAGTGTTATTACCTGCCTTAGTTTCCGATCACCGTCTGAATATATCCTGTATATACATAGCCTCACGCCTGTATTCCCCGGGTGTACGCAGAGGTGCACTTCTGCACCCATATTTCGCCAGTATCAGTATGTAATTAGGGTTCAACTTTATAGTCGTTTTTAGGACACCGTTGCAGAATTCGTGCTGCTATTAAAAATTTTCTAATGGAAAAGCCCAATACCACTTTGCCCGACCCGGGAATCGAACCCGGGACCCCTAGATCGCACGGCACATACTTGTACCGCGGGACCACGAAGCAGTCCGTTTTTTTCATGTCAAGTTCAATGAATCCTGTTTATTATTAACAAGGTGCCCATACTTCCCTAACCACGACCTTAAAATATTAAGACGAAGTTTCAAGTAATAATAAAATATGCAAAAACATTTGCAAAGCTTTTAACAAAGCATTCGTATGAATTATCTCCAGAGTGGCCGTTCACTACAAATGGTTACATGTCGGGCGTCGAACCTACGGCCTGCCGGGTCACGAGCCATCTCTTCACGGAACCCATTAGCCCTGGGGCTGTGTCAGTTAACGGCGTCGAGGCCTGTGTTCGAATTTTAGTGTCTTGGAAAGGGTCTAAGATAATGAAGATGCGTTCACAGAAATTGCCATTTCTCGTGTAGAGTTTTGAATTGAATAAGTTTAATATTTTGTTTATTAATTTATTAAAAAAATATACACGTATGATAAAAAAAACTATGGAGTACATTAGATTTACATACATACATAACCTCACGCCTATATTCCCCGAAGGGGTAGACGGAGATGCATTTCTGCACCCACATTTCACCAGGTATGTATTAGTCCTACGTAATAGGGGGCGAGCCTATTGCTGTTTTTCGGGCACATTTCCAGACTCCGTGCTGCTACTGACAAATTTCTAATGGAAAAACCCACTAACACTTTGCCCGACCCGGGAATCGAACCCAGGACCTCTAAATTGTACGGCACATACTTGTACCGCGAGACCACGAGGCTGGTTATTCTAAATAAGCCAATATTACCTCCTCTACCATAGAGAAAATTTTGTTCTCAGTCTACGCTAACTAATATGCCTTGGAGGACTTCACACACATAAATCCTTAAGTGCGCGTATTCTAATATAGAAAAAACACTTCATCATCATCATCATCATCATCATAGGCCCATATACATCCCACTGCTAGCGTGCCTAGGCACGGGCCTCCTCTACAACTGAGAGGGTTTAGCCCTTAGTCCACAACGCTGGCCTATTGCGGGTTGGCGGACTATACACCTAAGAAATTCCTAAGAACTTTTTAGGTGTGCAGGTTTGCAAAAAACACTTAATTAACACCGGGAACACAAGCGCAAGCTTATGCATGTACGTATGTTTATAAATATAAATTCAATTGTAGTCAGCTTTGCACGTAGCAGAGGGAGAGTTGACTATATAACAGAAAAAATCAATAAAATTTAACCAATAATCGAACCTAGAGCCTCTCACGGCTCAATACAGTCCAATAAGCCAATTGTGCGCCATTGTAACAACCCGCGCATTGTGTTCGCACAAAAAGGGCGATGTGAAATTCGGCTCGGGAGAAAGTCTGGCATTTGCGCGACGAATTAACCGGTACCAATAGTAAAAGTAACACCGCCTACACCCTATGGCGTAATAATAATAAATACACCCAACAGTCACGTACATAGTTCAGACCCCACATTGAGATAAGAGTCTTGTGTCGTGGGTATCAGTAACTACGAGAGACGTTTCGGTCTAAAAAACTTCCAGACCCGAAATAAATATTTGTAGATCACACAAACATTTGTCTCTGTGCGGGGATCGAACCCGCGGCCTCTCGTTTCGCAAGCTGGTGTCTAGCCATCTGTGCCACGGGGCTGTCAAGTCAAGTATGTATATACAATAATTAAATTATTACATTCCCTCAATCTATTAAGGTGGACGGAGCACCTCGGGCATGTAATAATTTCCATTGCGCGCTTACGTAATTACATTTTAATATTTCAAGGTTCTATCAATTACTCAAACCGATCTCGCTTCAGCTCGGTACTTAAATTCTAATCAAGTTGGTACGCTCGCGTGGAGCGGCGGTTAATATTATTATTCAACTACCAGACCTTACGCCTTGGTAACCATCAGTCCATATACGTACGCTGGGTCTCCTCTACAACTGAAAGGCTTTAAGCCTTAGTCCACCACACTGGCCGGGTGCGAGTTGGCGGCCTGCACACCAATGAAATTCCTTAGAATTTTAGGTGTGCAGGTTTTATCACGATGTTTTCCTTCACCGTTAAAGCAAGTGATAATTCATTGTGAATACACACATAACTTCGAAAAGTCAGAAGTGTGTGCCTGGGGTTTGAATCTGCGACCGCCGAAATTCTCTACCGCGCGCCTAAACCTCGAGGCCATCATTGCTGTTATTATTCATTATTTAAAGAAAGCAATTTGACATTATTAGGATATCCCTGCCCCACAATAAACATTTATAAACTAGACATTACACAATTAATGTGTAACGCTTTTGGGCTTCTATGAAAGTACCGCCACTGGCTGATAATAAGTTTGAAAAGAATTTTCTCCTCAAGTATACTACCCCGTAAGTTAATACCATTAGACGGACACTTCTTATTTTCGCCCGCCGCCGCTCGTATGACGCGAGACGTAACGAGATCGGGTTAATGCCACGCCGGCAAAAAAGCCACATCGCCTATTCCCTTGCACCGGTTCTATAGATATTATTAGATTGCGTATACGGTTTTTATTAAATTCGATTGATATTATGGCTTGGGTGATTGATTATTAAATAACTCAACAGAATATAACTTTTGAAGTTATACTTCTTTAGGCGCCTTATGAAAATATGATGACAGTGAAATTTTAAGATGCACGCGCATATGTAACACAAAAAGTAAGACGTTAAAGCTGCCTATGTGCTCCAATATAATTGACAGATTGAAGCTGCCTATGTTAAATGGAAGTGTCACATGGATCAGAAAGGTTTTAATATGTTTCGGATCGAATATTTTTCAAAAAAAGTATATATGTTTTATATTTTTTAAACGTAGGATAGTGACAGTCAAAAAAAGGGATTAACTTATTTATTAGTTGTCATATATTTATGAGTGCGTTCAGAAATGTAATATGTTGTGTAAACTAAGAACTATGTATGTGACTGTGGGGCGTATTTATAAGTTTTACTTCAGTCGTGTGGTATTACTTCTAACGCATGTACATAAGTACACACAACCTTTTTTAAATTTATGTATTTATTATGGTTCATAAAAAAATTGTATAAAGGCTAATTTGCAAGGTACCTTGTCATGATGAAGGATATGAAAAAAAGGGGAATAAAGACATGACGGCTGATAGGAATATTTGGAAGGCCAAGATACTGCGCCGACTCTAAATATAATTGGTAACAGCGCAAGAAAGTGATGATGATGAAACAATTTGTATAAAGGTGGACTTAATGCCTTAAGCATTCTCTAACAGTCGACCTTAGGATGATGCAGAGATAAAAAATATATTAATCCGACAGTCATTAATAATCCTGATCACATAAAACTTATAGATCTACTGGATATCAGAAACTACGAGAGACTTTTCGCTCACAAACACCCAGATCCGAAACAAATATGTGTCGATCACGCAAACATATGTCTCGGTACGTGGATCGAACTCGCGGTCTCGAGTTTCACAAGCTGTCAAGTGTCTAGCCAACACCGCCACGGAGACTTTCAAACAATTTCAAATTTTATTTTTTTGTGTCACTTTTAATAACCATTTTCGTTTGCATATTAATTTGTAGAAAGATATTATTTATTACATTTTTTTTGTACATACATAAACTCACGTCTGTATTCCCCGAAAGGGTAGGCAGAGGTGCATTTCTGCACTCACATTTCGCCAAGTATGTTTCAGTCCCACGTAATAGGGGGCGAGCCTATTGCCGTTTTTCGGGCACATTTCTGCTGAGAGAATTCCGAGAATTTCCTAATGGAAAAACCCAATAACACTTTGTCCGACCCGGGAATCGAACCCAGGACCTCTAGATCGCAAAGCACATACTTGTACCGCGAGACCACGAGGCAGTCAGGCATCATTTTTTTGTACTTTTAACTATATTGTATGTACTGTTGTATAATTTACTTTATATATATTGTATTCTATATGACCAAAGAAAAGTTGTTTATTAATTTATTAGTCCTTCAATAAAGGCAGTATTGTAGTGTTTGTATACTTGTCTCGGGAGCACGGGTAGTGGGGGACTGAGTCTTGTGCGAGCCGGTGGCGAGAGCGGACGTGTTACCCTGACTGCTGGTGACGTAACGAGCCAATACTTTACCCTCGTGAAGGCACGAGTACTACAAGTATGAACTGCGATTCCTTTGCCTTTCACCTAAGGATTATAACGTTTGCATTCGCATTCGCATAAACAATTTATATTATAACAAATGCGAAAGTCATTTTGTCCGTTACGCTTTCACGCCTAAGCCACTAGTATTTTAGTGATTTGGTCCGGACTAATCAGAATGATTTTAGAATGGAGATATATGAGACGTTGAGAAATATATATATGTAAGCTATTTTTTTCAATTATGCCCGGTCAAAGCGGAGCCCTTAAAATTATAAATACGAAATATTTATTTAAAACTAGCTGACCCGGCGAACTTCGTTCCGCCTAACAGTCGATTTTTTAATATTATTTTTTTATTAGAATACCTACTTATAATTTCATTTTTTCCTAAAATAAAAGCTTTTTTCTAAAATAAATGTCAACTAAGTTACTCCTTATTACATTAGCTATCTGCCAGTGAAAGTTAAAATTGGTCCACCCGTTTCAGAGATTAGCTGGAACAAACAGACAGACAGACAAAACTTTGTAAAAAAAACATTATTTTGGTATATGTACCGTGTATTGACATGAAATTGTATCATCATCATCATCATCATCATCATCAGCCCTTATAGGTCCCACGGCTCGGCACGGGCCTCCTCAACAACTGAGAGGTTTAGGCCTTAGCCTACCACGCGGGTCTAGTGCGTGATGGCAACTACACACCTAAGAAAAAAAACTTTGAACAACCATTTGACACAATCTAATTCCAACTTTGGACTCGACTTTTCAACCTTCATTACTTAAATTACTTTTATAAACAATATAAAATTTATTCACGAAACATGCAAAACTATGCGTTTCCATGCCCAGCCCACTACGCGCCTAATCGCTAGTGACGAGCCGCGATGGAAATATATCGATACACATAGTCGATATAAGAGACTTTAGATCGATCGTAAATATCTCTTTACGAGTGTTCCGTGGCAAAATAAAATTATACGGCCATCTTAATTTATTATGTCAAATCTTTAGATCCTTGTGTTGTAAATTATTCGTGTTTATTGCGAATAAATGACGCGGTGGATATGTTTATGCGAGGCGTGTTTGTGATAGAAGTTTTAGCTTGGTTTTGGATGATTCATAGACGAATTCTTGTGTAGTTCCAGCTGGCTGTAGATCGCGTCTTCGCCTGTGTGGTCCTTTGTAATGGGATCAAAGTTTTTTTTAATGCTGTTGCGATAAATATACCCCGTATATGTTGGTAAGCATGATTCTGTCCAAATAGATTGACAAGTGGCGAGAGGCACCCCTTTTTTCTATCATGCTGGATTGGCATGATGTTTTTTATAAGGTGGTGGTAAGCTGGAACAAGAGGACATTATCCAACAGAAAACAACTTTAAACAATCCTGTCCAGTGACTAAGATTTAAAACAAAACTCCTAGTTTTATAAAAGTTCGAATTCAAATTCTTATAAAGCACGGTCTCTGGAAAAGTGTAATTAAAACACAATTGCAAATAAAATATGTTCTCCTTTTTGCAAATTCGGATATTTTGTAGAAATCGTAGTTAATGATAAGACCGCCTATTGTCACTTAGTTCTAAGCTTATCATAATTTCATTTTGTATTTTGGTTTCATGGTGCACAATAAAGTAATATTAAGGATATAGATTGCAATTATCGACATCGTCACACGGAACTTAAAAATGTAATTTTCGATATATTTTTGTCGATAAGCTGTCATCACTAATGCAAGGCAAGGCGCGACATGTCACTGACGGCATGCTTCGCCTACACAGATTCCATCGTCACAAGCCGTCAACCTTGGAGCTTTGACATCAATAGCTATGCACTTGCGCTTAATACTGTTAAAAATAGTTAAATACATACATACATACATAAACTCACGATTGTATTCCCCGAAGGGGTAGGCAGAGGTGCATTTCTGTACCCACATATTGCCAGGTATGTATCAGTCCCACGTAATAGGGGGCGAGCCTTTTGCCGTTTTTCGAGCACAATTCCAGACTCCGTGCTGTTACTGAGAATTTCCTAATGGAAAACCCCAATAACACTTTGCCCGACCCGGGAATCGAACCCAGGACCTCGAGATCGCACGGCACATACTTGTACCGCGAGACCACGAGGCAGTCAATAGTTAAATGTACTGGGATAATTTAGACTATAGAATATTTATATGTATATTTATACTCAGCCGATCGCCGTCCACTTCTGAAGATAGTCCTTCTGAAGTAATCGCCAACTATCGCGGTCTTGAGCAGCCCTCATCCATAAAATAGAAGATTTTTATCATCATCATTATCAGCCCTTATACGTCTAACTCCTGGGCACGGGTCTCTTTTACAGCCGAGAGGTTTTAGGTCTTAGTCCACCAATGGCCTAGTGCGGGTTGACGGACTATACACCTAAAAGAATCCTAAGAAATTTTAGGTCTACAGGTTTCCTCACGATATTTTCCTTTATGTCTTAGGCATTGTCTAACAGTCGATCATACATATATGTATATTAGAGATCTTTCCTATTAGTACATAAGGACCCCGGATACAATTACGCTCAGTAAGGCCGTATGAAAAAAAGTAGTAGCTATGTAAAAAAGTAGTGATGGCCTCGAGGTTTAGGCGCGCGGTCGAGAATCTCGGCGGTCGCGGGTTCAAACCCCAGGCACACACCTCTGACTTTTCGAAGTTATGTGTGTATTCACAATAAATTATCACTTACTTTAACGGTGAAGGAAAACATCGTGATGAAACCTGCACACCTAAAATTTCTCAGGAATTTCTTAGGTGTGTAGTCCGCCAACCCGCACTAGGCCAGCGTGGTGGACTAAGGCCTAAACCCTTACAGTTGCGGAGGAGGCCCGTGCCCAGCAGTGGGACGTATATGGGCTGATGATGAAGATGATGAAGGCCGTATGAGGTAACGTGGGTTCGTAAGCTGTCAACTGCCTTGATGTTACAGTGGCGTAGTTATGTTGAATGCGAGAGGTTCTGGGTTAGATTCTCGGATTGGATAGTGTTACTATGTCTAGCACGGAGTCTGGATATATGACCGAAAAACAGCAATTTACCTACGTAGGACTTAACTGTTCACTCATAACACTTTTCTTTTTTCTTTTATTGTCTGTAGTAGGCATTTGAATGCTACGCCTATATTTTGTTCATTTTTTTTATATATGTGATTAATTAATAGCAACAAGTTGTGATGGCCTCGAGGCTTAAGTTAGGAATTTCTTAAGTGTGTAGTCCACCAACCCTCACTAGGCCAGCGAGGTGCACTAATGCTTTATAACATTTCAAGATTATTCATCATATTGTATTATAAATAAATAATAATGGAAATACACATTTGCCTACCCTTCTAAAATTATAGACTTATGTATAAGGCAATGGCGGGACTTCCATAGAAGTCCAAAAGCTTAATAAACGTGATTTTGCAATGTCCAATTTATATTTGCTTATTATGGGGTCTTTATTTAACAAATTGCTTTAGTTAAATAAAGATTTCAAGCCTAAAAAATATTATTTGGAATTTTTCAAAGGCAAACTGGGCTTTTGGGCTTCTATGGAAGTACCACCACTGGTATAAGGGGTGTATTTTCATCTACAAAACAACTACTCCTCTTGTTACAGTATATGAAATTACCTAATTCCGTTTGAATACCTCGATTGCCATTACTAAATCCACTGCAAAGATGTCTTCAAAGTTTTCCTCGATTATTTAGCACTGGGTATATAAGAAACTGAGTATCTTCAGTAGAAATGCCATGGGGTCACGTCGTCGACCTTACCTATTCAATGTATCGTGGTTTGTGAGATGTATTTTGTAAAATTCCTACCCGCGACCTTTGATCTTTAACTGCTTGGTTGTGGATGGGTAGGGATCCCAAGGTTGTGAATTTTATGCGCAAATTATTGTCGCTTATCTAGGTCGTTTGGGGATTACCTACCCGTGTCCGCCGGAAAGGTACAATCGTGCTTGGATATAAGTAAATAATTATTTAATTATATTTTAAATAATTTTTTCGTCTCAGAATATCGTAAATTTTATCTTCAGGTGCAAAAAGACTAATTCAGCAAGTTCTAAGTTCTAAGTGATTTAATTAATTAATTAATAAATTTTATCTAATGTTACCTATACGCTAAAAATTAAAAAAATATGGATTGCATCATTGATCACGCAGAATAAATGTGCGGCATTAGATCAAACATTCCTGGTTCGTTTCTAGAGTTGCCTAAGTGTTATTGGGTTTTACAATTAAGAAATTCTCAGTATCTGAGTCAGGAAATTATTTTAAAATGACAGAGATAAGACCCTAACTATAAGACTATACTAAAAAATATAAAATGAAATAATATTTATTGAATGTATAAAATGTCGAATACATCACTTAGAAACCGTCATTTCAAAATTAAGTTTACCATCCTGTTCGGAAGGCAGTCCTCATTAGAGAAGAACGGGCAAGAAACTCTAGTGTACATATTTACCTCTGCCTAACCCTTTTCATACAGGTTTGAGGCAGTGGCGGTACTTCCATAGAAGCCCAAAAGCCCAGTTTGTGTTACAAAATTCCGAATAATAATCTTTAAGCGTTAAATCTTTATTAACAAAAGTAATTTGACATATAAATAACCCCACAATAAACAATTATAAACTAGACATTACAAATTAACGTGTAACGCTTTTGGGCTTCTTCTAAGTACCCGCTACAGGTTTGAGGTAATGTATTATGTACATACATACATACATAAACTCACGCCTGTATTCCTCGAAGGGGTAGGCAGAGGTGCATTTCTGCACCCGCATTTCGCCAGGTATGTATCAGTCCCACGTAATAGGGGGCGAGCCTATTGCCGTTTTTCGGGCACATTTCCAGACTCCGTGCTGTTACTGAGAATTTCCTAATGGAAAAACCCAATAACACTTTGCCCGACCCGGGAATCGAACCCAGGACCTCTAGATCGCACGGCACATACTTGTACCGCGAGACCACGAGGCAGTATTATGTATATCGACAGTGAACTGCACTCTCCATCAGATAACACTATGACCTCTGTATCTTTTTATTACGATTCTAAAAGGTCCTATGTCGATACACTACACATTTCTTTTTGCTTTTTTAAGCCATTTTATAGTACAAGAACTCTTAGACACACACTTTAGTGCTTTAAAGAACTATTTACGAGGCATAAATGTACAATTTTGCGTTAAGATATTATCCGGTTAAGCTTTTTTAGAATTCGTTTATTTTATTTATGTAAGAACTTAGATGTTTTTGGAATGTAATATGGTATGACGTGTTTAATTTAATCAGGTTGTAGGTTCGAATTAATAAATTGTATAGTATATTGTGGAGTAGCGATGGCCTCGAGGTTTAGGCGCGCAGTCGAGAATCACGTCGGGCGCGGGTTCAAATCCCAGACACATTATGACTTTTCGAAGTTATGTGTGTGTTCACAATGAATTATCACTTACATTAACGGTGAAGTAAAACGTCGTGATGAAACCTGCACACCTAAAAGTTCTTAGGAATTTCTTAGGTGTGTAGTCCGCCAACCCGCACTAGGCCAGCGTGGTGGACTGAGGACTAAACTTTCTCGATGGTAGAGGAGGCCCGGGCCCAACAGTGGGACGTATAAGGGCTGATGATGATATTGTATTGTCGACTAAATTAGTGAGTTATTGTTCCAAAAGACAAGAACTCAAAAAACTATTATGAGTAACTATACACTTTATGTTTCATTTAAATTTCTTTCATTACGTTCCTTTAGTTCGCATATCAAATCATTACACTTCTATGAATTATAATAATATTATAATAATTATAACAAAATTATAGTACATAATATACAGAGCGTAAACAGACCGTGATCGAAAACTAATGGCCGAATACTGAAACGCTACTTAAACTGAGGGCGACTTATATTTAAGTGGCTATTATAATTTAAGCGGTATACTGAAACATAATTTATCGGTTTTAAGACTGTGATTAACCTTAAATTTCCATAAATGGCAACATTACCACAAAAAGTTCTTTTACATGTAATTTTTTAAGTATATACCGATTAAATTATAACAGCCACATAAATATAAGTCGCCCTCAGATTAAGTAGCGTTTCAGTATTCGGCCATAAGACAGGTAACAGTTACGGTGGTTACAAAAGCACTGACGCTAAAATAAATCCTGAAAAAGAAAACGTTTTCCTCATCACCGTATACATTTAATACTTATGGAAGTTAGGATAAACGTCAAAAATTATTATTTTTTGCCTTTTTTAACGTCATTTTATTTGTTATTACTTATTACCGTAACTATTGCCTGTCTTAGTTTTTAATCACGGTCTTTTTACACCCTGTATATCCACTTACGTTAATGGAAAAAAGACAACGTACATATTTTTGGTTTCTCTTAAATTTTTTCCTACACATTAATAAGTTAAACAAGTCAAACATACATTTTTTTTCTCCACATTAATAAGTTCAACAAGTCAAACACATATTTTTCTTATTATTTTTTTCCTACACATTAATAAGTTCAACAAGTCAAACATACATATTTTTCTTAATTCTTTTTCCTCCACATTAATAAGTCAAACATACTTGCATACCAAATTATCCAAGATCGAACGCGGGACATTACATTGAATAATCGGGTATTAAGTTAACGGCACTGATGAGCGACAGTAGCGCCGATGGTATCTCCGGCGGGTATGCGGGTTATACCTGTCCTACCCATTTTGATAGCTCGGGTCCAGTTAGCGATGGTATCGTGGTTGATGGTACGGGAATGGTCACTGTTCTAACAGTAAATCTATTTGTAAATATAGTATGGAGATTTTGTCGGGCTTTGGTGATGGGAGCTCGCGTCGTATGCCACAGGTTTCAAAAGTTTTTTAAAGGGTAAAAAGCATTTAATACCATGTACCTGTACCATGATGGAGCCGAGATTTAGGCACGCGGTCGAGTATCTCAGCGTGGATTACATTGACATTAACTCCTTCGGGGTTCAAACCGCCACCTCTCGTTTCATTGACAAGTGTCTTTCCAACTACGCCACGGAGGCCCTTAAATATTATATAATATATTTGTTCTATTATGCGGTTTTACCCATATGTTTGCGGAAATATTTTAAGAGCCGGTTTAAAGTAAGTCTGATTACTTAAAATAAATTAAAATTAAATAATACGTTTACGTACCTTCAATCAATGATGTTTAATATACCTGCAAATAAAACATGACATTAGTAAATATTGTAAATTCCACGTACAAGTCCTTAACAAATACAAAAATATAATGGAACATGAATAAATATTAAATGGAGAGGCCTCAAATATTTAATAATCTTACTTCTTACTAATACTATAAACGCGGAAGTTTGTATGTATGGATGTCTGGATGTTTGTTGCTCTTTCACGCAAAAACTAGCGAATGGATTTCAATGAAAGTTTACAATAATCTAGCTTATACATCAGAATAATACATAGGCTATATATTTTTAAGATAGTGTGTGAATTGTCCAAAATATAACGATAATTGTCAAGTAAGTCGGGAAAAACTGCATCTGCGAGCTATTCTTGCGTACGCTGCAAAAACTGTAGAGTTTATACGTATATAATGTATAAGAGAAATGTTTATCTTAATAAGTCCTACAAAAAAGTCCGCGACCGCATATAACTATCTTTAAAATTACGAGGTATATGGTAAAAACAACAATTTCATTTTCTCATATAAACTGTTCTACCTAATTTCCTGTCAAACATTTTATGTTTATCCCGTCAATACGGTTAATGGTCCCCTCAAATTAAAGAACGTATTTAAATAAAGGTTTTGAATCGACAACATATATCCACAATATTCGAACAATTGTGTATTTTTCATTTTAAAAATGCAGAATAATCAGTAATGAAAAATGAGTGACATATTTATTAGTTGTCAAAAATGTATGCGAGCGTCCAGAAATTTATTTTTAAACTTCTTGGTTGTATCTGGTTTAAAATTTACAAACGAATGCAGGCTCGGTAGCATCACGCTTCGTAATCTAAATAATGATTTCACTGATCCCAACGGATATACCCTTTGATTTTTGCATATATTATCAATGCGAAAGTAACACTACTGTGTTATACTTTCACGCCTAAAATATTTGAGTTATTTGAATGATTTTTGTTATGGATAAAAACGGAAACATAAAAAGGGACATAGGTTACTTTTTTTTTAATTCATTAAGTGTAATTTGGGCACTTGGGAGACGTTTAATAGATTTACTTATTATCTTTCTGCACCCAACCCTGAAGTCTATGCGGACGGAGTCGCGGGCAAAAGCTAGTATTATATAATATGAGTACGTACAGCACTCGGCTATACGCCACGGCGTCGGTGACAGCAAAGAGCGCTCGTCTACTGCACTACATAACAGCACAGCCAATGTTTATCCGTACATAGCTCGTGAGAACCCAACTCAAGGACAACTGTATTTAATTTATATAATTCAGTGTAATTTGCAAAGTTTATTGACCTACAATATTATTTTGATCACTCATATGTTTCATTCGTAATGAATGGGCGACGACACGCTTCGACGGGCACCCTACGCGAAAATTTACAATTCAACTCAGTTTTCAACCTTAGTTTGTTGACAGCAAGATCTAAAATACAACGCGAAGGTGCTGTGAATATTTTATGATTCGGAACAACCGATTGTGTAGTTAAACTTGTAGCATATAAGGTTGAAAATTGGTTCAATAACAGGAAGTCAACGAGACGGAACGACGGTTTTAAAATGAGATATTTTGCAAAGAAATTATCATGTAGGAAAAAAGTTGTACTTTGTTAAGTATGAAGGCTGGATCTATTTTAAAAATATGCAACAGGTGTACATTTTCCTTATAAGTGTAATATTATGGATGACTTAAAATGCATCCATACATTCTATTATGGTACTATTCCAGACCTCGCGTTAAGAACCGGCCTTATGTCGTGTGTATCATGTAACTTTGGAAGACTTTTCATTGTAATAAATATCTGTGCTCGAAACTATAATTATATTGTATTAATAAACTAGCTGACCCGGCGAACTTCGTTCCGCCTAACAGTCGATTCTTTAACATATAGGTATACGGTTTTTTTAGCCTAAGTTACTCCTTATTACATCATCTATCTGCCACTGAAAGTCCCGTTAAATTTGGTCCACCCGTTTCAGCGATAAGTCGGAACAAACAGACAGACAGACAAATGTAAAAAAACCCGTAACAAATATTTGTGGATCTATAAACATTGGTCTCGGTGCGGAGCCTTGTGGCGCAGATGGCTAGAAACAAACTTGCAAAACGAGAGGCCGTGGGTTCAATTCTCGCACCGAAACAAAATGTGTGTGATCCGCAAATATTTGTTTGGTGTCTGGGTGTTTGTGACACCGAGAAGTCTGTCGTAGTTTCTGATACCTACGACACAAGATTGTATCTTAGTGTGGGATCAGAACTATGTATGTGACTGTTAGGTGTATTTATTATTTAACTTGAGGCATTTGGACATTACCGTTCTTACCATCAGGTACTGCGTTGTAATTTTACCTAGCTATAAACAGGAGAGGGGGAAGTTGCAGAACTAGCGCTTAAAGAACCTTAGGGTATAAAAAACCGTGCCATTAAAATGTCCATCGATTCCAGATGCCGTGGTGTCGAAAAGCATTAATATGTGGGTACGCGTGTGCGTTTCCTTTTAAGGGCCAGTACGGAGCGCGGACGTCCTGCGCGGTTCGCTCGCCGCACATATTAATGTGCTGAAACTAGACGCGGGGTAGGGTTGGCGCGTTAGAAAGTGTTTGTTTACATTTATTAATTTTTTTTGCATTGATTATGGACAAACAGTATTTTGTTTCTGGTAGCAAATGTTGTCGTTGCTTATTAAGAAATCGCCGATGGCGATAAAGCTGCCATTTGTAACACTACATTATTGAAATGTTACCAATACCTAGTACCTACATACGAGTATGTTGTTGTTTTTTTTTGTTTATTTAGTGTACAGTAATAAATAAATAAATTAAAGTTTAAGAAATTTGAGTGTTATATTGTACGTTGAGTAGTAATGTCAGTCATTGATCTAAACACGATAGCAATAATTTTCATATTATTTTAGTTTATTAAAAAGCATGAATATTACTTTTATAATTCGTAGTGTATTGGAATATGCTACCACTGTATGGAGTCCTCACTTTCAAACTCACATAGCGCGCTTGGAGCGGGTACAGAAAGGCTTTACAAGGTATTTGGCATATAAAGACCCTTGCTGCCCCCATCGTGTCGATTACATGGCGCGTTTGAGCTATTTTAAATTAAATACTTTAGAAGACCGACGCATACTACATGACCTGTCGTTTCTTCATAAATTGATCAATGGTTCTATCGATGCACCGAACTTGCTGGCCTCACTTTGCTTAGCTGTACCAAGAAGGATACCTAGAGTCCCCCTGGAATATACCTTCAGAAAAGCTCCATTGAGAACAAAGATCTCAACTCCCTTAAACCGTGCCATAGAAGCTTGCAACAACATAAATGACATTGACATCTTCAGGTCCTCCACTGTAACCTTTAAGTCATTATACTTAAAATCGCTACTACATCGTTACTAGTCGGGTTTTATCTATGATTTTAATTTATGTTTTCATTTTTATGTTTTCATTTTTATTCTTTCATAAGATAGTTTTTAATAATAAATGTAATTAAATGCAAAAATTGTAATTTCCTAGTTGTAATTTCGAATGTGGTTATATTTATTTATAATTTAATTCTTTTTTTTGTATCGTCGCACTATTTTTTAATTTTGTTTTTTTTTTTATATATATAATTAATATTATTATAATAGCATATTTATTATTAAATATAATTTCCAATAGTAATATAAATAATTAATGTGTCTGAGCAATAATATCAAGAATGTTGTATTCACCTATAATGATGGTACGCAATGTCCAATGCTATTTATTCAACTGTATTTTAAAGTGTATGTGTAACTGTCGATGGTGTCTCTAAATAAATAAATAAATAAATAAATAAATAATAAATGCTGACTGCGACGTAGCTCTAATATTAAAAAAAGTTAAATTTAGTTGAAATAATAATAAGCGTGTAAAAAAATGAATGTTTCTAGGTAAAGTAAGGTAAATTTGAATGGTTCGTTTGTGCTGCGGCATATGTATGTAGATTAGGTCGTGGAGAGTTTAAACATACATACATATCCTCACGCCTGTATTCTCCAAAGGGGTAGGCAGAGGTGCATTTCTGTACCCACTTTTCGCCAGATATGTATCGGTCCCACGTATAGGGGGCGAGTCTGCTAACGCTTTTCGGGCACAATTCCAGACTCCGTGCTGCTACTGAGAATTTCTTAATGGAAATCCCAATAAAACTTTGCCCGACCCGGGAATCGAACCCAGGACCTCTAGATTGCACGGCACATACTTGTGCCGGGAGACCACGAGGCAGCCAGTCAGTCAGTTTAAACACACCCAGCCAAAAGTGGATGTAAATATATCTATGCCTTCTCGAAAAAAAGTATTTAGTATGTGCATGTACATTGTACAAATATCAAAAGAGGTCGAGATTCTTTATCCTATTTTGGTTTATATATAATGAATAAACATATAAACATAAACGAGACATGCAAAAATCACTTACAAAATTTTTTATAAGACAGAGTCTGGTACATTATCTAGAATAAAATCATGGTCACTTGTCAGGTAAAAAAAGGTTTCTTTGTCTACAGAATTTCTTTTTTTAGGTCATAGACAACCCTAAAGCCAGTTGAAGCGAATTAAGGAAACGCGGCGTCAATCCGCCGTCTATAAATCCAGCGTAGCGACCGTCACGCGTTCGAGACGACTTTATGCCCCTCACCATTTTAAATTCACCATTTACTTTATTTGCAAAGATCTACGGCGTATGGGGCCCATGACTCATTGTGTTCGGTGACGTGAGCCAAATTATAGACGAAGTTTTTTATGCCTCATTGGTCTTGCAGTATAAGCTTAAAATTAAAACCCTATTAAAGCCTCTAGGTTTGTATCCTGGGTTGGTAAAGTATATTTTATTTTAATACCGACTTCTGGTCTCACGAGATTAGCGTTCGAGGGGTCCTGGATTTGATTCCCGGGTCAGGCGAAGTGTTAATGCTCAATAGAAGCACGGAGTATGAAAACATGTTAGATAAAGCAACAGCCTCGCCAATATTATATGGGACTTAAAAAATTATTAGGGAAAAGTGTATTTAGAAATGCACCTCTGCCTATCCTTCAGTGATGTAGGCGTGTGTGCGTGTATCATTGCTTTTTCGTACGTAAAAAAAAGTACTGGCGATATGTAATGTGGATTTTTACATATTACCTATAGGGGTCCATATACGGGCGGATATGAATAATAAATTAAAAATTCAACCAAAAAATACGTACATAGTTCTGTCCCCACACTAAGATAGAAGTTTTGTGTAATGGGCTTAGAAACTTTGAGAGACTTTTCGCTTTCCCAAACTAAAACCTGAAACAAATTTTTGTGGATCACACAAACGTTTGTTCCGTTGCGAACCCTAGGCCAAATCGTTTACAGACTGGTATCTAGCCAATTGCGCCGTGAAGTCTTTACATATAATATACTCAGCCTATTGCCGTCCACTTCTGAACGTAGGCCTCCCCAAGAAAGCGCCACCCATCCCGGTCTTGAGCAGCCCTCATCCATTTTTTTTTGTTATACAAAAATGGAGTTTATACACTCATTAAATGAAGTATTAATTCCACTAGTTAAATTATTTTAATCCATAATCTTATGACTCAGTAATCGGCTTTGAAGTACTGCATGCCCACACGCCGCCCAAAAGTTCAAAGTCAAAAAATATTAAATACACGTAAAAAGGACATGGTTCTCTAGAATAAACTCGAATATTACTGAAATCGGAAACATCGTTTTTTTTTTTATAGTTTAAATGGAATAGGCGTTTGTCTTCCATCTCATCTCACTTTTTTTACTTGTCCGCTTCGCGTGGAATACCCCACCTTTAACCCCATAGGATAGGCAGATGTGTATTGTACTAATCATAACTCGTTTGAAAAACCTACAATATCTCAATGTACTGCAACCCACGCGGGTACAAGCCACGCCTACAAAGTAGAAAGTTCTCCATTGTTTGTTCCTGAGGAATTCATTAAAAGGTGTGGATACGGTCATCAAAGAGTCCCTTATGTTGCCTTAACACATGCTTTTATAACCTCCGGTGTGGTATTTAATGAGTTGGAACGTTCGCTTTTTCATAACACTTAGTATTAGTGTTATAAACTATCTTTTGTGCTCTTATTTGGATGAAGATAAGATTTTTTCGTTTTAAATGAAAGATTGTAGTGAAGGTGTCAAAATGTAACAAACATATAAATTCAGTTTGTATATACATATAAACCCCAGGCTCAAACCTCTGACTTTTCCAAGTTATGTGTGCATTTACAATGAATCATCTCTTGCTTTAACGGTGAATTTAAACATCGTGAGGAAACCTGCACACCTAAAAGTTCTAAGGAATTTCTTAGGTGTGTAGTCCGCCAGCCCGCACTAGGCCAGCGTGGTGGACTGAGGACTAAACCCTCTCAATTATAGAAGAGGTCCTTGGCCAGGAGTAGGACATATATGGGCTGATGATGGTGATGATGATGATTGTAAATGCGAAAATATCTCATATAAAAAAAAAAAAGGTATTTTATTATCCAATAAGAAATGTAGAACATTAGATTTACAAGACAAAAAATAAAATATGATCAACACGAATCTTAAAACTAATAAATTAACAATTATACATAGCATAATATATTTGCTACGTTTTTATTTTTTAACTACAATCTCTTCAAAAAAAAAAAACCTACCTAATTTACTTATTTTCCATTCTTTTGTTTTGTTATGTGTATGCAATAAAGTTTATTTGTATTGTTACGCAGAACCAATCAGACAATATCCTGAGTACTTTGTGAAATCAATTGACCTCTCAGCGGAAGCATTGCAGTCTTCTATAGAATAACTGTCAGTCGGCTGCTTTGGTAGACTTAACGACATCCTTCCCCAAGCGGTACTGAAACGGAACCTTGCGATTCACCACACAAAACAAAGGGCAACCGCGAGTCAATCACCTCGTGGCCATTAATTTCCTATGACATCATGGGAACTCAGGTTTCAAGGTATCGAGAAATGCTATCTCCTAATTAATATTCTTCGTGGCTATTTATAACAATACTTGGCGCGTTAATATGCATGATCATGCCTATGGACAACGCCATCTGGCGACGTGCGCGCCATACTGAATCGTTTATTATTGGTGGAGAAATGTGGACTGGTTGTGGGACGGTGTTATGTTTTATGCTGTATAGGGTTTAGGTCATCGCACTATGGCGAAACAACTACGGAAAAGGATAGTACTAGCTTTTAACGACGCTCCATGTACGTGGCACAACACTCGTTCCTGAGCTCTTATCCACTACCTTGAGCTCGTCGCTCCACCGGCCCGCGCGTCACGCACTACGCTCCCTGTACGTGGTCTTACAACACTCGCTCCTGAGCTCTCATCCACTACCTTCAGCTCGTCGCTCCACCGGCCCGCGCGTCACACACTACGCTCCCTGTACGTGGTCTCACAACACTCGCTCCTGAGCTCTCATCCACTACCTTCAGCTCGTCGCTCCACCGGCCCGCGCGTCACGCACTACGCTCCCTGTACGTGGTCTTACAACACTCGCTCCTGAGCTCTCATCCACTACCTTCAGCTCGTCGCTCCACCGGCCCGCGCGTCACACACTACGCTCCCTGTACGTGGTCTCACAACACTCGCTCCTGAGCTCTCATCCACTACCTTCAGCTCGTCGCTCCACCGGCCCGCGCGTCACACACTACGCTCCCTGTACGTGGTCTCACAACATTCGCTCCTGAGCTCTCATCCACTACCTTCAGCTCGTCGCTCCACCGGCCCGCGCGTCACACACTACGCACTTATATGCCCTCTTAACATCAATCAACTTTCAGAGAAGGGCCTTAGATAGCGAACTTGTTAAGAAATTTATAGGAAAGGTCGTAAACGCTTTCATTTTTCCTACTTTCAATGCTCAGAGTGTAGGAGAGTTAGCGACAATAAAAAATATATGTCCTCACTTCGCACCTAATGACAGCGGCGATCTAAGTCGCCTCATATAGGAGGTAGAGGATTCCCTGGTAGAATTCCTACCACTATAAATACTGAACTTGACGCAACCTGTTTGGGTACCTGTACTCTGTTCGTTCCATCCTTCAATCCGTAGCTCCGTGGGTCACGACACATTAGTCCCCATGGCTGTTCTGAACCCAGCAGGAACTTGTGTTTATATGCGAGTATGCATAAAATTATTGCAAGTTAGCGGAACGGATGGTATTACAACGAGGCATGTGCCATTAAGTTGCATGGTAATAGACATATCTATGTACAGGCCGATGTAAATGTACGATTTATGCAGAGACCGTATAATAAACGATTGTTTTGAATGTATATTTTTTTTATTATGAAAAATGTAATTTAAAAAAAAAAATGCATAGACAAACATAAAGTTTTAAATATGTGTCCACTGCATATAAAAACAACAAGTCGCAACTAATTTAAATAACAGCTAACTTTAAACGATGTATTAAATGGTATTATGGAAATTAATGTGCTACAACGCCATCTATTAGCAAGTTTTGAAAAGTTCATCACTAATAGAGAACACAGTGAGATCTAAACAACTTAAAACCTTAGAGGTGATGGCTCAGTGCTGTATTTAATTAGTACTGTAAATATTGTAACGATAATTTTTGTATTTCTCTTCATGAATAACATAAAACCGGATTTGTTTGGTTTTGGCGCATATTAAATTTATGACTGCCTCGTGGTCTCGCGGTACAAGTATGTGCCGTGCGATCTAGAAGGCCTGGGTTCGATTCCCGGGTCGGGCAAAGTGTTATTCGGTTTTTCCATTAGGAAATTCTCAGTAGCAGCACTGAGTCTGGAAATGTGCCCGAAAAAAGGCAATAGCGAGCCTATTACGTGGGACTGATACATACCTGGCGAAATGTGGGTGTAGAAATGCACCTCTGTCTACCCCATCAAGGAATACAGGCGTGATATTATGTATGTATGTATTAAATGTATGTGGTACCATATTTTTTTCCCCGAAAATCGTGAGGTAGTTTTAGAATTATGAGAAATCGGATTTAAGGCGGAAGATTTGCGCTGTAGCATGGACTGGAGTACGAAAGAGTCGGATCAATCGCGTTAGTACTGCTATTCCACCGAAAGCCGACATGAAGCAACTTTGTAGTGTATGGATCGGTAAGTTACAGGACGGATGCGTGCTGAAGATAGGATATTCATATCTGTCTGTGCAATACATAATAGTGATCCACGGGAGTACTCGTATGTCCCGTTGCAATTCCGATAACAAATTTTCACATACATACATACATAACCTCACGCCTGTATTCCCCGAAGGGGTAGGCAGAGGTGCATTTCTGCACTCACATTGCACCAGGTATGTATCAGTCCCACGTAATAGGGGGCGAGCCTATTGCCATTTTTCAGGCACAATTCCAGACTCCGTGCTGCTACTGAGAATTTCCTAATAGAAAAACCCAATAATACTTTGCCCGACCCGGGAATCGAACCCAGGACCTCCAGATCGCACGGCACATACCTGTGCCGCGAGACCACGAGGCAGTCAACAAATGTTCAATAAATAAAATAAATAAATACACCCAACAGTCATATACATAGTTCTGACCCCACACTAGAATTATAAGTCCTGTGTTGTGGGTATCAGAAACTACGAGACTTTTCGGACTCACGAACACCCAGACCCGAAATAAATATTAGTGGATTACACAAATATTTGTCTCAGTGCGGGGATCGAACACGCGGCCTCTCGTTTCGCAAGCTGGTATCTAGCCAACTGCGCCACGGGGCTTTCGTCATAATTTTTTAAAATTATGAAATAAAGTGTGAGTGATTGTTGGCAGTTTTCAGTTAATTTCAATAGTTCCCATTTAGTATCAGATTATAATGGAGTCTTTTTGTTATGCCAGAATAAAAAAAAAATTGTGTACCAGAGTACATAGGTAAGAAATGAAACTTTTTTATGACATATCATTCTATTATTAACAACTTCGGGGGAAACGTGTTCTGGAGTGGAGACCACGTCTTGGCAAACATAGTGTAGGACGCCCTCTGGCTAGGTGGGGTGACGATATACGCAAGATGGTTGGCAGCGGTTGGATGAGGAAGGTCGAAGATCGAGCCCAGTGGCGTGCCATAGGAGAGGCCTATGTCCAGCAGTGGACGTAAGAGAGGCTGATGATGATGATGATGATGATGATTAACAACTTCACAGAAATTGGCTAGATAAGGCTTAAGAATTATTGTTTTTAGAATTAATAATGTTTATGAGATTTACAGTTATATTTATTAATAGTTGCCAATTTTATTAGATTGACATACATGTACTGATACGTACAATCAAAAAGTGACATTAACCTCAAATAAGTACAACCTCAAGTCGTGATGGCCTCGAGGTTTGGGCACGCGGTCGAGAATCTCGACGGTCGCGGGTTCAAACCCCAGGCACACACCTCTGACTTTTCCAAGTTATGTGTGTATTCACAATGAATTATCACGTACTTTAACGGTGAAGGAAAACATCGTGATGAAACCTGCACACCTAAAAGTTCTTAGAAATTTATTAGGTGTGTAGTCTGCCAACCCGCACTAGGCCAGCGTGGTGGACTAAGGCCTAAACCCTCTCAATGGTAGAGGAGGCCCGTGCCCAGCAGTGGGACGTAAATGGGCTAATGATGATGATGATGAACCTCAAATAAATATTAAAATCACGCTCACGTCATGGATTTATCAAACGAAATATATAATCACTCCCACTTTTACTATAAATTCACTTAAATTTGAATAAGTCTTTTTATTTGATCCCTTTAAACTAATATATTATTCTTTACGTCACTAATCGGAAACCGTGACGATTTTTTTTACATTGCTATAAAATTTCTTTCATACGTCGATAAAGAGGTTTCATTTCAAAAATACATCAACAGTTTTTTGTTACTCGATGATCTGTTCTGAATTTCAAACGGAGACGTTGCGTGCAGATGCTATACTCATACGAGCCAACATTGGTCTGACCTTCACATTTTTATTTAAAACATTTGAATACAAAAGAGCACTCTGTACATGCTTAATCTCCATCGTGTAAATGATTCGAGAAATACACGCGTCGCGTATGCACCTCGGAATGTATGCGTCGGGACGGAGCCTCTAATGTTAGGACTAAGTGAAAAATTCGCTCCTCGGAACAAGAAAAATTAAAATGCACCACACCTAATGAGTATTTAATGGACAATGTTGCTAGTTTACGTAAGTGTGGTAATGGATTCAACGACCTTGTTAGAGAACACACAACACTCGCATGTCAACTACCTTCAGCTCGTCGCTCCACCGGCCCGCGCGTCACACACTACGCTCCTTGTACGTGGTCTCACAACACTCGCTCCTGAGCTCTCATCCACTACCTTCAGCTCGTCGCTCCACCGGCCCGCGCGTCACACACTACGCTCCCTGTACGTGGTCTCACAACACTCGCTCCTGAGCTCTCATCCACTACCTTCAGCTCGTCGCTCCACCGACCCGCGCGTCACACACTACGCTCCCTGTACGTGGTCTCACAACACTCGCTCCTGAGCTCTCATCCACTACCTTCAGCTCGTCGCTCCACCGGCCCGCGCGTCACACACTACGCTCCCTGTACGTGGTCTCACAACACTCGCTCCTGAGCTCTCATCCACTACCTTCAGCTCGTCGCTCCACCGGCCCGCGCGTCACACACTACGCTCCCTGTACGTGGTCTCACAACACTCGCTCCTGAGCTCTCATCCACTGCCTTCAGCTCGTCGCTCCACCGGCTTGCGCGTCACACATTACGCTCCCTGTACGTGGTCTCACAACACTCGCTCCTGAGCTCTCATCCACTACCTTCAGCTCGTCGCTCCACCGGCCCGCGCGTCACACACTACGCTCCCTGTACGTGGTCTCACAACACTCGCTCCTGAGCTCTCATCCACTACCTTCAGCTCGTCGCTCCACCGGCCCGCGCGTCACACACTACGCTCCCTGTACGTGGTCTCACAACACTCGCTCCTGAGCTCTCATCCACTACCTTCAGCTCGTCGCTCCACCGGCCCGCGCGTCACACACTACGCTCCCTGTACGTGGTCTCACAACACTCGCTCCTGAGCTCTCATCCACTACCTTCAGCTCGTCGCTCCACCGGCCCGCGCGTCACACACTACGCTCCCTGTACGTGGTCTCACAACACTCGCTCCTGAGCTCTCATCCACTACCTTCAGCTCGTCGCTCCACCGGCCCGCGCGTCACACACTACGCTCCCTGTACGTGGTCTCACAACACTCGCTCCTGAGCTCTCATCCACTGCCTTCAGCTCGTCGCTCCACCGGCTTGCGCGTCACACATTACGCTCCCTGTACGTGGTCTCACAACACTCGCTCCTGAGCTCTCATCCACTACCTTCAGCTCGTCGCTCCACCGGCCCGCGCGTCACACACTACGCTCCCTGTACGTGGTCTCACAACACTCGCTCCTGAGCTCTCATCCACTACCTTCAGCTCGTCGCTCCACCGGCCCGCGCGTCACACACTACGCTCCCTGTACGTGGTCTCACAACACTCGCTCCTGAGCTCTCATCCACTACCTTCAGCTCGTCGCTCCACCGGCCCGCGCGTCACGCACTACGCTCCCTGTACGTGGTCTCACAACACTCGCTCCTGAGCTCTCATCCACTACCTTCAGCTCGTCGCTCCACCGGCCCGCGCGTCACACACTACGCTCCCTGTACGTGGTCTCACAACACTCGCTCCTGAGCTCTCATCCACTACCTTCAGCTCGTCGCTCCACCGGCCCGCGCGTCACACACTACGCTCCCTGTACGTGGTCTCACAACACTCGCTCCTGAGCTCTCATCCACTACCTTCAGCTCGTCGCTCCACCGGCCCGCGCGTCACACACTACGCTCCCTGTACGTGGTCTCACAACACTCGCTCCTGAGCTCTCATCCACTACCTTCAGCTCGTCGCTCCACCGGCTCGCGCGACACACACTACGCTCCCTGTACGTGGTCTCACAACACTCGCTCCTGAGCTCTCATCCACTACACTCACCGTACAAATATCTCGGCCCACGTAAGGTCGTCGCCCGCATGCGTCACTCATCGTATTCACTCGTTCCCTCGTTAGTTAACCATAGGTTAAGAAAGGTCCTGTATGATTAACTATCGTATTTTATCATCATCAAACAAACATTACGAGTACAAGGCAAAGCTTTGTACGCTCGAGACGGACAAAAAGAGGAGACAAATAAGTAATGATCGTAAAAAGTAAAAGTATTACGAGAAAAAAATCTTATGCATTCCGACAATGTACTGAGTCAGATTTCTTGGTAAAGGGGCATCGATTTATACGACCAATTTTAGGTTCGCAAAAAATAAGACTAGTTGTTTTTGGTGTGTCACGTAGGTCATTTGTCTTTGGCCTCATTTCGTGTTTGACGCAAGTGATTTTTGTGCCATATTTAACTTATTTTCGTGATAGATTGACAGTATAAACACACCGTTACCTAGTTGTAATTCAGAGATGGCGTGTTTACATTTTTGACACGACAAAGAGATTTACTAGATTTTTGGAATAAATTAAAATTTATGACTATTTAGTTCAGTGAGCTTTGAATGTCAGCACACCGTCTGTAGCTGGATTCGAACCTATCCTCGACATTATGGATAATAATATTATATAATCACGCTCTTAAGTATTCCTATTTAATGAAGGTCATTCATCATCATCATTATCAGCCCATATACGTCCCACTGCTGAGCACGGGCCTCCTCTACCTTTGAGAGGGTATAGGCCTTAGTCCACCACGCTGGCCTAGTGCGGGTTGGCGGACTATACACCTAAGAATTTCCTAAGAGTTTTTAGGTGTGTAGGTTTCCTCACGATGTTTTCCTTCACCGTTAAAGGTCATTATTTTGAGGCAATCTTCATATTAGAGAGATTTCTGCGAGTATTTTTTTGGTATGTGACGTCTGCCAACTCGCACCAAGGCAAAAGTGCGTATAAATTAATGCATGCCGTCGAGGCGTTACAGGTTCAATCCTCAGGTCGATTGTGCTCTATTTTGCCGTTGGTAAATTAACAAATACGAAGTCTGAAATTACTGGAATAAAATATAAAAACTAACACACAATACTTTTCTGCCTACCTCTTTCCAATACTAGTACCAGCTTAAAATTCTGTTAATGTACACCATTGGACTGTTCGGGAACGATCGCGTAAACTAAACATATTACCAAGAATTACACGTAGCCCCGATCGGAATGAAGTGACTTAGGCGCCGTCCGATATATTTAAATCGAGATTTTGGTTTCTCAGTAAAACTTACTTTAAATCCCAATAGTGTTATATTTTCCTCAATTTGAAACTAATAATAATTTGGTATTTTTATTTGTTGAATATTACTGCCGGAGGAAAATTTTTACGGACATTTTTTATTTGTGATATTTTTATCCGTGAGTGCGATCCGAGATAAATATTGTTTCCAACAAGAATAAGTTTTGGATCTAGGTGTTTGTAAGAGCGAAAGCTGTCAAAAATATACAACAGTATAGACCTATTTTAGTATACATACATACATAAACTCACGCCTATATTCCCCGAAGGGGTAGGCAGAGGTGCATTTCTGCACCCACATTTCGCCAGGTATGTACATATTATTTTAGTATGAGGTTAGAATAATATCTATGACTTTTGGGAGTTCATATTAGCCCACATAGCAATCACTATCAAGTTAATTGTAAAGAACAGTGTTTAAAAAGTGACTACGGTAATAAAAATAAATTCTTTCAGTTATGTATAAATAAATACCTTCTACCTTCAGCGCTGACAGCCCCGTGGCGCAGTTGGCTAGACACCAACTTGCGAAACAAGAGACTGCGGGTTCGATCCCCGCACTGAGACAAATGTTTGTGTGATCCACAAGTATTTGTTTCGGGTCTGGGTATTTGTGAGACCGAAAAGTCTCTCGTAGTTTCTGATACCCACGACACAAGAATTGTATCTTAGTGTGGGATCAGAACTATGTATGTGACTGTTGGGTGTATTTATTTATTTATTATTATTAAATAGATAGAATAAGCATTTACTGTGAAGAAGAAGAATAATTGTATTTCTTATCATCAAACTCTACTTCCTATCACTTGAACCCCAATAAAAGCGGAGCGATTCTCAATCAAGCCGTTACAAGAGCGGTCAAGTGCCCTCAACAGAGTTGTAATAGCTGATCGTTATCAGCTAAATCTAAATAATAGTGCTTATTCCAATACGCTAGGAATTCGGCTTAGTCACAGATTGCACAACATGATTAGTTCGGATGGGGTCCGAGGTCATAAGCGAAGCGATCAATTAAGATATGTATCAGCTTGTAGTTTAATTTATACGGAGAAGCTAGGTTACATGTTAAACACATGACGAGTCATATTGTGAAGAGTAGGTACTTATAGTATGAAATCTTGTAATATCATAGTCTCACGATTTCCCGTATCTGTAAAATAAATAAATCTTAAATAAGTCTTGTGCCGTGGGTATCAGAAACCACGAGAGACTTTTCGCTCTCACTGACATCCAGAAAATAAACTGATGCTTTCAATCTATGGTATTTCAAAAAAGACTTGTATAATGTGGAAATTACGGGTGCATTTTATGTTAAAGTTATTAATACTATTAAACTATGACCTAGTTGGTGGCACGAGTGTGTGATCAAAAGATGGCTTCCATTTCAAAGTTGTTAAAAATATATTCATCATCATCAGTCCATATACGTCCCACTGCTGGGCACGGGCCTCCTCTACAACTGAGAGGGATTTGGCCTTAGTCCACCACGCTGGGAAAAAATAATATTAGATCTTGCTTTTGGGAAAATCTCCGTGGCACTTCAGAAACTATATCACAATCAATTTGTAAAATCTATAATATACTTATTACGTGAGACTTAAAACTTGGCAAATCAGCCGTCAGTCTGTGTTTAATTTATTTACAACGTACTTGTGAATCAGCTGTCAATCGTAAGGCAAATTTTAATACGTTCAGGCATTCAAGTAGATCCTCAGGAACCGTTACAGAGAATTGCAGTTCCAATGCACTCTGCAATACCGTTCACGATTTGTTATTCTTGATCTCTCGCGTTACGTAGTGAATTATTAACGTGGTGCTATTGGTTTGTGTAAATGATGTCTTGCAGTTCGTTTTATTGGTGTGAATCAACTTGAGCACGAGTTCTTGTACGACTTATTACTGGGAACATGCTTTCTCTAGACTACCAGGCTTAAATTATCAGAGTTGGTTGACTTTACATAAAAAGATGTTTGATAAAGATGATTTTAACGGTGAAGGAAAACATCGTGATGAAACCTGCACACCTAAAAGTTTTTAGGAATTTCTTAGGTGTGTAGTCCGCCAACCCGCATTAGGCCAGCGTGGTGGACTAAGGCCTAAACCCTATGAATTATAGAGGAGGCCCGTGCTCAGCAGTGGGACGTATATGGGCTGATGATGATGATGATAAAGATGTTCCTGGCTGAGAACTTCCAGTCATTAGAATTCCTCACAATAACGCTATTAGAGTAAGGGATATTTTATTAAAAATACTGCATAAAATTGAAGCTGTGGTCCTGGTGTATTGCCGTTCTTCGAATATATTGCCCGTTTTGGGGTTTTTACAAACTCCGTGCATCTAAAATTTTCTGATAAAAAACTCGACCAGGATTCCAATTCAGAACCTAAGTCATTTCGAATGATTTATGTATTTAAAAACTCAAAAGCTTATGAATTAAGGCACAAATGTCAAACGTCAATTGTCCAATGATGTCGACACAGAATTGACATGGCGTGCACCCTGCCTTGACCTGTCAGCTGCGATTTATGGTCAATCCATCGCTTCCTATGCGCCAATGGCGTTACTATATTAAAACTGGGTAATGTCGTGTCACTATGCGTAGGATTGGCACTGTAAATTAGGTTAATATCGGAACAATCTAAAGTTGTTATCATATATTTTTACATTAAGAAATTCTCAGTAACACAAACATAAACAAAAACGGTAGTAGGCTGGCTCTTTAAAAATAGACCTATTCGTTCTAGTATATAGGCTTGTATATGTATGGTATATAAGTGCAAAAATACTTGATCTCTTGACTGTAATTTGTGATAAAATTAAACCTACATATTAAATTCAAAAGACTCAAAACTTTGAAGTCTCAAAATTGATTATTGCTAATTTCTTTTTATTTTTCCAATAAACTCTTAAGCTATTACATCGATGACGACTTAATGACGTCATAGCTCAATGGCGGTCGTGATTATTTGCCACAAAGAGCTACTCGACCTTTTGTGTGTTACATAACAATATTTTCATGACAAAAATCTGTGAACAAAAGAATCTTCCATAAAATAAAACCCTTACAAATAACAACAAACTATGTCATACTGCCGAGACAGCACAATTTGCTATGTAAATTATCCGATTAGTTTCATTCCCCCTTATTAAGTCTAAAAGAAAAACAACACTGTGTCGAAGGCATTTGGACAAGCGCCAAACCATTCCGCAGAGACAAAACGCTATCGAGACAAATGTGGTGAGGAACATTCTGGAAAACTATAAATCTTATGCCTAGAAGGTTAGCGTGGTAAAAGGACTTAATTAATATGCTCGTTGCGTTGTACCTATAGCTAAATTGTTTTCGAATGTACCTATAGATAAGTATTATTTACTATGCATATATTGTACATATATGTATATAAATAAATAAATAAATACACCCAACAGTCGCATACATAGTTCTGACCCCACATTAAGATCCAGTCCCAGTCTTGTGTCGTGGCTATCAGAAACTATGAGAGACTTTTCGGTCTCACAAACACCCAGACCCGAAACAAATATTTGTGGCTTACACAAACATTTGTCCCGGTGCGGGGATCGAACCCGCGGCCTCTCGTTTCGCAAGCTGGTGTCTAGCCAACTGCGCCACGGGGCTGGCATGATATATCATATGATGTGATATGTCATATGATTCACTACAGACAAAAATCTACAACTATCTCCGATACTTAGTACCATGTTATGCTTAGGTACTGCAGTCAATGTGTACAATCCGCGCTGTCTATGGTGTGACTTGTAGCCATGTGCTGTCATGCGTAGCATTGGTATACGTTATGCAGTATCTACTGTAGTTTCTCAGTGCTGTCACTGAGCTTATAGCAGTACTTTCATGCGTAAAACAGTGTGCACTGTTATATGCGCTCCGTATTATAAAATACATGAAATACAGTCAACTGTTTTTATGCTTAATGTAGTAGATTAATAATGTTCGGTTGTGGGTATTATAAATAATAAATAAATACACCCAACATTCACATACATAGTTCTGACCCCACATTAAGATACGAGTCTTGTGTCGTGGGTATCAGAAACTACGAGAGACTTTTCGGTCTCACAAACACCCAGACCCGAAACAAATATTTGTGGATCACACAAACATTTGTCTCGGTGCGGGGATCGAACTCGCGGCCTCTCGTTTCGCAAGCTGGTGTTTAGCCAATTGCGCCACGGGGCTGTCATTATGCAGAGAAGTTATGATATTTATAGTAGAGTCAAGTGATATTCTTGCTCTCCCCATCATGGCTTATAATTAAATGCAGTTTAGTTTATTTAGTAAAAATGGCCGTAGGCGCTGTCATTAACATTAAGTATAGTAGAGTAAAGGGTAATGCAGTAGAAAACGATCTCTGCGCTGTCAACTACGCTACGCACAATTATAATGTTATGATTGTGCAGTGTTATATGACTGGTCAGTAACCGCTACGCAGTATAGCCATGAACTGTCATGCAGTATATAGTCCAGTGATTGCAACATATCAGTGTTGTACAGGTTAATAAATGTAACATTATAAAATGATTGTTCGAGTTTGTAGGGATTACATTAAGTTTTGATTGTAGTAATAAATTAGTATGCGTTGAAAGTCAAAGCGGCATTTCTGGCGAGATTTTAATCTGCCGTTGACAAGCAAGCTTTGGTCTTGTCCGACAGCATTCTATGTGATTCATTGATCCGATCTAATGGTAAAATATTTAATTGTTTTGTAACAAAGCAAATATTGGGAACGAAATTCTCGTGTTTGTCTCACTGCATGCCTAATTAGATTTGCTTAAAGGAATTTCCAATTGAAAGTGATAATTAATAAAAGGTGATAATTAATAAAATACACCCAACAGTCACATACATAGTTCTGATCCCACACTAAGATACAAGTCTTGTGTCGTGGGTATCAGAAACTACAAGAGACTTTTCGGTCTCACATACACCCAGACCCGAAACAAATAAGTCTGTTTTATTTTATGTTTTTTAAACGTGGAATTGATTTTGTGGATTTATAACTTTTAATTAGTCGTGAAGAGAGAATTCCAAAGCTCTCCACGGTATGCAGGTTTTTTTAAAATATTGTGTAGTGTGTGTTACAAATATTTGTGAGTAACTCAACCAGGGCTATCTCATCCATTCGCATATTTACATCACTAGGTCTTTGTAATCTCTTATTAACGAAAACTTAAGACGCATATCTGATTTTAAAAGGGCGAAATAACTGTGTATACTGAGATAATCATGAAATTTCTTAATAGTCTAGTCTAGTCTACAAATAGACCAGTGGCGGCACTTCCATAGAAGCCCAAAAACATAACACGTTAATTGTGTAATGTCTCGTTTGTAATTGTTTAATGTGGGGTCAGGATTTTCTTATTTATATGTCAAATTGCTTTTCTTAATTAAAGATTAAAAGCTTAGAGATTATAAATCAGAATTTTGTAAGGCTAGCTGGGCTTTTGGGCTACTATGGAAGTACCGCCACTGAAATAGACATGTATGTCAGTCCAGGCATGGAAAAAAGGGCATAACGTTAGCCGAGGTATCACTGCGTCACATACCATAAATACACCCAACAGTCACACACATAGTTCTAACCCCATTCTAATATTAATATATTGTGTCGTATATCAGAAAATACACGACTTTTTGGTTTTACAAACAATAGACCCGATACATTTTTTTTTCGACGATAACTCCAAACATTTGCATTTATGCGGGTCAAACCAGCGGCTTCTCGTTAGGTATCTAACCACTACGCCACAGACCTCGAACGTGACTGTGCGTTTCATTAAAAAACACGTGCACTTTTTCATAACAATCATAAAGATTATACAGCAATTTCACATCGGCAATACCCTTTTTTGCTATTCGTTCTAACCAAATCTGTTTTTGCTATTATCAATATTTTTTATCTAATATCACGATGTTCGGCGCATCTGTTGAAAAACATCGACAATGGATGATGTAACTGTTACTGATGTGATTACATCGCGATGTGCGGTACAAAAACTTGCAGGAAAAGTTTGTATAGGATATGTTTATTTAAAAACAATTGAATGCTCGCTTCATTTGTTTTTGGATCGTGAGTTCCTGCTTAGGAGTTATTTGGTTTAAGTATGATTGGTTTAAAATTTAATTTGTAGGTTTAATGGTTTCATTGGTCGGTGTTATGCTGGGTATTTTAAGTGGAATTAATGGATGGAGTGCGTGACAGAAGATATGAAAGACAAAGGGGCGAATGAAGTCATGACGGCTGATAGGGATTTTTGGAAGGATAAAACATACATAAGCAGTGATGGCCTATAACCAGTGATGGCCTCGAGGTTTAGGCGCGCGGTCGAGAATTACGGCGGTCGCAGGTTCAAACCCCAGGCACACACCTCTGACTTTTCGAAGTTATGGGTGTATTCACAATGAATTATCAGTTGCTTTAACGGCGAAGGAAAACATCGTGATAAAACCTGCACACCTAAAAGTTCTTAGGAATTTCTTAGGTGTGTACTCCGCCAACCCGCACTAGGCCAGCGTGGTAGACTAAACCCTCTCAGTTGTAGAGGAGGCCCAGCAGTGGGACGTATTTGGGCTGATGATGAAAACATACTGCGCTGACGCCAAATAAAATCGGGAACAGGGCAAGAGAATGATGATGACCCATACTACAGTCCTATACTCCAGCCGACGCGACGTAACAAGCAAGCGATTAGCGATCGCGACGGTGCCGTCGACCGACACTCAGCGTGATTAGAATTCAGATGTTTCATTAGCACAACCAGATTGACGCACATTAATTAACGTGTTTACGCTTGAAGCCTCGAAGGTGAAGGTAGAGATATGTGCAATCACGTTTTGCCAGTTAAGAAATTCAACGATGAAGTGGGCGAGTCTAATTTCAGGAGTATTTCGGTACTGACATTTATAAATAAATAAATACACCAGTCACATACATAGTTCTGACCCCACATTAAGATACAAGTCTTGTGTCGTGGGTATTAGAAACTACGAGAGACTTTTCGGTCTCACACTACTTGTGGATCACACAAACATTTGTCTCGGTGCGGGAATCGAACCTGCGGCCTCTCGTTTCGCAAGCTGGTATCTAGCCAACTGTGCCACGGGGCTGACATTAAACTGTCAACTACTAGAACCGTTTTCCATAGTGAAGTACTTAGTATTAGATAATATAAATATACATAGTTGTAAATACAATGGGACTGACATGATCGAAAATGATTCAAAGTCCGTAATATGAAAAAAAAACTACAAGAACCTTAGGGCTGTCATTTGTCTATGTCGCCCCCTTCAAGGTATACCTAGGCGTAAATGTGTGCATGTCCAGGTAAGATACCACCACATACAGATATTAAGTATCATCACCAGCCCATATACGTCCCACTGCTGGCCACCTCCTCTACATATAATAGGGTTTAGGCCTTAGGCCACCACGCTGGCCTAGTGCGGGTTGGCGGACACAGAGAGTATAGTGCGATCTAGAGGTCCTGGGTTCGATTCCCGGGTCGGGCAAAGTGTTATTGGATTTTTCTATTAGGAAATTCTCGGTAACAGCACGGAGTCTGGAAATGTGCCCGAAAAACGGCAA
Source organism: Hemaris fuciformis (assembly GCA_907164795.1). Lineage (NCBI taxonomy): Eukaryota > Metazoa > Arthropoda > Insecta > Lepidoptera > Sphingidae > Hemaris > Hemaris fuciformis. Next base: position 9,514,818 of record OU015454.1, read on the forward strand.
TAGGCTCGCCACCTAGTACGTGGGACTGATACATACTTGGCGAAATGTGGGTGCAGAAATGCACCTCTGCCTACCCCTTCGGGGAATACAGGCGTGAGTTTATGTATGTATGTATGTATATTTAAATAAAATTTACTTACAGCAATATGATTTCAAAGTAAGTGAAGTCTACCAACATGAACTAGGACAGCACAGGCCAAATTTAAGAGTAGGTTCGCACGCAATAGAATGATCGCATAGAACAGGAATTTTCTAGAAATCCAATTGCCTTTTAAATGACGCATCAATGACTGTATTCCCTTTAAACATTTTTATATTTTAAAACAAAAACTTGTGAGGTTTTTTATTGAAATAATAGATCACGAAGTTATGCTGGATGACGCAAAATTTCATGTTTTTACCGATTACGTTTGATTGCGGTGGCATGGATTATGTAATTGGTGTTAGGTTAAATTCTTTTCGAATAATCTACAAGGTTATTTTGAATAGACTTTGAGAAAATGTTTTCGGGTTTGTATTAAAAGGGAGCGCACTGTTACATTTTAGTAAGTGAAGTAAGGTTCAAAAAAATCTGCTGAATAAGTGTTGAGCTATTGGATACTCTATTTCAGGGTTTCCCAAAGTGGGGTTCGCCATTCGACGGCACAACATACTTATGTGAGAGCGGGGTTTCACACCTGGTCATGATAAAAAGTAAATACAGAAATCGACTTGATACCAAGTCAGAATTAAGGTTAAAATTTTCCAAAACTACTTCTAAAATTTACTTCATTTGTGACAAGAAACAAGCTAACCCAGGGGTTCGTTAAGCCAAAAGTTTGAGAATCCCTGCTCTATTTAAACCATTATATTTACCATAAGATGCAGATTGTCTTAGACAAATAACTTTACGTCTGTATTCCACAAAGAGGGATGCAGAGGTGCATTTCTGCAACCACATTACATCAGATATCAATCCCAACTAATAGGGGGCGAGTCTTTGCCGTTGTTCGGGCACATTTGCAGACTCCGTGCTGCCACTGAGAATTTCCTAATGGAAATATCCATTAACACTATAATATTCTTAATGTCTCTTTGTCGTGCAAATATAAAGAAGGCAACTTATAATATTTCTTAATAGTCCGCTGAAATATTTGAAGGTCCCTGAACGAATTGCAAAGTCTTGCATAACAATTCCTCGACATTTAAAACATGATTGCCGTTTATTTGTTCCACGTACAAATTATGATATAATTCATCCAATTAAACAATTTGAATAATTACCTTATGATTGCTGAAACTTTGGAATAATTTAAGTTTTTAAATTGCGATAAAAGCTGTACGCTCTGATTACTATGCAATAGTAATTTGAAATCGATTCCCTAACCTACCGCATTCTGTTATACGCCGCGTCGGTGACAGCATAGAGCGCTCGTCTTCTGCACTACATAACAGCGCTCGGCTATACGCCGCGTCGGTGACAGCATAGAGCGCTCGTCTACTGCACTACATAACAGCACTCGGCTATACGCCGCGTCGGTGACAGCATAGAGCGCTCGTCTACTGCACTACATAACAGCACTCGGCTATACGCCGCGTCGGTGACAGCATAGAGCGCTCGTCTACTGCACTACATAACAGCACTCGGCTATACGCCGCGTCGGTGACAGCATAGAGCGCTCGTCTACTGCACTACATAACAGCACTCGGCTATACGCCGCGTCGGTGACAGCATAGAGCGCTCGTCTACTGCACTACATAACAGCACTCGGCTATACGCCGCGTCGGTGACAGCATAGAGCGCTCGTCTACTGCACTACATAACAGCACTCGGCTATACGCCGCGTCGGTGACAGCATAGAGCGCTCGTCTACTGCACTACATAACAGCACTCGGCTATACGCCGCGTCGGTGACAGCATAGAGCGCTCGTCTACTGCACTACATAACAGCACTCGGCTATACGCCGCGTCGGTGACAGCATAGAGCGCTCGTCTACTGCACTACATAACAGCACTCGGCTATACGCCGCGTCGGTGACAGCATAGAGCGCTCGTCTACTGCACTACATAACAGCGCTCGGCTATACGCCGCGTCGGTGACAGCATAGAGCGCTCGTCTTCTGCACTACATAACAGCGCTCGGCTATACGCCGCGTCGGTGACAGCATAGAGCGCTCGTCTACTGCACTACATAACAGCACTCGGCTATACGCCGCGTTGGTGACAGCATAAAGCGCTCGTCTACTGCACTAAATAACTGCTATATTTTAGCAGTGTCAGGGCCTCAACTGCAATACTCCCATTTAAAATATGACGAAAAATATATTAATTCACATAAAAAAAGTGTTAAATTAAAATAGTATAACTACGGTTACTTTTGAAATATACAAATGAATGTCACGCTTCGAGGCAACATGCTGACATTAACCCGTCCATTACATTACCAACTTTATAACGTTGGCCTGTTATAACGTAATATTTATTTCGTATGACTCCCATAATGTCCTGTTTTGGTATAATCGATTAAACGTTTAAAGCCTAGATCTCATCGCGGATTAAATTATTGTCAGTGGAGTGAGCCGGATACTTTTTTATAAATGTCACGGTACTGAAACCGTAAGTGTAATAATATCTTTTATATACGCAAGAAAAATTTTATTTCAATGAAATCGGATTGATTAGCCAGCAATGTATAGCGAAATACGGATAACCTTATATGCCTACTCAATCTTCACTTATAGTACAAGATCCGACTAAGAAATATATACCCTCATCTGTTATTTGAATGTGATAAGAAAAATATGATAGATAATATTCACGTTGACATATTGCAAATGGGTTGTCTAGTTAAATTAAATCCAGATAATATTAAATAATTAAATTCAAAATTAATTTTTTTTAATCTACTTCCCTCATCGGTTATTTCAAAAAAATATATACCAGTTAGAAGAATATACCCAAGAGAACTGAAAACGTAAAGGTTGTCTACTGTCACAACTGCGCAACTGTAGGGTTGTTAGGTATAAACAGGTGAGTAAATGTTATTGATATACCCTCATCGGTTATTTACCCGAAAAAAAGTTTAAATGAAAGCTTATTTTATTCTTAATTTAACTGTATTAGGTTGTCTATTCATAAGTTGATATAGATAAATAAGCTTTCATTTAAACTTTTTTTCGGGTAAATAACCGATAAGGGTATATCAATAACATTTACTCACCTGTTTATACCTAACAACCCTACAGTTGCGCAGTTGTGACAGTAGACAACCTTTACGTTTTCAGTTCTCTTGGGTATATTCTTCTAACTGGCATATATTTTTTTGAAATAACCGATGAGGGAAGTAGATTAAATAAATTTAATTTTGAATTTAATTATTAAATATTATCTGGACTTAATTTAACTAGACAACCCATTTGCAATATGTCAATGTGAATATTATCTATCATTTTTTTCTTATCACATTCAAATAACAGATGAGGGTATATATTTCTTAGTGGGATCTTAGACTATTATTGCTGTCATCTGATTATTTAATTTTCGTTGCTTTATCTGAAAAATTTCTTATTTTATGCACATACCCATAAATTAACTCACGCTTAAAGAAGTAAATTTAAACGTATACGTATATAATGTATGTTTGAAGAAAGGCTATGGTTAAATAGAAGTATTATTGGAAACGTTTACAGAAAACTTTTTTAAAACCAATATATGAGGGAAGCCGCGGACAATAACTAGTCGTGAAATAACTCGCGACTCAATTGATACAAATTGTCTCAACTAATAACATGCCGTGTTTATTACTTGTGTCAAATTTATAATTACTTTCTGCTGTAATTAATGTTTAAAAAAATAAAAAGGCTTCGTAGACTCGCCGCGGACGTAAATAGATCTAGTTGTTGTGCTAATAATCGACATACATACAATATACAAAATACGGGCAATGCTTGGAGTTTCTCTGGTGGATAGAATTCGTAATGAAGTCATCCGCCAGAGAACCGGAGTCATTGACATTGACCGCAGGATTAGCACGCTAAAGTGGAAGAGGGCCGGCCATATCTACCGACGGACGGACGTCCACGTTAGTCCGACGACTTGAAAAGGTGGCGGGTAGCGGATGGATGAGGGCTGCCAAAGGCTATGACGGCTGGCACCTACTTGGGGAGGCCTTCGTTCAGCAGTGGACGGCGATGGGTGGATGACTCACGCCTGTATCCCTAAAATAGGAGGGGGTGGATTTCTGCGTCCATATTTCGCTATTTATTTTTAGTCTCACATTATAGAGTCCATTGCCATTTCTGGTCATATATTGGACTCTAATACCGAGAATTTCCAAACATACTATGACCCATCCGAGAATTGAATTCTAAATCACATCCCACAAGTGTACACTATATTTAAGTACATAACTTAATCATTTATAAATATAGTAAATACAGTACATAGGAAATAGTTAAAAAAAACTTAATAGTGACGATTCAAAAGCACTTGTAATAGTCTATTTGAATAAAGTTGATTTTGACTTTGACTTTGAATTTCTAGGGTATGGTAGAAGAAACGAAGTAGTGGGTATGCCTGAAGTACTTTTTTACTCATATTATTTCTTCTTAATGTACTAAGAACTTAATTTAAACATTTCATAAAAAAATCCAATGTTTTCGATGCTTGGGAATTAATGGGTTAATTCCTAAAGAAATTAATTTCAATTCAGGAATTTTAAGACATATGTATGACGTATGTAAAGCGGTCCATAGTCTCTGTATATCCAATTTAGCGACAGGTGTGAAGTAATTTTATCACATGTAAAATTTTAAAATGGCAGACAGGTGTATTTCGCGGTTGTATATATTATGTATTTGGTGCTTAAGATTTTAAGTTATGGAGCCTACCGTTTTTAGACTCGTTTTCAGGATAGGTACTGAAAATTTCCTAATAAAAATAAATAAATACCCCCAACAGTCACATACATAGTTCTGTCCCCACACTAGGATACAAGCCCTGTGTCGAAACAAATATTTGTGGATCACACAAAATATTTGTCTCGGTGCGGGGATCGAATCCGCGGCCCTCGTTTCGCAAGCTAGTATCTAGCCAACTACGCCACGGGGCTGTCAAAATAGAAAAACTCAATAACACTTTGACCGAGTCTCAACGAGTTGAAGCATAGTACGTATTATTATTAAAATCAGGGTAAAGAGTTCTCATGGGAATATGTGCCTATGTATATAAAGACAGAAGAAAAACTAGTTATTCAAGCAGAGCAATCCTTAAAATCGATGCACTACTATTATGCTTTCATATAACGTCTTACCGTAGCTGTGTAATAAGGGATATGGACGTAGAGGAGTGGTCGGAGTGACAGCGTTTAGCGGTGAACTTTTTAGAATTATTTTTTATTGAGCTTTGAGCTGCATGACGAGAAAAGAGAAGAGCAAAGAATAGTGTACTTGAGAAAATACTTAATCTGAGGGCGACTTATATTTATGTGGCTGTTATAATTAAAGCGGTATATACTTAAAAAATTTCATGTTAAATATCTTTTCCGTGGTAATGTTGTCATATATGGAAATTTAAGTGGGCATTAGTTAATCACAGTCTTAAAACCGATAAATGATGTTTCAGTAAAACGCTTAAATTATAACAGCCACTTAAATATAAGTCGCCCTCAGATTAAGTAGCGTTTCAGTATTCGGCCATAAGTTTTCTTCTAACTTTCGTAATGACATATTTCAGACCTCTGAGCATTATCGAGGCACGGCTAAAAACAAAATTATGTTTTGATTTGTATAAGTATATGTAAATGATTTATGACTGACGACCCAGAACGTTTAATTACAGATAATATATTAAACAATACAGCAAAACGTAAGGTAACGTACTATTGAGTTATTAGACTGAGCTTTTTATTTCACGTCTTTAAAAACACACACAAAAAAGATTTCAAATACGCCTAAACGCTGTAAGTCCGACCGCGTCCCAATCACTCGACTAATAAGGGATATAGCTTGGATGCACCACGCTCCTCGCACTTAATTGCAGCTGTCGATATTTGCATTGCAAGTTCATAATTTGCAGATGTCCGCCATTTCGTGCGGGAGTCATTTTTGTTACAAAAGAATGGGCTGGTATATGTGGTCTCTTTGCTTTAATTATGGATGTGGTTGCTCCATCAATTGTGACGTTAGAGCACGGTTGCCTAGGTGTTTAGGCTGTCTAGATTTTGCTTGACAGTGATGAGATTGAAGCCAAGACACTGACGGTCTGTAAATCCTTATGGTAATTGATTATATGGTAAAAGAACTTTTAAGAACTTTTACGGATCAAGTAAAAGAAATTATATAAAAACTTTGCTGAAATAAAATATAGAATTTAGTATGATTACCAGTGTTTTTCATTATTTCTTTCGACCCACCATAAGGTAACACGCATAACTTATTTTTACTTTTGAAGGTATTTTTGAGACACAACTACTTTACGGCAATAATTGCGAACTTTGTTACTTATTTGTTGTATTAGCCTTTTATTGACAGCCCCGTGGCGCTGTTGTATAGTAATCAGCTTGCGAAACGACAGGTCGCGGGCTGGATCTCCGCGCCGAGACAAATGTTTGTGTGATCCAGACGTATTTATTTCGGGTCCGGGTGTTTGCGAGAAAAAGTCTTTCGTAGTTTCTGATACCCACGACACAGGAATTGTATCTTAGTATGGAGTCAGAACAGAACAGACTGTTGGGTGTATTATTTTATTTATTAGTTTCATATTATTATCTACGTGACAAATAAACAATAATTTCATTCTAACCAGAATTTTCTATTTCTATTACATCTCACGCCTGCATCCAATATGGGTCAGATAGTCTATTTTTGCACCCACGCTTCAATACTGATCAAGTCACAAGTAATACAGAGCTAACCTATTGTCATTTACCGGGCATATTTCCAGGCCAAATGCTGCTAATATGAATATTTAACTCAAAATTTTAAGCCTTGTTTTTTTACGTTCCAGCTCACTGTCTTAAACATATCTTCTAATGCATTTATTAACAATTTAGTGGAAATGTCACCTTAAACCTTTGAGCATAAGTAGTGATGGCTTCGAGGTCTAGGCACGCGGTCAAGAATCTCGACGGTCACGGGTTCAAACCCCAGGCACACGTCTGAATTTTTGAAGTTATGTGTGTAATGGCAATGAATTACTTTAACGGCGAAGGAGAACATCGTGAGGTAACCTGCACACCTAAAAGTTCTTAGGAATTTCTTAGGTATGTAGTCCGCCAACCCGCACTAGGCCAGCGTGGTGGACTAAGGCCTAAACCCTCTCAGTTGTGAAAGAGGCTCGTGCCCAGCAGTGAGACATATATGGGCTGATGATGATGATGGAGCGTTGTTGTAGAAGACCCTTAGCAGTAGGACGAATATGGGCTGATGATGATGGAGTTGCCATAAACGTATGTATCAGCTAATAAACACGTCGACCAAGATTATTCATATAAGAATATTCCAATAATGCTATTTTTGAGTCGGGTAAGTGGAATGCCTCTCGGAATCCGATGTCCGTTGAGGCGCGACGACCTCATGTAGTGTGTACTGAATGTATAATTATCTTTAAATATAAAACTTTGAGATATTGAACAACGGTCGACCGAATAACTTTATTACTCGGTGATTCAGTATTAGGTTAATATCGGAACAATCTAAAGTTGTTATCAAATATTTTTTCATTAAGAAATTCTCAGTAACACAAACGTAAACAAAAACGGTAGTAGGCTGGCTCTATAAATATAGACCTATCCGTTCGAGTACATAGGTTGCACGGGCCTCATCTGCAACTCAAAAAGTTTAGGCCATAGTCCATCACGCAGGCCTAGTGCGGGTTGGCGGACTACACACCTAAGAAATTCGTAAAAGTAGGAATGGAGACCTAGGCCGATAGCCTTTGGACCGGTGAATTGAAAAAGGCGGCGAGTAGGGGAGGTATGCTGCTTAAGACCGGGATGGTTTGCGTCTACTTCTAAGGTCTGGTTTTTAACCAACCGCGCAACGAATTAAAAGCAACAAACGGTACGTGGAACAATTTTTAATTATGATTTTTTAATAATTCTTCTATATCGTACACACTTTCGCTTAAGTAAGAAGTTTATTTAAAGTTCAACATAAACAAACTGAATAACACTGTTCCGAACTGGGAGCCGAACCCGGCACTTCTAGAGCGTACGGCAGTTTATAAAATCTTGGAACAGTACTCGGTCTCAAAAACGGAACATAAAAATGTAAATTTACTTGATGTCTCGGCAGATGTCGTCTTGTCCGGAAACGACCGCGGTCATTATGTGGAACGACTAAAGGAGCATTTTGATCGTTGTGGGCGCTTAGTGGAACGCACCCTTTGTCAAATAATAAGCATATAATTCGCAATAAAATAATATTGCAATTATAAATTGAGATATAAACTATCCTATCTGATAAGTAGGAACAAAACAAAAACAAACATTAAAAAAATAATTTAAATCGCTTCAATACTAGTCCATCGCGGACAAACAACGTGACACGTAATTTTTATATACAGGGTATATTTGCGGTGATAACAAACACTGTGACATTAAAGATAAAATTAAAAATAAAATTAAAAAACGTTTTGCTTACAACCACATCTATTTAATATCTACGATTGTTAGGAAAGCGTCATTTTTTTTATTTTTTGTCAGGATTTTTTTAACGCCAATGGGTTTGTAATCGCCGTGGCTATTACCTGCCTTAGTTTCCGATCACGGTCTGAATACATCCTGTATAAAGATTATTGTTCTTAGCACAACACATGAGCTGATATGAATAGTGTCAATCGAACCCACAGCCTTAATATCAAAAAAGGTTGCAGTCCATTACGCCATAGGGTGTAGGCGGTGTTACTTTTACTATTGGTACCGGTTAATTCGTCGCGCAAATGCCAGACTTTCTCCCGAGCCGAATTTCACATCGCCCTTGTTGTGCGAACACAATGCGCGAGTTGTTACAATGGCGTCTAAATGTTACGTCGCGGGACGGTCCGCGATTATACCTTGTGAATCAAGTCTGGAAATTTTAGCGTTTGGTATTTATTTTCTTTATATTTCTAAATAAAAAAATATACATACTATGTCCTAATATCTACATACATAATCTCACGCCTGTATTCCCCGAAAAGTAGGCAGAGGTGCATTTCTAAACCCAAATTCCGCCAGGCATGTAAACCTACGTAATAGGAGGCCAACCTATTGCCGTATTTCAGGAAAATTCCCAGTGTCCCGTCTCCGTGTCTGAGAACTTTATAGTGGAAAACTCAATAACAATGCCAGACCTGTGAGTCGAACCCGAGATCTCTAGGTCACCCAGCAAATAATGACCACTAGGCAGTCCTACTTAGTACCTTATATCTGACACATTTACAAGTCTTGATATTACACGCTAACCGAATTACTAAGAAGCGGCAGTGTCAAACATGTGATAGTTTAATCGTAGGTTTGGCATGGAGACATTTCCTTTCTAGTCTTTTTCAACTGTTCTGTGGTTTTGACTCTCCTTTGACATGTTAAATCAGCTGACGAAACAGACACAATTAGCCCCGATTACGTAAGAATTCAAATATACATTCCAAAAATGGTCGTAGAAATAAGCAAATGTGCTTAACTCTTTAAGATATAGGTACAAGTGTACGTTTGTCTTTTGTTGCTTTAGTTCATTTTGTACGTTTTGATGCTTAATATATATTTATAAAGGTGATGCAAATAAACAGAAGCACGATATTTTCAAATCAAATTGCTTAAAATACATGGGAGTAATAGCATAAGAATTATGATTACAAAAAAAAAACACATTACATAAAGTGAAACCGTTTGAGCAATGTGTTTAGATTCACAGAGATAAGTGTTACTTAACGTCAACCTAATTGCTTACCGAAGGCATCGTTTATGTTAGTAAATGTGGCGATTAATTGTAGACATTAGCCTAAAAAATACACTTTTTTTTACCGCACTGCACTTATCAGATGCGGTGCAGTCACTCCGCCGCGCTATAATAAAAAAGTGGAGAAATCATATTTTTTTTTACATAAATGCTATATGCATTTTTTAGCGTGGCTTAGCAAAGTGACGTACTGGCGACTAATAGTAAGTGTAGTGCGATTCACACGGTTGAACGAGTGAGAAAGCAGCAAGCTTTTCAGCAATCACAATTATGATAACCTATTTGAAATAGTGATGGCCTCGAGGTTCAACCACGCGGTTGAGAATCACGACGGTCACGGGTTTAAACCGCGTGGTTGGTCTTCACATAGGTAAAAAGATTTTGCAAAAACTGTTAGGCAAGTGTTATCATGATGTTTCCCTTTGTTTCAAGCACTTTGCTTTTTGTCATCAAGCACGTACAAGAATAAAATGTGAATTATTCGTGCAATTCCCTATGTTTAAATAATGTCTGTAACATCATGCTAAGCTTCATAATCATTGCATGGCTTTATAAAGCATTGACGCCTCAACTTATAATAATACGTCCATATCTTTTATATGGCGATAGTTTTCCAAACTGTGAATTAATAACAATCGCATGTTACAATTGAATAGGATTTTTGGGTGTTTAGTAATATATTGTTTCATCTATACAATTGATTTCGTTTCAGACACCTGTCACGTTTCCGGGATTAAAATAAGTCCATAACCATTTTCAGAGATCTGCCTATGTGTGTTTCAAAAATAATGCAAATTGGTTCCAAAGTTTTGGAGCGAAGACGAAAACACTAATTCAGTTTACCGTTAAATTGATTAAGGAAATAAAAGTGAAATTTCTTTTGAAAAAGTTAGGCATTTTGTTTAGCACGATAAAACGAATGAAAGAACTCATTCATGTAAGCAAAAACGATAGTTAAAATAAAAACATACACCCAACAGTCACATACATAGTTCTGACCCCACATTAAGATACAAGTCTTGTGTCGAGGTTACAGAAACCACGCGACACTTTTAAGTCTCACAATCACCCAGACCCCAAACAAATATTTGTAGATTACACAAATATTTGTCTCGATGTGGGCATCGAACCCGCGGCACATACTTGAGCTGCAAGACCACGAGGCAGCCGCTTAAAAAACCAATGCATTTGAATCTTCACTAGCGTTAGAAACACTGGCAAATATGATTGGCAACGTATTAATATGTTAATAATATGCTTAGCTTTTGCCATTGTATTTCAATCTTGCAATATGGACTGACAGCACATCTTGAGAAACACCATTGTGAAACGTGATCGACAATAGATCCTGATGCAAAGACTATGACTTAGGGGCCTTCAAGAAGAGAGCCTATATTTTCCTCAAAGGCCAGCTACACACCGATGATTCCTCTGGTATTATGGGTGTTCATGGGCGGTGTTGACCACTTAACATCAGGTGGCTCACTTGCTCGTTTGCCTCCTTTTTCCATAAAAAAAAAAAAAAAAAAAGGGATTAATCGCTGAGTTTTAAATGCCAGGAGACTGAGCATTTGTCTAATCGTTTTGGTGTGGTAATAGACAATACAGGGTGCATTCAGACCGTGATCGGAAACCAAGGCAGGTAATAGCTAAGGTCATTACAAACCCCCTGGCGTTAAAGAAAATCCCGACAAAAAATAAAAAATTTGATGGTTTCCTAACAACCACATACATTTTGTACCTATTATACCTGCCTTACGAGTCGTGATGGCCTCGAGGCTTAGGCACGCGGTCGAGAATATCGACGGTCGCGGGTTCAAACCCCAGGCACACACCTCTGACTTTTCGAAGTTATGTGTGTATTCATAATGAATAATCACGTACTTTAACGGTGAAGGAAAACAACGTGATGAAACCTGCACACCTAAAACTTCTTAGGAATTTCTTAGGTGTGTAGTCCGCCAACCCGCACTAGGCCAGCGTGGTGGACTAAGGCCTAAACCCTCTCAATGTTAGAGGAGGTCCGTGCCCAGCAGTGGGACGTATATGGGCTGATGATGATGATACCTGCCTTAGTTTCCGATCACGGCCTGAATACATCCAGTATATATAGTAGAGATACCTTTATAGTCTTTGGTCATATCTTTTCTGTATTCTATTGAATAGGCGATGCCGTAAGGTTGGAAACTTAAAGTACTATGTGATAATGGTGTAAGAAGTTAATAAAGTTGACCGGTATAGTTGTTAGCTTCATCTTTTAGGTAAGAGTATGGGAGAACCCAATCCGCACTAGGCCAGCGTGGTGGACTAAGGCCTAAACTCTCTCAGCTGTAGAGGAGGCCCGTGCCCAGCAGTGGGACGTATATGGGCTGATGATGATGATGATGATGGGAGACCAATCCCAAAATTCACAATACACATAGAATGGGCGGACGCTCCAAATAGTCAGTACATCCAGTAGACTTTTGGCATATGATGCTGACGTAATCCTAGCAAGGTCCTCGTTGTTTAATACCTGTCTCCTATTGGGGCAGACAGAGACTATACAAAGCCAAATGCTACGGTCCACACTTCTATCGCTTCCTCAACTGAAATTAACCTCTTCATGCATGTACGTCGGTTTCGTGGACTCTTTATATTACAAATAAACTTTTAAAATACATATATTCTCATTAATAAGATGTACTTTTAATCGGTTACATAACACATCAGAGCCATTGTGGTGCATCATTCGCTCACAAAAACTTCAAGGTCTGTTTATGAAATCAATACTATATAATTAGACCTTACCTAAGGCGGGACCCGAAACTGGAACAAAAAAATCATCATTAGTTACGTCCAAATTGGTGTAATTTTGTGAATAAATAGAATGATTATTGGGAAATACGCTTAATTTAACGCCTTGTAATACATACATACATAAACTCACGCCTGTATTCCCCGATGGGGTAGGCAGAGGTGCATTTCTGCACCCACATTTCGCAAAGTATGTATCAGTCCCACGTAATAGGGGGCGAGCCTATTGCCGTTTTTCGGGCACATTTCCAGACTCCGTGCTGTTACTGAGAATTTCCTAATGGGAAAACTCAATAACACCTTGCCCGACCCGGGAATCGAACCCAGGACCTCTAGATCGCACGGCACATACTTGTACCGCGAGGCCACGAGGCAGTCTTGTAACAAGATGGTGAATATACTCTTAAGATAAAAACTGGTTGGTGATCTGGTCCTGGAAATTTGCATCATGCGAGATTTTTTACTGGGAATCGAACTCAATTTCGTAATCGTAAAGGGGTAGGAATCGAGCTCAAGCTCGAATCTCTAGAGACAGAGGTATTTCTAAATCCATGTTTCGTCAAGTGTGTTTAAAGTCTCAAGTAATAGCAGGTGATAGTATTACTGTTTTTGGGCACATTTCCAGAAAAAAAAGGTTCTCCCGACCGTACAGCAAACACTTGTACATTTGATCAACGATTACTAACTTCTTAATAGAGATATTCATTATATTCCGGTCAAGTAGTCAAATTAGTGATAGTAGAATCGGTTTGCATTTCAAGAACTGTCGTTGTAAAAGAGAATATATTGCATCGTTGTATAAATCTCCTTGCGGTTGTATCTTCAACTCTTAGATATTTTTTACAAGTTTTACTACGTACTTGTTACAAAATTTAATTAGTTTTTTCTTATGGAAGCCTTATTAACCTCATTCGATGTAAAATAATCTTTAAGTCATTCTTTGCGCAATTTCATAAGTTTTACCAAAGACTTATTTTGTCTAGTATTAATAACCGAATTAATTCAACGAATTTCATTTCACTATCGAAACGAAAAATGGAATGGAAGATCGTCATGTCAAAATGCGAATCTGTCTCGTTCACCCCGCGTCGCATAGATAAACATGCCCAAATAGGCCCTAGTTTCGATTCCCTGTTCGGGCACTGTTATGAAATTTTAAATTATACCACGAAGTCTGAAAATGTGTCAAAGAGCAATAAACCACAAAATCTCTCGTAGTTTCTTATATTGTACTAGCTTTTGCCCGCGACTCAGTCGCAAGTCGAACGATGTTTTTCATTAACATTACTTTTTCTGGTTTGGATTGTTAGTTAGATAGAAATATCATATTATGTCCCCTTCATAATGAATACACAAACCCGCAAATTCCGAGATATTGGTCCACCAAATTAATTCCGGAGGCCATGAAGACTTAGGCGTATGACAAAAGATTTATTAAAAACTAGCTTTTGCCCGCGACTCCGTCCGCGTAGACTACAGGGTTGGGTTCAGAAAGAAAATAAGTAGTAGTCTATTTTACTCCACAGAGTCCCATTTATATCCATATCAAAAATCGTTTACATCGGTCAAATCATTTAGGCGTGAAAGCATAACAGACATATAAATAGTTACATATACATAGTTACAGTCGTCTACGCGTCGTTTCATCATTCTAGCTTCAAAAATGACGAATTTCTACACAAACTTTCACCCCTATTTTTATTTTACCCCCTGTAAGGTAAATTTTTTTACAAACTTTTAATGTCTTATATATTTATATCTAATCAACAGCCTAAAAAATAAGTTTCAAGTTTCTAGCTTAAAAAATGACAATACTTCCATACAACCTTTCATCCCCCCTTTCAACCCCTTAAAACCCCTTCTCCGCAATAAAAAGTAGCCTATGTTCTTTCTCAGGCTCCAAACTATCTGTGTACCAAATTTCAGTTAAATCGGTTCAGTAGTTTTAGCAGGAAAGCGAGACAGACAGACAGACAGAGTTACAATCGCATTTATAATATTAGTAAGGATTTATGACTGCCTCGTGGTCTCGCGGTACAAGTACACAAACATGCTTGTGATAATGATTTTCATATATCTTGTAAGGTCGAGTAAACTCAACTAAAGTATGTGTCGTGCGATCTAGAGGTCCTGGGTTCGATTCCCGGGTCGGGCGAAGTGTTATTTGGTTTTTCTCAGTAACAGCACGGAGTCTGGAAATATGCCCGAAAAACGGCAACAGGCTCGCCTCCTATTACGTGGGACTAATACATACCTGGCGAAATGTGGGTGCAGAAATGCACCTCTGCCTACCCCTTCGGGGAATACAGGCGTGAGTTTATGTATGTATGTATGTATGTAGTTTCTTATACCTATTCATAGACTCGTATCTTAGTGTGGGATCAGAACTATGTATCTGACTGTTGAGTGTTTTTTTAAAGTGAAAACTTCTTAAGCGGCGCTGCGCACTTTTTTGGTATGGGTAAAAATGTTGGACTCGCGTCACATCACGTGACCCTGATCGAAAATGCGTAAGACGTATTATGTTATAAAAATTGTCATGTTTGTGTACGATAGCGCGATAAATATTGTATTTTACCACGTAAATGATAGTACTTTTATACTGATAAATAAAGCAATTCGTGCAAAATTATTCCCTAACCATTCCAAAATATTCAAAAATGCACAACGTTAATGTTGAAGTTTTCACTTCTGCCGACACTCCCGGAGTGCCACCCGTTTTTTTTAAACATCCAGACTCTCTAAAGGTTTCAGGTTCGTAGATTGAATTAACTCGATACAATACATAAAAATGTCTACATTATTCATACCTAACTGTTACTGCAACAATGCGACTGCCTCGAGTTAGTTCCCACGTCATTCTGTCGTTAATTTACTCTGATTGTATCATAAGCTTTCTACGAAGCTTGCGTTTAAAATTACGCTATGTGAAAGAATTAAGGTATAAAAAAATACCTAATATTTTTATTTGAGGGTTCCCCTCTCAGTTGTAGGGGAGGCCCATGCCCAGCAGGGGGACGTATATGGGCTGATGATGATAAATGATGATGATGATGATGATGATGATTTTTATTTGATTGTCAACATCATTGGTGCTCGGTGCGTGTTGTCATCATCATGTGGGGCGGGCAATTAAGAGGTCATAAGTTCGATATCCTAGTTGGGAAATGTCAACATTTTTTTCCAATAAGAAATCTTCAATTGCTCAAGGTTTAGAAATTAACTTTTGAAACGGTGATAGATTCTAAATTTGAGGTGCACGCCCCGGATTCAAACCCGCCACGACCGTCTTAGCTATCAACTTCTCTACCTACTAAACCATTATAGCACCCGTCATAAAAATAATAAGTCATACACAACTTTACACAAGACTTACGCAAGCAATAGCTTATGACCAAAAGTAAAAATAATGTTATTACAACAATTATGTGTTGCACTTACAAGGGCATAACCCACTTTATTGTGGGATTGGTGTGCCATACATAGATTTTAGAAATATAATTAGTACACTCACGCTAGTACCCAGATTGGGAGAAGTGAGTTAAGTTAGCGTCGCCAGCTGTTCTTTTAGTCCCACGTAAAGGGTCAAGTCTATTGCCATTGAAATTTCATAAAGAGAATTTCAATATTGACAATTATTTTTATTATTTTTTCATTTATTTCATTGACAATTATTATGGGTGTTCATGGGCTGTGGACCACTTAACATCAGGTGGCTCTCTTGCTCGTTTGCCTCCTTTTACCATTAAATAACATACAGCTTCGTAGCTACAGATGAGCAGCGAGAATTCAAGGATTCGATTTCCAAGGAGACATACTAGCAGCACAGCGTCTGGTAATGTTCCCGATAGCCAATAAGCTACCCCCTATTAGGTAAGAAACGAGAGTCTACAAATAGATTTCAACCTACCCTATCAGAGGTTTAAGCGTGAGAATCATCATCATTATCAGCCCATATACGTCCCACTGCTGGGCACGGACCTCCTCTACTACTGAAAGGGTTTAGGCTTTAGTCCACCACGCTGGCCTACTGCGGTTTGGCGGACTACACACCTAAGAATTCGTAAGAACTTTTAAGTGTGCAGGTTTACTCACGATGTTCCCTTCGCCGTTAAAATACGTGATAATTCAATTCAAATAACTTCGAAAAGTCAGAGGTGTGTGCCTGTGTGTGCCTTGATTCTGCGACCGGCGAGATTATGTATCTATGAGATCTATGTGTCTTCGACCAGCTTAATCTCTGCCCAAAGCAATCTAGACGAGAGCGCGCTCAGCGTCGCATTCGAAAGTGAATGTGACCCACTTGCAACCACGTGGTCGCAGAGGCCGTCGAATTACTGCGTGCTGATAATTGTACCAGCGTTACTGTGCTACCATGGTCGCTGGAAGTGACTGGGGAATGAATAAATACACCTAACAGTCACATACATAGTCTTGACACCACACTGAGATATCAGGGTATCAGAAACTACGAGAGACTTTTCGGTCTCACAAACACCCAGACTCGAAACAAATATTTATGGATCAATATTTGTCCCCGTTCGGTGACTGAACCTGCGGCTTTTCGTTTCGAAAGCTGGTGTCTTGCCAATTGCGCCACGGGGCTGTAAAATGTACACATTTTTTTTACGCTAAAGAATTAACTGAGATACTCGTATTAATTAGGAATCTCTCAGATCCGCTAACCTTGGGATTCATCAACCTAGTGGGATTCATCATCATCAGTCCATATACGTCCCACTGCTAGGCACGGGTCTCCTCTACAATTGAGAGGGTTTAGGCCTTAGTACACCACGCTGGCCTAGTGTGGGTTGGCGGACTACACACCTAAGAAATTTCTAAGAACTCTTAGGTGTGCAGGGTACATTAATCCACAGACCAATTTAACAGCAAAAACAAACCATTTATTACAGCACAAATACTATATTAAAGCGATTGTCGCACGACCGCGCGCGCAGAATGCGTTCCAATCACGACCGAGCCACATCCAGAATAACAATAAATTATAGTTATTACTAAATGCGAACTTGGTCGGTACACCAGGTGTTTTGTGTGTAATTATTGTATGTATTGTGTTATGTCCAGATGTTTCAGGTTTGGTTTGTATAAATAAAACTACTTCATCATCATCAGCCCATATACGTCCCACTGCTGGGCACGGGCCTCCTCTTCAACTGAGAGGGTTCAGGCCTTAGTCCACCACGCTGGCCTAGTGCGGGTTGGCGGACTACACACCAAAGAAATTACTAAGAACTTTTTTAGGTGTGCAGATTTCATCACGATGTTTTCCTTCACCGTTAAAGTACGTGATAATTCATTGTGAATACACACATAACTTTGAAAAGTCAGAGGTGTGTGCCTGGGGTTTGAACCCGCGACCGTCGAGATTCTCGACCGCGTACACAAACCTCGAGGCCATCACTAAAACTACTTAAGCTTGGTTTCAATAGCGTCTGACACGTCCACTCGGTCCGATATCACAGGTAGTAGTGAACCGGTTTGAGTGGGGAACAGCGCTTATATTATGATTTATTTTCACGTTTACCTTACAATTTATTATTAATATTACGTGTACACTACAAATTGTATAAAAATTATGCGAGGATTGGTTCAATAATATGTTGATTGTATAGTATACAATGACTAAGATAAAAATCGGGGTTTTTGGATATCAGAAATAATAAAGTAGTATAAGGAATGAAGAGTAAAACGCTTTTTTGGTTGTATTAGAAGTGTTTGAATTTTTTATTAAAAAAATCATTAATGAAAATGCTTTGATCCAATTATGATTAATATTGATCTATTAGGTATGTCAATTTTTATTATAATTAAAATATATTTATTTATAATAATCAATAAATAACATAATAAAAGCAAAAGTGCAGGTTTCGAAATCAGCATTTCTTGATTTACAACCAAACAACCCTTGTTACCTATCACACAAAATTTGTCATATTAAAATAGGCATAAAACAATCCAAGTCTGTAGGTCATATAAATTCATGGCAATTTTCAAATAAAGACCTTAATTTGTTTAGAAAGATATCTTTTTTAAAATGAATTTGATTATCTATTTCTCACTTCTCATCTTTACATCGATTAATTATAAATCTAGAGCAACATTTAATTTTTCTCAAACACACTTCGCTTCTAGCGATCGCCTACACCACACAGCTTCACAAGTCACGAAATACAATTTTATAATCGCATTAATTACGAGGTCGGATGGCAATGGCTCTCATTACGTGTCTTGATCTCAATACACCAGTTTGACCTGATTGCGATGTGTGGGCGAGTGAGCTGACCTGATGACATATAGCAAGAGAAAGGGGACACTTTTCTATCGCACTTTTACACGTAATTGATATATACTGGTCGACTTAAATGGCTTGCTTATTGGTCCCGCGGTGTATGTGTGCATACGATAGAGATGTCTTAGGTTCGATGCCAAGATAATATTATAGATGTTAGAAAATATTTTAAACATAACATTAACACACGCCTGTAGTAACCGAAGGAGTAGGCAGAGGTGCAGTTCTGCACCCACATTTCACAATATAAGTATCAGTCCAACTTAATAGCGGGCGAGCCTATAGCAAATTTTTCGGGCACATTTCAAGACTCCGTGCATTTCTAGACTACTGAGAATTTCTGAATGCGAAAACCCAATAACATTAAGCCCGACCCGGGAATCGAATCAGAGATCTCCAGATCGCACGGCAAATACTTGTGCCGCGAGACCACGAGGCAGTCAAGATATTAGAAAACTCATAGTAGCAAGCATAAAAATATAGCTCGAAAATAACTCTACCTACTTCTTTAGAAACACAGGCACTTCATGTTGATCTCAATTTAGTTTCCAAAATATAAGTAAACTACAATTTAGTCTGAGACTCCAACCCATGACCTCCGTATTCAAGTCTGTCACTTGCATTTTGTATAAGTGCCATTTCCTAATATTAACTTTTTCCGTTACACCGCGTCATATTTGCATAAGTTTTAGAAACTAAAATAAATAAAACGCTGTACATCAAAATAAATATTTACGTCTTGTTAAACAAGCTGGTTTTGTTGACGTATTTTGTATAGTTATTGTGGATTTCATACGAGAACTAGGGGATCGATAACCAGGTTAGTGGGAAGCTAGAAAGATACATCGATACAGTTTCTTAAAGAACTCGGAAGTCAACTAAATAAATAGATCTGTCGTTACTCTGGAATATTTGACCAATTAATAAAAAAGTCGGTATATATTTAGTTTGAATTCCATGCTACAGGATGCCGTGGGGACACCACATTTTTCCGGGATAAGTAGTAGCCTTAGTTATTTCCCAACTTCCCATCTATTGCTGTACCAAATATCATTAAAATCGGACTTATGTGTCACAAACGTCTGGCTCTCACAAAACTCAGACCCAAACATTCCGAGATTATCATCCTACCGGAATAATTGTTTCGACCGCACTGCACTCCTCAGTTACCAGTCATACTGCCATTTAAAAGTCATCATCATCAGCCCATATACGTCCCACTGCTGGGTATGGGCCTTCTCTTTAGCTGAGAAAGGTTAGGTCTTAGTCCACCACGCTGGCCTAGTGTATGTTGGTGGACTACACACCTGAGAAATTCCAAAGAAATATATATGTGCAGGTTTCCTCACGATGTTTTCCTTCACCGTTAAAGTACGAGAGAATTATGAATACACACATGACTTCGAAAAGTCAGGTGTGTTTCGGGATTTGAACCGAGGCTTTACTCGACCGTGCGCCTAAACCTCGAAGCCATCACTACTTCAAAGTACCAGGGCTTAATAAACAAACAGGAGGTTTATATAAATAATTACCGCAGAACAATGGAATTCAGGTATATGGAGCGGTGGACTGGTCCGCCCACTTGTCGCTTAAAACGGAATCGGTGTACGAACTAAAAACTCACTACCGGTCTTGTTTCTGTATTGTTCGCAGCTAAGATATCTCTCCGACATTGTTTGAACAATGCTTAAGGCGCTTTCTTTTGAGACTTTTATTATTAGTTGATCGAATTTGGGTAAGTTTTTTTTTGTTAGTACATAAGCTATAAAAATTACGAATACGATCAGCATCAGCCCACAGACATATGTATATCCCACTGCTGGGCACGGGCCTCCTCTACTACTGAGAGGATTTCAGGCCTTAGTCCACCACGCTGGCCTAGTGCGGGTTCGCGGACTACACACCTAAGAAATTCCTAAGAACTTTTATTTGTGCAGGTTCCTTACGATGGTTTCCTTCCTTAAAGTAAGTGATAATTCATTGTGAATACACACTTAACTTGAAAAAGTCAGAGGTGTGCACCTGGGGTCTGAATCCGCGACCGACGGTATACTCGACCGCGCGCCTAAACCTCGAGATTAATATGGAATTTATTTCTTGACGCCCCCGACTATTTCGTGAATCAAGAAGCTTCAGATTTGATCCCCACTTTGGGAATAATATTAATTTATGGCTGTGTCTCTAAAATGGTACACATATTTATAATACTAGACCCTAGTTTTATCAACTATGACTATATATACCTATTAGAAAGAACAAAGAAGATTATTTTTTTATACTGGCACGGCAAAGTTACCCCATTGCACCTGATGGTAAGTGTAATGGCGTCCAGAAAAAGTGCCGACCAGCGAGAGATGATGATCTCCCGTTGGTCGACGCAATCATGCCGTTCGAAAACCTCTTCACCTATCTTGTGAAGAAGTTTGGGGGACTAATACCATGGTGAACATGAAGATATGACAAAAAATGGGGTAAATGAAAACAAGACATCTGATAGGTATGTTTGGAAGGAGAAAACATACTGCGACGACCCCAATTAAAATTGGCAACAGAGCAAGATGCTGATGATTATTGACTTACGAGATCACTGACTAGTTTTTCGGGTACATTTAGGGACTCCTATTGATATAGCGAATATGCTAAACTAAAATTGTAATACTATCACACCCTGCCCGGAAATCGAACCTAAAACCTCACTCACACACACATACCTCTAGCAACAATCTATAACCTATAAAAAAATGCCTTTCACATCAGGTTTTCGCGACATTTAATCAATATGACATGATGTGACACATCGCTCGGTTTGTCTATTGTTCCGACCAGTCGGACTGGTACGTGACAATCCCAGTACGACAAAGCGTGATGATAAAGACCTTGACTGGATTAGTACTGGTCAGTTGGTCAATCGATATGCCAACTGTTATTAATGGAATCAGTCTAAGCGGTATTTTCTAAATGAAATATGTCAATTTATTTGAAGAATTGGTGTGATTATATTGATTTTTTATTAATTATCCATACTAGTTTAAAAGTAAGTTCAATGCCTAGATGTTGCCGATATGTGAAGAGAGTGATAGAGGAGAGGTCCTGGGTTCGATTCCCGGGTCGGGTGATGTGTTGTTTGGCTTTATCTTTAGGATATTCTCAGTAGACAATATAGTGACTAAAAATAGTTAAGGTCTCGAGGTTTAGGCGCGCGGTCGAGAGTCTCGGCGGTCACAAGTTCAAACCCCAGGTACACACGTTTGACTTTTCCATGTTATGTGTGTATTCACAATGAATTATTACGTACTTTAACGGTGAAGGAAAACATCGTGAGGAAACCTGTTATATATATTTTATTTTATTTTAGATCGTAGACTACCACTTCAAATGTCGTACCTATATGTCAGCAGAAATCGAATAAAGAAGTTGAGAGAGCATATCAGACGCAACATGGTATGTAAATGTTTACATACATACATACCGTGCCCAGCAGTGGGACGTAGGTACATATATATGGGCTGATGATATAATGATGTAAAGCTATTTAAGTGCCTAAAAAAACAACAAATGGTTACATACAACGCTTTAATCACTCACGCTCACACTGTTAGCGCCAACATGTTATGGGAAGTTCTAGTATGGGAAGAGACGAGATGAGCTCATAACCGCAACAATTGGTCACGCGTTTATTTTTTTAACCCGATCGGTTAAGGCTAGGGGCGTCACGGTTAATTTGAACCGAGCACGGAAACTATGTTCTTGGGTAAATTACTGGTAAATATATAATAGGTTTAGATTATGTGGTGATGTAAGCAAATTTAAGGGGTTTAAATAATATTATAAAAATACAGTTCCAGTATCAAACTAGTATATACATTGTAAGAACTAGTATCATACTACATTGTCAGTACCAGTATCATACAATATTGTCTATGAAAACAGCCTTTAAAATTCTTTAAAAGAGATAAAGAGATATATATGTATGTACATATCTCGATAGGAAATTTTTATAAACTCGGTCCAACGATTCAGAGGTATAAACGTGACAAGCACACGCGACTTACTTATAAATGCAAAAGTTTCGATGTTCTCATAGATTTGAATAAAATTTGGTACACAGGCAGATAGCCCGATAGATGGTAGAGGAGGCCCGTGCCCAGCAGTGGGACGTATATGGGCTGATGATGATGATGATGACACAGGCAGATAGCCCGCAATAAATTATGCACTCGGCCAGCGTGGTGAACTAAGGCCTCAACTAGAGGAGGCCCGTGCCCAGCACTGGAACGTATATAAGCTGATAATATAATTTCTTTATCCAGTGCAAACCAAGCCATAAATAAAAAGAAGTATAAAATAAATTCCAAGCCATTTATTAAAGTTTAAAAAAAGTTTCAAATAAATGTCCGAAGTCGCAACTCACAGTGATCACAAAACATTTAGGTATATGTTTGAAATAGTAGGAACATCTCTATCCTCACGAACTAACAGCATAGGAAATATTAATATAATTATGTACACAAAAACAGACCTTTTTTTCGACACTACCGTGTTGTTTTTACATGATTTAATGATGCGTATTTGAGGTAACTTAATATAGCCGATTTGCGTGATTAACAGAAGTCTTGAAGGTCGAAGAAGCCTTCGTAGTGCAGATAGACAACTGAATGCACAAATTCGTGAGTTTGATTTCCGTCTAAAGACATTTTTTGTACCCATGATAAAAGTTTTTAGCGTTAGGTCAGAACTACATATTATGTTCAGTGGCAGTACTTCCAAGAAGCCCAAAAGCCCAGTTTGCCTTACAAAATTCCATATAAAAATCTTTAAATATTTATTTAACAAAAGCAATTTGACATATAAATGAGAATATCATGATCCCACAATAAATAGTTATAAACTAGACATTACACAATTAACGTGTAACGCTTATCGGCTTCTATGGAAGTACCGCCACTGGTCACAACTATGTATGTATGATTGTTGGGTATATTACATTTATCAGGGACATACATTAGTATCTTACGTATTATTCAGGCAATAAATATGTATGTATTTAAACAGATTCGGTTCATCCTTCTTTACAGAGTATTCCCTAACAATCTCATTCTCGATTCGGCCATAATTATTAACGAAACAAATACAATTCAGTGTGTCATTGGGAATCTTTATGTTATATCAACAGCAAACTAGCACAAATAATAACTTAAAAAACATCTTGATTACAGAATTCTGTGTAAATGTAAATATATTCTAAGAATAACAACCTGAATGTTGTTTTAATATTGTAATGCATTATTTAATAACTCCTCGTACAATCGAAGTGGAATTAAGAATTACGTAAGCGATTCCTTGACTTAGTTCGAACCATAGAGTCCGAGTTAAATTAACAATGTCATAATTAAAACATACAATGTATGGGAAGGTTTAAAACGCGCGTATTATCGTTTTGGGAAAATCACAAAACCGCGCGCCCATCACGTTGCGAAATTGTAGAAACAATAAAATAACACCACTTTGGTACTACGTTCTTATGATCACAAATGATAAGGCTATAAAATTACATACTCATATTTATTCGCATATATTCAACGGCAATTCGGCTGTATAGCGCGTCTACTGTCTACTGCACTACATAACAGCACTTGGCTATACGCCGCGTTGGTAACAGCATAGCGCGCTCGTCTACTGCACTACATAACAGCACTCGGCTATACGCCGCGTCGGTGACAGCATAGAGTGCTCGTCTACTACACTACATAGCAGCACTCGGCTATACGCCGCGTCGGTGGCAACATAGAGCGCTCGTCTACTGCACTGCATAACAGCACTCGGCTATACGCCGCGTCGGTGACAGAATAAAACGCTCGTCTACTGCACTACATAACAGCACTCGGCTATACGCCGCGTCGGTGACAGCATAGAGCGCTCGTCTACTGCACTGCATAATAGCACTCGGCTATATTATGCCGCGTCGGTGACAGCATAGAGCTCTTGTCTACTGCACTACATAACAGTACTCGGCTATACGCCGCGTCGATGACAGCTAAAGCGATCGTCTACTGCACTACATAACAGCACACGGCTATATTACTATTTCAAGTAGATTGAAACACCTACTCTGTTTTAAATTTTACGTAACATGATCCCATTAAAAGTTTTACAGTGCTCATCTGTTTTATATTCTGGCGGCGCCGAAGGTATCTTTTCCTATTACACTATTTCTTGGCAATGGTTCTGATACATGTACTTAACATGCGATGGTGATATAAATGGCAGAAATTTCAAAATAAACGCTATTGTAACGCGTTACGTAATGGACCTCATGTTGTTTGAGAAACACTTACCATACTATAGTAAAGGACGACTATTTGTCGCATTTTGTAAGCAGTTCTGTTACATGATCAAGGGTTTGAAAAATAATTATTTGTTTTGGTATTATAGCTATTGAATGATTGTTAAAACGGTGAGGATTAATATATTCTAGGTAAAATTTTGGAGTTGAACGGAAAATAGTACTTGTAGATTTTTGATTGCAAGTAACTTCTTAAAAACATTGAGTCATTAGTGAACTTTTTACACAAAATAATGACACGTAAGTCGATTTTTTTTCTTAGATATTAATAAGGTACCCAAAAAAGGCCAATACGTCAGGGCAAAATATTTTTTTGGCGAAATGTGGGTGCAGACTTGTGCCCTTCGACCACGAGACAGTCAAAAATCTCTGTATAAAAATTATGTAAAAAATAATGATTTGCTTCATCCTGCATCAAACGTGACACCTAATAAAGGAAGGTGAAAAAAATAACGAAATAACATGGAAATCTTCCGCGTGCATTTGGAATTCTTACGGCTTCCTACAATTCAATTTTTTACACTGATACATGATGCATCTTCAAATTGCAGGTTTGGTTGAACATCGCGGATTTAATTGTAGGGTATCGTTGTGTGTCTGTTTGTTTCATGTTTAGCGATGGGCTGTTGGGTATTTCAACGAGAAAATTTTTACTGCCCAGTCTGTGATTATGCACGGACGGTCGGGACAGAATCTTGGCGATCTCGATGTTAATAATAACTTTGTGGATTTTTAATGAATTTACACGCACTTCAACAAAAAAAAATCATAGTTATCCGGAAATTATAACATACATAGACAAGATAGCCTCGTTGGCTAGACAGCATCTTGCGAAATAAGAGGCCCAGGGGTTCGATCCTCGCACCGAGACAAATGTTTGTGTGACCACAAATATTTGTTTCAGGTCTAGATGTTTCTGAGACCGAAAAGTCTCTTGTAGTTTCTGATACCTATGACACAAGATTTGTATCTTAGTGTAGGATTTAAATGGTGTTTATGACTTTTAGGTGTATTTATTTATTTATTTTGCTAACGCTAGTATTACTGAAGGGCAGGCGGAGGTAAATTCGACACACAAATTTCACCTTTTTAGGCTGCTATTGTTTTTTTAAATCATTTCCAGAGTTCATTCTGCTAAGATTTTTTTAATGGGATACCCACACAGAAAATTCTCAGCAATTTTAAAAGCTCCAAGTGTGGAATAAGCGAGATCAAAACTGACTTCAGTAACTGTAACTATTCTGTAACTTGGAATTTCATTACTGAATACTTTAATACCAGACTGATCTCATCTAATCATATTTTGGCCCTATCCCACCACACACCCGCCACTGCAACTTCTGTGCTACAGGATCAACAGCAGCACGCACAGTATCGACGCCGAGCAATGAAGCTCATCGAATCTAAGGGGACCTAATTTGTCATGATCCCGCAACGAAGTTAATCAGAAAGAAAATATAAAGGAGGAGTTGGAAAAACATTTTTTCCCTGTAATCATATCCGGAAAGGAGTTTTATCTAACGCCTAAATATGAATGTATATTAATAACACGTCACTAAAGCAAGGAAGTATAGAAGACCTTACGTCTGCGATGTTCCGCTGAATTATGCGTGAACATCAGAATGCTAACGCGAAAAAATGATCAAACCGAGCCGGTGTTTCGCATCGCCGTGAAGAATCAACTGTGGAGAGATCTGGAGGAAGGTCGTCGGGGTCACGACACTTGGAGGTTCATATGTGAGAGATAGTAATTACCTTCATATAAAATGAAAACTATTAATTTGCTTTATACATACAAATCAGAGACAACATAGCGGTGTATTTCTACGCATAAGTTTTGACAGTGTCAGTAACATGTAATTTTTTCGACAAGTTTCCAGACTTCGTACTGTCAACGAGAATTTCATAATGTAGTGATTTCCAGAACGCATTATATTTACTTTGGACAGAATGGTGAGTTTTTCAACATGAGTTTAATTGTTGTCAATCGCTTTGTTGGCTCTACTTACAGCATAATTATTGGGGTGTTAAAATACCCTAAAACTTTGTATTTAAACGCTGCAAACTACCGAGCATAAACCACTTTCTAACTTTACACCTCAATTATTAAACTTTTAGTTATTTTCATACATGAATACATAACCTCACGCCTGTATTCCCTGAAGCAACAGACAGAGGTGCATTTCTGCACCTACTTTTCGCCAGATTTGTATCAATCCTACGTAATAAGGGCCGAGCCTATAGCACTATTTTCAGGCATATTTCCAGACCCCATGCTGTTACTGAGAATTTCGTACCTTTCGAAGTTGAAATCATTGGATACCAATACCACTGACTTATTTCTCATTTGTACGATGATATTGCTACTTTCATCAGCATCATCATCATCAGCCCATATACGGCCCACTGCTGGGCACGGGCCTCCTCTACCATTGAGAGAGTATAGGCCTTAGTCCACCACGCTGGCCTAGTGCGGGTTGGCGGACTACACACCTAAGAAATTCCTAAGACTTTTTTAGGTGTGCAGGTTTCATCACGATGTTTTCCTTCACCGTTAAAGTACGTGATAATTCATTGTGAATATACACATAACTTGGAAAAGTCAGAGGTGTGTGCCTGGGGTTTGAACCCGCGACCGTAGAGATTCTCGACCGCGTGCCCAAACCTCGAGGCCATCACGACTTATTTTACTTATTGCTACTTTAGCACACCCAATATTTTTAAACTTTTCTCTGACCTGTATAGGTCAAAACACCACTTTTCTCTTTTCAAAAAATACAAATGTCATGTTCAAAATATGCATAAGGTCAGTTCTTCACTGATGCCATAGCACTTAAAGCTACAACTTTTCTGTTAGGAACAAAAGCAAATTGTGGAAAAATTCTTTTGTCTCCAACTCTCACTAAACACCGGCCTTAAGTGCTTAGTGAAAGTGCCAAGCGGAGCTCGACGGACCTCTCGGCTTCGTTGTTGCTATCCTATATTAAGATGAAAAGTCAGTGAGATTCGATTTCAAATCATGTGCTTTGAAAATGAATTAATTTATATATTTTCAAAAGAACTTTAGGTAGTACAAAAAATATTAATTTTACATATTATGTATGTTTATTGTTTGGTTTTCTGATTAGTTTATTCTTTTCTGATTAGTCGCTCACTACTTCAATTTTATATTTTAATCATAGGTATTAGTGGACATAAATTTTGATTGTGTACTATATTATTACATTATATTTTTAATTGTGATTGTTCTGAATATTTCCCAAATAAAATAATTAAAATAAATAAATTACTTTTTATCGAAATTTTCGTTTTTAAATCATCATCATCATCATCAGCCCAAATACGTCCCACTGCTGGGCACGGGCCTCCTCTACAACTGAGAGGGTTTAGGCCTTAGTCCACCACGCTGGCCTAGTGCGGGTTGGCGGACTACACACTTAAGAAATTCCTAAGAACTTTCAGGTGTGCAGGTTTTATCACGATGTTTTCCTTCACCGTTAAAGCAAGTGATAATTCATTGTGAATACACACATAACTTAGAAAAGTCAGAGGTGTGTGCCTGGGGTTTGAATAAATTACTTTATATCGAAAATTTCGTTTTTAAATGTTTTTTTTAAATTATGTCACGTTTTGTTTCACAAACATTTGTGTATCCACTAGGATAGCGATTGCTTGAAAGAAGGGGAAAAGGTTTTACTAAAAGTTAGCGGTTATTTTTAACTTAATAATAAAGATTAAGTTAAAAGCAGTAATCAAGTATTATGTAAACTTATAAATGGACAGTGAAAGTTCGTACCTGCTGGTGAACACACACAGTTACGCTTGTGTCCATGGAAGGATAGACAGAGTTGAATTTAAGCACTCAATGTTGTTATAGATCCTCCTAATAGAAAAATTCAACTACATTTTGCCATACGCCTCATACCTACGCTACTGACCAACGAGTCATAGCATTATATTAAATGTAATGCAGCTTTAGCTTACAAAGACAAATAATTGTATCAACAGATGTAAGGTTGACCATAAATTCTGTAAAACTTCCTTTTAATATAATAAAAAAATATTTGTTTCGGGTGGTTTATGATACCCATGACACAAGACTTGTATCTTAGTGTGGGTCCAGAACTATGTGACTGACTGTATTTATTATTATTATTTATTTTATAATAAGCAGTGATGGCCTCGAGGTTTAGGCGCGCGGTCGAGAATTTCGACGGTCGCAGGTTTAAACCATAGGCACACACCTCTGACTTTTAGAAGTTATGTGTGTATTCACAATGAATTATCACTTGCTTTAACGGTGAAGGAAAACATCGTGATAAAACCTGCACACCTAAAAAGTTCTTAGGAATTTCTTAGGTGTGTAGTCCGCCAACCCGCACTAGGCCAGCGTGGTGGACTATGGCTTAAACCCTCTCAGTTGTAGAGGAGGCCCGTGCCCAGCAGTGGGACGTATTTGGGCTGATGATGATTTATTTTAACACCAAAAGCTACCACTAAAACTTTCATTATCAGCGAAATTCTAAATCCAAAATACTCGCTACAAAAAAAACACCAACCAAAAAAAAAGAAAAAAATCCAAGACATAAATCACTAACAAGGAATGCATAAGGTCGCACGGTTAATCCGTATCTAATATAAAAGCTGGTGAGCACGTCACGCTGCCCGCACTGTTATTGGATAATGGACATTTTGACCCTGCGACATGACCTTATAGGCATGCTTACAAAATCCACGACCAAAGAAATGAGAGGTTGGGAACTTAACAACTCAATAGCGCTTGTAAATATTGAGAAGTCGCTTGGTTTAATTTTACATACATACATAAACTCACGCCTGTATTCCCCGAAAGGGTAGGCAGAGGTGCATTTCTGCATCCACATTTCGCCAAGTATGTATCAGTCCCACGTAATAGGTGGCGAGCCTATTGCCGTTTTTCGGGCACATTTCCAGACTCCGTGCTGTTACCGAGAATTTCCTAATAGAAAAATCCAATAACACTTTGCCCGACCCGGGAATCGAACCCAGGACCTCTAGATCGCACGGCACATACTTGTACCGCGAGACCACGAGGCAGTCGATGGTTTAATTTTAAGGTTAGGTTAGGTAAGTTAGTTAGTTAGTTAGTTAGAAGTACATTTTCCGTATTTTTATGGCGTTTTAGACATACCTACTTTCATACATAGTCTATCGCTTGTACTATATGTTTCACCAATTGTGTCCTAATTCCGACATAGATGGGGTCGAGAATATTACCGTTTTAGTATACAATCTTGAGGTCTTGCAGTACAAGTGTGTGTTGTGCATTGGGGGATGTGCCTAGGACCTCTAGATCTCGGTTTTGATAAGTGTTTTTGGGTCTTCCCATTAGGGAATTCTCAAGCAGCATACTGGAAATGTACCCAAAAAAGCCAATTTTCATTAATTTTTATTTTGGCGAAATGTGGGTGCAGAAACGCATCACTGGCTTATCCGTCAAGGATACATGCTTGTATGTCTGTTACTAGCTATTCAGTTTTTGTTCGTATATTATACGTGTACAACAAAAAGCGTAGTAATATTTTGACATGTAACAATGGGGGCCCACGTTTAAGATCCGATAACAGATACGTTAAGTTTTTGCCATGACTTATGCTCCACGCATCTTATCGCTTGCAAAAACTATTTGTTAAGACAAGACCACATTAAAGTAAACGAAAAAAAAATAGCTTATTAGATTATGATATAGATTAGTTTTCGCATTACGGTATTGGCAGGATGGAGGATTCTGTCTAATCTTTTTGACTAGGCTACCCATACGTTCCACGTTGGGCACGGGTCTCCTCTACAACTGAGAGGGTTTAGACTTTTAGTCCACCACGCTGGCCTAGTGCGGGTTGGTGGACTACACACCTAAGAAATTCCTAGGAACTTTTAGGTGTGTAGGTTTTATCACGATGTTTACCTTCACCGTTAAAGTAAGTGATAATTCATTGCGAATACACACATAACTGCGAAGTCAGAGGTGTGTGCCTGGGGCTTGAACCCGCGACCGTCGAAATTATCGACCGCGCGCCTAAACCTCGAGGCCATCAATACTATTATTTGATTAATATTACGTGTATGTATAATAGTTCTGATCCTACAAGTAGGTCTCGTGACATGAGTATCATAATCTACTTGATACTTTGAGTAATTGAAATTGTGACCTATTTTTATTGATAACCTATTAGATTCCTAGAGATCCTTTGCAAAACTGAAAGGTCATATATGACATAGATACATAAATAGAATAACGCTGGCTATCTTTCTAATATTAAAAGCTAAAATTGAGTTCAAACCAAAAATGTTCCATGTACAATCGACCTAACATATTTTATCACATAAAAAATCATTCCATCATTAAACAATGATGGAGGCCAAATGAGATCATTTGGTCCAACATCCATCATGGTTCGTTTCGATGCATCAATCAATTTGTCTGTCCGTACCCTTGTCTTAGGTGCGACGCCTACATTATTCGCTAATAAATTGTTCGTCCCGTCAAATAAATACAACTGTCTTATAATGGGCATTCTTTCAAATAATAATTAAAGCGTAAATAAATAAATAAATGTCCTCATTGTTTAGGCGCGGTGTCCAAAATTTCGGCGGTCGCGGGTTCAAACCCCCATCACACCACTCACTTTTCAAAGTTATGTGTGTATTCGCAATGAATTATCAAGTATTTTAACGGTGAAGGAAAACATCGTGAGGAAACCTGCACACCTAAAAGCGCTGAGGAATTTCTTAGGTGTGTAGTCCGCCAACCCGTACTAGGCCAGCATGATGGGCTAACGGTTAGCCCTCTCAGTTGTAGAGTAGGTCCGTGCCCAGCAGTGAGATGTATTTGGGCTGATGATGATGATGATGATGATGAAAAAAATCTTTAAACGTAATAGCATTATTTAATTTAGCCGTGATCTAATAGATACTGTCTGGATCTAGAGGTCTTGAGTTCAAACCCCTAGTCGGGCATACCATTATTGACCACGTTATAAATGTATAACAGGTTTGTTCATTAGAAAATTGTCAGTAGCGCCAAGGAGAGAAATGTGTTCGATTAATAGCAAAAGGCTCGTCCCGTTATCCCAGGGAGTCATAACACAATTGCCTAAACATGGGTGCAGAAATGCACCACTATCTATTCCTATAAGTACAGGTGTAAGCACAGAACACCTGAATAAGATTAAAAGGGAAATAGACAGTATTTTGTATGGGGACGAGTGTCGCCGCTTGTCTGCCACCTATTCATTCTACGACGATCACACGACCAATGATAAAAATTTGAAACAAAAATGAAGGTCTAGTTGTCACACATTTACAAAAGTATTGATATTACACGCAACCCAAATTACTAAGAAGCAGCCGTGTCAGACATATTATAGTCTGATCGTAGGTTCGGCACGCTCGGTATGCTTACATTTCCTTTCTAGTCTTATTTAACTGTTCTGTGGGTGTAAGTGTGTATGTGTGACTAGAATTACCTCCCCCAAAAGGGTATTTTAAATACTGAGCAGCGAATCTGTACTAAGGAATTCGCGTAAAGACCTTACATGATCTGATAAACAGTACCATCAGTTACTACCCAAGACCTTACTTAACCGTACAAATACATAAATTGCCATCCAGACAGGAATATCCTGGTACAAGTAAATTCCTACAAATAAATTATTCTTTTCTGAATGGTAGGACATTATTGAAATTACCCGCCGTTCGCTCAGGGAATGGCGAGTGTGCGCTTGTTGTTAAGCGGCAGCGAGTTGAATTCTTTTATAACTTTGCATTTAAAATTGAGCACAGAAAACAGAAAATTATGTGAGTAATAAAATAATAAAATTAAAGAATTGAGTAAATGATATAAATCTTTTATGTGTTTATGTTTATATATGTATGTAGGTATGTTGTATATAGGTATATTTTTTATATGTATGTATGTATATGTATACTCATACTTGAATTTTTTATTTATTTAATATGTTAGTATATTAATATATTCACTAGTTCTTTATTTATCAAAGCATCACCCAATGGTCGACTATAAGAGAATACCTAAGGCATTATGTCCGCCTTTATACAAACCGTATAAAAAGCATAAAAAAATAAAAAAATACTACTTACGCTTCTCATAGTATTTTTCTGGGATAAAATGCATGTGTAAATTTAATTATAATTTAATTATAATACATTTAATTATAATTATTTTAATTTACTGCCTCGTGGTCTCGCGGTACAAGTATGTGCCGTGCGATCTAGAGGTCCTGGGTTCGATTCCCGGGTCGGGCAAAGTGTTATTGGGTTTTTCCATTAGGAAATTCTGAGTAACAGCACAGAGTCTAGAAATGTGCCCGAAAAACGGCAATAGGCTCGCCCCCTATTACGTGGGACTGATACATACCTGGCGAAATGTGGGTGCAGAAATGCACCTCTGCCTACCCCTTCGGGGAATACAGGCGTGAGTTTATGTATGTGTGTATGTGTAAATTTAAGATGAAATACGATCATTGTATCAAACTTAATATATTCAGTAGTTTATCCGCAACGGATAAGTAAATATTGAAAAATATCCTTCAAATTTATATTGCTACATTGAAGTTCGAAGTTTAAATAAAACAGAGGGTGACATTACCACACTTCCAAAACCATGCTCTTGAGAATTTCGTAAGGAAAAACATCAATATCGATTTACCTGACACCAATACCTCATGATTTCACGCGCCAATGCATGTCGCGGGATCAACGAGTCAGTATATAACAATTATATTAAAACTTCGAATATTTTCTAAAATCTCGTCATCACTCGAGCCAATCTTTACGACCGTTTAAAATAATCAGCGATTCTAAAGAAATTACGCAAGGAAAAGATACGTAGAAAATTGTTGATAATTTGCGACCTTGAATTAAAAAAGCTATAATCGGTAGTAAAATGATTAAAACGATAGGATTGGAGCTGTGTGTGAATTTTATCTTTAAATTTCGGTAGAAGGTGTTGGGTACGGCTTTGAGATGTGGTCATTTAAAGACTTGTATTATAATTGTTTGTTGTGCTCTCTACTACTCGTCTGTTAATACACCGCACATATCCGTGGTCATCAAGTTATTAAATCATATTTTTTTTCTATTGCCAAAAAAAATGCAAGGTTAAACCCAGGGATACACGTATAAGAAATTACAAAATGATGTTTGTATTCTTCATTGAAGGAAAACATAGCAAGGAAACCTGCACATTTAAAAAATCTCCAGTCCAGCGAGTTGGACTAAAGCCAAACTTCTTTCAATATGGGAATAGAAGCATGCCCAAAGATGGTATACATATAATATATATATATTATATATGCTGTTATTGACCAAAGTAGTAAAACCTATGTATATATAGCCCCGTGGCGCAGTTGGCTAGACACCAGCTTGTGAAACGAATGGCTGCGGGTTCGATCCCCGCACCGAGACGAATGTTTGTGTGATATAAATATTAGCTTCGGGTCTGGGTGTATGTAAGACCGTAAAGTCTCTCGTGGTTTCAGATACCCACGACACAAGGCTCGTATCTTAGTTTGGTTCAGAGCTATGTAAGTGACGTTGGGTGTATTTATTTATTTATTTATCTTTTTCGTCTTCTCCCCGCTATTTAACCCACACAGCCTTCACCCTTGCACATTAAAGCATATTTGAGATTCCGTACAAAGTTTTAACATTGACTAATGGTAAATGCTTGCAGTTTAACAGTAAATTAGATGCAATTAAGGCGTCTTGGAATTGATTGGTGCACCGTTAGGGGATTAGTTTGCTATGTTCTCAAAGTTTGTCATTATCGGCGGAGCAAAGGTGGGGTTTTGATCATGCACTCAGAATATGTTACGTATGACAGCTTCCATTTAATGAATTAATACAGTATTTCGTGCATGTATATCTAAAACATACTAATTTGGATTGCACGACACATTCCGAAAAAAAATCATTGATAAATAATTTTACTGTACTCGTACAAAAATAGAGGTAAATTTTAAATCGCACACTTCACCAACTGTTTCAAGTCTTTTTTTGTTCTCGAGGGGAAAGCTGGTTATGGCTCTACTTCCCGCCAGCCCTGGGGGGAGGGGGGCAGGAAGTGTATGACGAGTTCACCGGCCTCAAGTCTCACGTAATTGGGCGCAAGTCCATCGCTTGAGCAAGTGCTTTCGAGCAAATTTTCATGTTCATCCCGACCCAGGAATTGAACACCAGCCTATTCCATTGCTCGCTACATGCTTATGATCCGAGACCAACAATTACCAAAATAGAATCGAATAAGCTACGATCATCATAGCCAAAATTAGGTCATCAATGGTGTGAATATTAAGGCGTATTTACAGAAGAAATTTTAGCGTTATTCGATACGTTATCAGTCGCGCCGATAACCGATCAGTTTACTTAGTAATAGTGTCAAACGATAACCTGATTCTCGCGATAACAATATATATACACAAAAGTGTTATAAGCACTTGACCGAAATCTAAATTGTATATCGCTAATATGTAATGCGTTAGATTTTTGGCGTCAATTTTGAGAATACCCTTGGGTGGATAAAAACAGTTTTTAATATTATACAGTTTTATTTCTATAATTAAATTTTGCAAGCTTACGTTATAGGACCTAGTTTTTTCAGGTACATTTCCAGACTCAGTTCTACTGAGAATATCCTCAAATAAAAACTCAATAACACTTCATAAGTCTAAATATATATTTTAATGCATCAACTGCACTATTCACCAGATGGGTATGTTAATATTTGTTTAAATCCAAGCGCTAGTTGTTTTGTCTATTGACCTTTTAACTTTGAGTGCTAATAGAACTGACAAATATTTCCGTCTCGATTGAGGATAGTCAAAATTTTACTATATCATCATATTCTTATTCTATCACAAGATTATCAATATATCTGACAGATACTAGAACTTTATGCATTTTGTCACGTTTGAAAAATTCGGAAATAAATAAATATACCTACCCAACAGTCACATGCATAGTTCTGACCATACACTAGGATATAAGTCGTGTTTCGTGAATATCAGAAATTACATACATACATACATAAACTCACGCCTGTATTCCCCGAAGGGGTAGGCAGAAGTGCATTTCTGCACCCACATTTCGCCAAGTATGTATCAGTCCCACGTAATAGGGGGCGAGCCTATTGCCGTTTTTCGGGCACATTTCCAGACTCCGTGCTCTTACCGAGAATTTCCTAATGGAAAAACCCAATAACACTTTGCCCGACCCGGGAATCGAACCCAGGACCTCTAGATCGCACGGCACATACTTGTACCGCGAGACCACGAGGTAGTCTATCAGAAATCTATCAGAAATTACGAGAGACTTTTCGCTCTCACAAACACCCAGATCCTAAACAAATATTTGTGTATCACACAAACATTTGTCTAGGTGCGGGGATCGAAACCGCGGCCTTCTGTCTCAAGCTGGTATCTAGCCAACTGCGCCACGGGGCTGTCTAATAATAGTATAATAATAATGTTTACTTTCAAAAGAAGAAATTATTAAAACACATCACATACATACACATAAACTCACGCCTGTATTCCCCGAAGGGGTAGGCAGAGGTGCATTTCTGCACCCACATTTCGCCAGGTATGTATCAGTCCCACGTAATAGGGGGCGAGCCTATTGCCGTTTTTCGGGCACATTTCCAGACTCCGTGCTCTTACCGAGAATTTCCTAATGGAAAAACCCAATAACACTTTGCCCGACCCGGGAATCGAACCCAGGACCTCTAGATCGCACGGCACATACTTGTACCGCGAGACCACGAGGCAGTCTATCAGAAATCTATCAGAAATTACGAGAGACTTTTCGCTCTCACAAACACCCAGATCCTAAACAAATATTTGTGTATCACACAAACATTTGTCTAGGTGCGGGGATCGAAACCGCGGCCTTCTGTCTCAAGCTGGTATCTAGCCAACTGCGCCACAGGGCTGTCTAAAAATAGTATAATAATAATGTTTACTTTCAAAAGAAGAAACTATTAAAACAAAATTATGTAAATGCGTTCCTTATACAATTTTGTTGCGTTCGAGTGTATTTTAATCGATTTATTAAAATCAAATATAGTATTAGTTTAGGCGTGAGTGACAATGAAGATTTGTGTTGTCTACCCTCTAAAACTCCCTCTCTTTTATAGGATCTTGGGATGGGCGTTTTTTCAACGAACTAGTTGAATTAACCGTTGACGATGAAGTAACGAACGAACGGTTGATGGGTTGTGAAAAAAACTAGTTGAATTTTCCGACCATTTATCTAGCTAGGTACCCCTAAATTTCTAAAAAAAATAACAAAAAAAAACAAGACCTGCTCATTTGCTAACATTAATATTATCAACTAGTTGAAGAATTCGTTGACGCCAAAAACGTCTACGACCCATCCCTAATAGGATCACTAAAAAGGTCCTTAGTTACATATTATGAAATTAGATGGCGCTGTTACCAAAAATGTTCAAAGCAAAATTTTTGTATCAGAGAAAACAAAGCATTTTAAACATCAGCCAGACTTAATATGCTTAAGGTTGATGAAAGCGGACTGCCAACAGATCAACCGGTTTTAAGGAGTTCCCAATAACTAAAGATTCTAATAGAATCACTTTCACCATCAACATTGTTCTGGGAGCGGAATAGTAAACAAAATCCGAGTGATACTTTCACTAGTCAGTTTGAGTAATTTAGGTAACTATATGATTGTCACTGTTTGGTTTTTAATAGTATGAAGTAGACATGCTAGTGACGTACCAACATAGTGTTAATAGATGGACTAAATTAATAAAATAAATACACCTAACAGTCATATAACAGTTTACAGTCGTGATAGCCTCGAGGTTAAGGCACGCGGTCGAGAATCTCGACGGTCGTGGGTTCAAACCCAAACACACACCTCTGACTTTTCGAAGTTATGTGTGTATTCACAAATAATTATCACGTAATTTAACGGTGAAGGAAAATATCGTGAGGGAACTGCACACCTAATGTTCTTAGGAATTACTTAGGTGAATAATCCGCTATCACGCACAAGGCCAGCGTAGTGGACTAAGGCCTAAACCCTCTCAGTTGTAGATAGGCTTGCTAGATGGCCTTGAAATCCGGGATTGTCCCACAATTTTGCGTCTTGTCCCGTGTCCAGTAAATAGACCTTAATGTCCCGGATTGCTACCAAAGTTTTAAGTGCAAAATTCTACTTAAAATTATAACTGGCGTAAACTACCTACTAAGTATGCACAAACCTATGTAATGAAAGTATGTATTTGAAAATAAATGCCATTTTCCTTTTCAAATATAAATATTTTGAAAAAAAAATATGGTATGACCGCGTCTTGATACCGTGTTGTCCTAGAATTGTCACGGATTTGATAAGTTTCAATCTGGCTACCTTAGTTTTAGAGGAGGCCCGTGCCCAGCAATGGAACGCGTAAGGGCTGATGATGAATATATTAATAATGACGCAATACTAATGATTTCTTCCTCTAATTTGTAGGCACAAATCGATAGGATATAAAACAGTCAAGCACGTCATACACCGCGGAATTAAGATGAGTAGACCTCAAAATTCTAAGTAAAGTCGTGATCGGCCAAATTACTCATGATCGGCTTTGAGAAGAGCTGTTTTTGCAGCAATTTAAATAAATAAATTAGTTTTTTATTACAATTAAATTGTATGAGTAGTACGCGTGATATTATACGGAAGCCAAATAGTAATGAATAACGTCATCATCAGCCGATATACATACGTCCGACTACTGGGCACGGGCCTCCTCTACAACTGAGAGGGTTTAGGTCTAAGTCCACCACGCTGCTGGCCTTGTGCGTGATAGCGGATTACGCACCTAAGAAATTCCTAAGAACTTTTAGGTATGATAATTCATTATAAGTACACATACTTATATAAAATTATGACGTATATTAGCGGCAATAATTTAATTTAAAAAATAGTTTAAAATTGACGATTCAAAAAAGCTTGTAAAAGTCTATTTGAATAAAGGTAATTTTGACTTTAACTTTGACTTAGGCATGTATCCCGAGCTGCTTAAACTTATAAGCAAATTGTCTTTATTGACACATAATGGTAATAAATGCCAGATAAGTAGATTGTTGGCAGAAACGATAACGATTACCTCTCAACAGTCCGTACGATTATGTCAGCTTTTTTGTCACTGGAGAAATACCGGAAGATAATAATACCGGAATACCGGAAAGACTGATCCGATCTGAGTTTTACACCATTAAAATGGATAGATATGATTATGCCATTGGCAGGTAGTAACAGAATGATACGAAAAATAACTGCAATTGAAAATAATATGTCGACCTATTAAGTAGTGATGGCCTAGAGGTTAAGGCAAGCGGTCGAGAATCTCGGCGGTCGCAGGTTCAAACCCCTGGGGTATTTCACACACCTCTGATTTTTCGTATTTATGAGTGTATTGACAATGAATTACCACGTACTTTCACGGTGAAGGAAAACATCGTGAGGAAACCTACACACATAAAAGTTCTTATGATTTTTTTCGGTGTGTAGTATGTCAACTCGCACTAGGCCAGCGTAATGGACTAAGACCTACACCCTCCCAGTTGCAGCAGGCCCGTGCCCATAATGATGATGATGATTTCAAGCCGGATATAAGCATACATTTGCCAAAACTCGACAGCTCGCGTCAGTCCCTCTACCGAGTCTTAATCCTTGCCTATACTACGAGTACACATCTCCATCCGGGCGGATACGTATATCCCACCCTATTCTAATACTCAATTGATGTTTAAATTCATCATATCTTAGTTCACACTGGGTCAGCCGTGATGACTTGCAATACAAAAAAAATATAAGCAAATCATTTGGTTAATGTATTTGACATAATCTACTACACTAGAAAAACGTCATCAAAATGCCGAGATGAGAAAAAAAATGTGATCTCAAGATGGCAAATCAACTATATTAGTCACTATTTTAAATAAAAAAACAAGTTTGTCCTCGCATTAACGATGGATGATGCAGATGAGTACGAATTTTTCGCATAATTTCTTATAATATGTTTTTATTATGAATATAATCACAGTCAGTAAGGAATTTGATGATGAACATGGATCATCATCATCATTAACAGCCCTTATACGTCCTTCGGCTGGGCACAAGCCTCCTCTACAACTGAGAGGGTTTTGGCTTTGGTTTAAGCCTTATGCCTAGTGCGGGTTGGCGGACTTTACACCTAAGACATTCCTAAGTACTTTTAGATGTGCAGGTTTCCTCACGATGTTTTCCTTCACGGTAAAGTAAGTGATGTTTCATTATGACTCAGATAACTTCAAAAAGTAAGTGATGTGTGGTTGGGGTTTGAACCTGCTAATGCTGAGATTCTCGAAGGCGCCGCACCACTTCGAGGCCATCATGAATTATCACTTACTTTAACAGTGAAGGAAAACATCGTGAGAAAACCTGCACACATAAATGTTCTTAAGAATTTCTTAGGGTGTAGTCCACCAACCTGCACTAGGCCAGCGGGGTGGAGTAAGGCCTCAATCCTCTCAATTGTAGTGGAGACCCGTGAGCTGATGATGATGATGACACCTACAGCCTCGACGGGGTAGGTATAAATGCATTTCTACATTAGTTTCGATAATTATTATTGTGTCCCATTGGGTGACACTAAGCCGCTCCATCGATTTTGATTAATTTTGTTACAAAAATAGATGCGTGCGAAGCAGCGGGCAAAAATAGTCAATCAGTTTTTAATACTATTCATACCACGTCATTGTTGGACGTAGTACGGGAAAATATAACCACAATATTTACCGTAATAATGATGACTAATTAATTACTTTGTAAATGGACATGCAAACGTTCCTTGCATTGTATCAATTAACGCTACATGACCTCTTACGGTCATTAATCTAGACATAAATTTCAAAACTTGACCTTTACTGAAGACTAGTTTGTCCCCGAGACCTCATTAGAATGGTCTTCAGACACTAGCCTAGAGGGAAATGAAAAAATATTAAGCAATAGCGGACATATCTGTAGCAGTGGCAGGACTTCCATAGAAGCCCAAAAGCGTTAAACGTTACTTGTGTAATGTCTGGTTTATATTTGCTTATTGTGGGGTCTTTATTTTACAAATTGCTTTTGTTAAACAATGATTTAAAGCTTAAAAAATATTATTCAGAATTTTGAAACCCAAATTGGGCTTTTGGGCTTCTATGGAAGTACCGCGACTGATCTGTAGCCCTTAAAAATCCCTCACGATAAAGAATAGGCTTTCTCTCCAGGTTATTATCATTTATCTCGTTATCAGAATTTATCCAAATCGCTTAAGTAGTTCAGACACGAAAGTAATAATCTATAAATAAATAATCTCAACTATAATCTCAAATAAATAATCTCACTTTCCCATTTAAGGGTATTGTGTTGTAGGGTATTTTGTGGAGTTTGTTTACAATATTCAGTCCAACAATTAAAGGTAAAAAATCAGAGAGGCTTAGAACGCATCGATATAATGTATTTCAATGGTGTCTTGAGTATTTTAAAAGAAATGCTCTCAAAGACTGACTAAACGAGTACGTGACCTGACAAAGAATGAAAACAGCTATTGGAGTCAGCTTAGCATCAACGTAAAGGAACATTCAATCAACTGCAAAATCAATGGAAACAGAATAAATATGAGATTTTTTTATAACATATTAAAAGAAGGTACCTAGTCTTTGTAGGGTAAAAGGGTATAGGAATTCCTAGTGAAAAACTTTTTATTTATTAGTCAATTAGGCAAAATAGTTACAGATACAAAATAGTGACAGCCCCGTGGCGCAGTTGGCTAGACACCAGCTTGCGAAACGAGAGGCCGCGGGTTCGATCCCCGCACGAGACAAATGTTTGTGTGATCCACAAATTATAATATATTGTTATTTGTTTGTTGTGTTTAAACGATTTGACTATCCCTTACTGGTCGACCCATTTATTTCGTCCTGTAGTGACTTCCAAACAGTAGTCTGTTTGTCATATTGACAGCCCCGTGGCGCAGTTGGCTAGACACCAGCTTGCGAAACGAGAGGCCGATATTTGTGTTATCCACAAATATTTGTTTCGGGTCTGGGTGTATGTGAGACCAAAAAGTCTCTCGTAGTTTCTGATACCCACGACACAAGACTTGTATCTTAGTGTGGGATCAGAACTATGTATGTGACTGTTGGGTGTATTTATTTTTTATTTATTTATTTACTTATTTCTTATACTAGCAAACGCGGTGTTATCCAATTAAGGCATCGATAATTTAATGAAAAAGAACTTTTGGCCATAAAGGCAATTTGATATCATTTGATATTTGGACCTTTGCCAGCGAAAGCTTATGTTTAAAATTCACGAAGAGTGAAAAAAAAGAGAAGGATTGAATTGCCTCTGTAGTATATCCAGATAGACCAAAATGTTTTCTGGAGAAGAATAAGTCCAGTAAAAACTGTTTTGGAGATTACGATAATACCAATTGTTAAAATTATAATTAATAGGTGATAAAAGATGTACCTACAACTGGTCGAAAGGCGTTGGATTCAAGCTGCTTTCACCGTTATTAGAAGAAAAATATGAAATAAATTCCTTTATATAAACTCTAAAAGCATTACAAAACCGTTTTTACAAAGTGCAATAAGCAAATGTAGATGAAAAAGGTCAATTTAAACAGTTCCAAATTCAATTGCAAAAAGAGTTAGAGCCTAGTTACGAAAATCTACAAAATCGATTAAAAATCAATATAATTTAATCGATTAGTAAGTAATATTTAACGGTACGCAACGGCTAACAGTAAGACAGAAAGTAGAAATTGAATATTAATCATAATAGCAACCTTGGACTCAGTTGTAACTAATTAATAAAAATTATGGCAAGTAGTACAAGGACAAATTGCTTTGACTTGGTGAATTAGTGGCTTATCTCTAAATCGAACTTGTTACTTAAATTCATATTGTTATTACATATGAACATGGTGTCAAAATTTTGCCTCCAGGAGAGGTTTTGTAACCGTTGCCACTTTAATCGTTTTTCTGTGCCATACTTCAATAAGAAATCTATCATAAGCATCATAAACTAACATACAAAATCTTCCAGAGACACCATTTGGAAGCAACCAGCATCAAGTTTCTAGCTAACCTAATAAGGTTTTCGGCACATTTTGTAGACGGCCCAATAGTTCCCTTTTTGCCAACACATTTTCTTCCCTAGTGAATCTAAATAATATGATTGTAATTTTTTTTGAACATTAAACTTCACTACGCTATTATAAAAAACAATTGTAACATCTGTATTTCCAACAATCTTTAGCCTGTTTGTATATAAGGGTTTCTTTATATTGTTAAAAATATTTTAGGTTAGTAACTGAACAGTTATTCTAGAATACATACATATTACAATAAAATTTGTAATATATTCTAATAAGTGCAACGCCGGTCTAATAAAGCTCCCATTGTTATTTATAATCTATTTACAGTTGACCAAAGTCAACCGGCCAGATCAACTACTTCCACTCCAAATGGCCCAATGTTGAATACATCAGCTTACAAATTGTTCCGCATATTAATGTCAGTAAAGTTATGATATTGTAGACTAGGAAACACTACATAAATACTTTTATTGACTTCATGATTCGTTCCTGACTTGTATTCTAATCAATACCAACATTGGCTTTGACAAAATGGAATCCACACTCACTATATCTAAATTGTAAATTTTTGGCCTGCAATTTTAGTTTTGTTTATCCCAAATCAATATTTTCCGCAATGATTTTTCTGAAGAAACAGTGAATCAGTTTATATCATGACTAATAAAAGAAATTGTGTTGAATGTAAAAAGTAGAAGCTAAGGTGCCTTGTTTTTCCATTCAGTCTTCATTAAAAGGTCCTTTATTGACTTCTACTGTGCACAGTTTCCTTCAATCAAGTTTTCATATTTTTGTAAAATTTAGACTTTGTCTACTAGTGTTTGTCTTATACTTTCTAGTTTATTATAAGATGTTAACGAACATTATTGGACCCTGTTTCTTTGCATAATAATACCATTATCTTCACTTAAGAAAACCAACGGAAATCCAGCTCTTTTTAAAATCTGCACCGCAGCAGAACACAAATACTGATTAACCTACAAACTTGTCATAATTCATATTTAATGTTTGTATACGCTTCCGTTTATATTATTGTAGAATATATAGATTGTGGTATTTTCATCCAATAGGGATGTTGACAAA
Source organism: Hemaris fuciformis (assembly GCA_907164795.1). Classification (NCBI taxonomy): domain Eukaryota; kingdom Metazoa; phylum Arthropoda; class Insecta; order Lepidoptera; family Sphingidae; genus Hemaris; species Hemaris fuciformis. The sequence goes on from OU015454.1 coordinate 9,559,458, forward strand.
TATTTGGAACTGTATTCATTTTATAGATAAGAACGTAAATATTACGAAAAAATATACTTAAATTTTTTATTCATAAATTTTAAATAAAAAAACGACTTTAATTTGTTTAGTGTTTCAATTTCGCGCCTAAACGCTCCAAGCTGTCACCTGCTTTTGATGACGAAACAGTGTATTAAATACAACAAACTGCTGCTAAACTAGGGATGAAACAATACCATTAAGATATCGATACTTACTCGGCATCGGCCGGCAAGTATCGATACTTACTCGGTATCAGTCGGCAAGTATCGATACTTACTCGTATCGAATCGTTTTTGGAAAATTTAGAATAAAAATCTTAAAATATATTGGTATTTTTTATCAATAAGTACAAAATTATAGGATTTTTCAGCCCCGTGGCTCAGTTGGCTAGACACCAGCTTGCGAAACGAAAGGCCGCGGGTTCGATTCCCGCACTGAGACAAATGTTTGTGTGATCCGCAAATATTTGATTCGGGTCTGGGTGTTTGGGAGACCGAAAAGTCTCTCGTAGTTTCTTATACCCACGACACAAATCGGTTAAAAATATCTGCTTCAAAATTAAGTTGCAAGATTTCATCCAAACATACATACATTGCAAGTTAAATAAAAGCTTGTAAAAAGTGTAAAGTTCCGATTTATCGAATCGAAAAAACATCGATGTTTTTTCAAAGTGGACAGTGGAACCCCTAGGTTAGACAACTTGTCTGTGATTCTTCATACATTGTTTTGTGACGTAACGCGCTCCGATTGGCGTTTACAATCACGTGATATTTGGAATTATTTTAAACATTTTTTATTATTTTTAATTAATTTATTTCTCATATTTACATTTACAACTTAGAGGGTTTAGGCCTTAGTCATAGTAGTCATTAGTATAACTTCATCATAAATATTTTTTGATACACTATATCTACGTATGTGTATTCACAATGAATTATCACGTACTTTAACGGTAAAGGAAAACATCGTGATGTAATCTGCACACCTAAAAGTTCTTAGGAATTTCTTAGGTGTGTGGTCCGCCAACGCGCACTAGGCCAGTGACGTGGACTAAGGCCTACATCCTCTCAGTTGTAGAGGAGGCCCGTGCCCAGCAGTGGGACGTATATGGGCTGATGACGATGATGATGATGATTTACATTTACAAAATATGATTTTCAGAATTCTTATATTCCCTGCTATGGCAAAAAAAATACTTTTTATTCATTCGCTATTTATGTCACATCCCTATTCTTGAGTGCAATTAGTAATGATATCATGACTTCATATTCCTTCTTCTCTCGAGTTAAACAAATTCAAAAGATCAAAAGCAGCTGCTAATAAATTATTCATTTGGGGAAAATGTTTAATTTTACAAGCGTTAATGACTCGTTCTAATTGTACTAACAATTTGGCTTTCATTGGCCATTAAAACTATCAACTCGATAAAGATTCCATATCTCTATGCTAATTTCGCTGTTTATCACTTTTCATTTCGCCTACTTATTTTGAAGGTCAAGTGATTCACGCGTAAATAGAAAACACGTGCTTTCGAATGTTGATAGGCGAGGCCCGGTCTTTTGTCAAGGAGTTCCTAGAAATCATAATGAAAGTCCTAACTATTTCATTCTAGAAGGATTCTTTGAACCTGTTATTTTTTTACTTCTTATAAATGTAGGCAGAAGCTGTACAAAACGTTATAACAGTCGTGACTTGCAGTATACTTCCTAAGGCTGATAATGAAGGTTGACCTGGCAGACAAGGAAGTAGTATAGATAGTAAGCATTTTCCGCCACACATAGAAACGCGATACAGATGTCAGGGAAACTCAAAAGAGAAATTAATTCCGAAGAAACTCTTTCTGTACAGGCATGATAACACCGTACTTAGGCACCATGTTGTCCAAATAGACCTTCAAATGGCGAGAGACTTCCATCTCTCGTCACTCAATATCCTCATGTCGGACTGTTGAGACTTCTTCTTCTTCAGAGGACTCAGGATTATAGCAAGGAACACACGCCACACACAGTGTCTTGGTGCGACAGAGAAAAGAATTGGCAAATCTTTTCGTTCGAGCCGGGATGGTCATGACCACAAAGCTGTGGTTCTACAAGCCAGGACGCGTGGTTTCCGAATAATCTTTAAGTTTTAAATCTTTACTTAACAAAAGCAATTTGACATTTATATGAGAATATCCTGACCCCAAAATAAACAATTATAAACGAGACATTAATCACTTAACGTGTAACGCTTTTGGGCTTCTATGGAAGTAGCGCCACTGGTGGTTTTGTTATGGAAAGGAGAGGGTGGGATAACATTAAACAATTCTTTATACCATTCGCCATGATACAGTCTGTAGAACACGCTGGGCGAGGAAATTTTCCTACGCAACTGTAAGGGCAGAAATATTAAAAAGGGCACAGAAGACCGCTTAGAATTATATGTGTGGTATTGTATATTGTATAATAAGATACGAGTAGAGCTCTACTGTGATAAGATAACTATTTCAAAGAAATCTTTAGAGTACTCTATGTAGCTGAGAAAAAAAAATATTTCGCTCGTCGATCTACATTCCTAAAAATCTGGTTCATAGAACGAATCACTTAAAAATCCTGACATACGAGTATAAAAGCTGATTCGTACCTTTTCAAAAGAAAATAACTAAATTATGTTCCCACTAACGAGTAGACGAGCGCACTATGTTGTTACCGACGCGGCGTATAGCCGACTGCTGTTATGTAGTGCAATAGACGAGCACTCTATGCTGTCACCGACGCGGCGTATAGCCGACTGCTGTTATGTAGTGCAGTAGACGAGCACTCTATGCTGTCACCGACGCGGAGTATAGCCGACTGCTGTTATGTATTGCAGTAGACGAGCACTCTATGCTGTCACCGACGCAGAGTATAGCCGAGTGCTATTATGTAGTGCAGTAGACGAGCACTCTATGCTGTCACTGACGCGGTGTATAGCCGACTGCTGTTATGTAGTGCAGTAGACGAGCACTCACGAGTCATGCGGTTGAGTAGACGAGTGATCTTTGCACGTCATTGAAGAAGTATGGTTGAGGCGTGAGCTTAAAGTGCTTACATTTCAAGACGCAAGCGCTTAATCTTCGACCATAAGTTTCCCATACATTCAATGCGTATGTAACTTGTCAAACGCGGAGGTACAGTTACTTCATTTGCATGATTGTATAACTGTTAAAAATCCTTTTTCCGACGCCCAATTTGAATACATTAAAAATACGTTCCACATACATTCGAGTGAGTTTTAACGAAGTCGCAGTTGAGGTCATTTATTTTTAATAGTCTTTTTCTCAATTAAAGTAACAATGAAAATGGTTGAATTAATAAAGCCAGTGGCAACTAAATGCATCAAATTGTAAATGCTTTGTATTAAGATCTTTCAACGGCTAAAAAAAAAAACAACTTTTTTTAAGTTCAGACAGGCAAGAGACTGGCTTTACTAGCTGTGCAACAAAAATAAACTCGGCCATAATCTTGTCTATGGAAAATTAAAAACGACAGGACTATGTGATGAACAACGCATTGTGATGAAATTGTTTGCGGCTGTTTGGCCAATCACCTTTGCCTGTCCCTTTTTTATAACAAAACTTTTTAGAATTTTTCAAAACATAATCACAACTTTTACTTATAAAATAAATCCACGCACAAAAAAGGATGTAATAAGATTTCAAATGCAATCTCAAATGTACGGAGTTAAAATAGATAAAAAATTGAACATACGTTGCACCGGAGCAAGGTTGTATGGCTTTAAAAAGTGATAGATCGAGTTACCGACTCTAGTAACTGGAATCTGTATGCAATTATTATTCTATGCACAGTCGAGAGATCCGTTAGCGAAAACATTCGTGTACTTACCCGAAATGTTCAATCTTAATAATATAACACAACACAAACACACACAAGCACAGATCTGTTAAAATGCAAAACTTTCTATAACTTTGCTGATATCACGAGTCGAAAAAAAACTTGTTCTGCACTCACATAAAGTGTATTCCGGCGTGTTGTTGTACACTTATAGGTTTTGTGTCGCGTTTCTGTGTGAAAAACAAGTTGTACCGTGTTTTTTGGTGACGTGAAAGATTTTTTCGTCTGATTCGTGGGCACGTACGTTCCGTGCGAGCGCCCGCCGCGTTCTGTCGGCCAAACCAATGGTTGACCTTCGTGTAATGAAACGCGACCGAGTGAAGTTGGTTTGCGGACCGGTTGGCTTTAGGCAAAAGTGTCTTGTCTTTTTTTTTACTCCTCACTCACTCAACTTCAGTCCGTTTGAGCAATGAGCTTCGGAAAGTATTCCGTTTTGATACCGCACGTATTGTATAAGTTTACTTGTCGATTAAAAAGGTTGTGGATTATGTTACAATACCTTTGCTGACTCGTTTGTTGCTCAAATAGTACGGTGAAAGTAGGTTTAATTCTAATGTTTTTAAAAATCGTGACTGATTTGGAAAAAAATATTAAAAATCACTAAATTATTTAAAATTAATTTAAAATCAGAATTCTAAGCTTGATTTATTTTCTAATTTTGTCATTATAGTGAATAAACTTAATAAGGTTTTAATACACGTCTTAGCTCGGAGATATCAGATATACATAATTGTCTAACATGAAGACCGGCTAGTCATACCTGGAAGGCTTCACCTAAGTTTTAAAGAAACTTTATAGGCTTCTAAAGCATAGTTATTTCGTCGTTGTATAAGTTTACAGTAATCATCAGCCCATATACATCCCACTGCTGGGCACGGGCCTCCTCCGTAACTGAGAGGGTTTAGGCCTTAGTCCACCACGCTGGCCTAGTGCAGGGTGGCGGACTACACACCTAAGTAATTCCTAAGAACTTTTAGGTGTGCAGGCTTCCTCACGATGTTATCCTTTACAATTATAAGTTTCTCTGTCCTATCCTCTGTATATTATGCAATGGATTGATGGAAAACCATCTTCAAGGAATGGTCTTCTTTAGGATTTCAATTGTCACTTTTATTCATCAGGTGTTCAATCAAGCTTCACAGGATTTGTAGTGATTACTAAGTGGAAGTTTGTCTCTGGCACAGACCTGACCTATTACAAAAAAAAAACAGAAGCATTCAAACAAGAATAATATTATAATGATACCATCACACATGTGAGAAAACATCACAAAAACATATAGGTACAGACAATAAGATTGCGATCAAAATAATGAAAAAATATTAAATTTTAACATACATACATAAACTCACGCCTGTATTCCCCAAGGGGTAGGCAGAGGTGCATTACTGCACCCATATTTCGCCAAGTATGTATCAGTCCCACGTAATAGGGGGCGAGCCGTTTTTCGGGCACATTTCCAGACTCCGTGCTGTTACCGAGAATTTCCTAATGGAAAAACCCAATAGCACTTTGCTCGACCCGGGAATCGAACCCAGGACCTCTAGATCGCACGGCACATACTTGTACCGCGAGACCAGGCAGTCTTATATAAACAAAAAATAACAATTAATATTCCTTAAAAAGATTTCTTTTTTAGTTGAGTAGTTATAACCCATCTTTCTTACATTATTTTGGAGAATGCGATACATACCTTAAGTATAATGTATGTATGTAGGTATATCAGACAGTAACTTAGAACATATTACTAAAAATGGATTAATATAATATGTAATGTGGTTGTGGTATATAAATAAGTATTTATGCATAAATTGTGTGTATTCACAATAAATTATCACTTGCTTTATCGGTGAAGGAAAACATCGTGATAAAACCTGCACACCTAAAAGTTCTTAGGAATTTCTTAGGTGTGTAGTCCGCCAACCCGCACTAGGCCAACGTGGTGGACTAAGGCCTAAACCCTCTCAGTTGTAGAGGAGGCCCGTGCCCAGCTGTGGGACGTATATGGGCTGACGATGATGATGATTAAATTTTTACAATAAATAACCATTAATCTTCCTTAATAAGATTTCATTTTAAGTAAACTAAGTATATTATTATTTTTTGTGAATCATCTTCGTTTAAGCGTTACATTGCCTTACATTTTAACAGTTGTAGCCCACTTCCCCACAAATCCGTGGGAAATAAAAACTATGCCAGCTAGAAAATGACCGAGGCTATCAGATCCCGGTAAACATTTTACAAGGAAATGGCATTATTAAGAAGCGGATGGCACAGCGCGTTAATGGCTGAAGAGTGTCCAATCGTAATAAAAAAGCAATTTAAAAATATTCATATTTTACAAAACGAGTTCTTTAATCGCAGCAAACTTGTCTAGGCTTTAAACTGCCATTTAAAAATCTAGTTTTATATAAACAGAATTATATTTGCTTATATATTATACTAGTATTATGTAAATATGTGGGCTTGGAACTTGAATGTGACTATTCCAAATACTGTTATTTACTCGTTCCACAGGTATTTTGGTTTTATGTGTTTTTTGTATGTAAAGGAAACACTCTAGGATGTCTTTTGCAGTAATATACTTAGTTATATTTATTTTATTCACTGACTATCATCATCATCATCAGTCCATATACGTCCCACATAACTTCGAAAAGTCAGAGGTGTGTGCCAGGGTGTTGAATCCGCGACCGCCGAGATTCCCAACCGCGCGCCTAAACCTCGAGACTTCTATCTTCTATTTCTTTTAACTTCTATCAAGTGTTATTGGGTTTTCTCATTAGGAAAATCTCAGTAGCAGCACGGAGTCTGGAAATGTACCCGAAGAACGACAATAGGTTCGTCCCCTATTACGTGGGACTGATATAACCTAGCAGAATGTGGGTGCAGAAATACACCTCTGCCTTAGTCTTCGGGGATTACAGGAGTGAGATTATGTATGTATGACACTTCTATCAAATGTAATTAGGTGTTTTGGTATAATTAACTAAAACGATACGATAGTGTTCAGAAATAAAAATAAAATATTGTCTATCTAATGAAATTAATGGTAGTTTTAGGTTGTCGGTCATTTGTATTTTCACGTTTATAACGGCTAGTATAATGAAAATTAGTAATTTCCTTGGAACTTTATCAAAATTATATTTTGATACACTATATCTACGTATGTCTATTCACAATGAATTATCGTGTACTTTAACTGTGAAGGAAAACATCGTGATGAAATCTGCACACCTAAAAGTTCTTAGGAATTTCTTAGTCCACCAACCCGTACTAGACCAGCGTGGTGGACTAAGTCCTAAAACCTCTCAGTTGTAGAGGAGGCCCGTGCCCAGCAGTGGGACGTATATGGGCTGATGATGATGATGATATCTACGTTTTAACTGTTTTTAAAAACCCATATAATAGAAAACCTAGGGCCTACTGTGATTTTTCTATTAGGAAAACCTAATAAAACTTAATCCGACCCGGGAATCGACCCCAGAATCGCAGCATCCTTGTACCACGAACCAGTCACAGTAATCGTGATGAAATCTGATCGTGAGTAATATAATTTGTTTGCGCAGTTTAGGCATCAATTTCATTCAACAAATTGTGAGGTAATTTTCTTTGAATTGGTGTAATATAAAGCTTGATCGGAATATAAAGGGAAAAAAATCTTAAAAAAATTAGATATTATTTTTTTAGAAATATGATCAGTTCAAGGAACAAATCCTATCCGTCTTGATATTATGATATCTATAAACTGTTTGTTTAAATTCTTCACAACAAAGACTAGCTATGGGGCTCAGAACCTGTGGGCAATTTTGAATCCTGTGCTCAACCCATGAAAACACTTGATACAAAAATACAAAACGCCTGCCATAACTTTCTGAGCAATATGTTTTGTAAACGTGTTTCATATCGTTTTGAGACCCACTCCGTCCGGCCGTTATTATATTAAAAAAATAGCCTATGTCACTTCGGAAGTTATAAATATAGACCAAAAGGAAATATAGACCAGATATAGACCAGAAGGAATAAATATAGACCAAATAAAATGTGTGCCGTTCCGCCACCTGAATATTTATGTAAAATTATGATCTAGTTCTCTATTTTGAACGCCCTAGCTCCATATAATGACGTCAGGGTGAAGAGTCGTTACTCTTCAGAGTTGAGGGTCTCTCGCCTCGTGAATCTCTAGCTTTTGGATAGCTTCTAGCTTACCATAGGTACGGAGTTGTCATCTTGTCGTGCAAAAAAAAACAAACACAGATTAAAAATATCAAGAAGAAAGTGTTACATAAATAACAGATAGACAGTGAAGCGCCTGAACAAGTCGTACAACATTCACATTTTGGTAACATTAGGTAACTGGTTGAGAATAATTTAACAAATATATCAACGTTAAAAAAATTACGTATTCGCGTTCTAAAAATAAACAAATATTGTATTTTTTATGCTGGCCGTAAATAGTGTAAGATGAATAAAGCAATTTCTTCTTTAGAACATTTGTAGCTTTATTTAAGCCTGTCATAATTATTTGAAGTTTTGTTTCGTTTTCCGTTGGACCTATAGACCGTAAATTGATCATACCACCATGTTACAAGTCCTGCAAAAATGTTATTTATTTATAACCTATATTCGGAACAATTTCACAAAAAAGTTATTATAATAACAAGGATATATATCATTGTGAATTTTGTGTATTTTAAAAACGGAATATGTACCTACTCATGGTCCAATTCTGTAAGCTAAACTTTGAAGATTTTTTGAACTTGTTTTACTACCCAACTATTAACGCACGTTAAAAAATACAAAGAAAAAATCCACGAAGTCAAGAAAATATTTCATTTTTCTTTCAGTTTCTATTTTCGTCTAAGGATTCCACTAAAAAGTTTGAATACAATATTTTTTGTCGCAAAACGTTAATTACTGCGATTGTTTCAGAGTCACGAGTCTCCACAAGAAATGCACTAAAAACTCCACTAATGGAAGACGTGTTATTTTTTGCGTTAATTATTTAACATTAAAGTGATTTTAGTGACGCCATTTAAGTGTTTTGGAGATGTCTAATAACCGTAAGCGTAAAATACATACATTCAACAATTACATACATAGTTCAGGCCCCACACTAAGATATCAGATATATTAAGATATATTTTCTAGGATATTTATTTATTTGTTGCTAGGCACAGGCCTCCTCTATAAGTTAGGGTTTGACCTTAGTCCACTACGCTGGCCTAGTGGGTTTTAGCAGACCACATACTTTTTAGGTGTGCAATTTCTATGACAATGTTTTATTTAACCGTTAAAGGACATTATAATTAATTGTCGATAAACAAATAACTTCGAAATGTTAGAGATGTGTTCCCGAGATTTGAACCTGCGACCACCAAGACTGTCACGGTATAAAATACCATTTTCTTTTCTCGTTTATTCGTAAGAGTTATTAAACATGCAAATAAAATCTTCCAAATAAATAAAATAAGTTTAATTTATTTAGTATCCGTGTAATTGGAACCGACATTTGAAATTATAGCGGTGCATCGAATCTTTTGTGAGTCATATCATTTCTTTGTTGGATAATGATTTATTGGTTGTTGCTTCTTAATATTCTGAGTGCCTGGTACGGTATCAGCGGCCTGCGATCGAGAAGATCTCGGTTCGATTCTCTGCTCGGGTAGTCTTAATAATTTTTACCAGAAAAATATCAGTAGCACGCGGTCTAATAAATTTGTTCTAAAAATTGCATTTTTTGTATGTACACAAGTCCTCACGCTCGTACTTTCGAAGAGGCGGGCAAAGGTTTCTATAGGTAGCTATAGCAAGATTCTATTTGCAATAACTTTTTATATATTATGTAGACTTCCTCGTGGTCTCGCGGCACATGTTCGTGCGATTTAGAGGTTCTGGGTTCAATTTCCGGATCTGTCAGTGTTATTGGGTTATTCCATTAGAAAATTCTCAGTAACAGCACGGAGTCTGGAATTGTGCCTGAAAAACGGCAATAGACTCGCCCCCTATAATTGGGATTGATAACCTGGCGATATATGGGTTCAGAAATGCACCTCTGCCTACCCCTTCTGCGTATACAGGCGTGAGGTTATGTATGTATGAAACGTAAATGTAGGCATTAGGCTATGTATGTATTTTTTCCTTATTATTACTCGTACTACATCAGTCTCTAAGAATGGTAATGATTTCATCACATCTCGGAATCACGCTTCCGTTTTCCGGCGTATCGGGGGTTTCTCTCTCGTGACCTTTAGGGCAAAAGAGGTGAGAACAAAGATTGACGTCACGGGTCTTCGGAGTTCTAAAGGCAATTACTAGAAGAGTTTTCATTTACCAGCTCTACAGTCATAAGGCTATCTTAAAGATTGTCTGATTAATCTGATTATGAATGAAATGTTTGCACCTCTGTTTTTGATGTATAACTGTGTTTAATCATCAGTCCATGTACATCCCACTGCTGGGCACAGGTCTCCTTTACAACTGAGAGGATTGAGGCCTTAGCCCACCACGCTGGCCTGGTGCGGGTTGGCGGACTGCACACCTAAGAAATTCTTCCTGACGATGTTTGCCTTTACCGTTAAAGTACGTGATAATTCATTATGAATACACATTATACGTCATCATCATCAGCCCAAATACGTCCCACTGCTGGGCACGGGCCTCCTCTACAACTGAGAGGGGTTAGGCTTAAGTCCACCACGCTGGCCTAGTGCGGGTTGGCGGACTACACACCTAAGACATTATATACACATTATATGTACTTACAATGAATTATCAGATACTTTAACATTGAAGGAAAACATTGTGAGATAGCCTGCACACCTAAAAGCTCTTAGGAATTTTTTAGGTAGGTATATAGTCCGCCAACCCGTACACGTATGTATATGAGTTGATGATGATGGAGAATCTTTATAAGATGAAGGATTCCTTTATTCTGTTATAAAGGATATTTTTTCTATACCTACGAGGAATTAAGAAAGTCTTAATCTTTTTATACAAACAATAGCGCTTTGTAAAAAAAGGAAAAAGGATATTTACTTTGCCACAGGTAATGGTTTTTTGTGTTCGTTCGTGATAAAGTTATCTTAATTATTTGTGGAATGGAGATAGTTGGATCAAACATTGTTCAAATGCATTAAAGAGTATACATACATAAACTCACGCCTGTATTCCCCGAAGAGGTAGGCAGAGGTGCATTTCTGCACCCATATTTCGCCAAGTATGTATCAGTCCCACGTAATAGGGGGCGAGCCTATTGCCGTTTTTCGGGCACATTTCCAGACTCCGTGCTGTTACCGAGAATTTCCTAATGGAAAAACCCAATAACACTTTGCCCGACCCGGGAATCGAACCCAGGACCTCTAGATCGCACGGCACATACTTGTACCGCGAGACCACGAGGCAGTTTACCGCGAGACCACGAGGCAGTTGTATATTAGTTTCTAATATTAGTTATATTAGTGGTGATGACATCGAGGTTTATACGCGCGGTCGTGAATCTCGGCAGTCGCGGGTTCAAACCCCAGGCACACACCTCTGACATTTCGAAGTTATGTGTGTATTCATAATTATCAGTACTTTAACGACTAAGGCCTAAACTCTCTCAGTTGTAAAGAAAACCCGTGTCCAGCAATGGGGCATATATGGGCTCATGATGATTATCTGTCTCTAACTGTCTGTGGACTTAAGAATTATTATATAATGGGTAGAAGGTTAAGCTAATAATTTACTTGATTAGTATTATTATAAATTGGTATCAGCCATAACAGGTCATATTCAGTACAATAGTTTGAGATTGAATTAATGGACTGCTCTGAATGGGATAATTTGTATCAACATTGCAAACTATTTCTTGATTGGAAAAGAGCAACACTAGAGTTTCTTGCCCGTTCTTCTCTAGTGATGACTGCCTTCCGAACAGGGTGGTACACCAAATTTTGAAATTACTGAATCTGAGTGATGTATTTGACATTTTATAGATTCAATAAATATTATCTATTTCATTTCATTACAACCACACAAAAATACACTTAACTCAATTTTGAAAAAAATAAATAAACTCCTAACGTCATTTATTTTAATTTGACGCAGGAATATTTTGTATCTTTTAATGACATCTGATTTTGACCTCTTGCAAATCACCGGAGCTTGAAATTGAGTTGCCAATTCAAAACCATACTAAAAGATTAAATCATTTTGGTATTAGTATTAAATAAATGAATAATTAAATACACCCAACAGTCACATACATAGTTCTGATCCCACACTAAGATACCAGTCTTGTGTCGTGGGTATCAGAAACTACGAGAGACTTTTCGCTCTCACATACACCCAGACCCGAAACAAATATTTGTGGATCACACAAACATTTGTCTCGGTGCGGGGATCGAACCCGCGGCCTCTCGTTTCGCAAGCTGGTGTCTAGTCAACTGCGCCACGGGGCTGTCACTACTGTATTGTCACTCCCTTTTCGCTGTGATGACTTTACACTCTCTTATGGTTCTCGTTGTGTATCATAATTAATATCTAGTATATGTAAGTAGTTTGTGATACCTACGACACAGGACTTGTATCCTAGTGTGGGGTTTGAACTATGTATGTGACTGTTGGGTGCATTTTTTTTATTTAGTTCATTAATTTCCTTAACATTATTTAATTTAGATTTGAAAAACAAGCATTTTTTTGCTAAATTTACTTTTAAAATTTTATTGTCAATTCTTGTTTCTTTATGGGGAATGCCAGCTTAATTAAAATGCGTGTTTTTTAATAAATCCCTCATTCCCACTCTAAGCTCAATCATTCGTTATTGTTCGAGCTCATATTCCTCTTCCCATCTCATTCTCCGTCTCGTTCTCTCATTTTCCTATGTTTTTCATAGATACCACATCATCATCAGCCCATATACGTCCCACTGCTGGGCACGGGCCTCCTCTACCATTGAGATGGTTTAGGCCTTAGTCCACCACGCTGGCCTAGTGCGGGTTGGCGGACTACACACCTAAGAAATTCCTAAGAACTTTCAGGTGTGCAGGTTTCATCACGATGTTTTCCTTCACCGTTAAAGTACGTGATAATTCATTGTAAATACACTCATAACTTCGAAAAGTCAGAGGTATGTGCCTGGGGTTTGAATCCGCGACTGCCGAAATTCTCGACCACCCGCCTAAACCATCACTACTTTTTTATCTTTATGTCATTGTCAAATAAATTTTATTTTAAATCATTTTAGCATTTCAGAGTTCTATTTTAGTCATCCTATCGTTAGTTGCAATGGCGCGTCTCAAAATATATTTTTTTATGTCAGTCTTGTTCATTAAAAAAAGTAGGAAAAAAATTGCGTCTGCGCATCAAAAGTAGCTATTGTTAAACGGGTTGCGGGCAGCTGTTGACTGCGGTATATCTGTCTTGCTCGCTCTTACTGGCAATTGTATTGCTGTCCCACTCACTCGGAGTCAAAGAAAAGGATGAAGGCGCGAGCATCGTTTTTCCCTTTAAATTTGAATAAATTTACACTTTTAAAGAAAGCTTTTGAGTTTATAAAAGGTTTTTGAACCCCGTTCAACTAGAATGTGTAGCTGAGCTATAACGTATATTATTTTTCTTAAGTCAAGACTCGAAAGTGTGAGAGGAGATTCAAGATTCGAATACTGTTACGAAAAAATGAATACTATTGCATTGTAAAACTTCGATTTTTATTTTTCGTTACAATAAGGAAATGGTTGTGGTGTATGATAATTAAGTTAGTTTAGTCCTGCAAGTCAAGCAGTGATGGCCTCGAGGTTTAGGCGCGCGGTCGAGAATTTCGACGGTCGCAGGTTCAAGCCCCAGGCGCACACCTCTGACTTTTCCAAGTTATGTGTGTATTCACAATGAATTATCACTTGCTTTAACGGTGAAGGAAAACATAGTGATAAAACCTGCACACCTAAAAAGTTCTTAGGAATTTCTTAGGTGTGTAGTCCGCCAACCCGCACTAGGCCAGCGTGGTGGACTAAGGCCTAAACCCTCTCAGTCGTAGAGGAGGCCCGTGCCCAGCAGTGGGACGTATTTGGGCTGATGATGATGATGAGTCCTGCAAGCGTCCTAAAAGTAGTGATGGCCTCGAGGTTAAGCCACGCGGTCTAGAATCTCAACGGTCGCGGGTTCAAACCCCAGGCACGCACAAAAACACACACAAAGAATTATCACGTACTTTAATGGTGAAGGAAAACATCGTGATAAAACCTGCACACCTAAAAGTTGTTAGGAATTTCTTAGGTGTGCTCAGCAGTGGACTGTGGAACTGTGGGCTGATGATGATGTGATGAAGGAAACAATGGTGGTGTATGACAATTTAGTTAGTTTAGTCCTGCAGGCTGTCGAAATTTATGTCACGGGTTTGAATCCCAAATATACGTTTACCATTCTTAATTAAATTGTGTGATAAATCCTTAATATCAATATTTATGGGAATTTCTATCTTTCTGATATACTTTTACGCCTAACTTTTACGACTTTTTAGGTCTTAGTGGCACTTTGGGAAAAGTGGCGTGCCATTGAGAGGTCACAGGTTCGATTTATAGGTCCCGTAACGTATGTTGTTACATGAAAAAGGTCTCAATAGCAATCAGGAGTCTACAAAATTGACTTTAAAATATCTCACTCTATATTTTCTTTTACATAGTTCTGTTTTACCCTAGGATACAAGTCCTGTGTCGTCACCTTTCGGTCTCACAAACACCCAGACCCAAAACAAATATTTGTGGATCACACAAACATTTGTCTCGGTGCGGGGATCAAACCCGCGGCCTTTGGTATCTAGCCTACTGCGCCACGGGACTATCAAATGTAATATTGTATGGGACTATAAAAACTGTCAAAAAAAGGTTTAGAAGTATATCTTTATTCTGAAGGGATATAGACGGGGTTGTATTGTATTTTAGAAAAAAATAACAAAAGGATATTTATTTATTTATTTATAAACTCTTTATTGTACACTAAAAAATAATGAATAAAACAATATACAAGCAGAATGAAGTACAATTGGCGGTCTTATCGCTCAAGGCGATCTTTTAGAGACAACCATAAGATGGACATAAACAAGTGAAAGAAGGGAGGGTAGTTAATGTGTACAATATAAAAAATAATAAAATTATAATTAATAAGATAGATAAATAAATGTGTATATTTAATTAATTTCCATAATCCATACACAAATACATTCAAAACATGTATACATACATATATACATAATACATACATATATACATATTATGGATATTATGGACATGTCGAGCATATCACAAACAGCTGTGGGCAATGTCTTTCAGACAACCTTGCTTTATGCGTCACCACGTACGTAACATAAATATGGGCCGTTTTTTAACTATATACCTAGTTCCGAATGGGTGAATCCGATCCAAAAATGGGTGTAAAAAAATTTTTTCTTTAAGAAATGAAACTTAGGGTGTTATTTCGGTAAACAGCAAAAATGAAAAAAAAAATGCTCGTTGGCGCGATACATATAAACTCCACTATGAAATGAAATGAAATTGCTTTATTTGGTCGCGTAGGCAATCAAATAGCACTTATGATAAGTCAATAAAGA
Organism: Hemaris fuciformis; assembly: GCA_907164795.1. NCBI lineage: Eukaryota > Metazoa > Arthropoda > Insecta > Lepidoptera > Sphingidae > Hemaris > Hemaris fuciformis. The sequence continues at coordinate 9,574,938 of OU015454.1, forward strand.
AAAGAAAAATCTTTTATTACATTAAATTATACTCCGCCAACCCACACTAGGCCCGCGTGGTGGACTAAGGCCTAGCTAAACCCTCTCAGTTGTAGAGGAGGCCCGTCCAGCACTGGGACTTATATGGGTTGATGATGATGATTATTGTCCTTTAGGTAATATTTTGTATTTGAACCCTGTATTTAGTCCCCTTGTGTAAGGCGTTATACTTTACTTCCAAACTACATTCTGCTTCTGAAATTTTATTTACAAACATATGAGTAACACTTTATCCAACCCGATTCAGGATCTCTCAATCACTATAATCATTCATTGCCTTATAAACCCGCAAGGAACTCCAAAAGATAGCTTATAACTTACATTATCCGTAATTTTTTTAATAAATTAATATCCTTGTAGCGCAGTTGGCTAGACACCAGCTTGCAAGGTGTGAGGCCGCGGGTTAGATCCCCGCACTGAGACACATGTTAGTGTGATCCACGAATATTTGTTTCGGGTCTGGGTGTTTGTGAGCGTGAAAAGGCTCTCGTAATTCCTGATACTCACGACACAAGACTTGTATCTTAGTGTGTGATCTGAACTGTGTGTTTCTGTTGAGTGTATTTTTTATTTATTTATCCAATTAAAAAGTTTTTCTTATTTTGTTTTAATTCTACCTATAATTATGCACATTAATTCAGTTATTTCATAACTTCCCAATTTTTTTACCTGAGTTCTTTGGAGAAAGCATTTCCTAAGTTCGAGAGGTATTGTTACCCTGTTACAACATACTCCTGTACACGTGACCAAGTATCCTGTCTACAACAGGTCACTGGCCTAACATTCGTGATTCACCCAAGTCCTTTTCCCTGTGCGTAAAGAATATTTATCTAAAAGACTTAGAAAATAAACGATACTCTCGCAGTTTTACTTTGTGGTTAACTGAGTTAAGGGTCTGTTATACTTGAGTGATTTAAAAAATGCTTTTAACTGCCTCTTGGTCTAGTGGCACAAGTATGTGCCTTGCTTTCAAGATGTCCCGGTTTGAATTTCGGGGTCAGGCAGAAGTGTTATGGGGTTTTTCAAATAAATAATTCTTAGTAGCAGCACGGAGTCTGGAATTGTGCCCGATCAACGGCAATAGGCTCGCCCCCTATTACGTGGGACTGATACATACCTGGCGAAATGTAGGTGCAGAAATGCACCTCTGCCTACCCCTTCGGGGAATACAGGCGTGAGGTTATGTATGTATGTAAAATAAATACACCCAACAGTCACATACATAGTTCTAACCCCACACTAGGATACAAGTGTCATCAGTATCAGATACTACGAGAGACTTTTCAGTCTCACAAACACTCAGACCCGAAACAAATATTTGTGGATTACACAGACATTTGTCTCAGTGTGGGGATCGAACCCGCGGCCTCTCGTTTCGCAAGCTGGTGTCTAGCCAACTGCGCCACGGGGCTGTATGTAAATAAGTCAATGATCACCCTCTCAGCCTGCCCATTCCGGGTCTCAAATATACTAGCATAATTATGTCGACTTTTTAGAAGAACCATAATCGTTTCTCGTCAGCCGATACTCTGTTTGAAATGCAACACACTTAGACTGAGAGGATGAAACCGTATATTATGGATGTTGATGAAAAAAATGGACTGCCTTGTGGTCTCGCCGCATAAGTATGTGCCGTACGATCTAGAGGTCCTGGGTTTCGATTCCCGGGTCGGGCAGTGTTATTGGGTTTTTCCATTAGGAAATTTTCAGTAGCATGGATTCTGGAATTGTGCCCGAAAAAAGGCAATAGGCTCGCCCCCTATTACGTGGGACTGATACATACCTGGCGAAATGTGGCTGCAGAAATGCATCACTGCCTACCCCTTCGGGGAATACAGGCGTGAGGTTTTGTATGTATGTATGAAAAAAAAGGAGAGATTTAAACAAATTAATTCAATCAAATTCATGTGAAGCATTCTTTATAAAACTTACACAGGGTATATGCAAACAAAGATTGTTGAAACTAAAAGTAAAAGGGAACTATGACGAACATGGAATCTACTAGAAGAGTATGTCAATTTTATACAATTTTTATTTATGGACTATATCAACTGTTTAATGGAATAGTCAGTTGAGTTGCTGAATCATTTTGTAAGATAATAAAGTTGTTTGATAATATGTTATGTTTAAATTCCCATAGACCGAACTGCTCTTAAAGCAACTCCAATATTATTTAAGGGAATAAATAAAAGAAATAAAAAATGAAAGTCTTGTCTGTCAGTTAAAAGAAATTTCAAATTTTCAACCGGTTACCAGTAGATTGATGACTCGTCAGGAAGATTTAGGTATTGATTTTTTAATTGTTTAATGTTAATTAATTGTAATAGCACAATAATTATAGAAAATATTAAAAAAATATCTTGCCTTGCTGAGATTCTAGTTACTTATAAACATACATACTGCACCCACACTTCGTCAGATATGTACCAGAACCTGTAATAGGGGCCGAGCCTATTACCGATTTTCGGGCATATTTCCAGACTTCGTGCTGCTGCTGAGAAATTTGTAATGGAAAGTCTCAATATTCCCAACCCGGGAATCGAATCCTAGACTTATACTTGCATATACTTGTGCATTTGGACTAAGGCGTAAACCCTCTCAGTTGTAAAGGAGGCCCGTCTGGGGACGTATTATGAACTGATGATGATACTTGTGCCGCGAGATCACAAGGTCAGGTTCTTCCCCGTGGCAGCACAGATCTAATTCACTGAACCCCGAAAAAGGCAGGAAAATTGTATCAAATAGCGAGATCCTGTCTTTTGCCGGGCCTCCCCATTAAACCACACCACTCACCAGCGACACACATAACGCGCAGCATTTAAATAGTTAAAAAAAAAAGGTCAGGTTCTTGTTAATAATATTAAAATTGCCCGCTCTAGTAGTCTATTCATTCTGTGGCTACGTTGCCCATTATCTCGCCTCGGCGACCGCTAATTGGAAAAACAACGACGGGGTGTTAAGTTTTACCAACTGTTAGAGGAAGTCGCCTTGGAAAGAGAGCTTTTGTTTTCATTTCAAAGGATAAGTTCATTACGCGGTAATACAAGCTGTTTAAATAAACACAAATGTTAGCCAGATAGTCTGTGGTTTTAACGCGTTTTGTAACCAATTTCAAAAAGGCATACACACCAGTAGGCTTCTATGGAAGTCATCATAATCAGCCCATATCAGTCCCAATGCTAGGCACGGGCCTCCGCTACAACTGCGAGGGTTTAGGTCTTAGACCACCACGCTGGCCTAGTGCGGGTCGGCGGACTACACACCTAACAAATTCCTAGGAATTTTTAGGTGTGCAGGTTTCCTCAGGATGTTTTCCTTCACCGTTAAAGTGCTTGATAATTCTTTGTCAATACACACATAACTTCGAAAAGTCAGAGGTGTGTGCCTGGGGTTGGAACCCGACCCGTCGAGATTCTCGTGTTTACTCAACTGTGACAAAAAAATCTCGATTAATTTACATTCATTTGTTTCAAAGCTGGTTTCTTAAATACTGCGCCACAATGTTTTGTATTAAGGATAGTGTTACATAGGAGTGACTAGACCACACCTCGCCGCGCCTAATGTTCTGAGGTGTACACAGTGAGGTCATAGGGGACGAGACACGCGACCATTTGGGAATAATTATTGTATACTACCAGAATAATTAACTCTTTGGGACAGGGAGAATAATTGTAAAACATTTTAACTGATTGTGTGATTTTGTCAATTGTATAAAAATATGTGAATATTAATATTTAGTGAATCCGTCGTGTTAATTTAGAATAATTAATTTATTTAAAAATTTTGAATATATTTTTTTAATATTTAAATATTAAATAAGTAGTGATGGCCTCGAGGTTTAGGCGCGCGGGCGACAATCTCGGCGGTCGCGGGTTCATACCCAGTCACACACCTCTAACTTTTCGAAGTTATGTGTGTATTCACAATGACGAATCACGTACTTTAACAGTGAAGGAAAACATTGAGAGGAAACCTGCACACCTGAATGTTCTTAGGAATTTCTTAGGTGTGTAGTCCGCCAACCCGCACTAGGCCAGCGTGGTGAACTAAGGCCTAAACCCTCTCAATGGTAGAGAAGGCCCGTGCCCAGCATTGGGACGTATATGGGCTGATGATGAAGAAGAAGAATTTATTTAAAATATACGAATATTGAAATTGGTTCTGTGGTTTAGGTGTACAAACCAAGAAAAGAAACTTGTACAATATAATGTCAGTAAATTTGTTTGTTCTTAATAATAACTATATTGCGTACAAGCCATGCTTAGTGCAGAGACCGTGGGATAATCTAATATGGACGCCTGTAACTATTTAAATAACTTACGACAAAATTGTTTGGTACTTATGAGTTAATCTATGCATCTATATAAATAAATAAAATTGGAGTGTCTTTGTGATATTGAAATAACCGCTTTTTAATAAATGTATATGGATGTATACACGGTACATACACCAAAATAACATTTTTTACAATTTTTGTCTGTCTGTCTGTTTGTTTCGGTTAATTACTGAAATGGCTGGACCGATTTTGACGGGACTTTTATTGCCAGGTAGCTGATGTAATAAGGAGTAACTTGGCTACTTTTAGATTATAAATTTTCTTATTAAAATTAATTTTCCGCGCGGACGAAGTTGCGGGCACAGCTAGTTAAAAATAATTACAATGACAACAATTATTATAATCCGGTAAATTAGCAGTTATACGTATGTCAAAACGTCCATTCCTTTAGGGACTGTACTTGATGCAGATAGCTAATATAGTACACAATCATCGGCCAGTTATTCACGCGGCATAAATCATAACTCGCGGTCGTTAAGTCCTCTGTTCGGTTTCCGATTTAGCAAAATTAGTGATGGATTTTTCCATTAGCGAATTCTCAGTCGCAAGCAGTCTGGAATGTAGCCAGATGAGGCCCTTCCTATATTTTTTTCTCCTCGTCAGGTGGTGGGGCAACAAAATCCTTTTGATAACAAGTATTACATACAAGAATTGTGTTGATGAATAAGAGACATAAGTGATATTTCGTCACGAGTAATTCAGTTTGCATTGCTCTTGTCACAATTATTTGACGTGTCAGTTTCTGAAAAAAAAATCGTTGATAATTACCGTGATTTGTCCTAGAAACCTGCCCTTTGAAAGCTACAAACAACGAAGCCTATTAATAAGTTCCTCGAAATAAATCGGAACGAAACATCTAATACGTAGACAATGCCTCAAATTCATGAATAGCGTGTCGCGTGCCCATTCAGCGGATCTATTTCTAGATAGTCAAGGGCGGGGGTGGTTCACGGGATTCTAGTCTTTATTGTTTCAAAAACTTTTTATGCTAGTGGTAATTTTCCTTTGAAGTATGTGGGTTTTTTTGTCCTTTAGCTTAAGTAGGTGTTATGATATATTTTACACGCAGTAAAAGGTACTTACTAAAAGGTACGTACTTTGTGGAAAGCATTAGGTCATTTTGGTGATAATAATTATTTTATACACACACTTTTATATACAGTTAATACTTGGTGTGTCATCCAATTGTCTATAAGTACGCCTAAATTCCTAATACTGCCGGTGCCAGTAAGAGAAGCAAAATCACTTCCCATATTTAAAAAACTTGTCAAGGAACATTACTTGTCACTGACATTATAATATGGTTATTTATTTTATGATAGACACTTTATGTATGGATGTATATATGTATTTGTATTTTTATGTTATTAGTATGTAGTTCGTGTGTAGTTTATTCAAATTAAAATTGTACGTCACATATATTATTATAATTTTTTTTTTTTTTTTTTTTATAATTTAAATGGAATAGGCGTTTGTCTTATATATTTTTATTACGCACCCACCCGCTTTATTTTCCGTTACATTCCAGTCCATCCTACGGTTGTCTGGAAGAAATCGCATTCAGCGATAAGACCGCCATTTGTTGCACTCTTTTTTTTAATTTATTATTTTTAATCATGTTTTGTAAATTTTTTGGTTTACAATAAAGTGTTATAAATAAATAAATTCCATAGATGTAGACACGGGAGTATTTTTATTGTTTGGTTATTGTGACTGCCTCGTGGTCTCGCGGTACAGGTATGTGCCGTGCGATCTAGAGGTCCTGGGTTCGATTCCCGGGTCGGGCAAAGTGTTATTGGGTTTTTCCATTAGGAAATTCTCGGTAACAGCACGGAGTCTGGAAATGTGCCCGAAAAACGGCAATAGGCTCACCCCCTATTACGTGGGACTGATACATACTTGGCGAAATGTGGGTGCAGAAATGCACCTCTGCTTACCCCTTCGGGGAATACAGGCGTGAGTTTATATGTGGTTCAATGCTTGGTGTGTCATCCCATTGAGAACCTTTTTCTTCAGCGGTCGTTGGTTGTTTTGCTAAGTTACTAAAAATATTATGAATACATACATATTGAGAAAGGTGGCGGGTAGCGGATAGATAAGGGCTGCTCAAGACCGGGATGGTTGTCGCCTACTTGGGGAGGCCTTCGTTCAGCAGTAGACGGCGATAGGCTGAGTATATATATACATACATTAACTCACGCCTGTATTCCCCGAAGGTGTTGGCAGAGGTGCATTTCTGCACCCACATTTCGCCAGGTATTTATCAGTTCCACGTAATAGGGGGGCGAGCCTATTGCTATTTTTAGGGCACAATTCATAACTCCGTGCTGCTACTGAGAATTTCCAAATGGAAAAATTTAATAACACTTTGCCTGACCCGGGATTCGAATCCAGGACCTCTAGATAAGGAATACTGACTACCTTGTGTGTAGGTACTGCATTCAAAAGCTCCATGTTTCTGTCTGGATCTGTTAGTCTCATAAGGTTTTTTCAAATAGGACCTTCTTTAGGTATTACATTTTAAATCATCCTTTAGCCTGGAAATTTTAATATAGTCAAAGTCGAAGTCAAAGTCAAAATCACCTTTATTCAAATAGACTTTGACACTTTTGAATCGTCACTAATATATATATTTTTTTTCATATAACGTGGGTCACAGGATTAAGCAAAAGTTGAGCGTCGAAACACAAATCCATCTACCATACATCCGTACAATACATGAATATATTATATCATCATCATCAGCCCATATACGTCCCACTGCTGGGCACGGGCCTCCTCTACAACTGAGAGGGTTTAGGCCTTAATCCATCACGCTGACCTAGTGCAGACGGAATACACACCTAAAAAAATTCTAAGAACTTTTAGTTTTGCAGGTTTCCTTAAGATGTTTTCCTCCACCGTTAAACCGTTAAAGTACGTGATAATTCATTGTAAATACACACATAACTTTGAAAAGTCAGAGGTGTGCGCCTGGGGTTAGAACCCGCGAGTACCGTGATTCTCGACCGCGTAAAACACGAGACCTTCACTAAATACAAGAGTGGCAATAATTAATATAATCATTTTAATGTTCTCCTTAATCACACTCTTGGAGTGGTTATGTCGCGTATGCGCGGGACAGCCCCGTGGCGCAGTTGGCTAGACACCAGCTTGCGAAACGAGTGGGCGGCTGCGGAATCATTGTGGGCGCCTCTCGCCCACGCACCGTGGTCGCCCAACTCGGCGCGGAGATGGCCACCGGGGGGTTTTGGTCGGTATGCCGGTGTAGGTTAGGGTAGGTTAGGGACCCAGCCCGGCACTAACATCTGCGTGGACGTGACGTCGCCACGCGCCGGGCTGGAAGGCCGGTGACCCCGACATACGCTTCCCGCCCCCCTTCCCCCCAGGGGTGGTGGGAGGTAGAGCCATAAGCAGCTTTCCCCTCGATAAAAAAAAAAAAAAAAAAAAAAAAAAAAAAAAAAAAAACTTGCGAAACGAGAGGCCGCGGGTTCGATCCCCGCACCGAGACAAATGTTTGTGTGATCCTCAAATATTTGTTTCGGGTCTGGGTGTTTGTGAGACCGAAAAAGTCTCTCGTAGTCTCTGATACCCACGACACAGGACTTGCATCCTAGTGTGGGGTCATAACTTTGTATGTGACTGCTGGGTGTATTTATTTATTATTTATTAATTATTGGGCTATCGATACTTTTCCTATTTATTTACAATTCATACAAAGTTTGTATAGATGGACTTAACGCCTAAGGTATTCTCTTCCAGTCGAACCTAGGGTGATGCAGAGATGAGATGAGGCAGGTTTTTTGATTTCCTATTCTACGCCCAGTCTATCTATGTTGGCATTCTATTGTAGGAATTGAAACATAGTTAATTACAGAAACTCTAGACAATCAACAAAATGGCACGAAACTAAACTAGACCGACATAACGACCGAAAACTGAAACTTTTATATTTGTTGGTATACGATTTAGTGTGTTTAACGCTATAGATCGCATGAATGGGTAAGTTCGACTATATGTAATTATTATTAAAAATAAGCCACAAAGTACTGTAAAATATGATTTTATTTTTAGTGTGTCATGGTTTGAGATTTGATATTTAAATCGAGAAAAAAATATTGAATTGATATTGTTAATGGTATAAGTAAAATTTTCAATCAATAATAAATGAGTGATAATGCACAATTAAATTAATTAAATTAAATTAAAAGCAAAACGGTTTGGGTTTTGAAATTTTTCACGCAGCAAATCTTCAGTGGTGGGAAAGGTCGAACAAAAACTGTCGTCACTATTACTGTCACTATGGGATCCAGATTCAATGGCAGAAATATAAGAGTCATCATCAGAATACATAATAATATTACATAAATATATTATAATAAAATAACAGGTATTAAATAATAAAAAAAAAATAAGTAAAAAAAATTAAGGGCGCAAAAATTACTTAATATATAGTACTTATCTGAACAAACATACTCTGCACCCCCCGCCAGCTGATATTAATCGAAAAGAACGTTTAAAACAACAAACAAAAAATAAATAAATAACAGTACAATAAAAAAAAAATTAAAAACAAAACATAAACAATATTGTGGTATGGAACGCGACATCGTCTTTACCCAAATGTCAAAATGAAAGTGACAATATAAAAAAACAACAACATGAGGGTAGTATTAAAAATATAGACGAACAATAACAATTAAATAAATTGAAAGTGACAAGACAAAAAACAAACAGTTAGAGGGCATTATTTTAAACTGACGAACAATAATAATTATAATATGAAATTATTTATAATAATTACACAAGGGAACAAATTTCAAACTTTTTTATACAACTGCCAAAATTTTACTTGTTTCGGATTACAACTACCTAACATAACTAAAAACTGAAAATGAATTTATTGTAACAGGTCTAGATTTTTTTTGATTTTTTATTGCCTAGAAATTTATCGTGAAATAATAGCAATTATTTACTTTTACATGATTCGAAGGCTCTCGTCACAGCATAGCAACTGCAAAAGGCATTTTCTTTTGTTTACCTTTCATCCACTTCGAAAGTCCCATTTTAACAAGAAATACAACACATTTGAGGTGTCCACGACTTTTCTATATCTCCAATCGTAAAACCAAAATAGGAGTAATAAGCTGCTTTTATGACTATTATGACAGCCCCGTGGCGCAGTTGGCTAGACATCAGCTTGCGAAACGAGAGGCCGCGGGTTCGATCCCCGCACCGAGACAAATGTTTGTGTGATCCACAAATATTTGTTTCGGGTCTGGGTGTTTGTGAGACCGAAACGTCTCTCTTAGTTTCTGATATCCACGACACAGGACTTGTATCCTAGTGTGGGGTCAGAACTATGTATGTGACTGTTGGGTGTATTTATTTATTTATTTTATTTATTATTTATGTCTTCTGTATTTTTTTTAAAGATTTTTAACTACATAAAATCCATACACGTAACTAAATTTATTTGGGGGATTTTTACAAGATCTTCTGTGATGACTAGCCATATTTTAATACACAAAGTGTCATAACTTAACTAACTAACTTAACTTTATGTAATAACCCAAAAAAAACTTGTTAACTAAAATATTGTGAATAGTATATAGTAAGGATTTGTATATAGTAGGCTAGCTAGCGAAATATGCAACTTAAAATAAAACTTATATTAGACCTGTCACAACACTTTGATGACTTGATGGGTAAAAGGTAAGGGTAGTGCAACAAAAATACATGAATACTGTCCTGGTTGTCAAACCTTTGTTCCCTTGTGTTATTATTAGTAAGCGCTGAGCGATCGTCATGGCTTACGCGGTTTTATATTCGAGCGCGATGTTTCCGCGGACCCTTGGCTTATTACTGCCGATGAAGATAAACTTGATGTCTTGGGATACTTTGCCAATAAGGAATTAAGTTCGTCTAGTGTTGTGATTTTGACGCGGCTTCCATCCGGAACTTTGACTACAACAGTGCCGTCTTGAGTCCAGCAGTTGAGCTTCGAGTTGGGCCATTCGCTGCGAAAAGCTGTCTTCAAGCGTCTTTTGTGTAGATTGGATGTCCGCTAGTGAAGTCATATTACTGTCTTAAAGTGAGGTGTTGTTCTGGTGAAGTTATACGCTGGCTGGTAGTGGTGCAGAGCTGGATTACATTCAGCAACACAAAGGTGAGTACATTCACAACGTAATTTTGCAAAATTCACGAGTTTGGAAAGTATATAAACACAGTTTAACTAATTGAATTTAAATTTTTTAACCGAAAGTACGTCCACTCAATACACCGACCATAGACAATTTAGTCTATAAGTTTACTGTATTTCTTACTTTTGCTTTGTGTACAAAAACGTTTTAAATAAATAAATACTACCTCTGTATCAAACTTTCCAAGGCCAGGAGGAAGACCTTTACGAACATTTAAGTAAACCTTCATTTTGTTTGACATTGGGTGTTGTCATTAGCATCCCCGTGCTTTGTCACGCGATTTGATACTATTAATGATTCTGCATGTCAATTGTTAGATGTGCGACGCTGTTTTGAATCTTTGCTATATGCTATCAACTGTGTCTTTGAATGGGTAGGCAGGGGTATCATTTTATAACTAGGTATTCATCATCATCATCATCAGCAGCCCATATACGTCCCACTGCTTTGCGCAGGCCCCCATTACAACTGAGAGGGTTTAGGCTTTAGTCCACTCTAGCCTAGTGCGGGTTGGCGGACTACACACCTAAGAAATGCCTAACTCTATGCCTGTGAATGCTGGTGTACCACAAGGCTGTGTGCTATCCCCAACTCTGTTCCTTCTGCATATCAATGATCTGTTACTTAATAATAACATCCATTGTTATGCGGATGACAGTACTGGGGATGCCTTGTATACTGGCCGTGCAAATTTTTCTCAGGAACAAGTCATTGATTGCCGGAGGAAGCTTGTTTCTGAAATTGATGACTTGTTGGATCATGCTGAAGTTTGGGGTAGTCAGAATTTGGTCCAATTTAATCAATCAAAGACACAAGTTTGCGCATTCACCGCAAAAAAATCTCCTTTTTCGGTATCACCTCGGTTCATTGGCACTCCCCTAAATATCTCGTCAAGTCTTGAAATCCTTGGCATCGATGTTTCGAGTACAGTCCAATTCTGCGGTCATCTAGAAGCTAAAGCCAAGCTGGCTTCGAAAAAGCTTGGTGTGCTCAGCAGAGCGAGACAATATTTCACGCCGGCTCAGCGCCTTCAGTTGTATAAGGCGCAAGTCCGGCCACATATGGAATATTGTTCTCATCTCTGGGCTGGAGCCCCTCAATACCAGCTTCTTCCATTTGACCGCATCCAACGACGTGCCGCTCGAATCATCGATGACCGGACTCTTTCCGAGAAAATTGACACCCTGGCATTGCGAAGAGACGTTGCGTCGCTTTGCGTACTATATCGCATGTACCATGGGGAGTGCTCTGATGAACTCTTTGGTTTAATACCTGCTGCTGACTTTCATCACCGCACCACACGCCGGAAATTGAAGTTTCATCCCTACCATCTGGATGAATGGCGTTCCTCAACAGTGCGGTTCAAACGGTGTTTCCTTCCTCGCACTACATCTTTATGGAATCAGCTTGCCTCGGCGGTATTTCCAAACAGATACGACTTAGGGGCCTTCAAGAAGAGAGCCTATATCTTCCTTAAAGGCCGGCAACACACCGATGATTCCTCTGGTATTATGGGTGTTCATGGGCGGTGTTGACCACTTAACATCAGGTGGCTCACTTGCTCGTTTGCCTCCTTTTTCCATAAAAAAAAAAAAAAAAAAAAAACCTAAGAATTTTTAGGTGTGCAGATTTCATCACGATGTTTTCCTTCACCGTTAAAGTACGTGATAATTCATTGTGAATACACACATAATTTTGAAAAGTCAGAGGTGTGTGCGTGGGGTTTGAACCCACGACCGTCGAGATTCTCGACCGTGTGTCTAAACCTCGAGGCCATCACGACCATCTTCCCTTTTACAATTTGTTTATTTTTATATTTCAAACTAGTAGACGAGACAATAAAACCAAAGCCAGTGAAATAAAAGTTAAAACTTTCCGAAGCCATTAATTCTCAGGCTAGGTTTAAAAATTGCACACTTCTTTGTATCGGTGGCCGAGAAGCACCCTCAATTGGAACCGGCTTCAATTCCACGGACTTTCCGATATTTGAGTGGACTTCAAATAATTGGAGAGTCTTGGGGTGCTATTTCTGACGTTCAGGCAGAAGTTATTTTTGTCAAGGTTATTGAGACCCCTTTTTCAGTCTTCAGAGTTGTTCGGATGGAGTATTATATTTTCATTGTTTCATTAATATTTTTGTACTTTACTCTGCTCTAAGTTAATTATTTATGCATGCTTTAAATAAAAAGTATAAAAGATTTATCAATCTAAGAGTGATGTGAAGATAAACGGAATATATTTGCATAATTATTAGCGAGGAAATGAATAAAAAATAAAAATTAACATATATATACAGAGTGTAAAAATAACCTATATATACAGGTGTTAAAAGAGCGCGATCGAAAACTAAGACAGGAAATAGTAAAGGTGATTACAACCGTCAAAATTTTGATATCTTAAAAAAGCACCCCACGCTATATAGGTACAATAAAATTAATTTTTTTTAATTCAAATTTATTAAAATTTATTTTCTCTTTTTTATATGGATTTTCTATAAAGCGTATTTTTTAGTTTGTTTTTCAATGTTTAAGTGAAACTTCTTTATCGACGTACCTATGAGAGAAATTGGTATTGACGCAGACACTCCGGGTCTCAGGTAAATAAAAAAATCGCTAATCCTTATTATCCTAGTAGGGATAACGGGTCAAACTATTTGAAATATTGAATTGCCATCGATCCTCAGTAAGGATGCCAAATTTCGAGTTAATCCGATGTTTTGAAGGGGGTCAAAATCATGTTCAAAGATTCCGTTACATACTAACATACGTATGAAGCTACATATAAATCAAATTCTTGTTACTTTAGTGTTCAAATATTCGTAAAAATATTTTGCACTTTTATCAATTTCACTGTATACAAAACTACGAACAATATGCTACTTGAAAATCATTTTATACTACTTACTTTAAAAGTAACAGAATAAAAAATCACAGAACATTTTGCCGCATTGTTATAAATATTACGAAACTCAGGTAGTAAAAGTAGGTTGGGCTATTTTTAGGCGAAACCTATTCATCCTAAGAATTCCATTATGGTAATGTAATGTTGCGAAACAATGGAACAACAATTTGGCAAACATTTGACGGCAAAAAAGCTATTAATCTTTTACAAAAAGAAATTTGTTTCTTAAAAGATTTAGTGCGGAGGTGTTGCGAAATTTCGAAGATAGGGACTTGACAGACGGCGAATTTGTAAAAGATTTCAGCTTGTGTTATATGGAGCGAGTGTAAAGGGAGTGTTGTGAGACCACGTACAGGGAGCGTAGTGTGTGACGCGCGGGCCGGTGGAGCGACGAGCTGAAGGTAGTGGATGAGAGCTAAGGAGCGAGTGTTGTGAGACAACGTACAGGGAGCGTAGTGTGTGACGCGCGGGCCGGTGGAGCGACGAGCTGAAGGTAGTGGATGAGAGCTCAGGAGCGAGTGTGGTGAGACCACGTACAGGGAGCGTAGTGTGTGACGCGCGGGCCGGTGGAGCGACGAGCTGAAGGTAGTGGATGAGAGCTCAGGAGCGAGTGTGGTGAGACCACGTACAGGGAGCGTAGTGTGTGACGCGCGGGCCGGTGGAGCGACGAGCTGAAGGTAGTGGATGAGAGCTCAGGAGCGAGTGTTGTGAGACCACGTACAGGGAGCGTAGTGTGTGACGCACGGGCCGGTGGAGCGACGAGCTGAAGGTAGTGGATGAGAGCTCAGGAGCGAGTGTTGTGAGACCACGTACAGGGAGCGTAGTGTGTGACGCGCGGGCCGGTGGAGCGACGAGCTGAAGATAGTGGATGAGAGCTCAGGAGCGAGTGTGGTGAGACCACGTACAGGGAGCGTAGTGTGTGACGCGCGGGCCGGTGGAGCGACGAGCTGAAGATAGTGGATGAGAGCTCAGGAGCGAGTGTGGTGAGACCACGTACAGGGAGCGTAGTGTGTGACGCGCGGGCCGGTGGAGCGACGAGCTAAGGCAGTAGACATAAAATTCAACTTTAGCGCCATGTATCACAGTCACAAACCAAACATCTCTTTTGGAATTCATATTGTTTTTTACTCTTTATTTTGCGGTTTTCATGGAAGCGTAAAACCCGTGTTCTACAACAGTTTATCAAGCGGAGTGCACATTGTAAGTCCAAGTATTTTCCTCCTTCCGTAACAAACTTTATGGTATTCATACTCAAAAGCGCGTGGAGTTTTAATGAGGGAATAATTAGTCGGCAATATGCTTATGAAGGAGCCAAGAATGTTACAGTTGTAAAGTTTATGCTGGCTTAAATAGTGCTGTGGCTACGTTAATGTACTCTCCGATATTATTGTCCTATACAAAGAAGCTTTTAAGAGGAATAATTATAGCGAAAGGTATTTTTACTTGTTCTTTTACCTTTCTTTATAAAGGATAATATTTCTAAATATGTACTGAATTCAATAGTAAGACTTGTGCACTATCTTGGTTAGCTAATTTAAGCCCAGAGTATGCACTTCTGTCTATCCTAGGCTATCTATGAAGTTATAATGAATTATTACAATCTTGTCGTCGTAAGGAAACTTGGTATTCTACAGTTGACCATACGGAGATTTTTATATTAAACAAGTCTGGAAACATATGTTGTAAGTAATTGAAATCTATAAACAATTAACATAGTATGTATATCTAGATTGATTCCTATAATGGTTCTGCATGAAATTTTTGAGTGACGTTCTCATATTAATTATTATCATTGGTGACTTTTTAGATCTATTCAAATAGGGATCAGGATTGTTTATTGAAAGTGGCCGTAAGGAAACGATAATTTTGATAAATTTTTGATCTGTGGTGCCACGTAGCGTCTTTTCCGTAAAAAAATATAAATATCTAGTTCTAGTTTTATAAGTGCTTAGTTGGAACTAGTACACAGCTAAAACTTTCCTTTAACGGCTTAACATTAAAAAGTTTGCTTATTTATGACCCTGATATGAAGCGGAGTTTTAGGTCTGATAGTAACTACAGACACGAGACTAGAATTAGTTCAAATGTTTTAAAATGTTTTGTATACTGGTTTAACAAATAAACGCCATCAATGCTTAATAGAAAATCTATGCAAATAAATAAAACTGGAGTGTCTGTTTGTAATATTGAAATAACTGCTTTTTAATAAATGCATTATGGATGGATGGACATATACTACCAAAATAACGATTTTTTTAATTTTTGTCTGTCTGTTTGTTCCGCCTAATCTCTAAAACGGGTGGCCCATTTTAACGGGACTTTCACTGCCAGATAGCTGATGTCATAAGGAATAACTTAGGCTAAAAATAATTATAAATATACATGTATATATAGGTATATTAAAGAATCGGCGGTTAGGCGGAACGAAGTTCGCCGGGTCAGCTAATTATTCATAAACTTACACCTAAATTCCCGAATGTGTCTCCGATGATATTTAATAGTATCAGCCCATATAGGTATATGTTTCCCACAGCTGGGCAGAGGGGTAGTCTGCAACTGAGGGTTGACGGATAAATTGCTTTCCTTATAACCTTTAATTATGTTGATTTTTTCACGTTGATTTTCACCTTTGAAGTATCTGATAATTCACAGTGAATACACTCTTAACTTTGACAAATCTGAGGTGTATGCACATGATTTGAACCCGTCACCAGCGATATTAATTTTTCCGCTGCTTTTAAAACACAGTAGAGCATTATCATCACCATTAGCTCATATACGTTCCACTGCTAGGCGCGGGCATCCTCTAAAACTGAGAGAGTTTAGGCCTTAGTCAACCACGCTGGCCTAGTGAAGGTTGGCGGACTACAATCGCAACAAAATTCCTAAGAACTTTTAGGTGTGCAGGTTCCTTTGAGATGTTTTTCTTCACCGTCGAAGTACTTGATAATGCGCTATGAATACACACATAACTTCGAAATCCTGTGTCGTGGGAATCAGAAACTACGAGAGACTTTTCGGTCTCACAAACACCCAGACCCGAAACAAATATTTGTGGATCACACAAACATTTGTCTCGGTGCGGGGATCAAACCCGCGGCCTCTCGTTTCGCAGTCTGGTGTCTAGCCAACTGCGCCAGGGGGCTGTCAAATTCCTCGGTACAATAGGCACATCGCGTGAACGCTAACAAGAGGCCGTGTCTCAACACGAGAATTCCTTAACAAGTAAATTATTTTAACTATATAACTAGTCCATTTTGGATGTAATGATAAAATTCCATCAATTAAACGTAGGTACAGACGGACAAAAGCTAACAGTACCGACTGTAGGTAAAACACGGGAGCACTCTTCTAAAGGTTATGTTGTCGCAGTTTTGTTAGGGCCTGCGATTTTTTTATTCAATCGATGTGCCATAAGGAACTTACGATTTCTGATTTAATCGATATTAACGGAATAACCTAGGATTAAGAATTTATGAGCGCCCACTAGGATAGCATGGCAGACTTAATCCTCTCAAACACATAACATTGCCCAAATTTGGGGTGTATAATAAAAAGTATCATCAGCCCAAATACGTCCCACTGCTGGGCACGAGCCTCCTCTAAAACTGAGAGGGGTTTAGGCCTTCGTCCACCACGCTGGCCTAGTGCGGGTTGGCGGACTATAATAAATATTATACTATTATTTTTCTGCCCGATATTTAGAAGGCGTGGTTTTTAAATTAAGGTTTTATAAATTTATTTAATGGCAGCTAAATTGAGTAATATTTATACGTATAATCTAAAGTGGAATCCTCGGCAATCTCACTCATCATCTCATCGAACCATCACCGGATTGCACCAAAAACCTTTTTTCTGATACAGTATGACCATCCGTGTGATGTCATTCCATTCAAAACCACGGTTACACAATACACATGTAGGTATAGTCATTTTATATTACCTATTTTAATAAAGTTATTTAAGTAAAGTAGTGATGACCTCGAGGTTTAGGCGCGCGGTCGAGAGTTTCGGCGGTCGCAGGTTCAAACCCCAGGCACACACCTCTGACTTTTCGAAGTTATGTGTGTATTCAAAATGAGTTATTACTTGCTTTAACGGTGAAGGAAAACATCGTGATAAAACCTGCACACCTAAAAGTTCTTAGGTATTTCTTAGGTGTGTAGTCCGACAACTAGGCCAGCGTGGTGGACTAAGGCCTAAACCCTCTCAATGGTAGAGGAGGCCCGTGCCCAGTAGTGGGACGTAAATGGGCTGATGATGATGATGATTACATATTTTAGGCACAGGTCTTTTTTAAACTCCAAATGAAGCCTAAGACCACAACTTTGGCTAGTATGTGTGGTCATTGCTATTATTTGATACTCGTTTTCCATTACATCTATTACGTACAGGTCTTTTTTACAGCTAAAATAAAGCCTAAGTCCTCAAATCAATCAATACTTATTTATTTCTTTAATAGTAGTTACCATGGTAGCCCAGGCCGTCCGCGACCGGTCGTGGTATACGAAAGAAGTCGTGCGTTCCAGGCCGAGATAACGACCTGGCCAATATGGAGGCAGTAATGAGCATTCAGATGCCTTACGTGGAATATATTCCCAGAACAGCGAAGCCGTGGAGTCGCGCTTACACTCATAACTATTTTTAAAAAGGTTTTATTGTTTAAAATTAGTTTTTATGCTTTAATTTTATGTTTTTGTTTTGTATGAGTATTTGATATACTCATGCCTTCAACTCTGCAAGGATAGGTATAAATGTATTTCAGGATTTATTTGGACACTAAAACTGAATAACATTTTTCCTGATCTGGGATTTAAACCTGGGGCTTTTCGTTTGCACAAAACACACATATTCATTAAAAATCTTCATCTTCCATCCTACCATAAATAGGTTAAATGACCTAGCGACTCTTAGACAAATTCAATAATTTGGGTGCATCAATATGCACCCACAATGTTTTTTTTTGATACGCCTGTCATCATACACATTCTATTTATTTTTATTCATTCATTCATTTAACAAAACTTATATGAGTACCAAAGTAATGGAAATTATTTATTACCTATACAGTGTCTACTCCACACATTTCTCTGTCGGGTTGACAGAGGGCGCGGTTGCTGACCCACCGATATCGCTCCGATGCAATTTCAAACAGTTAAGCTTTCTTTTCGAGCTGCGGGTCGCGTTAATCCGTGATCCTTACGTAACGGAAAACATCGGAAAACGTTACACACTATGGTTCCTCATTGTTTATACAAAAGTAGTTTGCACATGTACCGGTAGATGTCGCTATTATGACTTAAAATTTCCAACTAAGTTTGCACTGATCGAAAGCGTAGTTATAGACTGGTTAGTGAGGTAGCGAAATAGGATTCGATTCCAGAGATTGATTTTATAAAAAATAATTTATAAAAAAAAATGAAGGCCTAATCGCAAGCAAATTGAGAGTTGCATATTAGAATTTTTACGAAGACTTAAAGTGTCGTAGAATAAGTTCTATTTCTTCTCATTCTAAGATTAGAGTGCTGGCGGCTGTGAAACGTACTTGGGCTAACATAGATAAGTAGAATATAAGATTTAATCATACAGATTTGATTTCGACCGTGATTGACCGTGGCAAGTAATAGCTAAGATTAGAAACCCCTGGCATTAAAGAAAATCCCGACAAAAAATAAAAAAATTGACGTTTTCCCATACAATAACAATCACATACATTTTATACCTATGTGTGTGTGTATTTGATTTATAAATTAGTGCGAATAATGTTCAGCACGTCCAATCGAGCCGAAAGCCTCGACAAGAATGCCCGCGGGTGCATCCGCAACCTCCGAGCTTCCCCACCGTCGTAACCACCACCAAATGATCGCGCCATAAGGCCCCGTTCGCACGGGAGCTTTTTCAACGCGCGTTAAAAAAGCGTTCAAATGCAACAAATGCATTCCCAGGTATCTGTTCACACGACGGCGCTTCTATAACGCGACGCTTTTTTATCGCGCAGTGTTGCATTTTCGATTTTGGGCGTTGAAAATAGAACAATGCAACTTCATACTATTGTTCACACGAGCGGTAAAAAAGCGCCGGCGCTGCAGTCACTGCGCAGCGCGCTGTCCTCGTGAGCGGACGTGTCTTGTTTATCTGCGTTTGTCAATGATGTCGTTATGATTAATTTCGTTTTAATAAATATAATTGTATTCTTTTAAATATTGTTTTAATTATCTCAGTGTAACAACCAGCGGTTGTACAGATGGTACCTTGAAATTTATTTGAGGGCCAACCATTTTCAACAATATGTCAAATGTTGCTGTTGGGAGAAACGCAGACATGCACAGCGCCTAGTATAATTGAATAGCAATATACACATGTATAATGCCTAGTATAATTGAATAGCAATATACATGTGTATATTGCTATTCAATTATACTAGGC
Organism: Hemaris fuciformis; assembly: GCA_907164795.1. Classification (NCBI taxonomy): domain Eukaryota; kingdom Metazoa; phylum Arthropoda; class Insecta; order Lepidoptera; family Sphingidae; genus Hemaris; species Hemaris fuciformis. Next base: position 9,594,843 of record OU015454.1, read on the forward strand.
GCTACATACGCATAATTGCGCGTTAACTAATAAAGGTTCTTGGTGTTACGGTCGTATTATTACGGTGGTATTATTTATTAGAATAAATAATATATTATTATTATTATTACTTTATCTTTGAATGAATGCCTTCTGTTTCCTTTTTCGCCTTCTAGCGACAGAAACCGCCACTGCTAGTCAATTAGTGCTAACCATTCTCACGTCTTACTAGAGCGCGAGGCGAGACAAAAGTGATTAAAATTTAAAAAGCGCTCGTATGAACACTCAAATTTAAGGTGTTAAAAAAGCGCCGACGCCGGGTTTTAACGCAACGCTTTTTTAACGCCCGTGCGAACGGGGGGTAATACGTCATTGTGACGTCACGCTAGGCTCCGCCCCTTGGTCAGGTGATATTTGTAATAAACGGTATAAATATTTTTTCATAAAAATCGGCAGAAAGTCCTGCCATAGAGTTTTCATGTAACGCACTTATAAGAAGGAGCTAGTGTCGATTATTATAATGTGTGTATTAATGATACATTCAAAGACATAAGTATCATTTACGGCAAAGTAATAAATATCTTAGGACAATGTAATGAAAAATTAAAATAAATTATTAAGCATTTTGTTTTTAGCGCCATCTAGCATTTTCTACTCACATCACTTAGTCTTCTGTTATATTACTTGAAACGCTAGGTTATTTGAAAGCAGCTTGGCTTTGTATGTCTACTTGAAATCGATAGATGGCGGTACTTGGCGGTTGGCGTTGACTGCCTCGTGGTCTCGCGTTACAAGTATGTGCCGTGCGACCTAAAGGTCCTGGGTTCGATTCCCGGGTCGGGCCTTTGCCCGATAATAATAATAATAATACTTTTATTATTGGGTTTTTCCGTTAGGAAATTCTCAGTAACAGCACGGAGTCTGGAAATGTGCCCGAAAAATGGCAATAGGCTCGCCCCCTATTACGCGGGACTGATACATACCTGGCGAAATGTGGATGCAGAAATGCACCTCTGCCTACCTCTTCGGGGAATACAGGCGTGAGTTTATGTAAATAAAAAACATCGTTGTTCTATTAATACACACCGCGTATGGAAATATTTTAGTAAAGTCAAAGTCAAAATCACCTTTATTCAAATAGACTTTTACAAGTGTTTTACTTTTACAAGTGGAATACAGGCGTGAGTTTATGTATGTTTGTATGTAGATGGCATTAGTAGTACGTAAAGCGGGTTTATAGATATTTGCAATTCCAATTGCTTGTTAGTACCGAAGCTTAGGGCGATAGCTGCCGAAGATTTAATAATTTCAGGTAGGTAAATAATTCCAAATTGTTGTTGCTGGTCTAATAGTGCATGAGGTGTTTGCCTATTAGTGATTGTTGCATTTAGTTTTTCTTCCTTCTATATTGTATTTGATTTTGGATTTTTGATGAGTATAACAATTTTTGTCGAACCATAATAAAAAATTACACCAGATGCATGAAAACTACTCACGAAAGATTTAAATTATTTTTATTCATTTTGTATTCATTTATTTAATTATAACTTATTTCCTTTAGTCTGATAGAATATATAATTACACATACATAACCTCACGCCTGTATTCCCCGAAGGGGTAGGCAGAGGTGCATTTCTGCATCCACAATTTGCCAGGTATGTATTAGTCCCACGAGTCCTATAGGGGGCGAGCCTATTGCCGTTTTTCGGACACAATTCCAGACTCCGTGCTGCTACTGAGAATTTCCTAATGGGAAAACCCTATAGCACTTTGCCCGGCCCGGGAATCGAACCTATGACCTCTAGATTGCACGGCACATACCTGTGCCGCGAGACCACGAGGCATTCGAATATATAATTATTAACATATTATACAAGCAGTGACGGCCTCGAGGTTTAGGCGTGCGGTCGAGAATTTCGGCGATCGTAGGTTCAAACCCCAAGCACACACCTCTGACTTTTCCAAGTTATTTGTGTATTCACAATGAATTATCACTTACTTTAACGGTGAAGGAAAACATCGTGATGAAACCTGCACACCTAAAAAAAAATTCTTAGGAATTTCTTAGGTGTGTAGTCCACCAACGCGCATTAGGCCAGCGTAGTGGACTAAGGCCTAAACCCTCTCAGTTGTAGAGGAGGCCCGTGCCCAGCAAAGGGACGTGCATATATTATATGGGCTGATGATGATGATAGTTATAGTATTGTATAACATAATATTATATACCTTTAGGTACTGTTATTTTTACATTGTCATTTTATCCCAAATATTTATTTGTGCTTCTAATAGAGATACAAATATAAGCAGATCAATCATATCCTTGTCGAACAACCTTGGAGTCAACAGAAATCAACGAAAACAAACCAATTACGATATTCATGTCGAATATAGACCTGTGGAGGCTCGTTTTCCATTACATTTCAATAAAACATAATCGCAGTGGGCCCATGAAGCCATTTCCTTAGCCTCGTAAAATATTCACGTAAATTTCCCCTTTTACAATATCTTGTTTATTATAACAATAAAACGGTGTTATTGCGAAATTTACACCATTATTTTGGTGGACGTAATCGGAGGGTGAGCTTGTGGGTAAATTTTTACTTAGAGGCATTAATTATTAATTATTGAGGATTGGTACGGGCTTGTTGTCTCGCATCGTAAGTTTGTGCCATGGGATCTAGAGTTCCCGGGTTCGACAGCCGGGTTGAGTACAGTGTTATTGGGTTTTTCCATTAGAACACCCTTAGTAGCAGCACAGAGTCTGGAAATGTGCCCGATAAACGGTAATAGACTCGCCCCCTATTACGTGGGACTGGTACATACCACATACATGACACACACACTAGGCCACACGCCCAGGCACACACCTCTGACTTTTCGAAGTTATGTGTGTATTCACAATGAATTATCACGACGGTGAAGGAAAATATCGAGAGGAAACCTGCACACCTAGAAGTATTTAGGAATTTCTTAGGTGTATAGTCTGCCAACCCGCATTGGGCCAGCGTGGTTGACTAAGTTCTAAGCCTTTCAGTTGTAGAGTTAGAGGCCCCTGCTCAGTAGAGGGACGTATAAATATGGGCTAATGATGCCATGCTACTTATTCTTAATTAAATCATAGCTATGTATATCTAAGAACTCTTAACGTAGTCAAACCTTTTCCAACATTTCAACTCGATAAAACTATATCCATAAAGTTTTGACCTTCGAAAATATAAAAAATAAATAAGTTTGGGGGTAAGGTCCCCCAATATCCTTAGTCCGTCCCATGTACCTTGAAGTTCGTTTACCTGAGCGTTTTATTGCCTTTAAATTTTGTACTTAAAATATCTTCAGGCAACTAGATGATTCAGTCGAAACGTGTGATTGTTTGTTTTATACTAACTAATAATGTATTTTGATTGTCCATCTGTCTGTAAATATTAAAACTAGACTCTACCAACAACTCCGTATGCGAAAATTTCGACTTCAAAATTAATATTTTTTCCCAGTTTTCGCCACGTTTTTCTGCGTCGCTCCCGTAGCGTGATGTTACGGAGTCTAAAGTCATCCTCGATAAATTGTCAATTTAACACAAAATAATCTTTCAATTTCAAATAGAAACAATAAAAATGATTACATTCTCATTTCTATCTATGTACTATGCAATGCTGATTTTTTTGTAAAGAGGAAAATGGACGTGGATCTCAAAATGTTAATTATAAGCCTTATATTATTTAAAAATATTGCTTTCTTTGTTACCACCCTCAGCACCAACATTCAAATCAGTTTTTATTCATTCATTTTGTTTTTTTTCATTTTACAATCAAAACTGTGTGAACTTCTTTAATCATTAAAAATGTAGATAATATGTCACCAGACTGGAATGCTTTATTTTCCTTTCAAATTACATAAATAATTCCCATATTGTCGCGTCGTTAGAACAAGCTTATCAGCATTGTACCAAAACATTAAATCATTGTTGATTTACGGTAATAAAATTTGCACCAAATGGCGCATTTTTGAGGTCAAAATACTCATTTGCATTACTAATTGACAGGTAATTATAGTAAACAATTCCAGTATCGTTCCGCAATGAAACAGTTATTGTGAATAAATATTCAGGGATTTACCTCGTCCGGCAGTTAAAGTTATTTTATTGAACACTCCAATACATATATTTTAATGGCCTTCAGCTATTCAAATTCATTGCCGTTTTATTAGTATCTTTAAATAAATTAGAATTGTTTTGAACACTTTATGCTGTACTCACAACACAACACAAAACACAATGTCTCATTCACTACCTTCAGCTCGTCGCTCCACCGGCCCGCGCGTCACACACTACGCTCCCTGTACGTGGTCTCACAACACTCGCTCCTGAGTTCTCATCCACTACCTTCAGCTCGTCGCTCCACCGGCCCGCGCGTCACACACTACGCTCCCTGTACGTGGTCTCACAACACTCGCTCCTGAGCTCTCATCCACTACCTTCAGCTCGTCGCTCCACCGGCCCGCGCGTCACACACTACGCTCCCTGTACGTGGTCTCACAACACTCGCTCCTGAGCTCTCATCCACTACCTTCAGCTCGTCGCTCCACCGGCCCGCGCGTCACACACTACGCTCCCTGTACGTGGTCTCACAACACTCGCTCCTGAGTTCTCATCCACTACCTTCAGCTCGTCGCTCCACCGGCCCTCGCGTCACACACTACGCTCCCTGTACGTGGTCTCACAACACTCGCTCCTGACCTCTCATCCACTACCTTCAGCTCGTCGCTCCACCGGCCCGCGCGTCACACACTACGCTCCCTGTACGTGGTCTCACAACACTCGCTCCTGAGCTCTCATCCACTACCTTCAGCTCGTCGCTCCACCGGCCCGCGCGTCACACACTACGCTCCCTGTACGTGGTCTCACAACACTCGCTCCTGAGCTCTCATCCACTACCTTCAGCTCGTCGCTCCACCGGCCCGCGCGTCACACACTACGCTCCCTGTACGTGGTCTCACAACACTCGCTCCTGAGCTCTCATCCACTACCTTCAGCTCGTCGCTCCACCGGCCCGCGCGTCACACACTACGCTCCCTGTACGTGGTCTCACAACACTCGCTCCTGAGCTCTCATCCACTACCTTCAGCTCGTCGCTCCACCGGCCCGCGCGTCACACACTACGCTCCCTGTACGTGGTCTCACAACACTCGCTCCTAAGCTCTGATCCACTGTCTTCTACTTATTAATTATTGCGAGATTAATCGCAATATTTCAACGTAGTATACTCGTATAATATCTCATAGTTATATATAATTACTTTGGCTAAAAGTACCGCAGTATGTCACTTCACTCAATAATAACAAAACTATTTAGGGTCGTAGTTTAGGGGTCTTTATTACCCTTAACTTTTGTTATTGAATAACAAGGACGGGACGTGACTTGTTCTAATATTAATTGTTAGTTAAGAGCGGCGTTGGGTTTTGTTGTATATCGACAAAGACATATCTTAATTTAAAGTTTAATACATAAATAATATCTTGTTAATTTCCTAATGGAATAATAGGGAATGAGGAAACAAGGGAATGAACAGTAACTTTGTGTGGATTTTCAATTCTAAACTATTGAGAAAAAATTAATAATCTTAAGAGTAATAATAATAGATACCAATCCGTCCCACGAAATTACCGACATGTGGCATGTTGACTCAACTATCATTGTCGTAACTGCGAATGGATTGATACGAAAATATCTCGATCACCAGAGGATCTCAATTGATTGTTGGGCCAAAGTCCAGAATCAACCTTTGAAGTTTTAAATTATTAACAAATTAATCAATGTTTGAATGAATTTGGTGATCTTGCTTATTGTGTTTTGCTGTTTTTCTTAAAAATTTTCAATATTGTTTCGATTATGAAAATAATTAGGGTAACATTAAAAAAAAATGTGTATTTTGTTCCCCTTCTGATAAATTGAAATATATCGTGATGGCCTCGTCGCGGGTTCAAACCCCAGGAACACACCTCTGACTTTTCGAAGTTATGTGTGTATTTACAAAGAATTATCACGCACTTTACCGGTGAAGGAAAACATCGAGATGAAACCTTCACACCTAAAATTCTTAGGAATTTCTTACCTTAAACCCGCACTAGACCAGAGTGGTGGACTATGCCCTAAACCCTCTCAGTTGCAGAGGAGGCCCGTGCCCAGCAGTAGGACGTATATGGACTGATGATGGAATAAAAATATATTCAAGACCAAACATCGACACAGCCCATCTCTACGTCTCTAAGTAAAAGTCACGATTGAAGAAAAGTACCGACCAGCGTCCTCCAAAGAATATAAGAAAAGTGTACTCCACTAGAAGTTTTCGCATAAACCCTTTTTATTGGTCAGACTAGACAAAAAGGTCAACTGTTGTTCTGTAAATTGGGACCTGGTCGAGTAATAAGCGGCAGCGTGTTTAAATGAAAGAGTTTTCGCTTGTAATGACAAGCAACAGTAAATTTTGTTGATAGCCTCGTTGGTGACTCGACCTACCTTGGCGCGTGCGATCTCATGTTTCTACGTTTGAAGTCAGAATGGGCAAAGTATTATAAGAATTTCTGAGCAACTGAATGTAATGTAAGTCGTGATGGCCTCGAGGTCTTGGCGCGCGGTCGAGAAAGAACCTCAAACTTTGCGAAGTTATGTGTGTATTCACAAGGAATTATCACGTACTTTAACGGTGAAGGAAAACATTGTGAGGAAACCTGCACACCTTAAAGTTCTTAGGATTTTTTTAAGTGGTTAGACCGCCAACCCGCATTAGGCTAGCGTGGCGGACTAAGGCCTAAACCCTCTCAGTTGTAGAGGAGGTCCGTGCCTAGCAGTGAGACGTATATGGACTGATGATGATGATGAGGAATAATAAGGTTGTTAATTCTCATTACCGAGGCATATCGCTTAAAGTTCATAACATGGACGGCACATAAGGGCCAGCAGACACAGTGCTCCGCTCGTAAACCACAAGCGGAGCGGACGTGGCAATAAAACGCAGATTTGTACACTACGGCTTTGTTGTATCAATCTATACACGCTTTATACCTTTACAAGTGTCTATTTGATCCTGCAGGTTTTATAGTGGTAAAGTCACGGTTTTAATTTTTTAATAAATACACCCAACAGTCACATACATAGTTCTGACCCCTCACTAAGATACGAGCCTTGTGTTGTAGGTATCTGAAACTAAGATAAACTTTTGGGTCTCACAAACATCATTTGGGTCTCACCAGACCCGAGACAAATATTTGTGGATCACACAAACAGGGCGAGCCTATTGTCATTTTTCGGTCACAGTTCCTGACTCCGTGCTGCTACTAAGAATTTCCTGATCCGCCTGTCACAGGTTCTCTCGGGACATGGTTGTTTTGGCTGGTTCCTGTGGCGGGTGGCCAAAAGAGAAGAGTCCGCCGTGTGTCACCACTGTGACAACTGTCCGGAGGACACAGCCCAGCACACTCTATCGGATTGTCCAGCCTGGGACGAAGAGCGAAGCGCACTACGCGCAGCCGTCGGAGCGGACCTCTCGCTCTCGGCCGTGATTCCTTCCATGGTCGAGAGTCAGAGGTCATGGCAGGCGATGCTCTCCTTTTGTGAGACTGTAATGTCTCAAAAGGAGAGCGCGGGGCGGGATCGTGAGCAGAACAATCCCGCCCGCCGCCGCCAACAAAGAAGGAGACGCCGGGTGACGGAATACGGCTGATCCGGCGTCCCCGCCCTGTGGATTGGGGGCGTAAAAAATTCCGCCATGGTATCCCCTACCTAACAGGGGCCCCTGGGGTGGCTGGGCGTACTGCGGGGGCGGTACACTATGATAGCAACCCCGAGATTTGCGGCAGAGGGCGTGGCCTCTTGACTGTCGCGGACGTTCACAAGAAGTGAACGTCCAAAAAAGCGTAAGTGGAGGGCATCGGAAGCCCTCCCAATTTGGAGGAGTCCAGAAATGGACGGTGCGCTGGGTGGACGCGGACCATTTAGGGCGCTTCTCGCCCTGAGATGCCGCAAAACCGCCCTAAATGCGCGAGATGGTCACCGAGAGGTTTTAGTCGGTATGCTGGCGTAGGATTTTGGTTAGGGACCCAACTCAGCTAAAGCGGACAATTGTTCCGCGCGCCGAGTTGGAAGGCCAGAGACCCCGACATACCCCTTTAGGCCTCCCCCGAGGTACCGAACAGGGGAGCTTAAAGAGCTTTCCTCTCGAAAAAAAAAAAAAAAAAAAAAAAAAAAAAAAGAATTTCCTGATGGAGAACCCAATAACACTTTGCCTGACCCGGGAATCGAACCCAGGACCTCTAGATCACACGGCACATACTTGTGCCACGAGACCACGAGGCTTCTTGCGTAATAGAGGGGAAATAGCTCATCCTTGCCGTTTTTCGGGAATATTTTCGGATTTCGTGCTGCTGCAGACAGTTTTCTAAAGGAATAATGGAATCCAACCCGGAAGTTCTAGGCATGAGGCAGTCATGGGACAATTTTAGTACTATCTATGAACACACAGTTTCGGCTGCCCACTTCGCTCCAAATATATTTTAAATTGGTATTATTATATTTTGGCCGGTTTGTCGCGGTCGGTTCTTTGATCACCATGGTATTAGTCCCCCAAACTTCTTCACAATAAGGTGAAGAGGTATTCGGCCGGCATGATTGTGTCGACCAACGGGAGACCATCATCTCTCGCTGGTCGGCACTTTTTCTGGACTCCATTGCGCTTACCATCAGGTGCAATGGGGTCACTTTGCCGTGCCAGTATAAAAAAAAAAACCCGGGACACTAAATAACAAAGCTGCTGCAAGAAGGATTCCTTTCTTAATAACAAAGTAACACGGGTTTCTCGAAATGAACACTTATTTCACAAGCCGTTTCAAAAGAATTCTGTAGAGTTTATTTTCGAAACTTTTGTTTCAAGTTAAGCCATGTTTTCATTGTCCGGACCAGGGATGTTATGGAGCTCCGGAACCGTAACCGAAACTATCGGATATCCGAAATAAAAATATATCCGTAACCGTAACCGTATCCGTTCCAGAAGTTTCGGATAATTTAAGAGTCCTGTGTTAAGTACTAAACTGATTTTTATTGACAAAATGTGACCAATATCGAGTTTTTTTATCAAGCTAATATAGATTCTACAAAATGTAAACAGTGTGATAAAAACTTTTCCCGGAAAAAAGGTGGCACTAGTTCACTGAAACTTCATCTCAAATCAACACAGCGATGAGTACGAAATCTTTTATTGTTGGAACAAAATATATTTTACTTTAACTTTATCCGTAACCGAAACTATTCGAAACTAACGGATAATCCGAAATAACTACATATCCGTAACCGTATCCGAAACCGATATAATTTTATTTCTATATCCATATCCGTATCCAGATCCGAAATATCGTATCCATAACATCCCTAGTCCGGACGTCGCAAAGCACGTTTCTTTTTCGAAATTACTGCCGGTCAGGTTCTGGCCTGAGGGTAATTTTATAAAAAACGTAAATTGTATCATTCTTTAAAGTTTTATTTATACTATATACTCGTATCATACAACTGTCTTGCGGTCTCGCGACTCAAGCATGTGCCGTGCGATCTATAGTTCGGGGATTCGATTCCCAGGTAGGGCAAAGTGTTTTTAAGTTTTTCATTTAGGAAATTTTCAGTAGCAACACGGAGTCTGAAAATGTGCCCGAAAAACACCTGGCGAAATATGCCTACTAAATCTGCCTGCCCCTTCTTGGAATACAGGCGTGAGGTTATGTATGTATATTTTCCAAATTGGTGATGTTCTCCGCGAAGACTAAGTTAGGAGCACCCATAACCCTAAGTGAAGAGATATATGGATGCAGCAGAAACTAAAGTGATGTGTCATGTGTAAAAAAAGCTTTTGCGCTCAATATCTCTGCTTACCACTGCAAGATACGGGTTGGTGTTGATGAAGGTATCCAAACTGGTTCAGGGGATTAGGGCTGAAAGGGTACAGACATAAAAAGTAACTTTAGCATACTAGATTTGCCTTTCATCCTCGACCAATCAGATTTTCTGAGATGAAAGGTTATTCTATAGGATGCTATGGGATATTAAATGGGTTGTTAGTCGTAATTAGAGTTCTCAATATTTTTTGATTGACTTTATTTCCCTCATTCGCTACAATAAAACATCATCAGCCCAAATACGTCCCACTGCTGGGCACGAGCCTCCTCTACAACTGAGAGGGTTTAGGCCTTAGTCCACCACGCTGGCCTAGTGCGGATTGGCGGACTACACGCCTAAGAAATTCCTAAGAACTTTTAGGTGTGCAGGTTTTATGACGATGTTTTCCTTCACCGTTAAAGCAAGTGATAATTCATTGTGAATACACACATAACTTCGAAAAGTCAGAGGTGTGTGCCTGGAGTTTGAACCTGCGACCGCCGAAATTCTCGACCGCGCGCCTAAACCTCGAGGCCATCACTGCTTCAATAAAACATTCCAATTCCAATAAAACATAGTTCACTTGATTCGAATCACATTGTTGTATCTGTATCGTTGTGAAGATTGGTTTTGTAAAGTGCTTTTCGAACTGGATTGTAATTAATTTGAAAAACAACTGAATCTAAATCATGCATTTGGTATGTGACCCAATAAACTATTTTCATATCGTTTCATGCTCATGAGTTTGAATATGGTGTTTTTTTTTCATAAGTCGTGATGGCCTCGAGGTTTACGCACGCGGTGGAGAATCTCGGCGGTCGCGGGTTCAAACCCCAGGCACACACCTCTGACTTTTTGAAGTTATGTGTATTCACGCACATACAATCAATTTTCACGTACTTTAACGGTGAAGGAAAACATCGTGATGAAACCTGCAAACCTAAAGTTCTTAGGAATTTCTTAGGTGTGTAGTCCGCCAACCCGCACTAGGCCAGCGTGGTGGACTAGGGCCTAAACCCTCTCAGTTGTAGAGGACGCCCGTGCCCAGCAGTGGGACGTATTTGGGCTGATGATGATGCCTATTTCGCTTGGCGAGCATAAATATACAGGCTGTCAAAAGACCGTAATTGCGAACTAAGACAGGCAATAGTTACAGTTATTAAAAACACATTGGCACTAAAAAATCCCCAAAAAAATGACGTTTTCCTAACAACCACAAGTATTAAATGTGTGTGGTTAATAGGAAAACTTATTTTTGCCAGGATTTTCTTTAAATTCAATGTTTGTATTCACCGTAACTATTACCTGTCTTATGGCCGAATATTGAAACGCTACTTGACCTGAGGGCGACTTATATTTAGGTGGCTGTTATAATTTAAGCGGTATATATACTTAAAAAATGTCATGTAAAAGAACTTTTTGTGGTAATATTGCCATTTATGGAAATTTGAATGGGCATTAGTTAATCAAAGTCTTAAAACCGATAAATGATGTTTCAGTATACCGCTTAATTTATAACAGCCACGTAAATATAAGTCGCCCTCAGATTAAGTAGCGTTTCAGTATTCGGCCATTAGTTTTCGATCACAGTCTTTCACGCTCTGTATAGTGCTGTCATTTTACCAAGAACATAAAAATATTGGCAGCTACAAAAATACCGTTTCCAGTAAACGTGTCGGCACATTTAATTTGTCAAGTTGGCCGGTTGATGGGCGTTTTGCGAAAAATAAACATTCCAAAATGATTAATGATAAAAACAAGATATTACTTGCGAAGGGAAAAAATAATATTTCTTCGCGAAACTTCCGCCTGGGTCGGAATTAGCCGGCGCGGCGTACCGGTTGCGCCGGCAGGGTACCGTGCGGCCATATCAAAACTTTTTGATTAGTTTGTAGAAAAATTGCAATTTTATATTAACTCACTTATTAACGGCTGCTTCTGCCTGCTAGCTATCTCCTATATCTCCTATAACCTTACAAGCCGAGATGTCCTGTCAGATGGTCGGACAAAATCTGCTCGACCTTTAACACGAAACTTCAAGTTGCGCTCCACGATGCCAGAGACAGAAACAGGTGGCGCATTAAAGTCACAACAAAGATTTCTCCATGCACAGGAGATCACGACCCTCAGCAATGAGGAATATGATGCGAGGAGGAGGAGGATAAGTTTAGGAGATCCGATGGAGACAACACACATTGACAAACTCAAACTTGTAGTTCCGAAGTAAGATCGAGCTGCATTTTTGCAACACCTTTTAAGTGTACTTTACTATATACGAGAATTGGGTTCGCCTTCTAGGTTGGGTGAGAGCCATCATGACAGCCCCATGGTGCAGTTGGCTAGATACCAGCTTACGAAACGAGAGACCGCGGGTTCGATCCTCGCACCGGGACAAAGGTGTGATCCACAAGTATTCGTTTCGGGTCTGAGTGTTTGTGAGAGCGAGAAGTCTCTCGTAGTTTCTGATACCCACGACACAAGACTTGGTATCTGTTGGGTGTATTTATTTATTTTATTTAGATTTTCCATCAGCAATTTTTTATAAGTCTGGAAATGTTCCTAAAAACTGCTTAAGTTTCTCCACCATGTACAAATGAAACAAACATTTGTGGATCACACAAACATTTGTCTCGGTGCGGGGATCGAACCAGCGGCCTCTTGTTTTGCAAGCTGGTATCTAGCCCACTGCGCACGGGGCTGTCATCGAACATAACTTCGAAAAGTCAGTGGTGTATGCCTGGGGTTTGAACCTGCGACTGATATTCTCAACTGAGCGCCTAAACCTCAAGGCTATTACTGTTAATTTTTCGGTATATTATTTTCGTACGGAACCCCGCCGCACCAGATGTCCTGTTGTTTTTATTAAATTCACATCGCGCTCGACTGTGAAGTTAGTAATCAAATTTGAGCGACTTTTATATTGGCGCTCAGTTTTCAATGTAAACAGCGGGGTGACATGCCGTGCGGCGATACACTTTACTTTGTGTTTCGTTTTACAGCAAGGAGCGGAAGGCATTCTCTTTTCAAGTAGGTTTCTCGTAAGGAGTGTTACACTTCCTTGGGCTCGTATACTATGTAATAGTGTAAATTTTTCAACAATTGTTAAGAACATAGAGTAATTATGAGACAGCCCCGTGGCGCAGTTGGCTAAGACACCAGCTTGCGAAACGAGAGGCCGCGGGTTCGATCCCCGCACCGAGACAAATGTTTGCGTGATCCACAAATATTTGTTTCGGGTCTGGGTGTATGTGAGACCGAAAAGTCTCTCGTAGTTTCTGATACCCACGACACAAGACTTGTATCTTAGTGTGGGATCAGAACTATTTATGTGACTGTTGGGTGTATTTATTTTATTTTATTTATTTAATTATAACATACATAACCTCACGCCTGTATTCCCTGAAGGGGTAGGCAGAGGTGTATTTCTGCACCCACATTTGGCTAGGTATGTATCAGTCCCACGTAATAGGGGCGAGCGTATTGCCGTTTTGCGGACAAATTTCCAGACTCCGTGCTGCTACTGAGAATTTCCTAATGGAAAAACCCAATAATACTTTGCCAGACCTGGGAATCGAACCCAGGGCCGCACGGCACATACTTGTATTTATGTGTGCCGCATAAATTCGCCTACATTAAATGATGGTTTATTTGTCACCCTGACATAAGTCAATACAAAAACAGAAATATATAAATATGTAATTTCATGAATAAATAAGTCCGAAATAGGCATTTTAATACAATAGTACAATTTATTTATTTAAAAAAAAAAAAAAAAAAATTTTTTTTTATTTATTTATTTGGTTGAATAAATTAACTAATTAATTTAAATTAATTGAATTACATATATTTAGTTGGTTAATTAATTATAAATAATTATATAGAAGCAGTGATGGCCTCGAGGTTTAGAATTTCGGCGGTCGCAGGTTCAAACCCCAGCACACACCTCTGACTTTTCGAAGTTATGTGTGTATTTACAATGAATTATCACTTGCTTTAACGGTGAAGGAAAACATCGTGATAAAACCTGCACACCTAAATAGTTCTTAGGAATTACTTAGGTGTGTAGTCCGCCAACCCGCACTAGGCCAGCGTGGTGGACTAAGGCCTTAACCCTCTCAGTTGTAGAGGAGGCCCGTGCCCAGCAGTGGGACGTAGTTGGGCTGATGATGATGAAATAAATATTAAACCTGATTCGATTGATGATAGATCCGATTTTTATGGCATGGTATAGCAAACCTAATATTTTCTTCATCAGGCAATTGTCAATCACGAAGTCTGAAATGTTAAGCGACAATTTTTCTTTCTACATACAAAGAAAACACTGATAACAAAATATGTTTATAGAAATAAACCTACCTGTAACTATGTACCTAAGTATTAACCCGTAACAGTACAGTAACAAGCTGTTGTAAATCTAAAACAATCTTTACGGTTAATGAAACTGTAATGTGCGCTGGAACTTTGTTGCATTTATACATTGTTAGCGAATTACCATTGCGATAAAAGGTTTTGTTAGGCTTTTTGTTAGGTCGACTAAGGGTGTATCCAGATAAGACACATAACTTAAACTTGGAACTTAAGATACATAACTTAATTTAACCTTGTAATCTCCGAACGGCAGAGGTGCATTTCCGCACCAACATTTAGGCCAGGTATGCAGCCTCTCGTAATAGGGGATGAGAAATTTTTCGAGCACAATTCTAGTCTCCGTGCTATTGTTGAGAATTTCTTAATAAAAAAAACCAATAACACGCGAAATGTGGGTGCAGAAATGCACCTCTGCCTCTCGAGGAATACAGGCGTGAGTACACATACATAAGTATGTTATAATTAATCTATGTACTTAACAATAATTGTTCAAAACCTTAGACTATTTGTCACATAGTATACGAGCCCAAGGAAGTGTAACACTCCTTACAAGATAGGCGTGAGGTTATGAATGTATCATCATCATCATCAGCCCAAATACGTCCCACTGCTGGGCACGGGCCTCCTCTACAAATGAGAGGGTTTAGGCCTTAGTCCACCACGCTGGCCTAGTGTGGGTTGGCGGACTACACACCTAAGAAATTCCTAAGAACTTTTTTTTTTGTAGGTGTGCAGGTTTCATCACGATGTTTTCCTTCACCATTAAAGCAAGTGATAATTCATTGTGAATACACACATAACTTCGAAAAGTCAGAGGTGTGTGCCTGGGGTTTGAACCTGCGACCGTCGAGATTCTCGACCGCGCGCCTAAACCTCGAGGCCACCACTGCAATATGAATGTATATATGTATTATATTGCCTCATTGTATCCTCACTAAACATATAAGGGTCATTATAGTTTAAGAATAAAGGACTTTAATTTTAAATGCGTAATTCTGAAGTTCTAACGGAAAAGTCAAATGAACTCATAATATTTCACAGACCTGTCCTTGTTGAATATATATCTACAATAACAAGTATTTTATAAGTCATTCATTCTCTAGTAGCGCCACCTGTTTTGTGCATCTGTAATTGTTCTATTGTCTTTGTAATGATTGTCTTTGCAATGTAATAAACTGTATGTTCTGTGTCCTATGTTTGAATTTATAAAATGGAAATTAAATTATATAAAACTATTCACGGTGAAGGAAAACATAGTGAAGAAACCTGCACACCTAAAAGTTTTTAGGAATAGGTGTGTAGTCCGCCAACGCGCACTAGGCCAGCGTGGTGGACTAAGGCTTAAACCCTCTCAGATGCAGAGGAGGCCCGTGCACAGCAGTGGGACATTTATGAGCTGATGATGATGATGATGAAAAACAAGTGGCCGTACCATAAAAAAATTAATACAAGTAATTCAGTTCTTTTTGAACTTAATTTTCTGTCTAGTTTCCATTGGTATTTTCAAATCTAGTATACTACAAAATTAGGCATACTTTACAGTTTAATCTAAGTCGGGGCACATCAATTTTCTAACAAATTTGAAACTTCTAAATACATACATACATAAACTCACGCCTGTATTCCCCGAAGGGGTAGACAGAGGTGCATTTCTGCACCCACATTTCGCCAGGTATGTATCAGTCCCACGTAATAGGGGGCGAGCCTATTGGCGTTTTTCGGGCACATTTCCAGACTCCGTGCTGTTACTGAGAATTTCCTAATGGAAAACCCAATAACACTTTGCTCGACCCGGGAATCGAACCCAGGACCTCTAGATCGCACGGCACATACTTGTACTGCGAGACCACGAGGCAGTCACTTCTAAATCTTAACATAAATATTTATGTAATGGATAATTTAATTGGAGTAAAAAAGGTAGGCTTAACTTCTTGTCCATGTCCTGAATGTACAGACGTAAACACCTCACAAAAATAATGAGGAACTAAACTGTATGTATACAGAAAGATAATTACTGCATTATAAACGGCCATAAAACTAAAGGATAGTATGGATAAGCCCTAAACGTGTTGATGGCAACAAAATAGGAACATATTGCTGAGGATCTCCCCGCGCGGGTTTCATTGGCCTCATATATTACTGGCAACGGTTAAATAGCGTTCTTCTTTAACTTTATACCCGTTCTACGTAAAGAGAGTTTACATTAGACATAATCAATAGTTTTATTTTATTTTATTTATTTAGCACACCAACAAAGTAATTACATAAAGAACAACTAGTAATAAGGTATTGTTTAAAATGTAAAACAATGTAATCACTTAAATTATAGGCATGCATGACGTTTAAACATTACATTTCGTGACAGGTAATAAAAGGAGAAAAGACAATAAAAAAGCAGAAATACAAATACACTTAAAAATATCAGAACGAATCAAAATAAAAAAATTAAAATCTAGAACTTAAAACTATATGTTTAACAGCACAAAAAAAAACAAAAAAAAATATTCAATATTACAACAACACTTAACACTAAACACTTTAATCAATAATTATAGGTTTAGAGCACAGGGAACGCTTGTATACACATAAGCTCTGGGAAAATATGTCGACAGTATTGTTTCTGGTACATGATATGTCATTGTATAGTCTAGCCATTCGCGACAAAGGACTATTATATGAACTAATTAGTGTTGAAGTAGGAACAGCAAACACAAGTGGATTGCGTACAGCTCGAAGATTCGTTTTTAAGTATGAGTAATTAATGAGATAGTCGTCCAAGGACCCGTTTACAACTTTATGGAGAATCAACAAGTCAGCTATGTGGCGCCTCTCTTTCAAACTCATTATGTTGAAATGCTTAAGTCTATTGCTGTAATCCGGAATAGACTTACGAATGCCGTTACGTATACATAAATACACACATGCATGTGATTCCGTCTGAATAGTTGTGTCGTTCGAGTTCTTATAAATATTTATTTATTTGAATTTATTTATTGTTGCAATGAGACTACGAATAAATAGACTATAAAGTATGTTAAATTTGAGCGCCGGTACTTAAAAAAGGTAACCATGACCATTAAGCACCAGTATCCTTCCATTATTATTTTTTTTTTTTTTTTATTTTTTTTATACTGGCACGGCAAAGTGACCCCATTCCACCTGATGGTAAGCGTAATGGAGTCCATAAAAAGTGCCGACCAGCGAGAGATGATCTCCCGTTGGTCGACACTATCATGCCGGCCGAATACCTCTTCACCATTATTGTGAAGAAGTATGGAGGACTAATGCCATGGTGATAAAAGGACAAGTGACATTTGTACAAGTTTAGTTCAGGTAACAAAGTTTATAAAAGAGTAAGATGAAAACAATTATGTGTGTATTCACAAAGAATTATAACTTACTTTAACGGTGAAGGAAAACATCATGATGAAACCTGCACACCTAAAAGTTCTTAGGAATTTCTTAGGTGTGTAGTCCACCAACCCGCACCAGGCCAGCGTGGTGTACTAAGGCTACTAAACCCTCTCAGTTGTATAGTCTGAAGGCTGATGATGATGATAAATAATAATAAATAATAAATACACCCAACAGTCACATACATAGTTCTAATCCCACACTAAGATACAAGTCTTGTATTGTGGGTATCAGAAACTACGAGAGACTTTTCGGTCTCACATACACCCAGACCCGAAACAAATATTTGTGGATCACACAAACATTTGTCTCGGTGCGGGGATCGAACCCGCGGCCTCTCGTTTCGCAAGCTGGTGTCTAGCCAACTGCGCCACGGGGCTGTCAAATGATACTAAAATAACAAAAAATATAATCAGAAAAGTTCTCGAGTGGAGGTCACGTACCGGAAAGCGAAGCGTGGGACGTCCTCCGACAAGGTGGTCATACGACCTAGTAAAGGTCGCGGGACGTCGCTGGTTGCAGGCTGCTTCCAACAGGTCCCTGTGGAAGTCATTAGGAGAGGCCTATGGACTTCCATTGGCTGATGGATTGGATTGGATAATCAGAAATGAAAGTCAATTGGAACAAAACACACTGGTACTTTTAAACAAGTTGTATCGGATTTTAAGCACGATTCCCCGTACAAAGTATTCTGGACGCGTGTACAAGTCCTCTAAGTTACATAATGGTTTACTGTGACACAAGGGATGTTTTTCTTTACACCGCCTCGTGTTACTCCTTTATCTAAAATAAATGGGATTCTTTGAGCTATTACAAACACTGATAGCACAGATCGATAGGGTTGTGCATTTTGTAAATAAACAACAATAATGGACTGCCTCGTGGTCTCGCGGTACAAGTATGTGCCGTGCGATCTAGGGGTCCTGGGTTCGATTCCCGGGTCGGGCAAAGTGTTATTGGGTTTTTCCATTAGGAAATTCTCAGTAACAGCACGGAGTCTGGAAGTGTGCCCGAAAAGCGGCAATAGGCTCGCCCCCTATTACGTGGGACTGATACATACCTGGCGAAATGTGGGTGCAGAAATGCACCTCTGCCTACCCCTTCGGGGAATACAGGCGCGAGGTTATGTATGTATGAACAACAATAATATTAGATAATATATAAGAGGTTTATCTTATACATACATATTATTTTTATTTTATTTTATTTATTTAGCACACCAACAAAGTAATTACATAAAGAACAATTAGTAATAGGGTATTGTTTAAAATGTAAAACAATGTAATCACTTAAATTATAGGCATGCATGACGTTTAAACATTACATTTCGTGACAGGTAATAAAAGGAGAAAAGACAATAAAAAATCAGAAATACAAAAATACACTTAGAAATATCAGAACAAATCAAAATAAAAAAGTGTGTGTGTGTACTTATGTACACGCGTTAGAAGTTATACTTTATACATAAATATATATTTTCTTAAATAATATAATAATATATTATAAAATAATATTTTAATAACTTCATGGTGTCGGTTTTTCATGACAGTGTGCGCGCGCATCGTAATAACTTCATATGCATTATATGCATTATATTGCCTGTATTAGGAGTAGGAAGAGATTTATTTCTGCACCAACATTTCGACAATCGTGTATATATTGTATTCGTCCAATGTAATAGGGTACGAGCCTATTGACGTTTTTTTGGTACAAATTCAGACTCCATGCTGCTACTGGAAACCGCTAATGTAAAAATCCAATAACATCCGACCCGAGAATCGAACCCGGGATGTCCAGATCGCATGGCACATACATATCCATATTACGTGGAATTAAAAATGCAATTAGCGAAACGGAGATGCAAACATGGATCTCTGTCTATACCTACGGTGACATGACCGTGAGTATTTTATATACATATGGAAATGCTAGCGGTTAAAAACATACTTCTAACAAGTATCCTTTTATGCAAATTCGTTCATGCTTTCACCTGGAAGTGTCTTATATATGGCACAAAATAAAAAAAACGTTTTTCTCCATTATTATTTGTTTTTTAATTTTTAATCTATTTTTACCAGTTTTTAGACCACAAATATGAGTAGGTAAGATTTTTTTTCTGAAGAAAAAAAAATCATGCAGTGTAGGGTTAATACTTTTTGTAACACTACAACGTCAAAAGGTTAATACCCTGCATCGTGTTCTTAAAAAAGGTTTCTACTTTCTTTCTCTTAAAATAATACTGGCAGACGGGACTGTGTTCAATGAAGTAATTTTTAAGGAAGCAATTCAGTGTCTAATTAAGCTATCTCCTTTTTATAAGATAGGGTGCGAGCGAGATGGGTAGAGTGGGTACTCGATAGCTAACATGCTGTGGAGAGCACTTTCGTTGTAATTTTACGTAGTATGCATTCTTTTTTGCTAGATAAAATTTTGAGCAATTGCTCGTTTAAATGCAGTTAATAATAATAAATAATACAATCAAGAGATTGCATTATGTACTTTATTATGCTTTTTAAACAACAATTTTTTTTATACCCAACAGTAACATACATACATCTGACCTTACGGTAAGATACAAGTCTTATGTCGTGGGTATCAGGAACTACAAGAGACTTTTTATTCTTACAAACACATCATCATAATCAACAGCCTATATACGTCCCATTGCTGGGCACGGGCCTACTCTACAACTGAGAGGGTTTAGGCCTTAGTCCACCACACTGTTCTAGTGCGGCTTAGCAGACTACACACCTAAGAAGTTCCTAAGAACTTGTAAGTGTGCAGGTTTCCTCACGATGTTTTCCCTTACCGTTAATGTAAGTGATAATTCATTGTGAATACACACATAACTTCGAAAAGTCAGAGATGTGTGCCTGGAGTTAGAACCCGCGACTGCCAAATTCTCGACCGCTCGCCTAAACGTCGAAGCTATCACTGTCATTTCAGTCTAACTGTGCATTAATTACATTTCTAAAGATTTTTTTTCCTTTTTAAAACTTCATTCTACTTAATTTTAGAATAAATTAAGATCTTTTATAATTGCATGTGCTACATTGTGACAATAAACATTGTTCTTTCTTTACCTAAATCACAATAATTCTGAGCTCCCACTATAGTGTAAAAAATAAATAAAAAACCTGCCTCCATACATTGTTACCTCAAGCCATTTCTTTTTCAGCAGGAAAACGAGTTTGTTCAATCTTCAGCCGTGAAATATTTAAATTGAACGAGTGGGATCGGGTTGGCGTGGATCTACGGTAACCGGACCCGCCAGTCTAGACGCAGCTGAAACTTAACCTAGATTTGAATAAATTTGCTTCAATGCAGTTTTAATCATACTTAAGTCGGACGTGTTTTTTTTTAAAGTAATTTTTCGCAGTACCGTACCTAGTTGGTACAAATATGCAAGCCTGTTTTTAAGGAAAGACAAAATTCGTAATTTATACATCTCCTTATAAACAAATGCACCTTGATTCTTCTCAGTCTATCGCCGTCCACTGCTGAACGAAGGCCTCCCCACGTACGAGCCAACCATCCCGGTCTTGAGCAGCCCTTATCCATCTTTCATCATCATCATCAGCCCATATACGTCCCACTGCTGGGCACGGGCCTCCTCTACCATTGAAAGGGTTTAGGCCTTAGTCCACCACGCTGGCCTAGTGCGGGTTGGCGGATTACACACCTAAGAAATTCCTAAGACTTTTTTTAGGTGTGCAGGTTTCATCACGATGTTTTCCTTCACCGTTAAAGTACGTGATAATTCATTGTGAATACACACATAACTTGGAAAAGTCAGATGTGTGTGCCTGGGGTTTGAACCCGCGACCGTAGAGATTCTCGACCGCGTGCCCAAACCTCGAGGCCATCACGACTTACTTATCCATCTTTACCCGCCACCATTTCCTGCAGCACGATGGTCATCTCCTACACTCCGTTACCTAAGCGCGGTTTCCACTCCAACACTTGTCCGCTCCAACGGCCGTCGGACCGTCGGCAGACATGGCCGGCCCACTTCCACTTTAGCGTGCTTATCCTGCGGGCAATGTCAATGACTCTGGTTCTCTGGCGGATGACTGCATTACGAATTCTTCATTACCTTGATTACTCACAAAATAATTGATTAAATGTCATTCGGCGTATGAGATTGCTGGAGGCCTTATTTACTTACAGCATAGCGACTACCGGCGTCCAATCCGCCATAGTGACCCACGCAACACACATACCATTAGGCATATTTGTGTAGACTGGTTACATTATATTTACGCTATTTTTGCGTACATCATTATTTTACAATTTTAAATTTACTTAATTATGACCACCCACTCTATGTTTCTGATCCAACGGTTGCCTGGAAGAAATCGCCGATAGCGATAAGGCCACCATTTGTGACAAGTGAAAGCATAATAAATAAATAAATAAAAATTACGTCTGTATTCCCCAAAAGGAGAACGGGGTTTCTACATCCACATTTCGCCAATTTTATTTCGTAGGGGGCGAGCCTATTTCCGTTTTCGGACACTTTTCTAAATTCCGTTCATCTGAGAATTTCCTAATAGAAGAAACTAACAACACTTTACCCGATTCGGAAATCGTGTTCTCTAGATCGTACGGCACATATTTGTGCCACGATATCAACAAGAAGCATTCGACGGAGAGGCATGATGATATTCAATTCCTGTCAGTGTATATCGACTTCACCGTAATCAGGTCCTATATCAATCACAGTAAAAGGCACAAAATTCTATAGTCCTTTTTCTGTCACTAAAAATACATTTGTAACGCCTGACACGAGCGGCTTTTTACCAGCCACTTGATCTTGTCCTTAGTTTTTGCCTGTAACCTGTTGATTCCCTGATTGATTGTCAAGGATGCTCGGTTTTATGGCATACTTAAAAGTTTATTGTGTAGTTTCGCGTCGTTGGTATCACAGTCATAAATCGTCCTTAATCCCCTCAGATTAGGGATTAAATGTAGGTATGTTTCTTTGCCCAGGGCTCACTTCACGTTAATGTAGATTTTTCTAATTAGAAATAAGAATAAATACACCCAACAGTCACATACCTAGTTCTGACCCCACATTAAGATACAAGTCTTGTATCGTGGGTATCAGAAACAACGAGAGACTTTTCGGTCTCACAAACACCCAGACCCGAAACAAATACATGTGGATCACACAAACGTTTGTCTCGTCGCGGGGATTGAACCCGCGGCCTCCCGTTTTGCAAGCTGGTATCTATTGTAAGAAACACCATCCAGAAATGATAC
The DNA here is from genome assembly GCA_907164795.1 of Hemaris fuciformis. Classification (NCBI taxonomy): domain Eukaryota; kingdom Metazoa; phylum Arthropoda; class Insecta; order Lepidoptera; family Sphingidae; genus Hemaris; species Hemaris fuciformis. Next base: position 9,617,782 of record OU015454.1, read on the forward strand.
CACAAACTTGTAACTACTTCTTTTACTTTTGATACATAATCACTCGATTATTAAACTGTGTTTAACATCTTAAACTTTTCAACACAATCATCAGTTTGAAATCTTACAAACGTTCGGTACCGAATATCCTCCCATCTGTCAGTGTCGCCCATATTTATAGCCTCCTTCCACCAATTCCCCACTTTAAAATCCATAACCCCATTTTTGTTATTTTTATTTACCCACATTTTATTAATATTTACACAAAATAATAAACTTTACAAATGTAACCTTACACTAGCAAACTGCCCCACGGGGCTGTGATAAATGAATAAAGATGTAACTTAAAAGTTAATCCAGAATTCTCATCGTTCCAAGTTGCCCTCAGACCTTTCAAGTCTTTTTTCCGCATTAGCGTTCGGTTGGTCTTAATTTATTCAGTTCTCATCGCGGTGTCCGGTTTCATGTTAATTTTATCTGCCTTTTTACTTCTAAGCTGGCTAGATCAGGTCTAACTGTCTTTTATGACCTCATAAAACAATTACGTGGGGTTAGCGTGATGTATTTTGATTAGTGGTGGGCGATTATGAGATATACTAATGAAATCATTCGATTATGAAGATGTCTCGAGATATGACCTGGATACGATTACTAATTTCAATTTTACAATACCTCTTCATCATCAGCCCAAATACGTCCCACTGCTGGGCACGGGCCTCCTCTACAACTGAGAGGGTTTAGGCCTTAGTCCACCACGCTGGCCTAGTGCGGGTTGGCGGACTACACACCTAAGAAATTCCTAAGAACTTTTAGGTGTGCAGGTTTTATCACGATGTTTTCCTTCACCGTTAAAGCAAGTGATAATTCATTGTGAATACACACATAACATCAAAAAGTCAGAGGTGTGTGCCTGGGGTTTGAGCCTGCGAACGCCGAAATTCTCGACCGCGCGCCTAAACCTCGAGGCCATCACTACAATACCTCTTACCTTGAACAATTTCTTTATAGCGAAAGCCTAAAGTCTTCTTTCATTTCAAACACATTTTTAAAGGTGAACGAATGTGGATGACACTCGCAAGCCGCAAGTATCTCCAGAATTCGAAATACAACGTACATTCGCAAATGCTCCGAAATTTTTCAGTTCCTTTTCATATTTGCGCACGTCTTCAAATATATCTCTTGTATTTTAATATTTTAAAGTGTATTGTTTTATTTTTAAGGTTAAGTATATATATATATATTATGTATGTATACATGTATCATACATGTGGCGGTACTTCCATAGAAGCCCAAAAGCGTTACACGCTAATTGTGTAATGTCTAGTTTAGAAATGTTTATTCTGGGGTCAGGATATTGTCTTCTTTGAAATTGCTTTTGTTAAATAAAAAATTAAAGCTTAAAGATTACATACATACATAACCTCACGCCTATAATCCCCGAAGGGGTAGGCAGAGGTGCATTTCTGCACCCACATTTCGCCAAGTATTTATCAGTCCCACGTAATAGGGGGCGAGCCTATTGCCGTTTTTCGGGCACAATTCCAGACTCCGTGTTGTTACCGAGAATTTTCTTATAGAAAAACCCAATAACACTCTGCCCGACCCGGGAATCGAACCCAGGACGTCTAGATCGCACGGCACATACTGGTACCGCGAGACCACGAGACAGTAAAGTAAAGTCAGCTTAAAGATTATTATTCGGTATTTTGAAAGGCACACTGGGCTTTTGGGCATCTGTGGAAGTACCGCCACTGCATGTATGTATGTGTTGGTCTCTTAGTCAAATGTTTTTAATGAGAGATATGACAGTACACTAGTTAGTTAGTTAAACAGTCTTTAAAAACCTGGAGCATAGACCAAAATTAATTGTTTTTAGTTTTTATTTTAACTATATTTTCGTATGAAATGATCTTGAGAAATTGATATTCTATGAAAAACGTGAAATTTATTGAAATTTCAAAACTGCTATTGCTTATAAATAAATATATATACTCTGAAGCAGTCAGTTTTTCTATTAAAATATTCGTACGAAAAATGAACATTTCAATACATTGATTTAGGATGAATGTTCTGGTAATGACATGGTCTTGACTTAAATTGTTTTTGTTTTAACTTAAATTAATGTATCTGAAAGATTTTTGCAACACTATCGACTTAAATAGGATCCGCTGATGGCCAGAGTTTTGTAAAATTTAAAATTAATTATTATTCAACCAAAAAATTGCTTGTTTCCCAAGCTCTTACCTATCTAGGTATATCCATACCTAGAAATCATTGTCCAATAGTTATTTTAAGTTTATTGTAAAAAAATCGCAATTATATTCTTAAAGTCAAAGTCAAAGTCAAAATCACCTTTATTCAAATAGACTTTTACAAGTGCTTTTGAATCGTCAAGTAAGTTTTTTTTTAAACTATTGCCACTTCGAAACGTGTTATCGCTGTGGAGAAGAAACGGCAAGAAACTCCCTCAGCAACACGAAATGTAATTTTTTTTTATATGATAATTTTTGATTATAATTACATTTTTATTTATTATATTTAATTTAACCTCATACATGTCATAACGATACAAATTGCAGCAACCTCCGATCAGTTTACTTACTCCCAGGGCTTAATAAATAAATAGTTCATATAAGGCTCATGATTTGAAAATCATCCGTCCATATACGTACCACTGCTGGGTACGGGCTTCCTCTAAAACTGAAAGGGTTTTGGCCTTAGTCCACCGCGCTGGCCTAGTGCGGGTTGGCGGATTACACAACTAAAAAAATCCTAAGAACTTTTCAGTGTGCAGGTTTCCTCACGATATTTTATTTATTTCTTTATTTATTTATGGCTTAATATACTTGAGAGTATAAAGGCGTACTTAATGCCATAGGCATCCTCTGACAGTCTACCTTAGGGGAGTGCAGAGATGAACCTTGGTAGGTGTAGTGTTATAATGATATTACTTAAGCATACTTATTATATAACATACAGAATATTTATAGATATTTTCCTTCACCGTTACAAAGTGATAATTCATTGTAAATACACACATAACTTCGTAAAGTCAGATGTGTGTCTGGATTTTGAACCTGCGACCACCGAGATTCTCGACCTCGAGGCCATCATTACTTAAATATTTTCCAAATAGTTTGAACTCTAAGTAAAGATTTAGAATTACATTTAATTTATGTAGGTTGTTAGGAAAACGTATTTTTTTTTTGTCGGGTTTTTTTTTAAACATCAATGTGTTTGTAATCACCGTAACTGTTACCAGTCTTAGTTTTCGATCACAGTCTTTTAACACTATATAAAGTCCATGCGCAATTGTAACATAGAAGGACGTAGAAGATCAGTAATAGCATAAGACTTAGTAATAGCACATTCACTACGTCTAAGCTATCTAAACGTCGGGATGTAAGTAGTTTATAGTGAGGATAAAGGTGCAATTCTCTCAAAACTGCTATTGAATCGGGATTTATCTCCGATTAAAGACAGTGGCACACTACCCACACTACGTACTGTGTACTGTACTCCTTTCCTCACCAGAACCACGCGTGCTGGCAAGCGAAGCCACAGCTTTGTGGTCACAACATCCGCGGCTCGAACCAAAAAGTTCGCCAACTCTTACCTTTGCCGCACCATCAAGCTGTGGAATAGTTTGCCGGCTCACGTGTTTCCTCCTTCCTATGATCCTGGATCCTTTAAGCGAAGCGTGAAGAAGCATTTGTGCAGGCCGGCATGATTGTGTCGACCAGCGGGTGACCATATCGTTTCTCGCTGGTCGGTAGTAATTTTTTGGACTCCACTGTGCTTACCATCAGGTACAGTGGAGTCACTTTGCCGTGCCAGTTTAAAAAAAAAAAAACAATGCCTTAGAATTTAGATAAATAAGTAGATTGAGTGTGGCGGCTCAACCGCGGTATTTCCGCTGTCTTACAACAAATATGTATAAAGCTGTTGTACTTTCGTGTGTGATTATTTGTACATTTGACTGCCTCGTGGTACAAATATGTGCCGTGAGATCTAGAGGTCCTTTGTTCGATTCCCGGATCGGGCAAAGTGTTATTGGTTTTTTCCATAAGGAAATTCTCAGTAGCAGCACAGAGTCTGGAAATGTGCCCGAAACACGGCAATAGGCTCGCCTCCCATTTTGTGGGACTGATACATACTGGCGCAATGTGGGTGTAGAAATGTACCTCTGCCTACCCCTTCAAGGAATAAATGCGTGAGTTTATGTATGTAGATAGAAATAAGAGTTTCTTTAATAATAAGCTACATTTTTCCGGGATAAAAAATATTCTATTTTATTTTCCAAGGTCTCATATATGCCCTAAAAGTCATTTAAATCAGTAAAATAATATAGATTTGAGTATAGAACTTCTTTGACCATAGTTGTGATGTGAGAATAGGTTAATTTAAGTTATTTAAAATCAATCATGCATTTTCATGACGTCTAAACTTTATCCCAGTGTATCCTCAGCTTAAAAGAACAGTAGCAAAGTGCTTCATTGTAGTCCATCCTTTACTTTTACTGCCTACATTGATATTGATTGAAAGCGGTCATTTGTGATGCTGGATGAGGTTTGTGCGTAGTTTAAGCTGCGAAAGAAGCGTAGTTCATAGTACAAGTCATACTATAGTGTTCATATTTCTCTATTAATAGTCGGAAAATGGATATTAATCTCTTATGCCTAAGTGATGAGTCATCATCATCATCAGCCCAAACACGTCCCACTGCTGGGCACGGGCCTCCTCTACAACTGAAAGGGTTTAGGCGTTAGTCCACCACGCTGGCCTAGTGCGGGTTGGCGGACTACACACCTAAGAAATTCCTAAGAACTTTAAGTGTGCAGGCTTTATCACGATGTTTTTCTTCACCGTTAAAGCAAGTGATAATTCATTGTGAATACACACATAACTTCGAAAAGTCAGAGGTGTGTGCCTGGGGTTTGAACCTGCGACCGCCGAAATTCTCGACCGCGCGCCTAAACCTCGAGGCCATCACTGCTTATGCCTACGTGATGAGTAATTTAAATGAATTTGAATGGAATGGGTTACAGAGGTAAATAAATAAATTGTTATTATATAATTATACTTTTGACAGCCCCGTGGCACAGCTGGCTAGATATCAGATATTTGTGAAACGAGAGGCCGCGGGTTCGATACCCACACCGAGACAGATTTTTGTGTGATAATATATAAAACAACACTCATGATTAGACGGAAATGAAGGCGTGACGGCAACGTAAACAGTCATGCCATTTGCCGTCACGGCACACAACTCCCGAGGTTTTACAGAAAAAAATAACTTCAATACCGTTTCCATAATAACCTTAATCTTGGACGTACTAAAGCTGAGTCGCCATTCAGTTCCCCTCCCTGACAATGCAGCTTTTAGACTTAAAGAAAAATGCCTTCAGAATGCACAGTAACATTTAATTATTTAGCGGAACTCAAACCCCGTTTATGTCTGGACTTTGATTTTACTACTACAATAGTTAAACTGCAGGTAGCTCGCGGCATTGAAACTGATTTAGAATTAAGTATTTGTAGGTACCTTGAAGATATTCTTGAGAAAAAGATTAGTCGAGAACGTGGGCTGCTGAAGTTGTTATTTATTATTAGTTTAATTAATTTCAACTGCCTCGTGGTCTCGCGGTACAAGTATGTGCCGTGCGATCTAGAGGTCCTGGGTTCGATTCCCGGGTCGGCTAAAGTGTTATTGGGTTTTTCCATTAGGAAATTCTCGGTAACAGCACGGAGTCTGGAAATGTGCCCGAAAAATGGCAATAGGCTCGCCTCCTATTACGTGGGACTGATACATACTTGGCGAAATGTGGGTGCAGAAATGCACCTCTGCCTACCCTTTCGGGGAATACAGGCGTGAGTTTATGTATGTATGTATGTTAATTTCGAAGTTATTTGTGTATTCACAATGAAATATCACATACTTTAAAGGTTTATAAAAGCATCATGAGGAAACCTGCACATCTAGAAGTTCTTAGGAATTTATAAAATGTGTAGTCTATCCACCCGCACTAGGCCAGCGTGGTGGACTATTGCCTAAACTCTCTCAGTTGTAGAGGAGGCCTTTGCCCAGCAGTGGTACGTATAAGGACTTTTTTTTCTCTTTATTTTTTTTGGGACTTTTGTCTAATATAGACATGTCAGTCCCATCGTAACAAAACACTTAAAATTACAATTTACAATTATTTTCCTCTTAAACTATATTTTTGTGGAACAACGCAAAGCAGCCAAGTCATACAGGTATATGGATTTATGACGAATGAATGCTTAAATCAAGTATTATCTTAATATATATAACGGCGTAAAACCATATACTGAGAGCTACGTCATCGCTCTTGCATAAACAAGAATGACTCACGGGCGGTCGCCTCTCTGCGGTGTCGACTGCCCCCACTATTCTGTCTATAGAGCGAAGCACTCGTTACAGAGAGGACACCCCAATGAACGACACCGTTTTTACGGGTCGCTAAGATCCCCACATAAGAAGGGCTTCGTCCCTGGTCATGTCTCTACCACAGACCCTCTTCTAGAAGAGGTCGTCTGTGAGTGATGTTTTCGATGGAGCGAAGCATTCATCGGTCTACGCGCGGACAGCAAACATCCGATTTATTGGGAAATAAAAGGAACTTTGATTGAAGTTGGTTGGTAAAATTACTTCTCAAAATGGATCCTCCAGTAATAAAGATGTCACTGCTATTCTTAAACGATCCTGGGCTATCTGCCTCGTCAGTAATTGTGAAAGTTTACTGAAGAAAACTCAAAGTATGAGTTATCACCAAAAACCAACAGTTGTGACGTCGGCAATGTGACGTCACACATCTTAAAGACACTTCGAAGCCTCTCCTGCTGCGACATATATACATCAACCAAAATTTCTTAAAAAGTAGGTATAACGACCTTAACACCCTACTATCTATAAATCAATTGAATTCTCGCCGTCTTACAGTCGTAAACAATTTTCTTGCAATTTTACTGCTGTTTACCCCTAAACGTTTTTACCCAAAACAAGATGTCCTTAAGGGTATTAATACCCCATTAAGCAAATTCAACCCGTTGGGCGTTATCGGGTAGTTTTTATTCCTCACCCCTTTTTACGATTGTTGTTCGGTTATAAATTCTCGCCAAGCAGATGGGGTTGATCATGGAACCGGGTAAAGCGGTTGGGGTAAAAAGTATTGACGAACTTAGAAGTGTATGGCAATACATTTTACATCAGATAAATGTATTAATTGAAAATACCACTCCTAAAAGCGTTATATATTTATTTTTACTCGACTACGGCAAAGCCAAAGGAGGCCTATGATTTTGACAGGCTAATATGTTCCGTCTTAGCTCCCCAGTTACTTATTAGAACTGGACAAATGAGGTATCGTTAGAAGCGTCTTGATCGTCCGCTGGTTATAGGCTATATGACGTGTCACTGAATCTAATGTAGCGCGTCCCTCTAGCAGTCATAAATTGATGCGTAAAAAAATAAATTTGAGATAAATGCTTTCACGAAAATCTTGTTTCATACTTTTTTAGCCTCGTTTATTATCGTATTTGGGTTTTAGTTTTTACTTTTTTATGTTATCTGAATATGTATATTAAAAAAAAATTTATTAAAAAAACTTATGTCGATAATAACATTGCAATAAAATGATAATTATTTGATCTAATATATTTACGTTTAAATACTGATCTCTCTTAGCCTTTAGCTTTTCTTATTTTATTTCTTTTTCAAGTACCTTTTTCTGTCCTTAGTCGTTTAAGTAGATACTAAGTAAGTCGGCTCCTGCAATAAAGTCTTTAGTATGTTGTCAAAACTTCGTCCAATGAAAGACATTATATAACAAAGTAACTGAATAGAAAGAAATTCTAGAAAGGATGAGACGTAAAATTAAACTGGAATTCTATGGTTTATTAATAAAAATTCTCTGAAGCAATTTCGTAATAACAATATTTAATCATCATCATCATCATCATTATCAGCCTAAGGAAGTCCACTGCTGAACATAGGCCTCCCCCAATGACTTTCATAGTGACCTGTTGGAGGCAGCCTGCATCCAGCGACGACCCGCGACCTTCACCAGGTCGTCGGACCATCTTGTGGACGTCCTACGCTGCGCTTTCCGGTACGTGGCCTCCACTCGAGAACCTTTTGGCCCCATCGGCCATCGGTTCTCCGCGCTATGTGCCCGGCCCGTTGCCACTTCAACTTGCTAATCCGCTAAACTTGCTAATTATTTAATAAATAAAATTAAATGTTTGTCTGTATGTCCTTTATATGCATTTGATCATAATATTATGGTATTTAGCAAAGTTGTTGTGCATGAGCCAAAGGTTTCTGAGTTGGTACGACCAATTTTCGACAGATGGCGCCACTGTCATTCCAATGTAAATGGAGAGGAAGAAATTGTAGGCACATAGAGACAATAAAAGAATAAAAACGGTTGTGTTTTCGAGGGGATTCGAGAATGTTTTAGATTTACAATTGGACCTGGTAGATGGCGCCATCGCGTTGTCGGTATGTCAAGCGGGTGGACCGTTTGGGATGAAATATATGTATATTCCAATGGGTCTCTGGATGATTTCAAAACACAATTGGACCCGGTAGGTGGCGCTGCTGTCGGCATATCGCTTAAAACTTTTCCGGGCAGGACGACGTCTGCCGGGACAGCTAGTATTTAATAAACGTTTCGTCAATAATTTTGGTTTGTTAATTTTTTTCGAAGAATTACATTATAGAAGTGAAATACATCATGTTACTCCATATCTAGGTGTCTCATTCTAAAAAAATCTTTATTGATATCACCAACGTTCGGCTCCGCCAGACTAACTGTACGCTATTTGTTTCATTATAGTAGTAACTATTAAAGTCAATTTTATAAAAGACACCGTCCCGCTTCGTTTCAACAATAACAATAATTAATTACACTAAACAGTCGCATATGTACATAGTTTTGACCCCACATTAAGATACAAGTTTTGTGTCGTGGGTATCAGAAACTACGAGAGACTTTTGCTCTCACAAACTCCCAGACCCGATACGAATATTTGTGGATCATACAAACATTTTTCACTGTACGGGGATGAAACCTGCAACCTCTAGTTTCAAAAGCAGGTGTTTAGCCAACAGCGTTAGTATTTATAAAAAAATATGTTCTGCTTTTAAAACAATTGTCTTTGCGACAATCTAATTGTAAAAACACCCCAAAAGCTCCCAAAATTTTAACACAATACCCCATTGCGTCAAAAATGTTCCACTTTAAACCTTAGTTTCAGCATTTCTAGTACGCGAATAAAAATAGTTTACCCCGAAAATACTCGACCCAAGCCCCTTTCATCTTCATCTAAGCAAAACTAAGTTACACGTTTCGGCAACGAAGGTGGGGCCCGAATTGCTTATTCCAATCGCATCCACCGGTCTAAATTTGAATCCGCTCGGTGCAAAATATCTCGTTAGCCCACATTGTTGCCCGCACTCTGTATTATACAGTGTGGTTCGTGACAGGGGCGGTACTCCCATAGAAGCCCAAAAGCGTTACACGTTAATTGTGTAATGTCTAGTTTAGAATTGTTGATTATAGAGTTAGGATATTCTGATTTAATATGTCAAATTGCGTTTGTTAAATAAATACATACATACATACATAAACTCACGCCTGTATTCCCCGAAGGAGTAGGCAGAGGTGCATTTCTGCACCCACATTTTGCCAAGTATGTATCAGTCCCACGTAATAGGGGGCGATTCTATTGCCGTTTTTAGGGCACATTTCCAGACTCCGTGCTGTTACCGAGAATTTCCTAATGGAAAAAACCCAATAACACTTTGCCCGACCCGGGAATCGAACCCAGGACATACTTGTACTGCGAGACCACAAGGCAGTCAAATAAATATTTAACTTAAAGATTCGGAATTTTAATAGGCAAACTGATCTTGTAGGTTTCTATGGAAGTACCGCCACTGGTTCGTGACATCATAAATTGTAATAAATGCTCTTAGTGGCGTCTAGATACGCTTGCTGACACTTAATGGTACTTATAATTTGAGATGTGAAAGATAGTTATTGTGGAAAATAGTCTGAAAAAATATTCTGATGCGAGAAAAAAAATATAAAATATGGAGCAGACAAGTGTTGGAGTGGAGACCGCGCTTAGGTAGACGTAGTGTAGGACGTCCTGCAGCACGATGGTCCGACGACTTGAGAAAGATGGCGGGTAGTGGATGGATGAGGGCTGCTCAAGACAGGGATGGTTGGCGCCTACTTGGGGAGGCCTTTGTTCAGCAGTGGACGGCTGTAGGCTGAGAAGAGAAAACAATATTGGAATAAATTCCAATATTGTTCCCCACATTTCCATGATCACTCGTTGAATATTTCATCATGCCTGGTTGTCTGGAAGAGATCGCTTTGAGCGATAAGACCGCCGATTGTCCACTATATTATAAGTTGTCCATTGTATTATATCTTTGTTTAAATGGTGCACAATAAAGTGTTTATATATCTATCTATCTATCTATCTATCTAAATTTATTACAAAAAAAAATAATTACATTCTACCAAAGCTAGAGTTTGTTTTTTAATCCTACTAAAGAGTAACATGAAATATATTTCGATAAGGTCTCCTTCGAAGTTAATAACGGACATCGGATTATAATAACGTCTTATCTCCAGACATCCAATTTGAATGCCACTGTAACATACATACATAACCTCACGCCTGTATTCCCCGAAGGGGTAGGCAGAGGTGCATTTCTGCACCCACATTTTGCCAGGTGTGTATCAGTCCTACGTAATAGGGGGCGAGCCTATTGCCATTATTCGGGCACATTTCCAGACTCCGTGCTGTTACTAAGAATTTCCTAATGGAAAAACCCAATAACACTTTGCCCGACCCGGGAATCGAACCCAGGACCTCTAGATCGCACGGCACATACTTGTACCGCGAGACCACGAGGCAGTCAACTGTAAATACATTAATTTTATGTTCTTGGACATCGGTTAAAGTTGATCCAAATTGTCATTTTAAATGCAAAATCTCAGCTACACCTTTGGGTAAGGGTGCGTCCACTCATTCATCAAAATATGGTATCATTAATATTTAAAATCTGAAATTTTAAATTTCTTTTTCGAGCTAGAAATACATAACTTATTTGGAAGCATTTTTTATACCTCAGTTGATATCAGGATACATTTCACTTCGGAAAAAATTTCTTCGGGAATAGACAAGAAGAAGTAGGTACATATACCTTGAAATTGAATACACCACTAAATTTGAAATTGAATATAGGTGTGTATGACTAACATTAGATCCAATTTTGACTCAGTAGACAAAGTTTCGGGCAGGAGCTGGTATTTTGTATCTGCGTAATGACCTGCCCCGTGGTCTTGCGGACCAAGTTTGTGTCATGCGATCTAGAAGTCTAGGGTTCGATTACCGGGTCAGTTCTCAGTAGCAGCACGGAGTCTAGAAGTTACCCGAAAAATGACAATAGGCTCGCCCACCATTACGTAGGACTGCCTACCTCTTCGGGGAATAAAGATTATGGATGTAGGTTCATATTAATCAGCACTCTATTGAATTGAACTGCATTTACCAAAAGCGGGTTGTTAAGTTACTTTGGCATGCCAAGTTACTTTGTTGAATATTGGCTTACACTTTGTTGAATATTGGCTTACACTTTGTTGAATATTGGCTTACACTTTGTTGAATATTGTCATATTCCGGTTACAGCTTGTATATAACCGGATATCGTCTCCAGCGTATTTGTGTAGACTGGGGCATGATTATTATCATTTCTTGTCACTTGAGATGATATTTTGACGACAATAAATAAATACAGCCAACAGTCACATACATAGTTCTGACCCCACATTAAGATACGAGTCTTGTGTTGTGGGTATCAGAAACTACGGGAGACTTTTCGGTCTCACAAACACCCAGACCAGAACGAATATTTGTGGATCACACAAACATTTGTCTCAGTGCGGGGATCGAACCCGCGGCTTCTCGTTTCGCAAGCTGGTGTCTAGCCAACTGCGCCACGGGGCTGTCTAACAATGCATCATCACATGTCAGTGTGGTCGCCGTGTGAATAAAAGAATATATCTGGTGGTATGCGCCGTGCGATCTAAAGTACCTACCCGGGTTAGAATCTCAGGTCGGGCAGTGCTATAAGCTTTTTACATTAGGAAATTCTCAGTAGCAGCACGGAGTCTTGAGTTGTGCCCAAAAAACGTCAATAGGCTCGCGTCCAATTACGAGGGACTTATACATACCTGGCGAAATAAGGGTGCAGAAATGTACCTCTGCCTCTCCTTCGGGGAATACAGGCGTAAGTAAAAAGCGAATGGTAGTCTTGCGATCAAAATGTGTCTGGAATTTTGCCCAAGAAACGGCAATTTACTCAGCCCCTTTTACGTAGGAATAAAAAATTTTAATTGGCGAATATTTGTTCCAGAAATGCACCATTTCATATACCTCTACTATATGCGTGTCTGTGTATGTACGGTTTAAGGAATTAAAGAAACAGTCTGAGTTAATCTTTGCCGAAATAGCTAACGTATGCCAACTCATAATGGACCAGACGACAATTGTTGCAACATTAAAACCTTATCTAGTTCCTTTGTTACTGCGCTTAGATTTTTATAGTCTCACTTAAAGAAGCTAACGAGCGTTCAAGGCTTACTATCTAGGGAAGAAGTTGGGCTGGTTATCCTAATGACGTGGTAGAATCACCTTTGTAAGGTTTTACAAAAATATACATATTTCTTTGAATTAGAAATAAAAAGAAAACAATATTTTAGTTAGTTTTAAAATGTAATTATTATGGCAACACTGTCATCAGAATAGTGGGGTAGTTGAGAATCAATAAAAAGTCGTGAAAATAACAAGTGAAAGGATTGGCCATTGGAACAAGGAACAGTAAAGACGTTGGATAAGGACGAGACGGAGTAAGTCAGATGGACACAGTGTAATTGTACATAAAATGTGTATAATAAACTTAACAAAGTTCAGACGGAGTTTCATTTAATACGAGCAGTTGTAATGGAGTCTTACACCTTGAATAAATGCAGTCAAAAACATTAGAAATTAGGAGATTGTTGGATAACAAATACGAAGTAATTGAAATCCATAATATTGTTTATTTGATAATAGATATTTGTATGCCAGAAGGGGAAGGCAGAGGTGCGTTTTTGCACCTACTGTTTTAGGATTTTTATTAACCTGTCAGTCACATAACTCTATAATAAGTTTCAAGTTTTGTATTTTGTTATATATATGGCCGAATACCGAAATCCTACTTAATCTGAGGGCGACTTATATTTAAGTGGCTGTTATAATTTAAGCGGTAAACTGAAACATCATTTATCGATTTTAAGAATGTGATTAACTAATGCCCTCTTAAATTTCCATAAATGGCAACATAACCACAAAAAGTTCTTTTACATGACATTTTTTAAGTATATACCGCTTAAATTATAACAGCCACATAAATATAAGTCGCCTTCAGATTAAGTAACGTTTCAGTATTCGGCCATAAGACATTCAAATTTAAACAAGCGAAACAAAACTTAATATTTCTCGTTGCTGGAATCGAACTCCCGGCCTGTTTCATACAGCTGGCCTTAAACTAACTGCATCTCAAACACACACTGTGAAATCGAGCTTGCAGAATCAGGTCGGAAATTTCAAAATATGTAGTTCAAAAACTATGAAAATAAAATTGTTCCGAATTTATCGAAGTCCTCTATGGAATAATATACAAAGAAAAGGACCTACATAAACCAATACGACACAAGAAATATCTCGTAGATTGTTCAGAAGGGTCGCTATGCAATCGCCCTTAACTAAACTAGTGCTCACGTCCCCTTTAATGACGTCACGCGCCGCGTTGGACATCTAAATTCCCAAACTTATGAACATCATCTAACCCATTCTCGTGGCTCAAATTTACTGAGCTTATTTATTTGAAAAATTCCACTCCTCAGCTTGGACTTTAAGGTGAAAAAGGGTATTTCAGAGGCGTATTTGTCTTTGAATAAAAACCGTGTGATTTGCGTTATATACGCGCTTCGTGCAGACTGCAACTGTGTAGACAACGTGCTGTCAATACTTAATTAGTAAATCCAAAATCGTGATGGCCTCGAGGTTTGGGCACGTGGTCGACAATCTCGACGGTCGCAGGTTCAAACCGCAGGCACACACATCTGACTTTTCGAAGTTATGTGTGTATTCACAAATAATTATCACGTACTTTAACGGTGAAGGAAAACATCGTGATGAAACCAGCACACCTAAAAGTTCTTAGGAATTTCTTAGGTGTGTAGTCTGCCAACCCGCACTAGGACAGCGTTGTGGACTAAGGCCTAAACCCTCTCAGTTGTAGAGGAGGCTCGTGCCCAGCAGTGGGACGTAAATGGGCTGATGATGATGATGATGTATGTCCAAATGTAGTAGACGAGCGCTCTATGCTGTCACCGACGCGGCGTATAGCCGAGTGCTGTTATGTAGTGTAGTAGATGAGCGCTCTATGCTGTGACTGACGCGGCGTATAGCCGAGTGCTGTTATGTAGTGCAGTAGACGAGCGTTTCTTGATAAGCACAGTTTTTACACAATACTGTTATTGTAGTGATATAGACAAGCGGTTGCTCTGTTATCCCCGAAGCGTCGTGTACTTGAATGCCACAGTTAAGAACCAAGGCAATTTAATCAAAGGATTACTCGATTTCATTACATTAATGATGGCATCGCGATGAGAAATATCTTAGATCTACGGCATGGAAAATTAACGGAATTCAATCTTCCACAGAATTGTAGCTTTTCATCTACCTAATTATAAATTTGATGGAACAGTGATCATAATCATGAAGAGCTGAAAATATAGTTTTATATGACAGCCCCGTGGCGCAGTTGGCTAGACACCAGCTTGCGAAACGAGAGGCCGCGGGTTCGATCCCCGCACCGAGACAAATGTTTGTGTGATCCACAAATATTTGTTTCGGGTTTGGGTATTTGTGAGACCGAAAAGTCTCTCGTAGTTTCTGATACCCACGACACAAGACTCGTATCTTAATGTGGGGTCAGAACTATGTATGTGACTGTTGGGTGTATTTATTATTATTATTATATTCACTTTTGATTTTCTTCTTACATTGACGTAGCTTATATTTTATACACTTACTGAAGGTTAAACAGAAGCAAGTAACTGCAACCACCTAGAGCAGATTTTTATATCTCTCGCAATAGAGGGCGCTACTAGCTTTGTTTTTCGGGCACATTTCTAGACTCTGCTGCTAGACTTACTTAGCATAGGCGCAATGATATAAAAAAACGGGTGGCACTCCAGGAGTGTCGGTAGAAGTGAAAACTACAAAATTAACGTTGTGCATTTTTGAATATTTTGGAATGATTAGAGATTAATTTCGCACGAATTTCTTTATTTATCAGTATAAAAGTACTATCATTTACGTCGTAAAATACAATATTTATTGCGCTATCGTACCCTAACATGACAATTTATATTAGTGATAACACGTTTCGAAGCGGCAATAGTTTTAAAAAGTGTAAAATTTACGATTCAAAAGAACTTGTAAAAGTCTATTTGAATAAAGATAATTTGACTTTGACTTTGACATTACATAATGCATCTTACGCATTTTCGATCAGGGTCATGTGATCTGACGAGAGTTCAACATACCCATCCCAAAAAAGTGCACAGCGCTGCTAAAGAAGTATTCACTTTAAAAATATGTCTTTCCCAATGTTCCATCTGTGTCCACAGCAAAAATCATCCAAATCGATCTTCTAAATTCTAAATCGAATTTAAGTACCTTAGATTTTATTCATTTGAAACCAAAATAGAAAAATAGAAAGCCTTTTTTTTGTGATATTAGTACAATTATTGGGTTGTCTGGAAGAAATCGCAGCTAGCGATAAGACCGCCTGTTGTAGCTATATATATTATTAGTTCTTCTCATAGTTGCTTATTTATGTTACATTAAGTTAAGTTAGTTATTTATGTTATATTAAGTATATTATAGTGTACAAAAAAGTGTGTGTGTGTACTTATGTACACGCGTTAGAAGTTATACTTCATACATAAATATATATTTTCTTAAATAATATAATAATATATTATAAAATAATATTTTAATAACTTCATGGTGTCGGTTTTTCATGACAGTGTGCGCGCGCATCGTAATAACTTCAATAAGTTTTTTACTTAATCTTAAAATTTGGATGAACGAAATTCCCGATTCCAATGGGGCCAATCGATAGCTTACGTCACGCCGGTTCCAATGATACCAAACTCGGGTATCCTAGGGGGGGGGGGGTGTCTCGGGCTTTGGGCGGAGGGAGGGGTAAGGTGAACAGTACGTGACGTAATCAAAACTACTTAAAAAAAAATGTCAATCCCTTTTTATTACTGTCACTATTCTACATTCTTAAAATTTAAAACAAACATTTTCTGAATAACTTTTTGGTGTCGGTGTGCGCGCGCATCGTAAAAAATCACTCTCATCATTTTTCCCTAACGCGCCAAAAGAAGTATAACTTCAAAAAGTATATTAAATAAATAAATTAATAAATAATACAGATAACATCATTTAGCAATAAAACGAAGACGTGTATGGAGGTTTAACAACTGTTGCTCGCGGTCACTGAAGGCTTAAACCAATATAATAAGCTAAGAAACTCGACGGCGATATAATACAGTTTCCATTTTAAACCGCCTGAGGAATTTAATCTATATGAAGGCTTGCTTTGTAGCGAAAAAGGGAGTTTGAGATCAATTGTTATATGACTAAAAATACAGTTGATATCCTTCGTCATAGGACATTTTGCGTCTGATCAAGCGGTTCTGTATTTGATGTCCGGGTAGTGAAAAATGATCTTCGAAATTTTCATTGGGAAATCGCAGACTGTTCAGTGAGTCTAAAACATTTTTGAAAAATATAAAAATGCCCCTCTGTCTACCACTTCGGGGATATACATCATCATCATCATCATCATCAGCCCATATACGTCCCACTGCTGGGCACGGGCCTCCTCTACAACTGAGAGGGTTTAGGCCTTAGTCCACCACGCTGGCCTAGTGCGGGTTGGCGGACTACACACCTAAGAAATTCCTAAGAACTTTTAGGTGTGCAGGTTTTATCACGATGTTTTCCTTCACCGTTAAAGTACGTGATAATTCAATGTGAATACACAAATAACTTGAAAAAGTCAGAGGTGTGTGCCTGGGGTTTGAACCCGCGACCGTCGAGATTCTCGACCGCGTGCCCAAACCTCGAGGCCATCACGACTTTTTTTTTTTCTTTTTTTTTACGGGGATATACACGTGAATGTAAATGTATAATAATAATATATTGACCTTATCTAGAACTGAAGCAAAAGAGCATTGATGTAGTTAAGTTATAGTTGAACAGAAGAATTCGCTCCATGAAACTGGTACGTGATGTTTAAAATATACAGTATGGCAAAGAAAATATAAAATCGAAGTGCATTTATTGCACTCTTTATACAATAGTGTTGAAATTTAAAATGAAACTTTTTTCAGAATTACCAATATCTGTCTATTAAGTCGTGATGGCCTCGAGGTTTAGGCACGCGGTCGATAATTACGGCGCTTGCATAATCAAACCCAAGGCATCGCGATGAGAAATATCCATCTACGTTAAATTTTGAGTTAAAAGCAGACAACATCTTAGATCTACGGCATGGAAAATTAACGGAGTTGAATCTTCCACAGAAATGTAGCTTTTCATCTAATTAATTATAAATTTGATGAAACATACATACATACCTCACGCCTGTATTCCCTGAAGGGGTAGGCAGAGGTGCATTTCTGCACCCACATTTCGCCAAGTATGTATCAGTCCCACGTAATAGGGGGCGAGCCTATTGCCGTTTTTCGGGCACATTTCCAGACTCCGTGCTGTGTCCGAGAATTTCCTAATGGAAAAACCCAATAACACTTTGCCCGACCCGGGAATCGAACCCAGGACCTCTAGATCGCACTGCACATACTTGTACCGCGAGACCACGAGGCTTACCTCTGACTTTCGAAGTTATGTGTGTATTCACAATGAATTATGACGTACTTTAACGGTGAAGGAAAACATCGTAAGGAAACCTGCACAGCTAAAAGTTCCTTTGAATTTCTTAGGTGTGTAGTCCGCCAACCCGCATAAGGCCAACGTGACGGACTAAGGCCTAAACCCTCTCAGTTGTAGAGAAGGCCCGTGCCCAGCAGTGGGAAGTATAGGGGCGGATGGTATTGATTATTATATTAAAAAAATACAATTTCATTAATCTGATGAAACTGAAATAATCTGACTCCAAAATTCGGGTAACTCTTAATGATTACAATGGTTTTTAAATAGAGATATATGTATCTATAACAAATACTAAGACTGCGTAAGAAGACAACAGATCTTTTTTTTTTCTCTCTATTTAATTTAGGGACTTTTTTCCTTTATGGACATGCCAGTCCCATTATGACAATAACCAAAATATAACACATACTTAAAAGAAAAGTCACAGACTAGGAACTTAAACAAACTTAAAAACTAACTAAATAAAACAGAAAGCCTAAATAACTAGATCATATAATATACAAGCTTCTTCAGATGTAGGGTTACTTAGTAGACTGCACAAAGCCGACATCAAAACGATTCAGGTTAAACTTAAACACTAATTCATCTCTTTTACCTTGGTTTTGGGAACATTCCGCTAACAAATGTTGCAAGTCATCGAAAACACCACATGTCATACAATTCGGCGAAGACAACAGATCTTATGTGTCATACTGTTTCTTCACTACACACTGGCAAGGTAGTCCACACCTCTCTCGAACTTAAGGACGTGAGCTCGTTTCAAGACCGATGAATCGAAAATCCTGAGTCTTTACGCGCCGACTTCACGATTTGGAGATTCACACATGGATTGTAAGATTTTTTGTTTATATATGAGCATAAGATAGTCAGAAGTATTTTAGAGTATTGCTCCTGTATATGGTCCCCATACTACTCCACTTACATAGACCTTGTGGAATCTGTACAGACTCGGTTCGTGAGATATCTGAGCATGCGTAACGGCATTCGTAAATCTATTCCGGATTATAACAATAGACTTAAGCATTTCAATATTACGAGTTTGAAAGAGAGACGCAACATAGCTGACATGCTGATTCTCCATAAAGTTGTTAACGGCACCTTAGACGCCTTTCTAATTAATTATTTATGATTCAAAACGAATATTCGAGCTGTTCGCAATGCACGTGTGTTTGCTGTTCCGACTTCAACACTAATAAGCTCTTATAATAGTCCATTGTCGCAAATGGCAAGGTTATATAATATATTCTCTCAGAGTTTTTGTGTATACAAGCGGTCCCTATATCTTAAACCTGAAAATTGATTAGGTAATATCAAATTTAATAAATATAAGCTAATTTTAATACATTATAGGTAGTTTTAGTTACGAGACTTTTTACTTTTATCTTTTTATTTGTTTTAATTTTGTTTAAAGTATATTTGTAAATTTAATTTATTATTATGTTTTCTGCTTTCATTGCCTGTCACAAAATATAGTGTTTAAATGTCATGCGTACCTATAACTTAAGTGATTACATTGTATTATATTTTTAAGAATACCTTTTAGTTGTCTGTTGTATGAATTACTTTGTTGGTGTGCTAAACAAATAAAATAAAATAAAATAAAAAAATAAGAATAATGAATATACCGTATTTTACATCTTTATAAGTCAGTGTCGGTCGGTCTGGTGCCTTTCATTCACTGTGCCTGACTAGTCACCAAAAATAATATTGTAGAGAATGGTTAGTTATTTTCCTTATATATGGTACATATACATATATAACATATTTATGTTCCTTCATAATTAATGTGGGTCATCATTTATTGTGTGATTGCTGACTTCATATGAAATTCAAGTTATGTAAAACTTCAGATGTGTGTTCCTGAGTAGGAATACGACTACTTACAAGCAGTCAGAAAATTTATTCTAAAAAGAGAGAAATAGGCGAAAAAATATCTTTAACGTATTTATAAAACGTATACTTGAACATGAGCGGCGTAAGTGTTGTATGGAATATAAATGTAGGATATTCGATAGCAAAATCATTGCAATAATAGGATAATGATGCTCATTAAGCTCGTAATAACCGAGAGAATCCAATGGCATTTATTCCACGAGTATTACAGTACAAAGCTAATCAAAACAGTTTCTACCACAATAATCTCGAGTTATATTGAGGTTTGACCGCACTGATCAGATAATTAGGCGCTGTTACTAATGCGGCTTTAATTGTGTTTGATAATTGTTACTGGCTATTGCGTTTGTTTTGTTATTTACCGTTCATTAATCAGCTCGTCATTCCACCGGCCCGCGCGTCACACAGTACGCTACGTCGCTACCTGTACGTGGTCTCACAACACTCGCTCCTGAGCTCTCATCCACTACCTTCAGCTCGTCGCTCCACCGGCCCGCGCGTCACACACTACGCTCCCTGTACGTGGTCTCACAACACTCGCTCCTGAGCTCTCATCCACTACCTTCAGCTCGTCGCTCCACCGGCCCGCGCGTCACACACTACGCTCCCTGTACGTGGTCTCACAACACTCGCTCCTGAGCTCTCATCCACTACCTTCAGCTCGTCGCTCCACCGGCCCGCGCGTCACACACTACGCTCCCTGTACGTGGTCTCACAACACTCGCTCCTGAGCTCTCATCCACTACCTTCAGCTCGTCGCTCCACCGGCCCGCGCGTCACACACTACGCTACGTTGCTACCTGTACGTGGTCTCAAAACACTCGCTCCCGAGCTCTCATCCACTACCTTGAACTCGTCGCTCCACGGGCCTGCGCGTCACACACTACGCTCCCTGTACGTGGTCTCACAACACTCGCTCCTGAGCTCTCATCCACTACCTTCAGCTCGTCGCTGCACCGGCCCGCGCGTCACACACTACGCTCCCTGTACGTGGTCTCACAACACTCGCTCCTGAGCTCTCATCCACTACCTTCAGCTCGTCGCTGCACCGGCCCGCGCGTCACACACTACGCTCCCTGTACGTGGTCTCACAACACTCGCTCCTGAGCTCTCATCCACTACCTTCAGCTCGTCGCTGCACCGGCCCGCGCGTCACACACTACGCTCCCTGTACGTGGTGTCACAACACTCGCTCCTGAGCTCTCATGCACTACCTTCAGCTCGTCGCTCCACCGGGCCGCGCGTCACACACTACGCTCGCTGTACGTGGTCTCACAACACTCGCTCCTGAGCTCTCATCCACTACCTTCAGCTCGTCGCTCCACCGGCCCGCGCGTCACACACTACGCTCCCTGTACGTGGTCTCACAACACTCGCTCTTGAGCTCTCATCCACTACCTTCAGCTCGTCGCTCCACCGGGCCGCGCGTCACACACTACGCTCCCTGTACGTGGTCTCACAACACTCGCTCCTGAGCTCTCATCCACTACCTTCAGCTCGTCGCTCCACCGGCCCGCGCGTCACACACTACGCTCCCCGTACGTAGTCTCACAACACTCGCTCCTGAGCTCTCATCCACTACCTTCAGCTCGTCGCTCCACCGGCTCGCGCGTCACACACTACGCTCCCTGTACGTTGTCCCACAACACTCGCTCCTGAGATCTCATGCACTACCTTCAGCTCGTCGCTCCACCGGCCTGCGCGTCCCCTGTACGTAGTCTCACAACGCTCGCTCCCGAACTTTTATCCACTACCATCTTTAACTCAACGCTACAGTTTGTAACACCACAACACAAGGCTTGTAAAATTTCCACTATATGTGTCATATTGTGTTTTTTTATGGAGTTGCAAAAAGGCGTTTAACCAAACAAATCCTTACGACGTACATATAACAAAGATTTTTTCCGAGCGCATTAAGATATCCGAAGCTGTGCGAAGGTAATCACATTGATTATAGCCTTCGTTAAGAAGACTGTCTTTTAAGTCTCGGCGTAATGTGCCGAAGATGCCTAGAGCGCTAGATGCGGTGTATTTTTTAATACTACCACGACAAAGTGACACCATCGTATAAGCACGACTATTGACATCAGTGGCGGTACCTTATAGAAGACCAAAAGCGTTACACGCTAATTGTGTAATGTCTAGTTTATAATTGTTTATTGTGGTGTCAGAATATTCTCATTTATACGTCAAAATGCTTTTGTTAAATAAAGATCTAAATATTATTCGGAATTTTGTAAGGCAAGCTGGGATTTTGGGCTTCTATGGAAGTACCGCCACTGATAGACATGTGATATATATACTAATTGCCTCGTGGTCTCGCGACAGAAGATGGCGTGGGATTTAAAATACCGCTGGCGAAGCGTAAGTGTTAAAATAAAAAATATATCCTTTTAGGAAACAACGATATTAGTCTCACACAGTATGAGATTTATAATTAGAGATTGGGCCCCGCTTCGACCAATTTTTTTGAGATAAGTCGTTTTTCATACGTCCATACTAAAATCATCCAAATCACCTACGTGCTTTTTCAGTTTATTCGTTACAAATATATAACAAAAAAAATATTTCATTACAATGTAGAACTTACCTAACGCAGAGCCAATTTTATAATGGGATTATTCCCATTATTATCAAAAATACAAAGTTTCCTCTTCTTAGGAAGTAACCAGCACTCTCCAAATTCTTTTTCATTGATGGATACCCTGTTTCGTGGGGTGCCTCCCTCGGGATCGAAGTTTTCTCGCGAATAGAATATTGGACGTAAAGTTAATCAATCTTATATATCGACGGTATGCTCGCACTAAAATATCGTACTAGCGGGGGGCCCGGCTTTGTTAGGGAATAAGTTAGGGGTGTGCGAATATCGTTCGAATCGAATCTAATCGAATAGTATTATTCGAATTCACGAATTATTCGAAAAATTCGAACAATTCGAAAATTTTCGAATAATTTGAAACTTAAAACTTTGAATTTTTCGAAAAATGTTTTTTTTTTTTAAATAATTATGTAATATTCTCAATAAATCGTTAATTTGAAAAAATAATTTGAGTCTTTAAGTGATTTGTGTACAAAAAATCTGATACTCAAAATATCACTAATATTTTTTGATACAGTAAGACGTTTTTTTTTATTTTTTAAGTTACAAATTAAACTCAAAAAGAGTATGTCACGCTTTTCACGTCAGTACTCGATTACTTACTCCATTATTATTATTTTCGAAAAATTCGAAAATTCAATACAATATTAATACAAATACATTCATAGCCTCACGCCTGTATTCTCCATCAGAAGCGACAAACACCCCTCATTGAAAAAAAACCACAAAATTTCGCCACAAATTTCGCAAAGTGAAATCTTAGATAGCACTTCGAAGTATTCTTTATTTCTTTGTAAATACGTAGGAACGTAATGGGTGTAGCGTTAATGTAGACTACAGACGGTTTACATTTACTCTCGTGCTGTCTTTCTCGCACAATCACAAGTTTTTTTTAAAGCACGCGACAAATATACTTTAGCTTCTCCTTCGTAAAGTCATACTCGGGATATGGGAGTGTGAATGGAATGAAAATCATCATCATGATCATCAGTCCGTATACGTCCCACTGCTAGGCACGGGCCTCCTCTACAACTGAGAGGTTTAAGACCTTACTCCACCACGCTGGCCGAGTGCGGGTTGGCGGACTACACACGTAAGAAATTCCTAAGAACTTGATGATTTTTTTACCGTTAAACAAACATACATACATACATAAACTCACGCCTGTATTCCCCGAAGGGGTAGGCAGAGGTGCATTTCTGCACCCACATTTCGCCAGGTATGTATCAGTCCCACGTAATAGGGGGCGAGCCTATTGCCGTTTTTCGGGCACATTTCCAGACTCCGTGCTGTTACTGAAAATTTCCTAATGGAAAAACCCAATAACACTTTGCCCGACCCGGGAATCGAACCCAGGACCTCTAGATCCCACGGCACATACTTGTACCGCGAGAACACGAGGCAGTCGTGTTTACCGTTAAAGTACGTGGTATTACATTATGAATACACAAATAACTTTGAAAAGTCAAAGTTGTGCCAGGGGTTTGACCCGCGACCGCCAAGATTCTCGACCGCGTTCCTAAACCTCGAGATAATCACTTCTTCTATGGAATGAACACATGTGGTAAAAATAGGCCAAATGTAAGCACTTAATTTGGAACGGAATAATTTGGGAACGTGCCGATGTGTGCAAATTGTTCCTTATTAATTCCTGTTACTGGCCACTGAAGTTATTCGGTCAAAAGATCTCGTACACTGTCAGGTTATGTTGGTATGCTTATATACGTGGTCTTACAATTTTCGCTCCCTATCTATATTCTATTTTCGCTTATTGGGTTTCTGGTTAATTTTATCTCCAAATCCCCCTTTAACAATTGATTGCTACCGAAATCCACAAAATAATTACACGAAAAAACGGATTTTTACAAAATAATTTTCCTAGCAATTTTAATGGTCTGAAATGAAATACTTCGTAAATCAAGACATGGGTTGGATCTCTATTTTTGCTCATTAAGTGAAAAGTCGGAGGAGTTATCGGTATAAAAATCTAATAAATACCCCTACAGAGCACTATAAGGCTAATTTAAATATTTTTGCCGGCGAGTTTCCTTCGCCCTCGTTTTCCAGTCAACAAAATGTGGAGAAGGCGCTTTAAGAAAAAAAACAAATAAATTAATAATGGTGACCACCAGGAAACGATTGATAAATACATGTACGACCTATATTCATGGTGGATGAGAGTTTAAAAGCAAAAGTTGTGAGTCCACGTACAAGGGGCGTAGAGAGTGAAGCGCGGGCCGGTGGAGCGACGAGCTGAAGGTAGTGGATGAGAGCTCAGGAGCGAGTGTTGTGAGACCACGTACAGGAAGCGTGGTGTGTGACGCGCGGGCCGGTGGAGCGACGAGCTGAAGGTAGTGGACGAGAGCTCAGGAGCGAGTGTTGTGAGACCACGTACAGGGAGCGTAGTGTGTGACGCGCGGGCCGGTGGAGCGACGAGCTGAAGGTAGTGGATGAGAGCTCAGGAGCGAGTGTTGTGAGACCACGTACAGGGAGCGTAGTGTGTGACGCGCGGGCCGGTGGAGCGACGAGCTGAAGGTAGTGGATGAGAGCTCAGGAGCGAGTGTTGTGAGACCACGTACAGGGAGCGTAGTGTGTGACGCGCGGGCCGGTGGAGCGACGAGCTGAAGGTAGTGGATGAGAGCTCCGGAGCGAGTGTTGTGAGACCACGTACAGGGAGCGTAGTGTGTGACGCGCGGGCCGGTGGAGCGACGAGCTGAAGGTAGTGGATGAGAGCTCAGGAGCGAGTGTTGTGAGACCACGTACAGGGAGCGTAGTGTGTGACGCGCGGGCCGGTGGAGCGACGAGCTGAAGGTAGTGGATGAGAGCTCAGGAGCGAGTGTTGTGAGACCACGTACAGGGAGCGTAGTGTGTGACGCGCGGGCCGGTGGAGCGACGAGCTGAAGGTAGTGGATGAGAGCTCCGGAGCGAGTGTTGTGAGACCACGTACAGGGGCGTAGTGTGTGACGCGCGGGCCGGTGGAACGATAACCCAAATTGATGATAGTGAAGAGCTGAAGAGTAATAGTTAGGATTCTCAAAAATGGGTTTGCTTCCACAACATTTAGCTTCTAAATAAGGGAATGGCTTCGGTCAAGCGATATCTATCGGAACGGAGTCATTTATTTAGGTATCGCCAGTTTTATAGCTTCTGTATACGCTGCAATATTTGCATTCTACTTTGAATACGAACGATTTAGACGGCCTCGTATTTATTTTATAGTTATTCAAGACCAATCGTATGCCCCGATAACCGCTTTTGTTTTCATAACTTTACGTTGTTATCTGTGTTTTTACGTATATATATTATATCTTTCTCCATATTCCGTAAGACTTAAAAACTTACTTAACATGCGTGCAAAAATGCACTTCTTTCAGAGATACTAGCATAGGCATGTGTGTATAATTCCTTTAGCTCAGAAGTCAACACCGCAATAAGTTATGACTGTAAGACGTTATTCAAAACCGCGGCTCTCAGTCTTAATAAACGTTCGGGGATTTTTTCCCCCGGGACCACGGGGAAGAGAGGGGCCCGGGATAAATTGCACGTTTGGTACCGACAGAGCACTCGTTACGGACAAGTTTTATGGTCGACACTTTATCACGGGATGAGCGACGGCCTCTACCACGAGATACTGCGATATCTTGGTAATTTCAGTGTACATTGCTGCTTAGGATGCGGGTTGTGGTTTATTTTATTGATGTTTAATGCAGTGGGCATACGCTTTTAACTATCTTTATGTTTTTCTTTTTAATTCAATATACAGACTCAACTTCACTCTCTTAACAAGCAGATGATACTAGCATTTATTAGGTGCCACGTAATGGTCCACCTATTGATGTTTTCAAGCATATTTGTAGACTTTTTTGGCTATCGAGACTTGTATAATGGAGATATTTTCCGATCTGGGTATTAAAGCCAGGACATAGGTACGTACATTTATTTTGAGCGGCGATATGAACTTTTCTCGTTTTAAAAGCTGTTGCCTAGTCAACTGCGCGACGGAAACTGTTATATTAAAAAATCAATATCAAAGTCAAAATAATCTTTATTCAAATAGCCAAGTGCTTCTGAATCGTCAATTTTAAGCTATCGACGCTTCAAACGTGTTGTCGCTGTGGAGAAGAAACGGCAAGAAACTCCCTCAGCAATACGAAATGTGATTTTTTATCAAGAGTTTAGAAAAATAAATACTCCCAACAGTCACATACATAGTTCTAACCCCACATTAAGATACGAGTCTTATGTCTTTGGTATCAGAATCTACGAGAGTCTTTTCGATCTCACAAACACCCAGACCCGAAACAAATATTTTTGGATCACACACATTTGTCTCGGTGCGGGGATCGAACCCGCGGCCTCTCGTTTCGCAAGCTGGTGTCTATCCAACTGCGCCACGGGGCTGTTAAAATATATTTATACATACATACATACATTCATAGCCTCACGCCTATAATCCCCGAAGGGGTAGGCAGAGGTGCATTTTTGCACCCACATTTCGCCAAGTATTTATCAGTCCCACGTAATAGGGGGCGAGCCTTTTGCCGTTTTTCGGGCAAAATTCCAGACTCCGTGCTGTTACCGAGAATTTCCTAATAGAAAAACTCAATAACACTCTGCCCGACCCGGGAATCGAACCCAGGACCTCTAGATCGCACAGCACATACTTGTACCGCGAGAGCACGAGACCTTTATATGTTTTTGTAATTATCATAATGTCAATTTTATGTTATAAATATAATTATGTAGTATAGCGATACAAACTGTAGCAATTAAACAAAACTCTGATCAATTTATTTACTCCCAGGGCTGATTATCATCAATGATAGAAACTCGATTACCCGGCCCTCAGTTATACGGATTATCTGGACCAACAACTGCAACCAATAAAAAAAGAAAACCTAGGTACAAGTCGAATTTTCTCGTAGGTATGCAATCATGTTTACATACATACATAAACTCACGCCTGTATTCCCCGAAGGGGTAGGCAGAGGTGCATTTCTGCACCCACATTTCGCCAGGTATGTATCAGTCCCACGTAATAGGGGGCGAGCCTATTGCCGTTTTTCGGGCACAATTCCAGACTCCGTGCTGCTACTGAGAATTTCCTAATGGAAAAACCCAATAACACTTTGCCCGACCCGGGAATCGAACCCAGGACCTCTAGATCGCTCGGCACATACTTGTACCGCGAGACCACGAGGCAGTCATGTTTATTTGTCAGAAAATGTATCTCTTAATTAACACTGATTTTCGTTGATATGTATTTGTTGTTAGACTGTCTCGTGGGCTCCCGGCACAAGTATGTGCCGTGCGATCTGGAGATCCTGGGTTCGATTCCCGGGTCGGGCAAAGTGTTATTGGGTTTTTCCATTAGGAAATTCTCAGTAGCAGCACGGAGTCTGGAATTGTGCCCGAAAAACGGCCATAGGCTCGCCCCCTATTACGTGGGACTGACACATACCTGGCGAAATGTGGGTGCAGAAATGCACCTCTGCCTACCCCTTCGGGAAATACAGGCGTGAGGTTATGTATGTATGTATTTGTTGTTTTAATAAACACAATATTAGGTAGGTACTACATATTATGCACAAAAAACACTTTTTTTATACATTCGATTATCCGAATGCTTAACGACAACAATTAGTCCAGTTAATCGAGTTTCTAGTGTACTAAGATGAATTACATATAATAATATACTAATTCGAAAAGTGAATCGAAATCAAATAGTAGAGGCTTACGTGATCTCGCAAAGGGATTTTTTGAAGCTTAATTTCATGTACCTTAAATAAATATAACTATACGCCTAAACGAGACTGCGTGGGCTGTTCCATTTAATCTGTTTATTGCAGCGCGGCTTTTGGCTTTTCCGGGCTTATGGCCTTACGGTTTCACATTGCTGTTTATTATTGCGTAATGTTTTTGTGTTGTAACCTCTTTGTTTTAAGTAGTTGTTATTACTGGATTTGCTATTGGATTTCTACATTGTCCTGAATAGCAGACACTTTGCATGAAGTGTAAATTTTATCATAGTTACCCAAACATTCCAGGATTAGCCTGTGTATGTGAGGTTTGCATCAGGACGGCACAATTCTGCCCTGTGGTAAGGAGGTGTTAGAATTCCACCACGGTATCCCCTGCTTGTCGTAAAAGGCGACTCCTTGAGGCCTTTAAGGCCACTGGATGCGTTGTGGGGGCAGTGCGTCCACATAGAAGGTGACCCCGAGAGGGGCGGTACGAAGGCCTGTGTCCGTCGCGGGCGCCTAAAATAGGGGCGTCTGAGTCAAGTTAGTGGGGGTGCAACTGCGCCCCCTTAAAGTTGCGAAACGGCGGAGACGCTTTCGTCTCGGAGGCGCACCGGGCGGCTGCGGAAACATTGTGGGCGCTTCTCACGCACGCACCGTGGTCGCCCACTAGGCGTGACGATGGCCACTGAAAAAGAGGCCGGCACAATTATATTAACTGGTGATATAATTGATGTCTTTTCTCATCAGGCGACATTCTATTTGGTCGTTGCTTTAGCCACACACCCTATAACGTAGGGTTGAACCTTGGAAAGACATATTTAGAAAACCCGCTCAGGAAACTTCAAGAATACAGGCGTGTGTTTTAAATAATAATAATAAATACACCCAACAGTCACATACATAGTTCTGACCCCACACTAGGATACAAGTCCTGTGTCGTGGATATCAGAAACTACGAGAGACTTCGCGGTCTCACAAACACCCAGACCCAAAACAAATATTTGTGGATCACACAAACATTTGTCTCGGTGCGGGGATCGAACCCGCGGCCTCTCGTTTCGCAAGCTGGTGTCTAGCCATCTGCGCCACGGGGCTGTCATTTATTGAAGTATTCGAGCGTAGTAGCGACAAGTCGTGTTGAAATAAATTAAGATATTTCGAACGGTCCTGGTACAAGCAACTAGCACGTTTCCATACAACTTTAACACAATAGCATTCGGAACAAAGAGGCTTCCAATTGAATAAAATGGCCGCCGGCCGCCAGGTTAACTATTTGCAAAATATTTGGCTTGGACACAGTGTATCTAATTAGTTATCGATGATTAACACTTGCGTAAGACTTTTTTATTAGAAAGAAAAATAGAGTGGAATATAAAATCCGCATTAGGTCAGCGAGGTGGACTAAGGACTAACTTCTCTTAGCTGTGAAGGTTCTTGCCCAGCAGTGGGATGTTGATGGGATGTTGGATGATCCGAATTGTAAATCTAAACCATTCTCGAATCCACTGGAATGGACACAAAAAAAATCAATAAAACCAGTCTGGGTGTTTGTGAGACTGAAAAGTCTCTCGTAGTTACTGATACCCACGACACAGGACTTGTATCCTAGTGTGGGGTCAGAACTATGTATGTTGGATGTAGGTGTTCATTTATTTATTTTATATATTTACATGGCGCTTTGCGTTCGTCCTGTATTCAACTAACCACAACACCGAATTCTCGGCCCATGTCGCCATACTACAAACACCACTTCACATCTACCGCAATTCCTAGACGTGTAATGAAATGACAAGACGCACATCTGGACGCGGTGGCGAACCCGGACAATCGCTCACAGATGGTCGATACAGGCCGCACTGGGCAAATCTATAACCGTCAATGGGCTTACGAGGCTGGTTTGTACACCGCACAGAACATTTTAATAAGACTAGAAAGGAAATTCGAGCATGCCGAGCGTGCCGAACCTAAGATTACACTATCATATGTTTGACACACACACTTCCTAGTAATTCGGGTTGCGTGTAATATAAAGACTTTTATAAATGTGTGACAACCAATAGCAGCTCTTCGTTTTTGTTTGAAATTTCATTGGTCGAGTGATCGTAGTAGAATGAACAGGTGACATACAAGCGGCAACATACATCCCCATGCAAAATACTGTCTATTTCTCTTCTTATCTTATTCAGCTGTTCTATATTGATAAAAACAATATTAAGAGATAAGCTATTTCACTCATATATCACTCATGTATTTATCTGTCCCAACTAATTCACTCCGAAAATCTTTGTACATTAATACATACATTACCTCACGTGTGTATTACCCGAAGGGGTAGGCAGAGGTGCATTTCTGCATCCACAATTCGCTAGTATGTATCAGCCCCACATAATAGGTGTGAACCTATTGCCGTTTTTCTGACGCATTTCGAGACTCCGACCTGCTACTGAGAATTTCCTAATGGAAAAGCCCAATAACATTTTTCCCGACCGGGAATCGAATCTCTATATCGTACAGCATATACTTGTCAGACCACGAGGTGGTCAGTTGTACGTTACAGTACGGTGTACACAACGGCCCTATCAAACGTCATGTCGGATCGACACTTACTCTATGAATTAGTCGGATCGGCTATAGGCTCTAATCCTATTAAATTATCAATTGTCGATTGTCGATATTAAGTTAGTGCTACTCCATGCATGTTTCAATAGCACTTGTAATAATATTGCAGACACATCAGTTACCTCGAGTGCATCGTGGTCTCGCGGCACAAGTATGTGCCGTGCGATCTAGAGGTCCTGGGTTCGATTACCGGGTCGGGTAAAGTGTTATTGGGTTTGGTAAACGGTTTGACAGATCGTTTTTGGTGAGAGTCGCCAAGATTTGGAACGACCTGCCTGGGTCTGTTTTTCCTGATAAATTGAACTCTGGAGCCTTTAAGATTAGAGTGAACAGGTTTCTTTTGGATGGGCGTGTACCACCTTCGTCTTGATCTACACTTTCCATCAGGTGAGATGCACAAACTCTTATTCCATTTCTACTATACAAAAAAAAAACTTAATGGAAAACCCAATAACACTTTTCCCGACCCGGAAATCGAACCCGGGACCTCTAGATCGCAAGGCATACACTTGAACCGCAAGACACCGCGGAACTTAAAATTTGCGATTTCAAAAAAAATACCATGATGGTTGGACTTCAACCAAAATATGATCTACACCGATCATCCACTTCAAGCCGTCAATTAATCCGTCAGTCCATCCGTCCGTGGGTCAATCAGGACAGACGAGCGACGTGTAATACCCATGGCACAAGTACCGCAAGTCGACGAGGCGTCTAAACTTTTGCGATTTAGAAAGAAAATCACGATGGTTTCTTTTGGACCATCACCAAAATATCCTCATCATCCATCATCAACCTCAAGCCGTCAATTAATCTGTCAGTCCATGCGTCAATCAAGACAGTCGAGCTACGTGTAATAGTCTCCCGTGTATCGGTTAGATCACTCTCATTGTGAATTGATAAACTAATTATTCCACTGTCTATGCTCTGGACGCGTTGGGGGGACACTGTGCTTACGTCACGGGACGCCACGGCCTGTGGCGGTACTTAAGCCCAAAAGCCCAGCTTGCCATGCATAATTCCGAATAAAAAACTTTAATCTTCAAATCTTTATTTACCAAAAGCAATTTGGTATATAAATGAAAATGTCCTGACCCCACAATAAACAATTATAAAATAGACCTTACACAATTAACATGCAACGCAGACATCTATGGAAGTACCGCCACTGGCCACAACCTATATTAGACAGTTTGAAAAATCCTTATTAACACACTGATGTATCAAAACACTACATAAATTACTGTTATAATTGCATTAAATTTAAGTACGTAGATTAATCATTGATACATGTTAATGGACGCAGAAAGATTGTAAGAGGTCGCACATCTCTCGACAACCCCGTGGCGCAGTTGGCTAGACACCAGCTTGCGAAACGAGAGGACATTGTTGCAAATTTCTGAACATTTTCCCTAACAAAAACAGGGAAGTGGATATGGTGGTGTGTAGTCATTATGCCCAACCCCTATGCGGTATTCGTCTGTCGGACTGTTCACACGGTTACCCCTTCGACTATTGTGTGATTAATTAATTCGCTCCACAGTTCTGTTAATGTGTCTGTACGAAGATAGCCACACGTTGCTTGTTTAATTTTAGCAGGCGCTAATATGGTTTGGAAGGTTTTATTTATAGTTATAGGTACAGAGTTTTGGGTTTATCGGTAAAAAAACTTATATTAATAGTTAATGAGACTGCTTCATTAATCTCGTGGGATAAGTGTATCGTGCGATCTAGAGGTCCTAGGTTCGATTCCCGGGTCGGGCAAAGTGTTATTGGGTTTTTCTATTAGGAAATTCTCAGTAGCAGCACGGAGTCTGGAATTGTGCCCGTAAAACGGCAATAGCCTCGCCCCCTTTAACGTGGGACTGATACATATCTAGCGAAATGCACCTCTGCCTACCCCTTTGGGGAATACAGGCGTGATGTCATGTATGTATGTGCTTTTTTGTTTATTAGAAAATTTTGAGTGGCAGCGCGAAATTTGTAGAAATGGATCTGGAAAACTGTAATATCCTCTTCCTTTACCATTTGAGACTAAAAACACAGCCTTGTGATTCAAAACTACCTAAGAAATTTCAGATTTCACGAAATATTTATAAACGCGGAGCTAATGTTCCTAGAAAACAAAACACATTTTTTTCTAAAAGTATTTATTACAAAATATGTACATAGTTTATGCAGTTCTTATAAAATAACTTATAATCCCAGGAAAATTCAACTTAGTGTGTATTGCAGGTAAAATTAGGTAGGTACGTACTTCTTAGGTGGTTAATTAAAAGCGTTTGGATATAAACAGTTCATTGCGTTGCGTGAACGCAAACCGTATATGTTTTAGCATAATATAAAGTAATGTATGGTAAATGATTAAATAAATGTGATCATACCACAACAGTCCGACAACCCGCACTAGGCCAGCGTGGTGTACTAAGGCCAAAACCCTCTCAGTTGTAGAGGAGGCCCGTGCCCAGCAGTACGACGTATATAGGCTGATGATTATAATCATCATACGACAATCTGGTACTAGTATTAAATTTCTATGTTATATGGCTACGGCGAAGATCTAAATATTTTCATTAATTTCCATTACTACACTATTTACAGTATTAATATTAAATAGGCTATTATAAGAGTAGGTATAATCAAGCTTACAGTTAAAAGTCTCTTGGAAAGTGATTTAACCATAGTCCAATTAGTAATACTGAGGAAGACAAATGCATAGCTTAGAGAATAAGATTGTTATTGTTTGTATGTACGTTTTATTTATTTATTTAATATACTTTTTTGTACACTATACAAGCAAATACAAAATAAATGATATACAACTTTGAGAGAAAAAAAAACTACAACAGGCGGTGTTATCGCTAGCTGCGATCTCTTTCGGACAACCTACGGTATTGGAGTGATGGCCTCGAGGCTTAGGCACGCGGTCGAGAATTTCGGCGGTCGCAGGTTCAAACCTCAGGCACACACCTCTGACTTTTCGAAGCTAAGTGTGTATTCACAATGAATTGTTACTTGCTTTAACGGTGAAGGAAAAACATCGTGATAAAACCTGCACACCTAAAAGTTCTTAGGTATTTCTTAGGTGTGTAGTCCGCCAACCCGCACTAGGCCAGCGTGGTGGACTAAGGCCTAAACCCTCTCAGTTGTAGAGGAGGCCCGTGCCCAGCAGTGGGACGTATTTGGGCTGATGATGAATGAATGAAAATGAACCGTACTGGAATGAAAAGTTGTAGTTGTTACCATATATGGAAGTGACAAACTCACATTTATACCTGGGTACGTTTATATTTAAGTGCCTTTAATATTAAAATGATATTTACGACACTTACTGCCAACACAAGCAAAATACCCTCAATAAAAAAACTGTGGCAACATTTATACTTATAAATGGCATACAAAGATATTCTCTCAAAAGTAAAAAATAAAAAAGGCAGTGGCAGTACTTCCATAGAAGCCCAAACGCGTTCCACGGTTATTGTGTAATGTCTAGTTTATAATTGTTTATTGTGGGGTCGGGTTATTCTGATTTATATGTCAAATTGCTTTTGTTAAATAAATATTAAAAGCTTAAACATTCGGAATTTCGAAAGGCAAGTTTGGGCTTTTGGGCTTCTATGGAAGTGCCGCCATTGAAAAGTAGTCATTTTTACTTCTCCTCTAAAATATGCTTACAAACAAAAACTTACACTACATTTATTACAGAAGCCTCCATAAGTATCATTTACGTTTAACCACCGCCCATTGCATGACGCAAACGTGACGTCATCGTGACGTGACAACTCCTCCAGAAACATTATCATATTCAGCAGTCCAGAAATACTAAGAAGTAAGTCAGGTTATATGTGAGTTGAGACAGTGGACACAGATACGTTTGAGATTCCAGGCTTAACGTGGTTGGAGTTGGCGTCTTGCTTCTCAGGCCTCCTTTTAGGTCCTAGAAGGAGTTTCTGGAGCTGACACGCGGGCGCTTCCACGAAGAGGTATAAAGGCAAGGCGAAGAGATAGGTTGTGCAGACTATCCCTGCGTACAGCATTATCTAGAAGGAAAAAGAAAGAATCGTTAAAAATGGTAATAAATGAGATCGCAAAGGAAAAACGACCCATATTTAATATTCTTTGAAGTCATTATAAGCAAGTAATCGTCCCACAAAAGTGATCGTCACCATATCCAGCAATAGAAGTCTCCCTGGTATAATAATTCTGGAGCGAATTCAAATAGCCTGAACATCAGGCTACGTTCTTTATGCATATTCTAAGTTTATGCCTGAATTTGGACTTCACTCGACAGCTATTTTGCCGTCCACCTGAACCGTGATTTGCTTTATTCCACTTCACACCCAACAACCGGGATCAATAGTGGCACGCACGAAATTGACACCGAGCTCTGTAACTCAGAGAAAAACCCGTAACGAAAATTATCAGAATAAGATACTCGGGAGAACATTGGCAGCCCCGTGGCGCAGTTGGCTAGACACCAGCTCGTGAACCGAGAGACCACGGGTTCGATCCCCACAAAGTATCTCGTAGTTTTTAATACTTATGTATTTGACTATTGGGTGTATTTATTTTTAAAGTCCGAAAGTTTAGAAGTTGTCGTCTTTCCACAGTAGCACGGTAGAATATTGGACTACGTGGTGTCACCCTAATATCTGAGAATAAAATACTTACGGCTGTGTAATCAGTTGCATAGAAAGACCGCCTCATCTGCCCTCCGTAAGTCCTCAGAATAGTCGCGTGAAGCAACATGGCGCAATAGGACATTCTTCCGAGCGGTTGAAGAGGACCCCATTCTACCGATCCTACGTAAATTGCTGAAAAGGAATAATATGTTTCAAAGTTTAACAAATAAAAAGCATTTTATTGTGACATGAAAGCCCACACCAGGCAATTATTTGTGTCATCGGAAAAAAAGTGTTTCGAATTTTATTTCTATTATTGTTTATGACATCCAAAAACATTTGTTTCGTGTCTGTTGGTTTATGAGAACAAAAAATTGTCTCGTAACTTATAATGATTACGACTTGAGACCTACTATTGATTAATTTGTTGGATTTATGCGTGTGACTGTTATTTTATTTTATTTATTTATTTTATTTACACTTTTTATACAATAAGTATAGAGGCGGACTTAATGCCAAAGGCATTCTCTAACAGTCAACCTCAGGGTGATGCAGAGATAAAAAAGGTAGGTGCATAAATAGTTAAATGGTTAAAATAATATAATATATAAAATATACATACATACATATATATACACATGTAAATAGAATCAAAATTTATATATACTAACATATATACACAGATAAATAAATAATTATAGACACATATAAATACATATACATACATAGATACATAAAAGAGAGATAAACGATAATCAAAATAATTTTCTTATTAATTCTTTAATAATAAAAAGAAAACAATAAGTAGTAATACTCTCGAGGTTTAGGCGCGCGGTCGAGAATTTCGACGGTCGGTTCAGACCCGAGACACACACGTCTGACTTTTCAAAGTTATGTGAGTATTCTTAATGAATTATCACTTACTTTAACGGTGAAATAAAACATCGTGAGGAAACGTGCACATCTAAAAATTCTTAGGAATTTCCTAGGTGTGTATTCCGCTCACCTGCACTAGGCCAGCTTAAACCCTCTCAGTTGTAGAGGAGGCTCGTGCCCAGCAGTGGGACGTATATGGCCTGATGATGGTGATGATGAATAAAAAAAAACAGGCTAGAGAAGATGCTTTGCTCCATTAATTTGGTTTATCGCATCTTTTTTGCAAAATATAAAAATATGAGTGAACATGGCTGTCAATAACCATTATTTAATGGACTGCCTCGTGGTCTCGCCGTGGGATCTAGAGGTCCTGGGTTCGATTCCCGGGTCCGGCAAAGTGTTATTGGGTTTTTCCATTAGGAAATTCTCAGTAACAGCACGGAGTCTGGAAATGTGCCCGAAAAACGGCAATAGGCTCGCCCCCTATTACGTGGGACTGATAAATACCTGGCGAAATGTGGGTGCAGAAATGCACCTCTGCCTACCCCTTCGGGGAATACAGGCGTGAGTTTTTGAGTTATGTAAATGGACATAAAGTACTCACGATTGCACCTGTAGAAGTATCCTATGACAAACACACATATGGCTAGAGCGAAGAAGTTTTGGTTAAGCGCGTTGAAGATCGCAGACTCGAAGGCAGACGCTTCTCTGTGATGTAGATCCCAGCCCATGAGGACTGAGCCCAGGGCAATTGGTATTGACGCGATGAACAAGAGTTTCATTAGCTAGAAGGACAAATACATCATCATTTACATTGCTTGACATTAAATTTGCTTTGTAGACATGAAATATCAATTTTGTATGTAGAAGTACCTACCGAATATCCGAGGTCTTTTTTTTTTTTTTTTATTCTGGCACGGCAAAGTGACTCCACTGTACCCGATGGTAAGCACAGTGGAGTCCAAAAAATTACTACCGACCAGCGAGAAACGATATGGTCACCCGCTGGTCGACACAATCATGCCGGCCTGCACAAATGCTTAGATCTTAGATCATTAATAGTATATTACATCCCTCGGGAAGTAAAGTAAGAAAAGCCTGAGGTTTTATTTTTTACTTTCTGAGGGCTGTTTACTATTTTTCACCTCGACGGAGGCGGAAAGCGGCAACTTCGTTTAGCGCAGCGGGACGAAAGTTGACGCTTTCCGCCCGGAGGTGTGAAAAATAATGTACCTATATTTACATGAGCCCATACATACGTCCCACTGTTAGAGACAAATTTTCTATGCTGTTATCAGTGAGGACTGAGTCGATCAGGTTGGCGAAGTGGGATTTGGTAGATTACAGATCCCAAAACAATTCCTCTTAAGAACTCTGTGACTTGTATATTTTGAATAGACACATAACTTTGAACATCCATAGTCGTGTCCCTGTGATTAAAACTGTGAGTTATGTCTTCTATTTTATACTCATCTATAGTAAAATATGACATTCCTCTCATGAGCATAAATTCAATCTTTTTAGAGCTTGCAGTATAATCAATAAAGAATACTTACTAGAGAACCACCCAGATCCCACTTTTTCGTCTGCGCCTTGCGGTAGAAGTAAGCTGTCAACACTCCAAGATGGTAGCCTGCCCAATTGCCCTGAGCGGATACGTAGGCGTGGTAGAAAGTGTCATTGTACCCGAATATATCTCTTATGGATCTGTAAATATAACACAGTTTTCAATAAGTCCCATCTAGAGTAAATGGCTATTACAAGTCTAGTAAGATATTTTTCTTAATTTGAATATTAAGTCAAATGTTTTAATTGCCAGTACTTAACCTACATATGTATTAAAAACCTTACCGCCACAGCGGTTGTCAGATCTGTACTATGCTTTCAGTTTTATCAACTTCCACTAACATCTCTCATCCACTACCTTCAGCTCGTCGCTCCACCGGCCCGCGCGTCACACACTACGCTCCCTGTACGTGGTCTCACAACACTCGCTCCTGAGCTCTCATCCACTACCTTCAGCTCGTCGCTCCACCGGCCCGCGCGTCACACACTACGCTCCCTGTACGTGGTCTCACAACACTCGCTCCTGAGCTCTCATCCACTACCATCCTTCAATCTTATAGTATACTTACTCAGGGAAGATGCTGACGCGTATAGGCAAGAGATTCATGAAGTAGCTCTGCAGGAATGGTATAAGAAGACTGATGACCATCACAGCTGAGAGGACTGGTACTCCGCTCCTCGGCCAACGCCATATGATGAGCAGCATGATTAGCGTTATGAGGAAGAGTTGGGTATCCGTTCCAAGGTACCTGTAAGTGACAATAAAAGATTTTATCAACAACAAAACAAATTCTTTTGTGGCATGATGAGGCCGCTTGTTCTATCTCTAAGTACCAAGATAAACTTTGTGTGATCCTCTATTCGTTTAATATCTGAATACACTAAGTATCAGGTATTGTAAGACAAATAGAGTAGGTATCTTACTATATTGAACCACGAATATACTTATGATGCATTCCAAGTTTAGCCCGTCTAGGTCCGATTGCAAGTAGGCCGACAAAATTACTCTGTGATATTTTTTACTTTAGACTCTAGGCTCCATAAAATTTTCATAAAATAATACAATGATATTGCAAGGCTAATTGCAGCAATTTGCCAAAGCGGCACATGGATGTACATAAATCGGGTTGGTTGCACCAGTCACGGCTGATTGCGGCCGCATGCAACCAATTTCACGCGCTGTGCCGGCTCAAATTGTCCCTTACGTGTAATTGTCCACGCATCTTGAGTTGATGTAAGTGCGTCCTTTTCCTCAATTTTTAGCTAGTGAAGACAAATTGATCAAGACTTCATCGTCATCTGATTGATTGATCAGCCCATATAAACGTCCCACTGCTGAGCACGGGCCTCCTCTACAATTGAGAGGGTTTAGGCCTTAGTCCACCTCGCAGTCATGATGGCCTAGAGGTTTAGGCACGGGGTCGAGAATCTCGACGGTCGCGGGTTCAAACCCCAGGCACACACCTCTGACTTTTCCAAGTTATGTGTGTATTCACAATGAATTATCACGTACTTTAACGGTGAAGGAAAACATCGTGATGAAACCTGCACACCTAAAACTTCTTAGGAATTGTTTAGGTGTGTAGTCCGCCAACCCGCACTAGGCCAGCGTGGTGGACGGTTTATCTTTAATGCATTCTAATAATTTGTTATAAGAATTCATACGTATAATGTTGAATAATAATAATTCAAGTGATGACTGCACTACCATTTAGACTTATGTAGGTACATTACTCTATATAGAATCCCAATACATGTTTATCCATACTATACTAATATTATAAATGCGAAAGTAACTGTGTCTGTCTGTCTGTCTCACTTTCCTGCTAAAACTACTGAACCGATTTAAATGAAATTTGGTACACAGATAATTTAAAGCCTGAGAAAGTACATTAAATAAAAAGGATTTTAAGGGGTTGAAAGGGGGGATGAAAGTATGGAAGTATTGTCATTTTTAAAGCTAGAAGCTTGAAACTTATTTTTTAGGCTGTTGATTAGATATAAATAAATATGACATTCAAAGTTTGTAAAAAAAATACAAACAAGGGGGTAAAATAAAAATGAGTAAAATAATAATATAATAGCAAAATAGACTACAACTTATTTTCTTTCTGAACCCAACCATGTAGTCTACGCGGACGGAGTCGAGGGCAAAGGCTAGTACTAAATAAAACAGTACTTAACACAGAGTTTTCTATCATGCAAATATTAACATTCTATCACAATTTGAAACAAGTTCCAATAATTCATTTCTTCCTCAGAATTAGGCAGATTAATTACAAAGCTTAATATTCTAAACGGCGGGTTCTAATATAATTTCAACCGCGATCCCTCAAGTTTCTCAACAGCCATTACAGTAACTGAACCAAGGTTTATGTGCGCTATGACAATATTAGCGTTTCGTCAACTTTTGCGCAATCCTTCGCGAATGCTCGCTTCATAATGTTTATTTTAATATGTCTTGTTAGTGATTTTTTATTATGTTTACGTGTCACTTAAGTTGTAAGGCTTCGAGAGTTAGTCTAGTAATTATCGAGTCACGGGCTTAATCTAGGCACACACTGAATTTGCGAGGTTATGTGTATACATACATACATAAACTCTCAGTATTAGTAGTATATCAGAATTCTCAGTAGCAGGACGGAGTCTGGAAATGTGCCCGAAAAACGGCAATAGGCTCCTATTACGTGAGACTGATACATACTGGCGAAATATGGGTGCAGAAATGC
The DNA here is from genome assembly GCA_907164795.1 of Hemaris fuciformis. NCBI lineage: Eukaryota > Metazoa > Arthropoda > Insecta > Lepidoptera > Sphingidae > Hemaris > Hemaris fuciformis. The sequence goes on from OU015454.1 coordinate 9,658,529, forward strand.
ACCTCTGCCTACTCTTCGGGGAATATAGGCGTGAGTTTATGTATGTATGTATGCTCGCCCCGTATTACGTCTGACTGATATACAGGCTGTAAAAAGACCGTGATTAAAAAATAAGACAGGTAATAGTTACAGTGAACGTTAAAAAAATCTCGAAACAAAATAAAAAAATGACTTTTTTCTAACAACCATAAGTATTAAATGTATGTGGTGATTAGGATTAATTTACATACATACATAAACTCACGCCTGTATTCCCCGAAGGGGTAGGCAGAGGTGCATTTCTGCACCCACATTTCGCCAGATATGTATCAGTCCCACGTAATAGGGGGCGAGCCTATTGCCGTTTTTCGGGCACATTTCCAGACTTCGTGCTGTTACTGAGAATTTCCTAATGGAAAACCCAATAACACTTTGCCCGACCCGGGAATCGAACCCAGGACCTAGAGGTCGCACGGCACATACTTGTACCGCGAGGCCACGAGGCAGTTATGTGTATATTCGTAATGAATTATCACGTAATTCAATGGTGTAGGGAAACAGGAAACCTAGCCACTTAAAATTATTAAGAATTTCTCAGTACCTAAGTACCACAAAAAAACATTTTTTTTTGGGTACATACATAGCGTGGGTGGGAAATCACTAGATATGTTTTTTAAAACCATTGAGAGATTTCTCAGTAAATTTTTTTGATTTAGGTATCCTTTTGCGATATATTCATCTTTTTAAGTGCATTTTTTTGTTGAAATAGGGCGTCCTTCCTGTAAAAGCTAAACGGCTGGCTCGTAAAAAAATTATATCTTATTTTAGTCTAAAATGATGAACTTTGAAGAAAAACTATAGTGGCTTAGATAACTTTGTTAGTTCAGGAGTTGCAGAGGCCTAACTTGTAAAATGTGCTTATATGAAAAACTTCGTTAATTATAGATACTCCCAACAGTTACATACATAGTTCTGACCCCACACCAAGATACAAGTCTTGTGTCGTGGGTATCAGAAACTACGAGAGACTTTTCACTCTCACATACACCCAAACCCGAAACAAATATTTACATCATCATACATCATCACATACATCATCACTGCTGGGCACGGGCCTAGTGCGGGTTGGCGGACTACACACCTAAGAAATTCCTAAGAACTTTTAGGTGTGCAGGTTTTATCACGATGTTTTCCTTCACCGTTAAAGCAAGTGATAATTCAATGTGAATACACACATAACTTCGAAAAGTCAGAGGTGCGTGCCTGGGATTTGAACTTGCAACCGCCGAAATTCTCGACCGCGCGCCTAAACCTCGAGGCCATCACAACTTTCATGATGACGTGATAAACCTCTTATAATATTTATTTTGGTAAATGCGACTTTGTTTGTTGAGGAAAATGTGCCGAAATAATATTTAATGGGAATAAAAGAGAGGGACGAATCATTAAATGGCTGAGCCCGCATTTGTAAGCCAAAGTCACAATAGTACACTATATTATACAGAGTGTATAAAGACTGCGATCGAAAACTAAGACTGGCAATGGCTACGGCGTATAAACAAATTGACGTTTAAAAAAATCCCGACAATAAATAAAAATATTGACGTTTTCCTAATCACCACATAAATTTAATACTTAAAGTTATTAGGAAAACGTCAATTTTTATACATAAAGTCATGATAGTTTAGGCGCGTGTTCGAGTCAAATATCGGCGGTCGCGGGTGCAAATCTTAGGTACACATCTCTGACTTTTTGAAGTTATGTTTGTATTTACTATATAGTTAAGGTGAAGGAAAACTTCGTGAGGAAGCCTGCACACCTAAAATCATCAGAAATTTCTTAGTTGTGTTCGCCAGACTGTACTAGGCCAGCGTGGTGGACTAAAGCTTAACCCTGCTCATTTGTAGAGGACGTCCGTGCCCAGCAGTGGGACGTATATGGGCTGATGATAATACACTTTATAGACACTAGAATATTAAGCGCTCGTATACTGCACTACATAACAGCATTCGGCTTTACGCCGCGTCGGTGACAGCACAGAGCACTCGTCTACGACTGCATTTACTATCCTAAATAAGTGTCTTTTTTAATTCTCAAAAAAATATTCAAAAAAAGCTGTATTCTTAAAAAAAAATCTGTTCTATAAACGAGGCCAAATATAGCGTAGTTGAAGAAATAAACTGGCCTAATCTCCGACCTTGGTGGCGAGATCTCGAAGAAATCTCGTCGAGGCCGTCGAGTCACAGCTCGCGATAACAGAAAGTTTCGCAGTTCCACGTTTTTTGTCGTCAGAAGGCACGTTGATGCGTATCTCAAATACGTCTAAAGGTCGATAGCCCGAACAAGTCGACGATTTACTTTGAACATTGCATGCATTTTTTTGTTTGAATTACATACATAGATACATAAACTCACGCCTGTATTCCCTGATGGGGTAGGCAGAGGTGCATTTCTACACCCACATTCCGCCAGGTATGTATCAGTCCCACGTAATAGGGGTCGAGCCTATTGCCGGCATTTCGGGCACATTTCCAGACTCCGTGCTGCTATTAAGAATTCCCAAATGAAAAAACCCAATAACACTGCCCGACCCGGGAATCGCACCCAGGACCTCTAGATCGCACGGCATATATACCGCGAGACCACAAGGCAGTGGTTTGAATTATTTTATTGGAAATAATTTTGGGTAAATGTGTATAGCGAAGTTCGATGGGTACCTTTGTTATGTATTAAGCAGTCACATCAAATACTCCGCTTAAAAACAGTGTGCTACAAGAATCATACGAATAATAGGAATCATGCAACAGTAAATTCATTAAATCATGCAAAAGAAGCAGTGATGGCCTCGAGGTTTAGGCGCGCGGTCGAGAATTTCGGCGGTCGCAGGTTCAAACCCCAGGCACACACCTCTGACTTTTCGAAGTTATGTGTGTATTCACAATGAATTATCACCTGCTTTAACGGTGAAAGAAAACATCCTGATAAAACCTGCACACCTAAAAGTTCTTAGGAATTTCTTAGGTGTGTAGTCCGCCAACCCGCACTAGGCCAGCGTGGTGGACTAAGGCCTAAACTCTCTCAGTTGTAGAGGAGGTCCGTGCCCAGCAGTAGGACGTATTTGGGCTGATGATGATGATGATGATGATGAACAGTAAATTGCATACAGGAAAAATCCCATCACAGCCTTATTAGTTTCTATACGTGTTTGCCATGTCATCAAGGAGTACCGAATTCCCGTGTAAGTTAAATTGTGTTTTTTCATTAGAGAAATCACAGTAGCAGCCATTTTTTTAAAACGGCAATTGGCCTCCAAAGGGTTTACTTTTAATAACATACCTGGTAAAAAGTAGGTGAAAATACATACTTCCTCAGATATATTACCGTGAATGTTTGCATGTATGTATACAGGGTGTATTCAGACCGTGATCGGAAACTAAGGCAGGTAATAGCTAAGATCATTACGCACCCCCTGGTGTTAACAAAAATCCCGACAAAAAAATATTGACGTAGCTATTACCTGCCTTAGTTTCCGATCACGGTCTGAATACCTGCCTGTATACTTGGTTCGTACGAGGTTCTAAAACGAAATTCTAAACCTCTTGCCAAATTTATACTATTCTAATTCATAAATATATTAGACTAGTTTTTGCCCGCGACTCCGTCCGCGTAGACTACAGGGTTGGGTTCAGAAAGAAAATAAGTTGTAGTCTATTTAACTATTATATTATTATTTTACTCATTTTTATTTTACCCCTTTGTTTGTAATTGTTTTTTCAAACTTTGAATGTCATATTTATTTATGTCATATTTATTTATCTAATCAACAGCCTAAAAAATAAGATTCAAGGTTCTAGCTTTAAAAATAACAATACTTCCATACAACCTTTCATCCCCCCTTTCAACCCCTTAAAACCCCTTTTCCGGGATAAAAAGTAGCCTATGTCCTTTCTCAGGGTCTAAACTATCTGTGTACCAAATTTCATTTAAATCGGTTCAGTAGTTTTAGCAGGAAAGCGAGACAGACAGACAGACAGAGTTACTTTCGCATTTATAATATTATAATATTAGTAATTATAAGTATGGATAAATGTACATTAAGAAATTATAGTTGCAGGATAGGTGTTGAATTATTGCATTAAACGCACTCACCGTATCGGAAATGTTACAATAAGTTACATTACGGAATAATCTAACAGCCAGTTCCATGCGTTGCTCCCGAAAGTTAATCACCCGTGATAGTGTTAAGTGATAGTTGTTTGAGGTTCAATGATAGTGCAAGAATAGTACTGTAGTTCTTAGGACAGTAAATATCAACATCATCAGCCCATATACGTCCCACTGCTGGGCACTGGCCTCCTCTACAACTGAGAGGTTTTAGGCCTTAGTCCACCACGCTGATCTAGTGCGGGTTGGCGGACTACACACCTAAGAAATACCTAAGAACTTTTAGGTGTGCAGGTTTCCTCACGATGTTTTCCTTCATCTTTAAAGTACGTACGTAATGAATCATTATGGAAATGAATGAATGACACTAAATATATATTGTGGTGTATTTTAAATTACTTCTTGTCGTGGAATATGACATCATGATTAAAAAAAGAAAATACTGATACTATAACGGACTTAACAATAGTATCATATCTATACTGTCAAAATGGTGGTTAGTAAAATATAGAAAAAAATTAGTTAATAAATATATGCAACAGTCACATACATACATAATTCTGAGCCCATGCTAACATACAAAACTTGTTTCGTGGGTATCAGAAAAAACACAGTTTTTATGGTTCGCAAACACTCATACCCGTTATTAATATTTATGGATCACACGAACAAAGTTCAAAGTCTGCACTGAACTTACCACCACTATGGTCATATTGCCTTTCTAAATTAGAAAAATAAACTTACCACGCCTGCGGCAGACATAGATGCTCAAACGGGAAGAGATTCGGCATAAGTATGACCAGTTGCCACCAGTTGCTCCTGCACATGTCTCGTTCCCGCTTAACCACGGCATCCCACATCGGTCCGGAGCCCAAGTGGGGCACCCACGTCATCGCCAATCCCATCACCACTAAAACTGCTGGCATGAGTCTGAAAGAAAAATTTGGATGAATTTAGATGTTTTTTTTTCGGTCGTTCATAAACAGTCACATGATGTGTACATATCGCATGCAATCTAGAAGGTAGACTTGTATTGCCACGCTAACTTTATTGTAAACTTTCGGGGACATTTCCTGAATCAATGCTATTAAGAATTTCCTCATAAATGAACTTATTAATTTATTGCCTAATTTGAAAATCGAGCCCAGGGCTTCACGATGGCACATCGCACACTTGTGGCTTAGATCCATTAGAGTGAAGTAAATCTTAAAGTTTGACTACTTTAAGATTTACTTCAATACCTCCTAAATTAGCTAAAAATAACCATACTGTGTTATTTTGACAACATTACAAATATTTCATATGGCCTTGTTAAAGATCTCTGAAAACCCATATAAACTTTTCAGTAACTTAAATTAATGGAAGCCCAATGGTTTAAAATTGGCTTCTCACGAAAACAACTTTACCATTTCAAAACGCTGACAAAGGAAATTATGAAAAAAATAACAACTTAGTACGTATTAATCTAAAGTTCATTGACATTCCAACTACAGCTACAACGCTCCACCCCTCAGACAAACAAATCAGCGAAAATGATATGGAAAATTAAATTATCCGACTGTACACGAGGCAAAACGTAGAATAAATCTGAATTATTCTAACCGTACAAAATACGGCAAGAATAATACATAACTAACAAATATGACGCGACATTAGAGACGTTTCATGTTTGTGAAATAATGTCATGTAAGGTATGACGTCGACAGCCTTGTGGCGAAGTTGATTAGTTGCTTGCCCTAGCTTGCAAAACGAGAGGCCGCGGGTACGATCCTTGCATCGAGACAAATGTGTAATCCACAAATTTGTGTCGGGTCTGGGAGTTTGTGGGACCGAAAAGTTTCTTATAGTTTCTGATATCCACGACATAAGACTTGTATCTTAGTGTGGGGTCAGAACTACGTATGTGATTTTTGGGTGTATTTATTATTATTATTTATAACCTCACGCCTGTTTTCGCCGAAGGGGTAGGCAGAAGTGCATTTCTACACCCACATTTCGTCAAGTATGTATCAGTCCCACGTATAGTATATAGGTTATGTATGTAATATGTATGTATTCTAAATTAAAATATAAACATTAACATTTTTCTACATCCTATTGATATCAACAACATATCCAGGGCAACGCTAAATTACTACGGAATCGATGAGACCGTTTTTTTATTTAATATGCTTAAGTCTTTCAAACAAAGAATATATAGGACCCCGATCTAAAATAATCATAAATTATAAGAAATCATCATCATCATCAGCCCATATACGTTCCACTGTTAGTCATGGGCCTCCTCTACCATTGAGAGGGTTTAGGCCTTAGTCCACCACGCTGGCCTAGTGAGGGTTGACGATTTACACACCTAAGAAATTCCTAAGAACTCTTAGGTGTGCAGGTTCAGTTATAAGAAGGCTATTGTACAATATCTTGAAATCTTACCTGAACCACCGATTGACGAGGGCCATGGGAACTGTCTTCAAGGTGAACGGATGGGTTTCGGCGTACACCAGCATTTTGTAGGCCATTAGAAAACCTCCCATCACGAAGAATATCTGGACTATCACGCGCGCGTTGAAGAGCAGAGACTTGAAGAAGTCGTCGTATGACTGAAAGGAGAAAAGACCTAAATACACTCATAAAATCACGCTTGTATCCGAGAAAGGGTTAGCAGAAGTATTTTGTCTGCTGTGTCCTATTTAATTACACTTTCTTGCTTGAAAAAAAATATATGAAGAAAACAAAAAATATATACATACATACATAAACTCACGCCTGTTTTCCACGAAGGGGTAGGCAGAGGCGAATTTCTGCACCCACATTTCGCCAGGTATGTATCAGTCCCACGTAATAGGGGGCGAGCCTATTGCCGTTTTTCGGGCACATTTCTAGACTCCGTGCTGTTACTGAGAATTTCCTAATGGAAAAACCTAATAACACTTTGCCCGACCCGGGAAACGAACCCAGGACCTCTAGATCGCACGGCACATACTTGTACCGCGAGACCACGAGGCAGTCCATAAAAAATATATAAAAATAACAAAAACAAGAGGCGGTCTTATCGCTCGAGGCAATATCTTCCGAACAACCTTAGAATGGATAAAAGGCTAGATAGATATTTAATACGAGCGTACAGACTGTCTTCGAGCACATTTCTACACTCCGTATCGCTGCTGAGAATTTCCTAATGGAAAAACCCAATAATACTTTAAAAATTCCAAAACATTATTTTTTAAATGACAAAGTCGTTTTTTTAAAAACATAGAAACAAAGCACGCAATCGAAAATCTCGACGGTCGTAGGTTCAAACCCCAGGCACACCTCTAAATTTTCGAAGTTATGTGTGTATTCACGAAGAATTATCATGTAATTTAACGGCGAAGGATAACATCGTGATGAAACCTGCACACCTAAAAGTTCTTAGGAATTTCTTAGGTGTGTAGTCCGCCAACCCGCATTAAGCTAGCGTGGTGGACTAAGGCCTAAACCCTCTCAGTTGTAGGGGAGGCCCGTGCCCAGCAGTGGGACGTATATGGGCTGATGATGATGACACGAGATACCCAAATACCACAGGACCAAAGAAGCAGGCGTTATTACACGCCATTACGCAAATTAATTGAACTAACGACATTATTAAACTGTGACTTGATGTGTTCAATATAATTTAATGATTCTATGAACACTTGATCGATTTAAAATAATTAAGTAAAATATTCATCGATTTATAATTATGAGCTTCAATTTAGTACATATTATGGCTTGAATGCATCGATATTATCACACATACGTACATATACAAGCATTTTTATATTGTGATTAGATTTTAATTTTATAAATTACCTTTTTACATAATTTCTTATTTTTTGCAAATTTTATGTTCATAGAGATTGTTTTACATTGTTTTTTTCTTCATCATCATATACGTCCCACTGCTGGGCACGGGCCTCCTTTGTTATTCAGCGGGTTTAGGCCTTAGTCCACGATGGCCTATTGCGGGTTGGCGGACTACACACCTAAGAAATTCCTTAGAACTTTTAGGTGTGCAGGTTTCATCACGATGTTTTCCTTCACCGTTAAAGTAAGTGATATGTTTTTGTGAATACACACATTATAACTGTTTTCTTATTACTCTTTTATAAACTTTGTTACCTAAACTAAACTTTTGCAAATGGAAGGATACTGGTGTTTAATGCTCAGGGTACCCATTTTTAAGTACCAGCGTTCAAATTTCCGCCCTGTGGATCGGGGGCGTAAGAATTCCGCCACGGTACCCCCTACCTGTCGTAAGAGGCGACTAACAGGGGCCACTGGGGAGGCTGGGCGTACTGCGGGGGCGGTACACAACGGTGGCAGCAACCCTGAGATTTGCGGCAGAGGGCGTGACCGCTTGACTGTCGCGGACGTTCACAAGAGGTGAACGTCCAAAAAAGCGTAAGTGGAGGGCATCTCAAGCCCTCCCAATTTGGAGGAGTCCATATTTGGACAGTGCGCTGGGCGGAGGCGGACCATTTGGGGCGCTTCTCGCCCTGAGATGCCGCAAAACCGCCCTAAATGCGCGAGATGGTCACCGAGAGGTTTTAGTCGGTATGCTGGCGTAGGATTTTGGTTAGGGACCCAACTCAGCTAAGCGGACAACTATTGTTCAGCGCGCCGAGTTGGAAGGCCAGAGACCCCGACATACCCCTTTTCGGCCTCCCCCGAGGTACCGAACAGGGGAGCTTAAAGCGCTTTCCTCTCGTAAAAAAAAAAAGCGTTCAAATTTAAAATACTTTATAGTCTATTCTATTATATATTTATTCATAGCCTCATTGCAACAATAAATAAATTCAAATAAATAAATAGTTATAAAAACCTGAACGTCACAATGACTATCCACTTCTATTCAGACTGTTTAGGTCTTAGTCCACCATGTTGGCCTAGTTACTATTTTCAACGTTAATTTTTGTGTAAAATGCTTAGAAAACCTTCCTTTCTAACGATATTTTTGTTCAAAACTCAAGTGCATATTTGTTCTTTAAGGGTAGACGAATAAATTAGAAAAAAAGTGTACGTCTGGGGTTTGAGCCTGTCACCAACGAAATTGTGATTATTGACTTGTAAAAACAAACTTAATGATGTGTTTTGGCTTTGGTTGAATAAAATTTCCCTACCTTTCATGGACCACGGGCGTAAATGCATGTTTTTCAAAGCAAAGAGAAAAAGTAGGACAATTTTTATCAGTCACGAAATAATTTGGTAATTTAATTTCAAAGTGCGTGACTCACGGTTTGCATCGAGCCTGACGGCAAGCTGACAGAATCATTATTATAACGGGTTTAATTAAGATGTTTTAAGAAAACATCATCTTTTTTTCTGCATTTTATATTAATTTGGCACATAATTATTTTATGAGTTGCATTTATGTACATATTTACATACATGCACAAGTAAGTGTTAATCCATTATGAATACTCACATAGCTTTGATAAGTCAGAGGTGTGCGCCTGGGGTTTGAACTGGTCTGGGTGTTTGTGAGACCGAAAAGTCTCTCGTAGTTTCTGATACCCAAGACTTGTATCTTAGTGTCGAGTCAGAACTATGTATGTGACTGTTGGGTAATTAAATGTAAAAGTAAGTGTGGCTGTCTGTAACGTTTTCACGCCTAAACCAGTAGACCGATTTGAACGATTTTTGTTATGAAGATAGATGGTACTACGTAAAACGAGATAGGGTACACTACGAAGGCTACGAAGACTTTTCGGTCTTTACCCAGACCCGAAACAATTATTTGTGGATCACACAAACATTTGTCTCGGTGCGGGGAGCGAAACCGCGGCCTTTCGTTTCGCAAGCTGTTATTTAGCCAACTGCGCCACGGGGCTGTCAAAATTATTTAATGAAGGTAATCCTGTGGAGGAGCGAGCTTGTTTTCCCGTCATACCGTCTTCACGTCTCTCCGAAAGTCATAACCAACATTTTCATAAACATCCGTCTGAGCAAAGCAGAACCCAACTCCTGGTACAGAATAATTACATCCACTTAAGCGAAACACACACACAGTTATGTAAATTGTTTAAGTTTAGCCAATTTTAGACCTAATAATAATTAATCTAAGTTCATATTACAGTGCCTCGCGTTCTCGCTCGTGTGGTTGTGCTATTTAGAAGTCCCAGGACTGCCTCGTTGTCTCGCGGTACAAGTATGTGCCGTGCGATCTAGAGGTCCTGGGTTCGATTCCCGGGTCGGGCAGTGTTATTGGGTTTTTCCATTACGAAATTCTCGGTAACAGCACGGAGTCTGGAAATGTGCCCGAAAAACGTCAATAGGCTCGCCCCCTATTACGTGGGACTGATACATACTTGGCGAAATGTGGGTGCAGAAATGCACCTCTGCCTACCTCTTCGGGGAATACAGACGTGAGTTTATGTATGTATGTAGAAGTCCCAGGATCGATTGCAGGATGAGTAAAATGTTAGTGGGTATTTCTTTTAGAAAATTTTCAGTAGCAATCTCAAATCTTAGTTGGAGTCCGAAAAGTGCCTCAAAAACAAAATAGACTTGTATGCTATTACGTTACTTAAACGACTACCGAGGGGGAGAAATGCATGACGTTGTGCCCAAAGCTGGAATCGATGCCCAGACATCTGATATCACGCCTCATTAAATCCCGCGGGAGAAACAAAAAGGTCAACATTTTCGGCTAAAAATTATAAAAATACTAACTGCCTCGTGGTCTCGCAGCAATAGTATTTGCCTTGCGATGTGGAGGTCTAGGGTTCGATTCCCGGGTCGGGCAAAGTGTTATTGGATTTTTCCATTCGGGAATTCTAAGTAGCAGGACGGAGTCTGGAAATGTGCCCGAAAAACGGCAATAGGCTCGCCTCCTATTACGTGAGACTGATACATGCTGGCGAAATGTGGGTGCAGAAATGCACCTCTGCCTACCCCTTCGGGGAATATAGGCGTGAGTTTATGTATGTATGTATGCTCGCCCCGTATTACGTCTGACTGATAAACAGTAAACAGACCGTGATTAAAAAATAAGACAGGTAATAGTTGCAGTGAACGTTAAAAAAATCCCGAACTAAATAAAAAATGACTTTTTTCTAACAATCATAAGTAGTCAAAGTCAAAGTCAAAATATTTTTATTCAAATAGACTTTTACAAGTTCTTTTGAATCGTCAATTTTACACATCTTAATTTTTTTTAAACTATTGCCGCTTCGAAACGTTTTATAGCTGTGGAGAAGAAACGGCAAGAAACTCCCTCAGCAACACGACATGTCATTTTTTCCTTTAAAAAACAGCAATATATGTCTTTTTTTCATTACATTATTTAATTTTACATTATAAATGTCATAACGATACAAACTGTAGCAACAAAACAAAACTCCGATCAATTTACTTACTCCCAGGGCTTATTATCTTCAATAAAATCTGAAACTTTATAGTATGCTTTTAATGTATATGGTGATTAGGATTAATTTTAATATAGGAACCCACATACTTCCTGGCCACACCTGCCCACTTCAGCAGATAGGCCCATAATGATACAGCTTGAACAGTGAACATCCTCAGGTCAAAGGACGACATGCGATATATTCAGACACTGGGGAATTGTGTCTCTGTGCGGGCAATTTTGGCTGAATTGACATCGATAGATAGTAAATGATTCAATTATTTATAAGACTGTGGTGTTATTGGGCCGTCGTCGTGATGGCCTCGAGGTTTGGGCATGCGGTCGAGAATCTTGACGGTCGCGGGTTCAGACCCCAGGCACACACCTCTGACTATTCGAAATTATGTGTGTATTCACAATGAATTATCACGTACTTTATCGGTGAAGGAAAACATCGTGTTGAAACCTGCACACCTAAAAAAGTTCTTAGGAATTTCTTAGGTGTGTAGTCCGCCAACCCGCAGTAGGCCAGCGTGGTGGACTAAGGTCTAAACCCTCTCAATGGTAGAGGAGGCCCGTGCCCGGCAGTGGGTGTACTTATGTAACCTTTTGTTTCGAGCCGGGATGGTGGTGACTACGAAACTGGTTTTGCAAGTCTAAACTTTTTTTTTAAATAAAAGTAAGTACGTGACAATTTTAGTGCGTTATTTTAATGCCGATGATGTCACTATGGCATAACAATATAATTTTATAACTTCGTGAGAAATGTCATTATGTATAGATTTTAAAGTTATTTAATTTTTTTTTGAACATGTTAAAAAAAAAAAACAGAATTAAGGCAACGTAAAAAGATGATCTCGTGGTCTCGCGGCACATGTTTTGAAGTCTAGAGGTCCTAAATTCGATACCTGAGTCGATTTTTTTTTGCAGCATGGATTGTCAAAATGTGCCCGAAAAATACCAAACGGTTTTTTTTTTTTTTTTTTAAACTGGCACGGCAAAGTGACTCCACTGTACCTGATGGTAAGCACAGTGGAGTCCAAAAAATTAATACCGACCAGCGAGAAACGAAGGTCACCCGCTGGTCGACACAATCATGCCGGCCTGCACAAATGCTTCTTCACGCTTCGCTTAAAGGATCCAGGATCATAGGAAGGAGGGAACACGTGAGCCGGCAAACTATTCCACAGCTTTACCTCTAATTACAAGGGACATTAAACACATTTGCGAAATCGGGGAAACTTGTGTAAAAGTGTGTAGTTGCATTGTATTGTATGTTATATACAGGGTGTATAAAGACCGTGATCGAAAACTAAGACCGGCAATAGCCACGGTGATAACAAATACCTTGACGTTAAAAAAAAGCCCAACAATATTATTTTTTTTGCGTTTCCCTAACAACTATGTAGTGTACATGTAATAATAAAATTGTAAGTTAAACGTGAAAATAAATTATAATATAAGCGCAGTTCCCCACTCAAACCGATTCACAACTACGCCGGACATCGGGCTGAGTGGACGGGCCAGACGCTATTGAAACAAAACCTTAAACATCTGGGCATAACAAACTACATACATTTAATACTCGTGGATGTAAGGAAAACGTAAACATTTTTTTTTATATAATTATATTTTTTTTTTAATGGAATCAGCTTGCCTCGGCGGTATTTCCAAACAGATACGACTTAGGGGCCTTCAAGAAGAGAGCCTATATTTTCCCCAAAGACCGGCGACACACCGATGATTCCTCTGGTATTATGGGTGTTCATGGGCGGTGTTGACCACTTCACTTCAGGTGGCTCACTTGCTCGTTTGCCTCCTTTTTCCATAACAAAAAAAAAACAAATATATTTTTGTCGGGTTTTTTTTTTATGTCACGGTGTTTGAAATCGCCTTAACTATTGCCGGTCTTAGTTTTCGATCACTGTCTTTATACACCCTGTATTGTAGTTATAGTGTTTTTGATTTAGCGATAAATTGTTAAATGAAACAGACTGGATACAACCTGTCTAGGCAATAGAATTACGAGTATCGAATATAACGTAACTAATAATATTAACGTACTTCCGAGCTTAATTAAACGCGTTCGGGTCAAATTGAATTCATGCCGTAATCACGCACTCTGAACTATACAACACAAGTTCATTAGAACAATTAGTTGCGATTGTAAATGGAATTATAATTTCAGTATTATTCACATTAATGATACACTTATATGATGCATTCACAATGAATTATCACTTACTTAACGGTGAAGGAAAATATAGTGAGGAAATCTGCACACTGAAACATTCTTAGGAATTGCCTAGGTATGTAGGCTAACCCGTACTTGGCCAGCGTGGTGGACTAAGGATTAAACGCTCACAGGTGTGTAAGAGGCCCCTGTCCAGGAGTGGGACGTACATGGACTGCTGATGATTATTGTCGTACAGCAATAATAAAACTCCAATCCACTTAACTCGTTTATTCTCCTCAGAGATGTACACTGTTCGAACGCTCGAATCCGAATGCCGTTAGACAGTTTTTGAATCCGCCGACGTTAGTTTCGCCGGAAATACAAAATGACAAACGGAAACAATATACTTCTTTAAATTCGACTTTTCGACACTTAATTATAATTAAAAAATATATAATAATAAAGTAAACACAAAATACATAATTGTTTGATGCGCATATTTGACAGCCCCGTGGCGCAGTTGGCTAGACACCAGCTTGCGAAACGAGAGGCCGCGGGTTCGATCCCCGCACCGAGACAAATGTTTGTGTGATCCACAAATATTTATTTCGGGTCTGGGTGTTTGTGAGACCGAAAAGTCTCTCGTAGTTTCTGATACCCACGACACAAGACTTGTATCTTAGTGTGGGATCAGAACTATGTATGTGACTGTTGGGTGTATTTATTTATTTATTTATTTATTTATATTAAATATACACTTTTGATTAGCAGCAAATAATGTACCGGAAATAACATTACGAAATAAATAAATCTACCGGCATTATAAGATAACCCTTACATGATGATGTTGATACACTTGCTATTGCGCTTAACTTGGCGGTTGTGAAGTATAGTGAAATATTTAATAAATTGTATTAACGTACATACGAGTATTTTTACGTAGTACTAGTGTTTACGCGCGTAACTTGATAATTGTGAAATTTAGTGAAATATTTAATAAATTGTATTAAGGTACACATACATATATTTACGTAGTGCTGGTGTTTAAGTGAATTTACTAATATTACGACAAGACCGCCACTTTGTCCATTACATTATGAGTTGTTTATTTGTATTGTTATTTCTATGTTTACAATAAAGTGTTTATCTATCTATGTATGAATGTAATGTATGTATGAACTTTTAATCTGGTTAAATGTCAGTTTCACCATTCAAGATGACTCAATGTTATTCTCATATTCAATACAACAGTCTGAGATTTTATTAATGGCTGCTCTAATTCCGGTAATTTAGTCTTTACATACATACATAAACTCACGCCTGTATTCCTCGAAGGGGTAGGCAGAGGTGCATTTCTGCACCCACATTTCGCCAGGTATGTATCAGTCCCACGTAATAGGGGGCGAGCCTATTGCCGTTTTTTTTTTGTCACATTTCCAGACTCCGTGCTGTTACGGAGAATTTCCTAATGGAAAAACCCAATAACACTTTGCCCGACCCGGGAATCGAACCCAGGACCTCTAGATCGCACGGCACATACTTGTACCGCGAGACCACGAGGCAGTCTTTATTTAGTCTTTGTATCAATGTAAACTATCTCTTGTTCAGAAAAGAGCAACACTAGAGTTTCTTGCCCATTATTTTCTAGTGATGGCTGCCTTCCGAACTGCGTGGTACAAAAAATTTTGGAATGACTGGATCTAAGTGATGTATTAGACATTCTATAGATTCAATAAATATTATTTCACTTCATATCTATCTAAATTGTCAAATACAGCATTAAAGTGCTATCAAGATGTCAGATGTAGAGTTACCGGGTTATTGTTTTAGGAAATTATTAGGAGTGTGGAGTTTGGAAATCTTTAGGAAAAAAATACACTCGCCCCTTAATATTTAGGACTAGCTTTTGCCCGCGACTCCGTCCGCGTAGACTTCAGGGTTGGGTTCAGAAATAAAATAAGTTGTAGTCTATTTTACTCCACAGAGTCCCATTTATGTCCATATCAAAAATCGTTTACATCGGTCACATGATTTAGGCGTGAAAGCATAACAGACATTTATAGTTACATTAGCTTTTGCCCGCGACTCCGTCCGCGTAGACTACAGGGTTGGGTTCAGAAAGAAAATAAGTTGTAGTCTATTTTATTCCACAGAGTCCCATTTATGTCCATACTAAAAATCGTTCACATCGGTCAAATGATTAAGGCGTGAAAGCGTAACAGTCATATAGTTATTTTCTCATTTATAACATATACATACAGCTTTCGCGTTTATAATATTAGTAGGATAGCTGACCCGGCAAACTTCGTACCGCCTAACAGTCTTTAAATGTCATGTTACATATTCATCATCATCATCATCAGCCCATATAAGTCGTCCCACTGCTGGGCACGGGCCTTCTCTACAATTGAGAAGGTAGCGTAGGGTGTTACATATTACCTGAATTTTATTTTTCATTGTATGGAAATAAATATTAAGTTTAGCACTTTATTGAGATAAAAATACAGAAATAAAAAAATACAAAAATTAAATACATCAATCTAATTGATGAATTCTCAAGAACTAATTCATCTCTAAGTTGTCCTTTGAGTATCGTCACGTGAATAACATTACCTACTCAACAGTTTTCTTAACACCAAGCATTCCATTGCATAGTTGTGGGTGTTTTAGATTTCAAAGCGTGATGACTACCGAGCCCGCCTTCGTTTGTAAATTGTAAACCAGGTAAAACCAAGGAGTTTAAAAATACATTTCTGAACGCACGCATAAATATTTGACAACTAACAAATATGTCACTCCCTTTTTATTACTGATTATTCTACATTTTAAAATGTAAAATGCGCAATTGTTCGAATATTGTGGATATATGTTGTCGATTCAAAACCTTTATTTAAATACGTTCATTAATATGAGGGGACCATTAACCGTATTGGCGGGATAAACATAAAATGTTTGACGTACGTGACGCGTACGCCAAAATAGCCCGCAGATAGCAGATTTTTCCCGACTTACTTGACAATTATCGTTATATTTTGGACAATTCACACACTATCTTTAAAAAGTATGTGTTATTCTGATGTATAAGCTATATTATTGTAAACTTTCATTACAATCCATTCGGTAGTTTTTGCATGAAAGAGCAACAAATATCCAGACATCCAGACATCCATACATTATTACAAACTTTCGCGTTTATAATATTAGTAAGATATGCATAGTTACAGTTGTCTACGCGTCGTTTCATCATTCTAGTTTCAAAAATGTCGATTTTCCACACAAACTTTCACCCCTATTTTTATTTAACCCCCTTAAAGGTATATTTTTTTACAAACTTTTAATGTCATATTTATTTAAATCTAATCAACAGCCTAAAAAATAAGTTTCAAGCTTCTAGCTTTAAAAAATGACAATACTTCCATACAACCTGGCATCCCCCTTTCAACCCCTTAAAACCCCTTTTCCGGGATAAAAAGTAGCCTATGTTCTTTCTCAGGGTCTAAACTATCTGTGTACCAAATTTCATTTAAATCCGTTCAGTAGTTTTAGCAGGAAAGCGAGACAGACAGATAGACAGACAGAGTTACTTTCGCATTTATAATATTAGTATGGATTTAAAACACAATTGTCTACCTATTGGTCTAAGAGCCGGTGAACGGATACCTGTATGTATTTGACCAGACCTGGGTTTTTGTACATTGAGGCCCCTATACCTACCGTACATGAGATGGGGACTCACTAAGCCCAAAGTGGTGGACGCGGCGAGTGCGCAGGTAAGACAGGTATCGATTTTTGGCTATTCATAAATGCATTTGACCACGTCTGCCATTTTGATATTTGAAAATATATTATTATTTTTAATGGAAAATAACAATGGCAGACCATTATCACGCGTTTAACATTGTGGCAGACAATTTTGAAAATGCTTAATCTTTTTTTTTTTAAATTGATTGACCAGATCTGCCATCAATATATTGTATTTATTGTAGTCTTCAAAACTTATATTAGCGACGATGCGATATACGCAATTATACACCTAAAATACATTAAATTCCATTTACCAACCACTTCTGAAGGCAGTTTTGTTTACAAAACAAATGGAAAGCAACTCGATTATTGCTCTTTTCGAAACTAGTTTACAACATAATGAATCAGACATTGCAGTGTTGTCTGAATTAGATAATGTTATTCGCTCTTAAACTAAATTAAAGTGTTTAATGTCGACTGGAGAATTATGTCGTGAATTTAACTTTCACATTTATTAAGATCTAAGATCTGGCCTAAACCGTTTCAGCTGTAAAGGAGGCTAGTGCCCAGCACTGGGGCGTATATGGGCTGATGATGATTCATTAAGATCATAAATGTGAATGTCAAAATACATACATACATAACCTCACGCCCGTATTCCCCGAAGGGGTAGGCAGAGACAGTGGGGGTACTTGCATAGAAGCCCAATAGCATAACACGTTAATTGTGTAATACCCACTGTCAATGATTACAACCCATAATTTCTAGTAAAGTGACGCAGACGATTGAAAAAAAGAAGAAGCCAACCCGCACTAGGTCAGCGTGGTGGACTAAGGCTAAAATATTCTCAGTTGTAGAGGAGGCCCGTGCCCAGCAATGGGACGTATATTGGCTGCTAATGATGATGATTATGATTGAGAAGTCTAAGGTATGATTTCTAGGTTGATAAACCTTACCTAATTGCTCACAGAGCCTGGAAACGTGCCCGGTAAACGTATAAGAGGCTGGCTTCTATAACCATTAACATTTAATGATTTGCTCAACACCTCCCGTTGTAACAAACTATTCCGAAAGATGGCGCTGTTATATTCACGACCGTGGTTCGATATTAAATGAATGAGACATTAAATAGTAACCAAGTTATAAAAAGAACGCAGGAAATTACAGTTTTTCATTCAATGAAATACTTACTTGTTCAATAAATTCGGGATTCGCTGTGTATCCATAGCCGATGAAGATCATGGAGTGCAGTCCAAGAATCATCACCATGGTATAAAACCTGTTGAAGAAATAAAACATGTTTTTATTCATTTACATACAGGGAGAGAAGACTTAGAGCAACAAGCACGATTATAAGATCTCTTGTCTCTCCCATATTCTTTTATTCCTAATTGAACTTCACAAATTCAAAATTTCTTTGGACTACAATAGACATATAAAAATCAGGATTACTGTACTCAGCGCGCTTCACGAGGTTTTTCTTTGCTCCATTGCCTATTGAAAAGGTATTTTCTTTTGCGAAATAGAATCAGTTTTTTTTAAATATTACAAAAAAAGAAAAAAAGGTATAAATGAGTGTTTGTCGTTTCTTACCTTAAAGCCTGGAAACACTTGAACAGTCCACCTTCAGCGCTTCCCCCATGTTTCAGAGCCTTCCAATTCTTTTGTATACAAAATGCGAGCATGTATTTACTCCCTGCAAAAAGAAAACGCTCTATAGTCTCTGCCTACCCTAATGGGAGTTAGGATAGGCAGATATACATAATGAGTTAGTAATCATCGTATTATTACCTGTCTTAGTTTTGGAAAACGGTCTCTTTACATCCTGTATAAAAAATAATTGCACCTTTTAACTGAATCGTGTAGTTACCCAAAGATTTTTTTTATACTGGCGTCTGGCACAGCAAAGTGACCCCATTGCACCTGATGGTAAGCGTAATGGAGATAGAGCGAGATGCGAGAGATAATGATCTCCCGCTGGTCGACACAATTATGCCGGCCGAATACCTCTTCACCTTTCTTGTGAAGAAGTTTGGGGGAATAATGCCATGGTGATCAAAGGACCGACCGCGACAAACCGACGTGACGCGATATTTTAAGTATAGAAGTCAAAGGCAATAAAACGCCCAGGTAAACAAACTTCAAGGTAAATGTAACGGACTGAGGGTAGGCAAAAACAGACATGAACTTTGAAGTATAAAGTTTCACGTATGGAGTTGCGGGTAACAGCTTGTTTGGGTATATGTAGGTGCGGGATATTTAATTACTTTGAGCGTACAAAGGCGAAGTGTTACATCCGATGTTGATCCTATAAGTGCGACTGATAAAAATGGAATAAATTTTTACATTGCTTTCGCACGCGTCACTATATATCTTGTATATAGCGAAGTGCGACAATACTGGGTCCCACATGTTTACTAAAAAAAGCGAACGACTTTTTTTTATATTGCTATGTATTAATGGATTAAAAAACCAGATAAACATCCACGCCTATATTCACTAATAGGTAGGCAGAGGTGATTTTTTACACCCTTATTGTGATTTATATCCCATGTAATAAGAAAGAGCCCATTGCCAAGATTTGGCCGTGTTGAAAGTGATGAATATGAAAGTTAAAGGATGGAAAAGCAGAGGAAGGCCAAAGAAAAGATGGATGGAGTGCGCGACTGAAGCTATAAAAGAAAAAAAAGGGTGAATGAATACATGACGGCTGATAGGGATGTTCGTAAGGATAAACCATACTACGCAGACCCCAAAAAAAATAGGTCAAAACAAGGAAATGATGATAAGTTAAGTTACCGATTTGAAGTAAGTATGATACCAATAGCCTTCGACCGGTGATTAATATCATTACACCAGCCTGTACTGTTACCTGACTCACTGGAGCGAATTTAACACATTATTTACGATGGTCGCTTTCCAAACGGCTAGGAGCGCCGAAGCATGTATTTGAAGTGTAATCTATAGAAATGTATATATGTGTGTATACGTGTATCCTATAGACTGCCTCGTAGTCTCGCGGTACAAGTATGTGCCGTGCGATCTAGAGATCCTGGGTTCGATTCCCGGGTCGGGCAGTGTTATTGAGTTTTTCCATTAGGAAATTCTCGGTAACAGCACGGAGTCTGGAAATGTGCCCGAAAAAAGGCTATAGGCTTTCCCCCTATTACATGGAACTATACATACTTGGCGAAATGTGAGTGCAGAAATGCACCTCTGCCTACCCCTTCGGAGTATACAGGCGTAAGTTTATGTATGTATGTATTATGAAACACTTATAAAACTAAGCCCTCTTATTTTTAGGGAAGGTCCGTGCCCAGTAAATGTCCTAATACATTGCGAATATGTATGTTTTAAATACATTGCATGTCCATTAGTAAAGCAATTAGTATTCCTTCGGTATCTTGATAATAGATAATCTTGAGGTCGAATATTGGGTACGGCTTTTGGTGGGGTATGGCTTGTTCGGATATTGAGTATATTGAAGCTAAGCGACAGCACAAACAGATAACAAATTTAAAGTTACCAAATATTTGTAGAAATATGTGTAATGGCCTCGACGTTTAAGCACGCGGTCGAGAATCTCGGCAGTCGCGGGTTCAAACCTCTGCCTTTCGAAGTTATGTGTGTATTCACATTGAATTATCACGCACTTTAACGGTGAAGGAAAACATCGTGAGGAAACTTACACACCTAAATACTTCTTAGGAATTTCTTAGGCAAGCGTGGTGGAATAAGGCCTCTTAGTTATAGAAGAGGCCTGTGCCCAACAGTGGGACGTATAAGGGCTGATGATGACATGATGACAAATATTTGTACATATATAAGACAATCACAGCCCCGGGGCGCAGTTGGCTAGACACCAGCTTGCGAAACGAGAGGCCGCGGGTTCGATCCCCGCACCGAGACAAATGTTTGTGTGATCCACAAATATTTGTTTCGGGTCTGGGTGTATGTGAGACCGAAAAGTCTCTCGTAGTCTCTGATACCCACGACACAGGACTTGTATCCTAGTGTGGGGTCAGAGCTATGTATGTGACTGTTGGTGTATTTATTTATTTATTTTATAATCATTACTAAATGACTGACTGATTTATCAACATAAACTTTAACTACTGGAAAATTGTGATGAAATTCTGCAGATAATAACAGGCGTTCGCTTACTTACCTACTTCAACCGCTGGACCAGGCAGGCATGACAGTGATAAAAAATTATGTGTACTATATATATCTCTTTGTAGTGAAAAATGACGACAACAATTTACCTTCATCTTTCTCTCCTGGCCAGAAGAAGTGGTAGGCTGAGCAGCCAAGGTTCACCAGCAGTACCAGGAGTAGAATCACTCCAACCGTGAAGTCCAGTGCGTCTATTGGAAGGCTGTCGTCTTTTGTCTTGCAGTAACGGACTGATAATGTCTCCACCTGTACAAAGACCATAACAATTTTACTCTCTTTTTTATGGGAAAAGGAGGCACACGATCAAGTGAGCCACCTGATGTTAAGTGGTCAATCATCATCATCATCAGCCCATATACGTCCCACTGCTGGGCACGGGCCTCGTCTATAACTGAGAGGGTTTAGGCCTTAGTCCACCACGCTGGCCTAGTGCGGGTTGGCGGACTACACACCTAAGAAATTCCTACGATCTTTTAGGTGTGCAGGTTTCATCACGATGTTTTCCTTCACCGTTAAAGCAAGTGATAATTCTTTGTGAATACACACATAACTTCGAAAAGTCAGAGGTGTGTGCCTGGGGTTTGAACCTGCGACAGTCGAAATTCTCGACCGCGCGCCTAAACCTAAACCTAAACCTAGTGGTCAATACCGCCCATGAACACCCATAATACCAGAGGAATCATTGGTGTGTTGCCGGCCTTTGAGGAAAATATAGGCTCTCGTCTTGAAGGACCCTAAGTCGTATATGAAATATATAATAATATCTCTCTTTTAATCGTTACCTTCAGGCCATATATGCCACAATGCTGGACAAGTCTCCCCCACAACTGAGAGGGTTTAAGCCTTATTCCACTACGTGGGCGTAGTGTAGGTTAGTGAACGATACACCTAAGAATAAATCGATACAAAATTAAGGTAGGCAAATGTGTTTCGAGGATAATTTGTTATCTTCTGATATATATTTTTTTATTTTTTCGCACACATAACATGGTACGGTAATTGACTTCTACAACGTATAAAACTTAATACAAATTGTTGTTATGTGAGATACAAGTCAATGTAAAAACAATATACTCTAAAGACAAGAATGTAAGAACGGAGTTAAGACACACTTTGTCCCTATAGAAAATCGCCATCTCCTTGATGTCATTTCTGTGCGTGCCATTGCCCATCAGTGGACGGAAATAACCTGAATATTAATAATAATCGCTGCTACCCAAAGTAATCCATTTAGATCCCTAAGTATCGAAGATGACCCACAAGAGAGTACCTATATTTAACCCAAGGACATGGCAAAGTAATTGCACAGGAACATTATGGTAAGTGCAATCCTTCAAAGTATTAAAAAAAACTTTATTTTTTGTTTTATACTTATTTTTTATGCAATTTTATTCAATGTTTGACAGCCCCGTGGCGCAGTTGGCTAGACACCAGCTTGCGAAACGAGAGGCCGCGGGTTCGATCCCCGCACCGAGACAAATGTTTGTGTGATCCACAAATATTTGTTTCGGGTCTGGGTGTATGTGAGACCGAAAAGTCTCTCGTAGTTTCTGATACCCACGACACAAGACTTGTATCTTAGTGTGGGATCAGAACTATGTATGTGACTGTTGGGTGTATTTAATGTACTAATGTGACGGTAAACGGTATGACGCTTTTGTGCACCGTCACACGTCACAGTCACTTATGGTCGTGCCTTAATTTATTTTCGTTTATATCAATTCAATAGTTTTGAATTATCATTCATCATTGACGTTTAAAATTCGACGAGCGTTCGTTTGCAAACAATGTTATTTTATAGTTTAATTACCAACCTATTATAGTTCCACTAAAATTTACGATTAAAGAAGTCATAAACCCTCGACTCATTTCGTAACTATTCGTATTAAATCATTTGAGATAATAACCCATTTATGTTAAAACTTTCTTGCTGTAAAAGCAGATTCTTGTAAGTGATTAAATATTTTCATACTTTAGTGTTTAAGCCGAAAGTTTTACTCTAATTTGACAAATTAACACTTTTTATGTATGGACGTAAAGTAACTCTTATATTAAAGAATTAATAAATAAAATAAATACACCCAACAGTCATATACATAGTTCTGACCCCACACTATATCCTAGTGTCAGTCAAGTCAGTGGGTATCAGGAACTACGAGAGACTTTTCGCTCTCACAAACACCCAGACCCGAAACAAATATTTGTGGATCATACAAACATTTGTCTCGGTGCGGGGATCGAACCCGCGGCCTCTCGTTTCGCAAGCTGGTATCTAGCCAACTGCGCCACGGGGCTGTCAAAATAAATTACTTGGATTTAAAAGATTTAAGTGGAATACTGTGATGTAACCCTTTAAATCGAAAGGTCAGTTCCTTTCAAAGAGGTTATGTATTTGAGATTTCTTATCATAATTTGGTGTGGAAGAGGTCCTATTGTACGGTCTACTGTCTACGTAAACGACGTATTACAAACTTTCCGCGCAGTCATTTAGTATTGATGGGAAATAAATTACTAAGGCTCGTAATATTTCGAGATTATAATATTAGTATACAGAATAGTATAGTATAATAGTATACAGAAATACACAAGGTCCATCTTGTTATTTACTTTAAAATAAAAATAATAAGATATTATGTATTTCCTGATGAAAACTAAAAATAAATTATAAAAATAAACCGTAAATATTTTTGTACAAATTATATAAAATGAACCATAGTTGAATTATAAATGTAATAATAAACGATTTTTCTTTTCTGTATTGACTTGTCATAAGTGCTATTTGATTGCCTACGTGACCAAATAAAGCAATTTCATTTTATTTCAGTAAATGTACAACCATCTATAAGCCTTGAAATCCAATTTTAATATGAAATCAATTAAGAAAATTTGCTTCATTTTCTGCGTTTTGGCGAGAAGCGGTTAGAGGAAATATAAGAAACTAATTCATTAGGATTGTTTAGCAAGTAAACGCTACTTTTGACACCATCATGACATTTCCTTCTCACGATGAAATGTACTTTGTGTTGCGTTTTAAGCTGCTAATTAGTAATTTCTATGACTTTAAATTAAAGTTATTTCTTTAAAAAACAACACTGTGATCTTCAAGATTTATGTTTAAGAACTTATCTTAATTCTATCTCAATTTTTCAAATATCAAAAGCTTGATTTGAATGAAATCTTCTTGCATAGTTTTTTTTTTTTTTTTTGAGTAAACCAATTTTATTCCTGATAACAAAAAATGTACCCAATATATTTGTCATATAAAAATATAAAAATGAACTTTTCATTTCAAGTGACAAAATTGTACCTGATGGCAAGCACGATGATGTCTCAATAGAACGACAAGTAGCGAAAGTCTCCCATCTCATGATTATTAACTTTTTGATGATCTGTACCGTATTGACTATATTTATTATCTAAAACGTACCTGCAAGCCATATCCTTGATGAATGCTCGCATTGAAACATTCCTTTAGAGCTGATCCTGTGGCCTCCGTGACGTTTGCATGGCTGATGTTTAAACCGCATTTTTCAGAGGCGCACACACCTCGATGGAGCTTTGAATGCATATAGTTCTTGTATGGCGTGGATGAGTAATTCTGTTAAATTAAAATTATTTAGTATTTAATATCATTTATACATAACTTCACGCCAGTATTAATAGGTATATAGTATTAGGCATAGGTGCATTTCTGCACCCACTTTTCGCCAATTGCTTTTTCGTCCCACGGAATACGGAGTAAGCCTATTGCCGTTACTCGGGCACTTTTGCAGACTCCGTACTACTACTGACAATTTCCTAATGGAAAAACCCATTTGAGATTTAATTGAGAACGAAATATAAATCATAAAAGCAATTTTTATTGAACATCTAGGAATGTCGACCGCGTGCCCAAACCGTTGAGGCCATCACGGCAGATATTCCGAAAAGTTCTTAGGAATTTCTTAGGTGTGTAGTCCGCCAACCCACATTAGACCAGCGTGGTGGACTAAGGCCTACACCCTCTCAGTTGTAGAGGAGGCTTGTGCCAGCAGTGGGACGTATATGGGCTGATAATGATCTAGGAATGCCTTAGTCTTTAGGGTAACTAATATGGAAGATATTTTAAACACACTCATTGAGACATAAGTCTTGTATCATAGGCGTTTGAAACAAGGAACGATTATTTGTTTCTGTAGCGATTAAACCCAGTGCATCTTGATTCACAAGCTGGTCTTTAACAACACACTCAATTGTATTCGTCTAACTGTATATATAAGAAGCCCATATAAAAAGAAAGAAGAAGACACATTTCAAGACTTTTACCGTTCATCGGCTATTTTTCCAGACTCCGTCCTTCTGAGTATTTCCAAACAAAAAACACTTTTCTGACCTTGGAACTGCTAAGGAACTGAGTGAGTTACCTAGTTTGCTTAACTCATTCTCACCTTAATAAACTGGTACAAAGGCGTATCATCTTCCATGAGTACCATGTCCACGATGCAGTACACCGCATCAGGTTTCCTCAGACACAGGTCGAAGTCGTCCAGCTCAGAAAGAGCCGGCATTGAGTGGTAGTCGAATATGGTGGGTGGGTCATCTGTGGACAAAAAAGTTGATACTAATTTTTCTGCTGTGACAGATAGATAAGGCAAGTATTTTTGAAATAGAAATTATAATTAGTATAATCATCAGCCCATATACATTTTACTGATGGGCCACGGCTAAGCAATTCCTAGGAATGTTTAGATGTATAGGTATATACATTATTATTATTATTATGAATGACAGCCCTGTGGCGCAGTTGACTAGTACCAGCTTGCGAAACGAGTGGTCGTGGGTTCAATCTCCTCGCCGAGATAAATGTTTGTGCGATCCACAAATATTTTTTTCGGGTCTGAGTGATTGTGAGACAGAAAATTCTCTTGAAGTTTCTGATACCCACGACACAGGACTTGTATCCTAGTGTGGGGTCAGAACTAGACTGTTGGAGGTATTTATTTATTTATTTAATACATACATAACTTCGAAAGTTTAGATGTGTGTGCTTTAGTTTTAATCTGTGATAGCCGAGTTTTTACACGACCGTGAATCTAAACCATCCATCACTACTTTAAATGAGTGATCCCATAAGGGTTCTATTATTTCTTTTTAAGCACGTAACCCTAAAATTATACTAAGCAAATAAGGAGTAGTAGTGTTTTAGTTCACGTCACCCTGCAATTAACCTTGAATATTTCGCGTATCACGCAAATAGTTTACGTTGACATAAGCGTGCTAAAGTTTCACTTGTGTATCTAATACTTCATATGTATACATTTATATAGGCTTATTCCGGCTATTAATAAAGCATTCATAAAAAAATGTGTGAAAAATTTAAACGGTCAAAGGTAGGTCTTATTAAACAAAAAACCGGCTAAGTACGAGCCGGACTAGCGCACGAAGTGTCCCGTACAATTATTTATAAAACCGCAAAAAAATAATGTCTGTTGTATAGGATGTTAATATGTATGTGCCGTGCGGTCTAGAGGTCCTGGGTTCGATTCCCGGGTCGGGCACAGTGTTATTGGGTTTTTCTATAAGAAAATTCTCGGTAACAGCACGGAGTCTGGAATTGTGCCCGAAAAACGGCAATAAGCTCGCCCCCTATTACGTGGGACTGATAAATACTTGGCGAAATGTGGGTGCAGAAATGCACCTCTGCCTACCCCTTCAAGGATTATAGGCGTGAGGTTATGTATTTATGTATGTAATTATTTATTATTTAAGTGAATAATATAATTAATATTCTGTGAATAAGCGTCTTTGTGTTACGGTTATCTATATCGAGCAAAAAAAAAACACGTTTATTGTATGGGAGCCCGCTCAAATATTTATTTATTCTGTTTTTTTAGTATTTGTTGTTAAAGCGGCAAAAGAAATACATCACCTGTTAAAATTTCAACTGTCTGTCTATCCCAGTTCATGAGAAACAGCCTATTGGCAAACGGACAGACGGACGGACGGACAGTGAAGTCTAAATAATCATCATCAGCCCATATACGTCCCACTGCTGGGCACGGGCCTCCTCTACCATTGAGAGGGTTTAGGCCTTAGTCCACCACGCTGGCCTAGTGCGGGTTGGCGGACTACACACCTAAGAAATTCCTAAGAACTAAAGAAGAAGTCTAAATAATAGGGTACCATTTTAGCCTTTGAAAAACGGCAATAGGCTCGCCTCCTATTACGTGGGACTGATACATACCTGGCGAAATGTGGGTGCAGAAATGCACCTCTGCCTACCCCTTCGGGGAATACAGGCGTGAGTTTATATATGTATGTGTCAAAAAAATAAAAAACGATCCCCGAATCTCATTTCACAAGCCCATACTATTACACGCAGCGCTTATGTACAAATTCAACGCATGAATACGCACGTTTCAACAGCATCCTACCGCTTATTAAGTGGGTATCCTGCGGTATATACACTTTCGTAATTACCTATTGCGCTAACTTAGGCCTAAACGGGTTTGATGCTATTTATTTACCACTTGTTGCCGACGCATTCACCTGCATTCCGTTTTTAAATTCAGAATTAATTAAATTAAAGGCAGATAGCGAAATCCTGTTTTTTGCCGTAAGTTGAACTCGCATCAAGAGGATTCCGTACGATGTTACCTATCATGTTTTTTTTAAAATCTGACCCAAATTTATTTGTGGTAACTATAAAAAGTATGAACCGTCTTTCATAAAACTTGGAAACTAATTTCTGTATTTTTTTTTTAATTTTTTGGTCCAGTAGTTTCGGAGATAAGGGAGGGAGGGATAAATATTAATTGTCGTATTTTTTCTTAAATAAATTGGATGTGTGTGAAGTGATGGCCTCGAGGTTTAGGCGCGCGGTCGAGAATTTCGACGGTCGCAGGTTCAAACCCCAGGCGCACACCTCTGACTTTTCGAAGTTATGTGTGTATTCACAATGAATTATCACTTGCTTTAACGGTGAAGGAAAACATCGTGATAAAACCTGCACATTTAAAAAAAATAGTTCTTAGGAATTTCTTAGATGTGTAGTCCGCCAACCCGCACTAGGCCAGCGTGGTGGACTAAGGCCTAAACCCTCTCAGTCGTAGAGGAGGCCCGTGCCCAGCAGTGGGACGTATTTGGGCTGATGATGAAATTGGAAACTATTTATTTTAAAATTACAAAAAATACAATCTTCACAACAGTACCTTCCATTTGATATGTCACACGATGCAGTTTTCAATAAAACAAAATCCATCTTCCCCCAAAAATGACCTCCTATATACAGTTTTCATCTATTCACGTCACACCTCTGCGTTTGGGTCACAGAAATTGATATGTGTACCAAATTTTAACTTAATCGGTCTAGAAGATTTGGAGATAATTGACTGTGACGGACAGTCAGACGGACACACGAGTGGTCCTATAAGGATTCCGTTTTTTTATTCGGACGTACGGAACCCTAAAAAACGGAGATGTAGGCGTCAGCGTATGTATGCTAATTAATGAATATATCCTTGATTGTCTTTAATCACAAGCATGGGGTTATTAACTAAACAGCCTGCGTAAAAAAAAATATTGATTTAATTCGAACGTTAGTGTAGAATTTCACATCTTTATTTATTTTTAGATGAGGCACAACTTGTATTTTTTTTGCACGAAACAAAAAAAAATACGATATTACTTATGGTATGAACATAGAATTCGTGATGGCCTCGTGGTTTAGGCACGCGGTCAAGAAACTCGACGGTCGCGGGCTCAAACCCCAGGCACACACCTCTGACTTTTCAAAGTTATGTGTGTGTCCACAAAGAATTATCACATGATGACGACGTTGATGATGGACATACATAGGACCTTGAAAAGTAGTATAGGCTATTTTTTTCATAAAATAAAATTTGGGTGAAGAGGCCCCAACGACTTCTTTAGAATATTAGCATTCCTAAGTTTATCTTCTAAGCGTCACTCCTATCCGGGAAACGAACCACACGCAATGCATTCAGTATGCGTGTCCGAGAATATAAATTGGCTATTACTGAAACAAATTTGAAATTACACGTTATTAACCAACATTCAAATTATTGCATTTATACCTCGTTAGCTCACTGTTGTGCGCTATAGTCCTCATTTATGTTCGAATCTTAAGTAGAGACAAAAACTCGGCGGTCGCGGTTTCAAAGCCAAGGCACCCCTTATTTTTCTCGAGGGGAAAGCTGCTTATGGCACTAATTATCGCCAGTCCTGGGGGAGGGGGGTGTGAAGCGTATGTCGGGGTCACCGGTCTTTCAGTCCGACGCGCGGTGACGTCTCATCCGCGCAGATGTTAGTGCTGGGCTGGGTCCCTATCACTAAGTCCCTATGCAGGCATACCGACCAAAACCCTCCGGTGGCCAACCTCGCGACTTTTCGGAACAATATTCATAAAAAATAATCACGCACTTTAAGCACAAACATCGTAAGGGAAACAGTACACCTAAAAATTTCCTTAAGTAATTTTTAGATTCCCACAACCCTCACTAGTCAAGCTTAGTGGACTAAGGCCTAAACCTTCTCAATTGAAAGCACGCCCAGCCAACCTGGCCCAGCAGGCTGATGTATATAGATGGAATTGTTACATAAGTCTTCCTTCTAAATATTTTATCAACAGTTTTATAACCTGTATCTTATACCATATATTGGAAGTAGTGATGGTCTCGAGGTTTAGGCACGCGATCGAGAATCTAGGCGATCGCGGGTTCAAACCCCAGGCATACACCCCTGACTTTTTGAAGTTATGTATGTACTCACAATGAATTATCATGTAATGGTGAAAAAAAACATCGTGAGGAAAACTACACACCTAAACGTTCCAACCCGTGCTAGGCCAGCGTGGTGGACTAAGGCCTAAACCCTTTCAGTTGAAGGGGAGGTCCGTGCCTAGCAATCGGACGTAGGTACATGGACCTCATCATCAGATGATTATGTCATTTATTAACAAAACAGTCCCGTAGCGTAATTGGTTAGTCTCCAGCTTGCGAAACGAGAGGCCGCGGGTTTGATCCCCGTAGCGAGACAAATGCTTGTGTGATCCACGCGTTTGTTGCGGGTCTGGGTGTTTGCCTCTATAAGCCTCTTGCAGTTTCTGATTTCCACGACACAAGACTTGTATCTTATTGTGGAGTCATAGGTACATACCTATGAGACTGTTAAATGTATTTATTTATTTAAAAAAAGACTCATACCATTTTTTTAAATCGACGTCAGAGCCAACTGTATCAGTAGAACAACAGTGTTAAATAAATTGTAGATCTTCAATAAAGCGATAATATTTCATGGAAAGTTTATTTTCATTTGGTACACGATCGTAAATTACATTAATTGGAACGGTGCGAGAAAATAAATTATTGGTTTAATTACAATTATTAATGCTCTATCGTTTCACATTGGTTTTGTAAGTATTGGTTGATCTTGTCGAGTAACATTGCATGCATGACAGCCCCGTGGCGCAGTTGGCTAGACACCAGCTTGCGAAACGAGAGGCCGCGGGTTCGATCCCCGCACCGAGACAAATGTTTGTGTGATCCACAAATATTTGTTTCGGGTCTGGGTGTTTGTGAGACCGAAAAGTCTCTCGTAGTTTCTGATACCCACGACACATGACTTGTATCCTAGTGTGGGGTCAGAACTATGTATGTGACTGTTGGGTGTATTATTTATTTTACATAGGACGGTGTTTTCAAGTTATTTTTTATCGCGACTGCCTCGTGGTCTCGCGGCTCAAGCATGTGCCGTGCGATCAGTCCTGGGTCGGGCGAAGTGTTATTGGGTTTTTCCATTATTAAATTCTCAGTAGCAGCACGGAGTCTGGAAAAGTGGCAACGGTAAAAGTCTCGCCCCATGTTCGGTACGTGGGGCTTAATACAATTGGCGAAACGTGGATGCAGAAATGCACCTTTGCCTACCCCTTCGGGGAATACGGGTCTTAGTATTTATATGTATGTATGTATGTATTGAGGTAGCAAACATTTATGAATGAAAAATAGGAAAACTATTAAATTAGACTATTATTAGGTAAAATAGGTACGTAGGCCTTTGTGTTAACTAATCTGGTTCCCTGACATAGCAGCTTACTAGGGTTTACAATATTTTTGGCTTAGATTATTAATTATATTTAATAATATAACGGGGTATTTTGTAACACATTGTATGAAAATTATAGAATTAGGATCGTTTCAAAGCATATTTATCAAAGCCTTATAGTAAGGATGCTATTAAAGTGTACTTTGTTAATAGTTTAAAAATGCAATTTCTCATTTTCTGTCGTGATTCTATAAGGATAATATGGAGCTAGCGTAAAAAAATTGACTGTAAGCCGCTTAAATAATAATAAAGCGAAATATGTATATAACATTTGTCTGGTCTTGTCGAAACCCGTTAAATATGAAAAGGTGTTCTCAACATGAATTGACAAAATATTATGTTTTGCTCTGTTGAATGACTTGCCAGGGTGGAAGAGAGCAGTAAAAATATTTCGTAAGTTTATATGTAATGTACATTTATATTGGAGCTATCACGCGATCTCGAGTTTGCCGTTAGATCTAGGGGTCTTAAGTTCAATTCTCGGATCGAAGAAATGTTATTGGGTTTTTCGAGTCGACACTATAAACCACTGCTACCGACAGAGAACTTTGGAAGTCTTTTGGGTAGGCCTATGTCCAGTTGTGGATGTCTTTCTGACGATGTTGATGATGATTTTTTTTTAGGTCTTTATTTATTATAGAGGGTTTAATCAAAATGATAATGTCACCCTCGAAATGTCACTTAACTAAGCACTAACTATACTTAACAACTAACACACTTAACAGTAACAAACCTTAACTTAATTTTAACACACTTACGATCTTCGTTTAATACATATATTTGCAATTTTGACTAAATTTTTTGCCTCATCTGATAGTGGAAAAGCCAGAATGTGATTGCATATTCCAACCGTAAATAAATTGCCGCCAAATTTCATTACATATTCCGTTATTTCCACTTCGTTTCTTACACATTCCTGTTGATGATGATGATACGATAAACAGCAATAGGCTGATTACATGAGACTTAAAACACGATTGGTTAAAAAATGCGCCTCTACCAAACCTTTCGAAGATATTGGCGTGAGTAATTCCATTTAATGCTATCAAGCAATTTTTTTTTTTTTTTTTATTAACTATATATGCTGTGCGTTATGTGTGTCGCTGGTGAGTGGTGTGGTTTCATGGGGGGGTCCGGCAAAAGGCAGGATCTCGCTATTTGATACAATTTTCCTGCCTTTGTCGGGGTTCAGTAAATTAGATCTGTGCTGCCACGGGGGAAAAGTCGCGCGCAGGCGTATTTCCGCCCCTATCAAGCAATATTAGTAAGTGTTACAAAAATAGAAATAAAAATACATACATACATACATAGCCTCACGCCTGTATTCCCCTAAGGGGTAGGCAGAGGTGCATTTCTGCACCCACTTTTCGCTACGTATGTATCAGTCCCACGAAATAGGGGGTGAGCCTATTGCCGTTTTTCGGGTACAATTCCAGTCTCCGTGCTGCTACTAAGAATTTCGTAATGTAAAACCAAATAACTCTTTACTCGACCCGGGAATCGAACCCAGGACCTCTAAATCGCACGGCACATACTTGTACCGCGAGACCACGAGGCAGTCTCCATTTAATGCTATCAAGCAATATTAGTTAGTGTTGCAAACATAAAATAAAAACAGTTATATTAAATTCCCAGTCATGGACACTGAACAGCCGATTGAAACTAGCCTAGATGTAGAAAACTAGATATGTCCAAGTCTTGTCGTTGCGCCACTGCGCTTGCGCAAACTAAACGCTAGGCAAGCTATTTCTCGCTTTAGAAACATCCGCGTAGTATCAGTAGAAGTGTTTAATCTATTTTGTGCACATTTCTGAATGTTCATTGGGACATACCTTATGTACCATTGGTTATGTGTACAACATTAAAGGCCTTAATTACACACGTTGCTTAATTTCATCATCATCATCAGCCCATATGCGTCCAACTACTGGACACGGGCCTCCTCTACGATTGAGAGGGTAGAGGCCTTAGTCCACCATGCTGGCCTAGTGCAGATTGAAGGACTACACAACCAAAAAAAATCGTGCTATTACTGAAGATTTTATAATGAAAAAACATTACACTTTGTACGATCTGGAAATCGAACCTAGGACCTTTAAGTGGAACAGCGTTTACTGGTGCCGCGAGACCATGGGCCATTGGACTTGGATATACACTTAAAAATATTATAAATTAAAAGTTCAAAATACAGTCATGTTTTTGACAAGTGTAAATAAGCTTTATTTATTTCGTGACGAAATTTCAATTTCACCCGTCCTGTAGTTTTTAAATTAACTAGCGAAATGTGAACGTCAAATTTTGATTGTGATTAAATAATAAAATAGAATTTGCAACTTTATCAGTGCCCCCTATTACGTGGGACTGATACATACCTGGCGAAATGTGGGTGCAGAAATGCACCTCTGCCTACCCCTTCGGGGAATACAGGCGTGTGTTTATGTATGTATGCATATGACACATTTATAAACCTAAGCCCTCTTATTTTTAGGGAAGGCCCGTGCCCAGTAAATGGGCTAATACATTGCGAGTATGTATGTTTTAAATATTTTTGCATGTCCATTACTAAAGCAATTAGTATTTTTCGGTCTTTAATTAATAGCTTTTAACGACTATTAATGCGGGAATTGAGAATTTTTAAAATACTTTTGGATGATTTAATAAAAGTGAAAATTATAGTGTCATGTTTGCCATTTTGACCTGACACATAAATTAGTGCGTGCGAATGTTTGAGTTCGAGTCCTTGGCAAAGCGTTATTTAGTTTTTAATTTTAGAAATTTTCTTAATTCATATACAAAACGAATATATTATACTTAGATTCTCCCTTTAGTGGAGGAAGTTAGGGGTATTTCTAGATATATGGATAATTATATAGATCGTTTTATTCATATACGTAATGAAACCGTAAGGCCACGTAACCTATTCCCGCTTCGAGACAAATGTTTATTTAAA
The DNA here is from genome assembly GCA_907164795.1 of Hemaris fuciformis. Classification (NCBI taxonomy): domain Eukaryota; kingdom Metazoa; phylum Arthropoda; class Insecta; order Lepidoptera; family Sphingidae; genus Hemaris; species Hemaris fuciformis. The sequence continues at coordinate 9,693,185 of OU015454.1, forward strand.
GACAGACGTCCTTAGACAGCCCCATGGTGCAGTTGGCTAGACACCAGCGAAACGAGAGGCCGCGGGTTCGATCCCCGCACCGAGACAAATGTTTGTGTGATCCACAAATATTTGTTTCGGGTCTGGGTGTTTGTGAGACCAAAAAAGTCCCTCGTAGACTCCGATACCCACGATACAGGACTTGTATCCTAGTGTGGGGTCAGAAATATGTATGTGACTGTTGGGTGTATTTATTTATTTAAACCAAAAGTGTTGTTTTAATAATAATGAATTATCTACAATAGTTTTTGATTACCAAGTCGCAATACATATATTTAAGTGTTAGATCAAAACACTATATGTGCCTCTTGTCTGTAATTATATGTAACCTGGGGGCACGGCAGTGCCCCCGCCAAGTCTAGCAATAAAATTGAGATACATTGTATTTTTATGCGATTGCCAAGTCAAACTATTTTATTTAAAATATAAAAGATTTTTAATATTGATATGGTCACTATAAGAAGTTGTATGGTAAGCTATGTGCATAATAACTTAAGAAAGAAGGTCCCTTAAATGGGGACTGAATAAATTCTTCGACTTGGTATCACATGGATCTCCCAACTTTTTACGGAAGAAGAATTGAGTTGCGAGACTTGTTTTTTTAACAGGTTTTGTTTTTGATGACATGTTTGATTTATTTTACCTAACTTTGAAATCTAGTGTTCAAAACTTCAAGGTCAAAAGATTTTGAACTCTACCAACAAACCAATGAGGTGTGAATTTAATATCCTAATTGTTCCTACGAAGTATTTTGAACTGTTTTGAAATGGCCCTGCCTTTCCCCAGTATGGAAAGAAAAATACTTATATCCAAAATTTAATTAACATTAACACAAAATTTTAACATAACATTTTTAACATATTATGTAGCTATATAATTTTCTGAGACCTAAATACCCTGTGTTAATGCAGTCTATAAATTGTTTGTGAGCCAAATTCCGTCCAAATTCATTCAGCAGTTTTTTCGAAATGTCCGAACATCGAATTAAACAATTTATATTTACATGGTCCAAAAGAAATGAATAAAATTGAACAAATACATACGTATAACTTCAAAATTTAAACTGAAAGCTGGTACGTACAATATATTAGAAATAGAAATAGAAAGCCGTTATTGTTGAAACATATTATAAATTACAAGAGTTACTTATTTTACCTTATTATTAACTTATAGACTCTTATACAATTGACAATATTGGCAATCTTTAGAGGAGGCCTTTGTCGGAAGACAAGTTAAAGAATAATATATTACTGCATAAAAAATAATAAAGCCTACATGGAGTCAATTGCATTCCAAATTCAAATTTAACGGACTCGTGTTTCTGTGCGAAAAAGTTATATAATACTGGCTGTATGGATTGAATTCCTTTAGTAAAAATTATATTTTAGAGACGCAAAAATATCTTTCATTTCACACAGTAGAGTTTTCGGTTTTTTTTTTCTAGGTTGCCTCCAAAGAGTAACAGCTATGTTTTTTTTTAATTCACGTCACACGTTCATCTTTGGGTCATAGTATATCTATACCAAATACAACTCAATAGGTCAAATTCAGAGGAAATGGGCTGTGACAGCCAGGCATACAGCCACATGAGTAATCCTTTGAAAGTCTCTTCTATCTTTTTAGTTTAGGAACCTTAAAAAATATCTTACCTTTCTTTACGTCTTCGGTGACGTTTTGAGCTAACACTAAACCAACACAGAGCACTAGACACAACAACATGACGGCGGGAAAGCAAGTGGCTGACTGCGGCCCGCGCTGCTTTTCGCAAGTTAGAAGGGCATTACTGGTTTTACGAAATTAATGCCATCCTTACGCATGTGGTAATTGTTTTCTTTGCAAGTAAGGTTTTTCAAATGTTTGTGAAGATTTTTTTTGGATCGCCTACCATTGCTGGTATATGGAAAGATCTATTTTTCAATAATGATAGGAGAAAAAAGTCGTGATTGCCTCGAAGTTTAGCAGGCGGTCGAGTCGAAATCTCGGCGGTCGCAGATTCAAACCCAAGACACTTAATCATCATCATCATCAGCCCATATACGTCCCACTGCTGGGCACGGGCCTTCTCTACATCTGAGAGGGTTTAGGCCTTAGTCCACCACGCTGGCCTAGTGTGGGTTGGCGGACTTCACACCTAAGAAGTAAGAAATTCCTAAAAACTTGTAGGTTTCATCGCGATGTTTTCTTTCACCGATAAAAGAAGTGTTAGTTCTTTGTGAATACACACATAACTTGGAAAAGTCAGAGGTGTGCGCCTGGAGTTTGAACCCGCGACCGTTACCGATGTTACTTAATCAGGCAATGAAAAATCGGATCTAGTTTCCAACACATTATACGAGTACTTAATAAATAATTCGACAAACCGTAGGCCTACTACTAAATTATGTATTTCTTTGATAGTTCTGTTTTATCTGTCATCTTCCGGAATCAGCGGAAGAAATAAAACTCGTAAAAAAGTCAAAGTATGATTGAAATGGAACTTCCGAACTTCAATAAATAAACTGACATGTTTGACTGAATGCGTGAATATCTGATAAGTTGAAAGATTACGTAAGCATATAGGAAATGCTTGGGACAGGATGTTTTTATCCGCTTGGATAAAATTCGTCATCATTATCTGCCCATATAAGTCCCACTGCTGGGCACGGGCTTCTCTTCGACTGAGAGGGCTTGGGCTTTAGTCCACCACATTGGCCTAGTGCGGGCTGGCGGACTGCAGACCTTAGAAATTCCTTAGATTTTTTAGGTGTGTATGTTACATCAGGATGATTTCTTTCATCGTTAAAGTACGTGATAATTATTTGTAAATACACAAATAACTTCGAAAAGTCAGAGGTGTGTGCCTAGGGATTGAAGCCGCGACCGTCGAGATTCTCGAGCGCGTGCCTAAACCTCGAGGCCATCACGACTTACTTTAAATACTAGCTGTAATCTTATGATCGGTAGTAACCACACACATAAATAACCTCACGCCTGTATTTCCCGAAGGGGTAGGCAGAGGTGTATTAATAACTACCAACAAATTTAAACTTAATTCCAATACACGTCAGTAACGCAATCGCAAACCAAATACACACATATATTTGGCTGCCTCGTGGTCTCGCGGTACTAGTATGTGCCGTGCGATCTAGATGTCCTGGGTTCGATTCCCGGGTCGGGCAAAGTGTTATTGGGTTTTTCCATTAGGAAATTCTCGGTAACAGCACGGAGTCTGGAAATGTGCCTGAAAAACGGCAATAGGCTCGCTCCCTATTACGTGGGACTTATACATACTTGGCGAAATGTGGGTGCAGAAATGCACCTCTGCCTACCCCTTCGGGGAATACAGGCGTGAGTTTATGTATGTATGTGTACATATATTTGAATACATTAACCAAGGGACTGCGATCTAGAAAATTTCCACACTTTTATTTGAAGGAGCGAAATATTTTCTCACGACAAGGTTGAACTGATCTCGGCAAACAGAAGGCAGGGTTGCAAAATCTAAGCGCCGAGAATGAGACGCATTTTTTGGATTATACATTTTTTGCGGAGGTCGTGGAAAGCTAAATGTTGCTGCCTTAGTATTGTGCACACTTTTCACGATTATATAGATATAGTATAGCCAGTGGCGGTACTCCATAGAAGTTCAAAAGCGTTACACGTTAATTGTGTAATGACTAGTTTTTAATTGTTTATTGTGGGGTCGGATATTCTCTTTTATATGTCAAATTGCTTTTGATGAATAAAGATTTAAAGCTTAAAGATTATTATTCGGGATTTTGTAAGGCAAGTTGAGCTTTTGGGCTTCTATACTAATACACCCAACAGTCTTTTGGAATTTTTCAAGTATTATTAGGTTTTTCCATTAGGAAATTCTCAGCAGCGATACGGAGTGTAGAAATGTGCTCGAAAACAGTCTGTACGCTCGTATTAAATGTCTATCTAGTCTATTATATCCATCCAAAGGTTGTCTGGAAAATATTGCCTAGAGCGATAAGACCGCCTACCGACCGATATATTTTTTGTTTTCTCCATATATTTTTGTTCAAGCAAGAAAGTGTAAATAAATAGGACACAGCAGACAAAACACTTGTGCTAACCCTTTCTTGGATACATGCGTGATTTTATGAGTGTATTTAGGTCTTTTCTCCTTTCAGTCATACGACGACTTCTTCAAGTCCCTGCTGTTCAACGCGCGCGTGATAGTCCAGATATTCTTCGTGATGGGAGGGTTTCTCATGGCCTACAAAATGCTGGTGTACGCCGAAACCCATCCGTTCACCTTGAAGACAGTTCCCATGGCCCTCGTCAACCGGTGGTTCAGGTAAATTTTTCAAGATATTGTACAATAGCTTTCTGATAGCTTATGGTGATTTTGGATCGGGGTCCTATATATTCTTTGTTTGAAAGACTTAAGCATATTAAATAAAACAACGGTCTCATCGATTCCTTAGTAATTTAGCGTTGCCCCGGATATGTTGTTGATATCAATAGGATGTAGAAAAATGTAAATGTTTATATTTTAATTTAGAATACATACATACATAACCTATATACCTATATACTGTACATGGGACTGATACATACTTGACGAAATGTGGGTGCAGAAATGCACTTCTGCCTACCCCTTCGGCGAAAACAGGCATGAGGTTATAAATATTAATAATAAATACACCCAAAAATCACATACATAGTTCTGACCCCACACTAAGATACAAGTCTTGTGTCGTGGGTATCAGAAACTACGGGACAATTTTCGGTCTCACAAACACCCACACCCGAAACAAATATTTGTGTATCTCACAAACATTTGTCTCGGGGCGGCAATCGAACCCGCAGCCTCTCGTTTCACTAGCTGGTGTCTAGCCAACTACGTCACGGGACTGTCAAGTGGACAACTCTTTGTTTCAAAATCCTTCTTTATATCTTTTTCTGATTAAATTCGTTGCGGGATCATGACAAATTAGGTTCCCTTATATTCGCTGAGCTTCAGTGCTCGGCGTCAATACTGTTGAGCCTGGAGCACAGGAGTTACAGAGGGTGTGGTTGGATACGACCAAAAAACTGTTGTTTTGTAGTCACTAAGATGATATTTACTATATAAATAAATAAATAAATAAATACACCCAACAGTCACATACATAGTTCTGACCCCACACTAGGATACAAGTCCTGTGTCGTGGATATCAGAAACTACGAGAGACTTTTCGGTCTCACAAACACCCAGACCCGAAACAAATATTTGTCGATCACACAAACATTTGTCTCGGTGCGGGGATCGAACCCGCGGCCTCTCGTTTCGCAAGCTGGTGTCTAGCCAACTGCGCCACGGGGCTGTCCCATATCATCATCATCTGCCCATATATAAAACCCATATCATCATCATCTGCCCATATACGTCTTAGGGCATGGGCCTCTAGTACTAAGAGGGTTTACGCCTTAGTCCACCACGCTGGCCTAGTGCAGGTTGGCGGACTACACATTTAAGAAATTCCTAAGAACTTTTTAGGTAGGTACTCGAGGCCGTCACGACACTTCGTCAAATAATGTAACTCAAGTATTTAGACATAGCGACCTCCGAATTATATGTATGCAAGATGTATGCAAACACTTATTAACTAACAGAAAAACCACTAAACGTTAAACTTGACCAAGTATTAGAGTAAACATTATCACGTAACCCGCCCGCTGTTACTAAGACCCACGCCGATTATTTCAGTAGTACGCCTTAAGTTACAAGAGATTTATGATACTAGTGATTCTGAATCTGATTCCGTATGTAACTTTGAGCACTGAAATAGTGATGGCCTCGAGGCTTAGATGCGTGGTCGAGAATCTTGCCGGTCGCGGGTTCATACCCCAAGCGCTTACTTTTCGGAGTCATGTGTATATTCACAATGAATTATCGCTTACTTTGACGGTGAAGGAGAACATCGGGAGGAAAGCTGCATATCTGAAAGTTCTTAAGAATATCTTGTTCGCCAACCCGCACTACTTTATCGTGGTGGACTTAAGCCTAAGCCCTTAGTTGTAATAGGAGGCCCGTGCCCAGCAGTGGGACGTATATGGGCTGATGATGATGATGAAGTCTAGAATGTACATTACATACGTACCATAGTATCTCAGGAGGAATAAGTAGAGGTGGGTTTATGGAACAACGTTTGTCTATGGTGCTCCAAATCCCACGTAATAAGGAGCAAAGATATTACCGTCTATTGGGTGCATTTACAAACTCTGCCGCGGCCGCTGAGAATTTCCTGAATTAAAAGCTGTGCTCGACCCGGGACTCGGACCTAGGAAGTCTAGCTCGTATGCTAATTCCTAGACATGTCAGTAAATTCATAATGAGAAAAATACTAGAACTTAAAATTGTTTTGTAATCGTCTGCGCTCTCTCACACCTCAAAACTCAACCCATCTTCACTGTTAAAATTGTTTTCAACCAGAAATGAAAAAAATATGGACTGTACTATATTTTATGTAGGTACTATAAGTTTACTTAGTCATCAGCCCATATACGTCCCACTGCTGGGCACGGGCCTCTTCTACAACTGAGAGGGTTTAGGCCTTAGTCCATAAGTTTACTTAGTTACATACATATATGGTAAATTTTAGGTACGCTAAAATTCTCATATGTACATGTTAGTTATTTTAAACATTATGTAGCAGTAAATAGATAACAATAAATTACATATTATATTAAAATCAACGTTCATATGGTCGCAATCATTTCTAGGCATTGTACTTCGTAGCAGTGGCGGTACTTCCATAGAAGCCCAAAAGCCCAGATTGCTTTACAAAGTTCCGAATAACAATCTTTTAGCGTAAAACCTTTATTTAATAAAACCAATTTGACATAATATAAATGAGAAGAATCCTGACCCCACAATAAACAAATATAAAATAGACATTACACAATTAACGTGTAACGCTTATGGACTTCTACGTAAGTACCGCTACTGCTTCGTCGTGCTAAGGTCATATCTAAACAATAAAATATCTCAATTTCAGCGACCTTCGTTACTCTTGAATGAAAACCATTAACACATCGATGACGGTCGAGAATTTAATTTAACAAGAGAAAGCTTGTGAATTGCGGCATACAGCTACCGGGTATACAAGGTCGTGCGAGCGAGACGGAAGAGTAGAAAGTGATGTTAGAGCGAGACAGACTACAGTCTATGGCAACGTTTATCTATTGGCCTATATCGCTGGCTGTGAGGTAGACGGGCTGTGAACTATGGGACGCGGATGTTCTGATTATAACTGCAAAGGATTGACGCATAATAGATGAAAATACTATGGAATAGGTTTTTTTTATTGGAAAATTAGCTATGACTGTAAATAATCGTTTCGAGTTTTTGAGTAGAATTATGGAGAAATTATAACATGTAGTATTTGCTTTTTTTATGGCTCCCATGTTGCTTGCCTCAGACGGCTCGTGGTCTCGCGGCATAAGTATGTGCCATGCGACCTAGAGGTCCGGGGTTCGATTCCCGGGTCGGGCTAAGTGTTATTGGGTTTTTCCATAAGGACATTTCAGTAGCAATACGGAGTCTGAAAATGTGCCCGTAAAACAGCAATAGGCTCGTCCCATATTACGTGGAACTGATACATACCTGGCGAAATATGGGTGCAGTAATGCAGTGCCTACCCCTTTGGGGAATACAGGCGTAAAGTTATGTATGTATTTATGAATGTAATAACAGAACAAATTTTCATAACTACTGTTAATATGAGAGATCTAAGCAGTAAAGTAAAACCTTACTTCTATCTTTAGACTGTTCATTTACTCATAAATTGGCATGTAAGTAATAGACTACCAGAGACCGAATAATAAGATATTAACCTAAAAAAGTAAATCCGTAAAAAATTGGGTCACGCTGCCCGTATTTCACAATGTTCGTAATTAACCATCCGAAACTTCAAGTCAAACATATAAAACGCAAAGAATAACTGAAGTATTAACCCTTGTCCAATTTACATCGAAGTTTTAATGCCTCCCGGCGAAGTCGCAAGATAACTAAAGGCTTAAGGAACTCGCGCTTAAGCCGGACTTAGGCCAAACTTAACGGGCGCCAGTCACACGATAAGCGTTACCGGAGAAAAAGTGGAATTAAAAGTTTCACACAGATTGGCCGCCCGAGATATTTGAGGTGATCTTCGTGGCGTAAGGATAGGCACCTACTGAGATCGCAAATTTAAATTATGTATGCCACGTCGGTGACAGCAAAGAGTGCATACGTCAATTTCTGCGAAAAAAATTCATCATCATCATCACCAGCCCATATACGTCCCCATCTGCGCACAGGCCTCCACTACAACTGAGATGGTTTACGCCTTAGTCCACCACGCTGTCATAGTGCGGGTTGGCGGACTACACACCTATAAAATTCCTAAGAACTCTTAGGTGTGCAGGTTTCCTTACAATGTTTTCCTTCACCGTTAAAGTAAGTGATAATTCATGATCATCTATCTCTGCACCACCCTAAGGTTGACTGGTAGATAATGCCTAAGGCATTAAGTCCGCCTTTATACGTTATTATGTATAAAAATAATAAATAAATAATTCATTAAGAATACACACATAACTTCGAAAAGTCAGAAGTGTGTGTCTGGCGTTTGAACCCGAGACCATCGAGATTCTCGACCGCGTGCCTAAGTCTCGAGGCCATCACTACTTTAAAAAAATCAAAATAAGTTAGTACATAGTTAAAAAGTGTAGTATTTGTCATTTTCAGCTTAATATCTGACATTATATTCGGACTGCACTAACCATCAGCGTACATACAAACATAAACTCACGCCTGTATTCCCCGAAGGGGTAGGCAGAGGTGCATTTCTGCACCCACATTTCGCCAGGTATGTATCAGTCCCACGTAATAGGGGCCGAGCCTATTGCCGTTTTTCGGGCACATTTCCAGACTCCGTGCTGTTACTGAGAATTTCCTAATGGAAAAACCCAATAACACTTTGCCCGACCCGGGAATCGAATCCAGGAGCTCTAGATCGCACGGCACATACTTGTACCGCGAGACCACGAGGCAGTTACCATCAGCGTATACAAAAAACTACACAAATAATTACTGGCTCGTAAGTCGTAACAGCTAACGTTCATTTATTTAACAACAGTTTACCAACTACTGACATATACAAGGGAAGTTTATTAGTTTCCGGAGCTCGGTACACTCTCAACTTTAAAACAGGTGAAGGAAAACTTTTCAATACTCACACTGGATGGTAGTTTTTCTTGTTTCAGAACATACTTTGAATATTTTAGCGGGGTCTTCTGCGATCACGCGTACGGAAGATGGGGTCAATAGGCCTTGTATGACTAAGTATAGGCTTACATATGTATGTTCATAAATATGGGTAGAGCCGTTTTTCTACCGTCGTGATTTACTAGTCATACTGTCTTTCCAAGTCATCCTTTATTTCATCATCAGCCCAAATACGTCTCACTGCTGGGCACGGGCCTCCTCTACAGCTGAGAGGGTTTAGGCCTTAGTCCACCACGCTGGCCTAGTGCGGGTTGGCGGACTGCACACCTAAGAAATTCCTACGAACTTTTAGGTGTGCAGGTTTTATCACGATGTTTTCCTTCACCGTTAAAGCAAGTGATAATTCATTGTGAATACACACATAATTTCGAAAAGTCAGAGGTGTGTGCCTGGGGTTTGAACCTGCGACCGCCGAAATTCTCGACCGTGCACCTAAACCTCGAGGCCATCACTGCTTTTTCCTCATCCTTTATTTATTTATTGTTATTTATTTGCGTATTCTTGTCATAATTATCATCATCAGCCCATATGCGTCAGTTGCAACACAGTGCAAGTTTCATCACGATGCTTTCCTTCACCGTTAAAAAAAATATAATCCATTGTGAATATACACATAACTTCGAAAAGTCAGACTTGAGCATTACTTTGTGTTTCCTTTATTCGCAGACCTAATGAGAAAACATGAGAAGGCTTTGACCAGTCTGAGAATCGAACCTTAAACTTTAAAATTACATCTACTGGGCTGGGCTAGCTGGGCGACTAATTTAGGTAAGGCGTAGGAGAAATATTTCCTTTATTCAGAAACAAAACAGGAATCTAATAGCAAGTCTTTTGCGCCTACGAGAAATAATTTTATTAATTACGTTGTTATTGCTATGAGCTTGTAACAGGCGCTACCTCTTTGACGTATTAATTATATTATAAATCAATTTGGAAACGTAATTATAAAGGGCACCTTTTGTTTATAGATTAGATTATCACAAATTACCTTAGACAATACTGTCTATTTGTGAAAATTGTTAGCTCTCATGTATTTCGGGAGTTTTCACAATAATAAAGCTTTATTATAATTTAAGTAGTGATGGCGTCGAGGCTTAGGCGCGGTCGAGTCAAAGCACAATCACTGGTTCAAATTACATATTCCTGACTTTTAGAAATTATGTGTGTATTCACAATGAATTATCACGTACTTCAATAGTGAAGAAGAACACCTTGAGGAAACATACACACCTAAAATTTGTTAGGAATTTCTTTAGTGTGTAGTCCCACAACCCGCACTAGGCCAGCGTGGTGGAACAATAAAACAACCCTTAGGGGTCGCTGGACGCTCTAGGGGGGGCGGGTCAGTGCGTCCACACAGAATGTAACCCCGAGAAGGGCGGCGGCACTATGGCCTGTGTCCGCCGCGGCCGCCCAAATTACGGGCGCTCGAATCAATTTAGTGGGGGTGCAACTGCAGCCCCTAAAAATCTAAGTGGGCCGAGACGCTCTCGTCTCGGAGGCGCACTGGGCGGCGGGCGGCTAGGGGGCGAGCCTATTGCCGTTTTTCGTTTACAAGAATTTCCTCGTGGAAAACCAAATAACACTGTCCGGCTCGGGAATCGAACCCACGACCTCTAGACCGCATGACACTTGTACCGCGAACCCACCAAGCATTCAAAAAAGTAATTTTTACAATATACAAGCAGCAACTTCCATATTCCAAAATTGGCATCATTATAATATTAAGCATAAAAATTAATGACGTCTAATGTGATTATCTGGCATGTGAATTAGCCTAATTAGCTCAGTCACGTGTACACAGATAGCATTCGCGTCGCTGGGCATATTTGATGATATATTGATATGATATTTTCGGATTATCTGTAGTATTATACGAGATTTCTGGGTAAGATTCATATGATATGATAAAATATTGCTGTTGCCTGGTGAAATATGGGAACAATGATGAATTAATATAAATATATTAAATATAATAATAATACAAAAAAATTAAAGCATATCGTGGCTTAAATTAATATAGTAGTAATTAAATTAAATTCAAGGAATATTTTTTGTCACTCACATAGTATTATGTATATTTTTCGTCTTTTTCCTTTCATATATTAATTTGTTTCCTATTTATTGGTGATACTTTTATTATTTTCATCTACTTATATTATTATTATACAGAGTGAAATCAGACCGTGATCGGAAACTAAGGCAGGTAATAGCAGTGGCGGTACTTCCATAGAAGCCCAAAAGCGTTACACGTTAATTGTGTAACGTCTAGTTTATAATTGTTTATTGTGGGGTCATTATTTAACAAATTGCTTTTGTAAAATAAAGATTTAAAGCCTAAAGATTATTATTCGGAATTTTGAAAGGCAAACTAGGCTTTTGGGCTTCTATGGAAGTACCGCCACTGGGTAATAGCTACGGTGAATACGAATCCATTAGCGTTAAAAAAAATCCCGACAAAAAAATATATGTCGTTTTCCTAACAACCACATACATATTTTAATACCATATAGGTTGTATGGAAAACGTCATTTTTTATATTTTTTGTCGGGATGTTTTTTATCCTGTATAAGAAAATTTTCTTATATTCATTTAATTTGGAATTAGTTCTTATTATATTTTATTATTGTTATTGTTTTTAAAATTTTGCGTACATCATTATTTTACAATTTTAAATTTACTTAATTACGACCACCCACTCTATGTTTCTGATCTCTCCAGTCCATCTAACGGTTGGCTGGAAGAAATCGCCGAGAGCGATAAGGCCGCCATTTGTGTCACTACCTTATTGAGTTGTTACCAATAACAATGTTATTTATATGGTGTACAATGAAGCATAATAACAAATAAATAAAATATAACACAAAATAATAAATAAAAGGGAATTTAAGACAAAAAATGTATTTTCAGAAATAAAATCATTTATTACCATATACTTGGTAATAGACGGCCTCAAACTTTGACCGTTACCAGACACGCTTTGAAGGAGTGAGTTGTAACTTGTAACTCAATAACAGGACGATCAGAATGAGAAAGAAATAAAATTGCATTTATTTGTGAGGAGTTTTTTTGGTATTTATCTCTTATAATGATTATGTTCATGATCCATAACTGCGTGTCTTAGTTATTTATTTTGCTGCAAAGTTCCCTCATTCTAGCTTATCTATCCAATTAATTGGAACTTCAATTTTCTTCTCGTGCCTCGTGGTCTCGCGGCACAGGTATGTGCCGTGAGATCTAAAAGTCCTGGGTTTGATTCCCGGGTCGGGCAAAGTGTTATTGGGATTTTCTATTAGGAAATTCTCAGTAGCAGCACGGAGTCTGAAATTGTGCCCGAAAAACGGCAATAGTCTGGCCCCATATTATGTGGGACTGATAATACCTGGCGAAATGTAGGTGCAGAAATGCACCTCTGCCTACCCCTTCGGGGAATACAGGAGTGAGGTTATGTATGTAAGTATGTATGGCAATTCTCTTCATCATTTATTTCTCTATATTCTTAACGAGTCATGACTTAACATGTATAGTAATTTCAACATTCTGAGTTTAGGAACCTTACTCCATCCAACTTGCATAAAATTGGGACAATGACGTCACAGGCCTATTTCCTGAGACCCAAAAATCCCCAATTAGGGACGCCCAGTAAAAAATTCCCGCAGGATCACGAACGACGTCTGATCCGTCGCATATAATTACACCCGGAGGAAATCTGGATTTTTTACTCGGTGCCCGTTTTAAATCGTGTTTTACCGTGCTTTTGGGAGCGGTTCTCCCTTAACACACGCGTACGAGGGGGCTGGGAATTGGGAATATGGACGTAGGATTTTTTTTCAGCTCTTTGTTAAAGTTAATGCGAGTATTGGGGTACCGGGGGAATTCAGCGGATTTAGGTTTGGTGCAGTGGCGGTACTTCCATAGAAGTCAAAGAGCGTTACACGTTAATTATTGTGTAATGTCTAGTTTATAATTTGTTTATTGTGGGGTCAGGATGTTCTCATTTATATGTGAAATTGCTTTTGTTAAATAGGAATTTAAGGCTTAAATGATTCCAAACTTTGTGGAATCAGCTTCCCTCGGTGGTATTTCCGAATGGATATGACTTAGGGACCTTCAAGAAAAGAGCCTATTTTTCCTCAAAGGCCGGCAACGCACCGATGATTCCTCTGGTATTGTGGGTGTCCATGGGCGGTGTTGACCACGTAACATCAGGTGGCTCACTAGCTCGTTTGCCTCCTTTCCCATAAAAAAAAAAAAAAGGCAAGCTGGGCTTTTGGGCTTCTTTGGAAGTACGGCCACTGTTGGTGGTACTGATTTAATTGTCACACTAACTTATTATTCTACATCTAGCCTGCATGCTCAAAATGGTAGACATACCTCAAAAGGCAGCCCTGTCGCGCAGTTAGACAACAGCTTGTGAAATGGCCGCGGGTTCGATTCCCGCACCGAGACAAATGTTTGTGTGATACACAATTTATTTCGGGTCTGGGCGTTTGTGAGACCGTTGAGTTTCTCGTAGTATCTAAAACCCACACAAGACTTGTAACTTAGTGTGAGGTCAGTACTATGTACGAGTATGTGACTGATTGGTGTGTGTTTTTTTTATACGACACTACCATCAATTACCAGTAAATTTACATATTATATAATATATTTAAAATTTCTTTCACTTATGAATTTACCACCTCTGCTATCCTCCCCAAGATTACAGATGTGAGTAGTTTAATATTAGCGGAAGTTCATCATTCAATTTGAAAACAATCCATAAACGTCTTTCATAGGTGTCCAAAATACCCAAAAACATTTATATGTAAACACATTCCCGGAATTGGATTATTGTGTAAATAAATAAATGCCACGGAAAACTCTGATGTATTTCCCAAAGGAGCATTGAAACAACCACGGATAAACATCACAAAATTAGGTACATTACCTGGTGTTGAGTGAAAGGAAATTTAATTTGTAAAAGGTTGTTTGTTGAGCCTTCAATGTATAGCGAAAAGTATAAATATACGCACGCTAAAATAAATATCTAGCGTTTGTGTAAATGAGAAATTACGGAACTCTTTTGTTTTATAAAACACTCCGACTGGACACAAATATTTGGGTGTCCACGCGTTAAAGTTCCGTCCGCCAACCCGAACTAGGCCAGTGTGGTGGATTAAGGCCTAAACCCTCTCAGTTGCAGAGGAGGCTCGTGCCCAGCAGTGGAACGTATATGGGCTGATGATGACGGTAAAATATTTGGATTTTTTTAATTTCTGGATATATTTTCTGTCCAGTAGCCACACAGTTAGTTGAACCCTACATATTGGAACCCTGTGGAACGAGAGAATATTTGATCCGGGCATCGAGACATTTTAGTATGAATCTTTAGGATCAAGTTTGTGAGAGGCAAAAGTCTCCCGTGGTTAATGCTACCCACAACACACATGACTTGTAACTGAATGTGGAGTCAGAAGGAGGTTAGAACTCAAAACTACATATACTCACATTCATTGTATTCATTTTTTTATTCGTGGTAGTTTAATAACGTCCTAGTTTTATCCATATAGGGGGGTTCACCTAGTAAAGGTTGCGGGACGTCGCTGGATGCAGGCTGTATCCAACAGGTAACTATGGAAGTCATTGGGGGAGGCCTATGTTCAGCAGTGGACTTCCTTAGGCTGATGGATTGGATTGGATTGGTTTTATCATCATCAGCATATATTTTTATAAAGAAATATATGGGCTATGATATCGATATATCAAAAAGGCACATTTTTTTGTTCTCCTGAAAAGTTGTCATTTTTGACTTCCGCGGTGTAAGAACTTAAGCGACGGTATGTATGTTGCACTTGCTGGGCACGGGGTCTACATCTAAGGGTAAGGGTTTAGTTTACCACTCTGGCCTAATACGGGTTGGCGGACTACACACATAAAAATCCCTAAGAATTTTTAAGTGTGCCGGTTTCCTCAAGGTGTTATGCTTGATAATAATGTTACCTTCTTCTAATTTGTAGTTTTCCATTTACTTTGAAGTTTCATTTCAAATGGAACGCATCTTTATCCATGTAGCGATATTGATAAATTGTTCGACATTGGTCGTTCAATCGAACTATTCTATATAAGAGCTTGGCATAAGCATTCGTTCAGAGCTCAATCTGCTGGCAAATTTCAATAAAATTTTCTGTAGCCTTGCATTTTTGTATCCTGTCTTTGGATATTTGATTGTTGAGTTCAACAGCGTTCGGATACAGATGGTTTGTGAACAGAGATTTCATTGTTTGCATTCGATTGTTCATTACTAAAAATAATATTTATGTAAATGTATATCATTTTCCGCCAGTTCGAATTGGGTACCTAAACCTGTAATGACTGTGTGTGTTGAATTAATAAATAAAAATAAATAAATAAATAAAAAATCATCAGCACATATACGTCACAGTGCTGGGCTCGGGCCTCCTCTACAACTGAGAGGGTTAAGGCCTTAGTCCACCACGCTGGCCTAGTGCGGGTTGGCGGACTACAAACCTAAGAAATTTCTAAGAACTTTTAAATGTATATGTTTCACAATGTTTTCTTGCCGTATTTTTAGGATGTGTTATAAAAATTTCGTAATGGATACATCCAGCACACTATCATCTAACCCAAAACCCCGCGGTCACACCCTCCAATTTACGTCGCGAAACCAGGCAAAGTTATTTTCGCGTTTTAGTAATCAAAGCACGCGTTTTGTAGGCCCAATACGAGCTGTATCGTACTTTACAAACACTATCTAAAATATATATCTGTCTCGCTCGCGCTTGTACCTCGGACTGTTTACAGAGCGAGACGAGAGATAAGCCCACTTCCTCTTTCCGTTCCGGCGGGAAGCCTTCACGCGTTGATATGTGGAGTGTAATATGATTTAGCAAAATCATTCTCTACGAATGACGCATTAAGTCCCCGTTCACGGTACGGGGACGACACGACTGCGACATTTTGTAGTTTTAAATTAAAATGTCAAGTATTTACGTGTGCCAATTCTAGACAGAGTTACAGTATTACGTCATCTTTATAGGGCAAATGAAATAGATTTTTTATGCTACACTTCATTAATATTAAAAATGAGGTTGCTATACCAACGTAACTTAACTGGGAAACTGATGTAAATCTAGACATGATAATGAGGTACAAAAAGCTATCTTCATTGATTGGGCCAATTATTGAAAAATTGACTACATATCATACAGCAGAGTTGGTCCCACAGCTTAAGTTTAGAGATTTAAAGTTCCCAAGTTTGACTTCTGGATTGACTTCCCAGGTTTGACTATTCCATAAATGAATACCTGGTAGCACCACACAGACTAGGAATGTGAACAAAAGTCTTATCGCTATTAAGTGGGACTTAAAATAAGGTGATGAAACGTTTGTGTAAAAATTAAGCTTACGTATAGATAAGATAACGATTACGTTTGAGGGGTCATAAGCGTGAATCGTATGTATCTGTACTAAAATAACTTTATAATAACAGTAAATATTTTTTTAATTTTACACTGCCTCGTGGTCTCGCGGCACAAGTACGTGCCGTGCGATCTAGAGGTCCTGGGTTCGATTCCCGGGTCGGGCAAAGTGTTATTGGGTTTTTTCCATTAGGAAATTCTCAGTAGCAGCACGGAGTCTGGAATTGTGCCCATAAAACGGCAATAGGCTCGCCCCCTATTACGTGAGACTGATACATGCCTGGCGAAATGTGGGTGCAGAAATGCACCTCTGCCTACCCCTTCCGGGAATACAGACGTGAGGTTATGTATGTATAATTTTTCTCACCCTTATGAAAGTATAACTTGAAGTGTGAACGGACCTGGAGTTACATTATTTTCGTGAAATTTACCAAATTGATTTGTCTGAGTGCTCTTCTACTGTAAATTGATATGGACAGGACTGAATTAATTCTCGGGGATTATTCACTTGTTCTTCAGCAATGGAAAGTTAATATATTCAATAGCGATTATTTTTTTTACTACACGTCATGGTATTCATATTTTTCCATAATGTTAAAGCATAAGTTCTTGCTTCTTGATTCGTACTAACTTGGTGATAAAGGTCATAACCCTGAAGAGGTAGTATTCTACCTTTTTACAACCACTTTTTTGTCCCAAAAAAATGTCGAGGGCAGGAGACTTTAACCGATTCTCGGGAACATTTCCAGACCCCGTGCTGTAATTAAAAGATCCTTAAGAGAAAAATTCAATTTTGCCTGACCCGAGAATCGAGCCCTTGATCGATGCACTTATACAGCCAGACCAACAAGTCACTATTTATTTAGTATCTATTTTTTAACGTAAGGGTTTGTATTATCAAAACGACACTATAAACAGACAGTATCGCAATGTAAAGTATCAAGAATGTTCTTCACTCTATTCACACGAGCAATAGTATGAAATAAGCCCGTTTCAAGCGATACAGCGATCATAAACAGATTCACAATAGATTAACGGATAATAAAAGTATGCGTGTACCCGTGCAGCTGCTGGAATAGCGCTGGATTCCGCTGTTTTCGCTGTAAGATGGAGTGCATAACTCACTTGATGTGTCACTATGAGTTTTTATTAACACCGTACCTGATGATTACGTCCAAATATTGAGTGGCTAGTATTAACTGTACACATACATACATACATAAACTCACGACTGTATTCCCTGATGGGGTAGGCAGAGGTGCATTTCTACACCCACATTTCGCCAGTTATGTATCAGTTCCACGTAATAGGGGGCGAGCCTATTGCCGTTTTTCGGGCACAATTCCAGACTCCGTGCTGCTATTGAGAACTTCCTAATGGAAAAACCCAATAACACTTTGCCCGACCCGGGAATCGAACCCAGGACCTCTAAATCGCACGGCACATACTTGTACCGCGAGACCACGATATTAACTGCATTTAGGTTAAAGTAATGATGGCCTCGAGGTTTGTGCGCGTGATCAAGAATCTCAACGGTCGTGAGTTCAAATCCCAGACACACCTCTGACTTTTCGAAGTTACATAACTTATCGAGATGTACACACATAAGTATTCACAATAAATTAAAATTTACTTTAACGGTGAAGGAAAACATCGTGAGGAAACCTGCACTCCTAAAAGTTCTTAAGAATTTCTTAGTTGTACCTATAGTCCACCAACACGCACTAGGCCAGCCTAAATACTCTCAACCAACCCAACCCTCTAAGGTGTAGAGTTTTTCCAGCAGTGGGACGTATATAAGCTTATGATTTTGATGATGATGATGTGTATTTATTTATTTATTGGCAATTACCAGAATTACGTGCAGACTTCGTGCTCCAGACTCCGTGCTGTCAAAAAAATTACAAAACCTAGTATCGTAATACTCAATTCGCGTTAATAGACAATCGAATACGGGAGCTACAGATCACACGCATACAAACTTTCGTTAAGAGATGTTTTTTTTCTCGAGGGGACAGCTGGGCGGGTAGCGTATGTCGGGGTCACCGGCCTTCCAGCCCGCCGCGTGGCGACGTCACGTCCGTGCAGATATTAATGCCGGGCTGTATCCCTAACAAAATCCTAATGCCGGCATACCGACCAAAACCATGGTGGCCATCTTCGCGCCGAATGGGGCGACCACTGTGTGTGGGCAAAAAGCACCCTCAATGATGCCGCAGCCGCCCGATGCGCCTCCGAGGCATAAAAAAAATCGGCCGTCTCAACGTTAAGAGACCAACAATGCAGGCAGTTTCGACTTCTACAGCCCCGTGGCGCAGTTGGCTAGACACCAGCTTGCGAAACGAGGAGCCGCGGATTCGATCCCCGCACCGAGACAAATGTTTGTGTGATCCACAAATATTTGTTTCGGGTCTGGGTGTTTGTGAGACCGAAAAGTCTCTCGTAGTTTCTGATATCCACGACACAGGACTTGTATCCTAGTTTGGGGTCAGAACTATGCATTTGACTGTTGGGTGTATTGATTTTCGAATATTCTTTAATACACTTTGTAGGTAAATGTTACTGAAGCTTAAACTTGGATAACTCAAGATTCAAGCCTTGTGTTGTCAGTAGATAAAACTTGTACTAATTAATGTTTCAATTTCTTCGCATTGAATGCCGGCTTACGTACTTTAAGCTAAGTTCCGTCGGCTTAATTAAACTAATTTATTTGTATAGAGGATCCAACAGGTAAAGACTTTGGTTGAGGCTTACGTCCAGTAATGGCTGTCTTTTGGCTAATGATGTTTATGAGAGTTCTCTTTTAATAGTTTAGTGTGGAATAACATAATTAAGTAATGAATAACTGTTTATTTCATCGGATTTTTGGCGCAAAAATGATTTTAATTAGGATGCCTTTTGGTCTCGCGGCATAAGTAGGTATTTGCCGTGTGATCTAGAAGCAAAATGTTATTGGGGGTTTTCCATTAAGAAATTCTCAGTAGCAGCACGGAGTAGGGCACAATTCCAGCTCTTAAGACGGCAATATTTTCGACTCCTATTATGTTGGACGACAACACCATTGAAAAAATGTGGGTGCAAAAATGCATACGAGTACATACAATACATATGTACATATGTACTATTTCAATTGTATAGCGTGAAATAACATACTTATTTTAGGTGTTTTTATTCACAAAACTGATTAAGGCTAATATTAAATGTAACTTTATTGAACTTAAAAGACATTTTGTAAACATGACACTTTCTACATTTCCATATCAAGTTGTTTGATCATACTTTATTTGAAATTTTCAGTTTTCCAGTACTTAAAATAATCTTTGTACTTACCTATAATATGAGTAAATAATTTTGAAATTTATTACATTGCATTCATACTACTTATTAATTACATCTACATAAAAAAATATATATATAAATAACTGGAAGGCATGTACATAGGTATGTATTTTTAACGTTTTCATATAAAGGTCACAAAAAAGATAAAAATATACATATAAAAAACAAAATCATCTTTTAAATCTAGGTCTGAAATTCAGCCTATTACCCCAAAAACTCCCCGAAAATCGCCGTCATCATTCAAACTTTGCCAATTTTCTGTGTTCTGAACCGAGCGAGACTCACGCGCTACGAAAATAATCTGTCGCGTTTATATAATTAGGTACGCTCCAAATTTTTCGGAGTTAACGTTGAATTCTAACTGAATTCTAGATATATTTATGAAGAATTCATTTTAATATTTTGCTATACTTATATGTCAAATATCAGACAGGGCGGATATTTAAAAAAAAACGCAGAACCGTTGACCTTTGTTTGGTCATCGGCTCTGCTTTACTACATTACGCCTAACACTTATTATGCGGTAATATTTAGCTTGTAACTATGATTGCTATTTGTAATTAGATTTATTGCAAACTATGGGAAATATAATCAAAGCGAAATAAGCAAACAACCACAAACAACAAATAATTGTTATTAAAACCAACAGAGGTTCTACTCACAATGTTTCCTTCGCAATACCAGCGGCGAGAGAGCGCTCCACGCGCAACACTCGCCTTTCTAAAGGTTCGGTCGCCCCTCCATTGGCGAACGTCATCAGCAACGTAGTTAACAACAAATTGATAACGTCACAAATCATAATAATTAATTGTAATACTTTTAAACCTTATTTTTTCAGTGTCCTAAAGTTATGAAATATTGATTAGAATTATTTCAGATTTATTTCAACAAATAAGGGTCAACATAAAATCAAAAGATTATTTAATTACGTGAATGAGACATCTCTAAATTACTATATTGAATAAACAGATTTTTGGTGATATTTAAATTAACCAATGAATGGTAATTAAATATTTCTAAAGATAACTTAAATACTAGTTTTATAATCTTCGCGGCGACATATATAATTAAAGTAGGTAGTGATGGCCTCGAGGTTTAGGGACCCCAGGCACACACCTCTGACTTTTAGAAGTTATTTATTTTATTTATCTTATTTTTATTTATTTTTTTTCTGGCACGGCAAAGTGACTCCGCTGTACCTGATGGTAAGCACAGTGGAGTCCAAAAAATTACTACCGACCAGCGAGAAACGATATGGTCACCCGCTGGTCGACACAATCATGCCGGCCTGCACAAATGCTTCTTCACGCTTCGCTTAAAGGATCCAGGATCATAGGAAGGAGGGAACACGTGAGCTGGCAAACTATTCCACAGCTTGATGGTGCGGCAAAGGTAAGAGTTGGCGAACTTTTTGGTTCGAGCCGCGGATGTTGTGACCACAAAGCTGTGGCTTCGCATGCCAGCACGCGTGGTTCTGGTAAGGAAAGGAGGGGATGGGACAAGCTTAAACAATTCTTTAGAGCATTCACCATGATACAGACGGTAGAACACGCTAAGTGCGGCAATGTCCCTGCGCAACTGTTTATTATTTTATTTGTGTGTATCCACAATGAATTATCACTTACTTTAACGGTGAAGGAAAACATCGTGATGAAACCTGCACACCTAACAGTTCTTAGGAATTTCTTAGGTGTGTAGTCCGCCAACCCGCACTAGGCCAGCGTGGTGGACTAAGGCCTAAGCCCTCTCAATGGTAAAGGAGGTCCATGGCCAGCAGTGGGGCATATATGGTCTGATGATGATGATATACTAATATGTTTTTTTAATAATCCATCCATACATACGAATATTCGGGTCTTAAGCCTCCTAGCTGTAGAGGAGGCAATTGTATATGCTAAAGTAAGTCTGTCTGTAACGCTTTTACGCCTAAACTGCTGAAGTAACTAAAGTAGTGATGGCCTCGAGGTTTGTGCGCGTGATCAAGAATCTCAACGGTCGTGGGTTCAAATCCCAGGCACACACCTCTGACTTTTCGAAGTTACATAACTTATCGAGGTGTACACACATGTGTATTCACAATGAATTATCACTAACTTTAACGGTGAAAGAAAACATCGTGAGGAAACCGGCACACCTAAAAGTTCTTAGGAATTTCTTAGGTGGACTAAGGCCTAAACCCTCTCAGTTGTAGAGGAGGCCCGTGCCCAGCAGTGGGACGTATATGGGCTGATGATGATTAAGATACAAGTCTTGTGTCGTAGCTATCAGAAACTACGAGAGACTTTTCGGTCTCACAAACACCCAGACCAGAAACAAATACTTGTGGATCACACACATTTGTCTCGGTGCGGGGATTGAACCCGCGGCCTCTCGTTTCGTATCGTTCGTCGTACCTTTCGTATCCAGCCAACTGCGCCACGGGGCTGTCATTAACAATTATTATGTCAATATACTATTATCTTGACTTCGGTGATCGGACGAGAACCGGTGTATTCAACGTGGTATCTAAGTCGTGATGGCCTCGAGGTTTGGGCACGCGGTCGAGAATCTCGACGGTCGCGGGTTCAAACCCCAGGCACACACCTCTGACTTTTCCAAGGTATGTGTGTATTCACAATGAATTATCACGTACTTTAACGGTGAAGGAAAACATCGTGATGAAACCTGCACACCTAAAAAAAAAGTCTTAGGAATTTCTTAGGTGTGTAGTCCGCCAACCCGCACTAGGCCAGCGTGGTGGACTAAGGCCTAAACCCTCTCAATGGTAGAGGAGGCCCGTGCCCAGCAGTGGGACGTATATGGGCTGATGATGATACTATTATCTTGTATATTATTTCAAAACAATTAAATCAATATAATTCATTAATTTCTATCTGATTTTCATATTTGGTCACTTCTCTTATCGATTTGAGATTTGCAGAGACACATTTCTGCACCCACATTACACCTACTGAATTTTAAGTCACATGTAATAGAAGGCCGGCCTATTTCGGAAAACCAAAAAAAAAACTGAAAAAGCCCATAACATTATGCCCTAGTTACACAGGAATCGAAGGCGAGACCTCCACATTGCAATATATATAAAACAGTGACGGTACTTCCTTAGAAGCCCAAAAGCCCAGCTTGCCTTAAAAATTTCCAAATAATAATCTTTTTTAACAAAAGCAACTTGTTATATGAATGCTTGCCTTACTAATTTACGAATAATAAGAACGACGATAATACGAAGACCAACTTAACAAACTTGAGCGACTTCAAAATTTTTGCATAAGGTTCATATTCGGTTTACGCAAATATGACCATATTTCTAAGTACCGCGCTATGCTCAAGTGGTTACCCATTCGACTTCGTCGGGATACACACGTTCTTTTCCTTCTGTACAATATCTTGTATAATCCTTTAACTCCTTTCTATCTTAAAGTTCGATTCGAATTTCTTCATGAATCACATGAGCGATCCTTGAGGTCATCAGAAAATTTAAAGCTGAGAATGCCCGTGCATTCCACAACTTTTATGGACAAATCCTTTACTGTCAAGGCCGTTCGGTTGTGGAATGCACTTCCAGTCGAGATAAGACGTGCACAAACACTGTCACAATTCAAGAAACTTGTCAAAGAACATTACTACTCTCAGTATTTCTAAAATAAAACCCATTTTTTCCGGATACATACTTTTTGTAATATTATATATATTTATATACTAAGTATATATTTTAATTATTTATTTTTTTTGAATTTTGTATGTATTTTTGTATATATGTATGTATGTTGTATATATGTATGTATGTTGTATTATATGTATGTATGTTGTACACACTGACTACCCTCTCATCTATCCTTTTTTTTGTTTCCATCCTATGGTTGTCTCTAAAAGATCGCCTTGAGCGATAAGACCGCCAATTGTACTATTTTCTTTCTTGTGTGTTCTTGTTTTGTTAATTTTCTCCGTGTGTACAATAAAGTGTTAATAAATAATAAATAAATAAAAATAATAATTATCATTAATCTTCAAATCTTTATTTAATTAAGCAATTTGACATATAAATGAGAATATCCCGAATCCACAACAAACAATTATAAACTAGACATTGCACAATTAACGTGTAACGCTTTTTGTCTTCTATGGAAGTACCGCCACTGATAAAAATATGCCTTATAGACAGCTATTGTTACTAAAAAAAGCACGTACGATATTCTCTAACAGCTTTAGGCGATGCGACGGTATTTCACAGCGGGAAGAGGGTAAAATTATAACCAATTTTTATTCCCGCCCCGGGCGTACCTGCGATATCGTCGTTTTGCGACCGGGATGGGGATTAAAATTAGCTTTCCTGGGAAGTATTTTATATGTTTGCGGATGGAAACTATTTGAATATGTCATTCGCGCCTGAAGAAGTGTTAGAGATGTATTTTGACAGCCCCGTAGCGCAGTTGGCTAGACACCAGCTCGATCCCCGCACCGAGACAAATGTCTGTGTGATTCACAAATATTTGTTTCGGGTCTGGGTGTTTGTGAGACCGAAAAGTCTCTCGTAGTTTCTGATACCCACGACACAGGACTTATATCCTAGCGTGGGGTCAGAACTATGTATGTGACATAGTTCTGACCCCATACCAAGATACTAGTCTAGTGTCGCGGGTATCAGAAACTATGAGAGACTTTACGGTCTCACAAACACCCAGACCCAAAACAAATATTTGTGGATCACACAAACGTTCACACACCCGGCAATCGAACCCAGAACCTATAGATCGCACGGCATATGCTTGCCGCGAGACCACGAGGCAGTCGGACTGAGTAGTACTGACTGATCCCATATATGACTAATTCTGTAAAAGCTCACACAAAAATTCCACTTTATTTTTCGAGCATAATTAAGAGATATGCTTTGACACACATTCCTAACGCGAGGACAGAATACCTTTACATGTCACAGCTCCAGAAGAATAGACCTGGCCGGCTAAAAACTGCCGTGTCACATTTGCAACACGTAAACTCCGACCTTGGTACAGATAACTATCGCTA
Organism: Hemaris fuciformis; assembly: GCA_907164795.1. Taxonomy (NCBI): domain Eukaryota; kingdom Metazoa; phylum Arthropoda; class Insecta; order Lepidoptera; family Sphingidae; genus Hemaris; species Hemaris fuciformis. The sequence goes on from OU015454.1 coordinate 9,718,268, forward strand.
CGAGTTTTAATCTCACAAATTCGTCGGTTTCAGCGCAGATTTGCTGGCTTGCCGCAATTTGTGAAAGGTGGCTGTTCGTAATATTTATGTTAGGAAATATCTGTCTCGTTACGCGGACAATTATTAGGGGAATAATTCACGGATTTTATTAATTAGCTGTGTTAAGTTTTGGGGCATCATCATCATCCTCACCACCACCATCATCACCATCATCACAATCATCATCATCATCATCATCATCGTCATCATAATTACCCTCAGCCCATATATGCACGTGCCACTGCTGGCCACGGGCCTCCTCTACCTCATGTAAGAATATGCATATAAAAATTATCCAAATTTGTCCATCATTTAAAAGTCAACAGTACCTACATTTTTTATGGATAAGATATCCTATGTGCTATTCTAAATCCTTTAGACGTATTGATTAAGAAACATTCATCAAAACTTTCATTGCTACTCGTAAATTCGCAGAAATTTCCCGCTGTCGCTCCTCACTTGAGTACAGCCGCCCGGAGCGGTACGAGGGGGCTGGTCCCCACATAACAATCGCAGCTATTTGACATTAACGAGCGAAGTTCAGCCATTAGATGAGATTACTCCGCCAGTTAAAATACTTACTGTATACCAAAGGATTCGGCGTCCGAGAAAAACGAAATAAACGGTCTGCAGACACTTGTGGTGAGATGGTTGTTAGAGAAAGTTTGGGGGGTCCTAATCATAGACATCAGATAAGTTGATTTATTTATATATATTATGCTGTCTGCCTCGTGGTCTCGCGGTACAAGTAGGTGCCGTGCGATCTAGAGGTCGTGGGTTCGATTCCCGGGTTGGGTATAGTGTTATTGGGTTTTCCATTAGGAAATTCTCGGTAACAGCACGGAGTCTGTAAATGTGCCCGAAAAACGGCAATAGGCTCGCCCCCTATTACGTGGGACTGATACATATTTTGCGAAATGTGGGAGCACAAATGCACCTCTGCCTACCCCTTCGGGGAATACAGGCGTGAGTTTGAAACTTATTTATTTTGGAATGGGTTAAAAATGTTGAACTCTGAAATATGAGAAAATAAATGAATATAATATGAAATAAGACGTCGACTTATACGATAAGACCGCCAATTGTACTAATTTAGTCTTACCTTATATATTTACTTTTATTCGTATCTTATGTGTACAATAAAGTTTAAAATAAATAAATAATCGAACCAGTTTCACAATTTAGTCTCTTACTTCGCCACGGAAACTGTCAAAACATCAGCTCCAAATAAAAGAAAACACCCGAAGAGCCGCTGGCGCTACCTACCTTGGAACATAAAAGAGCGCCAAGCAATATGTATCGGATCGATCAGTGAAACATAAAGAATATTCTAAAGCTAACAAAAGTTTTCTTTGAAAATACGGTCTTGAAATACCAGTCATAAATCTTGCCAGAAGGAAAATTTAAAACTGATTTCGCCTCGTGAAAAGGACCTGCCGGTTCGATGGGCTACATTCACGCCAGAATTGACAAATCACCTATTCTTGAAGCGAAGACTCTTTGTAATGCCAATGCAACCGGCCATTTTACGAAATAAGCTTTGACAATGTTACAATTTATAAACTACGGTATGATTTATTGAATAGCATGAATGCAGAGTTTCTGTGTATAGGGCTGCATAGTTTGACAGCCCCGTGGCGCAGTTGGCTAGACACCAGCTTGCGAAACGAGAGGCCGCGGGTTCGATCCGCGCACCGAGACAAATGTTTGTATGATCCACAAATATTTGTTTCGGGTCTGGGTGTTTGTGAGACCGAAAAGTCTCTCGTAGTTTCTGATACCCACGACACAAGACTCGTATCTTAATGTGGGGTTAGAATTATGTATGTGACTGTTGGGTGTATTTATTATTATTTAATTATTTAGTTGGTTGTGGCAGCTGAACGCTGTGGACATGTCGCGTGGATTGAAGGGAGAACTATCAACAATCTGGAGCAAACCTTAGGGAATCGTCTTCTCACGTGAAACACAAGATATAATATAATAGCCATATATTTATTTTGTTAAAGCAATTCGTTTCACTTTTTTTGCTATGGTAAAGTGCCTGTACTGGTATTTGATGTTAAAAACAGCACGGTCTAAATAAATTGTAAAGACTATGAATACCCTTGATCATCATCATCATCATCATCATCAACCCCTATACATCACATTGCTGGGCACGGGTTCTTCTCCAACTGAGAGGGTTTAGGTCTTAGTTTACCACACTGGCTTAGTGCGGGATGGCGGACTACACGCCCAAGAAATTCTTAGGAACTTTTAGGTGTGCAGGTTTCCTCACGATGTTTTCCTTCACGATGAAAGTATGTGATTCATTATGAATACACACGTAACTTTGAAGTCAGTGGTGTGTGCCTGGGGTTTGAACCCGCGACAGCCGAGATTCTCCACAGCGTGGCTAAACCTCCAGGCCATCATTAATTTACAAAAGAAGCCGAAAAACATACACAAATTCTCAGATTTTATTAGGTAATAGCTAAGGTGATTACAAACACTGGTATCTTAGTGTGGGATCTGAACTATGTATGTGACTTTTGGGTGTATTTATTTATTTATTAAACCCCCTGGCGTTAAAAAACCGACAAAAAAAATACTAACACATAAAAGTATGTTATGTGATGTATGCTTAGTTACAAGCATCAGTGACACTAGGAACTAGTCTGCTGAGCAAACACAAAGAATAACTTCGTTTCTAGTCTAGACGTTTCAAATAAATTATGTAGTGTTGAGTGTAAAAAAGTCGCAAATTGCTCCAACAACAACTTCAAAGCAGTTTTTGTTGTTGCGAGTGCCTCCTTACGAGGGAGCGTCCCTCAAGTGATCGTTAGGCAAGACTGGTTAAGACCGCAGATGGTTTTGTACACATTCGTATGTTTTCAGTTTTTTGTCCTTTTTATATAATAAATCTTTTGGTGCGGTTTTAGCACCTCATTTTTTACACGTGAAAGTGGTTGATTAGAGTATATGAACATCTGTAAATTGAATATTCGTTTATGAACATCTCCCACGAGTAGGTTGACAATAATATGAGCGCGTTTGAGACACAATTTATAAATTTACAATGTTGACCAAGTACAATAATTGTATACGTACATACATACATACATACATACCCTCACGCCTATAATCCCCGAAGGGGTAGGCAGAGGTGCATTTCTGCACCCACATTTCGCCAAGTATTTATCAATCCCACGTAATAGGGGGCGAGCCTATTGCCGAGAATTTCCTAATAGAAAAACCCAATAACACGTTGCCCGACCCGGGAATCGAACCCAGAACCTCTAGATCGCAAGGCACATACTTGTACCGCGAGACCACGAGGCAGTCAGTAATTGTATACGCCTGTATAGAAAATGTATAACACATTTGGATGAATCAGTGTTTCGAACGAAGTTCCTTATTTTTGAATTATCGGTCAATATAATTCTATACGATATGCGGGCTACTCAAGACGCCAGAGACAACTTCCTATAGTAGAAAGAGAGAGTACAAAAGAAAGAGTAAAAAGAAATATGAAAATGTTTGTATCAAGTCGTGATGGCCTCGATGGTTTTAGGTCGCGAATTGAACCCGGGAGCTCCCTACACAAAGCACTCCCTTTCAAACCAAATTATAAAAAATATTTAGATAATACAATAATACTAAAAGCAAGAAAACTAAAAAAAAGCAGTGATGGCCTCGAGGTTTAGGCGCTTGGTCGAGAATTTCGGCGGTCGCAGGTTCAAACCCCAAGCACACACCTCTGACTTTTCGAAGTTTTGTGTGTATTCACAATGAATTATCACGTACTTTAACGGTGAAGGAAAAAATCGTGATGAAACCTGCACACCTAAAAGTTCTTAAGATATTTTTAGGTGTGTAGTCCGCCAACCCGTACTATGCCAGCGTGGTGGACTAAGGCCTAAATCCTCTCAGTTGTAGAGGAGGCCCGTGCCCAGCAGTGGGACGTATATGGGCTGATGATGATTTGTATCAAGTAAAAAAATAAATTAATAGAAATTTTCACAAGTCAACAAGTCATATTAGGCATCACAAATGGAATAAATACCTATTTAACCAGAATTTGAACCCGAAACACCAAAGATATACAAAAAATCCTAACATTTTAAGTGATTTCGCCCCCTAACGGCTCGCTGTGGAAACTTTTCTGTTCCGTTTCCGATTCTCTCTGCGTCCGGTGTTATAATAGAACAAACTTTAAAATTGTTTTATTTTGTGTTTAAAATGTTTTTATCGCGCTTATTTTTTGGCGAACTTCCGTGTTTGGGTTTAAGTAGTCTGTGTTTCCACAGACAGTTTATGTTGTTTTAAAGTCTATACTACTATTTGCAAGTTCACTTCCCGTGAGTTTTTTTTTGGGGCGTGAGGGTGGTTGATGAGTCAATACATCCTGTTCATAATTCGTTTTGGTAATAAACTTTTTTTGGCCCTATCCCGCCGGCCACCACACACCCGCCACTGTAACTGCTGTGCTCCAGGATCAACAGCGGCACGCACAGTATTGACGCCGAGCACTAAAGCCCAACAAATCTAAGGGAACCTAATTTGTCATGATCCCAAAACGAAGAATTTGAAAAAAGATTTTAAGGAGGAGTTGAAAACAAAGAGTTGTCTACTTTCTTAATAAACTTAAAGTACTCAGCTTACCTGTGAGTTTTTGATATTTCATATCTACCCGCACTAGGCCAGTCCAACGGACTAAAACATAACATATTTTATAGCAGAGTAAGCCCGGGCCCAACAGTATAATTTCCTTTGTATACTGGCAAGACAAAGTGACAACACTGTTCCTGATAGTATACACGATGCTGTCCAAATAAAGCATCAAGAGGCGAGAGATTCTCATCCCTGGTGACTCGATACCCTCAAGTCAGCCTGATGAGGTGCTTCTTCACACGTTGACCCATGACTATAGGAAAGAGGGAACACGACTGCCTAGTGGTTCAAGTATGTGCCGTACGATCTATAGATCCTGGGTTCGATTCCCGGGTAATGAAAAGTGTTATTGGTTTTTTCCATCAGGTAATTCTCAGTAACAGCACGGAGACTGGAAAACATATCTGGCGTAATGTGGGTGCAGAAATGCTGCGGGGAATATAGGTTATGAATGAATGAATGGAACACGTAGGATGGTTAATTTAACAATTAATACAAAATGATCATATGACAAAGAAGGAAACGCTTAACCCATTACTTACCAAGCATCGAAAACATTGGATTTATTTGATGAAATGTACATGTCAAATATCAAACAGGGCGGTTATTTAAAAAAAAAACGCCGAACCGTTGACCTTTGTTTGGTCATCGGCTCTGCTTTACTACATTACGCCTAACACTTATTATGCGGCAATATTTAGCTTGTAACTATGATTGCTATTTGTAATTAGATTTATTGCAAACTATGGGAAATATAATTATCAAAGCGAAATAAGCAAACACAACCACAAACAACAAATAATTTTTAATAAAACCAACAGTGGTTCTACTCACAATGTTTCCTTCGCAATACCAGCGGCGAGAGAGCGCTCCACGCGCAACACTCGCCTTTCTAAAGGTTCGGTCGCCCCTCCATTGACGAACGTCATCAGCAAAGTATTTTAACAACAAATTGATAATGTCACAAATCATGATAATTAATTTTAATATTTTTAAACCTTATTTTTTTATATTTCAGTGTCCTAAAGTTATGAAATATTGATTAGAATTATTTCAGATTTATTTCAACAAACAAGTGTCAACATAACGACTAATAAAATCAAAAGATTATTTAATTACGTCAATGAGACATCTCTAAATTACTATATTGAATAAACAGATTTTTGGTGATATTTAAATTAACCAATGAATGGTAATTACATATTTCTAAAGTTAACTTAAATATTAGTTTAATAATTATCTTCGCGGCGACATACATATAAATGTAAGAAAAATAATATGACAATATATATCGGGATATATGAAGTCGGATCATAATGCTCTTCCTTATTTGACAAAAATTATAATCAATTTGAAAAAAATAAATTAAAATCACCATAACATATTTTACAGCGAAAAAAAGTGTTTTTTTCGAAAAATAGTGTGAAATTACGAATTTCTATATAAATATTTAAATAAGAGCCCTAACAACTAAAAAAAATGTATAATACAGTGGGGAGGAATGGATTTAAAACCAACAAAGACGAATAATCAAATAATTAAATTCAACTAAATGATACATACAATTTGGTTATATCTGTAACTGTAGGTACAAGCTCAAACCACAGTTCTGCAGTTTGGCGTTCAAGAACTTAGTCTTAACTCTCAGTCTAGACTTTGAGATAAAGTTTGATCTAGATGTCGCTAGTTAAAGTAAAACAAAACTTTTACTTAACTACTTTTAATTAAAGGAGTTGGAGAGGCCATTTATAATTTAAGAGTGTTATAATTCAACAATTCTTACTTAATAAGCTACGATTTTAATGCGAAAGTAGCTCTATGTGTCTGTCTTCTCGCAGACTTGAAGCTACTTTGATAATGGTTTAGAGTATGGAAAAAACTTACAAATGGTTATAACCGGATTTTCTTAATCATTGATGGACAAATTACTTTAATGCTTAAAAAAAACAATGCTAAGGAAAAGCTAGGTTTGTTTTTCGATTTCTCGGGACTCCATTATTGAGTCTTTTTAGTAAACTGCTTCCAAAACATGTTTTTTTACACATTTTGCAGATTATCTTAACCCAAATTTGTCAACTGTGTGCTTTATCTGACATTAAAACCGCAAAAACCAATTTTTTTAACGAGAGGGAAGCGCCGACCCCTCCCCTTTTGGTACCTAAGAGGAGGCCAGAAGGGCTATGTCAGGGTCTCTTGCCTTCCAACTCGACGCGTGGAATTATTTTCCGCTTAGCTGAGTTGGGTCCCTAACCATAATCCTACGCCGGCATGCCGACTTAAACCTCTTTGTTGTACCATGGTATTACGGTGCGAGAAGCAAACGCAAAATATTTCCCGATCATGAGAGATAAATTATGACAGACTAACAATACTCAATGTAAAAATACTCAGATTATCGCCATCCACTGCTGAACGTAGGCCTCTCCAAGTAAGCGCCGACCATCTCGGTCTTGAGCAGCCCTCATCCATCCGCTACCCGCCACCTTTCTCAAGTCGTCGGACCATCGCTCTGCTGGACGTCCCACACTACGTCTGCCTAAACTCGATCTCCACTTCAAATCTTGTCTACTCCACCAGCCGTCCGTCCGTTCGCAGATATGGCTCGCCCACTTCAACTTTAGCGTGCTAATCCTGCGGGCAATGTCAATGACAAGCAGTGATGGCCTCGAGGTTTAGGCGCGCGGTCGAGAATTTCGGCGGTCGCAGGTTCAAACCCCAGGCACACACCTCTGACTTTTCGAAGTTATGTGTGTATTCACAATGAATTATCACTTGCTTTAACGGTGAAGGAAAACATCGTGATAAAACCTGCACACCTAAAAGTTCTTAGGAATTTCTTAGATGTGCAGTCCGCCAACCCGCACTAGGCCAGCGTGGTGGACTAAGGCCTAAACCCTCTCAGTTGTAGAGGAGGCCCGTTCTCAGCAGTGGGATATATTTGGGCTGATGACGATGACGAATGTCAATGATTCCGATTCTCTGGCGGATGACTTCTTTAAGAATTCTATCTACCAGGCAATGTCAGTGAAGGTAAAGACGAATATTTCTACCACTTCCAGAATCTATACATCATCCAAGTATCCGCAGCATGTCGTCACCGAATAACTCCGCCGGCTGCATTTTAACGCCCCGCTAAATAACTCTTGGACTTAAACCCTCGGGTTATAAGATCTAATAAATCAGACTGCCGATGTGTCGACACGTTTCAGAAACTCAACCTTTACACTGACGGGGCGGTAAAATTTCGTAGTAGATTCAATTTTAAAACGTATTGAAACGATTCGATGGAAATGTTTTCGCTAGAATCATAGCTGTTGAAAATTAATATGAAAATAATGGGAAATAAAACATAAGCGTTAGCTATATAATATGTACGTCCCCAGTAGTAGAAAGGGATTGGGCCTTAGACAAAAAAGAATCTTTGAAAAAACTCTTAGCTACCTACAAAGTATTTCTCATAATGCTTATCATCATCGTTAGAGTACGTGAAAAATCATTATCAGTTGTGAAACATTAATAACTTCAAAAAGTAAATATTCAGATTTTGTCTCGACTCATCATCATCATCAGTCCATATACGTCCCACTGCTCGGTACGGGCTTCCTCTACAACTGAGAGGGTTTAGGCCTTAGTCCACCACGCTGGCCTAGTGCGGGTTGGCGGACTACACACCTAAGAAATTTTAGGTGTGCAGGTTTTATCACGATGTTTTCCTTCACCGTTAAAGAAAGTGATAATTCATTGCGAATACACACATAACTTCGAAAAGTCAGAACCTGGGGTTTGAACCTGCAACCGCCGAAATTCTCGACCGCGCGCCTAAACCTCGAGGCCACGTGTTGTCTCGACTACGTGTTGAGTTTTCTTTCTTTGTTTATTGCATCCCCTTACCTTACTTAACAATCCATAGCCCCCTTTTCCCCCTGTCTCATATCCCCCTCTCCTGACCTGTCAAGCGCCTAAACATTTCGCAATCATCCCGAATTGCTAATTTCCAAATTGATCTATAAATAATGGAGGATGTTCAAGACGTCATATTGCTTTTACGTTTAAATTTCAGACAATTTCTCTTTATATCTCCAGTGTAATTTCTATTTCGCGAAACAAATGAAAAAGTTACGCCTCTCTGAGAAAACTTAAAATACGAGGGGTCGAAGTTATGACGGGTCGTGATGGACGCTCGCGTTAAGGCGTGTGGGTTTCGACACTAATATAATAACTCGAGGTTTGGGCGCACGGTGGAGCATTTCAGCGGTTGCTGGTTTTAACCCCAGGCTTACACATCTGATATTTCGAAGTAATCTGTGTATTCACAATGAATACACTTACTTTAACGGTAAAGGAAACAACGTAAACCTGCACACTAAAAATTCTTAAGAATTTCTTGGGTGTATAGTCCGTCAACCCGCACTAGAAGAGTATGGTGAACTTCTTAGTCCAGTAGGCCTACCATGACCTTTTAACAAACGATTCAATTGCAGAGCAGTTCAGTTTAGGTTCTTAAACTGAATCGTTTATTTTGGTACCATGACGTGAATGAACGAAACTTAAAACTGAATCGCTTTGATTGAAAGAGACAACGCTATACATTTATCGTTTCTTTCATCCACCATAGTAGAGTGCGTTCTGAAACTCAACATTTTAAATTGTCGGTATTTACCATTACTATTTTAATCCTATTTTATGTTTATTTTATTATTTTTATATACTTAATTTGTAAAAAAATATATTTAGTGACGTATAAAGGCCTTTATAATTATTTTGATTGTAGTGAAATAAATGATATCGGTACATAACTCTTTAAATAATTTGACATTAAAAATTGGTTCAAGTTTCGAACATGTGTTATTCAACATTCGCATCAAGTGGAGGTTGACGTGGCGGTGGATTTGATTTGTTAATTCTACGTTTTTAATAAATTTGAATTAAAATAGTATTAAACAATGGGGTAATTGATATTTTGAACATTCATATTTAGCATTATCAATTTATATATTGAGTTCTTATAATTTTTACCCCGTTTCGCTTATCACCATTGGTATTTCAAGTGCTTTTTTTTTCAATATAGTAAAGCTGTACGGTGTACAGTTACTTATGGCGAACTGGAACACTTATGGCTGGGAGTTTCTTTATAAGCACAAGGATATAGCCGTGGGCTATAATAAAAACATCACAAGCGAAGGAATTGCGGAAACCCAGAAGCAGGCGAAACTTCGAGTAAATAACATTTTTAAACTTTTGTTAAAATAAATAAGAGAAATTAAAGAAATGATGCGAGGAAGGTACTGAACATATTTTATTTACAACTATAAAATATGAAATACAAATAAGGTGGTACTTATATAAAAATACATTAAATTATATAGTAAATAAAATATTATTTATTATAGACGCTGCCACTCTTGGTTTGTAGTACAACATTGTGCACCAAAAGGCAACAATAACACGCTTTGAGACGCCCAATTGTTCTTTCTATTATGTTCCTTGTCTGAACATGAAGAGCTGTATAGTGGCTGTCTGTTGTACCTGGGACTGCAAAATTAACTGGAGTCATCATATATTTGTGTAATGGATACCCAGAATCTCCTGCAACAAAACAAGTATTATTTTTAAAGCTTCATGGTAATTAACTTAATGCAATTTAAAAATAAACTGTTTTGGGTTACACCAATGAAGTGTATAAATGCATTGCTTAATGTTCTAAGCAAATTATTTATAATGTTTATAATGTTTAAGGCAAGTAGCGCCTACATAGCCTAGCATCTACACTGGTGATTTGCATGTCTGCATCACATATCTAGAAAAAACATGACACACTCATATGGATAGACAATTTTTTTTTATTACAATGATTGTTAAGTTATAGATGATCAATCTCACCAATTGGACAATTAATGAGTGATAATATTTCCTACAATAGAAATGTTCTTCATGTTCAGTAGGCTTTATTATAGCTATTTGTGTACAGTTTATACACCGCAAAACACCTGGAAAGTTTAAATTGTTATAAAACTCGCAACAAATTATTGGTTTTTATAATAGATTGTAATAAAAATTTACCAAATTATTATTGTTTACATCAATAAAGGAAAAAACATTAAAGAAACTTGTACATGTAACAGCTTTTTGAATAAAAGGTATAGGTTTAGGTATTACAACACCAACCTGCAATAAGGCAGTGTGGTGGACAAGTCCTTCAATTTTAAGGTGTCTGATCAGCAGTGTAATGCACATGAAAAGGTATTAATATTTATAAAAAAAAAAAAACCTAGCCCATGTATTATTTCCTTCAGCCAGGGTTTTAGGATAGCATACATATTTTCTTGTCATCTGTGGAGAAACAATGTAGGTGGTCCCTTCTGCTATTATGGATGATAGTGTCTGCTGTGCCATTAGGTGTCTTTTGATGTCCCCAATGGGTCTTTAATAGGACCCAGTTGCATAAAATTACAATGCAGTTATTATCTTTAACAAGAAAACACACATATTAATCTATTTTGTACATACAAAATACTTATGAGTTGTTGGAATTACATGTATGAAATAAAATCCAGCATTTAATGAAATGTCTTTCTTTTATTTAATTCTAAAATGTTTCTTACCTCTTTATCCACAGAAAGATCGGTAGATTTTACCCGGCACCTTGAACAAGGGTCTTGACTCCTCACACAAACTTAAAACCAAATGTTTAGAAAGCCGATATTGGTAAATTCAGTACCACCGATGACCGTGGTAAACAAATGGATCCGTCAGTCGAATTCCGACTGTGCCCAAACTTTGCATCTTTCTTTACGGCTTGACGTGCTGGCTTCATTGTCACATTCCATAAATTCGAAAAGAATCAAATAGTCAAGTCATCTAAAAACAATTTAGGAACGTCTTTTACAGCAGCTTCAGACACCTTTGTTATTATTAATGTATAAATGAATATTGCAACAATATGATCACAGAATCACAATTACACTAATATAATATACGGCAGAAGAAGTGAGTTGCGAGACTTGGGTTTTTTTACAAGTTTTGTTTTTTATGGGATACTATTGTTCACACGAGCGGTAAAAAAGCGCCGGCGCTGCAGAGCTGCAGTCAGAAGTGCGCAGCGCGCTGTCCTCGTGAACGGACGTGTCTTGTTTATCTGCGTTTGTCAATGACGTCGTTATGATTAATTTCGTTTTAATAAATATAATTGTATTCTTTTAAATATTGTTTTACTTATCTCAGTGTAACAACCAGCGGTTGTACAGATGGTACCTTGAAATTTATTAGAGGGCCAACCATTTTCAACAATATGTCCAGGGCTGGGCAAAATAGGTACATGCTTTGCTTTAATTGAAATACAAATTACAAAATACTGTATCGCAAGTAATTAAAATACGGAATACAAAATACATTTAAGTAAGGTATTTGAAATACAAAATACAGTATTTTAGCTATTTTTAATTGAAATACGAAATACAAAATAATGCATATTTATTTGTTTTGGAATAGTTTTTTTTAAGGCGGTTTTTGTTTAGTTATTGCAGGTCCTTAGCACAAACTTAATACTAAATGAAGGCTAAATGTATTTTAATAAATGTATTTTGAAGCCTCGAGTATTTGAAATACTAATTACAAAATACTTCGGCTTCACGTATTTGAAATACAAATTACAAATTACATTTTAAGAAAGTAATTAAAATACAAATACAAAATACGTATTTGTATTTCAATTACGTATTTCAATTACAAGTAATTCAAATACTGCCCAACCCTGAATATGTCAAATGTTGCTGTTGGGAGAAACGCAGACATGCGCAGCGCCTAGTATAATTGAATAGCAATATACACACGTATATTGCTATTCAATTATACTAGGCGCTACATACGCATAATTGCGCGTTAACTAATAAAGGTTCTTGGTGTTACGGTCGTATTATTACGGTGGTATTATTTATTAGAATAAATAATATATTATTATTATTATTACTTTATCTTTGAATGAATGCCTTCTGTTTCCTTTTTCGCCTTCTAGCGACAGAAACCGCTACTGCTAGTCAATTAGCGCTAACCATTCTCACGTCTTACTAGAGCGCGAAGCGAGACAAAAGTGATTAAAAAGCGCTCGTATGAACGCTCAAATTTAAGGCGTTAAAAAAGCGCCGACGCCGGCTTTTAACGCAACGCTTTTCTAACGCCCGTGCGAACGGGGGGTAAATGTATTACTTTTTGACAGTTATCAGTTAAGCGATTCAGTTTAGGTCATTTCAGAGGGTCATGGTACGAAAATGAACGAACAATAATAGGTACTTTACGAACCAAATTTCATTCAATTCTTAAACTGAATTGTTACAAAGCAGTTGAGCCTATACTGGATCGCTTTATAGATGTCATGGTACGAAATAACGATTCAGTTCAGTTTAGGTCGTAAAATGAATCGCAATAAGAGTTGATGGTAGCCCTACAGGTCTTCCTAAACCCTCTCAGTTGTAGAGAAGCCTGTGCCAAGCAATGGGACGTATATGGGCTGATATCTATACATAGAAATAAATAACTGCCTCGTGGTCTCGCAGTAAAAGTATGTGCCGTGCGATCTAGAGGTCCTGGGTTCGATTCCCGGGTCAGGCAAAGTGTTTGTGTTGGGTTTTTCCATTAGGAAATTCTTAGTAGCAGTACGGAGTCTGGAAATGTGCCCGAAAAACGGCAATAGGCTCGCCCCCTATTACGTGGGACTGATACATACCTGGCGAAATGTGGGTGCAGAAATGCACCTCTGCCTACCCCTTCAGGGAATACAGGCGTGAGTTTATGTATTTATGTATGTGTGGAAATAAATAAAATTGGAGTGTCTGTTTGTAATATTGAAATAACCGCTTTTTAATAAATGCATATGGATGTATACACGGTAGGTACATATACCAAAATAACGTTTTTTACAATTTTTGTCTGTCTGTCTGTCTGTTTGTTCCGGCTAATCTCTGAAACGTGTGGACCGATTTTAACGGGACCTTTATTGGCAGGTAGCTGATGTAATAAGGAGTAACTTAGGCTAAAGAATCGACTGTTAGGCGGAACGAAGTTTGCCGGGTCAGCTAGTCCTCAATATAATCTGAAATTTTATAGTATACGTTTTTATAGAGTTATTCTTTATTCCTTGAACTTTTCGTCCTATATCGTTATTTCCTATGCCTTGGCCATCGCATGAAAAGGCAACGTATCTCACAAGTAATAGGTACATATTATATTATATAACATTTTTTAGTATGAAAGCTAAGTCTATTGATATGGACACTATATATGTTAGTTTAGCTAAGTACGTAGTAACTTAAGAGAGAAGGTCCCTTGAATAGGAACTGAATAAATTAACTGACGGCATCACATGGATCAACTTTTTACGGTAGAAGAACCGAGTTGCGAGACTTTTTTTTACAAGTTATGTTTTTGATGGCTAGACCTATTGCAGTAGGTCTAACCATCAAAAAGATAACTTGTAAAAGAAATTAAAAAAAAAAGACTTATTGCAGTGACCTTAACCGGCGTCCCTTGGTCTCATATGTTTATCTTTACGCATCGTCGATACAAAGTTACGGCGTCCGCACAACACATGCTTCTTTACGGTATATTTATTTGTATCTTTTGTTTTTCTTCACATTTACTACATATTTGTTTACAGCTGTTTCCATCAAGGATTTTCCTGTTCGATGATCGCAGTTTTTCGTCGGGATCGCAAAATGTTATATTTCTGCAGATATGATAGCCCTGTTGTCTTGAAGGTCAAATATTTGTATTTGATGTAAGTATTGTTAGGGATTTCGAGGGTTTGTACCTTTCAGGCGTTATGGGGTAGGAGAGTCGAACACTTTATTATTGTTTATTTTATTTTAGGCATATACAGTGTTATAATAAAGTTAAACTAATTAATAATTCTACAAACATACATACATAACCTCACGCCGGCATTCCCCGAAGACGTAGGCAGAGCTGCATTTTTGCACCCACATTTCGCTAAGCATGTATGATGGGCGAGCCTATTGCCGTTTTAGGCGCACATTTCCAGACTTCGTCTTGCTACTGAGAAATTCTTAATCGAAAAATCCAATAACACTTTGCTTGAACAGGGGATCGATCCCGGGACCTCTATATTACGCGGCACAAGCTTGTGCCGTGGGGTGCAGTCATTAAATCTAACAAAGAATTTAATAGATTTATCTTTATTTTACGTTATGTAACTATTTTATGAATTTCTTTACTAGATTTATTCTTTTTTCCCTTCGTTTTTTATTATGACTTTGTGTTTCTTTTTTTTTAGTTTAAGTACATCATTGTTGTTTATTATTATTATTATAATAATTATTCTATTTTAATTGATTACCCTATCATCATCGGTAAAGTAGGTTGTCTGGAATAGATCGCAGTTAGTGATAAGACCTCCTATTGTTCACTTAAGCTTATTGTTATTCACTTGTTGTATGTGTTCATGGTCTGTGTAAAGTGGTGTGTATAAAGTAAATGAATAAAAAAATAAAATAAATAAGAATCTGACAATTCATCTGGTAAACGACTAAGAATCTGGCTTTTATAACCGTAAGAGTTTAATATTTTGTTCTACACCACCCGTTGTAACAAATTATTTCAAGAGATGGCGCTGTTCAATTTGGTATAAACTTGAATCGCGGTATCGAGATTCGCCGTCGTTGACGAATATATTCGTATATTGACGTTTATAGTCGTCGTTAAAGTATATGAAACAATGTATTAAATTTACAAACGGTTTTTTGTTTTAGGAAATTCTACCAGTGTTGTACTAATTTCCTTTTGAATATTTTGAAATAGTATTGTATGAAAAAAAAAATGTTTTGCTTGCCTTGTGATTTTGCGGCACTAGTTGAGCCGTGCAATCTAGAGATCCTGGATACGATTCCCGGTTCGGGCAATGTCTTATTGGGTTTTTCCATTAGGAAATTCTCAGTAGCAGCACTAGCGGCAATAAGCTCGCTCCCTATTACGTGGGACTGATATATACATTCCATTCCATTCATAAGAATTCCTTCATAAAAACGTTTTTTTAGATACCTCGAAGTAATGAAGTCGTAATGGCCTCGAGGTTTAGGCACGCGGTCGAAAATCTCGACGGTCGTGAGTTCTAACCAGCACACAACTCTGACTATTCGGAGTTATGTGTATATTCACAAAGAATTATCACGTACTTTAACGGTGAAGCATAACATCGTGATGAAACCTGCACATTTAAAAGTTCTTGGGAATTTCTTAGGTATGTAGTCCGCCAACCCGCACTAGACCAGCGTGGTGGGCTAAGGCGTAAACCCTATCAGTTGTAGAGGAGGCCCGTGCCCAGCAGTGGGACGTATATGGGCTGATAATGATGATTTTAGATACCTACTCAACTCTTAACTCAAATAACTTAATAGAAAGGCACTAAAATTCCACTCATATATTAAACTTTAATACACGTTGTTCGTTATTTTTCATAACTAAATAGTTTATTTATTTTTAACTGCCAGGTAAAGAGAATAATTTTTATTTTATGCTACCATGAATTCTGATTGAGTAATTAAACGCCAGTATTTTTTTATTCGAATCAACGCAACTTTACCGTTATACCTAAAGCAATAAAATAGGGGCAAATAACGTGTTTGTTAATAATTTAAAATTATATAATATGCAGCTCGTAATAGGCCACTGTGGTGGACTAAGGCCTAACCATCCTCAATATTATGGAAAGCCTGTGCCTAGCAATGGGACGTGTATAGAGTGCTATTATTATTATTAAGTGTAACGTCATGATGGCCTCAAGGTTTAATCGCACGGTCAAGAATTCTCGACGATCGCGGGTTCAAACCCCAGGCATACGCCTCTGACTTTTCGAAGTTATGTGTATTCTTATTGAATTATTACATCTAGATCCGCACATCTAGATATGCCAGCCCGCACTAGGCCAGCGTGGAAGACTAAGGCCTAAGCCCTCTCAGCTGTAGAGGAGTCACGTGCCCAGCAGTGGGACGTATACGGGCTGATGATAATGTAAAAAAAAAAGAGCAATTTATTAATTCAACCGCCAAAACTTCAACTTAGACTCCAGTCCCGCAGGTTGTCTGAAATAGATCGCAGCTAACGATAATACCGCCTCTTGTACCCATTGTTTTTTTCTCCTAATGTTTTTCATCAACAAACCCACAACCACGCGTGCTTTAAAGGAGGACATTCAATGTTGCATCAACAAAATTCAGACACATTTATGCAGAATATACGTAGTGAGGAATAGGTAGACGTGGTGTAGGACGTCCTGCAGCACGATGGTCCGACGACTTGAGAAAGTTGGAGGTTAGCGGATGGATGAGGGCTGCTCAAGACCGGGATGGTTGGCGCCCACTTGGGGAGGCCTTCGTTCAGCAGTGGACGGCGATAGGCTGAGAATAAGAATATGTATGTATGTATGTATGCATGTATGGTACTAACATACATACATAATATGTACATACATGTATCGTACTTATTACGTGCAATTTTTATTTTGTATTTATATACTATGTTTATCTATCAATATGTAAATAAATATCTAAATAAATGTTTACCTCAAAAAGGTTATTTTTCCCTAAACGCTTTGTATGACGTCCGCTTATTATGACGTGTTTATCAATTCCCTTCGATGTCATTATAAACGGATTCCACTGTAATATGCAGAATAGTCATGGAAATTTACGACAAACGATTGCGTATGCGTATGGAAAGCCGTGGAGGTCATTTGCCCCATGTGTTATTCCATAAATAACCCTACCCTAGTACTTATGTACTTTATGATTCAATAAAAAATGACAATCAATAGACTAAAACTTTGTTTTCTATTTAATTCAAATCTTGCGTTAATTTTGGGACATTTTATTTATTTATTTACACTTTCTTGCTTGAATAAAAATATATGGAGAAATAAAATATTATATAAAAATAACAAAAGCAAGAGGCGGTCTTATCGCTCTAGGCAATATCTTCCAGACAATTTGGATGGATAATAGAATAGAAAAAAATAAGAGGGGTAGCGCAAAGTGTATAGGACAAAACAATAGTGTTTTTTTTTTTTTTTTTCAATAATTATAAGACATATAGGTAGCGCGCCTACAACACAAAGTAGCTCTCGCACCGTACTCGTCCGCCCCACGGGCTCCCGCACTGCACCGGGAAGCCTACGAGTTGCGCCCGCGTCCAATCCCCCGCCCTTCCTCAGTGCCGAGTCGGCTTTCTTCCGGGGTAGGCGTGTGCGCGGGCGTGGCTCGTGCGCTTCCGCGATAGTTATTGTTTTAAACGGCCATTTTTATACGTAATTACATTTAATTATTATTAATATCGCGAGTGTCTCATTTTGAGTTCTTCCCTAACCCTGAGCCCGGTACTCACATTGCACACTGGGAACAGATTAACTATTTGTTCCCCGATAAGTGGCAGCCCAACGTTCGGCCTACGAACATATTATTATAAAAAGTACATAAGTGTATGTGTATCGAACATTGTAACTGTGTTGTGTGTGTTGTGATCGTATCTGCAACAAAGATTCAGCTACGCGAACTACACCACGTGCGCTGGGAAGCGTGGAACGTTCGAGAGTTCGAGGCGCGCGCGGCGCGACAAGTCGAAACCTGTCGAAACACGTGCCGACAAAGAGGGACGATAAGTAGGTACACTTTTTTTTGTGATTGAAAGTTATATTGTGTTGCTATGGACGATGTATATTGGACATTCCGCCTAGCCATAATTAAAGTTTTTGACCTCGGACTGACTGACTGTATTTGGGCTGATGATGAATACAATAATCAAACCCATTTTTTTTTTTTTTTATACTGGCACGGCAAAGTGACCCCATTGCACCTGATGGTAAGCGCAATGGAGTCCAGAAAAAATGCCGACCAGCGAGAGATGATGGTCTCCCGTTGGTCGACACAATCATGCCGGCCGAATACCTCTTCACCTTATTGTAAAGAAGTTTGGGAGACTAATACCATGGTGAACAAAGGACCGACCGCGACAAACCGGCCAAAAAATGCCGGCACGGTCATCCTTTCACCATGATTGAAGCCCCCCCGAAAACCGGATATACACTGGCTGATCCCGGAACGCGGCACACTTGCATGTGCCACTATGGCGGGTTTTACGCCCTGTGTACGGTGGTCGCTATCCGGGCGGATGCGAATATCCTACCACCAGCAACTTTACTTGTTACTTTACTTGTATAGTTAAATAAGTGCAAGCATGAAATACTATCAAACTAACCAGTCTGACAAACAGGGGCATGTGTAGTGTTACTCTAATTGCACATTTGAGCGCCGGAGCTCGTGCAAGTTGCGAACTACGAGGAGCTAACAAGTAGACATTCAACGTAAATCATTTTAGATAAGTTCGGAACTGACGCTGAAATATTCATACCTTTGGACCGTATTACTACCGAAACATGGATAGCATCCAATTAGTGTTAAGGATTTTGTCGTGATGGCCTCGGGGTTTAGGCACGCGGTCGAGAATCTCGACGGTCGCGGGTCAAACCCCAGGCACCTATGACTTTTCGAAGTTATGTGTGAATTCATTAAGTTATGACATTATCGTTGTGACATTTATCATGTAAAATTGAAACTATGTAAATAAATAAAAAAGAATTTTTTCTATTTAAAAAAAAATACATTTTGTGTTGCTGAGGGAGTTTCTTGCCGTTTCTTCTCCACAGCTATAACACGTTTCGAAGCGACAATAGTTAAGTTTCAAATAGCTTAAAATAAACGATTCAAAAGAACTTGTGAAAGTCTATTTGAATTAAGATAATTTGACTTTGACTTTGATTCACAAAGAATTATCACGTACTTGAAAGGTGAAGTAAAACATGGTGATGAAACCTGCACACTTAAAAGATTTGGAATTTCCTAGATGTGTAGTCCGCCAACTCGCACTAGGCCAGCGTGGTGGACTAAGGCCGGAAACACTCTTAGTTGCAGAGGCAGCCCGTGCCCACCGTGGGGGACTGAGACCGGAAATACTCTCAGTTGTAGAGGAGGCCCGTGCCCAGCGTGGTGGACTATGGCCTAAACCCTCTCAGTTGTATAGGAGACCCGTGCCCAGCAGTGTGACGTATATGATGAAAAATTTTTTTTACCTGTTACGTATGAAATTGTCAGTACATGAAGTCACGGTCATGTTCACGTAGAAGACCCAATCTGGAAAAGTATAACCAAACAGAATAAAAAAATCATCAATGTATTTATTCCGAGGCAACTGTGTGTTTTCACCCCCAAGCTAAACACACGCGAGTGATATGTTTTTTAACACAATACCCCTTCTCCGTATTGTATTTTATTAGACGCGCTTTTCCGTAAAGCTTAGAATTGGGTTCTGGG
Source organism: Hemaris fuciformis (assembly GCA_907164795.1). NCBI lineage: Eukaryota > Metazoa > Arthropoda > Insecta > Lepidoptera > Sphingidae > Hemaris > Hemaris fuciformis. Next base: position 9,738,331 of record OU015454.1, read on the forward strand.
GAAGAATTTGAATAGTGGCACACAATACTCTTGGGGTTCTTGTTACTTTTTAAAATTAAACAAGCAATAGTCAGGTTTACTGTTCTAAGCCCATTCTAAAGTACTAGTATTGTATTGTGACTATTTAGCGTGCCATGGAGCGGGCAATGCTTGGAGTTTCTCTGGTGGATAGAATTCGTAATGAAGTCATCCGCCAGAGAACCGGAGTCACTGACATTGCCCGCAGGATTAGCACGCTAAAGTGGAAGTGGGCCGGCCATGTCTGCCGACGGACGGACGGCCGTTGGAGCAGACATGTGTTGGAGTGGAGACCGCGCTTAGGTAGACGTAGTGTAGGACGTCCTGCAGCACGATGGTCCGACGACTTGAGAAAAGTGGCGGGTAGCGGATGGATAAGGGCTGCTCAAGGCCGGGATGGTTGGCGCCTACTTGGGGAGGCCTTCGTTCAGCAGTGGACGGCGATAGGCTGAGAATAGAATAAAATATTTAAAACTACGACAGACTCAGTGAAGTTACAATTATTTGTGGATCACACAAAAAACTGTCTCAGCGCGGAGATCAAATCCTAAGCCTGTAATGTCGCAAGCTATTGTCTAGTAAACTGCGCCACGGATTGAATAAAAAATAAATAAATACACCCAAAATTCACATACATACATAATTCTGACCCCACACTAGGATACAAGTCCTGTGTTGTGGGTATCGGAAACTACGAGAGACTTTTCGGTCTCACAAACACCCAGACCCGAACAAATATCTGTGGATCACACAAACATGTGTCTCCGTACGGGGATCGAACCCGAGGCCTCTTGTTTCACAAGAGCCTACCTACCAGCTACCCAACTACGCCACGAGGCTGTGATATTACTATACGCATCTATAGATATAACGTAAACCGAAGATAAGAAAAGAAACTATGAACATACGTTACATGAGCTTTTTTCAAAACAGCATCAAGAAAAACCGAATTCATAACGACCACATCGTGGTAAATTTTACCCCAACAGCAAGGGTTAATTAAAAGTCCTTGCGTACATCGCAAACTGAATATTCATACAATATGGCGTCACAGAGACGCTCATGGCCGGTACGTGAGCGGGGTAGAAAAGACCCCTTACACTTTATTGCATGCACACTCCTTACATGCCTACGCAGCGGTGCATACCTCAAATTGCATAGTTATTGGGTAAAATTTACCCCGTTTTGTCCTATTCTAGTTCACTAGAACATTGAAATATACACCTAGGCTAGTTTCTCTCTGGGGATTTATGACCCCGTTGGCTTTCGCAAGGTTCGATGTTCTGTTTTCAAATTTTAATGGGGTAAAAAAGTTTATAGACAAATGGGGTGACAAAAATGCTTTATATTTTATTTCAGTCAATGCGATTTTCTGAAGTTTATAAAAGAGTATTTTTTTTTAAATAAATAGCTTTTGTGGGGTAGACATCCTTGGAGTTTCAGTAATTCATTACCTGTTTTAGTCTTTTTTACAAGTCCGCCATAAGTGTAGTGGACTAAGGCCTAACCCTCACCAACTGTGGAGTACCAGTACTAGTTTGTACCTTACAAAAGAGAACGTGCCCACCTGTAGGACGTATATTAACTGAAAGGTAAGGCCTACGAAATCCAGTAATTCTATTTTTTTTTACGATAATTTAGTCCGTTGCACATAGATAAATATGTAAGTAACACTCGATCCACCTAAGTATATATTTAATAAGATCAGTTTACATAATATCGCTTAATAATCTGGCATAAGTAGTGTTAATTGATGAGAGGAAATCGAAATAATTTCTCATTTGTCGACATCTATTTGGACAGCACTTTACTAAGAATAAAGGATATATGTATCGTACCTTGTCGGCAAACATCTGTGTCTCTAAAAAGTTAAATAGAACTGTTTTACTCGCCAATGTTTCAAGACCGAATAATAGAGAGGGTGTACAAGCAAATTTCCATCCAATTACGTGCTACTGATAATTTTCTAAAAGTCGTGATGGCCTGGAGGTTTAGTCACGTGGTCGAGAATCTCGCCGGTCGCGGGTTCAAACCTCAGGCACATACCTCTGACTTTTCGAAGTTATGTGTGTATTCACAAAGAATTACCACGTACTTTAACAGTGAAGGAAAACATCGTGATGAAACCTGCACACCTTAAAGTTCTTAGGATTTTTTTAGGTGTGTAGTCCGCCAACCGGCACTAAGCCAGTGTGGTGGACTAAGGCCTAAACCCTTTCAGTTGTAGAGGAGGCCCGTGCCCAGCAGTGGGACGCATATGGGCTGATGATGATGATTAGAATTTTCCAACGAAAAACCATTTTGCTTATACCAGGAATCGAGTTTAAGACCTCTCGATTGCACGCCGCACCCTTTTCTCTCGCAACCGACTTGGAAATTAATCAATTACGCGATGGTATAAACGCCTTTGAATAAAAAATACTGTACGGTGCATTTTTCGTTCACAGCGTTTGTCAGTTGTAAAATAAATAGATTACGATGCCACAGCGGTACGTGTTTTGGACTGTGTCCAAACTTTTGACGATTTTCTGTTATTTCGATAGGCCCAAGATTCGATATATAGCGGTTCGTGAATTTATAATACCGATGGTCTATACAAAACAGATAGTCTAGAAATCTAGAATCAGATAGTCACGCATAGTCTACCACGTTGGTACACCAGTTTTGTCTATGAAGCGCGGGAAAATACGTGCTTTGGTGGAAAAATCTAAGCCTCTTGATCTTATGATTTCCAATAGGCTACAGATCCGTTCGTAATATCAAAGATAAGTCGTAATCATAATTTAACTCATGACAATCAAGAAACTGTGTGAACGACGAAACAGAACGAACTAGTTTGAAGGAAGACAATATTGAACCGGCTGAATTTTTGCAATAAAGCTGACAGACCTGACAGTTTACGGATTACGTCTTCTATAATGTTGGGCTTAGCCACATCTTGAAGACACCTGCTCTTCTTCGTTGGTTTCATAGTAGCGCAGACATTTTACAGCAAACATGAAACAGTTACTTATCATCAATAACAGTCGTGATGGCCTCGAGGTTTTTTTTTCGAAGTTACGTGTGTCATCATCATCATCATCATCAGCCCAAATACGTCCCACTGCTGGGCACGGGCCTCCTCTACAACTGAGAGGGTTTAAGCCTTAGTCCACCACGCTGGCCTAGTGCGGGTTGGCGGAATACACACCTAAGAAATTCCTAAGAACTTTTTAGGTGTGCAGGTTTTATCACGATGTTTTCCTTCACCGTTAAAGCAAGTGATAATTCATTGTGAATACACACATAACTTCGAAAAGTCAGAGGTGTGTGCCTGGGGTTTGAACCTGCGACCGTTGAAATTCTCGACCGCGCGCCTAAACCTCGAGGCCATCACTGCTTATGTGTGTATTTGCAAAGAATTATCACATACTTTAACGGTGAAAGAAAACATTGAGATGTAACCTGCACACCTCAAAGTTCTTAGGAAATTCTTAAGTGTGTAGTCCGCCAACCTGCACTAGGCTAGGGTGCTGGACTAAAGCCTAAGCCCTCTCAGTTGTAGAGGAGGCCCGTGCGCAGCAGTGGGACGTATATGGGCTGATGATGAATATCCAAGATTTATCGTTTCAGGGGCACTTCGGGGAATACAGGAGTGAGGTTATGTATATTATGCTTTCAATGTGGCTATTTAATTTAAACATACCTTTCTTAAATTCTAGTCAATATTTACCCTTTGTCTATCGGCTTTTCTCTTTACATCACTGTCTCTCATAGCTTGCACCAAAAATTCAAATATCAAGTAGCTTCGACAAAAAGCGCAAAGTTGATCGGGCCACAGGCGAATAGCGAGCGGCATGCCTTTGACCGCCCAAATTCAATGTATAGTGTAGTAACGAGTTTTCTTTGAGGTGATACCCACGATATTGCTGCTGAAAATACCAGTGGTGCATTGAAAAATTTGATGGTGTATAGAGCAGTGCAGAGGCAATGAAAATAGGTTGCATGTTTTATATAACCTATAGACAAGGCGTTAGGAGTCAAACCACTATAACACGGTAATACTATCATACAGTAGTTTAACTTCATCCAAACGGGCGAAACCCGAGTTATACCTACGCGCCTCGATCGCGGAATGCGCAAGGCATGCAGGCTGTCGCGAATGTGCCGCAGTGACAAACGGGCGGTGTTGTTTTTTAAGCAGTAATCGCGCGATTTTTATACAAAATAAGTGCAAGTGCCTATTTAATATGACAAGTATATATTGTGTTTACATATTGTGCTGTTTTTGGTTGCATGAAATCTTCCAATCAAAAAATAACATGCATTTTTATTGAACACTTCCTATTCCATTCACAAAATATTTTATTGTTTAAATAAAAATAAAAAATACTTACAATCACAAAAATAGATAGAAAGTCAAAGTATGCAGATTTTATTAAAATTCTGCAGGATCTCAGCCCTATCGCATGTTTACGTACCGCGCGGCTGTAGGTATTTATTTCAAAAATGCGGCCGAGTTAAACTACTGTATGATAGTATTACCGTGACTATGACTTATAGCCCGCGATGTTAAGCGTAACATACAGTGGTGACTATATTGGACTACTCTTAAAGAGCCTCTCTTATGGCCGAATACTGAAACGCTACTTAATCTGAGGGCGACTTATATTTAAGTGGCTGTTATAATTTAAGCGGTATATACTTAAAAAATGTCATGTAAAAGAACTTTTTGTGGTAATGTTGCCATTTATGGAAATTTAAGTGGGCATTAGTTAATGACAGTCTTAAAACCGATAATTGATGTTTCAGTATACCACTCTCTCTTAGAGGTTAATCTACTCTTAAAGAAATCATCATTATCCGTATACGTCCCATTGCTGGGTACGGGCCCATTCTATCATTGACGGGGTTAAGGCCCTTGTCCACCATCCTGGCCTAGTCCGCCAACCCGCGCTTAAATAAGTTTTTTTTAATATACCTTTAGCTATGTTGTAGCTAAGTTTAGCTAAGTAGTAGCTATGTATAGGCAGCGTCGGTGTGCCTGGTTGTCGGCACGTGGCGACAGCGCCTGATGTTGCGTGTGGATGATGTGCCGGATAGTAATAGGTGCAGGCGTGAGCACCGTAATAAGCGTAAGCAGTTTAAGCGTTTATTCACAGCACAGTACATATACAGAAAAAGTCACGACACAAGAAGATATTGTTCACACACACGATATAGTCAGAAACAAGTAGAAATTACAGAAGGAGACGAGACAGATAAAAGAACGATGATATTAACACGAAAGGCAGCTATTAAGCATTACACAAAGGTTTGAAAAAATTCAATCGCAAAGATCATTTTTCACTGTGATGATAAATCTTACAACAAGGACGGATAATATCAATTAAAGGCATAATAAAATTGAGACAAATACATATATAGATATACGAGTACAAATTGTATCTTTAATATAGTTTGTCACGCTCTGCCTGAGTTGAGTCTACGTTTCTGTCAGTTTAGGATACCTGTACGGAACCGAAATGGAAATAGGCAAGCCGCTTTTTACGTGGCATTTTATTTAGTTGGCGAAATGTATACATATATTCAGTCTCGGGTGATCAGTAATATCGGGTGATCGGGGATTCAAAGAAAATCAATAGAAAAAGTATATAGAAGTATCGTTCTCATCTTCATCATCTGTACAATCTAAACAAATAAATAAAATTGGAGTGTCTGTTTGTAATATTGAAAGAACCGCTGTTTAATAAATGCATATGGATGTATACACGGTTAAATGCGTAGTCACACCGAATAGGCTTGCGTGGTACACTAAGCCTCAGGCCTTAGTCTACAACTCTGAGTTGTAGAGAAAGCTCGTGCTCAGCAGTGGGACGTACCTACATATATAGAGTGATAAGCTGTGCCCGCGACTTCGTCCGCGCGGAAAATTTATTTTTAATTATTTTTAATAAGATTTTTTTTAACTAAAAGAAGCCTAAATTACTCCTTGTTCGCCAGTGAAAGACCCGTTAAAATTGTTCCACCCGTTTCAGAGATTAGCCGGAACAAAAAAACAGACAGACAGGCAAAAATTGTAGAAACCGTTATTTTGGTATATGTGCCGTGTATAGATCCATATGCATTTATGAAAAAGCGGTTATTTCAATATTACAAACAGACACTCCAATTTTATGTATAGATGAATTACAACAAAAATATTTACAGTTGCCAAAACTGAATGCTTTTTAATACACGGGAAACGAAAAACACAGATTCATTGCAAAGCTTATTTTCAAAATCGGTCAAGTATTACGTGATCCCAAGCTCCAGATGTTGGCTGTATGTAAATGAGCTGACAGGAATTAATAGCCAGATCGAGTCTCGGCGAGAGCAGGTGACGTAAGCGCTGCCCGCCAAATGGAATCCGGTTAAGACGTTTTTTGTACCCATCAATACTGCAGTTGTGGAGAAAATTAAGGTCAAATGTCTGCTCCAGTGAGATTGTACAAGGGTCAATCTACTCAGGCAGTAGATTAATGATATCTCTGAAGGGGTAGACAGGGGTGCATTTTTTCACTTACGTTTTAAGAACTGTTGCAAACTTCGTGCTATTCAAAATTTACTGATGGAAATTCTCATGAATACTTTGCTTGACTCAGGACATCTTAATCCGATAAAATTTGGGTGCTATAATGGCTAATTAATACTAAATAAATACACCTAACAGTCACATACATAGTTCTAACCCCACATTAAGATACGAGTCTTGTGTCGTACGTATCAGAAACTACGAGAAACTTTTCGGTCTCACAAACATCCAGACCCGATACAAATATTTGTGGATCAGACAAACATTTGTCTCGGTGCGGGGATCGAACCTGCGGCCTCTCGTTTTGCAAGCTGGTGTCTAACCAACTGCGCCACGGGGCTGTCAAAACGGGGCTTTTTGTTGAGTCAGGAAAAGCGTTATAATCCCACTTTTAATATCGCAAAAAAAATAGGTTATTGATTTTTTTTTCTCATATTATTTTGCATATGTACTAAGAACTTAATTTATCCATTTTATCAAAAAATTCTAATGTTTTCGATGATTGGAAAGTAATGTGTTAAGCAAGCCTGTATCCCTTGAATAAAACAAAAACGCTTTTATTTACTCCTTATGACTTCGAGCGCATCAGGTTTATCTGAGGTCAAACTTGAGGAAAACGATTTCGAATACTTGGAATAAACAGACTACGTCATGTTTTATTGAAGCGTTAGAGCTGTGGTTTATTCAATCAACAAGTATTATTGAAAAACTTATCGAGTTTTGTAGACCTATTATTTATATTATAGGTATATAAATGAATATCAAAAATCTTCTCTTACTTGTATTTTTGGATGTCAAAATATTTTTAAATTAAAATATACTTTGTTTAATTTTATATATCCACTTTAGTCTATATTTTTTTAGAGATGTACTATTTACAACAAAAGGTTACTTCCAATCTATGTATATTGAACGGATTTAGATAAAAATTGTCACACAGTTTAATATATACATAATTCAGTCAAATTATTTATTGGTCTTCAAAGAGAAATAAAATTAAATTCCAAAGATTTTTGTTCTCTGTAGGTAATTCCCAATTGCGTGACATTCAAGAAATATTGAAACGTCAGAACGTCTACCGGTTTTACCAGAGATCACTTACACCATTCTGTATGTGGGTATTGTTAAAACGAATTGAATCAAGTAAGGTACCGTTTTAAAGACAGTAAATATTAATATGAGACATTGATGTAACTCAGTGTGTTTGAAAATAAGTGAGTATTTTTATGTGCTCTGTGATAAAGTGATGTGTGTTTTGTTTAAAGTTACTTACCTAAAGTTTTAATTAATTTTAAGTTATTTATGGTTCGTTTTTTTAACTAAGTATTGTTCGACATAGCGGTAAGATTATTTTTATTGACCTCTTGAATCTTACTCATACTAATATATCAGAAGTTTATAATATTATGAATCTTCACATGATTTTCTCATTTGCAAGACTTCTACTTTATGATTAATTAAGTTGATACAAACGTTGTTATATCCTTATTTAATGAAAACAACTGTTGCCTGCATGTAAGCACAGCAGCTTGCGAAGCGAGAGGCTGCGGGTTCGATCACCGCACCGAGACAAATTTTTGTGTGATCCACCAATATTCGTTTCGGGTCTAGGTGTTTGTGAGACTGAAAAGTCTCTCGTAGTTTCTGATACCCACGACACAGGACTTGTATCCTAGTGTGGGGTCAGAACTATGTATGTGACTGTTGGGTGTATTCATTTTATTTATTTATCTCCGTATACGAAACATAAGACTTCAAAATTAATGTTGTTCCCTGATTTTCTTAAATTTTCCAATGATGCCTGCCATTGGTCATAGCATGATGATGTATAACTGATATAATAGCCGTTATCGATAAATGAACTATTCGACATTTTTTTTTAATTTGAACCTTAATTCCCATACATACATACATAACCTCACGTCTGTATTCCCCGAAGGGGTAGCCAGAGGTGCATTTCTGCACCCACATTTCCCCAGGTACGTATATATATTAGTCCCACGTAATAGGGGGCGGGCCTATTGCCGTTTTTCAGGCATATATCCATTGCTGACTCCGAGCTGCTACTAAAATGTATTAATGTAAAAACCCAATAACACTTTCCCCGACCCGGGAATCGAAACCAGAACCTCTATATCGCACGGCACATACTTGTGCCGCCAGACCACGAGGCAGTCAACACAAATATTTTTTTTTTTTATTCTTAATTATTATTGAAAGTTATGACAAATACTTACCTTCTTAGTAACTTTTAAGAATATAAGGAAACACCCATTTGCAAATTGTTTAAAACAGTTTGTACTTGACGTGAGTGCAATAAAACTATATTAATATTATTAAGCTCGTGAAGTCGTGATGGCCGCGAGGTTTAGGCACGCGGTCGAGAATCTCGACGGTCGCGGGTTCAAACCCCAGGCACACACCTCTGACTTTTCGAAGTTATGTGTGTATTCACAATGAATAATCACGTACTTTAACGGTGAAGGAAAACATCGTGATGAAACCTGCACACCTAAAACTTCTTAGGAATTTCTTAGGTGTGTAGTTGGCCAACCCGCACTAGGCCAGCGTGGAGCTAAGGCTTAAACCCTCTCAATGGTAGAGGAGGCCCGTGCCCAGCAATGGGACGTATATGATGATGATGATTATTAAGCTCATAAGTTTGTTTAATCTCTTTCATTATAATCAATTTGAATAACTGATTCAAACTGCCTCGTGGTTTCGTGGCACAATTATGTGCCGTGCGATCTAGAGGTCCTGGATTCGATTCCCGGGTTGGGCAAAGAGTTATTGCGTTTTTCCATTAGGGAATGTGCCCGGAAAGCGGCAATAGTCTGCCCCCCTATTACTTTGGACTGATATATACAGGCAAAATGTGGGTGCAGAAATGCATCTCTGCCTATCCCTTCGGGAAAAACGGGCGTGAGGTTATGTGTATGTTTTTTTTTATACATACCATTTATGAAAGTAGGTCATATAACATTACGCTATAACAAGTAAACATAAACGAGGGTGAAAACATTATGATATAGACAGTCTAAGTAATCATCATCATCAGCCCATATACGTCCCACTGCTGAGCACGAGTCTCCTCTACGCCTGAAAGGGTTTAGGCCTTAATCCACCTCGCTGGTCTAGTGCGGGTAGGCGGACTACACACCTAAGAAATTCCTAAGAACTTTTCATCATCATCATCAGCCCAAATACGTCCCACTGCTGGGCACGAGTCTCCTCTACAACTGAAATGGTTTAGGCCTTAATCCACCACGCTGGTCTAGTGCGGGTAGGCGGACTACACACCTAAGAAATTCCTAAGAACTTTTAGTTGTGCAGGTTTCCCCACGTTGTTTTCCTTCGCCGTTAAAGTACGTGATTATTCATTGAGGATACACACATAACTTCAAAAGTCAGAGGTGTGTGCCTGGTGTTTGGACTCGCGACCGCCGAGATTCTCGACCGCGCGCCTAAACCTCGAGGCCATCACGACTACAGTCAGTCTAAGTAGTGTTTTTGTGTTATTTCTATTTACATTATCTCGGCAAAAATACGTAATATTTTGGCGGTTCGACAGAAAGCATTCTGTTAATTTTGGGTCAAATCATGTAGGTCAGATGGATGTTTATATTTCTTAATTTATTTCAGAAATTATGAAGATAATAATACTCTTATTAGCTGGAGTGTTGCACGTCCATTCTCAAGCCAGAAAAGATGGGTGGTCTCTCGTTGGGAACCCTCTTCTCCACGCGAAGCCTTGTGAGGGTGACGTCATGGTCGCGTACGAACCAGGAATGGCGCCAAGCGAGGAAAACCAGTACTCCCTGTATATACACGGAGAATTTCCAAAACACACAAGAATGAAATTGAAGTTTGACTCACCAGCTGTTGTTACTTTGGTGAGTCTGCTAGAGCTAAATTAAGTAAACACGTCGAGACTAGCATGTTCCGAAATCGAACGAATGATTCTAACGACTTGTAACAGTGTTACGCAGTCGCGATGGCTTCGAGGTTTAGGTGCGCGGTCGAGAATCTCGGCGGTCGCGAGTTCAAACCCAAAGCACACACCACTGACTTTTCGAAGTTATGTGTGTATTCTAGGCCAGCTATATACTAGGCCAGCGTGGTGAACTAAGGCCTAAACCCTCTCAGTTGTAGAGGAGACCCGTGCCCAGCAGTGGGACGTATATGGGCTGATGATGATGATGTAACAGTATTATTGGTATGTGGCTGGTGTAAGGGTATTTGTGTCAGTCAGGTTAGTGATTGACTGCCTCGTAGTCTCGCGGTAAAAGTATATGCCGTGCTATCTAGAGGTTCTGGGTTCGATTCCCGGGCTACCAAAGTATATTTGGGTCTTTTCCATTAGGAAATTCACGGTAGCATGATAGCAGCACGTATTCTGTAATTGTGCCCGAAAATCGGCTATAGTCTCGCCCCCTATTACGTGGGAATGATACATCCCAGGAAAAATGTGAGTGCAGAAATGTACCTTTGCCCATCCCTTCGGGAAATACAGGCGTTATGTATGTACTTAAATACATACATATGTAAGTTATTCATCAACTGCCCATATACGTCCGATTGCTGGGCGGTTTTCGGTTTATCAAACAGCCAGACCAGAAACAAACATTTGTTGATCACACATTTTATCTCGGTGCGGTGACCAAGCCCGCGGCCTCTCATTTCACAAGCCGGTGTCTACATGCGCCACGGGTCTATCAAATACTTTCTCGAATTATCTTACTTATACTTTCTCGTTTACAGATAACCATTGTGCCCGAAAACATATCCGCACGAGTTTCTAACCGTGGAGATCCCGAAGAATTTGATGTAAACTTCTTCAAGGAAGGAAATGGACTTGCTTTGAAAATTAAAGGGACAACTGACGGAGTCATACCATATGTGAAAAGTCTTGTCATTAACACTGTCGAATATTGCAAGGAGGCTAAAATTGTAAGTTCGTCTATATTTTTTATACTCGTATATAATTAATAGCTTTTGCTCGCGACTCCGTCCGCGTAGACTACAGGATTGGGTTCAGAAAGAAAATAAGTTATAGCCTTTGATTGAAGAAATTCGTATATTTTAAACTGAAAGGTTATCTTATATTGTTTGCATTTCAAAATCCTTTCTTAGGGTATGCCTACGTCATAGTAGCTTTGTGCATGCAAAGTCTCAGCCCGATCGGTTTAAAATTGACAGTTTCATACAAACTTTCATCCCCTATTTTATCCCCTTGGGGGTAGAATTAATCAAAATCCTTTCTTAGCGGATGCGTACGTCATAACATCTACCTGCATGCCAAACAGCCCGATCCGTCCAGTGGTTTGGGCTGTGCGTTATATACTCGTATATATACAGATTTCTACCGCGTCTTTCTTTGTTCTCGCGTCCTAAGTGTATACCTTGTGTCCCAGATACCATATCCCCATATACCCAGATAACCCAGATATGAGATATGTATATTTGATTCCTGGGTCGTGCAAAGTATTAGCATGGGGACCGGATTCCGGAAATGTAAGCTCGCCCCTATTACGTGGGTTTGAAACACAACGGTGTAAGGTAAAAATGTACCTCTGACTACCTCTTCAAGAACGCAGATGTGAGTATGTGTGTGTGTGTGTGTGTTTGTATGTATATATAATAATATACATTCATCCACTAATATCGTTTTCTGGTATCACCTTGACAGCCCCGTGGCGCAGTTGGCTAGACACCCGTGGCGCGGTTGCCTAACGAGAGGCTGCGGGTTCGATCCCCGCACCGAGACAAATTTTTGTGTGTTTCACAAATATTTGTTTCGGGTCTGGGTGTTTGTGAGACCGAAAAATCTCTCGTAGTTTCTGATACCTACGACACAAGACTCATATCTTAATGTGGGGTCGGAACTATGTGACTGTTGGGTGCATTTTTATTATTATCTCTGTGGACGTGTATATTCAATACCCATCCGATAAAAACTCTTTATATTACATGCAAGCATTTCTGCAACCACATTTCACCAGATGTCACGTAATTCTACGTGCTCCTACTTAGAGGTTCCTGATGGAGAAACCAAATAACACATTGCCGTACGGCACATACTTGAGCTGCGAGGCCACCAGGGCGTCTTTATATTAGCATCCTACTATTTCAGGGTTACTTAGACGGCTACGTCTTAGGATACAGGAACACAGCAGAAAGCGCTCCAAAGACCGTGGATACATCTTGCGGAAGACGACAGGTCACTCACACCGGTCTTATAGTGAATGGACAGCCGACTAAGCCTGGCGACTGGCCGTGGCACGCCGCACTTTACGTCCTCGACAGATCTTCCTTGACTTACATCTGCGGTGGAACGTTGATCTCGAAAAGCATGGTTCTTACAGGTATGAACTTTTAAGTACAAAATATTTTTTATTTATTTACTCTTTCTCGTGCCTGCCTCGTGGTCTCGCGGTACAAGTATGTGCCGTGGGATCTAGAGGTCCTGGGTTCGATTCCCGGGTCGGGCAAAGTGTTATTGTGTTTTTCCATTAAGAAATTCTCAGTAACAGCACGGAGTCTGGAAATGTGCCCGAAAAACGGCAATAGGCTCGCCCCCTATTACGTGGGACTGATATATACCTGGCGAAATGTGGGTGCAGAAATGCACCTCTGTCTACCCCTTCGGGGAATACAGGCGTGAGTTTATGTATGTATGTTACTCTTTCTTATACAAAATAATACATAGAGACATTAGTAAACAAAATTGGCGGTCTTATCGCTGTACAATCAAGGACTTTTTTTATATTTTTATAATAAGTTTGCTGCTCTATTTCTAGCGGCCCATTGTGTGAGCATTCGAGGAGCCCCTCGCACACCATCTAATCTCAGCGTGGCCCTCGGAAAATATAATTTGATTGGAGGTGATACAACGACACAAGAAAGAGAGGTATTTATTTATTCATACATCAATACATGCCTGACTGCCTCGTGTTCTCGCGGTACAAGTATGTGCTGTGCGATCTAGAGGTCCTGGGTTCGATTCCCGGGTCGGGCAAAGTGTTATTGGGTTTTTCCATTAGGAAACGGCAAAACAAAAAACGGCAATAGGCTCGCCCCCTATTACGTGGGACCGATACAAAACTGTCGAAATGTGGGTGCAGAAATTCACCTCTGCCTACCCCTTCGAGGAATACAGGCGTGAGTTTATGTATGTATGTATGTATTAATATTACATGCATATGAGATTATCCTACCGTCTCTGCTCTAATCATAGCTTGTTTCGCAGAGTCAGTACTACTAGACCATATCGTTTCTCGCTGGTCGGTATTATTTTTTTGGACTCCACTGTGCTTACCATCGGGTACAGTGGAGTCACTTTGCCGTGCCAGTATAAAAAAAAAATACTATAGTACTACTTGATTATTTTTATTCAGTAGTCTTTGATGCGATTAACGCACATCGCAATACTTTAATAGATTAAAAATATGGTAAAATACGTGATACAGTGCACGGCTAGTGATGAAGATGTTCTGATTTCAGTTCTCGGGTAAGACGAAGTGTTATGGAGTTAATCCGTTACAAAACTGAAATACTGAGTCTAGAAGTGGTTATCGTGTTCCCATCCTTTATTATCATCATCATCAGCCCATACAAGTTCCTTTGCTAGATACGGGCCCCTCTACAACTGAGAGGGTTTAGGTCGTAGTCCACCACGCTGGCCTAGGCGGGTTGGCGGACTACACACCACAGAAATTCCTAAGAACTTTTAAGTGTGCAGATTTCCTCACGATGTTTTCCTTCACCGTTGAAGTACGTCATGATTTATTGTGAATACACACATTACTTCCAAAAGTCAGAAGTGTGTGCCTGGGTTTAAACCCTCGACCGCCGAAATTCCCGACCGCGCCTAAACCTCAAGGTCATCACTACTACTGTTGGTAGTGGTAATAGTAATATTTGTTACTTCGCCTGTGGGTAGTTAACCCTTATTTCCACGGACATTTTTTTATTTTATTTGTGTAATCACTGCCTCGTGGTCTCGCGGTACAAGTATGTGCCGTGCGATCTAGAGGTCCTGGGTTCGATTCCCGGGTCGGGCAAAGTGTTATTGGGTTTTTCCATGAGGAAATTCTCGGTAACAGCACGGAGTCTGGAAATGTGCCCGAAATACGGCAATAGGCTCGCCCCCTATTACGTGGGACTGATACATACTTGGCGAAATGCGGGTACAGAAATGCACCTCTGCCTACCCCTTCGGGGAATACAGGCGTGAGTTTATGTATGTATTTGTATAATCATCACAACTCATAATCATATTTTGTTACTTAGCTAGTCCTAGAAAAAATACTCGAAAAAAATCTACCTATTGCGGTATCCTGAAAAATCTACGTCCATTTTAATTAATACTCGTATTATCAAGTCATATCTTTGTTACTCTAACAAGAAGTATACTGCACGGTGACGAATTAAGGTTTAAGAAACATACATACATAGACTCACGACTGTATTCCCTGACGGGGTAGGCAGAGGTGCATTTCTACACCCACACTTCGCCAGGTATGTATCAGTCCCGCGTAATAGGGGGCGAGCCTATTGCCGTTTCTCGGGCACATTTCCAGACCCCGTGTGGCTACTGAGAATGTCCAAAAAACCCAATAACACTTTGCCCGACCCGGGAATCGAACCCAGGACTTCTAGATCGCACGGCACATACTTGTACCGCGAGACCACGAGGCAGTCAAGGCTTAAGAAATGGTTTAGAAAATCTATAATTACCATAAATAAAACAATTAATAGGTATATATGTATGTATAAGCATTTCTTTGTTACTTTTCAGGTCCAAGACATAATAATACACGATAAATTTGAAACCCGCCATTTGAATGACGACATCGCGTTAATAAGACTGAAATCTGAAGCAATTTTCGACGATTACGTCCAACCAGCTTGCTTATGGAGTCTGGACGCGTATAAGAGGTTACCAGAAGGGAAAATATACGGTACTGTAAGTATTTTTTGTTTATTTTTCTATATGGAGAGAGATCAGAAGGTTATTTGGTGTTTCTGTGACAAATACTCGCGTCAACCAAAGTATCGTCAGACAATATTCATCAATTTATTATTAGAATAGCCTTTAAAAAGCAACAGAAAATTCTCTGATTACGTAGTACATCAAATACAGCTTGCCAGTACTTGAAGGAGGCAATTCAACTCTGCCTATCCTTTCAAATATACAGGCGTGAGAGTACACATGTTCGTATAAATAATGACACAAAATTAGCCGCGAATTCTGTTTTTGTTTACCTTAATATAATATAATAATAATAAATACACCCAACAGTCACATACATAGTTCTGACCCCACATTAAGATACAAGTCTTGTGTCGTGGGTATCAGAAACTACGAGAGACTTTTCGGTCTCACAAACACCCAGACCCGAAACAAATATTTGTGGATCACACAAACATTTGTCTCGGTGCGGGGATCGACTCCGCGGCCTCTTGTTTCGCAAGCTGGTGTCTAGCCAACTGCGCTACGGGGCTGTCAAAAATGATGCACTTTTTATGCTTTCAGGTGGCCGGCTGGGGTTTTGACAATACAGACACACTATCCAGTCAACTACAGCAAGTGAGGTTGCCTAAAGTATCAGAAACTACTTGCATTAAGAGCAACCCCTTGTTCTACTCCACTTTGCTCACCGATCACAAATTTTGCGCTGGATATACTAATGGTATTTAATTATTTATTAAGTAAAGACTGCCTCGTGGTCTCGCGGTACAAGTATGTGCCGTGCGATCTAGAGGTCCTGGGTTCGATTCCCGAGTCGGGCAAAGTGTTATTGGGTTTTTCCATTAGGAAATTCTCAGTAACAGCACGGAGTCTGCAAATATGCCCGAAAAACGGCAATAGGGTCGCCTCCTATTACGTTGGACTGAAACATACTTGGCGACATGTTGGTGCAGAAATGCATCCTCTGCCTACCCCTTCAGGGAATACAGGCGTGAGTTTATGTATGTAACAACTTAAAGTTTGCTGTGTGTGAACATTGACATTAGATTTAAAGGTGACTGAAAACACTGTGCGGCACAGCTGAAATATTCTCTAAAAGAAATTTCTTAGATCAAAAAAAATCTAAAGAGAAATATTTTTTTTGACGTTTTCCTAATCACCATAACTATTAACTGTCTTAGGTATCAATCGGTCTATTTAATCCTGTATAATATTTCAAATATTAATCTAAATTTAATCCTTAGGCTTATACAGACCGTGATCGAAAACAGAAACAGGTAAAACGTATGGTTGTTAGGAAAAAGTATTATTTTTTTCGGGTTTTTTTAAGCGGTAATGTATTTGTAATCAACGTACCCATTACCTGTATTAGATTCGATCACGGTCTGTTTACTACTGTTACTGTATTTGAGTTGAAAGTCGTGATGGCCTCGAGGTTTAGGGACGCGGTCGAGAATCTCGACGGCCGCAGGTTCAAACCCCAGGCACACACCTCTGACTTTTCGAAGTTATGTGTGTATTCATAATGAATTATCACGTACTTTAACGGTGAAGGAAAACATCGTGATAAAACCTACACACCTAAAAGTTCTTAGGAATTTCTTAGGTGTTTAGTCCGCCAACCCGCACTAGACCAGCGTGGTGGATTAAG
The DNA here is from genome assembly GCA_907164795.1 of Hemaris fuciformis. NCBI lineage: Eukaryota > Metazoa > Arthropoda > Insecta > Lepidoptera > Sphingidae > Hemaris > Hemaris fuciformis. Next base: position 9,755,527 of record OU015454.1, read on the forward strand.
GCCTAAACTCTCTCCGTTGTAGGGGAGACCCGTGCCCAGCAGTGCGACGTATATGGGCTGATGATGATGATGATTGTGATGCTTGAATTTGTTTTTCCAGGTACGTCAGCATGTAATGGAGATAGTGGAGGTGGTTTCATGATCTTCGTTCCAGACACAGCGAAAGACTCATCGAAGGACGCTCCAGGTGCATGGCACGTCAGAGGAATCGTGTCCATGAGTGTCTCCAGGACAGATGGACCTATCTGCAACCCTAACTTCTATGGACTGTATACTGACGTAGCCAAGTTCAGAGGATGGGTTACTCAGCATTTGAAATAAATTAATTTGAAGTTATTTTTGTTTTCAACTCTTTGCGTGGTCTTTGCAAGTAAAATTACACTCATGGCACAAAAGTCAGTATTTCTAATAATGCAAACAAGATTGTCGTAATGGCTTCGAGGTTTAAGGTCGCGGGTTCAACCTCTGACTTTTCCAAGTTATGTGTGTATTCAAATTGAATTATCACGTACTTTAACGGTGAAGGAAAACATAATGATAAAACCTGCACACCTAAAAGTTCTTAGGAATTTCTTAGGTGTGTAGTCCGCCAACCCGCACTAGGCCAGCGTGGTGTTATTTATTTATTTATTATTTATTTATTTTATGATGAAACAAGATTAAAAATCCCTCCGTTTGTCCTTCAGAAAGTCATATAGTTTTACCTATGCCGAGAAAATGGATTGTTTTAGCTTTTGTAAAGACGCATTTTTTTTATTTTACGTGAATTCAAGTCTTGTATCGTGGGTAACAGAAACTATGAGAGACTATTCGATAACCCAAACATTCAGACCCGAAACAAACATTTGTGGATTAGACAAACATTTGTCTTGGTGCGGGCATCGAACCCGCGGCTTCTCGTTCTGCAAAAAAGTGTCCAGGCAACTGCGCCACGGGCCTGTAAATAATCGGATCATACTATTCATAATTTGATATTTTAAATAAGTGAACTACGATAAAAGAATTTTCACTAACAAATCCTTAGAGTTACGTAGCATTTTAGCCAACCAACTGCCTACAATACGTACAACGAGGTCTGTATACAACTCGATTGAACGTTGATCACGAAAAACGACGACATTTTAAGTTAAGCGAAATTCCTAAAAGATTTTTCCCAATGAAAAGTTTGTCGGCGACATACTTAAGCTGTAGGGTGGATATGGTTCTGTACTGTTTTATAATTCCTGGATAATTTTTGCCACATTTGCTGCGGCCGGCCTGAGACATAGTATGTTTGTGTGATCCACAAATATTTGTTCCGAGTCTGGGTATTTGTGAGACCGAAAAGTCTCTCGTAGTTTCTGATACCCACGGCACAGGACTTGTATCCTAGTGTGGGGTCGGAACTAGTATGTATTGTTGGGTGTATTTATTATTTTTTATTTAATGGCCTCGGAAAGTTGTATTGAGAGATTCCTAGGTTAAATAAAGTGCCATCGACTATTTGATAAAGAAATTCTCAGCAGCATTACACAGTTTGGATTGGTTAAAAGGTCCGCCTCGTAGTATATGGGACTTAGAGCATAGATGAACCGTGTTTGTGGAAATAAACCTGTGCTTACTTCTTTGAAGACACAGGCTTAAGTATTTGAATAATATTAGCATGTTGTAACAGTTAAAAATAATAAATGATTTTCTAAATACAATTTTAATATTCAATTATGTTACAAACAAAAGCTAGTTAAAACAAATAAATAATAAATCATCATCATCATCATCGTAAGCCCATATATGACCCACTACTGGGCACGTGCCTCCTCTACAACTGAGAGGGTTTAGGCCTTAGTCCACCACGCTGGCCTAGTGCGGGTTGGCGGACTACTACTAATACTAATAAATATTATAAGTACACCCAACTGTCATATACATAGTTATGACCCCACGCTAGGATACAAGTCCTGTGTCGTCCTGTATCAGAAACTATGAAAGACTTTCAATCTTACGAATACCCAGACCTGAAACAAATATTTTTGGATCACATAAACATTTGTGTCGGTATGATCGAACCCACGGCTTCTCGTTTCGCAAGCTGGTAACTAGCCAACTGGGCCACGGGGCTGTCAAAAAGTAAAATCCTACAAAATCAAGAAGCCTGCTCACGCCACACCTGCCCTTAAATACGGGACGTTTCTTAAACTAAGAGCCGCCGATTTCTCCTCGTGAAAGCCCGTCTGCGCCAATTTCTTTAATTTCCAGCAATGATGGACGTTTTTTACGCCATTATTTCTTTATGATACGCTTTTGATGTTCGATTTTTTGATTTGAGAAATACGATTGATTTCTTTTTTTTCTGACGCAGCTGTTCATGTTACTATAGAAATTATTTGTAGGTTCAAGTCGGAATAATTATTATTAGATATGTATAATTGTGTATGTATTCATTTTTTACCTGTCGAGAAGAGTCCCGAGATAGAATCGCAAAGGATTTACCATCAGTTGTTAGGAAAAACTGCCTCGCGGTCTCGCGGTACAAGTATGTGCCGAGCGATCTAGAGGTCCTGGGTTCGATTCCCGGGTCGGGCAAAGTGTTATTGGGTTTTTCCATTAGGAAATTCTCAGTAGCAGCACGGAGTCTGGAGTTGTGCCCGAAAAACGGCAATAGGCTCGGCCCCTATTACGTGGGACTGATACATACCTGGCGAAATGTGGGTGCAAAATGCACCTCTGCCTACCCCTTCGGGGAATACAGGCGTGAGTTTATGTATGTATGTATGTTAGGAAAAAACTATAGACCACCAGGTTGTCTTAAGCTCAAACTTGTTTTTTTAGACCTTTTTTGATTTAATTCAAAATAAAATAGCAAATCATGTAGAACTAAAAATTTAATCTAATTTTTTTGGGTAGATACGTTGCCTAACTTAGTAGGCTCAAACACAAATATAACGGATAAAGACCAGTGTCAGCAATACACGTTATTTGCGTAATTTCTAGTTAATTATTTTTTGTTGTGGCGTCAGGCCATTCTCATTTATATGTCAAATTGCTTTTATTAATCAAAGATTTAAAACTAAAAGATTATAATTATTCGGAATTTTGTAGAGCAATTTTGTACCGCCACTGATAAAGACATTTATGTAAGTATCTCTGATATACAAATTATATTAAATACAATACGTATATAATTCAAAATCATCATCATCATTAATTCCAGCAACTATTTCAGCTTCAGCTGGTATAATTTAAATAAATAAATGAAATTTCTAGACGTTTGGCAACACAGAGCTAATTTACATAATTCAGTTACTGTAGACAATAAATTGAAACTCGAGCGTATCCTTCAAATTGGGAGCACGTCTTTGTTTTGGGATAAGATAAATTGAGACGTTAATAATCTGGAGGCAGGTTGATTGCACTAAGACGAGAACGGAAGCTTTTTTGATGTGTTTTTGTGGCGTGCTTCAGTTGAAGATGTGATCGTATTTTAGCTAATTACGCTAGAAAATTCTTGCCTTTTCTTCTGGGACTACACCTGCCAAGGAAAATTGTGGTGGTTAAAACTACTGATGATAGACTCGAGGTTTAGGCGTTTAGAATCACGGCGGTAGCGGGTTCAAACCCCAGGCACGCACCTCTAATAATCGTGACGAGACCTGCACACCCTAATTTTTTTAGGAATTTCTTTAGTGTGTAGTCCGCCAAACCGCACTAGGCCAGCGTGGTGGACTAAGGCCTAAACCCTTTCAATTGTAGAGGAGGCCCGTGCCCAGCAGTGGGACGTATATGGTGTGATAATGATGATGATGTTGTATTCATTTATGTAAAACTATCTGAAGAATATACCTACCAAGTGTCATCTCTGCATCCCCCAAAGGTAGACTGGTAGAGACTTTATGTTTGTCGAGCTCAAAAACCTCCACAACAACCGCCTTTAAATCAATGATAAATGAGCCGTATGATAGTCATATTTGTTCTGTCTAGAATGTTCTAAACACAGTTGACAGCCCCGTGGCGCAGTTGGCTAGACACCAGCTTGCGAAACGAGAGGCCGCGGGTTCGATCCCCGCACCGAGACAAATGATCCACAAATATTTGTTTCGGGTCTGGGTGTTTGTGAGACCGAAAAGTCTCTCGTAGTTTCTGATACCCACGACACAGGACTTGTATCCCAGTGTTGGTTAAAACTATGTATGTGACTGTTGGGTGTATTTATTATTTATTTATTATTATTATAATGTTATAAAGCTTACAAAATTAAGTTTTTTTTAAAGCTTAACACTGGATATTTACGAAATCTCTTGGATTTGCCTGCTTACTGATGGCGATTTAATCTGGTTAATAGCAAAAAAGTTAAAGCCCAGTCTGGAGACGCCACTAGTTAATTCAACGTAGAAGTTATTCATAGACTCACTAGCCCGGCTTTAATCAAGCCCAGTTTACTGAATTTAGGCGTTTCATTTGTTATCTGTCCGTGATTTTCTTTGAGAATTAGTACATGGGCGCTTACTACGAAATTTTACTTTTGCCTCAAACTTTTGGATTTAAGAAAGTTGAGGGTGATTTAGTCAGGCGGCTGTAATGAAAAATAAAATAATAATATAAACGATTTCTTTCTTACGAGTAACACTTTATTTACTTCTAAATGGTTGATTATTAGAAAGTTTTTCATATTGCAATCAGTAAGAGAAATAAACACAATCATAAGCATAAGCAACATTTTTAAAAGGGGTTTATGAAATTGGAGGATCTTCTCTTATTTTAGAAGGTATTTAAAAGTTTTTTTTTAAATATGAGTAAATAAAATGTGGACATATTACTATTATTATAGTTTTGCCATTATGTTACTTTAACGAATGCAAACCTTTATAAAAAAGGAATACTAGGAATTACGAATAATATACAGGAGCATTTTTTTCACAACAAAATTATATTTAATAAAGCGGAAAGTATGTTGAGTAAATTACTCGTAAATGTTTGTTTGGAATTCACTTTCTTTAATCCTTGTATTTTCGTAGTAGCACACCCGTACTATTCCTTAATAGACATTCTTGTCTGTAGGGAGGTTTCAAATTTGTGCCAGGGTTACTTTTTAAGATCACCTAAAATCTGTTCTTTTAGTTTTTTAAAGTAGATCTTTAATGTATATCAGTTTTAAAACACACAAACGGTTTATCTTAGCTCGAAGCATGGTAAGGCAACCGATTCCTTTCTCACAAAAGTATTAATAACGCATTTCAGATATATTACGACACTCGTCAATTTTAGTAAGGGCTGCCTTATCTAGCCATTGTATTTTTGTTACATGAAACTTTTTTCACACACACACACACACACACACACACACACACACACACGCACGCACGCACAATTGTACCAAAAATTTTCAATGAGTTTATAAGTCCCACAAAAATGTGGACACGCTTTTTGCATTTGTTTTTACATTTCAAGACTCCACGCTGCTGTTAAGAATTTCGTAATTAAAAACCTGGTATTACTTCACTCGATTGCGAAATATTTAGAAAAAATATTTAGATAATATAATAATACTAACATAATAGTAATTATGTCTCCTATAAAGTCAATGAGTTTTCCTCCAGTCCAATCACATATAAAAGCATCAGATCAAAAGTATCTTCTGGAAAAATCTACGTCGGCAATAACAATTAGTGTAGATTAGCGGACAGGTACAACCGTAGCCAGAAGTGATGCCCTTAAGAGCGTTTAATGAGACAGTCATTAGGGCGGCGCGTGATCCGATTACCATATACTTTTCTGGGTGAGGTTACATTGCCGGCCAAGCGAGATTATGTCGTATGTGCGTAGATTTTTTCGTCTTAGCAAACTTTGTTGCTTTTAGCCCTGTAGTAATAAAGTATTTTTGAGGGTTAGTCGCGTGGTCGAGCAATGTCTCGGTGGGCACATTTTCAAATCCCAAGCACACCTTAGGTTTTTTAAATTCTTTTGTATGTTTAAATATAAATAATCGTGTACTTTCAAGACGAAGGAAAATATCATGAGGAAATCTACATACTTAAGTGTTTCCCATAAGATTTTTTTGGGTCCGCCAACCCGCACTAAGTAAGCCTGGTAGACTACAACCCAAACCGTCTCAGTTGTAGAGGCGGTCTGTGTCCATTAGAACTTTTATAAGCTGATTACGTTAAGATAGATTTAAGCCTATGCTACATAATCTAATATTAAATTGGAGAAATGTGGATATAGAAATACACCTCCGACTTCCACTTTGAGATACTGGTATAAGACAATATATCTAGATTAGGAAGGATGAGCAGCGATAGCAATTTTCAACCAACAACGCTTCCAGTAAAAACTAATAAATTCTTCACAATTTGTTACAATTAATATGGCAACCATTTTTTACACCCTTATAGAAACACTCAACAATTTGGAGGAACGCCAAAGCTTGTTGAAAAATTAAGTGGGCCCCGACCACCGGAATTTCAATTACGCCTGCTCACTGAGAGATTTCAAAACTAAGACTAGACAGTTCTATTTGGGCACTAAAATAGGGCTTACATTAATTTAATGAATGCTCTTGATTTCAGAATGCATGTCTGTTTGTATGCCTTATCTACTCATTAGCAGACTTATTTATTTAAACAAAGTAGAAAAAAAGATTTAATTAAAAGTAATATTTGCTACTGTTGTAGCTTGTACCTACTTGTAATTTTTTATAGTCTTTATGAGTCAGAAATAAACTATTTTTTCCAACGTTTTCGTTTTTTCCTTAAAGTACGACATATAAAAAGACTCATCTTTTAATGGAATATTTTTCTGGCTTAGGTTCATCACCATTATTTTGGCAGCCCCCGTGGCAAGTTGGGTTGATTTCGCTTTTTTCAAATTTATTTTTGTGTGATCCAGAATAATTTGTTTCGGGTTTGGGTGATTGTGAGACTTCAAAGTCTCGTAATTTCTGTTACCCACGACAGTAGACTTAAAATTAGTGTGTGGCACAACTATGTGTGTGACTGTTGGGTGTATTTATTCATTATTTAATATTTAGCTTATATATACGAGTATATATTTATCAATTCAATCAAGATCATCTAGATTTTATTGTTATAAAAATCGCTTCCTCTTCCGCCTCCGCTTTCTTGTTGACGTCTGATGTTAAAGACACAGGCGACATCCATAGTCGTTTTATAACCTTTTTATTTATGTTATTTGGGACCGTTGGCTACTTAATTTTTCACGCAAAAAGTCGCCCCGTATTATTAATGCCTCCGTAGAGTACGCCCTTTTTTATCTCACGCTTTTTATTTTTGTGCTAATTAGACAAGGTTTGTTTAGTGATGGCAATAGCTAGTTTTCGTCATATTGTACTGTGCAGTCTGTCTTTTAGAAATTATGTGTGTATTCACTTTAAATTTTCACGTGCTTTGATGGTATAGGCAGTGGTGGTAGTTCCATAAAGCCGCGTTACACATTATTTTATAATGTCTAGTTTATAATTGTTTATTGTGGGGTCAGGTTATTCTCATTCATATGACAAATTGCGTTTATAAATAAAGATTTAAGCCTAAAGATCATTATTCGGAATTTTGTAAGGCAAGCTGGGCTTTTGGGCTTCTATGAAAGTATCGCCACTGGGTATAGGAAAACATCGTCAGGAAACCTGCGCTCCTAAAACTTTTGAGGGATTTTTTACATGTATATCCACCACATACAATAACAGCAAGACTTCCATTTACGCGTATGCTTTCGAAAAATAAAATCGAATTGACTTAAAAAAAGACTAGGATTAGGGAAATCCTCCTTCCTATGATCCTGGATCCTTTAAGCGAAGCGTGAAGAAGCATTTGTGCAGGCCGGCATGATTGTGTCGACCAGCGGGTGACCTTCGTTTCTCGCTGGTCGGTATTAATTTTTTGGACTCCACTGTGCTTACCATCAGGTACAGTGGAGTCACTTTGCCGTGCCAGTTTAAAAAAAAAAAAAAAAAAAAAAACGCAGCTAGCGATAAGAACGAGTCAAGGGATTGATAGGCGGTTTTGAATTAAAAAATATTTATTTAATCAAAACCTTAATTTAGTACAGTGTTTTCTGAGCAAGAGCGGAATACAGAATGAATTACAATTGAAATATTTCTTAAAGCTAGTGTTTTACAAAATGGTGTCAATATTTTCTGCAAGTCAACATAATTTGTTCTAGAACTTTCCAGTGGCACGTGTATACATAAATGCTGATTAAGATTCCTTCAATTGGTTATTTAGGTTTGCTTACAAAGCATATATTAGTAGGGTGACCATCCTTAACTCCTCCCCCCCTAAGAGAGAAATAGGCTGGAGACAATTCTTTTGGTTCCGGCTGATTTCGACTTAGTACTAGGATTTTCCTAAACATTTTATATTTGACAATCAAAAATGCTAATGAAGCTACAAACATTATTACTATTATACTTATTGTCCAAACACTTATATCTTGGGTCACTGAAATTTCACTTTTATCTACACTTTCACTGGTATATTTTGCACTATTTAGAATGTCTTTTATATCGTTGAGGTCTACGCCGCGAAGGTCCACTTCTGTCATCTACCGTGATTTCGTGTTGTAGTCCAGGCATGGTTATAGCTCGCAGCAGCAGACTCATGTCGGGTGTCCTTGTTTCAGCTACCTTACTGATCATCTTATCTCCAATATATGTCTCGCAGTTCTGGCTAGGGATTACCAGAAATGTTCCTCTCAGGTTGTATTTCATGACTTCATTGTTGCAGTTCTCGGAAAGTGCCAGGTTGTGCTTAGTAAAAATCAACCATATTCTATTGGCTACCATGTGACTCCTTGCATCTTCTATTTGAACGAAGGTCTTGTGGCATGAAGAATAGTTTTTCAACAGCATTATTTGTTCAACGCACGTTGTGTCAGCGTATTGCACGATGTCATCTTCTTTACAGAGGACACGATCACCTTCGATCTGCTCGCATGGTCTAGCTACGGGTCTAAATTTCAATCCATTCACTATGAGGTAGGGATATTTTGGAATAATAATAGAGGCTTTTAAGGAACTGGGATTATATGTAGGTATAGGTATAACCTTAAAGTAATTATACGTGATATTGTCTAATAAAGGAACTTCTAACACAAAAACTAATTTATTACCATCCGAATAAGATTTAAGAACTATAGTACTTTCTAGTTTCGTAAGTTTTTCCTTACCTACCGTATACACTAACCTATTATGATTCTCTATTAAATTAGCTGCTTCCCCGCTTAGTCTACTCGTTATTGCGTTAAAAAGATATTCGTTTTGTAAATCATCATCCCGATATAGATTAATTATATATTCAGTTTTACGAATAAATAACGACAAGAGCCTTGGTTCACCACTATATACAGGGATTATTCCTAGAACCCCGGGTGGTACAACCATGATTCCTTCCATTTTAGTTACAAAATAATAAACTCACTGACAAAAATACCTATTAACCTAACGTGAAAATTAAATCACTTTATCTATCTATTAACGTAAATGCGCTACGTGCCAGACGGGCTTTTTCTAATCCCTATAAGTACACGAAACACACACGTATAATGATCACCAGGAAAATCAAAGGAAAATTGACAGGAAAGTGAACAGATCTACTCACATGACCCACAGCTTTTCCGCTCTCCTTCTGTGATCGGTGATTCTGCTCCTCAGCTTGCTCTGCACCGTGGCTTTTCTTGACGAATTTATTTGGTTCGCTGACCCGCTGAATCGTTGAAACGAAATTTGGAGTCTTTTCCGCGCCCGAAAATTTGATTCGCGATGGCACAGAGGACCCAAACGACAAGGTCACTTACCGGCTGCGCCAGTCAAGGGATTGATAGGCGGTTTTGAATTAAAAAATATTTATTTAATCAAAACCTTAATTTAGTACAGTGTTTTCTGAGCAAGAGCGGAATACAGAATGAATTACAATTGAAATATTTCTTAAAGCTAGTGTTTTACAAAATGGTGTCAATATTTTCTGCAAGTCAACATAATTTGTTCTAGAACTTTCCAGTGGCACGTGTATACATAAATGCTGATTAAGATTCCTTCAATTGGTTATTTAGGTTTGCTTACAAAGCATATATTAGTAGGGTGACCATCCTTAACTAACGCCTGATGTAGCTTATATTTTTATTTCCATTTATGTTGTATTCACTTGTATAGTTACAACAAAGTTTATACAATAAAATAAATAAAAAGTGTGTTCGTACTTATGTACAGGCTTTAGAAGTTATACCACACGACTGAAGTAAAACTTATAAATACGCCCAACAGTCACATATGTAGGTACATAGTTTACACAACATATTGCATTTCTGAACGCACTCATAAATATTTGGCTACTAATAAATATACCAATCCCTTTTTATTACTTTCACTGTTCTACATTTTTTAAATCTAAAACATATAAACTTTTATTGAAAAATATTCGATCCGAAACATATAAAAACCTTTGTGATCCATTTGACACTTACATTTAACATAGGCAGCTTCAATCTGTCGATTATATTGAAGCACATAGGCAGCACGTCTTACTTTTGTGTTACAGCGATGCGCGCGCATCATAAAATTTTACTCTCAAAATTTTTTCATAACGTGCCTAAAGAAGTATAACTTAAAAAAATAAGCTGATTAAATATATACAGTCAATTGTCATATACATATATATGTCTGTGCCCACACTAAGATACACGTCTTGTTTCGTGGGTATCAGGAATTACGAGAGACTTTTCGGTCGCACTAGCACCCATATTTATGGGTCACATAAACATTTTTCTCACTGCGATCAAAGCCTTGGCACCTCCTTTCACATGCTGGTGTCTAGCTAGACCATAAAGCCTTTGATGATCTTAAAGGGACTTGGCATCTTTGGCATCTTCGTAAAGGCTTTGAATTACTGGACAGTCTATAAGCCATAATAGCAGCTTTCCCAAGGTAATCCTCGGAGGGTAGATTAACACATTATTGTAATGGCGAGTGCTTATCACTCCGAGCGGAGTGCATTAAATTTATGACGGCCATTTCAATTATTATCTTGTTATGCATCACATTTGGGCTCGTTAATGTTAATGGCAGTCGTTTTTGATACAGTGCTCTGTGACAGTGAAAATTGGCTAGTATGTTTGCGATATTTATTTATTTCATATATAATATACATAACTGCTTTGTGGTCTCGCGAAACAAGTATGCGCCGTGCGATCTAGAGGTCCTGGGTTCGATTCCCGGCTCGGGCAAAGTATTATAGTGTTTTGTCTGAAATTGTCTTTAGGATATTATTATGTATTAAATTTTTCAAGTTTTATATGATTCGTAATTAAATAGATAAAAAAAATAAGTGTTTAACACTGTAAAAAAAGTAATTCTTACTAGGTGTATAATTTTCGATAGCAAGAAGAATAAAGAATAATTCATCATTATCATTAGCCCGTTTTGTCCCACTGCTAGGAACGGCCTTCTTTAATACTGAGAGAAGGATATGGCCATGGTCAACCACTTTTATCTAATACGGAGAGCTAATAAGTTTTAGGCATCTAGGTTCCTCAGATTAGTTTTCTTCGCTCTTTGAATGCGTGATAAATTATTATAAATACACGCATAGCTTCCAAATTTTCCATGGATTTGGACTCAAGTACATAGAGCTATTTTGACGGACCATACGTCTGAACATTTAAGTACAACATGCATTTCAATTTATTTTCAAGATTCTTGCTGTTTACAAAAAAAATGTTACGGAAAATTACTCGTACATGTGTAAAAATCTTAACACTAAGACTATACCAGGCCCGTACCCGGCAATGGAAATTATATGTTACATGCTTTTGAGCCTCCATGTCTTTATTATACCGGAGTGCATATTTTGAGAACTCTCATTTTTCTTGGTCTTTCAAATGGGATGGTCCCGTGCTCAATGCTTTCATATTTTAGCACACAGAGCAAAATGTACAGTAAGTTGATAAAATTTCTTTCATTGAAAGAAAAAGTGATCCCGAGATGTGCGGCAGAGAGCGTGACCTCTTGACTGTCGCGGACGTTCACAATAAGTGAGCGTCCAAAATAGGATGAGTGGACGGCATCTCAAGCCCTCCCAATTTTGAGGTATCCATAATTGGACGGTGCGCTGGGTGGCAGCGGATCATTTAGGGTGCTTCTCGCCCTGAGATGCCGTGATGATCACCGAGAGGTTTTAGTCGGTATGCTGGCATAGGATTTTGGCTAGGGACCCAACTCAGCTAAGCGGACAACTGCTCCGCGCGCTGAGTTCGAAGGCTAGAGATCCCGACATACCCCTGACGGGCCTCTCCCGAGGTTCCAAAAGGGTAGCTTAAGGCACTTGCTCTCCTTCTGCGAACGTGTCATTTCGCAGAAGGAGAGCGCGGAGCGGGATCGGGAGCAGACCGATCCCGCTTGTCGCAACAGGCGACGTAGGAGGCGCCGGGTCAACACGTAGCCCGGCGCCCAGAGGCCACGCGGGGCCGCCGTCCCTACCTTGGCGGCCCCCGAGGTGAAGACGCCACACGCGTCAGGTCGGTGTGCCTTTTGGCTCCGCGCAGAGGCGGTCCCGGGTCAATCCATAGCTCTGGCTTCAGGGTATTCCGGGGCCGTCTCGCTGAATGCGCTGATGGTGGCCGTCGCGGGGTTTTTAGTCGGTATTACGGCGCAATATTTCTGGTAGGGACCCGGCCCAGCGGCCGCCCGCAAACACGGGCGGTAACATCTATGCTGGGTCGGAAGGCGCTTGTGAGTCCGACACACCCTCGCCCCTCCGGGGGTGGGATGGTCCGTAAATGGATTTTCCCCGCGGAAAAAAAAAAAAAAAGCTTAAGGCACTTTCCTCTCGTTAAAAAAAATGTTAAGTGATCGAAACCAAACTTTTAACAAAATTATGACGTGTAGGTATTTAATTATTTTGTTACAACGTAATTCATTGAGAATGTAGAGAGACAAAGAATATTGGACTTTAGACAAAACAACATAAGAATCAGATGAGGGTAGATCTGGCCGATTCGCATTTCAATTCGCATTTCAAGATTTCAATCTATGTTGACTACATATGTTATTTAAATAGCTTCGTTATTATGTCATCATTATCATTGACGCAATCCTTCCCACCATATCCTCAAACCATGATTTTAACGACTGCATCCTGCAATCATCATCATTACAATCATCATCATAATCAGTCCATATTCATCCCACTACTGCACATGGACCTCCTTTACAAATTAAGCCGTAGTCCATCACGCTGGCCTAGTGCTGTTTGCATCCTGAAATATGTAGACATATCCTACTCCGGTATAAATCAACTGTGGCACACCCATGGCGTCCGAATTACATTATTCCAGAGTTATCCGGTTTCCGGTCGAGCACCCTATAAGGGATAGTGAAACAGCAAAATTCGATGGCGCCGTGCGAATCACCCCGCAAGCAATTTATCTTTTTGCTATCTTCATGTAACCGTTATCGATATGCAGATGACTGTGACCGGATTTCCGATTCGTATTGATGACCCCCCGAATGTTGCTTGAACACGGCCCTGTTGTTTATTGGGTTATTTATTGTGTTTGTAGTTCGTGTGTGGCAGTGATGTGGGTTCGAATTCGGATGAGTTCATTATTAGCGGCTTATCTGAAGTTTCCTGTTTTGGAAGTTGTTAATCTCTCTGTAAATGACTGTGGCGGATTTAGGCATCTTAGTTTACTGTGTATTTATCTAAGTAGATTTCCCAAATAATCACATGTATACAACTGTCAGAAATAAGTTGGTGTGGGTGGCAACACTGCGTTGGTGGCTACATAATGAGCGCGGGAAAACGACACGCATCGGCTTGTTTTTCATCGGCCCGAACGTTATGACGCGAGTCTCTTGATAAAATTACTCTTATTTTAGTTTCTTTTTATTTTGTTTCTTTAGTTACGGCACCTGGCTGAAGAAAAGTTATTTAAAATTAAATTATTACTTTAATTTCTGACAATACATATATTTTTACTAGGAAGAAAATATTCAAAAACAAACTCATTTTCGTATTTACAACATTAAAAAAGTCAAGAAATTCAGCTCTACAATTACATTCAAATTCACCAAACAAAAACAAAACTCTACCAGCTCTACATTCAACTCAACAACAGGACAAGTGAAATTGCGCACGTAAACAGCGCAACTCTACCGTGACTCATATTTCAGCGTGGCCGCGGTAGAGCCGTGTAAATTACTGTGTGAGATTGATAGCGAGCTTCGAGCTGCAGCTCTACAATTGATTGATAAGTTCCAAACGCCGCATTAACTGTCCCGATTGGCTCTATGTTTCCAACTGCGGCCTGCATTAGTTCTCAGCGCGGCTCTATCAGTCTAATTGTAGAGTTCGTTTTAATTACAATCAATTGTCTGCCTTTGGGAATTGTGTTTAGGTAGAGTTTTTCATTATTATTTTGGGTGAATTTATTTGTAAATGAAAATGTAATAAAAAAAATCTCTACAATATTATATTGTAGAGATTAACAAATAATAATATGCACCATTTTGTTTCACAGTTTTATTTGTTGTACAGAAATACAGGTTGTAAATAGACTGTGATACAAGACTAGGACAGGTAATAGTTAAAGCGATTAAAAACACATTGATTAAAAAAAACACACACAAAAAAAACAAAAAAAAATCCTTACAACATAACCAGTTACCGTTATACGTTAATTGTGTAATGTCTAGTTTATAATTGTTTATTGTAGGGTCAGTATATTCTCATTTATATGTTAAATTGATTTTGTTAACTAAATATTTAAAGCTTAAAGATATTATTGTTTGGAATTTTATAAGGCAAACTGGATTTTTGGGCTTCTATGGAAGTACCGCCACTGAATATAACTATTGCCTGCTTCAGTTTTGATCAAGGTCTGTGTGCTGGATTATCATTGTCTATCTATCTGACCACGTGGTCTCTATATCTTAAATCCTATGAATGAAGCATGAAGAAGTATATCTGCAGACCGTCATATAGGTATCGAGTGTCAATAATTAATATTTAATCTAAGCGATTAATAGCAGCGGTAAGGCCGCCATTTGTGACACTACCTTATTTAGAAATACTTATACCTATTTAGTTTTTATTATATGGTGTAAAATAGAGAATAAATAATCCGTCTCTCGCACAGACAGCACGAAGCTTACTATCACGCTTATTATAATTTTGACGTGTCAGTAAAAAAAGTCATAACTTAATGCTACAAGCATAATGCCGCATTAAGAAATAGCGCTCGAAGCAAAATAACATTTGTACATTTGCGTTAGCAGCAATTAAGCAAGTTTTAATATGGCTTAAGAAATTATCTTCAAGTACAGCTAAGTGCAGAGCTCAGGTAAGTTTAAAATCTAGGTGTGCGAGAAAAGATTTGCATTTTAATGCCAGTGGAGCTTGTAACCGACTTGCTAATGTAATAGAGTTAATTTTTTATTTTTACACCATGTTTACAAGACTGTATTGATAGTGTTACGGTAAAAAAATCTGATTTGTAAGTCTAGGTTCAATTCCAAATTTTCGGCTCGGGTTACGTGTGATTGGAGTTATGAATTTGGAAATTTTGAATAGCAAGAAGTCTGAAAATGCAACCGAAAAACCTAAATAGGCTTAGACAATCAAAGGTAGGATTTAAGATATTATTGGCATAACGATTTATAAATACACCCTTGACTTTACTTTTCACTTTCTGCACTATTTTGATTTCATATTATATATAAAAAAAGTATTTTACACTTACGTGGAAATTCATTTCAAAAAACAAAATATGAGACGAAATGCCGCAAAATTTTCGTTTCTTAACGCATAAAATTATAATAACAACAGCATTTAAATATTCCAAGTACAAAATCAAGTTCTACGGCTAAATCACTTTCTTATCAAGTTGTTACAAAACCAATTTAAACTTTACACAGAGTCTAAAGAGTTACCCCATTTGTGGATATCTCCGAGCGGCGTAATGGAGATGTGTGTTTGTTTACATTAACTTGCGTACCCGCCGCCATTACTAAAATTGAGCTTGTAGTTACACAACTTTCGCTTCTGAGCTCTCATCCACTACTTTCAGCTCGTCGCTCCACCGGCCCGCGCGTCACACACTACGCTCCCTGTACCTACGTGGTCTCACAACACTCGCTCCTGAGCTCTCATCCACTACCTTCAGCTCGTCGCTCCACCGGCCCGCGCGTCACACACTACGCTCCCTGTACGTGGTCTCACAACACTCGCTCCTGAGCTCTCATCCACTACCTTCAGGTCGTCGCTCCACCGGCCCGCGCGTCACACACTACGCTCCCTGTACGTGGTCTCACAACACTCGCTCATCAGCTCTCATCCACTACCCTCAGCTCGTCGCCCCACCGGCCCGCGCGTCACACACTACGCTCCCTGTACGTGGTCTCAAACACTCGCTCTTGAGCTCTCATCCACTATTTTCAGCTCGTCGCTCCACCGGCCCGCGCGTCACACACTACGCTCCCTGTACGTGGTCTCACAACACTCGCTCCTGAGCTCTTTATGTTTGTATGAAGTTTGTATGAGTGCGTTTGTATGAAGCAGCCCTTTCATGCCTAATGAATATAATTAAATTTAATAAGCCCACAACTGTTATCTCAACCTATTGTTTGTTCCACTTTATTTGGTAAATGAATTGAGAGAGCAGTTTTGCTAAAACGTAATGAATTATTCACAAAGTTTCGGTTAAATTCTTAATGAAAACCATTTTAGTTATCTTTTGCGGTTAAATATCCTTTATTTTAGCTCTGCATTTGCATGACCCTTTTTTTACAATTGATACCAGAGTTTTTGTTCGATGTATTTTTATAGAAATTCTAAGCAAAGACTTCATAATTAAATCTAGATACAAATTAAAAACATTTAAGTCCTCGTGGTCTCGCGGTGCAAGTATGTGCCGTGCGATCTAGAGGTCCTGGGTTCGATTCCCAGGTCGGACAAAGGTTGTTCCATTAGGAAATTCTCGGTAACAGCACGGAGTCTGGAAATGTGCCCGAAAAACGGCAATAGGCTCGCCCTCTATTACGTGGGACTGATACATACTTGGCGAAATGTGGGTGCAGGAATGCACGTCTGCCTACCCCTTCGGGGAATACAGGCGTGAGTTTATGTATGTATGTATGTAAGTCCTTTTATTATTCAAACACAACAGATTAAATATTGGTACACACATATTTAAAGTAACAAGAAGTGTTACGATATTCAAATACCTTTGTACATGAGGTTTACGGAAGAAAATTATTCTATAAACATATAATATTGTAATAAAACATGAAGAGATACCATTGTAGGATTTAAAGCAATATAATAAACGGGCAGGTAGTGAGTCAAACGTAGCCTATTCAAGTGCCGAGACAGCCAATTTCCTCAGGATTCGCTCAATACTAGAGGATTATCCCTGTGCAAACAAAATACTCCTGAAGGTATCGCTTCAGATTGTCTTCGGGATGAGGGCTACCTGTGTGCGGGTAGGGATGTGCAGGTTCTGAGGAGAGTTAAGATTTTTAACATCTACTCTGATAAAGATTACTATAAATTCACAATGAATTATCACTTGCTTTAACGGTGAAGGAAAACATCGTGATAAAACCTGCACACCAAAAAAATAAATATCTTAGGAATTTCTTAGGTGTGTAGTCCGCCAACTCGCACTAGACCAGCGTGGTGGACTAAGGCCTAAACCCTCACAGTTGTAGAGGAGGCCCATGCTCAGCAGTTGGACGTATTTGGGCTGATGATGATGAAATGTGATCTCCATGCATGTACCTACTATGTAAGCCTAATATCGTCCCACTGTTGGGCACACTGCAATTAAGAAAGATCGGGCTTTAATCCACCACGCTGGCCTAGTGCGGCTTGGTGGGCTATTCACGTAGGAAATTTCTTTTTAAGAACTTTTAGGTTATCTTTGTATGACATTTTTGGAGAGACTGAACTGTTTTTCGTAGTTTCTCATATATACAAGACGAGTATTGTATCTTAGCATAGGACAAGAATAACACTACTTTATATATTTTTTGTATTTTTATAGAAATTTTGAAACGAGGGGCGTGGGTACGATTACCAAAACAAAAATATCCTAATATTAGTGCAATGACTGCCCCGAGGCACAGTTGGCTAGACACTAGCTTGTGAAACGAGAGGCCGTGTTGTTGTATCGGGTCTGAGTGTTTTTGAGACCGAAAATTCTCTCGTGGTTTCTGATACCCACGACCTAAGACTATCTATGTGACCTTTATAATAAACTGTTATATTTTTTACACAAAGAACAATATTTGCGTACATTTAGCTAGCACTTTATAGATTTACTAATAATGCCCATTAAAATTTTCTGTACTATAGGTAATACTAATGTTTTTCAGAGTTCTTTTTTTTAATCTATTCTGTGTATTTATTTTATTTTTATAAACTTTTTTATTATACAATGCACAAAGAAACGACATATTTTGAAACAGAATATTCAAAACCATCCGAATATTCGTGGCAAACCAACTATGAAACTAATATCGGATTCACGCGCACGAAATTTCGGGCACATCTCTAAAATGTACATACTATTATTTCTGTGTCAGCCAACCGGTGGAAGTGGTTTTTATTTTTCCATAATAGACTTGTAAGGCATCGTTATATTGAAGACAAGCGGTGATGCCAAGCTCAGCAGCAATTTTTCCAATTTCGTGCTCATTCAAAGTCAAAGTCAAAATAATCTTTATTCTATTTTAAAAGTAGTTTTGAATCGTGAGTTTTAAGCTGTGTACTTCGGAAAGTGTTGTCACAACATCATATCCCGGGAAATCTACATTTTTTTAGGTATGAAAAGTATTTTTCCACGTCTTACCTCTGCCCATACTATATTAAGTCGTTTAAAAAGGTTCAGTAATTTTTTGTGTTTATCGTTACAAATTTACAAAAATAAAAATATTATATTAGTATACAAAATGTGAAAGTCTTTTAATTGAGACACTGTAGGCCTTATTTTATCGAGTAATATAACCAAACTCTAATCTGGCACATATGTAAATTATAAAATGCTATATAAATTATTATTAATATCGCCAAAGTTTGTCAAGAAAAAACAATGAACTTTGTCAAAGAACATGTAAAGATAATTTTAAATTTAGACTTGGAAAAATATACGTGAGATATAATCACAGACTGTTTAAATGTAGTCTGATTAGTTTAATTAATAGCGTTTGTCATATGTATATTATTATCATACCTACATTACTGTACTTTTTGATTGCATCGTGGTGTCACGGCAAAAGTACATATTTGCCGTGCGACCAAGTCCCGGATTCGTTTCTCAGGTTGGGCATAGTGTTATTGGGTTTTTCCATTAGGAAATTTCAGTAGCAGCACGGTAGTCTGGAAATGTGCTCGAAAAATGCCAATAGGCTCATCACCCCCTATTATGTGGGACTGATATCTGGCGAAATGTGGGTGCAGAAATAAGTATTTGCGTACCCATTCGAGATATACAGTCATGAGATATACGAGTATGTATGCTAAATTACTGTAAAATGTTGTAGGTCTTCTCCTAAATCGCTGAAATTAACAATATTCAAAAGACGTAGATAATGACTGGTGAAGAAAAATACATTCTATGTTATATGTTTATTATGAATATTGCCTCTTATTATTGCGATCACACAATAGAAGAAGCTATAAATAGGAAGGGACAGAACAACAATCATAAGCTTTATTATCATCGCCGATACAGTGAACGCAATTAAAACTTCTGTATTGTGGTACGATTCACAAGAGTTAGGAGGCCTTTAATATATTCATCATCAGCCCATATACCTACGTCCCGCTGCTGGGTACGGGCCTCCTCTACAACTGAGAGGGGTAAGGTCTTAGTCCACCACGCTGGCGCGGGTTGGCGGACTACACACCTAAGAAATTCCTAAGAACTTTTTTTAGGTGTGCAGGTTACCTTAGATGTTTTCCCTCATCGGTAAAGTACGTGATCATTCTTTGTGAATACACACATAACTTCGAAAAATCAGAGGTGTGTGCCCAGAGTTTAAACTCGCATCCTTCGAGATTCTCAACCGCATGTCTAAACCTCGAGGCCATCACGATCTTGTGATAAATAAATATAAAATTAGGCACTTTTATAATACATTTTTATCTCTGCATCGCCCTAAGGTTGTCTGTAAGATAATGCCTAAGGCATTAAGTCCGCCTTTATACGTAATTGTATAGTAAGCATAAAAGAATGAGGCACTTTATATACGAGTATATGTTAAATGTATCAAGATTAATTGACATAAAAGTCTGCCTCGTGGATCTAGAGACCTCGGGGTCTACTCCTAGATCGGGCAAAGTGTTATTTGCAGCAGCACGATTTTCGGAAGTTAGCGCAGAAAACACATTTTAAGTAACGTGGGTGCAAAAATATAACTCTAACCATACATACATAACCTCACGCCTGTATTCCCCGAAGGGGTAGGCTGAGGTGCATTTCTGCACCCACATTTCGTCAGGTATCAGTCTCACGTAATAGGGGGCGAGCCTATTGCGGTTTTTCGGGCACATTTCCAGACTCCGTGCTGCTACTGAGAATTTCCTAATGGAAAAACCCAATAACACTTTGCCCGACCCGGGAATCGAACCCAAGACCTCTAGATCGCACGGCACAAACTTGTACCGCGAGACCACGAGGCAGTCTTCGACTCTAACCGTTTGTCATTAAAGGCGTTTATACATACGAGTATATGTATTTTAAACGCCTATGGACTAAGTAGTTACGGATTAAGGCTTAAACCCTCTCAATGGTATAGGAGGCCCGTGCCCAGCAGTGGGACGTGTATAGGCTAAAATTATCCCATGTAATTAATATTACATTTGAATTCAGGTTCATATAAATCGCTTTATACTCAGAACTTAATCCAGTAGCAAAGGAGACCGCCAAAAGCCCCATAAATTACCACTTTCGGGACGCAACGCTTTACTTTCAAAATTATCAATATTTCTCGTCGCCACCGCTTCGTGAGGTCTAAAAATTTATGATTAATTTGTTAGTAAACAGTAGAATCGATTTATACTTCAATTTGTTGATAGTATAATCGTTTTATGAGAAAGATTGAGGAGAGACCATTTCGCTGGTGCTAACGAAATGAAAGTAGTTTTTTGAATGTATTAAATTTTAGTTTGCCACCCAATTCATCATCATCAGCCCATATACCATTGAGAGGGTATAGGCCGTAGTCCACCACGATAGCCTAGTGTGGGTTGGCGGACTACACACCTTAGAAATTCGTAAGAACTTTTAGGTGTGCAGGTTTCATCACTATGTTTTGCTTCGCCGTTTAAGTTTGCAATAATTAATGGTGAATCCATTCATAACTTTTCAGTCAGAGGTGTGTGCCTGGGGTTTGAACCCGCGATCGTCGAGATTCTCGACCGCGTGCCTAAAGCTCGAGGCCATCACGACTTATACGATTTATGTCCTACACACCTAAGAAATTCATAAGAACTTTTAGGTGTGCAGGTTTGGTCACGATGTTACCTTTACCGTTAAAGTATGTGATAATCATGGTGAATTCATAACTTCTCAAAGTCAGAGGTGTGTGCCTGGGATTTGAACTTGAGGCCGCCGAGATTCTCGACCACGCGCCTAAACCTCGGGACCATCACTACTTATATCGTAATCCCATAAGTTATTTTTTTATGTATTTAAAGAGATTTAATGCATAACAGTTCTTATTTAAATCACAAGTAATTATTCTTATTAAACGTAGTTACACGCGCTAGTGAAAATAAAAAATGCTATAAGCTATCCGAGATAACCCCTGTCCTCACGCGTCTCTATCGACTTTCTTTTAAGACTAACCGGGTTCCGTCTTCGTGGAAGGTGGCTCATGTCCATCCTATTCCCAAAAAGGGAGACCGGTCGGACCCCTCCAATTACAGGCCGATAGCAGTCACGTCCTTGCTCTCCAAAGTCTTGGAGCGGGTAATTAATACTCAGCTCCTGAGGTACCTTGAGGATTGCCAGTTGATTAGCGATCGTCAATACGGTTTCCGTAACGGTCGTTCAGCTGGCGATCTTCTTGTGTACCTTACGCACCGTTGGGCGGAGGCTGTGGAGGGCAAGGGCGAGGCTATTGCCGTCGGCCTGGATATTGCGAAGGCGTTTGACCGGGTATGGCATCGAGCTCTTCTGTCGAAGCTACCATCCTACGGAATCCCCGAGGGGCTCTGCAAGTGGATCGCCAGCTTCCTGGATGGCCGGAGCATAAAAGTCGTCGTTGACGGCTGTTGCTCCGCGACCAAGACCGTCAATGCTGGTGTTCCACAGGGCTCGGTGTTGTCGCCGACGCTCTTCATCCTGCACATCAATGACATGTTGTCTATTGACAGCATGCATTGCTATGCAGATGATAGCACGTGTCATGCGCGATACATCGGCCAACGGAACGCCTCTCGGAGTTCAGTAGAGGAAAGTCGATACAAACTTGTGTCTGAAGTCGAAGGCTCTCTGGGGCGGGCTTTTGAATGGGGAGAAAAGAACTTGGTTCAATTCAACCCATTGAAGACACAGGTTTGCGCGTTCACTGCTAAGAAGGACCCCTTTGTCATGGCGCCACAGTTCCAAGGAGTCACTCTCCATGTTTCCGAGAGTATTGGGATACTTGGCGTCGAAATTTCGAGCAAAGTGCAGTTTAGGAGTCATTTGGAGGACAAAGCCAAGTTGGCCAGCAAAAAGTTGGGCATCCTGAACAGAGCCAAGCGGTACTTCACGCGGGACCATATATTGACGCTTTATAAAGCGCAAGTCCGGCCTCACATGGAGTACTGCTCTCATCTCTGGGCAGGGGCTCCCAAATACTTGCTCGACCCACTTGACTCCTTGCAGAGGCGTGCATTTCGCATCGTCGATGATCCCAATCTCACGGACAAAGTGGAGTCGTTAGGACTGCGGAGAGACTTCGGGTCTCTCTGTGTGTTCTATCGACTCTTCCATGGGGAGTGTTCTGAGGAACTGTTCAGCATGGTACCGTCGTCACCTTTTTACCATCGCACTACCAGACATCGCAGTGGAGTTCATCCATACTACCTGGAGACAATCCGTAGTAGTACGGTGCGTTTCCAGCGTTCTTTTCTACCACGCACGTGCAAGCTCTGGAATGAACTCCCTGCCTCGGTGTTCCCCGAGCGCTATGACTTGTCCTTCTTTAAACGAGGCTTAAAAAGAGTGTTAACCACACGGTAGGCAGCGGCTGGGTTGTGCCCCTGGCATTACTTTAGTCCATGGGCGGCGGTAACCGCTTACCATCAGGCGGACCGCTTGCTCGTCTGCCTACTGAGGCAATAAAAAAAAAAAAAAAAAAAAAAAAAAAAAATAAACGCTGGCCGAAAGTGGACGCTCACAGAATATTAATAGAGGCACTTATCTTGTTCCAGCTTTGTGTTTTAACTGGACATTCTACGTGTTCACTGCAGAGCTTGCTGTAGATTTAATAAACAATATTAACTGTAAAAGTTTTATCTTTACCGTTTATCTTCGTTTTGTTAATATTTCTTTAAGGCGTTCTGAAAGCTTTTTATGTAATTTTTTTGTTTCTTTTTAAGTAGGTTTGTAGAAGATATTGTAGCCTTTATTGTTATGATAAAAAGGCGGTTTGTTTGTAATATTTTTATGGAAAAACTAAAAAACTTCTTAAGTGATTTGAATGACATGGAATGGAACTACGAGACTAGCAATATTTTTCTTATATGATCATTCACTTTTTGCTTTATTCCATCTATAAAAACGTGAGTGATCTTTTGTTTTTGAAAAATATATATTTGTTATTTTTTTAATAAACCCATCTGATGAAAATTATACAATATTACAACTTTTGGAAATCACTGATGTTGTCAAGCTTTCATGATATATCAGTTGTTTAATGCTTTATTTTTTATGACAGTGGTTCTACCCCAGTCGAGCCGAGTCAAGCTATATACTTATATACTTCAATTAAATTTAACTATATGGCTCTACCATTAAAAAAAAACTCTATATTATCCGTATCAAAATGGAAACAGCAAACCCTCATTTAGCGTATCAAATATAACCCACAAAAGACTTAAAATATCGGCCCAAGTGTGCCAATTAAGTCGCGTAGGGTACAATCGGCCCCGGCGGCGACGGCGTAGAAAATTTCACCCTTGTTAGTGTCAACCCGTAAATTCGTATAATCCGTACATCGACAAGCGTTGAACCGGTTAAGATGCGTTTGAACCGTATTTTATACCCCGATTGGGATGTGTATTCGGTATCCCAGTTTTTCGTGTTCGGGTAAAAGTGCTATTATTTTTCCGGGTATTTTATATCCGGATGAAGTGGGTGAGGAAATTAATACCCGGTCGATCGCGTGAAATGAAGGTTTGTTTTGAAAAAGGGGTGACGGCTTGTCATCAAATCGAATATATGTAAGTAAGAATACCTATTTAATTTATGTTTGTTCAGTAGTCATGTTGACTGCCTCGTGGTCTCGCGGCTCAAGTATGCACCGTGCGAGAGAGAGAGAGAGGTTCTGGCTTTTCCCAGGTTGTGCAAAATGTTATTGGATTTTTCCATTAGGAAATTCTTAGCAGATTGTGTTGTGTTACTACTGTACTAATATTTTGAAAATCCTTGGAATGTTTTGAATGTTTTTTTTTATTTTTTTATTCTGGCACGGCAAAGTGACTCCACTGTACCTGATGGTAAGCACAGTGGAGTCCAAAAAAATAATACCGACCAGCGAGAAACGATATGGTCACCCGCTGGTCGACACAATCATGCCGGCCCGCACAAATGCTTCTTCTTCTAATAATATCATATGAAAAAGTATGTTGTTTTGACTGCCTTGTATCGCGGCACTATTTGATTTCCGGGTCGGGTAAAGAGTTTTTCCATCAGGAAATTCTCAATAGCAGCGACGTTTGGAAATATGCTCGAAAACGGCTACAAGCTTGCTTCCTATTACGCGGGACATAAAATGTATAGGCGAAATGTGGGTGCAGAAATGCATCTCTGCCTACCCCTTCGAGGAATACAGGGGTGAGGTAATGTATATAATTTAAAGTAAAAACTTTATTGTACACTTAAGATTAAAACTGCGGAGTACAGTAGACTAAATTAGTGTAATAGGCGGTCTTATCGCACAAAACAATCTCTTACAGATAACCAAGGATAGAGATGTAGGAAGAGAAATGAAAGGTAGTCGTAAGTATATAAGATAAATTAAAAGACATGAACTAAAATATAACACATATCGTAAAAAATAATAAGAGTAAATTCAATTGACATATTACTTAAAAACATACATACATAACATCACGCCTGTATTTCCCCGAAGGGGTAGGCAGAGGTGTATTTCTGCACCCACATTTCGCCAGGTATGTATCAGTCCCACGTAATAGGTGGCGAGCCTATTGCCGTTTATCGGGCACATTTCCAGACCCCGTGCTGTTACTGATAATTTTTCTAATGGAAAAACCCAATAACACTTTACCCGACCCGGGAATCGAACCCAGGACCTATAGATCGCAAGGCACATACTTGTACCACGAGACCACGAGGCAGTCGACCATAAGGCAGTCAACAGAAATGAAAGGTTGGAAATACATATCGTAAAAAATAATAAGAGTAAATTCAATTGACATATTACTTGAAAACTTTTTTCCATAACACGGATGAAACAATGAGCTAGTATCTATAACAGGACACAGATGTACAAATTCCAAGTATTGTAAACAAATTCCCTTTAAACGGAATAACACATTCCGAACTTCCCATTAGTTTTAAAAGGGAAAATTAGGCAGAGTTTTATCAATTTGTCTCGTACCGACAAAAACAGAAGTTTCGCGAGAAAAAAACTTCAAACAAGTCTAATTAACGTTCCGTAGGTTTTGAGACGAACGACTTTAAGATTGTGCGACGAGCCCCTCCCGCCTCCTCGTAGCATTAATTTTCAAGCAACGATAATATTTTTAGTGTAACTTAAAACGCTTTAGGAACGCTTTAGGAAGGCGACTGCATGTAGCAGAAATGCGAATGTTGCGATGGATGTGTGGGGTAACACGGATTGACAGAGTGAGGAATGAATACGTTAGAGGAAGTTTGAAAGTGGCTCCTGTGATAGATAAGCTGAAAGGAAACCGTCTGTCGTGGTATGGTCATATTATGAGAAGGGACGAAACATATATTGGTAAAAAACGTTATGAGTATGAAAGTCAAAGGATGGACAAACAGAGGAAGGCCAAAGAAAAGATGGATGGAGTGCGTGAGAGAAGATATGAAAGAAAAAGGGGTGACTGAAGACATGACGGCTGATAGGGATGTTTGGAAGGATAAAACATACTGCGCCGACCCCAAATAAAATTGGGAACAGGGCAAGTGAATGATGATGATTAAAACGCTTTAGGAACCTAAGACCTTTTCGGAATACAAAATAGCCTATAAACTTTTCCAGAATCCCATATATTTTTCTACCTAAAATCATCAAACTTCCACTGTTACAAGAGCATTATGTTTAAAAAGAAGAAGGGATAGCCGCGTGACGTAGTCGACTAAACACCAGCTTGTGAAACGAGAGGCCGCAGGCTCGATCCCCGCACCGAGACAAATGTTTGTGTGATCCATATTTTTTTCGGGTCTGGGTGTTTTTGAGGCCGAAAAGTATCTTGTAGTTTCGTATATCTTAGTGTGGGGTCAGAACTGTGTATCAGGCTTTCATGTGTATGGATGTAGCTTTTATCTATATATCAAAAAGAAGCTAGAATCTACTAATTACGATCGAAATGACACGAATTGGCTACCTTATAAATATTCAATTTTGATTCCAAATATGAATTAAAGAAGCTTAACTTATGATGCAAAAATACATGGGTTAAATTTCATTTAATTCTTTTGAAAGAAGATATTTTAGTGCGGGTTGGCGGACTACACACCTAAGAAATTCCTAAGAACTTTTAGGTGCGCAGGTTTCATCACGATGTTTTCGTTCATCGTTAAAGTTTGCGATCATTCATTGTATACATACTTAACTTCAAAAAGTCAGAGCTTGAGCTTCGACTCGGCAGTGCGCCTAAGCCTCGACGCCATTATGACGAATTTAATTATCACATTCTGTGAAGATTCCTTGATTAGTCCTTCGCTAAACATGCATAAGTGACTGTAAATAATTGAATCTAATGAAAGTAGCTTAGCCCCTATACGAAGGACTTAAAACTTGTGGAAATACACTTTTGCTTACCTCTGTGAGTCCAAGCGTGAGTATGTGTATATATCAAATTATTATATCGACTCTTTAAAAATACCTTACCGTTTTCCTCACTTATATTTAGGCGTTGCATGGCTCATCAGTTACCAGTTTAGTAAATTCGTTAGTGCAAAAAATGGGTAAGTAGCCCTGTATTAGTCGATTAGCTTCTATAGCCCATTACTTGTGCATTTACCCCAATAAGGGCAAATGGGGTAACATCAAAGACCGTAGGGCCTAAAGACCGTGCTCCCGGTAATCCCGGAATCTGTCAGTCTTGCAAAATGTTAACACATAGACTGATAGAATCTTCTAGTTAATCATTTAAGACACGCCTCAAGTTAGAAGCTGAGGCGATTTAAGATATCAAATGCCTCGTTGGTCTTGCTATGGGAGTGCAGTGTAAGATCGAGAGGTCGCTGTTTCGACACCTAAATTAGGAAAAGTGTTACTTCTTGTGTAAATACCTAGAATAATGGAGTCTAGAGTTGTGCCAGGAAAAGGAAAATAGATGTTTAATCTGGGGTTCAAAACACAGCTTTGTCAGTCTCCGTGGCGTCATAGGCTAGAACCCAACTTGTGAAACAAGAGGCCACGGGTTTAATCCCCGAAACGAGATTGGAGTTTCATCTCAGAGTGTTTTTGAGACCAAAAATTCTCACATAGTTTTTGATACCAACGACTAAAGACTTGTAGCTTAGTGTGAGTACAGAACTATGTACATGACTGTTACGTGTATCGTATAGCATCGAAACAGCGAACCGTAAGTGTGTGTATTTTAAAACTAAAATTAGGCTAGCCCTGCCAACTACTTTCTACGATATAGTCTGATAGCAAAATATTGTCAATTGTTTTCCAATACAGCTATTAAGGCTACTGCGAGCGGTCTGGCCGGCTTTCGCCCAGTAAGTATTGAGCAATTTCTTTATTTTTTTAACTAGAGGCCGCTTTGGTGCCAATTCGTCATACCCAGTAGATAGTAATATAGTTTAGTTAGCTTGTATCCACCAAAAAGTAGGCAAAGGTGTTTCTAGATCCACGGTTTGACAATTATTGGGTTATATACAACAATTTCCTCACGAAAAACATTTTTTTTCTGACTGAAGGTACATCTACGTTTCACCGCCTGTGATTTGTCATCATATTAGGTGTAAGTAAGCCGAGTTTATTAAGAGTTTGTTTTGCTATTCATAATAAATGGAAATAATGAAAATACTTTAAATTGGAACGGGTGATACTACTGAGAATGTTCTATGGAAAAAATGAGTTAAAAAAACATATCGGAATGTTAAGTGTTTATACTGTACTGTTAGTTTCTTGCGCCGTTTCTACTTCACACCGAATACACTATCTGTAGAGTGAACTAACGAATAATAAGATGTGAAAGACTAGATGAATAATTATATTTTGACTTTGAAACCAGTCAGTAAAAAAAGTGTAAATTATTGTATCATCCGTTGAAATTACAAGTATTGTACCAAACGCATTCATTGAATACGGGCAAAAGTCCTCGTTAATCCTTCGAGATCCCGAGGAAAAGGTGGGATTTTGTTTGAAAAAAAAAACGACGAAAATACAAGCCGCTTTGTCAGTTAAATCTGGCGAATTATTCTTAAAATTCACGGCTCACTGATATTTTTTGTAGTTGGGGATCTCGACTAGGGATTTGGTTCGCCGTTTTTATAAAGATTTTTTGCTTAATCGTAAAAATTTATAACAGCGTTCATTTTTAAGTTAAAATAGTCATCTATTCGAGAATCGGTCGAGAATTTCGGCGGTCGCAGGTTCAAACCCCAGGCACACACCTCTGACTTTTCGAAGTTATGTGTGTATTCACAATGAATTATCACTTGCTTTAACGGTGAAGGAAAACATCGTGATAAAATCTGCACACCTAAAAGTTCTTAGGAATTTCTTAGGTGTGTAGTCCGCCAACCCGCACTAGGCCAGCGTGGTGGACTAAGGCCTAAACCCTCTCAGTTGTAGAGGAGGCCCGTGCCCAGCAGTGGGACGTATTTGGGCTGATGACGAATCATCTATTACATTTGGCATTTGACTGCATTGTTGTTCTTAATTTAAAGAGTTAATTACTTTTGGCTCTAGTACATGATAGTACTATGATACTCAAGTGAGCATCATAATCGTCATCAACAAGACGTCTACTGGAAATAGATCTTTTGAAACTCCAGAGTACATACATACACGCCTGTATTCCCCGAAGGCGTAGGCAGAGGTGCATTTCTGCACCCGCATTTCGCCAGGTATGTGTCAGTCCCACGTAATAGGGGATGAGCCTATTGCCGTTTTCCGGGCACATTTCTAAACTCCGAGCTGTTACTGAGAATTTCCGAATGAAAAAACCTAATAACATTTTGTCCGACCCGGGAATCGAACCCGGGACTTCTAGATTGCACCGCACATACTTGTGCCTCGAGACCACGAGGCAGTCACTTCAGAGTATATTATAAAAAGCGTCTTCCAGTAGTTTTCTGCGGTATTTACGAGATCGTCAGTCCATAATGTAGGAGAATATCCAATGTCTTAAGAGTTACGCAGCCTGAACATTTTTATGGCTCCATCTACTCTCACTTTTACGCATTATATTGCTCGTCTACTGCCCCTACAGCTTACAACTCTGAATATAATTGAGAATATATTTCTAGATTAATTGAATAGGATACGAAAATCCTGTCAATAGCTATATCATCATCATCAGCCCATATACGTCCCACCGCTGGGTACGGGCCTACTCTGCTACTAAGAGAGCTTAGGTCTTAGTCCACCACGCTCGTCTAGTGCGGGTTGGCGGACTACACACCTAAGAAATTACTAAGAACTTTTAGGTGTGCAGGTTTCATCACGATGTTTTCCTTCACCGTTAAAGTACGTGATAATTCTTTGTGAATACACACATAACTTCGAAAAGTCAGTGATGTGTGGCTATGGTTTGAACCCGCGACTGTCGAGATTCTCGACCGCGTGCCCGAACCTCGAGGCCATCACGACTTTTACATGCTAACTATATGCTATTTATTATTTTGATAAATGATTTCATATCATTACAAATTAATTTCCGCCTAAAAGCCAATTACCAAAAAACTATAGCTAACTTCAAAAACTTCGCTGTTATCTATAGAATTTGTAAATTAGAACGCAGAGTTTGCGTTTAAAACAAATTTCAAGTTTTAATTACAAGCCAATTTGGAACATCAAACTAATTATGGTGTTCGGCGCGGCGTCACGTAAACATTAGTGGATTGTGTGTACTGACATCGATTTTAATAGGATACAATATACATACCCTACATTTCCGCCTACCCGGACTAGGCCAGCTTGGTGGACCAAGGCCTAAACCCTCTCAGTTGTAGAGGAGGCCCGTGTCCAGCAGTGGGACGTATTTGAGCTGATGATGATGACATTCAATAGAACAGCGACGTAGTTATGTATACGTAACCTCACGCCTGTGAAATGAAATGAAATGAAATTGCTTTATTTGTTCACGTAGGCAATCAAATAGCACTTATGACAAGTCAATACAGAAAAGAAAAATCTTTTATTATTACATTATAATTCAACTATGGTTCATTTTATATAATTTGTACAAAAATATTTACGGTTTTTTTATAATTTATTTTTAGTTTTCATCAGGAAATACATAATATCTTATTATTATTATTTTAAAGTAAAGGCTGGGGGTAGGAGGTGCATTTCTTGACATTTCGCTTGGTACGTATCAGTCCCACGTAATAGGGGGCGAGCCTGTTGGCATTTTACGGGTACATTTCCAGACTTCAAGGAACTCATTATCATCATCATTACACAGTATACGTCCCACTGCTGGGCACGGGCTTCCTCTACTATGACATGTATCGTTATGACATTTAACGTTATGACATTTATCATGTAAAATTGAAACTGTTTATTAAAAAAAATATGCGATTTTCTATTTTTAAAAAAAATTGACATTTCGTGTTGCTGAGGGAGTTTCTTGCCGTTTCTTCTCCACAGCTATAACACGTTTCGAAGCGGCAATAGTTTAATAGTTTAAAACAATATTAAAATAGTTTAAAATTGACGATTCAAAAGAACTTGTAAAAGTCTATTTGAATAAAGATAATTTGACTTTGACTTTGACTACTAAGAGGGTTTAGGCCTTAGTCCGCCACGCTGGCCTAGTGCGGGTTGACGGACTACACCGTTAAAGTACTTGATAATTCATTGTGAATACACGCAACCCCGACACCTCTGACGTTCCGAAGTTATGTGTGACTTCACAAAGAATAATCACGTACTTTAACTGTGAAGGAAAACATTGGGATGAAACCTGCACACCTAAAAGTTCTTAGTCATTTCTTAGGTGTGTAGTCCGCTAACCAAAAATAGACCTGCGTGGCGAACTAAGGCTTAAGTCCACTCAGTGTAAGAGGAGGCCCGTGCCCAGCAGTGGGACGTATATAGCCTGATATAGACGAAAATACTTCAGTTTTACCCGTTCGATTCGTACGAAGTCTCTCGGAGGGCTATTAAAATGCTGTAAACTAGGCGCGAGGAATATTGAATGGAGGTATGGCGATATTAAAACGATATTACATACATACATTCCTACATAAAATACCCAAGTCCCCGAGGGTGTAAAAGGACGTGTATTTTTGCAACGGTTTTTCTGTTTTGTGTTAAGTTCTGCGTAACAAGGGGGGAATCTTTTGAAGTTTTTCGAGCATAGTGGCAGACACCGAGGCTATCTACATAATATACATATATCATCATCATCATAATCATCATCATCATCATGATAAATAGGGCCTCGGCATCCTGCTTGAAAAACTTTCTATATACAAGTTCTAGGAAAACCCAGTACCATTTGCCCTACCCGAAGATCGAACCTGGGAATCTACCTTTTGATTTTCTTTCTTAGTTTTTTTACGATGTTTTTCAGTGAGACTGTGGAACCCAATCGGGCGGGGCAGACTAATCGTACGTCGTTTAAAGCTGACGTCATAGCGTTAAGAAAATAGGATAAAACAAGCTTTATCTTGCTCTTTCTTCTTTCTCAGCACACTGTTCTCTGCTGGACATAGGCTTTAAATAATGAATCAATCTTATACGAACTACAAATAACATACATACATACATAAACTCACGCCTGTATTCCCCGAAGGGGTAGGCAGAGGCGCATTTCTGCACCCACATTTCGCCAAGTATGTATCAGTCCCACGTAATAGGGGGCGAGCCTATTGCCGTTTTTCGGGCACATTTCCAGACTGCGTGCTGTTACCGAGAATTTCCTAATGGAAAACCCAATAACACTTTGCCCGACCCGGGAATCGAACCCAGGGCCTCTAGATCGCTCGGCACATACTTGTACCGCGAGACCACGAGGCAGTCTACAAATAAGCTAGGCTACAAATAACATTTAATTCAAAAAACGTTTCTCTACCGTTCATCTGGATCTCCGCGTGGTTCCATCATTCCCTTTTTTAGTGCTTACATTGGGACATGAATTTTTACGACTTTTGACAGGTCGGCATAAAGTCCCGACGACAGATTGCCGATCGGCACGCCATCTTCTGTGACGAGTTTGCTACTTCCTTATCGTGAGTTTTAAATTTAACTGAGTTTTTGACCTAAATCCTCCACCTGGTTACTTAAGTCGAATGGCGAGTGCTTTTTAAGGAGATATCGTCCTAGGCTCCCAATATTTGTATCATTTAAACAATGCGTAGGAAAGTTTTAGCGTTGTACATTTAATTGTAGAGACAGGCTGGTAAGCTTTTGTCCAATATCTTCTCGAAATAGTTTCAACCAATGATTACAATAATATTGGACCACGTTTACGACATCTTTTAATATTTATTTAATATAATTGAGAATATATTTCTAGATTAATTGAATAGGGTACGAAAATTATTATTATTATTATTATATATTTATTCATATTGTACCTAAAAAACAGCGATAAGCTCGCCCCCTTATTACGTGGGACGAAAACATAAGTGGCGAAATGTGTTTGTAGAAATGCACCTCTGCCTGCCTCTTCGAGGAGTATAGACGTGAATGCATATGTATTTATACAGGGTGTATTCAGACCGTGATCGGAAACGAGGGCAGGTAATAGCTAAGGTGATTACAAACCCCTGGCGTTAAAGAAAATCCCGACAAAAAATAAAAAATTTGAAGTTTTCCTAACAATCTTAGGTATAAAATGTATGTGGTTGTTAGGAAAACGTAAAAAATAATATTGTTTGTCGGGATTTTCATTAACGCCAGCGGGTTTTTAATGACCTTAGCTATTACCTGCCTTAGTTTCCGATCACGGTCTGAATACACCCTGTATGTATGCGTATTTATTGAGAATTATGATGTATCGTATGAAATTTGAGGGACGGACAAGCAGAGGAGGGCCGAAGAAGAGATGCATAGAGTGCGTAAAAGAAGATAAAAAAGAAAAAGGGGTGAATGAAAACATGACGGTTGATAGGCGTGCTTCGAAGAAGAAAAATATTAATATATAGAATTTTGGAAGCCCCGTGGCGCTGTTGGCTAGACACCAGCTTGCGAAACGAGAGGCCGCGGGTGCGATCCCGCACCGGGACAAATGTTTGTGTGATCCACAAATATTTGTTTCGGGTCTGGGTGTTTGTGAGACCGAAAAGTCTCTTGTAGTTTCTCATACCCACGACACAAGACTCTTATCTTAATGTGGAGTTAGACTGACTGTTGGTTGGTTCTAGAAATACACCCAGTATTTATAGAATTGGGAACTGGCCAAGAGGATGATGATAATGTATCTGTTGAGAATTTGTGAAGGTCATCAAGAACATCGCGGTTATGCCAGCCCTATCATATTACAGACTTTCTGAAGTACCAGAGATTAAACTTAATGAGTGTCTTAGTCTGTCCTACATTCATTATTAAATAAAATATGTACCTAGATATATAAGCAGTGATGGCCTCGAGGTTTAGGCGCGCGGTCGAGAATTTCGGCGGTCGCAGGTTCAAACCCCAGGCACACACCTCTGACTTTTCGAAGTAATGTGTGTATTCACAATGAATTATCACTTGCTTTAACGGTGAAGGAAAACATCGTGATAAAACCTGCACACCTAAAAGTTCTTAGGAATTTCTTATGTGTGTAGTCCGCCAACCCGCAATAGGCCAGCGTGGTGGACTAAGGCCTAAACCCTCTCTGTTGTAGAGGAGGCCCGTGCCCAGCAGTGGGACGTATTTGGGCTAATGATGAATGATGAGATATAGTAACAAGTTACAGTTTTATTTTCGTATATTTAAAGGAAAGCATGAGGCGTGGGTGTAGTTTTGGGTATGGCGGGTACTTATAGTCTTCTTTTATTTATTTATTATGCTTTATTTACTCTTTGTATAAAGGCGAAATTGATGACATTCTCTAACATTCGACCACTAACAAAATACATATAAATATATACGAGGGTGGTGAAAACAATATAAAATAGACCACTAACAAAATACATATAAATATATACAAACAAAGGACATACAACATATATATATGTCGCCGCGAAGATTATTAAACTAATATTTAAGTTAACTTTAGAAATATTTAATTACCATTCATTGGTTAATTTAAATATCACCAAAAATCTGTTTATTCAATATAGTAATTTAGAGATGTCTCATTAACGTAATTAAATAATCTTTTGATTTTATTAGTCTTTTAACACTTGTTTGTTGAAATAAATGTGAAATAATTCTAATCAATATTTCATAACTTTAGGACACTGAAATATAAAAAAAATAAGGTTTAAAAATATTAAAATCAATTATCATGATTTGTGACATTATCAATTTGTTGTTAAAATACTTTGCTGATGACGTTCGCCAATGGAGGGGCGACCGTATCTTTATAAAGGCGAGTGTTGCGCGTGGAGCGCTCTCTCGCCGCTGGTATTGCGAAGGAAACATTGTGAGTAGAACCACTGTTGGTTTTATTAAAAATTGTTTGTTGTTTGTGGCTGTGTTTGCTTATTTCGCTTTCATTATATTTCCCATAGTTTGCAATAAATCTAATTACAAATAGCAATCATAGTTACAAGCTAAATATTGCCGCATAATAAGTGTTAGGCGTAATGTAGTAAAGCAGAGCCGATGACCAAACAAAGGTCAACGGTTCTGCGTTTTTTTTTAAATAACCGCCCTGGCTGATATTTGACATATATTATTTTTTAATTATTTAAAAACAGCTGCCAATATTTTATTTCAAATGCCAGGCGAGTTGTAACAGACTTAATTTCCTATAATACTTATAGGAAAAGTTGTATGACTGCCTCGTGGTCTCGCGGTACAAGTATGTGCCGTGCGATCTAGAGGTCCTGGGTTCGATTCCCGGGTCGGGCAAAGTGTTAATTGGGTTTTTCCATTAGGAAATTCTCGGTAACAGCACGGAGTCTGGAAATATGCCCGAAAAACGGCAATAGGCTCGCCCCCTATTACGTGGGACTGATACTTGGCGAAATATGGGTGCAGAAATGCACCTCTGCCTACCTCTTCGGGGAATACAGGCGTGAGTTTATGTGAAAAGTTGTATTTTACGGTGCGGGGCGGGGGGAGGGTGCTATTCATAAAGACTTCACATAAAATGGTTCTAAGAGCCTAATAAATAAATAAATACACCCAACAGTCACATACATAGTTCTGACCCCACACTAGGATACTAGTCTTGTGTCGTGGATATCAGAAACTACGAGAGACTTTTTGGTCTCACAAACACCCAGACCCGAAACAAATATTTGTCGATCACACAAACATTTGTCTCGGTGCGGGGATCGAACCCGCGGCCTCTCGTTTCGCAAGCTGGTGTCTAGCCAACTGCGCCATGGGGCTGTCAAATAAAAATAAATAATATTTTAATACAAGCAATTACTTATAATATTTCGCGAAGTATTTATCCCAATGCTAAGTACTTGGCGTAATTTATATACATTTCCACCTAATAAACTTCATGAGCTAGAATTATTTTGGCTTAAAATATAATTCAGATTAAAACATTGCTTAGTTTCAGATTTTAGTTGTTGGCGTCTATCCAACGTGAGATCAGATACCAAAGACCATATAGATAAATTGCTTCGCAAACGATTTGAGACTCTACTACTTTTGAATTAAGGTTGGTAGTTGATGGTCATTTGTATTATGGTAGAAAATTTTTGCCAGCAAAATGCAGTAGGCGCCTGGTCACAGATACATCATGGCTGGAGTTAATTCATTATAGCAGTCAGATTTGAAACGCTGGAGGAGTGACGCGGTAATTTATAACGGAAAATGTAACAAATTATTCAAGATGAGTTATTGTTTGTTAATGCTCGCGACTGCGGATGATTTTAGGTAAAATATTACTTGGCTCACTTTGGTAACTTTAAAAAAAGTATGTGTGTACACGCGTTTGAAGTTATACCACACGACTAAAGTAAAACTTATAAATAAGCCCAACAGTCACATACATAGTTCTTAGTTTACCCAACATATTACATTTCTGAACGCACTCATAAATATTTGACAACTAATAAATATGTCAATCCCTTTTTATTACTGTCACTATTGTATATTTTTAAAATCTAAAACATGTGTATAAACTTTTTTTGAAAAACTATTCGATCCGAAACATACATATTAAAACCTTTCTGATCCATTTGACACTTACATTTAACATAGGCAGCTTCAACCTGTGAATTTTGTGTCACAGTGATGGGCGCGCATCTTAAAATTTTACTTCCAAATTTTTTTTATAACGCGGCTAAAGAAGTATAACTTCAAAAAATGTTTGATGAATTATAGTAAGACCTTAAACTTACATCACCAGAACTTAGATCGTTTTACTGTATCAAGGCAATTTCAGAGCTGTTATCCTAATTCATCAAATTCAAACATTATATCCATCTATTTAATCTCAAAGTCTCAAGAAATATACTTTGAAAGTTTTACTAGAGAAGGGAGTACCATACTTTTCCCTAAAGATTATTTTGAACATAAATAACATTAACTGCCAAATGTACTTGCGTCGTAAGTGCGTTGTACAAACTAGAGTTTCCGGTTGGATTCCTGGGTCAAGCTAAGGGTTTTGTTTTTAGGAAATACTCAGCAGCTATATAGAGTCTGGAAAAGACCAAAAAACGACTATAAGTTCGCTTTACTATACTTAGGTACTTAAAATAAAAACGCGAAACGTAGGTGCCTAAAGTTTTCTAATTTATTTTGTTTTGTTATATTATTAAGATGTCGTGATACTCATATATATCTGCTATCGATTTAGTGTACGAAACGAAAATGTATGCAATGTACATACATAACCTGACGCCTGTATTCCCCGAAGGGGTAGGCAGAGTTTCATTTTTGCATCCACATTTCGCCAGCTATGTATCAGTCCTACGTAATAGGGTGCGAGCCTATTGCTGTTTTTCGGACACATTTTCAGACTCAGTGCTGCTACTGAGAATTTACTAAGGGAAAAACCCAATAACAATTGCCCGACGGACAAACCCAGGACCTTTAGATCACACGGCAAACACCGCGCGACCACGAGGCAGTGTATGCAGTGTGTCTGCTCTATATTACTGTCTCGGCGGTACAAGCCATGCTTAGTGCGGAGACCGTAGTATATCTGAAATGCACGTATTGAACTGTATAATAAAAAAACATGAACTTTGGTATACAAATTTGAGCCATTATTTATTAATCACCCAAGTGGATCCGATTTTGAAATCGATATTTTATTCAAAATTATTGTGTGGTTTTATGAAACCACGATGCAAGTGAAACTTTTTTGGTTTAACTAAAAAAAAATAGAAAAATATTATTAATATTTAGATTATAGTACCATATCTTGTAGTTGGTACATTACCATAATTTTTCATTTTAAGATTGAATACTCCGCCATATTGGCCTTGACGGCCGACCGTCACGCGATATGCGCTACACAGACGAAAAAGTTTGAGACGATGTAATAAAAGTTTCACTTTAAAATAAATAAAAAATAAAATAAATTTACCACATTTTTTTTTTATAATCTTACTTATCCTGTGGGTATCCAAGCGTGAGTGTGAATGCAGGTATAAATTACATCGCCAATTGACAATATTCATATGTATTCAGATGACAGCACTGTCCCTACTTTACTGGACGTGCCACTCTAGATTCAAGGAACACGTGCCCAACTTGTATCCGAGTTGGTAACTTTAGAGCAAGTTCCAAATTACTGCGCGCTCAATCTAGCGCAATTTAATCCTGAGAAGATCGGTGTGACGGCGGAGTTAAGCTGTTGTTGCCATGGACTGGTAATAGTCCATAAATTTCATATAAATGAAAGGGCTAGCTCGACTAGAGTGGTATCAAAATTACTCACAAATAACTTGAAGCATACATTGCAATTAACCTATGACGTTAGAGAAAAAGTAGTGATGGTCTCGAGGTTTAAGCGCGCAGTCGAAAATCTCGGCGGTTGCGGGTTCATGCCCCAAGCATACACCTCTGACATTTCAATGTGTGTATTCACAATGAATTATCATTTACTTTAACAGTGAAAGAAAGTATCGTGATGAAACCTGCACATCTAAAAGTTCTTAGTTATTTTTTAGGTGTATAGTCCGACAACCCGCACTAGGCCAGCGTGGTGGACTAAGGCATGATCCCTTTCAGTTGTAGAGGAGGCCCGTGCCCAGCAGTGGGGCGTATATGGCTGATGATAGATTAGTCCGCTTTCTTAGTCTGTTTTACGAAGTGAATGTTAAATTAAAATTTCAGAATCTGAATAATGTTTAGAACTACAGTAATTTATTTTTATTTAATATACTTTTTTGTACACTATACAAGGAAATATAACATAAATGACATAGGTACAACTTAAAAGATATATAGCTACAACAGGCGGTATTATCGCTAGCTGCTATTTCTTCCAGACAACCCATGGTACTGGAATGAAAAGTTGTAATTGTGGCAGTTGTGTATATATATATATACTCAGCCTATCGCCGTCCACTGCTGAACGTAGGCCTCCCCAAGAAAGCGCCAACCATCCCGGTCTTGTGCAGCCCTCATCCATCCGTTTCCCGCCACCTTTCTCAAGTCGTCGGACCAGTGGCAGTTGTGTAATCTATAATTATTCAATGAAGCACTAAAAAGTAGTTATAGAAACAAAAGGACACACTTTTGGTCGATGCTATAAAACAGGTAAACAAACAGTGATCCAAAAATAATATGGTGATTATGAAAATATCTTTTTTTTTTTTATAGATTTTTTATCGCCAATGTTTTTTCAATCACCGTAACTATTAGCTGTCTTGATATCCGATCACGGTATTTTTACACCTAGTATACACATATTGCTATTAAGTTATCAAGCACTTGAAAGGCGACGAAAAATGTCGCGCGAAACTTGCATAAAACTATATACTCATGAGTTTTTCACAAGTTCTCTTCTTGGGTATGTGAAATCCACGAAAATTCATTCAAGTCGTGATTGGTGCCCTAGCCTTCTGATTCCGTTAGATATAATTCTGGCACATATAACACACAACTCAAATCGCGAAAAGGCAACTTCTACTCCCTACCAATCCACTATTATAAAATTCATTCACCAATCCGCATGAAGAGGCATCGTGACCTCAACCCTCATAATAAAATATAGATTCATAAATAAATCATATATCCATTACGTTATTGCTCGTATTAACCCTCAAACGCTTACATTATCCGACAAAGGTGGGGTCAGGTAAATGGCCTAGGGGCTTATCCGGCCCTTTTGCGTCACCGATACATCAGTATCAATCATTCAGGTTGCTTTGTGACAAATGACGTATCAGATTTCAAAAGAAAACCTGCGTGTTTGTTGGAAATAATGACGTAAGGAAGTTTTGGTATGTTTTGTGTCAAATTTCAGACTTTGGATTGGGACGTGTTGAGCGTCTTTTTATGCTATTGTGCAGTCAAAATGGAGCAGCTAATCACTGCTAGGTAATGTTATTGTTTTTGATAGAATACATCTTTAGAAAATATGGTTTGATATTCATATCCACATAAGGTTTAATCCAGATATAACTGTCTAAGTCATGATGGCCTCGAGGTTTAGGCGCGAGGTCGACAGTCTCGGCGGTCGCTCGTTCAAACCCCAGGGACACCTCTGACTTTTCGAAGTTATGTGTGTATTAAGTTATGTATGAAGGACAACATCGTGAGGAAACCTGCGTATCTAATTTTTTTTAGGAATTTCTTAGGTGTGTAGTCCGCCAACCTGCACTAGGCCAGCGTGGTACCACGGCCTAAACTTTCTTGTTGTATAGAAAACAAATTGAAAATTAATAAAGCACGTTTTCCCAGCCACTATAAGTATGACTTGTCTCAGTTTTCGATTACGTTCTATTTTAACTTTGTATAAAAGTCAAAGGAAAATTTATGATAATATTTTGTAATATTAAAAAGACCGTAATCGAAAAACTAAGACGGATAATAGATAGGGTGATTAGAGAAATGTATTAATTTTTTCGACTGCCTCGTGTTCTCGCGGCACAAGTATGTGCCGTGCGATCTAGAGGTCCTGGGTTCGATTCCCGGGTCGGGCAAAGTGTTATTTGGTTTTTCCATTAGGAATTTCTCAGTAGCAGCACGGAGTCTGGAAATGTGCCCGAAAAAACGGCAATAGGCTCGCCCACTATTACGTGGGACTGATAACACCTGGCGAAATGTGGGTGCAGAAATGCACCGCTGCCTACCCCTTCGGGGATTATAGGCGTGAGGTTATCTATTTTGGATTTTTTTATGATTAATACGTTTGTAATCACCGTAACTGTAACCTTTCTTAGTTTTCGTCACGGTCCATTTGCACCTTGTATACCTACCTGGCGAAATGTGGGTGCAGAAATGCACCTCTGCTTACCCAATTGAAGAATACAAGCGTGAGGTTATTTATAAATACGAAATTCATTTCTGCAGCACAATAGAAAATTGCTCTTTGATATGAAACATTTGTTTGACTCCGCCCTTAATACGTTAAAAGGTTTTCGGAATATTCGCTGATAAGGCTTTTTGGATATTTCTCGATAAATTTTTCCTTCTTTTGTACGCACGTTTGAGCCCAGACATTACTGCAGCAAAAAGCTAAATGAATTAATGGATTATGTTTTAAGAAATTGGTTTCATTGAAATTAATTATTCATTCATTCATCATCAGCCCAAATACGTCCCACTGCTGGGCACGGGCCTCCTTTACAACTGAGAGAGTTTAGGCCTTAGTCCACCACGCTGGCCTAGTGCGGATTGGCGGACTACACACCTAAGAAATTCCTAACAACTTTTAGGTGTGCAGGTTTTATCACGATGTTTTCCTTCACCGTTAAACTACGTGAAAATTCTTTGTGAATACACACATAACTTCGAAAAGTCAGAGGTGTGTGCTTGGGGTTTGAACCTGCGACCGCCGAAATTCTCGACCGCGCGCCCAAATCTCGAGGCCATCACTGCTTATAAATTAATAATATTGAACTGTTAATGATACGAGTACATGCATACATATGTATATTAATGCATAAATACCCGTTGGGGTAAGTAGCAGTGTACTTTTATTTTCACGTTTCGCATTTCGTTTTTTATTAAAGTAAGTAGTTTTTAGGCATGCGGTCGAGAATATCGGCGGTCGCAGGTTCAAACCCCAGAGACACACCTCTGACTTTTCGAAGTTAAGTATGTATTCACAAATAATTACAACGTACTTTCACGGAGAAGGAAAATATCGTAAGGAAACCTGCACACCTAAAAGTTCTTAGGAATTTCTTAGGTGTGTAGCCCGCCTATCCGCACTAGGCCAGTACGGTAGACTAAGGCCTAAACCCTCTCAGTTGTAGAGGAGGCTCGTGCCCAGCAGTGGGACGGATATTGGCTAATGAAGATGATGAATATAAGGGATAGGTTTTTAGGATTAGACACAATTATACTTCGATAAACTATTTCGCTAGTTAAATTAAAGCAAAATTATTTCAATTTCCACACTCCGTACCCTCATTAAGCAATATTTGTAAACTTATTAACAATTTTCGGTTAAAATACATAATTATTGGCAATATTAAATGCATATTGAAATACCCAATCCATTAAACAAACATATTCGCTTTTATAATATTATGTTATCCAGGAATTATGTTATGCTACCCCGTGGCGCAGTTAGCTAAACACCAGCTTGCGAAACGAGAGGCCGCGGGTTTGATCTCCGCACCAAGACAAATGTTTGTGTGATCCACAAATATTTGTTTCGGGTCTGGCTGTTTGTGAGACCGAAAAGTCTCTCGTAGTTTCTGACTGCCTCGTGGTCTCGCGGTACAAGTATGTACCGTGCGATCTAGAGGTCCTGGGTTCGATTCCAGGGTCGGGCAAAGTGTTATTGGGTTTTTCCGTTAAATTCTCAGTAACAGCACGGAGTCTGAAAATGTGCCTGAAAAACGGCAATAGGCTCGCCCCCTATTACGTGGGACTGATACATACCTGGCGAAATGTGGGTGCAGAAATGCACCTCTGCCTACCCCTTCGGGGAATAAAGGCGTGAGTTTATGTATGTATGTAGTTTCTGATACCACACAGGACTTGTATCCTAATGACGGGTCAGAACTATGTACTTGTATGTGACTGTTTATTTATTTATTTAATTATGATTTAGTGAACAGAAATTAGTGCAACTACGAAATCATTTATTGCAATACTCCGCAGTAAATTTTACTTCATCTGCGACTGACTAAGTAGAGTGTAGTAGCTGTAGGCGCCTTTCAGTATCTGTGGAGGAAATGCTTTGTTAGATCATATTAAACGTTTAAGACTGTCTTGTGCTAAATTAACTCTGTAAATTAATAGTGAATTTCAACAATGATCTATACATACAGGGTGTATTCAGACCGTAATCGGAAACGAGGGCAGGTAATAGCTAAGGTGATTACAAACCCCCTGGCGTTAAAGAAAATTGTGACAAGAAATAAAAGTTTTGACGTTTTTCATACAAACCGCGTACATTTAATACCGATAGTTGTATGGAAAAAGTCAAAATTTATATTTTTTGGCAGAATTTTCTTTAACGCCAGGGGGTTTTTAATCACCTTAGCTATTACCTTCCTTAGTTTCCGATCACGGTCTGAATACGCCCTGTATACATATATGTTTGTAATATCAAATTACCGCTTTTTACCCTTGAGTTTGAGCCCTTAGAATCTCAGCATTCCTTATCCATTGAATACTGAGGCTGAGTACTTACACTGATGAAGGTAGCCACAGTGAGTTTTGCGAACGGCCCAGCTGAGAACACAATGGTCTTGTTGCACTGAGCTGTCAGGAGCAACATTTCCTTCAGGAGTTTGGTGCGTCGAGACCACCAGATGCTCTCGTATGGACCTCGAAGTAATTCTGCACTCTGAATTAAATGACAATGTTTTTTAAAGGTGGAGTTAATAAAAAGATATACTCGTATATAAAGTCGTGATGGCCTCGAGGTTTAGGCACGCGGTCG
The DNA here is from genome assembly GCA_907164795.1 of Hemaris fuciformis. Lineage (NCBI taxonomy): Eukaryota > Metazoa > Arthropoda > Insecta > Lepidoptera > Sphingidae > Hemaris > Hemaris fuciformis. The sequence goes on from OU015454.1 coordinate 9,799,263, forward strand.
AGAATCTCGACGGTCGCGGGTTCAAACCCCAAGCACACACCTCAAACTTTTTGAAGTTATGTGTGTATTCACAAAGAATTATCACGTAGTTTAACGGTGAAGGAAAACATCGTAATGATACCTGCACACCTAAAAGTTCTTAGGAACTTCTTAGGTGTGTAGTCCGCCAACCGGGACTAGGCCAGCGTGGTGGACTAAGGCCTAAACCCTCTCAGTTGTAGAGGAGCCCCGTGCTCAGCAGTGGGACGTATATAGGCTTATGATGATGAAAATATATAGATTTTATTTCCAGGGACTTTTGGATTTTTTGTGATCATAAGAATAGCTTTAAGACGTTCATCATCATCATCATCATTATCAGCCGAAGAAAGTCCACTGCTGAACATAGGCCTCCCCCAATGACTTCCATAGTGACCTGTTGGAGGCAGCCTGCATCCAGCGACGACCCGCGACCTTCACCAGGTCGTCGGACCATCTTGTGGGTGGACGTCCTACGCTGCGCTTTCCGGTACGTGGCCTACACTCGATAACCTTTTGGTCCCATCGGCCATCGGTTAAGACGTTCCCATGGTTATAAATAAAATAACACGTATCATATATAGGTACAACCATGCTTTTATAAAAGTAGGGGTAAGTTAAGGTGTATTTCTGCATCGACGTTTCGTCATTTGCGTTCACGAGTATAAGTCTCACGTAATAAAAACGACCCTTTTTTCTAACAGCAAATTTAGATAACCTAATCTGGGAATCCGACCTAGAACCTCTAAGTCGGAAGAGGCACATTTATACGAGACCATCCAGGCATATCACGCCATCAACAATTCTTATAAAAAGAAAATTATTATATGAAACGCTAAATTCTTTTTCTCTCAAACTATTTACTTCAAAAATAGTTTCCGAAGCTCTTAAATAGAAGATATTTTATACTTACAGCGTACAGCACATCATTACTGTGCCAGCAATAAATGAACAGCTGAGCGACGCCGAACACGAGAAATTCAGTAGTCAAGAAGCGTTGCATTGGGCTCGTTTCGATCTGAAAAAGATATTAAATCTTAGCCTTCGTTGTGTACTGCTACGTTAAATTAGGGGGCGAGTCTTTTGGCGTTTTTCGGCCATATTTCCAAACTCCGTGGTTCTACTGAGAATTTTACATACATACATAACCTCACGCCTGTATTCCCCGAAGGGGTAGGCAGAGGTGCAATACTGCACCCACATTTCGCCAGGTATGTATCAGTCCCACGTAATAGGGGGCGAGCCTATTGCCGTTTTTCGGTCACATATCCAGACTCCGTGCTGCTATTGAGAATTTCCTAATGGAAAAGCCAATAATACTTTGCGCGACCCAGAAATCGAACCCAGGACCTCTAGATCACACGGCACATACTTGTGCCGCGAGACCACGAGGCAGATTTTTTAGATTAATAGTGTACTTGTTTCATGTGTATAAACTAGAGGTGAAGGATTGCAACATCCAGCGTTTTCACAGCGGCTAAATGTGAATTTCAAAACCGCCCGCAAGATTCCTGACGCTACGTAATTGTACCAATTTGGCAACAATCGGGATCGGCGCCATGCTGTGCTCCCTCAGGCGTGAAGATATATTTGCTGGAGGATAAATAAGTATCAACGGCTTCAAATTTAGTATTTTTCATCACTAAATCCACAGAAGTAAAATTAAGCCTGACTGATATTATGCTGAGTCGTAATGGTCTCGAGGTATGGGCACGCGGTCGAGAATCTCGACGGCCGCGGGTTCAAACCCCAGGCACACACTTCTCACTTTTCGAAGTTACGTGTGTATTCACAAAGAATTATCACGTACTTTAACGGTAAAGGAAAACATCGTGATGAAACCTGCACACCTAAAAGTTCTTAGGAATTTCTTAGGTGTGTAGTCCACCAACCCGCACTAGGCGTGGTGGACTAAGGCCTAAACCCTCTTAGTTGTAGAGGAAGCCCGTGCCCAGCAGTGGGACGTATATGGGCTGATGATGATATTTTACAGTTTGGTAAGTAAATTGTGTTGCTCAATCAGGTCAGAATCTGAATTAAATTTTATATATAGAAATATTCTATTCTGAAAAAGCTCGTAAACTTTTATTCAGAAATGCCGCTTTTTGATGTTGATGGAATCGCGGGACAAAACTAGTCTTTTATAAATTTTTCTTCAACTTATGTAACATTTTTTATATTCTCGCTAGCATATTTTCGTTCACAGCTTAAATTTCCAGACCTCGTGCAAATACTGAACTTTTTAAATTCAATAAGATTTTACCAGACCCAAAAATTTGTACGTCAGTTAAGTGTATGAAAACTGAGGACATTGAACCATTTGCCTTTTATTTCTCAACCTTACAATTGAGACAATACTCGAAATTATTCAATAAAAACCTTTTATCAACATAATTTGTGAAATAAAACCCAGGGCGCCATTCCAAGTTGCACAGACGCAACATATCCAACGCAATTGCTCATATAATAGCAATAATTATGTTGGCATCCGTGCTTTTTACACGTTGTTGGCAACACTGAAACGGCACTGCCGAGTTGGCTGCAAACAGTTTGTCAGTTGACGTTATTAGGAAAATAAAAAATGAAATTTCAACTCTCGCTGCTGCATTTTTATATTATTGCGTTTTCAAAAATTCCCGACGATATTTCAACATATATTTCTTGTATTTTTATGTCTCGTTGGTTCTGCAAGCAGTGTATTTAATTGTAATTACTTAGTAGGAAATAGGGTGGTATTTTTGAAGTTGTTTTGGATAAGAACGTGATATTTGCGGTAGGTAAAAAGGGAATTAAAGAGATATTAAAACTGTTGGTTCAATTTTTGGGGAATGATTCTTTTTTGTTCTTTAGTTTAAATTCAAACCTAAGTGAATGTAGATAACTTTAGACTGGTATGGACTGTGATATAGGATTGTATAACATTCATCATTCATCATCAGCCCATATACGTCCCACTGCTGGGCACGGGCCTCCTCTACAACTGAGAGGGCTTAGGCCTTAGTCCACCACGCTGGCTTAGTGCGGATTGGCGGACTACACACCTAAGAAATTCCTAAGAACTTTGTAGGTGTGCAGGTTTTATCACGATGTTTTCCTTCACCGTTAAAACAAGTGATAATTAATTGTGAATACCCACATAACTTCGAAAAGTCAGAGGTGTGTGCCTGGGGTTTGAACCTGCGACCGCCGAAATTCTCGACCGCGCGCCTAAACCTCGAGGCCATCACTGCTGTATAACATTAGTTTATGTATATGTATGTTATGTTAGTAATATTGTTATATTGAATTCGATATGGGTTATTTTTGTTATTGTTTTAGTTGTGCAACAAATAAAGTTCAATTTCTTTTTAACTTGCAGCACAAGCGGTATCTTATGATTAATTTACTCGTGGGCGAAAAGAAAACCACACTATGAAATCGATGCAATAGGGTCCATCGATACAGGCGTGAGGGGACCGTGTTAGAACATTCCATCCATCCATCCATCCATCCATCAGCCAATGGAGGTCCACTGCTGGACATAGGCCTCTCCTAATGACTTCCACAGGGACCTGTTGGAAGCAGCAGCATCCAGCGACGTCCCGCGACCTTTACCAGGTCGTCCGACCATCTTGTCGGAGGACGTCCCACGCTGCGCTTTCCTGTACGTGGCCTCCACTCGAGAACTTTTTGGCCCCATCGAACATTACTTGAAGGAAACCAATTAATTACAAATGGAAATGTATATTTTACTACCTTTAAGTCCTTGTAGGTTTATCCTTACTTAATATTATTAATGCGAAAGTAACTCTGTCTGTCTGTCTCGCTTTCCTGCTAAAACTACTGAACCGATTTAAATGAAATTTGGTACACAGATAGTTTAGACCCTGAGAAAGGACATAGGCTACTTTTTATCCCGGAAAAGGGGTTTTAAGGGGTTGAAAGGGGGGATGAAAGGTTGTATGGAAGTATTGTCATTTTTAAAGCTAGAAGCTTGAAACTTATTTTTTAGGCTGTTGATTAGATTTAAATAAATATGACATTAAAAGTTTGTAAAAAATTGTACCTTTAAGGGGGTAAAATAAAAATAGGGGTGAAAGTTTGTGTGGAAATTCGTCATTTTTGAAGCTAGAATGATGAAACGACGAGTAACTATGTATGACTGTAACTATGTATATATATTATATATGTAACTATATGTCTGTTATGCTTTCACGCCTAAATCATTTGACCGATGTAAACGATTTTTGATATGGACATAAATGGGACTCTGTGAAGTAAAATCGACTTCAACTTATTTTCTTTCTGAACCCAACCCTGTAGTCTACGCGGATGGTGTCGCGGGCAAAAGCTAGGAATTAAATTAATAAGTTTGAATTTATCTATGTTGTTCAATATATGTATACATAATATATGTACATATGTATGTGTGTAGTCCGACAACCCGCACTAAGTCAGCGTGGTGGACTAAGGCCTTAACCCTCTCCATCGTAGAGGAGGCCCGTGCCCAGCAGTGGGACGTATATAGGTTGATGATAATAGAATCAAACTCAGTACAGCTTGATCCCGCACACTATATACCACGAAACAAAAGAATCAGCTATACGTGAGGATATAAACATCTTAGGATCAGCAATAGGTTTGCCCTAAAAGATCACTGTAGAAAATACTTACAGTTATCTGGTATGCGGTGACGCACAACATCACAGAGCATACGAATACGTACAAAAGCATTATGGGGGAGAGACACGCGTCGAAGAGACGAGCAAATCTGAAACAAATGACTATCTATATTTCTTTATATAGGTGTATAATTCTTCTGTACGTGTTTTGATCCTGAACTTATCCTAAACGGTTGGACCGATTTGAATGATTTTTTTTGTGTGTATTCAAGTGGATTCGAGGATGGTTTAGATTCGCAATTGGACCCGGTAGGTGGCGCTGTGACCGAGTTCAGGTATTTTAATTTTTCGCATATCAGAACATAACTCCAATATTTTAAACAATTCACTTTCTTTGTTCAAAATAAGTCTGATATTTTTTTTTGGGTGTTTTTGAATTTAAAATTGTATACAGGACAACGTCTGTCGGGTCCACTAGTATGTCATATAAACTCTTAACTTCAGAGCAGGCTTGTAGCCAACAATGGGACTATGTGGGCTGATTTAGAAAAAATAATAAGTAAATAAATACATCTAACAGTCACATACATAGTTCTGATCCCACATTAAGATAGGAGTCTTGTGTCGTGGGTAGGTATCAGAAATCATGGGGGTGCAACTGCGCCCCCTACAACTCCGAGACGGCCGGGACGTTTACGTCTCGGAGGCGCTCCGGGCGGCTGCGGCTTTACGGTGGGCGCTTCTCGCTCACGTACCGTGGTCGCCCCACTCGGCGCGGAGATGGCCACCGGGGGGTTTTGGTCGGTATGCCGGTTTAGGGATTTTGTTAGGGACCCAGCCCGGCACTAACAACTGCGCGGACATGACGTCGCCGCGCGCCGGGCTGGAAGACCGGTGACCCCGACATACGCTTCCCGACCCCCCTCCCCCGGGGCTGGCGGGAAGTAGAGCCACAAACAGCTTTCCCCTCGAGAACAAAAAAAAAAGGTATCAGAAATCACAAGAGTCTTTTGGTCTCACAAACACCCAGAACAGAAACAAATGTTTGTGGATCACATAAACAGATCAAGCCAGCGACCTCTCGTTTCGCATGCTGGTATCTAAGTGCACCACGGGGCTATCATTCAAACGTAAAGAATAGCTGTCAGATGAAAAGAAGAATAGCGTTGAAATGCAAAAGAAACGATAAAATACGCATAAGTCTATACTAAACATCTAAACCAAGAAAGCTATCATGATAATTAGCAAGCCGAGAAGTCAATCTAAGTTAGTTGCGAGTCGGATTCCACTATAAAACTTTGTTTATGAGCCAAACTGTTAGAGCAACATTAGAACTCGTGCTTTATTGCCTTCCAACGTGTGCGAGCGCGTTTACATAAGGAATGTTTGTGGATTTAATACCCAAGAGCTCGAAATGTCGGTACTTTAGCCATTTGTAGTCGTAGAACGAGTAATGTATGAGGTGTCTCCTGACTTCAGGTTTATTAAAGGCAGTTTAAAGATATATAATGTTTTGTTTTTCAAATTAATTTACCAGGTTTTTCAACATCATCATCAGCCCATATACGTCCCACTGCTGGGCACGGGTCTCCTCTACAACTGACAGCGTTTACTAGTCCACCACGCTAGCCAAGTGCGGGTGGGCAGGCTAGACACCTAAGAAATTCCTAATAACTTTTCAACAACAAAACTATTTTTACATCCCCCAGGTTCTATTTTTAACCATATTCTCAAGATATTACACACTTACCTTATAAGCGTGATGTATTAAATTATAACGCTTTGGAAATAAATTAGTTAGTAATAGGTTCCATGTCATGTTGGTAGGAATTAATCTAGTACCTATCTTTTCTCTTTGAATAAATGATGAGTAAAATAATCTAAAAATCTTTGCTATAGCAAGGAGATCAGAAAAACTCTAATAAATGTTACTTACTTGACAAGTTCGACATGTCTTCTGTGACAATCTCTGAGTCTTTTTAAGACTGTTTTGTCGTCTACTGGCCGTCCCAACTCCCCAAATATATTCCCGCAGTCGATTCTCAGCAGCTCCAGCTCAGATTTGAAGAAGACCATGGTGACCATAGCGTTGGTATCGAAAGAGGTGATCCATCCTCCGCCATAGATAGCTGCATAAGTTTGGTACAAGGAGGCAAAGAGATATCCTGGTAAAGTGTTCTTGTTGAAGGGAACCCAAGAGCTCACAACTTGGAGGTAAGTCTCATTTCCTGTTCGAACGTTTTCTCTAGAAAAGTCGTTCAAAATTAAAGTGGATTTTCTATACTTAAGCAATTTTCTCTGATACTCTAAGATAATCTAAAGACTACGCTATATAAACCCCCAATGCAATAACATTATTATTGCTAATCAAAGAGGGAGTGGTAAATCCCGAGCTATATGGTTAAAAATATCAACAGAGGCTTAAATGTTCTAGATTTGCCTATGAGCAGCACTTCATATCAGTTGCTATTTAAAATTAAGATAAAGCATTAAGAGTGGAATCAGAAACAAGAGAAGAGAGATAGAAACCTCCACAGAACTGAGTATTCAGTTGTATCGACGATACTAAAGTAGGTTTGTCTGTCCACCAAATGTTAGATTGTCTTATATCAAGCCTCTGAACTACGTTTTAATGATATGTATAGTTGTCTTATGTCAATTCTTCTTTTTTAGAAATGGCAATGCAGTTAGAATCAATAACAGCGTAATTATTCCAGATTAATAAAGACGTGACTGTCACAAACCTGTAACTATGCGAGAACGCATACTTAAACAAAGGCTGGGCAATAACGATAACAACTGTAGTGTACATCAAAAACCAATACAAATAGGTAATCTTCCTGCAATAGACTGTGAATTTGGAGATCATAGCCAACTTCTTCTCATTTGTAGTGATCCTTTGGTTGATGTCTGCCCTCGTGACGTAATCTATGATGTCCTTCCAATGCTGCTGCCAGTAAATGAAGGTTGTAACTTTGCAGACGCTGACAGTAGCAAGCATGGTGATCTTCAAATTGTTCAGCAGCAAATTTATATCGGACGAGACGAAATACACATCAACGCACTCTGTGAACGTGAAGAGGGTTACAAAGAAATGCATGGTTAGGTAGAAATATCTTTTGAAATTATTTTTCGGCAGAAGAAGCCCCCAAAATTTTAGGGCTTTCACATTAGGCCCGAGAAGGGGCCACTTTGGGTTTTCGAGGCTTCGGAAAAATTTCATTTTCTCGTCATGTATGAACCGTTGGATTTAATATAGTGGATTAAGTGTACGTGTTGGAGCTTTTAATTGCGATCAAAGAGAACGTAGGGATGAGTTGACAACGACGAGCAGTGCTGTGGTATCGATAATATTATTTTTCAAGGACATTAAATTAATACATTAAATTAATAGCAGACAGAAATGAATCCAAATGTGCACGCATACACATTGAAACAAAAATAAAGTGACGCTACAACGAACCGGGATATAAGTGGTTCTTAATTTTATTTATTTATTTATTTATTTATATAGTGTCATGAATACTACATTTTTGTGTCACAGAAAATTAATTGAAATTTTAAAGGTCCTGGCCTAATTCCCGGGTCAGACGAAGTGTTATTGTTTTTTTTTCATAAATAAAATCTCAGTAGCATCACGAAGTCTGGAAATGTGTCCGAAAAATAGCAACAGGCTCGCCTCCTATTTCATGACACAAATTGGCAAAATGTGGGTTCAGAAGCGAAGTGCCTACCTCTTTGGGGAATATAGACATGAGTTTTGAGAAGCCAGATGTAGAGCGCCACGAGTGATCATTTATGTGGATCTTAACGTGCGTGCTGTTAAGTTTCTTTCACGTACATATTAATGGGCGCAAACTTCCATGGACTAATATTATTAATTTTATTTGACAGCCTCGTGGCGCAGTTGATCCACAAATATATCCGCATTGTGAATGATGCAGACGTTTCAGCCAACCTGGAGCCGCTACAGTTGCGCAGGGACATTGCCGCACTTAGCGTGTTCTACCGTCTGTATCATGGTGAATGCTCTGAAGAATTGTTTAAGCTTGTCCCATCCTCTCCTTTCCTTACCAGAACCACGCGTGCTGGCATGCGAAGCCACAGCTTTGTGGTTACAACATCCGCGGCTCGAACCAAAAAGTTCGCCAACTCTTACCTTTGCCGCACCATCAAGCTGTGGAATAGTTTGCCAGCTCACGTGTTCCCTCCTTCCTATGATCCTGGATCCTTTAAGCGAAGCGTGAAGAAGCATTTGTGCAGGCCGGCATGATTGTGTCGACCAGCGGGTGACCATATCGTTTCTCGCTGGTCGGTAGTAATTTTTTGGACTCCACTGTGCTTACCATCAGGTACAGTGGAGTCACTTTGCCGTGCCAGAATAAAAAAAAAAAAAAAAAAAAAATATTTCGTTCGTGTCTGGGTGTTTCTGAGACCGAAAAGTCTCTCGTAGTTTCAGATACCCTCGACACAAGACTTGATCTTAGTGTAGATTCAAAACTATGTATGTTGCAGTTTGGTGTATGTATGTAACTTTTATCGATATATCAAAAGGATGCCAGACTCTACTAATTACGATCAAAATGACACGAAGCGGCTACCTTATCATAGCTGAGGTGTTATTTCACCGCTACCTGTAATTATTATTGCGTGTAATTACGGATTTGATTTATAACTTAATAAAGTTTTAGAACTGTTTTTAGTATATGGATTTGCCTGCTAAAGAGTGATATTTGTCTCCTGGTAGTATTTTCATCTACCTGAAAATAAATCAGTTAACATGAAGTTAAATTTCGTCATAATGGCCACTGAACTTCTTTCGTTATTGAGAACGGTTATAAGATATTCTCTCGCTACGATTAATAGGAGCGGAGCCTCAACGAAAAATGTGTCAAAAAAAGGGGGAAAAATGCCCTTTGAAATCTAAATTTTTGATTATGGAGTTGCGGGCTAATATTTGATATAACTGTGAGAAATCTAGACTCACGCCACTTGTCCTATTTGTATTGTCAGTCTGGAATGATAAAGAAAAAAGTTTTTATTATTAAAATGTATTAAATTTGGTTCGCTGACCCTTTCGAAACCTCTCGACTTAATATTTACGTCTGCGGTTAAAATAGTTTTTTTAATCAATAGCCAGGTCTGGCTTTAAGTACATTTAGTTGTAAACGCAAATATAAGCTATTTTCATTCGGTTTCCAATAAATATATTATTACTAAGAACTTTGTGCATATAGAATATGGAGTTGCGTTTGTTCGTGTATTAATCAGCCTATGTAAGTCTTATGTCTGGGTACAAGTTAGTGTGTGGGGTTAGATCTACATACATACATACATAAACTCACGCCTGTATTCCCCGAAGGGGTAGGCAGAGGTGCATTTCTGCACCCACATTTCGCCAAGTATGTATCAGTCCCACGTAATAGGTGGCGAGCCTATTGCCGTTTTTCGGGCACATTTCCAGACTCCGTGCTGTTACCGAGAATTTCCTAATGGAAAAACCCAATAACACTTTGCCCGACCCGGGAATCGAACCCAGGACCTCTAGATCGCACGGCACATACTTGTACCGCGAGACCACGAGGCAGTCGGGTTAGATCTAGATCTAAATTTTTGTTATAAATGTGCTAAATGATTTAGAATTCGCGGATTATGAAAAGTGTTATTGGGTTTTTCCATTAGGAAATTCTCAGTAGCAACATGGAGTCTAGATATGTGGCGGACAAAATAGGTTCACCCCCCATCGCGTAGAATCTAAAACACAGATGGCGAAGAGTGAGGGACAATTGCTTTTCTGCCGAATCTTTTGAATATGCAGGCGTAAGTATGTGTGTAAAAAATAATTACCATTAAAACTTGTTTCAAGTCAATCTAACATTTCACAATCATCATCATCATCAGCCCATATACGTCCCACTACTGGGCACGGGCCTCCTCTACCAGTGAGCGGGCTTAGGCCTTAGTCCACCACGCTGGCCTAGCGCGGTTTGGCGGACTACGCAACTAAGAAATTCCTAAGAACTTTTAGGTGTGCAGGTTTCATCACGATGTTTTCCTTCACCGTTAAAGTAAGTGATAATTCTTTGTGAATACACACATAACTTCGAAAAGTCAGAGGTGTGTGCCTGGGGTTTGAACCCTTGACAGCTGAGATTCTCGACCGCGTGCCTAAACCTCGACGCCATCACTACTTTCACAACCAACATGTATTAACAAAGCTAAATTCTATGAAATTTGGCGTCAATTTCATATGGAATAAAGGATAGGTATGTGAAATTTCATAATTATCCGCCGAACAAAGTCGTGGCGAACGGTTAGTCGAAGATAAGACTCAATTCAAGTGTTCTTAATGTAAAATCTTAAAGGTTTTAAGAGTAACTAAAGGGTAACCTTTTGATGAGCTTTGGAGGAGCTCTAGTTTTTATACGTTTTATTAGTTAATTTTAATTCTATATTTTTTTTGCCTCGTAGCACCTGCAAATTTTGAGTGTATATTACAATAAACTAAAACGTGGCTGTATAAACACACTTTGGCATACCTATTTCTCGATGCGAGCGCGACTTTGTCATCATCATCATCAGCCCATATACGTCCCACTGCTGTGCACGGGCCTCCTCTTCACCTGAGAGTGCTTATAGGCAGCTGGTCTAGTGCGGGTTGGCAGACTACATATTGACAGCCCCGTGGCGCAGTTGGCTAGACACCAGCTTGCGAAACAAGAGGCCGCGGGTTCCATCCCCGCACCGAGACAAATGTTTGTGTGACTCACAAATATTTGTTTCGGGTCTGGGTGTATGTGAGACCGAAAAGTCTCTCGTAGTTTCTGATACCCACGACACAAGACTTGCATCTTAGTGTGGGATCAGAACTATGTATGTGACTGTTGGGTGTATTTATTTATTTATTAAAATTTATTTATATCATATCACCGTTAAAGTACGTGATAATTCATTGTGAATACACACATAACTTCGACAGGTCAGGAAATATTGCATGCAAATAGTTAATATACCTTGTCTAATTTTTAATAGATAAGTTTCTTTATAATATTTTCTACATACAAGGAAGTGTAAATAAATAAATAAATAAATAAGATTATTTAATTACGTTAATGAGACATCTCTAAATTACTATATTGAATAAACATATTTTTGGTGATATTTAAATTAACCAATGAATGGTAATTAAATATTTCTAAAGTTAACTTAAATATTAGTTTAATAATCTTGGCGGCGACAGATATATATCAACGCAAGCAAAGCTGCGCGCAACAGCTAGTCCTAATGTAAAGCCATCAATTTCTCCAATAATTCTAATCTTGTGAGGAAAGCTGGGAAATTAATTACTGACATAAATTATTCCGCGAACCTCCGATTTTGCTTCGATTGAATAATTTATTATCATATTTCGCAGTAATAGAATTTATTTCACTATAAAGCGTGTTAATTAATTTATTACATCATACCAATAGATGATGACGAGATACGATTGCATGCAGCAGAAAATGCGAATGGTGGATGTGTGGGGTAACACGGATTGACAGAGTGAGGAATGAATACTTTAGAGGAAGTTTGAAAGTGGCTCCTGTGATAGATAAACCTCTCGAAATCAGGATGTTGACAAGCCGCTTATCGTTTAAATTAAGGGTTCGACACTTAATCTTAAAACGATGGTCAGAAGCTCCATAGTATGTATTTTATGTGTATGTATTTATATTTTATACTTATATAATTAGCATTATAGTATATCTATATGTATTTTATGTATATATATATGTTTATGTAATGGTCTATTTAAATATATTTGTTTATTTTAATTTCTATTATAATTATAATATATACATATATATTTTTTTAATCATGACAATTTATATTTTATGCACCTATTCATTAATATTTTTTCTCTGCATCACCCCAAGGTTGACTGGTAGATAATGCCTTAGGCATTAAGTCCGCCTTTATACAATGTATATAAAGCATAAATAAATAAATACTGCCTCGTGGTCTCGCGGTACAAGTATGTGCCGTGCGATCTAGAGGTCCTGGGTTCGATTCCCGGGTCGGGCAAAGTGTTATTGGGTTTTTCCATTAGGAAATTCTCAGTAGCAGCCCGGAGTCTGGAAATGTGCCCGAGAAACGGCAATAGGCTCGCCCCCTATTACGTGGGACTGATACATACGTGGCGAAATGTGGGTGCAGTAATGCACCTCTGCCTACCCTTTCGGGGAATACAGGCGTGAGATTATGTATGTATGTATGTAAATAAATAAATAAGCTGAAAGGATCCCGTCTGTCGTGGTATGGGCATGTTATGAGGAAGGCTGAATCATATGTAGGTAAAAAAGTAATGAGTATGATAGTTGAAGGATTGACAAGCAGAGGAAGGCCAAAAAAAAGATGGATGGAGTGCGTGACAGACGATATGAAAGAAAAGGGGGTGAATGAAGACATGACGGCTGATAGCTTTCTTTGGAAGGATAAAACATACTGCGCTGACCCCAAATGAAATTGGGAACAGGGCCATAGCAATGATGACACTGATAGATGATGACTCAACTTTTTTGATCCATCTATACATATAAATAAAATTTGAGTGTCTGTTTGTAATATTAAATTAACCATTTTTTACTACATGTATATATGAATATATATGTATATATACGGTACATACACCAAAATTTTTTTTTTTACAATTTCTGTCTGTATGTCTGTCTGTTTGTTTCCGGCTAATCACTGAAATGGCTGGAACGATTTTGACGGGACTTTTATTGGCAGGTAGCTGATGTAATAAGGAGTAACTTAGGGTACTTTTAGTTTATAAATTTTCTTATTAAAAATATATTTTCCTCGCGAACGAAGTCGTGGGCACAGCTAGTATTTAATAATATCAGACATGATGTTGGAAAACATTTAAAATTGGTTTTGAGACTAATTTTTAGGTACTTGTAGAAGTATACCGTAAATAGTGATGGCCTCGAGGATTAAACGCACAGTTGAGAATCTCGGCGAGCGCGGGTTCAAACCCCAGGCCCACACCTATGACTTTTCGAAGTTTAAACGGTGTTTCCTTCCTCGCACAACATCTTTGTGGAATCAGCTTTCCTCGGTGGTATTTCCGAATGGATATGACTTAGGAACCTTCAAGAAAAGAGCCTATATTTTCCTCAAAGGCCGGCAACACACCGATGATTCCTCTGGTATTGTGGGTGTCCATGGGCGGTGTTGACCACTTAACATCAGGTGGCTCACTAGCTCGTTTGCCTCCTTTCCCATAAAAAAAAGTTATGTGTGTGATTTTCTGTCATATTTTCAAACTATGCGCCGCTACTGTTAATTTCCTAATAGTACACACTTTTTGTTCATCCAACAATATTACCCAAGATCTCGTTTACTCGTGCCTCGTAACTACCTCGTAGTCTCGCGGTACATGTATGTGCCGTGCGATCTAGTCCTGGGTTCGATTCCCGGGTCGGGCAAAGTGTTATTGGGTTTTTCCATTAGGAAATTCTTAATAGCAGCACGGAGTCTGGAATTGTGCCCGAAAAACGGCAATAGGCTCGCCCCCTATTACGTGGGACTGATACATACCTGGCGCAATGTGGGTGTAGAAATGCACCTCTGCCTACCCCATAAGAGAATAATTTGCTCTAACGTGTCCGCAGTGTGCGCGCACCTTTGTCAAAAAAATCGGCTATGTGAGCCATGCTAGAGCACATGCTAGACGAGGGACTTAACGGAGCAGAAGTGGTCGCCATGGCCGAAAATCGGTTGGAGGAAGGGAATACAGGCGTGAGTTTATGTATGTATGTATCTTTCAATTTCACCCTTATGCCTTAGACCAAATAGTTATTAAAACATGCTACTTACCAATACGGATAGCCGTATCCATCATAATCAATAGTTTATTAGTAGTTAATTAACGTTGGACTGAGGATAAACATACCAGCGGCCGCAAAATTCTTTGAATTTGTTCGACAGTCGTTACGTAGACCCAAAACAATGATAGAAGTGATTTTTACTGAGCATATTAAATACATAAGTAGGGATGGCCTCGAGGCTTAGGCGCGGTCGAGAATCTCGACGGTCGCGGGTTCAAACCTCAGGACACACCTCTGACTTTTAGAAATTATGTATGTATTCACTTACTTTAACGGCGAAGGAAAACATTGTGTTGAAGCCTGCACACCTAAAAGTTCTTAGGAATTTCATAGGTGTGTTGTCCGCCAACCCGCACTGGGCCAGCGTAGTGGACTTAGGCCTTAACCCTCTTAATGGTAGACGAGGCCTGTGCCCAGCAGTGGGACGTATATGGGCTGATGATGATGATGAACGTTTCCAGCAAGATAGACATCTGTATAAAAATGTCTCCTTTGTCGCAAACTTAGTCACTTCCAGCTATGTACTTTATGACTTAAAACATTTCTTAAGTACAAACATCCGTTGGGCGCTGTGCTTACCGTCGCTTCAAACGTGAGCTGCAGTGGGAGTATCAGCGATAGGTACGGTAACAGCATAATAAATAAAAATAAAAAATAAAAAAAATAAAAAAGCCTTTTATTTCTTACAAAAAATGCTATTTACAGAGTTGATTAGTTTTGTTAGTATCAATAAAAAGATTTGTTAGTTAATTAAATAAGTTATTATAGTTTTGTAGAAAGGAATTAATTTTGATACGTTAGTAATTTATATTGAAATTATTCTGCAAGAACCCCTCTGCAGGTAAAGGCCTCCTCCAAATTGAGCCAGTTTTCTCTGGGTTGTGCTATTTTTATCCAGTTTGGACCCGCTGTTCTGTTGCAGGGTCTCCCTTTCTTTCTTTTGCCTATTGGCCCCCTCCATTTTGTCACGCTTTTTGTCCACCTTTCATCTTTCAGGCGTGCTACGTGTCCTGCCCACTTCCATTTTAATGAAAGAGCGTGTGCTAAACCATCTGTTGCTTTTGTGATGTTGCGTATTTTTGTATGCCTTATTTTATTTTTATTTTTTATGTTTAGCATACTCCGCTCCATTCCCCGTTGGCACGTTCTCATTTTATTTATGACATTTTTGTTAAATTTCCATGTCTGACAAGCATAGGTCAAGCATGGAATAAGGCAGGAATTCATAACCTTAGTAACAGTATAACTAGGGTTTATATGTAAGGAATATTTTTTATTTATTTATTTATACTTTATACAGTGATTGTAAAGGTGGAGTCAATGCCTAAAGCATTCTATTCCATTCGTACCTTGGTTGACGCAGAGTTGATACACGACAGCCCCGTTGCGCAGTTGGTTAGACACCAGCTTGCGAAACGAGAGGCCGCGGGTTCTTCCGCACCGAGACAAATGTTTGTGTGATCCACAAATATTTGTTTTGCGTCTGGGTGTTTGTGAGACCGAAAAGTCTCTCGTAGTTACCTACGACACAATACAATAACTAACTATACGAAGTTGCAGCTTAATGCAAAGAAGTTATGAAGTTATGACATCGCAAGCAACCTTGTTAATTATGCCATAAATTTCAACTCGCTTATCGCTAACACTACCAACCCTCCTGTATATTGAAGGGGTGGTTCATTCAGCAATATATGTTGAAATACGGCTTGTATGCTAATGTTTATTACTTAACAACCCTCTCGATACAAAGGGGTATACTTATTTCAACTTCCACTAACTTTTTGGGTTCGCATTTATGGGTTATTTGTAACGAGAAGATTATATTTTGAAAAGTCTATTTTGTGAGCTTTGTTTGGAGAGAGGATCTCCACGGGAATTTCTTCATATTAGCACACAAAAGTGACTGATTTAAATACCTCTGATAAGTAATGTATTAAAAAAAATCAAATGACCAACAGTCACATACGTAGTTCTGACCACACTCTAAGATACAAGTGCTATGTCGCGGGTCTCAAAACTACGAGAGAATTTCGGTCTCACAAACACTCAGTACCCGAAACAAATATTTGTAGATTACACAAACTTGCAAGAAGTAAATAAACTAAAATATATCATTATATATCATTAATTTTGACAACCCCGTGGCGCAGTTGGCTAGACACCAGCTTGCGAAACGAGAGGCTGCGGGTTCGATCCCCGCACCGAGACAAATGTTTGTGTGATCCACAAATATTTGTTTCGGGTCTGGGTGTTTCTGAGACCGAAAAGTCTCTCGTAGTTTCTGATACCCACGACACAGGACTTGTATCCTAGTGTGGGGTCAGAACTATGTATGTGACTGTTGGGTGTATTTATTTTATTTATTTATTTAAATGAAATATAAGTTTTCGTTTTTATATAATATTTTCCAGCAAAACCTATGACAAACTCTCATCATGCGAATCAACCAACAAAAGACTGAAAATCGGTACAAGTGTGTCAATTAAGCTTATTTCAGTTTCAGCATCGTAGGGAAATGTACTCGTATAATTAACACATTGTCTACTTATTGGACTGAATTTTACATGTTTCGCAGTTGATTGCACGGTTTAAATAACAAAGGTGGCACGACCGCGCCGTCATTTGGTTTGTGCGCGTGCCGTTAAACTGCTAACCATGTTAGTTAAATTTAATAGTTTAATGCAAATGGTGAGTTTGAACGCGCTATGTACTGGCAAGTTTGGTGACCCATTACGTCCTTTCGTAAGTTTGTTAATTGCGTTTTATTTGATTGGCATTATAGATATTAAATCAATAAATAAATACACCAAACAGTCACGTACATAGTTCCGATCCCACACTAAGATACGAGACTTGTGTCGTGGGTATCAGAAACTATGAGAGACTTTTCGGTTCGCAAACTCCCAGACCCGATCCAAATATTGTCTCGGTGCGGGGATCGAACTCGCGGCCTTTCGTTTCGCAAGCTGGTGTCTAGCTAACTACGCCACGAGGCTGCCAAATATTGATATTCAGGGACTCTGAAGATACTATGGCGACAATGTACGTGGCGGCAACCGAGAAGTTTTAGTCGGTATGCTGGCATAGGAATTTAGTTAGGGACCCAAGTCAGCCAAGCGCTCAATTGTGCCGCGCCGGGTTTGAGGCCTATGGACCAAGACCCATTTCAGCCTCCTTTCAGGTAGAGAAACTCCGTTTCCCCTTGCTTGATGCACTTTCCTCTCATGAAAAAATAAATAAAAAAGTCTAATTAATGTATATATTTTATATTGAATAAACAGGCATAGTGTTATCGAGTAGCGAGAAATGATCCAACTTTTTTCTCACAATTGCTAATCTAGGACAGTCCATAGAAGCCCAAATGCCCCGATTGCCTTAAAAAATTCCGAATATTTTTTATTTAACAAATGCAATTTGACATATGAATGACAATATACTGTCCCTACAATAAACAATTATAAACTAGACATTACATAATTAAGGTGTATCGCTTTTGGGCTTCTATGAAAGTACCGCCACTGATCTAGGATGTATACAGGTTGTATTCAGACCGACAAAATATAAAAAATAAAGTTTCCCTTACAACCACATCCATTTAATATCTATGATTCTTAGGAAAACGTCATTTTTTTTTTGTCGGGATATTTTTAACACCAATGGGTACAAACCCACCTTAGCTATTACCTGCCTTAGTTTCCGATCACAGTCTGAATACACCCTGTATAATGGACATTGTTTTTTTAACTCGCACTACACTTATCAAACATCATAGAGCTCGCACTACTATGCCCATATAAAAAGATAGTACATGAGACAATCTCAGCACCAGATTTCGTCTCGCCACAATAAGACAGCCATTACGTGCTCCCAGCTATTTGTCTTTCATTTTCTTTGTTTGTTTATCACAATGAACTCGGAAACACGTTTGGGCTTTCAACATAATTGATTTTTATCAAGCCCTGCCGTTCAATGTATTATTCTGTAACAATTTTGTGTTGGTACATGGATGAATGCTTTCTAAACGTCTTTTGTAGTCTAGTGCTGTGTAGTGAAGAGGGGACGGCTTTGATGATGTTATTTAAATGAAGATAAGTATAGTGACAGAAAGAAAAGCATGAAAAAAGATTCATTGTTGGCCAATTTACAAAAATACACAAACAATAAGTAGGTGCAATAACTTACAAAACCAATTATAATGATACCTTCATTCTGTGACATGCTGCAATTCCGCTTGTACCAAGTGTTGGACCAAGTGTCAAACGGACGCTAGGTAGGCGTGCAAGCAATTGAAAAAGGAAAACTAAATAATAATCATCTAATTAAATAATCTAGTACATTAGTTTAAGTAAAAACAATAATAATGAGTGAGTACCGACTGTCAAAAAAGTCGTATACGAATATCTGTCAATCTTGAGAAGATAGATAGAGATCTATTAACACAATATCATCATCATCATTATCAGCTTTTGTACGTACCACTGCTGGGCTCCTGTACCACTGAAAGGGTTTAGTCTACCACGCTGGCCTAGTTTGGGCTGGCATAATATAGCCGATTTGATCTATGCACGCACTGGTCTACCAATGGCTCATACTAATGAAGCTGCTGGGAGATTTTCAAACAACCTGCCTTGTGTCTGATTTCGGTATAGCGAAGTGTTAATGGGATTTTATTAAAAAACTTCCAGTAGCATCACGAAGTAGGGAAATGTACCTGAAAGCGCGGCTTGTCCCTTATTACGTGGGACTTAAAAACAAATGCTGCAAACCTTTGCTTATCCTTCGTATAGGGATAAGTGTGTTTTTTTTTTTTTTAAGAGGTGCTGAAAATACTTTTTACGTATAATCAGGACAAGATGTTATGCTTGGTATGTCGGGCTCGTTTCCCCTACCGACTAAAAACCTACTCCTCTCTCTTCGACCTCTGTTTCCCCCTCCATACATTCTACATATGTACATATTAACGAGTGCTGTTATCAACCTGTAATGTGTCTAGAATACCACACTCCGCCTTGTAACGCCCAAGCAACAATTATACCGCATGACCTTGTACTAACTTCTGACAATGAGACAAACTTCTTAGAATTAAATTAGAATTGGAAACATTCAGGGAATTAATTACGTTACCACCTCATTAACAAGATTGTTATCTGCGTAGTGAATTTGTAAAAAACAAAATTGCTGATTTTGATCAAAAGTTTCGTGAGTGAGAAGGCAAAATGTCGATAGCTTCAAAGACTCATGCACACGCCTTGCTTAAGACGGTATGTGTGTATTCACATTGAAATATCACGTAATTTAACAGAGGAAACCGTCGTGAGGAAACCTGCACACCTAAAATATTCTTAGGAATTTCGTAGGTGCCTCCGCCAATCTGCACTAAGCCAGCGTGGTGGATTAAGGCCTAAATCCTCTCAGTTGTAGAGGATGCCCGAGCTCAGCAGGATGAAGTATATGGGCTGATGATGAACGAAGTTAAACGTCGTAAGAAAGCCTGCACACCTAAAACGCCTCTTATAATTTGGTGTGTAGTCCGCCAGCCCACTCTAAGCCAGCGTGGTGGACTTAGGTTTATCTCCTCTCAATTGTAAAAGACTTTTAAGGGCCCGGCGAGTGAAAATTTGGCTGGTCTCAGGATCAAACTACACAAAAACATCTTGTTTAGAAGTTATGTATGTGTGTATCCACAATGAATTGTCATGTACTTTAACGGCTAAGGGGAATTTTATTTATTTATTTATAAACTCTTTATTGTACACTAAAAAATAATGAATAAAACAATATACAAGTAGAATGAAGTACAATTGGCGGTCTTATCGCTCAAGACGATCTTTTAGAGACAACCATAAGATGGACATAAACAAGTGAAAGAAGGGAGGGTAGTTAATGTGTACAATATAATAAATAATAAAATAATAATTAATAAGATAGATAAATAAATGTGTATATTTAATTAATTTACATAATCCATACATACATATATACATAATACATATTTATATATATATACATACAAACATACATATATTAGAATATCGTTAGGAATACTTCAAGCCTATAATATTCTTAGAAATTTCTTATTATTTCTTTATTCCAACCCGCACTAGCGTGGTGAAGGCTTAACCCCTCTCAGTCGTTAAGAATACCTGTGACCAGAGGACGTATGTATATGGCCTGACATAAATTTTGACAGCCCCGTGGCACAGTTGGCTAGATACCAGCTTGCGAAACGAGAGGCCGCGGGTTCAAATGTTTGTGTGATCCACAAATATTTGTTTCGGGTCTGGGTGTTTATGGGAGCGAAAAGTCTTTCGTAGTTTCTGATACCCACGACACAAGACTTGTATCTTTACTATGTATGTGACTGTTGGGTGTATTTTCAATAGATCCTGAGTTTGGTTTCTAAAAATATTGAGGGTTTAAAGGAAAAATCAACAAAATCAAAGGTCCAATTACACCGATTGCTGCCTGATGTACCGCTCAATTACTCGGCTGTTTGCGGACACACCGCTTTGTGGTCTGAACAATTAAATAAAAGTAAATATGGGCGTATTATTTTATGAGCACGTGGCGTATTAATTTGGCTTTTTTAATACTCTTTTTGTTATTGGCTCGTATATTGGGGATTGAATTTAGATGGTGTGGTGTACTGGGTTTCCCGTTGTGTGTGTGTGTTTTTTATTGTTTATTGATCTACAAAACTACAACACAGATGATAACACGCACACACACATTAAGAATAGAATTCTAATCTGTATCCTGACAGGTGATGAGCTGTAGGTTGGTTTGATTGCCGTTGTGTGTATTACTGTTTTCTATTTCATTGTTAATTTATTATTATTATTTTTAGCCTAAGTTACTCCTTATTACATCAGCTATCAGCCAGTGAAAGTCCCGTTAAAATTGGTCCACCCGTTTCAGTGATTAGCCGGAACAAACAGACAGAACGACAGAAAAAAATTGTAAAAAACGTTATTTCGGTATTGAGTAAAAAGCAGTTATTTCAATATTACAAACAGACACTCCAATTTTATTTATTTGTATAGAGTATAGATTGATTTAGAAAACTGAATACAGATGATATCATACAAACATATCATGAAAAAGCAATAGAAATTTAGTCTGTACCATACGCGATGACGATATAGCATGCCAAAATTAATTTTCAACATTTATGATAATATTAAACATAGTTGAACATTTAAAAGTGCTAGTAATACAAAATACGTTACAATTCTTTTGTTTCTTATTTACAGTGGCTGTGGGACAGTGGAAAATATCAATATAAAGGGTTTGTCAGTAATAGCGTCGTCTTCTGCATCGTAAATATTATAGAAATGCACATCTGCCCTAAAAAATAAATAACTCAACGGTCACACAAAAAATCCAGACCTCTCTTTAAAATTCTGATTTTGTGTAATGTATAAAAGCTATAAAAAAACTTTCTGGTCTTCTAAATAAAATCCCTCAATTTTCGCCTTGACAAATCACGTAGTTTTATAGCCAGCATATATTCGTATTCTAAAAAATATATCTTCTGAAATATAATACTGAACAATTCTCGAGGGAATTCAAACAAGTACAAAATGTATCAAACATAGTTTTCAGACCTAACGTTTGACCTTTCCCTGAGACAGCGAGAGACGGCCGACTTTTCGTCCAACTTGTTGGCAAACTAGTTGACCATTCACCTCCCCCGTGTACCGACACATATGCCAATGGACCCTAACGAGTTAGGAGGAACAAACAAACTTGTTGGCTGAAAGCCTTTCTACCAAGGCAAGGGGAGCTAAAAGTCGTTACTGGCTGATACTAGAAAAACATAGGCTGGATATTAAAAAGTATTATAAATATATACCTATATTCCTTTTTCAAAATGCATTTGAATGATAGTATGTTTACAATTAGGTAGGAAGACGGTCGCTATGGTTATTTTTGAGAAAAATTACAATATTGTCAAAAATGGTAGTCACGCATATAATTAGAAATGTATCGAAATTTTGCTAAGTCTGGATGGCATACTTTTCTAAGCGCCTCCTTATTGCATATCGTGACGATCTGGATGTATGACGAACACAATAAAAATAATTTGTGTTAAAAACAATAGTAATATAAATGATGATGATGGCGTGCCATAAGAGAGACCTATATCCAGCAGCGGACGTAAGAAAGGCTGATGATGATGATAAATACATATACCATAAACGATAAGAATAAATAGGTCTTAATTATTATTATATGCCAACATGGATCCTCTTTGTTTCAACTTATCCTTTACATCTTTTTCTAATTAAAGTGAAACTTTTATTACATCGTCTCAAACTTTTTGGTCTGTGTAGCGCATGTCGCGTGACGGTCGGCCGCCGAGTAGGTATAAAGTGAAAGGCGCTTGTCAGTGCAGCTAAGGCGAATGTGGCGGCGCCTATAGTTTGCAGCAGCTGACCGTGTAGTGTATAGACTATTACTGATTTGTGCCAGTGCTCCACGCTATATTATTTGTGTTTAATTTTTGTCAGTGTTTAATGTAAATGTTTTTCCCATTATCATTCCAATTTTCCAAGTATAAAATTAAGATTGATAAAGCGATTTTTATACCCTTAATCGATTTTTTTTAGTTAAATGTCTATAGTGTGAAAAAAAGTTTCACTTTTACCGTGGTTTCATAAAACACACAGCATTTTTTGTTTCGGGTCTGGGTATTTGTGATACCGAAAACTCTCTCATAGTTATTGATACCTACGACATAATACCTTCTATTGGTCGCGAGGTTTAGGCGCGCGGTCGAGAATCTCGGCGGTCGCGAGTTCAAACCCCAGGTACACACCTCTGACTTTTCATAGTTATGTGTGTTTACAATGAATTATCACTTATTTTAACGGTGAAGGCGTCCCTTGTAGTTTCTGATACCCACGACACAAGATCTTTGTGTGGGGCCAGAACTATGTATCTGACAGTTGAGTGTATTTGGTTATTTATTTTATAGTTCTATCAGTTTTTATATTTTTTTCGAATTTGAAAATACACAATTTCGGTACACAATATTTTGAATATACAGACTGCCTCGTGGTCTCGCGGTACAAGTATGTGCCGAGCGATCTAGAGGTCCTGGGTTCGATTCCCGGGTCAGTCAAAGTGTTATTGGGTCTTTCCATTAGGAAATTCTCAGTATCAGCACGGAGTCTGGAAATGTGCCTGAAAAACGGCAATAGGCTCGCCCCCTATTACGTGGGACTGATACATACCTGGCGAAATATGGGTGTAGAAATGCACTTCTGCTTTACCCCTTCGGGGAATACAGGCGTGAGGCTATGTATGTATGAACAGAATTTTTTATCGAAAATCATATATTTTTTATAAAGCTGTAGAGTTTTTTTAACGCTAGGATTTCATGAACTACTTTTTGAATTGGAAAAAATATTTTACATGCAAATAATAGCCAATTATTCAGTCAATATTTTTACAGGCTACGTAACATCACGTTCAACACTTAGGAAAGGAAAATTTAAATTATGACTGCCTAATGGTCTAGCAGCACAAGTATACATATGCCGCGCGATCTAGAGGTCCCAGGTTCGACTCCCGTATCGGACAAAAATTTACACGGTTTTCTTTTAGGAAACTCTCTAACTAGCTGCATGGAGTTTGGAATTTGGCTATTACGTTGGACGAAAATATATTTGCGAGATGTGGGTGCAGAAATGCACCTCTGCGTACTCCTTCGGTTATACGACGTTTTGTCTCACTCCCAACAGACACACTATAACAAGTTATCGTGGATATCATCATGTAAATATTGGGCCATAATCGAACCCGCGACCTCTCGTTTCACAGGCTGGTGTCTAGCACAGCACCATGCCAGCTATGAATATATTAAATAAAAACAATACGATACGCTTTCCTCCATCTATAAATAGATACCTATCTGTAATTGATTTTCTTAATATAGATCCTGAAAACCCGCCTTTGCCCTTAGGAGTATATTGAAAACAAAAACGTGTTTGACATTATTCCTCAATCTGTCTAATATTCGTGAACGTAATAATAAAGTAGTGATAGTCTCGAGATTTAGGTGCACGGTCGAGAATCTCGCGGGTTCAAATCCCAGGCACACCCCTTTGACTCTTCGAAGTTATGTGTGTATTCACAATGAAACATCACTTACTTTAACGGTGAAGGAAAACATCGTGATGAAACCTGCACACCTAAAATTTCTCAGGAATTTCTTCGGTGTGTAGTCCGCCAACCCGCACTAGGCCAGCGTGGTGGACTAAGGCCTAAACCCTCTCAATGGTAGAGGAGGCCCGTGCCCAGCAGTGGGACGTATATGGGCTGATGATGAATGTATTTACAATGTAAGAGAATGTGCTTCTTATGTATATCATGTTTATTACATAATAAGTAATTGAATAGTTATAATGTTTAGAAAAAAACAAAAAAAAGACTAAAAAATACTCAAGTTTAAAAAAGTTTCATAATTAAACTAAAGTTATTTTTTAACATTGAGACAGCATCAATTCTGAATTTATTTCTGCTGACACGCACTCGTGTTAACTATTAACACGTACCCACTCACGTCGGTGTCTGAAGATGGCAGGCAGAGGTGCATTTCTGCACCCACGTTTCCCATAAAACTCCTAATCGAACAATCTAATAACACTCGGATTCAAAACCTCAAGATCGCAAAGCATGCCACGAGACCAGCGAAACATAAATGCAACTTTTTTTTCTTTATATTCAGCTGTACACTAAAAAATAGACTATTAAATTCGAATTCGTGGCGCAGATGGCTAGACACCAGCTTGCGAAACGAGAGGCTGCGGGTTCGATCCCCGCACCGAGACAAATGTTTGTGTGATCCACAAATATTTGTTTCGGGTCTGGGTGTTTGTGAGACCGAAAAGTCTCTCGTAGTCTCTGATACCCACGACACAGGACTTGTATCCTAGTGTGGGATCAGAACTATGTATGTGACTGTTGGGTGTATTTATTTATTTATTATTAGAAGACAAGGCGAGCGTTTAGTGAAATAAAAATCGTTCGTATTGTTCTATATATCGCCAGCGCCAGCCATTTCGGTCCACCAAGAAGGCCGAGGTATTCCGGTGCCAGATTTCAACCAATTTCTGCCAACATATAAGTATCGTGTGCCATGAAGCCACTTGGCACGGTATCTGCTACAGAATTGCTTCATTATCAACTTTTAATTAAGTACCGTATCGGGACAAGTCATATAATTTCAGTTTGTAGTCAATGATCAGATCAGATCATCAGCCCAAATACGTCCCACTGCTGGGCACGGGCCTCCTCTACAACTGAGAGGGTTTAAGCCTTAGTCCACCACGCTGGCCTAGTGCGGGTTGGCGGACTACACACCTAAGAAATTCCTAAGAACGTTTTAGGTGTGCAGGTTTTATCACGATGTTTTCCTTCACTGTTAAAGCAAGTGATAATTCATTGTGAATACACACATAACTTCGAAAAGTCAGAGGTGTGTGCCTGGGGTTTGAACCTGCGACCGTCGAAATTCTCGACCGCGCGCGTAAACCTCGAGGCCATCACTGCTTATGTAGTCAATGATATTTGAGAAAATTTACAGTTGGTTTTGAGGCCCATTTGTAGCAAGAGAATTATTTTATTTTATTTATTTTATTTTATAACTTTCTATACTTGAGAGTATAAAGGCGTACTTAATGCCATAGGCATTCTCTGTCAGTCTACCTTAGGGGAGTGCAGAGATGAACCTTGGTAGGTGTAGTGTGATGGTGATATTACTTAAGCATACCTATATACCAATGGCGGGACTTCCATAGAAGCCCAAAACCGTTAAACGTTCATTGTGTAATATCTAGTTTATATTTGCTTATTGTGGGGTCTTTATTTAACAGAAGCAATTTGTTAAATAAAGATTTAAAGCTTAAAAATTATTATTCGGAATTGTGTAATGCAAACTGGGCTTTTGGGCTTCTATGGAAGTACCGCCACTGCTATATACAGGGTGTATTCAGACCGTGATCGGAAACTAAGGCAGGTAATAGCTAAGGTGATTACAAACCTCCTGGCGTTAAAGAAAATCCCGACAAAAAATAAAAAAAAATACGTTTTCCTAACAAACACATACATTTTATACCTATGGTTGTTAGGAAAACTTATTTTATTTTATTTTTTGGCGGGAGTTTCTTTAACGCCAGGGATTTTGTAATCACCTTAGCTATTGCCTGCCTTAGTCTACGATCACGGTCTGAATACACTCTGTATATAACATACATAATGTTTATAGATACAAATACGCGTATATAAATATATACATATAAATATATATACATATATAAATAAGTATCAATTAGATGGCTCTGCTAACTCTCTGAGAAATAGTTCTCGAACCCTCGTTTTAAACGCTTCACGTGTAGTGGCCGACCTTATTTTGAGTGGGAGCGCATTCCATAGAAGAATAGATTGAATAGCGAAGGAAGAATGTAAAAAGTCAGAACTATGTGGAGGACAGCGAAGAAGAAGATTGTGAGAAGAACTTTCGGATTAGAATAAATCCAGGAAGGGGGTATGTGGCAGAAGGAAGATGAGGTTTGCGCCAGCTCTCAGAAATAAGGACGGCATGCACGTTAGCGTCGGTGAAAGTTACAGCTAGTTCACTATAGTGACTAGCTATACTTTGCGCGTTGATATGACAAACGTTAAAAGTAACCCGATTTTCGAGATTGAACTTACCACGTATCAGTTCCCCAGTAGTAGCAATCATAGAGCAAAAGCTGTCATCACTGCTAGTGGAGGAAGCAGATTCATTAGCAGAGTAAAAAGAGCCATCATCTGAATTCATAATAAATCAATATAATTATTTAAATATATGTATTATATATTAAAGTAAAATAAATATATGTATATTGTAATAAAACTTTAAAATAAATATAATATATTAATATGGCGCAGATAATAAATAAAAGTATACTACTGTTACGTGTTCAAACACACTCTGCCAGCTAACAACATAGGTACAATAATAATAAAAGTAAATGTTACCTAAAAACAAAAGTATAACTAATAACATAGTAAATTAATGTGTAATGGAACGTAACATTTATATCACTCAAATGTCAAAATTAAAGTGACATAGAAAAGAAAGAGATAGAAGATAAAAATACAAATAAAAAGTGGGTAGAGAAAAAATAATAGGCAAACAATAACAATAATAAATGAAAACATGTTAGTTGACGCTCGACTATTGTCGATGCTGTAATATTTTACAGCTTACGCGATTTTATGTCCGAGCGCGATGTTTCGGCCGCCCCGTGATTTCGTACTGCCGACGACGATAACTGTGCTGTCTTCGGAAACTTAGTTATTAAGGAGTTTAGTTCGTCGACAGTGGTGACCTTGATTCGGCTTCCATCCGGGACTTTTAATAACAATAATGCCGTCCTGAGTCCAGCAAGATCGCATACCAAAATACTGCCGACTTTTGCTAAACACGGTTTGTCGAGACTTTGTCAGAAACTCCTTGATGGATGCAGTTGAGCCTTTCAGCCTGGACTTGGCTCGCCAGACATCTGACCTGTGGCTTACATTCGCAAACCTAACAAGTATAGGCCGATAGAAGATAGGCAAACTGTGATAGACGACGCTGTGATCTCCTTCAGCGACATGACGCCGTTCACCAGCGACAACACGGCCTGTGTGCAGTTCTCATTGTCAGCTTCAGTAACTCCAAGGAATAACAGCGCTTTTCTACGATGCCTGGTCTTCAATGCGTCCACCATGTTAGTGCACTCCGAGATTTGTTGCCGCAGCAGCCGAAGCATATTTAGCATGAGCCTAAAAGTCCGGAACTCTTCCGCAACTCGAGCCACAGTATCCTTGGCAGTGCCCCCAGTGTGCAGTTGTGCTTCTAGTTGGACCATCCGCTTCGAAAAACTGTCCTTCAGATTCTTTTGTGCACTTTGGATATCCGCGAGTGTTGACATAGCGAGTTTTGAATACCTTAGTGGTTTGTCTCAAGAAAGTGATGAGTGGTATGTTTTAGTGCTGGCAGATGGTGCAGAGCAGGATCACACACCGTTGTTCAAATGTGAGTACATGGAATGCACTGTCTGTACTACAAAATACACAACTTTTCAGAGTAAATTTACAATTTAAAGATAATAATTTCAAATTGTAACAGAAAACACGTCTACTCAATACACCGACCGCAGAAAAATAAAAAAGAAATAAAAGAATTATCTATACATCTATACAAATAAATGAAACTGGAGTGTCTGTTTGTAATATTAAAATAACCGCTTTTTAATAAATGCATTATAGATGTATACACGGTACATATACTAAACAACTTTACAATTTTTGTCTGTCTGTCTGTCTGTTTGTTCCGGCTAATCTCTGAAACGGGTGGATCAATTTTAACGGGACTTTCACTGGCAGATAGCTGATGTAATAAGGAGTAACTTAGGCAAAAAAAAAATATAAATTTTTCCGCGGACTAAGTCGCGCGCACAGCTCTAGTAATTAATAAAGGTATATTGATCCATAAATTGTTGTATTGGATCTGGTAGTATATGTGACAGAAATGTCGCTCGTAGTTTTTGATAGTCACTGTACAAGACTTAAGTCTTATTGTTTGGCAAAAATATGTGACATTTAAGTGTATTTTCAAAGACATTATTGACGTATTGAAATCCTGCACCTGTTAATGATGAAGCCTTCGTCGACTACTCCATGGCTCTGCTGATGAGATAACAATTTACATACATACATACATAAACTCATGCCTGTATTCCCCTTAGGGGTAGGCGAAGGTGCATTTCTGCACCCACATTTCGCCAGGTATGTATCAGTCCCACGTAACAGGGGGTGAGCTTATTGCCGTTTTTCGGGCACATTTCCAGACTCCGTGCTGTTACTGAGAATTTCCTAATAGAAAAACCCAATAACACTTTGCCCGACCCGGGAATTGAACCCAGGACCTCTAGATCGCACGGCACATACCTGTACCGCGGGACCACAAGACAGTCAATAAAGTTGTCCTAACAATTCCTGGTCTAGGAATCTAATCCACCATTACAACACCCATTCATGGCTAGAGACAAAACAACAGTTTTATATGAGATGTATTAAAATATATTATTTATTTATTAACACTTTATTGTACACACGGAGAAAATGAACAAAACAAGAACACACAAGAAAGAAAATAGTACAATTGGCGGTCTTATCGCTCAAGGCGATCTTTTAGAGACAACCATAGGATGGAAACAAAGAAAGGATAGATGAGAGGGTAGTCAGTGTGTACAACAGACATACATATATACAACATACATACATATATACAAAAATACATACAAAATTCTAAAAAAATAATTTAAATATATATTATATAAATATATATAACAAAAAAGTATGTATTCGGAAAAAAGCGTCTTATCTCGACTGGAACTATTAATAGGTAAATGAAGCAAACGCATTTGATATATTTACGTGCTCAAAATTATAATCTAATAAGCCAAACTCCAAGAAGTTAGACACATGTTCCCACAAAATGACGGAATTCAGAACTCAAACTTAAATTCCATAATGACGTAACTTTACGCGGTAAGCAAAGAATGTTCTCCCACAATACACGCTTGTATCTCGTAGCACGATAAAGTTGAACTGGTCTACATGTGAGATTAATTAAAATTCTGGAGCGCATCCAATGCGCCCGTTTGTTTCCGGAATTGTAGCTCTTCGTCGCAACTCCGTTTGGTATTGCATTTGCATACAACCGTATTAGGCAAATTCTTAAAAATGTGCGTGATAAGCAATCTTCAACAATATTGTAATATATTTCACGATCATCCATTATTTTAGGATAAAAATAAGGAGCGAGTGTTGTGAGACCACACACAGGGAGCGTAGTGTGTGACGCGCGGGCCGGTGGAGCGACGAGCTGAAGGTAGTGGATGAGAGCTCAGGAGCGAGTGTTGAGAGACCACGTACAGGGAGCGTAGTGTTAACGCGCTGAAGTTATAAGACGAGAGATCAGTAGCGCGTATCGTAAGTTGAGTAAGCCCAGGATAAAACGCATGTCGAAACGATCTGAAGTATGGCGAGATCACGTGCAGTAAATCCGCACGAAACACGTGTTCAGACTGCGAAAAAAACTTCTTATTTATTTTCCTCGTGGTTTCGAGCGCGGATTTCACACAACAATGGGAAATAAATAGGCTGTTGTTGTGTCATAAATCGACGAATATAAAGTCTCCACTCAATATATCAGATAGATTTTCATATTTACATAACAACGGGCTTGTAGGGGCGTGATGGTGTTTGTTTAACTTTTTCAACAGTAGCCGCTGCACGCGTGCGATAAAATTATATTTATTTAATTCCGATCGAACTTTAGTTTGCATATTTCATCACAATTGACGGACTGTTCTAACTGCCGTCAACTGGATACTTGCCTATTCAAATTCTATTGATTGGATTTGACCGTTTTTATTCAGTGCAGTCATCATTGCCTTGCCCTGCTCCCAATTTCATTTGGGGTCGGCGCAGTATGTTTTATCCTTCCAAACATCCCTATCAGCCGTCATGTCTTCATTCACCCCTTTTTCTTTCATATCTTCAGTCACGCACTCCATCCATCTTTTCTTTGGCCTTCCTCTGCTCGCCCATCCATCAACTTTCATATCCATCACCTTTTTTCCTACGTATGATTCATCCCTCTTCATAACATGCCCATACCACGACAGACGGTTTCCTTTCAGTTTTTCTATCAGAGGAGCTACTTTCAGGCTTCCTCTAACATATTCATTCCTCACTCTGTCAAACCGTGTTATACCACACATCCATCGCAACATTCGCATTTCCGCTGCATGCAGTCGTCTTTCGTCCGTCTTCTTCGTAGCCCAACACTCCGATCCATACAGTACGACAGGTCTTATTATGGACTTGTATATTCTGCCCTTCAATTTGAGGGGCATTCTGGGGTCACATATTGTGGATGAGACCTGTCGCCATTTCATCCATCCTGAGTTGATTCTCTGCCTTACGTCCCGGTCTATATCTCCGTCGCTTTGCATAAGTGACCCAAGGTAGCGAAATTCGGAACAAACTGGTATCGACATTCCATCGAGTGTGACGGACACAGAACTTGAAAGACCGCCGTAGTCGCAAAACATATATTGTGTTTTGGTTTTGCTGACTTTTAGGCCAAAATTTCCAAGTCTATGCCGCCACACCTCCAGCTTGTTCTGCACCTCGTGGCCACTTTCTGACACCAGCACGATGTCGTCAGCAAACAGCATGCACCAGGGTGCCTCTTCCTGTATACCTGCCGTAACAGCATCCATAATCAACAGGAAGAGGTAAGGGCTAAGAGCCGACCCTTGGTGCACACCAACAGCGACATCGAAACTGGCGGTAAGACCAGCTGCTGTCCGGACTTGAGTACTGCATTTACAGTACATGGCTTGAATCAACTGCAGGTACTTCTCAGGCACACATTTCTTCTTAAGGGCCCACCATACAACTTCACGTGGAACCCGATCATAAGCCTTTTCGAGGTCAATGAATGCCATATGCAAGTTTTTATGTGCTCTCCTGTATTTTTCGCATAACTGGCGAATAGCAAAAATGGCATCCACTGTCCTACGGCCAGGCATAAAACCGAACTGGTTCCGTGAAACCTCACACTCCTCTCGCAGGCGTCGCTCAATTATTCTCTCCCATGCTTTCATAGTGTGTGACATTAACTTTATTCCCCGATAATTGTTACAATCTTGCACGTCCCGCTTGTTTTTAAAAATGGGCACCAGATAACTGTTGCACCATTCGTCGGGTATCGTGTTGTCCAGTAACATCTTATTGAAGAATAAAGTCAGCCACTTCCACCCATCTGCTTGCATAACCTTCCATACTTCTACTGGTATTCCATCTGGTCCAACCGCCTTTCCATTCTTCATTCCACTCACAGCTTTCTTCACTTCATCTACACTAATTTCTCTTACTAACCCCGCGTTCACTGGTATATCCTCAAGCAGTCTCTCCCAATCATTCTCTTCATTCATTAGCCTTTCAAAATAGGTTCTCCACCTATTTTTGATTCTTTCATCATCGGTCAATATTTCTCCTAATTCATCCCTTATACACTTCACATCCTTCGCCTTTCGTTCCCTAGCTTTAGCCAGCTGGTAAATACCTTTCTGTCCCTCAGGGCTTTCCAGAGACTTGTACAATATGTCCTGTGCCTTTGCCCTGGCGACAGCCACGGCTTTCTTAGCTTTTCTCTTACACTCATCATAATCAATTTTCTTTCGTTCTTTCTCACTGACATTTCTCACTTCTTCACGCTGCCATTCCTTAAATTTTTGTTTCTTTTCCTTAAGCACACTCTGTACATCATTCGTCCACCACCATGTATCCTTCTCTCTCATGTATTTCCCTTTCGACTCTCCTAACACTTCCCTTCCCACTTTTCTTACACAATTACTCATCTCCTTCCAACAGTCATTCACACTCCGGGGCTGCATATCGCCCATCTTAATTATATCTTCTGCCATTCGTCTCTTAAATTCTTCTGCACAATCATTCTTCTTCAACAAATGCCATTTTATTTTGGAGGGTGGTCGCGCATGGGATTTACCTACTTTCACCACGATTTTGGTGTCCAATACCAACAGGCGGTGCTGGGACACTAATTCCTCGCCAGGGCACACTTTACAGTCCTTCACGTACTTGAGACTGTTGCGTCTGAGGAGGAAGTAGTCAATTTGGGTGTTATGTTTTTATTCAGTGCAGTGTGCAATTTTTTTTTCTATTTCGTCATTGATGCGTCGTATAAGCAAATGCCAGGCCGATTACTGTTATGTAGACTAGCACTCCTTGCTCTTGCATGTTCTGTCTATTTTTCAATAGAAATTTTCGCTCTGTTACTACCCAACGTAGTTATATCAGCGGAAGACACAAGCCATTGCCACCCAAACAATTGTTCCCCTCAAAGGGCACATTGTAAATTCAAGCTCAATTTTTTCTCTATTCATACCCTTGTCCCTTTCGCCACAAACGGGCCAAACACAAAGCCGGTACAGAGCCACTCAAAGATATTGTGAGGCACAAAGTCGTGACATGACGCTCGGAGAACGGTGACTTATCTACCTCAGCGGGCCCTTATTAACACTAGCGAAAGTTATATCATGTGTGATGTGCAATGTAAGAGGGAAGCAGTGTTTATATTTCTATACTAGCTGACCCGGCAAACGTTGTTTTGCCATATACATTATTTCTAGGATAAAGTAAATTTGTAAAATATGAGATTCGTTTGGCATTGGCAGCAAAAAGCCCACTTTGTGATAAACTTGGCCTTTGATTTTGAATATTAGTTACTTACAGCGACTACTTTAGTTTTTGAGCTTCTCCGGTATTGGTGTCACTTTTGAAGCGTTGAGAAAAAAGTTGAAAATTAAAATGGCCAGTAAAAAATAGGGGTTGATCGTAGAGGGTTGTAAATTTATGGTTGTATGTATTTTTGTATGCTGTATCATAAAAAAATAAAAACGAAAATTTTTGGTAAAGAAATAAAAAATAAAATTTAGGGGTGGACCACCCTTAACATTTAGGGGGATGAAAAATAGATGTTGTCCGATTCTCAACCCTAACCGATACGCACGCCAAGATTCATCAAAATCGGTCAAGCCGTTTCGGAGGGGTATGGCAACGAAAACTGTGACACGAGAATTTTATATATTAGATAATATGAAAGATTTCTTCTGATATGCTATTCTTCACAATTCCTGTACTAATTGTAAAATGAGAATATATTTTTGTTTCTTAAGGAAAATCTAAAAGAGTAATAAACCGGTTTGGGTGATGTTTAATATGAACAATGGGACACTAAAAATAGCATACGCTACTTTTCTATGTAATTGCCGTTGTGCAAAGCGGGATCCAACCGATATTTTATAGTAATGTTATAGAAAGCAAATGTTTTTTTGCACGTGTGGTAATTATTAATTTCCAAAATTACTGAACCGATCTAAATGATTTTTGCTATGGGCATAAGTGGAACCTTGAAGAAGTAATAATGGTCTCAAGGTTAGGCATGCGGTCAATATATTCACAATAATTTACCTGCCTTACTTTAAAGAAGTAAACATCTTGAGGAAACCTGCACAACTTAAAGTTCTTAGGAATTTCTTATGTGTCTAGTCCGCTAACCCGCACTAGGCCAGCGTGCTGGACTAAGACCTAAACCCTTTTAGCAGAAGAGGCCCGTGCCCAGCAGTGTGTGTGTATTATATCATCATCATCATCATCATCAGCCCAACTACGTCCCACTGCTGGGCACGGGCCTCCTCAACAACTGAGAGGGTTAAGGCCTTAGTCCACCACGCTGGCCTAGTGCGGGTTGGCGGACTACACACCTAAGTAATTCCTAAGAACTATTTAGATGTGCAGGTTTTATCACGATGTTTTCCTTCACCGTTAAAGCAAGTGATAATTCATTGTAAATACACACATAACTTCGAAAAGTCAGAGGTGTGTGCCTGGGTTTGAACCTGCGACTGCCGATATTCTCGACCGCGCGCCTAAACCTCGAGGCCATCACTGTGTATTATATGGGTTAAATAAAAAAAAATACAATAAATACACCCAACAGTCACATACATACATAGTTCTGACCCCACATAAGATACAAGTCTTGTGTCGTGGGTATCATAAACTACGAGAGACTTTTCGGTCTCACAAACACCCAGACCCGAAACAAATATTTGTGAATCACACAGACATTTGTCTCGGTGCGGGAATCGAACCCGCGGCCTCTCGTTTCGCAAGCTGGTGTCTAGCTAACTGCGCCACGGGGCTGCCTGATGATGACGATGATAATAATAATAATAATAACCCCCCCGAGGGGCCACCTTGTCGTGGTGGGGGGGCTTACGGGATGCAGGAACTATCTAGAATCACTCAATAACAGCTGAGTGTATATACCTTTCCCAAACCAACGGTCCCAAACCCAACTATATGAAAATGAGTAATAGAAAGTATAATTTACGGCCGCTACCCGGGGGTCGCCGGGGTACATCTGGAGCCGATGCTGGATGTAGCAGCATGCGAACCATTGGCGACGAGGAGTTGATCAGGCGGGCTCCCGTCAAAGAATGTACTACAGCCGAAGAAAACAGCCCATCATCATCTTCATCTCCAAAATCACTTTTTCCATCCGCACCATCTTCTTCGCCTTCATACATCATAGTATCACAATCATCACCACCATCTTTGTCATCTGCCGACGACGTTGTACAGGAGGCAAATTCCGCCAGAAAACATGTACCCGTTGAGGCATGTCGTAAACGCAAGAAATGGACAGACGAAATGAATGCATTCATCTTGCGATCATACTATATTCTCACTTCAATGGAAACGAACACATCCACATATTTAGCCCAATTACATGACATGTTTTCAAAAGAATATCCAGAAATGCAGGTCAGTAGACAAAGAGTAGGAGACCAAAGGAGAGCCATAATCAGAAACAAATTACTAAGTGAAGAAAGGATAAAGGAAATTATGGAACATGCAAAATCGTACCTAAATAGTAACAATATACAAAATGAAACCCATCACACAGTAGAAACTACCCTAAATAACCCAAATAATAAACAAAGAATAAGATGGACACAAAACTATAATACTTGCATATTATATAATTATTACAAAATTACCAACCTTGAAAATAATAGAACAGGGTACAGAACACTATTGCATAGGGCTTTTATCACTGAATATCCAGAGCTAGCTCATTTATCTGAACAGCGAATATCTGATCAATTACGAGTAATTAAAAATAATAAGTTAATTTCCGAAAGTCAGACGCAGGTCATACGTAATAAGGTAGCCATAGAACTTTCCACACAAAGCGTAAATGCCGAAGAAGTAGTATATAATTTAGCAGATCACGCACAAACCAATAACATAGATGCCCCTTTGCAAACCAATAATAATACATCTTACCTCCATAAAGAACGCCATCTTGAAACAATGACAAATCCTCTGGTTTTACAGGAAAATAAAATCAAAGAATTTTTTGAACAGGCCATTAATGAATATGAAAATATTAATCCCACAGCACGACCATATATACCCAAACAAAAACAAAAAAAAAAACTTGCAGCTATTGTACATTTTATTAACCAGACTATTTTACCGAAATATTTACTACCAGATAGTAATTTTCAAACATTTCATACAGCTCTGTATTGCGCTGCTCTCACTGCTGCTAAATTTAATGGCTCAAAAATAAGAGCTACACACCAAACTGTTTGTCAAAAACCGATTCCACCCTGGCAGCGTAGACTGCAAACCCGTATTGAACACTTAAGATCAGAAATAGGTAAACTAACAGAATATATAAATGGAAACAAGAATGATAGACTAAAAACACAAATAGATGATATACGAGGGCAGTCCGATAAGTACTTAGCCTCACCGCCCGATGGCACCACTATCGTAAGATAAATTTACCATCATGTAGCACATCTTCGTAGACGGCTATTGTCAAAATTTCAGCCGAATTGGATTTGTAGTTTTGTTTTGACCGCGTGTGTAAGCGGACGTGTCCGCGGATTTTCGAAAAATGGAAAAAGAGCAATATCGGCCGGTGATTTGATTCTTGTTTTTGGAAGGGAAATCGCGCAGCGATATCAAAAAGCGCTTGGATGCTGTTTACGGTGACTCTTCTCCTTCAATGGCGACCGTCAAAAATTGGTTTAACGAGTTTCAACGTGGTCGCACGTCAGTTTTTGATGAGCCACGCCCAGGTGCCCCAAAAACGGCTACCACGGAGGATAACGTGAGAAAAGTCCCGATCTTGTATTGGCAGACCGCCGATTGAAGGTGCGCGAGATAGCTGAGACAGTAGGCATCTTAAAAGACCGCGTGGGTCATATCCTGCATGAAATATTGGGCATGAGAAAGCTGTCGGCTCGATGGCTGCCGCGTTTGCTCACTTCGGACGACAAGCGCATCAGTGACACAACTTCAGAGCAGTGTTTGACACTGTTTAGGTGCAATCCGAAGGGGTTTCTGCGTCGTTTCGTGACCGTCGACGAAACATGGATTCACTGGTACACACCAGAGACCAATAAACAGTCGAAACAGTGGACTTTACCCGGCGAATGTGCTCCGAAGAAGGCGAACACTGTCCCATCGGCCGAAAAGGTGATGGCCACCGTTTTCTAGGTTTCACAAGGTGTGATTTACATCGACTACCTGGAGAAGGGCAAAACGGTCACAGGGCTCTACTATGCCGAACTATTGGGCCGATTCAACGCTGAATTGTAGAAAAAACGGCTCCATTTGGCGAAGAAAAAAGTGCTCTTCCACCATGACAACGCACCGGCTCACACCTCCGCCGTCGCAACGGCCAAATTGGTCACATTAGGCTACGAACAGCTGCTCCATCTACCGTATTCTCCAGATTAGGCCCCGTGTGACTTCTTTTTGTTTCCAAACTTGAAAAAGTCCGTCGCCGGACAGAAATTTGAGTCGAATGAGGAGGTTATCGCCGCCACGGAGGCCTACTTTGTAGACCTCCAGAAAACGTTCTTTTCAGACAGCTTAAAGAAGTTGGAGCATCGCTGGGTCAAGTGAATCGAGTTGAAAGAAGACTGTGATGAGAAATAAATCGCCACTTTTCCAAAATTTTCGTTTTTCTTTTGTAGGCTAAGTACTTATCGGACTGCCCTCGTAGTTAAAAGACACAAAATCCATTCGAAACATGAAACAGAAAATACTCAATTAACACAATTTCTAGATACACTAAAACAAAAATTAAATGCGCTCGCAAGTAGGCTCCGGCGATATAAAACTACAACGCTAAGAAAGACTCAAAATAGACTATTCATGAACAATGAAAAAGCATTTTATAGATCCCTTATTAATGAACAACCTGATGGTACTCAAAGCTTAGAATCAGAATCCCCTTCACCAGACATTCTTCATAAATACTGGTCCGATATCTGGTCTACACCGGTGGAACACTGCTCAGATGGAGAATGGCTCGAATTCGATAAAACATCACTTACAGAATTACCTAATATGGAATTTGACGAGATAAACTTAGATATACTTAAATCCGTAATAGGAAAAACCCACAACTGGAAAGCCGCAGGTTCAGATAACATCCATAATTTTTGGTTCAAAAAATTTACTTACATTTATCCAATACTATTATCACATATTAACACATTTATAAAATCACCCGAAACGTTACCTAATTTCATTACACGAGGTAAAACTTACATGTTACCAAAAGATAAACTTGACATTAAAAATCCAGCTAAATACCGTCCGATTACATGCCTACAAAACGTATACAAAATAATAACTTCATGCATTAGCGAACTAATATACAGACACGTAGATCAGAATAATGTTCTTTCAGAACAACAAAAAGGCTGCCGTAAAAGAAGCCAAGGTTGCAAAGAGCAACTTATTATAGATGCAGTCATTTCCAATCAGGCCTATCGGAATAAATCCGATATATACACTATGTACATAGACTATCAAAAGGCATTTGATTCGGTCCCGCATACCTGGTTGATATATATACTACAACATTATAAAATACACCCCACGGTTATACAATTCTTAAAAACAACAATGAATAATTGGTCTACTGTTCTTCAAACAGGTAACCAAACATTACAAACTGATCCGATCCAAATTTGTCGTGGCATATTCCAGGGAGACAGCTTAAGTCCTCTCTGGTTTTGTCTTGCTCTGAATCCCCTCTCAAACTTATTAAACAATAGTAACAGCGGATATAAATTACGACAAAATAACTCAGAACATACTCTTAGCCACCTAATGTATATGGACGATATAAAGTTGTATAGCAATAGCCTAGAAGGAATAAATAATTTAGCCGACATCACCCAACAATTTTCACAAAATATTTGTATGACCTTTGGTATAGACAAGTGTAAGATACAATCTGTACGAGCAGGAAAAGTTGAAAGTATTTCCTACCAACTTAGTGACTCCGAGAGTATAGACCCTGTAGATAGTGTTACTGGTTATAAGTACTTAGGATACCAACAGACTCAAAGAATTCATCAAAAAGAAACGAAGAATACACTCACTCAGAAATTTAAATCTAGATTGCATAAGATACTAAAATTACATTTAAACGCCAGAAATACAATTAAAGCTATAAATACATATGCAATACCAATTCTCACCTATACATTCGGAATCATTAGCTGGTCACAGACAGACCTTAAAAATCTCCAACGCACCATAAACACCCACTTAACAAAATATAGAAAGCACCATCCTAAATCGTGTATAGAGAGGCTGACATTACCCAAGGATGAAGGAGGAAGAGCTATCATCGACATCGCCAATCTACACAACAAACAAATCAATAGTTTGAGGTCATTTTTCCATAGCCAATCACTGCAATCAGAATTACACTTGTCTATAGTAAATGCTGATCAAAAATTCACTCCGTTGAATCTGCAAGATGCGGCCGTTCAAAATAATGAAAAACTCACAAATATAGACCAAAA
Organism: Hemaris fuciformis; assembly: GCA_907164795.1. NCBI lineage: Eukaryota > Metazoa > Arthropoda > Insecta > Lepidoptera > Sphingidae > Hemaris > Hemaris fuciformis. Next base: position 9,839,313 of record OU015454.1, read on the forward strand.
ATTAGACAGATGGAAGCAGAAATCTCTACACGGACGGCATTACCTCGACTTGAATAGTCCTAACGTCGATAAAATTGCGTCGAACGCATGGCTCAAGAGGGGTGAATTGTTCCCGGAAACCGAGGGATTTATGCTAGCAATACAGGACCAAGTAATAGACACTAAGAACTATAGAAAATATATCATCAAAGACAATAGATTTGCTTCAGATCTGTGCCGCCACTGTCACCATTCATCAGAAACCATACAACATATAACAGGAGCTTGCCACTCCCTCGCACAGACAGACTATAAACATCGACACGACCAGGTCGCTGCCATTATTCATCAAAATCTCGCATTAAAGTACAGTCTTATTCCAGAAAAAACTGCATATTATAAATACAAACCACAAACAGTTATAGATAACAACGAATACAAACTTTACTGGGATAGAACAATTATAACTGATAAAACAATTCACTACAATAGACCGGATATTACATTTTATGACAAGATAAAGAAAACAGTATACCTGATTGACATTGCTATCCCAAACACACACAACCTTGCCTCCACATTTTCAGAAAAAATTGCTAAGTATACCGATCTGGCAATAGAAATAAAAACACAATGGCAGGCTCAGACTGTTAAAATAGTACCAATTGTTCTTTCAACCACAGGAGTTATCCCTCATACAATCCACAATAGTTTAAAAATCCTAGATATGCACAACTTAACATACCTTCAATTACAGAAAGCTGTTATATTAAACACATGCAGAATAGTCCGCAAATTTTTATCATTAAACTTATAATTACCATCATCATAAGCTTTCCGTTTGGCCAAAAGCCCGCGGAAAAGTGATTATAACCTCTGTCAAAGAGAGATAAGTAATAAGTAACTTAAAATAATAATAATAATAATAACACTTTATTTTTGCACCATAATAAAGACATTAACAAAAAAACAAATAACATAATTAGGTACATAAAAATTGGCGGCCTTATCGCTAAAAGCGATCTCTACCAGGCAACCAGGTAGGGAGAGGGATACTACTAATAGATGGGGCGGTGCTTATAATGATTATGTTATTCTAATTTATACAAAAAGGACATACAAGTACTCTTGAAAATATATTTACATTATTATTATACATACATATATATTCCTACATACATAAATAGATACATATATATATATATATATATATATATATATATATATATATATATATATATATAGATAGATATAGATGATAGTTGGTAACATAGGCTACTTATTATCCCGGAATGCAGTGATCCTGTTAGATGAGCGCGGTATTCAAAATTGCACCCTGGAGGAGCTGGCTCCACCGATGCAAAATAAAATTAAACAAAATAAACTCCAAAGACTATTGTGCTCTAAAATATACAAATTATATATTTGATTACATTTGGCGTCTCCGCTGAGATTGTATTTAAGCATCAATCAATGTTACGCTTACGCTTAGCTTCTGAATGTCCGGCTATTTTCCCTTTTCCTCTTATTTTAAGAGTGCTTTATTTATATTTATTATTGTTTGTTATTCGTAGACTCGATTATTTATTTTGTTCTTTTTATTATTCCGTATTACACATACATACATACATAGCCTTACGTCTGTATTCCCCGAAGGGGTAGGCAGAGTTGCATTTCTGCACCCACATTTGGCCAGGTTTTGTATTAGTCCCACGTAATAGAGGGCGAGGCTATTGTCGTTTTTCGGGCACAATTCCAGACTCCGTGCTGCTACTGAGAATTTCCTAATGGAAAAACCCAATAACACTTTGCACGACCCGGTAACCGAACCCAGGACCTCTGGATCGCACGGCACATACTTATTATTCATATATTTTATTAAAAGTTGTCTTGTTTTAAATGTTCGATCTGGGACTAAAATATGTGTTATGTTTCTCCTAAGGAGTAGCCACAGATGTACGAGGGCAGTCCGATAAGTACTTAGCCTACAAAAGAAAAACGAAAATTTTGGAAAAGTGGCGATTTATTTCTCATCACAGTCTTCTTTCAACTCGATTCACTTGACCCAGCGATGCTCCAACTTCTTTAAGCTGTCTGAAAAGAACGTTTTCTGGAGGTCTACAAAGTAGGCCTCCGTGGCGGCGATAACCTCCTCATTCGACTCAAATTTCTGTCCGGCGACGGACTTTTTCAAGTTTGGAAACAAAAAGAAGTCACACGGGGCCTAATCTGGAGAATACGGTAGATGGAGCAGCTGTTCGTAGCCTAATGTGACCAATTTGGCCGTTGCGACGGCGGAGGTGTGAGCCGGTGCGTTGTCATGGTGGAAGAGCACTTTTTTCTTCGCCAAATGGAGCCGTTTTTTCTACAATTCAGCGTTGAATCGGCCCAATAGTTCGGCATAGTAGAGCCCTGTGACCGTTTTGCCCTTCTCCAGGTAGTCGATGTAAATCACACCTTGTGAAACCTAGAAAACGGTGGCCATCACCTTTTCGGCCGATGGGACAGTGTTCGCCTTCTTCGGAGCACATTCGCCGGGTAAAGTCCACTGTTTCGACTGTTTATTGGTCTCTGGTGTGTACCAGTGAATCCATGTTTCGTCGACGGTCACGAAACGACGCAGAAACCCCTTCGGATTGCACCTAAACAGTGTCAAACACTGCTCTGAAGTTGTGTCACTGATGCGCTTGTCGTCCGAAGTGAGCAAACGCGGCAGCCATCGAGCCGACAGCTTTCTCATGCCCAATATTTCATGCAGGATATGACCCACGCGGTCTTTTAAGATGCCTACTGTCTCAGCTATCTCGCGCACCTTCAATCGGCGGTCTGCCAATACAAGATCGGGACTTTTCTCACGTTATCCTCCGTGGTAGCCGTTTTTGGGGCACCTGGGCGTGGCTCATCAAAAACTGACGTGCGACCACGTTGAAACTCGTTAAACCAATTTTTGACGGTCGCCATTGAAGGAGAAGAGTCACCGTAAACAGCATCCAAGCGCTTTTTGATATCGCTGCGCGATTTCCCTTCCAAAAACAAGAATCAAATCACCGGCCGATATTGCTCTTTTTCCATTTTTCGAAAATCCGCGGACACGTCCGCTTACACACGCGGTCAAAACAAAACTACAAATCCAATTCGGCTGAAATTTTGACAATAGCCGTCTACGAAGATGTGCTACATGATGGTAAATTTATCTTACGATAGTGGTGCCATCGGGCGGTGAGGCTAAGTACTTATCGGACTGCCCTCGTACTTACCTATATACCGACGCTTCGTCATTGTTTTAAGACTCATGTAATACTCAGTAATCTGACTATCGAATTTTGGGAGTATGCTAAGTGCTGTTATTAAGACCTGGAACCTAACAATACTTTTGCGCGTTCAGGTATTAAAGTATTCGATTCCATGAACGCTTATTCCGCGCACCAACGCTTAAATAAATAGCTTAAGATAAAACGATTTGATAGCATTTTTCAAGATAAATTCTTGCCACCGACTTCCTCGACGGCATAACGCCATCCCACTTGACTAAGCTCCGTTGAATCGAGTAAGTATTAAGAGATCTTCGCTGAGGGAAAATTAGTTTCATATAGCCGTCGACTTGTTTAATTAATATTACTATTAAAGATTAAGTTATTTCCTCGGCACAAAAGACCTTTTGGATGATAATTTTGTCCTTATAATTATATTAGGGGCGGTGTAGGTTAGTGATAAAAGAGCAGCATAAACCCCAGGCATACGTTATGTGTGTATTCACAATGAATTATCACTTGCTTTAACGGTGAAGGAAAACATCGTGATGTCCCCTGCACACCTAAAAGTTCTTAGGAATTTCTTAGGTGTGTAGTCCGCCAACCCGCACTAGGACAGCGTGGTGGACTAAGGCCTAAACCCTCTCAGTTGTAGAGGAGGCCCGTGCCCAGCAGTGGGACGTATTTGGGCTGATGATGATGATGAATGATGAATTAATTTTCAAACACTTGTTTATATTGGTCCGGCCGGTGAAAAGAGAATGAATGAATGAAATGAGGACAATTTCAGTTCCCCAACAAACACTGAATGCTGAAATGAGTTCTTGCCTGTGAGCTTTACGTTGAGGCACAAAAGACTAGAATTATAAACAAAATAATACCTACATAACCTCACGCCTGGAAGGGTAGATAGAGGTGCATTTCTGCACCCAAATTTCGCCAGGTATGTGTCAAAACCACGTAATAGAGAGCGAGCTTATTCCTGTTTTTCAGGCACATTTCCAGACTCCGTGTTGCTAGTAAGAATTGCCTAATCGAAAAATTTAATAAAATTTTACTCTACTCGGCAATCGTACCCGTGACCTCTAAATCGAACGACACATAATAGAGCCGCAAGACCACGAGGCAGTCATGAAATAACCCTAAAAATATACCCTATATATCTTAGTTCCATAATAAATCCTTCTTCTATTTTTGCATGACATTACTACTAAGAATTCCAAGTATTGTAGATGTAATGGGCAGAAAAAAACCGTTCATCATCAGCATAGCCTCGATTAATTTTGACAACCCCGTGGCGCAGTTGGCTAGACATCAGCTTGCGAAACGAGAGGCCGTGGGTTCGATCCCCGCACCTAGACAATTGTTTGTGTGATCCACAAATAGTAATTGTTTCAGGTCTGGGTGTTTGTGAGACCGAAAAGTCTCTCGTAGTTTCTGATACCCACGACACAAGACTCGTAATGTGGGGTCAGAACTATGTACATATGTGACTGTTGGGTACATACATACATACATAAACTCACGCTTGTATTCCCTGATGGAGTAGGAAGAGGTGCATTTCTACACCCAAATTTCGCCACGTATTTATAAGTCCCAGGTAATAGCGGGCGAGCTATTGCAGTTTTTCGGGAAAATTTCCAGACTCCGTGCTGCTATTGAAAATTTCCTAATGGAAAAACCCAATAACACTTTGCCCGACCCGGGAATCGAACCCTGGACCCCTAGATCACACGGCACATACTTGTACCGCGAGACCACGAGGCAGTCTGACTGTTGGGTGTAATTATTTAATTATTATTATTTATAGCACTTTGGTGATTTTTCAAATGTGGTTATGCAGTACAGTAAACAAGCAAATTAAGCTGTTGCTGACGTGTTCAAATAAACATGATAGTAATAAAATAACAATAAATATGCATCGAATTAAGTACACCTCACTACATCATGTTGCATAATAACAAGTTTTTATAATAAAATATATCATAATTTCATTTAAAATTTTACCTCATTGGGCTAATTGGCTATAAATTGAAACATTTCAATGAATGAAGGAAAAACTGCTTTTGGCGTCGGCGAGCGCTTTTAAACATCGAAATTGGTTAATTTTTTTGTGTCAAATTGGAGCATTTCCATTGCACGGAGTCACACCTTTCACGGAAATTATTCGTTTTTGACGATATTTCTGAGAAAGCCTCAATTTAATTTTTCAAATAAAATATGATTTATTTTATAATTGGAATAAATACAACTCAATACGAATTTATGAATAGAAGTATTATGAGAGATTTTGTTTTTGACATTAAATGGAAATTGCAGAAACCATTTAAGAACATTGTACGATTATTTAAAGTCCCAAATCGTAAACATTGAATAGACAAGGATTTTCCAGTATAACAAACAAAGTTGCAGTACTGGCATCTAATGTAATACATTTTGTTTCAAATAGAATGTGAACTGGTAGAAAGTGATTACGATTTCTTCTTACCACATACATAAACTCACGCCTGTATTCCCCGAAGGGGTAGGCAGAGGTGCATTAATGCACCCACTTTTCGCCAGGTATGTATAAGTCCCACGTAATAGGGGGCGAGCCTATTGCCGTTTTTCGGGCACAATTCCAGACTCCGTGCTGCTACTGAAAATTTCCTAATGGAAAAACTCAATAACACTACCCGACCCGGGAATCGAACCCAGGACCCCTAGATCACACGGCACATAATTGTGCCGCGAGACCACGAGGCAGTCTTCTTAGTTTCTTACCAGTTGACATAATTAGGCCCGTAGCCTACATACATATCTTTCTTCACAATATCAATGAAGCAAATATGCCTTATTTATCCTTACTAATATAATATTATAAATGCGATTGTAACTCTGTCTGTCTGTCTGTCTCGCTTTCCTGCTAAAACTACTAAACCGATTTAAATGAACTAAATACACAGATAGTTTGGAGCCTGAGAAAGAACATAGGCTACTTTTTATTGCGGAAAAGGGGTTTAAAGGGGTTGAAAGGGGGGATGAAAGGTTGTATGGAAGTATTGTCATTTTTAAAGCTAGAAACTTGAAACTTATTTTTTAGGCTGATGATTAGATATAAATAAATATGACATTCAAAGTATGTAAAAAATTACCTATAAGGGAGTAAAATAAAAATAGGGGATGAAAGTTTGTATGGAAATTCGTCATTTTTGAAGCTAGAATGATGAAACTTTTTTATATGGCTTTTATTACATCATTACATCATATATATATATATATATATACACAATATAAGAATTATATATTAAAAGTTTTTTAAAAAAATATCCCTTAACATGTTATAAGTGAGGAAATAACTATATGACTGTTACGCTTTCACGCCCTAATCATTTGACCAATGTGAACGATTTTAGGTATGGACATAAATGGGACTCTGTGGAATAAAATAGACTACAACTTATTTTCTTTCTGAACCCAACCCTGTAGTCTACGCGGACGGAGTCGCGGGCAAAAGCTAGTTACTTATAATGAAAAGAAGAACCAGTGATTGTTCTTTGAGCTGATATTTTTATCCTACCAGAAAAATTGTATTTGGAACTGGTAACAGAGATACTTCGTAATAATTTGAACTTTTTGTTTCTGTATAATGTAATTTCTTGTTAGATTAGTCGTTCACTTCTTCTATTTTGTGCTTTACCTATAAGTGGAAATAGTTTTGGATTGTGTTTTATATTTTTGATTGTGATTGTTCTGAGTATTTCCCAAATAAAATAAAATAAAAAATAAATAAAAATAATTTCTCAGTCACCAGTGCAATTGACACTTGAAAATTTAATCATAAACGAACTGAATCCCCCAAAAAGAACAAAATTTATTCATCCCCGTCAATAAACAGTGCATAAATCGCAACATTATCCCGTGAGTCAACGTCTAATAATTCAGGTTTACCTCAATGATATTCGTGACGGCGTCATTTTATTATCCCTGAACTTCGATTAAATTTGCAATAACGAAAGGAAACGTCGGCAATTGGTCGGCTACATCCCAAGGGGAGTCGATTGGAATTTAACCGCTAAAGGTTCCCGTAAAGTGTAGCTAGTAGTTTTATTCTATTCTATTCAATAGGAATTGAATTGTATTGTAAAAAAAAAATACTTTGGCTGTTTTTGATATTTTATCCGGTTGAGAGACATTGTTTGCCTCTCTGAGCTTAATAGCTTAGTCTTTATGACTAAAATACTACTTTAGACACACTGGAAGTGCTTTCAAAACACTCGCTCCTGAGCTCTCATCCACTTACTTCAGCTCGTCGCTCCACCGGCCCGCGCGTCACACACTGCGCTCCCTGTACGTGGTCTCACAACACTCGCTCCTGAGCTCTCATCCACTACCTTCAGCTCGTCGCTCCACCGGCCCGCGCGTCACACACTACGCTCCCTGTACGTGGTCTCACAACACTTGCTCCCGAGCTGTCATCCACTACCTTCAGCTCGTCGCTCCACCGGCCCGCGCGTCACACACTACGCTCCCTGTACGTGGTCTCACAACACTCGCTCCTGAGCTCTCATCCACTACCTTCAGCTCGTCGCTCCACCGGCCCGCGCGTCACACACTACGCTCCCTGTACGTGGTCTCACAACACTCGCTCCTGAGCTCTCATCCACTACCTTCAGCTCGTCGCTCCACCGGCCCGCGCGTCACACACTACGCACCCTGTACGTGGTCTCACAACACTCGCTCCTGAGCTCTCATCCACTACCTTCAGCTCGTCGCTCCACCGGCCCGCGCGTCACACACTACGCTCCCTGTACGTGGTCTCACAACACTCGCTCCTGAGCTCTCATCCACTATCTTCAGCTCGTCGCTCCACCGGCCCGCGCGTCACACACTACGCTCCCTGTACGTGGTCTCACAACACTCGCTCCTGAGCTCTCATCCACTACCTTCAGCTCGTCGCTCCACCGGCCCGCGCGTCACACACTACGCACCCTGTACGTGGTCTCACAACACTCGCTCCAGAGCTCTCATCGTCTGTCCCCATCTCATCGCTCCACCAGCCCGAGCGTCACAAACTACGATCCCTGCACTTAGTCTTGAAATTCAATTCGCCTATCGCTTTAATTTGCTTCATGAGACATCAATTAGTTGTGACTATTTAGTACTTTCAACCAACGATGATTGCAAAGCTTAAAATTTATGAGACAAATCGCTTTCCAAATGATATAATCTTCATAAATCTGCAAGTATTCTTTACAGTTTCATAATAGCGTGCAAGAAACTTAACAAAATGAAAGCGAAAAAATGATCAGATCAAGCGTAAAAAAGAAAAAAATATTAAGATACAAAACTGTACTAGCAACCCATCGATTTTAGATTATATGTTTACAATGCCCCGAACCGATTTTGCCGTCGGCGAAACTGCTGCAGACCTTAATTCTATTTACATAAAGTCGACTATTGTTTGATTTAGTGATTACACCGTACACAAAGGCGAAGATTTAGAAGGCCTTTTCGTGCAAAAGGGATATTTTGGAGACATTTTATGAGCAAGTTAGCTATCTCTCGGCTGAGGGACAAAATGTTAGCATCCATTCGCTAGAAACAAGATATTTGACAATATTTTTCAATAAGACCCAATGAAACGGTGACCGACATTCTTCTGACCGCAGTGGCTTACCTTAACGTTATGAGGGCTGCGTATGGACTGTATGGTTATGGCTAGCCGGAGAGATGCGGTGGTTTTACCGCAGTCCAGTACAGGATATTGATTTTATTGCCGGGATGAATATCTGCCTCTCAGAAATATAGCGGAATAGTTAGATTACATTATTGCTCAGATATAGTGAGTTTTACGGTATGAATTTAAATGACATGATATTTATTGACAGTCTTGGGCGAAGTTGGCTAAACACAAGCTTACGAAACGAGACGCCGCGGGTTCGATCCCCGCACCGAGACAAATGTTTGTGTGATCCATAAATATTTGTTTCGGGTCTGGTTGTTGGTGAGCCCGAAAAGTCTTTCGTAGTTTCCGATACCTACATCACAAGACTCGTATCTTAGTGTGGGGTCAGAACTACGTATATGATTATTGTTGAATTAATTGCTATTTATTGTAATTTATTTTATTTGACTGCCTTGTGGTCTCGCGGTACAAGCATGTGCCGAGCGATCTAGAGGTCCTGGGTTCGATTCCCGGGTCGGGCAAAGTGTTATTAGGTTTTCCCATTAGGAAATTCTCAGTAGCAGCACGTAGTCTGGAATTGAGCCCGAAAAACGGCAATAGGCTCGCCCCCTATTACGTGGGACTGATACATACCTGACGAAATGTGGGTGCAGAAATGCACCTCTGCCTACCCCTTCGGGGAATACAGGCCTGAGTTTATGTGTGTATGTAATTTATTTATTTTAAATCCTTCATTATTTTAAATATAGAAATATATCTTTTTATTGTTTTTGTGATGTCACGAGTCAACGAACTGAATTCTCGTTATGTCACGAGTAGGCACTTAGAAAATGCTAACGCTCAAGCGCTTATGCAATATCTCGCTATATTCCTGAGCTTTAACTTATCGGTCCCGTGGTTTAAATTTGTGAGTGCGATTGGGAGGACTCAGATTCGATTCGTCATTAGGGTTTTAACAAATTATTGGTAGCAGTACGGAGATTTAAACAAATACTGGATATCTAGGAAACGGAAATCAGCTGGTTCTTATGATGCACAAATGAAGGGACAGTTGTGGAAAGTTACTGATTTTAGAAATATTTTTCTTCTTAAACCAATCTGGACTACATAGTATAAATTCATATTGACAGCCCCGTGGCGCAGTTGGCTGGACACCAGCTTGCGAAACGAGAAGCCGCGGGTTCGATCCCCGCACCGAGACAAATGTTTGTGTGATCCACAAATATTTGTTCCGGGTCTGGGTGTTTGTGAGACCGAAAAGTCTCTCGTAGTTTCTGATACTCACGATACAGGACTTGTATCCTAGTGTGGGGTCAGAACTATGTATGTGACTGTTGGGTGTATTTATTTATTTATTTATTTATTCTTTTCTTATAAGTTTTGAGGTCTTCGGAGAATACTCGTGTGTAGTACTCGTATATATCATAATTTAATTTAAACTACGCTTTTCATCTCTGCACCATCTTAGGTTCGACTGGAAGAGAATGCCTCAGGCATTAAGTCCACCTTTAAATGATGTATGTATAAAGTGTAAATAAATAAATACTATTATTATTTATTACTTTCTTATTATTATGTTATCTCCTTTCATTACCTGTCACAAAATATAATGTCGTCATGCATGTCTGTAATTTAAGTAATTACATTATATTATATTTTTAAGAAACTCTTTTAACTTGTTACCGTATGCAATCACTTTGTTTGTGTACTAAATAAATAAATAAAAATACATAACAGCTCCTATACCATTCATTGCAGGTCAGAAGCGTCAATAGAATTTCTCTTCTTGCCAAATTAAATATTCTAAACTCCTTAATTGAAAGTCAAAAACATTACTAAAATACAATAACGTATATGAACACCCAATTAACCCTTAAAAGTGTTTTGGGTGTTGTTAGTGATGATCCAATAGAAACTATTTTAAAGCGAGCCAATAAAACTTTCAAGTGGAGCACATTCGAGGAAACCTCAAGAGAATATTGGAAACAATTTGCGGTATTTCCCATGATTACGTGCAATCGATCGCGTTCTAAGAACAACGCGTTCAATATTCTGGTATTTCTTTTGCAATATTTCTGTTTTGCTTTTGTGGCGCAGTTGGTGGAATCAGGGAAATATTTGGATGCTAAATTCTGGCGTCTATATACTCAGCCTATCGCCGTCCACTGCTGAACGTAGGCCTCCCCAAGTAAGCGCCACCCCGGTCATGAGCAGCCCTCATCCATCCGCTACCCGCCACCTTTCTGGTGTCTGCCTGCATTAAATTATTGTTCTTAGTAATCTTCGTAATTGTAATATCTTCTCGTCTCATTTGGTTTAAGCGTTGTGCTTTCGTGTGGTTTTGGGTTAGGTTTCTGAATCGATGTGTATTTTGAGATTATATTAGAAAATTCTATAGTAGCAGCACTATGCCTGGAATAGTACCTGAAAAACAGCAATTCCTTATATATCATTCTATGAAACATAAATGGTGAATTGAGGAGCTTACGAAATACCTCTTACTTCGCGGATACAGGCTCGAGTTGAGAAAAAAAAAGTCAGTGTTAACTATCATCAGAAATCTTTTGCTTAAAAAGTATCACAATAATAAATCTCTTCATCTCATTTAGCCATCATCCTAAGCTGAGCTGGTAGATAAATAAATAAATACACCCAACAGTCACATACATAGTTCTGACCCCACACTAGGATACAAGTCCTGTGTCGTGGGTATCAGAAACTACGAGACTTTTAGGTCTCACAAACACCCAGACCCGAAACAAATATTTGTGGATCACACAAACATTTGTCACGGTGCGGGGATCGAACCCGCAGCCTTTCGTTTCGCAAGCTGGTATCTAGCCAACTGCGCCACGGGGCTGTCAAATGCTTTAAGTATTTAATTCGCATTCATAAATAATTGGAGATTTTAAATAAATTAAAGCGGATAGGTCTTTATACATACAGAAACCATGCCGCACCTGTTTATAATATAATTCTAAAAGCGTTTTAAGTGGAATGTTCTCACCTAGTTTCATTTGAGTGGGAAATTGAATGAACTCGTTTCAGAGAGTGTTGTAAGGCTGTCTGGTTGCGCAGTGTTATTGGGTTTTTCCATTAATTCTCAGTAGCAGGGCTGAGACTGGAAATGTTTCCTGAAACGGTAAAAGGCTCGCCTTCTGTTAGTTGAGATGAAAACGATTGGCAAAATATGGATGCAGAAATGCACCTTTGCCTACCCCTTCGGAGAATATAGGCGTGTGTGCGTATGTAGATATCATAATCAGCCCAAATACGTCCCACTGCTGGGCACGGGTCTCTTCTTCAACTGTGAGGTTTAGACCTTTTTTTTTTTATATTCAAAAATCTAGTGCAGGTATTTGACCACGATCTCACCTGGTGTTAAGCGACGATGCGGTCGACGATGGAGCATACCTGTCTAGTACAAGCCTATTCACGTTACATTTGAATATGTCCAGATTGTATTGTACGGCCTAGTGCGGGTTGGCGGACTACACACCTAAGAAATTCCTAATAACTTTTTAGGTGTGCAGGTTTTATCACGATGTATTCCTTCAATGTTAACGCAAGTGATAATATTCATTGTGAATACACACATAACTTCGAAAAGTCAGAGGTGTGTGCTTGGGGTTTGAACCTGCGACCGCGCGCCTAATCCTCGAGGCCATCACTACGATCAAGAGTATGCATCCCAATTAGAAACAGATATAGGTACATATACGCCTCTTGTTTTTGTTATTTTTTAAAAATAATTTTTCTCCATATATTTTTGTTCAAGCAAGACAGTGTAAATAAATAAATACAGATATGGAAACTCTGAAAACATAAAAAATCTTTTATATGGCTTAACTCATACTGTTAAAGATTGTCTCAACGGGGTAGATTAAGGCATATTTCTATATCCATATTTCATCAGCCACGTTATATAATCACTCCCGTATTTCAGTCACCTTTTCAGACTCCTGATTACCATTTCATAACGCAACTAAATTAAACTTCGCTGGGTCAACCATCGATTCCATAATCACGAATTCTCGGTGCATGCAAACGCTTCAGAAACAAGGCGGTCAGTTAATAAATAAAACGTCATCTCAAGACTAACCAGATCAAAGGGAATGTTCAATGAAGCGAGCATCCAGTTCAAAAGTCGATTCCAGTACGCCCCAACCATTTAAATAACAGCTAAAGTTGTCGAAAACTTAATTTGGAGTGGCGAAGCGAAGCCGTATCGTTTCTGCATTGTAAGACGCAATTTGTTTGTAAGCATTCGTGGGATTTCTCAACATTCCGCTGTTATATTTGATTGTGTTGATTTGATATATAAACTTTTAGTTCTTTTAAATTCGAAGCGCTTTGTTTAAATCTATACAAATAAATAAAATTGGAGTGACTGTTTGTACATACATACATACATAAACTCACGCCTGTATTCCCCGAAGGGATAGGCAGAGGTGCATTTCTGCACCCACATTTCGCCAAGTATGTATCAGTCCCACGTAATAGGGGGCGTGCCTATTGCCGTTTTTCGGGCACATTTCCAGACTCCGTGCTGTTACCGAGAATTTCCTAATGGAAAAACCCAATAACATTTTGCCCGACCCGGAAATCGAACCCAGAACCTCTAGATCGCACGGCACATACTTGTACCGCGAGACCACGAGGCAGTCGTCTGTTTGTAAAATCGAAATAACCGCTTTTTAATAAATGCATATGGATGTATACACGGTACATATACCAAAATAACGTTTTTTAAAATTTTTGTGTGTCTGTGTGTCTGTCTGTTTGTTCCGGCTAATCTCTGAAACGGGTGAATCAATTAAACGGGACTTTGACTGGCAGGTAGCTGATGTAATAAGGAGTAACTTAGTCTAAAAAAAATAACAGTTGGCGGAACGAAGTTCGCCGGGTCAGCTAGTAAATAAATCTTTTCACTGTACCTGATGGTAAGCACAGTGGAGTCCAAAAAAATAATACCGACCAGCGAGAAACGATTTGGTCACCCGCTGGTCGACACAATCATGCCGGCCCGCACAAATGCTTCTTTCAGTCCGACAAGAAAATTTATTTTGATACAACTTTTAAATCCACAAATTGACTCACAGTGCATAACAGTTGATTCTACTGTACAAAATATACTGCAGGATTAGCGTCCTAATGGATGTGAAATGGATGTTCTGTGAACGACCATTTATTTTGTAATACCTACAGTGGCATTGATCAATTTAAAAAAAGATTCTATTCATATCAGCTTGTATATTTATTTTATTTATATTAATTTTATATTGACTGCCTTGTAGTCTCGCGACACAAGTATGTGCAGTGCGACCTAAAAGTCTCAGGTTCGATTCCTGGTTTGGGCGAAGTGTTATTGGGTTTTTCCGTTAGGATTCGCAGCAGCAGCACGGAGTCTGGAAGTGTGCCGAAAAGCAATAGGCTCTGTCCCTTATACGTGGGACTGAGATATAGATGGCGAAATGTGGGTGCAGAAATGCACCTTTGCCTACCGTCGGGAAATACAGGCGTAAGGTTAAGTACGATGTATCTATGTATTTTTTTATTTCTTTTAGTTATATTTTATTTATCATTAATGTATTTTTACACCCTGTTTAATTATAATCTCAACAAACCATCATATTGTATCAAAATACAGAAACTTTTACCGCTTGGCTTGCGGGTCACGCTCGGCCGGTCGCGTCGCGCCCACGAATCCCGCGAATGACCGGGATATAAATCCCGTGGTGGGATTCCGTGCATAACGTTATCTCGTTTGGAGGATGCCGGGTGCATTTTTGAGATGCATTTCTTGAAATGTGCCCGAGATTTATTCTAAGCCTTTCTCGCGTGACGTGGTTCTTTAAACGGCGGGACGATTCAGAAATTGAGGATTTTTGAGATGTTACAATGTTTTATTTTTATTTTATTTATTTTACTTGTTTTGCTAGTATTTTTATGTGTGAAGTTGTCTTTAACACTTGAGGCTGTAATAATTTCGGTGAGCGTGACATTTCAGATTCTATCGTAGACATATTTAATCGGAGTTTTCGTTTAATCAAGATAAAAGGAAATATTTCCGTCAAAATATTATTTAATGGATTTTTTCAGTGTGAAATTCTCAATGGCAGCACGGAGTCTGGAAATGTGCACGAAAAACGTCAATAGGCTCGCCACCTATTACGTGGGACTGATACATACCAGGCGAAATAAGGGTGCAGAAATGCTCTTGCAAGCCCTTCGGGGAATATAGGCGTGAGGTTAAGTATGTAGTATATAATACCAGTGGCGATACTTCCATAGAAGCCCAAAAGCGTTACACGTTAATTGTGTAATGTCTAGTTTATAATTGTTTATTGTGGGGTCAGGATATTCTCATTTATATATCAGAGTGATTTTTTTAAAGTAAATATTAAAGATTTGAGATTATTACTCGGAATTTTGTAAGGCAAACTGGGCTTTTGGGCTTCTATGGGAGTACCGCCACTGGTATATACGAGTATGTACATATGTATGCTTGTCCCGTCAATATTCTACATTATAATCGAACTGGTTATTTTATCCAGTAACAGGGGTATTAAATAGTTGGCTGCTTCGCCATATAAGGCGACGAGACGATGACAGACTATGCATACCAATTTATACCTTGTCTAACTCTCCTGCCTTTAC
Source organism: Hemaris fuciformis (assembly GCA_907164795.1). Taxonomy (NCBI): domain Eukaryota; kingdom Metazoa; phylum Arthropoda; class Insecta; order Lepidoptera; family Sphingidae; genus Hemaris; species Hemaris fuciformis. The sequence continues at coordinate 9,854,871 of OU015454.1, forward strand.
ACATATCGTTATATAGTTTGATCAGCTGGAGGTTATGTGATTAGTATGTTATACCATATGCACTGGAGGAAAATAGCTTACTATAGGTTAACCTCTCCTTCTATGTAATTTCTTGGATTAGATTCATTGTGGGATAACTATACGCTAGATCATTCTACGGGCTTGCTAAGCATCAACACTCGGAATCATTTACATGCCGTCAATCCAAGTGTAACAGTGACATCATAAGCTAATATACATCCCACTGCTTGGCACGGGACACCTCCACAACTGGTAGGCCTTAGTCCACCATGCTGGCTTAGTTCGGGTGCGGTGTGGTGGAATAATCTAAAGTATTCCAATATTTTTAGTTGTATATCAAGTTTAGAATTTTGTTTTTTAATTGTCACGGCAAAATAACAAAACAAACCTGATGGTAAGCAAACCCTTTTGACGTCACCATATAAAAAGAAAAACACGCGAAGAGTCACAATCCTTTTGTCAAAATACAAGATACAGTTTGCAAAATGATAAAAGAACAAAATAGCACGTTAATAAACGAGTGCGACGAACAAAAAGCAAGAACTAAACACGTAAATCTCTTTGCAAAACTGAAAGATAACACAAACTTCGAAACTGTGGACATTTGCATCGAAGCTTGCGGTTTTGTTGCAAGCGAATAGCGAAAGAACAGCTGTATCTAATAATTGTGATCTCACTCCTTAACTTTGGGAGGTAGTTGTAAATTCTCACGGTTCGCCTGTTATGCGTAATGTTTTGTAATCTATGGTAATTTATACGTACATAATATCACGCCTGTTTGAATGCAGCGGTGCATTTTTGCACCCAAATTTCGCCAGGAATGTATCAGTTCAACGTAAGAGGGGGCAAACCTATTGCCGTATTTCGGGCCCATTACAAGGTTCCCGGCTGAGAAGTTCCTAATGGAAAAACCTAATACCACATTGATCGACCCTAGGCAGTCTATGGTATACTACGAGTAGAATTATCTATATATGCAAATTATAAATCTGACTGTGTTTGTCTATTTTGCTTTCATTTCTTAAATCAAATAAGAAGATTTTTGGTATTGAGATTAATGGGTAAATAAAGGAAGGAATAATCTACTTTTCACATAAATTATTTTTTTATAGTTTCCATGGGCGATTAGTAAGATACTCATTAGTGAAATTAAAGCCACAGTTTCAATCCCCGTACCAAGACCCCCAAACTTTGGGATCAAATATTTGTTTCGTGATAGGTGCTTGTTCGTAGTCTCTTTTCATTTCTGACACAAGACATGCTTGGAGTCTTAATCATTGTTCTTTATACTATGGATTATTACATATGTACATACATAAACTCACGCCTGTATTCCCCGAAGGGGTAGGCAGAGGTGCATTTCTGCACCCACATTTCGCCAGGTATGTATCAGTCCCACGTAATAGGGGGCGACCCTATTGCCGTTTTTCGGGCACATTTTCAGACTCCGTGCTGCTACTGAGAATTTCCTAATGGAAAACCCAAAACCACTTTGCCCGACCCGGGAATCGAACCCGGGACCTCTAGATCGTACGGCGCATACTTATACTGCGAGACCACGATGGATGGATATGGATTATTAAGCAAAGTTGAAATCCGCTGTCAGCGCCACCGAAGCCTCCCCGCTGTCTGATACCATCACGAAATCGGGATAAAGTGAAGCTCGTTTTGCATTTTACTACACCGACATGCATTACCGATGGAGGCGCTCCCTACATCCAACCAATTGTACCGCTACTAGTATTTTTTCAAGAGCTAAGAACGATTTCTTAGTTCGAAAGAATTGTTTTGCTGAATAAGATGAGTTTAGAGTATTGCTGTGTCATTATTTTGAGATTTATAAAGATTTGGCTGCTATTGTTGAGGTTTTAGTATCTGTGATTTATCTCAAATTAGTTTGACGTCCCATTTAGTGTATTTTTAGATGCTCTCCTATTTGAGAGGCTGAAGGTACGATTCGATACTCGTTTTCTTTTCTTGTTTGGTGTATAAATATATGCGTCGGTATTCAGGAAATTAATCATCGTTTCTGATGCTAATGAAAAAATACTTGTAGGCACGCGGTCGAGAATCTCGACGGTCGCGGGTTCAAACCCCAGGCACACACCTCTGACTTTTCGAAATGATGTGTGTATTCATAATGAATTATCATGTACTTTAACGGTGAAGGAAAACATCGTGATGAAACCTGCACACCTAAGAGTTCTTAGGAATTTCTTAGGTGTGTAGTCCGCCAACCCATACTAGTCCAGCGTGGTGGACTAAGGCCTAAACCCTTTCAGTTGTAGAGGAGGCCCGTGCCCAGCAGTGGGACGTATATGGGCTGATTATGAATGAATGATGAATATTGAAATTAAGTCGGAGGTATGGCTTATTTCTATACAACAGTAGCATAAACTTAGATACCGACAAGGCGAAGTGACTAATTGCCGGACCGTCTAGACAAAATATAATATACTGAGTTCGCTCAGGTTTTGCAATGTAGTCGATTATTTCTTGTCGTTCCATAAATTATGCGGATTTTCTCAAATGTTTTTGTCAGTATTTGGTAGAGGTGCATTTATAGTACGAAATGTATTTTCTAATGGAAGATTTCTGAAACTATAAACGTGTGTATGTGTGTGTGTTATTTTATTTAAAAATAAATATTAAAAAAAAACTGCCTCGTGGTCTCGCGGTACAAGTATGTGCCGTGCGATCTAGAGGTCCTGGGTTCGATTCCCGGGTCGGGCAAAGTGTTATTTCCATTAGGAAATTCTCAGCAACAGCACGGAGTCTGGAAATGTGCCCGAAAAACGGCAATAGGCTCGCCCCCTATTACGTGGGACTGATACATACCTGGCGAAATGTGGGTGCAGAAATGCACCTCTGCCTTCCCCTTCGGGGAATACAGGCGTGAGTTTATGTATGTATGTATGTATAAATATTCAAAGATACACGCTCCCCTATCTCCCGAAAGGTAGGCAGGGGTTAATTCCTGCACCCCACAATCCGTCAGCAATGTTTCGATTCAAAGTTAATTTAATTTAATTTGAGTGCGTTTATTGCCGTATTGCAGTAACATTTCCAGACTCAGGAGAAGACTTTCTTAGAATCTTTCTTAGAATTTCTTAATCAAAACACCATTATCACTGCCCGACTCAGAATTCAACCCACTATATGCTGCAAACACTTGGACCACTAGACGAGACAGGCATTAATAAATTGAAGCAATATTTATTACTCGTATAAAATAGATATAAAACTGTGGCGTACCTTATATTTTATTTATTTATAAAATATATTTATTTATTATAAACATTTAATTTCATGTATATTTATATTATTTACAGTTACACTCACACACATTACACAGCACATATACATTCCAATACATCACACTTACAGAACCAAACATTAATTAAAATATTATTAAATATAATGTGGAGTGCATTGGAGGCGCACGATATCGCGCCGGTGCAAACCGGTATTGCGTAGTGACAGGGCGAGCGATGCGCGTCACCGCTTCGACGCACGCGCCGGCCGCGCCGACTGACGCGGCCAGTCGGTACACCTCTCTCGCTAGCGAAGCCCGTGTCACCCGCTACCTCGCCGCCTTATCTCGTCCTCAAATACTTCAAGAAACAAAAATTTCTAACATTTGTAACCAATAACAAAGATTTTAGCAATATATTCAATGAAATGTATTTCGCTATACATTGCTCCACTTATGAGCGGAATCCTCTCGGCTCTGTTTATTATCGGGATTTTCCTGAGTGGACATTCGAAAGCTGACAACATTCCATCCGGCAATGTAAACTGAATTAAGCGGTACGATCGAGGGGGCTGAGTGGGAGGTTTTGATGTATTACAGATTAGTGGTACCAGATGCTTTAATGCATCATATGTGGTTAATGAAAATAAATGGCCTGACGTTGTGTTTAGGTGAGCAAATGACTGTCACGTTGATTGCGCAGTACCTATATGTTTCAGGCTAAGTGTTATTGAGTTTTTTCAACATTATGAAATTCTCAGTAGCAGCACGAAGTCTGGAAATAATGTCTATATAGCACTAGAAGTAGTTACGCTCCCCTATTTAATAAGGAAATTAAAAAACAATTGGCGAAAATTAAGGTTATGCTTAACAATTTGGGATACTACTGTGAGTAGGTATGTGGAGTGAAAAATAGTTTCGAACATCGAATGCACAACTAATCAATGTACTTTTAAATCTGGTATGTGTTACAAATAAATAATTTTCATTTACAAAGACAGTCTTCACTTCAGTGATTAAACCGTGATCGAAAACTAAGACAGGCCATAGTAACGGTGACTACAAACATCGTAACATTAAAAAAAAACAACAAAAATATATATTTTTTACATTTTCCTTACAACCACGAGTATTAAATGTAAGTAGTTGTTAGGGAAACCAAAAAAAAAATATTGTCGAGGTTTTTTTTAATGTCATGGTGTTTGTTATCACTGTGGCTATTGCCTGTCTTCGTTTACGATCACGGTCTTTATGCACCCTGTATAAAACAATGTAATGTTGACAGCCCCGTGGCGCAGTTGGCTTGACACCAGCTTGCGAAACGAGAGGCCGCGGGTTCGATCCCCGCACCGAGACAAATGTTTGTGTGATCCACAAATATTTGTTTCGGGTCTGGGTGTATGTGAGACCGAAAAGTCTCTCGTAGTTTCTGATACCCACGACACAAGACTTGTGTCTTAGTGTGGGATCAGAACTATGTATGTGACTGTTGGGTGTATTTATTTTATTTATTTATTTATTTTAATCTACATATCTTAATCACACAGTATTCACTTAAAACATGGTAACAAAACGAAGTTGTCGAAGCAAATATTTGTCTACCTTTCTAAATACAGGCGCGATAATTCGGTTTCTGCAGATATACAAAAATGCAAAAGGGATGTCCGATAAATTCGACTGAAAGGAACCTCTTTACATATAAGGCAGTATTCTATCCTTATACGAGGACGAATATAAACTTTTATTATACTATCAAATATAGGATACTCTGTAAGTAGCCATAAGAATCGGCGTAACCGTTAAGCAGTAGGAAATATTATAATACGATATTTTTATGAATTCTAAAAATATTTTTAAACGCCATCGTAAAATATTCGACGCTCGTAAACGTTTAAAATTAAGGATTTTATGTATGTACGAGATTTTCTAGGATTTGTGATATTTCCTGCTGGATTTTTTGTTATCTAGATGTTTCTAGACGTCCTAGGTCTTTTGGAAATTGTTAACATCAAGATTCAAAGAAATGCTAATTGTTTTATACAGGTACGAAAAAATAATTTGACCATGTTTGACTGTCTGTTACTCTTTAAAGCCTAACTATTCTACTTGGTTTCATGAAACCTGCACACCTAAAACTTCATAGGAATTTCTTAGGTGTGTAGTCCGCCAACCAGCACTAGGCCAGCGTGGTGGACTAAGGCCTAAACCCTCTCAATGGTAAAGGAGGCCCGTGCCCAGCAGTGGGACGTATGTGGGCTGATGATGATGATGATGATATTCTACTTGGATTTTTAAGACAGCTGTAGTTTGTACCTTGGGAAGAACATATGCTCCCACCAGGAACATAAATATCTTCATTGGATAAACTTAATAAAACGATTCCCGACTCAGGATTTGTACCCTCTCAATCACTTGGGGCACACTGATTCGAAAAATCAACCATATCTATACAAATAAATAAAATTGAAGTGTGAAATGCATATGGAAGTATACACGGTAGGTACATATACCAAAATAACGTTGTTTACAATTTTTGTCTGTCCGTCTGTTTGTTCTCGCTAATCTCTGAAACGGGTGGACCAATTTTAACGGGACTTTCACTGGCAGATAGCTGATGTAATAAGGAATAACTTAGCTAAAAATAAAAAAATAAAATTAAATAATTTAACTAAAGAATCGACTGTTACGCGGAACGTTCGTCGGGTCAGCTAGTAGTAATTAAATTATGAGGGTAGAAAATTTTATCCTCATGAAATTTCTACGTCTGAGAGAATATTGAGGGTAATTGGACTTTACCTCCCCCCTTCAGTACCCCTAAAACATACATACATACATAACATACATAAACTCACGCCTGTATTCCCCGAAGGGGTAGGCAGAGGTGCATTTCTGCACCCACATTTCGCCAGGTATGTATCAGTCCCACGTAATAGGGGGCGAGCCTATTGCCATTTTTCGGGCACATTTCCAGACTCTGGGCTGTTACTGAAAATTTCCTAATTGAAAAACCCAATAACACTTTGCCCGACCCGGGAATCGAACCCAGGACCTCTAGATCGCACGGCACATACTTGTACCGCGAGACCACGAGGCAAGATTGGATAAATAAATAAATAAATACACCCAACAGTCACATACATAGTTCTGACCCCACACTAGGATACAAGTCCTGTGTCGTGGATATCAGAAACTATGAGAGACTTTTCGGTCTCACAAACACCCAGACCCGAAACAAATATTTGTGGTTAAAAGAAGACTTGGCAAGAAGAACTTGAATAGGCCTGCGCGCAACAGTGGGCTGAAAACTGGAGTCAATTCAAGCGAAAAACAATCCACTAGTAGGTTACATAAGGTCTGATACAACACATAATTCCTGTTGCTCATCATAATCATCAGCACATTTACGTCCCACTGCTGGGCACGGGCCTCTTCTATAGCTGCTGCCTTTGTCCACCACGCTGGGCTAATGCGGGTTGTTGCTCATTTATCGCAATTAAAAAGATCATTAATAAAAAAATTACATGTAGGTACATTCCGCACCTAGCTACCGTTGGGAAGATTAATGGAGAGCAAGTTGCCGCGTGGTTAAATTGTTTGTTCATGTAATTAGAGCCAGCAATGAACCGTAGATAATATTAGTTTGCTCAGCATAAATTTAAACAATTTGGTGACGTTTTAAAATGATAGGACGGCTTGTACTATTTTTGATAAAAAAAAACAAGTAACATTACTTCATCATTATCATCATCATCTACCCATATACATACATATGTACGAGTATATACCGAGAGGGTTTAGGCCTTAGTCCACCACGCTGGCCTAGTGTGGGTGGGCGGACTACACACCTAAGAAATTCCTTAGAACTTTAGGTGTGCAGGTTTCCTCACGATGTTTTCACCGTTAAAATACATGGTTATTCATTGTGAATAGACACATAACTTCGAAAAGTCAGAAGTGTGTCTTAGGGTTTTGAACCTGCGAGGGGTTTAAACCTCGAGGCCATCCCTGTAGGCTTAGTTGACTCCTATTATTTATCAAAAGTTGAGCATTCCTCTACAAGTGATCCTAGCCAATAAGAGCTAGGGGCGAAAAAATAATAATATTTTAATTCATTATACTTAGAGTAAGCGACATCAACTCTGAGTGTAGTAAAAATGGCGCCCCTTTGAATTTCCTGATATTTTCTCCTATTTAGGTCAAGTGGTTTATATATACCGGGGTTTTAAAAGACTTTTTTCAGTATTTAATGCGAACTCTTACTTTGAAGCGCACTCGGGCCTCAATAGTTAAAAGAAAAAATATTTACCAAGGGCCGGCTGGTCGAGTTTAACCGTCGTTAGCTGATGTTGGTTTTAACGCCAGTTCTTGAAATAGCGTGATCATTTCCAGCCACGAGTAACTAACCGATATAATTAATTTTATATTTTTAATGTGGTGAGTGTATTTATTCATCATCAGCCCATATACGTCCCACTGCTGGGCACGGGCCTTCTCAAACACTGAGAGGATTTTGGCGGACTACACACCTAAGAAATTCCTCAGAACTTTTAGGTGTGCAGGTTTTATCACGATGTTTTCCTTCACCGTTAAAGCAAGTGATAATTCATTGTGAATACACACATAACTTTCGATAAATCAGAGGTGTGTGCCTGGGGTTTGAACCTGCGACCGCCGAAATTCTCGACCGCGCGCCTAAACCTCGAGGCCATCACTGCCTTTTTTGTATTGCTTGTATTTATTAAAGTGTATTTATTAAAGCCTCGAGGTTGAGGCGCGCGGTCCAGAATCTTGGCGGTCGGTTCCAACCTCAGACACACACCTCTGACTTTTTGATGTTATGTGGTATTCACACTGAATTATCACATTCTTTAACACAAGCAGTTTATGGATTAAATTTACAAAGGCATCGGTTGACAGCCCCGTGGCGCAGTTGGCTAGACACCAGCTTGCGAAACGAGAGGCCGCGGGTTCGATCCCCGCACCGAGACAAATGTTTGTTTGATCCACAAATATTTGTTTCGGGTCTGGGTGTATGTGAGACCGAAAAGTGTCTCGTAGTTTCTGATACTCACGACACAAGACTTGTATCTTAGTGTGGGATCAGAACTATGTATGTGACTGTTGGGTGTATTTATTTATTTATTTATCGGTACGTTCCTTGTGCATCTAGTTCAATAATTCGTTTAGAGCACTGTTGGGTCTGCCCCGGTATTGCAGTGCGTCCACAATGTTTGCGCAGGCGGATGTAGATAGTTTTGATGCTGTCATTAGGAAGAAAGGAGCATCTTTGTTGGACCGGATGCGGGGCAGTCCAAACAGTATTGTACGAGCAGTTGTTGAGAGTGTAAATTGTCCGCTTGTTTTGCACTTAGTTAATTTATTAAAATCCCCTTCCAATTATGTACTAACGTAGTTTTTAAGAACCGGTTACTAACATATTGTGGATCTATGTTATCTTAAATAAATGAATTATTATTAACAGTGACGGAAAACACGTAGGAAATCTGCACACCTAAAAGTTCTTAAGAATTTCTTATATTATTAACTACAAAATCATGATCAAAAAGAGATGGAAGTGTTGAGTTTATCATTTACAGTATTTAGATGTGCCAAGGAAAATATTAGTGACCACGAACTTTTGTGACTAGGAAGATGGCACCTAGGACCTCGCAGTAGTCTTTTTGCTCCTATTCACTTTATATAACAGATATTAGACTATTATCTAACCATCACTACTATATGACTTAAATACTTGTTACTTATTCAACGCGTCGACAAATAGTTGACGATATCGCGTACGAAATGGCTCCGGAGTTGAAACAACAAGAGATTCCACTCCGCAACGACAGCGCAATACTTTTTGCAAACGTACTACCGAGCAAATTAATCCTGGAAACTTGCTCGTATTTCCAAATATACTTTCGCATTAACATCGAGGCAAAAACGCTTCAATTTCGGATGGGGCTGTCGTAATCCCCTCGTTGTTCGACACTCTATTACTGTCCGCGGTTCTCAATCTTTGTTTGGATAAAAGCAGTTCAGATTGCGGCTTCATCGAAATTCAATTTATAATGCAATAGGAATTGCTAACAGCATAAAAACGACTGAAAATACAATTTGTTTTGTCGTTGTAAGTGCTTTATTATAAAAACATATTCTTACATTTCTTCGGCTCGTCGCTCACCGGCCCGCGCGTCACACATTACGCTCCTTGTACGTGGTCTCACAACACTCGCTCCTGAGCTCTCAGCCACTACCTTCAGCTCGTCGCTCCACCGGCCCGCGCGTCACACACTACGCTCCCTGTACGTGGTCTCACAACACTCGCTCCTGAGCCCTCATCCACTACCTTCAGCTGGTCGCTCCACCGGCCCGCGCGTCACACACTACGCTCCCTGTACGTGGTCTCACAACACTCGCTCCTGAGCCCTCATCCACTACCTTCAGCTGGTCGCTCCACCGGCCCGCGCGTCACACACTATGCTCCCTGTACGTGGTCTCACAACACTCGCTCCTGAGCCCTCATCCACTAGAATCATTCCGTAACAATAATTTTTGCAATCCGCTGTCTATCACATCGCATACAATTTGGGAATCTCCAGAAAACTTTTGCGTTAAGCAATACAAATATTTATGTTCCTTGGTCGATGTTACGGTTTAATCCGGAGTTTCGCCTTAGCTACTGAATTTGTTAACCGTTACATAATGTGGAAGCAGTAATTGAATTCCGTTTGTACTTTTAATTTTTAATTACTTAAGCAATATTAACTGCTTTACTGTTTTCGGAACATATAATTTAATTAAAACCATTGAACTAAATTAATGTTAAATTGTATTTCAGTTTCCATTTATTAATTATTTATTTACAGTCTACAACCGTAAAGCAGTTAGGATCATTTGTTCATTTCAAAATTAATTGTCAAGACAAATAATAGTGGTTTGAACTTCTTTGTGGCTATTCATAAATAATGTTTTATGCTATTATGTGAAGTCGTGATGGCCTCGAGGTTTAGGCACGCGGTCGAGAATCTCGACGGTCGCGGGTTCAAACTCCAGGTACACACCTCTGACTTTCGAAGTTATGTGTATTCACAAAGAATTATCACGTACTTTTACGGCGAAGGAAAACATCGTGATGAAACCTGCACACCTAACAGTTCTTAGGAATTTATTAGGTGTGGAGTCCGCCAACCCGCACTAGGTCAGCGTGGTAGCCTAAGGCTTAACCCTCTCAGTAGTAAAAGAGGCCCATGCCCAGCAGTGGGACGTATATGGGCAGTACAGTCGCAATATAATTTTACAAAATATACAGTAAAATTTAGCAAGAGAACATCGTATCTCGTCACTCGAAATAAAAATGCCGGCCTGATGAGAAGCGTAGTGTTACATAAGCCCAGTAGCCTAATTATAAAGAAAATTTCAGTGTTATTATAGTAGTATTATCTTACAAAAAAACCTGATTATGATTTTCATTCGAGAGCGCCAGTGACCTTCGCAAATCATCCCAGCGTAACTCAATTTAATATCGCATTAATTTCATTCGTTCATTCCATTTGATTCTGTTCTCCATTATACCTCCCTTTTTCGCTAAAGCAATTATTCAAAGTTACAGAGAATACGAACAAAATTAATATAATTAAATAATCATTATTCACACTCTGTAGAACCGCAAATTTTGGGAAATTGATACTCGGAATCCGCTTTGGTAAGAACTTTGTCGTACTTGGGGCGATGCTGAATTTCTTAAACGCAGAGATTCTTTGTAGCAAAACTTATGTGAAAATTTACACGGGATAATTTTAACACTGATGTATTAAGATTTGAAATATCAGCGATATGGACGCTCCCATTTATATCGTAGGAGTTAAAAAAAGCAGCTGGCTAAATAAACCTCGGCCTAAATAAATAAATACACCTAAGAATCAGTGGCGGTACTTCCATAGAAGCCCAAAAGGCCAGCATGTCCTACAAAATTCCGAATAATAATCTTTAAGCTTTAAATCTTAGCAATTTGGCATATAAATAGAATATCCAGACCCCACAATAAACCATTTTAAATTAGACATAACACAAAAACGTGTAACGCTTTTGGGCTTCTATGGAAGTACCGCCCCTGCTAAGAATCACACACATTATTTTGTCCCCACACTAAGATATAAGTCTTCTGTCTTGGATATTAGAAACAATGACAGACTTTCACCACTAACAGACCCCAAACAAATATTTGTTGATAACACAAACTTTTGGCCTCTCAGCTCTAACCAACTCCGCCGCAGAACAGAGAGATGCAATAGCAATAATTTGTAATTTCATTTCCAAAATTACTTCTGTCGCTCACAGTTTTGTCTAAGACCGCACGTTTCTAAGACTGAAGACTTGACCCTTTTCGCTGTACATCTAAGGGTCTGAAATCGTCTTAGCCCGACCGCTAAAAGCACAACACAGACATAACACTAACCATAGACAAAGGGTAGAGTGCCCAAATTGAAATAGATGGGACATGAAACGATTCTTTAAATGCCTATTATCTGACAAAGTGCGAGATGGACTTGAAGATTAGACGCGCGGTCGTTGACACACTATCTCGGCGGTAACAAACATATACTACATGCCTTTATTCCCGAAACAAAGGTGCGTTTCTGCGCGTTTAGCCAAGTGTGGATTTTTTAAGTCCAACGTAATAAGGCATAAGCCTTTTGCCTTTTTTCGGACACATATTCATACTCCATAACATCACCAGCCCATATACGTCCCACTGCTGGGAACGGGCCTCCTCTACAACTGAGAGGGTTTAGGCCTTAGTCCACCACGCTGGCCTAGTGCGGGTTGGCGGACTACACACCTAAAAATTCCTAAGAACTTTTAGGTGTATAGGTTTCCTCACGATGTCCTTCTTCGCCATTAAAGTACGTGATAATTAATTGTGAATACACACATTACTTCCAAAAGTCAGATGTGTGTGCCTGGGGTTTGAACCCGTGCCCGTCGAGATTCTCGACCGCGTGCCTAAACCTCGAGGCCGTTACTAGCATACTCCATGTTGTTAATGAAATGTTCCCCATAGCTCAAGCGATCCCAATGAACCCATGACTTTTAGATTGAACGGTACACACTTATACCGCGGGGCCACGAGTCAATCCACCATTGCGGCTACAAGTATCTTTTCGAAATTACAAGAATACTCTTAACAAATGAGTACATATTTAAACGGTGAAGAAAAACATCGTATTAAAAATTGTATACATACAGGATGCGAAATGGATCTGGAATGAAAGAAATACCATACGCATTCAAGCCTACCTTTATACCAGCAAACCATAAATAAAATTATTTAAATAAAGTAAGTAACGGCTCTGTGCAATTTTAAACTCTTTGCCACCCCATTACGAGTTATGAAGTGTTCATGAATATTTGACGACGTATTTTGAGGAAGTTTTCTTAATATTTTTTTGTGCCTCGAAAAATTATTATTGTAGACACTGTCTGGGGCCTTCTGTTTTATATTGTTACTAAAAGTGTCTTCATGATACTGAATTACTCTCTTTTATATAACCAAAGACGAGTAGAACACGACCTCTCTTTGATTTGGAAGTATGAATCAAAATTGAACTTGAGACGATAAGGTATGGATCATCACCATCACCAGCCCATATACGTCCAACTGCTGGGCACGGGCCACCTCTACAACTGAGAGGGTTTAGGCCTTAGTCCACCACGCTGGCCTAGTGCGGGTTTGCGGACTAGGTATGGATAATGAAACATAAAACAACGATAATTTTTGTGTGCATGTTGGTTTTACGACTGATCCTATTTCTATGCGATTTTCACATATAGATAACTCCATGACTGGACAAGAATTCACGCATTATTACAATTATATCGAAAGCCAGGAAAAAAACACATTTGAAGATGTCAGTCTAAAAATTGCATAGCACATAACATAAATGTCAGCGTCAGTCATAAAATATACTTCGGTACTCTCACACTTCCAAAGCGGTAGACATATGTTTCTACTTCACTATTTCTAAATAAAATAAAAATAAAATGACGACCGATCGAGTAAATAATTCGAGCAAATAAATAATAAGAAGGCAATTTTTTTTATTTGGCAGGTCATATAATATAATTATGTTATCCATACTGGACCAAATACATGCCCACTGAGTTGGACTCGCTGGATCTACTCAGGTGTGGGTCGCGCCGCATAAATTCCAGTAGTAAAGTGAGCCCGCTGAGTTTGTTTCGTCAGGTCTTCTCAGTCAGGGTCGCGTTTGGATCCGGTAGTAGCATTAAAATAATACGTCACGTTTCGGAAATACACAAGGTCCATCTCGTTATTTACTTTAAAATAATAATAATAAGATTTTATGTATTTCCTAATGAAAACTAAAAATAAATTATAAAATTATATAAAATGAACCATAGTTGAATTATAATGTAATAATAAAAGATTTTTCTTTTCTGTATTGACTTGCCATAAGTGCTATTTGATTGCCTACGTGACAGATAATAAAGCAATTTCATTTCATTTCATTTCACATACATAAATAAGCTCACACCTGTACTCCCTGATGGGGTAGGCAGAGGTGCATTTTTACACCCACATTTCGCCAGGTATGCATCAGTCCCACGTAATAGGGGGCGAGCCTATTGCCGTTTTTCGGGCACATTTCCAGACTCCGTGCTGCTACTAAGAATTCCGTAATGGAAAAGCCCAACAACACTTCGCCCGATCCTGGAATTGAATCCAGAACTTATAGATCGCACGGCATATACATACTTGTACCGCGAGACCACGAGGCACTATTTCACCAACTGTATTTTAAGTTTAACATAAGGGTTCAAATTCTCTACCATTCGAGTAATGAGGCCGTTGTAATCCCTCTGAAGACTAATCGATTTTGAATCAATACTAACCATAATATAGGAATTTACATACACCCGGATTACCCCCAGCTTAATACCCCTTAAGAGATAAGGGTGTACAGCGACGTAAGCTCATTTTTCAGTTCGTCACCCCAACATACTAGCTAAGCCAACGGGGTAGAAAATGACCCGATATCAACGGTAGGGCGTGGGTTACCCCAACATTCATTTATGCGACCTACGTCGAACGAGGCTCGCTTAATTTGTTTTTAGATAAGCGCACGTCTTGGGTGAATTGGGGTGTGGCGGGGTAAATGACGACGAACTGTCTTGAGTGGACGGGGCGTTCGTGAATGCGATGCGAGAAGAAAGCAATTTTGGGCAATAAATAATTTTTGTTTTCATTAATCTCCGTGGCTCATTTGAATTTCAATTTACGTACATTGTTTTTTGTAATCATATTTACTACTTAACTTAGTGTAGGTACTGTTTTACTTCAATGTAGTATATTGCACGGTTTTAAGGTCCCAAAGCTGAAATGGATACAAAAAATATAATATTACGCGTCTATTATTCTATGTATCTATCTATTTTATTCTAGATAGTCATAGAAAAGTGACTGCAATTACATGGTAAGCGAATTAAATCTATATAGCGTGTCGACTTACGAGAAACAATTAGAATAATCTATCATCAGTCGGAGCAATTATGACGGCATGTCTTTAACAATCCATTTAACAAAGCAATAGTTTGATACGTGAGTAAATGCCGCCTCTTCACAAACATCCACGAAACTTGAAGATCTAAGATGTAGGATTTAAAAACTATGAAAATAAGAAATGAAAATATGAAATGTGGAAATGGAAAAAACAAATGAAAATTTTTATTACACATTTTCTCAGCTACACCAGTGGAACCCGCACTGCACTAGCGTGAAGGTCTAAGGCCTAACCTCTCTCAGCTGTAGAGGAGGCCCATGGCATTAAAATGTATATGGACTGAAATATGTAGATAAAACATTGAAACAAACAGTCGTGTCGATTTATACTAATTAAAATAAAGCGTTGCTCTATCGCCTCCAATGTCTCGCAAATCACGGTTCCCGAATTAAAATAATTAATTTTACTTAAAAATACCCTCAACAAAACTACCATCTGCAGTTTTATTTGGACACGGTCCAATGCAACTATTTTTTTTTTTTAATTGACACGGCAAAGTGACCTCGTTGAAGAGTTGCTGCGGTTGGACGGTAGGTCGACTGGCGAGAGCCGACTCCTATTATTCAGCAATCTTCACAATAATGCCGGCTTGATTGTAAACGGATAAACACAGTTTGATTTTAGTTTTTATCGTACTTTTTAACATACTGCCTGGTTAGTTGGTGTTATTTCTTGTCGAGTCATTTAGAGAGTCCAGATTATATATTTGAGTGGTTAAAGTTTTATTGCGTATTTATTACGTTAATTGCCTTTTTTATTATGTAGTTTTCAGTGGCAGCACGGATTTTGAAAATATAACCGAAAAACAGTAATAGTTTCGCCTTTTTTTCGAGAGGAGAAAAATTGTTATGGGTCTACTTCCCGCCAGTCCTGGGGGAGGGGGGCGGGAAGCCTATGATAGGGTCACCGGCTATCCAGCCCGGCGCGCGGCGACATCATATCCGCGCAGATGTTAATACCGGGCTGGGTCCCTAACAGAAAATCCCTATGCTAGCATACCGACCAAAACCCCGGTGGCCATCTTCGCGCCAAGCGGGGCGACTACTACGACATTGTGTGGGCGAGAAGCGCCCACCATTATTCCGCAGGCGCCCGGTGCGCAAAAGTCTCATCCGTCTAGGAGTTGAAGAGGTCGCAGTTGCATCCCCACTAGCTTGGCCTAGCACACGGGACTTAAAATTTATTTGGCAAAGCTAAGTTGTACATATAAACACCAATTCGTTTACTGTCCATGCCTCACGTTTATGGAATGATTTGCCACTAACACTACGAAAAGCTAAATCGCTTTCCACTTTTAAAAGGCTTCTCAGAGCTCACTACTCTAAAATTTAAATGTCCTATTTTTTATTTTATTTTTATTATATTTATGTATGTGTATGTATATAGTATGTTTTTATATATGTATGTATGTATATGTATATGCAATTTATATGTATTTTTCCACAACAACTGCCACAACTACAACTTTTCATTCCGGTACCATGGGTTGTCTGGAAGAAATCGCAGCTAGCGATAAGACCGCCTGTTGTAGCTATATATATTATTAGTTCTTCTCATAGTTGCTTGTTATTTATGTTACATTAAGTTAAGTTAGTTATTTATGATATATTAAGTTAAGTATATTATAGTGTACAAAAAAGTATAATAAACAAATAAAATAAATAAATAAATATAAACCTCTACCTACCCGTATAATGGCGTAGTCTTGAGTGTGTGTTTCTAATACAATAGAGCTTAATTACATTCAGTCGGGATGTCTATTTGTTTGTCAACTAAACTACCAATAAGCATGAGCCGTGACCCAAATACCGCTCCATAATATGAGACGGAGTTGGTACATTCATACGTCTCCATATGAATAACAATGTGACGTCATCCGTGACGTGTATATTGCATGTACTTCATGTCTGGAGGAAATATTGGCTCATCCATTATAATACTTTTAAATTCGTTTAAAGTTTTCTTTGAGTTTTTTATGCATACGTGACGAAGTAACAAGGATAGGGCGATCGCCGGTTCAAAGCATGGGCTTTGTGTGTGCATGGGCACACAGCTCAAAATTTTCGATGTTATGTGTGTGTTCACAATTAATTATCATGCTCTCTAACTGTGAAAGAAAACATCGTGAAAATACCTACACCTTTAAATTATCTTTTCTGTCAGTTGTAGAAGTGATTAGTTGCCTAGCAGTGGATCGTATATGTACTATTATACATGCATACATATACGACAGTCCCGCGGCGTAATTTGCTAGACACCAGCTTGCGAAACTAGAGGCCGCGGGTTCGATCCCCGCACCGAGACTAATGTTTGTGTGATCCACAAATATTTCTTTCGGTTCTGGGTGTTTATAAAACCGAAAAATTATCTCGTAGTCTCTGATATCCACGACACAGGACTTGTATCCTAGTGTAGGGTCTGTATGTGACTGTTGGTGTATTTTATACGTAGATAAGCGACATTGTATTAGTAGTTTCTATTTCAAGAGACATCAAAAGGAAGTAAGTACTTAAAACATGTTAAAACCAATATACTACATGGTGGTAGGCTATAATACATCTAGAGGGAAACTAAACAGAAGAAACCTAAGTAACTATAGTAACTGTATAGTGCATTATTGTCACCTTGACTGTATCTAGGAACGAACATACCGTCATCTTTATGTATGTGTATAAACTCTCCACTTAAACCAAACCATTCCGCTTACCACATATAAAAACTAATTTTATTATCCTTCAAATCATCATCATCATCATCAGCCCAATACGTCCCACTGCTGGGCACGGGCCTCCTCTACAACTGAGAGGGTTTAGGCCTTAGTCCACCACGCTGGCCTAGTGCGGGTTGGCGGACTACACACCTAAGAAATTCCTAAGAACTTTTAGGTGTGCAGGTTTTATCACGATGTTTTCCTTCACCGTTAAAGCAAGTGATAATTCATTGTGAATACACACATAACTTCGAAAAGTCAGAGGTGTGTGCCTGGGGTTTGAACCTGCGACCGCCGAAATTCTCGACCGCGCGCCTTAACCTCGAGGCCATCACTGCTTCAAATACAACCAGGATTTTTGTATCAGGTTCTAAGTATATTTATATAAATTCGCTATTTCGGCACAAGTTACCCCAATTTATTACGGTTTTTCAATAGTATTTACTGTAAATTTATTTCGACTTAGCATTCAAGTTGCAACGCGGCGCATTCAACCCCCGCCTGACCTTTCATATGCGATCGTGCGGTTAAATTGAGTTTACTGGAGTTATTCTGGTATGGATTTAAAATAACTCAAAAGTATAACGCGATTTATGATGTATGGGGCACACGATCCATTCATCTTGTACTGGCCGCCTGACTTATCTAAATGTATGGGGTAGGAAAGCTTGAAGTTTCTAGAAATTTTATTTTTGTTAAACATCGTTCGTTTTGATTGTTTTGGATTAGTAACAGCGTGGGTATAGAAATTTTTGTCTACATCATCATCATCGTCAGCCCAAATACGTCCCACTGCTGGGCACGGGCCTCCTCTACAACTGAGAGGGTTTACTCCACAACTGAGAGGGTTTAGGCCTTAGTCCACCACGCTGGCCTAGTGCGGGTTGGCGGACTACACACCTAAGAAATTCCTAAGAACTTTTTTTAGGTGTGCAGGTTTTATCACGATGTTTTCCTTCACCGTTAAAGCAAGTGATTGTGAATACACACATAACTTCGAAAAGTCAGAGGTGTGTGCCTGGGGTTTGAAGCTGCGACCGCCGAAATTCTCGACCGCGCGCCTAAACCTCGAGGGCATCACTGCTTGTCTACGTATTTGGGAGTATAAATGTTAGTGTATTTATTTTTTGAAATGAATGCTGACTCCACACTAAGATAAGTTCTAATTGTTCTGATAAGTATTGTTCTAGATAAGTATCAGAAACTAGGAGAGACTTTTCGGTCTCACAAACACCCGGACCCGAAACAAATATTTGTGAATCACAAAAACGAGAGGCGTCTCGTAAGCCTACCCAACTGCACCACGGGGCTGTCAAATAATACGTTAGGTTTAAATATAAATTCATAAAAATTGTTTGTAAATTTAAGTTTTAGGTCACTAAGAATTCAATCTAGGTATAAAATGCATAGGTATGTATAAAAATTCGACTTAATTAGTTCAGATGTTTTTGTTTGACTGAATAAAAAATATCTTGACATTTTTAATTTTAATCCGATGTATATAAAATTATGTATTCAAGTATCCCGTAGATTTTGCATATTCCAGAATATCATAAAAGTGCGATAAGCTCGTGTAAGAATATTCAAATGAAGGACTTTTTTACAACACCGTCATCCTAAACCGTTTTATATGCAAAACTCGGTACATTTTTAATTTTGAACGTCTGTCAGGAAATAATTTTGGGGTAAAACTTGCCCAGTCAACTCATATGCAATTCTAATAGGCAAATTATTTTCACAACAGCGAAACGTCGAAAAAATGCTAAATCAACTATTCCACTCACGGTCGGTTACGAAACGTCGCTCTCTACAAAATTCAAAATATAATATTGTAAAAAAAGTCGAATTTTATGAAATGGCCGCTTTGTAGAGCCGTTGGTAGCGCCGTCACGTTTGAAATAGCGACGCAGTGCCAAATGCAGTGTCAGCCGCGTGCCGTACCACTTGCGCGGTGTTTTTTCAACCATTGACTCTATCACGTAGAGTCGTACAATAGAGCTCCAATCGCCGTATCGTTATGCGGTGATTTATGCAGCTCCGAATTCACTGGTAGACTAAATTTGCCGATGGATTTAAGATATTTAAAACAGTAGAGCGGTGGATTCGGAATAGCTCTTACATTTTGGGAGGATTGTGTTAAGCAAGAATACACAGTAACCATTTTAGAGTTAGAATTATATACGACTTCCATAAGAGCTAGTTATACGTGAAACAGATATTTGAAAAAAAAACTGACAAAGAAAGAAAAATGGAATACAGAAAATCATAAGGTCATCATCATCATAATATGATACAAATAATGTCTTAACACACCAGAATGTGTCGCGTGTCTTTATAAGCCTGTATATTTCAGTAATTACAGGGCAGCACAATTTTCATGATGATGTGGTATTAATTTATCTTGAATGACACCTAAAAAGATGAGAACCTATGGTAATGATATTTTTTCGGTATGCATTTGAAGAAGAACTTTTGCCCGATGTTTATCATAGTCTGGTGGATACGAAACGTATCCAAATAAAAGAAATATATCAAATACCGTTTGGTTATATAGAAACCGACACTTTGGTTAATCACAAACAAATTTGAACTTTAACAATTCAATGTAGAGTCGATAATTGTATGCATTGCGCTTTCAGACAGTCTGCAGCTCCTTTCCAATTAGGTTTTGAAACGAAAAACAGATTTTTATTAAATTCTAACCACGTCTATACGGTTTATATGTATCACGGTTCGCCCCTTAGAGGGTGGAATAAATGCAATACCATTCACAAATTTATTGGAGGCTTTCAGTCTACTTTGTGAATAAGTTTAAAAAAACAATATCTTGTTTACTTTATTGCTTACAGATGCTGCGATCTTTTTGTTAAGCTATCTATTAGGGGTGTGCGAGTATCGTTCGAATCGAATCGAATCATCAAATCGAACAAACAATCGAATAATTCGAACAATTCCCGAATTATCGAAATTTTTCTATTGTTTCCAATTTAAATTCCTTTACATCGTGTATCATAATACTATACCTACTTACGAATAATATACTTTTTGATTGAAAATCATATACTGGTGTGAATTCAAAAAATATAATGGACTATACTTCTACGCTTCGTAAGTTCGAATAATTCGCACACCCCTACTATCTATATTTATATATATTTATACGTCTTACTTCTAGGCCCATGCCTAATGTAGAATACCCATGTCTTCTCTACATCTGAAAGGAATGAGGCCTAAGTCTACCACGATTTATAGTGTGGATTAGCGCATTGCAGATAACTAAGAAATACCTCGCGGAGAACTCTTGAGTATGCAGATCTTTTCACAGTGTTTTTCATCACCATTAAAGTACGTGATAATTCTACGCGAATACTCATATAAAGTCAAAAAGTCACAGGTTTGCACCTAGTCCTCAAGGCCATCGTTCTAATACAAAATTCCAAAATCTTACAACGCTAAAACATTTGTAAAATACACTGCTAATATTTCACAATGTTCCTCCAAATCTTCCTTTCAACACTGCACTTGCTTGAAAATCCTGAAAAATACACGATCTACCGCTCGCGTCTAGTTAGCGTAAAATAGTTTGCTCTAAAAGAATATTCTTAGCTTACTTACATAAATGAATTGGCGGGATTACAGCATATGAGAGATGTTTGTTATCCATTACTCAATTTTCCCGCACAAATTTGCGACAAGTACAGTGTACAATTTCTTTGTAAATGAAAATGTTTTTCCTTGTACCTTTATTATTCTCATCTGAATGATAAGGATTTTTGCACTAGTACTTGATGATAGACCACCATCAGCCCATATAGGTACATAGGTCCCACTGCTAGCCACGGGCCTCCTCTGCATCTAAGAGGGGTTATGCCTTAGTCCATCACGCTGGCCTAGTGCGGCTTGGAGGACATCGACACTAAGGAAATTCTTGCCAGGAGGTACATAAATAGCTATAGTTTCCGAATATTTTTTATTTTATTTACTCTCAGTGGTAGAGGAGGCCCGTGCCCAGCAGTGGGACGTATTTGAGCTGATGATTTTTGGGAAACATACAATACAATTTCTCTTAAAAGACTAAATTTTAAAATAAATACATAGAACTTACATGCAACGGCAACACTAAAAACAACTAATTAACATTTACATATAATTTAAAGGAAGATTAATTTGCATTTTTTTAAATATTACTTATGATTGTTTTGGAAGCATGTAATAATAATAATAAATAAATAGACAATACAATTACTACTAATTAATAAATAAATGACTGCCTCGTGGTCTCGCGGTACAAGTATGTGCCGTGCGATCTAGAGGTCCTGGGTTCGATTCCCGGGTCGGGCAAAGTGTTATTGGGTTTTTCCATTAGGAAATTATCGGTAAAAGCACGGAGTCTGAAAATGTGCCCGAAAAACGGCAATAGGCTCGCCCCCTATTACGTGGGACTGATACATACTTGGCGAAATGTGGGTGCAGAAATGCACCTCTGCCTACCTCTTCGGGGAATACAGGCGTGAGTTTATGTATGTATGTATGTACAATTACTACGTTTATAATAAAATGATCATAAACACAAATAATAAAGCGTTGAAAAGCGAAAGACTTAATTTATAAGACTAAAGAAGCTAGAGGCCAGTTAAATCACCTTCATCATCATCATCATCATCAGCAGCAGCCTTTCTACGTCCACTGCTGGACATAGGCCTCTCCTATGGCACGCCAATGGGCTCGATCTTCGGCCCTCCTCGTCCAACCGCTGCCAGCCACCCTGCGAATATCGTCAAACCACCTAGCCAGAGGGCGCCCTACACTACGTAAATCACCTTACTTAGCACAAAACACCAAACGACATTACTTCTTATAAGATAAACGTCGAATGTCTGACCACTGCTCGTATTACAACCAAAAGACTTGTAATTGATTTGATGACTGTCGGAACTCCCATTCATTAGAGGGCAATATTTATCTCGAAGGGCGGACGAGGGTGTTAATAGGAAGAAGTGTAGATGGCACATGGATTTTGGCGACGATTGGGACTTTTCCATTTGACATGTTTGATTTAGACATTATATTCTTTCTGCTGCCGTTATAAAGATTGATTTAACTATGCAGTGTTAAATAATAAATCAATAAACAAAGTTTAAGAAATCAATTAAAGATAAGCTTTACAAAAAAACATACTATAAAATTTCAGATTTTATTGAAGATAATAAGCCCTGGGAGTAATGTAAATTGATCGGAGTTTTGTTTTGTTGCTATAGTTTGTATCGTTATGACATTTACAATGTAAAATTTAAATAATGTAATTAAAAAAATACATTTATTGCTATTTAAAAAAAATGACATGTCGTGTTGCTGAGGGAGTTTCTTGCCGTTTCTTCTCCACAGCGATAACACGTTTCGAAGCGGCAATAGTTAAAAAAATATTAAAAAGTGTAAAATTGACGATTCAAAAGAACTTGTAGAAGTCTATTTGAATAAAGATAATTTGACTTTGACTTTGAAATAAATACACCCAACTGTCACATACATAGTTCTGACCCCACATTAAGATACGAGTCTTGTGTCGTAGGTATAAGAAACTACGAGAGACTTTTCGGTCTCACAAACACCCAGACCCGAAACAAATATTTGTGGATCACACAAACATTTGTCTCGGTGCGGGGATCGAAGCCGCGGCCTCTCGTTTCGCAAGCTGGTGTCTAGCCAACTCCGCCACGGGGCTGTCAAAATTGTGTTATGTCTAGCTTTGTTTTATACTGCTTCGTAGATGGATGAAGGAGTGATGGCCTCGAGGTTTAGGCACGCGGTCGAGAATATCAGCGGTTGCTGGTTCAAACCCAGGGTATACACCTCTGACTTTTCGATGTTTGAATTTACAATAAACTATCACTTATTTAACGGTGAAGGGAAACATCGTGAGGAAACCTGAACACCTAAAAGTTCTTAGGAATTTCTTATGTTTGGAGTCCGCCAACTCGCATTAGGCCAACGTGGTGAACTAAGGCCTAAACCCTCTCAGTTGTAGGAGAGGCCCATGCCCAGCAGTGGGACGTACATATATGACGGCTGATGATGATGATGATGAACTCCAACAGTCACATAAATTTATATAGTTCTGGCCCCATACTAGAATACAAGTCCTGTGCCGTGGGTCAGAAACTACGATAGACTACATTTATTAGGTTAATATTAAATACGGGACGTATATAGGCTGACAGCCCCGTGGCGCAGTTGCCTAGACACCAGCTTGCGAAACGAGAGGCCGCGGGTTCGATCCCCGCACTGAGACAAATGTTTGTGTGATCCACAAATATTTGTTTCGGGTCTGGGTGTTTTCGGTCGAAAAGTCTCTCGTAGTCTCTGATACCAACGACACAGGACTTGTATCCTAGTGTGGGGTCAGAACTAGGTATGTGACTGTTGGGTGTATTTATTATTATTATATTAATGATGATGATGAAATTTGTGCCGTAAGATAGAATAATAGTGGGTTCTGTTTCTAAGTCAGGCAAATTTATCTTACATTTTTAATGGTAATTCTTGGTCAACACGATGTCGAGAAATGTGCCCGAAAAACGGCAATAAGCTTTACCGCATTACGTAAAACTTAAAATACATTGTCGAGAAGTGGGTGCAGAAATGCACCTTTGCCTACTCCATCGAGGAAACGGGTTTAAGTATGTCTGTATATGATAGTTTTATATTGAGCAGAAGTTAGGAATGCCCTGGAACGACATACATCATAGAATGGCGAATTGAAAAGAAGAAGAAGCCAATCTATGAAACAAGAGGCCGTGGATTCGATTCCACTCTAAGATTTGTATTAGTGATATCCACAAATATATGTTATTATTCCGATTAGTTTTTACGAAACAAGACACGTATCTTAATGTGTGTTGTATGTTATTTTTATTTTATTTTTATTTTTATTTATTAGATTTGCCAACAGTTGTTTGCAATAAATGTTTACATAATGTTGTTACGTGTTACAAAAAAAATATAAGATAAATGCAACAACTACTTAAAGGCAAATACCGCATGCACTAAAAAATCTAACAAAAAGTTATAAAAAGTTCTTAATTGTAGTGAGTACATAAAAAAAATATATATAACAAACAATTAACACTATTAAAAATAATAATCATAATAAATATTTAAAATTTAGAATTTGGAGCATATTGTGATTTAAAATAATACAGTATTATAAAGTTAAAGTGTATACAATTATATTTTTTAACATCTCAACTTTTTTTTTACGAGCGGAAAGCGTCTTTAGCTCCCTTGTTCGGTACCTGGGGGTTGGGGGCGAAACGGGTATGTCGTGGTCTCTGGCCTAAGGGCGATTTTACGGCATCTAGGGCGAGAAGCGCCCTAAAAGGTCCACTGTCGCCCAGCGCACCGTCCAATTCTGGACTCCTCAAAACATCTCTACCCCAAGTAAAAACATGAATTATTTTCTCTCCGAAAAGTCCAAGCTAAAGCAAAATTGTGGTAAGTGCACACTAACCGTTCATTAGCCACAAGTCTGGCCTGAAACGTATCCTATTACTCTATGAAAGCACGTGTGATGCTAGTAAGGCTAGTTATACACGGGCGGAGATATTGCGTCATTTTCTGGAAAAGCCTACTTTTTTGTTTTTTAACCTAGATATTATAGAAGCTTGAGTCTGAAATTACGTTTGACTTAGCAATTATTTATATGAAAAAAAAGATTACTCGGATATGTACTAAATATATTAACAGTTGTATTGTTATTGTTATGTATTGGGGGCAATAGGTTAGAGTTCACCAACTATGAAGTCGCACATAAATTGTTAGGGCTTAAAGCTCTTGCTGGCACCCATTTGCAGACTGATTCCGCTGCAAATTTTCTATTAGGTAAACCTAAATAACACAAAGCCCTACCCAAGAATCAAACTCCGGATCTCCGAATAGCAGGCTGATCACTTATACCGTGAGATAAGTAAGTCAAAGTAATACCCGATTTGTCAATAATAATGACTATAAATATTTACCAAAATAATGATTAATATCAAACATCATTTACTGTCGACCACGGCTGCAATAAAAAAACTAACAATGGATTCGTTTTACTAGGGGCCTTCAAGAAAAGAGCCTATATTTTCCTCAAAGTCCGGCAACGCAACGTTAATTCCTCTGATATTTTGGGTGTTTATGGGCGATGTAGACCAGTTAACATCAGGCTCACTAGTTCGATTACCTTCCCATCATCATCAGCCCATATACGTCCCACTGCTGGGCACGGGCCTCCTCTACAACTGAGAGAGTTGAGGCCTTAGTCCACCACGCTGGCCTAGTGCGGGTTGGCGGACTACACACCTAAGAAATTCCTAAGAACTTTTAGGTGTGCAGGTTTTATCACGATGTTTTCCTTCACCGTTAAAGCAAGTGATAATTCATTGTGAATACACACCTAACTTGGAAAAGTCAGAGGTGTGTGCCTGGGGTTTGAACCTGCGACCGTCGAGATACCTTCCCATAAAAAATAAAAATAAAATAAAACTTATCGCAACTCTGCAAGCGGCCTTAAAACCCCCGAGAAGACATATACTCTACAATTATTACATAATTATCCATGTTAAGGATCCTCTAACGAGATAATTAATGAAGACATTTTATATGAAGCATAATATTCCAGTGAACGGACACGACTTTAGCCATTATTATTCCTATAACAATTGCTTCGCCTTATCTTGTCCTTCCTTCCTTACAGAGCAACTTTTCGTGATTGCATATTTTTCTTTTCATAGGCCGGCCACCTTTGCAGGATGGATCCCGACAGATGGACGAAAAGAAGGAGTGGCGTAACATAGCACAAGATAGAGAGGATTTGAAGTAAAAGAAGGAGGCCTTTGCCCAGCAGTGGGATATAGTATAGGCTATGAAAAAAAAAATGCCTTGATCACTAAGCACCTATTAAGATGCTCTGAAGATGGTGTCTTTACAACATCATTTTTGGCTGCCTGGGTAGTGTTATTGTAATTCCATTAGGAAATTTTCAGTAGCAGCACGGAGTGTGAAAATGTACCCGAAACTGTCGAAACCAGCCTGAATCTAGCGGCTTCCCGCGATTTTCTTTAATCGTCAGCCCCCTCCCCCCCACCCTAACAATGCATGTATGTCAATGTCGGACATTTCAACAGTTTTCTACTGCTATTTTACATTCATAACACTACTTACTTTTTAAACCATGTAAATTACCCATAAAATAAAGCTACAGAGTAAATAAGCAGTTCCCAACTAAATGTTGTAAAATAATATCTTAACAACGACACGTAAAGTGACCCCGCAATTGTGGCTCTTGCAACTTCAGCGAACTTTTTAATTCTATCTCAACGAACTTGGTCTATTGTGGCGCAGTTGTTCATTTGACGGTTCAAATATTCAGGCGCGCCGTCAAAACTTCTTGAGATGTGCGTTGTCTCCGCAGAGAACCGGATTCTATTTGTAGGAGCTCTTTAGGTGTTGGCCTTTGTTGGAGAAGTCATTGTCTTCAATAAAGTAGAAATTATTTATTTGTTACGATATCAGCACAACATATTTTATAAATAAAACAAGTTTTTTTATTTCTTTGAATTACGTCATCATTATCATCATCAACCCACATATGTACGCCATTGAGATGGTTTAGCCCTTAGTCCACCACGCTGGCCTAGTGCGGTTTGGCGGACTACACACTTAAGAAATTCCTAAGAACTTTTAGGTGTGCAGGTTTCATCACGATGTTTTCCTTCACCGTTAATGTAAGTGATAATTCATTATAAATACATTTCTAATATATTCACATATAACTTCTAAACGTCAGAGGTGTGTGCCTGGGTTTGAACCTGCGACCACCGATCGAGAGACCCCGCGCCTAAGCCTCGAGGCCATCACTATTTATTTGAATAGCGGTTATATAAAAAAATAGCCTATGCTCCTTACCAAGATCCAATCGATGTCAAAACCAAAACCTATTCAAATTGGTTAACAAAATTCGTTAACAGCTAGGTAATCTCCCAGCTTCGTATCAATCCCAATAAATAAAAAAACTAGGTTTTTATCAATGCGGTCTCTCGTAAACCATGAAAGCTGAGCACAAAAGCCTCTAACACGAGCGGCCACTTCCACCGCATCCTCAATTAAGGCTGGATTCATCAGCGGCAAGTTATATTTTATGCTCGTGCAAAATACCTTGTCATTTTCACGCGGCGACGCGTCGAGGGCTGCTGTACTGGCGGGTAGAAATGTATCTTTGAACTGATGTATTTTTCAGCAGCATTGGCATAAAAATTACATACATACATAACCTCATGCCTGTATACCCCGAAAGAGTAGGCAGAGGTGCATTTCTGCACCCACATTTCACCAGGTATACGCCCCACGTAATAGGGGGCGAGCCTTTTGCCAATTTTCGGGCACATTTCCAGACTCCGCGCTGCCACTGAGAATTTCCTAATGGAAAAATGGCCCGCGAATCGAACTCAGGACCTCTAGATCGCACGGCACATACTTGTGCTGCGAGACCACGAGGCGGTGAAGTATATAGAAAATAATAATAAGCAATTAAGAAAATTTTAGTCATATGTCATGTTAAAAACAAAAAAGCCCTTTCAAATGGCATTACTCTTAACTACGTAGTAACCTTTGAATCAATTGTTTTAATGGCTATAGAAAAATAAACCTCTCTACCCTAATTTACACTTCAAAAGTTAGAAACATGAATTGTATGAGCAAACTTATAACGTGTTATAACACTTTTCCACTCGCCATCACTTCCACCTGAGTATGACGGATGTTTAACGAGATTTTAGATCTAAAAGGATAACACAAAGCAGGAATCGTTCTGAATGTATCTGATTTGTCGCAAACTGAATATATTTGGGGTTAATTGTGACATGTTTTGTTATACTAAAATTGTTTTTGCAGTTTTGAAATAAGATTTAGGATAGATTTTTTATTTCCCACATGATGGTTAAAGTTTGGAAATATGGTACACGGACTACATGATTAATTTTAGATATAAAGTTTTTTCTGTGTATTTTACCTGCCACCTTTTCAAATCATCGGAATATTGTACTAGAGGGAGTCCTATATTATATAAAATATCAAAAACAGATAATATCATCATCAGCCTATGAGTGGGGTTAGGTTAGTTCATCACGCTGGCCTAGTGCGGGTTGGCCGACTACACACTAAATTCCTAAGAATTTAAATGTGTGCAGGTTTCCTTGACCCTTCAATGACGTGATAATTCATTCTGAATATACATACACATATAATATAGTCAATTGAAAATAGGAGCTCTCAATCGCATCTCCTAAAATACTGTACAAACTAAGAACAAAAACCATTCCCTTAAAAGCTGTCTAAGCCGTTCTGAACTAGCATTTATTAAAGGATGAAAGCAAAGTGGGTCCCATGTGCTGCTTGCAAAATTTATTAAACAAGATTACATTTCCATAGTAAATGCTTATAACACTTTCTTTATTTTCCTGCACACAACCTTGTTTCAGAAAGAACCCGGGCAATATGCATACAACGCCACTTTTAGCAAATTCTTGTTGCATACACAATATAGGGAGGGATAGTAGGGGAAAAAATGTAAGTGTTTTTTCTGAAGACTGCCTCGTGGTCTCGCGGCAAGTTATGTTTATTTATTTATTTAATATACTTTATTGTACACTATACTATAAAAGCAGTGATGGCCTCGAGGTTTAGGCGCGCGGTCGAGAATTTCGGCGGTCGCAGGTTCAAACCCCAGGCACACACCTCTGACTTTTCGAAGTTATGTGTGTATTCACAATGAATTATCACTTGCTTTAACGGTGAAGGAAAACATCGTGATAAAACCTACACACCTAAAAAGTTCTTAGGAATTTCTTAGGTGTGTAGTCCGCCAACCCGCACTAGGCCAGCGTGGTGGACTAAGGCCTAAACCCTCTCAGTTGTCGAGGAGGCCCGTGCCCAGCAGTGGGACGTATATGGGCTGATGATGATTGTACACTATACAAGGAAAAATAACATAAATAACATACAACTTAAAAGATATATAGTTACAACAGGCGGTCTTATCGCTTATTGTTCTTTGCGATCAAGTTTTCCGAGTTTTAATCACACATCAAGTAGAGTAGCAGCACGGAGTCTGGATATGTGTTTTGAATTTTAAAAAAATAAAATAGGTAGGCAAAGGTACATTACTGCACCGACATTTCTCCAGGTGTGTATCAGTCACACGTAATAAGGGACGAGCCTATTGCCGTTTTTCGGGCGGAAATGTGCCCTGTGTAGTTGCTTCTAAGAATTCTCTAATGGAAAAAAACAATAACACTTTGCCCGAACCTGGAATCGAACCCAGGACCTCTGATCATCATCAGCCCATATACGTCCCACTGCTGGACACGGGCCTCCTCTACAGCTGAGAAGGTTCAGGCCTTAGTCTACCCCGCTGGCCTAGATCGCACGGCACGTACTAATGCCGCGGTACGATGAGCCAGTCAAATTACGGCACAAAATTGGTTAAATTTTTAAAATTTTCTTACTGTTCCTTTTTATACCCTGTTTCAGTGTAAGTAATATATCGCCTCATATATTAGTGGGGTTGTAAAGGACTGTTTCAACGGTGCTATTGGCAGAGATTGTGTGCTTTGTACTAGTTTGTCATAGAGACGTGGATCGCGGAATTTTGAAGATTTATCACGCGCAAGTGAAGTGTCTCGTTGCCAACCCTACTGTTTTAACAGGAGATTTGCTGTTTTCATGTTGATGACCCTGTTTTTTGTTTCAATCCTAATTTTTACTGTTTTTCAACGAGCGTTCAATGCTACCTATTAGACTATGCAAGTATTTCTTATTAACCACATAATAAAACTTTTGTGCCTACATACATAGCAGCGCTACCGTGGAAAGATTATTTTCAGCTATATATACTATATTAGGAAAACCAAATTACGCAACAGAATACCGAAATAATTGACGAACGAATTGCAACTCATTTCAATCCACACACAGAAAGGCACATAAATAGATTTAATATAAATATGTAGGAATTTAAAAAGGAAAATGAGATTGAAAATGTGTTTTTTTTTCTTAAGCTCCTGTTTTCTACTGCTTTTTTATTAGTGAGCTGCTGTTTTTTAGTTTCTCGGGGTTGGCAACACTGAAGTGGTGTGCTGAAAGGAAGATTTGAGTTGTGAAGTATCGGAAGTGTATCCCATAAATGTTTAGGCTACGTAAGATTTTGGGATTTTAATCGAAACTGGATGTGTTGGACTGGATCCTGGTTGGTGCATTGTGGTCCAAATGGCTTGGATCCCTGTAGTGTTAATCAGATTTGTATGTCTACCTAATACTTAATGTAGGTATTTCACCAGCTAAGTTTTTATGACCTTATATAACTAGAATAGAAAAGTACAAAGAAGAGGCTGATTAGGCTATATACAAATCTACACGTGCCCAGCAGTGGGATGTATATGGGCTGATCATGATGGTGATGATATTTATTAATTATTTATAAATACACCCAATAAATAAATACACCCAACAGTCACATACATAGTTCTGACCCCACACTAAGATACAAGTCCTGTGTCGTGAGTATCAGAAACTACGAGAGACTTTTCGGTCTCACAAACACCCAGACCCGAAACAAATATTTGTGGATCACACAAACATTTGTCTCGGTGCGGGGATCGAACCCACAGCCTCTCGTTTCGCAAGCTGGTGTCTAGCCAACTGCACTACGGGGCTGTCAGCGATTGCAGCTGTCATTGATTTAAGCGCGCAAACATCAGAGAATACTAAAGAAATGACAAAAAGATCATAAATAATAAATGAGACGAGCTTGTTACCGTTTTCGAGTATATTTCTAAACTATGTGTTACTCAGGATTTAATAATAGGAAAACACTTTATCCCGATCAGACCGATGATGCAGTTATCAGATACGTACTGACTGAGACGGAAACGCGACATACTTATGAGTACTTATGATGGGTTTTACGCCTTTTGCATACAACTAACAAATCTTTGACAATCATTTTATCTGTTTTCTGTAATTCTCTATACTATAAGGATACATTCATATATGTATAACCTTACGCCTGTATTCTTCGTAGGCGTAGACAGAGGTGCATTTCTGCACCCACATTTCGCCAAGTATGAGTCAGTCCCAAGTAATAGGGGGCGAGCCTGTTGCCGTTTTTCGGGCAAATTTCCAGACTCCGTGCTGCTACTGAGAATTTCCTGATGGAAAAACCCAATAACACGGCACATACATGTACCGCGAGACCACAAGGCAGAGTATAAAAAATGACTACATTAATAATTACATAATTAAATGATTAATTTTAGAATAAAGACTTTTTCGTGTATTTTGACAATAGATATTGTATTCGTATTAATTTTGTATGGATCGTCATTACTATCATAATATGACGTAATCTTCCATTTCAATTCACCACAATATTATCCCGTCATAAAACTTAACAATTTGCAATCGACTCATAAAATAAAAATATATAAATATAAATACACCCAACAGTCACATACATAGTTCTGACCCCACACTAAGATACAAGTCTTGTGTCGTGGGTATCAGAAACTACAAGAGACTTTTCGGTCTCACAAACACCCAGACCCGAAACAAATACTTGTGGATCACACAAACATTTGTCTCGGTGCGGGGATCGAACCCGCGGCCTCTCGTTTCGCAAGCTGGTATCTAGCCAACTGCGCCACGGGGCTGTCAACTGCTGTCAGCTGTCAATATCCTACAATATTGCATGAAGTGATTTTAAAATACAATTGTCCATTATTATTATAGGCTTGTTTAAAATCAGAACGGAATATGTTTGGGTATTAACAGTTTCTGCACAATTCAACAATAAAATGAGCGCTGTTCAAATATTACTGATATTATTTTAAAGGTGTTTCTGGGTTGAAATTAATATATTTTTTATATGACTGCAATATTGGTCTCGCAGTATAAATGAAATCTTAACGATCTCGAAGTCTAAGGTTTCGATTTGATTCTTGATTTAGGAAAAATGTCATTTGGTTACATAAAAAAAACCTAATAAAAAGCCTAATAACATTTTGCCTGATTCAGGAATCAAACCTTCGCACGGTACACACGTGCCACGGGACCATAAAGGCATTTACATAGCACTATTTCACGCATTGCTCATGTTTTTGACATCATAATAAAAAAACATTTTTATGTATTGATTGATTAATTAATGTTTTTTAATAAATACACCTACTAAGATACAAGTCGTTGAGTTGCAGGTATCGGAAACTACCGAGACTTTTCCGTGTCACAAAAACCCAGACCCGAAACAAATACTTGTGGATAGCACAAGCAATTGTCTCGTTGCGGGAATCGAACTCGCGGTCTCTCGTTTCGCTGGTAGCTAACCTGCTAGCACCACGAAGCTGTCAAACTGGAATTAAGAAACGAAATTAGGCGTGCGGTCTGTCAACCGGAGCGCTCGTCGATATCCCGAGCACACAATTCTGAGACCGTTACAGTATTATCCCTTGGCTGTCCCAATTCAAAAACTTTCACCGCAAAACTGTCCTCTACAACGTGATCGAAAATTTCGGCGGTCTCAGGTTCAAACCCCAGGCACACACCTCTGACTTTTCGAAGTTATGTGTGTATTCACAATGAATTATCACTTGCTTTAACGGTGAAGGAAAACATCGTGATCAAACCTGCACACCTAAAAAGTTCTTAGGAATTTCTTAGGTGTGTAGTCCGCCAACCCGCACTAGGCCAGCGTGGTGGACTAAGGCCTAAACCCTCTCAGTTGTAGAGGAGGCCCGTGCCCAGCAGTGGGACGTATATGGGCTGATGATGATGATGAACGTGATCGTAAATACGGCTTGGACAATAAATGTCGACAGAAAAAGGCGCGTATGATTTAATCTGCTGCTTACGTGGCTGTGAACATCCGGGGTATTCAATATAGGGGCGCGATTTGTTGAAGCCAGTCGATAAGACTGTTTTATTTCTACTACGTACTGGTAACATTCTCTACAATTGTAGAGTTTAAAGTAGTGATGGCTGTGGCTTAGGCGCGTTGTCGAGAATCTCAGCGGTCGCAAGTTCAAACCCCAGGGACAACTCTGACTTTTCAAAGTTATGTTTTTTTTTTTTTTTTAAACTGCCACGGCAAAGTGACTCCACTGTACCTGATGGTAAGCACAGTGGAGTCCAAAAAATTAATACCGACCAGCGAGAAACGAAGGCCACCCGCTGGTCGACACAATCATGCCGGCCTGCACAAATGCTGTGCCGGCAAACTATTCCACAGCTTGATGGTGCGGCAAAAGTAAGAATTGGCGAACTTTTTGTGTGATGTGTGATGTGTGAAGTACAATGAGTCATCACTTTAACGGTGAAGGAAGACATCGTGTTATCTCAACCTCCTTATATTCATACAATTACACAATATGTTCATAACTGTTACAAGTCACAAAATATAATATACACAATAACACTA
The DNA here is from genome assembly GCA_907164795.1 of Hemaris fuciformis. Taxonomy (NCBI): domain Eukaryota; kingdom Metazoa; phylum Arthropoda; class Insecta; order Lepidoptera; family Sphingidae; genus Hemaris; species Hemaris fuciformis. Next base: position 9,888,947 of record OU015454.1, read on the forward strand.
TGGTAAATAAACTAGGTCTGTTTAACCGAAGACGTGATACGGCAATCCGCTCGTGCTAGTACTGAACGTGCTCATACGGAGACCGCCCCATCATATCATATCTCAAACTACCGACAAACATTTTATCAATTACTATTTATCTACCCTTTTACAATTTCTTTATTTTCATATTTCTACAAACTAGTTAAAGCGACAACAATCGTGAGGAAACCTGCACACCTAAAAGTTCTCAGGAATTTTGTAGGCGTGTAGGCCTCGAGGTTTAGGCATGCGGTCGAGAATCTCGACGGTCGCGGGTTCAAAACCCAGGCACACACCTCTGACTTTTCGAAGTTATGTGTGTATTCACAATGAATTATCACGTACTTTAACGGTGAAGGAAAACATCGTGATGAAACCTGCACACCTAAAAGTTCTTAGGAATTTCTTAGGTGTGTAGTCCGCCAACCCGCATTAGGCCAGCGTGGTGGACTAAGGCCTAAACCCTCTCAATGGTAGAGGAGGCCCGTGCCCAGCAGTGGGACGTATATGGGCTGATGATGATGATGATGATGTAGTCAGTAGGATGGAGTGAAAAAAATTTTTTTTTTCTTACCCTGGGGGTCGAATTTGTAACTTATAGAAAACACAACTTTTTAAAATGATACATTTAATTTGAGTCAGGCGTTAATCCATCACCAATGCGAGTTTAAGGACTATTTCTTGTTACTTTTTCTGGAAATCTTAGGTAAGCAGATTTTTAAGCCTTGTGTAACTAAAGCTAAAATTCTTAATAATTCTTTAAAATACATTACTTAGAAAGGACAAAGTGCCTGAGATTCGGTAATTCCACCGCCGAAATTTTGTCTAGACCTAGTGCCTAATCCTTTCATTGCGACTTATAGTTCAACAGTTCGGCAAATGAACGATCATAAAAACTTATAATTCGTTTTAAAAATAAATGCATATTTATAGCCAGCCAGTTTTAAAAGTAAATATATATTTAGTTATTGTGACAGCCCTGTGGCGCAGTTGGCTAGATACCAGCGTGCAAAACGAGAGGCCGCGGGTTCGATCCCCGCACCGAGACAAATATATAAGTATATATTTAGACAAATATATATTTCTGGACTCCATTGCGCTTACCATCAGGTGCAATGGGGTCACTTTGCCGTGCCAGAATAAAAAAAAAAAAAAAAAAAAAAAAAAAAAAATATTTGTGTGATCGACAAGTATTTGTTTCGGGTCTGGGTGTTTGTGAGAGCGAAAAGTCTCTCTTAGTTTATGATACCCACGACACAAGACTTGTATCTTAATGTGGGGTCAGAACTATGTATGTGACTGTTAGGTGTATTTATTTATTGCGGAGAAAAAGAAAATTCGTCTGCTCTTATGTTCCAATCCTTGATGCGTTGTCAACTGCGGTATATAAAGCAGGTTTTATGTACCCTGGATATTGTTAAAATTATTAAAAGTATACTTTAAATACAAGTTTCACGAAGCTTTCCTTTGCCATAAAACTGAGCAATAAAATTTAAAACTAAAATTTTAAAAAGTTTGAGTTCTTCATTCGAATTAAAGACAGACCTCTTTAGTTATCAATTGGAACAATTAGATAAAAAAAAATTCAAATGCAAATACTAAATCGGAATAAATCTTCAATTTGCAGCCTTGATGTTCCACGCATGCGTGGTGGCGTCACGCATTACCCTCCAGGGTGGGGGTTAGAAAGCCTCTCGGTCGGTCGGGGGATGGTCGCGCTCTCCCCAAAAACAACGATACGCGAAGTGAAAAATGCAGTGTTGTGCTACCCGAAAGTGATTTATAAGTGGGTGATAATATTTGTGTGAGGAATTCTTAAAGATCAGTGCAAAAAAATGTGTGTTGAAAAGTAATTTGGTAAGTTTATAAAAGTTTAAGATAGTTTAGGAAATAAACGTTATATTTCATTATGATAATAAATTTTAAATGTATTGTTTTTTGTTCATTCATTTATTTTTTTGATAAAAATTTATTAAAATTTAAATTTATAAATATTTTATTTGAATCGTTAAGACAGTTTAATAAAATATTATGAAACTTAATAATTTATATTCCGCGTAGATATTATATTTTTTTAATTCAATTGAAAGTACCTTTAACTCGGCTACAATTAAACACCAAGGTTTCTTCTGTGTTAAATACAATATATTTGATTACGTAAGAGATTAATAATGGCGACTTATATACGGTATATTTTTTATTGGAAATATAAAAAACAGTTACTCAGAATAGTCGTGATCGTATTAAAAATATATGTTTTAATGGTTCTTTTAAATAAAACATACCTTTTTATTTTACGAAACTTATTTCTTCAGTTTGGAATAGTTATCATTTATTTAAATTAGTAGAATATTAATAAAATGATAAAATGAGAATGACAATGATTTATTTCTAAAAAAATAACGGTAACAATTTAAAAATATTTATTTTAATTTACTAACAAATTCTTTCAAAATGATTTAAAATGGACAGTTATTTTGGTTACCTTAAAAAAACAATATTTTTTACGGAAAGATTACGTGAATTCATTTTATAGTACTTCTAAATATATAATTTATCCGCCAACCTGCACTAGGCCAGCATGGCGGATAAAAGCTTGGACCCACTCAGTTGTAAATGAGGCCCGTGCCCAGCAGTGGGACGTACATATATGGGCGAATGATGATGGATATATTTTATCATCAACATTTTCCATTTTTCAATCTTTTTAAGTACAAGTCAATAATTAAGCCTACAAATTTATTTCGAGTTACTGAGGGAGTTTCTTGCGCCATTTCTTTTTCACAGCGATAACACGTTCCGAAGCGGCGGTAGCTTATTTAAATTGGCGATTCAAAAGGACTTGCCAAAGTCTATTTGAATTTACATCGACTTTGATTTAGGGTTTGGCATTTCTTTACTTTTGCAGATCATTTCTCTTAAATATTAATGCACAAGCATGTGCCGTGCGATCTAGAGGTCCTGGGTTCGATTCCCGGGTCGGGTAAAGTGTTATTGGGCTTTTCCATTAGGAAATTATCAGTAGCAGCACGGAGTCTGGAATTGTGCCCGCAAAACGGCAATAGGCTCGCCCCCTATTACGTGGGACTGAAACATAACTGGCGAAATGTGGGTGCAGAAATGCACCTCTGCCTACCCCTTCGGGGAATACAGGCGTGAGGTTATGTACATATGTATGTATAGTGACCACATCAATTTTACCATTGTTGGTGAAGTGTTAACATGTACATACATTTTAATGGGTAATTGTAGTTTTCTTACTATCGGATTCTTATAATTTTTGACACACACACACACACACACACACACATACACACACATACATACCTATATATTAGTTAAGTATTAGGTATGTTTTAAATTTTAATCTATACAATACAAATAAATAAAATTAGAGTGTCTGTTAGTAATATTGAAATAACCGCTTTTTAATAAATGTATATGGATGTATACACGGTACATATACCAAAATAACGATTTCTACAATTTTTGTCTGTCTGTCTGTCTGTTTGTTCCGGCTAATCTCTGAAACGGGTGGACCGATTTTAACGGGACTTTCACTGGCAGATAGCTGATGTAATAAGACGTAACTTAGGCTACTTTTAGTTTATAAATTTTCTTATTAAAAATTAATTTTAAGCGCGGACGAAGTCGCGGGCACAGCTAGTTTTTTAATATAATTCACATGTTCTAAAGAGCTACGCTGTTGTTACTTTTAGATATGGAAGAGCGAGGCCTTCTGGCACAAGTATTTCATACTCATTGGAAGGTCTCAACCATGATCTCATATATTGTACCTATTTGTTGAATAAATATTTTTATTATTATTATTATGTTAACGACTTTCGTTCCTCCCTTTATAGGGGTTTAAAAGCACGGGCCAGGGCCAAGTGCATAACAACTTTACTGTTTCTGCTATCATTATTTTTAAACTTTCGGGTTGTGAGTAAAGATCATTATATTGATTAAGAAATATCACAATTTAAAACTTCCGGGTTAGGCGACATGTATTAAGGATTACAGCTTTCTGTAACAGCAGATAAGTTAGTGGATTGATTTTTAGTGTGGATAGGCTTGAGTGTAATGTTTTTGGGATAACTCCTGTACTTGATGATGGGGATTGTGCGAATCTGATTAAATTTATTATTATCATTGTGGCGTATTAGGTTTAAAGATTCTGGAATAAATTGTTTAGCTAATATTTTTTTAAGGTAAATGAATATTTATTACACAATATTTATTACACACTCACCAAAGGCCTGGTCCACAAATTCAAAGTCGCTCAGCGTGCTATGGAGCGGGCAATGCTTAGAGTTTCTCTGGTGAATAGAATTCATAATGAAGTCATCCGCCAGAGAACCAGAGTCATTGACATTGCCCGCAAGATTAGCACGCTAAAGTGGAAGTGGGCCGGCCATGTCTGCCGACGGTCCGACGGCCGATGGAGCAGACAAGTGTTGGAGTGGAGACCGCGCTTAGGCAAACGTAGTGTAGGACGACCTGCAGCACGGTGGTCCGACGACTTGAGAAAGGTGGCGGGTAACGGATGGATGAGGGCTGCTGATACTCAGGACACAGGACTTGTTTCTTATTGTGAGGTCAGAACTATGTATGTGACTGTTGGGTGTATTTATTTATTTAATTACGCTGCTACTGATTTTTTTATTGGAAAATCACAATAACACTTACCTGATACGGAAATCGAAAACTGGACCTCTAGATCGCATGACATATCGTGCCGCGGGTTCATAAGCAGTCGTTTATTTAATTGAATTTGTTTTCAACCTTCATATTTTATTTTTCATTATATATTGAACTTAAGACATCTTATTTTATCCCCGTTTTAGCCACATTTTTCAAACCCCAGGCACACACCTCTGACTTTTCGAAGTTATGTGTATTCACAAAGAATTATCACGTACTTAAACGGTGAAGGAAAACATCGTGATGAAACCTGCACACCTAAAAGTTCTTATGTGTAGTCCGCCAACCCGCATTAGACCAGCGTGGTGGACTAAGGCCTAAACCCTCTCAGTTGTAGAGAAGGCCCGTGCCCAGCAGTGGGACGTATATGGCCTGATGATGAATAATGGTATTGATGATATTATTCTCAATTTAATACAACAGTCTGAGATTATATTCATGAGCTGCTCTATAGTCAAAGTCAAAGTCAAATTATCTTTATTCAAATAGACTTTTACAAGTTCTTTTGAATCGTCAATTTTACACTTTTTAATATTTTTTTAAACTATTTAACTATTGCCTAGTTCTAGTTCGGAAAATTTAGTCTTTGTATAAATATTATAAACTATATCTAGATTGGAAAAGAGCAATATTAGAGTTTCATGCCCGTTCTTCTCTAGTGATGACTGCCTTCCGAACAGTGTGGTACACTTAATTTTGGAAGGACTGAATAAATAAATAAATAAATACACCCAACAGTCACATACATAGTTCTGACCCCACACTAGGATACAAGTCCTGTGTCGTAGGTATCAGAAACTACGAGAGACTTTTCGGTCTCACTTACACCCAGACCCGAAACAAATATTTGTGGATCACACAAACATTTGTCTCGGTGCGGGGATCGAACCCGCGGCCTCTCGTTTCGCAAGCGGGTGTCTAGCCAACTGCGCCACGGGGCTGTCATGTAAGTCTATTTGACATTAAATAGATTCAATAAAAATATTCTTTCATTTCATAAATTGACTATTTAACACAAAAATAAAATTTCATTTAAAACCAGTAGTTACTGGGATTAGCGCTTTCAACCAAACAAACTCTTTAGCTTTATATATTAGTATAGACAGGTTTAAAATAAATGCAAGTTAAAGGATGAAAATACGTACAAGCAGCGGATTTATCGCTTGAAGCTATCTTTTATACATGAGATGGGATGTTTTATAGTTGAGATGGACCTGATAGAAGTTATATAAATATGAACTCTAACACGATTATTTTAAGTGTGTGTTTGCACAAAAGTATTTTTTACGTTCTGCTCAAATGTTCATTAGAAAAACCTCATACTTCCATAAATATATTACGAGGTGAATTATATAAATGTATGTTAAAGGAAAAAAACACATTTCGTGTTTCTGAGGGGGTTTCTTGCCGTTTCTTCTCCACAATATAACACGTTCCGAACGAATAGCCTTAAACTGTCGATTCAAAAGTACTTGTAAAGGTCTGATTGAATAAAGATTATATTGACTTTAACTTAAATGAATGTGGAAAGTCAAGGCGTGTTTGTCAGGATTATTGACTAAAACTACAATGTCCACCTGTTTCAAAAGCATAAAGCGTAAGATTAATGTATTTAGATACGACGATTTGTAAGTTTAAATTTGGGTTATTCAACTTAGAAAAACCAAGCGAAATTGGTCGAAATTAGAAAAATCCATGATAGTATTGAAATGAAATGAAATTAATGAATTCAATCATTAAAATATTAAACATTTTTTAGATTCAGATAATATTTTATTTTACCAACCGGTTCAAGCAGATTCTACTAGAGAAGAACGAGCGAGATATCTATCGTTTGAATTCGCATATCTAAATGTACATACATACATAAACTCACGCCTGTATTCCCCGAAGGGTTAGGCAGAGCTGCATTTCTGCACCCACATTTCGCCAGGTATGTATCAGTCCCACGTAATAGGGGGCGAGCCTATTGCCGATTTTCGGGCACATTTCCAGACTCCGTGCTGTTACTGAGAATTTCCTAATGGGAAAACCCAATAACACTTTGCCCGACCCGGGAATCGAACCCAGGACCTCTAGATCGCACGGCACATACTTGTACCGCGAGACCACGAGGCAGTCTCATATCTAAATGTATGTTACAAATAAACAATACGGATACATCTATAATGCCTATATTTTAATAAGAACAGGCAGTCGTGTATTTCTGCAACCACTTTTCATTCACCATGACGTTATTTGTAATAGAAGGCAAGTTTTTGCCACTTATGTATACAAATATTATAAAGATTTTTTTGTGTATTTATTACGATATTACTTAAAAACTACTCGAGCTATTCGAATGATTTTTAGAATGGACATAGTTGGGACCTTAAAAATTAACATGTAGGCTATTTATCCTGGAAAAATTAAGTGTTCCCGAGGGATGATCAAGAAATAAAAAATTGCGTCCGGGTCGAACTGGAGCCTTAAGGATAACTTAATAACGCGTTATCTTCTAAAAATCGAAGCCAGTACTCAATGCCTTAGAACTAGTGGCACATGCAAGTGTGCCGCGTTCCGGGATTAGCCAGTGTATATCCGGTTTTCGGGGGGGGGGGGGCTTCAATCATGGTGAAAGGATGACCGTGCTGGCATTTTTTGGCCGGTTTCTCGCGGTCGGTCCTTTGTTCACCATGGTATTAGTCCCTCAAACTTCTTCACAAGATAGGTGAAGAGGTTTTCGGCCGGCATGATTGCGTCGACCAACGGGAGATCATCATCTCTCGCTGGTCGGCACTTTTTCTGGACTCCATTACACTTACCATCAGGTGCAATGGGGACACTTTGCCGTGCCAGTATAAAAAAAAAACTAACTAAAATTTCTTATTACATTTTATAATAGTTTGTATTATTTCATACCATTTGTTTCTTGCAATTTTAGTAGCAGAAATCCCTCGTAGTTTCCGATCATCCTGTAGAGATCTGTGTTTGACGGTAGTAGGGGATGTGTGTTCCTGTTGGATCGCGTAATTACTATCTTGGAGGAGCTGTTTCATAGTTAATTTATGCCAACGTTGATGATGTTTAATAATAAACGGTGCTTGATAACTTGAGTGCCGGCATGATAATTTCTAAGGCTGGAAAGTCAAATGTAAAATAACTTGAACATCTGTTATTTCTAAAAACGATTGGTAGAGTCATAATTCTTTTAAATCGATTTATAAAGCAGTTATAGTTTTTATTTATTTTTAAATCAAATTTATTTTTAGACTGCCTCGTCGTATTGCGGCACAAGCATGTGCCGTGCGATCTAGAGGGCCTGGGTTCGATTCCCGGGTCGGGCAGTGTTATTAGGTTTTTCGATTAGGAAATTCTTAGTAGCAGCACGGAGTCTGGAATTGTGTCCGAAGAACGGCGATAGGCTCGCCCCCTATTACGTGGGACTGAAACATATCTGGCGAAATGTGGGTGGAGAAAGGCACTTCTGCATACCCCTTCGGGGAATACAGGCGTGAGTTTATGTATGTATATATAATATATATCCTTAGTATCTGACTGCCTCGTGGTCTCGCGGCTTAATTTGGTTTTTAGTAGCATGGAGTTTAGAAATGTGCCCGAAAAACACAATAAGCTCGCCACTACATACCTGGCGAAATGTGGGTGCAGAAATCACACTGTTTTACTGCACTTACCAGATGCCAGTGCGGTCACTTTTACCCTTACTTACTTACTTATTTCGGCGCAACGACCCAAAATGAGTCCTGGCCTCCGACACCAAGAGACGCCATTTAGGCCTATCCTGTGCTGTTTCTTGCCATGGGATGGCACTTTTACCCTGCTAGTAAATAAACAATAAATAATAAACTCCAAACTTTGATTGATTGATAACCTCAAAATTCTGTCCAATTTTTATAAGCTCAATGACGCGCGAAGTTGTGAAGCGCCTTCTTAATAAAAAGAAAGTTTGGTAAAAATACAACGTTATTTTAAAGCAATCTTGTATCGTATATCTTTATAATACATACATACATAAACTCACGCCTGTATTCCCCGAAGGGGTAGGCAGAGGTGTATTTCTGCACCCACATTTCGCCAGGTATGTATCAGTCCCACGTAATAGGGGGCGAGCCTATTGCCGTTTTTCGGGCACAATTCCAGACTCCGTGCTGTTACTGAGAATTTCCTAATGGAAAAACCCAATAACACTTTGCCCGACCCGGGAATCGAACCCAGGACCTCTAGACCGCACGGCACATACTTGTACCGCGAGACCAGGGGGCAGTCTTTATAATAATCTATACTAATATTATAAAGAGAAGAGCTGAAGAGCGTATTAGCTTAATCGTGCTAATCTCCGAAACTACCGGTACAGAAACTTTGACAGCCCCGTGGCGCAGTTGGCTAGACACCAGCTCGCGAAACGAGAGGCCGCGGGTTCGATCCACGCACCGAGACAAATGTTTATGTGATCCACAAATATTTGATTCGTGTCTGGGTGTTTGTGAGACCGAAAAGTCTCCCGTAGTTTCTGATACCGACGACACAAGACTCGTATCTTAATGTGGGGTCAGAACTATGTACGTGACTGTTGGGTGTATTTATTATTATAATTTATTACTGGTCTGATTTGAAGCAGTGATGGCCTCGAGGTTTAGGCGCGCGGTCGAGAATTTCGGCGGTCGCAGGTTCAAAACCCAGGCACACACCTCTGACTGTTCGAAGTTATGTGTGTATTCACAATGAATTATCACTTGCTTTAACGGTGAAGGAAAACATCGTGATAAACCTGCACACCTAAAAAGTTCTTAGGAATTTCTTAGGTGTGTAGTCCGCCAACCCGCACTAGGCCAGCGTGGTGGACTAAGGCCTAAACCCTCTCAGTTGTAGAGGAGGCCCGTGCCCAACAGTGGGACGTAGGTATATTAGGGCTGATGATGACTGGTCTGATTTAAAAAAATCTTTCAGTGTTAGATAGACCATTTATTGAGGGAGGCTATAGAGTGTAATTATCATCACACTATCACAGGGTATCACGGTCTGGCCAATAGGAGCGAAGCATTAACAAAAAATGACAAAAATGGGAAGAATATTCCATCTGAAGTCTAAAGCCTCGCATCCTACCTGCAACGGCAAGTCTTAAATAAGTTAAGTTGATAAAACTTTCCCTTTGACTAAGGAAATTACGTTGGAGATACTTGATCCGAGTTGAAAACTATCCTCTACTTTCCGACAGACCGCTCGTTTTTACACGCGTTTTATTAGATTCACCTGTATGTTTGTTTGGAAACGACTCCTTGGGACTTGATTTTGACCCACTTCAAACGGTCAGATTTCCTTTAAAGTTAACAAACTTATCGAGGACCGATGACAATACAATACGAGTAAGGTGATAAGATTATTCGAATTATTTTTCTTTGTGGATAAGTGTGCGCAATACCATTCACTTTGTACTGAAATACACGGATTTGCGTACTCTTACTCGACTATGGGATACTGACTTGACTGATAGTAGCGATATTATCGAAATATTTTCAGAAAACAACCCCCACTTTTATACATTAAAATAATTTATTTTATTTATCACTCTATCCTTAATTTTAATTATTAAATAATATTTATACTTTTTAGTTTGGCTTATTTATTTAGTTTTTTATATATTTTTTTTTTTTTTTTTTTTTTAATAGCCTATACTAGACCCCACTGCTGGGCAAAGGCCTCCTTCTTCTTCTTCCACTCCTCTCTATTTTGTGCTATGGTACGCCACTCCTTCTCAAAGGCGTCCAGGCTGTCTCTCCAGCGCATTCTCGGTCTGCCACGCTTTCGGCGGCCCTCAGATGGTATCCAATTAGTGGCGGCTTTCGCCCATCGGTCGGGATCCATCCTGCAAAGGTGGCCGGCCCAGTCCCACTTCAGCTCAGCGGATCTTTTGCCCACATCAGTCACCCGAGTTGCGGAGCGCAGGTCGATGTTTCTTACATATTATATCATATTATTTCTTACATATATCTTTTTTATATATTTATTATCGATTTTTTAAACTATTTTTTAACTGATCAACCAATATAAAAATCATTCTTTTAGATTGTATGGACATCTTCACAACTGTGACTCACAAACATTTGTTATTAAATCGCGTCAGAACGGCTTAATTAATCTCAATAAAATTTTGCAAACTATAGCATAAAATAAAATATGGGATACCTTTTACCAACAAAAGTTATAGGGATAATGAATTTTAACATTGTATTGTGAACGTTTGTGACATCGCCTTAATACTGTCGACAGGTAATACTTCTAGGGTTCTTCAAGAAGAGAGCTTATATTTTGCTCAAAGACCGGCAACGCACCGATTATAATTCCTCTGTTATTATGGGTGTTCATGGGCGGTGTTGACCACTTAACATCAGGTGGCTCACTTGCTCCTTGATCCATATAAAATATAAACAAAAAGAGTAACGCTCGTACTATTTCTGCCTAGTTTGGTAAGCCGCAGGTTCGACCCCGCACCGAGACATGTGCTTGTGTGATTCACAAATATTTGTTTCGGGTCTGGGTGTTTTGTGAGACCGAAAAGTCTCTCGAAATTTCTGATACCCACGACACAAGACTTGTGTCTTTGTGTATGTGACTGATTAGTGTATTTATTTATTTATTTACCTCACTCGTTCCAGCAAGTGAAAGTGACATTAATGTGAAGAATTAAAAAAATCTTACTAGCGTAAATATAAAAATCTTATTTTAAAACCAACTTAATTATAAAGTTATTTGACGTCGAATGTTAATTAAAGCAAACTTAACTTTTTAAGCAAACATTTGCGAGTTAAAATTCATTTAATTATTTTAAAAGAGAAGCTATTCGGTTACGGCTATACCTTTATACCGTTTCGGTAATTCTATGAAGACAAATAGTTTTGTGGGTATCGTAAGCACAAAGTATAGTATTTTGTGATACCCATGAAATAAAAGTTGGATCGCACGACATCAATGCCTTTGCGTATGAAATTCTTAAAAAAATATATATGTTACGCACTCTTGCCAGTATAGCCAGAAGGGTTAGTAGAGGTGCAATTCTGCACCAACATTTCGCTAATTTTGTTTTCGTCCCGCGTGATAGAGGACGAACCCTTTTGCCGTTTCGGACACAATTCCAGAATCCATGGTGCTACTGTGAATTTCCTAATGGATAAACCCAATAGTACTATTACACCAAGAATTCGACCCCGGCACCTCTAGATCGTACGGCATATACATAATTGAGCCGCGAAACCAAAGAACAGTCTATGCATACCACTATTGAGATACAGGCTTTTTTGTGAATAAAAAAAATTAAAAAATACACCCAACAGTCACATACATAGTTCTGACCCCACACTAGGAGACAAGTCCTGTGTCGTGGGTATCAGAAACTACGAGAGACTTTTCGTTCTCACAACACCCAGACCCGAAACAAATATTTGTATGTCACACAAACATTTGTCTCGGAGCGCGGATCGAACCCGCAGCCTCCCGTTTCGCAAGCTGGTGTCTAACCAACTGTGCCACGGGGCTGTCATGTTTTGTCGTGAAACCTCCAGACTTCAGTCCCCTACAAAAATAAATCATTAGCTCATATACGTCCCATTGCTGGGCTCGGGCCTCCTGTACATCTGAGAGGGTTTACGCCCTTGTCCGCCACGCTGGCCTAATGTGGGTTGAGTGGGTTCTTCACGACGTATTCCTTCACGTTCAAAGTACACGATTTTGTGTGCCTTGGGTTTGAACCGGCGACCGCCAAAATTATCCACCGCGAATCATCACTTATCAGTCCCCTCTATCTAATAAATCCAAAATCTATGGTTTTCGGTGTTCGATTTTCGATTCCACAAGATCCGATTATGACACGTCATCCAATAGTCGATGCGTCCCGTCGTGCTTAGAAGCAGGTGACGCAATATGTCAGAGATGTCGCCTCGAATGCCAAACACGATATTCAACGCCATATACTACAAACTTCATACATTTAACAAAGATTACAAATAATCTTGTGTTTGGTATTTCTTTGTATCTATTTTCTCGGTCGGTTTTGTGGTCATGTAGGACGAGTGGTCGTGATGGCCTTGAGGTTTAGGCACGCGGCCGAGAATGTCAACGGTCGCAGGTTCAAACCCCATGCACACACCTCTGACTTTTCGAAGCTATGTGTGTATTCACAAAGAATTATCACGTACTTTAACGGTGAAGGAAAACATCGTGATAAAACCTGCACACCTAAAAAGTTCTTAGGAATTTCTCAGGTGTGTAGTCCGCCAACCCGCACTAGGCCAGCGTGGTGGACTAAGGCCTAAGCCGTCTCAGTTGTAGAGGAGGCCCGTGCTCAGCAGCGGGACGTAGTTGGGCTGATGATGATGATGATGTAGGACGAGTATGTACTTTGAGGTCTAGATATTCCGGGTAGTGTTATTAGGTTTTTCCATTACGAAATTCTCGATGGCAGGCTGATTTTTTTTCCCAAAAAACGGCAAATTCCGTGGGATTAAAATCAAAATTGGTACTTCAGGCGTCCAGAAATGGACGTATGTTTTATTTTCATTTGAATTTCTCAATAAGCAATTTGACCTACCATAATTTTTGCGTGCGTTTGAGAGACATCTTTCGATTCCCAGGTGCGCTGTCCTGGCGATACCTAGCTCCTGTAATGCGTAGTAAAATATAAAATGAGCCAATTTTCTAGTCAAAAGCAGGTGCACACACTCCGTAAATTTACCGCGTACTCTGCGTTTATCGATGTTGCTTTATGATGAACGAGCGTGCGAATCCCTTGGCATGGGCGGTCAGACGGTAAATTGAGAGCACACTCTATGAAAATACACTGCATTTAACGTTTTAGGGAATTCGTTTCTGTAAACGCGCTGCTTGATATTCGAATAAGTATAATTTATTGAGAGCACTTTTAATTGCAGTTTTAAATTTCATTGACACTACGTTCGCTTTTCCGTTTTACTGAAAAATAAATATGCTTTATATTGGCTCGTAGTGTACAAGTTTTGTACACGTTTTTGTGATAATATTTTTTTTTACATTATTGTAAACATAAAAATGGTTGGTATCTTGGAGCGTGAGGGTGTGATGTTGATCGAAAGCTTGATGATAATTTGCATTAGAAAATTTTGAAAAGACCTAGCAATCTGGAAAAGTGTTCAAAACTAGCAATGAACTGTACTCGGTATGTTATTAATGATGGTATGTGTATGTATGTAACTTAAAAAATGTGGTATGTAACAGTGGCGGTACTTCCATAGAAGCCCAAAAGCATTACACGTTAATTGCAATGTATAGTTTATAATTGTTTATTGTTGGGTCAGCATGTTTTCATATACATGTCAAATTGCTTTTGTTAAATAAAGATTCAAAGCTTAAACATTGTCATTCGGAATTTTGTAAAGCAAACTGGGCTCTTGGGCTTCTATGGAAGTACCGCCACTGGTATGTAACTCAGTATGGTATTAATGAGTCAATGGCTAGTACCCTAGATTTAAACCACAAAATACCATTTCCAAAATTACCAAACTAAGCAATAGCTGCTTGAGCAAAATTTATACATCAGCACGTACATATATGTTCCACTGCTGGGCCCACTTCTGCTATAAGGAGGAGTTAGGCCTTAGCCTTCCACTCTAGTCTAGTTTGGGTGGACGGACTGTACATCCGAGAAATTATTTGTGGAGATCTCTTGACTTCATAGAATTCCTGGCTTTATTTGGCTGCCTCGTGGTCTCGCGGGACAAGTATTTGCCGAGCGATCTAGAGGTCCTGGGTTCGATTCCCGGGTCAGGCAAAGTGTTATTGGGTTTTTCCATTAGGAAATTCTCAGTAGCAGCACGGAGTCTGGAATTGTGCCCGAAAAACGGCAATAGGCTCGCCCCCTATTACGTGGGACTGATACATACCTGGCGAAATGTGGGTGCAGAAATGCACCTCTGCCTACCCCTTCGGGGAATACAGGCGTGAGTTTATGTATGTATGTATTTTCTTTCAATGTTAAAGAGCATATCTCGTTGATCACTCGTTAAGTATTTCCATCATGCCCGGTTGTCTGGAAGAGATCGCTTTGAGCGATAAGACCGCCGATTGTCCACTTTGTTATAAGTTGTTTCTTCTATTGTTATTTCTCTGTTTAAATGAACAATAAAATGTAGATCTATCTAACTAAGAGCATGATCATTTATTGTATAATGAATAATATAATGTTCATGGGCGGTGTTGATCACTTCACATCAGGTGGCTCACTAGCTCGTTTGCCTACTTTCCAATAAAAAAATGAACCCACGACCACCGATGTTTCGACTCATGATTAAACCTTGAAAGCACAACGCACTTTGTAAACATGAATATAAAACAACATTCCATTAACTAAATTAATATTGTTTTCTCAATACAATATTATCAGACCGAGCAATTTTTGTTAGACAAACTGACAGGCCAGAAAATGTAAACGAAATAAAGTTTAATTATTCTTGTGATATGAAAAAAATCTATATTAAAATCCTCGGGACAAACACTAAATAAATCAAACTTGATTAAAAACATCGAAGTATTGGAGATATTTGAATAAATTGTACGAATTTTGTGCACAAACTTCTTTGTTTAAGATCAGAGAATGTACCCTTATGAATAAAGATTTTTAGCGAAAGTTTTGATATATACAAGTTGAGATATTTATGAATCAACATACATAGAACCTTAGGCTTGCATTCCCTGAAGGGGTAGCCAGATTTTTTGCACCGACACTTCGCCACCTATATACCTATATACTCGTATATATATAATATAACTATATATCAGTCCAACATAATAGAGGACGAGCCTATTGCCGTTTTTCGGGCACGTTTCCAGACTTCGTGCTACTACTGAGAATAACCTAATGGAAAAACCTAATAAAATTTTGCCCGACCCGGGAATCGAACCCAGGATCTCTAGATCGCATGGCACATACTTATGCCGCGAGAACACGAGGCAGTCTTGTCATATTACTGAGCTGATAAATTATAAGAGTAAGAACTATTCATCATTATTTAAGGAGTGCAAATTTCCTCACGATGTTTTCCTTCACCGTTAAAGTAAGTAATAATTTGTGAATACACACAATAACTTCGAAAAGTCAGAGCCTGCGGTTTGAACCCGCGACCGCCGATATTCTCGGCCGTGACCCTAAACCTCGAGGCCATCACAACTTCAAGTACTATACAACAATGACATTTGAAATTGAAGCTGTGACTCTGGTTTGAGCGGCATGTCTCAGTCATGACCAGACCGTTCTTTTTGTAATGTTTTTCAAACCTTTGCAAACACTGCGGTTTGAAAGCACATATCGTCCTTACCTCTCTTTTTAGACATCAAAGTGCTTCTCGTATTTTATTTTTAACATTATTTTTTCCTTTTACGTTGACAAATTACAAAAAATCCACAAAGAGGCGTCCTTTTTCGCGTAACTTTTATGTGTTAATTAAAATTTACGTAAAACAGATTATATTTAAACTGTTTCTTTTTATGTGTATGGACACTGTGTTTGGCATTTGTTTTGCGAAGAATTCATATATCTGCCGTAAATTGTATTAAAACAACTGTCTAGTCATATCTGTAACACGAAAGTTTAAGGCCTCTACGTAAATCTACACTCATATTTTATGTGTTTTTAAATTTTTAAGTCACAGTGAAGGAACAGTCTATTGCCGTTTTTTGGGCCCATTTGCAGAACAGCTGAGAATTTTTTAATGAAAAATCTAATAATACTTACCTAATCGAACCCAGGACTTCTCGCTCGTCCGTCACATATTGATTCTGTGGAACCAAGTACCAACATAGTGTGGCACTTGGATACAAGTCCTGCGTGGGTATCAGAAATTACGGGAGACATTTCTCACAAACACCCAGACTCGAAACAAATATTTGTGGATCACACAAACATTTGTCTCTGTGCGGGGATCGAGCCCGCGGCCTCTCGTTTCGCCAGCTGGTATCTAGCCAACTGCGCCACGGCGCTGTCATATAGTATGGTATACATAGATTGACACAACATTAGCTAAAAGTTACTCCCCCAACTCCACTTTATGTAATAAATAATTTCCTTGCCGATAAATGCAAATTACACGACCCCGGAAATTTTGAATTAACATAATTAATGTCATTACGAGGAAAACTTGAGAATGGGGTCAAATATTGGCTATATTACGATGTGTAATCAGGGATTATTATCGAGACAGGAATGGTTGGTTGAAACCCAGCTTTGTAAGGAGAGGCTGTGGGTTCGATGCTCACGCTGAAATTAAGTTTTAAGTGATTTAAATAATCCCGGAAATATCCTATGTTGCCTTGGGATTGTCATATCAATACTATTACAATAGGCTGTTTAGTTATTCTGGTGACACTAACTAGTTAGTTCGATACTCGGGTTGGGGAAGGTAGTTTACAGTTTTCGATTTGAATTTTTTCAGTATTATCTGTGAGTTCGATAACCAAATCGAGACCAATATTTGTGCGATTCAAATAATCCAGGAAATATTTAAACGATGTCTTAAGACAGTCTAGTTAATCTCGTGGCACCTTAAGTCCTAGAGGCAACGGGTTCGATACCTGGGTCGAGCTAAGTGTAATTGAGCTTTTTTAATTCTTCAATATTAGTACGGAGCTTGGAACATCAATTGGTTCTTAAAAGTGGAAAGTTAAAATACCACTGGTGCACATATTACGAGGGCAGTCCGATAAGTACTTAGCCTCACCGCCCGATGGCACCACTATCGTAAGATAAATTTACCATCATGTAGCACATCTTCGTAGACGGCTATTGTCAAAATTTCAGCCGAATTGGATTTGTAGTTTTGTTTTGACCGCGTGTGTAAGCGGACGTGTCCGCGGATTTTCGAAAAATGGAAAAAGAGCAATATCGGCCGGTGATTTGATTCTTGTTTTTGGAAGGGAAATCGCGCAGCGATATCAAAAAGCGCTTGGATGCTGTTTACGGTGACTCTTCTCCTTCAATGGCGACCGTCAAAAATTGGTTTAACGAGTTTCAACGTGGTCGCACGTCAGTTTTTGATGAGCCACGCCCAGGTGCCCCAAAAACGGCTACCACGGAGGATAACGTGAGAAAAGTCCCGATCTTGTATTGGCAGACCGCCGATTGAAGGTGCGCGAGATAGCTGAGACAGTAGGCATCTTAAAAGACCGCGTGGGTCATATCCTGCATGAAATATTGGGCATGAGAAAGCTGTCGGCTCGATGGCTGCCGCGTTTGCTCACTTCGGACGACAAGCGCATCAGTGACACAACTTCAGAGCAGTGTTTGACACTGTTTAGGTGCAATCCGAAGGGGTTTCTGCGTCGTTTCGTGACCGTCGACGAAACATGGATTCACTGGTACACACCAGAGACCAATAAACAGTCGAAACAGTGGACTTTACCCGGCGAATGTGCTCCGAAGAAGGCGAACACTGTCCCATCGGCCGAAAAGGTGATGGCCACCGTTTTCTAGGTTTCACAAGGTGTGATTTACATCGACTACCTGGAGAAGGGCAAAACGGTCACAGGGCTCTACTATGCCGAACTATTGGGCCGATTCAACGCTGAATTGTAGAAAAAACGGCTCCATTTGGCGAAGAAAAAAGTGCTCTTCCACCATGACAACGCACCGGCTCACACCTCCGCCGTCGCAACGGCCAAATTGGTCACATTAGGCTACGAACAGCTGCTCCATCTACCGTATTCTCCAGATTAGGCCCCGTGTGACTTCTTTTTGTTTCCAAACTTGAAAAAGTCCGTCGCCGGACAGAAATTTGAGTCGAATGAGGAGGTTATCGCCGCCACGGAGGCCTACTTTGTAGACCTCCAGAAAACGTTCTTTTCAGACAGCTTAAAGAAGTTGGAGCATCGCTGGGTCAAGTGAATCGAGTTGAAAGAAGACTGTGATGAGAAATAAATCGCCACTTTTCCAAAATTTTCGTTTTTCTTTTGTAGGCTAAGTACTTATCGGACTGCCCTCGTATGTATCTGCCTACCCTATCAGGAATATGTGTTTCAAATCTCTTTGTGCTTAAACATGCAAAGCGTGTAGCGTTTGCCATCAGTTACATTCGATAACTAGAACTTTCCTCGTAGAACGAGATAACACAACTGCAAATCGTATCGGTTGTAGATAGCTGCAAAGGGTGTGGTTCTCAAATATACATCACCCCTTCTTTGAACCAGTGGCAGTACTTCCAAAGAAGCCCAAAAGCGTTACACGTTAATTTGTAATGTTTAGTTTATAATTTTTTATTATCGGGTTCGGATATTTTCATTTATATGCCAAATTGCTGTTGTCAAATAAAGATTTAAAGCTTAAAGATCATTATTCGGAATTTTGTAAGGTAAGATGGGCTTTTGGGCTTCTATGGAAGTACCGCTATTGCTTTGAATGTAGGAAGCGTTGTGGTGTACTAGATTTTTTATAGAAATCTATTTTTTTGTGCGTGATTAGGTTTGTATTGTGAAAATAAAATCTCGATGGTCGCGAGTTCAAATGCAATGTCTAAGCTCGATTACGAAGGGCTAAAAAAACACAGTTGGTAAAACGTTGGTATAGAAATGTGCTCTGCTTTTATGAATGTATGCAAGTCTAAAATTTAAGTAATCTAAGAAAAAAATAATATTTTATGTCATAGATATCAGAAACTTCGTGAGACTTATGATCTTGTTTACAGCCATCTATCTTTTGTACCTCAAGAGCCCACTCGTCATATTACCTAAGAAAACTTATCCTTATTAAAGTGGGTCCTACGTCAATTTTCGGTAAATGACGCATTCTCCAACTATCAAACTATGGCACATCAAAGCAGCCTCGCCCACGCCCCTTCTAAACCATAACGCCCCTTAAAACTTTAATGGGGCGTCCCTAAAGTTTGAGAGTCGTCGGCATGTTTCATGTTTTATTCACTATGCCTTACAGACGCGACTGCCTGCATTTTAATGTTGCAGAACGAGAAATAATCGTTGTCAAAGGGCTTTGTATTGTACCTAGATCGCTGAAATTGCGCTTTTTAAACTGAAATATTACTCAACCGAAGATATTTGCTTGGAAACTGCATTTTGCTTGGTATATCTTGATAGTGTAGAAAATTTCTCGCCTTGAGGTTTAGGCGCGTGGTCGAGAATTTCGGCGGTCGCAGGTTCAAACCCCAGGCACACACCTCTGACTTTTCCAAGTTATGTGTGTATTCACAATGAATTATCACTTGCTTAAACGATGAAGGAAAACATTGTGATGAAACCTGCACACTTAAAAGTTCTTAGGAATTTCTTAGGTGTGTAGTCCGCCAACCCGCACTAGGCCAGCGTGGTGGACTAAGGCCTAAACCCTCTCAGTTGTAGAGGAGGCCCGTGCCCAGCAGTGGGACGTATTTGGGCTGATGATGATGCAGAAAATTTAATATAGCTTTTAGTTTATATAGGTAAATAAGTTGTAGAAAAGTCTCAACGTGATGGCCTAGCCTAGAGGATCAGCCAATTCCATTCAATTATGATCTTATATAGAAAGTGTGTGTAGTGGGATAGTTTTAAAAGGCTATCTTTTGATCAATAGATCTTATGGGGAAAAGCATTTCTTATAAGATGTATAATATAATCGTTTGCATAGTCAAACGTTAAAAAATAACTGGGCTCTTAAGACTAGCGGTCAATTTAACATGTTATTATCATTTTCTATCCTCTTCATTCATAAATCAATTATACATAATACATACTTACATAAACTCACGTCTGTATTTTCCGAAGGGGTAGGCAGAGGTGCATTGTGCAGGTTTTATCCCGATGTTTTCCTTCACCGTTAAAGCAAGTGATAATTTATTGTGAATACACACATAACTTCGAAAAGTCAGAGGTGTGTGCCTGGGGTTTGAACCTGCGACCGTCGAAATTCTCGACCGCGCGCCTAAACCTCGAGGCCATCACTGCTTAGGTACTAGTTATTTATTTAGTAACTATTACCTAACTTAAGGCCATAGCATGAAGTTCAGAAGCCTTTTTGTTAACTCAATATTATGCCCTCTGCCATGTAAAAATATAAACCTAACGGTACAGCCGCGTTTGTTAAAAAAATACTATGAAAATTTAACACATCCGACAAAAATAGTTACTAAGCGTAAAATAACTTCACAATACATCACATTTTTCATATTTTTCCATTTAAAACTTTGTACTGTAGTAAGTGTGGATGAATGCTTTCAGAGCATTGTAGAGGCGGCAGCTGCAACTCATGTGAGCATTTAACGTTTAGGAATCAACAGCCAACATTTATAATACAAAAAATTGTTTTATTTTTACGGAGAAAAATCATATTTGTCTCATATGGATAATATTTTTTCTACTTTGTTTTTTTCTTACTATATTTTGATTAGTTTCCTTTGAGGTCTTCAAGTATACAGAGACTTGGATTTTAGCACAGAAGTGACTTCGAGCGGAGACACTCTTATTTTTTTTTACATCATCATCATTACCTGACTAGACTGCCTCGTGGTCTCGCGGTACAAGTATGTGCCGTGGGATCTAGAGGTCCTGGGTTCGATTCCCGGGTCGGGCTAAGTGTTATTGGGTTTTTCCATTAGGAAATTCTCAGTAACAGCACGGAGTCTGGAAATGTGCCCGAAAAACGGCAATAGGCTCGCCCCCTATTACGTGGGACTGATCCATACCTGGCGAAATGTGGGTGCAGAAATGCACCTCTGCCTACCCCTTCGGGGAATACTGGCGTGAGTTTATGTATGTATGTATGCATCATCATTATTCTCAGCCCACGCGTACCCACTTCTGGGCATGAGACTACCCCAATGCTCGCCATTATTCTCAGTCCTGGGCTACTCGCACCCCAACCATTCCATGCACATGAGCTATATCATTCGACCATCTATCTGGTGGTCTGTCTGTGCTCGCACGTTCCCGAGGCCACCAATCAGTTACGACCTTTGTTCGTCAACGAAAAAATTGCATATAAAGTACATTTTTAAGTGTTGATAGTCCTAAACCATAAACCATTATGTATATCATAAACCATTGATGTGTATGTGTATATATATATATATATTTATATATATATATAATATGTATATACTAGTATTATATAAGTATGTATATATAGCTTTTTAATTATGAATATTTATGTTTTGTATATTGGTATTTATATTATATTCACTCATCATAATCTATGTTTATTTACGTACCTACGCCTTCCATCTCTGCACCACCTAAGGTTCGACTATTAGAGAATGCCTCAGGCATTAAGTCCACCTTTACATGTAATGTATGAAGGGTAAATAAATAAATAAACTGTTTGGACGCCTACCTCTCGCAGCTGTAGGAGAAAAACTGTCTTCTCCTACAGCTGCGAGAGGTGTATAAACTTAGGCGCGGCTATAGTAAACTCTGTTTTTTAGAAGAAAAGTTCATGTAATGGAGGATGTGTTATAACAAAATACGCGCTTACTTTACCGAAGTTGCGGACAGCTAACCCTTTTTTTTACAGCCTATATAATAGGCTAGTTTTTGTCCACCACACTTGACCAGCACGGTTTTACAAAAGTAAAACCGATTCCGTAAAAACGATCCTTGTCATCATCAACAGGCTTTGTCACGTCCACTGCTGGACTATGGCATGGCACTGGGCTCAACCTTCGGCTCTCTTCTTCCAACCAATGCCAGTCACCTTGCGGATATCGTCACCCTACTTAGCCAGAGGGCGTCCTACTCATCTTCGTAAAGATGAGATCCTTAGAAATTCTAAATTTCTTTGGTATGCTGGTTTTCTCACATCGTTCTCCAATAACAGATTTTTTTATAACCCCACACTAAGGCACAATTCTTGATTCGTGGGTATCAGAAACTACGAGAGACTTTTCGGTCTCACAAACACCCAGACCCGAAACAAAAACTTGTGGATCACACAATCATTTGTCTCATTGCGGGGATCAAACCCGTGTCCTCTCGTTTCACGGAGCTGTCGAATTTTCAAATTGACTCTTATTGACTGATACATACCTGGCGAAATGTGGGTGCAGAAATGCACCTCTGCCTACCCCTTCGGGGAATACAGGCGTGAGGTTATGTATGTATGTATGTATGTACTCTTATTAGAACCTAAAAACATCCATCGCCAATCTTGTGTCGATCGTAAACTAGCTTGCCGACAGTGTAATCCTAGTTTCATATGCATTGGCAAATCTCCTAATCTAGACCATAAACACAAGTCTGCGTCTATAATCCAGCGCTTATTATTCAGATCGACCTGGGAGCATGCGACATCTGTTGTACGAAGCCCGATGGAATGCTTACTATTATTGGTATTCTAACTATAAAAAAACTTTATTGCACACATATAACACAACAAAAATAATGAAAAAAATATACATACGAAAAAAGAATGCACGTTCAAATGGCCGTCTTATCGCTTTAAGCAAACTCTTCCAGACAACAATGTGGTGAACTTAGACAAGTATTTTTTGTTGCATATACAGGGTGTATAAAGACCGTAATCGAAAACCAAGACAGGCAATAGCTACGGTGATTACAAACATCGTGACATTAAAAAAATCCCGACAAAAAAATTATACCACATAAAGAATACAATCGATGTCGAAGGAAGGAAGTCGTGATGGCCTAGAGGTTTAGGCACACGGTCGATAATCTGGACGGTCGCGGGTTCAAACCCCAGGCACACACCTCTGACTTTTCGAAGTTATCTGTGTATTCGAAGGAAAACACATACACGTCCCACTGCTGGGCACGGGTCTCCTCTGCAACTGAGAGGGTTTAGGCATTAGTCCACCACGCTGGCCTAGTGCGGGTTGGCGGACTACACACCTAAGAAAATCCTAAGAACTTTTAGGTGTGCAGGTTTCATCACGATGTATTCCTTCACCGTTAAAGTACGTGATTGTGAATACACACATAACTTCGAAAAGTCAAAGGTGTGTACATGGGGTTTGAACCCGCGACCGTTGAGATTCTCGATCGCGTGCCTAAACCTCGAGACCATCACGACTTCAAATTCAGTATAAATTTACTAAGGTAAAAAGCATTTAACACTTCAATTTAACCCCTCATAAGTCCCGTATCAAAATTCTCTCAAACATACAACTAAATGTTTTCTATTCATGTTCGCCCGATCCGATTTACGACTACGTATTAAACTCGAACTAGAAATCGAATAGCTAAGCGGTAGAGCAACGGCGAAGCGTGAAATGAAAAACTTAGTTTGTAGTATGACTGATCAAGCTCAACGGAGGTTTTACTATTGAAAATCGACGTCGATTGCTGTTACTAGTTAATTCACTAAATTGGGAAGTTTGTGGGGTTTTGGATGATGTACAGCACCTCTTGACAGACTGTGCCAAATTTTAAGCTAAAAGAGGCCAACTAATTCGTAAATTACAACTTAATGTATATGATGTTGGCACTTTCACTCAAATTTTGTCTCAACCAACTTCTGAAGAGGCTGGAATGCTGTTTAATATGTTAATGCATTAATGTTATTAATTATCTTTATTTTGTCTCCAAATTTTAGTCTTAAACTAGATAATGTTTAGGATACGATGGGACTGACATACCATTGTTGGTCATAAGTCCCTAAATAAACTTAGAATATAAAAAAAAGTTGCTGTTACTATTTGATAGATGTGTGATGTTAATGGGATTCCAGCAATAGAAAGATAGATAACTCTTTAATGTTTTATACCCACATTTAAAAATAATTTACATAAAACGAGTGATCAATAAACAAGTGGAACAATAGGCGGTCTTATCGCTGAAATCGATCCCATCCAGACAACCAGAAATTAGTGAACTTCTCTCCTATACTTTTTAAAACACACAAAATAAGCATAAACTCACGCCTATATTCCTCGAAGGGGTAGGCTGAGATGCATTCAATTTCAATAAAGCCAAGAAATAGAGTTAGTGGAAATTAATTATTCGGGAAATGATGTTTGATTGATTTTTTAATGACATACATACATACATAAACTCACGCCTGTATTCCCGGATGGCGTAGGCAGAGGTGCATTTTTGCATCCACATTTCGCCAGGTATGTATCAGTCCCACGTAATAGGGGGCGAGCCTATTGCCGTTTTTTGGGCACAATTCCAGACTCCGTGCTGCTACTGAGAATTTCCTAATGGAAAAACCCAATAACAATTGCAGGATGATAAATGAATATAGTATGATAAATTGACGTCTCACTGCTGGGCACGGGCTTCTTCTACATCTGAGAGGGAGCCTTAGTCCACCACGCTGGCCTAGTGCGGGTTGGCAGACTACACACGTAAGAAATTCATAAGTAAAGTTCTAAAACTATTCTGCGTGCTCCTATCCCTGGTATAAACAGCGTTAGTAGTGCCGGAGGCCTTAGGAAAGGCTGTAGATTCTGTCAGCACATGTACAAAGTGTTAATAAATAAATAAATTTGCTAGTCACGAGACCGAATTAGATTGTACCAAATTTGGCTCTTCTATTTTTAATTTCCATCTTTTAAAAGTAGGTAGATTGTAAGCGTAATTTAATAAAAATATTTTTATCCCACCCTACATTATAAAGGGTCCGATACAATGAAAACGCTACTACAGTCTTAATTAAAGCCGACCTTAATTCTATTGATATAATTTATATTGTTTCAGCCTTAATTTATTCACGAAGGATATTAGTTATTCACAAATTATTCACAAATATAAGTCAAAATGTAGTGATGGCCTGGTTTAGGCACGTGGTCGAGAATCTCGACGGTCGCAGGTTCAAACCACCTCTGACTTTTCAAAGTTATGTGTATTCACAATGAATTACCACTTACTTTAACGGCGAAGGAAAACATCGTGAGGAAACCTACACACATAAATATTCTTGGGAATTTCTTAAGTGTGTAGTCCGCCAACCTGCACTAGGCCAGCGTGATGGACTAAGGCTATAATGCTCTCAGTTGTAGAAAAGTCCCGTGCCCAGCAGTGGGACGTATATGGGCTGATGATGATGATGATAAGTCAAAAACCCGCCATACTTATCCACACAATAGTAAATCTTTGCTGTAACATGGATGGCGGCATAATTCTGTCAACATGATTCGGAACGTACTATGTATATCTATTCATCTATACATACAAATAAATAAAATTGGAGTGTCTGTTTTTAATATTGAAATAACCATTTTTTAATAAATGCATATGGATATATACACGGTACATATACCAAAATAACGTTTTTAAATTTTTTGACTGTCTGTCTGTTTGTTCCGGCTAATCTCCAAAACGGGTGGACCAATTTTAACGGGACTTTGACTGGCGGATAGCTGATGTAATAAGGAATAACTTTGGCAAAAAAATATATACAATATAAATAAATAAGAATCGGTTGTTAGGCGGAACGAAGTTCGCCGGGTCAGCTAGTTTATTATATTTTATTATATAAATACTAGCAACTGTTCCGCGCTTTAGAGCACACTCATAAAAAGAAATGTTAATATACATACTTCCTTTCCCACGGTTTAATGTAACTTTATACTTAAAATTCAAGAAAATGGTCCAAAATTCGCGTGAAAATGAACCAGATGGCTACAGCAAATTTCATATTTATGATATAAACACACATACAAAAACTCACGCTCCCATTCATTATTTTTATACGCTACGCGATGATCCATTTACATTCTCGTCTTTCTAATGACTAGTCTTGTTGTCTGGAAGAGATCGCTTTGAGCGATAAGACCGCCGATTGTCCACTATATTATAAGTTGTCCATTGTATTATATATTTGTTTAAATGGTGCACAATAAAGTGTTTATCTATCTATCTATCTATCTAGTCTTGTGGGACACAATACTGTCGCCTTACATTACCTATTTACACGAAAAACTTCCAAAATCGTCGAAAAAATAACGTATAAAGGGCAAAGAAACCAATCAACAATACTAAAGGCATTAGAACAGACTGACTCGGCACAAAAGGTTTGAGCAATCCCTCAATAGTTTCTATTGATGATCGAAAATAAATTACTTTATTGGGCCTTTCTTACGTCCTACTAGTTTCGGAACAGTTTTCTACACAATAAAATGCTCTAGAATGTTTTTCATTGGTCTGGTGACTTGGCTGTGAAATTAGAGTCTTGAATTCTATCGTTTTTAGGGATCCCTACTTGGAACGAAATGATTGAACGAAATGGTGACTGGTGAGTCACTATCAATATTGAAGTAGTGTACTCGATACTCAAGTCGTGATAGCCTCGAGACTTAGGCACTCGGTCGAAAATCTCGACGGTCGCGGGTTCAAACCCCAGGCACACACCCCTGGGTTTTCGGAATTATGTATAAAAGAATGATCACGTACTTTAACGTTGAATGAAAACATCGTGTAGAAACCTGCGCACCTAAAAGTTCTAAGTTGTGTGTAATGCACCAACCCGCACTAGGCCAGCGTGGTGGACTAAAGCCTAAACCCTCTCAATTGTAGAGGAGGCCCGTGCCCAGCAGTGGGACGTATATGGGTTGGTGATGAATGATGGTGAACTCGATATTCGATTGTCGATCTCTTTATGTAATAAAATCAAGCACAACATTTTCGACCAAATTTTCATATAAATTAAAGAAATGAGGATACTTAACGCACGTGCGCTCGGTGTTTTTCGGGACGCGCGATCTTTAAAATAAATCAACACACAGACCCCTTCGCCTGCATGTTACATCTCTGTTTTAATGTGTTGCGTAAATATTTACATATCTTTGGCAGTGGCGGTACTTCCATAGAAGCCCAAAAGCCCAGTTTGCCTTTTAAAAATCGAAATAATATTTTTTAGGCCTGAAATCTTTATTTTACTAAAGCAAATTGTTAAATAAAGACCCCATAATAAGCAAATATAAACTAGACATTACACAATTAACGTTTAACGGTTTTGGGCTTCTATGTAAGTACCGCCACTGATCTTTGGGCTAAGTTTACTCATTAGTTAATTAATATTGACGTTTGATTTTTCAAGTTTTACTTATTTAGGCGCGTTATGAAAAAATTATGACACATACAAACATACATAGTACATAACCTCACGCCTATATTCCCCGAAGGGGTAGGCAGAGATGCATTTCTGCACCCGCATTTCGCCAGGTATGTATCAGTCCCACGTAATAGGGGGCGAGCCTATTGCCGTTTTTCGGGCACAATTCCAGACTCCGTGCTGCTACTGAGAATTTCCTAATGGAAAAACCCAATAACACTTTGCCCGACCCGGGAACCCAGGACCTCTAGATCGCTCGGCATACCGCCGGCCGCGAGACCACGAGGCAGTCGTAAATAAGTGACCTATATATTAAAAGTTACCTAGGTATATATTAAAATTAAGTAGCCTATGCCCTTTTTATATAAATATAATTTTAATGTTAAAAATTACTGAAATAAATAAATAAAATAAAAATAAATAAAATTGGGCGGAGTTCGGCTACATAGCTAGTTTTCTGTATAATATCTAGAAAAACATCTAAAAATCCCAATTAGAGGTATTATGTAATACAAAGGTCCTAACAACATTAATTTGGCGAAATTTAGAACTCGCTTATAAAGCAAGTTAGTCTAGATTTCTGAGGAGAAACATTTTAACTTCTGTATAATTAAACTTAAGAAAGTTCTGAAGAAAGCTCTAGGGAAGTATAATTATTTTTTGGAGTCGACGACCGATTTGGTCCCAAGGATAAAAAGTTAGGCCAGGACGGTTGCGACTTCGATTCCAGATCTCCAAATGTTTGTCAGGGTCTGTGTGTTTGTGATATTTGTTTCTGTAAACATGTCCAAATAGATGCGTAATCCAAGTGTAAGGTACCAAGACAAATATATGTGGGTCTCGTAGTTTCTGATACCTTCGACATAATCTATTTAAGTGTGTAATGAAAACTATGTAAGGGTCCAATTAATGGAAATTATCTTAACTAACTACTAACTCTACGAGTACTCGTATAATGGCATTTATAATGATTTTTAACAATCAATGTCATTATTAGCCCATATATGTACGCCCCAATGCTGGGC
The DNA here is from genome assembly GCA_907164795.1 of Hemaris fuciformis. Classification (NCBI taxonomy): domain Eukaryota; kingdom Metazoa; phylum Arthropoda; class Insecta; order Lepidoptera; family Sphingidae; genus Hemaris; species Hemaris fuciformis. The sequence goes on from OU015454.1 coordinate 9,917,708, forward strand.
ACGGGCCTACTCTACAACTGAGAGGTTTTAAGCCTTAGTCCACCACGCTGGTCTAGTGCGAGCCGGCAACGTCACTCATTATAAACTGTTACGATCAAAAGAAATATATCTAAAATCTTGATCAAATCCCTACAATTTATTAGATTGGTCAATCCACAATTTCCCGCGCCTTTTCCTTCCACATAATAAATTTAACGGACTGATAATAAATTTCGGAAAGTTAAAATTTCTTATCTCCGTCGAAGGTTCTAACGAAATCGAAAAGTTTGCCGCTTGAGGACACAAGTTTTTTCTTATAGTATGAAAAAACCTTCAATACTGACTTTATTAAGAAAATTTTGCTGAGTCAAATACTCATTGTATGAAATTTATGGGGGACGACCTGAAAGATTTATTAGATAAAATCTTGGGAATAAGAATTGTTAGACCACGTACAGGGAGCGTAGTGTGTGACGCGCGGGACGGTGGAGCGACGAGCTGAAGGTAGTGGATGAGAGCTCAGGAGCGAGTGTTGTGAGACCACGTACAGGGAGCGTAGTGTGTGACGCGCGGGCCGGTGCAGCGACGAGCTGAAGGTAGTGGATGAGAGCTCAGGGGCGAGTGTTGTGAGACCACGTACAGGGAGCGTAATGTGTGACGCGCGGGCCGGTGGAGCGACGAGCTGAAGGTAGTGGATGAGAGCTCAGGAGCGAGTGTTGTGAGACCACGTACAGGGAGCGTAGTGTGTGACGCGCGGGCCGGTGGAGCGACGAGCTGAAGGTAGTGGATCAGAGCTCAGGAGCGAGTGTTGTAAGACCACGTACAGGGAGCGTAGTGTGTGACGCGCGGGCCGGTGGAGCGACGAGCTGAAGGTAGTGGATGAGAGATCAGGAGCGGGTGTTGTAACATTTGGGTAATTTAGTAAACCACTTGCATGAAACGAGTTAAAGATTTACAAAGCTTAATCATTACAAACATCAAGATATCATGTCCCAGCCGTCGCAAGACATTCAGAAAATGTCTCGTAACAGTTTTATCGCATGCGAAATTTACTTTCTTATTACCCAAATGTCTTTAAGCGGCAATTCCGTGCCTTTGTCTTAACGTTTATTCCGCTTAGATTTAAATGAACAACTCCGTTGTTGCTACAATGACATCTATTAACGAAGCTGTTATGGTTTCAGTGCGTAATATTTTGCTCCACCCCTCCAAAGTGGGCCTTATTAAACTTTAATATTTGTAAGACGATAGCGCAGATTTTTATCATGCGTTTCTTTTATATGAAATTATATTTTGCCTCGATTGTTTGTTGGCAAAATTAGCTCGTAGGCAAGTTGAATTGCAACATTTCCTCGTTTAGGGTTCTCTAGCTTCTGTATCGTGGCGAATGAATTGAAGACTTATTTACCCATTTCCTTGAGTCCTGGCTTTCAAAGCCTTAGCTCTGTGATCACTGTTACCCCGGCTTGAAACCGAAAGGTTCACAAATTCGTAAATTTTCCTGTTTGCTATTTTCTGTGATTATTTAAGTGTGGCATGAAGAAGCATGTCAGAAGACCGGCATTTGAAAGTCAATTGATGGGATATATCAAATATATGAATCAGTACTTCCGTAAAAGCCCAAAAGCGATACACGTTAATTGTGTAATGTCTAGTTTATAATCGTTTATTGTGGGGTTAGGATATTCTCATTTATATGTCAAATTGCTTTTGTTAAATAAAGATTTAAAGCTTAAAGATCTCGGAATTTTGTGAAGCAAGCTGGGCTTTTGAGCTTCTATGGATGTACCGCCACTGATATACATACATATACTATCTTACTGTAGGAAAATAAGGGAAATTATTCAAATGATGTTTTAGCATTTCTCCATATAAATATTTAATATATTTTTAGTCAACACATAATCGGTCATTCCAAAATAAATTCTGGATTTCTTAACCTAATTCCACGATTCCATATCGCAATATGACCAAAATAGGCCTCCTAACAAAATAATAATTCTGAAATATTAAAGGCCCTTAGGATTTTACTAACAATTCCCTTCTCAACTACCTATTCACTTTATTAAATTTCCAACTTTACCATCCATAAAACATGGGGTGGACATAAAAAAAACGGGATTTTTGCAAAAACTTATTCCGTCGTATAAGTAAACAGTACGCCGACCCATAAAAATAAACGACAGGGCTAATCGTTTCGGGGTAAGATATTACTTATTTTTTATTAGGGATACTGGAATCTCTACGAATACAATAACTTTATAAGGGACCTTTTCGCTTCTGGAATGACGCCAGTTGCGTAATTTCAGTTTGTACATACACATACATACATAGGCTCACGCCTGTATTCCCCGAGGGGGTAGGCAGACGTGCATTTCTGCACCCACATTTTGCCAGGTATGTATCAGTCCCACGTAATAGGGGGCGAGCCTATTGCCGTTTTTCGGGCACAATTCCAGACTCCGTGCTGCTACTGAGAATTTCCTAATAGAAAAACCCAATAACACTTTACCCGACCCGGGAATCGAACCCAGGACCTCTAGATCGCTCGGCACATACTTGTACCGCGAGACCACGAGGCAGTTAAGAGGCAATTTCAGTTTGTAAATAATTTAATTCGGCCCGTACTTATTGAAGGTCAGAAGTTGTCTCATTATTTCCATCTTTCGATTGGATATGTAATATACCCACGCTTGTATACCCGACCACCAACCCGCACTAGGCTCTAGGCGTATGGGCTGATGATGAGTGATGGTTCCTTTTCAAAAAACACACTTATATCAAATCTTACGCGCAATAAGTGTATATTGCAAAAATAGAGTCAAAATAAAGTCAAAACAAAATAGAGTCTAAAGACATAAACAAAAATGTAAATTTAACTATAATAAACACAGTACATGCTCAACTGGCCGTATCTGCGAATGGGTTGGCAGAAGGACATATCTGCAACAAATGGCATTAGCTAGTCGTGTTTTTAATGGCCACGTTATAGTTGACGAGTATATTTTCTTGACTCTGAGATTCTGAGTTACGGTTACGAGGCAGTATTATTGTATTCCTTCCTTGGTTGCAAGGTTCTAATTCAATATCATGCATACCATTACAAGCAGTGGCGGTACTTCCATAGAAGCCCAAAAGCGTTAGTACACGTTAATTATGTAATATCTAATATATAATTGTTTATTGTGGAGTAGTTATTGGCATTGCTTTTGTTAAATATAGATACATACATACATACATACATAAACTCACGCCTGTTTTCCCTGAAGGGGTAGGCAGAGGTGCATTTCTGCACCCACATTTCGCCAGGTATGTATCAGTCCCACGTAATAGGGTGCGAGCCTATTGCCGTTTTACGGGCACAATTCCAGACTCCGTGCTGCTACTGAGAATTTCCTAAAGGAAAAACCCAATAACACTTTGCCCGACCCGGGAATCGAACCCAGGACCTCTAGATCGCACGGCACATACACAAGTATGTAACACAAGTTAATGGTGAAATTATTTCTAAGTAACTTCTATCATGCCTATTTAACTATAATGACATGAAAATATACAAGTTTCAAGCTCCGCAAAAAAATCGAATTTTCTTACCATACCAAAATTCCAATCCCTCATCTAATTAAAAATCAAATAGGAGTTTATAAAAAACGGGATTTCGATGGCATCAAAGACGTCCAACAGAGCCACAATTATCCCTCATTACCTTTTCATCTTTGCCATGTAACGAAGATGTTTGGCCTCTTAAATTTTTACAATTCGCTCGAGAGGTTAGAGGTCGTTTCGCACGGAACGTGAATGTGGAACGGAACGTTGCCGACACGACTTCTATTGATCGGATTTATCGTACTTATTTTTATCTCTTACACAATATTTTATTTATAAATAATAATAATAATAATAAATACACCCAACAGTCACATGCATAGTTCTGACCCCACACTAAGATACTAGTCTTGTGTCGTGGGTATCAGAAACTACGAGAGACTTTTCGGTCTCACAAACACCCAGACCCGAAACAAATACTTGTGGATTACACAAACATTTGTCTCGGTGCGGGGATCGAACCCGCGGCCTCTCGTTTCGCAAGCTGGTATCTAGCCAACTGCGCCACGGGGCTGTCATGTTTATGGACGGATAAATTAATATCGTGATTTAAAATATAAGAAATCGATTAAATACCCTAAGTTTAAATACCGTTTCTTAATTCTGACAGTATTTTGTCTGATCAAAAAACTTCTATTTTTTACGTGCGATTACGTCTGTGGGTTTTGAATCAATTAAACACTTTCCCTCCACTCTCTTCCTTCTTTTACCTTTTTCATTGCCAAACCTCTGTCTCTACTCCATTAAACAATGCTGAGGTTCTTTTTTACCTCTCGTCGTCCTGTATTCTAATCGTTCTTCAATTTACCCCAACTCTTCATATTTTATTTATGCACAATTTTTTTCTAAAAGACTGAGAATCGTATGTTGGCAATTTATATCTTCGGGCCATTCGGGTTGGAAAAAATATACTAAAACTCGTTCATTCGTAATGAATATATTACTTAATATAAATATTTTTACATAAACTACGGTAGGAAGGATAAATTATTTCATTTAAAAAACGATGCGATAAATTTGAAGCCCTCGTTTCAACTGGGAAGAACCTGTAGACCTACATTCCTGCACATAAATAATATTTGCAATTGAGATAAGTGAATGTCATGAAGTGTTTCGTAAAAAAATATTATGCGAAAATAAATCTACAATAAAACTGTACTGGTACTTTACTGATTAACACGTTAAGTGCGAAGCGAGGCCTAAATCACCCCTGATGCAACTTCCCTGTGGTGCGGCAAGCAAAAAAGTGAATTTCTCTGTCGTGCGAATGGCATAGCTTTGGTTTGGTCCAGTGTAAGAAAGAGATAAATATATATTTGAGATCACTAATGGTTCCGGACTCGGTGGTGTACCTACCTTGGTACCGGATGTCTTAGGCCTCGTGCCGCACTGAATTAATATAATTTTAATGCAGTGCGGAACGAGGCTAAAACGTCCCATATCCCCCCTGACCTCGTACCGCACTCAACGCGAGCTTCCCGCGACCAGTGTTGTGCATCACGTCGATTGGTGAGCACGTCCTTTTACAGCGCCGAACATGTCTAAACGATGTCGGAAGAAGTTAATTTTAAAAAACCCAGAAACAGAGCCAAAACAGGTAAGTTTTTAATGAAAAAATCTTCAGTAAGTACCTAGTTTTTTCTTATCTTGGTAGCTATGTACCTAAAGTAAGTGTAAGATATTATTACTTAAGTATATTATACCTAAAGATATACCTACCTACTCTTTCAACATTTTAAGTATAAAACAAACACATTCATTTGATGCAGTTATACCTACATTATCATTGTTATTCTCATCTACGATCTAACCTAAGTAACAATGTCAGTTTTATTACGTTATCTTTACATTTTTGTTATTTTTCAGCACCTGAAATCGCACGCCATTGCCTCGAAAAAGGTGAAAAAAGGAGAAGATGTGTTGGTTGTTACCAAAAACTATGCACATTTTTACCATCTCGTGAAGCTGATAAAAAATCCAAAAAGATTTTGACTCAGTGCACTCAGTGCAAAAAATCTTATTGTCTACCCTGTTTCAATGAAAAACACTCATAAATAAGTACAACATATATATTGAGATTTTTATAAAAAAAGTATATTGATACTGATTTTTTAATGTTAATTCAAGTTCTAATAATTGTATTTTTAAAGCCCGAGGCAGAATAAATAGGACAGTTTCTTTTCTACTTCTGGTTGCCTTTTTTTTCTATTCTGTGAACCGCATTAAGATTTTCATATACAAATAGAAAGATAAACCTTATGCATAAACCGTAATCCATTATTTTCCAATAATAAGTCTGTAATAGGTGCCTCTTAATGGTATAGAATGGAACGCTTCATGCGCGAGTCCGACTCGCACTTGGCCGGTTTTTTTTTCTTTATGGCGCCTTCAAGCACAATTTAGATTATTTAAAAAAAAATGTATCCTTTGATAGCTTTGTGTTGTTTTGCCAGGTTTTGCCCTTAAAACGATCTAATGAGATATAATTGATCAAAATCGGTCAAGTCGTTGCGTAGTTAAGACAGTTTAAAAACGTCGATATTATTTTTTCCCATCACTAATCGCAGCGAAAATTTGCCCTATTTCAGTGCGTTACGAGGTGTATAAGATCCCATATTTTGTTTTGCTAATAATTCCTAAACTAGCCATCAGATCCCGGGGCGACGGTGGATTAGGGTTCATCAATTCACTGTCTATATCAATAAGGACCAAAATTCTCATTTATCTTTGATTTCGCGCCAGAAAATGGATTTTAGTCTGTAAAAGGAGGTGGGGTCTAATAGACCGCGTGTCGCCCTAACGTCTGGTCACGGTACGGGCCGATTATACCTCGTGCCGCAGGAACGGAAAGTATGCAAAAATTGGTGCCGCAGCTAACGTGTTAAATGAATACAAATGGTCGGACAGTGTGAATCCGCCGCTGAAGTGTATGCCAATAGACAGGAAACCGCGGGGGTAAAAGAAAAAAATATTCGAGAGGTTTTCGTGCACGCCCCGGGCCGCCTTGTCATTCGAGGCAATACTTACTATTCCTGGCACAAAAGTAATTCCCTTCAATTTATAACCGTACCTTCCTTCCTTTTCCATTTGTGTGTTGATTTAGAAAATATGATGGTCGTATGTACGTGACAGTTCGTAATATTGTATGAGATGAGCTGATTGGTCGTTGTAGATGAGACTTCAGTTTTGTGAGCCCGGACTATCTGAAATATTTATTAGGAGAGATCTAACGAGCACAAATTGTGAGACCACGTACAGGGAGCGTAGTGTGTGGCGCGCGATGTGGTGGAGCGACGAGCTGAAGGTAGTGGATGAGAGCTCAGGAGCGAGTGTTGTGAGACCACGTACAGGGAGCGTAGTGTGTGACGCGCGGGCCGGTGGAGCGACGAGCTGAAGGTAGTGGATGAGAGCTCAGGAGCGAGTGTTGTGAGACCACGTACAGGGAGCGTAGTGTGTGACGCGCGGGCCGGTGGAGCGACGAGCTGAAGGTAGTGGATGAGAGCTCAGGAGCGAGTGTTGTGAGACCACGTACAGGGAGCGTAGTGTGTGACGCGCGGGCCGGTGGAGCGACGAGCTGAAGGTAGTGGATGAGAGCTCAGGAGCGAGTGTTGTGAGACCACGTACAGGGAGCGTAGTGTGTGACGCGCGGGCCGGTGGAGCGACGAGCTGAAGGTAGTGGATGAGAGCTCAGGAGCGAGTGTTGTGAGACCACGTACAGGGAGCGTAGTGTGTGACGCGCGGGCCGGTGGAGCGACGAGCTGAAGGTAGTGGATGAGAGCTCAGGAGCGAGTGTTGTGAGACTACGTACAGGGAGCGCAGTGTGTGACTGTTGTCTAAGTAGTACATTCAACAGTAGTTGGCAGCATCTAAAGTAAAAGTGACGTGAGCTCCAGAACCCTTATACATGTGAGAAATAGTCCAAATTACTTGGAACATAGATGGCACGTGACACATGACAAGTCGCAAGCATCAAGAAATTTTAGAAAATAGAAAACCCAATTTCCTGCGCCAGCTTCATGTCCTAGATATCGAGTGGCGAAACATTTCAGTCCTCAACACCAATACTGCTTGAAACACAGAAATATTGACTGGAAATTCTCCGTATTTTCGTTTGCCAAGTGAAAAATTTATATCGTTGTTGTCTGGTATTGAACCCGTTGATTATGTTGATTGAGTGTTCGTTATTTAGCAAATTGATTTCGAGTGTTTCGTTTAAACTGTAGCAGAGGATTTGAATGGGTATTGTAGGGGTTCGTGAACAAAAGGTGAATTGAAATACTTTTTGAATAGAATTACACATTGATAAATTTATTTTCGACATTAATAAATTAGAGTGTGATTTAGTTTTTTTTAAGAGTTTAGGAAGACTTATGGCCGAACACTGAAACGCTACTTAATCTGAAGGCGACTTATATTTAAGTGGCTGTTATAATTTAAGCGGTATATACTTAAAAATTCATGTAAAACAACTTTTTGTGGTAATGTTGTCATTTATGGAAATTTAAGTGGGCATTAGTTAATCACAGTCTTAAAACCGATAAATGATGTTTCAGTATACCGCTTAAATTATAACAGCCTCTTAAATATAAGTCACCCTCAATCAATTTCAATATTCGGCCCTTAGAAGCGTAACATCTAAAGGTCGCAGCTTCGGGAAAAGTTATATAAGTTTCACATAAAAACATGTGCAGAGAAATATTTAAGTTTTAGTAACAATGCGATAATGGGAAATGTGACAGATAATGTGGTATCATCCCATATTTAATGGGAGTAAAATTATAACTTGTGAAATGTGGGTGCAGTAATACACCCCTACCTTTTGAGGGATACTGGCGCGATAGGTATTCAATATCCAGTATATTTATACGAAATACAAGGTCTGCCACCACTCACACGTGTGCTTACATCTAGTTCCACTGCACGTTATCAATAATTCATAAGGGATTTATTTCTGTTCGTGTTTGTGAAATATTACTGCGTATGCTAATGTCGGGGCGTAAATATGATACACTAGAATCTACGCGCGATCTTGTTTGCATGAAATTTCTATCTATATTTAGCGTTTTCATTTCTCATTTTACACTGCCTTTTACTTTTTACTGCTTCGTGGTCTCGCGGTACAAGTATGTGCCGTGCGATCTAGAGGTCCTGGGTTCGATTCCCGGGTCGGGCAAAGTGTTGTTGGGTTTTTCCATTAGGAAATTCTCAGTAACAGCACGGAGTCTGTAAATGTGCCCGAAATACGGCAATAGGCTCGCCCTCTATTACGTGAGACTGATACATACGTGGCGAAATCTGGGTGCAGTAATGCACCTCTTCCTACCCCTTCGGGGAATACAGGCGTGAGTTTATGTATGTATGTGTCATTTTACACACATTATACATTGATACATCATCATCCATCATCATCCACAGCCTCTCCCACGTCCTGCTGGACATAGGCCACTGGGCTCGATATTCGGCCCTCCTCATCCAACCGCTGCCAGTCACCTTGCGAATATCGTCACCCCACCTAGCCAGAGGGCGTCCTACACTACGTATGCCGACGATAGTTCTAATCACAAAGTAAAACTTTTCAGTCTCGCAAACAGCCAGACCTGAAATACCTGTCTGTATACATTATACATGTATATAAACGCTGAACCCAACTCAAACCGGTTCTGTACCACGTCTGACATCGGACCGATTGGAAGTGCCAGACACTATTGAAACTGACCTGTATTCGTTTTATTTAAACAAACCCACCTTGAAACATCAGAATATTACGGGGTCCAATTGTTAGTGAAACCGATTTAAGTGTCTCATAGTTTCTCATACACGATACAAGGCATGTGTCTTAATTCTGGGTTAGAACCATGTACGAGTAGTATTTACTTTTAATCATCATCATCATCAGCCCATATACTGCTCACTGCTCGACACGGGCCTCCTCTACAGCTAAGAGGGTTTAGGACTTAGTCCACCATGCTGGCCTAGTGTGGGTTGGTGGACTACATAACTAAGAATTTCCTACGAACTTTTAGGTGTGCAGGTTTCATCACGATGTTTTCCTTCGCCGTTAAAGTACGTGATAATTCTTTGTAAGTACACATAGCTTTGAAAAGTCAGAGGTGTGTGCCTGGGGTTTAAAATCGCGGCCGCCGAAATTCTCGACCGCGTGCCTAAACCTCGAGGCCATCACGACTTCAACGTACTTTTGGGTGTATTCAATTTTAAAGCCAAAATACTGCGGCTTTTTCCTTGCAAGCCGTAATGTAAAATAAAAGACAGACGCTGTTACGAAGATGAATTTCATAATAAGTGGGTATTTTTCTGTCGCGCGCATAAGGTTGAATATTTTCCGCAATTTTTTACTCCAAGGAGTTATTAAGCATAAATTATACTGAACAAATTGCCACTGGATGTAGTACGAAACAATTTTATTGCGAGGTCGTTTGTCTGTCCAATATGTAAATAAAAAATCCATACATGACCTCACGCCTGTATGAAGGGGTAGGCAAAGGTGCATTTCTGCACCCACATTTCGCCAGGTATGTATCAGTACCAACTAATTGGGGGCGAGCTTATTGTTTTTCGGGCACAATTCCAGAATCCGTACCGCTACTGAGAATTTACTAATGGAAAAACCCAATAACACTTTGCCCGGCCCGGGAATTGAACCCAGGCATCAAGATCGCACGGCACATACTTGTGCCACTAGACCACGAGGCAAAAAAATAATAAAAAATGACTTGGTCCGTAATAAGAGAGTGTGGTCAGCGATCGAGAGGTTTTTAGTTGTGTTCTCAAGTCGTAAAAAATGTGTTTTAATTGGTCAATTCTTAGTAATAGCGAAACGATGACATAATTCAGATACAAACCATGATTGCCTCCACCAGCAGTGGAAGTGTGAGAGCGAAAAGTCCTTTTTCGATTCCCATATTGAGAAATGTAATTGAGATTTTGATTGACTTACAGGTGGCAACTAGCTTACGTAGATCTTAAAACACAATTAGCAACACATGAGTGAATTTCTTATGTACCTATGTATTAAAAAAATACAATAAAATATTAATTTATTTAATTAATTTAATAAAATATTAATTTATCTTACCCATTTCTACTTTACCGACACGAGTTACTGGACACTTAGAGTTACTGAGACGTCAGTAAAATAAGACTTACCATCAATTGTGTTACTGAGACGTCAGTATCAAAATAGGCCAATGTCAACAATCTGGAAGTGAGTGAAATAATTTGGCGAGTCCTAGCTCTCCCGAGGGACTGCCCGATCGATACTCGGGATTGTAGCAAACATAATAAAGAAGGACTGAAGTTGGAATTGTTTGGACCGTGTTATGCAGCTGCGGACAATCCACTTCGAGTATGGTCAATTGATATATTGCTTATTTATGAGCACTACAGTGGTTTATATCGGTTTTATATAGATAACATGACCGTTAATAATATAAATGGAATGGTTTCGTTTTTACGCTTTAATCGAGAGCCATTTTTTTAAAGTTGCTTGGTAAGCTCGTGAAACTAGGGGCCACAACTTTCAAGTTTGGGACTTGTGTAAACGAAATTTCTCTCTTATTCTCTGATATCCACAGTCTTTAGATCTTTGATTGTGATCAGAACTATCTATAGGACCGTTAGGTTTATTTATTCATTATCTACTAGAACAGATTTTATGAATTCCTTGGAGTTCTATATAGAAAAAAACTCATGTTTTGTAGCATGTAACACATGAAGTGGTGAAGCATGGTATGAAAGTTCGTATGAAGAATTAATCAAGCTATAATACTTTATGCTGATTGAAATATAAACATAAAAATAAATATAAATACACCCAACAGTCACATACATAGTTCTGACCCCACACTAGGATACAAGTCCTGTGTCGTGGGTATCAGAGACTACGAGAGACTTTTCGGTCTCACAAACACCCAGACCCGAAACAAATATTTGTCGATTACACAAACATTTGTCTCGGTGCGGGGATCGAACCCGCGGCCTCTCGTTTCGCAAGCTGGTGTCTAGCCAACTGCGCCACGGGGCTGTCAATCAATCAATCAATGAAATTAAATTAAATGAAATTGCTTTATTTGGTCACGTAGGCAATCAAATAGCGCTTATGACAAGTCAATACAGAAAAGAAAATCTTTTATTATTACATTATAATTGAACTATGGTTCATTTTATATAATTTGTACAAAAATATTTACGGTTTTTTCTATAATTTATTTTTAGTTTTCATCAGGAAATACATAATATCTCTTGAGAAATACATGATTTGATGATAGCCCCGGGGCTCAATTGGCTAGACATCAGCTTGCGAAACAAGAGGCCGCGGGTTCGATCCCCGCACCGAGACAAATGTTTAGATAAATAATAGTATGGATAACTTAATTACTGCATAAACTCATCCAAAGTCGGTAATAAGCGAGAGGAGTCTGGCAACCCCGTTTTCACTCTTAGATTTATATCACCTTTTTTCGTCTGGCAATATGCGATGTGTTATCCCTTATTATGAGAATCCACTTTGTTATTTATCTGTTATTTGTTTGTTTCGAGGTAATTTATTATAGTTTTTATAGTTAGATATAAACAAGGTCATTTTATGGAGAAATAACAATGCGTAATGCATTGTTTTGTTATTGAAGCTATTTCTAGTACTATTACCTTCTGCCTAATTAGTCTAGATGTATTTTCATATGCTGAAGGAGTTAGAGGTCCAGGGTTCGATTCCCGGGTGAGGCTACGTGCTATTTTTTTTACAATAGGAAATTCTCAGTAGCAGCACGTAGTCTGGAAAATAAACATAGAAGTACTTAGACAAAATATTTTTCCTATTTTTATAAAAAAATATTCATTTATAGTAAATAATCATGTTCTATTTTCCTGAATATCGAAAAAATTTAATTTTTGTTTCTTTAATTACAAAATATATTAGTTTAAGTTATATTTAGTTGAGTAACCTGTACCTTTCTTTTAATTTATGTTATACTTTCGTATTTCCTTCAATCCCATTCTATTGACAGCCGCGTGGCGCAGTTGGCTAGACACCAACTTGCAAAACGAGAGGCCGCGGGTTCGATCCCCACACCGAGACAAATGTTTGTGTAATCCACAAATATTTGTTTTGGGTCTGGGTGTTTGTGAGACTGAAAAGTCTCTCGTAGTTTCTGATACCCACGACACAAGACTCGTATCTTAATGTGGGGTCAGAAATATGTATGTGATTGTTGGGTGTATTTATTTATTTATCTTTAGAATAGCGCCAAGATATAACTTTCCAGGCCAGCGATATTAATCCGAGTGATGAGACATATCTCACTCACTGATCAGACTCTATCTGAAACTATCCTTGCAAACATTCGAAGACGGCACTGCTTTTAATATCATAGGAGTGAGAGAGGCTCAAATAAACAAACTAGCCATTCTGGTGACCGCAAACCCAATCTAGGAATTAAATCTGACCCCAATCCCCGAATCTAAGCTAATATATAACCTCTAGTACTGTAAGGGTGTAACGAAGGTTTGCCCGCGTAACAAAAGGTAACATTTTGTCTACGTTGAATAACAAAGTATGTGTTGGCGACTGACTGATGCGATACACAGAAATTCGCGTTGTATTTCAGTCAGAGGAAGGTAACTTCGACTTTTTTCCCTGTGGCTTTTATTAGCTTCATTAATACACATACATATACAACCTCACTGTATTCCTCGAAGGGGTAGACAGAGGTGTATTGCTGCATCCTCAATGCGCCAAGTATGTATCATCATGTAATAGGAGGCGAGCTTATTGCCGCATTTTTTGCAAATTTATAGACTCATTGGTGCTACTGAGAATTTCATTATGGAGAAACCCAATAACACTTTGCCCGACCCGGGAATCGAACCCAGGACTTCTAGATCGCACGGAATATACCTGTGCCGCGAGACCACGAGGCAGTCAACAGGCAAGCATCATAAATCTAGATAGATTAATGCTATCAATTAGGCTTAAGGGAAACGTGACGAACTGAGGCTAAGCCCCTCAACTCTAAACGTGATCAGTACACATCACTCAAGTATATCTACATATATAATTATATATCTATCCTTTATAAGTATCAGTGATCTGTACTGGTCTATTATAGGGTTCATGGACTAAGCCATCATCATCATTATCAGCCGAAAGACGTTCTCTGCTGGACATAGGCCTCCTCCAAAGAATTCCAAAGCGCTCTGTTAGAAGCAGCCTGCATCCAGCAGCCGTCAGTTTTAAGCTAAGCCTTAGTCTACCATAATAGCCTAGGACCTACTACGTGCTTCACAAAGTAATAAATTAGAAACTTGAATCGACTCAGCAGTCCAAAATGAGTCTTGTTATGATAATACGGTCATCTTCGATCGATAACGCTCAAAATCCCGCAAGTCATTCTTTATCACAGCCTTCCAATAAAAAATGTTTACCTACTAGTTAACAATACATACATACCCTCACGCCTGTATTCCCCGAAGGGGTAGGCAGAGGTGCATTTCTGCACCCACATTTCGCAAGGTATGTATCAGTCCCACGTAAGGGGCGAGCCTATTGCCGTTTTTCGGGCACATTTCCAAACTCCGTTCCGTGCCGTGGGAAAACAGGCGTGAGGCTATGTACGTATCAGTGGCGGTACATCCATAGAAGCCCAAAAGTCCACCTTGCCTAACAAGATTCCGAATAACAATCTTTATTTAACAAAAGCAATTTGACATATAAATGAGAATATGCTGACCCCACAATAAATAATTATAAACTAGATATTACAAATTAACGTGTGACACTTTTGGGCTTCTATGGAAGTACCGCCACTGGGTTATGTATGTATGTAAACAACATAAAATAAGTCGTGATGGCCTCGAGGTTTAGGCACGCGGTCGAGAAACTCGACGGTCGCGGGTTCAAACCTCAGGCACACACCTCTGACTTTTCGAAGTTATGTGTGTTTTCACGATGAATTATCACGTACTTTAACGGTGAAGGAAAACATAGTGATGAAACCTGCACACCTAAAAGTTCTAAGGAATTTCTTAGGTGTGTAGTCCGCCAACCCGCACTAGGCCAGCGTGGTGGACTAAGGCCTAAACCCTCTCAATGGTAGAGGAGGCCCGTGCCCAGCAGTGGGACGTATATGGGTTGATAATGGTGATGATGAAACTACATAAAACTCAGTTGTTAAGTGTAGATGTACCCTCTACCTAATCTTCAGAGATACTTGCATAAGAATCGTAAAGCGTATGACATACATACATAAACTCACGCCTGTATTCCACGAAGGGGTAGGCAGAGATGCATTTCTGCACCCACATTTCGCCAAGTATGTATCAGTCCCACGTAATAGGGGGCGAGCCTATTGCCGTTTTTCGGGCACAATTCCAGACTCCGTGCTGCTACTGAGAATTTCCTAATGGAAAAACCCAATAACACTTTGCCCGACCCGGGAATCGAACCCAGGACCTCTAGATCGCACGGCACATACTTGTACCGCTAGACCACGAGGTAGTCAAGCGTATGAAGCCTAAATAATATTCGTAACAAGTCAGTCCTCGATCAGGGCTTGCAATCGTCACGTCTCCGACCCTCTCTGATAAGCCGGAATTCATGTATTATTTATAAGACACGACATCGGGGATTTCCTATCCAACGCTCCGGATCCTCTTGGCGATTGCCAAAAACGATTATAAGAACGCGGAGTGCTAAAGCTTAATTCTGAGTAAGTTTTTAGAGCAGAGTTGTATGGCCTTGATTTCATGTTTTATGTGTTAGATTAAGCAGTGTGATTGATTATTGTAAGCAGTGATCGCCTCGAGGTTTAGGCGTGCGGTCGAGAATTTCGACGGTCTCAGGTTCAAATCCCAGGCACACACCTCTGACTTTTCGAAGTTATGTGTGTATTTACAATGAATTATCACTTGCTTTAACGGTGAAGGAAAACATCGTCATAATCGTTCTTAGGAATTTCTTAGGTGTGTAGTCCGCCAACCCGCACTCGGCCAGCGTGGTGGACTAAGGCCTACACCCTCTCAGTTGTAGAGGAGGCCCGTGCCCAGCAGTGGGACGTATTTGGGCTGATGACGATGTGTTAGATTAGTAGACTTATGACAAGTTCTTGGTCATTTCTGTACATCATTAATCTAGGCTTCTGTAAATTACGAAGTTATTTAACCTAACAACATCTTTTAGTGACCATATGAATATTAAAAATATTTTCTTTTAAATAAATAGATTGTATTTAATTTAAGTATTCAAAAAGCAGCGATGGCCTCGAGGTTAAGGCGCGCTGTCGAGAATCTCGACGATCGCGGGTTCAAACCCCAGGCACACACCTCTGACTTTTCGAAGTTATGTGTGTATTCACAATGAATTATCACTTGCTTTAACGGTGAAGGAAAACATCGTGATAAAACCTGCACACCTAAAAGTTCTTAGGAATTTCTTAGGTGTGTAGTCCGCCAACCCGCACTAGGCCAGCGTGGTGGACTAAGGCCTAAACCCTCTCAGTTGTAGAGGAGGCCTGTGCCCAGGAGTGGGACGTATATGGGCTGATGATGATGATTCATAGTGAATTATCACGTACTTCAACGGTGAAGGAAAACACTGTGAGGAAACCTATTTAGCGTGGTCGTGTTTTTAATGTGTCACTAGGTTGTCTGTGACTGTGGCTAATGTATAGGTAGGCGGCGTCGGGGTGCTCGGATACGGGCACGTGGCGACAGCGCCTGGTATTGCGTGCGTGGATGATGTATGCCGGATGATGATACAAGCGCAATGATAAGCATAAAACAGTTTATGGCGTTTAATTGCACACACAGTATATAGCAACAATAGTCACGGCACAAGAAGATATAGTTCACACAACACAATAAAGTCAGAAAGAAGTAGAAATCACAGAAGGAGATGAGACTAGAGATGTAAAGAACTCGAGTCTTTGAGTCCTAATTCGATAGACTCGGCTCAATTTTGCACAACTCTGTGAACTAACTAAACTCGGAGTCTTTTTTTTTTTTTTTACGAGAGGAAAGCGCTTTAAGCTCCCCTGTTCGGTACCTCGGGGGAGGCCGAAAAGGGGTATGTCGGGGTCTCTGGCCTTCCAATTCGGCGCGCAGAACAATAATTGTCCGCTTAGCTGAGTTGGGTTCCTAACCAAAATCCTACGCCAGCATACCGACTAAAACCTCTCGGTGACCATCTCGCGCATTTAGAGCGGTTTTGCGGCATCTCAGGGCGAGAAGCGCCCCAAATGGTCCGCCTCCGCCTAGCGCACCGTCCGATTATGGACTCCTCCAAATTGGGAGGGCTTGAGATGCCCTCCACTTACGCTTTTTTGGACGTTCACCTCTTGTGAACGTCCGCGACAGTCAAGCGGTCACGCCCTCTGCCGCAAATCTCAGGGTTGCTGCCACCGTTGTGTACCGCCCCCGCAGTACGCCCAGCCTCCCCAGAGGCCCCTGTTAGTCGCCTCTTACGACAGGTAGGGGGTACCGTGGCGGAATTCTTACGCCCCCGATCCACAGGGCGGAAACTCGGAGTCTTGAGTCGAACCGAGCTTCAGTCTTTCCACAAAGACTCGAGCGCTAAAATAGAACTCGAGCTCTTAAATAGAACTCGAGCGCTTAAAAACAGCTCGAGTCTTATGTCTTGAGCGTATTAAGGTTTACTAATGTCAATAGTTGCAAATTATTCTGGCCTTTATACATACTTATTACATAAATATGTGCGTCATCAGATCAATTTTGATTGCTTGTGATTTTATTTATTTAATTTTTCATGATGATTAAAATTATTTTTCCTATTAATTAACGCTTTTACTTTTTTTTAAAACAAGTTTCTGATTACGAATATATCCCACAAAAGTAACATTTTATTACCTGATTTAAAAAGGACTCCAAACGGAAAACAACTCGAGCGTGACTCGCCCCGTAAAAACGACTCGAGCGCTAAAAAAGACTCGAGTTCCATGTTGCGCTCAAGAGCTCATATAGACATAAGTTCTCTAGTCTTGGGAGTCTTACTGTAATGAGTCGAGTCGTACAAATTGTCAGTCGAGCTCGAAATGTAGGACTCAAAGACTCGAGTTCTTTACATCTCTAGATGAGACAGATAAAAGTACGGTAAAATTAACACAATGAACAGCTGATAAGCGCGGACAAGATAAGGCGGTGAGGTAGCAGGTGAAACGGGCTTCGCTAGCGAGAGAGGTGTACCGACTGGCCGCGTCCGTCGGCGCGGCCGGCGCGTGAGTTGAAGCGATGCGCGCCGTCGCTTATCTCTGTCGCTACGCAAAACAGGTTTGCGCCCGAGCTGTGGTACCCAGTGTCTCCAAGGTACTCCACATTTAATATATTGGGTTCTGTAAGTGTAATGTGATTGAAATGTGAATGTGTTGTGTAATGTGTGTGAGTGTAACTGTGGATAAATAATACATAATATTAAATGTTTATAATAAATAAATATATTTTATAAATAGATAAAATATTAGGTACGCCACATCTACACACCTAAAAGTTCTTAGGAATTATTAGGTGTGTGGTCCGCCAACCCGCACTAGGCCAGCGTGGTGGACTAAGGTCTTAACCCTCTCAGTTGTAGAAGAGGCCCGTGCCCAGCAAAGGGACGTATATGAGCTGATGATGATGAACTCAGGAATCAAACCCGGGAGTTCTCGATTGCAGGGCACTCACGACGCATGTACCGCGGGGGAAGGAATACAAGTTTCTCACTTGTATCTCGACACGTTCGCTTGCTTCCTAAGTTGCTTCTTTACGCTGCGTTGAAAAAACGGCAAAAGGCTCGCCCCCTATTACGTGGGACTGAAATATATCTGGCGAAATGTGGGTTTAGATATGCACCTCTGCCTACCCCATCAGGAAATACAGGCGTGAATAGTATGTATGTATCAATTTAGCTATTTTAAACGCTGGAATAAGTCTTAGTTTTTGCTATAAAACGACAACTGTCTCTCAAAAGGGAATTAGGGGCACTAATGAAGACCAGATTGCATTTACTATTTAACATTTTTGCTTCAAAATGGTGAGACACTTACATTCAATTGATGAATCACCGTAATTTGGCATAACATTTTAATGAGGGAGCCAAATTAAGTCGCCACCAATTTATTTGCAGCGACTTGGCGAACGTGGCATCGTGCCAGTGAAGCTGCCAGTGCTAATAGCTGGTCTAGAATTTAATTACCTAAAGAATTTGTCGGGAAAAAACGCTAACTAAGATCTATTGGACCAGAGATTTCGAGACTCGTTCGCTCGAAATAATTTCTGTTCTGCTCCTTTCATTTGAATCAGAAGTAGGTTTTATGTGTTAATAGGATTAAAAATTATAGAATACATTGAAGATTAAGGTCTGGGAGTAAGTAAATTGAACAGTGTTTTTTGTTGGTACACTTTGTATCGTTATGATATTTAACTTTTAGTGTATAAATTGATATCATCATATACGTCCCACTACTGGGCACGGGCCTCCTCTAAAACTGAGAGCGTTTAGGCCTTAGTCCACCACACTGGCCTAGTGCGGGGTGGCGGAATATATTGTTAAATAATAAATATATTATTATATTCGTCTATCAAAGAAATTAAATATTTGTGTTGCTGATGGAGTTTCTTGCCGTTTCTTCTCCACAGCAATATACATATGACATATACATATCTTGGAGGATGGTGGTAATTGTAATAAGGAAATCGTTTTTTTTTCGGATTTTTTATAGTGACAATGTGTTTATAATCACCAAAACTGTTCCCTTTCTTAGTTTTCGATTACGGTCTGTGTACCCCCTGTTCAAACATGTGGCATCCTTGCTCTTACGTCACATCTATAAAAAAAACACAAAAAAACCATCAAGTTTTTTTTTTTTTTTATACTGGCACGGCAAAGTGACCCCATTGCACCTGATGGTAAGTGTAATGGAGTCCAGAAAAAGTGCCGACCAGCGAGAGATTAAGATCTCCCGTTGGTCGACGCAATCATGCCGGCCGAAAACCTCTTCACCTATCTTGTGAAGAAGTTTGGGGGACTAATACCATGGTGAACAAAGGACCGACCGCGAGAAACCGGCCAAAAAATGCCGGCACGGTCATCCTTTCACCATGATTGAAGCCCCCCCGAAAACCGGATATACATTGGCTGATCCCGGAACGCGGCACACTTGCATGTGCCACTATGGCGGGTTTTACGCCCTGTGTACGGTGGTCGCTATCCGGGCGGATACGAATATCCTACCACCAGCCTACCTA
Source organism: Hemaris fuciformis (assembly GCA_907164795.1). NCBI lineage: Eukaryota > Metazoa > Arthropoda > Insecta > Lepidoptera > Sphingidae > Hemaris > Hemaris fuciformis. The sequence goes on from OU015454.1 coordinate 9,937,547, forward strand.
TCAAGATTGAAATAAGTACCTTGTGCGATCGCTACCAGCCAAGTACGTCAGCATAATTTCGCGACAATTAAAACTAGAAAGGGTATGCGAGCGCTTCTGCATGACGTCACGCCGACGTCATAGACGCACATAAAATTTTATATCTCCATACTTACACTCATAAAGGACATTGTTTCACGACAGTGAATGTAATTTTGCTTTGTCTTGTTTGTACGGAATTCTTTTGCGTTTGTTGCAATTTGCGTACTTGTTATTATCTCTATTTTATTCAAGTATGTATGTCACTACTATTATGCTTGGTATTAAAAAATGTTTGTGAGATCCTCAAATATTTGTTTCGGGTCTGGGTGTTTGTGACACCGAAAAGTCTTTCGTAGTTTCTGATACCCACGACACAAGACTTGTATCTTAGTGTGGGGTCAGAACTATTTGACTGTTGGGTGAATTTATTTATTCAGAAAATTGATTACGTTCTGTAATTTTTTATAATCAGATTTATACTAAGCAAGGCTAGAAATAATCGATTTAAATTACAGTTCGGTCTAAATATAATGTTGACCGAAAGGTTTAGGCGTGTAGTCCACAATCTCTACGGTCGCGGGTTCAAACCCCAGGCACACACCTCTGACTTTTCGAAGTTAAGAGTGTATTCACAATGAGTTATCATGTACTTTAACGATGAAGAAAAACATCGTGAGAAAACCTGCACACCTAAAAGTTCTTAGGGATTTCTTAGGTGTGTAGTCCGCCAACCCGCAGTAGGCCAGCATGGTGGACTAAGGCCAAAACCCTCACAGTGGTAGAGGAGGCCCATGCCCAGCAGTGGGACGTATATGGGCTATTGATGATAACAAGGAGAATGTTGACTAGCGAGAAAAGAATACGATTCTCCGTCACAAGTCGACAAAATAATGCCGACTCGAAAACAAATATTCATAAGCTAATGTCGAAACAGGAAAACTAGCGTATACCGCTATGGATGGTCAGCACAATCGCCATCTGAACGGATACAAATATCCTACCATCCAGTGGCGGTACTTCCATAGAAGCCTAAAAGCCCAACTTGCCTTACAAAATTCCGAATAATAATCTTTAAGCTTTAAAACTTTATTTGACAAAAGCAATTTCACATATAAATGAGAATGTCCTGACCCCACAACAAACAATTATAAACTAGACATTACACAAACCGTGTAACGCTTTTGAGCTTCTCACCATCACCATTACAAAAGTATCCATGAAAGATTTTGTGTGGACTTGTCACTGGCTGGCCACTAAAAAAGGACCAACGAAGCCAACATGTACTAACCAATGCGGCGTCACAAATAACTGGGTATTGGCCGATTTCCAAAACGGGTAAAGGAAAAAAACGAGCCTCATATGACCAATTCCATGTACGTTTTTTATTACTATTGTTAGCCTCCGGGCGTATATAAACGCTATCGATATACCGAATTGACCGGAAAATAGGTTAGGATGTCGATGCGTCGAAGCCCTCTCTTCTACTCCAATTCCTGCTTATTCTAAAATTATTACAAGAGAAGCTGATTTATAATGTAATATTGACGAAATCCCCGTGGCGCAGTTCGTTAGATATCAGCTTGCGAAACGAGAGGCCGCGGGTTCGATCCTCGCACCGAGACAGATGTTTGTGTGTCTCGTAGTTTCTGATACCCACGTCACAAGACTCGTATCTTATTGTGGGGTCAGAACTATGTATATGACTGTTGGGTGTATTTATTTATTTATTATTATTATGGGTGTATTTATTTATTTATTATTATTATTGAAGCGCTAAAAGGTAGTCTTTTTCCGTAATAAAAACAAAAGAATGATTCACTAACGCCTATCCCGAAGGGATAGCCAACGATTTAATTCTGCATTCACATTTCGTCAGTTGTGTTTTAAGTCTCATAGGTAGAGAGCGAGTGTGTTGGCGTTTTTCGGGTACCTACATTTCCAAATTTGCGGCATCATTTTGGGTGCCTCTCGCTCACACACCGTCGTCACCCCATTCGGCGCGAAGATGGCGACCGGGGGGTTTTGGTTGGTAAGCCGGCATAGGGGTTTCTGATACCCAGCCCGGATTCTATATTCTTTAGAAGTCATTTCATAAATGTACGAAGTGTAACAGACAGGTTGTCTTAGAACAGCTCGGTGGTATACTTAACATCTCTTAACAGACCCTTATTTATGTACTGTCATGCCACATAGTAACATCTTACTAATATTATAAACGCGAAAGTTTGTATGTATGGATGTCTGGATGTCTGGATGTCTGGATGTTTGTTGCTCTTTCACGCAAAAACTACCGAATGGATTTCAATGAAAGTTTACAATAATCTAGCTTATACATCAGAATAACTCATAGGCTATATATTTTTAAGATAGTGTGTGAATTGTCCAAAATATAACGATAATTGTCAAGTAAGTCGGTCAAACGAATGCAGGCTCGGTAGTCATCACGCTTCGTAATCTAAATAATGATTTCACTGATCCCTTTGATTTTAGCATATATTGTCAATGCGAAAGTAACATGTTATACTTTCACGCCTAAAATATTTGAGTTATTTGGATGATTTTTGTTATGGATAAAAACGGAAACATAAAAAGGGACATAGGTTACTTTTTTTAATTCATTAGTGTAATTTGGGCACTTGGCAGACGTTTAATAGATTTACTTATTATCTTTCTGCACCCAACCCTGAAGTCTATGCGGACGGAGTCGCGGGCAACAGCTAGTATACTATATTTACAAAATATATATCTCCTATACATTAAATAATTACGCATACGCCTCGCCTCGCCGTATTTTTCCGCATCGTCGAGCAAAAATACGCAGAAATTATGATACATACCACATTCAATCTCCCCACACATCGTACGTCTTCCTTACAGTGCCATTCCGAATAATAAAACAATGTATGCTTGCAAGCAGCCATGCATCATTCTTAAGAATGTGTTGTGTATTTACTTCGTGTGCGTTGCGAAGACATAAAATTATACAGACTGTATCACATAATATATGGCGACCCTGTATAATTTCTCTGAAAATAAAGATACCTACTCGTGATGAACAATGAAACGCTTGGTTGAACGAAAGTCAGTAGTGATGAACAGTGAATAAACATAAAATTTGCAATGTTTTGCCTGTATCATATTAGGTGTGTAAGCTGCCAATCTGCATTCGTCACTGGGCTCGATCTTCAGCCCTCCTCATCCAACCGCTGCCAGCCAGCTTGCGTATATCGTCACCCTACTTAGCCAGAGTGCATCCTACTCATCTTTACAATCCTTAGAAATTCTAAATTTCTTGGGTATTAACCCTCTCAAAAGGTAGAGGAGGCCCTTGCTCAGCAGTGGGACGTATATGGGCTGATGATGATGATGATGATGCTGGTTGTCTCACATCGTTCTCCTGTCAGATTTTTTAAATTGACTTTCAGAAATATAACTTAAAAACATTCATCGCCAATCTGGTGTCGATCGTTAACTAGCTTGCCGGCAGTCTAATACTAGTTTCATATCATCATCAGCTCAAATACGTCCCACTGCTGGGCCTCCTCTACGACTGAGAGGGTTTAGGCCTTAGTCCACCACACTGGCCTAGTGCGGGTTGGCGGACTACACATCTAAGAAATTCTTAAGAACTTTTTAGGTGTGCAGGTTTTATCACGATGTTTTCCTTCACCGTTAAAGCAAGTGATAATTCATTGTGAATACACACATAACTTCGAAAAGTCAGAGGTGTGTGGCTGGGGTTTGAACCTGCGACCGTCCAAATTCTCGCCCGCGCGCCTAAACCTCGAGGCCATCACTGCTTTCACTAGTCTCATATGCAGTATGCCAAATCGTGGTCTCCACTCCAGAACACGTTTTCCCCATAGGTTATCAGTTCTGTGACAGATGTGCACTGCCACTTCAGCTCGCTAATCCTTTGGGATATGTCGATAACTTTACTAACATGTACCTATGTAATATACAGGGTGTATTCAGACCGTGATCGGAAACTAAGGCAGGTAATAGCTAAGGTGATTACAAACCCCCTGGCGTTAAAGAAAATTCTGACAAAAAAAATAAATTTTGACGTTTTCCATACAACCATCGGTATTAAATGCACGCGGTTTGTATGGAAAACGTCAAAATTTTTATTTTTTGTCAGAATTTTCTTTAACGCCCGGGGGTTTGTAATGACCTTAACTATTACCTGCCTCAGTTTCCGATCACGGTCTGAATACACCCTGTATAGATTTTCAGCTTTCCGCTGCAATACAACACATTTCTAAACTGCAGACGAAATATTTTAGACAGATAAAATAAAACTGCAAATACAAAGGATTTACTTAGCGCAACAGCACACGTTCGTAACAGTTGTTCAAATATTTGATAGTGGAAATACAATACGGGATAGGTAGCGGTCTGGATGGGGGGGGGGGGGGGGGGGGGGGGGGGGCGCCTGCGAAATGATATTCAGTTATAACTTAGTTTGAATTTGAAATGAATTAATCATTAATATATGTTTGTTTTTTTAAATATTTTTAGTTAGTAGGTACATACAAGCGGTGTTTGCCTGTTAGTAATTGTTACAATAAGTTCTTTTTTTTTCATTTTCTCTGTCTTATAAAATGTATAATATGGATGTAAAATGGATTTTGGCGAACCTAAATAATAAATAAATAAATAATAATTTATCTCATAGCACATCCTCCTTTCTAAGTTCCTGACGATTATATCATCCATATACATCCCACAGCTGGGCATGGGTCTCCTCTACAATTGAGAGGGGTTAGGCTTAAGTCCACACGCTGGCCTAGTAAGTGTTGGCAGACCTGAGAAAAAAAAATCGTGTCCAGGTTTACTCACAAATTTTTTCTTCACTGTTAAAGTGATCATTGTGAATACACACGTAACTTACATTTATATCAAAGTGGGTGCCTGGGGTTTGATCCCGCATCCCAACAACCAGCGAATTGAATTGGAGTAAAAACTCTGTTTCTGATCTCTCCAGTCCATCTAACGGTTGCCTGGCAGAAATTTAAATAAAATTTAAATACTTAATGTAATTTAAAAAAAAGACATTTATTGCTATTTTTAAAAAATTACATGTCTGGGAGTTTCTTGCCGTTTCTTCTCCACAGCTATAACACGTTTCGAAGCGGCAATAGTTTAAAAAATATTAAAAAGTGTAAATTTGACGATTCAAAAGAACTTGTAGAAGTCTATTTGAATAAAGATAATTTCACTTTGACTTTGACTTTGAAATCGCCGATAGCGATAAGGCCACCATTTGTGACACTACCTTATTGAGTTGTGTCCAGTAAACAGTGTTGTTTCTATCGTTATGGTGTACAATATAGCATAATAAATAAATAACAAATAAATAAATAAAAAATAACAAAGTGACAAACGAAATTGTTCCCGAAATTGGCATTAGGCCCTATGTGGGACGAAAACAAAATTGGCGAGATGTGGGTGCAGAAACCAGAAGAGATGCGCCTCTGCCTACCTCTCGGGGAAAACGGGCGTGAGTTTATATATTATGTATGTATGTACAAACGAAATCTGAGGGTATGTACTGCGTTATAGCTCTACTGTGAAACGAAATAGATACTAAATTAAACCACAAGAGGACTGTGAGTCATTGTCATCATCATCAGCCCATATACGACTCACTGCTGGGCTCGGACCTCCTCTACAGCTGAGAGGGTTCAGGCCTTACTCCACCATGCTGGCCTAGTGAAAGTTGGCGGACTACATACCTAAGAAATTCCTAAGAACTTTTAGGTGTGCAGGTTTCATCACGATATTTTTCTTCACCGTTAAAGTACGTGATATTTCTTTACACACATAACTTCAAAAAGTCAAAGGCCTGGATTTGATCCCGCGACCGTCGCAATTCTCGACCGCGTGCCTAAGCCTCGAGGCCATCACGACTGTGACTGTGTGAGGATTGTGAGTACAATTCCGCAAACATACATTCAATATCCCTTTGTAGCTGCTATTCCACGAATACACGACACCGTACAAGAGCAAAATGATCAATTTTCCCAGTGTACGTGCAGTGTTAATTGGCAGGTAAACCCTGTTAAGCCCGAGCATACTATATGCTTGTTTAAAACAATTTGAAGTACCTATGTAATATATATATTTATGCTAGGTACTGCAACGTTAAGTGGTGATGGCTTGAGGTTTAAGCACGCGGTCAAGAATCTCGGCGGTCGCAGTTTCAAGTCCCAGGCACACACCTCTGACTTTTCGAAGTTATGTGTTTTCATTATGAATACATAATGAATTATCACGTACTTTAACGGTGAAGGAAAACATCGTGCACCTGCACACCTAAAAGTTCTTAGGAATTTTCTTAGGTGTGTAGCCCGCCAACCCGCACTAGGCCAGCGTGGTGGACTAAGGCCTAAACCCTCTCAATTGTAGAGGAGGCCCGTGCTCAGCAGTGGAACGTATATGGGCTAATGATGATGATGAATTCTCAGTAGTACCATGGAGTCTGGATATTGTGACCAGAAATTGGCAACAGCCTCACCCCCTATTAAAGTAGGTTTGACAAACAGAATTAGCGAAACATGGATGCTGACATGTAGCTCTGATTACACCTTCGCGGTGACAGGCTTAACTTTGTATTTGAATTAAATAAATAATAAATACACCCAACAGTCACATACATAGTTCTGATCCCACACTAAGATACAAGTCTTGTGTCGTGGGTATCAGAAACTACGAGAGACTTTTCGGTCTCACATACACCCAGACCCGAAACAAATATTTGTGGATCACACAAACATTTGTCTCGGTACGGGGATCGAACCCGCGGCTTCTCGTTTCGCAAGCTGGTGTCTAGCCCACTGCGCCACGGGGCTGTCTTAATTTATTTAAAATATGTTTTTTTTCCTATAATACAGTTAAAAAAATATCACTTTTAAAGTTTACAATTTCTTTTCGCTTCAACTGCAATCCAAATCACACTCTTAATCTTTTAGATTTTATCGCAGTTTTCGTCAACTGTAGCTCAAGTATATCGGTTTTCTATATCGGTTATTATTTTCAAAGACTTTTAAATGTTATTGGAATTTCTTGGGCGCTGTCCAAGCTTCATCGAGGCACATACTCGTAATATGAAGTCGCATGAACTTCGGAACTGGATACAATATTAAAGATTAGATTTGAGCTCGTGTGTCGATTAAGAAACGATTTTTCATGTAGTTACTTTTTATCACTGCCTCATGGTCTTGCGGCACAGGTATGTGCCGTGCGATCTAGAGGTCCTGGATTCGATTCCCGGGTCGGGCAAAGTGTTATTGGGTTCTTTCATTAGGGATTTCTTAGTAGCAGTACGGAGTCTGAAAATGTGCCCGAAAAACGGCAATAGGCTCGTCGCCTATTACGTGGGACTGATACATACTTGGCGAAATGTGGGTGTAGAAATACACCTCTGCCTACCCCGTCGGAGATTACAGGCGTGAGGTTATATATGTATGTTACTTTTTAACGGGGTTTTTACTGCTGTTAACACTAACTTTTGTCATTAATTCTATAAGAAATTCCCTTGGAAAAGTATTTTTACCGCTACATGTATTTGTGAAAAGCGTAGGAAACAAACAATAATCTCGTTTTAAATTTAAAAATAATTCAGACTAGCTTCGCGTCACTGCGTCTTAGGAGCAATGATCATTAAACAACCATCTCAGAAGCAAAATCTCCATCATCATCAGCCCATATACGTCCCACTGCTGGGCACGGGCCTCCTCTACCATTGAGAGGGTTTAGGCCTTAGTCCACGCTGGCTTAGTGCGGGTTGGCGGACTACACACCTAAGAAATTCCTAAGAACTTTTAGGTGTGCAGGTTTCATCACGATGTTTTCCTTCACCGTTAAAGTACGTGATAATTCATTGTGAATACACACATAACTTCGAAAAGTCAGAGGTGTGTGCCTGGGGTTTGAACCCGCGACCGTCGAAATTCTCGACCGCGTACCTAAACCTCAAGGCCATCACGACTTATTCTCCATTCTCCATTAAAATACAATGGAAATCCAATCTGTCCTCAATGGTATTGACGCTCGTGGCTCTAATCTATGCAGAACAGCACAATACAAAACTAAACACGCTAAATGCGATGATATCGAGCACAATGCGTCCCCAATATTGCCTCTATTCGGCCACAATAAAGATTAAGTGCAAACTAGTTTACATTTTCCATCGAAAATGGCTTCGGCACAATAGCTGTCAGACGCATTAACAATGAAACCCAGCCGTGGTCTCCAACTTCCATTGTGTTGCGATCTTACATCGTCTTTGTTTCTTAAGCACTTACTTATTGTTAACGGTGGAACGCCATCAATTATGCGAAAAATCAACTAGATGTAGTAATGGAAGGGTATTCATCTCAGCCTGAGAAGACGACTTAACAATCAGTAATGAGAGCTTAGATGCGATTGTTACAAAACTCGTAGACGGTATGATAGTGTGTTTATTTATTTATTTATCAAGCGCTTAATACAAACTTACAGTACCTATACACCAAAATGTTTGCATTATCCATAACATATCCACACAAAACTAAAACTAAATTTACATGACAAGTTATGAGCACGAATTATATTATACAGGGTGTATTCAGACCGTGATCGGAAACTAAGGCAGGTAATAGCTAAGGTGATTACAAACCCCCTGGCGTTAAAGAAAATTCTGACAGAAAATAAATGTTCTGTTTGTTTGTTTGTAAAATAAAAATTTTGACTATTTCCATACAACCATCGGTATTAAATGTACGCGGTTTGTATGGAAAACGTCAAAATTTTTATTTTTTGTCAGAATTTTCTTTAACGCCAGGGGGTTTGTAATCACCTTAGCTATTACCTGCCTTAGTTTCCGATCACGGTCTGAATACACCCTGTATATAACACAATTTATATAAAAATCAGTAATTGACGCAAACAATGAATTATCGTTTATTTTAACGGTGAAGGAAAACATCGTGAGGAAACCTGCACACCTAAAAAAGTTCTTATGAATTTCTTAAGTGTGTAGTCAACTAACCTGTACCAGCGTGGTGGACTAAGGCCCAAAACCCTCTCAGCTGTAGAGGAGACCCGTGCCCAGCAGTGGGACGTATATGGGCTGACGATGAGACGATATGTCACGCTGACCCATGGACTGAGAAGGTATCGTCTGTCAATGAAATATGAAAATAAACAATTAATTGAAAAATAAATACACCACACATACATAGTTCTGATCCCACACTAACATACAAGTCTTTTGTCATGGAATCAGAAACTACGAGAGACTTCAGTCTCACAAACACCCAGACCCGGAACAAATATTTCTGGATCACACAAACGTTCGTCTTGGTGCGGGGACCGAACCTGCGGCCTCTTTGCTGCCCGTCACCAGTCAGTAGGATTGGCAAGCTGAAATGGCAATGGGTAGGGCACATAGCTAGTAGAACTGACGGCCGGTGGGGCAGAAAATTTCTCGAGTGGAGGCCGCGTACCGGCAAGCGTAGCGTTGGACGCCCATCCACATTGACGATCTAATGAAAATCGCGAGAAGCCGCTGGCTACAGGCCGCTTCCGACAGAGTGCTTTGAAAGTCTTTAGGGGAGGCCTATGTTCAGCAATGGACGTCTTTCGGCTGATGATGATTATGACCTGATTGCCTAACTTAAATTCTCACATTAAATTTAGAGTTAAGCGGAACCCATACATTTTCTAGTCTGTTACACCTGATTCCCTCCTGCTATTAAACGTACGGGTAACAAAGCACCACTATTACAAGCAAAAACATCAAACACGCCATCGAATGAGCCTCTAATAAAACGTTTGACCATTTTAATTGCAAAATTTTTATACGTAAATTAATTCCCGTCCGTTTTAACCGGCCGGCGGGAGAGCAAGATAGCCGTGCAAAACAATTGGTATGTTGCTAATTAATCTCTTACGCTTTGTTACGCAGATGAAAACGTTGAAGTACAACAATAATGAATGTCCGGTGACTGGAATGAAAAATTGTTTCAGCAAAATTACGTGGGAAAATCTGTGCTTTTAAAGAAATGTCTGTTGAGGCAGTGTGCCGACTTTGCCGTTTTTTGCTTTGTAATAGAAACATAACTATTGCCTCGTTGTCTTGCGGTACAAATACGTGCGATCTAGAGGTTTCGGCTTCGATTCCCGTGTCGGGAAAAGTGGTATTGGGTTTTTCCATTAAGAAATTGTTAGTAGCAGCACCGAGTCTGGAAATGTGTCCGAAAAAAGGCAATACGCTCGCCCCCTTTTACGTGGGACTGGACATGCCTGGCGAAATGTATATACATGCAGATATGCATTTCTGACAGATTTGCATGACAGCCCCTTGGCGCAGTTGGCTAGTCACCAGCTTGCGAAACGAGAGGCTGCGGGATCGATCCCTGCACCGAGACAAATGTTTGTGTGATCCTTGAACATTTGTTTCTGGTCTGGGTGTTTGTGAGACCGAAAAGTCTCTCGTAGTTTCTGATACCCACGACGCAGGACTTGTATCCTAGTGTGGGGTCAGAACTATGTATGTGACTGTTTATTTCTGTGTGAGCCTGGGGGTTGAAACTGCGGCCGCCGAGATTCTCGACCACGCGCCTCAACCTCGAAGCCATCACTACTTCATTAATACATACGAGTATCATGCATACACTGCCTCGTGGTCCCGCGGTACAAGTATGTGCCGTGCGATCTAGAGGTCCTGGGTTCGATTCCCGGGTCGGGCAAAGTGTAACTGGATTTTTCCAGTAGGAAATTCTCACGGAAGTCCCACGTAATAGGGGGCGAGCTTATTGCCGTTTATCGGTCACAATTCCTGACTCAGTGCTGCTACTGAAAATTCCCTAACGGAAAAACACAATAATACTTTCCCCGACCCGGGATTCGAACCGGGGACCTCGTTATTATACGGCACATATTTGTACCGCGAGACCACGAGGCAGTCATTAATTACCTTTCGTTCTAATCAGGTGTTGTTTTGCCACCTTGCTGTGTAAAAAAAGGGTCTATCTCTTTTTGGCAAGTCTATTTTGAAACCCCAGCCACCTCAGAGTGAAACTAATAATAATAGAAATTTTTATTCAATAACTGACTACAATACATGAGACCAAGGTTGAGACCTTTTAATAAGTATTAAATACTTGTGCCAGAAGATCTCGCCCTTCCATCTCCTTCTCCTCCTTCTTTAAGCCGAGTCCATCTACATACATCAAGAAATATATTAAAGGTTTACCTATGTTACTTTACATCTCTTCTCCAGTTTTATTCATTTGCATGTGACGGGGGCACATTATATTATTATTATTTTTAATATCATAATTCTGCAACAATTATTTCCAATGAAAAGAATTGGAGGAGGCCTATGCCAAAAGGCACACCAAACTTAGAGACCTCTTGTAACCCTATATTTAGGAATAAAAGGCTATTATTATTATTATTCTGCAACATGCAAATATCCTAAGAAACTGCAACATAATGTCGCTTATAGCCAGTTTAAATTGAAGAAAATTTTCAAGTTTAAAATTTATATTATAATGTAGAGAATGTTAAAAATACATATGTACATACTCACAACTGAATCCCACAGGGGTAGGCAGAGACTATTGAAAGCCACAAACTACCATTCTATATCTCTTTTCCTTCTTCAACATCCATACATCTTCTCATATACATACGTCAGTGATGGGTATTCCTATCTTGGCCTTTGCGAATAACATCACGAATCTGATCATCACAATGTTAATAAAATAATTTAAAAGGCTGCCAAGTCCTTAGGTTTTAATATGACGACTAATCAAGATCAGACCAGATATGATAGACCATAAGCAATGAAGTAATGCCAATAATTGTTTCCAGTTGCTGGACCCTCGCCAGCGATGTCTGTGGAGGGACAGAGGTGCCTGTGCGTCGTGGTACTGCTCATCCACACCGTCACCGGCGCAGGAGAAGGTGGGTCCAACTTTCAACATATCAAATGGAAGCTACTTAGGGACCTTCAAGAAAAGAGCCTATATTTTCCTCAAAGACCGGCAACGCATCGATGATTCCTCTGGTATTGTGGGTGTTCATGATCGGTGTTGACCACTTTCATCAGGTGGCTCACTAGCTCGTTTGCCTCCTTTTTCATATTCCATAAAAAGTCACACATTCAACTCAGCAGTCTTCCCATGGCAGAGGAGTCCTTTTGCCTTATCCTAGCACACACCCGCCATTGTAACTTCTGTGCTCCAGGATCAACAGCGGCACGCCTTAACACCGAGCACTGAAGCTCAGCGAATCCAAGGGAACATAATTTGTAATAATGTCGCAACGAAATAAATCATAAAAAAATAAAGGTGGAGTTGGAAACAAAGTATTGTTCACTTCCCTCTACAGCAAAGCGAGAGAGATGGAGTCCTCCTTGCTGGTATATTCATCAGACCTTAAAAGTCAAATTGGTACTGCCAATTGGGAAGGAATTCTTCTAATTGGCTTATCTTTACCATCAATCCTTAAAAGTATGGTTGAGTGGTTTTATATCTGAGTCTCCTAAGATGACCAAATTCTGATGGACTTAAGGTACATACATATACTCACGCCTGTATTTCCCGAAATGCTAGGAAGAGATGCATTTCTGCACACATATTTCGCTGATTATATTTTCTTCCCTCGTAATAGCGGGCGAGGTAGTGCCATTTTTCGGGCAGGCTTCGTGTTGCTATTAAGAATTTCCTATTAGTAAAACCCATTAACACGTAGCCCGACCCGGGAATCGAACCCGGTGTCTCGCACGCCAAATACTTGTACCGTGAGACCATGAGGCAATGGACTGCAAAAATAACTTTTATGAGTACAGGATTCCTCATAATGTTTTCCTTCACAGTAGATGTCCGTAATAACTCATCAAAGGCACACAGATGAATAAGGAAAGTCTATCATTATCTTAATGATCACTAAGATGATATCATAATGAGCCGCTTAATCCTATAGGTTATTGCGCAAATTATATGACTCATATAATTATGTAAGTGGCTGTGTAGGCGATTGCGACCTAGAGTTTAAAATTATTCTATTATTAAATCCATCAGTTTAATAATGAAGAAAAAAATTTGATTTAATCTAAAGTATTTTTAAATAATTTCAAGGATAAATAAAGACGCCGAACCACATTTTATAAGTCTGTTGATCTTCGGACATTATTACTTTTAGTCTTAGAGGAGGCTCATGCATTCGATATGGGCTGTCTATATCTTAAAAAATATAAATATTTTTTTCATAAAACTATACACGTTGCACATGACATGCGTGTAACTGAAAAAATGCAAACCACAAAATTCTCTCTATAAAAGTTACAAAAACATGCGCCTAAAGAGATAAATGCCGAAAGTAAAATAAAAACCCAACATCTGTCAAAGTGGCTGTCAACTTTTTACAGCGCGCGCTCCAAGCCCTTTGAGTACATGCAAAAAAAATTACAAAAATTAAGCTTTACCACCAAAACGGAATCACAGCTCGGAAAATCGCCAAAAACTGCTGTTTAGACGGTCACACAAATTCCAACTACATTAAACGCGGGAAATATGTGAGCCGGTGGAAATTGCCCGAAAACCCCCAACTTTCAGCACGGTCAGCAAAAAAGGCCGCGTAAACAGCGGAGTTACCCTTAATTTTTACCATTTGGCGAGTTTAGCCGGCGCGGCCCCGAGAGTTTTTAAAAAGTTCCTCCATATGTTGGGTTTTGGGACCTGTATTTACGCTAGTACCGGAACTTCATTATTTGCTACATTTTTTTCTGTCGCTATATAGCAATGGCAAAAAATATACTTTTTATTTATATTATGCAATCTTGTCTCGTGAACAAGTGTGTGCGTGCAATGTAGAGGGCCAGGACTCGATTTCCGGACTTGGCATAATATTATTGCAACCCTCTCAATTGCAGAGGAGGCCCGTGCCCAGAAGTGGGACGTATATGGGCTGATGATAATGATGATAATGTTATTGGGGTTTTTCTATAAGGAAATTCTGAGTATCAGATGTGGAATTGTGAAAAACAGCATTAGATGCTTATTCACGCTTTGTTTTAAGGACTCGGGATAGCAGGAGGCAAATCTCCACAAAAAAATCAAAGGTGTGTAGACGTGGGGTCTAGGACCCGCACCCGCACTAAGCCAACATGATGGACTTAGTCCTAGGATGTATATGAGCGGATACAAATATATATGTATATCGGAGTCCCGATATCATCATGGTCGCTCATTGTGGGCGTTAGCAGGGATCCGGGCGAGAAATAATACTTCGATGGTTATGAAGTGATTTATTTTGTCACTGCAGCAAATCACAATATAATTGTTCACTTTCCACTTATATTCACAATACACAGTACAGTTCCTAGGCTAGTGTTACTCCTTGAGCGATCAGTACGATAATGAGAGACGACTAAGGGATACTCGTCTTTTTATTAACGTTTACCCTCTCCAATCTAGGCTCTGTAAACGTCACTTTGACGTTTGTGTGATTGATATTGTCGTTGACGTCCCGTACTCATGACCCGGATGCGACATATAGATAAAATTTTAGGCGAACTCAAAATATCGTCCTTACGTCCTAATAAAATACTTTTTCTTTGAACATCTAAAAATACTGTTATTAGCAAGTTCGAGCGTTTGTGATCAGGTTCATTTTACCGAAAGTGAGTTGAAGAAAAATAATTGAATGACGTACATCATTTCCAAAAATACTTTTTTTCACATTACGTCACCACCAAGTTGTAACAAAGCATGTTTCAGAAATTGTAGCAATTTTTTTAAAGAAATTATGCCTTTTAGCATACAGAAAAATAATAGAAATACAATGCACCATTTGGATTAAATAGATAGATAACTCTTTTAACATGGCGGAAATACTTAAATAATCTACATTATATGATATACATTGCCTGCCTCTCGTATCTTTTCTTCTCTACGAAAGTTGACCAGTACAGACAACAGTAAGGCAGTTTATTTATAGAGACCTGCTTAATTACCCTTCATCATCAACCCTTATACCAGTAAGTGTCACAGCTAGGCACAGGCCTCCTCTACAACTGAAAGGGTTTGGGCCTTAGTGCGGGTTGGCGGACTACACACCTAAGAAATTTCTAAGAACTTTTAGGCGTGCAGGTTTCCTCACGATGTTTTCCTTCACCGTTAAAGTACGTGATAATTCCATGTGACTACACACATAATGGGAATTGAACCCAGGACCTCTAGATCGCACGGCACATACTTGTGCCGCAAGACTACGAGGCAGTCAAAATAAAGTACAATAAGAATTAAATGAATAAGACAAAAGTTTAACAGCATAGTAGCCCATAATTTATTTATATGTTCTACCATATTTATTTATATGTTATACCAGTACACTTCGGCTACTTTTCATCTCTCTTCCTGCATCTCCATCCCAGGTTGCCTGTAAGAGATCGCCTCGTGCGATAATGCCGCCCATTGTACTTCTCTAGTTCTCTGTACTCCTTAGTTTTAATGTTGTGTGTACAATAAAGTTTTAAATAAATAAATAGCCCATAGAATTCACTTCCCTTGCGGCATTTTAGCCAAGCGATAAAGCCTATAGATACTGCATCAACAAAACGCTTTTGATTTCCAACAAAAACCTAGAATACTATATAAAATCTAGCTTAAACACGTCATTCCAGTAGTCAGGAAACCATACAGCAAAAAACAAAGCCGCACTTGTGATAGAGCATGACAAACGACCTGTAGAGTAGGCGGGACTCTATGTAGAGCCGTTGAGGGCGAAATGATAAATCGTCTCTACTACACATGAATTATAATAAAATGTATTGTATTTTTGTTTGTTCAGCTTTAGTATATTTATCGTGTATTGATCTCGATGTAGCAAGTTGGAGAATATGAACGATTTTTGTTAGTCAAGTTTTTTTATGAAAGAAATACATATTGTTATATATTTCATATATTTTTGCTACGTAATCATAATCGTAAGTTAAGATTTTATATAGCCAACCGTTATAAGCAGTCTCTTGACTCCGTATAAATAGAAGTTTTGTGTCGTTTTGTTTTGTGTTTAGTTCACTCTTACGTGGTACACATTTATGTACTATGGGAAGATTGGGTGTAAAAATGCACCTATGTTAAGAAGTTAGCGTGATGTTATACATGTATGTATGTTTTGTGTCGTGGACTACTATATTCTACATGCTTTAGACAACACCATAAATACTCGTACATATCATATAAAGATTAAAAATCCTGTTTAAAAAATTCTGAATATTGCAGTAATTTTTACGGAAATTTTAAAATATCTTAATGTATTTTACCCAATGTTGCCAGCATAAAAATAAACAGGAAATCGAGACACCCTTAACCTTTTTTTTTTTTTTTCTCTTTATTTAATTTAGGGACTTTTTTCCTTTATGGACATGCCAGTCCCATTATGACAATAATCAATATAAAACAAACAAACTTAAAAGAAAAATTACAGACTAGGAACTTAAACAAACTTAAACACTAACTAAACAAAACAGAAAGCCTAAACAACTAGATCATATAACATACAAGCTTCTTCAGATGTAGGGTTACTTAATAGACTATGCACAAAGCCGACATCAAAACGATTCAGCTTAAACTTAAACACTAATTTATCTCTTTTAGCTTGATTTTGGGTACATTCCACTAACAAATGTTGCAAGTCATCGATAACACCACATGTAATACAATTCGGCGAAGCAATCTTTCGCATGAGATAGGCAAAGTTCCTTGTTGGAAAATGACCAGATCGTAACCGAAAAGCAACACCCTTAACCTGTGTCCATAAATAACGAATATTGCCAATAAAACATTAAGCATTCGATATTTGAAAATTGACAGTTTTCGGACGGGTACTTCGGATTTCCACACGCTAAATAGTCCATTATGCAAGACCCAAATGACCTAAAATACACTTCGACGCCGAAAAAGAAATACGACATTTTCAACCCGATTTCAATGAAAATTGACAAGCATTGGACATTGACTTTCGCCGCGGGCGAAGTGACGTTTATTAATAGGCTTTTATTTGGCGGTTATCAAAGCGGAAAAAATATATTGTTCGCTATTTCGAAGCATTTTTATCGCTTGCCTAAAATGTCGCAAGGGATGTGAATTCTATGGGGTGTTATTCTGAAGAACTTTTGTCTTATTCATATAATTCTTACTGTATTTTATTGGGCTGGCAATTGATCGCAATTAAACCTTATGGTTAGTGCTGTACTGTTAATATCAATAAAATTTTCTACAATACGAGAATACAACCTGTACGAGCATACATGGCGAAATGAATAATAATAAATACACCCAACAGTCACATACATAGTTCTGAACCCACACTAAGATACAAGTCTTGTGGCGTGGGTATCAGAAACTACGAGAGATTTTTCGGTCTCACAAAGTCTGGGTGACCCGAAATAAATACTTGTGGATCACACAAACATTTGTCTCGGTGCTTTTTTTTTATTTGTCTCGATCACACAAATATTAGTAAAAAAAAATTGTGGGTACAGAAATGCAACTTTGCCTACTCCTTCGGGTAAAAAGCATGATGATGTATGTATGTATGTACCAATCTACTAGGTATTATATTGTCTGTTACATAGACACTGTCACCGCGACACGTTTGCGGAAATCCTTATTGCAAGTTCTACATCCGTTATGCGATGCCCACTATCCAAGCGGATGCTAAAATTTATCACCAACTCTAAATATCATCTCTTATTCTTCTTTTAATAAAAAGAAACGTAATACATCTCCTTACAATAATATTTCCCACATACATACATAAACTCACGCCTGTATTCCCCGAAGGGGAAGGCAGAGGTGCATTTCTGCACCCACATTTCGCCAAGTATGTATCAGTCCCACGTAACAGAGGGCGAGCCTATTGCCATTTTTCGGGCACATTTCCAGACTCCGTGCTGTTACCGAGAATTTCCTAATGGAAAACCCAATAACACTTTACCCGATCCGGGAATCGAACCCAGGACCTCTAGATCGCACGGCACATACTTGTACCTAGAGACCACGAGGCAATATTTCCCCTTAATACTTAATGCGCTTCCTTTGGAGATCAGGATGGGCTCAAATCGTTGTACATTTAAGCACAAGGTTCGTGAACTACTTAGAGAAATTGCAGAATCTTCACAACAGTAATTTTCTGTTTATTTTTTGTATTATACGTATCTTATCTATGTTTATATGTATATTGTATGTGTATTATTTGTATTTTGTTTATAGTATTGTGATAACATTTATACACCTGCCTCATCTCATCTCTGCGTCACCCTAGGTTCGACTGTAAGAGAATGCCTAAGAGATTAAGCAGTGATGGCCTCGAGGTTAAGGTGCGCGGTCGAGAATTTCGGCGGTCGCAGGTTCAAACCCCAGGCACACACCTCTGACTTTTCGAAGTTATGTGTGTATTCACAATGAATTATCACTTGCTGTAACGGTGAAGGAAAACATCGTGATAAAACCTGCACACCTAAAAGTTCTTAGGAATTTCTTAGGTGTGTAGTCCGCCAACCCGCACTAGGCCAGCGTGGTGGACTAAGGCCTAAACCCTCTCAGTTGTAGAGGAGGCCCGTGCCCAGCAGTGGGACGTATATGGGCTGATGATGATGATGATTAGAGATTAAGTCCACCTATACAAACTTGTATAAAGTGTGAATAAATAAATAAATATTTACCTTGATATAAAAACAGAAAAATTACTGAAATCACACATAGTCACAGTACTAAACGAAAAGTATTTTAGTGGCCACGACAACTTATAAACATGCCCACCCAATCACTGAAACGACGTAACTACAGGCACATCCAATTATAATCAAAATCTTTTCAAGTTCATAATAACTTGTTAATTAACCATTAAAATGCCTGAACTAAAAAATTACCTGTCAAAAACAAACATCACAAAATTATAACTTTGATACAAATTTTGTACTGAAATTAAACGGTTAATGCAAAATATTAATTATTCACGAGAGTTCTTAATGCTGCCGAGAGTTAATTAATTTTTTGCTACTTAACAAGCATTAATAAGGATAAGAAATGAGGAGATCCGTAGGAGAACTAAAGTAACCGACATAGCCCAGCGGATTAGCAAGTTGAAGTGGCAATGGGCCGGGCACATAGCGCGGAGAACCGATGGCCGATGGGGCCAAAAGGTTGGCCAAAGGCCACGTACCGGAAAGCGCAGCGTAGGACATCCACCCACAAGGTGGTCTGACGACCTGGTGAAGGTCGTGGGTCGTCGCTGGATGCAGGCTGCCTCCAACAGGTCACTATGGAAGTCATTGGGGAGGCCTATGTTCAGCAGTGGACTTCCTTGGGCTGATAATGATGATGATGATGATAACAAGCATTAAGAAATATTGTAATCTTTACTAATGGTAACAGGGATTTTTCTTGGCTTTTAAAATGTATGACTGGAGACTGGCGGTACTTCCATAGAAGCTCAAAAGCGTTACACATTGATTCTGTAATGTCTAGTTTATAATTGTTTATTGTGGGGTCATCATCATTATCAGCCCATATACGTTCCACTGCTTGGCACGAGCTTCCTCTACAACTGAGAGGGTTTAAGGCCTTAGTCCACCACGCTGGCCTGGTGCGGGTTGGCGGGTTGGTGGGGTCAGGATATTCTCATTTATGTCCATGTCTCATTTATGAAGATTTAAAAAGATTATTCGGAATTTTGTAAGGCAATCTGGGCTTTTGGGCTTCTATGGAAGTACAGCCACTGACTTGAGATATCCGATGAGTTTTTAAGAATATTTTATTTGATGAGGTTTCCATTGGTATTTTCCATCATCACAAAAAAAACAAAATTCATAATGTTCAGATCTACTGCCTCGTTATACCCTGAAATAAAACATAGTTTATTAGGCAAACCTCATTAGGAACAAGAAATTTAGAAAATTTACCTCTTTTTAGGAACTTCGGTGGAGAAATTTCATTTATTGTTTCGTTTTATAACAATTAAAATTACCTTATCTAAAATTATAAAGCTATAAACAAATGTGAGAACAGATGACTGCCTCGTGGTCTTGCGGTACAAGTATGTGCCGTGGGATCTAGAGGTCCTGGGATCGATTCCCGGGTCTTATTGGGTTTTTCCATTAGGAAATTCTCAGTAACAGCACGGAGTCTGGAAATGTGCCCGAAAAACGGCAATAGGCTCGCCCCCTATTACGTGGGACTGATACATACCTGGCGAAATGTGGGTGCAAATGCACCTCTGCCTACCCCTTCGGGGAATACAGGCGTGAGTTTATGTATGTATATAAACAGATGTTTCACGTAATAAATAATAGAAATAAACGGTAAAATTTAACATATTATTTTCGGCATCGACTTGTGGTAAGTTGTAGCCTACGTGATGGATAAATTTCACTTCTAATACAAATCCTTCGATGTAAAGGCATCACTGATTTTCTACTTCAAAATACTTCTTTCTTCCCAGGTCCATCATCACCAGCTCCATCCACGACTGTGCGAGTGGAACAGAACGAGTTGACTGTCTCATTCCCTCCTTTAGAAGACCTCTACAGCCATACTCCTGAAAAACAATTCGGGACTGAGAACAACACAGTCGTCACTTCCCAGACTGGGTCTACCGCGCTGCTGCCGTGCGTGATCAGGAACATTGGTGATGGAATTGTGAGTACTACTATTTATTAATTATACCAAGGACTTTAGACTGTTGACAACGGAACATGTATTGAGAAGACCTTAGGTCTAAGTAGTGATGGCCTCGAGATTTAGGCGCGCGGTCGACAATCTCGGCGGTCGCAGGTTCAAACCCCAGGCACACACATCTAACTTTTCGAAGTTATGTGTCTATTCACAATGGATCATCACATACTTTAACGGTGAAAGAAAACATCGTGTGGAAACATACACACGTAAAATGTCTTAGGAATTTCTTAGATGAGTAGTCCACAACAATTGGGCAGCGTGGTGGACTAAGGCTTAAACCCTTTCAGATGTAGGGGAGCCCCGGGCCCAGCAGTGGGACATATATAATATGCTTGCGGAATCTTGTATTCCGCAATGAGGTTCCGTATGTGTTGTGACCAAGATATACAGGATGTACATATTTTTGGCCGGGATTCTCATTAACGCCAGCGGGTTGGTAATCACATTACCTATTACCTGCCTTAGTTTCCGATCACGGTCTGAATACACCCTGTATACATTTTATGTGGGTTTCACGCCTAATCCGCTAAACCGATTTATAAGAAGTTAATATAGAAGTCCGTTATTGATTATGTTTTTCTGACATTATGCACAAACGAAATCAGATTTGATAATGGTAATAAAACTAAATAGTATGCGGGAAGCTTGGTCAACAGCAGTAACATACTATATTAAAAGTTGGCAACTCCAAAGTTGCCTGCTAAAACTTTGCCAACCCAGCATTAAACCAGAATTAATCATTTTGGAAACTGGACCAGTCAATAAAACATCTCTGGTTGGGCTCGGTCGACCACGCGTCACACAATGAGGGTATCCAGCCAAAGTTTTAAGCTACACGTAGTTACCGAAAATTTGGACCAGTTCTATGGATTTATAGAGCGCGAACTTTTATCCGAACTAATATTTTAATAATAAATACACCCAACAGTCACAAACATAGTTCTGACACCACATTGTGACAAGACTTGTGTCGTGAGTATTAGAAACTACGACAGACTTTTCAGTCTCACAAACACCCAGACCCGAAACAAATATTTGTGAATCACACAAACATTTGTCTCGGTGCGGAGATCGAGCCCGCGGCCTCTCGTTTCGCAAGCTGGTGTCTAGCCAACTGCGCCACGGGGCTGTATAAATAACGTAACATAAAACAAACTGTTTTAGTTTTCGATAAGGGCCTGTATACATTCTGTATAATATTACAAAATAGATACAAAATAAGCAGTCATGGCCTCGAGGTTTAGGCTCGCGGTCGAGAATTTCGACGGTAGCGGGTTCAAACCCCAGGCACTCACTTCTGACTTTACGCAGTTATGTGTGTATTCACAAAGAATTATCACGTTCTTTAACGGTGAAGGAAAACATAGTGAGGAAACCTGCACACATAAAAGTTCTTAGGAATATCTTAGGTGTGTAGTCCGCCAACCCGCACTAGGCCAGCGTAGTGGACTAAGGCATCTCAATAGTAGAGGGGGCCCGTACCCAGCAGTGGGACATATATGGGTTAATGATGATGACGATGTGTATGTATGTATGCACTTACCATCAAACGTTATTTCGCTCAATTTTCTGTGCTAAAATAAAAACTTACCAGGCAACAGCCAATTTTCCACCAATGCTCCATAAAAACACAGCGAATTCTACGAAAATAGCCATCCGAATAGGAATCCTAAGACGCCGACTGTGCGCCAGACAGAAGAATTAGAATTTAAAAGGTTTTTATCCTTTCTACATTTGGGGGGACGTCAATAGCAATTACCATCCACTATCGAGCGACTCGTGAGCCGATGAACCCGCCACGTCTGCCTTGCTTCCGTTCTTACGGGTATTTCGAAATGGACTATGCTATACTACAATATATAGGACTATCGACAGGAAAATTCTCTAATATGGAGGTGTGTTGTGGGAATATGTGAATAAACCTATACGTGGAATTGTAGTAACTGTGCTTTGGAATTTAAACTATCTACGGTATTATATTTTTAAATGGGATACCAAGTTTTTTATTTTTACTTTGGTTTCCGTTATAAATTAACGATTTTATAAATTTCTTTATTTACATCAGCCTGTATATGTATATCCTACTGCTGGGCACGGGCCTCCTCTACCATTAAGAGGATTTAGGCCTCAGACCTAGTGCGGGTTGGCGGATTACACACCTAAGAAATTCCTAAGAACTTTTAGGTGTGCAGGTTTCATCTCGATGTTTTCCTTCACCGTTAAAGTACGTGATAATTCATTGTCACATAACTTCGAAAAGTCAGAGGTGTGTGCCTGAGTTTGAACCCGCGACCGCCGCAATTTTCGACCGCGTGCCTAAACCTCGAGACCATCACGACTTACTTGTAAAAAATGTACTACTTAAATATTGTATAAGATAAATTTTGTTGCTTAAATAAATTGTAGAATGTAACTATTACTAAGGAAAAAATAAAGGTTTAAATATAATATACACCCTGATCCCGGCCGAAGTCGTGATGGCCTCAAGGTTTTGGCACGCGATAGAGAATCTCGACGGTCTCGAGTTCACAACCCAGGCACACACATCTGACTTTTCGAACTTGAAACTTGAAAACTTGAACTTGCTTTAACGGTGAAGGAAAAATCGTGATGAAACTTGCACACCTAAAAGTTCTTAAGAATTTCTTAGGTGTGTAGTCCGCCAACCCGCACTAGGCCAGCGTGGTGGACTAAGGCCTAAACCCTCTCAGTTGTAGAGGAGGCCCGTGCCTAGCAGTAGGACGTATGTTACTTATACCTATTTTGTTATTTTATACGTTGTATATGAAAATTAATAAATAAACACCCTGATCTCAGATGACACACACACACACACACATACACGGGTACATGAGCGAGCTCTAGTTACAAATAAACTATTAAGTGTTATAACTTTTCTTGTTCCCGTGTGACGGAGCGCTCGTGGTCTCGGAACAAAGACAAAGTAACACACGAACTTTACCCGCGGAAGTATATTTTAAACAATAAAATAATTTTTATTTTCTCCTACGCTTTTATGCGGATTATCTGAAGAAATATTTTTACAACCGCGCTGAAGCTGTGTTGTTACTTGCTGTGTAATATAAGGCAAGCCCTTGGACTCGGGATGATCGATGTTAGAAAAACATCGATGTTGACATCGATGTTAACATCGAACCAGAAGTATCGATGTACGATAAACATCGATTGAAAAACATCGATGTCTTAAAACATCGATGTTTTTGGTAGGGATGTCAGAAAATGCAATAAAGTTAATATATTATTTGAAAATATCTATCGATATTTATATTTTTACTAAAAAGTATCGGTATGAATTGTGTACGTACTCAAGAACTTAAGAATACGCGCGCATTGACAGAGTTGTCGACCAAAAAAAAAGGATAATGTTAAATGTTGTCTCGCACTCGCAGTTGAATTGATATTTAATGTTATTAGTAATGTCTTAAGTTGTCAGTTTCTTTCTTTTTTTTTCCTTTCATAAATGCAAATAAATAACTATTCGTACGGCTTGTCTTGCGAACACTAGATGGCGCCCTAAAGAATAATTGACGTTTCGTCGTTTCGATGTTTTATTCTTATAACATCGATATATCGATGATATCGAAGTCAAACATCGATGCTCGATGCATCGATTTCAGCTAAACATCGATGTTTATTCAACATCGATGAATATCGATCATCCCTACCTTGGACCTTTTTTGGACCTTATATTCTTCGTGCTGGTAATTTTTAATAAAAGTCTTAAAAGTCTGGGTCAAATCAAACCAGGGTGTTCCAATGAATTTCACGTAGTATACTAACAAGAACTTGACAAATGTTCATAGTTTCTATTTAATTTCTTTTCTTGTTTTTTTTTGAATGTCGTTCATTACTTCAATTTTTGTTTTATCTATTATCGGAAACTGGTTTGGATTGTGTAACACTCTTTTGACTGTAATTGTTCTGTATGTTTCCCAAAATAAATAACTAAATAAATAGTTTTTAATAAATATTATATAAGCATATTATATAAGCAGTGATGGCCTCGAGGTTTAGGCGCGCGGTCGAGCATTTCGGCGGTCGCAGGTTCAAACCCCAGGCACACACCTCTGACTTTTCGAAGTTATGTGTGTATTTACAATGAATTATCACTTGCTTTAACGGTGAAGGAAAACATCGTGATAAAACCTGCACACCTAAAAGTTCTTAGGAATTTCTTAGATGTGTAGTCCGCCAACCCGCACTAGGCCAGCGTGGTGGACTAAGGCCTAAACCCTCTCAGTTGTAGAGGAGGCCCGTTCTCAGCAGTGGGATATATTTGGGCTGATGACGAATAAATATTCCGTTTGTTAATATTTTATCACTGAAAGATCGTATTTAGACGGCCTATTTAGATGTCAGAATTATGATTTTTAAATTATCAAACACATTCCTGAAGTACATTTATGAACCCCCGCTACGTCAACTGTGATTTTTAATGCAAAGTTTTGCCGCTCTTCGGGCACATTTTAAGAATCCATCCTTTGAGAAATTCCTAATTGAAATACTTATAAATAACAAGCTCGATCTAGACTTCTAAACGACGACGTCAAATATAAACTCCTCTTCACATTTTATATTCTAACTAGCTGTGCCCGCGACTTCGTCTATGGGGAAAATTTATTTTTAATAAGAAAATTTATAAACTAAAAGTAGCCTAAGTTACTCCTTATTAAATCAGCTATCTGCCAGTGAAAGTCCCGTTAAAATTGGTCCACCCGTTTCAGAGATTAGCCGGAACAAACAGACAGACAGACAAAAATTGTAAAAAACGCTATTTTGGTATATGTACTGTGTATACATCCATATGCATTTATAGCTGACCCGGCGAACTTCATTCCGCCTAACAGCTTATTCTTATTTTTTTTTATTTTTTTTTTGCCTAAGTTGTTTCTTATTACATCAGCTATCTGCCAGTGAAAGTCCCGTTAAAATTGGTCCACCTGTTTCAGAGATTAGCCGGAACAAACAGACAAACAGACAGACAGACAAAACAGACACTACAATTTTATTTATTAGTATAGATATCCATCGATTTTTAATTAACAGGGAGCGAACTATTCCTGTTTCAACCCTGTTATAATAGAATTTCGTCAGTACAATACCGTAGAGAGATGGGGTCAAGCGTGCATTAAAACAGGCTTATAATCCGTTTATAAGCTGAATATGAATATAAAAGGGTCTTGTGTTCCGCCTAATATCCGTTTAATTCCCGACTTGGCAAGACGGCGAATTTCTAATTATTTAGCAGTGGCAATTAATTTGGCTTGGATACTTGGGTCCGACATTATTGGGTAAAATTGCTTTTTGAGGCGCAAAGAATCAAATTTAAATTAAGTATATTTTTCATATTAATCTTATTCACATACATACATACAACTCTTTGTTTTTCAACTCCTCCTTATATTGTCTTTCTGATTAACTTCGCTGCGGGATTATGACAAATTTAGATCCCCTTAGATCCGCTGAGCTTCATTGCTCGGTGTCATTACTGTGCGTGCCGCTGTTGATCCTGGAGCACAGGAGTTACAGTGGCGGGTGTGTGGTGGGATAGGGACGTATACATACATACATAACATCATGCCTGTATTCCTCGAAGGGTTAGCAAAGGTGCAATTCTGCACCCACATTTCGCCAGGTATGTATCAGACCCACGTAACAGAGGGCGAGCCTGTTGCCGTTTTTCGGTTACATTTCCAGAGTCCGTGCTGCTACTGAGATTTGAGATTTGATGAAAAAACTTTTTCGTCACACATTGTTCGACCCTGGATTTCAAGATCTAAATAAATAAATACATCCAACAGTCACATACATAGTTCTGACCCCACACTAGGATACAAGTCCTGTGTCGTGTACCTATACTATATCTGTTTGTTTATCACACAAACATTTGTCTCGGTGCGGGGATCGACCCTGCGGCCTCTCGTTTCGCAAGCTGGTATCTAACCAACTGCGCCACGGGGCTGTCCGAGATCTCGAGTACAATTTCCAGATGGGGCATTAATATATTTTTCCAATACGGAATCCTGAATAACAGACTTGTCTGAAATTGATTATAAAAAATCTAATTCCATTTTCACTCTTAACTCAAAAATGTCTGTATCATTCCATTTTCTCGTAAAAAGCAGCGAGCACTGCAAAATAAATGATGTGAAGCTAATAAGTGCTCGCGATTTTTCCTGGATATTTCATTGGCAAATAAAAGGTTCATTGGACCGTGTTAGCAGTAATGATAGCTGCTCATTTCCACTAATTGGCTGGTAATTTTTTGCGTTTAAGTACTTTGTTATGTTTTTTTCTATTACCTGTTACATGTACATGCTATGTATGTTCTATGAGCTACTAATCTTGGTTAAAATCGAAGCAGCACGGTGGATTTATTATGATACGTTGAGCTCCTGATGTTGGTTATTGTAGAATCAATATAACGTAAAATATGTTTAAAAATAAGTTCCTGTTAAATGTTTTTTTGATGTAAAGGGGTCTGGGATAGGTAGAACTGTGTTTACCAACAGTGTCCAAATTTTTACAATCTAGCAGCAAGTTTGTTGCCGTTTTAAATTAAATTAAATCAGCGCTGCAACTCCGTGCAAGCGGAATTGCAGCATGTAGCTGAATGAGGGGACCATTGTTGGCTGTGTGAATTATAGTTACTAATTGTTTTTTAGTAAGGCCGAAGATCGAGCCCAGTGGCGTGCCATAGGAGAGGCCTATGTCCATCAGTGGACGTAAGAGAGGCTGATGATGATGATGATGATGATGATTGTTTTTTATTTTTTTGCTAAATGCTTTTTTATTCTGTATTTTCGTGCACTGGCCAATAATAAAATCTTTTACTTTCTTTCTTATTTTAAAGGGACATTATCAAATTTTCTGAATTGTCATTGTGTAATGGAAGATTCCAACTCTGAATTTTCGTAACGGAGTCTGGAAATGTGCCTGTAATTTTTAATTGTCTCGCCTCATATTTCGTATACTGAACAAAGCCGGATATAAGTGTGTGTAGTACGAAGAATACACCCCTACTTACCCGTTCACGCATTCAAGCGTGAATGTAATATAGTATATGAAATTCATATGTATACAAGTATATATTACACAGAACAAAATACAAACACCACATTTATTTTACAACGGCAACAACAAAGTACTAAGTGTAAAATGTCTAGGAAATAAAATGTACAACAGCTGGGTTGAAATTAAAATTCTTTTGCGCGTAAACCCGACGTCTAAGCGCGGCAACTTTAATTGCGAGCTGGCCTGCTAACAGAACCCTTTACCTGCGTTACTGTCTGTGTGTGAGAATATCTTACTCATAAAACCATATTGGTTGTCATTCAAAATACATTATAATTTTCTTTATTTACTAAAAGCTATTTTTAATTTCTTTTACATTACATTATTGGCTTTTTTACATACACGTCCCACCGTCACAGGCCTTCTCTACATTTGAGAGGGGTTAGGCCTTAATCCACCACGCTGGCCTAATATGGGTTGGGAGACTACACATCTAAGAAATTCCTAAGAACTTTTAGGTGTGCAGGTTTCATTACGACGATTTCCTTCATCATTAAAGTAAATGATAATTCATTATGAATACACACATAACTTCGAAAAGTGTGTGCCTGGGGTTTGAACCCCACATATACAATTAACGTGTAACGCTTTTGAGCTTCTGTGGAAGTACCGCTGCTGAAAATGTTGTATGTATGTGTATGACTTTAGTCGAAGCAAATGACGTAACACGTAAAACCTAGTGAGCAATAAATCAATAAGTACACAATTAGTAGGGCCAAAGCATCGTTTACCCGCCAACATAATTAATTCGCAAGGTTAAGCAACGCCGCTTAATGCTCCGTGAAAATTATGTGCACATTACACGGCTTTCTGTTTTGTTACACTTGGGTTTTTCAGTTTTTGTTCGGGTGCAATAGTATCTGTTATTTAGGGTAGATTAATATTGCATACAATGCGCTTGGGTAGACGTAGTGTAGGACGTCCTGCAGCACGATGGTCCGACGACTTGAGAAAGGTGGCGGGTAGCGGATGGATGAGGGCTGCTCAAGACCGGGATGGTTGGCGCCTACTTGGGGAGGCCTTCGTTCAGCAGTGGACGGCGATAGGCTGAGAATAAATATTGCTTTAAAGCCCGTTTCGCTTGCATTGTTTGGTGAGTTCATAAATGCGAGGTCGTAGAAATTTCTACCCATAGATTTGCACTCGTCCATACTTACATATATAAGTAGTGATAGCCTCGAGTTTTAAGCACGCGGTCGAGAATCTCGACGGTCGTGGGTTCAAACATCAGGCGCACACCTCTGACATTTCGAGGTTATGTGTGTATTCACAATGAATCATCACTTACTTTAAGGGTGAAGGAAAACATCGAAAGGAAACGTGCACACCTAAAAAAAGTTCTTAGGTACTTTTTTAGTCGTGATGGCCTCGAGGTTTAGGCACGCCGCGGTCGAGAATCTCGACGGTCGTGGGTTCAAACATCAGGCGGACACCTCTGACATTTCGAGGTTATGTGTGTGTTCATTATGAATTATCACTTATTTTAACGGTGAAGGAAAACATCGTGAGAAAACCTGCACACCTAAAAGTTCTTAGGAATTTCTTAGGTGTGTACTTTTTACTTATTTGTTGTACTTACTGAATACTTTTCCCTCCATTGTATTATTCAAACAAGAAATATAGAAGGAATAAAAGTATCCGAAGTTGATTATGAGTATTTTTTTTAATGTATTTTTTTAGGGAATTTTTCTCGTCAATTTATTCTTAATCACTATACATAATTATTATCGGTATAAGTTTAAGGTCACGCTCTCATTACCCGTAAACCCGCGTCTGCCTAGTCTCCATGAGCTGAATTATCTAGAACATCACACAAAGTACACAATTAGCCTACAATGCTAGGCACTGGCTATTATTATTCAAGCCACAATGCCGATAATACTATAGAACATGTTAATGTAACTGTATACCGAAGCTAAGAGGATTGAACGCATTGTAATAGCCATTAATATTATTCGGAGGTATTGAAGCCGATTCACACTATTGAATGAACCAGCCCTGTTTGTCTGAGTCGTGAAATAAATACACCCAACAGTAACATGACACGAAGCAGTGATGGCCTCGAGGTTTAGGCGCGCGGTCAAGAATTTCGGAGGTCGCAGGTTCAACCCCAGACACACACCTCTGACTTTTCGAAGTTATGTGTGTATTCACAATGAATTATCACTTGCTTTAACGGTGAAGGAAAACATCATGATAAAACCTGCACACCTAAAAGTTCTTAGGAATTTCTTAGGTGTGTAGTCCGCCAACCCGCACTAGGCCAGCGTGGTGGACTAAGGCCTACACCCTCTCAGTTGTAGAGGAGGCCCGTGCCCAGCAGTGGGACGTATTTGGGCTGATGATGATGATGATGAACAGTAACATACGTAGTTCTAACCGCAAACTAAGATACAAGTCTTTATCGTGGGTATCAGAATCTACGAAAGACTTTTCGGTCTCAGAAACATCCAGACCCGAAACAAAGATTTGTGGACACAAAAAATTGTCTCGGTGTGGGGATTGAACCGCGGCCTCTCGTTTCGCAAGCTGGTGTCTAGCCAACTGCCCCATGGGGCTGTCAATTATTGTAAATTGTACTGTCACAACGTTGAACCAATTTTCTAAATTTTGATTGACGTATAACTTAAACTTAATCGACTTTACACCGAATTTGAAATAATTGTTATATAGTTCGTTCGTATAGTTTTGCCAATGGTGTTTTTGTCCCTCGTTATAGGGGGCGAGCCTATTGCCATTTTTTGGGGCACTATACCAGACTCCGTGCTGCTATTAAGAATTTTCTAATGGAAAAACCCCAATAACACTTTGCCCGACCTGGGAATCGAACTCGAGACTACATACTTGTGCCACGACACCACACGACAATTTTTTAAATAATTAATACCACTCGTCATCATATTAAGACAAACAAACTTGATTAATTTTAATACTTTGTTTCAGGTTTCATGGATCAGAAGAAAAGACTACCATCTATTAACAGTTGGACTGACTACTTACAGCTCAGATCAGAGGTTTCAAGCTATACATCTTCAGCATTCTGAGGTAAAATTCTTCTTTTAATAATATAATTTAACGACTGCCTCGTGGTCTCGCGGTACAAGTATGTGCCGTGGGATCTAGAGGTCCTTGGTTCGATTCCCGGGTCGGGCAAAGTGTTATTGGGTTTTTCCATTAGGAAATTCTCAGTAACAGCACGGAGTCTGGAAATGTGCCCGAAAAACGGCAATAGACTCGCCCCCTATTACGTGGGACTGATACATACCTGGCGAAATATGGGTGCAGAAATGCACCTCTGCCTACCCCTTCGGGGAATACAGGCGTGAGTTTATGTATGTATGTAATATAATTTACAAGCATACATATCTTGTCAAACAAATAAGGACCCTATCTAAAAATAAATTAAGTAGCAAATGGATTGTATTGGCAATAATGATAGTATAATCTCGCCGTCCTATTAACACTATAAATGCAAAAGACTGTACCACCAATATTCAACAGCGAAGAAAAACATCGCGAGAAATCCTGCACATCTAAAAAGTTCTAAGGAATTTCTTAAGGAAGTGTGTAGTCCGCCAACCCGCACTAGGCCATGATGGACTAAGGCCTAACCCCTCTCAAACTGCAGACGAGGCCCGTGACCAGCAGTGTGACGTATTTTTTTTTTTTTTTATACTGGCACGGCAAAGTGACCCCATTGCACCTGATGGTAAGTGTAATGGAGTCCAGAAAAAGTGCCGACCAGCGAGAGATGATGATCACCCGTTGGTCGACGCAATCATGCCGGCCGAAAACCTCTTCACCTACATATCTTGTGAAGAAGTTAGAAGTATATGGGCTGATTATGATGACATACATTTTAATCCGTACCTAGATGTTGTAAGACTAAAGGAACTCGAAACTCCTTATACCCAAGACCTAATACTGTATGGCTAATAAAGTTAACAGGTAGCTTTAATTAAGAACGGGTCAGTTATTCCGTTCTCTTTTGTAATTTCTGCCTACAACTTCGTCTGTCAATATTAATTAATTAACAAGCTAAATGTTTGACACAAAGTCGTGACGGCCTCAAGTATAAAGCGCAAGGTTCAAATTTTAGGTAACAACTTTGCCTATTTGAAAATATGTGTATATTAAATAATCAAAAAGTGACTGAAAATATCTTTAGTGAATTTATTAGGTGTATAGTTTCGCCCGCACTAGGCCTGCGTAGTGGACTAAGGCCTAACCCCTCTCAGTTGTAGACGAGGCCCGTGCCCAGATGTATGTATATGGCTGATATAATTACGTAGTATATAACAAGTCATTAACAAAGATTTTGTTTCAGGACTGGACGCTCAAAGTAAGATTCGTGCAGAAGAGAGACGCTGGTGTCTACGAGTGCCAAGTCTCCTCACATCCGCCTACCAGCATATTCCTTCGGTTAGATGTTGTAGGTGAGTAATAAAACCTTACTATTTTTGCAGGTAATAAGTAATTTTGACTAATAAAGCAACAAAAATAAAAAATACCTCCTATTTGTTCAAATAGGAATAATAATAGGTCAAAATTACTTATTACCTGTAAACATAGAAAGGTAAGAAGTACCTACAAGTTTTTTTTCTGGTAGGACAACAAAAAATCTCTACCAATAATCTAATTAGGTACATTTATGATAAAAATACTCAACATAGATGAGAGGTGTATTTCTACACCCATGCTATCTATATATGATTAAATATCACGTAACGATGTTGTGAAGACTCGTGCTGCTGAAGAAATAAATGTGGCCAAAAATGGCAATGCCCTCCCCCCTCCTATTTCATGTGACAAGACTGGTGAAACGTAGATTGGATCTTTTACAACTAACGAATCATTGATACGGTAATGCAACTCTGCCTATCGCCTCGGGGATACTGATGTCAGTGAGTAAGTTATTTAAAAGTAGAGGGGAGGAGGCAAGACTACTGCCCCACAGCCAAAAATACACTGACAACTGTATTCCCCGAAGAGTTAGGCAAAAAAAAAAAAAGTCGTGATGGCCTCGAGGTTTAGGCACGCGGTCGAGAATCTCGACGGTCGCGGGTTCAAACCCCAGGCACACACCTCTGACTTTTCGAAGTTATGTGTGTATTCACAATGAATAATCACGCACTTTAACGGTGAAGGAAAACATCGTGATGAAACCTGCACACCTA
This sequence comes from Hemaris fuciformis, assembly GCA_907164795.1. Classification (NCBI taxonomy): domain Eukaryota; kingdom Metazoa; phylum Arthropoda; class Insecta; order Lepidoptera; family Sphingidae; genus Hemaris; species Hemaris fuciformis. The sequence continues at coordinate 9,970,578 of OU015454.1, forward strand.
AAACTTCTTAGGAATTTCTTAGGTGTGTAGTCCGCCAACCCGCACTAGGCCAGCGTGGTGGACTAAGGCCTACACCCTCTCAGTTGTAGAGGAGGCCCGTGCCCAGCAGTGGGACGTATTTGGGCTGATGATGATGATGATTTATACACCCACTTTTTGCTAATAGTGTTTTTCATCCCACTTACTCGTAATAGGGGTCGAGCCTATTGCCCAATCGGGCACAATTGCAGACTCCAAGCCAAAAATATAACGTCTTTAAATAAAACATATTCAAAATCACCGTAGTGTTAGGCTAATATTTACTTACATTCCAAAGTGAATGTTCCTTTAGTATATCTTCATTTACCTGAACCTTCATAATTAAAGGGCTTGTTTGCTAACCTTTTATACGTAACAATATTCTGAGGGTTTACTTTCGTGTTTCGTTGATTTAGTGACGAATATTGTGGGGAGTAATTTATGATAGAAATGTATTAGGAAATAAATACACCAGACATTCAAATACACACTTGTGTGATGGTAGAACATCATTCTACAAGGTAGCTCTATTTTATACGAAGTCAATAAATAAAGAACTACATACCTTGAGATCGGCTTAAGATTAGTAGTCAATTATGCGGCATAGTGATTTTTTTCAAGCATTAAAATAAAACGCGTGTACAGAATATGCTTATATCGAGTCCGCGTATAGCGAATACGTACCTATAAATACGTAACTGTGCAAAATCTTAGCACCAACCCTTTCATACGTACCCTTCACTTGCAATGAAGAAAACACATTTTGAATCGACTCGCTCATAGTGAATACGCATAGCTCTTTATATTCCATCCAAGGTATTCTATCTGAAATAAACAAGCTATTTAAAATCCTATACCCCTTTACTCGTATAGTGACATCAATTCAAGCCTTTTCATTCCGCCCGCGGGTGTAAATTGTCCCATTAAAAATCTATACCTACCACAAACGCGTATAACGAAACCGCGAATGGCTAATCCTCGTATAAGAAAACCGCTTAAAGAAAACCGCTTATAAGGAGTCCGCGTATAACGGGTCCGATATTTGAGAGCTTAGCGCAAATCCGCCGGTCATACAAAACCTTTATCTGGAGCACAAATATTATCCACCGTTCGTGGCACAATTTCAGTGACGCCGAGCAGAAAGTTGCGGAATCCGACTGAAATTGATTCCACGTTGGGCGGGCTCTAACAAAACTACGTTTCAGCCCAACGATAACCTTTTTGCCGGCGATCAATGATGGTGCGGTGTTTGAATTACACGTGAATATTTTTTTCTGCCTCGTTGGTACAGCGTGTGGTTCTAATCCTGCGTAGGGCAAACGTTATTGGGTTCTTCCGCATACAGAGGGTAAAAAGACAGTGATCGAATAATGAGACAGGTAATAGTAATGGTGATAAAAAATACATTGATTGTAAAAAAATCGGAAAGAAATAAAAAAATATTTTTTTCCAAATCACCATAATGTCTCAGTTTTCGATGACGATCTGTGTACAGCCTGTAAAAAGCCTAAGGAATAAATTTATGTTTATACTTTATAATACAAAAATGAGATAGGTAATATATGTATAATAGTTCTGTTGATTATTAAAACGTAGTTTGGGATTTTTTCGAGTCAATGTGTAACAAACACAATTAGTTTAACAAGAAAATTGAATAAAATTAAATATTGCTCATGCAAAATAATGATGTCAGATTAATTTCAATACAAATATTTAATGTTAGAATATTAATTAACAACAAACAGATTGCCTTTAAATAACCAATGATGGCACCACAGAACAGATGAATAAGATTAGATGGGAAATAGATAGTATTTTGTCTGGGGACCAATGATAAAAAATACAAACAAAAATGAAGGGCTGCTATTAGTTGTCACACATTTACAGAAGTATTATAAGAAGCGGCCGTGTCAAACATGTGATAGTCTAATCGTAGGTTCAGCACGCTCGGCGTGCTGACATTTCCTTTCTATTTTCAATTTAACTGTTCTGTGGATGGCAGTGTACCTAATTAGCACTTTCTAGAATATTCTAAAGCTTAACACGGAACGTGTAGGAAATTTCCCCGAATGTCTTGTTACCGATGGCGATTCGAAGCGAATCGCAATTGAATTTTCTTCGTACTCATTACTGATTCCGGTGTCTTGTAATTAATTCATTTGGAGCAGATTGAACTGGTTTAGACCGCTATCGTGTGGTAAAGAAAGTCTTAAATAATTTAGTATCAATTGTTTTGCATATACGTACGCTGTTGCCCATATATGTACCAGTAGCGGTACTTCCATAGAAGCCCAAAAGCGTTACACGTTAATTGTGTAATGTCTAGTTTATAATTGTTTATTGTGGGGTCAGGATATTCTCATATGTCAAATTGCGTTTGTAAGATTTAAAGCTTAAAGATGATTATTCGAAAATTTGTACGGCAAGCTGGGCTTTTGGGCTTCTATGGAAGTACCGCCACTGATATGTACGTCCCACTGCTGGGCACGGGCCTCCTCTATTACGGAGTGGGGTTAGGCTGTAGTCTTCCACGCTGGCCGAGTGCGTGTTGGCGAAATATACACCTGTGAAATTCCTAAGAACCTTTAGGAGTTCAAGTTTCCTCACGTAGTTTTCCTTCACCGTTAAAGTACGTTATGATTCATTGTGCACACATTCACATAATCAATACATACATACATAAAAATAACACAAATACACATACATATCATCTATCAGGAGGACAAGTAATAGTCTTTAAACATTTTTAAAGAAGGTGGAAATGACTTTTCTCGTCTTATTGTCACTGGAAGTGAGTTCCACAGTCTAGCAGCTTTCACAGTTTTTTGTCCATGAAAATTGTAGAGTGCAAGTTATCTGACGACCTCAAGAATCTTTAATGAGAATCATGTAGGAATTTTAAACGAGTTTTGAGATAGAAAGGAGTTAAAAAGAATATTATAAAGAAGAGTAAGAACGTGGGTTTTATTAATAATCACTTACATTGGCTTAAAAATTAAGCTTTTTTAATCAATAAATAATTTAGACCAGACCTCAGAAAGGACCTTACCGGGCTCAGTTGTAGTAAAAGTCATTTCCAAGCAGTGAGATATGGGTTGGTAAAATACATACTATTTTATAAATAAACGATTCAAACTTTTTCACATATAAATTAATGTATACCGGCATCGCATAATGTCGCCACAATAGTGTTTAAAAAAGGAATTGTTTCAGGGGAATAAAGCCGTCAGCAGCATGTTGGCTAAAAAGGGATTTTAATTATATTTGGGTTATGCCACTTCATCCGCTTTGGCGGTTGCTGGGGCGTACTTGGTGGGTGTTTGGGGGCGTTTATTTTATGTCGGGATGGTTTCGTTGTACTAACTTAGACTGCCTCGTGGTCTCGCGGCAAAAGTATGTGCCTTGCGATCTAGAGGTCCTGGGTTCGATTCGCGGGTCGATCAAAGTGTTATTGGGTTTTCCATTAGGAAATTATCAGTAGCAGCACTGAGTCTGACTCGGTACACACCTGGCGATATGTGGTGCAGAAATGCACCTCTGCCTACCCTTTCGAAGAATATAGGCGTAAGGTTAAGTATGTATGTAACTTATTCTACTGTACTCCACAGTTTTAATCTTATGTGTTAATAAAGTTTTAAATAAATCACACAATAGTCCCATGCATGGTACTAACCCAACACTAAGACGGAGGTCTTGTATCGTGGCTATCAGAAACAACTAATTTAATTAAATTAAATAAATAAATACACCCAACAGTCACACACATAGTTCTGACCCCACACTAGGATACAAGTCCTGTGTCGTGGATATCAGAAACTACGAGAGACTTTTCGGTCTCACAAACACCCAGACCCGAAACAAATATTTGTGGTTCACACAAACATTTGTCTCGGTGCGGGGATCGAACCCGCGGCATCTCGTTTCGCAAGCTGGTGTCTAGCCATCTGCGCCACGGGGCTGCCATTGTGCTGAAATTGTGCTGACTTAATGTAAATGTAAACAACATTATAATTTTAACATTAAATTTAACCGCTGAGCTTGAAATTGATCCTCTTAATAGATGTAACTAAAACCTGGACTTAAATATCTAAATTGAATCAATCCTTCAGATGAGTAAATTGGCTTAAGCGCCTTCATGTTTGGAATGTATATTGGTTCAATTCTGTTTGTTTAATATTTGACGTTTCCAAGAATTGGAGCGAAATGTTTGAAGTTCGTCCAATATCCTCGATCGCTTTAGCTCGATACTTGCGAACAAAGGCATAACAAATCAAAGAAGGCTTCTTATGTATTATATTAAAAAGGCGATTGTGTATGTCAATTTGACGTGTCGAAATTGCTAATACAGAGAGTATTTAATACATTGTTGTAACTTACAAGTTGTGTAGGCTTTGTATTCAGGTTACTTTGTTGACTGCCTCTTTTACCTCCACGAAGAAATTGATTCTTTCTTTCTTTTACTCCTGGTAAAAGAATTGGGGTTAAAATTTCAATTTAGGCAAAGGTTTACTGGATTTTCCGTTATGTAATTCTCAATTTGAAAAGTGCGAGGTGAACTGGCTTGAGTGCAATTTCAAAAAGATGATAAGTTGTGGGCGTTAATATATCCTGGAGGGATATATAGGGGAATTGTATCCCCTTATAGGGAATACCAGGCGTGAATTTCCTTATGCAACAATGAACGAAGTTTAAAACATATAGAAAAAAATTATTTTATTGGGTCCCCTGGCCCCCGCAACCTTGCCTAGCTCCGCCCCTGTCCACTATGAACGGTTATGAGACTGTTACGAGCCAGGGTCAAAAGTCATTTGCATATAAATATGTTGTTTAAGAAAACCGTTGGATTGAATTGAGATTTAAAAGCTTCTATGGAAAGCTGAGTGTTGTTCTTTTGCAACTTTATTTGGGACTATTTTTAGGTACAGATTCTGTTTAAGTTGTTCTTGGCTACAATAATAATATTAGAAGCCAGTCATTTTGCTTTTAGATGGGAGGTCCTATTTTAACAAAAAAATCGCTTTAAAGTTGAATATCTCGCAACGGATACCTAAATTAAATTACGCCTATAAATTGTTTTAGCAACCTCGCAAAAAAAATTAAGACCTATCTAACGACACTCCACACTATAAATCACACACACTTTATGGCCACCCAAAAAAAAGGCAATTTGTCGACGACCTCTCAATGTTAGAGGAGGCTTGTGTCCAGCAGTGGGACGTATATGGGCTGATGATATATAATCACCTAAACGTATTGATTTACAAGCTGCCCCAGCAAACTTCATTCCGCCTAACAGTCGATTCTTTAATTATTTGTTATTTTTTATTATGATACCTACTTAATTTCATTTTTTTCTAAAATAAAAGATATTTTCTAAAATAAACGTAGCCTAAGTTACTCCTTATTGCATCAGCTATCTGCCAGTGAAAGTCCCGTTAATTTGGCCCACCCGTTTCAGAGATTAGCCGGAACAAACAGACAGACCGACAGACAAAAATTGTAAAAAAAACGTTATTTTGGTATATGTACCGTGTATACATCCATATGCATTTATTAAAAAGCGGTTATTTCAATATTACAAACAGACACTCCAATTTTATTTATTTGTAATAGATGTAATAGATTAAAGTGCAAAATCCGTCATAGTGATACATGCAATCTTATACTCAGCCATCAGGCGTGATTTGACGGCGATGTTAATGGTATACCGTATAACGCATGGAGCTAATAATTTTCCAATTAAGCTCGTAATTAAACTAATCAGGATATGAAGGTCATTACGGTTCACAGAGCAGTAACGCTATCACTCTAATGAGATATTTTGAAATAACCTAATTTCGTATATTGACATCAGGCCAACAAAATTATTGCAACTGTCGAGAATTGATCATAATATGTTAATCATCATCATCATCACCCTATAAATGTCCCACTGCTGAGCACAAGCCGCCTCTACAACTGAGAGCGTTTAGGCCATGGACAACCACGCTCGCCTAGTGCGGGTTGGCGGACTACACACCTAAGAATTTCCTAAGAACTTTAGGTGTGCAGGTTTCATCACGATGTTTTCCTTCGCCGTTAAAGTACGTGATAATTATTTGTGATTACATATATAACTTGGAAAAGTCAGAGGTGTGTGCCTGGGGTTTGAACCTGCGACCGTCGAGATTCTCGAACGCGTGCCTAAACCTCGAGGCCATCACGACTTTTGACATTATAGCTAATATTTAGGCCAGCGTGGTGGACTAAGGCCTAAATCCTCTCAGTTGGAGAGGTGGCCCGTGCCCAGCAGTGGGATGTATATGGGCTCATGATGACTATAACCTCCTGGGCTTCCATGTCTTCTTAATACCCAGGAAAACAGAAATACACATAGGTAAACATACTGTCACAGTATATACCTATATATAGTATTACAACGTAATTTTTCTTCGCAGAGGCTCGTGCGCAGATATCAGGACCTACAGAGAAATACCTCAAGCCGGGATCGACGCTACGTCTCCAGTGCTCTGTAGTCCAGACAACAGAAGCGCCAGCTTTTGTCTTTTGGTGAGTATTTTCAAACTGCAGTATCTAGGCCACCTGTACTGGGTCAGCTAAATGGACTAAGGCCTAATTCTCTGGATAAATAATAAGGCCCTATCCCACCGCACACCCGTCACGGTAACTCCACAGGAGTTCAGGATCAACAGCGGCACGCACAGTATCGACGCCGAGCAATGAAGCTCAGGGAATCTAAGGGGACCTAATTTGTCATAATCCTGCAACGAAGTTAATCAGAAAGAAAATATAAAGGAGGAGTTGGAAAACAAAGAATTGTCCACTAATTCCACTATTTCTCTGAAAAATTTATAATAAAAATTTAATCAAATAAAACGTGATCCATTTATGCTGATAGTCTAGAGGTCGGTTTTAATTGCTTTTCTGGGGGAAAAGGCACACCTTTTTGACTTCTCTTGTCGTACCGAACAGAGGGTTTAGAGTGCTTACTTCTCTATAAAAATTGAATAGAACACATAACGGTCCAGTCATTGGCGTTCATAATTCATGAATCATATTTTACGTCTAGAAATAAAAGGATATCATCATCAGCCCATAAACGCCCCACTGCTGGATATGGGCCTCCTCTACAACTGAGAGTGTTTAGGCCTTAGTCCATCACACTGGAAAGGATATATTTATAAAGAAGAAATTAAATACAAATATATACTTTTTAATTTTCCCACATACAAATTCTCAGTAGCAGCACGTAATCAGGAATTATGCCCGAAAACGGCAATAGTTTCGTCCCCTATTATGTGGGTGCAGAAATACATCTCTGCCTACCCCTTCGAGGAATATAGGCTATGTATGTATATGCAGGTATCACAACAGCAGAATGATAAACTACGACGTGGAACGAGGGATCAACGTGACCACAGACCCGGCGCAGAGACTGTCCGACCTCCTCATCCCGGCGGCGAGCGTCTCCCACGCCGGGAACTACACCTGCGTACCCAACAACGCCGTGCCGGCCAGTATATACGTCCATATATTTAACGGTAAGATTTCTTTACCTGGCGAAATGTGGGTGCAGAAATGTACCTCTGCCTACCCCTTCGGGGAATACAGGCGTGAGTTTATGTATGTATGTTCTTTTGAAACGACTTGAGAAAGATGGCGGGTAACGGATGGATGAGGGCTGCTCAAGACCGGGATGGTTGGCGCTTTCTTGGGGAGGCCTACGTTCAGCAGTGGACGGCGATAGGCTGAGTATATATGAGATTTCTTTAACAAATTCTCAACTTCTGAGTTTGACTTCGGAATTGAATTCAATGAGTATTGGGTAGCAAGCCCAGCCCGCCCGACAGCCTTGTGGCGCAGTTGGCAAATGTTTGTGAGATAAACAAATATTTGTTTCGGTTCTGGGTGTTTGGAGACGGAAAAGTCTCTCGTAGTTCCTGATAACCAAGGCACAAGACTTGTATCTTCGCGTGAGGTCAGAGCTATGTATGTGACTGTTGGGTGTATTTATTTATTTTAAATTAAATATGTAAATAATTATAATCAGTGGATATCGCAAGTCGTATTAAATCTAATCTAATCAACGACATGAGTGGCCAGGCTCGATTCTTCGGTAGTATTAATAATTTTATTAGAAAGTATTCAGAAGCAGCACGGAGTCTTGATAAGTGACTACAAATTGACAATAGGATCGCTCCACATTACGTAGCTATAGAAATAAATCTCTGCTTACCCCATTGTGTATACATCATCAGCCCAAATACGTCCCACTGCTGGGCACGGGCCTCCTCTACAACTGAGAGGGTTTAGGCCTTAGTCCACCACGCTGACTTAGTGCGGGTTGGCGGACTACACAGCTAAGAAATTCCTAAGAACTTTTAGGTGTGCAGGTTTCATCATGATGTTTTCCTTCACCGTTAAAGCAAGTGATATTTCATTATGTATATATGTAGACGTGTAGAATATTATCGTAATGCTTAAAGAATATTTATCACTTTGAAGTGTAAAAAAATTGTTGTCGGTTGAGCCCTACTATTTTTCAACCAGACTAAGACTATTGTATATACTACAAAACAGTTGCATACGACTAGAAAGGAAATGTCAGCATGCCGAGCGTGACGAACCTACGATTAGACTATCATATGTTTGACACGGCCGCTTCTTAGTAATTTGGGTTGCGTGTACTTGTACTCAATACTTTTATAAATGTGTGACAACGAATAGCAGCCTTTCATATTTGTTTGAAATTTTTATCATTGGTCGTGTAATCGTAGTAGAATAGGTGACAGACAAGCGGCGACACTCGTCCCCATACAAAATACTGTCTATTTCCCTTCTAATCCTATTCAGCTGTTCTGTAGTATACACAATGCCCCATAATTATATAATTTTACAGGATTCCTGTAATACTCATAAAATATTTAATAACTATTCCACAATAAACCAGAATTCGCGTATTTCGTCCAACCATTTGATCCCATCATAATAAAGCTATCAATCATGATGTTTTACGTTGTAATAAAATAACTGTTTTTTCAACCCACGTTAAGCCCACGAGCTCGTTGCGTTAATTAATAATAAAATGAAAATTATTATTTTATGAAATAATTTAATAACGTATTTATTAATGCGCCGCTTGTACGCCGTAATGTAAAGCAAAACTAGATATTTCTCGATAAACTATTTCTGTTTTCAAATTAAGAGCGTTTTAGCTCCACGCGGCTAGTCGAATTTCGGTAAATATAACTCGCGTAAATATGAGCTTCGATAGTTAATGATATGAAAATGAATGAAATAATGTTTATTGAATCTATAAAATGCCAAATACATCACTTAGATCATACACTGATCATCAACATTATTCGGAATGCAGTCAGATAACCGCGAAAATAGCAACGAAACTGAAAATCGACAGAGCGCAAAGCGTCATGTCCTCTCTCTGAAAGGCTTTGCGGTGGAGTGATTTGCACCGGACTGTACGCAGCGTTTTATAGTACATTTTAAAATATTCATAAAAAATATATAATTAAATTTTCTTCAAAACAAACAACTTCTTATAATATTATATAAGGTTTTTGTTTTATTAAATTAAGTATCATAATATGGGTCAAAAAAATACTGTATTAACAGTAATTTCTCAATATTTCAAATATCTTAGATATTTTATTACTTGAATAAGGGATCTAAGTCTTAAAATGCTTTTCACTATTTGCTTGGGTATATTTCCAATTCAACAAGAATTTATTTTGATTAAATATATTATAAATAAACCCTAATTTTGAGCCTCGAAAATGACTCTAAAATTGATTTTATGAAAACCTTCGTTCAGTTATCTTGTTATTTATCAAAATTTACACAAAAATCTTAAAATGTTCTTCACTGACTATTTAGATGGCAATATTAAATAATTGGTAATTACTATGTTTTCTAAGGGGTTCGAAAAGTACTGTTCTTGCTCAAATTACGCTAATACCGCTTAAACATTCTTAATCACATGGCTAAGATATTACTTTTTTTATTTTATTTTTCTGATAATAACGCAATTATTTAAGCATGAATGAACTACGTTAATGTTGAAGAAAAATATCGTGAGAAACGTACGAAAAGAGTCCCCCAGCTGGCATTAGGCCAGCATGGAGGAGTTTTGCCTCTCAGTTGTAGAGGAGGCTCGTGCCCAGCAGTGGGACGTATGTACGTATTGACTAATATCATCATCATCAGCCAGAAATTTCTTAGAACTTTTAGGTGTCATCACAATGTTTGCCTTCACCGTTAAAGCTTAAGTTGGCTCATATAAATAAATACATTTATCACACACTCACAACAGTAGCAGTTTTACGCCAGTTTTTTTTTTAAATCCCATGTTATAAGGACATTTCTATTGCTTTTTGGGGCTCATTCTAACACTTTGCCTTACCCTACTTTCGATCTCCATTAGAACCTGGAACGTCTCAATCATACTCTGTCACCGAAGATACGTACATGCATACATAACCTCGCGCCTGTATTCCTGAAGGAATAAACACCCACACTGCACCCACAATCCGCCAATTGCGTTTTTTCCTATTTAATATGAAGCGAGCCTATTTTTAGGCACATTTCTAGCCTCCAAGCTGCTACTGAGACTCTTTTATGAAAAACCCATTAACACTTTGCCCGACCCGGGAATCGAACCCAGGAGCTCTAGATCGCACGGCACATGCTTGTGTCGCGAGATAACGAGGCAGTGGCAGTTGTGGAATATCGTAATATTAAGAACTAGATGTAATACAATAAAACATAACTTAGTTACAGTTAAAAACATTATTGTATAATAGATGCCCAGAGCTCTGACTGCAGTCAACAAGTTTGAAACATTGCCAACTAATAATTACTGAAAGATTAACTAAAATAATTTTAGTCTACAATTTTGTGGGGTTTCAATATTCTTTAATTAATAGACCAGTAATGTAATAAATCTTTCGGTTAGTTTTGAGGGATATATTAAAAACGAAATACTTTTGTGTTATAAAATAGATAAATTAATTTTTATCAAATATGCTCCTTTTGACATTTTTCGGGCAACAAATGGATTTCATTATTTAAAAAAATGATCATTTTTTTAGGCGATCCTTTCATCGATCCATTTTTTGATACATAAGATTTTTTTATAAGTGCTGATCTGCAAGTCTGTGTTGCATAGATCGAAATAGATGGTAATCAGAAGGAGCACAATCTGGTGAATTTGCGGCATGCAGGAAACACTTCCCTCTAAAGATCTGAAAGTGTATCTCTTACAGTTTTTGCGACGTGTGGACGAGCATTGTAATGCAGTAAAAAACAGTAGTAAATTACGAAAGTGATTTTTAGCGCATCCCATACTTAATCACACTAAAAACTTGCATGGGTTTACTATAAATGAGTTACTTCGAATAATTAAAGTGCAAACTAAAACATGTACCATCGAATATCTAAGTAATTTGCACCGACGTGACGCGACAGCTACTTGATACGTTCCCTCAAAACTAACCGGAAGACCTAATAAAAATACATTACATTACATTGTAGCTATATTTGCATTGCCTGAAATAAATAAATAAATAATAATAAATACACCCAACAGTCACATACATAGTCCTGACCCTACATTAAGATACGAGTCTTGTGTCGTGGGTATCAGAAACTACGAGAGACTTTTCGGTCTCACATACACCCAGACCCGAAACAAATATTTGTGGATCACACAAACATTTGTCTCGGTGCGGGGATCGAACCCGCGGCCTCTCGTTTCGCAAGCTGGTGTCTTGCCAACTGCGCTACGGGGCTGTCAAAATGGTTTTGATTTTTTTGCAAAAATTGTTGTTTGAATTTTCTAGTAAAAAAAATCTTAAAAGCAGCACGGTATCTGAAAATATGCCCGACACATAATAATATTTTAAGCTCCCCTGATTGCCGGAAGCATCATCTACCCATCAAACGAAATTAAAAAATAACACAATCTTTCAAAATAAATTAAATAAAAACATGCCACAGAATACTTCTCAATTTTTTGCACTAAGCCCACTTCCTAAATACTTTGAAAAACTGAAAAGGTTGAATAACACGCGCAGCACATTTCCAATTAATTAATTACATGAAACCAGATTCACCGGCGACTCCGAAGAATCGGGTCAAATCTTTTCCAGTATCTAGGTCATATCCCCTTAGAACTTTTACATTTATCTTTTTGTTCTGGCACAAAAAAGAGTTAATAACAACCCTGATGTTAAATGATATATAACTCCAACATTATCAGTTAATATACGTCCCACTGCTGAGCACAGGCCTCCCCTACAAATGAGAGTGGTTACGCCTTAGTTCAGCACGCTACCTAGTGCGGGTTAGCGAACCACACTCTCATCTCCGTATCAATAATTATTCATATCACTTCAGTGGTTTAGGCGTGAAAGGGTTACCGAAAGAATTACTTTTTCACATATAAAATTGGTATAAATGTATATAACGGCGCAAACTATATACTGAGTGCTACGTCATCGCTCTTGCATAAACAAGAATGACTCACGGGCGGTCGCCCCACTACAGTGTCTATAAAAAGCCGCCCGCTACAGCGGAGTAGAGCATTCGTCCGTCTACGCGCGGACAGCAAACATCAGCAGGTATTGGAAAATAAAAAGGAATTTTGATTGTAGTTAATTGTTGAAATCACTTTTCAAAATGAATCCTCTAATAAAAACGATGTCACTGCTATTCTTAACAATACTAGGCTATCAGCCTTGTCAGTTGTGAAGATTTTGTAAGGAAAACCCAAAATATGAATATAATAATCACAAACCAACAATTGTGACGTCAGAGTTGCTGACGTCACACATTTCAAAGGCCCTCCTCCTCCAACATATACATTATAGACTTGAAGATAATTAAAATTAATAATCCACATCTCTATTTCCAGAACAATTTAAAAAATAAACCGATGAAAATAATTTATCTGAAAGCGTCTCTTACAAACTTCAACCTGATTGGTCCATTGTTGGGATCGTTTGGGAGATAAAAATATGACTGTTAATTCAAATCAACAGACAATTTATTAGTTTATGCTCTTAATATGAAATTTTATAAGATAATTTATTCTACATTATTTGCGTTTAAATTGCAAATGGAGCGCTATTGAAATTGATAATGAAATTATTAATTAAAGGACATTAATAGAAACTATGCAAGCTTTTCTAAAGATCCTTTAATTCCATATTAATTTGTTAAATGTAATGTTGCTCTGTAATGCTTTTACGTCTACGCTAAAGAACAAATTCGAATTTTGGTATAGCGGTTAATAGAATTATTGGAACTCATGCCTACATGTTAAGTATGAACACTCAACAAAGTTCCAACACAGACACGCCACAATGTTCCAAAATCACCTTTTTAAGTGAAGAAAATTGAAAGCATCTCATGACCTCGAAGAATAAGCAAGTGGAGACACAATCTAGACAGTACTGTGTTCATGTTGTGTATTTTAATGAAATATAAAAATGAAGGTAATGTCGTAAATAAATCTTCTAAACTTGAGATTTTTTTCCACAATAGGCCGGCAAAGTAAAGTTAATCTATATGAGCCTATCATTAGCTTTCATACATAAACTCACGCCTGTCTCCCATGGGGCAGGCAGAGACTATAGAGGCACAACTGACATTATCCTCTTCATGTGCGCACGTCAGGTTAGAGGAATCTTTATTTCACTTTTTTTTTATAAATCGCCTATTAACTGTCTATAGGAGTGCTTAGAAAATCCTCGACCGACTCACCACTCACTTCTGCATATTAAATCTCTTTTGAAACTCTACAATCATTCATCCTTTTAATCTATTTAAGCCCCTCTCAATTTTGGTCACTACATCGACTTTCAATCCAATTACTAGCTGACCCGGCAAACGTTGTTTTGCCATATACATATATAAAATTCTCGTGTCGCGGTGTTTTTTGGCAAACTCCTCCGAAACGGCTCGACTGATTTTTATGAAATATTGTGTGTATATTGTAGGTAGGTCTGAGAATCGGTCAACATTTAAGGGTTTAACATTTAGGGGTATGTTTTTTTTCTATTGACTTTATTTTCTTTATTTTTTATGATTCAGCATTGATAAATTATTATAATCATAAATTTTCACCCTTCTACGATCAACCTCTATCTTATACTGACCATTTTAATTTGATTTTTTTTAAATTAAAATGTAAATAAATTAATCATTGCTTTGATCGATATACAAATTAAACAAAAAATATGGTCAAAATTGTATAGAGTGAGATATACATATACATCTATATATATATAAAATTCTTGTGTCACAGTTCGAAACAGCCTCCGAAACGGCTCGACTGATTTTGATGAAATTTTATATGTATATTCAGTAGGTCTGAGAATAAGTTATCTATTTTTTATACCCCTAGGGCAGGGGTCGGCAACCTGCGGCTCGCGAGCCACATGCGGCTCTTTGGATGTGAAGCTGCGGCTCTTTAGTTCCATGCGAAAATATTATTTACTTTATATTTAAATCATTGAAAAATCGTTCTGAATCGCTTAACGAGGATTAGGCACCATTTCTATCTCTTAGACACTTGTACTCGCTCTTCACCGTACCCCTTCCCCGTGACACGTGTCGTCATGTCGTCAGTCCGTCGGAAGCTTCGAATGATGCCGTCATTGGATGTTTCTATGTAGGTTTTAATTCGCTTTCGACGAAGGAAAGTTTGGCGTCTTCACCAGTGCTTTGGCTGTGACAGGAAAAATAAAGGGAAAACAACGAATCTTCAGAACAAAATTAACCACGAAATTCTTATGTTTCACTGCATAATACATGAAGAAGCGTTTTGTGCCCAAACGTTTCCGGCCGAAATAGTTGAGATCATGAATTTGGTAATCGAGATTGTTACAGCATCTTGTAAAAAACACTCTACCAACGTCAGTTTAAAGAATTTTTAAACGAAATGGAGACTCAGTATTCCGACCTCCTTCATCACAATAAAGTGCGATGGCTTTCCAAAGGTAAGGTGTTGAAACGTTTTTTTTGTGTTTGAATGAAATAAATAAATTCCTCAATGAAAAAGGCATTAATCACCGTGAGTTAGAGAAGGCAAATGGTTGCAAAAATTTTACTTTATGGTGGATATCACGGAGAAATTAAATGCGCTGATACTTGTAAAACTGCAAAGGAAGGGAAACCCAGCCTATGTTTTGGTAGAAGAATTGGTTTGTTTCGAAGAAAAAAATATAATTTTTGCAGAAGATATTCAGAGCGATAAATTACTTCATTTTCAATTTTTTAAGCTATATCGCAATAAAACCAGTGCAACTCCTGACATGAATTACTTCAGCACAGTTATAAAAAATTAATAAAGATGAATTTGCTGAGAGATTTCAGCAATTCAAAACCACTCTAACGATAATGTGATAGTAAATCCTCTTAAAACAAATAGTAACGAAATCCACATTGAGCCATTCGGAGCTGATACTGGATCTCTAGAAATGCAATTGATCGATTCAAAAAAGTAAAGCTTTGTGGAGTGGAAAATTTATAGAGTTGAATATCAAGTGGAAGAGTTGGAGGTCCAGAAATGTGTGTACGTAACGCAACAAAAATGGACAACTTTAAAAGAAATGCCGCGAGTTGAGGCACTTATTTTCAATGTATGGAATAGTCTTCCAGATTGCTACAGTGAGGTGAAGAAGTTGACATCTGGAGTGCTGACTATCTTCAGATCGACATATTCGTGCGAGCAAGCGATCTCTTGCATGAGTATAATTAAAAGTAAAGTAAGAAGCCAACTAATAAATGACAATTTAGAGTCATGTTTGAAACTTAAAACAACAAATTATGAGCCAAAATCTAAACTTTCTAAAACCATGCTAAGCCAACGCTCCCATTACATTTGTTTGCTGAAATGTATATTATTGTTTTTATTTTTAAATACAAGTTACATTGTTTATTAAAGTTAAAATTTTCTACTTGAACAACCAACGCAAAAGCCATCGCTCCTATTGAATGTGTTTGCTCAATTGTTTGTTATTGATGTTCAATTTAGTGTTGTAAGTAAATGTTTAATTGTTTTAAGTTTTTACTTAAATAAAAAGTGATTATCTAATTTGATGTGGAAATACACTACTTATATATGAATAAATAGGTATTTTTCCTATAAATTAGTTAAAGATTAGTTTTTTTATTTTGTATTAAAATTTAATTTATTCAAGTA
The DNA here is from genome assembly GCA_907164795.1 of Hemaris fuciformis. NCBI lineage: Eukaryota > Metazoa > Arthropoda > Insecta > Lepidoptera > Sphingidae > Hemaris > Hemaris fuciformis. Next base: position 9,986,821 of record OU015454.1, read on the forward strand.
CTATTAATTGTTGACAAGAAATTTTTTTGCGGCTCTTTAAAAACTTTGAAATTTTGTAAATTGTAATTTTTGGCTCTTCTGACACAAAAGGTTGCCGACCCCTGCCCTAGGGTGGTCCAACCCGAAAAGTTTTTTTTTTATTTGGGGACATTTTTTGTTTTTATTTTTTTATGATTCAGCATTAATTGAAAAATACATATAACTTCAAATTTTCACCCTTCTACGAACAGCACCTGTTTTGTAATCGCAATTTTTATATTTTTATAGCTTTTGCCCGCGACTCCGTCCGCGTAGACTTCAGGGTTGGGCGCAGAAAGATAATAAGTGAATCTATAAATCGTCCCTCAAGTGCCCAAAATGGCACTTACTGAATTTAAAAAAAGGTCAAATCAATTCAAATGGTTGAGGCGTAAAAGTAAAACTCTGACAGTTATTTTCGTATTTTTAATAATATGTTTATCCCAATGGGAACATTACATTTTCCCGGGATAAAACACAGCCTATGTTACTTCACAGGGTCTCATTTATGGTCATACCAAAATTTTTGTTTTTGCGTGAAAGCGTAACAAACATCCCTACATTCACATTTATTTAATAGTAAGGATAACCATTCCCACCTATGTAACTTCGGTGGGTCCCACCTATCTGCATACCAAAAGTCATTCAAATCTTTTTTCAATTCTTTTATCCTCCGTATTTTTTTTAATAAGAAGAATCCTATGTCATTTTTTATATCTCGAAGACTATGTGTACAAATTTTCATGATAATCGGTTAAGTAGTTTTGGCGTGAAAGCGTAACAAACAAAACATTAACATTTATAATAGCTGACCCGGAAAACTTCGTATCCCCTAACAGTCATTTACATATTACCTGAATTTTATTTTTGATTGTATGGAAATAAATATTAAGTTCAGCACTTTATTGAGATAAAAATACAGAAATAAATAAGTACGAAAATTAAATGCATCAATCGTGTCTCCGCAAGTCATGATTTAATTAAACATGTACATATGGGATGGGATGTAGTCGGTTTCAATTCTCTTCATTGAAGCATCAGTGTGGTGGACTGAAGCCTAAACCCTCTCAGTTGCAGAGAAGGCCTATGCCAAGCAGTGGGACGTACATATATGGGCTGATGATGACGATGCACCTTGTGATATACATTTTTAATATATTTTTTAATTGTCTAAAATAACACAAACATCTTTTGTTAATCGTCATTGCGAAGGCATGACGAATCGGGAACTGAATTCGTTTGAACTCAATGGTCATACCCGTTAGGATCAATGAAATCTTAGATCAATCTAATTGATGAATTCTCAAGCACCAATTCATCTCTAAGTTGTCTTTTCAGTATCGTCACGTGAATAACATTACTCAACAATTTTCTTAACACCAAGCGCATTCCATTGCATAGTTGTGGGTGTTTTAGATTTCAAAGCGTGATGACTACCGAACCTGCCTTCGTTTGTAAATCAGGTACAACCAAGGAGTTTAAAAATACATTTCTGAACGCACGCATAAATATTTGACAACCAATAAATATGTCAATCCCTTTTTATTACTGACATTATTCTACATTTTTAAAATCTAAAATACGCAATTATTCGAATATTCTGGATATATGTTGTCGATTCAAAACCTTTATTTAAATACGTTCTTTAATTTGAGGGGACCATTAACCATATTGACGGGATAAACATAAAATGTTTGACAGAATATTAGGTAGAACAGTTTATATGAGAAAATTAAAATGTTGTTTTTACCATATTCCTCGCAATTTTCTTAACTTTTTCTTTCATAAGAACCTTCTCCTAACAATAGCAAACACAACAAAAAAAGAATTAGCGAAATCGGTCCAGGCGTTGTTGAGTTATGCGCTTACCAACACATTTTGCGATTCATTTTTATATATAAGATTTGTTTGTAGCTATGATGTACATATATGTTGTACGTATTTATGATATATAAAGATTATACATATACCTAAATTACACTCAAAATAATGTTCTATTCGATTCATATGACCAAACAAAAATATTTCGACTAAATATAAAATTAGTACTTTTTATTTTAACTTTCAAAATGTAAACTTTAAACTATATAAAAGAACATAATGCGTAAACCTAGACATCGTCATCATCATCATCAGCCCATATACGTCCCACTGCTGAGCACGGGCCTCCTCTAACTTTAAGAGGGTTTAGGCCTTAGTCCACCACGCTCGCCTAGTGCGGGTTGGCGGACTACACACCCAAGAAATTCCTAAGAACTTCTGGGTGTGCAGATTTCCTCACGATGTTTTCCTTCACCGTTAAAGCAAGTGATAATTCACTGTAAATACACACATAACTTCGAAAAGTCAGAGGTGTGTGCCTGGGACTTGAACCATCCGTCCGTTTCCGACCATCGAGATTCTCGACCGCGTGCCTAGACCTCGAAGCCATCACTGCTTAAACCTAGACAAGTAATTAAAATATTATAATATAGTTATATTCCTAAAATGAGAGAACTGATTAACGAAACTCGCGAAAAAACCTACGCACAAATAGTTATTCTCAAATGAAGACTGAATTATCTTCTTTGATATCGCGAACAAAATTAATGAAGACGATACAAAAAATACTACCTAGAAAATATATTTTATGTTGTATTATTAATGTTTAACTTCTAGGCCCGACCTGAAGAACATAATAACTAAACATCTGATATTTCAACGATGGAATTAAGATTATATTATGTTTGTTTAATATAATTAGCATCCACGAAGTTTTCGGAAATTGTATCTTTCTTGTAGGGTTCTTGATTTTTCCTTTAACCATCTTTATGTGAAGTTGACGCGAGTTCGGTCCCAGCACTGAGACAAATGTTTGTGTGATCCACAATGATTTTATCGGGTCTGGGGGTTTGTAAGACCCAAAAGTCTTTCGTAGTTTCTGATACCTACGACACAAGACTAGTATCTTACTGTGGGGTCAGAACTATGTACCTATGTAGCTGTTGGGTGTGTTTATTTGTTTATACGTACTAAAGCCTTTTATCCGAAGTGGGTACATACGGGTATTTTTCTACACCCACGTTTCCTAATATACATAAGCTTTCCGACCCTGGATCGAACCTAAGACCTCTTAGTCATAGAAGCCAATTTATGCCTCGAAACCAACGGGACAGTAGTTTTACTCACGTTATAATAATGTACATACATACATACATAACCTCACGCCTGTATTCCCCGAAGGGGTAGGCAGAGGTGCATTTCTGCACCCACATTTCACATGGTATTTATCAGTCCCACGTAATAGGGGGCGAGCCTATTGCCGTTATTCGGGCACAATTACAGACTCCGTGCTGCTACTGAGAATTTCCTAATGGCAAAACACAATAACACTTTGCCCGACTCGGGAATCGAACCCAGGACCTCTAAATCGCACGGCACATACTTGTGCCGCGAGACCACGAGGCAGTCAATTAATAATGTCTGTTATAATAATGACTGTCTTTTTAACTGTGGCGCCTTCCTTATCCACTGAACTAATCTTCATGAGTTTTATCATTGGAGAAGACGAATTTTGGAGACGGACAAACGAATATTGCACTCAAGCGAAACTCAGTCAGTCCGCTAGTACTAAAACCTCTCGGTGACCATCTCGCGCATTTAGGGCGGTTTTGCGGCATCTCAGGGCGAGAAGCGCCCTAAATGGTCCGCCTCCGCCCAGCGCACCGTCCGATTGTGGACTCCTCCAAATTGGGAGGGCTTGAGATGCCCTCCACTTACGCTTTTTTGGACGTTCACCTCTTGTGAACGTCCGCGACAGTCAAGCGGTCACGCCCTCTGCCGCAAATCTCGGGGTTGCTGTCACCACTGTGTACCGCCCCCGCAGTACGCACAGCCTCCCCAGTGGCCTCTGTTAGAACCAACAACACACAACAAACACACACAGAAAAATATTAACATAACCGGGATTAATGGCGCCTCTGGAATAAACAGGGGAAGGGATTGTCTCCGGGGTCATTAGGGGAGAAACTCGGGGAAAAAATATCACATATAATTAGGAATGTAAAATGAATGCTTAAAGAGATAATATATGTCTTCTACTAAGCGTTGTAGTGAGTGATTTTTTTCTATGCCCTGTAAGAGTTTTTGATAATAGTAAAATATGTGTTTTGGCCCGGTGACCACCGTTCTTTAGATTTAAGTGCCGCCATAGAAACTCCACCGTTTCGAGACCAAAATTTATACCGAGTGGGTTTAGACTGTGCTCGAAAACTGAGACAGGCACAAAGTCTATTTTACAAAAACAAAAGTTTGAATTGACCGATCAAAGTTTGTTGTATGGAAAACTGACTTCTTACGATTCACTTGAACTTCACACTTTGAATATCACTGGCACTTTGCCAGAGCTGACACCTTCGTACCGTAGCTCAAAATATCTACGGCGTAGCTCCAGACTTAATTATCTATACTAATATTACATACATACATAAACTCACGCCTGTATTACCCGAAGGGGTAGGCAGAGGTGCATTTCTGCACCCACATTTCGCCAAGTATGTATCAGTCCCACGTAATAGGGGGCGAGCCTATTGCCGTTTTTCGGGCACATTTCCAGACTCCGTGCTGTTACCGAGAATTTCCTAATGGAAAAACCCAATAACACTTTGCCCGACCCGGGAATCGAACCCAGGACCTCTAGATCGCACGGCACATACATGTACCGCGAGACCACGAGGCAGTCAATTAATAATGTCTGTTATAATAATGTCTGTCTTTTTATCTGTGGCGCCTTCCTTATCCACTGAACTAATCTTCATGAGTTTTATCATTGGAGAAGACGAATTTTGGAGACGGACAAACGAATATTGCGCTCAAGCGAAACTCAGTCAGTCCGCTAGTACTAACCAACAACACACAACAAACACACACAGAAAAATATTAACATAACCGGGATTAATGTCGCCTCTGGAATAAACAGGGGAAGGGATTGTCTCCGGGGTCATTAGAGGAGAAACTCGGGGAGAAAATATCACATATAATCAGGAGTATAGAAATGAATGCTTAAAGAGATAATATATGTCTGCTACTAAGCGTTGTAGTGAGTGTTTTTTTTTTTTTTTTCTATGCCCTGTAAGTGTTTTTGATAATAGTAAAATATGTGTTTTGGCCCGGTGACCACCGTTCTTTACATTTAAGTGCCGCCATAGAAACTCCACCGTTTCGAGACCAAAATTTATACCGAGTGGGTTTAGACTGTGCTCGAAAACTGAGACAGGCACAAAGTCTATTTTTCAAAAACAAAAGTTTGAATTGACCGATCAAAGTTTGTTGTATGGAAAACTGACTTCTTACGATTCACTTGAACTTCACACTTTGAATATCACTGGCACTTTGCCAGAGCTGACACCTTCGTACCGTAGCTCAAAATATCTACGGCGTAGCTCCAGACTTAATTATCTACACTAATAATATAAAGAGGAAAGATTTGATATATTTGTTAAATTGATTGTTGCGGATAATCTCAAAAATTACTGGGCAATCAATACCTTGGGAAATCCCGTAGAACACATTTAAACCCGATACTTTTTTATTCCCAATTATGCATGAATGAATGAATGGATGGATGGATAATTGGAATGAGCATGGAATTCACAATTGTGCACGAGCAGTGCTGGGCCTCATTAGTCATATAGCAGTTTTAACCAACTTTTTTTGTTCCAGGCGAGAACCCAGCAGCCATGCAATCCTCATCACCAAGTCCCATCACCGATCACCGCCTCCAGGGTCTCCTCTTCGTCGTCACTGCCAACGTGGTGCTGCGGTGACAAATATCAACCGAAAACATGTAGAATTAAACAAAAATGTACATTGAACTTCAGACTTAGAGTCGATTTTTGCATGGAACGAAATTCATCCAGTTTCATCAATTTTGGTGATGTCGTCAAAAAGTTAAAAGATAGTGAATTTTCAGTGCTATATTTTGATAGATTTGATAGTCTCTAAGATGGTCTATATGAAAAACTTAAGAAAGGCGACGTACTAAATAAAATAGCTAATGAATAATCCCGACAAATGATTTTATGAAAAAACTTAACATCTGTTGGTTTTTGTGGATGATCAAATCGATATTTAATTGACAGCTTCTGTGGGGCATCTGGTTGTATACGTTACAGGTATGATTGTTCAATGGCTTCTTTTAAGAGTTCATTAATAGTAGCATGAAGATGCATTCTAACAGGCTAACAATCTCTCGCCGGTCGATACTCTATTTGGACAGTACTGTACGTAATCGCAAAAGTAGTGATGGCCTCGAGGTTTAGACACGCGGTCGAGAATATCGATGGTCGCGGGTTCAAACCCCAGGCACACACCTCTCACTTTTCGAAGTTATGTGTGTATTCACAAAGAATTATCACGTACTTAAAAATGAAGGAAAATATCGTGATGAAACCTGCACACTTAAAATTTCTTAGGAATTTTCTAGGCGTGTAGTCTGCCAACCCGCACTAGGCCAGCGTGGTGGCCTAAGGCCTTACCCGCCCTCTCAGTTGTAGAGGAGGCCCGTGTCCAGCAGTGGGACTTATATGGGCTGATGATGCACGTAATCGCATAGTTTGTGGAATTATTTTATAAAAATACACTGTTTCAATTGCTGGACGCAAATATTTGTGAAATCCAATACTTGTTTCGGATCCAGGTGTTGACAGAGAGTATCTCAGTGCGAATTCAGAAGTGAGTGCGACAGTTGGGTGTATTTATTAGAATACCACCGCGTTCTTAAACAACAAAACACACACCGCACACTGGGAACAAACAAGAATTTTAATAAAACGTGCAAAGACATGACCTGGATTCCTTACACTGTTGCAAGACAGATGCTAGTTTTGAACAAACCGAAGCGAAATATCCGTATTCTTGTTTTAAAACATTGAATTGTAGGTAAATGATAACTCTTTTGGAATTTCTCGTGATTAGATAATAGTATCGGTACCTTTATCAACAGTAGATGTTAATATTTAGTCAGTCTGCCTCGTTAATCCCGGGACGAAATTGGTACGATCAAGAGGTATATTTTTTTTATTTTTATTATCATCAGCCCATATACGTCCCACTGCTGGGCACGGGCCTCCTCTACAATTGAGAGGGTTTAGGCCTTAGTCCACCACGCTGGCCTAGTGCGGGTTGGCGGACTACACACCTAAGAAATTCCTAATAACTTTTAGGTGTGCAGGTTTCATCACGATGTTTTCCATCACCGTTAAAGTACGTGATAATTCTTTGTGAATACACACATAACTTCGAAAAGTCAGAGGTGTATGCCTGGGGTTTGAACCCGCAACCGCCGAGATTGTTGACCGCGCACCTAAACCTCGAGGCCATCACGACGATCAAGAGGTACTACGCAGTGGCGGTACGTCCATAGAAGCCCAAAAACCCAGCTTGCCATACAAAATTCCTTATAATATTTAAATCTTTATTTATCAAAAGCAATTTGACATATAAACGACAATATCTTAACCCCACAATAAACAATTATAAACTTGACATTACACAATCAACGTGTAACGCTTTTGGGCTTCTATGGAAGTATCGCCACTTGTCTAGTACCAGTTGTATTTCCGAGTCCAAAGTTCTTGTTAACAAATTCTCCGTAGCGTCAAGCTGTCGGGATAAATGCTAGTAAATGGTAATGGACTCACCTCTTTGTTACGTAGAACTTAAAACCTATTAAAGTAAGCACCGAGACAAATGTTTGTGTGATCCACAAATATTTGTTTCGGGTCTGGGTGTATGTGAGACCGAAAAGTCTCTCGTAGTTTCTGATACCCACGACACAAGACTTGTATCTTAGTGTGGGATCAGAACTATGTATGTGACTGTTGGGTGTATTTATTTATTTATTAAGTGAAAAAAACGCCTGTCTACCTCAGGTTGACAAAGGCGTGAAAGTGTACACGTAAATTGTCAGTTTTTTTTTTTCACTATTATGTCCTATACACTTTATGCTACCCCTCTTTATTTTTCCTGTTCTATTATCCATCCAAAGGTTGTCTGGAATATATTGCCTAGAGCGATAAGACCGCCTCTTGTTTTTGCCTCGTGGTCTCGCGGTACAAGTATGTGCCGAGCGATCTAGAGGTCCTGGGTTCGATTCCCGGGTCGGGCAGTGTTATTGGGTTTTTCCATTAGGAAATTCTCAGTAGCAGCACGGAGTCTGCCCGAAAAACGGCAATAGGCTCGCCCCCTATTACGTGGGACTGATACATACCTACCTGGCGAAATGTGGGTGCAGAAATGCACCTCTGCCTACCCCTTCGGGGAATACAGGCGTGAGTTTATGTATGTATGTATGTATGTATTATTATATATTTTTTTCTCCATATATTTTTGTTCAAGCAAGAAAGTGTAAATAAATAAAAGCCATCTTTTAATTATTTTAGGCCGAAAATCACAACATTTCATTATAAAAAACAACAATATACTTTCTTAAAAGTAATAAAGATATGTGTGGATGTTAAAATATCTCGTTAAAAGACTTTTTTATTATTGTAAGGATAATTCTCGTAAAAAGTTGATTGCTCGCAATATTCTTTTATTGCATATTTTGGAAGCATAAAAATCTCTCTTGGGCGTAAATATTATTTTAGCCTTTTTAAGTAGTGACGGCCTCGAGGTTTAGGCGCGCGGTGGAGAATCTCGGAGGTCGCGGGTTCAAAGCCCAGACACACATCTCTCACCTCACATTTCAACGTTATGTGTATCATCACTTACTTTAACGTTGAAGGAAAACATCGTGATGAAACCGGCACACCAAAAAGTTCATAGGAATTTCTTAGGTGTGTAGTCTAGATATACGTATATATGTACAGCTCATATATGTCCCACTGCTGGGTACGCGCCTCCTCTACAACTGAGAGGGTTTTAGGCCTTAGTCTACCACGATGGCCCAGAGTGGGTTGGCGGACTACACACCTAAGAACTTTTAGGTGTGTAGGTTTCGTCACGATGTTTTTCTTCACGGTTAAAGTACGTGATAATTCTTATACTTATACACATAACTTCGTAAAGTCAGAGGTGTGTGCCTTGGGTTTGAACCAGCGACCTTCGAGATTCTTGACCGCGCGCCTAAGCCTCGAGGTCATCACTACGTATAAAGATACCACGATTTAATTACGAGCGAAGTCCCGGCCATAGCAAAGGCAAGCTAGTCATAAATATATTTTTTACTTTAAAATTTTACTTGGCGACTTAATTCATGAATCAAGTTAATCTACTTAACGCAAAACTAATTGATTTTTTAAAACAAAAACGATTCAAAGAAGCCATTTAAAAGTTTCTGCTAATGAACGAAGGCTTTATACAAAAAGTAATGGTCTGACAGATATTTCGAGGTTAAAAAAATGATTTCACACTCAAGTTAATTTCTAAAAGGATCTGGTTCGGATAGGATTGCCTTTGGCGATGGATAAAAATCCCTTTTTTATTCTGAAATTATTTTCAAAGGAAAAATATTGAGGGTGAAGATCAAAAGCTAGGGCAAAGCTTGACGTAGGATGTATTTTGCTAATGATCTGGTTACAGTATTCATTTATTTAGGCTATGAGGTCTGGTATTTTCTTCATCCAAAACACTGTCATTTGTGATGTTAAAAACAAATTGCAGTCGTTTAAAACTACAATGCGCTATTTTTCACAATTGCACGACTTCAATACTGCATATTGACGTTGACTGCGAGCAATGCCCCGGTGATGTATAGCTTGAAAGTCATAAGCGAGTAGATTAAAAACTGCATGCGTAGACATGATTGATGTTTTATTCCCTAGTTTTAGACCCAGCTGTTGGGTATTTTGAACTGGAAATGTCAGGAGAATAACATTTTGTAGTCAGATTATAAATTTCACTCGATGTACAGAAAATAGTAATGAAGTGATTTACATTCCATATTTTTATTGTGTTACGGATATAATGACTATGGTTATTATCAATGACGTAATCTTTGAGAATGTAAAAGTCACTAAAAATTAGATAGGTACATTGTGTTTTCATTCTCACTATTGTATTTAAAACGTAAAACATACATAAACTCACGCCTGTATTCCCCGAAGAGGTAGGCAGAAGTGCATTTCTGCACCCACATTTCGCCAAGTATGTATCAGTCCCACGTAATAGGGGGCGAGCCTATTGCCGTTTTTCGGGCACATTTCCAGACTCCGTGCTGTTACCGAGAATTTCCTAATGGAAAACCCAATAACACTTTGCCCGACCCGGGAATCGAACCCAGGACCTCTAGATCGCACGGCACATACTTGTACCGCGAGACCACGAGGCAACGTAAAAGATTTTTAATATTGATATGGTCACTATAAGATATCTGGTAAGCTTAGTATAATAACTAAAGACAGAAAGTCCCTTCAACCGGGACTGAATAAATTAATTGACTTGGTATCACATGGATCTCACAACTTTTTACGGCTTCTACCGTACGGTACAAGTTTTGTTTTTTTATGGGATCCTACATTCTCGAAATAATGAACGAGCCTACTGTCTTTAATCAAGCATATTTACAGACTCCATGCTGCTACTAAGTAAATGGAAAATCACATACTTTGCCCGACCCGTGAATCGGACAAAATCAAGATTAAATGTCACACACGTGGCGAGACAAACAAGATAATAATTACTCAGTTACGTTGTGTTTGGTGCGCCCTTTACTCCAAGTGCCATCACGGACACTTCTATCTATCTATCAGCTAAAAGAGGTCCATTGCTGTACATAGACCTGTCCCAATGACTTCCACAAGGACTTGTTGGAAGCGGCCTGCAACCAGCGACGTCCCGCGACCTTTACTAGATCATCCAACCTTGTGGGACACTTCGCTGAGCTCAAAATAAACGTATACAACCAACAGTCACAAACATAGTTCTGACTCCCGCATAAAGGGACTGATCTTGTGTTGTGAGTATCAAAAACTACAAGAGGCTTTTCGGTCTCACAAATATCCAGATCCGGAACAAATATTTATGAATAAACATTAATCTCGGTGCAGGGATCGAACCGGTAGACATTCGTTTCACCAAGTGGTTTCTAACCAACAGGCCACGGCTGCGATAATAAAAATAAAGAAGAATTTATTAATGACATGACCCTGTTTCAAATACGATATTTCAAAGAAAGACAAGGGGAGCTCAATGTTACCTTACATTTGAACATAATCCCGTTCTTATTCCAACTCCATAAAAACATCAGGTTCATTAATACATTTTAAACAAAAATCCGCCCGAAAAAAGGCAGGAACACTTCATTTACATTCAAAGCCCTTGGGTGTCCCAGTGTCAAACAAAGTTGCGCCCAAGGGGGCTTAAAAAGTTTGAGAACCTCTGACCTCTTCTCGTGAGTAGCCTCATTAGATTGTCATTACCGAGCCAAAGCCATTGTTTCAGCCGTTATTATTATTTTAATTATGTTTGTACATAATCGTCTAAATAAAGAGATTCCGTGTCGGGATGTAATGAAGAGTTGTCGTGTGCCGTATTGTCTTCTGAAACACGCGAGTGTTTAAAATGAGCGTTCAAGGGTAGAATGCTATTTGTTATGCGGCAGACAACCTTTTACGTTCAACAAACGGTTTTCCTCTTGTTTTTATTAAAATTTCAACTCACTTTCATGTTATAGATATTTGAGCATTTTGCATAAGCCAAACAACTTTTACAGTTAGCAAAATGTTTAATAACGAGCAGCGTGTACCTCCTTTGTAGGTCAGACTCCTTGAGAATTTCCAAGATATTACATTTTGAGCAGTTTTTATGTGCCAGAATAGGGAATAGGAAAGCGAGTAGCCTGTTTTTGACGGGGGATATAGACTGTGCAATGGACGAGCGGTCTGTACTGACGCGGCGTGTAGCCGAGTGCTGTTATGTAGTGCAGTAGTGAAGCGTGTACCGGGCTATCAGTGAGATTCCTATTTTTACATACATACATACATAAACTCACGCCTGTATTCCCCGAAGGGGTAGGCAGAGGCACATTTCTGCACCCACATTTCGCCAGGTATGTATCAGTCCCACGTAATAGGGGGCGAGCCTATTGCCGTTTTTCGGGCACAATTCCAGACTCCGTGCTGCTACTGAGAATTTCCTAATGGAAAAACCCAATAACACTGCCCGACCCGGGAATCGAACCCAGGACCTCTAGATCGCTCGGCACATACTTGTACCGCGAGACCACGAGGCGTTCATTCCTATTTTTCAAAACGGTTATTTCGTTCCATGCAGAAATACTAAGGTAACCCATTTTAAAATAAAGTAACATTAGAGAGGTCGGGGTGAATAAATCATTGTTTTGTAAAATGCTAAAATTTTTACAATATTTAGGATTACGGTATTGATAAACGTGTATTTTATTTTAATAATAAATAAAAATTATCTGTAATGGAACTCATAAGTCGTTAGCGTCATTAAAACTCATAAATAAACGTTAAGTTTTGTACATAAGTTTATTTATCCGATAAAAATATATTACTGTCATTGTATTTATGTTTATAAATATTTATGTTACCATTTATATGTCAGTTATAATAAGTTCAAGGAAAAACTTGTCGTTGCGATTAAAATACATATAATATTCTGTAAATTATGTTATCTATATTTCAGAATAAACGGTGACTTTTAATTTTGTATCTTTTTTACGGTATTTTAATGTACTTATATTCGAATGCTAAGAGTTGAAAGAAAAGTGATTTTAAATGGTGGAAGGGTACGGAGCGGGATAGAGGGGTGGAGTGGAATTGACGTGAAGGATCCTAGAATGAAGTTATTTGCAACCGAATGCAGTTTTATAGGGCCGCTAGTTAAGCATAAAAATGTGAAGATTTTATTTTATGTTATAAAAAGCATGCACAAAAAAACGCTTTATTTTATCCGACACACTGCTTCATTAAAAAGGCGTACCTACTATACACAAAAAGTTCATTTTACTATACATTCATGAATATTGTACAACACTTTATAAAATCCTCTGTTACATTTTTTACGCAATCCATAAAAATACCTCGCATATTTTGGAATATTGTTAACAAGTCCTGGAACAGACTATGTGTTAGGTACATACTTTACATATAATACTTTTTTCATTAAGCTCTCATTTTACGCCTTTTTTCTTATGAGGAAAGTCGTCTTGGATTCCGGATTTTACCGATTAAAAACCCATGTACTTCTTCATGTAAGGAAATACTGCGGGATCTCAAAATGATTCATTTTACTCCTAGAAACGACATGTTTGGTACGAGAAATATTTCAAAAATATAATTGATTTGCATTCTCACAATAATTCGAAATTATCAAGATCATAGATGAATATATGTACCTATTTGTAAGTGAAATAACTAACATTTTAATCACTTCTTACATAATGAAGACAAATGTGTCCTGGTGTTCTGGTGTGAATTCTCAATAAGTTATCAAGTCAACAGTGAAGTTAATAATCGTGACGAAATCTTGTATCCACGTAGCCTCTTTAACATGAGGGGCGGTTGGTCAGCTTCCATGCTTCCTCTTCTTTAAAACAAAGTAAAAAACGAGAAGAGAACATTGTCTTTGACCAGTTTAATTTAATAACTTTGGCATTCTCATCACTTATGACTTTTTTAAACTTAGCCGATTTCAACTTCGAAATATTAGAATAGACTACGTCATTATCAATGTTATATCTCGTTGCGAAAATGCAAATCAATTAAAAAACTAATAAATAAATAAACTTATGAACTATTGTTTTGCAAATATATATGTAATAATGTGTTTATTTAATTTATGTCCTCATTTAATCGTATCGTAAGTGACGTATCACTATAAATCATTGTAAATAAATTTAGCATTATGTTTGTGATATAAACAAGCTCATAAATTGTTAATAAATGTAAATAAAATATTTATTAGTGTCGTAAGTGGCTCATTATTTAATAAATAACTGTTCATTTTTATGTGTGTTTTTATTTAATAATGTACCGAATGGAAGCTTTTATCGTTCTGTGTGGTGTGCCTTTATGAATAATAAAGAACGCATTGTTTGTATGGCAATAAATTGGATATGATATACGAGTTCATTTTATTAATGGAATTCCCGCGGGTCCGTCGGTATGCATTTAATACTATTGACGGAAATATATGAATGAAAATTCTGGATTCTGGATTCAGATAGAGAATGCAATTTTTGCGGTTGCATCATATACAATGTGTTAGGTAAAAGACCGTACATACTGAAGTCAAATATAAGGCACTCAATTCTGACCCCGAATTTGTAAAAAAATTGGTACCTTATTTTTTACATAATTTATCCAAAAAAATTCTAAGTATTGCGTAAGTGCGGTCATCGGCGATCAGTTGTTTACAAACAGCGCTCTGTTCCCGCACCCCTCCCCGCACTCGCCCTTTCATGCCCGTGCGTCGCCGCGCCGGCCGAGAGCATGCGGCACGCGCGGGCGCCAGTCAACGTTCGCGAGTCGCCCGTGATGCAATATTTGATTATTTGCGGAAACCTCTTTTAACTGTTAGTGTGTTTTGTGTCAAGTGCAATGTCGTTTTCAAACGAAGAATACTGGGAAATGGTTCGTGCATATGCCCGAGCTAATGACAGTGTACAGTGATGACAGTGATGCAGTGATGGCCTCGAGGAGTGATGCAGTGATGGCCTCGAGGTTTAGGCGCGCGGTCGAGAATTTCGGCGGTCGCAGGTTCAAACCCCATGCACACACCTCTGACTTTTCGAAGTTATGTGTGTATTCACAATGAATTATCACTTGCTTTAACGGTGAAGGAAAACATCGTGATAAAACCTGCACACCAAAAAGATTTTAGTAATTTCTTAGGTGAGTAGTCCGCCAAACCGCACTAGGCTAGCCTGGTGGACTAAGGCCTAAACCCTCTCAGTTGTAGAGGAGGCCCGTGCCCAGCAGAGGAAGATGATGAAGGAGCTGATGATGATGATGATGAATGACAGTGTACGAGTGTACGAGTTTTTAAATTGTCACTTCGGCAATAACTGGATAGGTCGCGGTGGGCCCGTGCCGTGGCCGGCGCGCTCGCCTGACCTTACACCGTTAGATTTTACTTGTGGGGTGAAGTGAAACGGCTTGTGTACGCTACAGAATACTCCAACCGGGATGAACTAAAGGCTAGAATATTAGCCGCCTTTGATAAGGTTCGAAGTGATACGTTTGTGTTGTGCCGGGTGAAAAACAATATGCGAAAACGCGCCGAACTCTGCGTTGCGCGAGGAGGCGATCATTTTGAACAATTATTAAAATACGTTTAATTTTATGTGAATAGTGTAAGTGTAAATACTTAGTAAATGTAAGTGAATCGGTGTAAATAAATACTACATATTCTACCATTGTGGACGCTGCATACACTAAGAGGTAGGTACCTAGTTATTATTTTTGAAGTTATACTTCTTTTGGCGCGTTAGGGAAAAATGATGAGAGTGATTTTTTACGATGCGCGCGCACACCGACACCAAAAAGTTATTCAGAAAAAGTTTGCATTAAATTTTAAGAATGTAGAATAGTGACAGTAATAAAAAATTTAAGTAGTTTTGATTACGTCACGTACGGTCAAGACAGAGTCGAGAGAGGTATTTATTTAATTTTATTTATTTTAATTTAATCTGATTTTACTTTTAAAATTCTGCTCACGTCACGTGCCGTCAAGACCGAGTCGTGACGTCAGAATTAATTATAATTTTAATTTCTTTTATTTAAATTTATTACTTATATGATATGTACGTCACGCATGGTCAGGCTTAAATCGTTTTTAGTAATATAACTCGCCTCACCCCCCCTCTGTCTAACTTCCTCAATTTTAATCGTAGGATACCCGAGTTTGGTATCATTGGAACCGGCGTGACGTAAGCTATCGATTGGCCCCATTGGAATCGGGAATTTCGTTCATCCTAATTTTAAGATTCAGTAAAAAACTTATTGAAGTTATTACGATGCGCGCGCACACTGTCATGAAAAACCGACACCATGAAGTTATTAAAATATTATTTTATAATATATTATTATATTATTTAAGAAAATATATATTTATGTATGAAGTATAACTTCTAACGCGTGTACATAAGTACACACACACACTTTTTTATTCAAGTCTCGATGTATGTAGGGTGTCGATATTTTCTGCATTTGTGCTACAATAATTTCGTATCGTTTACTGTGCCGTATATTTATATTACTCTTGCATTATATTTTTAATGGTTACTTGAAGCCATTGACTAACGTGTCCTTCAGTATGTACGGTCTTTTACCTAACAATCTGTATTTAAACCTGCCTCATTTAATTACTGCATCAGCTAAGGTACGACTTTGTCATTAAGTCCACCCTTAAAAATTGCGAAAAGTGTAAATAAATTCCACAGCATTAATTAAATCATTTAATAAATTACTATTTGACAGCCCCATGGCGCAGTTGGCTGGATACAAGCTTGCGAAACAGCTTGATCCCCGCACCAAGACAAATGTTTGTGTGATCCACAAGTATTTGTTTCGGGTCTGGGTGTTTGTGAGACCGAAAAGTCTCTCGTAGTTTCTGATACGCACGACACAAGACTCGCATCTTAATGGGGAGTGTATTTATTTTATTATTTATTACAAATATTTTTAAAACAGAATAATATTAATCATCGGACAAGTGAATCCTACAGCGGTATAATCAACTTTCATGGACGTTTAAACTTAAAGCGAGCCGAACCTAATTAAATCCTGCAACATTTATAACTCGTCTCTCCGAGTTTGTGGACGTCCAATGCTGGAATTAGCGATACGTGGCTTCATATTATAGACACATAGGTACTTGTGCCGCGTGACCACAAGACAGTAAAAAAACATTCCGATAAAACTGCCCAACTTGGTACCCCTCTATATCACAGCCATAACAAAGAAACGACAAAAGAGGAATAACATTTTTGTGAATTGCATCGTCCCTTACCAATCACGTAAATTGAAACGTAGAGCTAAAAGCAGAAAGTTAGGTGTTTTTTTTGGATTCCATTGGCCGTTCCAAAGGCAAAAGGCAACATTTTTTATTCCATTCATAAAAGTGTAGTAGCAAAATAGCCTAAGCGCCATTGAAGAGAAACAAATGAATATGTCACGGTCAGGTCTCAGTTGTGCGAGAGCATGACCTCAATAATGATGACGCATATTCGTACCAACAGATAAAAGTGCAGAGCAGCTCAGTGTGTTAACTGGAGAGAAAAAGTACGTATCTATAGTGGACAAAGTCCTAGCCCTTCTTAGTCGTTAAAGAGGCCCCTGCCTAGCTGTGGGCCGTACATGATATTGAGTGATATCAATAACAAAGGGATTATAATATTTGTAACCCCGACAAAGGCAGGAAAATTGTATCAAATAGCGAAAAAAAAAAAAAAAAAAATCAAATAGCGAGATCCTGCCTTTTGCCGGGCCCCCCCATTAAACCACACCACTCACCAGCGACACACATAACGCACAGCATTTATATAGTTAATAAAAAAAAAATAAAAAAATAAAAAAAATGTAACACAATCAAAAAGTTCAGCGTGTTCCAAACAGTATCTATTAATTGTATTCCTGGAGGCTGGAAGAGACCATTCAAGAAGTATTATGTAAGCACTAAAGTGGGGCGGGGGTATCCTTTTTTCTTATTCTGATGTCATCGAGAAATAGGGGGTCTGGATGGTGATTACGTAAGCAATATTTATTTATCTTTTTCGGATTTTCTACAAAATTTTGTCCCGATTTTTTGAATAAAAAAAAGAAACTATAATATTAAAAATATGTATACTAATGCTTACGTAAGCATTTGAGGGGGGAGTATGATATTTGCTTACTTTTGCTGACATGGGTGATAGGGGGGTTAATAATTATGAAAAATTTGCTTACGTAATACTTGAACGGCCCCGAAGAGTAACGAGAGGTGCATTGCTGCACCCACATTTCGCGAGGTATGTGTCAGTCTCACGTAATAGGGGTTAACCTATTGCCGTTTGCAGGCCCATTTCCAGGATCCATGCGACTACAGACAATTTCATAATGGAAAACACTTTTCCCGAACTGGGAATCGAACCCGGGACCTCTAGATCCCAAGGCACGTACTTAAGCCGAGGGACCAAACTTTTTTCAACTTGCTTTTTCTATCATCGCACAAAACTCATGTAAAAAAGAATAGAACAAAGTTGAAACGTAATAACAGCCAAAAAAGTAATTCTTATCGACCATATAAAACTCTTTCAGCGTACGTGACGAAAGTTATTCATATTTTACACGGGGAGTTAGGACGAGAAAATATGGCCGCTAGAAATTCTGATATATTCATAAATTATAATATAAGAGGCGTTATTGATCGGGAATGATCAGACAGGCATGTCACGTCAGATGTCCGGACACAGTCGAGAGGGAGGCAGAAGAGCCAGTCGCGAGAAAACTTATTAATTCTATAGATTAAATTTTGTTGTTAATATTTTAAAAATAAAAAGCAGGTTTCCTGAAAAAAAAATTATTGTAATTTTTTACTTTCTGTACACGATTTTAGTTTGATTGATATTTTATTTGGTAATTAAAGTAATAAAAAATCTATCTATATATTTCTTTAAAAGAATAACCAATGTTACTATGTAACACATTTGTCAGATGACTGATAATTGAAATTAAATAAACAAAAACCCAAGTTTGACTATGTACTGTGTAATAAAACTATGAATTTAAGATAAATTTGACAAAAAGAAATATTGAATTCTTAGTAATAAAAAGATTTTATTTTTTGTATGCAACGTAAATTAGCATTCATCGCTTTAACTTTTATAAATCTTTTATACTCTAGACAATAAGTCATGAAATGTTTAAGTAAAAATTCTTACCCATTGTTATGTGCTTATTATCTTCATGTACTGAACTGAACTTCATGTAGCCATTCTATATAAGTAGCAATTGAGAAGGCAATTCATGTTTTTCATGTCGTTGACAAAGTCAAAGCATTCTTTAAATATGTACTCATGTTAAAAGATATAATGAGTTACTTATGAATGTAGTATTTAGCGTATTAGTTTTATGTGTCATTTTTAATAGAAAAATGCTTTTCTTGGAGGCAGTCGATTTGCGAAATATTTTTTTTTTTATGTGAAAGCACATATATTTTGTTTACTCAATCACGCAAAACTGCTTAATTGAATGAAATTTGCCACGTGGCGCTTTCCTCTTGCAAAATAAAAAATATATCTACATTTATGTTTTGAAAAATGGTTTGCTGCGAGATAATAAAAAAGCAAATAATAGAACGCGTTTTCTAGTTTTATTACTTCGGTACCGAAGTAATCATCATTATCAGCCCATATACGTTCCACTGCTGGGCACGGGCCACCTCTACCATTAAGAGGGTTTAGGCCTTGGTCTAACACGCTGGCCTAGTGTGGGTTGGCGGACTACACACTTAAGAAATTCCTTAGAACTTTTAGGTGTGCAGGTTTCCTCACGATGTTTTCCTTCACCGTTAAAGTAAGTGATATTTCTTTGTGAATACACACATAACTTCGAAAAGTCAGAGGTGTGTGCCTGGGGTTTGAATCCGCGACTGCCGAGATTCTCGACCGCGCGCCTAAACCTCGAGGCAATCACTACTGCATCAATTCAAATCAGCAAAAAATAGATCATAACCCAGTTTTGAAAAATTAAACTTATCATACTTTTATTAAATCAACTGTGGATTTAGAATGTCTTCTAACAATTCTCATTACATTTAATGGTAATTTCCATGGGGTCGTAGGGGAAAGGAGAAAACCATTTTGTCTCTGATTACGAACTTAATTCAATCTTGATACTGAACGAGAATCGCCTACTGATGGTTTTATTTTATACGAACCACTGAAGCGACGAGTTAAAGTTCGAGTTCGTTCGTTCGTTCCTGTACATGGGTACAGGGAGCGTAGTCATCATCATCATCGTCATCATCATTACCATCATTACTGCTGGACATAGGCCTCTTCTATGGCACGCCGCTAGGCTCGATCTTCGGCCTTCCTCATGCAACCACTGCCAGCCATCTTCCGAATATCGATATATCTGACAGCCCCGTGGCGCAGTTGGCTTTACTAGCTTGCGAAACGAGAGGCCACGGGTTCGATTCCCGCACCGAGACAAATGATTGTGTGATCCACAAGTATTTGTTTCAGGTCTGGGTGTTTGCGAGTCCGAAAAGTCTCTCATTGTTTCTGATACACGACACAAGACTTGTATCTTAATGTGGGGTCAGAACTATGTATGTGTTGGGTGTATTTATTATCGTCACCCCACCTAGCTAGAAGGCGCCCTAAACTACTTTACGGGAGCGTATTGCGGTAAGCAGTGACGGCCTCGGTCGCAGGTTCAAACCCCAGGCACACACCTCTGACTTTTCGAAGTTATGTGTGTATTCACAATGAATTATAACTTGCTTTAACAGTGAAGGAAAACATCGTGATAAAACCTGCACACCTAAAAGTTCTTAGGAATTTCATAGGTGTGTAGTCCGCCAACCCGCACTAGGCTAGCGTGGTGGACTAAGGCCTAAATCCTCTCAGTTGTAGAGGAGGCCCGTACCCAGCAGTGGGGCGTATATGGGCTGATGATGATGATTGCGGTGAGCTGAAGAAAGTGATATCTCAGAATCATGTACAGGATACATATAATGTACTGCTCGCCGATAAACCAATTACCCACTCCTCGCCTCGAGATGAAATAACAACGCATGATAGTAGCTCACGAAAAAACCACGATTAATAGTGTGTTGTCGTGATACGATGTGAAAATATAATAAAGCCGCGGTAAAAGGATAACGTGTATCTAAACAGGAAGGCGGGGGTTGTTCCTAACAGTGTAGTGTTCATTTGGTAAGCATTGTCAGTGCTATATTTTCTTAGCTCAGTGCCCATATTAACTACGCACCAGAAAATTTCTATTTGGGTCAGTCGAACGATAGCTTGTTGTCATAAAATAAAACTATAGAAATGAATAGTCTTATGCACATTTTCTAAGTAGTGATGGCCTCGAGGAATAGGAGCGCGGTCAAGAATCTTGTTCAGTCGCGGGTTCAACCCCCAGGGACTTTCTGAAGTAATATATGTATTCATAGTGAATTATCACGTACTTTAACCGTGAAGGAAACCATCGTGAAGAAACTTGCATACCCAAAAGATCTTAGGAATTTCTTTGGTGTGTAGTCCGCCAACCCGCACTAGGCTAACGTGGTGGACTAAGGCCTAAACCCTCTCAGTAGTAGAGGAGGCCTATGCCCAGCAGTAGGACGTACATAAATGGCCTGATGATGGTGATGACACATTTTCTACACTAAGTTACTAGTTTCGTACACACAAATATTTGTAAATCTCGAGAATTTTAATTCTGAAATAGAAAATAAATCGGTATTGATATCATCACTCGACATTCCACAAGGTTGACAAGTCTTAGCTACTTAAAGATTTACTTTTTATTTATAAAAAAACAATCCAGATTTTTAAAAGTACTGCAAAGCTTTCTGAAGCCTAAAATATAACGTCCTTCAGACGTAGCCTAATTCTCAACAAACACAAGTTCTGCAAACATGACACGAAATTATATAATAGTAATACATAAATCCTCGTCGCTTAATGGTGGTTTTCACTTAAAATACTCATTTGTCAAGGCATAACCACAAATATATCGCAATAATGTTATGTTTATAAAGCTTGTAGTCGCATTATGAGAATGTACATACATAACTTCACGCTTGTATTCCCCGAAGGGGTGGGCAAAGATGCATTACTGCACCCACATTTTGCCAGTCCCACGTAATAGAGGGCGAGCCTATTGCCGTTTTTCGGGCACATTTCGAGACTCCGTGCTGCTACTAAGAATTTCCTAATTAAAAAAACCCAATAACACTTAGCCCGACCCGGGAATCGAACCCAGGACCTCTAGATCGCACGGCACATACTTGTGCCGTGAAACCACGAGGCAGTCGCAGGCATGAGAATGTTTTTGTACTCTATACCATATATTGGCTGAATTGAAACCATTCTCCGAAATTAGTGACTGTTCTGCAGGCAAAAACCTTGTCCATGCCTTTTATATGATAATCGATAAGTCAGCAGTATATAGTCGGTGGTTATCTTTATTATTATAATAATTGTTTTATTTTTTTTACGTTTACTCAATTGTATAAACTTACAAATGCCTCAGTCATGTACATCAAATAAAATTCTTCAGTTTTTCGACAATTTTATTCCTCGTTATCAAACGACTTACGTCCAAACGGGAAAAACACCGATACCTCCTCACAATGCATTTTCAGCGTAAAACGAAAACGCCGTACCTACGTTTTATATCATTTTTTCCTCAAGCAATTTACTTTGTTGTAAGACTTTGATGTTGTCTGAAAGTGAGAAAATTTGTTTAATATAATTAATGAGGTGTCATTTATTAACAGTCTTCTTGTTTCTTTTTCATACCGGGGTTAGAAGCTTTTTATTCAAAAATAAACTTGCCCTTGAGCTCTCACCACTACCTTCAGCTCGTCGCTCCATCGGCCCGCGCGTCACACACTACGCTCCCTGTACGTGGTCTCACAACACTCGCTCCTGAGCTCTCATCCACTACCTTCAGCTCGTCGCTCCACCGGCCCGCGCGTCACACACTACGCTCCCTGTACGTGGTCTCACAACACTCGCTCCTGAGCTCTCATCCACTACCTTCAGCTCGTCGCTCCACCGGCCCGCGCGTCACACACTACGCTCCCTGTACGTGGTCTCACAACACTCGCTCCTGAGCTCTCATCCACTACCTTCAGCTCGTCGCTCCACCGGCCCGCGCGTCACACACTACGCTCCCTGTACGTGGTCTCACAACACTCGCTCCTGAGCTCTCATCCACTACCTTCAGCTCGTCGCTCCACCGGCCCGCGCGTCACACACTACGCTCCCTGTACGTGGTCTCACAACACTCGCTCCTGAACTCTCATCCACTACCTTCAGCTCGTCGCTCCACCGGCCCGCGCGTCACACACTACGCTCCCTGTACGTGGTCTCACAACACTCGCTCCTGAGCTCTCATCCACTACCTTCAGCTCGTCGCTCCACCGGCCCGCGCGTCACAAATCACGCTCACACTAACTCCTGGCGACTCTTTTACCGTCAACTGAATAGGCTTCAACCTTTATCGGCTCTTCTCACACAATATAAAGTTGAAGTCCCTCATTTCCTGTTTCACAGTTCTCATCCCCAAACCTTCCGCCAGTAAATTAGTTTGTTCATGTTAGTGTGAAAGCAAGTGGTTATAGAACCGCCATTACAGCTGAACATTTGTTTACACTAGAGCCCAAGTGTTTGTTAGCAAACAAACGGTTCAACAAAGTTGCAAACCCATATATGCAGAGCATAGATTGTTATTAGGTAAGCTTTGAGAGCACAGTTATTAAAGAGCTAAGATTGCGGCTTTTAGCTCTAAGATTCTACTGAAGCAAGTTAAATGTAAGATGGATTTAGTTTTACTGAAGAGTGAAGTTGTACTGCGCAGAAAACGTATTGAGGAAGAATATTTTTATCAAATAGTCTGTTTGAACAGTGAGGAAATCTATACACTTAAAATTCTTCGCTGCCATGAATAATCTGTTGAATAAAAAGCTACAGAAAAAAAAATGACCACTACTTGCGCTAGACTATATTATAAGAAACAAAAAAGTTATTGCAAAACAATATTATTTTCGTAATCAAACACTTTTAAATGAGATAGGTAGTACAGTTGGTAAATTAATTTTCGTTTCGCTTCAAATACATGAGTTAGGTGTGTGATTCAAAGACCCTGATTTCGAAACTCGGGCCCGGTGAAGTGCAAACTGGATTTTTTATTAGAAATATCTCAGTAGCGTTACGTAGCATGAAGACATCCACAAAAACGGCAATGATATCGTCCGCTTTTGTTTCATAATTAATTAAGAATAGAGGTAACTTCGAACATACTGAGGTGTGTACCTGGGATTTGAACCCACAAACAACAAGATTTTGTCTCGACAGCATGCTTTATCATCAAGAAAAATAAATAAATAATAATAATAAATAAATACACCCAACAGTCACATACATAGTTCTAACCCCACACTAGGATACAAGTCCTGTGTCGTGGGTATCAGAAACTACAAGAGACTTTTGTGGATCACACAAACATTTGTCTCGGTGCGGGAATCGAATCCGCAGCCTCTCGTTTCGCAAACTGGTGTCTAGCCAACTGCGCCACGGGGCTGTCAAATAAAAAGGTATTGGACTGGTCCGAGTCAGAAAGTCCGAGTACAATAATATATTTCTAAATATTGTATTCATCAGCACGTTTTCATAAATTATCTCCAGTGTAAAGTTTGAAAACGGTTGGTAAATATAAATAATATGTACTTTGAAAGTCGCTCGTCCATTCGCACTAATTTGAGTTGACTTTGCGACTTATGCTCCTTATGTAACTGTCTGGGCAAACAAATTATATGCGTTCACGCCGGTATCCCTAGGGATGGGTAGGCAATTAGGCATGCCTATAACCACGTTTCACTAGTTGTGGGTTTAAGTTTCGTGTAATAGGGGCGAGTTTACTACTATCTACGGAAAAACGTTTTGAGTTGATGCTGCTACTGAGAACTTCCTGTTGAAAAACCGAATAAAAAAACTCATCATCATCATCATCAGCCCATATACGTCTCAGTGCTGGGCACGGGCCTCCTCTGTCATAGAGAGGGTTTAGGTCCTAGTCCACCACGCTGGCGTAATGCGGGTTGGCGGACTACACACTTAAGAAATACCTTAGAACTTTTAGATGTGCAGGTTTCATCACGATGTTTTCCTTCACCGTTAAAGTAAGTGATAATTCATTGTGAATACACACATCACTTCGAAAAGTCAGAGGTGTGTGCCTGGGGTTTGAACCCGCGACTGTCGATTCTCGACCGCGTGCCTTAACCTTGAGGGCATCACGACCTGCACGAAGCAGTCAATTTACTTTAATGACAAATAACGCAAAGATGTGGGATATAAAAAGCCCTTAATTTCCATTAGAGCCTTTTTTGACTGCCAACTCTTTACGTTTTACTGCAAGCAGAACACAAAAAATCTGTCTAAGGGAAAGGAACTCGAATAATTTTCCCTAGACGTGAACATCTGTCGTTTAAGAACGGTGTAAGTTATGAGAGGTTGAGGTCTAGGGCTGAGATAAATTTAAAATTTTCTGTTTTTAATTGAGACTAAACATGACTAGATCAGTTTACGCGTAGATATAGGTACTACTCTGGTCTACATACATACATAAACTCACGCCTATATTCCCCGAAGGGGTAGCCAGAGGTGCATTTCTGCACCCACATTTCGCCAGGTATGTATCAGTCCCACGTAATAAGGGGCGAGCCTATTGCCGCTTTTCGGGCACAATTCCAGACTTCGTCCTGCTACTGAGAATTTCCTAATGGAAAAACCCAATAACGCTTTGCCCGACCCGGGAATCGAACCCAGGACCTCTAGATCGCACGGCACATCCTTGTGCCGCGAGGCCACGAGGCAGTCAGTACGCTGGTCTTTTAAATTAATATCGCATTTTAACAAATTCCCAACGGTTACTCACTAGATAACGTTTATAAAATCTTTTCAGCTCGTCACTACGCTCCCTGTACATAGTGACACAACACTGAGCTCTCATCCACTACCTTCAGCCTGCCGACTCTCCAGCCTATGTGGAATTCTTATTATTATCATCAGCCCATATACGTCCCACTGCTGGGCACGGGCCTCCTCTACAACTGAGAGGGTTTAGGCCTTAGTCCACCACGCTGGCCTAGTGCGGGTTGGCGGACTACACACCTAATAAATTCCTAAGAACTTTTAGGTGTGCAGGTTTTATCACGATGTTTTCCTTCACCGTTAAAGTACGTGATAATTCAATGTGAATACACACATAACTTGAAAAAGTCAGAGGTGTGTGCCTGGGGTTTGAACCCGCGACCGTCGAGATTCTCGGCGCGTGCCCAAACCTCGAGGCCATCACGACTTATGTGGAATTCTTATGAAAATGAAATCACTAAGCTTGTAACTTAATCCTTATTTTTACGATAGAATGATAGGACGCCGCGTCCCCTGGGCGCGGCGTCGCTTACCTGGGCTAAATCCCAGGCCATTGCGACCCCTACTTCAAGGAAATAGGGTTAACTGTCTCCCCTTTGACGCACAAATGGACAGGAATTTTTAACCCGCTTTTGTGTTAAAAACACTGTTGTAATTAATGCTGCCGTAATGGTTTTACGGCGCTTTGTTTGGGGAAATTGGGCATTGGTCGTTTCGAGCCCTGGCAGTTAATAGTTTTTGTCAGGAATCAGCTATGTAATGCAGAATTACTTACATTTGCTCTAAGACATTCGAGTTTTATTGTAACTACGCTTACAAATATTAAATAATTGGTTGTAAAGCCAACATTTAAAATGCTATGCAAAAAAACACACTGTTTTCAAAAATATACACACACATACATACATAAACTCACGCCTGTATTCATCGAAGAGGTAGGCAGAGGTGCATTTCTGCACCCACATTTCACAAAGTATGTGTCAGTCCCACGTAATAGGGGGCGAGCCTATTGCCGTTTTTCGGGCTCATTTCCAGACTCCGTGCTGTTACCGAGAATTTCCTAATGGAAAAATCCAATAACACTTTGCCCGACCCGGGAATCGAACCCAGGACCTCTAGATCGCACGGCACATACTTGTACCGCGAGACCACGAGGCAGTCTTCAAAAATATGATTAATAATAATATCATCATCAGCCCTTATACGTCCCATTGTTGGGCACGGGCCTCTGCTACAATGAGGGTTTACGCCTTAGTCCAATATAATAACACCCATAAATTATATTACGACAGAACTATACTTACAGATAAAACAATACATTTCAACCGACCAGATATTACATTAACAGACAAGACAACAAAAACCACCTATTTGATAGATGTAGCAGTACCGAATATCCATAACATATTACAAACAATAGCAGAAAAAATTCACAAATATACCTTAAAGACGAAATTACTAGAGTCTGGAAACAGAATAAAGTATACA
This sequence comes from Hemaris fuciformis, assembly GCA_907164795.1. Classification (NCBI taxonomy): domain Eukaryota; kingdom Metazoa; phylum Arthropoda; class Insecta; order Lepidoptera; family Sphingidae; genus Hemaris; species Hemaris fuciformis. The sequence continues at coordinate 10,013,933 of OU015454.1, forward strand.
TTGTGCCTGTAGTGTTATCAACTACAGGCATAATACCACGACATCTTCACCATAGCATAAAACTAATAAATCTTAAACCGAATACTTACATTTTACTTCAGAAAGCAGCTATATTAAACACTTGCCGAATAGTCAGAAGATTCCTGCAGATAGACGAAAACTCAACACACCAAGATCCTACAACTCTATTTTCCGACTGAAAAGTAATTCCTAAGAGGATGCTTACTTGGTTCCGACCCGTAAGCATCATCTAAAAATCCAGGTTCACTGAGAATTTGTGAAATTAAATTTAAAATAATATCGTTTGGCACTAAAAGTAAGTAAGTAAGCAGTGATGGCCTCGAGGTTTAGGCGCGCGGTCGAGAATTTCGACGGTCGCAGGTTCAAACCCCAGGCACACACCTCTGACTTTTCGAAGTTATGTGTGTATTCACAATGAATTATCACTTGCTTTAACGGTGAAGGAAAACATCGTGATAAAACCTGCACACCTAAAAAGTTCTTAGGAATTTCTTAGGTGTGTAGTCCGCCAACCCGCACTAGGCCAGTGTGGTGGACTAAGGCTTAAACCCTCTCGGTTGTAGAGGAGGCCCGTGCCCAGCAGTGGGACGTATTTGGGCTGATGATGATGATGATGATGACTAAAAGTAAATTTTATTTCGTATTTCATAAAACATTTTTTCTTCTTGTAGAAAAATAACTCATTTATTCCACTTATAACCTCATTTGTATGTTTAGGCTCATTTTCTTCAAGAACGTGGAAAAATGCTACGCTAATAAAATATGCCGACTGGGGTTTCTTAGAACAATCTACATGTATAATTTCAAAGCATTTGATAACAGTGTATATCGGATATGAGGTAAAAACAATTCGTTTCTATGAATCATGTGTATAAATGGATTTAATTGTTTGTTTCAAGTTAACTGTAAACGTTAATAATTCTCTATATTCTATAACTCGCCCACAGGCCTCCTCTACAACTGAGGGGGTTTAGGCCTTAGTCCACCACGTTGGCCTAGTGCGGGTTGGCGGACTACATACCAAAGAAATTCCTAATTTTATTTCTAAATTTTTAGGTGTGCAGGTTCCATCACGATGTTTTCCTTCGCTGGTAAAGTACCTACCTGATAATTCTTTGTATATGTGTATTCACACACATAACTTCGAAAAGTCAGGGGTGTGTGCCTGGGCTTTGAACCCGCGACCGTCGAGATACTCGACCGCGCGCCATAAATATACCTCCATCATTAAATTGCATATCTACTACTAGACATTTAGGTATCTATATGACGTAGTTATTTCCCGAATATTTGTACGAGTTCTGTTAAAAGCGACCTATACCCATGGCGCATAAAAATATTGGACTTATCATTAAATTTTCATCTAAATAAATTTAAATATTATAATAGAATTACAAAAAAAGAGATGTGTATTCAGAACTAAATCTAGATTTTAAGGTCCGTAGAGAGAGAGTTCATACTAAGACTTAACTTTAACTTTATCGCCTACATTACATTATTAAACTACTTCTAGCTTCTTCAACGCCCGCGTGCAAGCCTGATTATAACGCCCTATTATATTACAACAAAAAAAAAAAAGAACAGGCTTACCAAAAACATTCGTGTATCAACTTTTCTGTATCCAAAATGTCATGACATTTATTATACTTATGGTGGGGTGGGTATTATGACAATGACTTGATTTACATTATAAATCTCTCGATTTGCCGCCTCATTGGACATGACTAGAGATTGCAACCCGGTATGTTTCCCAACCCGGCCGGGCCCGGTTGCATCCGTCGCCAACCCGGCCGGGTCCGCCGGGCCCGGCCGGGTTGTGTTAGCGATGAAATCTTTAAAGTATTTATGAAAATTTTCTATATATGAATGAAAAAAGACAATGATTCAAGGTTAATATTCATTTCAAACTAGCTTATGAACAATTATCACAATAATCAGTCTCACTCAAGTCTCAAAATACACCCAACAGTCACATACATACAAAAAAATGATTACTTTGACTTATGGACGGAAAAGTAACATTAGTATTAGTAATTATTCATTTTTATAAGTTTAAACAAGCAGGTCTTTCTCTCATAATAATTATAATAAGAAACTAATAACGCAGCTTAAAGTACTAAACGTGTCATAACAATTTATTAGATAGATAAATAAAATTTGGTAGCTTTGGTATAAACAAAACAAATTCTTACTTGCTAAAAGTAAAGTTTTTTTTTCTTAAACTTTGGCTATTAAGACTACTTGGTGAGTGTTATTCTTACTAATTGAGCAAATAGCGAAATCTTATTGGCTAGGCTGTACCTACTGTAACTGTAAACAACCAAACTTGTATAGTCTTAACACGTAACGTCAATTTGGTTATGTTACGTAGGCTTCATAAGTATAATAATATAACAAAACGAAAAGAAACAATTATTTTTCAGTCTGAAAGAATAATCGATACGAGTATTTTACAACAGTAACTACTATGAGTAGGCGCTCCCGCGCCTCAATGTACTTACCGGGGCCGCTGACCGGGCCCGGTGACCGGGCCCGGTAAGAATGGCCGGGCCCGGTGGGTGCGTAAAAGCGCACCGGGCCCGGGCGGGTCCGGCCCGGCCGGGCCCGGTTTGCAATCTCTAGACATGACTCCCGCGTGCGGTGCACGCTTTGCACGCCCGCTTGCGGCGGCCCTGACTTTAATAAAAACAATACGCAAGATTTTTGTGCGCCAAATAGAAACTCAGTAAAGAATTTATTTTGCCTGAAATTGTAAATGAATACCGAAATAAAATTCGAAATTTTATTTCGCAATACTACCGACATGCACATTTTTACGTGTGCCGTAAAGTTAGCCTATAAAATTTGTTTTACGGAAATTTCAATGAATCTGGATGAGAAAAAAACACACGAGTAATCTTATATAAGACATTAATTAAGGACCTAATGACGGAAATATATTTCCATTTCATTGTTAAAATATTTTCTAAGTTTTAAAATGCTATGCGATCTGATTAGTAGAACTTAGTTCTACTAATGAAAGTTGAAAGAATGTCGTTCTATTTTACGCTCTTTTAAGTTCTATTTTGCGCGTTTGTCAACTTGAAAATAGTAAAAAGAAACATTCATGTTACGTTAATTTTTCATAATATTTATATGCAAGGACATATTTAATGTTTTTATTGTTAAAACAATGATAATCGCAACGGGAACAGATTCATTCATGTTTAAATTAACGTGGCTGTATGGCAAAGTTTCCTTTAGACTGATCACATTGACATTTCAGAAAAAATATCCAGAAATACTTTCAACAAGAAAGCAAACAATAATATTATGGATAATTATAACGAAATCTATAAATCAATATGCCGTGTGTGCTTATCGCATTCATCATATCAAAATATGGTGTGTTTATTTGATGAAAATACTGCAGATGGAATAAGTTGTTACGGAAAATATGTAATCACTTTCGCCAACATTTTACTAACATCAAACGACAATTTACCTATAATGATGTGCAGGAATTGTTTATTATTGTTAAAACAAGCAATTCTTTTTAAATACAAGTGTGAAAACAGCGATTTACGCCTTAAAAAGTTGATGAAATTCAATGATTCTACCACTAATAATTACAAGGAAATTATTTGTCAGTACACTATTTTTAAGCACTATTTTCCTGAAGAATGTACCCCTAATCCTTCTAAAACAGTATCTAACGGTAATGGATCAAGCAAAATTACTAAAACATATCACAGTGCAGTTGAAAATATTGAATCTGTAAATAATAAAATTGAGCCAAAAATTCCCCCGTTTCAAGACATTGATGATAAATCTAATCTAGATTATGACTTAAATGACCTAAACGGAAATCAAGATGCCTGTGATACGGATACAGAACCAAAATTTGACAAACATGAAGCCGATCCAAATGATGCATTTCTAGATAAATTAGAAAAAATGGTGTGTAGCAACATGGATGTAAATGCTTCACTGTGTAGTTACAAATATAGACGAGTCAAACGGAAAGGGAAGTTGAAACATGTCCGTAAAAATGATTTTATGTGTAATATATGCAATAAAGTTCTTGCAAATAGATTAACCTATGACCGTCACATGCAACGCCATAATGGATGCAGATTCATGTGTGAGAGTTGCGGTAAAGCATTTCCAACAAGTACAGAGTTAAACATACACCAAGTAGCCTGCCATGGTATCGGACCTTATCTACAATGCAATCACTGCCCTTATAAGGCACCAAGAAAATTGAATTTAATTGAACACATCCGTCTTCATACTGGTGAACGGCCATACACATGTGAGAAATGTGGGTTAACATTCCGTAGAAGAGCCATATGGAGGAAACACCTTATTTACCACAAAGAGAAGGCTTTTCAGTGTCCCCATTGCCCAAAAAAGTTCTATCGTCACTGTGCTATGTTGTCGCATATGAATAATATACATGAACGGTTATATGTTTTTATGTGTAATAAATGTGGAGTGACCTATGCAAAGACAATGAGTGTAAGACGGCATTTGAGTGAGAAACATGGTATACCGAGAGAGTTGCAAGGCAAGATAGTTAGGGTTATGAAAGGTGCAGCCTCAGAATTACCTATTAAATAAAGAAATGACTTAATTTTAATATGAGTCAATAATTCATTTAAAAGACTGTCTCACAATCATTATATTATACTATTAATAAAAATATTACAGTATTAAACATAGTTATTATAAAAATCGTGTTTCATGTTGAATAATACAACCAAAAATTACCTATTTTTGACTCTCATTTCAACTATCTCATACTTTGTCTAATGGTGTAAAACTAAACACTATTAACCTAATACGGATTAAATTTTTATTTGGTCATTAATTAATGTAATAGAATAGTACATATTAAATTCTCGGAATTAAATCATAACTCATGTTTAATCTTTATTTTTTTTATGATAAAGACTATTTAGAAATTTAGGATATTATTATCTTTTAACATCTATCCTGTAATAATTATTTATCAAAACAACTGTGATCAATTGCAGTGATTTAACTTCAATTAATTGAACTGAATACCTATAACTTTAAGCAATTAATATGCATTTAGAACTTGTATGTCTTCAATCAATTATAAATCTTATAGGTACTTGGATTGTTTTGAAGTTTGATAATGTTACACCCTTACACTAGAGGTACATACTGCCCTTAGATCTCTAACAAATAATTGTTGTAGAAGTGGAACATCAACTATCATTAACCATCATCATCAACTTAACTTACAAAAGTTTCTAAGACCTTTTATAATTAAGAATCGCCTCGCTCTATTGAGTGACATTGGAAAAAGTGAGACAAAGTATTATTTTTAGCTTAGAAAGATCTGAATCCTATCTAAGTAGAATTAAAAATATATGTCTCCTAGAGTAGTTTTTCTGTAGGTAGTAAAAATTAACATTCTCTGAAAAGGTTTAAAGATATAAAAATTGTTTGGTTTGAATCGTATTCAATGCTTAGTTGGTGACGTCATCGTTGCTCTAAATCTAAATGCATTTTATAACCACGTAATAATTACCAACGTCCATACTTTAAAGAATCCGCTTCTACTACTACTTTTACGTACCGGAAAGCGCGGCGTGGGATGTCCACCCACAAGGTGGTTGGACGACTTAGTAGGTAAAGGTCGCGGGACGTCGCTGGCTGCAGGCTGCTTCCAACAGGTCCCGGTGGAAGTCATTGGGAGAGGCCAATGTCCAGCAGTGGACCTCTTTTGGCTGACAATGATGATGATGATGATACTTTAAAGAAATTTACCTTCCCTATTTTTATATAGATTTGTTAAAATTCTTTAGTCTAGAATTACGGTACAACATTTATATGATAATCAAACGACTTCCATATTGATTCCGCGCCATAAATTTGCGGCGTGCGATTGATCCTGTATTCGATTCTTGGTCAGGCGATGTGTAGTTGGATTTTTCTATTAGAAATTCCCAGTAGCGTCTTGGACTATGGAAATGTGTCTGGAAGAAGTAGACACTCATGCTAGGTAAAAGTGGTTGTATACTTATATCTCTGCCTGCCACTAAGCTGTTGTAGGTGTGATTATAAAAAATATCCATGATAAAAAAAAATTGTCATCAACCCTAATGCTTTAATTAAAAATCTCATAAAGGTTTGCACTTTGGCGTAGGTAGTTAAACATTCTTTGAAATAGGCAAGTAGTTTAAGTCCAATTTTTTGGCATACTTCTTCAAAATTTAAGTCTAAAAAAGAGCACAGCTTAAAAAACAAAAACGAAACGAAGCTTTGTCTTATTATCTGGATCTTGAAAGATTAATACCTTTTTTGTGCGACGAAACAAAAGGCGGCTACACTGTAAGCGATACGGGCACATGTGGCAGGTAACACTATAGTGTTGTGGGAGATAACACTCGATATATTTGACGGACAGACCATGGAATATCGATTTTAATGCATAATGATGCAAGTAATAAAATAATAAGGTTGAGATGGCCTTGAGACAAAATCGTTGGGGACTGAAATGACTACTGATTTCTGAAAATTATGCGTGCATTCGCAATGAAGAAGTCGTGATGGCCTCGAGGCTTAGGCACGGGGTCGAGAATCTCGACGGTCGCTGTATCAAACCCCAGGCACACACCGACTTTTCGAAGTTATGTGTGTATTCACAAAAGAATTATCACGTAGGTACTTTAACGGTGAAGGAAAACATCGTGATGAAACGTCGTGGTGTGCAGACACCTGAAAGTTCTTAGGAATTTCTTAGGTGTGTAGCCCGCCAACCCATACTAAGCAAGCGTGGTGGACTAAGGACTAAACTCTCTCAGTAGTAGAGGAGGCCAGTGCCGAGCAGTGGAACGTATATGGGCTGATGATGATGATGATGATTCTCAATGAATTACCATGTAATTTAATGGTGACCGAAAATATTATGACGAGACCTGAAAACTTAAAATTTCTCCACATGGGATTTCTTTGATGAGTCTTGTGATGTTTCTAGTATTTTATTATACCCTCGCTACAAGACTAGTATCGAAATGTGAGGTCGGGGATTGCTCCGAAATAAAAATTACCTATATAAATTGGTCTGGATTTTATTCATTATAAATTATCAAAGTATCTTTCGTATCAATAATATTAGCATAAATAAGTCAGAAAGAACACTAAAAAAAGGAATGAGATTTGCAGTAAATAATTATTTTTACTTATTTTTCTTTTTACTTACATACATAACCCCACGCCTGTAATCCTCGAAGGGGTAGGCAGAGGTGCATTTCCGCACCTACAATTCGCCAGGTATGTATCAGTCCCACGTAATAGGAGGCGAGCCTATTGCCGTTTTTCGGTCACATTTCTAGAATCCATGCTATTACTGAGAATTTCCTAATGGAAACACCCAATAACACTTTCCCCAACCCTGGAATCAAACCAGGACCTCTAGATCGCCCGGCAAATGTACATTTTTCTTTTTATCTATTTTAAACACTCCACAAAATCCAAATTCACGACTAGCAAGAACTATAAAGCGGTATGTTCAGTCGATACGGACAAGTTTGAACTTGCAATCCGTTCTGTAAAATAGCAAGCGCGAGTTGACAAAGTAGGCCCGTACTTACCACGCAGTTTACACTTTAAACTTGAGAACTCTAGAGGTTTACTCGTGTCTGCAATTGTTATGTGAGTTGACACTTTGCATTTTGATGAATGGGACTAGTGTGAAAAATTCTATAAAGGAACTATAAAACATGGACTATTTTTGGGTATACGTATATTTAATGCAGTCCTTATCATAGCCTAATAATTGCGAAAGTAATTCTTGTCTGTAATTTTTTATGCCTAAACTAATTAAGAAGAAAAAAAACTATCTTCATCATCATCAGCCCATATACTTACATCCTACTGATGGGCACCGGCCTCCTCTATCATTGAAAAGGTTTTGACCTTAGTCCACCACGCTGGCCCAGTGCGGGCGAAACTATACACCTAATAAACCTAAAAAGTGCTTTTTCTAAAAAGTTTTCCTCGCGATGTTTTCCTCCAGCGAAAGTTAAGTGATAACATACATACATACATAAACTCACGCCTGTATTCCCCGAAGGGGTAGGCAGAGGTGCATTTCTGCACCCACATTTCGCCAGGTATGTATCAGTCCCACGTAATAGGGGGCGAGCTTATTGCCGTTTTTCGGGCACATTTCCAGACTCCGTGCTGCTATAGGGAATTTCCTAATGGAAAAACCCAATAACACTTTGCCCGACCCGGGAATCGAACCCAGGACCTCTAGATCGCACGGCACATACTTGTACCGCGAGACCACGAGGCATAATTATTAACATTAAGTGATAATTCATTGTGAATACACACATAACTTCAAAAAGTCAGAAGTCTGTGCCAGGGGCTTGAGTTTTTTTCCTAAATTTAAAGTCGAAAAATAAAAACACGAGAATTAAATAAAACAACAGGCGTATCATATCGACTTTTGTTCATCACTAAAGCCACATTCGTAAGTATGCGGGCTCGACGATGCTCATTTGTAGCACGTCAACACAAAGCACACAATGATAAGATTTTATTCCTCTCCTAAATCTCACGACTTCGAATGATTCGCGAACTTTCGGATTCTTACCTGATTTGCTTCAGAAAAATCGCTTTCGTTATGCCTTATCGGGGTGGCGTAGTTTGTTTACTTATTTAGGGAGTGCATATGTGATTGCAAAAAATATATATTATTTAGTAACCCACGATTAAGAAGAAAAAGGGAGCAAATGATATCATGTATAAAATCAAAATAAACTACATAAGAATTAATACTAAAAAAGAATAGAATATTTGGTATTATATTTTATCTTCGTGGTCTCGCGGCACAGGCATGTACAGGCAAAGTGTTGAAACGGCAATAGGTTCGCCCCGTATTACGTGGGATTGATACATACCTGGCGAAATTTGGGTGCAGAAACGCAACTCTGCCTTCGGGTAATGCAGGCCTGAGGTTTTATGTATGAATGTATGTATACATTTTTATTCGAATGGGTGGGCAAAGCTGCTTTAACATGATCACGTCAGCTATTTTTGAAATTTCGCTTAAAGGGATGTTTTTTTTATTAAAATAAATAAAACTTAAAACTTAAAACTCCAGTGCACTCTAAAAATTTTATGGACAGCTCTTTTACTGTCAAAGCTGCTAGATTGTGGAACTCACTTCCAGTATCAATAAGAAAAGCAAAGTCATTGTCATCTTTCAAAAAACTACTTAAAGACTATTATTTGTCCTGCTAATTAAAGACTTATATGTAATTATTTGTATGTTAGTGTGTACATATGTATGTATAAATGTATGTGTATGTAGGCATGTATGTATGTATGTTTGTTTATATGTTTATATATATATTTATAAGTATTTATATATATAATATATATATTTATATTATTTTTCTTTATTTTATTTCTTTTTTATCGATATGTTTTAGCTTTGTTAATGTTTTTTAGTTTAGACTGTACACTTCGACTACCTTTCATTTCTCTTGCTACTTCTCCATCCTTGGTTGCCTGTAAGAGATCGCCTTGTGCGATAAGGCCGCCTATTGTACTTTTCTTCTCTACTGTATTCCTTAGTTTTAGTGTTATGTGTACAATGAAGTTTTAAATAAATAAATAAATAAATAAAAATAAATAAATACACCCAACAGTCACATACATAGTTCTAACCCTGTGGGGTAGTGTGCTACGATACAAGTCCTGTGTCGTGGATATCAGAGACTACGAGAGACTTTTCGGTCTCACAAACACCCAGACCCGAAACAAATATTTGTGGATCACACAAACATTTGTCTCGGTGCGGGGATCGAACCCGCGGCCTCTCGTTTCGCAAGCTGGTGTCTAACCATCTGCGCCACGGGGCTGCTATTGCTGTTTAGAGGCACATTTTCATACTTCGTAAAATAGTTCTGCCCGTCAAAAATTAACCGTGAAAAATTAACCCCGGGCCATCACGGTCGTAAGCGAAAATTTAGCTGCAGGACGACCAAAGCCTTAGGAAAGCATGTTTATACTTTGTTTTTCCGTGAAACAAGCACAATGATACAGCAAGGATTTGTTTAAAAATTATTAAATTCTTTACATTACTTGACCCGTCAACCTTAGCTATGTTTTTGACACTCTATGGCATAGTTGGTAAGCAACTAGGTTGCGGAACGAGACGCCATTGGTTTCGTAACTACGTTGAGACAAATGTTTATGCATGTTCATATTGAATCTGGATGGTTTTGGGATCGAAACTGGTGTTATAATTTCAAATATCTCCATCATAAGACTAGTATTCGAGACGATGCGACGTGATGGCCTCGAGGTATAGGCCTTGGGGTCAAGAATCTCGACGGTCGCCGGTTCAAACCCCAGGCACACACCTCTGACTTTTCGAAGTTATGTGTGTATTCACAATGAATTATTACGTACTTTAACGGTGAAGGAAAACATCGTGATGAAACCTAAAAGTTCTTAGGAATTTCTAAGGTGTGTATTCCACCAACCCGCACTAGGAAAGCGTGGTAGACAAAGGCCTAAACCCTCTCAACGGTAGAGGAGGCCCGTGCCCAGCATTGGGACGTATATGGGCTGATGATGATGATGATTCGAGACGAGGTTAATACTACACAATTATTTGTTAATCATAATAAATTATGTTAGATAGTATATACTATTATTATTGTTTTCATTTTGTTCTTGCACTTTTTGAATGGCAAAAAATAACGAAATACGAGTCACACATCATATATAAGTAACACCCTACATTTCTATTTAGAGAAACCGTGTATTGGAAGCAAAATCGTGAAAGTAAAAAGACGTCGACACGTTTAAGGCACGAAATCCTAAAAATACAATTTAAAGACAGGCTATTATCGTATTTGTTTTCACCGGGACACCAAACGAAATCCAACTAAAATAAATTCGGGAGGTTTTAGTTTCGCTGCGCCGGCGAAAAAAATATAAATTCGCCTTCAATATATTGTGCGAACGAAACGGTACGTTTGTTTACCTGCTCGGAATAGGATTTCCAATTACTTAAACCCGAAATAGTCGGCCAAATCCCCTATCCATTTGTAGCCGAAAATAATATTTGATATTGCGTTTCATCTTCTACATTGTTGAGCGGATGTGATTGTGGAGGACCCTTTCACCTTATTAATTTAATATCCGGCTCGCTAACGTCGAGCCCTTAATAAAATCCCGGATTGGCGGTACTGATTATCGCCGATCCAGAAATATGAAGGTTTGGAAAGGGCTTTCTTAATCCTGTAAAAAGGCAAACTAGGCTTTTTATACGAGGCTTCACAACACTCGCTCCTAAGCTCTCATCCACTACCTTCAGCTCGTCGCTCCACCGGCCTGCGCGTCACACACTACGCTCCCTGTACGTGGTCTCACAACACTCGCTCCTGAGCTCTCATCCACTACCTTCAGCTCGTCGCTCCACCGGCCCGCGCGTCACACACTACGCTCCCTGTACGTGGTCTCACAACACTCGCTCCTGAGCTCTCATCCACTACCTTCAGCTCGACGCTCCACCGGCCCGCGCGTCACACACTACGCTCCCTGTACGTGGTCTCACAACACTCGCTCCTGAGCTCTCATCCACTACCTTCAGCTCGTCGCTCCACCGGCCCGCGCGTCACACACTACGCTCCCTGTACGTGGTCTCACAACACTCGCTCCTGAGCTCTCATCCACTACCTTCAGCTCGTCGCTCAACCGGCTCGCGCGTCACACACTACGCTCCCTGTACGTGGTCTCACAACACTCGCTCCTGAGCTCTCATCCACTACCTTCAGCTCGTCGCTCCACCGGCCCGCGCGTCACATACTACGCTCCCTGTACGTGGTCTCACAACACTCGCTCCTGAGCTCTCATCCACTACCTTCAGCTCGACGCTCCACCGGCCCGCGCGTCACACACTACGCTCCCTGTACGTGGTCTCACAACACTCGCTCCTGAGCTCTCATCCACTACCTTCAGCTCGTCGCTCCACCGGCCCGCGCGTCACACACTACGCTCCCTGTACGTGGTCTCACAACACTCGCTCCTGAGCTCTCATCCACTACCTTCAGCTCGTCGCTGCACCGGCCCGCGCGTCACACACTACGTTCCCTGTACGTGGTCTCACAACACTCGCTCCTGAGCTCTCATCCACTACCTTCAGCTCGACGCTCCACCGGCCCGCGCGTCACACACTACGCTCCCTGTACGTGGTCTCACAACACTCGCTCCTGAGCTCTCATCCACTACCTTCAGCTCGTCGCTCCACCGGCCCGCGCGTCACACACTACGCTCCCTGTACGTGGTCTCACAACACTCGCTCCTGAGCTCTCATCCACTACCTTCAGCTCGTCGCTGCACCGGCCCGCGCGTCACACACTACGCTCCCTGTACGTGGTCTCACAACACTCGCTCCTGAGCTCTCATCCACTACCTTCAGCTCGTCGTTCCACCGGCCCGCACGTCACACACTACGCTCCCTGTACGTGGTCTCACAACACTCGCTCCTGAGCTCTCATCCACTACCTTCAGCTCGTCGCTCCACCGGCCCGCGCGTCACACACTACGCTCCCTGTACGTGGTCTCACAACACTCGCTCCTGAGCTCTCATCCACTACCTTCAGCTTGTCGCTCCACCGGACCGCGCGTCACACACCAAGCTTTTACTTCGTAATGTACTGCTGGCCCAATTTGGAATAACTGTCAGTATTGAAGCAAAACATTGACCCCGAATTTCGCACGCTTGCAAAAACACAAAATATTGCGTGGAACTAACACAAATTCATCAGTATTCCGCCCTCGCTCTCGTGAATTTACACAACAAAAAGGGGCGAAATAAGCACACGAGGCATTTTTCTATCGTTACTATAAATCACTAACAAGTCGTTTCATAAGCAAACAGACAAACAGGGGTAAAGATGATCTCGCGTTGGCACTTGAAAAAAATGCGATTAAAAATCGTTGTAAAAATATGTGTCATCATCATCATCATCAGCCCATATACTTCCCACTGCTGGGCACGGGCCTCCTCTACAACACTCTCAGTGTTTAGGCCTTAGTCCACCACGCTGGCCCAGTGCGGGTTGGTGGACTACACCCCTAAGAAATTCCGTTACCGTACCGTTAAAGTACGTAATAATTAATTGTGAATACACATATAACTTTGTGTGGCTGGGGCTTGAACCCGCGACCGTCGATATTCTCGACCGCGAGCTTAAACCTTAAGGCTATCACGACTTTAAAAAAAGGTGTAAGGGTGTCAAAAAGTTAAATAAGGATTCTTGATTTGGCGCGAGGATCGAACTCATGGCCTCTTTGTTAGACGGGCTGGTTTCTAACCAATTGTACCACGGAATCATTTAATTTATTACAGTATGCCCTTACCTGGATACCTCTAAGTTGGACAATGGAAAAAAACATTTTTATTTATCAGATATGAAATTACAAAAAAATCACGATTTGACCCATCTCGACATATTTCTGTACAGTGTTTAAATGTAGTTGAGTGAAGCTTGCAACTACGTTTGCAACTCAGTGTCACTTTTCCTGGCAGTTAAACTGCCTTAGTTGTGGACGTGAGTTAATCTGTTCTATTAACTATTTCTGTTAAATTCTTTTGTAGTTTGTAACATGTCTGTTTAATTGGGTATCTGCCCGGATATTAAAAGATGATAAATGGATTTGCAAGTGTTTTAGCCAAGTTTAACACTAGTAGGGTCCCGCAACAAACCATACTTTCAAAGACTGCGACCTTCAAAGTCGACCTTCATAGTCACGTAATTTTATGACTAAAAAAAGCAACTACGACAAAAATAAAGCTCAAAGAGTAGGAAACAAGATTATCAGGGCACAGGATTAACCACCGTTACTGAAAAAGCAATGTAATCGACAGATAGACTCTAAAAAGATGCCTTGGTTGCAATTTGACAACAATGTCATACTATACGATACTATAGTCCACAATTATCAGTGTACCGAGAACTAGCCAATAAATATCTGTGAATTGGCTCCACCGGCCCGCGCGTCACACACTACGCTCCCTGTACGTGGTCTCACAACACTCGCTCCTGAGCTCTCATCCACTACCTTCAGCTCGTCGCTCCACCGGCCCGCGCGTCACACACTACGCTCCCTGTACGTGGTCTCACAACACTCGCTCCTGAGCTCTCATCCACTACCTTCAGCTCGTCGCTGCACCGGCCCGCGCGTCACACACTACGCTCCCTGTACGTGGTCTCACAACACTCGCTCCTGAGCTCTCATCCACTACCTTCAGCTCGTCGTTCCACCGGCCCGCACGTCACACACTACGCTCCCTGTACGTGGTCTCACAACACTCGCTCCTGAGCTCTCATCCACTACCTTCAGCTCGTCGCTCCACCGGCCCGCGCGTCACACACTACGCTCCCTGTACGTGGTCTCACAACACTCGCTCCTGAGCTCTCATCCACTACCTTCAGCTTGTCGCTCCACCGGACCGCGCGTCACACACCAAGCTTTTACTTCGTAATGTACTGCTGGCCCAATTTGGAATAACTGTCAGTATTGAAGCAAAACATTGACCCCGAATTTCGCACGCTTGCAAAAACACAAAATATTGCGTGGAACTAACACAAATTCATCAGTATTCCGCCCTCGCTCTCGTGAATTTACACAACAAAAAGGGGCGAAATAAGCACACGAGGCATTTTTCTATCGTTACTATAAATCACTAACAAGTCGTTTCATAAGCAAACAGACAAACAGGGGTAAAGATGATCTCGCGTTGGCACTTGAAAAAAATGCGATTAAAAATCGTTGTAAAAATATGTGTCATCATCATCATCATCAGCCCATATACTTCCCACTGCTGGGCACGGGCCTCCTCTACAACACTCTCAGTGTTTAGGCCTTAGTCCACCACGCTGGCCCAGTGCGGGTTGGTGGACTACACCCCTAAGAAATTCCGTTACCGTACCGTTAAAGTACGTAATAATTGTGAATACACATATAACTTCGAAAAGAGGTGTGTGCCTGGGGCTTGAACCCGCGACCGTCGATATTCTCGACCGCGAGCCTAAACCTTAAAGCTATTACGACTTTTAAAAAAAGGTGTAAGGGTGTCAAAAAGTTAATTAAGGATTCTTGATTTGGCGCGAGGATCGAACTCATGGCCTCTTTGTTAGACGGGCTGGTTTCTAACCAATTGTACCACGGAATCATTTAATTTATTTCAGTATGCCCTTACCTGGATACCTCTAAGTTGGACAATGGAAAAAAACATTTTTATTTATCAGATATGAAATTACAAAAAAAACACGATTTGACCCATCTCGACATATTTCTGTACAGTGTTTAAATGTAGTTGAGTGAAGCTTGCAACTACGATTACTCTTTTCCAGGCAGTTAAACTGCCTCAGTCGTGGACGTGAGTTAATCTGTTCTATTAACTATTTCTGTTAAATTCTTTTGTAGTTTGTAATATGTCTGTTTAATTGGGTATCTGCCCGGATATTAAAAGATGATAAATTGATTTGCAAATGTTTTAGGCAAGTTTAACACTAGTAGAGTCCCGCAACAAACCATACTTTCAATGACTGCGACCTTCATAGTCACGTAATTTTATGACTAAAAAAAGCAACTACGACAAAAAACAAAGCTTAAAGAGTAGGAAACAAGATTATCAGGGCACAGGATTAACCACCGTTACTGAAGAAGCAATATAATCGACAGATAGACTCTAAAAAGATGCCTTGGTTGCAATTTGACAATAATGTCATACTATACGATACTATAGTCCACAATTATCAGTGTACCGAGAACTAGCCAATAAATATCTGTGAATTATTAACCTATAATGCACAGATCAGTACGAATATCATCATCATCAGCCCATACACGTCCCACTGCTGGGCACGGGCCTCCTCTACAACTGAGAGGGTTAAGGCCTTAATCCATCAAGCTGGCTTAGTGCGGGTTGGCCAACTACACTCCTAAGAAATTCCTATCGAATCGAACCCGGGACCTCTAGATCGTACGGCACATGCTTTTACCGCGAGGCCACGAGCCATAAAATGTTATATGTATTGAAATTGCCGACAACTGTCTCGACCAATAAATTATTTCTTGCCTCAAAAATCTGTTTGGACAGCAATATTATATTAGACTAGCTGTGCCCGCGACTTCGTCCGCGCGGGAAATTTATTTTTAATTATATTTAATACGAAAATTTATAAACTAAAAGTAGCCTAAGTTACTCCTTATTACATCAGCTATCTGCCAGTGACAGTCCCGTTTAAATTGGTCCACCCGTTTCAGAGATTAGCCGGAACAAACAGACAGACAGACAAAAATTGTAAAAAACTTTATTTTGGTATTGGTATATGTACCGTGTATACATCCATATGCATTTATTAAAAACCGATTATTTCAATATTACAAACAGACACACCAATTTTATTTATTTGTATAGATACCACGGTCACTTAATGCCAGTATAAAAAGGACACACAAAATTGCTTATATTTGGAGATTTCTCAACCAAGGTCGGGATATGATGGCTTGTTTACCGGCCAGGATTTTTGGATTTCCCGTGAAGGCAATATTTTACAAGGATTTGGAAATGATGTCATAAATTTGGACGACGCTGGGGTAAGGTCAGGTTAAATAAATTTTTATAAGGGCGAGTGCGTATTTTAGGCAGTTTTGTGGTCTTGCGGCATGCCCCGTGCTATATAGAGATCCTAGGTTCGATTCACGGCTCAAGCAAAGTGCTATAGATTTTTTTGATTGATACTGGTATGGAGTTTGGAAACGTGCCCGTAAAAACAGCAGTCGGCTCAGTCTCTATAGTCTTCTTCCTCTTGTATAATCTTATACTTTAATCTCGTCAACACCACAGCACATTTAGTTGTAGAACTTATGAAAATATGAATATTACAACTTTGTTACTTAAAACTCCGCGTGGCGTTAATGTTGCCAGCTATATTTTTGGGTTGCCAGCGTTGTTGTCGGATGGTTGGCATTACTGCCACAATTCGCCACTCAGACATATGTAGATATCTGCCTACACCTTCGAGAATACAGGAGTCAGCGTGTGTATGGAATATGTATGTATAAAGTTAGCAATATACTATGAACGCACCAACCAAATTTAAATGTCATACAGACAATTGAAAAAAAAAGTAAAATCCAAAATCCAACTACGACAAAAAACGAGGCTAAAAAGTATGAGACAAGATTTTCAGGACACAGGATTAAACAACGTTACTGTAGAAGCAAGATAATTGACACATAAACTCTACCAAAATGCCTTCGTTGCAATTTGACAATAATGTCATAGTACGCAATTATCAGTGTACAAATATTTTAATATAAGCTGTAGTCACGCGTTGTTATATTTTTTCTTTCTTATATTATTCGTGATGAAATTCACTGCCCGCCCTGGTGTACAGAAGCTGCAATGCAAAGCAGAGTCGCCTTTAATTTTGTTAACTTTCTTGCTTCACTTGTTCTATATATAATACAGAAAGAGGTCCGTACTAAAAAGAAATATGTCATCATTTATACAAAAACCTTATATTAGCACATATTAACTTAAATTCTAATTTGACATTAGCGTACTGTTTGACAATTACCATAAAAATTCCAAATTTATGACATTGACATTCCAATAAAAAAAAAGAAAACGGGGCAAAGGAAGCCGCACCGTACGGCCTTATCTAAACAATATTAACATATGTGACCTATTTCGCTTTCATCAACACGTGTTGTATCCCATACATCCTCTGCGCAACGGTGTAAAAACGTTTAGCGAAAAACATATGTATAGGGGTGCGATAAAACTCGACCGCAGCATTATTTAACGTGTGAACGGCTTTTGCTCTCCCCAGGGGAATAGTTCCGCCCGTATTTATATAGAGTTGTTAGTAAATCCTTTTTTAAGGCAATCAATTTAAATAAAAAACTTACAGTAGAGAATAAATTGTAGTAGTGATGGCCTCGAGGTTTAGGCGCGCGGGCGAGAATTTCAGCAATCGCGGGCTCAAATCCAATGCACAAACTTCTGATTTTTCAAAGTTCTGTATTATCACGTATTCATAATGAATTATCTTGTACTTTAACGGTAAAGGAAACATCACGAGGAAACCTGCACACCTAAAAGTTCTTAGGATTTTTTTAGGCGTGTAGTCCGCCAACCCACACTAGGCCAGCGTGGTGGACTAAGGCCTAAACCCTTTCAGTTGACTGATAATGATTATGAAATTTACCTAAATTTACCTTCATTAACATCACTATGAATATCTGCTTGATTACGGAGATTTATCTTTATGAAAATAGACGTAAATTTGTCGCTTTACTGTTAAGTCTGCCTCTGTCGTTACTGAAAGGCCTACAGTTTTAGGTCCCTATTATTTTCCTACTAGTTTCTTCTACAACTGAGGAGTCAGGCTTTGGTACTACTCCATGAGGGCCTTTTACGGGTTTATGAGCTTCATATACCATAGAAATTATGGAGAACTTCTAGGCATTGCAGTTTCATATAGAGACAAACAAAATAGACGTACATCTATACCTCCGAAGGTGTAGATGATTTTATGTTAGTTTAGTAAAAAGTGATGGGCATACGTCATTTCCAGACTCCCAGTAATAATTTGCTCGGCGATCAAATCCGACGCCTCTGAGGACCAACAAATATAATAAAACTAAGTGTGACAATTCACCTGTTGTATCAACTCTTATAACATCCATTTGTCTCCGCTACCAGATGACACGTTTCAACAAATGTTGTATTACGTCATGAGAGTCATACAAATGTATTTGCGGAGTTCTGTTTTACAGAAAAGTGAACTTACATTGATACTTTTGTTTTATAAACTCACGCCTGTATTCCCCGAAGGGGTAGGCAGAGGTGCATTACTGCACCCACATTTCACCAGGTATGTATGTGTCAGTCCCACGTAATAGAGGGCGAGCCTATTGCCGCTTTTCGGGCACATTTCCAGACTCCGTGCTGTTACTGAGAAGTTCCTAATGGAAAAACCCAATAACACTTTTCCCGACCCGGGAATCGAATCCAGGACCTCTAGATCGCACGGCACATACTTGTATCGCGGGACCACGAGGCAGTCTTTTGTTTTACACAAAACTAAATCTGTCGCAGTGGGCGAAAACACTGCTGCCATAAAATGCACTTCTTTTTTACGTTTTTTAAGTGGAAGAGCTACATTAGTCGCCTTGTACTACTATACGAATGGTTTTGAAAAACTAGCAATTCAGTTGCCTAATAAGGTGGTTGGATATTCGTATCCAACTGACTAAAGCCTAAACCTAAATTGTAGAAGAGACCCGTGTCCAGCAGTGGGATGTATATGGGCTGATGATGATGATGATAATGCTGATTCAACTGAATGGACACAACTGTACATTTTAGTTGTCTTTTTTTTATACGGACACGACAAAGTGTGACAACATCATACCTGATAGTAAGCACGACGTAATCCAAAAAGAGCATCTAGTGGCGAGAAATGGGTCTCACCCGTCTCGATAGTGACAAATCCCTGACATTTTCATTATTATTCATATTATTGGGTTGTCAGGAAATTGCACTTGTACCGAATCTGGAAATGTGCCCGAAAAACGACTATATGCTCGCCTCCTATTACGTGGCAAACCAAAACCTGGGGAAATGTGGGTGCAGAACCACTGCCTACCCCTCCGAGGAATAAAGGCGTGAGGTTATGTATGTATTTTTAAATTCTTAGTAATGTAGATTTCCTCACCTGAAAATTTCCGAGAGCGTTTAATTGCGTGCTAATGTGTGTGCGTATGTCCAATATTATATCTTAATAAGATAAGTATCCGGAACTCCATCCACCGCAAAACGTGGCTAACAACTTTAGCCTGCGTTTTGTAATAAGACCACTAGAGTCTACCCATAACGCTCTTTTAGTTTTCCTCAGTTACAACATCAACAACTAACCAATATCGTGGCAACAAAACTCAGAACTCAAACAATGCTTACAAATTACACAAACATTTGTCGTCTAGCGGAAATTGAACCCGCAATTCCGGTTAGAGACCCTAGCCCGCAAAACACGAAAATATACTTAAAGCTCAACGGTAAATCTGAAAACAATTGTTTTATTTTACCCCTATTCCGAGGCGTATTGTTTGTAAATCACCCCATAGGCCAGGGATGGTGAACCTTTGGCACGGAGTATGAAATTATATTTAATTATTTGAACTTTGCATACAAATACTTCATTTTTGTTATATGTATAGAGAAAAGTAGTTAATTAATAGATATTAATCATAATATTTGAGGTTGAAAACAAAGTTATTATGATACATACAATTATCAGCCATATACGCCTTACTGTTGGACACGGGCCTCCTCTTCAACTGACAGGGGTTAGGCATTAGTCCATCACGCTGGCCTAATGCGGGTTGGCGGACTAAACACCTAAGAAATTCCTAAGAACTTTTAAGTGGCCAGGTTTCCTCACGATGTTTTCCTTCACCGTAAAGTAAGCGATGATTCATTGTGAATACACACATAACTTGGAAAAGTCAGAGGTGTGTGCCTGGGGTTTGAACCTGCGACCACCAAAATTTTCGACCCCGCGCCTAAACCTCTAGGCCATCACTACTACAAATAATAAAAAATATACTAACATTATATTAAAAATAGCTAATAAAATGTTGGCGATCGCTGACAGGTTTTATTCCCAAGGTCTCGCTTTCGACCATCGCAATAAAATCGAAAACTGCGTAATTAAGGAGGAAGGCGACGCGAATAAATCCGTCACAACTTGATTGGAACGGCGACAATTTCAGATGGATAAAATTTGTAATGGTTGTGTAGTACGCCATCCACTAGTATATTTTTGAAGGATCACACTTTATCAATATGTATTTATAAATAAATACACAAAACAGTCTCATAGTTACCACTCTACAAAAAGATTTGAGTCTTGTGTCACCAAGAACTACGAGACATTTTTCAGTCTCAAAGACCGTCAATTTTTTTTGTGGTTCCCACGCCCACCTAAAGGAGAATGCCCATAAGCAGTATCGCATGATTTTAAGTTGTGCCACAAGTTAGTAATATCAACAATTCTTGTCTTTAATTTTAATGATTTTATATCGTAGGTTATCGTAGGTAGCAGTGATGGCCACGAGGTTTAGGCGCGCGGACGAGAATTTCGGCGGTCGCAGGTTCAAACCCCAGGCACACACCTCTGACTTTTCGAAGTTATGTGTGTATTCACAATGAATTATCACTTGCTTTAACGGTGAAGGAAAACATCGTGATAAAACCTGCACACCTAAAAGTTCTTAGGAATTTCTTAGGTGTGTAGTCCGCCAACCCGCACTAGGCCAGCGTGGTGGACTAAGGCCTAAACCCTCTCAGTTGTAGAGGAGGCCCGTGCCCAGCAGTGGGACGTATTGGGCTGATGATGCTGATATCGTAGGTATTAGTTAACCCTACATTTGCCGGATTAAAAAATACAAAGATAAATAGTATTTCTATTTATTACTACCTACAGTTTTTGTTTGTCGTTTTATAACGCTGAGTTGTCATGATAAAAAAATATATCAAATCGACCTTTAATTTATTTGATCATTTACTATTAAGCAAATTACAATTATTATATTGTTTTAAGCTGTCACTAGATCTTGCTACTGAGTTCGCTAGCGTGAAAAGTTAATAATAAGACTTATTCAAATAAAAGTAACTTACTCTTTAGCAATGCTCGGTGGTGGTTGCTATAAGTTTCTGTTTCTACTACCACACGCAAACATTTTTAAAGCACTTCACAGATTTATGCTTTGCACACATTGCTTTTATCAAAGTGCTTATTTGCAACCATCAGATCAATTAATAGCTCTGTATTTATTTTCATTAAAAGATTATAGCAAGTATTCTAGTATTCTAATAGTGTATATTTTTCTCTGCTGTATATTTTTAATCATACGTTGCATATCCTGACAGTATAATGATAACACGAAAATATTTCCTGTAAAAATAATGGTCATGAGAAATATCGATTATAAGAATAATAAATCGACTTATACACTTGGCAACATTGAAATTGGTTGGCGAGCGGGATAATGTCATTATAATATGTTTAATGTTTATGCAAAAACGGCCGTTACGTTTGTTTTTCGCAAAAGTAAACATTCCAAGTGTGGTTATTAGTTATATAATATTAATAAGTAGTGATTTTGAGAAAGAGACTCCATATAGGAAACTTACTTTATAATCGAGATAGAGACTCCTTGTACAATTTATTGTAAAAAGTGGTTGTGAGACAGAGACTCCTTATATCACTGTTCTCGTATTATGGTAATATCAGTTCACCGGTGTGTTAATTGTACCCTTCGGCTACGTTATGGACCTTTGCAGGCATTGAGAGAAATCAATGAAATCATGTACAATACTCTATGTGGATTTCACCCTCGCCGGTAAGTGAATTCAAAACTGTATTCTTATTAAATATTAAGTAATCTAAAAATGTATTACTATTAGTGTTTAAACTGTTGGAATTCTGTCTTCTCTCTGGAGGTGGTGACTACAACACAGTCATTGCCAATGTAGTTAACAGCTACATTGTATGTTATATGTAAACACAGATATTCTGTTTATGCTCCAATTAAGATTTTCAGGTTTTTATTTTCAATACTTTATTGTTAGGCCAGGTTTTAACTATTGTTACTGTGATGTTTATAACTATTCTAATTGCCTGCTTTAATGTGCTGTTTAAGACACAGGGATATATAATCCCAAATACTTAAACTGGTACCTATTACTAGCTTTAACTTGGGAACTAAACCTGGAATTTCAGACATAACAAGCAATACACAATCAACTGCTTCACAGAGGTAGTATAATACTAGCCTTTGAATTTAAATACAAAGTCTTATTGTTAACATATATTTTCACAGATTTCACGAGATGGCATTCTCTACATGGAGTGTTATACTGTTCTTCAAGTTGGCTCACTTCAAGCTCCTATATTAAGACATTGAAATGTATGTTTTATATGTGGAATATCTGTACTATGCATACAATCATAAAGAGTACCTCCCAATTGTCAAGAAAGGAACATTATTCTTAATTGGATATCTCTTCTTCATGTTAAATGAGAATCCCTGTTTTAACTTTTATGAAATGTTTCACATTACTAACAATTATATCCATTTTCCAGATCTCACATCTAAAATGTGTGTGCAAAGCTTGTTGGATGGCAGCTAGGAGAACACTACAGCGACAATTACAGTATGATGCTAATCATTTAGATCATGCTTGAGATGCTCCAACAATATAAGATGTGCCAGTTTTACATGTGTCAATACAGCAAATACACTAAGGGCTATCTCTGGTTAGCTGCTTAGTGGGCAAACACACAGTAGGCTGTTGTGCCCACATAATGACTATTGCTTGGTACTTGAGTAGGGGATGGCATAATAATATTACTACACCAGCGCCATTCCTAGACAATACTTTTGAAGAAGAGTACATGGAATAATAATGATATTAAAACTTTACTTTGACTGCCTACTTATGTGGTTTTATTATACTTTGACCCTTTAGTTACCATGGAACCCCGCAAATTATGCAAGTACTATTTAGTTTTATTGATAGGGTATGTTAATTACAACACTATGCACAAGTTTACATTGTGGCACAAAAATATTTGTGCTGATACTAAGTTGTATAGTCAGTTGGGCATTGCCCTTTGTCGTGATGCGAGGAGTAGTGTCAAAATCGCATCGCGATTTATCATTTTTTGAGTTTTTGACACAGGCTACCAGTGTCAATATGGGCCTTAAGAAATAATTGCTAATCGCTACGGCCTCGTGGTCTCGCGGTACAAGTATGTGCCGTGCGATCTAGAGGTCCTGGGTTCGATTCCCGGGTCGGGCAAAGTGTTATTGGGTTTTTCCATTAGGAAATTCTCAGTAACAGCACGGAGTCTGGAAATGTGCCCGAAAAACGGCAATAGGCTCGCCCCTTATTACGAGGGACTGATATATACCTGGCGAAGTGTGGGTGCAGAAATGCACCTCTGCCTATCCCTTTGGGGAATACAGGCGTGAGTTTATGTATGTATGTATGCTAATCGCTAAGCGTAGTAGGGTTAAGCTTTAGTCTATCACTCTAGCCTTGTGTAGTTTGGAAAATTTCACATAACATCAATCTTGGAGAATTCTTAGGCTTTCAGAAGTCCTCAGATCTACCAAAATCAATTTAATTCATGATGATTCAAAAAGAATACGTTAATTTTCAAAACACCATGTTTCCGGCGTTTGTACCTGCGACCGCCTAAACACTGTCCCGACAGACCAAGCTTTTTATCCTCTAACACCAGTAGAGCTAAATGCAAATCCATCCAAGTTTTATTTTACTGTAACTATCTAGAAAAATATAAGTTTGGTAATTGTGACCCCTCGAGGTTTAGGCGTGCGATCGCGAATCTGGGTGGTCGCGGGTTCAAACCCCAGGTACACTTTGAGTTTTAGAAGTGACGTGTGTTTTTACAATGAATTATGACGTCTTTTTATGGTAAAGGAAAACATCGTGAGGAAACCTGCACATTGCACAACTAAAAGTTTTTAGTAATTTCTTAGGTGTGTAGTCCGCTAACCCGCACTAGGCCAGAGTGGTAGACTAAGGCCTAAACCTTCTCAGTTGTAGAGCAAGCCCGTGCCCAGCACTGGAACGTAGGTATATGGTATGGACTGATGATGAAAGAATGACTGAACTATGACCTCTTTAAACATTCAGTGTACGTACATACGTACATTACACGATGGACCTCGAATTAAGCCCCAATGATTTGTGGGCATTCAATTAAACCCGCGGGGCTTGTCACAAATAACAGATTGCGTGGGCGGACTAATGACACGGTAATACTATCATACAGTAGTTTAACTTCATACAAACGGGCGAAACGCGAGTTATACCTACGCGCCGCGATCGCGGCATGCGGTGGCATGCAGACAGTCGCGAATGTGCCGCAGTGACTAACGAGCGAGGTTGTTTTTTAAGCAGTAATCGCACGATTTTTATACAAAATAAGTTCAAGTGCCTATTTAATATCCAATCCAATCCAATCCATCAGCCAATCGAAGTCCACTGCTGGACATAGGCCTCTCCCAATGATTTCCACAGGGACCTGTTGGAAGCAGCCTGCATCCAGCGACGTCCCGCGACCTTCACCAGGTCGTCCGACCATCTTGTCGGAGGACGTCCCACGCTGCGCTTTCCGGTACGTGGCCTCCACTCGAGAACTTTTTGGCCCCATCGGCCATCAGTTCTCCGCGCTATGTGCCCGGCCCATTGCCACTTCAACTTGCTAATCCGCTGGGCTATGTCGGTTACTTTAGTTCTCCTACGGATCTCCTCATTTCTGATTCGATCTCGTTATTGAATATGACAAGTATATATTGTGTTTACATATTGTGCTGTTTTTGGTTGCATGAAATCTTCCAACCAAAAAATAACATGCATTTTTATTGAACACTTCCTATTCCATTCACAAAATATTTTATTTGTTTAAATAAAAATAAAAAATATTTACAATCACAAAAATTGATAGAAAGTCAAAGTAGGCAGATTGAATTAAAATTCTGCAGGTTCGCAGCCCTATCGCATGTTTACGTACCGCGCGGCTGTAGGTATTTATTTCAAAAATGCGGCCGAGTTAAACTACTGTATGATACTATAACCGTGCTAATGAGTTTTGATCGTTATATCCAGAATAGATTAGACGAGTAAACATCAAAACTACTCCGAAATATTTAATAGTAGCTTCTGTGCAAGATTTTATATTATATTAATACCATAATTTAAATCGCATAAAATTTTTGAAATCATAAAAAAAAAACACTGCCTCGTGGTCTCGCGGTACAAGTATGTGCCGTGCGATTTAGAGGTCCTGGGTTCGATTCCCGGGTCGGGCAAAGTGTTATTGGGTTTTTCCATTAGGAAATTCTCAGTAACAGCACGGAGTCTGGAATTGTGCCCGAAAAACGGCAATAGGCTAGCCCCCTATTACGTGGGACTGATACATACCTGGCGGAATGTGGGTGTAGAAATGCACCTCTGCCTACCCCATCAGGGAATACAGGCGTGAGTTTATGTATGTATGTAAAAAAATACACAATTATGTACCAATGCAATGGGATGAATTAGTGTCCTATGAATTAATTCCACCAATTAACCAGTGGCGGTACTTCTATAAAAGACCAAAAGCCCAGTTTTCCTTTCTAAATCCTGAAGAATAATCTTTAAGCTTTAAATATTTATTTCACAAAATTGACATATACCTAAATAAGAATGGCCTGATCCCACAATAACAATTATAAATTAGACATTACACAATTAACGTGTAATGCTTTTGGGCTTCTATGGAAGTACCACCACTGCAATTAACTATCTGTCTGCCAAATTGATTCGAAAGGTTTATCAATTACAGGATATTTCACATCCATAATTTCACATTAAGTGACAAACAAAAGTTAACGGTGAAGGAAAACATCGTGATGAAACCTGCACACCTAAAAGTTCTTAGGAATTTCTTAGGTGCGTAGTCCGCCAACCCGCACTAGGCCAGCGTGGTAGACTAAGGCCTTAACCCTCTCGGTTGTAGAGGAGGCCCGTGCCCAGCAGTGGGACGTATTTGGGCTGATGATGATGATGACAAACAAAAACTCATGTACTCGAGTACTAGTGAGACTGAAGTTTCTCGTAGTTTCTGATATGGCGCTCAATGGTATCTTTGTGTGACGTCAGACGTTTATAGTTATATGAATTTACATTATGTGTTTACGCGTAATTTTTATTGTATACTGTATTCTTACTCGTTTAGATCTGTAAATGGCTTAATCCGCTTTTATTTTCTATTGTATGTTCTGGAACTTTAAGTTATAAAATAAAATAATTAATAAAATATTGTTAAAATTTATGTAGATCGGGTTTTTAGGAACCATTATCATTATCAGTATATTTATGTCTCTGCAGGACAAAGGCCTGTACAACTGAAAGGGGTCTTAGTCCACCATGCTGGACTAGTGCGGGCTGGCGGCTTACACAAAACTGAAAAAATCCTTGTGAATAACTTTTAGTTCTTAGCTTTGCAGTTTTCATCCCAATTGTTTCAGCCTTCAAGATAAAAGGGTAAATCATGGACCTCCAAAAGCCCAATCAAGCGTATCCATAGGTATCCCCTAAATTAGATCCATCTAATGATGAATCCTTTCATGAAATCAAAGCACAAATTTTTCCTGTAAATATTGCCACAGAATTTACTGCAAAACTTGATTGGTTTGCACAAGGGATCCTAAATAAACATCCTTTTGGGCTTATAGCTGTGTCTGTTATGATAATTCGGTGAATATTAATTCTTCGGTGTGCAAATATTAATCAAGTAGCTTTATTTAGTCTGGCCATTGTGTTTGTTGGTCTTAACTGAAATGTTGAGGTGATGCGACACTGCTCTGTGGGGAATTCCCAAGATTCTGTATGAAATAATAAAATTCGAAGATATCCATACCTACATACTCTCAGCTTATAAACAGAGGTCCATTTCTAAACCTACGCTTGGTTAAATGTACTTTTAATAGACTTTCCCCAGTTTCAGATTCAGTACCTCCAAGAATTTCCTAATGGATAACCCTACAGGTTGACCGATGCCGTAATTGAACTCGGAACCTCCCTATTACATAGTTCACACCTAAACCTCAAAGCCAATGAAGCAGTAACAGCTAACACTCAAAATCATGTCAAATTAACTAAACCGTTTCAGCAAATCACGTCTCACTTCAAAAGCGTTCTCGGAACAGTAAATATGGTGAAAATTGAGTAAAACCTCGTCGATCCCGCTCCTTTAATTATTAATTCGTAAAATGTACTCGTGTACAAGCCGATAGAATGACGTACAAGTGATTAAACACTCAATATAAATCAGTGAGCGAATGAGATGGCAAATAACCCAGTCGCCCATCCACTGGTATAATTAATTGATCGTTTTTTTTCGTTTTTTATAACTTGCACGAGAAAATGGTAAAACTTCACCTAATATGTACAGTATGATTTGTAGACTGTGGCAGTGATGGCCTCGAGGTTAAGGCGCCCGGTCGAGAATCTCGCCAGTCGCGGGTTCAAACCCTAGGCAAACACCTCTGTCTTTTCGAAGTTGTGTGTGTATTCACAATGAATTATGCATTATATATTATGAAACCGGCACACCTAAAAAGTTCTTAAGAATTTCTTAGGTGTGTAGTCCGCCAACCCGCACTAGGCCAGCGTAGTGGACTAAGGCCTAAACCCTCTCAATTGTAGGGGAGGCGCGTGCCCAGCAGTGGGACGTATATGGGCTGATGATGATATGTGGAGTGTAAGCGGACTAGAAACGACAAACATAGTCCCTCGCCAGTCGATGTTATGTCGGAAAATATGATGCGATCTAGAGGTTCCATGTTTTATTTCCGAGACCTTGCCTATTCCTTTGACATGAAGCAATACTGCTCAACGTAGGGGATTGAGATTCCCGGAAAGGCCGCCGGATAACAGGCCTGAGTGTGTATGTGTAAGTCTGACTCAGGTTTCGAACCTATTGCCATCGCCGACAATTTCCGTGCGCAGTTGGCGAGAGCATATTTCCAGACTCCGACAGGATTTTTCTAAAAATGAGAATTTCATAAAAACTCAATAGCAATTTGCTCTACCTTTGAATCGGCAATCAGACAGCCAAAGGTCATCAATTTCAAATGATCGAATTTGTAAAACTGTCTAGACGGATAGCAAACAATTGTCTCTCGTATCAACGAGCATTAGAAGTCTACCAAACTTTCTTATTTAGTTTCCTATTACTTTTTTCACATTCAAAGCATGAGGGACTGACTGGCAAAAAACCTGACTTTTTTACAAATGAATAAAAAGTAAAAAGAGGCCCGCGTATCAATTATATTTGTGGATCCCACAAACATTTGTCTTGTTGGGAGGATCGAACCAGCATCCTCTCGTTTCGGAAGCAGGTGTCTAGCCAACTGCGCCACAGGGCTTTCAATATTGGTATGTAACATTTTAAATTTATGTAACGGTGCACATCTGCACCCGTCGCACTGCTTAAATCAATGCTTACAGATCCAGATATTTTCTTTTATCGTCCCAGCCAAATATACACTAAATTTCATTTATTTTTAATAGCTTTGTATGTTTTTTTTGTTATATTGTCAAATGTTCATGTGTTTTTATATTATATTATCTATTAATTAATGTAAGTGTTTTGGAGAAATCTGTAAACTTGCATAAATAAATAAATGTTTGTAAATAGGACGATCATCATCATTATCATCATATACGTCCCACTGCTCGGCACGGGCCTCCTCTACAACTCAGAGGGTTTAGGCCACCACGCTGGCCTAATACGGGTTGGCGGACTACACACATAAGAAATTCCTAAGAACTTTTTAGGTGTGCAGATTTCATAATATATAATGCATAATTCATTGTGAATACACACATAACTTTGAAAAGTCAGAGGTGTGCCTGGGGCTTGAACCCGCGACCGTCGAGATTCTCGACCGCGTGCCCAAACCTCGAATCACGACTTAAATAGGACGATACAAGCAATCAAACTAAGCAAACGAGCATTAGATCAGATCATCTGCATAATTACCATTGAACTAACAATACCTGATCAATGTAAACAGCTTGTTACTGATCATCGCGGGGCTAAAATCACACGCCAAAACCTAATACCCCGAGGTACACAGCCATATCCGATGTTTAATCTCTGAACGCCCGGGGTACAATCGATCCCATTAATTTATAGCGTTGACACAGCTCGTGATTGACTTATTTATGACGGCTTTAATTGCCAGTCGTTTTGTTCGTATTGTGTGTTTTTAATTAGAGTTCCGGTTTAGTGAGGCGTTTTGTGTGTAAAGAAATCATTATTTGTGTTGTTTTTAAGTTGTTACAGATGATAAATAAAGTATAAAATTGTATTGTAACCTTACTGAACATGCAAATTTAAACTGGAGTCTGCAAAAGTGGCGGAAAAACGGCAATAGGCTCGCAACCTATTACGTGGGACTGATACATACCTGGTGAGGTGTGGGTGCAGGAATGCACCCCTGCCTACCCCTTTGGGGAATCATCATCATCATGGTTTATGGCTTAAGATGTTTATTTCTCATAAAGAACATAATATTCACTTCATCATCAGCCCAAATACGTCCCACTGCTGGGCACGGGCCTCCTCTACAACTGAGAGGGTTTTTACGGTAGGCAGCGGCTGGGTTGTGCCCCTGGCATTACTTTAGTCCATGGGCGGCGGTAACCGCTTTCCATCAGGCGGGCCGCTTGCTCGTCTGCCTACTGAGGCAATAAAAAAAAAAAAAAAAAAAAAAAACCTTAGTCCACCACGCTGGCCTACTGCGGGTTGGCGGACTACACACCTAAGAAATTTCTAAGAACTTTTAGGTGTGCAGGTTTTATCACGATGTTTTCCTTCACCGTTAAAGCAAGTGATAATTCATTGTGAATACACACATAACTTCGAAAAGTCAGAGGTGTGTGCCTGGGGTTTGAACTTGCGACCGCCGAAATTCTCGACCGCGCGCCTAAACCTCGAGGCCATCACTGCTTAATAATATTCACTTACATGAGAAATATCACTAATTACAAAAAATATCAATTCAGACGTTTATCGCTAATAAATAAATAGGGTAGTTCTAAAACATTTCTTGACGAACACAATCCAAACAGCAAAAACGATGTTCGCAGCATTACGGGCAACTGGATGAGGCATCGGACCCGTGAGCGCGGTGCCTCAATTCACTAAGCGTAGTTAAGTTTATTTTTTTGAGAGATAGGTATGTTTTGAGTATTTTTTTAAATACTGTAGTAGATTTAGCTTGTTTTATATTGTTTGGTAATTTATTATAATATTTCGCCCCTTCATACATGATACATTTTTTGCCGTAGTTTGTTCGCGGACAATTCAATTTTAAGTCGTTTCGGAGTTTAATTTTTTGTGTTTGTTTTTTTTTTTATAAAACATAGTTGTGTATATATTATTTAATATTTTTCTTATTAATGTGCACGTGTTATAAATACGACTGTTATAGCGCGCCTTAAACGCAAATTGGCTCCTGCACCGTACCCGTCCGCCCCACGGGCTCCTGCACCGTACCGGGAAGCCTACGAGTTGCGCCCGCGTCCATTCCCCCGCCCTTCCTCAGTGCCGAGTCGGCTTTCTTCCGGGGTAGGCGCGTGCGCGGGCGTGGCTCGTGCGCTTCCGCGATATATATTGTTTTAAACCTAATTATATGTTTAAACCGAATTATATTTTATAAATATATATATATCGTGAGTGTCTCATTGTGAGTTTTCCCTAACCCTGAGCCCGGTACTCACATTACATCTGGGAACCGATAAACTATTTGTTCCCCGATACTGTTCGATATTCAATATCTTTGTTTTCTTATAAATTTCTTGAGATGATGTTAAGAAATCATAATGAAAAAGTATTTTTATGAGTTTGTTTTGAGCAATTTGTAATGATCATAGGTTACTTTTAGTCGCAGTGCCCCAGTTTTCTACTAAATAGTCAATATGTGGCTTGACAAGTGAATTATATATAGTGTAACGGACATTAAGTCGATAACACCTGACTGTACCCCGTAGAGCACCCATCATCATCATCATTATCAGCCCATATACGTCTCACTGCTGGGCCGGGCCTCCTCTACCATTGAGAGGGTTTAGGCCTTAGTCCAACACGCTGGCCTAGTCCGGGTTGGCGGTCTAAATTCCTAAGAACTTTTAGGTGGGCAGGATTCATCACGATGTTTTCCTTCATGGTTGAAGTAAGTGATAATTCATTGTGCCTGGGGTTCAAACCCGCAACCGTTGAGATTCTCGACCGCGCGCCTAAACCACGAGGCCATCACTACGCGTACTTGTACTACTGTGGGGAATACAGGCGTGATAATTTATCGAGTGCTCCCGGTTCTATTCCTAAGTTGAGCTTTTTGGCTTTTATGTTAAATATTACTCAATAACAGCATGGATTTCAGAAATGCACCTCTACAGTCTACCTCTTCGTGATAAAAGCGTCAGTGTGTATGAAGAGACTAGTGGAATGCCAGGACTGAAGTTTAAAATTCTCTTTATTACATGCTCACCCCTTTGTTACAGAAGCGTGCATGTCCCGTGTAAATTGGACATATTAGTACATACACTAATTAAGAAACATCACACAACACAAGAGTAAGACTTAATAGAAGAGGTAATTACAAACTGTCTCGTCAGGCGTTTTCAAAGGCCGTGAACATTAAATTGTTCTGTCAGAAATTGGCAAAAGACTGCGCTTTGCTCGTTAACTTGTTCACTCGTTCCATTCACTCATTCCATTCATTCGTTCGTTCACATTCGCACTTTCATCGCTTTGATGCCATACGAATGTTATTGTTTTAAATGCACGGCTATTTTTGTACGTTTTTGATAATTGTCGCTGTTAAAAGGAATTCATCTATACCTATTTGTTTCTTTTTGTTGTTACTGGCGATCAATCTATTATCATCATCATCAGCTCCTTCATCATCTTCCTCTGCTGGGCACGGGCCTCCTCTACAACTGAGAGGGTTTAGGCCTTAGTCCACCAGGCTAGCCTAGTGCGGTTTGGCGGACTACTCACCTAAGAAATTGCTAAAACCTTTTTGGTGTGCAGGTTTCCTCACGATGTTTTCACGTTAAAATACGTGGTAATTTATTTTGAATACCACCACCTACTCCGAAATATATAACATCACGCTTATCAACATAAATGCGAGTAAAACCGCGGGCACAGCTAGTTTTACAATATTGTTGCCAATGTATTTCTTTGCCAAAATTGCAGATCTTATAAAAATTTGCGCCAGAATTTAACTCGTTTTCGTATTTAAATATTAGGTATTTTATGTTTTTCAGTCCCTTTTCGAAGATCGTGTGGGAATTTACTTTTAATTTTTATTTAAAATAAATAAATAAATCCACCCAACAGTCACATACATAGTTCTGATCCCACACTAAGATACAAGTCTTGTGTCATGGGTATCAGAAACTACGAGAGACTTTTCGGTCTCACATACACCCAGACCCGAAACAAATATTTGTGGATCACACAACCATTTTTCTCGGTGCGGGGATCGAACCCGCGGCCTCTCGTTTCGCAAGCTGGTGTCTAGCCAACTGCGCCACGGGGCTGTCTAAAATTATTATTTATTGATAAGTAGTCCATAAAAAATGTATTAATATATACCTTATTTAGAGTTGCTTATACATATGTTGTTTTCTTATTATATGGTGTACAATAAAGAATAAATAAATAAAAATAAATAAATAATATTTCCATAATATTCCCATATAATTCTCCAAATATTAAGCTTTTGTGTCGCTACATTGCGACCGTCCAATGGCCCAGAATATCCGGCAAATTGAATTTAATGAAAATTTAGACCCGCCGAAGTTATGTGCGTCATAAGTGACCTTAATGAAATTCCTCCAATGTAGCACTGGGTGGTTAAAAATACCTTAATCAATACCTATTATTTACGAACTTACAGCGCATATACGGCTTCACCTGGGGTGGTTTAGAGCCTTTATTTAAAAAAAAATTTAGCTACTTTGTTGTAACAAGACTTTAGATCTAAATCTAAAGCTATGTCTTTGGTTCCATTTTGTCCTTTTCTTTTCATTGCCAAATTGTTTTTGTAGTATTGGTGTTTGGATTTTGTTGAGAATGTCTAGCAGCATATTCGATTCCCGAGTCGGGCAAAGTGTTACTGGATTTAAATGTAAAACGGTAGCGCAGAGTCTGAAAATATGGCATATTCGTGCCTTTATACATTTAGGGTCTAACTTATAAAGTTAATTTAACCACATATGTCGTTATGGCCTTGAGGTTTAGGCACGCAGTCGAGAGTCTTAACTATCGCGGGTTCAAACCCCAGGCCTAAAGAAGGCCTAAACCCTCTCAGTTGTAGGGGCCCGTGCCCAGCAGTGGGACGTATATGAGCTGATGATGAGTGGTGAATTTAACCACCACTGAAGCATGCTTTGTCCTGCTCTATTAATTGACCTGTGACTTAGAGAAAACGAGACAAAACGTGTTTAAGTAGTAGTTAATTGCGTTTAAAAGTAAGGCATTAGAAATATAAATTTTTATATTTATATTGGTGTATGTATAAAGGTTTAAAAATTTACAAGCGGAAAGTATATTACTTCAATCATAGGTTAAGATACCTTTCATCTTATCAACATATTACCTACCAAAAACCGAGACTTTTTGCTTTGCTTTGTATAGTTTTTTTTATATATTTTTAGTTAGTACTGTAACTGATTTAATGGCGCATGCGGTGTTTGCCTGTAAGTGATTGTTGCATTAAGTTTTTTTTCTTCTTTATTTTATTATTGTACAATATGAATGTAAACAACATAATAATAAATAAATAAACCGAGCAATACGCAAGAAATAACAAAAATGTGCCCACTTTGGTACAAATTTCCTATTAACCTTGAATGTAAACCTAAATCACACGTACGCTATAAACAAACGAACAAATAAACATGTAACAAACCCACAAATTTCGCCAATAGAAACTAGTTAGACGCTAACTGTGTTCCATTGTGTCCTCCATTTGTCGGCAGAGAATTATTTTAATGTCCACCCTGCCTCTGTTAATTAATATACTGTAAAATCCACCTAGATCGCATAATACAACTAAACCCTTTTCGTTTGGGATACACTTACTGGAAGAATAGACAATGCTTTGAAAACCTCAAAGTTTTAAGGAATTTCTTAGGTATGTAGTCCGCCAACCTGCACTAGGCCACTGTGGTGGACTAAAGCCTAAACGCTCTTAGTTGTAGAGGAGGCCCGTGCCCAGCAGTGGGACGTATATAGGCATAAATTAACGTATTACATAAGAATTCTGACTGAAAGTAAGTTTAAAATAAAATCTATTTTTGTAACGAAGTTCCTTATCGAAAAGGGGGCTAGACGGAAAAAATTAAGACCAAAAGTTGTAACAACACTTTTTACAAATCACAAATACCAGGAGTGCATAAAGACAAGAAGATAATATTGAAGTAGCAGCGCACCGACGACTCAACGTTCGCAGCTGTACGTACGTACTTCAAATTAATAAACAAAGAATATTGTTGCATCGAAAATAAAAATAGACAGCAATAACAAAAATTGCATTTGTCAAAAAAGGACAAATATATTTGTATTAGTCTAATCACTTAAGACAATCCATACTACACAAGAGAGGTCAAGTTGTGCTGGCGACTAAAGATTTTGTACTAATTCCACGATCGACGACCAGTAAGTTGACCCCTATTGAAATAAGTACATTGAACACTGCCTTGTGTGTTCTGCTTTCCTGGTATATTTAATAGTGAATTTTGCTTAACACACAATGCCCTGAAGACGTTCGGCGCTTGAGACAAAAAAATATTATTATAACTTAAAAAAAAAACTTTTACAATTCCTTCACTAATTAATCGAAAGGAACTCCGTTCCATCCGGGTGTCCCTTGACACTTCTCAAGTTTTTTCTTACAATATTGAATTTTTGCAAAAAATACAGACGTTCTTGAAGGTTTTCGATATTATTATAGTTTTCAGCATACCAAAATATATAGATATCAGTTGGAAATATCCAAACAGCCATTTTGTTGTAGACCACTTTTATTTAACATTGTAGATCATACAAACATTATTCATCATCATCATCATCAGCCCATATACGTCCCACGGCTGGGCACGGGCCTCCTCTACCATAGAGAGGGTTTAGGCCTTAGTCCACCACGCTGGCCTAGTGCGGGTTGGCGGACTACACACCCTTCGATCAAATATACACTAGATTGAGGATCGCGAACAAAATCACTTGTCTTAAGTGGCCGAGGTTGCTTATACTTACACATTTGTGTTTCGTACTAAAATGTATAGAAAAAAGTATTAAAATGTAAACAACTTCACGTAACAATAAACTTTAATTCTTTACAATAAGATTTAACATAGCTTATAATATATTTACATTTAAGACGTTATGTCATTGAAGAAGAGGATATAAAAATGCCATTTTAAAAGAAAGTCCGTTATAAATGAGCACAAATATTCTAAAATAAAACGACACGGTTAGGCAATAAGATTGAAAATAATTTTTGACATTCGGCGCTCACGCTGTTTTAGAACTAAATAGTTTTTGAAGCGTCCACTTCGAACAGAGTCATTATAGAAAGACATAGAGTGGCTGTTTTTGTTATGTTTAGCCTTACTTCGTAAGTGTATAATATTCGGTTATATTTGGTAGCTAAAGTAGAAATCGTTGTTGATCACGCCACAGGTTTTTGTATCGAGAAATAATAATTAAAATGAAAACTGCAATTAAAAAAGTTAAAAGATTTTTTTTAAATATTTTTTTTTATACACCCAGCAGTCACATACATAGTTCTGATCCCACACTTAGATACAAGTCTATTGTCGTGGGTATCAGAAACTACGAGAGACTTTTCGGTCTCACATACACCCAGACCCGAAACAAATATTTGTGGGTCACACAAACATTTGTCTCGGTGCGGGGATCGAACCCGCGGCCTCTCGTTTCGCAAGCTGGTGTCTAGCCAAATGTGCCACGGGGCTGTCAAATATTATAATTGAAATCATTATGCTCAGACATTTAGGTACGCACACACACTAAGTTATCCTTTTAATTACCATGAAATAAATTAAAGTAAAATAAATTTCTAAGACGCTTATTCTCTTTTTGTCAATTATGGTTTTTTTTCGAATTCCCCGAGTATAATTTTGCGGCACGTTGTCAATTGTTGTTTTAAGAATTTTTTTCTTGGTGTGTCACATAAAGATGTCACATCTGATATAAAAGCTTCAAGAGTTTTGAAAGAAACTACATCATTCTGAGGAATACCGCGTTTTCCTGCAGAGTCCACATAAGTAGTTTTTGTGGGTGTGGCCTGTAAAAACGAACTAGTTATGGGAAGGTTGATAAACTTAATAAAAAAAAATACAATTAATGTCGTATAAACATTCTTTATATATAATTTTATATTACCTGATTTGATCATTCATTTGTCAGGTTGGAACAATCACGTACTTGCACTTTATTTGCAAACTCATGAACCTACAAATTGCGAAATATTAATGAATAATATAAAACCTATATAGAAGACATAACCGTTGCATAGTATTTTAAATACTTTGTTGTATTTACCTGCAATTTAGGCATCGCTGTTTTTAGTAACCTACGCCTTTGTATAAGATCCACGTAATAGGGGACGAGCCTATTGCCGTTTTTCGGGCAGAAATTCCTAATGGAAAAACCCAATAACACTTTGCCCGACCCGGGAATCGAACCCAGAACCCCTAGATCGCACGGCACATAGGTACTTGTGCCGCGAGACCACGAGGCAGTCGCGCCTTTGTGTATTGCCCGTTATATCCATTTTATCAAAATGCAAAGAGCATATTATTGATTTTTTACAAGGCTTGTAAAATTCTTCTCCTCGTTCTCTTGCAACTTTTGATACCCATTCTGCACAGCGAAATGGATTGCTAGGGAAACTAAAAAAAAGGCTAGTTCTACTCAACTCCATTCTTGTTCCAGTATAACCAATTTTGGACATAGGTTGGCGCATTGTACCAAACATTGGTGAAACAATAATATTATTTGTCAATTTGCTCATATTTATGTCTAATTCTTTATTTGTATTTTAAAAATAAATATTTATTGACATAAACTTGCCGAAAAAAAGATATTCCCTCCGATTTTTTTGTATTCCGATGATTATTTTCACAACTTTTAAACGCGCACTGCGGCATGTTGACGTGTTAGCGTTGGCGACGATTGGACCATACTGATTTGAAATAAGACCACATTTTTTGTTGTGCTCTTATTTTTCGGGCCGTTTTTGAAGCGCTCATCGGAAATCTAGTATATATTTGATCGAAGTACACACCTAAGAAATTCCTAAGAACTTTTTTTAGGTGTGCAGGTTTCATCACGATGTTTTCCTTCACCGTTAAAGTACGTGATAATTCATTGTGAATACACACATAACTTCGAAAAGTCAGAGGTGTGTGCCTGGGGTTTGAACCCGCGACCGTCGAAATTCTCGACCGCGTACCTAAACCTCAACGCCATCACGACTTAAACATTATTATCTGATAATATCTATCCAACTGCGCCTTTGAAAGCTGAAATTATCTTAATATTGACCATCCTTTCGTCCGTATGTCACGCGCAAGAATGTCTCAAGGTGAACGCGGCGTAACCGAGCACCCTGTGATAGGTTAATCCCTTTTAATATAGTGCGGCCCACCCTCAAATATTATGCATACGTATCTTATTTACGTGGCGCGCTTATTTCGCTTAACGAGCGAAGTTTAAGCGCTGCGAGCGTTGTGCAGTTTTGACAGCATACAGAGTGAAGACAGCTTAGATATAAGGTTAACGTGTATTTTTAATTTAGTTTTTAAAATAGTTTATTGTGTTTCTTCGGTACAAATTGGTCCAAGCGATTGAGATACATCGGGTTTGATTCTCAGGTCAGTAATTTATCAGTCTAGGTTATTGTGTTTTTTCATTAAAAACCCTAGGTAGCATCTTAGAGTCTGTAAATTTTCCCAAAAAAACAGCAATAGGCTTGATCCTACTAAGATAGGACTTAAAACCACAATTAGCGATACCTGGATGCTTGAATGCTGTCCTACCTACCCATTTCGAAATACAAGCATGACTGTTTATGTATGTGCCGTGCGATCTAGAGGTCCTGGGTTCGAATCCCGGGTCGGGAAAAGTGTTATTGGGTTTTTGCATTAATAAATTCTCAGTAGCAGCAGGGAGTCTGGGATTATGCCCGAAAAACGGCAATAGGCTCGCCTCTATTACGTGGGACTGATACATACCTGGCAAAATATGGCTGCAGAAATGCACATCTGCCTACCCCTTCGAAGAATACAGGCGTAAGGTTATGTATGTATATTAGAAAGGGCAAAGTAGCGGTCGTAAGCCAGTTATTAATAATCACCTTCAACAGAAACATACAAATAGTTGAAACATTTGATGTATTCACAACTGTTTGCCAGTTGATTCTCCGTGGGATAATAAGTTAAATTTATGTATGTAACAGCAAGTTTGTGAGGGTCTTGTGTCAGGAGATTGTGCCCGTAGGACTGGCAACTTTGTGACCTTGGGGACGACTTAATATCAGACAGACATGACTTGTTCAAGTAATATTTGCGCCTTGAACTAGATGAATAGATATTAATTAAATAAAATTTAATATACCCATCATCAGCATAATACGTCCCACTGCTGGGCACAGACCTCCTCTACAACTGAGAGGGTTTAGGCCTTAGTCCACCACGCTGGCCTAGTGTAGGTTGGCGGACTATACACCTAAGAAATTCCTAAGAACTTTTAGGTGTGCAGGTTTCCTCACGATGTTTTCCTTCACTATTAAAGCAAGTGATAATTCATTGTGAATACACACGTAACTTCGAAAAGTCAGAGGTGTGTGCCTGAGGTTTGAACCCGCGACCGCCGAGATTCTCGACCGCGTGCCTAAACCTGGAAGCCATCTAGACTTATAATATTATAATTATATTAAATTAAACATGCCCAAAAATCACATGAATTTTTCGAAACTTTTCCGTCTCACAAACACCTAGACCTGAAACAAATATTTGTGTATCACACTCTCGGCCTCTCGTTTCGAAAGCTGGTGTTCAGCCAACTGTACCATGGACAATGTATGACGTGTGACGTCATTAATACGTACAGTCTGACCACAAAAAGATTTGCAACTGATGAGAAGCGATTGTGATTGCCTCTCATTAGTTAATATTGTTACGCCGGTCAATTTAATTCTAGGAAATGTCGGAACCAAGTGCATATTGAGTAAACCGTAGAAAGGTTTTAGTAATTGGTATCTCCGTGTAGATTTTTTAATTAGGACTTAGCTTGTTCCTGCATAGCTGGAGAGACTGTCCTGTCCTTTTCAGTCTCCCTTATATCATTGGTATATTAACATGCATGACATATACCAAAGTGATTACATCATCATCCGCCTTCTTCACAACTGAGAGAGATTAGACCTTAGTCCAACACGCTGGCATAGTGCGTGATCGCAAACCAAATTTTGACGATTCAGATGAAAAAAATACTTCCCAACATATTAATAGCTGTAGAAATATGCAACAACAGTACCCTAATCCTTGGCAGAATCCTTAATGACGGCTCCAATCTATCAAGAAGGGTTGAGCGCGTCGCGAGCAAATTATGAAATCAGTTTCAAAATTATCAAATGGTTTAAGGGTTAGATACGTCATCAACTTTATTATCGCACATTTTAAATGTCTCTGGCTCTAAATATCGACCATATGCAAGCAAAGTTGCGGGCAGAATCTAGTAAGTACGAAATATGAAGAACATCACGATAATTAGAGATATTAAACATGAATAATAAAAGTAGTGAGAAGAAGCACCTCCCAGTAAACACGATTACGTCAAAGTGACGTCAATATGATATTGCGCTATGTCAGGATTTACGTAAGATATACGTCAGATTTGAGTCACCTGTGAATCATTATTTCACACTTTTTGACGTAAGACTTTTACGTAATAAACATGACGTACGTATGATGTCCAGTTGACATCATTATTACCTAACTGACCTTAAGCTGATATAACAATGATGTCATAGAGGTGTCATATATCTCAGTAACACGATTACGTCAAAGTGACGTCAATATGATATTGCGCTATGTCAGGATTTACGTAAGATATAGGTCAGATTTGAGTCACCTGTGAATCATTATTTCACACTTCTTGACGTAAGACTTTTACGTAATAAACATGACGTACGTATGATCCCATCCCATATACGTCCCACTGCTGGGCACGAGCCTCCTCTACAATTGAGGGGGTTTAGGCCTTAGTCCACCACGCTGGCCTAGTGGTGGTGGTGGTGATCGGGTCCAGACCAATCTTCTGCGTTACATACCTTATCTTGTCCAGATCGGGCATGCCCGGTCCGGTCCTTCTAAGGAACACGAAAAAATTTATAGTCGGGTTGTATTCCATTTTTTCATTATTCAAATCAATCATCTGCGTTATAACTAAAATATAACCTTGCCTGATCCAAATCGAGTATGCCCGGTCCGGTCCTTTAAATAAAACATGAATGTATAGTCTTGAAAAATATGTTTAATTAAAAAAAAACTATTTATGAATTGATATTATAAATATTTTACTTAAAATATTATTATATTTATTTACATTTAATTTTTCCAATTTTTTTTTGTTTTTAATTTAAATATCATTTTTATTTTTGTTTTGGTTACACAGTTTTTTTTAAAGTAAATAAAATAAAAGCTATTATTTGCTTGTGATTTATCTTCATTAGATGGTTGTTTTTTGATCCTGGCTACCCATCCCATAGCCATCCCAATCTTTAGCATTATTCAATACTGAAGACAATGCTTGATGCAATTTATTGCAATAATTTCTTGGTTATTTTGGTATTTATGTCTTCTTGCATCTAAAATACATAATTTGAATTAATTATGTATTTAATTAAATAAGTAATAATAAAAAAAATGGTGCAGAAATGCATCTCTGCCTACCCCTTCCGGGAATACAGGCGTGAGGTTATGTATGTATGTATGTATGCATGTATGCTATGTATGTATGTATGTATTAATGAACTGCTTTAAATTGAGAAATTCAGTCTTTAATATGTATCAATATTTCTTCTTTATAATTATTCTAGTGATGACTGCCTTCCGAACAGGGTGATACACAAAATTTTGAAATGACTGAATCTAAGTGATGTATTTAACATTTTATAGATTAAATAAATATTATTTCATTGCATATTATGTAGTATTTTTCCCATAAAGAGAAAAGTATAAATTTCAACATTGTCAGATAGAGCAACTACATATTATATTAGATCTTTCATATATGTATTTTAATTTTTTTTTTTTATCTTTCTTGCTTTATAGCATTAATGTATTTTAATTATCTTAATTAATGTATCTTATATCTTCATAATTGTTGTTAATGTACATCTTTATGTGCTATTTCTATACCC
Organism: Hemaris fuciformis; assembly: GCA_907164795.1. Classification (NCBI taxonomy): domain Eukaryota; kingdom Metazoa; phylum Arthropoda; class Insecta; order Lepidoptera; family Sphingidae; genus Hemaris; species Hemaris fuciformis. Next base: position 10,056,134 of record OU015454.1, read on the forward strand.
ATATTTATGTCCCTCAAATTTGAGTTGATTTTTATTTTAAGTTATAGTTATTAGTAAAAAAATTATTATTAATTATTCAACAATATTTACATTTTAAACAATAAATATTACCTGCAATTTCAGCGGGTTTGTCAGTCAACTCTACCGCTGTTTGGCTAAATATATTATATATTTTTAATCAATCCTTTGATAATGCTTTTAATTTGGAAGTTTTTTCTACAGCAGCTGCTTTTGCTTTAGACTGCTCATTATCAGTAGAGAAAGCATAGGGTTCTTTGTCCAATCTTATTATTTTTTCCTCTGCCTCTTCCATTGTTTCTGATAACATTAATTGTAATTATGCATTACTTTCTTATTATTCTGACAATAAGATATCAATTCTCACAAATCTATAATTCAAATAACAATAAATTACCTGCTGTGCCACATATTTGAACATGAAACGTTGGCCATGTCGGATCAGGCTCATCACAATGTTTCACCATTGTTTGTAATAATTTACAATACTTAGCACTTTTTAACAATGATTCAGGCATATATTTACCACCACCATATTCTTTGTAATGATCTAACCAAGAACTTGGTAGTATATCAATTTCTTTATTGGATGAATCATTTACAAATAAAACTAATGCATAAGTATAAGTCATCTGAAAAAAAAAACGGATTATTGAAATATAAAATTATTTTAAAAATAGCAAAGAATTGTAATGTATTTTTTCAATGATTTTTTACTAACCTTGAATGTTTTACGTAATTAAACTTAAAAACGAAGCTTTACACACAACACATAAATTTGTATTTAGTTAGTTTAGTCCACAAGTTCGTATTTTTTACACATACACACTGAGTAAATGTCTAGATATAGGTTTATAGTACTTGATACACTTTTTTTTGTTTAACATACAATATATTAATTATTCTTTAACTATGTACTGTTAAGGTGATTAGGTTTTTGTATTGAACTTATTTAATCTTCACCTACATTATATTTTACATTAATATACTAATCGATATACAATTTTAAATAATATAAAAAGTATAATTAGTGATACATTCAATAATGCTTTTTTATGACACAAAAGTCTTTAAATGATAAACACTTCAACTACACTGTGAACAAGTTCCGACATGTTGCTTCATGACGTCACGCGCTATCACTAAATTTATATTATACACCCCATGCGTTGCTAATGTTGTGTTTATATTAATATTTTTGTAATTCTATATTTATTGAATACAATTCAATGTAATTTTATATTTAATGCACAACACACTTAGATATCAGGATATTTATTTATGTTTGATACACATATTTTTGTTATAGGTATTATAAACCTACACAAAATATTTTAATAACTCTTTAGTTTTTTTTTTTTTGATAAGCCTACATTTGTATATTAAATTACATTTCTGGACCAGACCTGGTCCTGATCCAGTATGCCTTACCATACTTGATTACATTTAACATCAGGCTATCCTTATCTGGACCAGACCTGGTCCTGATCCAGTATGCCTTACCATACTTGATAATATTTTACATCAGGCTATCCTTATCTGGACCAGACCTGGCCCTGATCCAGTATGCCTTACCATACTTGATTACATTTAACATCAGGCTATCCTTATCTGGACCAGGCCTGGTCCTGATCCAGTACCTATGCCTTACCATACTTGATTATATTTAACATCAGGCTATCCTTATCTGGACCAGATCTGGTCCTGATAGGGCTTGCCGGATCTGGCATGCCTCATTCTATCCTGATCGGGTCCAGATACATGATCTGGTTGCGCCTTATGTTTTTTCTAGTCGGGAATGTGATGGAATTTTTACGTAAATTTTATATCAAAATATTGATTCATATTTTATGTAAGAATATGATGAAATTCTTATGTAACTTTTACGTCAGAACATGACTTCGACATGACGTCACCCGAATGACGGTATATGACGTATCATGTACGTAGCATTGGATTCATGAAGATGACGTCATATTAAAGTCAAATTTAATGTCAGTACCATGTCATAATGATGTAATCCAATATGACTTCATATTGAGGTCATAAATAAAGTCACCATTACGTCATGTTTACGTCACTACGTCATAAAATTTGATGATTTCTGTATGATCTACGTATGACATCATTTTAAGGTCATGTGTTTACTGGGCTAAGCAGACTTCAGAGAGTATCGATTGAAGAGAAATGTGAGTCTTTAGCGACTTGATGTTCCATATGGACATCATCATGTTTACCATCAAGTACACTGTTGTCAAGCCTCGAGGTTTAGGCGCGCGGTCGAGAATTTTAGCGGTCGTAGGTTCAAACTCCAGGCACACACCTCTGACTTTTCGAAGTTATGTGTGTATTCACAATGAATCATCACTTGCTTTAACGGTGAAGGAAAACATCGTGATAAAACCTGCACACCTAAAAGTTCTTAGGAATTTCTTAGGTGTGTAGTCCGCCAACCCGCACTAGGCCAGTGTGGTGGACTAAGGCCTAAACCCTCTCAATGGTAGAGGAGGCCCGTGCCCAGCAGTGGGACGTATATGGGCTGATGATGATGACACTGTTGTCCCTTTGTCTTGTCAGTATAAAAAAGAAACAATCAAAAATAATATTTTCGTTCAAACCATAACTCCAAAAACTCCCGAACAAAAATGGTGGAAAGTTCTCTAAAACCACTTAAAAAGACTGAGCACGTCGCGTAGATTTATTCAACAAATTTATTGTTTGGCGATAAATGAACTTGTAACTGGCCGGCGTGCCAGTATCTTCACAAAGACGCCGAGATAAGTGCTGGAGCGGTGTCTCATAACCACTAATTTATTTGCAACTACCTCCTAGGGGCTTGCTTTGAGAAGGCTTAGTGCTGTTGTTGCTACTGTTTTTCAATTTAATACAGCTAAAAGGCTTTCGTCCGGCACTTCGGGAAGAAAAGTTTTGTACCAACGCGGTGGTGCAAAGAATATTCTTTTGCTGCCCAATAAAAACATTATTATCACCTTCTTTTTTATTATCGGCCACACAACGTCTATTCTTCTAAATATGCCTCCCACAAAGACTTCCAGAGCGAGATGCTAGAAACTAATTGCATTTTTACGACTATTACTGGGTCATCCATCGAGCAAAGTATACCATGAAAAATGTATTAAGTCACCTTGACGCCATTACTCCATCATAATCATTATCAGACATTATCAGACTTAACTGATGGTTAAGTCTTAACACATACAAACGTGAGATCATCTCAATTTTGCTACTACTGAGTACCTTACTACTTATTCATCATCGATAGCCTTTGTCAGGTCCACTGCTGGACGTAGGCCTCTCCTATGGCACGCCACTGGGCTGGATCTTCAGCTTCTATGATAGAACCGATGCCGCTGCCCTCTGGCGTCCTACTCTACGTTTGCCAAGCCTCGGTCTCCACTCCAGAACACGTTTTTCTTTTCAAACTCTCCATTTACTACTTACTACTGTTTAATATTTTAACAAATGAATTGACCTTATTTTTAAAATACGCCCATAAACTTACTGAGATTTTATCAGCGGGGACAAATCAAGTTTGTCTTACGTCACCTCTATCTAAAATTAATATTTTTATGAGCCTTTACAGTACACCAATTTGTTCTTTAGTAAGACTTTAAGGTGGTTTTAAAAATTATTTATGAAAAATGCTTTTGCTACTACTTTGGCAGCTGATGCATTGAATTACAGCATTACGATGTAAATCGACTGACGGTAAATTGTTACGACAATGACTTGTGGTTGCCATAATTATGCTGGTCGGCTCGAAACCGGTGATTGCGGATCGCGAATTTGTTGGGTAACAAAAGTTATTTTATTTATGTGTCGGCAATTTCAATAATTCCTTTATGATAACGTCGTTTTTGAAGTCGTGATGGCCTCAAGGTTTAAGCATGCGGTCGAGAATCTCGACGGTCGCGGGTTTAAACCCCAGGCACACACCTCTGACTTTTCGAAGTTATGTGTGTATTCACAATGAATAATCACGTACTTTAACGATGAAGGAAAACATCGTGATGAAACCTGCACACCTAAAACTTCTTAGGAATTTCTTAGGTGTGTAGTCCGCCAACCCGCACTAGGCCAGCGTGGTAGACTAAGGCCTAAACCCTCTCAATGCTAGAGGAGGCCCGTGCCCAGCAGTGGGACGTATATGGGCTGATGATGAACATGAAATGAATGAATTTATGATAACAGATTATAATTATAAAATCATTTAATATAAACTATATCATCATAAACTATATGTAAGATGAAAAAAATATTTTATTTATATAAAAAAATCTAGCAACTTTGACTCGGATACGGCAGATGGTTACCTACGTAGACCGTCCCTGAATAATTATAAAAGAAAAAGAAAGATTAAATAATACAGCCGATTGCAAAGAGGTATATTTGTAATGTTAACAGGTGGATCCTAAAAAAACACATTCCACGTTTTTCAACCAGTCCTAAATCCTAAGTTTTTCGTAACTGCAATTAATCATTTTCATTGTAATTTTCATAAATTTTATAGTTGGTACATCCGCTTCCAAAAAATATTTAAGAAATAAAAGCATTGTGAAACAAAGTGAAATTTGGACAACAATATTCAAAAATATATACTATATTTGTGGCGTACCTAATATTTAATTTATTTGACGGCGCATCCGCCAATTTCATACGTCAGGTTGACTTTTAGCTGTCATAGTCAGCCTAGCGAAGCGTCATTATCGAGGGTAGTGGGGGCGGCCATCTTGACTTCTGGACACACGGATTCGAGACGGCGCCCGCGCACCACGTTTGTGACGAATCGCTTTGAGTGCAAGTGCAAAATACAATCTAGTGTTCTGATTAAATTGGTGTCGTGTTACGAAGACTGTATATTAATCATTTGGCTATATATTTCTTGATTAACCGTTGTGCGAATTAAATAAACTGTGATTGCAACAAGTACCTGTGATTTCTCTGTTCACTCTCACCTACCTATCTACCTACCCACGTATGTCATACAAGATGAGTACTGATGAAGGCCGTCCTGACCCTTCATCAGAAGTGGGATCGGATGGGGCTAGAGTTGAGCGAGAAACAACAAAATCGGACGCTGAAAAATTACTAAGTAATATGGAAGTGCTTTTATCTCGTGTTCTCGCAGCCCAGTCAACGCCAACTGTGAGTACTAACCAGGCAACACAATTTCTGCCTTTTAATCCCGACGAACCTGACTGTGACATAGACGGTTGGTGCAATATTACCGAAGCGGTCGTTCAAAATAAGCGCCTAGAAGGAATAGACTTGCTCATGGCCCTTACTACTTCTCTAAAAGGGCGAGCGGCTGCTTGCATCACTAAGCTAAACTTAAATGAAATGTCCTGGAGCGTTGTCAAACAGACACTGTTGGCTAAATTCTCAAAACCAAAGCTTCTTCAGGACTACTTTGATGAAATATTGCGATTCCAAATAGGAGCTAGGGAGACAGCTTCAGAAGCTGCCCTTCGCTTATGGAACCTAATTGAACGAATACCTAAGGCTGTGATGCCTGAAGAAGTGGTGACTGGATTTGTTATTTCTGTGCTTTCTCAGAAGGACAGTTTGATAAGACGTGAATTGATTGCACACAATATCACAACTCGTACTCAATTGTTCCGAATCCTGGGAGGTGTATCTCTTAAGCGGCGTTCAGACGGTGTCGAAGCTAACGAACCTGAGATGAAGCGTTTTCGTACTACCGAAAGGTTCACTGGCAGATGTAACTTTTGCGGGATTACGGGACACCGTTTTGCGGAATGCCGGAAACGGCGTGATGAGCTGGGTTTAGTCAAGCCCCAAGACACTCCGAGTTCTTCTCGTCCGTTGGAGAAGATGACCACAGTAACGTGCTACACATGTGGTCAAAAGGGACATGTCACAACTAACTGCCCCGATAGAAATAACGATAGAAAAGCTGCGGTCAAGGAAGTCCACCATTGTGAACACCGTCCTTCAAGGGGCACCTTGGCAACATCTTCCGGTGAGTCGTTACCATTTCTTTTTGATAGCGGATCATCTTGTTCTCTCGTGAAAAATAGTTATTGTGACAAACTCTTGGGTACTGTGTGTAAAGGTCTCGTTTATCTTAGCGGCATTGGAGGCGATGATATACAGTGTACGACTCAAATTCAGGCCGATGTTAAAATTGGTGATAGTTTGATTAGTTTACTCTTTCACGTAGTTTCTGATAATAATATATCTGAGCCTATAATTATTGGTAGGGATATCTTTGATCAAGGGTTAAGTGTAAAAATTGATAACGATAACCTTGTAATTTACTCTAAACAACAGTCTAATCTTTGTGTCGCGACATCAAACCTATCAGATTTTTCGAAAATTGACACGGATTTGCAGGAACAGGATAAAAATATGTTGATTTCTATATTGAGCAAATACGCGAATAACTTTATCGTGGGTATACCTACCAAGCGTGTGAAGACTGGGGTATGTGAAATTAAATTAGTAGATCCACATAAAGTTGTACAGAGATGTCCCCATAAAAGAGCGCCTATAGAGAAACAAATAATCAGGGAACAGGTTCAAAAGTTATTAGACGCAGGGGTGATTCGAGAGAGTTCGTCCCCATTTGCTAGCCCAATTGTTCTTGTGAAAAAGAAGGATAATTCCGACAGACTTTGCGTAGACTTTAGGGAATTAAATTCCAATACCATACCTGAACATTATCCCTTACCTCGAATCGAGGAACAAATAGACCAGCTTACAGGCGCTAATTTCTTCTCTTCCTTGGATATGGCTTCTGGCTTCCACCAGATCCCTATCCACCCTGAGTCAGTGGAAAAGACGGCTTTCGTGACAAATGAAGGACAATACGAATATCTCGCGATGCCGTTTGGTTTGCGAAATGCTCCTTCGGTCTTTCAGAGGTGTATCACTAAGGCTCTTAGTCATTTACAAGATAAACCACTTATTTATATGGATGATGTATTATGTTATTCTGTTAACATCTCTGAAGGACTGAAGCGCCTTGACTTGGTTTTGAGTTCGTTATCAGAGGCCGGGTTCTCATTCAATATAAATAAATGTAAATTTATGAAACGACAGGTTGACTACCTAGGATATTCTGTACAATCCGGTGAGATTAGACCCAATTCGCGGAAAATTCAAGCATTGGCAGACGCCCCAGAACCTAAATCGGCTACAAATGTTCGCCAATTTCTCGGCTTGGCCTCTTACTTTCGGAAATTCATTCCTGATTTCACACGAATAGTCGGACCTCTATACCCTCTTACAAAACTTAAAGGACGAATCACTTGGACTACCGAACACGAAAAGATACGGCACAAAATTATAGGCATTCTCACGTCCGAACCGGTACTAACTATTTTCAACCCAGAACTCCCAGTGGAGGTACATACCGATGCTAGCTCAGAAGGATATGGAGCAATCCTTCTGCAAAAGAAAAATAATTTGCCGCACGTTGTTGAGTATTATAGCCGCCGAACAGCAGACACGGAGACTCGTTATCATTCGTACGAGCTAGAAACTTAGCTGTCGTTAGAGCTGTAGAGCATTTTCGCCATTATCTTTATGGTAGGCGATTTGTAGTAGTTACCGACTGTAACTCACTCAAGGCGTCGAAATCGAAGAAAGACCTAACACCCCGCGTTTACCGATGGTGGGCTTATTTACAAGCCTACGACTTCGACATTGTATACCGCGAAGGAAGTAAAATGGAGCACGCTGACTATCTTTCCCGAAATCCACTGTCAGATTCTGCTGCCCTTATCACTCCCATAAAGACTAAGCCTAAAATTGTCAATTATGTTGAGCTTCATCAGGGCTGGTTGTCAGTTGAGCAGAAACGTGACGCAGAAATTCAGGATCTTATCGCGAAACATCAGAGTAATAGCTTTCCCGAAACTGTAGGTCAAACATATGATGTTAGAGATGGCATACTTTACAGAAAGATTACTCGTAACAAAGCAGTTTCATGGCTACCCGTAGTTCCACGATCTCTGATTTGGACACTAATAAACCATGTCCATAACGAACTGCAACATTTAGGTAGGGACAAAACTCTAGACAAGCTTTATGAAAAGTATTGGTTTCCGGATATGTCTAAATGTGTACGGAAATTCATAGATTCGTGTATCGTTTGTAAAGCGTCGAAAGGTCCATCGGGTGCTCAGCCTGTTCAGCTTCATCCAATTCCAAAAGTATCTGTACCTTGGCACACAATTCATATAGATTTTACGGGGAAGCTGAGCGGGAAAAGTGACCGAAAGGAGTATTGCTCGGTAATAATCGATGCTTTTACAAAATTTGTTTTGCTCGAACATACTTTGTCAGTCGATTCCAAGAGCGCAATATATGCCTTACAAAAAGCGGTGTGTCTTTTTGGAGCCCCAAGGAGAATCATCGCGGATCAGGGCCGTTGCTACATTAGTTCAGATTTTAAGAGCTTCTGTCAAGAGCATAAAATAGACCTCCATTTCATAGCGACTGGTACGAGTAGAGCAAACGGCCAAGTCGAGCGAGTGATGCGCACTCTTAAGAGCCTTCTTACTATCATCGAAAACGACCCTAACAAAGCGTGGCGTGACGAATTAGGTAACATTCAACTTGCTCTTAATAGTTCTAAATCCACTGTTACTAAATATTCACCATCAGAACTAATGTTTGGAATTCGTTCTAATTCTTTAGGAATGTCTAAGCTGAACGCTGATACTAACGAACATGAAGTTCGCTTAGATTTAGATTTGGTGAGAGCTGATGCATCAGCTAACATTGGGAAAGCTGCCGAATCTGAAACTCTTCGGTTTAATCGTGGTCGGGCCACAATAAAACCTTTCTCTAAAGGAGACTTCGTATTCATTAAAAATTGTGAACGGAATAAAACGAAATTGGATAGGAAGTTTCGAGGTCCATATGTTATAGTGGAAGTTCTTGAAAATGATCGGTATGAACTTAAAAGCTTAGGTAGTTCTCATAGAACTTATAAATACTCTCACGAGAATTTGCGCGCAGTACCCCAGGGACATATCGGTTTGATCGAAATAGCCACTAGTCTTTTAAATTGTGAAGAGGCCGAGACGGCGTCGGAAGATGAAGGAAGTATAATTAATTCAAATCATGACAATGATAACTCTGAGACCTTGACCGTATGCTCAAATACTGTTTCCGCCGATTCAATGACGCTCACAGCAGGCTCAGACACTCTTAGTACATGCTCAGATCCCGAGACTTGGGAAATTTTACACGAAGCCGAAATTCATACAGAACGGGACGATTCATAGTCGAGCGTAAGTAGACTTCCTAGAATATCTTTCCTTCCAAATGGTCAGACGAAATATGTCGTCCGAGTCAGTTAATAGATTGGCTTGTCTCTGTGCTTTTGTTTTATGAGACGAAACGTGTCGTCCGAGTCAGTTAATAGATTGGCTTGTCTCTGTGCTTTTGTACCATGAGACGAAATGTGTCGTCCGAGTCAGAGCCCTTTAAGTAGGCTGACTTGTTCTGGATGTTTTGCAGATTATGGTAAGACGAATATTGCCGTCCGGGTCACATCCACCAAAGGATTGACTTGTCTAATAGTACCAATTGCGAATAATTAACTTATATGCTGCTTGGTGCGGAGGCTGTGCTATCCGACATAAGAGTAGCGAGACATTCACCTTATCTTAAGTCTTTAATCATCGCGTACTGTCGTAATTGTAATGATTAGTCGTCCGTCAGGATGCCGAACGGACTATGTACGATTGCAACTCATTGTTTCAGAGAATCGCCCGAGGACGGTCGAGTGTCAGTCCGGCCGTGACGGCGCATCCGCCAATTTCATACGTCAGGTTGACTTTTAGCTGTCATAGTCAGCCTAGCGAAGCGTCATTATCGAGGGTAGTGGGGGCGGCCATCTTGACTTCTGGACACACGGATTCGAGACGGCGCCCGCGCACCACGTTTGTGACGAATCGCTTTGATTGCAAGTGCAAAATACAATCTAGTGTTCTGATTAAATTGGTGTCGTGTTACGAAGACTGTATATTAATCATTTGGCTATATATTTCTTGATTAACCGTTGTGCGAATTAAATAAACTGTGATTGCAACAAGTACCTGTGATTTCTCTGTTCACTCTCACCTACCTATCTACCTACCCACGTATGTCATACAAGATGAGTACTGATGAAGGCCGTCCTGACCCTTCATATTTATTAAATATATTTATTTATTATAAACATTTAATATTATGTATATTTATCCACAGTTACACTCACACACATTACACAACACATTCACATTTCAATCACATTACACTTACAGAACCCAATATATTAATGTGGAGTACCTACATTGGAGACACTGGGTACCACAGCTCGGGCGCAAACCTGTTTTGCGTAGCGACAGTGATAAGCGACGGCGCGCATCGCTTCAACTCACGCGCCGGCCAGTCGGTACACCTCTCTCGCTCGCGAAGCCCGTGTCACCTGCTACCTCGCCGCTTTATCTTGTCCGCGCTTATCAGCTGCCTTTTGTGAACATTCTCGTACTGTAATATTTGTCTCATCTCCTTCTGTAATTTTTACTTCTTGTGACTATATTGTGTTGTGTGAACTATTTCTTCTTGTGTCGTATATATGCAAATCTAAGAGTTTATTCGCAGCACAGCACAGAACTGCTTAATGCTTGTTATTGCGCTCATGCCTGCTTACGTCATCATCCGACACATAATCCACACGCCACGTGCCCGTATCCGAGCACCCCGACGCCGCCTATACATTAGCCACATACATACTACGCTAAATATTCTTTGTTTAACATAATATCTCTTCATCACTTTTTGTCTATCACTATATAATAGCTTCCCGATTCATAATCAAAATCAAATCACTATTTTTATAACAATATTCATTTCTCTTATAGGTACCTACTCTATTTTAGACAAAAATCTTATTGCAATATATGAACAACTCTGCTACTATTCAACTCCTTTTTTGTCTATAGCCATAAGACTACATAGATTCTTTGCACAGTTCTTCCGTAGAACAAAAATACAGTCGATAAAATGTAAATATATGAGAAACATAACCCTTAACTCGGTTGGGCCACACCTCATTACCTCCACGCTTGTTGGCGAAACTTTAGGCGTTTCGTAAACGTGTTGTAAACTGTTCCATCGTATTTTTAATAAGCGGTGAATACAGTTGAACGTAAATTTTTAATGTGGAAAGCAAGTGCTTTTATGCAGTTAAAAACATTGTTTTTAATTGTTTCATTCATAACACACACTTAAGCCTGTATTCTTTAAAGGATAGGCAGAGGATCATTAGAACTGTAGACACTTTTTGCCAACTGTGTTTTATGTTCTAAAATGACCGTACGGCAAAGATGTAAAGATATAACTATATGTAAAGATACTGCCTCGTGGTCTCGCGGTACAAGTATGTGCCGAGCGATCTAGAGGTCCTGGGTTCGATTCCCGGGTCGGGCAAAGTGTTATTGTGTTTTTCCATTAGAAAATTCTCAGTAGCAGCACGGAGTCTGGAATTGTGCCCGAAAAACGGCAATAGGCTCGCCCCCTATTACGTGGGACTGATACATACCTGGCGAAATGTGGGTGCAGAAATGCATCTCTGCCTACCCCTTCGGGGAATACAGGCGTGAGTTTATGTATGTATGTAAATTATTATTTATTTATTTATTTCCAGAATAATTTATAGCAATACAATTTTAAAAATCAACAATTTCTTTAACAAGCTGCTAAAACTAAATTTATCATGCGTAGCACTGTTATGGAATGAAGAGGATGAAATAAGGTTGAATAATTGTTGAGACTTTAAGTGTCACGTACAGAATAATTACATACTATGTGCTATACATTTGCTTATTAGCCCCCGACGCAAAAAGAGGGTCTTATAATTTTGACGTGGCTGTGGTTTGATCAGTTAGGTAAAAGACTATTTGTAATTAATTAAAAACGACAGCCCCGTGGCGCAGTTGGCTAGACACCAGCTTGCGAAACGAGAGGCCGCGGGTTCGATCCCCGCACCGAGACAAATGTTTGTGTCATCCACAAATATTTGTTTCGGGTCTGGGTGTTTGTGAGACCGAAAAGTCTCTCGTAGTTTCTGATACCCACGACACAAGACTCGTATCTTAATGTGGGGTCAGAACTATGTATGTGACTGTTGGGTGTATTTATTTATTTATTTAATTAAATTGTTAGGTTTGGAGCGGTCCCGCAACGCGACTTATTAAACTTATTAAGTCGTGATGGCCTCGAGGTTTAGGCACGCGGTCGAGAATCTCGACGGTCGCGGGCTTAAACACACCTCTGTTTTTTCAAAATTATGTGTGTATTCACAATGAATTATCACATACTTTAACGGTGAAGGAAAACATCGTGATGAAACCTGTACACCTAAAAGATCTTAGGAATTTCATCAGTGTGTAATCCGCCAACCCGCTCTAGGCCAGCGTGGTGGACTAAGGCCTAAACTCTCTCAGTTGTAGAGAAGGCTCGTGCCCAACAGTGAGGCGTACCTATATGGGCTGATGATTATGATGATTTAAAAAAAGGCATTTATATACTCCTGCCTGGTTGTCTGGAAGAGATCGCTTTGAGCGATAAGACCGTCAATTGTCCACTGTATTGTAAATTGTTTATTGTATTGGTTTTTCTTTGTTTAAATGGTTTGCAATAAAGTGTCTATCTATCTATCTACTCCATTGAGTTTTCATACTGGCAGGGTGAATTGATTTAACTAGGAAGTATTGTCTCTAAAACCGACAAGTTACTATGGCCGGTTTCACCTCCCATGATCATAAGGTACGTCCTCATATCGCAAAGACATGCTTTTGCGCTTCCTATGTCTTTGTTCATAACAACTATCATAACATTTAGACAGCTACGTGGTGCAGTTGGCTAGACACCAGCTTGCGAAACGAGGCCGCGGGTTCTATCCCCGCACTGAGACAAACGTTTGTGTGATCCACAAAATTTGTTTCGGGTCTGGGTGTTTGTGAGACCAAAAAGTCGATCTTAGTTTCTGATACTCACGACAGATGGATACAGAGGACTTGTATCCTAGTGTGGGGTCGGCACTATGCATGTGACTGTTGGGTGTATTTATTTATTTATATCGACTGTAAGAACCATTTTTTATGGGAAAGGAGGCAAACTAGCTAGTGAGACACCTGATGTTACGTGGTCAACACCGCCCATATATATCCACAATACCACAGGAATCGGTGCGTTGCCGACCTTAGAGGAAAATATAGTCTATATTTTCTTGAAGGTCCCTAAGTCGTATCCACTTGGAAATACCGCCGAGGAAAGCTGATAAACTTATAGACTTAAAAACGTTTTCACGTTTTGTTTACATACCAAGCTTATAACTGAAAAGTCTAAACTAAGCTATAAACCAAAGTCACCATGTTACCATGTTACTTCAAGCCGCGGAGAAAAGACAGATTGTTCAAGAGTCGATTCGATAGAAATTCCTAGACTGATATTAAATCACCATCAGAAACACATCCTAAATGTATGGTGTAATCTAAAAACTCGTCTGGAGTAAGCGCTGCTATAAATAAAACGTCACAAGCCTTCGTACAGGGGAGGAAGTATACCTACACACGAAGCAGTATTTGGTTCAGCTACTGCAGTTTCTAGCTAACATAAAAGTGAAACTCATCTTAAGCACTGAACTACATGTATCTTTTTTTAACTGCCTCGTGGTCTCGCGGCACAAGTATGTGGCGTGCGATCTAGAGGTTCCGAAATGCACCTCTGACTTCCCCTTCGGGGAATACAGGTGTTATATGTGTATTATTCAAACTCCTGATGGTTTATATTCAACACGCTGACATCATATTTTTCATATAGAAAGAAAAGAAAGAAAGAAAAAGATTTTATTATTGGCTAGTGCACGAAATTTTTTATTTTTTTAAAGAAAACAACTAATAACTACTTGTATAATTCACACAGCCAACAATGGTCCCCTCATTCAGCTCCATGCTGCAATTCCGCTTGCACCAAGTGACAAAACGGACGCTAGGTTGGATTACAGGCAATAAAAAAAAAATAAAAAAAACTTACCAATAATAATGTAAATGTAAAATAAAGTATAGTAGTACAAGTAATTAATTACATTACATTAACAAAATCAGTCAACAGTGATTTCAGTATATATTCGCCACTAAGTGCGGAACAACCATCAAACCAAAGTCAATGACTTTTCGAATATTACAAGTAAGGCAAGTACTTCTTCTTGCTAGAAATCATATCCCTAATGATTAATTTTCAATCCCTTGGTTACTTATTTTCAAGCACCTGAACCCCTAAAAAATATTTTCAAGTTTCTAAAGGCCTGTTTTCAACCTCTTAATGTTGCGCGACATACTCCTGGAGAGCAGGACCACGAAACAATCTAATTCTTTCTATCACCCCCTTTACAACTCTCCTCTCGTAAAAACGTAATTAAAGAAGCCACATGCATATTTAGGAAATATACTCAAAATTGGTCAAAATTCAGATCCATATTAGTTTTATGCAGGGTGTTCTGTTTTATTGAAGTGAAAGCTTCTTTAGCGGCGCTGTGCACTTTTTTGGTAAAAAATGTTGAACTCGCGTCAGATCACGTGACCCTGATCGAAAATGCGTAAGACGCATTATGTAATATAAATTGTCATGTTTGTGTACGATAGCGCAATAAATATTGTATTTTACCACGTAAATTATATTACTTTTATACTGATAGATAAAGCAATTGGTGTGAAATTATTCTCTAACCATTCCAAAATATTCAAAACTGCACAACGTTAATGTTGAAGTCTTCACTTCTGTCAGCACTCACGGAGTGCCACCCGTTTTTTTAATCGTTAAAATGGCGAAAGGGATTGATGCAGTCTGCTCCCGTGTGTCCCCACCCACTCCGACTGGCATTTGGAGTTGATACTAATTAAAACTTCGAGCTTGTTCCGACACGGAAAAATATTTACCTTGCCAAGTTTCTAATAATGCGCAGGCTACTAACTCTGAGAAATCACTTCCATATTGCGAAACGAATCGGATTTAAAAACCGCATAATTATTGCCCAGTTGTTTCCTAGACACACATCGTCATCATCATCATCATTAGCCCATATACGTCCCATTCCCAAAGACCAACATTCCGACGAGCCACAGCAAAAAATACCATTCCCAATAAAGTAAATGTAAAAATAAACCTAGCGAACATGAAGCCGTGATGTCAGATAAAGCTAGTAAAATCAACATCCAGTAAAAACTCAGTACACACTGTTTTTCAGCCTTGGTGACAGATCGTGATAAGTAGTCCTGAAGAACATAAAATAATCTCGGGGTTTTGAATCGAGAGGAATCTAAACTGGCTTGTTGGTGTCATATCGTCTAACGCGGTCCCTGAGGTCTCGCGTAGTTTGCTAATGGTGCAAGCGATGGAAGATTTTTATTTTTATTTTATTTAATATTCTTTATTGGACACCACAAAAACAAGAATAACATATAATAAAACTAAAATAAATTCTAAAAGTGCCACAAAGGGCGGTCTTATCGCTATTAGCGATCTCTTCCAGACAACCCAGGAAATAGTAGTTTACAAAACTAAATGGGTGGCCATGGAGTAACAAGAATAAGAAAAAAACAGAAAATAAAATTATGGTATCAAAATATACAAATATATTTGATGGTATCGGATCAATTAGAATTAGATTTAGTGTAATGTGCTTTGAGACTACTTTTAAAAGTAGTCAGTGACTGAGCTGTCTGAGATTTCTATTTATTTATTATGCTTTATTTACAATAATGGCGTACAACCATAAAGATACTAACAACATTTTTTAATGGTCACAACTCGATAACGTAGTGTCACAGAGTTAGGCCTTAGTTATTTCGGATTGGCGGACTACACGCCTAAGAAATTCCTAAGAACTTTTAGGTGTTTCCTCATGACGTTTTCCTTCACCATTAATGTACGAGATAATTCGTTGTGAATACACACATAACTTCGAAAAGTCAGAGGTGTGTGCCTGGG
Organism: Hemaris fuciformis; assembly: GCA_907164795.1. NCBI lineage: Eukaryota > Metazoa > Arthropoda > Insecta > Lepidoptera > Sphingidae > Hemaris > Hemaris fuciformis. Next base: position 10,072,184 of record OU015454.1, read on the forward strand.
GTTTGAACCCGCGACCGTCAAAATTCTCGACCGCGTGCCTAAACTTAAAAGCCATCACGACTTGCATTAAATCCAAGCAGTTTAATAATTATAAAGAAAATAATTTGATTAAATCTAAGCTATTTCTCAATAATTTCAAGGGTAAATAAAGACACCGAACCACATTTTATAAGTATGTTGATTTTCGGACATTATTACTTTTAGTCGTAGAGGAGGCTTATGCATTTGATATCGGCTATTAAGTATATCTATCTATAATTTCGGAAAGTTATAGGTGTGTGCCTGGGGCTGAACCCGCGATCGCCGATATTCTCGACATACATAAATCTCGAGACCATCACGACTTCTCCTACCGCTCATAACTTAAACCCACGCCGTATCTACCAAGCGACATGATTTATAGCCTAGGCCGTCCCGTTTCGTCCAATTTACAGAAAACCAACCCTGTAATAAAATACCCTACAAGCGTTACAAGCGGCTACAAATTTCTAAGCGAAACCCAGAATAATAAGGCCCTAATAATAACGAAAATTTAATTTACATGAGAAAACGGTTTTTGTTATGAAAATGTTATGTTTGATTAACATGTTCGGTTTGATATTAAAAATTGTGTGGTAAAAATATGGTTTTAGGTAATACATACCTTCACGACTGTATTCCCAGAAGGGGTAGGCAGAGGTGCATTTTTGTACCTGCATTTCGCTACTTGTGTTTTCATCCCACGTAATAGGTGGCGAGCCTATCGCCGTCTTTTGGGCACAATTCCAGACTCCGCGCCTTAATGATAATTTTTTAATGAAAAAACCCAATAACACTTTTCTCAACCCGGGGAATCTAACCCGGGACCTCTCAATCGCACGGCAAATATATATGACACGAGACCACGAGGCAGTCAAAATAACTAGTAAGCAGCAATGGGGACTATTATATTTTTCAACAGTAAACAAAAGTTCTCCCTATCACAATCATCGAAAGAAACAAGACGGTTTTTCGAAAACGGTTTTCTGAGAAACAGTGGTATCACCACGTCCGAGCTTGCCCGTTACTACAAGGAGTCCCGAATGACTTCTAAGTTTTTATGACTTAAGGACTGTTGTTGAGTAACAAAGATATAAAAACTTATTATTATAACTCATTATTATCACTCACGAATTTATCTACTGATAAAAGTATACAGTGTACAAAGCATAATTAACATTACTCTTATTTTAAAAGCCATAATTATAATCTATTGTTCCATTGTTTGTTCACTTAAATTAATACAAAAAACACTTCATTTAAGTGGAAGTCTAGACTTATTAAAAGGGCAACGAGTAATAAAATAATTCAATAGATTGCGAACAAGAAAAGATGATGAGAAGATGATGACTACTAAAGAGATAAGTCCACCTCATTATGCGAAAGGATTGGTGCCCAGCATACTGTAACATTGTTAATTCACAATAAAAAAATTAGTAAAGAAATAAACACAGTTTTATCACAGACATTGTTTTAAAACCCCATAAAATATCCCGCATCTTTGTAAAGCCCAGTCACCTTGTGAAATTACATTTTTAACACTTATTAAAATTTGCGTTAAGCTCTTAAGAAGCTGTTGTTTTTTATTAGCGAAACACCCTGTTTTTGTATTTAAGGGGAAGTTGCGCGAAAAATTCTTATTTCCATTATTTCTCGCGGCACAAGTATGTGCCGTGCGATCTAGAGGTCCTGGGTTCGATTCCCGGATCGGGCAAAGTGTTATTGGGTTTTTCAATTAGGAAATTCTCAGTAGCAGCACGGAGTCTGGAATTGTGCCCGAAAAACGGCAATAGGCTCGCCCCCTATTACGTGGGACTGATACAAAACCTGGCGAAATGTGGTTGCAGAAATGCACCTCTGCCTACCCTTTCGGGGATTACAGGCGTGAGTTTATGTATGTATGTATGTATTTCCGACTGACTAAAGACATTTCCGACATTCAATTCACACACAACACTTAGCAATACTTGAAGTCACTCCGCATCGGTAACACAGCATTCTCTAGTTTCATCATCAGCCCATATACGTTCCACTGCTTGGCACGGGCCTCTACAACTGAGACGGTTTAGGCCTTAGCCCACCACGCTGGCCTAGTGCGTTTTGGCGTATTCTATCATTTACTTTGTTCAATAGTAGTTAGTCTTAAATGGTTTTATTATGTAACTTCTAGTCCATACTAGATATTGGTGATGTCCTCGAGGTTTAAGCGCGTGGTCGAGAATCTCGGCGGTCATGGGTTCAAACCTGTAACTTTTTGAAATTATGTGTCTATTCACAATGAATTACCGCGTACTTTAACGGTGAAGGTTAACATTCTGAGCAAATTTGAACACTTAAAAAAGTTCTTAAGAATTTCTTCGGTGTGTAGTCCGCGAACCCGAATTCAGCCAGAGTGGTGAACTAAGGCCTAAACCCTCTCAGTTGTAGAGGGGGCCTGTGCCCAGCAGTGGGACATATATGAACTAACTATGATATCTATTTTAGCTTGGGTGGATGGCAGCATAGAGCGCTCGTCTAAAACTTGTATCTTCAATGCCATCATTCAACAGCCCAGTGGCGCAGTTGGCTAGACACCAGCCTCCGAAACGAGAACAAGGGTTCGATCCCCGCACCGAGACAAACGTTTATGTGATCTACAAATATTTGTTTCGGGTCTGGGTGTTTGTGAGACTGAAAAGTCTCTCGTAGTTTCTGATACCCTCGACACAATCGTATCTTAATGTGTGGTCAAAACTATGTATGTGACTGTTGGGTGTATTTATTATTATTTATTAATGCCTAAATGATACCCCTTAAAACAAATTTAATAAAGGTTGTTTATTTTTAACTCTACTGTCGCTGCCCAAGGCGTTTTATGCCAGCTGTTTTGTTTTATGAATAAATCTGTCAATTTCCATAAAATTAAATTCTAATACAACCTTTTTTTAGAATGCTTTTGATGTTTCGGGGGCGTCCTTCTTTGATCTTGTATCATGAAGTTCTGTGACAGACTTGGATTGGAAAAGTTTTTTCTAGTGGTTATAGATGTGAAAGCGGAATAAAGAAAATTTTTATAAGTTAGGGTTATTGAACTTTTAAGAACCTTACTCTTTTTGAAGATCTTTCGCTTCATGTTCATAATGACTTATATTTACTTTTCTGGAGCAATAGAAATTAAAACGAGTACATTCGACATGCACGGGCCAACATAGCCGTCCCTATTTTAAAAAAGTTATATGAAATATTTCCCCGAAGTTATTTAAGGATTCTGGATAAGTCCAACGTATTTTAGGATAGTAACAGTCTTTTCTTCTTCCAAACAAAGCTCAAATTTAAAAATTAAATACTCGAACGAGATCTTTTGGGTGTGCAGGGTTGTTTTCCTTCATCGTTAAAGCACGAGATAATTATTTGTGAATACAAACATAAATACGAAAAGTCAGAGGTGTGTGCCTGGGGTTTGTACCCGTGACCATCGAGATTCTCGACCGTGTGCCTACACCTCCAGGCCACCACCATAACTGGAAATTTAATTACATTTATTTCTTTTCATCTAAATTAAAGAGAATGTCAACGATACAATTAAACAGAAAAACGTTAATGAATGGAGAGGAATCTCGACGTGATTATTCACGTCGTAGACTTATGTCTATTTGCTCAAATCATTAATCATTAGCGCGGACGAGGCGTTGATATCGCAGAATTTTTTTCACTGAATCGCTTGCTGGAGTGTCTCTGATTAACATAAGATACACACGGACAGAAGAACATCGAGCATATCGTTATGAAATAAACAGGCCGTGATCGAAAACTAAGACAGGTTATAATTGCGGTGATTTAAACACATTGACGCTAAAATCCCGAAAAAAAAAATAGTTTTTCTTACCAGCATTATTACTGGTAAGAAAAACATATTACTACCATAAGTATTATACAGTGGCAGGACTTTCATAGAAGCCCAAAAGCGTATGTTGTCGTATGTCTCAATAGCATGTATATCGAACGACTAGAGATGGTAATCTCTCGACACTTTTTGGACAAAAGCTTGCTTACCTTAGTATGTTTGTTGTAATTTTGTTGAAAAGTCTCTTGTCGTTGTTAATGCCCACGACACAAGACTGTTTTTTTTTGGGATGGGAATGTACATGATTATTGGGTTTACCTATTAAACTTTCTGCGTCAGAAAGAGAAAGAGTGTCATCATACGCCCCACTGCTAGGAATAAGCCTCCTCTACAACTTACAAGGTAGTAGGCCTTAGTCCACCACGCTGTCCTGTTGCGGGTTGGCGGACTACACACCTAGGAAATTTCTAATATTATATTTTTTAGGTGTGCAAGTTTCCTCACGATGTTTTCCTTCGCCGGTAAAATACACGGTAATTCATAATGAATTCACACATAATTAAAAAAATCAGAGGTGTGTGTCTGGGGTTCGAACCCACGACCGCCGAGAATCTCAACTGCGCACCTAAACTTCCAGGCCATCACTATGAGTGTATCAATATTAATTATTTTAAAAGCCTCCAGCATTTTATTCGTCTAACGTATCGACAGTGTGTCAGAAAAGAGTGATAAATTGTCCAATGTGCGGCGTAAACAGATTCCACTGTCTCAGTCCTAGTCATTTGTATGAATATGAAATCATTATAATAACTCGAAGGTCGTGAGCTCAGATGAATGATCTGCTTCTAGCTATGACAAAATTCAACTATACAAGTTATAGAGCAAATTTCCAGAATAATAAATTTCCATTGTACATGTTTAGTTATTTACTTATATACAAATAATTTCGGTGACAGCAGAAAGTTTAATTTTCATAATTAATTTACACATACATAACCTCACGCCTGTATTCCCCGAAGGGGTAGGCAGATGTGCATTTCTGCACCCACATTTCGCCAGGTATGTAATAATTCCACGTCAGAGGTGACGAGCCTATTGCCGTTTTTCGAGTACATTTCCAGACTCCGTGCTGCTACTGAGAAATACTACTAATGGAAAAACCCGATAAGACTTTGTCCAACCCGGGAATCGAACTCAGCATCTTTAGAGCGCACGGTACATACATGAGCCGCGACATGACGAAGCAGTCGGTAATTAATTTACAGGAAATACACAAGGTCCATCTCGTTATTTACTAAAAAATAATAATAATAAAATATTATGGCTTTCCTGATGAAAACTAAAAATAAATTATAAAAAAACCCTAAATATTTTTATACAAATTATATAAAATGAACCATAGTTGAATTATAATGTAATAATAAAAGATTTTTCTTTTCAGTATTGACTTGTCATAAGTGCTATTTGATTGCCTACGTGACCAAATAAATCAATTTCATTTCATTTCACAGTGATGACAAAATTAAAATTGAAGATTAGTGGTTCTCTAAAGACGGTAGGGAGATTATGTGTTCGATTAAGGACCAATGTTTGTGTAATTAAAAAAAATACGACGAAATATCAATGGCAGTGTGAATGGCCCTTAAAATGATAATTTTCTTTAATTCTACCTCCTGTACTTTTCTTGTCTTCAATATCCAAGAAGATATTAATAAGACTGACATGAATACTCAAAATATAAATCTACTATTTATTATATTGTTACAAATAAAGCGACTTCGCGGGTAGAAGTTGTCGTCATCACGCCGACTGCCTATATAACGGGCGCTGCTGAGCATCAGGGCTCAGGCACATACTCACTCATCGGCCGGTCTACAGTGCGGTAGCTCTGTCCGAACGTCTACGCGTGTCTTTTGCTATTAGTTTACCCTCAGTAATGTTAACATTTTGTTATTTCAAATTCATGTTAAATGTTATGTCAATTTATGTTTGTTACGATCCGTGGTCGAATAAATCTTTATCATACATACATAAACTCACGCCTGTATTCCCTTAAAGGGTAGGCAGAGGTGCATTTCTGCACCCACATTTCGCCAAGTATGTATCAGTCCCACGTAATAGGTGGCGAGCCTATTGCCGTTTTTCGGGCACATTTCCAGACTCCGTGCTGTTACCGAGAATTTCCTAATGGAAAAACCCAATAACACTTTGCCCGACCCGGGAATCGAACCCAGGACCTCTAGATCGCACGGCACATACTTGTACCGCGAGGCCACGAGGCAGTCTATAAATATAATAAATCTTTATGTTAAACGCATTAATATTCCCATTTCTAAAAATATATTATTCTCAGCCTATCGCCGTCCACTGCTGAACGAAGACCTCCCCAAGTAGGCCAACCATCCCGGTCTTAAGCAGCCCTTATCCATCCGCTACTTCCACCTTTCTCAAATCGTCTGAGCATCGTGCTGCAGGACGTCCTAAGCTACTATTTATAACCAATAAAATTCAATAAAATTACTGACCCGTCTTAAAATTTTTCAATTTATTTTTCAGAAATCAAGCAAAGAAAAAAACATAAATTACATTTAGGTATTCAATAGCTAACATAATTAATAACTCCAACTTTTAACAAACCATCAAAACAATTCACGAATCGAACTGACAATAAAAATTTACAATAACACTCCATAATTCATTATTTAAAAAAAGTTTTCAACAATTTTCAAAAGTATTTATTCGCTTTAAAATACCAAATTTACCTATGTTAATGACCAACCACAGTCACAACGACAAACCCTTTTGTGTGAATAAAAAAGTATTTCGACGAACGCAAAGCGAAAATCCAAAATTCAACACGAAATAAAACTAATAAATATTGGCTCAGACTCGGTGGGAAATTTCATTTGTCGATGTTTGCCGCAATGAAAAATGCTTTGTCCCACTTGCAAACATTCCTTGCATGGTTATGAGGCGCGTATCTGTAGTGCTGCCTTTACTTGTTCTTTATTTTTTGGTCTTAGGGATAACGGTGGAACTGAGATAGAGGATTTTTTTGAAAAATATTTTTTCAATGATAACTTTAATATTTAAAAAAAAATATTGTACTTCAGAAACACATTTTTTTAAAGTTAAAACATCTTTATCACCGTTGTGATTTGAAAGTCGATGAAACAAAAAAGCATCAGTATTGCTTTCGTCACGTATGGTCAAGACCAAGTCGTGCAATAGTCAATTTTATTTTTATTTCATATATCCTAAACTACATAATTTAAATATTATAACATTAAGAGTAGATGCGATATCACGTGGCTACTCCCCCTCACCCCGCCCTCGCCCCTTGACAAGTTTCTTCTTACTATGTATGTGATAAGATAATATAATATCACCTAATAGGTGATTTATTTAAAAAAGGTAATATATTTTTTTATAAGTGGAAACTGTTTATAATTGTATTTATTTTAAAACTTAGATTATAAGAAAAAAATGTATTATATGTTTCCCAAAGAAGATAAATAAATAAATAAATAAAGAGTTCTCGAAACCTACGTGCATGCATGAAGACGATAATGTCAGTCGAAGAAGCGAAAGAAGTGCGTCTGGACTGTTATGCATTTGGCGCTCTATAGTCTCCACCTACCCCAACGGAAGACGGGCGTGAGTTTATGTATGTATGTTGTCTATGTGTATTCGAGCCAGCGTTTCGCCGCACTACACATACAGCCGAGGCAAAACATAGGAAAGTAGAGCGCCGTCTAATAACTGCACCCGTCTTCGTGTCACTCGATATGAAAACATTTCAACTATATTATTTTATGTGCGTACAGTTTGTTTGTATGTAATTCAAATGGACATGACAGTGTTTAAAAAATGAAACCTTTTTTTAAACTATCTTTAGACGTGCATTTTTTTTTTTTTAATTGTTTGGTTTTTGGCTCTATCCCACCACACGCTCGCCACTGTGACTCCTGTGCTCCAGGATTAACAGCGGCACTTACAGTATTGACACCGAGCAATGAAGCTCAGCGATTTTTTCAACCTAAATTTGTCATAATCCCGCAAAGAAGTTAATCAGATTTATTTACGCTATATTTTGATAATTAATAGTTATAGTTACATATTTATAGTTATACATATAAATGTAGCGCGTGATATTGATAGCGATGGACTCAGGTTCCAACTCCAGGCAACGAATAAACTTGCTTTTAGAAAAAGTTTTTTGTTTTGGTCTTTACTAAATTCCGAGTGACACGGAAGCAATGATGGCCTCGAGGTTTAGGCGCGCGGTCGAGAATTTCGGCGGTCGCAGGTTCAAACCCCAGGCACACACCACTGACTTTTCGAAGTTACGTGTGTATTCACAATGAATCATCACCTGCTATAACGGTGAAGGAAAACATCGTGATAAAATCTGCACACCTAAAAGTTCTTAGGAATTTCTAAGGTGTATAGTCCGCCAATCCGCACTAGGCCAGCGTGGTGGACTAAGGCCTAAACCCTCTCAGTTGTAGAGGAGGCCCGTGCCCAGCAGTGGGACATATTTGGGCTGATGATGAAATTCCCAACAGCAGTATGAAGATAAAAAAACATTATTCATAAGTGAAACACTCACAACAGTCACATACATAACTGACCCCACACTAGGATTCAAGTCTTGAGTCGTGGGTATCAAAAACATTTGTTGTGGATCACACAAACATTTGTCTCAGTACTGGGACAGAATCCGCGGCCTCTCGTTTCGCAAGATAGTATTGAACCAACTGTAGATAGATAGATAGATAGATAGATAACTCTTTATTGATACCCACATTATACTGAAGGGTAACACTCGTTGAGAAACAAGTACGTCTTCAACTTTTATATTTCTAACAACTTTTATATTTTAAAATATCAATCCGTCTTGCAACTGACAATTCCAACGACTGAGCTCGAACTGCTCAGCGACACCATTTTATACACATCAATTGACGGTCTTATTATTAAATATTTTTATAAAGTCCAATAATTAATTTATATTAATCAAGCTTATATTCTCATTAAAGTTATTGACAATTTTAATTATACTTATAAGTAATAAAATCATCAATATGTAATTTTACTATTACTACAATAATTTAGTAAAAGGTCTGTACGCATAAGCTTTTAATAATGTAAATATATAATATTGTAAGGTATTATAATGAAATACATTTATAATTACTAAATATTACTATTTAGGCTAACAATACAGTAATTTACATAGAACTTACAAAAATAAAATAAAAGTGGAACAATAGGCGGTCTTATCGCTGAGAGCGATCCCTTCCAGACAACCTTTGGATGGAATGTAAGAAGGCAAAGTATGTTTAGGGGCAAAGTATGTACCACGCATGCTGTCAGTAATACGTCGATTTTCATCTGATAGGAAACGATTGTGATTGCTTCTTATTAGTTGATATTGTTTGCCAATTTTATCAGTAAAACAGTTTCAGTCAAGGAAATTTTGGAACCACGTGAGTGAGAACCAAAGAAATATTAATTGGTATTTCCACGTTGATTTTTCAATAAGGACTTACCGTGATCTTGCATAGCTGGAGACGTGTGATCATTTGTCTCAGTTTCATCATCATCTACATCTTAGGGTTTAGGCCTTAGTCCACCACGCTGGCCTAGTGCGGGTTAGTGGATTACACACCTAAGAAATTCCTAAGAACTTTTAGGTGTGCAGGTTTTATCACGATGTTTTCCTTCACCTTAAAGTACGTGATAATTCTTTGTGAATATACACACGTGTATTCACAAAATAAATAAATAAATACAAATACACCCAACAGTCACATACATAGTTCTGACTCCACACTAGGATACAAGTCCTGTGTCGTGGGTATCAGACTACGAGAGACTTTTCGGTCTCACAAACACCCAGACCCGAAACAAATATTTTTGGATCACACAAACATTTGTCTCGGTGCGGGGATCGAACCCGCAGCCTCTCGTTTCGCAAGCTGGTGTCTAGCCATCTGCGCCACGGGGCTGTCGTAAATAGGTACACATTTGTCTAGGTGCGAGGATCGAACTCACGGCCTTTCACGAGCTGGTGTCTGGTGAACTGCGTCACGAAGCTGTCAATATATAAGGTTTTTTTTACATATAGTTACATCACTTTTATTATATAAATCTCATGTAAGTCACAGACAGAACGCAGTCATGCGTGTCTCAGTTTGCCCTACTTTTTGTTTATCTCCAGTTTAGATATACTTTTATTTTGCTAGATGCGAGCTTTTTGTCATTCCGTAAAAAGCTTATATTAGTGATGAGTGCGGAGCTTTCGTGCCAAGTCTGGACTAGTGTTTTGGCGTGGTTGGCTCTCGATTTCGACTAAGACAAAATTGCTTTGAATTGAAGAATGCATTTTTTTTTTAATGATAAATATTAAGTATCGATAAGTAAGATAAGTTGTGATGGCCTCGAGGTTTGGGCACGCGGTCGAGAATCTCGACGGTCGCGGGTTCAAACCCCAGGCACACACCTCTGACTTTTCGAAGTTATGTGTGTATTCACAATGAATTATCACGTACTTTAACGGTGAAGGAAAACATCGTGATGAAACCTGCACACCTAAAAGTTCTTAGAAATTTATTAGGTGTGTAGTCTGCCAACCCGCACTAGGCCAGCGTGGTGGACTAAGGCCTAAACCCTCTCAATGGTAGAGGAGGCCCGTGCCCAGCAGTGGGACGTATATGGGCTGATGATGATGATGATGATTAAGTATCGATGACGTTGAGGTTAAGGCACGCGGTCGAGAATTTCGGCGGTCCCTGGTTCAAACCCACGACTGACTTTTCAAAGTTATGTGTGTATTCACAACGAATTATCTTACTGTTACTTACTTTGCCGGTGAAGGAAAACATTGCGAGGAAACCTGCACGCCTAATACTTCTAGGGAATTTTAAGCGTGTAGTCCGCCAACCTACACTAGACTAGTGTAACTGTGGACTAAACCCTCTCAGTTGTAGAGGAGGCCCGTGCCCAGCAGTGGGACGTATACGCTGATGATGATGATGTCACATTTATAATGTCAGTATAAGCCTTTAGGCCATTTTGGCCCAAAGATACATATCATCATCATCATCATCATCATCAGCCCATAAACGTCCCACTGCTGGGCACGGGTCTCCTCTACCATTGAGAGGGTTTAGGCCTTAGTTCACCACGCTGGCCTAGTGCGGGTTGGCGGACTACACACCTAAAAAGATACATATACATAAGAATAAATAAATAAATACACCCAACAGTCACATACCTACATAAGTTCTGACCCTACACTAGGATACAAGTCTTGTGTCGTGGGTATCAAACACCCAGACCCGAAACACCCGAAAAATATTTGTGGATCGCGCAAAAATTTGACTCGATGCGGGGATCGAACGCTGGTATCTACCCAACTGCGCCACGGTGCTGTCAAGAACAAATATATATAAATATTACAATTATTTGTTAGTAAAGACATATCAACAAACCTTTTTGCAAGACATCCCTATGATAAACACGATAGCAAACAGCAGTAATGAGATAATTGTCCTATATTACATTAGCAATCTTGCAATCAACGAGCGGGCGTAATTCTATAACGTGCCACGCTTCATTATGTTCTATGATATGAGATTTTGCTCACTCACTCAAGATTATGAGGGGTTATTTGGGTATTTCGAGTTTATTTCGAGACTATGTCGATAATTTTCTAGATAGTAATAAGATTATGCTCGTTGTGTTATTGTTGCCGACGGGATAGTAACTTTAAATAAGTTAAAGCCTTCATTCATTCTGCCATATACGTCCCACTGCTGGGCATGGACCTCCTCTACTATTGCGAGGGTTTAGGCCTTAGTCCGCCACGCTGGCCTAGTGCGGGTTGGCGGACTACACACCTATTAAATTCCTAAGAACTCTTAAGTGTGCAGGTTTCATCACGATGTTTTCCTTCACCGTTAAAGTAAGTGCTAATTCGTTGTGAATACACACATAACTTCGAACAGTCAGAGGTGTGTGTCTGGGATTTGAACCCGCGACCGCCGGGATTCTCGATCGGGCGCCTAAACCTCGAGGCCATCACTATTGTTAAAGTCAAAGCCTTAGACGAGTGAAATATATTGATTCATACATACATACATACATACATAAACTCTCGCCTGTATTCCCCGAAAGGGTAGGCAGAGGTGCATTTCTGCACCCACATTTCGCTAGGTTTTGTATCAGTCCCACGTAATAGGGGGCGAGCCTATTGCCGTTTTTCGGGCACAATTCCAGACTCCGTGCTGCTACTGAGAATTTCCTAATTGAAAAACCCAATAACACTTTGCCCGACCCGGGAATCGAACCCAGGACCTCTAGATCGCACGGCACATACTTGTGCCGCGAGACCACGAGGCAGTCAGGCATTATGGATTCCTGATATTCATTAAGATTTTAGATAATCCTGTATAATTGTTTCGACTGGCGGAATACAGTAAGACAGTTTTCAGCAATTCAACTTGCATTCTTAACTACTACAGTATGAGTTCACTTTCCTTTGAACGATAAAGAAATACATATTATGTTGTTAAATCAATACGGTTGATATTTTTAATTTAAAGTCAAAATATAGTTGTGTTCACGTATAACATACGAGAATAAATAAAATACATGCCTGTTGAATTAATAAAAGGGGATTTAAAAGCAGGTTCTGTGCTTGATAAGCCTAATGCTATAGAATCATGTTAGTGAGGTCAGTCTTTAAATTATATATCTCGTGTTATTTCTAATTGCAGCGCCAGCAATGCAATTAATTTTAATTTTAAACGTGAAAATAAATTATAATATAAACGCCGTTCCCCACTAAAACCGGTTCCCTACTACGCCGGACATCGGCTGAGTGGACGGGCCAGACGCTATTGCTAGTAAGCTTTAGTAGTTTTATTTATACGAACCAAGCCTGATAGATCAGGAAAATACATCATTATCATCAGCCCAAATACGTCCCACTGCTGGGCACGGGCCTCCTCTACAAGTGAAAGGTTTAGGCCTTAGTCCACCACGCTGGCCTAGTGCGGGCTGGCGGACGACACATCTAAGAAATTCCTAAGATGTTTTTTGGTGTGCAGATTTCCTCACGATGTTTTCCTTCACCGTTAATCCGTTCGCTCTGTCGAACAATACAATAAACTCAAAGCTTAATGATGCGAGTAATGAGCGATGTGCCACGTGTACATCGTGTACTATCTTGAGTTCAAATAAAAAAACTACACACCCAACAGTTACATACATGCTAAGTGTAATGTCCTCGAAGCAGTAATGGCCTCGAGCTGCCCAAATAAGTCACAATACCAAAAAGTATTAATGTAGAAAAATCCATTTCTCACTACACACGGCCGGCTATTTCAACCGACGCTATACAGTCTAACTTGTTCTCGCGAATCATCTCAAGTTCATTTTTAATATTGTAAACAGGTTTATGTGATCGTAGGTACTTGTATGTCATAAAATTAGCTTATGGATTTACTTAATATTGCATGAGAACACATGCTTCGCAGTACTGGGAATACTTTATTTATTTAGCACAACCACATCACATATATTAATAGCTATATTTTAAGCTTAGTAATATGTGCTAAAAGCAGTGATGGCCTCGAGGTTTAGGCGCGCGGTCGAGAATTTCGGCGGTCGCAGGTTCAAATCCCAGGCACTCACCAGAGGTTTTCGAAGTTATGTGTGTATTCATAATGAATTATCACTTGCTTTAACGGTGAAGGAAAACATCGTGCGCAAATCTGCACACCAAAAAGTTCTCAGGAATTTCTTAGGTGTGTAGTCCGCCAATCCGCACTAGGCCAGCGTGGTGGAATAAACCCTTTCAGTTGTAGAGGAGGCCCGTGCCCAGCAATGGTACGTATATGGGCTGATGATTATTGATCAATCAAGCCCAGATCAGATGTGAGGTTCGGTTTTTCAGTTATTTATCATATTATTTATTTATTTCTACTATATTTTACGACTGCCTCGTGGTCTCGCGGTACAAGTATGTGCCGAGCGATCTAGAGGTCCTGGGTTCGATTCCCGGGTCGGGCAAAGTGTTACTGGGGTTTTCCATTAGGAAATTCTCAGTAGCAGCACGGAGTCTGGAATTGTGCCTGAAAAACGGCAATAGGCTTACTATTACTTGGGGCTGATACATACCTGGCGAAATGTGGGTGCAGAAATGCACCTCTGCCTACCCCTTCGGGGAATACAGGCGTGAGTTTATGTATGTATGTTCTACTATATTTTTATACGATAAGGTTTCGGTTAGACGTGATATTTCATTATCGTCTGAATAATAATTCAGACTCGGATATTCGTCACGTATTTATTTATCTACGTGTCGACATGACAAGGCTTAAAAATGACGATGCTGGTACTTACAGTGATGTAGTGTTTGTATACTTGTCTCGGGAACACGGGTAGTGGGGAACACAGTCTTGTGCGAGCCGTTGGCGAGAGCGGACGTGTTACTCTGACTGCTGGTGACGTAACGAGCCAATACTTTACCCTTGTGAAGGCACGAGTACTACACGTACCATAATTAAAAATAAGCCTATATTCTCGCGAATCACAATCAACCCTAATAATTTATGACTGTCTCTTAATAAAAGAAAAAGCAGGCGGTTTCTACTAAATTGTTATTAGAATTAATAAGATTCAGTGAAGTGTATAACTAATTTTCGTGATCTTCAGAAATAGAAGAAATTTGGTGTTTTTTTATTTATTTATTTTATATTTTTCCGAGTATACCAAATTGCTATTGGGTAAATTTATGAGCAGTGATGGCCTCGAGGTTTAGGCGCGCGGTCGAGAATTTCGGCGGTCGCAGGTTCAAACCCCAGGCACACACCTCTGACTTTTCGAAGTTATGTGTGTATTCACAATGAATTATCACGTACTTTAACAGTGAAGGAAAACATCGTGATAAAACCTGCACACCTAAAAAGTTCTTAGGAATTTCTTAGGTGTGTAGTCCGCCAACCCGCACTAGGCCAGCGTGGTGGACTAAGGCCTAAACCCTCTCAGTTGTAGAGGTGGCCCGTGCCCAGCAGTGGGACGTATGTGGGCTGATGCTGATATACAATGTCCTTTATCCTCTATCTATATTTCTATCAGCCAATATACGTCCAACTGCTGGGAATGGGTAGTTTCTACAAATGAGAGCTTTAGGCCCTCAATAAGATACCTTAAGCAATATGGCGGACTAAATATGGCTAAGATTTTTTTTGTAGAAATCTCTTCCTCGATGATTCCTTATGATATTTTACTTTACCAATTTCTTTACGTTTCTTCTTGTTTCCCTTTCCTAAACATACAATCGTAATAATACATTGCGATTGAGCATATAACTTTTGTTTGGGGAAATTTTAATAGTGACCGACGAAATTTTGTCTCTACCACGCCTTTCTTCTTGAGGTCATCATAATTAAAATGGCCTTATCTACATCCTGTATAAACCTATAACAGGTTCTTGACAGCCCCATGGCGCAGTTCGCTAGATACCAGCTTAAAAAACGAGAGGCCGCGGGTTCGATCCCCGCACCGAGGCAAATGTTTGTGTAATCCTTCTCTAGTGATGACTGCCTTCCGAACAGGGTGGTACACCAAATTTTGAAATGACTGATTCTAAGTGGTGTATTTGACATTTTATAGATTCAATAAATATAATTTTATTTCACTAGAATTTTTCATTCCAGTAGGCAATCGTACAATAAATACTACAATAGTAACAAAAACACAAAGCCCTCTAAAACGAAAAACTAACTGTTAAAAGTATAGAAGAACTTTTTCTTCAATCTACATCAATGCGGGCAAAGGCAAATACGAGTAGATTCAACGTCTTGAGAATTGTAAAGCTACGTTCTGAGAGACTTGAATTAATTCCATCTGGCTTCTTTCTGGCACTAACCTTACTTGGAGCTTGAAATGCCTGCGTACTCCAACCGAGGGATATTCTCAGTTCGACAAAAGAAAATATTCAACTCCTGGATTTACGAGTCGTCTCTAATCAAAGTAAGTACTGTTTGATCAAAGTTTTCTAACAAATAATGCTTGTACTCATTTGTAAAAAAATAACTATAATGGCATCCAATTCATTTTATGGTAAAACAAACGCCAACCCGTACCAAGCCAGCGTGGTGGACTAAGGTCTAAGCCCAGTGCCGTAAATAGGGTGGTGCTACCTTTGCCCAGGCACACACCTCTGACTTTTCGGAGTTATGTGTGTATTCACAATGAATTATCACTTGCTTTAACGATGAAGGCAAACATCGTGATAAAACCTGCACACCTAAAAGTTCTTAGGAATTTCTTAGGTGTGTAGAGTCCGCCAACCCGCACTAGGCCCGCGTGGTGGACTAAGGCCTAAACCCTCTCAGTTATAGAAGAGGCCCGTGCCCAGCAGTGGGACGTATTTGGGCTGATGACGAATAGCCTTTTTAATCACATGATAAAGGGCTTTGTCACTACAGCGATTATGTCGCCCTGGTATAATTTACAAAATTATTTATATACAAATCATAAATTTTATCTAAATTTATATACTAAGTACTATTATAATTTTCTATAGACTAATTTATACAGAATTTGGCATTATTTGAAAGTGGTTCACAATTTGGTTGGTGATAGGCATTTACGCATCAGGTATGCGAACTTATTGCAAGGAATGTGTCAGAATCTAAGTCTTAAGCCTGCAATTTTTTTTCTCAGCCTATCGCCGTCCACTGCTGAACGAAGGCCTTACCAAGTAGGCACCAACCATCCCGGTCTTGAGCAGCCCTTATTCCTTCCGCTATCCGCCACCTTTCTCAAGTCGTCGGACTATCGTGCTGCAGGACGTCTTACACTACGTCTACCTAAGCGCGGTCTCCACTCCAACACTTGTCTGCTCCAACGGCCGTCCATCCGTTGGCAGGCATGGCGGGCCCACTTCCACTTTAGTAATAATTTACAAACATACATACATAACCTCACGCCTGTATTCCCCGAAGGGGTAGGCAGAGATGCATTTCAGCACCCACATTTCGCCAGGTATGTATCAGTTCCACGTAATAGGGGGCGAGCCTATTACCGTTTTTCGGGCACATTTCCAGACTCCGTGCTGTTACTGAGAATTTCCTAATGGAAAAACCCAATAACACTTTGCCCGACCCGGGAATCGAACCCAGGACCTCTAAATCGCACGGCACATACTTGTACCGCGAGACCACAAGGCAATAATTTAAATTCGATTAAATATTGGGGTGTTAATCCAGGGGATATATAAGTAGATGCGGCTTAATGGTATGATACTATTTTTTTTCGATTATGACGTTTAATTTACAAATACCTACTTCTTTTATGTATAGCTGGTGTTTCGCGTAAGTTTTAAACTTTTCGAAAATATTTGCTGTCTTATATGAGGTCTCAGGTATAAACGAATATGTGTAATGTGGTTTTAATATATCATATATCATCATCATCATCAGCCCATATACGTCCCACTGCTGGGCACGGGCCTCCTCTACAACTGAGAGGGCTTAGGCCTAAGTCCACCACGCTGGCCTAGTGCGGGTTGGCAGACTACACACCTAAGAAATTCCTAAGAAATTTTAGTTTTATCACGATGTTTTCCTTCACCGTTAAAGCAAGTGATAATTCATTGTGAATACACACATAACTTTGAAAAGTCAGAGGTGTGTGCCTGGGGTTTGAACCTGCGACCGCCGAAATTCTCGACCGCGCGCCTAAACCTCGAGGCCATCACTGCTTTCATATCATATATGTACTAAAGAAACTTACTAAACTAATACAGCCATATTATTTTATCTTTTATTTGATTTTTTACCAACTTATCTTTTCTATAACTATTCTAGTCTAGAACATTGTTATTCTAAAATCTTTCTCGTGAATTTGAGAAGGAAACTTCGACTAATATTAAAACGTTTCTCATCTCATGAAAGTAAAAAGACAACTACTCAGACCGTTTACGGTACATTATCATTCTTCAGATGATGATTCCACTCTCATATGAAAAATAAAGAATATCATCTATGCAACTCATTCAGTCGATCTTTTGAAAAGCATTCAAACCTATTTTTTTTACATTTGCGTCCTGGATTCAATTCCCGGGTCGAGCAAAGTGTTATTGGTTATTTCCCATTAGAAAAATTCTCGGTAGCAGCACAGAGTCTGGAAATATACCCGTTAAACGGCAGAACCCTCGCCCCTATTACGTAAAAAAACACATTTGCCGAAATGAATGTGCGGAAAATGCACCTCTGCCTACCCCTTCGGGGAATACAGGCGTGAGCTTAAGTATGTATGTATCGTTTCATCATTTCATAATCAGCCCATATACGTCCCACTGCTGGGCACGGGCCTCCTCTACAACTGAGAGAGTTTAGGCCTTAGTCCACCACGCTGGCCTATTTTAGCCTCTTTATCCAGCTGCGAGCAAACCGACATTATTATTTCGACTAAAAAATCACTCACAAATGTTTCTCTCACTCCATTTCCACTACGATACGACATACAAATTCTCCTGTTTGTTTTGATGAAGATTCTAGATTGGAATTTTGCAATTCTACGCCATTTACTGAATCCTCACAGATTTCTAGCATTTACCAATTTTACTAGTCTAGGGCGCAGCTGTCCCCACAAGCGCATCGCTATGCACCCCTTTAGATAATGCGCGTTTTATCGAATAACAATAGGTTTGAGTCCAGTGATGGGACGAATGTCGCTATCGATAGAATTCGAATGCAATCTTGATTAACGATAATGGATTCGACCGCAGTCCATTAAGCGGAATGTTAGTGATGTGCTTGGATATGGGTTTTTATCGATAAATATGTTTTAAGGTCAAAATCATAATCATCCCATATACGTCCCACTGCTGGGCACGGGCCTCTTCTACAACTGAGAGGGTTTAGGACTAAATCCACCACGCTGGCCTTGTGTGGGCTAGTGGACTACACACCTAAGAAATTCCTAAGAACTTTTAGGTGTGCAGGTTTCCTCTAAAATAACTTTTTTTTTTAAATAAATGCATATGGATATATACACGGTACATATACCAAAATAACGTTTTTTACATTTTTTGTCTGTCTGTCTGTCTGTCTGTTTGTTCCGGCTAATCTTTGAAACAGGTGGATCGATTTTAACGGGACTTTCACTGGCAGATAGCTTATGTAATAAGGGGTAACTAAGGCTACGTTTATTTTAGAAAAGAATTTTATTTTAGAAAAAAAAAAGAAATTAAGTAGATATCATAATTAAAAAAAAACTAAAAAATTAAAGAATCGACTGTTAGGCAGAACGAAGTTCGCCGGGTCAGCTTATCGATATTCCACCAAGCACATCACTCCGTCGGTCTGTGCATAACAGTTCAGCCGTCCGTATGATCTGCGGTAGTTTGTGACGGGCCCGTCCAATTTGATCGCTTTCCTTTTGGTCACTTTTTGAATATCACGCCGAAAAATACAATAAAAGCGAGACTTGTGAATCCAATATGGATACATAAATATTTATAGGCGTCGGGTTTTCGGATTTTCGGCTAATTTTTTTTATAAATTTACACAAGTTGAATATTGTATATTTACTCGTAGTGTAGTCGTGGTGGCCTCGAGGTTAACGCGGTCGAGAATCCCGGCGGTCGCGGGTTCAAACCCCAGGAACACACCCCTGACAATTCGAAGTTATGTGTGAATTCACAAAGAATTATCACGTACCTACTTTAACGGTGAAGGAAACATCGAAAGGAAACCTGCACACCTAAAAATTCTTAGGAATTTCTTAGGTGTGTAGTCCATTAGGAGGAACATGAGAAAACTTGCACGATTGATACAAAAGGTATATTGTAATAGGCGTCAATACTGTTCAATAAATAAAGAAAAAGATACACACAGCCCCGTGGCGCAGTTGGCTAGACACCAGCTTGCGAAACGAGAGGTCGCGGGTTCGATCCCCGCACCGAGACAAATGTTTGTGTGACCCACAAATATTTGTTTCGGGTCTGGGTGTATGTGAGACCGAAAAGTCTCTCGTAGTTTCTGATACCCACGACACAAGACTTGTATCTTAGTGTGGGATCAGAACTATGTATGTAACTGTTGGGTGTATTTATTTATTATTATTATTTTAATAATTTCTGCATAAATAAGAATCATCAACCTCATTAAAATTTTACTTAATTAAATTAATATAAACAAACATTACTAATTTGTGAAAAAAATCCGCCATTTTGTGGCGGTGGCCATCTTGGACCGATTTTCATTAAACATAGCTATAACACTCCCGACTAATCTCACTTTTCAAACGAAAAAAACAAAATCAAAATCGGTTCATCCGATGAGAGCTGTGGTACCACAGATCTACACATACACACCAACAGACTCGTCAAACTTATAACATCCCGTCATTTTTGCGTCGGGGATTAAAAATAGCTTATGTCATCTGTGCCTACCCCTTCACGGTTAAGGGGTGGATGTCTATGTGATATTAATACTTGCAATTCCCAAGGACGTAAGGGGAGGCTTTCTGTCTCCCCCTGCATAAATTAACCTAAATAAAACGTAGGGGTTGTGTCAACCTACTTCTTACCTACTTATATACTTAAGTTTAACTTCCACCCTTCTCAAGTTATAGTTAAATATTTTCTTATTCTAGTGGTGATGGCCTTGAGGCCCAGGCTCACAACACTGACTTTTCAAAGTTATGTATGTATTCAAAATGAATTATCACTTACTTTAACGGTGAAGGAAAACGTCGGGATGAAACCTGCACACCTAAAAGTTCTTAGTGATTTCTTAGGTGTGTAGTCCGCCAACCTGCACTAGGCCAGCGTGGTGGACTAAAGCCTAAACCCTCTCACTTGTAGACGAGGCTCGTGCCCAGCAGTAGGTCGTATAGGTAAGGGATGATGATGATGATGATGATATTTGCCAACAAAATTACTGCACTGTATTTCCTGATATGTACAGAAATTCTAAATAAAATACAATTTATTTACTTGCTGGATGGGCTTTCATTATAAATCATCTTCGATAGCGTAGCTTTGAACCCGCGACCGTCGAGATTCTCGACCGCATGCCTAAACCTCGAAAAAAATCTCGTGGCAAATATATTCCCAAGTAGAATTTCACTCAACGGGAATGCTCCCGTCTGACCCCCATGTCTTACAAGACGTCTGCTCGAGCGAAACAGGATCAGTAGGGAAAAACCTTTGTCGTCTAAAGGACGATATACCTGAGTTGGCTGGACTGTTGGTCTTTCGTTCCTCGGGTTTTCTATTAATAATACCATTGAATATTGGAATTGGTTAACTGGACCGCACTGATTTCTTAGTTCAGTTGTGAGGTTTGTGAGTGAGAGAGGGTAGAAACCACTCAGTTATTTGGTTCAAATATGATACGTTAAATTTTACTGGAGCGTGTGATTGTTATATTGTACAACAATTTATACAAATAATTGAATTCTATAGATTTATTTTGTAGGTTTATATTGTTGATCGTACAATCATCATGAGCCCATATACGTCCCACTGCTGGGCACGGGCCTCTTCTACAACTGAGAGGGTTTCTACAACTGATCGTACTATAATTATATATAGGTATAATGTTAATTTTCTCTTCTTTTCGGAATGTTTTGTGTTTTTTTTTCTCTTATTTTCTTTTGTCAGTTGTAGAGGAGGCCCGTGCCCAGCAGTGGGACGTATATGGGCTGATGATGATGTTTATGTATCTTGCATTGTATAAACGGTTGATTGCTAATTTGTGTTTTATAATATTATATAAATTTGTGTTTAGTTGTTTTGTGATAAAAGGAATAACCAGCTATGCAGAACAATGTTTTACGAATAACTACTGTTTTGTAGCTTACCAACTTTAAAGTTACATTAATAGGCACGTACACGTTCAAGCCTGTATCCCTAAAGTTGTGGCGTAGGCGTATATTTGGACCCCCCGTAATTTTTTTTATCCAATATTCACTCGTTGTTATGAATTATCACAACCCTATAGGGTATAAGTAAAATTAAAGAGTAATTAACTGTCGAAACATTTTGACTCGTAATTAATTTTTAAAATGAGTGGGTCGCCTCAAGATGTTAAGTTATAGTTATTATTATTTTAAAAAAAAAATTGTTTTTTATAAGCCAGGCTAAGAAAAAAAATTGGTTTTTTAACTACGCGTGATTTTATATACATAGCCTAATAGCCTTCCTTCATGCCTATATATACAATTCAATCCAGTAGTTCCTTTAGCGTTTAATCAAATAAATTCTTCAGCTTTATTGACAGCCCCGTGGCGCAGTTGGCTAGACACCAGCTTGCAAAACGAGATGCCGCGGGTTCGATCCCCGCACCGAGACAAATGTTTGTGTGATCCACAAATATTTGTTTCGGGTCTGGATGTATGTGAGACCGAAAAGTCTCTCGTAGTTTCTGATACCCACGACACAAGACTTGTATCTTAGTGTGGGATCAGAACTATGTATGTGACAGTTGGGTGTATTTATTTTATGTATTTATTTATTTTTATTATATTATTATAGGTAGGATAAGCCGCGGCCTAAGCAAGAATGCGTTTAAAAATCATGTTCCTACGAATCTTTTCATCATCATCAGCTCTCATATACGTCTCAGGGCTGGGCACGGGCCTCTTCTACAACTGAGACGTATTTGGCCTTAGTCCACCACGCTGGCCTAGTGCGGGTTGGCGGACTACACACCTAAGAAATTCCTAAGAACATTTCTTCCTTTAGGTTTCCTCACGATGTTTTCTCGAGAATTTTATACGTGTATCATATTTAGCGGATCGTTTGCAAAAGGGCTCGGCGCAGCTGCCACGGCCTGATTGCTCAAAGAGCCGGTGTCAAATACACAACTACACCGGGTTTTTATAGCGAAGTTTCCTTTCAAAAGCTGGTTATGTACGCTTCTTTATGCCCTAGTATTTTCTTCAAAGATTAAGTTGGATACAACAGTTTTTAAAGTTTGATGCAATTTTTTTTATATATTTAGTTTTGGCTATGTGAGGTTACGAAGAATTTAGTTTTTATGCCAGGCGAGCTTGTATGTAAAAATTAACATTTTAAATTGTTATTTTTAAAATGATGGTAGTCATTGTAATATTTACCTTGGGGATAAGCATAAGAAAGGTTTGTTATTTCATTCTCAGCCTATCGCCGTCCACTGCTGAACGAAAGCCTCCCCAAGTAGGCGCCGACCATCCCGGTCTTGAGCAGCCCTTATCCATCCGCTACCCGCCACCTTTCTCAAGTCGTCGGACCATCGTGCTGCAGGACGTCCTACACTACGTCTACCTAAGCGCGGTCTCCACTCCAACACTTGTCTGCTCCAACGGCCGAGTAATTCGGTGTTAATTCGTATTCAAATTTATTGAACAGCTTGCCCTCATGTACTCTCCTACTTATTATCCTGAGTCCTTGAAAAGCAATCCTTTAAAAGACGGCGGCCTACTAAAGGTGCTGTTAAGACAGACCGTCGGATGGATGACCTCATTTCTGGTCACTAAACGGTAAACCCTAATCGAAATTTGCAAATGAATATTTCATCATCAGCCTATATACGTCCCACTGCTGGGCATGGGCCTCCTCTACCATTGAGAGGTTTTAGGCCTTAGTACACCACGCTGCTGGCCTGCGGGTTGACAGACTCAATGAGTATTTATGAATGATAAACTAACAATATTACAAAGGTAAAAGTTTGTGAGTCAGAAGTACATCTATGTCTAAGCGTCTTTTTCATTTTGTTACTTTCTCATGGTCTAATCATCATCATCATAATCATCATCAGCCCATAAACGTCCCACTGCTGAGCACGGGCCTCTTCTACAACTGAGAGGATTAGGCCTTAGTCCACCACGCTGGCCTAATGCGGGTTGGCGGACTACACACCTAAGAAATTCCTAAGAACTTTTAGGTGTGTAGGTTTCATCACGATGTTTTCCTTCACCGTTGAAGTACGTGATAATTCATTGAAAATACACACATAACTTGGAAAAGTCAGAGGTGTGTGCCTGGGGTTTGAACCCGCGACCGTCGAGATTTTCGACCGCGTGCCCAAACCTCGAGGCCATCACGACTTATCTTACATGGTCTAATGCCTGGATTAATTAAGATTTGCAAAGTACCTAATTTATTTTGATAACTTAAAACATGGAATTACAGATTTAAAAATCTCTTATCCATATCTAAAATATATCTAGGCGACACGAAATCTAGGCAAATCTCTTTAAAGCTCCATCCCTAACAAAAACCGTAAAAATATCGCGAGGATTTAAATCGTGGATATTTGGGGCGCTGATCCTGGCTGTCAAAAGCAATGACTATGTACGCGGGAGATCGTGGTCCAAGGATTTTCCCGTAACTGTATCAAGATGTCTATTACGGACCCCCAAAAACTACCCTCATAAGTAAACGACTTAAGGGCTGATGCGAAAAGATTTGAGTGTTCAGTACATTATATTTAGTGTAATATATAAACGCCTTGTGGTCTCGTGGCACAAGTATGTGCCGTGCGATCTAGAGGTCCTGGGTTCGATTCCCAGGTCGGGCAAACGGTTATTGGGTTTTTCCATTAGGAAATTCTCAGTAGCAGCACGGAGTCTGGAATTGTGCCTGAAGAACGGCAATAGGCTCGCCCCCTATTACGCGGGATTGATCCATACCTGGCGAAATTTGGGTGCAGAAATGCACCTCTGCTTACCCCTTAGTGGAAAACAGGTGTGAGTTTACGTATGTAAATTTTTAGTATGACTCAACTTGAGTCTTTGGTAAGGCACCCGTCCGTGACGTAAATTAATGGTTCGATTTCACCAGGATTTTTTTTGTGTGACCTTATTATATGTGTTTTGGGTCTGGATGTTAAAACGCGTTTCAAATACTAACAACAAGACATGAATCTTACAAGAGACAAAATTTTTAAAAGTGTAAGATCGGAAACTTTTTTCTATTGGGTACATTTTTGTATTGCTATTAAAAAATCCTAATGGGAAATCCCAGTAACACTTTGACTGGGAATCAAACTTGGAACCTCTAGATTGCACGGTCCAACAGTGTGCCTCAAGACAATGGTACAGTCGTGGTCTTTCTTCATACCACGTTGATGACATTTTGTTTTGTCTGATTACTGAGGTTGTAAATTTGTGAAGTGATTCAGTGAATATTCAATCTATACAAATAAATAAAATTTGAGTGTCTGTTGTAATATTGAAATAACCATTTTTTACTACATGTATATGTATATACGGTACATACACCAAAATAGCATTTTTTACAATTTTTGTCTGTCTGTTTGTTCCGGCTAATCACTGAAATGGCTGGACCGATTTTGACGGGACTTTTATTGGCAGGTAGCTGATGTAATAAGGAGTAACTTAGGCTACTTTTAGTTTATAAATTTTCTTATTAAAAATTAATTTTCCGCGCGGACGAAGTCGCGGGCACAGCTAGTCAACAATAAATATGGAAGCTTCACATGAATAATATTATTCATTTTTGTCTTCAAAGGTTTGTGTATTCGTGACAAACTTTTATTTTTACACCTACGTTACGCCAAATTTACGTTTTAAACGTAATTTCAGTAATCATTTGATTATCAGAATCTCTTCAAGTAAAGCCAACCTAATTTGATATAACTAACGCTTTCGACAATCGCATGTGACGTTTGTGCGTGAACCCTAAATAAGACACGAGATGGAAGAAAATACAAAGATTTTACGTGACCAAAATTCAATAGTGTGCTCTGTGGGAATACGTGACCGGTTTGCTTTATCGATAGCTTTTAGAACACAAGTTGACTTGTTAATTGTTTCGTGATCTATGGTCTACACCTTGATAGATAGACTTCACCTGAAGAAGTAAAGACCTTCTTCATCTTCATCATCTTCATCAGCGCATATACGTCCCACTGCTGAGCACGGGCCTCCTCTACAACTTAGAGGGTTTAGGCCTTAGTCCACCACGCTGGCCTAGTGCGGGTTGGCGGACTACACACCTAAGAAATTCAAGTAAAGACCAGCCAACCAAAATATTGACGTTGTATCATTGATTGTCCGGTTAATTTTGCCCAAGAAAGCCTGGATCGTAAAAAAAATTGGCAATCAATTTTGAAATCGGATTATGTTATTTTAATGAAGAAGTTTACCATCCGTATTAAACCAAGTGCTCTGAACATTTGCAATCTCGTCCCATATTTAACTTTCCATGGTATCTTATGGCAAATCAAGAAGTTCCTACTTATTACCTTCTATGACAAGCAGTGATGGTTTAGGCGCGCGGTCGAGAATTTCGGCGGTAGCAGGTTCAAACCTCAGGCACACAAGTTATGTGTGTATTCACAATGAATTATCACTTGCTTTAACGGTGAAGAAAAACATCGTGATAAAACCTGCACACCTAAAAAGTTCTTAGGAATTTCTTAGGTGTGTAGTCCGCCAACCCGCACTAAGCCAGCGTGGTGGACTAAGGCCTAAACCCTCTCAGTTGTAGAGGAGGCCCGTGCCCAGCAGTGGGACATTTTTGGGCTGATGATGATGATTATGATGATTACCTCCTATACATCATACTTTCATTACGTTAACATTAATGGGCCATTTTCTTTTTCCTTTAAAACTCAAATGAGAATTTAGAAGCCAAGTTAAGTTGTGACGTACTTATTAAGGCTATTTGTTATCTGTACGGGCTAGCACGTACATTTTTCATATTCAGCATTTTACGCGACACCGATGCGTTTGAGCAGTGCGTCACACAAACATAAAGCGGTCGGTCGCGCGTACTCATTCTATCAAATTCTAATCTATCATTCGAGTTCGCGTTCGGTCTCCGCCGTGTGTACTCATTATCATAATATCAAATTATGTTAAAATCATTACATAATAAGTGATCACTTCTATCAATAAATATCATTATTATAAACTCTATCATATATTTTCATTTATAGTTGTCCCGTACATTATCTATCCGTCTATTATGGCGCAATTATGCACTTACCATCTGACGAAATAGCGTTCAATTTACTATTCCACTATAAAACGTCCAACTTAATAGTAAAAGATAACTTAAATAACACTTTATACCACTAAATAACACAAACAATCGAGTTGTGATACTGAAAATTAATAATTCCCTCATTCTTAACCAAAAAACTAAGTCTACAAACTAAAGAACTTCACGACGGAATCAAAATCGTTGTAGATGCTAATCGGTGCAAACGGAGCGACTCACACTAATTGCTGAAGTGAGAAATCTATTAGGGAACATCCCACGTCTATGGTAAAATATTCCGGAGATTAATTCCGTACCGGTGCAATCTGGTAACTTTCCAAGAACTTTTGAAATTGTCGCTGATATTAATTTAGATAGGCATTACACTGCATCCTTGTAATTGCAGTTCAAGTGTCTGCCGGGTTCGAATCACCGGTCGAGGCAAGTAATACTGAAAAAAAAAAAAAAACAGCACGGAGTCTACAAATGTGTCCGAAATATGGCAAAAGCCTCGCCCCCTATTGCGTGAGACTGATACATACCTGGCGAAATGTGGATGCAGATATGCACCTGTGCATACCCCTCCGGAGAATATAGGCGTGAAGTTATGTATGAGAAAAACGTGGGACTGATACAAGGCGAAATGTGGGTGCAAAAACGCACCTTTACCTACCCCTTCGAGGAACACAGTGAGGTTATTAATGAGAAATTTTAAACAAGAGCATCTGGAGATGTTCCCGAAAAACAGAATATGCCCGCCCACGTAGGGTTTGAAACAGAATTGGGAAAACATGGGTGCAGGAATTTCCTCTCCTTCGAGAATACAAGCGGAGGTGTGTGTATGCGTCCTTATAACATATATGTATATATCTACATTGCAGTGATGGCCTCGAGGTTTAGGCGCGCGGTCGAGAATTTCGGCGGTCGCAGGTTCAAACCCCAGGCACACACCTCTGACTTTTCGAAGTTATTTGTGTATTCACAATGAATTATCACTTACTTTAACGGTGAAGGAAAACATCGTGATAAAACCTGCACACCTAAAAGTTCTTAGGAATTTCTTAGGTGTGTAGTCCGCCAACCCGCACTAGGCCAGCGTGGTGGACTAAGGCCTAAAAACTCTCAGTTGTAGAGGAGGCCAGTGCCCAGCAGTGGGACGTATATGGGCTGATGATGATATATCTACATTACAATCCCTTATTATTAGACTAGTGTTATCCCACGCCTATCTTAAATTTATAATTTGTAGGATGTTACATTTATTTATAAACTTACGGCCGCATTCATCTAAGGGTTATGCAGAAGTGCATTTCTGCGCCTACATTTCATCAGGTATTGCCATTTTTCAGGCACATTTCCAAGCTCTGTGCTGCTACTGTTAATTTCTTATAGAAGAACCGATTTATCTTTCTTTGCATCTTGCCCTTGGCATTAAGTCCGCCTTTATAGATTGTATGTATATAAAGCATAAATAAATAAGAACTCAATAACAATATGGCCGACTTGGAAATCAAACCCACGAATTCTAGATCGCACGGCATATACTTGTTCCACAAGCAATGGGGTTCCACAAGCCATGAGGCACTCTTTAGATACAGTTTTGATCGATTGTGCCATTATTAACACTTTTATTATTGAACTCGACTGCCTCGTGGTCTCGCGGTACAAGTATGTGCCGTGCGATCTTGAGGTCCTGCGTTCGATTCCCGGGTCGGGCAAAGTGTTATTGGGTTTTTCCATTAGAAAATTCTCAGTAACAGCACGGAGTCTGGGAATGTGCCCGAAAAACGGCAATAGGCTCGCCCCCTATTACGTGGGACTGATACATACCTGGCGAAATGTGGGTACAGAAATGCACCTCTGCCTACCCCTTCGGGGAATACAGGCGTGAGTTTATGTATGTATGTATGTTATTGAACTCTTAGCTACGTCTAAAATTTGATTAAAGGAGTCGATTAAATCCTTTGCTTTGGCCATCACTAAATCCACCCAAATCGGTACAACATTTTAAGCATGGCAGTGGCTTTTATTTTAGTAATCGTATCTATTTCAACTATATCCGTATAGTAACATGTAGAATAACATACGGATAACCCTCTTTTGTTGATTAAATTAATTGTAATTGTTTTAGTCGATAGGGTAAATCGCCAGTCATTGGACGCCGAATAGTTATCACCGTCACAAATTGAACAATATTGGCGTTTCATTGTGTTTCAATTTATTTGAACTATCACAAGCTGTCCAATAATTCTATTTCCGATTTAGAAATAGCTTCGCTAATAACTATATTTATGTAAAAATCTTTATATATATCATCATCATCAGCCCATATACGTCCCACTGCTGGGCACGAGCCTCCTCTACCATTGAGAGGGTTTAGGCCTTAGTCCACCACGCTGGCCTAGTGCGGGTTGGCGGACTACACACCTAAGAAATTCCTAAGAACTTTTAGGTGTGCAGGTTTCATCACGATGTATTCCTTCACCGTTAAAGTACGTGATAATTCATTGTGAATACACACATAACTTGGAAAAGTCAGAGGTGTGTGCCTGGGGTTTGAACCCGCGACCGTCGAGATTCTCGACCGCGTGCCTAAACCTCTAGGCCATCACGACTTTATATATTAATATATACTCAGCCTATCGCCGTCAACTGCTGAACGTAGGCCTCCCCAAGAAAGCGCTAACCATTCCGGTCTTGAGCAGCCCTCATCCATCCGTTACCCGCCACCTTTCTCAAGTCGTCGGACCATCGTGCTGCAGGTCGTCCTACACTACGTTTGCCTAAGCGCGGTCTCCACTCCAACACTTGTCTGCTCCATTGGCCGTCGAACCGTCGGCAGACATGGCCGGCATCTTTACCTACTACTGGGAATTTTATTTTATATATTTTCTTTTACATTTTTAAACATAGATTTAAAAAAAAATGTGCACCCTCCGATGGCGAGGTCCAAGACCCAGGCCACCAGTGGTTAGGAGGCCAGAGTAAGGAATCGCCTTACGATGCACACCGTGTCTAATAACACTGCCTTCTGAATCTGAGTTTTGGCTCAATAACCAATTGAGAGCCTCTGGAGATGTTGGTCGAGGCTTTTGGTATCTATGTATTTGCAGTTACGACTATCGGAACAATGATGGTTGAGTCAACATCCCACATGTCGGGATTAATTAATTAATTAAATAATATTTAACAAGATTAAATTTTATAATCCGTATTTAAATACGCTTTTTATATACCTAGATTTTTCGTCCAATACCATTTCAATATTTAGCATTGGTGCCTGAAAGCATCGAAAAAATTTATTCAGCTGCTCTTTTCTATCTTAAATGCACTATTTACTTCACTATTTAGATCCCACTACTTATTTTCACATAAAGTCTTAGAAAAAGTCCCATATTGTCAAGATTCGCAGTCACCGCATTCAAACGGCAAGTGCATGCTCTAACAACATTAGGCTCAGACCGACCGCCCCTCAAAGACTAACAAGCCCTAACTTTAACAATCAATGCTTTGTGTCCAATATAATGTCGATAGCCTGCAAATTCCTCTCATACACAACAACTTCGGCTTATCTGTGGACCTTTTGTGTTCGTGTTTGACTGGGGACTTGAAGCGAGTCGGGAAATAGCCGAGTTAACTCAAACTCCATAACTCGACTTCAGCTACCCCGACATCAGTTTACGAGGCGGATTATTAACTGTTTCCGAAGTTTTAACCGAGAGCTATTATGTAGTCTACGAGCGTTCTGTGTTGTCACCAGTGGGTATAGCCGAGTGCTGTTTGTAGTGCAGTAGACGAGCGCTCTATGCTGTCACCAACGCGGCGTATAGCCGAATGCTGTTATGTAGTGCAGTAGACGAGCGCTCTATGCTGTCACCGACGCGGCGTATAGCCGAGTGCTGTTATGTAGTGCAGTAGACGAGCGCTCTATGCTGTCACCGACGCGGCGGCTCAACTATGTTTGGATAACTTAGTTTCCTATTTCAACATGAACCACTTCTATTTTTCTTTGCCAAACCTCAAAAATCTAACATAGGAAAGACAAAGTGAACTTTTACGGAGCCAGTTTTTAGAAAATAACACGTGACTTGCACCGCGATAGAACTGCCAAGTGCTACATGATAAAAACACAAAACTTTCTTCACAAACTGACAAATTCTTGCAAATTTCCATTGAAGAGTCTGAATTTTACAAAAGCAAGACTTATTCGCGAGGAGTGATCGTTAGCCTTCATGGCGGCGAAGATGACTGGAGACTTTTGCAAAACCCCTACTAATATTTACCCAATATATTTTCTTTAATACTGTTAAAGTATTACAAATATCAAGAGAAAAAACATCGGAAATCTGCACACCTAAAAAAAAGTCCGCCAACCGGCACTAGGCCAGCGAGGTGGACTAAGGCCTAAACTCTCTCAGTTGTAGAGAAGGCCGTGCTCAGCAGTGGGACTTACCTATATAGGCTGATGACGATGATGACGATGATGACTGATAAAGTAGTGATGGTTCATGAATGAATAAATGGTCAAGAATCTCGGCGGTCGCGGATTCAAGCCCAGACACACCTCTGACCTATCAAACTTATCAAAGTTATCTATTTTTAAATCCTACGTTACGGGAGACGAGTCTATTGCCATTTTTAAGGCACATTTCTACACACCGCGCCGTGTTGCTTCTGAGATTATCTAAAGAAAAATTCCAGAAACATATTTTCCGAATCGGGAATCGAAGCCAAGACACTTTAATCGCACGGTGCAAAAAAAAATTACGAGGCCCCAAAATATACGTTAAGACGTAAATTTATTTACATAAACAGTAGTTATATTTTAGTGTTCTACTAAAAGCCTACAGCTAAAAGGGTTTAGACCTTAATCTAACCTGCTGGCCTAGTGCGGGCTGGCGAACCTTGGGGTCCACTTCAAAATTCAACAATTTAGTGTATAATATATATTTTTTAATCTCTTTAATAAATAAAAGAGTTGTAAAACCATAAACGATAAAATTATGACTTTCTCAAACTTAGTAGCAATGTCTCGTCCGCAAACACTATCTTGTTACGAAACCAAGAAACAGTCGCAGCTCTCGTCACATTTTGGACGTCCATTATTATTTTAAACCAAAACACTATAGAATTACAGCGCGTAGCGATTCTTGATTTAAGTTGGAATGCTTGTTATTATGAAAACGTTTTTATCTGGTTCAGAATTTTATCATCATCATCAACCAATATACGAGTATAATACTTGGGCACGGGGCTCCTCTACAACTGATTATAATTCAGTGTGAATACACACAAGTTATATATAGTGGCGCAGTTGGCTAGACACCAGCTTGCGAAACGAGAGGCTGCGGGTTCGATCCCCGCACCGAGACAAATGTTTGTGTGATCCACAAATTGTGAGACCTAAAAGTCTCTCGTAGTTTCTGATACCCACGACACAGGACTTGTATCCTAGTGTGGGGTCAGAACTATGTATGTGACTGTTGGGTGTATTTACATACATACATAAACTCACGCCTGTACTCCCTGAAGGGGTAGGCGGAGGTGCATTTCTGCCCCCACATTTCGCCAGGTATGTGTCAGTCCCACGTAATAGGGGGCGAGCCTATTGCCGTTTTTCGGGCACATTTCCAGACTCCGGGCTGTTACTGAGAATTTCCTAATGGAAAAACCCAATAACATTTTGCCCAACCCGGGAATCGAACCCAGGACCTCTAGATCCCACGGCACATACTTGTACCGTGAGACCACGAGGCACGAGTGGGTGTATTTATTATTATTTATTATACTTTACTTCGAAAAGTCAGTCATCAGTCGAAAGCAGTAGGACGTGAGGGCTAATCATATAAATTGTCAACATATTTTTTTATAGGATTACATTTAAATCGTGATTAAAACATGCATAACCCCAAAACTATATTCTAGGCAGAGCGCCAAATCTCCGATCCAAACACATCTCTTTCACTTCCACAAATTATTTTCATGCTTGTCTTTGTCGAGAGCTCCCGAACCGAAAAACTAGTCCAAAAGCGCCGAGAACATACCAAAGAAAACTCTAGCAAGCGGATAGAACTAAAAAAAAACACTTTTAAAAATACATACCTTATTGTTGGCAACAAACAATAAACCATAAGTGTCCAATTCCCCCCAAGTTTCGGAGTGGCCGCAAT
The DNA here is from genome assembly GCA_907164795.1 of Hemaris fuciformis. Lineage (NCBI taxonomy): Eukaryota > Metazoa > Arthropoda > Insecta > Lepidoptera > Sphingidae > Hemaris > Hemaris fuciformis. The sequence goes on from OU015454.1 coordinate 10,105,218, forward strand.
AACATTTTATCACGGCGATGTCTGAAACAAAAAACGCTCAACACCAAAAGTTCCCGATACCGGTGAAAGTTTCACGATAAGTTGGGTAAAGTTTAATGCCCTCATCTATACAGGGTGTATTCAGACCGTGATCGGAAACTAAAGCAGGTAATAGCTAAGGTGATTACAAACCCCCTGGCGTTAAAGAAAATTCTGACAAAAAATAAAAATTTTGACGTTTTCCATACAACCATCGGTATTAAATGTACGCGGTTGTATGGAAAACGTATTTTTTTTAATTTTTTGTCAGAATTTTCTTTAACGCCAGGGGGTTTGTAATCACCTTAGCTATTACCTGCCTTGTTGGGAGGGATTTGGGTCGTAGGAGTGTACTTCTCTCCCAACAGGTCCCTGGCGGAATTCGAGAGCTTTCTGGTCCGCCTGGGGGCCCTGGTGGTGCAAGGCAGTCAGTCCTACCCCGTGCTAGTCGCCGGTGACTTCAACGCCAAGTCCTTGGCTTGGGGCTCGTCGGTGACGGATGCGCGGGGTAGGGCCCTGGAGGAATGGGCGATCTCCATCGGGCTGGTCGTCCTGAATCGGGGGTCGGAGGACACGTGCGTGCGGCATAATGGCGGTTCGGTGGTGGACATAACGTTCGCCACCCCGGCCCTTGCCCGCCGTGTCCGGGGCTGGAAGGTCCTGGTTGACGAGGAGACGCTGTCCGATCATCGTTACATCCGGTACAGCGTCTCTGCTTCCCGGGCCCCTACCCAGCCCGGTGGTGGTCCCGCTACCCGATTCACGGGCGGCCGGCGGTGGGCCGCTAAGCGCCTCGATGCGGAGGCTGCGGAAGAGGCCGCTCTTGTTCAGGCGTGGATCTCCGTACCGGACGGACCGGTGCGGGTCGAGGAGGAGGCGGAATGGTTCGGGGTGGCGATGTCGCGCGTCTGCGACGCGTCGATGCCCCGGGTCACCCGCCTCCCGGTGAAGCGCCAGGTGTACTGGTGGTCGGCGGAGCTTTCGCAGCTGCGCGCGTCTTGCGCGGCTGCGCTACGCCGACTCTCCAGGCACCGTCGTCGTCGGGTCCGCCGACCTGGCGACGACGAACAGGAGCGGCTGCTCTACGGCCTCCACAGAGGGGCGAAGAGAGCGCTGCGGGTGGCCATTGCACGAGCAAAGGCCGCGGCTTACGAGGAGTCCCGGAGGTCTCTCGATAGAGATCCGTGGGGGCGTCCATACCGTGTGGCGTTGAGCAAGCTCCGCCCATGGGCGCCCCCGCTGACGGAGAGTCTTCGGGCAGACCTCGTCGAGGACGTCGTCGCGGCTTTGTTCCCGGCCACCGAGGAGTTCACTCCTCCACCGATGGCGCCACGTCCACCGGCGCCATCGTCGTTGGTTTCGGCAAGGGATATCCCGGAGGTGTCGCCTGAAGAGCTGGAGGCGGCAGTGCTTCGGCTGCGGGGCAAGAACTCGGCCCCGGGGCTCGACGGGGTGCCTGGACGTATCTGGGTGCTCGCCGTCGAGTCGCTGGGCACGAGGCTCCGCAGCCTGTTCTCCGCGTGCCTGCAGCAGGGCAGCTTCCCGTCGCGGTGGAAGACGGGCAAGCTTGTCCTGTTGAGGAAAGAGGGGCGACCCGCAGAGTCGCCGTCGGCGTACCGGCCCATCGTGCTGCTCGACGAGGTGTGCAAGCTCTTTGAGCGTATCTTGCACGCGCGCCTCGTCGAGCATCTGGAGAGCACGGGCCCGGACCTGGCAGATTGCCAGTTCGGGTTCCGGAGGGGCCGGTCGACGATACACGCGATTCTGCGAGTCAGGGCACAGGCGGAGGATGCAGTGTCTCGGGGCAAGTGCGTCGTGGCGGTGTCACTCGACATCGCCAACGCATTTAACACCATGCCCTGGGCCTGCATCAATGAGGCACTGCGGTACCACGAGGTTCCGCCCTACCTACGGCGTCTGGTGCAGGCGTACTTGTGTGACAGGTACGTCGTGTATCCGGGCGCCGACGGGTGGCACCGTCGGGCGGTGTCGTGCGGTGTTCCACAGGGCTCGGTTCTCGGGCCGCTCCTGTGGAACATCGGTTACGACTGGGTGCTTCGTGGTGCCAACCTTCGGGGCGTCGCTGTCGTCTGCTATGCGGACGACACGTTGGTGACAGCGACGGCCAGGACCCCACAGCGGGCCGCCCTGCTCGCCGGGTTCGGGACCGAACTCGTGGTGGGCAGGATTCGGCGACTTGGCCTCCAGGTGGCCCTGCACAAGACCGAGGCTCTGTGTTTTCACGGACCTCGGTCTAGGCCACCGCCGGAGGCACACCTGACGGTGGAGGGCGTGCGGATTCCCATCGGCTCCCAGATGAAGTACTTAGGTCTGATTCTGGACAGTCGATGGAAATTCCGTGCGCACTTCGAGATGCTGTCGCCGAAGTTGGTCCGGGCAGCGGGCGCTCTCGGTCGCCTGCTGCCCAACATTAATGGTCCTGGCTTCCCTTGCCGAAGCCTTTATGCTGGAGTCGTGCGGTCCATGGCCCTGTACGGGTGTCCCGTGTGGGCCAATTCCCTCGGCGCTCGCTGTGTCCGCTTGTTGCATCGTCCGCAACGTATGGTGGCGCAGCGAATCGTTAGAGGGTACCGCACGATTTCGCACGAGGCGGCCTGCGTTTTGGCGGGTACTCTGCCCTGGGAGCTGGACGCCAAGTCCCTCTCGTCAGTGTTCTTCTGGCGGGAGGAGGCGTACCGGCGATCCGGACAGAGACCGGCCCCAAGAGAGGTCGAGGCCATGCTGGCCTCCCTCCGCAGCGCCGCCGTGGAGGAGTGGCGTTCCAGGCTGGAGAGTCCAAGTGCTGGCGTGGCGACCGTCGCGGCAGTGCGTCCTGTCCTCCAGCAGTGGATGGACAGGCGCCACGGTGCGCCGACCTTCCGGCTGACGCAGGTGCTCACCGGGCACGGCAGCTTCGGTGCGTACCTGTGTCGCATCGTCGGAGTGGAGGAGACCGCCGTGTGCCACCATTGTGGCAACTGCCGTGAGGACACGGCCCAGCACACGCTTGAGGAGTGCCCAGCCTGGGACGAGGAGCGCAGCGCTCTCGTAGCGGTCGTGGGGAGAGACCTCTCGCTGCCGACCGTGGTCGCCGCCATGGTCGGCAGCCGGAGGTCGTGGAAAGCTATGCTCTCCTTCTGCGAACGTGTCATTTCGCAGAAGGAGAGCGCGGAGCGGGATCGGGAGCAGACCGATCCCGCTCGTCGCAACAGGCGACGTAGGAGGCGCCGGGCGAACATCTAGCCCGGCGCCCAGAGGCCACGTGGGGCCGCCGTCCCTACCTTGGCGGCCCCCGAGGGGTAACAATTGCTTCGGTGTGCCTTTTGGCACCGCGCAGAGGCGGTCCCGGGTCAATCCATAGCTCTGGCTTCAGGGTATTCCGGGGCCGTCTCGTTGAATGCGCTGATGGTGGCCGTCGCGGGGTTTTTAGTCGGTATTACGGCGCATTGATATTTGGTAGGGACCCGGCCCAGCGGCCGCCCGACAACGGGCGGTAACATCCATGCTGGGTCGGAAGGCGCCGGTGAGTCCGACACACCGTCCGTAAATAGGATTTTCCCCGTAGGAAAAAAAAAAAAAAAAAAAAAAAAAAAAAAAAAAAAAAAAAGCTATTACCTGCCTTAGTTTCCGATCACGGTCTGAATACACCCTGTATATGAACTCACGGGTACTACTCAGGATTGGTTTGTTTTAAAACATAAATTTTTTCATCATCAGTGTTTGACGTCAACGTTTATGGATACTTTTCACTGCTGGGCACGGGTCTTCTCTACAAGAGAGCATCATTACACCACGCTGGCCTAGTGCGGATTGGCGAACTAAACACCTAAGAATTTCCTAAAAATATTTTAGGTGTGCAGGTTCACTCACGATGTTTTCCTTCAGTAACCTTCAATTTATGGTTACCTATTGACATTTATTAATTTTTAATCACATTATTTATTATAACCTCGTGGTCTCGCGGTACAAGTGTGTGCCGAGCGATCTAGAGGTCCCGGGTTCGATTCCCGGGTCGGGCAAAGTGTTATTGGGTTTTTCCATTAGGAAATTCTCAGTAGCAGCACGGAGTCTGGAATTGTGCCCGAAAAACGGCTATAGGCTCGCCCCCTATTACGTGGGACTGATACATACCTGGCGAAATGTGGGTGCAGAGATGCACCTCTGCATACCCCTTCGGGGAATACAGGCGTGAGTTAATGTATGTATGTATTTGTTATAACAATTTTAGTAAACTACATTTTACTAAACCAATTTAGTCTTTAGACTAGTAAGGAATACCTTTACCTGTTTACATAGTTAAATTAATAAATACGTAATTAAATACACTCGTGGTCAATCGTGTGATAATAATCGTTTTGCTGTCAACTACCTAAGTCCGAAATCCCAAAAACTTACATATGTGATACATAGTACTGACCCTCACTAAGATACAAGTTATGTATCGTGGTAATCTGCAACTGCGAGAGACTTTTCGGTCTCACAAACATCCAAACCCGAAACAAATATTTGTGGATCACACAAACATTTGTCTCGGTGCGGGGATAGAACCCCGAGAACGGCCTGTCGTTTCGCTAGTATCTAGCCAACTGCGCCACGAGGCTGTCGAAATGGCTATCGAATGTGATGGCCTCGAGATTAAGGCGCGCGGGTGAGAATTTCAGCGGTCGCGAGTTCAAACCCCAGGCACACACCTCTTACTTTACGAAGTTATGTGTGTATTCAAAAAAATTTTCACTTACTTTAACGGCGAAGGAAAACAACGTGATGAAACCTACACACCTAAAAGTTCTTAGGAATTTCTTAGGTGTATACTCCGCCAACCCGCATTAGGCCAGCGTGGTGGACTAAGGCCTAAACCCTCTCAGTTGTAGAGGAGGCTCGTGCCCAGCAGTGAGACGTGTATGGGCTGATGATGATGATAAGTTCCACGACTGAAGCCGTAAATCTCGAGTGACTCATACAATAGTGTCCAAAGTTGCGTTCCAGGAACAGACTCTATATTCCAATATACCGTAAGCCACAGGCTCGTACAAGAACACGTATCATAGTACGTAGTATATTTTTATTCGGCCGCATACCAACAGAATTATATGCAAAAAGCGCTATAGAAAGAAGTAAGTTATTCAGCATGCTGACATCCTATTTTGAACATTGCATATTGTGTCGAGATATGAGAAACACTCTCAGTGGATTGTCAATTGACGATTATCTATTAGAAGTAACTTACCAGTATATTTAATTTAACGTGCCGGAATAAAAAAACCAATTCCTATTAGATTCTCATTTCCACAAGCATCGGGATTCAACCGCAATACCTCAAGGAATCTTCCTTCTGAGGTACGTCCCCAATGTTTGTAGGTCCTAATAAATTAATGGACCTTGGCGAGTTGCTATCCCGGTGCGAAGGGGCCTTTAAAAATAACTTTTAACTAAAAGTTGTACGTGTTGAAACTGCCAAGTAACGTATGGTCACTTCTAGTCGAACTAAGTAATAAAAGTAAGTTACCGAAATGGTAGAGTTTTTCCATCTATATGGAAATTTTATTGAACACAACCCCCTACTGTTTGTACCGATGCAGATGTAGTTAGACGCGGGCACTGTAGTTAACTACAGCTATCGAATGCAGCTACTCTTAATTGAATTCCAATATTTTATAGCGCGGTTTAAAGTAAAAAATGCGGCGTTGGCTTTTAAGTTCCATTTTCAAAAATACTCCGGTAGGAAAATATATATTTTATTATTTGTCTCTTTTTGAATGAATAATATGTGCAATAAGGGTTTAAGTTCGGGTGCTGTGAAGCGAATTTGTACTCTTTTCATTAAATGTTTTTAAATTTTTAGTCTGGTGTCTCTTTCCTCCTAAAAGTCTTTTGTAATGTAATAATAAAATAATTTCAAATCAAAAGTAAAACAATAGGTGTAAGTTTTTATTTTTTATTTGATTCAATTTAATGTTTATTATTTAAAAAATATAAATTATATATTGTTTCATTTTACTAGGATTTATGAGTATTTCCGAAGCGTGTCATTTTCAACTGTACATAAATATATCTGTTGCATTTTCTTCGGGATAATTTTCGAAGACCCAAATTATTGATTCTAAGAAACTCGTATCCGTCTTGAAAGTGACCTACTTATATATGGCGTGACTATATTAAGTGTAAATTACAATTCAAATCGTTTCTCGCAAGTTTTATTTCTTCTAATTGGAACGCACCAATCTTTACGTCTAGTGGTTATAAGTTCAAATTGTCGTGCCAATACAAAAATAGACAGGAGAATATAGTTAACTATACATATGAACGGATAATAAATAGTAGCGGTCTATACCAAGGTCTTAACAGAGTCAAATGTCGTTTTACGCGTGACGTCAAAGCAATACCAGAAGAGACTTTGTGGGTTCAGCTTTTTTTGCTGGCTTAGCGTCTGTGTCGAGGATTTCCTAACAATATTGGCACATATTTTGGTATATAGTCAATAATTATTTCTATCGTCAGCTCATAGTATTTATTGGATGTTTCGCGTCATATTTTTATGACATACATATAAATACAGTTTTTTTTCTAATCTCGACATATATGTATCTATGTTACGTATATACATACATAACGTCGGTGCCCTTAGAAGGTGGGTAGATGTTATTTTCCAAACTCTGGGTTCTATCGTTCCTATTAATGGGACATAAAAACACCTGTCGAAACTTGGGTATTGAATAGCATCTCTGCTAGGGGATAGCCGCTTGGTTACACACAGGTGAATATAACTAAAAAAAAACTATATTACTAATCTACATCTAAACACAAATTCACTAGCCCGCCCTTATTAATATAAAATCGTATTTTTCCAAATTTATACCACGTTTGTGGCTGCTAGTGCTAATGAACTTAGTGGCCCAAATAAGTCTCTAAAGACCGTAATATTCGACAGCTTTCAAAATAATTTCGCAGTTTAATATTTTGTAAATTTTTTAGCCACAAAACTGAGCAAAAAACTGAATATAGGTCAGACTTAAAATGGTTAAAAAGCTTTTAATTTTCACCCATTTCATTATCTCGTGAAAAACACGTTGATTTAAAAAGTTTGTTTTCATTAATGTAATTTAATTTTGTTAATATTTAATTGGCTTTCAGTGAGGGACGACAAAATTATACTACTACTTTTTATTTTTGTAAGAGTAAATTAATTTACATATTCAGAAATGAATAATATAATTTGCCTTTTCGTCTTGTGGAATCGTGCCTTAATTAACTACTTTAATTACATAATTATTTTATACTTTAATATATTTTTTTTAATGAGTTTGCATATTATATCCATATAGCAAAAATTGAACGCAAACGATAGTAAACAAAAAAGTCGTGATGGCCTCGAGGCTTAGGAACGCGGTCGAGAATCTCGACGGTCGCGGGTTCAAACCCCAGGCACACACCTCTGACTTTTCAAAGTTATGTGTGTATTCACAATGAATTATCACGTACTTTAACGGTGAAGGAAAATATCGTGATGAAACCTGCCCACCTAAAAGTTCTTAGGAATTTCTTAAGTGTGTAGTCCGCCAACCCGCACTAGGCCAGCGTGGTGGACTAAGGCCTAAACCCTCTCAATGGGAGAGGAGGCCCGTGCCCAGCAGTGGGACGTATATGGGCTGATGACGATGATGAATGATGATGATAGTAAACAGTACGATTCTTTCAGTGGGTATCATTGCCCACTTTGTTATTCCTTCACTCTCTCTATTTCCTTCTTTAGAATTACTATAATCTTTATCTATTTATGGTGGCGATGACTTACCACACGATAGCTTAAAGTCCCCATTCAGATGTCGAAGCCAAAGCTTTTCCATTGAATCATATTTTTTATTTTTTAGGAATGGCTTTATACTGAATATTACTCCAACATTTTTATCAACTAAACTACGATACAAATGTATCATCATCATCAGCCCATATACGTCCCACTGCTGGGCACGGGCCTCCTCTACAACTGAGAGGGTTTAGGCCTTAGTCCACCACGCTGGCCTAGTGCGGGTTGGCGGACTACACACCTAAGAAATTCCTAAGAACTTTTAGGTGTGCAGGTTTTATCATGATGTTATCCTTCACCGTTAAAGTACGTGATAATTCATTGTGAATACACACATAACTTCGAAAAGTCAGAGGTGTGCGCCTGGGGTTTGAACCTGCGATCGCCGAAATTCTCGACCCCGCGCCTAAACCTCGAGGCCATCATTGCTTTACCATCTCTGTTATATACAAATGTATAAACAGAGGTAAAAAAAATAAAAAAATACAATACCTTTAACTTAAACAAACTGCGTTAATATCGGTTTAACCTTACTTAAATGTCAATATAACCGAAATGTAGAGTCGCATAGAGTAAGAAAAACTCTACCAATCCAAATAAATATTTAGGGAAGGCCGGCTATAACAGGTGGCAAGCCGCATTACAGTAAAAAGGCCTCGCATCCACTCTCATTAACTCAATAGTGCTATCAGCTCTATGTTGAGACGCTTTTTATTCCGTCTCTACTTTCTAATGATTAAGGTAGCCGTTATAGAGCCGGCTTTTGTTGGCTTATTCGTAACTTTTGGGGCTCTATTCTTTATGGAGCGTTTAGCTATATTGTGTAGATATTTCGATAGAATTGTAATTTTGAAGCGTTTTACCGGCGCTTTCTAACACCCACAATGCTAGTCGGCTTTTGATCATCCTATTTGAGAGCAAAAAATATGGGAATTTATGACATTGTGGTGACTGCTGCTGTCATATTATATGTGAATAAATGAATTATAACTTACATACATACATAACCTCACATGATGTACAAGGTGGGCCAAAAGAAGTCATCCGATGTTGTTTGGCTCTCATTTTTTTTCTAAATGAAAAACTTCGATTCTGTTTTTTGATTATGTTTATTTGAACCTTTAGAATTTTATTGGTCAAGTCGAGAAGATGATATCGGCCATATGGGCGCCGTCACAATTGATTTCTATACGGGCTCGTTTTATGACATTTTTCATCACTTCGGGCGACAGATTCTTGCACTCGTATCGGATGTTGTCCTTAAGGGCTTCCAGGGTTGGTTCCACACGAGATGCTGCCAAGAGTGGCCGGCCCCGGAGCGCCCGTTCAACGACAACAAACGACAACAGTGGACGGTGCGCGCTATAGGGCCCTGGGCCATGTTAACTGAGTTTTTTTTGCCGCAATTGAACGAATTAGGACTGGAGAACATTTGGTTCCAACAGGACGGAGCAACGGCACACACTGCGCGAGCCACAACCGATATTCTGAAGGCGGCGTTCCCGGGTCGCCTCATCTCTCGTTTTGGCGATTTATACTGGCCCGCAAGATCGCCCGATTTAACCGTTCCAGACGTTTTTTGTGGGGTTTTTTGAAGTTCCGTGTTTACGTCAACAAGCCCGAGACCCTGGAAGCCCTCAAGGACAACATCCGATACGAGTGCGAGAATCTGTCGCCCGAAGTGATGAAAAATGCCATAAAACGAGCCCGTATAGAAATCAATTGTGACGGCGCCCATATGGCCGATATCATCTTCTCGACTTGACCAATAAAATTCTAAAGGTTCAAATAAACATAATCAAAAAACAGAATCGAAGTTTTTCATTTAGAAAAAAATGAGAGCCAAACAACATCGGATGACTTCTTTTGGCCCACCTTGTATTTCTGCACCCACATTTCGCCAAGTATCAGTCCCACGTAATAGGGGGCGAGCTTATTGCCGTTTTTCGGGCACATTTCCAAACTCCGTGCTGCTACTGAGAATTTTCTAATAGAAAAACTCAATAACACGTTGCCCGACCCGGGAATCGAACCCAGGACCTCTAGATTGCACGGCACATACCTGTGCCGCGAGACCACGAGGCAGGCACAAGGTGAATTATAACTTCTATTCATAAAATCCACAACAATTGTATCCATTAGCAATTTATGTTTTCCTACTTGCTCTCTTAGAATTTAAAGTTGAAATTCCAATAATAAGATCTTCGGTAATTTTTAGAATGAACCACGACAGCAAATCATTTACCACAAACTATAACAAATATAAAGAAAATAATAATTCTCAAATACGCTTTTCAGTCGTCATAATTATTCATAAGAGCTTTAGAGTCCATGGTGAAACAAAACCCGACGTTGGAAATACAAATGCAAAGTCAATGCATGTAGAACCATGCCAAAGGCCTTCATTCATGAAAGGTTTAAAGTTTGCACAGACGCGCCGCGGCCGTTTTATGCATAAAATACAGTGGCCGAATAAACAATAACCCACTCGGGACGAGCATTCAAATTTAAATGAGCCGGCACTGTACCAAAATTTGACTTCCTCTCATTTGCATACAACTGTGGCGTGGCCTTCCTCGCGGCCCTTTCACACTTCGACGTGAACTTATACTCAGTAAAGCCGGGTGCTGTTATGTAGTTCAGTATACGAACGAGCAAGGGGGTGTTAGATTCCCACAATGACTGTCATAAGAGGCGAATCATAGAAGTCCTCAGGCTACTCACTGAAAGTGACCCGTGGTGGTGGCACTGTGGCAGGCGCCCATCCACAACCGGGGCGACCGAACCAACCTAGTGGGGTTACAACAGCGTCCTCCGTAGCTTCGAGATGGCCGAGGCGTTTTTCATCTTGGAGGCGTACTGGGCGGTTGCGAAATCAGTGTGGGAGATACTCGCCCACAACATGTTCGCCCCTTTGGCGCAAAGATGGCCACCGAAAGGTTTGGGTTGGTAGGCCAGCGTAGGGATTTTTTTTGTTAGGGTTCAAGCCCAGCATTAACATCTGCGTGGACCTGACGTCACCGCGCGCATACACATACGCTTCCCGCCTCCCTCCCCCAGGGCTGGCGGGAAGTAAAGCCATAATCAGCTTTCCCCTCGATAAAAAAAAGACGAGCGCCCTACTTAGTCAGCGAAGCGGCGTATAGCCGAGTGCTGCCAAATAGTGCAGTCGATGTATACCCTACTAATGGCTTAATATGTAAGCGCTGTATAACATTGCCATAAATTTTATCGTTATAACCGAATCTCAGTATGATAAAGTAATACGAGCCCCACAAACAATGCAAACAAAAGGTTTACACAGGTCTAAACTGTCAGCCTTTATTGAGACCGTATTCAAGATAAGGTGGTCTAGCTTTAAGGATTTTGTTACGCTGTTTGAATGGACGGAGCGGTTGTAAGTTACAAAGTAAACAATGGTTCAGGTAACGCTGAAACGATTTGCACCGCTTTGTGGATTATTTCCTTTGGCGGTCGAACGGAGAGGATAATGGCTGTTTTAATTTCTTATTAAAATCTACATCCGAATATATTATATGGGCTACTAAAAATACATTTCTCCTTATCTCAATTTTGACAGAATGACGCTTCATAATCATCAGCCAATACACGTCCCACTGCTGGGCACGGGCCTCCTCTACAACTGAGAGGGTTTAGGCCTTAGTCCACCACGCTGGCCTAGTGCGGGTTGGCGGACTACACACCTAATAAATTCCTAAGAACTTTTAGGTGTGCAGGTTTCATCACGATGTTTTCCTTCACCGTTAAAACATTTGATAATTATTTGTGAATACAAACATTATATTATATGGGCTACTAAAAATATATTTATTATTATTCTCTACTTGGGCACTATCAGGTAAGGATTTGTCACTCTGTCTTGCCAATATTAAAAAAGACATAACAGACGCTCACGTCACGTCAGGTATGTTATTAAATTCCACGATATATTTACATAATTGCCGTTTGGAGGTACATTTCTATAAGTGTATGGTAATTGGTAATATTTCGCATTAGGCCAGCGTAGTGGACTAAGGTCTAAACCCTCTCAGTTGTAAAGGAGGCTCGTGCCCAGGAGTGGGACGTATATGAGCTAATGATGATGATGATGATAAGTAAGTAAGTCTGGTTGTTCTACCAAACTTGTAACACCTGTGTCAACACTTTTAAAGCTTACGAAACCTTAGCCCTGTAACATACATACGTAAATGGTGATGATGGTGGGGAATCAAACACCCTTCACATTACGTCCTATTTGTAAATCACTCATTAAATTAAATTTTAAAAGTGCATTTGAGGCCCAAACTCGCCACGAAGGATATTGGTTATAAAACACGTAACTTTTAAAAGCTATCAAAAGTATGATCCCGAGATTCGAACTCCCGACTCTCTGGTATGTAGTAGCCTGACCAACAAACAGCAAATAATTATCCCTTGAAAGCAAGGGTAGCCAGGTAAATAAAAAAAAAACGCATCAGAGGGGAGAAAAGTTCTCATTGTTGAAAATTTTATTGTCCGCAGCCTTTGAATTAGTAGGCTCGTCTGCAACTTTTAATGTGGATCTAAAGTTAACAGTCAGTGGGGAGAAAACTCCGTTATGCCGGACTGCTGTAGCATACAGTTGCTAATTTTATGTCACCTTTCATCATCAGCCCAAATACGTCCCACTGCTGGGCACGGGCCTCCTCTACAACTGAGAGGGTTTAGGCCTTAGTCCACCACGCTGGCCTAGTGCGGGTTGGCGGACTACACACCTAAGAAATTCCTAAAAAGTTTTAGGTGTGCAGGTTTTATCACGATGTTTTCCTTCACCGTTAAAGTACGTGATTATTCATTGTGAATACACATATAAAGTCAGAGGTGTGTGCCTGGGGTTTGAACCCGCGACCGTCGAGATTCTCGACCGCGTGCCTAAACCTTGAGGCCATCACGACTGTTGATCACGATGTTCCTGTACTTGTAGAAAAGACTGAAAGTCAGGTGTCGGTACGGCAAAGTAGAGGTCGTAACGCATAGCAGGAAATGTAGATGAGAATACACACATAACTTCGAAAAGTCAGAGGTGTGTGCCCGGATTTTTGATTCTGGGACCGTCGAGATTCTAAGCCTAAATCTTTTTAGAATTTTTATTTTCGTTATTTTTATACATACATACATAAGCTCACGCCTGTATTCCCCGAAGGGGTAGGCAGATGTGCATTTCTGCACCCACATTTCACCAGGTTCAGTCCCACGTAACAGGGGGCGAGCCTATTGCCGTTTTTCGGACACATTTCCAGACTCCGTGCTGTTAATGAGAATGACCTAATGGAAAAACCCAATAACACTTTGCCCGACCCGGGAATCGAACCCAGGACCTCTAGATCGCACGGTACATACTTGTACCGCGAGACCACGAGGCAGTCTAATTTATTTTTATCTATAGTTTGTTTTTATTCAGAATTGTCCATTTTTTTAAATCACGACTACTACTTTATACGATACAGGATCATAAATAAGGTTTCAGAACGAGACTTATAGCTTTCTTGGAATGTTGAAACATATATGAAACTGAGAGCAGTGATGGCCTCGAGGTTTAGGCGCGCGGTCGAGAATTTCGGCGGTCGCAGGTTCAAACCCCAGGCACACACCTCTGACTTTTCGAAGTTATGTGTGTATTCACAATGAATTATCACTTGCTTTAACGGTGAAGGAAAACATCGTGATAAAACCTGCACACCTTAAAAGTTCTTAGGAATTTCTTAGGTGTGTAGTCCGCCAACCCGCACTAGGCCAGCGTGGTGGACTAAGGCCTAAACCCTCTCAGTTGTAGAGGCCCGTGCCCAGCAGTGGGACGTATTTGGGCTGATGATGATGATGATGATATGAAACTGACCACCGATATTCTCGACCGCATACCTAAGCCTGGAGGCCGTGAGTGTATTTATATACAATGTTTACGTATAAATTAGTCCCGACAAGCGACGAAGCTCCATTTTACTTCATTAATATGCCAATCCTTTGGTGGTGTATCTCCGGCGTTGTAACCTTCAAGGTTTTCGTATTTAAACGCTTGTGTCATGACGTAACATTTTCATGAGTGTTAAACTGTTCTTATATGTGATGTACATGCTTAATTTATTGACACCCTTGTTTATGGATTAAGTTTTTCATAAATATGCTTCGGTAGCTCTACAAAGAATTCTACTTCGTGGTCTCATGTTCGATTCTCCGGGTTAAATGTTATTAGATGTTTCCATTAGTAAATAATCAATAATACGGAGTTCCAACCCGCACTAGGCCAGCGTGGTGGACTAAGGCCTAAACCCTCTCAATTATAGGGGAGGCCCGTGCCCAGCAGTGGGACGTATATGGGCTGATGATGATGATGATGATGGATGTGCTCGAAAAATGACAATAGACAAACCTCGTATTACGTGGCATTCGGGCTGTAGAGCCAAACTTTTCAGCCTCCCTATCTACAATTGATAAGGCTTAGGTCTTAGTCCACAACACTGGTCTAGTGGCTCACACACTCGAGAAAATATATATGGAGAACCCTCAAACAAACAATTTACTCATTATTTTTTCTGCCTTTCATCATCAGCCCTTAGACTTTCCGCTACTAGGCTCGGGCCTCCTTTCCAACTGAGAGGGTTTAGGCCTTAGTTCTCCAGGCTGGCCTAGTGCGGGTTGGCGGACTACACACTTAAGAAATTACTGAAAACTTAGATGCGCAGATTACTAAAGATGCATTTGATGCATAGCAATTATCTTAGTGCAGAGTCGAAATACGACCTTTCCAGTGGCGGTACTTCTATAGAAACCCAACAGCCCAGTTTGTCTAATAAAATTCCGAATAGATAGATAGATAAACACTTTATTGTGCACCATTTAAACAAAGATATAATACAATGGACAACTTATAATATAGTGGACAATCGGCGGTCTTATCGCTCAAGGCGATCTCTTCTAGACAACCAGGCATGATGAAATATTCAACGAGAGATCATGGAAATGTGGGGGTGTTCAAATGATGTATACCTACATACATACATAAAACATATATACATACCAAATACATATATACTTAAATATAATACATATACACATAGTGCATAAAAACAATATAACAATATACAAGAAAATAACAATAGCTACTAATATTTAGAAAGGTAATAAGGTAATGTCTTTAACCGATTTTTAAAAATATTGAGAGACGGCGCTTGACGAATTGACATAGACGAATAATATTCTTGAAGCTTGATATCTTTATTTAACAAAAACAATTTGACATATAAATGAGAATATCCTGACTCCGTAATAAAAAAATATTAACTAGATATCACACCATTAACGTGTAATGCTTTTAGGCTTCTATGGAAGTACCGCCACTGGGCCTTTCATATCACATCCGCCCCCTAATTAACCGTCACACTAAAATACACATAGTGCAAAAATATGACACAAAATACCCATCATTAAAAAATAACCCTGTCATCAAACAATCAAAAGGAAAGAACAGAATTACTTGCTCAAAGATAATCCCCTTTATACGTCATTAATTAGAAAAAGACGAGAAAAATTCTACAGAGATTTTGTCACGGACAGTGTAAATCTTCCAGAGCTTATTACACTAATCACTCACTACACAGATCTCAGGGGCGGGGAGGAGGAAATCTCCAATTTTCTGGAAAGCCGATTATCTCAAGAGAATATCCGAAGGTTCCCAAATTTGATTATTTAGCGGAGATGCGATTGTATTATGCCATTTTTCACAGCTAATTTCGTTTGTTTGTAAATGGAGTTGGGTTTGCGGGAGATAAATGTGGCTGCTTTACATCACTTTGTCGCTGTAAATCTGTTTTATTTACGACATTTGTGGAGTTCGTTGACTTTGGCCTTGAATGATTTGAGCATTCATTGAATGTTTTAGGGTTAAGCTTTATTTGCCATCTATCTGTCCTATCATCTTGCATACTTATATCATACATAATTTATAAATGGTTTTAAACTCACACACTACGCTCCTGTACATGGCCTCACAACACTCGCTCCTGAGCTCTCATCCAATACCTTCAGCTCGTCGCTCCACCGGCCCGCGCGTCACACACTACGCTCCCTGTACGTGGTCTCACAACACTCGCTCCTGAGCTCTCATCCACTACCTTCAGCTCGTCGCTCCACCGGCCCGCGCGTCACACACTACGCTCCCTGTACGTGGTCTCACAACACTCGCTCCTGAGCTCTCATCCACTACCTTCAGCTCGTCGCTCCACCGGCCCGCGCGTCACACACTACGCTTCCTGTACGTGGTCTCACAACACTCGCTCCTGAGCTCTCATCCACTACCTTCAGCTCGTCGCTCCACCGGCCCGCGCGTCACACACTACGCTCCCTGTACGTGGTCTCACAACACTCGCTCCTGAGCTCTCATCCACTACCTTCAGCTCGTCGCTCCACCGGCCCGCGCGTCACACACTACGCTTCCTGTACGTGGTCTCACAACACTCGCTCCTGAGCTCTCATCCACTACCTTCAGCTCGTCGCTCCACCGGCCCGCGCGTCACACACTACGCTCCCTGTACGTGGTCTCACAACACTCGCTCCTGAGCTCTCATCCACTACCTTCAGCTCGTCGCTCCACCGGCCCGCGCGTCACACACTACGCTCCCTGTGCGTGGTCTCACAACACTCGCTCCTGAACTCTCATCCACTACCTTCAGCTCGTCGCTCCACCGGCCCGCGCGTCACACACTACGCTCCCTGTACGTGGTCTCACAACACTCGCTCCTGAGCTCTCATCCACTACCTTCAGCTCGTCGCTCCACCGGCCCGCGCGTCACACACTACACTCCCTATACGTGGTCTCACAACACTCACTCCTGAGCTCTCAACCACTACCTTGAGCTCGTCGCTCTACATACTAACTTCCTATTCGTGATCTCACAATTGACGCTATTAAGCTAGCAAAATACCTCTCGAACCACATAGATCCCTTCAAGAACTAAATTATGATCGTAATGCGTACAGTAGGGGTTGAAAAGACCCTTATCATATGTTACTATAAAGGGTAAGGAACACCAAAGAAAACTTTCCAAAGGCTTGGCGACGAAGCCTTCGCGACCGGAAGTGAGCATCGTGCTCGCGTCACATCCGGTGATTAACGATGCTAACGCAATTTCCTTTAAACTCAGAAGAAAATGTAAGATTGGGTGCAAGCGACAAGAGCTTTGCCAGTATAACATTATTCATTTAGATTAAATTTTGAAACACAAGCCACTAATAAATACAATCAGATAGCAATGCAAAGGTTATGTCTTGGTCATATATTGAAGAAAACAGACCACCTAGTATTTTTATCTGATAGCTAAATCTTTCAATTTTGTCAAAATAACAATTTCTTTTGAATCGTCAATTATAAACTTCATATTTTAAACTTCGGGTCTCTGAAAATACGTTGATTGCTTTCACGAGAAAATAATATTTATTCACATCAGTAAAGCCTAAATTTTCTAAAAATAGATATTAAAGATAAAACAATGACTCCCACAGTACGAGTATTACATACCTACTAAACAAAACAGATGCTTTTCTCTACGACAATGTTCCGAGACAAGTCCTTGAATAAAATATTTCTTCATAATAAAAATCTCGTAGCTTGCACCCGTCAATGAATCGGTGAAAATGTCCCCTCGAACTCTATGATTTATAACTAAGGAGCTTGAAATCGTAGTCAGATGTGGTGATTCGACGGAAAATTATGGTTTCATATTCCAGTTTTTTTAAACTTAACCTTATTAATGACTAGCGGTTTGGCATAGCTTCGCTTTTTATAAAAAAAAACCTTTTTCAATGTCATTTATGTGCATAATAATAATCATCTCAATAAGTTTGTTGGTGTTTGACTATACCGTGACAAAAAACATACAAACTATGAAATCTTTCAAAGAAACACCCAGACTCGAAACAAATATTTGTGGTTCACACATACATTTGTCTCGGTGCGGGGATCAAACCCGCAGCCTCTCGTTTCGCAAGCTGGTGTTTAGCCAACTGCGCCACGGGGCTGTCAAATTAAAAATATCAAATTGCTTATGCTAAATGATGATTTAAGGCTTAAATATTATTATTCGGAATTTTGCAAGGCAAACTGGGCTTCTTTGCCGTGGAATAAGACTTTAATAATGATGATGATGTTGCCAATCCACATTATACCAGCGTGGTGGACTAAAGCCTTCCCTTAATTTTATAAAAATGCAATCTTTTGTGTAGCTGTTAGGCCTTAGTCTACTCCGATAACCTTGTATTACTTGAAGACCTAGTCTTCTCAATGTTTTGTAGAGATCTTTTGCCAGTATAAAAATTCTATGAAATCTACATACATACCTACATAACCACAAGCCTGTATTCCATGAAGGGGTAGGCAGAGGTGCATTTCTGCACGAACATTTCGCCAGGTATGTATCAGTCCCACGTAATAGGGGGCGAGCTTATTGCCGTTTTTCGGGCACATTTTCAGGCTCCGTGCTGCTACTGAGAATGTCTTAATGGAAAAACCCAATAACACTTTGCCCGACCCGGAAATCGAACCCAGGACCTCTAGATCGCACGGCACATACTTGTGCTCCGAGACCATGAGGCAGTCTATAAAATCCCTCAGAATAAAAAAATAGCTCAAACAAACTCTGCAAGATATACCATAAGTCTAAAGAGAGAAATAAAAGCGTTTGAAGCGACCTGTTTCGCTCGCGGCGATTTATTTAAGCCTGAGTTACTGTGTGACGGACAGACACTCATTAGTCGCGATAATGGCGTACACAAACAGACGGAAACGCCCTCATAGCTACTAAGAGTGACGTAATCCAAAACGAGTAGTTAAGGAGTGAGGTTCATAATTCTACGACGTACAATTTATACATTATCATCTTCAAGAATCAATGTTTAAAGCACTTAATTATGTTAGATGTTTCACAGGCCCTTCGATTCTCGAGTTTGCAAAGTGTTAATTAGTTAGTCCTTATATTTTATTTTATTTATTTTTATTTTATTTGTTTAGCACACCAACAAAGTAATTACATACAACAGACAACTGATTAAAAGGTATTCTTAAAAATATAATACAATGTAATAACTTAAGTTATAGGTACGCATGACATTTAAACACTATATTTTGTGACAGGCAATGAAAGCAGAAAACATAATAATAAATTAAATTTACAAATACACTTTAAACAAAATTAAAACAAATAAAAAAAGGAAAAGTAAAAAGTCTGATTAAATTCACGGCTTTAAAAATACTTGGTAAACAACCCAAGGCTTGCTTTTTACTTGAGACGTAATAAGAGGCAAAACGTAAATTTAGATATACTCATCTACCAACTCATTTGTGGATAAAATCGTGCAAGATTAGATATCGTTATCATCAGCCCATATACGTCCCACTGTTGGGCAGGGACCTCCTCCAAAATTGGTATTACATCTTAGTCCACCACGCTGGCCTAGTGCGGGTTGGCGGATTACACACCTAAAAAAATTAATAAATAATAAATAAATACACCCAACAGTCACATACATAGTTCTGATCCCACACTAAGATACAAGTCTTGTGTCGTGGGTATCAGAAACTACGAGAGACTTTTTTGGTCTCACATACACCCAGACCCGAAACAAATATTTGTGGATCACACAAACATTTGTCTCGGTGCGGGGATCGAACCCGCGGCCTCTCGTTTCGCAAGCTGGTGTCTAGCCAACTGCGCCACGGGGCTGTCAAATCCTAATAACTTTTAGGAGAGCAGGATTTCTCACCATGTTTTCCTTCACCGTTTAAGTGCGTGATAATGCACAATGGAGGAGCTTGACAAATTAACATCTCAGCACGCTAAGCCCTCTATCAACAAGGCTGTAGCTGGAAACGGCACTGGACAGAATACTTCCACAATCACGAATGCTAAATCACGTAAAAACTAATTATTTTTACAATGTTATAATCCACATTCCGAGCGCATTGTGATGTTCAATACACAAGTCAACAATAACTGTCTTAGTCATAGCCGCACGATACTAATTGATGTGTATGTCATTATTTAATTTACTTTTTTTTTCTTACCACCCCAAATGTCATTCTTAGATGACAATTGATTAATTGACAACTAACATTAATAATGCGTTCGGATATTGCAACTGCCGCCATTTGTCATTTACGTTTTTTTACTTGTTTTACTTTTCCTAAACGTAGTTTTAACTTTTATGTGTGTATCAGTGATGGTTAGGCGGGTGGTGCAGAAGTTCATTTACGTACCTACGCCTATCATCTCTGCACCACCTAAGCTTCGACTGTCAGAGAATGCCTCAGGCATTAAGTCCACCTTTACATGTATTGTATGAAGGGTAAATAAATAAATAATTAATTGTGAATACACATATAACTTCGAAAAGAGGTGTGTGCCTGGATCTTGAACCCACGACCGCCGAGATTCCCGACTGCGTGACTTAACCTTGAGGCCATCGCGACTTTCAAAATAAGATATGTTTTATTATAACTAGCTATTTTAATAAGTTCTTTCCTAAGGTCTCAATTATAAATTACTTATTCGAAACACACAATTTTAAATCTAGTCTTTCCTCTTTATAATATTACGTGCTATAATAAAATGATAACAATCAGTAAAATTTCTCACCACACTCCGAGCTATAGTGTAAATAGATTCGATAAAGTTGAACCAACTAAAGTCAGTGACTAATGGCCGATCAATCTCGCCCTTGCCTATTTGATTGTGTAGTATTTGTTAGCCGCCCAAAATTTCTATTTTGTCCTCAGCGCCCGCAAACTCGAGTACACAGGCTGTTGGGGACGCATTTGGGAGTTTTGAAGGGGGCCACATGAGCATTTTGGTGATAGTTCCTTAAAGTATCTGAGAAAACACAAGACTCAAGGCCAAGTCACCTCTACTGTCTTGATCAGATAAAGGATTTTCAGTGGTTTAGTCGCGAAAACGTTACTTACTAAGAAACCAATTTAAGCTACATATATGTGTATGTATGTATAAGCTGCGATAAAACTGTTTTTTGCCATCATGTTGAAAATAGTTTTTAAACGCGTTTGAGAAGAACCTCATATTGACAATAGAAAACCATAATTCAATATCTTGATATACATATGTGGAGAGCAAAAGTCATTTGGCAATAATTAAATCCTCTTATAACGCTCCCCCAGCTAACGTCGAGTGCGCCCCTGCACCATACCCACAACCTAGAGAACGCAACAAAAGTGTATTAATCTTTGTCTAACAAAGGGAGATTAATGACTTTCAGCCCTTTCATTAAAGCCATGCGGATAAATATGTATGAAGTAACAGCATGAATCACATATTGACAGTACTTACTAGTGTTGCTTAGTGGACAGTTGGACACACGTTAATGAGAGCTCAGGAGCGAGTGTTGTGAGACCACGTACAGAGAGCGTAGTGTGTGACACGCGGGCCGGTGGAGCGACGAGCTGAAGGTAGTGGATGAGAGCTCAGGAGCGAGTGTTGTGAGACCACGTACAGGGAGCGTAGTGTGTGACGCGCGGGCCGGTGGAGCGACGAGCTGAAGGTAGTGGATGTGAGCTCAGGAGCGAGTGTTGTGAGACCACGTACAGGGAGCGTAGTGTGTGACGCGCGGGCCGGTGGAGCGACGAGCTGAAGGTAGTGGATGAGAGCTCAGGAGCGAGTGTTGTGAGACCACGTACAGGGAGCGTAGTGTGTGACGCGCGGGCCGGTGGAGCGACGAGCTGAAGGTAGTGGATGAGAGCTCAGGAGCGAGTGTTGTGAGACCACGTACAGGGAGCGTAGTGTGTGACGCGCGGGCCGGTGGAGCGACGAGCTGAAGGTAGTGGATGAGAGCTCAGGAGCGAGTGTTGTGAGACCACGTACAGGGAGCGTAGTGTGTGACGCGCGGGCCGGTGGAGCGACGAGCTGAAGGTAGTGGATGAGAGCTCAGGAGCGAGTGTTGTGAGACCACGTACAGGGAGCGTAGTGTGTGACGCGCGGGCCGGTGGAGCGACGAGCTGAAGGTAGTGGATGAGAGCTCAGGAGCGAGTATTGTGAGACCACGTACAGGGAGCGTAGTGTGTGACGCGCGGGCCGGTGGAGCGACGAGCTGAAGGTAGTGGATGAGAGCTCAGGAGCGAGTGTTGTGAGACCACGTACAGGGAGCGTAGTGTGTGACGCGCGGGCCGGTGGAGCGACGTCCTGACTGTAATAGATAGGAGCTCAAGAGCGAGTTTGTGAGCCTACGTACAGGAAGCGTTAACACTAAGCCGAGAGTGTTGCAACGTGTACGACCTCCTAAGAGGATTTTCTTCATAATTTGCGAACAGTACTATGGAAGCTACGAATTTATGCCTCCAGACTAAACGTTCGCCGGATACGCCCGTCTCATGTTATTTAAGGCCGTATAGAGTTTTTAAGAATTAGACATGCCGTGACAATGGTCCATAATCGTGAGAGGTTCCAAGCCTCTGTTAGCAATTATTTCTTGCAATCACATATAATCTTAATGGCATTTGTAATTACTTTATTGTTTTAACGGAATTATCTGCTGAGAAATTAGTCGCGGACTCATCTAGAATATGAAAATCTAATCAGGAGAAATAAATATATTCATGGAATATTGTGAAACACTCAGAGGAAACTTATACATATACAGGATGTCCCAAAAGTCGACGATAACCCGGAAACGGTGAATACCCCAAGTCGTAATAGTTAACAAAAAATATTTAAAAAAAATATAAGTTATGTATTTAAAAATTTATATGGATTTTAAAAATAATTTTAAAAAGTAGAGATTTGCAGCAACAGACTTAGTGAAAAAACCGTCCCAAAGTGTAGATTTTCTAGATTTTTTAAATACATAACTTATATATTTTTTTATATTTTTCTGATAACTATTACGACTTGGGCTATTCCCCGTTTCCGGGTTATCGTCGACTTCTGGGACACCCTGTATATATGACAAGAAGATATACGTATGTACTCTGCAGAAGCAATATATCTAAGCTATCAGACTTTATACATACCGTTAAGAAAAATCTGACGCGTTATTATAAAATATAACAAAAAGTACTCGAGTGGAGGCCACGTACCGGAAAACGCAGCGTGGGACGTGCTCCGACAAGATGGTCGGACGAACTAATAAAGGTCGCGGGACGTCGCTGGTTACAAGCTGCTTCCAACAGGTCCTTGTGGAAGTCATTAGGAGAGGCCTATGTCCAGCAGTGGACTTCCATTGGCTGATGGATGGATGGATGATTATATATTTTTTTTAATGTCAGATCGAAGCATTCCAATCTCTACAGAGCAAACATGTAGAGCTACGAAACGTTTTAACCCGCTGCCGCAGAACGCGCCGAGCCGCCGAGCTGCGATTAATTAAAACGTACCGGAAACACGAACCCATTCGTTCACTTGCTCTTTCATTCGGTCCGCAAGTCGCGTTGTTTGTTTTGTAGAACAATTGTTCATGAGTTCATTACTGTGGATTGGGATTCGGTTATTAGCCTGTGTAGCATTGCCTCATTCTATCATTTGTTTCTCGAGAGATAAAATAAAATAAGCTTCAACAAAATCGACGTACAAATATGGTTGACACTTTAGAGACGGTGATGACGATAGTTCAAAAAGCAGCTTAATTTATCGATACACATGGCATTTTAGATGTGGACCATACTACGTTTAAACTTGATAATATGGATATAATCGCAGTCGGTAAATAATAATAATCAAAAGTGTTAATAATTTCCGTCTACAAAAAGTCCACATTAGGCATAGCCTACCTCGTTGAGATTTTTTTACAGGAGTATCGTAAAATTAGATATTACGGTAAAAAAAAAACAGCCCAAATACGTCCCACTGCTGGGCACGTGCCTCCTCTACAACCGAGAGGGTTTAGGCCTTAGTCCACCACGCTGGCCTAGTGCGGGTTGGCGGACTACACACCTAAGAAATTCCTAAGAACTTTTAGGTGTGCAGGTTTTATCACGATGTTTTCCTTCACCGTTAAAGCAAGTGATAATTCATTGTGAAGGCAGTGTATACCGTGGCGAAATTTTTCTTCAACAATCCCCAAAGAGAACTCTTACCATTTAATTCAAGTTGCTTTTGAAATAGGAACTAAAATCTAAACCATGAAATATTTGAATTGCAGATTTTTATTTTTTACTAGCTTTTGCCCGCGACTCCGTCCGCGTAGACTACATGGTTGGGTTCAGAAAGAAAATAAGTTGTAGTCTATTTTACTCTACAGAGTCCCATTTATGTCCATACATAAAAATCATTCACATCAGTAAAATGATTTAGGCGTAAAAACGTAACAGTCATATAGTTATTTTCGAATTTATAACATATAATAATTACTCGTAAACTTAATTTAATTAATGAACGCAATCAAAGCAAAGCGTAAAAAATTGAATATTTACATGCGTGCGACGCAGTCGTCTGCCCTTACGTGTCTGCCCGTTGGGGTAAGAACATCCCCACCCCGCGCCGCAAACCTTACAAATTTTCGTACAAACTTTCATCCCCTATTCCCTATATACATATGTAATAAAAGATAATTAAAAAAGTTTCACCGTTCTAGCTTCAAAAATAACGTATTTCCACATATACTTTCATCCCCAATTTTTATTTTACGCTCTTATAGGTAATTTTTTTACATACTTTGAATGTCATATTTATTTATATCTAATCAGCAGCCTAAAAAATAAGTTTCAAGCTTCTAGCTTTGAAAACGACAATACAACTGCAATTTTCCGGTACCATGGGTTGTCTGGAAGAAATCGCAGCTAGCGATAAGACCGCCTGTTGTAGCTATATATATTATTAGTTCTTCTCATAGTTGCTTGTTATTTATGTTACATTAAGTTAAGTTAGTTATTTATGATATATTAAGTTAAGTATATTATAGTGTACAAAAAAGTATAATAAATAAAATAAAAATAAATACATCCATACAAACTTTCATCCCACCCTTCAACCCCTTAAACCCCTTTTTCCGGGATAAAAAGTAGCCTATGTCCTTTTTCAGGCTCTAAACTATATGTGTACCAAATTTTATTTAAATCGGTTCAGTAGTTTTAGCAGGAAAGCGAGACAGACATACATACAGAGTTACTTTCGCATTTATAATATTAGTAAGGATATATATTTTTAAAGACTTGATTCAAAGGAAAATTTTATAATGCGATAGTATCAGAAACTAAGGGAGACTTTTCGATCTCACAAAGACTCAAACTTGAAACAATTATTTATGGATCACACAAACATTTGTCTCGGTGCGGGAATCGAATCCGCAGCCTCCCGTTTCACGTGCTAGTTTCTCTAGCCAACTGCGCCACGGGGCTGTCGATGACAATCACAACGCCATAATAAAGATGGCGTATTTTTGATGATATTTTGATTTTATGATTATGTATATACTGTTAGAAACTAAAAACTTAATTATTCAAATCTTTTAAAAATGACTGTTATTCGTTCTGATGCCGTAACTATAGTAACCAAATAATAAGACGCGTAAAAACTTTCAGGATGATCAAGAAAAATAGACGATCTGTGTCGTTTTCCCGCGCTTGCTCTATAGTCGCCAATGCAGTGTTGCCACCCACACCAACTTATTTCTGACACGGCCTCTCCTGACGGGGCTACGTCTTCGAAGCCCTTTTTAGGCCCGTGAAGCCCTTAGCCGGACATCGTCAATGGCCCGGGTATATTACCTCCCTGGGCTACTGGTTCGTTGTCATGGTCCTCTGCCCCATCTGTGAACACACACTACACCAGAGACAAAGTACCTTGCTACATTATTTAACAACACTCGTATAGACTCGGATAGTATAATAATAATATAATAATATAATATATTCAAAATCAGTTCACAACTTACAACAATAACTTATTAACTATGATAACCACACTAGGCACAGCCTGTGTCGTGGCTATCTTGAAAAACAATTTTGCAACTGTTCGCTCTACAGATCACATTTAGAATGACATCACACATAAACGTATGCATATATATATATAAAATAAAGTGTGTGTGTGTGTGTGTGTGTGTGTGTGTGTGTGTTTGTGTGTATACGTGTTTCTTATGTAACTATTTTTAGAAGACTTTCCGTGTCTTCGTAATCCACTGTTAGAAAATATTTTTTAATTTTGATTTTAGCATCTTGTAGCGTAGTATTTTTAATTGCACATGTTTTGACTATTTTGTTATATAGAAAAGGAAATAAAAATTTTTGGAACCGCCTTGCAAAAGTGGTGTTTGTCCGTTTTATTGGCAATTTGAAGACTCTAGATTGTAACAAATTTTCATGTTCTGAGCAACTTAGTGTGGCTTTGTGCGTGAAGATGCATGCCCTATAAATGTACAGCTGTCGCACACTCAACAATTTGGTTTCCTTGTATAGCTGCGATGTAGGGAAACGCTTGGGCTTTTTAAACATGACCTTCAGAACCGATCGCTGAGCTCTTTCTAGGCACATGAGGTGAGAAGATGATGTGCCACCCCATGCACCTAAGCAGTACGTTACAATAGATTGGCACAGAGCCAGGTAAATGAGAATGAGCAAGTCCCTGTCTGCTACGTCCCGGATGTTACGAACGACAAAAATCAGTTTCCTAACCCTAGTTGAGAGTGCTTCTATGTGCTCCCTGAAGTTAAGTTTTTCATCTAGCGTCACTCCAAGGTACCTCACTGACTGAGTTCTCTCAATGGTTTTGCAGTTGCAGGTGTTGAAGAGGTTCCCGTGGTTAGAGGGACATGTATGGACTCTAAAATCAGTCAGATACCTCGGAGCTGACGCTAGTGTCTTGTGAAAGCAGACGTATTTGGTTTTTTCTTTATTCAATGTGAGTAGGTTAAGATTGAGCCAATTCGCAACCGTCGCCATACCTCGCTCTGCTGTTTTTATGCAGCTTTCCCAATTATAGTCATGGAAGATCACAGCTGTGTCATCAGCATAACAGTAGATTTCTGCATTCCTCATGGGTAGCGTAGCGAGTTCATTGATATAGATGAGAAACAAGGTCGGGCCGAGTACACTACCCTGAGGAACACCGAAGTCAATACCTGTAAAGGAACTATATTTGGACTCTATTTTGACACACTGTTTTCTACCCATTAAATAACTAGTGAACCATTCAAGTGCGACTCCCCGTATTCCGACACTTTCTAGCCTTTTCAGTAGAATTGGTATGGAGACAGTGTCAAACGCTTTGGCTAAATCTAGAAAAACTCCAACACACGATCGCCCATTATCAAGATGGTCAACAATATTACACGTCAGCGAGCACACAGCGTCCTCGGTTGACCTTTTCGGTCGAAAACCGTATTGTTTATCTGTCAGCACATTAATGCTTTCCAGGTATCTAACTAGCCTCTTGTTAACAACTCGCTCTAATATTTTTGAAAAAGTGGACAATAGTGATATCGGTCTGAAGTTGTTGGGAGTGTCATTTGCCCCTGCCTTGTGGATCGGCACAACAACTGCTGTTTTCCATGCATCTGGAACTATTCCCGAAGTTAGGCTGTAGTTAATAATTGATGTAAGAGGTTTAACTATATGATTTTTCACTGTTTTAATAAAATAATTAGTAATGCCGTCTACACCTGGGGCGCTATCTGTGGCTAAGTTCTGTATTAAAGCTCCTATTTCATATTTATCTGTTGGTTCAAGAAAGAAAGAATTTCTAGGCGATTCCAGAGCGTTTATTTGGAGAGCTAAATTACTTTCTGTAGTGGATAACTCATTTAATATTCGATTCGCATAAGTTTTTCCGACTGAAGCAAAATGCTGGTTACAAAAATCAATCGATTCTTGGGCGCTTACTTTTATATTTAATAGTTCTGAGGCAGGAGATATGCATTTGTTTTTCCTATTTGTAATTGTGTTAATTGTGTCCCAGAGTTTTTTTGTGTGGTTCTTATGTTTCTCTAGCATACTGCGTTCATATTCATGTTTCAACTTACGCTGTAAAGTAATATAAAAGTTTCGGTATCTGGTGTAAATAAGTACATTCATGTCATTTTTAGGGAGTTTTCTAGCTTCTAGATGTAATTTATCTCGTATACGTGAGCATCTGACTAATCCCTGTGTCATCCACGGTTTGAGTATTGTTTTGGATCGACTTATTGTAACAGTTTTTGTGTTATTATCGATTATGTTTTTTATTAGACCTACAAATGCTTCTGTTTGTCTGTTTATGTCTGTTATGTTTTGTAATTCGTTCCAGTTTACATAGCTGAGTTCTTCTGCAATAGAGTCATAGTTAATGCGTATTTTGTGTCTTTGTGTTTTTGTACTAATCCGTGCGTGGTGTGTGATACCAGTGATAATCATGTTGTGGTCAGTAATTGCTAGTGGGCATAGGATGGATGTTATGTTTACATCGCCTGTGTAAAAAACATGATCAAGACAAGAATCGTTTCTAGTTGGTTTGTCAATAACCGGTATAAGACCTAACTCCCCCATGGAACAAAGATATCTAGAAGTGTCTTCGGCAGAGATGTCACTTGTGTTTATATTTATATCTCCAGTGAGAACAAAGCAAGGCTTTCTTTTAAGACTGTATACCAGATCATCCAGAGAACTGAGAAAAGTATCAATATTCCTAAAGGATGGGGATCTATATATCGCAAGAACGGTTATTTTGCCTGGGATATTTATTACAATAGAGTTAGCGTTATCCAGATCAGGTTCATACATATTTGATGCCCAGACATCCTTAACATACATAGTAGATAAAATGTTAGATTCATCATATGATTAGGACTAGGAATAGGATTCTCACAGGTCTGGTTCCACGCAACCAGACGCCCATGTTCGCTTGCACAGGTCTTACATCAGTCTTTTGTAAGTCACCCCAGAAAACTAGGTAGGCGTTAGGATTTACACAGGTCTTTTCCTACGCAACCAGACGCCCATGTTCGCTTGTACAGGTCTTACACCAGTCTTTTGTAGGTCACCCCAGATACCTAGGTGGGTTAGGCTTTACACAGGTCTTTTGTCGGCGGCGCAACCAACGCAACCCGATACCTTCCCATATGTCAGGGTCAACCCAATACCATGCGCACACAGGTTTTACGTGGGTCTCTTCCACTGAACACATTTCCCATGACGTCAAAGCCAATACACACACTCACAAGCTAATTAAAAAAAACTAAAACTAAATCATCTGCGTACACAAATAATTAAAACATCGGTATGACATCTTAAAAATGCAGCTCAAACGGGCGTCTATTTGCCCTTCCACAACATCGTGTATGAAGCATCAGTATGCACTTCAGTAAGTAATAATAATAATCACCATCACCATCACCATCCTCACCATTGAGACGGTATCAGTAAGTAAAGTGGTATTAAAATATCGAGAACAGGTTTACTAGTCAAACGGGTACTAACCTCAAAAATTGTCTCGCTTGTTTTACATTGCCAGGTTTAGAGGCCTTTATTAATGCTTTAATTTTATACGCGCTTGGCCTATTCTGACCATTGCTCATAGCCCTTCTCATCATTACACTGATTAGCAATACGCACGTGCGTATATTTTCGATCACGTGGTCGACCTCATCGCACCAAACATAAAATCATTTAAAGACGGATCAAAAGTTGAAATATAAATGTTGTTAGATCTTACCGGGTTCGAAGAACTTATATGTCTTACGAATTGTACTAATGCAGTCGTACGGAGTTTGTGACACTGATGACTTGTGGCAGGAGTTAAAGGGGTAGTCGAGCTCCTTGTAGGTGTGGGGGCCACACAGGGCACCACAACGCCACTATCGCCAACGACACTCGTTGCGCTTGACCTGGAACTTATATCCTCATTAGTATGACGTAAGTTCGAATCCCACTTCTGATGTTCGAAACTAAAAACTTAATTATTCAAATCTTTTAAAAATGACTGTTATTCGTTCTGATGCCGTAACTATAGTAACCAAATAATAAGACGCGTAAAAACTTTCAGGATGATCAAGAAAAATAGACGATCTGTGTCGTTTTCCCGCGCTTGCTCTATAGTCGCCAATGCAGTGTTGCCACCCACACCAACTTATTATGACAATATAATAAAACCTAATTAAAAAAGTTTCATCGTTCTAGCTTCAAAAATAACGAATTTCCACATAAACTTTCATCCCCTATTTTTATTTTGCGCCCTTATAGGTATTTTTTTTACAAACTTTGAATGTCATATTTATTTATATCTAATCAGTAGCCTAAAAAATAAGTTTCAAGCTTCTAGCTTTGAAAACGACAATACTTCCATACAAACTTTCATCCACCCCTTTAACCCCTTAAAACCCTTTTTCCGGGATAAAAAATGTCCTTTTTCAGGCTCTAAACTATCTGTGTACCAAATTTTTATTTAAATCGGTTCAGTAGTTTTAGCAGGAAAGCGAGACAGACAGACAAACAGACCGACAGACAGAGTTACTTTCGCATTTATAATATTAGTAAGGATTATATATTTTTAAAGACTTGATTCAAAGGAAAATTTTATAATGCGATATATGTGTGTCGTGAGTATCAGAAACTAAGGGAGACTTTTCGATCTCACAAAGACTAAAACTCGAAACAATTATTTATGGATCACACAAACATTTGTCTCGGTGCGGGGATCGAATCCGCAGCCTCCCGTTTCACAAGCTAGTGCCTCTAGCCATCTGCGCCACGGGGCTGTCGATGACAATCACAACGCCGTTATAAAGGTGGCGTATTTTTGATGATATTTTGATTTTATGATGATGTATATACTACATACTACGAAGAATGATAGATATCATTGAGAAGTACACAAGAAACCCTTTTTACAGTACATGTCGTATAAACATGCCAATGCTCTTATTGCATTCTAAAGCACGAATATTTCTCCAACATATTTCGGAAACAGCGTTATAAAAAATCATACAGCATGTAAAGATAACACTAAAAAGAAAAGAAAACTCATTACCTTTAACGAAAACAAAGATTCCATCCAAATCTACAGTAACTGACCGAATACATGGAATATATGAATAAGAAACATCGATACTGCTTACAAAAGCAACAAAGTTCGCCGTTTGAAAATACTATATCCTTTTGAATACTCAGCAACATTTCCTGCACTCGTAAAGTGCAGTGTTGTGGGAAATTGTGCCAGTATTCTAAATGATAAATGACACGTGAAGAATGCCAGGCTTCACTGCTGCATCTAGTGCCGGTCCAGTTATGTATGAATTGTGACAGTATGGGAAAATGTGTACCTACTGAATAAGAGGAAACGACAATCAATAAATCCATAGCAGCGACAGCATAGATCGTTTATCTACAGTATTACATAACAGCACTGGGCTATACGCCGTGTCGGTGACAGTATAGAGCGCTCGTGTACTGCACTACATAACAGCACTCGGCTATACGCCGCGTCGGTGACAGCAGAGAGCGCTCGTGTACTGCACTACATAACAGCACTCGGCTATACACTGCGTCATTGACAGCATGGAGCGCTCGTCTTTCTTCACTATTTGACAGCAGTCAGCTATACGCCGCGTCGGTGACAGCAGAGAGCGCTCGTGTACTGCACTACATAACAGCACTCGGCTATACGTCGCGTCGGTGACAGCACAGAGCGCTCGTATACTGCAATACACATATTTTCCCATCTAAGCTAACAAAGACCTGCACAAAGCGTTACAAATTATATAGTTTAAATATAAAGTTTATGTATTACGTGATGGAACGAGGTTTTATCTGGTGTAAGCCACTTAGCAGACATTACGAGAAACGGCCAGGGAAGGTGAAAAATACAGCATAATATGTTTAAAAGTGGCCCAGATATTTTCAGCGCCGCTTCGCTGTCGCAGTGCTGGGAAGCATTTGTGAGAACAAATCTTTCGGTCGCGAAGCCGAAAGCTTTAAAATTTAATTCATTCCAATAATTCACAACTTTCAAAAATGCCATGAACTGCATTTGCTTTAGTTTCCAACAAGAAAATTCGTCACTGTGCTTTTACAGGCTAGTGTTATGTACAGTAAATATTAGATTCATTTACATAATAGGTACTTTACAATAGAAACAGTTTTTCATGACTTCCTGATTTTGCCTTTTTACTCACGAATTTTTAATATCTCTCCTCATACTGGCTTGAAATTTATGCAGACAATAGCGCGGGCGAAATTCATTGGATACGTCCTGAGTAAACCAGTAAAACAATCGATTTTATACTTAACAACGTACGCAGCAAACTTTTCAGTTCATTCGACCGAATGACGCAAAAGATTCGGTTCACTGGCCGAAATGAACAAGCGAGCTGTTCCGCGAAAGAATGAACTGCGGATCGCACCGCTCTAAGCTACGTATAGTTGGAATCCACTGGAATATTCTTTTAAACGCTGTAGATTTACGTGATTTTACGTAATTTGAGAGAAAAAAATATGCAAATATTTCTCGCTAGTTATCTCTTATCCATCAAGCATTTACATCGTCGCTTCACTTATCCGCAAAGTACATTTTAGTTAATATTTATTTCACAAATCGTACTTTACATTCAGCTCTCACAACATTCGCTCCTGAGCTCTCATCTCATCCAATACCTTTTATCTCATCTCTCCACCGGCCCGCGCATCAAACACTACACTCCCTGTACACATCTGGTCACATTTTTTCCTAAACTATCTGACAGCCCCGTGGCACAGTTGGCTAGATACCAGCTTGCGAAACGAGAGGCCGCGGGTTCGATCCCCGCAGCAATACAAATATTTATTTTGTGTGATCCACAAGTATTTGTTTCGGGGTTAGGTGTTTGTGAGACTGATAAGTTTCTCGTAGTTTCTGATACCCATTACACAAAACTTGTATCTTAATGTGGGGTCAGAACTATGTATGTGACTGTTGGGTGAATTTATTTATTTTTTTATTTATTATCAACTATACTTTATCCAGTGCATCGTTTATTATACCTACAACGCGGTATAATCAAACGCATACATATTTCAATTGACTGCCTCGTGGTCTCGCGGTACAAGTATGTACCGTGCGATCTAGAGTACCTGGGTTCGATTCCCGGGTCGGGCAAAGTGTTATTGGGTTCTATAAGAAAATTCTCGGTAACAGCACGGAGTCTGTAAATGTGCCTGAAAAACGGCAATAGGCTCGCCCCCTATTACGTGGGACTGATACATACCTGGCGAAATGTGGGTGAAGAAATGCACCTCTGCCTACCCCTTCGGAGAATACAGGCGTGAGATTATGTATGTATGTACATATTTCAACTCTTCACTCCACACATAAAAAATCATTGACAGCCCCGTGGCGCAGTTGGCTAGACACCAGCTTGCGAAACGAGAGGTCGCGGGTTCGATCCCCGCACCGAGACAAATGTTTGCGTGATCCACAAATATTTGTTTCGGGTCTGGGTGTTTGTGAGACCGAAAATTCTCTCGTAGTTTCTGATACCCACGACACAAGACTCGTATCTTAATGTGGGGTCAGAACTATGTATGTGACTGTTGGGTGTATAAAAAAAAAATGAATAAAATCCATACACTACGCTCCCTGCTCCCACAACACTCGTTCCTGAGCTCTCATCCACTATCTCCGCTAAGCACCGTTTTGCGAGATTCCTCCAGAGATGTTAGGCTTAAATAGTGAAATTGTTAATTAAATAAGTCTCCACACATCCACTTAGGCCCCTTATAAATCTGAAGGCGCGGCGCACCAACCGCGGATTAACGCCGACGCTAACCCGGGATCAACTCTGGACCGCTGTTACACCGCCGCGTAATATTTAATTAAACACTTAAGGTAATGAAGTTATGTAAATTAAAATTACACCGGCCCCACAGCATCCATAATTATATGCTCAAAGTGATCATTAAAGGTGATGATGCAACCAGATTTAACTCAAAATGGTAAATAAATAAATACACCCAACAGTCACATACATAGTTCTGACCCCACACTAGGATACATGTCCTGTGTCGTGGTTATCAGAAACAACGAGAGACTTATCGGTCTCACAAACACCCAGACCCGAAAAAAATATTTGTGGATCACACAAACATTTGTCTCGGTGCGGGGATCGAACCCGCGGCCTCTCGTTTCGCAAGCTGGTGTCTAGCCAACTGCGCCACAGGGCTGTTGATTTCACATTGTTTATTAAAAATTATATACTTTTGTTCTTGAAGTCATAGAAATTGCAAGACATCGCACGGACTACGGTTGTGCAATAAAACTCTGCCAGAAATTAATATTCTATCTATTTGTACAAAGGAAAGTTCGTAACACGGATATTGACATACAAATACCGGTGTAAGAAACATCCAAAAACACACTTTAACTGTGTTTTATCAGGCTTGAATTATTAGAGGTTTATCAGGTGCTGTAATGTACCGGAAGTAACCAGCGTTTGGCGTTCTCTAAACCGGGTAATTTATTACTTATTTGCTAATTTGTTTCGGAGATGAAGGATTTCACGGTATTGTGGTTACAGCTTAGATTCATAAGCTGGCGCACAAGTGCTGGCATGTTGTGCAGTACACGAGCACTGTATGCTGTCACCGACGCAGCGCCTAGCCGAGTGCTGTATGTAGTGCAGTAGACGAGCGCTCTATGCTGTCACCGACGCAGCGTACAGCCGAGTGCTGTATGTAGTGCAGTAGACGAGCGCTCTATGCTGTCACCGACGCGGCATATAGCCGAGTGCTGTTATGTAGTGCAGCAGACGAGCGCTCTATGCTGTCACCGACGCGGCATATAGCCGAGTGCTGTTATGTAGTGCAGCAGACAAGCGCTCTATGCTGTCACGGACGCGGCGTACAGCCGAGTGCTGTATGTAGTGCAGTAGACGAGCGATCTATGCTGTCACCGACGCGGCGTATAGCCGAGTGCTGTATGTAGTGCAGTAGACGAGCGCTCTATGCTGTCACCGACGCAGCGTACAGCCGAGTGCTGTATGTAGTGCAGTAGACGAGCGCTCTATGCTGTCACCGACGCAGCGTACAGCCGAGTGCTGTATGTAGTGCAGTAGACGAGCGCTCTATGCTGTCACCGACGCAGCGTATAGCCGAGTCCTGTATGTAGTGCAGTAGACGAGCTCTGGCAGTGGCGATACTTCCATAGAAGCCCAAAAGCGTTACACGTTAATTGTGTAATGTCTAGTTTATAGCTGTTTATTGTGAGGTCAGAATATTCTCATTGATATGTCTAATTGCTTTTGTTAAATAAGGATTCAGAGCTTAAAGATTATTATTCGGAGTTTTGTAGGGCTAGCTGGGCTTCTATGGAAGTACCGCCACTGAGTTCTGGCACTATATAATATTGCCAGATAATGAAATGCTAAACATTATTTACATGCATAAATCATAATTTATCCGTCCGGCAGCGGACGCGGGCATAATACAAGCAGACCGGAAGCCGAGCCGAAAATGTTAATTTGGATTCATTTGAAATTCATTGATCCTTTTATTCTGCAAATTCAATTATAATTGGACTGAAGTCAGTAATGTGTAATGCAGGAAATGAAACCGTCTTTTCCAGTTTCTTGGAGCAAAGTCTATTACTCTCTTTTGATTTCCGAACCGAGCCTCGAGGGGTATTTTGAAGTTGGAGTACATTCTGTTGTTTGAAGACAGAATTTATGTAAAATTATTTAGTGTAAGGAAACGCGGGTATTATTTGGAGACAACACAAATGTTTTAAAATACATTTGAGAACAACGAAAAGCTTTTATTCAACTTTCGAATTGCTAACTTCAGTTATATATTGTATCAATTCAGAAAATATAATAAGCAAGCATAGAGTCCAGATGGCCTCGAAGTTTAGGAACGCGGTCAAGAATCACGACGGTCGCGAGTTCAAACCCCAGGCTCACACCTGTTACTTTTCGTAGTTATGGGTGTATTCACAATAAATTATGACGTAGGTAAGGTGAAGGAAAACATCGTGAGGAAACCTACACACTTAAGTTCTTAGGAATTTCTTAGATGTGAAGTCTGACAAGCCGCACTTGTTCAGCGTGGTGTACCTGGGCTTAAACCCTCTTAGTTGTAGAGGAGGCTCATGCCCAGCAGTGGGACATATATAGACTGATAATGATGATGATGAATAAACAACTTCACTTCATGTTTACATTCTACTCATTTAATTATACACTATACTCATATATAAGATACATACATATGTACATAATTATATACAGAGTGTATTCAGACCATGATCGGAAACGAAGGCAGGTAATAACTCGGTCATTACAAACCCCCTGGCGTTAAAGAAAAGCCCGAGAAAAATATAAAAAAACGTTTTCCTAACAACCACATACGTACAGCCCAGTGCTGTATGTAGTACAGTAGACGAGCGCTCTATGCTGTCACCGACGCGGCGTACAGCCGAGTTCTGTATGTAGTGCAGTAGACGAGCTCTGGCAGTGGCGATACTTCCATAGAAGCCCAAAGGCGTTACACGTTAATTGTGTAATGTCTAGTTTATAGCTGTTTATTGTGAGGTCAGAATATTCTCATTGATATGTCTAATTGTTTTAGTTAAATAAGGATTCAGAGTTTGAAGATTATTATTATTCGGAGTTTTGTAGGGCTAGCTGGGCTTCTATGGAAGTACCGCCACTGAGTTCTAGCACTATATAATATTGCCAGATAATGAAATGCTAAACATTATTTACATGCATAAATCATAATTTATCCGTCCGGCAGCGGACGCGGGCATAATACAAGCAGACCGGAAGCCGAGCCGAAAATGTTAATTTGGATTCATTTGAAATTCATTGATCCTTTTATTCTGCAAATTCAATTATAATTGGACTGAAGTCAGTAATGTGTAATGCAGGAAATGAAACCGTCTTTCCCAGTTTCTTGGAGCAAAGTCTATTACTCTCTTTTGATTTCCGAACCGAGCCTCGAGGGGTATTTTGAAGTTGGAGTAAATTCTGTTGTTTGAAGACAGAATTTATGTAAAATTATTTAGTGTAAGGAAACGCGGGTATTATTTGGAGACAACACAAATGTTTTAAAATACATTTGAGAACAACGAAAAGCTTTTATTCAACTTTGGAATTGCTTATTTCAGTTATATATTGTATCAATTCAGAAAATATAATAAGCAAGCATAGAGTCCAGATGGCCTCGAAGTTTAGGAACGCGGTCAAGAATCACGACGGTCGCGAGTTCAAACCCCAGGCACACACCTATGACTTTTCGAAGCTATGGGTGTATTCACAGTAAATTATGACGTAGGTAAGGTGAAGGAAAACATCGTGAGGAAACCTACACACTTAAGTTCTTAGGAATTTCTTAGATGTGGAATCTGCCAATACTACAACTATAACCGCACTAGGATAGCGTGGTGGACTAAAGCTTAAGCCCTCTTGGTTATAGAGGAGGCCCGTGCCCAGCAGTGGGACATATATGGACTGATAATGATGATGATAAGCAACTTCACTTCAGTTTTATGTTTACATTCTACTTATTTAATTATACATTGTACTCATATATAAGATATATATACATAATAATATACAGGGTGTATTCAGACCATGGTCGGAAACGAAGGCAGGTAATAACTCGGTCATTACAAACCCCCTGGCGTTAAAGAAAAGCCCGAGAAAAAATTAAAAAAACGTTTTCCTAACAACCACATACATTTTATACCAATGCCAATTATTATCTGCCTTAGTTTCCGATCACATACATACATACATAAACTCACGCCTGTCTCCCGTTAGGGTAGGCAGAGACTATAGAGCGCCAAATGCCACGGTCCAAACACACCTCTTTCGCTTCCTCCACTGACATTATCCTCTTCATGCATGCACGTCGGTTTCGAGGACTCTTTGTATTACCCTTTTTCAGTAACTTACCTATATGCTCTTTATAGGTGCACCTGGGCCGTCCTCGACCGACTTCACCGTTCACTTCCGCACAGTAAATCTCTTTCGTCATCCTGCAAACATTCATCCTTTCAATGTGGCCAAACCATTTTAGCATCCCCCTTTCAATTTTAGTCACAACATCGACTTTCAATCCACATTTTTCCCTTATCACACTAGTCCTCACTCTATCTCACGGTCTGTATATGTAAGTTTTACATATATATTAAATCATATATTCACGCCTTATGTCCCTTAGGGATAGTCAGTTACTATGTTCCGACACACAACTTTCGCTTCATCCACTTTCAATCTCACTTGAGATGTACATCTAATCAAAACTATATCAGACAAAGAAACTTCTATTTCTAGTTCTGTTATATACTAATTGTTACACAACATGAAACTAAGAACAATAAACAAATCCTGTAAAGAAGTTAGGCAAGTAATCCCCGATTCTCCCTAACGAACGATACGTAGCGTTGGGACGCGGTTTCACTGATTCTATAAACGCTGTTCTAACAAAGATATATCGGAGGAAAGGGGGCTTTGAAATGTGTGACGTCAGCAACTCTGACGTCACAATTGTTGATTTGTGATTATTATTCATATTTTGGGTTTTCCTCACCCCAAAAACCCAAAAACACTTTGCCCGACCCGGGAATCGAACCCAGGACCTCTAGATCGCACGGCACATACTTGTACCGCGAGACCATGAGGCAGTCGTAAAAAAATACTCATATATTAATACATAATAATAATACATAATCCATTTATTTATTTCAACAGGCTCGTTGATCTTACAAAACGAGTGTGTAGCATGCGAATAAAAGACCCTGATTTCGATTCCCAAGTCTTCTAAAGGCTTATTGAGTTTTGAAACCTCAATTATCACGTATGTTTTTGCTTACCTATTCTCTCACGCCTGTAGGCATTGATGTATCTTTCCATCCAGTTCGCCAGTTTTGTACACTGAATAATTTTAATGTTCAGTTTGTTACTACGAACTTCCTAACGAAAAAATCCAATTATTATACAGAGAGTAAACAGACCGTGATTGAATACTAAGACAGCCAATAGTTACGGAGATCACACACACGTTTTCCTAAAAACCAAAAGTATTAAATGTATGTGGTGATTTGGAAAACGTCAATTTTTTTTTTTAACGTCATGATGTTTGTGATCATCGTAACTAGTTAGTAGTTACTGATTCCCACGACACAAGTCTTGTATCCTAGTGTGGGGTCAGAACTATGTATGTGACTGTTGGGTGTATTTATTTATTAACTATTACCTGTCTTAGTATTCGATCGCGGTCTTTTTACACCTGTATAAAATATAGTTGTTTCCCAAACTCAGAATGGATCTCGCCATCAAGCCAATTAATTTCACTATACCAATGACGCCTTAAGCAGTGATGGCCCCGAGGTTTAGGTGCGCGGTCGAGAATTTCGGCGGTCGCAGGTTTAAACCCCAGGCACACACCTCTGACTTTTCGAAGTTATGTGTGTATTCACAATGAATTATCACTTTCTTTAACGGTGATGGAAAACATCGTGATAAATCTGCACACCTAAAAAGTTCTTAGGAATTGCTTAGGTGTGTAGTCCGCCAACCCGCACTAGGCCAGCGTGGTGGACTAAGGCCTAAACCCTCTCAGTTGTAGAGGAGGCCCGTGCCCAACAGTGGGACGTATTTGGGCTGATGACGATGACGAGTGACGCCTTAAAATATCATAAACTAACCTGTCTGTCACATTATTATATTATTTTTAATATTTCAGTGGACACTACAGCCGCCTTCCGAAAACCGAGTGGCGTTTGTTCCCAGCGTTTTTACGAGCACATCGCCGCGTCTTCATATCTTCACCGAAACTCATACGGGGAGTGATTTAGGGACTTCCGCGGAATGTCGACGGAACATTGTTAATTAAATAAATGGGATTATACACGGTGAACGGGAATGTGTTAAAACACGCGAACTGACGGATCCTGGGTTGCTAATGAACCAACGGGATTGGAGTTTTTAAATAGATTTACGGGAAATTGTAATTTAATTGGAATATATTCAACTGCCTCATTAGTAAGGGTGGAGGTGCTGTTTTTTATATGAATACCTAAATTAGTATGAAAACTCAACCAAAAAACTCATAAACTCAACACTGTTATGGGGAAATTATAACACAGACGGCGAAACTTGAGTAAGAAGTAAACATAACCATACCGCTTCTGGAATACAGATCTTAAATAAATAAATACACCCAACAGTCACATACATAGTTCTGATCCCACACTAAGATACAAGTCTTGTGTCGTGGGTATCAGAAACTACGAGAGACTTTTCGGTCTCACATACACCCAGACCCGAAACAAATATTTGTGGATCACACAAACATTTGTCTCGGCGCGGGAATCGAACCCGCGGCCTCTCGTTTCGCAAGCTGGTGTCTAGCCAACTGCGCCATATAATTGAATCATATAATTTATATACTCTTTGGTGTGTATAAATTTTACGTAAGTGATTGCTGTTTTCTCGCTGTTAGGGTCCAAAGAAACGAACGGTCGCTTATTCTATTCCCATGTCGAAACAATTTAATCGCATATATTGGTCTTATATACCGTTAATTTTCAAACCTATCCAACCAATGAAAGGATAGGAACCCGAAAACATGACCCTAAAGGTCCGAACAATTCTTCCAGCTAAATGAGCGTTTCCGGACCCACAATTTAATCGATTATAAATATATTATATTAGTCGTGATGGCCTCGAGGCTTAGGCAGG
Source organism: Hemaris fuciformis (assembly GCA_907164795.1). NCBI lineage: Eukaryota > Metazoa > Arthropoda > Insecta > Lepidoptera > Sphingidae > Hemaris > Hemaris fuciformis. The sequence goes on from OU015454.1 coordinate 10,145,695, forward strand.
TCGAGAATCTCGACGTTCAAACCCCAGGCACACACCTCTGACTTGTCGAAGTTATGTGTGTATTCACAATGAATTATAACGCACTTTAACGGTACAGAAAAACATCGTGATGAAACCTGCACACCTAAAAGTTCTAAGGAATTTCTTAGGTGTGTAGTCCGCCAACCCGCTATAGGCCAGCGTGGTGGACTAAGGCCGTAACCCTCTCAGTTGTAGAGGAGGCTCATGCCCAGCAGTGGGACGTATATGAGTTTATGATGACTAATTATTAATGCGAAAGTAGCTTGCCCGTCTGTCCGTCTTCACGTTCCTCACATAAATGACAGATCTTGCTACTTTGTCGTTGGTTCCGCGACATGTATACGAAATAGATGTCACATGTTCGATTCCATAATTGGTTAAAAGGTTTATTAATTAAATCTTTCTCATTTGCTGTTCGGAGTATAGAAATATGTTCGTAAATCGCCAATACTTTACTCTATATTCTGTAGAATTAAAATAGAAGAAAAACTCAGCAGAAACCTATCCTTTTTACCAAAATTGCTTAAAAGATCTTGACAGACCCGTGGCGCAGTTGGCTGGATACCAGCTTGCAAAACGGAAAGCCGCGGGTTCGATCCCCGCACCGAGACAAATGTCTGTGTCATCCACAAATATTTGTTTCGGGCCTGGGTGTTTGTGAGATCGAAAAGTCTCTCGTAGTTTCTGATACCCACGACACAGGACCTGTATCTTGGGGGTCAGAACTATGTAAGTGACTGTTGGGTGTATAATATATTTATATTTATTATAATTTTGATATAAAGACTGATGGAATCCTAGAAGTTATTTTCTTCTTCCTAGTCGTTTCCTCATTACTGAGGGTCGTGACCACCATGCGTGTGGCTCTCCTGTACACTGCGCACCACCATCCTCCAGGCATTCCTATTCTGTGCCATTCGTAGTCAAGCCTGGGCACTGGCTCCAGTATATGCCTTTACTGTGTCGATCCACCGGGACGGCGCTCTTCCTCTACTTCTCTTCCCCTCCACGTGGCAAACCATTATAAGTTTTTCCAGGCTGTCCTCCTGCCTAGCCACATGGCCAAAGAAGTTATTTTAGGCTGCCATTATATCGGAAAAAGTTACGTTTTTGAAATATTATCATATACCTGTAATATTTTATTTAAACTTTATTTTTTACTGTTTCTTAGACATACTCCATTGATCTCTAGATTCAGCGAACGCAGTCGCGGGTTGTGCCTTGTATTTCAATAATTTAAGCGAGCGTCTGAAACCACAGACAATATATTAATACGGTAGAAATAACATTATACCACGGCTCAGTGAGTCATGTTGTGCTTTTGAACAGTTCCATGCGAAATATATGCACGCGTTGCATGCAAAAATTTTGCGGTTGCTTTACCGACTGGGTTTTTATGTGGATTGCGTCCACACATAGGATATGTCGTGATGGCTTCGAGGTTTAGGCACGCGGTCGAGAATATCGTCGGTCGCGGGTTCAAACCCCAGGCACACACCTCTGACATTTTGAAGTTATGTGTGTAGCAAGAATGATCACGCACTTTAATGGTAAAAGGAAACATCGTGATGGAACCTGCACACCTAAAAGTTCTTAGGAATTTCTTAGGTGTATAGTCCGCCAACCCGCACTAGGCCAGCTTGGTGGATTAAGGCCTCTCAATTGTACAGGAGGCCCGTGCCCTGCAGTGGGACGGATACGGGCTGATGATAATAGGATGTAAAACGTGATAGTCTGCCTCGTGGTCAAGTTTGTTCCATGCGATCTAGAGGTCCCAGGTCGAGCAAAGCGTTATTGAGTTTCTTCTATGAGGAAATTCTCAATAGCAGCACGGAAAAACAAATGTCAAAATTGTCAACCAGAAAGTACTAGAATCACGCCGCAAATATTGATTTAAGTGTTGATAAAAGTTTTTCGGAATTTCTTTGGTGTGCAGACCGCCAACCCGCGCTAGGCCAGCGTGCGCCTACCTTTTTTATCTCTGCATCACCCAGAGGTTGACTGTTAGACTTAATGCCTTTGGCATTAAGTCCGCCTCTATACTTAATGTATAAAAAGCATAAATAAATAAAATAAAAGGCAATTTGACATATAAATGAGAATATCCTGATTCCACAATAAACAATTATAAACTAGACATTACACTATATTAACATGTAATGATTTTGGGCTTCTATGGAAGTACGTCACTGATAGGTACTATGTTTTTCTCACAAAAATAATACCCAAAGAAATTACATGTAAATTTAGCTGTAATGAAGAAAACGTCAGTTAATAATGGCAAGCTGAATATTGAATGTTTTCTGAAGCGAAGCCGGGCACAAAAGGCTTTAGCTAATAAAATATCAGTAAATAACAGCCGCTCAAGGGGTGCACCATTAACCCTCCCTTCTGGGTGTTTGTTACTATAAAATATTACTGTGAAACGCAATAACTTGATAATAATAAACGAGGGCGGAAAAATATAGCCCTTATTTATAAGGTTTTAGGATGTAACGTGACCTTAACTCTTTATAAAATATATGTAAATTTTATTATGAATTATTTCACCATAAAAAGCAGTGATGGCCTCGAGGTTTAGGCGCGCGGTCGAGAATTTCGGCGGTTGCAGGTTCAAACCCCAGGCACACACCTCTGACTTTTCGAAGTTATGTGTGTATTCACAATGAATTATCACTTGCTTTAACGGTGAAGGAAAACATCTTGATAAAACCTGCACACCTAAAAGTTCTTAGGAATTTCTTAGGTGTGTAGTCCGCCAACCCGCACTAGGCCAGCGTGTTCGACTAAGGCCTAAACCCTCTCAGTTGTAGAGGAGGCCCGTGCCCAGCAGTGGGACGTAATAGGGCTGATGATGATATTTCACCATACATCTTAAAATTCGCTTAAAACACAAATTACTGTCACATAATGACCCACACTAAGATATAAGTCTCGTGTTGTTGACTTTTTTGTCTCATAAACATCAACCAAAAAATATTTGTGGATCACACAAACATTTGTCTCGGAGCAAGGATGGAACCCGCGGCTTCTCGTTTCACAAGCACCAGATTGATACCAATCTACCCTACTGCGCCACGGAGGCTGTTAAAATACACACATATTTTATTGACTAGACTTCATAAGTCCAAGAAAGATTGCCTCATGGTCTCGCGGCCCAAGTATGTGCCGTACGATCTAGAGGTCCCGGGTTCGATTCCCGGGTCGGGCAAAGTGTTATTAGGTTTTTCCATTGGGAAATTCTCAGTAACAGCCCGTAGTCTGGAAATGTGCCCAGAAAGCGGCAATAGGCTCGCCCCCTATTACGTGGGACTAATACATACTGGCGACATGTGGGTGCAGAAATGCACCTCTGCCTACCCCGTCGGGGAATACAGGTGTGAGGTTATGTATGTAGATTTTGTGGGAAATTTTAGAAATTACATCCAAATATCTCTGATACCGAATTTCACCAACGAAAACATATTATATTATCAAATAATGTTAAGGAAAAGCAATAAATTGATGAAATAACCTCAAAATATGTATTAGTTCATAATAAATTCGAGAATGTGAGTATAATATTTGAACACCTAATATCTTTCTAAATACATATTATTATTATACGGCTACCTACTGTGATATAAAGGGAGCTTGTAATTTATCTCGGATATATCGAGACAAATCCATTTACCCTTAGCCCATTGATTGAGGGCGTATTATTGGAAATCTGACATAGTCTGCGGCTAACCCGCACCGATATCATTAATATATGTAATATTGTGTATGTTCCGGCTAACAAAGATTTATTGTACCAGTGGGCTGCGCGTATACTACGTAATTTGGCACATGAGCGCCTTCTAACCGAACACCGTTGCGTAGAGAAATAGACGAGCGCTCTATGCTGTCATCGACGCGGCATACCCGAGTGCTGTTATGTAGTGCAGTAGACGAGCGCTGTATGCTGTCACCGACGCGGCGTATAGCCGAGTGCTGTTATGTAGTGCAGCAGACGAGCGCTCTATGCTATCACCGACGCGGTGTACAGCCGAGTGCTGTTATGTGGTGCAGTAGAAGTGCGCTCTATGCTGTCACCGACGCGGCGTATAGCCGAGTTCTGCTATGTAGTGTAGTAGACGAGCGCTCTATGCTGTCACCGACGCGGCGCATAGCCGAGTTCTGCTATGTAGTGTAGTAGACGAGCGCTCTATGCTGTCACCGACGCGGCGTACAGCCGAGTGCTGTTATGTAGTGTAGTAGAATAGCGCTGTATGCTGTCACCGACGCGGCGTATAGCCGAGTTCTGCTATGTAGTGTAGTAGACGAGCGCTCTATGCTATCACCGACGCGGCGTATAGCCGAGTGCTGTTATGTAGTGCAGTAGACGAGCGCTCTATGCTGTCACCGACGCGGCGTACAGCCGAGTGCTGTTATGTAGTGTAGTAGAATAGCGCTGTATGCTGTCACCGACGCGGCGTATAGCCGAGTTCTGCTATGTAGTGTAGTAGACGAGCGCTCTATGCTGTCACCGACGCGGTGTATAGCCGAGTGCTGTTATGTAGTGCAGTAGACGAGCGCCCTATGCTGTCACCGACGCGGCGTATAGCCGAGTGCTGTTATGTAGTGCAGTAGACGAGCGCCCTATGCTGTCACCGACGCGGCGTATAGCCGAGTGCTGTATGTAGTGCAGTAGACGAGCGCTTTATGCTGTCACCGACGCGGCGTATAGCCGAGTGCCGTTATGTAGTGTAGCAGACGAGCGCTCTATGCTGTCACCAACGCGGCGTACAGCCGAGTGCTGTTATGTGGTGCAATAGACGAGCACTGGCAGTGGCGATACTTCCATAGAATCCCAAAAGCGTTACACGTTAATTGGGTAATGTCTAGTTCATAGCTGTTTACTCTTACCTTTGCCGCACCATCAAGCTGTGGAATAGTTTGCCGGCTCACGTGTTCCCTCCTTCCTATGATCCTGGATCCTTTAAGCGAAGCGTGAAGAAGCATTTGTGCAGGCCGGCATGATTGTGTCGACCAGCGGGTGACCATATCGTTTCTCGCTGGTCGGTATTAATTTTTTGGACTCCACTGTGCTTACCATCAGGTACAGTGGAGTCACTTTGCCGTGCCAGTATTAAAAAAAAAAAAAAAAAAAAAAAAAAAAAATTGTGAGGTCAGAATATTCTCATTGATATGTCTAATTGCTTTTGTTAAATAAGGATTCATAGCTTAAAGATTATTATTCGGAATTTTGTAGGGCTAGCTGGGCTTCTATGGAAGTACCGCCACTGAGTTCTGGCACTATATAATATTGCCAGATAATGAACGTATAGCCGAACCAACGCGGCGTATAGCCGAGTGCTGTTATGTAGTGCAGATATTTTCACGCTATTTCCAGACTAATTTTAGCTACATATCTCCAAAAGTTATTCTTGTTATAAATTACCCAAGAAAACTGTTTTATTATTATCCATTATACCTGGCAGTGTGTTTATTTTCGTACTCCTTCATAACGCTCCAGTGACTACCATTAATATTGTCGGGGATTAGGTGACGTGTTTAGGATAGACTGGCAACAATTTAAATCGAGATGAAATATAACCTGCCTATGTAATTCTAAGAGTTGTTGTCAACATCGTTAAATTTAGTTTTCTTAAGATCCTATAACAGATATTCCTAACAACTGTATTAATGAACATACAAAAGTATTAATGAACGACTGAATAGAAGAAAATTATTGCTAGTTCGCTCCTGTTTTTTATATCAAAAGAAAAAACTTGTCCAGGTTTTGTTAAAAAACAGTTAAATGCGTCCCAAACCTATGCGAAGACAGTAAATATGTTTAGCTAAGTAGTGTAGCTAGTTTAGCTATGTATGTATGAGTTTAGCGTTGTATGTGGCTAGTTGTATAGGCGGCGTCGGGGTGCTCGGGTATGGGCACGTGGCGACAGCGCCTGATGTGCTGGATGGGTGCAAGCGCAAGCCCAATTATAAGCACTAAGCAGTTCTAAGAGTTTATTTGCACATACAGTACATATACAGCAACAATAGTCACGGCACAAGAAGATATAGTTCACACAACACAGTAAGTCAGAAACAAGTAGAAATTACAGAAGGAGACGAGACAGATAAAAGTACGATAATATAATATTAAACACGATAAACAGCTGATAAGCGCGGACTAGATAAGGCGGCGAGGTAGCAGGTGACACGGGCTTCGCGAGCGAGAGAGGCGTACCGACTGGCGGACTGGCCACTGCCGCGTCGGCGCAGCCGGCGCGTGCGTCGAAGCGGTGACGCGCATCGCTCGCCCTGTCACTACGCAATACCGGTTTGCACCGGCGTGATATCGTGCGCCTCCAATGCACTCCACATATATTTATTTATTTATTTATTTATTTATTTATCACACTTTAATGTACACCACAACACATACAGAAACATGAATTAGGAATAAAATAGGTAAGAAAAAGAGTGGAACAAATGGCGGTCTTATCGCTGAATGCGATTTCTTCCAGACAACCGTAGGATGGACTGGAAAGTATAAGAAAAACAGAGCGGGTAATAAATAATATCTACTTATATATAAAATAATATATGTGACGCACAATTTTAATACGAATAAACTAACACGAACTACATACGAATAATATTAAAAGAAAACAACAATACAAATACATATGAAATATACTACTATGTACATACATAAATACATATATCACTAAACAAATAACCATTTACAATGACTGTGACAAGTAATGTTCCTTTACAAGCTTTTTAAAAATAGGAAGTGATTTTGCTTCTCTCACTGACTCCGGTAGTTCATTCCATAACATTCCATCCATTAGATATTTAATAATATTTTAATTAATGTTGGGTTCTGTAAGAGAAATGTATTGGAATGTATATGTGTTGTGTAATGTGTGTGAGTGTAACTGTAAATAATATATATACAAGATATTAAATGTTTATAATAAATAAAATTATATTTTATAAATAAATAAAATATAAGGTACGCCACACATGAATACCTAGACTAGAAATAATATCCAGTACAACAGTCATATTTTTGTCTAAATCCATATTCTGGTATCAATTGACGGCCAGAGTAATTCTGGTAATACCATAGAACGCTTAATAAAATCATGTGAATTAATCAGCTAAGATCCTATCTACAAATTAATTCAAATATCTTCACCAGTTTTTGTGATTTAAATCATACATACTTTCGCATTTATCTTGAAATATATCATAGAAAGTCGTGATGGCCTCGAGGTTTAGGCGCGCGGTCGAGAATCTCGACGGTCGCGGGTTCAAACCCCAGGCACACACCTCTGACTTTTCGAAGTTATGTGTGTATTCACAAAGAATTATCACGTACTTTAACGGTGAAGGAAAACATCGTGATGAAACCTGCACACCTAAAAGTTCTTAGGAATTTCTTAGGTGTGTAGTCCGCCAACCCGCACTAGGCCAGCGTGGTGGACTAAGGCCTAAACCCTCTCAGTTGTAGAGGAGGCTCGTGCCCAGCAGTGGGACGTATATGGGCTGATGATGATGATATCATAGAATAAAGTAACTAATATTTTCAAGTATGTTTGCCCTAAACTTCGCTAACAAGAAAATAAAGAATTTTAAAAATCTAAGGCACGTTTTTCTTCTTCCCGCAACGTCTACGTCACTGAGATATGCCTCTCAAATTACGAAGAAATGTCTCCTAAAAAATTTTGAAAAATGAATTTTAAGTAATAGGAAAACGGTGCAGTTTTCCACAGCAAACTGGTCTGAAAACTATGCCAAAATTTGAATAATATATGCCTTCGTATTATTTTTAAATATTTCCGTAACTAATGGCCTATTTTGAAATTGAAAATGTATGTGGGCAGTGTGCGTCGCCAAAAATTTTATTGATGAAACCGTATTGCAGCTATTCTTGGGCTAAATTGCAGTATGGGCGTCTGTCTCGTTCTTTCTCGTTTTAATATTATTTGTATGACAGAGACGAAAATATTGGTAATGTTTTGCTGCAAAATAAAATCAGTCAAAATAATCTTTACTCAATTAGACCGTGCAATCTATAATTCCCGGGTTAGATTTCCAGGTCGAGTAAAATTGTTTTCGGGTTTTTTCATTAGAATTTTTTCAGTAGAAGCACGGAGTTTGGCGAATTGAGGGTGCAGAAATGTACCTTCGCCAACTCCTTTGAGGCTATGTATGTATGTATGCATTAGAAAAAAAATTGCATTATTAAAAAGTCGTGATGGCCTCGAGGTTTAGGCACGCGGTCGAGAATCTTGACGGTCGCGGGTTCAAACCCCAGGCACACACCTCTGACTTTTCTAAGTTATGTGTGTATTCACCAAAATTATCACGTACTTTAACGGTGAAGGAAAACATCGCGATGAAACCTGCACACCTAAAAAGTTCTTAGGAATTTCTTAGGTGTGTAGTCCGCCAACCCGCACTCGGCCAGCGTGGTGGACTAAGGTCTAAATACTCTCAGTTGTAGGAAGGCCCGTGCCCAACAGTGGGACGTATATATGGGCTGATGGTGGTATGGATGGTATGCATTACAAAACAAAATATCCTGTTCATTTATCCAGACTAAAACTTATACAAACGATAATCTGCCTGTTTTCCAACCAAATAGAGAAACTATGACAATTTAGTGAGTCAGGAGGATTTACTATAGACGTAATCTTGTTGCATTTCATTCAGTGAGATTGAAATGTGAATTGAATTGTGGTGATTGCTGGACGTCCAATTGGTTTGTGGTTGGATATTTGTGTCCGTCTAGATAACGAACCTGTTCATAGTTTAAAGCTAGACGTATTATAATTTGTAAGTTTTGTATAGCATTCTAGGAAAATAAATAGTCTATACATACATACATAAACTCACGCCTGTATTTCCCGAAGGGGTAGGCAGAGGTGCATTTCTGCACCCACATTTCGCCAGGTATGTATCAGTCCACGTAATAGGGGGCGAGCCTATTGCCGTTTTTCGGGCACATTTCCAGACTCCGTGCTGTTACTGAGAATTTCCTAATGGAAAAACCCAATAACACTGCCCGACCCGGGAAACGAACCCAGGACCTCTAGATCGCACGGCACATACTTGTACCGCGAGACCACGAGGCAGTCTTTTAAATGAATTGTGAAAGAGAGACAATTGTAATGATTTTTCACTTTTTATTATACACTCGGATACAGTTAATTTTGGAGTGAAATAATATAAAAAGTACAGTTCGTGGTATTATTCAGAGGCGACCTTTTCAACAATGAGATGGTAATAATAAAAGGAGAAAAAAAAGGTGTGTAGGAATCTTATGAAATACTAACCAAAAGACCTAGCTTTTTCAGCTCTTTCACGATAAAACAACATTTTTCCGGGCAAAAAGTAGCCAATGTTATTTTCCAACATATCAAAATATAATTCGGATCGGTTAATTAGTTTTTAAATTTATTCATTACAAACTTACAAACCTATCCTCTTGCTAATTAATATACGGAAGTACGGTAATATTATCGTGCCAGTAAAATAATTCAAAGTTTTAGAAGCTGCTATGTAGCAAGGTATACTCGCCAACTTATTTCAAAACACTCACAATGTTTAGATTAATGAGAGCAGTTCCTCTGTAGTGCACATTTCCAACATTTACATTCCTATCTTGTTCCTGGCCCACTATCGCGCTCTAAAAACAGTTTAACAGTTCAGTTAAGCCCGTTCGGGTACACCTAGGTGTAACTACGCAACCCTAGAATGAATATTTATAGATGTGGCAATGGCATTTAATATGTTCAAGATGAAACGTGGCGGTGCAATAATTCTTTTAATTACGCTAGGAAACGAGACCCTAAATTTTAAAAAGTCTAGTTAGAGTCGTCATGATCCACTATCTTCAGCTCGACGCTTCACCGGCCCGCGTGTCACACACTACGCTCCCTGTACGTGGCTCACAACACTCGCTCCTGAGCTCTCATCCACTACCTTCAGCTCGTCGCTCCACCGGCCCGCGCGTCACACACTACGCTCCCTGTACGTGGTCTCACAACACTCGCTCCTGAGCTCTCGTCCACTACCTTCAGCTCGTCGCTCCACCGGCCCGCGCGTCACACGCTACGCTCCCTGTACGTGGTCTCACAACACTCGCTCCTGAGCTCTCATCCACTACCTTCAGCTCGTCGCTCCACCGGCCCGCGCGTCCCACACTACGCTCCCTGTTCGTGGTCACACAACACTCGCTCCTGAGCTCTCATCCACTACCTTCAGCTCGTCGCTCCACCGGCCCGCGCGTCACACACTACGCTCCTTGTACGTGGTCTCACAACACTCGCTCCTGAGCTCTCATCCACTACCTTCAGCTCGTCGATCCACCGGCCCGCGCGTCACACACTACGCTCCCTGTACGTGGTCTCACAACACTCGCTCCTGAGCTCTCATCCACTACCTTCAGCTCGTCGCTCCACCGGCCCGCGCGTCACACACTACGCTCCCTGTACGTGGCTTACAACACTCGCTCCTGAGCTCTCATCCACTACCTTCAGCTCGTCGCTCCACCGGCCCGCGCGTCACACACTACGCTCCCTGTACGTGGCTTACAACACTCGCTCCTGAGCTCTCATCCACTACCTTCAGCTCGTCGCTCCACCGGCCCGCGCGTCACACACTACGCTCCCTGTACGTGGTCTCACAACACTCGCTCCTGAGCTCTCATCCACTACCTTCAGCTCGTCGCTCCACCGGCCCGCGCGTCACACACTACGCTCCCTGTACGTGGTCTCACAACACTCGCTCCTGAGCTCTCATCCACTACCTTCAGCTTCTCGCTTCAGTCCCTGTACGTGGTTTCACGTACATAGATTTTCGCTTTCAGTTAATGGACTAGCAGTCTTCTAATCCGTAGACGCCAATTAACCTCACATAAAACACATTCCGCAACATGCCTGAGCCGCCGGGCATTTCCAAGCTTGTACGTCTCATATTTTCATCTAGCGTTATCTTGATAAATGACTGCAGTAGTTGACATGTGGCGGGTCCAGACGCAATAGCTCTGCGTCGGTTGCCATGGCAACGGTCTCCATTCTGCCAATGACTCAGGACCGACGTGGCTAACTGTGAACAAGTTGTCGCTTTGTTAAACACATGTCTTTTAGCTGTGCATTTCCTTATGCTGTCTTTAGCCCCTCTAGCGTTTGTGAATAATGGTTTTGCGAATACAGTAAAAGTGCTGGCGTGTGCAAGTAAGTGAGCGTGTGGAATTTTCATAAGTTTCGCGTCAGTTTATCCGCTTCTTGTAATAAAATTTAAATGGAATTGTATAAATGTGGTTCACTCAAGCATTTTTACCGCGGGTAAAATTTTCCTTTGACGTGAACAAAACAAACGTGTATTAAATCTGCGTATATCCGTTGACATCTGTATTGCGAAAGAACAACAGACAGTCTACTGCTGCTAAGAATATTATCCTAATAGAAAATATCAATAGTAATAAATTATAATACGTACTGCATCGTGGTCTCGCGGTACAAGTATGTGCCGTGCGATCTAGAGGTCCTGGGTTCGATTCACGGGTCGGGCAAAGTGTTATTGGGTTTTTCCATTAGGAAATTCTCAGTAACAGCACGGAGTCTGGAAATGTGCCCGAAAAACGGCAATAGGCTCGCCCCCTATTACGTGGGACTGATACATACCTGGCGAAATGTGGGAGCAGAAATGCACCTCTGCCTACCCCTTCGGGGAATACAGGCGTGAGTTTATGTATGTATAGTATGTATAATACATACACCCAACAGTCACATCCATAGTTCTGACCCCACTAAGATACAAGTCTTGTGTCGTGGTTATCAAAAACTACGCGAGACTTTTCAGTCTTACGAACACCCAGACCCGAAACAAATATTTGCATCACACATACATTTATCTCAGTGCGAGGATTGAACCCGCGGCCTCTCGTTTCACAAGCTGGTGTCTTGCCAACTGCGCCACGGTGGTAAAACCGTATATAAATCGAACTTCAGACTTTATTCCCATATTCTTCAATTTATGCTACGGCACCAAGCAGACAGGAGAGCAGGAAATAAAGATTCCAAACGGAGGGATTTTTTTTATCAAAGCGACCAACTACCACTAGTTCAAGTCACCTTTGAGACAATAATTAGGAAAGTAATACATAGTAGACTACATTATAGGTGTACCACTAACTATTATTTAAAAATAGAATGAAATACTGCTTCAAAATACTATGTCATCATGATATAATATATCATGATCATGCATGATCATTTTAATGCAACGTGTGATCAAAAAAATCTAAAACATAAACTTTTTTGAAAAAATACTTGATCTGAAACATATTAAAACCTTCCTGATCCATTTGACACTTACATTTTTTTTCGAGACTTAATGAGCGGTTAAGCAGACAACTTCACTGTTAATTTAAGCAGACAACTTCATACTGTTAATTTTGTGTCACAGATCTTAAAATTTCACTCTCATAATTTTTTCATAACGCGCCTAAAGAAGTATAACTTCAAAAAAACTTTTAAAAACAATCATAATGATTAATTTCTACGACGTATGTCTTAAAACACAGTACACCTTGTTATAAATACTGTTAGGAATAAAATCGATTCGGGGGTAGCTGAGGACGACCTCACGACGACATCACGTCGGCTGCCTATATAACAGGCGCTGCTGAGCATCAGGCACTCACTCATAGGCCTGTTTACAGTGCGGAAGCTCTGTCCGAACGTCAACGCTTGTCTTGTGTTTTAAATTCACCCTCATTATTGTTAACATTTTGTTATTTCAAATTCATGTTAAATGTCATGTCAATTTATGTTTGTTACGATCCGTGGTCGAATAAATCTTTGTTAAAATCAATTAATCATCATCATCATCAGCCCATATACGTCCCACTGCTGGGCACGGGCCTCCTCTACCATTGAGAGGGTTTAGGCCTTAGTCCACCACGCTGGCCTAGTGCGGGTTGGCGGACTACACACCTAAGAAATTCCTAAGAACTTTTTAGGTGTGCAGGTTTCATCACGATGTTTTCCTTCACCGTTAAAGTAAGTGATAATTCATTGTGAATACACACATAACTTCCAAAAGTCAGAGGGGTGTGCCTGGGGTTTGAACCCGCGACCGTCGAAATTCTCGACCGCGTACCTAAACCTCAAGGCCATCACGACTTTTTTCATATAAAGGTAGTTATAAAATCCGAGCATTCTAAATTCGAGTGTAGAATTTGAGAAATCTTCAATTCGTCCCTTCTATTACACAATATGTATACAATGTATAGAGGAGGTCGGCAGCGAACCAAATGCTCACTTAAACTTGCCAGAATGCTTCTAGTGATGAGCAACAGGTCCACGATAAATTTGAAAATAATTTACAGTTGTACATACATACATAACCTCACGCCTGTATTCCCCAAAGGGGTAGGCAGAGGTGCATTTCTGCACCCACATCACCAGGTATGTATCAGTCCCACGTAATAGGGGGCGAGCCTATTGCCTCGTGGTCTCGCGGCACAAGTGTGTGCCGTGCGATCATGAAGTCCTGCATTCGATACCCGGGTCGGGCAAAGTGTTATTGGGTAGGTAGAAGGAAATTCTCAGTAGCAGCACGGAGTCTGGAAATGTGCCCGAAAAAACAGCAATAGGCTCGCCCCCTATTGACAGTAGTACAAATATTTTAAATTAGGTGAGATCGTAATATAAAGAAACGGAACAGGTAGTCGTCGAGTACATAAAGGCTTGTAGCTTGCTTTGTCTGTTGGAATCAAACTTACAGCAAATCCGAGCAAGTCGTCCCAAAATACACTGCATACAAATTTTCAACTTCATTAATTCATTAAGAATATATAGGTACCTAGAAGCAGTGATGGCCTCGAGGTTGAGGCGCGCGGTCGAGAATTTCGGCGGTCGCAGGTTCAAACCCCAGGCACACACCTCTGATTTTTCGAAGTTATGTGTGTATTCACAATGAATTATCACTTGCTTTAACGGTGAAACATCGTGATAAAACCTGCACACCTTAAAAGTTCTTAGGAATTTCTCAGGTGTGTAGTCCGCCAACCCGCACTAGGCCAGCGTGGTGGACTAAGGCCTAAAACCCTCTTAGTTGTAGAGGAGGCCCGTGCTCAGCTCTCCTCTACAACTGTGAGGGTTTAGGCCTTAGTCCACCACGCTGGCCTAGTGCAGGTTGGCGGACTATATACCTAAGAAATTCCTAAGAACTTTTAGATGTGAAGGTGTCCTCACGATATTTTGGAGTAGTTAAATAGAACATTGGTAGAAAAGGAAACAAATGATCGATAGTATCGATACTGGCATCGTCAAAACCACATCACTAGTATCCATCGGAGCGCGTAATCAGGTGACTGCCGCCCTGAGCCCGAATAACGAACGAAACTGAATTGTTCCTCTTGTGAGCCCACTTTTGTGGTCCCACTGCAAGAGAGAAATATGAAAAGGACGAATGGAACAATATATGAAGAGGCAAATGTGAGCTATGAATCTCTAGTTAAAGAAGGTGATAAATTCGTGTGTATTCATAATAAATTATCACGCACTTTAACGGTGAAGGAAAACATCGTGAGGAAACCTGTACACCTAAAAAATCATAGAATTTTCTTAGGTGTGTAGTCCGCCAATCCGCACTAGGCCGGCGTGGTGGACTAAGGCCTAAACCCACTCAACTGTAGAGGAGGTTCGTGCCCAGCAATGAGACGTATATATATGGGCTGATTTAGCATGCCATTTCGCCCGTAGGTTTAGGGCACATTTTCAGAGTCCGTGTTGAGAAGTTTCTAACGGTATATTTAATAACATTTTGCCTAACCCAAGAACCGAACCCAAGACGATCCAACGCTTGTGCCGTAGGATCAAGAGAGTATATAACACATTCTTTATATCAGCATGACAACTGATGGTAAGTGGATTGCGAAGTTGAGGCTGGTAGAGTTATTCATCATTTCGAGCCTCATAATCTCATCTTGGTAGCATTTTTAATGATTTTTATAATGGTATATGTATTTTCTATGACTCAAAACAAAGTGAGTGTTATTTACAAACAAATGTACATACATACATAACGTCACGCCTGTATTCCCCGAAGGGGTAGGCAGAGGTGCATTTCTGCAACCACATTTCGCCAGGTATGTATCAGTCCCAGGTAATAGGGGACGAGCCTATTGCCGTTTTTCGGCCACAATTCCAGACTCCGAGCTGCTATTGAAAATTTCTTAATGGAAAAACCCAATAACACATTGCCCGACCCGGGAATCGAACCCAGGACCTCTAAATCCCACGGCACATACTTGTGCCGCGAGACCACGAGGCAGGCGACCAGAGTGTTATTTAAGTAAACTAATTATGAAAAATGGACCTCTTTTATTGTAGCAATTATTTTTCAATCCGCTACATTTGGGACCGCGCCCCCATCAGTCCCATCACGAGTTTTTCGTCCCCAAACGGTCTATCGCACAGTACAGGCGGTCTCCCCGAAGTCCGAACGAATGGAGCCTTTAAATCCATCTAAGATTTTTTGATTTATATGCATTCACTTCTGGAACAGAGATATAGTTAATAGTTTACAAATAAAATACTCTGTGGTTAATTAATTGGTATGATGGTTTGATTTCTAGTAATGTTTTTAGCTAAATTTTGTATCACTTAAATAAATGAGGACGAAAGTAATTCTAATATAATTTATCAAAAGTTAATTTGCGTCCGAATATGTGTCTGTTTTATTACACAAGGGAAGGCAGATAATATTTATCCTAACATTATCATTGGTTAAAAGTGCTTCTGTCATTTTCTTAATAGACCAGGATCTATAGTTTTTGAAACAAAAATATAATTATAATAGTAGAATGAAATGCATTGGAAAAGGAAGAAAATATTCAAAAAATTAATAATATATGCCGTTGAATATTCAAAAGATTATTCAACGGCAATAGGCTCGCCCCCTATTACGTGGGACTGATACATACCTGGCGAAATGTGGGTGCAGAAATGCACCTCTGCCTACCCCTTCGGGGAATACAGGCGTGAGTTTATGTATGTATGTATTCAAAAAATGAAACGAAAAAGAATTTACCGGCGAACTGAGGTCGGGAAGTGGTGGTGTTGGGGGAGGTTTTAAGGGTAAAAAACGGTTTATCTCGATTTCCGGAAAAGTAGTGTAGCATAAATAAATATTTGTGGACCACACAAACATTTGTTTCGGTGCGGGGAACGAACTCGCGGCCTCTCATTCCGAAAGCTGGTCTATAGCCAACTGCGTCACAGGGTTATCGACCGTCTGTCTAACCCGATATAATGTAATATAGCCAACCTTATACCTCCTATTTTTTCTACTATCTATCTCACTAACGGAATGAATGGGAACAGAGTTACTGCGACAGTAAAATCATCCAGTCAAGCCGACTCGTCCAACCGCAGTCTAGTCTGACTACGACGTACCTCTGCCAATTAAAAATCTCTTCTTATAAAGCCACTTAAATTTTCATATATTCTTGCAATAACATATATTCTAAATTAACAACTTAACACTTAAGCTACAACCGCCAGAAACAGTAAAATGTTAATTAAATCCATAAATCTTGTGTCCGACATAAATAAATTAAGCTGAATATAAAATTATGGATCTTTCTAATTAGTTTTTTCATTTACATTAAATTTTAAGTTAAATTGCTTTTGCAATTGGTGAGACGCCAAAATGCCATTAGATCTACAACTCTATATGCGTGGATATCCGCTGCGATCTCAACCCAAGGACACACATCGAGGGCATTATATCCGCCACTTCACGCAGGGTCGGAATCCTGAACAGGGTGCGCCGGTTTTTCACGCCCGGTCAGCTTTTCCGCTTATACAAAGCGCAGGTTCGGCCGGGTATGGAATACTGCTCGCACCTCTGGGACGGTTCCGCCAAATACCTACTCGATGCCTTGGATGGATTGCAGCGGCGTGCCATCCGCATTGTGAATGATGCAGACGTTACAGACAACTTGGAACCGCTACAGTTGCGCAGAGACATTGCCGCACTTAGCGTGTTCTACCGTCTGTATCATGGTGAGTGCTCTGAAGAATTGTTTAACCTTGTCCCATCCTCTCCGTTCCACACCAGAACCACGCGTGCGGGCATGCGAAGCCACAGCTTTGTGGTCACAACATCCGCGGCTCGAACTAAAAAGTTCGCCAACTCCTACTTTTGCCGCACCATCAAGCTGTGGAATAGTTTGCCGGCTCACGTGTTCCCTCCTTCCTATGATCCTGGATCCTTTAAGCGAAGCGTGAAGAAGCATTTGTGCGGGCCGGCATGATTGTGTCGACCAGCGGGTGACCATCGTTTCTCGCTGGTTGGTATTATTTTTCTGGACTCCACTGTGCTTACCATCAGGTACAGTGGAGTCACTTTGCCGTGCCAGAATAAAAAAAAAAAAAAAAAAAAAAAAAAACTCTCGTTCAGTGCCTTGCTCTCTCCGCACATGCGTCGCCACGTGCTCTGTCTGGCTCTACTCTTATTAAAGCTACTCCTGAGCTGTCATCCACTACCTTCAGCTCGTCGCTCCACCGGCCCGCGCGTCACACACTACGCTCCTAAGGACATAATTTCCTAAAGTTAAAAAAGCCTACATACCGTAAATTAAAATATTTTACGAGAAAATTTTAGCAAAAATATTCTGAGAACGCATTTATCACATCCAAGATCGATCATAAATAATCTAATCTTAGTTAGAAACTACAGTAACTCGTAAGCTACTTAAAATTCCCAGTTCCGAGCGCGTTTGATATCTAGATCGAGTTTCGCATCAAATTCCTTCTGGAACGTTCCGCTTGTGCTTACAAAATCAGCCACTTTGTTATCTTTCAGTTGAGGTATTTATATTGAAGTTGTTCAGCTCCGTAGTCGGGTATACTGGCGAAATGTGGGTGCAGAAATGCACCTTTGCCTACCCATTCGGGGATTACAGGCGTGAGGTTATGTATGTGTGTATACATTTTTAAAGTATCACCTCTTCCTACTAAAGATATTTCACCCGCACACAGCTTAGAATCCAAAGCAATTTTTATTCAGTCTTCGTTTTACGGCCGAGCTGTAACCACTTGAGCCACGAAGTGTCATGAATATGCACTTATACATCCACCAGGAGACTTTATACCTCACAGGTCATGTACTGGGGATGTTATGCCAAAACTACGTTTAAGAATCCGGTCATTTGCATTTATTTGACGGCGTTCGTGGCGCAGTTGGCTAAACACTAGATTGCGAAACGAGAGGCCGCGGGTTCGATCCCCGCACCGAGACAAATGTTTGTGTGATCCACCAATTTTTTTTCGGGTCTGAATGAATGAGACCGAAAAGTCTCTCGTAGCTTTTTGATAACCACGACACAAGACTCGTATCTTAGTGGGCGGTTACTATCTATGTGACTCATCATCATTCACTTGCCCTGTTCCCAATTTTATTTGGGGTCGGCGCAGTATGTTTTATCCTTCCAAACATCCCTATCAGCCGTCATGTCTTCAGTCACCCCTTTTTCTTTCATATCTTCTCTCACGCACTCCATCCATCTTTTCTTAGGCCTTCCTCTGTTTGTCCATCCTTCGACTTTCATACTCATTACTTTTTTACTAATATATATTTCGTCCCTTCTCATAACATGACCATACCACGACAGACGGTTTCCTTTCAACTTATCTATCACAGGAGCCACTTTCAAACTTTCTCTAACGTATTCATTCCTCACTCTGTCAATCCGTGTTACCCCACACACACTGACTGTTGGCTATTTATTTATTTATTAAATTACACACAATCCCTATAAAATTAGATTTAATAATTGAATACAAGTCGTGATGGCCGCGAGGTATAGGCAAACGGTCGAGAATCTCAACGGTCGCGGGTTCAAACCCCAGGCGCACACCTCAGATATTCGGAGTTAAGTTTGTATTCACAATGAATTATCACGTACTTTAACGGTGAAAGGTGGTAGTGATTATGTTTAAACATGAAGAAATAAAAAAACTTTTTGAAGTAAAAACTGCTTATGTCTTGGGGCTGATCACCACTTTAACGGTGAAGGAAAACATCGTGATGAAACCTGCACACCTAAAAGTTTTTAGGAATTTCTTCCACTCGGCGCGGAGATGGCCACCGGGGGGTTTTGGTCGGTATGCCGGTTTAGGGATATTGCTAGGGACCCAGCCCGGCACTAACATCTGCGCGGACATGACGTCGCCGCGCGCCGGGCTGGAAGACCGGTGACCCCGACATACGCTTCCCGCCCCCCCTCCCCCGGGGCTGGCGGGAAGTAGAGCCATAAACAGCTTTCCCCTCGAGAACAAAAAAAAAAAATGGTGTGTAGTCCGCCAACCCGAACTAGGCCAGCGTGGTGGACTAAGGCCTAAACCCTTTCAGATGATGATTATGATGAGTAATTGAATAAGCGCGGGTTTAAAGTTAACCTACATTCTCCCTTCTGTTTAGTCCCACGAAGCAGGTGGGACGCTTAAGTTAGCAACTATTGCCTAATGCAAAGAACCTAGCTACAACAACTATAAGATTTAAATATATCTTAGATGAAAGTGGAACGCACTGGCGGAGATACGAGGCAATATTTAGCGGGTCTCGCGGTCGAATGCGCGCCATATTTATTACTTTACCACATCCGTTTCCTTTTAGTTTGATTTACACGCACGCTCTCCAACTTGACCTATTTCAAGCAGTTTTATATCCGAAGACTTGTGATGTATAACCTAGTGACTTCAATATATATTAGAACATAATATGTATTTAGTTAATCTATTAAGTTACATGAACCCACAATTTTAAGAAGGGCTAGTTATCAAAATTTTATTATAGTAATGCATATTTTCTTTTCTAATTAACTAATGTTTTAATCGGTTGGTAAAAATATACTGAATCTAAAATGTGTATGTAGATATCAATGATAAATATTTACTTTTAAATTTCATAGATCTAATAAATAATAATTCGATAGCTATTTTAATTGTTACGCTCTCACTTTTTAATCGCTCTACCGATTTTGATGAATACCACTAAATACTTAGATATGGAGATATATGGGACTCTGGAGAGGAACAGTTGATCAGAGAAAAAGAGACATTTTATCCCAGAGAAAACTTAACTTTATTTCACACTAGCCGAGTGGCCCAGCTCCGCACGGGCGCAGCTTTGAATCCCGTGCTCATACCAGGGTACACCTCATACAAAAATACAAAACGCCTATCATTACTTTCTGAGCAATATGTTCCGTAAATGTATTGCAAATCTTTTTGGGTCCCGCTCCGTCCCAGCGTAATTTCGTAAAAGTTATCTATCCATACAATAAATCATTCGAATCCATCAAGTATCATCATCATCAGCCCATATACGTCCCACTGCTGGGCACGGGCCTCCTCTACAACTGAGAGGGTTTAGGCCTTAGTCCGCCACGCTGGCGTAGTGCGGGTTGGCGGACTACACACCTAAGAAATTCCTAAGAACTTTTAGGTGTGCAGGTTTCATCATGATGTTTTCCTTCACTGTTAAAGTACGTGATAATTATTTGTGAATACACACATCACTTCGAAAAGTCAGAGGTATGTGCCTGGGGTTGGAACCGCGACCGTGGAGATTCTCGACCGCGTGCCTAAACCTCGAGGCTATCACGACTTCAAAATATAAACATATAAAAATAAAAACCTTTCCTCTTTATTATACTAGTACAGACAAATAAAATAACCCGTAAAATACGCAATGAGACTACAATATGGACGCAATTTCTCAAAAGCAGGTACGATAAATGCTCAACATTTCTCAAACATAATACTACAATTTCCAAATGGCGTGATTTTTAAAACACTGTTGTACAGAGATTTTTAATAGTATATACTACTAGATCATCCCTGATTCGCCTGGGAGTAATGTATTTTGAACTCCACTTGGCTGCATTCATCTCCTTTCAAGTCCAATCTTCGTAAGGAAACCATTGGAATGAAATTATAATATTTATTAAATCTATAAAATGTCAAATACATCAGTTAGATTCAACCATTTCAAAATTTAATTTACTCACTAGAGGAGAACGGTCTAGAATGCTGAATGAACGAATGAGAGAATGAATGAATGTAGAATTATGAAAGATTTACTGTGCAGAAGTGAGTGGTGAAGTCGGTCAAGGACGTCCTAGGCTCCTAGATGCACCTATGAACCTAACATGTGATTTGCGATTTATTAAATAAAGACTCCTCGAAACGTGAAAAGGAAGTGAAAACGTGAGCATGAAAAGGATAATGTTGAGAGCGAACGAAGTGTGTTTGCAACGCAGCATTTGGCGCTCTGTAGTCTCTGCCCACCCCAACGGGAGACAGGCGTGAGTTTAATTAAGTATTAATGTAGAAAAATTATATATTTTATTTTACTTATGTAGTTTCTTAAGTGCAGCTTTTATACCACAACGAAAACACGTTTCGAAGCGGTACTAGTTTTATTTCATTGACATTTCAAAAGAGATTTTAAAAGACTTTTTGAAAAGCAATATAACTATATAAACTTTTAAATTTGCATGGATAAATAAATCTTAAGATAAATTTTTCAAAGCTTTTATTTAACTTGCAATGTATGTATGTATGTTTGTTCGGGTGGAATCTTTGAATTCAATTTGAAGTAAATATCTTGAACCGATTCAGCTGAAATTTTGTATACACGTTTAGTTTGGATGACAATGCACGATATTATAGTGTGTGACATCATTCTAAATCCAATATGGCGGACCATCCAAGATGGCGGAATAGTTATTTTTAATGCATTTCTACAATGTGGATATCAAATGTAAGCGTTTATTGAAAGTAACTCGAAATAATTACAAATTTATAGTTAACATTTTTAAGGAAATAATTATATTCTCATTTTTAAAACGTTTAATTCAAAGGTCGAATCACAATAAAATTGAGAAAATATTTGAAATATCGGAGTGAATATTATCTAACATTACTAGGAAGGAGACATTCGCCATTTCACAACAATAAATAATACAAAATGTCGTTCAAAGCATGCATCCTTTGTTTTTAATGTATGGTATTATGTTTTATAACAGATGTTGTTACATCATTAATACAAGAATTTCGCTGAAATTAGTTTTTAATTGAAGAGTGATGTTAAAAATATTTTTATTAAAAAAATAATCACAGAATACAAAAAAAATTAAAAATCTGGTTTTAGCGAACAGACGCAATGTAAAACAATGTCTATTTATTGTTATATCTGACTCTCTCGTTGGTCCCAGGATCGATGCCCAAGCCAGTAAAATTAAAAAATGTGTGCAAAATTTTGTAGCGGGTTTTCCATTAGGAAACACTCCGTAACAGCACGAAGTGAAATCGAAATGTTGCCTCTGTATAAATCTTCGACGATACAAATAAACTTTCACTTTTTTGTATCTCACGTACTTTAGAAATAACACTTAAAACTATGTTTAGTAGGTACCTATTGTTTTACAAAAGACAAAACAATTATACAAAATTTGTTTTATAGTTACTTTAAAACATAATTTAATATTAAAGTAGCGGCGAGACAGTAAAATAATATTCAGACAAACATCCAGACGGTTTTAATATATGAGCAGTTCACTGTATATTGCTGTAAAATACCTAGAATGTCTGTAGAGTAATACGAGAGGATGAAATATATTCATATTTGTTCACGTATCGTAATAGTCTTTGAGTGTATTTTACTATTTACACTACTTTCAACTCGTCGCTCCACCGGCCTGCGCGTCACACACTACGCTCCCTGTACGTGGTCTCACAACACTCGCTCCTGAGCTCTCATCCACTACCTTCAGCTCGTCGCTCCACCGGCCCGCGCGTCACACACTACGCTCCCTGTACGTAGTCTCACAACAGTCGCCCCTGAGCTCTCATCCACTACCTTCAGCTCGTCGCTCTACCGGCCCGCGCGTCACACACTACGCTCCCTGTACGTGGTCTCACAACACTCGCTCCTGAGCTCTCATCCACTACCTTCAGCTCGTCGCTCCACCGGCCCGCGCGTCACACACTACGCTCCCTGTACGTAGTCTCACAACAGTCGCCCCTGAGCTCTCATCCACTACCTTCAGCTCGTCGCTCTACCGGCCCGCGCGTCACACACTACGCTCCCTGTACGTGGTCTCACAACACTCGCTCCTGAGCTCTCATCCACTACCTTCAGCTCGTCGCTCCACCGGCCCGCGCGTCACACACTACGCTCCCTGTACGTGGTCTCACAACACTCGCTCCTGAGCTCTCATCCACTACCTTCAGCTCGTCGCTCCACCGGCCCGCGCGTCATACACTACGCTCCCTGTACGTGGTCTCACAACACTCGCTCCTGAGCTCTCATCCACTACCTTCAGCTCGTCGCTCCACCGGCCCGCGCGTCACACACTACGCTCCCTGTACGTGGTCTCACAACACTCGCTCCTGAGCTCTCATCCACTACCTTCAGCTCGTCGCTCCACCGGCCCGCGCGTCACACACTACGCTTCCTGTACGTGGTCTCACAACAATGGCTCCTGAGCTCTCATCCACTACCTTCAGCTCGTCGCTCCACCGGCCCGCGCGTCACACACTACGCTCCCTGTACGTAGTCTCACAACAGTCGCCCCTGAGCTCTCATCCACTACCTTCAGCTCGTCGCTCTACCGGCCCGCGCGTCACACACTACGCTCCCTGTACGTGGTCTCACAACACTCGCTCCTGAGCTCTCATCCACTACCTTCAGCTCGTCGCTCCACCGGCCCGCGCGTCACACACTACGCTCCCTGTACGTAGTCTCACAACAGTCGCCCCTGAGCTCTCATCCACTACCTTCAGCTCGTCGCTCTACCGGCCCGCGCGTCACACACTACGCTCCCTGTACGTGGTCTCACAACACTCGCTCCTGAGCTCTCATCCACTACCTTCAGCTCGTCGCTCCACCGGCCCGCGCGTCACACACTACGCTCCCTGTACGTGGTCTCACAACACTCGCTCCTGAGCTCTCATCCACTACCTTCAGCTCGTCGCTCCACCGGCCCGCGCGTCACACACTACGCTCCCTGTACGTGGTCTCACAACACTCGCTCCTGAGCTCTCATCCACTACCTTCAGCTCGTCGCTCCACCGGCCCGCGCGTCACACACTACGCTCCCTGTACGTGGTCTCACAACACTCGCTCCTGAGCTCTCATCCACTACCTTCAGCTCGTCGCTCCACCGGCCCGCGCGTCACACACTACGCTTCCTGTACGTGGTCTCACAACAATGGCTCCTGAGCTCTCATCCACTACCTTCAACTCGTCGCTCCACCGGCCCGCGCGTCACACACTACGCTCCCTGTACGTGGTCTCACAACACTCGCTCCTGAGCTCTCAACCACTACCTTCAGCTCGTCGCTCCACCGGCCCGCGCGTCACACACTACGCTTCCTGTACGTGGTCTCACAACAATGGCTCCTGAGCTCTCATTCACTACCTTCAGCTCGTCGCTACCCCGCTCCACTTATGCATTTTCGCCAAAGGCAATTTCGAGCACCTTCCATTACTATATAATTTTACGGTCAGTAAATCACTCTTTTAAGTTGTTTTTAACAAACATTTTCAAAGGAATACTTGAGAAGAAAGTTTTTAATGGCCATTGGCGCGCGGATTATGGCTTCTTACAGGAGCGAATGCACTGGACTTGGTTTATTTATGTCCTTAATATATGGCTTCTGTGTAGGGGAAATGGTGCGAAATGATAAGTGAACGCCGGCTATGTCTAACAATGTAAATATTTATTACAGTAGTTTTTTATCATCGTTTGAGAAAATGTTGTGCTGCGTATCGAGGTGTTGGATACAAGATTTATTCCATAAAAATATGTAGTCTAGCTTATTTAGCGGCACTGAAAAGAAACTAAAGTGGGATTGTAATTTTACGGTTGAATATCAATGTTTTACACGACTTACTCACTTCTCATCGTACCGATATCTGATTTAACATTTTATACATACATACATACATAACCTCAGGCCCGTATTCTCCAAAAGAGTAGGCAGAGTTGCATTTCTGGACCCACATTTCCTTAAATATTTATCGGTACCACGTAACAGGGGGCCAGCATATTGATGTTTTTTTTTTTCAGTTTTTTTTATGGAGAAATTTATAAACTCCGTGCTGCTACTGAGAATTACCTAAGGAAAAAATGCAATAAAACTTCCCCCGACCTGGGAATCGAACTCGGGACCTCTAAATCACACGGCAAATACTTGTACCGCGAAACCACTACGCAGTCTAATTTTAATTAGATTTTTAAATAGCTATTTACCCCACAAAAACATTGATTTCAGCTCAGGCCATCACACAACATTATTATTTACCTGTTAATAACATTCTATTTACCTAAAATTCTCATCTGCGTCAATATAATTCATCAAAAGCAATCTAAATGCTAAAACAGATTTTACTATGCAGAAAAACTAGACTTTGCGTGCCTTAAGCTTGAAATGGGAGCGTTTAAAGCCAAATGGGTCTTTCCTGGTTGTAGATGTGAAAGGCTTCTGTCTAAAGGTAAAATGAGTTTTTCAGTTATAATATTTTTGCATTTCAATGCTTTAATTAAGTAGTGATGGCCTCGAGGCTTAGGCGCGCGGTCGAGCCGGTCGGCCGCGGGTTTAAAACCCCAGGCACACACCTCTGACTTTTCCAAATTATGTGTGTATTCACAATGAATTGTCACTTACTTTAACGGTGAAGGAAAACATCTTGATGAAAAAAAAGGTCTTAGAAATTTCTTAGGTGTGTAGTCCGCCAACCCGCACTAAGCCAGTGTGGTGGACTAAGGCCTATTGCCTCTCAATGTTAGAGGAGGCCCGTGCCCAGCAGTGGGACGTACGCTGATGATGATCCGTAAAATACCTAGGCACACATTTCTGACTTTTTGAAGTTACGTACATAGTTAGTATCCTTTTTTTTTTTTTTTTTTTTTTTTGTTCTCGAGGGGAAAGCTGTTTATGGCTCTACTTCCCGCCAGCCCCGAGGGAAGGGGGGGCGGGAAGCGTATGTCGGGGTCACCGGTCTTCCAGCCCGGCGCGCGGCGACGTCATGTCCGCGCAGATGTTAGTGCCGGGCTGGGTCCCTAACAAAATTCCCTAAACCGGCATACCGACCAAAACCCCCCGGTGGCCATCTCCGCGCCGAGTGGGGCGACCACGGTACGTGAGCGAGAAGCGCCCACCGTAATGCCGCAGCCGCCCGGTGCGCCTCCGAGACGTTATAGTCTCGGCCGTCTCGGAGTTGTAGGGGGCGCAGTTGCACCCCCACTAGCTTGGTTCGGGCGCCCCGGTTGTGGATGGGCGCCCGCGACGTACACAGGCCACAGTGCCGCCGCCCCTCTCGGGGTCACTTTCAGTGAGGACGCGCCGGCCCCGCAGCGCGCCCAGTGACCCCAAGGGCCCCTTTGAGTCGCCTTTTACGACAGGCAGGGGATACCGTGGTGGGATTCTAACGCCCCCTTGCCACAGGGCAGACATAGTTAGTATCCTGAGTGTTTCATGGTCTCGCGGCTCCAGTATGTGCCGTGCGATCTAGGAGTCCCGGGTTCGATTCCGGTTTTTTTCATTAGGATTTTTTTAGTAGAAGCATATAGTCTGGAAATGTGCCAAATTAACAGTTAGGTCGTACTCCACCCCAGCACGTTGGCCTAGTGCGGATTTTTTTGGTTTCCTAACGATGTTTTCCTTCACCGTTAAAGTACGTAATAATTCATTGTGAATATACACACTACATATTAATATTCACGTTTATGTATGTTTATTTATATAGTTTTTTATTTTTTCATTCCTTTGTTTTTTTTTATTTATTTTTTTATACGATTCTGAAGACAACTGCCTAAACTATACAACCTTTCATTCCAGTCCCGTAGGTTGTCTGGAAGAGATCGCAGCTAGCGATAAGACCGCCTATTGTGCTTATACTTATTGTTTTCATTGTTTTAGATCATGTTGTATATATTACTGTATAGTGTACTTTTTGTACATACTTTATGTATATAAATAAATAAAAATTAAAATAATCCCTAAGAATTTCGAGTTAAATGTTTACAAAAAGCTGAGGTACTCAGTATCTTTTAAATTTTCCTCTAGGTATATTTAAATAGCTCTCATTTAGCAATAGTGTCAACACATTCTTTGGCACAAAAGCGAGTTATGTGGGGTTGGGAATCCTGTACAAAACCACGGGGGTGGGGCGCGGTAGGGTGCACGGGGGGGGCTTGTAGTGAGGGACGTAATATGAGCATACCAAACGTTCCTTATCTCAATGCGAGACTGAATTGGGGCAGTGAGGCACACGGATTTTGGAGTGGAGAATGAATTTTTTTAGGATAATTTTGACTTCAGTTTTCAGAAGGCCGTGTGTGTCTCGTTAGTTTTGCGGTATAGGTTCGTGAAATGGAGAGATCTTGGATTTGATTCTCGGTTCGGGGAAAATTTCCTTGGGTTTTTCATGTCTATTTTTGTTAATTAGGAACTAGCCAGGAATTGTGCACGAAAATTGGAAATACTCTCTTCCTATTAAACGTGCGATTTAAAACCTACAGCCTACCTCTTCTAGAATGAGATCGTGAATGAATTGTTTTTACGGTTAATTTGCTTAGAAATAAAAATACCAATATCATTTTAATACTCGTCACATAAGCATAGTCCAACTCGAGAAAAAAAACCTTTAAAAAGGCAAAAAAAAACACCCAACGGTCACATACCTACCTCACCTGAATTAACTAAACAACGCGGTACAAATAATATTGATTCTACATCACATTCACGAAACATATAAATCATACTCAGTCGAAGATTTGCGTACCGTGTCGCACGTTCATTAGGGGTCTCATTACCGTATCAGCTGACCGTTTAGATCCAAACACTAACTGGATTATCCCGTTCACTGTCATTATCTATGACGCAGTGTCTGACGGCACTCGAGTACATAATGGTCTTGTAGAGGTCACATATCGCATTCCCTATACCAGCGGTCGGCAAAGCGCGGTCTTACTTTCGGCCCGTAGATAAATGTTAGCATTAGTTAGCATTTTTTTGTATGGAATATGACCAATGATACATAGGTATTGCGTAGAATGTAGGGTAAATATCACAAGTACGGGCCCGCCTTTAGTTACTTTGCCACATTGCAGCCCTTGCCTACTAAAAGGTTGCCGACCACTGCCCTATACAATAGTGTTGAAATAAAAAATGAAACATTTTCAGAATTACCAAAATAACTGATTGTTGACTATTCATCATCAGCCTATATACGTCCCACTGCTAGGCACGGGCCTTCTCTACAAGTGAGAGGGTTTTCAGTGGTGGTACTTTCATAGAAGCCCAAAAGCGTTAATTGTGTAATGTCTAAGTCAAAGTCAAAGTCAAAATCACCTTTATTCAAATAGAGGTTAACAAGTGCTTTTGAATCGTCAATTAAGTTTTTTTAAACTATTGCCGCTTCGAATATGTAAAAAAAAAATAATAATTGACGATTCAAAAGCACTTGTAAAAGTATATTTGAATAAAGGTGAGTTAGACTAGTAAGAGACTAGTTTATAATTGTTTGTTTTGGGGTCAGGATATTCTCATTTTCACACAAACATTTGTCTCTGTGCGGGATCGAACCCGCAGCCTCTTTTTTCGCAAGAAGGTATTTCGCCAAGTGCACCACGGATGATTTCAATACGTGTAAGTATTATTTGCTTGTAAGTAGTGATGCCTCGATTAGTGGTTTAGGCGCGCGGTCGAGAATCTTGGCGGTCGCAGGTTCAAACCCCAGGCACACACCTCTGACTTTTAGAAGTTATGTGTGTATTCACAATGAATTATCACGTACTTTAACGGTGAAGGAAAACATCGTGATGAAACCTGCACACCTAAAAATTCTTAGAAATTTTCTAGTTGTGCAGTCCGCCAACCCGCTCTAGGCCAACGAGGTAGGCTTAGGTCAAAACCCTCTCAATTGTAGAGGAAGCCCGTGCCCAGTGGGACGAACATGGGCTGATGATGATGAAATGTATAAAAAAACACGAAAATCTGTATAAAAGTGGACCACCATTGTCGTAAACACAAATGAGGCACGAAATCGAGTGGGAATTAAAGTTAAATCGAGCCGAATTTCACGAGCGAAAACAACAAATTCAACGGTATCAAACAATTGTTGGTTTTAACGCCAATTGATAATCCCTTTCATTTTTGCGGTATTTATGGGAATAACACGTTGGAGAATTTGTTTTGACAATAAATATTGTGTTTTTGATACTGGTGTTGCGTGATAAACGCTTTGTGCAACCAATTATTTATGAATGAATTACAAGGACTATTACGGCTAGAACAATTACGGCTCCAATTATAAACGCTTGTTAATCTAACTACTGCTCAATACACACCTCTGACTTTTCGAAGTTATGTATTCACAATGAATCATCACTTGCTTTAACGGTGAAGGAAAACATCGTGATAAAACCTGCACACCTAAAATTTCTTTTCTAGGCCAGCGTGGTGGACTAAAGCTTAGTTGTAGAGGAGGCCCGTCCCAATGGGACGTATATGGGCTGATGATGATGGACCAATTATTTATGAATGGATTACAAGGACTGTTACGGCTAAGACAATTACGGCTCCAATTATAAACGCTTGTTAATGTAACTACTGCTCAATAAACCCAGACCCCAGGCACACACCTTTGACTTTTCCAAGTTATGTGTGTATTCATAATGAATTATCACTTACTTTAATTGTAAAGGGAAACATCGTGAGGAAACCTGCGCACCTAAAAGTTTTCAGAAATTTCTTGGGTGTGTAGTCCGCCAACCCGCACTAGGCCAGCGTCCACCACGCTACACACGCTGCACACTAAGGCCTAAACCTTCTCATTTGTAGAGGAGGCACGTGCCCAGCACGGGTTATATATAGTTTGATGAAGAAGATGATGATGATCATGATGAAGGAGTAAAAATACAACAGATATCGTGACTTCTTTATTTTTTATGGGAGAATGGACTTCAGAAAAATTCAACAAAACCACCAAAAAAAATATTAAAAAAGACACTGAGTACAGACAGATTGCATTGGTCCTGACATTAATTGACGCAATCGAGCGGTCGCGGCTTCTATCTTCAAGAATAATATACGTGAATAAGATCGTCGTTTGTTCAGCATGATTTAAAATGACAAAACGTGGTATACAAATATTTCTAGTCTACTACTTATATTGCGCCCCGTGGCGCAGTTTTCTAGACACCAGCTTGCGAAACAAGAGGCCGCGGGTTCGATTCCCGCACCGAGACAGAGTTTACGTGATCCACAAATATTTGTTTCGGGTCTGGGTGTTTGTGAGACCGAAAAGTCTCTCGTAGTTTCTGATACCCACGACACAAGACTCGTATCTTAATGTGGGGTCAGAACTATGTATGTGACTGTTGGGTGTATTATTATTATTATTACCTACCCGTTCACTAATGCTTTAAATTGAATGCAACATACGTGATTTTCTGTAAACACTTGAAAAATCGACGTGATAAATTAATTAATTTGAACCAATACACAACGCCACGGAACGACCTAAAATTGGACATTAAAATTCATCCGCCACCGTAATGTGCAACCATCACCGGGCGCCGCAGAACACGCGTTTAAAAACATGTCTCGACGCGTCCGCCGGTGTCCCCAATTACGTGTAACATCGATATTCCACCGTAGTTTGATTTACGCCGCGAGTCATAGGCGGGAACGATTTGGTACTAGTTGGCCGGATGAGTTGCTTGCAGCCTGTTTTGTAACTGACTATAGGCATAAGATACAAGTCATGTATCGCGGGTATCAGAATCTACGAGAGACTAAGCATCACAAGCGCCCAGACCAAGAATCCAAAAAATATATAGATGACTCATTCGTCTAGGTACAAGAACCGAACCCGTGGCCTCTCTGTTCCAAGACTGATGTCTAACGCGTCACGGAGGCTTTTGATGTCTCTCAGCAGTTGACAAAATTGCGTAGGCTAATCTTGGTGTAAGTAGCTAAAGCGACACTCGTGCGTGTGACTCACACATTTCAATATGTTTACGCCACAAGGAAAAGATTCAATTTTTTTGGATCCGTGATAATTTTCTTATGGGCGAAACACAACACTTTAATGCCAAAGCCACTGCTTTTGATTTGAGATAAAAAAAAACCCTTGAATTGATCCTAGGCAAAATTTTATACATACAAACATACCACACGCACGCCTGTGTTCCCCGAAGGCGTAGGCAGAGGTATATTTCTGCACCCACATTTCGCCAGGTATGTACCTATCAGTCCCACGTAATAGGGGGCGAGCCTATTGCCGTTTTTCGGGCACAATTCCAGACTCCGTGCTGCTACTGAGAATTTCCTAATGGATAAACCCAATAACACTGCCCGAACCAAGAACTTCTAGATCGCACGGCACATACTTGTGCCGCGAGACCACAAGGCATTTTAACTTCGTGTAAATTAATTGCCTATAACTGTCAATGACATACCTATAGCTAGAAAAATCGCGACAAAGTCCTCAAGATATCCCCGTATTATCACGCTAAACCCAAATAGAAATCTCTGTCCACCGTTTAATATTCATAGAGCAATTAATATTGGCGTACCACGGGACGCGGCCGGCGTCGATGTGTTGTTCCAACCGCGGGAATGTGGCTTCCAGCTGACCGATGTAATTAGCAGGCTTAAATTAATTTTTATTCGTTACGGTTAAATAAGTTCGTAACTTCAGATGGCCTGACGTAAGTTGATGATGGGTTGAGTGGTTGACTGTCGTGGTCTCGCGGTACAAGTATGTGCCGTGCGATCTAGAGGTCCTGGGTTCGATTGCCGGGTCGGGCAAAGTGTTATTGGGTTTTTCCATTAGGGAAATCTCAACAGCAGCACGGAATCTGGAAATGTGCCCGAAAAACGGCAATAAGCTCGCGTCCTATTACGTGGGACTCATACATACCTGGCGAAATGTGGGTGCAGAAATGCACCTCTGCCTACCCTAATACAGGCGTGAGTTTATGTATGATGTAGTCCGTCATCCCGCAATAAGTCAGCGTGGTGGACTAAGGCTTAACACCTTGGTTGGAAAGGAGGCCGATGCCCAGGAGTTGAGCGTATATGCGCTGGTGATGATGATGATTGGATATCACCGTATTTATTGACTTCATTCCTTACTTATTAGATAATAATGTAATCATTTTACCGAGATAGTATAAAATGCAGTAATAGAAAACCCAATTTAAGCAATAGTTTATTTTTCACATTTCGTACGGTAAATTATATCATGCCATTTCAGGATTACTTTAACGATTAAAAGAAATCGATATCCTTCTTCAAGATATCGGTATCATATTCTATTAATTATGTTTAAATCGGCGCTTATAAAATTAAATTAAAGGAATAAATACGCCCAATATTATTATATTATTATAAGTAGTACTAACTGACCCGGCGAACTTCGTCCCGCCTAACAGCCGATTCTTAATAATTTTTTTTTATTTTTTTAGCCTAAGTTGCTCCTTATTACATCAGCTATCTGCCAGTGAAAGTCCCGTAAAAATTGGTCCACCCGTTTCAGAGATTAGCCGGAACAAACAGACAGACGAAAATTGTATAAAACGTTATTTTGGTATATGTACCGTGTATACATCCATATGCATTTATTAAAAAGCGGTTATTTCAATATTACAAACAGACACCTACAATTTTATTTATTTGTATAGATTGGGTAGTTAATGGACTGATGATGATATCATCAAGTTACCTATCAACTCTTAGCGCAGACGATGACGCAATCCATGTTTTATAAATATCATAAACTACGAGAGACTTTTGAGTCTTACAACATCCAGCTTCCGAAAAATTTAACGCACACGCAAACATTTGTCTCATTGCGAGCATCGAACCTGCAATCTTCTGATTCAAAGGCAAGTCTTAGCCAACATGACGCTGTAATATTAAAGTATCAGTTTGCAAGTTGAATAATTAGCTCTTAAGACAGCCCCGTGGCGCAGT
Organism: Hemaris fuciformis; assembly: GCA_907164795.1. Lineage (NCBI taxonomy): Eukaryota > Metazoa > Arthropoda > Insecta > Lepidoptera > Sphingidae > Hemaris > Hemaris fuciformis. The sequence continues at coordinate 10,178,775 of OU015454.1, forward strand.
TGGCTAGACACAAGCTTACGAAACAAGAGGTCGCGGGTTCGATCCCCGCACCGAGACTAATGTTTGTGTGATCCACGAATATTTGTTTCGGGTCAGGGTGTTTGTGAGACCGATAGTAGTCTCTGATATCCACGACACACGATCCTAGTGTGGGGTCAGAACTATGTATGTGACTGTTGCGTGTATTAATTATTAAATACATACTTAAACTCACGCCTGTATTCCTGGAAGGGGTAGGCAGAGTTGCATTTCTGCACCCACATTTCGCCAGGTATGTATCAGTCCCACGTAATAGGGGGCGAGCCTATTGCCGTTTTTCAGGCACAATTCCAGACTCCGTGCTGCTACTGAGAATTTCCTAATGGAAAAACCCAATAACACTTTGCCCGACCCGGGAATCGAACCCAGGACCTCAAGATCGCTCGGCACATACTTGTACCGCGAGACCACGAGGCAGTCAGGCAGTATTTATTTATTATTATTAATTAAATATTTATTAATATGCCGAAGGAGTTGTGTAGGACATCCTGCAGGACGATGGTCCGATGACTTGAGAAAGGTGGCGGGTAGCGGATGGATGAGGGCTGCTCAAGACCGGGATGGTTGGCGCGTACTTGGGGAGACCTTTGTTCAGCAGTGGACGGCGATAGGCTGAGAATATAATATAGAATATACCTATAATATGCTGTTACGTTGTAACAAGTTTTAAAAACATAAAATAAATAGAAATAATAACTACATACAAACAAACAAATAACCAGTTGTTACAATTGAATGGAAACCGCGCGCTTTAACTAGCGATAGCAGCATAACGACCATATAAGGTATTCGTTGGTGCCTGAAATCAAATTCTTTCTAGAACATCGGATAGCAAACGCCACAGTCAGAAATTTCGAGAAAAAATACAATAGCGGTCGACGGTTCAACTTCCTGCGAATGATTCCATCTCGCTCGTTTCTATAATTGCTATCTCAGTCCCACAGGGATTTACAAAAATATAGAGGGTAGTTGTGGCGTGACTTGCTTCGGTTATACCGTTCTTTTCATATCTCTGTCTCGTCATACGGAACAATTTAGAATCTGGCAGTACGCATTGTCGCCTCAGGAAGGAAATAGGCCGACCATCGGGTCGAACAAGTACCTATATAAAAACGAATTCGCGTTGTGTTGTGTTGAAAGTTGTGATTATTCAACAAGTTATTTCTTCAACCTTTTAATACTGTAAAAATTGCTAAAGCTATATACCTATAATTCTTAATAGTGGTATAACAACGTAACGAAATGTGACAGCGAGTATCTTAAAATTGGTAAAATATAACCTTATCTATTTAATCTTTCCGATAAGTTTTAAATATGTTTCGCCGCGGTATTTTCTTCATTAACATTCTATTATACCTAATATTAATTTAGTCCAAATCAATATGGCCGCGATAATTAATTCCCATGTGTATTCCATATATTCCACGCGTATGTTGTTAATATCGGTGGCTTGTGTCCTTGTGTGTTATCTTAATAAGAACTTTATATCCTAAAATAGATTTTTTTGTTCGTCAAAATTCTAAATTTAAATACATACTTGTAAATAATAAGCTTTTAGTTTGTGTACTAATCAGTATTCTATTAAAAATTGCCACCGAAAATTTGTATTACTTTGTTTAGATTTTAAAGCCAGTTAATTTTTATAATTGTTGTAATGTTATAGATAAACTATATTATTTCCTCTTATTAGTTCATATAATGTAATACAAACACATAGCTGTGATATTTATTTTCTAAATTAGCGTGATGTTAAGATAAGAGAAATTTCTCGATGTACCGGCGAAATAAATTTCAAAGGTCGTCGCTTCACTCGTTGTATTCATATGTCAAAGTCAAAGTCAAAATATCTTTATTCAAATAGACTTTTACAAGTTCTTTTGAATCGTCAATTTTACACATCTTAATTTTTTAAACTATTGTAACTACCTGTACTTGTGTAGAAGTTTAAGTGTAATTATTTATTTTGTACTCATCGCGTCATGGAATGGTGATCGTCCGGCATATAAACAGTTGGGGTTTGATCCTGGGTTGGGTAATTTAAATAATAATTATTAATTATATTGGCATTTGAATTATAACTATATTTCGTTTAAATATTTTTTATCTTTTTGCAACTGGACCTAAATGTCGCCACTCCATTCCGCTAAAAAAAAATTAATTGCTTCGCGTAAGATGCCGACGCCCATTCCTGGTCTCGTCTAGGGCCTGGGTGTCGGATCTTTCGCGCTACAAGTGTCGTTTCGACGAGTTCCATCAAACTCGGGGTCCACCACTCGGATTGAGAACTACGAGCTGCACGTCCACCGTACGGGCTAGGAGCTACGAGCTGCAAGTCCCAGTACGTTTTGTGAACGACAGCTGCATGTACTAGTACAGACTGGACCAACAGGCAACGCTTCTGCCCATCGACTCCAGCTGACCTCTGCGGCTGAGGGCCTTCCGAAGTATCACCGAAGACCCCCCCCCCCCCACGCGTCACGGGATCGAAAGACCAAAGTTAAGTCCCAGTGCACATAGGGTTTATTAAGACCAGAAGGCTTTCCTGTGCCAAGAATCCACACCCTGGGTGTAGTCATAATTTTTTTTTTTTTTTTTTAATAAATCGTTTGTAATCTTGTAATTGTGTTCTTATTTGTTCACGCCGTCAGGCGGACCTAACAATGCCTAAAATGGAGTAAAGCGTACTTAACCGTTTTATTAAGTCTAGACTCTAAACTTTCTAAATCCTTTGAACTAAGTACGTATGAACCAACAAGTCTGAAAAGTTCGGCACATACAAACAAAGCAGTTGGAGTTTAACGTCCCCTAAATTTAAAGTCGCATTATAAATACTTATGTATGTTTTAAAGAGGAATAAAAAAGGAAGGACTTTAGAACTTCTTCTTTATTCTAAATCGGACCATATACGCCCCACTGCTGGGCATGCCAGCACTGGAACTGAGAATAATCAGGCCTTAGTCCACCACGCTGGCCTAGTGCGGGTTAGCCGGCTAGATACCTACCTAAAACAATTGCGTGTGGTAGTTTAAGTACTTGACTCATTGTAAATACACTACAAAGTTTAGCTGGTTTTTACAATGAACTAAATTGTTGTGGTGACTTCACCTATCAAAGTATAATAATAATGTGGTAGATTCACTTTTCTATTGACCATTTCTTTTTTAACATCCACTCACAGCACAATTAATTCTCACTTTTTTTCCAAAACCGTTTATTCGTAGTCGGAACTCATACGCCAGGCAAATTTCCATAGTTAGATACAATCTTCACATTTTTTGTCGAGTTTTTGGTACAATATGGAAATGTAGATGAAGGAAGCTTATAAAAAAAGTGTGTCGATGAAAACTAAATAATAAATAGGTACACCCAACAGTCACATACATAGTTCTGATTCCACACTAAGATACAAGTCTTGTGTCGTGGGTTTCAGAAACTACGAGACTTTTTGGTCTCACATACACCCAGACCAGAAACAAATATTTGTGGATCACACAAAAAATTGTCTCGGTGCGGGGATCGAACACTCGGCCTCGGGGCTGTCATAGCTGTCAAGTTTTAGCATTTATCCACTATAAATACGAACCCAATCGACCTCAACTTCATATATTCTTCTAACTACACGATTATTAATCACAAAAGCAATTCCATGGCTTCCTTCGCGAAATCAGCTCTCGATGTTGCTATGACGCCGCGGAAACCGACGAAGACACAGGATATCCTTAATTGCTTTCAGGAAGACTTCGCGCGGAGGAAGTGAGCGGAATACTACAGCTTCCTTATGTAAGTTATGTTTATTTATAAAAGCTTATAGACTTATAAGACTAGATTTCAACTTCATAGAGAAATAGTTTATAGAAGACGAGGGCTCTATGCTGTCACCGACGCGGCGTATAGCCGAGTGCTGTTATGTAGTGCAGTAGCCGAGCGCTCTATGCTGTCACCGACGCGGCGTATAGCCGAATGCTGTTATGTAGTGCAGTAGACGACCGCTCTATGCTGTCACCGACGCGGCGTATAGCCGAGTGCTATTATGTAGTGCAGTAGCCGAGCGTGCTGTCACCGACGCGGCGTATAGCCGAGTGCTGTTATGTAGTGCAGTAGACGAGCGCTCTATGCTGTCACCGACGCGGCGTATAGCCGAGTATATGTTTTCCAATGAACTAAGGATCACACAAATGAATTTAATGGTAACATTAAAGTTTTAATTAATCGATGAATATTTAAGCGGAATCAAATAGATTCCACCACAGTGCGTCATAGTATACATAAATGTTGGTAGGTAATTCGAGTTTAATCGTACACATTTAGTCGGCTTTCATGAATAGCTAGATCACCTGGCTATTCTACTAGATTAATCGCCACCACTTTTGTTAATACCGTTGTTTCATGGAATGTTTTGAAAATTATTGGACACTAAAACCCGGAGCTTTGTCCAGAATAAATTACGGTCTATGTTACTGATTATACATTTTTGTTATTGAAACAATTGTTATAATACTGATTCAATATATCTATCTATATGTAGTAGATCAGCCAACATATGTCCCACTGCTGGATATGAGTCTTCACTGCTGTTGCCAATATGAAAGACTCGTGGTCTCGCGGTACAAGTATGTGCTGTGCCATCTAGAGGTCTTGGGTTCAATTCAAAGTGGGGCAAAGTTTTATTGGGTTTTTCCATTAGGAAATCCTCAGAAGCAGCACGGAGTCTGGAAATGTGCCCGCAAAACGGCAATAGACTCGCCCCCTATTACATGGGACTGATATTTACCTGGCGAAATGTGGATGTAGAAATGCACTTCTGCCTACCTTATCAGGGAATACAGGCGTAAGTTTATGTATGTATGTATGTAAATCTAAGAAATGTAGGTTTCCTCACGTTTTTTACTTCACGGCACTTGATAATATATAAAAACACACATTACTTTGAAAGATATCGGTGCTTTGGGGCTTCGAACCCGTGTTATTGTATCCCAGAAGACTTAAATTTATAATTCATATTGAAGAGCTACAAAGCTCAGACGGTAAGAGTAATTTTAACTCTGAATACTGTCCTACTTCTAAGACTCGCTTTTGCTCCATTCTGTTAATATTGACTCGACAAAACTTTTAAATTAGGTGCACTTTATATAAAGATTCACCTTGAATTAATTAAGATTATTTGAAAACTCTAAACAATTGTGACGACTCCGAAAGTAAATACAACAAAACCTTCAAAAGAGAGACCTATGTCCAGTTATGGACGATAAAATATTGCTGATAATGATGATGATGATGATGACCTAATAAAGCAGAATTGAATCACTTCCCATCCTACTTATCTGTTATAGTTTGACCTATCATCTAGGCTGATCCGACCTATTTGAACAGCAGTCCAACTTGAGCAGTGCAAATGAAAGACTGTATTACTTCAAACGGTTTAAGACAGTGGTAAAACCACGGTCGAATCTACCCCCAGCTACACAATAATGAACCAATCAATATTTCACACGGCAATTCGGAATCCTGTAGAAGCCGATTGAAATGCCGGTAATCAGAGCCGATGAATAGGTGATGCTCCGTCACTGCGGTTTAGACGGTCGCGCCAGCCACTCCGTCCGGCCGTCATCCGATATCCGGTTGACCGGTAAATACGTCTCGGAATATTGCTTGACTCCATTTCCTTTCGTTATGAGTGGAGATTTGAAAATAATGGATGTTCGAATTGCTGAGCTCTGAAATAAATAAAATTTTCAAGTTTTGGTAATATATTTCTAGAATTCGTTCCGTATGTGTAAGCGATCGTAAAATCAAGGAGTCCATTGCCAGTTTCATCACGATGTTTTCCTTCACCGTTAAAGTGGTGATCATCTCCAAAACTTAAAATAGTTTTAACTTCAAAAAGTTTTCTTTATTTCTTCATGATTAAACGTAACCACTACCACCTTTCCGAACAAAACATACTCCTGCAAATTTAGGCTCTTCACAAAATGGCATAAACGTTTCCCCGCTACATTTAGTTAAAGTTTTCCGACTTCGACGCCATCTGTTCCGCGAAGAGTCTGGCTCGTGTTCTCAAAGATGAAGTTTAACCACACCTCGCTGTGCAAAATATGATACAGTTTCCGTGATAGTTCCGAATTTCGCTTTGACAATGATATGGGCGGAGTTATGTTCAGTCTTCAATTATTTGTTACTCAGTTTTACTCGCGACTTTGCTTGGTAAATTCATATTTGTATATGAATCATCATTAGCCCATATATGTACGTCCCATTCCCGGTCACGGGCCTTCTCTGCAACTGAGAGGGCTTAGGCCTTAGTCCACCACGCTGGTCTAGTGCGGGTTGGCGGACTACACACCTAAGAAAATTCTATGAACTTTTAGGCGTGCAGGTTTCATCACGATGTTTTCCTTCACTGTTAAATTACGTGATAATTCATTGAATTCAGAAGTGCCTGTGGTTTGAACCCGCGACCGCGGAGATTCTCGACCGCGCGCCTATACCTCGAGGCCATCACCACTTCAACTACACGAAGTTATATTCCCAATGAATGATTCAGCAACGGCAAAGTAAAGAAAAAAGAATATATTTTTGGCTATTACAAGTTCTTAAAATTTTTATTGCAAAAAAAGATGTTAAAATGAAAATGTTGGAAAATCTGTTTTTGGGATTATTTTTTTATATTGACTACTTATTATTAAAGTCAAAGTCAAATTATCTTTATTCAAATAGACTTTTACAAGTTCTTTTGAATCGTCAATATTACACTTTTTAATATTTTTTTAAACTATTGCCGCTTCGAAACGTGTTATCGCTGTGGAGAAGAAACGGCAAGAAACTCCCTCAGCAACACGAAATGTCATTTGTGTTTTTATAGAAAATCGCATTTTTTTTCAATAAACAGTTTCAAATTTACATGATAAATGTCATAACGTTAAATGTCATAACGATACATGTCATAATGATACATTTCATAACGATACAAACTGTAGCAACACAATAAAACTCCGATCAATTTACTTACTCCCAGGGCTTACTATCTTCAATAAAATCTGAAATTTTATAGTATGCTTTTTGGTAAAGTTTATCTTTAATTAATTTCTTAAACTTATTCAAGGGAAGCTCCCTATTATTATTATTTATTTAAAACTTTATAGTTCACAAATGAGTCAAACTATGGAGTACAGTAAACTACATACATACATAAACTCCCGCCTGTATTTCCCGAAGGAGTAGGCAGAGGTGCATTTCTGCACCCATATTTCGCCAGGTATGTATCAGTCCCGCGTAACAGGTGGCGAGCCTATTGCCGTTTTTTGGGCACATTTCCAGACTCCGTGCCATTACTGAGAATTTCCTAATGGAAAAACCAAAAATCACTTTGCCCGACCCGGGAATCGAACCCGGGACCTCTAAGTCGCACGGCACATACTTGTACCGCGAGACCACGAGGCAGGTAGGTACAGTAAGTAAACTAAATAAGTATAAAAGGCGGCCGCACCGCACAAGGCGTATCTACTCTTATAGAGAACCAAGGATGGATATGTAGGAAGACAACTGAAAGGTTGACTGACAACCTTTTAAAACATAAGTGTACAAGGTCAATTATAAATAAAACAACAATATCCAAAAATACCACAGAGATCGGAAAATAAATATTTTTAATAACAAACAGACTGGTTGTAAGGAAAAACGTTTATTTTTATTTTTTATCGGGATATTTTTAATGTTACCGCACCTATTATCTGCCTTAGTTTCCGATCACGGTCTGAATACACTTGTATGCACATACATACATACAAATATAAACAGGATGTATTCAGACCATTTTATATCTATGGTTGTTAGAAAAACTTTGTCGGGAAAACTTTTGTCGGGATTTTCTTTAACTCGGGGGGTTTCTAATCACCTTAGCTATTACCATACATATATGTCACCGCGAAGATTATTAAACTAATATTATATAAGTTAACTTTAGAAATATTTAATTACCATTCATTGGTTAATTTAAATATCACCAAAAATCTGTTTATTCAATATAGTAATTTAGAGATGTCTCATTAACGTAATTAAATAATCTTTTGATTTTATTAGTCTTTATGTTGACACTTGTTTGTTGAAATAAATCTGAAATAATTCTAATCAATATTTCATAACTTTAGGACACTGAAATATAAAAAAATAAGGTTTAAAAATATTAAAATTAATTACCATGATTTGACATTATCAATTTGTTGTTAAAATACTTTGCTGACGACGTTCGCCAATGGAGGGGCGACCGAACCTTTATAAAGGCGAGTGTTGCGCGTGGAGCGCTCTCTCGCCGCTGGTATTGCGAAGGAAACATTGTGAGTAGAACCTCTGTTGGTTTTAATAAAAAATATTTGTTGTTTGTGGTTGTGTTTGCTTATCTCGCTTTGATTAGATTTCCCTTAGTTTGCAATAAATCTAATTACAAATAGCAATCATAGTTACAAGCTAAATATGCCCGCATAATAAGTATTAGGCGTAATGTATTAAAGCAGAGCCGATGACCAAACAAAGGTCAACGGTTGTGCGTTTTTTTTTAAATAACCGCCCTGTCTGATATTTGACATATATAAATACATATCTTCATTCAGCAAGACAAGTAATAGTCTTTTAACCTTTTTAGGGTTCCTTTCGTCCGAATAAAACGGAACCCCTTATAGGATCACTCGTGTGTCCGTCTGTCCGTCGCTCACAGGCAATTATCTCCGAATCTACTCGACCGATTAAGTTGAAATTTAGTACACGCATCAATTTCTGTGACCCAAACGCAGAGGTGTGATGTGAATAGATGAAATCTGTATATGGGTGGTCATTTTTGGGGGGAAGTGAAAAATAAAAAAATATAGATTTGAAAACGGCATCGTGTGACATATCAAATGAAAGGTCTTGTTGTGAAGATCTTAAATGTATTTGTTTTGTAATTTTAAAATAAATAGTTTCTAAGTTATTGAAGCAGTGATGGCCTCGAGGTTTAGGCGCGCAGTCGAGAATTTCGGCGGTCGCAGGTTCAAACCCCAGGCACACACCTCTGACTTTTCGAAGTTATGTGTGTATTCACAATGAATTATCACTTGCTTTAACGGTGAAGGAAAACATCGTGATGAAACCTGCACACCTAAAAGTTCTTAGGTGTGTAGTCCGCCAACACGCACTAGGCCAGCGTGGTGGACTAAGGCCTAAACGCTCTCAGTTGTAGAGGAGGCCCGTGCCCAGCAGTGGGACGTATTTGGGCTGATGATGAAGTTATTCAAGAAAATAGACAAAAATTGACCATTCCTCATCCTTATCTCGGAAACTACTGAACCTAAAATTTTGAAATAAATACAGAAATTAGTTTTCTACTTATAGATTATAGGAAAACCTATAAGAAGTCCATGATATTAAAATAACATGGTGAATCACTCAATATTGTGCGTACCATAAAAATTCTCATTTTGTTTTTCCATTTAGAAATTCTCAGTACCAGCACGGAGTCTGGAATTGTGCCCGAAAAACAACAATAGGTTCGCCCCTTATTACCTGGGACTGATACATACCTGGCGAAATGTGGATGTAGAAATGCACCTCTGCCTACCCCTTCGGGAAATACAGGCGTGAGGTTATGTATGTATTTATGTACTGCATTTACAAATTCATGGCCGATGTGGGGCCATCCATTAAGAGCGTTTACGCGGTTTTAGCGTAATTTGAGCAAAAACAGTACTTTTCGAACCCCTTAATTGATGAAAGACTCATCGTACAAACATGTTAATTACCAATTATTTTAGGGAATATTGTAATCTAAATAGTTGGTGAAGAACATTTTAAGATTTTTGTGTAAATTTTGATAAATAACAAGATAACTAAACGAAGGTGTTTATTTAAATTCACTTTTAGAGTCATTTTCGAGGCTCAAAATTCGTAATTATTTATAACATATTTAATCAAAATAAAATGTTGAATTTGAAATATCCTCAAGCAAACAGTTAGTGAAAAACATTTTAAGATTTAGATCCCTTGTTCAAGTAATAAAAAATCTAAGGCAATCGAAATATTGAGAAATTACTGTCAATACAGTATTTTTTTGACCCATATATGATACTTAATTTAATAAAACAATAACTATTTATAATATAAGAACTTGTACTTGAAAACGCACAATTTTTGTATTGAAGAAATTTCACTTAGGTATTTATTTTTTTATAAATATTTTAAAATTTACTATAAAACGCTGCGCACAGCCCGGTGCAAATCAGTCCGCCGCAAGGCTTTTCAGAGAGAGGATGTATCGCTCTACGCTCCGTCGATTTTTAGTTTCTCGATGTTTTCGCGGTTATCTGACTGCATTCCGAACAATGATGATGATCAGTGATGGTATATTAAGGGATGTATTTAACATTTTATAGACTCAATAAACATTGTTTCATTCATTTTCATTGCATATCATTAACTATCGACGTTCATATTTACGCGAGTCATATTTACCGAAATTCGACTAGCCGCGTGGTGCGTAAAGGCTCTTAATCACGTGAAGCTCGCAAGGGGTTTGGCAAAAATCACGAAATATCACAAGGGAGGAGGGGAGGGGTGTAGTAACATATCACGTGTAATTATTTTTTAGACAAACGCGCGATTTCTCAACGGACAACCTACACATTTTTATCATGATCCTTACTTTCAGAATAAAATTAGATTATACTTTATACCTGTATTTAAAGATAATCTAAAACTTTTGGACTGCCTCGTGGTCTCGCGGTACAAATATGTGCCGTGCGATCTAGAGGTCCTGGGTTCGATACCCGGGTCGGACAAAGATTTATTGGGTTTTTCCATTAGGGAATTCTTAATAAGCAAAAAGCACGGAGTCTGGAAATGTGCCCGAAAAACGGCAATAGGCTCGCCTCCTATTACGTGGGACTGATACATAACTGGCAAAATGTGGGTGTAGAAATGCATCTCTGCCTACCCCATCAGGGAATACAGGCGTGAGTTAATGTATGTTGTAAGTGTCTAAAACTTTTAAGATTCTTTGTAGGTGGTTTGTGGAATGGTTTGCCGGCTCACGTGTTCCCCCTTCCTATGATTCTGGATCCTTTAAGCGAAGCGTGAAGAAGCGTTTGTGCGGGCCGGCATAATTGTGTCGACCAGCGGGTGACCATATCGTTTCTCGCTGGTCGGTATTATTTTTTTGGACTCCACTGCGCTTACCATCAGGTATTGGAGTCACTATGCCGTGCCAGTATAAAAAAAGGTACTAAAAAATACACGCGATTTTGCGTGGAGAAGGGGGGTTAGCCTTGAACATATCATCAAGGGGGACAGTGGGGTTCAAAAATGCTAAAAAACATCACGTGGTTAATGGACGGCCCCTTTGAATAAGAGAACTATGAGAGTACGGGTCCGTCAACGTAATTTCGTCTCGGTCTTTGCTGATTAATTTTATAAGAAACTAGCTTTTGCCCGTGACTCCGTCCGCGTAAACTACAGGGTTGGGTTCAGAAAGAAAATAAGTTGTAGTCTATTTTACTCCACAGAGTCCTATTTATGTCCATATCAAAAATCGTTCACATCGGCCAAATGATTTAGGCGGGAAAGCGTAACAGACATATAGTTACACATACGAGTAGTTACAGTCGTCTACACGTCGTTTCATCATTCTAGCTTCAAAAATGACGAATTTCCACACAAACTTTCACCCCTATTTTTATTTTACCCCCTTAAAGGTACATTTTTTTACAAACTTTTAATGTCATATTTATTTATATCTAATCAACAGCCTAAAAAATAAATTTCAAGCTTCTAGCTTTAAAAATGACAATACTTCCATACAAACTTTCATCTGCCCTTTCAACCCCTTAAACCCTTTTTCCAGGATAAAAAGTAGCCTATGTCCTTTCTCAGGCTCTAAACTATCTGTGTACCAAATTTCATTTAAATCGGTTCAGTAGTTTAAGCAGGTAAGCGAGACAGACAGACAGACAGAGTTATAATATTATATAGTATGGATTCACACTTCCTTATACTCATTCATGCAATTACGAATCGAATCAACGTGTAGTAGACTACGAGTAGTCTTATTTATTTTGTGCTTGCAATAAGACGTTTGACATAATGAAAATATTAAGTCTTGTTATATTATTTTTCTTGTGTAAGTACATTTTTCATTTACTCTTTTGTAATATAAGCATGTCTATGTGTACGTAATGCATCATCATCATCAGCCTATAAGTCCCACTGCTAGGCACGGGCACGGTAATACTATCATACAGTAGTTTAACTTCATACAAACAGGCGAAACGCGAGTTATACCTATGCGCCTCGATCGCGGCATGCGGTGGCATGCAGACAGTCGCGAATGTGCCGCAGTCACGAACGGACGGTGTTGTTTATTTAGCAGTAACCGCGCGATTTTTATACAAAATAAGTGCAAGAGCCTATTTAATATGACAATTATATATTGTGTTTATATATTGTGCTGTTTTTGGTTGCATGAAATCTTCAAAAAATAACATGCATTTTTATTGAACACTTCCTATTCCATTCAAAAAATATTTTATTAGTTTAAATAAAAATAAAAAATATTTACAATCACAAAAATAGATAGAAAGTTAAAGTAGGCAGATTGAATTAAAATTCTGCAGGTTCGCAGCCCTATCGCATGTTTACGTACCGCGCGGCTGTAGGTATTTATTTCAAAAATGCGGCCGTGTTAACTAACATACTTTATGATAGTATTACCGTGGCACGAGTCTCCTCTACAATTGAGAGGATTAAGGCCTTAGTCCACCACGCTGGCCTAGTGCGGGTTGGCGAACTACACACCTAAGAAGTTCCTAAGAACTTTTAGGTGCGCAGAATTCCTCACGATGTTTTCCTCCATCGTTAAAGCAAGTGACAATTCATTTTGAATACACACATAACTTCGAAAAGTCAGAGATGCGTGCCTGGGGTTTGAACCCGCGACCGTCGAGATTCTCGACCGCGTGTCTAAACCTCGAGGTCATCACGACTTATTTTCATATGCTGCTCTAATTCGGCAAATTTAGTCTTTGTATCAATATTGTAAACTATCTCTTGATTGGAAGAGAGCAATACTAGAGTTTCTTGCCTGTTCTTCTCTGGTAATGACTGACTTCCGAACAGAGTGGTACACTCAATATTGAAATGACTGAACCTAAGTGATGTATTTGCCATTTTATAGATTGAATAAATATTATTTCATTTAATTTCATATAAACTTAATTTCAGGTGATGAGATCTCCTCCCAAGCTTCATGGCATTTATCACGCAAGTTCCCAGAAGTGGATTATCTTCTAGAAGAGCTGCAGAGTGAGAAGTGGATAGAAGATGCCTCGTGCTATAAAGCCATGGTTGAGATGCTGCATGGAGTCAAAAACTCCACCCTCTGGGCTTCTTGGAGTGAGTTTTTAACCTTTATTCAGCTAGACTAGATTTTTTTTGGATCTTCTCGACCCGCATTAGCTGGAAAATGGATTCTTATTTAAAAAGCTACGGCTTGAAGTAGTGATAGCATCGAAATTTAAGCGAACTGTCGAAAATCTCAAAACCCAGGCTTCAAACCCCAGGCTAACACCTCTGACTTTTCGAAGTTATGTGTGTATTCACAATGAACTAGCACTTACTATTCCTGTCTTAGTTTTCGATTACGGTTTGTTTACAGTCTATATATCGCAGTGGCGATACTTCCATAGAAGCGTTCCACGTTAATTGTGTAATGTCTAGTTTAGTTTCTTGGGGAGTCGGATATCTTCATTTATATGACCAATTTTGTTAAATAAAGATTTAAAGCATAAAGATTATTATTCGGTATTTTAAAAGGCAAATTGGGCTTTTGGGCTTCTACGGAAATATCGTCACTGATATATCATAGTTACATAAAAAACACGCTGTAATTATTACTGCTATTATAAACAATAAAATCTAATATAATTACTTGCTATTGTCCTATGTGAATATTATTACATTTAAAAAGCCATTAAATGCATTTTCATAATTGGTTTGTATTATTTTCTTAGAGATGTGTAATAAAAAATACTAAGAAAATCATTGAATGCCACTTGGGGCCGTTCAAGTACCTATTGCGTAAGCAAGTTGTTCACTATTATTATTAACCCCCCCCCCCCCCTCGCCCCGACCCCCAGCCCCCCATGTCAGCAAAAGGCAATATCGTACTCCCCCCCTCCCCCCTAATTTTACGTAAACATTAGTAAAATCCTAGTCCTCTATCATTGAGAGGGGTTAGGCCTTAGACCACCAGGCTGGCCTAGTGCAGCTTTGCGGACTACGCACCTAAGAATTACTTAGGATTTTTTAGGTGTGCAGGTTTCCTTATGATGTTTAGCTCCAGCGTTTATGCAAGAATACAGTAAATTACTAGGAAAAGTCAAAGGTAAAATCAGAGGTGGGAGATAATTGTATTGGGTAATTTAAATGGCATTATAATTATTTATAAATACAATACTGGGTGTAAATAGACCGTGGTGATAAAATGGTAGAAATTATGACGTTTTCGTAATCACCATACCTGATACCTATCTTAGTTTCCGATCATGGTCTTTTTACACTCAATATGTGCGTCACCATATCAGTAGACCTAACAGTACTAAACAACTTGGGACCTACAGAAATATATCGGGTTTAATAGTTTTGGTATAACAGTGTATTTTATTGTTACTGTAAGAATATCTAGCTATCCTCTCTATCCTTATTTTCTTCGTATTATTGTTGTACCAGGATCTCATAATCACTCGCGTCTTAAAACGTTGCAATAACGAGGGACACAAAAATTGCTATATAATTTTTTCAGGCGCTAATATGAAAATATTATTTCAGCCTGGGACGCCATGCAGCGTCCCACTGGAACTCTATACGGGAGTCGGTACCAATTGGGTAACTACGACCAGTGTCTCAACCCTCCTTGGAAGTCTTCTCATCCAAATCTTCAAACGCAATACTGCATTGTAGATGTAAAACTTAGTCAAGCGAAACCAATAGAAAGGGGATTTTTAGACCCTTACGCGTCAACGTATACGTATATTGAGGTGAGTGATAAAATGGTAATAAATAAATATCTATAGTAATATTATAAAGGTGAACAGTCTGTTTGTGAGTTTGTTATAATGTTTTAGACTTTTTACTCTCAATAACACCCAGACCCGAAACAATATTTGTGGACTACACAAAAATTTGCTTCGGTGCGAGGATCGAACCCACGGCCTCACGTTTCGGAAGCTGGTGTCTAGCCAACTGCGCCACGAGTCGTCTGTCAAATAAATACACCCAACAGTCTGAATTCCACTCATCCCAAATGTTTGATATCATTGTATTTATAGACAAAGAACGACAATGGGAGAAGATTCGACATACTGACTATTGGCGTGTGTCTGCCTACTTCTTGTGGTACTCGTGAAGCATCATCAATAGCCCAGCTTTTAACTGGCTTTCCACCACAAAATCCCGATTCAACTCATTGTGAAGGACGCGCGATTAACAAACATGACTGGAAAGTATGGGCTTTTATGTAAGTATTTATTTCAATACTCCAAGTATTTGAGAGCCTCGTTGCCTCGCGGCACAAGTATGTGCCGTGCGAGAGGTCCCGGGTTCGATTTCCGGGTCGGGAAAGGGTTTTGAGATTTTCCTTTAGGAAATTCACAGTAGCAGCACGGTGCCTAGAAATGTGGGACTGACAAATACCTACGCCATCGGGGTATATAGGCGCGAACTTATGCATGTAGGTATGTTTGTATGTATGTATGTACATATTTATGTATATATGAATGTATGTAAGTATGTATTGCACACACACCACAAAGAATAATACGTACAGTTGTCGGTCTTGTCGCTCTAAGCGATTTGTTCTAGACAACCAGATACAGAGAATCGGGTAAGGTGTTAATGGACTGACTATATTACAAAAGATATATTTATAATATATGACGGCAGATTATGAAAATTTCAAATGTTATTTTCAGAGCAATGTTGGGTATTCTTTCTTCATTGACTATCCTCGGCACGTATTATTCGAAAACTAAAGAGACGTGCGGAAAGGAATCTTCGTCAATCAGTAAGTATGAAAACACGAATTAATTAATATAATTCATATCCTTTTGGGTAACAGACCAGTGATGCCAACTGAGGGGATTTGTCCCTAAATTTGGAGGGGAAAATGTGGATTTTTTAAGAGTAAGAATATTTTGAGGGTATAATTTCATTTGGGTATTTTTTTTATTACACTACTCTCCATACTCCATAGTTATATTTCTAAATAACTATTCTATTTTTTTTTCATTATATTGAAAATTAAATGCTTGTTTTGGGGAGTTTTAGTTTGAATATTTATATATTATTAGGTTTTAAAATTGCTTTTTGGGGAAAAAATTCAAACAGTTGGCAACACTGTTATAGACTACTTCTAAGCTAACTACCCTACTATCCTTACTTTCAGGTTCTATAGCCAAGGCGTTCTGTCTGATAAAAAACTTCAACGACTTAACCAAGCAAAACGGAGAAGAGATAAAAATACTACACGGAATGAGGTTCCTGACAGCTTTAAGCACAGTTTTAATGCACGAAATGTTGTTTTTAGTCATCAGCCCCATGAGCAACGCTTTGGACTATGATAAGGTATTTTGAGGGTTCCGTACCACAAAAAAAAAACGTAACCCTTATAGGATCACTTTGTTGTTCATCTGTCTGTCTGTAAAGAACCTTTATCCCGAGATCGCGTAGAGGTATCGAGTAGAAATTAAAACCATCTATTCAAGTCTATAACCTTTTTAATCTGTGAAACAAGATATATCCTATGTTAATCTGGAAGAAACCACTGCTTAATCTTATGCCGCAAAAAAGCATGTTTCGACATTTGGTTTGGTAGCTCGATCGTCTCCCATTCCATGCGACTTCGTTTCACCGATAATATTGGGTTCAGCCAATAGTTCTTTAATTTAACGTGTTATTGAAATAAGGGAATTCACAGCTGCAGTAGGTTGGAAATCTGCCCTAAAAACTGCAATAGGCTCGCTCTTTTTTATTTTTTTATTGGCACGGCAAAGTGACCCCATTGCACCTGATGGTAAGCGTAATGGAGTCCATAAAAAGTGCCGACCAGCGAGAGATGAAGATCTTCCGTTGGTTGACACTATCATGCCGGCCGAATACCTCTTCACCATTCCTGTGAAGAAGTATGGGGGACTAATGCCATGGTGATCAAAGGACCGACCGCGACAAACCGGCCAAAAAATTCCGGCACGGTCATCCTTTCACTATGATTGAAGCCCCCCCGAAAACCGGATATACACTAGCTGATCCCGGAACGAGGCACACCTGCATGTGCCACTATGGCGTGTTTTACGCCCTGTGTACGTTGGTCCCTATCCGGGCGGATACGAATATCCTACCACCAGTAAACTTTATTATATGAGCTAGAAACTTGGCAAAAAGTGATTGAAAGCACCTCTATCTACCCCTTCTATAATACAGACGTGACTGTGTTCCTTATCATCTGTTTATTTGCAGGACATGCGATCGAGAATGTCTTTTTTAGTCCACATAGAAGTAATGATCGACACGTTCTTCGCCATGGCAGGTCTTTTGTTCATGAAGGGACTACTCTCAAGCCGAAGTGGCGAGCAAAATCTTCTTCTGGTGTTATTAAAGCGATATTTCAGGTAAATTAATTAATTAACTCGCTCTCTTGAGGACCAGCCTGTAGTCTTGTGTATGTGCCTTGTGATTCGGTTCTGGGTTTGTTTAATGTAATTGAGTTTTGGTGAAACGTAAGTAAATAAATAAATAAATATACACCCAACAGTCACATACATAGTTCTGACCCCACACTAGGATACAAGTCCTGTGTCGTGAGTATCAGAAACTACGAGAGACTTTTCGGTCTCACAAACACCCCTACCCGAAACAAATATTAGTGGATCACACAAACATTTGTCTCGGTGCGGGGTCGAACCCGCGGCCTCTCGTTTCGCAAGCTGGTGTCTAGCCAACTGCGCCACGGGGCTGCCGATATGTATCTCTGTGTATCTTTATACGTACATATTTATGTACTGTTGAGTAGTGGCGGTACTTCCATTGAAGCCCAAACACCCAGCTTGCCTAACAAAATTCCTAATAATAATCTAACTAGGCCAGCGTGGTGGACTAAGGCCTAAACCCTCTCAGTTGTAGAGGAGGCCCGTGCCCAGCAGTGGGACGTATATGGGCTGATGATGATGATGATGATGAAGTGTATCAGTTTCTTGTCGAGGTAGCCGATGAAAGTGTGCTTGAGGATCGGTGTAAATGAAACACTTACTAGGGTTCAGACTAAGGTGGCATGGTGCCGACTTGATGGATAATGTCTGACTGAACGCTTTATTATAGAAATTATTAACTTATATACATCATCATCAGCCCATATACGTCCCACTGCTGGGCACGGGCCTCCTCTACCATTGAGAGGGTTTAGGCCTTAGTCCACCACGCTGGCCTAATGCGGGTTGGCGGACTACACACCTAAGAAATTCCTAAGAACTTTTAGGTGTGCAGGTTTCATCACGATGTTTTCCTTCACCGTTAAAGTACGTGATAAATCATTGTGAATACACACATAACTTCGAAAAGTCAGAGGTGTGTGCCTGGGGTTTGAACCCGCGACCGTCGAGATTCTCGACCGCGTGCCTAAACCTGGAGGCCATCAAGACTGTTAACTTATATACACAGTTTGGTTAATGTGTGTGTACACGTGTCTTCTGTCGTATTTGCCGCTGAGTTGGTAGTGTGCATCATTCATAATTTATTTAGTAAGCATATAGCTTTGACCAACATATAGTACATTGATCTGTGCCCCACAAATCTTTAAGCTTCAAATTACACTGGTCTACATCAAATTTGCCTTTTACATGAAAATGTACTATATTGATCGTATTTCACTCCCTGAAGATAAATATACAAGTTAAAATCCATAGTTAGCTCTTATTGTGCATTTGTGACATATATAATATAATAGTAGGAAGCGCGGAAATTTATCACATTAATGGTGATAATTCAAAATATTAAGTGATTACCTGTGGAAATTTTATTATTTCATATTTGTTTGTTACGTCTAACGCTGACTGTATTTTGTTCAACAGTTAAAATGTGAATTTTTTATCGTTTTTTTGACATTTTTAGTAAAAAAATCTACAGTATTCATTATGTCGCATAAGTGTTAATAGTGCAGGTAATTTTTGCTACATATGTAGTAAGATGACTCTTATTAGTCAAAGATGCTCAAGAACTCAATGCTTAGAAACTGCATACTTCCATTATTTTGGAATTAAAATTAAAAACCAAGACAAATCGTGGGTACCACACTTTAGTTGCACAACTTGCTCCACAAATTTGATTAAGTGGCTAAGCCAAAAGAAATGTTCTTCTACCATTTTTACATTAATTTGTAACTATTGAAAATCTTTGTGAAGGCTCTCAACAAGGATAGACCAGCATTCAAATACTTGCGAAGTAAATTTTCTCGTATAAGGGACGCTAAAATAAAAGAAGGAATCTTTATCGGACTTGAAATAAGAGAGATTCTAAAGGACCACAATTTTGATTCAGTTTTACAGGGCTTTGAAAAAGAGGCTTGGGAATCTTTTAGAAAAGTCGTTCATGGTTTTTTGGGCAATAAGTGAAATGAAAATTATGTTAAACTTGTGAACATTCTCCTTCAAAAGTATCAACAGTTGGTACATCCCTAAAAATTCATTTTCTTCATTCTCATCTTGATTTTTTCACTTCTAACTGCGGTGATGTCAGTGACAAACATGGTGAACGATTCAACCAAGATATCTCGACAATGGAAAAGAGATACCAGGGCCTATGGAATGCGTCAATGTTAGCGGACGACTGCTGGAATTTGAGAAGAAATTCCCCTAACGGCGATTACAAAAGACAAATGAAAAAGAGGAGAAAATCTTAATTAAACACGTTTAAATATTTTGTTAATATATCAATCTTCTCAATTTTATATAAAAAGTAAAAAATAATAATAAATAAATATAGATTTTTTATTTTTTAAATTGTTTCGTACTTTAACATGCTACAAAAAGTAAAATTTTGTATATTAGGTATATTTCCAAAATAAGAGCTAATTAAAAAAATATATTTGTGTTTTCGTATTCAGTAACCTCAAAGCAGTATAAAAATATAGTATTCAATTGAAAGGCACACAAAAAGTTAAATTTTGTAGACCAGTGTTATTACACAAAAACAATTTGACATATGAGTTTCTTAGGTTGTATTACACAACCTGCATTAGGCCAGCGTTGCGGGCTAAGACCAAACCGATCTAAATTGTTGAGGAGAACCGTATCCATGTTACCATTACCATATGTGTCAAAATAAAAGAGGCGTTAAATTACAAATAAAAATTTAGAACTAAAGATGAAACGTATTATATTTTTTTCAGATTAATCGGCCCATTCGCAGTAACCACATATTTTTCTGCATTAATTGTGCAACACGTGGGGGATGGACCGCTTTGGACGAAGTTGAACGAAAAAGAAACGGAATACTGCAGCAAGTACTGGTGGCTTAACTTGTTAATGGCTAATACCGATTTGAAAACTATGGTGAGTATGTTTTCCGACGGCCTTGTGATGCCGTGGTATTAATTACTGCGATCGTGAGGTCCCAGGTTCGAGTGTCGAGTAGCGCTGAAATCTGGGTTTTTTTAATTGGAAATTCTAGTCTGGATGTGTGAGGGATAAACGACAAAAGGAAAAATACACTTTTATTTCTTGTCACATAAATTATACATAAAGAGGTAGCCTATTGCAATACTTCGAGCACATTTCCAAACTCATAATCCGACACAGGAATCGAACGCATACCCCTCGATCCAGTGGTGGTTCTTCCATAGTAGCTCAAAAGTGTATTACGTTAATTATGTAATGTCTTGTTTATAATTGTTTATTATGGGGTCAGGATTAGAGTTTGCAATTCCGCGTTCCCGCATTTTTTTGACTCGGCAAGGTAATTCAGCTTTTACTGAAGGCCTATTAGCCCCGTCACAACAGCGCGGGCGCGTCAGTCAGATCGATCAACCGATCGAGCGAAGTAAAGGATTAAAATTGGTTTATTTATTTGTTTATGTAAGATAAGTCCATATTAACACGCAGGAAACCCTATTGATTGCAAACCCCCTACCCAACCTCATAAGAACTATGAAAAAGTACTTTTTCTATTAGATATTGTATGAATGTTTCTATTATTACTATTTTTTAATAATAGTGTAACTAAACGACAGGCAATTATTATATGCATATTTTTGCATTTTTTAATTTTACTGCGGGAAAAATTATTGCGGGATTGCAAACCCTAGTCAGGATGTTCTCATTTATAATATGTCAAATTGCTTTTGTTAAATAAAGATGTAAATTATTATTCGGAAGCTGCAAGCTGGGGCTGCCGTGGCGCAGTTGACTAGACACCAGCTTGCGAAACGAGAGGCCGCGGGTTCGATCCCCGCACCGAGACAAATGTTTGTGTGACCCACAAACATTTGTTTCGGGTCTGGGTGTATGTGAGACCGAAAAGTCTCTCGTAGTTTCTGATACCCACGACACAAGACTTGCATCTTAGTGTGGGATCAGAACTATGTATGTGACTGTTGGGTGTATTTATTTATTATTATTATTATAGCTTCTATCATCTATGGAAGTACCGCCACTGTCTCGATCGTTCTACTTATTTAATTTACACTTATTTAATTTCCAGTGTTATGTAGTAACGTGGTACATATCAGCCGATTACCAACTGGCAGTTTTAGCTACCATCATCTTCTTCGCGTACAGAAAGAATAAGAAAGCTGGTTACATCACTTTTGTGATGGCCTTTATCATGTCTGCAGTGATTACCGGATTGTTCACCTACATGTACAACTACCCAATCACTCCATTCGAGAAAATGCAGTAAGTAAATTTAGCTTGCATGTAATTGTATTTATCTTTTATGTAAGGGTGAAACCCCATAGTTTAATATTTGTTCTTCCGCTTTGCTCTGGAGGGAATTGGACCAGTGTTGGGCAAAAGTTAATTGAAATTAACAATTAATTAATGCCACTGCAATTAACAATTAATTAATTGTTCCTTGTCATTTTAACAATAACAATTGATCAATTGTTAATTTCAGTGGCAGCAATAATCAATTCATTAATTAATTATCAATTAACTTTTTCCCAACACTAAACTCGAGTAAACGCTTACTTGTACGTGACGTCATTCAGATGTAAACATGGCGCGTCAATTTACCTTTCACTTAACACACCATTTACTTTAGGTCAAAGGTGATGGCAGTCACGTTTGGAATATGAACAAATTAAAATCGAATTTAACTGTATATATTTGTAGAAATCTTCTAAATATATTATGAAAGCGCAGGAAGGCCTTTATTAAAACTCATTTTCGATAGCGTAGGCGTCTTCGGGAATCAGAGCCAAATAAATGACCTTTTTTTTGTTACAAATCAGTTTTAATGGACAGAAAACAAACTTTACTTTTACATGTAATTCAAATCAGGTAGACAATCAAGTTTATTAACTTCTGATTAAACGCGATTCATCGCAAGTACCTACGGTGTGCGAGCGCCTTCTTTTCGAATGTCCCGCCACAAGATGGCCACTCCGCTACCATAGACGCGACGCTCCGCTAGAGTAAGGATGACTATAGAGTCACTCTTCAATTTACCAAAAAGGTTCCCGCGCCGTCACAGAAATCTAGGGGCTCGACAGTACCCCCGCCAAGTCGAGCAAAAGCGGCACGGCCGTACTATCCTTTTCTCGAACCAATTCAAGGCATTTTCGACCCCCTATAACTTCTTTGTGGTTAAATCTAAAAACCTAATTTTAAGTCTAAAAGTGTTTTTTGTGTTTTCATGCGATTGCCAAGTGTATCTATTTTATTTAAAACAGAATATTTTAAACATTGATATGGTCACTATAAGTTGTGGTCTGGTAAGCTAATTGCATAACAACTTTAGACAGAAGGTTCCTTCTATGGGGTCAGAATAAATTCATCGACTTGGTATCACATGGATCTCACAACTTTTTACGGTAAAAGAACTGAGTTGCGAGACTTGTTTTTTTTTACAAGTTTTGTTTTTAATGGCGTATGTAAAACTTTAGACTTCAAAAGAATGGATTATTCAACATAAAAATATATTTTTCAATTCGAACCATTAGTTCCTGAGATTACTGTGTTTAACTAAACAAAATAACTATTTCGCTTTATGTTTAAATATAGATATGTACATTGACCTCTTAGTAATAAAATAAATACGCCCAACAGTCATAGTTCTAAAATCACAAGATACAAATATTGTTTCGCGTATCAAAATTTACCAGACATTTCCCAATAATATTCAGACCTTAAAAAATTACTTAAGACCAACATTTTTCTCCCAGCAGGGTTCGAACGCACGTTCTCTCGTTTTTAGTGTAAAATAAAATATCAATTTATTACAACGTAGTTACACCAAGTGCCAATAGATGGCGCTTTTCCAATAAATTTCATATTTTAATTACAGCACCCCGGCCGACTTGAGGCACAATGACGGTATAAACCAAGTTTATATAAAGAGCTACAGCCGAGCCGGCGCCTATTTAGTCGGAGTTGCTATGGGCTTCATAATGACGTTGTACAAGCCTTCCCATAACAGGAATGTTATACCTAAGGTAAGTCGCTTTTTTCTTTTTACTTAAAATGTGGGTAGGTGGCGACACTGGCTTACCACAAAAAATTATTTTTTACTCGGCTCACGCCAGACTCACGCCAGACTCACGCCTATACAGGCGGCGTGGTCATGCTTGATTCATCACCTGCCCATATTATACGTCCCACGGCTGGGCACGGGCCTCTACAACTGCGAGGGAGATTAGGCCTTACCTTAGTCCACCACCCTGGTCTAATGCGGGTTGGTGGACTACACACCTAAGAAAATCCTAAGAACTTTTAGGGGGGCAGGTTTCATCACGATGTTTTCCTTCACCGTTAAAATAAGTAATCATTCATTATGAATACACACATAAATTCGAAAAGTCAGAGGTGCCTTGGGTTTGAAACCGCGACCGCCGTTGTCATGCTTGATGGTTTAATCATTCAATTTTTATTTGTGATTTTATGTATGTATATTTTCCGAATCAGAGCAGCTCATTAATTCAATCACAAACTATTGAATAATAATATTATATGAGTAACATAAAGTCGTCTAGAATGGAGAAACTAAACTAGTTATTATCATAACTGATATTAACCTTTTGCCGTGACCCAGTCTAAGCAATTTTTATATGTTAATCGTTTATCATTTTTATTTATTATGCAACAAAATTATCTTTGGGTTGAAAATAATTTAGTTTTATCAACTGAATTCGAGATTAATCAACAATTTTGGCTATAATGCCATCGGCGATGGTGGTGTAATGGTCAGCATAGTTGCCTTCCAAGCAGTTGATCCGGGTTCGATTCCCGGCCATCGCACACTTTTTTAATATTTTTTCTTTTGTATCTCCATGTTAATCGATCGATTAGTAATAGGAATAATGCATATTATATTCATTTTATTTATATCAATGTGGAAATAAATAAAATGAAAATAAAAATCAGCAAATTTACATCCTACTTGACCTACTATATTGACAGCCCCGTGGCGCAGTTGGCTAGACACCAGCTTGCGAAACAAGAGGCCGCGGGTTCGATCCCCGCACCGAGACAAATGTTTGTGTAATCGACAAATATTTGTTTCGGGTCTGGGTGTTTGTGAGACCGAAAAGTCTCTCGTAGTCTCTAATACCCACGACACAGGACTTGTATCCTAGTGTGGGGTCAGAACTATGTATGTGACTGTTGGGTGTATTTTTTTATTTATTTTACTCCTGGGCGCCAGTCACTTACTACTGTTAAAAGAGTTTAGGTAGTAGTAGTGCAAGTTGGCTCTCTAAATTTTTCCCCGGCTTAATGTTCGTGATAATATTTGAAAAATACAATAATTTGTTCAATTACCCACGCTTGGATCCCCATAGGGGTAACTAGAGGTTACTTATAATAATAAGATGAAGTTACTTACTAATATTTTGTTTTTCTCACATTTTGACAGCCCCGTGGCGCAGTTGGCTAAACCAGCTTGCAAAACAAGAGGCCGCGGGTTCAATCCCCGCACCGAGACAAATGTTTTTGTCATCCGCTAATATTTGTTTCGGGTCAGGGTGTTTGTGGGACCGAAAAGTCTCACGTAGTTTCTAATACTCATGACTTGTCTTAGTCATCGTCATCATCAGCCCATATTATAAGTCCCACTGCTGGGCACGGGCACGCTGGACTAGCGCGAGTTGTTGGACTACACAAAAAAAAAAGTTATGTCAGTGTGGCATCAGAACTATGTATGTGACTGTTAAATATTTTTTTTTTGTAGATATGGTCATACTTCGGCAGTGCTGTCTGTCTTATTGTTATGGCTATGGTTTTAAGCCTTGGAGGCTACTTCATCACTCGCGACTATAATGCCTTAGAAGCCGCCATTATTGGAGCGACGAATCGATCGGTTTGGGCGGCGGCTATTTGCGGTCTAATAGCTTTTTCCGAGTATGGGAGCATACGTAAGTAGTTCAATAATATCTATACGGCTGTAACCCTTATTGGGTAGGCAGTGATGTATTCCAACACTCACGTTTTGTCATTTGTGTTTTACATACATACATACATACTTAATCTCACGCCTGGGCTCCCCGAAAGGGTAGGCAGAGGTGCATTTCTGCAGCCACATTTTGCCAGGTATGTATTTAGTCCCACGTAATAGGGGGCGAGCCTATTGCCGTTTTTCGGGCACAATTCCAGACTCCGTGCTGCTACTGAGAATTTCCTAATGGAAAAACCCAATAACACTTTGCCTGACCCGGGAATCGAACCCAGGACCTCTAGATCGTACGGCACATACTTGTGCCGCGAGACCACGAGGCGTGTGTATGTTTTACATACATATATACTTAACATCACGCCTGTATTCCAAAGAGGGGTAGGCAGATGCATGCGCCTCTAGCATGGCGCGTAATTAATTTTAAAAATGAGTAGGCCGCCTCTACCTGTTGAGTAAGTTTTTTTCAAAAAATGTTGGTTAAGAAAAATATATGTTTTTTTTCACTCTACCCTAACATACATACATAGGTATACTAAGTATAAGCATATTTTGTCACCAAAAGTAGGCAAATTCCCCTCCTATGCTTACGGTAGTATAAGCTGTTCTGGTTTCTTTTTTTATTCAAGAAATTGGGGAAAAAATTGTAAGAGATCCTAAAAAAAATTTGGCGGCGTAATCACCCCCCCCCCCCCCCCCATCACCTATATCAACAAAAATATGCAAAGCGAAGATCCCCTTCCCCCCTTTCGTGCTAACGTAATTGAATGGCCCCTAATAACAAAATTCTAATGGTAGAAAAATGCATTTTAGAAATTGAACCCAATACCTCTTCACCGGTACAACGTGTTGCGAGAACAACTCAAGTATATAAGCATATTTCCATTTTTTATTGTCAATTTTACATTCAACTTGACGCCATACGGATACGGCGAAAATGTTACAACAGGTTTAACTGAATATTCATTATTAATCTTAATTTAGATTCATATGATCTTAGATAAAACTACAGTTTCGTGGAAGTTAAATTAAAAACCGCGTGTACAGAATCAAGTTTAGGCTATTAACCTCTTTTGATGTTTGATATTATATGTATATTACATGTCCGCCAACCCGCACTAGGCCAGTGTGGTGGACTAGCGCCTAAACCCGCTCAATGGTAGAGGAGGCCCATGCCCAGCAGCGGGACGTATATGGGCTGATGATGATGTTGTATTACATAAAGTACCTGGATGACCGAGCTTTGCTCGGATATTTTTTTTTTTTATTTTTTTTTTTGGAAATTATATTTAAGTACGATGAAATATGAATAATGTTACTTAACAGCGCCATCTGCTGTTGTGTCATTAAAGCAATTGGTTGCTCACAAAAAATAGTATTATTATTCGCCAATTCGCCAATAGATGTCAGGAAGAGTCTACTCAAACGCCTCCTTTTTGTTATTTTTCTTCCAAATGACATTTTCTAAAAATGATTCCTAGCTAGATCGATTTATCGCCCCCGAAACCCCCTATATACTAAATTTTATGAAAATCGTTGGAGCCGATTCCGAGATTCCAATTATATATATATACAAGAATTGCTCATTTAAAGATATAAGATACATATCCTCACGCCTGTATTCTGAATCGGTGCAGTTTGCACCCACAATTCTCCAGATATGTATGTGTCAGTCCCACGTAATAGGAGGCCAGCCTATTGACGTTTTTCGGGCACATTCTCAGACTCTGTGGTACTGATTATTTCCTTATACAAAACTCAATAACACTTACCTTCGCCCAGATATCAATATGGTATTTGAATATTGGCAGAACCAGTCAGTCGAATCCTTTAAGCAAACATTTTTTCGCCTAAATTTGCTAGTCATTTTATGTAAATGTACAAGCGAGGCCTATTTTTATTTATTTATTTCAAAATCTTCCGGCAAAAAAATATCAGCCTGGTTCATCCATTAGAAGAATGTTAAGGTCACGTCTAAGTGTCATGATCTTGATAAATCATCATAGATAAATCAAGGTTATTTATAAAAAGGTTTCAAAATGTCAGTTAATTGCTTAAGGCGAGTGAAAGGGCTATTAAAACGTGTCCAAATGTTCTTTTAACTGGCACATCACATTTACTACTAATAAGGAAAGGAATAAAATAATTAGCGAAGCGTGAAGAAGCATTTGTGCGGGCCAGCATGATTGTGTCGACCAGCGGGTGACCATCGTTTCTCGCTGGTCGGTATTATTTTTCTGGACTCCACTGTGCTTACCATCAGGTACAGTGGAGTCACTTTGCCGTGCCAGATAAAAAAAAAATTGCTTCTTTGTCTCGCGGCACAAGTGTTTCATGTTTTTTAGAGGTCACCTGTCCGATTCCTCGGACAGTCAGTGTCATCATCATTATCAGCCCATAAAAAGGGTTTAAAAACGCTCGAACTTAAATAAAATTGAGTGTGTGCTAAAGTCCGAACGGCAGAAGTGAAAACTTTATTGGCAATCGCAGTCAATTTATATACGTACATATGTACATATGTACTACATACATAGTAGTAGAATAAATGAGAAACAAGTCAGAAATTATAGTTGTTATTTATTTAATTCTACATAATGCAAATCTATATTTAAATCAAATAATTTATTTTCGTTTTCATATTTTACAAAGAATACAATGGGTTTGTGATAACTAAAAAAATACGAATTGAATATCGACGGTCGCTGGTTCAAACCCCAGGCACACACCTCTGTCTTTTCGAAGTTATGTGTGTATTCACAATGAATTATCACGTACTTTAACGGTGAAGGAAAACATCGTGATGAAACCTGCACACATAGTTCTTAGGAATTTCTTAGGTAGTCCGCCAACCCACTCACTCTCAGGTGTAGAGGAGGCTCGTGCTCAGCAGTGGGACGTATATCATCATCATCATCATCATCATCAGTCCATATACGTCCCACTGCTGGGCACGGGCCTCCTCTACAACTGAGAGGGTTTAGGCCTTAGTCCACCACGCTGGCCTAGTGCGGGTTGGCGGACTACACACACACGATATTTTCCTTCACCGTTAAAGCAAGTGATGATTCATTGTGAATACACACATAACTTCGAAAAGTCAGAGGTGTGTGCCTGGGGTTTGAACCTGCGACCGCCGAAATTCTCGACCGCGTGCCTAAACCTCGAGGCCATCACTGCTTGGGACGTATATAGGCTGATGATAATAACAATGATATAAAAATAATAAGAGTGTGCTTTAGACCACGCTACTGAATTAAAACTTATAAATACGCCCAACAGTCACATACATACTTCTTAGTTTACACAACATATATTTCTGAACGCACTCATAAATATTTGCCAACTAATAAATATGCCAATCCCTTTTTATTGTTCAGCGCTCATCAGCGATTTCCTAGGCTGGAAGGTGTTCGTGCCGCTTAGCAGATTATCCTACGGGATCTACCTGATCCATCCACTTTTCATCCATAGAAAGTATTTCTCCGCCCGCAGTCCCTTCAAATACGACTATGTTGATATTGTAAGTAATCAATGTAAACTACAATTATTAAATTAAATTGATACAAGGTACCACTGTAAACTTATTAGCTTAAATGTTTCTTAGATAAAATTTGAATAATGATACAGTTTCGTATTTCCAAAAGAAATTTGAATTGGAATCAGCTTGCCTCGGCGGTATTTCCAAACAGATACGACTTAGGGGCCTTCAAGAAGAGAGCCTATATTTTCCTCAAAGGCCGGCAACACACCGATGATTCCTCTGGTATTATGGGTGTTCATGGGCGGTGTTGACCACTTAACATCAGGTGGCTCACTTGCTCGTTTGCCTCCTTTTTCCATAAAAAAAATATAAAAAAAAAAACGATTTCCAAGAAAAAATCTAGATTTTCCTTAAAGGTAAAAAAGACTGTTACTACTTTATAAAACCACTGGTATAAAGCCCTATTTATGTCTATTTCACCATGTTAATCTTCAATAAGATTGAGTTGAATATGACTTAGAATTAACTAATTCTTTACAGGCCTTTGACGTCTTCGGGGTAACAGTTGTAGCTGCCATTTGCAGTGTCATCCTATGGCTTGTGGTTGAAGCTCCTCTCATTAATCTGTCGAACCAGTTCTTATCTATCAGGTAACAAATACTTTGTTCTGAGACATATTGTTTGTAAAGGATGAGAGCTCAGGAGCGAATGTTGTGAGACCACGTACAGGGAGCGTAGTGTGTGACGCGCGGGCCGGTGGAGCGACGAGCTGAAGGTAGTGGATGAGAGCTCAGGAGCGAGTGTTGTGAGACCACGTACAGGGAGCGTAGTGTGTGACGCGCGGGCCGGTGGAGCGACGAGCTGAAGGTAGTGGATGAGAGCTCAGGAGCGAGTGTTGTGAGACCACGTACAGGGAGCGTAGTGTGTGACGCGCGGGCCGGTGGAGCGACGAGCTGAAGGTAGTGGATGAGAGCTCAGGAGCGAGTGTTGTGAGACCACGTACAGGGAGCGTAGTGTGTGACGCGCGGGCCGGTGCAGCGACGAGCTGAAGGTAATGGATGAGAGCTCAGGAGCGACTGTTATGAGACCATATATACTAACAATAAGTGTATCGCGCATGTATTTTTAGACTATTTCTAATTAGTTTTCTTAATTTCAGACCAAAACATTTGGTGGACAAGTCCCAAAACAGGCATGCTCTGCAAAATAGAAAACACAAAATATTGTAAACAAATAGAGAAATAACATGGACGTGGTTTAATAAAAAATAAAATTCTTTCATTTGACTCTTATTCTCTGAGCTTGTTCTGACTTTACTAAACCTAATATGTCAGTTTTTATTCTCCTAGCTTATGGGACTGATACGTACCTGTCGAAATGTGGGTGCAGAATGCTCCTCTTCTTGCCCCTTCTAGAAATATTTTGAAAGTGTTTTATATCCTTTAATTAAAAAATGACTAATTAATAAATCTTATATATAAAAATGAATCGCAAAATGTGTTGGTAAGCGCATAACTCAACAACGCCTGGACCGATTTCGCTAATTCTTTTTTTGTTGTGTTCGCTATCGTTAGGAGAAGGATCTTATGAAAGAAAAAGTTAAGAAAATTGCGAGGAATATGGTAAAAACAACAATTTAATTTTCTCATATAAACTGTTCTACCTAATATTCTGTCAAACATTTTATGTTTATCCCGTCAATATGGTTAAGGGTCCCCTCAAATTAAAGAACGTATTTAAATAAAGGTTTTGAATCGACAACATATATCCAGAATATTCGAATAATTGCGTATTTTAGATTTTAAAAATGTAGAATAATGTCAGTAATAAAAAGGGATTGACATATTTATTGGTTGTCAAATATTTATGCGTGCGTTCAGAAATGTATATTTATACTCCTTGGTTAACAATTTGCAAACGAAGGCGGGCTCGGTCAAGTCATCACGCTTTGAAATCTAAAACACCCACAACTATGCAATGGAATGCGCTTGGTGTTAAGAATTTTTTTGAGTAATGTTATTCACGTGACGATACTGAAAAGACAACTTAGAGGTGAATTGGTGCTTGAGAATTCATCAATTAGATTGATCTAAGGATTTCATTGATCGCAACGGGTATGACCATTGAGTTCAAACGAATTCAGTTCCCGATTCGTCTTTCCTTCGCCATGACGATTAACAAAAGACTGTTTGTGATCTAAATTTAGACAATTAAAAAATATATTAAAAATGTATATCACAAGGTGCTTCATCATCATCATCAGCCCATATATGTACGTCCCACTGCTTGGCATAGGCCTTCTCTGCAACTGAGAGGGTTTAGGCTTCAGTCCACCACACTGATGCTTCAATGAAGAGAATTGAAACCGACTGCATCCCATCCCATATGTTCAATTATTATATATTAATTAAATCATGACTTGCGGAGACACGATTGATGCATTTAATTTTCGTACTTATTTATTTCTGTATTTTTATCTCAATAAAGTGCTGAACTTAATATTTATTTCCATACAATGAAAATAAAATTCAGGTAATATGTGACATGACATTCAATGACTGTTATGCGGTACGAAGTTTGCCGGGTCAGCTATTAATATTATAAATGTGAATGTAAATTTGTTTGTTACGCCTTCACGCCAAAACTACTTAACCGATTATCAAGAAAATTTGTACACATAGTCTTCGAGGTATAAGAAAGGACATAGGATACTTCATATTAAAAAATAAATAAATACAGAGGATAAAAGAATTGAACAATGATTGAAAAAAGATTTGAATGACTTTTGGTATGCAGTTAGGTGGGACCCACCGAAGTAACATAGGTGGGAATGGTTATCCTTACTATTATATAAATGTGAATGTAGGGATGTTTGTTACGCTTTCACGCAAAATCAAAAAATTTGGTATGAACATAAATGAGACCCTGTGAAGTAACATAGGCTATGTTTTATCCAGGGAAAACATATTAAAAATACGAAAATAACTGTCAGAGTTTTACTTCTACGCCTCAACCATTTGATCGATTTTGGTGATTTGATGTGATGGACAAAAACAGGACCTTAAAAATGGACATAGGCACCTTTTTTTAAATTCAGTAAGTGCCATTTTGGGCATTTGAGGGACGATTTATAGATTCACTTATTATCTTTCTGCGTCCAACCCTGAAGTCTACGCGGACGGAGTCGCGGGCAAAAGCTAAAAAAATATACATACATACATAACCTCACGCCTGTATTCCCTGAAGGGGTAGGCAGAGGTGCATCATTTATTTACATTTTATAAAAAAATAAAATTAAAATGGTCAGTATAAGATAGAGGTTGATCGTAGAAGGGTGAAATTTTATGATTATAATAATTTATCAATGCTGAATCATAAAAAATAAAGAAAATTAGGTCAATAGAAAAAAAATCATACCCCTAAATGTTAAACCCTTAAATGTTGACCGATTCTCAGACCTACCTACAATACACACAATATTTCATAAAAATCAGTCGAGCCGTTTCGGAGGAGTTTGCCAAAAAAACACCGCGACACGAGAATTTTATATATATGGCAAAACAACGTTTGCCGGGTCAGCTAGTAATAAATAAATAAATACACCCAACAGTCACATACATAGTTCTGATCCCACTCTAAGATACAAATCTTGTGTATCAGAAACTACGAGAGAGTTTTCGGTCTCACATACACCCAGACCCGAAACAAATATTTGTGGATCACACCAACATTTGTAAATTAAATAAAATCTTCATCATGTCTTTATTATCTCTATCGGAGTGGACATGGCTACGAGCAAAGATTTGTTACTAGTAACAATCAATATCTCATCATCAGCCCAAATACGTCCCACTGCTGGGCACGGGCCTCCTCTACAACTAAGAGGGATCAATATATTTTTAAAAAACTAGCTTTTGCTCGCGACTCCGTCCGCGTAGACTACAGGGTTGGGTTTCAGAAAGAAAATAAGTTGTAGTTTGATTGAAGAAATTCGTATATTTTAAACTGAAAAGTTACTAATCTTATATTGCCTGCATCTCAAAATCCTTTCTTAGGGGATGCCTACGTCATAACATCTACCTGCATGCCAAATTTCAGCCCGATCCGTCCAGTGGTTTGTGCTGTGCGTTGATAGATCACTATGTCAGTCAGTTAGTCACCTTTGAGTTATATATATTTAGAAAAACAATAAATTACTTATAAATAAGACGTCTAATTATTATGCCCCTCAATAAAATACACTTCAATTCCACATTGTGTGTAAATCTATTGTTCAAAATAAATTACTTATAACAATAATTGACACATAATTATTATTATATACATGCACTCACGCCTGCATAAGGGGTAGGCAGAGGTGCATTTCTGCACCGACATTTCTCCAATTGTGTTTTCGTCTCAACTTATGAGGCGAGCCTGTTTAGAGACTGTTCAGTGGTTTGTTGAGTAGACTGTTCAGAAAAGTATTGTTCAGTCGACTGTTCAGTCACTTGTTAAATTTAACTTTGTTGAGCTGATTGTTGAGTCGACTGTTCAGAAGAGTATTATTTCTCTTTTTCGGGCATATTTTCAGACTTCGTGCTGCTAATGAGAATTTCCTAATGGAAAAACCCAGAAAAATATTTTCGACCCGGAAATCGAATACGTGATCTCTAGATCGCACGGCACATATCTATCCCGCGAGACCACGAGGCAGTCACTTATTAACAACTCAGACCAAAAACAAATGTTTGTCAAACATACAAATATTTGTCAGTGTTTTGAAATTATTTGCCAAGCATTAGCATATAGCTCATCATTATCCATGTCTAAAAATGTATGCCAGTACGAATGTGATGGTACCATGAACTCTGTTTCGATTCCCTGGCATGGCGTTATTGGGTTTTTATTTAGAAAATTTAATGTGGGCCTTAAAAAACACGTTTAGAATTTTTTATGTAGGACTTAAAAAAACATTAGTAAACGTGTGAATAAAATCTTTTGCCTAGTGTTACGTTGTAACAAGTTTTAAAAACATAAAATAAATACAAATAATAACTACATACAAACAAACAAATAACCAGTTGTTACAATTGAATGGAAACCGCGCGCTTTAACTAGCGATAGCAGCATAACGACCATATAAGGTATTCGTTGGTGCCGGAAATCAAATTCTTTCTAGAACATCGGATAGCAAACGCCACAGTCAGAAATTTCGAGAAAAAATACAATAGCGGTCGAACCGTCGCGACGGTTCAACTTCCTGCGAATGATTCCATCTCGCTCGTTTCTCTAATTGCTATCTCAGTCCCACAGGGATTTACAAAAATATAGAGGGTAGTTGTGGTGTGACTTGCTTCGGTTGTACCGTTCTTTCCATATCTCTGTCTCACGTCATACGGAACAATCTAGAATCTGGCAGTACGCATTGTCGCCTCAGGAAGGAAATAGGCCGACCATCTGGTCGAACAAGTACCTATATACTAAGATCGAATTCGCGGAGAGAGAATCAGAAATGCCGACGCCAGAGAGTTGTGATTAGTTCGCATTTTTAAACAGTAGTAAAATCAGTGCTATACTAAAATGAAAAAGAAATTAAAAGCGGATCGCATCATTTCAACCCCCTTGGTAAGTTTAATATAATTAATTCCAATATCGGCTTGATTGCTGTTAACAAATTTTTCGTGTCTGGATTAATTTGATTACTATTTAACAAGTGATTTCTTCTACCTTTTAATACTGTCATCATCATCAGCCGAAACACTTTCATTGCTGGATATAGGCCTGCCTCAAAAACCTCCAAAGCGCTCTGTCGGAAGCAGCCTTCATTCAGCACCCCCTTTTTTGTCGAGGGGGAAGCTGGTTATGGCTACACTTCCCGCCAGCTCTGGGGGAGCGGGGCAGGAAGCGCGCCCAGCGACCCCAAAGGCCCCATTGAGTCGCCTTTTACGAGAGGTAGGGGATAACGTGGTGGGATTCTAACGTCCCCTTACCACAGGGCATTCAGCATCCTAGCTTGAGTACGGTGGTGGTATCCGGAGATGTATATACTACTTTCACTTAGGATATTCACTCAGAAATAGATTTTCAGTGACAGTTTACAACCTTAATGCCTCGTGCTCTCGCGGTAAATAAGTGCCAT
This sequence comes from Hemaris fuciformis, assembly GCA_907164795.1. Lineage (NCBI taxonomy): Eukaryota > Metazoa > Arthropoda > Insecta > Lepidoptera > Sphingidae > Hemaris > Hemaris fuciformis. The sequence goes on from OU015454.1 coordinate 10,214,084, forward strand.
GCGATCTAGAGGTCCTGGGTTGGATACCCGTGTCGGGCAAAGCTTTATTGGGTTTTCCATAAGGTAATTCTCAACAGTTAACACTTACATACATACATAGTTCTAAGTTCTGATCCCACATAGCCCCACATAATTTCTTAGGTTTGTAGTCCGCCAACCCGCAGTAAGCCAGCGTGGTGGACTAAGGCCAAAACCCTCTCAGCTGTAGAGGAGGTCCGTGCTCAGCATGATCGGGCTGATGATGAAGATGATGATGATTATAGCCCCACTGGCTATTAGAAACTACGAGAGACGTTTCGGTCTCACTAACACCCAGACCTGAAACAAATATTTGTGGATCACACAAACATTTGTCTCAGTGCAGGCATCAAGCCCGCGTCCTCTAGTTTCGCAGGCTAGTGTCTAGCCAACTCATAGTGGTACCACCCCCTCAAGCCGTCCCAAAAATACCACAGCCCCATTAGACCGCGGTTTTATAATTTATTAAATTGCGGAAATAATTTCCATCCGAGCCAAGCCGCGCCGAGCTGCTACTGAAGTAATAAACAAATAAATCAATTAACAATTGTATGTAAATTACGCGCAAAAACGTCGATAATTATTAATAAATCATTTTTAACTTACAGCCATAGTTACTAACGCCACTGCAGGACACTAAAAATATAATTGGAATTAAAAGACGGATTTATTACCATCATCATCATGATCATCATCGGCCCTTATACGTCCCACTTCTAGGCACGGGCATCGTCTACCACTGAGAGGGTTTAGGCCTTAGTCCACCACGCTGGCCTAATGCGGGTCGGCGGATTACACACAAATTCCCAAGAACTTTTAGGTGGGCAGGTTTCCTCACGATGTTTTCCTTCACCGTTAAAGTACGTGATAATTCTATGTGAATACACACATAACTTCGAAAAGTCAGAGGTGTGTGCCTGGGGTTTGAACCTGCGACCGCCGAAATTCTCGACCGCGCGCCTAAACCTCGAGGCCATCACTGCATAATTGGAATTAAAAGACGGATTTATTATCATCATTATCAGCCCTTATACCTCCCACTTCTAGGCACGGGCCTACTCTACAACTGAGAGGGTTTATACCTTAGTCCACCACGCTGGACTAGCGCGGGTTGGCGGACTACACACCTAAGAAACTCCTGAGAACTTTTAGGTGTGCAGGTTTTATCACGATGTTTTCTTTACCGTTAAAACACGTGCATCCATTATAAATACACACATCACTTCGAAAGGTCAGACCCCGAGTCTGTTCCTATACTATTAAGTGTATTCAATAAACATTAATGACCGATCGTTTACTTGATGACGTAACGCCACACGGTGTGGTCTGGCGTCGCGTAGAACAAGTGTGTCGTGACGTCATCCACGGCATTCCAATAAAAGTTGAACGCAGTATTTGACTTAAGAAAGAACAGTCGAGTTGTGTCCATCAAGATGATCATGTTAAGTGTTTTGTTGTTTGTATCGCTGGGTAAGAGTAATATTAATTAATTCACAAACAAAATACACAATCTGTTATGTAACTATAGAAAGTCTATAGCTTTTATTAATCGTTAATTTTGGTAAAATATAGTTTCTATCATTAATATCTGCGTGGAGAAAGTTTATTTCTAATATTTAATCGTTAATTATGATGAGAAATAAATAAGACCCAATAACAAAAACTACGACAAATTCAATTTATATTCATTATTATTCTTATACAATAAGTGATTAATGATTAATATTCTTAACAACAAACCGGTATCTTGACTTCATTTATTGTCTATTTATTTGTTACTACAAATAGTATTATATGTAACGCATCGCTTTAAAATGGAAATTATTAACAAAATTTCTATAAACGTTAGAGAAATTATGTATGCACGTAAGAAGTTATACTTCTTTGGCGTAACAAGTTAAAAATCTTTCTAAAAAAAAATTATCTTTCGCGTTATCCTACGTTTATAGAGAAAACGACACTAATAATATAGAAATAAGGTATTTTATACATTGAAAGTTTTATTATAACGCATTATCTGGTTAAATAAAGTTTATTTAAATATCATAAAAAATATGTCTACATAACACTGGTCAACATGACTTTTTGCCGTTAATCCAATTGTACTTTTTCGGTATCTTTTATGTATAAATATTAACGGAAAAATACTAAAAAAAACTATTACATCGAAATATCTAAATATGTACAATTACATATACAGGGTGTATTCAGACCGTGATCGGAAACTAAGGCAGGTAATAGCTACGGTGATTACAAACCCCCTGGCGTTAAAGAAAATTCTGACAAAAAATAAAAATTTTGACGTTTTCCATACAAACCGCGTACATTTAATACCGATGGTTGTATTACCTATTACCTGCCTTAGTTTCCGATCACGGTCTGAATACACCCTGTATATACGGTATATTTGGCTTAATTTTGTGAGGGTATATCGAAAAAGAGTATTGCAACAGCTGATCTTACTTACAAAAACCATATTATTGTTGGTAGTACACGATATATCCTTAAACCTGTATATTTTCAACTCGTTATTGTTCGTTCATTGGTGTTTAATTTGTAATATTACTTTAACAAGTACCATTACGTAATACGAGTATTGCTACGACGACGTGCAGTTTCTAGTGTTTATTCCAAAGTGTTGTTGTTTAAATTGTGAAGTTTTTTGTCAATTTGAATACGTTTCGGTTTTGAAAAAGTGTACTAAATAGAAAAATCCATATGTATATAGTTTGCATTATGAATCGAAAGTGTTTCAATTCATCGGATCTTTTCTATTTTGTTTGTGGGGAGTTTAATTCAAGTTCCAATCGAGAACGTCCTTCGCCGTTACTATATAACATTTACAATTTGTATTTTGGTTTCAAGATTTCTGAGAGGATTAATCAACCTTGGACACCAAGTTTTTTTTGTTTAAGAAATGTATGTTATTTGAGAGGGTGGTTTAATGGTACCCACCAATTAATGCCTTTTTCTAAACCTGTAATTTGGAGGGAACAAAAGATCATGTGTTTCAAATTTTTTTTATGAACGTAAATCTAACGTATCATCATCATCATCAGCCCATATACGTCCCACTGCTGGGCACGGGCCTCCTCTACCATTGAGAGGGTTTAGGCCTTAGTCCACCACGCTGGCCTAGTGCGGGTTGGCGGACTACACACCTAAGAAATTCCTAACAACTTTTAGGTGTGCAGGTTTCATCACGATGTTTTCCTTCACCGTTAAAGTACGTGATAATTCATTGTGAATACACACATAACTTGGAAAAGTCAGAGGTGTGTGCCTGAGGTTTGAACCCGCGACCGTCGAGATTCTCGACCGCGTGCCTAAACCTCGAGGCCATCACGACTAACTAATCTCATGGTTAGGTATGGAAAAATACAAGTTTCAAATCGCGGCATTAAAATATATATTTTTTTTGTTGACCAGTGTAATTAAAACTAAAATGTTTACTAGCTAACTTCAGTGTGTCGGTTTTTTGTGACGGCGTGCGCGCGCATCTTCAAAATTTACTCTCATCATTTTTACCTAACGCGCCAAAAGAAATATAACTTCAAAATTAAAATGTTGACTAGCTAACTTCAGTGTGTCGGTTTTTTGTGACGGCGTGCGCGCGCATCGTAAAAAAATACTATCATCATTTTTACCTAACGCGCCAAAAGAAGTACCTATAACTTCAAAAATATGATAAAGTTGATTTTCTTGCATTAAATTAAATTTTTAAGAATAATACATATTTTGTTGTAAAATTTACCAGACAACACATTCAAAATCTTAATTACAATATTTAACAAAGTAGTGATGGCCTCGGGGTTTAGGCGCGCGGTCGAGAATCTCGGCGGTCGCACGTTCAAACCCCAGGCACACACCTCTGACTTTTCGAAGTTAATATATACGTGACAATTATCATAGTGTGTATTCACAATGATAATTGTCACGTGCTTTAACGTTGAAGGAAAATATCGTGAGGAAACCTGCATACATAAAAGTTCTCATGATTTTTTTAGTCCGTCAACCCGCAATAGACCAGCGTGGTGGACTAAGGCCTTAACCCTCTCAGTGGTAGAGGAGGCCCGTGCCCAGAAGTGCGACGTATACGGGCTGATGATGATAATATAAATCTTTTAGGAATGCAGATTTTCTCAATACATTTTCCTTCTACGTTAAAGTAATAATTTATCTTAATACCCACGTAAACTTAGGAATGTATGCAACAGATTTTATCTCGCCTGCGCACCCAGTCCTCGATGCTATCAACTACATGACCATGTGATCCAAGGTTCAATTGCGGGTCTAGCAAGTTATTATTAAAATCTCAAAAACTTAATTTGTTTGTCTGTATGTCATCGAATTCCTCTTAAACGGCTGTACCGATTGGGATGAAAATTTTGGTGTATGTTCGAGGGGATTCGGGAATGGTTTGATCACCTGGTACCCATGAATTTGTGTCTTAATGTGGGGTCACAACTATGTATGTGAGTGTTGGGTGTATTTCATCATCAGCCCATACACGTCCCACTGCTGAGCACGGGCCTCCTCTACAACTGAGAGGGTTTAGGCCTTAGTCCACCACGCTGGCCTAGTGCGGGTTGGCGGACTACACACCTAACAAATTCCTAAGAACTTCTAGGTGTGCAGGTTTCATCACGATGTTTTCCTTCACCGTTAAAGTACGTGATGATTCATTGTGAATACACACATAACTTCGAAAAGTCAGAGGTGTGTGCCTGGGGTTTGAATCCGCAACCGTCGAGATTCTCGACCGCGGCGTGCCAAAACCACGAGGCCATCACGACTATTATACATTTATTATACGCTTTATATTAGCTTTATACGTATGTTAGTATGTAAATCTTTGAACATGATTTTGACCTTCAAAACATCGGATTAACTCTAAATTTAGCATACTTATTGAGGACCGATGACAATTCAATATTTTAAATAGTTTTGGATTAGCGATTTTTTGTTTACCTGACACCCAGAGTGTCTGCGTGAAGACCAAATTTTTATCATACGTCGATAGAGAAGTTTCACTTAAAAAAAATACTCTTTTATAGAAAATCCAACTAAAAAATAGAAAATAAAATTTAAGAAATTTCAATTAAAAATAGTGTAAAAAATATATTTTATTGTAAAAGAAGCTCGGGGTGCTTTTTAAGATATAATCAAAATGATAATCCTTCTATTCATGTCTGTCAATAAAATATTTACAACTATTGACACCATGCACCCCACGCTTTTTTACAATAAAATATTTTTTTTCCACTATTTTTAATTGAAATTTCTTAAATTTTATTTTCTATTTTTTTGTCGGATTTTCTCTAAAAACGTTTTTTAGTTTTTTTTTAACCTTTATTTATTTTTCATTTTCATGTATTTTATTGTTTTATAGCCAATGGAGTCATCAATGGTAATGTGCACGAAGAAATATCTGATGTGGAAGCACTGGTGAAGAAAATGACACAGCACTCGTGGAGTGATGATGAAGAGGCTTGCCGCGATGCAGTGGTTTCGATGCTACACGGAGTCAGAAACTCTAGCCTCTGGGCGACTTGGAGTAAGTTAATAAACAATAAACTAATTCTTTTAGAAGTAATATTATTTACTTAGACTGCCTCGTGGTCTCGCGGTACAAGTATGTGCCGTGCGATCTAGAGGTCCTGGGTTCGATTCCCGGGTCGGGCAAAGTGTTATTGGGTTTTTCCATTAGGAAATTCTCGGTAACAGCACGGAGTCTGGAAATGTGCCCGAAAAACGGCAATAGGCTCGCCCCCTATTACGTGGGACTAACATATAGCGAAATGTGGGTGCAGAAATGCACCTCTGCCTACCCCTTCAGGGAATACAGGCGTGAGGTTATGTATGTGTATGTATGTACTAAGCTTACAAAGATGGCACAACAAGCCATGGCTTGTGAACCTTTGAATAATATTTGACAATAATATAACCTGATTGCATGCTAAAAATACACGAGTGTTAAACGTTATGTAACACAGTAACTCGTTTTTGATACGATCTTGGAAATACCTATTGTAGCCCTATAAATAATAATAAGTCATGTAAATAAACACGTTATGCGAGCTATGTTTTATATGCACAGCCTATCGCTGTCCATTGCTGAACGTAGGCCTCTCCAAGTAAGCGCCAACCATCCTGGTCTTGAGCAGCTCTCATCCATCCGCTACCAGCCACCTTTTTCATCGGTCCATCGTGATGCAGGTCATCCTAAACTGTGATTTAAGTTCTGCGTAATAAAGAGTATATTGTATTTGTCGTGGAAATATCGAATTCCATTTGTATCAAAGAATCAGTTATTGAAATATTCTATTAGGAAATTTTCAGTAGGAGACTGGAAAAGAGCCAGAAAATATTTACAGATTCAACCTCTATTACGTTGGACTTAAGGCACAAATGGTGAAACACGGGTCATTATTTCACCTATACCCACCTTTTCGAGTATACATTAACAGTGTTTTTACGCAATTTAAGTACACCGTATCCTAAAATCTAGGATCCCAAACTAAGACTTAAGGCATTTCAATAGAAACCCCACTCGGTTCCTTTTTTTTTATAATGGCCATCTCCGCGCCAAGTGGGGCGACCACGGTGCGTGGGCGAGAAGCGCCCACAGTAGTGCCGCAGCCGCCCGGAACCCCCCTCGGTCCCTATCCTATTCTCTAAAGTAACTTTTGTCTACAGTGTGGGATTCGATGCAGCGTCCTTCGGGAACTCTCTACGGCTCGCTTTACCACCTTGGGAACTACGACCAATGTCTTAATCCACCGTGGCCTGGCCTTGGTCCACAGAGGTCTCAGTACTGTCTTCTAGAAGTGCAACTATCTGAGGGAGAGCAGAGAAAATCTAGAAATTACTTCGATCCTTATGAGACTACTGATGTTTATATGAATGTGAGTATATGTAATCTATACTGTTACAACTATATGTCACCATCAGGCCATATACCTCCTCCATGTGTGTATTCACAATGAATTATCACTTGCTTTAACGGTGAAGGAAAACATCGTGATAAAACCTGCACACCTAAAAAGTTCTTAGGAATTTCTTAGGTGGGTACTCCGCCAACCCGCACTAGGTCAGCGTGGTGGACTAAGGCCTAAAACCCTCTCAGTTATAGAGGAGGCCCGTGCCCAGCAGTGCGACGTATATGGGCTGATGATGATGATGTACTAACCATTGGTTCATTTATCATGAGTATTGAAAATAACACTCTCTTACAGACCAAATCCGGTCGTGGAAGGCATATGAACGTATTGACTTGGGGCTTATGTCTGCCTAGTCAGTGCTCTGCCAAGTCTGTGACGTCATTGGCACGGTTAATGGCACAAACCACCCACCTGGCACCCATGGGAAGGGATCCTGGCATTCGTATGAACTACTGCCATCTGGAGGGAGAAGTCAAGAACTATGGGGTTGGAACCTACATGTTTGTGTAAGTAGATTTTGTCTGCCTCATTGATTTAGCGGTAACGTGCTGTGCCATTTAGGAGTCCTGGGTTAGTTTCCCGGGTAGAGCAATTTTATTGGGTTTTTCAGCATCATGGGGTCTAGAAATATGCCCGAAAAGCGGCCATGGACTAACTATAACGTGGGACTTCCCATGTCGTAAACGTAAACAAGGTTGATGAAGTATAGGTATCCCAATAACTTTGGGAATTGAGATGACAGACACGGAATCCGACTTGTATTTTTACAATGGGATTGCAAATAAAATCACATTTCGATGATGAAAACAGAAAACAGACCGAGGGGTCGAAAATTAAGATAACGTCAATTTCTATATTTCTTTTTGGGATTGTTTTTAGCGCCAATATGATAATGACCGTAACTATTACCTTTATTTATCGAGGGGAAAGCTGATTATGGCTCTACTTGCAGCCAGCCCTGAGGGAGGGGGGTGGGAAGCATATGTCGAGGTCACTGGCCATCCAGCACGGCGCGCGGTGACGTTTTTTTACTCTTTTTTTTACAGATTCACTCTACTAACCTTTGTGATAGTGGCGATACTTTGCACATACTATGGAGAATATGCACAACCTGATTCTTTCGGTAAGTTTTAAACATATACATACATAAATGCTCACGCTTGTATCCTTGAAAGGTGGACAGAGGTGGATTTGTTAACCCACATCCCGGAATTCGAATTGTAAGTCCCATATTATGAAGGCCTTTTGCCTTTCGACCATATTTTGCTACTGAAAATTTCCTCAAGGAAAATCCAACCGTTTTAAGCACATTTCCAGACTCCGTGCTACTAAAAAAAATCTGATAGAAAAATCCAACTAGCATGACTCGAGAATCGAACCTGCGGCATCTAGAGCGAAAGGCACAAATGTGTCATGAGACCGCAACCCAGTTACATTTAACAAACAGATTATTATTGACTATATTATTTTAAATTTCAGTGTCAAAGTTTGCGAAATCGTTCTGCATTAAGACGAACTACGAGGCACTGTTTCAGTCTCACACAGATGAGATCTCCGCGATGAACGGGATTCGATTCCTCACAGCGGCCATAGTAGTATTCGCTCACGTGTTAATGTTTATTCTTGGAATTGGCGTTGTGAATGGACTGGATGCAGACAGGGTAAGACAAATTTCCGTTTTTTCAGTCCGGCTCATATCCAATCTTCTCATTCCAATACCTAGAACGATGTAATGGAAAAACATACATACATAAACTCACGCCTGTATTCCCCGAAGGGGTAGGCAGAGGTGCATTTCTGCACCCACATTTCGCCAAGTATGTATCAGCCCCACGTAATAGAGGGCGAGCCTATTTCCGTTTTTCGGGCACATTTCCAAACTCCGTGCTGCTACTGTGAATTCCCTAATAGAAAAGCCCAATAACACTTTGCCCGACCCAGGATTCGAACCCAGGACCTCTAGATCGCACGGCACATACTTGTACCGCGAGACCACAAGGCAGTCAATTGTCTTTACCTTTTTAAAATTCAAGCGTTCTACATATTTTTCGTTTTGATTAATTCCAGGACATGTCGTCTTTCAACGGTATTTTCATATTCCACATGGATATAATTGTGGATACGTTCTTCACTCTATCTGGAATTCTGCATGTAAAATGTCTGCTATCCAACAAATCTGGTAAACCTCAGAGTTTCATCAAGATCATCATCCAAAGATATGTGCGGTATGTAAGGGTTTTATTAGAATTTTTCATCACTCAACACGCTGTCATCATTGCTCTGATTTCTTCATTATCTTCAAATAAAAAATTCTCAAGACCGTCTATACCTAATGGTTGCTATTTATTTGTTTAATGACAATTAAAACTAATTTCCGTATGCCATGCGATCTACAAGACCAGAGTTAGAATTACGTGACAGGGTTATTAGGCTTCATCATCAGCCCATATACGTCCCACTGCTGGGCACGGGCCTCCTCTACAACTGAGAGGGTTTAGGCCTTAGTCGACCACGCTGGCCTAGTGCGGGTTGGCGGACTACACACCTAAGAAATTCGTAAGAACTTTTAGGTGTGCAGGTTTCATCACGATGTTTTCCTTCACCGTTAAAGTACGTGATAATTCATTGTGAATACACACATAACTTCGAAAAATCAGAGGTGTGTGCCTGGGGTTTGAACCCGCTACCGTCGAGATTCTCGACCGCGTGCCTGAACCTCGAGGCCATCACGACTTTATTAGGCTTCACCATTAAGAAATTCTCAATAGCTTCACGGAGTCTGGAAAAGTATCTGAAAAACGATAACAGGCTCGCCCTGTATTGTGCGCGACTGGAAAATGGGAGCAAAATTGCACCTCTGCCTATTCATTCGTAGATACAGGTGTAGGAGAGTATATTATATGTACATGCAAAAATACCTACAGCAAGACAAGAGTGTGGTACACTTCGCCTAATCATTTCGGGATAAGGACATTAGTATTTTACATATTGATGTTCAATAAGACATAAGAACACTTTGGTTCTCAACCTAATTTGAGTCGACACTACAGAAATTAAAGCTTTTATGTTTGTTGTAACACCGTCGTAATTTCAGGCTTACAGCGGCGTTTGCAGTAGCCGTATTTTACCTGACAACAGCGTCTACTGACGTAGGCAATGGTCCACTGTGGGACAGATATGCTGGGTCCGAACGTAGCATATGCTTGAAGTCCTGGTGGAAATGTCTTCTGATGCTCACCCTGCCTATTGGAGAAATGGTTAGTGATACGATAAGTCACATATATAGTTCTGACCTTACACTATTTTTTTAGCTTTTCGTCGTGTATCCGAATGTACGTATGTACATATGTATTACGAACTAACCATCACCTATACAAATAAATATATATTAATAAATATATCCAAGAGTCACATACATAGTTCTGACCCCACATTAAGATACATGTCTTGTGTCGTGGGTATCAGAAGCTACGAGAGACTTTTCGGTCTCACAAACATTTGTGGATCAAACAAACATTTGTCACTGCGCGCCTATTAGTACGTACTCAAATGATACCGATATATCGATACTTTATTGCATTTCCGACATCCCTAGTCTAGCCAATTGTGCCATGGAGGATATCAAGATTAAGAAAAAGCACTGCATCTGGTGTCATGCACGATGTTCTCCAAATAGAGCATAAATTCAATCTTTTCATCTACCTCCATACTTAATTTCATCAAAATTGCTTCAGTCGTTTGAGCGTGAGGAATTATTAAATACTAACAAACTTTAGTTTTTATGCCTCGTGGTCTCGCGGTACAAGTATGGGTCGGGCAAAGTGTTATTGGGTTTTTCTATTAGGAAATTCTCACTAACAGCACGGAGTCTGGAAATGTGCCCGAAAAACGGCAATAGGCTCGCCCCCTATTACGTGGGACTGATACATACTTGGCGAAATGTGGGTGCAGAAATGCACCTCTGCCTACCCCTTCGGGGAATACAGGCGTGAGTTTATGTATGTATGTATGTTTAGTTTTTATTACATTATTTTGTTCATCATTATCATCATCAGCCCATATACGTCCCACGCCTCTACAACTGAGAGGGTTCAGGCCTTAGTCCACCATGCTGCTCTATTGCGGGTGGCGGACTACACACCTAAGAAATTCCTAAGAACTTTTAGGTCTGCAGATTTCATCACGATGTTTTCCTTCACCGTTAAAGTACGTGATAACTTTTTGTGAAGACACATAACGTCGAAAAGTCAGAGGTGTGTGCCTGGGGTTTGACCCCGCGACCTTCGATTCTCGACATTATTTTGTTAATACTAAATTATTTATATGTTTCAGTGCTACGTGATATCGTGGTACATCCCCGTTGATTTCCATTTAACTGTGATCGGAACTACGATATTCTTCATATACAAGAATAACAGGAAAAATGCTTTCAAATTATTCGGAATCGTCTGCTTATTGTCGATTCTCATTCCAGGATTTATTACTTATTGGTACAAACTGAATGCTGTAGTGATTTCGACTTTTCAGTAAGTCTAAATTTATATGTAATTATCGTCTCAAAACTATGAATTTCTACTGTTTCATTGAAACTGAATGTAAATAGTTCAATCATCATCATCATCAGCCCAAAGACGTCCACTGCTAAACTTAGGTCTCCTCCAATGATCTCCACAGTGACCTGTTGGGGGCAGCCTGCATCCAGTTCAATAATAAATATCCTAAATCTCTTACTCTTGTAGGAATGGTTAATTTGATAACAAATACTAACCGGTACGCGCACTAAAGATAATACTTATCTTTGGTTTAGACAAACAAAAACAGTGAGAAAACAGAGCCTTTTAGCTAAGAACAAAACAGACGACGTTCTAGTAAAAATTTGGTCACATAGAACGAATGTTAGATACTTTGGAACCATATATTTAACAAAACCAAATATCATGGTCTAGATATTTTTTCATTTCCGATACTAAAGTTTCTGACAACGTAGAGTCCTAAATCGCCGATCGTTCATTAAAATACTTCAACAACTTGTATTTGGAATTTAACAAAATGTATTTATGAATTTCCAGGGACCTCGTTAATCTGAGACTGATCAGAAATGTCGATTACGTCTACACCAAGGTTCACAGTCGCGCAGGACCTTATATGGTCGGCATGGCAATGGGCTACCTTATCAACACATGTAACGCGCAAAATTATAAAAAAGTAATACCAAAGGTAATAAATATTAAAGCATGTACTGAAACCACATTAAAAGGATGATTGCAGAATTACGAAATAAATACACCCAACAGTCACATACATAGTTCTGATCCCACACTAAGATACAAGTCTTGTGTCGTGAGTATCAGAAACTACGAGAGACTTTTCGGTCTCACATACACCCAGACCCGAAACAAATATTTGTGGATCACACAAACATTTGTCTCGGTGCGGGGATCGGACCCGCGGCCTCTCGTTTCGCAAGCTGGTGTCTAGCCAACTGCGCCACGGGGCTGTCAATGAAAGAGACTTACTATGCAGAAGTGAATGGTGAAGTCGGTCGAGGACGTCCTAGGCGCATCTATAAACATCTCATAGGTGATTTAAATAAATAGGGTAATATAAATTCCTCAAAACCGACTTGCATGCATGAAGAGGATAATATCAGTTGAGGAAGCGAAAAAATTATGTTTGGACCGTAGCACTTGGCGCTCTATAGTCTCTGCCTACCCCAACAGGAGACAGACGTGAGTTTATGTACTGAAACCACGTTCAAGGAGCGTAATGTGTGATGCGTGGGCCAGTGAAAATGTGAGACTCAGGCATGTAAGTAGAGATGGCCTCGAGGTTTAGGCCTGCGGTCGGGAATCTCGGCGGTCGTGGGTTCAAACCTCAGGCACACAACTTCTGACTTTTCCAAGTTATGTGTGTATTCACATTGAATTATACTTTAACGGTGAAGAAATACATCGCGAAGAAACCTGCACACCTAAATTTCTTAGGAATTTCTGTAGTCCGCCAACCCGCACTAGGCCAGCGTGGTGGCCTTAGGCCTAAACCCTCTCAGTTGTAGAGGAGGCCCATGCACACCAGTGGGATGTATGTATATGGGCTAATAATTATGAAAGCAGGTAACTAAAGAATGATACAAAATTTTCTTGTTGCAGATCTGGTCTTTATTAGGAACGCTTCTAGCATTATCAGTAATGTTATTTATATCAAGTTTAGGAATAATGTTCGATCCAGAGCAATTTACAGCAACAGTTCCCATTTCATTAGCTTTGGATAGAGTTGTGTGGGCTACTGCCGTTTCCAGTATCCTCGGAATTTGCATTTATGGAGATTTTTGTAAGTACTTTGTTAAAGTTTTTTGTTTTTCAAATATTATTGCCTCGTGGTCTCGCGGTACAAGTATGTGCCGAGCGATCTAGAGGTCCTGGGTTCGATTCCCGGGTCGGGCAAAGTGTTATTGGGTTTTTCCATTAGGAAATTCTCAGTAACAGCACGGAGTCTGGAAATGTGCCCGAAAAACGGCAATAGGCTCGCCCCCTATTACGTGGGCCTGATACATACCCGGCGAAATGTGGGTGCAGAAATGCACCTCTGCCTACCCCTTCGGGGAATACAGGCGTGAGTTTATGTATGTATGTATGCAAATATTATTATCAATGTCATTCTAACTGTTCAAAAGCGTTGACATGGCTAAATGGCGTTCAATGGCTGACATACCTTTAGGATTCTGAAGGATATAGTCAAATCAGCCAATTCGATGCCGATATATATAGCTATAAGTGTGTAGTTAAGAAAATTGATAGAATAACCATTGCTAGACATTAAAAGCATCACTTGGTTGATTCCAACGCATCTATGGACCAGTCACCAGTCTGTAGTATCCACTATCAAGCTCAGTAAAACCAACGAACCAAAATATCGTATGCCTCGTCGATTTTTTTTTTACTATCACTTCTATAGTTTGTCACCACTAAATTAATTAGATTCTTTTATTTCAGCGTTAGTCAATGGATTTCTGAGTTGGTCGATTTTCCGCCCCCTCGGGAGGCTTTCCTACGGGATCTACTTGTTCCACTCGATCATCCTACATCGCTGCTTATTCTCCACACGAGCACCTCTGAAATTTGATTACTTTTATTTCGTAAGTACAATACTTTTTAATTTTAGCAACCGCTTGGAGTCTTGTAGTTGAGTTTGTATCATGACGAACACTATATCTCATACATACATACATACATAAACTTACGCCTGTATCCCCCAAAGGGGTAGGTAGAGGTGCATTTCTGCACCCACATTTCGCCAGGTATGTATCAGTCCCACGTAATAGGGGCCTATTGCCGTTTTTCGGGCACATTTCCAGCCTCCGAGCTGTTACTGAGAATTTCGTAATCGAAAAACCCAATAACACTGTGCCCGACCCGGGAATCGAACCCAGGACCTCTAAATCGCACGGCATATACTTGTACCGCGAGACCACGAGGCAGTCTTTATCTCATAATATTATTAATAACTAGCTTAACCCGGCGAACTTCTTATTAATATTAATATTATTATAATTTGTTTTTATACATCCATATGCATTTATTAAAAAGTGGTTATTTATTTGTATAGATACTAGCATAACAATTTCTCAGGTTTTAAAATATTATTTAATATTATATACAACAGTCGCGTACATAGTTCTGATATCACACTTATATACAATTCTCGTGTTATGCAAAATCGCTTGGAGTGGCTAAATGATTGTTTTACCAGGTTGTACTGTATATCTTTGGGGTATTCCCAAAAGCTCTTAGGAATTTCTCAGGTTTGTAGTCCGCCAACCCGCACTAGGCCAGCGTGGTGGACTAAGGCCTAAACCCTCTCAGCTGTAGAGGGGACCCAGCAGTGACGTATATAGGCTGACGATGATGATTCCTTTGTCCAGCAGAGGACTTCTTACTGATTATAATGACTAGACTGATACTAACATTCTATGACTAAAATATGTTTTTTTTTTTCAGGGCATAATTGGCGCCGGCACCACAGCAATGTCTACATTGGTTAGTTTGCTCGTGTGGTTGTTTGTAGAAGCGCCCATTATTAACTTCACCAATCACCTGTTAAGAAGCAAGTAAGTATGAAAGATCTTTTCATGTATCTATACTTATATAAATAATAAATAAATACACCCAACAGTCACATACATAGTTCTGACCCCACACTAAGATACGCGTCTTGTGTCGTGGGTATCAGAAACTACGAGAGACTTTTCGGTCTCACATACACCCAGACCCGGAACAAATATTTGTGGATCACACAAACATTTGTCTCGGTGCGGGGATCGAACCCGCGGCGTCTCGTTTCGCAAGCTGGTGTCTAGCCAACTGCGCCACGGGGCTGTTATACACATATGTAGATACAAATAGACTCATGATGTAGTAAACTAGACACCAGCTTGCGAAACGAGAGGCCACGAAATCAATCCCCGCACCGAAACAAATGTTTGCGTGATCCTCAAATATTTGTTTCGGCTCTGTTTGTGAGACTGAAAAGTCTCTCGTAGTTTCTGATCCTCACAACACAAAACTCGTATCTTAGTGTGGAGTCTGAACTATACAGGATGTATTCAGACCGTGATCGGAAACTAAGGCAGGTAATAGCTACGGTGATTACAAACCCATTGACGTTCTCCTAACCATCATAGATATTAAATGGATGTGGTTGTAAGGAACACGTATTTTTTGTCAGGATTTTTCAAAGTCACGTTGTTTGAATCACCGCAGCTATTATCTGCCTTAGTTTCCAATCACGGTCTGAATACAACCTGTATGTGACTGTTGGAAGTATTTATTTATCTATTTATTGACAGACCCGTGGCGCAGATGGCTAGACACCAGCTTGCGAAACGAGAGGCCGCGGGTTCGATCCCCGCACCGAGACAAATATTTGTGTGATCCATAAATATTTATTTCGGGTCTGGGTGTTTGTGAGACCGAAAAGTCTCTCGTAGTCTCTGATACCCACGACACAGGACTTGTATCCTATTGTGGGGTCAGAACTATGTATGTGACTGTTGGGTGTATTTATTTATCTATTTATACACATACACATTCACACTTGTATCCTCGAAGGAGTAGGTAGAGGTGCATTCCTTCATATAAGTTGCGCCAAATGTGTTTTTAGGGGCGGAACTATAGCAGGCTATCTCACAGTACAATTATGTGCTAGATGATCTATAGGTAACGGGCTCGATTTACAGGTCGGGAATGGTGTTTTGGATACTTCAATGAGGCAATTTTTAGTAGAAGAGTATAAAATCTATAAAAAAAAACAGCTTTAAAGCCGCTCCTTTTTACGCGCAACTTACGAGTAATACGAGTAGCTGGCGAAATGTTTGTGTTGACGACCATCTCTGCCTTTGCCTTTAAGAATACAAACGAAAGTATTTGAACGTATGTTCATACATACATACTTAACCTCACGCGTGTTTTCCACGAAGGGGTAGGCAGCACCCACATTTCGCCACGTATGTATCAGTCCCACGTAATAGGGGGTGAGCCCTTGGCCGCTTTCCGGGCCCATTTCCAGGCTCCGGTCTGTTACTGAGAATTTCCTAATGGAAAAAGCTAATAACACTTTGCCCGACCCGGGAATCGAACCCGGGACCTCTAGACCGCACGGCACATACTTGTGTCGCGAGACCACGAGGCAGTATTTGAACGTATATGTTGATATAATAATTTCTTATGTATAGGTCCAACAAACGAGCTACAGAGTCAAATAATGGATTACCGGCCTCTCAAAATGGATGTAAAAATGGAAAGACCGCGGAAGAGATACGGTACGAATAATTTATTGCTTTATTTATTGCAACAGATTAACAAACTGTAGTCAAAGTTAGTTTTCGTGTTATTAACAAATTGTACGATTTACAGAGCACCCACCACTGGCCATGCAGAAAATCAAATTCATAATGCTGGAAAGAAAGTATTATAAATTGTATTTTATAAAATATAGTTTTATTTCCTGACCTCGCTTGCCTGCATAAGTATCATCATCATCATCATCATCAGCCCATAGACGTCCCACTGCTGGGCACGGGCCACCTCTACAACTGAGAGGGTTTAGACCTTAGTCCACCACGCTGGCCTAGTGCGGGTTGGCGGACTACACACCTAAGAAATTCCTAAGAACTTTTTAGGTGTGCAGGTTTTATCACGATGTTTTCCTTCACCGTTAAAGCAAGTGATAATTCATTATAAATACACACATAATTTCGAAAAGTCAGAGGTTTGAACCTGCGACCGCCGAAATTCTCGACCGCGCGCCTAAACCTCGAGGCCATCACTGCTTTTATATAGTTTATATATTATAGTTTATTGTATTCATGCAAAATCTCTCAATTTCGGATCTTCAATTTAATTAATACGAAGCAATTACTTAATTCTAGGGCAAATAGAAAGTTTGTAAGAAACATCAACCGGATATTATACGGAAACTTTCACTCGTAAACATCTTGGAACAGGTAAACACTGCTGGCCGAGAAATGTGTACATCTCTATAAATTAACAATCACTGGTCACGGGCCTCCTCTACAACTGAGATGGTTTAGGCCTTAGTCCGCCACACTGGCCTAATTCGGGTTGGTAGACTCACCTGAAAAATTCATAAGAAATTTTAGGTGTGCAAGTTCCCTCACGACGTATTTTTTCACCGTTAAAATACGTGAAAATTTATTGAGAATACATAAATATAGTTATATACTCTTACACTTTGTCTGCAATCCAGAATAGTAAAGCCTAATAAAAATACACTACCTCGACTAACGATTCGATAACTATATTTTAACTCCATATAAAATTGGGCCAATATTGCCAGACACTGACAAATTTAACAATTAACAAAACCAATGGTGGTACTTCCATAGAAGCCCAAAAACACACCTTGCCTTAAAAATTCCGAATTCCATCTTTAAACTTTAAATCTTTATTTCACAAAAGCAATTAGACATAAATAAATCAGTATATCCTGACCCCAATATTAACAATTATAGACTAGACATTACACAATTACAGGGAGATACCGCCACTGATAAAAACCACTAACACATTTGGGTGGGATCTTACGAGAAAAACCAGCTTATATTAAAATACATACATACATAACCTCACGCCTGTATTCCCCGAAGAGGTAGGCAGAGGTGCATTTTTGTACCCACATTTCGCTAGGTATCAGACCCACGTAATAGCGGGCCTATTGCCGTTTTTCGGGCACATTACCAGACTCCGTGCCACTGAGAATTATCTAATGGAAAAACCCAATTACACTTTTTCCGACCCAGAAAACGAACCAGGGACCTGTAGATCGTACAGTAGTCATTTGTACCGCGAGACCACGAGCATAAAATATATGAAAAGTACTTAAAAGTCAATCAGGATTTTCTTAAATTCCAAAAATAAATATAAAAAAAAATCAAAAGACTAGTTCATTCGTTCAAAAGTGTACAAAACACTCGAGCAAATTGTCGTAAGTTGGAGCGCACACGTTCGTTGTGCGAGGAACCGTTACACCGTCAGTTGTGTAACAATGTAACGTGAACAAACCCACGTGATGATAGCATTAAGAGTAGTTCTGGTTGGTATACATACATACATAATACATACATATATACATACATACATCAGTGGCGGTACTTCCCTAGAAGCCCAAAAGCCCAGTTTGTCTTTCACAACTCTGAATAATGATTTTTAAGCTTTAAATCTTTATTCAACAAAAGCAATTTGTTAAATAAAGACCTCACAATAAGCAAATATAAACTAGACATTACACAATTCACGTTTAACGCTTTTGGGCTTCTATGGAAGTACCGCCACTGACATATATAGTTACATACATACATACTTAGGGGACTTTCGCAACTTGATGCCCTTAGATGGCGACGTTACGCACGTCAGATCATCATCAGATGTGCAGTTGTCAGATAGCCGTGACAGAACAGGAATATCGTGGGATCGATGCAATAAAATAACTAAATGTTATCTTTGGTTTATTAAAAAAAAAACTTAACGGTCTTACTTTAGTTTAATTAAACACATTCACAAAAATATTTAAAACAAAATCATTACATTAAAGTCGTCAGTCTTCTAAAAATACTAAAACTTCCAGTCTCCTTCATTTAGTCTTTGGTCCAGCACATCTCATACCACAATCGAAATTAGACACCATTTACATTTTCACATCCATTGCCGCATTAGATCAGCAAACACTTTTCAACTTCACATATAACCGTCGGTGGTACTCTCAGCCTCAAGATCAGCCAAATTCCTCGTCCCTGGGTCGTGGACGTTCCACAACTCCACGAACTCTTCAGAGGTCTTGTTCTCACCAAACATGCTCCGGTCTCCCACCAATCGTTCCCTCAGGAAGTTGTCTCCCAAATTCTCAAAGATTACATGGTCGTTCTCTATGTCTTCGGTGCAGCAGCGATGGAAGAAGAGGTGGATTGCTGGACGACCTTGGATGCAACTTGCTACGATAAACAAGATCAAGGTCACTAGGATGCAGAAGGTAAGGTATCGCCACCACATCGTGCATGGTGCTCGGACACGCAGCTGGTACTGAGGACAGCCGATCGCTATTGTTTTTAGCTATCGGTATTACGCGCTTATTGTTTTGTTACGCCCCGGGTGTTTGGTTGACGAGTGATTTTTAGTCGCAATATGACGTCATCATCATCCCATATACGCACGGGCCTCCTCTACAACTGAGAGGGTTAAGGCCTTAGTCCATCACGCTAGCCTAGTGCGGGTTGGCGGACTACACACCTACGAAATTCCTAAGAACTTTTTAGGTGTGCAGGTTTCCCCACTATGTTTTCCTTCACCGTTAAAGTACGTGATAATTCATTGTGAATACCCACATAACTTCACTATATGACACATAATATTGTTATGCAGGCCGCTAAACTAAATTTCTTATTAGCGCCACCTATTGGTAAATTGCACAAATTATTAAATCCCTGTCTTGTTAAACATTCTTTAAATCTTTGGGGAAGACTTTTTTCATGATGGCAAAATTGGATTTATCATAAAAGAAGAAGAAATCTACATACCGTTTAGTTTTCAAGGCCACGTGTCTGTTGATATTCCAAAGCATACTTGATTTATACAGTACTGTCAGTTTGACACTTAAATTGCTCCAGCTAAAAGTCGATCGACACGACTTTAAATCGCAGCTTAATCGCCCGTCTGTCCGCATTATTGACGTAGTCGATCGAATGATGAATTAATGAAATGCGAAGTGTTTTGTATGCGTGTGTGACTCTCTAGCCATATATTATAGCAGGATGCTAAATGGCGTGGCGCTATGAATAACAATTCTGCAGCTAATAAGGAATATGAATACTGCTGATTGAACCATTCATTTCCACCCTATACTTATTGATTGAGGTTAATAATACGCTACTTGTGTAACGAGGGACGTATTAATTAAATGAAACGGTCTGCCTCTTTTGTCCCGCGGCTTTAGTGTTAAGTTTTAATAGTAAAATTTAAAAATATTAGTACCTTTATAAACATTGTAGTTTTTATAAAATTTGGACTAGCTGACCCGGCGAACTTCGTTCCACCTAACAGTCGATTCTTTAATATTAGGTATTTTTATTATGATACCTACTTAATTTTATTTTATTTTTACTTATTCCAAGTTAAGTTATATTTTTATTGACAATAGCTGGACATGCGCGTGAGCTGCGCTCGATATGGACAGTACTTGGAAATTAAAACATTACTTTATTTTTCCAAAATAAAAGATTTTTCGAAAATAAACGTAGCCTAAGCTACTCCTTATTACATCAGTTACCTGCAAATAAAAGTCTCGTCAAAATCGGTTCAGCCATTTCAGAGATTAGCCAGAACAAACAGACAGACAGACAAGTTATTTTGGTGTATATCGTATATAGTATGTCCAACAGGCCACTGTAGAGATTATTGGGGGAGGCCTATGTTCAGCAGTGGACGTCTTTGGGCTGATGATGATGATGATGATGTATATGAATATAAACACGTAGTAAAAAACGGCTATTTCAATATTACAAACAGACACTCCAATTTTATGTATTTGTATAGATGTATAAATATAGATTTAAAGATGTGAAATTGACTACAATGTTGATCTAACCGAATCTAATGTAACAGATCGCACAAATTGCGTTTTAGCCTACATATCGAGGGTATTCTGGCAGAACCAAATAAGTGCATTTTCTTTACCCACAAAACACTTGTAGATATTTGGGTTTTATATTAACAGGTAAAAAAGAATATTTGATCTTATTTGATTCTCATTGGTAAAACGAACTGAGTTATTTGTTTTATCTACAGGCAGAACAGAATAAGCGAGTTTGTTTGGTTTTGCATGCTATAAGTAATGCAATTTGATCCTCTTCTTCAGAGTTAAGGCTTAAGTACTTAGTCTGTTTTGCTTGCTAATGTTTTTGTTTAGTGCTATTGAATCACAAAAGAAAGAAACATCAGTATATTCAATGCAAGACTGGATTTCAATATGCGAACGTGCAAGGCGTAGGTAAATACATACTGTTCAACAGAAAAAGATAGTCAAGGAGCCATACAAAACAAAAGAGTTTAAATACCATGAGTTTTATGATCTAAAAGATCGGGCTTCTAAGATAAATAAATAATAAATAAATAAATACACCCAACAGTCACATACATAGTTCTAACCCCACATTAAGATACGAGTCTTGTGTCGTGGGTATTAGAAACTATGAGAGACTTTTCGGTCTCACAAACACCCAGACCCAAAACAAATATTTGTGGATGACACAAACATTTGTCTCGGTGCGGGGATCGAACCCGCAGCCTCTCGTTTCGCAAGCTGGTGTCTAGCCATCTGCGCCACGGGGCGCATAACAAAGATAAGGACCAGGAAGGAAATAAAGTACAGTGGCTTAAAATCAAACGACAGGTTTGTAAAAGGGGAGAAAAGAATTTACTTCAATTATGACATGAGTGAGACTTTTAATTACATTGACGTTACCGGTAAAGAAGGAAAAACTAGAGCTACACGAACAAAAAAAAAGGAACAGAATAAATTTTCCAAGTGAGTTAAAAATATATATATAAAGAATCATTGCCTATATCAGAAGAAAAAAAAGGATTTAATAAATTTGATTAAAATAAACCTAATACCAGAAGAATTGGAGCCTTGGTATAAAAATCTAAAGACGGTTAGTTTTCCTGTAGAGGCTGAAGAGGAGGATGAGCTAATGTCGTGCGAGGAAATTAATACGTAATTTTTTTCTTGATATTATTTTTAACTGTCATTTTATAAATTAAAATAAATATCGCCTATTTGTTTCTTTAATGCAGCAATTCCCAATACATTTGCAGGTAGAAACAGATAACTGAGAAAAAAATAAGTCTACCGCCTTAATAGGAATATTATTTCAATTTATTTTAACATCAACTTATTTAATAAGGTACAGTGAACTGTTCTTAATATAGTAGGTAAAGCTTGATGTCTGTTTAAAAGATTTACAGCTTATTTACGTATTTCAGGTAAAACAAAATAACTGCAATACCTTCACGCCAACTTTCCCCTTTTTTTAAACTTTTTATGACAATTATTGCATAAATTATTGTTTCAAAACAATTTTAGATAATGTATATTTTTTATATGGTCAAACCATATAACTGCCGAAGCTTTCACAACGGTTTTTTCCTCTGGGTAAAGAAAATATCTAGCATTTTTTTCTATAAATTTAAAAGCAAAAAAGTAATATGGGCTCTTAATAATCAAAATAAAAAGTTTCTTACAGTGACAACGGAATAAAACAATTTATTTTCTTTACCCACAAAACACTTGTAGATATTTGGGTTTTATATTAACAGGTAAAAAAGAATATTTGATCTTATTTGATTCTCATTGGTAAAACGAACTGAGTTATTTGTTTTATCTACAGGCAGAACAGAATAAGCGAGTTTGTTTGGTTTTGCATGCTACAAGTAATGCAATTTGGTCCTCTTCTTCAGAGTTAAGGCTTACTTAGTCTGTTTTGCTTGCTAATGTTTTTGTTTAGTGTCCGTTTAAAGTCGTCGCGTGCGCACGTGTTTATTTTATCGAGATCTTAATTCGAATAATTACTGTGTTATATTGTGTGATCTGTGTAAAATGGTTTCCAGAGGAAAGAAGATTGTATCGCTGATAATCAATGATAGTGCAACACAAGGTAATTTTAATTTACATATGTAATTTAATTTTGAGGTTATAATAATAATAATAATAACCCCCCCAGGGGATCACCTTGTCGTGGTGGGGGGGCTTACGGGTACCAGGTACTGGTTGATCAAAGGTTCTAACATCTAACCTACATTACACCTACCCAAACCAACGATCCCAAACCCTGTTTATGGAGATATGGAAAGTCAGACTAAGCGATATAGTTTACGGCCGCTGCCCGGGGGTCGCCGGGGCGCATCTGGAGCCAATGCTGGATGCCACAGTATACGAACCGTTGGCGACGGGGGACTGAACAGGCGGGTTCCCCTCGAAAAATGTACTACAGCCGAACCAACATCATTTTCACCATCATCTTCTCCACCGTCAGATCGTTCCCTATTCTCAAATATTCCATCACCTTCCTCAACTAACAGTTTATATCGATCCCCTAATTCATCACCATCTTCCTCCACCTACTCGTCTAGAACGACAAGGTCGGCAACTGTTGTGCAGGAGGCACATGCCACGAAGCCTGCACCCAGTGCCGTCCCATCCCGTGTGCGGAAAAAATGGACTGATGCTATGAACCGTTTTATATGGCGCACGTACTTAATAATCACTAGGTGCGAGACTGTACAAATGAATAATTATCTTGAACCATTACATTTACACTTCATTGAAAAATATCCAGAAATGCAAGTCACGCGACAGCGCATAGGTGATCAAAGAAGAGCTATTATAAGAAACAGTTTATTGCCGGAAAATATATTAGAGGAAATTCGACATGAAGTAGGAAATACTATAGAACCCGTAATAAATCGCGCAGATCATCCCACACTTACCGATCGTCTAAATATTGAACTACATTTGCCCCAATCACAGTCAAGTAACACCAGAATGAAGTGGTCTGCAGAAATTAACGATGAAATAATTCTATGCTATTTTGAGGTAACCGATTTAGAGAAAAATAAAACTGCCTATCGCAAAAAGCTACACGATCTATTCGTAAAAAAACACCCGGACTTATCACATCTTTCTGAACAAAGGATTGCAGATCAAAGAAGGTTACTATTCAATAATAAAAAACTGGAATGTAGAATAAGAGAATTAAAAACTCAGATGGAATTAAAACTCAACAGACAGACTAATTTGTTACAATCACGCGAAAACCAATATGTTAACAATTTAGAAATTACACCAATCATTTCATCTGTAGTACGGGACCCTGAGAATTTAATAGAAACTGTACCCCTGCAATCTTTTTCACATATAGATAGTCCAATACACCAACCGATACCCACACATAGTAATATGAACGATGAAAATAACGCGACGATAGAAAGACATAAAAATGAAATAGATTTTAATTTAATAGAAACAGAATTTAACAGAGCATTGTCACTATTCAAATGTATTGATCCCGAGGAAAGACCATATATACCTAAGCAACATACTTCTAGAAGGTTTTCTCAGATCGTTCAATATCTGAATAAGACCTTGGTACCAAAACATTTGAATGAAGATCTTGATTTCTGCACATTACACACAATTATATATTCAGCAGCATATGCAGCGGCTTCATGTAACGGTACCAAGTTTAATTTAAATGTAACGGTTAATAATTTGAATCGAAAACCACACTGGCAGATAAGGATTGAACGCCGAATAGAAAAATACAGACTAGAGATAGGAAGACTGACACAGTACATATTAGGCAATAGAACGCATAAAATTCTTAAAACTGTAGAAGAAATTAAAGTTAAATATAAAACCCACTCACAACATGAAGAACCCAATAGAGAACCACAACATTTCTTAGATACCATAAAACAAAAGTTAAATGCTGCGGCAACACGATTGAAAAGATATGTGACGTGCACAAAAAGAAAACAACAAAATAAAACTTTTTGGAAAAATGAGAAATTATTTTATAGAAGCTTAGGTAAACAGGACAACACATCACATTCCTCTAAACTCCCCTCACCACAACACCTTCAACAGTTTTGGGCTGACATCTGGGAAAATCCCGTGCAGCACAATATAAACGCCGTATGGTTACAAGATGTAACTGACACCAGACACATAGATCAAATGAATTCTGATAGTATAACCGCAGACAGATTACAGAACATTATCAATCGTACACATAATTGGAAAGCACCCGGGACTGACAAGATACATAATTACTGGTATAAGAAACTCACATGCACTCACTCATCCCTTCACAAGTTTATCACGCAATTTATTCAATCACCCCACACTTTACCAACATTTGTAACACACGGAATCACGTATATGCTGTCGAAAGGCTCCGATCACAAAAATCCAGCTAATTATAGGCCTATTACATGTTTACAGACAATATATAAAATCATAACGGGTTGCATTAGTGAAGTTATATATCAACACCTAGATAACCACAACGTAGTATCAGAAGAACAAAAAGGATGTAAAAAAAATAGTCAAGGATGCAAGGAACAGTTGACAATCGATGCAGTTATTATGAAACAGGCACAAACGAGAAATAGAAATCTTCATACAATGTTTATCGACTACAAAAAGGCTTTTGACTCAGTACCCCATAGCTGGCTGATTTATGTTTTAGAGTTGTATAAAATCCATCCACAAATAATTACGTTTTTGAAACTAACCATGTCTAATTGGCAAACCAGTTTGCGGCTTAACCTAGAAAACAAAACAATTTCTACCAACCCTATTAAGATACAGAGAGGAATCTTTCAAGGGGATGCCCTTAGTCCATTATGGTTTTGTATAGCCTTGAACCCACTGTCAAAACTACTCAATAACACTTATTCAGGATTTAAATTAAAATATAATGACACACACCATAGTATCTCACACTTAATGTTTATGGATGACATTAAAATATATGCCACAAATATCGAAGAGCTCACAAAACTGGCTGATATTACAGAATTATTCTCTATAGACATACAAATGCAGTTTGGGGTAGATAAATGCAAAATTCAATCTATTAATCGGGGCAAGATAGAAAACAATTCATATACACTTGAGACAGGTGAAGTAATAGAGCCCATGGACGAACACTCTACATACAAATATCTAGGTTTCCATCAAGCTAAAATTATACTACAGAAGCAAGCCAAATCAGAAATTACCCAAAAGTTTAAATTAAGACTAAACCAGATTTTAAGAACACAATTAAATTCGCGTAATACGATAAAAGCCATTAATAGTTACGCCGTTCCCATTTTAACATATTCATTTGGAATCATTAAGTGGTCCCAAACAGATTTAAGTAAGTTACAGCGAACCATAAATACACTTATGACTAAACACAGAAAACATCACCCTAAATCTTGTACGCAGCGACTAACCATTTCACGCCGAAATGGTGGTAGAGGATTAATCGACATACGCAATCTACATGCTAACCTTATTACTAAACTCAGGGAATATTTTTACGTAAAAGCTGAAAACACTGAACTCCACAGATACATTGTTGACATTGACAATAAAATGACCCCACTTAACTTACACGACAGAACTACCCAACCAAATCAAAATATTATCACTATACAGAATAAATTAGACTTATGGTCCCAAAAATCGTTGCATGGAAGACATATAGCCGACCTCAGCCAAACTCACGTCGATAAGGAGGCCTCGAACGAATGGCTGAGGCGGGGACAACTCTTTCCAGAGACAGAAGCTTTCATTGCAGCTATTCAAGACCAGGTTATGAACACACGTAATTATCAAAAACACATAATTCACACACACAATCTACCCACTGATTTATGCCGACGATGCCATAGTAACTCTGAGACGATACAACATATAATTGGTGCCTGTAAATCTATTGCACAAACAGATTACAGGCACCGCCACGACCAAGTTGCATCCATTATACACCAACACCTAGCCTTCAAATACTCTCTCATTGCAAATAAAATTCCATTTTACAAATATACGCCTGCAACCATATTAGAGTCCGATAGCTACAAATTATACTGGGATCGAACAATAATCACAGACAAAACAATACATTTTAATAGACCAGATATCTTACTCCACGATAAAAACAATAGTACAATATTTTTAATAGACATAGCTATACCCAATACACACAACCTTGTATCCACATACTCAGATAAAATTTCTAAATATGTAGATTTATCAATAGAACTGAAAAACCAATGGAGAGTACAGTCAGTAAAAACCATACCAATAGTCCTCTCTTCCACCGGCGTAATTCCTCACACATTACACACCAGCCTCCAATCTCTTGGTATTCCAAAAGCATCATACATCCTGTTACAAAAAGCTACAATACTAAATACATGCAGAATAGTCCGAAAATTTTTGTCAATAGATTAAGTTTCCCCCATATCCTGCTTGGCTCTTAAGCCCGCGGATAATGGTTCTACCCCATCACGTGAGGATGGGAGGGTAAAATACCAATATATAAATAATAATAATAATAACACTTTATTTTTGCACCATAATAAAGACATTAACAAAAAAACAAATAACATAATTAGGTACATAAAAATTGGCGGCCTTATCGCTAAAAGCGATCTCTACCAGGCAACCAGGTAGGGAGAGGGATACTACTAATAGATGGGGCGGTGCTTATAATGATTATGTTATTCTAATTTATACAAAAAGGACATACAAGTACTCTTGAAAATATATTTACATTATTATTATACATACATATATATTCCTACATACATAAATAGATACATATATATATATATATACATACATACAAACAAATACATATATACAAGTATAGTAAACAATATAAGGACTTATTTATCTAATGATAGAAAGTGAGCTTTAACCCTTCGTTTAAATGTATCCAGCGAAGGCGATTGTTTTATTTTCGGCGGAAGCGCATTCCATAACCGCACTCCTTGGACAGCAAAAGAGCGATCATAGAAGGAAGTCCTATGAGCTGGAAACATCAACATTAGATTCTCTGATGACCTAAGAGAATGAGAATTAGTAGTGTGTAGGAAACTAAAAAGTTCCTGAAGGTAGCGCGGAGACAATGGAATAAACAGAATACTGTAAAGGAGTGATAATATGTGAACATCCCGGCGACGCCGTATAGGAAGCCACTTGAGCTTTTTGCGAAATTCAGAAATGTGGTCATATTTGCGCAACCCAAATATAAACCTTATACAAAAATTTTGGAGTCGCTCAAGTTTATCCAGCTGGGCCTCGGTCAAGTCAAGATAGCTGACGTCAGCATAGTCAAGTATAGGGAGCAAAAGAGACTGTGCAAGCGCAATTTTAGTAGCAGTCGGCAGAAAATTACGTAATCTCCTCAAGGATCCCGCGGACGCAAACATTTTGCGACTGACAGCCATCAGTTGCGGTCCCCACGACAAACAACGATCCATACAAATACCAAGGTTATAATTTTATTTCATTTAAAATAAAATATTGTAATATTGTTTAGACGCTAAGTTAATGCTTAGTTTATGTTTTTAGGGCAACATTCTTCTTCTGAAAGTGATAGCGAACCAGTTCAACGTCATACTATAGCAGCTGATGTTCATCAAACCAAGCGATGGATTTTCCAGACGTCGATCAGGTATGTATTTCTGAATAAGTCACATCAACAGCCAGAATACGTCCACTGCTGGATGAAGGCCTCCCCCTCCGAAGGGGGATATTTGCCATAATTCCCACCCTAGGCAGGCGGGTTGAGAATCGCAAAAACGCTCGCCACTGTTAACCGAGAGGACGCTGCTGCCCGTCCACCGGTGGCTTTGCATGCAGTTTTAGGACATACCCAGATCCCTGCACGAGTATATGTACCTTTATTACGATAATATATTACTTATAGGCAAACATATCAGCCATTCATTGCCGGGAATAGGTCTAACTGCATATTTAGTGATGGCCTCGAGGTTTAGGCGCGCGATCGAGTATTAGCCGTCGCGGGTTCAAACCCCACGCACACACTGAACATAATGAACTATCACGTACTTTAACGGTGAAGGAAAACATCGTGATGAAACCTGCACACCTAAAAGTTCTTAGGAATTTCATAGGTGTGTAATCCACCAACCCGCATTAGGCCAGCGTGATGGACTAAGGCCTAATCCTTATCAGTTGTAGAAGAGGCCCGTGCCCAGCAGTACGACGTATGTGGGCTGATGATGATGATAATATTGCATATCTATTGTCATGTATCGGTAAGAAAGACGAGCCGAGAGATTACTGTTACCTTATCTACTGTGAGCGTATTTTTTACGATTATCTCTCAGTTAATAAAAATATCTAGTTATTTATAATAAGAAATTCCAACTGAGAAATAAGAATAATGAAAGAAATAAGAATTTCCAACTGAGTTAAAAAAATAAATATAAAGAATCATTGCCTACTTATATCAGAAGAAAAAAAAAGGATTTAATAAATTTGATTAAAAAAAACCTAATACCAGAAGAATTGGAGCCTTGGTATAAAAATCTAAAGACGGTTAGTTTTCCTGTAGAGGCTGAAGAGGAGGATGAGCTAATGTCGTGCGAGGAAATTAATACGTAATTTTTTTCTTGATATTATTTTTAAGTGTCATTTTATAAATATCGCCTATTTGTTTCTTTAATGCAGCAATTCCCAATACATTTGCAGGTAGAAACAGATAACTGAGAAAAAAATAAGTCTACCGCCTTAATAGAAATATTATTTCAATTTATTTTAACATCAACTTATTTAATAAGGTACAGTGAACTGTTCTTAATATAGTAGGTAAAGCTTGATGTCTGTTTAAAAGATTTACAGCTTATTTACGTATTTCAGGTAAAACAAAATAACTGCAATACCTTCACGCCAACTTTCCCCTTTTTTTAAACTTTTTATGACAATTATTGCATAAATTATTGTTTCAAAACAATTTTAGATAATGTATCTATGTACAAGTAGTAAAAAAATTCTGAAATTATGCTTCGTCGTTGATCTATGATCGTCCAAAACTTTAAATGTATTTTTCTCAAAATAACAGTATTGCTAATTATCTGGTTCTCCCAGAATACCCTCGATATGTGAAATAACTGAGGCATTAGTAAAATACTTCATGTATTTTACCATAAGTAAAATTATTTGATTATTTAATTTCTAAATTATAAGATTTGAATTTGACTTTGACGTTTTATGAGAACCAATAAGACGCTTGTCATTTAGACGTATCGACCAATCAGAACGCGCCTTGCGTTTTAGCGGGAATATCGAAAAAACGCGCCAACGTGGCAGATGAGTCGTGGATAATAACATGAAAAATGGTATTTTTTAAATTATATTTTAATACTGTTAAAGAAAGCTAAGTTTTATTTGTTAGTGTGCAGCGTGCCATATCGATATACGTTTATAATATATAGGAAATTTGCATATGTAGGACAATAATTAATTGATTATAAATACCAAATTACACACATACATACGTCAAACGTGAAATAACTAAATTACCTATCTTTTATTTTAAAGCAGTGATGGCCTCGAGGTTTAGGCGCGCGGTCGAGAATTTCGGCGGTTGCAGGTTCAAACCCCAAGCACACACCTCTGACTTTTCGAAGTTATGTGTATATTCACAATGAATTATCACTTGCTTTAATGGTGAAGGAAAACATCGTGATAAAACCTGCACACCTAAAAAGTTCTTTGGAATTTCTTAGGTGTGTAGTCCGCCAACCCGCACTAGGCCAGCGAGGAGGACTAAGGCCTAAACCCTCTCAGTTGTAGAGGAGACCCGTGCCCAGCTGTGGAACGTATTTGGGCTGATGATAATGATGATGATATTTTATTTTTATTAATTCTTTGGTCAGTCATAATTCCTTAAAATTTACTATCAAAGCACCTAATGTATTCATTTATTTATAAATCTGTTACAGGAAGTTAATCACTTTTTGTTGATTCTGATAAATGTTCCATTTTAAGCAGTGCGATTTAAGTCTTGTGTCGTGATTATCAGAAACTACGAAAGTCTTTTCGGTCTCACAAAAACTCCCATCTCAAACAAAACATTTCTAAATCACAGAAATGTTTATTGGATCGGACCCCACCCTATGATTCACAGGTCCAGTCAATTGCGCCACGCAGTAATCATCCTCATCCTCATCCTCAGCCCAAATACGTCCCACTGCTGGGCACGGGCCTCCTCTACAACTGAGAGGGTTTAGGCCTTAGTCCACCACGCTGTCCTAGTGCGGGTTCCCGGACTACACACCTAAGAAATTCCTAAGAACTTTTAGGTGTGAGTTAAGGATGGTCACCCTACTAATATATGCTTTGTAAGCAAACCTAAATAACCAATTGAAGGAATCTTAATCAGCATTTATGTATACACGTGCCACTGGAAAGTTCTAGAACAAATTATGTTGACTTGCAGAAAATATTGACACCATTTTGTAAAACACTAGCTTTAAGAAATATTTCAATTATAATTCATTCTGTATTCCGCTCTTGCTCAGAAAACACTGTACTAAATTAAGGTTTTGATTAAATAAATATTTTTTAATTCAAAACCGCCTATCAATCCCTTGACTGGCGCAGCCGGTAAGTGACCTTGTCGTTTGGGTCCTCTGTGCCATCGCGAATCAAATTTTCGGGCGCGGAAAAGACTCCAAATTTCGTTTCAACGATTCAGCGGGTCAGCGAACCAAATAAATTCGTCAAGAAAAGCCACGGTGCAGAGCAAGCTGAGGAGCAGAATCACCGATCACAGAAGGAGAGCGGAAAAGCTGTGGGTCATGTGAGTAGATCTGTTCACTTTCCCGTCAATTTTCCTTTGATTTTCCTGGTGATCATTATACGTGTGTGTTTCGTGTACTTATAGGGATTAGAAAAAGCCCGTCTGGCACGTAGCGCATTTACGTTAATAGATAGATAAAGTGATTTAATTTTCACGTTAGGTTAATAGGTATTTTTGTCAGTGAGTTTATTATTTGTAACTAAAATGGAAGGAATCATGGTTGTACCACCCGGGGTATATATAATTAATCTATATCGGGGTGATGATTTACAAAACGAATATCTTTTTAACGCAATAACGAGTAGACTAAGCGGGGAAGCAGCTAATTTAATAGAGAAACATAATAGGTTAGTGTATACGGTAGGTAAGGAAAACCTTACGAAACTAGAAAGTACTATAGTTCTTAAATCTTATTCGGATGGTAATAAATTAGTTTTTGTGTTAGAAGTTCCTTTATTAGACAATATCACGTATAATTACTATAAGGTTATACCTATACCTACATATAATCCCAGTTCCTTAAAAACCTCTATTATTATTCCAAAATATCCCTACCTCATAGTGAATGGATTGAAATTTAGACCCGTAGCTAGACCATGCGAGCAGATCGAAGGTGATCGTGTCCTCTGTAAAGAAGATGACATCGTGCAATACGCTGACACAACGTGTGTTGAACAAATAATGCTGTTGAAAAACTATTCTTCATGCCACAAGACCTTCGTTCAAATAGAAGATGCAAGGAGTCACATGGTAGCCAATGGAATATGGTTGATTTTTACCAAGCACAACCTGGCACTTTCCGAAAACTGCAACAATGAAGTCATGAAATACAACCTGAGAGGAACATTTCTGGTAATCCCTAGCCAGAACTGCGAGACACATATTGGAGATAAGCTGATCAGTAAGGTAGCTGAAACAAGGACACCCGACATGAGCCTGCTGCTGCGAGCTGTAACCATACCTGGACTACAACACAACATCACGGTAGATGACAGCCAAGTGGACCTTCGCGGCGTAGACCTCAACGATATAAAAGACATTCTAAATAGTGCAAAATATACCAGTGAAAGTGTAGATAAAAGTGAAATTTCAGTGACCCAAGATATAAGTGTTTGGACAATAAGTATAATAGTAATAATGTTTGTAGCTTCATTAGCATTTTTGATTGTCAAATATAAAATCTTTAGGAAAATCCTAGTACTAAGTCGAAATCAGCCGGAACCAAAAGAATTGTCTCCAGCCGATTTCTCTCTTAGGGGGGGAGGAGTTAAGGATGGTCACCCTACTAATATATGCTTTGTAAGCAAACCTAAATAACCAATTGAAGGAATCTTAATCAGCATTTATGTATACACGTGCCACTGGAAAGTTCTAGAACAAATTATGTTGACTTGCAGAAAATATTGACACCATTTTGTAAAACACTAGCTTTAAGAAATATTTCAATTATAATTCATTCTGTATTCCGCTCTTGCTCAGAAAACACTGTACTAAATTAAGGTTTTGATTAAATAAATATTTTTTAATTCAAAACCGCCTATCAATCCCTTGACTTGTGCGGGTTTTATCACGATGTTTTCCTTCACCGTTAAAGCAAGTGATAATTCATTGTGAATACACACATAACTTCGAAAAGTCAGAGGTGTGTGCCTGGGGTTTGAACCTGCGACCGACGAAATTCACGACCGCGCGCCTGAACCTCAAGGCCATCACTGCTCTGTAATAAATCTAGTGAATCTAGGAAGTAAAGGTGATCAATAAGAAGCTGACCGCAATAAGGACATGGCACGTCATTATTTAATGGATGAGGATATTCTGCATACGAATAATAGAGCATTGTAGATGCAGTATTGTAATAAGGAAATCAATGTATAACAATAAGGAACAATTAGGTAACTTTGTTTAATACATACATAATAGAGATTGCAACCCGGTATGTTTCCCAACCCGGCCGGGCCCGGTTGCATCCGTCGCCAACCCGGCCGGGTCCGCCGGCAGAGGTGCATTTCTGCACCCACATTTCGCCAAGTATGCATCAGTCCCACGTAATTGGGGGCGAACCTATTGCCGTTTTTCGGGCACATTTCCAGACTCCGTGCTGTTACCGAGAATTTCCTAATGGAAAAACCCAGTAACACTTTTCCCGACCCGGGAATCGAACCCAGGACCTCTAGATCGCACGGCACATTCTTGTACCGCGAGACCACGAGACACGAGGTTCTTTTCGTGACCGTCGACACTATATTCGGAGCTCAATGCCAAATGAAAAATTTACCATCAGGTGCGGTATTTTCGCTCGGTCGTAATATAATCACTTAGCGAACAACACCGAGGAGGTGTAATAATAATAAAAAAAAAATGAAATTGAAAGATATTACAAATCTCAGTTTGCAAAAACTCTCCACACTAGACAATGCCTATCTCGTGGAGGGTATTTCTACAGGTGTAACTTTTTTTTCTCAGCCTATCGCCGTCCACTGATGAACGAAGGCCTCCCCAAGTAGGCGCCAACCATGCCGGTCTTGAGCAGCCCTTATCCATCCGCTACCCGCCACCTTTCTCAAGTCGTCGGACCATCGTGCTGCAGGACGTCCTACACTACGTCTACCTAAGCGCGGTCTCCACTCCAACACTTGTCTGCTCCTTAAATTTGCAATTACGGCGCTGAACATAAATCAATATGGTTTGACGAATATAATAGGATAAAAATAGGTACACTGACTGATGTTTGACTACGTAAAATACTAAGTATGATTCAATTATCAGTCTTTATATGTCCCACTACTGGGCACGGGCCTACTCTACAACTGAGAGGGTTTAGGCCTTAGTCCACCACGCTGGCCTAGTGCGAGTTGGCGGACTACACGCCTAAGAAATTCCTAAGAACTTTTAGGTGTGCAGGTTTCATCACAATGTATTCCTTCGTTTCGAAGCGGCAATAGTTTAATAGTTTAAAAAAATATATTAAAAAGTGTAAAATTGACGATTCAAAAGAACTTTTAAAAGTCTATTTGAATAAAGATAATTTGACTTTGACTTTGACTTCACCGTTAAACACGTGATAATTCTTTGTGAATACACACATTGATCCTAGTGTTTGAACCCGTCGAGATTCTCGACCGCGTGCCTAAACCTTGAGGCCATCACGTCTCATATGTGTGATTTTATCATTTTAATACTGACCAGCGCGATGTTTTGAATGATTAAAATCATTATAATTACGAACTGTCAGCAACCCGTCACATCACTAAGCAAAGGTCATTTGACGATCATACCGTACGCAATAGTAATATTATATAATACTATTTACCTACATAATTTTCTTCGTAATCATTAGTATGTTATTAAAGCCACGGGTTTTTCCTCCAATAACTTTTCGCACGTCATAGTTGAAATTGATTGAATAAAATCGCAGTGGCGTGACAGTATGAAAATTAAACAAAAATCTTTTAAACCTTTCTTCACTTCTGCATAGAAAGAGACTTACTATGCAGAAGTGAATGGTGAAGTCGGTCGAGGACGTCCTAGGCGCATCTATAAACATCTCATAGGTGATTTAAATAAATAGGGTAATATAAATTCCTCAAAACCGACTTGCATGCATGAAGAGGATAATATCAGTTGAGGAAGCGAAAAAATTATGTTTGGACCGTAGCACTTGGCGCTCTATAGTCTCTGCCTACCCCAACAGGAGACAGACGTGAGTTTATGTACTGAAACCACGTTCAAGGAGCGTAATGTGTGATGCGTGGGCCAGTGAAAATGTGAGACTCAGGCATGTAAGTAG
Organism: Hemaris fuciformis; assembly: GCA_907164795.1. Taxonomy (NCBI): domain Eukaryota; kingdom Metazoa; phylum Arthropoda; class Insecta; order Lepidoptera; family Sphingidae; genus Hemaris; species Hemaris fuciformis. The sequence continues at coordinate 10,249,791 of OU015454.1, forward strand.
AGATGGCCTCGAGGTTTAGGCCTGCGGTCGGGAATCTCGGCGGTCGTGGGTTCAAACCTCAGGCACACAACTTCTGACTTTTCCAAGTTATGTGTGTATTCACATTGAATTATACTTTAACGGTGAAGAAATACATCGCGAAGAAACCTGCACACCTAAATTTCTTAGGAATTTCTGTAGTCCGCCAACCCGCACTAGGCCAGCGTGGTGGCCTTAGGCCTAAACCCTCTCAGTTGTAGAGGAGGCCCATGCACACCAGTGGGATGTATGTATATGGGCTAATAATTATGAAAGCAGGTAACTAAAGAATGATACAAAATTTTCTTGTTGCAGATCTGGTCTTTATTAGGAACGCTTCTAGCATTATCAGTAATGTTATTTATATCAAGTTTAGGAATAATGTTCGATCCAGAGCAATTTACAGCAACAGTTCCCATTTCATTAGCTTTGGATAGAGTTGTGTGGGCTACTGCCGTTTCCAGTATCCTCGGAATTTGCATTTATGGAGATTTTTGTAAGTACTTTGTTAAAGTTTTTTGTTTTTCAAATATTATTGCCTCGTGGTCTCGCGGTACAAGTATGTGCCGAGCGATCTAGAGGTCCTGGGTTCGATTCCCGGGTCGGGCAAAGTGTTATTGGGTTTTTCCATTAGGAAATTCTCAGTAACAGCACGGAGTCTGGAAATGTGCCCGAAAAACGGCAATAGGCTCGCCCCCTATTACGTGGGCCTGATACATACCTGGCGAAATGTGGGTGCAGAAATGCACCTCTGCCTACCCCTTCGGGGAATACAGGCGTGAGTTTATGTATGTATGTATGCAAATATTATTATCAATGTCATACTAACTGTTCGAAAGCGTAGACATGGCTAAATTGCGTTTAATGGCTGACATACCTTTAGGATTCTGAAGGAAATAGTATCAGCCAATTCGATGCCGATATATACAGCTATAAGTGTGTAGTTAAGAAAATTGATAACATAACCATTGCTAGACATTAAAAGCATCACTTGGTTGATTCCAACGCATCTATGGACCAGTCACCAGTCTGTAGTATCCACTATCAAGCTCAGTAAAACCAACGAACCAAAATATCGTATGCCTCGTCGATTTTTTTTTTACTATCACTTCTATAGTTTGTCACCACTAAATTAATTAGATTCTTTTATTTCAGCGTTAGTCAATGGATTTCTGAGTTGGTCGATTTTCCGCCCCCTCGGGAGGCTTTCCTACGGGATCTACTTGTTCCACTCGATCATCCTACATCGCTGCTTATTCTCCACACGAGCACCTCTGAAATTTGATTACTTTTATTTCGTAAGTACAATACTTTTTAATTTTAGCAACCGCTTGGAGTCTTGTAGTTGAGTTTGTATCATGACGAACACTATATCTCATACATACATACATACATAAACTTACGCCTGTATCCCCCAAAGGGGTAGGTAGAGGTGCATTTCTGCACCCACATTTCGCCAGGTATGTATCAGTCCCACGTAATAGGGGCCTATTGCCGTTTTTCGGGCACATTTCCAGCCTCCGAGCTGTTACTGAGAATTTCGTAATCGAAAAACCCAATAACACTGTGCCCGACCCGGGAATCGAACCCAGGACCTCTAGATCGCACGGCATATACTTGTACCGCGAGACCACGAGGCAGTCTTTATCTCATAATATTATTAATAACTAGCTTAACCCGGCGAACTTCTTATTAATATTAATATTATTATAATTTGTTTTTATACATCCATATGCATTTATTAAAAAGTGGTTATTTATTTGTATAGATACTAGCATAACAATTTCTCAGGTTTTAAAATATTATTTAATATTATATACAACAGTCGCGTACATAGTTCTGATATCACACTTATATACAATTCTCGTGTTATGCAAAATCGCTTGGAGTGGCTAAATGATTATTTTACCAGGTTCTACTGTATATCTTTGGGGTATTCCCAAAAGCTCTTAGGAATTTCTCAGGTTTGTAGTCCGCCAACCCGCACTAGGCCAGCGTGGTGGACTAAGGCCTAAACCCTCTCAGCTGTAGAGGGGACCCAGCAGTGACGTATATAGGCTGACGATGATGATTCCTTTGTCCAGCAGAGGACTTCTTACGATTATAATGACTAGGATGATACTAACATTCTATGACTAAAATATGTTTTTTTTTTCAGGGCATAATTGGCGCCGGCACCACAGCAATGTCTACACTGGTTAGTTTGCTCGTGTGGTTGTTTGTAGAAGCGCCCATTATTAACTTCACCAATCACCTGTTAAGAAGCAAGTAAGTATGAAATAACTTTTCATGTATCTATACTTATATACATATTATGTAGATACAAATAAACGAGAGGCCACGAAATCAATCCCCGCACCGAAACAAATGTTTGCGTGATCCTCAAATATTTGTTTCGGGTCTGTTTGTGAGACTGAAAAGTCTCTCGTAGTTTCTGATCCTCACAACATAAAACTCTTATCTTAGACTATACAGGGTGTATTCAGACCGTGATCGGAAACTAAGGCAGGTAATAGCTACGGTGATTACGAACCAATTGACGTTTTCCTAACCATCATAGATATTAAATGGATGTGGTTGTAAGGAACACGTATTTTTTGTCAGGATTTTTCAGTCACGTTGTTTGAATCACCGCAGCTATTATCTGCCTTAGTTTCCAATCACGGTCTGAATACACCCTGTATGTGACTGTTGGATGTATTTATTAATCTATTTATACACATACACATTCACACTTGTATCCTCGAAGGAGTAGGTAGAGGTGCATTCCTTCATCTAAGTTGCGCCAAATGTGTTTTTAGGGGCGGAACTATAGCAGGCTGTCTCACAGTACAATTATGTGCTAGATGATCTATAGGTAACGGGCTCGATTTACAGGTCGGGAATGGTGTTTTGGATACTTCAATGAGGCAATTTTTAGTAGAAGAGTATAAAATCTATAAAAAAAAACAGCTTTAAAGCCGCTCCTTTTTACGCGCAACTCACGTGTTCCCTCCTTCCTATGATCCTGGATCCTTTAAGCGAAGCGTGAAGAAGCATTTGTGCGGGCCGGCATGATTGTGTCGACCAGCGGGTGACCATCGTTTCTCGCTGGTCGGTATTATTTTTCTGGACTCCACTGTGCTTACCATCAGGTACAGTGGAGTCACTTTGCCGTGCCAGAATAAAAAAAAAGCGAGTAGCTGGCGAAATGTTTGTGTAGACGACCATCTCTGCCTTTGCCTTTAAGAATACAAACGAAAGTATTTGAACGTATGTTCATACATACATACTTAACCTCACGCCTGTATTCCACGAAGGGGTAGGCAGCACCCACATTTCGCCACGTATGTATCAGTCCCACGTTATAGGGGGGTGAGCCCTTGGCCGCTTTTCGGGCCCATTTCCAGACTCCGGGCTGTTACTGAGAATTTCCTAATGGAAAAAGCTAATAACACTTTGCCCGACCCGGGAATCGAACCCGGGACCTCTAGACCGCACGGCATATACTTGTGCCGCGAGACCACGAGGCAGTATTTGAACGTATATGTTGATATAATAATTTCTTATGTATAGGTCCAACAAACGAGCTACAGAGTCAAATAATGGATTAGCGGCCTCTCAAAATGGATGTAAAAATGGAAAGACCGCGGAAGAGATACGGTACGAATAATTTATTGATTTATTCATTGCAACAGATTAACAAACTGTAGTCAAAGTTTTCGTGTTATTAACCAATTGTACCATTTACAGAGCACCCACCACTGGCCACGCAGAAACTCAAATCCATAATGCTGGGAAGAAAGTATTATAAATTGTATTTTATAAAATATTGTTTTATTTCCTCACCTCGCTTGCCTGCACAAGTATCATCAGCCCATATACGTCCCACTGCTGGGTACGGGCCTACTCTACAACTGAGAGGAGTTAGGCGGACTACACTCCTAAGAATTTTCTAAGAACTTTTAGGTGTGCAAGTTTTATCACAATGTTTTCCTTCACCGTTAAAGTAAGTGATAACTATGTATAGTTTTGGTACAAGCGCTGACTCTAAAATGGAAATGGGCTGGACATGTAGCACGCTTGCAAGACCAGAGATGGACCAAAAGAGTTACAACATGGAAAGGCCCACTCGGTAAGAGGAGAAGAGGAAGACCCTGCGCACGATGGGAAGATGACGTAGTTAAAGTCGCCGGTGTGGATTGGTTTGAACTAGCCAAATCTAGAGAAGACTGGACAGCCTTGGAGGAGGCCTTCACCTGCAGAGGGGTTCTAGCAGAAGAATAAACACAGAAAAATTGTAGTTACTTTCCATTCATATTCTGTTTTGAAGTTACTTTTTATTTTTTATTTTTTAAAGTTAATTTTTTTATTTTACTTTTTATTTTTAAGTTACTTTTAATTTTTATTTACTTCTATTTTTTAAATCACTTTTTATATTATTTTTTTTTAAGATATTTTTATGTTACTTTTAATTTTTATTTACTGTTTATTACCTTCTAGCTAGAAATAAAAGGCTTTTTATTATTTTATTTTATTTATTTATGTATAGTTTTTAAGATCATCGCCAACGTACCGTCGGTGGGTAATTTCATTTTATAATGATAGAATGAATACAATAAACTACTTATTGTATTCATGCAAAGTCTCTCAGTTTGGAATCTTCAATTTAATTAATACGAAGCAATTACTTAATTCTAGGGCAAATAGAAAGTTTGTAAGAAACATCAACCGGATATTATACGGAAACTTTCACTCGTAAACATCTTGGAACAGGTAAACACTGCTGGCCGAGAAATGTGTACATCTCTATAAATTAACAATCACGATTGATTATGCGAGATTATCATGCGTCATCAGCCCATATACGTCCCACTGCTGGGCACGGGCCTCCTCTACAACTGAGATGGTTTAGACCTTAGTCAGACACGGTGGCCTAATTCGGGTTGGTAGACTACGCTAAAAAATTCATAAGAAATTTTAGGTGTGCCAGTTCCTTCACGATGTTTTCCTTCATCGTTAAAATACATAAATATAGTAATATACTCTTACACTTTGTCTGCAATCCAGAATAGTAAAGCCTAATAAAAATACACTACCTCTAGACTCACGTTTCGATAACTATATTTAAACTGCATACAAAATTGGGCAAGCCTATTGCCAGGCACTGACAAATTTTACAATTATAAAAACCAATGGCGGTGCTTCTGAATAAGCCCAAAAACACACCTTGCCTTAAAAATTCCGAATTCCATCTTACCTTAAATCTTTATTTTACAAAAGCAATTTGACATAAATAAATGAGTATATCCTGACCCCAATATTAACAATTATAGACTAGACATTACACAATTACAGGGAGGTACCGCCACTGATAAAAACCACTAACACTTTTTGGGTGGGATCTTACCAGAAAAACCAGCTTATAATAAAATACATACATACATAACCTCACGCATGTATTTCCCGAAGAGGTAGGCAGAGGTGCATTTTTGTACCCACATTTCGCTAGGTGTCAGACCCAAGTAATAGCGGGCCTATTGCCGTTTTTCGGGCACATTACCAGACTGCGTGCCACTGAGAATTATCTAATGGAAAAACCCAATTACACTTTTTCCGACCCAGAAAACGAACCAGGGACCTGTAGATCGTACAGTAGTCATTCGTACCGCGAGACCACGAGGCAGTAAACAGCATAAAATATATGAAAAGTACTTAAAAGTCAATCAGGATTTTCTTTAAATTCCTTAATAAATATAAAAAATCAAAAGACTAGTTCATTCGGTCGAAAGTGTACAAAACACTCGAGCAAATTGTCGTAAGTTGGAGCGCACACGTTCGTAGTGCGAGGAACCGTTACACTGACAGTTGTGTAACAATGTAACGTGAACAAACCCACGTGATGATAGCATTAAGAGTAGTTCTGGTTGGTATACATACAGACATAATACATACATATATCAGTGGCGGTACTTCCCTAGAAGCCCAAAAGCCCAGTTTGCCTTTCACAACTCTGAATAATGATTTTTAAGCTTTAAATCTTTATTCAACAAAAGCAATTTGTTAAATAAAGACCTCACAATAAGCAAATATAAACTAGACATTACACAATTCATGTTTAACGCTTTTGGGCTTCTATGGAAGTACCGCCACTGACATATATAGTTACAGACATACATACTTAGGGGACTTTCGCAACTTGATGCTCTTAGATGGCGACGTTACGCACGTCAGATCATCATCAGATGTGCAGTTGTCAGATAGCCGTGACAGAACAGGAATATCGTGGGATCGATGCAATAAAATAACTAAATGTTATCTTTGGTTTATTAAAAAAAAAACTTAACGGTCTTACTTTAGTTTAATTAAACACATTCACAAAAATATAGTCAAAACAAAATCATTGCATTAAATTCGTCAGTCTTCTAAAAATACTAAAACGTCCAGTCTCCTTCATTTATTCTTTGGTCCAGCACATCTCATACCACAATCGAAATTAGACACCATTTACATTTTCACATCCATTGCCGCATTAGATCAGCAAACACTTTTCAACTTCACATATAACCGTCGGTGGTACTCTCAGCCTCAAGATCAGCCAAATTCCTCGTCCCTGGGTCGTGGACGTTCCACAACTCCACGAACTCTTCAGAGGTCTTGTTCTCACCAAACATGCTCCGGTCTCCCACCAATCGTTCCCTCAGGAAGTTGTCTCCCAAATTCTCAAAGATTACATGGTCGTTCTCTATGTCTTCGGTGCAGCAGCGATGGAAGAAGAGGTGGATTGCTGGACGACCTTGGATGCAACTTGCTACGATAAACAAGATCAAGGTCACTAGGATGCAGAAGGTCAGGTATCGCCACCACATCGTGCATGGTGCTCGGACACGCAGCTGGTACTGAGGACAGCCGATCGCTATTGTTTTTAGCTATCGGTATTACGCGCTTATTGTTTTGTTACGCCCCGGGTGTTTGGTTGACGAGCGATTTTTAGTCGCAATATGACGTCATCATCATCCCATATACGCACGGACCTCCTCTACAACTGAGAGGGTTAAGGCCTTAGTCCATCACGCTAGCCTAGTGCGGGTTGGCGGACTACACACCTACGAAATTCCTAAGAACTTTTTAGGTGTGCAGGTTTCCCCACTATATTTTCCTTCACCGTTAAAGTACGTGATAATTCATTGTGAATACACACATAACTTCACTATATGACACATAATATTGTTATGCAGGCCGCTAAACTAAATTTCTTATTAGCGCCACCTATTGGTAAATTGCACAAATTACTAAGTCCCTGTCTGGTTAAACATTATTCAAATCTTTGGGGAAGATTATTTTTTCATGATGGCAAAATTGGATTTATCATAAATCTACATACCGTTTAGTTTTCCAGGCCACGTGTCTGTTAATATTCCAAAGCATACCTGATTTATACAGTACTGTCAGTTTGACACTTAAATTGCTCCAACTAAAAGTCGATCGACACGATTTTAAATCGCAACTTAATCACCCGTCTGTCCGCATTATTGACGTAGTCGATCGAATGATGAATTAATGAAATGCGAAGTGTTTTGTATGCGTGTGTGACTCTCTAGCCATATATTATAGCAGGATACTAAATGGCGTGGCGCTATGAATAACAATTCTGCAGCTAATAAGGAATATGAATACTGCTGATTGAACCATTCATTTCCACCCTATATTTATTGATTGAGGTTAATAATACCCTACTTGTGTAACGAGGGACGTATTAATTAAGTGAAACGGTCTGCCTCTTTTGTCCCGCGGCTTTAGTGTTAAGTTTAATAGTAGGATAAAAAAATATTAGTACCTTTATAAACATTGTAGTTTTTATAAAATTTAGACTAGCTGACCCGGCGAACTTCGTTCCGCCTAACAGTCGATTCTTTAATATATTTTTTTTTATTTTTATTATGACACCTACTTAATTTCATTTTATTTTTACTTATTCCAAATTAAGTTGTATTTTTATTGACAATTTATGTGCTGGACATGTGCGTTGTAGTGTTTGTATACTAGTCTCGGGGACACGAGTAGTGAGGAATATCGTATCTGTATAATTGTCACGGGTAGTGGGGACAGTCTCGTGCGAGCCGGTGGCGAGAGCGGACGTGTTACCCTGACTGCTGGTGACGTAACGAGCCAATACTTTACCCTTGTGAAGGCACGAGTACTACATGCGTGAGCTGCGCGCGATACTGGACAGTACTTGGACATTGCAACATTACTTTATTTTTCCAAAATAAAAGATTTTTCGATAATAAACGTAGCCTAAGTTACTCTTTATTACATCAGTTACCTGCCAATAAAAGTCTCGTCAAAATCGGTCCAGCCATTTCAGAGATTAGCCGGAACAAACAGACAGACAAAAATTATAAAAAATGTTATTTTGGTGTACATATATCGTATATAGTATGTATATGAATATAAACACGTAGTAAAAAACGGTTATTTCAATATTACAAACAGACACTCCAATTTTATGTATTTGTATAGATGTATAAATATAGATTTAAAGATGTGAAATTGACTACAATGTTGATCTATCCGAATCTAATGTAACAGATCGCACAAATTGCGTTTTAGCCTACATATCGAGGGTATTCTGGCAGAACCAAATAATTGCAATTTTTTTTAAAAATTAGCTAGAAACATAGGATACTTAGTTTTCGTCGTATTTTTTATCTGGTCAAACCATATAACTGCCGAAGCTTTCACAACGGTTTTTTCCTCTGGGTAAAGAAAATATGTAGTATTTTTTTCTATAAATTTAAAAGCAAAAAGTAATATGGGCTCTTAATAATCAAAATAAAAAGTTTTTTACAGTGACAACGGAATAAAACAATTTATTTTCTTTACCCACAAAACACTTGTAGATATTTGGGTTTTATATTAACAGGTAAAAAAGAATATTTGATCTTATTTGATTCTCATTGGTAAAACGAACTGAGTTATTTGTTTTATCTACAGGCAGAACAGAATAAGCGAGTTTGTTTGGTTTTGCATGCTACAAGTAATGCAATTTGGTCCTCTTCTTCAGAGTTAAGGCTTACTTAGTCTGTTTTGCTTGCTAATGTTTTTGTTTAGTGTCCGTTTAAAGTCGTCGCGTGCGCACGTGTTTATTTTATCGAGATCTTAATTCGAATAATTACTGTGTTATATTGTGTGATCTGTGTAAAATGGTTTCCAGAGGAAAGAAGATTGTATCGCTGATAATCAATGATAGTGCAACACAAGGTAATTTTAATTTACATATGTAATTTAATTTTGAGGTTATAATTTTATTTCATTTAAAATAAAATATTGTAATGTTGTTTAGACGCTAAGTTAATGCTTAGTTTATGTTTTTAGGGCAACATTCTTCTTCTGAAAGTGATAGCGAACCAGTTCAACGTCATACTATAGCAGCTGATGTTCATCAAACCAAGCGATGGATTTTCCAGACGTCGATCAGGTATGTATTTCTGAATAAGTCACATCAACAGCCAGAATACGTCCACTGCTGGATGAAGGCCTCCCCCTCTGAAGGGGGATATTTGCCATAATTCCCACCCTAGGCAGGCGGGTTGAGAATCGCAAAAACGCTCGCCACTGTTAACCGAGAGGACGCTGCTGCCCGTCCACCGGTGGCTTTGCATGCAGTTTTAGGACATACCCAGATCCCTGCACGAGTATATGTACCTTTATTACGAATTACGATAATATATTAGTTATAGGCAAACATATCAGCCATTCATTGCCGGGAATAGGTCTAACTGCATATTTAGTGATGGCCTCGAGGTTTAGGCGCGCGATCGAGTATTAGCCGTCGCGGTTTCAAACCCCAGGCACACACTGAACATAATGAACTATCACGTACTTTAACGGTGAAGGAAAACATCGTGATGAAACCTGCACACCTAAAAGTTCTTAGGAATTTCATAGGCGTGTAGTCCACCAACCCGCATTAGGCCAGCGTGATGGACTAAGGCCTAATCCTTATCAGTTGTAGAAGAGGCCCGTGCCCAGCAGTACGACGTATGTGGGCTGATGATGATGATAATATTGCATATCTATTGTCATGTATCGGTAAGAAAGACGAGCCGAGAGATTACTGTTACCTTATGTACTGTGAGCGTATTTTTTACGATTATCTCTCAGTTAATAAAAATATCTAGTTATTTATAATAAGAAATTCCAACTGAGAAATAAGAATAATGAAAGAAATAAGAATTTCCAACTGAGTTAAAAAAATATATATAAAGAATCATTGCCTATATCAGAAGAAAAAAAAAAGGATTTAATAAATTTGATTAAAAAAAAACAGAAGAATTGGAGCCTTGGTATAAAAATCTAAAGACGGTTAGTTTTCCTGTAGAGGCTGAAGAGGAGGATGAGCTAATGTCGTGCGAGGAAATTAATACGTAATTTTTTTCTTGATATTATTTTTAAGTGTCATTTTATAAATTAAAATAAATATCGCCTATTTGTTTCTCTAATGCAGCAATTCCCAATACATTTGCAGGTAGAAACAGATAACTGAGAAAAAATAAGTCTACCGCCTTAATAGGAATATTATTTCAATTTATTTTAACATCAACTTATTTAATAAGGTACAGTGAACTGTTCTTAATATAGTAGGTAAAGCTTGATGTCTGTTTAAAAGATTTACAGCTTATTTACGTATTTCAGGTAAAACAAAATAACTGCAATACCTTCACGCCAACTTTCCCCTTTTTTTAAACTTTTTATGACAATTATTGCATAAATTATTGTTTCAAAACAATTTTAGATAATGTATCTATGTACAAGTAGTAAAAAAAACTGAAATTATGCTTCGTCGTTGATCTATGATCGTCCAAAACTTTAAATGTAATTAACAGTATTGCTACTTATGTGGTTCTCCCAGAATACCCTCGATATGTGAAATAACTGAGGCATTAGTAAAATACTTCATGTATTTTACCATAAGTAAAATTATTTGATTATTTAATTTCTAAATTATAAGATTTGAATTTGACTTTGACGTTTTATGAGAACCAATAAGACGCTTGTCATTTAGACGTATCGACCAATCAGAACGCGCCTTGCGTTTTAGCGGGAATATCGAAAAAACGCGCCAACGTGGCAGATGAGTCGTGGATAATAACATGAAAAATGGTATTTTTTAAATTATATTTTAATACTGTTAAAGAAAACTAAGTTTTATTTGTTAGTGTGCAGCGTGCGATATCGATATACGTTTATAATATATAGGAAATTTGCATATGTAGGACAATAATTAATTGATTATAAATACCAATTTACACACATACATACGTCAAACGTGAAATAACTAAATTACCTATCTTTTATTTTAAAGCAGTGATGGCCTCGAGGTTTAGGCGCGCGGTCGAGAATTTCGGCGGTTGCAGGTTCAAACCCCAAGCACACACCTCTGACTTTTCGAAGTTATGTGTATATTCACAATGAATTATCACTTGCTTTAATGGTGAAGGAAAACATTGTGATAAAACCTGCACACCTAAAAAGTTCTTAGGAATTTCTGAGGTGTGTAGTCCGCCAACCCGCACTAGGCCAGCGAGGAGGACTAAGGCCTAAACCCTCTCAGTTGTAGAGGAGACCCGTGCCCAGCAGTGGGACGTATTTGGGCTGATGATAATGATGATGATATTTTATTTTTATTAATTCTTTGGTCAGTCATAATTCCTTTAAATTTACTATCAAAGCACCTAATGTATTCATTTATTTATAAATCTGTTACAGGAAGTTAATCACTTTTTGTTGATTCTGATAAATGTTCCATTTTAAGCAGTGTGATTTAAGTCTTGTGTCGTGATTATCAGAAACTACGAAAGTCTTTTCGGTCTCACAAAAACTCCCATCTCAAACAAAATATTTCTAAATCACACATTTCATTCCACAGGTCCAGTCAATTGTGCCACGCAGTAATCATCCTCAGTCCAAATACGTCCCACTGCTGGGCACGGGCCTCCTCTACAACTGAGAGGGTTTAGGCCTTAGTCCACCACGCTGTCCTAGTGCGGGTTCCCGGACTACACACCTAAGAAATTCCTAAGAACTTTTAGGTGTGCGGGTTTTATCACGATGTTTTCCTTCACCGTTAAAGCAAGTGATAATTCATTGTGAATACACACATAACTTCGAAAAGTCAGAGGTGTGTGCCTGGGGTTTGAACCTGCGACCGACGAAATTCACGACCGCACGCCTAAACCTCGAGACCATCACTGCTCTGTAATAAATCTAGTGAATCTAGGAAGTAAAGGTTATCAATAACAAGCTGACCGCAATAAGGACATGGCACGTCATTATTTAATGGATGAGGATATTCTGCATACGAATAATAGAGCATTGTAGATGCAGTATTGTAATAAGGAAATCAATGTATAACAATAAGGAACAATTAGGTAACTTTGTTAAATACATACATAACCTCACGCCTGTATTCCCCGGAGGGGTAGGCAGAGCTGCATTTCTGATCACACATTTTGAAAGGTGTATCAGTCCCAAGTAATAGGTGGCGAGATTATTTATTTATTTATTTCAAACTTTATTGTACACATAAAAATACAATGAACTTAGGAGTACAGTAAACAAATCAAGTACAATGGGCGGCCTTATCGCACAAGGCGATCTCTTCCAGGCAACCGAGGATGGAGATGAATGAAGAGTAATGAGAGGTAGTTGTGAGTGTACAAAATTACGTAGGGAAAGTTATACATACATAAACACATACATAGACACATAGACAATACATACATGCATACATACATACATTCATACATACATACATACAAACAAATCAACATACATAAATACACATATCTTCAATCAGCGTGACAAGTAATAGTCTATCATCATTTTTTTAAAAGACAGCAATGACTTTGCTTGTCTTAATGTCACCGGAAGTGAGTTCCACAGTCGAGCAGCTTTTACGGTGAATGAATTGTCCATGAAGTTAGTGGAATGGACTGGCGTTTTAAGTTTTAAGTTGTCTGACGACCTCAAGAATCTAGAATGAGATTCATGTAGGAATTGGAAACGAGTTTTGAGATAGGAAGGAGTAAGAGGGTTAAAAAGAATGTTAAATAAAAGAGAAAGAACATGGGTATTCCGGCGAAGTCGTATAGGTAACCACTTGAGCTGTGCACGAAGTTCAGAAACGTGATCATATTTGCGCAAGCCAAATATAAATCTGATGCAGAAATTTTGAAGGCGCTCAAGCTTGTTTAATTGTTCTTCCGAGAGATCTAGATAGCTGACATCGGCATAATCAAGGATGGGAAGAAGAAGTGTTTGTGCGAGCGTAATCCTCGTAGTGAAGGGCAGAAAGTTGGGCAATCTCTGCAAGGACCTTGCTGAAGCAAAAAGCTTACGGCTGACTTCACGAAGTTGCGGACCCCAGGAGAAAGATCTGTCAAGATGCAGCCCTAAGTTTCTAACGGTGTCACTGTATGCGATGTTAACACCATCACAGGACACAGGGTGCAACTCAGACCAGTTTATTTTGGCTAACATCCTAGGGCTACCAATTATAATAGCCTGAGTTTTAGATGGGTTAACCTTTAGGCCATGGGACCTACTCCATTCACAAATACATGCAATATCACTATTAATTAAAGACACTGCCGCGTCTATATTTTCAAAGGTGGCTTGTGCATAAATTTGAAGATCATCAGCGTAAAGGTGGTAGGATGAGCGAAGATGAAGGCTAATTGAGTTAATAAATATTGCAAAAAGTAAAGGAGATTATTGCCGTTTTTACTTTTATTACTGAGAATTTCCCAATGTAAAACCCAATAACACTGCCCGACCCGAAAATCGAACTCGGGAGTTGTTTATTCTCATATATTGCTTTATCAATATCACTTAGGTCCTACTCCTGGACACTGGCCTTCTTTTTAGGAGTGTAAATAATTGGTAGTGGTATCCATACCCGCGCTAGGCCAGCGTGGTTGACTAAAGTCAGTGTCAGTTGTAGAGGAGGCCCGTGCCCAGCAGTGGGACGTATATGAGCTGATGATGATTGATCAGTGGTAGAACCACGATGTAGTCAGCTTGGACTGATGTATGAATAGTGAAAGTCGTGATGGCCTCGAGGTTTAGGCACGCGGTCGTGAATCTTGACGGGTTCAAACCCCAGGCACACACCTCTGACTTTTCGAAGTCATGTGTGTATTCACAATGAATTATCACATACTTTAACAGTGAAGGAAAACATCGTGATGAAACCTGCACATCTAAAAAGTTCTTAAGAATTTCTTAGGTGTGTAGTCCGCCAACCCGCACTAGGCCAGCGTGGTGGACTAAGGCCTAAACCCTCTCAGTTGTAGAGGAAGCCCGTGCCCAGCACCGGGATGTATATGGAATGATGATTATGATGATGTATGAATGACGCATCGACTATGATGGTACCTCTATCTCACAGAAAATCGACGTAAAGTACAAATTGACATTGATAGGTGAAGGATCGTAGTCTTTTCGTGACCGTCGACACTATATTCGGAGCGCAATGCATTTACCATCAGGTGCAGTATTTTCGCTCAGCCGTAATATAATCACTTAGCGAACAACACCGAGGAGGTGTAATAATAATTAAAAAAAAATTGAAATTGAAAGATATTACAAATCTCAGTTTGCAAAAACTCTCCACACTAAGCACTGCCTGTCTCGTGGAGAGTATTTTTACAGGTGTAACTTCTTTTTTTCTCAGCCTATCGCCGTCCACTGCTGAACGAAGGCCTCCCCAAGTAGGCGCCAACCATCCCGGTCTTGAGCAGCCCTTATCCATCCGCTACCCGCCACCTTTCTCAAGTCGCCGGATCATCGTGCTGCAGGACGTCCTACACTAAGTCTACCTAAGCGCGGTCTCCACTCCAACACTTATCTGCTCCTAAAATTTGTAATTACGGAGCTGAACATAAATCAAAATGGTTTGACGAATATAATAGGATAAAAATAGGTACACTGACTGATGTTTGACTATGTAAAATACTAAGTATGATTCAATTATCAGTCTTTATATGTCCCACTACTGGGCACGGGCCTCCTCTACAACTGAGAGGGTTTAGGCCTTAGCCCACCACGCTGGCCTAGTGCGAGTTGGCGGACTACACGCCTAAGAAATTCCTAAGAACTTTATCTGTGCAGGTTTCATCACGATGTATTCCTTCACCGTTAAACACGTGATAATTCATTGTGATTACACATATAACTTTGAAAAGTCAGAGGTGTGTGCCTGGGGTTTGAACCCGTCGAGATTCTCGACCGCGAGCCTAAACCTTGAGGCCATCACGTCTCATATGTATGATTTTATCATTTTAATACTGACCAGCGCGATGTTTTGAATGATTAAAATCATTATAATTACGAACTGTCAGCAACCCGTCACATCACTAAGCAAAGGTCATTTGACGATCATACCGTACGCAATAGTAATATTATATAATACTATTAACCTACATAATTTTCTTGGTAATCTTTACTATGTTATTAAAGCCACGGGTTTTTCCTTCAATAACTTTTCACACGTCATAGGTAGTTGAAATTGATTGAATAAAATCGCAGTGGCGTGACAGTATGAAAATTAAACAAAAATCTTTTAAACCTTCCTCCTTGCACCTGGCGTAAACGCGTCCGAAGGCGATTGAGAGGTTCCGGATTCGATTCCCGGGTCGAGCAAGGTGCTGTTTTCTCTTTGTAATTTTTTTTAGTAGCAATGAAGAGTGCGGGAATATGTAAAAATAAATCGGTATATATATGTACATACATACATACATAACATCACGTCTGTATTTAGAGGCAGAGGTGTATTTCTGCACCCACATTTGGCCAGTATGTATCAGTCCCACGTAATAGGGGACGAGCCTATTGCCGTTTTTCGGGAAAAATTGCAGACTCCGCGCTGCTACTGAGAATTTCCTAATGGAAAAACCCATTAACATTTCTCGACCCAGAAATCGAACCCGACACTCAATTGCGCGGCACACGGCATCGCGAGACTATGACACAGTCGATTATAAACATTAATTCTTATTTATTTGCAAAATAAAACACTACAATGCCTAAAAGTTTTTATTCATATTTTCATCAATCCATTCTAAATAGTTCTTCAGGCTTGTATAGGTGACATCTTTGCTGAAGCAGAGACCCTTTTCTGTGGGGTCTGCATACATGATCCCTTGAAGGTACCACTGGTCAAGTTTCGCTATAAATAGACCTCCGTAGCTTGGGCAAAGAGGTACCTCTGAAAAGAAATATTTTAGAAATGGTATAGATATAATCAATATATAGAGGTAAAAGGTTTGATTGTCAGATTGTAATTTTACAGTCTTATAATTTATTTTATTGTTTTTTATTAGTAAATTTTCAGTAGTCTTGTAATATGCGCTCATCATCATCATCAGTCCAAATACATCCCACTGCTGGGCACGGGCCGAATCTACAACTGTCTAAACCACGCTGGCCTAGTGCGGGTTGGCGGACTACACACCTAAGAAATTCCTAAGAACTTTTAGGTGTGCAGGTTTTATCACGATGTTTTCCTTCACCGTTAAAGCAAGTGATAATTAATTGTGAATACACACATAACTTCGAAAAATCAGAGGTGTGTGCCTGGGGTTTGAACCTGCGACCGCCGAAATTCTCAACCGCGTGCCTAAACCTCGAGGCCATCACTGTTTTTTTTAATATGCGCTAAAAACAACAAAAAATTTGTTCTTTCTTATGTGGGGCTTATAAACACGCTTGACAAAACTTTCTTTAAATGCTGATTTGGCGAACTGTTTGACACTGGCTGACGTGTCTACCTCTTTTTTTACTTTAGTATGTTTTTTTGACATATTGAGTGACAAAAAAAAGGTTTTTCTCTCTTTCTTTGCTTGGCCGATCCGAGTATTAAGCTCGGAACTTCAAGATCACACGCAACCAGGGCTGGGCAAAATACATGCTTTGCTTTAATTGAAATACAAATTACAAAATACTGTATCGCAAGTAATTAAAATACCAAATACAAAATACATTTAAGTAAGGTATTTGAAATACAAAATACAAAATACAGTATTTTAGCTATTTTTAATTGAAATACAAAATACAAATTACAAAATACAAAATAATGCATATTTATTTGTTTTGGGATAGTTTTTTTTTGAAGGCGGTTTTTGTTTTGTTATTGCAGGTCCTGATGAGCACAAACTTAATACTTAATGAAGGCTAAATGTATTTTGAAGCCTCGAGTATTTGAAATACTAATTACAAAATACTTCGGCTTCACGTATTTGAAATACAAATTACAAATTACATTTTAAGAAAGCAATTAAAATGCAAATACAAAATACGTATTTGTATTTCAATTACGTATTTCAATTACAAGTAATTCAAATACTGCCCAACCCTGCACGCAACTTATGCTACAAATCCACGAGGCGGTCAAATTATTATTTTAAACTTACTGTTTCCATATGAAGCACATATAGTGTTCTTCACGAAATCTTCTTGTGGACATGTCTTGTTTTGTACATTCTCGAAAAACACGAACGCCAAATCACCGGAAAACGCCCAAGCAGTGGTCTGGAAAGGTAATACATGGTTAAACTTCTGGTTGTGCGATACCGGAGCGCACGATTTCGATTCATTAAATCTATATTTAATTGATACCTATTAACGCTCTTTTTGGCTATGGAAGAACGTAGTAAAAACCACATGCCTGGGATCAGTGGCGGTACTTCCGTAGAAGCCCAAAAGCCCAGTTTGCCTTACAAAATTCCGAATAATAATCTTTAAGCTTTAAATCTTTATTTAACAAATGCAAATTGACATATAAATGAGAATATGCTGACCTTACATTAAACAATTATAAACTAGACATTACATAATTAACGTGTAACGCTTTTGGGCCTCTATGGAAGTACCGCCACTACTTGGGATTTTCATGACAAATTCAAAGATATTTTATAAGAATTTTAAAGATATGTCATTTAATATGTGAGATTCCCGTAACCAACACTAAGCCTCTCAGTCATGAATGAGGGTTGAACCAAACCGTGGGACGTATATTTGACGTCGTGTAAATTGTAAACTTGTAAACATTTCAACACCCAAATAGTAGACAAATCTTTTTGGAAACCACCATCCAACTCCTTGATGTCATGACAATGTTGACCATGAACAATCACGGACTTTAACGGTGAAAGAAAACATCGAAAGGAAACCTGAACAGTGCACACCTAAGTCTTTAAAAAAATCTTAGGTGTGTAGTCCGCTAACCCGTACAAACCTAGCGTGGTGGACTAAGGCCTAACCCCTCTCAGTTGCATAGGAGGTCCTTGCCTAGAAATAGAACATAGGATGTAGGTAGAAATTACTTCACATGCCCGCACGCGTGGTTTTGGTGAGGAAAGGAGAGGATGGGACAAGGTTAAACAATTCTTCAGAGCATTCACCATGATACAGACGGTAGAACACGCTAAGTGCGGCAATGTCCCTGCGCAACTGTA
This sequence comes from Hemaris fuciformis, assembly GCA_907164795.1. Lineage (NCBI taxonomy): Eukaryota > Metazoa > Arthropoda > Insecta > Lepidoptera > Sphingidae > Hemaris > Hemaris fuciformis. The sequence goes on from OU015454.1 coordinate 10,268,309, forward strand.
GCGGCTCTAAGCTGGCTGTAACGTCTGCATCATTCACAATGCGGATGGCACGCCGCTGCAATCCATCCAAGGCATCGAGGTGGTACGTGGCGGAACAAACAACAACTTACAGCAGACTTCTCAAAACTGGCATCGAAGTCCATTCCTCGGCTTATATTAGCTGGTTGCACATCATCACTGAACACAGCCGGCTCCTCCAGCACAAGTAATGCTAAATCATTTTCGATCTTTAGTTCGTCGGTAAAGTTTTCGTGTAGCATAATCTTTAGTATCTGAAACAGATATTGTATTATCTTAATTTTAAAAATAGAAAACATTATAACCACGCTGTTGTAAAATTAATGGGAAGACCTATTGGGGATGCCAAAGGCTCATGGAATATATGAGGCCTTTTTAATGTTACGACAAAGAGCAAGCATATCACCTATTGCTGTCTATGCGTGTAAACAGACCTTGATCAAAAACTAAGACGGGTGATTAAAACACATTAACGCTAAGAAATACGAAAAAAAAATGTTTTCCTAACCACCATATCAGCATTTCATCGCGGTCTGTTTAAACCATATGTAAAAGACTAAGGAATAAATTGGTAATATTTAGTAATATTATACAGGATATGGTGATTAGGAAAACGCCTTTTTTTTATTTCCTTTTTAGGATTTTTTTTATCTCCAATGTGTTTGTAATCACCGTAACTTTTGTCTTGTAAAAGTCGTGATGGCCTCGAGGTTTAGGCGCGCGGTCGAGAATCTCGACGGTCGCGGGCTCAAACCCCAGGCACAAACCTCTGACTTTTCGAAGTTATGTGTGTATTCACAATGAATTATCACGTACTTTAACGGTGAAGGAAAACATCGTAATGTAACCTGCACACCTAAAAAGTTTTTAGGAATTTCTTAGGTGTGTAGTCCGCCATACCGCACTAGGCCAGCGTGGTGGATTAAGGCCTAAGCCCTCTAAGTTGTAGAGGAGGCTCGTGCGCAGCAGTGGGACGTATATGGGCTATGGAATAAATTTGTAAATACTTTGTAATATTATACAGGATATGGTGATTAGGAAAACGCCAAAAAGTTTATTTCTTTTTCGTTTTTTTTAGTATCCCCTATCTGTTTGTAATCACCGTAACTTTAACCTGTCTTGTATAAGTCGTGATGGCCTCTAGATTTAGGCGCGCGGTCGAGAATCTCGACGGTCGCGGGCTCAAACCCCAGGCACACACCTCTGACTTTTCGAAGTTATGTGTGTATTCACAATGAATTATCACGTACTTTAACGGTGAAGGAAAACATCGTGATGTAACCTGCACACCTAAAAAGTTCTTAGGAATTTCTTAGGTGTGTAGTCCGCCTGCCTGCACTAGGCTAGCGTGGTGGACTAAGGCCTAAACCCTCTAAGTTGTAAAGGAGGCTCGTGCGCAGCAGTGGGACGTATATGGGCTGATGATGATAACCTGTCTTAGTTTTCGATTACGGTCTATTTGCACCTGTATAGTGCATCAAGTTATACATCCATCTCTAGTCTAAACACTATTTTAATTGTTGTTGTTGAAATACACAGGGTCCATCTCGTTATTTACTTTAAAATAATAATATAAGATATTATGTATTTCCTGATGAAAACTAAAAATAAATTATAAAAAACCGTAAATATTTTTGTACAAATTATATTAAATGAACCATAGGTAAATTATAATGTAATAATAAAAGATTTTTCTTTTCTGTATTGAATTGTTATAAGTGCTATTTGATTGCCTACGTGACCAAATAAAGCAATTTAATTTCATTTCATTATAAAGTTCGAGTATAAAATATTTCTTTGTTACTCTAGCGTTGGTTTCCGGGATCGAGAGACCCTGGTGTCAATTCTTGGGTAGAGCGTTATCGTATATATATTTATTTATTTATTAAGAAAATAACCAGTAAAAAAAGGAGTCTGGAAATGTGCCCAAAAAAAGGATATAGCTTTATTACGCTTGTCTTAACAAAAAAATGCAAAAATACTTACTTTACGTATACAAGCTAAAGTTTACGCAAGAAAAATTACGAACACTATTCAACTTTGTCTATTACAAGAAATCTTAGCATAAAACATTTTACTCAAAGGGTTTCATAACTTGAAAACCCAAGCCAGCCCTTCTATGTTTAGCTAATTAAGTCCAGTACTTACTCTGTGCGCCTTTTCGTTTGGCGCCGTTCCGCCCAAGCCTTTTTTTCCAACCACTATGAACACGTCTTCAGGTTTTCTCGTTGTATTTGCAGTAATTACACACCTTGCGGCTGTAATAGAGAGCATTTTATTACTTAGGAATAAACTACATGACATACATACAATAACTCACGCCTGTATTCCCCGAAGGGGTAGGCAGAGGTGCATTTCTACACCCACATTTCGCCAGGTATGTATCAGTCCCACGTAATAGGGGGCGGGCCTATTGCCGTTTTTCGGGCACAATTCCAGACTCCTTGCTGTTACTGTGAATTTCCTAATGGAAAAAACACAGCCCGTAGTCTCGCGGTACAAGTATGTACCGTGCTACCTAGAAGTCCTGGGTTCGATTCCCGGGTCGGGCAAAGAGTAAACTATATGAAATAAAATAATACTTATTGAATCTATAAAATGTGAAATACATTACTTAAATTCAGTCATTTCAAAATTTAGTGTATCTACCACCCTGTTCGGAAGGCAGTCATCACTAGAGAAGAACGGGCAAGAAACTCTAGTGTTGCTCTTTTCCAATCAAGAAATAGTCAACAATATTGATACAAAGATTATATTTTCAGAATTAGAGCAGCTCATTAATACAATCACAAACTATTGTATTGAATATCAGAATAACATAAAGTTTCTTGCGGAGAAGTTTTAGATGTCAAAATATCGTCACAATGTTAAACTTCACCGTTAAAGTACCTACGTTATAGTTCTTAGTGAATAGTATGACTTCAAAAAGTCAGGTGTGCCTGGGGTTTGAACCCGCGACCGGCGAGCGTTGACTCGACCGTGCGCCCAAACCTTGAGGGCATTACGACGAACGCGATTCTAGTGGCTATAAACGAAACTTCAACAAAAAATTTCACATACATACATAAACTCACGCCTGTATTCCCCGAAGGGGTAGGCAGAGGTGCATTTCTGCACCCACATTTCGGCAGGTATGTATCAGTCCCACGTAATATGGGGCGAGCCTATTGCCGTTTTTCGGGCACATTTCCAGACTCCGTGCTGTTACTGAGAATTTTCTAATGGAAAAACCCAATAACACTTTACCCGACCCGGGAATCGAACCCAGGACCTCTAGATCCCACGGCACATACATACTTGTACCGCGAGACCACGAGGCAGTCCTCATCAATTTTTTTAACGTATTTTTTTTTGTCAATGTCAAGTTATAATACCTTTTTGGTCCCGCGTACATAATTTGTGTTAAATGGAGATGTCCTGAGTTCCATTAGGAATGCCTTAGCAGCAAAGAATTTGGAAATTTATCCAAAAATAGCAATAGTATCGCCCCCTTATTACGTGTTTTAACACACATGCCAAAACGTAGGTGTCTCAATATCATCATCATCATCATCAGCCCATATACGTCCCACTGCTGAGCACGGGCCTCCTCTACAACTGAGAGGGTTTAGGCCTTAGTCCACCACGCTGGCCTAGTGCGGGTTGGCGGACTACATACCTAAGAAATTCCTAAGAACTCTTAGGTGTTCAGGTTTCATCACGATGTTTTCCTTCACCGTTAAAGTACGTGATAATTCATTGTGAATACACACATAACTTCGAAAAGACTCAATATAACATAACACAAACAAAACTACTGACTACCCTCTCATCTATCCTTTCTTTATTTCCATCCTATGGCTGTCTTTAAAAAAATCGCCTTGAGCGATAAGACCGCCAATTGTACTATTTTTCCATCTGAGTTCTTATTTTGTTAATTTTCTTCGTGTGTACAATAAAGTGTTAATAAATAAATAAACAATACATAGACTGCTTCCTGGTCTCGCGGCTTAAGTAACGTGCGATCTAGAGGTCCCGGACTTGGTTCCTGTATCGGGCAGTGTTATTAGGTTATTTCATTAGGAAATTCTCAATAGCAGCACGGAGTCTGGAAATGTACCCAAAAACGGCAATAGGCTCGCCTCCTCTTACGTGGGACTGATACATACCTGACGAATTGTGGGGGACAAAAGCACCTCTGCCTATCCCTTCAGGGAACACAGGCCTGAGGTTATGTATTTATCAGTGGCGGTACTTCCATAGAAGGCCAAAATCTCAGCTAGCCTAACAAAATTCCGAAAAGTAACTTTTAAGCTTTAAATCTTTTTTTAACGAAAGCAATTTGACATTCCAATGAGAATATCCTGACCCCACAATAAACAATTATAAACTAGACATTACACAATTAACGTGCCGACTGCCTTGTGGTCTCGCGGTACAAGTAAGTGCCGTGCGATCTAGAGGTCCTGGGTTCGATTCCCGGGTCGGGCAAAGTGTTATTGGGTTTTTTCATTAGGAAATTCTCAGTAACAGCACGGAGTCTGGAAATGTGCCCGAAAAACGGCAATAGGCTCGCTCCCTATTACGTGGGACTGATACATACCTGGCGAAATGTGGGTGCAGTAATGCACCTCTGCCTACCCTTTCGGGAATACAGGCGTGAGTTTATGTATGTATGTACAATTAACGGGTAACGCTTTTGGGCTCCTATGGCAGTACGGCCACTGGTATGTACTCGTATGTGTGCAAACAAAACACTACAAAATATTAGTCTGCATTTCCTTGTATCAATGTAAAACTCACGTACTGATAAATAATTACCATGCGACCGGAAATGTCGTTAGCCGGAGACAGAGGGCGGAAGTAGGGGGGAGTAATCGAATTAGCACGCCAGATGCGTCGGCGACGGGGAGGAAAGAAAAAATTATAAGGGTGCGTTGTGCGTAGCTTAGACGGTTCCGTGTACAAATTTAAATATACATAATTATGTCGGATGCAGGTGGCCCAGATGTGATAAGAATAGCAGTGACATCATCATTATTGGAGGATTCATTTTGAGAAGTAATTGAAACAATCAACTTCAATCAAAATTCCTTTCAATTTCGCAATAAATCGGATGTTTGCTGCGTAGACCAACGAATGCCCGCTCCGCTGTTGCGGGCGGCTTTTTATAGACACTGTTGTGGGGCGATCGACACCGCAGAGTGAGTCAATCTTGTTTATGCAAGAACGATGACATAGATCGTCGTATATGGTTTTGCGCCAATATATAAATAAATATTTAGCTTTATAGCAATAGCCACAGTGATTACAAACGCCGTAACATTAAAAAAGTCTCGCCAAAAAATAAAATAAAAACGTTTTCCTTACAACCACGAGTATTAAATATTTATTTATTTATTTAATCCATCAGCCAATGGAAGTCCACTGCTGGTCATAGGCCTCTCCCAATGACTTCCACAGGGACCTGTTGGAAGCAGCCTGCATCCAGCGACGTCCCGCGACCTTCACTAGGTCGTCCGACCATCTTGTCGGAGGACGTCCCACGCTGCGCTTTCCGGTACGTGGCCTCCACTCGATAACTTTTTAACAGGATTTTTTTGATATCACGGTATTTGTAATCACCGTGGCTATTGCCTGTCTTAGTTTTCGATCACGGTTTTTATACACACATATATAGTAGTGATGGCCTCGAGGTTTAGGTGCGCGGTCGAGAATCTCGGCAGTCGCGGTTTCAAATCCCAAACACACACCTCTGATTTTGCGAAGCTATGTGTGTATTCACAATTAATTATTTAATATTATAACGATGAAGGAAAGCATCGTGATGAAACCTGCACACCTAAAAAGTTCTTAGGAATTTCTTAGGTGTGTAGTCCGCCAACCCGCACTAGGAGAGCGTGGTGGACTAAGGCCTAAACCCTCTCAGTTGTAGAGGAGGCCCGTGCCCAGCAGTGGGACGTATATGGGCTGATGATGATGATGATGAATGACTTCCACAGGGACCTGTTGGAAGCAGCCTGCATCCAGCGACGTCCCGCGACCTTCACCAGGTCGTCCGACCATCTTGTCGGAGGACGTCCCACGCTGCGCTTTCCGGTACGTGGCCTCCACTCGAGAACTTTTTAACGGGTTTTTTTTGATATCACAGTATTTGTAATCACCGTGGCTATAGTCTTAGTTTTTGATCACGGTCAATATACAGCCTGTATATAGTAGTGATGGCCTCGACGTTTAGGTGCGCGGTTGAGAATCTCGGCAGTCGCGGGTTCAAACCCCAAGCACACACCTCTGATTTTGCGAAGCTATGTCATTTCATATTATAACGATGAAGGAAAGCATCGTGAGGACACCAGCATTCCTAAAAGCTTTTTGGATTTTTTTAGGTGTATTGTCCGCCAACCCACACTAGGCTAGCGTTGTAAATTAAGGGCTAAACACTCGTAAGTTGTAGACGAGACCGATGCCCAGCAGTGGGACGTATTTGGGCTGATGATGATCATCATGTGAAAAAATATCTTTAAACCAAAAATTTATAACGAAAAATTATACGACAAAGCTGTAAAGTCACGATTTCTTATATATGTCTAACAAGGGTGAATGTTAATACCGCGATTCAGGTTTATACTAATTTGAACAGCGCCATCTATCGAAATAACTTATAACAACGGGAGATGTTGAACAAAATATTATTTCTCATGGTTATGGAAGCCAGACTTTTATAAACCAGACACATTTTCAGACTTTGTGACCAATTAGGTAGGTTTTTTCAACCCAATAATCAATCTTGGGACTTCTCAATCATGTGCTTCAATTTATTCCACTTTCAAATAAAGGTAAAATTAAAATAAAGTTTATCATTATTTTCACCATTAGCCGATATACGTCCCACTACTGGGCACCGCCTCTATCTACAACGGAGACAGGTTATACCTCAGTCCACCATGTTGGTCTACAAACTTCAATACGTGCGGGTGTCCTTACGACATTTTCCGTCACCGTTAAAAAACATGATAATTCATAGTGAATGTGTAGCGTAGTGGTAATATTAATTATAAATTGTAAGGTAGACGTTAAAATAAATTATAATATAAGCGCTGTTCCCCACTCAAACCGGTTCACTACTACCTGTGATATCGGACCGAGTGGACATGCCAGACGCTATTGAAACTAAGCTTTAGTGGTTTTATTTATACAAACCAAACCTGAAACATCAGGACATAACAGTGAATACACACGTAATTTCGAAAAGTCAGAGGTGTGAGCTTGGGGTTTGAACTTGCGACTGCTGAGGTTCTGACTCGACCACGCGCCTAAACCTTGAGGCCATCACGACTTATTTAACTATACAGTGTACAAAAACCGTGACTGAATACTAAGACAGGTAATAGTTACGATGATAACATTGACGTTAAAAAAATTGCGAAATGAAATTGAGAAAATTAAGTACGTTTTTCTAACTACCATAAAAATTAAATGTATATGGTGATTTCATTCATTATTCATCATCGGCCCATATACGTCCCACTGCTGGGCACGGGCCTCCTCTACAACTGAGTGGGTTTAGGCCATAGTCCACCACGCTGGCCTAGTGCGGGTTTGCGGACTACACACCTAAGAAATTCCTAAGAACTTTTAGGTGTGCAGGTTTTATCACGATGTTTTCCTTCACCGTTAAAGTAAGTGATAAATTCATTGTGAATACACACATAACTTCGAAAAGTTAGAGGTGTGTGCCTGGGGTTTGAACCCGACCGCGCGCCTTCACCTCGAGGCCATCACTACTTCTGTATGGTGATTAGGAAAACGTTTTTTTTTGGGATTAGGAATTTCTTGGGTGTGTAGTCCGCCAACCCGCACTAGGCCAGCGTGGTGGACTAAGGCTTAAACCCTCTCAGTAGTAGAGGAGGCCCGTGCCCAGCAGTGGGACGTATTTGGGCTGATGATGATGAATCACCGTAACTATTACCTGTCTTTGTTCTCGGTCACGGCCTGTTTACACCGTGTATACCCTTATTTTATAATACATATTATCAGGTACTCTTAAGTAATGAAACAGAAATAAAACAATACTTACGAAAAGTGTGTGTAGAAAAACATGTCTACCCTTTGGTAACAGAACGTCATCTTAAATAATTGAGTAAAAATTACATTTCTTTACGCAACTTATGTAAATTATCGCTTGCAAGTGAAGTAGTGATGCTATCGAGGTTTGGGCGCGTGGTCGAGAATCTAGGCGGTCGCGGGTTCAAACCCCAGGCACACACCTCTAACTTTTCGAAGTTATGTGGGTATTCATAATGAATTATATCACTTACTTTAACGGTGAAGGAAAACATTGTAAGGAGACCTGCACACCTAAAAGTTCCTAGGAATTTCTTAGGTGTGTAGTCCGCCAACCCGCACTAAGCCAGCGTGGTGGACTAAGGCCAAACCCTCTCAAACGTAGAGGAGGCCCGTGCCCAGCAGTGGGACGTATATGGGCTGATGATGAAAAGATTACTTTCGAAAAGTGTACGTTATCGTTAATAATTGAGTAAAAATTGCAATTCTTTACGAAAATGTAAATTATCGTTTGCAAGTGAATAAATGGAATGCACGGAACCATATTTGGCTATTGCTTCGGCTAAAATTACATTACACTGTTAAAGTGTTATTATGAATATACATGTGTTCTAGAAGCGCAATTTAGACTGGTCAAAGTATGTTAATTGACGTGAGATAGAATAATCTCCTTCATGCTCTGTTTAGACAAAATCATGCCTACTATAGAACAGTTGAATAACACAAGAAAGGAAATGTGAGCATGCCGAGCGTGCCGAACCTACGATTACACTATCATATGTTTGCCGCTTTTTAGTAATTCGGCTAGCGTGTAACTCAAACGTGCCTCGTGGTCTCGCAGTACCAGTCTGTGCCGGGCGATCTAGAGGTCCTGGGTTCGATTCCCAGTTTGGGCAAAGTGTTATTAGGTTTTTCCATTAGGAAATTCTCAATAACAGCACGGAGTCTGGAAATGTGCCCGATAAACGGCAATAGGCGCGCCCCCTATTACGTGGGTCTGATACATACATGGCGAAATGGTTGCAGAAATGCACCTCTGCCTACCCCTTCGGTATACAGGCGTGAGTTTATGTAACAACTTTGACTGATATGAGAATTAACACGCACCCACCTACTTCTAGGTCTAAAGGCGTTATTAATGTTGGATTATTGGAAAAAATTATATTTCACTGATCCCTAAGCCGCTGCGAGAAATCCCCTCTTTGACATAATTTTAATTCCGTCGCGACGCTCCCCTCTGCGATTGCTAGGTGTCAAACAATTGTCTTTCACTTCTTTTTAATCATTCCCATTTTTTCCCAGACATTTGGAAGTATCTGTGAGAAATCTCGACAGCTTTGTAAGTGTAAAAACGATGGCGTTCGCAGGAAATCATTTGATTTTAGGAAGTCGATCGTGTCGGAAATTCTTATAATAATAAATTACTTGTACTCTAGCTTCGCTTTTTGTGTTTTATCTCTTCTCTCTTCAAGCTATGTCTTTTAGAATAGCCTCATACTGACAAATACGTATCAAATTTATTGCGCACTAGCGAAGATTATATCCTTACTATAATATAAATGCGAAAGTAACTCTGTCTGTCTCGCTTTCCTGCTAAAACTACTGAACCGATTTAAATTAAATTTATTACACAGATAGTTTAGACCCTGAGAAAGGACAAAGGCTACTTTTTATCCCGGAAGAAGGGTTTTAAGGGGTTGAAAGGGGGGATGAAAGGTTGTATGGAAGTATTGTCATTTTTGAAGCTAGAAGCTTGAAATTTATTTTTTAGGCTGTTGATTCATCATCAGCCCAAATACGTCCCACTGCTGGGCACGGGCCTCCTCTACAACTGAAAAGTTTGTAAATAAAAGGACGTTTAAGGGGGTAAAATAAAAATAGGGGTGAAAGTTTGTGTGGAAGTTCGTCATTTTTGAAGCTAGAATGATGAAACGACGTGTATACGACTGTAACTATGTGTAACTATATGTCTGTTACGCTTTCACGCCTAAATCATTTGACCGATGTGAACGATTTTTGATATGGACATAAATGGGACTCTATGGAGTAAAATAGACAACAACTTATTTTCTTTCTGAACCCAACCCTGTAGTCCACGCGGACGGAGTCGCGGGCAAAAGCTAGTAGGTAATATAAATATTGGAAATATTGGTGATTTGAGATCAAAGAATTTATTTACTTGTATAGCTTTTTGTTTTATGTGCGTTTTTTCCTAAACTATAATAATAATAATATACCTATTTATACAATTAGTACACACCTAGGAAATTTCTAAGAACTTTTAGATGTGCAGGTTTCATCTTGATGTTTGCCATCACCGTTAAAGTACGTGATAATTCTTTGTGAATACACACATAACTCCGAAAAGTCATAGGTGTGTGCCTGGGGTTTGAACCCGCGACCGTCGAGTGTCTCGACCGCGCGCCTAAACCTCGAGGCCATCACGACTTAAGAATTTAGTATTACCAATGATTCTTACCAGTCAGCACAGTATTCCTTGACAGCAATGCTCCATCGCAGAAGTAGTCGAATTGGCTGCTCTTCATCTCGTTCTTGATGAATATCGTCACGATCCAGGGCACGATGTCGAGCAAATCTTTGTCCTCAGATATATCTTCTTTAAGAGCTGCCTGAAAGAGTAAAATGTTGTTATAAATACACATAAAGTTTTTTCCATTAGATAAATCTCAATAGTGAGTCAGTCAGTAGTAATTTTGAAGTCGTAATGGCCTCGAGGTTTAGGCACGCGGTCGAGAATCTCGGCCGTCGCGGGTTCAAACCCCAGGCACACACCTGTGACATCGAAGTTATGTGTGTATCCACATTGAATTATCACGTAGTACTTTAACGCTGAAGGAAAAAATCGTGAGGAAACCTGCACACATAAAAGTTCTTAGGAATGTCTTAGGTGTGTAGTCCGCCAACCCGCACTAGGCCAGCGTGGTGGACCCCCTAACCCCCCTTCAATATTTATATTGAAAATTTTCTAAGGAAAGTACTCTACAACAAGAGTCGAATGGGCGTCGAGCTCTGAGCCAATCGAACACGCCAATATATTAGCGAACATACAAAAATTAAAAGAAGCAGTGTTAATACTCTATGATTTTGTCACTTATTATTTCACTTTTGTGTGGACTACATTATGTAACGCACGTTGAAAAAATCGGGGGACATATACAAAACTGGCATCCGCCATTTTGAACATAAAATTTGGGCTGCCCTACATTGTTTCAGTAATCATGCCTCCAAATTTGGCAAAGCGTTACTCCCCATTATTTTAGGCTGTAATAAAAATTTAAAAATTCCCATATTTTCCCCTCGCGTTCATAATTCACGGGCACCGCTGAAGGCTCACATTAAAATTAAAAATTCTAATTTCCCGCCATTTCGGATTGCTGTTTATGGTTGTGAATAAACAATTGCCGCCATTAAAGCGCGAGTGGCGTGTATTTAAAAAAAGAACGGTTTCAGCAAAACCTTTTTTGTATTTTTGTACTGGCATTTTTTTTACAAATTATATAGTACGACCCTAAATAAATCGATAGTTAAGTATCGATTACTAGTTTCTCGTCGATTAATCGAAAATATGCGTATGTTTGCAAATAACCAAATTAACTGCCACGTCAGTCCTATGGTATGAGCGCATGCCGTACGATAAAGAGATGTCATGTTCGATTCTCGGATCGAGCAAAAAGTTATAATATTAGAAAAAATTAACAGCAACACATAGATCAGTAATTCCCAAAATGATCCACGGGAAACTCGAGGGGGGTCTACGTTGGGTGTGACAAAAAATGGGGGTCCACAATCGTAAGCGGGGGTCCATGAAAATTTATTTTGTTTCGAACGTAAATGTTGGCTTGAACTCTCCTATCAATATAAAGGCAGATAATATTTTAATACAATCATCAGTCATCAATTTAATTATAATCAGTACCTACAACGCGTCTTGATTTTTTCCTTTTTTTTTGGAAATTGGTAGTAATTTAGCTGCAGGGGTCCACCGGATCCATCAAAATTTTGAAAATGATCAATAAAACCAAAATGTTTGGGAACCTCTGGTGTAGATAATATGTACCCAAATGACATACATATCTTAAAAAGGTTAGTGAAACTTAGATTCAAAATACATATTCGCCTACCTCTTCGAAGATCCGGGCGTTAGTATATTCAACTACGTCAAAGTCAAAGTCAAATTAACTTTATTCAAATAGACTTCTACAAGTTCTTTTGAATCGTCAATTTTACACTTTTTAATATTTTTTAAACTAAACTATTGCCGCTTCGAAACGTATTATCGCTGTGGAGAAGAAACGGCAAGAAACTCCCTCAGCGACACGACATATCACTGTCGCTAGGTGGCGCTTCTTAGTAAACAGTTATTTTGTGGCTTCAATTTTGAATTTAATAGTAAAAATAGTTCAGTGTCTAGATTTACCATATAACATTTATCAATCTACTGATTGAGTGCTCGTACACCACCGCAAGTGTTATCTTAATGTAAAACAGTGTTGTTAATTATTTAACAGAACTCTAAATACAGTGAACTTCTTGAACACATAACTTGTTAGTGATTAACTCGAAACCGCTGAGGACATTGCACTAGTGCCACAGAAGGTTAGTGGGTCATTATTTCTACAAATAATACGAAAAAGGACATAAATAAGAAAAAAATGGAAAAGTCATTCCACTTTTGAACGTTACATTTTGAATTCTTATGAGCTGTGCTGCCATCTAGTGTGTAGTAGCAATTAATCTCCTGATCCACGATAAATTATCCACAACGTTTCGCCCACCAACCACAGAGGGCGCTACGAGTGGCAAACCAGTGACGTTGGGCAGAGGAAATAGTAGAAATAGAGGGCGTTACGAGTATTAAGGTGGCTGAATACCTGACATTAGCGCTTGATTAAAATTAAGGCTTTTTTAAATATATAGATTAGTTAATATTTTACACCTGACTATGATTTGCTCTGCATGCCTTTCACCAACCAATCAAAATGAACCTAAGAGCGGTGAACCCGACGAGCTTGTCACGGAAATACGTTACCTAAGGAAGGAGTTATGCAACCTGAAAGACCAACTTAAGACTACAGTCTCTCTTATTAATATCTATGACGAAAGACTTCACATTTGTGCCGAACAAATAGTCAAACTTTATACGAAAATTGAAGCAAATGGACATAACGGGATTTCTCATAATGTAACGGAACCTCGATCACCTGTACTCATACCTACCGTGAAGAAACCTGTACGCCCGACGAGTAGACCACGGGATGAATCTCAACGCAAGGTACCCGTACCACACGTATCAAGCTCTATTACAGTTGCTGAAAGAGTTAACAACCCGGAAAACAACGTATACTCAATAGCTCAGAACACTCACTCTCCCTCAGCACCTAAAACTTGTAATATTACAGCTTGCCCAAAAAATCATTCCACACCTAGCCAGCAGTGGACGGAGGTAATGGATCCGAGAAATAGAGGTCGCCTCTCGTTGTCTGGTGTCGCTGGACCTGCTGTTACATCTTTAAAAGCAGTTGAGCCCCTAAAATATTTACATTTATGGAACATGGCCTCCAGCCATGATGAAGTATCGTTATACATAAAGCAACTATGCCCTATTGGATCATGCACCGTAGAAGAATTAAAACCCAAAGGGAATTACAAGTCATATAAGATCGGAATACCAGTGGCTTATTACGAAAAATGCTTTTCGGCTGATGTATGGCCTATTAACGCCAAGATTAAAGGATGGATCAACTACAGGAAACCCACTGGCTCAATATTAAATAGGGCCTCCGGTAGGACTATGTCCTCAAATGTGCAGCCCTTTCGTAAAGAAAATAGTGAGCAGTAAAACTGCTCACATTCAAGTGTTATACCAAAACGTACGAGGGCTTAAAACCAAGCTACACACTTGGCGTAATAATCTTGCGATATCCGAAAATAACATTGTTGCTGCGACTGAGACGTTTCTTGATGATTCTGTTGGAGACTCAGAACTTGTGAGTCCAGGTTGGAGTGTTGTGCGGCGCGACAGGAGTACGCCGTGCGGTGGGGTCTTACTTGCCGCGCGCGCTCCCATTGTGCTTCACCGCCGTAAAGACTTTGAAACTGACAGTGGTGAGGACTTATGGGCAAGTTACATATGGCGTGGTCGAACTACATATGTGTGTATAGTTTACATCAAGCCAACCGCGAGTGATAAAGACTATATGGCATGGTTCTGCAAAATAGAAAGCTTTATTTGTACATTAAAGGGTATTGTTTTAATTTATGGTGACATTAATCTAAACAGTGCCTCAATAAATGTTAATAATTATTATTGCTATTTTTTAACATATTGTAATTTGTCGGAAAAAAATGTCGTGAGAAATCTACACGGTGGAATGTTGGACATCGTACTGGTACGGGAGAGTAATGATATTCGAGATACAACTGTTGTTGCTGCGGACGGTTTGGTGCCTCCTGACGCTTACCACCCTCCTCTTGACATTACTATTAGTTTCCTCACAACTCAACATTCAGTTCGTCTCGAGCCTAGCGCAATAAATAATGGCCAGGACTGGAATTTTGCGAAAGGGAACTACATAACATTATATAATATGGTCTCTAAGATTTCATGGGAAAACTTGTATCAGATAAAGGATGCACGACAGAGCGTCGACTATTTTTATTCTACGTTATACAGTATGTTTGATGCCTGTATTCCCAAAAAACGACGTAACGCTATGTCGAACAAACGTTATCCAGTTTGGTTTACTAGAGACATTATTGAAGACATTAAAATAAAGATAAAATTACACCGTCGTTGGAAGGACACCAGGTCTCAAGATGCATATCAACTTTTTTCTAACCTAAGGTCCGCCTTGAAAAATCGTATATCAGCAGCGTATAAGTCATACCTGGCCAGTATGGAAGAAAACATAAAAATTAACCCCCGTCAATTTTGGCGCCATATATCTTCTCTGCGATCCAAGGGAGGTTTTGAACCCGAGGTTAAATACGCAGGCCAAATTGTTAGTGGAGTAAAGGCTGCTGAAGCCTTTGCAAATTTCTTTTCTGGTGTGTTTCTATCGGATATACCCAACCTCAACCCAGCAAACATAAACAAAAGTCCGCTTTTCTTGAACAGATACGTCCACGTCAATAAAATAACCTCTGTAGACGTAGAGATGGGAATACAAAATATGAAATTTAGTAGCTCAATAGGTCCCGATGGCATTCCTCCTTGGTTTATCAAACAAAATAAAGATATTTTTGTTGAACCGCTGAGATATATGTTTAACATAGCGCTAAAGACGGGTCATTATCCATCTCAATGGAAAACCTCAAGAGTTACGCCCATACCTAAAAACTCTAATAGATTATGTGTTGAAGAACATCGGCCGATCGCTATACTGTCCACTTTGGCCAAAATATTTGAACATATCCTTCACACAACAATATATAGGCAGGTTGAACCATTCCTATGTAATGAGCAACACGGTTTCAGAAGAAGAAGGTCGGTCAACACAAATCTTCTTATAATAACAGATTATATCGCCACCAGACTCGATCGTGGGTTACAGGTGGATGTCCTTTACTTTGATTTTCGGAAGGCGTTTGATAGGGTTAACAACGATAAGTTACTTGAGAAGCTCTCTGCTCTGGGTCTGTCTCCAGAGACTCTCAGGTTTATCGCTGACTATCTGCGAGATCGTCAACAATATGTTCGACATGGTTGTTATGAGTCACAGCCCTATCACACCCGTTCTGGAGTTAGTCAGGGATCGATACTTGGTCCTCTTTTGTTTATACTCATGATTAATGACCTTCCTTTGGTAATTAAGCATGCGAAAATATTACTATATGCTGACGACATCAAACTTTTCTTGGAAATTAAAAATAAAGAGGACTGCGTTTTACTTCAGCATGATGTTAATGCAATACATGGTTGGAGTGTGGAGAATAAATTAGAACTCAACATTTCAAAATGCTTCCAGATGACTTTTAGTCGTATGCGATCCCCAATTGCATTTAACTATAAGTTAGGTCCGGATGAAATATCCAAGGTATGCTCGATCAAAGATCTCGGTGTGACTTTCGATCGAAAACTTACTTTCCATGACCATGTTATCACTGTAACCAAAGAGTGTTTTAAACGTCTGGGCTTTGTGCTTCGTAACTCAAACGATTTTCGAAGCACTAAAATAATTAAGTTGCTCTATGATTCACTAGTCCGCAGCAAGCTTGAAGCTAGTGCCTGTGTATGGAATCCTTATAAGAGCACTTACACCCTGTTGCTCGAAAAAGTTCAAAAAGCCTTTCTGAGGTACCTTTACAAGCGCCTTTATACATACTATCCATACATGTATCCCACTAAATATCTGTTGGGTTGCCTCGGGTACAACTCCTTAGAAGTCAGAAGATGGAGGGACCAAATATTAATAATGTGCAAGATTCTCAGGAGTATGGTAGATGCTCCTGACCTGAATGGCGAGTTGTGTAGGCTGTTCGTCCCTAATGGTTACACGCGCGGAAGGAGGCGCCGACTATTCGCAGTTCCAACATGTCGTACTGTGGCTCGTGCCAGATCACCAATACCGCGTACTCTCACTGCGCTCAATGCTCTCCTGGACAGTGCACCACAATGTGATGTATTTACGGAGGAATGGAAGGTGATTTTGTCTGAATGTTTGCATTTTTGTGAATTGAATGTGTGATGAATGAATATGTTTTTAATATATTATTAATTGATTATATATAATTTTTTTTTTTTTTTTTTTTTAGATGTTTTATATTGTTAATGGTACTATAATTTTATGTAATGTTAATTTTTCTCTTATTTTACTGTTTTGTTCTTTTATTTTATTTTTTTTTTTCTGTCTTTGTTTGTGTTCTTTATTTTTATGATTATTATTAAATTTTTGGATTTTATGGTTTGTTATCGATTAGTGTAAATGGTGTAACCGTACTAATTTGAATAAATAAATAAATAAATAAAATAAATAAATGTCATTTTTTTTTAATACCAATAAATGTCTTTTTTTAATTACATTATTTAAATTTTACATTGTAAATGTCATAATGATACAAACTATAGCAACAAAACAAAAGTATTTCATTAAGTACTAGGTAACTCAGTCAACAAAACAACCTTAGTTTGATAAATCCTTAAATACGTATGTAGTTGATTGTGGAGATAATCTATTTCTAATTGTCGACATCAAGGAAGACACAAAGCGGGTTTTTCTTGATAATTACGGCGCGTTCTCGTGCGAACCTGTCTCTGATTGAGACGAGTCCGCGAGCTACGAAAAAACAAGCTATTCACTGCAAATAAAAACACGTGCCGTACGAAGTAGAGGTCCAGTGTTCAATTCCCGGGTCGGGCAAAACAGCCCGGAGTCTGGAAGTGTGCCCGGTAAGCGGCAATGGGCTCGCCCCCTATTGCGTGGGACTGATGAATACTGGCGAAATGTGGGTGCAGAAATGCACCTCTGTCTACCCCTTCGGGGAATACAGGCGTGAGGTTATGTATGTATGTATGTAAAAATATGATTCATAATGCATTAATAAAGATGGCCTCGAGGTTTAAGAAGGCGGTCGAGCATCACGGTCGTCGTCGGTTCCAACCCCAAGAACACTTTTGACACACTTTTGACTTTTCAAAGATACGTGTTTATTCACAATTAATTATCACGTACTTTAACGGTGAAGGAAAACATCGTTATGAAACCTGCACACCTAAAAATTCTTAGGGATTTCTTAGGTGTATAGTCCGCCAACCCGCGCTAGGTCAGCGTGGTGGATTAACGCACTCTTAGTAGTAAAGAAATCATGTGCCCAGAATAAGTACTATATGAGCTGATGAAAAATACGTACAAGGGACTGAGTCTGCGAAAGAACAATGTTCCTTAGTGTCTAATACTTATAAGGTTTGCAATCCCGCAGTAATTTTTTCCCGCAGTAAAATTTAAAAATGCAAAAATATGCATATAATAATGCTTTATTACCTGTAGTTTAGTTACACTATATTAAAAAAAAAAAAAATAGAAACATTCATACAATATCTAATAGAAAAAGTACTTTTTCATAGTTCTTATGAGGTTAGGTAGAGGATTTGCAATCAATAGGGTCTCCTGCGTGTTAATATGGACTTATCTTACCTAAACAAACAAATAAACCAATTTTAATCCTTTACTTCGCTCGATCGGTTGATCGATCTGACTGACGCGCCCGCGCTGTTGTGATGGAGCTAATAGGCCTTCAGTAAAAGCTGAATTACCTTGCCGAGTCAAAAAAATGCGGGAATGCGGGAACGCGGAATTGCAAACTCTAAATACTTAGTCACTTTAAAAAAAAGAACTTTTTTAAATACAATACTTTTTAAGTTCACAAACAGACAAACACAGGAGACTGTTTTTTTAATATAAAGTGTAGATGACTAACCTCACAACAGTTATTTGTTTAAAATATTTGAATACCAAATAAGTATAATTTTATTATACAATCGGCAAGAACATATAACAAAGGCTAGCTAATTGGCGCGACTACCGCATCCGTACCGCGTTGTTCCGAAACGCGACCTCGAACCGTAGACTTCTGTGATTGATAGCCGCGTGGCCAGATAAACGGAAAAAATGGGTCAGGAATTTATTTTTATGTTTTTTCTTTTGTTTATTTAATACTTTTATCTTACTAGCTGTTGCTCGCAACTCTTTTAACGAAAATTATGACTTAAAAAGGAATATTTTATGGGATTCAAAAAAATGATATTTTTGTCACATTTTTCATTTGGAAATTCTCAATAAATGGAGTCTGGAAATGTGCCCGAAAAACGGCAATTGGCTCGCCCCCTATTACGTGGGACTGATACATAACTGGCGAAATGTGGGTGTAGAAATGCACCTCTGCCTACCCTATCAGGGAATACAGGCGTGAGTTTATGTATGTATGTAAATACCTTATTCATTCATCGTCAGACCATATACGTCCCACTGCTGGGCCGCCTCTGTAAATGAGAGGGGTTAGGCCTTGGTCCACCACGCTGGCCTAATGCGGGTTGGTGGACTATCTTATAATGCTACCTTATCTTGGAAATCACCTGGAACCTCTCTAAAAACACTTAATTCACGAGACCAACTAGGCAGACTTCCCACATATACCATAAAATAGTCCAAAAAACAACGTTTCACCTCTTTCATTTCAGTAGTTATTGCAACGTTGAACCACAAAGGTCGACAGTCATTTTATCAAACGAATCCGAATGAACCTGACACAGATTCAACGCGAGGGTTCTGCAAATATCCTTACTAATATATCCTTACTAATATTATAAATGCGAAAGTAACTCTGTCTGTATGTCTGTTTCGCTTTCCTGCTAAAACTACTGAACCGATTTAAATGACATTTGGTACACAGATAGTTTAGACCCTGAGAAAGGACATAGACTACGTTTTGTCCCGGAAAAGGGGTTTTAAGGGGTTGAAAGGGGGGATGAAAGGTTGTATAGAAGTATTGCCATTTTTAAAGCTAGAAGCTTGAAACTTATTTTTTAGGCTGTTGATTAGATATAAATAAATATGACATTAAAAGTTTGTTAAAAAAATGTAACTTTAAGGGGGTGAAATAAAAATAGGGGTGAAAGTTTGTGTGGAAATTCGTCATTTTTAAAGCTAGAATGATGAAACGACGTGTAGACGACTGTAATTATGTATATTATGTAACTATATGTCTGTTATGCTTTCACGCCTAAATCATTTGACCGATGTAAACGATTTATGATATGGACATAAATGGGACTCTGTGGAGTAAAATAGACTACAACTTATTTTCTTTCTGAACCCAACCCTGTAGTCCACGCGGACGGAGTCGCGGGCAAAAGCTAGTTTAAAATAAATATGTGATGGGATATTCGCATACGCCCGCATCGCGACTTTCGTATAAACAGCAGTAAAACCGTCCATTGTCACATACAAATGTGTCGCTTTTTTTGTATTTGGTTGTCGTCGTAGAGGTCGTGATGGCCTCGAGGTTTAGGCACGTGGACGAGAATCTCGACGTCTGCGAGTTCCAACCCCAGGCACACACCTTTTACTTTTCAAAGTTATGTGTGTATTCACAAAGAGCTACCGCGGACTTTAACGGTGAAGAAAAAC
Organism: Hemaris fuciformis; assembly: GCA_907164795.1. Taxonomy (NCBI): domain Eukaryota; kingdom Metazoa; phylum Arthropoda; class Insecta; order Lepidoptera; family Sphingidae; genus Hemaris; species Hemaris fuciformis. The sequence goes on from OU015454.1 coordinate 10,288,516, forward strand.
ATCGTGATGAAACCTGCACACCTTAAAGTTCTTAGGAATTTCTTAGGTATGTGGTCAGCCAGCAAGCACTAGGCCAGCGTGGTGGACTTAGGCCTAAACCCTCTCAGTAGTAGAGGAGGCGCGTGCCCAGCTGTGGAGCGTTTGTCATGATGTTGACAAACAGTTATCCACTAATAAAAAAATCGTAATCTATCGTATAATATGGTTAGATTTAACATGCGGAACCCTAAAAGAATCACAATTTTAAAGTGGACAGTGGACATGCAGCCAATCAATCATCCCACCAAACACATTCTACTGCGCGTGAAAAACCATCCCACATTCTGTGGGGTGATGTATGACTTCGACTGCGCCATCTTTTTAATAACTTTTGTGGGTTTAGAAACAATATTATGGATGTTCCGTGCGGCCATTTATAGGAACGATTTTTATTGATTTGAAAATTTCTAGTCGTGTAGTACCTATCCAAAATAAAATTTTCTTTAAACTAAACGAGGCTAAGGCAGTTGTTTATTTTATAAATAAGTTTTGTTGAAATGTCAAAATAAGTTGTAAAAAGACGCCGTAATTAATATTTTAAATTTTATCGGCATGATAAAAACTCTTTGCTATTTCTCTAGCAAAGAGTGATGGCCTCGAGGTTTAGGTGCGCGGTCGAGAATTTCGTCGGTCGCAGGTTCAAACCCCGGGCACACACCTCTGACTTTTCGAAGTAATGTGTGTATTCACAATGAATTATCACTTGCTTTAAAGGTGAAGGAAAACATCGTGAGGAAACCTGCACACCTAAGAGTTCTTAGGAATTTCATAGGTGTGTAGTCCACCAACCCGCACTAGGCCAGCGTGGTGGACTAAGGCCTAAACCCTCTCAGTTGTAGAGGAGGCCCGTGCTCAGCAGTGGGACGTATATGGGCTGATGATGATGATGATGATGAAGTATCCAAAATAAAATTTTCTTCAAACTAACCGAGGCTAAGGCAGTTGTTTATTTTATAAATAAGTTTTGTTGAAATGTCATAACAAGATGTAAAAAGACGCCGTAATTAATATTTTAAATTATATCGGCATGATAAAAACTCTTTGCTATTTCTCTAGTCACCCCACTTTTAATAGCGATGACGTCAATAAGCATATTGTTCATCCCATTTGCTTAGGTATCACAGCTTCCGCCTTATTTTAAAATATTCACAACTAATTTCTAATTCATTAATCAATTAATATTTTAGATTCGTAGTTGTAGTTTATTGACCTATCGTAACACGATTTCTATATTTATTTTTGGAAAAGATTGTTATAAAAGTAAGGTTAGATGATTTGCAGACCACTGACTATTGAAATTGCCGATAGTAACTATATTATAAATAATAATAATAAATAAATACACCCAACAGTCACATACATCGTTCTGACCCCACATTAAGATACAAGTCTTGTGTCGTGGGTATCAGAAACTACGAGAGACTTTTCGGTCTCGGAAACACCCAGAGCTGAAACAAATACTTGTGGATCACACAAACATTTGTCTCGGTGCGGGGATCGAACCCGCGGCCTCTCGTTTCGCAAGCTGGTATCTAGCCAACTTCGCCACGGAGCGGGGCGGGGCCAGCTTCAATATTAAACTCAAGCATATTAATTATTATAAAATAAGAACTAAAATGCCCATGACTTCACGTGCATGACCTTAAAACATTAAATTAACGCAAATAACCACCACAATTTCGATTTGTATTAATATACACAAAAAGTAATGGATTCGCGAATAAAAACGTTTGTTAATAATACCTATTTATAATATAAGCAGTGATGGCCTCGAGGTTTAGGCGCGCGGTCGAGAATTTCGGCGGTCGCAGGTTCAAACCCCAGGCACACACCTCTGACTTTTCGAAGTTATGTGTGTATTCACAAAGAATTATAACTTGCTTTAACGGTGAAGGAAAACATCGTGATGAAACCTGCACACCTAAAAGTTCGTAGGAATTTTTTAGGTGTGTAGTCCGCCAACCCGCACTAGGCCAGCGTGGTGGACTAAGGCCTAAACCCTCTCAGTTGTAGAGGAGGCCCGTGCCCAGTAGTGGGACGTATATGGGCTGATGATGACGATGATGAATAATATTTATAAAACATTAGCTTCCAAGTTGGACGTTCGTGATGTTTTGGTATACTTATTAATATGACCTTTTTAAACATATTTGCTTGTCAAAAAGTGTTTCAAAATAGACTCCGACCCTATTTTGAACGTAATTTAATGAAATTAAACAACTTATTTAAAAATATATTCTAGTATGCCCCATCCTTAAATCTGTCAAGTTTCACAAGATTTTATTTTCGTTATTTATTTTGTTAAAATGACCAATCTTCTCCCAATTAATTGGTATTAATTAGATATAATGAGCAAGAAAAGTTTGTTCGAAATTTTGTCTGACAAACATTGAAAATAAATATAGCCTGACCTAGCTTATCTTTCTAAGTAGCCTAATTAGTTACAACTGAATTTCAGTAATTAATTGACTTACTGTTTCATTCACAAAGTCCTTCACCTCTACGAAATTGACTTCTACATTTTGTATAACTTCTTCAGAAACAGCAGCCTCGGTCGGAATATACAAGTTCTCTTCATTAGTAGTGTCTTTGTATATATCTATATAATCTATTATAGGATAGTCTGTTGAATTGTAATCGTCTACATATACAAAGTCAAGATCTTCGTAAATTTCATTCGTCCTCAAATCACCAAGAGATTGTTCAAATTTATCCGAATTTAATTTTATAATTTCTAATACTTCTTTGTTTTTTTTCTGTTGCTCATTTATTATTTCAATGTCTAAATCCGCTTCGGTTTTTAATGCCTTAGGGGAACTGATTTTAGTTTTATTACTTGATTGAGTTCCCAAAGCTTTGTCAACTTTACTTGAAACGTCAGAACTATTTGATTTCAAATCATTTACAACTGTGTTATTTTCTATATTACGGACAGTTGTTACTTGATGGACATCTGTACTTTCAATTTTACTTGAATCTGTGGTATCAAAAGTGATATACTTAACAAACACTTGGGTTTTTCCGTAATTTTTGAGCACGCCATCGCTCTTCTTAGGTTTTTGCCTTTCAATTAATTCAGTTAGATCGCCAAATATATTTTGCAATTCACCCACTTTTATTTCTTTCACTTCACCGTGAGTTGGATTTGAAATTGTGTCTTCGTTAGAAAAAAAAGCTTGGAAAAAATCAGCGATACACGAAATATATGTACAATTTCTTGCTGACTCGACATTTGAAAAGGTTACTAACAAAAAAATCACAACACTGTACATCTTTTCAAGACCGCTCGCGTCTGTCTGACTGTTTGTAAATAAAAAATACATATTTAGATACAAAACACAGGTAACGCGGAAAAATTTAATTTCAATCCTATTGCTAATGCATTACAGTTGATAGTCGTGTGTTTGCTGCTATAATCTTAAGTTTTGATGACCTCATGTTGTTACAGTGCGGTAAAACAGTAAGACAAAGAGTTATTGAAATATTAATTTGAGGTGAGCGACGGCTCAGTTATATGTTAACTGGATTTCTATGAAGCTGTTAGCCGGTACAACTTCAGACAGATTTGACTATTTGCAACCTCTATATAGTGTCACTCATTATAATTTTGACAGCCCTGTGGCGCAGTTGGCTAGACACCAGCTTGCGAAACGAGAGGCTGCGGGTTCGATCCCCGCACCGAGACAAATGTTTGTGTGATCCACAAGTATTTGTTTCGGGTCTGGATGTTAGTGAGAGCGAAAAGTCTCTCGTAGTTTCTGATACCCACGACACAGGACTTGTATCCTAGTGTGGGGTCAGAACTATGTATGTGACTGTTGGGTGTATTTATTATTTATTTATTTATAATTATTATCATTTCTAATTTTACCGATGAAAAAAACATAACCATCACAGTTTTAGTTAGGGAACAAAATAAACTACATGGAATTGACATACTCTTGACATTCTTAATAGTATGGAAGTAAAAAATATGTTGCGCGGTCGATTCCCAGGTTGGACAAGTTATAATTGGGTTTTCATGATAGGAAATTGGAAATATACCCCAAAAATGGCAAAAGGCTTCCCACTAAAGCCCCCAAAGGTGTCCAGACAATGAAACATGAATTGGCTATTAACAATTCGCGCCACAGATAGAAAAGACCCAGCTTCAAATCCAGCGTTAGGTTAATGTTATGGAATATTCTATTAACAAATTATTAGCTCCTTGTCTACTACAAGAAAACAAAAACACACACGACCTTGCTCACGTGGTGATGGTGATGATGATGTATTTCATTTTTACTTTTCCTCTTTGGACTGACGCAGAAAATTGATAATTCTAAGGTATGATTCTTTAGTTGAAAAAACGTACCTAATTGGTCACAAGATCTGGAAATATGTCCGGTACACGGATAAGAGGCAGGCTACTACAACCGTGAGAATTTAATATTTTGTTGTTGAACAAATTATTTCAAGAGATGGCGCTGTTCAATTTGGTATAAGCCTGAATGGCGGTATGAAGATTTGCTTTTGTTGAGGCATATATAACGCATCATGACTACTTAATAACGTGGTTTTACTTTCCTTTCCTCTGTGATTTTTTGTTTAAGGATATTTTATCATTATTGTACTTTCACTTGAACATCCTTGGAAATAATATTATATAAAAAATGTTTTACCTCGTCATTTTGCGGCATAACTAAGTGCCGTGCGTTCTAGACATGCCTGATTCGATTCCCGAGTCGAGCAGTGTTATTGGGTTTTTGCATTCGGAGATTCCCAATAGCAGCACGGAGACTCGAAATGTCTAAAAGAATCCACTATAATGTGGGGAGAAATATGGGTGCTGAAACACACCTCTGCTTATCCCTTCATTGGTGAACTTTATATATGTATGTTTTTCAATTGAATGTAGTTGAACTACTGCAAGCTTTACTACGTCCACAACAATTGACCGCGGTGAACAATTAAAACATAATAGCCATTAAATACCAAAAACTTAATGGAATAATTACACAGTATTTTGATATTTGTTAACCTACCGTCCGACTGCGTAATGTAGGAAATGTCATGTGACATTACATGCGAAATGAAGTAAATGTTATGTAAGACATAATAACGGGCTAAGGGTTAAACTTCAATCCTGTTTAGGGCCTAGTATGTTACTTATTTGTTTTTTTTTATTGCTTGTTGTATTGTATGTATAATACAAAAGTAGTGATGATCTCGAGGTTTATGGCCCTGGGAGTAAGTAAATTGATCAGAAGTTTTGTTGCTACAATTTGTATCGTTATGACATACATAAGGTTAAATTTATATAATTACAATAAAAAAAAAATATATAATTTTAACTTATTATTTTTAAAAAAATGACATTTCGTGTTGCTGAGGGAGTTTCTTGCCGTTTCTTCTCCACAGTGATAACACGTTTCGAAGCAGCAATAGCTTTAAAAAATTGTTTAATATTGACGATTCAAAAGAACTTATAAAAGTCTATTTGAATTAAGATAATTTGACTCTGACTTTGACTTTGAATGTTGCGTAAGGCTTAACAAGACTTTGCTTAACCTTGGAATCGAAGCTATGATGGCAATAAAACTGAGTAAAAATAATCGGAACCCTTACAACTGTAGCCATCGTTAAAGGAGTAGGAAATCCGTAGATCGCTTAAACGTTTCCAGTGACCAATTAGTGAACGCCAGTAATTACGCTTTGTATCGAAACTTTACCGTTTGGTCTTTGAGAAGACTAACGAGTGAATTTTTTTTTAGATTTTTTTGTAATTTTTATTTGATTCTAATTCCAGTCTTAATTATACAGAGTGTATTTTGGCCCTATCCCACCACACACCTGCCACTATAACTCCTGTGCTCCAGAATCAACAGCGGCACGCACAGTATTGACGCCAAGCAATGAAGCTCAGCGGATCTAAGGGGACCTAAATTTGTCATAATCCCGCAACGAAATTAATCAGAAAGACAAATAAAGGAGGAGTTGGAAAACAAAGAGTTGTCCACTTCCCTCCACAGCAAAGCGGGTGACAATACATTGAGCTATGAGTCTTCACCCTCATATAAAAAGAAAGACAACAACAATTAGTGTAATTAGACGCAATTAACGCACCACGGGTAAATACCTATATGAGATTTATTGAATAAATTAATTATTCAACACAGAGTGTATACAGACTGTTATCGAAAACCAAGACAGGTAATAAGTACGGTGATTACAAACATAATGATGCTAAAAAAAATTTTTTTATCTTATCACCATAAAAATTAACTGTTTCAGTTTTCAATCATCGTCTGTTTACACATACATACATGTTACATCATCATCATCATCATCAGCCCATATACGTCCCACTGCTGGGCACGGGCCTCCTCTACCATTGAGAGGGTTTTAGGCCTTAGTCCACCACGCTGGCCTAGTGCGGGTTGGCGGACTACACACCTAAGAAATTCCTAAGAAGTTTTAGGTGTGCAGGTTTCATCACGATGTTTTCCTTCACCGTTAAAGTACGTGATTATTCATTGTGAATACACACATAACTTCGAAAAGTCAGAGGTGTGTGTCTGGGGTTTGAACCTGCGACCGCCGAAATTCTCGACCACGCGCTTAAACCTCGAGGCCATCACTGCCATGTTACATAGGAATAAATTAATTTTATACCAGTGAAAACTGTCAAAATCGGTCCAGCCGTTTCAGAAATTTGCAGGAACAAACAGACAGTCATTGTCCCTATTCCACCACACACCCTGCTGTAAGTCCTGTGCTCCAGGATCAACAGCGGCACGCACAGTATTGACGCCGAGCAATGAAGCTCAGCGGTTCTAAAGGAACCTAATAACATGTAACGCTTTGGGGCTTCTATGGAAGTACCGCCACAGCCAGCTTAAATTTTTTGAAAACTTAGAAAAGAATTACCAGAAAATTAAATAACATTGTATATTAAAAATGCGTTTTAAACCGTTTACGCTTCAAAAGATCGCAATTTTAACGAACATTTTTGTGTAAATATTGTAAGTTTATGCTTTTGTTTAACCGTCAATCAAGATTCTCAGCATAATTAACCTTATTCTGACTGATCATGAGTTATACTTTGAAACGTGAACACGACTTATGACGTAAAAAAACGTGTAATGAACATATTATTCGTTTGAAGGCTACACTCGTAGTATAGCACAATGACAGTAATTTTGAATTAAAAGTTATTATGTTCTATTACTATTATTGCATACATACATAAACTCACGCCTGTATTCCCTGATGGGGTAGGCAGGGGTGTATTTCTACACCCACATTTCGCCAGGTATGTATCAGTCCCATGTAATAGGTGGCGAGCCTTTTGCCCTTTTTCGGGCACAATTCCAGACTCCGTGTTGCTACTAAGAATTTCCTAATGGAAAAACCCAATAACACTTTGCCCGACCCGGGAATCGAACCCAGGACCTCTAGATCGCGAGGCACATACTTGTACCGCGAGACCACGAGGCAGTCTTATTACTAAATAAACAAAATGTAAGTCGTGATTGCCTCGAGGTGTAAGCGCGCGGACGAGTCAAAAAATCGACTTTCGCGGGTTCAAACCTCAGGTCTTAAGTAGTCTTGTGGTTTTATTGTGACTGTTAGTGGAGATGGCTCAAACATTTCGCTCGAAATTCTTTTGTCTGGTGTAAAAATCCTTACTAATATTATAAAAGCGAAAGTAAACCTGTCTGTCTGTCTCGCTTTCCTGCTAAAACTATTGAACTGATTTAACATGATTTAACAGCCCCGTGGCGCAGTTGGCTAGTAACCAGCTTGCGAAACGAGAGGCCGCGGGTTCGATCCCCGCACCGAGACAAATGTTTGTGTGATCCACTAATATTTGTTTCGGGTCTGGGTGTTTGTGAGACCGTAAAGTCTCACGTAGTTTCTGATACCCACGACACAAGACTCGTATCTTAGTGTGGGGTCAGAACTATGTATGTGACTGTTGGGTGTTTTTTTAAAATGAAATTTGGTACACAAATGGTTTAGAGCCTGAGAAAGGACATAGGCTACTTTTTATTGCGGAAAAGGGGTTTTAACCCAACCCTGTAGTCGACGCGGACGGAGTCGCGGGCAAAAGCTAGTTCACTATATCTCATTGAGTCCACAAAAGCTTTTCTTTACAAAATTGAGTATGTACAATTAAACATCAAACTAAAACAAAATATTACACATAGTAACACCTCTAAGTAAATATGTAGTGATGAAATATTTGACGTAATGTGTGTATTCACAATAAATTATTTATTTATTTATTTATAAAGCTTCATATACACAACAGTATATAGGCGGACTTAATACCTGCGGCATTCTCTACCAGTCTACCTTAGGGTGGTGGAGAAATGAAGCATGGTTGGTGTAAAAAGAAACAACTTAAATATAGTACTTATTAGAGCAAACATACTCTGCACCACCCGCCAGCTAATAATCGAAAAGAAAGAAAAAAAAAACATTTAAAATTAAATAAAAAGAAACATGAACGATACAATAATGAAAAGTTAAAAAACAAAACATTAACATTTTTTAACGTGACTTTGTCGTTACCCAAATGTCAAATTGAAATTGACAATACAAAAAAAAACAAATAACATGAGGGTATTATTAAAAATATAGACGAACAATAATAAATTCAATAAGGGAAAAAAATAAACAGTTAGTGCTTAGCGAACGTCAAGGCTTACGCGATTTTAAATTCGAGCGCGATGTTTCCGTCGACGCGAGGCTTATCACTGCCGATGACGATAAGCTTGCTGTCTTGGGATACTTTCCCATCAAAGAATTCAATACGTCTAATGTGGTGATTTTGATTCGGCTTCCATCCGGGACTTTTACCACAATAATGCCGTCTTGAGTCCAGCAAGACATCATGCCGAAATGCTGCCGACTTTTGCTGAAAACAGTTTGTCGCGATCTTGTCAGGAACTCCTTAACAGAGACAGATAAGCCTTTCAGCTTGGATTTGGCTCGCCAAACAGCTGTCCTATGAAGTATACTGGAGAACCTGACTAGGATGGGCCGATGGTGTTATTTGGCGTCCCTATACGATGACAGACAGAGCGACGGTGGCCTTGGCAGCTCCCCCAGTCTGAAGTTGAGCTTCGAGTTGGGCCATTCGCTGCGAAAAGCTGTCTTCAAGCGTCTTTTGGGTGGTTTGGATGTCCGCAAGTGAAGTCATATTGACCGTCTTAAGTGAGGTGTTGTTCTGGTGAAGTTAAACGCTGGCTGGTGGTGGTGCAGAGCAGGATTACATTCAGCAACACAAAGGTGAGTACATTCACAACGTATTTTTGCAAAATACACGAGTTTGGAGAGTATATAAACACAGTTTAACTAATTGAATTTAGAATTTTAACCGAAAGCACGTCCACTCAGTACACCGACCATAGACAATGTCTGTAAATGATCACGCACTTTAACGATGAAGGAAACATCGTAATTGAATCTGCACACATCCTATGAATTTCTTGGGTGAGTCCGCAAACAAGCACTAGGCTAGCATGGTGGACTTAGGCCTAACCCCTCTCAGTTGTAAAGGTGCCCAGCAGTGGGACGTATATGGGCTGTTCGTGTAGGATTGTGTACTCCCTCACTCACTTATGTATTCCCCGTAGAAGTAAATGGTTTGTTTCTGCGTCCATTTTTTGCCTGTAGTTTTTTTTAGTCCCACTCAATAAAAATCGACCCTATCGCAGCTCTTTTAGACATTTCTAGACTCCATGCCGCAACTGAGATTTTACAAATGGAAAACCTAACACTGCTCGACCAGGGAACCGCATGGAATATACAAGTGCCGCGAGATCACGAGGTAGGCAAAATAAATTTATTTTTTTCATATATTATTAAGGATTTTCAAGAATTTAGTACAACACAGAAAAATCTATTAACACAAATCAAAAATAAATTCTCAGAAAGAAACAATTTTAACATGTACGTTGCGTTATATATACATTAACAACGGCGAATCTTAATACCGCGATTCAGGTTTATATTAAATGAAACAGCGCCATCTCTCGAAATAATTAGTTCAACAACAAAATATTAAATTCTCACGCTTAATGGGAAAGTGAAATTTAAATTGTATAAAATTGTATGATCCACAAATATTTGTTTCGGGTATGGGTTTATGTGTAACCAAAAAGTGTCTCGTAGTTGCTGATACCCACGACACGAGACTTGTATCTTAATGTGGGATCAGAACTAGACTTTTGGGTGTATTTATTTATTTATTAAAACCTAGCACAATTACAACCTGCAAAGGTATCTCCCATTAAACTTCTTAAGTAATAAGAATTTAGGTGTGCAGGTTGTCCGGTAAACGGATAAAAGTCTGGCTTTTATAAACGTGAGAATTTACAATTTTGTTGTTGAACAAATTATTTCGAGAGATGGCGCTGTTCCATTTAATATAAACCTGAATCGCGGTATCAAGATTCGCCTTTGTTGACGTATATATAACGCAACGTACATTGCAAAATTGTATTTATCTGCCTTTTTGTTTTTGATTTGTGTTAATAATTTTTTTCTGTGATGTACTAATTTCTTGAAAATCCTTGGAATGTTTTCAAATAATATTATATAAAACGTAGTGTAGGGCGCCCTCTGGCTAGGTGGAGTGACGATATCCGCAAGGTGGCTGGCAGCGGTTGGATGAGGAGGGCCCAAGATCGAGCCCAGTGGCGTGCCATAGGAAAGGCCTATGTCCAGCAGTGGACGTAAGAAAGGTTGCTGATGAATATTATATGAAAAAAATATGTTGTTTTGCGTACCTCGTGATTTCGCGGCTCTTGTATATTATATAAGCCGTGTGATCTAAAGCAGAATTTCTCAAAGTGGGTTACGCATACCCCTAGGGGTTCGCAACAAGATTTACGTAATGGTGACTTGATGCCTAGCAGCCACGTGCGGCACACATAGTGGCTACAAGATACATACTTATGTGAGAGTGGGTTTTCACACCTGGTCATGATAAAAACTAAATACAGAACTTGACTTGATACGGAGTCATAATTAAGGTTAAAATTCTCCAATATTAAAAAGATATTTCTTATGAAATAAAAATCTTATATGCTTCAACAGACATTTTTATTATTTTCTTTGGGGGGGGGTTAAATTAGTTATTTAAGACATATAGGGTTCGCTGTCACCTGTAAACTTTAACAGAGGTACATTATCAGCCCATATACGTCCCACTGCTGGGCACGGGCCACCTCTACAACTGAGAGGGGTTAGGCCTAAGTCCACCATGCTAGCCTAGTGCTTGTTGGCGGACTCACCCAAGAAATTCATAAGAACTTTTTGGTGTGCAGATTTCCTTACGATGTTTTCCTTTATCGTTAAAGTGGATGATAATTTATTGTGAATTCACACATCACTTTGAAAAGTCAGAGATTTGAACCCGCGACCGTCGAGTTTTTGACTCGTCCGCGAGCCTAAGCCTCGAGGCCATCACGACTTACATTTTGTTTATTTAGCAAAAATCGTAATAGAACATAATAACGTTCAATTTTAAATTATTTTCTTTGTGCTAGATACTACGACGACTGTAGCCTTCAAATGAATAATATGCTCATTACACGATATTTTTTTTTTTAAACTATTGGCTCGTGGTCTCGCGGCAATAGTATGTGCCGTGCGATCTAGAGGTCCTGTGTTCGATTCCTGGGTCGGGCAAAGTGTTATTAGGTTTTTCCATTTGGAAATTCTCAGTAACAGCACGGAGTCTGAAAATGTGCCCGAAAAACGGCAATAGGCTCGCCCCCTATTACGTGGGACTGATACATACTTGGCGAAATGTGGGTGCTGAAATGCACCTCTGCCTACCCCTTCAGGGAATACAGGCGTGAGTTTATGTATGTATGTTTAAACTATTATTTATCGTTGAAATTTTTATCATTGGACGTGACAAAATAAACAGGCGACAGACAAGCGGCGACACTCGCCCCGATACAAAACACTGTCCATTTCCCTTATAATCTTATTCAGCTGCTCTGTGGTATAAAAATAAAAATAAAATAAAAAAGCCTTTATTTGATCCTGCTACAATAACTTAATAACTCTGCTCTGTGGTAAAAGGTGTTAAATATATATTAAAAGAAAAAACACAGTAATTTTGTACGATTCAGTCGAATTTGTTTACGAACCTTCGCAATAAGTTAATAAGAGGCAAAATGCAGACTATCGTGTTACATAATTTAATTGTATCGTCAGTCACGACGTAGCTCCAGCCAATTAGGTTCATTTACTGAGACAACATTGTCAGTTGTTCGCGTTATGTATTTTTGTTAGGCAAACTGTGCCGGCAAAGTTTTGATTAGGTACGTCATCGTTTCCTGTGTTTGTTAATGGAGAAATTCTGCAGGAACTCGTAACAATAAGTGCTAGAACTTATTTCATTTCAATATATACTTAGTCACGCAAAGTTCTGCCTCGTGGTCTCGCGGTACAAGTATGTGCCGTGCGATCTAGAGGTCCTGGGTTCGATTCCCGGGTCGGGCAAAGTATTATTGGGTTTTTCCATTAGGAAATTCTCAGTAACAGCACGGAGTCTGGAAAAATGTGCCCAAAAAACGGCAATAGGCTCGCCCCCTATTACGTGGGACTGATACATACCTGGCGAAATGTGGGTGCAGAAATGCACCTCTGTCTACCCCTTCGGAGAATACAGGCGTGAGTTTATGTATGTATGTATGTCACGCAAAGTTAGGGTACCTAGGTCATGCGAACTAGAAGGCCAGAGTTTAGTGTTATCCATTATTCTCAATAACAGCATGGAGTTTGGATATACTATGCCTGTAATCTTGTATGTCTGTCACATCATCATAAGCCCATATACGTCGCACTGCTGGGGACGGGCTGAAAGTGGTTAGGCCTTAGTCCACCACGCTGGCCTAGCGCGGGTTGGCGGACTACACACCTAAGAAATTCCTCAGAACTTTCAGGTGGGCAGGTTTCCTCAAGATGATTTTTTCAACGGTTAAAGTACGTGATAATTCATTCTAAATACACAAATAACTTCGAAAAGTCTGGGGTTTGAACCTGCGACCGCCGAGATTTTCGACCCCGATTAAACCTCAACGTCATAACAAATATTTTATCACGTGGAACATAAAACATCCCTGTAAGAATGCAACTATGCCTACCCCTTTAAGGTTAAGGTTGTCAGTATATTATGTATTATATTATATTAAATAATAATTTTTTATCTGCAAAAATGTAAACATGTTGTATAGTATTATCAAAAAACGAATGAAAAGGAAGTACACTATTTTTTTTCATCCTTCATATCTCTCTTTTCAATTTTAAAATGCACAAAAGACCTGCCTTAGGCATTAAGTCCGCCTTTATACATTCATTGCATGTATATAAAGTATAAATAAATAAATAAATAAAAGACATGTTGAATACTCACCTTATCCAATTCCCCAACAATCTTAGGACTCCCAAAAACTTCTGCATAATCCGACTCTTTCGCCACCTCTCCTTCATCTATTATATCTTTTATATATTTAGTGCTTTCTTCTACATCAAAAGCGTAATCCACTATCACACTTCTAGACGGAAGCTCGCTGTAATCTTTAACTTCTTCCAAAACTACTTCTCTTTTAGTCTTTACATAATCTGCGTAGTCTGTAGTGTAGTCGTAAGCACTTGTAGTGTAGTCTGTAGTGTATATCACTTCGATTTCTGTCAGATTCAGTTCTGATAGCGTCGGGATTCGTTTTATAGTGATGTTTGCGTTCACATAGTTGTAAATATCTGGCCAGTACTTTGCACTGTACAGTAAACACGATATGAGATACACTATCACGATTAATATCATCAGTATCAACAGTTTGATTATTAATTTCATTGATGATAAGTTTAGTTTCATTTTTGATTCTTGTTTCTGCTTCTCACGGTCCAAATAGTTAGAAGGTTTCAGACTGGTTGAACCTAAAAAAGTAATGAACTTTTACTTTCAAAATCGCCATTTCTTACCCAAAGCAATTATGCATAACTATGCTGTTATTAATGTTGGGCACGGGCCTTTTCTACAAGACAGGAGTAAGTCCTTAGTCTACCACGCTGGCCTGATGCGGGTTGGCGGACTAAGAACACACCTAAGAATCTAAGCAACTAAGAAGATCTCAAGAATTTTTAGATGTGCTCTTACTTACGAGTAACTTCGAAAAGTCAAAGGTGTGTCTGTGGTTTGAAACCGCGACAGCCGAGAGTGACCAGACTGCGCGCCCAGACTTCGAGGACAATACGACTTTTGCATTTTTTTAAAAGAGTTACTTATACATACATTATTATTTTTTCATTTATACACTTTATGTAATTTTCAATGCAAACGTAAGCAATACGACTTAACATTTTGTCGAATTAACAACTCAACAGGATAAATTAAAGTGATTTTAATTCAAGCTCGTATACAAGGAAATGTCGTGTTGGCCTCGAGGTTTGTAGGTACACGCGGTCGAGAATCTCGACGGTCACGGGTTCAAACCCCAGGCACACACCTCTGACTTTTCTAAGTTATGTGTGTATTCACAATGAATTATCACGTACTTTAACGGTGAAGGAAAACATCGTGATAAAACCTACACACCTAAAAGTTCTTAGGAATTTCTTAGGTGTGTAGTCCGCCAACTCGCATTAGGCCAGCGTGGTGGACTAAGGCCTGAACCCTTCATATTTGTTGAATACCTCTTAATAAAAATGAGCTTGTATTCATCATCATCATCATCATCAGCCCATATACGTCCCACTGCTGGGCACGGGCCTCCTTCACCATTGAGAGGGTTTAGGCCTTAGTCCACCACGCTGGCCTACTGCGGGTTGGCGGACATTTTGAAATACAGTTTCCAACAACTAATATGCATCCAAACAGGCATAATCTTATTGTTAAATTTGTATAAGGATTTATGTGGGTTGAAAACAATGCTTGCAGTACTGAAGAGCCACAAGTTCAATACCTAGGTAGGTCAAAAGTGATATTGTCTTTTTGGGTTTTGCGAAATCCGTATAAAAGTGTAGGTATAAACAACCTTACCAACAAAAATAAATTAAACAACTTACCTTGCACAACCTTTGCAATAACTAAAATCACTCTCGTCTGTCCGAAGTGGGTTCGAATCCGCGACTGTTCTGCTCAACACAATAATTTCAATGGTGTCATAAGTCTGCCCTTAAATGGAGCTAATCGCGCCATAACAATAGATCGTTTTGCCATATTCATTGTCGCGGGTATTTCCTATGGGATCCGAACATCATTGAAGTAGTACATACTGATATTTATCATATTGACAGCCCCATGGCGCAGTCACGGTAATACTATCATACAGTAGTTTAACTTCATACACACGGGCGAAACGCGAGTTATACCTACGCGCCTCGATCGCGGCATGCAGGCAGTCGCGAATGTGCCGCAGTGACAAACGGGCGGTGTTGTTTTTTAAGCAGTAATCGCGCGATTTTTATACAATATAAGTGCATGTGTTTATTTAATATGACAAGTATATATTGTGTTTATATATTGTGCTGTTTTTGGTTGCATGAAATCTTCCAATCAAAAAATAACATGCATTTTTATTAAACACTTCCTATTCCATTCATAAAATATTTTATTTGTTTAAATAAAAAAAAACATTTACAATCACAAAAATAGATAGAAAGTCAAAGTAGGCAGATTGTATTAAAATTCTGCAGGTTCGCAGCCCTATCGCATGTTTACGTACCGCGCGGCTGTAGGTATTTATTTCAAAAATGCGGCCGAGTTAGACTATTGTATGATACTATTACCGTGGCGTAGTCGGCCAGATAACAGCTTGCGAAACGAGAGGCCGCGCGTTCGATCCCCGCACCGAGACAAATGTTTGCGTGATCCACACGTATTTGTTTCGGCTCTGGGTGTTTGTGAGACCGAAAAGTCTCTCATAATTTGTGATACCCACGACACAAGACTTGTAGCTTAGTGTGGGATCAGAACTATGTATGTGTACTATTTATTAACTGCACGACGAGCCTGTTATTTTATATTGTCTTTTACGTAATTAGGTTAGGTTTGTTGTTATTAATTACTATATATTTTGGCAAATAATTATTTTCGTAAGTTATGAAGTGTAACCAGTGGCGGTGCTTCCATAGAAGCCCAAAAGCCCAGTTTGCCTTACAAAATTTATTAT
Source organism: Hemaris fuciformis (assembly GCA_907164795.1). Classification (NCBI taxonomy): domain Eukaryota; kingdom Metazoa; phylum Arthropoda; class Insecta; order Lepidoptera; family Sphingidae; genus Hemaris; species Hemaris fuciformis. Next base: position 10,304,736 of record OU015454.1, read on the forward strand.
TCGGAATTTTGTAAGGCAAACTGGGCTTTTGGGCTTCTATGGAAGCCATCTTTAAGCTTTAAATCTTTATTTAACAAAAGCAAATTGACATATAAATGAGAATATCCTGACCCCACAATAAACAATTATAAACTAGACATTACACAATTAACGTGTAACGCTTTTGGGCTTCTATGGAAGTATCGTTACTGTGTGTATCCTGTTTACTTCTTGTAATTATTTCCTTCTATGTATTTTTTCTACATCAGGCCATATACGTTTGCAGTGATGGCCTCGAGGTTTAGGCGCGTGGTCGAGAATTGCGGCGGTCGCAGGTTCAAACCCCAGGCACACACCTCTGACTTTTCGAAGTTATGTGTGTATTCACAATGAATTATCACTTGCTTTAACTGTGAAGGAAAACATCGTGATAAAACCTGTACACCTAAAAGTTCTTAGGAATTTCTTAGGTGTGTAGTCCGCCAACCCGCACTAGGCCAGCGTGGTGGACTAAGGCCTAAACCCTCTCAGTTGTAGAGGAGGCCCGTGCCCAGCAGTGGGACGTATATGGGCTGATGATGATGATGATGATGATATACGTTTCACTGCAGGGCCTCCTCTACAGCTGGGAGGGGTTTTAGTCCAGCGCGCTGGCCTAGTGCGGTTTGGCGGACAATACACTAGAAATCCTAAGAATTTTTTAAGTGTGCGGGTTAACTCACGATGTTTTCCTTCACCATCAACTTCTTCTATGTCCAGTAGACATGACAAAGGCTTTTGATGATGATGTGATATAAATAATTACACGAAATATATTCTTATAATTTATTTAAAGCTACCGGTTGGGCTATACTTCAGCCGTGATTTATTATATAAAAGAAATATCATTTTTCCCGTCTATTCCCAGTCAGTCCAGCAGTTTCAAAATGTATGATTAACAAAATAATATGAATTTTAATTTCTTGCTAGTCCAACGGGAACACCACATTTTTTCGCGATAAAAACGGGCCTATGGTTATCCAAGATGTCAGCTACCTCCATACCAAATTTCTTCAAAATTGGTCCAGCTTTTTGCGGTAAGGAGAAGCAAACGTTCAAACACACACACACAAAATTACACCTTTATAGTATTAGTGGAATCTAACTCGATTTTATTTTATATGTGTGATTTCCATTCACTTGCGCCTTGCCGTTCTCCACTACCTGTGTTCTGAAAGACAAGAAATATGATGTAAATATCTTTATACAGGATGTAGGAAGACCGTGATCGTTCATCATCAGTTTCTCCATTCAAGGTTCTCATATTCAATACAACAGTCTGAGATTGTATTAATGAGCTGCTCTAATTTTGGAAATTCATTCTTTGTATCAATATTGTAAACTATCTCTTGATTGGAAAAGAGCAACACTAGAGTTTCTTGCCCGTTCTTCTCTAGTGATAACTGCCTTCCGAATAGGGTGGTACACAAAATTTTAAAATGACTGAATCTAAGTGATGGATTTGACAAACACATTGACTTTAAAAAAATCCCGACAAAAATATTTTTTTTTTCACGTTTTCCTAATAACCGCATAAATTTTATACTTAATTTTTTTATGATAATTTTTTTTTTTTGTCTCGCGGTACAAGTATGTGCCGTGCGATCTAGAGGTCCTGGGTTCAATTCCCGGGTCGGGCAAAGTGTTATTGGGTTTTTCCATTAGGAAATTCTCAGTAACAGCACGGAGTCTGGAAGTGTGCCCGAAAAGCGGCAATAGGCTCGCCCCCTATTACGTGGGACTGATACATACCTGGCGAAATGTGGGTGCAGAAATGCACCTCTGCCTACCCCTTCGGGGAATACAGGCGTGAGTTTATGTATGTATGTATGTAAATTATTTGTCGTTTTTTTTTAACGTCAATGTGTTTGTAATCGCCGTTTCTATTAGGTCAAAAACTTCAAGTAGATTTTTTAGCCACATTTTTCATTATTGCTACGCTCCTATTGGTCGGAGCGTGATTATACATAAATATAGACTATTAGAAACAAAAGAATTTAACAATTGCAACCAGTTCACGAGATTAGCGCGTTCAAACAAGCAAATTAATTTGAGAATTTTAATCGACCTGAGGTCGAACCTCTTTGTCTCAGTCAGGGTCGCGTTTGGATCCGGTGGTACCATTAAAATAATACGTGACGTTTCGGAAATACACAGGGTCCATCTCGTTATTTACTTTAAAATAATAATAATAAGATTTTATGTATTTCCTGATGAAAACTAAAAATAAATTATAAAAAAACCATAAATATTTTTGTACAAATTATATAAAATGAACCATAGTTAAATTATAATGTAATAATAAAAGATTTTTCTTTTCTGTATTGACTTGTCATAAGTGCTATTTGATTGCCTACGTGACCAAATAAAGCAATTTCATTTCATTTCATTATACACATACTTGTGCCAAGATCACAAGTCATTCGCGTGGAGAAATATTCATTATAGGGACAACCATAAAGCAATAACGAAAACCATAATCTGTAATACGCATCATCATCATCATCAGCCCATATACATACGTCCTACTGCTGAGCACGGGCCTCCTCTACAACTGAGAGGGTTTTGGCCTTAGTCCACCACGCCTAGTGCGGATTGGCGGACTACACACCTAAGAAATTACTAAGAACTTTTAGGTGTGCAGGTTTTGATCACGATTTTTTCCTTCACCGTTAAAGTGCGTGAAAATTCTTTTGTGAATTTTCTTTTGTTTGAACCCGCGACCGTCGAGATTTTCGACCGCGTGCCTAAACCTCGAGGCCATCCCGACTCGTAATACTATTGAAGACGTGTAATACTATTAGCCCATTTAGCCCAATGCTGGACACAGGTCTCCTCTACAGCTAAGAGGAATTATACCTCAAACCACCCTTTTTTGTACAGAGCTAAGATATTTGTAGCCAAGAAATTCCTTATGTATTTCTACACCATTAACGTGCGTGATAATTCATTACAAATTCTCATAATTTCGAAAATCAGAAGTGCCAGTGATGACAGTATAACATCTGTTATTTGTACACTTCGTACAAATAAACTTTTTTTTTTTTTTTACTGTCATTGCTGTATTATGAGTTACGTGAACGCGACGGTGTCCAAACGCTAACTAACTCGTACCTAATTCACGATCTATATAAAATTGCAAGATGTGCGGAAATCCGTACAGCCTGAGATTTGAACCGCGCGCCCTTCAAGTAATACTAACCTTTTGCTAAATAAGTGAACGGAGAGGTTTGAAACGGGAGCCTCGACTGCCAGATATAGAAGGAGGCTCAACATATTCACCACGAGCCAAATGCCTAGCCCTTGGATCAACTGTAAAGTAAAATTGATATTTATATTGTTTAGCGCCATCTATCGGTAAATTTTGGAAACTAACAAAACTAGCGGTGTAATTTAAATTTATATGTAAAATTGAAAAAAAATACCAGGTTCTGGAATAATTCCAATATAAGTATCGAACATTATAGATCTTTTTCGCTTTTCCCCGCGATGTAGTAAAATTTGTAACATAAAAACTATATCGATTGAAAATAATCGATATTAGACTCCAGTAATCGAATATTCGTTAAATCAAAACTTACCATTGCGAGGAAATCATATCTAACGCCAGAGCGAGCGCCGTGGATGATGTAGTATATGACGACCATGTGTATAAGGTACAGGCAATAACCTAGACGACTTAACGGAGTGAAGAACTTCCATTTCAGAAACGCGGTGACTAATGCTGGAAAATAAAATAAATATTTTATTTATGTCGGTAAATTGACTACACAAGCATAGAATCATAGCTTTTTCTTAAAATAAGTAATAAATATACCCAACAGACACATGCATAGTTCTGCCCCACATTAAGATACGAGTCTTGTGTCGTGGGTATCAAAAACTACTAGAAAATATTTATGGATCACACAAACATTTGTCTCGGTGCGGGGATCGTACCTGCGGCCTATCGTTTTGCAAGCTGGTGTCTAGCCAACTGCGCCACAGGGGTGTCAGCTTAGAGGAGGCATTATCTTCAATTACCAATATCTTAATTGATCAACAAAGTACTGTAAGCAAAAAATAAGCACGAACAAGCTACACGCGGTTGGACATTATTCCTGTTGGTTACCTAGAGGATTTGGTAGATGTGCTGGCGAAGAAGAGAGAATAGTTAAGGACACAACCCAGTCAAGCAGTCGCGCCAAGTATTAAACAAGAAGGATTGAAGCCCTGACTTTTCCGAGGAACCGAAAGGAGATTTATAGAGCTTTCCCTTTAAAAACGAAGAAAGAGAGTCTCATCACATGACGCGCTGTTTGGACAACAACTAGCTACCACCAGCCGCATTGTTGATACTTGGGTTAGGTTTTGGACCCGCAAAATCTTATATATCTATTCTTGAAAGAAAAAATATAAAAAAGTACAGTCGTAAAAATTACTTTACTTACGTAAAGTCCCATATTCGCAGACAGCGATGACACCGCACACACCAACAGCCCAGGTAGCTCTGTTGAAGGCTGCAAACGCAGCTGCCTCCAAAACGTTGTACTCTCTGAAGAACATCAGCCCGCCAGTCCGGTAGACCGTCACGAGGATTGAGATGCTCGCCAGAAAACCCATAATAGACAGGCTCTGTAAAACAAAATAAATCGTAATATAGGAGTTAGTGGGACGTATATGGGCTGATAGCTATAGCGATTAGCAGTAAGTCCGACTTCCGTGCCGTGACGGTATTAGCATGACGCTCTTTTTTGCCATCTGCGAACATGGCAGCCAATCTTAATATTTTATTCAATATTTCTAGTGATATATCTTGGTCAAGCGCCTCCGATGCACAAAAATCAAATTGGTGTTGAGCAAAAGACATCTCATAAGCTTTAATGCTAAGATAAATTTAAGTTTTGACAGCAGCATCATCATCAGCCCATATACGTCCCACTGCTGGGCACGGGCCTTCTCTAGAACTGAGAGGATTTAGGCCTTATTTCACCACGCTGGCCTAGTGCCGATTGGCGGACTATACACCTAAGAAATTCCTAAGAACTTTTAGGTGTCCAGGTTTCATCACGATGTTTTCCTTAACCGTTAATCTATCATCATCATGCATCCATCAGCCAATGGAAGTCCACTGCTGGACATAGGCCTCTCCTAATGACTTCCACAGGGACCTGTTGGAAGCAGTTTGCATCCAGTAAAGTACGTGATAATTCATTGTGAATACACACATAACTTCCAAAGGTCACACCGGGTTTTGAACTCGCCACCGCCGATATTCTCGACCGCGCGCCTAAACCTCGAGGTCATCACTACTTACGACTCTTAATGGCTAGAGCCCATTAGACTTCTGAGGCTTTCAAATTAAAGTCAGTAGTTAGATTGTATTTGTGCACTTACCTTCGATAGTTTATTTTTGTACTCCTCAGGCTTGTAAGTGGAGAATATGTATCCCATTAACATTCCAACCATGTACGCTCCAGCTCTGCAATACGTCTTTATATACCGCTTGAGGAAAACTTCCTCTGTCTTGAAGTTTATGAAGCCGCTGAAAATAAATAGCATAACATATGAGTAAGTATAAGTGAATTTCTGCAACTTTTCGCCGATAGCTTTCGCCCCATGTAAAGTAGTGATGGCCTCGAGGTTTAGGCACGCGGTCGAGAATTTAGGCGGACTAGGGTTCAAACCCCAGGAACCTATGACTTTTCGATGTTATGTGGGTATTCACAATGAATTATCACGTATTTTAACGGTGAAGGAAAACATTGTGAGGAAACCTGCACACCTAAATGTTTTTAGAAATTTCTTAAGTATATAATCCGCCAACCCGCACTAGGCCAGCGTGGTGGACTAAGGCATAAACCTTCTCAGTTATAGAGGAGGTCCGTGCCCAACAGTGGGACGTGTATGGGCTGGTAATGAATAGGGGGCCAGCCTATGGCCGTATTTCGGGCAAAATTCCAAACTCCGTGCTACTAGAATTTCCCAAAAGAAAAACACAATCACTTTGCCCGACCCGGGAATTTAACTCGGGACCTCTAGATATCACGGCTCGTACTTGTACCGCAAGGCCAGTCTACTTAAATAAATAGCGATAAACACATTACCATATTTTTATGAACAGTGTATTTATCGCATAGATTAAGCTTTCCTAAATAATATAATACTTAAAATAGGATTACAAAATACTCCAACATTTTATACAAACATACTGTCCGTAATATTACAATAAATCGCGCAAAATAATAATAAACGTCATTATTGAATTGCAAAAGCGTCGATCTGATAAATATTGCTATTATTTTATGACCAGGCGCTAACGATTATGAATTTCTATGAACTGTATTGAAATTAGGTATAGAATAATATACTTATGACATTTTTCTTTAATTTACATTAGCAGATGAATATTATGTGTATATACAAAGATTTTATGTGACGTTGTTTGTCCGCGATGAGCTCTGAAACTATCAGTAGTTTTAACCTATTTTAATCTAACTTTGCACGTTGTGTTCAGATTCATCCAAGTTTAGAGATAGGATAGTTTATATCTCAATTTTTAGTGGCAATATTTTTTGTTGCAAATCATTTGTTTTTTCCATAAAATTCTAACAGATACTTAGCGGTATATTGGGTTTCATGAGAAGACGAGTGAAATAAAATGTTCTAAGTTCTAAATTACTCAAGTTTAAATTATAAATAATTTATTAAACAAGAAAAATACTCACTTTAATCCATGGAAGAACATTGGTGGAAACTTATAAATGTAAGTCACGATGCTAGGTATCAAAACAGCTGCAATTGCCGTCAAAATAATAACGATTTTGCCGGTCTTCTGGTCCCTTTGGTACAAGTAATACAGAAATGTGCCAAAAACTGTCAATTGGAAATCACACGATAAGTACCATGTGACTGTGTGACACTGAAAAAAAATTGAGTAAAAATATTTATTATCATGTTCATAATTAGTTTTGAAGCACTAAAACTGTGAAGGAAAGGATCTTCAAGATTTTACGGTTTCTTAAATATATGTTTTTAGTTTTTTTTACATACATACTCTTTTAACAAATCCGGACTTCGATTTATTTTTAATTTTATTACACTAAACAGGTTACAGTCAAATATTATATCAAACTGCATTCTGGTAATTTTAACAAAACTACTACCAAAAACAAGTGTTTCTCAAAGCATTCAATATAAAATAAAGAATCCTACGAAGATCGCTTACAAACTTATTGTATAAATAACATTATAATGGAGTAACATTAAAATTAACACTTGTAGTTGTAAGTTAAGTTAAGAGGTCGAGTATCTCGACGGTCGTGGGTTCAAACCCCAGGCACACCTCTGACTTTTCTATGTGTGTATTCACAGCGTGGTGGAATAAGGACTAAAGTTTTCAGTTGTAGTCCTCTACATAATAGTACGTAATAGTGCAGTGATGGCCTCGGGGTTTAGGTGCGCGGTCGAGAATTTCGGCGGTCGCAGGTTCAAACCCCAGGCACACACCTCTGACTTTTCGAAGTTATGTGTGTATTCACAATGAATTATCACTTGCTTTAACGGTAAAGGAAAACATCGTGATGAACCTGCACACCTAAAAGTTCTTAGAAATTACTTAGGTGTGTAGTCTGCCAACCCGCACTAGGCCAGCGTGGTGGTAAGGCCTAAACCCTCTCAGTTGTAGAGGAGGCCCGTGCCCAGCAGTGGGACGTATAAGGGCTGATGCTGATGATGATTATCATCTTGTATGTATTGTATTGTGTAGGTACCTGAAATTAAATCTAAAAATAAGATGCCATTTAATCGTAATTTGGATAATTATAACTTTAAAAATATATATAAATAATAAATATGTATATTTATTTTCTATTGATCGAAGAATTGATTGAATTTTGATTGAATTGAATTTTTTGAAGCTATACTTCTTTAGGCGGGTTATGAAAAAATGATGAGAGTGAAATTATAGGATGCGCCTGCACAGGGTTGGGCAGTATTTGAATTACTTGTAATTGAAATACGTAATTGAAATACAAATACGTATTTTGTATTTGTATTTTAATTACTTTCTTAAAATGTAATTTGTATTTCAAATACGTGAAGCCGAAGTATTTTGTAATTAGTATATCAAATACTCGAGGCTTCAAAATACATTTATTAAAATTCATTTAGCCTTCATTTAGTATTAAGTTTGTGCTCATCAGGACCTGCAATAACAAAACAAAAACCGCCTTCAAAAAAAACTATTTCAAAACAAATAAATATGCATTATTTTGTATTTTGTATTTCAATTAAAAATAGCTAAAATACTGTATTTTGTATTTCAAATACCTTACTTAAATGTATTTTGTATTTCGTATTTTAATTACTTGCGATACAGTATTTTGTAATTTGTATTTCAATTAAAGCAAAGCATGTATTTTGCCCAGCCCTGCGCCTGCATCAATAACACAAAAGTAAGACGTTAAAGCTGCCTATGTTAAATGTAAATGTCAAATGGATCAGAAAGTTTTCCAAGAATATGTGTACAAAGTTTCATGACGTTCGGTTGAGTAGTTTTTGCGTGAAAGCGTTACAAACATCCCTACATTCACATTTATAATATTCAGGATTAAGATTATGATATGATGATTCATTACTTACAATCTGATCATCGTTTACGTAATTGTTGAGCATGAAGAGCGTCGCCCACCAGTTCTTGTGGCACAAGTCACGCTGCTGTCCACTATAATACTCCCATAATGGACCACTGCCAATATGCTCATTGACCCACGAAAAATATATCACCATCACTAACAGCGGGCCTATTATCCTGCAAAATTGTAAAGTATTTAAGTAAAAATCCGAAGTAGTTATGGCCTCGAGGTTAAGGCGTTCGGTCGAGAATTTTGGACGGTCAAACCCCAGGCACAAGCCTCCAACTTTTCGAAGTTATGTGTGTATTCATAATGAATTATCGCGTACTTTAACTGTAAAGGAATTTGTTAGGTGTGTAGTCCGCCAACCCGCCCTAGGCCAAATGGTGGACTAAGGCGTAAACCCTCTCAATTGTAGAGGAGGCCTGTGCCCAGCAGTAAGACGTAGGTATAAGGACTGATGATGATGATGAAGTATAAGTCCATACTTATAAATGCGAAAGTTACTCTGTCTTTCTGTTACGCTTTCACGCCGTCACCAATGGAGCGATTTAAATGACTTTTGGTTGAATAGATATGTAGGTCCTTGGCAAAGGACATAGGGTACTGAATAAATGCAGTGTTCCCGTGGGATTTCGACGGTATTCAAAATTATATGGAAAAACATAAAAGGTTACACTTAATAGGAGACTAGCCTATTACCGATTTTCAAGAACCCACACCTTTATTAAGAACTAGCTTTTGCCCGCGACTCCGTCCGCGTAGACTACAGGGTTGGGTTCAGAAAGAAAATAAGTTGTAGTCTATTTTACTCCACAGTGTCCCATTTATGTCCATATCAAAAATCGTTTACATCGGTCAAATGATTTAGGCGTGAAAGCATAACAGACATATAGTTACATATACATAGTTACAGTCGTCTACACATCGTTTCATCATTCTAGCTTCAAAAATGACGAATTTCCACACAAACTTTAACCCCTATTTTTATTTTACCCCCTTAAAGGTACATTTTTACAAACTTTTAATGTCATATTTATTTATATCTAATCAACAGCCTAAAAAATAAGTTTCAAGCTTCTAGCTTTAAAAATTACAATACTTCCATACAACCTTTCATCCCCTCTTTCAACCCTTAAAACCCCTTTTCCGGGATTTCATTTAAATCGGTTCAGTAGTTTTAGCAGGAAAGCGAGACAGCCAGACAGACAGAGTTACTTTCGCATTTATAATATTAGTATGGATTGCATTTTAGAAAAAATCGATCCCACTTCTTCATTTCTTGGATTCTAACCTGGGTTGTCTAACCCTAAGACCGATAGGGGTATCACAAATATTACCTTATATATCTTTTGACTAGACCTTCCATCAGATTTTTCCTCTTGCCGGACATCAAACCCGTTACAAGCAGCATTCCAGACAGGGCGAAGAACGTGTCCACAGTAAGGTCTATATGCAGTAAAAACATACCAAGCGATGTTCCGATGTCCTGAAACCACACATATATATTACAATATCGGTGGGGTACAATTCCGCGCTCATCCCACGGGAATACTACATTATTTCGGGATAAGAAGTTGACTATGTTACGCCCCAAAATCCCATCTATGTCCATACCAAAAATGATGAAAATCATTTTTTGAGTTAAAGGGTAACGAACAAATAGACAAAAAAATTTTTTCCACATTTTAATATTAGTACACATGGGTTTAGTGTCGAAATATGTTAAGAATACTAGAATCTAAGGTTCGATTCCTTTTTTGCCCAAATATTATTTTAGATATAAGACAGTTACAAAGAAATTTAGAGGATAGTATTTTGTTTTGTTCATTTAAATGAAGGATCGCCAAATTAACAAAAAATCTCATTTACATTCGCCCGATACGGAAATCGAATCTTAGAACTCTCGATCGCACGCAGCAGACATTTGCTGCACCACAAGACTATGTTGTAAAACATTAATCTTCATCATCATCATCAGCCTATATACGTCCCACTGCTGAGCACGGGCCTCCTCTACAACTGATAGGGTTTAGGCCTTAGTCCGCCACGCTGGCCTAGTGCGGCTTGGCGGCCTACAAACCTAAGAAATTCCTAAGAACTTTTAGATGTGCAGGTTTTATCACGATGTTTTTTTACCGTTAAAGTACGTGATAATTCTTTGTGAATACACACATAACTTCGAAAAGTCAGAGGTGTGTGCCTGGGGTTTAAACCCGCGGCCGTCTAGATTCTCGACCGAATGCCTAAACCTCGAGACCATCACTACTTTTTGTAAAACATTAATTATCGTTTTTTTTTCATATTGATATAGGTACCTTCCGATCGTACAATTAAAAATAGTACGCAAAAATTCTTGAACAATAAATATTACCTGATTTTATCTATCTACTCAAGAATGTGGATGGCCGTGGAATAAAAACAAATTAAAACTTATATATGTTAACTTTCAGGTCTATTTCTTTTATTTACTTTAACGAATGCTATAGGCTATAGGTATACCATCACGCTAAGACAAATGAAAGAGAAACACTAATGAAAATGTCCCTATCCCACCACACACCCGCCACTGTAACTCCTGTGCTCCAGGATCAACAGCACGCACAGTATTGACGCCGAGCACTGAAGCTCAGCGAATCTAAGGGGACCTTATTTGTCAAGACCCTTTAGGTATGCATCAGACCCACGTAATAGGGGACGAGTCTATTGCCATTTTTTCGGGCACATTTGGAGACTCCGTGCTGCTATTGAGAATTTCCTAGTGGAAAAACCTAATAACATTGTGCCCGACCCGGGACACGAACCCGGGACCTCTAGATCATAGGCATAGGCGAGGCATATAAAAGAAATATATATTTAAGCATTACATTAGATTCGGGTCCAATTTGGTCGCCATTCTGGTGTTCTAAGGCCTAACATAGAAATGATAGGAATTCAGTACTCACCCTTTCAAATTGCATGGGGTTCAAAACCGGCGACAGGAATGTGTAATACACATAATGTGTACATATTATTATTAAAGTGTTGATGCTCCTCAATCCGTGGACACTTTGCAGCTCACGAGATGACACATCGAAGAGCTTCGCCCAATTCCTATTTATATCGTATGCTAGTCTTATTTCTGAAACTAAAAAAAAAAAAAATTGGAGTAGAAATACACCCCTGCCGATCCCTCTAACGATAGAGGCGTGAGGCACAAAGAAAATATATTACTTATTTTTTATTACATACATACATAAACTCACGCCTGTATTCCCTTAAGGGGTAGGCAGAGGTGCATTTCTGCACCCACATTTCGCCAAGTATGTATCAGTCCCACGTAATAGGTGGCGAGCCTATTGCCGTTTTTCGGGCACATTTCCAGACTCCGTGCTGTTACCGAGAATTTCCTAATGGAAAAACCCAATAACACTTTGCCCGACCCGGGAATCGAACCCAGGACCTCTAGATCGCACGGCACATAGTTGTACCGCGAGACCACGAGGCAGTCATTTTTTTTGGCAGTCGTTTCAGTTATTTTTTATTATGATTATTAAGTGGCAGATTGTTGGTAAAACTGACTTGGTATGGCTGCCTCGTGGTCTCGCGGTACAAGTATGTGCCGTGCGATCTAGAGGTCCTGGGTTCGATTCCCGGGTCGGGCAAAGTGTTTTTGGGTTTTTCCATTAGGAAATTCTCGGTAACAGCACGGAGTCTGGAAATGTGCCCGAAAAACGGCAATATGCTCACCCCCTATTACGTGGGACTGATACATAGGTACTTGGCGAAATGTGGGTGCAGAAATGCACCTCTGCCTACCCCTTCGGGGAATACAGGCGTGAGTTTATGTATGTATGTATGATTGTTGGTAAAAAAGTAATGAGTATGAAAGTTGAAGGATAGACAAGCAGAGGAAGGCCAAATAAAAGATGGATGGAGTGCGTGCGAGAAGATATGAAAGAAAAAGGGCTTAATGAAGACATGACGGTTGGTAGGGATGTTTGGAAGGATAAAACATACTGCGCCGACCCTAAATAAAATTTATTTATATATATAGCATATATATATTTACATATGTATTTAAGTATAGGAATATGTATATTAATATATATTTATTTGTATGTTTTATACTTCTTTAAAAATCTAATTATTATTATTTTCACTATTATTTTGCTTCACACTTTATGCTACCCCTATTTATTTTTCCTGTTCTATTATCCATCCAAAGGTTGTCTGGAATATATTGCCTAGGGCGATAAGACCGCCTCTTGTTTTTGTTATTTTTTAAAAAAAAATCTACATATATTTTTGTTCAAGCAAGAAAGTGTAAATAAATAAATAAAATAAATAAATAAAATAAATAAATAAAATTGGAAACAGGGCAAACGGATGATGATATTAAGTGGCAGATTCAACGCATAGTTACACGAGTTTGAGGTACAAATAGTAAAACAATAATTCACCCTCGTGACCGCGAAGGAGAAAACAAAGGTGTATTTCTATATCTTACTCTCACCGTTCTCTAGCTAATTTATTACCTACGTGATATGGGGCAAGATTTTAATTAATACCAACGTATTAATGAATGTCGTAGTGATGGCCTAAAAAGCAGTGATGGCCTCGAGGTTTAGGCGCGCGGTCGATAATTTCGGCGGTCGCAGGTTCAAACCCCAGGCACACACCGACTTTTCGGAGTTATGTGTGTATTATCACTTGCTTTAACGGTGAAGGAAAACATCGTGATCAAACCTGCACACCTAAAAGTTCTTAGGAATTTCTTAGGTGTGTAGTCCGCCAACCCGCACTAGGCCAGCGTGGTGGACTAAGGCCTAAAACCCTCTCAGTTGTAGAGGAGGCCCGTGCCCAGCAGTGGGACGTATATGGGCTGATGATGTAATATGCTAATTGTATGGAATGAAGTAACAGTTCTACAATATATTTATTTTAGTTACGTGACTTTTACAGTACCTACTTCCTAAATATCTTGCCCTTCAACTTTCCAAAACCCTGCTCCAAGGTCCATTGTCGTCGTAATACTAAGAGAAAGTGTCAGCTAATGAATCAGTATATACACGGAACTAAATGATCTTGGCATTCAAAAGTCAATCTAAAAAATACATATATCAATTTATTGTTTATTATAATATGTATTTACTGGTAATTTAGATGCTAATGTAATTAAATCACGTTCAAAATGTCAAAATACAATAAGAAATGATTGAGTTGTGTGCATCATAAAATGAAAAGTTTCGTAAAATTCAACGTATTTAAATTGTGGTCTTTTTTTTATTTTTTATTCTGGCACGGCAAAGTGACCCCATTGCACCTGATGGTAAGTGTAATGGAGTCCAGAAAAAGTGCCGACCAGCGAGAGATGATGATCTCCCGTTGGTCGACGCAATCATGCCGGCCAAAAACCTCTTCACCTATCTTGTGAAGAAGTTTGGGGGACTAATACCATGGTGAACAAAGGACCGACCGCGAGAAACCGGCCAAAAAATGCCGGCACGGTCATCCTTTCACCATGATCGAAGCCCCCCCGAAAACCGGATATACACTGGCTGATCCCGGAACGCGGCACACTTGCATGTGCCACTATGGCGGGTTTTACGCCCTGTGTACGGTGGTCGCTATCCGGGCGGATACGAATATCCTACCACGAATCCTGGCACGAATGAGTGCCTTGCGGTCTAGAGATCCGATTATCGGGATTGTTTTAATATTATGATCATCATCAGCCCATATACATCCTACTGCTGGGTACGGGCCTCCTCTACAATTAAGAGATCTCAGGTCTTACATAGACTATAGAATATAAATGGTTTTAAGTTGAAGCTGAAAGACTTTATAATTAACCATCAAATATATGCTATATGAAGTAATGTTTGGTTTATATATATTACATTACTATATACTATCACACTTGCTCCTACTTACGCTCAACTTATGCTACCTGGACAATGTGGATACAGATGTCTATGCAACTGCCCTTGCCTGTGTATATGTGACCTTTGCTGCTCAGGACACTCTTTGTTTTTCTTGTTTTCAGTTAGTTATTTAACTTAAGTTGTTAAGTACAAATAGGATATCACATTTTATAGCACAGATTACAGTATCAGTAAGGAACAATAGACATTAGACAGATGCCTATTTGTCGGATGGGTTTTAAAGTTTTGCCAGTTGTAATTGGCCTCTGTAGTGTCTCAAAGTTACTGGCAATTTTTTCATAATTTTATAAGCTGATTTATTTATTAATATTTTATTCTTTTTACCTAGATTCTAATTTTTTTATTGTATAAAATGTTTTATTAATTTCTAAAAGGAATAATACAATGTGACATCATTCCTTTTCAAAACAACGGCCCAACGGAAGACCAGCGTAGGCTGTATTGCCAGCATATTGCTGAGTTGGTGCCTTTTTGTTACAAACATAGTTTTAAGTGATTACGTCTATTTTATTTTATTTTTAATTTTACTTTTGTTCTGTATGTTTGTAAACAAATAAACTTTTTTCTTTCTTTCTTTACATCTAGTGCGGGTTGACGGACTATAAATCCCAGAAATTTCTAAGATTTTTAGGTGTGTATGTTTCCTCACGATGTTTTTCCTTCGCCGTTAATGTACTTAATACACACATATCTACGAAAAGTCAGAGTTGTGTGTCTGGAGTTTGAACCCGACTGGCTTGAGAAATCGAGATTGTGACTTGACAGCGCAACTCGACGCCACCACGAATTCCCAATGTGACATTAGGCAGGGACATAAGGTTGAGGATCAACTCAGGATGGATGAAATGGCAACAGGTCTCATCCACAATATGTGATTCCATGGCCCTCAAATCGAAGGGCAGAATATATAAGTAGAATATATAGCTTTTTAATTATGGATATTTATGTTTTGTATATTGTATTTATATTATATTCACTCATCATAATATACTATGTTTATTTACGTACCTACGCCTTCCATCTCGGCACCACCTAAGGTCCGCCTCAGGCATTAAGTCCACCTTTACATGTAATGTATGAAGGGTAAATAAATAAATAAAATAAATATATAAATAAGTTCATAATAAGACCTGTATGAATCCGAGTGTAAGGCTACTAAGAAGACGGACGAAAGATGACTGCATGCAGCAGAAATGGATGTGTGGTATAAAAAGTATTGACAAAGTGAGGAATGAATACGTTAGAGAAAGTTTGAAAGTAGCTCCTGTGATAGATAAGCTGAAAGGATACCGTCTGTCGTGGTATGGGCATGTTATGAGGAGGGATTAATCATATAATTATAATCGTATCGGTTAAATAATATTAATAATAAATAATAATAAATAAATACACCCAACTGTCACATACATAGTTCTGACCCCACACTAGGATACAAGTCCTGTGTCGTGGGTATCAGAGACTACGAGAGACTTTTCGGTCTCACAAACACCCAGACCCGAAACAAATATTTGTGTATCACACAAACATTTGTCTCGGTGCGGGGATCGAACCCGCGGCCTCTCGTTTCGCAAACTGGTGTCTAGCCATCTGCGCCACGGGGCTGTTAAAAGGCAATGAGTATGAAAGTTTAAAGATGGACAAGCAGAGGAAGGCCAAAGAAAAGATGGATGGAGTGCGTGACAGAAGATATGAAAAAATAAGGGGTGAATGAAGACATGACGGCTAATAGGGATTTTTGGAAGAATAAAACATACTGCGCTGACCCCAATAATGCGACGTATATAATAATGCGACGCAAACAATAATGCGACGCAAACCATAATGCGACGTATATAATAATGCGACGCAAACAATAATGCGACGCAAACCATAATGCGACGTATATAATAATGACTAATAAATAAATTAACAATTTACAAAAAGGTCAAGTTACCCGAACCCAAGACCTATACACCTGTTGACAGCTTATACCTAGACCTGTTGACAGCCCCGTGGCGCAGTTGGCTTGACACCAGCTTGCGAAACGAGAGGCCGCGGGTTCGATCCCCGCACCGAGAAAAATGTTTGTGTAATCGACAAATATCTGTTTCGGGTCTGGGTGTTTGTGAGACCGAAAAGTCTCTCGTAGTCTCTGATACCCACGACACAGGACTTGTATCCTAGTGTGGGGTCAGAACTATGTATGTGACTGTTGGGTGTATTTATATAGTCCGCACCAGACACAAGGTATTTAATCAAAGATCACAAATATAACTTTAGGTCCAAGAACTTACCGACATAACTAGTTGGAACGTATTCAGGAAATAATGTGCCAAAAATAGCAACAGTAAAAATGAAAGCCGCGGCAGTTCTGAAACAGAAATTGATTTTTTATTAGTTTACCAATCGTACATATAATTGATTCTAGACTTAGAGCTCCTGCTTTAAGACTGGCCCCTTGCTCCAAATTATAATGTATCATGAAAGTCATTAATTATAATCTGTTTTTTTTTATTTCTTTTCAACAGGTCGCGATAAAAATGTACATATATACCTATATTCCTTTAACTTTACGTGTAAATTCATGATCAAAACATACCCAAATCCTATTCTTTAAATCCGAATCATACCAAATCCTATACTTACATGGAAAAGTAAAATCCTGTGGAATACTGATGGCTGTCCTGGCTTTCCTGACAGGATAGCAGGACTGGTTCCCCTTGTGGTTCGGGCAGATGGTTCACGCGCATCAGCAGTAGAGCTATTGAAGCAGCCGCGTCACCACTGCAGACGGTAGGTAGGCAGAGACCCAAGGTCGCCTTGTTTAGACGTCCATCATACTTTGAAGTAGTCTTGGGTAAACAATAAGAGATTAGAAACTTTTTTCTAAAGTACACAGCCCCATGGGTAAATTGATAAAACACTATTTTAAATAACGATGGCCTCGAGGGTGATGGCCTCGAGGTTTAGGCGTGCGGTCGAGAATTTCGGCGGTCGCAGGTTCAAACCCCAGGCACACACCTCTGACTTTTCGAAGTTATATGTGTATTCACAATGAATTATCACTTGCTTTAACGGTGAAGGAAAACATCGTGAAAAAATGGCACACCTAAAAGTTCTTAGGAATTTCTTAGGTGAATAGTCCGCCAACCCGCACTAGGCCAGCGTGGTGGACTAAGGCCTAAACCCTCTCATTTGTAGAGGAGGCCGGTGCCCAGCAGTGGGACGTATTGGGCTGATGATGATGACGACGATAAATAACGGTGGGGCAATCTTTGCCCTGGTGTAATCCTGGATTCCGTGCTCATCCCATGGGAACAAATATTCCCGAGATAAAAAGTAGACCATGTTACTTCCAGACGAACATCTTCATATTTCCATACCAAGAATCATTCGAATAGGACGAGTAGTTTTTAAGTTAATTGGTAATAAGCGAAAAAATAAGTAGCCTCTTCACAATTTTAGTTAATATTTAAATAAACTATGATTACGTCTGCACAATTGAACAGGGATTTTTCCCCGATTTGTAAAACGCCTGTTTTGATACACGCGAGACCGTTATATCACACTGCATACTTACAGAATTTCCTTACTTATAGAAATAAATATTAAGTAAGACTTACATTAACATAAGTTTCGGCAGAGTCATAAGGATCCGCGTCTCTGGTCCATCGATTCGGCTTTGTATGTGTCATGGACATGTCCACAACGCAGTATTTTGCACCAAGATGCTGATGCGATTTTCTCCAAGGTGGGTTTAGACACTGATCGAAGCTACCTAGATGGTAACGAGACCCGTAGAACGATCCTGTTGGCCGCTGCATCGAGTCCCACACTGAAAATAGGCATGATTAATCAAAAAGCGAATTTAATTACAACGTTCAACAACTTCAGCTCGTCGCTCCACCGGCCCGCGCGTCACTCACTACGCTCCCAGAACGTGGTCTCACAACACTCGCTCCTGAGCTCTCATCCACTACCTTCAGCTCGTCGCTCCACCGGTCCGCGCGTCACACACTACGCTCCCTGTACGTGGTCTCACAACACTCGCTCCTGAGCTCTCATCCACTACCTTCAGCTCGTCGCTCCACCGGCCCGCGCGTCACACACTACGCTCCCTGTACGTGGTGTCACAACACTCGCTCCTGAGCTCTCATCCACTACCTTCAGCTCGTCGCTCCACCGGCCCGCGCGTCACACACTACGCTCCCTGTACGTGGTGTCACAACACTCGCTCCTGAGCTCTCATCCACTACCTTCAGCTCGTCGCTCCACCGGTCCGCGCGTCACACACTACGCTCCCTGTACGTGGTCTCACAACACTCGCTCCTGAGCTCTCATCCACTACCTTCAGCTCGTCGCTCCACCGGCCCGCGCGTCACACACTACGCTCCCTGTACGTGGTGTCACAACACTCGCTCCTGAGCTCTCATCCACTACCTTCAGCTCGTCGCTCCACCGGCCCGCGCGTCACACACTACGCTCCCTGTACGTGGTCTCACAACACTCGCTCCTGAGCTCTCATCCACTACCTTCAGCTCGTCGCTCCACCGGCCCGCGCGTCACACACTACGCTCCCTGTAGGTGGTCTCACAACACTCGCTCCTGAGCTCTCATCCACTACCTTCAGCTCGTCGCTCCACCGGCCCGCGCGTCACACACTACGCTCCCTGTACGTGGTCTCACAACACTCGCTCCTGAGCTCTCATCCAGTACCTTCAGCCCGTCGCTCCACCGGCCCGGGCGTCACACACTACGCTCCCTGTACGTGGTCTCACAACACTCGCTCCTGAGCTCTCATCCAGTACCTTCAGCCCGTCGCTCCACCGGCCCGCGCGTCACACACTACGCTCCCTGTACGTGGTCTCACAACACTCGCTCCTGAGCTCTCATCCACTACCTTCAGCTCGTCGCTCCACCGGCCCGCGCGTCACACACTACGCTCCCTGTACGTGGTCTCACAACACTCGCTCCTGAGCTCTCATCCACTACCTTCAGCTCGTCGCTCCACCGGCCCGCGCGTCACACACTACGCTCCCTGTACGTGGTCTCACAACACTCGCTCCTGAGCTCTCATCCACTACCTTCAGCTCGTCGCTCCACCGGCCCGCGCGTCACACACTACGCTCCCTGTACGTGGTCTCACAACACTCGCTCCTCAGATCTAAGCATGCAAGTACTTACTCCAAGTGGCCCACAGTGTAGAATTCTTGACTCCATGAAGCATTTCCTGGAATGCTCGGAAACAGGGAGCATCTACTGGTTTCCATGTTCGCTCGGAGACTTCTTCTATTAAGGCATCTATTTCTGCTGTTCTTCTTGGTTTCACTTCCAGTCTATTATATCCATATTCTGCTGTGACAATTTTGGTAACTGAAACAAAAAAATAACATTATATGAGCGATTCATTATAACATGAAAAGAATACAAAAATACATGGCGTAACCAGACAGTGATTGAAAACTTTAACTGATAATAGTTACGTTAATTACAAACACACCGACGCTAGGAACATCTCGAAAAGAAATAATTGACGTTTTCGTAATCACAATAATGAATCCTGCACACCTAAAAAAAGTTCTTAGGATTTTCTTACATGTGTAGTCCGCCTATCTGCACTAGGCCAGCGTGGTGGGCTATTGAGTGAGTCACTAGTGACCATATCAACATTAAAAATCTTTTGTTTTAAATAAAAGAGTTAGATTTCGCAATCGCATGAAAAAACACTGTGTATCTCACTTTTATTGCGATTGCCAAGTCAAACTATTTTATTTAAAACATAAAAGATTTTTAATATTGAGATGGTCACTATAAGATGATGAGAAGATGTTGTCTGGTAAGCTAAGTGCAAAATAAAATTCAGGTTTCAAAGTTAATCCACAACGAAGTTATAGGGTGTCGAAAATGGCCTGAGTTGCTTCAAGAAAAGTATAGTACGGCCGTGCCGCTTTTTTGCTCGACTTGGCGGGGGCACTGCCGTGCCCCCAGATTAAGTTTAATTATATGCTTACGTAGATTAATGGCATTTTAATCTCGGGACATAACCGATGTTCACGAAGCCATCTGGTACAATTCTATAGACGATCGATTAATATTGGAAATATCCAAGTCGTGATGTGTAAACCGCAAATTCTATTTGTATATTTAATGAAACTCTTGAGGAAAATTGTAAGTACATAAAAATAATTGCGTTACATTTTATTGTACGTTATAATGACAAAGCGCAGTCCAACTTGTTGTCTATACTAATATTATAAAGCTAAATAGTTTGTTTGTTTGAACGCGCTAATATCAGAAACGACTGGTCCGATTTGAAAAATTCTTTCAGAGTTAGATACGTCATTTATCGATTAAGGTATAGGCTATACAGAATGTATTCAAACCGTGATCGGAAACTAGGGCAGGTAATAGAGACGGTGATTACGAATCCATTAGCGTTACAAAAAATAAAAAAAATACATTTTCATAACAACCACATATATAAATATTCAATACCTATGGTTTTATGGGAAACGTCAAAATTTTTATTAAAAAAAAATACTGTATTGACAGTAATTTCTCAATATTTCGGATGCCTTAGATTTTTTATTACTTGAATAAGAGATCTAAATCATAAAATGTTTTTCACTAACTATTTACTTGGGGATATTTCCAATTCAACAACATTTAATTCTAATTAAATATGTTATAAATAAACCCGAATTTTGAGCCTCGAAAATGACTCTTTAATTGGATTTATGAAAACCTCCGTTTAGATATCTTGTAAAATCTTAAAATGTTCTTCACTATTTAGATGACAATATTCCTTAAATAATATTAGTAATTAACATGTTTGTACGATGATTCATTCATCAAAGTAAAAAGTTAGGAGGGGACAAAAAAGTAAAAAAACAGAAAAGTAGGTACTGTTTTTGGTCAAATTACACTAAAACCGCGTAAACACTCTTAAAACAATTAAAGTAAAAAAAACAATAAGCAGTGATGGCCACGAGGTTTAGGCGCGCGGTTGAGAATTTCGGCGGTCGCAGGTTCAAACCCCGGCACACACCTCTGACTTTTCGAAGTTATGTGTGTATTCACAATGAATTATCCCTTGCTTTAACGGTGAAGGAAAACATCGTGATAAAACCTGCACACTTAAAAGTTCTTAGAAATTTCTAGGTGTGTAGTCCGCCAACCCGCACTAGACCAGCGTGGTGGACTAAGGTCTAAACCCTCTCAGTTGTAGAGGAGGCCCGTGCCCAGCAGTGGGACGTATATGGGCGTATGATGATGATGATGAAAAAAACAATTGCGTATACTTCTATGGCTTAATAATTAACTTACTTTTTCTTTTCAAAAAAGGTAGGTTTTTCTATTCAAAGCACTATCAACCACACGAGAAGCCCAACTTTCAAATAAAAAAAGAATCATCAAAATCGGTCCACCCAGTCGAAAGTTCGGAAGTAACACATAAAAAAAACAGTCGATTAAAAACCTCCTCCTTGTTTGTAAGTCGGTTTAAAATACCAACATAACAATGTATCGGACCACTAGTTATATTTTTAGCTCTTCTACCACTCATTTTTAGTAGGCATAACTAACTACCTTTAACATTATGATTTCAAGGTAAATACTCCAATCACTTGGGACAATGCACGTGCTTCATTATATCGCAAAAATAAACTCGAACAAAATGACCTCACGCCTATATTCCTTTACCTTGAGTATATGTACATACATACATAATGCTGCGCCTGTATTCCCCGAAGGGGTAGGCAATGGTGCATTTCTGCACCCACATTTCGCGAATTTCTTAGGTGTATAGTCCACCAACCCGCACTAGGCCAGCGTGGTGGACTAAGGCCTAAACCCTCTCAATGGTAGAGGAGGCCCGTGCCCAGCAGCAGTGGCGGTACTTCCATAGAAGCCCAGTTTTCCTTTCAAAATTCCGAATATTAATCTTTAAGCTTTAAATCTTTATTTAACCAAAGCAATTTCACATATTATTAAGAATATCCTGACCACATAATAAACAATTATAAAATAGAAATTACAATTTAACGAGTAACGCTTTTGGGCTTCTATGGAAGTACCGCCACTGCCCAGCAGTGGGACGTATATGGGCTGATGATTTCGCCAGGTATGTACCAGTCCCACGTAATAGGGGGCGAGCCTATTGCCGTTTCTCAGGCACAATTCCAGACTCCGTGCTGCTACTGAGAATTTCCTAATGGCCCGACCCGGAAATCGAACCCAGGACCTCTAGATTGCACGGCACATGCTTCTGCCGCGAGATCACGAG
Organism: Hemaris fuciformis; assembly: GCA_907164795.1. Lineage (NCBI taxonomy): Eukaryota > Metazoa > Arthropoda > Insecta > Lepidoptera > Sphingidae > Hemaris > Hemaris fuciformis. The sequence continues at coordinate 10,327,559 of OU015454.1, forward strand.
GCTGTCGATATTCTTAATAAACTATACTAATATACAGGGTGTATTCAGACCGTGATCGGAAACTAAGGCAGGTAATAGCTAAGGTAATTACAAACCCCCTGGCGTTAAAGAAAATTCTGACAAAAAATAAAAATTTTGACTTTTTCCATACAACCATCGGTATTAAATGTACGCGGTTTGTATGGAAAACGTCAATTACCTGTATAAAGCCAAAGAGTTTGCTTGGTTGGTTGAATGCACTAGCTCTATGATTGCCTAAAATCCATGAATTACTTGCCTTAGAGACAACCAAGCCGCTAATTCTTTCGTGGTAAGATTTTCATCGAATTAATTGTTCTTTATAAGTTTTCTGATTTGTAAGGCCTATAAAATGCTTTCTTTTAATTTAGCATCACTTAATTTAGGGCAAAATACAAATAAAATTGAAATATAGTCCTACGGAGGTCTTAGTATTAAAAAAATCTGCAATTGAGTATAAATAAAAATTTTACTACCTTTTCTTTTTAGTATACACGTTCCACTGCTGGGCACGGGCCTCCTCTACTGACAGGGTTTAGGCCTTAGTCCTCCTCGCTGGCCTAGTGCGGGTTGGCGGACTACACACCTAAGAAATTCCTAAGAACTTTTAGATGTGCAGGTTTTATCACGATGTTTTCCTTCACCGTTAAAGTACGTGATATTTCTTTGTGAATACACACATAACTTCGAAATGTCAGAGGTGTGTGCCTGGGATTTGAACCCGCGACCGTCGAGATTCTCGAGCCGAGATACTATATAAGTTTGGAAACTTTGTAAAATCCACTATACAGGATTACTGATTAAGTCGTGCTATTACCGTTAGGAGCGTGTAGTTTACAAAAAGGCTTATTTTAAAAATGCATGAGACATTTTTTGGAGATAATTTATAATGACCTCTTTGACCGCCGAGCAATAGGTCGCGAGATATTCGCGAAACCTGATTTTCGGAACCCTTTGACCTTTTTAACTTTTCTATCCGGCACTATATCAATATCGGTTTTTCACATCTTCATTATAACACTGTAATAAAGGCGAATACAAAAATTCAGCTCACTAGGAATTATTCCGCAGATAAAACCTAAAATGTCTAGACTATACTCGTCTATTTTGATTTATAATCTATATGCAAACATTGCTTTTTTGCTGCAAAATTTAAAATACAAATAAAAAATATGACTTGAAATTATTACAGTCCTTACTTATTTAAAGTGCTTCAATTTATCATAACTTTAAAATTGTTCGTTTTTTGTTCTATTATAACAAAAAATAGCTATTTCTTATTTAACACAGTGTTATTCTTGTGTTGAAGAACATTTATCGAGGAACGCTATAGGCTACTAATATAATCACGCTATGACCAAATCCTATGAGCAGCAATGAAAAATGAAAATGAAATTACCCTTTCGAAGTTTAAAGTTTAAAACCTAGATAGGTAATAATAATGGTGATTACAATCACTTTGACGAAAAAAGCCGGCCAAGTGCGAGTCCGTCTCGCGTGAAGAGGGTTCCGTAGGGTAGGGCGGGGCTAGTTGAGCAATTTTTTACTTGATCGTTCATTGCTCCTTAAAGATAGGTCCAAATTGCTGGTAATTTGTACTTATAGGTAAGTAATTTATTCATAGTAATTTATTATCAAAATATAGCATTTAAAAGTTACTCCCGTTTAAGTGCAAAAAGTCAGATATGCTCAACGTGCCCCATGGGTGGGGTAAGTAGAGCAAGGGTATGGGGTACATTGAGCAGTTAGAAATTCTAGTCTAACCAAGGTTTCTAAAAAATAAATAACAATTGTATTTGATAATCAACTGTTTATTTATTAATCTCTAAACTAAATATCTTAGTGAAACAAAACTTAAAATTCTTTTGAAGGTATTTTTAACATAAAAATAGAATCAACAAAACCGCAACAAATTATTAGATTATTTTTTGGATTAGATTCAGCCTTTCCGCTTAAAATCAGACTTTTTTTAGGAACTTTTACACAGGAATTATTATTAATAGTGACAGGAATTATTATTTATAGTGACTAAAACTAATCATCATCGTCATCGGAATCGCAATTGATGCAAATGAAACAGTTGCTCAACATTCCCCAACCCCAAATATTTGAATTAAAAGTGAGGTTATAAAAAAACTGTATTAGATCAAACAAAATCCTTATTAGATATCAAAAATACATCAAATTAATGAACTTTTAACACTTACCTGATTTAAAATGGATAACATTTGACGACCGCCGAAATTCTCGACCGCGCGCCTAAACCTCGAGGCCATCACTATTTATTTAAAAATTACAAAAAAAAATATTTCAGACCTTCACAACAAGACCTTCCATTAGATATCTCACACGATGCAGTTTTAAAAAAAAAACCACCTGCCACCCAAAAATGACCTCCCATATACGATCCCATATACAGATTTCATCTATTCACGTCACACCTCTGCGTTTGGGTCACAGAAATTGATATTTGTACCAAATTTAAACTTAATCGATTTAGTAGATTCAGAGATAATTCACTGTGAGCGACGGACAGACGGACAAACGAGTGATCCTATAAGGGTTCCGTTTTTTTTATTCGGACGTACGGAACCCTTAAAACAAAAAAACATTTTGCTATGCACCATAAGCATTAACTATCCCAATTTAATTATCAATTATCACGATCTAATTACACACTGTAAAAAACCTAAGGAAGAGATTTATGTTAATATTTCGTAATAATATACAGGTTTAAACAAACCGTGAAATAAAAACGGTTTTTTTATTTTTGTTTTTGGGGATTTTTAAGTGCCAATGAGTTTTAATTATTGTACAAGTATGTTTATACTCTGTATAAATTATCATTAAAAAGCTTTTTGCTTAATTCAACTTTATCAAATTTTATTTTGCTAAACCGGAATTCATTTTTCTAACGTGCATAATTTAATTTTTCAAATTACCATACCAAGAAATACATTTTTATTATAATTTTATGAGGATATCCTGTTCTAATACCATTTAAATAAGCCTTCGATTTTTATTTAATATTGCCTACATTAGATTCTATTTATTATTTTAAGCAATATTAAAAATTAGTATAATTTTTATTTACATACATACATAAACTCACGCCTGTATTCCCCGAAGGGGTAGGCATGCATGTAGGTGCATTTCTTCCACATTTCGCCAGGTATGTATCAGTCCCACGTAATAGGGAGTGAGCCTATTCCCGTTTTTCGGGCACAATTCCAGACTCCGTGCTGTTACTGAGAATTTCCTAATGGAATAACCTAATAACACTTTTCCCGACCGCTCGGACCTCTAGATCGCTCGGCACATACTTGTACCACGAGACCTCGAGGCAGTTTTATTTACACATATAGTGTAAATATTTGTGCAAACATGACTCTAAAAAGGTTAAGAGTTATATTTAAGCAATGATACTAAATAATCATTATTTACATGCATTTAAAATAAGTTGGGAAATAAAAATATTATTTCATGTATTAATTTGAAACAAAATTCTAAAATAAAAGAACTGAAATAGTTAAAATAAAATATTATACATTTAACTTTAAATATTTTAATTATTATTTTACATTTAATTATTCATATTTTAATAATAATTATAGTATATCAATGAAAAAAGTATATCTTTTATATTTATAAAAATGAGTTGCTGTTCGTTAGTCTCGTTAAAACTCGGGAACGGCTGGGCCGATTTAACTGATTTTGGTTTTGAAATGTTTGTCGTAGTCCAGGGAATGTTTAAACAGTGAGAAAATATTGCGAGGAAGATGGTAAAAACAACAATTTCATTTTCCCACATAAACTGTTGTAATGATTTTCCTGTCAAACATTTAATGTTTATCCCGTCGATACGGTAAAAGGTCCCCTCAAATTAAAAAACGTATTTAAATAAGGGTTTCGAATCGACAACATATATCCACAATATTCGAATAATTGCGTATTTTAGATTTTTTAAATGTAGAATAGTGTCAGTAATGAAAAGGGATTGACATATTTATTGGTTGTCAAATATTTATTGCGTTCAGAAATTTATTTTGTGTAACTAAGGAAAATATATCAAGCCTAATTAGGTTACCTAATTAGGAGTTTAACTCCTTGGTTGTACCTGGTTTATGTTATGGTAAAAAAAACAATTTTTTCATTAATTTTTAAGAAGAACAAATAAGGAATTGTGGTTTTTTTTTAAACAAAAAAAATATCGTCATCCAAGCATAAATTTGGGAATTTGATGAGAAATACCCGTATATATTGTGTAGTTAATTTAATCATGTCTCTCTGACACGCGATTGATGCACTTGATTTTTGTTCTTTTTAAAGTTATATTTCTTTAGGCGCGTTATGAAAAAATGAGTGAAATTTTAAGATGCGCGCATATCACTGTACCACAAAAGTAACAGGGTGAAGCTACCTATGTGCTCCAATTTAATTGAGGTTAACTATCCGTATGTAGTATTTATTGATCTAAATTAAAATATTATTATTAAATATAATTATTAATAAATATTATAAAATTATTAATGTTAAATATTTATTTAATGATGCCAAAAAAGTATGAGTATACCCATTTTTTTCTTTTTGTATTATAATATTAATAAAGTATTGAACTTTATTTACATACACACAAAAATAAAATTCCGCTTATATGTAACACGACATTCATTGACTGTTAGGCGGTAGGAAGTTTGACCGGTCAGCTAGTCATTTAATAAAAAATATTTAAACAATTCAAGAATTTATAGGACAATGAAAAATCATTTTTATTTATTTTCCATATTCTAATTAATCAATAAAAAATATTTCTTTAAAATTATTCAAAAATTAGAACAATTTATAGACGAGCGAAGAATCATTTTCATTTATTCTAAGAGAAAATAATAAAAATATTATAAAAAGAACTTACGAACACAAAGGAACAAAAACCCAAGCACACACCGAGGTCCCATGATACTGAACTTGCTATGATTGTAAATTCACTTGGCTTACGTATATGAAGAACTTGAGCGACAAGTTGCTTACATACGGATACACATACATAAAACGACGAATGTCTGTCCGTTTATTTTTATTTATATCCAAAGAGCTACTGGTTATTTTTTATAAATGTTTCGCTGAACTGTGTCTGAAAATAGTCGTTCAATTCCCGGTTCAAAGTGTTATTGAGTTTTTCTGTCAAGAAATACTCAACGGCAACACGGAGTCTGAAAATGGGTTGATGTTCCATTTTAAACACAATGAACTTAGTAACATCCGATATTATTACTTCGCAGTAACAAAACAAAAACAAATCAACACAAACCTGCGTGCTTTAATTGTTTTATCTATAGTTTTTTTTACCTTTTACTTTGAAAATGAGTCATTAAGAATTCTGCCAGCCGTGGCGTCGTGCGTTAAAGGCCATAGTGCGAAACGAGAGGCGGCGGCATCAAACCCCGAACCGAGATGAAAAAATGTGTGAATCACAAATATTAAATGTTTCCAGTCTGGATTCGATTCCCGAGTTGGGTAAAGTATTATTGGGTATTTTATTATATTAGGAAATTGTCAGTAGCAGCCCGAAAAATGGCAATAGGCTCGCCCCCTATTATGTGGGACAGATACATACCTTTTTTTTTCGAGGGGAAAGCTATTTATGGCTCTACTTCCCGCCAACCCTGGGGGAGGGGACGCAGGAAGCGTATGTCGGGGTCACCGGCCTTCCAGCCCGGCGCGCCGTGGCGTTATGTCCGCACAGATGTTAGTGCCGGACTGGGGACAGATACATACCTGGCGAAATGTGGGTGAAGAAATGCACCTCTGCCTACCCCTTCGGGGAATACAGGCGTGAGGTTATGTATGTATGTATACTCAAGGTAAAGGTGTAAAAATCTCAGATTCAAGGAAACATAGTCACTTATTGATAATTACTGCGATAATAATTTCATACGCAACACGTCACCGCAGGTTTTTACGTCACGTCAAAGTATTATTAATATAATTTGCTGCCCGGTTGCAAGTGACGTTGGGCTGAGGCGTGCTATCTGAAGGTCTCCGTTTCAATTCCCGGGTCAGGTCAAATTTTATTGGGTTTTTCCTGCAAGAAATAACAAGGTAGATATTTTTATGTAACCTAGAACGTACCCACCATACGTGGATGTAAAAAGGCAAAGGTGCCTACCCCCTAGGATGTATGTGTGAGTATATGAATGTGCAAAAATTATTTAATACTAGCTTTTGCCCGCGACTCCGTCCGCGTAGACTACAGGCTTGGGTTCAGAAAGAAAATAAGTTGTAGTCTATTTTACTATTATATTTTTTTTACAAACTTTGAATGTCATTTTTATTTATATCTATTCAACAGCCTAAAAAATAAGTATGCTTCTAGCTTTAAAAATGACAATACTTCCATACAACCTTTCATCCCCTCTTTCAACCCCTTAAAACCCTTTTTCCGGAATAAAAAGTGGCCTGTGTCCTTTCTCAGGCTCTAAACTATTAGTGTACGAAATTTCATTTAAATCGGTTCAGTAGTTTTATCAGGAAAGCCGGACAGACAGACAGACAGAGTTACTTTCGCATTTATAATATTAGTATGGATGTATTGAATTACGTGGGACTGATACATATTTGGCGAATGCACCTCTACCCACGCCTTCGGGAAATACAGTCGTGAGGTTATGCATATATGTATGTTTTTAACACAAGAATATTTGTTAAATTCAAACCAGTAGCTCCTGATATTGTCAGACCCGTGGCTTAGTTGGCAAAACACCAGCTCGTGAAACGAACTCACTGAGACAAATGTTTGTGTGATCCACAAATATTTGTTTCGGGTTTGGGTGTTTGTGGATCCGAAAAATCTTTCATGGCTTATGATACTACGCTATAGATTTTTTTTATGACTCAACGCAAAACTAGATGAGGATACTGTTGTGGGAGACTTAGATTGACTGAGTCTTGTTGACCTCTGTTAGGTACAGCAGCACGGAGTCTAGAAAAGTAACTAAGAATAGCCCTCTATTTCATTATCATCATCATCATCAGCCCATATATGTACGTTCCACAGCTGGGCACAGGCCTTCTCTACAACTGAGAGGGTTTAAGTCGTTAGTCCACCACGCTGGCCTAGTGCGGGTTGGCGGACTACACAACTAAGAAATTCCTATGAACTTTAGGTGTGCAGGTTTTATCACGATGTTTTCCTTCACCGCTAAAATATGTGATAATTGTTTATGAAAATACACTGCCCTATATTTCATGAAACTCAAAAACCACCCAAACATATTTAGACCTCCGCCAACGTCTTCAGATGTATGGGCATGCATGCAAAAAATTATACAAAAAAATCTACCATCTTTATATTTTAGAAACAGGTTCTTTTTTGTAGTTGCATAAATGGAATGTAATTTCGCACAATAATATAAATTATTGTAGGTATTAATTAAGTATTTTTTTTAAATTCTGCTCTTGACATTTAATTAAGATTTATTATCAATAAAATTACTTATTACCTATTAGTGCAGACGTCTGATAAAGAATTATTTTTGTGTTTTTTTTGCATTTTTACACTCATGCATGTACTTCGGAAAGAGCGAGCAGAGAGAGAGAATTCCTTATGGAAAAAATATTGCACTCTCTTTTCTTCTTTTTTTAAATCTCACTTTTATTGAAGTTATACTTCTTTAGGCGCGTTATGAAAAAATGATGAGAGTGAAATTTTAAGATGCGCGCGCATCACTGTAACACAAAAAGTAAGACGTTAAAGCTGTCTATGTGCTCCAATATAATTGACAGATTGAAGCTGCCTATGTTAAATGTAAGTGTCAAATGGATCGGAAAGGTTTTAATATGTTTCAAAAAAGTTTAATATGTTTTAGATTTTAAAATGTAGAATAGCGACAGTAATAAAAAGGGATTGACGTATTTATTAGTTGTCAAATATTTATGAGTGCGTTCAGAAATGTAATATGTTGTGTAAACTAAGAACTATGTATGTGACTGTTGGGCGTATTTATAAGTTTTACTTCAGTCGTGTGGTATAACTTCTAACGCGTGTACATAAGTATTATTTAAAAAAAAGCCCAGCTTCAGCTTACCTTACAAAATTCCGAATCATTATATCTTAAATCTTTATTTATCAAAAGCAATTTAACATGTAAATGAGAATATCCTGACCCCACAATAAACAATTACAAACTATACATTACATAATTAACGTGTAACGCTTTTGGGCTTCAAGTACCGCCACTGCTTTCGACCCTACACTAGGAAACAAGTCCTGTGTCGTGGGTATTAGAAACTACGAGAGGCTTTTCGGTCTCACAAACACCCAGACCCGAAACAAATATTTGTGGGTCACACAAACATTTGTCTAGGTGCGGGGATTGAACCCGCGGCCTCTCGTTTCGCAAGCTGGTATCTAGCTAACTGCGCCACGGGGCTGTCATATTATATACGTTCCATTGCTAGGCACGGGCCTCCGCTACAACTCAAAAGGGTTAATTCTTAGTCGATCTGACTGACCTAGTGCAGCTTAGCAAACTACACAACTAATAGGTTCCTTAGAAATTTTAGGTGTGCAGGTTTCCTCACTATGTTTTACTTCAACGCACCATTTTACCAGGAGTAAAAATGATGTGTTGAAAAAAAATATGCTCAACTAATTTTATATTTGTCACTTAATACTGCTTCATCATCATCATCATCAGCCCATATACGTCCCACTGCTGGGCACGGGCCTCCTCTACCATTGAGAGGGTTTAGGCCTTAGTCCACCACGCTGGCCTAGTGCGGGTTGGCGGACTACACACCTAAGAAATTCCTAAGAACTTTTTAGGTGTGCAGGTTTCATCACGATGTTTTCCTTCACTGTTAAAGTACGTGATAATTCATTGTGAATACACACATAACTTCGAAAAGTCAGAGGTGTGTGCCTGGGATTTGAACCCGCGACCGTCGAAATTCTCGACCGCGTACCTAAACCTCAAGGCCATCACGACTTAATGTGGTCGGTGGTCCGGTTCTACACAGTAAGCCAGTAATTCGGGGGGCTGGTCGGATACCCCCGACGCCTATGTTACTAACTAATACTGCTTACTCATGGCAAACCAAAAAAAATAATTAACGCAATCAAAATAAATAAATAAATACACCCAACAGTCACATACATAGTTCTGACCACACATTAGAATACGAAATGCCCATAAAACTTATATTAATATCGCATAAATACATAATATTGATTTAAAATGATCACAAGATGGTCCGACGACCTGGTGAAGGTCGCGGGTCGTCGCTGGATGCAGGCTGCCTCCAACAGGTCACTATGGAAGTCATTAGGGGAGGCCTATGTTCAGCAGTGGACTTCCTTAGGCTGATAATGATGATGATGATTTAAAATTGCCTAAGGCAATATACAAAAAGGGGCATATATTAAAATAATATACATAAGTAGCTGGCAGCGGTTGGATGAGGAGGGCCGAAGATCGAGCCCAGTGGCGTGCCATAGGAGAGGCCTATGTCCAGCAGTGGACGTAAGAAAGGCTGCTGATGATGATGATGATGACATAATTTTCATAAAAAAGCGCTTGCCCAGCTGTGGGAAACTTATGGACTGATATTAAAGTAGATGTACCCTATTTCTCTATTTTAGAAAAACTTATTTTGTAAGGATATATAATTCATTTTAATTCAGGGCTAATGTCAAGGTGAATCAAATGAAACGGATTTTTCATTTGGTTCTTTCCAGAAATCCTGAGTCCACATTTATTGACAGCCCCGTGGCACATTTGGCTAGACACCAGCATGCGAAACGAGAGGCCGCGGGTTCGATCCCCGCACTGAGACAAATGTTTGTGTGATCCACAAATATTTGTATCGGGTCTGGGTGTTTGTGAGACCGAAAAGTCTCTCGTAGTTTCTGATACCCACGACACAAGACTCGTATCTTAATGTGGGGTCAGAACAATGTATGTGACTGTTGGGTGTATTTATTTATTATTTAAATCCACGACCGCCGCGAAGATATTGCGACTATTCCAAATAAAAAGAACATGAAAAAATATTTGGGGAACACACAAAATTTTAACTTAGTACGGAGAGCAAACGTTAGGCTCTTCGTTTCATCACAGACGGAGGAAAAAAACTTGTATTACAATGATATTAATTCGCATATAGAGAGTAGGCGTACTTGTTACTCCAATAACGTTTGCCATTTACAGCGAACATTTCCGGACTCCGTGCTGTTACTGAGAACTTCCTAATGGATAAACCCAGTTACATTTTCTTCAGCCCGGGGTCACTGAATCGCAATCCCTGTGTTATAAGGCCAAGGCAGTCACTTTTTAATCCAAGTGCCTACTGACCTTGAACAGTAGTCGCACTTATGTCACCATCCGTCTCGGCGGTCGTTGGCTCAAATCCCAAATACACCTTTGCCAATTTATATTATACTAGCTTTTGCCCGCGACTCCGTCCGCGTAGACTACAGGGTTGGGTTCAGAATGAAAATAAGTTGTAGTCTATTTTACTCCACAGAGTCCCATTAACGTCCATATCAAAAATCGTTTACATCGGTCAACTGATTTGGGCGTGAAAGCATAACAGACATATAGTTACATATACATAGCAGCAGTCGTCTACACGTCGTTTCATCATTCTAGCTGCAAAAATCACGAATTTCCACACAAACTTTCACCCCTATTTTTATTTTACCCCCTTAAAGGTACATTTTTTTACAAACTTTTAATGTCATATTTATTTATATCTAATCAACAGCCTAAAAAATAAGTTTCAAGCTTCTAGCTTTAAAAATGACAATACTTCCATACAACCTTTCATCCTCCCTTTCAACCCCTTAAAACCCCTTTTCCGGGATAAAAAGGAGCCTATGTCCTTTCTCAGGGTCTAAACTATATGTGTACCAAATTTCATTTAAATCGGTTCAGTAGTTTTAGCAGGAACGCGAGACAGACAGACAGAGTTACTTTCGCATTTATAATATTAGTATGGATAGTATGGATTAGTATGGATTATCATGACATTAAACGGTGAAGGAGAATAAAAAACTTGCATCGAAGACATATTTGCATGGAATTTCTCAGATATGTGCGATTTCACAATCCACACTACGCCAGCGTGGACTAAGGCTTAATCTCAGCTATGAAGAAGAGTACCTTTATGTGAGGGTGAAACCTCATCGTTCAATATTTTTTCTCCCGCTTTGCTGTGGGGGGAAGTGGACAGCTCTTTGTTTTCAACTCCTCCTTTATACCTTTGTTCTGATTAACTTCGTTGCGGGATCATGACAAATTAGGTTCCCTTAGATTCTCTGAACTTCAGTGCTCGGCGTCAATACTGAACTTGCTGTTGATCCTGGAGCACAGGAGTTACAAGGGCGGGTGTGCGGTGGTTTAGCACCAATATACGAGCACAACTGAGAGGCGTTAGGCCGTAGCCCACCACGCTGGCCTAGAGCGGGTTAGCGGAATACACACAGAAGTTGTCAGGAACATTTAGGTGTGCAGGTGTCCTCGCGATGTTTTTCTTCACCATTAAAGTACTTGTTATTTTCACATAGCTTCGAAAAGTCATCGGTGTGTACCGGCGTTTGAACCCGCGACCGCCGAGATTTGACTCGACTACGCACCTAAACCTCGAGGCCATTACGACTTCAAAGATATACAGGCCAATATTATAAGATATAACTCAAAATTGGATAAATATATTTGCCCTGTCACGACGTCATGGAATATTTTCAAAAAGCCTTGACCGATCTAGAAAACGATCTCCCTGTTGATAAACGAATATAATCAAGGATTTTATCTTTTTTAATTTGATTTTTACCTATGAGTATGTTGAAGGTCAAGTTTTAAAGAGAATGGGAGCATTCCTATTATAATATTTAAGTGTATTCATAAGTACCTACATTTACGCCTGTACCCCCGAACATATGTATACGATCCATTGCAATATTTTAAGTTGCACGTATGTAATAGAGAGCGAATCTATTGCCGGTTTTAGGGATCAGTGCCTCAAAAGGAAAATACGGAACCCTTTTAGGATCACTTTGTTGTCCGTCTGACAGCTACAGCTGTTAGCTGTTATTTACAAATGACAGTTCAAAAACCTTCCAGAATGGCGCTGGTGTAGACAAAGGACGTGGTATGAATTTAATATTGTTGTTGACTAAAGTAGTTTATTGAAAATATCAACTACTTGCGTAGTACAAAATAATGTAGTTAATATAACCTTAAAGAGTTATTATGAGAAAACTCGTGTTGCTAGAGTGATTTTATATCCTGAACAGTGAATAGTAACTGTAACTGTGTAACTGTAGTGACTGCCTTGTGGTGTCGCGGTACAAGTATGTGCCGTGGGATCTAGAGGTCCTGGGTTCGATTCCCGGGTCGGGCAAAGTGTTATTTGGTTTTTCCATTAGGAAATTCTCAGTAACAGCACGGAGTCTGGAAATGTGCCCGAAAAACGGCAATAGGCTCGCCCCCTATTATGTGGGACTGATACATACCTGGCGAAATGTGGGTGCAGAAATGCACCTCTGCCTACCCCTTCGGGGAATATAGGCGTTAGTTTATGTATGTATGTATGTATGTATGTGAATAGTAAGTTTATTGATTTCCGCTTCCTTTAAAATTTATGATGCTGATGCTAATGTGGCGCCCCCTAATTGAATACATTTTGACGGACACTTTTGCATGTACAAGATTACACTCCTTACCTTTACCCTCCATATTAAAAATGTAGAATAGCGTCAGTAATAAAAAAAGGGATTGACATTTGATTGAAATTTGTTTACGGTAGGCAGCGGCTGGGTTGTGCCCCTGGCATTACTTTAGTCCATGGGCGGCGGTAACCGCTTACCATCAGGCGGACCGCTTGCTCGTCTGCCTACTAAGGCAATAAAAAAAAAAAATTATGAGTGCGTTCAGGAATGTATATTGTGTATATAAACAACGGAATTTTTTTAACTCCTTGGTTGTGCCTGTTTTATAATTTACAGCTGTGGGCGGACTTGGTAGTCATCATGCTTCGAAATCTTAAACAGCATTAGCTATTCAAGGGAATGCGCCTGTTTATTTCTGTATTTTTATCTCAATAAAGTTCTGAACTCAATATTTATTTACATACAATCAATAATAAAATTCAGCTAATATGTAACACGACATTCATTGACTGTTGGGCGTCACGAAGTTTGCCGAGTCAGCTAGTATAATATAAAGAAGACTCGTATCTTAGTCTAGGTCAGAACTTTGTATGTGACTGTTGGGCGTATTTATAAGTTTTACTTCAGTCGTGTGTAAAGCACTCTTTTTAACCATTAAAATTAATATAATCGAAGGTTCTGCTGCATTTGTGTCACGATCGCAACCTTGACAGTATCGATATGCCACTGCGGATATTTTAAAACCAGAATAGCTACTCTTATTCGCCAGATAGTTTTGTAGGGTGTTGACCTAAAGGCCACCAGCCTATTCCTGCCAAGAATGTGGTTACCAACCTCGTCGGGGATACGCGGCGACCTTGACTATTATACTGCCTCGTGAGTCATAACTGGCCTATGAGCAAGAGGTTCGATGCCCGAGTATGCCCTTTCGGAAATTTACAGTAGCATAGGGTTAGGAAATATCCAAAAACCAAAGTAAAAATAAGCTCCCTTATACGCTCCTTATTACCATCTCTACCTATCCTTCCGGGGATGCGGGTGGGAGTGTGTAGTTTTTTTTTTGTGATTTTCATCGGCGATCAGTCGCTAGACTATAAGCGGAAACATGCAGAACGCTTATCAGCTCATCCCAACACTCTAGCAGTGCAACTTTTAAACCCGTCATTACTACCAAAAAGGCTAAAAAGAAAAGACGTGTGGTAATCTAGGCAGATGTGGCACTGGCCTCATCGCCTTCATGTGATACTTACTGGGAGTGTGTAGTGTTGAACATTTTTTTAACGAGAGGAAAGCGCCTTACGCTACTCGTTCGGAAACTCGGGGAGGCCAAAAAGGTATGTATTTTCGGGGTCTCCGGCCTTCGAACCCAACGCGGAACAAACGTTCGCTTAGCTGAGATGGATCTCTAACCAAAATGTTATGGCTTCATATCAACTAAAACTCGCGATCGCCATCTTGCGCATTTTGAGCGACACGAAATCCACAGGATGTATACGGACATTTCTGCACCTCATCATCATCAGCCCATATACGTCCCACTGCTGGGCACAGGCCTCCTCTACAACTGAGAGGGTTTAGGCCTTAGTCCACCACGCTGTCCTAGTGCGGGTTGGCGAACTACACACCTAAGAAATTCCTAAGAACATTTAGGTGTGCAAGTTTCATCACGATGTTTTCCTTCACCGTTAAAGCAAGTGATAATTTATTGTGAACACACATAACTTCGAAAAGTCAGAGGCGTGTGCCTGGGGTTTGAACCCGCGACCGCCGAGATTCTCGACCGCGCGCCTAAACCTCGAGGCCATCACTGCTTCTACACTGCACATACATTTTGCAAATTGTTTTTTTTTTTTTTATGGAAAAAAGGAGGCAAACGAGCAAGTCAGCCACCTGATGTTAAGTGGTCAATACCGCCCATGAACACCCACAATACCAGAGGAATCATCGGTGTGTTGCCGGCCTTTGGGGAAAATATAGGCTCTCTTCTTGAAGGCCCCTAAGTCGTATCTGTTTGGAAATACCGCCGAGGCAAGCTGTGTGTTTTCGTACCACGTAATAGGAGGTGTGCCTGTTGCTATTTTTCGGGCACATTACACATAACCTTACGCCTGTATTCCCCGAAGGAGTAGGCAGAAGTGCATTTCTGCACCCACATTTCGCCAGGTATGTATCAGTCCCACGTAATAGGGGGCGAGCCTATTGCCGTTTTTCGGGCACAATTCCAGACTCCGTGCTGTTACTGAGAATTTCCTAATGGAAAAACCCAATAACACTTTGCCCGACCCGAGATTCGAACCCGGGAACTCTAGAACGCACGGCTCGTTCTTGTGCCGGGACCACAAAGTCACATAAACACGCTTTTATTTGTATAAATATTTTATTTTGAAACAGAATTCACGCGTAGTTAAATATTAAAAACAAGTCGATTTAATTTTGTTGATATTCGGAAAATATTTAGGTATATGTTTGCCGCCAACCCGCACTAGGCCAGCGTGGACTAAGGCCTAAACCCTCTCAGTTGTGGAGGAGGCCCGTGCCCAGCAGTGGGACGTATTTGGGCTGATGATGATGATGATATGGCATTGTTCGCAAATTCTTAACAGATTATCGTTATTATCGCAGGATCCTCACGTCTAAAATGCCTCAGTGCCTAAAGACGAAAGTCTTTAACCAGTGTGTGATATCAGTGATGACTTACGGCGCTGAAACGTGGCCTCTATGTGTCTCATAAGAAAGCTCAAGGTCTCTCAGCGAGCTATGGAGAGGGCTATGCTTGATATTTCTCTACGTGATCGAATCAGGAATGAGGAGATCCGAAGGTTGCCGACTTAGCCCAAAGGATTAGCAAGCTGAAGTGGCGATGGGCGGGGTACATAGCTCGTAGAACTGACGGCTGGTGGGGCAGAAAGGTTCTCGAGTGGAGGCCGCGTACTAGCAAGTGCAGCGTTGGACGTCCACCCACACGGTCGACCAAAGATTTGGTGAACATCGCATGAAGCTGCTGGATGCAGGCCGCTTCCGACAGAACCTTTTGGAAGTTTCTGGGGGACTGCCCAGCAGTGGACGTCTTTAGGGTGATGATGATGACATGGTTATTCCAAAAGCTAAATATTTAAAAATGAATTATAAAAATTAAATGTTTCAAAGAATAAAAAAAGAATAACACTCGAGTGTGCACAATTAATAAGAAAAACAAACAAACCATAAATTTTAATGAACGAGTGACAAGCGCAGAAAAAAACAAGAATTTAAACACGATTTAGGTATAGTTATGATGTAGGTAATTTTAATGTATAGGCTTTCGAATTAAATTAGCGTTCTATTTTTTTACCAATCCACTTTTAATTACCCAGTTTCGCAAAGAGACACCCACATGTTGTTATTCTACTACATTTTTTTTTTGTTCTCGAGGGGAAAGCTGATTATGGCTCTACTACCCGCCAACCCTGGGGGAGGGAGGTAGGAAGCGTATGTCGGGGTCACCAGTCTTCCAGCCCGGCGCGCGGCGACGTCATGTCCGCACAGATGTTAGTGCCGGGCTGGGTCCCTAACAAAATCCCTAAACCGGCATACCGACCAAAACCCCACGGTGGCCATCTCCGCGCCGAGTGGGGCGACCACGGTACGTGAGCGAGAAGCGCCGACCGTAATGCCGCAGCCGCCCGGTGCGCCTCCGAGACGTTAACGTCCCGGCCGTCTCGGAGTTGTAGAGGGCGCAGTTGCACCCCCACTAGCTTGGTTTGGGCGCTCCAGTTGTGGATGGGCGCTCGCGACGTACACAGGCCACAGTGCCGCCGCCCCTCTCGGGATCACTTTTAGTGAGGACGCGCCGCCCCCGCAGCGCGCCCAGCGACCCCAAGGGCCCCCTTGAGTCGCCTTTTACGACAGGCAGGGGATACCGTGGTGGAATTGCCCCCTTGCCACAGGGCAGATTATCCTACTACATGCTCCCACAATGAAAAGATGAAAATTGTAATACGTTTCTTTGTGAACAGAAGTATCCTTACTTGTGTAACTAAACCTTCTGAGATGTCCCAAGTCCAACAGGTCTCATTTACAAAGGATTGAAAATTTCTAGTAACAGAAGTATTGATTGCATTTTCATCACTTTTACCTCCATGTAATCTATCATCGTCGTCATCATCAGCCCATATACGACCTATTGGTGGGTACAAGCTTCCTCAGTTGTAGAGGACTACAACTGAGAACTTTAGTCCTTAGTCCACCACGCTGGCCTAGTGCGGGTTGGCGGTCTACGAACCTAAGAAATGCCTAAGAACATTGAGGTGCCTACTCCTAAGTAGGCAGAGGTACAAAGGTTGTTAAGTTTGGGAACAGTTTATTTATTTATTTATTTATTTATGGAAGACTAACAGCTATATTATAACTAGGTTAAAAAACAAAATAATTAACAAAAAGCCAATAATAAGTCTTCATTTATAGCTACAGATCAGTAAAAATAAAATAAAAATAAAATAAAAAGTGTGCAATAAAAGAAAGATAATAGTTATAGTAAAAAATAAGAAGAAAAAAAGATTTTCGATCTAAACAACAAAACGATTTTAATTAGTGGATCACTGTAAGACCGAATGTCAAGATCAAGTTATAATAGTTCTCCTTTTCAAAATATACTTAAAAGTACTATTAATATTTTTTTAATAATATTTTTATTATTTAAAAAAATAATATGCACAATTTCTTTCTTTTTTTATCATTTTTCTATATACTATTAAAAAGACTGCCTCGTGGTCTCGCGGTACAAGTATGTGCCGTGCGACCTAGAGGTCCTGGGTTCGATTCCCGGGTCGGGCAAAGTGTTATTGGGTTTTTCCATTAGGAAATTCTCATTAACAGCACGGCGTCTGGAAATGTGCCCGAAAAACGGCAATAAGCTCGCCCCCTATTACGTGGGACTGATACATACCTGGCGAAATGTGTGTGCAGAAATGCACCTTTACCTATCCCTTCGGGCAATACAAGCGTTTTCATTCATTTCATTTCCCTGGATTCCGAAGTATAAATCTTACGGCGCTCCACTATTTGCGATAAATTAATTGATCCCACATAGGAATTTTCCGTAGTTTGGAATTTTTCGTGCAAGTATAATAAAATTAACTTGTTATTTTATGGTGAATCAAATTGTTTTTTTCCGAGGACAAAATAATTGTATAGCAATACTACTTACAAAAACAAGGTCGTTATGGTCTCGAGGTTTTATCGCGCGATCATTTCAAAATCTCATAAAACACTAGGTATACAACTTTGAGACGGCCGAGACATTAACGTCTCGGAGGCGCACCGGGCGGCTGCGGCATTACGGTTGGCGCTTCTCGCCAACGTACCGCGGTCGCCCCCTCGGCGCGGAGATGGCCACCGGGGGGTTTTGGTCGGTATGCCGGTTTAGGGAATTTTGTTAGGGACCCAGCCCGGCACTAACATCTGCGCGGACATGACGTCGCCGCGCGCCGGGCTGGAAGACCGGTGACCCCGACATACGTTTTCCGCCCCCCCCTCCCCCGGGGCTGGCGGGAAGTAGAGCCATAAACAGCTTTCCCCTCGAGAACAAAAAAAAAAAAAGGTATACAACTTTCCTTCTTATGTGTGTATTCACAATGAATTATCACCTACTTTAACTGTGAAGGAAAACATCGCGAGGAAAACTGCACACCTATTTTTTTTTTGGAATTTCTTAAGTGTGTAATCCGCCAAACCGCACTAGGCCAGCGTGGTGGACTAAGACCATTGGCGGTACTTCCATAGAAAAAGCGTTACATGTTAACTGTGTAATGTCTATTTTATAACTGTTTATGTTGGGGTTTATATGTCAAATAAATATTTAAAGATTAAAGATTCGGAATTTTATAAGGCAAACTGGGCTTTTGGGCTTCTATAGAAGTACCGCCACTGACTAAGACGTAACCCATCTCAGTTTAAGAGGAGGCCCGTGCCCAGCAGTGGGACGTATATGGGCTTTTTTTTTAACTATTTAAAAACATTACTTGTCACAGTCATTGTAAATGGTTATTTGTTTTGTGATATATGTATTTATGTATGTACATAGTAGTATATTTCATATGTATTTGTATTGTTGTTTTCTTTTTATATTATTCGTATATAGTTCGTGTTTAGTTTATTCGTATTAAAATTGTACGTCACATATATTATTTTATATATAAGTAGATATTATTTATTACCCGCTCTGTTTTTCTTATACTTTCCAGTCCATCCTACGGTTGTCTGGAAGAAATCGCATGCAGCGATAAGACCGCCATTTGTTCCACTCTTTTTCTTACCTATTTTATTCCTAATTCATGTTTCTGTATGTGTCGTGGTGTACAATAAAGTGTGATAAATAAAATAAATAAATAAATGCTGCGCGTTATGTGTGTCGCTGGTGAGTGGTGTGGATTAATGGGGAGGCCCGGCAAAAGGCAGGATCTCGCTATTTGATACAATTTTCCTGCCTTTTTCGGGGTTCAGTGAATTAGACCTGTGCTGCCACGGGGGAAAAGTCGCGCGCAGGCGTATTTCCGCCCCTGGCAGCTAGATAGTTTAGACTATGTTGTATATGGGCTGATGATGATGAAAAGCTAGTAATTAATAAAAAAATATAATTCTGACTGACCCACATCAATATAAAAACCATTTGTACTGAGCGAAACCTTACAAAGTCATTTTAACATTTTAATCATGACCAAACAAACACACAAATATTAAAATTTTAATATAAACATATGATATCGAATTCCTCACTGGTTTAATAACACACCAAACGGCATGAAAATTATCTTTACATTTTTTTTACCAAGGAAATAATTATAAATCGACCGTGAATAACTAAACGATCTTAATCATAGGAATAATCATTTAATGGATGTATTTAATGACCCGTAACGTGTTCGGGGTTTTTCTAACCGGTCCCGCGGAATATGAAGCGAGTCCTACATAAGATCCGGGATTTAATTCTTCATGCCGGTCTGCTGAGAACTTACTCATTATCTTGAAGTGAAAACTTCTTTAGCGACGCTGTGTACTTTTTGGGATGGGTAATAATATGCTATCTTCGCGGATACGAAAATGCCACAAGAAAATAAGCCTTTATGTATTGTTTAGTTTCAAACTATGACTGCCTCTTTGTCTCGCAAACTATGTGCTGTGTGAGCTAGAGGTTCCGAGTTCGGATTGTTAATGAGTTAAAACGGCAATAGGCTTGCCTCCTTTTATGTGGGACTGATACATATCTAGCGAAAAGTGGGTTGAGAAATGATCCTTCGGGGAATTCTAACGTGAGGTTATACAGGCTGTATTCAGAGCCTGATCGGAAACTAAGGCAAGTAATAGCTAAGGTCATTACAAACCCCCTGGCGTTAAAAAAAATCCCGACAAAAAATAAAATTTTGAAGTTTTCCTAACAACCATAGGTATAAAATGTATGTGTAAATGTACCTGCCTTAGGGCGCGTTCACATATACCGTCCGTTTTACTGGTCCGTTTAAACGGATATGTTATTAGCGTATGTAGTTGTATGAGCGAGTTCACACAGAACACAGTATTGCGGATCCAGTAAAAAATAACGGTCCGACAAAATAAGCAGCAATCCGTTTTACAGGTCCGTTTAAACGTATATGTTATTAGCGTATGTAGTTGTATGAGCGAGTTCACACAGAATATAGTATTCCGAATCCAGTAAAAAATAAAGGTCCAGTAAATAATAAGTCGCGTAGCTTCGGATCTGTTAAAATCCGTCCGTTAAAATACTGTGTGAATATTAACTCCAGTAGCGACAGATCCGTTAAAAACGGACGTTCTTTGTGAACGCGCCCTTAGTTTCCGATCACGGTCTGAATACATCCTGTATGTGTATGTTATGTTTTAAACTTTCTAGCGTTTCTATTGAACGTTATTTGAATACGGCTAGTTACAAACTCGATATGAAACTACTCACAATGTTACCTTAACAATATCGCCGGGTAGACAAAACTACAATACATAAGTTCAGAATATCGATGTCTACTGCAAAATCAAAACGCTACATTGTCTATTCAGACTATGAAATTCACGGAAAGCCAAATAACATAACAGAAATATGTATTCTAAAACAGCTATTCGATACTGTAGAAACTTCTCAATTAACTTAGCAATTTGGATTTCTAGTTATTTGTGTTTTAAGCAGTGATGGCCTCGAGGTTTAGGCGCGCGGTCGAGAATTTCGGCGGTCGCAGGTTCAAACTCCAGGCACACACCTCTGACTTTTCGAAGTTATGTGTGTATTCACAATGAATTATCACTTGCTTTAACGGTGAAGGAAAAAACATCGTGATCAAACCTGCATACACCTGCTGATGATGATGTGTCTTCAAAATTAATAGTCAAGCACTTTAACACTTAACTCGGCACACTACAAGACATCATATCATTTATTTATTAACACTTTCTTGTATAAATATAATAATATAAAGAAACTTACCTATTAAAAAAGAAAACAAGAGGCGGCCTTATCGCTCTAGGCAATTTCTTCCAGGCAACCTTAGAATAGATAACAAAAGAGGAAAAATAAAGATGGTAGAATAAAGTCATCATCAGCACATATACGTCCCACTACTGGGCACGGGCCTCCTCTACAACTGAGAGGATTTAGGCCTTAGTCCACCACGCTGGCCTAGTAGGTTAGTGGACTACAGACCTAAGAAATTCCTAAGAACTTTTGATACTACAAGACATGTGCCGTGGGAATAGAAGTTCTGAAAATAGGCTCGCCTCCAATTATACACACATACATACATAAACTCACGCCTGTATTCCCCGAAGGGGTAGGCAGAGGTGCATTTCTGCACCCACATTTTGCCAAGTATGTATCAGTCCCACATAATAGGGGGCGAGCCTATTGCCGTTTTTCGGGCACATTTCCAGACTCCGTGCTGTTACCGAGAATTTCCTAATGGAAAAAACCAATAACACTTTGCCCGACCCGGGAATCGAACCCAGGACCTCTAGATCGCACGGCACATACTTGTACCGCGATACCACGAGCCTCCAATTATGATTTTTCAATTCACGATCCATATCACTTACTATTGATAATCTCTGTTACACGTTTTGTTTTTACATTAATTATACTTACATTTCTTTTATTTATTTATTTATATACTTTATTGTACACCATGGATACAAACAAAAAAATTAATAATAATAAGCTTAAGATTAAGTGAACAATAGGCGGTCTTATCACTAACTGCGATCTCTTCCAGACAACCTATTTTACAAAACGTATATTTTAAAAGATGATAGGGTAAACAGTTATAACAGGATAATAATTATAACAATAATAATAAAAAAAACAACAATGATGTGCCCAAACTAAAAAAAAACAAAAACAGTCAAAATACAAAACGTAGGAAAAAAATCAAATAAAGAAAATCATAAAAATATATATCTAAGTTCAAATATATTTTTTTGTATTTTTGAATAGTTTTTGTTAGTGTGTAATTTTCATCAAGTTGAATACTAGGTATTTATGTCCTACATCCGTGCCTAGTACCAGGAATAAAGATTAAAAACATAACTTATAAAAAAAAAACAAGTCTCGCAACTCAGTTCTTCTGCCGTAAAAAAAACCAAGTCGGTTAATTTATCAGTACCTAGTACCGGTAATAAAGATAGTTATGCAACCTCATCGTGTGACGACGTTTTTTTCCTATAGTTCAGCTGACACTCTTATCGTAATGCACTAGTATTTATGAGATTCGTACCTATTTCTGCCCGTCTAGCTTTTTTAAGCCTCCAAGCGGTTACTAACGCCTACAATCTACATTATAATAAGATTCGGTTATGGACATTCATACTTGAAATGTATGAATGTCCATAACATAATGATAATGATGATCATCATCATTATCAGCCTAAGGAAGTCCACTGCTGAACATAGGCCTCCCCCAATGACTTCCATAGTGACCTGTTGGAGGCAGCCTGCATCCAGCGACAACCCGCGACCTTCACCAGGTCGTCGGACCATCTTGTGGGTGGACGTGAGATAAATGATGCTTCTATTTATTACAGAAGAAACTAAAAAATATAAAAGCGTGTTAAAAAATTATTCCATGAGGATATTAATAGGACATACGGATATAAATCCAGAAACGTAACGAGGCTATAAGTAATTATTAATTGCTTGATATATTTACACTTGATATATAAAATGAAATGCGCCTGCCAAATAGAAATAGCAATAATCTGCCTCGCGTCTTATTGTTGCTATGTCTTAAATTACTCTTATTTTTTCTCAACGCTCGTGTTGTACCTTTGTTGTTGTTTGTTGAATGCTTTGAATTTGAACCCGCGACCACCTACTAAATAGATACAGCAAACTTGCAAATAGACTCAGACTTTAATATGTCATTAATCATTATTATATTTTATTACTATCGCAACATTTTATAAATTCCTAAAATATAATCTGATATACGAATATTAGTAAGCAATAAAATATGACTGCTTGATGGTTTTTGGAAAATGTGTGTGCCGAGCGGTCAAGAGGTCCCGGGTACTATTCCTGGGTAGAGCAAAGGCTTATTACATTTTTCTAAAAACTTAATAGCAGCACGAGGTCTGGAAATATAGCCGAAAACGGCAATGGATTGATACCTATGTGGAACAAAAAACAATTGACGAAACGTGGTTGCAGAAATGCACCTCTGCTTATCCTTTCGGCGATACAGGCATGATTATGTATGTATGATTAAATATGAGAATTTTCAATATAATGTAAAAATAGAAATGTCAATTTGAATCAATGAAACAAAAAATAACAATAAAATATTTATTCTTAAAAACTAAATAACAACAACAACGCAATCACACTGAGGTAACAACAAACAACACAACACAAAATCAACAACATACAACAATCTGTACAGGAATCCTAGCAGCTTTAACAACACCAATAATATATACATCATCAATAACAATTATTGGCTCAACAATTAATTAAATTACTAGGTACACATTATTTTAAAATTAGGGCATGTAATGAAGAATTGTTTGGAAGATGTTAATTTGTCCTAAGTATATACAATTGTACCTTCTCGAAATAACTAGCCTATCTTCGCCAGATTTTACATCAACAAACATAAATATTAGGCCATTTTATATTGGTTTCCTCCACAATTTGAGGGATTTAACCTAAATATAGCCTGATCCAATAGATACAATTTTAATATTACAAAGAAATTCTTGTTCCCCATCATTTTCTTCCCAAGATGTTTAATCAGTATTCAGTCTATATTATATATAAATTGTCGAGCCATTAGTAACCCTATTTATATCTTGTGAGAGCCCTTTTTCGTGTGAATGATGGTTTCGTGGACTGGGACCTTGAAGGGGAAGGGCTTAGGTACCGGGACGATGACATGCTTGACCACTTCGAATGGAACCTCTTTTATTTTGGGTACGTGGACGATCTTCTCCACCGGGTAAGGAACGGACTTCTCCACGGGCACTGAGACTTCCTTCACCACTGGGATCACTACAGCTTTGGGCACTGGGATCTGGATTGGCACATGATGAGGGACTGGGATGATGATGGGCTGGTAGATTTTGAACTCGACGTTCTTCGGCACAGGCACAACTACTTCTTTGTAATGCTTGATTGGTTCAGGGTTTTCTTCTTCCACGTGCTGGTGGACTGGGTAGGAGTGCGCTTGGACGTCGTGGCCCCCGAAGCCGTGGCCCCCGAAGCCGTGGCCACCATCGAACCCGCTGCCTCCGAAGCCGTGGTCTCCCGAATCACCGTGGCTTTCCAAACCCTGCGAGCTGTCGTCGCCGTATTCGCTCGCTTGTATCTGGAACAATATGAGGGTATTTTAGGCTATATATTATCACCTGACCAATAGAATCGTAGCCGTTAAAAATACAAAAACGGGTAGAAATATTCCTTTTGAAGTTTTGCACACAGATCTGCGGGCAACAGCTTATTATCAGCCCACATACGTCCCGCTGCTGGGCACGGGCCTCCTCTACAACTGAAAGGGTTTAAGCCTGTCCAAGTCCAACACGCTGGCCTATTGTGGGTTGGCGGACTGCACACCTAAGAAATTCCTAAAAACTTTCAGGTGCAGGTTTCATCACGATGTTTTCCTTCAAAGTTCCGTTAAAGTATGTGATAATTCTTTGTGAAACAGCTACTTGTTTATAATTATGGTCTGCATAGTCAATACTAAACAAAGTGGGCAAAAACTAATAGACTAACAAAAAAAGTGACCTAAAACACCAATTTACTAGTCTCACCGCCGTAACTACAGATTGCAACACCGGAAAATACTACAATGTTGCCAGTTATGCAATTGTCTGCGATTGCCTCAAGTCAATAACAAAAAAGATCATCAAAAAAAGATCCGATGTATTTTATTTTCGAAGCGGCCTATGGCACTGTGTTACGTAATTTGTGGTCTCGCGGAATGAGTGTGCCGTACGATCTTGAGGGGCTGGGTTGAATTCCCGAATTGTATAGCGTTATTTGGTTTAATCTGGAGAAAGGAAAACGGCAAAAGATTTACCCCCGTACGTGAGACTAGTACTGGCAAATCCTGGGTGTTAATGTAAACCTCTGCCCAAAAGTGGCGGTATTTCCATAGAAGCCCAAAAGCCCAGTTTGCCTTTTAAAATTCCGAATAATAAGTAAGCTATAAATCTTTATTTAACAAAAACAATTTGACATATAATAGAGAAAATCTGACCCTACAATAAACAAATATAAACTAGATATTACACAACCCTTTATGGATATAAGGCTTGTATTAGCATAAATAAATAAATACACCCAACAGTCACATACATAGTTCTGACCCCACACTAGGATACAAGTCCTGTGTCGTGGGTATCAGAGGCTACGAGAGACTTTTCGGTCTCACAAACACCCAGACCAGAAACAAATATTTGTG
Source organism: Hemaris fuciformis (assembly GCA_907164795.1). NCBI lineage: Eukaryota > Metazoa > Arthropoda > Insecta > Lepidoptera > Sphingidae > Hemaris > Hemaris fuciformis. The sequence goes on from OU015454.1 coordinate 10,353,182, forward strand.
GGTCACACAAACATTTGTCTCGGTGCGAGGATCGAACCCGCGGCCTTTCGTTTCGCAAGCTGGTGTCTAGCCATCTGCGCCACGGGGCTGTCTCGTATCGAGTGGGGCATGTACTCGTATTTAGGTGTAATAATCACCAAATCTTTAAAAGTGATCGAGTTTTAAAGGCTCGATCAGAAGCGATCACCTTCAGATTTTTTGAAAGCAAAACCCTTATAGGTCCTCGTTAATTGAGAGAAAAATTTCCGACCCTGGAATCGAATCCGATACGCACCAGTTTATACCGCTGAACTAACAGGGCAGAAGTGTCTGTAATATATTTTTGAATTGCAGCAATAATAGGAGCTTACGCTTTTTTAATTTATACAAATGAAGTAGGCTTTCAACGTAGATCTAGAGGAGCAATAGTATTATTCTATGTAGACTATACATAGCTCGTAATTTGTGTTTTATATTCTAAACAAATTACTTGGAGGCACAATAAACATTTCAATATACGGCGCACAACTCGTAATCTTGTTTTATAATGTTTTATATTTCTTTCGGCGAAAAAATACATTAGAATTTTAGTGTTCAACGGTCCCTTTGCACTTTAGAAAACCAGCATTATCATTTTTTTAGTTGTTCCCCCGGCTCGCGCGTCACACACGTACGTGGTCTCACAACACTCGCTCCTAATCTGAATTTCACTTCACTCATCGTCCCTCCGCTCCCTCAAATATGTCCGCCTTCCCCAGCAACATTGAAAACTTTTTGGATTACGATACTATAATCTCATTAATGAAATAATAAAGTCTAGACACGACGAGCTCTGTCTGTCTGGGGCAATAATTAAACTCAGGGTTAAATACAGTAAACCGACGCTAAGTATTATAAAATGCAAATTATTTTCGAAAACTTTTACTTGTTTAGTGAAGATTTATATTTTTGTTGAAAGTTTTGTATAATCCATTTAAAATTTCAATGACATTATAAGCTTTTAAAAGCGTATTCCGAAGAAGCGAGTAATTGTTAATTTATTTTACATTTTACAACGAAATTAAGTTATAATATTCTTAAAAGCTGCTTCATTTTTAATATCTCGTTAGTGCCGACAATAATTTGAGATCAGGTGTGTGTTATTTAGTACTGACTGGGTAAAAGGTTGGCTAAATATAATGAATATATGACTAAAAGCAATTGTTAGGGCAAATGATTGCCATTAGCGCTATCATCTTAAAAACCTATGCTTATAAAGGATGATAAAGAATGAGAAAGAAGAGAATTTATTGTTCTTAATCGTCTAAAAGCAGTGATGGCCTCGAGATTTAGGCGCGCGGTCGAGAATTTCGGCGGTCGCAGGTTCAAACCCCAGGCACACACCTCTGACTTTTCGAAGTTATGTGTGTATTCACAATGAATTATCACTTGCTTTAACGGTGAAGGAAAACATCGTGATAAAACCTGCACACCTAAAAGTTCTTAGGAATTTCTTAGGTGTGTAGTCCGCCAACCCGCACTAGGCCAGCGTGGTGGACTAAGGCCTAAATCCTCTCAGTTGTAGAGGAGGCCCGTGCCCAGCAGTGGGACGTATTTGGGCTGATGATGAATCGTCTATTAGCTAACGAGAGGAATCTATGGACTTAGACCATCAGTATTAGCCGAGCAAAGTGGATGGGACAGGGGAATAAATATGCTCTTAAGTAACGCTCAATCCTGAGAAACTAAGAGATATTTTGCGATCAAACCAAATTTATTTTTGTAGAACTTAACCGTATTTCTGATAATAAAGACATCAGATAACAAAAATGTAAAGAAAAATCGCGACAAGAACCATAAGGTTCTCAAGATACTTCTGATTTGGATATACAACCTTTAAGATCAAGAATTGTGCCTCATTATTCAAACACGCACCCAAGAATCCAATGCATTATCAAAAGATCCTTGCAAGGCAAAATGACCCTTACATAACACGGTCCTTACAAAACCATGGGTTGAACAAAAGACGGTTTGACTATTGTTGTGCAAATTTTTACCCGCGGATTCACGGAACCGTGTCTATTTGATTCCACACTCGGTTTTATTCCATTCATAATAAAACTTACGTGTTTCTTTTATACTGAATATTTCGCCGCGACTTCTTCTGTGTTTTGAAATTCGGTACAGAGAGAAGTATAAACAATGGATACAACAACTGTTCTATTTTTGATATTGCCTTTTGAATGACAGATTTTTTGGGATAAACGTTTGCAACAGTTTGCAGAGAACCTTCTGTATTTTCATATCGATTGAGTTACTTTCACCAACCACGTGGGTACGTGGTTATCCTAATATCTCGAATCTTTTAGGGGTCTAGAAAAAGAAGTGTCGTAAAGAAGTGTCTTAGCATACATACATACATAAACTCACGCCTGTATTCCCCGAAGGGGTAGGCAGAGGTGCATTACTGCACCCACATTTCGCCAGTAATGTATCAGTCCCACGTTATTAGGGGCGAACCTATTGCCGACTGCCTCGTGGTCTCGCGGTACAAGTATGTGCATGTGATCCAGAGGTCCTGGGTTCGATTCCCGGGTCGGGCAAAGTGTTATTGGGTTTTTCCATTAGGAAATTCTCAGTAACAGCACGGAGTCTGGAAATGTGCCCGAAAAAAAGTGTCTTAGCAAACCTGATAAATGTTTCAACTCCCTATACATGGTATATCTCTTGCCTCTTAATAATTGGACGGCATCGTGTTCATCAGATGCCGTGTTGGAACTTTGCCGAGCCAGTATAGAAAGAAACTCACCTGTTGGTCTTGCTGCGGTAAAAATCCTTGAAGATTCGTGTAAGGAGTCCACTGCGCTTGGTTTCCCAGGGCTGTTGCCACTAGGAGCGCGCTGGTAACCTGCAGATATATTGTCATGTTAATATCTTGTTTAATGACCTTCAAACTTAAGTTAACTAATTTAATTTAATTATCTTAACTAATGTTTTGGTCGCGGTTAATATAATCCAGGATGTTTCGTTGAAAACTTTGTTTAGCTAACACATAAGTTAAAAGAGGCGATTTTTTTACTTTATTTACGTCGGTATATGAGGAAAAATACTAATTATTAGGCTATTTATTTAACATTACTTTAATTAATAAAAAATGTATCTGATAAACAAAAAACGAGTCCTTTTACTATAATAGATTACGAATAAAAAAGTACTCCATTTAATTACTCGTAAAGTTAAATTTATATAAGCTAATTTGTCGCGTCGTAATCTAATTTCACACCAACAGAAACAAAAAAAGGGGTATACAGCGCCATCTAGTATCTTTATGTTACACTATTTGCAAATTTGTTCACATGGATTCACCGGATACGCCATCTATTTTCGTTAATAGTTAACTAATACACTCATTTTTTTTAATATCGCGCGAAGGTTTAAAGGCTATTTTATTAGATTCAAAAAATATAAGGGCTTAATATAAGGGTTTTTATATGTATTTTAATATTTTTTTAAGTTTTCAAAGCACACACATTTGTCACACAACACAGGCACGTAAGTTACAATTATGAAAAGTACTAACGTATAATAACGCTGAACACATCGTGATATGGTAGCTCGGGTTTCACAGCGGGTTGTGATGACACAATTCGAATGTCCGCCATTTTATATCGAAGTGACTGGCGCTCGGAAGTAAGTGGAAGCGGATTTGACGCGCTTTTTGGGTTCCGTAGAATGCTGATTAAACCTTACATGTTAGCTAACACGCCATCTGTAACGGAGCCACTCGTGCATAGATAGAGAATGTTGTAAAATAGAATAAGTGAATGAATGGATGAGTGAATGGGATGCAGATGGAACTGAACTGTCAAATATACAATTTACGACTGGAATCAGGTCGAATAAAAAATTAAAAGCGGTTAACAAAATTATTTACATAGGCACTTAGTTTTGTAATCGTTAAATTTCATACTTAAAAAAGATAAGCAATTTTAATAGGATATTTCTTGCAATAGTGCTTTCTACACTCTTAAAATGCGTGTCCTAAAGTTGCAAGATGTTCCCACTATCCAAATAGGCTCCGATTCCAAAAATATTGTTGCTTCATTCACGTAATTTTTATTATAATTTAAATCATATTTGTGGATGTATGTAAAGATAGCAGTGATGGCCTCGAGGTTTAGGCGCGCGGTCGAGAATTTCGGCGGTCGCAGCTTCAAACCCCAGGCACACACCTCTGACTTTTCGGAGTTATGTGTGTATTCACAATGAATTATCACTAGTTTTAACGGTGAAGGGAATCATCGTGATAAAACCTGCACACCTAAAAGTTCTTAGGAATTTTTAAGGTGTGTAGTCTGCCAACCCGCACTAGGTCAGCGTGGTGGACTAAGGCCTAAGCCCTCTCAGTTGTAGAGGAGGCCCGTGCCCAACAGTGGGACGTATATGGGCTGATGATGATGATGATGTCAAAGATATTAAAAAATAAAGCAAACTTTGGCATTGGTTGAATCTTTAATGGTCTCTAATTTCTGCAAATTCTCGAAGTAAATAAGATTTAACTTTTAATGAAACATGTCCCGGTTTGGAGTATTTAGGATTTTTCATAAGTAAACTGTCGAATAACTCTCTACTACTCGGACTAAGGCCTAAACCCTCTCAGTTGAAGAAAAGGGCCCGTGCCCAGCAGTGGGACGTTTATGGGCTGATGATGAAACTCTCAGTAGCAGCACGGAGTCTGGGAGTGTGCCCCAAAACGGCAATAGTCTCGCTTCTTATCAAGTGGGACGATAATACTATTGCTGAAATGTGGACGCAGTAATGCAATTCTGCCTACCCCTTTGGGGAGTACAGGCGTGAGCGTATGTATGTATATACTTATAATATGTGTATATACATAAAATATGTGCTTAATAACTAGCATGTCATAGCATAAAAAAATATACACGCAACAGTCACATACATAGTTCTGACCCCGCACTAAGATACGAGTCTTGTGTCGTGGGTTCTGATACAACGAGGGATATTTCGGTCTCACAAACACCCAGACTTGAAACAAATATTCACACAAACATTTGTCCCAGTCCGGGGATCGAACCCGCGGATTATCGTTTCGCAAGCTGGTGTCTAGCCAAATGCTCCAAGGGGCTGTAATTTAAATAAAGTTTAAATTATTTTAATTCAAAATCGAGAATCGAATTGACGACTAACTATTAATGCTTTGTAAATAAATGCAGAACCATAACATAAAATAACTTGTACACTAGGTTTTTTTGTCCGTCCGCGCTCTTAAACGGGTCCAATGTAACGTGAACTGTGGCTACTTGAACAATCTATACTGAACACGGCCAAGACATTCCAGTCAGTTATGTCATCGACGGAAAATAAGACGAAAACCTTTGTACGTAGATTTTACTGGGGCAGATCAGAGTGTAGTTTAGATTTATACATGCAGTAATTACAAAATAATCATAGGCATCCCAAATACTTTCAGTGCCTAGAAACCTGCCTGCATTAAGACATTTGTTAGTTCGTGAGATGAGAATACAGCTTAGGGTCCTTGGTTATCATCATTATCATCAGCCCACTGCTGGACCCTGGGTCCCACTGCTGGGCACGGGCCTCCTTTACAACTGAGAGGGTTTAGGCCTTAGTCCACCACGCTGGCTTAGTACGGGATAAAATAAAATAGGGGTGAAAGTTTGTGTGGAAATTCGTCATTTTTGAAGCTAGAATGATGAAACGACGTGTAGACGACTGTAACTATGTAATATGTATATGTAACTATATGTCTGTTATGCTTTCACGCCTAAATCATTTGACCGATGTAAACGATTTTTGATATGGACATAAATGGGACTCTGTAGAGTAAAATAGACTACAACTTATTTTCATTCTGAACCCAACTCTGTAGTCTACGCGGACGGAGTCGTATAAATAAATAAATACATCCAACAGTCATATACATAGCTCCCTCCAAACTAAGATACAAATTTTGTGTCGTGGGTATCAGAAACCACGAGACTTTTCGCTCTCACAAACACCCAGACCCGAATCAAATTTTCGTGGATCACACTAACATTTGTCTCGGTGGGGGGATCGTAAGCCAACTCCGCCACAAGGCTGTCAATACAATGATATACTCGTATATTAATCCTGACTACGCCTTCTGATAAGTAAGATAGTTTTCAATAGAAGGCACATTATTGTCTAGAGTTTCTCTAGTTAGTTACAGACACGCAGTTTACACGGTTACGTTGGCAACGCTGAATCCAAAAAGATTACACAGACGATCACGTTTACGTAATAATAAATTATGTGTCACCCAATTTCTTGCGCAGCGCTCTCGTAGCGGTCGTAGGGAGCGACCTCTCGCTGCCGACTGTGGTCGCCGCCATGGTCGGCAGCCGGAAGTCATGGAAAGCTATGCTCTCCTTCTGCGAACGTGTCATTTCGCAGAAGGCGAGCGCGGAGCGGGATCGGGAGCAGACCGATCCCGCTCGTCGCAACAGGCGACGTAGGAGGCGCCGGGTGAACATCTAGCCCGGCGCCCAGAGGCCACGCGGGGCCGCCGTCCCTAACTTGGCGGCCCCCGAGGAGGAACAAAAATCCTTTTGGCGTGCCTTTTGGCACCGCGCAGAGGCGGTCCCGGGTCAATCCATAGCTCTGGCTTCAGGGTATTCCGGGGCCGTCTCGCTGAATGCGCTGATGGTCGCCATCGCGGGGTTTTTAGTCGGTATTACGGCGCAATTATTCTTGGTAGGGACCCGGCCCAGCGGCCGCCCGCAACAACTACGGGCGGTAACATCTATGCTGGGTCGGAAGGCGCCGGTGAGTCCGACACACCCTCGCCCCTCCGGGGGTGGGATGGTCCGAAAATGGATTTTCCCCGCGGAAAAAAAAAAAAAAAAAAAAAAGTTATCTAAGCTTCAGAGCTCGGCGTCGATACTGTGCGTGCTGTTGATCCTGGAGCACAGGAGGTACAGTGGCGGGTGTGTGGTGGGATAGGGCAATACACATACAACTTTGAGAAATCAGAGGTGTGTTCATGTAATTCGAACCTGTTAAATAACCTATAATTTATATACATACATACATAAACTCACACCTGTATTCCCCAAAGAGGTAGGCAGAGGTGCATTTCTGCACCCACTTCGCCAAGTATGCATCAGTCCCACGTAATAGGGGGCGAGCCTATTGCCGTTTTTCGGGCACATTTCCAGACTCCGTGCTGTTACCGAGAATTTCCTAATGAAAAAACCCAATAACACTTTGCTCGACCCGGGAATCGAACCCAGGACCTCTAGATCGCACGGCACATACTTGTACCGCGAGACCACGAGGCAGTATATTATTTATATATAACAACTTATACGTCATTGCTTTTAAATGCAGTTAAATTGTCAATGTGATCATACGAAATACTTTTTTTAACGAAAGGAGTTTTCATTTCTTTAAAGTTATCTTCTATAAATTGGTTCTGGCTGTTTATTTTGTCTCGCGAGCCAATTGTTGCGCTTAATAATGTGATACGATCGAATTTACAAAGTATTCGTCTCGTGAAAGTAATTTTGTAACGGCGAAATGATTTTAGAATGTCTAGGCTTCTTCGATATCAATTAGTTACATATCGACAGCTACATGGAGCAGTTGGCTAGCCAGCATGCGAAACGAGAGCCCGTGGGTTCGATTCCCGCACCGAGACAAATGTTTGTGTGATTTACAAATATTTGTTCCGGGTCTGGGTGTTTGTGAGACCGAAGTCTCTCGTAGCTTCTGATACCCACGACACCCGACTCGTATCCTATTGTATCAGAACTATGTATGTTTTTTTTTCGAGAGGAAAGCGCTTTAAGCTCCCTGTTCGGTACCTTGGGGGAGGCCCAAAAAGGCTATGTCGGGGTCACCGGCCTTCCAACCCAACGCGTGGAACTATTGTTCGCTTGGTTGAGTTGAGTCCCTAACCAAAATCCTACGCCGGCATACCGACTAAAACCTCTCGATGGCCATCTTGTGCATTTTGGGCGGTACGGTAAATACAGGGCGAACGCCCTTAATTGTTTCCCGTTGCCGCCCAGCGCTCTGTCCAAATGTGGACACCACTGCGATAGGGGGATTTCAGATATCCCCCACTTGGCCCTATTTTGGACGCTCACATGGTGTGAGCGTCCGCGACATTCACGAGACCATGCACGCTGCTTTATAATATTAGTAGGTATAGATTTAATTGTGTCCGTCATATAATAGTTTTAAATTGCTTTAGAATGTTTATACACTGGTTAACTGTGAAATTATTCATGCCAAATAATTGTGTTAGTATTTTCACCGTAGACTGCAACACGACTGCGAAGAGTCATTCACCTTTAATTGAGCAGTTTTTTATAGAAACTCAAGTGACGTCACATAATGTATAGAATCTAAAAATGCGTAGAGACAACTGTAACAAAAACACCATGTCTTGTAGAATGAGGTCAACTATCAGTCGAATTGTCAGCCGTGACTGACTGACTGACGTAAATTACGTCATCTTGCAGCAATTTTTTTCAATAATGAAATTATCTTAAACTGCCTCGTGGTCTCGCGGCACAAGTATGTGCCGAGCGATCTAGAGGTCCCGGGTTCGATTCCGGGACGGATAGGGACTGATACATATCTGGATAAATGTGGGTGCGGAAATACATTTCTGCCTACCCCTTCGGGGAATACCGGCGTGACGTTATGTATGTATGTATTGTATGTATGTATTTATGTGAAATTATCCTACATATACAAAACGATTGTATCCGTGCATTTTCGCGTCTCTTTCCCCAAAAGGTGTAAGTAGAGGTTCACTTCTACACGCACATTTCGCCAGGGAATTTCATAATGAAAAAAAAAACACTTCGCCCGATACGAAAATCGAACTCAAGCCCTCTATATCGAACAGCATATACTTGTACCGCAAGGCCACGAGGTAGTCCTAAACAGGGACCGTAACCTCCGTAACCGTAACCGAAACTATCGGATGTCCGAAATAAAAATATATCCGTAACCGTAACCGTATCCGTTTCAGAAGTTTCGGATAGTTTAAGAAAGTCTTGTGTTAAGTACAAAATAGATTTTCAAAAAAAAACCAATAACATTTTGCCCGACCCGGGAATCGAACCCAGGACCTCTAGATCGCACGGTACATACTTGTACCGCGAGACCACAATTAATGACATATAATAGAAAAAGTTCTACACTCCGAATAATCAACGATATAATGACAGCGAATATTATGATCTGAATTTGCGATTGGATCGCATTGTCTCAATAATGATCTGGTCAAACAATGAAAACTATTAAAGTGCCATAAATGACTTTATGTCACGTTGCGGCGCTGTGCCAAATCAGGTGTTTTGCAAATAAGCTAATAGTAATTAACATTAGATAAATTATCACAGTATTTCATACATTTTTAGTCACATTTATTTAATTTATTTAAATCTACGATAATTTAATTTTATCATCCTCATTTAATAGAATGATGTATGACAGAAAACTATATAAAACTTTATTCATTTTAAAAAGGTGTGAACCAAGTTTACAAGAAAAGAATTCTAAGTTTATTTTTTATTCTTTGTTATTAAGTGTTACATTAATAAATGTTCTAATTCTCAATAAATAGTACTTACGATACAAATAATTTAAGCATATTCATATGTTTAACATTTGTTTGCCTCGTGGTCTCGCCGCAAAAGGACATATGTGCTTCGCGATCTAGAGGTCACGGGTTCGATCCCGGGTGGGGCAAAGTGTTTGAGTTTTTCCATTAGGTAATTGTCAGTAGCTTGACGGAGTCTGGAAATGTCAATGAAACACAGCAACAGGCTCGCCCCCTACTACGTAGAACTGATACCTGTCGAAAGGTTGTTGCAGAAATGCACCTCTGACAACCCTTTCGGGGAATACAGGCGTGAGGTTATGTATGTATGGATATAACGTTAAAATAATCCAGTTTTTTACAGCAATAGCTGATATTGCAGGCAGTCAGTAACAAACACACGCCTTCCGGTAAAAGGTGGTGTTATTAAGTGTTACGTTGGGTGTTGCGTCACGCGCCGCACTTTTTGTTCAGCGCGTTGGCTCCGTGATTACTGTCATTTGGCACAGTGCTGTTTTCATTTGAAAAGTCGTGAGGATTTCCTCCGTTATATACAGGGTGTACTCAGACCGTGGTCGGAAACTAAGGCAGGTAATAGCTACGGCGATTACGAATCTATTAACATAAAGAAAAATCCCGACTTAAAATAAAAAAATTGACGTTTTTTTAACGCTTATGGATGCGTAATCACCGTAGCCGTTTCCTATCATGGTCTGAATACATATACCATATTGGTGTGTTTAAAACAAAAGTCGTTTCTAGGGCTTCTATTTCTATTGGTGGAAGAATTTTTAACGTATTTATGAGTGTTAGTTAGATTTTTAATGGTCCTTGGACCCAAGATAGTAAAGCGTGGGGTTGAAAGCTTCGCGTTAAGTGTTTTTGGGTTTTCCTGTTCTGAAATTGTCTGTGACGGAACGGAGTCTGAAAGGGTGCCCGAAAATCAATAATCGCTTTAGGTAGCAAATCGTCAATTTAGAATTATGCCTACCCTTTAGAGGAATTGAGGCGTATGTTTGCTTCTTTTGTGCATTATTTTGACAAAATGATCGAATAATAGCATCTGTAGTAGGTACAGTATAGTGTCTGTCTAGTGAGGTCAAAGAAATAAAATTAATTTGGAGAAAGCCTCTTATGTAACTCATTATTTCGTACGGTATCAGAAAAAATAAACCAAAATTTAATTACCCGATATATTGTTGAGACATTTTGTTAACACTATCATTCACTAGTCACCAGCTTGCGTAACGAAAGGCCGCGGGTTCGATCCCTGCACCTAGATTAATGTTTGTGTGATCTACAAATAACCCAGGCAAAAGTGTCTCGTAGTTATTTATAATTTAGGTCCCAAGGCTTCACTTAGATAAAAATTTAAGGAAATAAACATTCTTACCGTCACTTGTCAGTTTATATACGAAAACTTAATGTACGTCCAAAAGAATGTTGATAAATTAATTAAACTTGAAATGTACATAATAAAAATACTAGGAACAAATGTAATCTCGTTCAACTCGTAACTCGTCTCCGGAAAGTTAATAACTCTTTTATGGGGCAATGTATACGCTTCTATAACAAACTTCCGAAGGCTATTAGGGAGCTTCCCTTGACAAAGTCTAAGAAATCAATTAAAGATAAGCTTTACAAAAAAGCATACTATAAAATTTCAGATTTTATTGAAGATAATAAGCCCTGGGAGTAAGTAAATTGATCGGAGTTTTGTTTTGTTGCTACAGTTTGTATCGTTATGACATTTATAATGAAAAATTGAAATAATGTAATGAAAAATAAAAAGACATTTATTGCTATTTTTAAAGAAAAAAAAATGACATGTGTTGCTGAGGGAGTTTCTTGCCGTTTCTTCTCCACAGCTATAACACGTTTCGAAGCGGCAATAGTTTAGAATAGTTTAAAATTGACGATTCAAAAGAACTTGTAAAAGTCTATATGAATAAAGATAATTTGATTTGATTTGTGATGCACGACCCTGGACTTGTATCTTAGTGTGGGGTCAGAACTATGTATGTGACTGTTGGGTGTTTATATTTATTTATTTTTCTCAGTTCAATTGTTATATTCCGCCAAATTGATGCCATTAAATATAGAAATAATTTTGTTAATTTTTTGTTGAAAGTTTGTGTTCTAAATTCTTGAGACGGTGAAAAAGCAAACTCTATAAAAACATTGAAATAAACAAATTCCATTATATCTTGGGTTCTATTCTCAGTTTGTCTGTTTGTTTCAGCTAATCTCTGAAACGGCTGGACCGATTTTGACGGGACTTTCACATTCAGCTGATAACTTAGGCTACTTTTATTTTAGTAATTTTATTTGTAGCCTACCTCACACACACACACACACACTTACTCAACGCGCGATGTGCGAACCACACCACGCGCAGCGCCTTCGGAGACGCTCGTGCATGATCGTGCGCCTGCGCACACGCGTTGCGTACCTGCGCCAATCGCAGAGCGACCCTACCAACGGCCGGACCCTGGCGGCAACGTGCGCGTGACCTTAGTCCGCCTTTGGCTTCCTTAGCGCGCACCTCCGTACTACTTACTCCACGATCCGTATCTACGCGTCTATATCTTCCGCGAAACCACGTTCGCTATATAGATCGCGACAAACTATTTTAGTTAAGAACTGTGTTGTGTGGACTATTGTATTGTGCTGTACTGTACCTATCTGTTGTGACTGTTAATAAACTTAATTACAAGTGGATTATGTTCATCATTGCGGTGACTCCTCATCGCCACCTACACCTTCATCCACATATTAATAATTATTTTTCTTAATTTAAGTATAAAATCAAACAACACTTAAATTCATTAAGTAATATTTTAATTATTATATACAAAACAACTAAGAAATGAAGCTTAATTAGAAATGTGCAGTCAGTCTGTCTATCTCGCACAGGTCGGCCATTATTTCTTCAACTCGTGTGCCGATTTTCTTCGCGATCTGAAAAAATACATATATCTAGAACCAATATAAATAAAGGAATACTATGCTAAGTACACAAACATACATAACCTCACACCTGTATTCCCCGAAGGGGTAGGCAGAGGTGCATTTCTGCACCCACATTTCGCCAGGTATGTATCAGTCCCACGTAATAGGGGGCGAGCCTATTGCCGTTTTTCGGGCACATTTCCAGACTACGTGCTGCTACTGAGAATTTCCTAATGGAAAAACCCAATAACACTTTGCCCGACCCGGGAATCGAACCCAGGACCCCTAGATCGCACGGCACATACTTGTACTGCGAGACCACGAGGCAAAATCTATTTATGCTAAATCTGTGGACAAAATTGTAGACTGAAACAGAAGCAAAAATTGAAAATATACTATTATTGTTACGGAAAAAAAGCCGCCGTAGGGTTTTGTATAAAAAAAGAAATGAATAAAAATTATTAAAATGAGACAGACAATTAGAGCAGGACCAACTATTTTGCTTCTATAACAAAAAAGTGACTATGTGTTTTTCTTAGATATGTACGTGGAATTATTTAATGCCACGATGCGGACATAACCCGGTCATTTCAAAAAATTTTAAGGCTCAGTCTTTATAATCACTAGAGCTAATACTTTTCTTAGTTCTCGAACAGCATAAAAATATTTATAGGAAATTTTCATACTCAATATTTTCTATATGAACTACATCAACCCATAAACGTTCCACTGCTGGGCACGGGTCCCATCTACCATTGAGAGAGGTAAGGCCTTAATCTTCTGATTTTTCAAGGTTATTATATTCACAATGAATTATCACGTACTTTAACTGTGAATAAAAACATCGTGAGGAAACTTGTATACCTAAAAGTTGTTAGAAATTTATTACGTGTAATCCGCCAACCCGTACTAAGCCAGCATGGTGGACTATGGCCTAAACCCTCTCAATTGTATAAGAGACTCGTGTCTAGCAGTAGGACGCAGTGGCGGTACTTCCATAGAAGCCCAAAATCCCAGTTTGCCTTTCAAAATTCCGAATAATAATCTTTAAGCTTTAAATCTTTATTTACCAAATGCAATTTGATATATAAATGAGAATATCCTGAGCCCACAATAAACAATTATAATTTTGACATTACACTACTAACGTGTAACGCTTTTCGGCTTCTATGTAAGTACCGACACTGGTAGGACGCAGTGGCGGTACTACCATAGAAGCCCAAAAGTGTTAAACATTAATTTTGTAATGTCTAATTTATAATTGTTTATTGTGGGGTCAGTATATTCTCATTTATATGTCAAATTGCTTTTGTTAAATAAAGATTTGAAGCTTAAATATTATTATACGGAATTTTGAAAGGCAAACTGGGCTTTTCGGCTTCTACGTAAGTACCGCCACTGGTAGGACGTATGCGTGGTGATGATGAGCCTTTATCCTGTAAAGAGTATATAGGGAGTGGTTACGTCTAGCTTGTCGGCGTTGGGCATGCACGCGTACAGCGCCACCAGGTCCCCGTCCAGCACGCCGCGCACTGCGCCGCCACACACCTGCCGCCGCCCGCTCTTGTACGTCCTGCCACACACCAACACCATCAACACCATTGCTATCATTAACACCATCATTGTCATAGTCATCATTGTCGTCATCGTCATCACAATAGTCATTTGTATCATCGTCAACATTATTATCATAGTCATCTGTATCATACTCATCACCATCATCAGTATAATCAGCTGATATACAACTGACTGCTTGCCCGAGTTTTTCATTCAAATAAATACACCCAACAGTCACATAAGTTAATTTAGAAAATTTAAATTAAGAGATTAATTTTTGTGTCGTGGGTATCAGAAACTAGGAGGCTTATCGCTCTCGCAAACACACAGACTCGAAACAAATATTTATGGATCACACAAACATTTGTCTCGGTGCGGGGATCAAACCCGCGGCCTCTCATATCGCATCATCATTGCTATCATTAATATCATCGTCGAAATAAATCATTAACATAGTCTTCTGTATCATAGTCATCATTATCATCATCAGCATAATAAGCTGATATACAACTCGCTGCTTACAAGAGTTCTCCACTCAGATTAAGAAGAAAAGCTTCGTAATACTGATCTTGAGCGGATTCTTAAACTTCACATAATAAATAACAGTCACTTAGATACTTACAATCTACATATTGTGTATGACTTGTAGGAAAGGCCAAATATGCCAGTCTTCTAGAAAATGATTTTTCTATAAATATTTTTTATATATAAAGACAGTTCTCATCTGCTATAACAAATAATATCAAAAATAAAAATTAACATTACAAAAGGATAGCTCATGCAACCAACAGTGTGAAGTTTATAAATATCGTCAGTATATATACTGCAACATTATGTATATTATATAAGCCTTACCTAAAAGCCCTTGGGTTGAGTCCCGCTATATGACAACAGTAGTTGTTCATGACGTTTTGCAACATGAGCAAGCGCCGGTACATCTTCTCGGAAATCGGTAGCACGTACCCTATACCGCCATCTAGCGTCGCTGTGAGCAAATATACTACATTATTCAACTACCCTCAAATATGTAAAAATAAATTTCTCGTCGTGGTTTTTGTAAAGAGTAGCCATCACCGTCAAGATGTGAAGTACTACAAAATAATGGTTGTAATTTAAATTCCACATAGGAGGCGAGCCTATTGCTGTTTTTCGGGCACATTTCCAGACTCCGTCCTGTTACTGAGAATTTCTTAATGGAAAAAAGAAATATTGCTTTAACAGAAGAAATAATAGTGACGTCAAGATGACTCACTGTACATGGTGACATGTTTCCTGTAGTTGGCGTTGGGCACGTGCCTGGCGTTGATGCGGAACATGGCGTGCACCTGCTGGCCCAGGTGGAAGTCGCTCTTGCGGATCAGACGCTGGCCTGAAACAACCGGTGCCAGTTCACATTTGAATGATGGGTGTTCAAAATACGGTGAACATTTCAAAACAATGGCAATTTTGTATAAATGGGGGTCGGATTATCGAATTTTCACAGTTTTCTAATAAATGCCTCATAATATTCTCTGACCTTCCCACCGACCTCTGTCCTTAACCACCCACAAAACGATAGTATCACTTAAAAAATCCAGAATATCTCAAATAGAAAATAACTTAAAGGTTCATCTGCTGTATTATCATCATCAGCCCATATACGTCCTACTGCTGGGCACTAGCCTCTTCTACAGCTGAGAGAGGGTTAGGCCTTAGTCCACCACGCTAGCCTAGTGCGGGTTGGCGGACCACAAACCTAAGAAATTTCTAAGAACTTTTTTAGGTGTGTAGTTTTCCACACGATGTTTTCCTTCACCGTTAAAGTACGTGATAATTCATTATGAATACACACAACTTCGAAAGTCAGAGGTGTGTGCCTGGGGTTTGAACCCGCGACCGCCGAGATTACCGACTGCGCGCCTAAACCTAGAGGCCATCACTACTTTACTACTACTGTATAAAGTGACTATTTTGGAGATGCTATACAAGAGTTCTAACACCTCCCTCAATTCACGATCACTATCATTGAGAGGCACCATCCCAACTCACTCCAGAGCAGTGGTGCTACTTCCATAGAAGCCCAAAAGCCCAGTATGCCTTTCGAAATTCTGAATAATAATCTTTAAGTTTTAAATCTTTATTTAATGAAGCAATTTGACATATAAATGATAATATCCTGACCCCTCAATAAACAATTATAAACTAGACATCACAAATTAACGTGAAACGCATTTAGGCTTCTATGGAAGTACCGCCACTGCTCCTGAGTCCAAAATACTTCATTTGAAAAACATTATCCCAAATATCCCACTATCAGCAGATCCCAATAGATAGACCAACCATGTTGAAGTTTGTGTCTTTCCCAAGTATTTTTTTCATAGATTAGATTTTGTGCAGAGATAAAGATTGTTTATTGAAATAGACCGTGAATGATAAGACTGACCTCCATAGCTCTCCCTGGCCTGCGGCTGGTACATGAACATGGCGATGTTCCCTTCAGCCTCGCTCACCAGGAACCCAAGACTTGTGTTGTCCACCATGAACTCCATATCGTAGATCTAGTAGACATAGAAACGCGTTATATTAGATGAAGATGACAGCCTAGGGTTGATATTTGGGCAGAAATTTCTCTTTCAAAACCAAGTAGAAGTCTTGGTAATGATAGATGTGATTTTGTACAGTCCCAATATTGAAAAGTAATTAATCTGTTATCAGTTCAATAAAATAAATTGACATTACAAAAAACATCTGGCAAAAAATATATAATACAAAAAAAAAACATATAAAACTAAAAAAAATACAACCAATGATGCAAAAAAAAAATACGAAATATTACGCTTGGATATTATAACAAAAAAATCACCTGAGCAAATCTCAAATCCCTGGACACTAGGGACAGAGTTCGATGCCTGGTCTGGTACCGCAGCAGCGATATAGACTTGTACACGTCCGCCACTAGAATTAAATTCTTTATGGCCAGCATCCGGTGCACGTAGATCTGCGTGTCTATGAACGCCACGCCCACTAGATCGTTGTCTTTCAGTTGCCATATGTAAATCTGTAACATGTATAATTATCAGGTTTATTATTTGCTCTAATTTTATCTATTTGTAACCCTAGATTAATTATGTCTATCAGTTGATCGATCAAAAATAAATTGTGATCGTTTCCACCAAACGATTGAACTAATATTGCTGTCTATCTGTAGATATGCATTAGGATTGATTATAAATAATTATTATGGTTGTAAAAGTATTATATGTATATACAGGGTGTTTCAGACCGTTATCGGAAACCAAGGCAGGTTATTACCTGCCTATTAACTATTAACCTTAGCTATTGCTAAGGTTATTACCTGCCTTGGTAAAAGCGTTAAAGAAAATCCCGACAAAAAATAAAATAAAATACGTCGTCCTAACAACCACATACATTTTATACCTATGGTTGTTAAGAAAACTTCAAAATTTTAATTTTTTTTCGGGATTTTCTTTTATGTCACGGTGTTTATAACCACCGCAGCTATTATCTGCCTTAGTTTCCGATCACGAACTGAATACATATATATGCCTGTATATACCAAGCAAAATGTGGGTGCAGAAATACACCTCTGTCTACTCCTTCAGGGAATACCAGCGTGAGGTTATGTACAAGTATATATGTAACTAATGTAGGAACGTTAACTCTTAGTATAACGTCATCATCATCATCATCATCATCATCATCACCATCATCATCATCAGCCCATATATTATAAATGCCAAACAAGCTATCTGTCTGTCTGTTACTTTTCCTACTTGTCGTAGATCGCCTCGAACCGGTGCCCAGTAGTGGAACCCAATACTTGGTGATATAGATTGGTGGAATTACCTTCTGTCCGACGGCGGAGATGAGGTAGCCGAGCACCTGCGTGAGCGCCGTGACGGGGCCCTTCTGCTCCTTGGCGTAGATCTCCTTGAACCTGTTCTTCGTCAGCGGCTGCCCAGGCTCGGGGACCACGTCGATGATGTCGTAGATTATTATCTGAGGAACAAAAACTCACAATCACACTTCCATAACGAGAACGCACGAGGTTTCTGTCGTGAGCATCAGACACTACTAAACTTTTCGGTCCCACAAAAACCCAGACCAGACAAATATTATTGGATTATAAGTCGGCATTAGGGTATAAATAAATAAATACACCCAACAGTCACATACATAGTCTTGACCCAACACTAAGATACAAGTCCTGTGTCGTGGGTATCAGAAACTACGATACACTTTTCGGTCTCTCAAACAAACCCGAAACAAATATTTGTGAATCACACAGACATTTGTCTCGGTGCTAGGATCGAACTAAGTGCCTCTCGTTTCGCGAGCTGGTGTCTAGCATACTGCGCCACGGAACTATCACTTTCGACATCGAGCTTATCATCAGATACGGTATTGTATTTATCGCTTTCTCGTGCTAGAATAAAAAAAATAACAACAATCACGTACATTTCCCTTTTTATGGGAATCGAATCCGCAGCCTCTCATCACGCTGACAACTGTTTCCTTAGTTGAAAGATGTAAAATACAGAAAACTCACCCTGCCTCGCGAGGTAATATCTTCGCTGTAATTGTAGTTAGTTCCAATGGCGATGTACCCTCTCAAACCGGACCTGAGAAAAAAAAAGGCAATTGAATGAATGAGTGACAGAATGAACTGTGAAAACAGAGTTTAACCTATTAACCGAGTTGGTGAGTTCAATGCGTTGTGTCAGTGAGTGCGAGATTTAAAAATATTTTATGAGTCGGTATGTTAGCGATTGCGAGTGAGTTGTGGTCAAACCTCAAGCACTGGCTTTTCAAAGTGTATATTCACAATGAATTATCATGTACTTTAGCAGTGAAGGAAAACATCGGAGGAAACCTGCACCCTTAAAAGTTCTTAGGAATTTCTCAAGTGTGTAGTCCGCCAACCCGCACTAGACCAGCATGGTGGACTAAGACTTCAACCCTCTCAGTTGTAGAGGAGGTCCGTGGCTAGCTGTAGACCATATATGGGCTGATGATGATGATGATGATGATGATGGTGGTGGTGGTGGTGGTGATGATGATGATGATGATGATGACGTTGGTGGTGACAATGATGATGATAATGTTGATACATACCTAGGGAAATGTGGGTGCAGAAGACGCTATGTATATATACTATGTTGATATGATCCTCACCTAGTGCCCTCGTAGGAGAGCGAGACGTTCTTCAAGCACGTGACGTGCTCCCACTCATCCAACTCTATCTTGGTGTTGGGGATGATCTCCCACGAGACTGGCGAGAACAGCATCACGGAGAACCGGTCCTGCATCGGGTACGGGAATCTGGAATCGAAGCAAAGACTTTATGGATAAAATGCATAAGTTATTAGAGTGTATTACTTGGTCAAATCTATATGGTTGATCTGTTTGGTTGAAGGAGAAAACCCGTTTATCCCGCGGTGTAAGTGTGTGCCGAGCTTGAAGTCACGGGTTCCATTTCCAAGTCGAGAAAAAACAAAACGTAGTTGTTAAAATACATTTCTGCTAGGGAAAGCAGATATTTAAAGCATTAAGAAATTACCAGTCGGATTTGAAAAACCTTTTTGCATTAGGGTTATCAATTAACGAATGCAATAGACCACGTTTAATTATACGCTATCACCTGCAAGAGAGTAGATATTACAAACCAAGAACATCCTGAAATTGTTATTTTTTTTAACTGGCATCATCATCAGCCTCTATATAAGTCCCAGTAATGGGTACTGGCCTCCTCTACAACTGAGAGGGTTCAGAATTTAGTCCACCACGCTGGTCTACTGCGAGTTGAGGAACTACACGCCTAAAAAAATTCTAAGAACATTTAGGTGTGAAGGTTTCCTCACGACGTTTTCCTTCACTATTAAAGAACGTGATAATTCATTAACTTGCATCACAAGGTGAGCTTATCTGACGGTAAGCTGCTCCAAAAACACCAAGTGATGAGATAAAGGTCGGAAATAGGAGCATTACCCACCTGTCACCCTTATTCTCAGTAGACTTCTCCTTATCCTCTCCATTGAACTTGTAGTAGGATGTGGTGGGCTGCTGGGTGGACGCGACCAGGCAGTAAGTCTTCGACTCCAGATGGAAGGTCACGAAGTGTGGGGTCATCCGGATAGGCACCTTCCTCACCGGCCACCACGCGTCGTATGATAAGTGGGTGGGCAGTGTGCAGATACGGAGCTCGGACTGTTAATTAAACACATGGCGCGTGACTGGTAGAAAGCCCAAAAGATTCAATAAAGAATAAGACTATTTTGGCGTCTTCAGTACAGTACGCTTAGTTTCAGAAGCGAGTAGAACTTTCATATATTCTAAACATGTGTGCAATTCACTCGTGGTAGAAGTAAAACCTTCAAAAATTTTGACTTCAAGATATAAATACATTATATTCACGGTAAAACCTTTACTAAAATGTGTCTGTCTCTTTTTACTGTCGCTTTTTCGTTTCATCGGCTTTCAAATCACAACGATGCTACAGAAGTTTATCATCATCATCGTCATCAGCCCATATACGTCCCACTGCTGGGCACGGGCCTCCTCTACCATTGAGAGGGTTTAGGCCTTAGTCCACCACGCTGGCCTAGTGCGGGTTGGCAGACTACACACCTAATAAATTTCTAAGAACTTTTTAGGTGTGCAGGTTTCATCACGATGTTGCTACAGAAGTTGCCGCTTCAAAAATCACAGTGTCACAATGTCGATCACAATGTGTTAACACCTGTATAATACAACAAAATATGACCATACATTTTTTCCTTGAGACTTTATACAGTACGAAAACAGACTGTGATCGAAAACTGGGGCAGATAAAACCGATGGTAGTTAGAAAAACGTTCTTTTTGTCCAGGATATTTTTAGCTTCAATGTGTTTGTAATTACCGTAATTATTACCTGTCTTAATTTTCGATCAAGGTGTTTTAACAACCTTTTTACAGAACGGTGCAGCTGAGTATGAGTGGTAGATACCTTGGCGTTGTAGTAGAGCAGCCCGTGCGGGCAGTTGTCGTTGTTGAAGGGCGCGAGCGCGTGCAGCGCGTGCGGCTCCTGCAGCGCGTGCAGCCGCGGCTCCCCGCGAGACGACAACAGCAGCAGCGCCGGCGCCGCACCACACAGCGCCACGCCCGCCCACCCGCACACGTTGCCTGCACATGCACACACGCATCATACGTCACACACACGTCACACACACGTCACACACACGTCACGCGAGACGACAACAGCAGCAGCGCCGGCGCCGCACCACACAGCGCCACGCCCGCCCACCCGCACACGTTGCCTGCACATGCACACACGCATCATACGTCACACACACGTCACACACACGTCACGCGAGACGACAACAGCAGCAGCGCCGGCGCCGCACCACACAGCGCCACGCCCGCCCACCCGCACACGTTGCCTGCACATGCACACACGCATCATACGTCACACACACGTCACACACACGTCACACACACGTCACGCGAGACGACAACAGCAGCAGCGCCGGCGCCGCACCACACAGCGCCACGCCCGCCCACCCGCACACGTTGCCTGCACATGCACACACGCATCATACGTCACACACACGTCACACACACGTCACGCGAGACGACAACAGCAGCAGCGCCGGCGCCGCACCACACAGCGCCACGCCCGCCCACCCGCACACGTTGCCTGCACATGCACACACGCATCATACGTCACACACACGTCACGCGAGACGACAACAGCAGCAGCGCCGGCGCCGCACCACACAGCGCCACGCCCGCCCACCCGCACACGTTGCCTGCACATGCAGAAACGCATCATACGTCACACACACGTCACACACACGTCACGCGAGACGACAACAGCAGCAGCGCCGGCGCCGCACCACACAGCGCCACGCCCGCCCACCCGCACACGTTGCCTGCACATGCACACACGCATCATACGTCACACACACGTCACACACACGTCACGCGAGACGACAACAGCAGCAGCGCCGGCGCCGCACCACACAGCGCCACGCCCGCCCACCCGCACACGTTGCCTGCACATGCACACACGCATCATACGCCACACACACGTCACGCGAGACGACAACAGCAGCAGCGCCGGCGCCGCACCACACAGCGCCACGCCCGCCCACCCGCACACGTTGCCTGCACATGCACACACGCATCATACGTCACACACACGTCACACACACGTCACACACACGTCACACACACGTCACGCACACGTCACGCAGACAAGTCAGAAGAGATCCACCAACTACAATTCTTGTGTTTACTACAGTGAGTTATAAACAGACGTTAAATTTTCTGGTTACAGGATAATCGTTTCAGGCCGTTTTAATATCAGCCTGTATATATGCGGTTCCAAAAAAAATATGATTTTTTTCTGCAGTCACGCTCGTCAAACACACACACACACACGCAACCGATGTGGAGCATTTCGTGAAATGCAATAAAATTAATTCAATCGTATTCACACAAAACCGGTTTAAACAGTGTCGAGTGGCGAAAAAACAATGTACGTTTGAATAAATGATGATTCAGATTAGTGACACACTGCACAGTCAAATAAAAATTTAATGTCTTTTACTTCACTAAAATATCTGGTTAATTCATCCAGTTTTTCTTCAGTTCATACATTTGACCTGCAAACTAAATCAACTGAATCTCTACATTTAGTCTACGAATACTCACTGAAATATCTGATCTGTCTCACGTGGTCTTTCAACGTGGCGACCTCCTCGTTGTCTTCGGGTGTTGACATCGAGTACGGTATGTAGCCAAATGGAAACATCAGGTTTAGACGCGAGAAACGAATCTTCAGATGGCCTCGCGGGTATTTGTATGCCTGTGGACAAAATAAGGCATATTGGTATTTTCTAGAGCTACAGTAAATTGATACAAATGGGCTGGTTCGACTCGGATAGTAGCACTGTTTCATAGGAAATCAACGTGAAGAGTCTCTGTTACTGTAGTTGATTTCGGATTTTCCTATCCACTGATGTTGACCACTGCACATTAAGCCTGCCATAATGTTCCCTATAAATCTGTCTCGTTTAAGCATCAATGCGGTAAAAAAGGAAATATAGTTGCAGTTTGTCTTCCACCAGTAATTATGCATAACGTCTGAATATGTTCAAATTACGAACACATTTTTGAAGACTAAAAGTGCTATCAATACAAGGTGTTAACAGACCGTGATCGAAAACTAAAGCAGGTAAAAGTTACGATGATTACAAACACTTTGACGCTAAAAACTTTTCGAAAAAAAAAACGTTTTCCTAACCATTATAAGTATTACCTGTCTAAGTATCCGGTCAAGGTGTGTTTACACTCTGGATAAAAACCTAAGGAATTTTGAGTTAATATTTTGTAACATTACGTAATCAGAGTAATAGTTATCGTGATTGGGAAAACGCCAATTTTTTTATTTCGTTTTTTTTAGCGTCATTGTGTTTGTAATGACCGTAACTACTACCTGACAAGGTCTTTTTACATCCTTTATATTTCAAAGCTAGGAAACCAAAATCACTATTTGTTGGACTGCCTCGTGGTCTCGCAGTACATGTATTTGCCGTGCGATCTAGAGGTCCTGGGTTCGATTCCCGGGTCGGGCAAAGTGTTATTGGGTTTTTCCATTAGGAAATTCTCAGTAGCAGCACGGAGTCTGGAAATGTGCCCGAAAAACGGCAATAGGCTCGCCCCCTATTACGTGGGACTGATACATACCTGGCGAAGTGTGGGTGCAGTAATGCACCCCTGCCTACCCCATCGGGGAATACAGGCGTGAGTTTATGAATGAATGGACTATTTGTTTATTCATTATCAGCATATTGAGTATTTTGCCTTAGAGTGCTCCAGAGCAACCTACAGGAAAAAAATAGCAACCTCATCTCCGTCCTCAGCACTTAACTTTACACCTTTTCCCGATGCTCTCTCAAATGACAGAACACCACTCACCTGATAGAACATGATCTGGTCGTCGAATCTCATGATCATGATGACCCTCGAGCCTTTGTGCCCCAATCCCACCACGCACAGTTCCTTCAGCTTGTCCACGTCGGCGTTGTGGGACGTGGCTGTCACCTCCTCGTCCTCAGCAGGGTTGGCCGGGATGGGAACTGATTCTAGACTGTCTGCCAGGATCTGGAATATACAAGATTAGTTTTTCCTTGCTTTAAATAAGTTTCATTGATCCTTGGAATATCCTTTCCAGCCATTTTGGATCGGTTGGAACTTTTGGTTATATAGTATGTATACAGAGGAAAAGTGTTTTGCATTTTCGATGACAGTCTTTATACTTCCTGTATATATGTAGGAACACAGGAGCCATACCTTGTACACAAACACATATTGAAAAACAACTGAAAAACATACATATAAAACAAACATACATACATAAACGTAGGTAGAGACTATAGAGCGCCGAATGCCACAGTCCAGACACACTTCTTTCGTTTCCTCAACCGACAACACAGTGATCGAAAATTAATTTCGATCACGGTCTTTATACAGATACACTCTGTATAAAATACTAAGCGAATTTTTTTTTTTTCGTAAAACACCGGGAGAAACACTTTTTTCCTAAAACACTAAAAGAAAACCTTTTTTTTTCTCCCAAACACACTTTTTTGAACCACAACTGGCTAGGAAATGTCTCTCACCCTGTGTCCCCCGCAAGCGTCGCGCACGAGGAAGCTGAGGCGCATCTCCGGCAGCGAGTAGATTTCCAGGTTGCCGTTGGTGCGCACGCAGCACAGCCAGTACGTGGGCTTCACGTCCGACAGGTACTTCTTCCACCAGCGGGACATGCGCCGCGGCACGCCAGGGT
Organism: Hemaris fuciformis; assembly: GCA_907164795.1. Classification (NCBI taxonomy): domain Eukaryota; kingdom Metazoa; phylum Arthropoda; class Insecta; order Lepidoptera; family Sphingidae; genus Hemaris; species Hemaris fuciformis. Next base: position 10,378,104 of record OU015454.1, read on the forward strand.
TCTTCGACTGCTCCGCTAACATTATCTGCGCGGGGGGGGGGGGGGGTTTAAACGACGTCATGAGCATCGAATGACACTTTCCGGGATAAAAAGTTGCCTCAAAATAAAGAACTTTATTATCCCATAAACGGGCCTCCTCTACAAATGAGACGTTTTAGGCCTTTGTCCACCACGCTGGCCTAGTTCGGGTTGGCGGACTACACACCTAAAAAAAGTCTAAAAAAATTGTGATGATAAAAACATTTGTTGACTTAATTTATTTATTTATTGTCTTGTTCTTATTTAACTGTATTGCAGAAGTTGTATATTAATTCTTACATTTTTATCTTATTGATATAATCATATCATTTTTTTATTTATTTACTCCTATATTATACATGTGTATAACTAAAACTGTTGCTGTTCACCGTTAAAGTAAGTTATAAATCATTTAGAATACACACATAACTTGGAAAAAGCCCGGGGTTTGTACCCGCGACCGCCAAGATTCTCGACCGAAACCTCGAGGCGGGCAACGGCTACATTGTAATTATTTAAACTCTTCTAAAGTAATATATTATGTGGCCTAAGGGAACTAAAGATATTTTGTCTATGGTACTCACGCTAGCCATGGACGCTGGTGTCTGATCGCCTCCATACAGCAATTCATCATCATCGTTCAGCTCGTATACCGCGCCGGGAATAAAACCCTCAGCCTTCACGTTCTTGCCCTTTACCTTACCGGTGAACTCGCCTTTAACCTGTATGGATTATGTTAAGTTATTAAATGAAATGAAATAATATTTATTGAATCTATAACTGCCTCGTGGTCTCGCAGCACAAGTGTGTGCCGTGCGATCTAGAGGTCCTGGGTTCGATTCCCGGGTCGGGCAGTGTTATTGGGTTTTTCCATTAGGCAATTTCTCGGTAACAGCACGGAGTCAGGAATTGTGCCCGAAAAACGACAATAGGCTCGCCCCCTATTACAGATTACCAGAAATGCACCTCTGCCTACCCCTTTGGGAAATACAGGCGCTATGTATGCATGTATGTATGTATACAAATAAATGATTATGTGTATGAGAAAGTGAGTTGCAATATGTCACCTGCGAGATGTCTACGGCGGCGAGCAGTCCGCCCAGGTCCCGGTATGGCGCGGCGCAGCGCACCGGGGGCCGCGCGGGGGCCGCCTGCCGCGTCGGCGCCAGCCGCCCGCTCGCCTGCAACATGCCACATCACGCGGTCACGTACCACCGAACATGCAACGCAACATACCACCGAACGGTCAACTCAACTTATGAACATACAACAGAACATACAACCGAACGTACAACCAAACGTACAATCTAACACACAACCGAATATAAAACTGAACGTACAATCGAACTTACAACCGAACATACAACCGAACCAACCAAATTTACAACTGAATGTCTTTTTATAACTTGTTTATACAGTAAGTTTGTAAGCGATCCCCGTACGTTTTTCTTTTTAATGTATGTTTTAAGAAACATATTTTTTTGAGTGTAGTTCTGTGTAAATTACTACAAAGTAGCTGTTTTTTTATGAAAATTGACTTTAACCTGTCTTGTAAAATAAAATAATAAAATAAAATAAATTTTAAAGGCATTACTTATACAAAATTACATAAGGAAATGGTCAAAGTTTCTGATCTACATTTAAAAATAAACATTTTTACTGAAAATACTAATATAAAAAAGTGAAATAGTTATTAAATTAAAAAGAAAAATAATTTATCTATTCTTCTCAAACTATAACAATGTATAGTAAGTATGTACGCCTAACAATAGACTACATGACGACATACCATTTTGTGTAGTGACTGACCTGTCCATCCTTGGCCTTGAACTCCCTGAGTGCAAGCACCAGAACTTTCCCACAAGTGGTCACCACGCATAGATACGGATCTGCTGTGCTCGCGTACTGCGCCGTCCACTCTAGCTGGATGGACTGCAGCTGCACCCCATCTACAAGAAAAGAACGCTCCAACTCATCATACACGACAAAAACAAGAATACATACAGGGTATTTTCAGACCGTGATCGGAAACTAAGGCAGGTAATAGCTACAGTGATTACAAAACCATTGGCGTTAAAAAAAACCGACAAAAAATAAAAATTTTACGTTTTCCTAACAATCACAGGTATTAAATGGAAGCGGTTGTAAGGAAAACTTTTTTTTTTGGCGGGATTTTTTTTAATGTCACGGTGTTTGTAATCACCGCAGCTTATATCTGCCTTAGTTTCCGATCACAGTCTGAATACACCCTGTATATTACTAGCTTCCTAGAATCTTGTTTCTTTAAGCATTTTTAGAAAGCCAGAGTGATGGTGTCTTGATCAAAGTCCTGGTCTATTTCTATTTTATTCTATTTTAATTTTATCGTGAAGTAGGGGAGGATTCTAGCTAGTAGAGGATTGAGGGTATCGAGTGAGAGATGGGAGCTTCTCGCCACTAGACGCTCAACTTGACAGCCCCGTGGCGCAGTTGACTAGACACTAGCGTGTGAAACGAGTGGCCGCGGGTTCGACACCCGCACCGAGACAAATGTTTGTGTGGTCCACAAATATTTGTTTAGGGTCTGGGTGTTTGTGAAACCAAAAAGTCTCTCGTAGTTTCTGATACACGACACAAGACTTGTATCTTAGTGTGGGGTCAGAACTATGGATGTGACTGTTGGGTGTATTTATTTATTACTTTGGACAGCATCGTGAGTCACCATTAAGTACGGTGTTGCCACTTTAGTCGGATCAGAAAAAAAGTAGTGAAGAAGGTAATAGAACTTACTCTTGATAAGTCTGATGGCGACGGTGGTGACTTGCACCATGAACTTGGAGTTCCCGAGGTTGCCAGCGAAGATGGTGGGAGCGCTCGTCATGAACCCGGAGTTGTCCACCTCGTTGATCTCTTGGCCTGTTTGCAACACCTGGTAAAACAGTAAGCTTTTGAATGTAGAATTCCTAGTGATTTTATTGCTCGGCGTCAATACTGTGCGTGCTGTTGATGCACAGGAGTTACAGTGGCGGGTGTGTGGTGGGGGTTCCAGAAGCCAGTGTGGTCCTGGGCATACTGACCATGGTGGAGTCCTCCTGCGTGAGTATGAGGTAGGCGTGCGTGCCGTCCGTCTCGCGCGCGCCCTCGCCGCACTCGCCCAGCACCGACCACATGTCGATGCAGCCTGCGCAACCACACGTCTTCATTAACTTATACAATGTCATCATTTATGGCGCTGGCCTTTCGTACAAATTTTAGTTATCAGATTTACTGTCTTTTTTTAATTTGTACAGATTTTGCGGTACTTGAATTCTGTGGTATATAGATCTTACTAACAGTTTTTTATACTTTGCGTGTCCCACCTCCCCCCTTGCTTCTTATACCAAATGCTTTTAATCTGACTACTGGCTACTGAGTACTGACTACTCACTACTGACTGCTGAGCACTGTGTACTGAGTACTGACTACTGAGGACTGTGTACTGTGTACTGACTACTGTGTACTGACTAGTGACTACTGAGTACTGACTACTGTGTCATCAGCCCAAATACGTCCCACTGCTGGGCACGGGCCTCCTCTACAACTGAGAGGGTTTAGGCCTTAGTCCACCACGCTGGCCTAGTGCGGGTTGGCGGACTACACACCTAAGAAATTCCTAAGAACTTTTAGGAGTGCAGGTTTTATCACGATGTTTTCCTTCACCGTTAAAGCAAGTGATAATTCATTGTGAAAACACACATAACTTGGAAAAGTCAGAGGTGTGTGCCTGGGGTTTGAACCTGCGACCGCCGAAATTCTCGACCGCGCGCCTAAACCTCGAGGCCATCACTGCTTATACTACTGTGTACTGACTTCTATATATTGACTACTGAGTACTGAATACTGACTACTGAGTACCGAGTACTGAGTGCCGAGCACGCGCACTGACCGGGCAGGTTGAAGGCGGTGATGAGCTGCGGCCTGACAGAGCGCTGCAGCACGGTGAGCGCGCCGTTCTTGGCGCGGCCGCTGCACGCCACCAGCTCCACGTGCGCGCCGTCCGCGCGGGACTCCTCGCCCAGCAGCTGCGGCTCGCCCATCGACACGTCGCCGATCGGACAGATGTTCAGCAGGGAGTCGCACACCTGCCCGCACAACGTGCGTAAACATCACCAACGAACACTAACACAAACTTACAGTTATTGCAAACACTGGCGCTTAAAAAAAACACAAAGAAGGAATAATAATTTTGGCGTTTTCATAATCACCATAACTATTACATATCTATTTTTTTGATAATGGTTTGTTTGAACCTGTATAATATTATTTAATATTGATATAAATTTATTCCTAAGGCTTTTTACAGGGTGTAAACAGAATGTGAACGTCAACTAAGACAGTTAATACTTATGATGGTTAGAAAAGTCATTTTATTTTATTCAGAATTTTTCTATCGTCAATAGGGGTGTGCGAATATTGTTCGAATCGATTCGAATAGTATTTTTCGTTTTTTTTTTAATAATTATTTAATATTCTCAATAAATCGTAAATTTAAAAAAAATATTCGAGACTTTAAGTGATTTGTGTTCTCTATTATATAACACAAAAATCTGATACTCAAAATATCACTAATATTTTTTGTTGTAAGACTTTTGTTTTTATTTTCTTACTTAAAAATTCAACACAAAAAGAGTATGTTACGCTTTTCACATCAGTACTCGATTACTTACTGCATGATAATTATTTTCGAATAATTCGAAAATCTACGAATAAATAAATATATTATTATATTCATTCATATAAATATATTATATTCATCTATTCACATGAGAGGGTTGATTGAGGATTGAGTCATAAAATTTATAAATAAATGGCTAAATGAGTCGACGGCTAGATTATTATTTAATTTATTATTATTTAAACGATTGGATGAATGAAAAGGAATGAACTAAAGAACGATTTCAACTATTCAATATACTAATGAGTTACGAAAGAACGAATTGAATGAATGGATAAACGAATGATTACCTCGAAGACGTAGCTGGTGAGTTGCGTGGAGGTGCGAATGTCGCTGCCGTACACCTCGAGTTCGTCCTTGTCGCTGATTTCGATGACGTTGGTGGCCACGCAGTCGCTGATCGTGTCCAGCCGACGCTTCTTGGCGGCCGGGTCCGATGGCTCTTTAGAACACTCTTTCGGAGGTGGTGGGGGTTCTTTCTCTGGAAATACAGTGATTGGTTTATTAGAAGGACGAACAAAATCGGAGACGAAGACCGATGAAAACAATTTGGTGATTTTACATACATACGCCTGTATTCCTAGCAGGAATTGGCAGAAGTGCATTTCGGCACCCACATTTCGCCAGGTATGTATCAGTCCCACGTAATAGGGGGCGAGCCTATTGCCGTTTTTCGGGCACAATTCCAGACTCCGTGCTGCTACTGAGAATTTCCTAATGGAAAAACCCAATAACACTTTGCCCGACCCGGGAATCGAACCCAGGACCTCTAGATCGCACGGCACATACCTGTGCCGCGAGACCACGAGGCATTAATTTTAAATTTGATAAAGTCGTGATGGGCTCGAGGTTCAAGCTTTAGGCACGCACTCCTCACTTTCAATATGTATATATTCGTAATCGTGAAGGAAAACGTCGTGAGGAAACCTGCACAGCTAAAACAAGTTGTTACTCCACCTAACTCCACGTGTGTAGTCCGCCAACCCGCATTAGGCCAGTGTGGTGGACTAAGGCCTAACCCTCTCTCAGATGTAGAGGAGGCCCGTGCCCCGCAGTGGGACATATATGGGCTGATGATGATGATATATGATGATGATGATGATGATGATAATGATGATGATAATAATATAATAATAATATTAAATTTATTTATTACCCTTGAAAAAATTTACACAACGGTTTGCAAAAACTCTCCACACTAGGCACTGCCTGCCTCGTGGAGAGTTGTTTTTACAGGAGTATCTTAAAGCTAGTAATAACGGTGCTGAATATATAATTAAAACAAAATGGATAATCAAATATTATAAAACAAAAAAGAAAGAAAATGATAATGATCAACACAATTCTATAGCTGCTAGTAAAGGATATATGACAAGAATGAGACCCTTTACTCACCAGCTTCAGACATAGTCAAATCCACTGTGGCTTCTAGAGGTTTGTCGACTGAGAACAACATTCTGTTCTCCCTCTCTGTGACTCGCAGGAGCAAGGAGTTACCCAGACGGGAACCGAGGAACAAAAAGTCTTCTTCTATCACGCACATCTGCAATTTTAGTATGTAGAATATTGTTAGTATAGTATTATTAACATTAACTTGTATACAGGGTGTATTCAGACCGTGATCGGAAACTAAGGCAGGTAAGAGCTACGGTGATTACAAACATTACATTACATTACATTAGCGTTAAAAAAACCTGATAAAAAATAAAAAATTTGACGTTTTCGATACAACCACATACTTTAATACCTATTTTATTTAACTCTAACGAATTCGTATTCACCGTAGCTATTACCTGCCATATAGACCACAAGCCCATGGAAAAAATAACCTGTGAAATGAACCACCGTGAATAACGCTTACAAGGCTGTTACTATATCATAAAATAACTCTGGACTGCCTCGTGGTCTCGCGGTACAAGTATGTGCCGTGCGATCTAGAGGTCCTGGGTTCGAGTCCCGGGTCGGGCAGAGTGTTATTGGGTTTTTCTATAAGAAAATTCTCGGTAACAGCATGGAGTCTGGAATTGTGCCCGAAAAACGGCAATAGGCTCGCCCCCTATTACGTGGGACTGATAAATACTTGGCGAAATGTGGGTGCAGAAATGCACCTCTGCCTACCCCTTCGGGGATTATAGGCGTGAGGTTATGTATGTATGTAAAATAACTCTGAGCGCTATGCCGTCATTTCTGAGCGGTGAGTACGAGAGTAAATGGAATTTCTCTGGTACAGGGGAGGAATTACGACTAATTAATTAATGTACCTACAGCTTTTTTATAGCTTATAGATCATTAAAAATAAATGTCGAAAAACCTAGTGCCGTACTAAAGTGGTGGTGCCGGAAGTTAGTGCAAATTTTTAATTCGCCGGTGATTTTAGAAGCAATAGGTCATTTATTACTGTACGGCATTTTACGAGTTTTGGGTAATCAGAATTTATTCACGAACGGATAGGCAGAGTTTTACTTTTACAACAATATTTCTTCAACAAAATTTCGGTATTATAATTATCAACCATACTCACACAAGAGGTAAGCACAGAGGCTGCCGCGCGGTCCAGGTGGAAACTCCTGACTGACCTCACAGAGTCAGCGAGTAGAGTGGCCACGTACAGGTGACCTCCTCGGAGGGAGAGGGCGAACCTCCCCTCCCCCAGGGGCGCGACACGAGCCCCGTCCAGTGTAACGCAGGAACCCTCCTGTATTCCTGGTAACAGGAAAGATACCAGGTAAATTGGAAGGTTGGCAGGATGGGTAAATATTGGTGTAATTATGCAGCAGCAATTGAGAGTCCTGTAGTGCAGTTGGCTAGACACCAGCTTGCGAAAGAGCGACCGTGGTTACGATCCGCGAATATTTGTTTCCGAACAAACACTCAGATCTGAAACAAATATTTATGAATCACACAAACATTTGTCTCGGTGCGGGGATCGTAACCCGCCGCCTCTCGTTTTACATGCTGGTGTCTGGCCAACTGCGCCACGGAGCTGTCAATCTTCTAGTCTAGTTATATAAAAATGAATGTTTTTCTGGGTGACATCGAACTCCTCTTAAACGGCTGGACCGATTGGGATGAAATTTTCTATGTATATTCCAATGGGTCCTTGGATGATTCAAAACACAATTTGACCCGGTAGGTGGCGCTGCTGTCGGCATATCGCTTAAAACTTTTCCGGGCAGAACGACGTCTGCCGGGACGGCTAGTTATTGATAAAAATGACTGACTCGAAATGCTACTAAGAAAGGTCTATCGTCATGTTAAAATACTATACTACGATAATGAAATTGAAATGGAATACTTACTCAACGGAAAGTTGGTTGTGTGTGTGGCGACGCTGTTCAGTGACACGCCATAAGGCGGGACCGATTGGTTCAAGTATATGAGAGAATTCACGGCCATGATCAGACATCCACCTGCAATTACACGTGTTAAGGAACCATTTATTTATTACGTAATACGATTTTTACTAGTTTTTGATCCCCCTTCCCCCTCTAAATTAGATAAATAAGACTGACTTCTTCCCCCCTGTTTAATATTTCATCAGCAGCCCTGTACATATGAGAGGGTTTAGGCCTTAGTCCATCACGCTGGCTAAGTGTGGGTTGGCCGACTACACACCTAAGAAATTCTTAAGAACTTATTACTTTTTAGGTATGTGCAGGTTTCCACGCGATGTTGGATGGTGATATAGTTGGTGATAACTGATAGTGTATGATTATGAAGATGTACATACATACATACATAAACTCACGCCTGTATTCCCCGAAGGGGTAGGCAGAGGTGCATTTCTGCACACACATTTAGTTACAGTGGCGGGTGTGTGGTGGGATAGGGCCAAAATAAATATAATTACTCATTTTACATCTGACTGCCTCGTGGTCTCGCGGTACAAGTATGTGCCGTGCGATCTAGAGGTCCTGGGTTCGATTCCCGGGTCGGGCAAAGTGTTATTGTGAATTTCCATTAGGAAATTCTCAGTAACAGCACGGAGTCTGGAAATGTGCCCGAAAAACGGCAATAGGCTCGCCCCCTATTACGTGGGACTGATACATACCTGGCGAAATGTGGGTTCAGAAATGCACCTCAGCCTACCCCTTCGGGGAATACAGGCGTGAGTTTATGTATGTATGTATGTGATGAATAAATAAGATGTGTGGTGTGTTACCGAGCGGCTTGCAGACGGGCACGGCCTGTATGCAGTCGAAGGGCAGGCCGGCGGTGGCCCAGATGACGGGGTGCACGCGCGCCGACATGTTCAGCGACACGCCCGCCATCGCGCACGTGTCGCTGCGCACCGCCGTGCGACTGCCGCGCAACGAGCCACCGGTTAGTACACGCAAATCAAGCCGCAAAATGGCTTCAATAAACATGACAATAGTTGTTTGGGGATTATTGAGGATCGATCTGATTTTGAATCTTTGCCGAAAACGAATGTTAATTGAGAATAGACAATGTGTAACGTCGACAGTAGTTAACTTTCAAGCTTCAAAGTAAAATTTTGCTTAATTTTTAATTAAATGTATCTTGTCTCACTTTACTATATGTTGAATAGTATGTATATATTATTAAAAGTAATAGCTTTTTAATTGTTGATAACCAAAAAAATCAAAAGAAATTTTATCCAGAAATCACATTACATCGCGCGCTACACTTGACACACAAAAAAACAGTCAGTAATAAACCAGCAATGTACATGAAACTCACCCTGGGAAAGTTCTGACTGGTTCATACAGGAGCAGCAGCGTGGGTTCATAGTACCCGTGCAGGAACTGTATGTCCAGTACGTTGTCTATCTTCTCATCCAGGTCCTTGAGCACTATGACGTAGGAGGCAAGCGTCGGAGCACGCGCCACTGTCTGACCCGGCTTTTGAAGTAAACATACAATTAATTCATCATCAGCCCATAAACGTACCACTGCTGGACACAGGCCTCCTCTACATCTGAGAGGGTTAAGGCCTTAGTCCACCACGCTGGCCTAGTGCGGATTGGTGGACTACACACCTAAGAAATTTCTAAGAACTTTTAGGTGTGCAGACAGGAAATATAGTAAATATTACCCGTCACCGTTAAAGTAAGTGATAATTCAGTGTGAATACACACATAACTTCGAAAAGTCAGAGGTGTGGGCCTGGGGTTTGGTCCCGCGACCGCCGAGATTCTAAACCGCGCGCCTAAACCTCGAGGCCATCACTAATTCACAATATAATGCAACATTTATTATGTAATATGTAGTTTACATTTGTCTCGGTGCGGAAATCGAACGCGCAGCCTCTGGTTTCGCAAGCGGATATCTGGCTGTCGATTTCTACTCGTAATATAATCTTGAAGTATGACTGCAAACAAGTATACTTATGTATATATGGTAAATAATATGAACTTACATTCTTACTGTCCACCAAAGGCTTTGACTCCAAAGGATCTCCGTCTTCTGAGGTGATATCTTTCCTGAATGGTAGCACAGCTAACTTTTTACCGTACAACAACATGACAGCACATCTGCACTCAGGATCCACTCTGATCCATGGTATGTGAGGATGTGTTGTCCAACCACCCTGTAAAGAGATGTTTATAAATATAAACACAAACTAACTACATATCATGTAATTATGATGTTACGACCGCCTGACGGCGGGAACAATAAAAAAAAACAATTACAAAATAATCAATTTATTAAAAAAAAATAAAATAAAATAAAAATTCTATATTTATGACTACACCCAGGGGGGTGGATTCTTGGCACAGGAAAGCTTTCTGGTCCCAATAAAACCCTATGTGCACTGGGGACTTAACTTCGGTCTTTCGATCCCGTGACGCGTGGAGGGGTCTTCGGTGATATATCGGAAGGCCCTCAGCCGCAGGGGTCTGCTGGAGTCGGTGGGCAGAAGCGTTGCCCGTTGGTACAGTCCGTACTAGTACGTGCAGCTGTCGTTCACAAACGTACTGTGGACTTGCAGCTCGTAGTTCTCAATCCGAGTCGGGAACGTGCAGCTCGTATTTCTCAACCCGAACGGAGAACCCCCAGTTTCCAAGGGGGTTGAAAATGATGCGATCCGCTTTTAATTTCTTTTTCGTTTTAGTATAGCACTGATTTTACTACTGTTTAAAAAATGCGAACTAATCACAACTCTCTGGCGTCGGAATTTCTCATTCTCTCTCCGCGAATTCGTCCTTATATAGGTACATATCGGTTCGGTGGTGGGCCTATTTCCTTCCTGAGGCGACAATGCGTACTGTCAGATTCTAGATTCTTCCGTATGACATGAGACAGAGATATGGAAAGAACGGTACAACCGAAGCAAGACACGCCACGACTACCCTCTATATTTTTGTAAATCCCCGTGGGACTGAGATAGTAATTATAGAATCGAGCGAGATGGAATAGTTCGTAGGAAGTTGAACCGTCGATCGCTATTGTATTTTTTCTCGAAATTTCTGGCTGTGGCGTTTACTATCCGATGTTCTAGAAATAATTTGATTTCCGGCACCGACGAATACCTTATATGGTCGTTGTGATGATATCGCTAGTTAAAGCGCGCGGTTTGCATTCAATTGTAACAACGGGTTATTTGTTTGTTTGTATGTAGTTATTATTTGTATTTATTTTATGTTTATAAAACTTGTTACAACGTAACAATACCCCCTCTCCCAGAGAAAGGATTTTACGTAGTAAAATCCGCTGCGGCAAGCGCCTAAGAAGGATAGAACCGCCCAGTAACTGTCTCACTTTCATACATCCACTAACAAATACCTACCATGCGACCTTGCATACGACCTGTCACATTTGTCTGAAGAATTACATAATTATCAACAGACTACCATACAACTAGAGTACAAATCTATTATAAGATTGGACTCAAGAACAGCACTGCATGACAAAGAGCATCTAAGAGGGAAAATACTGTAACATGAAACATTCGGACGAAATCGGCACTGTGGAATACATTTGGTCTTTGATGAATTTATTACAGTCACGACCCGCTGTAACGAGAAAATTAGTGTAGGCTTATTTAAAGAGTCACAACCCGCTCTAACGAGAAAATTAGTGTAGGCTTATTTAAAGAGTCACAACCCGCTCTATACGCGCAGAACGCAAAACAACAAAACGAATCAGACCTATACAAGAGGTCGCAACCCGCCATAAATGCGCAAAACGCAAAAAAATAAAAAAATATCTCCCAACTAAACATCAAACTCCGTGTAGGCTTATTTTAATTCATCAAAGACAAACGTAGACAGAGACCGAAACGCAATAACTTTTTAATAAAAAAATATTGTAAAAAAAAAAAAAAAAGGAAAAAAATTAACCAATGTTCCGAAACACTAGGTACGTATCAAGGTAAACAAGTATTGAACTGTTAACGGTGACGACTATGATAATATATGAACAATTAATAAAAACAAAATTAAATAAACTAAGTGGCATTGTGAGTATGTCTAGTCTTTAGCGAATTTGTTACAGTCACGACCCGCTGTAACGAAAAAAAAACAGCAGACGAGTAGACCTATACCAAGAAACTGTCATACTCCGCTAAAAAAAATTGCAAAACGCAATTAAAATGTTTGTAGACCTATAAAGAAGTCATACAACACTAAAACAAAACTCCCAATCAAAACATCAAAATTCGTGTAGGCTTATTTTAATCCGCTAAAGACAAACATAATCGATTAACGAACAGACTAATATTGAATTAATTATTTGCCGATACATTATAAAATAAACGAATGCTAATATAATCATCATACTATTGATTAACAACTATAAATAAAATAAAAAAAAATATATGAGTCGAACCCGCGAAACATAACACAAATGATAAAATAAATCCAACGTGTATAATCCGCGTGAATATAACATAACAATATCTTCAAAAAGTGTTAATAAATTTTCTTTTGTTGGTTTTTCTATTCTTTTTAAACGGAAGTAAATGTGATTAATTAACGAGCGAGTACGATCTAAAACTGGTTTATTATCCGGGTTATTATCTAAAGTATCTAAGTTTGTTAATATTTTGCTAATAGTTGCGTTAACTTCTTTAATGTCTGTTTCTATGTCATAGCATGAGTCAAAAACCGCGTCCGCAGGATATTCCGAAACAATTTTATTAATTTGCACTCTAAGATCCTCAACCTTTTCTTTAGGTTCTAAACCGCGTATGGCTACTTCATACGTGAGCTCCGATTTAGTTAAATGTAAATATTTAATGTTACGGTCCATTTTAAAGGAAAATTATTTTTAGAGAATTGACTAAGTTCAAAAATGAAGTTAAAATATCTTAATATATTGTGGGACAGCTATATGTATGAAAGTTAATTAATTAATATTTTGTGAGACGATGTATTTAAATTAAAATAGTGAACTGAAACAATACGCGACGGAATGTGATACGATTGTGGGCAATGTTATGTTAAAAAAATATATATTAAGAACGATGTAAAATAATGTACGTAACCGCTATTATCTATTCAGAGCAAAAAAGAATTAAAATTACAAAACAATAAAGATATGCAACAATAAAAAATGAATGCAATAAATGCACAAATAAAAAAAATCTCTGAAAAGAAATGTGAATTACGCACGAACACAAATGCAAAATACAAATGCTAACATAAAATGTAAATGCACAGAATGTATCAGAATGGAATGTTATAAAAAAAAATGACACAATGTTGTAGAAAAAAAAAAAAAATACTTGATGTTGCCCGACTGTGCAAAACAAAAATGTCGGAGTCAATAATTTGTATAATGCCCACTGTGAAACACACGCGTATGTGTGGGTAATCTGAGATGGTATTTGATTACCCGGCGGAGCCAGAAGACAAGAATCGGCTACCCGTTCCTCTTTAAGGAGAAACGGGTCGGTGGTACCTCCCCGTTCAGCCTCGTCCGCAAAGGCTTACCACCTGGAATTGAAAAATACCGACACCAAAAGAGTACAAAAAAAACTTCCCTGTGCCTTGCCTTTTATATAGTGGGCGCCACTTGTTACGACCGCCTGACGGCGGGAACAATAAAAAAAACAATTACAAAATAATCAATTTATTAAAAAAAAATAAAATAAAATAAAAATTCTATATTTATGACTACACCCAGGGGGGTGGATTCTTGGCACAGGAAAGCTTTCTGGTCCCAATAAAACCCTATGTGCACTGGGGACTTAACTTCGGTCTTTCGATCCCGTGACGCGTGGAGGGGTCTTCGGTGATATATCGGAAGGCCCTCAGCCGCAGGGGTCTGCTGGAGTCGGTGGGCAGAAGCGTTGCCCGTTGGTACAGTCCGTACTAGTACGTGCAGCTGTCGTTCACAAACGTACTGTGGACTTGCAGCTCGTAGTTCTCAATCCGAGTCGGGAACGTGCAGCTCGTATTTCTCAACCCGAACGGAGAACCCCCAGTTTCCAAGGGGGTTGAAAATGATGCGATCCGCTTTTAATTTCTTTTTCGTTTTAGTATAGCACTGATTTTACTACTGTTTAAAAAATGCGAACTAATCACAACTCTCTGGCGTCGGAATTTCTCATTCTCTCTCCGCGAATTCGTCCTTATATATGAAATGAAATGAAATGAAATGAAATTGCTTTAAATTGAAATGAAATTGCTTTATTTGGTCACGTAGGCAATCAAATAGCACTTATGACAAGTCAATACAGAAAAGAAAAATCTTTTATTATTACATTATAATTTAACTATGGTTCATTTTATAAAATTTGTACAAAAATATTTACGGTTTTTTTTATAATTTATTTTTAGTTTTCATCAGGAAATACATAAAATCTTATTATTATTATTTTAAAGTAAATAACGAGATGGACCTTGTGTATTTCCGAAACGTCACGTATTGTTTTAATGGTACCACCGGATCCAAACGCGACCCTGACTGAGAAGACCCGGCGAAACAAACTCAGCGGGCTCACTTTACTACTGGAAATTACGCGGCGCGACCCACACCTGAGTAGATCCAGCGAGTCCAACTCAGTGGGCATGTATTTGGTCCAGTAAGGATAACATAATTATATTATATGACCTGCCAAATAAAAATTGCCTTCTTATTATAAATTTGCTCGAATTATTTACTCGATCGGTCGTCATTTTATTTTTATTTTATTTATTTTGTGCACATTTTATATTAGATATCAATTTGTATTTGATGTTTTTATAATGGTTTAAGTTACACTTGGAGCTTTGGGTTAATTTATATTTATTTATGTATTTATTCAAATGATTTGGTTTAAGAAAGAAGAATGTGAAAGGTACTGGGTTCCAAGATGTGGTGATGGCGATGTGCGGGAGAGATCTAATGCCAAATTTCCTTATCCTCTAAATACTGATTTATATTGTAGTATCCCCTTGTCATCAGAACACGTTTAATGTGCACCTTAAATGAATTATCTGATAGGTCAGTTACAGATTTGGGGAGCTTATTGTAAAATTTTACGCAGTTGCCTACAAAGGACTTACTGGTTTTTTCTAATCTTAATGAGGGTATCACAAGTTTATGTCTACCCCTGGTATTTACATTATGTATATCACCAATTTTACTAAAGCTAAATACATTCTTACGTACATACATAATATTTTGATAAATGTATTCAGACGGCACGGTCAGTATATTACAGTCCTTGAATATGGATCGTAAGGAATCACGGCTACGTAGATCATAGATGGCGCGGACTGCTCTTTTCTGTAGTATGAAAATGCTGTTAATATCAGCCGCCGATCCCCACAATAGAATGCCATAAGACATTATACTGTGAAAGTAAGCAAAGTACACTAACCTAGCCGTTGAAACATCCGTGAGTTTTCTTATTTTACGAACCGCAAAAGCTGCGGCACTCAGTTTACTAGATAATCGCTCTATTTGCGGACCCCACTGCAGTTTACTATCTAGAGTTATTCCTAGGAAAACAGTTGAAGTACATATCGGTATAGGTATAGGTACATATCGGTTCGGTGGTGGGCCTATTTCCTTCCTGAGGCGACAATGCGTACTGTCAGATTCTAGATTCTTCCGTATGACATGAGACAGAGATATGGAAAGAACGGTACAACCGAAGCAAGACACGCCACGACTACCCTCTATATTTTTGTAAATCCCCGTGGGACTGAGATAGTAATTATAGAATCGAGCGAGATGGAATAGTTCGTAGGAAGTTGAACCGTCGATCGCTATTGTATTTTTTCTCGAAATTTCTGGCTGTGGCGTTTACTATCCGATGTTCTAGAAATAATTTGATTTCCGGCACCGACGAATACCTTATATGGTCGTTGTGATGATATCGCTAGTTAAAGCGCGCGGTTTGCATTCAATTGTAACAACGGGTTATTTGTTTGTTTGTATGTAGTTATTATTTGTATTTATTTTATGTTTATAAAACTTGTTACAACGTAACAATGATTTTTTTTTCTACAGATACTGTCAAACAATTTATCTAATTTATTCTTTGTCAAAATAAGTAAATTACTTGTCTCAAGTATTTAATATAAAATAATTTTCCCTTCTTATGCACATAAATTGGAAAAATGGTTAAAATAAATAATATGACATACTAGGTATGGAAATGTGACCGTCTCATAATCTTCAATCAATCATGATTTTTAAGTTTTATTGATATTTTTTTCACTATCTTATCACTGGGTCTTATCTGAGGGTCCACTGTAATTGTGTTCTGGGATCAACAGAAGCATGCACAGTATTGACTGAGCTCTGTAGCTCTGTAGATCTAAAGTAATCTTATTTATCATATTTCCTCAACTAACTTAATCAGAAAAAATATTACAGGAGGAGTTGGAAAACAAAGAGTAACATTATCATTACATTCATTTCGTTTAAAATTATGTCCAAACAGAGCCAGACCCTTTTTATTTAAAATATAGGGCCTGACTTGTTACATATAAAATAAACTTACCTTCATATCATCCTCCTCAAAATAGTGCATACTAAGCGTAATGAGATTATTAGTTTGAGGATCATATTGCAGCACAGACAGCTTGGCCTCCTTGAATGATACTAGCAGTAAGTCTCTGCCAGCACTTGGACACTTCACTGATGCCATGGACATCACAATACCCCATAAAGTGTATGTTGCTAAACATTCTAGCTTCATTTTAGGTGGAATCGGTTGACCGGCTGAAATGTGTATATTTTTTTAATTAGATTGTGTTGATTATATTTATAACACATTCACTGGAGTTGGTAAAATAAGACAATTTTGTTCAAAGATACAATTAATGCAATTAGTTTAAGACAACATTATTTCAAAATATTTCATTATCATACCATATACATTCTACTGCTTGGCATGGGCCTCCTCTACAACTGAGAGAGTTTAGGACTGAGTCCACCATGTTGGCCTAGTGTGAATGCCATACCTAAGAAATTCCAAGAACTTATAGGTGTGCTGGTTCCCTCACTATGTTTTCCTACACTGCTGAAGTATATAATTCATTGTAAATACACATATGACTTTGAAAAGTCAAAGGTGTGTGCCTGGGATGCTTGACCATGTGCCTAAATCTCGAGGCCATTACTACTTAAGATGATATTTTACAAAATAAGTTCTTACATAGTCTTTCTTTCATTATTTCATAGTAAAATCTTTATATCTGAATATTACCTAAGCTCTTTTGAGATTATTGTAGTTTGTGCTGTATTAAAGTGAACCACGTCCTAATCTTGATATACACATTCAAAAACACTATTACACACTTATTTTCCCTCATTATAGTGAAAACAAATATTAAATGTTGAAACCAAAACTAGACTTATTCAGTTATTAAATCATGGGGAGATTCGTACCTTCTGAATATTTTTATTTATTTATTTTTATTTATTTATTTATTTATAAACACTTTATTGTACACCATGGACATATTACACAAAACAAAATTAAAAAAAAGAATACTTAGGACTAAGTGACAATAGGCGGTCTTATCACTGACTGTGATTTCTTCCAGACAACCTAATTAATAAATAATTTTAGTATGAAACAAAATTTTAAAGAAGTTTTTTTATTCATGATTAAAACCTCCAAGCTTACCTGCATTAACCTCTTTGGTATGTCCTTCTGGTAAAAGTCGGAACACCTTGATGATATTCGCTCCCGCGGTGACGAGACATGTCTCATCATTATTGAAGAAGCAGCAGCTAACCGCATGTTCCACCCCGGTAGCCGGGTGGGTTTGCCGGCAGATTGAAAACATTTTGCAATTCCACTTTTAGGTTATATTTTTTGCCCCCAGTCTACACGGTTTTTGTAACTTATAAATAAATTTATCGGTGTTTATTTCTCACATTTACACGGTATCACAGCATTATAATAGTTTAAATGGGAATTAAAAACTAAAATTGTTTTTGTTTGGTAAATAGACGCGACTTCGTGTTGACAATCTGTCAAATAATGTGCGTTCGGAAATCTGAAATGATAAAACTTACTCAATTTTTTTAAACCTAGATAACTTATAATACCTTTTATAAATAAATTAATGAGCATATTGAGTTGAAATGAATATTTTCTATAATATAAAATGCCCTTCACTATAAATTAAATTAAACTATTTAATTTTTCACTACGGTCATCCACGCTATGAATTTTAAATCCGCAGCAATTTTTAATAATCCAACAAACCTTACATTATTGATAATTTAAAGTAATTTTGCATATGTTTATGCTTATAAAGACTGCCTAGTTGTGAATGTAGATTTGGCACGGCACAAGTGTGGCGCGTGTGTTCGGGAGATTATGAGTTCAATTCTCGGAGCGAACAAAAACTATTGATTTTTGTATCTAAGAATTTCTCACTAGCATTATCTCCCGAAATATACGAGCCGCGTCTAACATGTCGCTATGAAAGTCTTAGTAGAAATAACCAGCCACGGACGTCCCAACAGCCACAATGCCCTCGAGGTAGAGGTGCAGGATGAGACTCGGCGGTCACGTTTTCAAATTCCCGGCTCACATAAGACTTTTCGGGAGTTATTCACAATAAATTGAAAACATCATCATATGAAACCCACAAAAAGGAATTTCTTAAATGTGTAATCCACTAACCAACACTAGTGTAGCATGGTGGACTAAAGTTAACTCTTTGATTTTTAGATCCTTTTTTGAACAGGACCGCCCTCGGGTTTTGTAAAGTGGACTGTATATCACTTATACTATTGCAACACCTATTGTGTGTTGCGTGCGTGGCTCGAGAGCCCCCGGGGCGGCTGTTCCTCACTATACTAACTGGCCGGATTGCGAAGGACAGAAATGCAAAACACGTTACACAGCGGGCAGACGAATTTATTAACACGAAATTAATACTATTAGCACAACACAACAAGGAGAAACAAAACAATACGATACTATGTACGATTAGGCTATTCAAAATTACACGCGAAAAGGAAGTTACACAAAAACTATACAAAATAAACTATTAGAAAAACAGGGATCACTAGGCAAAAACGAAGGGCTCTTCAAACAATAATAGTTTCCGGCGCGTAGCTCTGCGACCGGGTCCGATGGCACATGTGTGGTGCGGGTCGCGCTACGGGGGGCGCGGCACAGGACGCGGCGTCGCCTCCTCTGGTCCGGCAGCACATGTGCGGCGCGGGTTGCAGTGCGACCGGGCTTGGCGCGAAATGCGGCGTCGCTTCCTTCGGTCCGGCGGCACGTGGTCAGCGCGTCGGCGGCGCGACCGGCGGTGCAGGCAGTGGACGCGTGTGCTGCGACAAGCGCCGTGGACGCCGGCGTGTACCGGAGGGAGCCGGCACAGGCGGCGGCGGGGCCACGGCAGGCGGGGGTGCTGCGAGCGGCGGCGTGGGCCGCGGGCTGCGACAAGGAGACCTCTCCCGAGACGGGCGAGATGGCTTGGTATGCAGCGACGTGCCACGGGTGTAGCACGGGACGAATGGCTCGCAGACTTGCAGTCCACACGGCGCCTCTGCAGGGATTTCTTCCTGGCGGCTATTCAGTAGCAGGGATTCGTTCCCTTATCCCTGCAGAGGTTATTCCCTTCTTCCTTTTCTTGATTTGTTTCTTCCTTGATGGCTCGCGACGACTGGATGATATCCCTCGAAACTGCACGCCTTATATACAGTTTCGAGGGTGTTACCGCCCTTGAGCGGAGCTATCCCACAAAGAGATCCTTCCGTGTGGGCGGGGCGCCCGATGGTCCAGGTAGCGCCCTTTACAGTAGCGGTTGACGCATGTAGCCGTCCGCATGCATCTCAACATTACACACAACGTACGTAGTAACATTGTCTATCACTATTATAATTATTTCTATTCACTATCACTATTCGCTATAACTATTCACTATAACTATTCACAATATCTATAAATTCCCTCCGTCCTGCACATCCTCCCGCCGTGCATCACCCACGTCCCACGTTTGGTGATGCATTATTTGTGGTGCAGGCGGAGTGACCACCTTCTGTGGTCCAACGAACCAACTATCTATCTGGCGGACTCTTCGGAGGCGCAGAGCACGATGAGCTTCCTTACTAGCCTGCGCAGCATTCCGCCCTTGGTGGCCACGTCGACGGTCCTGGTGACTCCATCGGGTCCCGGATACGTGGCGTGGACCCTTCCCTGGATTCGGGGCAGTGTCCCGTCGATTATCCGCACGACGTCTCCTATTCGGACCTCCGGGTCCTTGTCGTGCGGCTCCCGCCGGTTGCGGAGCTCGGGGAGGTATTCCCGGAGCCGGCGCGTCCAGAAGGCGTCCGCAAGACGCTGGGCGGCCCGAAGGTTGGTGTGCGGTCCGTGTGCCGGTTCTGCCGGGTAGTGTGGCGCGTTGAATGGTCCTTGGTGCGCCTAGTGTCAGTCGTCCTTCGGCCGGCTTGATTGGTCGCTTCGTGCGACTCCAATTTGGGTCCTGCGTCTTCAAGCGTTTGGCTTTCACTTTTGCCGTAGTCCGCAGGTTCTGGGTCCTAGTCGAAAATCTTCGGCAGTCTGGCACTATCTTCTTCGGATTTCCTGCCGCTCGGACGGCGACATGGAGCACGCGGGCTCGATCCTTCCCCGTGTCTTCCACTCGTCGTCTCTCGTCATGCGGTTCTCTGCCTTCCGAAGTCCTATGTGTTTCGAGCGCTGGTTCAGTCGGGTTGCTCGCTGGTCGCCTTGGGTACACGTCGTCATCGGCTCTATATCTTCGTTCTATTTTTATTGGTTTCGTGTCCAGACTTGCCTGGCCCACGAAGTTGACGACGTGTCCTGAGGTTCGGGTTCGACTGCCGTGGATGACCCATCCCAACGGAGTCAGTGAGGCGACGGGCTGATGCTTCTTCCCGGCTCTTACCTTCTTTGCTATTAAAAGGTGCCAGTTGTCCTGGCCTATCAGAATCTGTGGCCTCACTTCGCGGTTGTTAATTTTTGTGGCGATCCCTCGCAGATGGTGGCAGCCTTTTATCGCCTCCTCGGGGATCCTCTGCGCCGTCAGCCGAAGGTTGTCGACGGTGCGCGCCTCTATTTTCTTTAGTGGGGGCCCCTCTCCACGCAGGTGGACCGATACCCTCCTCGATGTCGAGTCGGTCCTAGTCTCTCCGTTATACGCGCTGATATGGAGAGGTTCCTCGGGTCCCTTGGCGCCTATTCTGTTTGCTAACCCCCGGTCGATCAGTGTAACGGTGCTGCCGTCGTCCAGCAGCGCGTAGGTGTCAACTACACCTGCCGGTCCCTGCACTTGGACCGCTGCGATCTTTAGAAAAGCTAGCCGGGAAGTCCAGGCAGAATTAACTTGCTCTTCTTGCGGCGGCCTTTCGGGTTCTTCGCTGGGGGTCGCCTCGGTTTGCCTGCGCGCCGCATGCAGTTTCCTGTGATGAAATCTTTCGCAGTTGTCTATGGCGCAGCGTTGGGGCTTGCAATTGTGATCTCTGCCTTTGTACCTCAAGCACCGGAAGCAAAGGCGGTACTTTTTCGCTGCCTCCCAGCGCGCTTCTATAGTGGCCGCCTTAAACTTTGAGCAGTCGGCGACCGCGTGTCCCCCGTTGGTGCACATGACGCACTTCGTTGCTCTCTTTTCAACAACGGTTGCATGTACCCGCTGCGCTCTGTGTGGTACATCGGGAGGGGCTCTTCGTTGCGGCGCGTGGTCGGTCACTATTTCGGCCGGAGCGAAGGGACTGCACAGTTCCGCCTCCGGGGAGATGAATTTGCTAAACTTCCACAGGTCGGGCTCCTCTCTGGGGCGTGTGGCGGCGAACTCGTACCACAACCTCTTTGTGGTAGGTGTTAGCTTCTCTATAAGCCCCTTGGTGACTTCCGGATTATACAAATACATGGTGCAGTCGAGTGCCTGCAGGGTGGCCACGGCGTTCTCTACGCGCGTGGCAAATGTGCACAATTCACGCGGCGAATCGGTGAGGCGCGGCAGTGTCCTCAGCCTTTCTATTTCCGTCGACGCGATGGCGTCTGGTCGCCCGAAGCGCGTCTCCAGTGTCCGCATGACGGTGTTGGGGTTCGCGTTGGTGATCAGCAGGCCTTGCACGGCCTCCTTTGCCGTGCCTCGAAGGCTCCTCCTAAGCCGGGCCAGGTTCTCCAGGGGCGAAAGGTTGTGTGCCGTCTCTATATAGGCGGCGCGGAACGTTAACCACTCTTGTACTATCCCACTGAAGTTGGGTAGTTCCGCGAATCTATTATGTGCCTGCGCGGCTTGTACGGCTGTGGTGATTGCTGAGGCCAGATTATCTATGTCTGACTTACCCCTCAGCATCATGGTACCTCCCGGGTCTCGAACGTCGGGCGGTTGTGGTGGCGGTGAGGCGGTGCAATCCTGTCTCCAGGGCTGGGCGTTGATTCCTGGAGGGGGTTGCTTCGTCGCTTCTTCTTGCCTCCGGTGCCATGCTGCGACGACCGGGGGCGGCTGCGTTCTATCTAAGTTCGGCTGCCAGGACGCGGCGTTGGTCTCTGGCATGTGTTGTGCAGCTTCTTCCTGTTGCCGGTGCCAGACGGCGACAACTGGCGGTGGCAGCATACTATTCGGGTTCGGTCGCCAGGACTCGGCGTTGGTCTCTGGCGGAGCGGGTCCGACCTCCTCTGTCGGAACCGTGTCGTTGCAGCGCGGTAGCGGGGGTGCGGCAGTGACTCCCGCCGGTACAGACGCCGGCGCGCCCGCGGCCGCGGGTGCGGCTTCCAGCGGGGCGGGCTCGGCCTGCTGCTGCGTGTGGCGACCCTCAATCGCGAGCACCCTGCTATGTGTCAGCCAGGTGTGCACGCGCGATTCCTGTTCGATGTCGGATGCCACAGATTCGACGTCGTCATCTGATCCGTCGTCGGCCTCAATCATCGCTATTCTTGCCTGCGCCAATTCTATTTGTAATCGGGCTAGTTCTGCCTTGGCCTGTGCCAACCGGAACGCCCTTGTTGTCCTTTTGCTTCTTCTCGTTGATGGCGGGCGACTCTTTCGCGGTGTGTCCTGTGGCGGGTTCGACGTTGTGGCGGCATGTTGCTCCTCCACGGTGTCGACGGACGGCACGTTGGATTCCTCCGATGTCTCGACTACCGTTGTGCCCGTTGCTTCCGTCGTGGCTGTCGTCGACGTCTCTGTTGTGGCGGACACCGTTCGCCTCCCCACTGAGCGTGTCACCGGCATCTCTGTCAATCGCTAGATCCGGCTCGAAGGACCAAAATGAACAGGACCGCCCTCGGGTTTTGTAAAGTGGACTGTATATCACTTATACTATTGCAACACCTATTGTGTGTTGCGTGCGTGGCTCGAGAGCCCCCGGGGCGGCTGTTCCTCACTATACTAACTGGCCGGATTGCGAAGGACAGAAATGCAAAACACGTTACACAGCGGGCAGACGAATTTATTAACACGAAATTAATACTATTAGCACAACACAACAAGGAGAAACAAAACAATACGATACTATGTACGATTAGGCTATTCAAAATTACACGCGAAAAGGAAGTTACACAAAAACTATACAAAATAAACTATTAGAAAAACAGGGATCACTAGGCAAAAACGAAGGGCTCTTCAAACAATAATAGTTTCCGGCGCGTAGCTCTGCGACCGGGTCCGATGGCACATGTGTGGTGCGGGTCGCGCTACGGGGGGCGCGGCACAGGACGCGGCGTCGCCTCCTCTGGTCCGGCAGCACATGTGCGGCGCGGGTTGCGGTGCGACCGGGCTTGGCGCGAAATGCGGCGTCGCTTCCTTCGGTCCGGCGGCACGTGGTCAGCGCGTCGGCGGCGCGACCGGCGGTGCAGGCAGTGGACGCGTGTGCTGCGACAAGCGCCGTGGACGCCGGCGTGTACCGGAGGGAGCCGGCACAGGCGGCGGCGGGGCCACGGCAGGCGGGGGTGCTGCGAGCGGCGGCGTGGGCCGCGGGCTGCGACAAGGAGACCTCTCCCGAGACGGGCGAGATGGCTTGGTATGCAGCGACGTGCCACGGGTGTAGCACGGGACGAATGGCTCGCAGACTTGCAGTCCACACGGCGCCTCTGCAGGGATTTCTTCCTGGCGGCTATTCAGTAGCAGGGATTCGTTCCCTTATCCCTGCAGAGGTTATTCCCTTCTTCCTTTTCTTGATTTGTTTCTTCCTTGATGGCTCGCGACGACTGGATGATATCCCTCGAAACTGCACGCCTTATATACAGTTTCGAGGGTGTTACCGCCCTTGAGCGGAGCTATCCCACAAAGAGATCCTTCCGTGTGGGCGGGGCGCCCGATGGTCCAGGTAGCGCCCTTTACAGTAGCGGTTGACGCATGTAGCCGTCCGCATGCATCTCAACATTACACACAACGTACGTAGTAACATTGTCTATCACTATTATAATTATTTCTATTCACTATCACTATTCGCTATAACTATTCACTATAACTATTCACAATATCTATAAATTCCCTCCGTCCTGCACATTTTTAATCAATTAAAAACTTTTCCTTAGATATTTTCGTTCTGAAACGTGACGTTTGATTCATATTGTTTAGCATAGAATCTCCTCTGTTTGAAGTCCGCAATAAAAATAAAATAATGAAACTGATAGGTATCATTTATTTACACATCCATATTACAACTCAGATTTTTTCAAATCAAACAAAATTATATTACAACAAAACATAATTCATTTACATTTATTTTAATTGATAAAAAATATGAAATATATTTCTAAATATTCAAAGGCCAAAATATTTCTTAGTATTCTCTGAATTCTGAAATTATATTTTGGACAGAAAGCCTCTTTAGCATGTTAGTTCCTTTTTTGCTGGTAATGTTATTTTCTTTTATTGGATTTGTAGAAATAAATGAGCATAAGTAGGTACAAAGAAAAATACACAAATTCACGCATGTAAAACGCCGATTGCCGAGAAGGTAGGTAGGATGTACAACCATAGCAAAACTTAGGTGAATGTTGGTATATTTATTTATTAATTATTTATATTTGCTTAAATATTGTCCTTGTATTTTAAAATCTTCCTGTACAAATTTGTTTTATCCAATAAATAAACATAAGCTTTAATTCTAACTTAAATCTTTAGTTACGCATAACGCAAATATATTTGTACATAGAATAGGAATGAACTAGTTTACAATAAAACATGGCTCACAAGATTGAAATTGCTGTTAATTTTATCTGTAATCTATATAATATTACATACTTATTATGTATATGCTCTGACGACTTTTATTAAGGAACAAAAACTGGCTTTCAACCTTTGGCAAACACTTAAAAAATACAATAATGCTTTATTACAGACTTTTGGAGACTTAAATAAAAATGAACTACTTTTCATATAGGTACCTACATGAGCATCTTAAAACAATTTTAAAATTGCTTAAAAGATTTAAAAAAAAATAGTTTTTATAATACAATGATACAGAATAGTAACCACACTAAGATCTGTTAATAAGAGGGGGAGAAACAGGCTTTCTCAAGTTTACACAATAGGGAATATGCATGTAATCGTTATTCCAATTGAAATATGTACCCTTACAGTATTTATGGAAATTAATATAATTAAAAAGATCAGATTTTAAAATGGCGGCGTTAAAACGTTCCGAAATTTATAACTTTTAAATTATAAAAACGCTGGATTTTTAATAAATAAATACATTTGTTTATTCAATATTTAAGTTGCTGTTAATTTTAATAATTTTAAAAGAACTTATTAAATAATTCGCTTAATTTTTCACCTTATTATTTATCGACAATTTTTTTGTTTTCTCATTACTCTGTGGCTATTATTAAATAGTTGGGTTTAGGGATGGGTCGTTGACGATTTTGGCGTCAACGAAACGTAACCGTTTTTTTGCGTTGGTTAACTAGTTAAAAAACTAGTTGATTTCGTCAACTAGTTGAAAATGAATTCTAAAAATAATAAAAGTAAAATTCCGTCTTAATCACACCATCTATGCTTCATCTAGTTAATAATAATAATAACTGCTATCATAATAATATTGCAATTTTTTTTAAACGTGATACTTTTTTGCGCGGAGGAGGGTAAAAATTTTATGCATGAAATGGAACGGAAATGTGGAACAGAAAGGCTAAAAGTTTCCGTCAAACATTTAAATTTTAATGTTTTATACAAAATTCAACACTAAAGTCCATTGGTTAGGTTCCAAAATTTTCTAGATGTTGCAAAAAACAAATGAACATATTAAGTAACTAAGTTAAGATGTCGTCGTCACATTGCCAGTCCGTAAGACCGTACCGGACTTTTGAATTTGGCGGTTGAAATTCAACTAGTTTTTTCACAACCCATCAACCGTTCGTTCGTTTCTTCATCGTCAACGGTTAATTTAACTAGTTCGTTAAAAAAACGCCCATCCCTAGTTGGGTTTCTAACTTTCTAAATATGGGAACAGTTTATGGCTTGTGTGATGTGAATGCGCAATTAAATTAACAATATATTTAACAGTTCCACTAAAGACGTGAAACTATAACAATTATGCCAGTTATGGTTAAAAATAACTTTAATTACTTCATATTTACATCTATATTGCTGAATAAACATAAATAATGTAATAAAAATTAAAACATGCATAATATTTTGTTATTTACACAATCAAATCAGTCTTTAGCCAATAGGGTATTTGAACATGAAAAACGAATCATAAACCATATTACAACATTCCGTTAAAACACATTTAGAAGAAGTTTAGTTAAATTCATATTTTAATAATTAAAGCCGATATGACTCAAAGTCAAATACCCATTTTTGTAAATTTGTTCCCGCCAATTCGATATATTTTCATCATTCTTGCTCTAGAAGAATATCTTTCTGGAGACCTTGCATATTTATTTTTAATTGACAAATTTCACCTACATATAATCCAAATTTAATCATTTAAAGGATATTTTTGTAATTAGATTTGCACTGCATTGTGGATACCGTGATAAAACTAAAGACTATTGCTAAGATTTTAAATCTGAAAGTTAATATTAACTAATAGGTCATAATGTTTATTTCAAGTAAATTATGGACATCGAAAGAAAAAACCCCAATTTTTTTTTTCTAATTAATATGACATATACCTATACAGTTGCTTTTAAAGACCCAATCCCACTATAAAATACAATCTTGATGTGATCCAATTGATGTAGCGATGCAGGGATTGAACCCACGGTCTCCTGTATTACAATCCACTGCGCCGATGAGGTTGTCTAATTTACTTACTTTTGAAACCCTAGTCCATAACACAAAGGTAAATCAAATTTCAGTCTGATTTATAATTTTATTTAACCATAACATTTCTGCATCTTCTTCACATATTTACACTGATTTTGGCCAGTCAACCACATACGGTGGTCTTTAGTAAACATACCAAAACATCCTTTATACCATCTCCAGAATCAGACATTATCTAAATGAAATTATCACATTTTTAAAAATCGAGGATAGTTGCTTAAAATGAGGCACTGTGGGCCCGTCCAGTATAATTAATTATAGAAACTGTTTATATTTTCTATTTATATACATTTAATATTTAGGCAAGAAAATTAAAATGCAGGGCACTATTTATTCCTGCTAAGAATAAAATTTAACATGATCATACAATAAGTCTTAAACGAAATCTTATACAAATCATATATTAGCAGAAATTGCTAAATGTTTCTCTGGCCATATAAAATATTTTTATCATTCAGATTAAATTAAACACTAGTTGCCACTCCACTCGGCCGAACGACACATGTCGGCCAATAGTTCATCAAACTCCAATACTGAATTCTCGTACAATTCTAGATCTTTCGACAAGTTTTCACTTGCCATTTCTATGTCTTCTTTCGCCGATTCCGCACTTCCAGATTTTTGGCGGACGTCATCTGATAATTTCAAATGAGGAGCGTTGAAGAATTCTTTGTAAAACTCAGCCAGTTCACTTATGGGATGATTATCGGCGAATGGAAAATATAGTAGTTTCAAAGGAGGTTCGTTCTCGTTGCGAAATCCTGTGAATTTTTTCGGCGGCATCTCCATTGAAGTCGGGCTCTTCGATATCACAGAGGCGTCTAAATCCTGTGTACTTTTGGAAACCATTGGTTTATCACTATCCGGGCTCCTTTCTCTGCGTATCACTGTATGTTTGGGTATCGGCATTTTCACCATGAAATCGTCAAAAGCTTTCTTGACTACGCCCTCATCTACAAAAGCGGCTAACCGAAGTGGCTTGTTTAGATCAACGGGTTTAAGTGGCTTGAATTCTTTCTTCTCGTCTTTCTTTTTTTTAGATTCGAAAATCACATGTTTAGGACTGAGCTCAAAATGATCACTCTTTAGAAGCAACGCTTTGTCTTTCTCTGACCTATTTGGTGATATGGAGAAGTTGGTACGGTACGAAACGGAGAATATTATCCCGCCCAATGGTGTCTTCAACATTCCTGCTTGAATTTTCTTCACCGATTCTCCAAGCGCTTTAACTTTTGGTTCTCCATTGTACACTCTGTAGAATATTGTAAAGGATTCTGTCCTTTGCTTCCTTGACAAATGATATGCTGGAGTTATTCTCGTAATTGTTATTAGTGACTTGAGCAAAATACCCATTCTGAAATAAACTGTATTGGTAGCTTTCACTGAAGTGTCAAATTGTGTTTCATCTAGTTCCAGAGTCCATAATTCTAATACCATTTCATCACCATCTTCAGTTTGTACTGATATTTCAACGTGTAGTTGCGATTTGATTGTCTCCAACACTCTATCTGATGGTAGAGCATTTTTGGTAGCTTGGTTCACTTCGGGCGAATCTGGTATTTGAAGATTGAACCAATCTGTGTCTGATGATCTCGGTTTGCTGTAAGCTTCTATTTTCACACCTTTTCTAGACTCTACAATGACTTGGACTCCTTTGTAAGCTAAGAATTTCGTGAACTTTGTGAATTCATTCTTGTCGTTTATATTGGAGAAAGCCACTTCGGGTGCCATGTTTCTAGTATTATGTTTGTATCGTTTTAGTTATTCCTCGTCAGCTATGCAGTTCTCAACCAGATTTCTTAGATTTGGATTCTCCATGGCGGCGGCGATCCTCTCTTTGTCGTTGATCTGTTTGTTGACTGAAACAAGAAGAAAACCATTTAAAATATGTGAAACACTCTTAAAACGATTACTGACAGTAGTTTATAGAATATTCCATAATGTTTTTTAGCTTGTATTTTTTTAAAAACATTGCCCAAATGTTTACCCAGTAATTAATTAGTTAAAAATTTTAAATGCAGCAAAAATAGTCAACCAAAATAGATGAAAAACATGACGATTGACATCTCCGATATTTATGATGTGTTATGTTTTACCACAGCGACCTCATTACATTTGTTTAATAAATCATTTTGATCGCTTCATTTTGCAAGAACTTCTAGAGACATTCTTAGAGAAAATATAATCTCTTAATGGTATTTTATGTTGTATAAAAAATGATGTATAATATAAACACACACACCTACTTCTATTGTTATCAGCTACATGCACAATGTACGAATAATATACCAGCTAACTGTTATTGCTGTGCATAACACTTTTTATAATACAATGAAGTAATGCACTCTTCTTAATTGCATAAGAAGAGATAAAATACGCACGTGACAAAACTTAATTACATTATTTTTAAAAAATTCTAAAAATATGGTCGGTACAATCGTTAAGTCATTCTACTAACTTCCTTGTATATTGAGTGGGACAGCTGTATCAATAAAATTAAAACAAGATGAAATTTTTCACTGGTGGTTTCATTAGTTAATGGTTCTACCGTCAAGGTGACTCTTTGAGGATATAAAGGACAGCTGATAAAACTGACCGTCATTTTAAAAGCGAAGAACATACAGATAATTATATTCCTGAGTCTGCACAATAAATTTCGAGGGCCAATGTAGAAGCTAATAAAGAACTGAAGCGTGTCGATATGTTCGTTGAAAATAAAACGATATCTGATTTTGTCAACGTTCAGAGAAATTGAATAAACATAAGATAATTTACTGAAGATAATTGTTGGAGTTACTGAATCTGGAGACGTGCCCGAAAACCGGAAATATGCCCCACCCCCCTACCTATTACATAAAAACACAGTTTGCAGGGTGCAGAAATGAAAGTGATTGTGTATGTATATGAAATTGAGAACAAGAACAAATAGATCACGTATTGTCAATTAAAACAATGACAGCACTGCAACGCATTTGAATTCCATTGATAAACAAGGTTTATAGTCAATGACGACCAAATCGACTGTGATTTTCACTTCCGTTCCAGTTCTATTAGAAACAAAACAGAAACAATGTTCGCGACCCCGTGATTCGTTTCGATTGTTGTTCGATAAACGATACAAGTCGTGTATCTGAGAGGCATTCTTTGATTTCAATCTTCTATTTTGCCAATGATATGGGGTCAATTGTTAGCGCCTATTGCAAATCTAATTCGGTTTTAGTATTTTGGGCAAATATTCAATATTTATGGTTCACGGCACACTGCATCACAAAAAATAGTATCTTAAAATTAGGTTGTCTTCAGTTAAATTATTAGATTTCATGTTAGTTCGCAACTGGGGCGATCAGTAGCGATCTTAATTGGTGTAACATGTCAATCTATCCTAATATTATAAGTGCAAAAGTAACTTTTTATGATGATACCTTTTCACGAGTAAACTACTGGATGATTTTTAGGATGGCGATATATAGGACCTTGAGAAGATACATATGCCAATTTTTATTAAAAATCGTGCTCGGCCGAAACGGAGTCCAACCGCTCGAAAATTTTTACATAATAGTTGTTATTTAGACTTTCCAATGGTTTAAAATATTTTACTTTTATTAATGGCAGAAACTTTAGAGCCCGGACTATGCTAACGAGTTAGGAAAGCAGTCAAATATGATTAAATAATGTGCAATCATTTCATAATTTAATGGCAATGTATCATGAGTTCGTGACTTAAACGTAAGCAAAGGTAATCATTAGTTGTTAATGTTACCTTGACACAAATCTACAAAGGTGGAAGTAATGCGTTCACAAACAATTCCAAAACACGTAGTTCATTGTTTTATATACACTTCATAAATACTACATACATCCCGTATCACCGAAAAGGTAGGCAAAGATTTTCTACATCCTTGTTTCTAAATGCTGCCGTAAGGGACGCGCTGGACAGAATCCGGTGGAAGCAGATCATCCGCTCCAGATGTCACCCTAATGGTGACCACGATCCTCAGATATGAGGGACCGACCAGAGAGAGAGTTTCTAAATGCATAATTTAAATCGCGCATAATTTATCTCGCTAGGTGGGGTGACGATATACGCAAAGATGAATGGTTGGATGAGGAGGGCCGAAGATCGAGCCCAATGGCATGCCATAGGAGGGACCTATGTCTAGCAGTAGACGTGAGAAAGGCTGTTGATGATGATGATGTTATTAGAAGTTCGATTATTAGCATACTAGTCTACAAATTCAGTGACGCTACTGAGAATTTGCTAGCAGAGAATCCCAACAACCCTGACCTGCCTGGGCACCTATCCCAGGGCCACGAAAACACCGCACTTACACTTCGGAAGCAACTAGGAAGTCTCAAATACAGTAATGGATAAACATGGAAACTAATTACAATAATATCAAGATATAAATAGCTGCAGTTGATATTTCTATGTTTGGATGACACAGCATCGTGTGATCTCGCTGAACTTATCTAATGCGTGCTAATGCGTACGTTTATTTGCGTCATTGTGTTTTCCATTAGAAAATGTTTATTCGTTTTCTAATTATACATGACTAGAGTTTTAGCTCTGCCTGAGTGCAACGTTTTAAGTCCACTGAATACAATTTCATCGTTCTACAAACCCCTCCCACACTTCTCATTAATTAATTTATCATTGTCCTGTACAATAAATTTAAATGAAACATTGAATTTTTCCGAGTCCACTCTTATTGCCTCACTTTGTGGCCTTAAGTAGAAAAGTGTAGCACTGTGACTCGTTTTATCATATTTTATCCTATGTTCTAAACTTTATCCTGACATCTATCACAAGAATTATAAATACGAACAAATGATAGTGGATTCGATCTCCACACCAAGGCATTTTTTTTTCATTTACAGATTTTTGATATACAAATGACATCAAAACTTTTTACTTACATACATACTACTGTGTCCAAAAAATAAGGTGACATTGTATTTATTTCGAAAATTCTTTATTTATTCTTCCAAATCAATTTCATCCCCTTCAAAGTAATCCCCTCCCGATGCAATGCTCTTATGCCAACGGATTTACCAATCTTCGAAGCACTGATTGTAGTCACTTTCCGGGATGGTCTTCAGTTCCGTCTTCGCTGCGGCTTGAATCTCCTCTATCGTATCGAAACGGTGTCCCCGGAGCGATCTTTTGAGCTTGCTGAACAGCCAGAGGTCACACGGCGCCAGATCAGGTGAATACGGTGGTTGCGGAACGATATGGGTTGAGTTTTTGGCGAAATGATCACGAATTACGAGTGCAGTTTTCGGTACCAGTCGAGATTTGTCGCGCTTGAGGCCCAAAACATCCTTTAAAATAGTATTGACCGAGCCTTTCGATATGCCAACCTCATCAGCAAGGTCTCTAATCGTTAATCGACGGTTTTTCAACACCAAATCTTTGATTTGTTGGACGTGAGCTTCGTCGGTTGAGGTTGATGGTCGCCCAGGACGCTCTTCGTCTTCGACACGTTCACGGCCGGCTTGGAACTCACTATACCACTTGTAAACAATTTTTTTAGACATAGCCTCATCACCAAAGGCTTTCTGCACCATCCTCAACGTATCCGCAGCAGAAAATTGATTCCGCAAACAAAATTTAATGCAAATCCTTTGCTCAACAAATTTCGACATCGCGAAAAACGAAAAACTCACTTTTAGCAGCTCACAAAATGACGCGTATCTCAAACACTAATGAATATTTTGACATGTAAATTTGACATAGATGTCACGGACAGTACTACCAATCAAAAAAAAATTAAAATTCTCCAAGTCCTTTGACGCGCGCCGTTTAAATTCAAATGTCACCTTATTTTTTGGACACAGAGTACATAAACTCACGCCTGTTTCCCGTTAGGGTAGGCAGAGACTATAGAGCGCCAAATGCCACGGTCCAAACACGCCTCTTTCGCTTCCTCCACTGACATTATCCTCTTCATGCATGCACGTCGGTTTCGAGGACTCTTTATATTGCCCTTTATAATCATATCTACAACTATTGACTCTATTTATAAAATTATTTACTATCGCATGCGAACCAAAGGTCCTGCGTTCAATTCCTAAGCATAGGAATTGAACGCAGGAGTTGTAAGGGCGTGTTAACAGGGTTGTCAGGGCAGCAGTAGCAGTTCGAAAAGAAAAAAATTGCCCCTACCACATGGTTCAAATGCACTTCTGCCTTTACCTACAGGTATACAGGCGTTGAGAATACTTAATAAAAAAATACACCCAACAGTCACATACATAGTTCTGACCCCACAAGATACGAGTCTTGTGTCGTGGGTGTCAGAAACTACGAGAGACTTTTTGGTCTCACAAACACCCAGACGCGAAACAAATATTTGTGAATCACACAAACATTTGTCTCGGTGCGAGGATCGAACCCGCGGCCTCTCGTTTCGCAAGCTGGTGTCTAGCCAACTGCGCCACGGGGCTGTCAACAATATATTGTAATAAGACCATTAATATCACATATAAATAGATTTATTATTCCTCGGCAATGTTTCACCCTTAACCCTGGCTCGTAACTTGATCTAGTAATGTCCTCTAGATAACAATATTATGCAAATGTATGCCTTTATAGATAAATATTGACGTGTTACTTTTATTTCCATTGTGGTTTACGTAATAACATATTCTGTTTGTTTTAAATTTTATCATAGTAACAGATATAGAAGTGAGATATGTCTACCTAAATAGCAATGACCTATAAAACCTAGTGGGGCTTGGCAGACTACACACCTAAAAAAATCCTTAGGAATTTAAGGTGTGCAGATTCCCTCACTATTGTTTCTGAGTTGAAGTTTATGATAATCAATAGTGAATACAACTTTTTATAGTTCATTCATTCATTATCAGCCCAAATACGTCCCACTGCTGGGCACGGGCCTCCTCTACAACTGAGAGGTTTTTAGACCTTAGTCCACCACGCTGGCCTAGTGCGGGTTGGCGGACTACAAACTTAAGAAATTCCTAAGAACTTTTAGGTGTGCAGGTTTTATCACGATGTTTTCCTTCGCCGTTAAAGCAAGTGATAGTTCATTGTGAATACACACATAACTTCGAAAAGTCAGAGGTGTGTGCGTCGGGTTTGAACCTGCGACCGCCGAAATTCTCGACCGCGAGGCCATCACTGCTACTTTTTTTTATAGTATTCATTTAAAAAGAGGGGTCTTTTATATGATACATGTCAATCCCATCATACCTTATACTATAAACTGTAACTAAATTATTTTAACCACTGTTATGGACAAATTTACACATATAATTTCGAAAAGGCAAGTGTATGTCTGTGGTTTGAACCCGCGACCGCCGAGATTTTGACTAGACCGCGCCTAAGCCTCGAGGCCATCACGACTTCAAATATATGACAAATAAAATATCATGTATTTTTTAGAACTTCATATTATGTTATTGTTTTTAGTATTGTAATTATATTTATGATGTTATTGATATGACTAATTAATGTTAATATTTGTCGCCATATTAACATATTGTTTTCATCAAATACATACATACATAAACTCACGCCTGTATTCCCCGAAGTGGTAGGCAGAGGTGCATTTCTGTACCCACATTTCGCCAGGTATGTCGCCAGGTATGTATCAGTCCCATGTAGTAGGGGGCGACCCTACTGCCGTTTTTCGAGCATAATTCCAGACTGTGTGCTGCTACTGAGAATTTCCTAATGGTAAAATTCAATAACACTTTGCCCGACCCGGGAATCGAACCCAGGACCTCTAGATCGCATGGCACACACTTGTGAAAATCCTAGATTTTGTGTGATGTGTTTGTCTGTTACTTATAAATAAAATCTATTTTTTCTTAGTATAATATTGATGACAGTTTAAGTAACTAAACTTCTGCAGTGGTCTCAAGGTGACCTAGACACAACATACAAAACATCAGTTCCCACAACAAACACTTGTTTAAACAAATGCTTGACTCAATCAGGCCACTGTGTTGTTGTTCTAGACAATACACCATATGATGTCAATAAGTCTATGCATATTCATAGTTATGTACAATGTATTAGCATATGGTTGCTAAACAAAAACATAATGATATTTCTTAAAATTCGTATCTCTTATAATTTAATGTTTTATTGAGATAAAACCGAGGAACAACTACATTCACTTACCATCTTTACCATTGATGGGATAGGCAGGCACATATTCCTAAGGTGTTTTTTTTTAACCAGACACACATCTATTGCCCCTTACTTTAACCTATGTTGCTATAGAGAATTTACTGTGAGAATCAAATGCAAGACCATGAGTGTATATGTTTTGTTTTTGCCTATATATGTATGTTCTGAATATTTAGTTTTCAAAATTGCATGCAAGAGAATGCTCTACAATTAATTTAAACAAGTAAAAATAAACAAAAAAATGTATATATAGTGTATAGCAGTAGTTACCAACTACATAACACTATAATATGATGAAATGGAGTGTACCAATTATAATTAATCATTATGAACATCAAGTAATAATACAAATTCTTTATGGCAACATAAATCACCAATACTGTTATTGTGTTACATATTATGTACACTAAACCAGTGTTTTGTAATGTTTGTAAACTAATATTTTGCCTTGGCTATAAATAATAAATAAGTTACATATTTATAATAATAATTAATATAATAAAATAATTTTAAAGACACTGAATGTATGAAAACAGTTGCTAATAATTATTAACTACTGAATTCACACAATTAAATAACTATCATATGGGATAATTTTTTAACATTTTTAACTATCTGCATGGCAATGGGCATAATAATCATATAAAAGAAAAACCCCAACCAAATGAAAGGAAATAATATTTA
This sequence comes from Hemaris fuciformis, assembly GCA_907164795.1. Taxonomy (NCBI): domain Eukaryota; kingdom Metazoa; phylum Arthropoda; class Insecta; order Lepidoptera; family Sphingidae; genus Hemaris; species Hemaris fuciformis. The sequence continues at coordinate 10,414,281 of OU015454.1, forward strand.
TTGAATCTATAAAATGTCAAATACATCACATAGATTCAGTCATTTCAAAATTTAGTTTATGATCAGGCAAGAAACTCTAGTGCTATTTTTTTCAATCGAGAAAGACCAAGAATTTATCTACATATGCAACAATATTGTTTTATTTAAGCAAGAAAATGTATCCAAGGAACAGGCTTTAGAAGTTTTATTACATGTACAATTCGATTTTAAAAATATAATACATAAAAATATAAATAAATTTAAATGAGCAAACAATAACAGGTAATGTTTGTAGTTTCCATAATGCTGCTATGGTATAAGAATTTTTTTTTTGTTTGAAATTGATGAAAATTCCAACTTAGCCACAACCAAGATCAACAACAAAAAATTTTTTTTTATAGGAAAGGAGGCAAACGAGCTAGTGAGCCACCTGATGTTAAGTGGTCAACACTGCCCATGGACATATCAATGTAAGAAAGATCTGACATTGTATTAGTAGGTATATTTTTGATTAAGAATATGAAGTAATACACAAACAATATAATATGAGAGTTATTATTAAATAGCATACAATTAAGAATACTTACTTTCATCCTCAGTGGTATGCGCTCCTTTCTTTATAAACACGTCAAGTTTCACCGGATGATGAATAGACCTCAGGATCTTGATCCTTATACACAGCCCTATAAGCGTCGCCAGCGAGCAATGGGGCACAGTAGGATTGTATTCCACGCGCAACACTGGAACTTTGTCAGCAGTAGGCTCTTTGACAAAGATTCCTTCTTCGTAAACCACCTTCAAATCTTCAAGTGTACTCGGCTTTTCCGGGTCCCGTATCGTCCGCAAAAAGTCTAGAAAACACCACAGCACACGTTAAACACACAAAGTAGTCCATAAAATTCGTGTAAATCGCGAATACTCTCAAAACAAACCGTAAATTGTCTCTCTCAAGTCATTCTCGTCTTTGTAGCCAAGCTCCTCTAATGTAGCACTTTTGTCCATATACGCTGGCTTGGCAGTCTCCACTGGCGGCTTTGGCGTGTTGTTCAGGGAGAGTTTAGAGAAAAATGATATCATATCGTTTGTACACCTAGTTACTTTGCTATAATCACAGGTCACGATCAAATGTCGGACATGTTTTTGTTGGAACTTGGAACTTATTATTTATTTTTAAATTGTCTTTGAACACTTCTTATCAACGATAAGACGGTGTCACTAAAAATATTTTATTAATAAGAAAAAGTTAATTCTTTCAATGTTGATTTAATTTTGTATTAATTTTAGACCCTATTTTAATAATCAAATATCAAAAAATGAGGAAAATTAAAAAAAAAACATCGACAACAGCTATAATTATCAAACAGTACAAGGTAATTCTCATAGATGGCAGTGTATATAAATAATTAAATATAGTCTATATTGACGACAATTCAAAAGATGATTTTAAATTTTAAATGCAACTTGAATTTTAAATGCAGGTTTATAATATTTATAAAACTATACCTGTTTTTTTTATTTGTTTTCATTGCGTTCACATAATATTCCAAATACGATACTACAAACTACTAACGTGTTATTGGGTTTCATAGTAGGTAACAGCACAGTCTGGTAAAAAGTGCGAAAAACGCCAATAGTTTCATCCTTTATTACGTGGGACTTAAAACACCTCTAGCGTATATACATATTATGCTTAAACTTAAAGTCACGTCCAAATAAAAAAACGGGACCCTTATAACTTATAGGATCACTCGTGTGTCCGATTGTCCGTCGGTCACAGTTAATTATCTCCGATTCTACTAGACCGATTAACTTGAAACTTGTTACACATATCAATTTCTGTGACCCAAACGCAGAGGTGTGATGTGAATAGATGAAATCTGTAATATGGGAGGTAATTTTTGGGGGGATGGTGGATTTTTTTTTAAACTGCGTCGTGTGACATATCAAATGGAAGGTCTTGTGAAGATCTTATTTTTTTTTTGTAATTTTAAAATAAATAGTTTGGTGGGAGAACGTAATTTATTATTTTTATTTTTAGAAAACCGGCACACCTAAGAGTTCTTAGGAATTTATTAGGTGCGTAGTCCGCCAACCCGCATTAGGCCAGCGTGGTGAACTAAGGTCTAAACCCTCTCAGCTGTAGAAAAGGCTCGTGCCCAGCAGTAGAAATTATATGGGCTGTTAATAAAAAGTGTAGTCAAATAAAACGGGAAGTATGGATTGAAATTTGAAAATTAAAATATAGGTACCTACCACATTACATTTTGGCAGATGAAAAAATGATTACATTAACATCTTATGTTGCATATTCGCACCCAGACTTTTAAAGCATTCTATTAGAAGCGGTCTGCATACAACGGTTTCCTGCGGCCATTCTTTCTGCGTGAGATTACATTAAAAGTTTTAATGTAATCTAACGAGTGAGTTTTAATTTAAAACTCTGTGCTTGCTTTCAACGGTGCGGAAAAATATACTAACCACTGACGAGTATAATTGGCAATACTCACTCCAAAATCATAATATTTTTGTACTTAATTATGGCGCAACGAATAGTGGTGTTTGTCAGTAGCCCTTGAAGTTCCACAGCTGGGTACGGGCCTCCTCTATAAATTGAAAGGGTTTAGGCATTAGTCATCCAAGCTGGTAGGCCAAGCGTAGGTTAGCAGACTACACACCTAAGTACTTTTAGGTTTCCTCACGATGTTTTCCTTCACCATAGTACACACATAACTGAAAAGTTAGAGGTATGTGCCTGGGGTTGGAACCCACGATCAAACCCCATCAACACTACTTATTTAATTAGTGGTGTTACTATGAGTAATATTTTATTTCAGTTTCGTGTTTAATTCTTTATACTCAATTGTGTAAAGAAAGCTTGTGCGGACTTAATGAAATATAGTGAATTTTTACACCAGAAAAAAGTACCGATCCAAAGGTTTGAGCCACTAAGTCACAATAAAACCACAAGACTACTTATAACATAAGTTTATTAGAACTTCTTGAAGGATTTCTTGGAGCCTTTGCCTTTGGAAACCTTCAGTACGTTGAACCTGACGGTCTTGGAGAGCGGCCTGCATTCGCCGATGGTCACGATGTCTCCGATTTCCACGTCCCTGGAATAGGTTAAAATCATAAGTGGGAAGTTCAAGTCAATGTGGTCTTTATTATACCTAATATGATCAGAGTTTGGGTTACAAACACGGCTTTCGTCAAGTAGTGTTCGGAAGACCGTCGTGTGGGTATCATCATATTGAAAAGTGTATAGTAATATCAGTGTATTCTTCACAACAAATAAAAAGTACTGGATAAACATAAAAAACTCATTCATAATCTGTTTCTCTGTTTATATTACGTGTTTTTACTATTAAATCTAAATATTATGAATAATATAATATGACTGAATAAACTTGAGGTGTCCATTGGGCACTTATAAAAAAAATAATTAAAGGGAACAAGTTTAAACATATAAATTGTATACTTTGGAGTCATACGAGTTTCATAATCCATACTTTTGATTAAATAGTCATGGTAATATTATGCTTTGCAGTTTGTTTCTCTATACGATAAATGCTGCACAGATTTTTACTGTAAAGGTATCATCATAATCGGCTCATATATGTCCCACTGCTGGGCACAGGTCTCCTCTACAACTGAGAGGGTTTACACCTTAGTCCACCATGGTGGCCTAGTGCAGGTTGACCAACGAATAATTCCTTCAACAGTTTAAAAATACATACATACATACATAAACTCACGCCTGTATTCCCCGAAGGGGTAGGCAGAGGTGCATTTCTGCACCCACATTTCGCCAAGTATGTATCAGTCCCACGTAATAGGGGGCGAGCCTATTGCCGTTTTTCGGGCACAATTCCAGACTCCGTGCTGCTACTGAGAATTTCCTAATTGAAAAACCCAATATCACTTTGCCGGACCCGGGAATCGAACCCAGGACCTCTAGATCGCACGGCACATACTTGTGCCGCGAGACCACGAGGCAGTTTAAAAATGAAAGCCTATATGCAGGTCTGCATGTTTCTTTATGTCAACTATACTTTGATTGCCTTGTTGGTTCGAATGCATAAATAGAGGTCCTATGTTTGGTCACCAGATTGTTAAAATGTAAGGGTTTGCCACTAAAATATATTGGTAGCAGACAGCAGTTGAGTATGTAAATATATCCTCTTTTGTGTATACGAGCAAGACAGAATAGGTATTTTATATTATTTTCAAATGTATATCAAATTTAAAAGCACAATTTCTCACCTGAAGCAAGGCGACAGATGAACGGACATGTTCCTGTGTCTCTTCTCGAATCTGTTGTATTTGGGCAGGTAGTGGAGGTAATCGCGGCGGATGACAATGGTCCTCTGCATCTTCATCTTTTGCACGACACCGGTGAGGATGCGTCCACGGATCGACACGTTACCGGTGAATGGGCATTTCTTGTCGATGTATGTGCCTTCAATGGCCTGAAATTTTATACAGTAGGTTTATGATTAAATTGTACATTAATGGCGCCCTCATTACAAGATTATATTGGTAAGCGTTAGTATAGGCGAGTAGTGATTATGATAAAATTGATGATAATATCAAAAAATACAAAAAACTTAATTTGTTTCTAGTCATGTGTTATTAAAGATTTTCTTTTGTAACATTTTGCATATTTATCAAGTGGAAGTGGTAATCAGAAATGGGTTAAAAACACAATCTTCGTCATATAGTATTTCAGAAGACCGTCGTGTGGTTATCATCATATTACATCCACCTAGTAAATAGCATGAGAAAGTTCTAGATCTGTTTTAGATATATCGATAATGATCTGCATCTTAAGACTACAATTTCCTGATACTTTTTGTGTGAACAATTATTAACATTTGATTCCAAGAATATTTAGGGAAAGCAAATGTGAAAAAAGATTATATTAAAGCTAATTTTGTACTGCAGTTGCGTGAAGCTATATATTTATAAACCCTTTACCTTTGTGACAATATATTCCCGATTTTAAATAATTATGGAATATTACACATCAATTTTTAGCACATGCAATTTTGAACATTAACAATCAGCTTTTGACCTTACAACCATCGGAATTTTCCCCCATTTTATTTTAAGTTAAAATGTTCTTTATATCTAAATAAATAAACAATTATATGACCACCACCTTACAGATAATTTTTTAAAGCTATAAACTTAATTTGTATCCATAATATTTATAGAATAAATGAAGTTGCAAGCTTTGCTCCCGTGTTTTAACAGTTCCTCTTGTCCTTCATATAGCATCATGCAACAAGTTAAAGCAAGCATTGAAAGAGGAACTTCGACACTGATGCAGTGAATTATGAACTGTGGTTATGATAGCTAAAGTTATGCATTTTTTTTTATTGTCGTATTATTTTTGTGTAGTTCATAATTCATTGCATATGGAACCCGAACAACGTAGCCACCAGCAACCAGCGCCCCATCTTCCGCCACCATATTAACCGAAAAACAGACCTCACGAGGTGTCTTGAAACCTAGTCCGACATTCTTACTATGTCGCATGTCCTTCCTTTTCAACCCTCCCTTCTTGTTGAGGAAGACGGTCGCCTGTTTCTGAAACGCTTTCTCTGTCTACGGAAAACAAAAGAAGAAAAACGGAAAATTAGTATCGTCACACCATGCATTTACCTCGCGCGGTGTTTTGAAACCGAGGCCCACATCTTTGTGGTACCTCAAAGGTTTACGGCTACGTTTGATGCCGATTCCCTTCTTGCGGTTCAAGAACACTGTTGGCTGCTTTTGGAATGAACGTTCCGTCTGCAAATTTTTAATATAAATTATATTTGTTGAATATATGCTATTTTCTATATCTACACATTGAGTTTTTGATAAAACAAAGTAAACCAAGCATCTACCTAAAATGTCTACACATTCAAATGGGTTTTTTTTCAATTTCACCATAGCGTTATGGCCGCGCCGTATATCTAATTTATTTTCTTTAACGTTACATTTATCAATACACATAATACAAATTAGAAATATTTATTTCTCTTGTTTGGCAACACAATACAGAAAGTATGCATTTACCTAGAAAAAATAATAATGAATTTATTAAAAAAACATTACATACATACAAAACCTCACGCCTGTATTACCCGAAGCGGTAGGCAGAGGTGCATTTCTGCACCCACATTTCGCCAGGTATGTATCAGTCGCACGTAATAGGGGGCGAACCTATTGCCGTTTTTCGGGCACAATTCCAGACTCTGTGCTGCTACAGAGAATTTCCTAATGGTTTGCCAAACCCAATAACACTGCCCGACCCGGGAATCGAACCCAGCACCTCTAGAAAAATAATTAAGACTAGCAAAATGTAAAAAAATAGAAGAAATAATTTTAAAAATATGATAAATTTGGAAAAATCACAATATATTTAGACCAGTGGCGGTACCTCCATAGAAGCCCAAAAGCGTTACACGTTGATTGTGTAATGTCTAGTCTATAATTGTTTATTGTGGGTTCTTAAATTTTCATTTATACGTCACATTGATTTTGTTAAAGATTTAAAGCTAAAAGATTATTATTCGGAATTCTGGTAAGGTAAGCTGGGCTTTTGGGCTTCTATGGAAGTACCGCCACTGATTTAGACCCTGTAACATATACATATAATCATTTCTCTCTCCAGACATAAATGGTAGATATAGATATACACATCAATGATACAATGGCTTTGCTAGTGATGTTTTGCCAATAACTCAAGAACTTTTTTAATTCATTTAGCAACTTAATATTGAAATATTTTACTGCAAAAATAACACACAAGCATACTCATATGAACTTTCCGTAGATCACAAGATTTTATGTTACAATTGTGTTTTGACAATAAAATTATTTTTTAATTTTATTTGTTGTACTTTATAATTAGAATGAACAATTTTTTAAATACATTTAGACTCGGTATTTTTTAACCTATATCGACTCCTTATAACAGAGAATTGCATTGAAAATATATTCTTTAATTATTTTAAATACTTGGTTAATTATAAGCACCTAAAAAAACTTATTTATTGTGGCGATGTAATCAGAAATGGGTTAAAAACACAATCTTCGTCATATGGTATTTCAGAAGACCGTCGTGTGGTTATCATCATATTACATCCACCTAGAAATTTATAATAAAACTATTTATGCGAGCCTGCATTCATAACTTGATGAATAATCTAATAAATGTTTATGCCCCGCCATCTGAAGACCGAAACATAACCTGAATGTATCTCTATAGTAAACATAACCTGTTGAAATAATATTCATGAACTACGTTAGCTAATATCGTGATAAAATTTGTGTTCTTCAAAATTATTAGCATAAAAACAATGTGTTTTGAGGTTATTTATCAAATTTATTGAGCGAGTAACCTACACAGTAAATGTTAGCATGACGGTATTTACGACAAGAAAATATAATGATAAGTAAATTATATTAAAGTATTCACTTTTTCCACATGGTGAGAATTATATTTGGCCTACAGGAACATGTGTTTCGTTCATTTCAAAGTGTATTCTATACACGAATGCCGAATCCCACGTGCACAACTTTTGAACACATTTTTATAACGAAAACTGCATTTAAGCACAAAAATTACAACACGATCGCAATTGTTATTAAATTAATTTCACTTTTAATAAAATATCACTGTTTTTTTCACTTATTTTGTATTATTTTATTGGAAAAATCTGCACGTACCTGATCCGCCATCTTGCTTGACAACGAAAAGAAGGTGGTGTTGCAAGTTTGTAAATATCCAATTCTTCTGAACGCTAGACACAGATTAAAAATAGTAGAACAAAGTAAAAAAAATACAACATTTGTGAATCACAAATGTTGCATGTTTTAAGTACCTACAATAAAATAATAACGTCTTCCGATAGTTATTTACTATAATCACCTTACGTATCGTTATTGTTTTTTTCTTAGTGGGATTTATATTTTGATCCTATTAGAGCCTTTATATTTGATTTTTGAATTTTTGACTAAAGATACTTTTTTTATACCTACAGGAAAGTCCTACAGAACAGAACATAGGTATAAATCGTGTTTTACCGTGTCTAAGTATAAGTATATAATTTATACTTTCGGTAAATCATTTTCTACCATTTCAAGTGAAAGCAAAATAATTACGTCCTCAAATTTCAAATTTCAACTACAGCAACATTTATAAACAGTTCTGTCAAAACGCGAATTGTTATGAAAATACTCGTATAAATTATTTTTCGAGTTATTTCTATTTAAATAATATATATCTTTCAAATTCACAATCAATTAGTTTTTTCACTATAGTTTTTCCGTTTTTCCGTCGGTTATAATAAAACTAAAAGCTTAATTCACGTGTTACATATGTCCGTGATGTGCACGGTTGTTGCATTTTGTTTTCTTTATAAAATTATTTTGTACTCATAAATTGGTATGGAGGAGGTGCGGCAGCTCGTCCAGGAAGAAGGCAGGGAGGCGAGAAACCTCGTCGCGTTTCATGTGGCGGTTGACACACCGGGTAATTCCACTTTTTAAATATTTAAACGTTCCTTTTAAAAGATCCGTTTCCGATCGTAGGCGGCGTTGTTTCACATTGGAAAAGCGACTATTAGAGTCTCTTGAATAATATATAAGTTAAGTGCCCCTTGAGCACAACGAAGGTGAAATGAATAAGACTTAACAGTTCTATTACATTTACACATACATTTAATTTGAAACAAAGAACACTTTCAATATTAATAGTGTTTAAAAAATATACTTTGATGATTTTTTAAAATTAAATCGAAGTTCTTAATAATGTGAAATTAAATTAAATAATGTGAAGAGACTTATTTTTGGGTGCAGTGTATTTAGTTTACACATGGAAGGTAAAAACAAAGAAAAAATAATTGAAATTTTGTAGTATAGTGATTAAAATTATCCAAATTTAATTAAAGAATATATGCAACATACAATACATATCAATGTATATTTTCAATGATTATGGATTTATTGTATTATTTAATAATTGGTGCATATTTGGGAAGGCCTTGCCAACCTGCACTAGGCCAGTGTGGTGGACTAAGGAGTAAACACTCTCAGTTGTAGAGGAGGCTTGTGCCCAGCAGTGGGTCGTATATGGGCTGATGATGATGGGAAGGCCTCCATTCAGCAATGGATAGCTAAATGAAGGAAGAATGAATAATTATGTGTGCAAGATTTTTAACGGTCCCAAATTTTATCTTTTCCAATTGTTGACATCTTTCAAATTCACAGGCTAAGAATGTATTAAGTGCTTTTATTTATTTTCAACATCCTTGAGATCTAAATAATTTTAATTTTTTTTATTTGATGTTATCACAATTCCTGATTTGTGTTTTTAAATTTTATGTCGCAGGGGGTGAGAATGTTATGCTTTTTATTTGGGCACTATTTAGGATTGGGATTCTAAACAAAGAATAAGAATGAAATATTTATTGTAGTATCATCAATTCCTCCTCACTATTTTTAAAAGCATATGTCTTCTTGTAGTTTAAGTTCATTAAGTTCACAATAAATTGTAATTTACTTTAATGGCGAAGGAAAACATTGTGATGAAACCTGGATACCAAAAAAAATCTTAGGTGTGTAGTCTGCCAAACCACACTAGGCCAGCGTGGTGGACAAAGGCCTAACCCCTATCATTTATAGAGGAGGCCCGTGCTCAACAGTGGGATGTATATGGTCGGATGACCAAGTTCAAAATTGCTAACTAAAGGTCAGGGAATCCAAATGTGTAAATATTATAGCCGAGTTACAATGACCACTTCTTATTCAAATTAGTAAACATCCTTGCAATCAAACTCTTTATATTTACATTCATATCATGAATAATAATACTTAATCCTAAGTTACATATAGAAACATAATCATGTTTCTTTTGTTTTCGCACCTAAATTGCTGTACCGATTTTTATGAAATTGAGTAATGAGTTATATAGGACTCTGATGCAGGGGTTGGCAGAAGGGCATTTCCGCAATCCACTTTTCGCCAGGTGTTTAAACTCCCATGTTATAACTTATAAGCCTATTGCTATCTTTCGGGCATTTTTCCGGAGTCCGTGATGCTACTGTGAATTTAGAAATGGAAAAACTCAATGAAATTATCCTCAGTTAGAAAATGAACCCTGAATCTCTAAATTGTATGGTACACACTTGTGCCGCAGGATTAGGTAAACTTAAAATATTCCTAAAATGACCTTTTCATTAGCACAAAAAGAAGTACTAGTCAAATAACCTAGACTGTTCAGTACGCATAAGGATTGCGAAAGCACGGCCTATCGATCCTATAGTATAAAGAGTTTTTAGCAAGAGGTGCCAGAAAAGTTACCACAGGGGTAACTGGCTTGTGGCAGCCAAGCGTTCATAGAGCGACGTTGGTTTTTGATCCTTCGATGACGGCAAAATTTGCCAAGCGTTGGATTGTTGCATCAACTCTACTATTAAAATCGTACTATAGAATATTACACATATGTAATACAAACCGATTATAACGACGGATTGGTTATAACAGCCGAATGGCAAGGTCCCAGCCGAATAAATAAATAATAAATATAAATAGTAGTAATAGTTTAAAAAATATTAAAAAGTGTAAAATTGACGATTCAAAAGAACTTGTAGAAGTCTATTTGAATAAAGATAATTTGACTTTGACTTTGACTTTGAAAAAAAATATAAAAAAAAATACACCCAACAGTCACATACATAGTTCTGACTTCTGACCCCACACTAGGGTACAAGTCCTGTGTTGTGGGTATCAGAGACTACGAGAGACTTTTCGGTCTCACAAACACCCAGACCAGAAACAAATATTTGTGGATCATACAAACATATAAACTAATAACTAATAAACTATATAAACTAATAACTATGTTGTGTATATTGCTTTTAACAACTATCGGACATAACGATGGTCCTTCAATGTCGCTATATCCGGTTTCGACCGGTAAAAACCAGATATAACGACATTGAAGGGACCGTTTATTTCGGACGTTATATCCGATAGTTGTTATAACCAATTAGATTATATAGATTTCGCCGGGACCTTGCCATTCGGTTGTTATAACCGATCTATCGTTATAATCGGTTTTGACATATTTTTCTAGTTTCTAGCAATACGACGTATATAGGCTGACATAGATAGGTATACTTCTGGACCTAGTTTTAAACTGCATCCAGAAGTTGCGAGTAAAAGCTAGTAAAAGCCACATCGGCGGCAGAGCGTTGTTTACTATACAGCGCATGGGAGACTCGCGCCGATCGATCGATAAAATGTAACTACATATAGACGGCTCCGATACCAAACTGGAATATTGGAAGCTACGCGTTACATTTGGATACAGTCTGTAGTTAGCGTTGGGGTTGGTGAACTATCATTTGGTAATCAATTGGTGATATTTATCTTAATGCTGTACTTGATTGTTAATTGTTGTTGTAGTAATTTTTTATATTCGCAATGAATTATCACGTACTTTAACGGTGAAGGAAAACATCGTGATGAAACCTGCACACCTAAAAGTTCTTAGGAATTTCTTAGGTGTGTAGTCCGCCAACCCGCACTAGGCCAGCGTGGTGGACTAAGGCCTAAACCCTCTCAGTTGTAGAGGAAGCTCGTGCCCAGCAGTGGGACGTATTTGGGCTGATGATGATGTAGTAATTTTGATATATTCTGCTAAAAAGAAAAATGAAAACTAAAGGGAGTTACTGAAACCTTTTTTTGCATTTAAAGGATAAGTTGAAGCAGGGCTCTTCAACGCTTCTAGTACTTTTAAAAAAGTATTTTCAATACATCGTATTCACGTATGAATTATATATTTATCGGTAAAAGAAAAATGAGTTAAAGCCTAGGTAAAAGAAATGGTCTACTAAAATAATTAAATATCTAACAGTTAATTACCCATGGTTCGTGAATTGCGTCTATAGTCCGGTCAATTTAGACATTCGAAGTTACATAAAGTCCCAACAAGCTGATTTTTTGTGAAATTGTTCAAAACATAATTATAAACAATGTCTAGAAGTTCCCCATCATTCCCGTGTAAGGATTTTTTTTATTCAAGGTCAAAGGTCAAAAAAATTAGTTTTTCGCGATTTTCAGCAGAACGGTAAGTTTTATCATAAAAGTACCTCAGACAAAAATTGTAGATCATGAAATTATCTATAAAAAATGTATCAATACTTATTTTCTTACGAGCCACCGTTTCTGAGATATAACGATTCAAAAAGTTATAAAAGTTGTTATCGTCATAATTGCGTCAATAGCGATGTATCGCATGATACTTCGTCGGAGTCAAACGAATCCTCCAATGTTTGTGATTCAATATTAGAGCACGACCGGCCTTGACAATTTGTGCATGCCAAAGAACAAGACAGTCCGATTTTTTTGCAACCACATTTAGCACTGCATCCCTTTTTGCAGTTCCAAAAAATATTGTTCAGCAGTTTTTCCGGCGCAGGTGGAAGTAAAGTTTGAACTGGCTCTAATATATTGTTGACCAACTTCCAACCCCAGTCTGTAGGGTCTGTAAGCCACACTTGAACTTGGTAATATACTCGAAAAAGATGTTGGTGAGCAGCAACTGAGGTTGGAGGAAGACAAGCTAATTGAACTTGTTTTTTATTTTTAGTATTTTTAACGAAACATGCATATCGATGCTTATCTAAACAGGTAGTTTTTTTAGGAGCTCCGTACATAGAAAGAAGAAAGCGGATGCCGTTGGTAATAACTTCTTGTTGAGTTGAATTACTCTTTTTAAAAACTTCAGCACATTGAATTAAATCTTGTTTTTCAAACATTTTGAAAACTGCTGTTTTACCCCTCCTGTAAAATGCAGATGTCGTATCACAGCCAGTTATGAGTGACGCTCAAGACTAACGGTATTTCATTTATTATAGCAGGTATAAGACCCTAGCCACGCACACAATAGAACAAGAGACAGATGTCTCGAAGTTAGACTGGCTTAAAGATTAAGGGACTGGGTTTCATTTTACCTGATATTCTTATAGTTAAAACTTATGTATATTTTATATTGTAAGTATAAGTTACAATGACCGATAGAAAAATATTTAAACATTTAATATATATATATATATTATAAAATATAACAACTCTAGATGTATATACGTGGCGTACTCATGCATATTATGACGATAACAACTTTTATAACTTTTTGAATCGTTATATCTCAGAAACGGTGGCTCGTAAGAAAAAAAGTATTGATACATTTTTTATAGATAATTTTATGTTCTACAATTTTTGTCTGAGGTACTTTTATGATAAAACTTACCGTTTTGCTGAAAATCGCGAAAAACCAATTTTTAAGACCTTTGACCTTGAATAAAATTTTTTCCTTACACGGGAATGATGGGGAACTTCTAGACATTGTTTATAATTATGTTTTGAACAATTTCACAGAAATTCAGCTTGTTGGGACTTTATGTAACTTCACTCTCATTTTTTGGTCTAAATTGACCGGACTACTAGTTTCACCAATTGTATTTATCTTTTATGTGAGGGTGTAACCTCATAGTTCAATATTTTGTCTCCCGCTTTGCTGTGGGGGGAAGTGGACAACTCTTTGTTTCCACCACCTCCTTTATATATTTTTTCTGATTACTTCGATGCGGGATCATGACAAATTAGGTTCCCTTAGATTCACTGAGATTCAGTGCTCAGCGTAAATACTGTGCGTGCCGCTGTTGATCCTGGAGCACAGAAGTTACAGTGAAGAGTGTGCGGTGGGATAGAGCCAAAAATTAGGCCAAATTCCATTCTCGGGTCGACCGAAATTGTTGTTGTGTTTTCCATAAAGAATTTCTCAGAAACAAGGCACGTCTATTGTGTATGGCAAAATATAGCCATGTAATCAATCTTGAGTGTTGTGTACTATTGAGAGGTCGGTGTAACATGATTTGTGTTTCGCTGAAAGGTCGGACGGTCGATTCTGACGTCACCGATACGAGGAATAATCCGATTCGTAACAAGTGGCATTCGATGACGCGAATTTCCGGCATAAAATGAATTACTTGAATGTCAGTCATAATAAGGTATTTAAATAGCTCGGGTATTGGTAGAGATTGATAGAGATCGGGTACTGGCTGAGCACGGGCCTCCTTTTCAACTGAGAGGACTTAGTCTTCAGCCTATCGGGTTTACCTAGTGCCGGATAGCGGACTACAGTCCTAAGAATTATTTAGGTGTGCAGGTTCCTAAAACATTAATTATTTTTAACTTTGAAAAGTCGGTTGCGTGTGCCTGGTATGAGAAACCTAAACTGTTAAGATCTAGATCTAAACATCTCGACAGTTCTAATCCTTGAGAATATCATGAAAACCTTGATATATTTTTTATCTTTACAAAAAGTTTTTAATGATTTCTGTAATGTCTGTTTGGAAACGAAATATTTCTTGGAAAAATATATGTCACGTACGTTAGCCAATTCTCAAGTAACTATCTTTAGTAATTGTGTTGCTTTTTAAGTAAACTGTGCAGATGCAATTAGTCACTTAGTCTAAATATAGGAGCTTACTTCGCAGCCATGAGTAATGGGTGAGTGACAATGTGCTTAGACAAACCTACATTGTATGTACTTATACTATGTGTTACAGTTGTTTGTGAGTAGCTTAGGTTGCGTCCTGAGTACGATTCCCGGGTTGGGTCGAGTGTAAATGTTTTTTTTTGCAAGGAAATTCTCAGCAACAGCACGGAGAAGTGTCGGATCGAACCTTATACTAATTGTCCTAATATTATTGTTATGGGGTCCAATGGAGACATTGGAATCAAAATACGTTATTTATTTGAATTTTTTTACATGATTTATATGACACTGTAGCTAATATATTCCTATAATGCCATCTTTTTGTAATGGAGACTTAATAAGTCATATTTACCTATATATAAACAACCGCACGACTTTACAAGTTAAGTTGTGATGGCCTGGAGGTTTACGCGCGAATCATATACTTTAACGGTGAAGGAAAACATCGCGATAAAACCTGCACACCTAAATTTTTCTACAAAGTTCTTAGCTGTGTAATTCGCCAAACCAACCAACCCGCACTAGGCCAGCGTGGTGGACTAGACCTAACCCCTTTCAGTTGTAGAGGAGGCCCGCGTCCAATAGTGGGATTTATTTGGAGTGATGGAAACAAAGAACAGTTTATTCTATGTGAAAAAGGAATTTAACTTTGTTACATTAGACGTTTATTTCGATCCTGGATCCTTTAAGCGAAGCGTGAAGAAGCATTTGTGCGGGCCGGCATGATTGTGTCGACCAGCGGGTGACCATCGTTTCTCGCTGGTTGGTATTATTTTTCTGGACTCCACTGTGCTTACCATCAGGTACAGTGGAGTCACTTTGCCGTGCCAGAATAAAAAAAAAAAAAAAAAAAAAAAAAGTAAAGACTCTTTCGTTAATAATTAAATTCAATGCCGTACGTGGTATTTAAAGGTCAGCTCCAAGCAATTAGGCTTTCAAATAGGACTTGGTCTTCATTGTTTCCATTTTTAGACTATAATGGAGATTTAAAGTCGGTATCTCGCGCATTGTGACTAATGATATCCGAGTTATTGTTTTGAAAGTATAGTGGTAAAAATAAGTATTGAATGCAGAATGAGCTTTCTTGTATGGTTGCCTGTATTCCCTGATGGGGTAGGCAGAGGTGCATTTCTACACCCACATTTTGCCAGGTATGTATAGTCCCACGTAATAGGGGGCGAGCCTACTGCCGTTTTTCGGGCACTTTTCCAGACTCCGTGCTGCTACTGAGAATTTCCTAATGGAAAAACCCAATAACACTTTGCCCGACCCGGGAATCGAACCCAGGACCTTTAGATCGCACGGCACATAATTGTACCGCGAGACCACGAGGCAGTCATGTCATGTCGAGTATGGTTTTACTACTGTGTCAAACTCGCCTTGAATTCGTCATCAGCCCAAATACGTCCCACTGCTGGGCACGGGCCTCCTCTACAACTGAGAGGGTTTAGGCCTTAGTCCACCACGCTGGCCTAGTGCGGGTTGGCGGACTACACACCTAAGAAATTCCTAAGCACTTTTAGGTGTGCAGGTTTTATCACGATATTTTCCTTCACCGTTAAAGCAAGTGATAATTCATTGTGAATACACACATAACTTCGAAAATTCAGAGGTGTGCATGGGGTTTGAACCCGCAACTGTCGAGATTCTCGACCGCGTGCCTAAACCTAGAGGCCATCACGACTTCTATACGAGTGTGTATGTATGTCTGAACAATACGTTTTGGCGCCCAGCTCGCGTGGCGCGCAAGCCGCCTCGCTCCACGGCGCCGCCGCGTCGCTCCGTGCCGCGGCCCTCGACTCGGCTGCGCTCCGCTTCCGCCGGCCGGGACAAGCGCTCCGAGCTCAGGGCCCGCTACTGGGCTCTCCTCTTCGGCGATTTACAACGCGCTGTGAGTATATAATACATATGTATATTTTTTAATAAATCAATACACCCACCAGTCACATACATAGTTCTATGTGGGAACACAAACACCCAGACCCGAAACAAATATTTGTGGACCACACAAACATTTGTCTCAGTGTGGGGATCGAAACTGCGGCGTCTCATTTCGCAAGCTGGTGTCTAGCCAACTGGGCCACGGGGCGTCAAATTATCATCACGTATGCCCCACCGACCATTAGTTCTAGATCAGAGGTTCCCAAACGTGTTTTATCTATTGCTCAGTTTGAAAATAACGCCACCCATTTTTTTACTTACTTAAAAAGCACTATAACTTGAAGAGTTTGACCAGAAAAACATTTATGATAACTTAAAAAAAAAGTACTTACCTACTTTATTTTATTTTTATGATAGCAGGAAACTACATTTTTAGTTACCTCCTCATATTAGTTAATAAAAAAATAATTTGGATGTTTTGGCTGCAGATCGGTGAAATATACAACACAGTTGAAGCTCATGAAAACCTCAGCGAGTGCCAAGAAGTTATATTAGTTTTGGAAAACTACACACGCGATTTTAAAGCACTAGGAGAGTGGTTCAGACTGAAATGGGAGTATGATAACACTCCCCCGCCTCAGAGACCACAGAGTCTAGCGTGGGAGATAAGAAAGACTGATTTTGTAAGGCCCGAATCCCGTCGCACACATTCGGTGAAGAGTTCCCCCTCGGTCTCTGGCAAGAATAGCCCATGCCTGTCTGGTCACAACACGCCAAGCGGAAAGCACAGCCCTAATCTAACTGGCAAAGCCAGCCCAGGCAGTGGAAAGATAAGTCCACGGATCACTGGCCATAGTTCTAGTCCAAAAGCGAATATTGAATTCTTCAGCAGCAAGATTTCGTCTAAAATTACTACGAAACCGGAGCCTAAAATAGTTAAGGAAGTTTCTAGACTTTCTGATATAAAAGAGAAAGATGTAAAAGAGAATATTGAAGAGAATATTGTCGATAAAAAGACAGAAGAGACAGTTAAAGAAACTGAAAAACATGTTGCACCGAAAGTTATTGAACTAGGCAAAGCTAAGGAATTCCCTAATGTTTGCCCAAAACAGGTCATTATAAAATCGCCAAAACGAATGAATAATGACACGAAACATCAAGAGGAATTGTCTCTACAGGCAAAAGCAACTATCGCAAAATTAGATGCAATGGAGAATGAATTTCTTGCCAAACAAATTATTGATAATCAAGTCAAAAATGACAATATGCTTAACAATGATAAAGAAAACGAGCGAAAGGCTAAAACAACTTACTGTATGGAAAAAGTGAAAGAAAAGTTGAACGGGTTAGAGGGAGCCACTGAAAGTATTAACAGGATGAAAGAAATAAAGGAAGATGATAATGGAATAAAAGACATTAAACAAGATCTTATTGGAGGAGACAGTTTAAAAGACGATGTTAATGGGTTAAAAATGGTTGCAGACGAGATTAATACTGTAATGGGTGACGAAGAAATTAATGAGGTTATAGCAGAGATAGACAAAATTATTGCAAGTGCCGAAGATGTGGACAATTGTGACGACAAGGGAACTAATTCAGAAAGTTCACCAGTTAAATCTGATGATAACTTTGCTGATGTTTCGAACGATAGTTCTCGAAAATCTGGGGATGAGACATCGATGGTGGATAGTAACGAAAACATCGAAATACTAACTAACCATATAGTACGTATTGATCCAGATAAAATTAAGACGAAGACCGATAAAAAACCTCTTAAAATATGCGATGAGAATTCAAATGAGAAGGAAATATTCCCTGTTATTATTGAAAACAGTATTATTAGAGAGAAAGAACAGAAAAAAGAGTCACAGAATGTAACGGAG
Organism: Hemaris fuciformis; assembly: GCA_907164795.1. Taxonomy (NCBI): domain Eukaryota; kingdom Metazoa; phylum Arthropoda; class Insecta; order Lepidoptera; family Sphingidae; genus Hemaris; species Hemaris fuciformis. The sequence goes on from OU015454.1 coordinate 10,432,584, forward strand.
GAAACCACATCTCCGGAACCAATAAACGATTCCGAAAACAAAGATGAGGCCAAAAAAGATTTAGATTCCAAAAAGCCTGAGGTGAAAAGACCGGCGTATTCTCAAGCAGCTGCTAAGCCTAAACAACCAACTGTCACTAAAGCGGAAGTTAAGACGCCGACAAGATTAACAAGTCTCACGAGAAGCAAAACAGCTGTGGAGATGCGCCCTGTGTCAACGCCGAGAATGCTACAAGTGCGTAAGCGAAATCAGACTAACAAATGCAGCTATCCCTTTAATCTAACCACAGGAAGAACAAGCCTTTTCGATGCGCCCGGTACAAAAATCGTCCCAAAAAAAACTACAAACAGGACCCAAATGGCATCAGGTGATTGCAAACCACCTCAATCAAAGATTGAAGTAAAGAAACGACCCCCAAGACCGCCCAATTCGAAGATTAATGAAACGGGTGACAAAAAGGAAAAGTTAAATCATAGTTTGGAGAAAATAAAAGATTGCGATGAATACAGCAGCTCTGAAACTGTTGTCACACAGATTGATATATCTAGGATTGAATCGAGCGAGAGTCTGAAGACATTAGTCCCTGAAGAAGGACAGGATATTGGCAACTCCGTCGAAGTACTGAATATAAATAATAAGAATGACAACGAGGGTTGGCTTACAGTTAAATCGCGGAGATTGAGCCGCGAATCCAAAAAGCAGGGACGCTCGCACTGGGCTAATCGTTTTCATCAGCCTTCAGCTACCACTAGCTTGCCAACACTAAACATGATAGAATCACCTAAATACGAATCCAATCCTATCGACAAGTCGAAAGCCGATCGGGCCAAGTCAGAGCAGCCACAACAGCTACAAGAAACCAACACGGAGAAAGTGGTGCAAGTTGTCGCCAACGAAAATGAGACCAAGCAGAAAGACCCGGCGATGATTCGGCAAAAATCTGATGTCACTGGTCTGAAGACTCGTTCGAAAAAGAGCTCCACGAAATCAGATAAACTGAGTGAAAATGACGAGAACGGTGATCTGACGAAGAATAGGCTTCATTCTTCCCTGGAAAGTTTGCCCACAGGTCTTGCTAGGTCTCAAGAAAGCACCGATTACTCCTTCGACATCGAAAAATGGAGGCAAGACTTCAAGATCATTTGCAAATGTCTCGAAGAAGATGAGATACCCAATCATAACGAAATTCTTAAGGCTGCTGATGCGTCAGAAATGTCCGAGATAGCTGAAATGACCTCGCAGATTGAAGAGAACGAGAGGAAAATCAGTATAGCCCTAGACTTCCAGTCTGAAGTGGACCAACGGAAGCTCTGCGAAGAAGAGGACTTGTTGCACAGACAGATATTAGAGTTGCAAGAGGTATCAGACGTGGATTTGGATACAGAGACTGATGAAACAGAGGTGAGAATTTATAATAATATCAAGACTCTAGACAGTCTCGTTAGTCCTCTAGAATAAGCTTGTGCCGCGCGTTCTAGAAATCCCAGTCTCAATTCCCTGGTCGGGAAAAGTGTTTTTGGGTTTACGATTAGGAAATTCTCAGTAGTAGCACGGAGTCTAGAAATGTGCCCAATAAAACCGCAATAGGCTCACCCGTAATTATGTGGGACTTATAAATAAATTGGATTATTGAAAGGGGGGTGCAGAAATGCTCTTTTACCTACCCCTTTAGAGAAATATGCATGGTATGTAATTTAGAATTTAATTTTTAGGTCATTATTTCTATTCAAATTAATATTAGGGAGGGGAAATGTTATTTATATCATCTATTATGTGTGTGATTCATAAAATTTTCACATCACCTACCAATTTTATTAAAAGATAATTTAAATTATACATTACTTAATAGCATAATATTACATCCATTGCACAGACGGACGCAGAAATCCTGCTAGAAGACACATCAGCGGCATCCATGCAGTCCAACGAGAATCTGACGTCATTGTCCGCCAGCCTGGAGGATCAATACGAGACCGCACTGGCCGGCATGTCATGGGCTGAGAGGGTAGACACCTTGGTTGTGCTGGAGGCTTTGGTTGCTAGGGATCCAGGTAATAAAATGAAATGACTTCTTCTCTTCCACCTTTCCAGTTTCCAAATTCGTCATTTCCAAAATTTATATTATTTACGTGTAACGGTTTTGAGCTTTTATGAAGGTATTGCCACTAATCTAGTAATAGTATCCGACTCACACTTTATATTTCCGTAAGAGTTCCTTCGAGGAGATGCTGTGACGTGACCTCCCTCCCCTCCCACCAGGCCGCGCGCAGCAGCTGCACGCGAAGCTGTCGCAGGGCATGCGGCGCCGTGGCAGCTTGCAGGACGCCCTGCGGCGGCTGCAGGCCAAGCAGGCGCGCGCCGAGCTGCAGCGCCGCGAGTACCAGACCGAGCGCGCCAGGCGCATACACACGCTGCTCGCCAGGGTCGAGGAGGTCAAGGTACGCGACAGCCTGCTGACAAACACCAAGCTGTAGGGGTCATGGGGGGCAGTGGGGGGTTAAGTAGTGACGGCCTCGAGGTTTAGGCGCGTGGTCGAGAATCTGGGCGATCACGGTTTCAAACCTCAGGCATTCGCAATGAATTATCACTTGCTTTAACGGTGAAGGAAAACATCATGATGAAACTTGCACATCTAAATGTTCTTAGGAATTTCTTAGGTGTGTAGTCCGCCAACCGGCATTAGGCCAGCGTGGTGAACTAAGGCCTCAATCCTCTCAATAGTCGAAAGTCAAAGCCAATAAACTCAACTCAATGGTAGAGGGGGCCCGTGTCCAGCAGTGGGACGTATATGGGCTGATGATGATGAGGGGTCAAAACTTGATCTACTGTCCGAACGACCTCATAAAAAAGTTTGTTTATTCTTGTCTGCCGCACCACGAAGGTGTGGAATAGTTTGCCAGACCACGTGTAGGGAATAGTTACTATAGTCTCGGGTCCTTTCGACTAAATGTGAAAAAGCATTTAAACAGGTCGGCATTAGGGCATCGTTTGGCAAGAAGTAGGAGTCTCTCACTCCTTGATGCTCTTTTTGGACAATATCGTCCTTACCATCAGATACGGTCACTTTGCCGTGCCAGTAAATAAATAAAAAACTAATTCATTAAAATCGATCTACAGTCCAAACTACCCAACTAAAGTGTTCAGATAGTCAAAGTCAGAAGTAAAAAATTCTTTGTTGGATTAGTCAACAAGCTCTCTATGATTTTACTGTTTGACTGCTAAACTACAAAATTTGGTTAAAATTAACATTGCTCCAATGCAAATATATAAATTTAATATTTGTGTTTTATCAGATTGCCAAAAATCAACTGATTGAAGAGAAAAGGTTGAGGATGGAGAAACGCTTGGAGAAGGCAGCACAAAATCGTGATCAACACTTGAAGGTAAATTCGTTAGATCAGTGATGCACGTCTAAACAAATTATAGATTAAAAATTATTAAAATTGTTCTAAGTGCAAAAAATTTTTATCACTTCTTATTGTTTACTCTTTATCCTTGTTATTCTTCATTTTGGAGTACAATAAAGTCTTGTCATCCATGATGATGTTGATGATGATGCCAATAACGGTGTCGATGGTGATGTTGATGTTATTGTTGTTGTTGATGATGATGATGATAATGATGGTAATGATGACGATGCAGGACATAGTCCGCAAGGCCCACGACGAGGAGGAGAAGCTCCGCGAGATAGCGTTCATCAAGCAGCTGGAGGCGGAGAACAGGCGGCACGAGTTCCTCGACCAGTGCCGGTCCCAGAACACCAGGCTCAGGCAGATGAGGAGGGAGAGACTGCACAAACTGGTATGTATACAAACTGTAGCGTAGTTTGTTATAGTGCATTATGTATTCACAATGAATTATCACGTATTTTAACGCTGAAGTAAAATATCGTGAGGAAAAATTATTAGGGATTTCTAGTGTGTAGTCCTTAGCTAGCGTAGTGGATTAAGGGCTAAACCCTCTCGGTTGTAGAGTGTGCCCGTGCAGTGCGACATATATAGACTGATGATGCGGATGATGATAAGATTATGTACTAGATAGACTTAAAAATTTGGCGCGAAATTGCGTCAAAATGTACGCAACCGCCACCTCAAATCTTAGACACGCTTGTCACATTTTGATGATATGAGTATATTGGTAGATTAAAGCCTAAACCCTCTCAGTTTGAAAGGACGCCTGTGACAATTAGCGGGGCGTGATGAGGTTGATGAATGAATGATTTTGATTTTGACATTGTGTGATAAGGGGGTGGAAGGGACTTAAATATCGTGACGTCACAAAAAAAATAAGAGATACTCTCGAGTTACTACTTTTCTACTTCTTTTCTACTTTTCTACTTTTAAAATATGTGACATCACACTAAGGAGGGGGGAGTCTTACAAATGTGTTGAGCTGTGACAAGGACGGGCGAGGGGTAAAAAAATGATGATTTTCGTGTGACGTAATTAATGGATGGCCCCTTACACAATTAACGTGTAACGCTTTTGTGCTTCTATGGAAGCACCGCCACTGGAGTGTGTGTAGTGAAGAGTGTAGGGTGCGGTGTGTAGTAGGGATGTTATGGATATGATATTTCGGATCTGGATACGGATATGGATATAGGAATTAAATTATATTGTTTCGGATACGGTTATGGATATGTAATCATTTCGGATTATCCGCTAGTTTCGGATAGTTTCGGTTACGGATATCAGATTGAAGTAAAATATAACTGTTTTCGACACTCTTGTAAGATATTTTTTTATCACAATGTTTACATTTTGCACAATCTACATTCATCATCATCATCATCATCAGCCCATATACGTCCCACTGCTGGGTACGGGCCTCCTCTACCATTGAGAGGGTTTAGGCCTTAGTCCACCGCGCTGGCCTAGTGCGGGTTGGCAGACTACACACCTAATAAATTTCTAAGAACTTTTAGGTGTGCAGGTTTCATCACGATGTTTTCCTTCACCGTTAAAGTACGTGATAATTCATTGTGAATACACACATAACTTCAGTCACATAAAAGTCAGAGGTGTTTGTCCGTCGAGATTATCGACCGCGTGCCCAAACCTCGAGGCCATCACGACTTCAATCTACATTACCTTGATAAAAAAATGTCCAAATTAAAGTCGATATTGGTCGACGGACCTCCATAACATCCCTGGTGTGCAGGAGCAGAAGTCGGCGCGCGAGGCGGCGGTGGGCGCGCGGCGCCAGGCGCTGGAGGCGGCGCGCCGGCTGCGGGCCGCGAGTCTCATGCAGCGCCGCCGCGAGAGGGACGCGCGCACGCAGACCCTGCGCGAGAGGACGCAGCGCGAGCGGCACCACGCCGCAAGGGAGAAGGTAGCGACACTAAACACCAGCTTGCGGAACCAGGGGACAAATATATTTCTTTCGGGTCTGGGTGTTTGTGAGAGCGAAAAGTCTCTCGTAGTTTCTGATACCCACGATATAATACTTGTATCTTAGTGTGGGGTCAGAACTAGGAATAGGAATAAAATGGGTAATGCGTAAGCACCTTTATTGTTGTGATATTTTCTGCCCAGAAAAACAGAAGCTTACATAGTATTTAAACAAAGGAGAGGGATAGGTTTAGAGAATGAAGGTTATAATATTACTTTTGTTCATCTGCAAAAAAATTACACATCGAAAAAAAACATTCTAAAATTTCTAAATTTACTCCCGTATTTGGAAAATTAATGCATGTACGACCAACGTCTATTTCTTGATTTTCTTCATGAGCTCTGATAAACTGACCAAATATTTTTTCGTCACCAGGCTGAAGGCGTCAAGTCTCGTCTATCAGCCTTAGCTGCAGCCGCTGAACTAGAAACAGACGCGTTGAGGTCCCGAATCCGGGACAAGCAGGACGCGAGCCAACAAAGATGGGAGTCGCACTTACAAGCCATCAGGGAGAAGGCCACAGGGCCAAGACTGCCGGTAATTATACCATTTTTGTTGTTAATTTAGTTTCCAAACAGCAAGATGGAGTTTTGGAAGTCGCATCGTCGTTTTGCACGCAAATTATTGACGTAGCTCTGGATACCTGGTTAGTGCTTAGGAATCTGGTCTCAAGAGATTACGATAAAGTAACTAAAATCCACCATCGAAGTCGGTGAGAGAACACTCAAAACTGAAACCATCTAACGGTTGCCTAAGATTTTCCTAACCACCAAAACTATCCCAGTTTTCAACCATGATCTGTTAACACCTTGTAAAAGCCTAAGGAATAAATTTACATCGACCATGTCTTTGAAAGTCCGCCAACCCGCATTAGGCCAGCGTGGTGGACTAAGGCCTAAACCCTCTGAGTTGTAGAGGAGGCCCGTGCCCAGCATATACGTATATGGGCTGATGATGATGATGATGAAATCGACCATGATAAAAATCTAAGACAGGTAATAGATATGGGTGATGAAGAAATCGTAATTTTTTTTGTGATTTTTTTATAGTCGATATATTTGAAATCACCGTAACTATTACTTGTTTAAGTTTTCGATAACAGTCTGTTCACATCCTGGATAGAGACTCTTGTGGAAACTCCTGTTTTGTCCAACAATCACGTATCAACAATCTTCTTGCAGACGACGTCAGAGAGCCACGACCAAGCCACCAACGAGGAGAAAGAGTTGGAAGAAGCGGCGCAGAAGTTGGAACAGGAGAGGAAAGACCGAGAGAAGCAGAAGGCCATTAAGAAGAAGGCGAGGAAAATAAGGCAGAAGTTGCTCGCCACGTAAGTTTCTTTTCTATGCTGGGACGGCAAAGTGATTTACTCACTAATGGTCGAATACTGAAACGCTACATAATCTGAGGGCGACTTATATTTAAGTGGCTGTTATAATTTAAGCGGTATACTGAAATATCATTTATCGGTTTTAAGAATCGTGGTCTCGCGGCACAAGTATGTGCCGTGCGATCTAGAGGTCCTGGGTTCGATTCCCGGGTCGGGCAAAGTGTTATTGGGTTTTTCAATTAGGAAATTCTCAGTAGCAGCACGGAGTCTGGAATTGTGCCCGAAAAACGGCAATAGGCTCGCCCCCTATTACGTGGGTGGGACTGATACAAAACCTGGCGAAATGTGGGTGCATAAATGCACCTCTGCCTACCCTTTCAGGGAATACAGGCGTGAGTTTATGTTTGTATGTGGTTTTAAGACTGTGATTAACTAATGCCCACTTAAATTCCATAAATGGCAACATTACCACAAAAAATTCTTTTACATATCATTTTTTAAGTATATACCGCTTAAATTATAACAGCCACTTAAATATAAGTCGCCCTCAGTTTAAGTAGCGTTTCAGTATTTTACCATAAATGAAGAAATATATTGATTCACCTCAATACTCTTAATTCTATGAGATGGTTGTACTAGATTTTGTAGCCATATTTTTACGTGAATTATTGGAGACACCAACTCTCGAAACGAGAGGCCGCGGGTTCGATACCCGCACCGCGACAAATTTTTGTGTGATCCACTAATATTTTGTGTCGGGTCTGGGTGTTTGGAAGACCAAAAAGTTTCTCGTAGTTTCTGTAACCCATAAGTCTTGTATTTTAGTGTGGGGTCAAAATTATGTATATGCGCCTTATGGGTGTATTTATTTATTTATATCTTTATTAATTAAGAATATGATTTTTATTTTCAGAAGCACCGACGACGGCTTCACAATCGACATGCCAGTAGTCCAACCGCCAAGCAAGCTCGTCAAAATCTTTAACAAGATATCGAACATAGTTACTCCCCTCTTAGAGTGCGAAACCACCGACAACCGTAACGGCGTCAACGGCATCGACGAGGAGTTGAAGAGAGACGAGGGGAAAAAGAAGGAGAAGAAGAACAACAACAAGAAACTGTATAAGACCGAGTCGGTGTGCAGTTCCCTCAGTGACATGAGTAAGGGGAGTGCAAAGGAGAGGAAGCCCAAGTTGGTGGCTGACGTCACTCAGCTGGAGAGACATATCAACGAACTGCACAGAATGATGGACAGGATGGACCGGGTAAGTGCTTTTATTTTTATTTTTTGGGAAACATATAATACATTTTTTTTATCTACTAAGTTTTTTAAATAAATACATATATTTTAGATAGGAAAATATCAATTGATTTTTTAAGTAAACATTTATTCGGCCAGGGGCCGTTACAAACATAGACCAACTTGAAATTACAAAATGTTAACATTACTGAGGGTAAATTAATAATAGAAGACACGCGTAGACGTTCGGAAAGAGCTCCCGCACTGTAAGCCGGCCGATGAGTAAGTGCACCTGATGCTCAGCAGCGCCCGGTATATAGGCAGCCGACGTGATGTCGTCTACTGCCACCCGCAATATACAATTATTGCTGACAATACATAATTCAACCTCATAAGCCAACCCGCACTATGCCAGCGTGGTGGACTAAGGCTTAAAGCCTCTCAATGGTAGAGGAGGCCCGTGCCCAGCAGCGGGACGAATATGGGCTGATGATGATGATAATGGTGATAATAATGATGATGATGATGATGATGTCGATGATAATGATGATTATGGTGGTGATGCAGACAAGTGTTGGAGTGGAGACCGCGCTTAGGTAGACGTAGTGTAGGACGTCCTGCAGCACGGTGGTCCGACGACTTGAGAAAGGTGGCGGGTAGCGGAAGGATAAGGGCTGCTCAAGACAGGGATGGTTGGCACCTACTTGGGGAGGATTTCGTTCAGCAGTGGACGGCGATAGGCTGAGAATGAATGAATGAATGGTGGTGATGATGATGAAGCAGTGATGGCCTCGAGGTTAAGGTGCGCGGTCGAGAATTTCGGCGGTCGCAGGTTCAAACCCCAGGCACACACCTCTGATTTTTCGAAGTTATGTGTGTATTCACAATGAATTATCACTTGCTTTAACGGTGAAGGAAAACATCGTGATAAAACCTGCACACCTAAAAGTTCTTAGGAATTTCTTAGGTGTGTAGTCCGCCAACCCGCACTAGGCCAGCGTGGTGAACTAAGCCCTAAACCCTCTTAGTTGTAGAGGATGCCCGTGCCCAGCAGTGGGACGTATATGGGCTGATGATGATAATGGTGATGGTGATGATGATGATGTCGATGATAATGATGGTGATGATGATGATGATGTGCGCCGCGCGTGGCGCAGTCGTGGCAGGAGCAGTGGTGGTGGGGCGGCGCGGGCGGGCTGCGCGTGGTGGCGCGGCTGCTGGCGGCCGCCGAGCGGGACGACCTGCACGAACTCTTCTCGCCCAGGTACGGCACGCACCGCCACCGGAAACTAACAGTCATGGATACGGTCATTACAAACATATTCACGACTAGCTGTGCCCGCGACTACGTCCGCGCGGAAAATTTATTTTTAATTATTTTTAATAAGAAAATTTATGAACTAAAAGTAGCCTAAGTTACTCCTTATTACATCAGCTATCTGCCAGTGAAAGTCCCGTTAAAATTGGTCCACCCGTTTCAGAGATTAGCCGGAACAAACAGACAGACAGAAATAAAGATCCATAATATGCATTTATTAAAAAGCGGTTATATCAATATTACAAACAGTCACTCCAATTTTATTTATTTGTATAGATAAAAAGAATACCGAAAATTGCCGAATGCCTCGTGGTCTCGCGGTACAAGTATGTGCCGTGCGATCTACAGGTCCTGGGTTCGATTCCCGGGTCGGGCCGTGTTTTTGGGTTTTTCCATTAGGAAATTCCCAATAGCAGCACGGAGTCTGGAAATGTGCCCGAAAAACGGCATTAGGCTCGCCCCCTATTACGTGGGGCTGATAATGTGGGTGTAGATATGCACCTCTGCCTACCCCATCAGGGAATACAGGCGTGAGTTTATGTATGTTTGTATGTAAATTTTTGACTTTTTCCTTATCATCATATACATTTAATAAAGCGTCAATTTCTTTACAGAATTTATTTTACCGTCAATGTGTTTGTAATCACCATACCTATTATCTGTCTTAGTTTCCGATCACGGTCTGAAAATATAAATATAAAAATATAGTAGACATACCTATAAAATAATTCGTAAGATTTATGTTTTGCATTGATCATGGTTGATATTTCATTGATGAAGAACCATCAGAATCTTCATTCTTCCGTTTCGTAAGTTAGTTCACCTAAGGTAACTGAGTCGGCGGCGTCAAAAGCTCCGGTGGCGCCAGTTAACTCAATTTACATACATACATACATAAACTCACGTCTGTATTCCCCGAAGGGGTAGGCAGAGGTGCATTACTGCACCCACATTTCGCCAGGTATGTATCAGTCCCACGTAATAGGGGGCGAGCCTATTGCACAATTCCAGACTCCGTGCTGTTACTGAGAATTTCCTAATGGAAAAACCCAATAACACTTTGCCCGACCCGGGAATCGAACCCAGGACCTCTAGATCGCACGGCACATACTTGTACCGCGAGACCACGAGGCAGTCCTAACTCAATTTCTTACTGACAAATTTTAACTTGTTGCTATGCTATGTTCAGACTGGTGTCGACTGCGGTGCAGTGCGTGTCGCGCGCGTGCGGCTGGGCCATGCTGCGTACAACTGCACCTCTGCACCTCATCCGCCTGCTCACCATCACGCTGGTAAGTGACAAAATGCACCCAACGGAATTACGAGAGCTTAATAAAAATACCTTAGCTCTTTTCACTTAATAACTTTATGCCATAACCAAGTCAGTTGTTATGGAGGTTGCAGTTGAATATATAATACGGGTGCTGTTTGTGTGGACTGGTCTGCCTGATTTGCTTATTTGCATTTAGCCATAACCAAGTCAGTTGTTATGGAGGTTGCAGTTGAATATATAATACGGTAGCTGTTTGTGTGGACTGGTCTGCCTGATTTGCTTATTTGCATTTATGAACTTTTAACCTGGTTAAATGTCGGTTTCTCCATTTAAGATGACTATGTTATCCTCATATTCAATATAACATTCTGAGATTAAAACACTAAAATAAAAATATGTTACTCGTAAAATTGAAAACAACCAAAATTTGGACTTGTTAGGATACACACCGCACGCAGTTTTGTATTTTCCGCCCAAAAGTGTTGCATTTCTGCTATGGAGGCTTTTAATGCCATCTAGTAGCCGCGTTGAAAAATATTTTATTTGATACATAATATTTATTGTAGTTATTGGCGAACAGCGCCATCTAGAATAAAATTGCAACAACATGTGTGGCGTCATGAGCGATAGATGTCGCTACTGGTTCTTTTTAAAATAGAAAGTATTCAGACTATGTATTTTAGAATTATTATCATCAGCCCAAATAAGTCCCACTGCTGGGCACGAGTCTCCTCTACAACTGAGAGGGTTTTTAGGCTTTAGTCTTGGTGGACTAAGCGTGGTCGCTGGCCTAGTGCGGGTTGGCGGACTACACACCTTAGAAATTCCTAAGAACTTTTAGGTGTGCAGGTTTTTATCACGATGTTTTCCTGCACCGTTAAAGCAAGTGATAATTCATTGTGAATACACACATAACTTCTATAAGTCAGAGGTGTGTGCCTGGGGTTTGAACCTGCGACCGCCGAAATTCTCGAAATTTTCGAAGTTATGTGTGTATTCACTGTATTTTAGAATAATACATTTCATTGTAAGTAATTAGAAAAAGAGAAATATCGTAAGCTAACTTATTCATGCTATAGTTCAAGCTACCCTATTTCTTAGCTCTCTTCACTAATATATTGGAAATTCCAATTTCTTCAATTTCTACTTGATTGTACTGTCGTGTATGGTTGAGAGATCGCGGCTGCGTTTCTCGGGCCAGGCAACCTTTACTTAGGTCCCCTTTTAAAAGTTAGCAACACGTGATTGTATCTACTACACCTGTACCTACTCTTTCTTTTTTACAAACGTGTATACACACAACCTCACGCCTGTATTACCCGAAGGGGTAGGCAGAGGTGCATTTCTACACCCACATTTCGCCAAGTATGTATCAGTCCCACGTAATAGGGGCGAGTCTAGTTTTTCGTGCACATTTCCAGACTTCGTGTTGCTACTTAGAATCTTCTAATTGAAAAATCCAATAACACTGTCTTACCCGGAAATCGAACCGAGGACCTCTAGATCGCACGGCATACTAGTGCCAAGAGACCAAGAATATACATGCAATTTCAACCCTCTCGTGAACTAAAAGAAACTTTAGTAATCGCAGCGAAAACGTGAAATTTTTCCGCTCGCTTAATTTTGATGTGATCCCTTCAATCAGGAATGCTTGCCAATTGGGTACGTTCGACCCGTTCTTGATTCATTTTACGACGTAAAGTCCGAGATTGCGTTAGGGTTAAGTTTTTTTTATTGACGTTAAAAGGGTATGAAGTTGGCGAGGTTTGGGAGATTTTGGAAGTTATTTGGGTTGGTCAAACCCCTTATGACAGCATCTTGGCAGAAGGGGTTTCAAAGTTAAAGTCCACCAGTGAAACGAGAGGTTGCGGCTTCGATCCCCGCACCGAGGCAATTGTTTGTGTGATCAACAAATATTTGTTTCGGGTCTGGGTGTTTCTGAGAGCGAAGAGTCTCTCGTAGTTTCTGATACCCACGACACAAGACTTGTATTTTAGTGTGGGTCAGAACTGTGTATTGTGACTGTTGCGTTTATTTATTTTCTTAAATACGATTGTTATAAATGCAACAGCAATTATGTCTATTGCGCTTTTACGTCTAAACCAGGGGACCGATTAGGATGATTTTATCGTTAAACACAAGAGTTTTTTGCCCGTTCTTTTCTAGTGATGACTGCCTTCCGAACCGGGTGAACTATGTTTTGAAATGACTGAATGTACCTAAGTGATATATTTGACGTTTTATAGGTTCAATAAATATTATATCATTGCGTTAGAAAATCTAAGAATTAGGTGTGCACCTAAGTTTTCTTCATAATGAATTTCTTGATATGCAATCTTCAATGATTTCCGATGCGTTCCTTTTGAAAACTGTGTTGTCTTTATTTTAATTATAGGTGAACCTAAAGTTTTTAATAGGTTCGAATTCGCAACGCTTTCCTTTCGATAATCTTTATATTTGATACTAGCTGTGCCCGCTCTCAGTTGTAGAGGAGCCCCGTGCTCAGCAGTGGGACGTATTTGGGCTTATGATGTGCCCGCGACTTCGTCCGCGCGGAAAATTTATTTTTAATAAGAAAATTTATAAACTACCATAAAAGTAGCCCAAGTTACTCCTTATTACATCAGCTATCTGCCAGTGAAAGCCCTGTTAAAATTGGTCCACCCGTTTCAGAGATTAGCCGGAACGAACAGACAGACAGGCAGACAGACAAAAATGATAAAAAACGTTATTTTGGTATATGTACCGTGTATACATCCATATGCATATATTAAAAATCGGTTATTTCAATATTACAAACAGACACTCCAATTTTATTTATTTGTATAGATACAGTTTTAAAAGTCTAATTTCAATGTAGTATAGGAAAAATCTTTAAACTAAGCCTTTGTGATAGACTAAATCCCAACTATCATGATGGCGAGGCCCAGCAGTGGGACGTATACGGGCTCATATAGACAGGTTACGATGTGTAGTGCCGTCCTTACGCGCGTATAAATATAAAGGTGTGCTTTCACTCGCCGCGCCCCTGACAAATGACTGCCAGACGGCGCAGGGCTGTCTCTAATGTGTAACATAACATAAGTTTTTCATCGACATGTGTGCTATGAAATATATTCATCCAGTGGCGGTACTTCCTTAGAAGTCCAAAAGCCTAGTTTACCTTACATAATTCCGAATAATAAACTAAACTTTTATTTAACAAAAACAATTTGACATATAAATGAGAATATACTGACCCCACAACAAACAATTATAAACTAGACATTACACAATTAACGTGTAACGCTTTTGGGCTTCTATGGAAGTACCTTATCAATAGGAAAAAAGGCCTTCACCCGGCATTGAGACCAAGCGAATAAGTAGCTAAAGTTAGAACAAGGACATTTTTTAAAATCTTTAAGTGTAAAATAAAATCTTGTAAAAAAACAACTCAGTTCTTCTACCGTTAAAATTTGTGAGATCCATGTGATACCAAGTCGGTTAATTTATTCAGTCCCTACTTAAGGGACCTTCCGTCTTAAGTTATTACGTAATAAGCTAACCTAACGACATCTTTTAGTGACCATATCAGTATTAAAAATAATTTATGTTTCAAATAAAATAGATTTGGCAATCGCATTATACAATCTCATTTAACATAATATTTGATATTAACAAGCGAATCTTATATCATTAAAAATAATATTTCCGAACGCAGAACAACGAATTTTCTATGTCTGTACACTGATAGAGTTTGACCGATTAGGAATAAAATGATCATTCGCTTGTTTGCTGTTAATCGATCAAAGTGAAAATAGAGTTCGTCGTGACGACCCTAACGTATACGGCGGTCGGTAGCGATGTGAGTGGGTGGGCGCCCTAAAAGCAACGCTAATGCACAGGCGACGCGCGTTCACAACCACTAAACAACTCGACTAGCTAGGGATAGTAGCTTGTAAGTAGGTTTAATGTTCGAATCTCGCTTATTTAGAATAACACTTTTATTTCATACATGCAATATAGGGTACGATTATTGTATTTGAGTTAAAGATTTTTTGAGTTTTATAATAAACGTCGCTAAAGTCTTTCTATATTGAGAAGTGCACAAATTTGCCGTGTCAAGTTGACCAGGGCGGGTAAATATGCTCCTAAACATAATTAACATTAAAGTTTATTTAAATGGTTAATCGAAGTTTTAGTCCGCAACTAATAACTCCCATTGGGTCAATACAAATGTATTATGAACACCAAAATGTCATAAATACATAGTGTATACATAACGTCACGTCTGTATTCCCGGGAGGGGTAGGCATCATTTTTGCACCTACATGCCGCCAGCTATGCATCAGTCCCACGTAATAGGTGGCGAGCCTAATTCCGCTTTTCGGGCACATTTCTAGATTCCGTTCTGCTTCTGAGAATTTCTTAATGGAAAAACTCAATAACACTTTGCCCAATCTGGGATGTCCTACGAAAAAATACCAACTGATATCATCACATGTGAACACACACCACTAGATGATAATCGTCATAACGGTGAGTTCAACAACACGTACAATAACAATTTCTTTTGCACAATAACCACACATTGGACAATAAAACCGCACGGTCAATATGCACTTGGTACCGCTACCGCGCAGTAAAAACGGACAGAATGACGCTCCTGTAATGTTTTTATCGTTTTTCGCGCGATTCGGTTACTGTGCGGATAATTAGCCGGCGACCGCTGTGCGCTGTCAATTACGTTTGCACTACATTCACGGTTGTTTTCGCGAAGGGGCAGCCTGAGGTGTGATTTTGCATTTGGGTTTTGGTAAGTGATATGTTATTGGGGAGACGTTATTAACGTTTTTTGGGTACGTAACAAAAACTGCGTGCTCTAAATGAGAGAATAGTATCTAAGACTTTAAATCCCATGACATTTATTTGTATCTCGGATCCACGAAGTGGTCATATCAATATTACGGGATGTTATGCCTTCCTTTGTTTACTTGGATACAAAAATATATATGATAATTGAAATCACAGAAGAAGACAGCACAAGTATGTGCCGTGCTATCTAGAGGTCCCTAGTCCGATTCTCGGGTCAGGGTAAGTGTTATTAGGTATTTCTATTAGAAAATTCTCAGTAGAAGCACGGAGTCTGAAAATGTGCCCGAAAAACGGCAATAGGCTCGCCCCCTATTACGTGAGACTGATACATACCTGTCAAAATACGGGTGCAGAGCCATCCCCTAAAGGGAATACAGGCATGTATGTATGAAATGAAATTGTTTCTCTAGCTAACACAATGTTGATGATTCTCTAATATAGGAGCGACAAAGTACTTTCACTTGGTCGTGAAGACAACGGAATCTTAATAGAATATCTAATTAATTCTTCAATAGTCGACTCTTTTTTTTTGACAGCCCAGTGGCGAAGTTGGCTAGATACCAGCTTGAGAAACGAGAGGCTGCGGGTTTGATCCCCGCACCGAGACAAATGTTTGTGTGATCTACAAGTATTTGTTTCGGGTCTGGGTGTTTGTGAGATCGAAGTCTCTTGTAGCTTCTGATACTCACGACACAAGACTTGTATCTTAGTGTGGGGTCAGAACTATTTATTTATTTATGCCGGCCTGTTTACAACGAAGCCGGGCCGTTAGTATACAATATTGGTTTCCGTTTCACCGCATATCCATTCACCTTTTGCAATTTCTTAATTAACGATCATTAATTACGCCAGCGGTACGCGCAGTTCCGTTTCACGCAGCACACAGCTAGCAAACAAAAAATAAATAATGCCACATTAACTGCCGTCAGTATACATAGTCTAATTTAAAAATACACTAAAAGTAGGATTAAGTGTATGTTGGAAACTGTTTATGGTAATATTATGCATAGGTTGCGTATTTAGCCTCGCTAGATCCCGGTTTGAAGACAGGATACTCCTTCAATAATTTGCCGACGATGCAGTTAACGTCAATGCAGGAACAAAGTAGCGTAGGTACAAGGCTTTACGGTGCTCGTGGGTTGGCGTTCTCATTCCCGACGATCGCCACAACAATTTATTCCGTTTTTATAAACCGCCTGAGGTAATTTAATTTGAACTTAATTATCACGTTGATATTTTGTTGTTGAATAAGCAATACTATTAATAATTCCGACGTTGTTGTTTATACGCTAAGACGTTTGGATAATTGTTATGAATAAAAAATACACTGCCTCGTGGTCTCGCGGTACAAGTATGTGCCGTGCGATCTAGAGGTCCTGGGTTCGATTCCCGGGTCGGGCAAAGTGTTATTGGGTTTTTCCATTAGGAAATTCTCGGTAACAGCACGGAGTCTGGAAATGTGCCCGAAAAACGGCAATAGGCTCGCCACCTATTACGTGGGACTGATACATACTTGGCGAAATGTGGGTGCAGAAATGCACCTCTGCCTACCCCTTCGGGGAATACAGGCGAGAGTTTATGTACGTATGTAAAAAATACAACGAACATACATACGTAGTTTATACTAACATACAAATCTTGTGTCTTAGATATTTTTCGCTTTCACAAACACTTTTGCCAGAAACAAACACTTGTAGATCACATTACACGAAATTCAGCAGTCATGTTTATTGTGAATTCACATAGGATACTTTTAATTCAGAAAAAATGTTCGGCTCAGCTTTCTCTTCTTCAAAGATTAGTTTTTCTGACTTTCTCATCTTCTTTAGTCACCTAGTCTATTGCTACCTGGTCAACTTTACATTATCATTTAAAACTAAAATACATTAAACCACCAGCTTAGCTCAAAGATTTTCCCGGCTGCAACCTCATAAAAAGTATCCGCCTCTCACAAGTTCGTATTTATTTCTAACAATAAATCCATTCAAGTAGTTTTAGAGGTTTAGCCGTAAAAACTAATAGCCAGAGTCACTTTTGCTATTTATAATGTTGAAATGAAATATCTGTTTGAATGAAAACAACGCAGGTATGATGTCGTCGATTATATTTATTGTAATTGTTATGAGAGAAGACGTTTGCTCACACTCGAGATATAAATCTACAAATTTATATTTAAACGCGCGCCGCCACAGTAAACCCTTTACATTAAGCCGGATCATTTGTGTCACATTAACTTAATTGAAATATCCTCATCGCTAAAACTGCGCGTCATCGCCGCACAAAAGGGTCCAGATAAACTCGAGAGCATATCAAAATGCCGAGACCAAAAAAGTTGCAAAACTCGGCCAAAGATGTTATCGCTCCGGTCCCTCATAAACTACTAGATTTACTGGCTGGAGGAAGGAAAAAAAGCCAAGATGGCGTCGGTGATAAGAGGCAATTAACATGGCCGCCGGGCGGCCCGCGCGTTCCAATTTACGCATATTAATTGTGAAACAATAAAGGAAGACGTCGCGGAACTGTTGCGAGATTAAAATTCCAATTTTTATTGTTACCGCGTAAAATGGAACGTTGGTGTTTCGCGATCGGTGTTTTTTTTTATGGGCCTTTTTATGCTCTTGCGGGTACTTTAAGTCGTATTAGTCCGTTATGAATATATAAAATGAATATAATATGATAGGAATTATGTCGAGGTCGACGTCTCCGCCGACCGCTGATTTGAGTGTAAAAAGGTAGCTTAATTCGATACTTTACGAATACAATGTTATCTACTGAGATACAATTATTTAAAAACTTTACAACTATGTATGGAAAGTGAGTTTATTTCGATTTAATTGACTTTTTAACTAGTTTTCTCATTGTCTTATTCATCCTTTCATTGTCCTAAGTTTGGATCGCAGGCATATTTTTATTCTATTAATTGTCCCTTAACATAGTTTTACGTCTTAGAACATGCATGACTAATAGACGACCAAGGTTTCGTTAAAGATCGATCAGGATTATCCCTAAGTCTACAGGCCTTTAATAGGAAAATGTTAATTTATGTGAAATAATTGGTTATAAATTAAATTATTGCTAAGTCGGTTGTAAAATAAGATGGGATGAGACATAATATTATCTATTTTTAGTATGGGTTTGTAAGATAAAAAGCCTCTCGCATTTACTGATGACCACCATGCTACACTTGTGTGGTAGAACCGTATCAAACGGATAAGATCAATCTGCGCTTTTGAAACGCCAGATTTTTGTGGATTCGAATTCGCAACCTCTATTTCCTTAGTCCGTTTCCCTTTCCACTAAACCATTGCTCAATTTAAAAATAGCCTTCATTAGGGCATAAATTGTGTGTTATGAGATAACGCTATAAATTTTTAATTGAAATAACTAGATGACCTGGAGCATTCCTTAAAAAGTACAAATAAAATGAATACAAGGTCCAACCGACAATAAAATGCGGAGAATATGTTTGGGATTAAAGATCGTTAAATTAATTTGATTACGTCGTGGTACCTACATTAAACTTGGTGCGAATAGGACCACTGTATTCAGAATAAACTGTTGCTGGTTTGCAAAATTTTAGACTTCCAAACGAAATTATTTCTCACGTTTTTCAATAATTAATTGATGCTCAACCCATTTTGGTCGTAGCGTGATGATGTATAGGCTATTACCTCGCTCGATAAATGGGCTATCTAATACTGAAAGCCACTAGACTTCGATACTTTACTTACCAAATACACTTGCCAAACAACTATCCCACCGGTGACTAGCCCGTGTAAACGCGGCACAGTGGAACAGCACCGCCCAACCGCGTCTTGACAGCGCGGGCGCGGCGCTCAACGCTCCTCGCGACTTATCTATAGCTCTTTATGGGGAACTTACACGAACATTATGGTACCTTCCAGTGACGTAGGTACCCGTTTTTATTCTATAAGGTGACGTCACTAGTATCTGATGGGTAGGTTATGGTTGCAGTTGTAATATAAAAAAATCGGCTTTATTATCTATGTACATAGCTGAATCGTGTGAAGGTGTGTGCCTGGGGTTTGTACCCTTGACCGTCGAGATTCTCGACCGCGTGCCTAAACCTCGAGGCTATCACGACTTGTATGTATGCATGCGCCGTGTGATCTAGAGATCCCGGGTTCCAATCCCGGGTCGAGCAATGTGTTTTTGGGGTTTTCAATTAGGCGACTATGAGTAGCAGCACGGAGTCTGGAAAAGTGCCCGAAAAGCGTCAATAGAAATGTGGATGCAGAAATGTACATCTGCCTACCCCTTCGGAGAATACAGGCGTGACGTTATGTATGTTTCATCACCATCATCAGACCATATACGTCCCACTGCTGGGCACGGGCCTTCTCTATAACTGAGAGGGTTGAGGCCTTAGTCCACCACGCTGGCCTAGTGCGCGTTACACATCTAAGAAATTCTTAAAAACTTTTTAGGTGTGCAAATTTCATGACGATGTTTTCCTTCACCGTTAAAGTACGTGACAGTTCTTTGTGAAAACATGTATGCATGTAATGCATAATACTACAACAATTTTGTCCGCCAACCCGCACTAGGCCAGCGTTATGGACTAAAGCCTAAATCCTCTAAATTGTAGAGGAGGCTCGTGCCCAGCAGTGGGACGTATATGGGCTGATTATGATGATAATTAAATTTGTATAAACCAGATTTATTACAGTATTTTCATAATAAAATGTCTTCGCCTGCAGGAGAAAGACCTCCAATCGGATCCGCGACAGATGGACCTCGCCAAGCAGCTGAGCGACTGCATGTCCGTGGCGCTGGACACTGTGCTGTGCGCCTCCAGGCTGCACGAGGAGGGTATGACCCAGGGGGACGTGGAACACCTGACCATATTGAGGGGCAGGGCTCACACGCTCATCAGGTAAGGGATATGTGTATTTACAGATATGGGACAGTGGCGGTACTTCTATAAAAACCCAAAAACCGTTGCACAAATTCATCATCATCATCATGCCTAAATACGTCCCACTGCTGGGCACGGGCCTCCTCTACAACTGAGAGGGTTTAAGCCTTAGTCCACCACGCTGGCCTAGTGCGGGTTGGCGGACTACACACCTAAGAAATTCCTAAGAACTTTTAGGTGTGCAGGTTTTATCACGATGTTTTCCTTCACCGTTAAAGCAAGTGATAATTCATTGTGAATACACACATAACTTCGAAAAGTCAGAGGTGTGTGCCTGGGGTTTGAACCTGCGACCGCCGTAATTCTCGACCGCGCGCCTAAACCTCGAGGCCATCACTGCTTGCACAAATTGCTTTTGTTAAATAAAGATTAAAAGCTTCAAGGTTATTATTCGGTATTTTTGAAAGGAAAACTGGGCTTTTGGGCTTCAATGGAAGTACCGCCACTGATATGGGAGTGGCGTAATTGGCAAAACACCAGCTGATGGACCGTGGAGTGGGTCGATTTCATTTAGAGACAAATGTTTGCGCGATACACGATATTTGTTAATTCATATATGGCAGCCCCGTGGCGCAGTTGGCTAGACAACAGCTTGCGAAACGAGAGGCCGCGGATTCGATCCCCGCACCGTGGCAAATGTTTGTGTGACCCACAAATATTTGTTTCGGTATGGGTGTTTGTGAGAGCGAAAAGTCTCTCGTAGTTTCTAATACACGACACAAGACTCGTATCGTAATGTGGGGGTCAGAACTATGTATGTGACTGTTGGGTGTATTTATTTATTATACATACATACATAAACTCACGCCTGTATTCCCCGAAGAGGTAGGCAGAGGTGCATTTCTGCACCCACATTTCGCCAAGTATGTATCAGTCCCACGTAATAGGGGGCGAGCCTATTGCCGTTTTTCGGGCACATTTCCAGACTCCGTGCTGTTACCGAGAATTTCCTAATGGAAAAACCCAATAACACTTTGCCCGACCCGGGAATCGAACCCAACCCAGGACCTCTTGATCGCACGGCACATACTTGTACCGCGAGACCATACCATACCATAGACTTATTTATTATGATGCACTATTATAACCATCTTGTGTGTGTTTATTTTTCAACTACCCTCCTCCTTTGCCATTCGTTACAAGTGAAACTAAATTCGCCCCCGTATACATCGCGATGGATAGCATTCTAATCTAATTTGCTTAATGCTCTGCCGCGCCCCCGCGTGGGGGGCTGTATGGGTTGGCGGGGGAGGGGGAGGGCGAATTGTTGCGCGCGGGGAGGAGGGGGGGGGGTTCCCGCTGGCGCCCGACAACAGTGCCGCGATGTTTACTAAAATGACACAAGTACACTTTAATCATGAAACGTTATTTCATATAGTATGTATACAAGGTGTAGGTATAGACCGTGATCGAAAACTAACAATAAGACAGGCAATAGCCACAGTGATTAAAAACACCATGGCAATAAAAAAATTCCTGCCAAATAATAAAAAATAAACGTTTTCCTTACATTCACTAGTATTTAATGTATGTAGTTGTTAGGAAAAAGGAAAAAAAAAAAATTTTGTCGGGATTTTTTTAATGTCACGGTATTTGCAATTACCGTGGCTATTGCTGCCTCGTGGTCTCGCGGTACAAGTATGTGCCGTGCGATCTAGAGGTCCTGGGTTCGATTCCCGGGTCGGGCAAAGTGTTATTGGGTTTTTCCATTAGGAAATTCTCGGTAACAGCACGGAGTCTGGAAATGTGCCCGAGAAACGGCAATAGGCTCGCCACCTATTACGTGGGACTGATATATACTTGGCGAAATGTGGGTGCAGAAATGCACCTCTGCCTACCCCTTCAGGGAATACAGTCGTGAGTTTATGTATGTATGTATGTACGTGGCTATTGCCTGTCTAAGTTTCCGATAACGGTCTGAATACACCCTGTATAGTAATAAGATATGTAAAGGTGAAACTAGTAACATAGATTATGTAGAAGATATTTATTCATTAATCAGAGTGGCCTTTTTGTACTTGCGCGGTAAAAGGCATTTGTGTGTCCAATTGGGAAATAACCAGTCGATGCTGTATTGCCGGCGTCGCTGTGACAGTTTTGACAATTTTACGGACGTTTTTTGTTTTTTAAGGAAGCAATGAGTAAGATCGGCCTCTAGAATTTTTTCTCCGTATAACGCTTTCCGAATCGGTGTCAGTATAAGCTTGACGATTTAAACATTCATAGTGTTAGGTTTTAGTGTTAGGATTATCCATAATTATTGTCACGGTAAAATATTAGGTATAGTTTAGACTTTAGATAATAGATGTGATATTGACGACTATGTTGACCTAACCGAATGTTGTATTTCAACACGATCATCAGCCCATTTACGACTCACTGCTGGGCACGGGCCTCCTCTACAACTGAGACGGGTATGCTACTGGGTATTCCATTTCGAAGTTCTCTAAAAACGACGATGAGATTCTTTCACACAAAACTTTCATATACAACTGGCGAAATATGTGAGCAGAAATACAACTGTGAGGGTTTAGGCCTTAGTCCACCACGCTGGCCTAGTGCGGGTTGGCGGACTATACACTTAAGAAATTCCTAAGAACTTTTAGGTGTGCCGGTTTCATAACGATGTTTTCCTTCACCGTTAAAGTACGTGATAATTATTTGTGAATACATACATAACTTACTTACACATAACATACTACTACATACATACACTACCGACAAAAAGTTTGGAAGCACTTTTAATACTCTCAATTACTTTAGAAATAATATAAGATATAGTATTATTTAATTAAGAATGATTAGGTACTTAATTAAAACAACAATTAAACTATGAAACAAAACCATATACCATACACCATATACCATATATATATTCTTATTACTAAAATAATATTATATTTTATTACAACATCGATATTTTTTTATGTTATCAATTAGCTATTTGTTTTCACAAAAATTATAAGTGCTTCCAAACTTTTTGTCGGTAGTGTAGATGCCCTTAGGCCCTTAATTGTAAGACTGTTTTAAAACGCATTATTCTGTCTTGTTTTTCATTACCATAAAAAACAATATAGCCAAGTATTTCACGCCTGGTTGCCATCTCAATTCCAACAAATCGTTCCAGTCATTCCATCAACGTGGGAAAGCAACCGTACGATCCGCGCCCCGAACCAATCACTAAAAGCGACAATCATAATCACGGAGCGCACTCTTCACTTGTCCCGCGTACCTGAATAATGCCGATGCGCGAACAATCCCAAACACCCTATCAATGCATCGGTTTTAATTAAAAAAAAAAAAAAAAATGCCAGCACAACAACGACCCCAAATTCCGGTCGGCTACGCTCGCGCCAACATTTCAATTGCAATCATGCGACGCGACTAGCGCTCATTGTTTTCGTATGACATCTCGAACGAGGGTAGCCGGTGACTCGTGATTGTGGATAAGTTATTATTTTGCCGTAATTGTGGGGAATTGTTGATGGCATCGAGGTTAAGGCGGGCTGTCGAGAAGTTCAAACCCCAGGGCACACACCTCTGACTTTTCGAAGAATTCCCAATTTTCAAGCACTTTAACGTTGAAGGAAAACATCGTGATGAAACCTGCACACCTAAAAGTTCTTGGGTGTGTAGTCTGCCAACCCGCACTAGGCCAGCGTGGTGGACTAAGGCCTAAACCCTTGTTGTAGAGGATGCCCGTGCCCAGCAGTGGGACGTATGTGGGCTGATGATGATGGTTGAGTGTTCTGGCTCTTTGTTGTTGGACTCTAGGATTGATGCAATTGACAAAGAGTGACGTTGGTCCCTTGTTTTAGGCTCCATGAAGCTTTTGAATAAATAATCTTACACGGTTAATGTGTAGTGGACGGTTCGAATAGTTATTTTCAATGAGTTTAGGAGAGAAAGTGCCCGATCGCAAGGATAAGGCGCTGGTTTGTCTAGACTAAGACTATTTACGAGTTTTCCAAATATACTTTTCAATATACAGATTGATTTGTAAACCGTCTCAAAAACATTTAGAAGTAAGTAAGTCTAGTTTTCGATCGTGTTCCTTGCGATGATTTCAATTGAGAGATTATCCACTTCTCTCCAGCAGCTACTATTCATAGATAGCAACGCAGTCACCATCTAATTCTATTCAAAGTTAAATTACAACTAAAAAAATAATTTTGTAGTGTAAATTAAGCCCTCGTCTCATCCCATATTGTCGATATTTATTTATTTATCCACACTTGACTCCGTGTTATTGTTCTGGATCAAAACAAGTGCATGTGCCATTGCCTTCATTGTGTTGGCCGCGTCGCCCGGCATGTGTGACTCTGCCGGCCCATTGTCCGCATATGCGCGACATTGCGCCCCCCTTCTCGGTAAATGTGTTCATTGATTGGGTTCATTTTATTTGATTGCTAAAGAAATTTACGCGTACTTCTTTCTGCCTCGTGGTCTCGCGGTACAAGTATGTGCCGTGCGATCTAGAGGTCCTGGGTTCGATTCCCGGGTCGGGCAAAGTGTTATTGGGTTTTTCCATTAGGAAATTCTCAGTAACAGCACGGAGTCTGGAATTGTGCCCGAAAAACGGCAATAGGCTCGCCCCCTATTACGTGGGACTGATACATACCTGGCGAAATGTGGGTGCTGAAATGCATCTCTGCCTACCCCTTCGGGGAATACAGGCGTGAGGTTATGTATGTATGTATGTACTTCTTTCTACTTCAAACTTGTGATGAAAGTCTTTGGTCACTTGATGCTCTGTTTGGATGGCATGAGCGGTGTTCTTCTCCTTGCCAGTTCAAATAAAGGTGCCTAATGTAGGACGAGTTTCTTTGAGAGTATTATGTAATAGGACCAAACATTGTGCACGTGTCTCTTGGACAACTGAGAGGATTTAGGCCTTAGACCACAGTATATCTGAATAATATTAGAAGGGAAATAGACTATATTTTGTATGGGAGCGAGTGTCGCCGCTTGTCTGTCACCTATTCATTGTACTCCGATTACACTCGACCAATGATAAAAAAATTCAAACAAAAATAAAGGGCTGCTATTGGTTGTTAGTGTCACAGATTTACAAAAGTCATGATATTACCCGCAACCCGAATTATGCAGAAGCGGTACTCTCGGCATTCTGACATTTTCTTTCTAGTCTTATTCAACTGTTCTGTGCCTTAGACGCTGGTCTAGGACCGGTTTGAGGACCAATCATCATCAGCCCATATACATCCCACTGCTGGGCACGGGCCTCCTCTACTACCGAGAGGGTTTAGGCCTTAGTCCACCACGCTGGCCTAGTGCGGGTTGGCGGACTACACACATAACCTAAGAAATTCCTAAGAACTAGTAGGTGTGCAGGTTTCCTCACGATGTTTTCCTTCACCGTAAATTACGTGATGATTAATTGTGAATAAACACTTAACTTCGAAAAGTCAGAGGTGTGTGCCTGGGGTTTGAACCTGCGACCGCCGAGGTTCTCGACCGCGCGCCTAAACCATCACTACTACAGGACCACTACTTGAGGACCAAACACCTAAGAAATTCCTTGTAAACTTTTGTAGATGTACAGGTTTCCTAATCATGTTTGTTTCATTAACTGTTAAAGCGCATGATTATTCATTGTGAATACATGCTACGAAAAGAGTAAGGTGAGCCTGGGATTTGAACCTGACTACCGAGATTATCTCTCGATCGCGCCTAATTCTCGTGGGCATTTGAGAGCAGGACTAAAGGATATGTCATACGTGCGAGCGCATTTCATATAGCTCATTGATTCACATTTAATACCCTCACGCGGACTGAACACACTTGCTCCCCTGACAGTTGTTAGTACAAGACTACGAGGGTCCCCCGACATCTATATTGGCCAGATTATGTTCCATTATCGATTCAGTGTACAGATTTATCGGTTTAAATGAAGGGTGGAGTTTTCGGAGACTGCAACAGAAGGTAGCGCCGTGTTAGCGGATTAAATCTGGCGGAATTTTATTGCTGTTGAAATAGGGGCTGGGTTGTGCAATCATTAGGCAATGTTAGCTAACTATATTACTACGGTTCATGCAGTGGTAGTACTTCCATACATACATACATAAACTCACGCCTGTATTCCTTAATGGGGTAGGCAGGGGTACGTAAAAATGTACGTTTCGCCAGGTATGTGTCAGTCCACGTAATAGGGGGCGAGCCTATTGCCGTTTTTCGGGCACAATTCCAGACTCCGTGCTACTTTTGAGAATTCCCTAATGGAAAATCCCAATAACACTTTGCCCGACCCGGGAATTGAACTTAGAGGTCCTGGATCTAGAGATCTAGAGATCGCACGGCACAAACGTGTACGGCGAGACCACAAGGCAGTCTTTCATAGAAGCCTAAAAACCCAGCTTGCCTTACACAATTCCGAATAATAATCTTAAACCTCTAAATCTTTGTTTAACAAAAGCGTTTTGACATATCCTGACCCCATAATCAATTGTAATCTAGACATTACACAATTAAAGTGTAACGCTTTTGGGCTTCTATGGAAGTACCGCCACTGGGTTCTTGCCGGATGATCTAAAACCATTGAAGTACGTAGTCACACAATATAATATAAACATAAACAAATATTTGTGGGTAAATAAATATAAACAAATATTTGTAGGTCACAAACATTTGCCTCGGTGCGGGGATTGAACTCGCGGCCTCTCGTTTCGCAAGCTGGTGTCTAGCCACCTGCACCACGGGGCTGTCACAAAAATGATCTATACCAAACTAAAGTTTGCGAGTTGCTGCTAAAGAGAATCGTAGAATCTTCATTATAGTATTTTTTATGTATGTATTATAGTATTTTGGTATGTATTTATATTCATATTATATTTATATAGTTACTACTATAACTACAATTACCTACGTTAAATTAATTACTTCTTTTCTTTACCTAAGTATATTGGTCTGTAATATGTATATATATGTATGTGCATATTTATAAATGATTTTATTTGCACACCTACTATGCATCATCTCTGCATCACCCAAGGTCCGACTTGCAGAGAATGCCTGAGGCATTAAGTCCACCTTTACAATTATGTGTTAAATTGTATAAAGTGTAAATAAATAAATAAATAAAATAAAGTCACAGAGTACGAGTACAATTATAAGCTTTATTGTCTTGAGATTAAAATACGTCAAGTTTTTTATTTTTGGGGTTTTTTAGTTTCAATGTTTTTGTAATCCCCGTTACTATTACCTGTCTTAGTTTTCGATTACGGTCTGTTTACAACCTGTATAAGTCGCACTGCTCGACCATCAGCGGGCATATTTAAACTTTACATGGAAAATATCAGGTTCACTAAGATTCGCTGAGCTTCAGTGCTCGGCGTCAATACTGTGCGTGCTGTTGATCCTGGAGAACAGGAGTTACAGTGGCGGGTGTGTGCTGGGATAGGGACTAAAATAAACTTTACTTGCCTCCGCAGTCCCTAATTGTTCTTACTATTTTGTCTCGGCAGTGGCACTGCTGCGCACTGTAGGGCATAACTATTGCCCTATTATTCTTTTACGTACATGACAAATTAGGTTCCCTTAGATTGGCTGATCTTCAATGCTCGGCGTCAATATCTGTGCGTGCTGTTGATCCTGTGGGCCACTGTAACAAGAGTGGCGGGTGTGTGGTGGGATAGGGCCAAAAATAAACTACATGCCTCCGCAGTCCCTAATTGTTCTTACTATTTTGTCTCGGCAGTGGCACTGCTGCGCACTGTAGGGCATAACTATTGCCCTATTATTCTTTTACGTACATGACAAATTAGGTTCCCTTAGATTGGCTGATCTTCAATGCTCGGCGTCAATATCTGTGCGTGCTGTTGATCCTGTGGGCCACTGTAACAAGAGTGGCGGGTGTGTGGTGGGATAGGGCCAAAAATAAACTACATGCCTCCGCAGTCCCTAATTGTTCTTACTATTTTGTCTCGGCAGTGGCACTACTGCGCACTGTAGGGCATAACTAGTGACCTATTATTCTCTTACGTACATGACAAATTAGGTTCCCTTAGATTGGCTGATCTTCAATTCTCGGCGTCAATATCTGTGCGTGCTGTTGATCCTGTGGGCCACTGTAACAAGAGTGGCGGGTGTGTGATGAGATGGGGCCAAAAATAAACTTTAAATGCCTGAGCAGTCCCTAAGTATTCTTATGACTTTGTCTCGGCACTACAACGCACTTAAGTGCTCAAATAGTCACCTATTATTCTCTTACGTACACTACAAGGCGGTAAAAGTTCATCAATCCTCTCATACAGAACACGGTCATAATTGATCCATAGCAAGTGGTAAATTTCGATTGGTAGTGATTTCGCTCTGAACATCTTGCGCTACGTTTTAGTATCGAGTGTGTAACTACATTACCGAGTGGCGCACAAAGGGATAATAGCGTTGAGTACTTAATTCGATTCCGAGTGATTCGGAGTGGCTGTTAGTGCGTAGGGCACTCGATGGCCGACGCTGATTCATTATTGATTGGGTTCGTGCGATTTGTAAGGAGTTTTCGGATTTATTTTGAGCCGTTGCAAGATTGGCAATTTCTTATCTGATCTTTTTGGTACTGGCATGAAAGGTGACTCTGGCCTGCAATTAACACAACAACGCCGGCATTATGTGTGAACTGCTCACAGTCCTACAATGGAAATGCTTTCGGATGTTTTTTTTTATATGATATACATAGCCTTACGGCTGTATTTCCCGAAGGGGTAAGTGCATTTCTGCACCCACATTTCGCCAGGTATGTGTCAGTCCCACGTAACATGAGGCCAGCCTATTGTCGTTTTTCGGGCACATTCCCAGATTCAGTGCAGCTACTAAGAATTTCCTATGGAAAAACCTAATAAAAATTT
This sequence comes from Hemaris fuciformis, assembly GCA_907164795.1. Taxonomy (NCBI): domain Eukaryota; kingdom Metazoa; phylum Arthropoda; class Insecta; order Lepidoptera; family Sphingidae; genus Hemaris; species Hemaris fuciformis. Next base: position 10,461,790 of record OU015454.1, read on the forward strand.
GTCCGACCGGAATCGAACCCAGGACCTCTAGATCGCACGACACATGTCATGATGATGATGTTTTTTTCCTATAAATAATTGCAAATGCATCCAACAGTCACGACATTATTTATTAATAGACAGATCTTGTGTTGTTATAAAAAGGGTCACAAACACCTGCACAAAACACATGTTTATAGTTCTAAATAACGGGTCTGTCTCGTGGTCTAGCGGCACGTGGCATCTAAAGGTCAGGAAATCATAATCCTGTCCCTTATTACGTATCGCTCAAAAACATAATGTGGATGCAGAAATTTATCTCTGCATATCCCTTCAGTGTTACAGGCGTGAATGTGTATGTATGAAAATAACAGTTGTCTCGATCTGAACTAACCAATTACGTCAGACTGCATTACAGAAGAGAAAACGAAAGCCAATATGTGTATAGCGCACGGTCGTTTGATGACAAATTATTAATTCATGGTCCCACTGCGAGCGTGTAAACACAGCGAGAATCTCAATCAACGTTGCGCGGACAAAGGAGCGGATCTCTTGAAATTTCGAAATAGAATTCCCCCCATTAATACGAATGGCAGAAAGCCAATGAGCCGCTTTATAATTAGACAGCATGTCGCCGGCCGTCCAATCGCGACGCTCCGCCCACCAATTGCTAAATTAAAAAGTCGCCGTTAATTTGAAAATGAAAACGGCCAGTGTCCCGTGGCGTGAGTTCGTCCCCCTCGTGTGTGTTCACTGCGAGCGATTACATAGGCGATAGCGATTACATACATTACATTTTAATATGTTATCATCATTATAACAAAGAATGGTAAGCAGCATTCCTAGTAGTGTAAATAAGTCATTTCGTAGGTAGGTCAATTCTATCAAACTGCAAAAGAACGCTCTAATAAACCATCAAAAGGCAATTACCAATATCATTACTTTATCATAATTTCGTACGGTGTTTCATTGGAAGACAAACTCTGCACGTTTAGCGCATTATTTTATTTAGAAATATATAAACATACCATTTACTTACTTAGCTTAGCTTTACTTAGATTGTTGGCGGTCCCAGAAAAAATACTCGAAACAATCTACCTATTTCAGTACCCTGAAAAATCCATTATAAGTATACTGCACGGTTTCCAAAGGTTAAACAATATTTATATAAAAACGCTCCATAAAAGCCAGATTTTTTTGATGTACAAAAATCGCTATCACTGAGCATGCGCCGCATCGTTAACAAGACTTTTAAATTTATTAAAAATTTCGATTAGCGTTCACAAACATTATTATTCTATTCGGGGTTATTGTGTACATAGATTATTAAATACACAAGCTTTGATGTTTGTTTGTGTTAGCGTGAATGTGCACGTTTTGAACGAAAGATTTATGAATAAAATTTTATACTAGGAGTACTGTTATTTGACCACAGAAAAATGGAGAAAAAGTGCCTATATGTAGACATACAAAAGACAGCCATCTCTTATCTTCCGACACAATAAATATCTCTTATATCACTATATCTAAGTAAGGGTTACTTAAGGCCAACGTAGGGACTAAGGCGTTAACCCTCTCAACTGTAGATGAGACCCGTGCCCTGCAGTAGGACGTATATAGGATGATGATGATGAAGTGCAGCATATCAATGCGCAAGACGGTCATCGAGAGGTTTTAGTCGGTATGCCGGCGTAGGATTTTTGTTTAGGGACCCAACTTAGCCAAGTGAATAATTCCGGACGCTGAGTTGGAAGGCCGGAGACCTTGACATACCATTTTCGCCCTCCTCCGAGGCGCTGAACAGGGAGCTTAAGGCGTTTAATTGAGATCTAAGGTCATTGACACTCCGATTATTACTTATTTAGGGTCTCGATTTTCCCGTGCAGCGTTAAAGAAAGTCAGAATTATGTGACTTAGGTTCGACCCTGTATCTAAATGTTGACTGCCCATTCACTGCCGTACTAAGCCATACTTACTGCATAAACAAATTGAATAAAACTCCTCTTTCATCTCTGTTCGTTCATACTCCAAGCACTTTGACACGATCCACTGTGCGCGCACTACATCTGTCATTTTTTATCACCGCCAAGAAACAATGTTTATTGAATAACATCCCCCGGTTTTGAAGGGGTGACCGAACGAGGGGTGGTTCACAATTTGTGCGTTGTCAATGATGCGCGCTCGATTTAATGGCAGGTGACGCTTGGCGGACACTTTTGGACGTTTTTGGGGTGTTTACACACTCGGCGGTTATTTGAACGCTGTAGTTTGTAGTAAAAAATAGATATATGTAAATCATACACATACTATATTCCCTATTATTTATCTTCATTTATTTTAACTTATTTTTTACATTTTTAAATATAAAGTTTTATAAAAAAAATACATTTAAAAATATAAAAATAAAATACCCGCAGATGGCGGGGTCTACGACCCAAGCCACCGGTGGTTAGGGTTCAAGAGTTAGAAACCGCCTCACGATACGTGCCGTGTCCAATAACACTGCTTTTTGTATCTGGGTTTTGACCCAACAACCGATTGAGAGCCTCCGAAGATGTTGGTCGAGGCTCTTTGGTATCAACCCATTGGCAGTAACGACTATCGGAACAATAACTGTTGAGTCTACATCCCACATATCAGTAACCTCGTGAGCCAAATCTAAATATTTAGACATTTTGTCTTTTTCGGCTTTCACAAGGTTATCATCATGCGGGATAGTAACATCAACCAACATTGCCCGGCGCGCCAGTCGATCCACTATCACAATATCAGGCTTATTTGCAACAATAGTCCTGTCTGTGATAACAGATCGATCCCAATACAGCGTTGCATGACTATTTTCGAGAACCGGATGCGGGACATATTGATAATATGGCACTTCGTCAGTCACAAGGTGATATCGAAGAGCAAGTTGTTGATGTATGATCTTGGCTACTAGATTATGTCTATGTAAATACTCGCCGTTAGCAAGATACGAACAACCCGAAATTACATGCCTGATTGATTCTCCGGGACGATGGCATGCCCGACAAATGTCGACCGTACCGTCCTTCATGATGTACTTTCGATAGTTGTTCGTCTTGATAACTTCGTCCATAATTGCAAAGACAAAACCCTCAGTTTCCCCAAAGAGGTTACCAAAACGTAGCCAAGTCACAGATGCGAGCTGATCCACATCGGACCCGTTAAGAGCTCGAAAGAACCGCCCATGTAGCTCCTTGCTCTTCCATATTTCCCTGCGTTCCGAAACACTCAGTACCATAGGTCTTCGCCAGTTCTCGTTCGCTAAGGAGAGTGGGGTGAATCCTTTATCCGTCATGACTACAACACCATGCATACTCTCATCACTGTGTAGGAAATAATCCCTGAGATTGCATATTTCACGGTTATGAAGATCTTTGGCATTGAGTAAACCTCGACCCCCACATCTTCGCGGAATATACAATCTCATCACAGATGAGCGTGGGTGATGCATACGATGTGCAGTCAGCAGAGTTCGGATCTTTCTATCCAGGGCATCTAACTCTGTCTGAGTCCATTTGAGTACGCCAAAAGAGTACATAAGAACAGGCATAACCCAGCCATTAAAGGCACGAATCTTGTTTCCTCCTGATAAAAGACTGTTAAGTACTTTTCTCAGACGGCTAAAGAAACGTTCCTTCAACGACAGTTTTACATCTGAACTTAGTATACCTAAAGATTCAGACATACCCAAATATTTGTAGGTTTCGGCTTCAGAGAGGGACCTTAACCTAACAGTTTCTGAGACTTGAATGTCATCAGAGACCACTATCTCACCTCGCTTTACATGCATAACCGCGCATTTATCTACACCAAACTCCATATTAATTGAATTGCTAAAACGTTGAGTTATTTTTAACAACTCAATTAATTCAGTGCTTTTTGATGCAAATAACTTGAGATCATCCATATAAAGCAAGTGAGATATCGGTTCAGTCCCTCTCCGTAGGCAATATCCTAACCGTGAATCCAAAAGTAAAGTGCTGAGAGGATTCAGGGCTAAGCAAAACCAAAGAGGACTCAGACTGTCCCCCTGGAATATTCCCCGCTCAATCCTTATAGGCTCAAGACAATCAGAAGAACACGTGGTGCCTGGATATTTCAGCACAGTGGTCCACTGCCCCATACATGCCTCAAGAAAGTTGCATAAAGTTGTATCTAACTTATACAAATTAAACACCCTCTTAAGCCAGGTATGGGGCACCGAATCATAGGCCTTCTTATAGTCTATCCAAGCAACCGATAAGTTCTTCCTATTTTGTCGAGCCTGCTGACAAATAGTCATGTCAATGAGAAGGAGTTCCTTCGTACCACGAGACCCAAGCTTGCATCCAGTTTGACCGGAAAATAAAATACTGTTGTTTTTGATGTGGATTGAAATTTTGTTTCTTATAATAGATGTCAAGAGCTTATAAATAGTTGGGAGACATGTAATTGGTCTGTAGTTTTTTGGGTCCGTGGTAGTACCAGACTTATAGAGGAGGTGAGTAATACCTGTTGTCATAAATGTTGGGAGAGATCCAATGTTAATCGCCTCCTGGAATTGTGCTGCCAAAAGGGCATGCACACTTGGAAACCATTTTAACCAGAAATTTTGCAGACCATCTGCGCCAGGCGATTTCCAGTTTTGTGTCGACCTGATCGCAACTGAAACATCATTGGGACTGATTAAAATGGTTTCCATAGTAGAAATATCCTTACATGCTTGATTGACAACACTTATCCAGGAACCTTCAGTGTGAGAGACAGACGACGACCAAATGCTTTTCCAATATGTATGCATATTGGAAGCACTCGGCAACCGCCCATCTTCCACACTTTGTTGGGAATGCTCCCAACACCTATAGACCCTCTTTTGATCACTTTGGAAGGCACGATTTATACGAAATCTGTCACTCCGCTTCTTATAGCGCCTTATGCGATTTGCCCATGCATAAAGTTTTTGCTTAAAGAAGTCTATGCGTTCTGTGACACAAAGCCTATAATCTCCTGGTTGGATGTTGGTACCAGAGAAGGCTTGCGTCACAAAACGCATAATCTTTGGCCTATTATTACCCTCCTTAAAGCAAATTAGCTTGCTGCTGAGAGTTCGGGCCCAATCGATACGATGTTCGATCCTACGTTGCCAAGCTGGTACTGTCACAACTTTGGGTGTGGTTCTAACTTGATTTAAAAATTTCACATTAGCCACACGACAAGCTGCGACAGCTGCGCAATACAACATCGAATGCGTATCAATTAGATCCCGACTAGACTCCAAGTAAGATGGTAATATGGAGTCTAATGTTCCCATCAGCGCCAAGTTCCTTCTATGGGTAGGCAAACGTGGTAAGCAAGGTCTAGAAGAAGCGGGTACAGGTGCAAATTCCGAAATCGCATCTTCCAAAGCCCTTCTCAAACGCTGATTGTCATCGGAACTTACTGTGTTGTCCAAATTGTTTATATCACAACTAGTGTCAGGTGGTGGTGACGGGTCTACTATTTGTTGTGAGGGAGCAGGATCAAAATTCTCTTGGACAACACGTAAATCTGCACGCAACCGATCAAGTACTTCATCACCCAACGCTTTACGACGTTGAATGTATCGCACTTGATCCGATAATCGTTGAGCTGATACATCGATAGTTGGCTCCAACGCCTGAAACAAAGCAAGCATTTTAGAGCGGTACGCCGTGAGTTTAGTTCCCCCCTCTGTCGCCCCAAAGTAGGCCCGCATGACATTTTCGTTTATTGATGTTGTCCATCTCATGCGGCGCACTACTCCACCGGTAGCGGGGGCCGTAGGCAGGACACGAGGTCCGACAGGTCCCAAGCATGCCGGAGGAGGTCGTCGTCCACCTCGCCGCGCAGGTCTTAGTGGCGGCGGGGACGATTGCAGCCCGTCGATTTGGCTCGACGCATCGTTACCCGGCGATGGTTCGAATATCTCCGATGCCGACGCCCACGACGCGGAGCTTGACGAGCTGGAGGGTGATGTTTTGCGTGCGTGTGTCTTCTTGGCATTTTTGTTCATTCCAGCTTTAGATATATATTTGTTTGAATTTTTGCAATATTGTCATGGTGACATTGTCATATGAATTAATTTTTAATATTCTTATTTTTCCTGATATATTTTAAATAAATAACGTATGTCCAAAGTAGTCTGATCTGTCTTGCATAATACTATATTATTGATGATTTCAAAAACAATAAAAATATATTTAATAATCAAAAACGAAATAAACACGTTATGCCGGAATGAATTAGTGTTGCCAATTATAATTATTATAACATTTAATTTATTACTTCTCATGTTTTCCAAAGATATATAATTTTGCGTATGTTTATATGTTAAATTATTTTATTTGTTCATCTACTGTGTGCCATCTCTGCACCCTAGGTTCGTATGGCAGAGAATGCCTTAGGCATTAAGTCCACCTTTACAAAGATTCAATAAATAAATAATTAAAACAGGTTTATATCCATTCTAAGAGAAGCAAAGAAAAACACAACTTTAATAAATTGACCGACAATTAATTTTTATTTTTTTTCTCAGCCTATATCATAAATTATTTACCCATGTATTATTTCTACATATATGTAAATGTAGGTGTGGATTTCAATGGAGTGAAAATGAAGGTTATGAGCACAGTTAAAGGGTTTCATTCAGCCAAAAGATTTTGAACCTAATTTTTTGAAATTCCAAGAGTTATAAGCCAAGTAAAACGCCGTTATTAGCGTTTAAAAATACGCCTTGTCCGTTCCGCCCCTACGGCTACCGCACATGTGAATAAAATTGATAAACACGTCGGGATCATGTTTGTTTTGTCCTCGTGTCGCAGTACGGTGAATTAAAATGTCGTTTAGATGTTTTTGTATGGGGTGGGTCGCGTTACAATATTTATTTTGTTCTCCTGTCGATTTTTGGCAGTTCGGTCTAGCTTTCGTCTCGCTGGTCTGGGTGCAGAGTGTATGAAGTTCCAGCTAGCATGTCACGTGAATGTAGATCGGATGAGAAAGTTTTGACCCTAGTTTTATTAGGCAAGACTGTTGTTTTAAATTCAGCGGCCGTATACTAAAATAATCATGAAGTTTATAAAAATGCATGAAGACGTGATGGCGATCGCGGCTTCAAACGTCAGGCACTCACCTCAGAATTTGCGGCTTTATGTTTGTATTCACAATGAATTATCACGTACTTTAACGGTGTGGGAAAATATCGTAAAAAATCAGTAAACATCTTAGTTGTGTTGTCCGCTAACTTGCACTAGGCCAGTGTGGTCTAAGGCCTAAACCCTCCTGAAAGAAATCTCTAAAAGAAAGCAAGTGCCTAGCAGTGGGACCTATATGGGCTGGTAATGATCATAACAATTTCGTTAATTTTAGAAATTTGTACCTAATATTGTTGTTGGGGTATCTCACATCATGGAATAGAAATATACATACATACATAATGTCACGCCTGTAGTCCCTGAAGGGGTAGGCAGAGGTGCATTTCTGCACCCACATTTCGCCAGGTATGTATCAGTCCCACGTAATAGTGGGCGAGCCTATTGCCGTTTTTCGGGCACATTCCCAGACTCCGTGCTGCTACTGAGAATTTCCTAAAGGAAACCCAATAACGCTTTGCTCGACCCGGGAATCGAACCCAAGACCTCCGAATCGCACGGCACATACTTGTACCGCGAGACCACGAGGCAATCGAGGCACGATAGAAATACCATAAGAGAATTATCAGCCCTTCAAACCCCTTTGGTAATCTATCGCTGTATTTTCTATAGAGTGTGTCATTAGATAATTCAATTACTTCTAACACAAATTCCACCAATTATGTGACACGTGACAACTCATAATCCAAAAAACCCACTTCCACCCAATTTACGACCTCATACCTTTGAAAATAGAGTGCAAAATTGATAAACTTGCTTTAGAAAATATTATTGCTATGAATTTACAAGACACGTGCGGTGTGTATAGGGCCTTAGGGACGCGGTCGGGCATCGAATGCGGGCCCTTGAGGTTACTCTACGGCTGTGACGCGTGGCCGTTTAGATGTTTTTATGGTCATGGGTACATAACTGTAGAATCGTGGTATCCTGCGACTTTTTTTGTTACTCGTTAAGATTAGGTTGCAGATTCGCAGTTTGCAACTAGATAAAAAAATTTTTTTTTTTTTTTTAAATACACCCAACAGTCACATACATAGTTCTGATCCCACACTAAGATACATGTCTTGTGTCGTGGGTATCAGAAACTACGAGAGACTTTTCGGTTTCACATACACCCAGACCCGAAACAAATATTTGTGGGTCACACAAACATTTGTCTCGGTGCGGGGATCGAACCCGCGGCCTCTCGTTTCGCAAGCTGGTGTCTAGCCAACTGCGCCACGGGGCTGTCAATATTAAAAATATTTAAAAAGATAAGCGTATGCTTGTAATTACGAAGGGGTAAGCAGTAGTGTAAATCCTAAGGGAAAGGAGACGACTATTGTTGTGAGCCACTCGTATTTCTAGATTAAATGCTTTTCAGAATTTAACTGAATAAATAATAATACGTTGTCTGATCCGGGTGTCGAATCTGGGATTGCTCTATCGAACGCGCCAAACTATATAGCGTGATTACAGGGGAATTATATACAGCTTTATGTATATATTTTTTTTGCAATTTCATCATCATCATCACCATCAGCCCATATACCTACGTATGGGCACGGGTCTCTACAACTGAGAGGGTTTAGGCTTTAGTCCACCACGCTGGCCTAGTGCGGGTTGGCGGACTACACACCTAAGAAATTCCTCAGAACTTTTAAGTATGCTGGTTTCATCACGATGTTTTCCTTCACCGTTAAAGCTTTAATATTGTCTTGACAGACCGGCAATGCGATTGAAATATCTATACCGTACCAGTAGACCTAGTTGTAAGCCCTTACACACAAACGTAACATAAGATCGTATACTACAAAGAAATAACTCTAAAAACCCCCCTTACAAAGCGGGGGCGGTAACAAACGAAGCACGAACAACAGCACAGCATTAATATTTTTATTGCGCCGCGCTGCCACGGCATATGGCGTCGGAGCGTATTCAATTATATGATTAATAAAATCATTGTGAAATGATCCGTCCTGTGTAATCGGTAGTGAGTGTTTTCGTAAGGGGACGGGCCTTTTTACTGTGAATATTGTCAACATTTTTAATATTGGCACGAGCATGTGCATCGCCGCACCTGATGAAATAAAATGAAATAATGTTTATTGAATCTATAAAATGTCAAATACATTACATAGATTCAGTCATTTTAAAATTTACCACCCTGTTCGGAAGGCAGTCATCACTAGAGAAGAACGGGCAAGAAACTCTAGTGTTGCTCTTTTTCAATCAAGAGATAGTTTACAATAAATTAGACTAAATTTCCCGAATTAGAGCAGTTCGTTAATACAATCTCAAAATGCTGTATTGAATATGAGAATAACATACGAGTAGTCATCTTAAATGGAGAAACTGACATTTAACCAGGTTAAAAGTTCATAAATGCAAATAAGCAAATCAGTCCACACAAATGGATGGTGTGTACAATGCTTTAAGAATTGTTACCTAAGATATAAGTTATGATGGCCTCAAGGTTCAGCTGCACGGCTAAGACGAAACTTCAGCGGGAGCAGGATCAATCCGGTGTCTAACACACACCTCTCTTTTTACCCGACTATGGTAAAGCCAATGAGGGTAATGATTTTGACAGGCTATGTATGTATGTATCAGTGGCGGTTCTTCCACAGAAGCCCAAAAGCTTGCCTTACAAAATTCCGAATAATAATGTTTAAGCTTTAAATCTTTATTTAAAAAAAGCAATTTGACATATAATTGAGAATATCCTGACCCCACAATAAACAATTATAAACTAGACATTGCACGATCAACGTGTAACGCTTTTGGGCTTCTATGGAAGTACCGCTACTTGTATGTAGTATGTATGTATGTTCATCTGTTCCCTCATAGCTCCTCAGCTACTTATTAGAAATGGACAACAGGGGTATCGTTAGAAGCGTTTTGATCGTCCGCTGGTCATAATGACGATGGCTATATGACGTGTCCCTGAATCTAATGTGGCGCCCTCTAGCGGTCATAAAGTACTGTTAAAAAATTAATCTGCCATATATATGTACATATATACATACACATCTTACTTCTTCAGTAACGTTGTTCAAACAAGTGTCCTGAAAATCTTGTTTCATACTTTTTTAGCCTCGTTTTTTGTCGTAGGTGGGTTTTATCAATGTCATACATATATATTTGACAGCCCCGTGGCGCAGTTAGCTAGACACCAGCCTGCGAAACGAGAGGCTGCGGTTTCGATCCCCGCACCGAGACAAATGTTTGTGTGATCCACAAATATTTGTTTCGGGTCTGGGTGTTTGTGAGACCGAAAAGTCTCTCGTAGTTTCTGATACCCACGACACAGGACTTGTATCCTAGTGTGGGGTCAGAACTATGTATGTGACTGTTGGGTGTACTTATTTATTTATTATTTATATATCGACTCGTATATTCGTATTATATACAAACTCGTATACTCGTACACAATGAATTATATCACGCACTTTAACGGTGAAGGAAATCATCGGGGAAATTTGCACACCTTAAAGTTTTTCTTTGCAAATGTTTATGTTCCTGCTTACCCCTTCGGCGGTACAAGCGTGGATGTATATTTATTAAATAAAATTAAACTCCAAAAGCGTAACCGATCACCTATAATTAAATAAAGCTGACGTCGAAATTAAGGTCGCGTGCCGAAAATGTGGTTTCCGTGTAACCTCATGGGAACGGGTTCGATTCCCGGCGACGTCCCCCGTGACGTCTGTCTGTCACGCGCTATGATACAGATAGTTTAGTCAGGGGAATATGGGACAAAAAAATTGGCAACTTTCTGTTGGACATGTGCGTTCGAAATCTATGGTTTGTAGGGTGTGTCGAAATTTAGTTTGAGATTTTGTAGATAGGTATATATTGTAGTGTGATTGACAGGTCTACGGTTCGATACCCAGATCAGGCATCACGGTGTATTTTCCTTTATAAAATTGTTATTAGCACGGATTTTGTAAATATGACTGATAGCCTTGTCATTTATGAAACAATATCCCTACCTACCCTTTCTGTAATAAAAGCGTGAATATATATGCACGTATGATAATATTGGCACAGATCTGTACGTCTAATGACACAGATTTGAAAACTCCCTATTCAAGAATCAAACCCTCTAAAGCGCAGTGGTCAACTTATCCATCCCCGCTGTTTACTGTACGATAAATCAAATCAATTAAATCGCGAGATCTTTATTATTGTAGTGCCCCGAGTGACGGCTATATGTGCGCCCCGCGGCGTCGCCCGCTGCGCTGTTGTACCGCGCCCAGCCATTGTGGCCTCTAACACTTGTATTATGGCATTATTTCACAGAGTACTCAAGGGAGTGAGCGTTTTAATGTATGTTGCGTCGTCGGATCGATTTAAAAAAAATGTTTAGTATAGTGAGCGGGCAATGCTTGGAGTTTCTCTGGTGGATAGAATTCGTAATGAAGTCATCCGCCAGACAACCGGAGTCATTGACATTGCTCGCAGGATTAGCACGCTAAAGTGGATATAGGCCGGCCATGTCTGCCGACGGACGGACGGCCGGTGGAGCAGACAAGTGTTGGAGTGGAGACCGCGCTTAGGTAGACGTAGTGTAGGACGTCCTGCAGCACGATGGTCCGACGACTTGAGAAAGATGGCGGGTAGCGGATGGATAAGGACTGCTCAAAACCGGGATGGTTGGCGCCTACTTGGGGCTTTCGTTCAGCAGTGGACGGCGATAGGCTGAGAATAATAATAGTGATCGCACTTAGGGAAGTACGAGTATACTATAGTGGCTAAACACACATGTCTGACTTTTCGAGGTTATGTGTGTCATCATCAGCCCATATACGTCCCACTGCTGGGCACGGGCCTCCTCTACAATTGAGAGGGTTTAGGCCTTAGTCCACCACGCTGGCTTACTGCGGGTTGGCGGACTACACACCTAAGATATTCCTGTGAACTTTTAGGTGTGCAGGTTCCATCACGATGTTTCGTTTACCGTAACAGTATGTGATAATTCTTTGTGAATACACACATAACTTCGAAAAGTCAGAGGTGTGTGCCGGAGTTTGAACCCGCGACCGCTGATTCTCGACCGCGTGCCTTAACCTCGAGGCCATCATGACTATCACACTTTGCCAATATACTACAAAATTTTATTTTAATACAAAAGAAATAATTCCTAAAAAAGCACCTATTTATAATATACGTATTGGAGAGATCAATTTATCCAACGCTTAAAATATTTCGCATAGCAGCCCGAGTACCCGAACTTGTACGGAGTTGTTCACTATATAACAACATCTCGTCACCCGGAGCCGTCGACTCGCTAAGTGCCGTGAGAGCGTCCAGGTGCGGTTCACACCCGGGTTCGACTCCCGCCGTGGGACTTATCGCACTTGTCGTCTCCAATTGGGGGTGAAATGATTCGGCCAGATTGCACCCCGCCGTTCCATCAGATGTATGTGATCTTAACAGATTAATGCAAATTTTCGTGTGGATTAGATTGAATTATGCATAGCTATAGTGATTTCATTATTTATGTAGGTTCTAATCTAAGGTTTGATTATTATTTTTGTCGATATTTTAATTGGAATAGCTTAAGCTCGTCTTCATTTCTTTGTATATTTTTTAATCGTTTAAAAGAAACGTATAGGATCTTATTTTAAATTTTATTAATAATGTCAGTTAATATTGATTCCTATACGTTTAGCCTTCTCTGTCTTTGATAGCTGTGGTCTTTGTGTCGTCTATATGAACTTAGTGCCAAAATGAAACTAATTTAAAAACAGTATATTATACAACAGTATATTGAGATACGAAGAGATTCAAAATTCGACGCAATGTAATTAACGCATCATATTTTTTGCTTGAAAATCTAAAAAACTGTCCGGATCTTTGGTATTTAAAAAAAAAAAGTATATCTGTTTTGGTTTTATACATATATATCATTTCATTACCATCATCATCATCAGCCCAAATACGTCCCACTGCTGGGTACGGGTCTCCTCTACAACTGAGAGGGTTAAGGCCTTAGTCCACCACGCTGGCCTAGTGCGGGTTGGCGGACCTAAGAAATTTCTAAGAACTTTTAGGTGTGCATGTTTTATCACGATGTTTTCCTTCACCGTTAAAGCAAGTGATAATTCATTGTGAATACACACATAACTTCGAAAAGTCAGAGGTGTGTGCCTGGGGTTTGAACCTGCGACCGCCGATATTCTCGACCACGCACCTAAACCTTGAGGCCATCACTGCTTTACCATCAGCCTAAGTCCAATGTAGAATGGCGTAGATTTTTAATTTTCGAATTTTAATCAAACGTGCACATTTTTTTTGCCATCAAACGAGTAGTTTTTTGTTGTCGTTTTATTATTCGGCACTTCGCACACGCCAAATAATAGTATTGGACAAGGCGAAATCCAATAGATTCCGCCTATTATCAATGCGTTGAGCACTAGAGACAGGGTGTATCGGGGTGGAAACAGAGGGCGCAAGACAGAGATGAAACATACCAAGTACCACGAATCAGAAAGAGACGGCGTCTGAAGAGAGAGGTCGCTTTACATCGACAGATTGTCGCGCACATGTCGAAATGCGATGTTCTTTTTGCCAACTATGAGAGGATTGGGTGGTGATGTGCGTTTAGTGTGTCGATAGTTGTTTTTTGGCTGGGATTAGTGTATTCGGATGTGAAAGTAATAAATTAATATGTGTAATGACACGTGGTGTAGACCTGCACTAGAAAGTGTGCAATTATAAAATAATATTTGGACGAAATAGTGATTGCCTCGAGGTTTAGGCACGCGATCGAGAATCTCTGCGATCTCGGCTTCAAACCCCAGACACACACTTCTGAATTTTTGAAGTGATGTGTGTATTCACAATGAATTATCATGTACTTTAACGGTGAAGGAAAACATCATGATGAAATCTGCACACCTAAAAGTTCACCCTCTCAGTTGTAGAGGAGGCCCGTGCTCAACAGTGGGACGTATATGGGCTGATGATGATGATGATGAAAAGTTCTTAGGAATTTCTTAGGTGTGTAGTCCGCCAACCTGCACTAGGCTATTGTAGTAGACTAAACCCTCCCAGTTGTAGAGGAGGCCCGTGCCCAGCAGTGGGACGTATATGGGCTGATGATAAAATAGACATTTAATATATCGATATTACGGGACGTGGTACGGCCGTTTGGTGCGTCCGCGACTGGGGTTGTAGCGGGCCTACGCCGGCACTTGTTTGTGCGATTTAATTTCATTTATCAAAGCATTACTTACTCGCCGGGAATCACTTAGTTGGATTACCGGGATCCTGCTCGATGTAATAACGCATGCGTGGGACAAAAGGATGCAAAATTTGGGAAATTCTTTGTAGTTTTAAGGGATATTGGCTAGTATTTGGCAGTGGCAGTATTTCCATAGAAGCCCAAAAACCCTTAGGAAATTCCTAATAATAATCTTTATTTAACAAAAGCAATTTGACATATAAATGAGAATATCCTGACCCCACAATGAACAATTATAAACTAGACATTACAAAGTTAACGCGTAACTCTTTTCGGCTTCTATGGAAACACCGTTAGTGCTATTTGGTACCTTTGGAACTTTGAACGACATGATGATATGCTCGTTTCTACCTGATTAGAGTGTCTTGTAGTGAAAGAAGTTACGTTACGTCTTACGGTACTCAACACAATCAGTTCCGCGCTCTTATTCTCAGCTTACCTACTTTAGGTATATTTATCTATTATAAAGTAATGTATTAATAGAATCGTAAATTATTAAATCGGTTAAATAGACGTGAAACGTGTGCCGCCGCGCACCGGCCGGCCGGCGCCTTGTACTCGCACATCATAATTGCGCGCTTGATAATTTTTTCGCTGCGGTATTATTTTAAAACTGCGATATCTTCTAAGATACTCATTGAAATCAAATGATGTAAAGGGCAAATTTCTTTTAAATTAAATACTTGTGATTTATTTGGATAAGGTTATTTCTTCGAAGTACGATTAAAAAACATGTTCATTTATTTGTTTAAAACTTTTTTGTACACATAATATTAAAACTATGGAGTAAAGTAGACTAAATTAGTATATACACTACCGACAAAAAATTTGGAAGCACTTACAATTTATGTAAAAACAAATAGCAAATTGATAATATAAAAAATTATCGATGTTGTAATAAAATATAATATTATTTTAGTAATAAGAATATGGTTTTGTTTCATAGTTTAATTTTGGTTTTAATTAAGTACCTAGTCACTCTTAATTAAATAATACTATATCTTATATTATTTCTAAAGTAATTGAGAGTATTAAAAGTGCTTGCAAACTTTTTGCCGGTAGTGTACAAAAGGCGGTCTTATCCCACAAGGCGATCTCCTACAAACAACCAAGGATGGACATGTAGGAAGAGGAATGAAAGGTTTAATTATTTTGTTGGTAAGGCCGTGACGATTAGGAAGTCAAAATCTTCTAAAACTTGTCTGTTGTAATAAGTTTGTTGACCGGTTAGTTAAGAAACATGTTTGTAATATAAAACCCGCCATATCAAACCAATTTTTTGTGCCATACTTCAAGGTTACCTCTACTTCAACATTCACTCAGCTGGTCATTATTCCGTGCGTAAAAATAGAACAAATGTAAAAAATTATAGACCAATGTTGTTCTGTTGTCGTCCCCAAATCTCAAAATAAAACAATATTCGCTCACTCAATTCGTTTCCATTCAATCAACAACAATAATAAGTTAATTCTCCAACTGCGCATACATTATCCAGTGAAACCCCATCACGATTCCATTGCACGTTTTGTTAATGCTGTTTTTATACAATGCGAAGGGGGCGCGTATTATGAATTACTTACTGTACATTTGAATATATTTTGCGTTTTATTATTGTATTAAATGAAGTCTTGATGTGGCAGTGACGTGTACAAGGGGTTAGTGTTGTTGAGAGTTTTTTTTTTAATTTTTTTTTTAAATATTATGATATTACGGTTATAAATATGAGGTAAGAATAATGGTTTCTTTGTTATTGGACACAAACAAAGCATAAAGCATTTGTTCGTCTGCCTTGAAAATGTTTTTTTTTTCGCATTAAAATTCAGAATATGGGTTAACAAAAAGTGTATTTAATCAATTTCAAATAATAGTAGGCAGTATACTCGTGTCCGTTTGAATAGCAACATTTGCGTGAAAAGGTTTTTCATTTCTCCTTAGTGCAACATGTGCCTTGAATCAAAACTTTGACAATAAATAAATAAATAAATACACCCAACAGTCACATACATAGTTCTGATCCCACACTAAGATACAAGTCTTGTGTCGTGGGTATCAGAAACTACGAGAGACTTTTCGGTCTCACATACACCCAGACCCGAAACAAATATTTGTGGTTCACACAAACATTTGTCTCGGTGCGGGGATCGAACCCGCAGCCTCTCGTTTCGCAAGCTGGTGTCTAGCCAACTGCGCCACGGGGCTGTCATCTACGGGGAATTTCTGATTTGACATCGATCTCACAAGCTTTGATTTCATAAGCGTCGTATATAGGTACTCAGATTAGCAATTAGATGTACAATTATTGCCCTGATGCTTTCATCATCAAGGGCTACATAAAAAGGCGCGTATCATAGATGCTCATAGTTAATAAATAATAAATGAATACACCCAACATACACACGCATCTGGCCCCACACTAAGATACAAGTCTTATTTAGTGTATCAGTAACTACCCGAGACTTTTTGGTCTCACAAATACCCGGGCCCGAAACAAACATTTATGGTCATATAAACATTTGTCTCGGTGCGGATATCGAACCCGCCGTCTCTCGTTTCACAAGCTG
This sequence comes from Hemaris fuciformis, assembly GCA_907164795.1. NCBI lineage: Eukaryota > Metazoa > Arthropoda > Insecta > Lepidoptera > Sphingidae > Hemaris > Hemaris fuciformis. Next base: position 10,478,730 of record OU015454.1, read on the forward strand.
GTGTCTAGCCAACTACGCCACGGGGCTGTTGAAACAATTCATACTGAAATACTGAAGTGACTTCTAACTTCTCTAAGGTTAAACAAAATGTTGCGTCTAAATTATTTCACTACGCTGACCGTCTAGTAATATCTTTATTTTTTTTTATTTATTTATACTTTTTAGTACACTATACAATAATTTATACTACATGATTGAAAACAATGAAGACAATAAGTATAGGCACAATAGGCGGTCTTATCGCTAGCTGCGATCTCTTCCAGACAACCTACTTACTACTATCTTCATTATCATTAGCCCATAATAGGCGTCCCACTGCTGGGCACGGGCCTCCTCTACAACTAAGAGGGTTGATGCCTTCTTAGTCCACCACGCTGGCCTAGTGCGGGTTGGCGGATTACACACCTCAGAAATTCATAAGAACTTTTAGGTGTGCCGGTTTCATCTCGATGTTTTCCTTTACCGTTAAAGTACCTACGTGATATTTTTTTGTGAATACCTACACACATAACCTCGAAAGTCAGAGGTGTGTGCCTGGGGTTTGAACTCGCGACCGTCGAGATTCTCGACCGCGTGCCTAAACCTCGAGGGCATCACAATATAATATCTATGTTAAAAACATTTTGATGGGAAAAATTAATATGTGAAGTGCTCAATATTTTTATGGCGTTAGTACATTAACGTCTTGAGTTAATATTAATAAACTGGCACCTCGTTTGGTTAATGGCGGTGTCCGTTTATAGACTTGTGTTAAATTTAACCGCACGGCCACCTGTTGAGTAATGTTGGTGTTTAGTTATGACGTTTTTGTCATCGTGTTCTTGCTCGTATCCCACAGCGCAGTGGGGTTGGTATTTGGTTTAGATTTAGATGAAAAGTTGGCTTAGACTTCATCGTGAGATGTCCGCTGTGCGAATGATAGGTCCTAGGGTGTTAATCCTGTGACGAGCGATGTATTATTGAGTAGAGTACTAGAGTTTCTTGCCCGTTCTCCTCTAGTGATGAATGCCTTCCGAACAGGGTGGTCAATTCCATTTCATTTCATTGGATTTCTATTAAGAAGCTCTCAGTATCAGCCTGCTTGAAAAACGGCTATAGACTCCCCATAATTAGTCCCCGGCACGGACTTACTCGCATTAGTACAGGGAGATAAAGGATTTTGAAAAACAATCATTTGTGACAGATTTATACAATACTATCTGTTGCTCGCATTGTATGCGAAACATTAGACTTCAAAATATTCTTTTCCCTTTTGCCACATTTTCCATTGCTACTCCGTTCCTATTGGTCGTAGCGTGATAATATTTGACAGCCCCGTGGCGCAGTTGGCTAGACACCAGCTTGCGAAACGAGAGGCCGCGGGTTCGATCCCCGCACCGAGAAATATATTTACATGATCATAAATATTTGTTTCGGGTCTGGGCATTTGTGAGACCGAAAAGTCTCTCGTGGTTTCTGATACCCACGACACAGGACTTGTATCCTAGTGTGGGGTCAGAACTATATATGTGACTGTTGGGTGTATTTATTTATTTATTTAATATATAGCCTATACCCTTCCTCGATAAACAGGCTATCTAAAACTGAAAGAATTTGTTAAATCAGATCAGTAATTCCTGAGATTAGCGCGTTAAAGCAAGCAAACTGTACTGTACTGTGCGTACAGCTGTTGATCCTGAAGCACATCATCCTGAGTTACAGTGGCGGGTGTGTGGTGGGATAGGGCAAAAAATCCTCTTTATAAAATTAGCATAGATTTGGAGAGGCATTAATATGACTCCTTGTCCAACACAGATTGGTCTCCACTATCTTCTTAATTCTCGTGAGGGTGGTCGGAAAAGCGTCAGTTTCTCCTCCCCACACATCCTGTAAATAAACATACTGAAAACGACAAAACTGTCCGACGCAACGGCAGCGATCGCACGTCAAAACAAACAAGCATTGCCGACTTCCTTCCATTACCGGTCGGATCAATTAAAATAAATTGTAAATACTAAATTAAAGTTCCACGAGCGTTTCGGATGCTTGACTTGTGAGTGCAAGTGACCATTTCACGTTGACCTCTGATTAATTTTTTTGGCGTGGAAATGGTGGAACGCCATTTTAAGCACTGATTTGAGTAATTTATTACGTTTTGTGAATATTTTGATGTTTTTTGATTATTGATTAAGACAGTATTTCCAAATTTAAGATTTTCTGATTTAAATTAATAAAAAATAATAGTTTTATAAGCCAATTAGTTTCTGCTAAAATTCGGCTCTTTCTTCTTCAAAAAAATAAACTTGCGGAGATATGCGCATGCGCAGGATTGCATGGGGTTACATGTACGAACATGTCTAAGTAATTTTTTTGAGTCTTCAAATCTCAACTAATCTTAACGCCCTAACTTCAGAAAAATAAAAAAGATATGTTATATACTAAATCAGTGAATATTTTCGTCGTGCTCGCATCTATGTATAGTATAGTTAATTTTTTAGGCATGTACTTTCCAAATTACCGCAGCTCAAGTAATTCTGGTCGTTGGGTTGTCAAAGAGCTGAGCGCTTGACGCGTACATCACGCGGGCAAAGGCGCCGAAACACGCGCGGCACACTTTATCTAACTGAAATTAAGAACGAAAACATTTTAAAGGAGCCATAAATTGTTTCGTGCGCTGAGTGCTTTCTTTGTGGGTTGCCAGGTGTGTCGGTGCAAAATTGCCCAAGTATTTTATAATTAGTGAAAATATTTTAGGGTAAATTGTATACATTAATAAAATAAATACCTACTTGATTGAAGTGCGTGCGTGGTCTTAGAGGTACTGGATTCGATTGGTCGGGCAGGGCATTGTTAACATTTTATTGAGTTTTTCCATTATTAAATTCTGAGTAGCAAAATGGAGTCTGGAAATGTGCATGTGGTTCGCCTACTTTTACGTTTGAAACGCCCATTTCCACGTTTTGGTGGAACATGGTTCAGAAGTTTATGTCTTGATACAGGCGTGAGGTTATGTTTGTATGTAATTTACGGTAAATAGTTAGCAAGAAACAAAAAATCACATAAACTGAAATCTAAGATTTGCTTTTAGTTAATTCATATTATTTTAAATATTGAAAATTATAAAAATTTTATTCCCATATTTTTTCCGCAAATCGCTGATTCCCGATCGTACTGGCAACACCGACCGCACGGATGCGCAGGCGCATCTCGTAAGCGCGCCTTTCCATTAGCGTGTTCGTATTTAGAACGCGGCTTGATTGGCCCGCGCCCGCGTTAGCAATGAATCATCGGCGCCAACTATACGGTTATATAGGGTGCGTGGAATTTTTGGGGTAACCTTATTTTATAGGTGATAAATGGTGTATTTTTTGTTGATGTTACTTACGTGTAGAAAAATAAGTGCACTATAAATAATACAAATGTGCTCTTTGTTGTTATTTTAAATATTGTGCGTCTTACAAATGCATTACATTTAGATTTATATAGATTTTATGCGTCGCGGGAAAATATATTGTTTTTGAGTTCGCTTATATTTGTCATGAACAAAGATAGTAGTTATATAGACCATTATTTTTTTATATTTAAGTGATCTAAAGTATCAAATGGTGACCTGTGACCAGAGTATTCTTTCAGGGACAAGTTAAAAGATTTAAATTGTTTTCATATTTAGCGTAGAATTGGATTTTTGTCTCTACATTCATATATATAATTCGGACATTTTTACGGGATTTGAATATAATTGAATTTTTTTTAGCCAGCCGTGGCCAATTGAATTTCTTTAAATCTGTTAAAGACAGTTAAGCAATACAATATTGTCCGATCTAAAAAACCGGGAACAGAGAAACTTTCAACATAAAAAAAGATCACCAAATTTGTTATCAATAAAAGGAAATAAGAAGCTAGGACCAGATATTCGGTAGGAACACACAAAAGCATCCTGTATAAGAAGTATAATTTATGAATATAATACGAAATCACTACACTCGTGACGTGATATAAATTCATATTTCACTTTGTGAACTTGTGTTTTGTTTCCATTTGTATCGAAACTGTGTTTGATTTTTACTACCTTTTAAGTGTGAGATGTTTGAATGAGTGATTGACGATCGAAACGGAACGCGAGAGTGTTTTTTTTTCATCGTTCTCATACAAAAACACACACGCTTGTATATAAGAAGATTTCTGCACCTATTTTTTTGTGCCAAATGTGATTCCTAAGTTTTATTTTATAGAGGGCGAGTCTTTTGTCTTTCGGGCATAATAATAACACCCAACATACATAGTTCTGACCCCAAATTAAGATACGAGTGTTGTGTCGTGAGTATCAGAAACTACGAGAGACTTTTCGCTCTCACAAACACCCAGACCCGAAACAAATACTTGTGAATCACACAAACATTTGTTTCGGTGCGAGGATCGAACCCGCGGTCTCTCGTTTTGTAAGCTGGTGTCTAACCAAATGCGCCACGGGGCTGTCATGGCATATGTCATGACCCGTGCTGCTGCTAAGTGTTAATTTATATTTCTCAGTTTTTTTACTTTGTTGTACTGAAAACATAAGGTTTTTCATGACATTTGAATAGTCACTATACATTGAAACTTTTCGATGATCACGCTTACAATAAAGCTTTGAATTACACATGTTGTGATAATATTATACAAATGATTATATCAGAGCATACGATGTGGCGGTTCATATACTGACATAATGTGCAATATAAAACAAGTCAATTTACACGGAATGTGGCCTGGAAACTGGGTATATTTAAGATAACACAATCTCAGCGTGTCACTACTCGGAGGTCCCTCCACTAACCGTACCAACGTGATTCTACTTATAAATACAGACCTTTATCTAAAAACGTATAAAGTTTAACAACCAATGGCGCGGCGGCAAATAAAATGGTCGCCGCAACTGACCAATGGCAGTGCGGGAACGGCTCGTTCGAAATTTGAAATTCTTCACGTACCGCCGGCGCCATGTTTTTTTAACAGCCTTTTTTATATTGGACTTTGTTAATAGAGGTATTTGGTTGTGTTACCATTTTAATTGGCCGGAATCCGGTCAGCCACAGGGAAAAAATTCGAAAAATGCACGAGTTGATAGTCTTAGTATTTAAAGGGGTGACAGGAAGTTTTAGGATGTATACTTATTAGATTTGGTGGCTCTATAATATGATTGTGATTTGCGATTAGTAACCCATACGTTATGGTCTTTTAATTGTAGCCTGAATCAATTATATAACCTGAATAAATGCCGATTGGCTATTAAGCTAGTAAGGTGCACTGTAGTTGAATCGTCGTGACACGGCAAAATAAAGCATCAGTAAAATATATAAAACGTCTGACTGACATACTGTGTGTGACAAATATGAGGGCTGCTTCCTCCGTCAGATAATGTTCTGTGCCGAGTAGTCGATGATTATCATTTCAATACTGGTTAGTTAATCCCGAGTTGGACAAAACGTTTTTGGGTTTTCCATTACGAAACTCTCAATACTAATATCGGCTCCCTAAGTGTGCACGGAAAGCAGCAATAGGATCGCTACAAGCGCCCAAAAATAGCGGTCTAGAAATACATCTCAACCCATCATTTTGGAGATAAAGGTGTGAGTGAGTGCATGTATGATGGTGACAATATTGGAATGAGTAATCCAAAAATTAAAATGCAGTGTCCTCAGAACGACTACATCGTAGGTACTAACATAATTAAAGACTATAATCCTGTCAAATCCAAGATTTGTCTATCGTTTAAGGAGTCTGTTGATTTAATATTGAGTGAGATCTCAGCAGACGTCTGTTCAATTTTCCCGTCTTATACCGCTTACTGTGTAGATTAAGTGTTGAATCGCGAACCGGTAACAACCCTCGTCGAGGATACATAAGCTCTCAAAGTGAGTGAATGGGGGAAGAAACTAAATGGCCGTTCGGATACTCAGGACCTAATTTTTGAGTTATTTATTCAATAGAATTTTGTTTGATAATTCAAATTATATGCGGAAGTCTTTTTGCATAAAGTTTATTTTAGTTTTGGTCTTGTCTTGCGTCACATTTTAAGATGTTTACATTTGCACTTTCAAAAAACATTATGCTTTTCTTAAGGACTGAATATAAAGACAGGATACGAAGGCTGTGAAGTCTGCCATAGAAAAATCTAACAGGTTATTGGGATTTAATCGGCAAAACTTACGACCATAGTAGGTCTTATTATATTAATAATAAAAAAAGTGTAAAAATTATCCCGTCAGTCGTGTTGAGAACCGCTTCGCTTGTTGTACTGGAGTACAATCGGCGCAAATATTTACATAAGATATAATTGAACACAGAGCGGGCGAGCTCCGGAAGATGCTTGCACTGCGAGATTTTTCATTTGCCAAATTATTACTTTTTCTCTTTGCATTATGCTCCGCGGAGTCCGGGAGAAAATTTATATTTTGTGCAGAATAAATCTTAAACATTAAATTGGTTGATTACGAGATAAGTGTGAGTCAGGACGAGCTTAGAGAGTACAGAAAAAGTAATTGCGAATGAGCGAACGGAACGACGAGCTGAAGGTAGTGGATGAGAGCTCAGGTGCGAGTGTTGTGAGACCACGTACAGGGAGCGTAGTGTGTGACGCGCGGGCCGGTGGAGCGACGAGCTGAAGGTAGTGGATGAGAGCTCAGGAGCGAGTGTTGTGAGACCACGTACAGGGAGCGTAGTGTGTGACGCGCGGGCCGGTGGAGCGACGAGCTGAAGGTAGTGGATGAGAGCTCAGGAGCGAGTGTTGTGAGACCACGTACAGGGAGCGTAGTGTGTGACGCGCGGGCCGGTGGAGCGACGAGCTGAAGGTAGTGGATGAGAGCTCAGGAGCGAGTGTTGTGAGACCACGTACAGGGAGCGTAGTGTGTGACGCGCGGGCCGGTGGAGCGACGAGCTGAAGGTAGTGGATGAGAGCTCAGGAGCGAGTGTTGTGAGACCACGTACAGGGAGTGTAGTGTGTGACGCGCGGGCCGGTGGAGCGACGAGCTGAAGGTAGTGGATGAGAGCTCAGGAGCGAGTGTTGTGAGACCACGTACAGGGAGCGTAGTGTGTGACGCGCGGGCCGGTGGAGCGACGAGCTGAAGGTAGTGGATGAGAGCTCAGGAGCGAGTGTTGTGAGACCACGTACAGGGAGTGTAGTGTGTGACGCGCGGGCCGGTGGAGCGACGAGCTGAAGGTAGTGGATGAGAGCTCAGGAGCGAGTGTTGTGAGACCACGTACAGGGAGCGTAGTGTGTGACGCGCGGGCCGGTGGAGCGACTGAAGGCCGGTGGTTGTTTGTCGAGTGGCCGGGAGTTCGCCCGCGGCTTGTGAGTTAGTACAACATAATCCAATCCCGGCGGGTTTGTTTTCGTGTGGAGCCAACGCTAAGTGTTGTTTGCTTTTCATTCGGATTTGCCAGCGGTCCGGTTAAGAGGAAGTTTTCATTCAATTTAAATATGATTAGGATGCAATATTTAAGTTTGTTCTCTCCGCCCCTCATCTGAATCGAGTGGCCATCTCACGGGAGTTGGATTTGGTATCTGTGCAAAATTGTATTGTTTATTTGCATTGAGTAAAAAATGTTAATACGTCTACGTAAAATTATGTTATATGAATTGATGGTTCAATACAAACGGGAAAAAATAGTAATAGATAATGTCCTCGTGAATTTCAATAAATTAATCATTTTCATGCGAAGTTGTGACTATATTACAATACAAATCCACAGTACCTATTAAAAACTACATCAGACTTTTCTGTCTCATGTTGAAAATGCAAGAAATACCGTTCCGTATCAACTTTTTTTTGACCAGAATATCTTTGTTGCAGTTACCTATGCCTGAGCGGGTGCATAACCCGTGCCGAGAAAGCTGGAGAGGCGAGGGAGAGCGTCCAGACACTGCTGACAATTTGCGCGGATCTCTGCCAACCTTGCGACTTTGATGTAGTGAGTATACTGAAATCTATAATTATGAATGATACTGGTTCGTCGGTTGAAAACCATATCTCCCGTCAAATGTTTTATGGTGTTGTCTCAATCAGGTCGAAAAGAATTATTCTACCGATACCAAATTGGTTTTCTGGGAATCTCACTCACCGAACAAAGCCTAACAGTATTGATTGCTTCACGTTGATTTTCCGTGATACAGTGGAGTCAATCTTTTCGTACATCAGCCTTTTTTTTTCTGCGGGGAAAATCCATTTACGGACCATCCCACCCCCGTAGGGGCGAGGGTGTGTCGGACTCACCGGCGCCTTCCGACCCAGCATAGATGTTACCGCCCGTGTTTGCGGGCGGCCTCTGGGCCGGGTCCCTACCAAAATAATTGCGCCGTAATACCGACTAAAAACCCCGCGACGGCCACCATCGGCGCATTCAGCGAGACGGCCCCGGAATACCCTGAAGCCAGAGCTATGGATTGACCCGGGACCGCCTCTGCGCGGTGCCAAAAGGCACACCGACCTGACGCGTGTGGCGTCTTCATCTCGGGGGCCGCCAAGGTAGGGACGGCGGATTCGTACATCAGCCTAAGCTCATAATGACGTGGCTCTGGCATCTATCGGATTATATCATTCATCATCAGTTCATATACGTCCCACTGCTGGTCACGAGCCTCCTCTATAAAAAAGACTTGTAATACAGACATTAAAGTACTTCAGAAACATCTGTTGTATATTCATTCAAAACACTTGTGTGATATAATGCTTCTTTTATTTTTAGTGGATTCCAGTAACCTTGAAATTGCGTTAATGTAACAATAGAATCTGCGCTAAATGAAGACTATAATACTTATTACAATACATAGCTCAACATAACTAACTAGTTTAATCTGTTGGGAACCAATTAATAACTAGAATTCCAGAGCACAGATTTTTTTTGAGTTTTTTTTTAATTGATGCCTCATCAATCTTTAGGTGCATTTTGTATATCTGGAATAACTTCATATGACAGGTATATATACAGGGTGTATTCGGACCGTGATCGGAAACTAAGGCAGGTAATATCTAAGGTGATTACAAACCCCCTGGCGTTAAAGAAAATTCTGACAAAAAATAAAAATTTTGACCTTTTCCATACAAACCGCGTACATTTAATACCGATGGTTGTATGGAAAAAGTATTTTTTTTTATTTTTTGTCAGAATTTTCTTTAACGCCAGGGGGTTTGTAATCACCTTAGCTATTACATGCCTTAGTTTCCGATCACGGTCTGAATACACCCTGTATAGGTGTGCAGGTTTCATCACGTATCGTATTATATACGCGTACGATATTAAGTCCAACCAACGGTTTGTAATATTCTCGAACATTTTTAAATAGACAACGGCTGATGTCAATAAAAAATTCCTTATATGTCCTAGATGAACCCCCGAGGAGGACCAATCAGGTTGAAATTTGTAAAAGACGCTCGCAAATAAATCATTTTTATTTTTTAAACATGATTGTCGTGATTGCCTCAAGGTTAAGACACGCGGTCGTGAATGTCGACGGTCGGGGGTTCAAAACCCAGGCACACACCTTTGACTTTTCGAACGTATGTGTAATGAAATGAAATGAAATTATATTTATTGAATCTATAAAATGTCAAATACATCACTTAGATTCAATCATTTCAAAATTTAGTGTACGGGCAAGAAACTCTAGTGTTGCTCCAATCAAGAGATAGTTATACAAAGAATATTGACACAAAGAATGAATTTTCCAAATTAGAGCAGCTCATTAATACAATCTCAGAATGTTGTATTGAATATGAGAATAACATAGTCATATATACATTCACAAAGAATTATCACGCACTTTAACGGTGAAGGAAAACGTTGTGATGAAACCTGCACACCTATAAGTTATTAGGAATTTCTTAGACAACCTGCACTAGGCCAGCGTGGTGGACTAAGGCCTAAACCCTCAATTGTAGAGAAGGCCCGTGCACAGCAGTGGGACGTATATGGGTTGATGATGATGATTTTTTATACATCACATCAATTTGAACATCGGGGTTGTTTATTGAATTCTAACCGTGAGGTGTTGCTAATGATCAGTGGCGGTACTTCCATAGCAGCCCAAAGGCCCAGCTTGCCTTACAAAATTTCGGATAACAAAAGCAATTTGACATAAAAATGAGAATATCCTAAGCCCACAATAAACAATAATAAACAAGACATTACAACATTAATGTGTAACGCTTTTATATAAGAATAGTATATTTTAATATAGTATATTTTAATATAGTAATATTATTAACCTTTATTATTGTTCAAAACCACCTGTACGCCTACCTAGCGTCTGTTTGTCACTTGGTCCCTTTATAGAAAACCAGCGCTGCAATACTGTGCAAGCGGAATTGCAGCATACAGCTGAATAAAGGGATCATTGTTGGCTATGTGGATTGCATCTGCTAATTGTTTGTTTTTGTATGGCCAACAATAAAACTTTTTTCTTTTCTTTTCTTCTTTTCTTTTCTTTTGGGCTTCTATGGAAGTACCGCCACTGCTAATGGTGACGCTTTGGTTCCCCCAGGGTTCGGAGCGTGCATCAGCGGTGCAGTCGCTCCGCTGCGCGCTGGGCACCGGCGTGTGCGGCTCCCGCGCGGAGTTCTGCATGCTGTTCGCGTCGGGCGCGGGGCTGGCGCACAGCGGCGCGTTCGTGCGCGCCGCACGCACTGCGCACCTGCTGCGGGCGCTGGCTGAGCTGGACCATCAGATCGTGCAGGTGAGCGAGATTGTTGTAATAGTCACACACATAGTTCTGATCACATACAAGTCTTGTGTCGTATCAGAAACTACGAGAGAATTTTCGGTCTCAGAAACACCCAGACCCGAAAATTATAATGGATCACACAAACATTTGTCTCGGTGCGGGGATCAAACCCGCGGAATATCGTTTCGCAAGCCGGTGTCTAGCCAACTTCGTCATGGCTGTAATCTGTAACTTATATGTAATTTACATACATAGGTACATAACCTCACGCCTGTATTCCCCGAAGGGATAGGCAGAGGTGCATTTCTGCACCCACATTTCGCCAGGTATGTATCATTCCCAGCCGCGAGCAGAGTGCGAGCGAGCCGTTTCAGGCACATTTCCAGACTCCGTACTACCATCGAGAATTTCCTAATAACACTAACCGACACGGGAATAGAACCCGGGACCTCTAGATTGTGCCGCGAGACCACGAGGTAGTCCAATTTACGTTATATGTAACTTCATGTACCTATGTATTTTGTCCAGCAGAGCAGGGTACATTGGTCAGTATTTTTTTAAGGTAAATCTTTTGAGTAGTGTCGACCTCAAGATTTACGCACGCGGTCGAGAATGTCGGCGGTCGCGGGTTCAAACCCCAGGCACACACGTCTGATTTTTCCAGCTTATATGTTGGATGAGGCGGGCCGAAGATCGAGCCCAGTGGCGTGCCATAAGACAGGATTATGTCCAGCAGTGGACTTAAGAAAGGCCGCTGATGATGATAATATGTGTATTCACAATGAATTATCACATATTCTAACGGTGAAGGAAAACATCGTGAGGAAACTTGCACACCTAAAAGTTCTTAGGAATTTCTTAGATGTGTAGCCTGCTAGCCCACACTAGCTCAGCGTGGCGGACGTATATGGGCTGATGATGATGATGATGACATCTTCACACTTGTATTAAACAACTCATTTTCAAAAAAAGTATCCTCACCTAAATACATCGACGATTCGTATTAACATGTATCAAAGTCATATTATCTGACCAACGAATCGTCCCACGTGCCGGAGTCCCGGACGGTTCCCGGCCATTCCCGTGCCGCCATGTTTGCACGCTCCTTAATTAGCTGTAGTATCATCAAACCGTGTTTGTCTGGGGCAAACGGGACGCGTCGTTTTCGCCCACGTACGAGGGTAGTCACTCGTATTGCCGTCGAAGCGGTTCTTTGAATGCCGGTGCGGTTTTCCAATGTTACACACATTGTATGTGGTTTTATAAAAATAGCTGAAAGAAAATCGAAGACTCATCATTACACTATCCCTCATTGGACCTCAAAAGTCTCGGAGTGGAGTGCCTGGGTAGGCTAAAGAGATCTTGGGATTTTCTCTTAAACTGCGGCTCAAGTATGTGCTATGCGATCTAGAGGTCCTGGGTTCGAATCCCGGGTCTGTCAAAGTGTCAAGTCAAAGTCAAAAGTCAAAGTCAAAGTCAAAATCATCTTTATTCAAATAGACTTTTTTACAAGTTCTTTTGAATCGTCAATATTAAACTATTTTTTAAAACTATGTGCAATGGGGTTTAGCCATTGCGCTACGGTATATGGGTAAATATTGGCTCCATTTTATATATGTACGACTTAATATATCTAGTGGAACGTGCTTGCAAAAATGCACCTCTTCGTGAATACAGGTGTAAGAAGTTTATTACTGAAGTGTTTGTATACTTGTCTCGGGAACACGGGTAGTGGGGGACACAGTCGTGTGCGAGCCGGTGGCGAGAGCGGACGTGTTACCCTGACTGCTGGTGACGTAACGAGACAATACTTTACCCTTGTGAAGGCACGAGTACTACAATTACATGTACGAAGTAATGAAATTAGCGGAGTTTGATACTAACATGTCTCAATAAAAAATAAACATTGCCTAATTCGTTTCTTCTCTGTAATTGATAAAATTTTTGACGTTTGTTTGTTTTAACAATCACCAGACAGCCCTCTCGTGGGACGCAAAAGACACAAATTAATATCAGTGTGCAAATACAGGGCTCGTGTGGAGATGTGAGTGGGCGCGTGTCCCCGCAACACTCACTCGGATGGACGCACTGTCGTTCTGTCTTCAATAGTGATGACAGTAGCCAGGGTTGATAAAATTGCGTCTATGACTTAATAAAAAAGATAAGATTAAAATTTTACTAAAAAAGGGTAATATAAAGAGTCCTCGAAACCGACGTGCATGCATGAAGAGGATAATGTCAGTCGAGGAAGCGAAAGAGGTGTGTTTGAACCGTGGCATTTGGCGCTCTCTAGTCTCTGCCTACCCCAACGGGAGACAGGCGTGAATTTATGTATGTATGATTTAATAATAAATGCACCCAACAGTCACATACAAAGTTCTGACCCCACATTAAGATACAGTCTAATGTGGTGGGTATCAGAAACTACGAGAGACTTTTTTCGGTCTCACAAACACCCAGACCCGAAAATAATATCTGTGCATCACACAAACATTGTGTGGTGCGGGGTCGAACCCGCGGCCTCTCGTTGCACAAGCTGGTATCTAGCCAACTGCATCACGGGGCTGTTAATGATGATTATATAAGAGTTTTAACTGTTACTCGCAATTTTTATATATTTATTTAAAACTTTATTGTACACAGGATAAAAACTATGGAGTACAGTAGACTGAATAAGTACAATAGGCGGTCTTATCGCAAAAGGCGATCTTTTACAGACAACAAATGATAGAGATGTAGGAAGAGAAATGAAATGTAGTCGTAAATGTACTATAAGATCGCCTCCTATAAAGTAGGAATTGCAAACGTATCTCGGAAACATTGATGCTGAAACATCGTAACTCAAACTTAAGACTTCTTGATCGTACGACAAATAACCGTGCCGCGGGACTATTTGACCAGCTATTAATGTGTCGAAGAAGCATACATGTATTTTATCAGTGGCGGTATTTCCATAGAAGCCCATAAGCGTTATACGTTAATAGTGTCTTGTTTAAAATGTTTTAATGTGGGATCTGGATGTTCTCATTTATATGTCAAATTGCTTTTGTAAAATAAATATTTAAAGTTTAAAGGGTATTGTTCGGAATTTTGTTAGGCAAACTGGGCTTTTGGGCTTCTATGGAAGCACCGCCACTGTATATTATGTGAGCTCATTCCCCGCACTACTCGGTTGCAGTTCTGTGTGTTAAACACAAAGGACGCGTGCGCGTGTGTCTGTGTTTGCGTTGGCACCGATGTTTGGACAAACATTTGGAATTGTTCGCTCCCTGCTTACTGTCGGAGACATGACAAACTTAAGGGACGTCGCTTGCAGGATACATCTTGATCATGTTGATAAATAAATACACACAACAGTCACTCAAAAACAGTGACCCCAAAATAAGATTCGTCATCATCATCATCACCATCACCATAATCATTATCATCATCATAAATATACCACTGCTGGGCACAGGCCTCCTCTACATATGAGAGGGTCTAGGTCAAAGTACACCACGCTGGTCTAGTGCGGGTTGGCGGACTACACACCTATGAATTTTGAGGTGTGCAAGGTTCCTCACGATGTTTTCACCGTTAAAGTTCGCGATAATTTATTGTGTGTACACCGTTTGAACCCTCGGCCGCTGAGATTCAAGACTGAGCGCCTAAACCATCTATCATGATTTCACACTAATATTGTGCCCTGGATATCAGAAACCTCCAGAGAGTTTTAGGTTTTCTAAACACCTAGGATTAATATTTAAAGAACACAAGTCAAAAACACTGTACCGCCCTGCACTTACTTACTTACCATCAGGTGCCAGTCTGGCGACTTTGCTGCCATTCTAGCACAAAACTCCTTAATGTTGCTAAAATTACGTAATAGAAAAAGCCAATAACAACTAAGTGTATTATGGACTCCTTGATAGCACACTACTCAGCTAAACCGGGACCAACAAGGCAGTCTTCAAAGTACACAACAATAAATGAATATTTGATAAAGTAACAATGAACGGGCGGATGAGACGCATCTGTGTTTTCGTAAGCTATTATGTTAACGGTGAAGGAAAACATAGTGATGAAACCTGCACACCTAATAGTTCTTAGGATTTTCTTGGGTGTGTAGTCCGCAAACCCGCTCTAGGCCAGCGTGGTGGACTAAGGCCTAAACCCTCTCAGTTGTAGAGGAGGCCCGTGCCCAGTAGTGGGACGGATAAGAGCTTGTGGATGATGGAGTAGGTGGCGATGATGGGTCACCGCTACAAGCTGATGATGATGACATAAACACCCAACAGTCACACACATAGTTCTGACCTCACACTAAGATACAAGTGATATACATTTATCACGCATATAAAGTATAGCCTACACACTATGAAAGTATGTTTAGGGTCATCTAGCACAAGTATATACATCATATATACATCATACATGTATAAAGTGTAAATAAATAAATAATAAAAAAAAAGAGATTATATTCCTTTTGAAGTCTAATGTTTCTCATACGCAGTTGGGTAATAATACGCGGTTGGTCTATTAGTATTATTTAGAGTCAGATTAACCATTCAATAACCATTAATATGACGGGACCGGTGTAGATTCACTGTGTCTAAACGCCCCTAAAAAGAAAATCAATTAAAAACGTTTCTAGGTTTATCCGTAAGAAAACTGCCAACTGAATCACGGAATACTTAAATAGGTACTGTCAAAATAATATTATATTACAAGTTACTTATACCCATTCCCACGGGAATACTACATTTTCCGGTATAAAAATGTTACGTCGGTGGGTTCCATCTATCTCCATACCAAAAATCATCGAAATCGGTTCAGTAGTTTTTGAGTTTATTCGTAACAAACAGACAAAAATACAAAAATAAAAAATCGTTTCCTCTTTATAATAATAGTAGGTATAATAATAGATATGCACTCCTGTCTACCCCTTCTCGGGTAGGTGCTTTAGAAAGACTAAGAAAAGTCTGATCCATTGACAGTGGTTATAACATGATACTGTTACAGCACAAACGGCGCGGTATCGATCGCGGCTCCCTCGGGAACTCCCATTAACGTATCCGATGTCCGTGCAAGCAAACCGCCACTTTCAATACACAGGTCACAGAAACGCTTCACAAAGCCGCGGTGTGCGAAACCGCGTAATACAGGGGTATAGGTGGACTTAATGCCTAAAGCATTCTCTTACAGCATTTGACCACATTTTCTATGTCTGCTCCGCTCCTATTGGTCGTAGCGTGATGATATAAAAAGTTCGCCAACTCTTACCTTTGCCGCACCATCAAGCTGTGGAATAGTTTGCCGGCTCACGTGTTCCCTCCTTCCTATGATCCTGGATCCTTTAAGCGAAGCGTGAAGAAGCATTTGTGCAGGCCGGCATGATTGTGTCGACCAGCGGGTGACCTTCGTTTCTCGCTGGTCGGTATTAATTTTTTGGACTCCACTGTGCTTACCATCAGGTACAGTGGAGTCACTTTGCCGTGCCAGTTTAAAAAAAAAAATAAAAAATATATATATATATATATATATATATATAGCCCATAACTTACCTCGATAAATGGCCTATATAACACTGAAGGATTTTTTCAAATCGGACAAACTCATCATCATTCTCTTGCCCTGCTCCCAACTATTCAGCTTTATAATACTAGTATAGATTCACGTGTTAAAATAAAAAAGCTCTTAGTATCTAAGCTCTAGCTCTCTTAATATTATATACTTTTTACAGGTTAATATTCCTACAATTACGCGCAAGCAGTGGCTCTTTCATACTTTAAAATTTGCTTTATTTAGCAGCATTTCAACACTTACCATTCTTCTTATTGAAAAATTCTTAAATTTCTCAAATCGTACCATTAGTTCCTGATATTATCAAGTCCGAGCAAACAAGCGAATTGTTCTGAATTATAATATTAGTATCAGTGGCGGTACTTCCATAGAAGCCCAAAAGCCCAGTTTGTCTTACAAATTTCCGAATAATAATCTTTAAGCTTTAAATATACATACATAAACTCACGCCTGTATTCCCCGAAGGGGTAGGCAGATGTGCATTTCTGCACCCACATTTCGCCAAGTATGTATCAGTCCCACGTAATAGGGGGCGAGCCTATTGCCGTTTTTCGGGCACAATTCCAGACTCCGTGCTGCTACTGAGAATTTCTAATGGAAAAACCCAATAACACTTTGCCCGACCCGGGAATCGAACCCAGGACCTCTAGATCGCTCGGCACATACTTGTACCGCGAGACCACGAGGCAGTCTAAATATTTAATTAATAAAAGCAATTTCAGATAGATACAAATGAGTATATACTGACCAATAAACAATTTTAAACTAGACATTACACTATTATCGTGTAACGCTTTTGGGCTTCTATGGAAGTACCGCCATTGATTAGTACCTATAGATATATTGTGTTTTTTCTGTATCCTTCACTATTGATATGTCCCCCGTTAGTTGGTGAGTATGTCCCCAGAGGGCCGGGTCGATACGCCGCGACCGCGCTCCCGCCGCGCACAATGCGCTAATGGATTGGCCCTGCTGGGCTGTTGGCAAGCTTTTGTGCTCACTTCAGAGGTTCACAGCCGTGTGTAACCTTTGAATACAGTGTGAAACGTGACGATGTGGGTTCGAATCTTGCGTTAATTGTTTGTAACATTGCCTATTACGCGTTTCAATTGTTGATATGTAGCCTAAATCCATCACTAGCGGTGTAATAAATAAATACACCCATCAGTCACAAACATAGTTCTGATCCCACACTAGTTTACAAGTCCTGTGTCGTGGGTATCAGGAACTACGAGAGACTTTTCGGTCTCACAAACACCCAGACCCGAAACAAATATTTGTGGATCACACAAACACTTGTCCGGTACGGGGATCGAACCCGCGGCCTTTCGTTTCGCAAGCTGGTATCTAGCCAACTGCGCCACGGGCCTGACAATAATAAGATTTTACACGTCTGAGAAATTCCTTGTTAATTCAATTACTCGATAACAAATTCTCAATTATCCAGGTCCCACTTAACCAAGTTTCACTGTACAACATATCACTGATTCAGTAAAATTAGCCCCAGATCAAATATGAACAAAATGCCTATTGATTCTCACCCCAATTAACGTAAACATTAATTAGACCGCGAGAATCCCTTATTTAATCTATTTATTTGCACAGTGTTTGATTAAACACAACGCGGCTGTAATAAAAATCACACAATACTTGAAACTCGGCGGCGGGTGGCTCCCTCGTGGCGCCGGGTTCGATTCCCGAGTGTATCGAAACTTTGATGTCTGTGTACTGGAGGATCCATTTTACGGCATGAATAATTGCGTACCCGCGGGAATTGTAGGGATGCGGCGGTTTTGTACCGGGAACATCGGGATTAAAATGTATTTGCTGTCGTTCATAGATTAATATAAATATAATAGGCGAGTAAGTTATATGTTTAGTTAATACTTTTTGACAATCCTATAGTCTCGTCGTATCATCATCAGCCCATATACGTCCCATTGTTAGGCACGGGCCTCCTCTACAACTGAGAGGGTAAAAGCCTCAGTCTACCACGCTGGCCTAGTGCGGGTTGGCGGACAACATATTTAAAAAAATCCTAAGTGTCTAGGTTTCATTACGATGTTTTTCGACACCGTTAAATTACGTGATAATTCATTGTGAATACACACATAACTTCGAAAAGTCAGAGGTGTGTGCCTGAGGTTTGAATGCGCGACAGCCGAAATTCTCGACCGCCCGCCTACAGCTCGAGGCCATCACTACTCTTTTATTCCCCGTTTCCATCCCCTATTCCCTAGTAGTTCCCGCGTGTTTGCCGAGCCCACTGCGGCCGCAATAATACATTATAAACATAATTATGAGGTTATTAGTCAGTCGGCAGATGCGTTTCACTAGGGCTCGTCTGTTTGCCCCGAATATCTTGTGTGCGTATACAATTATTATGCATAGTTTTGTCTTTGACGGTTCATTATATCAGTTTATTTGTTTATCTGATGAAAATTATTGATTGAATGATCTCGCGACACAAGTATGTTCCGTTTGACAGCCCCGTGGAGCAGTTGGCTAGACACCAGCTTGTGAAACGTGAGGCCGCGGGTTCGATCCCCGCACCGAGACAAATGTTTGTGCGATCCACAAATATTTGTTTCGGGTCTGGGTGTTTGTGGGACCGAAAAGTCTCGCGTGTATTCCGAAACAAGACTCGTATCTTAGTGTGGGGTCAGAACTATGTATGTGACTGTTGGGTGTTTTATTTATTTATTATTATTGTTTGATTTAATGGCTACAATTTCCAGTCAAAGTCAAAATCAAAATATTCTTTATTCATATAGACTTTTACAAGTTCTTTTGAATCGTCAATTTTAAACTAAACTATTTCCGCATCGGAACGTGTTATCGCTATGAAGAAGAAACGGCAAGAAACTCCCTCAGCAATACGAAATGTCATGTTTTTTTAATCCTTACTATATAATATTATAAATGCGAAAGTAACTCTGCCTGTCTGTCTGTCTCGCTTTCCTGCTAAAACTACTGAACCGATTTAAATGAAATTTGGTACACATATAGTTTAGACCCTGAGAAAGGACATAGGCTACTTTTTATCCCGGAAAAGGGGTTTTAAGAGGTTGAAAGGGGGGATGAAAGGTTGTATGGAAGTATTGTCATTTTTAAAGCTAGAAGCTTGAAACTTATTTTTTTAGGCTGTTGATTAGATATAAATAAATATGACATTAAAAGTTTGTTAAAAAAATGTACCTTTAAAATAAAAATAGGGGTGAAAGTTTGTGTGGAAATTCGTCATTTTTGAAGCTAGAATGATGATACGACGTGTAGACAACTGTAACTATGTATATGTAACTATATGTCTGTTATGCTTTCACGCCTAAATGATTTGACCGATGTAAACGATTTATGATATGGACATAAATGGGTCTCTGTGGAGTAAAATAGACTACAACTTATTTTCTTTCTGAACCCAACCCTGTAGTCTACGCGGACGGAGTCGCGGGCAAAAGCTTGTTCTTTATAAAATAGCCATATTTTTTTTTATAAATTGACATTATTTCAATTTTACTACTACAAACTGTAGCAACAAAACAAAACTGGTCAATTTACTTTCATTGGAATTTTTTCATTATTTCTAGTTTTCCTTAATTATTTATTTAATTAATTATCAATTAAGAACAATATGATAAAAACTAACCCAATACAATATTGATGTATTTTATATTCAATTTATCTTTTAATGGACAGTACACACTCGAACTAAGAAGAAAAACGCCAGTCCTAACTAACTCCGATTTGATGTTGAACACGCGTAGGTCAAAGTCCTCACCACACTCGTATTTCGAATCACAACACGGCAGATAAATGTGAAATCTTGTCTACCCCAAACCCAAAAGCAAGTGGGCAAACTGACCGTGTCCGATAAGATGTGATTCCGTACCACCGGCCCGAGAACTTAATGATTGCGTCACGCACGGTGCGTGGCGGTTGCAACCTTGATTTGCTTTCCACACGCGAACCTTGGGGCGGTTGAGATTTCATTCTCAGGACAGGTGGGGAGGCGGATGTTAAACGGGATGTGTGGACGTGAATCTGTGTGTATTTGGGAAACCTTTTGCCTTTGCTATCAACGTAGAGGTTATACTAAGAGTTTAAGAACGAATTTTGAAGCAAAAGTTTATGTTGATGTAAGCAAGAGATGAGATAGATGTTTATGTGTATAAAAAAAGCCAACGCTACTCACTAACTATCGACACACAACATTCCACACTTCAAACCATTGAAGTAATTGCGCCACAATTCGGTACGAACAGTGGCGGTGCTTCCATAGAAGCCCAAAGGCCCCGCTTGCCTTACAAAATTCCGAGTAATAATCTTTATTTAATTAACAAAAGCAAATTGACATATAAATGAGAATATCCTGACCCCATAATAAACAATTATAAACTACACATTACACAATTAACGTGTAACGCTTTTGGGCTTCTATGGAAGTACCGCCTCTGGGTACGAAGATTGTTAATATGACTTAGACATCGCGTCGGCTAAGAATTTTTCAAGATGCTCCTCCGAAATAATGGAGAAATATTGAATTACAAAACCAAAATTCGCAAGTAAATCTAGTTACGTTATAATTGTGTTGACTGTTGAGAGATTATCTTAATCGTTTCTTGGGGTATGAGGTGGTCAACATTCGATATTGATTTTCTGCCACCAGGATGCGTTCAGTGAAGGCGGTTGGCCGATTGAGTTCAGAGCCGCCGTGTCCAGGCTTCTCACCCAGCACGCGCCCAACGACAGGGAGGCGCCCAGGACAACAGCACTGCGTGAGTTATAGTTTTTTATATTACGATAGGATGTTTCGAGAACATACCTTGGCGAACTACGAGTAAAGAAACCTACTTTAAAATCTCGATTATTAATAAGATTGCGTTTTTGAGAGGATAAACAGTTCGCAAATCTAAAATTTTGTTACTATAATTTTTAAAAAAGGACAGGCTACTTCTGTGCTACTCATTTTGAATTTTCTCCTTAAAACAGCAATGTTAAGTTTTGAGGACTTTCAAGAGAAGATGGGAGTATTATTTTGATAAAAATAAAAGGAAGATATTACTTAATAAGCGTTCACGATTCATGAATAAGGATTTCCAGACTTTTTGCCCGCTTGTTTTATGTGACATATAAATAATTTACTAAACATTTCTGTGATACATTGTTGAACTATTTGATAAAGATTGGAATCAATAAGAATGGCATTTATTACACTCTGATCTTAACCCATTACTTCCCAAGCATCGAAAATATTGGAATTTAGAATAAAAAAATATTTTATTAGAAAAATAGTGTGAAATTACGAATTTCATCAGAAACAATAAAAATAAGAGACCCAACAAGTAAAAAAAAACTTGAATATAGTGTACTAAAAATAGGACAGTGGGGAGGAATGTGTTAATATATTCTCCATCTTCCACCAGGTCTTAGCAACCAGCGGCTGGACCAGACGCTGTCTGAAGCGATGGTGTTGGATCTCATCGTGCTTATCGGCTTCGTGGTGGTCAACAACCCATTGTTGCTGGTGAGTCATCGCCACATACACAGTACTTGATGTTCATTGTTCTCTGACATAAACATTCAATCAATGCTATTAAAAAGCTTACATACATACATACATAAACTCACGCCTGTATTCCCCGAAGGGGTAGGCAGAGGTGCATTTCTGCACCCACATTTCGCCAAGTATGTATCAGTCCCACGTAATAGGGGGCGAGCCTATTGCCGTTTTTCGGGCACATTTCCAGACTCCGTGCTGTTACCGAGAATTTCCTAATGGAAAAACCCAATAACACTTTGCCCGACCCGGGAATCGAACCCAGGACCTCTAGATCGCACGGCACATACTTGTACCGCGAGACCACGAGGCAGTCACAAAAAAAATTAAAAAACTTATAATATGTAAATAATTATCATTCAGTCCAATATATGGATTACGAGTAGAAGTCTTCAAAAGGGATTTAGAAGTGAAATTGTTACGAATAATTATTCTTTTACATTTCCATTATAAGTTTAGATTAAAATATTCAGAGGGATACAGGATTATCGGTTCATTTCACGACGTCACAGAAAAGTCAAATTTCTCGTATTCAATAATATCTTTATTGAAGACATAATAGTGGGGGACGTCTCGCTATTTTCGAGTGTTTAATTTTTTTTTCAATTATTTGTAATGTTGACTTTGATAAATTAATATTTATAATTCATTATTAAGGTTATAAAATTATTTCCTACATAAATATTTATTGCATTTGCACTGATCCATAACAAAACATCACGGACTCATAACAAACGCAAGCAAACGAAAATGTGACTGTTGGCTGTACACATCAAGCGCTTTAGGCAAGATCGTTGGTGAAAAAAAAAATAGTTACCCGACAAGTTGTAATCGATTAGAGTTGTCCAGTTAAAGGTCGATAATTGTGTTAAAGCGGTTATGGGCGGGCAGTTGAGACACGTGTTGGCCGCAGGTGCGCGCCCGCATGGGAACCGGGGAATGCGTTGGCTTTCTCCAAGTCTGTTACGGTCACCTGAGGATCTAGACAAAGCTTTGAGTGCAAAGTTGCGTGACATCTTTATATACAGGTGTATTCAAACCGTGATCGGAAACTAAGACAGGTAATAGCTACAGTCATTACAAACCTCCTGGCGATAAAAAAAAAACTAACAAAATGTAAAAATTTCGACGTTTCCCTAACAACCATATTATACCTTTTTTTTATTAGGGCCATATCCCACCACACACCCGCCACTGTAACTCCTGTGCTCCAGGATCAACAGCGGCACGCACAGTATTGACGCTGAGCAATGAAGCTCAGCGGATCTAAGGGGACCTAAATTTGTCATAATCCCGCAACGAAGTTAATCAGAAAGACAAAATAAAGGAGGAGTTGGAAAACAAAGAGTTGTCCACTTCCCTCCATAGCAAAGCGGGTGACAAAAACATTGAGCTGTGAGGTTTCACCCTCACATAAAAAAGAAAGACAATTACAATTAGTCAAATTAGACGCAATTAACGCACCACGGATAAATAACTACTTACATATATGAGATTTATTGGGTAAATTGGTCCTAAGGTGTGAGCTGTTATGTACACTTCCAATAATAGGCATGGCAAAAACGCCGAAAAGCACGGAAGTTCTTCCTAGATTCAACGAGGTCTGTATAATAAACAACACCAGAAGTTACATGCATACTATTGAGCATAATGTTACGCTCATCCGACCAAAGATTGCACTCCCAAAGGATGTGATGTGCGGACTGTTCATATTCGCAATCATTTGTTGAACATTGGCACATAGGAGAGTCAACCAACTTAAATGAGAATAATTTGCTACGAAAATTGCCGTGACCCGTTAGAAATTGCGACACGTAATGATCAATCTTCCTAACAACCATATTATACCTATGGTTGTTAGGAAAACTTCAAAATTTTAATTTTTTGTCGGGATTTTCTTTAACGCCAGAGGGTTTGTAAACACCTTAGCTATAACCTGCCTTAGTTTCCGATCACGGTTTGAATACATCCTGTATATAAAATTAAAATAAATTATCACATGATTTTCCTACATGATGTAGCCCATACACGTCCCACTCCTAAGCACAGGCGTCCTCTACAACTGAGAGGGTTTAAGACTTAGTCCACCACTCTGGCTTAGGCCAGAGTGCGCATTAGTGCGGGTTGGCGGACTACACACCTAAGAAATTCCTAAGAACTTTTATGTGTGCAGGTCTCCTAACAATGTTTTCCTTCACCGTTAAAGTACGTGATAATTCATTGTGAATACACACATAACTTCTAAAAGTCAGAGGTGTGTAGCTAACCTCGACGCCATCACAATCATCAATACTCCACCGAGAATATTGATTATGTTTTCTTCGTACACATACATACATACATAAACTCACGCCTGTATTCCCCGAAGGGGTAGGCAGAGGTGCATTTCTGCACCCACATTTCGCCAAGTATGTATCAGTCCCACGTAATAGGGGGCGAGCCTATTGCCGTTTTTCGGGCACAATTCCAGACTCCGTGCTGCTACTGAGCATTTCCTAATGGAAAAACCCAATAACACTTTGCCCGACCCGGGAATCGAACCCAGGACCTCTAGATCGCTCGGCACATACTTGTACCGCGAGACCACGAGGCGACTGCCTCGTTTTCTTCGTCTATATAGAAAATCTCCTGGGATTACATGATCCTCTCCCCCAAAGAATGTCCTTAGACATAGTTAAAGTACACTTCGCATAACGGAACACAGGTGTACGCGTACATAATTGGTCCGTCGCATAAGTTATTCACAAGACGGCGTATAAATTATTCGTGTGATGTCCGAAGTGGGAAGTGTCGCAGCTACCCCGAACAGTTTCCTTAACGACTGCGCCACCTGAGCCCGTGGGAACGATGTTTTACGGCTCGGACTGTGGGTCGATTGTTTTGCGATGAGCAGGCTTTTGAGCAAATGGTGTACGGAAATAATGTCTTAATGTATTGTGTATGTCAATGTCTATCTCTAAGTGTATTGATGCTTTTAAATCTTTTAAAAGTAAAATGGTTTTCGGAAAATATGTAATCGAAAAATGTGTTTTTTTAAACGAAAAAAAATATATCTTATATTAAATTTATGATTTTTTTCGTATTCCTTTCTATATCCCCTATGAATATAGACTTAATTTGACTTAAGTTGTGAAAGGAGAGTAAAAATACGAATATAAAATATAGTCATGGATTATTCTTATGTACGAGTATAGTGATCCTAATATATTGTGTTCTTATTATATACTGTTATTTCTTTTTTGATTACTCCTTGATTAACTCTTAATTCTACTTTTTTTTGTTTGTATGATCATCAAATTTCGTTCCTTAGCTTTTGAGGGGTCATAGAAAAAATACTCGAAGAAATCTACCTATTTCACTATCCTGAAAAAATCTACGTGCATTATAATTGAAATTGTAGTTGGATTTTTGTAACTCTAACGAGAAGTATACTGCACGGTGTCGAATTTAACCGAAATTTTATCCTTAAACAAGAACTCAGCTGTGACAGAACAAAATTGTTAACACATGTTTTCAGACAAGTTTTCAGGCAGGTTTGGCTGGTGTTCTGTTACTATCACTCCGGAATGCCATTTTGTAAATATTGCCAAATGTTTTCAGTGAATTTCCGCAAGGTTTTACTGAAGATTTACCTACTACTTTGTTCCCAGGAGACGATGTGCGAGGGTCGGAGCGTGATCAAGACCCTGTGCACCCTGCCGGCCAACTGGCTGGTGTCCAAGTCGCACTGCCACGCGCTGCTGCCCACGCTCGTCGCGCTCTCGGAGAGCACGTCAGCGCTCGCAGCCATCGCTTCTGAGCTCAGCATTGAGGTGAGTCACATTTTCACTTATATTGGATATAGAAGAATCTGTGGAATAGTTTGTCGTGATGCATTCTTGCTATTGTCCTGGGGTCTTTAAGGATAGCGTGAAGAAGCATCTAAGCAGCGGGAGTATCGAGTGAGTATAGAAAAAAAATTGTCAAATAAGAACTACCTTAGCAGTTTCACCAAAGAGTTATTCAATGTTTTAACATGGTATTATCAATTTCTATTAAAACGCATAAACGCTAGCAAATGTCTGACGTATTCTCTACCAGTTTATCATTATGTGACGCAGAGATGACGTCAATTAGGTGTTAATATGCCCAGGTACATACATACATAAACTCACGCCTGTATTCCCTGATGGGGTAGGCAGAGATGCATATCTACACCCACACTTCGCCAGTTATGTATCAGTCCCAGGTAATTGTGTAAAATATGTATGTGCAGTTCAAACATACTTATGTTAACAGTTCTAGTATTAATTTCTGTCACTACTCTCCTCGTTAAATTATTGTCAAAGGTATTTTTGTTAAAAAATTTAGATTCCACAGATTTTCCATTTTTGGTGTCACTCACCTCAATACTAAAATAAATATAATTATACTCTTAAAGATATCTTCTAAAGATAACAATGATTAATGCGTTAAAATTTTCAACCACGCTGTTTTATACGGGTTGGTACCGAGACGAGGCCTCTCACTGTAGGCCTCATTAGAATGCTCAAAGTCACTCAACGAGCTATGGAGAGGGTTATGCTCGGGGTTTCTCTACGAGGTCGAATCAGGGATGACGAGATACACAACTCAGCTAAGCGGACAATTATTGTTCTGCGCGCCGAGTTGGAAGGCCAGAGACCCCGACATACCTCTTAAAAAAAGGGAGAGATCCGTAGGAGAACTAAAGTAACCGAAATAGCCCAGCGGATTAGTAAGTTGAAGTGTTAATTAACGTAACGCGGAGAACTGATGGCCGATGGGGCCAAAAAGTTCTCGAATGGAGGCCACGTAGCGGAAAGCGCAGCGTAGAACGTCCACCCATAAGGGGGTCAAACGACATGATAAAGGTCGCGGGACGTCAACAGGTCACTGCGGAAGTCATTGGAGGAGGCATATGTTCAGCAGTTAACTTTCTTTGGCTGATGGAGTAACATTTCCCACACTCAAGAAATTGTTTCTCAATTATTCATATTTCCTCACAGTGATTTCAAAATTCCATAACAAGGTATCGACCCACCGTCAATTGACGTGAAATAGCTTCATTCATCAAGCGTTCTATTTTAAACTAGAGTGCTAATTACACTGGACGCTCGTGGTTCGTACCGACGTGTCTTGTTAATTAAGTGCGTGCAGCGAAGTGGGCGCTAATTGGGCGTTTATGGGGACCTTGTGGGCGAGTGTATATTTTTTTCATATGACTATGATAGTATGGTCGTGATGGCCTTGAGGTTTAGGTACGCGGTCGATAATTTCGACGGTCGCGGGTTCAAACCCCAGGCACCTCTGACTTTTCGAAGTTATGTGTGTATTCACAATGAATTATCACGTACTTTAAGGGTGAAGGAAAACTTCGTGATGAAACCTGCACACCTAAAAAGTTCTTAGGAATTTCTTAGGTGTGTAGTCCGCCAACCCGCACTAGGCCGGCGTGGTGGACTAAGGCCTAAACCCGCTCAATGGTAGAGGAGGCCCGTGCCCAGCAGTGGGACGTATATGGGCTCGAGTTTTCTGAGGGCAGCTCGGAGTTTGAATATGTGCCCGAAAAACAGCACTAAGTACGCCCTCGTAATATACTCTTCCGGCGAAAGATGAGTGCAGAAATGCACTTCTGCCTACCCGTTCGAGAATACGGGGGTGAAGTTTTGTATGTATGTACTCAATTAAGTATTAAGTGGCCATCATTCGACAACTACTTACTTACATTTCGCCAGAAATGGGCGCCGAGTTATTGCCGTGTTTGGTACACATTTCCAAACTCCATACTGCTACTGGGAATTTCCTAATGGAAAAACCCAATAACACTGCCCGACCCGGGAATCGAGCCAGCGACCTTTAGATCGCACGGCACATTCTGGTGTCGCGCGACCACGAGTATTAATTGAGTAATATAGTCTTTTTTTCCCCGTAGATAAAAGTGTCGGTCGTAAAAATAAATTTATGTATTTTATATAAAAACACAACACTTCGCACCTGTTAACCTGTTGTTAACGTGTTTGTTATTATAGAATTTATTGGAAATTATAAAGGTTATATCCAAGATATGTGTGTATTAAATAACAAATATAAGTTGGCGTTACTGTAATTGTAAGTAGGTGGCAAAAAAAAACATGGTAAAATATTACAGTCTCCACAGCGATAACACGTTCCTCGGCAGTAACTTATAGGTACTGACGATTCATAAGATCTAGCGAAATAGTATTACTTAAATAAAGGTATTTGACTTAAGACCTGTGCTTCCGACTTAACCACCGCTCTATTAAAGACTATCTTTCCAACAGATGCTGGATGAGTACATGACGAGCCCTGAGGCTCAGAAGGTGAAGCTTGTGCAGGTGATAAAGCAGGCGAAGAACAAAAAGGGCGGTAAGAAGTGAACGCACCTAGATTTACACACACAAAGGGACTAAGACTAACAGGGAGATCGGGGAGTGTGCAACGTTTTTGCATCCCTTAAATTAATCTTTTTTCAAGTATTTAACGTATGAAAATGTATTAAATAACGTAGTGAGTGTATTTATAAAAAAAATATGTGATTGGTCTCGTGACTTAACTCGGGTTAAGTAATGCTTAACGCGGTCAATTTTTGTGTAGATGACCGTGTTAATATGTGTCGGAATTTGTTGGGAGTGAGTTAAGTCTTCAGTCCCTAATAACCCAAGACTTAACTCGGTAAAATTTGAGGCCAACGCATTAGGCAAAAACGATACATTTCGCATATAATCCGATCTCTTAGAAACGTAAATGTAAAAGCTTATCTTAGTAGGATTTCAGGAGAACATTATTTTTTTCCCCCTTACAAAATGACTTTTGGGAAACTTTTAACTAGCTATTTTTCTACAACTGTTAGTAAAAAAACTACTATACACTTCTGATATATAACATAGCTTTTCACCCCTATTTCACTGTCTTTTGATTTGATTTCCATGTAATCGAAACTATGTTTTGCACGGTGAAGTTAACGATGTAGGACGGAATTGGTTGTTTTGTGAAATAACTGAAAAAATGAACGAACTGAATGAAATGAAAAAACTGTATGTTTGAAAATCTAATTCAAAGAATTAATAACCTTTTTGATTATCTAAACATCTTCGAATATTGATAAAGCGTAGAAATTGTCAATTTGGCGTCAAATTTAGATTATTAATCGTAAATATCGTTTATGGATCCAATTCTGGCAAAAAAATAAAATTCACATAAACTAAAACGAGAGTTTAGTTTAGAGGTCTAGTCTAGCGGACAATTTAAAGGTCCTAGAGCAAGATTACCACGATATTAAAAAGTCTACAGATCTGCTCAACAAATAGCCTAAGTAATGGTTTACCGCTGAGGAAACAAAGGCGAAAAATACAGATTTAAATAATACCTAAATATATCTAGAAACTTTAAATTATAAAATCTGATATTGCGTAAAACATTTTCTCTACTTGATGCTGTGTAGGTAGTTTTACAAAACAACCAATTCTTCCTGCGACATCTGTTTAAATTACTATGGATGACTGATGCAAAATACTGTATAATTAGTTTTAAATGTATGAAAGTTTACGTTACTATGACAAATATTCACATATCTGAAAGCACAGTTGATAATAGTCGACATCCCGTCGCGCCGGCATAGCGATGACAACGGGCGAGATTAATATCCTAACAATGTAATTATAAACGGTAGTTGCCTCGCTAGTTTGTATTGTATTGTCAATATGCCGGCTCGATCAACAATCAGTTAATCTTTCTCTCAGTCTTTAATCTTAAAGGCCGGCAAAATTACTACGATTCGTAAGAATCAATTATGAAATTTTATCATTTGGCAGTTCATTTCGAAATTATTATTTTTTAATATACATTCGACTGATTAATGTATGACAACTATGCCTTCAGAATTAATTAAAACTACTCAATGGTATTATAAAGGGCGTAGGGCCATTAAATGTATGCTTATGACAATTATTATGACTGTTTCTTTCACGCACTATAATGCAATGCGAAATAGTCATGTTGCGATTCGCGTTGATCACTGCGAATATACGCAAACGCGTTGGTGGTTGCGTATTTACGCACCAGTGTAAGCGGAAATATGTTGATAATTTGCGAAAGCGTATACAAGTATTCGCACAATCAATTAACGATATTAAGTCTAGTTAACTTATTTGTAAAGATAATGCTGTAAATGACAATGAAGTATACGCGAAGATCAATGCGTAAATTCTCATTCGCAACATCACTGTTACGCAGAAATCAGTTTGATTTTTTTTGGCGATATAAGTAGACGTTTAAAATGTTTTAAAATTAATTTAAAGTAGAACTTCTACATCATGTGAGGGATATAATTTTATTTTATTTCGCGAGGTTTTCGTTGGTATTATTTTGAAGGCCGGCATAATTGTGACGAGAGATTTTTTCTAGGTAACACTGCGTTCATTTTCACTTGAAGTTTAGTTGTTTTGTCGTGGCTTCTAAAGAAAATATTAAAACCGAGCACAAATCGAGGTTGAATGTTCTTGTTCTGAGGGCATTTTTAATGACACTATTCACAGCATGGTTATGTTCAACATTAGTAAATTATTTACAATTTTTTTACAATAATTTCTTTTTCAAATCAAAAATATTATGAAACCAGACTCATAATCTATGTTTTTTCGTCTCTAGAAATTGTCTTTTATATTTACATGAAATAATATCAAAATTTAAGGTTTTGCAACTCATTTCTTACGCTTTAAAGCCGTTTCGATCATAATGACTATTGGCCTCATCTGTGCAGTCCATTCTCTTGGAATACACATCTTACTAGCTAGGTTTCAAAGGGCACAATATAACTCTAGCTTTTTTACATCGCGAGTTGTACTACACTCTGAAAATAGGTATTTTTAAATAAATAAATACACCCAACAGTCACATACATAGTTCTGACCCCACACTAGGATACAAGTCCTGTGTCGTGGCTATCAGAGACTACGAGAGACTTTTCGGTCTCACAAACACCCAGACCCGAAACAAATATTTGTGGATCACACAAACATTTGTCTCGGTGCGGGGATCGAACCCGCGGCCTCTCGTTTCGCAAGCTGGTGTCTAGCCATCTGCGCCACGGGGCTGTCAAATTTTGTTATCTATCGACATTCTTATGCCGGAAGCACATTGGCAGTTCTAGAAGTTCTGCTTCGATTACTATTGTATTAAGGTTTGGTTCAATTGCTAATTGAAAGGATTTGTAATGAATTGCGCGGCATTTTTGTATGGCAAATCTTAGAAAAAAAAGTCTTGTATTATTATTTAGTAAATGAAGTTGAGTGTGTAAAGAGCGATTGGATTTTCAATTAAGGGATAATTTTGTCAGACCCAAATCAAGATCGGTTATTCATTCAAATTGTTTCAGAATTATAAAATGCATACGAATTTTATAAATGCCTCGTGGTCTCGCGGTACAAGCGGCCGTGCGATCTAGAGGTCCTGGGTTCGATTCCCGGGTCGGGCGAAGTGTTATTGGGTTTTTCCATTAGGAAATTCTCGGTAACAGCACGGTGTCTGGAAATGTGCCCGAAAAACGGCAATAGGCTCGCCCCCTATTACGTGGGACTGATGCATACTTGGCGAAATGTGGGTGCAGAAATGGACCTCTGCCTACCCCTTCGGGGAATACAGGCGTGAGTTTATGTATGTATGTATTTTAGAAGTGATGTGAAAAAAATAATATTTTGATGGTTACTTTCTAATGTTCTACATTGAGCAGAAAACTGTATAGGCCGATGCGTTCATTACAAACCCCAAAAATTGTACACTCCGTCTGATTTTAAATCGACGTTTTTCTTTCATGATTTTTCAGTTCTTGTGATAACATTGGACTCTTACTAAAAACTGTGATTTTTTTATATCGTATATTTTTATTATTATTATTTTATTAATCTTTTACGTAGACAAAGCAAATGTAATATATTTTAGTTCGTTTTATTAAATTTAGATGAGTAGTGACACTGTAGTCTTACTGGTGCTCTGCTGACATGGGGGCGGGATGTGGTGGGAAATTTAACGTGTTTTAATATAATACCACCGAGTACAGAAGCTCCTATTATCAAAGTCAAAGTCAATGTCAAAGTGATCGAAAACTGAGACAGGCAATAGTTACGGTGGCGGTGATTAGAAACACATTGACATTAAAAAACTCCCGACAAAAAATTAAAAATTTTGCGTTTTCCTAAAAACTATTACTATGTAGCAGTGATGGCCTCGAGGTTTAGACGCGCGGTCGAGAATTGCGGCGGTCGCAGGTTCAAACCCCAGGCACACACCTCTGACTTTTCGAAGTTATGTGTGTATTCACAATGAATTATCACTTGCTTTAACGGTGAAGGAAAACATCGTGATAAAACCTGCACACCTAAAAGTTCTTAGGAATTTCTTAGGTGTGTCGTCCGCCAACCCGCACTAGGCCAGCGTGGTGGACTAAGGCCTAAACCCTCTCAGTTGTAGAGGAGGCCCGTGCCCAGCAGTGGGACGTAGTTGGGCTGATGATGATGAAATGTATGCGGTGATTAGGAAAACGTCAATATTTTTTTTTATTCAATGTGTTTGTACTCGTATTCCCTGTCTTAGTTCTCGATCAAGGTTTTTCTACATCATGTATACATCAAGGTAACGTCACGACTAAGACATTAAAAAATTACACCTAAATTAAATTACTTGTATGATCTATAAAGTTTTGCAGGTTTTATAGAGTGTACAAACAATATCAATGTGATTTTTTGATTACTAAACTTCATTATCTTTTAAAGATGCTATCATAAACACAGAAAAAATGCGTTAAAATTAACCTTTCATCATCAGCCCATATACGTCCCACTGCTGGGCACGGGCCTCCTCTACAACTGAGAGGGTTTAGGCCATAGTCTACCACGCTGGCCTAGTGCGGGTTGGCGGTGTGCAGGTTTTATCACGATGTTTTCCTTAACCGTTAAAGCAAGTGATAATTCATTGTGAATACACACAAAACTTCGAAAAG
The DNA here is from genome assembly GCA_907164795.1 of Hemaris fuciformis. NCBI lineage: Eukaryota > Metazoa > Arthropoda > Insecta > Lepidoptera > Sphingidae > Hemaris > Hemaris fuciformis. The sequence goes on from OU015454.1 coordinate 10,511,541, forward strand.
TCAGAGGTTTGAACCTGCGACCGCCGAAATTCTCGACCGCGCGCCTAAACCTCGAGGCCATCACTGGTTTTTTTATTTTTATTTTTTAAAATTAACCTTTAAGTGTCATTAAAGGGCTAATAGAAGGTCACACAATAAATTCATTTTGTCAGTTTTTAAGATAAACCATATTCATATAGTAATGTGACATAGTTGACTAAATTAATGATCTAAATTCATATTTTGACGTATAAAATATTACAAAGTCATATCAAGTCTTCTATAAAATTACTTAATTGCCGATACCACGTTCCATAGAATATCCTTTGTCTCTTTCCAAGAATTGGGTCAGAACTTCTCCTAGACAGTGCATAATTCTTCTGATACTTGCAGCACTAGGTTCCAAGGCGTTACTGCCTTCAAGTCTCTCGTAGTCGTCTTCAACGAGACGATAACCTAGGATTGCATGGTATTGGTATATAGAAGATTGCAGAGCACTGCCAAAGAACCCTTGGTCACGGTAATACTATCATACAGTAGTTTAACTTCATACAAACGGGCGAAACGCGAGTTATACCTACGCGCCTCGATCGCGGCATGCGCAAGGCATGCAGGCAGTCGCGAATGTGCCGCAGTGACGAACGGGCGGTGTTGTTTTTTAAGCAGTAATCGCGCGATTTTTATACAAAATAAGTGCAAGTGCCTATTTAATATGACAAGTAAATATTGTGTCGTCGTCGAGTCGTGATGGCCTCGAGGTTTGGGCACGCGGTCGAGAATCTCGACGGTCGCGGGTTCAAACCCCAGGCACACACCTCTGACTTTTCGAAGTTATGTGTGTATTCACAATGAATTATCAGGTACTTTAACGGTGAAGGAAAACATCGTGATGAAACCTGCACACCTAAAAAAGTTCTTAGGAATTTCTTAGGTGTGTAGTCCGCCAACCCGCACTAGGCCAGCGTGGTGGACTAAGGCCTAAACCCTCTCAATGGTAGAGGAGGCCCGTGCCCAGCAGTGGGACGTATATGGGCTGATGATGATGATGATGATGAAATATTGTGTTTATATATTGTGCTGTTTTTGGTTGCATGAAATCTTCAAAAAATAACATGCATTTTTATTGAACACTTCCTATTCCATTCCAAAATATTTTATTTGTTTAAATAAAAATAAAAAAAAATTACAATCACAAAAATAGATAGAAAGTCAAAGTAGGCAGATTGAATTAAAATTCTGCAGGTTCGCAGCCCTATCGCATGTTTACGTACCGCGCGGCTGTAGGTATTTATTTCAAAAATGCGGCCGAGTTAAACTACTGTATGTCGTATTACCGTGCCTTGGTTGATGTAGCCATATGTGGGGTAAGATTGAGTAGAATAAAGACCGATAAATCCTCTTCTCTATCTAAAATTTCATCGCAATAAGGGATCAATAGAGACGACCTCGAGGTTTAGGCGCGCGATCGAGAATTTAGGCTGTCGCGGGTTCAAACTTCAGGCAGACCCCTTGACTTTTCGAAGTTATCTGTGTATTCACAATGAATTATCACTTGCTTTAACGGTGAAGGAAAACATCGTGAGGAAACCTTCACACCTAAAAGTTCTAAGAATTTCTTAGGTGTGTAGTCCGCCGACTCGCACTAGGCCAGTGTGGTGGACTAAGGCCCTCATAGTTTTAAAGTGCCCAGTAGTGGGAGGCATATGGGCTGATGATGATGATGAAAGAATCAATCAATAAGTGTTTGGTTATTCGCTCACACGTGACTCATTGTTATTGGTTCTAACATTGAACTGTAGATAGAAATAAGGATTTATTGGTCGTAAATAACTTTTTGTCTTATTACTTTTACAGCATATAAGTTTCTACCTAAGGTAACGTGAACATTCTTCGCATTTGCAGATTGAAGTAGGTTCACGTAAACCAATTGTTATACAGGGCGTATTCAGACCGTGATCGGACACTAAGGCATATAATAGCTGCGGTGATTACAAACACCTTGAAATTAAAAAAATCCCGACAAAAAAAACGTTTTCCTTACAACCACCTCCATTATCTATAATTTATTTATTTATTTATTTATTTACTCTTTATTGTACACATTCAAAATCATACAATATATATATATATATATATATATATATATATATATATATATATATATATATATATATATATATATATATATATATATAACCTAGAGAAAGGTACAAATGGCGGCCTTATCGCACATGGCGATCTTTTCAAGACAACCATAAGATGGATATTATAAAAAGGATTTATTGGGATCAATAGAGACGGAATATAATTGTTAGGAAAACGTCAAAATTTTGATTTTTTTCGGGATTTTTTTAACGCCAATGGTTTTGCAATGACCGTAGCTATTACCTGCCTTAGTTTTCGGTCTGAATATAGCCTGTACAGTCTGTTTCAGCAAAGCCCCCCTCCCCTTCTACGGTAGAGCACCGCACGTATTGCGAATCTGTGATTTCGTTCAGTCGAGCTGTTTTGTTTCATGTAACCTCACGTGTATTTTCGTGTAAAAGTGCCGAATAAATATGTTATTTGTGTAACAGTAGCTGGTGTTTTATTAATTCCATATAATGACCATTGAATATAACCTCCCTTAAGATTTCTAGAGTGACCTGTATAAAATTCTAAGAGATTCTTATTCCCTATACAATCTGTTACTCTTACTAATACTTGCTCGACCCACTTGACTCCTTGTAGAGGCGTGCACCTGATGGTAAGTGTAATGGAGTCCAGAAAAAGTGCCGACCAGTGAGAGATGATGATCTCCCGTTGGTCGACGCAATCATGCCGGCCGAATACCTCTTCACCTATATTGTGTACCTAGTTTGGGGGACTAATACCATGGTGAACAAAGGACCGACCGCGAGAAACCGGCCAAAAAATGCCGGCACGGTCATCCTTTCACCATGATTGAAGCCCCCCCGAAAACCGGATATACACTGGCTGATCCCGGAACGCGGCACACTTGCATGTGCCACTATGGCGGGTTTTACGCCCTGTGTACGGTGGTCGCTATCCGGGCGGATACGAATATCCTACCACCAGCTTGAGCTAAGACGAGTGGGGACTATAGTAAATATGATTTTAAGCTTTATTAGATGTAAGTATTAAAAAACTTGACTGCCTCGTGGTCTCGCGGCACACGTATGTGTCGTGCGATCTAAAGGTCCTGGGTTCGATTCCCAGGTCGGGCAACGTGTTATTGGGTTTTTCTATTAGGAAATTCTCAGTAGCAGCACGGGAGTCTTGAAATGTGCCCGAAAAACGGCAATAGGCTCTCGCCCCCTATTACGTGGGACTGATTCATACCTACTTGGCGAAATGTGGCTATGTTATGTTTTGTTTGTAGTAGGTATTAAAAAAAAATCGCCTGTGGTTTCCGTCGAAATAGAAAACATGTTTTAAAATATAAACAAGCAAAGGAAACGCAGACCACACAGCCACGATTAAAAGTATAATTTTTCGTGTTTGAAAAACCAAGCCAGAAACATAATTCAAACATAAAGTTTATTTAAACCACTTTCATTAACATATTTGAACGCGACTATAAAACAAAGGATGCTTTGATCCGACAAATTTACGTCGTCTCCTTAAGTGGTCGGCGAGTTATGATACCTTTACGTTTTGTTTAAAATGTTTTTGTGCGGCGCACTTTAGCTGACAGATTTGGTTGAACGAGACGCGAGTGATTTCGAAAAAATACTTACGCTCACGCCTACATCGATCGAAGTGTAGACAGAAATATGTCTATAGGTGCAATCACGTTTTATTTTTTTTCAGCTTACAAAGGGGCCAAATTCAGGTATATTTGCGGACTTTGTCCAACCACGGAAGCGAAGCCGGAACATTTCGATTTATTCTGTAAACTTATCGACAATTGATTGTTGTGATGTAAAACATTTCCTAAAACCCATTTCTCTTATTGTATTGTCGTTCCAAGTAATAGGACGCGAGTCTATTGCCGTTCTTCGGGCACATTTCCAGACTCCTTATTGCTATTGAGAATTTCCTAATGGAAAAACTCAGTAACACTTCCCCGACCCGGCCGTGCTAGTGCTACAGAGCCCAGATAAGAAAAAGTTGATGTTTTTTTGTTAATTTTATAACAACGCGTTGAAATAAACGTCTTGTAAGTATTACCTATAATTTAATTGCAAAACTTGAGTATAAAACTACACTTTTTTTTACCCCTAAGGAGCTAAACGCGGGCGAGAACATGCGTATTTGAATGTAACAGTAACAAAAGCCGTCGAGATTCACAGACATATACAAATGAAGCGATCAACAATCATAAAATTCTTGAATAGATAATGGTTTTGATCGAGTGCGCCGCGCCGCAGCGGAAGTGAATTTTTCCACTCGGCCGCGGAATTCAACGATTTTCCTTCACAATTGCTCCATTCACGATTATTCATGTGTGCTAATGTCGCATTGTTGATAAATTAATGAAGCTACGTTAAAAATACTTTTACAAATTACTGTATCACTCTCTTTTTGATCAGAATCTGAAAACGTATAGTATAAAATAGTACTAGTAGAAGTACTAGTACTAATTTATATATAGACTGCCTCGTGGTCTCGCGGTACAAGTATGTGCCGTGGGATCTAGAGGTCCTGGGTTCGATTCCCGGGTCGGGCAAATTGTTATTGGGTTTTTCCATTAGGAAATTCTCAGTAACAGCACGGAGTCTGGAAATGTGCCCGAAAAACGGCAATACATACATAATTAGGCTCGCCCCCTATTACGTGGGACTGATGCATACCTGGCGTAATGTGGGTGCAGAAATACACCTCTACCTACCCCTTCGGGGAATACAGGCGTGAGTTTATGTATGTATGTATGCAGTAGAAGTAGTAATCTCGGCGGTTGCGGGTTCAAACCCCAGGCACACACCTCCGACATTTCAAAGTTATGTGTGTATTCATAATGAGTTATCACTTACTTTGACGGTGAAGCAAAACATCGTGATGAAACCTACACACCTAAAAGTTCTTAGGAACTTCATAGCACTAAGCGAGTGTGGTGGACTAAGGCCTAAACCCACTCAATGGTAGAGGGGGCCCGTGCCCAACAGTGGGACGTATATGGGCTGATGATGATGATGATGACTTACACTTATAATTCTAGAGCGCATAAATGACACGGCAAGAATCGAACGGGCCGCTTTAAAATCATTAACCACTGCGCCATCGAGTTCGTGACTGGAACTACTGTTTCATGTCGGTACAACACGGTTATAGCGCGCGTTCATCTTGAAGCGTCGATCTGCTTTTAATGCAGCACAAAAGTGGCATGGAGCTGTTGAAAAAAATAACTCATTTATAATTTATTTTTTTAGAGCTGCGCCTCAGGTTTGATTGCAGAACTACGACTGAAGTGAATAGTGTTATCACAGAAAGCCAAAAATTATTGAGTGAAATTGTCGGGCCTGTTATGTTCTGGTGATAACTAATAGGATATTTTTATTTTTGCATAGCTGACCCGGCGAACTTCATTCCGCCTAACAGCCGATTCCAATTTTTTTTAGACAGACAAAAATTTTAAAAAACTTTATTTTGGTATATGTACCGTGTATACATCCATATGGATAAAAAGCGGTTATTTCAATATTACAAACAGACACTCCAATTTTATTTATTTGTATAGATATTGATCACCGTATAAAATGTATAAAACCCGCTACAATGATTTACAAAGTTTGTCGCGTTCCTTATTCCGCTGTTAAACATAAATACAAAGCTAGTCAGGGGCTTAATTTAAGTCAAAGTCAAAATCACCTTTATTCAAATAGACTTTTACAAGTGCTTTTGAATCGTCAAGTAAGTTTTTTTTTAAACTATTCCAAGATTGCAATCTGGTGTTTTGTTAAAATTTAAAGAATATTAACTTGATTTAAAAATAAACATTGATTTATCAACTTTACTATGATAACAATTCAGTAGTTAAGTATGTCTTTATTTAACCATTAAAAAAATAATACACAACAAAAACAAAATAATACACAACTTTTCTCCACTCATTTGTTTATATGGTATAAATTACATATGTATGTATGTATATATTTTTGGACATATATGTTTATTTAATATGATTTGTTTTTATATTGTATATGTTTATTTATGTATTTAAGTGTAAGTAAGTATATGTTTAATAATATGATGATAATTTTTATTTACTCAAAGTTATTAGTATTATTTATTTTAGTTGTTTGTTTTTCTTTTACTTCCTTTTTCACACTTTATTCTACTCTCTTTTTTTTTCCTCTTTTATTATCTATTCTAAGGATGCCTGGAAGAAATTGCCTAGAGCGATAAGGCCGCCTCTTGTTTTCTTTTTTAATAGGTAAGTTTCTTTATAATTTTTGTACAAGGAAGTGTAAATAAATAAATAAACACAACGTCACGCCTGTATGCAGAGGTGCATTTCTGCACCCACGTTTCGCCAGGTGTGTATCAGTCCCACTTAATTGAGAGCGAGCCTATTGCCGTTTCTCGGGACAATTCCAGACTCCGTTCTGCTACTGTGAATTGGAAAAACCCAATAAGACTTTGTCCGAACCGGGACCTCGTGATTGAACCACGAGGCAGTAAATTGAAAAATATTGTCAGTATATATTTTCCAAATAATTGTAGAGGGAAGGAGTCTCCATCACTTTGATGTTTTGTATGTGATAGTGGCGGCGTGACTGGCGACCTTGTAAACTCTTACTATTGGAAGCGCATTATACAGGAGTTAACTATTCCGATTAGAACATATGGATGATACTCTAACGTTTGGTATGTACATAATTTAAAGTTTTATTAACATTTCGGTGTTAATTTTATCCATCCATCCGTCAGCCAATGGAGGTCCACTGCTGGTCATAGGCCTCTCCTAATGACTTCCACAAGGACCGGTTGGAAGCAGCCTGCATCTAGCGACGTCCCACGAACTTTACTAGGTCGTCCAACCATCTTGACGGAGGACGTCACACGCTGCGGTTTCCGGTACAAGGCCACGTACCGGTCAACTTAAGGTAGACTAATATTTAAAGTAGGTACATGTAATACTTTTTTATTTATGTATAGAATTGTTCTCGTAGGCTACTTTTTTTTTTGTTTTTTTGTACTGGCACGGCAAAGTCCAATAAAATAATACCGACCAGCGAGAAACGATATGGTCACCTGTTGGTCGATACAATCATGCCGGCCTGCACAAATACTTCTGCATGCTTCGCTTAAAGGATCCAGGATCATAGGAATACTACTCACTAGTACTGCTTTTAAATTTGCGTAACTCCATTAGACTTTCACCAGTACTCGCCAGTTGGCAATGTTATGCAGGCCTTTAAAAAAAGATTACAGTAAAGTGTCTATAACGACGTTTGAAATAAGGGTTGAAAGGTAATGCAGTTGTCTCAACACCGGCTCGTGAAACGCGAGGCTGAGGGTTCGATTCGCTCACTGAGACAAGGGTTTGTTTGATCCACATCAAGTTTGGCTGTTTGTGACGGTTAAAAGTAATGGTTTTTGATAATCATCACACAAAACTTCTATGATAATTGTTGGTTTTTAATAATTTTATAATTTTTAAGAACCAAAGCTATCGACATAGCCCGAAGGATTAGCGAGCTGAAGTGGCAGTGGGCAGGTCACATTTCTCGCAGAACTGATGACCGTTGGGGGAAACGTGTTCTGGAGTGGAGACCACGGCTCGGCAAACGTGGTGTAGGACGCCCTCTGGCTTGGTGGGGTGACGATATACGCAATATGGCTGTCAGCGGTTGGATGAGGAAGGCCGAAGATCGATGCCAGCCTATGTCCAGCAGTGGACGTAAGAGAGGCTGATGATGATGATGATTACAATATTTATTTATTTAAAACACCTTAAGATTGGCGATCTTTTTAAGGCAACCATAAGATTTTTGGTCAAAAAAAATAGAACTATTTATACAGTATATAGTATATACAAACAAATAAATACATTTCGTTGGTAATAATTCCTTATACTATAATTATGCATAATATCTTCAACACTAGATGGTTGGTTCCGTCCCGCGCGTGACGTCCGCTAAAAGCTTTCGCCTCGTGTAATATATTATTTTATTTTTACATTCGGATGTTTTAGTTTCATGGACGAGAGACCTTTGAACGGAAGTTATCCACGTGTTGTTCTTGGTTTGGACTGAAAAATAGTAATAGTACTTCTATATCTTATAATCATCATTCCCTTGCCGTTTCCAATTTTATTTGGGGTCGGCGCAGTATGTTCTATCCTTCCAAACATCCTTATCAGCCGTCATGTATTCAGTCACCCCTTTTTCTTTCATATCTTTTCTTACGCACTCCATCCATCTTTACATTGGCCTTCCTCTGCTTGTCCATCCTTCAACTTTCATACTCATTACTTTTTTACCAACAGATATTTCATCCCTACTCGTAACACGCCCATACCACGACAGACGGTTTCCTTTCAGCTTATCACAGAAGCCACTTTCAAAATTCCTCTATCGTATTCATTCCTCACTCAGTCAATCCGTGTTACCACACATCCATCGCAACATTCGCATTTCTGTTGCATGCAGTCAGTCCATCGACCATCATAAATCCTCGCTAAATGTTATCCATGATCACAGTAAGGAAAATATTAAATGTAGAAGATTTATCTTTATAGCATTAGTATACTCAGCCTATTGTTGTCCACTGCTGAACTTAGGCCTCCCCAAGTAGGCGCCAGTCATCCCGGTCTCGAGCAGCCCTCATCTAACCGCTACCCGCCACCTTCCTCAAGTCGTCGGACCATCGCGCTGCAGGACGTCGCACACTACGTCTGCCTAAGCGCGGTTTCCACTCCAACACTTGTCTGATAGACATGGCCGGCCCACTTCCATTAAATAAATAAATAAATACACCCAACAGTCACATACGTAGTTCTGACCCCCCACTACGATAAAAGTCTTATGGCGTGGGTATTAGAAACTACAAGAGACTTTTCGCTCTCACAAACACCGAGACCCGAAACAAATATTTGTGGATCACACGAACATTTGTCTCGGTGCGGGGATCGAAGCCGCGGCCTCTCGTTTGCAAGCTGGTGTCTAGCCAACTGCGCCACGGGGCTGTTTTTTAGCCTTTTATCTCATTACTATGAGACCAACAGTCTCAAGCATAAAGATAGACCACTACATTCAATGCTTGTAGAAATCTTTAAGCTTATCATGTAATTCTTGTATGTAAATAGATGCCATGTTGGGCGCAAGTTACACACATAAGTTACACCGCGGTACAAGATAAGCCCGCTAGTACAAAATGTACAGATAACGCTTATCTCGACTTATAGGCTGCGCGTGCCGACTTTACGGCTCATAATAGTGAAACGGAATTTCATCTGAAAAACATTCATCGGTAAAAGGGTAGGCAGAGTGTATTATTAAAGTTTCTACGTCCATGTTTCGGTCACTGTTTGAAACTCCATTTAATAGCGGACGAGCATAAATAATAAATAAATACACCCAACAGTCACATACATAGTTCTGACCCCACATTAAGATACAAGTCTTGTGTCGCGGGTGTCGGAAACTACGAGAGACTTTTCGCTCTCACAAACACCCAGACACGAAACAAATACTTGTTGATCACACAAACATTTGTCTCAGTGCGGGGCTCGAACCCGCGGGCTCACGTTTCATAAGCTGGAGACCAAATGCGCCAGGGGGTGTAAAAATATTATTATATAAGTATACAAGATACTGCCTCGTGGTCTCGCGGTACAAGTATGTGCCGTGCGATCTAGTGGTCGTGGGTTCGATTCCCGGGTCGGGCAGTGTTATTGGGTTTTTCCATTAGGAAATTCTCAGTAGCAGCACGGAGTCTGGAAATGTGCCCGAAAAACGGCAATAGGCTCGCCCACTATTACGTGGGACTGATACATACCTGGCGAAATGTGGGTACCGAAATGCATCTCTGCATACCCCTTCAGGGAATACAGGCGTGAGTTTATGTTGTATGTGTTGTTGACAAGATACTTATCTTGTTACTTTCAACGAGTAAGTCTGTTTGCAACAATAATAAGTAAACATCGTGAGTGCATATAGATTTATTCCATTACGTCATAAAATTACTCCAAAGGGAAATGAAAAAGATTAAATGATTGCAGCCCTCGCCAATGATTTTATTACTGTATCATCTAATTACCGACATCCATGTAGATTCCTATCTCACACACATATGGGAAGCCAAGGGAAGGCAAGATTTCAAGGGTAGATATGATTTAATCAGTAGACCCTCTGTTTGGACCAAAACATTAACGATTAGAGATCAACTTATACTGGTAATTTTGAATTCACCAAGACCCGTCGTGCGTAATAGTGTGAACGGCGTAAGGGATCAATGATTAATGGATAAAATTTTAGTCATCTGGTCGTGTTATTTGGTGATGTTTGTATTGATTAGTCCGATTGTGCGATAGCGTGATGATAATCGCGAAATATGGCATGAGGTTTGAACGTAATATCAATTTTATTGTTTTGATTCAAAGGCCAAAAAAATAATACATCCGATAGTCATGCATATAGGCTTTATAAGATACAAGTCAAGAAAATCAGAAGCTAAGAGTTTCGACTCGTCATAGAGGAATAGTCTGCCAATCTAAGTGTTTTTTTACTCAGCCAATCGCCGTCCACTGATGAATGTAGGCTTCCCCAAGTAGCCGTAGCATTTCGGTGATTCTTTCGTATTCAAAAGAACCTATAGTAATATACCTAAAATCATACCTCACTTTATCCAAGCGAGCAATATTACACTGCGTATCTTATAAATATTTGAGAGGCCATTTCTGTTTGAGATTGAATCCGTTCTAAATAAAATTTATATTTCTTAAACCTCTATAACACTCTTTCACTCCCAGGTATCAAACCTAGCACCTCAATTTAACACTGTATATTTATTACAACGAGATTTACAACTCATTGATGGTACAATAGCTAAAAAAAATATTTTTTAACATGTACCATCGTTAGTATAGTCAAAACATGAGTCAATGTCCAGTAGATTAGAATAAAATTTGACGGCAGTTAACTTTGGGTGTGTGGGGATGGCACGCGACGCACCCCCTCTAATTAACTAGATGGACGCGCGGCATCGTCTGCCGCTAACTATACAGGCTGGTGATAAATTATAATAAATACACCCAACAGTTACATACATAGTTCTGACCGCACATTAAGATACAAGGCTTGTGTCGTGGGTGTCGGAAACTACGAGAGACTTTTCGGTCTCACAAACACCCAGACCCGAAACAAATACTTATTGATCACACAAACATTTGTCTCAGTGCGGGGCTCGAACCCGCGGGCTCATGTTTCATAAGCTGGTAACCAAATGCGCCAGGGGGGTGTAAAAATATTATTATATAAGTATACAAGATACTGCCTCGTGGTCTCGCGGTACAAGTATGTGCCGTGCGATCTAGAGGTCCTGGGTTCGATTCCCGGGTCGGGCAAAGTGTTATTGGGTTTTTCCATTAGGAAATTCTCAGTAGCAGCACGGAGTGATTCCACGCTAGGATCAAGCCTTATGGCAATCAGAAACTACGAGAGACTTTTCAGCCACAAACACCCAGACCCGAAACAAATGTTTGTGGATCACAAAAACGTAATTAAATGTAACAGTTACATAGTCACTGTTAAGCTTTCAGCACACCTAATAGTTCTTAGGCTTGTGGGTGTCCGCCAACCCACACTAAACCAGCGTGGTGGACTAAGGCCTAAACCCTCATAATCAACTCATTACCTGATACGTGGGACTGACACCTGGCGAAATGTGGTTGCAGTAATGCACCTCTGCCTACCTCTTCGGGGAATACAGGTGTAAGGTTATGTACATCTGTACTCTGTATATATTTCATTTAAATTGATATAGGGCTGTTTATAATTCACAAGCTATAATTTGCCAGTTCACCTATTCCTTTCTATTAGTTCTTTGAAGAGTAGCATAAAACATAATTATTTTAAGAGACGAAAAATTCCTTACCAAAGAATGCAACTTATAGCAAAAAGATTTCATTGAGACATAAAAAAACTACATACATACATACATAAACTCACGCCTGTATTCCCCGAAGGGGTAGGCAGAGGTGCATTTCTGCACCCACATTTCGCCAGGTATCTTTTAGTCCCACGTAATAGGGGGCGAGCCTATTGCCGCTTTTCGGGCACACTTCCAGACTCCGTGCTGTTACTGAGAATTTCCTAATGGAAAAACCCAATAGCACTTTGCCCGACCCGGGAGTCGAACCCAGGATCTCTAGATCGCACAGCACATACTTGCACCGCGAGACCACGAGGCAGTCAAACAAAATAAAAAAACTGTTTAAAAATACATATCCCATATTGAATGCACGCGACATCCAAGCGTTAACATCAATGTCCACAATATTAACTCGGCAGCGAAATTTTCTGCACAATATCCAAACATCGCATCATCTGTTTAAACATTAGTAATATAATACAACACACAGACGCGCGGGCGGGCAAACATATCATGTGACACGCGCAGGAAAATAAACAGCGCACCCTGTGTACGCGACACACGGACCGATAGAACGGACAATACGAAAATAAGTTCACTATTCGATCAAAATTTGATCGAGACACAGATTTAGGTACACAAAGTTGTAAAACAGTTTATTTAAGCATCGTATAAACGGTTAGAATAATGTTGTTATTTAGTAGTGATGGCCTCGAGATTTCAAATTTCGGCGGTAGAAACCCAGGCACACACCTCTGACTTTTTAAAGTTATGTGTGTATTGATAATAAATTATCGCGTAACCGGCACACCTATAAGTTATTTAGAATTTCTTAGGTGTGTAGTTGGCCAACCAGCACTAGGCCTGCGTGGTGGGTTAAGGACTAAACCCTCTCAGTTGTAGAGAAGGCTCGTGCCTAGCAGTGGGACGTATATGGGCTGATGATGACGACTTTTGTTGTAAAGATAGACTTAAGTATTTTCTGACCGCCGAACCTGATTTGTTTGGGTGATGAGATATAAACTTCAAGATTAATTAGTCAGTCAAAAACAGGCAGTGTGATTTACAGGCATAAATCGTTTTAAACTATTTATAAAATATTGCAGCGTGTTTTTCATTTATTTTACGATACACTACAATAATAGTTCATAAAACATAATTGCTAATTGACGCAGTATTGCTATCTACACACGCTATCAATGTGCGTCCCTCGCCCATCCTAAACGGCGACACCTGGCCGCTGACGTCACGCCCCACGCACGGACAATCACTATTATATTAAGATTAACTTTTAAACGCACTGTCAGTGCATACGAAGTTAATTACTTTGTGGTATACTCGTATGGTTAGGGGCCGAAAATTATATGACGCACCCCTATACTGCCCCACAACACTCGAGCTCTCATCCACTACCTTCAGCTCGTCGCTCCACCGGCCCGCGCGTCACACACTATGCTCCCTGTACGTGGTCTCACAACACTCGCTCCTGAGCTCTCATCCACTACCTTCAGCTCGTCGCTCCACCGGCCCGCGCGTCACACACTACGCTCCCTGTACGTGGTCTCACAACACTCGCTCCTGAGCTCTCATCCACTACCTTCAGCTCGTCGCTCCACCGGCCCGCGCGTCACACACTACGCTCCCTGTACGTGGTCTCACAACACTCGCACCTGAGCTCTCATCCACTACCTTCAGCTCGTCGCTCCACCGGCCCGCGCGTCACACACTACGCTCCCTGTACGTGGTCTCAGAACACTCGCTCCTGAGCTCTCATCCACTACCTTCAGCTCGTCGCTCCACCGGCCCGCGCGTCACACACTACGCTGCCTGTACGTGGTCTCACAACACTCGCTCCTGAGCTCTCACCACTACCTTCAGCTCGTCGCTCCACCGGCCCGCGCGTCACACACTACGCTCCCTGTACGTGGTCTCACAACACTCGCTCCTGAGCTCTCATCCACTACCTTCAGCTCGTCGCTCCACCGGCCCGCGCGTCACACACTACGCTCCCTGTGCGTGGTCTCACAACACTCGCTCCTGAGCTCTCATCCACTACCTTCAGCTCGTCGCTCCACCGGCCCGCGCGTCACACACTACGCTCCCTGTACGTGGTCTCACAACAGTCGCCTACTTTTCCAAGTTATGAAAGCTTTTGAAGGTGTGATCTCCCCACAGAGTTATTAAGAACATAATGTGTATGAAGAATGTTTAATTCCATCGTAGTAAAGCCGGGCTAGAGTAAAAATTTCACGCAGTCCCCGCCTAATGTATACACAGAGGTACATTTGCACCCTCGCAGCACTGTTGAGTGTGCGGAGGGCGCGGGCGGTACGGTAAAAGCATATTTATGTTAGTTTCTGATTGACGATGATGGCTTCCCCTTGGTTAGAGACGGTGCGGCCGCATTACGACGAATTTGATGGTGCAAATAATATTTTTAGTATTGGAACAAGTTTACGTACGTTGGATATATTTTTTTCTAAATTTAAATGAAAGAATGAAACTCAAACGAAATTACAAAGCATCTTTTGTTATTAACTTTTAATAAAATAGTAATGTTAGTAATAGCTGCCTAATCATATTCTACACACATTTATGTGCAATCACTGGATAAAGTATTTTATTACCATTTTATCAATATCTGATAAAATAGAAAGAATCGCCGAACGAATCTAAGACCAAATTATTCGTTCTAATCTTACCCATCACAAATATTTCTAGATTCGTCGTATAAACTCCGCTCGTTGCTCACTTAACGCACTCAGTACTTTGCAGATTTCGGCGGGGACACCGCGGGGACCGGTACAGCCGGGGGAGGGGGGGGGGACGGGGGACGCATCTGTGCTTGTTATAAAATTATAACGCTCGTACCTATCCTTCTAGACCCTTCTAATACTTGACAAGATATCATCTAACATGTACCTATAGGTATATTAATAAAAAGAAATCTATAAGTATGACGGTAAACGTAAACATTTTAAAGCTGACCTGAAAGTAACTCTATGTCAATTATAATTATACATTTTCATAGTTAGAATATTTTGAATTTTTTGCATACGTATAATTGGGATATTAATGCAAGGTAAAAACAGTTTACATTAATTAAACTTTAAATTTAATTTAAGTTAATTAGTAGAACACTTCACAGAATATACAGGCTGTAAAAAGACCGTGATCGAAAACAAAGACAGGTACCTAATAGTAACGGTGATTAACGATAAAAAAATCAAGACAAAAAATAAGTATTTTAAAGTTTTTCTTATCACCGCATACATTTACTTATGATTGTTCGGAAAATGTCATAATTTTAATTGTTTGTCGGGATTTGACAGCCCCGTGGCGCAGATGGCTAGACACCAGCTTGCGAAACGAGAGGCCGCGGGTTCGATCCCCGCACCGAGACAAATGTTTGTGTGATCCACAAATATTTGTTTCGGGTCTGGGTGTTTGTGAGAGCGAAAAGTCTCTCGTAGTTTCTGATACCCACGACACAGGACTTGTATCCTAGTGTGGGGTCAGAACTATGTATGTGACTGTTGGGTGTATTTATTATTATTTTTTTTTCGATCACTTTCTTTTTACTTCCTGTATATTCTGTGAAGTGTTCTACTAATTTACTTAAATTAAATTTAAAGTTTAATAATTTAAACTGTTCTTACCTTGCTTTTGCATTAATATCTTCACCAAGATCCCAATTATCTTTATGCTAAAAATTCAAAATACTTAGTCTAATTATGAAAATGTAATTGACATAGAGTTATTTTGGCGTTCATAGCATTATTGTATCGATGGAAATATTTCGGGGTTGCGTTTTACTCACAAAGTTTTATTTACCGCCAAATCTGCAAGCTATTGATTGTCTTTATTGTTAAAGACAAATCCTTTATTTGTCTTTCTGATTAACTTCGTTGCGAGATTATGACAAATTAGGTTCCCTTAGATTCACTGAGCTTCATTGCTCGGCGTCAATACTGTGCGTGCTGTTGATCCTGGAGCACAAGAGTTACAGTGGCGGGTGTATGGTGAGATAGGGCCATAAAAAAGACAATTGTGCCGTAAATGAGAGTGCCCGAGTTTGAATCCCGCGTCGGGCGATCTTACCGGGATTTCCCGTTAGGAAATTCTCAGTAGAATTTGAAAGTCTGCCTAAAAAAACGGTATTAGACTGTCTACCCTTTCTGGGGCACAAACGTGAGTTACACATAGCTTTTAACTCGATTACGTCAAAAATAGAAGTGACTAGTCAACCGATCATCTATAAGTATAATTAATCAAATCCACCCTTTCTGTCTGTCTGTCATTACAGTAATGACTTTACGTCATTAGATGACATTTGGTGTTT
The DNA here is from genome assembly GCA_907164795.1 of Hemaris fuciformis. Lineage (NCBI taxonomy): Eukaryota > Metazoa > Arthropoda > Insecta > Lepidoptera > Sphingidae > Hemaris > Hemaris fuciformis. The sequence continues at coordinate 10,527,901 of OU015454.1, forward strand.
ATTGGGGTCATTTTGTGATCTATTTTAGACAGGGGTCATTTAGCGTCACATCTGGGGTCTAGCTTTATCATACCCAATTCCCAAGAAGAAAGCTTAGAATGGGTTCGTTAGTATCTGGGGTCTGACTTAATTAAAATGAGTTCTCATAATGCTAAGTGAAAATAAGAATGCTTTAAAGGGTTAATACAGCTTCGGGGTACAAAAGGCCAATGGTATTGTTTCGGGACTTAACCCTCACAGAGGAGAGATTATGTGGCAATTAGTTGATTGGGCCTTTTGTACCCCGCGTAGCCAGATTAAGTGTCAGGTAGAGGGTTAATGAAAAGTATGGAGCTGCAATTTGAATATTGATAAATTGTGTACGCTCGTTTGATTCTAGTTTAACAGTAAACTTAATCGTAAAGAAACATTAATTACAAAATGGCGGATTTTAACAAATAAATAAACTGTTCTGAATCTAATTAAAAGGTACTTTTTATTAAATTAACGGGCTTTTCAAAATAACAAAATAAGATTTTCTTACTCATTATTCTGTGTGGAATCTTCTCTCCATACAAGGCAAAGTCTTATAAATCATATTACTATTAAACCAACAAAAAAAGTTCCTTATTTACTGATTAAATAAGTCTATGATTCATACACACATAACTTCACGCCTATGTTCTCCGAAGGGGTAGGCAGAGGTGCATTTTTGCACCCACATTTCGCCAGATCAGTTATCAGTCCCACCTAAGGGGGCGAGCCTACCGTTCGGGCATATTTTCAGACACCGTGCTGCTACTGAGAATTTTCTAATGGAAAAACTCATTAATACATTTCCCGACCCGAGAATCGAGCCCGAGTCCTCTTGATCTCAAGGCACATGCATGAACCGCGAACCACAAGTCTATGTCAATGAAACATGTGAAACTATGTCAATTTAAAAAAAAAAAAAATTCTATAAAAACAAAAATGACATTTCGTGTTGCTGAGGGAGTTTCTTGCCGTTTTTTCTCCACAGCGATAACACGTTTCGAAGCGGCAATAGTTTAAAATTGACGATTCAAAAGAACTTGTGAAAGTCTATTTGACTAAAGATAATTTGACTTTGACTTTGACTATGATTCATTATTATGAGTTATAGCCATAACTTGTTTTGAGGTGTGGCGTTAATTGTACCCCAGTCCGACATATGGCGGTCGCGTGCGGAACATTGGCTAAACAACTGTCATTAGTATCTGCTCATCTTTGGGGTGGACATTTGGTTTTTATGTTTCCATGCATTAATTACTGACCAATTTCATCTCCATAATAAATAATGTTGTTAAAAATATTTATTCTCCTGGTACCTGGCGTACTTACAAAGAACTAGAAGAAGAATAAACTGTACTCTAACAACGGACGACCGTCCTTCATGTAGCATCAATTCCCGAAACAACAAATTTATTTGTTAATGAAAATTTAATAATTTGTTTTATTTATACAACTTGCCTAATTATGCCTTAATGAAAAAAATATTTAAACACAAATATCCTCAATGTCAAATAATATACGTAAATATTTGTTTTAGTGAAAAGTCGGGAAAAACCTTAGACCATGTTTTATTTAACTGGCAAGGTCTCGGCGTTTGCAACAAAAACAGTTTAATGTTGTACATTCGGCCGTAGTTGCAAGTGATTTCAGTAAATGATCAGGTGTCAGGAGGATATTGTTTCACCAGTGAAGAGGAAGTCAGAAATTATTCAAATACAATTCATTCATCATCAGCCGATATACAGGGTGTATTCAGACCGTGATCGGAAACTGAGGCAGGTAATAGTTAAGGTCATTACAAACCCCCGGGCGTTAAAGAAAATTCTGACAAAAAATAAAAATTTTGACGTTTTCCATACAAACCGCGTACATTTAATACCGATGGTTGTATGGAAAACGTCAATTTTTTTTTTGTCAGAATTTTCTTTAACGCCAGGGGGTTTGTAATGACCTTAACTATTACCTGCCTCAGTTTCCGATCACGGTCTGAATACACCCTGTACGTCCCACTGCTGGGCACGGGCCTCTTCTACAATTAAGAGAGAATAGTCCACCACGCTGGCCCAGTGCAGGTTGTCGGACTCCAGACTTAAGAATTTCCTAATAATTTTTATGTGTCTAGGTTGCCTCTCGATGTTTTCCTTCACCGTTAAAGTAAGTGATAATTCATTGTAACATAGCTTCGAAAATTCAGAGGTGTGTGCCTGAAGTTTGAACCTGCGACCGCCGAGATTCTCGACCGCACGCCTAAACCTCGAGGCCATCACCACTTGTTGAAACGCTTCTTCGTAAAGGATCCAGAATGCAATAAAATGCAAAAACACCAAAATCAATATACGAAATAATGTTTGTAAACTTGAAAATGCAAAGCGGCTTGGCTTGAAGTAGTCTGTTCCGGCTATAGCGACGGCGCGCGGATATTAAAGCACATTTGAATCTTATTACGTCCGGCTGGCGGAGACAAACACTTCACTGAAATCGAATTGCAGTGTGTGGGTCTTGGGAGTGGCAATTTAGAGCGTTATAGTAGTAGAAAAGGGCTGTTGGTTTGATTGCTGTGACGAAATTAATTTTAGTTGGGCTATTTTGAGAGGAAAGAAAAATATCGATGTTGATTAAAAATCCTAAGAATTGTTATTGAGGATGGCTAACAAAGCATATTAGATAAAGTTATACGAGTAGATGCGACCTGGATGCGACTGGCCCAGGATAGAGACGAATGGCATGCCAGAAGAGAGGCCTATGCCCAGCAGTGGGATGAAAAAAAGGGCTGTAGATGATGATGATGATACGAGTAGGCATAGGAGTAGGTAGGAGGTGCATTTATCACCCTGAGACGCCGTAAAACCGCCCCAAATGCGTGTGATGGTCACCGAGAGGTTTTAGTCGGTATGCTGACGTAGGATTTTGGTTAGGGACCCAACTCAGCTAATCGGACAATCGTTCCGCGCGCCGAAGTGGAAGGCCAGGGATCCCGACATACCCCTTTCGGCCTCCCCCGAGGTACTTACGCTTAAGGCGCTTTCTTCTCGTATATATAAAAAGTGCATTTTTGCATACACATTTTGTTGATTACAACTCCAGATTCCGTACTGCTACTGAGAATATCCTAATGGAAAACACTTATACAGGGTTTATAAAGGTTGTGATCGAAAACTAAGACAGGTAATATATACAGGGTGTATTCAGACTGTGGTCGGAAACTAAGGCAGATAATAGCTGCGGTGATTAAAAACACCGTGACGTTAAAAAAAATAAACGTTTTCCTTACAACAAATTATTTGTCGGTATAATTTTTCTGGACTCCACTGTGCTTACCATCAGGTACAGTGGAGTCACTTTGCCGTGCCAGATTAAAAAAAAAAACCACATCCAATTGATATCTATGATTGTTAGGAAAACGTCAATTTCTTTATTTTTTGACGGGTTTTTTTTAACGTCAATGGTTTTGTAATAACCGTGGCTATTACCTGCCTTAGTTTCCGATCACGGTCTGAATACACCTTGTATAGTCATATTCAACTGTTCTGTGTGCTAGTCTAAATGAAGACAGCAGTAACATCATACTGTCTGCCTACCCATCCAGGGACGGCGCGTGAGTATTGGCAGTGGATGTTTATTCTCACAGTACGATATCTGTATCTGTTCCGCGGCGGTATAAAGGCGCACTCGAGGTAGACCGGGAGCTGCTGTTTGTGAACCACTTGGCGTTAGGCGCGCACGAGTGCTGGGTACGGAGAGACAGTACGGAAAGTTACATTGATTAAATCAATATGGTATGGGAACATACATCATCATCAGCCCATATACACACGGGCCTCCTCTACAACTGGGAGGCTTTAGGCCTTGGCACACCATGCTAGCCGGCGCGCTAGTGCGCTTTGGCGGACTACACACCTAAGAAATTCCGAAGAACTTTTAGGTGTGCAGGTTTCATCACGATGTTTTCCTTCATCGTTAAATACGTGGTAATTCTATGTGAATACACACATAACTTCGAAAAGTCAGAGGTGTGTGCCTGGGGTTTGAACCTGCGACCGTCGAGATTCTCGACCGCGTGCCCAAACCTCGAGGCCATCACGACTTATTCTCATTCTCATTTATATGTCAAAATAAATTCGGAATTTTGTGAGGCAAACTGGGCTTTTGGGCTTCTATAGAAGTACCGCCACTGCTATAGATACACGCTGCTATAGATTCATCGTTAAATACGTGATAATTCTTCGTGAGAACATACATACATAAACTCACGCCTGCCTCCCGTTGGGGTAGGCAGAGACTATAGAGCGCTAAATGCCACGGTTCGAACACACTTCTTTCGCTTCCTCAACTGACATTATCCTCTTCATGCTTGCAAGTCGGTTTCGAGGACTTTTATATTACCCTATTTATTTAAATCACCTATGAGATGTTTATAGATGCGCCTAGGACGTCCTCGACCGACTTCACCACTCATTTCTGCATAGTAAATCTCTTTCGTAATTCTGCAATCATTCTTCCTTCCAGTACATGAGATGGTATGAGAATTAATTGGGTTTGCCCGTAGCTTAATCATGTAGGTATATTTTGATAAATGTTACTGTTGTAATTAGATAAATTTTAAAATCTTATATTATTTAAATATACTAATGAAAAACGTCATCTATTGTTATGTTGGGAAGAAACACAAGTCCGCACAATTTATATAATCTGTTCTCTCTCGTCTTAACTCTCTGATTTTGATGTACGTTGTAAAAATGTGTCCATCTTAAATAAACTAAAAGTGCAAATAAAAGCCATTTATTATTTCATCAAATCATTTCAACAGTTACAAAGATATAACAATAACGGTAAAAGACCCCTATTACGTGGGACTGATGTTTAGGTGATGGCTTAGAGATATAGGCGCGCGGTCGAGACTCTCGGTAGCAGGGTTCAAGCCCCAGGCACACACCTCTGACTTTTCGAAGTTATGTGTGTATTCACAATGAACTATCACTTACTTTAACGTTTTAGGAAAACATCGTGAGAAAACCTGCACACCTAAAAGTTCTTAGGAGTTTCTTAGGTGTGTAGTCCGCCAACTCGCACTAAGCCAGCGCGGTGGACTAAGGACCCTCTCAGTTGTAGAGGAGGCCCGTGCCCAGCAGTGGGACGTATATGGGCTGATGATGATAAATATAAATAGCATAGGAAATAAAAGTTACTAAATAAAAGTTTCACTAACAAAATTCTCCGTTAAAAGCTAGGAGGATACTATTTCAGAGCATTATCTGTCAATATGCCAAGCTGATAATGACACAAACTTACATACATACATAACCTCTCGCCTGTATTCCCCGAAGGGGTAGGCAAAGGTGCATTTCTGCACCCACATTTTGCCAAATATGTATCAGTCCCACGTAATAGGGGGCTAGCCTACATTTCCAGACTCCGTGCTGCTACTGAGAATTTTCCACCGGAAAAACCCAATAACACTTTGCCCGACCCGTTAATCGATCCCAGGACCTCTACATCGCGAGAGAACGATACAATTTGAAATGAAATGAAATTGCTTTATTTATTTGGTCACATAGGCAATCAAATAGCACTTATGACAAATCAATACAGAAAAGAAAAATCTTTTATTATTACATTATAATTCAACTATGGTTCATTTTATATAATTTTTACAAATATATTTACGGTTTTTTTTTCCCGTGTAGTTAGTCTTTAGCCTTATTACCGTACCGTTCTCTCTACCCTCGCGATATGTTATCAGCGCGCGCGGCACTGTAAAAACTGTGGCGCCGGGCGGGGCCTTTGATGCGGCACATCCCGCTCTCACGCTCGCCAACTATTTATACCAGCAGATTACCATTGAGCACTTCGATGCTCGGATGTCATAAAATGCCACTTCTAATACCGGATACTTTGCTAAGTAATGTGAATATTTGTATGATCGTCTGTAATCCAAAAGGGGTAGGAAATGGAGTATTACAAACCAGTGGCGGTGCTTCCATAGAAGCCCAAAAGCCCAGCTTGCCGTACAAATTTCCGAATAATAATTTTGAAGAATTAATTCTTTATCTATATGACAGCCCCGTGGCGCAGTTGGCTAGATACCAGCTTGCGAAACGAGAGGCCGCGGGTTCGATCCCCGCACCGAGACAAATGTTTGTGTAATCCACAAGTATTTGTTTCGGGTCTAGGTGTTTGTGAGACCGAAAAGTCTCTTGTAGTTTCTGATACCCACGACACAAGACTTGTATCTTAGTGTGGGGTCAGAACTATGTATGTGACTGTTGGGTGTATTTATATTTATTTAATAAAAGAAAATTGACATATAAATGAGAACATCTTGGCCCCAAAATAAACAATTATAAACTAGACAACACACAATTAACGTGTAACGCTTTTGGGCTTCTATAGAAGTATCGCCACTGATACATACATATAGGTATGTATATATGTAGATATATCACGCTTGTATTTCGCGATGTGGTAGGTGGAGGTGCATTTCTGCATCCACATATTCCCAATTGTGTTGAAATGAAATGATCGTTTATTTAACACGTAGGCAATGCTATAGCACTTATGACACGTCAATACATGTTTATAAAGAAAAGAAAAAACAAAGACTGCCTCGTGGTCTCGCGGTACAAGTACGTACCTATGTGCCGTGCGATCTAGAGGTCCTGGGTTCGATTCCCGGATCGGAGAAAGTGTTATTGGGTTTTTCCATTAGGAAATTCTCAGTAACAGCACGGAGTCTGGAAATTTGCCCGAAAAACAGCGATAGGCTCGCTCCCTATTACATGGGTCTTATACATACCTGGCGAAATGTGGGTGCAAAAATGCACCTCTGCCTACCCCTTCGGGGAATACAGGCGTGAGTTTATGTATGTATGTATGTCTGAAAAAACAAAATTAATTGAAATATAACTAGCGTAAAGACACTGGTCAATATATTTTATGTTGATTAAAACTAAGTACATATTTATTGTGATGTATGATGGCCTCGAGGTTTAGGCACGCGGTCGAGAATCTCGACGGTCGCGGGTTCAAACCCCAGGAACACACCTCTGACTTTTCGAAGTTATGTGTGTATTCACAATGAATTGAAATGAAACCTGCACACCTAAAAGTTCTTAGAAATTTCTTAGGTGTGTAGTCCGCCAACCCGCACTAGGCCAGCGTGGTGGACTAAGGTCTAAACTCTCTCAGTTGTAGAGGAGGCCCGTGCCCAGCAGTGGGACGTGTATGGGCTGATGATGACATGACATATTTATTTAAATTTTTGTTTTCGACCCACGTTAGATGAGGCCAGCCTATTGCCGTTTTTGAGGACAATTACAGAATACGTAGGTATTGAGAATTTCCTAATGTAAAATCCCAATAACACTTTACCCGACCCGCAACTAAACCTGGGACTTCCAGATTGTACGGCACATACTAGTACCGCGATGAGGCAGTCGAAACGGTGTATTAAAATAACTATTTTACCGTGTTTTAAGTCTTAAGTAAGTCTGTTGCAATTTGTTGACCGCTTTTCCAGGGTTCAAGCAGTTAAAATTTTAAAATTTAACAAAATATTTTATTTAATAAAACTTAGTCTACCCCAAAAACGGAATCCGGTTCCTCTCTAGCGCAATTACATGCCTGTAAAATTAAAAAAAAAATCCCTGCATACAATGATATATAGTGCCCAATAACAAGGAAAATACGATTTTCCGTTTAAGTCGTCGCAGTTATGCTAACCTGATACTACCGGTCTGCCTCGTTGATCACGCGCCATGAAGCTCTGGCTAGAGATCGAGAGATGTCGGGTTCGATTGCCAACTGTGTTATCAACTAGCAGTTAACAAGGACGCTTTGTCTCTATCCATTAAACTGTACTTTACGCTGGAAATAATCAAATTCAACGTATATTCATAATTGATTGCATACGTTATCATTGTAGGTATACTTTTTACTACTTGTATGTTCTGTACGTGTGTAATTGTATTAAATAAATTTACTCTGTTCTAAGCTAGTATATCATATTATACAGGGTGTATTCAGACCGTGATCGGAAACTAAGGCAGGTAATAGCTAAGGTGATTACAAACCCCCTGGCGTTAAAGAAAATTCTGACAAAAAATAAAAATTTTGACGTTTTCCATACAAACCGCGTACATTTAATACCGATGGTTGTATGGAAAACGTCAAAATTTTTATTTTTTGTCAGAATTTTCTTTAACGCCAGGGGGTTTGTAATCACCTTAGCTATTACCTGCCTTAGTTTCCGATCACGGTCTGAATACACCCTGTATATACCGCAGTTATATTAAATTATGCTAATCTCAACAATTAAGCACTGTCCACTGTATCTTTTTCTCCTCTTAGTGCAAGGTTGTCTGGGAGAGATCGCTCGTAACGATAAGACCGCCACTTTGAAATCATTGCTATTATATTCCTTGTTTTATCTTATGTATTTAAATTGATGTAATTAACAGCCCCGTGGCGCAGTTGGCTAGACACCAGCTTGCGAAACGAGAGGCCGCGGGTTCGATCCCCGCACTGAGATAAATGTTTCTACATACATACATAACATCACGCCTGTATTCCCCGAAGGGGTAGGCAGAGGTGCATTTCTGCACCCATATTTCGCCAAGTATGTATCAGTCCCACGTAATAGGGGGCGAGCCTATTGCCGTTTTTCGGGCACATTTCCAGACTCCGTGCTGTTACCGAGAATTTCCTAATGGAAAAACCCAATAACAATTTACACGACCCGGGAATCGAACCCAGGACCTCTAAATCGCACGGCACATACTTGTACCACGAGGCACAAATGTTTCTGTGATCTACAAATATTTGTTTCGGGTCTGGGTGATTATGAGAACGAAAAGTCTCTCGCAGTTTCTGATACCCACGTCACAAGACTTCGTTTGCAACAACAAGACTAGACTCGTATCTTAATGTGGGGTCAGAACTATGTATGTGACTGTTGGGTGTATTTATTATTATATTGAACCTATCTATCTGTCTTTGTCACTCCACATACGTCCCACAGCTGGGCACGGGTCTCCTTTACAACTGAAAGAGTTTAGGCCTTTGTCCACCACGCTGGTCCAGTGCGGGTTAGGTTTTAAATTACTAAGAACTTTGAGGTGCACAGATTTCCGCATAGTGTTTTCCTTTATCGTTAAAGTACGTGATATTTCATTGTGAATACACATATAACTTAAGAGTTGTGTGCCTGGGGTATAAACGAGCGATCGACAAGTTTTTGACTCGACTGTGCGCCCTAATCTCAAAGCCATCTCTACTTGTGGTCATTGGGCTGTTTTTAGTCCCTATCCCACCGCACACCCGCGCCACTGTAACTCCTGTGCTTCAGGATCAACAGCACGCACAGTATTGAAGCCGAGCACTGAAGCTTAATTTGCCATGGTCCCGCAATGAAATTAATGAATAATAATATACCGGCCACGTCTGCCGACAGTCCGACGGCCGGTGGAGCAGACAAGTGTTGGAGTGGAGACTGTGCTTAGGCAGACGTAGTGTAGGACGTCCTGCAGCACGATGGTCCGACGACTTGAGAAAGGTGACGGGAAGCGAATAGATGAGGGCTGCTCTAGACCGGGATAGTTGGCGTCTACTTGGGGAGGCCTTCGTTCAGCAGTGGACGGCGATAGGCTGAGTATAATATTAGGTCTTCCCGTTAGTTTTGAGGGATTTATTAAAAACGAAATACTCTTGTATTATAAAAAGATAATTTGATTTTAATCAAATGTGCTCCATTACTAGCCACAACCTTTTGCCATTTTTCGAGGAAGAAATGGATTCATAAAAAAACTGATTATCTTTTGAAGCGATCCATTCATCGATATTTTTTTTTATACATATGATTTTTTGATAAGTGCTGATCTGCAAGTCTGTGTTGCATAGATCGAAAAATGGTAGTCAGAAGGAGCGGATGGTGAATTTGCGGCTTGCGGTAACACTTCCCTCTGAAGATATCTGAGGAAACAGTAGTAAATGACGAAATTTATATTTATCGCGTTCCATATTTAATCACAATAAAAACTTGCATGCTTTTACTATAAATACATTACTTCGAATAATTAAAGTGACGCCACATCGAATACCTATCTAAGTTATTTGTACCGACCGCGACGTGTCGCGCCAACTACTTGACAAATTCCCTCAAAACTAACCGAAAGACCTAATATACAGGAGAAGTTGGAAAACAAATTCAGTTCATTGGGCTTAAAAATAATACTTAAAGTATTATATATTGTCCGCCAACCCGCACTGTCCGCCAACCCGCACTAGGCCGGCGTGGTGAACCAAGGCCTAAACCCTCTCAGTCGTAGAGGAGGCCCGTGTCCAGCAGTGGGACGTATATGGGCTGATGATGAAAGTATTATAGTCATGGATGATAATAATCGTGTGCATGTTTACCGTATTCCCAGAACGCGTCCATAAAACACCTAAATTCTATAAATAGGTGCGCTATTTGTATCGTAAAAGCATAATGACGAACACGTAATGCTCAGCCGATGAGAGATCCACTTATATCCTACCTTGCGTTTACTTTTTATTAAAAATGAATGTTGAAATATTTCTAAAAGGTTTACAAATACATTTTAGGGTACCGCGAAGTGAAATCTTCTCAGATATAGTACCGTAAAATGTATGTTTGACAGAGGCCGAGGCGTAGATTGCTAAAATCCAGCTTGCGATGCCAGAGGCCGCAGGATCGATCGCCGCACCGAGACAAATGGTTGTGTGATCCAGGAATAGTTTATTCGGATCCGTGTTTTTGCGAGAACGAAATGTCTTTCGTAGTTTCTGATACACGACACAAGACTTGTATCTTAGTGTGGTGTCAGAACTATGTATGTGACTGTTGGGTGTATTTATTTATTTATTATATTAGGTGTAAGCCCCGCTATAATACACGCGAGTGTTTGCACCATGCCGGCAAAATTGTGTCGTCTGGCGATAGTGGTAAGTTGATAATATATTACTAATACAGGTTATTAGTAATATTTGTGCCGCCCGCCTCCGCCCAGGCGAAATTTATAAAATTAAGTAGCCTATGTCCTTTCGCAAGGTTCTATGTATCATCTTACCAAAAATCTTTCAAATCGGTTGAGTGGTTTAGGGGTGAAAGCGTTACAAACATATAGTTATTTTCTTAAGTATAATATTAGTATGAATATGTGCTATGAATTCAAATACATATTGTATGTTAATAGGAAGGTTGAAGCGTTTCGGCCACATACCTACATATTAAGATCAAATGCATGTTCTATTCTTTAAAGGACAGTCTTAAAGTTTAAAGACATATGTGATTGACAGCGCCGTGGCGCAGTTGGCTAGATACCAGCTTGCGAAACGAGAGGCCGCGGGTTCGATCCCCGCACCGAGACAAATGTTTGTGTGATCGACAAATATTTGTTTCGGGTCTGGGTGTATATGAGACCGAAAAGTCTCTCGTAGTCTCTGATACCCACGACACAGGACTTGTATCCTAGTGTGGGGTCAGAACTATGTATGTGACTGTTGGGTGTATTTATTTATTTATTATTTATTTATTTATTGGTATGAATATGTGCTATGAATTCAAATACATATCTTAACGTTAATAGAAAGGTTGAAGCGTTTCGGCCACATACATATTAGGACTAAATGCATGATCTATTCTTTAAAGGACAGTATTAAAGTTTAAATAAATTGTTTAGTGCATGCGGTATTTGCCTTTAAGTAGTTGTTGCATTTATCTTATTATTATTTTTTGTAGCACGTAACAACATATGTAACCATCTATTGCAAACAAATGTTGGCAAATCTAATAAATAAATAAATAAATACATATGCACTCATAGTCAACATAAATGTATGATAAAATACAAGTCTGAAAAGGATACTCATTTTATAGAAAACTGAAGCGTTTGCTTGTTTGTTTGGTTGTACGCACTAATATCGGGATCTACTGATTAAATTTGTTTTGTGTTGAATATTCCTTTTATCACGCTTCGACAAATAGGAGCGGAGCAGCATTGAAAAATGCGGTAAAAAAAAAACAATTTGACGTCTAAAGTTATCATACGGATTGCGGACAACAGCTAGGGTCTAATTATGATCCAAAAGGCTCGTTGTTTGTGACACTCATCATCATCATCATCAGCTCATACCTATACGTCCCACTGCTGGGCACGGACCTCCTCTACAACTGAGAGGGATTAGGCCTTAGTCCACCACGCTGGCCAAGTACGGGTTGGCGGACCACAAACATGGGCGTACCCATGGGGGGGGGGGGGGGCAGCTGCCCCCCCCCCCTGGAAATCTCGCAGAAAATGTATGGACTCGCCTAATTACTAGTCAAAGTGTAAACGGGGCCTTATGTGCTAACTTTTAAATAAACCGCGCAGTAGACACTGGCAAAATGGACGGTGTAATTGTCATAAAAAAAACCGCGCAGTTTAATTAACGTACCTAATCGATTAAAATCGATTATAAGAAAACAATAATAGATTTAAATAAAAATCGATTATTTTTTAACATCCCTAGTGAGCAAACGCTACAGTCGCTAGTAGCCGCCGCACAGTGAATCGCCTAGAACAAGCTAGCTGTACCTATATATTAATAGAGCTACAATATAGAAAAAATATCAGAGCGGGTACATGTGGGTACAAAAAGTTACACTCTTTGAAATAGAAAGAAAAATCTAAAATGTTACTTAAATTTTACACATTATTCGAAAACGATTTTTTTAAATCTGAGTTAAACATTTGGTTGAAATATTTTTTTATCAAAAACCTTTAAGAGAAATATCCATCACAAAAAATGTCACTGTAGCCATTTTTTACTTTGGGAGATGTTTTCATAAGTGCAGCAAAAATGCAACTGATAAAGAACTGCAAATGAAAATAAATTATCACTTACATTTAACGTCAGATGACTCATCGATTTGTAATGTGTGACCTAAACATTTCCTGGAATTCAAGCCTATGAGGGGTTGTTTACCACTAATTAATGTTATTTCTAAGAATTTTGAGTGAGTTTTGTCCAGCTAGCAGCTAGCTTGTTCTAGGCAATTCACTGTGCGCCGTCGCAACAATGGCGGACGAAGATTATCGAATCTAGCTGAGCGATCGTATTCATTCATTTTATTTGACATGTTATTGTTTTGAAACAGCTAAGTCAAACGTAGGTGATTAAAATTTATTAATCCAACAAGCAGATATTTTTTATCCTAAAGTAAAAACGGCTCTAGAAATTTTACTGGCAATGCCTTATTCTACGGCTACAATTGAAAGGTCTTTCAGTACACTCAGACGCGTGAAAACGTGGCTGAGATCAACAATGATCGAAGACAGGTTAAATGGACTTTGTATGCTCAGTGTACATAAAAATCTAGTTAAAAGTATGGGCAATTCTTTCACGGAAGATGTCATTAACCGTTTTGCTGAAGATCCTCGAAAATTACTTTTAAAGTAGAAGTCTAACTAAATAATTTAAATAAAATAAAAATGTATAGTAGTCAAATTTACCTACTTTTATTTATTTAACTACCTATAAAGCAGGATTGTTTCCGGCTGTTTGCCCTGCATAATGCAATATATGCATACTACATATGCATATACCTTATGTTTTATGTAGATGTGTTTGTGTAGTGTGTAAGAAATGCCTAAGAACTTTTAGGTGTGCAGGTTTTATCATGATGTTTTCCATCACCGTTAAAGGACGTGATAATTCTTTGTGAATACACACATAACTTCGAAAAGTCAGAGGTGTGTGCATGTGGTTTGTAACAATCAATATCTGTAACTTCCCCTAAGAGCTACAGACCCTCTTTTTTAAGACAAATGTATACGGAACCCATAATATCCCAACAGTTTGTACTTAACCGCGGTTCTATTTTAAGACTCGGTGCGCACGCGGCGTAATATCGACCAATCAAACTGTTCCATTTCTTGCACGTAAGAAAAAGGCGGGGCCGCCAAGGTGATTCGACGGGTCACGGCAGTTTTGGCACCTAAAAACACTAATCTAATCTTTAAACTGCCAAAAATAAAGTCTAAAGTTACGTGACAAAGGGTTTTCGTGAGCACAAGGGCTTTCAAGGCTTAGTGGGGAATCGGTGTTACGGTATGGATATATTATGCTATTTTTAATCAATGGATACGCCTTTATGGTAAGGTGGTTACAGTTTGTGAAACGGGGGATTGGATTTGATTCTAAAAGGCCCTAGTACTCAGGTCTTAGGGCAGTTTCCGTGGCGTGAAGAGAGACTACCGCAGTCTCCAATCCCGCACCGAGAATTATTAGGGAAACCTCTCTCGTAATTTCTGATATCCATAAAACAAGACTTGTGTCTTAGTGTGGGGTTAGAACTATGTATGTGACTGTTGGATGTATTTATTTAATTTCATTTATTCATCATCATCATCAGCCCATATACGTCCCACTGCTGGGCACGGGCCTCCCCTGCAATTGAGAGGGTTTAGGCCTTAGTCCACCACGCTGGCCTAGTGCGGGTTGGCGGACTACACACCTAAGAAATTCCTAAGAACTTTTTTAGGTGTGCAGGTTTCATCACGATGTTTTTCTTCACCGTTAAAGCAAGTGATAATTTATTGTGAATACACACATAACTCCGAAAAGTCAGAGGTGTGTGCCTGGGGTTTGAACCCACGACCATCATTCATTATTCATTTCATTTATTATTTAAATTTTATAGATATTAATTACTGATCTTCATTTTATAATAAAGATATTAAGGCTCACATTTTGTACTAGCTCGGACTCATTGTCAATGTATTTTGCTTAATTTCTAGTGAATTTCAACTATTACGTGTTATTTTACAAAATAGGTTAATATACGTATATTGATAGATACATATATTACGTAGGTAACAGACATTGAAAGTATTTAAACGTTGACAGTACGAATGCAAGTTGGTTTTTTATGCTTTTTAATTTGACTCACTAAACATAATTTGATGAATTTCGGTACTAACAAAGACCTGAGGGAGCCTGGAGATTGTGATAGACGTTTATAGCATTATATAGGTAAATATATGCTGGACTGCTAGATGAACTAAAATTTTAGTGTATAAAACCTCAGAAATTTCTGTTCAGATTGTTCCTTTGTTTAAAAAGTGAATCTTTGAATATTTATTATAACGATATAAAAGAGGTTTGATAGATTTATCAGCTGTCAAATCTGACGTTTACGCCGCCATTGTTGTGCGTCGACCAATGGGCGGCGTTCCTCACTCGCGTCTTCCTATTGTCTTTGGGTCTTAACCGATTCTTATCTGCAATTCTTATATGGAAATTCGTGGTATATTTTTGCATTGATATTATCAAGGGATTTTGATGACTTTGATTTATCTTAAATGTTTCGTGTTCTTTTATTTATGTATACTGTAATGACAGGTAGGACCTTAGGCTCTGTGTATCTATTAAATAAACACACCCAACAGTCACATACATAGTTCTGACCCCACACTAGGATACAGTCCTGTGTCGTGGGTATCAGAAACGACGAGAGACTTTTTCGGTCTCTCAAACACCCAGACCCGAAACAAATATTTGTGGATCACACAAACATTTGTCTCGGTGCGGGGATCGAACCCGCGGCCTCTCGTTTCGCAAGCTGGTGTCTAGCCAACTGCGCCACGGGGCTGTCAAATATTATTTTTCTTTTATTTCTGTTTGAACGGTTTACATCACTTAGACATATTGAAGAAAAATACATCGTACAAAATTATTGTATAATTACATTAAAAAACATAACAGTACCAAAGAAAAAAACATCGTAACAAAATTTATTTATTTATTTATTTACACTTTATACAATGATATAATTGTAAAGGTGGACTTAATGCCTAAGGCATTCTCTACCAGTCGAACCTTGGGTGATGCAGAGATGTGAACAGCAGGTGTGCAAATAAAATAATTTATGAAGATACACACATATATATACAGGGTGTCCCAGCAGTCGACGATAACCCGGAAACGGGGAATAGCCCAAGTCGTAAGAGTTATCAGAAAAATATTTAAAAAAATATAAGTTATGTATTTAGAAAAATATAGGGATTTCAAAAAAATCTAGAAAATCTACACCCTGTAACGGTTTTTTCACTACTGTTGCTGCAAATCTCTAATTTTTTAAATTATTATTTTTGTTATGTAATCCTGAATAATGCCTCTGCAAACTGTTATCCGATATTTAGAGCCACCTTGCTATACTTCGGAAGAAAATGACATTGTTTACCAAACCACATATTTAAAATTAATCATACGCCCAAATTTAACTGACTGTCCTGAAAAAAAAAATGTACTACGCGAGTTTGGCAAGTAACTTTAAAAGTTGGCGCATTTAATAAGGAATCTAAAATGGTATAACACTTGCTACATTATTTTTTAAATGTGGCACAATATTTTTTATTTTGCGAAGAAACCCATTTGATCAAATTTTCTTATTAACTAAAGATGACATGATGATGAACTGATAAGTGAGATGGAGAGAATTGTTTTACGATGTGTGAGTGAGACAGATACTCTATTGTCAGGTAGTCCATGGGCACCACGCATCAGAGCAATGATCACTTTTTTATTTTAAATTTAGGCTTTTTTTATTTGGATATCTTAGATTTATTAAGTAATTGCTTAACATCGAATATTTCTTTAGTAAAATTTACAATACACGTTCAAACTGACTTCCCTCGGCCGCAATACACGCTCGTCATCTTCTTAAAAAAGATCGGGTTATCAGGGGCGAAAATCTTCTATTCCTAACAAATTCAGCTACTTCCATTTATTTTTTGCCGTAGCTCAGGTAAATTTTCAATTGGCGTTAAACAAAAAAATTCTTTCACCGTTCCCCAGTCAAAAATAGCCTAAAGGATTTAAGTCAGGTGAACGGGCTGGCCATTGGATTGTGCCAGCTCGTTCTATCCATCTACTCCGGTATTCCTAATCGAAATATTCTCTAACTGAACTAGCGTCACTATCTGTCTCGCTCACACATCGTAAAACGATTCTCTCAATCTCACTCAAATAGTATCTTAAAATTGCTGTCTCGAAGAGCCGAATAGAAACATCTTTAGTTAATAAGAAAATTTGATCAAATGGGTTTCTTCGCAAAATAAAAATTATTGTGCCACATTTAAAAAATAATGTAGCAAGTGTTGTACCATTTTAGATTCCTTATTAAATGCGCCAACTTTTAAAGTTACTTGCCAAACTCGCGTGGTACATTTTTTTTTCAGGACAGTCAGTTAAATTTGGGCGTATGATTAATTTTAAATATGCGGTTTGGTAAACAATGTCATTTTCTTCCGAAGTATAGCAAGGTGGCTCTAAATATCGGATAACAGTTTGCAGAGGCATTATTCAGGATTACATAACAAAAATAATAATTTAAAAAAGTAGAGATTTGCAGCAACAGTAGTGAAAAAACCGTCACAGGGTGTAGATTTTCTAGATTTTTTTGAAATCCCTATATTTTTCTAAATACATAACTTATATTTTTTTAAATATTTTTCTGACAACTCTTACGACTTGGGCTATTCCCCGTTTCCGGGTTATCGTCGACTGCTGGGACACCCTGTATATATATATATGTACATACACAAACTTATATATTTTTGGCAAAGAAAAGAAGTAATGAATTATGAATATAGGTTTAATAGTAAATATATAAATATAATAAGTATACAAATATATATAAATATATATATATATATATATATATATATATATATATATAAATATAATAAATAGGTACAAAAATACTATCATAGAGATTCTGAGATTCTCTTTAACAGCAACTCACGAACTTTTGATTTAAACGACTGACGAGTCTTGCACATCCTCATCTCTAGGGGAAGTGCATTCCATAAAAGACTAGACTGTACGGGGAAAGAGGAGTGAACGAGACTAGAGGTGTGAGAAAGACAGAGAAGAAGGAGATTAAAATCTAATCTATCTCTACATATATATCAGTCCACATTGTTTATACGTCATCTCAGCATCTGAGGGGATTAGGCCTTAGAACAACAAACAAGCGTAGTGTGGATTGGCGTACTACAAATCTAAGAAATTGAAAAACTTTTAGGGATTGTTGGCTTCCTCATGATGTTTTCTTCATCATCATCATCATCAGCCCATATACGTCCCACTGCTGGGAACGGGCTTCCTCCACCAGTTTTCTTAGACCGTTTAAATGCGTGGTAATTCAACAATTCATGACTTCGAAAAGCTTTATAAAAATATGGGCCTAGAATTTGAATTCGCAACTGCGAAAATTTCGTCTCGATCACTTGCCATTCCTCTTAGCCAACACGATGGTCTAAATCTATCAGTGGCGGTATTTCCATAGAAGCCCAAAAGTGTTACACGTTAATTGTGTAATGTCTAGTTCATAATTTTTTATTGTGTGGTCAGGATATTCTCATTTATATATCAAATTGTTTTTGTTAAATAAAGATTTAAAGCTTAAATACTATTTTTCGGAATATTGTAAGGCAAGCTGGCCTTTTGGGCTCCTATGGAAGTACCGCCACTGAAATCTACAAGATATAAAATCTCTAAATTCTTCTACTAGATATACTATCAAGTTGACAGCCCCGTGGCGCAGTTGGCTAGACTACAGCTTGCGAAACGAGAGGCCGCGGGTTCGATCCCCGCACCAAGACAAATGTTTGTGTGATCCACAAATATTTGTTTCGGGTCTGGGTGTATGTGAGACCGAAAGTCTCTCGTAGTTTCAGATACCCACGACACAAGACTTGTATCTTAGTGTGGGATCAGAACTATGTATGTGACTGTTGGGTGTATTTATTTATTTTATTTATTTATTTAAGTAGATGAAGTATAAAAAAAGTGTCTTAAATAAATAAAATTGAGCTTATTACTGCCCACAATGGACCACGAAAATCCCCATTCATTCCAAACGGTTAGACCCAAAGACAAAACGTTCACGTCACTATATCTAAAAAGGTTGTAATCTGAAATCAATTTGTTGGCCATACATCGGCTCGTCAAATCATTGGCCGCACAAATTAGCCCGAACAAAAGGGAAATAGCTCTAATTTCGTGTTAAAATATAGTATTGTGCCATAGACTAAAAGCTTTTTATGCCGAATCACCCTCCGGAGGAAACGGGGGTAATTTTAAACTCCGTACAGACGGACGGACAAATGTTTCAAAGTCTTGTGTATTTATGTTAACGCCAGTATTTATAAAGATGTAGGCAAGGATATATTTGTGAAAACTCAAGTAAATTATTTAAGCCAATAAATGTTCAGATTTATACGATTTTTAACGAGTACGTTGTGTTTCATTGACTTTCTTTGCTCGGTTTAGTAGTCAATCAAGAAAATCTTGATAGTACGTGATAATTAACGTAGCAGGACTAACAGTCTTGTTATATCACTCAATCAGTGTTATAAAGTGTTATAGAAGATTTCGGTCCCAAGTCTCGAATTTGAAACCAAGTTACACACCCATCACTTTATTCTTAGATTATCGCCGTCCACTGCTGAACGTAGGCCTCCTCAAGAAAGCGCCATCCATCCCGGTCTCGAGCAGCCCTAATCCATCCGGTTCTCGCCACTTTTCTCAAGTCGTCGGACCATCGTGCTGCAGGACGTCCCATACTTAACTTAGCGAGATTATTTTCCATTACCAATTTCTTATTTGTGAATTCTTACCTCGAAATAGGACGAAGACCTAAGATCTAAGGAATAAGCCTTAACTCCTCTATGTTAGAAAGAACTTGTGCCTAGCAATAAGAGTTATAAGGGGCTGTCTTTTTTATAAATAAAGGTCAGCCCAGGTGCAAACTTGAATCCCGTGCTTAACCAAAAAGAATACATTTTTCCGGGGTAAGAAGTAATCATTATTACTTCCCGGGTCCCATCTATCCATGCTAAATTTATTCAAATTAGTTGAGTAGTTTTTAAGTTTAATTTTAACAAACAAAATGTTAAATCCCTCCTTTTTATAATATTAGTACGGATTATTTTTACCACTTTTCTTTTAGCCAGTACTGTTCCACCCTTGATGTGGCCGACAATATTTTGACAGGCAATTTTTAGGGTACCGCCGCGCTAAAAGCTTTTCGAGTGTCAAAAAACTTATACTTAAGGTATGATGCAAGTTGCAACTTGACTTGCACATTTTAGGGACCCAATGGGCTCATCCTGGTTTTTTCCTTATTAAAGGACCTCTTGATTGCACTCGCTTATTATGTCGCGGGATTAACTAGGCAGTCTTACATCACGCTTACATCAGTAGAGGTGAAAAAATAAATAATAAATAAATACACCCAACAGTCACATACATAGTTCTGACCCCACACTAGGATACAAGTCCTGTGTCGTGGGTATCAGAAACTACGAGAGACTTTTCGGTCTCACAAACACCCAGACCCGAAACAAATATTTGTGGATCACACAAACATTTGTCTCGGTGCGGGGATCGAACCCGCGGCCTCTCGTTTCGCAAGCTGATGTCTAGCCAACTGCGCCACGGGGCTGTCAGGTACTTCCGTAGAAGCCCAAAAGCCCAGCTTGCCTTACAAAATTTCGAATAACAGTTTTAATTTTTAAATCTTTATTTAACAAAATAAATTTGACGTATAAAATATAATATCCTAACCACACAATAAACAATTATAAACTAGACATTACACAATTAACGTGTAAAGTATTTGGGCTTCTATCGAAGTACCGCCAATATCTACATTCTCGAAAGGGTAGACAGAGGCGCATTTTAGCAGTCACTCTTCGTAGTCACGCTTGCACCCTGAAGTAATTGAGGGAGATGTATGCCAACACCAAATTTTCTAAAGGAGAACATCTTGAGAGAATCCTACATACTAAAAGTTCTTCATAAGGATTTTTTTAGATATGTAATCCTACAAATCACACTAGGCCTCTCAGTCATAGAGAATACCAGGGAGAGGGGCCCAGCAGTGGGACGTATATGGGCTTTTGATGATAAATAATTTCTGATACACACTTAGTATCGAATTGTCCGCGATTTGTGCTATAGATACGAACCTGCTACTGTCTTATTAACATTCATGTTCCATTGAAACTGAAGTATTGTTTTTTTTATTACGTATTTTTCATCGCATTGTTAGGAAACAAAATGATTTATGAACACATGTATTGTTAAATAATGAAGTATCACCGCTGTCCCTCCCATGGTGGTTAAAGCGTGAAGATGCGGCATAATTAAAGTAGATTTTGGTTCCGTGAGAACTTCATTTGTGACCATATTGTTGCAATTCCGCTTGTTTTGATGCGCAACGCTGTGAAAGTTGCTCTACGTGTATATTTTTGGAATGGTAATTTCATTGCCAATGCATTACTTATGTTTTGTAATGTTCATCATCATCAATCCAGATACGTCTCGCTGCTGGGCACGGGCCTCCTCTACAACCAAGAGGATTTAGGCCTTAGTCCACCACCCTGGCCTAGTGCGGGTTGGCGGACTACGCACCTAAGAAATTCCTAAGAATTTTTGGGTGTGCAGGTTTCCTCACGATGTTTTCCTTCACCGTTGAGGCAAGTTATAATTCATTGTGAATACACACATAACTTCGAAAAGTCTGAGGTGTGTGCTTGGGGTTTGAACCCGTGACCGCCGCGATTCCCGACCGCGCGCCTAAACCTCTAGGCCATTACGACTTCTATATACTAATATTAGATGTATAATTTTTATATATTCATTTTACTACCAGTGCCTCGTGGTCTCGCGGCACAAGTATGTGCCGTGCGATCTAGAGGTCCTGGGTTCGATTCCCGGGTCGGGCAAAGTGTTATTGGGTTTTTCCATTAGGAAATTCTCAGTAGCAGCATGGAGTCTGGAATTGTGCCCGAAAAACGGCAATAGACTCGCCCCCTATTACGTGGGACTGATACATACCTGGCGAAATGTGGGTGCAGAAATGCACCTCTGCCTAACCCTTCAGGGAATACAGGCGTGAGTTTATGTATGTATGTGTCATTTTACTACAGCGAAGTAGAGCATTCCCCTCAGCGAACCCATCGTTGTCGTGTCGGATCCGTGTCGAAAGGCTAACCCCGGAGGCGTGTGAACGCACCCCGGAACGAATCGCGCACGCGTCGGCGACGTTACGTGCTGTGCGACTTTAATGAACTGGCGAAAAAAACACCTATGGAGTAATTATTTTATTGTGTTACCCCTTGTGAAAGGAAAGAAATTGTGTTTTATAAAACTAGCGGACATTAACTTTGTTTTCATCAGTGGCGGTACTTCCATAGAAGCCCAAAAGCGTTACACGTTAATTGTGTAATGTCTAGTTTATAATAGTTTGTAGTGGGCTCAGGATATTCTTATTTATTTGTCAAATCGCTTTTATTAAATAAAGATTTAAAGATTATTATTCGGAATTTTATAAGCCAAATTGGGCTTTTGGGTTTCTATGGAAGTACCGTCATTTTTCCGTTTCATCTATTTTATTATTATTTTTTATTTAGAAAACGACTACTATAGAGCTCGCTCGCCATGTGACCATGGACCAGTATTTGAGAAGACTAAAACGTTATCATATCCTAGAACTAAAAGACCAGCAGTAGCTCTGCGTAGCAGATGAGTAGATGCTTCCAATGATGAGCATGACAATATCACGGATCATATTTGCTCGTCGAACTCTAGGACAGATTGCAAATACTAATAAATAAATAAATAAATACACCCAACAGTCACATACATAGTTCTGACCCCACACTAAGATACTAGTCTTGTGTTGTGGGTATCAGAAACTACGAGAGACTTTTCGGTCTCACAAACACCCAAACCCGAAACAAATACTTGTGGATCACACAAACATTTGTCTCGGTGCGGGGATCGAACCCGCGGCCTCTCGTTTCGCAAGCTGGTATCTAGCCAACTGCGCCACGGGGCTGTCATAAAAACAAAAAATATAGGAAACGACAGATAAAAGTTATATTAAAACTAAAAAGGGTTCCGTTTCTTCCTTTTGAGGTTCGGAACCCCATTACAAATCCACCAGAGGCTCTAAATCGGTTGTTGAGTCAAAATCTAGATACAGAAAGTAGTGTTATTAGACACGGCAATCGTGAGGCGGTTCCTTACTCTTGTTCTCTAACCACCGGTGGCTTGGGTCGTAGACCCAGCCATTTGCAATTGAAAGTATTTTTTATTTATTTTATAATGTACTTTTTAAAAGTAAATAAAGGGAGATAATGTGTATAAAATAGTGATGGCTCTGTGCCCAGCAGTGGGACGTATATGGGCTGATTATGATGATGATTTTATTATTATATGAAACGTACAAACTCATACATACGAGTATCAATGGCATGACTTCCATAGAAGTCCAAAAGCGTTAAACGTCAATTGTGAAATGTCTAGTCTATATTTGCTTATTGTAGGGTCTTTATTTAACAAATTGCTTTTGTTAAATAAAGATTTAAAGCTTAAAAATTATTATGCGGAGTTTATTTATTTATTTATTTAACTCTTTATTGTACACATTCAAAATCATACAAAAAATATTTATATAACCTAGAGAAAGGTACAAATGGCGGCCTTATCGCACATAGCGATCTTTTCAAGACAACCATAAGATGGATATTATAAATAGGATTTATTGGGAGGGCAATGTGTACAGAAAGAAAGGTATAAATGCATCAATGCAAATAAAATAATAATAATACAGAAACTAAACATACATAAACTCACGCCTGTCTCCCGTTGGGGTAGGCAGAGGCTATAGAGGACCAATTGCCACGGTCCAAACACACCACTTTCGCTTCCTCACCTGACATTATCCTCTTCATGCATGCACGTCGGTTTCGAGGACTCTTTATATTACATTTTTTAAATAAATCACCTATGAGATGCTTAGATATAGATAAGCCTAGGACGTCCTCAACCCACTTCACCACTCACTTCTGCAGAGTAAATCTCTTTCGTAATTTACGTATTAGGTATTAGGTCAAATAAGAAATATGATTCGTGTTGGAATTAAAGTAATTTAGAATTTCACAAGTATGTCATGCATGATAGCTTAGTGGATTTGGGGTACTGTTGCTTGACATAGTACTAGGCAGGTGCTAGGTTTGAATTCCATATAGGTAAATTAAAAAAATATGTGTGTAGGTATTCGTTATAAGTTAATTTTTTTTAAATTCAAATAGTAAAGGGCTTTGTCGCTACAGCGATTATGTCGCCCTGGTAGAATTTACAAAACTATTTACATATTTGACAGCCCCGTGGCGCAGTTGGCTAGACACCAGCTTGCGAAACGAGAGGCTGCGGGTTCGATCCCCACACCGAGACAAATGTTTGTGTGATCCACAAATATTTGTTTCGGGTCTGGGTGTTTGTGAGACCGAAAGTCTCTCGTAGTCTCTGATACCCACGACACAGGACTTGTATCCTAGTGTGGGGTCAGAACTATGTATGTGACTGTTGGGTGTATTTATTATTATTATATTATTTATTATTATCTACAAATAATAGAAATCTCTACAAATAAATTTATAATAATTTATATTAATTATATAAATCATAAGGACTATTCTACTTTTCTATAGACTAATTTATGCTATTTTTTAGCATTATTTGAAAGTGGTTCACTCAAGATAATATTGCAATTGCTCCCCTGAGAAAGGTCCAATCCACAATTATTTCTTTCATGAGCATTTTGCGAACATTCTACAAGAATATGGTATACATCATCAATGGTACCACAAGATTGACAGTTTGGTGATAGACTTTTACGCATTAGGTATGCGAACTTATTGCAAGGAATGTGGCCGGGTCTAAGTCTTAAAGCTGCAATAATTTCATCTCGGTCAAGTATTGAGGTGTCAATCCAGGGGATATTAAGTAGATGCGGCTGAATGGTACGATACCAAATTCCTTTCTCCCTAGATCTTTCATCAAAGTAAAGTTTCCATTTAACCAAACACTTCATTCGAAGAAGTGGTATATAACTTGAATATGAGGGAACAACCGGAACTTATAAATTCATCGTCATTAACATCAGCCGTAATAATTAAAGTAGTGATGGCCTCGAGGTGTAGGCGCGCGGTCGAGAATCTCGACGGTCGCGGGTTCAAACCCCAGGCACACACCTCTGACTTTTCGAAGTTGTGTGTGTATTCACAATGAATTATCACTTACTTAAACGGTGAAGGAAAACATCGTGATGAAACCTGCACACCTAAAAGTTCTTAGGAATTTCTTAGGTGTGTCGTCCGCCAACCCGCACTAGGCCAGCGTGGTGGACTAAGGCCTAAACCCTCTCAATGGTAGAGGAGGCCCGAGCCCAGCAGTGGGACGTATATGGGCTGATGATGATGATGATGAACATCAGCCAAGGAAGTTCATTCCAGGGCATAGTTCGTAATATTTTTAACAAGTTTCTCATTACGAATTATCACGCACCTAAGACAGTGTTGAAAATCTTGAAGAAACCAAAGAAATCCGAATTCCGTTATTATTATATAGTCCTGTCTCTAACAACTTATACACTGGCTGATCTTATAAAATAAATAAATACACCCAACAGCCACATGCATAGTTCTGACCCCACACTAGGATACAAGTCCTGTGTCGTGGGTATCAGAAACTACGAGAGACTTTTCGCTCTCACAAACACCCAGACCCGAAACAAATATTTGTGGATCACACAAACATTTGTCTCGGTGCGGGGATCGAACCCGCAGCCTTTCGTTTCGCAAGCTGGTGTCTAGCCAACTGCGCCACGGGGCTGTCAATTTGAAAAAATGAAAGAATACTTTTATTGAATCTCTAAAATGTCGAATACATCACTTATGGCCGAATACTGAAACGCTACTTAATCTGAGGGCGACTTATATTTAAGTGGCTGTTATAATTTAAGCGGTATATATACTTAAAAAATGTCATGTAAAAGAACTTTTTGTGTTAATGTTGCCATGCCATTTACGAAAATTTGAGTGGGCATTAGTTAATCACAGTCTTAAAACCGATAAATGATGTTTCAGTATACCGTTTAAATTATAACAGCCACTTAAATATAAGTCGCCCTCAGATTAAGTAGCGTTTCAGTATTCGGCCATTAGACTCAGTCAATTCAAAATTTAGTTGATCACCCTGTTCGGATGTCAGTCCTTACTAGGGAAGAACCGGCAAGAAACTCTAGTGTTGCTATTCCAATCAAGAAATCATTCATAATATTGATACAAAGATTACGATTTCCGAATCAGAACAGCTCGCTTTCTTAATCACAATCTTAAAAGCTGTTAATCATCTCATCATCAGCCCACATACGTCCTACTTCTGGGCGCGGGCCTCCTCTAAAACCAAGATTTGACCATTGTCCACCACGCTGGCCTAGTGCGGGTTGGCGACTACACAACTAAAAAATTATTAAGGTCGTTTTTAGGTATGCAGGTTTCCTCACGATGTTTTCCTTCACCGTTAAAGTAATTGATAATTCTTTCAAAAAACTAATACGTGCGCCAATTGATTACTTTCAAAAGAGCGTACTTACTATCGATAAGTTCATTACTTGTAATGTTTCTGGCTTTTTGATTATTGGTAAAGCAATGTGTGAATTCCCCCACATAATTCAACGAATAATGGTTAGTAGGGTGCAGTTGTACAAACTTGCCGGCGGTGCATCCATAATCGGATGTTACGCGCGCGTGGGCCGGAATTAGGATTTTGATTTTTAATATCACCCTGGTTAAAACCTGCACAGCAAAAAGTTCTTAGGAATTTCTCAGGTGTTTAGTCCGCCAACCCGCACTAGGCTAGCGTAGTGGACAAAGCCCTCTCAATGGTAGAGGAGGCACGTGCCCAGCAGTGGGACGTATATGGGCTGATGATGATGATGATGAAATGAGTTATATTAAATTTTATTGTAAAGACAGTGCTGTTAAAATTTATGTATTTATTTATTTATTAACACTTTATTGTACACACGGAGAAAATTAACAAAACAAGAACACACAAGAAAGAAAATAGTATAATTGGCGGTCTTATCGCGCAAGGCGATCTTTTAGAGACAACCATAGGATGGAAACAAAGAAATGATAGATGAGAGGGTAGTCAGTGTGTACAACATACATACATATATACAACATACATACGTATATACAACATACATACATATATACAAAAATACATACAAAATTCTAAAAAAAAAATCTATTATTTTTAATGTGAAAATTATCTATTTTTAATTATCTCTCGCTTTCACACTTAAACCGTTGAATCAATTCCGTTGCTTTTTGTATGGAGATATAAGGGATCGTTTGAACGGCCGAGGCTATTCTTTTTTACAAAATTATGCTCGAGCGAAATGAGGCCCAACATATTATAATATAACTTAAATAAACAAACTCCATAAGATATATTATTAAAATATTTTACCTACATCTATACAAAATTGTTTCTCTTTTTATTACATTATGTTGGAGAAACTGTTTTTTAATCAAATATTTTACGAATTTCGACTTGCTTTTAGGTAAAAATATTATAAATTGAACATGTCACTACATTTACTTATGAAAATAATTAGCGCGCTAAAAACGACAGTAAGCTGTGCACTTAATAATAATATCACAAAATATATTTGTAACAGCATTCAAATAAATGAAAAATAATATTAAATTATAAAATAGAAAAATAACGCATTATTGATACTAAAACAATACAAGTAATTTGACTTTGACTTTGACTTCATAAGTTTCAAAGTCCTCAGTATTCAATATTACTCTAAAACTCGCACTATCGTTCCCAAGTTCGTACCCTTGTTAATTCCAATGTTTACTTACATCCAATTTTCCTAATGCACCCCGGTTTGGTGGATTTTTTCAACACAACAGACCGCATGATTTTACGCCACACAAATTCATGAGTTTTATAATAATCTTTGTGGACGGCGTCATGTCACGAGTTAATATTACTAGATTTCGTGACTTTATCTACGTAAGAGTCTTATGAGAACAAAGATGTTTGAGTTAAAATGACTGCCTCGTGGTCTCGCGGTACAAATATGTGCCGTGCGATCTAGAGGTCCTGGGTTCGATTCCCGGTTCGGGCAAAGTGCTATTGGGTTTTTCCATTAGGAAATCGGAGTCTGGAAATGTGCCCGAAAAACGGCAATAGGCTCGCCCCCTATTACGTGGGACTGATACATACTTGGCGAAATGTGGGTGCAGAAATGCACCTCTGCCTACCCCTTCGGGGAATACAGGCATTTGACTTTTTTATATATTCCACATTTAAAATGTGAATACTCAAAATCCAAATTACTTAAAATAACCTTAACTTGTTTTCAACCAATTATTATGTATACCACTTTATTTACACATTAATGAGGTTATTGCTAAAATGCTAACGCTATGTTTTTTTTTTTCAACATTGAACTTAGCGCACTCTACCGGTGCATTTGAAAACTAATTCACGTTCCAATTAAGCTTCAGCATAATTCGGCATTGTGCGCCACTGAGTCGCACTATGCTCTGTAATTGGAAAACTAGGACAAACATTTGTCTCAGTGTGGGGATCGAACCCGCAGCCTCTCGTTTCTCAAGCTGGTGTCTAGGCAACTTCGCCACAGGGCTGTCAAACATACTGTACTTACATACGTCCACATTCACGCCTATACCGCCAGAAGACTAGGCAGCGATGGATTTCTGTTTTAGTTTCGCCAATTATTTAAATCTCAACAAGGAGGCGTCTATAGCCATTGTAAGTACACTTCCAGATTCCGTGTTACTCAGAATTTAGTAATGGAAAACCCAATAACACTTTACCCAACTTGGGAATTGAACTAACATGGGACTTCTGAGATATCACAACACACAGCGCAAATGATTTTTTAAATTGACATTTTTTTTTATTTGACAGCCCCGTGGCGCATTTGGCTAGACACCAGACTGCGAAACGAGAGGCCGCGGGTTCGATCCCCGCACCCGCATAGACAAATGTTTGTGTGAGCCACAAATATTTGTTTCGTGTCTGGGTGTTCGTGAGACCGAAAAGTCTCTCGTAGTTTCTGATACCCACGACACAGGACTTGTATCTTGTGTGGGATCAGAACTATGTATGTGCTTGTTGGGTGTATTTATTATAATTATTATTTATTAATTCTTGCTTCACTCTCGCGATGTAATATAATAATTTTCTATCCGCTTAAGCTAAGAGGTAATGCCGTGACAGATCGACTGCTAAGCCGCAGCCGGTTCGACTCCCCGTTTGCAATTTTTATTAACAACTACGAGGGTGAGGAAATTAGGAAAATCCTGTTAGATGTAATGGATAGTTTTTGTTAGTCTTATAAGAATAATACTACCGAATTATGGCTGTGTTTTAGATTAAAATATGGCACGTTTCGTGAAAGGTAAAGTATTTTTTTTGGTCCTGTAAGCCGAAGACATCTAAATAAACTGTTTACCACAAATTATATTAATGATTTTAGTATTTTTATGTATATTTTTGTACTGACATGGCAATTGAATAATCGCTGGATAGGCACTGTCCCTATCCCACCACACACCCGCCACTGTAAGTCCTGTGCTCCAGGATCAACAGCACGCACAGTATTGACACCGAGCAATGAAGCTCAGCGGATCTAAGGGGACCTAAATTTAAATAGGCACTACGACAAATAAAATTATTTTTATCAAAACACACTGATAATATTATATTACTAGATCCCAATATGGACCTAGCTTCTGTTTACACGTCTAAATTAATCAGAAGAAATAATAAAAGTTCATATGTACACAGTTCTGACCCCACACTAACATACAAGTCTTTTGTTGTGGGTATCAGGAACTACGAGAGACTTTCGGTCTCACAAACACCCAGATAGTAGTGATGGCCTCGAGGTTTAGGGGCGCGGTCGAGTATCACGGCGGTCGCGGGTTCAAAACCCAGGCACACATCTCTGACTTTTCCAAGTTATGTGTGTATACATGATGAATTATCACTTATTTAAACGGTAAAGGAAAACAATATTCATAGCTTTGGACCGTATTACTAACGAAACATCCAATTAGTAGATGTTAAGGATTTCGTAGTGATGGCCTCGGGGTTTAGGCGGTCGAGAATCTCGACGGTCGCAGGTTCAAATCCCAGGCACCTATGACTTTTCGGAGTTATGTGTGTATTCACAATTAATTATCACGTAATTTAACAGTGATGGAAAACATCGTGAGGAAACCTGCACTCCTAAAAGTTCTTAGGAATTTCTAAGGTGTGTAGTCCGCCAACCCGCACTAGGCCAGCGTGGTGGACTAAGGCCTAAACCTCTCAGTTGTAGAGGTGATCCGTGGCCAACAATGGGACGGATAAGGGCTGATGGAACACCCAGACCCGAAACAAATATTTGTGGATCACACAAACATTTGTCTCAGTGCGGGGATCGAACCTCAAACAACTAAAACTAGTTGAACAGCTTTTAAGAGCGTTCGCCATTATACAGACGGATGAAAACATAGGTTTCGTTTTTTCCTAAACGATTCAGCACTTACTTCTTCCTGTACTTAAAAACAATTAACATGACTTATTTAAACAAAAGATACATACATACATACATACATACATACATATATACATACATAAACTCACGCCTGTATTCCCCGAAGCGGTAGGCAGAGGTGCATTTCTGCACACACATTTAGCCATGTAATTATCAGTCCCACGTAATAGGGGGCGAGCCTATTGCCGTTTTTAGGGCACATTTCCAGACTCCGTGCTGTTACTGAGAATTTCCTAATGGAAAAACCCAATAACACTTTGCCCGACCCGGGAATCGATCCCGTCCTGGGTTCTAGATCGCACGGCACATACGTACTTGTACCGCGAGACCACGAGGCAGTCAAACAAAAAAGTGTAAAGAAAAAAAGGATCGATAGTGAAAATCAGTGGCCTAGAAAGAGAACATTCTATTCAAGGTGGACAATAGGCTATTTACAAGTTTTAACAAGCAAATACTTTTAAGTCGGAACATGATGAGATCTTAATTATAGGCTTTGTAACAAGCGGTCAGCAGTTTTTTAAACGTTTAATGCGCCATTGGTTCCGTAGTGTCAGTGTGCGGCATAAGGTCCCGAGTGCGATTCTCGTGTACAGACTTGAGACAGCACGCAAGGTTTTTGACAATGATTTTCTTTGTCATTAGATTGAGCAACTCATCATCATCAGCCCATATACGTCTCACTGCTGGGCACGAGCTCTACCATTTAGAGGATTTAGGCCTTAGTCCACCACGCTGGCCTAGTGCGGGTTGGCAGACTACCCACCTAAGATGTTTCTAAGAACTTTTAGGTGTGCAGGTTTCATCACGATGTTTTCGTTCACCGTTAAAGTATGTAAGTGATAATTCTTTGTGAATACACACATAACTTCGAAAAGTCAGAGGTGTGTGCCCGGGGTTTGAACCCGCGACCGCCGAGATTCTGAAACGCGCGCCTAAACCTCGAGGCCATCATTACTTATAATTTGACTGAGCAACAATTAACATTAAAAAAAAACACAAAATTTCACAGCATTGTGACTCGGATTCGAACCCGCGACTTGCATTTACTACGCTCTGTAGACCCCTATTCTAAAACAATTTTTATCATGCCATCAGTACTCATCGCGTTAATCGTAAAGTCAGCTTAACCGCGGATCAAGTCCCCAAAACGCTTCCCACCGGAAGCGGAAGCATTTGTACCGCCATTTATCATAGCAAAAAATGGCGGGAAGTATCACTGGTATTTACAAGATGGCGGACACGCCCTGAAGCGTGGCGGTTACGATGAGCAGATTTGATAAAGGATAAAAATAGCGTACTTTACAAGAAACTTGCAGAATTAAGGGTGGATATTTGAAAGTTTGGCGTGTTGGTTCTGTAGCTTAAGTGTTGTGTGCGATTCTCGGGTGAGGCTAAGTGTTTTCAGGTTTTCCTTAAGGAAGTTCTCAGTAGCAGCACTTAGTTTGGAAATGTTTCCGGCCACATCATAATCATTATCAACAGCCTTTGTCACGTCCACTGATGGACATAGGCCTCTTCTATGGCACATCAGTCGGATCGATCTTCGACCCTTCTCATTCAACCTCTGCCAGCCACCTTGTGGATATCGTCACTCCATATGCTTGTTCCTTACGTGGGACTAAACATTGCTTCTGTAATTTGGTCTTTTATTTAAGATCTATTCTGAAGCCCACATATACCAGGTCGCGAAGAGTAAGTATACATACATAACCTCACGCCTGTATTCCACGAAGAGATAGGCAGAGGTGCATTTCTGTTTATTTCGACAGACATGTCCCACGTAATAGGGGGCGAGACTGTTTTTTGGGAATAATTCCGAGAAGTATATAAAATATTTTTTGCCAGCCCAGTGGCGCATTTGGCTAGATACCAGCTTGCAAAACGAGATGCCGCGGGTTCGATACCCGCACCGAGACAATTGTTTGTGTGATCCACGAATATTTGTTTCGGGTCTGGGTGTCTGTGACAGCGAAAAGTCTCTCGTAGTTTCTGATACACGACACAGGACTTGTATCTTAGTGTGGGGTCAGAACTATGTATGTGACTGTTGGGTGTATTTATTTATTTATTTATACCGCCGAAAGACTAGGCAGCGATGGATTTTGTTTCGCTAATTGTTTAAGTCTCAACAAGGGGGCGTGTCTGTAGCCATTTTAAGTTATATTAGTTAGAAATAGTTTAAAAAAAAAAGTGTAAAATTGACGATACAAAAGAACTTGTAAAAGTCTACTTGAATAAAGATAATTTGACTTTTACTATGACATTAAGTACACCTCCAAATATGTACTAGTATGGAATAAGAACTATGTATGTGACTGTTGGGTGTATTTATGTTATTATTTTCCACAGCTACCATTAAGGTGGGCGCCCAATTCCCGGGATGGGACGGCGACAATGCCCCCCATTAGTGCGCACGTGGCGGCACGCGGCGCACGCGGCGGCGCGCGGCCGCTCCGTGTTTTGTGTTGATTACTTAATGCGCGGATGACTTTATGTGGTCGGAGTTAGGGGTCTATGCGTCTTTTGAAATAGACAGTTTAGGTAGGTAAAAGATAATATTACATCATCATCATCATCATCAGCCCATATGCGTCCCACTGCTGGGCACGGGCCTCCTCTACCATTGAGAGGGTTTAGGCCTTAGTCCACCACGCTGGCCTAGTGCGGGTTGGCGGACTACACACCTAAGAAATTCCTAAGAAGTTTTAGGTGTGCAGGTTTCATCACGATGTTTTCCTTCACCGTTAAAGTACGTGATTATTCATTGTGAATACACACATAACTTCGAAAAGTCAGAGGTGTGTGCCTGGGGTTTGAACCCGCGACCGTCGAGATTCTCGACCGCGTGCCTAAACCTCGAGGCCATCACGACTTACTTAAAGATAATATTACGAATGTGACTAATTATAAGGCTCTAACTGATGAGGCGTTCAAGTGGCGGTACTTCCATAGAAGCTCCAATAGCCCCGCTCGCCTTACAAAATTCCAAATAATCTTTATATCTTTATTTAACAAAAGCAATTTGACATGTATAATTAATAATTGACATAATAATTTGACATATAAATGGGAATATCCTGACCCCACAATAAACAATTATGAACTAGACATTACACAATAACCGTGTAACGCATATGTATTACTTAATATGAAAAGGCCAATCGTACGATCGATCTTATAATTTTCTACAGAACCCAGGGCGTAAAATTCGCTCGAGCTTCGTCGATTTGTGAACAATATGCGTGTGCACGGTTCGGTTAATGTGTCGTTTGAATTGTCGGCTAATTATTAGTTTTATTTCAATGTGCGCCATAAATCGGAGACGACACCATTGTAAAATTAAATAAGAATAGTAAGTGTTGAGTTGCTGCTGTATCAAGCAAAATTTTTCCATTCCTCCTTTATATTGTCTTTCTGATTAACTTCGTTGCGGGATTATGACAAATTAGGTTCCCTTAGATTCGCTGAGCTTCATTGCTCGGCGTCAATACAGTGCGTGCTGTTGATCCTGGAGCACAGGAGTTACAGTGGCGGGTGTGTGGTGGGATAGGCCTTACAAAAAAAAGTACATACATACATAACCTCACGCCTATAATCCCCGAAGGAGTAGGCAGAGGTGCATTTCTGCACCCACATTTCACCAAGTATTTATCAGTCCCACGTAATAGGGGGCGAGCCTATTGACGAAAAAAAATTTTTTTTTTTTTAATATGAAAGAATCACTTCTTGAGCGTAATATTAACAATCTTATCCTGTAAAATGTCTATAATATTAAAATTCATATACATCCCACAGATGGTCACGCATTTATTGGAACCTAAGTTCCTAAGAGCCCTTTATTTTAACACGTGTATCTATACTAATATTGTAAAGCTGAAGAGTTTGATTGCTTCTTTGTACGCGCTGATAGATATCAGGAACTACTGGTTCGATTTGAAAATTTATTTCAACGGTCGATAGCCATTGCTGGGGACGGACCTCTTCTACCACTAACAGGGTAGCATATTTAGTCCACCACGCTGGCCTGGTGCGGCTTGGCGGAGAAGATGCATATAAGAAACAAAAGACGTATGTCAGCCGAAGCTTGTAGCTGTATAGTCTCGGCCTACCTCCATGAAACATAGGGGTGAGTATACGCGTCCGTGCCATCATTGTCGAAATTCTCCACATTCAATGAACCCCAAATCATCATCATCATCATCAGCCCATAACGTCCCACTGCTGGACACGGGCATCCTCTACAACTGAGAGGGTTTAGGCCTTAGTCCACCACGCTGGCCTAGTTCGGGTTGGCGGACTACACTCCTAAGAAATTCCTAAGAACTTTTAGGTGTGCAGGTTTCATCAAGAATTTTTCCTTCACCGTTAAAGTACCTGATAATTCTTTGTGAATACACACATAACTTCGAAAAGTCAGAGGTGTGCGCCTGGGGTTTGAACCCGCGACCGTCGAGATTCTCGACCGCGTGCCTAAACCTCGAGGCCATCACGACCACAGTCAATGAACCCCCGATATTTACGTAAAAATAATCAAAGAGTCATCGCGTTTAATCATTGAATCACAGCGCCCCAGCAATTTTGATTTCCCTTCTTTTTAATACAAAAATCGTGTTTTTGTCGGCGTGTTTGTTTCATTATCGTTATGGGAAAGTTCCTGGGTATGTTTGTGTTTCACACTCACGCGTTCTGATTGATTTGGGGTGCGGGGGTGTTGTATATTTTTTAATAGCAGAATGATTACGTTGGACTGCCTCGTGGTGTCGCGGCACAAGTATGTGCCGTGCTATCTAAAGGTCCTGGTTTCGATTCCCGGGTCGGGCAAAGTGTTATTGGGTTTTTCCATTAGGAAATTCTCAGTAGCAGCACGGAGTCTGGAAATGTGCCCGGAAAACGGCAATAGGCTCGCCCCCTATTACGTGGGACTGATACATACCTGGCGAAATGTGGGTGCAGAAATGCACCTCTGCCTACCCCTTCGGGGAATACAGGCGTGAGGGTATGTATGTATGTATGATTACATTGTAGTTAGGACTAAGTCCACCATGCTGGTGTACCGCGGATTGGCAGAGCAAAATAACTTAACCGTATCTGTATTAAGAAATTTCTTAAACCGATTGACAGCCCCGTGGCGCAGTTGGCTAGACAACAGCTTGCGAAACGAGAGGCCGCAGGTTCGATCCCCGCACCGAGACAAATGTTTGTGTGATCCACAAATATTTGTTTCGGGTCTGGGTGTATGTGAGACCAAAAAACTCTCTCGTAGTTTCTGATACCCACGACACAAAACTTGTATCTTAGTGTGGTGTCAGAACTATGTATGTGACTGTTGGGTGTATTTATTTATTAAAGATTTTATAACGATGTTTCAATTCGCCGTTTAAGTGAGTATAGATACAACTATAAAACTTAGAAATTTCTAACGGTTCAAAAACTTTGGAGCCATCGTGGTCATGGTTCGAAGACTTAACAGCCATCACGGTCAGGTTGGTTGCATCAATTGTTGCCTTTGTTGGGCTTTTTATTGAGCTCTTTACGAGTTTTACAAACAAAACAGTTAATTAAATTTAATTTAATTTATAACTTCAGACACACACAGGAGTTTTCGAAGTTATTGCGTATATCAATGGATTATCACGAACTTTACTATGTGTGTACACGCGTTAAAAGTTATACCACACGACTGAAGTAAAACTTTTTTTTCTTTTTTTTTTATCTGGCACGGCAAAGTGACTCCACTGTACCTGATGGTAAGCACAGTAGAGTCCAGAAAAATAATATCGACCAGCGAGAAACGATGGTTACCCGCTGGTCGACACAATCATGCCGGCTCGCACAAATGCTTCTTCACGCTTCGCTTAAAGGATCCAGGATCATAGGAAGGAGGGAACACGCGAGCCGGCAAACTATTCCACAGCTTGATGGTGCGGCAAAAGTAGGAGTTGGCGAACTTTTTAGTTCGAGCCGCGGATGTTGTGACCACAAAGCTTATAAATACGCCCAACAGTCACATACCTAGTTCTTAGTTTACACAACATATTACATTTCTGAACGCACTCATAAATATTTGACAACTAATAAATATGTCAATCCCTTTTTATTACTGTCACTATTCTACATTTTTAAAATCTAAAACATATAAACTTTTTTTGAAAAATATTCGATCCGAAACATATTTAAACCTTTCTGATCCATTTGACACTTACATTTAACATAGGCAGCTTCAATCTGTCAATTATATTGGGGCACATAGGCAGCTTCAACGTCTTACTTTTGTGTTACAGTGATGCGCGCGCATCTTAAAATTTCACTTTCATCGTTTTTTCATAACGCGCCTAAAGAAGTATATGTAACTTCAAAAAGAAAACACTTTTTGTTAGAATTCTAAAAAATTAAATATAATGAGACACTTACAAATAACAACATATGATATAGATTATCTATTAAACCCCAGGCAGTCTTACTCGTCGAAAAGAAACGCAACATAACTTCATCACATCGGTTTTCTGCAAGACAGTGGTACCACCCCAGCCGAGAACATTCGTACCATATGCCCTTATGACTGTGAATCTACCACTTTTTAAGCAAAAACGCCATAATGAGGTGTAATTTAATATAATAAGTAGTGTAAGCGCGAATAATGAGCGCAATGATGCGTTCTAACTTTAGTATGGGGTGTGGATGGCGAGCGCATATGCTGTAGAGTGAGTGTGCGGAGATTTATAAATTTGATACTTGCTGGTTTTAATGTGCTTATAGCTGATTAAAATGGATCAATTATTAATGTTCTGTAGTTTTTTATTTGCCTGACTGAAGACTGCCTCGTGGTCTCGCGGCACAAGTATGTGCCGTGCGATCTAGAGGTCCTGGCTTCGATTCCCGGGACGGGCAAAGTGTTATTGGGTTTTTCCATTAGGAAATTCTCAGTAGCAGCACGGAGTCTGGAATTGTGCCCGAAAAACGGCAATAGGCTCGCCCCCTATTACGTGGGACTGATACATACCTGGCGAAATGTGGGTGCAGAAATGCACCTCTGCCTACCCCTTCGGGGAATACAGGCGAGAGGCTATGTATGTATGTATGTTTTTTATTTGTAATTTGTCTTTAAAATATTATTTTTAATATTATCCTATGGTTGTCCTTAAAAGATCGCCTTGAGCGATAAGACCGTCAATAGCAGTGCAGTTTTCTTGTATTTTGTTTTATTCATTATTTTCTAGTGTACAATTAATAAAGATTTTATAAATTAATGAATAATATTATTACCTGTATTTTTATAGTATATTAGAATCATAGAAGATTTTAAGTTTTTTGGAATTTCTGGCAGTGTTTTTTTTCAATGATGTAATGGATGTTAAAAAGGTTTCAAAAAATAATATATATACATTCAATTGACACTTAATTCGTACTTTATTCCATTTAAGTATAAATACATTAAACTGATTGCAAATAATTTATACAATTACACCTAAAAAACGCTTCCAAAACATACATTTGTAATTTTCGTGAAATCATTTTAGTAATATTTTAATTTATCTTTCATATATTTTTTTTTTTTTATATTTACTATAAATTAACAAGCATACATAGTTGTACTCTTCAAATGAATAAGTCTTCTTAAACATACTTGTCGCTCATCGTAGTATATATAAAGTATTTTCCAACGCTAAAACATCAAGTATCAAAATCGCACATCTCTCTAAGGGGTGGCATGACTGACACATCAAAGAAATATGTATTTTATTGAATCGCCTCCATGAAAATTAATTATACTATAACATATTCATAAATATTACAGTCCAAGCTGTACTGATTCTGTTCAATTGACCCCTTTAATATGCCCAGAGGGGTTGGTTGGTCTTTTGATGTTTTATTTATATTTTGCGAAAAATGCGGCGTTCTGTGTTCAAATCCGCGGCACATAAGGCTGCTGTGTCCTTAGATTTTTGAAGTTATGTATCTATGTAGGTGTTGAAGACAAAGGAAAATATAGCGAGGAAATGGGAGAATTTAGAAGATTTTTTTTTTATTCTGGCTCGGCAACGTGACCCCATTGCACCTGATGATAAGCGTAATGGAGTCCAAAAAAAGTGTCCACCAGCGAGAGATGATGATCTCCCGTTGGTCGACACAATCATGCCGGCCGAATACCTCTTCAACTTTATGTGACTTAGGTATTGGTCCCTATTGTTGGGAGTGGTCAGGCCTTTGCTCCCCAAGCTGGCCTAGTGCGTACAAAACTTTAAATATCTAAGAAATAACTTCACTTAAGATCTTTAAGGTATGCTGAATTTTATACGATATTTTCCTTCATTGTTAAAATGAAAATTACTTTACACATAAAGTCGTAAAATCTTAATTTTGTGTCTAGTATTCGAACCATCATTAAAAGATACGCTTTAACTAATTGCCTTAGGTACTTTTTTATCTTTATTTAATTTAGGGACTTTTTCCTTTATGGACATGCCAGTCCCATTACGGCAATAACCTATATAAAACATATGTACATACTTTAAAAAACGTTACAGACTAGGAACTTAAACAAACTTTAAAACGAACTAAATACAACAGAAAGCCTAAATAACTAGATCATATAACATACAAACACTAGTTCTTTTACCTTCGGCCTTAGGTACTTAATAGCAGCATAACAAAAAAAATGTTGAGTGTTAATTCACATTATTTCTATCATATGTTTTGCATGATCGTTCTACATTAATTAACAACATTTTATAATAAATAGATACTAAAGTCTACTCCCCTAAGGGGTAGGCAGAGGTGCATTTTAGCGCCCACGTTTCGCCATTAATGTTTTCGTCCCACGAAATAAGAGCTGAGCCTATTGCCGTTTCTCGAGCACATTTCCAGACTCCGTGCTTCTACTGAGAATTTCCTAATGGAAAACCCCAATAACATTGCCCGACCCGGGAACCGAATCCAAGAGCTCTAGATCGCACGGAATACTTGTACCGCGAGACCATGAGGCAGTCATAATAAAATCTATTATATTTGCATTATGGTATTAACAAAAGATTTAGCACAAACAGCCCTCTTGTAAAGCCCATTATGTAGGTACCTACATTGTTATAAGGCCATTTCTTTGTTGAATTGACTCATACATTTTGACATGAACATATTGTGAACAGGGCTCAATGGACACACGTATTTTGAATAATTTGTAACAACTTACTTAAAATATACACGCTTGTGTGTGCAAAAGGGAAGGTAGGAGTCAGTGTTGGTACCTACTTCCATAGAAGTCCAAAAGCGTTACACGTTAATTGTGTAATGTCTAGTTTATAATTGTTTAATGTGGAGTCAGGATGTTCTCATATATTTAAATAAAGATTTTTTAAATAATAAATAAATAAATACGCCCAACAGTCACATACATAGTTCTGACCCCACACTAAGATACAAGTCCTGTGTCGTGGGTAATAAATTTAAAGATTATTTTATTCGGATTTTTGTAAGGAACCGGAGGTTTTGGGCCTCTATGGAAGTACCGCCACTGCTAGAAGTGTATAGATCTACATCCACATTTTAACAGATTAGTTTAAATAGTAATAGAGATCCAATTGTCGTGTTTTATTTTATTTATCTTATTTTTATTTATTCGTAGACTGCTTCGT
This sequence comes from Hemaris fuciformis, assembly GCA_907164795.1. NCBI lineage: Eukaryota > Metazoa > Arthropoda > Insecta > Lepidoptera > Sphingidae > Hemaris > Hemaris fuciformis. The sequence goes on from OU015454.1 coordinate 10,568,056, forward strand.
GGTCTCGCGGTACAAGTATGTGCCGTGCGATCTAGAAGTCCTGGGTTCGATTCCCGGGTCGGGCAAAGTGTTATTGGTTTTTTCCACTAGGAAATTCTCGGTAACAGCACGGAGTCTGGAAATGTGCCCGAAAAACGGCAATAGGCTCGCCCCCTATTACGTGGGACTGATACATACTTAGCGAAATGTGGGTGCAGAAATGCACCTCTGCCTACCCCTTCGGGGAATACAGGCGTGAATTTATGTATGTATATATTTATTAGGAAATTTTACAGGTCATCAAAACATCATGAAAAAATCAATTATAGCTACATAAACCCAATTAGCGTTCTTCACTTGTAGTAAAAGAACATATACTACAATGTATAATAAGTTTTTCGTATGTGTAAGAATAGTAATAATAAAGCATGTGTGAAGTGAAATTGGTAGATAGAGTGAGGAATAGTGTGATAAGGGAAAAATGTGGATTGAAAGTCGATGTAGTGACTAAAATTGAAAGGGGGATGCTAAAATGGTTTGGCCACATTGAAAGGATGAATGTTTGCAGAATGACGAAAGAGATTTACTGTGCGGAAGTGAACGGTGAAGTCGGTCGAGGACGGCCCAGGTGCACCTATAAAGACCATATAGGTAAGTTACTGAAAAAGGGCAATATAAAGAGTCCTCGAAACCGACGTGCATTCATGAAGAGGATAATGTCAGTGGAGGAAGCGAAAGAGGCGTGTTTGGACCGTGGCATTTGGCGCTCTATAGTCTCTGCCTACCCTAACGGGAGACAGGCGTGAGTTTATGTATGTATGTATGTATGTATGCTCATAAATAAATAAATACTCCGAACAGTCACATACATAGTTCTGACCCCACACTAGTATACAAGTCCTGTGCCGTGGGTATTGTTATGTTCGCATGTTTGAGGTTTGGTTTGTATAAATAAAACTTCTAAAGCTTAGTTTCAATAGCGTCTGGCACGTCCACTCGGTCCGACATCACAGGTAGTAGTGAACCGGTTTGAGTGGGGAACAGCGCTTATATTATGATTTATTTTCACGTTTACCTTACAATTTATTATTAATATTACATATACAGTGATGGCCTCGAGGTTTAGGCGCGTGGTCGAGAATTTCGACGGTCGCAGGTTCAAACCCCAGGCACACACCTCTGACTTTTCGAGGTTATGTGTGTATTCACAAAGAATTATCACTTGCTTTAACGGTGAAGGAAAACATCGTGATGAAACCTGCACACCTAAAGTTCGTAGGAATTTCTTAGGTGTGTAGTCCGCCAACCCGCACTAGGCCAGCGTGGTGGACTAAGGCCTAAACCCTCTCAGTTGTAGAGGAGGCCCGTGCCCAGCAGTGGGACGTATATGGGCTGATGATGATTACATATACACTACAGGTATCAGAAACTACGAGAGAATTTTCGCTCTCACAAACACCCAGACCCGGAACAAATGTTTGTGACCCGCGGCCTCTTGTTTGCAAGCTGGCATCTAGGCAACTGCGCCACGGGGCTGTTTAACTTACTTTAAGATCAAATTGTAGAGTATTTTTTTATATTTGAAACATGACGTGTATGTTGATGATCCCAATGTAACCCCAATAAAAGAAAAACACCCCTTAAATATAAAAAATAGAACAAAAATGACTGCGCTATTTATAATCGCATAAGACATCATTAATATCAATTTATGTTTTGTACTTTTTACGTACATTTTGCAATAAGATGACGTTGCAAGTTGAACAGTTCAAGTTTTGTTTCATTCAATAAACAAGACTGATTCGCAAAAAGAGACGCGTACGATCGGCATCAAAGTCGTGATGGCCTCGAGGTTTAGACATGCGATAATGAATCTCGACGGTCGCGGGTTCAAACCCCAGACACACCTCCGACTTTTCGAAGTTATGTGTGTATAAAGAATGATCACGTACTTCAAAGGTGAAGGAAAACATCGTGATGAAACCTGCACACCTAAAAGTTCTAAGGAATTTCTTAGGTATGTAGTCCGCTAACCCGCACTAGGCTCTCAAGTTCGATTACAGGGTAGAAAAACGTGCTGTAAGTTTTTTTGTTTGTACTTTTTCAGTAGCTGCTCGGAGTCTGTAAATTTGCCCATAAAATAATAAATAAATATATAAAATCCTGTCTATTCTTCGAGAACACAAGCGTGATTGTAGGTATGTGAAAAAAATAATTATTAATACATTGCTTAGTTTCTCAGTCCACGTGCTCTATCCTGCTTATGATAGTTTTTACAACAAGTGATTTTAAAAATAACTTAATTTTGTTTCTTTCATATTATAAAACCCATTTTCACCAAATTAATCCTGCTTTATTTGGAATTCTACTTAGAAAAGGCACTGATTAAACCTATTAGTTTATAAGAAAAATATTTTTAGCTTTCTCTAAAAGCAAGTATGAAAATTCTTACTCGATTTCGTGCGACATACTGTGAAGTCAAAAACATGTTACACTTTGTGTGGCTTCAAAATTTTGATACAACTTCACTTTCGAAAACATATAGAGAACACGAATATAAGCGTATTAATGACTCGTTATTCCGAACATAATCTTCCGAAAATTACTTGGGAATTGAACCCATTACAAGAAGGTACCGAGATACGGCACGAAAGATGACCAACCTCGTTTGACATTTTTAGAATTCTTTTTTTATCCCCTTGAAAAAGGTACAGCAGTATCAGGATAACGCGCGTCCGCAAGGACACTAAAGGTCCGGGTAAATTTATTTCGTCGATAAGTGCGTCGCCGGCACGGAATGTCGCCCGTCTCTTCGTATACAATTATTTTTATTATTAGTACCGCGCGTGGTGACTTAATGATGCTTAAATAAGCTTTTGTTCGGCTTTATGGTAACACTAGGCCTTATCTAACACCAACTCGTCGCTCCACCGGCCCGCGCGTCACACACTAAGCTCCCTGTACGTGGCTCACAACACTCGCTCCTGAGCTCTCATCCACTACCTTCAGCTCGTCATTCCACCAGCCCGCGCGTCACACACTACGCTCCCTGTACGTGGTCTCACAACACTCGCTCCTGAGCTCTCATCCACTACCTTCAGCTCGTCGCTCCACCGGCCCGCGCGTCACACACTACGCTCCCTGTACGTGGTCTCACAACACTCGCTCCTGAGCTCTCATCCACTACCTTCAGCTCGTCGCTCCACCGGCCCGCGCGTCACACACTACGCTCCCTGTACGTGGTCTCACAACACTCGCTCCTGAGCTCTCATCCACTACCTTCAGCTCGTCGCTCCACCGGCCCGCGCGTCACACACTACGCTCCCTGTACGTGGTCTCACAACACTCGCTCCTGAGCTCTCATCCACTACCTTCAGCTCGTCGCTCCACCGGCCCGCGCGTCACACACTACGCTCCCTGTACGTGGTCTCACAACACTCGCTCCTGAGCTCTCATCCACTACCTTCAGCTCGTCGCTCCACCGGCCCGCGCGTCACACACTACGCTCCGTGTACGTGGTCTCACAACACCCGCTCCTGAGCTGTCATCCACTACCTTCAGCGATTCACTCAATTTAAGATTGTAATCCATTCCCTAAGCATTTTTGGTAAGTGATATATAAAATTCTCAACAAGCTTCCGGTTTTGTCTCGGATCCTAAGCCAAATGTGTAGACGAAAAAAAGTGTACAAAAACGCCGCGGCGCCGTCGCGTGTCCGGCAGATTTATGGTGGTGCGGGGTTCGGGGCCGGCCGAGGGAGTGGCGTAAAAAATTAACAACATTCTTTCTGCCAAATGACTTATTAAGTGTGGTTTGGGATGTTTTGAAATATTTAGTTTAGCTTTTGATGCGGTTAGAATGATGTCAATGTTTATTAATGTGCGCGATTAAATAGAACTTATGTCTAGACAGTAGGTACGAAAACAGAATACTAAAAAAGTAGCAACATAATATTTTATTATTTTGGATTAATTAATTATTTAAGAAAATAACAATGAATTATCACGTACTGAAGGAGAAGAAAATCTTCGTGAGAAAGGCTTCACACCTAAAAAGTTCTTAAGAATTTCTTAGGTGTGTAGTCCAACTCGCATTAGACCAGCGTTGTGGACTAAGGTCAATTAATTGTGTCTATGTATATACTAAATAGAATACCTACTTTGACACCTGATAGAAAGTGCGGTTGAGTCGAAATTCGAACTTGTTCCGTTCGATCCGAGATTCAAACTTGGGACCTCTAGATCGCGATTCACATAACAATACCGATCAATAATAGTTAAAAATCAATCGACACTAAACACCAATAAGACATAATTTCTTATTAGACGTATCTTATCGTTTGAATACGTTTTCGAGTGCCCGAGACGAACAGACTACCCTTTGTTCTACAAACATATGGCCGGCATTTTCTCACACTCGATTTTTTTTAACTCAATATCTATTGATAGTATTTAATAATAATAAATACACCCAACAGTCACACACACAGTTCTGACCCCACACATACCGGGGTCGCTAGACGCGCTGCGGGGGCGGAGGGGCGGGGCACTGTGGCCTGTGTACGTCGCGGGCGCCCATCCACAACTGGGGCGCCCAAACTAAGCTAGTGGGGGTGCAACTGCGCCCCCTACAACTCCGAGACGGCCGGGACGTTTACGTCTCGGAGGCGCACCGGGCGGCTGCGGCATTACGGTGGGCGCTTCTCGCTCACGTACCGTGGTCGCCCCACTCGGCACGGAGATGGCCACCGGGGGGTTTTGGTCGGTATGCCGGTTTAGGGATTTTGTTAGGGACCCAGCCCGGCACTAACATCTGCGCGGATATGACGTCGCCGCGCGCTGGGCTGGAAGACCGATGACCCCGACATACGCTTCCTACCTCCCTCCCCCAGGGTTGGCGGGAAGTAGAGCCATAAACAGCTTTCCCCTCGAGAACAAAAAAAAAGGCGTCTACATATTTCTAAATAATTTTAACAAATTAACAAGCCACATTTAACCACTGAAAATATATTTAAAAGTCTAAAAAAATTCTCGATAATCGAAGTTACACCATCAAGTAATTTTTCCAACGTCCTAAAGCGAGTTGTGTGAAGATTCCTCTCCCTACGCTTGATAAGCCCAATGATAAATGATAACGCAATCGCTTATCGGTAACGTTTTGTAAACAGCGCTGTATCAGCGCTTTCAAGTGCTTTGTTCTAGTGCGTTAAATTATCAAGCGTATCGGCTTTATTATGTGGCTACATACAGCGAGTTGAGGGTGAGATAAAAGCGCTTAAAGGATACAGCGCATATTTGAGGTGCCGGTTCGACCTCGGGAAACACATACATACATAAACTCACGCCTGTATTCTCCGAAGGGGTAGGCAGAGATGCATTTCTGCACCCACATTTCGCCAGGTATGTATCAGTCCCACGTAATAGGGGGCGAGCCTATTGCCGTTTTTCGGGCACATTTCCAGACTCCGTGCTGTTACTGAGAATTTCCTAATGGAAAAACCCAATAACACTTTGCCCGACCTGGGAATCGAACCCAGGACCTCTAGATTCCACGGCACATACTTGTACCGCGAGACCACGAGGCAGTCGCGAGACCTCGGGAAAGGGCGGATGTATTTGTGATCTAAAAATATTGAGAATCATTTATCTATGGCAATGCTATGAAGAGGAAAGACTGTTATGAATAAAAAACTACTGGACTGTTTTGGACAGTTTTTGGTATTGGGATAGATGAGACCTTGGAAAAGGATGTAGGATATTTTTTCTGGTCGAAGCGAGGAGCAAGTGATTCTTATAAGATTACGGTAAAACTAACTAAGAATACCAGAATACGTACGAAAATCTAATTTTAGTGTAAAGAAATATATATTAATCATCATCATCATCATCAGCCCTTATACGTCCCACTGCTGAGCACGGGCCTCCTCTACAACTGAGAGGGTAATGCTACTAACTAAAGTTGGTAAATAAATTATTACGATGAAAAATATGGTATTATTATTGTGTTTCGGTTTGGCAATCGCCTCGTCTCCTATTAAAGGGCAGCCTTATTAGCCAAATAGTATAGACACCTCTGCCCAGTGGCGGTACTTCCATAGAAGCCCAAAAGCGTTACACGTTAATTTGTAATGTCTAGTTTATAATTGTTTGTTTTGCGCTCAGGATATTCTCATTTATATGTTAAATTGCTTTTGTTTAAAGCTTAAAGATTATTATTAGACATTTTTAAAGGCAAACTGGGCTTTTGGGCTTCTATGGAAGTACCGCCTCTGCCTCTGCCTACCATTTCAGTTGCGTCTTTGGAACTCAAACGTGAGTGCATGATTGAAAAGTCTTAACAGTTGAGAAAAAAAATCGGTTATCGCGGGTTCAAACCCCAGGCACACACCTCTGACTTTTCAAAGTTATGTGTGTATTCACAATGAATTATCACGGACTTTAACGGTGAAGGAAAACATCCTTAGTAAGGTCTTTTTACAAGAACAGAGCGTTTATGAGTTGATAGTACTTACAGAAATTATTAAATATTCTAAGACAGGCTGCGAACAAGATAACATAAGACTATCATCATCTCAACATCAACCAACATACGTCCCACTGCTGGGCACTGAGGTTTATGCCTTCATCCACCACGCTGGCCTAGTGCGGGTTGTCGGACTACACACCTAAGAAATACAACATATTATTATACGTAACTATAGTCGACGCATTTTAAACTGACTCGCTGGGCAATAAATGTCAGTAAGAGTAGGAATGTGCACGCAATGCAACCCGTTATCGATACTTAACTACCTTTATTTATTTATTTTTATTTATTTATTTAGAGACACCATCGATAGTTACACATACACTTTAATATACAGTTGAATAAATAGCATTGGACATTGCGTACCATCATTATAGGTGAATACAACATTCTTGATATTATTATAAATAAATACACCCAACAGTCACATACATAGTTCTGATCCCACACTAAGATACAAGTCTTGTGTCGTGGGTATCAGAAACTACGAGAGACTTTTCGGTCTCACATACACCCAGACCCGAAACAAATATTTGTGGATCACACAAACATTTGTCTCGGTGCGGGGATCGAACCCGCGGCCTCTCGTTTCGCAAGCTGGTGTCTAGCCAACTGCGCCACGGGGCTGTCAAAATTATTATATTGCTCAGACAGATTAATTATTTATATTAGTATTGGAAATTACATTTAATGATAAATATGCTACTATAATAATTATTATTATATATCAAAATTAAACAATAGTGTGACGATACAAAAAAAAAGAATAAAATTATAAATAAATAAAACCACATTCGGAATTACAACTAGGAAATTACATTTTTTGCATTTAATTACATTTATTATTAAAAACTATCATATGAAAGAATTTATCGTTACGAGTAAGGGTTGTCGAACGTACCTATCCCTTTATCGACATGCTCCTCTACAATTCTTACGCACATCACTACACCTCTCCATGAGACCTGAAAGTGCGAGCGAGACAGACGGCTAAACATGATTTATGAGCCTCAGTTTAAAGTGCGTCTACTATAACTATAAAACTTCGCCATATGTTCCACCCCGTAACTCTCGGGTAAATAATCCGCAGATACAGTATGTAAACATAGATATACTATCAGATATAGTAATTCGCTTGTCGTACTACCGAAGTGTGGACAAACAGACGGTAATATTTTGCATTAGCGTTATCTGTGGCTACTCACTCAACATATGGACAGGTAAACTATTGTGGACGAAATGATAAATTCGGCACTTTACATATATTGTACTTTATTATTGATTGCCTTGGGTTTTGTGGCACAAGTATTGCGATCTAGGGATAACAGGTTCGACTTCCTAAGTTGGGCAGTCATCATCATCATCATCATCATCAGCCCATATATGTCCCACTGCTGGGCACGGGCCTCCTCTACAACTGAGAGGGTTCAGGCCTTAGTCCACTACGCTGGCCTAGTGCGGGCTGGCGGAATACACACCTAAGAAATTTCTAAGAACTTTTTTAGGTGGCAGGTTTCCTCACGATGTTTCCTTCACCGTTAAAGAAAGTGATGATTCATTCTGAATACACACATAACTTCGAAAAGTCAGAGGTGTGTGTCTGAACCCGCGACCGCTGAGATTCTTGACCGCGCGACTAAACCTCGAGGCCAGCACTACTTTTTTTTGGGCAGTGTTCATTATTTATTAAATAAATGTATGTTTACAGTCCTCGCCAAAACAGTTAGATTCTAACAAATAATTAACGTTAACTTAACGTTAATAATATTATATAAACTCATGAACATTTAACAAACAAATTAACTTACATAACTATTTAAAAATAAATGAAATTTTATGTAGGTATATCTGCGCGGGACCAACAAAGAAGATATTATTGTTTTTATTATATGTTATTGGGTTTTTCCATTAAGAAACTCTCAGTAGCAGCACGCAGTCGAGAAATGTGCCTGAAAAACAGCAAAAAGCTTGCCTTCTGATACGTGATTTAAAAATTTGCAGATTCTCTTACTGTTATCCGAAATCCGTGCCGCTACTAAGACTTTAGTACTGATAAAACGCAAAATCAGTTTGCCCCACTCAGTAATCGCACCCAGATTCAAATATCTTTGTGCAGCCTAGTCAACTATGAAGAAATTATAATAACATTCATTTTTGAAGAAACTTTTCAAAGCTTCCAATTTTTCATACATTTATTTCTCATTTCTGCCTCGTGGTCTCGCGGTACAAGTATGTGCCGTGCGATCTTGAGGTGATGGGTGCGATTCCCGGGTCGGGCAAAGTGTTATTGGCTTTTTCCATTAGGAAATTCTCGGTAACAGCACGGAGTCTGGAAATGTGCCTGAAAAACGGCAATAGGCTCGCCCCCTATTACGTGGGACTGATGCATACTTGGCGAAATATGGGTGCAGAAATGCACCTCTGCCTACCCCTTCGGGGAATACAGGCGTGAGTTTATGTATGTATTTCTCATTTTTAATTTTTTTTAATACTCAATATTGTCCTCCATTTTCATTGTATTAAAAAAACAGCAATGATTATGCCACGTACAGCTAATACAATAAAGCCACTTGGTTTTCTTAAAGAAAAGGAGAAAAAACAGCCCCATTGAACGCAAGCACCCTAATTCCTAACACATTTGGCGACCACTCCCATAAATAAAGCTCAGCGCACATTAGCCTCGCTTTCCGCTCCGCTTGAGGCACACAATGCGTCCTTATTCCTTGCACGTATGACAAATAAAAGTGTAAGAAAAGGCCATCGTTCTTAGAAGGCGATAGCACGCTGATGGGAGATGCGGATTAGCGGTACGCACTGGTTAGGGTAAACGCAGCGTTTTTTTAAACGCTGTACATTTTGGCTGTAAGTTAATAATTGCCCATCTATGTCACACATAAGAAGTCTTTGTTCGCCTAGTTCAAAATATCTACAAACAAGTAGAAAATATCTACAAAGAAGATTCTATTTCAAATAATTTTAGATTCTTGCTATTGAAGAATAGCATGTCTAAGAGGTCACGAAATATAGATCTAAGTTATTATTATAAGAACGTCTTAGTGTTATGTTTAAGACAATGCCTTAAATAATAAAACCGACTTTTTTAATTACCAGATTTGCGTAAAAAAATTATAATAATATTTCTGAGTAATCACGAGAAAATTAAGCAACATTTTCTCTTCATTCTTAAAAAGTCGGTCATTTTTTATTTCTACGTCGTTCCGCTGAATAATTCTAAGTTTTACATCAACTTTTTTAATACCTAATTCTTAAAGAACCGAAACAAATAGCTACGTATAATGTCTACAATTAATTAGATAAATGTAAAACCGCAGCAGGTAAAGAGGCTAGTGCGTACGCCGCACCCCGCAGTAGCGCTAACCCGCTTACTCGCGCCACTGGACTGAAGGACCCGGACTGACAGCTAGCTTCAGCCACCGTATTGTGCTCTGGTGTTGGGGACAAAGTGGGACACGAAGCCGGGCCTAATAGTCACACTGTTATTATAAAATGAAATAAACTAATCGGTCTGTCATCATCATCATCAGCTCATATACGAATCACTGCTGGTACCGGCCTCTTTCACAACTTACATGGTTAGGTCTGTATAGGCAAAAAAAATATTTTGCCTATAATTATGTTTTAAAAAAGGCTTGTTTAATCTTCGTATAGCGTATTATGGGTACGTGATTGCCAAGACGACTTTAAAACGGCCTTTTCTGTTTCTCAATGCTTAGAGATATTCGTCGCGAAGCAGGAACTGAACCCATTATTTGTCAACATACAAACACATATAGACTCATACGTTACCAATAGAGTATATTTAGTTCAATTTATGTTTCAATGTATATAAAGAAATTGAATGGAATAAAAAACAAACAAATCCATTGGTACGATATTTAACGTATCGATTACTTCTGCCCCGTTGCTTCCGCTGCAGAAATAACTTCAAAAGCCTGAAGTAAGCCAACGTTATGTGACGGTCAACAAAAACACACGTCAACAAACAAAGTTTTTATAAAGTAACCCAACACCGCAGCAAAGCGGACAGCGGGATCAGATTTAAGACTAATCGCATCAAACGCAGCGCGCATAATCCGCCCCCGAGTGTAGGGCGAGAGTAATGCGCTACGTGCCCGGGGATCGTAGCGAGGGCGAGCTGCAGGCAGGAGCGAGTGTGAGACCACGTACAGGGAGCGTAGTGTGTGACGCGCGGGCCGGTGGAGCGACGAGCTGAAGGTAGTGGATGAGAGCTCAGGAGCGAGTGTTGTGAGACCACGTACAGGGAGCGTAGTGTGTGACGCGCGGGCCGGTGGAGCGACGAGCTGAAGGTAGTGGATGAGAGCTCAGGAGCGAGTGTTGTGAGACCACGTACAGGGAGCGTAGTGTGTGACGCGCGGGCCGGTGGAGCGACGAGCTGAAGGTAGTGGATGAGAGCTCAGGAGCGAGTGTTGTGAGACCACGTACAGGGAGCGTAGTGTGTGACGCGCGGGCCGGTGGAGCGACGAGCTGAAGGTAGTGGATGAGAGCTCAGGAGCGAGTGTTGTGAGACCACGTACAGGGAGCGTAGTGTGTGACGCGCGGGCCGGTGGAGCGACGAGCTGAAGGTAGTGGATGAGAGCTCAGGAGCGAGTGTTGTGAGACCACGTACAGGGAGCGTAGTGTGTGACGCGCGGGCCGGTGGAGCGACGAGCTGAAGGTAGTGGATGAGAGCTCAGGAGCGAGTGTTGTGAGACCACGTACAGGGAGCGTAGTGTGTGACGCGCGGGCCGGTGGAGCGACGAGCTGAAGGTAGTGGATGAGAGCTCAGGAGCGAGTGTTGTGAGACCACGTACAGGGAGCGTAGTGTGTGACGCGCGGGCCGGTGGAGCGACGAGCTGAAGGTAGTGGATGAGAGCTCAGGAGCGAGTGTTGTGAGACCACGTACAGGGAGCGTAGTGTGTGACGCGCGGGCCGGTGGAGCGACGAGCTGAAGGTAGTGGATGAGAGCTCAGGAGCGAGTGTTGTGAGACCACGTACAGGGAGCGTAGTGTGTGACGCGCGGGCCGGTGGAGCGACGAGCTGAAGGTAGTGGATGAGAGCTCAGGAGCGAGTGTTGTGAGACCACGTACAGGGAGCGTAGTGTGTGACGCGTGGGCCGGTGGAGCGACGAGCTGAAGGTAGCGGATGAGAGCTCAGGAGCGAGTGTGAGACCACGTACAGGGAGCGTAGTGTGTGACGCGCGGGCCGGTGGAGCGACGAGCTGAAGGTAGTGGATGAGAGCTCAGGAGCGAGTGTGAGACCACGTACAGGGAGCGTAGTGTGTGACGCGCGGGCCGGTGGAGCGACGAGCTGAAGGTAGTGGATGAGAGCTCAGGAGCGAGTGTTGTGAGACCACGTACAGGGAGCGTAGTGTGTGACGCGCGGGCCGGTGGAGCGACGAGCTGAAGGTAGTGGATGAGAGCTCAGGTGCGAGTGTTGTGAGACCACGTACAGGGAGCGTAGTGTGTGACGCGCGGGCCGGTGGAGCGACGAGCTGAAGGTAGTGGATGAGAGCTCAGGAGCGAGTGTGAGACCACGTACAGGGAGCGTAGTGTGTGACGCGCGGGCCGGTGGAGCGACGAGCTGAAGGTAGTGGATGAGAGCTCAGGAGCGAGTGTTGTGAGACCACGTACAGGGAGCGTAGTGTGTGACGCGCGGGCCGGTGGAGCGACGAGCTGAAGGTAGTGGATGAGAGCTCAGGAGCGAGTGTTGTGAGACCACGTACAGGGAGCGTAGTGTGTGACGCGCGGGCCGGTGGAGCGACGAGCTGAAGGTAGTGGATGAGAGCTCAGGAGCGAGTGTGAGACCACGTACAGGGAGCGTAGTGTGTGACGCGCGGGCCGGTGGAGCGACGAGCTGAAGGTAGTGGATGAGAGCTCAGGTGCGAGTGTTGTGAGACCACGTACAGGGAGCGTAGTGTGTGACGCGCGGGCCGGTGGAGCGACGAGCTGAAGGTAGTGGATGAGAGCTCAGGTGCGAGTGTTGTGAGACCACGTACAGGGAGCGTAGTGTGTGACGCGCGGGCCGGTGGAGCGACGAGCTGAAGGTAGTGGATGAGAGCTCAGGAGCGAGTGTGAGACCACGTACAGGGAGCGTAGTGTGTGACGCGCGGGCCGGTGGAGCGACGAGCTGAAGGTAGTGGATGAGAGCTCAGGAGCGAGTGTTGTGAGACCACGTACAGGGAGCGTAGTGTGTGACGCGCGGGCCGGTGGAGCGACGAGCTGAAGGTAGTGGATGAGAGCTCAGGAGCGAGTGTTGTGAGACCACGTACAGGGAGCGTAGTGTGTGACGCGCGGGCCGGTGGAGCGACGAGCTGAAGGTAGCGGATGAGAGCTCAGGAGCGAGTGTGAGACCACGTACAGGGAGCGTAGTGTGTGACGCGCGGGCCGGTGGAGCGACGAGCTGAAGGTAGTGGATGAGAGCTCAGGAGCGAGTGTTGTGAGACCACGTACAGGGAGCGTAGTGTGTGACGCGCGGGCCGGTGGAGCGACGAGCTGAAGGTAGTGGATGAGAGCTCAGGTGCGAGTGTTGTGAGACCACGTACAGGGAGCGTAGTGTGTGACGCGCGGGCCGGTGGAGCGACGAGCTGAAGGTAGTGGATGAGAGCTCAGGAGCGAGAGTGAGACCACGTACAGGGAGCGTAGTGTGTGACGCGCGGGCCGGTGGAGCGACGAGCTGAAGGTAGTGGATGAGAGCTCAGGAGCGAGTGTTGTGAGACCACGTACAGGGAGCGTAGTGTGTGACGCGCGGGCCGGTGGAGCGACGAGCTGAAGGTAGTGGATGAGAGCTCAGGAGCGAGTGTTGTGAGACCACGTACAGGGAGCGTAGTGTGTGACGCGCGGGCCGGTGGAGCGACGAGCTGAAGGTAGTGGATGAGAGCTCAGGAGCGAGTGTTGTGAGACCACGTACAGGGAGCGTAGTGTGTGACGCGCGGGCCGGTGGAGCGACGAGCTGAAGGTAGTGGATGAGAGCTCAGGAGCGAGTGTGAGACCACGTACAGGGAGCGTAGTGTGTGACGCGCGGGCCGGTGGAGCGACGAGCTGAAGGTAGTGGATGAGAGCTCAGGAGCGAGTGTTGTGAGACCACGTACAGGGAGCGTAGTGTGTGACGCGCGGGCCGGTGGGGCGACGAGCTGAAGGTAGTGGATGAGAGCTCAGGAGCGAGTGTTGTGAGACCACGTACAGGGAGCGTAGTGTGTGACGCGCGGGCCGGTGGAGCGACGAGCTGAAGGTAGTGGATGAGAGCTCAGGAGCGAGTGTGAGACCACGTACAGGGAGCGTAGTGTGTGACGCGCGGGCCGGTGGAGCGACGAGCTGAAGGTAGTGGATGAGAGCTCAGGAGCGAGTGTTGTGAGACCACGTACAGGGAGCGTAGTGTGTGACGCGCGGGCCGGTGGAGCGACGAGCTGAAGGTAGTGGATGAGAGCTCAGGAGCGAGTGTTGTGAGACCACGTACAGGGAGCGTAGTGTGTGACGCGCGGGCCGGTGGAGCGACGAGCTGAAGGTAGTGGATGAGAGCTCAGGAGCGAGTGTTGTGAGACCACGTACAGGGAGCGTAGTGTGTGACGCGCGGGCCGGTGGAGCGACGAGCTGAAGGTAGTGGATGAGAGCTCAGGAGCGGGTGTTGTGAGACCACGTACAGGGAGCGTAGTGTGTGACGCGCGGGCCGGTGGAGCGACGAGCTGAAGGTAGTGGATGAGAGCTCAGGAGCGAGTGTTGTGAGACCACGTACAGGGAGCGTAGTGTGTGACGCGCGGGCCGGTGGAGCGACGAGCTGAAGGTAGTGGATGAGAGCTCAGGAGCGAGTGTTGTGAGACCACGTACAGGGAGCGTAGTGTGTGACGCGCGGGCCGGTGGGGCGACGAGCTGAAGGTAGTGGATGAGAGCTCAGGAGCGAGTGTTGTGAGACCACGTACAGGGAGCGTAGTGTGTGACGCGCGGGCCGGTGGAGCGACGAGCTGAAGGTAGTGGATGAGAGCTCAGGAGCGAGTGTTGTGAGACCACGTACAGGGAGCGTAGTGTGTGACGCGCGGGCCGGTGGAGCGACGAGCTGAAGGTAGTGGATGAGAGCTCAGGAGCGAGTGTTGTGAGACCACGTACAGGGAGCGTAGTGTGTGACGCGCGGGCCGGTGGAGCGACGAGCTGAAGGTAGTGGATGAGAGCTCAGGAGCGAGTGTTGTGAGACCACGTACAGGGAGCGTAGTGTGTGACGCGCGGGCCGGTGGAGCGACGAGGTGACGGTTAAAAGCTTAATAGTTTTTCCGCTTTGATGAAGCGTCTTCATACCAAAGAGATTTAAAATATTTTAAGATAGTATCTATAAAGGTCTAATGGCGCCAATCGGAGTGTTAAATCACGGTCTATTTTGACAAAGGAGGTTTTAATGTGATCTTTCATTTTTTTCCGACGATGACAATGGAGTTTTGTGACGTCGGCTGCTCTTTTGTCGGTGTGTTTGATGGAGTAATGTTTTTTTGTGCGCTGGACCTAATCTGCCCATTTTGTCGCTTTTGACACAATATTTACGTTGAAGGCATCCGTAAGAATGGAAAGCTGTCTTCTGTCGCCCTGTAAAAGAAAATGACAATTAGTTTTTACATATATTTACAAACATTCCTGTCTTGTATCTCCGAAGATGGAAGTGTAGTATGTGAAGTGTTGGTCCCTGTTTCCGAATCCGTGGAAACATAACGAAACCTTGCCCATCCCAGGAATCGAACGAGAACGACTAGCAAGAACTAACATGACGGACAAACAACTTTATAAAACCTATATAAATTTTTGTTCCTATTTATTTATTTCATCCCTTATAAATTTATCTACTGAGCTAAAATTGAGCCTAGTAAGGCCTTAGTCCACAAAGCTGTCCTAGTGAAAGTTGTCAAAATTTTAGAAATGCCTGTTTCGTTGAGGCCGTTCACTGCTAAATTGCCTGATAATTATGGTTACACAAATAACTTTAAAGCTTCAGGTGTGACCCTAGGATTTGAACCAGCGACCGCCGAGATGTCGCCCCGACTTGACAGTTCATCATTACGTAAAAACATGTTTTCACCACAGATTTCGATCACGACACATTGTACACAATTTGAAACTTACTAACGTTTACGTGTTAATTAAATACTAGTGGTCCGAAGTGGAAATAGTCGTGTGGTTCTGTACTGGGAAATTAATTTGTACAAAACCCATTCCTCTCCACTGTCCTATTTTTAGTACATCATCATCATCAGCCCATATACGTCCCACTGCTGGGCACGGGCCTCCTCTACCATTTGAGAGGGTTTAGGCCTTAGTCCAACACGCTGGCCTAGTGCGGGTAAGAAATTCCTAAGAACTTTTAGGTGTGCAGGTTTCATCACGATGTTTTCCTTCACCGTTAAAGTACGTGATAATTCATTGTGAATACACACATAACTTCGAAAAGTCAGAGGTGTGTGCCTGGGGTTTGAACCTGCGACCGTCGATATTTTCGACCGCGCGCCTAAACCTCGAGGCCATCACGACTTTTTAGTACATACTCAATTTTTTTTTTGTTAGCGCTCTTATTTTTATTGTTTCTGATGAAATTTGTAATTTTACGCTATTTTTCTGATACAATATGTTTTTTCGCTGTTAAATATAAGGTGATTTTAAAGTATTTGTTTCAAATTGATAATTTTTGTCGACTAAGGAACGGCATTCCTACTATATCGCAAAAAAAACTTTTTTTTTTCTCATAATATGTTTTCTTAATATACTAAGAACTCAATTTATACATTTCATCAAAAAAAAAAATGTTTTCGATGCTTGGGAAGTACCTAATGGGTAAAACATTTATGGCCTAAGACCACGCAGTTATGTATCCAACCAAAAATGTAATGTTAGCTTAGAAGAGCGTTCACTTTAAGTAGGTAAAACAACCGCCATCATCATCATCATCATTAGTCCATATACGTCCCACTGCTGGGCTCGGGCCTCCTCTACAACTGAGAGGGTTTAGGCCTTAGTCCACCACGCTGACCTAGTGCGGGTTGGCGGACTACACACCTAAGAAATTCCTACGAACTTTTAGGTGTGCAGGTTTCATCACGATGTTTTTCTTCACCGTTAAAGCAAGTGATAATTCTTTGTGAATACACACATAACTTCGAAAAGTCAGAGGTGTGTGCCTGGGGTTTGAACCTGCGACCGTCGAAAATCTCGACCACGCGCCTAAACCTCGAGGCCATCACTGCTTAGACAACAACAAACAACCGCCATATTAATTATTAAAACAATTATTTACCTAACTACAGATTCAATGAACGATAACCAACAGGAATTACTTCCTGTATGGGTCTCACAGCACAGAACAGTTGAATAAGGCTGGGAAATGTCAGCATGCCGAGCGTGCCGAACCTACGATTACACTATCATATGTTTGACACGGCCGCTTTTATTAATGTGTAATGTGTCCTATGATCGGAGTAGAATGAACAGGTGACAGACAAGCGGCGACACTCGCTTTTGCCGTTTCATCTGAGAATCAAACCCGGGAACAGATTGCACAAAACAGACTTGAGCCCCAAGACCACGAGGCAGAATCCACACAATGATATTAATAATTTTTTACACTTACTATTTTATGAGTTTGTTTCGCCGGGTCTTCTCAGTCAGGGTCGCGTTTGGATCCGGTGGTACCATTAAAATAATACGTGACGTTTCGGAAATACACAAGGTCCATCTCGTTATTTACTTTAAAATAATAATAATAAGATATTATGTATTTCCTGATGAAAACTAAAAATAAACTATAAAAAAAAACCGTAAATATTTTTGTACAAATTATATAAAATGAACCATAGTTAAATTATAATGTAATAATAAAAGATTTTTCTTTTCTGTATTGACTTGTCATAAGTGCTATTTGATTGCCTACGTGACCAAATAAAGCAATTTCATTTCATTTCATATGGACCGCAACGGTGTAAAAAAATATACCAAAATAGATCAAACGCCAAATGGAACCCAAGGACCCCCACAAGCATAACATCTCTCTAAGCACACATTACCAAACACTTTCTAATTTGATTAGAACCTACATCGTTTCGCGTCTCGTTTAGGCTCACATTTTTAGACTGCGCTTGGCGTCCATTATTTTTATACGCTTTATATTAGCTTCATACGTATGTTAGTATGTAACGGAATCTTTGGACATGATTTTGACCCCCTTCAAGACATCGGATTAACTCGAAATTTGGCATCCTTACTAAGGACCGATGACAATTCAATATTTCAAATAGTTTGACCCGTTATCTTTACTAGGATAATCAGGATTAGCGATTTTTTGTTTACCTGCGACCCGGAGTGACTGCGTCAAGGAGCGACTACTAGGGGTGTGCGAATAAATCGAACTTACGAATTATTCGTTCCGAATCGAATGTTAATATTCGATTTTCGAATTATTCGTCATTTTTCGAATAATTAGAAATTTTTTGTATTTAGACATCAACATGATTATGCGGTTAATATAGTTGATTTTTGACTGCTTACCCATCCCAGAAAGTTTTCGCTTCAATAATATACACGAGGCCAGGCGAGTCGTAATGGCTTCGAGGTTTAGGCACGTGGTTGAGAATCTCGACGGTCGCGGGTTCAAACCCCAGGCACACACCTCTGACTTTTCGAAGTTATGTGTGTATTCACAGTGAATTATCACGTACATTAACGATGAAGGAAAACATCGTGATGAAACCTGCACATCTAAAAGTTCTTAGGAATTTATTAGGTGTGTAGTCCGCCAACCCGCACTAGGCCAGCGTGGTGGACTAAGGTCTAAACCCTCTCAATTGTAGAGGAGGCCCGTGCCCAGCAGTGGGTCGTATATGGGCTGATGATGACGATGAACTGTATTTTAAGTCTCCTATAATAAGGACGAGCGTATTGCCTACTTTCTAGACATATTTCCAAACCCGTTCTGCTAAATCAATAACACTGATCGACTCTGGAATCGAACCCAGGACATACTGAACTCACGCTGGACACTTAGGTACACCGCGGGACCAACATTTTTTTTTACCTATATCACTTTTGATAATAATTATCTTTTTGTTCCGTACTAACAAATAGTCAAGTAAGCATTATTAATTTGGCCCGAGGCATTTCTCGCTTCCATCAAACGTCGGCGGGCGGATGTTGGGGTCGGCCGGAAACGGAAACAGCCCGGAAGCCGCTGACCGGACGGATGTGACGTAGACATCTTATTGATTGTGGGTAATTCATTTTTATAGCAAATGGTACCTACTTCAGTGACCAATCGTACCGAGAATTAATTTACTCTCATAAACGGTAGTGTATTACTCGTGATGGCCTCGAGGCTTAACTCCTCGTGGTCGCAGGTTCAAACCCCGGAAATCTGTAACTTTTCGAAAAGGAATTTTTAGATTTTTTGTAAATATGTTTGTGACGGATTAAAACGTATAAATTATTATACATTAAAATACATTAAAATATTCTTACAATTACGAAAAGTTAAATTATGGAATGCCCTTCCTCTAGAGATGAGGATGCGTAAGACCCGTCTGTCGTTCAAGTCAAAGGTTCGCAAGTTGCTGCTAAAGAGAATCTCAGAATCTTCATTATAGTATTTTTTATGTATGTATTATAGTATTTTGGTATGTATTTGTATTCATCATACATAAACTCACGCCTGTATTCCCCGAAGAGGTAGGCAGAGGTGCATTTCTGCACCCACATTTCGCCAAATATGCATCAGTCCCACATAATAGGGGGCGAACCTATTGCCGTTTTTCGGGCACATTTCCAGACTCCGTGCTGTTACCGAGAATTTCCTAATGGAAAAACTTTAATAAATTATTTATATTATATAATTATTTATATTCATATTATATTTAGGTATATATTTACTTATTCAGGATTTAAATGAGATATATCATATTTATTATTTTAATCCCTCCGAAAATGAAAATCATGTAGAACTGGACGTCAAAGAATTGATAAATGTCACTATTTCACGTTCATTGCGAAAACAATTGTAACAATCATAATTGATAGGCACATTGCATTCCAATATACTTACTACAAAAAATCTTTAAATTTGAACCCAAGACAACCTACACAGCTTAAGCAAAACATACTGTATTTTTAATGTCACTTTTTAAGACCACCTTAGTGACGCCAAAAAAAACTCAAAAAAATCAGCAGATGTTACTTCCTTCCTTAAAAAGTAAAATCGTCATAGACAAGGAATACATCAAAGCGCAATCGGAGCATCTGCGAGCTCCATAGATAAAGTTATCTGCGTATAGAGTGGCGTTATCTCTGCCCTTCCTCAAATGACTTTTTGGCGCTAAGTTTCGGCGCCATTTTTTTGCCACCTCACACGTTGAAAAGTTAATTAGTGACGAAAGAAATGGACATATGGCTTAGTGCGTAACAAACTATTTACAGATTAAGACTAGATTTTGCCTTCGTGTTTAGGATCGAGTAAAAAAATTAAATGAGGAACATAAATATAGTGAATAGTGGAAGTAGTGACGGCCTCGAGGTTTAAGCGCGTCGAGAATCTCGGCGGTCACAGGTTCAAACCCCAGGCACACGCCTCTGACTTTTCGAAGCTATGTGTGTATTCACAATGAATCATCACTTACTTTACGGTGAAGGAAAACATCGTGAGGAAACCTGCACACCCAAAAGTTGTTAGAAATTTCTTAGGTGCGTAGTCCACCCACTCGCACTAGGCCAGCGTGGTGGACTAAGTCCTAAACCCTCTCAGTTGTCTCTACAACTGAGGGGAGGCCTGTGCCCAGCAGTGGGTCGTATGTAGGTACATATATGGCAGTTCTAGTAGGTAGTGATACTTCCATAGGAGCCCAAAAGCGTTACACGTTAATTGTGTAATGTCTAGTTTATAATTGTTTTTTGCGGGGTCAAAATATTCTTATATTAGTCAAGTTGCTTATTGTTAAATAAAGATTTAAAGCCTAAAGATTATAATTATTCGAATTTTTTAAAGCTACCTGGGCTTATGGGGCTTCTATGGAAGTCCCGCCACTGGTATATGGGCTGATGATGATGATAATAATAAATACACCCAACAGTCACATACATAGTTCTGATCCCACACTAAGATACAAGTCTTGTGTCGTGGGTATCAGAAACTACG
This sequence comes from Hemaris fuciformis, assembly GCA_907164795.1. NCBI lineage: Eukaryota > Metazoa > Arthropoda > Insecta > Lepidoptera > Sphingidae > Hemaris > Hemaris fuciformis. The sequence goes on from OU015454.1 coordinate 10,588,720, forward strand.
AGAGACTTTTTGGTCTCACATACACCCAGACCCAAAACAAATATTTGTGGATCACACAAACATTTGTCTCGGTGCGGGGATCGCACCCGCGGCCTCTCGATTCGCAAGCTGGTGTCTAACCAACTGCGCCACGGGGCTGTCGATAGTCGATGATGATAGTTATTTCTAACATTATTTGTTTGAATAAGAAAAATTCATACCTATAATTTGTCATTTTATGTAAAATAGGTAGGTATGTTGAAAATACTATAGGTATTGGTTATTTTAATTTTTACTCAAATTTCCCCCTAACTCTCAATAAAATAAATCGTTTGAAATAAAAACATTTTTTGAATTAGAAAACAAACACTAAAGTACAACTTTATTTCAGAAACAATAGGAGATTTGCAATCGGACTACGAACCCGCTACCTCTCGTTTCATAGCCGCCATTTACACTTATTTTACATATTTTTCATACTACGATACTATGGCGTGCGTTTCTGAAGTCTCAACTTTAGTTTAGGGTCCGGTTTATTAAACAAAGACGTTTTGTGATCAGAAATCAAACCAGTGACTCCTAGACCGACCGATGCGGTAACAACTAAACTATTAGTACTGCTACATATAAAAAGGTATAGGAAATATTACCGATAATATCAATCCAGTAGCGGTACTTCCATAGAAGCCCAAAAGCCTAGCTTGCCTTACAAAATTCCGAATAATAAGTTTGAGGCTTTAAATGTTTACAAAAGCAATTTGACAAATAAATGAGAACATCCTGACCCCACAATAAACAATTATAAACTAGACATTACTCATTTAACGTCTAACTCTTTTGTGCTCCTATGGAAGTACCGTCACAGTATCAATCATTGAAATGAAATTTAAGCATACGTAGGTACCTACTATAAAATTTCAGATTTTATTGAAGATAGTAGGTACCTAAGCCCTGGGAGTAAGTAAATTGATCGGAGTTTTATTGTGTTGCTGCAGTTTGTATCGTTACGAAATGTATCATTATGACATGTATCATGTAAAATTGAAACTGTTTATTAAAAAAAATGCGATTTTCTATTTTTTTTAAAATTGTCATTTCGTGTTGCTGAGGGAGTTTCTTGCCGTTTCTTCTCCACAGCGATAACACGTTTCGAAGCGGCAATAGTTTAATAGTTTAAAAAAATATTAAAAAGTGTAAAATTGACGATTCAAAAGAACTTGTAAAAGTCTATTTGAATAAAGATAATTTGACTTTGACTTTGAAAAAAATTGTCAACCACACACCAGCTTGGTAGAATAAGGGCTTACGATATTAAAGCTTGTATGATGTAGATAGACGGACAGTACCTACAGGCGATTTACAATAAATAAAAACGTGATAACATTTAACCAAATCTCAGTAGACCCTTCATAAAACACAAACCGAGAAAAAAAAAACATTAAAAACTGAATCGAAAATCATAAATCATACTCATTATGTTGGACCGGATTATTTTTTACGGCCGCGCGCGGAAAAAAAATAACTAAAAAACCATTCGGAAGGCTACAGGGGGGCGCCATTTTGCCGGGCATCCGTCCGTTTGGGCGGGAAAATGGAAAGCTGTCGGCCAATCAGCGGCGGGGATTTCAAAAGGCGTTCTATTCGCCAACCAATCGGATCGTGGGCTGGACTGCTCATGCGCTTTCGCGTCGTTCTATACAATTAATATTTGTCTTGCGGCAGTACGGGCTGCAAAGCCGACGCGTGTAGACGTGTGTGGGAGTCTGTTTTTTTTTTATTAAAAAAAAATGACGTGTTTGTTCTCTGTGTGAACTGTCGAGTGCAAGTGTTGTGACCCCGTTGTGACTGCCCGGTGTTCAATATCGAAGAGTTGACAGTTATGGTGATGGCCAGCGGCGGCGGTGGGGGGCTGGTGCAGTCCCCACCAGACATGATCCATCATCACAACATCATGGACACATCATCACACGTCGAAATGATGCCAAGTGAGTGGTTTTCATATGGGCTTAATGGTCTCTAACATCTAGAGTTTCTTGCCCGTTCTTCTCTAGTGGTGACTGCCTTCCGAACAGGGTGTTAAATTTGAAATGACTGAATCTAAGTGATGTATTTGACATTTTATAGATTCAATAAATATTATTTCATTTCATTTCATCACGGCTTGGGACAATTATTAAGCAATGACAATTTCACCAGTATTAAGAAAACATGAAATTGTATCCACAAAACACTTTTACTCAACATATAAAGTCTTGGTACTATTATATGTTTATTTTCTAAGCGCCTGATATCAAGTAGGCCTACAGTGTTTAATATGTCGACAAAATTATAGCAATTAACAACGCATTGCTAATTATTTACTAGTTAAGATCTGCATTGATCGAAAAGATAAGTATATTATCGTTTTTACGGCATATTGATGTCATTTAGGCGTAAATCTCGTCTGATTTAATAATATAAAAAATTCATTTGTATTGTTATTTCAAAATGTGTTTTAATAAAAAAAAATAAAGAATAATATAGATATTTAATAGTATTTTAATTAAATTGAATCTTTATATATAAAATTGTGATTTAATTTTATAGAAAAATACAATTGTTATTTCATTGCCGCTAAATAATTGTTTTTATAAGACTTTGCTTAATGTGGTATTTAATTTTATTATAACTGCTTTTTTCTGCAATAATAATAATTATTTTGTATCGTCGTTCTAATAAATGAAATAGGTTTTGTAATTTTTCTATAATCACGAAAGAATATACGGGTTTTTATTATTTCCACATATTCATTTAACGGCAAAAATACCTATATATTTTTTCAATTAATATGATAATATTACCATATTATTACTGAATTCTCCTCATTTCCAATAATAGCACTTATCCCTGCAGTTGTTATCAAATAAACTAATATTTTATTCATTACAAATAATATATTTAGCCCTAAAACATTTTAAATATGCTTATCCAAATAAATAATTGAAACAATTGGCAAAAACGTTATTTAAACTTTTTCAATTAGGACTTTAAATACATACATACATACATACATAAACTCACGCCTGTATTCCCCGAAGGGGTAGGCAGAGGTGCATTTCTGCACCCACATTTCGCCAGGTATGTTTTATATCAGTCCCACGTAATAGGGGGCGAGCCTATTGCCGTTTTTCGGGCACATTTCCAGACTCCGTGCTGTTACTGAGGATTTCCTAATGGAAAAACCCAATAACACTTTGCCCGACCCGGGAATCGAACCCAGGACCTCTAGATCGCACGGCACATACTTGTACCGCGAGACCACGAGGCAGTCAGACTTTAAATACAAAAAAAACAATACCGAACAGTTAATATTTCGACTTCCTTAAAAAAAAAAAAAAATGCACAATATAGATTAGATATATTATTTACCCATGCATTTGTGTATCCATAACACTAGTGTTCATATTTGAAATAGTTTTACAATAATAGCCTTTAAACTCTTATAGGTACATAATTTTATTCTCTACAAAAGAAATAGGTACCTATAGCTGGCAAGTTTTTCTTTGTAAAAATAAAAAGGAGACGGCAATCATATATAATAATCAATAACCCATCATCATCATTTACAGCCTTCATCCCACTGCTGGGCATAGGCCTCACTTTTACCATGCCATTTACCCCTATTCTGGGCCAATCTCATCCAAGATCAACCATTCACAAACAACTCAAAGGCCGGCAACGCACCGATGATTCCTCTGGTATTGTGGGTGTTCATGGAGTTAAACACTTAACATCAGGTGGCTCACTTGCTCGTTTATCTCCTTTGCCATAAAAAAAAACTCACAATAAATTCATATTATATACCTACTAACAGAACAGTTATGATTAAAATCAGTTACAAGTCAAAACAATATGTATTTTGACAATAGTATTGTTTTGATATTTTACACACCTGCCTCATCTCATCTCTGCATCACCCTAGGTTTAACTGTTAGAGAATGCATTAGGCATTAAGTCCACCTATACAAACTTTGTATAAAGTGTAAATAAATAAATGAATTATTCGGCAAACGAAACCGAAAGTGGTAAATGATTCTAAAACGCGACAAATGAGTCACTACAGATCTCTATATTTGTTCCAAAATTCTTTAAAATCGGTTCAGCAGTTTAGCTTTGAAGCGTCATAATTTTCAATCCAAATACTTTGGTATTTATAATCTTGGAAAAAAAAATCCTGTAGATATCAACCGAAAGTTTTGTCGGCAAAAAAATGTATAAAGCGATTTGTCCTCTTATCTGATCTTTGGCTTTCTTCTTTAAGTATGAGAAAGAAAACCAAACCGACATAGTAATATCCATTTGCCACCGATTGTCCAGCAGGTTCTGCATTCACAATATAAAATCAAAAAAATAAATGTATAGATATAACTCAAAACAATGATATTTTTTACAAAACGATTAACATACTAATCGCTGTATAAATTTATATTTCTATATATAGTAATCATCGTAACTAAAACCTGTCTTAGTTTCCGATCACGGTCTTTCCACAGGTTTTGAAATGTGATTAAAATCTCTTTGCAATATAGAAATCAAGTAAAGCCGTGCTATGGGGATATAAAACCTTCTAATCTGTTAGAGTGTGGGGTGTAGAAGGGTGGTGATTGATTTACAAGCGGCGGGGTAGCTACCCCCGCTATTATTTTTGCTAATGCAGGCGAAACCGGCCATTAGGGGTGGCCAAAGATTTATTCCCGTATTTTCTTCCATTTTAAAAGTGCCTTATTGTTCTTCCCTTAAGGTCTTATGGATTCATGCGTAACTTTGGAATAATATATATTTGTTTTTACTCAAAATATATTGATACTGCCTCGTGGTCTCGCGGTACTAGTATGTGCCGTGCGATCTAGAGGTCCTGGGGTCGATTCCCGGGTCGGGCAAAGTGTTATTGGGTTTTTCCATTAGGAAATTCTCAGTAACAGCACGGAGTCTGGAAAAGTGCCCGAAAAACGGCAATAGGCTCGCCTCCTATTACGTGGGACTGATACATACTTGGCGAAATGTGGGTGCAGAAATGCACCTCTGCTTACCCCTTCGGGGAATACAGGCGTGAGTTTGTGTATGTATGTATGTGTCAAAATATATTATGATTAGATTTGTAAGATAAATATCGTAATTGTTGAGTTAAAATTATAATACAGGGTGTATTAAGACCGTAATCTAAAACTAAGACCGGCAATAGCCACGGTGATTACAATGACAGTAAAAAAATTACCGTGACAGTACAAAAATCCCGACAAAAATAAAAGAGATGCGAATGAGAGATGGTTTAGGCCTTAGTCCACCACGCTGGCCTGTCAATCTTAATATTCTCAAATTAACAAGTTAAATTAGGAAGAACCGCATCAAATTATGTTTAGCGACATAAAATTATTGATTGACACCTACATTTCCTATACGCAATATACAGTCATAATAATATATACAAATAAACATTATTTAACATATATTATAACGCTTATGCAAATAACGGGTAGGTAGTTTCCATTACGTTACGGCAGTCTAGTTTGGGACACATTTTGTCATAATATTGAAAATATACCGAAAATGCAACACATGTCACATATATATGTTCTGACCCCACACATACATACATACATAACCTCACGCCTGTAGATATTCCCCGAAGGGCAGAGGTGCATTTCTGCACCCACATTTCGCCAAGTATGTATCAGTCCCAAGTAACAGGGGGCGAGCCTATTGCCGTTTTTCGGACACAATTCCAGACTCCGTGCTGCTACTGAGAATTTTCTAATGGAAAAACCCAATAACACTTTGCCCGACCCGGAAATCGAACCCAGGACCTCTAGATCGCACGGCACATACTTGTGCAGCAAGACCACGAAGCAGTCATTCTGACCCCGCACTAAGATACAAGTGTTGTGTCGTGGGTATCACAAACTAAAAGAGACTTTTCGCTCTCACAAACACCCAGACTCGAAACAAATATTTGTGGATCAAACAAACATTTGTCTCGGTGCGGGGATCGAACCCGCGGCCTCTCGTTTCGCAAGCTGGTATCTAGTCAAAAAAATGGGGTCAGAACTATGAATGTAACTGTTGGGTGTATTTATTATTATTTATTACGCCTCTGCCTACCTCTTCAGATACTAGCATGATGTATAAAATTCAGGTAATTTAAATAGAGATTTGTGCTATCCTACCACCAGCCATAGACACTAAAATTTCAGTATTTTTCCTCAACAAAACATGCACAATGAGTGTACTCCTCTCGGCTTAACTTCGCAATATGCAATTTGTGTAGCTACTTAGCGCTTGGGTATGAACAGTGCGGGGATGCAGCTTCGTTGCCGGAGTTGACGGTAGCTATCCGGCTTTTCGGACTGAGAAATTTATCATATAAAGTGTTCAACTTGTATAGTTTGTAGGCAATAGTAAATAATTGAGTGTTTGGATGTGGTGTGCGCAGGGTTGGGCAGTATTTGAATTACTTGTAATTGAAATACGTAATTGAAATACAAATACGTATTTTGTATTTGTATTTTAATTACTTTCTTAAAATGTAATTTGTAATTTGTATTTCAAATACGTGAAGCCGAAGTATTTTGTAATTTGTATTTCAAATACTCCAGGCTTCAAAATACATTTATTAAAATACATTTAGCCTTCATTTAGTATTAAGTTTGTGCTCATCAGGACCTGCAATAACAAAACAAAAACCGCCTTCAAAAAAAAACTATTCCAAAACAAATAAATATGCATTATTTTGTATTTTGTAATTTGTATTTCAATTAAAAATAGCTAAAATACCTTACTTAAATGTATTTTGTATTTCGTATTTTAATTACTTGCGATACAGTATTTTGTAATTTGTATTTCAATTAAAGCAAAGCATGTATTTTGCCCAGCCCTGGGAGTGCGCTTTTTTGTATAATTATCGGACTCGCCGGCAAAAATACACCAAAAAGTATTAGTCACATAAGGCCAATATAGGATTCACATCTAGGGCTTTTACCTGGGGTGCAAATTAAAGCCGAACGTAGGTATTAGGGAAATTCTATTTTTTCGGCTAGGGAAGAGAGACTTTTTTTATTTAGCGAAAAACAAAATGGACGAGAATGTAGTGGGTTAATTAGTTGCCTAACAGACTTACTAAATAGTAAATGGGCTCCTATAAAACTTAACACAAAAATTTATATCAACACATGTGTACTAACGAAACTACTGCTTTGTTAAGAAGGTCAAACCTTAGTCCAAAGAAGTCTAGAACAAAAATTCTTATACATTGACAAAGCGTTAGACATAATATTTCAATATTGCGGACTACACGAAGACGGACGGACGACTCTAAGAAATTTCTAATAACTTTTAGGTGTGCGGGTTTCCTCACGATGATTTCCTTCATCGTTAAAGTAAATGATAATTCATTGTGAATACTATATAGTAATAATAATAATGAGGTTTAAACCCTAAACCTAAAAGGCCATCATTACTCTTATGATTGCTCATTATTATACCATTGGAACAACAAGATAGTAAAACATCCATATACAAATATCTCCGAAAGTCCGGTAGTTCCGTGTCCCATCCCTACCCGCAATAAAATCCTTGCAACACGCTAAAAGGTAAATATTGTGGAAAGTAGCTTTTCGTTAAAATGTATCCGTTTGTTTGTCGACGAGTGGTTGTGGCTACTTATTTTACTTGCAATGTTATGTGTGGTCAGTGAAGTATTACTCTTGTCTAAGTATGGGTAGACAGAAATTATTGTTAATAAAAGATTGAAAACTAAACTTATTATCAAACCGCTGAGACAATTTTATATATAATATTTGTATAGATAGATGGAATTTGAAAAATGACGTAAGTTTTCTTTTTAGTTCATTGTTATGTTGTATTATTTTGGTTAAATTTTGACCCGAAACTAAAATACAAGTCTTCTCTTACACAAATTGCGAGACATTTTACGTTCTTACAAACACTCAGACCCGAAGAAAATATAAGTGTTTAGATTTTCTTCGGGTATATAACCTGCACACCTAAAAGTTCTTAGGAATTTCTTAGTTTTGTAGTCCACCAACCCACACTAGGCTAGTTTGATGGACTAAGGCCTAAGCCCTCTCATTTGTAGAGGAGACCTGTGCCCAGCAGTGGGACGTACATATATGATTATTATGATGAATAACTTCAGAAAACAAGTCTCTAGTCTCCAAATTAATAAAGACTATTCCTAAAACCCTGTTCCGACAGGTACACATCACAAGTTTAACACCCACAATCCGCCTACGGACGTACGGACAGAAAGCAGGGCTTTTTATATACACTCGTAAAAAGTCGTAAATTGGTAATGCTTCGATCATAAGAACCGACACGTGCGTGCGTCTGTCCATAACACCCGACTGGGAATATTAAAAATGGACTTAATTTTTTTCAAAAAAATTAGAAAATCTAGGATATTTATTTAGAATTGTCTTTGGTGTGTAGTCCACCAATATGCACTAGGCCAGCGTGGTGGACAATGGCTTAATCTCTCAGTTGTAGAGGAGGCTTCTGCCCAGCAGTGGGACCTATAGGGGCCGATGTAGTAGTATCAGCAAGATTCTTTAATTTTTGTCGATCGCAATTATAAAAAGTGTTCTATGTGATTTCCCGAGGGTCTAAATATATCCAAAACGAAAGTCATTAAAATCGGCTGAGGAGTTTTTGAATTGATAACAAACATACAAAAATACAAATCTTTTCTCTGTATAATACTTATTTGCCTATGCGTAATTATTTTGAACTTAAGATCATCAAGTTTTCATCTTCGACAAGTATATAGTTCTAGATTGGCTGAAAGTACGCGATCGGGGCGAACTCAATAAGTGTTACAATAATGAAGGTTATTTCAAGTTATAATAGTAATTGAGTGGTGATGACATGCAAAATGTTGTTCTAGCTCTCATCTATGTCCTAAACAAAATACTTCGAATTCGGTTTAGCAGTTAAGGATTGAAAATTTACATACATACATACATAAACTCACGCCTGTATTCCCCGAAGGGATAGGCAGAGGTGCATTTCTGCACCCACATTTCGCCAAGTACCTATGTATCAGTCCCACGTAATAGGGGGCGAGCCTATTGCCGTTTTTCGGGCACATTTCCAGACTCCGTGCTGTTACCGAGAATTTCCTAATGGAAAAACCCAATAACACTTTGCCCGACCCGGGAATCTAACCCAGGACCTCTAGATCGCACGGCACATACTTGTACCGCGAGACCACGAGGCAGTCGCGTAAAATTTACGTAATATGAAAATCAAGGGTGCATGAGTGTACTAGGAATACAGGAGACGAAGAGCTATTTAATTTCTTATTTCGGCGAAGTATAATTACGGATTACTTAGTAGCAGTACAAAGCTGGTGGTCTGACGACCTGGTAAAGGTCGTGGGTCGTCGCTGGATGCAGGCTGCCTCCAACAGGTCACTATGGAAGTCATTGGGGAAGGCCTATGTTCAGCAGTGGACTTCCTTAGGCTGATGATGATGAGTACAAAGCTTGTTATGCCGGAATAATAAGTAGGTACTTAGTTAATGACACCATACGTTATAACAAAACTTTGAATTTGGTAAAAATATAAAATAGCAATAAAATGTTTTTGTTTGTTTCCACCGGTCAGCGGCGGTCACCTTGGCTTAATTGCATATTATGTTCATTATAAAAACTATAAAAAAATTGAAGCTTAGAGGGCGCAAAGGTCGCGCATGCACACACGAAGATAGAATAACGATTATTTTTTATTTTCCTACATATTTATAAGTCCGACGTAACAGTAACAATTTTCAAGGATATCGCATCTTTCGATTTGGTCCGCTAGATGGCGCTTTTAAGTTTTTTTAGACATGATGGTTTTCATCAATGAATGGAGTGGTTTCCTATAATCATTCAGTATTATACTTTATGTATTAATCAAAGAGCATTGAGGTTATTTGAAATTTGAAGCTATAATTATCAATATTTTTAAGTATAGAAGAGCAATGTGGAGGCATCTTGCTATCTCTCTCGCACGTAAACACCTTAATAGCGATGACGTCACTTCTTATATTGTGCATCCTTCTCCAGTTTTTTTTTTTTTTTTTTTTTTTCTATACTGGCACGGCAAAGTGACCCCATTGCACCTGATGGTAAGCGTAATGGGGTCCAGAAAAAGTGCCGACCAGCGAGAGATGATCTCCCGTTGGTCGACACAATCATGCCGGCCGAATACTTCTTCACCTTGTGAAGAAGTTTGGGGGACTAATGCCATGGTGATCAAAGGACCGACCGCGACAAACCGGCCAAAAAATGCCGGCACGGTCATCCTTTCACCATGACTGAAGCCCCCCCGAAAACCGGATATACACTGGCTGATCCCGGAACGCGGCACACTTGCATGTGCCACTATGGCGGGTTTTACGCCCTGTGTACGGTGGTCGCCATCCGGGCGGATACGAATATCCTACCACCAGCAAAGTTACAGAGGAATTATTCCTGGCAGCCGATTTAAAACCTTTTTAGCTGCCTTATTATAAAATTGATTAAAAAAACAAATGTCAACATTAAGGCTACGTGTTATTTTGATAAAAAATAAATTTAGTCAAATACCCTACTGGTACGATTATATTATGATGACTCAACCGTCGATTCAATTTTGCCTGCATATTTAATTATGTTGAGTAGTGTATTGTGTTATAAAAATCCTACTACCAAAACTGATGTATCTCCTACCTAAATCCTAGGTAAATATAATATCAAAATATTCATTTTCTTTTTGTGTCGGCCCAGTGGCCCACACTAGGTCCGAGGTGCGAGATCGGCTACCGGCGCACATCACAAAATCATAAACCCGCGGTGGTCCGAGGCCATAAACAAAACTTTTTTCTGGTACGACAAATTGAGGGTCTCTGAGGTCCAACTTACGCAACCATTTTGAAATCACACTTTCAATAAAATACTTGAGCTGTGGTCCGGCACTGGCGGGCGCAAATTTATTAAATTAAGTATCCAATGTCCTTTATCAAGGCCTTATCTATCTGAATATCAAAAATCATTTAAATCGGTCCAGCAGTTTAGGCGTGAAAGCGTAACATAGGAGTTATTTTGGCAGTTATAATATTAGTATGGCAGTTATAATATTAGGCTGATAAACAGCTTTCCCCTCGAGAACAAAAAAAAAGGGCTGTGTGAGGGATAACGTCCTCCTGGTGCGATTTGGCGAAATAAACATTCCTAAGAAATTACTTGTAAAGAAATCTTAATTGTAAAGGTTTTATACCTATTCACATCATCATCATCAGTCAATATACGTCCCACTGCTGGGCACGGGCCTCCTCTACATCTCAGAGGGCTTAGGCCTTAGTCCACCACGCTGGCCTACTGCGGGTTGGCGTTGGTTAAATACATTGTAGATAATTTCTAGGTTAACGCAAATAATCATTTTTACATAGTATGTGTATTTTGTATCCATTAGATTAATTTCTACGATAGTGTCTGTAACAACAAAACGGCCATTTCATTACTCTTGTCTGTTATCTAGATGTTTAATCTATTAATGTAATTACTTAAAGTGCTGACTGTACAGAGTTACATATGAATCACGCTTGTATTCGAAGGGGTAAGCAGAGGTGCATTTCTGCACCCATATTTCTCCTATTTCATTCCAAGTAATAAGGGAGCCTATGCCGTTTTCCGTGAACTTTACTGCAAGCATGCTCCTGACAATTTCAAATGAAAAAATCCAATAAAACTTTGTACGGCCCGAAAATCGAACCCAGGACGTCTATAACGCTCAGTACATATGTATGTACATATGTATGTGACTGCCTCGTGGTCTCGCGGTACAAGAATGTGCCGTCCGATCTAGAGGTCCTGGGTTCGATTCCCGGGTCGGGCAAAAGTGTTATTGGGTTTTTCCATAAGGAAATTCTCGGTAACAGCACGGAGTCTGGAAATGTGCCCGAGAAACGGCAATAGGCTCGCCCCCTATTACGTGGGACTGATGGACTGGCGAAATGTGGGTGCAGAAATGCACCTCTGCCTACCCCTTCGGGGAATACAGGCGTGAGTTTATGTATGTATGTATGTACATATGTATGTAGTGCCACGAGCGGAAATAGGCAAGAGAACCATAAGTTCTTAATATGGTATAATTAGATTTTAGGATTTTATTATAGATTCGCCCTGATTTCCGATTGATTCACGACATGCCGCCATTATTAAAACGATTACTGAGAGTTTAATAAGTCATGTTGCAGTTACTTTGCCGGGCCATTTTCAAAAGCTTGCGTATTTCCTATAAACTGAAAGAAATTACGTTTATCTATCTATATCAAACCATATACGTTTCATTGTTGGGCGAGTCTCCTATTATTAAAGACGAGGCCTTAGTCCATGATGTACATTAGCATCATTTTCATATTTGTTTTTGACTGCCTCGTGGTCTCGCGGTACAAGTATTTGCCGTGGGATCTAAAGGTCCTGGGTTCGATTCCCGGGTCGGGCAAAAAGTGTTATTGGGTTTTTCCATTAGGAAATTCTCAGTAACAGCACGGAGTCTGGAAATGTGTCCGAAAAACGGCGATAGGCTCGCCCCCTATTACGTGGGACTGATACATACCTGACGAAATGTGGGTGCAGAAATGCACCTCTGCCTACCCCTTCGGGGAATACAGGCGTGAGTTTATGTATGTATGTATGTGTCATATTTGTTTTAAGTACCCACTACGGAGAAAACGTCTATAGACGTGTCCTCCATGCTGTTACTAAGAACTTCAACATCATCAGCCCATATGCCCACTGCTGGGCTCAGGCCTCCTCTACAACTGAGAGGGTTCACATCTTAGTCCACCACGCTGGCCTAGTGCGGGTTGGCGGACTACACACCTAAGAAATTTCTACGAACTTTTTAGGTGTTTCCTCATGATGTTATCCTTCACCAAGAACTTACCAACGAAAACTTGGCACGACTAGGTCACCGAAACTAGGTCTTATTAATGCTATGCCACTCACAACAATCATAATAATGTAAAAATTTCTTTCTACCCTCAAAACTCCCAAATCTCATGAAATTAGTATCGGATTTTATTTGTTTAAAGAATGTTAATTTGACGCATCCATCCGCTCGGGGTTAATTATAAGGACCTCGGACCGCCTCGGCCACTCGGAAGTCGCGTGTACTGGATAAATCACGGCGGGATCAAACGTGTGCCGTGGATATTCGGGGGCTTTTTGCTTTTTTAAAGGTCCAACTCACCGCTTTAGTAAAGACTCGACGGGTCAGTAGGCTTAGCGGATTTGATTGCTGGGTAATAAACTGTCTCGGTGATCAGGGTACAAACATACGTAATGCAATCGAGAGGTTGGAATTTTAATAAGCAATTTTGGCAATGTCCAAATTGGGTCGCCTATACCTATTGTATGACGATGTAAAAAAACAACGCTGCCCATCTCTTTCTTTCTTTCTTAATTCTTTCGTAATTAGAGAACTGCCAAAATTATTTTGATGATTTCTAATCTTCTAGTAAAGCAGTGGTTGTAGGTATTGAAAATAATATTCTGCTGTTAAATCACTTAGGTATTATTTAATAGTGCCCGAAAAATGTAAATCTGGCGATATGTCTTTGTCTTTGTCTATCCCTTGCGGGAACACTTTGACTTGCATGAGGAAAAAATCAAATTTACTTGAATTCTATAGTTTTGTAAAATAATATTTTATAAAATTTAATTTCATCTAAATCATATTTTTAAAATTGCATTACAACCTAAGACTAAGGCCTAAACCCTCTCAGTTGTAGAGGAGGCCCGTGCCCAGCAGTGGGACGTATTTGGGCTGACGATGATGATGATTTGCAACTACTGGCTAATTGTTTTAACTTTTTTGTCGATGGAACAATCTTAACTTTCGAACATCGGCTGTGACACTTTATAGTTTTATCATATAAATGGCGCTGGAAACTAATGAACAAATATATTATTAACGACAAAACATTAGTTATAAAGGCTCATTATGATGAAAGTAGTGATGACCGCACACACCTCTGATTTGTCGAAGTTATTTGTGTATTCACAATGAATAATCACTTACTTTACGGTGAAGGAAAACATCTTGAGGAAACCTGCACACATAAAAGTTATTAGGTGTGTAGTCTGCCAACCCGCACTAGGCAGGAGTGGACTAAGGCCTACACCCCCTCAGTTGTAGAGGAGGCTCGTGCCCAGCCGTGGGACATATGGGCTGATGATGATAAAGGGTCCTATCTTAGTGGTATTTTACGAGGTCTATGTACAAATATAACAATGGACCAGGCCATGCATCAGTAGCTATTCTGGAAGGCGGGAAAAAAAATCTCCCGAGCCCTGTTATAAACCCTTTTCTTATCGCTCGCGTAAATTCCGTCAATTACCAAGATCCACGGGTGTTTTCTTTTTTTATTTTGTCTCCGTAAATGAAAAAAGGTGACACGCAACCGCATGGCGCCGTCCGGAGATAAGGCGAGTGCCTTTTGTTCCTTTTTTCGATTATATGTCCTTTATGGGACCACTCGATATGAGATTAAAAGGCTTTCGGTATTTTAAGCCGTTCGGGAATCGTTCGGTTTCGGTTTATTAAATTTGTATTATGATTTGGAACAAACATGATCCTAGAACGTATTACTTAGGTAGGTTAGGTACTTCCATAGAATAATAAATAATAAATACACCCAACAGCCACATACATAGTTCTGACCCCACACTGGGATCCAAGTCCTGTGTCGTGGGTATCAGAGACTACGAGAGACTTTTCGGTCTCACAAACACCCAGATCCGAAACAAATATTTGTGGATCACACAAACATTTGTCTCGGTGCGGGGATCGAACCCGCGGCCTCTCGTTTCGCAAGCTGGTGTCTAGCCATCTGCGCCACGGGGCTGTCAAGAAACCCAAAAGTGTTACACGTTAATTGTGTAATGTCCAGTTTGTAATTGTTTGTTCTGGGGTCGGGATATTCTCATTTATATGTCAAATTACTTTTGTTAAATAAAGACTTAAATCCTTAAGATTATTATTCAGAATTTTGTAAGGCCAACTACACTTTTTTGCTTCTATGGAAGTACTACCACTAGTAGGTACCTATGCAAGCATGATGTTATAAGCGTGTTGTTTTTGCGTGCAATTTATGTTAAATATTTGCAAATCTATCTTCTAAGTTTGATAAATATTAAGTTTTACAACGAGTTAATAGACTTTTAGAACATTCGAGAAATTAACCGATTCCTCCCCACCGTCCTATTAAAAATAGGACACTACACAGTACCTACTAGTACAAACAACTAGCACACTATATTAATTTTTTTTTGTTATGGCTCTTATTTTTACTGTTTCTGGTGAAATTCGTAATTTCTCTCTATTATCTATTTCTCTAATAAACAATTTTTTTTCGCGGTAAAAAAATGTTAATGTGATTTTAATAGAATTTTATCAAATTGATAGTTTTTGTTGACCCAAGAAGAGCATTATGATATGACTTCACTTATCGCGAAAAAATTGGTAATTGTTTTGTTTTTTTCTCTCATATTTTTTTTTCTTTATGTACCAAGAACTTAGTTTATACATTTCATCAAAAAATTCCGATGTTTTCGATACTTAGAAAGTAATTGGTTAAAAAGAAAGTAACGTAAAATGTAAGTGAACAATTACTGAAAAATATTTTCACAGTTACCAGATTTTGTCAAATGTGATATTTTTATCATCAACACAGCCAGCAAACATTGAAAAATTACATACAAATGTACAATACATAATTTCACGATAACCTTATAGGATAATTGCAATCATTACTGTCCAGTCCACATCCTATTGCAAGCTGAAGTGGCAGTGGGCGGGGCGTCTAGTGCGCAGGTCCGATGGAGCAGAAAAGTACTTTAATGGACGTCATATATATGCAAGCGCGGTGTTAGACGTCCACAAGATATACAGGGTGTATTCAGACCGTGATCGGAAACTAAGGCAGGTAATAGCTACGGTGATTACAAACCCCCTGGCGTTAAAGAAAATTCTGACAAAAAATAAAAAAATTGACTTTTTCCATACAACCATCGGTATTAAATGTACGCGGTTTGTATGGAAAACGTCAAAATTTTTATTTTTTGTCAGAATTTTCTTTAACGCCAGGGGGTTTGTAATCACCTTAGCTATTACCTGCCTTAGTTTCCGATCACGGTCTGAATACACCCTGTATATATCTGCCCTCCTCACCGATTTCGATGACGGCGACCCTAACTACAATCTCCGATCATGGGCCCTAATGTGGCTTGCTGAGCCGAATGTTGAACAGTAGAATTGGCCCTGGGTATTGTAGGTGTATGTGTAGGTGTAGATTTTTGTTCTCCCTTTTTCGTCTAGTGCTGCCGAACGACCATCCTTAAATGTTTTCATACTTTTGAAGATGGTGGAGCGCCAGCCCGACCTATTAGATGCCAGCTCCTCCCAACACTCATGTCCACAAGACCTACCTAGTCATTGAATGCAGACTAATTCTAACGGGCTACTCTGGAAGTCTTTGAACGATTGACAATAAATAAATACACCCAACAGTCACATACATAGTTCGGTCTCACAAACACCCAGATAAGAAACAAATACCTATTTGTGGATCACACAAACATTTGTCTCGATAGGGATCGAACCCGCGGCCTCTTGTTTCGCAAGCTAGTATCTAGCCATCTGCGCCACGGGGCTGTCAATGACGATGACTTTCTTTCTAATATCCTGGGTCGTTTAAGCAAAACATAGAGTAGTGTAGAACGCCCTCCGGCTAAGTTACGATATCCGCAAGCGGCAGCGGCAGCGGCATGATAGCGGTTGGATGAGGAGGGCCGAAGAACAATCCCAGTGGCATGCTATAGAATAGGTCTTTGTCCAGCAGTAGACTTAACAAAGGCTGTTGATGATCATGATGTGGAGAAGCATCTTATTAAGCACAAGGCTTTCGAGTGACGATGGGAGTCTCTCGCAAATTGATGCTCTTTTTGGACCGTATTATAGTACCAGGTAAAGAACTCAAAGTAAGTCTTGTGTTATTTAAACTAATTGACTGCAAGTAACTATATTTTTTTAGTGAATTTACTTTGAAATTTTGGGTTGAATCTTGGTATTCACTATGTGATTCTTTTATATTACATACATACATAACCTCAAGCCTGTATTCCCCGAACGGGTAGGCAGAGGTGCCAACCCACATTTCGCCAGGTATGTATCAGTCCCACGAAATAGGGCGCGAGCTGCTACATTTAGCCGACCCGGGAATCGAACCCGGGACCACCAGGTCTTACGGCACATATTTGTGTCACTAGACCACAAGGCAATCAAAGTTATATATTATTAAGAAATATATTTAAACAATCTATTCAAAGCAGTAGGTCGATGGTCAAATAACAATAATTTCTCATAATAATTATTATTCCAGGCATTTGATTGCGTCTCTTTCCATTAAATCACTTTTGATATTAGAGTGAACGAGACATATGATATAACCAATTAGCTTATTCATAGTATTCTGTAAATTAGGATGAATTTGCGCTCATTTTCAGTCAAATTACAGCTGTTTCTATCTTTGTGGGCGAATATACGAGCTACTGCTCGGAATAGATCTCTTCTATTCGTTTATTTATTTAAAAAGGTGTCTTAACTGATTCTATCACTGTCATAGTGTGGACTGGGGCCATTTCTCTTGCCATTCGACCAGTTTAAGACTAAAATCAGGTTTAAAATTCCTTTAACACTTAGTCCAATTTCCATAACAGTTATAACTTCGTTGATTCAAAAAATACCTTTGGTCTACCCAAATTGATGTTGGGTTTGGAAAGTTTTCAGGAAACCAAGGAAAGTTGGTCTTGTGGCACAGGTATGTACCGTGCGATCTCGGGGTCTCGTGTTCGATTATCGGGTAGGATAAAGTTTTATTGGGTTTTTTTCATTAGTAAATTCTCGATAGCAGAACGGAGTCAATAGATTCGCCCCCTATTACGTGGGAATGATACCTGGCGAAACGTGGGTGCAGAAATGCACCTCTGCATACCCCTCCGGGAAATACAGGCGTGAAGTTGTGTTTATGTGTATGTAAAATATCTATAACACTTCGTCTGTCCAGGAAACGAACCCAGTACCTCTAGATCGCACAGCACACTCTTGAGCCACGGGACTACGAGGCAGTCAGTCGAGGCGTCTTCAATTTTAATAATTCTAATATAACGCAGAAATACAAGCCATTTTAAATCCAAAATAATACATAAAAAAAACTTATTAATTATTTCAAAAGTCTACCACGCTCGCCTAGTGTGGGTTGGTACCTATTCGTTATAAATAAGAAATGAATATCTTTATTAAATAGCTGACTGTAATAAATAAGATCAAGGTTGAGACCCTCTAATAAGTATTAAATATGTAAGAAAAATATTTTAAGAACTTTTAAGCGCGCAGGTTTTCTTGCGATTATTATTTTTATCGTTTTAGTGACAGTTACATACCACAAATAAAAATAAATATCTAATAGTTTAAAAAAACACGCTTTTATAGAAAATCCAACAAATAAATAGAAAATAACTTTTTATTTAAAATATTGTAAAAAAAGTATTTTATTGGACAAAAAGCGTGGGGTGCATGGTGTCAATAGTATAAATATTTTATTGACAGATATGAATAGTAGGATTATCATTTTGATAATATATTAAAAAACACGTATAAAAATACTCGTAACGTAATGAATAGACATTAAACACATTACAGAAAATAGTGACGTCAAAAACCTGCTTCTTATCACCAACCTGTCATGTTGGGAACAAAAAAACGCCAAATCCAAAGGCGCCAACAATCTTTGTTTGAAGCAAAATATTTCTCAAATTACTCATAAACAACAATAGGAGAGCAACAATGGAATTCGGCAAAAAATTGCATTGTCATCAGCCACAGTTTTGACACAAAAAGTCCGCCTACCATAGAGTTGTCATATGATTTGACAGATGTCAAAATTGTACGCCATTTTGGCAAATTGAGATTGACGTTTGGGCAAAAAGTCATGAGGCCTATAATTAGATGATTGATTTCTGGTTTCTGTTAAAGCATAAAAGGTTTGAGGTTCGGTCTATTCGTAGTAAGTGTTTGCAAACGTCAGGAGAGATAAAAAGTGGAGGAGTCTATATTATATATGTGCAAAAGACTAAAAATTACTGTAATTATTTAGCATTCAGATGTTTTCTATAATATATAAAAAGTCGTGATGGCCTCGAGGTTTAGTCTCGCGGTCGCGGTTCAATCCCCAGGCACACACCTCTGACTTTTAGAAGTTATGTATGTATTCACAAAAAAATATCACGTCCTTTAACGGTGAAGGAAAAATTCTTGATAAAACCTGCACACCTAAAAGTTCTTATGAATTTCTTAGGTGTGTAGTCCGCCAACCCGCACTAAGCCAGCGTGGTGGACTAAGGCCTATACCCTCTCAGCTGTAGAGGAGGCCCGTGCCCAGCAGTGGGACGTATAAGGGCTGATGATGAAATGTGCTATAATAATTTTTAGTATCATTTTTAATATTTCGAATATATAGAAATATTTTGGTTTATAAATTTCTACCAACGTAGATTAATAAAGCTCTTAGAATAATAATAATATGTAAACAACTATTTCTGTAGTGTTTTGTTTAGATGGACTTTCGGAAATTGTTTTGCAAGTGAATTAGAAAAGGATTAGTGGAGTGAATGCAATAAAAAAAGACGTTTTGATAACAATCATAAGTAGATATGAAATGAATGTGGTGATAAGGAAAACGTTTTTTTTACTGCCTCGTGGTATGTGCCGTGCGTTCTAGAGGTCCTGGGTTCGATTCCCGGGTCGAGCAAAGTGTTATTGGGTTTTTCCATTAGGAAATTCTCAGTAGCAGCACGGAGTCTGGAATTGTGCCCGAAAAACGGCAATAGGCTCGCCCCCTATTACGTGGGACTGATACATACCTGGCGAAATGTGGGTGTAGAAATGCACCTCTGCCTACCCCTTCGGGGAATGCAGGCGTGAGGTTATGTATGTATGTATGTATGTTTTTTTGGTCCGGTTTTTTTTAGCGTCAATGTGTTTTTAATCACTGTAACTGTTGCCTGTCTTAGTTTCCGATCACAGTATTTTTTACACCCTGTATAGATGCAAGTCTGTTGAAAAAAAAAATTCCAAGCCTAGAATAACAGGAAAGTAATGTTAATGAAATCACTGTTGCGAATGTGTTATATTATTCATGAATCGTTTCATTAACGAGATATTGGATCGTACAGCATCGCTAATTTCTGAACAAAAAATACTGCCGTATATACCAAAATACCTCAGTGCCTGAAGACGAAAGTCTTCGATAGTTGTGTGTTACCAGTGATGACATACGGCACTGAGACGTGGCCTCTCACTATGGGCCTCATTAGACGGCTCAGAGTCACTCAACGAGCTATGGAGAGGGCTATGCTCGGGGTTTCCCTACGAGATCGAATCAGGAATGAGGAGATCCGTAGGAGAACTAAAGTAACCGACATAGCCCAGCGGATTAGCAAGTTGAAGTGGCAATGGGCCGGGCACATAGCGCGGAGAACTAATGGCCGATGGGGCCAAAAAGTTCTCGAGTGGAGGCCACGTACAGGAAAGCACAGCGTGGGACGTCCTCCGACAAGATGGTCGAACGACCTGGTGAAGGTCGCGGGACGTCGCTGGATGCAGGCTGCTTCCAACAGGTCCCTGTGGAAGTCATTGGGAGAGGCCTATGTCCAGCAGTGGACTTCGATTGGCTGATGGATTGGATTGGATTGGATATACCTACATACATACATGTGTGGTGTAACACGGCTTGACAGAGTGAGGAATGAATATGTTAGAGGAAGCCTGAAAGTAGCTCCTCTGATAGAAAAGCTGAAAAGAAACTGTCTGTCGTGGTATGGGCATGTTATGAGGAGGGATGAATCATACGTAGGAAAAAAGGTGATGGATGGGTGAGCAGAGGAAGGCCAAAGAAAAGATGGATGGAGTGCGTGACTGAAGATATGAAAGAAAAAGGGGCGAATGAAGACATGACGGCTGATAGGGATGTTTGGAAAGATAAAACATACTGAGCCGACCCCAAATGAAATTGGGAGCAGGGCAAGGCAATGATGATATACCTACATACATAAGTATTGGTTATCTATTAAACTAGCTCTGACATCTTATTCACACCTCTTTACACTCCTACTTACACCTAGTCTCAACATCATCAGCCCATATACGTCCCACTGCTGGGCACGGGCCTCCTCTACAAGTGAGAGGGTTAGGCCTTAGTCCACGACGCTGGCCTAGAGCGGAGCGTAAAACAGTTGCAAACTTACTTTTCACGTTTATAATGTTCCAATAAAACTGAAGAGGTTTAAATGCAGACAGTGGTGGTACTACCATAGAATCCCAAAAGCGTTACACGTCAATTGTGTAATGTCTAGTTTATAATTGTTTATTGTGGGCTCAGGATATTCTCATTTATATGTCAAAGCTTTTGTTAAATAAAGATTAGAAACTTTTATTCGGAATGTTGTAAGGCAAGCTGGGCTTTTGAGCTTCTATGGAAGTACCGCCACTGAATACATCCTAGGTATAGAAACCCTTAGTCGTTTGATTACAAGTCTCTGGTGTTTAAAAGATTCAAACACTATACAATCCAATTAAATTGTATGTTAAGCAAAAAAGAACATTTTATATCGATTATGAAATCGATTATAGAGCCCCCTATTAACACTTTCCCCTACAAACTCCATAATTAACTGTCAAAGTGACAGAAGAAATTTGACACTGGGAAAAAAAACTTGTTTTGACAAAACTACTCCGCCGGCCGGGCGTAGGTTTTCGGACTTTTTTCGAAAAAAAAAAAAAAACAAGGCGCCATTTTATTTGTCACCCGACGACATCGTCGCGGCGAGCATCCGGTGTGTGGGAGAGAGATGGAAAGAGAGTGAGTGAGACGAAAGACTGACCTCAAGATTTTGGATCCAGGAAAGTAAGAGCATTGCGGCCACAGCAGTTAGATGATTGAAAACAAAAACCTTACTAATAATATAAATGCAAAAAATAAGATTGTCAATTCGTTTCTGTTAATTTATATGATTGATACAAAAATGAATGGGATCCTTATAGCACAGGTAGGCTACTTTCTAACCCTCAAAAGTGTTCCTGAAGTTATAAAATTGGTTGATCTACAGTATCGCGAGCAAATCCTAAATCTAAATTGTATTTTAGAACACATTCTTCTGGGATGAAATATAACCTTTTACCCACCCATATATCTCTTTTCTCAACCCTTAATTCGACAGACTATTTTTTTAATTTTATTCGTAATATCATCACACTTTTTGTTAGTTACCTTGTGAGCGGTCCTAGAAAAAATACTCGAAACAACTTACAAACATTGTAATGGTCATTTTTAGCCCAAATGTGAGTTTTGACGTATACATACTACGGTGTCTAAATAAGGGTTAAACCTATCAATACCGTTTCATAACGTAACATACATACATACATAAACTCACGCCTGTATTCCCCGAAGGGGTAGGCAGAGGTGCATTTCAGCACCCACATTTCGCCAGGTATGTATCAGTCCCACGTAATAGGGGGCGAGCCTATTGCCGTTTTTCGGGCACAATTCCAGACTCCGTGCTGCTACTGAGAATTTCCTAATGGAAAAACCCAATAACACTTTGCCCGACCCGGGAATCGAACCCAGGACCTCTAGATCGCTCGGCACATACTTGTACCGCGAGACCACGTACTAACGTAACGTAACGTAACTAACAAACTAATTATAATATTAAAAATTTCTCCAGTCGACACCTCTCACCGCGTCGGCCCGAGCTGGCGACACGAGTCCTTTGACCAATGTCACGTGATTTATGGCTCAGCCTTGGTTTGGGACCGTTTTTATTGCCTTCGGAAGTGGACATGTGGTCATTTTTTTAGATGGCGCCAAAGTGAAATTGAACAGGAGGAACAATACATACTTAAAGTGGCAATTGAGTATTGTAGCGTATAATTAGACAATTTTTGTTGACTCCTTTTTATCTTTATTTATTTAGGGGTTTTTGTCCAACAACAACCCCATACATTGTACATTATTCTAGTATATAAATTATTATAATTACTAAGCGTAAGTTAAATTAACTAAGTGACAATATTTTTTTTGCATCTTTCAATTTGGATCACTTAAAATTATTTGTAATCCTACATCTAAAATATTTCATTATCAGCCCATATACGTCCCACTGCTGGACACGGGCCTCCTCAAAAATGTTTATGACTCTAAATTTAACTATGAACGGCAATAAGCTTGTAAACTAAGCTGGCAAAAGTTGTAAAAATACACATATTTCTAGTCTTTTGGTGATACTTTCAGTGTAAGTACCTATACAGAGAAAATGTTATAATACCATCCGCCAACCCCCACTAGGCCAGCGTGGTGGACTAAGGCCTAACTCCTCTCAGTTGTAGAGGAAGCCCGTGCACATCTATGGGACGATCAAATGAGCTTTTTCAAATATAGATTTATACTGTAGAAGATTAACACTGGACCCTATTTTTTACGTTCAATTCTGTAAAGTATTTAAGCTTTGATTCAATGAGTTAACTTGCTTCATAGTCATCTCTCTAAATTGCCTTCATACATAGATGTAATACATACATATGTAGGATCACGCCTGTATTCTCCGAAGGGGTAGGCAGAGGTGCATTTCGGCACCCACATTTCACCAGGTATTTATCAGTCCCACGTAATAGGGAGCGAGCATATTGCCGCTTTTCTGGCACATCTACAGACTCCGAGCTGCTACTGAGAACTTCCTAATGGAAAAATTCAATAATACTTTGCTCGACCCGGGAATCGAACCCAAGACCTCTAGATCGCACGGCACTTACTTATATTGCGTGACCTTGAGGCTCGTTATCGTAGTCGTAATATCGTTTTTATAAAATTCTACAATATTTATACTGACATATTAAATTCTAATTACTTGGTATGACAAATTGGTCAAATACTACTTTTATGAACCTTTTTTAAGGAATAAAGACAATATATACTTGCCCGCTTAACAATAGCTTACTCCAAAGTAATAACACGATATGACGCTATAGAAGAAGCGGACAGAAATCCTTCTATCTTTCTCTAACGCGTGCTCTTTAATAAGAATGACCTCATATTTTACATAGTCCTTCCTTTTTTAACTAAATAATTACCCTCACCGCCTGATACCTAACTTTTTTATTACAGTTTTAACATTCAACGTAATGTTTTGATAAAAAATAATTAAAAAATATGATTCAACTACCTACAGGCTACTCAATCTCAAAGTTTTACGAGCTAATAAAAAACAATTAAGCACAAGTTTTTTCAATGTGACTTTCATACACCTGATATGATAAATACCTGCGCCTGCGCAGTAAGTCGATCATCGGTCGCAATAAGCTTTTAATATCTTCATGCGTCGCATTATGGGGGCTTGGCAGGGGATTAGCTCGTGTTTGTTGTACACTGGGGACGTTGTACGCCGCTTGTTTGCCAGATGGGCATTTTTCAAACCCAGTATCTCTGGTCGCCGTTCAAGATGACTATGTTATTCTCATCTATACTCTATACAAATAAATAAAATCGGAGTGTCTGTTTGTAATATTGAAATAACCGCTTTTCAATAAATGCACATGGATGTATACACGGTACATATACCAAAATAACGTTTTTTTTTAATTTTGTCTGTCTGTTTGTTCCCGCTAATCTCTGAAACGGGTGGACCAATTTTAACGGGAATTTCAATGGCGGATAGCTGATGTAATAAGGAATAACTTAGGCACAAAAAAAAACTGTTAGGCGAAACGAATTTCACCGGGTCAGCTAGTATTTAAAACATTAGTCTGAGCTGCTCTAATTTGGGAAATTCAGTCTTTGTATCAATATTGTAAACTATCTCTTGATTGGAAAAGAGCAACACTAGAGTTTCTTGCCTGTTCTTCTCTAGTGATGACTGCCTTCCGAACAGGGTGGTACACAAAATTTTGAAATGACTGATTCTAAGTGATGGCATTTTTAGATTCAATAAATATTATTTCATTTCATTTCATGGGGATAGTCAGGCTTCTAATTCTATAGGTACTCATGTTTCAGCGGCTGTGTTTATTGCTGTACATTGCGAGACAAAAATCTAATTCTTTTTTGAGAACATTTTTCTTTATTGAGCATTTTCCAATAGAACATCTACATAACACTTTGCCCGACCCGGGAAATAACAGAACCTCCAGATCGAAGTATGTACTTTAATTAACTTTAAAAAACTCCCACACAGTTTAAATGAAGATCAGTTTGACACAAGTAACATTTAGTTCTAATTTAAATATAATTACTTTATAGAATGTTATATTGTGCTTGCTAAAGAATACTTCAATTATAGTCAGCCTTTCGCCGTCCACTGCTGAAGGTAGGTCTTTCCAAGTAGGTGCCAACCATCCCGGTCTCGACCAGCCCTCATCCATCCGCTACCCGCCACCTTTCTCAAGTCGTCGGACCATCGTGCTGCAGGACGTCCCACACTACGTCAAAAATGATACTTCAACTAGTATATTTAAAACTATGCCTGCCTCATGCTCTCGAGGCACAAGTATGTGCCGTGCGATCTATGGGTCCCAGTTTCGATTCCCGGGTCGGGCAAAGTGTTATTGGGTTTTTCCATTAGGAAAATCTCGATATCAGCCCGGAGTCTGGATATGTGCCGGAAAAATGGCAATAGGCTCGCCCCCAATTACGTGGGACTAATGCTGGCGAAATGTGGGTGCAAATGCACCTCTGCCTACCCCTTCGGGGAATACAGGCGTGAGGTTATGTAAGTAAAACTATGGGCAGTCAGTAGCACCCTACAACGACAGCATGAAATTTAAAACCTTTTATTATCCACAACAAAAACTAATCCGCAGTGTACCTCCGGCCTAATATGACGGATTAAAAAAAACCTGACAGATCGCGGGCTACTGTAAAAAGGGTTTTATGGACCAGGAGCGACAAAAAACTGACGTTCAATCCCGAAGGAAGAGGGCCTAGATAAAATAACTTTTGATGAGCGAAATCGTGTGAGCGAAAATTTGTGAAATTGACATAAACGAACGCTGTTCTATGCGCTATGTCAATTTCATTTTGATCTCCTTGAGCTGCTTTATAATTAGTGATGGTTTAGGCCCGCGGTCGAGTAAATCTCAACGGTCCCAGGTTCTAACCGTAGGTACACACATCTGACTTTACGAAGTTGTGTGTGTAATCACAATGAATCATCGCGTACCTGAACGGTGATTGAAAACATCGTGAGGAAACCTGACCAGTTAAAAAAATATCTTAGAAATTTCTTAGGTGTATCCGCCAACCCGCACTAGGCCAGCGTGGTGGACTAAGGCCTAAACCTTCTTAGTTGCAGAGGAGGCCCGTGCTTAGCAGTGGGACATATATTGGCTAATGATGATGATGATGAGAATCTCTTTAGTCTTTTCTTTCTAATGTTACCTGCACATACTATTAGTTGGTAATGTAAATAAAGACACAACAACTTTACTCGTAGACTTTACCAAGACCTTTTGCAATTCTTTAAATAACCTTTAAGTTATTACTCATTTCACGGCTACGGAATGTTTTTTTATCGTATTCTGAACGTCCCAGATGGCGTTCGATACGAGATATAGACGTCAAAATGATTCAGAAAGTGTTTTTATCTTGATCTTGGAGTTGGGCTACGAGACTAGCGAGCGAACGAGATGACGCGAGAGCGTGGAAATGGAGACATGTCTATGCTATTCTTATTAAAATTTAATTGTATTTTACCTTTTTTTTCTCAGGATCTATATTATTGTTATTATCCAGTGTCCTAGCTTTACCTAAACACTAAAACAAGAATTCCTATACATTGACGAAGTGTTAGACATATTTATTTATTTGTACACTTTATTGTACACCACAAAAATTAACAACATGCTTTAAACTAAATACAATATTTAAAAAATCATAATGTTTTCCTTTACCGTTAAAGTAAATAAATAAATACATATATAGGTACACCCAACAGTCACATACATAGTTCTGACCCCACACTAGGATACAAGTCCTGTGTCGTGGGTATCAGAGACTACGAGAGACTTTTCGCTCTCACAAACACCCAGACCCGAAACAAATACTTGTGGATCTCACAAACATTTGTCTCGGTGCGGGGATCGAACCCGTGGCCTCTCGTTTCGCGATCTGGTGACTAACCAACTGCGCCACGGGGCTTCAATACTAGTTCTTTATTAATTTTAATGAATGCAAAGCATTACGAGATGTTGAGTACTTTTTTATTGGTATTTAGTAATATGTGATCCTATTCTTACATTTTTATTACAAAACTGTTTTGTTTTTTTAAAACCTTACAAGCTTTTTTGTACGAATAAATTAAATAATATATTGCTTACAATGTATGTGTTTATAAAAAGCTGGGTATCAATAGCTTATTTATTGGCTTAGTATAATTAAATCTTGTTAGATATTCATCTTGGTATTTTTTTTAAGAAATACATTTGTAACTTGTAAAGACATTTACTATAGAATGACTGATTATATTGCATTATATTTCCATTATTTAAAAGAACCACCTCATTGACCCTGCGGTAAAAACTAGCGCTTATGATTAAGAGACCCCAGGTTTGATTCCCGAGTCGGCGAAATTAATATGATGGTTTGACGTTAGGATGTTCTTGGTAGTACGGAGTATGAAAATGTGCTTAAACGCTACCTCTGACAACCTTTTTGTATCTCCGCCTATAAGGTGTACCCAATTCTTATCAAATTATTTCCGCTACCCGCTATCGCTTATGCTGGCGGTTAACTGCTTGTTTCATAGCCTCATCGCTACAGTAGCATTCTCATACCGAGATGAAATCAATTACTGCGCGATAACATACTCGGATGACTTTTAACATTTTATTCCCATGATATTAAATCTTTTGAATATATGTTTTCAGCAATGAGAATAAAATAATATGGAATAATTAAACAGAATACGAGAATACAGAATAATGATGCTGAGGTATCAATGTACATACCTGAGTCTTCGTTTCGGTATATGCCCGTGTTTCCGATTTTGATCTAATCGCCATACCGACAACATTATCGATTACCGATTATATCGTAATCGATTCTAAGCTGTCGTGGGTTCAAACCGCAGACACACTCATTTTCAAATTTTGTACGAATTCAAATTGAATTCAGATCACCGTTGATAAAAACTTTTAGGTGTGCAGGTTTCATCACGATGTTTTCCTTCACCGTTAAAGTACGTGATGATTCATTTCAGGCCTAAACCCTCTCAATGGTAGAGGAGGCCCGTGCCCAGCAGTGGCACGTATATGGGCTGATGATGATGATGATGTTGATCAAAAACATTGCTATGAAATCTTTACGCCTGGAACATATTTAAAAGAATATTTTACATATACAATTTTGAAGGTTATGTAATGCATTGATTATGGGTAATATTTCATAGATGTGTCAATAGAACCATCGGAGTCTTCATTCTTCCGTTTCGTGAGTTAATTCCCCCAAGGTAACTGAGTAGTGAGTCGGCGGCGTCAAAAGCTCCGATGGCGCCAGTTAACTCAATTTCTTACTGACAAATTTTAACTTGTTAATCTTCGACAAACAGCGGTTATGTTGCGAGTCCACACTGGCCGCTCGTCCGATATTTAACCAGTTTTTGTTAAATTTAACCAAACTATCACTTAGCTTAACTTAACCTTTCAAGCTTGCCGCAAGTAGGAGCCGCTAATTTTGCCTCGTCCTTTACAAATATCGGTTCCAAAACCAACATGAAACGCCTTACGGGTCGTAATCGCGTGCGCTCGTCGAGTTTCAACCCTTCATTGTGCTGTGTTTGTCGGATTTTTTGTCACGCGGCAATGATATTTATGTACAGTAAGTTCAGGAGTTAATATATTTACACTGTTATTAGTAAATGGAATTCGTGTTTTAAAAGATTTTGCTTTGTTGAGTTTTTGTTTATTGATTCCTTTTCGATTTTTGGTATCCTGTTGGATTTTTCAATTATTCTACTAGATTCTGGTCTTATTTTATAGATTTTACATCTATATCAGCTCTTTTACATCTCCATGATTAAAAGGGTCTCATCATCATCATCATTAGCCCATATACTGGGCACGGGCCTCCTCTACAACTGAGAGGGTTTAGGCCTTAGTCCACCACGCTGGCCTAGTGCAGGTCGACGTATTACACACCTAAGAAATTCCTAAGAACTTTGTAGGTGTGCAGGTTTCATCTCGATGTTTTCCTTCACTGCAAATGCAGTTTTTTAGACTTCACACAAGCAGTGATGGCCTCGAGGTTTAGGCGTGCGGTCGAGAATTTCGGCGGTCGCAGGTTCAAACCCCAGGCACACACCTCCGACTTTTTGAAGTTATGTGTGTATTCACAATTAATTATCACTTGCTTTAACGGTGAAGGAAAGCATCGTGATAAAACCTGCACACCTAAAAGTTCTTAGGAATTTCTTAGGTGTGTAGTCCGCCAACCTGCACTAGGCTAGCGTGGTGGACTAAGGCCTAAACCCTCTCAGTTGTAGAGGAGGCCCGTGCTCAGCAGTGGGACGTATTTGGGCTGATGACGAGACTTCACATACAGACATTTCTTATGAGAACTCCTGAGACTGCAGGTTTCCTAACGATGTTTCTTGCATCGCTAAAATGCGGGATAATGAATTGAGAATAACCTTGAAATGTCACAATTATTTATGCTTATACCCACGAAGGAGTAATCAGAGCATTATCACGTACAGCGTTAGTTTGAGTCCCGTACATTAGGAAACAATCCTATAGTCGTTTTAAGGACTTTGCACCACCCTATTGTATATAAAAAAAAACTCCATGGTAAAAACCAACGATATGGGATGTGACCCCGAAGACACGGAAAGAATTTAAAAAATTGAAATCGTTTTAATTCTGCTACTAAGTCGGTTTTTATACTAAATTAATTATGCGCGAAAACCTGTTTACCAAAACTTTGCCTTTAACATTCGTTAATATTTATATTAGCAGTTCTGTTTTTAAAGTGGAATAAATACTTGTTTATTAAAATGAAATTCTTTATTTATGAGGGGAAAATATTTGTTTTAGATTTTTTTTTAAGACCGCACTATCACCTGACAGTGCAGTGCGGTCCAAAATCTTCGAATATCGACTACGATTATTCCACGCCAGTTGACATAGTTACGGCTTATTCTTCAACCGATTTATAAATAAATACACCCAACACATAGGTTTAGCATACATACATACATACATAAACTCACGCCTGTATTCCCAGATGGGGTAGGCAGAGGTGCATTTCTGCACCCACATTTCGCCAGGTATGTATCAGTCCCACGTAATAGGTGGCGAGCCTATTGCCGTTTTTCAGGCACATTTCCAAGCTCTACTGCTACTGAGAATTTCCTAATGGAAAAACCCAATAACACTTTGCCCGACCCGGGAATCGAACCCGGGGCCTTTAGACCGCACTGCACATACTTGTACCGCGAGACCACGAGGCAGTCCGGTTTAGGTACATTACATTATTATGACCCCACATTTGGATAGAAGTCTTACGTCGTGGGTCTCCGAAACTACGAAACACTTAGGTAACTCAAACAAAAAAAATAGAAACAAATACTTGTGGATCAAACATTTGTCTCGGTGCGGGGATTGCGGGGATCTACAACTAACCACCACGCTGGCCTAGTGCGGGTTGGCAGAACATCATCTACTTGGTGTGTAACATGCATTTCTTGTTCCAACTACATACCTATTTAAAAGGTTTAATGTCGAATCCATTGAGTTTTAAAATACGTGAATTTGGGTGAATGGGTCGGCAACACCGTATTTACACCTAACACTCAATAAAACCATAATCCGACCCGGAAATGCTCACTTACGTCATTTAGCGGCGCGGTGAGGCCGAGTGTGCGTGCGATCGCGACGTGGTGTTGCTAGCATTAAAGAAACTGAGGTTTATCGGGATTTTTTTTGTTAAAAACATAGATTTATTATTACATACATACACAACCTCTCGCCTTTATTCCTTGAAGGGTTAGGCAGAGGTGCATTTCTGCACCCACATTTCGCCAGGTACGTATTAGTCCCACGTAATAGGGGGCGAGCCTATTCCCGATGACGACCACATTTCCAAGCTCCGTGCTGCGTCAGAATAACCTTCTGAAATAACCTAATAACACTGTCCCGTACGGGAATCGAACCCGGGACCTCTAGATCGCACGGCACATACTTGTGCCGCGAGACTGCGAGGCAGTCGTAAATTATCATGAATTTAATCTTTATTGTACACCTTCATTTATGAAATACAAGAAACGTGAATAGACAGCTTCAGTGGCGCAGTTCATCTGCACTGAGACAAATATTTGCGTGACAAATATTTGTTTCGGATCTGGGTGTTAGGCGGAAAAAACTCACGTAGTGATTTATGACTAGAAGACAAGATTAGCGTCTTAGAGTCAGAACTAAATATGGCACCAGTGAAAACACAATTACTGAGATGTGGATGCAAAATTGCACCTCTATCTACCAGTGGTGGTACTTCCATAGAAGCCCAGTTTGCCTTACGAAATTCCGAATAATATAATTTAGCTCAAAATATTTATTTAACAAAATCAATTTGACTTATAAATAATACTCTGATCCCACAATAAACAATTATAAACTAGACATTAAACAATTAACGTGCAACGCTTTTGGGCTTCTATGGAAGTACCGTTATTGCGAGAATTCAAATGTGAGTATAAAATATAAATAAAAGTAATACTAGTCGCGGTATTTTCACCCATAAACTAGCAACCCAGCGTGCGTACGCGCAACCTGCCATTGTGTGCGTAACCTGCCAGTGCGCACCTTTACGTGCCAGTGTGTGCGATCGGCGTGTCCCAGTGTGTGTGTGTGCGTGCGTGCGTGTATGTGTGCGTGCGTGCGGCTGGTTTCAAAAACGCGTGCGTTAGAATTTATTGTGTCAATAATGTACACCGCCCAGTCTCCGCCACGCGGGTAGGGCTGTTCGGGAGTTATTTGTTTTTAATATAAATTTATAGTTTAAAGTTCCTTTAGTGTATAAAATCTTTTTTTATAGTAGACAGAGCAGTTCTTTTTATGTCTAGTGTTATGTTTCGGCGTTTTAAGTCTATTTAATTATTGTTCTTTCGTAAATAATTTACTGTATTAGATAATTTTCCATACTCTTGCCTACCTTATCGGGGATAACACGTGAGCGTATGACAATATTTTAAAATTTTGCTTATTACGCTTAAATGCCTAAAAAGAAATTAAGCACAAAGATGAGACCTCCAATTCTTAATCACAGTTTTATTTTATGCCAGAAAATGTTACGGTAGGTACCTCACGCCTGTTTCTTATCCCCAAAGGGGTAGGCAGATGTGCATTTCTGCATCCCCATTTCGCCAATATGTCTCAGTCCCACGTAATAGGGGGCGAGTCTATTCGACTTAGTGTGCAGTGTCATTTAGGACACCTATAGTAGGGCTGAAGTGGCAGTGGGCAGGTCACATCTGTCGCAGAACTGATGACCGTTGGGGGAAACGTGTTCTGGAGTGGAGACCACGGCTCGGCAAACGTAGTGTAGGACGCCCTCTGGCTAGGTGGTGACGATATCCGCAAGGTGGCTGGCCTGTCGCGGACGTTCACAGTAAGTGAGCGTCCAAAATAGGGTGAGTGGAGGGCATCTCAAGCCCTCCCAATTTTGAGGAGTCCATCATTGGACAAAGCGCCGGGCGGCAGCGGAAATTAATGCAGGGCTTCTCGCCCTGCGATGCCGTAGTACCGCCCCAAATGCGCGTGACGGCCACCGAGAGGTTTTAGTCGGTATTCTGGCGTAGGATTTTGGTTAGGGACCCAACTCAGGTAAACGGACAATTGTTCTGCGCGCCGAGTTGGAAGGCCAGAGACCCCGACTTACCCCTTTCGGCCTCCCCCGAGGTACCGAAAGGCGCTTTCCCCTAGTTAAAAAAAAAGCGGTTGGATGAGGAGGTCCGAAGATCGAGCCCAATGGCGTGCCATAGGAGAGGTCTTTGTCCAACTGTGGACGTGAAAAGGGGTTGTTGATAGTAGAGCTGGTTGTACTAAAACTAGTGATGGCATCAAGGTTTAGGCGCGCGGTCGAGAATATCGGCCGTCGCGGGTTCAAACCCCAGGCACATACCTCTGACTTTTCGAAGTTTTGTGTGTATTATCACTTACTTTAACGGTGAAGGATAACATGGTGACACCTAAAGTTCGTAGGAATTTCTTAGGTGTGTAGTCCAACCTGCACAAGGCTAGCGTGGTGGACTAAGGTCTAAACCCTCTCAGTTGTAGACGACGCCCGGGCCCAGCAGTGGGACGTATATGGGCTGTTGAAATAAATACATAGATAAGTATTATACAAACTTTGTTCACAATAATATTGAATTATTAACTTAACGTTTCAGAATATATTAATTAATTCAGAAAATACTTACTTATTATCATATTTAAATATAATGGAACATGGCGTGGCAACCCTACCGCCAATAAGAAAATCAGAGGCGGCAACCGGCAAAGAGAGTGTGTCAAAGACGCCGCGCTACACGGCTCTCTTATCTACACGACCGAGCGGGGGTAGCAGCGCGCTAAAACACACATATATTGTATTCGAACCTTGGACTGTGCGCTGTTTGGCTACCGATCTTACAATATATTAAGTATTCATAGTTGTCGGAGTGATTGAAATATTTTAATGCTATTCAAAAGTTTAACTGATGTCATTTAATTTAATAAAATGGACTATCTTTAAATTCGTATAATAAGTTGCTGATTTGACTAATTTTAATGAGTACAGTATTGCTATTGACACTATTGGTGTTGGGAAGGATGAGTAGTTAAGAGGGGATGCTTAATATATAAGTACCGACACAAGACCACTCGGTCACTTCAGTTCTGCAACTCGGAAGGCACGTCACTTCGATAGTAGTACCAAAAATGGATGGACCGAATGGAGGGAAGTTACCGGTTGAGGAGCGGGCACATTCGCCAATCATACCCCCTTCACGACACTCCGAAATAGTAGACATGTGAATTATTGCATGTGCATTAAGCAGTGGCGGTACTTTCATAGAAACCCAAAAGCCCAGCTTGCCTTACAAAATTCAGAATAAATTTAAGCTTTAAATCTTTATTTAACAAATGCAATTGACATATAAATGAGAATATCCTGACCAATAATAAACAATTATAAACTAGACATTACACAATTAACGAGTAACGCTTTTGAGCTTCTATGGAGGTACCGCCACTGGTATTTAGGTGTAAGGTTCGGTTCTCGGGTCGGTTTTTTGGGATTTGCTGTTGCCATTGCCTTGGTTGGACACTAGATTTTGAAACGACAGGCTATAGGTTCGATTTCTGAGACATATGTTTGTGTGATTTACAAAAAAATATTTTGCGTTGGGTGTTTCTGGGACCGAAAAGTATTTCGTAGTTTCTGATACAATATTAAAAATTTGTATCTTAGTGTGGGGTCTGAACTGTATGTGACTTGGATTAAATATAATATTTATTTATTTTCAGTTGAAATTTTATGAGATTTCTGAGAATATGTTTAATAATATCAAAATTATACTTCTTTACTTCATACTAACACTGTCTAGTGATAAAAATATGTATTAAGATTGCTGTATACCACATCTAAATAAAATTTTAATTCTTAACCTGCAACACTCTCGTTTTATAAAGATTATTACGGGCTAGCTTTCTATGAAACTTACTAACAAAACCTGGATGTAGATTTACTCTTCTGCCTATCTGACAGCCCCGTGGCGCAGTTCGCTAGACACCAGCTTACGAAACGAGAGGCCGCGGGTTCGATCCCGCACCGAGACAAATGTTTGTGTGATCCACAAATATTTGTTTGAACGTTTGTGAGAGCGATAAGTCTCTCGTAGTCTGATACCTACGACATAAGACTTGTAATGCTAGTCATCATCATCATCATCATCAGCCCATATACGTCTCAATGCTGGGCACGGGCCTCCTTTACAACTGAAAGGCCTAATGCGGGTTGTAATCCTAGTGTGGGGTCAGAACTATGTATGTGACTGTTGGGTGTAGTAGTAGTTAACTTCGTTACGCGTTATCTATTCCACAGATACTGATAACACTTGTAAGCTGTAAATAATATAACAGGTTCAATTCCCTAGAAAGGTTGTGTACTTTGACGGGCATTTTAATAATTTCTTTAGCATTCCGTCACGGGCGGCGCGCGCAGTGTAACGCACAGTTGAATTATGTTAACAGTTTGCTCACCTTTGTTAATTAGCTGTTATTCACGCCTCTAGCACAAGGGGTAGGCAGAGGAGCCTTTTTATACACACGTTAGACGTTTTCTGTTATTCAGACATATATTTTAAGTCGTGATGGCCTCGAGGCTTAGGCACGCGGTCGAGAATCTCGACGGTTCAAACCCCAGGCACACACCTCTGAGTTGTCAAAGTTATGTGTGTATTCACAATTAATTATCACGTACTTTAACGGTGAAGGAAAACATCGTCATGAAACCTGCACACTTAAAAGTTCTTAGGAATTTCTTAGGTGTATGTATATTGCCCTATTCCATGCAGCCACTGAGAATTACCTGAACAAACAATCCAATGACATTTTGCCCGACCTGGGAACTCAATACACGACCTTCCCCGAAAGTTTGTATAATATGAAAAATCATGAAACAGATTTTATCAGCTCAATCCTTTCACGAGAGGTTGTCCGTTTATTCGGAATGTATCGTAAAAATAATGCACTTTTTATTGTCAATAACAATAAAGAAATCTGCACATCCTTTCAAATGTGTTATTACTGCAACTGTACTTGCCAGACATGCATTCAGTGGTACAGTGGGGGTCATAAGGGAATCAATTATAGCAACGAAGAACCGTAAGATGTCGTTGAGTCCTGCAATTACACTGCCCAGAAGAAACATCATCATCATGATTCATCATTATCAGCCCATATACGTCCCACTGCTGGGCACGGGCCTCCTCTACAATTGAGATGGTTTAGGCTTTAGTCCACCACGCTGGCCTAGTGCGGGTTGTCGGACTACACACCTAAGGAATTCCTAAGAACTTTTAGGTTTTAGGAAGAAACGGTTAGGTTGTTTTAAATAAGACCGCCTTTTGTAACACACATAGTTTAAATAGAGGATTTAGTGAAATTTCCTTCTCTAATGTTTTGAAGGAAATTCATATTACAGAAACAACTATACATAGACTATGTTAAGTCGTGTCGAATATAAAAAAAAATTGACAACACTACAATAAAATTGTCGTGATAGCCTCAAGGTTTAAGCGCGCGGTCGAGAATCTCGACGGTCGCGGGTTCAAACACCAGGCACACACCTCTGACTTTTCGAAGTTATGTGTGTATTCACAAAGAATTATCACGCACTTTAACGGTGAAGGAAAACATCGTGATGAAACTTTCACACCTTAAAGTTCTTAGGAATTTCTTAGTTGTGTAATCCGCCAACCCCCTATAGACCAGCGTGGTGGACTAAGGCCTAAACCCTCTCAGTTGTAGAGGAGGCCCGTGCCCAGCAGTGGGACGTATATGGGTTGATGATGATGATGACAATAAAATTTAAATCATGGGAGGCATTCGTGCCCTTCACTTTAATCCAAGTACAGCACTGTTATTTTTTAATTGTTTAATACTTGTTTTGATTCTTACAATGTATGTAGGTATGAGTATAATTAGTATAACCTTTTAAGGTATTAGTCATACTATTATCAGCTATAAGTTCCGGCTTGGTGACTTTGGTTTAACACAAGCCTCAACAAAATAATATGTTTTTGTCTTACTGTAGGCGGAAAACAAGTTTTTTTTTTTCACCACAGTAACGCAAGGCGCTTGAGGTTAAGTGCCCCGTTAAAATATAACACTGAAAATATAATTTTGGGATAAACAAACGAAGAATGCATTTCGTAATTTTAGAGTCTAGTACCTACTGTTTTCCTAATAGAAGAGAATACCCTAATAAAAAAATAAAAAAAAATACAATAACACCTTGCT
Organism: Hemaris fuciformis; assembly: GCA_907164795.1. Lineage (NCBI taxonomy): Eukaryota > Metazoa > Arthropoda > Insecta > Lepidoptera > Sphingidae > Hemaris > Hemaris fuciformis. Next base: position 10,625,887 of record OU015454.1, read on the forward strand.
CGACCCGGGAATCGAACCCGGGACCTCTAGTACGCATTGCACATACCTATGCCACGAGGCATTCTCGTGTATTTAACAGACAAAGTTACACTTTTTTGGGACATATTCAAACTCCTAGCAACTCATGAGAACCTAACAGGAAACCAAATAAAAACTGCGCGACCCGTTAAATCGAACCCGTTACCTCCAAATCGCACAAGACACAAACCCACAGTCGGTATCGAAACCGCTGGTTTTAAAATCGTAAGCAGGACACACGATAAGCCCGTGCTCTCATTACTGGCGGCATCTCAAAGGCATAATTAACCACAATCTTTAAGCGGCGGCTACCTCGCCCCCCCCCCCCCCCCTCCCTCACTCGCTCTCCGCGCACTTGCTGTTACACCATTAATTAACCGATAAATTTAATGGTATTTTATGGAAATTGATTAATTAATCGACTTGTGTGCGATTGTTGGGATTTTTGTTTTCGTAATTGTGAAGGGAATTATGGCCGCGAGGTTTAAGCGGTCGAGAATCTCGACGGTCGCGGGTTCAAACCCCAGACACACTGACTTTTCGAATTTATGTGTATTCACAATAAACTATCAGGTACTTTAGCGGTGAAGGAAAACATCGTGATGAAACCTGCACACCTAAAAAGTACTTAGGAATTTATTTGGTGTGTAGTCTAGTACAGTTGGCTTTTATCGCTAACATAATACCTAACTAAAGAATATAAGTAGCTAAAGTATCCAACACTTAATTTTTAACCAGAAGCGGTATTTCCATAAAACCCAAAAGCCCAGCTTGCCTTACAGCATTCTGAGTAATAATCTTTTAGTTTTAAATCATTATTTAACAAAAGAAATTTGATATATAAATGAGAATATCCTGACCCCACAATAAACAATTATAAACTAGACATTACACAATTAACGTGTGACTTTTGGGCTTCTATGGAAGTGCCGCCACCGATATTAAAAGACCAAGTTAGACTGCAAATAAACATGTATTACTTAGTAACTAAAGTCATTAAGCTAATAGAAGTTTTTATTAAACTTAAAAAAGGAAAAAAAATACTTAAAAATTTAAATTATTTTTCCGTCATAAAGTTTCAATTATGTATCATAAAAACCGCAAAGATCAAACGACATTGCTCAATTTACATACTATCTACCCTTAAAGGACGCTAGCTTAATAACACTCAATACTCAGAATCAACCATCATAACCTTATTAATTACAACCTCATTTCAATTACCTATACTTTAAAAGAAAAATAAGACGTGTCTATGGTTCGGTCCGGTTCGAAGGACCACGCGTCACATCCCACGGGGGCGACAGAGAACCACTGTGCGAGAGGGACAGACATCCACCGCAGGGCGCGGCTTCAACCGCCACGCCTACAGATTATCGATTTGCGCTGAGTAACATATTCATAATTCATTTTGTAATGTGACTCAGTGCGTTTTGCGGATGGACAGACTGGTTCTGTGACGTCACTCAGGTCTTGTGATAAGAATGCGCTTTAAATCATACACAGTATGCCTTCGTTTTTATAGGCTTTTACAAACACATGATTGCGAATATGAACAGTCCGCACATCATATCCTTCGGGAGTGCAATCTTAATCTTCAAGTGTAACGACAGCCGACAGCGACAGTGTGTACGACAGCCCCGTAGCGCAGTTGGCTAGACACCAGCTTGCGAAACGAGAGGCCGCGGGTGCGATCCCCGCACCGAGACAAATGTTTGTGTGACCCACAAATATTTGTTTCGGGTCTGGGTGTATGTGAGACCGAAAAGTCTCTCGTAGTTTCTGATACCCACGACACAAGACTTGTATCTTAGTCATCATCATCATCATCAGCCCATATACGTCCCACTGCTGGGCACGGGCCTCCTCTACCATTGAGAGGGTTTAGGCCTTAGTCCACCACGCTGGCCTAGTGCGGATTGGCGGACTACACACCTAAGAAATTCCTAAGAACTTTTTAGGTGTGCAGGTTTCATCACGATGTTTTCCTTCACCGTTAAAGTACCTACGTACGTGATAATTCATTGTGAATACACACATAACTTCGAAAAGTCAGAGGTGTGTGCCTGGGGTTTGAACCCGCGACCGTCGAAATTCTCGACCGCGTACCTAAACCTCAAGGCCATCACGACTCTTATCTATCTTAGTGTGGGATCAGAACTATGTATGTGACTGTTGGGTGTATTTATTTATAACATTATGCTCAATAGTACCTATGCATGTAACTTCTGGTGTTGTTTATTATACAGACCTCGTTGAATCTAGGAAGAATTTCCGTGCTTTCAGTGTTTTTGCCATGCCTATTATTGAAAGTTTACATAACAGCTCGCACTTTAGGTCCAATTTATTCAATAAATCTCATACAGTTATTTACCCGTGGTGCGTTAATTGCGTCTAATTTCATTAATTGTAATTGTCTTTTTTATGTGAGGGTGAAGCCTCATAGCTCAATGTTTTGTCACCCGCTTTGCTGTGGAGGGAAGTGGACAACTCTTTGTTTTCCAACTTCTTTATATTGTCTTTCTGATTAACTTCGTTGCGGGATTAAGACACCCCTTAGATCCGCTGAGCTTCATTGCTCGGCGCCAATACTGTGCGTGCTGTTGATCCTGGAGCACAGGAGTTACATTGGCGGGTGTGTGGTGGGATAGGGACAAAAGGCCTTTACAAAGCCACCGTTGGGTAGTAAGTGTAGATTGTATATACTAGTCGGTAAAAATGGCCTGTTATGTTTTAAGGTAATGCAGTGATGGCCTCGAGGTTTAGGCGCGCGGTCGAGAATCTCGACAGTCGCGGGTTCAAACCCCAGGCACACACCTCTGACTTTTCGAAGTTATGTGTGTATTCACAATGAATTATCACGTGCTTTAACGGTGAAGGAAAACATCGTGATGAAACCTGCACACCTAAAATTTCTTAGGAATTTCTTAGGTGTGTAGTCCGCCAACCCGCACTAGGCCAGCGTGGTGGACTAAGGCCTAAACCCTCTCAGTTGTAGAGGAGCCCGTGCCCAGCAGTGGGACGTATATGGGCTGATGATGATGATAGTCGGTAAAAATGTTATGTTTCAAGAGAGTTTTCCTTTAAGTAAGACTGATGTAATTATTCCTTGCATAGTTTTTCTTCATTAAAATGAACGATAGCGTTTTCAATAACTCTATTTATGGCCTACAATGTCTCATCTCCCTTCAATCCTACTTTTGAAGTCTGAAAGGACAAAATCGCAGCGAAAACTACATTTTAAACGCACCGAATATATATTTTTTGTCATACAGGGAATTGAACTTATGACTATCTATAACCAATCGAGACAATTTTGCCTTGAAGTCAGTAGTTTCTAATTATTAGCCGAAACTGATTATTGTCACACTACAAATGCTTATCATGTAAACAACCATCTTTAAGCATACATACGAGGGCAGTCCGATAAGTACTTAGCCTCACCGCCCGATGGCACCACTATCGTAAGATAAATTTACCATCATGTAGCACATCTTCGTAGACGGCTATTGTCAAAATTTCAGCCGAATTGGATTTGTAGTTTTGTTTTGACCGCGTGTGTAAGCGGACGTGTCCGCGGATTTTCGAAAAATGGAAAAAGAGCAATATCGGCCGGTGATTTGATTCTTGTTTTTGGAAGGGAAATCGCGCAGCGATATCAAAAAGCGCTTGGATGCTGTTTACGGTGACTCTTCTCCTTCAATGGCGACCGTCAAAAATTGGTTTAACGAGTTTCAACGTGGTCGCACGTCAGTTTTTGATGAGCCACGCCCAGGTGCCCCAAAAACGGCTACCACGGAGGATAACGTGAGAAAAGTCCCGATCTTGTATTGGCAGACCGCCGATTGAAGGTGCGCGAGATAGCTGAGACAGTAGGCATCTTAAAAGACCGCGTGGGTCATATCCTGCATGAAATATTGGGCATGAGAAAGCTGTCGGCTCGATGGCTGCCGCGTTTGCTCACTTCGGACGACAAGCGCATCAGTGACACAACTTCAGAGCAGTGTTTGACACTGTTTAGGTGCAATCCGAAGGGGTTTCTGCGTCGTTTCGTGACCGTCGACGAAACATGGATTCACTGGTACACACCAGAGACCAATAAACAGTCGAAACAGTGGACTTTACCCGGCGAATGTGCTCCGAAGAAGGCGAACACTGTCCCATCGGCCGAAAAGGTGATGGCCACCGTTTTCTAGGTTTCACAAGGTGTGATTTACATCGACTACCTGGAGAAGGGCAAAACGGTCACAGGGCTCTACTATGCCGAACTATTGGGCCGATTCAACGCTGAATTGTAGAAAAAACGGCTCCATTTGGCGAAGAAAAAAGTGCTCTTCCACCATGACAACGCACCGGCTCACACCTCCGCCGTCGCAACGGCCAAATTGGTCACATTAGGCTACGAACAGCTGCTCCATCTACCGTATTCTCCAGATTAGGCCCCGTGTGACTTCTTTTTGTTTCCAAACTTGAAAAAGTCCGTCGCCGGACAGAAATTTGAGTCGAATGAGGAGGTTATCGCCGCCACGGAGGCCTACTTTGTAGACCTCCAGAAAACGTTCTTTTCAGACAGCTTAAAGAAGTTGGAGCATCGCTGGGTCAAGTGAATCGAGTTGAAAGAAGACTGTGATGAGAAATAAATCGCCACTTTTCCAAAATTTTCGTTTTTCTTTTGTAGGCTAAGTACTTATCGGACTGCCCTCGTACATACATAAACTCACGCCTGTATTCCCCGAAGGGGTAGGCAGAGGTGCATTTCTGCACCCACATTTCGCCAGGTATGTATCAGTCCCACATAATAGGGGGCGAGCCTATTGCCGCTTTTCGGGCACACTTCCAGACTCCGTGCTGTTACTGAGAATTTCCTAATGGAAAAACCCAATAACACTTTGCCCGATCCGGGAATCGAACCCAGGACCTCTAGATCGTACGGCACATACTTGGACCGCGAGACCACGAGGCATCTTTAAGCATATTCTACATATTTAATACTAGCGGTTAGCCAAGAAGTGTATTCATTGCAAACAAGTTTACAACCAAACCTTTCCCATATTTAACCTTCTTAAAAGGAACTTAACACAACTTACTCTCCTAACACCTTGTTGACCATGACTTGTCCTTCTTTAAACGAGGCTTAAAAAGAGTGTTCACCACACGGTAGGCAGCGGCTGGGTTGTGCCCCTGGCATTACTTTAGTCCATGGGCGGCGGTACCGCTTACCATCAGGCGGACCGCTTGCTCGTCTGCCTACTAAGGCAATAAAAAAAAAAAAACCAGTGGCGGTACCTTCTTCCATAGAAGCCCTAAAGCGTTACTCGTTAATTGTGTAATATCTAGTTTAAAATTGTTTATTGTGAGGTCAGAATATTCTCATTTATATGTCAAATTGCTTTTGTTAAATAAATATTAAAAACTTAAAGATTATTTATTCGAAATTTTGTTAGGCAAGCTGGGCTTTTGGGATTCTATGGAATTACCGCCACTGTTTACACCTTTTTTTTTTTTTCTTTTTTTTTGAACTTTCAGTCACACGATACTCAATTCATTAATTTTTCACAGAAAAACTCCGCCTGTCCTTATGCGTGGGCTGCGGCGGCCAGATCCACGACCAGTACATCCTGAGGGTGGCGCCCGACCTGGAGTGGCACGCCGCCTGCCTCAAGTGCCAGGAGTGCCGGCAGTTCCTCGACGAGTCCTGCACCTGTTTCGTCAGAGACGGCAAGACTTACTGCAAACGGGATTATACTAGGTTTGTAGTTCAAGTTTTTGGAAATTGTACATACATACGTACATACATAAACTCACGCCTATATTCCCTGAAGGGGTAGGCAGAGGTGCATTTCTGCACCCACGTTTCGCCAGGTATGTATCAGTCCCACGTAATAGGGGGCGAGCCTATTGCCGTTTTTCGGGCACAATTCCAGACTCCGTGCTGCTACTGAGAATTTCCTAATGGAAAAACCCAATAACACTTTGCACGACCCGGGAATCGAACCCAGGACCTCTAGATCGCACGGCACATACTTATGCCGCGAAACCACGAGGCAGTAAATTGTACACCATGTAAAGGAAACCTAAAAGTTCTTAGGAATTTCTTAGGTGTGTACGCCAACCCGCACTAGGCCAGCGTGGTCGACTAAAGCCTAAACCCTCTCAGTTGTAGAGGAGGCCCGTGCCCAGCAGTGGGACGTATATGAGCTGATGATGATGATGATGTACACCACGTGACGTAGTTGGCTTGTGAAACGAGAGGCTGAGGGTTTGATCCTCAAATAATTGTTTCGTGTCTGGGTGTTTGTGAGACCGTAAAGCCTCTCGTAGTTTCTGATAAAACATATCACTAAAGTGTTGATTTTGTGAAGCTTGGTTGTACCTATATGAGATAGGTTGTATACTTTTAGACAATGGGTCGGCACCACTTTAAATAAATATGTATTATATTTGTGGACACAAATACGTTTGTGTCTCAGCGCGGGCATCGAACCCGCAACGCCACGTATGCTGTTGAGTGTTTGTAAGAACGTTTTTTTTTAAATTGGTTCTAGAAATGTGCCCGAAAAACGGCAATAGGCTCGCCCCCTATTACGTGGGACTGATACATACCTGATGAAATGTGGGTGTAGAAATGCACCTCTGCCTACCCCTTCGGGGAAAACAGGCTTTAGGTTATGTACGTATGTATGTATTTTTCAGTGGCGGTACTTCCATAGAAGCCCAAAAGCCCACTTTACCTTACAAAATTCCGAATAATAATGTTTAGGCATAAGCAATTTGACATATAAATGAATTCTTATTACTCATACTGACCCACAATAAACAATTATAAACTAGACATTATACAATTAACGTGTAACGCTTTTGGGCTTCCATGGAAGTACCGCCACTGGTATTTTTATAAAGTAGACCATTCGACAAATTAATAATATTTTGACATTTTCGTCTGTACTCTACAAATAGCCGATGTAAGTGAAACAGATGTTTAGCCGGGATGGGTATAGGTTCCCAGCTCGGCCTCACCATCTGCGTTGTCAACGTATCCCTTTTTGCTCCCATTTTCCATCCTGGACGGTAGAAAAGTGCGTAGGTTGGTACGCCATCTTGTTGCAAAAGAAAGAATAAATAAAACTCCAACGAAAATATAGAAAGAAAGGTACTTGTAAGCCCAAAAGCGTTACACGTTAATAGTGTAATGTCTAGTTTATAATTAAATAAATAAATAAATACACCCAACAGTCACATACATAGTTCTGACCCCACACTAAGATACGAGTCTTGTGTCGTGGGTATCAGAAACTACGAGAGACTTTTTGGTCTCACAAACACCCAGACCCGAAACAAATAGGTATTTGTGGATGACACAAACATTTGTCCCTGTGCGGGATCGAACCTGCAGCCTCATGGTTCGCAAGCTTGTATCTAGCCAACTACTCCACTGTCAAAATGACGTAAATCATATAAAGCGGGGAAATATTTGAAACTTGGTAATGTCACTGTTAAAATATTTTACTTCGTCGTTTTTTAGCAAAATCCAAAAATTCCTGAATTTAAACCTCAGGTCTGAAGAAGTGTTATTAAATTTGTCTATCAGGAAATTCTCATTAGCAGCACATAGTCTAGAAATTTGCCCGATTTTTTTTATCTCATATTCTATGTAGAAATGCACCGCTAAAACCAACTAGGTACGTCTTTTAGTGTATTTATAAATATTTTGGTAATTGCATAGAGCTGTCTGCCTACCCCTTCGAATACACAAGCTTAAGCTTTAATGAACAGCATTAGCAGTCGATAACTTTGTGAACTTGTAAATTACATCCAGGCAAATACTTTCCCACCGTATTTAATCCTATGACCAAAATATGCGCGGTGACTGCCAAAGTCGCGAAGAAAGTCAACATCGGCACTTTTTATGTTCGTGTTTACACAACGGATAACCAAAAAAAGGTGTTTCATAAGCGGACGCCAATCACAAACGCGTCATGGCGCCATTTTTTACACAAACTCCGGCCGACGTAGATGGATTTACTAAAATAACTCGCGTGTTTACCTTTTCACCCTTCCATTTATCGCGGCTGAAATATACTATTACGCATAGACAAACTACACGTGACAGCTGTCAAATTGACAAGTGATGTTTGACGGCTCCTATCGCTACGGTTATAGGGGCTATAATCGAGTGCGTAGTACAGTAATGCTGTTTCGAATAGTATATGGTATAGTTGCGTGTTTGATCTGTGATGTGCCGATGAGAAAACAAGCCGGTCTCGTCTGGGCATTATGTGTTTTGGCGCCAAAACAAACGTCAGTTTGACAGCGCGGCGGGCGGCGGCAATTTGATATGTCTATGGTAATGTTTGTTTCGGCTTACACCCGGCCGGATAAGCGGGTTTCCTATTACATTTTTTTCTTTGGGAATTTATTTACAGAATACTGGCAGAAATATTGCACCTACAGAAATTAATTTTGACAATTAAACAATTTACATACATACATAAACTCACGCCAGTATCCCCGAAGGGGTAGGCAGAGGTGCATTTCTGCACACACATTTCGCCAGGTATGTATCAGTCCCACGTAGGTAATAGGGGGCGAGCCTATTGCCGTTTTTCGGGCACATTTCCAGACTCCGTTCTGTTACCGAGAATTTCCTAATGGAAAAACCCAATAACACTTTGCCCGACCCGGGAATCGAACCCATGACCTCTAGATCGCTCGGCACATACTTGTACCGCGAGACCACTAGGCAGGCGTTTGTTTTCATTAAACAATTTAAACAATTTATTATCCCGGAAGACTTCGAGTATAGTAAAATAATGGGTCTACGTTGGGAATAAAGCTATCATCTTCATCATCATCATCAGCCTAAAGACGTCCAATGCTGGACATAGGCCTCCCCCAAAGACTTCCGTGAAAGCGACCTGCAACCAGCGAAGTGATGACGTAATGACGGAGCAGGAGGTGCTAAGAATCCCCGGGTTGAATCCCGCTGCCATCCCACGGAACGGCCTTACTTAAAAACGTTAATTTAACAATTACCTATACATTCTTGTCTCGTTTTCTCTAACATTCATTCAATATAACAGGCCAAACCTTGCTTAAGCAGTAATTCATCATCATCAGCCCATATACGTCCCACTGCTGGGCACGGGCCTCCTCTACAACTGAGAGGGTTTAGACCTTAGTCCACCACGCTGGCCTAGTGCGGGTTGGCGGACTACACACCTAAGAAATTCCTAAGAACTTTTAGGTGTGCAGGTTACATCACGATGTTTTCCTTCACCGTTAAAGTACGTGATAATTCTATGTGAATACACACATAACATCGAAAAGTCAGAGGTGTGTGCCTGGGGTTTGAACCTGCGACCGTCGAGATTCTCGATCGCGCGCCTAAACCTCGAGGCCATCACGACTAAGCAGTAATTAAATTAACTAAAACATATATTATGTAAGTTAGACTGTCACTTGTCAGTTGGTAGATAAAACTTAGTCCTTATCTATTCCTCCCCACTGTCCAATTTTTAGGACACTATATTCAATACTTTAGTTAGTTCTTAGGGCTCTTTTTTATGGTTTCTGATAGAATTCGTAATTTCACACAATTTTTCTAATAATTTTTTTTTCTCTCTAAAACATGTTATCGTGCTTTTAATGTAATTTTTTCAAATTGATAATTTCTGTCGACTAAGGAAGAGCATTATGATCCGACTTCATATAGGTATCGCCAAAAAAAAAATTTATTTTTATTTTCTCATATTATTTTTCCTGATGAACTAAGAACTTAATTAATATATTTCATCAAAAAAATCCAATATTTTCGATGCTTGGGACGTAATGAGTCAATCTGACATGGACACCAGCTTCCGAAACGAGAGGCCGCGGGTTCGATCCACGCACCGACTGACCGGTGACTACGACACAAGACTTGTATCTTAGTGTGGGGCCAGAACTATGTATGTGACTGTTGGGTGTATTTATTTAATAATAATAATTAATCAATCTATAGTCTGTCTATAAGTGTTAACTATGTATGTGACTGTTGGGTGTATTAATTTAATAATTAATTAATCTATAGTCTATCTATAAGTGTTGGAAAAAAAAACACTTTCAACGGAAGATTAAAAGTACCACAAGATGTTTATTTACACTCATCAAATGATTCTTTATACAATAAAAGTGTAATGAACTTCACGTAAACAGGTTTAGGAAGGAAGAGGGCTTCCTAAGGATGTTTTCACGAGAAATAAACAGACAGAATGATTTGTTTTCTCATTATCTTTTGTAGCGCGTTGATGTGAGAAGCGGCGATAGATAAATTGAAACGGAATGTGGTTACTACGGGAATATATCGTGACGGTTATGATCATATTTTTGCTAAGATATCGTGCATGTCACATTTTACCAACTTCGTAATGAATTAACTTTAACGGTGAAGGAAAACATCGTGACGAAACCTGCACACCTAAAAGTTCTTAGGAATTTCTTAGGTGTGTAGTCTGCCAACCTGCACTAGGCCAGCGTGGTGGACTAAGGCTAAACCCTCAGTTGTAGAGGAGGCCTGTGCCCAGTGGTGGGACGTATATGGGCTAATGATGATGTTTTCGAAATAACATCTAAGTTTCTGTATTCCCCGAAGAGGTAGGTAAAGTTGCATTTCTGGTCCCAAATTTCGCCAGGTTTGTATCACCCTACGTAATAGGGGGCGAGCCTATTGCCGTTTTTGGGGCACACTTCCAGACTGCAGGCTGTTACTGAGAATTTCCAAATGGAAAAACCTAATAAAACTTTGCCCGACCCGGGAATCTAACCCTAGATCGCACGGCACACACTTGTGCCGCGAGACCACGAGGCAGTCTATCAAGTAACGGTAATCAGTTATGTATGTATGTAAACATAATATTTTTGGTCTGAATAACGTGTTACCTACCCTTTAACATTCCCTACTGCGATATTTCAGTAAACTGACAAACATGCAACAGGATATTGTACGGTGGTATCGCGTTTCGCTAATTGCCGACCTAGGGGCGAGGGTCGAACGGTGTACCTTACGTTTGTTTAGGCCAACCATCCACAGAGCCACTGTGATTTTTTATTCCTTGTTAATTTAGTGATCATCATCATCATCAGCCCATATACGTCCCACTGCTGGGCACGGGCATCCTCTACAACTGAGAGGGTTTAGGCCTTAGTCCACCACGCTGGCCTAGTGCGGGTTGGCGGACTACACACCTAAGAAATTCCTAAGAACTTTTAGGTGTGCAGGTTTTATCACGATGTTTTCCTTCACCGTTAAAACAAGTGATTGAATAATCAAAAAAATAATTGTGAATACACACATAACTTCGAAAAGTCAGAGGTGTGTGCCTGGGGTTTGAACCTGCGACCGCCGAAATTCTCGACCGCGCACCTTAACCTCGAGGCCATTACTGCTTTTTTTAGTGATGGCCTCGAGGTTTAGGCACGCGATCGTGAATCTTAGCAATTCCAGGTTCAAACCCCAGGCACACACTGCTTTTCCAAGTTATGTGTTTATTCATAATGAATCATCACGTACTTTAACGGTGAAGGAAAACATCATGTGGAAACATGCGCACCAAAAGGTCTTAGGATTTTTTTAAGTGTGTACCTACTGTGTAGGCCGGCAAACCGCTCCAGGCCAGCATTGTTGAGTAATGCCTAAACCCGTCTCAATTGTAGAGAACGCATATAGGCTGATGATGTTGATGATGAGGCTAACTTACTTAAATATATCGACGTAAATTCAGGCCAAGTTAATATTTTTTAATAAAAAGAAACTTATTTAATTATTTAAAAAAACAGTTAATATAAAGAGCCCTCGTAACCGACGTGCATGCTTAAAGAGGATATCAGTTGAGGAAGCAAACAAAGCGTGCTTGGACCGTAGCATTTGCGCTCTAGTTTCTGCCTACCCCAACGGGAGACAGGCGTGAGTTTATGTATGTTTGAAATTCTTAGTATATGAGTCTGGAAATGTGCCCCAATAATGGCAATAGACTTGAATTTAATAATAAATATAAAAACTTGCCTATTGGTCCCGTGGCATAAGTGTTACCATCATCATCAGCCCATATACGTCCCACTGCTGGGCACGGGCCCCCTCTACAATTGAGAGGGTTTAGATCTTAGTCCATCACACAGGCTTAGTGCGGGTTGGCGGACTATACACCTAAGAAATTCCTGAGAACTTTTATGCCTAAGTGTGCGCTGTGCTATCGAGAGATCCTAAGTTCCATTTCCCGGTCAAGCAAATTGCATTTTTTTTTCTTTTGACGATTTCCAAAACCACTACTCGTATATCTTCTCTTCTTCTTAGAGATAATAGCGTAAGAGTGAATGTTTATAAAAAAGAGATCGTACCAAAATTTAATCATTGCAAATTCTAGTTTTTATCTGAGACATGGCGCCAAAATTCTTGTATGTTCCATTGATAACGTTATCAAAATTTGGCACACGATAATCTCTAATCGATATAGATTCGATGTCTGAATCTAATTGATAAATATTTAGTCGCTTAATTTCCTGTTTGGGAACTTTCAACAAAAAGACGACAACGTGGCTTAGTGGTTGAGTGAGAGTTGAGTGAGAAATAAACGGTAGTAAATTCATTGAAAGAGAAAAAATACAAATTTTAGTTAGACTATGGTTATAGTATTCAGGGTGTATAAAGACACTGTATAAACATAGACAAATAATTCTGGTGCCTTATTACTAATAACTAGTTATCATTAACAAAATTATAAAACTTTATTTTTTAAATTTAAAAATTATAAAAATCATAGACTGCCTCGTGGTCTTGCGGTACAAGTATGCGCCGTGCGATCTAGAGGTCCTGGGTTCGATTCCCGGGTCGGGCAAAGTGTTATTGCGTTTTTTCATTAGGAAATTCTCAGTAACAGCACGGAGTCTGGAAATATGCCCGAAAAACGGAAATAGACTCGCCCCCTATTACGTGGGACTGATACCTACATACCTGGTGAAATGTGGGTGCAGAAATGCACCTCTGCCTACCCCTTCGGGGAATACAGTCGTGAGTTTATGTATGTACACATACATACATAAACTCACGCCTGTATCACGGGTAGGCAGAGGTGCAGTATGTATGTATGTATGTAAAATTATAAAAAAAACTCGTGTTTATACAAAAAGAAATACATAGATTTATACACTAAAATTTAATTCTTATTATAATGTTCTGCTTGCCTGTATTCCCGAAAGGGCAGACAGAAAAATGCTTACCCACATTGCACCAATAGTGTCTTTTTGCCATTTTCAAAGCACTCAGAATTTCTCATGGAAAATCCTACTTTATCCGATCCAGAAATCAATGACCTCTATCAAACATCACACACATCTCAAACCATACATTAATAACCAAAATATGTCCAAAAATAAAATTTTAAGAAGAACATAAATATATCGGCGGTATATTTCTTTTCATCCCCCGAAAATAGCTTTTAAAACCCCTAAAACATCATGGACTTACCTCTAAGTGTATTCCGACCCCCGCCCTACGGAGGGCCACCCCAGCAATCTCGCTAAAAGCATAACCTATAGGTAGGGTTAAGTACATTTGGACAGGGTGGCGGGTCGGGCTGCCTATTTATTTTTATTCACCTTTAGTAATTTCGACTTGGTATCAAAATGGAGTTCATTGATATATTTTTTTATTTCAACGAACAGGCGTAGTAATTCGCTTCTTGTAAAAGGATCAAATCGTAGAGACATCTATCATTCAGTAGTTAAAAATTCACGATTCAAAATAACTTGTAAAAGTCTATTTAAATAAAGATAGTTTGACTTTGACTTTCATCTACCCGGCATAATTGTTTTTGACTGACTCGTGGTTAACAAGTAAGCCGTGCGATGTAGAATTCCCGGATCGGGTAGTGTTATTGAATTTTTCCATTAGGAAAGTCTCAGTAGCAGCTCGGAGTCTGGAATTTTGCCCGGAAAACGGCAATAGGTTCGCCCCCTATTACGTAGGACATACATGGCGAAATATGGGTGCAGAAATGCACCTCTGCCCACCTTTGGGGACACAGTCCCGAGTATATGTATGAATGAAAGTATGTATGTTGTACCATTAACAAATAGTTCATTGTGGTGTGGTTACACTGTTGTACAGCACCATCTATCGGTAAAATGTGTCAACTTTCTGGGTATTTAATAATATTACTACGAACATTAGTACTTATGTATTTTATTGTTGAAAAAAAACTTTAATCAAATCGTCACATCTCTGTAACTATTGTAACCTGTTGCTAGATAAGCTTTTAATGTGGCTATATAGGTAAAGCACCTATCCTATCTTTAAAAGATTCATCATCAGCCCAAATACGACCCACTGCTGAGCACGGGCCTCCTCTACAACTGAGAGGGTTTAGGCCTTAGTCCACCACGCTGGCCTAGTGCGGGTTGGCGGACTACACACCTAAGAAACTCGCAGGTTTCCTCACTATGGTTTCCTTCACCGTTAAAGTACGTGATAATTAATTACGAATACACACATAGGTACAACTTAAAGTCAGAGGCTTGAACCCGCGACCGCCGAGATTCTCGACTGTACGCCTTAACCTCGAGGCCATCAAAACTTATGTGCATATGTTTTTTGTCAACAGGTTATTCGGGACAAAATGCGACAAATGCGGCTCATCGTTCAGCAAAAATGACTTCGTGATGCGAGCCAAGACGAAAATATACCACATAGACTGCTTCCGGTGTTGTGCGTGCGCGAGACAGCTCATCCCAGGTGAGGAACTATGGAAGCAGGAAACCACCATGTAAGGAGAGACATAAGAGTGCGGCGTGTTCCCGAATCGGACAAAGTGTTACTGAGTATTTCTATTTTTGAAATTCTCCTTGGCAGCGCGGAGTCTGGAAACGTGTCCTTTTGGTGTGATCGAAAAAATATAATATTTGCTTTTGGGACCGAAAAGTATGTCATAGTTTCTGATGTATGTAGGCAAATGTTTTGTGTACCTAATTTTTATAACTACCTACTTTTGATTTCGCATCTTCACCAAGTTTATCTCTTTAGATACATATAAACATTGATAAGACCGCCCGAAGCAAGAGGTTATTTTTTTCTTAAACTATTTTGCAAGGACCAACGTGGATTACTTTTGTAATATTAACAAATTGTGTGTTGCGTTATTTATATGCATATGGTGTCCCTATCCCACCACACACCCGCCACTGTAACTCCTGTGCTCCAGGATCAACAGCACGCACAGTATTGACGCTGAACACTGACACTCAGCGAATCTAAGGGAACCTAATTTGTCATGATCCTACAACGAAATTAATGCATATGGATATTGGACTGCCTCGTGGTCTCGCGGCACAGGTGCGAGCCGTGTGATTTAGAGATCCTGGGTTCGATTTCCGGGTCGGGCAAAGTGTTATTAGGATTTTCCATTAGGAAATTCTCAGTAGCAGCACGGAGTCTGGAAATGTGCAAAAAACCCGGCAATAGGCTCGCCCCCTATTAGGTTGGACTGGTACACACCTGGCGAAATGTGAGTGCAGAAATGCACCTCTGCCTACCCCTTCGGGGAATACAGGCGTGACGTTTTATGTGTTTGTATGTGGATATTGGATATAATTGTTATAAACAGTATATTTTTTCACAGGAGATGAATTCGCGTTACGGGAAGGAGGAGCATTATATTGTAGAGAAGACCACGATGTATTAGAAAAGGTTAGAATTTTTTGTACCTTGAATTATTTTGTAGTACCTATGTTTTAGCAAGACTGCCTCAAACTGCCAACTGCCTCCCGAAATGTAACACCTGAATTTAATGTTGTATTAGTGAATGCTTTGCCAGTGCTGGAGTTTTAAAATAAAATCCTTTGATACTATTAGCTATGTGCTCTATGAAATTGACTTATAAATAATAATCTTTTAAAACCTTGTAAAGATAAGACAGAATTACTTTAAGTGATGTTACAGAATTCATTAGAGATATAGAGACAGTGAAGATAAACTAGAATGAAATAACATTTTAAAATACAACCAATATATGGTTGTTGAATAAATCTTTATAATAATCGTCAGCTGATTGTATATTGCTATTTTATAACATTAAGTTAAAACCAAAATCAAATACTTTTATGAAATGCTTTAACTAACAATTGCAATTACCAATACTACTTTGAAAGAAAATGGACAAAAAATATCAATAAGTATGTATCAAAGTGTCTTGATTATCCCTAATAGTATTAGTTATAAATAAGATTTATTAAATTAACAAGACGCTTTACCGTGTTATGATTGTCTACAGAGTGCAAACACGAGCGGCGCCAGCAGTGGAAATGCTGAAAGCAACAACAATACTACCCTCAGTAACAACAACTCGCACCATCCGCACGAACTAGGATCCATGTCGGGTGAGTGTTGTGAGACCACGTACAGGGAGCGTAGTGTGTGGCGCGAGGGCCGGTGGAGCGACGAGCTGAAGGTAGTGGATGAGAGCTCAGGAGCGAGTGTTGTGAGACCACGTACAGGGAGCGTAGTGTGTGACGCGCGGGCCGGTGGAGCGACGAGCTGAAGGTAGTGGATGAGAGCTCAGGAGCGAGTGTTGTGAGACCACGTACAGGGAGCGTAGTGTGTGACGCGCGGGCCGGTGGAGCGACGAGCTGAAGGTAGTGGATGAGAGCTCAGGAGCGAGTGTTGTGAGACCACGTACAGGGAGCGTAGTGTGTAACCACATAAGTACAGCCGGAGAAAGCGTTGCAAGCGCCACACTAGCTCCAAATATCTCTTCCAATATTTGTCAATTTATCACAAACATCGACGATTAGTGCTGTTATCGTTTATCGATACATCCACGAACATTCGAGTGTCCATCGATAATCTATTCGCGATGGTGCTGTGATTGGCAGATAACGCTTTGATGTGGGCCGCCAAAGCCGCCGACGCTTTGATTACGCCGCGCCGTGTGACATTTCGGTGATGTTCGTTTATCGTAATTAAAAAAGTTAAAGTATGAAACACTGAGTCACAGGTTTCGGATATTGAATACAAAATGATCATCGATTGTTGGACTAGTTTTTGCATGGCTCCGACTGTGTGAACGAACATGACCAAGCATATTACACGAAACACAAGTACAGTACTTTAAGTATTTAATTATTACTCGCGTGAGAATTTCTCAACAATTATAATATTCATACAATTGGCATCTGCAAGAAGTTATTTCCCTACGAGATCTAATCTGCAATGAGACTATCCATATGTTTGTGTGAACCACAAATATTTGTTTGGGATTTGGAAGTTAAAACTTAGGATTTCTTGTACGAATCGCTGTTTTACTGAATAACCAAAGTAAAGACTGTTTCTTTACAGTCTCCCGGAAGTTCAAATTTCCTAAGTTTTTTATTTAGATCTAATTATTTACAGCCCCCGTGGCGCAGTTGGCTAAACACCAGCCTGTGAAACGAGAGGTCGTGGGTTCGATCCCTGCACCGAGACAAATGTTTGTGTAATCCACAAATATTTGGTTCGGGTCTGAGTGTTTGTGAGAGCGAAGTCTCTCGAAGTTTCTGATACCCACGACACAGGAGTTGTATCCTAGTGTGGGATCAGATCTATGTATGTGACTGTTGGGTGTATTTATTTAGATATTAGTTATTATTATTCTTATCTAGGATGCTGACCTAAATGTACAAAATAAAGAAATAATCCTATATAAACGTTATTCTTTATTAAATAATACAAGTCGTCATCAGCCCAAATGCGTCCCACTGCTGGGCACGGGCCTCCTCTACAACTGCCTCTCAGTTGTACACTGACAGTTTAGGCCTTAGTCCACCATGCTAAGCAGTGATGGCCTCGAGGTTTAGGCGCGAGGTCGAGAATTTCGGCGGTCGCAGGTTCGAATCTCTGACTTTTCGAATTTATGTGTGTATTCACAATGAATTATCACTTGCTTTAACGGTGAAGGAAAACATCGTGAGGAAACCTGCACACCTAAAAGTTCTTAGGAATTTCTTAGGTGTGTAATCAACCCGCACTAGACCAGCGTGGTGGACAAAATCATACATGTATTTTTTATAAATAAAGTCAAAGAACCATCCCCTTACTTTATGATGGACATAGGGGTGAAAATAATGTTTAATTATTAACAAGGAGTTTCCTATGTCCATCTGGATTATCGAGGTGTGAAGTACGGATTACGGGACTAAGGGGATTCAAAGCTACCCTTTCTGTGGGGTAATTGGAAATGGACAGGGGTAATTATGAGCGACCGTGTAGATGTTATCTTTTATCCTAATTACTGAAGGACTTTGTGGAATTATTAAATTGTACAAAAATGAGTAATGCGACTTGTAAAGTCAGTTAGCGCCTTGTCTGGGGTGATTAGGGACAATGGGGTGAATAGAGATATTCGCACATTTGTTTGAATGGTTTATCTGTTGTCAGAGCCTATATTTTCCTCAAAGGCCGGCAACGCACCGATGATTCCTCTGGTATTGTGGGTGTCCATGGGCGGTGTTGACCACTTAACATCAGGTGGCTCACTAGCTCGTTTGCCTCCTTTCCCATAAAAAAAAAAGATAAATTTCGTATTTTTTGGGCTCATACCCTAGGATTAGGATACATGTTTACTGTGGTAGTTATCAGAAATTGCGGAGATATACGGTGTCGAAAAATTTAAACCAAATACAATTATTTTTGAACTATAAATAACTTAGTATTGTATCTTAAGTTTTAACAATATTTTTTTTTGATTGAATCATGTCTCCAAATATACTCGTGATCGAAAATAATTGTGGTCTCTACTTATAATTACAGTACTTCCTATACCTAAATTATTTTTATTAAATACTAGCTGAAGTCGTGATGGCCTTGAGGTTTGGGCATGCGGTCGAGAATCTCGACGGTCGCGGGTTCAAACCCCAGGCACACACCTCTGACTTTTTAAAGTTATGTGTGTATTCACAATGAATTATCACGTACTTTAACCGTGAAGGAAAACATCGTGATGAAACCTGCACACCTAAGAGTTCGTAGGAATTTCTTTGGTGTGTAGTCCGCCAACCCGCACTAGGCAAGCGTGGTGGACTAAGGTCTAAACCCTCTCAGTTGTAAAGGAGGCCCGTGCCCAGCAGTGGGACGTATATGGGCTGATGATGATGATGATGATGAGCTGTCCCGGCAGACGTCAAGCCTGGAAAAGCTTTAAGCTATATGCCGACAGCAGCGCCACCTACCGGGTCCAATTGTGTTTTTAAATCATCCAGGGATCGATTGGAATATACATGGAAAATTTCATCCCAATCGGTCCAGCCGTTTAAGAGGAGTTCGATGACATACAGATAAACATTCATTTTTATAAATATAAATAGATTTATTCTGTTTCCTTTTCAGATTCTGGAAGTGAATCCGGGTCCCACAAGAGTGGCAGGGCGCGCAACACGGCAGCAGCGGACGGCAAACCGACCAGAGTACGCACTGTCCTCAACGAGAAGCAACTCCACACACTCAGGTACGGGACCCAACGAAGCTCTGAACATAGCGTCACGTCATAGACGGGGCTGCTACAAATGAGACGATTTGAATTACTTCCAATCCATCAGCCTAAGGAAGTCCACTGCTGAACAAAGGCCTCCCCCAATGACTTCCATAGTGACCTGTTGGAGGCAGCCTGCATCTAGCGACCCGCGACCTTTACCAGGTCGTCTGACCACCTTGAATTAATTGGATGAATACAATAGGATACCTGTGACAAGCTCTGTGGTCTGTGGCGTAGTTGGCTAGAAATCAGCTCGCGAAACAAGGGCTTCGATCCTAGCACTGTGATAAATACTTGTTTGACAAATATTTGTAGCGGGTCTGGGTGTTTGTAAGACGACACTAGATATCTTAGTGTGGGGTTAGAACTATGTCAATATTTATTATTTATTTATAAAAAATGTTCTGGAAAAATCTAAAGGTCATATAGTATCATGAATAAATAGCCACCTATAAAATTTAATCACTCACAGCAGTCCATATAAAATTTTAATATCTTTTCCTCAGAACCTGTTACGCGGCAAACCCTCGGCCCGACGCTCTGATGAAGGAGCAGCTCGTGGAGATGACAGGCCTCAGCCCGAGAGTCATCAGAGTGTGGTTCCAGAACAAGCGGTGCAAGGACAAAAAGAAGACGATCCAGTTGAAGATGCAGATGCAGCAGGAAAAGGTGATGAACTTTGATGTATGTGATGCCATCTGTTATATACTCGTCAATTCCTATTGTTATTGTAATAAGTAAGTTGTTGTTTTCTTTTTATGTTATTCGTATTTAGTTCGTGTTTAGTTTATTCCTATTAAAATTGTACCAACCAATTGTAACCCAACAGTCACATACATAGTTAAGATACAAGTCTTGTGTCGTGGGTATCAGAAACTATGAGAGACTTTTTTGGTCTCACATACACCCAGACCCGAAACAAATATTTGTGGATCACACAAACATTTGTCTCGGTGCGGGGATCGAACCCGCGGCCTCTCGTTTCGCAAGCTGGTGTCTAGCCAACTGCGCCACGGGGCTGTCAAATAAAAGTATTAATAAAAGTATTAAATATAAGTATTATTATTACGTACCCACCCGCTCTGTTTTTCTTATACTTTCCAGTCCATCCTACGGTTGTCTAGAAAAAATCGCGTTCAGCGATAAGACCGCCATTTGTTCTACTCTTTTTGTTACTTATTTTATTCTTAATTCATATTTCTGTATTTGTTGTGGTGTACAATAAAGTGTGATAAATAAATAAGTCAGTCAGTCAGTACTATATTTTCAACTCAAACTAATTAAATTCCTTCACATAACATATTTTTTTCTCTCTTTCCGTCAATCCTCGCTACACTTCATCATACTTCAGTCTTACTCCATACCGTCTACTCAATTCTATCCTACTACCTTAATATCCTCTTTTATTTTCTCAAAGTCTACCTGTTCGTTATTTCGTCCGTCTATACCCGATTTCATTTTTAATTCAGCTCTATTCTATATCCTATGTTCTTATTTCAATTACTAAATGCAAGTTTTCTTCCGTAATTATCATCTTCATGTAATTAAACTAATAAGAGATTGACTAAAGCAAATAAATATGTCATTATACAATATCTAATAATGAATTTTTTGTTCTTTACTTAAAGAGCTTAATCTAGCTTAAGACTATGTCGCTCTATACAACTTCAAACATACTAACTTCTACGTCTTAATCCAACTTTAGCTAATTTAATATTGCATTTTTGCAATCTGACAATGGAATTGACGGGTAAAAATAATTGCATTCAACCGTGCGGTGTTGTATAACGGCTGCTCTTCACAGGAAGGTCGTCGCCTGGGGTATATGTCGATGGGGGTTCCTCTAGTGGCGGGGTCTCCGGTGCGGCACGAGCCGGCGGGGTCGCTGGCGCTGGAGGTGACGGCGTACCAGCCGCCATGGAAGGCGCTCTCGGACTTCGCCCTCCACGCTGACCTGGACAGAGCCCCGCATCACAGCGCCGCCTTTCAGCAACTAGTTAGCCAGGTAATAGAAATAGAAACATACGAACAAACAGACCTTGATCTAAAACGAAGACAGGTATATTACAAACATATTGACGCTAAAAATATCCCAAAAAGGAAAAAAATACGTTTTTATAACCATAACTAACCTTACTTATTTTTCAATCACAGTTTGTTTACACCTGTATATAAAGAATTAGTGACATAATTATATTCCTTAGGCTTTTTCCAGGGTCTAAAGAGACCGTGACCGAAAATTGGGACAGGAAATACTTGTGACGGTTAGAAAGATTTTTTTGGGATTTTTTTAATCCTCAATGTGTTTGTTACCATTAAAACCTGTCTCAATAATCTCTTGTTTCGAAGGCACTTGTGTGTGCAGTATGATAGAGGTATCGCTATATACATTAAGAAGGTAGTCAATGCAAAATTAATATAATAGTCCTGTCAATCAGTATTATAAAATACGAAAAGTTTCATGGTCTTATAGGAACATTTGTCTTGTGTCTAAAAATGAAAACTTGTATTATTTTTCAGATGCATGGCTACGATGTCCCTTCCCTCCCTCCTCCGCGTCCTCCCCATGGCGGGGAGGATAACTATGTGACGTACCTGGAGAGTGACGACAGCCTCCCGCCATCGCCCTAGTGTCGTCTCACGTAACGCCCTCTATCCGACGCAATCAACAACATTATGAACTTGGCACACGCTTCTACTAGAGGGCGCTATCAAGCGAGTACGCGTATCGTTATATAAATTGCAATCGAATTGAGTAAGTGAAATATCTTACAAAACTATAAATAATGTATTAATCCGATATAAATAAATTTACAAATCCATAGTTAATTGCAATCCGTCATTATCGGATTGGACTATTGTACAGCACTATCTGTCGGGAAAATGTGTCAACTTTCTGGAAATCAACTAATATTACTTACATAATTATTTATTGTTTATAAAAAATACAACTTTAATTAAATCGTCACATCTCTGTAATTATTGTAAATTGCTGTTGTTGAATAAACTTTTGATTTTGTGAATAGAAAATGTAATATTGCATACAATAATTATTCAACTAAAGTTAATTGATGAATGTTACTTTTTTGTTGACGAATTATTATTTTGTTATAAGGATTCGAGACATTTAAGACACTACCTATTCATTGACATTTAACTGCGCCATAATATACACTGTAGTTTCAAGATATTTTTTCTCCCAAAATCTACTTTGAAATCACATTTTTCATTATTTCAGAAACGCGCACAAGTACTTACTTTGAATATAAGAATATAAATATAAAATAGCATAAATAAATACTTGTGGAAAAATGTTGTTAATTTTCGGCCATTTTATTCAACGCAAGTGGGCCGTAAACATTTATTTAAATATAATTTTAACTAGTTATTGTGATGTTTACCATTAGTTTATTAGTTTTAATTATATATTTTACTATATCAATGCTGGTTTTTAGATGAACAATTGAAAATATAGTGTTTTTTTTCTAGGTAACCATCATTATGGTTTGTCTAGTAATTTCTCTTTTAAAGAACCGTTTTGCATATTTTCCTTGGTTCACAAATTATTTTTATTAAAATATCCTATCCTATCTTTAATAACACACATTCATTCATTTTTATTTTATATAGCAAAGGCTGAACTTCTAGTATGCCAGCATAGATATAGCTAAATCAAACTATTGAGATCTGTTAGAAATGTACATGTATATATTTAAATATATGTAAATATGATTGTAAAAATATCAATTTATTGTAACTAATTTTAGCGAATTATAAATAGGTGTAGATGGACTGAAGAATCAACTATTATATTGAATACATGGAAGAAACAAAAAAATAACCAAAACAATTTAAAAAATATATAATAATAAAATACTATGTAGGTATTGTGTTTCGATTCCTATTTCTTTCTTTCTAGGGAATTTTTCAGCAATTTGTTTTTTAAAATAACGCTAGGGAAATATTTCAATAGTTGGTTCTACAGTGTATCTTGTGAGATTGCCTTCAGCGAATTTTGTGTAGATTAAAAACCAGTCATTTTGTAAGTTTTCGGGGTATATTAAATGTAAATAATCGTCATCGCTTAGTATCGTAAGATTTCTTTATACAACACTTACTAGATAAACTACTCTGTAAAAACTGAACACATTTTATGAATGGGGATTTATGAAGATTTTTAATCATTTTATAGTTTTAAAACTATTCAATAGATGTCGCTATACAAGCATAATTTTCAAATATAAATTAAAGGATAAGACACATGTTGAATTGAGATCAAACTTTTGTAAAATTGGTTTAATGATAATAACTTTCGATGTTCCCATGCATAAGGTGTAATAACTGATGTATAATTCATATTATGCTAACTTTATAGAGATTACCAGATGTTAATTTATTATGTAGGTAAAATACACTGTACTTAGCATTGTGAGCATAATAATAATTATAATATTGAATACGTAAAATGTTCATGATTTTTTTATTGTCTCCCCTTATTCTTTTCATATATTCTTTGCAGTAGGTATACAACAACCGCTTTCACGCCTAAGACGTAAGACCGATTTGATTTTCGTAATTTTTGGTTTGGATATAGATACAACCTTGGCGATGGAGTACTTCTTATTCTTTCTTCTTATTCTTATTAAACTCGTCGTATCTGTCTCTTCACGCTTTGTGTTAATGGTGATGAGGTGAAGAGGCGTCGCGAACCCGATACATCGAGGCATAGTTATGTTTAGCAATGAGGTGAAGAGGCGTCGCGACGTCTATGGTCGAGGCATAGTTGTGTTTAGTGTTGAGGTGAAAAGCTTCGCGAAGCCGATGCATCGAGGCATAGTTGTGTCAAGTGTTGAGGTGAAAAGCTTCGCGACGGACGTTCGAATATAGTTGTGTATAGTCTTGAGTGAAGGACAGCCAATGACGTACATTAGAATTGTGGGTCAAGTAAGCAACAAAAAAGTAACGCTCTATTATGCTTACATTGTATGTACGTGACAATGGCCGTCGTGGATGCGATTTAAAAATCAGTGATACATGTTGGTTTTGGCTGCATCGTAGAGCATATTTCTTTTGATACTCGGAAAAATGTCATCTATAATTTTTCTTCTAAACTTTTTAGTAATGTAATATACTGTGGTAAGTATTTTATGGTTAGTTTGTGGCAAATTTGAGCTGATAGATGGCAGATATCTAAACTATAAGCCACTCAGGTAATTACAAAAAAAGTCCTTTAGGTTTATTTCAATAATATAATATTATGCTTTTTAAGCCCTAAAACCATAAGAAGATCTATTAATTTTTTATTCAAGTTTTATTTATTTTCCCCTTATTGAGATACTAGATGGCGTTGGCGGTAACTTGGTAAATCGTTGAATTTTTTATTTTATTTTTTGAGAACGATAAAAAAATAAAGATAGCTTGCTAAGATTAATATTTTATGATTGGATTATAGAATCTTTATTAATTATTCTTTGCTTTGACATAAATTAAAAAAAGATTGATAACAAATGACAGGTGACAAGTTCATAAACCATAAGAAAAAAGGGCGGGAAGTGTTCGGAATGGAGGGCGCGTTTTTTGTTTTTCTCACATATAATTTTTATTTTTTTTCTTGATAGTGGTGAACAGGGGATTAAGTGTTGCTTGTCGATGTTGTGTGTGGTGTGTTTGATTTAGTTTTCCATTTTTTCTTCCCTGTCGCGCTGTATCTGGTGAGTCTTGTCTTTTCTGGTTATTGTTGGCGAGAGGAATAGAGTATGGAGGAGCCTCCTGATCCAGGTGGGACGGTCCCACCGATGCGGTAGGACGGGGAGGGGGGAGGCGAGGGCTGAATCGGCGATGAATGCGATGTGTGCAATATCGACGAGTGGTGCTTGATTCTCTGTTCACTATTGTAGTGAAGGGATTAAGGGTTGTATTTGGGAGGGACGGGGGGCGCGCTTCCAGTTTGAGAATTTCCCGCCCTTTTTCTTTCATCATTCATCATAATCATCATTCATAATTCATACTTATTTATGTTAAACTTAACTACGACGAGGCTGTATGGGCTAGAACCCTTTGCCTTCCCAAAAAAAAAATATATGGGAGAATTGAAAAAAAAAAAACATGAACCATAAACCAAGTCATTTTTGTCATAAAACTTAAAAATGTTTATTTAAGCAGTGCGGCTAGTGGATCCAATCGAAGTGCTAGTTTCCATTATTTTATGTGATTCTTGTGATTTAAGTGCTCTAAATAAACAAATATGAGTGGAAATTGTTGTATAGTATTGTTGATAGTAACAAATATAGAAGGAAAAAAGGAGTTGAGTTGGTATGTAGCCAAATAAATTATGATAGAGTTGTTAAAAAAATATTCGTTAAACTCTCATCCAATTTAATAATTCGTATCAAATAAGTTTGGTAAATAGAAATGGACTTTGCAGAAATATGTATGTATTATGAATTAAAAAAATATGAATGTAGGTACTATTTGTAAGTTATTTTAACTGTTACGTCAATTCGAAATAAAATTTACCGATTCGATTTAAAGTTTACGGATCTTAAACAATAATAAAATTGTTTTAATTTATTTAGGAAAAGGATATTTTTCTACTGCTACATGTTTTAATTTATTTTATATCCTGATTCCAACTATTTATTGACTGGGTTTTTATTAATATGCTAAAAATATTAATAAAATTTGTATGTATTTTATTTAAGTAAATTAAAGGATGTACCTACAAAGGAAGGTCAAAAAAGAGATGGATGGACGGTGTGAGGGAAGATAATATGAAAGAAAAAGAGGTGAACAAAGACATGATGTGTGATAAGCATGTTTTGGAGGAGAAAAACTACTGCCCAAACCCCAAATAGACAAATTTGGCTACCTAAATCAATTAAAGAATCATTAGATGTATGAACAATCATAGGAGTATTTAATAATTTAAAATACCTTATAGTACACATCATTTCTTTCCCTAATCCCAAGTCTATTTGGGGTTTGGGCAGTAGTTTTTCTCCTCCAAAACATGCTTATCACACATCATGTCTTTGTTCACCTATTTTTAATAATATAATAAACATAAACTTATGAACTCCTTTTAAATGAAAATATATTTTCTAATCTCGTTTATAAAATTCCTCTTTTAACATGAACAAGCTTTCAACAGAAAAATAACCACATTTAAGATATAACAAAGTGCAAAAAAATTAGACTGCTAACGAAAAAAAGCCTCATTTATGTTTTCTGGATGGAGAAAGCATCAAGCCAATTAAAAAAAAAGGCAATGTGATAGCAGCAACAGTGTCAAGATTTAAGCATGTAGTCAAGTCAAAATCTTGGTGGTTGCGGGTTCAAACCGCTGGCACAAAACTCGGACTTTTCAAAGTTATGTGTGCAAGACCATGAGGCAGCCAGGCATTTTCATTTATTGCCATGATATAAAAAAAAGTATTTCATACGTTGCAAAAAGTGTTTACTTGAAAAAACACTGATATTATTAACTGACTTTATAATTCTACAATCCATTTATTGCTATTATAAATGTGGTCGACGTTTTATTGTATTGATAACTTTGTACAATATACATATTGTGTTCTTTATTATCAAAAGCGAATATTCGAGCTATGTCCTCGTGTTGGACGATCAATTTTTTCATAATATTTTTACGCTGACTAGATTTTTACTCAGACTTTAAGTTGTTACAGATATGTGTAGACGTCTTGGTAAATGTCTTGTCGCGACATAATACTCTCTCAACATTACCTTTTACAATACCTTTGCGCTTGGCTAGAACTATTTTGTACATTTAAAAAATAGTCAGAAGTATTGCTGGTGGTAACAAAATTATATCTTCTGAGATACCGTAAACAATATGTAGTATAATAAATCGCGTCATAAAGTCAATATCTGCTTGCCTATGACTCAGTTATTTGATATTCGTAAACGGCCAGTGCATTTGTTACTCCGTCTTTCATCTTTAGTTATATGACGTCAAATGTTGATTGTATCAATTGGTCTGATTCGGGCGACTTCCAGGAACCTTCATAAGATTTTCCTTCCATTTTTCCTCCCTGTCAATTATTGGACTAATACTAAGAGCTCAACGACTATGGCAGACGATTTAAGAAGCAGAATTTTATAAAGTAGCCATGGCCTCGAGTTTCAGGCGCGGGGTCGAGATTTTCAGCCATCACGCGTTCAAACCCCAGGCACACACCTTTGAATTTTCGCAGTTATGTGTGTATTCGCAATGAATTATCACGTACTTTAACGGTGAAGGAAATCATCGTGAGGAAACCTGCACATTTAATATTCTTAGGATATTTCTTAGGTGTGTAGTCCGCCAACCCGCACTAGGCCAGCGTGGTGGACTAAGGCTTATACCCTCTCAATTGTAGAGGAGGCCCGTGCATAACAGGGGAACGTATATGGGCTAATGATGATAATGATGATAATGATGATTTTTTTAAGATATTTTCGTTAAAGGCTGTACAACCCAATGAGAGAAGGCAAAGTCATCCACACTTTTCGCAAGTGTAAGTTGAAGTTTGAACTAACTGGTTAGAAACTACAAGCCAAAACAGATATTATGGAACAGAAATATTTGTTGGCCCGAAGCAACAGTGAGGTTCAGGTTAAGTGTTATTTCCATGTCAGGGAAAGTAAGATCGGATTTTGAAGGAAATACTTAGTGGCAACATACAGTCTGGTAAAGTTACCAAAAAACGCCAATAGGCTAGCCTTTATTTTTATTTCGTTTTTTTTCTCCTCATATGATCGTTACTGAATCTAAAGTAACGCACAACAGAAATCAACTTATAATGCATAGCTTAAACTTAATAAATGTATACCTATGTCATAAAGTAAAATATGTATCATGAAAATATCTTAACATTGATAACCAAATTATATACTTTATGGCTCGACTGAATGTAGGTTTTAAAAGAGTAGACTGGATTATCCCTAAGTCTTGTTTGTTTTCATTTAGGTATTTCATAGTAACAGCTCTTATTCTCTCTTTCCAAACTCTACACATTCCATTAAAAGGTGTTGCACATCTTATGGCTAGCGAAACATACGTGGCCTTTATAAATATGTATTATCATTATCATCATCATCATTACCTCTATGTCCTACTGCTGGGCACGGGCCTCCACTATAACCGAGAGTGTTAAGGCCTTAGTCCACCACGCTGGCCAAGTGCGGGTTGGCGGACTACACACCTAAGATATTCCTAATAACTTTTGACCGCCGAGATTCTCGACCGCGCGCCTAAACCTCGAGGCCATCGCTACTTATAAATGCGTATGCATGTACAAAAATATAATCGAACCATAGGCCTATCGTTTCAGACTAGCCATTTGCCAAACGACTCCGGCTGTCAGCTATATTTGATTTACAGTTGCCAATTTTTATCAGCGGATTCTTAATTGTATAAACGCTTTAAGTAGACAATAAAACCTGTTTAACATTAATCTTGTATGTCATAAAGATAGCACATTGGAAAGTGTGTTGCGGAACTCCTTAGTTGTCCCGCCGTGATCTTTTGTTATGCAATTCTCTATTGATTATGAATATATAGGTAATAAGTCGTTTTGAAGTTATACTTTTTTGGCGCGTTAGGGAAAAATGATGAGAGTAAATTTTTACGATGCGCGCGCACACCGTCACGAAAACCCGACACCATGAAGTTATTAAAAAAAAGTTTATATGTTTTAGATTTAAAAAATGTAGAATAGTGACAGTAATAAAAAGGGATTGAAATGTAATATGTTGTGTAAACTAAGAACTATGTATGTATGTGACTGTCGGGCGTATTTATAAGTTTTACTTCAGTCGTGTGGTCTAACGCATGTACATAAGTACACACACACTTTTTTTTTAAGCCCCGACGCAACAAGAGGGGTGTTATAAGTTTGACGTCGATGTCTGTCTGTCTGTGTGCGTGTCTGTGGAATCGTCGCGTAGCTCTCAAACTGATGGAACGATTTCGATGCGGTTTTTTTTTCATTTGAAAGCCAGTTTCTTTGCGGTGGTTCTTAGCTATTTTTGATTAATATCGGTCCAGCTGTGTAAGAGTATCAGCTCTTTTCCGAAATGATGTAAAGGATTTTGGCGATTGATTAATCGATTAAGTGCTTCACGCGTGCCAGTTTAATTGTTAAATGACAATTACCTAATTGATAATTTCGACCTGACGCTGCAACAAGTCGTGGTGGCCTGGAGTCGCGGGTTCAAACCCCAGGCACACACCTCTGACTTTTCGAAGTTATGTGTGTATTCACAAAGAATTATCACGTACTTTAACGGTGAAGGAAAACATCGTGATGAAACCTGCACACCTAAAAGTTCTTAGGAATTTCTTAGTTGTGTACTCCGCCAACCCGCACTAGGCCAACGTGGTGGACTAAGGCCTAAACCCTCTCAGTTGTAGAGGAGGCCCGTGCCCAGCAGTGGGACGTATTTGAGCCGATGATGATGATGATGCTGCAACCAGAATGGTCTCCAGAGAACCCAACTCTTCGAAAACTCAAAGCAGACATATCGTTTTTTTTGGGTTCAATAGATTAGTTTCAATGAGTATATGAGGTACCTTGCAGGCGATGATTTTGCAACACGGTCATAATAACACTTACACGTTAAACGCGATTCGTCTGCAATTACTTCTTGCCCGTAAATGTCACAGACGTTCACATCAATTGAGTGTCCAAAACAGGGTCGAATATTGGCATAATTAGACAGTGCGCTGGGTGGTAGCGGTGACGCATGTCTACAAGACAATGTCAAAGTCAAAGTCAAAATAATCTTAATTCAAGTAGACTTTTACAAGTACTTTTGAATTGACGGTTTAAATAATCTACGGCCGTTTCGGAATGTTTTATCACTGTAGAGAAGAAACGGCAAGAAACTCCCTCAGCAACATCGTTTGACATTTTTTTCTCTTTCTAATGTGCACGTAACAATATTTTTTTACATCATCATCATCATCATCTTCAGCCCATATACGTCCCACTGCTGAGCACGGGCCTCCTCTACCTTTGAGAGGGTTTAGGCCTTAGTCCACCACGCTGGCCTAGTGCGGGTTGGCGGACTACACACCTAAGAAATTCCTAAGAACTTTTAGGTGTGCAGGTTTCCTCACGATGTTTTCCTTACATAGAATACATAGGTAATACATAGGTATACATAGGTAATTTTTAATTGAACGAAAAAGAATGCACCACTATTTTATTTATAACAAAATATCTATACTTAGGAATCCCTTAGGTAGTCCGCCAACTCGCGCTAGGCACACGTGGTAGACAAAGGCCTAAACCCTCTCAGTTGTAGAGGAGGCCTGTGCCCAGCAATGGGACGTATAAGGGCTGATGATGATGATCTATATCTCGTAATCAGCACGGGCCTCTTGTACTATTGGGAGCGGGTAGGCCTTAAGTTACTTGTCAGAACTTTGTTTGTACATATTTGAAAATTCAATATTAATAACAAACTGCCTGGTGGTCTCTCGGCACAAGTATGTACCGTGCGATCCAGAGGTCCTGGGTTCGATTCTCGGGTCGGGCAAAGTGTTGTTGGGTTTATCCATAAGGAAATTCTCAGTCGCAGCACGGAGTCTGGAATTGTGCCCGAAAAACAGCAATAGGCTCGCCCCCTATAACGTATTCACCAGGTATGTATCAGTCCCACGTAATAACGTAGGACTGATACATACCTGGTGAAATGTGGGTGTAGAAATGCACCTCTGCCTACCCCTGCAGGGAACACAGGCGTGAGTTTACGTAGGCGTAATAATTCATTGAAATTAGTGTGATTGGGATAAACCTGCGACCATCGAGATGCGGTCCCGATAGACCGCTGACTATACCCGAGGTTATGCACTTACTCCCAAAAATATTTGTCGAAAATTCACTCCCTAGTTTTTATCTTCATGGCGCTAGATTGTATCTCTTTGATATTAACAAGACAAAGTGATAACACTCTGCACGACTTACTTGCTGTCCAAATAGAGCATTAAGTATCTTATAAAGTCAAGTTTATGTAAGTATTAATGTCACTATTTAATGGATTTATGATCCGATGTCAACGGCAAACCTTACAGATTATAATTATCGTTGTCGCGGACATTTTAATCCTCTAGAGATATGTAATGTCTTGTTAATTAATTGTTTTTGTCTTTGAAGATTAGCCGACAAAATCTATTTCGATTTTTAGCTGTTATTTTTTCCTAATTTTAGTCCGTAACTTTGCCGTTTTCAGAATTGGGTCCAGAGAGAAGGAATAATTGTGTTATTAATGTAAAATATTGAGCTTACCTGTTGTCTGTTTCTAAATAATCTCCCAAGATAATACTTTCCTCTCAGTATTACTTTACATTTGAACCAGAATTCATGAAAATTGGTTCCTATGTGCTATTTCAGACAATGAAATATCTTCTTTCCGAATTTCATCAAAATCTGTTCAGCAGTTTTAAAGTGATTATATAAAAACCAAAACTGTTACATTTCCTATGAAATTAATTACTAAAATATTGCCAATATTTATAAAATACGCAACTTCTATTACAGAATTTCAGAAATCTATTTATAACTGAAAAAGTATTGTTCTAAATGAATTCATGTAATTATGATTTTATTTACTGGTTCAAAAATAAGAAAAAGGAAACATTGAACAACATTAACAAGCAATTTTATATAAATAGCTAAGTGCGCATCCACTTCAAGTTCATGGGATGAAAAGTAGCCTATGTGGTTATCCAGTGTATCAGCTACATCCATACTAAGTTTCATTAAAATTGGTCCAGCCGTTTGAGCGTGAAGAAGTATATCATTTAAACACTCACACATTCAAATACATGCACTTCTATATTATTAGTTCGATCAAACCATATGAGTTAAATAAGTTTGAGGTTTTTTGCTATTTTGACAATTCATATTTCTGCAAAATCTATAAGTATTTGTTAAAGATTTGTAGTTTAGTTTTTTATACTTCGTTAAAATCATAATATTCTATTGTGTTATTTGTAATTCAATTGGTTTATTTTTAACGTTTTTCGTGTAACAACATAAATTGACGAATTAACGCATTGATAATTATTATTTAACATTATTCTATGTGTCCAATTAGTATTAGGTCGGCACAGGTAGTATTAGGAAGGCAAACTGGGCTTTTGGGCTTCTATGGAAGTACCGCCACTGATATATGTGTAGTTATGTTTTATTTTCAGAATATCATGCCGTCATACACAGGAGTTCCTACAGACGAGAACTTGGACCATCGTGACCGCGATGAAAAGCCCTGGCAACGGGTTAATAAACCATTTATTAATCACTAATCACGCTTTATAATTCCCTCGAGTCAGTGTCGTTTGAGAACGCGAACATCAATAAGCGAGGGTAGTCCTTCAGTGAATGGCACATAATTACTGTCTGTGGTCATTTGTTACTTGAATAAATCATTTAATTGCTAATTTTAATAAATAATCTTGAAATTTATCTCTGAATCGATATGAAAATAAACCAATAAAAATAATTGAAAGCGTAGGTCAGACGTATACAATGTGTAAACAGGCCGTGATCGTAAACCTTAACAAAATGGTTATGAAAATGTTTTTTTTTTCTTTTTTTTAGCGCAATGAGTTTTTAATCACCGTAATTATTACCTGTCTTAGTTTTCGATCACAGTCTATTTACACTCTGTTTGTCATGCACTACTATAGCAATGAATTATGCGCAGAAATTTATGAAAGAGTGTCATATTAACAAATCTGTTTTAAGAATATACTCGTACATATATACTGGCAAATGGAGTAATTGCTTAATATTGCTTTTATTTTGTAGGTATATATCCTAAAGTTATATGGTATATAAGCAGTGATGGCCTCGAGGTTTAGGCGCGCGGTCGAGAATTTCGGCGGTCGCAGGTTCAAACCCATGGCACACACCTCTGACTTTTCGAAGTTCGAACATCGTGATAAAACCTGCACACCTAAAAGTTCTTAGGAATTTCTTAGGTGTGTAGTCCGCCAACCCGCACTAGGCCAGCGTGGTGGACTAAGGCCTAAACCCTCTCAGTTGTAGAGGAGGCCCGTGCCCAGCAGTGGGACGTATTGGGCTGATGATGATCCTAAAGTTCCAATTCGGTGTTCGAAATCTTTTGTACCAAATAAGGACTCACTAAAAGAGTTAATTATTCCGTTATTCAAACGACATTGACTGCGTTGTGAAAGTTATGAATGTTATTTAATAGAGGATCCTATTGTAATGCAAAATTGGTCGATGCAATTTTTATTCTCCTATGTAGTTTTTGCTCAGTTGTAATAATGACACGTGTTTTACGTATCTTGAAATAGTCTATGACATAGACTATTGTTATCAATAGTTTATTGTGGAGTAAAATTGAATAAAATGACTCACATAACATACTCAATAAAATTACTATATATTATTAATTTATGCGTTAATAAGTGTAGTGTAAAGAAGTCTTTGGGCGTACCCACAGCATTGCATCGAGTATTTAGAGATAAACATGTATCTGCCAATACTCTGGAAAACTTCGAGTATACGCTTTTTATTAATAATAAATTAAATTCCTTATTGGACATAAACATAGATTATAAAACATAAAAAAATTGCCTGCCTTCTGTGCTAGTAAGAACTATCTATGAGTTTGTAGATTATAGAAAACCTGGCCATATCTAAAATGGCAGTATTCGCCAGCAATATTTCTCGTATACTTTATAATCACCTTGCCACAGAAATATCGTAAAGCTAAAGCGACAAATACGTAAAAATCATGTCTATAAAATACTGAAATTGACCAATTTTGTCACTTGCATGTTTTTGATTCTTTAATATTTAATCACAAATTTTGTGACGCACCCGCTTTTGATTCAGTAATTTAATAATCACTAATTTACATAATCACATCATAATGTATAGTGGATTCATTCTCGCTGTTAAATAGCTGTAAATGGAGAACATGACTCAATCACGGCTTCCTCTTTTCATAATCAATATATGTTCATTTCTAATATTTTTGTGTTAATTTTCTAATCTTATCATTTCCTCATTCTTGCATATTTCAAAGTATTGTCCGTGAATGATGACTATTGACTTAGTCATCTAATATGATATGCATGGTGCATAATGCACTCATAAATTTAAACACAATGAAAAAATAATTGTTGGCTCCAAAAGTTAAAGGGTTTTAGCAAGTATTTAATTTTAAAAGTACTTGTGCCTCATTTTGAATTTTAAAAGTACTTTTGCCTCATTTTGGAGAATGTGGTTTGATGTAAGAGCCATATTCTCCACACTTATAATGGGATTGATGAAAAGGCCTGCAAAATTGTTTTCCGTACTAGAGTTTTGGTGTATAAGCATGACAAAAAAGCCCTATTTTACGTATTCCTTAATGTTTTTAGGTGGTATACGAGTTGACTAGAAAAGGGAAACATTTGTACGAACCCGTGAGATCTGTAAGTTTTCATTAGATTACGGGGAACGTGACGTCCGCAATTATGGGTAATTAATGTTGCTAATGCAAAAATATGATTTGCACTGCGCTTTAATAGTGTTTTTGGGTTTGTAAATCTTATTATAAACGGGATTTGTGTGGGTTATTTGAAAAAGGAGTTTTATTGTTTTAAAAGGGTAAATTGGTGGGTTTGGAAATATAATTGTAAAAAGATAACCGATGGATATTTTTTTTAGGGTTAAGAGATGTTAGATAATTTCTCATTCTAAGGATTTGCTGGGAAATGTGCTTTGTGATGCTGCTTTGGTTTGAATATAAATGAGGAATAGTATTCCCTACGTGATCCCTCCTTCCTGTTATCCTGGGTTCTTTAAGCGCAGCGTGAGAAAGCACCTCAGTAGGACGGCATGACGCCACTTAATCCTGTTTGGACAGCGCTGTGTCTACCATTAAGTTCGGTGTTGTTGTTTATCGTGCCTAGCTGCCAGCATAATAAAAAATATCCACCTTTTGTAACAATATAGTATTCTGTATTTGAGTAAAGAAATTGCATACAATTGTGCAAAATATTTCTCTATGAGAATGAAAATATATTAAGGACTTTTCTTGTAAAGTAGAAGCAATAGGTTAGCATGAGTGTTCCAGCGACTAGAGATTCTCTCGCCTGCGTTTACTACTGTTTGTAACTATAAGATTGTGTTGTATGTTTGGAATTCACCAAGATCACCTTACCCATGTAGCATAGATACAATATACGATTTAAATCACTTATATTATCAGTGTTAAGTCGTGTTATCAACACGATAGTATGCTATCGACAGATTACGGCGGTCAGTGCATGTTGAGCCAGTCAGAATATCAGTTAAATATACTATGAAAGGTCCAATTAACGGGGTATATGGTAGCACGCTTTTGTCACCTAAAAAGTGGGTCGTGTATCACTCTATACAAAAGGACGTCATAATTCCGTCGATTTGAGATGGTCATGAAATTTGTACTCAGTCAATCTACGAAGACTGTATTCTACTTAAAAATGCGTAATGGTATCGAGAATTCAATCTTTGTCAAACTTTGAATGGGCTACTGTATCACAGAGATTAGGAGTTGAAATGTTGGTACTGGCAATTTCGTAATGAAAAAAAAAAAAAAACAATAACATTTTGTCGGACCAGGTTATTGAATCTTCGACCTCTGATAGTTCAGCTAACACTTCTGCGGTGAGAGCACGAGGCAGTCATTAATCATAAAAATACTTTATATTCCTGAACAATGGGTACCTTCAATATCTATCAATGAGCTGCTCTTATTCGGAAAATGCAGTCTTTCTATCAATATTGTAAACTATTTCTTGATTGGAAAAGAACAACACTACAGTTTCTTGCCCTTTCTTGTCTAGAGATGACTGTCTTCCGAACAGGGTGGGAAACTGACTTTTGAATTGTGTGAATCTAAGTGATGTTTTTCACATTTTATAAATTCAAAAAATATAGTTTCATTTCATTTAAATTTAGAAGAGCACTAATATACTAAAAAAATGTGAAAATTCTGTTCTGTTGTTTGCTTTTGTTATATTAATAACGCTTTTGTTTTTGTGTGCTGACTTATGTGTGGGTGCACTTGGATTTTCAGAATGAATTTCTGGTGTAGTTGGAAAAGTCTTCCATTTTATCCGTGCGGGTGCAAAATTAATGGGGTTTTTAGGCCGTGGTGACCAATTACTATCAGGTAGGTCGAAATCTCTAATTGTCTAAAAAAAGGATTCCGCTGCTAAAATATGTTTTTAAATAACTTTTTGTCATGTTGAACGTAAAAATATTACAATTATGATCACAATGGAGCTAGCTAGCAAGAAGTGAAGCCGATGGTAAGTAGTGGCCTATGATTTAGATCATTTTTGGGTCCCTCTAAGTAGTTCCCTATTTTCTCCACTGTCTTGTCAACGAAGATTGATATTTTTTTCATCTACCCTACTTTAGAAGAAAAATGTCGAAATTACTCATGCCAGTTTTAAATTGCCTCCTACTCCGAGGGCTGGCTGAAAAGACCTTTTCCCTTGATATAAGTAGCCTGCAATCCTATTAAGGCTTCTGTTTTTGCCATCGGGGATTTTGCACAGTATGCATGAAATTTTATATAAGTAACCAGACCGATATTAACATCTGCGCGGACATCTTAGAGTCAAAATCAGCTTACCCATCGATGAAAAGCGTGAAGGTCCAACAATATGACGTAAGTATGGTGTGATTTAGATGTCAATTAACGACCTTGCTTACGTATCAGTGTTCTATGTTTTTTATCACTTATTCATCATCTTAACTCTTTCTCAAATGCATGAGTAACTTGTCTTCCAAATTCACTAAAATATATTTATAAACTTCTTTCTACTTCAATACTAATGTACATATAATTACAATTCTCGTGCCTCGTGGTCTCGCGGTACAAGTATGTGCCGTGCGGTCTAGAGGTCCTGGGTTCGATTCCTGGGTCGGGCAAAGTGTTATTGGGTTTTTCCATTAGGAAATTCTCAGTAGCAGCATGGAGTCTGGAAATGTGGCCGAAAAACGGCAATAAGCTCGCCTCCTATTACGTGGGACTGATATAAGTACATATATCTGGCGAAATGTGGGTGCAGTAATGCACCTCTGCCTACCCTTTCGGGGAATACAGGCGTGAGGTTATGTATGTATGTATATAATTAAAATATACAAGTCAGGTACCGTATTGTTAATAAAGTTTTTTTTATGTTTTAGGTACCAAGTACCCTGATAATAGTGTTGCTAGGAGTATATCTCCTGTTGGCATTCCTCACACAGTTGGTGGAAGATGACATGCCAAGGGTCATTAATGATGCTGACGTCACTGTAGGAGTAAGTATAAATCATTTTATGCTTTAAATATTAAAGCTTTGCACTGACTGCAGAAACAAATATTTGTAGATGGCACAAACATTTATCGTGAAGTCGTGATGGCCTGGAGGTTTAGGCACGCGGTCGAGAATCTCGACGGTCGCGGGTTCAAACCCCAGGCACACACCTCTGACTATTGAATTTATGTGTGTATTGACAATTATAATTATAATCATTTACGTTAACGGTAAAGAAAAACATCGTGAGGAAACCTTCACATCTAAAAGTTCTTAGGTGTGTAGTCCGTCAACCCGCACTAGGCCAGCGTGGTGAACTAAGGCCTAAAACCACTCAGTTGTAGAAGAGGCCCGTGCCCAGCAGTGGGACGGATATGGGCTAATGACGATGATGATTTAAATATTATTTGAGTAGCAACGAATCGGTATTTTTATGACACGGCATTTCCTCTGAGCTAGCTAAATCCGTGGTAGGTTGTTAGGAAGCAGATAGATGGCGCTATTTTTAATATAACACAACGCTCTTTATAACAGCATATATTATACTTCAAACCTTACCGTCTAGAGCACAGACACGTTCAGCGAAGAGTCAGCATGGAGATACTTGCACCAGATAATGGGCGAAGAGCCTCGAGTGGCCGGCACAAGGTACCACCTCAACAAGACCGCTGATTTGAAGGCCTTGGTCGATGGTATAGCTGCCTCGGCTACGCAGAATGTACTGACGGACTGGCAGATGGCTTCAGGTAGGGATGTCGGAAACCCAAAAAAATATTGATATATATCGTATCGATATATTTAAAAAAATATTTCGAAATATATTTATTTTAAATATTTCGATATATCGGTATGATTTGAGTACGCACTTGTTGTCGACCAAAAAAAGAATAATGTTAATTGTTATAAAGAAAATGTTAATATAAAAAAAATCGATTTTGATACCAGTTCGATACTTGGCATTTTATATCGATACATCGAAATATTAAATATCACTCGAAAATATCGATATATCGAAAAATATATATCGATGTTTTTTGAACAAGCCTAGCTTCAGGTAATGTGCTCGTATGTAGCTTATGTCTGTAGGGGATCTGAGATGGGTTTTAAAGGTCGTGTAATAGACATCATCGACGAAAATATCGTGAGGAAACCAGCACACCAATAGCTCTGAGGAATTTCATAGGTGTCTAGTCCGCATGAATTTATTAATATAAGTCGTGATGGCCTCGAGGTTTAGGCAGGCGGTCGAGAATCTCGACGGTCGCGGGTTCAAACCCCAGGCACACACCTCTGGCTTTTCGAAGTTATGGGTGTATTCACAAAGAATTAGCACGTACTTTAACCTTTAACCTGCACACCTAAAAGTTCTTAGAAATTTCTTAGGTGTGTAGTCCGCCAACCCGCACTAGGCCAGCGTGGTGACTAAGGCCTAAACCCTCTCAGTTTTAGAGGAGGCCCGTGCTCGGTAGTGGGACGAAAATGGGCTGATGATGATGATGTAGTCCGTATTAATTTAAGAGAGGCTACTGCCTCTGTAGTAGTGTACTAAAGTCTCATTTATTTAAGTTGTTTATACAGCGATATAGTCTGACTGCGCGTATTATGATGTTTTCGAATAAACGAGTGATTGAATGAAGAGTGGGGTTAACAAACGATTACTCACTATCTCTTTATGCAAGGACATACGGACATAAATAAATACAACAGTCACATACATAGTTCTGACCCCACATTAAGATACAAGTCTTGTGTCGTGGGTATCAGGAACTACGAGAGACTTTTCGGTCTCACAAACACCCAGACCCGAAACAAATATTTGTGGATACAAACATTTGTCTCGGTGCGGGCATCTAACCCGCGGCCTCTCGTTTCGCAAGCTGGTGTCTAGCCAACTGCGCCACGGGGCTGTCAATACATAGTAGGTAATTTACTGCTTTCCATATATTAACGCCTACAACCTTAAACGGGTAGGTTGGGTGTATTTTTAACGTTCGTTATTAAATTCAATGTAAAGATTTCAAATCTGGTCGGCTAACTTTTGGGGTCTTTACATCGCACGGCACACGCTTGTGACCACAGGTAGTCAACTATCCTCTGCGGTCGCGGGTTCAACCCCAGGTACCCTTCTGACTTTTCGAAGTAACGTGTGTATTCAAAATGAATTATCACGTACTTTAACGGTGAAGGAAAACATCGTGATGAAACCTGCACACATAAAAGTTCTTAGGGATTTATTAGGTGTGTAATCCGCCCGCAATAGGCCAACGTGGTGGTCTAAGGCCTATCCCCCCTCAGTTGTTGAGGAGGCCCGTACATAGTGGAGCATATATTATGGGCTGATGATGACAATAAAATTTTCTTAATTTTCAGGTGACTACCCACTCGGTCATATAGTGAATCGCTACGACAACGCCTCAAATGTCATTGCTGTGCTAGTAGGGGAGAGCGGGTTCGAATCCAACGGCTCCACGCGGACCTCTGTCCTCATCAATTGTCATTATGATTCTGTGCCGTTCGCTTTGGGTAAGTTGTTTAAAAGATCACCATAAAAAATCTAGGTATGTATTTCGTAAACCTGCTGTGGGCCAGCGTGGTGGACTAAGTCCCATCCTCTCTCAGTTGTAGAGGCCATTACAGTGGGACTTATGTCGGCTCATAAATACATACACTCAGGGTTTTATTCCCTTAAGGGGAGTTCCATTTTTGGACAAATATTTCGTCAATTGTGAGCCTGTTGCCGTTTTTCGGGCACAATTCCAGACTCCATGCTGCTACTGAGAATTTCCTAATGGAAAAACCCAATTTGCCCGACCCAAGAATCGAACCCGGGACCTCTATATTGCACGGCACATACTTGTGCCGCGTGACCACAAGGCAATCGAATTAATTTTCGTAGTTGAAGTTTAAAAGCCTTAAAAATTTCTTGCTTTCACTTTCTTGCGTATGTATTTTAATGATGATGACGTCACTGTTGAACATTTTTTTTATTACTTTAAAATCTTTACCTCAATATGTGAAGGTTACCTAACTCTAATTTCTTAATATGTCAAAAAAATCTTTAAATTTTTGGAATAGAGATAATATTACATTTTGTTGGAAAATTTTAATCAAATTGAGCTATCGTCCTTATTCTGACATGAGAGCCTTCAGTGCGCAGTTGGCGAGACACCAGCTTGTGAATAAAGAAGCCGCGGGTTCGATCACCGCAATGAGACATTTTTTTGTGTGATTCATAATAAAGTGTCTCTACTACGTACATACGTATGTGGGTTTTGCATTTATGGATTTTTTCTGTTTTAAAACATATTTAAATAATGGTTCGATCCCGCACCGAGACAAATATTTTTGTGATCCACAAATATTTGTTTCGGGTCTGGGTGTTTGTGAGACCAAAAAGTCTCTCGTAGTTTCTAATACACGACACAGGACTTGTATCTTAGTGGGGTCAGAACTATGTATGTGACTGTTGGGTGTATTTATTATTTATAATGAAGTGTTGCTATTTTTATATTTCCAGGTGCATCAGATAACGTAGTATTCTGTGCTGTAATGGCGGAGACTCTAAGTAAATTGTCAAGAAGACTTACGAAATTCAAGAACAATTTGGTGTTTCTCTTCAATGGCGCGGAGGAAAATCCTTTGCAAGTAAGTTTAGTTGTACCAATTTGTTTATTTCAAAGTTGGTTTTGTTGCTTAAGCGTGTGAAAGGTCTAGAGTTCGATCCTTAGGCAGGGCATTGGTACTGGATTTTCTCATTGTGAAATTCTTAGTAGTCATTCGGAGTAGATACATCTCTGCACACCCTTTCTGAGATAGTTTTGAAAATATTTTTGAGTTTTTATATGAGAATAGCTTTTACTTGATAATTTCCTCGGATACCTACATATATTTGTCTTACCGTCTCCAAAGTCTCATCCATTTCAAACTCTGCGTTCGTGGGTTCAAACCCCAGGCACACACCTCTGACTTTAATTATCACTCACAGTAACGGTGAAGGAAAACATCGTGAGGAAACCTGCACACCTAAAAGTTCTTAGGATGTGTAGTCCAACTATCACTAGCCAGCGTGGTGGACTAAGACCTAAACCCTCTCAGTTGTAAAAGAGGCCCATGTCCAGCAGTGGTATATGGGCTGATGATGATGATGATGATGAACTTTTCAGGCGAGTCACGCGTTCCTGCACCATCCGTGGTCGCACGGCGTCACCACCGTCATCAACCTCGACTCCGCCGGGATGAACGGAAAGGCGACCATATTCCAAGTTGGTACTTAGTCTATAACGTACGGCCACGGTAATAGTATCATACAGTAGTTTAACTCGGCCGCATTTTTTGAAATAAATACCTACAGCCGCGCGGTACGTAAACATGCGATAGGGCTGCGAACCTGCAGAATTTTAATTCAATCTGCCTACTTTGACTTTCTATCTATTTTTGTGATTGTAAATATTTTTTATTTTTATTTAAACAAATAAAATATTTTGGAATCGGATAGGAAGTTTTCAATAAAAATGCATGTTATTTTTTGATTGGAAGATTTCTTGCAACCAAAAACAGCGCAATATATAAACACAATATATACTTGTCATATTAAATAGGCACTTGCACTTATCTATACTTCTATACTATTATAATAAAGAGGAAAGGTTTGTATTTTTGGATTTTTGTATTTTTGGATTTTTGGATTTTTGGATGTTTGTTACTCTTAAACTCAAAAACTACTGAACCGATTTCGAAGATTTTTGGTATGGAGATAGATGCAACCCACAGAAGTAACATAGGATACTTTTCATCCCGGAAAACGTAGTATTCCCGTGGGAATGGGTATAAGTAGCTATGTTAATATTCTGCTTTTACGCCTAAACCGTTTGACCGATATAAATGAATTTTTGTACAGAGATAAATGAAATCCTATGAAGTAACATAGATTAAATTTTATCCCGGGAGTTTGTAAGATTCCCGTGGGATGAGCATATAATGTAATGCGAAAGTAACACTGCCTGTATTATGCTTTCACGCCTAAACCATTTGACCGATTTAAATGATTTTTAGTATGGGGGTAGATGGAACCCACCGAAGCAACATAAGATACTTTTTATCCCGGAAAATGTAGTATTCCCGTGGGAATGGATATAAGTAGCTCTGTCAATATTCTGCTTTTACGCCTAAACCATTTGACCTACGTGAATGAATTTTGGTATGGACATAAATGGAACCCTATGAAGTAACATAGACTATATTTTATCCCGGGAATATGTAGAGTTCCCGTGGGATGAGCATATATTGTAATGCAAATGTAACGCTGCCTGTGTTATACTTTCTGGACTAAACCATTTGACTGATTTAGATGATTTTCAGTATGGGGCTAGATAGGACTCACCGACGTAACATAGGATATTTTTCATCCCGGAAAATGTAGTATTCCCGTGGGAATGGGCTTTCAAGCCTATACTATTCGCCCGATTTATATGATTTTTGGTTGGAATACAAATGGGTCACTATGTAGTAACATAAGCTACATTTTATCCCGGGAATATGTAGGGTTCCCGTGAGATAAGCATATATTGTAATGCGAATGTAACGCTACCAGTGTTATACTTTCTGGCCTAAACCATTTGACTGATTTAGATGATTTTTAGTATGGGACTAGATAGGACCCACCGACGCAACAAAGAATATTTTTTATCCCGGAAAATGTAGTATTCCGGTGAGAATGGGCTATCACGGCTATACTATTCGCCCGATTTATATGATTTTTGGTTGGAATACAAATGGGACACTATGAAGTAACATAAGCTACATTTTATCCCAGAAATATGTAGGGTTCCCGTGGGATGAGCATATATTGTAATGCGAAAGTAACACTGCCTGTGTGATGCTTTCACGTCTAAACCCTTTGACCGATTTGAATGAATTTTGGTATGGACATAAA
Organism: Hemaris fuciformis; assembly: GCA_907164795.1. Classification (NCBI taxonomy): domain Eukaryota; kingdom Metazoa; phylum Arthropoda; class Insecta; order Lepidoptera; family Sphingidae; genus Hemaris; species Hemaris fuciformis. The sequence goes on from OU015454.1 coordinate 10,669,691, forward strand.
TGAGACCTTAAAAAGGGACATAGGCTACTTTTTTAAATAATTCAATAAGTGCCATTTCGGGCACTTAGAAAACGATAGGTGGAAATAAGGAATATTAGTTACGACTGTTACCGTTATAACATATGTGACATAAGGTTCCATTATTTGGCGTAGAGTGCCGTTTTTGGCACTTATGAATCATAAGAGTGATTTTATTTTAGTGATTTTAAGTGCCATTATGATGTTAAGTCATATTTAGTACAGTAAAATATTATCATGTGCATTTACATGGCGCTCGGTGTCACTATGCGATGTTAAGTGCCATTAGGCGCACTTAGATTATAGACATAGAACATAGACATTAGATACATTTTCGCGATAAATATATGAGACGATCCGAGTTAGTGAAAAGTTTCATAATGTCACTTAAGACGATTTTCAAAGACAGAAATGACCTCCGGTGGTGACCTACTGCAACGATTAGCGTAATTTTGATTTATAGATTCACTTAGTTGGTTTCTGCACCCAACCCTGAAGTCTACGCAGACGGAGTCGCGGGCAAAAGCTAGTTTTGTATAAAAATCGCGCGATTACTGCTTAAAAAACAACACCGCCCGTTTGTCACTGCGGCACATTCGCGACTGCCTGCATGCCTTGCGCATGCCGCGATCGAGGCGCGTAGGTATAACTCGCGTTTCGCCCGTTTGTATGAAGTTTAACTACTGTATGATAGTATTATCGTGGTACAGGTGTTAACCAGTGGTACTTCCATAGAAGCCCAAAAGCGTTACACGTTAATTGTGTAATGTCTAGTTTATAATTGTTTATTGTGCGGTCAGGATATTCTCATTTATATGTCAAATTGCTTTTGTTAAATAAAGATTTAAGGAATAAAGATTATTCGCAATTTTGTAAGGCAAGCTGGGCTTTTGGGCTTCTATGGAAGTACCGTCACTGGCTTACTGCTGTGACTTTAAGATAGTGTATAATTTATAGTGTGATCACGCGGCATAATTGTGGGTCTTGCGATTTATATGTCCCAGGGTTCGAATCCCGGGTCAGGCAAAGTAATATTGGCTTTTTCCATTATATAATTCTCAGTAGCAGCACGAAGTCTTGCATATCTGTCTACACCTTTGAGAAGTATAGGCGTGATTGCATATGTATGTATTTTTGTCTGACAGGTGACAGACCCCAGGGTCCTCGCTGCATACAAGAGGACAACCTACAGACCCAACGCCCAGGGTCTGGGAGAGTTCCTGTTCACCTCAGGGATCATACCGTCCGACACGGATTTCAGAGTGTTCAGGGATTTCGGACCTTTTTATGGTGAGTATTTTTGTATTTTGAGACTTTAGTTGATCCAGTGTTACAAGTGGCTTAGAGGTTTTGAGTTCGATGTCCGGGTGGGACTAAGCTAGTTTTTCCGTAGGGGAATCCTGAGTTAGCAGTACGAAATCCCAATATATACCCAAAGAACGGAAATTACCCGGCCCGGAAATCTCACGCCCCATACAATGACAGCAATGAGGCAGTCTATCTATATTTATCGTAGTATGAATTATCTAAACCATTTTTTTTATATCGCTTAAAATACCCCAAGCAACCCACAATAGCATAGCATGGTGGAGGCCTAACCTTCTAGGCTCGAACCTCGTGTCAAAACGTGGTCTTTTTATACCCATTCATAAATTGTATAATATTTTTGTAACAGTAAAATCATTGAGTATTGACCCCAAGTTAAAACCCCATTTCACCTTAAAGACCCCAAGCCGCACTATGCCAGTGTAGAATTAAAGCCCAATCCCTTTTTTGTAGATGCCTTTCCTTCCTTTCCAAGCAATGGTCCAATATACGCATTAAGACCCCAATTCATACCTAAAACGTGGTTTTACCTTTTCTGATACATAAAGACCCCCAAAGCTTTAGCTAAGCTTTGACGACCCCACGGCGGGCTCTATCCCCGCACCGACACAAATGTTTGTGTGATCCACAAATATTTGTCTCGAGTCTGGATGTTTGTGAGACCAAAAAGTCTCTAGTATCTGATACCCACAACACATGACTTGTATTCTAGTGTGGGGTCAGAACTATGTATGCGACTGTTGGATGTTTTTTTTAATTAAAATCAAATCTCCTTTCCAGGTATTGACATAGCGTTCACGAAGTGGGGTGCAGTGTACCACACTCGGTACGACCACCCCTCCCTGCTGCACCCTGGGGTCCTGCAGTGCGCCGGGAACATGCTGCTGCCGCTCGGCGCAGAACTGGCTGACATGCAGGAACTACAGGACAAGGTATGGTGGTCTAGATGTCTAGCTTTTATTTGGTCTAGGCTATATTCAAGTGCCGTGGAATTTTATAATTGGATAAAAGTGGGTTTGATATCATGCCATTAATTTAAACCACAAGAATAGTAAGTGAAGTAAGAAAAACAAAAAAAAATAATATAAAAAAATAAAAATATTTTTAACATATGATATTTTTATTATGATATGATATATAAAGTTTGATTCGACAACGTCATATAATCCACATTGCTACATAGATTATTATTTAACTACAAAGTGCGATAGTGTACCTCGCAATATGGATTGCGGAAGGAAAAAAGGAAAAAAAAGTTATGAGTTCTTTGCTTATATTGTTAAGAAATGCCATCATAAACATGTGGCTTTCATTTAATTTCGAAATTACCTTACACAGGTTGTAAACAGACCGCGATCGACAACTAAACAAGGTTATAGATTGTGATTAGAAAAAGTTTTTTTTTCGGGACTTTTTAGCCTCAATGTTTTTTAATGACGACTGCCTCGTGGTCTCGCGGCACAATTATGTGCCGTGCGATCTAGGGGTCCTGGGTTCGATTCCCGGGTCGCGCAAAGTGTTATTGAGTTTTTCCATTAGGAAATTTTCAGTAGCAGCACGGAGTCTGGAATTGTGCCCGAAAAACGGCAATAGGCTCGCGACCTATTACGTGGGACTTATATATACCTGACGAAAAGTGGGTGCATTAATGCACCCCTGCCTACCCCTTCGGGGAATACAGGCGTGAGTTTATGTATGTATGTATGTGTTTTTAATCTCCGTAACTATTAACTCCTTAGTTTTCGACCACGGTCTGTTTACGCATTGTATACCTTTATAGTAAAGTTAGGGAGATTTGCTTTTTGGTTGTTACGATTTAACTAAAAAAGTACTCCACCGATTTTTATTATTTTTGTCATAGACCTTAGGAATTGACATAGGCTACTTTACACCCCTAAAAAATGTAGTGTTCCTGTGGGATGAGTACTGGTTTTTAAACTGCTCCCGAATGGAACCAGTCACAGCTTGTGTAATATATAAATCTAACCCAAATACACATATATAATTCTGACCCCACATCTAAGAGAGACTTTTCGGCCTCACAAACACCCAGCCCCGAAACAAATATTTGTATATCACACAAACATTTGTCTCGGTGCGGGGTCGAACCCGCGGCTTCTCGTTTCGCAAGCTGGTGTCTAGCCAACTGCGCCACGGGGCTGTCAAAGTGTTGTATGTATTTCAGGCTGAACCCACGGCGGCGGTGTACTATGACTACCTGAATTTGTTCCTGGTCACATACTCCTTCGCAACTTCCTACGCCGTGGATGTGATCATTGCAATTTTCGCTCTCGCCAGCGTAGCTTACTACGTGTGGCTCGTCGGACCCAGTCAGTATACATCATCATTATCAAAATTATCATCATCATCAAAATCAGCACCATCATTATCAAAATTATCATCGTCATTATCAAAATCATCATCATCGTAGTCATTGTCTAATGAATATGATGATGATGATTTTGATAATTGAAAATCATCATCATCACCATCACCCCGTATACGTCCCACTACGCACGGGCCTCCTCTACAACTTAGGGTTTAGGCCTTAGTCCACCACGCTGGCCTAGTGAGCGTCATCGAAATACGCAATTAAGAAATTTTTAGGATTTTTTTAAGTTGTGTACAAATGAAAATAAATCCGCCCTTTCTGTTTACGCGTAAGGTTTTTTTTAAACGTGGGTTTTTATAAATCAATAGAATTCTATTATAGCAATAGCAATTTAAAGAGCTCAGTCCGGGAAGAAAATGCTCACGGCGCTTTTAAATTTGGCGCGTAGTATGGTGTATTTTTTAAATGCATAATACTCGCCAAACTTAGACGCGACGCGAGTCCAATCAACGAGGGAGTCAACATTCAACGAACATGAAATACTCATCGCCCGAGAAGATGTTGTTTATGATATGTTTTGTTTACTTAAAAAAAAACTTTTTTTACATAAACTTGTATAGTGTACAATAAAGTATATAAAATAAATAAACAACGAGTGAAAAACAATTATAGACAAATAATGAAAAAATACGCCCAACAGTCACATACATAGTTTTAACCCCAAACTAAGATACAACTCTTGTGTCGTGGATATCAGAAACTACGAGAGACCAGCGGGTTACAAAAACACCCAGACCCGAAACGAAAATTGTGGATCACACAAACAATTGTCTCTGTATACTATAAAACCAATGGTCTTTCGATTCATTATCAACCACAAAAAGAAGCTTTTTTTATTTTAATATTTGTTACAGCTAAATTTATCTTCTTTACTAAACACAAGGACGTAGTTGTAAATCATAAACAAATACTATAGAAGGTACAAATAGCGGTCTTATCTACGAAGGTTTTGTCCATGGCGGTCTTATCCATGTCAGTCTTTTCAAGTCACATAGGTTGGACATTGTGAAGGCATTGTTGAACAGAGTTGGGATTTAATATGTATATTTAATGTAATTATTCTAGGATTGTCTACAATCCAGGAGTTACTGTACGCAGTTGGAGGAAGACTGCTGGCTGCCATCGCTGGTATCATACCGGTCGCAGTGCTCACTCCCATCATGGTCGCCACTACCACACAACTTAGGTAAGGAACAAACTATCTATTAAATCCATTATCTTTTAGTAACCTATTTAGTGGTAGCTTAATTCGACTTTTTACTTAATTTATTATCTATCCTTTATTGCACACTTTTTTATTTTTTACTGATCTGTAGCTATAAGTGAAGACTTATTATTGGCTTTATGTTAATTGTTATGTTTTTTTAACCTAGTTGTATTGTAGCTGTTAGTCTTCCATAAATAAATAAATAAATAAAAATAAATAAATTATCATCATCATCATCATCATCAGCCCATATACGTCCGACTCTTGGGCACGGGCCTCCTCTACAACTGAGAGGTTTAGGTCTTCGGTAGGAAAACTCGATTCATATTTTCTGTTCCCTTCTTATTTACTTGTTACCCTGGCTCCTATAAACGTAGAATGGAGGAAAATCTCAGTAGGCATGAGGGTAGCGAGTCACAAGAGATGTCTGTAGTCACTGATTCCTAAAATGGTCCAGGTGGACCGTCAGGGCTCTACTGGAGACTCGACCCGGATCTATTTTGAAATAACGTATGGGGTTTCACAATTCGTAAGCGAATACCTACGAACATCTATCTAGTTTCATGGCGAAGAACTAGTTGACCTGGTTTTATCTACTGATGTAGGCGGATAGTATTTTAAGAAGCTCAGTCATTTTTACTCTTCAAAACTGTTGTTTTTCGACATCCATTTGCAGCACAATGAAATCACACCAGTACTTTCTGAGATTAAGGCGTTTAAGCTAAAAAGCAAATAAACAAACAAACAAAAAACATTTGTGTAATTTACACGTGGTAGAATTGACATACATACATACATACATACATAAACTCACGCCTGTATTCCCCGAAGGGGTAGGCAGAGGTGCATTTCTGCACCCACATTTCGCCAAGTATGTATCAGTCCCACGTAATAGGGGGCGAGCCTATTGCCGTTTTTCGGGCACATTTCCAGACTCCGTGCTGTTACCGAGAATTTCCTAATGGAAAAACCCAATAACACTTTGCCCGACCCGGGAATCGAACCCAGGACCTCTAGATCGCACGGCACATACTTGTACCGCGAGACCACGAGGCAGTCAATGGTAGAATTGAAATTTAAAAAAAAGTTGATTTCAATATGAAAATAAATTTTATGGCTGCGTTCTTTATATAGTGGCCAAGTATATTAACGGTAAAACCTTTACTAAAATGCGTCCGTCTCTTTTTACTGTCGCTTTTTCGTTTCATCGACTTTCAAATCACAACGAATGCTAAAAAAGTTTTCACTTAAAAAATAACACGCGAACTATTCAGCATTCTAATATTAGTATAGATGATGAATATACCTACCATAAGTTCAAAATAGCCGTGGTTTCATCACAAAATGTTTGAATTCCAGGTACTTGACGGTGCCATGGATCGTAATTCCACTGTACTGGCTACCGTACGTGATGACCGCCATCGCTGTGTCGCAGTTGTACGACGCTTGGAGAACTAAAAAGGTATTATTACTGATTATTTAAATTATTTTAACCTAGTTTTTTTTTTCTATACTGGCACGGCAAAGTGACCCCATTGCACCTGATGGTAAGCGTAATGGAGTCCAGAAAAAGTGCCCACCAGCGAGAGATGATGATCTCCCGTTGGTCGACACAATCATGCCGGCCGAATACCTCTTCACATTTCTTGTGAAGAAGTTTGGGGGACTGATCAAAGGACCGACCGCGACAAACTGGCCAAAAATTGCCGGCACGGTCATCCTTTCACCATGATTGAAGCCCCCCCGAAAACCGGATATACACTGGCTGATCCCGGAACGCGGCACACTTGCATGTGCCACTATGGCGGGTTTTACGCCCTGTGTACGGTGGTCGCCATCCGGGCGGATACGAATATCCTACCACCATACAAGTTGTGTAGTGTTTTAGGAAAAATAACTCAAACAAAATGAAATGCTATTAATGTCATAAGGATTTGTTTAAATATATAAATAAATAATTAAATAAATACACCCAACAGTCACATACATAGTTTTGACCCCACAGTAACATCAACGTCTTGTGTCGTGGGTATCAGCAATAGTGGCGGTACTTCCATACAAGCCCAAAAGCGTTACACGTTAATTTATAATGTCTAGTTTATAATTGTATATTGTGGAGTCAGGATATTCTTATTTATTTGTCAAATTACTTTTGGTAAAAAAAGATTTAAGGCTTAAAGATTATTATTCAAACATTTGTAAAGCAACCTTGGCTTTTGGGCTTCTATGGAAGTACCGCCACCGATCAGCAACTACGAGAGACTTTTTTTCACAAACAAATATTTAAAGACCACACAAACATTTGTCTCGGTGCAGGGATCTGTTATAATATTCTATTACGACATGGTCAATATGAAGTAAACTGCTGACCCAGCCTCAGTTGTTTACTTCGTTTGTAAGTAATGACGCAAATCAAATGTTTCGTCAGCATTTCCGTTAGCATAGAAATTTAGATCGGTTTTACACTTCGTCGTGGACACATATTCAAAACGTGTATTTTCTTAGAATAAAACAAGTTTCTTCCAGTTCAGTAAAAAGTGTTTTTTTAAAAAGTCTCCATCATCCCACCCCGTAACAGTGGTGTCAGAAGTGGGATGGTGTGGTAGACTCGCGAACATCAAATTTAAACACGTGTCCACGTTGCCGCATCTCACATAAAAAGTACAAAGTCCTGCCATACCAAAGTAAAACCGTGAACTCTTGTGTGTGTAAAAAATATAAATAAAATAAAAACTGTGAACACCTGTGTAAAAACTGTGAACATTTATTTAAAAACTGAACAAAACAAAACTCTATCGACCGGAGTCCAGAAATTCATTGTATCAAAAACAGACTCTATCAAAATTGTTCGTGACCAATATATCCTGCGAATTCTGCCGCTGTATCCGATTCGTGGTAACATTATCACAACGTGACCATCATTACCGTCGCATCAGCTCGTTCCTGGTTTCCTGAGACCTGAGAAAGGTTTACGCCGGCTCAACTCTTCATCCCCTGGCTCGCCTGTCTCGTCGTGCTACAGTCATGCTACGCCTATTCCTTATACTATTGTGAGTAAAATATTCTGATTGCTTTTATTGCCATAACTGTTTGTTGGAGTTTATTACTATTTTAATACCCCCTATTTTTACCATTACTATCACTTATTCTTTGCTATTTCTACTATATTAAAACATCAAAATTAAAATGTCTACTTCCGCCAGCGAAAGTAAACGCACTCCAATTATCTCCGAACAATACCCCATGAAAGTCCTGTGTGACTTTATAGATACTTATAGTGGAGAACGTGATACATTGCCTGCATTCCTAACTAACTGCAAGAATGCTCTCGACTTAGCTTCGGAGTCGCAAAAAGAGCTCCTATTAAAGTTCATTGTTTCAAAGCTCCGAGGAAAAGCTCAAATTGCATGTTCGAATAGAATATTTGATAATTATGACAGTTTAAAAGAATTTCTGAGACAAAATTTCGGAGAGCGTAAACATTATAACCATTTGTTATTAGATTTACAGTCATGCAAACAAAACACCAACGAAACTGTCGCCCAATATGCACTTAGAATCGAAACTTGCCTCACAAACCTTCAAGCGGAAATACATAATTCAGATACATTAAAAAAAGAATTACCTGGCCGTATTGCTATGACCGAGGACCTAGCCTTATACACATTTACAATCGGGTTACATACTAATATAAGTAATATAGTTCGCTGTCGTGACCCAAAAACATTAAACGCTGCCGTTAATATCGCAATAGAGGAGGAGAAAATTTTGAACACCCAAAAGAACACCACAGTACACGTAAAAACAAAATTCTGTAATATTTGTAGGAAAACAGGTCATTTGCAATCGGAATGCTATTCTAATAACAGGGGTAACAACACTCGATTCCAGGAAATTGTGCCGTCTTCATCAAATAAACCTACAAATAATCTGTCTCCTATTATCTGTAGATATTGTAAAAATGTTGGCCATGACATATCAGAGTGTCGAAAGAGACAATTTAATAATTCCAGAAAATTACAACTAAAGTCATCCTATGAAAGACAATATCATGTCGAAACACGTGACGCGGTTATGTCATCGCCCCCTCATGTTCAAGAAATTGATAACAATAACGATTTAAACTAAATACTGGATTCGCGTATAAGTGCCGACGCGAATTCATTGACAAGGGCACTGCAAATAAAATTTACATTTCCAAGTCAAATTCTATATCTAAACCTACTAAATCTTATCTTAATTCTAAATCTACTATATCGTATAATATTTCTAAACTTACTAAATCGAATACTAATTCTAAATCTACCAAGTCGAATATTATTTCTAATTCTAATACTAATTCCACTAAACCAAATCATATTTCTAATTCCAAACAGTTATCTTCCAATTCGGGGGAAAAAGTCATTGATAACTGTAAATGGTCATTGCCTTCTATCTCGGACAAAAGTCCCACTGGCAATAAAATTACTAGTTCAACTAAACCTGCATGTGTGCAGTCCACTGTTTCTAATGACTCTGTCTCTACTAGTCCCAATGAAAGTCTGATAGATAACCTACTTGAGAGCACCGAAGAATGCCCCATGATATACGACATATCTCAGAATAGGAAAACGTCGTTGCCTTTCATCGAAGTTCAAACATCTCATTCAAAAAATCCCTTAAGACTGCTAGTTGATACGGGTAGCTCTATTTGCCTAATAAAAGATACAAGTTTATCAAATATTCCATGTCTTGATTCGGATAAGGTCAAATTTAAAGGTATAAATGACTTTGGCTCACACGCCGAAACAAGGGGTAGGTTTATATTAACCCTCTATAATAAAAATATAGAATTTCCCTTTTATTTTCATGTCGTTGACAAAGTAAACCTTGACTATGACGGTATTATAGGAACGAACTTTCTTTCCAATTACCGCGCTTCTATATGTTATTCTACGTCTCAATTACAATTACCAGGAAAAACACCTGTGTATTTTGAAATTAACACTGAACCAATTTATGTCATTCCGGGTCGCACAGAAATGATGATTGAATGCCATGTCACAAATCCTGATTTAAAAGAAGGTTTAAGCCTAACGACTTATTTAAGTGACTATCCTAAACTTCTTTTTTCCAAATGTCTCACACGCGTAAAAACAAATAATAAAATTAATATATCTGTTTTAAACACTTCTGCGAGTAAAGTTATTTTAAAGCCAATCAAGTTAACGTTAGAACCTGTGTCATATGTATTAGAAAACAACCCTGATGTTTCTCAAAATATAGCTGAGGAAACTGTCCCTTGCTTTCCAACAACCTTCGCTGATTTAGATCACGATAAAAAGGTCCAAAATGCATTAAGATGTGATCATTTAAATTCAGAAGAAGAATCTAGCTTACGGAAGTTATGTTCAGAGTTTAATGATATATTTTTTTTAGAAGGAGATCTGTTAACTGCCACTAAAACTATTCAACATGAAATCCGCACTACATCCGAGACTCCTATACATGTTAAAAGCTATCGTTTTCCTGAATGCCACAAAGAAGAAGTGAGTAAACAAATAAAAAACATGTTGGACCAAGGTATCATTAGTCCGTCTATCTCTCCTTGGTCAGCACCCATCTGGGTCGTACCAAAAAAGCAAGATGCCTCGGGAAAACCAAAATGGCGCATAGTAATCGATTATCGCAAACTTAACGAAATTACCATCGGTGACGCATATCCGATTCCTAACATTACAGACATACTAGATCAACTAGGACATAGTAAATACTTCACTACTCTAGATTTAGCGTCATCATTTCATCAAATTCGCACTAAAGAATCGGATGCCGAGAAGACAGCCTTCAGTGTTCCGGGTGTCTCTGGCCAACCAGGACACTATCAATTTAATCGCATGCCTTTTGGGTTAAAAAACGCGCCATCTACCTTTCAAAGGCTCATGAACATCGTACTATCTGGCCTTCAGGGAATCCATTGTTTCACCTATTTAGACGATATTGTCGTATTCGGACACGATTTAACCTCCCATCTAGAAAAACTTAAATTAGTATTTGAAAAATTACGCCAACATAATTTAAAACTTCAGCCAGATAAAAGTGAGTTCCTTTGTAAGGAAGTACAATATCTAGGACACGTAATATCTGAAGACGGTGTAAAACCTGATCCCAAGAAGGTCGAATGCGTTCAAAAGTTTCCGGTTCCTAAAAACCCTCGAGACATCAAGTCATTTCTAGGCCTAGTCGGATATTATCGACGCTTTATCGAGAATTTTTCACACATTACTAAACCCCTTACTAGTCTCTTAAAGAAAGATATTAAATTCGTGTGGCTTACCGAACAACAATCCGCCTTTGAGACTTTAAAAAATAAAATAACAACAGCACCAATACTTCAATACCCTGACTTCACTAAACCGTTTCTACTTACCACAGACGCGTCCAACTATGCCGTTTCTGCTATTCTCTCCCAGGGCGAAATAAATAGAGATCTCCCCATAGCTTATGCATCTAGAACCCTAAATAAGGCTGAGGGTAACTATTCTACAACCGAAAAGGAATGCCTCGCTATTATTTTCGGTACAAAGGTTTTCCGTCCCTATTTATATGGCCGTAAGTTCCAAATCGTAACCGATCACAAACCACTACAGTGGTTATTTAACTGTAAGGATCCTGGCTCCAGATTAGTTCGTTGGCGCCTAAAACTTGAGGAGTTCGATTACGAGATCGTATATAAAAAAGGTAAAGTTAACTGTAATGCAGATTCCTTATCTCGTAATCCGATACTCGCAATAGATCCCGAGAGTCCTTCTACATCTGAAACATACGAAAAATATCTGGAAATTAATCAACAACAAAATTCTACCTACGACACATTAATAGAGGAACATAACGAATCCTTATTAAAAACAAAAACTAAAATGATTACTTACCCCTCTGCTATTGATTTAGATGACTCAATCCCGTACTGCTCAGAAATCCTAGAAATGTCCAAATTTGATGAAAACTTACCCGACATACGTAATGTAGAACGCGAGTTATATACATTCCAAAGTACTTCAAATGAAAAACATATATTCACACATTTATTTTTACGTGTTCATCATTACGATGAAATAACGTATAAAGATATATTCAACATGTTAAGAGATTATCGAGATATGATTACAACTTGGTATTCAGAAGAAAAAGAGTTTGCAATTTCCGATTTCCAAGATCCATTTACTAAAATTTCATTTACAAAAATTTACAATATATTAAGTTTTCTTTTCCATAAAACGGGAATAAAAATTCATATCTACCATAATAACATACTATTTCCAACTCCCAACGAAGTTCCGCATATTCTAAAAGATAATCACGACGCGGCCTCCGCGGGACATCCAGGTATCTCTCGAATGTATGATAGGTTAAAGTCTTTATACTGGTGGAAAAACATGCGACAAGACATAGAAAACTATGTTAAGAATTGCAAGTCCTGCCAAATTAATAAACCTTTACGCCACACTAATAAAGCTCCGATGATAATTACGTCAACAGCCACTAAACCAAACGAAAAATTATTCCTAGATATTGTTGGTCCACTTCCGGAAACCAGAATCGATCAATACAAATTTATTCTAACCCTACAGGACGACCTAACAAAATACTCTCAAGCTTATCCTTTGCAGACGTGCTCTGCTCAGGAAACCGCACAGCGTCTGGTACATTTTATCTCTCACCTAGGAATACCGCGAACTATAGTAACAGATCAAGGCACTAACTTTTGTTCAGAAGTATTCAAACAATTAGAAAAACTCTTCGGAATTAAACACATATTTGCATCACCATATCACCCTCAAACTTGCGGTGCATTAGAACGGAGTCATTCAACCCTTAAAGAATACCTACGTTCTTACATAAACGAAAACTCGCACACATGGGACTTATATTTAAACACAGCAATGTTAGCATACAACTCAAACATACATTCGACTACAGGTTTTACTCCTTTTGAACTTTTATTTGGACATAAACCCTACATTCCGAAATCTATTGACACACTCGAAAATAATACCTACACTGATTATATACGCGCTCTCAATCATAGATTATATTACAGTAGACAAAAAGCGATGCAAAATATTCAACAATCCAAAGAGCGGTCTAAACATTACTATGATTCCCATTCACGTCCTATAACTTATAACGTCGGTGATATGGTATACATTCGGTGTCACCATAAACAAAACAAAGCGTTATCACCAGTGTGGAAAGGCCCATATAAAATAATTAAGTTAAACGGAAACCACACCGTCACATTACAAATTCAACGTAAACATGTTCGTCATCATTATGACGAAATCAAACCAGCATTCTAATAATAATACGCAAGTAACATACTTTTCTAAATCTATTTATTTTCAGATATTCGATGTCTACTTACGCGGACAGATTCATCACGCAAGTTGTAAACAGTCCTGGATTGTATTTTGATCAATTATTAGATGTAAAATTTACTAACGACCATTGGAATATTATAACCTACGTAGACCTAAGCCATATCCAACCACACCTAGAAAATGTCGAATTATTATTCAATCAAATTTCCAAATATTGTGACTCTGTGGTTTCATCTCAAGTAAAAGTTGATTGCATAAATTCACTGAGTTCTTTAAAATTACAACATAACAATAACGTTCAGAAATTCTCGTCTATTTCGTATTTAGTTCAAGTAAACGAAATCAAACGTCCTAAGCGTGGTTTAATTGATGCAGGGGGATCTCTGTTAAAAACTTTCTTTGGGACTTTAGATTCAGATGACGCGAATAAATTCACTAATGCTATAAATAAAGTACAGTCAGATGAAAAACAATTAACACTTTTAATGCGCGACAATATCCACGTAATCAAATCTACTATTTCTACTTTTAATAATACTATGTCCAAGGTTAAAGAAAATGAGAATCGTTTAAATGAAAATCTAAACAAAATAGAGAAAGCCTTCGCGAATATCTTAAATACTAATGATAAACTACAAATCAAAACACAATTATCTTTGCTACTTAACTCTCTAGAAAGTATTATCATAACATTATCTTTCGATATTGATGACGTAAATAACGCCATATTATTTAGTAAAATGAATGTTTTGCACCCGACAGTACTTAGTCCTATACAAGTGTACAAGGAGCTCGAGTTACACGCGAATCACTTACCGCGACATGCTGAGTTGCCAATTCCGTTAACACTTTATAATGTAAATGAAATAATAAATATATCAGATATCATTTGTTATTATCATGAAAGCAAACTGATACTTATATTAAAAATACCGCTAGTTCTTACGCAAGTTTACAATTTATTTCAAAATATTCCATTACCTATATCTTACGATAATAAAACTCCTGATACCTATATTTTAATTGCTCCAAATAAACAGTTCTTGGCAATATCATTAGATCGTCTATTTTACTCTCAATTTGACAGTGTCAGTGAGTGTAAAGTGATAAAAGATAAGTGTTTTGTATGTGCGTTAAGTAATGTGTATTCAACAATTGCAAATCCTTCTTGTGAGACTACTTTGTTAACAGATGTTATCGATAAATTACCGAACTCCTGCCAACTAGAATTCTACGTGGTAATGTGGACTTATTTCATAAAATATCTAATAACCGCTGGATTTACGTACAGTCAGAACCTAACAAATGTCATGTCATGTGTAACAATGATGCCAGTGACCACGTTGAAATCTTGTTGGGCACAGGAATATTACATATTCCTAAATCTTGCAAAGCTTTTTATAAGACTCTAACTTTTATACCAAGTGATAGCATCACTTCAAATCTAACAACCACTGTATCCAACTTCAATATATTAAATGATGACTGTTGCGATAATTTTAAGATGAACAAGTCATTACACCGAGTCCCTCTTGTAAAGTTAAATGAGTTTAATAGCTTTGATTCTTTATTAAAAGCAAGTGTTCATCTCAACGATTTTGAAAAACAATTAAACAAAATTGAAGAACCTTCTCACTTAGATAAATATGGCACTCATTATATTTCATTGACATATGTACTTTCTCTAATGTTTTTAATATGTTTACTATTCAAAGTTCGTAGATATATATTACCTAAACCTTCAAGTTGTTGTATAAAAATATATAATAAAAATATTACTAAATCTAAACCACATGTTGTTACCAATGTCACGTATACTTCAGATTCCTCAGAAGCCGAAATTGATAATATGTCAATCAAGTCTGTACCGGTGCCTATCAAACGCAATTATATGAAATAAAATTGTATTTTATTCATTAAGATATATAAAAATCAAGCATTTCTATATTCTAGTACTTATAGTTAGATAGATAAATATTAATTTCCTAAGCTTATGTTATTCTTTTAATCTAATAGTTCTATATCCTTAAATTTAAGTTACATTAAGTGGCTAAGTTAAATATTGTAATGTCCACGTCGAAGTTTCGTCATAAATTTCTCATCACTTTCTCTCGTGATGATCAATCTTATCGGGGGGGTTGTTATAATATTCTATTACGACATGGTCAATATGAAGTAAACTGCTGACCCAGCCTCAGTTGTTTACTTCGTTTGTAAGTAATGACGCAAATCAAATGTTTCGTCAGCATTTCCGTTAGCATAGAAATTTAGATCGGTTTTACACTTCGTCGTGGACACATATTCAAAACGTGTATTTTCTTAGAATAAAACAAGTTTCTTCCAGTTCAGTAAAAAGTGTTTTTTTAAAAAGTCTCCATCATCCCACCCCGTAACAGATCGAAATCGCGGCCTCTCGTTTGTATTTGGGCTGATGATGAATGACCGTTTTAACTCCCCAGAGCGGTCTGAACCGCAGCATCCGGACCCTGCAGGCGATGGCAGCGACTCGTCTCATCCTGGCTCTCGTCCTGTTGATCCTGTGCTGTGTACCAGCCTTGCTCACGGTGAGGTACATGGTCTCTGCGCCGTTGTTCATAATGTCGCTGACGTCGCTCATATCGCTCACTGTCGTGCGGTACGTCAGACTGGAAGGTGGGTATCATCTCGTCCTGGAAAAATACATACATAACCTGGGCGACATAATCGCTGTAGCGACAAAGCACTTTACCATTTGATTAAAAAAAATACATAACCTCACGCCTGTATTCCCCTAAATAGTAGGTAGAGGTGTTATTCTGCACCCACATAGCGCCAGTTAATTCGAAGCCGTCTTGCTGTCAAGTTGTGATTTCGAATTATTGTTTGAAATCTCTAAAAAATAACAGCTATATTTGTCGTGTCTTTTTGTAAAGTTTTTTTTTAAATAAATTAGTTTTTCATTTCTAAATATTACATACATACATACATAAACTCACGCCTATATTCCCCGAAGGGGTAGGCAGAGGTGCATTTCTGCATCCACATTTCGCCAAGTATGTATCAGTCCCACGTAATAGGGGGCGAGCCTATTGCCGATTTTCGGGCACATTTCCAGACTCCGTGCTGTTACCGAGAATTTCCTAATGGAAAAACCCAATAACACTGCCCGACCCGGGAATCGAACCCAGGACCTCTAGATCGCACGGCACATACTTGTACCGCGAGACCACGAGGCAGTCTAAATATTATAATATCATTATTTGGGCAAAATTTGGTGAGTAGAAGCAAATGTAGGGGAAAATAGAAAGAGGCTTATGTAGAAAGAGTGACAGGTGGGAAGTGAAAGCTGTAAACATAGTCGAAAGAGCTAAGCTGGCAGAATGTTGATAGAAGTATGGTTAGGAAAAGCTATGCTAGAAGAATTTTATTTAGTGACAGGAGCAAAACAAAATGGGAGAAGAATGGTCTTGTATTCAGAGAGTCTACAGTTGAAAAAATTGAAATTTGGAGAATGATGAATATCTTTTTTCGAATATCCGCCACAAATATCCGACTGATAAGCTCCATTTTTTTATTTCTTTTTTATAAAAGTGCCTAAATAAAGCCGTTTATTTCATCACAATGAATTATCACGTGCTTTTAACATTGAAGGAAAACATCTTGAGGAAACCTGCACATCTAAAGTTTTTAGGAAGTTCTTAAAAGTGCTAGCGTGGTAGACTGAGACCTAAACCCTCAGTTGTAGAGAAGGCGCGTGCCCAACAATGGGGTGTATATGGGCTGATGATGATTTCTTCAGGTTGGCAGCACCTGGTGATGGAAGTGGTTCTGTCCCTCCCGTCGACGATGTTCATGTTGACGCTGGCGCTGCGGTTCGACGCCATGATCCTGCCCATCATGGGGCGCTCCGCCACCGACACTCCCGACTACACCATCGCTCTCATCAACGTGGGACTCGCTCTCGTCGTCTGCGCTACTGTCGTGAGTACTTCCTACCAGGGGAGGTATATTAACTGTGGTGGCTTTGGAGGGGGATAAGTCGTCATGATCATCATCATTAGACCACATTACTTGCGTGGGCATTATAGTCACAATAAACTTTAAATCGTTATTTAAAAAAAACAATTTGACATTTAAATGAGAAGTGTTTGGGCTTCTATGGAAGTACCGCCACAGATTGTAGGTACATCAAGAGTGGATTTTTCGTGATGATGAAACAAGCGTACCTCGCAAGGTCGTAGCATTCCGCCAGATAGACAATTTGGGTTCTTCATCCACATTGTGACATCTTGTCGGACGTGATGTCGCTAGTGATGCCACAACTTTATTTTTGTAGGAAAGTATTACATGGACTGATGATGATGATGATTAGATAGTTTTGGCTGATATTGACGAATTGACAGAGTTTATCGATTTGGGTATTGTGAGTTGATTTCATATGGAGTCACGATATGGTCAAGCTAACCATTTTATTTATTTGACCGAATTAAACTTAAATTCGGCTGAGTTGAGGAGCTCAACAGCTGGGATATTAGTTAGAACAAAGTTTTCTAAAATAATGATTTTGATATGTAAAATTTCAGTCAGGAATGGAACTGTTGTTCTCCCGCAAGCGGCTGTGGCTGTCGCTGAGCCTGGTGGGCGCGGTGAGCGTGGTGCTCATGTTCGTGCCGTTCAGTCCGTACTGGGACGAGGGACCTAGCACGCAGAGACACTACTGGTTTGTGAGTATTTACACTCAAATCTATAAACAAAGAATGTAGAAAAACTGCGAAACGAAAAACTTCATTAAGACACATACACGACTGTCTATCCGAAGGTGTAAATGTATCTTAGTATTTTTGATATTATCGTTGTATGTTTGTATATTTTGAAATTATCGTTGTGAGCAGCGACTCTATTCTTGTTTTCGACCAACCTAGACTTCCCATGTGATTATTCCTAAAGGAAAAACTAAATACTTGCAATTTTATATCACTTGCCGCATATTTATACCATTGACTTCTAAAGAGACTGTTTAATTCAATGAAATAAATCAAGCATAAAACGTGATTAATGATTATTAAGTTTTAAATGTTTTTGTATATAAATAAAGGGTTACATATTTGGTGATACTCAAAGGAGATTTAATTTTTGCACAGATATTTTTAACACACACTTACACACTCGTTCGTAGCCTTGCAGGGTTAGAGTTTTCTTCACCCAAATTCCGGCAACTGTTTTTTAAATCTTACGTCACAGCTTTATTAGTATATAAAAATACAATATAAAGCTGCGACTGGGCAAAGAAAAATAATCGCAAAACATATTTTTCCATTATTTTATTTTTGAAGAACTCGAAACAACCAAAATATACATTTTTGTTACACCCAATAGTCACGTACATAGTTCTGACCCCACACTAGGATAATCAGAAACAACGAGAGACTTTTCGCTCTTACAAACACCCAGATCACATATATTTGTGGATCACACAAACATTTGTCTCTTGCGGGGTTGAACCTGCGGTCTCTCGTTTTGCAAGCTAGTGTGTAGCCAAATGCATCATAAAACTGTCAAATACATTACATACAGGATGTATTAAGACCGTGATCGGAAACTAAGGCAGATAATAGCTGCGGTGATTCCAAACACCGTGACATAAAAAAAAAACCGACAAATTTTTTAAATAAATACGTTTTCCTTACAACCACATCCATTTAATATCTATAATTGTTAAGAAAACGTAAAAAAAAATTGTCGGGATTTTTTTAACGCCAATGGGTTTGTAATCACCGTCGCTATTACCTGCCTTAGTTTCCGATCACGGTCTCAAAACATCTATATATTCAGGATTTGACTATTTTTTAATGTTCTTTCCCCAAGCACTCCCAAATCACGTCCCACGCGGCCGATGGCAGCGTGTCGTCCCGTACATCAGGCATACTCGTGAGTCGCGTGGACGCCCTCACGGTGCGACACGCGGGGGCTGCGCTGGCGGCCGCGGGGCTGCAGCTCAGCTCGCGGGACTTCGCCCCCGACTGCGACACGCAGGTCTACTGCGGCATGCCGCTCTTCAGGGCTTCGTTCGCGGGGCAATTGTAAGTGAACTGCTTAAATTGATGCATACGATTTAGAATTTTTTGGTTGAGTAAGTGAAAGAGTAGTTAGTGTGTCATCATCATAATCATCAGCCCATATACGTCCCACTGCTTGGCACGGGCATCCTCTACAACTGAGAGGCTTTAGGCCTTAGTTTGACGGACTACACACCTTTTTTTTTCTCGAGGGGAAAGCTGTTTATGGCTCTACTTCCCGCCAGCCCTGGGGGAGGGGACAGGAAGCGTATGTCGGGGTCACCGGCCTTCCAGCCCGGCGCGCGGGGCGTCACGTCCGCGCAGATGTTAGTGCCGAGCTGGGTCCCTAACCAAATCCCTACGCCGGCATACCGACCAAAACCCCCCGGTGGCCATCTTCGCGTCAAGTGGGGCGACCACGGTGCGTGGGCGAGAAGCGCCCACAATAGTGCCGCAGCCGCCCGGTGCGCTTCCGAGACGAAAGCGTCTCGGACTTCTTGGAATTTAGGCGCCTTTGCACCTCCACTTACTTGATTTGGGCGCCTCTATTTTGGGCGCCCGCGACGGACACAGGCCGCCGTGCCGCCGCCCTTCTCGGGGTCACATATGTAGACGCACTGCCCCCGCAGCGCGTCCAGTGACCCCAAGGGCCCCAATGAGTCGCCTTTTACGACAGGCAGGGGATACCGTGGTGGGATTCTAACGCCCCCTTGCCACAGGGCAGACGGACTACACACCTAACAAATTCCTAAGAACTTTTAAGTGTGCCGGTTTCATCACGATGTTTTCCTTCACCGTTAAAGTACGTGATAATTCATTGTAAATACACACGTTAACTTCAAAAAGTCAGAGGTGTGTGCCTGGAATTTGAACCTGCGACCGCTGAAATTCTCGACCACGTGCTTAAACCTCGAGGCCATCACTACTTAGTGTGTACTGGTAGAAAATTATCATAAGACCACGAGCTAGAAACGTGGGTAGTCAACAGCATTCCAGTCTACCCTAGATCAGATTACAGATATGATTATCATACATGCAAATTGGTTTTCAGAAATAGTCTGTAATGTTGTAATATGCATCCTCATGGAGTCGGTCTTCTATTGTACCAAGTGTGATAAAGCCTTAGTCCACTACGCTGGTGCAAACATGCTAAATCTTCATCATAAAGGGTCAGTGTACCTCACAAATAAATTGAATTCTCCAGCCATTTTTGATAGGCGACAAAATAGACCAAAAAGTCTTGAAATTTCTACTCATAGTAACTTAAACACCTTGTAGGTCCCGAAGTATGTTCCTGTACACGGACCCCCCCGCGCCGTTCACTCCGCAACCCTCCGCGAGAGTCGAATCCCGCACCTGCGTGGGTGAAACCTGCACTTACACCTTCAACATAACTGGTATGTACAATGGTTGTAGGACGTAAGAATACTGCCTTGTTGGGACAATTGTGTGTGATTTTAAAGTCACGTGTTTGATTCCGGGTTCGGACAATGTGTTATTTGGCTTTTTCTATTAGGAAACTTTCAGTAGCAATAGAGCCTAGAAATTGAAGACCGGTAATTGGGTCATTTTCTTAAATCTTATGTAACTTCTTTAATTCTGAGCAGTATAAATTTTTTTTAATGTCATTTAGAATTTAGTATTAACTAGATGAGTAGTATTTATAAAAAAAAATTGTAGCCTGTGTTCATCCAGGTTATCAGCCATCTCCGTCTGAAACTCCATCAAAATTTGTTCAGCCGTTGTGTTAGTAGTCAGTCGAGTGTGAAATACAACAAAAGTATTCACAAGTGCATATATATTTCAGGTGCCCACCACAACCTGATCACGATTTGGCCTAGGTCCAACGTGAACCTGACGTCGTGGACCCTGGCGTCCCCCGCCGCGCCCGCGCTGGTGCAGCTGTCTCGGCCCGTCTACGTCATGTACCAGGCCACGCCCACCTACAGTGACGTCATACCGCCCGTCGTCTTCAACGCTACATTCCTTGTGAGTCCTGTCTTCTGAATAAGAAAAATGTGTTCGCAGGTTTGATCCCCGCACCGAGATGAATTTTAGAATGATTTATCTAGGTTTGAGTGTTAGTAAGATTAGAAAGTATTTTGTAGTTTTTAGTACAACGCAACACTTGTTTTCTTTTATTTTTAAATATAATGTAAACTACAGATTTCTGGTGATATGATATTTGAAAGTAAGTAGGGATGGCATCCAGGTTTATACGTGCGGTTGAGGAATCTCGGTGGCCACAGGTTCAGACCTCGGAGTTTTTCAAGTTATGTGTGTATTCGTAATGAATTATCATTTACTTAAACGGTGAAGGAAAACATCGTGAGGAAACCAGCACGCCTAAAAGTTCTTAGGAATTTCATAGTCCGCTAACCCGCACTAGGCCAGCGTGGTAGACTAAGGCCTAAACCCTCACTTATAGAGGAGGTTCATACCCAGCAGTGCAACGTATATGGGCTTATGATGAGTGATGATCCATTATCTAGGTGCCGTTGTCCCTGCAATCTCAGCCGATAATGGATTTCTCCCACCACGCCCACAAGATCCACCATCCCGAGGACTTCACCAGGGAGTACAGGACCATCGTCGGCGCCATGCCGCCATACTTCAACATCGCCACCTTTCTTAGTTATAGGGATAATTATCAGTTTTGATAAGATTGGCTACATCAGCCACACAAGAGCATGTCAACTACTCGACCTATGCAGGAACAGTCGCTATAGCCGAAATCGGCCAGGATGACATCATCAGTTTTAATCGATAACAGTAGGTAGTTTGAGAAAACTTCATACAGTTTAATTAAGTATCATGGCAGCCTTTTTAGATAACATAGGTTTTAAAAGTATAATAATAAAAAATTTTTTAGTTGTCATCACAATTATAAAACAATTTATGATCAAAAAATAAAAAATGATCATTCAAAGAACAAAATATATAAACTGTTCGGATTTAGATAAATAGAAAACAGACAAATTTTGCAAATTTATAATTTTTTTAAAGTTCTAGTCTAGGTTTTTTTTCGTGTTTCCTTTTTATATTCACTTTAGCAACGGTATTTAAGCAACTTTGTTTAAAGGCGGGGTTTGAAGAGATTATCATGATATTACATTATTAATTTAATTAATAAGGAATTCTTGTGATTACAATACAGTTAATCGAAAGACCTGTATGCTAATTGTTCCTATGAAATTATATATAAGAAAAATCTACAATAATTGATAAATTTTATAAATATTTTTGTTGTATACTACAACATTATATGGCAATTGTAGAAATTGTACTTTAATTGAAAATCACCTAGATTTTCGTAAGTAAGTGAAGGGCAGAGGACCAAATTAGTTTTAAGAATAAAATTTATATTCAGAATTTTAATCGTAATGCTTTGTATTTTTTAAGGTTGTGTTTTATATTTTGAGTGTTAATAATAAATGAAAACAATAACTTGACTGCATGCCTGCTAATTTATTTATTGAAAATATTTTTAATTTAATAAAAAATACTTTATATAAAAAAAGAGTGTTTTAATTTCAACAAATTGTATAATTTTTCAAGTTGTTTGTGAAATATTTGGATATAAGTGTTCGACCATACAAATCTTGGTTTACATTTTGAAGTTATACTTCTTTAGGCGCGTTATGAAAAAATGATGAGAGTGAAATTTTAAGATGCGCGCGCATCTGTGACACAAAATTAACAGTATGAAGTTGTCTGCTTAACCGCTCATTAAGTCTCGAAAAAAAAAAAAGTGTGTGTGTACTTATGTACACGCGTTGGAAGTTATACCACACGACTGAAGTAAAACTTATAAATACGCCCAACAGTCACATACATAGTTCTTAGTTTACACAACATATTACATTTCTGAACGCACTCGTAATTTACATACATTTAATTGGGCGCATTTATAAGTTTTACTTCAGTCGTGTGGTATAACTTCCAACGCGTGTACATAAGTACACACTCACTTTTTTTTTTAAATGTAGAATAGTGACAGTAATAAATTAAAACTAAAATTGAAAATAAGAAAATGTCAATTATGTTCTACGCAACTACCAGGACATCATAAATTAGCAAGGACAAAGTACTAGCATTAAAAACTGTATACTCGTATAATCCATTCGAAATTTAAACCACGATGAATTAAAAACAAAACTTATTAATGATAGCATTTCACCTCTCTAGCTTTCTGAATGCCTAGTACCATTAATGAGTCAGCTGGCTTAATAACTCGTACTTTTGACCGGAAACGTGTAGCTAAGTTCACAATGCACTACGCGCGTCATGTTGGCTGCATTATTTAATCTGCATTTGTGTCGTTTCCGGTCAAAAGGACGAGTTATTAAGCCAGCTGACTCATTAATGGTACTAGGCATTCAGAAAGCTAGAGAGGTGAAATGCTATCATTAATAAGTTTTGTTTTTAATTCGTCGTGGTTTAAATTTCGAATGGATTATACGAGTATAGTTTTTAATGCTAGTACTTTGTCCTTGCTTATTTATGATGTCCTGGTAGTTGCGTAGAACATAATTGACATTTTCTTATTTTCAATTTTAGTTTTAATTTATTACTGTCACTATTCTACATTTAAAAAAACAAAGTGTGTGTGTACTTATGTACACGCGTTAGAAGTTATACCACACGACTGAAGTAAAACTTATAAATGCGCCCAATTAAATGTATGTAAATTACGAGTGCGTTCAGAAATGTAATATGTTGTGTAAACTAAGAACTATGTATGTGACTGTTGGGCGTATTTATAAGTTTTACTTCAGTCGTGTGGTATAACTTCTAACGCGTGTACATAAGTACACACACACTTTTTTTTTTAATGGTTGCCTTGAGTCATTTAATGTCATTAAGACCTTTTTTTTCTATGTTACGAGTTTATTGATTCGAGAAACATGAAATAGAAGTAACGAAAGACATGGGAGTAAAATAAAAATATTTTTTAAACATATTTTTTGCAATATTCACAAGGATTTTTAAAATAAAACCAAAGTTATAAAGTTGCAAGTGTTTTATTGATATGCTTCAGTCTTTTTATCACCGTTAAACGCGACACCATCATTTTACATCCAACCGAAAGAGTTGGACAATTGTTTTTTTTATTATTAAAAAAAAACTTCTATGGGCATTTAACACTTAAAATATTCATTATGTTTACACAGGATTTATTTTAGAACTGTACAAGAAAACACTCAAATAGCCCATATAGAGTCAAAAATACACGATTTTAAAAATTCAAGATTACAGAAACCAACAAAAATTTTCGCATCTGTAATCTATAACTTTTCAAAAATTTCAAACAATTTGCGTTAATAAAAAACAAACTTACAACACCAACACTAAATAATTCATACTAAAATGTACATAACAATATCTAACAAATTAACAAACAATTTGTTTTTTATCAACACAAACATGCATTCTGAATATCGACCTTATAACTAACACAAAAGGGTTTGTATCCTTACAAATATTATTAAAACACATTTTAAAAACTCCTGCTTCATTGCTTTTATTGTGAGATCGTTCATATAGGTACATAATATAAGAAAACCAGTCATCTAGGTAGATATTTATTCGCATACAACATAAGCGAGTACAGACAAGCTATATTTCCGAATGAAAACAATAAAATGAAAACTTTCATTTACAAAACAACAATATATCTTACAGATACTTGTAAATGCTATTTTTTTAGATAATTTGGATTCTTTTCGTAAATAAAATTGGTTGCAAAACACGGCTACTTCAATCTGGTTTTATTACCTGTTTTTTAGGTTACAAAATAATAAAATTTGTAGTCATTTTAGGTAGATTATTATTTCAAATCTATTAGTTGTTTAAGTTATGAATTACACACTAATATTTTGACGTACTACCATATCACTTATTTAAAATCAGTGATTAAACATGTAATTAGTAAGAACAAAGTCATTTTAGACATAATGTAAACACACTCGACAAGATCTTGAGAAATTCAAGTGCATCAGCCATCTATGTGAGACGACTAGTTAGATAATAGCCATAAAATGATATTGTCAAAGCAAATACAATTTTATTGGTAATTTTTAAATGCAAAGTGCAATTATTTTCTTTAGTTTAATGATAAATATTCCATGCATTTTCCCAAAAATCTAAGACTTATGAAACACCCTAAAAATATAATTTTTATACTCTTATGGATAAAATTAAAATTTGAAATGGTTTGTACGGATAAATGAAAAATAGATAGAAAATTACAAGAAATATTTAAGGCTAAATCTTTATGTGTTTGAAAATAAAATTCTATAGTTCAATACCAGATGAAAAATTAGAAAGTCCGAAATCATTTTACTAAAAAAAATCCAAATGACTTCTATTTTAAAATTACAGTAAAACTTATTCTACACTAGGGTATTGACATAATTGTTTTCACACATACCGAAATAAAACATTTAACATTATACATTCCTCGATGTATTAACTTATATCTAAAACAAAATTCTTACAATTTTGTATTAATATAACAACTAAATAATAGTAGAGGGCTAAGAACTAAGTGTTTAATTTCATAGTGTGAAACATTATCATTTCTTTTAGTCTATTTTTCTATCTCCTCTTACTTCATCACCAAAGAACATTATCGACTGTTTTTTTGTATGGAATAAATTGTCATTAATCAAAAATTAGGCCCTGCTTGCTTGCAGTCATCATGCGCCTTAAAAAATCCCTCTGTTTGTTCATAAGTTAACTTTAAAAACTTTGTTTTACTTAATCAAGCAAATTCATTAAGAAACAAAGAAAAAATCTTATTGAGCATCAAATATCTCTGAAAAATCACACTATGAAATTAAACATTTGTTCTATGAAAGTTTTTGTCAATACAAAAATATTTTTGCCATTTCCTCAGTAACTTAACAATAACAGTTTCATTTTGCCGAACGTCACATACATATTAACCCAATGTCTATTGAAACATTTTTATACGCACACATATTAAACTACTTACGTTTAAAAACGAAATCAAACATATTTCTATCATTTTAAGATAAAACCACAAAGTATTCCGAAGTATAGTGTAATCAAAATTGGCAGTTTTATGTGCATAACTTCACGAACTCAACATTATTTCAATAACTATTCCTAAATGATGATATTTTTCATGATCACTGAGGATAATAACTATATTTTGATAATCATAGGGTTTTGCTTGACTTTAAGAGGTCAAATTACCGTTTCAAATCCTAATATTAAAAATGAATTCGAAACTAAAACATGCATTACATCTAACATATAAGTGATGCATCAGACAATAAAATATGATTATGAATTTCATAAACATTATGAACCATTAAACCTTAAAAAATATAATCCCAACTTCTCAGAAATACTCAAAAATATTTGCCACCATTTAATCAATATTTATGTGGTGAATTATAAACACACATCCACCCCTTTTTGACTACACTACACTCTCGTTTTAGTAATAATTGAGACATGTATTATAAGACAAACTCTATACATGTAAATTGAAACATTAAATTACAATGTAATTATCAAGTTGACAAATATCGATACTCTTACAAGTATTCTAGAGACATCTATAAGCACTACTTGTTATACTTGTGCAAATATACAAGAAACAAATTCATTTTTTATATTAGTTTGATCCTTGAAATCTACTCAAAAACACAGAAATATGTCCATCATAATTTATCATTTTTATCTGTACTTGTGGTTGACATTTAATTCTTGTTTTATGCTATTTTTTTCTAAAAATTGTAAAAGCTGAGCTTGGTCGCTGCATAATTACAAGATTTTTGAATTAAATCACCCTTTGATTTCACAACTGGCATTTAAAGTATGCTATTTACTTCATGCAATCTTTTTTCCATTATTTACTTAATTAATTTTATTTAAAGATGAACTATTTATTACAAATACGACAATCCGCTAAGAGATGTTTAAAAAAGTCCGAAAAATGTTTAGTAAAAAGCCTTTAGCTAAAAATTACTTAATAAATCGATGGCCAAAGTTCTCTTCAATCTTAATAATTTTTACAGTTGCTAGTTTTGAAAACAACAACCACATTAGTAATGTTATATTTTTCACAATCTTCTTCTTATAGATATTTTTAATTATTGCCTGAAGTGTATTATAAAAGTACAACACTGAAATGCTACAAACTAAGTAACCCTTAAAAAGTACATGAACAATATTTTTAAGTGACAGTTATAATAAAAACTGTTTATGAGACAAAAAGTTAACTCATTGTTGATCTAATTCTGTAAGAAAAAAATTTATATTTTATTATTTCCATCATATAGCCAGATAAATATTTAACTCCACCCCAAATAGTTGTAGGATAAAAAAATCTATGATACCACTTTATAACCTTTCACCTAATATGGACATCAATTCAAATAATGCTCAATTATTTTATTATAATAGTGATTAATACCAAGCTTCCTCCTTGACAAAAATTTGACCATAATAAAAACTATAGTGGTCATCAGATACTTTTAAAATATTAATCTATCATTTAAGATGGGGCTACTTATGTCACTAAAATTTCTATGATCCCATTAATAGAATTCCAAAAAAAAAACAGTTTTGCTACTTACTTTTGTCATACTTTTGACAAGTAACCCTTAATTAAATGCTCTTATAGCCTAAGATATTCGTTTCATTTTGTTTGAAAAAGTAAGCATTCCGTGTCTAATTTAAGGCTATTTAGGAAAATTTAGAATGTCTGGATAATTAAAACAGCTATTTGATTAATTATTAAAAGGGATAAAAAAAATCTTCCATCAACCCATCTTTATCAGCATATTTGAGTCCTATGACAAGACAATGGACTCCTCTTTTGAAAGAAATCAAGCATTCGTCAAACGAACTGGCCTTATTTGGGTTGGTATTCTTCACATATGTGAAATACCAAGTATAGTAATGGCATTTTTTTGTAATATAGATAAAATTACATACACTTTTTGTCACCGACTACTTGCAACCCTATTTCTCATACCTTCAACACCTCCAAGTCAATGTTTTTCGCTGTGCTCTGTAATCTTATATTTATCTATCCTAAACTTTGACCATGGCTATATGATACTAAAGGATATAATATCAACAATGCGTTTTACTTTACATTTGCAAATTTCTAACAAATTTTTGCTCACTATGCATTAACACATCATTGAGAATTACATATTAATTGAAATATCATAGTAATTTTAAATCATACGAACAGTTAAAAATAATTGTGACGTATCAACAAAAAAAACGAAATTACGGCCACACTATGCAAACGGCTTAGAATTAAATGGTATAATAGAAAAATTATAATAGAAGTTAACATGACAAAGTCTGGGAAAGTAATTATAATTACTAAATTCGATAAAAAAAGTTATCCATCTTTTTATTTTTACATTTCACGGTGGCTTTCAAACTTTCTGACATTACTATACAAATACAGAATTATTGGGTCCAAAAAACAAACATACTCAATAAGTACTTGGTAGTTTTCTGACAAGTTCTGTACATAATCTTTAAGTAAAAATTTAAGCATTGCAAATCGGATAATTCTAACAACGCTTTTACGTAAGTAATCTATAATTTTAAAACTAAATTTCATAGCAGAGGTTCTCAAAATGGGAGTATGACTGTATTTTTTCCAAAGTTTATAACGACAAAATCTTAACTAGAACTATAACTCTATACGCCCCTTTCTTGCGGATGGGGGGCAACGACTCCAAAGTTTGGGAGCCTCTGCGCTTTATTAACGCAATATGACGGTCAATCTGCTGGCGGCGACCATTTTGTAATTGAATTTCCTCCTGAAACTCTCGGCGGACGCGGCTGTTTTGAACGTGATTATTGCACTGCGGTCTTCTTTGTCCAATACCAAATTCTGGAACATTTAATCCGCCATGTTTTTTTCAGTCCATCCCATTCGGTACAGCTAGTTTTACCGGCAATAAAATATACCCCCTAAAGTGGAGATGTGCTTGAAACATACAATGCGTTGATGGGATGAATTTTATAACATAGATAATCGAAATAAACATATTTCCAGTAATAGTTAACAATATAACTCTTTGCTTTACAATAATTCATTGCACATTTACATATTTCTTTCGTAATAATAACATATATTTTTTAATCCACGTCAAATATGATACGAAAGTGACGCAAAGAGTTGAATATCATTAAAAACAATAATCATTATACACAATTAACAGTAATTCTATAACAACCACTTAACGGAGTATACATTATTGCATTACATAAATCAGTGGTTCCCAATATAAAACCTAAACACCCTTTTTTTTTTAAAGAGGGTTTTTGAAATATTTTGAGGATCACCGGCTCAGTTATTATACAAACTGTATATATTAAGAAACAGTGTTAAGTACACATAACAGCATGGAAAATATTCATGCTTCTCAAAATAAATAGGATAGAATTAAGTGGGTTTTAAAATTTTGTTATTTGGTATTTTGACCTCCAAATTTAAAATAGCTTTATGTAATAAAATAAAAAATGAATAGCAACTTCTATTTCGAATTTCACAGCTTACTTAACACTGCCTCTATAACAATAAGAATACAATTACAATATGAGGAATAATTCAGATATAGACACAACAATTTAAAATACAACAGAGTACAATAGAATATTACAATACATTAAGACCATATTGGAATTGTACTCTAGCATAAAAAAATGTGCATTTGAATAATTAAATGCGCACAAATGTCTTAAGCTACAATAAAATAATAATAGAAAATATATGAATATTAATCAGTCTTTTTTTAATGTATAACATTATATATTTTAATATAATTAACGTCCAAAGGTAAACTTTTAAAATGGATATACATATTCAGAATATTATTTAAAACTTGAATTTTCAATTATCTTACACTTTTTGAGCACCGCATACATAAAATATAGTGTTTTGTTTTCTTCTAAAATGGATGATATTTTTGAAATTGTACACCCATTCAGAAAAAATAATATAAAATGTGTTAAATATAGGTAGCACAATAAGTGATGAACACTACGCAACAAATGATATTTTACAACAAAAATATTCATTGATATTATTAAAAATAATTGTGCATTGTTTTATTCTTAATGTTATGCAAAGTTATTTACATATTTTTATTTTAATAAATTATTTTACCTTGCAATAATATATGTAAAAAGTTATCATAGATTTCCAATAAAATTTGAAATATAAATAACTTAGCGAAATAATAAAGACCTTTTCAGTAGTAATATTGTTCAAAAACATTCTTATTACAGCTATTTTTATACTCAATATAATAAAGAAATCATTCTTTATGTCGATCACATTTTTCCTCCGCAGTTTCAAGAGGTTTTTATCCACCGTGAAACATATAAGTTGGTGGTTAAAATATATAAATATAAATTATCTAACACAGGCAAGAATTATAATTTTTCACGTACATTGGAGCATGTTTCCAATCCTATTATGACCTTAATTCTTATTTCTATAAATATAAGTCACAGTAAATGTGGGACCTTTTTTTACTGGATTTGTCAATTTCTTGCCGTTTCTACACTAACATAAACTACCATGCGTTCTTTAGATAATTTGTTAATTAAAAAAAATTATCTTTTAATTACTTTTTTAATTAAATCTATGATAAATTTTAAAATATATCATATTTTTTCTTTCTATATCAATTAGATATACAGAGAGATTATAAATGCCTTCATTATAAAATTTATTACTGCATACTCTAACTTATTGTATTGTACTATACTTTATAAATAATTATATTAAAGTCAAAGTCAAATTATCTTTATTCAAATAGGCTTTGACAAGCTCAGCAACATGAAATGTCATCAATTAATATTTTGATTTAATTAATCAATAATATTAGTATAGATCTGAAAAGTCCATCCCACTATAGAGCAATAACTCCATAATAATTGAAATGATATCATAATGATTGTGACAGTAACAATACATTTTAAAATCACCGAATCTACTGAGAAGGTCCTTATCACATATTCCTCTATAAATATGAAAAATATAAATAAATATCACATTATCATATCACAGATTGATTGAGATTTAACTTAATCTAAAACTATTATTGTGTCACGCTTCTCGTGTGTTTCATTTATATTGTTTTTGAATTCATTAGAGTATAAAATGAATAGGCACTTTATAGGAGTATATAAAATGGCATTTTTGAAAAATTAATGTCTACATATAATAGTTTTTGTAGAACTAATTTAAGAAGTGGATTTATAAATAAATAAAATATCCATATTCAGGATTTTTTATCACTACACTAAGCATCAACAAGAGTCAATATGTATTATGTCGTCTTTTTGTAGTCTAACAGTGAAGGAAACATTTGTTTTGTAACAAAGGACTCTAACCGAAGTATTACTCAAGCATGTAATACAACATTGCTATTCTCAACTGTCTGTCTCAACCACCCCCTGTTTAATACAAGGTATGCTGGTATCGCATAGAATATTTTCATAGATATATTTTTTTGATAAAAATACCGTTGCATTGTGTTGATCCTATCGGACCACGAAGTGTTCATCCTATCTTGCTATGACATATTATGCACATTTTAATGTTGTCTCTATTGTACTAGATTTAAAATAATGATATTTGTGTTGAACTTCCAGGTTATCATAGAGATATCTTTTTTGTCAACCTTATTACTTTACAATCTTATAATAGACATTCATGTCAATCCTATTGCACTATGCCACTAACTGTGTTTTTGCTAATGAAATATATAAATTTTCCTCAGTCCCTACTTTTATGCAATGTCGATCGTATCAAACATTTATTTACACTTCACACAATGCAATATGAACTTGAGCATCTCAGTCGCAATATTAATATCTCAATACTCTCCAAAGTCGAAATAATATTTTACAAGACATAAGTTTTAAGCTATCGCCACTTCGAAACGTATATCATATTATCGCTATGGACAAGAAACGACAAGTAACTCCAAATGCCATTTTTTTTCTTATTATGTCAATTTGAAAAGTGCCAACATGTAATATCGCTTGTAACATGTGTGTTACCCACACGAGAAGCGAGTGTGTAATGTGGTCGTTACCTGCACGTTGTTCCCGGCCAGGGTCTTGAGTCTGGTGTCGGTGATCCCCGGCGGCAGGTTGAGTACGAGCGCCGTGTCCGTGTGCCTGGGCGCGGGCGCTCCGCCCTCCTCCTCGCTCCACAGCTCGACGCGCGGCGAGCGTGGCTGCGAGTGTTGCGGCGAGCGTGGCTGCGAGTGTTGCGGCGAGAGTTGCGGCGAGCGCTGCGGCGAGCGCTGCGGCGAGCGTGTGGGCGGCGCGTCGCGCTGCGCGGAGACGGCGGTGCGCACGGCGCGGCTGAATATGCCGAGCGTGGGCTTGCTGGGGTCGCGGCTCGGCGCCTTCTCCTTGCTCACTTTGCGCTGCAGTATCACGCGCCTGTGAGCGAACTTGCGTTCTGTTTCCTCGTTCTGTTTCTCCTGCGGCAGAATTTACATATTTTTAAATATATATATATATATTTTTAATGAAAAGGCAGTTATCGCACAGATATTTAAATTACGACTGGTAGACAAAATCAACAGTTATATTTACAGCCATTTATCCGTTACTGGCAGTGACAGTACCTCCATAGAAGCCCAAAAGCCCAGCTTGCCTTACAAAATTCCGAATAACAATCTTTAACGAAAGCTATTAGTGTGTTTAACGCTTTTGTGCTTCGATGGAAGTACCGCCACTGGTTTCTCAACACGAAAGTCAGTCTAAGAACATTCCATAACAAAACACTGTCTAATCACATACTTAAAGTTCATAAATAGTCTTTACACAACAGCTGCTTCCGTGGGCGAAATGACTTTTTCAATTAATTTTTGTTCCCTATTTATACGATTTTATATTCATAAACAAAACCAATAAAATCGTACAAATCAGTACAATAATTGCATAAAATAATTCGCAATCAAACACAATACATTTTCATTGACACTAAACTCACCAATGACTTTTTAAAGAATACGCACAGGGTAAAAGGAGACATAAAATATTATAAACAAAATCTTCTCGGGCAATAAGCACTTTCTTGGTCGTTGAACGTTGACTCCCTCGATGATTGGACTCGCGTCGCGTCTAAGTTTGGCGAGTATTATGCATTTAAAAAATACACCATACTACGCGCCAAATTTAAAAGCGCCGTGAGCATTTTCTTCCCAGACTGAGGCTCTTCAAATTGCTAAAGCTATAGTAGACGTAATAAATTTCTATTGATATATAAAAACCCAAGATGCACAGATAAAGAGTGCAGTAGAAAGGCTGTTTTTTTTTTATAATACGCAACATAAAAAACCTTAAAAATTTCTTTAGTGTGTAAGTTCGCTAATACTAGGTCAGCGTGGACTAAGGCCTAAACTGTCTCGCTGAGAAATATTGAGAGATATTTCGCTGAGAAAATGTTGGCAACCCTAGTTGTAGCGGAGGCCCGTGTATGGGCTATTTTTTATTTCATTTTTGTTGGTTATCGCCACTTTTGAATAAGATATTTATAAGGAATTATGCATCTAGAGTTTTTATATATCAATGTATAATACATTCGCACAAAGTAATATATTAATTTAACACAAAAAATGAATGCCTAGGCGCATACAATTCTCTATCATGTGTTTTTTCAAAACAATTCAATTTTTACGATTGGTTGTAGAGATTTTTTTTTGTTTTTAAAACTTTTTACTTTTTCCCATAATCACATAGAATATTTTTGTATAGTTTTACAAAAAAAGTAATTTAGTTTTGATACAGGTAAAAACATGCGTTACTGCTAACCTCACCATCAGCCCATATACGTCCCATTGCTGGGCACGGGCCTCCTCTACCATTGAGAGGGTTTAGGCCTTAGTCCACCACGCTGGCATAGTGCGGGTTGGCGGACTACACACCTAAGAAATTCCTAAGAACTTTTTAGGTGTGCAGGTTTCATTACGATATTTTCCTTCACCGTTAAAGTACGTGACAATTCATTGTGAATACACACATAACTTCGAAAAGTCAGAGGTGTGTGCCTGGGGTTTGAACCCGCGACCGTCGAAATTCTCGACCGCGTGCCTAAACCTCAAGGCCACCAAGACTTGACTAACCTATTTTTTGTGAATTTAGTTAAACGCATTAATAGTGTTTTATAAACATTTAAAAATTACAGTAACTACTAGATTTACAAATAAATAAAATATATACTTTTGATTTTCACAGATGTGAATCCAGGCACACACTTCTGACTTTTCCAAGATATGTGTGTATTCACAATAAATTATCACATTCTTTAACGGTGAAGGAATACATAGTGATGAAACTTGCACACCTAAAAGTTGTTAGGAATTTCTTAGGTGTGTAGTCCGCCAACCTGCACTAGGCCAGCGTGGTGGAGTAACCCTCCCAGTTGTAGAGGAGACCCGTGCTCAGGAATGGGACGTATGTATTGTATATGGGCTGATGATGATGATGAACGCTTTTGATAATTTTCGGTTACATTTTTTAATCATTACGCTTGCACATATCAATTATTACATAAATATAGTACATACATATTATTATTAAATAAATCCGCAAAAGCCATACTTGAATATTTTATTTTACATATATATCTATCACAATACTAGAGACCATTTAAATATACATTTTTGTCACAGACAAAAAAACATACAAAATAAAATTTAAAATCGCAATATTGAATTGTAAAATGAAATTATAACTTACCTCTTTATCAAAAACTATCCTCTGCCTATTCTTTGGCGCCGCCGGGACAGATCTTTGCGGCGTCTGAAACAAAAAAAAACATGTTTGCAATTTACAAGTGCCAGAAGTGAAAGCTTCAAAAAATTTGGCTTCAAGATAAAAATAATTTTTATGGCTGTGTTCTTTACTTTCTTTATATAGTGGCTAAGTATATTAACGGTAAACCCTTTACCAAAATGTGTCTGTCTCTTTTTACTGTCGCTTTTTCGGTTTCATCGACTTTCATATCACACCGATGTTAAAGAAGATTTCACTTCTAAAAAAAACATAATCACCTTACCAGCGACAATTCCATGCCGATATTTTGCAACATCCTTATTGTAATGAGATCAAGAATCGACTATATTCTTGCACAATTTTTATTTGCAACGAAAATATGAGTCAGATACGAGATAAATACCATTCCGTACGTTTGGCCGAGAAGTTTCGTGGATACTGGACTAGTTAGCTCTCCGTTTCGAACATACACACTCTCATACCAGTGATCTCACTAAATATACATACACACATACTAAGGTGAGCCAGAAAATATTTTTTTTCGAGTGTTTTTGCATATTTCTCGAGAAACCCTCTCAGGGGTAGAGGAGGTCCGTGCCCAACATTGGGACGTATATGGGCTGATGATGATGATGACTTTACGCTGTAAATACCAAAGATAAAAATATAAATCGCTTACCAGTCTCTTTTCAGTGGTTTCGTCATCGTTCTTTGTCGACGTCACTACTGGCTTTCTTATCGGCGGTGTCTTCTCTGTGGGAAAAACAATAAGTTGAGATGAACATAATTCCAAGACTTAAATTATTATTAGCGTTATTGAGTTTGTACTTGTTTTTTTTGTACTTGTTTTGTTTTTGTAAATCCCGTCATAATCGGTAGCGCCGTTTCAGAGATTAGCCGGAACAAACAGACATATTGACAAAAATTGTAAAAAATATTATTTTGGTATATGTATCGTGTATACATCCAAAAAAACCGGGTTATTTTATATTACAAACAGACACTCCAATTATTGGTGTAGATTGTAAAATTGATGTTTTTTTTTAACAGTGCATACCTTTTTTCTTTTTATCCTCGTCGTCGTTGAAAACAATTTTCTGTCGTTGCGTTTTCTTACAGTCAGTTGTGTTTGTTTTGGGCGGCAGTTTGCTTCTCAGATCCACTGTGGCCTTCGTCTTTGGCGGGGAATCCGGCCTGGAAATTTCCATTAAATTAATGCCATGAGCACAAGTATGTGCCGTGCGATCTGAAGGTCCCAATTTACATACATACATACATACATAAACTCACGCCTGTATTCCCCGAAGGGGTAGGCAGAGGTGCATTACTGCACCCACATTTCGCCAGGTATGTATCAGTCCCACGTAATAGGGGGCGAGCCTATTGCCGTTTTTCGGGCACATTTCCAGACTCCGTGCTGTTACTAAGAATTTCCTAATGGAAAAACCCCAATAACACTTTGCCCGACCCGGGAATCGAACCCAGGACCTATAGATCGCACGGCACATACTTGTACCGCGAGACCACGAGGCAGTCGAGGCAGGTCCCAATTTCTAATCTGGAAATAGTTCCGAAAAACAGCAATAAGCTCGCCCCCTATTACATGAGACTGCTGAGGCGTAATGTTAGGATGCAGAAGTGCACCTCTGCCTACCTCTTCAAGGAATACAGCCGTGAGTATATTTGTGTATCAATTCGGTATACTATACTATATTAGTTACATTAATAGCAAATAATAAATTCGTGAGAAGGAATGCATGTCTTAAAGTTGTTCACATGGAATATGTGAAGTCTACCAACTCATATTAGGTCCATTATGTGGACAAATAACCTTCTCAATATTTGAGGAAGTGAATAATTTTGGGTTCTGTTTATATAATTGTACTGTTTGTATAATTGTCTCGGGGACACGGGTAGTGGGGACAGTCTCGTGAGAGCGGACGTGTTACCCTGACTGCTGGTGACGTAACGAGACAATACTTTACCCTTGTGAAGGCACGATTATTATATCATAGAGTGAAAGAGAGAGGAATAGTGTGCGAGTTCCTTATCGCACTTGACTATGTTTTTAACAGACTTTACAATGAAGCATTGCATGTGGTACTTCACAGTTCTGTCAGAATATTGTCGAAACAATTACGCTGGCCCAATTGTAACTGTGTAATGAATCATCACGTACTTAAACGGTAAAGGAAAACATCATGAGGAAACCTGCACACCTAAAAATAATTAGGAATTTCTTAGGTGTGTAGTCCGCCAACCCGCACTAGGCCAGCGTGGTGGACTAAGGCCTAAACGTTCTTAGTTATAGAGGAGGGCCGTGCCCAGCAGTGGGACGTATATGGGCTGATGATGAATTGTGGCTGTAATTCCGAAATCGTGTACAAATTGAACGTGCTTACTTGTTAGCGCTGAGCTTGAACCGCGAGTCATCGTCATCATCGCTGAGGATGCCGTCAATGTCTCCCAGGATGAGGTCGAGGTCGTCGTCGTCGGGCAGCGGCGGCGTCAGCGCTGCACCCACTGCGCCAGCTGCACCCGATGCACTGCGCGGCGGCGTCAGAGACTCCGACATGTCGCCTGCAATGTACATAGCTTGTAAATACCGTCCAAAGTGTCCGGACATACATACATAACCTCACACCTGTTTTTCCCAAAGGGGTAGGCAAATGTGCATTTCTGAACTCGCATTCCGCCATTTGTATTTTCGTCCCACGTTATAGAAATCGAATCTATTGCCGCTTTTCGGGCACAATTCCAGACTCAGTGCTGCTACTGAGAATTTCCTAATGGAAAACCCAACACACTACCCGGCCCGGGATTCGAACCGGGGACCTCTAGATCGCACGGCACATAGGTACTTGTGCTAGTCCACGAGGCCGTCTAAAAGTCAGTTGAATATATTCCTTTGAAAATTTCAGAAATTCTTTTTTAAATGTGCCTAAATCTTTGACAATAAAAAGTTTGAATAAAATATTTTATTTTTCCTTACGATTTTTGTTGTTGAAAATAGACCTTTTTTCCTCCGAATAAGCCCATGCAACCCCTTAATGGATATTTACTTACCACAAGTAGAATTGACTTCAGAACTCTCCTCTTTCCTTATGGGTGATCTCTCTCTGACTTTTTCAATTTTCACCGGTATCACCGGCACTTCGACTCTCTCAACTTTAGCCGGCTTTTCCGGAGTCATTCTGGTAGTGTCCGGTTTGGGCTCGGGCTCGCTGTTGGTCGGTCTGTCTGCGACCACGGCCGCCGGTTTAGCGTCCTCCGGTTTGGGCGGTTCTTTATCAACTTGCTCACGTTCTCTGTAAATTAATTTGAATGAGAATCCAATTTCAATAAATCTTTGGATATTTAATTTAATAGCTTACTATAATGAAAGTTAAAGATTTCATCACTAACGTTTGACACAACGCACGCCTCAATGTTCTTAGGAAATTCTTATGTGCTTAGTCGGCCAACCCTCACTAGGCCAGCGTGGTGGACTAAGGCCTAAACCCTTACAGTTGTAGAGTATTTGAGTACCAACCATCATTGTATTTGAATGAGAACTGTTACAACTCGTTAACAATAAAGATAATAATAAATTAAAAGAAAAAAAACCTTTTATACAAAAAGCTTTCATTTAAACGCTCTAAAAAGAAGAAAATAAAT
Source organism: Hemaris fuciformis (assembly GCA_907164795.1). Classification (NCBI taxonomy): domain Eukaryota; kingdom Metazoa; phylum Arthropoda; class Insecta; order Lepidoptera; family Sphingidae; genus Hemaris; species Hemaris fuciformis. The sequence continues at coordinate 10,708,502 of OU015454.1, forward strand.
TTATTTTCATTTAGCTTTGCTTCAAATTGCTTTTAATTTATTTTTTATTTTTTAGTTATTTTTCGAGTTACTCTCAACAAGCCCTTTCATTTGATATCCATATTGTAGAAATGCTATAAAAATAACTATTCCGCCATCTTGGATGGTACGCCATATTGGATTTAGAATGATGTCACACATCATATCGTGCATTGTTATCCAAACTAAACATAAACTCACGCCTGTCTCCCGTTAGGGTAGGCAGAGACTAGAGAGCGCCAAATGCCACGGTCCAAACACACCTCTTTCGCTTCCTCCACTGACATTATCCTCTTCATGCATGCACGTCGGTTTCGAGGACTCTTTATATTGCCCTTTTTCAGTAACTTACCTATATGGTCTTTATAGGTGCACCTGGGCCGTCCTCGACCGACTTCACCGTTCACTTCCGCACAGTAAATCTCTTTCGTCATTCTGCAAACATTCATCCTTTCAATGTGGCCAAACCATTTTAGCATCCCCCTTTCAATTTTAGTCACTACATCGACTTTCAATCCACATTTTTCCCTTATCACACTATTCCTCACTCTATCTACCAATTTCACCCCACACATGCTTCAAACTAAACGTGTATACAAAATTTCAACTCAATCGGTTGAAGATATCTACTTCAAAATTGAGTTCAAAGATTCCACCCGAACAAACATACGTTGCAAGTTAAAAGCTTTTAAAAATGACTCACTTTTCCTGCAATTTGTTGTGCAATGCGACGGCGTTTTTCCTGCGGCGAACCTCTTTGGCCCTCAACACTCGCTCCCTCAGACTCTCCTGCTCTCTCAGCCGACGTTTGTACTCGCTCTCCTAACGCAAATATACGAAAAAAATATAAAACTGTAAACTCTATTTGTTTTGGTTGGAACCAAATTATTGAACGGGATATATGCAAGGGAAAGGAAGTGTCAATTAATATCTCTGTGATTTAAATTAGTAGGACAACGTATCAAGCTGATGATTAGGTGTGGAAGAAACGTGTAAGGGGAAGGAGAAGAGGGGGGTAATGAGCGATAATGGAAAGCAAGGCTAGTGAAATGGAAGGAAGCTCATGGTCTCGCGGCATAAGTATGTACCGTGCGATTTAGACGCCCTAGGCTCGATTCTCAGATCGGGTGGTGTTATCGGATTTTTCCATTTGGAAATTCTCAGTAGCAGCACGGAGTGTGGAAATGTGCCCGAAAAACGGCAATAGTCTCGCCCCTTATTCCGTGGGACTGATACATAACCAGCGTAACGTGGGTGCACAAATGCACCTGTATGTATGTTCAGGCCACATTAATATGACATTTTTTATCTGAGATCTTACATAATCACTTAATTAAGGCAAAGGTTTCAGTATGTGTAAATAGAAACGATGAACATACCTCGTCGTGCATATGTCTAGGCGGGTCGGGCCGGGCGCGTCTGTCCGTGCGCTCCCTGTCAGCCCTGTCAAGCCTGTCAGCCCTCTCCGGTCTATCTAGCCTGTCGGGCCTGTCCAGTCTGTCCGCCCTGTCCGGAGAGAGCCGCGGGGAGGGAGAGCGACGCGGCGGGGGGGACGGGGATCGCATCCTGCAAACAAACATACAATACACCACACAGCCTCGCCTATGTAGTTGATCATTCGTTTCGGGTCTGAGTGTTTGTGATACCAGAAAGTCTCTCGTAGTTTCTGATACCCACGACACAAGACTTGTATCTTAGTGTGAGGTCAAAACAATGTATGTAACATTGTTTGAAATTGGTTATTGGTATAAATTGGTTGAAAAACTAGCATTAATTGGTCCCCAGTTTCATATAACTCTTTTGGAAAAAATTCTTAATTTTGGCAACTCGCACTGGGTCAGCGTGTTGGACTAAAGCCTGGTCCCTGTTTACCTGCGGCGCAGTCCCGCCCTGTTGGCGTTGATGAACTCCTCCTGTCTCCGCAGCAGGTCCTCGTCTTCACTGCGTCGCGAACAAACCGCCAGCTCGTTCTCGATCTCTATCGTAGTGTTCTCGATGTATCTGAAACCGAACGGCTCATTGTAGCCCACTGGAAATCTCAAATGTTCTAGATATTTTTTCTGCAACGTTCTGGAATGTGCTACTCGGTCCGAGAATCTACGATAACCAGGAAAATGATTCGAAAATTCCAGAAACATTCCCAAGAGTACGAGTAATTATGTGTTAATGTATTTTTTCGAAAACGGTACAAGTGTTGACATTAGAACATTATATATAAGTGTAGATTTATTGTGGTGTCGAATATTCATTCCATCACGAACAAACGCAGTCCTGTTAATTCGAGAAGTTCTGTTTGTACAAAAAAAATCCAGAGGAAATGAATTGATCGTTTATTTATCATGTAAGCAATAATATAGCACTGGTCAATATTTTTTTATGTTATGTGTGTATTCACAATGAATTATCACTTGCTTTAACGGTGAAGGAAAACATCGTGATAAAACCTGCACAACTAAAAGTTCTTAAGAATTTCTTAGGTGTGTAGTCCACCAACCCGCACTAGGCCAGCGTGGTGGACTAAGGCCTAAACCCCACTCAGTTGTAGAGGAGGCCCGTGCCCAGCAGTGGGACGTATTTGGGCTGATGATGAAGTCCTATTTAACATTATATTATAAGAGGCATAAATGGACCACAGGAATTTCCGAAACGTAACAATTGTTTAGAGTTACCACCGGATGAAAACCTGGGACATCTTATTGGTGTAGAAACTGTAAACCACTTTGGGAATATAGACGTCAATTGGTGGGCAAATAAAGACATTAATAAATATAATTTTTTTAATATTGTATGATAGAAATAATTAAAAACATAAAAATCACATTTGTGATTTTCTCCGCAAAGGTCAAGTTGGGAAAACCCATAACCAACATGTGTGTATGAGATGAATGGATGTTGGAGAATCAAAAAGAGGTGTGTCAGGATCTTGTGGGACTCAATAGTCTCTGCCTTCCCCTGTGGGATTCAGGCATGAATGTGTCAGTGGGGGGTACTTCCATAGAAGCCCAAAAGGCCAACTTGCCTTACAAAATTCCGAAGAATAATGTTTAAGCTTGAAATCTTAACTAATAATAGCAATTTGCAATACAAATGAGAACACCCTGATCCCACAATAAACAATTATAAACTAGACATTACACAATTAACGTGTAACACTTTTTGGCTTCTATGGATACTTCCATAGAAAAGAAATAAAAGCAGTGATGGCCTCGAGGTTTAAGCGCGCGGTCGAGTATTTCGGCGGTCGCAGGTTCAAACCGCAGGCACACACCTCTGACTTTTCGAAGTTATGTGTGTATTCACAATGAATTATCACTTGCTTTAACGGTGAAGGAAAACATCGCGATAAAACCTGCACACCTAAAAGTTCTTAGGAATTTCTTAGGTGTGTAGTACGCCAACCCACACTAGGCCAGCGTGTGTTGTAACTCTCAGTTGTAGAGGAGGCCCGTGCCCAGCAGTGGGACGTATTTGGGCTGATGATGATGATGGAAGTACCGCCACTGCAGTGTGTATGTATGCAAAATAATTAAATAGTTTTATAAAACTAGGCACATACCTCAACGGTGATCGCCTGGTGAATTTCCTGTTAGCGGCTCTTGCTAAGGCATTCCTCTGTTCAGCTATGAACCTCTCTGCAGCATCGTCTATATCCTTTATTGGGCCTGCTAACAAAAACAAAATATTAATTTAGTCATTAAAATCATTATTATACTCAAAAAATGGAGGTAAAAAAATAATTAAGCAAAATATATTAGTCCTTATTTAAAGTTCCCAATTTTTGGGCATCATTTCATTTCATTTCATCATCAGCCCATATACGTCCCACTGCTGGGCACGGGCCTCCTCTACCATTGAGAGGGTTTAGGCCTTAGTCCACCACGCTGGCCTAGTCCGGGTTGGCGGACTACACTCCTAAGAAATTCCTAAGAACTTTTTTAGGTTTGCAGGTTTCATCACGATGTTTTCCTTCACCGTTAAAGCAAGTGATAATTCATTGTGAATACACACATAACTTGGAAAAGTCAGAGGTGTGTGCCTGGGGTTTGAACCCGCGACCGTCGAGATTCCCTACCGCGTGCATTTTTGGGCATAGACCTATTTAAAAGGATAAGGCCTTAGTCCAAAGTATTGGCATAGTGCAGATTGGTGAATTTCACATAAGAAACTCTATATGGAAAGCTCTTATTATTCACTGTAATAAATGAAAATTCTATATGAATACACACATAATTACTTAGATATTTTAAGTGCATTTATCTACATAAATAGTCTTCTAATGTGGAAGTAAATAACCCAGAATAGGAAACAAGAAGTGTACATTTAAAAGCTACACCATGCATGGCAAGCAAACATCTATTGCATTTGTGAAAACGGGCATATTGGGCAGGCAATGTACTTTAAAATATATTTTTTCCCAAAAAAACAATTAATCTTGTTATAATGAGAACGTGAGTTTGTTGCGTTGACGCACCTAAATCGCTGAAAAGATTTTGACGAATTTTGGTACAGAGATGACTGAATGAGGTTTTGGAAACAGTTATAAGGTATTTGTATCCAAAAATTATTGTTCCTAAGGGCGTTTTCATAATTTTGATGGAAAAATTATAATTAGAAGTCAGGGGAAAAGTCTAGTACACTTCTATTACACGTGGCGTCTTTGACATATTATTTTTCTTCGCAAGGCAAAAATGGCCGGAGGTTTTTTTGGCTTTTTGTGTCATCATTGTCAGCCCATATACGACCCACTGCTGGGCACGGACCTACTCAGCAACTGAGAGGGTTAAGGCCTTATCCATCACGCTGGCATAGTACGGGTTGGCGGACTACACACCTAAGAAATTCTTTAGAATTTTTAGGTATGCAGGTTTCCTGTCACGATGTTTTCCTTCACCGTGAAAGTACTTGATAATTCATTATGAATACACACTTTACTACGAAAAGTCTGTGCCACATATTTCTTCCGGGTCTGGGAGTTTTTAAGATCAAAATTTCGTTTTTTCTGATGCTGACTACTGATATTCTAGTGGGGATATATATATTCTGTGATATATAAATTTTATATATATTTATTTATATTTAGTCAGTCATTACGCTATGTAGGTACACTACTTTTAAAAACTAGTCAAATAGCCATGCCCATTTCCACAATCGCCCACAAACTTATACGTGTAATTACCGAATTTGCTCTCTAGCGTCGGACTGATTGGCGGCGATTTGGCTATTCTTGTCGGTATGTAGGCGGGCAGCCCTGAGACACCAAAATTTATGAATAAACTTTATTATCTTAAACATAGCTGCTACTACACACTGATGCTTGTCTTATGGGTCTCACTGCTGGGCAAGCGTCTCATTTATAGGTAAGGTCAGTCCTCCACGCAGTGCCAGGGCTAGTTTGAAGAAAGTCACAAAATATCATTAAAATAAAGTCCTTATCTTGACATTTTTCTTCGAGGCGTCATAATTCCCGTGTCATAGGCGTCGTTTGCTAGGTAATCTAATAATTCCGGTTAAAATTAAATGGTATTAGCTTCTCCAAAACTCTCAGCAGCAACAGTGTCATGAAATGTATGAATTAATATGCACGATCCAAAATTGAAACACTTATTAAAGCGTGGGTGCACAAGTACACCTTTGCTCACTCTTTGTGGGTTGAAGATGTATATACATACCTTCAACAGGAGGCTGGAAGTTCCCCTTGAAGTGCGGGTTGATGAGCACCTTCTTGCCGGCCAGTCCGGCGGGCGGCAAATGCGGCAGCGGCAGGTGCGGCGGCAGCACCGGCAACATGCGCACCTCCGGCTCCTTCGGTTTGTCCGGCAGCGGGACGGGTCCGCCCGGTCCGACGGGCCGGAAAGGACGGTAGGGGAAATGGTGAGGCTCGAGATTGGGGCGGACGTTCATGAAGGGCGGACGCTCCTCCATGGGCGGGCGGTAGTTGAATGCGGGGGGAAAGTGCGGGCGGAAGGAGAGGTCGGGGTTGATATCCGGCGCTGGGGGGAGGGGGTCCAGACGAATGGCCGGCATGGTGGGGCGCAGCTGGTGTGGCACACCCACCTTCGCCCTGAAGAAGTTCGCCTACGACAAAATGTAATCGTCAGCGCCATAGAAACTTTTCTACCACACTTCTCAGGATCTCAGTATCTCAGCGAGTCTCTGTGACCTGGTGTGTGTTTTACCTAGCAACGAAATGAATCAGAAGGAAATATAAAGAAGAAGTTAAGGTAACTTTATAAAATGAGTATTACTGTTGGGTTTAGTCTAAATCCATTGATATATTTATACTCGTATGCATGCGTTGGACGTCCACCCGCAAGGTGGACTGATGATATAACGAAGATCGCGGGAAGCCGCTGATGCAGGCCATTTCCGACAGAGCGCTTTAGAAGTCTTTGGGGGATGCCTATGTCCAGCAGTGGACGTCTTTTGGCTGATGATGATGGCATGCTAAGTCTTTTACATAATATAGCGGTGGGGTGAGCCTCCCTGGCGCAATCTTGTATTCCTTGCTCATCCGTGGAATCTGATCTCATATAATTTAAATTAACTCCTAATTTTATCCTAGTATATAAGGTGCTTTGTGTTTTTTTTTTCATATTCATTTTGTTATTTCATTTAGAATTTTATGTAAATTGAACTCCAGTACATTACTTTGTAAGCGACTAAATAACAGCTATCTTACGATACAAGCTTCTTTGTTTTGTAACACAAGATATTAAAATATATAAAAAAAATATATAAATTTTCTCGAGATAAAAATTTATATTACTTACCAGGTATTTTCATACCAAAAATCGTAACAAATAAAAAATTTTATCTTTCTTCTTTATATTATTAGTGTAGAACTGTAGATCATCATCAGCCCATATACGTCACACTGATGGGCACGGGCCTCCTCTATAATTGAGAGGGTTTAAGCCAGTGGCATAGCGTGCCTTGGAGGGGCGCTGTATCAAAATAAGCTGGGGGCCCAAATGAAGGGTAAAGATTACACAAAAGAAACAAAATAGTTGCATTTAATGAAAATAAATATTAATTGATCACAAACATTACACACGTTACGGGGACTCTGTAGCCCGGGGGCCCCGTATCATTGACACGGCTGTAGCTACGCCCCAGGGTTTAAGCCCTTAGTTTTGGTTAAGTTTTGGACTTTAGATATTGACAAGCACGGTAATGTCCGATTACCGCACCTGACCGTATGTACAATAGGGTGGAAACAGCTATCGGTTGCTAGTCGGCACAGTAATGTCGGCATTGTTTACTCACCCTATGCAGCGCGCGGTTCTTGAAGCGATGCGTCCAACCGCCGCGACCGCGACCGCGAGGTACCACTACCTTGTCTGAACAAACAATATATTCCCATTACTAGTGTATCGGGTTCAACTCCCAGGTGAGGCAGACTTATTATTTATTTATTTAAAACTTCATTGTACACACAACACTAAAACTAAGAAGTAGGAGTAGTAGAGTAGAAAAGTACAATTATTAGGTATTTTCATTAGGAGATAAGGAGTCTAGAATTGAGCCAACTAACGGCAATAGCCTCGCCCATTACTATATAGGTCAAGCACATGCGTCATACTCGTGAACGGGTGCTGTTTGTGTGGACTGGTCAGCCTGATTTGCTTATTCATAATCATCGATTTTTAATCTGGTGAAATGTCATTGTCTCCACTCCAGACGACTATGTTATTCTCATATTCAATACAATAGTTTGTGATTGAATTAATGAACTGCTTTAATTCGGAAAATTTTATCTTTGTATCAACTGTAAACTATTTCTTGATTAGAAAAGAGCAACACTAGATTTTCTTGCCCGTTCTTCTCTAGTGATGACTGCCTTCCGTACTGGGTGATTAAACTAAATTTTGAAACGACTGAATGTAAGTCATGTATTTGACATTTAATAAATTCAATAAATATTTCGTTTCATTATTCTCATTACTAGTACAGTGTTCAATTTCCAGGTGAGGCAAGGCATAAATTGCCCAAAAACGGCTATAGACTCGCCCATTATTTTATGTTAAGAACAAAAGGCGGAACATTGGTCGATAAATGCAAACTTGCCTACCAACTCAGCGGTATAGGCATTATTGTATTTATTTATACTCATGCCAAACCTAAGCCTATCTTTGTCCATTACAACTAATTAAACAGCCAATAACACACGGCCCGACCCGTTGATAAGTTGAATCACACACTTAATCAAAATGTACAGTTTGTTATGTTATTAGTAGACTGCCTCGTGGTCTCGCGGTACAAGTATGTGCCGTGCGATCTAGAGGTCCTGGGTTCGATTCCCGGGTCGGGCAAAGTGGTATTGGGTTTTTCCATTAGGAAATTCTCAGTAACAGCACGGAGTGTGGAAATGTGCCCGAAAAACGGCAATAGGCTCGCCCCCTATTACGTGGGACTGATACATACCTGGAGAAATGTGGGTGCAGAAATGCACCTCTGAATACCCCTTCGGGGAATACAGGCGTGAGTTTATGTATGTATGCTATTAGTAGAAACTATCATATACATATGTATTAATTTAAAAAAATTGAATTGAGAATAAATGGCTTATATGTTTCCCAAAGAGGATAAAATAAAAATAAAATGTAATGAAGAAGTAGTTACCTAGTGAGTCCGGTATGTCTCGCACTTGCGGCAGGCGCTGCGCCCCCACCGGCCGCTCCGATACGAACCGCTCGCGCCCGCCCAGCTCGCCATCTGCACAACCAAACATCACAGCTTCGTTGCCACTATCATGCAGCCCCGTGGCGTAGTTGGCGAAACGAGAGGCCGCGGGTTCGATCCCCGCACCAAGACAAATGTTTGTGTGTTCCACAAATATTTGTTTCGGGTCTGGGTGTTTGTGAGACCGAAATGTCTCTAGTAGTTCCTGATACCCACGACAAAAGACTCGTAGTGGGGGTCCACGAAAATTTATCTGGCTTCAAGGTAAAAATCTAAAATTGTGGCTTGACTTCACATATTAATGTAGATGATAATATTTTAATAAGGTTTTCAACAGTTGGTTAATTAAACAAGTGGGAATTGATTGGTTCTTTGTGCTGTGTGCTGTGAATCAGTTTTTGATTGGCCAACTTTACTTATTTAACATTTACTCACAGCACAAATTATAATTAATTATTTAACCAATCAACTCTAATTTTCTATTTGCTGTTAATTCCTGGTTGTAACTCTGCTGCACCACAAATTTCCATAGTTTGATCTATAATATTCACATTACTTATTTATTTAATTAAAATTTATTGAACACCATACATATACAAAGAGAAATAGACAAATCACAGTTTTATTATGGTAAAATGGCAATTATATCATACAATACAATGTCTTACAGGCAGCCAACAATATATTTTTGTCAAGTTGTGGGAATATGGTAGAAATGTAGCTGCAAGCGGTCCACCAGAACTAGCTATATTTTAAGTGATGTTTAAAAAAGGTTCCAGATCATAATCATCCGTCCATATACTGGACTAGCACTAGCTATAGCACTATAGCACTAGCTGCAGGGCACAGGCCTTCTCTACAACTGGGAGGGGTAAGGCTGTAGTTGGCTATGTTGGTCTAGTGCAGGTTGGCAAACGTCTATAAATAATTAAAACCAAAAGAATTCAGTAGTTCACTTACTTGGAATTGGTGGGTTCAGTTCTGACGGCACTATTTGTGGTGATTCGATGGGTGCTGCAGGCTATAACAAATGATATACATAAATATGGGGATTTTAAATTCAGTGCTTTATTAGACTTCCTTAATACTACTCACAATAGCTGCAGGTACGGTTCTCTCCGGTTCATATACTGGTTCATATGGTGCATAGTTGCAGTGTGGGTGCTCTGGTTGAGGATTTGGCACCTCTACTATTATGTTTGGAACAACACATTCAGTCTCCACCACTGGCTGGTATGGTATAGGCTGTAGACAGAAACAACAGGTATGTGAAAGGAGTTGATCTTCAATTGTAATTGATATGCCCCATTGGGTTGACCCCAGCCTAACAAAAGATTGGGTTGACTCCTCAACAAACTAAATGTTAGGTGTCAGATTGGAGTATTTGTGAAAAAAACTCTCATACTTTTTGATACCCAAGACAAAAGACTTTTATCTTAGTGTGGGGTCAGATCAATACATATGCTAATAGAATTATTTAATTCATTAAAGATTTTATTGTTATTCTATCCTTCATTGTATATTTCGTAAAACTGAACTATCAGCATTAAAAGTAAAAGCAAGATTTCACACATATTTTTCACGAAAAAAGTTGAAAAGTCTCATCATAGCCATGTTAGATTATATCACTTAGTTCCGCGATTTAAAACGAGAGTTTTCTAGTTCTTCTCACTATTCAGTATTCACTAGATTTTTATTTAACCGAGTAAAACTCAGAACTACTGCTCTTCGGTCTGGTGTCTCTTCTACGATCGATACGGGTACGCCATTTTGAACTGTTCGGTTCGAGACTATAATACTCAATCTATCGCCTACCTGGCTATATTCAATGCTGTGCGCAGGATACTCTGGCGGCACCTCCGCTTCATATCGATGACCAAGTGAGTTCGGAACATTCTGGGGTCCGGAATCATAGTCGTCAGCAAGCAACTGCTCTTCCTCTTCGTTCCCGAGATTGTAATCGGCGAGACTCTGATCTCCTAAGTCGTCGCCCAATAAGTCTTCACTGTAAGAAATCAATAAATATGTCATTGGTTTCTACTGCGCATGACTGGGCGTCACACAAGTTAGAGGTTCCGAATATAAATTCACAATTGAAAACACAGTAAATTCATTAACGGGATATCGAAAGGCAACATTTACGTAAAATAAATGCAATAAACACGATTTATCTCAATTCAAAACAAAATTTATCGCAAAATATACTAACTTGTCCGACATGTTGTTGAAAATGTTTTTTTTCTATCTTGTTTGATTGGCTATGGGTCGTGGATGTTGCACAAAGGCGTAAAGATCAAACAGCCAATGTTTTAAAACGTTTCAACGTACCTACACGCTGTGTCTGTAAAAATAATTCAATTTTTTATGACTCAAAAAACTTATAGAGAATGCGATTCTTTAAAATACTAATAAACTCTTTAATTGGAATAATATTTCTTTTTGGCAGGATTACCATGTGAAAGGTCGAAAAAAAAAAATTTGGACTTCAAGACTTTATTTTCTTAAATATTTTTATGCAACACAACATCATTCGAAATTAAATGATATTTAAAGTTAAACATTTTTGTAATGCCAATTCTGGGGTATTTTTTTTATGAAATCTTGTAATACTTATTCATTTTCTTCACTATCGGTGATAAACAGTTGATACTAAATTGTATTAATTTCATTGCATTAGTCTATTAAGTGGTAAAATAACTACATAGGTTTGCGTTCCAACTGAGGTGAATAGAAAAACCTCATGGATGAACATTACTAAGTATCTACCCCAAGGATCATAGAAACGAAGAAAGAATATAATTTTTGACTCATATAAATCAATGCTTCTCCGCTCTTATTGGTCGTAGCGTGATGATACATTAGCTTATAGCCGTAAAGGGACTATACAGCCCAAAAAATATATAATTCGAAATAGTAGTTCCTGAGATTATCGGCTCCATCGAAACAAAAAAACTCTTCAGCTCTATATATTCATCATCATCAGCCCATATATGTTCCACAGCTGAGGGTACGGGCCTCCAATACACCGTAATAGGCCAGCGTGGTGGACTAAGGCGTATATCCTCTCAGTTGCAGAGGAGGCCGCCTGTGCCCATGGACGTACCTATATGGGCTGATGAAGATGATGATGATGATTTCACCAGCGATTTAGTTAGACCTGAGTAAAAAGGTGGGCTTCTGCTGTTTCTCAAACACATTTTCAGACTCCGTTCTGCTACTAATAATTTCCTGATGGTAAAAGCTAATAACACTTCACCTGATGTGGGAATCGAACCCTGGATCTCTAGATGACACGCTTCTATGTATGTGTATACATATGATATGTTTAAAAATAATGGGCACGGGTTAAAAAAAATCAGTCGATAAAAAAATAAAAAAAATCTTATGCTTTTTATTTTCAAATCTAAATAGAGTTTTTATAAAACACTCAAAATACTATATTTTTTTGTAAATACTACATTACTAGACAACAGTTCATAACTGATTTGAAAGGCAAAAAGAAAAAATTGATAAAAAAATGCTTTTTGATGTATATAAATTGATAGTGTATTTAACTCCAGACTCGTTACACAGATGTCTCTGATGTCCTCAGTATCATAGCGTCTTGTCAATTCTATTTCTTACGCCTTCCGAAACACGCGATAAAAAGATGCAATGAAATCGTCACGATCTGCAAATTAAATTAATTTATTAAGAATTCTGCAAATAATAACAATACTTTTCTACAAATTATTCACAAATTCATGTCTGAATTAACAAAGAGGTAGCCAGAATTGGTATAAGTCCCACGTAGGTAATAGGCCAGCCAAATGATGTTTCTCTTAAAGGAAAAATCCAATCACATTTCTTGATTCGTGATCTCTCGATCGTACACTTATGCTGCGGGGCAAATGAGGCAGTCCACGGGCACTACAGGTAGTATTTAGAATGACAGTTATCTGGCTAATCTCTTCTGCGTGCTTAAAATTGGCAGCCTCGTGATACACCAGCTTGTGAAACGAGAGGCCGCGCATTCGATCTCCACACCAAGACAGATCCACAAATATTTTTGTGTTTGTTTGAGGCATAAAAATCTCTCGCACCTTTTGGCCCACTCAAAAAATTTCTTAGTATGGGATCAGAGCTTTGTGACAGTTGGGTGGCTTCACTCACCTCAATTAAAATGATAGCTCCGAGACCATATTTAATAGGGTTTGCATATTTGTTGATGTATTTCATGAAGGCAGAGACGCAACCTCCATAGAAATCAGTGCATGTCGCTGCAGGAGGTTCGTTGAAGTCAAAATCTTCCTTTATCTGGTCAGGATCTACAGGACAACATGTGAAAGGCACAAGGAGGCCGGCTGATTCGTAGGTATTAGAACCCTCAATCCCACAACATTTCAGCTGAAAACGTTAAAAGAGTGAAGATATTGTCAACTACTTACAATAATACTCAGTAACAAAATTAAAAAAGCCTTTGTATTATGCACATATTTGAAAATGTGGTATGGTTATGGTTGTCCTGTCTTAGTAGCAAGTGTCATTTTAGTAATCTCAGGGGCATTTTTACATTCAAAGTCAATCGTCCTTTAAATTAACCGGTCAATTTCAAATTTTGACAAATATACCACTCAATCCAAATATGGATTTATTTAATTTTCGCGCTAGCAACACACACGCGACTATGAGAAATTTTAGATATACATATATGTATTGTCAAATCCACTTTAAATTGAACTAATAGTTGAACTCTCATGAATACCGTAAATGATATCTATTAATTAGGGAACTTCTATTTAATATTTTTCTCTTATAGCTATATTTGCCATTTAGAGTAGTATGAAAATATAAGATGACCTTGGCGAAGGATAAAGACCACTTATTTCTATCGACACTTACCGAATATTCCAGTGCATGTAGTGTTACTCTGCGCGTACTATCTTCGAATAAATAGTCCAATCTACTTGTTATGTAATTTTTTGTTTTTGGAACGAATTGTATGATGACGACGAGCACATAGATTTTTCCAGCGGCAAATATTAAGAGTCCTGCCGCATTCTGTAAAGTAAAACGTTATAAGTTGGCTGTGTATTTTTATACACACAACCATATTCTCTGTATCCCTAATAATGATAGCAGAAGCATCAAAACATAGCCTAACGCCTGTATTTCCCGAAGGGGTAGGCAGAGGTGCATTTCTGCACCCACACTTCGCCAGGTATGTATTAGTCCCACTTAATAGGGGGCGAGCTTATCCGTTTTTCGGGCACAATTCCAGACTCCGTGCTGTTACTGAGAATTTCCTAATGGAAAAACCCAATAACACTTTGCCCGACCCGGGAATTAAACCCAGGACTCGGATCGCACGGCACATACCTGTGCCGTGAGACCACGAGGCAGGCAGTTTCTATAGTGTTTTACGTAATAAAAAAAATAATAAAAAAATAAATACACCCAACAGTCACATACATAGTTCTGACCCCACACTAGGATACAAGTTCTGTGTCGTGGGTATCAGGGACTACGAGAGACTTTTCGGTCTCACAAACACCCAGACCCGAAACAAATATTTGTGGATCACACAAACATTTGTCTCGGTGCGGGGATCGAACCCGCGGCCTCTCGTTTCGCAAGCTGGTGTCTAACCATCTGCGCCACGGGGCTGTCAAATAGGGCAAGACTTTTGCTGTTTTTAGCACAAATTTCCAGACTGCGTGTTGCAAATGACGAATATTCCCAATTTAATAATGTGTATAAATTATGTCAACCCTAAGCTGCAATATTATATCGCGGAACGAATGACGAAGTCTTATTGAGTCCCAATTAAGTACGTAAGATTTGGAGAAATATGTGTGTAGTTATAAGCCTCTGTCTACCTCTTCGAGAAAGCAAGCGTGTGAGTATGTATACTTATGCATCTCATCAGTGCTCTATAGAAGCCCAAAAGTCCAGCTTGCCTTACAACATTCCGAGTACTGTATAATCTTTAAATCTTTATTTAACAATAGCAATTTGACATATAAAAGAGAATATCCTGACCCCACAATAAACAATTATAAGCTAGTCATTACACAATTAACGCCTTTGGGCTTCTATGGAAGTACCGTCACTGTATCTCATGTAAGACGTCGCTTATTCAGTTTAAGGAAACTTATTTCTCTCATTTTTTTAATTTAAACTTTTTGTGCTGGTGTTAGCATACTCTATTTTGACGGAACTTTATTTACCATCATATAATTTTTTCTTTGTTAGTACATTTTTTTTCCTTTTTACTTCACAAAGAACTCACCAAGAGCAGAAGACTGGTAACTTTGCAACAGGCCCCGATGCAGCCAGCCAAACTCAGTAGTAACATCAGCGATCCAAGCACAATTAATGCCATGAAAACAGGTTGCACTGGCACATTCGATATAACATTGCTATCATATTTATCTGCAAATTCCTTAATCAGTATTCCTAACCCAACCGTCCCTACACCCAGAACCTGGAAAATATATTGACTATGAACAGCTCGTCTTCGCCTAAATGCACTTCAGTCTTTTTCTCTCGTCTCCTATTAACTTGCTAGCCGCATTCACATTATCCTGTGTTTTCAAGTAGTAGGTATCTCAATAGTTTGGCATGGTGGTATCGAAGGGCGATATATGTGAGTCATTCTCCACTTGATGTCCTTTTGGACAGCACCTTGCTCACCATCATCCACACTAACATACTGCACTATTAGTTCTAGATCCACTGCTTTTCAAATCCACTCCACTTTCTCACATTTTATTCCTACACCAACCCAATCCTTTCCACTCCATTCCATACCCAGTCTAGTCCACAATGTCCATATCGTTCTATCATAACGAATTGCCATAACCTCTCTTTTACTACTTCTCCCATTATAGTCTTGGTGTTTTGATTCCCACTTCACTATTCTCACTTCCCATTAATTTATTTTGATTAAAAGAAGTGCATTTTTTGTAATTATTATAAGCCTTTTTTGTTCTAAACACACTAAACACCTTAAAAGGACTCTTTATTGGTAGCTTCAATCATGGTGAAAGGATGACCGTGCCGGCATTTTTTGGCCGGTTTGTTGCGGTCGGTCCTTTGATCACAATGGTATTAGTCCCCCAAACTTCTTCACAATAAGGTGAAGAGGTATTCGGCCGGCATGATTGTGTCGACCAACGGGAGACCATCATCTCTCGCTGGTCGGCACTTTTTCTGGACTCCATTGCGCTTACCATCAGGTGCAATGGGGTCACTTTGCCGTGCCAGTATAAAAAAAAAAAAAAAGATTCCTCAAATTATGAAGAGTTACTCAGGTCACTTTCGTTTAAGAAAAGTCTAGGGTCATGCTACAAAATGCTACATTAATTGCTAGTAAATGTAATAAATAACTTACCGCTAGTACAAAATTTAGGGGGTACACTAAAATTTGGGCTAGGCAAACAAAACAGGAACACATATTGAATATTTTTTTTCATTTACAATTTACAAAATGGATGTCCTCGTTTCAAATGTATTCGTTGAATGGTTTTACTCATTTAAGTATTTGTTTAAAGTGTAAGATTATCATGGATATGACGATAGGTAGGGTTTTTACTTAAAAACATTCCAACAGAGTACGTACGAATATTTATATAGGTACTAAAGATTTTCAAAATATTAGGGCTGCGGTTTTCAAAACTAGACACTACTCGTATTAATTATTTTACTATGTCCTGGCGGTTTTATAGTTTCGTCTACGTGCAAAATTTCGTTGAAATTCATTCAGTAGTTTTACGTAATAAACTTACATCCATAAAATTCATGTTTTTAACATTAGTGAGATAAAATACATACACAGAATGTACTTTATAAAAAACGCGTATTTCTACTTCTTTTGTTTCTTTTCATTAAATCGGTTGTAGATACCATGCCATTGCTGGACAAAGGTGTGCCCGTCCTCCTCTACTTTTCGCGTTCTAAGACCATTTGAGCATTCAGTCTCAAATGTCACATCGTCTTCCCTAAGAACTGTAAAGTGTGTTATAGATATTTTGGATGGCCATCTTCGCGCCGAGTGGGGCGACCACGTTACGTGAGCAAGAAGCGCCCATCGTAATGCCGCAGCCACCCGGTGCGCCTCCGAGACGTAAACGCAGTTGCACCGCCACTAGCTTGGTTCGGGCGCCCCGGTTGTATATGGGTGCCATGTACACAGCCCACTGTGTCGCCACCCCTCTCGGGGTCACTTTCAGTGAGGAAGCGCTACCCCGCAGCGCGCTCAGCGACCCCAAGAGCCTCTTTGGGACGCCTTTTACGACGTTACGCCTTTTACGTTTAGGCCTTAGTCCACCACGCTGGCCTAGGGCGGGTTGGCATATACACGTATTGACGTGTCATAAGTGCTATATTATTGCCTACATGATAAATAAACAATCATTTGATTTCATCTCACATCCAATCTCTCCTGTGGAAATTACGTTAAAAATACTACTAGCATTAAAAAATAAGCAAGGTGTTATATCAGGACACATCCCTATCGTCTAATCGATTGTATGAGTCAGGAAATCGATCTAGTTTTATCGTCATGAATAATTGTTTTTAAGTGTCGTGATAACTTTCAAGAGCCTTCTATGCAAGTTGTATTAGTTATGAATAATATAAAGAGGACCGGTTTAGTCCCAGAGGGAAGTGTATTCAGCATTTAATCAGTTTTACTACATTTCTGTAAACTAGATACGTGATCTCATGCCTATTGTAGGATAGGCAAAGACTAAAGTGCGCCAATGCTACGGTTTAAGCATATAGTATTTAACTTCCTGATTTGACATAAACTTTTCAAGCACGTCGGTTTCCAGGACCCGTTTTTTGTTTATTTGAAGCAAATGCTAGGTAGTTAGACTTCACAACGTGTGGTCTATTTCGAAAACAGGTGCTTATCTCGCGAAGAGTAAATCCATTTCATCGACTTCTAAGGCATTTTAAATGGGTATTTACTACTGTATAAACGACAAAAATGTTCGAACTCAAAAAAATGAGATGATTACAATATAAGTAGGGATCACTATAGGTACTTACTTCGTGTAAGTTATGAATATACACTTATAGTTATAAAAACACAACGATGAGCAATTTTATTATCTATATGTAATCTAACCGCGTAACGCAGTACAGTCGTGCTTTGTACGACTTGAGTGTATATAATTTTAGTTTTCCAGGTCCAACTATTCAAGTACTCATTTAAAAAAAAAAACAGCTTTAAATAGGCAGGATTTCACCAGGTTTTAGGCGTTAACGCGACGAGTGACAGCACAGCACCTGATAGTAGGAACGGGGGATCCTGTAGGAATTCCTTCATTTCCGTCTTAGTTACGGAAGCTTAAAAATTATTATGGTGGATTATTTAGAATTTAATGTTTGTAGATGTCCAAGATTGTCAAATGCAATAAATGCGTGGTTCATTAATTTTCGTCTTCTACGAAAAAGTTCATTGAAGACCGGGTGAATAATTTTACTGAAGAATGGTGAAGACTTATTTTTAGGCTAACTAAAAACTAGAGTAAGCATTAATATTGACAACCACTCTAAAATAAAATATATAACATACGTATGTCAAGGCTGTATAGATCAGATCCCTATGCTTTCCTTCCAAAGGAAAAATTAAGAAAACATAATTTAGAGATGGGAATTCTTCACAAGAAAGATTGATTTTTAGATCGATTCATAGTTTACTGGTTCATAATTATTTAAAATGCTGAAATCAACTTCGTCTCATATAAATATTTTATCGATACATACATACACACATCCGCACTCACGCCTGTATTTCCCGGCGAGGCAGGCCGAGGTGCATTCACATATTGCCAATTGTGTTTCCCTTCCACGTAATAGGAGGTGAGACAGGTTCCCTAACTGTAGTTTAAAGTCTTGCGCAATAGGGATGAGCCCATTGCCGTTTAGGAAAATATTCAGAACCTATGCTGCTAATAATTTCTAATTTCTTTAATTAATATTTATTCCAGTTATTTCATCTAAATCCTGTTCTGTTCAGGCAGCTTGCTTTGATGTTGACACATAACAACAGAATAAATCGAATTTATATTGATTTATTTGTCCAATTCATTACGTCATATCCAACAATCAATTATTTGTGTTATTTTAAAATCGATTTTTCGATTTACCTATCTTCGACTACATCTCTACTGTCAATTCAACTGTCCGCTGTCGTTTGTCTGTCAATGACAATTTGTAATGTCAACAGCAGTTTTTCAACACATTGTTGTTTCCAAAAATTCAATAAATAAACATTCATAAATGGCGGACGACGACTGCGAGATAGAGTATTTAGACGAAGACGCTGAAATTGTCCAACAATGTTTCCAGACGTCACAAATGCCGGAACTTATTCCAACCAAAGAGACGCCATTGCTAATCGAACGGCCGGAGCGGAGACGAAAACGGAAAAAAGACGATGATTCTGACTACGATCCGAGTGAGGACTACGTCCCTCCCAGCCCTCCTAGTCCTCCGAACTCTAAAATGAAGAAAAGGCGGCAAGGCTTGCGGAGATCTTACAAAATGGAGCGTTCTGACGGAGGCGTTCCAAACTTGAAAAGTTTGAAGAAAATTATCAAAGAGAACAAAATTTTGAGCGCTGAAGAACAGTTTGCTTTACGTAAGAAATTGAATATAAGGATTCCAGACTACGATGATCCTTTGTGTTTACCCGTGAAAGCCCTCAGACAGGAGGAGAGTGATCTGAAGAGGTTGAATGTGTGGAACAATGCATGTTTGGAGCATTTTAAACACTGCGACACTATGCTCCGGCCGGAGAGAGGCGAGACCAAGAGCTCCACAAGGAGTGTTGTGCTTAAAAATGTGATGAATAAACAGACAGGTTAGTTGTATTAAATTTACATATTTCAGTATTCTAATTGGTAAAAATTGTTATGTGTCTACCTATGTGCTAGTCAGTTTAATCTAGGCTTTGTAACAAGGGGCTATGGACTCATTCTAAAATGAAGAAAAACATTATGCTCATTTTTAACCTATCAATTTGTTGCCAATGTTAATAATTAGGCTGTGTGGTACATACTAGAAAATCTGCAATTTTGACTTGGTGTTTGATATTTTTATAATTTATACCTGTATTCCTATTTTGCTGGTTATGTAATTCCATAGAAGCCCAAAAGCCCACCTCGCCTTGTAAAATTCTGAATAATAATCTTTAAGCTTTAAATCTTTATTTGACAATAGAAATTTGACATAAAAATGAGAATATCCTTACCCCACAATAAAAAAATTATAAACAAGACATTACACAGTTAACATAACGCTTTTGGGCTTCTATGAAAGTACGGCCTCTGATTGTGAGTATCATGAGCATATTCCTAAACTCTGATCAGATACTGAGAGATTTCTAACAAAGAACCCAAAGACACTTAAGGACTGACTCTCTATTTCAAATATTTATTAAGGATGCATTATTTAACTATTTTAGGCAAAGTGGAGACTTCAATATGGAGTAAAACATGTGTGCAAAATGAAGTTGGGGACAAAAAATCAGAGATATTCCGGTGTGTGCTTCCAAAGTATAAAGAAAAGAAGGTGTTGAATGCTGTAATGTTGTCATCGAAGAAAACAAAGGCTTTCCATGTTGTTGATGAGGTGAGCTTTCTTTACATTGCAATTGAAACAGTAACATGAGCTATAAAAATTCACATACCTAATTATATCATATCATCATCGTCGCTGGATGCAAGCTGCTTCCAACAGGTCCCTGTGGAAGTCATTAGGAGAGGCCTATGTCCAGCAGTGGACTTCCATTGGCTGATGGATGGATGATGGATGATCATCATCATCATCATTATCAGCCCATATCCGTCCCACTGCTGGGCAAGGGCCTTCCTCTACAACTGAGGCAGTGGTGGTACTTCCATAGATGCCCTGTTTGCCTTACTGAGTTCCAAAAATGGTCTTTAAAAGCAATTTGACATATAAATGAAAACATCCTAACTCAAATAAATAATTATAAACTAGATTTGACACAATTACTGTGTAATGCTTTTGGGCTTCTATGAAAGTACCACCACTGATACATACATGGAATATGGATAATTTCACACCTGTATTAAGGGGATAGGCCCAGGTGCATTTTTGAACCTTCTTTTCGTTTAGACAGTTTGTTTTGATTGAACTGAATTTAACTAGACCACAAGTTAATGTGACAGTTAATAACATTTGATTGAATAGATGTTTGACATAATTCATTTCCAATAGCACTCATTGCTATTTTTATTTATTTCAGGTGATATTAACAAAAGAAGATCACAAAGATGGTGAAGCATTGGTTGCATATAAGCCAAAGGAAGCGATAGCATCTGTTTACATGATGTTTGATAAATGGTAATATTGTTTACGTAACTTGTGATATCCTCAATGCATACATTGGGGATAAAATGCAGTCATGGGCCTAGTAGTAGGATTTGCATATGAACATAGTATGACATTACCCTGAAAGGCTCAAATCCCAGGTATAACTCTCACTTTTACAAGTGTTGTATTCACAATAAATTTACACAAACTTCAACAATGAAGGAATACATGTTTAAGGAACTCCACAGTTAATATTTTACTATGAGCAAATTAAGTGAATAAAAAATATTTCCTCTATAAATTGCCATATTTACCACATATGTAACTGTAGCAAAATGTTTGTATGTTTGCTGGTGGTAGGATATTCGTATCCGCCCGGATGGCGACCACCGTACACAGGGCGTAAAACCCGCCATAGTGGCACATGCAAGTGTGCCGCGTTCCGGGATCAGCCAGTGTATATCCGGTTTTCGGGGGGGCTTCAATCATGGTGAAAGGATGACCGTGCCGGCAATTTTTTTTGCTGGTTTGTCGCGGTCGGTCCTTTGATCGCCATGATTGATAGTCCCCCAAACTTCTTCACAATAAGGTGAAGAGGTATTCGGCCGGCATGATTGTGTCGACCAACGGGAGACCATCATCTCTCGCTGGTCGGCACTTTTTCTGGACTCCATTGCGCTTACCATCAGGTGCAATGGGGTCACTTTGCCGTGCCAGAATAAAAAAAAAAAAAAAACCGATGGACTTAAAATTAATCCCACTAAGAACTAAATCATTGTCGCCGACAGCCCTAGGATGATCTCAAAGGTAAATTGATCCGAATTGCCATGTGTGTCATGCAACTGAGTCAATATACTTTACAGTGACACAGTTGAAAATCTGGGACTGTTTATTGACAGATCATTCACTTGATGAGAAATTTCTTGTGTGTTCTCTGCCAACTCAGACTTAAAGTCTGGTGGACTAAGGGCTACCTCTTTTCATTAGTAGAGCCCTGTAGAGAGATGTATATGGGCTCACATAGATAATAATTAATAAGGCATTTTTGATTCCCCAGCAAAAACACAGATGAAAAAGAGGGTACGGAACAAACCCCAGAGAAGGAGGAAGAGTCCAAGATGTATATGAAAGAGTTGACTTGCTGCAAAGTATGTGCACACTGTTACCATACTTCGTGGAGGGGAGCTAAGAAAGCTGATAAAAGTTAGTATTATATGCACAAACATTAAGCACAAATAAACTCACACCTATATTTAAGAGGTACATGCTAGAACCTGAATTTTATTTAAATGCTGTTTATAATTGTATACAATGTGGGCGCTCCATAATAAATATCTACATACATATCAGTTTATAAAAAATGCCTTTGTCAAAAATAAAGCAAAAATAAATCTCTACTAGTACCTATCACATAAAAAACGACTTGTCTGATTAGGAAATGGACATAGATCCGACTTTGGAAAATAACATACATACATAAGTCTAAGTCAAAATAATCTTTATTCTAATAGACTTTTACAAATGCTTTTGAATCATCAATTTTAACCTATCATCGCTTAAAAGCATGTTATCACTGTGGAGAAGAAACAAGAAACATATTATTTTACTAAGTAATTATATGATGATGATAATGATAATGATAATGATGATGACGATGGTGACGATGATGATGTTGGTGACGATGATAATGATGATGGTGATGGTGACGATGATGGTGACGGTGGCGTGTTGTGGCAGAGTCGCTGGTGTGTCCGGTGTGCGCGCGCACGTACGTGTCGGTGCACACGCTGCTCACGCACTTCCGCTCGCACGCCACGCCCGACGTGCGCCGCTACAAGCACGTCATCTCCGCGGCACTGGCAGAGGTAACGCCACTCACATCTATTTGGGGATTTTCTCCCTAAATTTAGTGGGAAAACATGTATACAGGGAGTTTTTTTAGGGAGAAATTGTTTTTTGGGGATTTTTAGGGTTCCGTACGTCCGAATAAAAAAACGGAACCCTTGTCGGATCACTACTCAAAATTCATACTCAAAATTAATTGAACAAATTGCAATCAAACTTATCTAAGAATCTACTAGACCGATTAGATTTAAATTTTGTACACATATAAATTTCTGTGACCCAAAGGCACTTTGCGACGTGAATAGATGAAATCTGTATATGGGAGGTCGTTTTTGGGGGAAGGTGGTTTTTTTTAAAATTGAAAACTGAATCGTGCGGCATATCCAATGGAAGGTCTTGTTCTGAAGATCTTAAGTGTAAGTTTTTTTAATTTTAAAATAAATAGTTTCCAAGTTATTCAAGAATATAGACAAAAATTGGCCACAATAGATGAAATCACATTCGTCAAGCGAATCGCTAATAATACTAAAAAACATCGCGCGATTAATAGACGGCCCCTAATTGTTTAGTGATGGTTAAACGCAATAACACTCGACCTGGGAGTCAAACTCCAGACCTGTTGTTAAATATATTATATTTGTTTTCAGATCGTAGACTACCACTACAAGTGCCGTATATGTCAGCAGAAATGCGAATCGATAAAGAAGTTGAGAGAGCATATCAAGACGCAACATGGTATGTATATGTTTACATACACTCCACTGATATATATGCTTATTGTTTACATATACAGCCTGCCTCGTGGTGACGCGGCACAAGTATGTACCTGGGTTCGATTCCCGGGTCGGGCAGTGTTTTGGGTTTTTCCAAGGTAAATATACATACATACATAACCTCACACCTGTATTCTCCGAAGGGGTAGACAGTGGTGTATTTCGACACTAACATTTCCCCACGTAAGTATCAGTCCCACGTAATAGGGGGCGAGCCTATTGCCGTTGCTGCTACTGAGAATTTCCTAATGGAATAACCCAATAACACTTTGCCCGACCCGGGAATCGAACCCAGGACCTCTAGATCGCAGTCATATACTTTTGCCGCGAGACCACGAGGCAGTACAGTTAATATACAATTAATTATTTACACTTTAATTATTTTTTTCAGTTTTAGGAAACGAGCCGTTCCTTTGCGAAGTTGGCAATCACATGGCGAGGTGATTAAATAAATATATTATGTTAAAATGTTGTTTTATTTCATTTTTACATCCTCTACTGGCGCGATAAGGACTGGTGTAGCCATTCCGGCCTTCTGGCACGGTGCGTGAAAACTACTGAAAAAATGCGATAGATGGCGTTAAATTCTTATAACCAAAAATATGCTCTATTGAGAATCATCATCATCAGCCCATATACGTCCCACTGCTGGGCATGGGCCTCCTACCATTGAGAGGATTTAGGCCTTAGTCCACCACGCTGGCCTAGTGCGGGTTAATAATTTATTAACAAGCTTTTTTTGTTGCATAGAAGTATTTTATTTATGCGTGTATAAGATTTTACAATTCATTTATTAGAATAAGGAATAAATAAATACACCCAACAGTCGCATACATAGTTCTGACCTCGCACTAAGATACAAGTCCTGTGACGTGGGTATCAGAAACTACGAGAGACTTTTCGGTCTCACAAACACCCAGACCCGAAACAAATATTTGTGGATCACACAACATTTGTCTCGGTGCGGGGATCGAACCCGCGGCCTCTCGTTTCGCAAACTGCGCCACGGGGCTGTCTAGAGATGCTACAATATGTTTAACTTTAAACTTAGGGCTACTAGATGGCGCTGCTGCAGAGTTTTATGCTTACATATTTTTTAGGCAAATATTTACCGTACACTTATGGTAATGTTTTTGTGGTAATGTTGCCATTTATGGAAATTTAAGTGGGCATTAGTTAATCACAGTCTTAAAACCGATAAATGATGTTTCAGTATACCGATTAAATTATAACAGCCACTTAAATATAAGTCGCCTTCAGATTAAGTAGCGTTTCAGTATTCGGCCATTTAGTCATGTATTTGAAATTTTATAGATTCAATAAATATTATTTCATTTCAATTAATCACCGTAACTATTACAAATCTTACTTTTCAATCACGGTCATTTCTGCATCATCATCATCATCATCAGCCTTTCTTACGTCTACTCCTGGACATAGACCTCTCCTATGACACATAATATTTCTGCATACATAATATAATTAGCAAGTTACTTTCGTTATTCTCAACGCAAACCCCATACACACTTGTTAGTGAATGTAAAACAGACGGGGTCATTATCCCGCCAACACGTGTTCCTCCCGAAATGAAGCCCTCACACGGACACCACGACCTGGCCCAGTTTCGCGTGTAATTTACGGCTCGATTTGGTAAAAACCGCTGGTGTTCTTAAAACTTACAATTATTGAGACGTAAAAACAAACACATGTGATAATTGTTATATGTATGTTTGTATTAGCCACGAGGATGTCATATTATTTATCATGCTTATGCAATTTGTAAAGGCGGACTTAATACCTTAGGAATTCCCTAACAGTTGACCTTAGGGTGATGCAGAGATAAAAAAGCAGGCAGATAAAAAAAAACAATATTAAGTAGGTACACCACTAACAAAATACATATACAGAGTGTATTCAGACCGTGATCGGAAACTAAGGCAGGTAATAGGGCGTTAAAATAAATTAAGCCAGCTGACTCATTAATGGTACTAGGCATTCAGAAAGCTAGAGAGGTGAAATGCTATCATTAATAAGTTTTGTTTTTAATTCATCGTGGTTTAAATTTCGAATGGATTATACGAGTATACAGTTTTAATGCTAGTACTTTGTCCTTGCTGATTTATGATGTCCTGGTAGTTGCGTAGAACATAATTGACATTTTCTTATTTTCAATTTTAGTTTTAATTTATTACTGTCACTATTCTACATTTTAAAAATCTAAAACATAAACTTTTTTGAAAAAATACTTGATCTGAAACATATTAAAACCTTCCTGATCCATTTGACACTTACATTTTTTTTCGAGACTTAATGAGCGGTTAAGCAGACAACTTCACTGTTAATTTAAGCAGACAACTTCATACCATTTTGCGTCACAGATCTTAAAATTTCACTCTCATCATTTTTTCATAACGCGCCTAAAGAAGTATAACTTCAAAAATCCCGACAAAAAAATAAAAAATTATGACGTTTAACAACATTTTATACGTATGGTTGTCAGGAATAGTTCAAAATTTTTATTTTTTTGTCGGGATTTTTTTTAACGCCAGGGGGTTTGTAATCACCTTAGCTATTACCTGCCTTAGTTTCCGATCACGGTCTGAATACAACCTGTATACTAACATATTCACACACACAAATAAATAGTTATACTATCATCATCAATTGATACAGTCATACACATTACCAAATCATCATCATCAGCCCAAATACGTCCCACTGCTGGGCACGGGCCTCCTCTACAACTGAGAGGGTTTAGGCCTTAGTCCACCACGCTGGCCTAGTGCGGGTTGGCGGACTACACACCTAAGAAATTCCTAAGAACTTTTTAGGTGTGCAGGTTTTATCACGATGTTTTCCTTCACCGTTAAAGCAAGTGATAATTCATTGTGAATACACACATAACTTCGAAGTCAGAGGTGTGTGCCTGGGGTTTGAACCTGCGACCGTCGAAATTCTCGACCGCGCGCCTAAACCTCGAGGCCATCATTGCTTTACCAAATATGAAGCAGCGCTTTTAGTCACGTTGTAGTTCACCCACAAGGTGGATTGACGATCTGACGAAGACCAAGCAAACCGTGCGCTTTTGACGTCTTTCGGCTGATGATGTATGTTCAAGTTTCCGGTTATAATTCCAAAATTTAAGTAAAGAAGTACACTTCTGCCTAACTATTCGCATAAGCATAAGTTACAATGTTATGAATAACAAATAACACGGACGCTGTAATTCTACACTTTAAAATATCTTTATAGCTACAAATTAAACTTTTGTAGTTGGCTACGTTAATATAGTCTTTACCGTGAACTAAATAAGGTTTATTTTGAATGCATAAGTACTTGTCGCGACAAATTGTTGAGACAATTGCTAGCGCCAACGCCTCGAAGATTACTCGTAATAATTGACGTTTTGTTAAAAATGATGTAATTTGTTTTGAATTCAGTATGGCAACTATTTTGCTTTGCTACTGTAGGCGCAAGGGTTTGCTCGTGTTCGGATCGATTTTGTAAATCAATGCTGTAAAAAAGACACTTGACACCTTCTCCTTACTATCTTTGTATCAAATTCAGTTCTTTTCATCATCAGCCCACTGTTGGGCACGGCCTCTGCAACTGGCTTTAGGCCTACACACCTATGAAATTTCTAAGAACTTTTAGGTTTGCAGGTTTTCTCACGATGTCTTTCTTCGCCGTTAACGTATACGTGATAATCTAATATACCTACACATATAACTTGGAAAAGTCAGAGTGTGCCTGGCGTTTGAACCCACGACCGTCGCAATTCTCGACCGCGTGCTTAAACTTCGAGGCTATCACTTCTTCTTTTTGCGAAACTACAATTCATGGAAATGCCTTGTAGGCCTCGTGGTTGTATTGCAAGAAACCTTTGGTTCGTTTCTTGAATAAGAGAGCGCAATTGAGTTTTTTCATAAAGAAATTCTTACTAGCAGAACTGATTTTGGAAATATGCTTGAAAACAATTAACAAGCAATAGTTTAAAATACTTAGTGTAAAAAGTACTTGTAAAAGTCTATTTGAATAAAGATAATTTGACTTTGACTTTTTTTCTATAACCCAATTAGCTTATCAAACCACTGCCTATGCTATAGAACAGCTGAATAAGATTAGAATAAAAATAGACAGTATTTTGTATGGGGACGAGTGTCGCCGCTTGTCTGTCCCCTATTCATTCTACTACGATCACATGACCAATGATAAAAATTCCAAACAAAAATGAAGGGCTGCTATTGGTTGTCACACATTTATAAAAGTCTTGATATAAATAAATACACCCAACAGTCACATACATAGTTCTGACCCCACATTAAGATACGAGTCTTGTGTCGTGGGTATCAGAAACTACGAGAGACTTTTCGCTCTCACAAACACCCAGACCCGAAACAAATATTTGTGGATCACACAAACATTTGTCTCGGTGCGGGGATCGAACCCGCGGCCTCTCGTTTCGCAACCTGGTGTCTAGCCAACTGCGCCACGGGGCTGCCATATTAAACAGAACCCGAATTACTAAGAAGCGGCCGTGTCAATATGATAGTCTAATCGCAGGTTCGGCACGCTCGGCATACTGACATTTCCCTTCTAGTCTTATTCAACTGTTCTGTGGCCTATTTCATCATCAGCCCAAATACGTTCCACTGCTGGGCATGGGCCTCTTCTAGAACTGAGAGGGTGTAGGCCTTAGTCCACTACGCTGGTCTAGTGCGGGTTGGCGGACTACACACCTAAAAACTTTTAGGTGTGCAGGTTTTATCACGATGTTTTCCTTCACCGTTAAAGCAAGTGATAATTAATTGTGAATACACTCATAACTTCGAAAAGTTAGAGGTGTGTGCCTGGGGTTTGAACCCGCGACCGCCGAAATTCTCGACCGCGCGCCTAAACTTCGAGGGTGTGGCCTATACATTCGTGAAAAACTCGTGATTGTACGTATTTACTAATAAGGTTAATCGTAATCATTACGCAGGCCAGTAAAACAATTACAAGCTCGCCTTGAACAGTCGTAGATTGTAAAATTCGAGGCCGATCGATACGAAATTCAGGATGCGACAATTTAGCATCTAACGGAAGGAATAAACATTTGTGTTATCAGCGATATTATACTGATTTGGGTGAAGGATTTCGTTTATGTCATCGTAAAGGTAAATGACTGTTACTGATAAAAATTACGATTGTCACTCAGAAAGGGTTGGTAGAGGATAAACTAGTAATTCGAAGTGGTCCAGGTGGACTCCCAGGGGTCTACGGGAGACTCGATGGGGGTCTACGTTGGCCGTGACAAATAATGGGGGTCCACATTCGTAAGCAGGGGTCCATGAAAATTAATTTGATTTCGAACTAAAATGTTGGCTTGACTGCTTAAATCAATCATCATCATCATCATCAGCCAAAATACGTCCCACTGCTAGGCACGGGCCTCCTCTACAACTGAAATCTCTTAAATCAATATAGAAAGATAATATTTTAAGAAGCTCAGCGACTGTTACTTGAAAAACTTGCATATTCCATAATCAGTACAACGAATCTTGTTTTTTTGGTCATTTTGGAAATTGGTAGAAATGTAGCTGCAGGGGGTCCACCGGATCCATCAAAATTTTTAAAGTGGTCTATGAGACAAAAGTGTATGGGAACCTCTGATCTAAACCCTCATATCGAATGCTGTGTTTAAGTATCACGTATTAGTGGTCAAGCTAAATTTTTAGCCCATTTTTTGAACCCCGTACTACTGGACAACTCTTTGTTTTCCAACTCCTCCTTTATTTTGTCTTTCTGATTAACTTCGTTGCGGGATTATGACAAATTTAGGTCCCCTTAGATCCGCTGAGCTTCATTGCTCAGCGTCAATACTGTGCGTGCCGCTGTTGATCCTGGAGCACAGGAATTACAGTGGCGGGTGTGTTGTGGGATAGGGCCCAAAAAAAAAAAACCCGTGCTACTAATTAACATTTCGGAAAGACCCTATAACTCAACCCAAACCAGGAAATAGCTCAAGAGCTTTCGCACGCCGCAATAATAAATGGAGACTGTGTAATATTTACGGGATTGACTCGTGGTCGTTCAGCAAAATGTTGTTGGGTTTTCCACTACGAAATTCTCAGTAGCAACACTGAGTCTGGAATTGTGCTAGAAAATCGTAAATGGCTCCCTATTACGTGGAACTGATTCCTGGTGAAATTTGGGTGCAGGAAACACCTGTGCCAACCCCTTCGGGGAATACAGTCGTGAGATTGTGTATGTATGTAATATATACATCTACAAAATATCATCATCATCAGGCCATATACGTCCCACTGCTGGGCACGGGAATCCTCTACAACTGAGAGGGTTTAGGCCTTAGTCAACCACGCTGGCCTAATGCGGGTTGGCGGACTACACACCTAAGAAATGCAGGTTTCATCACGATATTTTCCTTCACCGTTAAAGTACGTGATAATTCTCTGTGAATACACACATAACTTCAAAAAGTCAGAGGTGTGTGCCTGGGGTTTGAACCTGCGACCGTCGAGATTCTCGACCGCGTGCCTAAACCTCGAGGCCATCACGACTTACAACATTACAATTGCAAATAAAGACATACTTTTTGCTGATAAATATTTTAGCAGTGATGTGGTAATGTCGAGTCAGCTACATGCCGGAAACGAATTAGTCACGCAGTGAGTAATCTGTAGATTGAATCAATTACAGTATGAATTGAGAGCGAATTGGATCGACAGATAAATGATTTGTTATTGCAACATACATACATAACTTCTTGCCTGTATTCCCCGAAGGGTTAGACAGAGGTGCATTTCTGCTCCCACATTTCGCCAGGTAGGTGTATGTCAGTCCCACGTAATAGGGGGCGAAGCTATAGCCGTTTTTTGGAAACAATTCCAGACTCCGTGCTGCTACTGTAATATCCTAATGGAAAAACCCAATAACACTTTGCAATAACAAATATCTGTGGATCACACAAGCATTTCTCGTGGGGATCGAACCAGCGATCTCTCGTTTCACAAGATGTCTAGCCAATTGCGCCACGGAGCTGTCATTTTTACCTCGGCAGTCGCGGTTCAAATTCCAAGTACTTTCACTTCGAAGTATGTGAACGTGTTTCCAAATTCTCCTATTTCCTTTTTGATTTATTCAGTTGCGGGTAAGACAAGCCAGGTTACCATAGAGATCTTCCCTGTGGCAAGGCAGCGTTAGAATGCCACCACTGTATTCTCTGCCTATCGTAGAAGGCGACTGAAAGATGTCCTTGGGGTCGCTGGGCGCGTTGTGGGGGCAGCGCTTCCTCACTGACAGTGACCCCAAGAGAGGCGGCGGCACTGTGGCTTGTACCGCCGGGCTGGTAGGCCGGTGACCCCGACATACGCTAAACCCGCCGCCCCCCCCTTTCATCATGGCTGGCGGGAAGTAGAGCCATAATTAGCTTTCCCACCGAGAAAAAAAGGTCCCCTAGAGAGTCGCTGAGCTTCACCACTTGGTGTCATTTCCGTCGATCCTGGTATACAGGAGTTACAGTGACGGGTGTGTGGTGGGATAGGGCCAAAAGTATCAGAAAATATAGCAATTGATTTATTTTGTGGTATCTCGTCCACGCACGGTCTACATACAAGCTTGCACATATATTTTATGTCATATTTGTATTCAGGTTGTCATGGGCATTGTGTCATATTAAACTGTATATGTACAGGATCGTATCTAGATGAATGGGGGGCATGATTCACGCGGGTGATTTATCAATTATTTTGCATGTGGGTCACGTGGTTTTAAAATTGAATAAGAGTTGACAGCGTAGTAAATAAATAGGTACAAACAACAGTCATATACATAGTTGATAGTACTGACCTCACTTAAGATACAAGTCATGTTTCATGGGTATCGGAAACTACGAGAGACTTTTCGCTCTCACAAACACCCAGACTCGAAACATTTTTTTTTTCGCTTTAGTTTTGGAATAAAAGTCATAATTGTTGCTGACATTATAATTATTGCGATGGGGGCATATATTGATATACATTAAAGAATACATTGCTGAGCCAATTTAGATGGTTTTTGGTTCAGATATCGATAAGACTAGTGATGATTTAAGACTATATTATATCTTTCTAATTACTAGATTGATTTCAATAATGGCAATTTTTGACAGCCCCGTGGCGCAGTTGGATAGACACCAGCTTGCGAAACGAGAGGCCGTGGGTTCGATCCCCGTATCGAGACAAATGTTTGTGTGATCCACAAATATTTGTTTCAGGTCTGGGTGTTTGTGAGACCGAAAAGTCTGTCGTAGTTTCTGATGCCCACGACCCACGACTCGATACGAGTCTTTAATGAGGGTTCAGAACTATGTATGTGACTGGTGGGATGTAGGTATTTACTTAAAAAAATTAAAATCCTCTTTGTTTTAAGATTAAAATAACATGCCATTTTGTTAAATAAACGACACGTATAAAATACTTTATATGCTAATATTTTTGCTTGAATTCGAACCTGTGTCGATGCACACGGGTGCAGTTACCGCATGATGTAGGCGCCTCACGTCGAGTTCGCGGGAAGCAACAAAAACCATTGTTGTGTTGTGCCATTGAACGACGACATTTATCGATGTCTTTCAACGTAATAACACAACAGACACATGTTTCAGATATTGAGTCTCGAATTTTGCCTGGTATAGTAGGCCTGAAAGATAGCTCTTGAAGGAAACCTGACTAAGCGCCGTTGTAGAAATACATATCTTTTTATGTCCGCGGGATGATAATTATCATCGTCAGACAATATACGTCCCACTGCTGGGTACGGGCCTCCTCTACCATTGAGAGGATTTAGGCCTTAGTCCACCACGCTGGCCTAGTGCGGGTTGACGGACTACACATCTAAGAAATTCCTAAGAACTTTTTAGGTGTGCAGGTTTCATCACGATGTTTTCCTTCACGGTTGAAGTACGTGATAATTCAATATGAATACACACATAACTTCGAAGAATCAGAGGTGTGTGCCAGGGGTTTCAATCTGCGACCGTCGAGATTCTCGACCGCCCGCCTAAACCTCCAGGCCATCTATATCAATTTCTGTACCATGAAAGGTCCTATGTCTTATGTAGTATATAGGTACATACCTATTACATATCAGTGACGATACTTCTATAGAAGCCCAAAAGGTTTACACGTTAATCGTGTAATGTCTAGTTTATAATTGTTTATTGTGGGGTCAGGATATTCTCATTTATACGACAAATTACTTTTGTTAAATAAAGATTCAAAGCTTAAAGATTAGTATTCAAAATTTTGAAACGCAACCTGGGCTTTTGGGCTTCTATGGAAGTAACGCCACTGACTCGAAGCCTTTTTTTTTTTTTTTGTCCTCGAGGGGAAAGCTGTTTATGGCTCTACTTCCCGCCAGCCCCGGGGGAGGGGGGCGGGAAGCGTATGTCGGGGTCACCGGTCTTCCAGCCCGGCGCGCGGCGACGTCATGTCCGCGCAGATGTTAGTGCCGGGCTGGGTCCCTAACAATATCCCTAAACCGGCATACCGACCAAAACCCCCCGGTGGCCATCTCCGCGCCGAGTGGGGCGACCACGGTACGTTAGCGAGAAGCGCCAACCGTAATGCCGCAGCCGCCCGGTGCACTGACTCAAGCCTGCTGAGATGCTTCCCAGGATCCAGGATTATAGAAAGGCACTTGGACTGGCAAATTATCCCACAGCTTGACTGGAAACTGGTTACGTCATCCCACGTGCAAAGCAATGGAATTGTCCTAAATGTACCAATGGTACCATATGCCTGCTATGGGAATGTAGCGCCAATGTTCAGCATATGTTTTACTCAGCTATGTTATGTTTGAAGGACATTCGTGGTTTTTATGGATTTCTTTGATGCGAAACACTTATCGGCGCGCGTTGGCAGTTAAAACCGATTTGCCGTGACGTCGGGCGGCATGACGGTGTTTTAATAATTTTCAAACAGTCTTATACGCTTACTCGTGTCACATAACTATAGACCCGAAACAGATATTTTCGGAAAACACAAATATTTCTCTATATACACCCAACAGTCACATACATAGTTCTGACCTGACATTAAGATACGAGTCTTGTGTCGTGGGTATCAGAAACTACGAGAGACTTTTCGCTCTCACAAACACCCAGACCCGAAACAAATATTTGTGGATCACACAAACATTTGTCTCGGTGCGGGGATCGAACCCGCGGCCTCTCTTTTCGCAAGCTGGTGTTTAGCCAACTGCGCCACCGGGCTGTCAAAATATGCGGGGAACAAGCCTGTGGCCTCTCGTTTCAGAGGTGTCTATTGTGTCATGAAGACTTTTTACTTACGCCATCTTGAATTCTAATGTTTCTAATACTCCTGTTCATTATCCAAGCTCTTGCTATTGACAGCCCCGTGGCGCAGTTGCCTAAATATCAGCTTGCGAAATCAGAGGCCGCGGATTCGATGCCCGCACCGAGACAATTTTTTTTTGTGATCCACAAATATTTGTTTTACGATATGGGACTTTATTTATAAATTTTACAAGTCCAGGGTTTAGCAGAAATTTATCAACGTTTATCAAAGCTACTTTTACTCTAACTGCCTCGTGGTCTCGCGGTACAAGTATGTGCCGTGCGATCTAGAGGTCCTGGGTTCGATTCCCGGGTCGGGCAAAGTGTTATAGGGTTTTTCCATTAGGAAATTCTCGGTAACAGCACGGAGTCTGGAAATGTGCCCGAAAAACGGCAATAGGCTCGCCGTCGCCCCCTATTACGTGGGACTGATACATACTTGGCGAAATGTGGGTGCAGAAATACACCTCTGCCTACCCCTTCGGGGAATACAGGCGTGAGTTTATGTATGTATGTATGTATATATTTTATATATTATCCCTGGGGCATCTAACCAGCCAATCTTCCATAGAACTCCAAAAGCCCAGTTTGCCTTACAAACTTCCGAATAATAATCTTCAAGCCTTAATCTTTATTTAAAAGCAATTTGACATATAAATGAGAATATCCTGACCCCACAATAAACAATTATAAACTAGACATTACACAATTAACGTGTAACGCTTTTGGGCTTCTATGGAGGTACAACTGCACCTAACGTGTTATAGGGTATCACCCCATCGCTCCAAAACAAAGACAAATGACATCATAATAATAACAATTCATCAATTTTAATTGTTTAGTGCATTTGAAATAATTGCTTCTTCAAAAGAGAATCGGTTCTGTGAATCACGATGCAAAGTTAACTTGTGCCGTCAAAACAAGCTTTATTTATAGAGTTTTAAAGTCTATTTTACTGTAATTAGCTTAAAATTTAATTATGTCAGATTCGTTCTACCTAAGTGTCATGGAAGATGATGAATAATAATCATTAGTATAGTAATCGGAATGATGGTTTTGAGGCATATTATGCAGTAAGCGATCGAGTAATCCCGGGTTCGAATCTCGGGTAAAGAGATATTGGGTTTTTGTCTGAGAACGTGTTAGCTTAACGGCAATATGCTCGCCTTTTTCCACATACATACATACATAAACTCACGCCTGTTTTCCCCGAAGGGGTAGGCAGAGGTGCATTTCTGCACCCACATTTCGCCAGGTATGTATGAGTCCCACGTAATGGTGGCGAGCCTATTGCCGTTTTTCGGGCACATTTCCAGACTCCGTGCTGCTACTGAGAATTTCCTAATGGAAAAACCCAATAACACTTTGCCCGAAGAAATGTTATCAAAATAGAGATTTTTAAGCAATCAAAAATATAGCATTAGAAATTAACGCCTAGAATATAATAATCATTAATCACCTAATGATTAAAGTTAAATTAATTACAATGTCATTGATCCCATTTTATACCATCTCAAAGGGTTCAGTTTCGAACTACACGTATGTAAGCTGATATCGATTCATCATCATCATCAGCCCATACTGGTCCCACTGCTGGGCACGGGCTTACTCTACAACTGAGAGGGTTTGTGCTTTAATCCACTACACTGAACTAGTGTGGGTTGGCGGACTACACTTAAGAAATTCCTGAGAACTCTTAGGTGTGCAGGTTTCATCACGATGTTTTCCTTCACCGTTAAAGTACGTCTTTATTCATTTTTATAGATTATTAATTAAATATTGTTATCCAACACTGCGAAGTAATGTTTGAGTGTTTCAATCATCGTTAAAATGTGCTCTTAAGACACAGACATTAATGAATACGTTAATAGCCTTATAAACTTGAAGTTAATGTATATTGTTATATGACCAAAAATACTGACTAATGAAATTCTACAAGGTACTTCCCTTTATACATTTTGGATTGATATCAGAGAATTATGCGGGCCACTATTAGTCCGGTCAATTTAGACCAAAAAATGAGAGTGAAGTTACATAAAGTCCCAACAAGCTGAATTTCTGTGAAATTGTTCAAAACATAATTATAAACAATGTCTAGAAGTTCCCCATCATTCTCATGTAAGGAAAAAAAAATATTCAAGGTCAAAGGTCAAAAAAATTAGTTTATCGCGATTTTCAGCAAAACGGTAAGTTTTATCATAAAAGTACCTCAGACAAAAATTGTAGATCATAAAATTATCTATAAAAAATGTATCAATACTTTTTTTCTTACGAGCCACCGTTTCTGAGATATAACGATTCAAAAAGTTATAAAAGTTGTTTATAATTATGTTTTGAACAATTTTACAGAAATTCAGCTTGTTGGGACTTTATGTAACTTCGAATGTCTAAATTGACCGGACTATATGGTATGAATTTAACATACATACAGGGATACGCACGCATGCTTTTATTCCTCGAAGAGGTAGAAATTCATTTCTGCACCCCCTTTACGCGAATTGGTTTTAGCCGCACGTTATAAGGGGGTACCAGACTCTGTGCTACTTATTATCATCATCAGCCCATATGCGTTCCACTGCTTTGCACAGCTCTACAACTAAGAGGGTTTAGGCCTTAGTCCACCACGCTGAGTTAGTGCGGGCTGGCGGACTACACACCTAAGAAATTCCTAAGAAATTTTAGGTGTACAGGTTTCATTACGATCGATAAAGTACGTGATAATCCATTGTGAATACACACATAACTTGAAAAAGCCAGATGTGTGTGCCTGGAGATTGAACCCGCGACCGTCGAGATTCTCGACCGCGTGCATAAACCTCGAGGCCATCACGACATTCCGTATCAGAAGCTTAAAAAAACTCAAGTACTATACCGAGTATAGTAAAGCTTATCAATTTTTGCTAGCTTTTGCCTCATTCATGTCATAAGTATATCTTCGTTACTCGGGCTGGCAGTTCAGTCGCCCTCAAACCGCTGCGAGCAGACGTCGCGTCGCGCTCCGCCAAATAACATCGATGTTAAAATATTATAAACGTTTAAAAAGTGCGGGTATTTGTGAAAAAAATGAAATGTTTGCTGTTTGTTATACTGGCAGGATGCGCCGTCAAATGCGATAATAATAAGTGAGTATTTTAATAATTTAAATAAATAAAATATAATAATGAAAGAAGTGAGATAAATAGTAAGCAAGAGAAATAAAGAATAAAGAAAGAAAATTAATAAAATGTTATTATTTTAATAATGAAAAGAGGTAATAAAATCATATTTTAATATTGTGTAATAATATTTTAATGTAAAATCATATTTTAATTATGTGATTAAAACTAAGAAATAACGCATTACATTTATAATTTTCGGTTAAATAGTAATATACAACACTTTTGGTTGGAATTAACTGGGTAATATTAATAATTTTAATGCAGTAAATAATTTTAATATTGGTATTTCTGTAAGTATTTTTGATTTAATCCTTTAAAAAAAAGTAATTCTCATATTTATGGGATTTTATATTTTTTTATCTCATTTTTATAACATCTCATTTCTTTCTAAAATTATAATCTGAACTTTCTAACATTAATAATAATAAAAAATACGAGCTTTATTGTTATTCTCTATTAATGAAGGAATTTTAAAGTTGGTTGATTCAGCAACTGTTGACATTAAGCATTAAGGTTCAAATCAGGTGCATAATGCTATGACAATGCTTATTAATTATTTCGCAGTTAATTATTCCTCATTTTAACTGTGAGAAGAGTTTCATTTACAACGATGTATTAACAGAAATAGGCCAATGGGATGGGCTAAGACCTAATTAAAAGTTAAAGCAGCTTTTACCTCAGTAATAAGGTCAGTTATAAGTAAAAATTTCCTTTTATTTTTTACCCAATAGGCACAAACAGTTCTGACCCCACACTATATACAAGTCTTGTGTCGTGGGTATCAGAAACTACGAGAGACTTAGCCGTTCCCAAGATATTCAGATCCTAAACGATGTATTTGCGCACCGAAAGCAGCACGGAGTGGGTGCAGAAATGCACTTCTGCCTACCACTTCGGGGAATATGTACAGGCGGGAGGATAATATATGTATGACATGATATATATTTCATAAAAGCACGCGGTTCATTTGTTTTAAAATGTAATTTTTCATATTGATTGCCTCGTGGTCTCGCGCTACAAGTATGTGCCGTGCGATCTAGAGGTCCTGGGTTCGATTCCCGGGTCGGGCAAAGTGTTATTGGGTTTTTTACATTAGGAAATTCTCAGTAACAGCACGGAGTCTGGAAATGTGTCTGAAAAACGGCAATAGGCTCGCCCCCTATTACGTGGGACTGATACATACTTGGCGAAATGTGGGTGCAGAAATGCACCTCTGCCTACCCCTTCGGGGAATACAGGCGTGAGTTTATGTATGTATGTAATTTTTAATGGTCATACATTGAGGTAAAATATCTATAGTTGACTAACAGTGAATTTAGTCTAGTACTAACTTCAGTCTAAGTTTTGTATTTAGGCTGATCGAGTCTCGACAAGTCCCTTGGTTACAGCGCTAGTTCAATATATTTAGCTTAGTAACGTGACTTAATACATTAAGTACAACTTTGATTTTTTATTTCCTCCAAACACGACATTTCCGGAAAAAGTTATAAATAAAACACGCATTATTGTTCTTTTTATATTGGGAGGTTTCGAGTTTGATGCCCTGGCTAGGTAGTTTTGTTGATTTTTGTTGAAAGTTTTTCATTAGCAGGACGGAGTAAGAAAAGATGCCCGGTAAACGGTGGTATATTACTTGTAAAAT
Organism: Hemaris fuciformis; assembly: GCA_907164795.1. NCBI lineage: Eukaryota > Metazoa > Arthropoda > Insecta > Lepidoptera > Sphingidae > Hemaris > Hemaris fuciformis. Next base: position 10,747,289 of record OU015454.1, read on the forward strand.
GTGAGTGTAGTAATATAATATCACAAAAGCCTCGTTGTTCCTGGATAAGAACCTGCTACCACCGGTTGGGGAGTCCGGTTCAATCAACCGACCTGTCGCTCTCTCCTCAACGTTTATTCTTGGTAAATTAAAAATACTTTTGACAAAGATTCTAATTTTAGAAGAGTTCTTTGTTTGGCACTTGGCAGTTTAGCAGATGAGTCGTTGACATGTCTAATGTTGGAAATGATTACAACATTAGCTATCTATACTATAACTCTGTAGCCTTATTCCATTCTTCAGTTTCTATAAGCACACGAAAAGGTTCGTAATTTCATGTCTATCGAAGTTGTAGAACCACGCCAGACAACTCTAAGACTATTGTTATAGAGAGGAAAGATTTGATTTTGTTTGTTGCAAAGTAACTTAAAAAATATTCGACAGATTTGAATGAGTTTTGGTTTGGACATAGATTATACCTTGGGAAGAAGTCTTAGGCTTAGGCTATTTTTATCGAGGGAAAATTTAGTGTTCTCGTGCAATGAGTACGGAATTAAAAATTGCGTCCAGGCAGACCTGTTACTTGATAAGGGATTTGTCACCAATTCAGTTCCAAACCATCAATCAACAGTTGATTGGTCTTTTAAAAACAAAGATGGAGATCCGATTACTTAAAAAGCTGTTTATTCTTCAAAATGTCTTCAGGTTAAGGAACTTTCTAACTCAATACTTAAGATATAAACGTGAATCTAAAAATAAACAAAATTACGACGGTAAGTCATCGTTTGACGTGAAAGAGCCAGTCAATATAAACAATTTATTTCCATTCAGAATAAATAAACTTAGCGCGATGCGGATAAATAAACAAACGGTCCATTTAATTCCACGCACAGATTAAAATGAGAAGTGATAGAACCAGTACTGACAGCTTGGACTGTGGCACGAATAGGCTCGACTGGGGTGGTACCACGCAGTGGCGGTACTTCTATAGAAGCCCAAAAACGGAACTAGCCTTACAAATTTCCGAATAATAATCTTTAATATTTAAATTAAACTGCCTCGTGGTCTCGCGGTACAAGTATGTGCCATGCGATCTAGAGGTCCTGGGTTCGATTCCCGGGTCGGGCAAAGTGTTATTGGGTTTTTCCATTGGGAAATTCTCGGTAACAGCACGGAGTGTGTAAATGTGCCCGAAAAACGGCAATAGGCTCGCCACCTATTACGTGGGACTGATACATACTTGGTGAAATGTGGGTGCAGGAATGCACCTCTGCCTACCCCTTCGGGGAATACAGGCGTGAGTTTATGTATGTATGTATGTATGTAATCTTCAAATCTTTATTTAACAAAAGCAATTTGACATATAAATGAGAATATCATGAACGTACAATAAACAATTATAAACTAGACATTACACAATTAACGTGTAACGCTTTTGGGCTTCTACGCAAGTACCGCCACTGGTACCACGGTCTTATAGAAAACCGTGAGGGTGAGATTTTGAGCGTAGTTTGCTAGTGGTTGGATATTCGTATCCGAATAGTAAATAGTTGAAACGTTTTTTCAATAATTAATTAAAATTATTAATTAGAAAAGAATTAAAATTCTTGGAATTTTCTTAGATGTGAAGTCCACCAACCCGCACTCGGCCGAACAGCGTGGTGGACTATGGCCTTACCCCTCCTCCGATGTAGCGGATACCTGCAGCAGGGCGTATGTATGTATATGGGCTGATGATGATCAATCCCAAAGGGGAAGCAGAAGTTTTTCTATCTATATTTTTAGCTTTCCATGCTACTTCCGAGAATTTCCTGACTGAAAGATATCACTTTGAATAATAAATAAATAATAAATACACCCAACAGTCACATACATAGTTCTGACCCCACACTAGGATACAAGTCCTGTGTCGTGGGTATCAGAAACTACGAGAGACTTTTCGGTCTCACAAACACCCAGACCCGAAACAGATATTTGTGGATCACACAAACATTTGTCTCGGTGCGGGGATCGAACCCGCGGCCTCTCGTTTCGCAAGCTGGTGTCTAGCCATCTCGATTCATTCATCTCTAGATCGAAAGGCACGCACTTTTGCGGGACCAAGAAGGTCGACTATCCTATTCATTCTTTTTGTTTTACGTTTTGTATCTGCTAATAGGTGACCGTGACTTACCCCGTTACCTTAGGCTTAACCTCCTGCCCGAGACTTAACCCTATCGACTTCACTTCTTACAACAACAAAGAAGCCAAACAAAGCGAGTGTTTACATATTCGTTGCCAGGCAACTGCCAAGATGTGGTGATTCACAAATGTAGAGCAAATGAGTGTCGAACGAAATTGCACTTTACAATTTTGTAATAGGCTTGAAATTCGATTGGAACTTTTGAGTTTACGATCAGGGAAGTTCAACGGAACCATTAAGTGTGTAAACGATTTTTATTCACTGAAAAATCGATGTATAGAGTTATTGCTGTGATGTCTGTGTTTGTTTGTGTTTCTCGGCAAAGTGACCGCGTCTTGTGAATAATCTTATCAGCCTCATATCTTCATCATCAGCCCGTATACGTCTCTTCAAGAGGGGTTAGTCAACCATGCTGAACCAGTGCGGGTAAGCTGATATCTACCGTAGTATCAGCCCATATACGAGTATGTCTCACTGCTGGGCACTAGCCTATTCTACAATAAAAAGTTGGTTTTTAGCTTACCATTTCGGTTTTCGGTCAAATGTAATCCTGCCATGACGATACAAAAAAGGTACGATAAATACGTTAAAAAACTCACGCATGTATCTCAGGTTATGATTGGTCACGTGATAGCCGATGAGGCTGATGACAGTTCTCAACATGTTTCTCATGAGAAAACTTTCTAAATTTATTATATTATACATACATAAACTCACGCCTGTATTCCCCGAAGGGGTAGGCAGAGGTGCATTTCTGCACCCACATTTCGCCAGGTATGTATCAGTCCCACGTAATAGGGGGCGAGCTTATTGACGTTTTTCGGGCACATTTCCAGACTCCGTGCTGTTACTGAGAATTTCCTAATGGAAAAACCCAATAACACTTCGCCCGACCCGGGAATCGAACCCAGGACCTCTAGATCACACGACACATACTTGTACCGCGAGACCACGAGGCAGTCATTATATTATACATATTTATTTAATCAGAGAATCAAGCCCAGTTCTTCTCAGTCGCACTTTAAACACTTTTTCCGCGGGAATAACAAAAGTATATATATTTTAGCATTTAGCTATTAACTATACCCTATTCATCTGGGCTTGAGACAAAATGTAAACAAAGAAAACAATGTTTCTTAAACTTTAATTTCACTATTTTATTAATACTTAATATTGGTCCAGGTTCACTCATGTTTTTAAGCACGAAATAGTCAATATAACAAAAAATAATAATCAACAAATAACTTTAAACTTAACAAAACAAGAAACTTAATGAAAACAACAAAAGTGACAACGGAATAACAAGAAATCATCGGAAATATCGGGAAGCAACAATCTCGTATCAACAAGTTGATCGATAGTACAGATGGCGGATATAACCCGACCGATAACAAAACGACACATTTTAATGTAAAATGTTCGCAGTACCTGTGGTCTATAATTCAGTAGTATTTAAATGCGTTCGAAGTTTGGGAATCGAGTCTTTTTTGGGTGTTTTTACATGATTGTAAACGATGTAATAAATAATTAATTTAAATTTAATAAATAATTTAAGGCATTTATGTTATCGAGTTCAAATAAGTCTGAAAGGATTACATAAGTTTTACAGACATCATTCTAAAATATAATTTACAGTGGTGTACTTCCGTACTTATTTTTATAAAATATATTCACTTCATCAATCGTGACCTTTAAAGTACCTTTTTTATAGTTTGTTTACCTTTTATCTCACGGCTCCCTGAATACGGTATAGGTAGGTATATATTTACGCCCACTGTCCTATATTTAATACACTATATTCTTTACACTTTCACTATATTATATTTTGTTGTTGTTGTAAGGGCTCTTATTTTTATTGTTTCTGATGAAATTCGTAATTTTACATTATTTTTCTAATAAAATAATTATTTTTCGCTGTAAAAAATGTTGAGGTGATTTTAATGTATTTTTTTCAAATTGATAATTTTTGTCGACTCTGGAAGAGCATTATGATCCTACTTCACGAAAAAAAATTTACTAAAACTATTTTTATTTTTCTCATTTTTTTTACTGCCTCGTGGTCTCGCGGTACAAGTATGTGCCGTGCGATCTAGAGGTCCTGGGTTCGATTCCCGGGTCGGGCAAAGTTTTATTGGGTTTTCCATTAGGAAATTCTCGGTAACAGCACGGAGTATGGAAATGTGTCCGAAAAACGGCAATAGATTCGCCCCCTATTACGTGGGAATGATGCATACCTGGCGAAATGTGGGTGCAGAAATGCACCTCTGCCTACCTCTTCGGGGAATACAGGCGTGAGTTTATGTATGTATGTGTAATTTTTTTTTAATGTACTATGAACTTAATTTATAGATTTTATCCAAAAAAATCCAATGTTTTCGATGCTTGGGAATAAATAGGTTAATGTTGCATTCAGAACAAATTTTGAATAACAAATTATTTCTTTGTTCGTGCTTGTTTACTATCAGTTAATGTGTTCCATTTTGTGTCTTTCTGAATATTTAATTTTATGGATTTTTCATAGATTTGTCTCACTCGGATTTGTGTTCCGACTGAAAAAGGCGTACGAGCGAGAGGTTCCGCGTTCGATTCCCAAACATATTTTCATTACGGCGCTCTGTTAGAACATTCTCAATAGTAGCATAGAAGACTAGCACTGGTATAAAAATTAATTCGAGACATCAATCAAACACTAGTGAAAGCCTATCGGACTGGTCGCGCGGGATATGAATTTTGAGATAGAAAGTTCCGATTAAAATTAGTCAACATTCCCCGTATTGTAGTGTTGGTTATTTATCATAATTATATATTTTGATTTCTAATATAGTCGTGATGGCCTCGAGATTAAGACACGCGGTCGAGAATCTCGGCGGTCGCGAGTTCAAACCCCAGTCACACCTCTGACTTTTCGAAGTTATGTGCGTATTCACAATGAATCATCACTTACTTTAACGGTGAAAGAAAACATTGTGAGGATTTCACTTTCCACTTTCAAATTTAACACACAGGTTTCCACCTGCACACCTAAAAGTTCTTAGGAGTTTCTTAGGTCGCCAACCCGCACTAGGCCAGCGTGGTGGACTAAGGCCTTAACCCTCTCAATTGTACAGGAGGCCCGTGCCCAGCAGCGGGACGTATATGGGCTGATGTCGTGGGAAACAGAAACTACGACAGACTTTTCGGTCTCCCAAACACCCAGACCCGAAACAAATACTTGTGGATCACACAAACATTTGTCTCGGTGCGGGGATCGAATCCGCGGCCTCTCGTTTCGCTAGCTGGTATCTAGCTAACTGCGCCATGGGCCTGTCAGAAACAATATAATAAATAAATCTGATCTATAAATTCGAACCTGTCACAGTAATATATCGTAGTTAAATTAATATTCTTAACACTACACAAATATCCCGAACGTCACGTAAATTATCTGTTATCAAATACAATTTGTGATAAGGAGGTTTGAGCAAACAGTTCGCTTTCGCGGCACAAACTTGGGCTACTTTCTTCAGGGTCTGATAACGACGGGCGTGGGAGTATGACACTGAGCTGATTAGAAATATTTCGGTATTAGTGTATAATAGACAATAATAAATTAAGACTGCCTCGTGGTCTCGCCATCAGCCCAAATACGTCCCACTGCTGGGCACGGGCCTCCTCTACAACTGAGAGGGTTTAGGCCTTAGTCCACCACGCTGGCCAAGTGCGGGTTGGCGGACTACACACCTAAGAAATTCCTAAGAACTTGTGCAGGTTTTATCACGATGTTTTCCTTCACCGTTAAAGCAAGTGATAATTCATTGTGAATACACACATAACTTCGAAAAGTCAGAGGTGTGTGCCTGGGGTTTGAACCTGCGAACGCAGAAATTCTCGACCGCGCGCCTAAGCCTCGAGGCCATCACTGCTTCGTGGTCTCGCGGCACAAGTATGTGCCGTACGATCTAGAGGTTCTGGGTTCGATTCCCGGGTCGGACAAAGAGTTATTGGGTTATTCTATAGGAAATTCGAAGTAGCAGCACGGAGTATGGAATTGTGGCCGAAAAACGGCATAGGCTTGCCCCCTATTACGTGGGACTGATACATACCTGGCGAAATGTGGGTGCAGAAATGCATCTCTGCCTACCGCTTCGGGGAATACAGGCGTGAGGTTATGTATGTATGTAGGTTATATTAATGCTTGTATTCCCGAGAGAGCAGCTAGAGTTGTATCTACATTCAGTGGCGGTACTTACTTTAAAGCCCAAAAGCGTTACACGTTAATTGTGTAATGTCTAGTTTATAATTGTTTATTGTGGGTGCAGGATATTCTCATTTATATGTCAAATTGCTTTTGTTAAATAAACATTTGAAGCTAATAGATTATTATTCGGAATTTCGTAAGGCAAGCTGGGCTTTGGGCTTCTATGGAAGTACCGTCACTGTCTACATCCATGTTTTGCAATCTATGTTTTAAGTCTCTCATAAAAGAGTCGTTAGTACCTTATGGCGAAGAAAACTTATATGTGATCTTTGAAATTGAAATGAAATAGCTTTATTTGGTCACGTAGGCAATCAAATAGCACTTATGGCAAGTCAATACAGAAAAGAAAAATCTTTTATTATTACATTATAATTCAACTATGGTTCATTTTATATAATTTGTACAAAAATATTTACGGTTTTTTTTATAATTTATTTTTAGTTTTCATCAGGAAATACATAATATCTTATTATTATTTTAAAGTAAATAACGAGATGGACCCTGTGTATTTCCGAAACGTCACGTATTATTTCTGATCTGTATATTACTGTCTATAATGTCTATATGTACATATAGTATGCGTCTGGTACGCCCGTCCTTTGTAACGAGGGTCGCCAACCAGACAGCCACGCCTAAACACATCATTTTAAGTGTTCGTTTTTTATTACCGTTAATTCTTTTTTGTAGTATCGATACAAACTTTTTGGTCGAATTTTTACAGCATTTCTTATAAACGGTAGTTAATTTCACTATTATTTAAACATGGTTTGTTCCGTGCTTTTGATGGATCTGTGAGAAAAGAGATCTATCAGAGAAAACAGGACCAAGTATGTTCAAGCAAAGACAGCCCCGTGGCGCAGTTGGCTTGACACCAGCTTGCGAAACGAGAGGCCGCGGGTTCGATCCCCGCACCGAGACAAATGTTTGTGTGATCCACAAATATTTGTTTCGGGTCTGGGTGTATGTGAGACCGAAAAGTCTCTCGTGGTTTCTGATACCCATGACACAAGACTTGTATCTTAATGTGGGATCAGAACTATGTATGTGACTGTTGGGTGTATTTATTTATTTATAATCGTTAAATTAACCCATTCCTTCTCACTGTCCTATTTTTAGGACACAAAATTCAACATTTTTTGTTCTTGTTAGGGCTCTTATTGTTATTATTTCTGACGAAATTCGTAATTTCACACTATTTTTCTAATATTTTCTATGTAAAAAATGTTAAGGTGATTTTAATGTATTTTTTTCAAATTGATAATATTTTTGTCGACTAAGAAAGAGCATTATGATTGTTATGTCCTGATGTATCAGGTTTGGTTTGTATAAATAAAACTACTAAAGCTTAGTTTCAATAGCGTCTGCCACGTCCACTCGATCCGATATCACAGGTAGTAGTGAACCGGTTTGAGTGGGGAACAGCGCTTATATTATAATTTATTTTAACGTCTACCTTACAATTTATTATTAATATTACGTGTACACTACAATGATAAAAAATTACAAAAAAATCTAATATTTTTCTTAATGTGCTAAGAACTTAATTTATACTCGTACATTTCATCAAAAAATTCCAATGTTTTAGATGCTAACGGGTTAACTAATGTTTAAAGTTGAAGTCAATATCTTTTGGAAACTTTTTGGTATCTCTCTAACTCGTTGGTTTAGCAACACAATTATGTACTGTATAATCTAGAGATCCTGGTTTCTATTCCCGGGCTAGGAAAAGTGGTTTTAGGTTTTTGAAGTTATACTTCTTTTGGCGCGTTAGGGAAAAATGATGAGAGTGATTTTTTACGATGCGCGCGCACACCGACACCAAAAAGTTATTCAGAAAAAGTTTGTTTTAAATTTTAAGAATGTAGAATAGTGACAGTAATAAAAAGGGATTGACATATTTTTTTAAGTAGTTTTGATTATTTTATTTACTTATTAGTATATTGTTAGAAACCAAAAACTTAATTATTAAAATCTTTAAAAAAATGACTGTTGTTCGTTCTGATACCGTAACTATAGTAACCAAATAATAAGACGCGTATAAAACTGTCAGGACGATCAAGAAAAAATAGCCGATCTCTGTCGTTTTCCCGCGCTTGCTCTATAGTCGCCAATGCAGTGTTGCCACCCACACCAACTTATTTCTGACACGGCCTCTCCTGACGGGGCTACGTCCTCGAAGCCCTTTTCAGGCCCGTGAAGCCCTTAGCCGGACATCGTCAATGGCCCGGGTATATTACCTCCCTGGGCTACTAGTTCGTTGTCATGGTCCTCCGCCCCATCTGTGAACACACACTACACCAGAGACAAAGTACCTTGCTACATTATTTAACAACACTCGTATAGACTCGGATAGTAGATAAAATGTTAGATTCATCATATGATTAGGACTAGGAATAGAATTCTTACAGGTCTGTTCCCACGCAACCAGACGCCCATGTTCGCTTGCACAGGTCTTACGCCAGTCTTTTGTAAGTCACCCCAGAAAACTAGGTAGGCGTTAGGATTTACACAGGTCTTTTCCTACGCAACCAGACGCCCATGTTCGCTTGCACAGGTCTTACGCCAGTCTTTTGTAAGTCACCCCAGAAACCTAGGTAGGCGTTAGGATTTACACAGGTCTTTTCCCACGCAACCAGACGCCCATGTTTCGTTTGTACAGGTCTTACACCAGTCTTTTGTAGGTCACCCCAGATACCTAGGTGGGTTAGGCTTTACACAGGTCTTTTGTCGGCGGCGCAACCAACGCAACCCGATACCTTCCCATGTGTCAGGGTCAACCCAATACCATGCGCACACAGGTTTTACGTGGGTCTCTTCCACTGAACACATTTCCCATGACGTCAAAGCCAATACACACACTCACAAGCTAATTAAAAAAAACTAGAACTGAATTATCTGCGTACACAAATAATTAAAACATCGGTATGACATCTTAAAAAAAATGCAGCTCAAACGGGCGTCTATTTGCCCTTCCACAACATCATGTATGAAGCATCAGTATGCACTTCAGTAAGTAATAATAATAATCACCATCATCATCACCATCCTCACCATTGAGACGGTATCAGTAAGTAAAGTGGTATTAAAATATCGAGAACAGGTTTACTAGTCAAACGGGTAATCAAAAATTGTCTCGCTTGTTTTACATTGCCAGGGTTATTTTATTAATGCTTTAATTTTATACGCGCTTGGCCTATTCTGACCATTGCTCATAGCCCTTCTCATCATTACACTGATTAGCAATACGCACGTGCGTATATTGTCGATCACGTGGTCGACCTCATCGCACCAAACATAAAAATCATTTAAAGGCGGATCAAAAGTTGAAATATAAATGTTGTTAGATCTTACCGGGTTTGAAGTACTTATATGTCTTACGAATTGTACTAATGCAGTCGTACGGAGTTTGTGACACTGATGACTTGTGTCAGGAGTTAAAGGGGTAGTCGAGCTCCTTGTAGGTGTGGGGGCCACACAGGGCACCACAACGCCACTATCCGTCAGCGGTCGTCCGCCAACGACACTCGTTGCGCTTGACCGTAACTTATATCCTCATTAGTATGGCGTGGATCTCGTATCCCACTTCTGATGTTAGAAACCAAAAACTTAATTATTAAAATCTTTAAAAAAATGACTGTTGTTCGTTCTGATACCGTAACTATAGTAACCAAATAATAAGACGCGTATAAAACTGTCAGGACGATCAAGAAAAAATAGCCGATCTCTGTCGTTTTCCCGCGCTTGCTCTATAGTCGCCAATGCAGTGTTGCCACCCACACCAACTTATTTCTGACAATATCTATATTGTTAGAAACTAAAATTTAATTATTCAAATCTTTTAAAATGACTGTTATTTGACCTGATGCCGTAACTATAGTAACCAAATAATAAGACGCGTAAAAACTTTCAGGCCGATCAAGAAAATATACGATCTGTGTCGTTTTCCCGCGCTTGCTCTATATTCGCCAATGCAGTGTTGCCACCCACACCAACTTATTTTATAATATATTATTATATTATTTAAGAAAATATATTATGTATGAAGTATAACTTCTAACGCGTGTACATAAGTACACACACACACTTATTTTCGTTAGGAAATTCTAAGTAGCCGACTGGAGGCTAGAATTGTGATCAAAAAGCAGCAATAGGTTCACACACTATGACGTAGGTAAAACACATACTTATCATGAAACGTTAGTGCGGTAATGCACGTCTACCTACCCCTTTAAGTTATGCGTTATATATTATTACTCACATAACTTCGCATTTTTTTATCTGCTACCGTATATGTCTATGTATACTTCACAAACGAGGTGCTTTACCAATAAATAAACAAATAAATACACCCAACAGTCACATATAGTTCTGACCCCACACTAAGATACAATCTTGTGTCGTGTATCAAAAACTACGAGAGACTTTTCGCTCTCACAAACACCCAGACCCGAAACAAATGTTTGTCCCGGTGCGGGGATCGACCCCACGGCCTCTCGTTTCGTAAGCTGATGCCCAACTGCGCCACGGGACTGTCGGACTAAATTATTGCATAATGTCATTCTCCAATGCATTTCCATTATAAATAGCCGTCCTAACCTTTATACTCTGTGTAGTATGCACAATTTTATTGATTTTAAAATCTAGGTCAGGCAGGCTGATTAAACCGCGATAGACAGGCGCGAGGCGACGACTTTCCGAGTATTATGCACTTGTCGCTCAACCTTGAATCGTGAAGTAGTTAAAATTCATTTCTGCACCCTCGTTTTGTAATCATCATCATCATCAGCACATATACGTCTCACTGCTGAGCACGGGCCTCCTCTACAACTAAAAGGGTTTAGGCCTTAGTCCACCACGCTGGCCTAGTGCGGGTTGGCGGACTACACGCCTAAGAAATTTCTAAGAACTTAGGTGTGCATCATCATCATCATCAGCCCTTATTCGTCGCACTGTTGGGCACGGGCCTCCTTTACGACTGAGTTCAGGCCTTAGTCCACCACGCTGGCCTAGTGCGGGTTGGCGGACTACACACCTAAGAAATTCCTAAGAACTTTTAGGTGTGCGGGTTGCCTTACGATTTTTTCTTAATTTTTAGACTCCGTGCTATTACTGAGAATTTTTAATGTACGTAAGAGTAATGAAACATGCGTTATCAATCAGGATAAATAACATAATTAGAATACTTTGGTATATAGGCGTACTAATGCCCCAAAAGTCAGTCAAATTTCATTATGAATGGATGTATATTTATAGTAAAAACAAAAATATGACCTGCTTTAATTCGCTCGCACTCGGAACTGAACCTGTGACCTTGCGTGCGCACGTCTGTTCCGTTTACGTCGGTCAAGTTGGCGGCAGTGGAGTTTCGACTCAGCGGTTTTGAACACGCAGACACGTGGTGTACTTATTGTATACGCACATATTCGTGCCTTCTTCTCTTAGTGGGTAGGCTGAGGCTTATTTCTAAATTTATTTATTTATATTTATTTATTAGCTGACCCGGTGAACTTCGTTCTGCCTAACAGTCGATTCTTTATGATTTTTTTTGATAGCCTAAGTTACTCCTTATTACATCAGCTAATAAAAGTCCCGTTAAAATAGGTCAGAGATAAGCCGGAACAAACAGACAGACAAAAATCGTAATAAACGTTATTTTGGTATATGTACCGTGTATACATCCATATGTATTTATTAAAAAGCGGTTATTTCAATGTTACAAACAGACTCTCCAATTTTATTTATTTGTATATAGATAAAAGCTTCATATACCTAATTGTACATAAGCGGACTTAATGGCTGCGGCATTCTCTATCAATTTATTTAACTCCCTAAGTTACCTTAGAGTGGTGGAGAGAAAGCATGGTTGGTGTATAAAGAAACTTGTAGTGTAGACCAAGCATCTAAATAATCGCATACACGCATAGAAACTCATATAAAATATAAATACATAACTATGTGTATATAAAAAGAATATATATAAATAAATAAATCAATATACATATTATACAGGGTGTATTCAGACCGTAATGGGAAACTAAGGCAGGTAATAGCTGCGGTGATTACAAACCCCCTGGCGTTGAAGAAAATCCCGAAAAAAATAAAAAAAATGACGTTTCTCTAACAATCATAGATATTAAATGGATGTGGTTGTAAGGAAAACGTATTTATTTTTATTTTTTGTCGGTATTTTTTTTAAATGTTTGTAATCACCGCAGCTATTACCTTCCTTAGTTTCCGATCACGGTCTGAATACACCCTGTATACACATACATAAATAGACTTAAGCTCAGCAAGATGACTGTCAGTTTACTAAATCATGTTACACTACAGCTAGTGTACTTAAACGCAGCCGTTTAAGTCTCATCATTATCATTATTCATCATCAGCCCATACTTATACGTCCCACTGATGGACACAGGCCGTCTTTACAGCTGAGAGGGGTTAGGCCTTAGTCCACCACGCTGGCCTAGTGCGGGTTGGCGGACTACACACCTAAGATTTTCCTATGAACTTTTTAGGTATACAGGTTTCCTCACGATGTTTTCCTTCACTGTTAAAGTACGTGATAATACTTTGTGAATACACACATAACATCGAAAAGTCAGAAGTGTGCCTAGGGTTTGAACCCGCGACCGTCGAGATTCTCAACCGCGTTCCTAAACCTCGAGGCCGTAACGATTAAAGACATGTACACAAGGAGGAAACGAAAGAGTTGTCCACTTCCCTCCTCAGCAAAGCGGGAGACAAAATATATAGCTATGAAGTGTCACTTTCAAATACTTACTAATATTATAAATGCGAAAGAAACTCTGTCTGTCTGTCTGTCTCGCTTTCCTGCTAAAACTAATGAACCGATTTAAATGAAATTTGGTACACAGATAGTTTAGACCCTGAGAAAGGACATAGGCTATTTTTTTTCCCGGAAAAGGGGTGTTAAGGGGTTGAAAGGGGGGATGAAAGGTTGTATGGAAGTACTGTCATTTTTAAAGCTAGAAGCTTGAAACTTATTTTTTAGGCTGTTGATTAGATATAAAAAAATATGACATTAAAAGATGGTAAAAAAATGGACCTTTAAGGGGGTAAAATAAAAAATAGGCGTGAAAGTTTGTGTGGAAATTCGTGATTTTTGGAGCTAGAATGATGAAACGATGTGTAGACGACTGTAACTATGTATATATTATGTAACTATACATATGTCTGTTATGCTTTCACGCATAAATCATTTGACCGATGTGAACGATTTTTGATATGGAACATAAATGGGACTCTGTGGAGTAAAATAGACTACAACTTATTTTCATTCTGAACCCAACCCTGTAGTCTACGCGGACGGAGTCGCGGCCAAAAGATAGTACAAGATAATTAAAATTTGGTGACGCCAAATATAATTGACGAATAAATATTAATAATAAATTGTCTGATGATGATGTTTTAATATCGAAGATTTGTTTTCGTCTGATCTAAGCTGATGTTTTTTTTGTGCATAGTAACATCAATTAAGAGAGTTCAACGACATACCTACATGACGTAATCTTATTACGATTATCAGATTTCATAGAGATAAGCACTCGTTTATTGCATAATGAGTAATTCTATAAAGCATTATTAAATATTATTATAGTGCAGATTATGAAACAAGAGGCTGTGGGATCGATGCTCGTTGCGGGGTTGTTTTTAAGTATTTGGTAGGATATATGTGTCCGTCCGGTTAGAAATAGGTGAAAACTGCTTATTGACAGCCCCGAGGCGCAGCTGGCTAGATACCAGCTTGCGAAATGAGAGGCCGCGGGTTCGTTCCCCGCACCGAGACAAATGTTTGCGTGATCCACAAGTATTTGTTTCGGGTCTGGGTGTTTGTGAGACCATAAAGTCTCTCGTAGTTCCTGATACCCACGACACAAGACTTGTATCTTAATGTGGGGTCAGAACTATGTATGTGACTGTTGGGTGTATTTATTTATTTATTATTATGGCGGGCTAATAAGTCTAAACAAAGGTTGATCGCGGAACGGATATTTGTCTTCATAACAGTGGAACTAAGTCTCTGCTACTCCCCTAGAGTGGTCACCTTGAAGTATAAAACGGTTCTCATCAGGTCGTCTACACCTTGACAGCACTCCACCCACGCCAGGCCATTCACCCGTGTAATATGTCTGCCATAACCGATGCGTATTGGAAACTAGTTTTGCACATCATGTGATGATCTTTGCCTCGAAGAATCATAACTAGGTTTAATGTTTGACTTTGTCCGCTTGAAGTTTACGGGTGAGAAATACCAGTGATTAGTTGGTCTAAGGATGGTTGTTACACATACAAACACACACGCACGCAAGCACAGACACGCTTTTGTTCCGTCTCGTACTTTGAAGATTCGAAAATTTCCCCGATTCGAAAATTGAAACCGGGATCTTAAGACCGCGAGATACCTTGTCTGTGGGACATATGAGGCAGGCTTGTAAATTTACATTAAAATAATATCTTTTTACATATAATTCCACTTTTCTTTGCTCTTAATGTATGAAAACATCAAACCAATAGTTACATCATCATCATCAGCATTTATACGTCCCACTGCTGGGCAAGGGCCTCGTCTACAACTTAGTGGGTATAGACCTTAATCCACCACGGTGGCCTAGTGCGGACTACACACCTAAGAAATTCCTAAGAAGTTTTAGGTGTGCAGGTTTCATCACGATGTTTTCCTTTACAGTTAAAGTACGTGATAATTCTTTGTGAATACACACATACATAACTTCGAAAAGTCAGAGGTATGCGCGTGGGGTTGAACCCGCGACCGACGAGATTCTCGGCCACGTGCCTAAACCTCGAGGTCATCACAACTTAACTAACATCGTTATACCACAATAAAATACTTATGGGTATCAGAAATTACGAGATAATTTATCATTTTAACACACATACATACATAAACTCACGCCTGTATTCCCCGAATGGGTAGGCAGAGGTGCATTTTTGAACCCACATTTCGCCAAGTATGTATCAGTCCCACGTAATAGGGGGCGAGCCTATTGCCGTTTTTCGGGCTCATTTCCACACTCCGTGCTGTTACCGAGAATTTCCTAATGGAAAAACCCAATAACACTTTGCCCGACCCGGGAATCGAACCCAGGACCTCTAGATCGCACGGCACATACTTTTACCGCGAGACCACGAGGCAGTCTCTCATACATATCTAATATGTAAATACTAAATAAAAAATTATGTATCAAACAAACATTTGTCTTGGAACGGAGATCGAACCTGCGTTCTCTCGAATCAAACCGTAGTCAAAACTTAATCTAAGCACACGAAAGCTATTATGAAAGCGAATAGTTCTTATTAGTACCTTATTTAGGTTAATGGAGGAAATATGTCGTGAGAATCGCTTTTGGGATCTGAACACGCGACCGATCGATTTTGGGGCGAGGCATCTTAGTCATATACCAGTGTCTTTTTTAGATAGTTGTTTCATATCTTTCCATTTGGGCTGGTCCATACTTTTTAATTTTATGTATAATCTTTTTACTAAATGCTTGTCAAAGGTTACAAACCATTTATAAAAATAAATGATTATATAAGACTGCCTCGTGGTCTCGCGGTATAAGTATGTGCCGTGCGATCTAGAGGTCCTGGGTTCGGTTCCCGGGTCGGGCAGTGTTATTGGGTTTTTCCATTAGGAAATTCTCGGTAACAGCACGGAGTCTGGAAATGTGCCATAAAAACGGCAATAGGCACCTCTGCCTACCCCTTAAGGGAATACAGGCGTGAGTTTATGTATGTATGTAAATGATTATATATTTTTGATTTGTCGGTCTGTATTTCTCGGGTTAATATTTGTGCTGGCTGTACCGATTTTGACGTAACTTTTACTGGTACTCGTATATAGTTATTAATTGATAAAAAAGTAGGAGTAATAAAAAAAAATGCGAAAATTCATTTAAACGTGAGATTAAGTTTAAAAACAAATTTATGTTTGTAAAGCATTTTCTGTTACGTTTCGCTAATTGTGTTAAAAAAAAAACATTCTTACCCGGCCCGGGAATCGAACCCCAAAACTGTAGATTGCATGCCGCACACTTTTGCATAGGAACCAATCAGAGTCAAAGTCAAAGTCAAAGTCAAAATATCATTATTCAAATAGACTTTTACAAGTTCTTTTGAATCGTAAATTTTACACATCTTAATTTTTTTTTAGCTATTGAATATATTCAACCTTACAAATGTTAAAGTATTTGATGTTTTTCTACACAGACACCAAGATAAATAGCATTCCATCCAGTTATTGTGGTGACCTTAGGTGAGGTGATTCTATATACGTACAAACGTTCAGGGTTACGTCTGTTTGTTGATCAATAAAGCGTTATTAGCACCGTAATTTTTGTGTGGGCGAAACTATCAGCGAATTGGCAATTCGTTGTTGGTCCTGGGTTTGATTCTGTTGTCGAGAAATGTAGATATTATTAAGCGTTTCCTTTGAGAATTTTACTGTAGCAGGACGGGACTGAAAATGTGCTCATAAAACAGTACTAGACTTAGCTATTATTAAATAGTCGTGGCATTATGAAATTTTGTCTAATTTTAGACTTCCTCTCGTGACGATGTGTGTGCCGCATGATCTAAAGGTACTAAGTTCCATTCCCGGATCAGGCAAAGTATGACTGAGTTTTGAGCTGCGAAATTCTCAGTGGCGCGGAATTATGATATCTCTTTGGTGATTCAGGCTTAAGTATTTTTATCAGCCAATGTCTTGTTGCAGTTACTACGTCATAGAGATGCCGGCAGACCGCCTAGAAGACCAGGGGAGACCGTTTAACGTCTACTGGAACGTCCCGACAATGCAGTGCAGATCGAAGAAGATACCTTTCGAGAACCTTTATGAAAACTACGGAATACTGCAGAACAAGAAGGATAGTTTCAGGGGAGAAGAGATATCGATCCTGTACGATCCTGGACTGTTCCCGGCGCTCCTGAAGAACGAGACCAGTGGGGAGTTTAAGCTGCGGAATGGGGGAGTCCCACAGGAAGGGAACTTGGAGCTCCATTTGAAGACTTTCAGGAGTGTTTTGGATCAGAGCATTCCTGACCCGAATTTCCGTGGTGAGAATTTCAAGTAACTTTATTTATACATACATACATAAACTCACGCCTGTATTCCCCGAAGGGGTAGGCAGAGGTGCATTTCTGCACCCACATTTCGCCAGGTATGTATCAGTCCCACGTAATAGGGGGCGAGCCTATTGCCGTTTTTCGGGCACAATTCCAGACTCCGTGCTGCTACTGAGAATTTCCTAATGGAAAAACCCAATAACACTTTGCCCGACCCGGGAATCGAACCCAGGACCTCTAGATCACTCGGCACATACTTGTACCGCGAGACCACGAGGCAGTCAACTTTATTTATGTTTGAAGTTTTAGTACGCTTTCCAATACGACAAGTCTTACGCTTGAAGCAGTAGGCCGAGGTGTGCTTCTACCCAGTGGCGGTACTTTCATAGAAGCGAAAAAGCGTTAAACGTGTGTAATGTCTAGTTTATCATTGTTTATTGTGGGGTCAGTAACTCTCGTTAATATGTCAAATTGCTTCTGTTAAATAATGATTTCAAGGTTAAATATTATTATTCGGCATTTTGTAAGGCAAGCTGAACTTTTGGGCTTTTATGGAAGTACCGCAACTGTTTCTATCCAGTGGCGGTACTTCCACAGAAGCCCAAGGTTAATTTTGTAATATCTCGTTTATAATTGTTTATTGTGGGGTCAGTCACTCTCATTAATATGTCAAATTGCTTCTGTTAAATAATGATTTCAAGCTTAAATATTATTTTTCGGAATTTCGTAAGGCAAGCTGGGCTTTTGGGCTTTTATGGAAGTACCGCAACTGCTTCTATCCAGTGGCGGTACTTCCACAGAAGCCCAAAAGCGTTACAGGTTCATATTGTAATATCTCGTTTATAATTGTTTATTGTGGGGTCAGTCACTCTCATTAATATGTCAAATTGCTTCTGTTAAATAATGATTTCAAGCTTAAATATTATTATTCAGCGTTTTGTAAGGCAAACTGAACTTTTGGGCTTTTATGGAAGTACCGCAACTGCTTCTATCTACCCTTTTTTGGCTTAGTCCCATATTTTGTAGAACACTTTCGCCTTTTTTGGTCAAATTTCCAGACTCCGGGCTGCTATTTAAAGTGATAGTACGAGAATCGACACGAGGCCTCTTCGCTTACCATACAGTTATGTCGAAGAATAAACGAAACGTCTTTACCATGTCTATATATACAGGATGTATTCAGACCGTGATCGGAAACTAAGGCAGGTAATAGCGACGGTGATTACAAACCCATTGGCGTTAAAAGAAAAACCCGACAAAAAATAAAAATTTGACGTCTTCCTAAAATCATAGATATTAAATGGATGTGGTTGTAAGGAAAACGTATTTTTTTCTCGGGATTAATTTTTAATGTCACGGTGTTTGTAATCACCGCAGCTACTATCTGCCTTAGTTTCCGATCACGGTCTGAATACACCCTGTGTGTATATAGTAAAAAATACGCGGCATCCCTACGCGGAAATCAAACCTGTTATTTAATGTTTATTTGCAAGTGGATTTGTTGTGTCATACCGGACTGCGTAACTTGGCGTGGGATGTTAACACATCGTAATTAGAACACTGTGCAAGGCCACTGTAATGGAAACTTTACTATGTCTTGTTTTGTACTAGGATGGGAATGTGACCTTCCTAGTTAACCAACCACAAACCGACCACCGCAACTCCTGTACATCAGGATCGAGGTTAATTTACATTTTAGGTTTCATTTATTTACTCATTAAATATAATATAGTTATTTACCCGTGGTACGATAATTGCGTCTTATTTCACCAATCATCATCATCATCATTAGCCCATATACGTCCCATTGCTGGGCACGGGCTTCCTCTACAACTGAGAGTGTTTTTGCCTTAGTCCACCACGCTGGCCTAGTGCGGGTTGGCGGACTACACACCTAAGAAATTCCTAAGAACTTTTAGGTGTGCAGGTTTCATCACGATGTTTTCCTTCACCGTTAAAGTACGCGGTAATTCATTGTGAATACACACATAACTTTGAAAAGTCAGAGGTATGTGCCTGGGTTTGAACCCGCGACCGTCGTGATTCTCGACCGCTTGAGGCCATCACCAATTGTACCTAATTGTTTTTTTTTACGTAAGGGTGAAACCTCATGTTCAATATTTTGTCACCCGCTTTGCTGTGGAGAGAAGTGGACAACTCTTTGTTTTCCAACTCCTCCTTTATATATTTTTTCTGATTAACTTCGTTGCGGCATCATGGCAAATTAGGTTCCCTTAGATTCGCTGAGCTTCAGTGCTCAGCGTCAATACTTTGCGTGCTGTTGATCCTGAAGCACAGGAGTTACAGTGGCGGGTGTGTGGTGGGGTAGGGGCCAACACCAGGACCGACACACAAAAATGACCCCGAAAGTTGAAGCTCAGCGAGTCTTTTTGGGGACTTAGCTTTTACTCTTAATTAACAACAGAATTACCCAGAAGAAAATATTTAAAATAATGCAATAGATGATGGTACGGTCTAAATAGGCTAGAAACTTCGATCATCCCTCAATTATTTATCTAATTCAGCCCATTGACGTCCCACAGTTGGACACAAGCGTCCTCTATAACTATAAATAAATAAATACACCCAACAGTCACATACATATTTTCCTAATGGAAAAACCCAATAACACTTTGCTCAAGCCGGGAATCTATCCGGGGCCTCTAAAGTCTCACATGGAAATTATTTGTGCCTCAAGGCACTGACAGCCCCGTGGCGCAGTTGGCTAGACACCAGCTTGCGAAACGAGAGGCCGCGGGTTCGATCCCCGCACCGAGACAAATGTTTGTGTGATCCACAAATATTTGTTTCGGGTCTGGGTATATGTGAGACCGAAAAGTCTCTCGTAGTTTCTGATACTCACGACACAAGACTTGTATCTTAGTGTGGGATCAGAACTATGTATGTGACTGTTGGGTGTATTTATTTATTATTTATTTATTTCAAGACCTAGAGGCCATCTCTGTAAACCTAAACATCATCATCATCAGCCATTCATCCTCTACCATTGAGAGGGTTAGGCCTAAGTCCACTTAGTATTCACAATGTATCACTTACTTCAACGGTGAAGGAAAACATCGTATATCTAAAATGTCTAAACAGTCAAAGTCGCGTGCATGGGTTAGTGGCACTACTCAGGCTAGGAATGCAGTTAATCTCGCCACGGTCTAAATCTCCTTGACAGTATGCGGGTAAACTTGACACACAATAAAAGTAAAGTTTTATTAATGGTAGTTGGTATTCTGCAAGGCAAGTCGTTAGTGTTTGATTAATGCGCTTTACGAGATAAGTGATCTTTTACTGCGAAACTTTCAAACTATGTAGGAGCGAAAAAAACATGGTATAATTAAGGGTTGCATACATACATAACTTCACGCCTGTATTCCCCGAAGGTGTAGGCAGAGGTGCATTTCCAAATTAGTATACATCAGTTCCAATAATAGGAGGCGCTTCTAATTCTGGCTTCTTTCCGCTACTAACAATTACACAATGGAAAAACCCAATAACATTTTTCCCGACCTGGGAATTGAACCCGGAACCGCTAGATCGCATCGCTAAGAAGGGTTTTTATACTTCCACACATCCCTATCAGCCGTCATGTCTTCATTCACCCCTTTTTCTTTCATATCTTTTTTTACGCACTTCATCCATCTTTTTTTCAGCCTTCCTCTGTTTGTCCATCCTTCGACTTTCATACTCATTACTTTTTTACCAATATATGTTTCGTCCCTTCTCATAATATGACCATACCACGACAGACGGTTTGCTTTCAACTTATCTATCACAGGAGCCACTTTCAAACTTCCTCTACCGTATTCATTCCTCACTCTGTCAATCAGTGTTACCCCACACATCCATCGCAACATTCTCATCCAATTCATCATCAGCCCAAATACGTCCCACTGCTGGGCACGGGCCTCCTCTACAACTGAGAGGGTTTAGGCTATAGTCCACCACGCTGGCCTAGTGCGAGTTGGCGGACTACACACCTAAGAAATTCCTAAGAACTTTTTTACGTTTATAGGTTTTATCGCGATGTTTTCCTTCACCGTTAAAGCAAGTGACAATTCATTGTGAATACACACATAACTTCGAAAAGTCAGAGGTGTGTGCCTGGGGTTTGAACCTGCGACCGTCGAGATTCTCGACCGCGCGCCTTAACCTCGAGGCCATCACTGCTTACATCATACAAAGTGTATTGTTTTTAAATTATTATAAACATGGAAATGCCGGCGCTACCGACAGATAAACGGAGATTAATCAGTCTATTTCCGTAGTGGGATGTTTAGGTTGATTGTCGATGAATCATTACCGGATTTTAAGTTTATCTTCATAATAAATCCATTTGGAAGTGGCCCTTTTTATACTGGACGATTGAACGAATAATGTTGGTAGTAAATACTGTGCTATCCAAAGAAGTCTACCTCTCATCACTTGACATTTCGAGATGCTTTTCCACGCTGTATTTAAAGAAATTGGTAAGCAATACGTGAGTTAGCAAACAGTTTCTATGCTTGATATTGCGGCAATACACACATACACCCAACAGTCATATACATATGTAGTTCTGACCCCACATTAAGATACGAGTCTTGTGTCGTGGGTATCAGAAACTACGAGAGTTTTCGCTCTCACAAACACCCAGACCCGAAACAAATATATGTGGATCACACAAACATTTGTCTCGGTGCGGGGATCGAGCCCGCGGCCTCTCGTTTCGCAAGCTGGGGTCTAGCCAACTGCGCCACGGGGCTGTCGGATACGATTGCGGGCCGGGGTCTAGTAACTATTATTGAGTGACACGTATTATGCAAAAAATGCATAATGATGCATTATTACTGCCTTTCTCTCGCGGTACAAGTATGTGCAGTGCAACTTTGAGGTCGTCGGTTCGATTCACGGGTCGGGTAACGTTTTATTGGATTTTTCATTAAGAAATTCTCAGTAGCAACTCGGAGTCTTGAACTGTGCCCGAAAAACTATTACCTGGGACTGATACATACATACATGACTAAAAGTGAGTGCAGAAATGCTCCTCTGCCTAGCAGTAGCGGTATTTCGATAGAAGCCCGAAAGCCCAATTTGCCTTTTAAAATTCCAAATAATAATTTAATCATTAAGCTTTGAATCTATATTTAACACATCATCATCATCAGCCCATATACGACCCACTGCTGGGCACGGGCCTCCTCCACAACTGAGAGGGTTTAGGCCTTAGTCCACCACGCTGGCCTAGTGCGGGTTGGCGGACTACACACCTAAGAAATTCCTAAGAACTTTTAGGTGTGCAGGTTTTATCACGATGTTTTCCTTCACCGTTAAAGCAAGTGATAATTCATTGTGAATGCACACATAACTTCGAAGAGTCAGAGGTGGGTATGGGATTTAAAAAGCTAGGATTTAGGTAGCTAGGTTTTAAATAATTTCCACATAATGACCAACATAATGATTATACTGACATTATGCATTGTATCATAGAAACAAATGGCCCAAATTTCAACAGAACAAATTAATTTAACACAAATATTTATCTGCATTGCAAACATTACGAACAATAACAAGTGCATTTGCAGTTTGTCCGAACGGTTATAAACAATGGATTCGTGTTGAAATTTGTTTATCTTCGACCGGTTTATCTTGGAATCTAAACACGCAGTTTGATGTATTGCATATGGTGCATTGTGAGCAGTGATGGCCTCGAGGTTTAGGCGCGCGGTCGAGAATTTCGGCGGTCGCAGGTTCAAACCCCAGGCACACACCTCTGACTTTTCGAAGTTATGTGTGTATTCACAATGAATTATCACTTGCTCTAACAGTGAAGGAAAACATCGTGATAAAACCTGCACACCTAAAAAGTTCTTAGGAATTTCTTAGGTGTGTAGTCCGCCAACCCGCACTAGGCCAGCGTGGTGGACTAAGGCCTAAACCCTCTCAATGGTAGAGGAGGCCCTTACCCAGCAGTGGGACGTATATGGGCTGATGATGATGATGATGATGATATGGTGCATTACACTGTCTGTCTTGTTGATGCAGCAATGCGGCGTGGGATCCTGGGTTCGATTCTCGTGCAATGGGTAGCAGTTACGCAGTGAGGAATTTTGTCAGAAAAACGGCGACAGGATGGCCCTTACAGAACAGTTGAATAAGACTACAAAGGAAATGTCAGCATGCCGAGCGTGTGAACCTACGATTAGTCTGTCATATGTTTGACACGGCCGCTTCTTAGTAATTCGGGTAGCGAGTAATATCAAGACTTTTGTAAATGTGTGACAACCAATAGCAGCCCTTCATTTTTGTTTTAATTTTTTATCATTGGTCGTGTGATCGTAGTAGAATGAACAGGTGACATACAAGCGGCGACACTCGTCCCGATACAAAATACTGTCTATTTTCCTTCTAATCTTATTCAGCTGTTCTATGGTGGCCCTCTATTACGGGATTACAGTGCTAATTTGGAATTAAGATTGTTTTTCTGGTTATATGTGTATTTACATAACCAGATAAACGTATTCCAAAGTAAATATAGGCGTGTTAAATTTTATTAAAAAGTCCCCAGCTAATGACTGCGATTTCGTCCATATTATATTCAAATTACATACATACATACATAAACTCACGCCTGTATTCCCCGAAGGGGTAGGCAGAGGTGCATTTGTGCACCCACATTTCGCCAGGTATGTATAAGTCCCACGTAATAGGTGGCGAGCCTATTGCCGTTTTTCGGGGACAATTCCAGACTCCGTGCTGCTACTGAGTATTTCCTAATGGAAAAACCCATTAACACTTTGCCCGACCCGGGAATCGAACCCAGGACCCGTAGATCGCACGGCACATACTTGTGCCGCGGGACCACGAGGCAGTCACGAGGTATATTCAAATTGTAAACAGAGATATCTATATTGCGCCACGAGATAATTCTTTGTGAATACACACATAACTTTAAAAGTCAGAATAACCTAGGACAGCCCCGTGGCGCAGTTAGCTAGACACCAGCTTGCGAAACGAGAGGCCGCGGGTTCGATCCCCGCACCGCATGTAATTCACAAACATTTGTTTCTGATCTGGATGTTTGTACGGCCGAAAAGTCTCTCGTACTTTCTGATATCCACGACACTTGTAATTTAGTGTGCATGTATTTATTTATTTAAATCCGCGACAGCTGTCATTTTTAGTCTAGAAAGCATTACGACTAGAGTTTGCAATTCCGCGTTCCCGCATTCCCGCATTTTTTGACTCGGCAAGGTAATTTAGCTTTTACTGAAGGCCTATTAGCTCCAGCACAACAGCGCGGGCGCGTCAGTCAGATCGATCAACCGATCGAGCGAAGTAAAGGATTAAAATTGGTTTATTTGTTTGTTTAGGTAAGATAAGTCCATATTAACACGCAGGAAACCCTATTGATTGCAAACCCCCTACCTAACCTCATAAGAACTATGAAAAAGAACTTTTTCTATTAGATATTGTATGAATGTTTCTATTATTATTATTTTTTAATATAGTGTAACTAAACTACAGGTAATAAAGCATTATTATATGCATATTTCTGCATTTTTAAATTTTACTGCGGGAAAAAATTACTGCGGGATTGCAAACCCTAATTACGACTTACCTCCAACGTCAGATCACATTGACTATGTTAATCCTTTAATTAACTTAAGCTTCTCTATTTCCTTATATTGTTGATATGCACGCGAATAACAGATCGGATTACCATGCGGTTTCATTGGAACGATCATGTAACTTCATCAGGTTCCTACATGTTATGTAATATTACCGTTATCGTTGTATGTAAATAATGTTGAATAATCTTCTTACATTTATTTATGTGGGACTGATACATACCTGGCGAAATGTGAGTGCAGAAATGCACCTCCTATCCCTTCGGGGAATGCAGGCGTAAGGTAATGTATGTGTATGTATCAGTCCCACGTAATAGGGGGCGAGCGTTAAATAAAATTTAACACGCCTATATTTACTTTGGGATACGTTTATCTAGTTATATAAATACACATATTATAACCAGATAAACAATCTTAATTCCAAATTAGCACTGTAATCCCGTAATAGAGGGCCACCACAGAACAGCTGAATAAGACATACATAAACTCACGCCTGTATTCCCCGAAGGGGTAGGCAGAGGTGCATTTCTGCACCCACATTTCGCCAAGTATGTATCAGTCCCACGTAATAGGGGGGAGCCTATCGCCGTTTTTCGGGCACAAATCCAGACTCCGTGTTGTTACTGAGAATTTCCAAATGGAAAAACCCAATAACACTTTGCCCGACCCGGGAATCGAACCCAGGACCTCTAGATCGCACGGCACACCCTTGTGCCGCGAGACCACGAGGCAGTCAAACAGTAGTTAACAAACCTGTTACCTTTTTTTGGGCCTGTTACCAGAAATCCAGACTCTGTGCTGCTATTGCGAATATCCTAACAGAAAAATCGAATAAGATTTTGCTCAACCCGGGAATCGAACCCAGGGTCTCTAGATTTGTGTCACAACACCGCAAGGCAATTAATAATAGTCTCTCTTTCACTTTCCAGGCGTTGGCATCATAGACTTCGAGTCCTGGCGGCCGATATTCCGCCAAAATTTCGGCGTCCTTGAGCCCTACAAAACGAAATCTATTGAAATAGAGCGACACAAGCACAGTTGGTGGCCGAAGCAGTGGATACAGGCTGAAGTGAGTCAAATAAATAAATAATATATACATACACCCAACAGTCACATACATAGTTCTGATCCCACACTAGGATACAAGTCCTGTGTCGTGGGTATCAGAAACTACGAGAGACTTTTCGGTCTCACAAACACCCAGACCCGAAACAAATATTTGTGGGTCACACAAACATTTGTCTAGGTGCGGGGATCGAACCCGCTGCCTCTCGTTTCGCAGTCTGGTGTCTAGCCAACTGCGCCACGGGGCTGTCAAATAATTTACTACTATATATTATACAGTGTAAAACCGCAATCAAAAACTAAGACAGATTTTAGTTATGCTGATTACAAACACATTGACGGTAACTTGTTTTTTTTAATGACGTTTTCTTAACACTTTTTCTTGACAGCCCCGTGGCGCAGTTGGCTAGATACCAGTTTGCGAAACGAGAGGCCGCGGGCTCGATCCCCGCATCGAGACAAATGTTTGTATGTTCCACAAATATTTGTTTCGGGTCTGGGTGTTTGTGAAACCGAAAAGTCTCTCGTAGTTTCTGATACCCACGACACAGGACTT
The DNA here is from genome assembly GCA_907164795.1 of Hemaris fuciformis. Lineage (NCBI taxonomy): Eukaryota > Metazoa > Arthropoda > Insecta > Lepidoptera > Sphingidae > Hemaris > Hemaris fuciformis. Next base: position 10,774,033 of record OU015454.1, read on the forward strand.
GTGTCCTAGTGTGGAGTCAGAACTATGTATGTGACTGTTGGGTGTATTTATTTTATTTAATCACCACATACGTTTAATACTTGTGGATGCTAGGAAAACTTAAATTTTTTTTGTAGTGATTTTTTTTTATACTGGCACGGCAAAATGACTCCACTGTAACTGATGGTAAGCACAGTGGAGTCCAAGAAAATAATACCGACCAGCGAGAAACGATATGGTCACCCGCTGGTCGACAGAATCATGCCGGCCTGCACAACGCCGCAAAACTTTCTTTAACGCCGGGGGGTTTGTCACCTTAGCCATTACTAGCCTTAGTTTCCGATTACAGTTTGAATACAGGATATGAGTTCGAAGTATAAGGTAGTGGCATCGGGGTTTATACACGCGGTCGAGAATCTCGGCGGTCGCGGGTATTAAACCCTAGGCATTTCCAAACAGATACGACTTAGGGGCCTTCAAGAAGAGAGCCTATATTTTCCTCAAAGCCCAGCTACACACCGATGATTCCTCTGGTATTATGGGTGTTCATGGGCGGTGTTGACCACTTAACATCAGGTGCCTCGCTTGCTCGTTTGCCTCCTTTATCCATAAAAAAAAGGCACACACCTCTGAATTTTCTTCTTATGTATTCACAATGAATTATCACGTACTTTAACGGTGAAGGAAAATATCGTGAGGAAACCCGCACGCCTAAAAGTTATTAGGAATTTCTTAGGTGTGTAGTCCGCTAGCCCGCACTAGGCCAGCGTGGACTAAGGCCTAAACCTTCTCAGTTGTAGGGAAGACCGAGCAGTGGAACGTATATGGGCTGATGATGTAATCATCATCACTGAGCATTGAGTACTGACTAATCTAGTGACTGTTGATGTCGGGACAAATATAATTAAACAACGGTTGCGCAATCTAGCTGCCCTAAATACTTGACAATTGGTTCATTAATTGATGCATCGTTAATTGGGAGGTGCAGGGTTCGATTCTAATATACACATTACACATACGTCACAGTTTCCTCAAAGGAGGAGAGGTATGTTTTGAATTAATGAGAAGTAAAAATCCACTAAACTGCCCAATTCGGGAGTTGAACTCTGATCTGAGTGGATCTCATTTGGATGCTCTCACTAACAGCCCGAGACCACGAGCCTTTATCGCCAATTATAATCTTCTGTTCTGTATATGTCCCAGTGCTTGGTAACGAATCCACTTTTCCTACTTTCTTCATTGTCTAAGAAAAGCGTTGTAGAACTCCTGACCTGTCTATGGTTTGACGATGTTTTTATACACCGCCAAGAACCTGATGGTCCAATATAAATTTACACAAATCTGCAAGAACCAAATGTCAATAAAGTTTAAGATTTAAACAAGCGACCGCCAAAATGGTAGTGCATCTGACCGCGCGCCTAATGTTTATGTAATCTGAATAGATTTATATTTTTTTCTTCAATAACATTAACCAAAAGTAATTCTATTAAAAGGAAGTTCAGGAAGCTAATATTAATACGTGATTCTACATACAAATATAAGCTCACGCCTGATTTCTTCGAACTGGAAAATGCATTTCTGCCCCCATATTTCGCCAGGTCATAGGGAAGCCTATTGCCGTTTCTCGGGCACATTACCAGTCTCCATGCTGCTACTGAGAATATCCTTATGGAAAAATCCAATAACACTGCCCGACTGAATCGAACCCGGAATCGAACCCGAGACTTCTAGATCGCACGCCACATACTTGTGCCGCGAGACCACGAGGCATTTGACAAATATTTTCTGTCTCTCATCTGATGACGCTTCGCGATTTGTTTCCTATTAGATTCCGCTGACGTAGTCATTTTTGCTCCCTATTAAGCTGAGTCATGTTGAATCAAGTTCAACTTGAGAAACTTGAGTGCTTCGAATTTTTTGCATACAGTTCACATTTCGGTTACGTAAATATGACCAAGTTTCAGAATTCCGCTTCAAACTCAAGTGGCTTCCTATTAGACTTCGTGGGAATGCTTATATTCTCAGACTAATTAGAATTTTGCAAAATTTTGTTCCTACTTACCTGCGCTATTTAGCGGTGAATCTTAGCGAGTCTGCAAACCTATACCGAGCCGTGAGATAAAAGGTAAACAAACCATAAAAAGGTACTTTAAAGGTCACGATTGATGAAGTGAATATATTTTATAAAAATAAGTACGGAAGTACACCACTGTAAATTATATTTTAGAATGATGTCTGTAAAACGTATGTAATCCTTTCAGACTTATTTGAACTCGATAACATAAATGTCTTAAATTATTTTTTAAATCTATTAATTTATTACATCGTTTACATGTAAAAACACCCAAAAAAGACTCGATTCCCAAACTTCGAACGCATTTCAATACTACTAAATTATAGACCACAGGTACTGCGAACATTTTACATTAAAATGTGTAGTTTTGTCATCGGTCGGGTTATACCTATCCGCCATCTGTACTATCGATCAACTTGTTGATACGAGAATGTTGCTTCCCGATATTTTCGTTGATTTCTTGTTATTCCGTTGTCACTTTTGTTGTTTTCATTAAGTTTCTTGTTTTGTTAAGTTTAAAGTTATTTGTTGATTATTATTTTTTGTTATATTGACTATTTCGTGCTTAAAAACATGAGTAAACCTGGACCAATATAAAGTATTAATAAAATAGTGAAATAAAAGTTTAAGAAACATTGTTTTCTTTGTTTACATTTTGTCTCAAGCCCAGATCAATAGGGTTAATAGCTAAATGCTAAAATATATACCTATACTTTTTACATACTTCTTTGTGATGATGAGATGAATAGGGTATAGCTATTTTTAGCCTGCAGCGAAAATATTCAGTTGGAAAATAGATAGAAAGATTTAGAAATAAAACAGAAATTGTTATTATTCGATTGTACATATTGACTATATACATATAAGACTATAAGCAGTGATGGCCTCGAGGTTTAGGCGCGCGGTCGAGAATTTCGGCGGTCGCAGGTTCAAACCCCAGGCACACACCTCTGACTTTTCGAAGTTATGTGTGTATTCACAATGAATTATCCCTTGCTTTAACGGTGAAGGAAAACATCCTGATAAAACCTGCACACCTAGGACTAAGGCCTAAACCCTCTCAGTTGTAGAGGAGGCCCGTGCCCAGCAGTGGGACGTATTTGGGGTGATGATGATGATGATGACATAATATTGACTAACTTCACATTCATCTATGGTTCTATGGTTGTTTCTTAAATATCCCTTGAGTGATAACATCGCTAATTAATTCTCGTGATTGCACGGCACACTATACCTACTCTGTTTCTTTTTTACTTTACTACCTAGTGTACAAGATAAAGAGTTCATAAATTAAAAAATATAGTCTCTTTCCCGATTACGTATTATTTAAAAACTTGGGAAACGTATAGAATTTATCCACAGTTTACCTCTGCGTGTATATTATCATCATCATCAGCCCATAATACGTCCCACTGCTGGGCACGGGCCTCCTCTACCACCACGATGGCCTAGTGCGGGTTGGCGGACTACACACCTAAGAAATTCCTAAGAACTTTTAGGTGTGCAGGTTTCCTTCACCGTTAAAGTACGTGATAGTTCTTTGTGAATACACATAAATTAGAAAAGTCAGAGGTGTGTGCTTCGGGTTTGAACCCGCATCCGCCGATATTCTTGACCACGTGTCTAAGCCTCGAGGCCATCACGACTTCGGTTATAAAGCATTTTTATTTTTATTTTTTTTATTATTATTTTTTATACTGGCACGGCAAAGTGACCCCACTGTACCTGATGGTAAGCACAGTGGAGTCCAAAAAATTAATACCGACCAGCGAGAAACGATATGGTCAACCGCTGGTCGACACAATCATGCCGGCCCGCACAAATGCTTTTTCACGCTTCGCTTAAAGGATCCAGGATCATAGGAAGGAAGGAACACGAAAAGCTTAAGTATATTTAATATAAACTAAACATACATATATGTATTTGAACGTCCAAAGCAATCCCTTTGGCACGCGTTGACCTAATTAGTTAGCGAGATAAGCCGAGCTAAATGTCGGTTGTTGCGACATGTGGGCCTCACTCTAATAACATCCTTGTTTATGCTAACATATGTATTTATGGCACTCGCCGTACAAGTTTACTTAATAATATGGCTTATTTTGCAAGTAAAAATATGTTTAATAATTGATTGAATGACTGCCTCGTGGTCTCGCGGTACAAGTATGTGCCGTACGATCTAGAGGTCCTGTGTTCGATTCCCAGGTCGGGCAAAGTTTTATTGGGTTTTCCATTAGGTAATTCTCGGTAACAGCACGGAGTCTGGAAATGTGCCCGAAAACGGCAATAGGCTCGCCCCCTATTACGTGGGACTGATACATACTTGGCGAAATGTGGGTGCAGAAATGAACCTCTGCCTACCTCTTCGGGAAATACAGGCGTCAGGTTATGTATGTATGTATGTAGTCTGAGAATATAAGCATTCCGGCGAAGTCTAATAGGAAGCCACTTGAGTTTGAAGCGAAATGCTGAAACTTGATCATATTTACGAAGCCCAAATATGAACTGTATGCAAAAAAAGTTTAATAATTATGTTTGTGTGATTCACAAATATTTGTTTCGGGTTTGGGTGTTTGTGAGAGCGAAAAGTCTCTCGTAGTTTGTGATACCGACGGTACAGGACGTGTATTGTATCCTAGTGTGGGATCAGAACTATGTATGTGACTGTTGGGTTTATTTATTTACCTATGAACTCTTTATTGTAAAATAAAATATTGAGCAAAACAAAAGTCTCAGAGCGAATATTAGTACAATTGGCAGTCTTATAGCTCAAGGCGATCTTTTAGAGACAACCATAGGTGGACATGACGAAGGGAATAAATAAATAAGTACACCCAACAGTCACATACATGGTTCTGATCCCAGACATGATACAAGTCTTGTGTCGTGGGTATCAGAAACTACGAGTGACTTTTCGGTCTCACATACACCCAGACCCGAAACATATATTTGTGGATCACACAAACATTTGTCTCGGTGCGAGGATCGAACCCGCGGCCTCTCGTTTCGCTAGCTGGTGTCTAGCCAACTGCGGCACGAAGCTGTCAAAGTTAATGTCAAAGAGCATAGTTAATGTGAACAACATGCAACACATACATAAAAACATACATATAATCAAACATGCATTCATGCAAAATTCAAAATATGTAAATAATAAAACTGCAAAGACGATCGCAAAAAATCCGTGGAAGAAATATGTTGCATGTGTATTTTATTCCTAGCATTCCTAGGTTTAGGCACGCGGTCGAGAATCTCGTCGGTCGCGGGTTCAAACCCCAGGCACACACGTCTGACTTTTCGAAGTTATGTGTGTATTCATAATGAATTATCACGTACTTTAACGGTGAAGGAAACCATCGTGATGAAACCTGCACACCTAAGAGTTCTTAGGAATTTCTGAGATGTGTAGTCCGCCAACCCGCACTAGGCCAGCGTGGTGGACTAAGGCCTAAACCCTCTCAGTTGTAGAGGAGGCCCGTGCTCAGCAGTGCGACGTGTATGGGCTGATGATGAAGGCAAAGTGATTATATTGATGCTTAGGTCAATGCCCCTTTACGGCCGATATTATAATTAATTGTAATTATCTATCCGCCGCTTGGTCCCTATTAGGGGTCAATCGGTTCTTGTTATTGCTTCTGGTTTCCAGGAGTTGCAGTAGTCTTTCAATAAATGGTTTACGAAGTGACTTTCGATTCAATAATTTCAATTACTCATTCATCATCATCATCATCAAGTTGTTGACATCCAGAATGGCTGATGCTTCAGAACAATAGTTTGTTTATATAAATATATAAATGTATTTATTTATGTATGTAATATGTATATCTGTATTATATTAGTACCTATATATTTACTTAAGATATTTATGTTTTATATATCGTATATATTTTGTTTAATGTCTTGTGTAGTATATCATAAATCAATTTACGCACCTACGCTTTTCATCTCTGCACCACCTAAGGTTTGACTGGTAGAGAATGCCTCAGGCATTAAGTCCACCTTTACATATGTTATGTATAAAGCGTAAATAAATAAATAAATAAATCATCAGCCTCTCTCACGTCCACTGCTGGCCATAGGCCTCTCCTATGGCACGCCCCTGGGCTCGATCTTCGGCCTTCCTCATCCAACCGCTGCCAGCCACCTTGCGTATATCGTCACCCCACCTAGCCAGAGGGCGTCCTACACCACGTTTGCCGAGCCGTGGTCTCCACTCCAGAACACGATTCCCCTAACGGTCATCAGTTCTGCGACAGATGTGACCTGCCCACTGCCACTTCAGCTCGCTAATCCTTCGGGCTATGTCGATTTTTTTTACGAGAGGAAAGCTCTTTAAGCTCCCCTGTTCGGTACCTCGGGGGAGGCCGAAAGGGGTATGTCGGGGTCTCTGGCCTTCCAACTCGGCGCGCGGAACAATTGTCCGCTTTAGCTGAGTTGGGTCCCTTACAAAAATCCTACGCCAGCATACCGACTAAAACCTCTCGGTGACCATCTCGCGCATTTAGGGCGGTTTTGCGACATCTCAGGGCGAGAAGCGCCCTAAATGGTCCGCGTCCGCCCAGCGCACCGTCCATTTGTGGACTCCTCCAAATTGGGAGGGTTTCAGATACCCTCCACTTACGCTTTTTTTAGACGTTCACCTCTTGTGAACGTCCGGGACAGTCACGAGGCCATGTCGGGCTATGTCGATAACTTTCAATTACTCATTGCAGTACATACACTTTCAAATATGAAACGTCGGCACAAACATTCGCGGTATTGCGCGCAATGGGTATTCAAAAACGCTTATGTGTGTTGTTTTTTTCCAATAACAAATGATTCATATATGAAATAGTAAACAAATGTATCAACAGTTGTACGTCATTGTAACCACTAGCGAAATAACAATTAGCCGAGATATTGCGGGTTGGTTTTTACGTCATCATCAGCCATATAGTCCCACTGCTGGGCACGTGGCTTCTCTACCGTTGAGAGGGTTCAGGCCTTATTCCACCAAGCTGGCCACGTGCGGGTTGGCGGAATATACACCTATGAAATTCCTAAGAACTTTTAGGTGTGCAGGTTTCATCACGACGTTTTACTTTACCGTTAAAGTATGTGAAAATTCATTGTGAATACCTACATAACTTCGAAAAGTCCGAGGTGTGTGCCTGGGGTTTGAACCCACGACCGTCGAGATTCTCCACCGCATGCGTAATCCTCGAGGCCATTATGACTTATTGGTTTTTACGTCACTCAATTAAAATACAAACAGACGATTTTTTTGTCACTTTTATGTAGGTAATCTCCTACCTAAATTAAATGTGTCTTTTTTATGAAAATAATAATGTTGATATGAAAATATCAACGTACTAAAACCTAATATACGCTCCGTTTAGTTCATATATACTACCTATAAAAATCCTTACTAATATTATAAATAAGTAACTCTGTCTGTCTGTCTGTCTGTCTCGCTTTCCTGCTAAAACTACCGAACCGATTTAAATGTAATTTGGTAAACAGATAGTTTAGACCCTGGGAAAGGACATAGGCTACTTTTTATTGCGGAAAAGAGGTTTTAAGGGGTTGAAAGGGGGGATGAAAGGAAGTATTGTCATTTCTAAAGCTAGAAGCTTGAAACTTATTTTTTAGGCTGTTGAATAAATATGACATTCAAAGTTTGTAAAAAAATGTACCTTTAAGGGCGTCAAATAAAAATAGGGGTGAAAGTTTGTGTGGAAATTCGTCATTTTTGAAGCTAGAATGATGAAACGACGTGTAGACGACTGTAACTATGTATATGTAACTATATGTCTGTTATGCTTTCACGCCTAAATCATTTGACCGATGTGAACGATTTTTGATATGGACATAAATGGGACTCTGTAGAGTAAAATAGACTACAAATTATTTTCTTTCTGAACCCAACCCTGTAGTCTACGCGGACGGAGACGCGGGCAACGGCTTGGTCAATTTCAACACACTTATACTCGCATATCGATAAACTTTTTACAATATACTAAAAAAAAATGAGGTTGCTTCGTTATGGCGCTTAAAAAGGTCTGAGAATCGCCTTACTTCATGGGAGTTAGAACACAAGTGTCATGGCCTCCAAGTCATGATGGCCTCGAGGTTTAGGCACGCGGTCGAGAATATCGACGGTCGAGGGTTTAAACCCCAGGCACACACCTCTGACTTTTCGAAGATATGAATTCACAATGAATAATCACGTACTTTAACGGTGAAGGAAAACGTCGTGAGAAAACCTGCACACCTAAAAGTTCATAGGAATTTCTTAGGTGTGTAGTCCGCCAACCCGCACTAGGCCAGCGTGGTGGACTATGGGCTAAACCCTCTTAGTTGTAGAGGAGGCCCGTGCCCAGCAATGGGACGTATATATGGGCTGATGATGAGAACACAATTGGCAAACTGTGTAAATAGTTATTTATGACAGCCCCGTGGCGCAGTTGGCTAGACACCAGCTTGCGAAACGAGAGGCTGCGGGTTCGATCCCCGCACAGAGACAAATGTTTGTGTGATCCACAAATATTTGTTTCGGGTCTGGGTGTTTGTGAGACCGAAAAGTCTCTCGTAGTTTCTGATACTCACGACACAGGACTTGTACCTAGTGTGGGGTCAGAACTATGTATGTGACTGTTGGGTGTATTTATTTTTTTATTTATTTAATTTGTGCTATATCATTTCCTTTCTACATAAATGTATTTAACATGTATATTTCTATATATTCCAGGCCAAACGTCGGTTCGAGGAATCAGCCCGCACTTTCATGCAGACAACCCTGTCAATCGCGAAACAGATGCGACCCCACGCGTTGTGGGGTTACTACGGGTACCCCTACTGCTTCAACATGGCGCAGAAGAACATGAGGGAGGCTTGCGCTGATAAAGTCCCCCAGGAGAACGACAGGTTGGAATTTGACCCTTAAGTCTTTCAATATAAGGCTATAAATGCTGAGAAGAACGCTCTTGGCATTCATTCTAATCTTTTGCTTCGTGGTCCCGCGGAAAAGTATGTATCGTGCGATCTAGAGTTAACGAGTTCGATTCCTGGGTCAGGTAAAATCCCCGACATACGCTTCCCGCCCCCCCTCCCCCGGGGCTGGCGGGAAGTAGAGCCATAAACAGCTTTCCCCTCGAGAACAAAAAAAAAATAAAAAAAAAAATTAAAAAAAATAAAAAAAAAGGTAAAATGGTTTTCCTATTAAGAAATTCTAAGGAGCAGCTTAAAGTCTGGAAATGTGTCGAAGAACGGCGATAATAAAAAATCTCAAAAGTCATATCCCTCGTTCTCATCTCACAGGGAGAATAGGATACAAGACGTATCTTTTGTGTTGTGTGAATTGAATGTGTGATGAATGAATAGGTGTATATTATTTATTGATTTTTTAGATAGTTTATAATGTCGATTAATGTCAAGCTTCATTTTATTTCATTGTTTTGTTTTTATTTTTTATATTTTTTTTTCTGTTTTTCCTTCTTTTGTTTGTGTTCTTTATTTTTATGATTTTTTTGGATTGTTATTGATTAGTGTAAATTGTATGACCGTTCTAATTAATTAATTAAATAAATAAATCTTATGTACAAGAGAAATATACAAGGTTTGTTGTGTATCAAAAACTAGAGAGACTAGAGACATTGCTTCGCAAACATATAGAGAGAAAGCAAATACTTATGAATTACGCGGAAATTTGTAAAATCTCACGGTACGGTACTGCCACAGAAATTATACATTGAGGAGAACACTTTCCGTACAGTTTTCGTGAGTAAAACATTTATTTTATATTTAAATATTTTTATTCATTATGAATATATGCATTATATTTAAAAAAGATCTTAATCCTTTAGAATATATACGATATTTATTATTTGTCGACAAACATTATTTAATAGATGCATTAATGCAAATCCATGCAATGTTTTACGCTCCATTTAAAAGTAAAATGCTAATTTATATTCAAATGATAAAATAGCCAAGCTGATACGATGCAGCAGAATAATAGGAAATAACTAAAGAAGGACGTTGTTATTAATACTCGTCGAGATGACCTTGCAAATATGGTTACATCTAGAATATATTTTATATACATATATGTACATACACACTCATACAACAATTTATATTGAAACATACAATATACCCAAAATTGTGTTTCAATATCAATTTTTTGGCAACTGTCATTTAAACAGATTCATTAACGTTTTTTGGGAACATTTCTGCTACTGGGGATTTTCAATAAAACTTTGTTGAACCCGTTGACCATTCGATGGTATTCCGAAGATGTCCATGATACCAACGATGCAACTACTAATATGCAAAGTAAAATACATGAGCAATTGAGGATACATCTAAACATTTCATGACTTATGACCATATTGAAATTTAACAAGATCCTTCTATGATTTCCAGGACTGATTGGCTGTGGTCGGAGAGCACGGCTCTCTATCCTTCAGTCTACAGCTCCAAGAGCCTCAGTTCTTCTCAACTAGCAGGCCTCATACGAGGAAGAATCAAGGAGTCAGGGCGAGTGAAGAGGAAAAATACTCCTGTGCTGCCATACTTCTGGTTTCGGTATCGCGAGGGAGGGTATTTGAGTGAGGTTGGTATTGACTTTTAAATATACATATAATAGCATCATCAGCCCATATTCGTCCCACTGCTGGGCACGGGCCTCCTCTACAACTGAGAGGCTTTTAGGCCTTAGTCCACCACGCTGGCCTAGTGCGGGTTGGCGGACTACACACCTAAGAAATTCCTAAGAACTTTTTTTTTTAGGTGTGCAGGTTTCATCACGATGTTTTCCTTCACCGTTAAAGCAAGTGATCATTCATTGTGAATACACACATAACTCCGAAAAGTCAGAGGTGTGTGCCTGTGGTTTGAACCCGCGAGCGCCGAGATTCTCGACCGCGCGCCTAAACCTCGAGGCCATCACTGCTCATATATAATAGCGCCATCTAGTATCACCTAATGTAACGATGTTATTGTAAAAATTGCTGCAAAAAGAGTTATTTTATTGCGATTGGGCGCTCGTGACGGACACAGGTCATCGTGCCGCCGTTCCTCTCGGGCTCACTTTATGCGACGCCAAGGGCCCTTATTAGTCGCATCTTACGACAGACAGGGTACACCGTGGTGAGATTCTTGAGCCCCCTTGCCACAGGGCAGATATTGATTGTATCCTACACCACAGAGAGGGAATTATGAAGTGTTAAAGAAATTCATCCCAAAATTGCTTTCAACTCTCGGCCATCCGGGATTTTAATATTGCTTGACTTAGTTTCCACAACATATTGTGTAAATATAACTAAGTCATATTCATTATATTTTCAGGGAGACCTCAAAATAGCGTTAGAAAGTCTCTACAAATCAAAAACATCAGGCTTCATTATTTGGGGAAGCTCAAATGATGTGAACACAGTCAGTAAATGTAAGGCATTAAAAGAGTACGTAGAAAATACGTTAGGGCCCGCTATAGCGGCGTACACAAAATCCAAAAATACACGAAGAGATGAAATGCCTGTGTCGACTGAAGGAACTACAACTAGAGATCCAGATATTCGAGATATCCAGGAAAACGTTAATGATCCAGAATTTAATTGGGATCCTTCAGAAAATTATGCACAAGACATCAAAAACTACATTGAAGAAGAGATCAAACGAAACGGTTACAATTTCAATAAATTAAATGAAACACTAATTTATCTTAATGAGAGTACAATTATGAAGATATTATTAAACTCATCGGAGGAACGGAATATAACTAAGAACGAAAGGAAAGGTTTTCCTTATATTAATTTAATAACAGACGTCGAAAGAGATAGCTATAATAGTGATACTAGTCAAAGCATAGATTTAAGTAGTGGTAATGATGGTGATAAAAGTACAAGTATATTTTACAGCACAGAATCTTTACCAACAAAATTAATAGATAAAATCCAAACGGAAAATAAAGAAACTAGTCCAGAGCACCACTCCGGCTCTCTCTCAGCCACAACACAAATACAATATTCAAATACTCCAGAAATTAGTTCAACAATTTCTTCGACAGAATACCTTCCAAGACAAGAAACATCACAATTTTCCAGCTCAGAATTTTTAGTTACAATTCTATCTCAAAGTCAACAATCTTCTACAGAAGTAACAACTTCTAGAACTGCAGATACCATTGGATACAAAGATGACACAGTAAAACATTTAAGTACAGGAGCTCAGGCAGTACAAGATGATTTAAAGAATGAAGAAAATGAACTGTACAAACCACTGCCTACCACTGATTATCAATTATTTTATGAAAAAACATCAAGTATGGAAGTTTCACCAATGGAATCACAAGAGAAACAAAAATTTACACTGTATACTGAAAATATAGCAAAAGAAACTACTAGCGATGTAACAGATCTGTCCAAACCAACCACGGAAAGTTTATTTAGAAATGATGCTGTTAGCATAGAAGAGTCTAATATAGAATCAACAAAGAGCTCTGAACTTTCAGATAAAACCTTCAGTGGGGAATACTTGGTCACAAGTTTATCACAAAATAAACAGACAGTCCCACAAGAATCTACTACAGATAGGACTACAGATGATATTGACAATCACAATACAGAAACTGCAATAAATTATAATGATAATGATACAGACGTTTCTGAAACAACGACTCTAGAAACTTTAACTACAAAAGTGTTTGATATAGAAACATCAAGCATATACACTGATTATCCAAATTATGAGGATCAGAAACAAACAAATGAATCTACGAATGCAACAGAAAACTACACGGATTTTATAATAAATGATGGGTCTTCAACATCTACAGATAATAATTATGCATCAGAAATTATTGTCACAGAAGTTGAAAACGGGAAAGAACAGGAAGTACAATTAGATGAGCTTTTTTTTAATCAGGACACATTCTTAGAAAACACAGAGCGTCCTGAAATGACATTATCAAGTGAAAATTCTACAAAAATAGAAGATTTTGGCAGTTTAGAAACAGATGGATTTATTGTAAAAGAAGAAATGGGCTCAACAGAAGCTTCTACAACAGAAATAGACCAGGTTAATGTCTATGTACTTTAAGGTATATGTTTTTCTGTTGCTTATTAATATTACTATCGCAATGGACGTGACGTCATCTTGTTAATATCACGAGGATTTAAGTCGCTGAAATCTCACTAGAGTAATAAGCTTTAATTCAAGTCTTAGGTCAATTCTTTTGGCAAAATATTTAATATAGAAATTACACTATTAACGAAAATGTCGGTAAATTGTACCTGCCGATTGAATTAGGTTGGTTTATGATATATGAAATGTTCTATGGCACAGCTGCTCTAAAACTAATATTTAATTAATTTACAAAATAATTTCTTTTTAATTTGGATCTTTGACAGATCAAAAAGTCTCTCATAATTTCTGGTATATAGTAATTTATGCAATTGTGCATGTGGCTGTTGGGAGATTTTTTAAAAATTTATCTATGTACCTTGAGTATGTCAATACAAAACTTTTTACATATTTATTATAAATATTTTATTATTTGATGTTTTTTGCAACTTTATATTATATAATATAACTTGCTTTAGTTACCAATACCAAGATGCGTTAACGTCCAGCCTTACTTTATTTCTTACTTGGCTTGGTGTCTTTTATGTTTTAACCTAGCACGCTTTATATGTTTAAAACAATTCAAACAAAACAAAACCACATCACTCCTCTTTTTCCTTTCAAATACTTAAAAAATAATTGAAAGAATATTTATACTTTTAGTATAAGTAGTAGCTATTTGATGTTTTAGCATAATATATTTTTTTATAAGTGAGTTGGTGCTAATAGAAGTACTTATTATTCCGCCAACACTTGGCCTAATATGATTATTATTTTTGGAAATAATTTAAATAGATCTAATACTACTGTGTGACCTTTTTCAGTGTTCTTTTAACAAATAATTAATATTATTTTTGTGTGCTTGTGTATCTTCTTGTGATTTCCTTCTACAGACTGTGTAAAAATACAAATTAAAAAAATCCACAAGAGAGTAGATTAGATAATATTTTGCGTCATGATTGAAATTTAAGTCTCTATCATTTAAAATATTCTTACTAAACGTGATATTCAACAAAAATATAAAGAAAAAAACTATTGTTTTTGATCTGTGTGTGTGGAAAAAATATAAATTCGTCTGAATACATATTTGGTCGTAAAGATTAGCTCTTGCTTTAAATTTATTTAAAAAAAATAATTTTCAATAAAAAAAATATATATGAGAAAGTCAAGTTGTTAATGCTTTCGCATGATGTCTTATGTGAATTGGTTATGACGTCAGAACTGTTGACATTTGACCTTTGACGTTAGATATGTATTTTAAACAGTCTGTAGGTATAATTCTCAGTGTAGCTGATCTTCTATCTCTTTCCTTCTTGTGTGTTTGTATGTAACTGTCTCTTTTAGGTGGCTGGTTCCGGAACGCGAGTCAGTGTGGTGCTCAGACATTATTTATGCGTGTACTATTTCTACTCTGTGGTTAAGTGTTTGTGTGCCGTTTTTGGGATGTGCTAAATGCTAATTTTTAATCGATTATCGATGTATCGATAATTGTTAAGTAAGAGTCATCGCTTATACGAGTATATAATAATAATAAATTTTATTTATTCACCTTTATTGAGATCATAACAGTGTGGTACGGCTGGTACTTATAATAGGGAAACCCTGTGCTATAAGAACCAGCAGCCTTCCAGGATCACGGTTAAATTATTTTTGGCTTAATTCTAAAGCTATGTAAGCTTAAAACTATAATACTTAATTTGGCTATAAACATGAAAATAATTTAAAAGGTGTGTATAATGTAGATACCGTAAAACATAGCGTTTTTTTTATGCGTGGAACAGTTCGACTGGGGTGGTACCACAATATTGCTAATATTGTGGTACCACCGTGGTATCTCCGGAAAGGCAAAAATCTATTCGGACATAAAAATCTGTTTTAAAAATCTGGCAATGCAAAGCTATAAGCTTAATGCCTTAATGCAAAATTAATGCTAAAGGAGTGTTTCAAAAAGATCCTGAGCTTAGTTGCCGGTTAGAACTAAGTATAGGATTTTAAAATCATAAGTATGTGTATTTCTTTTAACACGTTTAATGTTAGTTAACAAGAGATTTGTCGGCGGATTACTTAATTATAAGTTAATCAATCCCTCAGGATTTTGGCGGTAAATATGAGACTCTATTTTCAATGAAATTTAGTATTAAATCATGTCATCGTTATAATTATTTTTATCGATATATCGATAATTGTCGCGCACATCCCTACGCTATATGTGACTAACAGTCGGTTTATCTGTGATATAGTATTAATTGTTATATGTATTGTAAATAAGATTATTGTGACTATTTTTAATAATAAATATTATTATGTAACTGTGGTTTTATTGCGAGTTAGAGGCATAGTAAATTTGAGTTTAGAATGTGACCGAAAAATACTAACAAGTTCGCCCCCTATCACGTGGGATGAAACACAGCTGGCGAAACGTGGCTGTAGAAAAACGCCTTTGCCTAACCATTCGACGATAGCAGTGTGATATTTTGTCTGCGAAAATAAATTTGTTTGTCAGTTGTCACGCTTTTACGCCTTAAAAATATCAACCATTTTTTTAAACTTTAGTACAAAGATATGAGACCCTAGAATCTAGTCCTACAACTTGAAATGTTAGATTTCTGAGGGATCATACTCTTACAATTTTTTATGACAAGATTTAATGGGAGCAAAAGTCACGGGTTATGAATAACATAATTCACAAAATCATTTATTCAAACTAAACACCACATAAAACCATGAAACACTGATTCTTGAACAGCAAGGGGGTCTCATCATCGGTGATGAAGTTTCTGTCAGGTCTGACGCTGGCGAAAGGGTTTCTTCTGGGGTCCACCAACATCTTCACCTCCGCACACTCCTTGACGCGGATGAGGTCGCGGTGCAGCTCGGTGGGCGTGTGCGAGGTGATAAGGAGCGGTGATCGGAGCCTCATCACCGAGGTGATGACGCCAGGCCACGGGTCTTTCGCGCTATAGGAGGAGCGGTTGATGCTTGCATTGAAGGCACATACTGGGAAAAATAACATACGACACATACATACACAAACTCACGCCTGTATTCCCCGAAGAGGTAGGCAGAGGTGCATTTCTGCACCCACATTTCGCCAAGTATGTATCAGTCCCACGTAATAGGGGGCGAACCTATTGCCGTTTTTCGGGCACATTTCCAGACTCCGTGCTGTTACCGAGAATTTCCTAATGGAAAAACTCAATAACACTTTGCCCGACCCGGGAATCGAACCCAGATCGGGCAAAGTGTAACATGCGAGTATAAAATAATATTTTGTTGTGATGATAAGTCCAACCTGGATATAGATTACTAAGACAATGAGATGCGAGAAGTAAGTAAAGAAATGGAGGCTAAGTAAAAGAAGACGAGATAGGGTTGTTATGGAATAATTAAATTCGACTAGGATGGTATTAAATTACAGTTCAATCTTTGATTAAGTTGGGTAGGAGACACGATTTATAGGACCTAGAGACTATCCCACCACACAACTACCACTGCAACTCCTGTACACCAGGATCGGCAGTGGCACGCAAAGGAATGACACTGAGCAGTGCGTCTGTATGGGGACCTAGCTTAGTAGATTAGACGAATATCAGGTGTAAGAATCAGTGGCGGTACTTCCATAGAAGCCCAAAAGCCGTACACGTTAATTGTTTAATATCTAGTTTATGATTGTAAGTTGCGGGGTCAGTATGTTATCATTTATATGTCAAATGTCTGGATGAATGGCGTTCCTCAACAGCGCGGTTCAAACGGTGTTTCCTTCCTCGCACAACATCTTTGTGGAATCAGCTTGCCTCGGCGGTATTTCCAAACAGATACGACATAGGGGCCTTCAAGAAGAGAGTCTATATTTTCCTCAAAGGCCGTCAACACACCGATGATTCCTCTGGTATTATGGGTGTTCATGGGCGGTGCTGACCACTTAACATCAGGTGGCTCACTTGCCCGTTTGCCTCCTTTTTCCATAAATTTTTTTTTTTGTTAAATAAAGATTTAAAGCTTAAAGATTATTATTCGAAAATTTGTAAGGTAAAATGGGCTTTTGGGCTTCTATGGAAGTACCGCAACTGGTAAGAATGGACTTAGAGAAGTACACAAGCACTTCGCGTTCCTATTGGTGCCATAGTCTTACCGATATCAGGGAATATGAAGTCATCGCAAGTCCTGTACTCCTGGTAGGTTTTCTTGTCTTGGAAACTGAAAATCACCCGGCGCTTGTCCTCGCGGCAATTGTCGCATAATCTGGAGATAACATCAACAGCAAATGCAATTGTTTGTTAAATTAAATTTTCAAGAAATAGCTTATGTGTTTTCACTATACATTATTGAGAACAATTACTTGTTTATATTTTATTTCTACGGGAATCCCGAAAGTTAGTGAAGATCTTACTGAAAGTATTTTAAATTTTTTTATCAAGAAAATGTTTTGACTTCGTACTACTTTTGAAACATTTCTAAATTTTAATATGAAATGAAATGAAATTGCTTTATTTGGTCACGTAGGCAATCAAATAGCATTTATGACAATTCAATACAGAAAAGAAAAATCTTTTACATTATAATTCCACTATGGTTCATTTTATATAATTTGTACAAAAATATTTACGGTTTTTTATAATTTATTTTTAGTTTTCATCAGGAAATACATAATATCTTATCAATATTATTTTAAAGTAAATAACGAGATGGACCTTGTGTATTTCCGAAACGTCACGTATTATTTTAATGCTACCACCGGATCCAAACGCGACCCTGACTGAGAAGACCCGGCGAAACAAACTCAGTGGGCTCACTTAATACCTAAATACCTAATCTACGTGAGCTAGACTTTGGATCTCCTCGCACTTTTAAGTTTTATTAGAAACTAGCTGTGCCCGCGACTTCGTCCGCGCGGAAAATTAATTTTTATCAGAAAATTTATAAACTAAAAGTAGCCTAAGTTACTCCTTATTACATTAGCTATCTGCCAGTGAAAGTCCCGTTAAAATCGTTCCACCCGTTTCAGAGATTAGCGGGAACAAACAGACAGACTAAATAAAAAAATAATTAAAAACGTTATTTTGGTATATGTACCTACCGTGTATACATCCATATGCATTTATTAAAAAGCGGTTATTTCAATATCACAAACAGACACTCCAATTTTATTTATTTGTATAGAGTATAGATTATTTAGTGTCTATTATTTGTTGTATAAAAGTTGGGTTTTAATCTACTTATCTCTTTTTTGACTATCTCGATCATATTAACCAACACACCCAAAAAAACCTTAGATGTGTTGTGCCGTGTTCGCCAACACCCACTTAGCTAGCGTGGTAGACTAAGGCCTAAACTCTTTCAGTTGCAGAGGAGGCCCTTGCCCAGTAGTTGAACGTATATGGGCTGAATGTGAGAAAAATGATTGAATTTACCTAATCTTTCCAAGCAACTCCAGAGGCAGGTTTCCAGGGTTGAGGTTATTGCTTATCAGCACCACGACCAGCTCGCTGACGTCAGGCCGGAGGTGGAGGAAGAACACCTCCCATTTGTTCAGCACGTCGGCTTCGAACTGAAGTTCTGCTCCCAACACGTGGACCACGAATGATGATTTCTGAATAATATTTCGATTTTATTATCCAGGTATATCGATGACTTGCAACATTTGTTAGCGGAATGTACCCAAAACCAAGGTAAAAGAGATGAATTAGTGTTTAAGTTTAACCTGAATCGGTTTGATGTCGGCTTTGTGCAGAGTCTACTAAGTAACCCTACATCTGAAGAAGCTTGTATGTTATATGATCTAGTTATTTAGGCTTTCTGTTTTATTTAGTTAGTTTTTAAGTTTGTTTATGTTCCTAGTCTGTAACTTTTCTTTTAAGTATGTATGTGTTATATTTTGGTTATTGTCATAATGGGACTGGCATGTCCATAAAGGAAAAAGGTCCCTAAATTAAATAAAGAGAAAAAAAAAACATAAACTCACGCCTGTATTCCCCGAAGGGGTAGGCAGAGGTGCATTTCTGCACGTACATTTCGCCAAGTATGTATCAGTCCCACGTAATAGGTGGCGAGCCTATTGCCGTTTTTTGGGCACATTTCCAGACTCCGTGCTGTTACCGAGAATTTCCTAATGGAAAAACCCAATAACACTTTGCCCGACCCGGGAATCGAACCCAGGACCTCTAGATCGCACGGCACATACTTGTACCGCGAGACCACGAGGCAGTCAAAACAAAAAACAGGTAAAAATATAGGTAATTTAATTGAATACATGCATTTTCACGCTCAGGGTCGGCAAGGATGTATCTCCCGGCACATATACTTATCGCAACTTATTACGTATGTCACAGCACAGAACCACATTGATTTTTGGGCACATTTTTAGTCTTCATACTGCTACTGAGAGCTTCTTTAATTGAGAAACCTTATATCACTGCCCGGACTGGGAATCGAAACCGGGACATCTTGTTAAATAAATAAATTAATCCACCCAACAGCCACATACATAGTTCTGACCCCACATTAAGACACTTGTGTCGTGGGTATCAGAAACTACGAGAGACTTTTCGGTCTCCCAAACATTTGTCTCGGTGCGGGGATCGAACCCATGGCCTCTCGTTTCGCCAGCTGGTATCTAGCCAACTGCGCCACGGGGCTTGTTAGCACGCAGCACCCCTGTTTTTATTTATGTCGCTAATATTTTAAGTTTCAGCTTAGATAGGCGCGGCGAAATCACTTTGTTTCTTAAAAGTACAGTACGATAGCTTACATACACAAATGTAAAGTGGTCAATATTACCTTGAATATGCCATTTGTAGCTGGTTTGGCGAGTTTGCGACAGAGCTGGTGGCCGTAAGCTACCGTCAAAGGAGCTGTTGCGATTTGGGTCAATGCTGCATACTGTACGTCGTTCATGTTATCTGCAAAAAAATGGGCACTCACCGGATTTTTTTTATTTACTTATGACACTTTTTAACCGACTTCAAAAAAAGGAGTATTTTTTTTATGTTTGTTACCTCAAACCTTTCGACTGTGTAGACCGATTATGATGATTCTTTTTTTGCTGGTGCTTCCAGATTGGTCCCATTTAAATTTGGTCTAGTTGTGACAATAGTTTTCATTAGAAAACCACAAAAATCTCAAATTTTCACCAATGTGCGTGACAAATCGACGAATAACTCAATATCATGCCCACAGATTTTGATGAATCCTTTTTTTATTTGTAATCTTAGAAATAGTTGAAAAATAATATATATAAAACTAGAATAAGGTTACAAATGGATGGACATTCTGAATGGACTTGTTTGGAGGGCAGTGTGTACAAAAAGAGACAATATCTAATATAGGTGCAAATTAAAACATACATACACATATACGAAGCCTAAATACATACATGTACGTTTATACATAATATAATATGTATGTTTGTATATTAATAAACAAAAAACGTATGTATATCGGAAAGGACATTTGCAATTATTATGAAAATGATCTCTGACTAGTCTTAATTATTGTAAGATGAATTAAAGTTTCATGAGACCTATATAGCCACAATAAATTTAGTTTATTGGTGAAGGGAGCCCATATATGTAGGTACGTCTCACTGTTGCGCACGAGCCTTCTCTACAGTTGAGAGAGTTTAAGACCTTATTCCACCGCGCTGGCCTAGTGAGTATTTGTGGACTGCACACCTATGAAATTCTTAAAAACTTTTAGGTGAGCAGGTTTTCTCACGATGTTTTTTTCACCGTTAAAGTACGTTATAATTCATTGTGAATACACACATTTTCTAATATTAGTGTCATATGTTTTTTTCTACTACTTACCGATTTGTTCCTCATACATAGAGGCTAGGACCTCGTTGATTTTCTCAGGGATCTCGTAGCTTCCTCCCATCACTTTGGTCGGTAGTTTCGGCTCCAATCGCCCCTTAGTTTGTTGGTGCGTCACCAACTTTTGGTACAAGGCGTAGGATTTGCACCAACGTTGGTGGGATTTTGGCAAATGATTGAGTTCGTCAGCGCAGTAGGATATCTGGAAATAGAGAGATGTCTTTAAACCCAAAGCCTTGAAGTGGTAGGCACAGAGGTATTTTTTACACTTATAGCTTTGAGCTATAGTATGTTTGACGTAAAGAATACTGTTTTAATAAAGTGATGTCTAATTCCTTGAGAAACATCGCAAGTTT
This sequence comes from Hemaris fuciformis, assembly GCA_907164795.1. NCBI lineage: Eukaryota > Metazoa > Arthropoda > Insecta > Lepidoptera > Sphingidae > Hemaris > Hemaris fuciformis. Next base: position 10,795,353 of record OU015454.1, read on the forward strand.
TTCTAGTTGGAGCAGGTTTATTGTCGCTAACTGTGTATATTTTTACTTTTCAGCATAAAAACAAGTTACTATTGAGCAACTTACTACTTTTTCCGTCGGATGTATTGTCTATGTGTCTATGTATGTGTTTATGTATGTATAACTTTTCCTACTTAATTTTGTACACTCACAACTACCTCTCATTACTCTTCATTCATCTCCATCCTCGGTTGCCTGGAAGAGATCGCCTTGTGCGATAAGGCCGCCCTTTGTACTTGATTTGTTTACTGTACTCCTAAGTTCATTTTATTTTTATGTGTACAATAAAGTTTAAAATAAATAAATTAACAAACTAGTCAGAATTTACAGATAATATCTGTATAGTTTTATCGATGTTTATCTTCATCGTTGAAGGGCAAATGAAGTGAATGATAACTTTAATGATTTACCACACAACTTAAAAAAAAATCTGACGCAGTTCTTTCCTTTTAAATTTGTGAAGATGATAAGCTGTGCTATCACGATTTTGTTTTGCTATTTTCATCTTAAACTCTCTAAACAGTGCCAGAGTATTTAAGTCTCCTGGCAAAGACCAGTGTCTGTTGCTAGACGGCAAAGAATGACTAGTTACTCGTTGAAGATTTTGTAGTATGACGGCGCTATGTGCGGGCAAACTCCCAAGTATCTATATCAAACTGTCAGTAGAGTTCATTGGCCTAGCGCAAGGAAATAATTCTAATATATTTTGTATTGCATTTCGTCAGTTTATTTGCATTAATTTATTCTCTTTTATAAGCAGCGATTTGCAATGTTTTCCAACAGGCATATATTATAATAAATAAATACACCCAACAGTCACATACATATTTCTGACTTCACAATAGGATACAAGTCCTGTGTCGTGGGTAAAAGCAACTACGAGAGACTTTTCGGTCTCACAAACACTCAGACCCGAAACAAATATTTGTGGATCACACAAACATTTTTCTCGGTGCGGAGATCAAACCCGTGACCTCTTGTTTCGCAAGCTGGTATCTAACCAACTGCGCTAAGGGGCTGTCTTATTTTCGACAATCATAATTTACGTGTAGGTACCTATATCTATTTCATTCTTAGAAATAGCATTAATTTAAATTTGTCAGTGTTTGTTGCCGCTAAAATCCCAAATATTTTAACGGAACATTATTTTATTATTAGATTTAACGTTTTATGAGGTATTATTAGTGTTATTTAAATAGTAATCACGTATAAACGGGGATTATTTCTCGCTCCTGTTAGAAAAGTTATAGCAATTTTGATGCATTGAATCTTTTTATACGAAGCGCAAAATTAGAATAGGCGGACATTGTGGCAATCCAGTTAAAAGATCTGCGTGCATTAAAAGAATATTTGCATTATAAAAAATAGTTTTGTGTGACAATTATACATGAACGTGTAAGGTAAGCAGTGATGGCCTCGAGGTTTAGGCGCGCGGTCGAGAAATTCGGCGGTCGCAGGTTCAAACCCCAGGCACACACCTCTGACTTTTCGTAGTTATGTGTGTATTCACAATGAATTTATCACTTGCTTTAACGGTGAAGGAAAACATCGTGATAAAACCTGCACACCTAAAAGTTCTTAGGAATTTCTTAGGTGTGTAGTCCGCCAACCCGCACTAGGCCAGCGTGGTGGACTAAGGCCTAAACCCTCTCAGTTGTAGAGGAGGCTCGTGCCCAGCAGTGGGACGTATTGGGCTGATGATGATGTGTAAGATTTGATAATGATGAAAAAAATAGTTTGTTTTAAAACAGCAAAAAGTAAATAACGATCCCTGAATCGTACCTGACCACATCCTTCACAATCTTTAAGCTTCGACTGCCTCCATTCCCGACACCTAATATCAGCGCAGATCCTGGGGTATAGAAGAGCTTCCTGCTCCCAAGGCACCAGTCTTCGTTTTAGCACTTTCTCGCAGGACAATATCATCTGCATTCTTAGGAGACGGTAGTTTTGACCTGTTATGTTCTTCGCTTCGGCGTAAATGTGCTTTTGGTCTGAAAAACAAAACAATTTTTTTTTTAAGGTTATCTTCTAGAGGTTTGCGGTTCAATCTTGTTTTCTTTAAATTAAGAATTACACAAGCTTGTGGTCTCTATAATTTCACTCCAATACTTAAAAGAAGGCCATAATATTGTAATTTTTTTATACTTGGAAATGAATAAACATTTTATTAAAAAAAAGTTTCGCAAGTTATAAGTTATCTTGGCTGTATTATCAAAATCTGTTTAATAGCTTTGTAGACTTGTTTGCATCCTTTTCATAAAAACTCGATTGTTTTCGTAGAAGACTGATAAGCTAATTTTATTGCCATTTTACTGTCTTGTCCCTCGTTTTTTTTTTTTTTTTTTTTTTTTATACTGGCACGGCAAAGTGACCCCATTGCACCTGATGGTAAGCGTAATGGGGTCCAGAAAAAGTGCCGACCAGCGAGAGATGATCTCCCGTTGGTCGACACAATCATGCCGGCCGAATACTTCTTCACCTTGTGAAGAAGTTTGGGGGACTAATGCCATGGTGATCAAAGGACCGACCGCGACAAACCGGCCAAAAAATGCCGGCACGGTCATCCTTTCACCATGACTGAAGCCCCCCCGAAAACCGGATATACACTGGCTGATCCCGGAACGCGGCACACTTGCATGTGCCACTATGGCGGGTTTTACGCCCTGTGTACGGTGGTCGCTATCCGGGCGGATACGAATATCCTACCACCAGCAAACCGTATAAGAACAGCACTGCACATAAAATCAAAAAGTGAGGTCACTTTGCTAAGACCGTATAAAAAGGTACCAAAGTTTTCTAATAATTTTAGGTGGCATGACCTCAAAATAAACTTTTAAATATAATTGACTAATAAAAGAAAATGAGAGAAAAAACATTCTATTATAACTGATGGCGCAAAGAAGGTTATCATCATCATCATCAGCCCAAATACGTCCCACTGCTGGGCACGGGCCTCCTCTACAACTGAGAGGGTTTAAGCCTTAGTCCACCACGCTGGCCTAGTGCGGGTTGGCGGACTACACACCTAAGAAATTCCTAAGAACTTTTTAGGTGTGCAGGTTTTATCACGATGTTTTCCTTCACCGTTAAAGCAAGTGATAATTCATTGTGAATACACACATAACTTCGAAAAGTCAGAGGTGTGTGCCTGGGGTTTGAACCTGCGACCGTCGAAATTCTCGACCGCGCGCCTAAACCTCGGGGCCATCACTGCTTCAAAGAAGAAGGTTAACTATTAACAAAAAATAAAGACTATTTTCAACTGACCTTTGAAAGTCTTTGGATTACTTTATGTAAGGTAGTTAACTATCTCTGGCATAGTATAATATTCGTTTGTAAACAAACTAATAAATATTAACGTCAATGAAATTAAATTAAGTTTCCTTATTATTGACAATAATAAAATATTATAACAAGGAAATGCGTTATTTCGTATTTATTATATGATAATAAGTGACTATGTCTTGAAGGTAAAACCTAATAGTAATTGTTTATGATTTTAATATCGTATCAATTTTTAGAATGCATTAAATTGTTTTATTTTTTAATAGATAAGTTTCTTTATAATTGTTGTACAAGGAAGTGTAAATAAATTTATAAATATAATTTGTGTTATTTAAAGAATTACAAATAAACCAGGCTGTCTATTAGATAGTTCCTTTGCAAAAATTAGATCAATATACCTAATATCCCTTAAAAGGGTTTTTAAAAGGGTGTATGTACTTAAATCACAATTTTTATATGTACTGGGTATAAAACTGACTTGGATTCCGGGCCATTTTACTTAGATTTTTTTTTAAATTGCCCCGTGTCGCAGGCGTGTTTTGAAATTATTTTTCGGTTGATACAAATTTTAATCCGTGGTAAGATCGAAATATCAACCGTTATAGCTTCAAAACATACCTTGAAATCCATCGGGGCGTCAAAGATTATGAATTGTTTAAGTAATTTCTTCGTCAATTTATGCTCGTAATGAGAATGCGTTTGATATATATGTATGAGAATTTATTATGTAAGGGCTATGTGTCTATGTTAAGGTTGGTATTATGTGCTTTGTTTGCTCACCTTTAAGATGTACAATCGTAGAAATAGCAAAGCAGAGAGCTTGATGCTGCGGCCAGTCTTCATCCTTATGCTTTATGCTGCAGTAAAACAACAGATTGCAGAAATTACACGGAACCCGCATCGAAGACAACTCTTTAGCACAAACATGGCAGGAATTCTGCAAGAACACCTTACGAAAACTGTACTTGTATATAAAATCTCCGTTTTCATTCGAATTTACCATAGAGAAGTCTTTCGATTTCTTTCTGTTCTCCGTTTGGGACTGTTTCGATTTTTTTTTCATTTCTATGTCGTTGGCATCTTTTATTTTGACCTTCGCTTGTTTAGTGTTCAACATTTTATGTTTTTCCTTTTTGAAATCGTCTTTATTCGATGATGCAGGAATATCGGTTTGGCCTAGCAAGTTTTTTGGCTGAGGAACGTTGCCTTCCCGAAAATCCTCCTCGGGTGCAGTGATATTAATGTCAGGTTTATTTGAAGCCAATTCTTTTTGGTTTGAATCTGTCACTTCGTTTAGTATCATTTCGAATGATTTGTTTACATCATCCGTATCACCACTTGACGTTAGGGCGTCTTCAAAGTTTTCTATTGGGTCGTAATCAGCGTCTGTGATTGGCTCAGATGCGTTGAAATCATCATTGCTTGGCATATCTTCAGAATCCTTTTGCTTCGTGTCTTGCTTGCCCTGCTCTTGAGTCTCGGTCTTCTGTTCAGTCTTTTCTTCTCTCTTCTCTTTAGTAGAATCCGTTGATTGTTGTTGTGTTGTAGTGGCTTGGGTAGCCTCTTGTTTACCTTTCTTCTTTTTACCTTTTCCTTTATTGTCTCTTCTCGCAGGAATAACTGGCGGTGGTTCAGCACATTGAGTTTTTTCCGGTGCTTTTTTAGATTCCTCTTTTATAGATTCTTTTTCTGTGATGTCTTTGGGTGTTTCGAGATCTTTGTCACCTTCTTGTGTTGCTAGGGGAGCGAGTTTTTGCATACTTTCATTAGCAGCACTGGAAAATGCTGGCTCAGACTGCGTTTGTGTATCTGGTGTTTCTTTCTTAGTTATTTGTGTTTCCTCCTTGTTTTGACCTTCAGTAACATTCAATTTCAATTCATCTTTATGTGCTTCTTCATATTTTTTCTCTACTTCGTCTTCACTTTTTTCCATTGATGTTAATTCCGCTAATGACCGCTCTATTGACAATCTAAGTTCCTCCATGTCTTTGTTTACTTCTACAATTTTTGATTTGATATCAGTTTTTCCAGCCGAACTATCAACTTCAGTAATGTTAAATGATGAAACCATAACAGGAGTTCCTGTTGGAGTTTCCCCGGAACCTTGAATGAGAGGAGCAGTTAATCCTACGGAGAGGTTAAGAGTATCTGGGATAGTAATTTCACGAATGAGTGTATTATTGTTATTATCAATATTATGCTGACTTGTTGATCGAGGGTATACGATGTCTGGTGTAACGTCGCAAGGAGAACATTCAGAATCATCAGCCTTAACACTTCTTATTTCTAAACTTTCTGTAGGACTTTGAGCAGTACTGACGTCAGTTTCTTTGGAACGTTCTTCTGTGTCTTTTGGTTTAGCGCCTAAATCACTAAATGGTTCATCTTTTATCCCGGGAGTCGGTGGCATTTTAATTGATTTCTTTCCCTTCCTCTTTGGCTTGGTCCATTTTTCTTCAGGCTCTTTAGTAGTTTCAGGGCTTGATTTTACTGTGTCTTCAACAGATTCCACTTTTAATTCAAGAATTTCCTCTAGTTTTTCATCTGTAGCTTTCACTTCAATTTCAGTGGGTACTAAAGTTTCAAAAATTGATTCAACATCCCCCATTTCGTCTTTACCTTCTTTTCCCAATTCTATTGTCATTTCTTCAAGTGTATTTATAGGCTCTGTTACCACAGGTGGTGGTATTGGCATTTTTAAGGGCTTGCGTTTTTTCTTACCAGTTTTGTTATCCGGAGTTGCGTCTTTTTTGTTTTGTATGTCTTTAATAATGTTTGGTTCCTGTATGACTTTAACTGGCTGTGATTCTGGTATAACTTTAATATCTGGGGTAAGTTCTTGATCAATTGAAGTTGTTAACCGAATTTCTTGTTTTGTCACTTCAGTATCACATATAAAACGAGTCTGAGAGGTGTCTTCTATTGGTTTCAAACATTCTTGAATAGGACTGCTTTCTAAATTAGTCTCTTGTTTTTCTGGCGTAATTTTAAAGTCTATAATGTCAGTAATCAGAGGTTGCGTGGGTTCCAATAATTTATCGTAATCAGAGGTCTCTAGGTATTCTTTTTGTGGTGAATCTTTTATAGGGCTTAGTATTTCTTCAGTAGGCTTGGGTAAATCTGTCGATTCAGGTGGTTGCGACGTATCAGGGCTTGTCAACGAAAGATCTGCTGCGTCTTGTTTAATTTTTCGTTTTTTGTCGACAGGTTTAGCTATTTTAGCTTTTGGCTTAGGACTTTCACTCTCCGGCTTAGTCATTTCAGCAACAGATTTTAGAATTTCTGGTTCAAGGATTTCTTGAGGTAGGACTTCCGGGGTACGTTTATCAAAAACTGATTCATGTATACCTAAAGTTTCAGAGACAACAGGTTCATTCTCAGATTTATTAGCATTTCCTAAAATTTGTTCGTTACTGTCTTCAGGCGTTACTTCTGTAAAATCTTTTACAAGTACATTTTTATCATCCATCGGAGTTATTAACTCGTCTGGAATTATTTCAACGTGCGCAATAGCATCTAATATTTGTGGGACAACTACAGGAGGCTCATTGGAAGGTGGGACGCTAATATCTTCTGTTTTCGGGGGATGCTTTTTATCTTTCTTGTGTTTTTTCTTTTTGTTTTCGTGTTTTTGCATGTCTTTAAATTCTTCCATATCTTGTTTTGATACTTCAGACTCAATTGGTAAAATAGTTTCTGGATTTTTTTCAGACGGTTGGTTAGGTTGATTTTTTTCTTCCACCAGTATATCCTTTATAATGTCAGCGGCTGGTAGTGTAACATGCACAACTTCACTCTCCATTTCTGGAGTATCAATTGGTTTCTCATCAGGTCCTTCCAGTAATTTTTGAAACGCAGAGGTACATGATACTCCTTCTCCACTCTTATCACTCCTATCTGAGTCATGTCTTTGTTTCTTTTTCTTATTCTTCTTTTTCGGATGCTTGCCGTCTGGTTCAAATGGTTCAGGTTTTAGGGTATTTTCAGAGGCAGGTGTTTCAATTTCAACTTTTATCGGAACTTCCGTCGCGTTGTTTTGTATGTCTTCGATTTGGTCGGCACATTTCGGTTTAGCTTCGGTAATATTAGCTTCAATTTTAGAATTTTCGATTCCATCCGTATTAGTTGTACGTTCTGGAGTCTTTTCTTCGCCTTTTTCGTCTTCTTTGTCATTTTTCTTTTTCTTACCTCGATTCCTTTTTGGTTTCTTGGGAAGTTCACTTTCTTCAACAACTATATCACTTGTTATGTCTGCCCGATCACTGATTTCACTTTCAACTTTTTCTTGACTTTTTTCCATTTCCGTTTCTTCTTTTTGCGGTGGATTTGGGTTGGGTTGTTTAATTCCCTTTTTATTTTTATTCTTTTTCGCGTTCATTTCTACAACAAAGGTTAAGTTACTTCCACGTCCGAGCCAATCTAAAATCAGAAGCTATCTGACCGATTTGTTTGTCTGTATTATTCTGGTCTAGAAATATCCACATGTGATATTACGAAATGTCATTCTGTTATAGCCGAGCTATTATAAACTTTATAGTAACGTGCTGTAGTCTATTTCTGATTGGCTGTGATTAAGATTTCTGCATCCACAAGGAAGAGGTGGTTGCCAAAAGTGCATGTGTTACGCGTACGTACTAAATATAAGAATTGATTTCAATTTAAAATACAGATCACTGAGTCAGTTAGTGACCATTTTATGTCTTTTGCGAATTGTGACACATTCCGTTTACTTGTATTTCAGCCGATTTTGTAAATCGATGATGAATCAGAAGATTTATTTTTGTATGAGTATTTTTTCTAGGAATTATTTATTTATAAAAGGATTATAAAGCTCAACGCAATTAACATTTCTCTGCTGGACATGAGCCTCTTCTACAAATGAGAGAGGTAAGGCTTGCGTCTACTACGCTGGACTAGTGCTGATTGTCCGACTACTCATGAACCTAACAAATTTCTTTTAGAAATCTCGTAGGTAAGGATTCGCAATATTTTCCTTCACCCTCAAAGTGCGCCTGAACTGGGAATCGAACCCAGGATCTCTCGATTTCATGGCGCACACTTATCCGCTAGACCAACGAGGCTTTGCAATCTTGTCTTCATATACATGTCACAAATAATTGGATATTATTATTTTACAAGCTGGTATTCGAACCGAAACCCTTGTCATAATCTGTCACTGAGCCAAACCATTGAAGCGTCACCCCAAAAACATTATCTATTGAAATCCTCGCGAATAAAATGGCATGTCGTATATTTTTTTATAAATTTCGCGTTACAAATTGACCCATATAAATCTTTCGGTCGAAACGGCCTGTCGCTCAGAATTGGGGGCCGAAAATACCGTACATGCCAAACAATAATAAACTTTATAGTTCATAGAGAAGGGTTAGGGGTGAGTTTTGGGGTACCGTAACCTAAATTTTAAACCTTGCGATTTTTAGGTAGTTTTGACCGCTCCGTTGATCCCTCTAGGTAAGATAAAGTCTAAAGAGTTAAGAGTTAAAAGTCTGGCTATTTTTATTAAGTATTCATAAAATTATAGTACACTTTTATTTAATGTATTTTCTATTAAATTTTAAATATAAATTTAAAAATATATACATACACATATATTTAAATGAAAACTAACTGTTAATTGATGTTTTTTACGAAGTGACTGACTGAAAAGCTTAGCAATTCCGGGATAGTTACCCGAGTCGGGTCTTCCCGACTCGCCAACCCGCACTTGGCCCGCGTGATGGACTAAGGCCTAAACCCTTTCAGTTGTAAAGGAGGCCCGTGCCCAGTAGTTTGACGTATAAGGGCTGATGATGATGAGTAACTGAACTGAGTATCATAACCTTATAAAAGTTACATTAAAGATTTTTTTCCTCTTTATTTATTTTTTGTGACTTTTGTCCAAAATAGACATGTCAGTCCCATCGTAACAAAACATTTAAAATTACAAAACACAAAAAATTACACTGCCTCGTGGTCTTGCGTACGAGTATGTGCCGTGCGATCTAGAGGTCCTGGGTTCGATTCCCGGGTCGGGCAAAGTGTTATTAGGTTTTTCCATTCGGAAAGTCTCGGTAACAGCACAGAGTCTGGAAATGTGCCCGAAAAACGGCAATAGGATCGCCACCTGTTACGTGGGACTGATACATACTTGGCGAAATGTGGGTGCAGAAATGCACTTCTGCCTACCCCTTCGGGGAATACAGGCGTGAGTTTATGTTTATGTAAAAATTACAATTTAAAATTAATATTTTCCTCTTAATCTATAGGTATTTGCGTGGAACAACGCAAAGCAGCCAAGTCATAAAGCATTTTAGCTTTACATTAAAGATCTATCAACAAAATTACTATGACTACCTTTCTTTTCTATTCGTACAACTCCATCCTTGGTTTTCTGTAAGAGATCGCCTTGTGCGATAAGGCCGCCCTTTCCACTTAATTAGTATACTGTACTCCATAGAATCATTCTTATAATAAAGTTTTAAACAAATAAATTACTACAGAACCCTCACCAAAATCTCTACTCACCCCGGCCTTATTTTAATCAAGTACTGCCCCTCGTTTTAAAATACTAATCACGCGGGGATGGACCCCCGAAATGCCGCCGGCGAGTCTGTTTGATGTATTCCTTTGTACAGTCGCGATATTACAGATGAAAGTGTTTCGGACAGCAATATGCCTATTTGTTCAAACAACCTTTACGTTTAAATTAAACATTTCAAGTAATCCTGTATATGGATGTACTGTCGAAAGGGTAAATAGAATGACATTCGAATGATCAAAGAAATTTAGCATACATATGAAAGTATTTTAATTTAAGTTTCGACAGCCCCGTGGCGCAGTTGGCTAGACACCAGCTTGCGAAACGAGAGGCCGCGGGTTCGATCCCCGCACCGAGACAAATGTTTGTGTGATCCACAAATATTTGTTTCGGGTCTGGGTGTTTGTGAGACCGAAAAGTCTCTCGTAGTTCCTCATACCCACGACACAAGACTTGTATCTTAATGTGGGGTCAGAACTATGTATGTGACTGTTGGGTGTATTTATTTATTATATTATTATTTATATTCTATTCTATGGTGGATTTTACAGACAGTTTTCTAACAAATAACATTTACACATTCACGGATGTACCTCAAATGAGGGTAGGTAGAGACACATTTATGCGATACAAGCTATGCTTAGTGCAGAGACCGCAGGATAATCTCATATGCATCTATTGATCTATAAATAAATAAATAAATTTCCTCAGTGTTTTAATTTCTGCGTTATAAATAAAAAATAATTAAAAATCTGAAAACACTATGTCCGTTCCGAGAATCGAGCCAGTGGCTTCTAAATCACATGATCTACACTGCCGCGAGACCACGAGGCAGTCTCGTTCAATTTATTAAAAAAAAAACTTGTTTTGTTTCTCGTTGTCATCTTTAATGGATCTGTCCACTCGGCCGGGCAAGCTTTATTTTAAAAATATAAGTAATATGCTACTATGCTCTTACCCAAGATCCTATCTTTGTCCACACCAAAAACCATTGAAATCTGATAAGCAGTTTTTGTGTTATTGGCGTTCATTCATTAGAAATATACAAATCTTTCCTCTTTGTAATATTAGTACGTATGTGTAACATCATCATCACTGTTAGGCACGGGCCTTCTCTAAAACTAAGAGAGGTTAGGCCTTAGTCCACCGCGCTAGTGCGCCTAGTGCGGGTTGGTGGATGTATACATATCTATAAATAATTATCATTTATACAAATAACGCGAATTTCAAATTCATAATGTTAATTTCATACATTTTTAAAATTCAAATACAGGTTTTATATGTCTGAAAGCTGACACTAAAAGTAGGTACAGACAGCACTGGTAAAAACCCCTCAGGCTGGCTTTGTGGAGCTCGCCCGCTCGGTTTCCCGGGCAACTGGGGGCGGGGGGGCCTGGAGGCCGGGGGGAAGAAGAGGGGGAGGCGGGGGGTCAGTGCGTAAACTAATTATAACTCTACCGACGTCCCACTAACTAAGTGGTAAAGAGGTGTGGAGAAAGATTCTGTTTTATGTTATGGATGAGATTGCTTTACAAGTAGTAATTGTCTGTTTGGTCTGTCTAAGCAAGTCTGACCCGTTACGGGTTCAAATACTAAGCACAAATCCTTGACTTTTGTTTTTTTTTGTAATAAATTATTGTGAATAAACATTAGTTCGAATTTGGGATTTCGAGCCCACGACCGCCATATTTTATATACACGCGCCTTGAGGCCACCACGTCACACATACGAGAATGATTATGAAGTAGATGTATTTTGTCAAGAATGTAAGGTGCTTCAATTAGATCTGGTTTTATTATTAAACTCTTTCCGTAATCGCAAATGTTATTGCTTTAATGCAAAAATAATACAGTGCCTTGTGGTCTCGCGGTACCAGTATGTGCCGTGCGATCTAGAGGTCCTGGGTTCGATTCCCGGGTCGGGCAAAGTGTTATTGGGTTTTTCAATTAGGAAATTCTCAGTAACAGCACGGAGTGTGGAAATGTGCCCGAAAAACGGCAATAGGCTCGCCCCCTATACATACCTGGCGAAATGTGGGTGCAGAAATGCTCCTCTGCCTACCCCTTCGGGGAATACAGGCGTGATTTTATGCATGTATGTATGTAATACAGTTAAAACAATTTTATCTGCATAATCTCACGCTTGTATGCACCAAAGGGGTCTCTTAAACAATGCCAATGTTATTTTTATATTTTCGTCTTGAACTCGCGACATAATATTTTCTATAGCCTTCAATTAATTATCAAACTACTTAAAAAATAATAAAGTTTGGAAAATCGGTTCTTTCTTATAATAAACACTTGATAAAAAACTAAGGAAGCATTAGACAAAAGTTTTTTTTAATAAGTTCTGCTATGAAAGAAACAAGCCTGTACCTGTACCTATAAATTCTTTACATGTTTATAGTACGAGAGCTAGCAACGTCGGGAGAACAAGAATGTCAGGTAGGCCAGTTTTAGATAAGCTTTCTCTCTCACTCTTCCGCACGTAATACGGGGTATCACGTGAAAAGATCATCATCAGCCCATATACGTCCCACTGCTGGGCACGGGCCTCCTCTACAACGGAGAGGGGTTAGGCCTTAGTCCACCACGCTGGCCTAGTGCGGGTTGGTGGACTACACCTTATAAGTTCCTAAGAACTTTTAGGCGTGCAGGTTTCATCACGATGTTTTCCTTCACCGTAGTAAGTGATACCTTATAAATACACACATAGCTTCGAAAAGTCAGAGGTGTGTGCCTGGGGTTTGGACCCGCGATCGCCGAGATTCTCGATCGCGCACCTAAACCTCGAGACCATCACTTTGACCATCATTTGACAGCCCCGTGGCGCAGTTGGCTAGACACCAGCATGCGAAACGAGAGGCCGTGGGTTCGATCCCCGCACCGAGACAAATGTTTGTGTGATCCACAAATATTTGTTTCGGGTCTGGGTGTTTGTGAGACCGAAAAGTATCTCGTAGTTTCTGATTGCTACGACACAAGACTCGTATCTTAATGTGGGGTCAGAACTATATATGTGACTGTTGGGTGTATATCACTACTTTTGAAGCGGCTAAACACAGTTAAAAAACAGTCCGCCTCCACACTAATAGAGCGGTGTAAAATCCGCACATGACATTTGGACGCGTGCTCATTGCTCCCTACAATATGTGGCGTACAGAGTACCAACACATGCAGACACCGCCTCTATAATTAACTCGAGTTTATTTGATGCAAAACAAACGCATAGCACAACGGGTAGGCAGAGGGGATTTGTCTGAATTACGTTAGGAGAATTCATTTTCACAAATATGGGTGCGCTTTCTATTAAGACACCGTATTGTGGATTTGAATCTGAGAGGTCGGTTTGCTTGGGGTATACTATTGTTGCACATTTTAAGAGTTATTCCCAGGAATTGAAACCTGACCCCTCAAATAGTGATGTCAAAGACAAAGTCAAAATCATCTTTATTCAAATACACTTTTACAAGTTCTTTTGAATCGTCAATATTAAACTATTTTTTAAAACTATTGTCTGTCAAAATGTACATATATATATTTATCATATAAAAAGTTGGTTAGATTGAAAAAAATGTATTACCTAACTTCAGTCTCTCTCCCATATAGTGAATGCGTTATACAATTTTTACATGCAACTAGATTGGGTTAAATATTTTATGCCATATAATGGTCGGAAATAGAACCTGCTACCTCTCTTACTTGACGAATAAAAAAAATAAATAAATACACCCACCCGTCACATAATAGTTCTGACCCCACACTAGGATACAAGTCATGTGTTGTGTATCAGAAACTACGAGAGATTTGGTTTCACAAACACCCAGACCAGAAACAAATATTTGTGGATTACACAAACATTTGTCTTGGTGCGGGATCAAACCTGCGGCCTCAGGTTTCGGAAGCTGGTGTATAACCAACTGCACCTTCTTCTTAATTTAATGTATTTTTTAATTAATTAATTTAATATAATTTTACATAATCTATATAACTTACTTATTATTTGCTTATATATTTTTGTAAAATAACCAATAATAAAATCTTTTTTCTTTCTTTCTTACCTTTAAAATCACGTAAAATCTATGTTTTAATAAATCAGAATTAATTTCGCCCCCTCTGTCGCCGACTACTCTACATTTCATATAAGCCCCGCTAAATTATTCCAAGGAATATTAAAAACCCTTGAAGCGAGGGGTGGTCACGCATTCTGGGGTTCGATTCCCGGCGTACGGATAGCGTGACACCGTTCTGATATTTAAATTATTTTGTTTTATAACAATTTGCATAATGTACAACTGTCCATGCTTTGTTATATGGACAAAATATTTTGAATACAACAATGGTAATCACCTTTTTGGGGTACTAAGAGATCTGTAGGGATCCAGGTTCAATTACTGGGACCATTTAAACATAATAAGATTCTTGATTTGGAAATCTTTTCGAGACTGTTTCAAAGCTAACATAATGTTATAGATTTGTGATGAATAGTCGTAATCGTTTCTTTTGTGACTAGGAAGAGGTTACATCTTATGTAGGATGCCTTTAATCCGGACGGATACGAATATCCGAACCAATAGTTTATCTTGAAGCGGAAGTAGAAAACGAAGTCTATTTAAAAAAAATGTGTTATGTATTTTTATATATTTATTATGCTTTACATACATACATACATAAACTCACGCCTGTATTCCCCGAAGGGGTAGGCAGAGGTGCATTTCTGCACCCACATTTCGCCAAAGTATGTATCAGTCCCACGTAATAGGGGGCGAGCCTATTGCCGTTTTTCGGGCACATTTCCAGACTCCGTGCTGTTACCGAGAATTTCTTAATGGAAAAACCCAATAACACTTTGCCCGACCCGGGAATCGAACCCAGGACCTCTAGATCGCACGGCACATATTTGTACCGCGAGACCGCGAGGTAAGGAGTGTTATCTCATATAGTAGAAAATCGAAAAAGTATACAGCGGTCATGTATAAATGACAGTTCAAACACCTTACAGAATGGCGCTGGTGTAGACAAAGGACATGGTATGAAATTAATATTATTGTCGACTAAAGTTACTTATTGAAAATGTCAACTACTTGCGTAGTACAAAATAATGTAGTAAATATAACCTTAAAGAGTTATTATGAATAACACGTGTAGCTAGAGTGATTTTATATCCTGAACTGTGAATAGTACGTTTATTGATTTCCGCTTCCTTTAAAATTTATGATGCTGATGCTAATGTGGCGCCCCCAATTTAATACATTTTGACGGACACTTTTGCATGTAGGTACTAGATGACACTCCTTACCTCCATAATACTGGTAGTAGTAAGGAAAACGTAAATTTTTATTTTTAACGTCAATGTGTTTGTAATCACCGTAACTATTAATTGTCTTAATTTTCGATCGCGGTCTTTTTACACCTTTTATAGTAAGTGTGCCACAATGGGCGGTCTTATCGCTATTAGCGATCTCTTCCCGATAACCCAGAAAACAATAGTTAATGAAAAAATGGGTGGCCACGGTGTTAAAGAAAAATAATAATAAAAAGAGTAATAAAACAAATGCAACTCACGATTTTACTACTTGTGTGTACAAAAATAGGTATTTTAGGCATATGTACAAGTACGACATGCACAAACACTGTCTCAATTTAAAAGACTTGTGAAAGATCACTACTCCTGTCAGTCATTTGAAAAAAAATAATGCTTCGACTGCTTATTCTTATGTATATATGTATGTATTTATGTATATTTGTATGTATGTATGTATGTACGTATGTATGTATTATGTATGTATACATGTTTTGTATATATTTGTGTATGGGCTATGTAAATTAATTAAATATATACACATTGATTTATTTATCTTATTAATTATTATATTGTACACATGAACTACCCTCCCTTCTATCACTTGTTTATGTCCATCTTATGGTTGTCTCTAAAAGATCGCCTGGAGCGATAAGACCGCCAATTGTACTTCATTCTTTTTGTATATTGTTTTGTTCATTATTTCTTAGTGCACAATAAAGTGTTTATAAATAAATAAATAAATAAATGTAGGTAGACACAATTCTTGTATTTATGCAGAGTCCTTAAAAGATATGCTTTAAAGAATTCAACCCACTTTTGAAATGGACCCGGAGTAAGATGGCTCCCGAAATGTCCCGAGCAGCTGATGTCGATGACCTCCACACGGCGACAAGTAGGGAGGAGTTGGGGTGTTTCGGAGGGGCCACCTTGTTTGTGCGGGTTCGTTTCCATTGAAAAACATCGTTAAATTGCTTTTTTTATCAAGCTCTTTGTATAAAAGATCCCACTAATATTAATGGCGGTGAAGAAAAACATCGTGAGGAAACCTAAAAAGTTCTTAGGAATTTCTTAGGTCTGAAGTGTTAGGCCTTAGTCCATCACGCTGGCCTAGTGCGGTTTGGCGGACTACACACGATTTCTAAAGATTTTTAAGTGTTCAAGTTTCCTGAAGAAGTTTTTCTTCACCGTTAAAGTACGTGATACTTCATTGTGAATACAGATAACTTCGAAAAGTCACAGTGTTATATTTGGTACTATTTCAAGCGAAATCGGCTGATAGTTTTGATGAAATTTGGTGTGGAGCTGATATCCTGGATAAACATAGGACAGTTTTATCCCGGGAAATTAATTTGAAGCGAGTTGAAATACTGGAGTAAGGTAAAACTCCCGCTGAGGCAAAAAGTGTGTCGTGTCCCGAAATCAGTCTCTGGTTAGTCTGGTATAAATATACATTCACGCTTTCATACAATAGGTAAGCAGAGGCTATTGAATGTCACCACAAAACAGTTGAATAAAATTAGAAGGGAAATAGCCAGCATTTTGTATGAGGACGAGTGTCACCACTTGTATGTCACCTGTTCATTCTACTACGATCACACAACCAATGATAAAAATTTCAAATAAAAATAAAGGGCTGCTATTGCTTGTCAAACATTTATAAAAGTCTTGATATTACATGCTACCCGAATTACTAAGAAGCGGCCGTGTCAAACATATGATAGTGTAATCGTAGGTTCGGCACGCTCGGCATGCTCACATTTCCTTTCTAGTCTTATTCAACTGTTCTGTAAATGTCACATTCTACATTTCTCTTCTTAGAATACATAAATAACCTACATAAATACCATAATAAATAATCACGCCTGTACTCAATGAAGGGGTAGGCAGAGGTACATTTGCGACGTTTCGCAAGGTATGAGTCCCACGTAATTGGGGGCGAGCCTATTGCCGCTTTTAGCAAATTTCCAGACTACATGCTGCTACTGACAATTTCTTAATGGGGAAACCCAATATCACTTTTCCCGACCTGGGAATCAAACTCAGGACCTCTAGATGGCAGTCAATCTTTCTTAACTAAGAAATATTTCGTCTTATTCTGTTTAGTGACCTGTGACGTCATAGTATGGCGTATGTTTTTTTTTATTCTGATAATATAATGGAAACAAACGCGCTACCCTAGGATACACCAGTAGGAACAATCGGAAGCGGTCCCTGGCGTGCACGCAAAAGCCTCTTTATTTTCGACTTTATATCGAGATCAAATAAAGTCTATTTTCACTTGTTTCTAATTTTGAGATTGATCGATTGTATCAAATTTGCGCGCATTGAAAACTCAACTTTATATTCAAGCTCTAGTGGTGAAATTTACTTAAATTGTGTAAAGGGTGGTGTTAACGTTTTCCTCTTTCCTCGTGTATTTGATAAACGACTTTATTTTCCACGTAATATGACATAGTTTAGTTTGAATATTGGTGGAATAAAAAAAAAGGTCAACTTTTTTTGCAAATCCCGCTAAATATTCAGGAGAGTATTCTGTAACACTTGGATGTGGCCTCGGTTTTAATTTAATGCGCACTGTTCGTTTGAGTTACGTAATAGGACAAAATTTTCTTACATATAATAGGAACATGGCAATAGGAATGTTGATAGTAATAACAACTTTTTACATAAAGCCTTTTTACATAATACGGTCGTGGGTTCAAACCCCAGGCACACAACTCTTCGAAGTTATGTGTGTATTCACAATTAATTATCATGTACTTTAACGGTGAAGGAAAACATCGTGATGAAACCTACACACCTAAAAGTTCTTAGGAATTTCTTAGGTGTGTAGTCCGCCAACCCGCACTAGGCCAGCACGGTGGTTTTTAAGGTTTATAAATTTATTTATTATTTATTTTCAAGGGCTAAGCGTGGGTGTTAAAATGCACTTCTGCCTATGTGAGTGTATGTAAGTTTATTTCATACAGACATAAATATAGATACATTATACAGGTACTCTGCCTGTACGACTGCCTCGTGGTCTCGCGATACAAGTATGTGCCGTGCGATCTAGAGGTCCTGGGTTCGATTCCCGGGTCGGGCAAAGTGGTATTGGGTTTTTCCATTAAATTCTCAGTAACAGCACGGAGACTGGAACTGTGCCCGAAAAACGGCAATAGGCTCGCCCCCTATTACGTGGGACTGATACATACGTGGCGAAATGTGGGTGCAGAAATGCACCTCTACCTACCCCTTCGGGGAATACAGGTGTGAGGTTATGTATGTATGTAGGTTCACAATATAGGTTTGTCTGTTTTACTGAACTTTTTGAGTAATGTTTATGACTGTTGGCCAAAAAATAAAATGGTATATTGTTCGTGATAACATTCTTGTGTTAATGGTAGTAATTCGACAGCCCCGTGGCGCAGTTGGCTAGACACTAGCTTGCGAAACGAGAGGCCGCGGGTTCGATCCCCGCACCGAGACAAATGTTTGTGTGATCCACAAATATTTGTTTCGGGTCTGGGTGTTTGTGAGACCGAAAAGTCTCTGATACCCACGACACAAGACTTGTATCTTAGTGTGGGGTCAGAACTATGTATGTGACTGTTGGGTGTATTTATTATTTATTTATTACATCAATATAATGACAATAAAGTCCTCTAAAGGTAGTTGGTATAAAAAAAGTATTTCACGAGATATTATCATATAAATTACCCGACAGCCCCTTTGTTCTATTAGGGTTGCCGTAACAGAAATTAATTCATAGTGATGAAATGAAATGAAATAATATTTATTGAATCCATTCATTGTCAAATAGATGAGATGACGATAGAGAGATGAGAAATTACAAATACACTAGCTAATGATCTAAGTGTTGACGCCTCATAATTCTATGTACTGTAAATAGTCTTATAATTTTACTTTAGTAATATTTTGTTGTTTAATTTAATTTAATTTTAATTTAATTTTATTTATATTTAAGTTATTTTGATTAATAATTATTTGATTTCATTTGTTTCTCTATTGTCTGTTATTGCATTATTTTTAATTATATCCACGATTTTTGTTAAAATGTTATATTTTGTTATGATTTTAAGTTTATGTCGTATGTTCTTTTTTTTTCTATTCTTAAATTTTATATCTGATTATATTTCCTGTAAATTGTGCAAGCTGTGTCGTCCTATTATAAGATGCACAAAGTTTTCTTTTTAATATGTTAGTTTAAGCATGTCATGTGTAATCTTAGTTTGGAGACCAATTTAAATAAAATAAAATAAAAATAAAATAAAAATTGTCATCATCCCATATACGTCTCCTGCTGGGCACGGGCCTCCTCTAAAACTGAGAAGGTTTAGGCCCTAGCTCACCACGCTGGCCTAGTGCGAGTGGCGGACTGCATACCTAAGAAATTCCTAAGAACTTTTAGGTGTGCAGGTTTTATCACGATGTTTTCCTTCACAGTTGAAGTACGTGATAATTCTTTGTAAATGTGGTGAGAAATACTGCAAAATTATTTAATGTCAAAGTCAATGTCAAAGTCAAAGTCAAATTATCTTTATTCAAATAGACTTCTACAAGTTCTTTTGAATCGTCAATTTTACACTTTTTAATATTTTTTAAACTATTGCCGCTTCGAAACGTGTTATCGCTGTGGAGAAGAAACGGCAAGAAACTACCTCAGCAACAGTCATTTAAATAGCAATAAATGTCTTTTTTTAATTACATTATTTAAATTTTACATTGTAAATGTCATAACGATACAAACTATAGCAACAAAACAAAACTCCGATCAATTTACATTACTCCCAGGGCTTATTATCTTCAATAAAATCTGAAATTTTATAGTATGCTTTTTTGTAAAGCTTATCTTTAATTGATTTCTTAAACTTTGTCAAGGGAAGCTCCCTAATCGCCCTCGAAAACTAAGTATAAGTCGTGATGGCCTCGAGGTTTTGGCACGCGGCCCGGTCGAGAATCTCGACTGTCGCGGGTTCAAACCCCAGGCACACAACTCTGACTTTTCCAAGTTATGTGTGTATTCACAAACAAATATTACGTACTTTAACGGTGAACGAAAACGTCGTGATGAAACCTGCACACCTAAAAGTTCTTAGGAATTTCTAAGGTGTGTAGTCAGTCCGTACTAGGCCAGCGTGGTGGACTAAGGCCTAAACCCTCTCAGTTGTAGAGGAGGCCCGTGCCCAACCGTGGGACGTATATGGGCTGATGATGATGAATAGGAAAAAATACGGTTTCTTCAAGATTCTCTTCATAGATCTACTGTAGAAAGGAAAGAACATATTATCCGGAAATAGGCACACAGTTTAATGTTGCGGGATAAATATCATACTCATACGTTCACAGACTCTCATCGCTCCATCTAGAACGTTCCAAAGAGTAATTTCGAAGCGAAAATGCAATTTCTTCTTTGGTACAACCCTGCGCAATATCTAGGGAAACTCGGCAAAGCTATTTTAAACGTAAAAGCGTTGGACAGTTACACACGCGACTGTTTGGACTTGAGACAATATTGTTGTTATGATTAACGTGACTATCGCCGTCCACTGCTGAAGGTGATCATCATCACCATCAGCCATCATTATCATCGGTACGGGCTTTTCCTCTACAGTTGAGAGGTTTTAGGCTTTAGTCCACCACGCACATCTAAGAAATTCCTAAGAAATTTTAGGTCTGCAGGTTTTCTCATGATGTTTTCCTTCGCTTAAAGTATTTTGATTATTCATTGTGAATACACCCATAACTTCGAAAAGTCAGAGGTGTGTGCCTGGGATTTGAACCCACGTTCAAGGGCTTCTCAAGTAAGCGCCAACCATCCCGGTCTTGAGCCCGCATCCATCCGCTACTCAATGAATTATCACGTACTTTTAAGGTGAAGGAAAACATCGCGATGAAATCTGCACACCTAAAAGTTCTTAGGAATTTCTTCCGCCAACCCGCGTCAGGCGTTAGATTTCAGTTGTAGAGGAGCCCTTGCCAGTGGGACGTATATATGGGCTGATGATAGTACTCATATATACATACATATATTATATTTCTACATACATACATACATAAACTCACGCCTGTATTCCCCGAAGGGGTAGGCAGAGGTGCATTTCTGCACCCACATTTCGCCAGGTATGTATCAGTCCCACGTAATAGGGGGCGAGCCTATTGCCGTTTTTCGGGCACAATTCCAGACTCCGTGCTGCTACTGAGAATTTCCTTATGGAAAAACCTATTAACACTTTGCCCGACCCGGGAATCGAACCCAGGACCTCTAGATCGCTCGGCACATACTTGTACCGCGAGACCACGAGGCAGTCAACTTCCTGTTTTTATTATATTTCTATTTTTTACTTAATGACTTAAGTTGGAAGTTCCAGTGGTGACACTACCTCCGTTTCCGCCATATCTCCTTTTTGCTTCTCGTTACCTGCGAGCTTCATGCCTCCCACACCTCTCCACCGCCTTCAATTTGTACCTCAAATACATTTGTACGGAATGGAGTTTTATAAAGGAAAATCAGAATTCTTTGAACAAAAGCCTCCGAGCGCTTTGTATGGGACATCCAGTCCTTTGTAGAGATTGTATAACAATAGATTGAAGTATTAGACTTTCCGGATACGTGTTGTTTATTAGCATTTGTCGGTGATGGAAAACATCGTGATGAACATCGGTCTGAGAGTTATCAGTAACTTCTTATTATTCTCAGCCTATCGCCGTCCACTGCTGAACGAAGGCCTCCCCGCCAACCATCCCGGTCTTGAGCAGCCCTTATCCATCCGCTACCCGCCACCTTTCACCTTGGTGACTATGGCAAAATCCCCCAATGGCAACTCCCATCAGTAACTTCTTAAGTAGAATTTATTTCGTAGAATAAAATAGTCTGAAGAAAAAATATTGATACAATTCCATCCATCCATCAGCCACAGGAAGTCCACTGCTGAACATAGGCCTCTTTCAATGACTTCCACAGGAACCTGTTGGAGGCAGCCTGCATTCAGGAACGTCCCGCGACCTTTACCAGGTCGTCTGATCAACTTGTGGGTGGACGTGCTACGCTGCGCTTTCCGCTACGTGGCCTCCATTCGAGAACTTTTTGGCCCCATCGGCCATCAGTTCTCCGCGCTATGTGCCCGATTCAATAACAATGGTTCAATTAGTTTAATAGAAGTTGTGTTGAGAGTTTATAATTTAGGCGTGAAGTCGAGGTAAGCAAAGTTACTTTCATCATCATCAGCCCATATACGTCCCACTGCTGGGCACGGGCCTCCTCTACCATTGAGAGGGTTTAGGCCTTAGTCCACCACGCTGGCCTAGTGCGGGTTGGCGGATTACACACCTAAGAAATTCCTAAGAACTTTTAGGTGTGCAGGTTTCATCACGATGTTTTCCTTCACCGTAAACACGTGATAATTCTTTTTGAACACACACATAACTTCGAAAAGTCAAAGGTCGATATTCTCGACCGCGTGCCTAAACCTCGAGGCCATCACGACGATCATTAGCGGTGTATTACTAAAATCACACGTAATAAGGTAGCCAAAGCCTATTCCCATATACAAGTTTTCACTTAAACATTCTTGAAAAATTTCTTTTCCCGTTAAAATGCATAATTGATCGCGAC
Source organism: Hemaris fuciformis (assembly GCA_907164795.1). Lineage (NCBI taxonomy): Eukaryota > Metazoa > Arthropoda > Insecta > Lepidoptera > Sphingidae > Hemaris > Hemaris fuciformis. The sequence continues at coordinate 10,818,116 of OU015454.1, forward strand.
ACAATTGCTAACTTACGTTAAGTGAAACAAGTTCTTTGGTTTTGAGCCAACAAGACGATCTTTTCTCGTATTTTGGTATTTCTTATTGGCAATAAATTAAATTATTAGCACAATAAAATATTTAATTCACTTTCGTTATTTCATTTATCTAACATAGTTTCTCGGCTTATATAATTAATTTATAAATATTTTTTTTTTAAATACAATAAATTTCAAGGTTAATAAATAAATTTATTATTATTAATATGTTATATTATAAAGTTTGTAAATCACTTCAGTGACATATTTTCATTTAGTTCTTAATTCATAAAAGATTTTAACTAACAACGTCTTCAATGCTTGAAAAACGAGACAAAGACCCCAAGATGGGATGAGGACAAAGAGTTTGTCCCACAGACCTTTTATGTTTACCAACTTCATATACGAACCAGGTCGTTTACATCCCACAGCTGGGCAAAGACCTCTTCTATTGTTAGAGGTATAACACAATGAAACAGTCTTAGTGTGGGTGTCTAAGAAATCGCAGACAATTCGTAGATTTCCTCGTGATATTTACACTTTTAAATGCGTTATAACATGTTATAAATATATCTTACATACTTTAGAATATTGCCACTTTATGCTTATTATTATTATTTACTAGCTGACCCGGCGAACTCCGTTCGGCCTAAGAGTCGTTTTTTTAAGCCTAAGTTACTCCTTATTACATCAGCTACCTGCCAGTAAAAGTCCCGTCAAAATCGATCTACCCGTTTTAGAGATTAGCCGGAACAAACAGACCGACAGACAAAAAAATATGAAATATTGATAGGAAGTTTTCAATTAAAGTCTGCAAAATGCAAAACCAATTAATCCCCCAAATAGTCTGTCGAAATGCGTAATGATTGAAATCCGAACTATTGAGAGTGGCGGACATGGGGTGGTTTTGAATAGCCTCCGACCACCCCTGTCTACCTGTTTGTTAGGTCCGCACCTCGCCGGACACCCTATGTACAGATTGACTAACATATTATATCAACTCAAATTGATAATTGGATGAATAAATTTTAAATTAATTTGCGAAATTTGAAATTGGAATAAATTTCTTATTTCAGTTACGATTTAATTGTAGAATTGAATGAATCATACTAAAAACATCTAAAATGGAATTAAAAAAAATAATTAATTGAAATAAACATTATTTAATCCACGAAACATTAGATTTATTAGATAAATAAGGTATATTTATGTATATATCAGAGTTAACGAGCGTGATTGAAACATGAAATGAATAAATTAAATGCGGAAACATCAGAGAATTTGTAGGAAATCAGTGAAGTAATATTTGATGACAAGCGGGTATGTGCGTTGAGCCCGGGCGGGGTGCGGCAGGGGGCGCGGGGGAGGCGAGGGCGAGCGGAACCCAGTTACGGAGGCGGCCGCTTCCCGGGCCGATCGATCGTGCCGGGGTGGTATCTGGTTTTTTCGGACACTATTCCAACGCGGGGGGTGAACGAACCTGGTTATGTAAGCGCGGGTCGATAGGGTGTGCCATGCGCAGCCCTCGGCACGCCACCCCGCCAGACCGGTTCGCGCGCGCTCCCTCGACGGTCGTGCCGTTTTATTTTACCGCGTTTTTCGTTTCCCTTTCGTTCTTTCCGTTTATTTTCCGCCACCATGTCGAAGGGTGACGGCGAGCACCAGAACGGCTCCGGAGAGGAGTCCAAGACAAACCTCATCATCAACTACCTGCCTCAGAGCATGACGCAGGAGGAGATCAGGAGCCTGTTCTCGAGCATAGGCGAGGTGGAGTCGTGCAAGCTGATCAGGAACAAGGGCGCCGCGTTCCCGGACGCGCTCAATCACGCCCTGCACGGCGGCGGCCAGAGCCTCGGCTACGCCTTCGTCAACTACCACCGGCCCGAGGACGCGGAGAAAGCCATCGCCACTCTCAACGGGCTGCGCCTCCAGAACAAGACGATCAAGGTGTCGTACGCGCGGCCCAGCAGCGAGGCCATCAAGGGCGCCAACCTCTACGTGTCCGGGCTACCCAAGACGATGACGCAGGTGGAGCTGGAGCGGCTGTTCAGTCCGTACGGGCGCATCATCACGTCACGGATACTGTGCGAGAACTCCGGCGGGCGGCCCTTCACCGGCGGCGAGCAAGGTCTGTCCAAAGGCGTCGGGTTCATCCGCTTCGACCAGCGCGTGGAGGCGGAGCGCGCCATCCAGGAGCTGAACGGCACCGTGCCCAAGGGCGCCTCCGAGCCCATCACCGTGAAGTTCGCCAACAACCCGAGCAACAACGGCAAGGCGCTGGCGCCGCTGGCCGCATACCTGCCGGCCGCGCTGCGCTTTCCCGCGCCGCTCGGCCGCTTCAGCTCAGGCAAGTCTTTGTTAGCTATCAACAAGGGTCTGCAGCGCTACAGCCCGCTGGCGGGCGAGCTGCTGGGCGGCGTGCTGCCGGGCGCCGTGGGCTCCGAGTGGTGCATCTTCGTGTACAACCTGGCGCCCGAGACCGAGGAGAACGTGCTGTGGCAGCTGTTCGGCCCCTTCGGCGCCGTGCAGAGCGTCAAGGTCATCCGCGACTTGCAGACTAACAAGTGCAAGGGCTACGGGTTCATCACCATGACCAACTACGACGAGGCGGTGGTCGCCATCCAGTCGCTCAACGGCTACACGCTCGGCAACCGAGTGCTGCAAGTGAGCTTCAAGACTAACAAGATCAAGACCATCTAAGATCGAGGAGGGATCGGCCTAGCTGGACGCTAGGACGGCACGGCAGGCTCGCACCCATACATACAAACGATTTTATGCCACCGCGGCCCATGGTCCACACCGCTCGAGCCGGACTCGCAGACACCATCTGTCTTCCCGATATTAGACGTCGCCGGATCCCCGGTGTATTTTTTACGTGTATTGTGTAGTTGTGGTCGCGCGGCGGCCGCCCTTTGTTCGGCTCCGCCGCCCCCGCCGCCCGCCGCCCGCGCGCCCCCCGCGCCGCCGCCATCCGCCGCCGCCCGCGCCCGCGCCCCGCGCCCGCACCGCCGCCGCGAGTACGCCGCCGAATTGGGTTAAGTGTTTCAGAAGGAATACAAAATGGCGACGGTGGTGCGTGGGGCGCATGCGCGGCGGCTGGCGGCCTCGGCGGCGACGGCGGCGCGCGGCGCGGCCGCGGCCAAGCAATAATATTGTACTGTAGAACCGAAGCATGAGATGCTCTCCAAGCCAGACTATGAACCGAACATATTGATGATAGTCAATAGCAAATAATGATGTATAACTTCGCTTATGAACGGTTGTGGTAAACGAGAAAATAGTTTACGAATAAAAATTAATAAATTTTTAGCAATAATAGCCTAAAATGCTACGTGCTCCAATGTTTGTATGCGATCATATCGTGTTTAGTGCTGTAACATACTCGTAATGTAAGGCCGTGTGCACTCGACGTTATGCCAAATACAATTTATCTCATTCGGTCGGCTCTTGTTCAAGATTGGATGAGAAAAAATATATTATTATCTATACGTATATTTTAAATCATTTATATTAAAATTAAGGATGAAAAAACTAATCAAAAACTGTGATAGGTTTTGATAAAATTTTAAATAACGGTGAATAGAGCGAAGCGCTGTCGGGGGCGGGCGGCCCCGGGTCGGCCCCGGGTCGGCGGCGCCCGGGCTAGCCGCTCTCCTTCGTAACATACCAATTGACACATGGACGGGTCTAAAATAGGCCGCGGAGGCTCACGGGAGGGGGGGAGGAAAATCGATTGAGCTAGCTGTGGGCTACGAGCCCGGGCGAGGAGGCGTGCCGACGGGGGGCTAGCGATGCCCCCCGCCGCCCCACGCCCCCCGCCAACCCGCCGCCCCGCCTCCCCAGGCGCGGAACACGGGCGGAACTCGACGCCAGCCGAGGTCAGCATAGGTAGAGTCCTTAAGGAACTATGGTGCACACTAGTCTAAGGGCGTCCCACGGGAGCCCGATATTTAGACATAAAATCGGTACCTGCTATATTTAAATGTATGGATGGATGCGACCCGCGTCTGTTCGAAGTAGGCTTTAATTGTCTTAGTCTAAATGGAAATTTGTATATAGGAAAATGATAAAATAAATCGCCGCGTCTAACACGCAACACACTCCGACAAAGACCTATTTGAACATCGAAGTTGCATAGAATAACTATCGTGCCGTCCTAACGACCCTACGATTTTTGTAAAAAAAAAACTATATACTTATAATATAAAAATCAGTTTTGTAACAATTCAGATATAATAGGTCATTTCATACCAAAGATGGAGATTAAATTTACAAGTATTTATATATTTATTAATGTAATACGTGCAATAACTAATAGGCAGTAATTTAATTAAAAGAAATATATTAAATAAATATCTTGGAGTAATGTCGGCATGCGAGTGTCTAATGATGAGTCTAATTACATTTTTATTGTAAAATTGTTTATTTATCCGCCATACTGCGAGTTACCAACGTTGCGGAGAAAATTAAAAAAAATAACGCTTAATTTTTTCATACCAACATCACGATATTAATACGCTTCGTTAAACAGCTTATGCTTTCAACTGAATGTTCGACCGCGATTTGCCCTCGTACGAGTATCGTATAGGTTCGATTTTCGTTTAAAAATAAAATAAAAATGTCGAGTATGTTCGCATCCTCCGATAGCTAAACTAGAATATGTTTTAGATAAATTCTCATAATTGTTCCGATGAATTTTGGCGGATGGTCAAAATTTTTCGTTTAGGCAATGTCAGGCGGTTTCGAGGACATTAAGGGGGGTCCGCCCTTTGGGGGGTTAGGCCACACGGCTTTAGGCATGTTGCTGAGCACAATTTTGGCTAAACATCTTAATGTAATAATGTTAGGTTAATGATGTAGTTGTTATTTTATGTTGTTTCGTGTCAGCAGAAAATTCAACTATTCTAGTCAGTTTTCGTAATTGTGTTTTTACTGGTTTGGGGTTAGGTGGTTTGTTTGGGTGGGTTCTAGTCTGGTTTTCAGGCGTTCGGTTCAGTCTAGACGTAATTTTATTCTGGATTGGGTGTCTTAAAACCTTTTGAAGCAATGTTCTAGTCAGTGTTAAATTTGAGGAAAATCTAACCTAATAGGTTGGTAATTGATTTTCAGTTCAAAATACCTAACCTCAAAACATTTCGTATGTATATGTAATATTATAATATTTTGAATAGTTGAAGTTACCATAACGTTGAGTGTAGTTTAATAATAATTTCTTAATTAAGTACATGTATCTGACATTAATTTACGTGCAATTTTCTTGTATTTTTCCTTGTGTATTCGTATAGGTGTGTTACTCGTATAATTTAATGATGCGAGTTGTTAAACTTGACGATATCGATAAAAGCACCTCACTAAAGTTCAGTGAAATTTCGTATAATCGATGTTTTTATCGATACCGATAAGTGTGCTCGTATCGTAATATTTTAAGATGAATTGATTTATTTATTAGGGAAATATAAAGGGCATTAATCTAAGGATGGGTGGACGTGCGAATTTTTTGTTTTGCAAAAAATACATTTATGTTTGTATTTTTTTCTAATTACTATGGATTAAAATGGCGCGGCCACGCGTCTGTAATCGAAACATAAAACACCAAATCGTTTAATAACTCATCGACTTTTTAGATAATAAATAAAATGTATCAAAATGCAAATATTTTGGATGTTGTGTTATAAGGCTACGGTTAGGTGATGCCGGTTGGAGGAACGTTTCATTGGCCCAATACCAGGGTGGCCACTTTTTGCAAATAAACTACCACAAAAAATAATATTTACTCTACAACCTGAACTTACCCCGAAAATATATCAAATATATTATATTCCCAGTGATACTGAATTCCTGCAATTCCAGAAAATGGCCACCCTGTCGTCTTTCGGTAAAATAGTGCTCAATAGTATAGAGGACGATGTCCACTTAGTAAAGTAAACTGGTGAAGCAATAATTATTGTGAGTGTTTAACCGAACACGTTAACTGTAATATTTTTATATGTATATTTAAAAATACTGTAAATCATATCTTCATAGTTTTAAGGGATTGCAAGGAGACGTTCCACCAACTATACCGTCGGAGCTTTACCCGCTGCGTTAATTCTACCAAACCAGTGTACTGTTTTGTAGTGGCAACACTGAATTAAATGTCAATCATTTGACGTTTTTAGATTAGGCTCAAACAGTGACGTGGACATTTTATAAAAACATTTTTGAAAGGTTTTTAAAGAAAAATAGTCGATTTTAAAATCACTTTGCATTTCTACCTAGCGTCAAAGAAATATTTTTTGTATAAACCTAAGGATACGGCGTCACTTTTATGAACGCTAAAATCGTCAAAGGATAGATGGTTCGAGAATAATTCTCAATATTGCCTCGTTTTTGTAACGTGAAGTCAAAAGTCAAATAATATCTGAGGAAATGTGTACACTGGTGTGTAAAACTTTTTTTTTGCAATTTTTACGCAACCATGGCAATAATGTTTTATGCAATTAAAACGACGACAAAGTGATAAAAATTGCCGAAAAAACAACACCAGCGGGTAAAACTTTGCCGGCACAATAAATCTACAAAATCTACGTTAGGGTTGTGGTTGATACTTTTGTCGAACCCCATGGAAGGGACAATCAAAAATAACCAATAGCGTAACTGCTACTTTTTGAAAGGTGTTTTAATGCATTTTTTATGAAAAAATACTAATTATAGTGAAAAAAAAATAATTGGCAACACAGAAACAATACTAAAACGCATAGGCTAATTGAATGTGGCTGTGAAATTAGCAAAGAAGTAAAGTATAAAAAATAACACGTGACGATTGATCTAAAATTAAAGGTAAAATAATGAATAATGAGATAAGTGATATCTTGGGACACGGAAAAGAATATTACGACTTTTGTCGATGGGATTCCGGGTTGAAGTACGTGATAAGCAGTCGTTACAAAGTAATTTATGGTTAATGTTTTGCTCAAAGGTAGATCTGCAGACTCTACCTGGTTAGGTACGTACTAGTGCAAGGAGCAGTGGCCAAATCTCATTAAAGAGCCAATTTAGCAGTAATTCTCTATTTAGATGACGTAACGAGAACAAAATCTGTCCTTAGTCGTGGACAATACTGCTGTCCAGACACCATTTGATGTGCTTTAAAATTATAAATAATGTATTATTAATAATTAAAATAACAAATAAGCAATAATTTATAATATCATAGCCTTATGCACGTGTCTTTTTTATAAGCACATGCCTTTCCCTAACACGTGCTTTTCATATAAGAATCATTAGTTTCCGTGTCCCTCGATTGGAATACGTGATCATCCGTACAAAGACGGTTAATAGCCCATAATTAATAAGTAAATCAATTGAAAATATGTTGCGTGGATTATAATCCGTCAGAAATGGTATAATAGTGTATTTGATGAGCTGGGTTGCCAGGTATTGGAATAAGCTACCATTTTGGTAAGTTTTAAAGAAGAGTAGATGGCTAATAGGGATGTGTCATTACAAAGTGGTTTAAGAAAGGGATAGGATAAGGGAAAAGTGTATTTTTTAGACTGTAAGATTTTGTTGGTAATGATATCAATTATGAAGTCCGGCATTAATGAAGCAATAGCGACTGTGCGAGTAATATTCAACTCGTTGTATACTGCCTACCTATAATTGCAGTAACTTGATTATCTTTTCCAGTGCCTGGCAATCGAGTAGTGTGATGTGTAAGAATGGCTAAAACCCGATCGCAGCACAAATAAAAGCGATCGCGTCACTCGCTATTCCGTGAGACACAAAGGAGAATATTAAATCTTCCATAAAATAAGGTATCTTTTACACGTGGACATATTTCTGTAACATCAAACGTCGGATTCTATGCTCAATATATCCATTAAAACGACGTTTCGCGTTATTGTACAATCGATTATCGTCAATGCTGTTTCCATATCGATTCTACTAAAATGAATTGCATATTTCCAACAAGTCATTAAAGACATGCTTGTTATCTTTTTGATCGATTGCAAATAATCGACTAGAGTGACATTTATCAAGATTCAATAAAATAATCAAAAAATGAATTGACGAAATCGATTCTACAATCGATAGAAATATACCAGTGTAATTTAACGAGACATCGACTAATTGTTACTATTTACTTGAAGGAAATGTTTTTAGTACGCACTCTCCGCTACTCAGAAGGCTGTATTTTAATACACCCAGATTTGCTCACACAGTTCTTCCTCGTATATTTTGGGACAGTGTAATAGTATGTTAATGTTATTATACAGCCTTTATTACTTTGTAGCTACCCTTTGATCATCGTCACCTAGCACTACGGTGTGATGTGCTGGTACTTGCGGTTTATCGGTAGGACACCCTTAATCAAGGTTCAAATCGATTACTTTAGATCGAGAGAGAAATTTACCCATCAAGATTACTGATCATGGGTCAGTAATTACTTTAGTGATTTGGTGCAGGCCGCAAGAATCCAGTCCAAAAACCAGCACACCCATCCTCTCCTATAGACAGTGAAAGTCCAAATCTCCCCGGATGAGCCTAACGATGTAGAGTGGGGGGTAAATAAGAAATTTTTCAATAAACACGTAAAAGAACATCAAACGGCAACGGTCCAGGCTTCGGGTAAGCGAATTATAAATAAATAAAAATATTATATAACCAATAGTTTCGAATTTAAACGTAAAATATCATATGATATCAATTTCACTGTCTATTTTCTAGTATTCGTTTCGGTGTTGATTCCTCTAAATGCAATGTTGGTTACCATTATGTTTATCGATAATCGACTAAGGCACAACACTATGTATGCAATTCATTACACACTGTTATTCACTGCACAATACACTTGTCGATGTGTGGCTGTGATTCAAATCGAATTTTTGCACATGTCGCATTCATGCACTATTGAGTTCTGTCGATGAAACAACACCATTACATCACATCGATGACTGTTTGATTTAAACACATTAATACTATCTACACAATTTCTTAGAACACAACATTACACCTGTTGACAAAGGCACATTTCGCAAATTTGGGACATCACTACACTCTTCATTAAAGGCCAACTATCACCCACGTCTTAAGGCGCAACACTTGTCGATTAAGTCACAACAGATACATATCGATAAAGGCACAACCTTATATTTACATCCGTGGCACGTTGTCACCTGTCCACCACATCGCAACACTACCAGTTAAAAAGTGGTGAACATAATTACTTGTAGTTCATAGTCTTTTGACTATTCTAACAAAATGATACAATTAAGTAATTGTTGTCAAATAATAAAATGTGTCAATTTTAAAGCCACATATCACACTTTAAGATGCCCAACATCGATGAACGGCGTGTCAACAGTCCAGTCATGATTGGTCCCGCACGATTTGGGACCAAAGTAATATAGACATATTGTTAAGTCTCCTGTGCCAGTATTGATAGGTCGTGCATTTAGAACCAATAAAATTAGATTAATATCACTTGTTAATTGACATGTACCAGCTGTGATAGGTCCTGCAATAGCATGTGCATCGTTTAAGTGCGAGTTGTGATTAGTGACGCATGTTTTGAATCCATTGTGCTGTGGCTGTTTTAATGAATTGTCTATAGGTAAATGTGATAATGATCTCATAATACTTAAATCCATTAGTAATATCTTTAAAAGCAATAAATTTAGAATCGATTTAGTCGATTAATCGATTCAATATCTTAAAACTTAATGGAAACCAACCGATTGCAGAGTAGTATGTGATAATCCTAGTACTGTTAGCACATATATATAAAACGATGTACAGACATATAAAAGTTTCGATATCACGTCAACATTAATGTCAGATTCGAACTATCAACGAGTGATACTTCGTACACGCGGTTTCATTATTCGTGGTCCTTTTAGCCTAAGACCATTTTCGGGCTGAGAATTTCTATGTTCATGAGAATTTTAGATCCAGAATACAATTCTTTATAAAAGAAAATGTACGTTTTAAAAACGCATGGACTTTATAGGCGGATTTTAAATGCCTCTTAATGTCAGAGTCCCGTAGAGGAGAAAAAAATTGCGGGACGTTAAGTAAAATTCTAACATAAGGAAATCTCAGCAGGTCAGAATTTCATATCGAAGTTTTGGTCGTCAAGTCACAGTGATAGGTCAGTGTGATAGGTCGAATTTGTCAGGGACATGGCGTGATAGGTCGAACATGGTCCTCTCGTAGTTTTGACTAAGGCACATAGACCCGAGCATGACCAAACCAAATCATCCAATCCGACTTGGATTAAGCATAGTGGGTAAATTAGTAAAATGCATCGTAAGATAAGAATCTGAAAAAAATAAGTATTCAGTAAGTATTTTACCGACTCCAAAGTTAAGTACTAGAAAAAGCAATGATATTTATAAAAAATAAATAAATAATAAAATAAAAAAGTCAGCCATTTTCCTTGTTTTTGCTAGCTGACTCCACTTTGATACAAAACGTATTTTATAAAAGTATAGAGAAAATAATAAAAAAAAAAAAATCACAAAAAAATGATCTTCCGGTTCTCAAACGCATGTCAATGTTAATGAAATTTCGTTTTTGTCTTTTTATGAATTATTAATAAAATTAAGCGGTAGGTGTCTATGTGTTGGTGGTATTAACCGATTTAGTTATTAATGTACCTAAAACCTAGGTATTTCTATATAATTATTGTGTCGTTTTAAATAATACCTCTATAGCTTATGTGAAAAAACATTATGTTGCACAACAAAACAGTAGTCAATAAGAGAGCGCTGAAACTGTTACTCTTGTACGTTTCCTTAATAATTGTTGGAATAACTCCGGGCCAAGCGCACAGAGCGCTACGCTTATATAAAACGCTCGGATTATTCTCGGCGAAGCGTCATACGCAATGGGAGAAGCGCATTAAGCGCTGGTAGTGTTGAGACCAACTGATACAGTTTTGCGTCGACGTTATGTGTTCCTCAAATAAAGTAAGTTTAAGAACACGGTTTTTATGTTAGTTGGAAACGATCAAGAGATGGATTTTCGATATAGATTGTCCGGCATTTTGAACTGCTAGTAAAAAATGGCATTTTATTCGCTGGCAATAAACGGTTTCGGAGCGGCTCTTATCGTTTAAATGTTGTTCTGTATAATTTAAGATCGTTTTGGGCTGCGTATGGAATTTTCGGCAAGTGTCGACTTCCTGGAAGATCCACACGCAGCTGATTTCTTTCATGAATAGACGGTTTCGAAAATACTCATTCCTAAACTTAAGCATTAATAACCGAATATTTAAATCTGTAGCGATTACTTGCCTGATTTTTGAGTATTCGAATAATATTTTCCACGTAATTTATGTGTCTATAAATTAATTTGTATAATAAATAAATACAAAAAAAAAATATTGAAACGTCATTCTTCTTCACTTTATACAATAGGTTTTACAATATGATATGTAAAATCCTCAATGGTTGTAACTATACATTTCTTGTTCTAAATATATAAAAAAAATTAATTCATTCTTTTATTTATCCCTTTCCAATTCCAAACACATCCATTTTATGAGCAATTGTGATTTCATGCACTCAAAAAATATATACATACATACATACATAACCTCACGCCTATTTCGCCAGGTATGTATCAGTCCCGCGTAACAGGGGGCGAGCCTATTGCCGTTTTTCGGGCACATTTCCAGACTCCGAGCTGCTATTGAGATTTTCCTAATGGAAAAACACAATAACACTTTGCCCGACCCGGAAATCGAACCCAGGACCTTACACTTGTGCCGCGAGATTACGAGGCAGTCACAAAGAAATATCTACAATCATATATTTTATCATCATTCATCATCAGCCCATATGAACTGAGTGGGTTTAGGCCTTAGTCCACCACGCTGGCAAAGTGCGGGTGCCTAAGAACTTTTAGGTGTGCAGGTTTCCTCACGATGTTTTCCTTCACCGTTAAAGCAAGCGATCATAAATTTGTCGAGTTTTTTCAAAATATACCCATATACATACATACACATATTCACCGCTGTATTCCCGAAAGAGTAGGCAGAACTAAATATTGCATCAACAGTACATAATGAACGAACTCTGTCTAAATTTAATCATGTTGGAAAGCCTATAACTCATCAAACTCAAAATAAAAAACAACTGAAAATCTAATCTGGTTGAGCCACGCCAGACAGCTTGGATTGCGGTTCGGATGTTTTCGACCGGGGTGGTACCACGATCTCACAGAAATTCCACGTATAGGAATACTATTGCATCTTGGGTAAGTAAGACTGTTGAAGGACCAAATGATGACACGATATTCCCAGTGGCGGTACTTCCATAGAAGCCCAAAAGCCCAATTTGTCTTATTAATTCTGAATAACAATCTTTAAGCTTTAAATGTGTATTAACAAATCAAATAATAAATTTTACATATAATTATAGAATAGCTTGATCCCACAATAAACAGTTATACCTATATGTAAACCATATACTACATATTAACGTGTAACACTTTTGAGCTTCTATGTAAGTACTGCCACTAGATATTTATTTATTTATTTATGCTTTTTATACATAATAGCGTATAAAGGCGGACTTAATGCCTAAGGCATTATCTACCAGTCAACCTTAAGGTGGTGCAGAGATACATGGTAGGTGCATAAATATTGTTGATACAGAATATATACTATTATAAATATATAAACAATAAACATAAATAGTATATTTGTAAAACCTACTTATATAAATATGTATTATACATAAATATATAAATATATATACATACATTTACAAACTAAGATGATTCTGACAGTCGATTCAAAAATAGTTGCCGAACCCTTACTTTAAAGGAAAAGCGGTTTGTCAACATTCTGATTTCTAGGGGGAGTGCGTTTCATAAAAGAAGATATTCCTATTATAGGGATCACCGTATATTGGACTTAAAACCTGTCATGGTTACACATGCAAGATTTTTAGCTTTCATGATGGTTGGACAGCTCCGTACTTTGGTTAGCCACTAGCTTCAGAAACGAGAGGCTGCGGGCACGATCCCCGCACCGGGACAAATGTTGTTATCATCATCAGCCCATATACGTCCCACTGCTGGGTACGTGCCTCCTCTACAACTGAGTGTTTAGGCCTTAGTCCACCGTGCTGGCCTAGTGCGGGTTGGTGGATTACACACCTAAGAAATTCCTAAGAACTTTTAGATGTGCAGGTTTCCTCACGATGTTTTCCTTCACCGTTAAAGCAAGTAATAATTCATTGTGAATACACACATAACTTCGAAAGTCAGAGGTATGTGCCTAGGGTTTGAACCCGCGACCGCCGAGATTCTTGACCGCGCGCCTAAGCCTCGAGGCCATCACTGCTTGGCAAATGTTGAACGATCCCCAAATATTTCTTTCTGGTCTGGGTGTTTGTGAGAGCGAAAAGTCTCTTTTAGTTTCTGATTTCTGATACCCCCAGAACAAGACTTGTATCTTAATGTGGGGATAGAACTATGTATGTGACTGTTGGGTTTATTGATTTTTTATGAACAGTGTATGGCTTTTATGTGTAGACTGTCGATTAATATTCTTGGTAATTTATTTTCAGTTATACATAATTTTTTTTTTTTGTCGGGATTTTCTTTCACGCCGGGGCGTTTGTAATCACCTAAGCTATTACCTGCCTTAGTTTCCGAACACGGTTTGAATACACCCTGTATATGAACGTTACCGCACTTACCATCATGTGCCAGTGTGGTTACTTCGCTAGCATAAAAAAGTCACATTAACAAATAAATGGTAATTGACCATAATTACATTACCATATGGCCATTCCCCTAAGCGAAAAATACAATTAGAATGACGTCATCCCTTTCATTTTAAGCATTTAGCGATTGGTAAAAAACGACATGTGTTTGTAAACTATGCTTTGATTAGAAAAGAGCAACACTAGAGTTTCTTGCCCGTTCTTCTCTAGTGAGGACTGCCTTCCGAACAGGGTGGTAAACTAAATTTTGATATGACTGAATCTATGTGATGTATTTGCCATTTTATAGATTCAATAAATATTATTTCATTTCAAACTAGGATTGTAGTAAAGTTGTAAGAAAATATTGGCTGATGAATGAGTCGTGTTGGCCTTGACGCTGCGAGACAAAATCGGAGAGAATCTGTGGTCGCGGTTTCAATTCCAAGCCACACATTTCTCACTTTTCGGAGTTGTTTGAATTATCATACATGTTGGTACGGACAACTTTATGCAGCAACCTAGTCAAACATAGTCTTTCGCCTGTATCCCTAAAAGAATAAGCAGGTTATAATTCTACACTTGTGTTTCATCATCATCAGCCCATATACGTACTACTGCTTGGTACGGGCCTCCTCTACAACTGAGACACTAAGAAATTTCTGAGAACTTTTAGGCGGGCAGGTTTCCTCACGATGCATTGCCGTCACCGTTAAAGTAAGTGATGTTTCATTGTGAATACATTCTGTTAAAGCTTGGAAATAAAGCTCAGGAGTTTTCAACCGCTTGCCACACAATTACTCCGCAGAACGAGGCTGATAGCATTTCAATCAATTTTACTTTGCATTTATTTATTTATCACATTTTATTGCACACCACAAAAATTTACAATATCATTATTTAAAAATAATAAAATTAAAAATAGAGTGCAACAAATGGCGGTCTTATCACTGAATGCGATTTCTTCCAGACAACCCTGAAGACTGGAATGGAAGGACTGTAATGTATAAGAAATAAATAAATAAATACACCCAACAGTCACATACATAGTTCTGACCCCACATTAAGATACGAGTCTTGTGTCGTCGGTAGTACAAACTACGAGAGACTTTTCGGTCTCACAAACACCCAAACCCGAAACAAATACTTGTGGATCACACAAACATTTGTCTCGGTGCGGGGATCTAAGCCACAGCCTTTCGTTTCGCAAGTTGGTATCTAGCCAACTGCGCCACGGGGTTGTTAAAGAAAATAAAGAGTCATTAGAAAATAGAGCGGTTGAGTTTTAGTTCGTTTGAAACCGCGACAACAATGTTATAGATATTTTTGCAACAATACTATCGAAGTATTTGATTTTGATATAACAACTCTGGTTTGTCCCTCGTCACGATATTGAGTGGGGGTCGTTCCCCAATACACATTGCTTAGCAACGGATCAGACGGGGCCCCAAGCTGTTTCGGGGACGCTCTCGTGTCTGCCTATTAAACGTGAAACAATATGTGTTCCTTTATTGCGTATACATCCAGACCCACATATAAATTAATGTCAATTTTCAAAAAAAAACCCCAAGTTGTGTATATATCTCTCAATTTCTTTAAATATATTGAGTTATCTATCACACCTCTACTTTACATTGATATTTTATAATTTTTTATAAGGGCCTAAACTCTCTCAGTTGTAGAGGAGGCCCGTGCCCAGCAGTGGGACGTATTTGGGCTGATGATGATGATGATGAAATGCAAACATGCATAACCTGACGCCTGTATTACCTCGAAGGGGTAGGCAGAGGTTCATTTCTGCACTTACATTTAGACGCCGAGATTCTCGACCGTGCCTAAACGCCTAAACCTCGAGGCCATCACTATGTTTTTGTAGTTTGACATACTTTAATTTAATTTAGGTGATAAACTCGTGACTAATAATGTAATGCAAAAGGGTCTTTTTAATTTGTTAGGTAGTTACCTATATAGTTACGTGAATAATATTATAAACTATTTCAATTTAAAAAATATATAATAAAATAATAATATAAAATAATTTTTCTATAAAAAAAATGACGTCGTGTTGCTGAGGGAGTTTCTTGCCGTTTCTTCTCCACAGCGATAACACGTTTCGAAGCGGCAATAGTTTAGTTTGAAATAGCTTAAAATTGACGATTCAATAGAACTTGTATAAGTCTATTTGAATAAAGATAATTTGACTTTGACTTTAAAACTTTTAAATCAAACTTATATAGCACAGGGTTTAACTCCTTTTTTCAAGTCAGCTGAAAATATTTTGAGTAAGATAATTTACTAAGTAATTAGTAAAATTGTTTTATGAATGAGATATTTTATTAGTTTTCGAAATCTATGATAAAGCAAAAATGTGACATAATAATTCTAATAACATTATTCCGTGTATCTTAATGGGCTTAAAAGCAATTATAGTCATTTGCCATGCACACTGTAAGACATTTTTCCGATAGGTATCGATCTCAGTCGGTCTCAATCACACGCCGCACTCAGCCATGACCAACAATGCTTTTTTATAGTATTTTTTTTCTCCTTTTAAGCTGCAATCAGTCGCCAGACTTTTATCAGCTGAGTTCCGAGTACAAAGTAGTATAGTATAAAAATAAACAGCAAGATTGTACCATTGTAGACATTTCGTCATCGCCACCCCGCCACCCCATTCTGCGCGCGGAGTTATTTACGATAATGATCGCTTCACCCCCTGTGCAGGGCGTCCGTTTACACATTCGCCAGTAATGTTACTGTGGATTATACACCTGATAAATAATATTTAATGGAAAAAATTGTGGAATAATTTCGTGTAAGATTCAAAGCGCGGTCGACAGTAAACCTCAGCGAGATAAGTTAAATAACTTACTACGCAGGTTTTGAGTACATATGTGTATACTTTATGGATTCACTTTAATAGTCTCGTGGTCGAATGTGCCCGAAAAACGGCAATTGGCTCGCCTCCTATTACATGCAGAAATGCACCATTGCCTCTCCTTCGCGAAACACAGGCGTAATAGCGTATTTATGTACGTATGTTTAATAGTGAAAGAAAGCATCCGATATACATCCGAACATCTAAATATATGGATAGTATATTTTAGGTCCCGCGGAATAAGGGTTCGCGAAATGTTCTTGGCTTTTTCCATTAGGAATTTCTCAGTAGCCTACGTAAATTATTTCCTCGATTAATGGACTATTCAACACAAAAAAAAACAGTAGTTCCTGATATTTATGCGTTCATCAAAACAAACTCTTCAGCTTTATAAATACGACGATAGATCTTCTTCAAATATACACATAATAAATGCATAATAAAGTTTAATTCATTAGTACATAAGGCTAGTAGGTACTTAGTTGTCGTGCGTGGTCTAACATAGATGGATCTGTGCGGAATAAATCAAATGGCTCGGAGGTATGGAAACAACATCGATCCGTCAGCTTTCAGCCACCCCTTTAAGGTTTAGGATTATCGTCTGCCATCTCAATGAAGCTAATGCATTTTCATATTGTTTTGACTTGCCACCCTGTTTTAATCTGATTGTGCTCTCTATAGTACGTATAGGACATGTTATTTAATGATGCTAGGGTTTGTTTTATATGTACCTATTCAAATGAAATAGGTTTTTAATTTATCTATACTAAAAAAGAGAATAGAATAGAAATAAACTTTATTGTACATACACAGGAAGACAAAACAAATAAAAGAAAAAAAATACATATTACATACAGTGATTACAAGCAGTGATGGCCTCGAGGTTTAGGCGCGCGGTCAAGAATTTCGGCGGTCGCAGGTTCAAACCCCAGGCACACACCTCTGACTTTTCGAAATTATGTGTGTATTCACAATGAATTATCACTTGCTTTAACGGTGAAGGAAAACATCGTGATAAAACCTGCACACCTGAAAGTTCTTAGGAATTTCTTCGGTGTGTAGTCCGCCAACCCGCACTAGGCCAGCGTGGTGGACTAAGGTCTAAACCCTCTCAGTTGTAGATGAGGCCAGTGCCCAGTAGTGGGACGTATTTGGGCTGATGACGATACAGTGATTTCTGTGCTTTATGTACTTTGCTTTAGCATCATTTGAAGGGTAACGCTTTAATTTGGCTTTGGCATTGTTTTTTCTTTTCATGGCATCCTTAATATCATCTGTAATCCAAGGCGCTGGTGAATGTTTAATTTTAACAGAACGTATGGGAGCATGTGCATCGTACAACGTGACTAACATGCTATTAAATTCGCTGACTTTGTCATCAATAGAAGTCGCATTAAAAACATTTGACCAATTTAGTTCAGCTGCATTACTGAGCAACTTTTCTATGTCAGTATCACCAAAATTGCGTTGAAGAATAGTTTTAGGGCGATTTCGCGGCGGTCGAACCTTATATGAAAGAAAAATCAAGTCATGATACGAAAATTCATCAGCTGGTAACTGACCATGCACATGAACATTATTAAAAGAGGAAACAAGAATTAAATCAAGGAGTGAACGTCTAGTATTAGGGAAATGATGAGTATCGTTTAATACCTTTCCACCTGGCTCCGACTTTCCGGAATGTTCCTGTAGTCATGACCGACAGCCTCCAGCTCCTAGGAGTTGAGCTATCGTCAGATCTCAACTTTGGCCGATACATTGAGTCCAAAGCAAATATCGTAGCCAAAAAACTTGGAATCCTCTCAAAGGTTAGACGGTATTTTACTCCAGAACAGCTGCTTCAACTATACCAAGCACAGGTTCGATCCTGTATGGAGTACTGTTGCCACCTTTGGGATGGTTCAGCCAAATACCAACTGGCAACTTTGGACTCGATTGAAAAGCGAGCTAAGAGACTTATAGGTGACCCCACGCTGGTAGACGCTAAGCTGCAGTCTCTCGATCATCGGCGTAGGGTAGCTCGTCTGTCGGTCTTCTATAGGATATATTTCGGGGAGTGTGCGAAGGAACTGCACGAACTAGTTCCGCCGAGCACTTTCCGCCATCGGGAAACAAGAAGCGGGCGGTCGTGCCATTCCTTTGTTGTTAATATGCCATCTTGCCGCACACTCCGATTTGGGTCTTCTTTTTTAATGCGCACTGCAAAGGAGTGGAACGCCCTGCCCGCTGAAGTATTTCCGGTACAATACAATCTGGACATATTCAAATTTAATGTGAATAGGCTGCTACTAGACAGGCATGCTCCATCGTCGCTTAACACCAGGTGAGATCGTGGTCAAATGCCTGCACTAGATTTTTGAATAAAAAAGAAAAAAAAAATACTCCAGGTAAGAGAGTATTAAAATATCTATATGTCGGGTTGGTTATTAGTACGGGACTTCAACTGACAGCGAAACGAAGTGTGCAGATAGCACGCTTCGACAGAGTCTAGCTCACTTCCGTGCGGAGTCGAAGAGTGGGGACGTCAAGCGATGTCGACGAGTGGGAGTGGCAGCTTGAACGTCGTCAATTCTCATCGAACCACCGCGAGGACAACAAGTGCCTAGGAACTGTCTCACGTTTCATTGTACTATAATTTCATCATCATCATCATCAGCCCATATATGTCCCACTGCTGGGCACTGGCCTCCTCTACAACTGAGAGGGTTTAGGCCTTAGTCCACCACGCTGGCCTAGTGCGGGTTGGCGGACTACACACCTAAGAAATTCCTAAGAACTTTTAGGTGTGCAGGTTTTATCACGATGTTTTCCTTCACCGTTAAAGCAAGTGATAATTCATTGTGAATACACACATAACTTCGAAAAGTCAGAGGTGTGTGCCTGGGATTCGAACCTGCGACCGCCGAAATTCTCGACCGCGCACCTAAACCTCGAGGCCATCACTGCTATAATTTGTCAAGTTTTATTGGAAATATAACGTCTGAATGTCTTAAAAGTTTTTCACTCGGCCTATGTTTCCGACATATATAATATATCACTAGTCGACGCAATTTTGCCGGCCTGATCGTAGCCCGATGTACATGTTTCTTGCCGTTTCTTCTCCACAGCGATAACACATTTCGAAGCGGCGATGGCTTAAAACTGACGATTCAAAAGTACTTTTAAAAGTCTTATTGAGTAAATATTATTTTGAATTTGACTTTGATATTATATCTAGTAAGGCATATAGGTAGTGATGGTCTCGGGGTTTAGGCTCGTAGTCGAGAATCTCAGCGGTCGCAGGTTCAAACCCAGACACACACCTCTGACTATTCAATGTTATGTGTGTATACACAATGAATTACTACGTACTTTAACGGTAGGAAAACATGGCGAGGAAACCTGCACACCTAAAAGTTCTTATGCATTTCTTAGGTGTGTGGTCCGATAACCCGCACTAGGCCAGCGTGGTGGACTAAGGCTTAATGCTTTATAGCGGAGGTCCTGCTTTGCAGTAGAACACATATATGAGCTGATGACGATGATGATATCTAAAGAAACGTAGAATTGAGGCACCTCTACCTATCCATAGCCGTATACAGCGTATATTCGAAATTAATTATAATAATAATAAATAATAAATACACCCAACAGTCACATACATAGTTCTGACCCCACACTAGGATACAAGTCCTGTGTCGTGGGTATCAGAGAGACGAGAGACTTTTTCGGTCTCACAAACACCCAGACCCGAAACAAATATTTGTGGATCACACAAACATTTGTCTCGGTGCGGAGATCGAACCCGCGGCCTCTCGTTTCGCAAGCTGGTGTCTAGCCAACTGCGCCACGGGGCGATAGATAGATAGAAATAGATAGATAGAAATCAATTAGAATTATCTGATAATAGTTGTCAACTTCCCTCCTTAGTTACGCACAAGATAAGATTTATACCGTAGTTTTATGTCGAGCCCTGTTTCGACAAGATACAAAAATCAATAAACCTGCTTTCCTCATCTAATATTTTACGAATCTAATAAAGCACCCCCGAAACGGGGTCGTTCACCCGACACGCGCAAGGGTGGGTTCATAGACCGCACCCCTGATGTTACGGCTATCTATTTTTTCAACCCCAAGGGTCCCGGATCAAATATTAACAGGATGGGGATATCTAATACATTGACGTTTTGTAAAGTCACGTTTTTGTGTGTTCCCGAGGGAATTCGGGACTCGGGTCGTTAATCTAAGCTCGTGGATGAAATCTGAGTTTATTTGCGAGTATTGTTCAATATTCTGTTAATATTGCAGATGTGTGTAGAAAACGGCTGGGCTAGTTTAGATCAATTTCGTGGACTGGTAGTTTAGTACACGGATTGGCACTTCAATTTCTTTTTATGTCGGTAATATGATAGACCATTGTTATTTTAGTAATACTTAAATTTATTTTGAAGCCGGTAATATTCATCATTCATTCATCTACAGCCTTTTCTTTCATCCCACTGCTGGGCATAGGCCTCTGTATAAGTTCCTGATAGATTTTAATAGCAACGCACCGCACCGCGTCAATGCGTCAATTTTTATAAATAAAATAAATATATTCAGTGTACCGTCAGATCCCGTGCCACGCACGTCGTTTAATTTCAAAATTCCTTTAATTCCCGAACATGGTCCATCTACACGGATTAACTTGAAGTACTAGCATGGTCCATCTACACGGATTAACTTGAAGTACTAGCATGGTCCATCGACACGGATTAACTTGAAGTACTAGCATGGTCCATCGACACGGATTAACTTGAAGTACTAGCATGGTCCATCGACAAGGATTAACTTGAAGTACTAGCATGGTCCATCGACACGGATTAACTTGAAGTACTAGCATGGTCCATCTTCACGGATTAACTTGAAGTACTAGCATGGTCCATCTACACGAATTAACTTGAAGTACTAGCATAGCATTTGAAGAATTAGCGACCAAAAAACCAGAAGAAGATTGATTTTCCACCTACGACGTCGAACGTGGTTGAGTGCACAAGATTATTATCATCACAGTGTTAAGTCGTTTTTACTTTCAATTTTATTCCCCAACACTCATTAAGGTAGTAGAACTGTTTTTGCTAAAAGTGAATCTATATAATTTCAAAAAATTTATGTGTTTACAAGTTTACCTGTAAAAAGTTGTGACATTGAGAAGGTCCTTGATATGCAAGGTCAAAATATAGTACATTTAATAAATTACTTAATTTAGTGATTTTATTGTTTAATATTAATATATAAACTATTGCTCATTGCATTAACTGTTAGCAGAGTACATTTTAGTCATTAATACAGTTGCCTTAAATATGCTTAAGTTGGAGTAATTAATTGTTTTATCCCTGTGATAACCACTGTTAATTTGTATTTATGTTGCTTGATTGCACTCAGGGATCATAATTATAATTATTATTTGGTACATAGATATTGTAATATATTGACAAAGTAGTTCTTTTAATAAAAACTTTAAATTAGTTTTTAATTAATTTACTTTATTGTTGTTGTGTGTATTGCTGGGTTGTTATCCATTTAAACTAAGTTTTGTTAAATTATATTAATTTCTTTTATTGTGTAAATTCCAGGTTGACTTTATCCAACTCCCAGAATGGCTACAGTGGAGTTGCAAAAGAAGGAATTGATAAAGAAACGTGGGAGCTTTAAAGGTAGACTAACTGCATTTGCCAATTATCTTGATGCACTAGGTAATAAGCTATTATCAAGTTCTGATGCTACAGAGCTACAGTTGCGTACAGGTAAGATGGAGTCATTATATGAGCAGTATGATGAAGTGCAGTTAAAATTAGAAATAATTGTGGAAGATGATAAAGCTCAACTTTGTGAAAGAGCTGAATTTGAGTCATTATACTATAAGATGCTGTCAAAATCACAATTACTTTTGAACGAATACAATAAGCATAATGAGTCAGCAAATGGTGATAAAAACACTTGTGTCAGCAACAGTAGAAATCTAGTTCAGTTACCTACTATATATTTACCAAAGTTTGATGGGTCTTTTAACGATTGGTTGGAATTTCGTGACACCTTTAATAGTCTCATTCATAATAATGATGACATTCAAAAAATTAATAAATTCCATTATTTGCGTTCCTCTGTGGAAGGTTCTGCTGCTGTGGTACTACGGTCTATCGAGTTCTCAGGAAATAACTACGATGTAGCTTGGAAACTATTATGCGATCGATTCGATAATAAAAGACTATTAATTTAAAATCACGTAAAAGGTTTTATTTAGTATAAATGCAATTAATAAAGTGTCTTCGGTCGCATTAAATAATTTAATAGATTCTGTGAATAAAAGTTTACGGTCATTAGAATTATTGGGTGAGCCTGTTGACAAATGGGACACACTGTTGATTTATATTATCACACGTAAGCTTGACCAAAGAACCTATCGTGAATGGCTTCAGCATAGAGACCGTTTAAATAAGGATAGTACGATTACATTTAACTTATTGATTAACTTCTTGTGTAACCGTGCTAGTTTTATGGAAACTTTAGAATCACCTCGTAATGATTTATTGCAAACACCTAACAGATCGAATACTAAATTAAAGACTTTGATGGTGACATCGAATTCTAAGAGTTCAGGGAACGAATTGGTTTTAAGATCTTGTCCCCATTGCAAGCGTGACCATAATTTAGAGAATTGTTCACAATTCCTTAGCTTAAGTGTTCAAGAGCGTTTAAAGTTAGTACCTAGTTTTAAAGTGTGTTACAATTGTTTCCGTTCAGGTCATTTTGCCAACCAATGTAGAAAGCCCGGTTGCAAATTATGCAAACGTAGGCATAACATATTACTTCATTTGTTAAATAACAAAAATACAAAATCACCCATAACACCTTCTGCTTTGTCAGGCTTTGATTCGGGATTGCCAACATCTTCTAAGGATAAAAATAATGTTGTTTTATCTGCAATGGCTGAACCGAATTGTGGTGGATTCAAACAACGTGGAGTTTTGCTGTCAACTGCTTTGATCAAGCTATATGATCGTAATAGTGATGAGCATGTTGTTCGAGCTGTTCTAGATAGTGGCAGTACTTCATCTTTCATGACAGAAAGGTTGCAGAAAAGGCTTAACCTTTCATTTGTTGAGGTAGACAGGTCCATAATTGGTATTAATAACGTAACTTCGTACGTTGGTAAAGCATGTCAGGTGGACTTAAAGTCGCTTGATAACAGCTTTCAGAGTAAGCTGTATTGTTTTGTTTTACCTTTTATAACCAACTAGCTGACCCGGCAAACGTTGTTTTGCCATATATATAAAATTCTCGTGTCGCGGTGTTTTTTGGCAAACTCCTCCGAAACGGCTCGACTGATTTTTATGAAATATTGTGTGTATATTGTAGGTAGGTCTGAGAATCGGTCAACATTTAAGGGTTTAACATTTAGGCGTATGTTTTTTTTTTCTATTGACCTAATTTTCTTTATTTTTTATGATTCAGCATTGATAAATTATTATAATCATAAAATTTCACCCTTCTACGATCAACCTCTATCTTATAGACCATTTAAATTTTTTTTCTTTCTAAAATGTAAATAAATGATAATAGCACTGAAAAATTAAAATGATACGTATAACAGACACTGCTTTGATCGATATACATACATACATACATAAACACACGCCTGTGTTCCCCGAAGGGGTAGGCAGAGGTGCATTGCTGCACCCACATTTCGCCAAGTATGTATCAGTCCCACGTAATAGGGGGCGTGCTTATTGCCGCTGCACAATTCCAGACTCTGTGCTGCTACTGAGAATTTCCTAATGAAAAAACCCAATAACATTTTGCCCGACCCGGGAATCGAACCCAGGACCTCTAGATCGCACGGTACATACTTGTACCGCGAGACCACGAGGCAGTCTATAAAAATTACAAAACAGGTGTTGTTCGTAGATATAAAAATTAGCCTATGTTACTTCACAGGGTCTCATTTATGTTCATACCAAATTTTTTGTTTTTGCGTGAAAGCGTAACAAACATCCCTACATTCACATTTATATAATAGTAAGGATAACCAATCCCTCCTATGTTACTTTGGTGGGTCCCACATAACTGCATACCAAAAGTCATTCAAATCTTTTTTCAATCATTGTTCAATTCTTTTATCCTCCGTATTTTTTTAATAAGAAGTATCCTATGTCCTATCTTATATCTCGAAGACTATGTGTACAAATTTTCATGATCATCGGTTAAGTAGTTTTGGCGTGAAAGCGTAATTCAAACAAATTTACATTAATATTATAATAGCTGACCCGGCAAACTTCGTACCGCCTAACAGTCATTGAATGTCATGTTACATATTACCTGAATTTTATTTTTGATTGTATGGAAATAAATATTAAGTTCAGCATTTTATTGAGATAAAAATACAGAAATAAAAATGTACAAAAATTAAATGTATCCATCGTGTGTCCGCAAGTCATTATTAAATTAAACATGTACATATTGTGCAGCATGGGATACAGTCGGTTTCAATTCTCTTCATTGAAGCACCAGCGTGGTGGACTGAAGCCTAAACCCTCTCAGTTGCAGAGAAGGCATATGCCAAGCAGTGGGACGTTCATATATGGAGTATATACCTTGTGATATACATTTTTAATATATTTTTTAATTGTCTAAATTTAGATCACAAACAGTCTTTTGTTAATCGTCATGGCGAACGCAAGACGAATCGGGAACTGAATTCGTTTGAACTCAATGTTCATACCCGTTGGGATCAATGAAATCCTTAGATCAATATAATTGATGAATTCTCCAGCACCAATTCATCTCTAAGTTGTCTTTTCAGTATCGTCACGTGAATAACATTACTCAACAATTTTCTTAACACCAAGCGCATTCCCTTGCATAGTTGTGGGTGTTTTAGATTTCAAAGCGTGATGACTTGACCGAGCCCGCCTTCGTTTGCAAATTGTAAACCAAGGAGTTTAAAAATACATTTCTGAACGCACGCATAAATATTTGACAACCAATAAATATGTCAATCCCTTTTTATTACTGTTATTATTCTACATTTTTAAAATCTAAAATACGCAATTATTCCAATATTCTGGATATATGTTGTCGATTCAAAACCTTTATTTAAATACGTTCTTTAATTTGAGGGGACCATTAACCATATTGACGGGATAAACATAAAATGTTTGACAGAATATTAGGTAGAACAGTTTATATGAGAAAATTAAATTGTTGTTTTTACCATATTCCTCGCAATTTTCTTAACTTTCATAAGAACCTTCTCCTAACAATAGCAAACACAACAAAAAAAGAATTAGCGAAATCGGTCCAGGCGTTGTTGAGTTATGCGCTTACCAACACATTTTGCGATTCATTTTTATATATAAGAAGATGACGTGCCCTGTCATAGTGTTGATTATTGTGCCTTGAACATTCCACCTAATATCCGTTTAGCTGACCCTTCATTTTATAAGCCCAGTGAAATTGATATTTTGATAGGCGCAGACCTATTTTGGGACTTATTAGGGACTCAGAGGATAAAGTTAGGGGATGGCATGCCTGTATTATGTGATACCAGGCTAGGTTGGATAGTTTCTGGTCCAATTATATATCAATCGAGGAAGTTTTCCAACAGCATTAAATGCAATTTAGTTAACGTCAATTCGGCACGTGATAGTGATTTGGAAAAACTTCGATCTGATTTAGCCAAATTTTGGCAGCTAGAGGAAGTGAAGTCATCGTCATCTCACTCTCCTGAAGAAAAATTGTGTGAAGAACATTTTATTAAAAATACGATACGTCTTAGTGATGGTCGTTTTTGTGTTCATATTCCGCTTAAGGAAAGTCCGTCTGTTCTAGGCGATTCGTTTCGTCGGGCTTCTCATTGCCTATATTCATTAGAACGACGTTTAAAATCTCAATCTGTACTGAAAGAGTTATATTATGACTTTATGTCCGAGTATGAGAAGCTAGGGCATATGACTGAATGTGAAAATTCAGATTCAAGTCAAAGTGGATATTTTATTCCACATCATGGAGTACTTCGAGAGTGCAGTAGTACTACCAAACTTCGACTCGTGTTCAACGCAAGTAGTCCTACATCATCAGGAACATCCTTTAACGATCTTCAGATGACAGGACCGACCGTTCAGGACGATCTTTTGTCTATACTTATTCGATTTAGAACTTATAAGTACGTTCTCTCGGCTGATGTAGAGAAAATGTATAGGCAAATAGTTGTTCATCCATCAAATCGGCATCTGCAACAAATTGTTTGGCGTGATGATGTCAACAATCCTGTAAGAGTATACAAATTGAATACAGTGACATATGGCACAGCTAGTGCGCCTTATCTTGCCACAAGATGTCTAAAGCAAGTAGGTCTTGACTGCAAAAATAAAAAGATTGCAGATGTAATAACCCACGATTTTTATGTCGATGACTTGCTTACGGGTGCTAATGACGTGAATGAATTACTTTTTATCCGTCAAGAAGTCATCAATGCACTTGCTTCGGCTTGCATGCTACTGAGAAAATGGAAATCGAACGATCCGCGCTTGGTTTCAGATTTAGATCAGCCATCATTCAACCTAAATATGGAATCCGATTTCTCGAATAGGTTATTAGGTCTTGATTGGTTTGCAAGTTCTGATGAGTTGGGATACTTATTAGGATCGACGATTCCAAATCAAATCAAATCAAATTATCTTTATTCAAATAGACTTTTACAAGCTCTTTTGAATCGTCAATTTTACACTTCTTATTTTTTTTTTAAACTATTGCCGCTTCGAAACGTGTTATAGCTGTGGAGAAGAAACGGCAAGAAACTCCCTCAGCAACACGACTTGTCATTTTTTTTCTTAAAAACAGCAATATTATTATTATTTTTTAATTCACATTGTTTCATTTTTACATAATAAATGTCATAACTATACATGTCATAGAGATACATTTCATAGCGATACAAACTGTAGCAACACGATACAACTCCGATCAATTTACTTACTCCCAAGGCTTATCTTCAATAAAATCTGAAATTTTATAGTATGCATTTTTGCAAAGTTTATCTTTAATTGATTCCTTAAACTTATTCAGGGGAAGCTCCCTAATAGCCTTCGGAAGTTTGTTATAGAAGCGTATACATTGCCCCATAAAAGAGTTACTAACTTTCCGGAGACGAGTTACGTGTTGTACAAGATTACATTTGTTCCTAGTATTTTTATTTTTATTCGAAGGGCAATACCAAACGTGAACTTCTTTCAGTGATAGCACGAATCTTCGATCCACTCGGACTACTCAGTCCATGTGTTATCACCATGAAAATGTTGCTCCAAAAAATGTGGATCGATAAACTTTCATGGGATGAGCCCTTGTGTCCGGAGCTTTGTGTAACCTGGACATCTATTTTAGAGTCAATGACTCTAATCGGGTAATGACCCGAATTGAATAATTTTCGAGTTCCACGCAACGTAGTTTGTGATTCATATGAGCATTTAGAACTTCACATATTCACAGATGCCTCTGAAAAGGCATATGGAGCGTGCGCTTATGTGCGTAGTGTGAATAAAGATGGTAAATATATGGTTCGTTTATTGATTGGTAAAAGTCGAGTCGTGCCCATCAAAATTACAACAATTCCGCGATTGGAGTTATGTGGCGCCTTAATAGGAGCTCGTGTTTATGAGAAGGTTCTGACCTCTCTTAGGATGAAGATCAGTGATGTATTTCTCTGGACTGACTCCACCATAGTGCTAGGATGGTTGCACTTGCCACCTTCTAAGCTTCAGCCGTTCGTACGCAATCGCGTAGCTGAAATTCTTGATAAAACTATCAATTGTACCTGGAGGCATGTACCTACAGATAAAAATCCCGCAGATTTAATATCTCGTGGAGCTAATATAAGCACTCTTAGGCATTTAAACTTGTGGTGGTATGGACCCGATTTTCTAAAAGAGGATCAGTCATGTTGGCCGTCTCTATTAAAACACACTAGCCCAGAATCGCTTCCAGAAATTCGACAATTACCTATCTTAGGTTTGATTATAGAAAACGCTATTAAAGATAACCGTCTTATTGATTTTAATCGATTTTCTAATTATTCTAGCTTACTACGGTGCATGGCTTATGTGTTACGGTTTATAAAATCATGTAAAGGTCATAAATTTTCTAAAATTGCATTGTGTCAAGAAGAAATTCATGATGCGTTAAATAAATTGATTATAAAAAGTCAAGAAGAATCATTTACGGAGTATCGATTGCTCATTAGTAAAAAATTATTGCCAAAAAAGAGTTCCTTATTAAAGTTCAATGTTTATTTAGACGACAATAATTTAATGCGAGTTGGGGGACGTCTCGATAACTCCACCTTTTGTTACGATAAGAAACATCCTATCTTACTACAGTCCACACATCATTTAACAAAATTATTATTTAGTTTTGAGCATAAAAGATTATTGCACGCAGGGCCTCAAATGTTATTGGCTTCCATAAGGGAAACCTATTGGCCCATTGGCGGTCGAAATTTGGCGAAAGCTTGTTATTATAAGTGCATTCGTTGTCAGCGCTTTAAAGGTAAAACTGTTACTCCGATTATGGGTAATTTTCCACAGCAGCGTCTCATTCCTGGTGGATACGCGTTTCAAAATGCAGGGGTTGATTACGCAGGCCCAATCATGTACGCTAATCGCTAAGGTCGTGGTTGCAGGCTAGTAAAGGCATACATTGCCGTTTTTATTTGTTTTTGCACCAAAGCTATCCATCTTGAACTAGTAGGAGACTTAACTAGTAATAAATTTCTGCTGGCATTAAATAGATTTATGGCGCGTAGAGGTAAACCAATCAACATATATTCCGACAACGGCACTTCATTTACTGGCGCTTATAGCGACTTGTCCAAATTTTTAAAGTCGAACTGCTCTTCAATTAGTGAAAACATGGCAAATGATGGCATTCAGTTTCACTTTATTCCTGCGTATACTCCTCATTTTGGTGGCCTCTGGGAGGCGGGTGTTAAGTCAACTAAATACCATTTAAAACGAGTGTTGGGAAATTGTAATTTGACGTTTGAGGAACTTGCGACGACTTTAACACAAATCGAGGCTGTGCTGTTGTCTTCGGATCCCGCTGACTGCACCCCGCTCACACCAGGACATTTTCTCATCGGAAGGCCGATGACGTCGTTGCCTACACCAAACTATCAGGATTGTTCCGCAAACTACCTGAGTCGTTTCCAAAGATTGGAACAACTCCGTCAACATTTTTGGTCCAGATGGAGCAAGGAATTTATTGCTGAACTACAACAGCGCACGAAGTGGCGGTCATGTAAGGACAGTTTGAAGCTGAATTCTTTGGTTGTAATTAAGGAAGACAACCTCCCATCGTTAAAGTGGAAGCTATGACGAGTTGTAGCGGTTCATCCTGGTTCTGATGGAGTGATTCGTGTAGCTGACATTCGGACAACCACTGGATTAATTAGAAGAGCCTTCAACACAATCTGCCCACTGCCAGTTTTAGAGGATTCGGGTTGAAAGCAGGCTTTCAACGCCCGGGGGCATGTATAAGTTCCTGATAGATTTTAATAGCAACGCACCGCACCGCGTCAATGCGTCAATTTTTATAAATAAAATAAATATATTCAGTGTACCGTCAGATCCCGTGCCACGCACGTCGTTTAATTTCAAAATTCCTTTAATTCCCGAACAATACGGATTGGCACTTCAATTTCTTTTTATGTCGGTAATATGATAGACCTATGTTATTTTAGTAATACTTAAATTTATTTTGAAGCCGGTAATATATGGTTATAAAATTTCGTTAAAAGTAACTTCTAATTTTTTCCCCCCATTTTAATTTATGGATATTAGTGTGAAGTTTCACAGATATTGTCCAAAACTACCGAAATACAAATTCATGAGTGAGGCAATTTTACTCTCCGGGTCAAACTTGACAAACTTGAGCGGCTCCAAAATTTCTGTATAAGATTTATATTTGGTCTGCGCAAATATGATCATGTTTCCGATTTTCGCAATAAGCTCAAGTGGCTTCCTATTCGTCTTCGTCGGAATACTCACATTCTTTCCCTCCTTTATAATATTCTATTTAATCCCACTACTCCTATATATCTCAAGAATCGTTTTCAATTTCTGCACTCTTCCCATTTCTTTTCTTTGCGGTCGTCAGAAAACATGAAACTGAAAACTCCTGTACATGGCACTGGTTTTTTTGACAGCTCCTTCACTGTTCAGGCTATACGCCTGTGGAATGCACTGCCGTTGTCAATTCGTCAAGCGCCATCTCTCAATATTTTTAAAAATCGGTTAAAGACATATTACCTTTCTAAATATTAGTAGCTATATTGTTATCTTCTTGTATATTGTTATATTGTTTTTTATGTACTATGTGTATATGTATTATATTTAAGTATATATGTATTTGGTATGTATATATGTTTTATGTATGTATGTAGGTATACATCATTTGAACACCCCCACATTTCCATGATCACTCGTTGAATATTTCATCATGCCTGGTTGTCTGGAAGAGATCGCTTTGAGCGATAAGACCGCCGATTGTCCACTATATTATAAGTTGTCCATTGTATTATATCTTTGTTTAAATGGTGCACAATAAAGTGTTTATCTATCTATCAAAGTGAGCTCAATGAGCATTGCGTCTCGGTTTTTTTCTGCGGGACAGTCGTACCATACCTTGAGTGGTTAGGATGGCTTATTCGTACGGTAGTCTAAGACCACGAGGCTGTATGTACCACTTATAAATTTCTAATAAGAATCTGAGTAGAGTAGAAGATCTGAGTAGAATCTGGTTATAACGACGGCTAAGGGACTGGTGATATTACGTCGCACTAACCGGACGCCGTACTAAACGAACAGACATTATTTATTTATTAAAACCAAACATATGCCTATACGTCGCTAAAAACGGTTGGTTGATGCGAAGTCGTACTAAACGGACTACATCATCATCATCAGCCCATATACGTCCACGGCTGGGCACGGGCCTCCTCTACCATTGAGAGGGTTTAGGCCTTAGTCCACCACGCTGGCCTAGTGCGGGTTGGCGGACTACACACCTAAGAAATTCCTAAGAACTTTTTAGGTGTGCAGGTTTCATCACGATGTTTTCCTTCACCGTTAAAGTACGTGATAATTCATTGTGAATACACCCATAACTTCGAAAAGTCAGAGGTGTGTGCCTGGGGTTTGAACCCGCGACCGTCGAAATTCTCTACCGCGTACCTAAACCTCAAGGCCATCACGACTCAAACGGACTACAAGGTATTTCTATTATAAAATCTTTACCTCCTGGATTCAAATATATTTCACAGCACAGCATTGAGTATTTTATTTGAGTATCCGCTTTATCGCTTACTACCTGTTGTCCGCAAGTCCGTAAGCGTAACTTCTAATATTTTTTTCTCGGTTTTTGACCCATTTTTCATTGCCGTCCCGCTCCTATTGGTTGTAGTGTAATTATATATAACACTAGCTTTTGCCCGCGACTCCGTCTGCGTAGACTTCAGGGTTGGGTGCAGAAACTAACTAAGTGAATCTATAAATCAAAAATTACGCTAATTGTTGCAGTAGTTCACCACCGGAGGTCATTTCTATCTTTGAGAATCGTCTCAAGTGACATTATGACATTTTTCATAACCTCAGATCGTCTCATAAATTTATTGCGAAAATGTATCTAATGTCATCTAGGTGCGTATAATGGCACTTAACATCGCATAATGACACCGAGCCCCATAAAAATGCACATGATAACATTTTACTGTACCGGTACCAGTCACCACTACTCCACAGTGCTAAATGGCATTTAACGTGAATTCAAGTCATCCAGGATACTGACTTCAAATAATGGTGCCTTTCGCAATTTCAGTTCCAAAAATGGCACCTAAATTCATAAAACGGAAAAATAGCTCTTCTATTCCTTAAGTTCCACTAAAATTCTTCTAAAATTGCCATAAGTGCCAATTATGGCACCTGTCGTCGCGTGATTTCCAATAACGGCACTTGTAGCCTTATAGATTCGACTAATGGAATCTGATTCATCCGATAATGACACCTGACGTCAATCACCATCCACTAATAGCACCTAACGTCACTTAACATACACCAATAAAACTTATCGTCACTTAATTGTACATAACCGCACATAATCTTCCTTAAAGTTACTTATGGGTAAGCTCTTCAAAATCACATATCACATAAGAGAACTTAAAACCACCCAGTAGCAATACCAATCTAATAATGGCAAGTAAGTAACCTAAGTGCGTTTAACGTCACCTAAGTAAACTTAAGACCACCTTATGACACTTAACCGCACTTAACTATATTCAACGTAACTTAATGAATCCTTAGAATCTTAAATGATCTAATGACACCTATCGTCTTCTAAGTGCCCGAAATGGCACTTATTGAATTATTTAAAAAAATTGCCTATGTCCCTTAAAGGTCTCATTTATGTCCATACCAAAATTCATTCAAATGGGACAAATGGTTTAGGCGTGAAAGCATAACACAGGCAGTGTTACTTTCGCATTACAATATATGCTCATCCCACGGGAACCCTACATATTCCCGGGACAAAATGTAGCTTATGTTACTTCATAGTGTCCCATTTGTATTCAAACCAAAAATCATATAATTCGGGCGAATAGTATAGGCGTGATAGCCCATTCTCACGGGAATACTACATTTTCCGGGATAAATAATATTCTACGTTGCGTTGGTGGGTCCTATCTAGTCGCATACTAAAAATCATCTAAATCAGTCAAATGGTTTAGGCCAGAAAGTATAACACAGGCAGCGTTACATTCGCATTACAATATATGCTTATCCCACGGGAACCCTACATATTCCCGGGATAAAATGTAGCTTATGTTACTTTATAGTGTCCCATTTGTATTCAAACCAAAAATCATATAAATCGGGTGAATAGTATAGGCGTGAAAGCCGATTCCCACGGGAATACTACATTTTCCGGGATAAAAAATATCCTATTTTGCGTCGGTGGGTCCTATCTAGCCCCATATTAAAAATCATCTAAATCAGTCCAATGGTTTAGCCCAGAAAGTATAACACAGGCAGCGTTACATTCGCTTTACAATATATGCGCATCCCACGGGAACCCTACATACTCCCGGAATAAAATATAGTCTATGTTACTTCATAGGGTTCCATTTATATCCATACCAAAATTCATTCACGTCGGTCAACCGGTTTAGGCGTAAAAGCAGAATATTGACAGAGCTACTTATACCCATTCCCACGGGAATACTACATTTTCCGGGATAAAAAGTATCCTATGTTGCTTTGGTGAGTTCCGTCTACTCCCATACTAAAAATCATCGAAATCGGTCAAATGATTTAGGCGAGAAAGCATAACACAGGCAGTGTTACTTTCGCATTACATTATATGCTCATCCCTCGGGAACCCTACATATTCCCGGGATAAAATGTAGTTTATGTTACTTTATAGTATCACATTTATGTCTGTAAAAGAATTCATTCATATCGGTCAAATGGTTTAGGCGTAAAAGCAGAATATTGACAGAGCTACTTATTCCCATTCCCACGGGAATACTACATTTTCCGGGATAAAAAGTATCCTATGTTACTTCGGTGGATTACATCTATCTCCATACCAAAAATCATCGAAATCGGTTCAGTAGTTTTTGAGTTTATTCGTAACAAACATACAAAAATCCAAAAATACAAACCTTTCCTCTTTATTATAATATAGTATATATAGTATATAGTATAGATATAGCCTTCCTCGTTAAATGGACTATTTAACACAAAAAGAATATTGAAAATCGATTTTATTTCGAAATTAAAATCCCAGAACTCGATCACAGTGCCACCTATCTGGTCCAATTGCAAATCTAAACCATTTACGAATCCACTTGGATACACAGAAAATTTCATTACAATCCAGCCATTAAAAAATAAAATCTCAGGCATATCCGTTTGCATCATCGACCTAACTATAAAATGAGAAACTTAAAACCTTACATTGAGAACCAAACCAACTCATCTTTAAGTTTTCTTTGGATCTAATCGTTGCGTGAATCACATTACTCAACAGTTTTCTTAAAATAAGCCGCATTTCATTGCATAGTTTAGGGTGTTTTAGATTTCGAACAATGATGACTACCGAGCCCACCCTCAGTTGTAAATTGTAAACCAGACACAACCAAGGAGTTTAAAAATTCAGTTGGATAATGAGGCTTGTTATATTTTCTTTAGTTACGCAAAATAAATTTCTGAACGCACGCATAACTATTTGACAACTAATAAATATGTCAATCGCTTTTCATTCTATTCTACATATTAAAAATCTAAAATACGCAATTATTCGAATATTGTGGATATATGTTGTCGATTCGAAACCCTTATTTAAATATGTTCTTTAATTTGAGGGGGCTTTTAACCATATCGACGGACTAAACATTACATATTTGACAGGAAATTTGCTAGAACAGTTTATATGGGAAAATGAAATTGCTGTTTTTACTATCTTCCTCGCAATTTTGCAATAATTTCTCACCGCCTAAAACCTTCCCTGGACTACGACAAACATTTCAAAACCAAAATCAGCTAAATAGGTCCAGCCGTTCTCGAGTTTTAGCGAGACTAACGAACGGCAATTCATTTTTATATATATAGAAGATAGAAGGTTTCTTGGATATGTAAGCTTCATCAAACCGCATCAAGCCGCTGTAATGGACTAAAATCTGAGCCCTCTTATTAGTAGTCTTCTGCCCAACAGTGGGACGTAGACATTTCCAACACTTAGCGACCACAGCTATTTATCAATGTGTGATCAGTCTGCACTAAATAATTTATCTATTCTATTCTCACTACGATTAATAGAACCCGGTCTTTAGTTTACCAAAAAAAAAAACTGTTACGAATCAAATCATTATTTCCTTCGTTACAAAAAAGCGATATACTTGTATAAATAGATACAAATTTAAAAATATAATATCATTTTCCGCCATAATCTATATGTGTAAAATATTACGTGACTGTATAAAGAAAATAAATATGTAAAGGTCACTTACCAGTTTTACTAATGAAGCTAGATGACCATCGCTGACGGTTGTCATGGTCTGTAGACCCACTAAATAAGCACTAAATTATTCTTGAAAGCACACAGACACTCAACTCAAATTTTACACTCAATTAAGCTTAAAAAAACTATGTGAAATGAATAAATTAATTTCACTGTATCACTATATTCTAATGAAGGGACACTAGTTTCCTCTTCTTGCTACAATAATTTAAATCTGCTTCCCGAACCGAGTGGTGGACATAATTACTCAACACACACACTTGAAATTTTATTGTGGCCACCAGCCACACGACACACACAGTCACATACGAACACAAACACAATTCACTTGCAAACGCACAATTTAAATATCACCTCACGCTATGATGAGTACCGATAACCAGGTACGCAATGATTAGTATTAATATAAAATAAAATATATAAGAATACGTGCTGCGCGTTCGTACCCGCACCCGAGACTAAGTTACATCATGTAGCGGTAAAGTATTGTACAGAAAACTACCCTCAATTTTTTATAATGGCGATAACAATAAAATTTAAATACTTAAAATAATTTAAAATGGTAACTATGTTTTTACGCTGTTACACTTCTGAAATATTTGTTGATGGTTTTTGGTACTTTAATAAACTGAAGTAGCCGTCCGCTTCTTTGGTTAGGTTCTTATAAATATTTCTCTTTACATAGATATGCAAAAATATATGTAGATAAAAAAAAGCAGTGATGGCCTCGAGGTTTAGGCGCGCGGTCGAGAATTTCGGCGGTCGCAGGTTCAAACCCCAGGCACACACCTCTGACTTTTCGAAGTTATGTGTGTATTCACAATGAATTATCACTAGCTTTAACGGTGAAGGAAATTTTATCGTGATAAAACCTGCACACCTAAAAGTTCTTAGGAATTTGTTAGGTGTGTAGTCCGCCAACCCGCACTAGGCCAGCGTGGTGGACTAAGGCCTAAATCCTCTCAGTTGTAGAGGAGGCCCGTGCCCAGCAGTGGGACGTATTTGGGCTGATGACGATGACGATATGTAGATATAAACCTCTGTCTACATTTAATTATAACTAGTGGACCCGACAGACGTTGTCCTGTGGACAATTTTAAATCCAAAACTTCATTTATTTTCCAATCTAAACCATTCTCAAATCCAACTGAAGACAAACAAAAAATTTCATCTGCCTTCTTTTGAGTTTAAAAATTCTGTTGGATAATTAGGCTTGATATATTTACCTTAGTTACACAAAACTTTCTGAACGCACGCATAAATATTTGACAACCAATAAATATGTCAATCCCTTTTTATTACTGACACTATTCTAAATTTAAAAAATCTAAAATACGCAATTATTCGAATATTGTGGATATATGTTGTCGATTCGAAACCCTTATTTAAATACGTTCTTTAATTTGAGGGGCCCTTTAACCGTATCGACGGGATAAACATTAAATATTTGACAGGAAATTTGCTAGAACAGTTTATATGGGAAAATGAAAATGCTGTTTTTACTATCTTCCTCGCAATTTTGCCATAATATCTCACCGCTTAAACCTTCCCTGGACTACGACAAACATTTCAAAACCAAAATTAGCTAAATCGGTCCAGCCATTCTCGAGTTTTAGTGAGACTAACGAATGGCGATTCATTTTTATACATATAGAAGATAACGTAAAAAATATTTAAATTTATATGTTACATAGCAGCAATTTAAATCACAGCAATGAATATTTGTCATGTTCCTCATCAATTGCCTCAGATGAAAGCACTCATAGTTATAGCAGTATACCCTCTCTCGAAGACTCAATTAAGTCTGTGTTTATTGATTGCCATAAAAATTTCAATATACTACATATCAATGCTCAGAGTATTCCGGCACATTATTTCGATATGCTGGCATCGTTTAATCATAAAAATATTCACGCCATATTGATTTCGGAATCATGGTTGAAACCTTGTCTTCTTTCGACGTCTTACTCCTTACCAGGTTTCCAATTGATACGTAATGACGGGGCCAGCGGTGCAGGTGGTGGTGTTGCCATTTATCTTCGTAGTAACATTCCTATTTATATTATAAGTATGTCTGCGCAACCCCCTCCGCCAAACGATGGAGAACATCTTCTTATTGAAGTGACTCTCGCCCACACTAAAATTCTTCTGGGCGTATATTATTGCCCGTAATTACGTGTCAATTTTTTTTCATACATACATACATAAACTCACGCCTGTATTCCCTGATGGGGTAGGCAGAGGTGCATTTCTAAACCCACATTTCGCCAGGTATGTATCAGTCCCACTTAATAGGGGGCGAGCCTATTGCCGTTTTTTGGGCACAATTCCAGACTCCGTGCTACTACTGAGAATTTCCTAATGGAAAATCCCAATAACACTTTGCCTGACCCGGGAATCGAACCCAGGACCTCTAGATCGCACGGCACATACTTGTACCGCGAGACCACGAATTTTTTTTCTTCCTTTGAAAAACTACTAGAGAACTTCTCTGGTAACTTTGATCATACTATCATTATGGGAGAGTATAATACATGCTTAATTAAGCAAGACTATAGATCAAATTAATTAAACTCTATTGTGAAATCTAGCAATTTAACTATTCTTCCTTTAAGTGCTATTGTTTATGATCCACAGTAAGGTGAAATGAAAAAAAATAGAATTTCATTTATTAATAAAATATATTTCAATATTTGTTACGTACGTACACATGAGTAATTCGGCTACGCTTACATCTAGAAATACTATAGACTAGATTGACTAAATTATAAAAATATCGTATAATAATTATGGATCAACTACACAAGACAATTGGATACATTATTCTTTCGGCAAATGTCAAAGGGGGAAAAGAAGGAGCATACATACATAAACTCACGCCTGTATTCCCCGAAGGGGTAGGCAGAGGTGCATTTCTGCACCCACATTTCGCCAGGTATGTATCAGTCCCACGTAATAGGGGCGAGCCTATTGCCGTTTTTCGGGCACAATTCCAGACTCCGTGCTGCTATTGAGAATTTCCTAATGGAAAAACCCAATAACACTTTGCCCAACCCGGGAATCGAACCCAGGACCTCTAGATCGCTCGGCACATACTTGTACCGCGAGACCACGAGGCAGTCGAAAGTCTTAGAAAAGAAGGAGGTAAGCTTTTTTTTAATACTGCGAAGTTTTTTTTTACTGGCACATGGCATGGTGTGTTATGGTAGAGATATGGTGGGTTAAAGTTAAATTCTTTAGTGCAGGTTTTCTCAAAGTGGTGTACGCGAACCCATAGGGGTTCTCCATTCGACGGCAGGTGGTTCGCGACAAGATTTACGTAATGGTGACTTGATGCCTAGCTGCCACGTGCGGCACACATAGCGGCTACAGTATACTTTAAATTAAAATTGTCCAAAATTACTCCTAAAATTGACTGAACCAATTATTTTCTTCAACAGATTGTAGCGGTAGCAACACGCCAACATAGATGTAGTTTTTTATATTTACTTGCTAATTGTTAGTATTTTTTAACCTTATTTAAACATGCATTATTTTTATTCATTACTTATAATTTTTTTACTTTATAAACAGGCATTGTTCTATTTTGTAATTATGACTGCAGACGTACGTTTAACCATAAACATCTGCGAGTTGTAAAATTTATCACAACAAGTATTTTTATGTATCATATTGTTAAAGATTAGTAAATGCTGTTGTAAAATATTTTGTTAAATTCTCCAATTGTAAATACTCGTTCATGCCGGTGCAATAATATTACTTAGTTAAGCTCTTTAGCACCGGCAATCCTTGGAAATGGATTGATCGTTTTGGACTATAGCACAGATGTTTGGGCGATCCCATATTTTTTATTGAAGAGATAGACCTTGGTTTGTGTTCGTTGAAATGTATTTTTTTTATGTTAAATCCCTACCGATCCTCATCGGGAAGACCGATAAAAGGGTCGATTTATTTGGATGAAATACAGTCTGCCATCACTCGTGACGCGCACACCACGCTCCTATACGCTGAATTTGTTATTCTACTCTGTCTGTAATTAAGTTGTTATAATTTACTTTGTCTGTGTTAAGTGTTAATTTAAATATACCATAATTTGTTCCCGGAATCGCGTGCTCATTTAATACCCACTCCCTACCGTACAACCAAAAGTATTTTTTTATTTTACTTTTTTGAGTTAGTTAGAGTTACATAAAGCTTACGGGTTTCGCTGTCACTTGGAAACTTTAACAGGGTTTCGTGAAGCAACAAGTTTGAGAAACCCCGCTTCAGAGCATTCGCGGTGATACGAATAGATCATGCTGGAAGAGTAAATATATGTATATTGTATATATATGTATATTATTTATATGTATTTCTGAAGACAGCTGCCACAACTACAACTTTTCATTCCAGTGGGTTGTCTGGAAGAAATCGCAGCTAGCGATAAGACCGCCTGTTGTAACTATATATCTTTTAAGTTGTATGTCATTTATGTTATTTTTCCTTGTATAGTGTACAAAAAAGTATATTAAATAAATAAATACCAGTATCTCTATACAGCTGTTAACAATTTAATGTATTCTATTCTACTAATTGTATTTGAGCATATACGGTGTGATTTCTTACATAACATATACCTATGGTTTCCTTTTTTAACAATCACTCAATCTGCTGCTGCAACTCAGTATTA
This sequence comes from Hemaris fuciformis, assembly GCA_907164795.1. Taxonomy (NCBI): domain Eukaryota; kingdom Metazoa; phylum Arthropoda; class Insecta; order Lepidoptera; family Sphingidae; genus Hemaris; species Hemaris fuciformis. The sequence goes on from OU015454.1 coordinate 10,858,470, forward strand.
ACATATTTCTCCGGCTGGAACCTCTGGAAATTCCAGCCAAAGCTCCTCTGTGTACCAGCCATTCGGTTCAGACTAGGAGAAGACGGTAGAGAGTCTTCCGTTTTGGACAAAGTAGACGATTCTTCAGGACTTAAGGATATGTTAGTAGGGGTCATTGAGACTGGTGGAGAGAGAATGGTGGAGGACAGTTGGATGTCCTCTTGGAATTCTTTCAGTCTACTGGCGCTGCAGAGTGGTGTGTCCACTTGTTCTACTGTGTCCAGGTCTTCGATCGCTATGGTGTAAGCTTCGTGCTGTTTTGAGTAACTGCAAATAAACAGAGGGTTTTTAAGTTTAACTATAGCTTTAAGATGCATTAGACGTCCATTAACATGACAGTTGTCAACAAAATCTGTATGTCTTTCGAAGCTAAGATCAATAGTGAACGTCGAAAAATAATGTTCCATAACTGAGAAATCATCTCTTACATGTCAAGGGTTGGATAACCAAATATTAAGAAATTATAAAACCTAAATATTTTTACTAAAAATTGAAAAGTATTTATCATCACCAACTCTCTCAAGTTTTGCATAGTAATCATTTTCTATATGCTTATGTCCCCCCAAAAAATACTATTTCGAACATTCCCGCACCAAGACATATGTATGTTTGTGTGATCCACAAATATTTGTTCCGGGCCTGGGTGTTTGTGAGACCGAAAAGCCTCACGTAGTTTCTGATACCCACAACTCAAGACTCGTATCTGGAAGGGACAGGTATAGTATTTAATAGGACTTGTATAATCTACATGACTATCCAACAAATACTTACTTAAGCACATTCTTGAACCTGTATCCCCACATAATTTCCTTTGATAAATAGGATGTCCTGCTCTGAGTTACTGTTCCCATGCTCATTGAAGAACCAGTAAGGCACACCACAATCTCAAATCTGAAATAACAATTATGATTAAATTAAGTATGATTGTTTACCGTAAATAAAAAAATAATAATGACATAAGACTTATCGTTGGTTAGAATTATGTGTTATTTTTTATTTATTTTTATATTTAAGTACATTTTCTTTGTGTTTTAGGTTTGCCTACGCGACGGTCAACTGTGCTTGCAGTTTAGGGTCTGGGACCTTCTACATCTCAACATCGTTGGAAGTACAATCACTGCTTACATGCTGAAGCCAATCAGGTAATTCATAAACCTGTTCTTCTTATGTTCTCATATACATTGCGTAATATACAGCTGCCTCGTGGTCTCATGGCAAACGATTAAGCAATTTTTTTTAATAAATAAATAAATACACCCAACAGTCACATACATAGTTCTGACCCCACATAAAGATACAAGTCTTGTGTCGTGGGTATCAAAAACTACGAGAGACTTTTCACTCTCACAAACACCCAGACCCGAAACAAATATTTGTGAATCACGCAAAAAAAATATTGTACAATGTTCACAAAAATTGTGTTGCGAGAGACGTTCGTTCTAATCTCTAGACTTAAATTTTATTCTAGATCAGGATTAAGGCGAATTGAAAGCTGAAATTTACTTGATTTTATTAAAGACTTATTCAAGTACTTTAGAATCGTCATTTTTAAGCTATCGTCGTTTCGGTATGTATTATCGCTGACTATTATCTGCTATCCATTACTGCAATATATTTAGTTTCTCGTAGCTATTCCTTTTGTTATGGCCATCAATCGATCAATGCTCCAAAAAGCAAGAAGATATACCCAAAGAAAGAAATTAGAAAGAATACTTGAAGCATACCTGTAATCCATCATCTCTTGAGCTGAAAAGTCATACAGAGGGCTCTCAGCGTCTATGTTGTGAACCACAGTGATAGGCCAAAGAAGAAAGGCCCTAGCTTCCTTAAGCTTCAACTGGTGAATGTAGTTGTGGACCGTCTCACCTTCTAGCGTCCTGAAAATGAAAAAAATAATATATACAGGGTGTATTCAGACCGTGATCGGAAACTAAGGCAGGTAATAGCTAAGGTGATTACAAACTCCCTGGCGTTAAAGAAAATTCTGACAAAAAATAAAAAAATTGACTTTTTCCATACAACCATCGCTATTAAATGTACGCGGTTTGTATGGAAAACGTCAAATTTTTTATTTTTTGTCAGAATTTTCTTTAACGCCAGGGGGTTTGTAATCACCTTAGCTATTACCTGCCTTAGTGTCCGATCACGGTCTGAATACACCCTGTATATGCATATGTACATCATAATTATCATCATCAGCCTATATAAACGTCCCACTTATCCTCAGGCCTCCTCCATAACTTAGAGGGTTTAGGCTTTAGTTCACCATACGTACATACAAGCTTTAATTTCCAACGGAGCCTTACGTAAGCCTTACGTAAAAGAGCCACTCTGTTATTCCACAGACAACAACAAGACAGCCCCGTGGCGTAGTTGGCTAGACACCAGCTTGCGAAACAAGAGGCTGCGGGTTCGATCCCCACACCAAGACAAATGTTTGTGTGATCCACAAATATTTGCTTCAGTCTGGGTGTTTGTGAGACAGAAAAGTCTCTCGTAGTTTCTGATACCCACGACACAGGACTTGTATCCTAGTGTGGGGTCAGAACTGTGTATGTGACTGTTGGGTGTATTTATTTATTTATTAAAAAAAATATTGCTTAATCGTTTGCCATGAGACCACGAGGCAGTTGTATATTACGCAATATATATGAGAACATAAGAAGAACAGGTGTATGAATTACCTGATTGGCTTCAGCATGTAAGCAGTGATTGTACTTCCAACGATGTTGAGATGTAGAAGGTCCCAGACCCTAAACTGCAAGCACATCTGACCATCGCGTAGGCAAACCTAGAACACAAAGAAATTGAAAATATAAAAATAAATAAAAAATAACACATATAATTCTAACCGACGATAAGTCTTTTGTCATAGGTAGCAAAACATTTTTTTTTACTTTTTTTGTGTGGGATTGCAACGAAACCTGTTTTTATCATATTCCCCATTTTTGAGCAATTTTTGTTGCAGGCCAGACGAGAATATAAGGGATTTCGTCAGTCAGTAAGGAAGTGGACAACTCTTTGTTTTCCAACTCCTCCTTTATTTTGTTTTTCTGATTAACTTCGTTGCGGGATTATGACAAATTTTGGTCCCCTTAGATCCGCTGAGCTTCATTGCTCGGTGTCATTACTGTGCGTGCCGCTGTTGATCCTGGAGCACAAGAGTTACAGTGGCGGGTGTGTGGTGGGATAGGGCAAAAAAATTATGTCAGTAAGGTTTTTTGTTTTTTTAACATGTAATCTGGAAAATATGTTCCACATTTTTTGCGCGGTAAAAATACCTTGCAATTCTGACCTTACTTAATTGTATGTGTTTAAGGGTTAAATGCAAAATAAAAGCAGTGATGGCCTCGAGGTTTAGGCGCGCGGTCGAGAATTTCGGCGGTCGCAGGTTCGAACCCCAGGCACACACCTCTGACTTTTCGAAGTTATGTGTGTATTCACAATGAATTATCACTTGCTTTAACGGTGAAGGAAAACATCGTGATGAAACCTGCACACCTAAAAGTTGTTAGGAATTTCTTAGGTGTGTAGTCCGCCAACCCGCACTAGGCCAGCGTGGTGGACTAAGGTCTAAACCCTCTCAGTTGTAGAGGAGGCCCGTGCCCAGCAGTGGGACGTATTTGGGCTGATGATGAAGGGTTAAATAGCATAAGTCAAACATGAATGGGTTCTTTTGACAAACACGATATTATAAATTTGTTTGTATATTCATGATGCATGCGTGCTAGTTAGACAATCCGCACTAGGCCAGCGTGGTGGACTAAGGCCTAAACCCTCTCAGTTGTAGAGGCGACCCGTGCCCAGAAGTGGGGCGTATATGGGCTGATGAGGAATGAAAAATGCGTGTTATAGTAGCCGTAGGAATATGGCGAAGTAGAAAGATGGGAAATATATCACAAAATGAACTTACTGTTGCTTTCTTGCTGAAACCCACTGAAGAAACATGTCGATTAGGTCTCACCAGCTTAGTGAATAGTAAACTTGAAAGACCACCAGATAGCGCTGTGCCTGCAACGATCTAGAATCATATGAGACGATAATATTAATTAAACGATAACAAATAGAACTAAAAAAGTTGAATAATGATCAGTTTTATAAGGATATTTTTTATATAGAGGGTGTATTCAGACCGTGATCGGAAACTAAGGCAGGTAATAACTAAGGTCATTACAAACCCAATGGCGTTAAAAAAATCCTGACAAAAAATAAAAATAAAAATCGTTTCCTAACAACTGCATACATTTTATACCTATGGTTGTTAGAAAAACATCATTTTTTTGTCAGGATTTTCTTTAATGCCAGGGGCTTTATAATCACCTCAGCTATTACCTGCCCTAGTTTCGTATTACGGTCTGAATACACCCAGTATGAGACGTTGTATTACACTTTATAATAACAGAATAATTAAAGACACCGTTGAATTACATAAAAAAAGTTGGACTTTCTGAGAATGTAGCCAATATTGACAATCTACACTAATATTAAAAAGCTAAAGAGTTTGTTTCATCTCAGGAACTGGTCCGATTTGAAAAAAAAACATTTAGTGTTAGATAGCCTATTTATCGAGGAACGCTTTACTCTGGATATCATAACGCTAAAACCAATAGGAGCGGAGCAGCAATGGAAGATGTGGTTAAGACAGGGAAAGAATATTCCTTATCCTGCCTCGTGGTCTTGCGGCTCAAGTATGTGCCGTGTGATCTAGAGGTCCCGGTTTCAATTCCCGGGTCGGGCAATATGTTATTGGGTTTTTCCATTAGGAAATTCTCAATAGCAGCACGAAGTCTGAACACAGGCGTGTGGTTATGTATGTATGTAATATTCCTTTTGAATTCTAATGATTGCCGATGATGATGCCGGCAACAACTCGCATATGTATGAAAGGTGTAAAAGAATATATTAGTTAGTACTTGCCTCAAAGACCATAATAATAATAGCTTCAGGACATTCTTCTTTCGGATATCGCACACCGTAGCCAATAGTCATCTGCAATGAGCATTTCGTAGTATTAACTTTTGAAGTGGATATACATACATCTAGATTAGAAGTCACGATTGAACACATCTGTGGGCTAACAATATTCATCATCATCATCAGCCCTTATACGCCCCACTGCTGGGCACGAGCCTCCTCTACAACTCGACAGCGCCTAATCCTCGAGGCCCATCACTACTTCTGACAATATTAAGAGAAAAAAATCATAGCTCCTTTTACAATGTAACAGGATAGCAAAAAATACCTAAATAAGAATTTAACGTGAATTAAAACAGTTATAAGACAATCAACAGTCTGACAAACGAGGCAAAACAACTTTTTCATCATCTCTCGTCTCCATAGTTCTGATCCCACACTAAGATACAAGTATTGTGTTGACTCAGAAACTACGAGAGACTTTTCGGGCTCACAAACTCGCAGATCCGTTATATATTTGCAGATAAAGCATTTAGATTGCAGGGATTGAAGCCTGCGGCCTCTTGTTTTGCAAGTAGTCTATTTAACACGTTCACTGCGTCATGAGGTCGAAAAAGCCACATGCATGACTTCTCTCAAAATCGCTTTCTTTCATTCTGTGCGGGAAACGGCTATTTTAACATTTCTATGAGTGTAACAGAGACAGATATATAAAATTGATTGACCTAAATGAGGTTGAATCGACCTCATACGCACTAGCTGGAAGTTTGGTGAAGGAAAACATCGTGATGAAACTTGCACACCTAAAAGTTCTTAGGAATTTCTTAGGTGTGTAGATCGCCAACCCGCACTAGGCCAGCGGTTTTCGGTAGGCAGCGGCTGGGTTGTGCCCCTGGCATTACTTTAGTCCATGGGCGGCGGTAACCGCTTACCATCAGGCGGACCGCTTGCTCGTCGGCCTACTGAGGCAATAAAAAAAAAAGCGTGGTTGACTAAAGCCTAAATCCTCTCAATGGAAGAGGAGGCCCGACCCAGCATTGGGACGTATGATGATGATAATGAAAGTCCATGACAAGCCACGGAGACTGTCAAACGATTTGCCTGTGATCCTAACCTGTGTTTCCACCGTCATTAACAGAAGACCAGCGAAAGACGACGTTCCGGTGACGCAGTGCATCTGGCCATCTCCAATATCCTCGTTGTAGGAGGTCGCCACGGCATACCAGATCGCGGCGAACACGAACCAAAACACGAAGTGGGCGACTACCATCATCAGAAGCAGGAAACGCCATTTGCTGTTGATCTGAAAATAATTAATGTTTTTCACGCTGGTAGACTGCATACGTACATACACACACACACACACGTCTGTATCCTTGAAAGGGTTGGAAGACGAGGAAATCTAGTTATAGAGGATCCAAGCTTTTGAGAAATTTTATATGAAAAACTCAGAAGCTTTAACTCGAACCGGGAATTGAACCTAGGACATCTAGTTCGCACGGCATATACGTTTATAGTGGGATCAACGAGACAGTCTAAATAAATTATTCGAAGATTTTCAATGAGAAATAACTTGTAAGTCTTTAAAACTCTGTCTACTGTACTAGTGGCGGTACTTCCATAGAAGCCCAAAAGCGTTACATGATAACTGTGTAATGTCTAGTTTATAATTGTTTTTTGTGGGATCAGAATATTCTCATTTATACGTCGAATTGTTTTTATTAAATAAAGATTTAAAACTTAAAGATTATTATTCGGAATTTTGTAAGGCAACCTGGGCTTGTAGGCTTCTATGAAAGTACCGCCTTGAAGTTAGTACAGTAACTGTACTAACTTCAAAAATATGCCAGCTAAGTTATTACTCACGACTGTGTTAACGATGTCCCTCATGTATTTAATGCTTTTGGAAGGAATATTTCTGCGTATTGGCACATTTTCGTCGCCGTTTTTGTAGACAGCTCGTCTGGATCTAGTAGGTCTTCCTGGCCTGCGTCTAGAATCATCATCAATTAATAATAATAATGTAAGCTAGATTCGAAACTTTCGACGTAAACAAGTGACGTCACGCGGCGAACCTTTAAAAGGAGGAACCATGGTAGGGCGGACTCACTTAACACGCGGACGGCTTGCGAGACGGACGTGCCACTTATCCATTGTTAAATATGACCCCACACTAGGATACAAGTCCTGTGTCGTGGGTATCAGAAACTACGAGACTTTTCGGTCTCACAAACACCCAGACCGAATATTTGTGGATCACACAAACAGACTGCCTCGCGGTCTCGCGGTACAAGTATGTGCCGCGCGATCTTGAGGTCCTGGGTTCGATTCCCGGGTCGGGCAAAGTGTTATTAGGTTTTTCCATTAGGAAATTCTCAGTAACAGCACGGAGTCTGGGAATGTGCCCGAAAAACGGCAATAGGCTCGCCCCCTATTACGTGGGACTGATACATACCTGGCGAAATGTGGGTGCAGAAATACACCTCTGCTTACCCCTTCGGGGAATACAGGCGTGAGTTTATATGTACAAACATTTGTCACGGTGCGGGGATCGAACCCGCGGGCTCCCGTTTCGCAAGCTGGTATCTATCTACCACGCGGCTGTCAATCTGCTGTTGTGCATTAATTTCTCAGAAGTACGAGTTTTGATTAAATGTTGTCTATGTTATCAGCAGTGATGGCCTCGAGGTTTAGGCGCGCGGTCGAGAATTTCGGCGGTCGCAGGTTCAAACCCCAGGCATACACCTCTGACTTTTCGGAGTTATGTGTGTATTCACAATGAATTATCACTTGCTTTAACGGTGAAGGAAAACATCGTGATAAAACCTGCACACCTAAAAATTCTTAGGAATTTCTTATGTGTGTAGTCCGCCAACCCGCACTAGGCCAGCGTGGTGGACTAGGGCCTAAACCCTCTCAGTTGTAGAGGAGGCCCGTGCTCAGCAGTGGGACGTATATGGGCGGATGATGATGATGTTATCAGAACTGTGTATATGAGTAAGAGGCAACATCCAGTAATGAGACATCAAACTTGAAAATACTTCTTTATTTCGAATAGCATAATATTATTCCGTGTAAGTTATAAACTTTTTCACACAATTCTCAGTTCTGTACCATACAACCGTCCGGTATCGAATTGTCCAGTCTATTAGTGTCGCCAATATACATTTAAAACTTAATTTACTTTTTATTTTATTTTCAAATTATCATCATCATCATCATCATCAGCCCATATACGTCCCACTGCTGGGCACGGGCCTCCTCTACAACTGAGAGTGTTTAGGCCATAGTCCACCACGCTGGCCTAGTGCGGGTTGGCGGACTACACACCTAAGAAATCTATATAAATATACAAATAAATAAAATTGGAGTGTCTGTTTGTAACATTGAAATAATCGCTTTTTAATAAATGTATATGGATGTATACACGGTACATATACCAAAATAACGATTTTTAAAAATGTTGTCTGTTTGTCTGTTTGTTCCCGCTAATCTCTGAAACGGCTGGACCGATTTTAACGGGGCTTTTATTGGCAGGTAGCTGATGTAATGAGGAGTAACTTAGGCTAATTTTAGTTTATAAATTTTCTTATTAAAAATTAATTTTCCGCGCGGACGAAGTCGCGGGCACAGCTAGTTTATTAATAAAAAATGCGATTTTCGATACACTGATTTCACTCGAAAGGAGTTGAAACAGTACAATCACAAATTTGAGATACAAAATATAAAACTATTTCGTTATGAAGAAATATACATTTAGTTCACATCCCTTCTACGTTTTACAGTTGATTTTATATAAATATTATCTTATCCGATTTCTGTGTAAATTGTATACATTATCAATATGAATCAGATTTATATGTGACACAAATAAATTTGAAGGACGCAAAGAATTTTTAGTATTACATTAAAAATAACAAGAATAAAGAACTGTAAAATTAATTTTTTTTTATCCCATGGCAAGAAACAGCACAGGATAGGCCTAAATGGCGTCTCTTGGTGTCGGAGGCCAGGACTCATTTTGGGTCGTTGCGCCGAAATAAGTAAGTAAGTATATTTTGAGGCGAACCAGAATTTTGAGTGACAGAAATTAAAATTCATTGTAAGAAATTTAGTGTCGATTCTGCTACGCATATGATTGTGTGAGCGTCTTATGATTGATGAGGCTCAATCTTTTGTGGACTTACGAGTCACGAAGGTACCTTCAAATAGGGTACAAAGTGTGATAAAAAATTGGTAGGTAATTCTAACTCTAAACGTTTACGTAAAAATTTAATAATATCGGAATTCGTTCTTCAATAAACAAGCCCTATAATAAATTTCCGTTTAAAATTAAAACTTAAACTTACCGATGCTTGGAACCTTTTCTCTTCCTTTTGCTATAAGGAGTTGAATAACCAACTGCAGACGGTCCAATCGTTCCTTGATCATCAAAAATGCTGTCTACACGATCGATCCTATCGTAAATATCTGTTGTCCTGTCACTGACCATCGGCTGAGTGGATAGATCAGAAAGTGGTTTCGCTTCAGAACTACCCAAACTTTCTTCCGCGTCTATAGACATTGTCAATCCTGGGTCTGTTTGTTCGTCGTCGCTAGAGTACTGAGAGGCAGTCAACACTTCAATCTTAGCTGGGATTACTGACATGTCTATTTCCACACCATCTGAGGGGAAGCTAATCTCCTTACCTTCAACGTAGGTCTGGGAGATGCGGTAGTGTTTCTTCAGTTCTTCATTAGAGTAGACGTCTGTATGTGTCATCCTCGGGATTTCTATAGATGACCTTCCGGATCCATTGCCTATGGCTTCTGAGTAGCTGAGCGATCTTTCTAAAGCCCTGCTTCTACTGCCTCGTCTTTCTGGTTCGATTTCCATATTTTTTCGTTGGTTTGGGTTTTAAATATTTTTGAAAATTGTAAATACGAAATTTGATTGCTTATCTTGAATGGTTCACAGAATAGAACAACAGCAATTTGAATATCAGTGTTGAAATGTGTGAAGCGTAAATCGGTGAGCGTAAGCTAGCTCGATCCCATCACAGAAGTGTGGGATACAAGGAGCTTACTCAATGAATCTCTTTTCTTCAAAATATTAGAGGAAATTGTAAAACCACGAGCACTATCCCACCCTTTGTTATTATTTTTTAAATTGAAATCACTTAACACTTGTTCACTTAACAATGAATGGAGCTGTACAACATATCAGTCAATGTCTTTATCTTAGAGATAAGGTGCCCACCTTTATCCTGCACAGATAACCGTATTGTCGCGTTTTCAATCGCGCCGTGCCCTAGAATGGCTTTGCAAATATTTTTATGTCATATTTCTTGGAGATATGAGATAGCTTATATTGCAACATACATACACACAAAACCTCTCGCCTATCGTCCCCGAAGGGGTAGGCAGAGGCGCATTTTTGCACCCACATTTCGCCAGGTATGTATCAGTCTCCGGTAAGGTTTTCCACACTGCTAGCTACTATTTAGAATTGCCTGATGAAAAAACCCAATAATACTTTGCCCGACCCGGGAATCGGAACCTAGGACCTCTAGATCGCACGGCACTTACTTGTGTCGTGAGATCACGAGACAGCGACATTTCTCGTACAAGTTACGTTAGGTAGTCGGATGGTAAATATACAAATAAGACTTCATAGTTCTTGTTTACTTGTTTTTTTTATCATACGTCATCGATCTTTTGCTTTTTTCATCCAGTCATTTCCAGCAATATTAATAACTTCATACAAAAGATCGAGACAACTGGAGAAGAACGGAGGAGGCTTTTACTCGTAGAGAGATAAGAGTTCATGATTAAATACTACTTAAATATTGTATAAGAAAAAAATTGTTGCTTAAATAAATTGTAGAATGTAACTATTATTAAGGTTAGATTTTTGCCCGCCATGCAGCACAGATTGGTGGATCACACACCTAAGAAACTGTTAGTATTGGCATGGAGTCAGGAAATGTGCCCCATTAACGTCAAAATGCTAACCGCCTATTACGTGGGACTAAAAACAAAATTGGCATATAATGGGTGCAGAAATGCACTTCTGCCTACCACTTTGACGATTAAGGATCAATCATCATCAGCCCATATACGTCCCACTGCTGGGCATGGGCCTCCCCTACAACTGATAGGGTTTAGGCCTTAGTCCACCACGCTGGCCTAGTGCGGGTTGGCGGACTACACACCTAAGAAATTCCTAAGAACTTTTAGGTGTGCAGGTTTCATCACGATGTTTTCCTTCACCGTTAAAGCAAGTGATAATTCATTGTGAATACACACATAACTCCGAAAAGTCAGAGGTGTGTGCCTGGGGTTTGAACTCGCGACCGCCGAGATTCTCGACTGCGCGCCTAAACCTAGAGGCCATCACTGCTTTACGACGATTAAGGATATGTTGATGATATTTGGATCACTGGATGCAGGGTACAATATAAAAATTGTGTGTAGCTAGCAACAAGAAGGTTGGCTTATAATTTCTGTTTATGAAAACTTACCGTCATGATTTATGGTGGTAACTTAATTTTTATTTAAATCTATTTTAATTTAACTATAATTTTCATGTTCAACTCTTTAATTTGTGGTCAATTTCTATGACTGCCTCGTAGTCTCGCATCACAAGTATAGGTTCGATTCCCGGGTCGGGCAAAATGTTCTTGAGTTTTCCATTAGGAAATTCTCAGTAGTAGCACGGAGTCAGGAATTGTGCTCGAAAACGGCAATAGGCTTGCCCCCTATTACGTAAGACTTATACATACCTGGCGAAATGTGGATGCAGAAATGCACCTCTGCCTACCCCTTCGGAGAAAACAGGCGTCAGGTTATATATGTGTATGCAATTTCCATAATGTTTTCTACCCTCTGTTAATGTATTAACAAATTATTTATTATATTTAGATGTAATTCAATTACTAAATATGACGTCATCTTTCCAACATAAGTATGATTTTTTTTATTCTGGCACGGCAAAGTGACTTAACTGTACCTGATGGTAAGCACAGTGGAGTCCAAAACAAAAATACCGTCCAGCGAGAAACGATAATGGTCACCCGCTGGTCGACACAATCATGCCGGCCCGCACAAATGCTTCTTCACGCTTCGCTTAAAGGATCCAGGATCATAGGAAGGAGGGAACACGTGAGCCGGCAAACTATTCCACAGCTTGATGGTGCGGCAAAAGTAAGAGTTTGCGAACTTTTTAGTTCGAGCCGCGGTTGTTGTGACCATAAAGCTGTGGCTTCGCATGCCCGCACGCGTGGTTCTGGTGAGGAAAGGAGAGGATGGGACAAGGTTAAACAATTCTTCAGAGCATTCACCATGATACAGACGGTAGAACACGCTAAGTGCGGCAATGTAAATTGTAATGTTATTATATTATTACAAACTGCAGTGACCCCTTTTCTCCCCTACTGTTCGACTGTTACATGTCAATGAACACCCTTAATGTGACGTCACCAAGTTAATGTAGGTCAAAGAACTGTGTCGTTATTATTTCACTTTCTAGGCCTTAGTCCACCACGCTGGCCTAGTGCGGGTTGGCGGACTACACACCTAAGAAATTCCTAAGAACATTTATGTGTGCAGGTCTCCTCACGATGTTTTCCTTCACTGTTAAAGTACGTGTTAATTCATTGTGAATTCCCACATTACTTACTACTAAAACTTATTACTAAAAATCAGAGGTGTGTTCCTAGGGTTTGAACCCGCAACGGCTGAGACTGTCGACCGCGCGTCTAAACCTCGAGGCCATCACGTCTCCACAGACTGGAGGTTCCAACTGGTCTAACAAGTAGAACTTAGCATCGTCGAAGCAGGCATAAGGCTAATTGTGTACGAATAAAGAAAGAACCATTCAACGCCTTTATACGAGTAATCATACAAATCTTTTAATAATTTCACAATTCTATATACAAGTTACGCGGCAAGTAAATTTAAACTAATTAATAATCTATAACGTGTAGGAATATCACGTCTTTTTCCTTCTGAAAGACGAAGATCTTTCTAACTGGAATGCTGATATCTTCTCGCTGAAGCTGCTCGGAGTACCCGGGCAGGCAGGGTGATCAGAATCGCCTTTGGTATTTCTGAAAATTGATACATATTGTAATGAGATCAGGGTTCATAATAGATTATCACAGTGAAAGATCTTTTAAATATTCAATCCTAAAGACCTTAACTGTTATGATTTTATTGAATTAGTACTTATTTAATACTATCATGATCATCCATCATCATCATCATTTTTTATTTTTTTATTTATTTATAGTTTAATGGAATAGGCGTTTGTCTTCCATCTCACCTAATGGAAAGTGTAGATGAAGACTAGGGTGGTACACGCCCATCCAAAAGAAACCTGTTCACTCTACTCTTAAAGGCTCCAGAGTTCAACTTATCATCAGCCCTTATACGCCTTACTGCTGGACTCGTGCCTCCTCTACAACTGAGAGGCCTTCGATCCCCACGCTGACCTAGTGCGGGTTGGCGGACTACACAGTTAAGAAATTCTAAGTATACTTACAATACTAACACTCATTTCAAAAGGGGTAGATAGAGGTGTTTCCGCGATCAAGTTTTGCCAGATGTTTTTAACTCCCAAAAAGCTAGCCTATCGCACATTACAAGACGGTGTGGTGCTAGAGAGAATCTCGTAATGAAAATCACCATAACTTGCAAGACTTTTCGATTGAATTGCTATTATGTAGGATGAACGAGGTTGATAATAAACAGTAATGCAGCGTAGTTCAAAATAATATCATAAATTACGCCTGTATTCCCCGGAGGGGACGGCAGAGGTGCATTACTGCACCCACATTGCACCATGTATATCAGTCCCACGTAACAGGGGCGAGCCTATTGCCGTTTTTCGGGCACATTTCCAGACTCCGTGCTGCTACTGAGAATTTCGTAATGGAAAATCCCAATGACACTTTGCCCGACCCGGAAATCGAACCGAGGACCTCTAGATCGTACGGCACTTACTTGTGCCGTGAGCCCACGAGGCAGTCAAAAATCTTCATCTCGTAGTTCAAACATCTTACACATCATCAGCGTAGATCACTTAAGACCCCTGGAACGAGGGCTTACAACAGAAACTATGTGGGTTTAATACACTTCTTTTTAAGCCTTTGGAAGTACTAGCGTAAGTGTATCCCTTTGCGCGTAGACCCTCGGCTCAAAGGGTCTTAGTCCATCTGATCTTTGCTATGAAATACTCGCCTATACAGCTCCTTGGCGCTGCAGCGTGGCGTCTCCACAGGGTCTGTGATGTCCAATTTTTTGTGGTCTATCACATATTGCTGTTTCCTTCCGTCATACCTGCAATATAATTCATATTTCATACCACAGTAAAACATCATCTTCATCATCACCATCACCATCGTCGGCCGAAAGACAAAAAAACAAAATAAAACATGATGACAATTGTGTATGGCTTTAAATATGTTGAGTGATTCTTACGTCATGACAACCATTCTAACCATGTACTCCAGTCGGCGACTCCCAAAAATGTATAAAATTAAAAAAAAACGATTTAAAAAAATACGAGAAATCGGCGATTTGAAAATAAATTGCAAGCAACATATACATAGAAGTGTATGTTATTAATAAATAAATAAATAAATAAATACACCCAACAGTCACATACATAGTTCTGATCCCACACTAAGATACAAGTCTTGTGTCGTGGGTATCGGAAACTACGAGAGACTTTTCGGTCTCACATACACCCAGACCCGAAAAAAATATTTGTAGATCACACAAACATGTGTCTCGGTGCGGGGATCGAACCCGCGGCCTCTCGTTTCGCAAGCTGGTGTCTAGCCAACTGCGCCACGGGGCTGTGAAAATTAAAAGGTATCGTTATTGTTACAGGTATTTTTTTTTGTTTAGTGTTGAATTTACCCTAAGGTACTGCATACATACTTGACGACAGGTAAGAAGCGATGGCCCCAGATGACTTCTCGAGGCAGGTATGAGGTCTGGCTTTGTGTAAAGGTGCCCATTGAAGCAGAAGCTCCTTTTAGACTGATTGTGATTTCGTAGCTGTGAAAAATAAATGATAATAAATAAATAAATACACCCAACAGTACATAATTCTGACCCCACACAAGGATACAGGTCCTGTGTCGTGGGTATCAGAAACTACTAAAGACTTTTCAGTCTCACAAACACTCAGACCCGAAATAAATATTTGTGGATCACACAAACATTTGTCTCGGTGGGGGGATCGAACCCGCGCCCTCTCCTTTCGCAAAGTGATGTCTAGCCAACTGCGCCACGAGGCTGTCAAATCAAAATTGATTTTATTTTGTCGGGATTCGGGAGTAGGTATTGGGCTTTATATAGTACAAGTTATAGTACTTACAGACAGAATTTTAGACCAAATAAATTTCCTGCAATATATCTCTGCCAACCCCATCTGCGATGCAAGCAATGTTTATTATAAACTCACCTTCCATTACTAATATTTTCCGGGGTATATTTGTAGAGTGGACTATTGTGATCTATCACGTGTACCAGGGTGACAGGCCACAGAAGGAACTGTCGTTGCTGCAGCGGGAGCGTCTGCGCGTAGTACCTCAACACCTCGCCCTCCTTGGTCCTGGAAAAATAATAGCGGAAACAATAAAGAAAAATTTTAAGGAAATAAATACGTGATATTTCAGTTACATTCGTAATTATTAGGAGCAAAGTAGGTGGTCTTATTTATACTAGCAGGCAAAGTGCACCGTAATTTACGATAGGTAGGGTCACAGAACAGTTGAATAAGACTAGAAAGGAAATGTTAGCATGTTAGACTATCATATGTTTGACACGGCCGCTTCTTAGCCATTCGGGTAGCGTGTATTATCAAGGCATTTATAAATGTATGATAACCAATAGCAGCCCTTCATTTTTGTTTGAAATTTTTATTATTGGTCGTGTGATCGTAGTAGAATGAATAGGTGACAGACAAGCGGCGACACTCGTCCCCATACAAAATACTGTCTTTTTCCTTTCTAATCTTATTCACCTGTTCTTTGGTGTAAACAGGACGTTTAGAGGCGAGAGACTCCAATCTTTCATCTTTCGTTCCTCGACACACTCATACCTACTTAGATGCTTCTTCAAGCTCCGCTTTATGTATCAAGGAAACATATGAAATTGCAAACTGATCCAAAGATTTATAGTATGGCAAAGATATGAATTGAGAAAAGATGAGTCTCGACGGTCGCAGGTTCAAACCCCAGGCACACACCTCTGACTTTTCGAAGTTATGTGTGTATTCACATAGAATTATCACGTACTTTAACGGTGAAGGAAAACATCGTGATGAAACCTGCACACCTAAAAGTTCTTAGGTGTGTAGTCCGCAAACCCGCACTAGGCCAGCGTGGTGGACTAAGGTCTAAACCCTCTCAGTTGTAGAGGAGGCCCGTGCCCAGCAGTGGGACGTATATGGGCTGATGATGAAAGATATGAATTTGCAAATCTGAATGTCCAGATGTGGTTGGTTTTTATGGATTAGTAGCCAAAGTTGTACTTCGTTTTGACACCATTTTAAAAAGCAGCACATATTTGTACACAAAAATATACCATTAACTTTCCTTACTTTCAAGTGTACTGTTCTGCACTAGATCTATTGGAGATCTAATGATGATGATTACAATATGGCTAGTTGAATAAATGATTCATACTTGCGCGTGCTGACGAAATGTGCGGTGAACTCAGAGCTGATGATGTGGTCGTAGTTGAGATCCCACGCTCGCATCATGAGGCACAGACGGCCGTCTCGCATGCTGATCTGGGAATAATAATTATGTAGTAAGTAGCAACATTTAAACTCTCCAATTAGTTTAGGCCGCAAAGATTAGGCATTCGAGTCGAAAGGCAGGTACACCACTTCCCCAAGTTGTGGGTGTAATTACAATGATTATCTCGTACTTTAACGGCGACGGAAAACACTGTGAGGAAACTAAAACTTTTAACTTTGAACTAATATGCACACTTAAATATTATTAAAGTGCCTTAAAGGCCTAACCCCTAAGTTATAGAGGAAGCCCGTGCCCAGAAGTGATACGAATATGGGCTGATGATGATGATTATTTTTATAAGCATTGTTAAACTGTCCTTACGCTATTGTGTCGCCATCTAGTATAATGTGTAAAAAACGGATGTTAGTAGGTGATAATTATTTATCTTAATTTCTTATAATAATGATTTAAACAGTCAATGTGTTATAAAAAAAATACAGTTAAATACTAGCACTTTTTCAGCTTCATGTTTATTCAAAATGTCTTTTTGCTATGATAAAATTCTCCTAGAGGTATTATCAACAATCCTTGCATCGAAAAGCTGGGCAGCTTAAAACACAGATGGCGCTACTTATCGTCTACATTTTAAATCCCCAATGAAAACACAGTAAAGCATGACAAAATATTACTCTTATAATATTAATCTTTGATGTCTCTTTTTTTCTTTGTTTTAAATTGTAATTAGTGTTACTTAATTCATGATAATATTTTTTTAACTGGACGAGAAAATAGATTCCACGACACTGGGTATCCTAGTGCGGGGTCTAAGGCTATTTTATGAGAGATGTACTTTTATCTTGAATCGGAAAAAAATATTATGCCACCTACCCGCATTTGGGCTATAGATTAATATTTTTAGGATTAGCGAGCTGAAGTGGCAGTGGGCAGGTCACATTTGTCGCAGAACCGACAACCGTTGGGGGAAACGGGTTCTGAAGTGGAGACCGCGACTCGGCAAACGTAGTGTAGGGCGCCCGCTGGCTAGGTGGGGTGATGATATTCGCAAGGTGGCTGGCAGCGTTGGATGAGGAGGGCCGAAGATCGAGCCCAGTGGCGTGCCATAGGAGAGGCCTATGTCCAGCAGTGGACGTAAGAAAGGCTGCTGATGATGATAATTAATATTTTTTAACATGGGTTCTGCGTCAACCTCGTGGGATCTCATACATTGTCGTGATAATTACGGCCTTGCATATTAACGTTAGATTATGTAACTACTATTTAAAAATGCTTTGTCCTGCTCTTTTGATTGACCTGCGAAGTCAGAGAAAACGAGACAAAGTATTTTCAAGTAGTAGTTAAATAAATTAAACATTATAAGTAAGGCCTTGAGTGTTTTTAAAATATAAATGTTTGTTACTCACCACAGCTTTTTTACTGAAGCCAACGCCATCTCGTGACAGTTTCTCTGGACGAGTCAACTTCGCATAGACCACGCAAGTCAACACTCCAGATAGACCGGTGCCTAGAATTAACTGAAAATGATAAATGTAAATTATTTTATCTCTATATTATTTTATCGGAAAGAATAAATTATCTTAAAATTTAATTATTTTTCTAAACGTAATTTAAAACCTAATTTTATCAGAATATGTGCGTGATCGAATGTCATTATTATAATACATTAGTCCGGCGAGCCTGTTGCCATTTTTGGGGCACATTTCCAGACTCCGTGCTGCTCCTGGGAATTTCCTAATGGAAAAATGGTGACCATATCGTTTCTCGCCGGTCAGTTTTATTTTTTTGGACTCCACTGTGCTTACCATCAGGTATAGTGGAGTCACTTTGCCGTGCCAGAAAAAAAAATAACACTTTGCCCCACCCGGGAATCGAACCCAGGACTTCTAGATCGCACGGCGCATACTTATGCAACTAGACCACGAAGCAGTCATGTGGGGTGTTAATGGTGTTAATTATAATTTCAACTCACCTGCATAATAAAGAGGAATATTGATTCTGGGCATTCTTCGTCTATAGCTCGATCGCCGAAGCCAATTGTTGTCTGAAAATAAAACATTTTTTTATGTTAAAAAATCAATAAAAAATGTCTACTTTGTAGTTTCGCGGCACAAGTATGTGCTGTAAGATCTAGAGGTCTTGGGTTCGATTTCCGGGTCGGGCAAAGTGTTATTGGGTTTTTCCATTAGGAAATTCTCAGTAACAGAATGTAGTTTGGGAATATACACAAAAAACGGCAATAGGCTCAACCCCTATTACGTGGGACTGCCACACCTGGCGAAATGTGGGTGCAGACACGCACCTCGGCCTGCCCCATCGGGACATACAGGCGTAAGGTTATATGTATGTAAAATAAAAAATGTAATTCCAAGAAATCGTTTAATGCCCTAGAAAGACAATATAGTTTTTTTCTTTATTTATAGACATATAAGAATCATCTTAAATCAATATCATATTATGTGTCAATAATTTTTATCCGAGAACCATATTTTTCCAAGAACCACGATCGTTCAAAACCAACACGTATATTTGTGAATCACATAATTATATTTACCTCAAAAGTAACATTATAACTAACTAACATTCCCATACTAATTAACCGTATTTTTTTAGACTGCCTCGTGGTCTCGCGGTACAAGTATGTGCCGTGGGATCTAGAGGTCCTGGGTTCGATTCCCGGGTCGGGCAAAGTGTTATTGGGTTTTTCCATTAGGAAATTTTCAGTAACAGCCTGGAAATGTGCCCGAAAAACGGCAATAGGCTCGCCCCCTATTACGTGAGACTGATACATACCTGGCGAAATGTGGGTGCAGAAATGCACCTCTGCCTACCCCTTCGGGGAATACAGGCGTGAGTTTATGTATGTATTTTTTTAATATCCATCTTTTTTAACATCAAACTCTTTACACACACACAAAGTACAATCACAAATTCACATTGCATTTCTGAATCATTTACTCAAACATTTAAACCAGACGAGGTAATTGAATGAAGCCAAAGTAAACATTACCGTAGGAGCAACATTTGGACATCCTCAATGGTAAATTGCATCAATCGAGGCCCATTCCAGCTTCCCGTCCTAGGAATTAGCCGGATGGGAATCATTTCGGAATTGCCGCGAGATTGCATCAAAGAAATGCGCTATTGTAACACCTAGTACATGCAGACGTTGCTACGATCGTACGCTGTTTATAGAATGTACTAGCTGACCCGGCGAACTTCGTTCCGCCTAACAGTCGATTCTTAATTTTTTTAGTTTTTTATTATGATACCTACTTAATTTCTAAATTAAGTTATATTTTATTGACAATAGCTGGGCATGCGCTTGAGCTGCGTGCTGTACTGAATATTACGTGGACATTGCAACATTACTTTATTTTTCTAAAATAAAAGTTTTTTTTCTAAAATAAACGTAGATAGCCTTTACTCCTTATTACATCAGCTACCTGCCAATAAAAGTCCAGCCATTTCAGAGATTAGCCGGAAAAAAACAGACACAGACAAAATTTGTAAAAAATGCTATTTT
The DNA here is from genome assembly GCA_907164795.1 of Hemaris fuciformis. Classification (NCBI taxonomy): domain Eukaryota; kingdom Metazoa; phylum Arthropoda; class Insecta; order Lepidoptera; family Sphingidae; genus Hemaris; species Hemaris fuciformis. Next base: position 10,878,702 of record OU015454.1, read on the forward strand.
GGTGTACGTGGTGTATATTCATATAAAAAACGGTTATTTCAATATTACAGACACTCCAATTTTATTTATATGTGTGTATGTGTATGAGTATATGTGTATGTGTATACATAGATGTGTGTCTGTAGGTATACATGTCGTGTTGCTGAGGGAGTTTCTTGCAGTTTCTTCTCCACAGCAATAACACGTTTCGAAGCGGCAATAGTAATTTTAAAACATAGTTTCATATTGAGGACTCAAAAGAACTTGAAAAAGTCTATTTGAATAAAGATGATTTTGACTTTGACTTTGACTTTGACTTTGTAGGAATACACAAAGGTGTGTCTTTAATAAGGTTTCGTAATTTTTTTTAACACATATCCAGGTATTTTGAGTGTTACTGACAATTTCTTTATGAAAGAGCGCAAATATTTATGAAACGCATGCAATGGAATATCGGTATAACAGAAAGGGTGGGAAGAGGAGTGCGTAGAACCAAAATTAGTCTAATGTTTTTTTTTTTATATCTAGACGTGTGTTTTTTGAGTACATTTCCAGGGAATTTGATTGTTATAGGAATTTGAAGCCGGGTCGTATAGAAAGCACATCGCATACTTAAGACACGAGACAAAAATATTGGTACAGATTTCTTCACGATGTTTTCCTTCACCGTTAAATTGATAGTTCACTAACAAACGTAAACTAATGACCTAATTATAACAGTGTGTCTCTTATTTAATTTGAATATGGATTTGAACCCACTGTTACGGTCCGCCTGACGGCGTGAACAAATAAGAACACAAATTCAATTTTACAATCGATTTATTAAAAAAATAAATTAAAAAACTATATTTATGACTACACCCAGGGTGTGGATTCTTGGCACAGGAAAGTTTTCTGGTCTTAATAAACCCTATGTGCACTTAACTTTGGTCTTTCGATCCCGTGACTCGTGGGGGGGTCGTAGGTGATACTTCGGAAGGCCCTCAGCCGCAGAGGTCAGCTGGAGTCGATGGGCAGAAGCGTTGCCTGCTCTCCCCTACGGTGGACGTGCAGCTCGTAGTTTTCAATCCGAGCGGTGGACCCCCAGTTTCCAAGGGGGTTGAAAATAATGCAATCCGCTTTAAATTTCCTTTTCTTTTTTTATATTTTAGTATAGCACTGGTTTTACTAATTTTCAAATATGCGGACAATTAATCACAAATACGAATCACATATAGTTCTCGTGCGGACTCTCTGGAGTCGAAATTTCTGATTCTCTCTCCGCGAATTCGTTCTTATATAGGTACTTGTTCGACCCGATGATCGGCCTATTTCCTTCCTGAGGCGACAATGCGTACTGCCAGATTCTAGATTGTTCCGTATGACATGAGACAGAGATATGAAAAGAACGGTATAACCGAAGCAAGTCACGCCACAACTACCCTCTATATTTTTGTAAATCCCTGTGGGACTGAGATAGTAATTATAGAAACGAGCGAGATGGAATCATTCGCAGGAAGTTGAACCGTCGATCGCTATTGTATTTTTTCTCGAAATTTCTGACTGTGGCGTTTCCTATCCGATGTTCTAGAAAGAATTTGATTTCCGGCACCGACGAATACCTTATATGGTCGTTGTGATGATATCACTAGTTAAAGCGCGCGGTTTCCATTCAATTGTAGCAACTGGTTATTTGTTTGTTTGTATGTAGTTATTATTTGAATTTATTTTATGGTTTTAATTCATTCATCATCAGCCCAAATACGTCCCACTGCTGGGCACGGGCCTCCTCTACGACTGAGAGGGTTTAGGCATTAGTCCACCACGCTGGCCTCGTGCGGGTTGGCGGACTACACATCTAAGAAATTCCTAAGAACTTTTTAGGTGTGCAGGTTTTATCACGATGTTTTCCTTCACCGTTAAAGCAAGTGATAATTCATTGTGAATACACACATATCTTCGAAAAGTCAGAGGTGTGCGCCTGGGGTTTGAATCTGCGACCGTCGAAATTCTCGACCGCGCGCCTAAACCTCGAGGCCATCACTGCTTTTTTCTTTTTTAGGTCAATTATCAATAATCAATTATCCCAAAATACAGTTCTAGCTAATCTTTTGACATTAAGGTCAGTCTGCCGTACCGGATAATGGGAGGTCCAAATTGGACCCGTACTATTCCGAGATAATTCTATAGATAAATTCTACTACTGCGTTTAGTACTCCCACGCTGATCGTGTGGTACAAACCATGGCACATAGCGGGTATAGTTTAATATACTTTTAAAATGTAATATTCCCGTAGTTCTTACTCAAGGCTTAGTATCCTTAATATAATTAAAATTAAAAAGTATTTTCTGTATGTAAGGTACTCTATGATCTTTTTTGCACTGATGACGTAGAATGTCAGTCCCTTTTTTGCGGCACAGTGTCAAAATCGACTGACAGTAACAGTTGATGTTACGTAAACGACAAAATTAGCTTTAAGTGCCGAGGCTTACTGTCTGTGTACCAATTTTCATAAAAAAATAAAATCCTTTCGCTTTCATAATATAAGTTGGAATTAAAAATACCAAAAATAGATGAAACTGTTCTTTTAGGTATTCCTTTCTACGTTTATTTTATACACAAAATATTTCTTTCTCTATACACCCCGATTAAGTTCGTTGCGGATCATGACAAATTAGGTCCCCTTAGATTCGCTGAGCTTCAATGCTCGGCGTCAATACTGTGCGTGCTGTTGATCCTGGAGCACAGGAGTTACATTGGCGGGTGTGTGGTGGTAGGAGTCAAAGAATACCAGTGGCGGGACTTCCATAGAAGCCCAAAAGCGTTACACGTCAATTGACACAATTGTGTAATGTCTAGTTTATAATTGTTTATTGTGGGGTCAGGATATGTTAAATTGCTTTCGTTAAATAAAGATTTTAAGCTCAATATTATTATTCAGGATTTTGTAAGGCAATGTGGGCTTTTGGGCTTCTATAGAAGTACCGCCACTGAAAAATACACCAGATTTTGTCCACTTAGACTGTCGCGAGATAAAGAAGCTCATAAATTGCGCCGCATAAAAGTGAATGACATACAAACAACGCAATTCCTCTATTGCGTTAATTTGACAACACATTTAGGTCTGAGGCGTCTTCATACCGACGAATTACGACCAGACGACATAAACTGTTTCGAAGAACTTAGCTCTATTTCAAAGTGAAGTCTGTTCTTTGTTGAGTAGGTGAAAATAATTTCTAAAAATAATTTGATATGTTTAATACTACATAGGTATGTAGATGACAAAAATATATATAGTAACGAAATGTATCCCTAAAACATTACGAAATCATTCGCCGAAGGTGTAGGCAGCGCAGCGGACAATTATTGTTCTGCGCGTTGAGTTGGAAGGCCAGAGACCCTGACATACCCCTTTCAGCCTCCCCTGAGGTACCGAACAGGGGAGCTTAAGGTGCTTTCCTCTGGTAAAAAAAAGTAAAAATAAAAAAAGAGTTGACTTTCTTCATCCATATTTCGCTAGCTATGATAATTCCCATGTAATAGAGGGTAGCCTATTCACATTTTTAGTTACGTTTCCAGACTTCATGCTGATACCAAAAATTCCTAAATAAAAACGCATTTATACTTTGGTTGACCTGAGAATCGAAATTTGCATGGAAAACAGCAATAGGCCTATGCCTATTCCATCGGGGATACAGAAGTGGGTGCGTGTGTTCTTACCTGAGCTTCCACAGAAGCCAAGAATATGGTGACGAAGTCCTTCCCTCCAGTGACACAGGTGCGTTTGGGTGGGTCGGGTTCGAAATCGTAGTGGGCGAGTGCTGTGATATACCAGAAGACCGCGAAGACCAGCCAGATGGCGAAGTGCACCACGATGGTGCCGATGATGATCCAGCGCCAGCGGAGGTTGATCTAGAACATGCGTATCAAACTATACTTTGTTTTTATATTTAAACGCTGCTCTAATCTGTCAAAGTAGACCAAAAAAATTTCGTTGTTTTTTTTTTTTGAAGACAACAAATCAATTTTTTTTCTAGCTTTTCTTTCTCGAGTCATCCTGCCCCCATAATAATTACAATTATATGCTACTAATGAAACGCCGTTGAATAGACGGTACTTGGTAAGTTACATAAATTTATTAAGCTATTGTTTCCCAATGAACATGAAGCCTGTACGATCCCAAATAGTATAAAACTTACCAAAGTGTGAAACGTGTCGTTCAGAAGACGAATCCTCTCGAATGGCACATTGGATATCAGCGCCACGTTCTCAAGTCCATTCTTTGAAACCAAACGCTTAGGAAAGTCTCCGTAGGCCAGTCGGTTGCGGAGAGTCGGTGGGTTGCGGAGATTGCTGCATACAAAAATCATATGGGTTATTAGTGAAAAACATTGCAACTCAATTAAATATTTCAGTGAATCCTTTTAATATCAAGTACAAAATTTAAATTAAGTTACTATTAATTTCAATGTACTGCCAACATTAGCGAGCTTTTACTAGAGTTTAATAGGCAAGAAACTCTGGAGTTACTATTTAAAAAAATTACAACAAAGTAATACAGACATTTCAATTTTAAACTGAATCAGAGATGCTCCTTTATTAACTAATGAAACTTCATTGTCATTACGTAAATATTAAGCCTGACGCAGCCAAAAAATCGTATACGCTCTGACAATCATGGTGAATTATGCAAAACATCATGACTAAAACTTACTTTGAATTTGTAGACCTTTTCTTCGTATTCTTCGGAACAGCCGGCAGTGTCACCTGTCCATCAGGCACATGCACTTGATTTAAACTCATGGTGCTGTTCGTAATGATGATCTTCGGAAGCTGCTGCGACAGTTTCCTTAGTCGCTCAGACCTCGTCTCCGAACGGCCTGAGCTCAAACTCTCCATAGACTTCAGTTCATTTTCAACCAAAAATTTCGTCACAGGATTCTCCACAAAATCATTCTTCGTTTCATTAACATTTTCATGTATAGCTTCGTAGTCTGGTTCACTTTCTGTCTGGTCTAAATCCTTTACATTATTGTCTTCATTACTTTTTTCTTGCAAATACTTAATACATTCATCGTAAAGTTGGTTTATTTGGTCGTATTCATCTGTTTCCGTGTCTTCAGATTCTTCTTCTATTACCTCTATGACTTTCTCCATATTGTCTTTGGTTTCTGTTTTTAATCAATAATTATTAGTATTTTTCATTTGATCTAGGAGTTGAACAACAAATATTTTGTGTTTTTGTCACGGAAAGCAAGATCATTCCGACTTCTTTAAAGACTATGATGTCTTTGTGCTTACGAGTTCAGTAATGTAGGGTATTCTTAGATGTAGCTATTCTATTTAATTTACATCAGAATTGTTTTATACTAGACTCTGAAAAACTTTCTAGGAATAGACTATTTGCTTTGACAGTTTTATTGCGAATATTTTTCATAACGCACTTATTCTTAAAAACGAGTGAACGTTTCCTAATATGTATAAGGAAGTCAACGTCACTTATGTATGTAACTAATCGCACAATGTCTGTTGTATTTGTTCCGTTTTAAAAATTAAATTTGCGTGGATGAAAATGAAAGAGGAAGAAGTCTTGACAAAAAGATTAAAATCCGAAGACAATTTAATCGATATACCTTACGAATACCTTAGTTGGGCATCAAACCGTGTACTTTGCGGAGCTTGTTATCGATACAATAAACTTAAATATCTAACGTGTGTCATACTTTGAAAACGTAATTGCGTTTTACAAAACACACTATAAGACTTTAAAATGCTGTACAAACTTTTAGTCATCTACATAATATTAAAGTATTTAAGATAGATATTTTTATCTTATTTATAAGTTCTTTACTCCGTTACTCATAGTCTTTTAAGACTTTACTTGTGAGCTAATATTGATATGATAAAAAATCTTTGCAATTATGTTGCTATATCAGCTGTACTAAGGATTGTTGACACTGAGTAAACACGATAAACAAATAACTCATTTTAAATGAGTAATATTATATGCAACATATACGTAACTAATTAAAATATTATACTATATTTTGAAAAACGTACCCTCAATCAATTAGATAAATCACTGCACATACACAAATAAAATAATCACTCCAACTAAAACTGGCACTTACACTTCGAAATTCAAATTTCGAATCAACTTACCGCGGCACTTATATCATAATTTGAATTTGGAATCAACTATAACTGGCACTATAGAAAAAACACTTCCTGTTACAAATTTAGAATCATCTCGTAACAGGTGAAACGCGCGCGATATCACAACGTTATCTGCGTTATCGCGGCAAGTGCTAATTGTGAATGCCGACTAAGCTGAGAGATGTGTCTTGACCTTGCGCGGGAACGATGTGGGTGATTCTTCTAGTACAATAGTCCTATGTAGGTGTGTGGGGTTTTCGATGTTGCGATGAATAGTAGTGTAATATTTACGGTAAAATATTTAAATCGTGTTTGTATAAATTTACAGTTAAATGAAAATCAATCAAAACTTTATACATATATACATAAGCTCACGCCTGTATTCCCCGAAAGGGTAGGCAGAGGTACATTTCTACACCCACATTTCGTCAGGTATGTATCAGTCCCACGTAATAGGGGGCGAGCCTATTGCCGTTTTTCGGGCACATTTCCAGACTCCGTGCTACTACTGAGAATTTCCTAATGTAAAAACTCAACAATACTCTGCCCGACCCGGGAATCGAACCCAGGACCTCTAGATCGCACGGCACATACTCATGCCGCGAGACCACAAGCCATAGACATGTTATCGATCGATTTGGGCTTCTATGGAAGTACCGCTACTGCGTAGTTGTTGTATGTTGTATATATGTAGTATGTATGAAGCAGTGATGGCCTCGAGGTTTAGGCGCGCGGTCGAGAATTTCGGCGGTCGCAGGTTCAAACCCCAGGCACACACCTCTGACTTTTCGAAGTTATGTGTGTATTCACAATGAATTATCACTTGCTTTAACGGTGAAGGAAAACATCGTGATAAAACGTGCACACCTAAAAGTTGTTAGGAATTTCATAGGTGTGTAGTCCGCCAATCCGCACCAGGCCAGCGTGGTGGACTAAGGCCTAAACCCTCTCAGTTGTAGAGGAGGCCCGTGCCCAGCAGTGGGACGTATTTGGGCTGATGATTATGATGTAGTAGTATGTATGTAGTACGTGTGTGTATACACTTCTACCTATTATATTGTGTGCTATTATTCTTGTTGTGTAGTTTGGTGCGTGTAGAATAGCCCCCTGCGGTAACAAGCCGGCGCGCACGAAACTCCAGTTAAACACAGTTCGCTAATGCTCTTTATCTATTATTCAATGGTATTTGCGCTGAATTATGTACTATTTTGGCGTCACCGTTACGTCTTCATTACTTTTTTGTTTTTAACATACATCGTTTACACTTAGTCCTCTAAATGGATAGGCAGAAATGTTTACTGAAGTTTTGCCAGGCAAATCCTAATAGAAAACTAATTTTGCTCTCATTAGGCATACTTCTAGACTCTGCTCTCGTTACATAGTATGATTTAGCTCGACTCGTGAATCGAACTCTAGACCTCAAAATCATAACCAAGTAAGAAAGTTGTCTAGAAAAAATATACGCAGCCGCGGGTTTACATCCCAGGCTTACAATTCGGAGTTTTTAAATTAATCAGTGTATTAAACTGAATGTATGATGGAAACCATCGTGAGATTAAAAAGACATAATTATATTGCTGTTTTTTTAAAGAAAAAAATGACATGTCGTGTTGCTGAGGGAGTTTCTTGCCGTTTCTTCTCCACAGCTATAACACGTTTCGAAGCGGCAATAGTTTAAAAAATTAAGATGTGTAAAATTGACGATTCAAAAGAACTTGTAAAAGTCTATTTGAATAAAGATATTTTGACTTTGACTTTGACTTTGATTAGCCGCACACCTAAGAGTGTACGCTACAAGGTCTACGTACGTACTTCCAAGGAAGAAGTTTCTAAGGTCTGTAGTCCGGCAACCTGCACTAGTCTAGCGTGTAACTACGGCCAATGTGGATGCCAAAGTCCAGCAATAATAAATAATAAATACATAACAGTCACTTTTTTTTTAAATCTAGTGCAGGCATTTGACCACGATCTCACCTGGTGTTAAGCGAAGATGCGGTTCAGCGGGCAGGGCGTTCCACTCCTTTGCAGTGCGCATTAAAAAAGTAGACCCAAATCGGTGTGTGCGACAAGATGGCATACATAGTTCTGACCCCACATTAAGATACAAGTCTTGTGTCGTGTATCAGAAACTACGAGAGACTGTTCGGTCTCACAAACACCAGACCCGAAACAAATATTTGTGGATCACACAAACATTTGTCTCGGTGCGGGTATCGAACCCGCGGCCTCTCGTTTCGCCAGCTGGTGTCTAGCCAACTGCGCCACGAGACTGTCAAACCTAGTAAAGCAGTGGGACATATCATCATTCATCATTTTCAGCCCACACGTATCTACTGCTGGGGATTGGCCTCCCCCAATGCTGGTCATTTTTCTCGGTCCTGGGCTACTCGCATCCATAGCTTTCCGGCTACATGTGCTATGTCATCCGACCATCTAGCTATGAGCCCTATCCCACCACACACCCGCCACTGTAACTCCTGTGCTCCAGGATCAACAGCGGCACGCATAGTATTGACGCCGAGCAATGAAGCTCACCGAATCTAAGGGGATCTAATTTGTCATAATCCCGCAACGAAGTTAATCAGAAAGACAATATAAAGGAGGAGTTGAAAAACAAAGAGTTGTTCATCTATCTAGTGGTCTGTCCCGCTTTCTTCTTTCCCGAGGTATACGAGTATATGGAATGATAAATAAAAGGGAAATAAATGAAAGCACGGTCAACGCCATTTGATTTATTTGGCATATTAGGTATATTGACGACGTGTAAATATATTTGGCAAAAATGTAGGTATTACAGGCGATAATTTCAACAGTAATTTATGTATTTCTTAATAGCTTGAAGAGTTGAAGGCGCAGATGTTTCTAAAAGAGTGTTTGAGTAACGGAGTGAAGAAATTCAAATACACCCAACAGTCACACATAGTTCTGACCTCACATTAAGATACAAGTCTTGTGTCGCATCAGTCACTACGAGAGACTTTTCGGTCTCACAAAAACCCCGACCCGAAACAAATATTTGTGGATCACACAAACATTTGTCCCGTTGCGGGGTCTCTCGTTCTCTCGGGGTCAGGCTGGTGTCTAGTCTGTCTGATTATAAGCTTTTTATAATTAATTGCGCAGCAACAGTATAAATTTCTTCCAAATATTACCATATTTTTCTTCAGTCACTTATTTTAACAGTAAATAGATCATCGTGAGGAATCCTGGACACCTAGAAATTCTTAACAATTTTTTAGGTGTGTAGTCCGCAAACCCGCACTAAGCCAGCGTGGTGGACTAAGGTCTAACCCCACTCAGTTTAAGAGGAGGCTGATGATGATGATTAAAATTTATTCCAATTCTGTGAAAATTTTAAAAATACAAAGTATTGTGTTTCAAAGTAAATCTTCACTCCGTTATTCAATTATGTTTCACGCCCACGCGACGCCAAACCACACTAAACTGACTAAAATATTTAACATTGAATTTTGGTCTCAAATCAGAAAATAGTAGTTAAATATATTTTGAAGATGAACTTAATAATCTGGAGGTAGAGGATAATTCAATATAAACAAAATATCGTAGGTACCTGTTGAGTTGATCTTTCAAAAGGTCCAGTATCAGAAAGGCAAAAAGTTAGCAATGTATTTCTTAATTTGATGGAGAATAAATAAATTAGAGAACCTTCTCGTGCAAATTTCACTTGTAAAAACCATAAATGGGGATGAAATAAATATGGGCTATTTTAAACCCCAATTTTGTGCAATAAATTACATGTATAACCTCACGCCTGTATTCCCCGAAGGCTAAGCCAGAGGTGCATTCCTGCACCCACATTTCGCCAGGTAACCACGTAAGGGGCTGTCCATAATCACGTGAGGCTCGAAAGGAGGGGAGGAGGTTAGGCAAAAATCACGACTGCCCTGTGGCAAGGGGGCGTTAGAATCTCACCACGGTATCCCCTGCCTGTCGTAAAAGGCGACTAAAAGGGGCCTTTGGGGTCGCTGGACGCGCTACGGGGGCAGCGCGTCCTCACTGAAAGTGACCCCGAGAGGGGCGGCGGCACTGTGGCCTGTGTCCGTCGCGGGCGCCTATCCATAACTGGGGCGCCCGAACCAAGCTAGTGGGGGTGCAACTGCGCCCCCTAAAACTCCGAGACGGCCGAGACAATTACGTCTCGGAGGCGCAACGGGCGGCTGTGGATTTACGGTGGGCGCTTCTCGCCCACGTACCGTGGTCGTCCCACTTGGCGCGGAGATGGCCACCGGGGGGTTTTGGTCGGTATGCCGGTTTAGGGATATTGTTAGGGACCCAGCTCGGCACTAACACCTGTGCGGACATGACGTCGCCGCGCGCCGGGCTGGAAGACCGGTGACCCCGACATACGCTTCCCGCCCCCCCCCCTCCCCCGGGGCTGGCGGGAAGTAGAGCCATAAACAGCTTTCCCCTCGAAAAAAAAAAAAAAAAAAAAAAAAAGGCAAAAATCACGAAATATAACAAGAAGGGAGGAGGGAGGGGTGTAGTAAGATATCGCGTGTATTTGTTATTAATATTGTAAAATATAGTAAATACGGTTTAAATTCCAAGGAGTATTTATATTAGTTGTGTCGCGTGACGTCACTTAGCTCATGTATAATTTTCTCGTACAATAGATACATAATAACACACAGACACGACGTACATACATTTAGTTAAACAATGGCACTGTTTTAAGCTAACACATACATATATGTATATACTATGTGGTGGTGTTAAAAAATTATACAATGAAATTTTTTGCGTGACAGAAATCCCAAATAATCTTCTATTTTAACAACCACGGTAAAGTGATAACACCCTGATAGTAAATATGATATCGTCTAAACAAGATATGAAATATCAAACGCAAAAGAAACAGTTAGATCTGATCCCACGCTTAGATAACGCACTATGTATTACATAAAATCCATGACATGACATTAAGAAACACATAACATATACATCGTCATAAGAGACGATATATACAGGGTGTATTCAGACCGTGATCGGAAACTAAGGCAGGTAATAACCTGGGTATAAAATGTGTGTGGTTGTTAGGAAAACGTCAATTTTTTTATTTTTTGTCGGGATTTTCTTTAACGCCAGGGGGTTTGTACCTTAGCTATTACCTGCCTTAGTTTCCAATCACGGTCTGAATACACCCTGTATATATCATCATCATCATCATCAGCCCATATACGTCCCACTGCTGGGCACGGGCCTCCTCTACCATTGAGAGGGTTTAGGCCTTAGTCCACCACGCTGGCCTAGTGCGGGTTGGCGGACTACACACCTAAGAAATTCCTAAGACTTTTTTAGGTGTGTAGGTTTCATCACGATGTTTTCCTTCACCGTTAAAGTACGTGATAATTCATTGTGAATACACACATAACTTGGAAAAGTCAGAGGTTTGAACCAGCGACCGTAGAGATTCTCGACCGCGTGCCCAAACCTCGAGGCCATCACGACTTATATATAAATATACATATATATATCGTCTCTTAGTAAAAATACATGAAGATATTTAAACAAGGCTAAAGAGTAACTAATCTTACCATCAAATAATATGATGACATTTATATTCTTGAAAATAGTTGTTCTTCTGGATATAGTAGCTTGGATCTTTAAAATATATTATCCATCCAATTATCCACGAATAAAAATTGGCACAAATACATTGAAGTACACCAACGCGCTCGTAAACCTTTGTTAGCATTATCCATTGCACCCTCCCGGTCCATATCTCTGGCTTCAGGGTATACTGGGGCCGTCTCGTTGAATGCGCTGATGGTGGCCGTCGCGGGGATTTTAGTCGGTATTACGGCGCATTGTTTTTTGGTAGGGACCCGGCCCAGCGGCCGCCCAACTACGGGCGGTAACATCCATGCTGGGTCGGAAGGCGCCGGTGAGTCCGACGCACCCTCGCCCCTCGGGGGTGGGATGGTCGGTAAATAAATAAATAAATATTAATACACCCAACAGTCACGTACATAGTTCTGACCCCACACTAGGAGACAAGTCCTGTGTCGTGGATATCAGAAACTACGAGAGACTTTTCGGTCTCACAAACACCCAGACCCGAAACAAATATTTGTGGATCACACAAACATTTGTCTCGGAGCGGGGATCGAACCCGCGGCCTCTCGTTTCGCAAGCTGGTGTCTAGCCAACTGCGCCACGGGGCTGTAAAAAAAAATAGGATTTTCCCCGCGGAAAAAAAAACTGCCTAGCACCCCCCTAGAACCCCGCCCCCTCGCGTCTTATCACCCATCTACCCCGCCAACATAAACAATTCCAATCCGTTAGAAACATAACTATAGGTATTTGTTCCTACCACCAACCATGCCCTAAGTCCCGTTGTAGTGTATGAAAAATAATGCGGAAATAGACCGGCACAAGCAGTGATGGCCTCGAGGTTTGGGCGCGCGGTCGAGAATTTCGGCGGTCGCAGGTTCAAACCCTAGGCACACACCTCTGACTTTTCGAAGTTATGTGTGTATTCACAATGAATTATCACTTGCTTTAACGGTGAAGGAAAACATCGTGGTAAAACCTGCACACCTAAAAGTTCTTAGGAATTTCTTAGGTGTGTAGTCCGCCAACCCGCACTAGGCCAGCGTGGTGGACTAAGGCCTAAACCTTCTCAGTTGTAGAGGAGGCCCGTGCCCAGCAGTGGGACGTATTTGGGCTGATGATGATGATGAGATCGGCACAATGTCGTCGACTGCCGCTTGCCTCCACGACCATCACGAGCCAACAACTTAGATTGACCATGCAGGAATTAATAGCGGGTTCAATCTCAAGCATACTACTCCGACTTTTCGAAGTCATGTATTCGCAATGTCATGTACTTTTCAAACGTCGTAAGAGCAACCGGACACTTAAGAAGCACACCAACGCGTGCTCGTAAACCTTCGTTAGCAATATCCATTGCACCCCCCCTCGAACCCCGCCCCCTCGCATCATATCGCCCCCCTCCCCCACCGCCACCTCATTCAACTCCAATTCCATTGCAAACTTAAATATAGGAAATTTGTTCCTACCACCCGCCTCGCCCTTAGTCCACCTTGTACATGAAAATCTTTAGGGGACAGTAAAACTATAGGTACGTGATTATCCAAGTATTCCCACTGTAATTTTTTAAAACTTTGCCCTACATTAGGGGCTTCCCACTTTATGGGTAAAAATTACAAATTCAACAACCAAGATTTTATTGGCGTGCAAATATTTTCCCATGCATATACATGAAAGCGCCTAAAGAGAAATTGTCGACTCAAGGCCATTGTTTTGTTTCCTTTTTTCACACGTACTATTTAAAAAGCAAGTAATGTATCGACTTGATATTCACTCAGCATAGGAATCTCCCTTCAAGAAACCATTTCCAGTAAAAAAAAAAACGATGTTCAAAAAAATGAGATTTAAGAGGATTTTGAAATTAGCGATTCAATTGTCATCATCATCATCATCATCATCATCAGCCCACATACGTCCCACTGCTGGGCACGGGCCTCCTCTACTACCGAGAGGGTTTAGGCCTTAGTCCACCACGCTGGCCTTGTGCGGGTTGGCGGACTACACACCTACGAAATTCCTAAGAACTATTAGGTGTGCAGGTTTCCTCACGATGTTTTCCTTCACCGTAAAGTACGTGATGATTCATTGTGAATACACACATAACTTCGAAAAGTCAAAGGTGTGTGCCTGGGGTTTGAACCTGCGACCGCCGAGATTCTCGACCGCGCGCCTAAACCCCGCGGCCATCACTACTATTGTATATGTGATTCAATTGTATATGTGATCAATTCTGAAGTTTTATAAATTACCAAGAACATCTCCAATGTTGTGCAAGAGAAACATTCTAAAACTGTGGAAGTTCGACCAACAACATTCAAAAAACCCGAGTGAATTGTTTGTGAACAATATTATATGTACGTGGCTAATCAGCAACGGTCAATAACAAATAATTCCTTAAGAATACCCATATAGAAGGAATTTGCGAATAATTGACTGCCTCGTGGTCTCGCGGCACAAGTATGTGCCGTGCGATCAAGAGGTCCTGGGTTCGATTCCCGGGTCGGGCAGTGATATTGGGTTCTTCCATTAGGAAATTCTCGGTAACAGCACGGAGTCTGGAAATGTGCGCGAAAATCGGCAATAGGCTCGCCCCCTATTACGTGGGACTGATACATACTTGGCGAAATGTGGGTGCAGAAATGCATCTCTGCCTACCCCTTCGGGGAATACAGGCGTGAGTTTATGTATGTATGTTGCGAATAATGTATGCAATGGGTCGAAGAAGTCGACAGATTGTGTGTGACAGTTAATGTGGAAAAAGACCGGCATAATATCGTCGACTGGTGAAGAATATTCGACAGTCGAATCAGTATTTTAGCCGACTGTGCTATATTGAGATGTGACCACATCGCTTTGTCAATATGAAACATGTACTTTTATTTTCAGGTTTGTGATGAATGAAAACTACATACATACATACATAATCTCACGCCTGTATTCCCCGAAAGGGTAGGCAGAGGCGCATTTCTGCACCCACATTTCGCCAGGTTTTGTATCAGTCCCACGTAATAGGGGGCGAGCCTATTGCCGTTTTTCGGGCACAATTCCAGACTCCGTGCTGCTACTGAGAATTTCCCAATGGAAAAACCCAATAACACTTTGCCCGACCCGGGAATCGAACCCAGGACCTCTAGATCGCACGGCACATACTTTTGCCACGAGACCACGAGGCAGTCTGAATGAAAAAAAAAAACTGTTCTTACCACTTTTCTATACTGGCGCGGCCGTGATAATCCCACCTGATGATAAAAGCGATACGGCTTATATAGGCTGCCGAATTGTCCGAAACTACTAGCATTATCCCCGACCAGTGTAAACAACTATGCCATCTGATTCCAACCGGATGTACACAGGCTGATCCCGGAACGCGACGCTTGTGTGTCACTATGACGGGTGTTACACCTTGTCGCTATCCGGGCGGATACGAATATCCTACCACCAAAAAAATGCGCCTCCGGCAATCTCACCCACTGAAACGCAACATCAGTGCGTCTCGCGGTTTTCAGTGAGACAGTGGTACCACCCCGGTCGAGCCGGCCCGTTCGTATCGCAGTCCACGCTGACTACGACGTGGCTCTACCACTTGCAGAAACAATGATTCATCATCATCAGCCCATATGCGTTCCACTGTTGGGCATGGGGCTCCTCAACAATTGAGAGGGTTTAGGCGTTAGGCCACCACGCTGGCCTAGTGCGGGTTGTAGTCCACACACCTAAGAAATTCTTAAGAACTTTTAGGTGTGCAGGTTTCCTCACGATGTTTTCCTTCACCGTCAAAGTAAGTGATAATTCATTGTGAATACACACATTACTTCGAAAATTCAGAGGAGTGTGCCTGGGGTTGGAACCCGCTCCCGTCGAGATTCTCGACCGCGCGCCTCGAGGCCATTACGACACGACGATCACGAAAAATGATTGCTGTGAGCTACGTAACTTCATGGAGATGATGAGAGATCAAATTAATAAGCCTTTATAAGTTTCGCTTGTCGACACTTATATATTGTGGGTATCGGGATGCAAAATTGTTTATTCTTTTAATTATCCATGTAGGATTAAATATTTCAGTACGACAGAAAAATATCAAAGTCCAAGACCAAAATTGAAGACTACTTTGACATCTATACAAATAAATAAAATTGGAGGGTCTGTTTGTAATATTGAAATAACCGCTTTTTAATAAATACATGTATGGATGTATACACGGTACATATGTATACCAAAATAACGTTTTTTACAATTTTTGTCTGTCTGTCTGTTTGTTCCAGCTAATCTCTGAAACGGGTGGACCAATTTTAACGGGACTTTCACTGGCAGATAGCTGATGTAATAAGGAGTAATTTAGGCTACAAAAAAAAAGAATCGGCAGTTATGCGGAATGAAGTTCGCCGGGTCAGCTAGTTTTTTAATAAAATAGTGTACCTAAACTATACTGGTGGGGTATTCAAATAACCAGATATTCACGTGGGATTGGAACTATTTATGTCATCGTGGGATGTGTTTATTCCACAATAAGTTCATTTCATTAATATATATGTAAACTACATTCTCACAACCCTATAATAAACTCTTAAAAACAACTATATATAATTATAAGTTGATATGTTTATTTATTTGAAATGAATCTAGATTTCACTAACAAGGCTAGGTTATATTTTTCTCTATATTCGTATTATATTTTCTTTATTTCCCATAAGCGTAAGCGAATCGAGGTATTAAGGTGTGCCTAAACTGGCTTTATCGTGAATCTATTAAAATATTCCGATCTTTATTTTAAAATAATATGCCAACAATACTTATAACTAAATTAATATACAAACTAATAATAAACAAAGGAAATAGAAAAAATAAGTTAAATGGAACAAACAAACAAAACTAAAAAAATAACTATTTATTCGTCGATAAAACAAAAAAAAAACAAAAAAAATTAACCTTACAAAATATTTTTACAAAATAAATAAAAAAATCACAACACTAGTTCTTCAGGCCTGAGTATGTTTCTGTATTGCGCTATTGTTCCTTCATCAGCAAGATACCATCTTGGACATAAACATATAATTTCAATTCTCCAATGTTTCTTCTAGCCATTGAAAATTACTACCAGCCATAGAACTTCTAAGGTAACGGGTAAAATATTTTATAACCAGAAACTAAATTGTCTATACATGAATGGCCTATAATATATTTTTAATATATCTTGTAAAATATTATCCCTATACTAAATACGATGAATTTGGTTCCCCTTGAATAAAAATCTATACAATATCATTAGAAATTTAAATTCAGAAAATAAATTTACAATTATAATATTTTTTTAATAAAATAAGAAAGAAATTAAATATAAGATAAAATCGGAAAAGAAAAATTGCATAATATATTAAACATATATTTAAATAAATTCTTACATAAATTTAAATACATATTTTATTACATAAATTAAAATCCAAAAGGAACCAATTTATCGACGTAATATTTCTACATATTACTGTCATTTACATACACGTATATCATAAATGCTTTAAATATTTAATACCACAATATTTTTTATTATAAACGACAACGGATAAAATATTTTTAGCCTTAATTTATATCATTTCATAAAAATCTGTTTGAAATAATTTTTCCTACAATATATTTTCTTTTTATATATTATTTATCATATTATATCAATTTTAATGACAGTATTTGTGATAATAATCACATATTAATCTTAATATAAACAAATATTATACATTAATATTTTGTCGACAAAAATTACTTTATGGCATTTCTCCGCCATTTTATTTAATATTAATGTCTCGTAAATCGAGAAAATGTAAATAATGACACAATACATATATTTTTGAACTACTTGTACTACGAATCAGTCCGAATTATTTTATACAATTTATAGGAGACTATAACATTTAGGAAGCGTCTTAAAAGTATACAAAGCTTTTTATGATGCTTTTAAGTATACATTAGAAGAAAGGGAAAGAAGCATAATGTTCTTACAGCGATTTCATAGGATCGAAAAGGATAGATATATTGTATTGTGTCATGATTTTCATATTATAAGACTAATTTTATCATACGTCACTAAAGATGTCTCGTGAAGTGACAGTGTTGTTCCTGAAACCAAAAAAATAAATGAAATTACTATTAAAAAATAAAACTACACATTTTTAAAATATCCTAATGATATTAGAATCATTAGTGTAAGCAACCGCACATGTTACTTAAAAAGTTTAGCGGGAATGCTTTCTCGTCGCTTTGACAGCCCCGTGGCGCAGTTGGTCAGACACCAGCTTGCAAAACGAGAGGCCGCGGGTTCGATCCCCGCACCGAGACAAATGTTTCTGTGATCCACAAATATTCGTTTCGGGTCTGGGTGTTTGTGAGACCGAAAAGTCTCTCGTAGTTTCT
Source organism: Hemaris fuciformis (assembly GCA_907164795.1). Taxonomy (NCBI): domain Eukaryota; kingdom Metazoa; phylum Arthropoda; class Insecta; order Lepidoptera; family Sphingidae; genus Hemaris; species Hemaris fuciformis. The sequence goes on from OU015454.1 coordinate 10,896,793, forward strand.
GATATCCACGACACAGGGCTTGTATCCTAGTGTGGGGTCAGAACTATGTATGTGAGTGTTGGGTGTATTTATTTATTTATTATTTCGATAATTTCTTCTTTCAGTGTAAAATATTGATACAAATGAATTCGGCACAAACATATTTATTTTCGGTTGATATTAATAACTGATGGCAAAACAACTTTTCCATTGTATTCACAATAAATTATCACTTGCTTTAACGGTGAAGGAAAACATCGTGAGGAAACCTGCACACCTAAAAGTTCTTAGGAATTTCTTAGGTGTGTAGTCCGCCAACCCGCACTAGGCCAGCGTGGTGGACTAAGGTCTAAACCTTCTCAGTTGTAGAGGAGGCCCGTGCCCAGCAGTGAGACGTATATGGGCAGATGATGATGATGATTATTATAAAAGTAAAAATATATTTTTTCATCTATAGTTTTGCTTTAACAGCATTACTGTGTATCTTATTTAAGCATCATTTTATCTAAACATCCCCGCAGATTAAAACACAATATATAGTGGCCACATTAATCTCTAGACCAAGGTTTCTCAAAGTGGAATACGCGAACCCTTAGCCATTCGACGGCAGGGGGTTCGCGACAAGATTTACGTAGTGGTGACTTGATGCCTAGCAGGCACGTGCGGCGCCCATAGAGGACGCGCGACTGAATTAGTCAGAGTCAGAATTAAGGTTAATATTTTACAAAATTACTCCATAAATTTACTTCATTTGCGACAAGAAAAAAGCACACTCATCACATTAATCATCATCAGCATCATCAGCCCAAATACGTCCTACTGCTGGGCACGGGCCTCCTCTACAATTGAGAGGGTTCACATTAATATTAAATAGATATTTTTTTGGCATTTTGTTTATATTTTATTGAAAGAAAAACATTATTTTCTTTAACAGACAATTTTGTTATTTTCTTGGGGGGTTTAATGAGTTACTTAAGGCTTAAGGTATTTGCTGTCACTTGGAAACGTTAACAGGAGTTCGTGAAACAGAAAGTTTGACAAACCCTGCTCTAGACTAAGAAAAGCCAGACATGCAGATTGACAATAGTTCTATAGATACAGAAGAACATAAAGATTAAATATATCATATTGAAAGAAAGCACAAAACTCACATGCAGTTAGATATAAAGCTACGGCTACACGTCAGTTGTGAACCTGTAATGGGAATAATGGTATGTTGATATGATTAAAACAGGCCAAGAAAAGGCAATATTGGATTTCTAAAATTCATGCTATCTATACTAATATTAAAGTTGAAGTTTTTTTCTTTGAACACGGTAAAATCAGGACCTACTGGTCCGATTTGAAAAATTCTTTCAGTGTTATATAGCCCATTTATTGAGGAAGGCTATAGGTTACCAGAGAGCAAAAGTAGTGTTGGTAGACAAATAAGAAGGTGGGCTGATGACATACCACACGTCACAGGGAACGACTGGATAAAGTTGGGCAAGGACAGGGAGTCATGGAAGAGGATGGAAGAGGCCTTTACCCAAAGGGGATCCATATCTCACAAGCAATACTAACACTAATTATATTTTTGATTTCATTTTTTCTTAATTTTAAGTTTTAACTTACTAACAAACACATAATGTATAAAGAAATCGTCGAGGAATCAGCAACACCACCAAGCTCGTTATTCACAACTTTTCAGGAGAGAGAAAAGAACCGATTTTTTCGTCCATCAAGGCCTAATTGACTGAAGTTTTTCTCGATATCTATGATAAATGACATTATCTATTTTCTCAAAGAAAAATTGTATGTAAAATTTGAATTTATAAAATTGAAAATATGAATCCAACGATGGTATCATCATCATCAGCCCAAATACGTCCCACTGTTGGGCACGGGCCTCCTCTACAACTGAGAGGGTTCAGGCCTTAGTCGACCACGCTGGCCTAGTGCGGGTTGGCGGACTACACACCTAATAAATTCCTAAGAACTTTCAGGTGTGCAGGTTTTATCACGATGTTTTCCTTCACCGTTAAAGCAAGTGATAATTCATTGTGAATACACACATAACTTGGAAAAGTCAGAGGTGTGTGCCTGGGGTTTGAACCTGCGTCCGCCGAAATTCTCGACCGCGCGCCTAAACCTCGAGGCCATCACTGCTATGGTATCGTTACTCGATAAAAATCGAGCTTGGTGGTGTTGCTGATTCCTCGACGAAATGTAGATATGGAATAAATGACTTATTATTATTATTATTGTAGGTCACGCTACGACCATTACGAGCGAAGCATGAATGAAATATGTGGCAAATCGGTGAAGAATATTCCTACAGAGTCTAAAATTCACAAACGGAGTTGCCCGCAACTACTAATAATACAATAATATGGTTAATGGATTGATGATTACTTTTAAAAAAAAGTAATTTTTTTCATAAAACAATAAAAAATAATGTTATGAGATGAAGTAAGATTGCCAAACACCAAACATGCAGTTAGTGAAAAATCATGAACCTTTTTTTATATGTAATGGCATGAGACTCGATTTCATTCTAATTTAACCAAAGTCAATAATGTAGATGTTGGCTTTCTTATTATTACTAATTCTGGACCATTGTCACCAATCTCATATAAAATCATTACCTTTATTTGTCCTCATTTATACCCCAGTTTAAATAACAGCTATTTAGTCAGAAATATAAAATTTAGCTCAAGTTCAGTTAGTATTGAATTCGAGTTTCTAGAGCAGAACTGGTGTTTTTAAGGTACCCTACCAAAGTAACATATACTTCTTAGAATATATTCATGGAGAAGAATATATCTTCTCTTACCTGTCGCGACTGGGGATCACGTCTTCATCTGAATCAAAATCGTAGAGGTCATCTCTCGTATAGGCTCTGTTGGCAAACCCTGACATGTCCACTGAAATAGAAGAGGAAAGAACTTAGAAAAAAGATGATAGTGTTTTCTATACTCAAAGCATATTTGCATGAAGAATGTTGTTTAGCTATTTCTTTGCTCTATGTACCTTAAGACGTCACTTTAAAAGTTCATACATACATACATAACCTCACGCCTGTATTCCCCTAAGGGGTAGGCAGAGGTGCATTTCTGTACCCACATTTCGTCAGGTATGTATCAGTCCCACGTAATAGGGGGCGAGCCTATTGCCGTTTTTCGGGCACAAATCCAGACTCCGTGCTGGTACTAAGAATTTCCTAATGGAAAAACCCAATAATACTTTGTCCGACCCGGGAATCGAACCCAGGACCTCTAGATCGCACGGCACATACGAAAAGTCACTTATGGTTAACTAAAAAAAACTACAAGAAATTTAGTGATGATGTTAATTATGGACTAGGCCTTAAGCTTGACTTAAGAAGTAAGAAGGCCTTTCTAATAAATCAACAAAAGGAGCTTGCATGCAGAGGTTTTTATTATGACGATCTGCAATATAAATGCTGTCCTCGGAACCCAGAATAAATTGACCAGAACTTAAGCGTACTTTTAGAACGATTGCTTGAATTTGACTGTTATGAAATTAAGCATAAATAAAACCAACTGTCACTGATTTGATCTCACCTCACAATAAAACATAATTTATGTTTTGGGTATCATAAAAAATTATAATTAGAATTTCATACAAAGAAACTAAGACTGTTAAAAAATACTGGATATTACTGATAGAAGTAGACAATTAAGGTGATACCTCCAGAGAACGCTATGCACACCTTAAGTGTCATGTATATCAGACATAGTACCTAAGCAAATGTCATTCATTATAATTGTATTAATATATGTGATGTGGTTGTGCTATATAAATAAATAAAATAAAAATACCTCTGGCAGAGTCCTCGAATTTGTGGTCGGGCCACTTGTACTCGTTCTCGCTGTAGAGCGGCGGTAGAGTCTGGTGGGGCGTGGGGTACAGGTCCAAGTCTCTCTTCTGGTTCTTTATGCTGTCCGTATCACTGAATGCTTGCATTCTGAAACGGTTTATAAATTTATTTGTAGAGCTGTAATAATAAAATACGGGTGACTAAAAACGTTTCGTTACACTGTTAATATATATTTTTTGTTTTAAATTAAACATTACAATAAAAATGAGATGAAAAGCCATACTAGTTTAGAACACAAATCATAAAAACATCAAAACACAGTGCGCAAGCACAGTGCAAATATTATACTTAATACAGGGTGTATTCAGATCGTGATGGGAAACTAAGGCAGATAATACAAATTGCCGCGGTGATTACAAATGCTATATCAAAAAAATCCCGGTAAAAAATAAAAAAATCACGTTTTCCTAACAATCATAGATATTAAATGGATGTGGTTGTAACTTGTAAGGAAAACGATTTTTTTTATTTGTTGGGATTTTTTTAATGTCACTGTATTTGTAATCACCGTAGCTATTACGTGCCTTCGTTTCCGATCACGGTCTGAATGATCTTGTCTACTTTCCTAAAGATCTTGTAAAATGTATAAAAGCTTACCTGGTGTAGTCGTCGAAGCAGCTGAACCGCCAGAGAGCGAAAGCCAACATAGCCATGGAGATGACCACGCCAGCCGCGATCACCAACCACACAGTCATCACCGAGCGGTCGTCGGGGGTGATGAACTCCTAGAACAATAGGACGATTTACTTTAAATAACCACGCCTAGGCGAAACGACAGATCCCTTAATTTCTTCTTTTATTGGTTTCTATCTGGCCGCTATTACCTATAATAATTTTAGGCCTGCAAGTTTCCTCATATTTTGCTATTATATTTATATGTATGGCAAAACAACGTTTGCCGGGTCAGCTAGGTAAATTTGGGGTTGTATGTATTTTTCAATGCTGAATCATAAAAAAATAAAAACTTAAAAATGTCCACAAAATAAAAAAATAACTTTTGGGTTGGACCCCCCTTAACACCTAAGGGTATAAAAAATAGATAACAACCTATTCTCAGACTTACTGAATATACAATATACATATAAAATTTTACTCTATACAGATTTTTGCCATATTTTTTTGTTTAATAATTAGAATGGCCAGTAAAAAAAATAGAGGTTCATCATAGAAGGGTGAAAATTTAAGATTATAATAATTTATCAATGCTGAATCATAAAACATAAAAACTTTAGGTCAATAGAAAAAAATAATCATACCCCTAAATGATAAACCCTAAAATGTTGGCCGATTCTCCGACCTACCTACGATATACACATAATATTTCATAAAAATCAGTCGAGCGTTTCGGAGGAGTTTGCAAAAAAACACCGCGACACGCGAATTTTATATGTATGGCAAAACAACGTTTGCCGGGTCAGCTAGTTACCTATAATAATTTTAGGCCTGCAAGTTTCCTCATATTTTGCTATTCCCGTCTTATGTACATTTATACGTAAGATGCAGTCTCTTACCTCGACTCCAAGCAACATCAGCCTTCTCCTGAACTCCTCAGTGCTCATGGCAGACCTCCACATGTCCTCCAAGTCTTCGCCATTTAGGCGGTAGCCCATGTCCTCCTCGTAAGAAAGAGGAATCCCGAAGGTCACTTCCACGCATTCTTCGTGTCCTGGCCAATGGATGTTGCAGAGCGCTTGGTTCGTGATCTGGGTCACTTCGAAACTGAAATAGAAGAGTCGAGAAGGTTAAAGAGGGAATTTAGGATTCCATTTGGACTTTTTCTAGAAAAGAGCAAAACTAGGCTAAGGTTCTTGTCCGTTCTTCTCTAGTAATGACTGTCTTCTGACTTGGGTGGTGAATTCAAATGAATTAATCTATTCCTAATAGAAAAACCCAATAACACTTTGCCCGACCCGGGAATCGAACCCAGGACCTCTAGATCGCACGGCACATACCTGTGCCGCAAGACCATGAGGCATGAATATATCTTTGCCTATAGCCTCTTAGATATAAGCGTAGTTAAATCCATGTCGAGAATGAATCATCGCTCGCAATATTTCTGGCCAATATGTTTAGACGTTCTCTCGGAGTGGCAATCAACGAAACTGCTACAGATAACAAAACAGACTGTGTATCTACAAACGAACTAACACCGCATCGGATCGATGAATATGTAGCATTCGTGTTGGCACCACTCCAACTGCAGGTACGGTGGAAACTGGAATTTCTAATCGCCTACATATGTATGTACTGTGTACATCATCATCATCATCAGCCCAAATACGTCCCACTGCTGGGCACGGGCACGGGACAACTGAGAGGGTTTAGGCCTTAGTCCACCACGCTGGCCTAGTGCGGGTTGGCGGACTACACACCTAAGAAATTCCTAAGAACTTTTTTATTAGGTGTGCAGGTTTTATCACGATGTTTTCCTTCACCGTTAAGCAAGTGATAATTCATTATGAATACACACATAATTTCGAAAAGTCAGAGGTGTGTGCCTGGGGTTTGAACCTGCGACCGCCGAAATTCTCGACCGCGCGCCTAAACCTCGAGACCATCACCGCTTACCTACACCGCTACACCGCTGTGTACATAATACTGGTCAATAGTCACATTCATACTATTCTTGCGTATTTTTTGAATAAGGACTTTATTTGGATGACCTTCATCGTCATCATCAGCCCATATACGTCATACTGCTGGGCACGGGCCTCCTCCACAACTGAGAGGGTTTAAGCCTCAGTCCACCATGCTTACCTTAACTTTGAAATATTGTATTCATATTTTGACACGGTAGAGAAAGAGACAGAACATCATGACTATACACAGATATGACCCTGTATCAATGTCATAGTTAAAGTAAATAAATAAATAAATAAATACACCCAACAGTCCCATACATAGTTCTGACCCCACACTAGGATACAAGTCCTGTGTCGTGGGTATCAGAGACTACGAGAGACTTTTCGGTCTCACAAACACCCAGACCCGAAACAAATATTTGTGGATCACACAAACATTTGTCTCGGTGTGGGGATCGAACCCGCGGCCTCTCGTTTCGCAAGCTGGTGTCTAGCCATCTGCGCCACGGGGCTGTCAAAATCAAAATAATCTTTATTCAAATAGACTTTTAAAAGTTCTTTTGAAACGTCAACTTTGAACTATCGCTGCTTCGGAACGTGTTATCGCTGCGGAGAAGAAACGGCAAGAAACTCTCTCAGTAGAAAGAAATGTCATGTTTTTACTAAGAAATTAGCAACCTTTTTTAAATTTTTACGCCGAAAAAGGTAGGCCGAGGTGAAGTTTTGTATATTTCGCCAATTGTATTTTAGGTCTCACGTAAAAGTGTTCTTGCGTGTTATGTTGCATATTGGACCTTTTTGGATTTTTTCATGTCCTACTACAGCAGTATACCTATTATTACTCGTATATGTATACTAGTGTCTACATTACATTACACTATTAATTTTGAATAATGTATTTAGTTTAAATTTGCTAATTTTCTTGGTAATGTATTTTAAATTTAATTTGATAAAATATTTTTTATTTTCTATCTATCTAGGTGGTGTTAAATATGCTTTAATTTTCATAATTATCGGCTATTTTAGGTGAAAACTTGTACTAAGTAGTTTGCAATGTATGATAACGTGGACTTGTTTTCAATTACTTAGAATTATTTCTTAAGCAAAATAAAAATTACAGTTTTTTTTCTGTAATTTTATTGTTTACTCGCTAGTTAGCCTTGCGGCTCGGGGTACGCCATGCAATTTAAAGGTATTCGGTTAGATTTCTAAGCGCAGTGACATTACATTTTTCTATAAGGAAATTCATTTTTTTTTCTATGGTTTTACTGCTTAATTCCTCGGTAGTCCTGCCAGTCAGAAGTAAGCCATGAAATTTTAAAGTCCCTGGTTCGATTTCCGAACGAAGTGTTATTACATTTTCCTACAAATAAATTCTCAACAGCATAAAGTATGGAAGTGTACCTGAAAAGTACAAAAGCCACGCCCCACCTAAACCAAGTGAACGGGACTAACCTGCCAACCCTTTTGGAAATGCAGGCATATGTATACCATCGAACTCAAGATCTATCGCTAGCATTTCCGACAAGCCTCATTGCATATTTCTTATAATTAGCTTGATGACGTCAATGGCGTGACGTCAACGATATAATTGATACATTTATCTAGAAGTTTCTGAGAACTGATTTATAAGCTACGTTGATTGATGTTTGGTAAATGTTAAAATAAGATCAAATGAAAAATCTTTTTGACAGGTGTATGCTGTTGGATATATTTATCCAGCCGGATCTCGGTTAGTGATGAAACCGAAAAATAATAGTACCTATTAAAATAAAAAATAAAGGAAATGACTCAAAGACCCATCTTTTTAAATATAAAAAAATATATGTGATAAAGCATACATAATACATGTCTGAATTATAGACATGCATTTGTGTACCAAATTTATTTACATACATACATACATAACCTCACGCCTATAATCCCCGAAGGGGTAGGCAGAGGTGCATTTCTGCACCCACATTTAGCCAAGTATTTATCAGTCCCACGTAATAGGGGGCGAGCCTATTGCCGTTTTTCGGGCACAATTCCAGACTCCGTGCTGTTACCGAGAATTTCCTAATAGAAAAACCCAATAACACTTTGCCCGACCCGGGAATCGAACCCAGGACCTCTAGATCGCACGGCACATACTTGTACCGCGAGACCACGAGGCAGTCAAATTTATTTCAACAACAATAATCCATTCTTTAATTTTTCTTTACGTTTTATATTGATGTTTTTATCCAAGTTGTTTTTCAATTGTGCCAATAACCTCAAGACATACTAATCATCCTTACTTTCTCAAAACCAAATATTTGCAATGTACAAATCGACCGAAAACAACATCACATGTATTGTCGTCTTGAACGATGTTAGTACGAACGGAAATAACATCATATGTGCATACATAACCTCACGCCTGTATTCCACGAAGGGGTAGGCAGAGGTGTATTTTTGCACACACATTTCTGATATGTATCAGTCCTACATTATAGGAAGCAAGCCTAAATAAAAAAGTAACCTGAAATACTCCCAAAGTAGTCGACAAAGGGGTATTCCTGCACCTATGCTCAAGTAATAATGTCACTGATAAATAGGGGGCGTGCTTCTTGCCGCCTACGAATTCGTACACATTTCGAGAATTTCCTACGTATGTATCAGTTCCACCTAAAAGGAGGCGAGCCTATTTTTTCGGACATATTTCCAGACATTGACAGACATTTTATTTGACTGCCTCGTGGTCTCGCGGTACAAGTATGTGCCGTGCGATCTAGAGGTCCTGGGTTCGATTCCCGGGTCGGGCAAAGTGTTATTGGGTTTTTCCATTAGGAAATTCTCAGTAACAGCACGGAGTCTGGAAATGTGCCCAGAAACGGCAATAGGCTCGCCCCCTATTACGTGGGACTGATACATATCTGGCGAAATGTGGGTGCAGAAATGCACCTCTGCCTACCCCTTCGGGGAATACAGGCGTGAGTTTATGTATGTATATTTCCAAACACCGTGCTACTACTACGAATCCTAACAGAAAACCCAGTAAACTTTGCCCGACCCGGGATCTAATTCTAATCTTGAAGCAGGATATTGTTATCCGTCCGGATAGCGGAACATAGGTAATATCTGGCATAGTAAAGTGTGTTGCGTTCAAATAACAAATACACTACATATGCTACATGCCTCTGCCCTGGAAAGGATAGGCAGAGGATTCCTCACCAATATTTTTGATAATTGTTATTTTAAAATAGCACATAATAGTCCGCCAACCCGCACTAGGCCAGCGTGGTGGACTAAGGTCTAAACCCTCTTAGTTGTACAGGAGGCCCTTGCCCAGCAGTGGGACGTGTATGGGCTGATAATGATGATGATGATGATAATAGTGTGCAATCCTATTGTTGTTTTGAGGACAAATTTTCAGATTCCAGCTACTGACGATTCTCTGAACCAACGCAATAACATTACACTAGATATCATTATTAGCTCTCGTCTCACGTCGTGGGATCCAGTGGCGGTACTTCCATAGAAGCCCAAAAGCCCAGTTTTCCTTTTAAAATAATCTTTAAGTTCTAAATCTTTATTTAAAAAAAGCAATTTCACATATAAATTAATATCCTGACTCTACAATAAACAATTATAAACTAAACATTACACAATTAACGTGTAATGCTTTTGGGCTTCTATGGAAGTACCGCCAGTGGTGGCATCAATAAGGTAGACTCCACAGCTCAAGATTTATCCCCTATACTATTGAAAGGATAGGCCTTAGTTTACCTCGCTAACCGGGTTGGTTTCTCACACCTAAGGCATTTCTTTTACAAACTCTTTAATATTAATTAATTTATTTATTTATGCTTCATATACATAAAAGTATAAAGGCGGACTTAATGCCTAAGGCATAATCTGCCAGTCGACCTCAGGGTAGTGCAGAGAAACAAGAATAGGTGCATAAATATCGACAATGCAATATATATATACATACATAGATAAATATATCTATATACACATACATATACATATATACATACTATGATACTTCTGACGATTAAAGAAAAGTTGCCGAACCCTTTCTCTAAAGGAAAAACTGTAGAATTTTATTATTCACTGCCTCGTCATAAGCTCTTAAGCAATGTAACATCACAGCCATATCATCACCCGCCCATATACGTCCCACTGCTGGACACGGTACTCCGCTACTACTGAGAGGGTTTAGGCCTTAGTCCACCACGCTGGCCTAGCTCGGGTTGGCGGACTACACACCTAAGAAATTCCTAAAAACTTGCAGTGTGCAGGTTTCCTCACAATATTTTCTTTCGCCGTTATAATATGTGATAATTCATTGTGAATACACACAGCCATATATGTAGTATTTTTTTTTTAAATCTAACACCTATATTACTCTGCCAGAATAGAACTGAAGACCTCACAGTACACTAATAATATTCGAGTAAGTTATAAGGTGTCGGTACTATGTATGGCGGAAGATAATTTTGCAGATACGCTTTGTCATGTGCTCATCTGCATTGCAGTATGAAGTGATTGACGATCGCGGGTTCCAATCTTGCAGGGGGAATCTACATTTAGTATATTGCTATTTCTGAATCGACAGTAATAAATAATAAATACACCCGACAGTCACATACTTAATTCTTATTTATACATAAGATATCATTTGATTTTAAACATACATACATACACTCACGCCTGTATTCCCCGAAGGGGTAGGCAGAGGTGCATTTCTGCACCCACATTTTGCCAGGTATGTATCAGTCCCACGTAATAGGGGGCGAGAGCCTATTGCCGTTTTTCGGGCACATTTCCAGACTCCGTGCTGTTACTGAGAATTTCCTAATGGAAAAACCCAACAACACCCTGCCCGACCCGGGAATCGAACCCAGGATCTCCTGATCCCACGGCACATACTTGTATCGCGAGACCACGAGGCAACAGCACGGAGTCTGGAATTGTGCCCGAAAAACGGCAATAGGCTCGCCCCCTATTACGTGGGACTGATATTAATAAAGAAGTCTCTAAATAAATACAGTTTATTAATCTTATCTAAACGCAGAATAGCATAGCAATCAGTAAGAGTTAAATTTTCACTCACCATAGACCCGAGTCAGCTACGTCGTTCGATAATTATATATACATCTATATTAACATGAGACGGATTGGTTCACTATACTCGTACGATTACTATACATCTACTGCTACAGCAATCCATAGTCTTTCACAATCAACATTGAAAATTACGTTTCACACGAGAACTGCTAGTATACCACGTTCTGGATGTACGGAAATGCAGCGCGAAAAGCGCTGATGCAAACCATCATACTAATTTCTCTTCAGCGAATTTTATCTGGTTCAAAATGTCCTTAGGCTTATCTGTACTATCATTGTTATTCACGCTATCTGTCTTAGACTCATCTGAGGATAGATTATTGTTATCTTGTTTCTCTATAAGATTCAAATCAGATTTCTTAGTCGCTTGATTCTGGGACATTTGGGGGTAATGATGCAGCATTGCTGTTGTATTGAAAGTTATTTTACCGTACTTAACAAACTCTGTGGGACGATTAGGTTTCTGGACGCTTATGCTTGGCATAGGTTTTTCGCATCTATCATATTCCATGACTTCTTCTACCAGTCCAAGAGCTAGCCTCTTGCTCCTCCTAACATTTTCCATGTAAGCGTTATACCTGTTCATATCTAATGTATTGTTTTGTTTTAGCGGCAAGGAATTCGGCAGTTTCTTTGGAATGTTCTCCATGTATCACAATTGTTTGTTCACAGGAGGTTGGGCGTTGGATTCCGTCTTTGCCGCCGCGTCTGTGCGCGCGGCTTTCTTTAGCTATGTTTGTGATTGTACCATAGAGATGCTCGTTGTCTCTGTCACGATGGTTGGGGCGGGGAACTCGTCTCCAGTTGAATCGTAAATCGGGAATTCGCAGCACATAATGCATTTCAAAAACTTCGGCACTTCCACGTAAATTGCAGGCGGTATTGGTATCAATGGAGATGTGGAAGCTTTGTAATACAAATAGTCAGGATTGTCTCTGTATTTCTCGTCCGCATTGCGTTCTAGCAACGGTATTCCTGATAGGAACAGTATTATGGCCGACGTGAAGAGAGGAGACATTATTGCCACCCATTCAACACCTTCAATCACGTTTAAAGAAATTATAAAAATCCCCCACCACAGTACAACTTCGCCGAAATAGTTGGGGTGTCTAGACAGACGCCACAGCCCGTCGTTGCACCATTTTCCCTGATTAGCAGGCTCTTGCCTAAACGCGAACTTCTGCAAATCCGCATACGTTTCGATCAATAAACCAATGACAAAGATCCCTGCGCCAGCAGAGTCTAATGTCGTCATAGTTTTCGGCGATTTAGGGAAAGAATGATGGGGTGAATTGATTATAATCACCGGCAAACTCACTACATAAACCCATACCGCTTGGAATGTGTAGAAAACTGCGAATCTAAGGGTGTTGCTCTTTCTATCTTCGAACTGCTTGTCTCTACCAATATGGTAGATTCTGTATATAAGATATCCGGATAATCTCACGCCCCACACGCACACAAACGCGGTCACCATTAGCTGCCTGCTGTCGTAGTTTTTCAAATGGCTTCCACTCTGTCCCAGGAAGAAAGTGAGCAATGCTATGATGACGAAGTTGGCCCCGCCTGTGAAATCGGTCACTTTGTCGCATTGGAAAAGGGACGCGACTGTGAAGAACAGAATTTGCATGGCCACAGTCACCATTGCGCTGATGGCGAAGTTATTTCTGTCAATCAGCGGCTCCATTTTGCTAGATCTCTCCTGCTACCGGTTTAACATATTTCAACACTGCAAAACCACTTTGGACACGCGGACTTCATTATTGTACTCGATAATGTGAGCGCGGAGTATCGGCAAGAGGAGCGGTCGGTGACTAAAATACTTCAGTGCGCACGCCCGGGGTTGTGTGGCACGCATGCGCACACATTCCGATTTGCTAAGCTGTTTCATAATCATAATTGCTGGCCGTTTAATTAAGTTTGGGTTTTTCGAAATGGGTCGTGTGCTAACAATGCGACGGAAATAGAATCTCTTAGACGTCATGTCAAGTGTGTAGCTCTCGCTGCATCATACTCGGGAATGTTTTTATTTATAGTTCTCAAAGTCAAAGTCAAAGTCAAATTATCTTTATTCAAATAGACTTTTACAAGTTCTTTTGAATCGTCAATTTTACACATCTAATTTTTTTTTAACTATTGGATTATCTCGGATTGTTTTGGGCTCAAGTCAACTGATTTACACAATGTCTTTATTCAAAACAACTGGGTAAAAATCATTTGCCCTTTACTCGGTTCAGTTCTATAACTTTAATTAATTTACGGTAATTAAACTGATTTAATATCGGAGTTATGTATGTAAAAAAAAATATTTATCGAATAAATATTTTGGTATTCATTGTGGGTACATTTTTGATATAAAATATCGGCTTTAGGTCCTAATTTTAAGATCAATAATACTTTTTATAACAATATTTTATTCAAACTACTTACATACAACATGGTCGCTAACTAATCGATACAATTATGTCGGTGTAATACAAACCAGTTGTAGCATGCAGTTTATTAAAGTTGCAAATATAAAAAACGTCATTTTATAAATCACAAACAGTACAGTAACTACCGCCATCTAGCGGTAAACGATGACAACTAACACCCATAATTCTAAAAACGCACTACGTAATAAAAATACATTTAATACCCCACACCGTGACAAACTATTGTGATTTACAATTGTAAATGAGGTTACATTTTGTGGCATAAAATATTTCTATTTACTCACGTCATAGACAAACGTAAAAGCGTCGCGTTTTATTGATTTTTCATGCTGAAGTTGGCAGTAAGCCAAATGTGAAACGTAATATACGACATCCTTACTTTTGCGGGTTTGCTCATGCTTGTATTTATGAAGGGGTAGACAGGGGTGTATTATTAATTATTCAGTTGTGCTATAACTAAAACGTAATACAAAAATAAAATTAAAATTAAAATAATATAAAAGATAATTGCTCTTTCTTCGGTATTATTCTAATTGTTAATTATTGTTAGTGTTTTATTCTTTTGTTTTTACTTGACTACTTATATCAATGTCATTTTTCTCATAAGCTCATATATGTCCCACTGCTGGGCACGGGCTTCCTCTACTTCTGAGAGGGTTTAGGCCTTAGTCCACCACGCTGGCATAGTGCAGTTTGGCGGACTGCACACCTAAGAAATTCCAAAGAATTTTTAGGTGTGCAGGTTTCCTCACGTTTTTTTTTTTAATTACACTCCGTTTTTATTTTAATACTATTGTAGGTACTATTCATGATGTAATTTATTATTTTCTTTTAGTTCATTGTTTATATTATTTTATAGATTAATTCCCTGTTTATTTATTTCGACAGCCCCGTGGCGCAGTTGGCTAGTCACCAGCTTGCGAAACGAGAGGCCGCGGGTTCGATCCCCGCACCGAGACAAATGTTTGTGTGATCCACAAATATTTGTTTCGAGTCTGGGTGTTTGTGAGAGCGAAAAGTCTCTCGTAGTCTCTGATACTCACGACACAGGACTTGTATCCTAGTGTGGGGTCAGAACTATGTATGTGACTGTTGGGTGTATTTATTATTTATTATTATAATTTATAATTTAATTTTTCTGATAATACATGTAGCTCATTAGATTTCTGTTACTTTTATGTTTTGAGCATACGGTGTTTGCCTGTTAGTAATTGTTACATTGATCCGAATACCTAAAACAAGTATTAACTAAGCAAGAAAGTAGTGAAGACAATTGTTGGCAATCAGTTTTGTTAAACGCGTTGATCTCAGGAATAGAATGGAAAAAATATTTTTGTGTTGAATATCTTAATGATTTAGGGTAGTTATAGGCTTTATATTATCACGCTTCGACCAATAGGAATATACATACATACATAAACTCACGCCTGTATTCCCCGAAGGGGTAGGCAGAGATGCATTTCTGCACCCACATTTCGCCAAGTATGTATCAGCCCCACGTAATAGGGGGCGAGCCTATTGTCGTTTTTCGGGCACATTTCCAGACTCCGTGCTGTTACCGAGAATTTCGCAATGGAAAAAACCCAATAACACTTTGCCCGACCTGGGAATCGAACCCAGGACCTCTAGATCGCACGGCACATACATGTACCGCGAGACCACGAGGCAGTCAATAGGAACAGAACAGCAATAATAAGTCTTAAAACGAGGAAAAATTATTTTTAAAGTTCAAAGTTTGGCATACGCAGTTGCGGGTTATATAATATTGTTATGAAAATGTTGACACTTAATAATGCTGACTTTGTTCACGCAAGCATAATTTTTAGTAGGGGAAAGCCCGAAAGCGCTGCTATAGATATTTAGGTCAAAACCAACATGGCGGCACATCCGGGGTCCAAAGCGGCGCGCTTCAAAAGATAATTATAATTAAGTACACTTGTAATAATGTTATCATAACGATAACAGAATTATCGATCTTTCCGACATATTTTTACACGAATACCCATTTAAAATAAGTAATTCTCTGCCCCGTGGAATTGCGATTGATTTGTATCTTGGTTCGATTCTTGGTATAAAAATTATTTAGTTAATTAGAAAATCAGCGTAAGTACCAAAAATGCCCGGAAACGGCAATAGACTATATTTATTCATCATCATCAACTCATATACGTCCAACTACTGGACACGCGCCTCCTCTACAACTAATAGGGTTTAGGCCTTAGTCCATATTTATTACGTGAGACTAAAAACAGAGGTGAAATTTAGGTATAAACATGTCTGCTTACACCTTAAGCAATTTGCGTAATTATATGTAAATAAAAAATAGGAATGTTGACAATATAGGGCTATTTCTTCACAGTAATTTGAAACGACCGCCTCGGAAGTTATCGGAAGCGTTCGGCAATCTCCGGAAAGACGAATGCGGTTTGATATGTGATACCAAAGACTTGTTTACAAAGAACAATAAATGAATACACGCAACAGCCACTCACATAGCCATGAAATCTTGTGTCGTAGGCAAAAAAAATAGAAGGACTTTTCGGTGTCTCAAACACGCATGCTCTAAATAATTGTAGTTTACATAAATATTAAAAGTAAAAAAAATAAAAGCAGTGATGGCCTCAAAGGCGCGCGATCGAGAATTTCGGTGGTCGCAGGTTCAAACCCCAGGCACACACCTCTGACTTATCGAAGTTATGTGTGTATTCACAATGAATTATCACTTGATTTAACGGTGAAGGAAAACATCGTGATAAAACCTGCACACCTAAAAGTTCTTAGGTGTGTAGTCCCCCAACCCGCACTAGGCCAGCGTGGTGGACTAAGGCCTAAACCCTCTCAGTTGTAGAGAAGGCCCGTGCCCAGCAGTGGGACGTATTTGGGCTGATGATGATGATGACACAAATATTTGTCTCTGTACGAAAATTGAACCCACAGAGTCTCGTTTACATGTATCTAAACAGTGAATCTTTTCCTTTTTATATTAATTAGCAATAAAATTACTTTACTTAAAGAATAAAGATGTAAAGTAGAGCTTTTAAAAAACAACAATTCTATTGTATTTGCTGTGTACAATACACAAAAAACAAACACAAGAAATTGTATTCAAAAGAATAGGGGCTTTATTTCTTCGGCTATGTTTATGTCATGACATGTGAATGAGTCCTTTGCCGCATTTCTGAGACATTTCCAGACTTCGTGCTTTTACTGTCAATTTCGTCTTGGAAAACATAAAAACGCAGTACTATTTGCCGGGTCTAGTAACAGGGACTTCTTGCATGCACGCTGACACATAAATCATTGAATCCATTACAGTTTAAACTTACTACAATGGGAGCGAGGATAGGTACCAAGAATTTTCCAATAATTAAAACTTGCTACAAATATTCGTAACTTCCTTCCTCATCCGAATATGTTTTGCGACCATTACTAACAATTTTCGTCGGAATAATGAGTCAAACTTGACTATAGCGATAAACCAACGCCAACCTACTTTGTGAATTATTGTTTGTTTTTAATTTTTTCTATACTGACTGGTGGTCTCGCGGCACAAGTGCCGTGCGAACTAAAATTCCCGGTATCGATTCCAGGTTTGGGCAAAGTATTCTCAGTAGCAACACGCAGTCTGAAAATGTGCCCGAAAAACGGCAATAGGCTCGCCCCCTAGTCATCATCATCATCATCATCATCAGCCCATATACGTCCCACTGCTGGGCACGACCCTACTCTACAACTGAGAGGGTTTAGGCCTTAGTCCACCACGGTATTACCTGGGGTAAATACCTGGCAAAATATGGGTGCAGAATTGCACCTCCGCCTACCCTTTCGGGGAATACAGGCGCGAGGTTATGCATGATAGTAAGCAAGATGCTGCCCAAAAAGACCATTAAGTGTCATATTCTGTTCATTTATATTTATATGTGGTGTATAATAAAGTCTAATAAAATATTTGTACGTGCTCAGTGACTAATTAAATTCCTTATCGCCGGATTATTAGTCGGTGTTCGCCAGGTGATAAGAATTGATAACAACTGTTTATCATTTCTATAAGTTGTCGATTCCTTTCAACAATATTCTACCTTTTAAAACAAAGATTTTTAAAGAATTGTGAAAATAGTAGTCAACTATGCCATTTACATTTTTATTTTTACAGGTACGTAGCGCAGTTGGCTAGATACTAGCTTGCGAAATGAGAGGCTGCGTTTTCGATCCCCGCACCGAAACAAATGTTTGTGTAATCCACAAATATTTGTTTCGGATCTGATCAATCTTGTCGTTTCTGATGCCCACGACACAAGACATGTAATTTAGTGTGGAGTCAAAACTATGAATGTGACCGTTGGGTGTATTTATCTATTTATCTAAATCCAATAGCGTCTAGAATATGAAATACATGCAGATCAAATGAGCATCTATTCAGTAATTCTTTAGCAGCATATTGTGAAAATTTTATTCAGTTTGTTCTGACAATTATATGTTTTATTCATAGTCTGTTTGCATCGTAAAATATCTTGTATTTTCTGAATAAAATTATGAGAAATTTTGTCCAGAATATTTTTTAGAAATTGCAAGAGGATTTACAACAACATAAAGAATATGTCATACCTAAATCCAATTAATAAAGCTACACATTATTCATAAAGTGATATCATCCTACGAAAATGCGGCACAAGTATGTGCCGTGCGATCTAGAGGTCCTGGGTTCGATTCCCGGGTCGGGCAAAGTGTTATTGGGTTTTTCAATTAGGAAATTCTCAGTAGCAGCACGGAGTCTAGAATTATGCCCGAAAAACGGCAATAGGCTCGCCCCCTATTACGTGGGACTGATACAAAACCTGGCGAAATGTGGGTGCAGAAATGCACCTCTGCCTACCCTTTCGGGGAATACAGGCGTGAGTTTATGTATGTGTATGTATGTATGTATCCTACGAAATAAAAGTAGTTGATGACGATTCGAATTTAAATCTTTCATAAATGATCTATAGTGCCACCTAGCGGAACATAGTCAAACTACTACTCACGTGGTGTTCATTCCGGGGTCGATTTTGTTGTCGTAGATGTAGGAGGTGGCCATGTCAGCTACCAGCTGTCTGAACTCTTCGCGAATCTGCTTGAACTTAATAGCGTTGACACCGGCAAGGTTCACAGTCAATGTCTCCATTGGTGGGTTGAGGACTGCCTCTGGTTCGGGAGCGTCTTCTGGGTCTTCTGGGCGTTGGGCTGGAAGGTATTACTTGATAAAATTACGAGCACCTGATGGTCGAGATAGTGTTGAATGGCATGAAACAACTAAGATACTTCTCATTCGACATAACTATTAAAATTATTTAGATCAGCTGTTGTTTCCTAATAACTCGGTTTGGAAAGCAGATTACACTAGAGAAGAATTGTCAGGAAACTCTAGTATTGCTCCTTTCGAAGCAGTTTATAATATGACGATGATTTGATAATTTAATGTTAGGTATTAATTCCCGACGTCCGACGACCATTCAAAATTTAACATAAAAGATATACAAGGATACAAGAAACAATACAAACATGGTATACTCACAAATCATTCTAAAGCTCATGCTGAATCCGCGTAAGCTCATTCCAGACTTGGACTCGAATCTCATGAAGAGTCGGTCCACATCGGTGAAGCGGTACCGCCTCTCAGAATTCAGGCGATAAGAGAAGATTATGCCTTCATGGCCAGTCTCATCGACACCTCCTGAAAGACCACAGATATTACAACCATTCAATGGACTTACCGTTTCAACACTTTTCTGAATATTATTTGATTCGGTTTTAGGTCAAGTATATTTTATTTTAACAATTTTTATTTCCTTTGAATTATATTGTCTGAGTATTGTTTGTTGTATTTCTATAAAAAGATGTTCTGAATTATCGTTTATTTGCAAATTACTCTTGCCAGTATTATGTTGGTTGGTATCTTTCTCTTCTTACTATTATTATAAACCAAAATTTAGTCAGTCCAATTCTATATTATTTAAAAGTGGAACCATAACCTTGATTAAATTGACTTTTTAATTAATAAAATACCGAGCATCGGGTAAATAACCCGACACCCTTAATCAAAGGGCGGCGTCAGTAGCCGTGAGGACTAAATAACCTCTAAAAGTCTGGGACGAAAAGGAATGGGACACTACCGTTACTAATTTATCCCAAGAAATCTACCATGCATAGACACGCATGGTGGTCACGACCCTCAGTAATGAGGAAACAGCTAGGAAGAAGAAGAATTAATAAAAACTCTTACCTGGTTTAACCAATACGTATTCTCCAAGAGCTCCGTTAACCGCGAAATCAGTGACATTCATTTCAATTCCAACACCATCGCCCTCCAAGATCCAGTCTACAATATTGTTAGAGGGATATCCTTGAGGATAATTTGGCGACGTAATCACCGTAGGTTCGTCTACTTTAAGAGTCATATGGACAGGCGCTGTGTCTCTGTTGAAGCTAGCAGCGTGAACATCCAGATCTTCGCTGTGGAAAATCGTGAATTGATTCATCAAATCATTAAATTCCGCGCTTGATAGATCTTCAACCATTTTGGTTCTCATTTGCCTCGCTGCTTCAGTTACGGAGGCTTCCGTTGTTGACTCTAATTTTTTATCTTTTACTAACGTATCCTGCGATTCTTGTCTAGTTTCTACAGCTCCCTTAAATATTTCTTCTACCTCATCACTGCTAACTCTTTGTTCTTCATCAACCAAAGCATCGTCACGATACAAAATAGTTGTGGTCTTTTTTGCTTCATTGCTTTTTGTCTCTGTGCTTTCGTTGATGTCATCATTACTATTGGGTTCATTTTTTTCTTCATCGCCGCTGTCAATAACCTCTGAAGTGTCTCTATGTTTTTCGAAAATCTCTGATAAGTTACTTTCGATTTCTTCATAATCATTGTCATCGGCTCTTTGAGAGAGAAGCAAGCCTTCATGGTAAGGTTTACCATACTTCTCTTCATAGTCCAATACGGAGCTTGAATTGACTTCCTCTGTGTCTTGTGCTTCTTCAGAATTGTCATCGCTAAGCTTGTCAAGCGTCTCAAAAAGTTTTTTAAGATCTTCATCTAAATCTTGGTTTATTTTATCAACACTATCTTCCTCACTTTCAAATTCTTCCTTAGCTGAATTATCCTCATCTGCCTTTTCAGAAGATGTATTAGGCGTATCGAAATCATTTTCATTGTCAGCCAATATTTTTTTAGTTTCATCAAGAATTTCTTCCAAATTAGATTGATCGTTGGTTGGGATACTTATATCTTTCGTTTCTTCTGCAAAATCATTGACGTCATCATTCTCATTAAGGATCTCTTGTGTTTCATCGAATATAGCCTTGTCGTCTGCGATTGGCGGCGGCAGAGGTGCAGCTACGTCATCAGGCCAAAGTAAAGAGTAATCCTCATTAGCTTCTTTGCTTTGTTCAACTTTTTCGTTTTCTCCATCAGTTTTTTTACTTTCTTTTTCATCTGAATCTTTAGCAAGAGTTTCTATATCATCCAATAGTTTAGAAATCGAGGGTTCGTGTTCTTCGCTCACCTTTTCTTCCTCCTTAGTGTCTTCGAACTGATACTCATCAATCTTTAAGTCCTTATCATTCTCTTCTAGGGAATGTTTGATTTCTTCTAGGGTTTTGTGTATATCTAAGTCATCTAATTCCTTGTTAAGTTGATCAATCTGCCGGTCAAGTTTTTCACCTTCCTCCTTCAGGAAGTCTGTATCGTACATTTCATCGTAGTTTTGGAAGTAATCTTCGAGTTCGCTGTCGGCTTGTGCTGGAAAGAAAAAAATCGTTTTAAAATGTTTACTTTAAACACATTCAATCTCCATTGATTTTCCTTCAGATAACAATTGTTTTTAAACACTACTTATCAAATCGTAATTTACATTGATCAGTCATTAGAAAACTGACGTAAGTAAACGAAATAATATCTACCCCTATAGACATAGCTAGACTTGTACAAAGACCGTTTTCCAAATCGAATTACAAAAAAACGCCAGGCACGGTTTCTGTCCACGAAACTGCGTGAGCTATAAACAATGAGTGTGTAATATAAACACAGTATTTATTCATGACGCAGCGGCTCGCTTGGCAGCTCCGTCCATTTATAAATAAAATATACGGTAATGTTGCATTTTTAGTATGTCTTCAGTGGCCTTGGTGCAACTACGCTTTACCCGACTTCAAAATACCTCACAGTTTGTTAACATACATGGTCTCGCGGCACAATTATGTGCCGTGCGATCTGGAGGTCCTGGGTTCGATTCCCGGGTCGGGCAAGGTACTATTGGGTTTTCCATTAGGTAATTCTCAGTAGCAGTACGGAGTCTGGAATTGTGTCCGAAAAACGGCAATAGGCCCGCCCCCTATTACGTGGGACTGATACATACCTGGCCAAATGTGGGTGCAGACATGCACCTCTGCCTACCCCTTCGGGGAATACAGGCGTGAGGTTATGTATGTATGTATGTATGATTACACATTAGGTATAGTTCATATTGTTTGTTTGTGTTGTAGTCTCTCGATTTTTGATAACCTTTTTACCTTAAGGTGCAGTTTTGTCACTTCGCCGTGCCTCCAATAAAATGTCTATAAAATGCTTTATCGTCGTTTATCAGACGAATAGATATAAGTATACGGCGCATAAAAAAGATCGTTCTAGTTGTTCTATAAAGATTCCTGATATATTATGTTTAACTTTCATATAAAGATATAAAAGAACCAAAAAAAAACAATAATGTGTCTAATCCGATAAAAATAAATTTATGTAACATGTACAAAAAATATTTTCATCATCATCATCATCATCAGCCCATATACGACCCACTGCTGGGCACGGGCCTCCACTACCATTAAGTGGGTTTAGGCCTTAGTCCACCACGCTGGCCTAGTGCGGGTTGGCGGACTACACACCTAAGAAATTCCTAAGAACTTTTAGGTGTGCAGGTTTCATCACGATGTTTTCCTTCACCGTTAAAGTACGTGATTATTCATTGTGAATACTCACATAACTTCGAAAAGTCAGAGGTGTGTGCCTGGGGTTTGAACCCACGACCATCGAGATTCTCGACCGCGTGCCTAAACCTCGAGGCCATCAAATCAATCAAAAAATCTTTTGGTATTATTATAAAAAAATCAACTCAAATGAATAAATTCGCGTGAATCAGATAACATTCTAAACTTAGCAAGAGGAAATCCATTTTTTTTTCTAAATCATCATAACGAAAAAGTACACTAAATGCGCAGTACATTAATATATTCTTGCCATAGACGCTCTGTGTGCATTTCTCGCGTTGTAAGGTCAAAATGATAAAGATTAATTACGTAAAAGCAGATAAACTGCATACAAGCACGCATTTGTTACATTATATATGGCATTCAGCTATAAACAGCGTACAGCGCGCGTCTACTGCACTACATAACAGCACTCGGCTATACGCCGCGTCGGTGACAGCATAGAGCGCTCGTCTACTGCACTACATAACAGCAGTCGGCTATACGCCGCGTCGGTGACAGCATAGAGCGCTCGTCTACTGCACTACATAACAGCAGTCGGCTATACGCCGCGTCGGTGACAGCATAGAGCGCTCGCCTACTGCACTACATAACAGCACTCGGCTATACGCCGCGTCGGTGACAGCATAGAGTGCACGTCTACTGCACTACATAACAGCACTCGGCTATACGCCGCGTCGGTGACAGCATAGAGTGCACG
Source organism: Hemaris fuciformis (assembly GCA_907164795.1). Taxonomy (NCBI): domain Eukaryota; kingdom Metazoa; phylum Arthropoda; class Insecta; order Lepidoptera; family Sphingidae; genus Hemaris; species Hemaris fuciformis. The sequence continues at coordinate 10,920,490 of OU015454.1, forward strand.
TCTACTGCACTACATAACAGCACTCGGCTATACGCCGCGTCGGTGACAGCATAGAGCGCTCGCCTACTGCACTACATAACAGCACTCGGCTATACGCCGCGTCGGTGACAGCATAGAGTGCTCGTCTACTGCACTACATAACAGCACTCGGCTGTACGCCGCGTCGGTGACAGCATAGAGCGCTCGTCTACTGCACTACATAACAGCACTCGGCTATATACATAATATATCGCAGTAAAACTATAAAAATAGATATTGTCCTACAAAATTGGTTCAAAAGTTTAGTCATGAATACGTTTTGAAATTGAGATACTCTTATTTAAATGTTTATGGTTAATAGTTTCTTGCGACTCATACAAATGGCTGGTAATTTTTTGCTACTTGTGTATTTGCCATACTCTGTTTTCCTGTTACATCTTTTCCTTTCAGATTTTAACATGTTTGCTTTATTAATTGACACTGACTAATGTTTATATTTATACTTCTAACCGCAGATTGGATAATAAAACTTCTTTATTAGCGACATAATAACTGTTTTAAAAGGTATTTATTACAGAACAGCTGAATAAGATTAGAAGGGAAGTAGACAGTATTTTGTGTCGGGACGAGTGTTGCCGCTTGTCTGTCACCTATTCATTCTACTACGATTACACGACCAATGATAAAAAATTCAAACAAAAATGAAGGGCTGCTATTGGTTGTCACACATTTATAAAAATCTTGATATTACACGCAACCCGAATTACTAAGAAGCGGCCGTGTCAAACAATTATGATAGTCTAATCGTAGGTTTACTGTTTAGTCTTATTAAACTGTTATGTGTAACCTTATTTAAAAAGTAGAAGAAAGAAATAGTACATAATTAACTGACTGTTTCAAAATTTATTCGAGTAGAACTAACTCTGTGGCGCAGTTGGATTGAAACCAGCTTGTGAAACGAGAGGCTGTAGGATCGATCGCGGCACCGAGACAAATTGTGATCCATAAAGATTATTGGTGAAAGCACAAGCGATAATCGAATTCTTTTGTGGTTTTGGATCATCATCATCAGCCCATATACGTCGCACTGCTGGCCACGCTCCTCTTGAACGGAGAGGGTTTGGGCCTTAGTCCAGCACGCTGGCTTAGTGCGGGTTGGTGGACTACACACCAAAGATATTTCTAAGAACTTCTAGTTTTGTATACTCACGACAACGTCTTGTAATGTAGGTCAAGGCTATGTATATCTCTTAATTATTTATTATCGCTTCATTCCTTGATGACTACGAATTTTATCCGAACTAATGACCTTTAATAATATTTAACTTGTTAGTGTTAATTAGTCAACGCGTAAGTAGTTGAAATTTCTTTATATTTTTCCTGTTTGTATTACTTATGAGTCGTGATGGCCACGAGGTTTGGGCATGCGGTCGAGAATCTCGACGGTCTCGGGTTCAAACCCCAGGCACACACCTCTGACTTTTCGAAGTTATGTGTGTATTCACAATGAATTATCACGTACTTTAACGGTGAAGGAAAACATCGTGATGAAACCTGCATACCTAAGAGTTCTTAAGAATTTCTTAGGTGTGTAGTCCGCCAACCCGCACTAGGCCAGCGTGGTGGACTAAGGCCTAAACCCTCTCAGTTGTAGAGGAGGCCCGTGCTCAGCAGTGGGACGAATATGGGCTGATGATGATGATTACCTATTGTCAAGCGTTACTAAGTTGTGTTCTCCGAGAAATCTTAAGCAAACCGACGTTTGTTGGTTATTTTACGAGTAACCTCAGTAATTTTAGTAGTTTAACATATTAACTGGCTCTGTTGCGTCATCTAGAAGCCAAATCCAATTTTAAAGAGCATGTACGTCACTGAATCAAATGTATGTAAATATCACGTAACCTAATGTATTATAACTTTGTCTTGTACGGAAGAGGAAGCGACACAAATTATCTTGGTACTATTTGACGAAATTTTAGTGATATATACATACATAACCTCACGCCTGTATTCCCCGAAGGGGTAGGCAGAGGTACATTTCTGCATCCACATTTCGCCAGGTATGTCAGTCCCACGTAATAGGGGGCGAGCCTATTGCCGTTTCTCGGGTACATTCCCAGACCCCGTGCTGCTACTAAGAATTTCCTAATGGAAAAACCCAATAACACTTTGCCCGACCCGGGAATCGAACCTAGGACCTCTAGATTGCACGGCAAATACTTGTGCCGCGAGACCACAAGGCAGTCGACGAGGACGACGAGACCACGAGTCGAGTAGTGATATATGGACAATTAAAAAAGTGTGTGTGTACTTATGTACACGCGTTAGAAGTAGTACCACACGACTGAAGTTAAACTTATAAATACGCCCAATAGTCACATACATAGTTCTTATTTAACACAACATATTACATGTCCGAACGCACTCATAAATATTTGACGACTAATAAATATGTCAATCCCTTTTTCATCATCATCATCATCATCAGCAGCCTTTATTACGTCCACTGCTGGACACAGGCCTTTCCTATGGCACGCCACTGGGCTCGATCTTCGGCCCTCCTCATCCAACCGCTGCCAGCCACCTTGCGAATATCGTCACCCCACCTAGCCAGAGGGCGCCCTACGCTATCCCTTTTTATTATCTACATTTTTAAAATCTAAAACATATAAACTTTTTTTGAAAAATATTCGATCCGAAACATATTAAAACCTTTCTGATACATTTGACACTTACATTTAAGATAGGCAGCTTCAACGTCTTACTTTTGTGTCACAGTGATGCGCGCGCATCTTACAATTTCACTCTCATAATTTTTTCATAACGCGCCTAAAAAAGTATAACTTCAAAAATATGCTAGATGGGAAGCGCGACTTCGCTAGGGCGCCATTTTATTAAATTAAGTACTTTATGTCCCTGGGTAGGACATTAAGAAAAGGCATAGGGTACTTCTTATCCCAGAAAAATAGACTGGCTCAAAAATTGTCTCCGGGCGGAGTCGGGCCCTTTAGATAGTAGGTAGTATTTTTTTTTTATACTGGCACGGCAAAGTGACCCCATTGCACCTGATGGTAAGCGCAATGGAGTCCAGAAAAAGTGCCGACCAGCGAGAGATGATGGTCTCCCGTTGGTCGACACAATCATGCCGGCCGAATACCTCTTCACCTTATTGTGAAGAAGTTTGGGGGACTAATACCATGGTGATCAAAGGACCGACCGCGACAAACCGGCCCAAAAATGCCGGCACGGTCATCCTTTCACCATGATTGAAGCCCCCCCGAAAACCGGATATACACTGGCTGATCCCGGAACGCGGCACACTTGCATGTGCCACTATGGCGGGTTTTACGCCCTGTGTACGATGGTCGCTATCCGGGCGGATACGAATATCCTACCACCAGCATAATGAATAAATAATGGAAAAGTTAAAACTTTAGCATTATAATGTTATCAATATTGAAATTAATTGGACATGGAAAGATTTCATACAATTTAATCATAGAATTCAAATACGTCAACGAACGTCTCAATTTCCATTGGTTATTTTGTACAATCGCCGTACATTTTCCTTCCTCCACTGACCCATTATTTACATACGAAAGTTCACTTGAGCATTTTCCTCAATGCAAAATTGTCCGCAGCGCTCTGCAGAACATCATTGTAAAATATACCTAAGCTATTTGATATAGAGTGTAAATTGAATTGAAATATATTGAGACGCAATGGTAAGTCTTTTGTCATTATTATTGAGTAGTTTATGCATGAATAACATCTCGGATCGTTGAGTTATCGAGCGATTTAGAATTGCGAACATCGAGTTTAGGTCTATACATATACATACATACATAAACTCACGCCTGTATTCCCCGAAAGGGTAGGCAGAGGTGCATTACTGCACCCACATTTCGCCAGGTATGTATCAGTCCCACGTAATTGGGGGCGAGCCTATTGCCGTTTTTCGGGCACATTTCCAGACTCCGTGCTGTTACTGAGAATTTCCTAATGGAAAAACCCAATAACACTTCGCCCGACCCGGGAATCGAACCCAGGACCTCTAGATCGCACGGCACATACTTGTACCGCGAGACCAATAACTAATTAAACTAGTTTTTGCTAGCAGCTTCTTGCGCCTAGTTGTATCGCGGCTCAAATGTGTGCTGTGTGATGTAGTAGCCCCGTGTTTGATTCTCCGTGTGAGCAGTATTATTAAGTTTTTCCATTCTCGATACCAGCACGGCGTAAAAAGGGTTAAAATTACTCGAGAAATGGCGATAGGATCGGCACCTTTTTACTTCTCTACCTACATCTTAAGGAATATAGGCGTGAATGCTTGTAGATTGAAAAATACATTTTAAGATTATCCTACATATCTTAGTGTGTATACTGTAAGTACTAGAGTTATAAATAAATAAATAAATACACCCAACAGTCACATACATAGTTCTGACCCCACACTAAGATAAAAGTCCTGTGTCGTGGGTATCAGAAATTATGAGAGTCTTTTCGGTCTCACAAACACCCAGACCCGAAACAAATATTTGTGGATCACACAAACATTTGTCTCGGTGCGGGGATCGAACCCGCGGCCTCTCATTTCGCAAGCTGGTGTCTAGCCAACTGCGCCACGGGGCTGTCAAACTGTTATACTAACAATCTAAAAGTTTACGTAATTGTTATTCTGGGTTCACGTATTTTCCAAAAGGGCACCGTCGGGCGGTGTCGTGCGGTGTTCCACAGGGCTCGGTTCTCGGGCCGCTCCTGTGGAACATCGGTTACGACTGGGTTCTTCGTGGTGCCAACCTTCGGGGCGTCGCTGTCGTCTGCTACGCGGACGACACGTTGGTGACAGCGACGGCCAGGACCCCACAGCGGGCCGCCCTGCTCGCCGGGTTCGGGACCGAACTGGTGGTGAGCAGGATTCGGCGACTCGGCCTCCAGGTGGCCCTGCACAAGACTGAGGCTCTGTGCTTTTACGGACCTCAGTCTAGGCCACCGCCGGAGGCCCACTTGACGGTGGATGGCGTGCGGATTCCCATCGGCTCCCAGATGAAGTACCTTGGACTGATTCTGGACAGTCGGTGGGAATTCCGTGCGCATTTCGAGATGTTGTCGCCGAAGTTGGTCCGCGCAGCAGGCGCTCTCGGTCGCCTGCTGCCCAACATCGATGGTCCTGGCTTCCCTTGCCGAAGCCTATATGCTGGAGTCGTGCGGTCCATGGCCCTATACGGGTGTCCCGTGTGGGCCAATTCCCTCGGCGCTCGCTGCGTCCGCCTGCTGCATCGTCCGCAGCGAATGGTGGCGCAGCGAATCGTTAGAGGGTACCGCACGATTTCGCACGAGGCGGCCTGTGTTTTGGCGGGTACTCTGCCCTGGCAGCTGGACGCCCAAGCCCTCTCGTCCGTGTTTTGGTGGCGGGAGGAGGCGTTCCGGCGAACCGGGCGGAGACCAGCCCCCAGAGAGGTCGAGGCCATGTTGGCCTCCCTCCGCAGCGCCGCCGTGGAGGAGTGGAGTTCCAGGCTGGAGAGCCCAAGTGCTGGCGTGGCGACCGTCGCGGCAGTGCGTCCTGTCCTCCAGCAGTGGATGGACAGGCGCCACGGTGCGCCGACCTTCAGATTGACGCAGGTGCTCACCGGGCACGGCTGCTTCGGTGCGTACCTGTGTCGCATCGTTGGAGTGGAGGAGGCCGCCGTGTGCCACCATTGTGGCAACTGCCGTGTGGACACGGCTCAGCACACGTTGGAGGAGTGCCCAGCCTGGGACGAGGAGCGCAGCGCTCTCGTAGCGGTCGTAGGGAGCGACCTCTCGCTGCCGACTGTGGTCGCCGCCATGGTCGGCAGCCGGAGGTCATGGAAAGCTATGCTCTCCTTCTGCGAACGTGTCATTTCGCAGAAGGAGAGCGCCGAGCGGGATCGGGAGCAGACCGATCCCGCTCGTCGCAACAGGCGACGTAGGAGGCGCCGGGTGAACATCTAGCCCGGCGCCCAGAGGCCACGCGGGGTCGCCGTCCCTACCTTGGCGGCCCCCGAGGAGTTATACAATACTTCGGTGTGCCTTTTGGCACCGCGCAGAGGCGGTCCCGCGCCAATCCATAGCTTTTGCTTCAGGATATGCCGGGGCCGCCTCGCTGAATGCGCTGATGGTGGCCGTCGCGGGGTTTTTAGTCGGTATTACGGCGCATTGATTTTGGTAGGGACCCGGCCCAGCGGCCGCCCGAGCACATCACGGGCGGTAACATCTATGCTGGGTCGGAAGGCGCCGGTGAGTCCGACACACCCTCGCCCCTCCGGGGGTGGGATGGTCCGTAAAGGGATTTTCCCCGCGTGAAAAAAAAAAAAAAAAAAAAAAAAAATTCCAAAAGATAACGTTGAATTAACGCAAAGTTAACAAGACTAGGTAAATATTTGTTATGACAGCCCCGTGGCGCAGTTGGCTAGACACCAGCTTGCGAAACGAGAGGCCGCGGGTTCGATCCCCGCACCGAGACAAATGTTTGTGTGATCCACAAATATTTGTTTCGGGTCTGGGTGTATGGGAGAGCGAAAAGTCTCTCGTAGTTTCTGATACCCACGACACAAGACTTGTACTTAGTGTGGGATCAGAACTATGTATGTGACTGTTGGGTGTATTTATTTATTTAATTATGTGCTCCTTAATATGATGTAAAATAAATATATAAACGCAACATTCATACATTAGCAATACTTTGCTGTAAACCAGTCGCGCTACCCCGGCCTTTTCTAAGAACTCTATTAGATAAATTTATATAACCATGTCAGTTTGACCCCACATCGCAATTTTACAAAAAAAAATTGCCCGTGGCGCAGTTGGCTATACACCAGCTTGCGAACCGAGAGGCCGCGGGTTCGATCCACACACCGAGACAAATGTTTGTGTGACCCATAAATATTTGTTTCGGGTCTGGGTGACTCGTGGTCTCGCGGTACAAGTATGTGCCGAGCGATCTAGAGGTCCTGGGTTCGATTCCCGGGTCGGGCAAAGTGTTATTGGGTTTTTCCATTAGGAAAGTCTGGAAATGTGCCCGAAAAACGGCAATAGGCTCGCCCACTATTACGAGGGACTGATACATACTTGGCGAAATGTGGGTGCAGAAATGCGCCTCTGCCTACCCCTTCGGGGAATACAGGCGTGAGTTTATGTATGTATGTATGGGTCTGGGTGTTTGTGAGACCGAAAAATCTCTCGTAGCTACTGTATGGTACTTATGGTAATTTTAGTGCCGAATAAAATAGTTTCATAAAGTAAGAAAGATTATGAATGTCTAGTAACATTAATCGTCAACAACAGCCCATATACGTCCAACTGCTGGGCACTGGCCTCCTATAGAATTGATAGGGTTTAGGAAGGCCTAAACCCTGGACTAAGGAGTCCACCACGCTGACCTAGTGCGGGTTGGCGAACTACATACCTAAGAAATTCCTAAGAACTTTTTAGGTGTGCAGGTTTTATCACGATGTTTTCCTTCACAGTTAAAGTACGTGACAATTCATTGTGAATACACACACAACTTGAAAAAGTCAGAGGTGTGTGCCTCGGGTTTGAACCCGCGACCGTATACATAAGCGCCACTTACGGCCGGATAGCGAAACTAACTAAGACAGGTAAAAGTTAAAGTGATAACACATTGACGCTAAAAAAATCCCAAAAGAGAAAAAAAAAGTTTCCCCAATCACCGTAATTTCAAGTTCTTAGGAATTTCTTAGGTGTGTAGTCCACCAACCCGCACTAGGCCAGCGTGGTGGACTAAGGCTTAAATTCTCTCAATGGTAGAGAAGGCCCGTGCCCAGCAGTGGGACGTATATGGGCTGATGATGATGATGATGACGGTGATGATGAATCACCGAAACTATTACCTGTCTTAATTTTCGATAACGGTCTGTTTACACTTAAGGTTTTAACCTTAAAGTTATTCTTAGCGTAAAATGTATTCAATAATCCAAAATATATTTTATCTACAGCACAGACGAAGAGTATCGTAATCACTTGATAACGATAGCGCACTGATAACGCACAAAAACATGTTTTCAATTGAAAATCATTGACAATTTTTGTTTTTGTCAAAAGTGCATCATGTTTAGGTGAGAATAAGTTTTTATTTAACTTCGAAAAGAAAGGTATATTCTCGGGATTTGAACCCGCAACTTAATTATTCACCTAACCACGCACTAAGCCTCGACTCTCACGACTTAAATGTATTCATCTATAATCATCATCATCAGCCCAAATACGACCCACTGCTGGGCACGGGCCTTCTCTACAACTGAGAGGGTTTAGGCCTTAGTCCACCACGCTGGCCTAGTGCGGGTTGGCGGACTACACACCTAAGAACTTTTAGGTGTGCAGATTTTATCACGATGTTTTCCTTCACCGTTAAATCAAGTGATAATTCATTGTGAATACACACATAACTTCGATAAGTCAGAGGTGTGTGCCTGGGGTTTGAAATCCGAAATTGTCCATCGCGCGCCCTCGAGGCCATCATTGCATTTATTTTTTTACTTTTAATATTTGTGTAAACCACATTTTTTTTATTTTTTTTATTTATTCTTTATTGTACACCCTATAATAAGAAAACAACATAGGTATAAGTAACTCTAAATAAGGTAGTGTCAGCTTAATGAATAATTTTATATAGCAATACAATAATTATCTGTCGACATAATTAGAAATAGAAATGATTCAATACAAGAATACTCAAAGTAATAACAAAGGAAGTGACAATTAAGATTACGGTTATAAAAAATACTCGAAATCCATTTTATCAAGCGCGATTGATATCAGATGTTATGAAAAATGTGTTTTTTGGGCGTCATTCGTTCAGGATGTGTAATAAAATGGACATACATACATACATAACCTCACGCCTGTATTCCCCGAAGGGGTAGGCAGAGGTGCATTTCTGCACCCACATTTCGCCAGGTATGTATCAGTCCCACATAATAGGGGGCGAGCCTATTTAATAAAATGTATCATATTTTAAAAGCAGTGAATTTCGGAATAATTCGCACTCCTAATACCACAGTGTAACTCAAAATGAAACCTTTTACAGAATTTATAAAGAACTGATTCTTAACTTATTAGTAAATTTAAAGGGTTTTTTTTTATTTTTACGATAGGAAAGCTCTTTAACCTCCCCTGTTCGGTACCGCGAGGGAGGCCGAAAGGGGTATGTCGGGGTCTCTGGCCTTCCAACTCGGCGCGCGGAACAATTGTCCGCTTTAGCTGAGTTGGGTCCCTAACCAGAATCCTACGCCAGCATACCGACTAAAACCTCTCGGTGACCATCTCGCGCATTTAGGGCGGTTTTGCGGCATCTCAGGGCGAGAAGCGCCCTAAATGGTCCGCGTCCGCCCAGCGCACCGTCCATTTGTGGACTCCTCCAAATTGGGAGGGCTCCAGAACTAATCAGACACTGAAAAATAATATTTGATCATATTATTTTACGTTAGGCATATTTTAAATTACAACATTATTATTGTTAATGCAATATCGTCACTCAAACGAATTATGTCGGCCGGATTAGTTGCTTTTTGAAGGCATGATTATAGAACCCAAGATGGAAGAACTCTACTACTACTTACTACACTAACTTCACTGCCTGTTTCCATAGTAAAAATTTGGAAACTTCTACCTAATATATATATTTTTTTCATCATCATCATCATCATCAGCCCAAATACGTCCCACTGCTGGGCACGGGCCTCCTCTACAATTGAGAGGGTTTAAGCCTTAGTCCACCACGCTGGCCTAGTGCGGGTTGGCGGACTACACACCTAAGAAATTCCTAAGAACTTTTTTTTTAGGTGTGCAGGTTTCATCACGATGTTTTCCTTCACCGTTAAAGCAAGTGATAATTCATTGTGAATACACACATAACTTCGAAAAGTCAGAGGTGTATGCCTGGGGTTTGAACCTGCGACCATCGAGATTCTCGACCGCGCGCCTAAACGTCGAGGCCATCACTGCTTCATATATTTTTTTAATATTAAGGAATTACCATTGTTTCAGAGAAAACCGACAGCTGTTGCAGTTTTAAATAAGATTATGAGAGACTTGATTTACTATTTGTACGACCTTTGTATCCCGAAGAAAGTTGCCACAATTATGTCGACTACTAACAATAAGAGGTACCCTTAATATTGTGTCGCCGGCAAAACAAAAACAATTAAAAATAAAGTCAAAGTGAAAGTCAAAATCACCTTTATTCAAATAGACTTTAACAAGTGCTTTTGAATCGTCAATTAAGTTTTTTTTTTTAACTATTGCCACTTCGCTGTGGAGAAGAAACGGCAAGAAACTCCCTCAGCAACACGAAATGTCTTTTTTTTTTATATGATAATTTTTAATTATAATTAAATTTTTATTTATTACATTTAATTTAACCTCATACATGTCATAACGATACAAATTGCAGCAACCTCCGATCAGTTTACTTACTCCCAGGGCTTATTATCCTCAATATAATCTGACATTTTATAATAAGCTTTTTTATATAGTTTTTCTTTAAACTTTTTCAAAGCTCCCTAACATATAACATATGGAGCTATTCTTTCCAATTACAGACGGTGTTCTATGCGTTTAAGCACGTAAAGACATATTTACGACATTGTATCGATAAGTTTATCTGCACGTATAAATATTATCAATGCTTAAATTTATGTATCGGTTTCTAGAAACAATGAAATCATATTTTTATTGATATACACTACCGACAAAAAGTTTGGAAGCACTTTTAATACTCTCAATTACTTTAGAAATAATATAAGATATAGTATTATTTAATTAAGAATGATTAGGTACTTAATTAAAACAACAATTAAACTATGAAACAAAACCATATTCTTATTACTAAAATAATATTATATTTTATCACAACATCGATAAAATTTGTTATCAATTTGCTATTTGTTTTTACAAAAATTATAGGTGCTTCCAAACTTTTTGTCGGTAGTGTATATGTGTATATAATGTACCACGATTATCATCATCAGCTCATATACGTCCCACTGCTGGGCACCGGCCTCCTCTACTAGTGAGAGGACCTAATGCGGTTTGGTGGATACACCCATGAAATTCCTAAGAACTTATAGGTGTGCAAGTTTCCTCACGATGTTTTCCTTCACCGTTAAAGTATAATAATTGTCACTATAATTCATTGTAAGTACACAAAAGTTCAAAAACTCAGGGTGTGTCACAATTTTAGAAACATATAACGAGGGGTAGGTACCCAAAACAATTTATTTGAAATAAATTTGAAATAAACAAATAAATAAATATACCCAACAGTCACATAAATAGTTCTGACCCCACACTAGGATACAAGTCCTGTGTCGTGGATATCAGAAACTACGAGAGACGTTTCGGTCTCACAAACACCCAGACCCGAAACAAATATTTGTGGATCACACAAACATTTGTCTCGGTGCGGAGATCGAACCCGCGGCCTCTCGTTTCGCAAGCTGATGTCTAGCCAACTGCGCCACGGGGCTGTGAATTGAATAATCATTTGTATTATATCTGTCCCACGATATAAGCCGCGCTTAAATATTATATTATCCGTATGATTTTCGTAATCATTACGCCATTAATAACTGGTTCATCATCATCATCAGCCCATATACGTCCCACTGCTAGGCACGGGCCTCCTCTACCATTGAGAGGGTTTAGGCCTTAGTCCACCACGCTGGCCTGGTGCGGTTGGCCAATAACTGGTTCGTGACTGGTTAGGGCCAATCATAATACAATATGACAACGCTATTTTTAAAAGAATCACCTAAATGTGTTTTATACTGTAGTGTTTCTTATCCGAGCGGATGTAAATATCCTACCACAAAATGAGGTACACAAAAGATCCCCATAACATAAGAAATTTTATCTAATACACGTATAGAAAGAATACGTTGTTACAGTTTCCTAGAAATATTTGTTTATGCATCGACCATCACGTATACAAACATGCGTAAAACATATATTCTAATGACGGTATTACAAAAACATCTGGCGACGCACCGCTTTCTTTAATATTTTGATACTCTGACAAGAACAACATTACTAAAGATATTGATACTACACTGTTCCACAAACAATTTCCATTGAAATATGTGTTTTAATTCTATAATTTTAAGCCTATATCTTTGTTCAGTTTTAGAGGAACCTATTGAACAAAAATAATTTTAATGAAGACTATAATATCATTAAAAAACTTATTAAAAATATACACTATTATGCTATGAAAACCTTTATATTAATCCATCAATACAAATCAATTTTCCATAAAAATAGTCTTAATAATACTGAAAATTAAAAGCACATTTTAATAGTAATTACTTAATACTATATTTTGCGATAATTTACATTTATATTTATCCATATATGACGACAACTTACGTCCCTAAAGACATCTATATAAAACACGGATTAGTCTTAATCCTTAATCATTAGGTCATTTTATTTTGTCTTGCAAGTTGAAACCCCACAAGTAAAAAAAAAACAAAGAAAATTAAGTAAATAACTAATTAATAAATACATACCAATAGCACTGCCGACAAATAGACATAAACACAGTATGTGGAACTTCATTTTGTTAAACACTGAACATCACTTGCGCGTGCGCACGTCTGTGTGTCGCGGGGTGTGCGCGTCAACTGACGGCCGCCGCGATGATAGCGTTATCAATATCTACTCGCCAGAGGCGTATTTGAGCGATCGGGAGGTGATTCATTAGGATTCTGTCATGTTTTAGGGGAATTAAAAAAGTTATTGGGTTTTTGAAAGTTGAATGTAAAGTTGCATTTTCGGTCGCGCATAAAATCTGTTATAATATTTATACTCATGGCTGCGTGTAAAAGTGCTTGGGAATTTCTTAGGTGAGTAGTCCGCCAACCCGCACTAGGCCAGCGTGGCGGACTAAGGCCTAAACTTTCTCATTTGTAGAGGAGGCCTGTGGCCAGTAGTGGGACGTATATGGGCTGATGATGATGATGATGATGGCTGCGTCTACGAAGTGGTAAACAGAGGAGTATTAAATCTACGTTTCGCTTAATAAGTCCCACGTGATGGAATCGAAACTATTAATCGTTTCTGTTATTAGACATTCTTAAACGTAAAGTAACATCTTGCTCTACTTGGAACAGAACCTTGAATCTCTCGATAGGACAGCTCAATATAGTTCGCGCACACCTCTGTCTTTACGAAGTTATGTGTGTATTCAAAAATAATTATCACGTACTTTAAAGGTGAAGGAAAACATCGTGATGAAACCTGTACACCTAAAAGTTCTTAGGAATTTTTTAGGTGTGTAGTCCGTCAACCCGCACTAGACCTGCGTGGCGGACTAAGGCCTAAACCCTCTCAGTTGTAGAGGAGGCCCGGAGCAGTGGGACGTATATGGGCTGATGATGACGATGATGATGAATCCCTACTAACGTATTGCTCGATCCGGGAATTCAACCTTAGACCGCAAAGCACACACTTGTGCCACGTGACCTCGAGGCAGTCAAAACAAAACTTCAAGTGATACAAAAACATCGTACAAACAGGAGTAAGGTGTTGACATAAGTATAACACATGGCCCACAGTTACAAGACGAGGGGACCAAATGTGGATGTTGAGATAATATAGATAGATGTATACAACATACATATTACAAAAAGCAGTGATAGCCTCGAGATTTAGGCACACAATCTCGGCGGTCGCGGGTTCAAACCCTAGGCACACACCTTTGACTTTTCCAAGTTATGTGTGTATTCACCATTATCACTTTAACGGTGAAGCGAAACATCGTGGTCTCGCGGCGTGCGATATAGAGGTCCTGGTTTCGATTCCCGCGTTGGGCTAAGTGTTATTGGGTTTTCCATTAGGAAATTCTCAGTAGCAGGCAAGGCTCGCCCCCTATTACGTGAGACTTATACATACCTGGCGAAATGTGAATGCAGAAATGCACCTCTTCCTATCCCTTCGGGGAAAACAGGAGTGAGGTTATGTATGTATGTATGTTGAATTTAACAGTTAGGTAAAAATAATTTCCTTAATACAGGTTTCGCTTGTTTTTTAAGCACCACGTATTAATGAGTCTAAATTTAGTTTTTCGGGCACATTTTCAGACGCCGTGCTGTTGAGAATTTTCAAAATGGGCAAACCCATTTACAAACTCAACATTTCAAACCGAAAATCAAACCCGGGACCTCTCGATCCACTGTACATTTATGCCTTTAAAAAAAAATCATACCTAAAAGTTTCACAAAATATTTCTCAGGTATATGGTCCACCAAACCGCACTAGGCCAGCGTGGTGGACTAAGTCCTAACCCCTTTTAATAACAGAAGCGCTCGTCGCCCAGCAATAAAGGCCGTCAATAATAAGTGAGTTAAAAATATGAGTTATACGGCCTACAGTACAATCCTGTGTATAAAAATGATTTAAACAGTTAAAATTATGGCGTATTTTCGTCTGATAAGAACGAAAGGACCTTTGTACGTAACGGAATAATTTAACAAGAACACCAGTTGGGGTCTTTGGTTTTGTCTATTTCAACTCATATTGTACTATGGAGTGCGAGCACAGAACAGCTGAATAAGATTAGAAAAGAAATAGACAATATTTTGTATGGGGACGAGTGTTGCCGCTTGTCTGTCACATGACATTTGTCTCGGACAAGTGAAATGAAATGAAATGAAATGAAATGAAATTTATTTCGTAATACATGTACATTTTTGAGTATCGACAGGTCCCAATATAGGCAAGCCCGTGTCTTGGGTACCTGTTTATTTACATTACCGAGAATTACATACATATACATTAGCTAATGACAATCCAATTAAAAGTGACACAGTTAATCATCTTAAAGTGTGATCCACAAATTACGGGTCTAGGTGTTTGTGAGACCAAAAAGTCTCTCGTAGTTTCTTGTATCTTACTTGTATCTTAGTGTGGGGTCAGAACTACACTCCGCGACAATAGTATAACCCACCCCCCTAATTTTGTGATATCTACTATAAAACTAAATATAAGTAAACATATTACTAATGCACCAGCATGGTTGACTTGATTCTAATATTATGGTATATACATAGCTACGTACCGACGCTGCTTTGTTATCAGAGAGCGAGATTGTTAGTTTGATAGCGCGACAGAAGTATAACCCATTCGTCACATCGGCTCAAGGGGCTCGGTGCACTGGACTTGTCAGTTCGTGTTTATACTTGTCTTATGTATCTCGTAAATTACTACGCATGAATTAATTGTTTTGGTTCATTTTTGTCTATTTTTTAAGTATAATGCCACGAGGAAAACACTTAAACGAAACTCAAATTAATATAATAAAAAAAATTGCATTCTGAAAATTATTCCAAGTTAAAAATCGCGAAAATCATCAATAGAAGTCATCGTGTTGTGCGATTTTTTTTAAAAGATCCCGAAAACTATGGAAAAAAAAGAGGACTGGTCGACCAACAGCAACTACACCACGAGAACGTAGGTCAATTCTACGAGTTGCATCCAACTCTGCGCTTACAGCAAGACAAATCGCAGCGGAGGCCGGTGTTAATACTAACTTAAGAAATGTTCAACGTATTATACATAATTGTCAACATCTAAAACGTAAGAAATTACAAAGAAAACCACCGTTGTCGGATAAACATAAATTAGTTAGATTACTTACAATTTGCCAAAGATCATATTCAATGGAAATAAAAGTGGAGAAAAGTTATTTTTACTGACGAAAAAAAAAATTTATTTAGATGGACCCGATGGTTTTAATTACTATTTTTATGATTTAAGAAAAGATAATTCTATACTGAGTCGTCGGCAATTTGGAGGTGGTAGTGTAATGATATGGTCTGGTATTGGATACTCGGGGAAAATGGATATTAAGTTCTGTACTGGAAAAATAAATAGTAAACGATACATAGAAACAATAAATGAACAGATTACTTCCTATGCAACACGAATTGCTGGCAATAATTTTATTTTTCAACAAGATAATGCCAGTGATCACCGAGCACAGGTAGTTAAAGACTATTTTGCTGAAAAAAAATATGTAATTCTTGAATGGCCAGCTTATTCTCCTGACTTGAACATCATTGAAAATTGTTGGGGGAGATTTATCACGAGCTGTCTATCGCGGCTCAAGACAATTTAGTACAGTTGAAGAGTTGAAGAAGGTGATAATCAACGAGTGGCAGAATATAAATCAAGACACAATTAAAAAACTATATGACAGTTTACCAAATCGAATGATTGATGTAATAAGTAAAAGTGTTGGATCTACTAAATATTAATCAAAGTAAATAATCGTTCTTAAATATATTTCTCTTGAGTTTTTATGGACGTTTAATTGGCTGGGTTATACTTTTGTCGCACCGCAAAACTCACCATTGTCTGTATTTTGTTGATTTTTTATTTAAGAAATATTTTATGGTTAATATAATAAACTTACTAATACGCTAATTTTGTGAGTTGGGAATATATTAATATAACTATAATTCCTTTTCGGATATCACGAAATTAGGGGGGTGGGTTATACTATTGTCGCGGAGTGTATGTATTCTTGGCGATAAGGCCAAGTTTATATTAAAAAAAACAAAATTGTATTGAACAAAAACTAATGTTTTGATGTAATTATTTAACTTCAAACAAAATTATTTCACAAAAACAAACATTCACACTAATTTACAAACAATCAACTTCAATTAATTAATTTAATGGAAATTCGGACAGAGTAACGACGTAATTTAATTATAAAAATGTCAGAGCGATATTATCGCAACGATAGCCGAGAGCAAAGTGTCCCCGACGTCCAATCTTCTCGGCCTTTTATACTATTTGTAGCTTCATAGTGGGGAGGGTAGTTTTATCCCCAACACGGCCTCTCCTGACGGAGACCGTCCTCGGGCTCTCTTATGTGTCTATGTCGGCCTCTCAGCAGAGGCATGGAAGGCGGTGTGTCCTGTACTTCAGTCGCTCGTCCTTCATTGGAAGTACTTGGTTGGCAGTCAGTAGACAGATGCTCATCATTTTGTGACAATGGCGCTGCGGTGGCGTAGGTGGACTCCTTGACTCCTTTATTAACAGAATCGTAAAAACACAAATCATGTTAGCAAACAGTTAAACAATTACTGCACTCTCAGTGTACTCGGGTAAAATAGTCGGCAATTCGACACAGTCGTAACAGATAGGATATTAAGACAAACTGATGTATGTACCGATCACAGGTGGCAACACCCGTCGGGGGAGCGCCTACACGACTAGTTAGAGATCTACGCGTGCTTACGTGAGACATAACTTTGCGTGTGTGAGTTGGTCCATACATAAGGATGCTCAATCAAAACCATAAATGGAACATATAAAATACTCGTCATGTATAAGTACCACAAACTACGACTCGTCACTGAGAAACCTTTGGCCTGACCCTGCGTATACCACAGCTCCCGGACCACGTATCTGAGCGATCACAAAGCTGTCTAAGGTAATAGTTAAAAATAATAATTAAGAAGCGTAAAATTGACGATTTAAAAGAACTTGTAAAAATCTATTTGAATAAAGATATTTTTACTTTGACTTTGACTTCGAGTACCAAACTCCGAGACTGGGACTATCCAAGGTAGCTGGATCACACTTTAAATACAAATGTCACAAGGTAACTACTGTCCATCAATAGGCGGACGCTATAAAAATTGTACAATCAGGAGAATTGTTTTTTAACAATCTATCGGTGCTATATTGTTAGACTAAGTTACAAACTAACAAGCTCATGTTTAGACATGCTGCAGTCATGCCGAAACATGTTCAAAAAAAAAATAGAAAAATACAACGCGATGCTGACGGATGCTTATGGGAACCGCTATACAGCCCCACCATGACCGTGTCATGATGTCGAACACGCGATGCTGACGGATCCTTATGGGAACCGCTATACAGCCCCACCATGACCGTGTCATGATGTCGAACACGCGATGCTGACGGATCCTTATGGGAACCGCTATACAGCCCCACCATGACCGTGTCATGATGTCGAACACGCAATGCTGACGGATCCTTATGGGAACCGCTATACAGCCCCACCATGCCCGGGGCATGATGTCGAAACACACAATGCTGACGGAACCTTACAGGAACCGCTATACAGCCCCACCATAGCTCCCCGTTAGGCAGAACTATGATGTCGAACACACAATGCTGACGGAACCCTACAGGAACCGCTATACAGCCCCACCATAGCTCCCCGTTAGGCAGAACTATGATGTCGAAATATTACTGCAATTGTTGCGAGGATTAAACCTTCTCAACCCCACCGTGACACACCGACAGGTGATGCCATGATGTCGCGCAGCCTCACAACTCACCACTGAAGTAAGCGGCTTACACATCGGGTGTCCACTCTCCATGCCATGGGATGATGTACTCTACCGCCGCTTGTATCGACTTCCCGTAGGAGCCAGTCAGGAGTTGTAATTCATACCGCCAATGGCAATGTTTTCACCACGCGGTAGGGGCCACGCATGCCGGAGTACAGCCCGCAAGTCATCTGTGCAGCCATGCTCACAAACACAAACTCGCCGCCTGCGGACAGTCAAAAGAACCTATTAGGTTAAGAGTTATCAAGTGCCACATCTCGCACTAAGGATCCGATGACCAGAGCAGTCGCGCTGACTCAGACATGAAGTCTGCGCAGTTGCTTGCCACCGCAACTCCGCATCAGTGGCCTGAGCGATCTCAGTCCAGCCGCTCGGACCCCGAATATGGTAGGAAGAGGAGGAGGGCTACAACCAGTGCGCAACCCGAGGCACGTTCACTTCCTTCACGTTCCGTTAACCTTAGAGAATTGCAATCAGTCATCATTTCAAAGTTAATGCCAACTAAATAGTGTTTCTCAGAGCGCTCGCACGACAGCCAGAGTTAGCTGTGGCACCGCGACTCAGCACCCTGAGTGGATCCACCAAAGCACCTCTTTCTCCAACTGGCACGTTCTTGTAACAAGATGGCATAGAGCCCAATGGCACCGGCATCAGTGTGAAGCTCCACAGGTAACTGGGGACAGAATATCGCTATAATTGGTTCATTTGTCAAACAGTGAATCACATTGTCACAAGCGATATCCTGCTCAGTAGCCCACAAATCCCGCTAACCCCAACAACTGGCGAGCCTTCTTGATATTCGTAAGTTTTGGAGATCTAACAAGTGCATCAACTTTTCCCGGACTCGGCCTACCTGACCATAACCTATCAATCGCCCTATTTCTAATCCTTTTCTCGGGAAATTCTATTCGCCCGAGCGCAGCTCACTAATAGTAGGCGGCACGGTCAAAGGCGCGGCCAATGATCGGCTCTGGCTTGCAGATCGCGATGGACTGTCACTTTCCACCAATATGGGCAAACTAGCTTCGACCGCCTCCAGTCCATCAAGAATCCAATCAAGCCAGCCACGTCACACGTATCGGGTACACTATAACACGAATGACAATACATGAAATTAATTGTTCATTGAGACCATTTACTATAATACAAAAGGAGCAACAATGATTGTCTTGCGTACGCGGCATATGTGGGGTACCTAATTGTTAAAATCAGTTTTCATAACATTTGCAGCATTCAAGTTACATACATACATAACCTCACGTCCGTATTCCCGAAGGGATAGGCAGAGGTGCATTTCTGCACCCACATTTCGGCAGGCATGTTCAGTCCCACGTAATACGGGGCGACCCTGTTGCCGTTTTTCGGGCACATTCCAGACTCCGTGCTGCTACTGAGAATTTCATAATGGAAAAACCCAATAACACTTTCCTCATCCCGGAATCGAACCCAGGACCTCTAGATCGCACGGCACATACTTGCGCCACGAGACCACGAGGCAGTCAAAGCACATTAAAGTTACGTGAACACAAAGGTTTAAACTCGTATTTGAAATTGTACCAGCTGTGATTTATTTTGTGACCCACTCATGCAGCCACACATGTGTTTATGACACTCAAATTAAAGACTGATCAAAAGTTGAAGTATAAATGTTAGACCTTACCGAGTTCAAACTACTTATCACTTAAATTTATCCGCCACCTCCGTAGCGATGCAATCGTTCGGAGCTTGTGACACCGGGGCAGGTGTTAACGGGGATAACCCGCAGTCAGGATCCATGCACGTGTGGGGGCCACACACACTGCACAACAACACCACCATCGGCGGTCGTCCGCCAACAACATTCACTGCACTTGTCCTGGAACAATCTTACAACACACTCAGACAGGTTATTATTGCCCGAAGTTGCTGGTGTAGCCTAGGGCTCGGCGAACGCTCGCGTCTTTTATTACTACGAGCTTGCTTACTTGACCGTGACATATTATTCAAGAGCGTATGAAATTATGCAACTTCAACTTGCAGTATTCTTTATATCAAAATGAGATTACACTCAGGACACACACAAAGCTATAAGAACTTTAAGCGTATCCCGCAAGTCCGCAAATGTCCCGCAAACCTCAAAAATTGGAGCATATCTCTAAGATTTGTGGGTCTATGAGACTTGACAAATCTTTCTAGGGCTCGGTCTAACCTAACCATGGCCAATTAAGCGTCCTAAATATTCTAGTTCAGTATCTAAGAACGTGCACTTTAAATTAATTGAAAACCCTGATTCCGTAAGTACACGTAAAACTTCACGCAGAGTTTCAAGGCCATCATCTACTTAGACACAACAAAAACGTCATCTATGTAATTTAGAAACCAATCCGTGTCTATAAGAGTCTTAATTGTCTTTTAATTCGTCCGACAAGCTCTTGACAATATTCAAACGTAAAAGAGACTTACGAGGGTATTCTGCACAAGTGATGTACTTATTACAGTTAGTACACATCACTTCATATAATTCGATAGCCGTATCAATGTATCGCGGACACAATGAGCGAAATTCAGTTAAAACTATTCCACGTCTCTCAATTATGTGTTACACACTCGTTGAGCCACGACTTTGCATCACCGCGAAGACAACTACTATGTTCGCTCAAGACACTCGCGATCATCCGACCTATTTATTTCGTAACCGCGGTCCGATTCTACGCAACACACATCAAAGTATTGGATACTAGGATCAAACGGCGACATGTACAAACCTTGAGAAAGCACGTGAGCCAACGCGGATAACGCCTTAACAATTCTATACGTTGAGTCTTTTCTCGCCGTATCACTATCATCGCACAGAGGTGGCGTATCCCCTGTTATGCATCGGTTGAATATTACTTTCGCTACGCGGCCGCGACAACAACCGGTAACCGCAGGTTCTAACCTATTTTAAAACGCATCCAATCTAGCACAAACCCGTTTCAACAATTCGTCTTGACACGTGGCTTAATCACGGGAACGATGCTTATGGGAACCATTTCATGACCCGTGCGAGGTATCACTGTGTTTAGACGGCCTACGCTAGCGCTCAACCGAACTGTCACCGGAAATATTAAGAACGCGAGACCTTCTACCGTTCAACCGGCTCGATATTTTACGTGATTTAAAAATCACTCAGAACAAAACAACACAAAACGCACTATTCTCGTTACGCACAAATTAAAACTGTCAGAAACCGAATTCTTACACGCAAATTCCATCCATCAGAGTAGGCGTAGGATACACACAAAGCTATAGGAACTCTGCGTGTATCCCACTTCTGATCTTGGCGATAAGGCCAAGTTTATATTAAAAAAAACAAAATTGTATTGAACAAAAACTAATGTTTTGATGTAATTATTTAACTTCAAACCAAATTATTTCACAAAAACAAACATTCACACTAATTTACAAACAATCAACTTCAATTAATTAATTTAATGGAAATTCGGACAGAGTAACGACGTAATTTAATTATAAAAATGTCAGAGCGATATTATCGCAACGATAGCCGAGAGCAAAGTGTCCCCGACGTCCAATCTTCTCGGCCTTTTATACTATTTGTAGCTTCATAGTGGGGAGGGTAGTTTTATCCCCAACAGTATATATTTATTTACACGACGTTGACCCAATGGGGGCAATTTCCCAGCATCCCTAAGTCCATCATATTGAAGGAAGAGAGGTCTACAAATAGCTTCACTCCGCAGCCTGCCCGTATCTGTGACGCGATGCATTCCGGATAAATTTAGCCGTTTTGCTAACTCATGAATGAGCGCAGTTTTCGTCACAAACAATGGTCATTTTAGCAGTGTATATTGGGAAGAATTTCAAATTACTGTTTTTGATTGTGTGTGCTTTTCGCGAGGAGGCAAGCGTTCTGTCAAGACAAAAATTTCGAGCTTTGGCTCAAATCCCGTCCCATCGTTAACATTGAAAAGAAATTTCTTAAGGAAACCCTGACTCCTAAGGCCTTATTCTCACGAGAGGTTTTTTTAACGGACGTTAAAAAAGCGGTCAAATACCTACTACAAATGCATTCCCAAGTATATGTTCAAACGACAGCGTTTTTAAAACACGACGCTTTTTTATCGAACAGTGTTGCATTTTCAATTTTGGGCGTTGGAAATACACCATATTATGCAACTTCATACTGCATTTGTTGTATTTGAACGCTTTTTTAACGTCCGATAAAGAAACTCTCGTGCGAATGATGCCTAAAAGTTATTCACGTAGAAAATATTTGTCGAACACTTGTCCTCTCGATTCTTTTCACAGTTGGGTTACGAAAACAGTAAGTGATTCACAGTCAGCGGCCATTTTCCTTTCTTCGCGAGTTTGACATTTATATTCATAACTAATAATAAATAAATACACCCAACAGCCACATAGTTCTGACCCCACATTAAGATACAAGTCCTGTGTCGTGGGTATCAGAAACTACAAGAGGCTTTTCGGTCTCGCAAACACCTAGACCCGAAACAAATATTTGTGGATCACACAAACATTTGTCTCGGTGCGGGGATCGAACCCGCGGCCTCTCGTTTCGCAAGCTGGTATCTAGCCAACTGCGCCACGGGGCTGTCAAACAAATTAATACATACATACATACATAAATTCACGCCTGTATTCCCCGAAGGGGTAGGCAGAGGTGCATTTCTACACCCACATTTCGCCAAGTATCTATCAGTCCCACGTAATAGGGGGCGAGCCTATTGCCGTTTTTCGGGCACATTTCCAGACTCCGTGCTGTTACCGAGAATTTCCTAATGGAAAAACCCAATAACACTTTGCCCGACCCGGGAATCGAACCCAGGACCTCTAGATCGCACGGCACATAATTGTACCGCGAGACCACGAGGCAATTAATAACAACTAATTAATTAGCCAGTTATATTATTACAATATATTTTACTACAATAAACAGTATATAAATACGAAATTCGAAGAATATTATTGTTATTAAACCAATGAGTAATCTAAACACAATTAATGAGTTATTGAACTATTTCTAATTAAACTTATGGTTTACCTTCTATGATTCAGTTAAATCTGGTGACTAGCTGGCGGTAATTCACACCAAACAAAGGCTAGATTAAAATTAAAATATCATGGCTATTTAATGAGAAAATTACAGCCCCTATGGCACAATAGTGCTCTAGTCTCAGTCTCGGGGTTTAGGCGAGCGGTCCAGAATCTCGGCGGTCCCAGGTTCAAACCCCCGGCACACACCTCTGACTTTTACAAGTTATGTGTGTTCATTGATAATGAATTATCAAGTACTTTGACGGTGAAGAAAGACATAAGGAAACCTGAACGCCTAAAAGTTCTTAGGAATTTCTAAGGTGTGTAGTCCGCCTACCGTTGAGGAGGCCCGTGCCCAGCAGTGGGACGTATATGGGCTGATGATGATGTTATTGAATCGTTTTTTTTTTTTTTTTTTTTTTTTTTTTTTTTTTTTTTTTTTTTTTTTTTTATCAAACATAAGATTAAATATCTTTACTATCTCATATTGTCAAAGATAAGATTATTTTTATACTAATAGAATAAAACGACAATAACAAACCTCGCAAGAAACAACTTCAACCATCTTACTTTATGTATCTAGTTCATATACATACATACGTCCCAGTGCTGGGCACGGGCCATCTCTACTAAGACGGGTTAAGCCTTAGTCCAACACGCTGGCCTAGTGTGTTATTTTAAGTGTGCAGATTTCCTCACGATGTTTTCCTTCACAGTGACAACTTTGTACGCGATAATTCTAATGAATTTAATGCATTAATGTTATTAATTAACATTATTTTGTCTCTAAATTTTAGTCTTAAGGTAGAATATTTATAGGTAGGTTAGGTTAGTTAAGGTAGATGAGGATACGATGGGACTGACATACCATTGTTGGTCATAAGTCCCTAAATAAACTTAGAATAAAAAAAATAAAAATAAAAAATCT
Organism: Hemaris fuciformis; assembly: GCA_907164795.1. NCBI lineage: Eukaryota > Metazoa > Arthropoda > Insecta > Lepidoptera > Sphingidae > Hemaris > Hemaris fuciformis. Next base: position 10,944,802 of record OU015454.1, read on the forward strand.
AATGAATTCACACATATCGAAAAGTCATAGGTTAGATTACTTTAGCTTTCTTCATAATAATTTCGGCTTTATGCTAACAGGATATACACAGCCTTTGATCTAATGGTCCCGGGCTTGATTCCCGGGTCGGGCAAAGTGTTATTGGGTCTTTCCATTAGGAAATTCGCAGTAGCAGCACGGAGTCTGGAAATGTGCCCGAGAAACGGCAATAGGCTCGCCCCCTATTACGTGGGACTGATACATACGTGGCGAAATGTGAGTGCAGAAATGTACCTCTGCCTACCCCTTCGGGGAATACAGGCGTGAGGTTATGTATGTAAATCAGAAAGAAAGCACAGACCTCATTATTACCGAGTCAGAAAATGTGTGCTCATAAATTAATTTTGAATACTGTTTGTGTGCAATATCCACAAAGACATTTTGTGATTGACAAGAATGCAAGTTTACTTTGAATATAATTATGATGTTAGTAAGCCAAGTATTTCCTTTGAGGAAACTTTTTATACATCCTAGGTTTGTTTAGAAGGATAATTCAAGACAAAACGCGTGTTGTGGTCGCATCAGTCACGTTGAGGAAACCGCAATGCAGACGGTAGCATTTCTTGGTCACAGTTCTAGAGAAGTACTGAAATATAGGCTTATAAATTCTTTAGTAGGTATATAAATTAAAGGTATAAAAACTAAATAAACTAATTAACTATTGCTTAGACAAGAATTGTGTATTCACAAAGAATTATCACGTACTTGAACGGTGAGAGAAAACACCGTGATGAAACCTGCACACCTAAAAGTTCTTAGGAATTTCTTGCCAACCCGCACTAGGCCAGCATGGTGGACTATGGCCTTAACCCTCTCAGTTGTAGAGGAGGCCCGTGCCCAGCAGTGGGACGTATACGGGCTGATGATGATGATGATGAAAGTTAAAAATTTAATTTTTAAATTTCAAACATTTTAAAATTCATAAATGACATCAGAATCGCGTTGTATCCGACTCGAGTCCTTTTTTATACTCAAAACCGGTTGTTATACAACACAGTTTATTTAGAATCAGGTAATAGTGACGTCATGTTTAGGTATCTCCTCAGATGAATCATTCAACATCAATAAGAAGAAACGTATAAAAAATTCGCGGAATTATTCGTCAGTGTGTCGTCATCACGGTCCTTCCTAATCTTCATGACGTATTGAAAGTAATATGATCTGAATGAGTTGTTTTGCGAAGTTTTTGATTGCATAAGTCTTAGAACCGATCTGTGATGTCACGGTTGGAAAGAACTTATAACGCATTTGATGTTCTAAATGCTTGGTTGCGGTGTTTTTCGATTACATCTAGACATAAATATGCATAAGCGGATATAAACAGAATAATCCCATTGCCAACCCGCACTAGGCCAGCGTGGTGGACTAAGGCCTAAACCCTCTCAATGGTAGAGGAGGCCCGTGCCCAGCAGTGGGACGTATATGGGCGGATAATGATGATGATGAATCCCATTGCTAATTTATAAGCTTCATATCTGGGGGATATACTTCCCGCTGCTGGGCACGGGTCTCCTCTACCATTGAGAGGGCTTAGGTCTTAGCCCATATAATTATAGTTATTTTTAGATATAGGTATATACAATCTCTCAATGGTAGAGGAGGCCCGTGCCCAGCAGTGGGACGTATATGGGCTGATGATGATGATGATATACATATATATTTTTAGATAAAAAATATTTCTCATACAAACAATTCCTTTAAGCAGTCACATACATATGTACATAGTTCTGACCTCTGACCTTCGTGGCACCAGATAGTACGATAGACTTCGGTCCACAAGCAACCGGACCGGAAAAAAATATTCTCTCTCTCTCCCTGGTCGGGCCCTCATATCTGAGGATCGTGGTCAACATTAGGGTGACATCTGGAGCGGATGATCTGCTTCCACCGGATTCTGTCCAGCGCGTCCCTTACGGCAGTATAGAATGTGGAGGTCGACGACTCTTCCACTTGATCGGACCATCTAGTTGGTGCACGACCGCGTGACCTTTTGCCTTCGGTGTTCCCAACCACAATCAATTTCTCTAGGTTTCCGTCGCCTCTGCGCATCGTGTGACCGAAGTACGAAAAATATATATTAGGGGATATAAATTTGTCTCAGTACGAGAATTGAGCTGGCGGCTTCTCATTTCACAAGCTGGTGTCAAGCCAACTGTGCCACGGAGTCAGTGAAAAATATGCATTAATTTATTTTCGCAGTACATGCGTCAACTGTGTACCAAAAATTCAAAACAAAACACATTTTTAGTTTCTTTAACGCACGTGTTGGCCGCTAGCCATCTGCTTGGGGAGTTCGTGCCGCGTGCGGTGCAAATTGTACAAGGTTATGGTATTTAGAACAAATAAGTACAAAACAATTTGTAAGTACAGTGAGTGACCATAGTTATTTTAAAAAGTATCGGCTTCATACAAACCATTCTCGGGTATTACAGAGTGTAGTTCCCGAAAAGTGTCGCCAATAAAGTCTCCGTCTGTCTGTCTGTCTGTCTGCTTTTCTCTTCTAGGAAACAGATACATTTATTAAGACTATTACGCCCATAATAATATTATAGTCCTTAAATTTATAAGCTGAAAATAAACCAAAAAGCTAGTTTTTTAACATAAATTAAAAAGTTATATGAATACTGGTGTAAACTTAAAAAAAATGAGATATCGTCTACATCATCATCAGCCCATATACGTCCCACTGCTGGGCACGGGCCTCCTCTACAACTGAGAGGGTTTAGGCCTTAGTCCACCGCGCTGGCCTAGTGCGGGCTGTCGGACTACACACCTAAGAATTTTTTCCTAAGGTGTCTTACGAGCTTTTAGGTGTGCAGGTTTCCTCACGATGTTTTCCTTCGCCGTTCAAGGACGTGATAATTCATTGTGAATACACACATAGCTTCTAAAAGTCAGAGGTGTGTGCCTGAGGTTTGAACCCGCGAACGTCGAGATTCTCGACCGCGTGCCTAAACCTCGAGGCCATCACGACATTCCCACGACTAAGATATCGTATCTAGTTTCAATTATCAATGAATAATATTATAAAAACATAGGATAGTAAAAAGACATGATCAAAACTAAGATAACCATTACGGTGATAACATACATTGACGCTAAAAAAAAAACTAAAATAAATACGAAGGATTACGAAAACTCCATTTTTATTTCTTTTTCAGGATGTTTTTAGCGTCAGTGTGTTTGTAATCACCGTAGCTATTACCTGTCTTACAATTAGTTTTTGATCGCGGTCTGTTTATGCCCTGCATAGAACAGGCAAACAGGTCTACCGTCTATTAGTATCGTAGTTTATGGCACTCCATAGACTCTGACTAACTCTATAGAATGAATGTTCATGTACAAATAAGAAATACTCCTACGATCCACGCTATAGTCACGGTAATATTATCATACAGTAGTTGAACTCCATACAAACGGGCGAAACGCGAGTTATACCTACGCGCCTCGATCGCGGCATGCGCAAGGCATACAGGCAGTCGCGAATGTGCCGCAGTCACGAACGGACGGTGTTGTATTTTAAGCAGTAACCGCGCGATTTTTATTCAAAATATGTGCAAGAGCCTATTTAATATGACAAGTATATATTGTGTTTATATATTGTGCTGTTTTTGGTTGCATGAAATCTTCCAATAAAAAAATAACATGCATTTTTATTGAACACTTCCTATTCCATTCACAAAATATTTTGTTAGTTTAAATAAAAATAAAAAATATTTACAATCACAAAAATAGAGTCAAAGTAGGCAGATTGAATTAAAATTCTGCAGGTTCGCAGCCCTATCGCATGTTTACGTACCGCGCGGCTGTAGGTACCTATTTATTTCAAAAATGCGGCCGAGTTAAACTACTGTTTGATACTATTACCGTGCCAAAGTTTATTTATAGGATAGTATGATAGCCATGCTTTACGGTTTAAACCAGTGAAAACTTGTTAGTACATAACATGGAATGCTCTTATAATAAATAGCAGTATATGCACTGATAAGATTCTATCTAATTGCCGACTTTCTTAATGTTTCCTGCAAGATCATTATCAATACACATTATCGTAATCTGCCTAAAAGGAATTGTATGTAATGATGTAAATCTTGAAAAAACTGTTTTAGCGCCATCTGTTGTATCGTTTGCGAAACTATAATTTGTCTATATAATTTTTTTTTTGTTAATTTACACACATGTAAACTAAGCAAACTGCAAGTAATAAATCCGATTCCTGGGTAGTGCAAAATGTTTTTTTTTGCTTTTGAACATATAATCCTCCAACCGATTTTCGGTTTTCGAGTTTCGGTCGTTAAGTCCCTCGTCTTGCATGTGCTCTAGTATGGCTCACGTAGCCGATTTTATTCACAAAGGTGCGCGCACACTGCGGACACGTTAGAGCACCATTTCTATAATTATAGGTGATAGCCACTGGTGGTCGGGCTTTCAGGTGATCACGCTTGGCATCCTGCTCAGTACGCCGTTGCAATTTAAAGCTGTGAACTTTGTTTTGGATGCGCGATCTCCACTCATCACGATCTGATGCTAAATCTTCCCAATGGGAAGGATCTATGTCGCATGCCTTCATGTGGCGCTTGAGCACATCCTTGTACCGCCGGAGTTGTCCACCGTGCTTTCGCTTGCCTTCCTGCAGTTCACCATAAAAGATGCGCTTAACGACCCTCCCCTCGGACATGCGCCTCACATGGCCGCACCAACGAAGTTGTCGCCTCATGAGATACGACTCAATGCCACCCACATTGGCCCGCCTCAAAACTTCTGTTTTGAACATTGTTTTAATAAACATAGTCTTGTTTAAACTATTTTTTAATAGAATTACAAATACATATAACTATGCACAATGGATTCTTCAGTATGTATAGTACCTACTGTATAATGCAGTATAACAATAATATAGTGATGGCCTCGAGGTTTAAATACGCGGTGGAGAATCGCGGCGGTCGCAGGTTCTAACCCAAGACACACACCTCTGACTTTTACAAGGTATGTGTGTATTCACAATGAATTATAACATACTTTAACGGTTAAGGAAAACATCGTGAAGAAATCTGCACACCTAAAAGTTCTAAAGAATTTCTTAGGTGTGTAGTCCGCCAACCCGCATTAGGCTAGCGTAGTGGACTAAGGCCTAAACCCTCTCAGTTGCAGAGGAGGTCCGTGCCCAGCAGTGGAACGTATCTGTATACGTCCTGTTTATGATGATGATAATGCAGTATGTAGTGCAGAGAAATAGGTACTGCGTCAATCGATATTTGCTCGTTACTGACGTAAATGCATTACTATCAGGAACAATATCAATAATCATCACTAATGTGAAGAATAATGTAAAGATAAGTTAAATGTAAAAAAACATTTATGGTTAACAAAATATAGATTTTTTCTATTGTATTTTAGAAATTGCATAAAATCTTTTAAAATTTATAATAAGGATAATTAACTTTCTTTATATAATTAGTTAAAATGTACCTTTAACAACCCATCAATTTATTACGATATAAATTGAAGAACAATGTTGAAATTTATTAAAATATTAAAAATTAAGAATTATTCATAAAACCATTATATATATTATATCGCCATCTATGAGTTTCCTTATGTACTAATTTAACTCTTGCTCAGTTACTTGTTAAGCATATTACTATGCTCACACGTATTTATAAACAGTGCCGCTAGATGTCACTATATCGAATCAGATAATAACCTTGGTTCATTGGCCTTGCTTCAATGTCAAGTACATTTATAGCACGCTTGTGGTAGGTCATCTATGGTTTTATCCATTACGTATATCATATTTAATTCAAACAATTAATTTTCGTTAATTCAATTAATAAAATATATTAATTTTGTAATTGTCAATTTATGCGAAATTTTGCTAAATATGACCTTGGTCCAAGGTCACTGACGTATTCAAGGTTACTTTATCAAAATTACTTCACATGACGTAGAAATCGATAAAATGCTACGAAATTTGCAATATCAATGCGTGACATTGGTTCTCAAGGGCAAGGTCGTCATCCAAGGCCACTTTAAAAAAGAGTTTATTACTAACGATTCATACGTAAAATAATGGAGTAAACAAAAAAATTGTGTTCCACAGTCGTCCCGCCAAAACGTTAGTATTCGCCAACCTCGAAAGCTAAGGACGCGTCCTCGCTAACAAGGTCGCGTGACCTCGTGCGAGGTCGCGACAAGGCCGTCCTCTGGGAACCTTCAATGGAACCTTGAAGCGAGGCCACTTGTGACGCGTCCGCTAATTTTGCGATATGAAATATTATGCAACGTTGTACTGGACTCGCGTATTTTCCTCATTGACTTATCAGTGTGTGTCATATGTGTGCGCGTGCACGTGTTGGGTTCGATTTCCGGGTCGGACTGAGTTTATCATGTGTTTTTAGGAGATTATTAGTAGCAGAACCGAATCTGTGTCCGAATGACGATTATAAGCTCGCCTTCGTTGAGAGTTTATATAAAATTCACTTTTGTCTATACCTTCAAGGATACCTACAAGCTTGAGTTTATGTACGTATAAAACATTATGCAATATAATTAATACTGCTCGGATTCACATGACAAATTCATTTATTTATAAGTACAGTATTAATATGACATTGTGTGTTTCTGAGATTTGTATTCTGGTATTTAAAAATTGTTGTGATTTAACACGTTCTCTGGCAGAACGTCATTCCATGCCGTTTTGGTGATTATGTGAGGTGACACAATGTAATATCACGTCCTTTTTGGTTCCGATGCTAAAGAATGAAGATGTTAATTATGGGAATTTTAAATAGTGATGAATTAGAAGTAGTGATGGCCTCGAGGTTTAGGTGCGCGGTCGAGAATCTCGGCGATCGCGGGTTCAAACCCCAGGCACACACCTCTGACTTTTCGAAGTTATGTGTGTATTCACAATGAATTATAACTTACTTTAACGGTGAAGGAAAACGTCGTGATGAAACCTGCACACCTAAAAGTTCTTACGAATATCTTAGGTGTGTAGTCCGCCAACCCGCACCAGGCCGGCGTGGTGGACTAAGGCCTAAACCCTCTCAATGGTAGAGGAGGCCCGTGCCCAGCAGTGGGACGTATATGGGCTGATGATGATGATGATGACAATTTCGTTCTCTGTGTCGCATCATATCAAAATATCAAGCGTTTACGACAGTAATTTTTTTCAAGTGACAACTTGGGACGGTTCAAATATGAGCCGAAGCATAGAGTTGAAAATAGCTTGGCTATGGGCTATCGTACGTACTAGGAAAATTGCGTGTCAATCTAAGCAGTCTGAGGAAACGGCTTGCTCGCGCGAACGTGTTAAATAGTATTGACTTCGAAGAAACGGCTTTTTTTAGGGGAATTTATACAGGGACGAGACTTTTGAGAATGCGTCGGTTACTCGCTTCTTGCGGTGTGCGGTGGGGTGGCGAGAATGACTCACGAATCCTACAAGAGACTATCCCACACACTTGCCACTGCAACTCCTGTACCCCAGAATCGACACACAGAAATGACCCCAAGCGGTGAAGCTCAGAGAGTCTCCATAGAATATTAACGGTATTTGGACACGAATGGTCGCCAACTTTCCTCCATGGTAATGCAGTAAGACATACTTTGGAATGTAAATATCCTTACTTCCTTACTAATATTATAAATGGGATTGTAACTCTGTCTGTCTGTCTTGCTTTCCTGCTAAAACTACTGAACCGATTAAAATTAAATTTGGTACACAGATAGTTTAGACCCTGAGAAAGGACATAGGCTACTTTTTATCCCGGAAAAAGGGGCTTTAAGGGGTTGAAAGGGGATCACAAGCACATTGACGTTACAAAATATCCCGACAAATACGTTTTCCTAATCACCACACACATACATTTAATACTTACGGTTGTTAGGAAAACGTCATATTTTTTTTGTCGGGATTTTTTTAAGGTCAATGTTTTTGTCATCACCGTAGCTATTGCCTGTCTTTGTATTCGTTTACGGTCTTTTTACACCCTTTTTGGTTTTTTTTTAACGAGAGGAAAGCGCCTTAAGCTCCCCTTTCGGTACCTCGGGGGAGGGCGGAAGGGGCACCCTGTATTCATAATAAATTAAGTTATCCGATACTAACTCCTTAGGACAATAGTATCAACCTCGAGAAGTTACAGTATCAAAAAGCAGGTCTCCATAAACAAAACACAATTTAACAAAATATTTATTTCCAAAAAATATATAAAAACAATAACTCACATATGGTAACTAACATTACATTGCTTTCGAATTTTCATCATTTTAAATGTCTTAATAAATAAATAAGCAATGTCATAGAAAATAGAAGACTAAAAGCAAGGGTACGTGTATAGCATTTTCAATTCTTCAAAATAAAAACTAAAGAATATCTAAAATAGAATTGTTTCAACCCATACTCAAGATAATGCTTTAGTTTTAGACTGCAATAGCAAAAAGCTTTCAAATGAATTAAAGAATATTTAAAAATTATGGGCAGTTTATATTAAACGAAATATGAACGCCAAAAATTGTAATAAATGTCAATAGAAGTGCTTAGTATGCTTGCTCGTGTGATCAATTCGAGAAATAAATCGTAAATTTAATTTCTTAATAATAAAAGCTTGACCCATGAAATCAACAAATTCTTTGATATTACGGCTCAGGTTTATAAAAGATAATGAATTTTTGAGTAAACAGATAGGTACTAAGGATTAAAAAATTCCAAATAAATAACAATATTCATAATGGCGTCAAAATTTTTTTTATCTAGTTAGAAATGCTTTCGCTGTTTTTTTTTTTTATTGATTGAAGTACCATTTTAATGATTTAAAAAAATGAAGCCGATTATATAGGAATCTTTTTTTATTTTCCCTAATTCAGATTGATAACAGAGCAATAATATCTGATATGATCCGTAAGATGAAAAGACCATAGGAACGAAAGAAAGTCGAAAGACAATCCTTTAGATGCAGATGAAACTTACTAACTAAAAATCACGTAAATAACTAAATATATTTTTTAATTTACAATGGCAGCCAAATATATTTCGACACAGCTTCAGACAATACATTGTGGCCCTGGTCAGGAAGATGAAGTGACAGTGAGATTAAAATATAATAAATATTGAACCAATTACTCTTCTCACAATAGGATAGGAGAACATAAGTAAGAAAATAATATGTAGATTGAATATTAGTAACAGAAAACGCTTACTAAGAAGTCATTGAAAAGAGACATCAACTTTCTTACGAAGGGAATAAGGGTTTATTTTTTAGGCTCACTCACAATATCGATCGACTTGTGATGAATTAAACTGAAGATACAGACCCTAATTTCATCACTTGCTGAAATTACATTGCGTTACAGGGAAAATAAGATACCTTTATATTCACAATACATTCTATTGGTCCTAAAAAGCTTTCAAACAAAAGATTCACAACTTTATATGAAATTAAAATGGTCAGAATAAAAACAATCGTTGAATCCTTTAATACAGATTTAAATTTACGTTGATACTGATGCTGATGATGAAAATCATCATTGTCATGAAAATTACTGACATAATTAACTTCATTTTCTATTGCATTCTCCTAATCATGAATAACTACTACTTTATTTACAATATAACGCCTAACATGGTTGTTCTCATGTAAACCACTGAGAAGAATTTTATATAGACCCTTGTTAGCTGATCTTGAGGATCTAAAAGACCTCTTTCCTAAAGCTGAAGCCGAACTGATCACACTTGACTCGCAATACTCTGGCGAGTTGAGGAGGTCCGCAGTAGAACACTGTGACCTTCCCTTTGTTCTGCTCCTGCAGTTGTTTGAACACCTTGTCCCAGTTTGGACGACCTGCGTTAGTGCGCGTCTTCAGACCTGTGATCAGGTCGCGTTTCTCCTGTAACACAACTATACTGTTATCATGAAGTCTAGAAATTGGCGCGGCAGTCAGCATATTGCCCTCTAGTAAATGGGACATAATAAATAGAAAAACGTCAATTTAATAACACAGGATTATATACTGCCACGTGGTCTCGCAGCACAAGTATGTGCCGTGCGATCTAGAGGTCCTGGTTTCGATTCCTGGGTCGGGCAAAGTGTAATTGGGTTTTTCCATTAGGAAATTTTCAGTAAGAAAAACGGCAATAGGCTCGCCCCCTATTACGTGGGACTGATACATACGTAGCGAAATTTGAGTGCAGTAATGCACGCCTACCCTTTTGGGGAATACAGGCGTAAGATCATGTATGTAGGATTATATGTTAATGTGGATGTAGATAAATACACCCAATACACATACAAAATCCTTACATAAAAATTGTATTGTGTATCAGAAAATTCGAAACACTCAACTCCTTTTTTATCTCTCGTCAGATCTACTAGTAGGATTCACGAAACGAGACAAATATTTCTGTAATTCACAAGACTGTATTCTGATGATCGTTATTTGAATTTTCTGCATTCATATAAGTGCATCCACTTGGCATCACTAAGCGGTAAGTGCACTACCATCAATATACTGTTAACTGTTGTCTCAAAATGGATATGAAAGCTGATGGATGGGCGAGCATAGGAAGGCCAAAGAAAAGATGGATGGAGCGCCTGACTGAAGATATGAAAGAAAAAGGGGTGAATGAAGACATGACGGCTGATAGGGATGTTTGGAAGGATAAAACATACTGCGCCGACCCCAAATGAAATTGGGAACAGGGCAAGGAGATGATGATGATGTTGTCTCAAACCGAACCAGATTATCGTTTTACAAAATAGATACACCAGCTTCATTACTACTAAAAGTATAAGTAAAAGTGAACTTGTTTCGCTTTCGCGTCTAAACAACAAGACTTTGATGATTTTACTCGTATTTATATATTTTTGGTTAATTATTTTACTGCGCCAACAGTCAATAGATATGTATTAGTGTATCTTGGGTTTCTCGTGAGGAGATCAAAGACACTAGTGATGATATTTCTTAGTGAATGTTTACATTGCCATCTTGTTTGTAATTGTACGAAGGAAGTATGCAAATAATTAAATTTAAAAAGGTGATGGCCTCGAGGTTTAGGCACGCGGTCGAGAATCTCGACGGTCGTGGGTTCAAACCCCACGCACACACCTCTGACTTTTGGAAGTTATGTATGTATTCACAATGAATTATCACGTACTTTAACGGTGAAGGAAAACATCGTGATGAAACCTGCACACCTACGAAGTCTTAGGAATTTCTTAGGTGTGTAGTCCGCCAACCCACACTAGGCCAGCGTGATGGACTAATCACTAAGGCCTAAACCCTCTCAGTTTGAGAGGAGGTCCGTGCCCAGCAGTGGGACGTGTATGGGCTGATGATGATGATGATGATGATGATGAAAAAAGGTGAAAACAATATAGAAAAGATTTGGTTTTTCTATAAGTTATGTTATTCATAATGAATTATTCCCTACCTTAACGATGAAGGAAAATATAGTGAGGAAACCTGCACACCCAACTTCTCTTACAAAGGCATTCTACTTGCCTTCTCATGCAGCAAATCTAGAGCCAGCTGCAATCCAACAGCCTTCATATCCGACTTCTGCAGCGCGCTGGTGATGTACATATGCATGTCCAGGAACCTATCCTGGCCGTCCAGCTCGGCCTGCTCCATCTCCAGCTGCGACAGGAGAGAGACGAACCACTCGAACGAACGCTGCTCACGATTTATCCAGAAGAAGTCCACCTGAAATAATTATTGGGTATTTAGGTGATGGAGGAAGAAGTGAAATTGCCAACGAACGAAAGAAAACAACGTAAGGAATCCTATATACATAAATATACAGCGATAGAGTTAGAACCATGTTAGACTGTTACTTGTGGGGCAATAATTGATTGCATACCTACGTTATCATTGTATACTTTTTACTACTTGTATGTCATGTACGTGTGTAATTAAATAAAATAAATACACCCAACAGCCACATACATAGTTCTGATCCCACACTAAGATACAAGTCTTGGGTCGTGGGTATCAGAAACTACGAGAGACTTTTCGGTCTCACAAACAAATACTTGTGGATCACACAAACATTTGTAACACAAACGAACTCGCGGCCTCTCGTTTTGCAAGCTGGTATTTTTTTTATTTTTTTTTATGGAAAAAGGAGGCAAACGAGCAAGTGAGCCACCTGATGTTAAGTGGTCAACACCGCTCATGAACACCCATAATACCAGAGGAATCATCGGTGTGTTGCCGGCCTTAATCTAGCCAACTGCGCCACGGAGCTGTCAACTTGACGAGGTAGTACTGTAAGATGTCGCGGGCACCTTGTTGAGCGAGTGCCGGTGGTGCTGCGCGGGCGCGCTGAAGGCGTGTCCGCAGGCGGGGCAGGCGAGGCGCGCGGCGCGGTGTCGCTGCGCGGCCGCCTGCAGGATGGACGCGAACGGCGTGACCCCGATCCCCGCCGCCACCAGCGCCGCGTGCTGCGCGCTCCAGATGCGGGACGACGCCGCGCCGTACGGACCGTCCAAGTACACCTGGGGGCACACCAATAGGAATATCATCATCATCATCATCATCATCCATCAGCCAATGAAGGTACACTGCTGGAGAAAGGCGAGAGGCCTTTAATGACTTCTACAGGGACCTGTTGGAAGCAGCCTGCAACCAGTAACATCCCGCGACCTTTACTAGGTCGTCCGACCATCTTGTCGAGTTCTCCACTCCAGAATTTTTTGGCCCCATCGGCCATCAGTTCTCCGCGCTATGTGCCCGGCCCATTGCCACTTTAACTTGCTAATCCGCTGGGGTATATCGGTTACTGTAGTTCTCCTTCGCGTTTCCTTATTTCTAATTCGATCCTTAATCAGACCGAGTTATAAATCAGAGGGTTGTATTACGCTGCCAGCTCGGAAGATCAGATGAAAAAACAACCAGTGACACAATAGAGGCAGTGGCGGTACTTCCATTGAAGTCCGAAAGCCCAGTTTGCCTTACAAATATCTAAATAATAATCTTTAATTAACATAGGCAATTTGACATATAAATGAGGACATCCTGACCCCACAATAAACAATTATAAACTAGACATTATACAATTAACGTGTAACGTATTTGGGCTTCTGTAGAAGTACAGCCACTAAATAGAGAGTCTTTTTAATCGGTTCACGAAGAACTGACCAGTCAATCAGTCATGCTACTGATTGACTGGTCTGATACCACTAGATAATAAGAAAGAACGACAACACCTAACACAAATACAAGTACCTTCACCTTCATCAGCCCAAATACATCCCATTGCTGGGCACGGGCCTCCTCTACAATTGAGAGTGTTTAGGCCTTAGTCCACCACGCTGGCCTAGTGCGGGTTGGCGGACTACACACCTAAGACACACTTTGCTGGTGGTAGGATATTCGTATCCGCCCGGATAGCGACCACCGTACACAGAGCGTAAAACCCGCCATAGTGGCACATGCAAGTGTACCGCGTTCCGGGATCAGCTAGTGTATATCCGGTATTCGGGGGGGCTTCAATCATGGTGAAAGGATGACCGTGCCGGCATTTTTTCACCATGGTATTAGTCCCCCAAACTTCTTCACAAGATAGGTGAAGAGGTTTTCGGCCGGCATGATTGCGTCGACCAACGGGAGATCATCATCTCTCGCTGGTCGGCACTTTTTCTGGACTCCATTACACTTACCATCAGGTGCAATGGGGTCACTTTGCCGTGCCAGTATAAAAAAAAAAAAAAAAAAAACCTAAGAACTTTTTAGGTGTGCAGGTTTTATCACGATGTTTCAAATACAAGTAATAACACGAAACTACTTTTATAAGAAGTAAATTGTTCTTTTATAATTACAGAGAGATAAAATATGCATAATAATATCATCAAAAATTGACCATCCGACAAGCTCACACACCGAAAAGAAACTGACTAGAGTTAAACACATAACCCTTCCCCCTCAACTCACCTCCAAAGGTTTGGCTATAGGATAGTTGGAGAGAGAGTTGTTACACGTAGAGGGCTCGGAGGGACTGATGACGTTGACAGTAGGACACGCAGCCTCCACATCCCTATCCGGTGATATGCTCTTTGACAATCTTCTTCTTGCTGCAAAAATAATTATTTACCATCATCATTAGCCCATATACGTCCCACTGCTGGGCACAGGCCACTTCTACAACTGAGAGGGTTTAGGCCTTAGTCCACCTCGCTGGCCTAGTGCAGGTCGGCGGACTACACACCTAAGAACCTTTAGGTGTGCAGGTTTCATTACGATGTTTTCCTTCACCGTTAATGTAAGTGATAATTCACTGTGAATACACACATTACTTCGAAACGTCTGAAGTGTGTGCCTGGGGTTTGAGCCCGCGACCATCGAGATTCTCGAACGCGTGCTTAAACCTCGAGGCCAAAGCTGACCTATTAGACTTGGTAGTGGAACTTTAAGACTAGTTACGTGAGAAGAACATACCAGCAGCAAGTATGCTGTCTCCCGAGGCCCTCCTGTCAGCATGATCATCGCTGGGCGTCTTAAACGCGATGATGGTGGGTTTGTTGCGCATGTATCGGAACGAGTGCGCGAGCGCGCGATTCTGAGGGCTCTTGTACGCACTGCACACAGTTCGATTCTTGCCACGGACTTTGAACGAGTCGAAACTCCGCTCAGATTCTGAGCGCATGAACTCGCGGAGACTGAAAAAAGAATGGACTGGTTGATTCATCAAGTCATCAGAGGTTGAGTTTAATACCAGGGATTGTATTAAAATACTAGCAAACACCCCTGGCCCTCAACGATTAAATAAGAACCATAAAGGGTTAACCCTTAATTCGATAGTGTCCAGTGTGACGAACAACTGATTTAAAAAAATGTACTGAACTAGTTTAGAGAAAAATACGTGAGATTATGATTTTAGTGTGTTGGTGACATATAAAAGATATAGTAGAAAATATTATTTGAATAATGACAGCACTCAAAATGTCAGTTTTCGTCAAAAATAGCGTCGACGCCCAAGTCATATGTTTTGCTCAAAGTATTTTATTTCATTTCTATTGGTTATTACTAACTTTTAGACGATTTCTGTATTAATTTATATTTATGATATTACTAGCGGACCCGGCAAACGTTGTTTTGCCATACATATAAAATTCTCGTGTCGCGGTGTTTTTTTGCAAACTCCTCCGAAACGGCCCGACTGATTTTTATGAAATATTATGTGTATGTCGTAGGTAGGTCTGAGAATCGGCCAACATTTAACGGTTTAACATTTAGGGGTATGATTATTTTTATTCTATTGACCTAACGTTTTTATGTTTTATGATTCAGCATTGATAAATTATTATAATCTTAAATTTTCACCCTTCTATGATGAACCTCTATTTTTTTAATGGCCATTCTAATTTTGAAACAAAAAAATATGGCCAAAATCTGTATAGAGTAAAATTTTATATGTATATTCAGTAAGTCTGAGAATAGGTTGTTATCTATTTTTTATACCCTTAGGTGTTAAGGGGGGTCCAACCCAAAAGTTATTTTTTTATTTTGTGGACATTTTTAAGTTTTAATTTTTTTATGATTCAGCATTGAAAAATACATACAACCCCAAATTTTCACACTACTACGAACAACACCTGTTTTGTAATCGCAATTTTTATATTTTTATAGCTTTTGCCCGCGACCCCGTCCGCGTAGACTACAGGGTTGGGTGCAGAAAGATAATTAATAAGTGAATCTATAAATCGTTCCTCAAGTGCCCAAAATGGCACTTACTGAATTAAAAAAACGATGCCTATGTCCTTTTTTAAGGTCCCGTTTTTATCCATCACATCAAATCACCCAAATCGATCAAATGGTTAAGGCGTAAAAGTAAAACTCTGAAAGTTATTTTCGTATTTATAATATGTTTATCCCATTGGAACATTACATTTTCCCGGGATGAAACATAGCCTATGTTACTTCACAGGGTCTTATTTATGTTCATACAAAAAAAATTGTTATTGCGTGAGAGCGTAACAAACATTACATTACATTCACATTTATATAATAGTAAGGATAACCATTCCCACGGGAACACTAAATTTTCCGGTATAAAAGTATCCTATGTACCGATGTACCGATGTATCGGTGGGTCCCACCTATCTGCATACCAAAAGTCATTTAAATATTTTTTCAATCATTGTCCAATTATTTACCCTCCGTTTTTTTTAATAAGAAGTACCTATCCTATCTCCTTTTTAATACCTCGAAGACTATGTGTACAAATTTTAATGATTAATCGGTTAAGTAGTTTTGGCGTGAAAGCGTACCTAACAAACAAATTTACATTCACATCTATAATATAAATAGCTGACCCGGCAAACTTCGTACCGCCTAACAGTCATTAAATGCCATGTTACATATTACCTGAATTTTATTTTTGATTGAATGGAAATAAATATTAAGTTCAGCTCTTTATTGAGATAAAAATACAGAAATAAAAAAGTACAAAAATTAAACTCAATGGTCATACCCGTTGGGATCAATGAAATCTTTAGATCAATCTAATTCATGAATTCTCAAGCACCAATTATTCATCTCTAACTTGCCTTTTCAGTATCGTCACGTGAATAACATTACTCAACAATTTTCTTAACACCAAGTGCATTCCATTGCATAGTTGAGTGTTTTAGATTTCAAAGCGTGATGACTACCGAGCCCGCCTTCGTTTGTAAATTGTAAACCAAGGAGTTTAAAAATAAATTTCTGAACGCACGTATAAATATTTGACAACCAATAAATATGTCAATCCCTTTTTATTACTGACACTATTCTACATGTTTAAAATCCAAAATACGCAATTATTCGAATATTGTGGATATATGTTGTCGATTCCAAACCTTTATTTAAATACGTTCTTTAATTTGAGGGGACCATTAACCGTATTGATGGGATAAACATAAAATGTCTGACAGGATATTAGGTAGAACAGTTTATATGAGAAAAATAGCGCTGTATGTGAAAAAAGATTTTCCCGCTTTTCTGTTGAAATTTTTCCCAAATTTTCTTTGCTATAAACCTCACGGAGCCCGAGACCTTTCCAACGAATGCAAAACCGTGGAAATCGGTTCGCGCGTTCTGGAGTTATAGCGTCAGGGAGGAAACCCCGACTTATTTTTATATAGTAGATATACATCTGGAAAATAAGATAATCACGAGCTTCTACTCTCATTTTCACTATTTTATCTCACTTTAAATCTCTTGTCCGCCACATCGGACACTGTCGATTACTACGTGAAGTATATATTTATCAAGTTGTCCGGTGTGACGAACATTGCCAAATACGCAAGATGACACTTTTTTGTTACAATTATTGTTTTTTTGTATAATATCGCATGTGGTTGAATGCATTCTTCTATAAATGCTTGGTGTGGGTGTGTGTATGCTTACTTTTTTTGTTTAGCGTTTTTACACAAGCATTTGCATGGACGCACTTACAAGATATTAGCTCTAGTACCCAAACATCGTGCCCCATCTGAAGCTAGTAAGTAATAAATCAGAGTCTGACGAAGAACTGCATGTCCTACCTTCACCATATTCATATTTTTCATCTCCTGCACCTTCAATAGCTTCTTGTTTGGAACGGCTTAATTTATTAGACAGTGATGAATTTGAACGTGAAAGAGATTTTGAGCCCTTAACTGCCGGTTTTACTCCAATATTGCAAGAAGCTATCCCTAGTCCATCGCAAGAATCAGTCTACAGAAATCTCCCGTCAATATCATATCTACCATCTTTACCAACTCCTCCATCAGTAGCAGTTACAGTTAAGGGAAAGACAAGATCTAAAGTTCCTGTTGTAGCAGCCAAAAAGGCCAAGAAACCACAAAACAAGTTCAGTCTGACATACAAATGGAAGAAGGTGCCATTTCATCACAGAGTGGCGACCCCAGAGGACGACATTGAAGATCATGACATACAAGAAATTGAATCACCCTTTTTTTTCTACAGATTCTTTTCTTGTAATATTATTGAAGATATTGTCAGTAAAACAAATATTTATTCCACCCAATGTACAGGCAAATCTATTCAGCTTACTGATTTTGTACAGAAAGCACCACTCCCAAAGAAAATCTGAAAACAGCTTAAATTGAAAGATTTCCGATACGAGATATTTTCTGCTTTGATCAAAATTAACAGGTCAGCTAAGCGCCCTAACCAAGAATAGACCACGATAAGGAAGCCTTGTAAGCCCAGACCAGTAGATTGTGTGCGTTTTGACAACATTGGTTATTTTTTATCGACGAAGGAAGAAGGTCGTTGCATGGAGTGCAGTAAAAAGACTGCTGTCTTTTGCATAAAATGTGACGTAAGACTATGTTTTGTAACAGGAAAGAACCCTCGTAATTGCCATTTGAAATTTCATACAAAATAATTATTATATTCATAGTTATATTTGATTAGAATTAATTTCTTTTTGTTTTTGATGTGTATTTGTCTTATTTATCATTTCTGTTAGTCATTTGGTAGAGTCCGCCCCAACGGACATGTTGTTTCGCAAGTAATTCGTTACATACTTGACAATGTTCGCTGTGACGGACATGTGTTTTATTAAAAACTGTACAGCACTAATTTTTTTTAGCATTTTTCCTGTGCTTATTTCATATCCAAAAATATGACTTTACTAAAAAAATCTGTTTTCTTTGCTACAAAAAACTCCGTCGAATTAAGGGTTAAACTTAAATAATACCTAATGTATTGATGATACAGCACGAAATCCACAATAGTTCTATGCTGGTAGTAACTAAGTTACTTGAACTCACAAAGTGATCATCGTTGGCAAAATATAAAATTCGCTTAATAACTAATAACTATAACTTTATCGACGTCCTTAAATCACCTTTCGGATATCACTACAGGACATCAAGACACTTACAATCTGCCTCATTCAAAGTCAAAGTTAACTTACCCAAAGCGAAAAACGGAATCAAAAAAGAAGAATTTGTACTCACGCCATCACCCTTTGTCTCTTCTTCGTATTCTTCTGCACGTCAGGCATGGACACTGACTTCTCGAGATGCCGCTGCGACGCCAACAGCGCTGGTGTCGAAGTCTTGTGAGGTGATAGGGCTGGAACAACAATTTAGATGGTTAAAACTGGGTCTACTTCTACACATTTTCGACGTCTGTCCTAGGACTTCCAACAGTAGTCAATTTAAAGAAACGTTTAAATCATACAAAAAAAACTTCTGTTCTGTATCGGTGCAACATGATTCCAAAACAAACCTATTAGCCGTTTAAATTTATTGACTGCCTCGTGGTCCCGCGGTACAAGTATGTGCCGTACGATCTAGAGGTCCTGGGTTCGATTCCCGGGTCGAGCAAAGTGTTATTGGGTTTTTCCATTAGGAAATGCCCAGTAACAGCACGGAGTCTGGAAATGTGCCTGAAAAACGGCAATAGGCTCGCCCCCTATTACGTGGGACTGATACATACCTGGCGAAAAGTGGGTGCAGAAATGCACCTCTGCCTACCCTTTCGGGGAATACAGGCGTGAGTTTATGTATGTATGTATGTAATTTATTTTCTTTTAAGGTCAAACTTAACACATAATCCTTGGCAAGTTTATCTAGGTAGCAAATTTCATCAACAATTATTTTTTTCTTCTCTGGATTTTTTTGGTAAGTGTACAGAAGATCATTTCAGAACAAGGGCATTATTGCGTCAAGTGAAGAAATGAGAGACAGCACCGTATTTACCATCTAGACCCATTTCAGCAGTGACATCTCACTTTATCACCGTCATCATCATCAGCCCATATACGTTCCCCTCCTGGGCACGGGCCTCTTCCACAATTGAGAGGGCCATGTTGTTGCTTTGCTATGAAAATTAATATTCGCAATTGATGCGACAGGCCCTTTAATGACCTTCCCCGAAATTAAAACACATCATCAGCCCATGTTCATCCCACTGCAGGGCACGGGCCTCCTCTACAACTGAGAGGGCTTAAGCCTTAGTCCACCACGCTGGCCTAGTGCGGGTTGGCGGACTACACACCTAATAAATTCCTGAGAACTTTTAGGTGTGCCGGCTTCATCACGATGTTTTCCTTCATCGTTAAAGCACGTGATAATTATCTGTGAATACACACATAACTTGGAAAAGTCAGAGGTGTGTGCCTGGGGTTTGAAACCGCGACCGTCAAGATTCTCGACCGCATGCCTAAGCCTCGAGGCCATCACGACTCCAATTAAAACACACTAACCTGCAATATGTCCGTTGGTATCTCCGTTCTCCTTCTCCTCGTCTAGTTGGAAGCTCTCGTTGGTGTAGCTGGTGGGTGAGAAGTCCACGGAGAGTCTTTTCCCGCTGTTGGAAGAGCTTCGGCGCTTCATTTTAGCACTCAGACTTGAGAGGGTGCGGCTGGGTTTCCTGTAAGAAAAAAAAATTGCAGTAGACTATTGGTAGAAACTGCACATACCTAATGTTAAACTTTGACTCTAAGATGAGGAATCTTGAGTGTCTGCAGCATAAATTGGCGCGTGCATTCATTAAATCTTAGGATTTACCAAGTCGATCTGACGAAACTTGGATGTAGTAATGCACTTCTGTATGCTTCTTTGGCATATGGACAGTTAATTTTAAGGTGATATGCATCACGTTTGTCAGACCAATGTAATAAAAAAAAACCTAGTACATATGTATTGACTAGCAGTAAAAGGTTACGACTGTCTCGGCGCAATTATGCGATAATTTTTTTAAAATACATCCAACAGTCGCATACATAATTCAGATCCCTCACTAAGATACGATAAATATGGCCTCACTTGTGGTTAGTGTCATCTGGAGAGGAGATGCCAGTCATCTCCGCAGCGTGGACTCTCTCTTGCTCCCTCTCGAAGTACTCGTAGAGGCGACTCGTCCATTCTCCCACGGCGCGTACGTGGATCCACAAGTAGTCTGAAAGACACACACACAATCTCAAGCCTGTATATCCCGAAGGGGCAGGCAGAGGTGCATTTCTGCATCCATATTTCGCCAGGTATGTATCAGTCCAACGTAATAGGGGGCGAGCCTATTGCCGTTTTTCGGGCACCATTCCAGACTCCGTGCTGCTACTGAGAATTTCTTAATGGAAAAACCCAATAACACTTTGCCCGACCCGGGAATCGAACCCAGGATCTCTAGATCGCACGGCACATACTTGTGCTGCGAGACCACGAGGCAGTCTGAAAGAATATCATTATTATCAACTCAAGGAAATGCCTGAAACTCCTGTCTAGCAGAATCAACAGCACGCACCAAAATAGCACCGAGCAACGTATCTCAGAGAATATTTACGGCATCCTAGCAAATGAAATGAAATGAAATGAAATGAAATGAAATGAAATTAAATTATTTATTGAATCTGTAAAATGTCAAATACATCACTTAGATTCAGTCATTTCAAAATTTGGTTTACCACCCTGTTCGGAAGGCAGTCATCACTAGAGAAGAACGGGCAAGAAACTCTAGTGTTGCTCTTTTCCAATCAAGAGATAGTTTACAATATTGATACAAAAAATGAATTTCTCAAATTAGAGCAGCTCATTAATACTATCCCAGATTATTGTATTGAATATGAGAATAACATAGTCATCTTGAATGGAGAAACTGACATTTAACTAGGTTAAATTATAAATTTAAGTTTAAGTTAGGATAAGGTTAAGTTCATAAATACAAATAAGCAAAAATAGGCAGACCAATCCACACAAACAGCACCCGTTCACGAGTATGACGCATGTGCCAGCCATCGGTCTCCTCAACCATTTCATAGGGAAGTGACCGACCCGACACACGACGCCGCCGTAAGCACAGACATTTCAGCGAGCATGACATACCTAATTGCTTACAAAGTACTAAACTAATAAGTAAATATGTATAAACAGCTATGTCCATTGAAGAAGACTCAGTCAGACTTGGGATTACAATAATTATTAATTAAACCCAAGCTTCGTTATCCTCCATATATTCTGAAATTGTATAATAGGCTTTGTTACATAACTGTCTCTTAGTAATTTCTTTAAATTTATTGTAGTTTAAGGCCTTAATATGAGTAGGGATTTTATTGTAAAGTGTATACAGTAACCCTTAAAAGATTTGCTGATCTTGTGGAGCCTGGTCTTATAAATAACTAACTTATTTTTATTGCGTGTATTTCTATCATGTATGTCAGAAACCTTTTTAAATTTATCAATATTCTTATGAACATACATAAGATTTGCGTGTATATATTGAGATGCCACTGTCATAATATCAATTTCCTTGAACTTTTCTCTTAAAGAATATCTAGAGCCAAGCGAATATATAAATATTTCAACGAGGGCCTTTAAAAGTTGAAATCTAGATTTTTTGAGCAAACTTGAGCCGTATTTTAATTTCCGTCAAGAAAAAACAGTACTTTAGGCCCATTTAGAAATTCTTATTTACCGTATAGCATGACACACCCTTGTGCTGCCAACCAACGAAGCAATTATTGACGATAGTAAGCCCTGGGAGTAAATAAATTGATCAGAATTTTGTTTTGTTGATACAGTTTGTATCTTTATGACATTTATGATTGTAAAATGAATTCTATTAATTCTTGATAAAAATTATGACATTTGGTGTTGCTGAGGGAGTTTCTGGCCGCTTCTTCTTCACAGCGATAACAGGTCCCCAAGCGGCAATAGTTTAAAATTGACGATTCAAAAGCACATGATAAAGTATATTTGAATGATGACGATTTTGACTTTGAATCAGGCTAATTAACACAATCTACCAGTTTGTCTTGACAGCAACTGGTAAGTATGTGTAGAAGTACATACCTTCCTGCTCGGGCGCGCTGCTGATGGTGAAGGGGTGCCACTCGTAGGAGGCGATGGCGGGGATGTTGAGGAACACGTAGTCACCGGCGTGGAAGTCGAAGTGGTGGGGGCGCTTGATGACGAGGTGCGTCACGCGTGACGGCAGCACCAGCCCCGACGACACGTACGTCTTGCCACGCTCCGACCTGACGATATCATCATCATCATCATAATCATCATCAGCCCTTATACGTTTTTCTGATGGGCCTCCTCTACAACTGAGAAGGTTAAGGCTTTAGTCCACCACGCTGGCCTAGTGCGGGTTGGTGAACTACACACCTAAGAAATTCCTAAGAACTTTTAGGTGTGCAGGTTTCATCACGATGCTTTCCTTCAGCGTTAAAGTACGTGACAATTCATTGTGTATACACACATAACTTCGAAAAATCAGAGATTTGAACCCGCGACCGTCGAGATTCTCGATCGCGAGGCCATCACGACTTCATGGAGGAATCATGTATTTTTACGTCGCAAACCCTGAAGTTGAACAAGATTATCAAAATATAGGAGGCATACAAATGAATATTTATGTTTTAATAGAAAAACCGGAAAGTTTCCGTTTCCGGTGCTCGTAAAGTCAACATCTCTGTTACATTGCTCTCGTAAAAATTAAAGTTAAAAATTGATATAAGCTACGTATCACCATAAAACTGTTAAATACGACAAACACAAGTGAAGATACTACTATAACAAGAATATAGCTGCGCAAAACCAAGGAGAAACCTGCATACCACAACGCTAAAATTACAAAGGTTAGAACTTTGTTTGTATTATTGACAGTTATTTACAAACGTCTGTTGACAACTGTCGCTGTCAAATACCACGTAACCAATCATAGCCGTTGCAGTGTTGCCAGTAGTAACAAGAAATTTCTACTAACTTAAATACGTTCCAATCCACGCTTCAAAAATGGAACAACAATTTCAATTATTATTTGATAAAATGAAAATAGAACTAAAAAACCAAACCTCAGAATTAAGTAATTGTATAATGGAAAAAATAGAGGAAAGATTAAAACCTATTATAGAAGAAAATAATATTTTGAAACAAAAAGTGGACAGTTTGGAAAAAGAGTTACAAAATTTAAAACGAGAAAAGAGGAACAATAATATAATAATATTTGGAATAAAAGAAGACGAACAATCCCCAAAAGAATTATTAGAAAATGTAAACATTATACTTAAAGGCGATACACAGCTTAGCATAGAAAATCATGAATTGAACAGGATTCACCGTATTGGGCATAAAATTAACAACGACAAACCAAGACCCATCCTGGTTTCATTTATACACGGATGGAAGAAACAAGAAATAATGGAAAACAAGAAAAAGCTCAAGAATGTATACATTGCTGAAGATTACCCAAAAGAAGTGCTTGATAAAAGAAAGAATTTACAATCAAGACTGTTAGAAGAAAGAAAGAAAGGGAACATTGCCTACCTTAAATATGATCAGCTTATTGTAAAGGAAAGAAACAACAACAACGAAAAAAGAAAAAGGGAGCTATCAATATCACCATCGACTCAGGAACAGCGAAGGAAACAGCAAAACATCACATCTCAAAATACGATAAACGCGTTCGACCTAATGCGAATCAGATCTAACTCTTATTCTACCCACCCGAAGAGCGACAAATTATAGCAACCAACCAAGAAACGGAAAATAGAACATACAGTAACAAAAAACATAACAACAGTAAACAACAATTACAAAGATGCTCTCCCAAGCCGACTGGTCACCGTGGGGGAAAATGACCACAACCCTCCAGTAAGTAGCAAAGAAGCAATTAGAAGAATGAAACAACCTCAAATGACTCTTAAGATTGGAACATTAAATGTAAGATCTTTAGCATCAACACAAAAAATGATTGAATTAACGTATCTGCTGCAAAAAATCAAAATAGATATACTCGGACTAGCAGAAGTTCGAAGAATGGGCTGTGCAATCGAAGAACATGAAAACTATATTTTTTGCTATAAAGGAGAAACGAGCGGACTAAATGGAGTTGGTTTCCTAATAAAAAAAAACCACAAAGACAAAATCGTCAGTTTCTCAGCCCTATCAGAACGAGTCGCTTCATTAGAAACAAAATACGACGAAGATATTCTTACAATAATACAGGTATATGCCCCAACTGAAAAAGCTACAGATGAAGAAATCAACTCCTTCTATGAAACCCTACAAACAGCTCAAGACAAGGCAGTTGGAAATATCCTTGTTATTGGGGATTTCAATGCAAAAATTGGCACGCCAAAAATAGAAGACATTGACAACCTTGTCCTGGGGAAATTTGGATACGGTAACAGAAACAAAAGAGGAGAAAAATTAATCCAATATGCATTAGGACATAAAATGTCTATCATGAACTCATTCTTTAAGGCTAGAGACAATCGAAAATGGACTTGGCTTTCTCCTTGCGGTAACGTGAGAAATGAAATCGATTTTATTTTGTCGAACAAACCTTCGAGGATCCAAAAGGTGGAAGTACTGCATGGTTTCGGATTTAGATCTGACCATCGCTTGGTTAGAAGTACATACCTTCTAAATCAACGCAAGAAAAGCAGAATCTCGTTTAAAAATCATCCTGTAACGCTAAAAACAGACGAGAACATCTCGGCGTATCTAAAAAACCTCGAGGCCAACATACTAGAACTAGAAACACGGCACGAAGAAGATGTTCAATCTTCTTACAATAAAATAACCAATTCTATTATTTCCAGCCTTCCACGCAAACCCTATAAAAAAGATAGACTAAAAACCAACGACAAAATACTCAAGGAATCCACTCGATCTCTTCTTGTAAGACGAACCGAAATTCTGAAGACGAAACCAAAAACTAAAGAAATGAAAGAAGAATTAAGTAGACTTTTCAAAGCTACAAGCAAAGCAATTAGTAGAGACTACAAAGAGTATAGAAACAAAGTAATTGAGACTAACCTAAAACAATACAGAAGTACAAGTAAAGCTTACAAAGAACTGACCACGCATAAAAACTGGATACAAAACCTAAAACTTAAATCAACAGAAACTAAAACAAGACGGGACGTCATGACCTGCGCCACAGACTTCTACAAACAACTATATGAAAAACCATCAAATCCAATTTTGTGTCCCACAATAGAAAATACGACGAGTGGCTCTTCTGACACGAGCGATCTACCACCTGTGACTGAGAAGGAAGTTACCGAGCACATTCATAAACTTAAAGCAGATAAAAGCCCGGGTCCTGACGGTTTACAAAATGAAATGTTAAAAACAGGCGCGGTCATGTTGGCCCGACCACTAACGAATCTTTTCAACAAAGTTCTCGACACTGGCCAGGTACCGGAGCAATGGAAAAGATCTGACATAATTCTTTTATACAAGAAGGGAGACCCTCATGACATAGCAAATTACCGTCCGATTAGTCTCCTTTCAAGTGTGTACAAATTATTCACTTCAATCCTTTTAAGTCGAATAAGCCCGAAGATTGACGAATACCAACCGATGGAGCAGGCGGGATTTCGTTCAGGATTCTCAACAACCGACCACATACAAGTGATACAACAAATTATAGAAAAATACAAAGAGATGAATAGACCACTCTACATCGCTTTCATTGACTATACCAAAGCCTTTGATACAATCTCTCACGATGCAATCTGGGAAGGTCTGAATAAATGCCAAACACATGGAAAATACATAAAAGTACTGAAAAACATCTATAAAGACTGCGTTAGCCAAGTAAAACTAGAAGTGAGAGGTCCTGACATTCCGATTTGCAGAGGTGTGAGACAAGGGGACCCTCTCTCACCAAAATTGTTTATACTAGTACTACAACGAATTTTCGATAATCTCAAATGGCAAGCGGAAGGAATAAAAATCAACCAAGATCAACTTACTCACCTTAGATTCGCAGACGATATTGTTCTATTCGCTGACACATGCAGAGAACTAGACAAAATGATAAACACCTTAAATAAAGAGAGTGAAAAAGTAGGTCTCAAAATGAACGAGCACAAAACGAAAATAATGACTAATAGCTATATGAATGTCATAAACCTGGATGGAAGCCCGCTTGAATACGTGAACAACTACGTCTACCTAGGGAAACAGATATCTTTTGAAGATAGGAACGAAGAACAAGAAGTCGAACGACGCATCAACAAAAGCTGGAAAAAGTTCTGGTCCCTGAAAGAAATCTTAAAAGGAAAATTTCCTCTCCACCTAAAGAAAGTAGTCCTAGATACCTGTATTCTACCTACACTCACTTACGGCTGCCAGACATGGACATACAACACTAAAATAAAAAATAAATTAGTAGCATGCCAGAAAGCAATGGAGAGAAGTATACTTAAAATAAGACGAGTACAGAAAGTGAGAAGCGTACGGATAAGACGAAAAACAAAAATTATTGATGTCCTACAGTACGCCCTAAAACAAAAGTGGAGGTGGGCAGGACACTTAGCAAGGTACATTGATGGAAGGTGGACTCTAAAGATCACGACATGGCAAGGACCTACAGGAAAAAGGAGAAGAGGGCGTCCGAGAAAAAGATGGATAGAAGATATAAAAGCGATTGCGGGAAAGGAATGGATAAAGAAAGCCAAGGACAGAGAAATGTGGAATAAGCTGGAGGAGGCCTTTACCCAATTTGGGGTTCCAATCAGCGATGACGAAGACTGCAACGAAGACACTTAACTAATATGATTTTTATAAATAAAAATAAATAAATAGAGAGAGAAAAAAAGTATATATATATTCATACGTGAGTTATAATAGATTTAAGAAATTTTGTATATTTTTTTGATTGGAAATAAACGGGCTTTATTATTATTATTAATAGAAAAACAACGGGTGGCCCTCCGGGAGTGTCGGCAGAAGTGAAAACTTCAACATTAACGTTGTGCATTTTTTAATATTTTGGAATGGTTAGGGAATAATTTCGCACGAATTGCTTTATTTATCAGTATAAAAGTACTATCATTTACGTGGTAAAATACAATATTTATTACGCTATCGTACACAAACATGAAAATTAATATTACATAATGCGTCTTACGCATTTTCGATCAGGGTCACGCGATCTGACGCGAGTACTACATTTTATACCAATCCTAAAAAAAGTGCACAGCGCCGTTAAAGAATCTTCACTTCAAAAAAATGCTAGTAGGCGACCTTTTAAATACTCTAGAAGAGAAATTACATGTTTACAGATTATTCAAGTATTTTACAGTTGCGTCAGACGCTTTTGGCGATTTAACTATTTATATTCGTAAAATTTCAATTTCTGGGGAAAAATAGCTTACCAGCAACTCGTAACGTAAACCTTTGTTATACCTTGTCTTCTGTATACATATCAAGGATAAACATTTTCTACACTCTCTGTCACATCTTTTCGTTCTTTAATTTACATACATACATACATACATAAACTCACGCCTGTATGCCCCGAAGGGGTAGGCAGAGGTGCATTTCTGCACCCACATTTCGCCAAGTATGTATCAGTCCCACGTAATAGGGGGCGAGCCTATTGCCGATTTTCGGGCACATTTCCAGACTCCGTGCTGTTACCGAGAATTTCCTAATGGAAAAACACAATAACACTTTGCCCGACGCGGGAATCGAACCCAAGACCTCTAGATCGCACGGCACATACTTGTACCGCGAGACCACGAGGCAGTGTTTAATTTATAAAGCCAAAAATGTTTTTACAATTTGCAAGTTATTATTTTTGTTTGTTTTGGACCACTTCCTTGCAGGTCATTCAATTGCTAATACAGCCACTCCTTTAGTTAGATGATAATGATTTTTTTACCTCATCCAAGCGAGCCTCATAATCCTCTCTAAAGCATACAGTGTGCCCGGCAAAATGAACCATTTCCAGAAGTTGGGGCCGTGGAAGATGAGGAGTATCCAGAACGGAACGTACAGGAGATGCGTCCAGTAGAATACCTGAAAAGAAGTCATTAAATGTATCATCCATCCATCCATCAGCCAATGGAGGTCCACTGCTGGACATAGGCCTCTCCTAATGACTTCCACAGAGACCTGTTGGAAGCAGCTTGCATCCAGCGACGTCCCGCGACCTTTACTAGGTCGTCCGACCATCTTGTCGGAGGACGTTCCAGGCTACACTTTCCGGTACGTGGCCTCCACTCGAGAACTTTTTGGCCCCATCGGCCATCGGTTCTCCGCGCTATGTGCCCGGCCCATTGCCACTTCAACTTGCTAATCCGCTGAGCTATGTCGGTTACTTTAGTTCTCCTACGGATCTCCTCATTTCTGATTTCGTAGGGAAACCCCGAGCATAGCCCTCTCCATAGCTCGTTAAATGTATACCTAGTTCCAATTTCTTTACTATTATCTATTCTAGTCCCTATCACCGTATTGTCTTCCGGAGAGGAAGAATAATTTAATGTTTATTTAATTAAATCTAATTTTATACTGACGTTAAAAAGCGACCACACTGACATCTTATTGTTAATGTAATGCAGTGGACTATGATTTTCCTGTGGTTTAGGTGATGGGTGATGCTGATGAGAAATTACTAGTGATTAAACTTTCTAATCGTTAAGAATTAAAAAAATACCTCAAAGCTCCCACCACGACGCACGCACGGCTGGCTGCACAGCAGGATGATGAGCAGCAGCACCACTAGCGCCACGCCCGTGGGGTTGGCGGCGCCGGGAACCAGCCCGAACAAGCCAGGACGCTGCGTCAGTAACCACTCGTACAAAGACCATTGCTCGGCATTCACCACCGGGTCATACATTACCACCATGCCTGGAAAAATAAATAGCAATATCTATATTTGTGTTAGCTTATATACGAATAACTGCTGGGTGGAGTCTTACTCTACCATTCATATACCATGTATACCCTACTAGTAGATAGCTTTTATTTTTAAGAGCTGGTAGGATTTGATCCATCACGCTGACCTAGTGTAGGTTGGTGGATCTTAGATAAAGAAGAAAATCCATTAATAAAGTAAAAAACGTGACAATTTATTATGAAACACAACCTTAAAAGTGACAAATACGTCCTTCCAATGGCGGTACTTCAATAGAAGCCCAAAAGTGTGACACGTTAATTGTGTAATGTAATGTCTAGTTTATAATAATTGTTTATTGTGGGTCAGTATATTCTCATTTATATGTCAAATTGTTTTTGTTAAATAAAGATTTATAGATTCAAGATTATTATTCAGAATTTTGAAAGGCAAGCTGGGCTTTTGGGCTTCTTTGGACTTCACTGCCTTCTTCGTATTCAAACCTGAAATGGCCGGCAGGTTGAAGACTATATGCAATTGATATAGAGATCTACGCGACTCCTAGTTAGATATTATCCCATCATAGTTGAAGACAACAATGAACAAAGGTACTCAATCCATAATTAATACTTACTAAAGTTACATAGATGCATGACAGTATGCACAACACTGTACACACAGATGAGCACTCCGGTGACCTTGTGCAGGTAGATGTGGTGGTCGAGCGGCAGCACGGAGCTGAACCCGCGCACTCGCAGCTGAGTGATGCAGTACCGCAGCATCAGCACCAACACCCACGCGCAATTGAAGTTCAGGCACTGACCTGGAGAAGACAATCAAAGTGGAAGAGCCTTACTGAAGTGCTAAACAGATTTGGTACGATTCGTTGGAAAAGTTGAAATATTGCAACCTTAGTAATTTATTTGTATTAGCCCTGATAGAGATCACACCTTGCAAAAAGAGAATAATTTGAGTGATTTTTTTAAATTACTCAGAAATATTAGTAAATATTTCTCGCCAGTCGACACCATGATGACAGCCCCGTGGCGCAGTTGGCTAGACACCAGCTTTCGAAACGAGAGGCCGTGGGTTCGATCCCCGCACCGAGAATTTTTTTTGTGTGATCCACAAATATTTATTTCGGGTCTGGGTGTTTGTGAGAGCGAAAAGTCTCTCGTAGTTTCTGATACCCACGATATAACTCTTGTACCTTAATGTGGGGTCAGAACTATGTACGTGACTGTTTGTTAATGATGTCTTATTAATTTTGCTCTAGTGAACGTCAAAGGCACAAATGATTTTTATCCTCCAAATTATTTTGTTCAACTCACAACTAGATGATCTATCTCACAAACATGATTTGGTAATATACTAAATCTGGTATACTAAAGTAGTAAAGATCCGTCTTACCACAAGCCCTGGCAATGATGACAAATCCATTGCTGCTTCTATACTCATAGCATCTGGAGACGAAAAGACCAATATTGATCAAGGAGAAGACAGCTAGGTAGGCGAGGAAGACGTAGTTGTTCCTGAAGTACGGCATCGACAGCTGATATGGCTTAAGCTTGGCCAACTTCTGGCGCAGTGATGTCGGCTGAGGGTCTGGCTTTGGAGGCACCAGCCATCGGTCTATGCTGAGGAAGAGCATTGTCATTATTACCGTTATTACCACATTAATTGTCTTAATTGCTCTTGGTCGTGTGGCATACAATAGGAATTAAAATGAATTGAAATGGCGATAAGAACAAATTGGGATTGGGAATTTTCGGAAGGATTTTGTCAGCAGCAGCACTAAGTCTGGAGAAGTGCTCAGTACATGACAATAGCGTTGTGCTCCATTATGTGATATATTCTGTCACATAAAGACGACGAAAAACATTACATTTACTACCAAATGTTGGCACTACTACGCCAGTATAAAAACACCCACCTAATAGACAAATTCTCTAGAAGCCCCCCATGCTTGGCCAGCTGGTTCTTCAGCGCCTCGTAGGTGATGGCCCCACGCCTCTCGGTGTCTGCATCATCGAACATGGCCGCGGTGAGGTGCAACAGTTGCGAGTCGCTGAACTGCATGCCGTTCTCCTCCATGCAAGCTCGCAAAACATGCTGCAGCTCACGATGTTGGATTAGGCCGTCGCCTGGGAATTTAACAATCTATATGTAAGCTAAGCAGTGATAGCCTCGAGGTTTAGGCGCGTGGTCGAGAATTTCGACGGTCGCAGGTTCAAACCCCAGGCACACACCTCTGACTTTTCGAAGTTATGTGTGTATTCACAAAGAATTATCACTTGCTTTAACGGTGAAGGAAAACATCGTGATGAAACCTGCACACCTAAAAGTTCGTAGGAATTTCTTAGGTGTGTAGTGCGCCAACCCGCACTAGGCCAGCGTGGTGGACTAAGGCCTAAACCCTCTCAGTTGTAGAGGAGGCCCGAGCCCAGCAGTGGGACGTATATGGGCTGATGATGATGATGATGATGATAGGACTTACAGGAAGGAATACTTAGTTCTGCCTGATTGTCGTTTGTATTTGTATTTAAGCGTTAAAAAAGAAAAGAATTCTGCATTAAATCCTGTGATCAAGTTATCAAAGCGTGATCTACATGATGTGATTGTAAAACGAAATCTTAGGACACAAAACAGCGTCTGTGTTTTTGTGGATAAACCTAAAACTAACACGCTATACTATAAGTTAATATACGTTCTCTTTGTAATTAAAGATAATTGATTCTTAGTTCACGACTCCATGACGATATTATTGTGTGATATCCTAGTCTAGATCACCGATTAACCGAAACCCTGCTATCGGGTTTAATAGTAATTTTAAACAAAGAATCACTAAAAATAAATACGAAAAATTTGCTTAAGCATAAAAAGTAGACTTTTTAGTACTCACCGTCCAAATCATAAACCTTGAACAAAAAACGAATCTTATCGTCCGGAGTTTGTCCGGCGAACCTGTGCACCGCTGCGATGAACTCCTGAAGCGATATGGCGCCGGAATCATCTTCGTCGAAGATTTGGAACACTCGTTCCGTGAAGAATGGCTGGATGAGAAATAATCAAATTTTACTTACAACCGCCTCTCCAAATACCCACATTCTGCCAAGAGTAGTTTTTAAGCCACATACAATGTAGATGCGAGCTATACCAGCGTGAAGGTCTACACTCTACTCTACATGGTTAGGCGTTTATTCTCTATGCTGGCCTGTTGCGGTTTGGAAAACTACTAATATGAATTCTTAATGAAAAACCCAATAACACTCTGACTAGGTTATCGAAATCTGAATTTGTAAATCGCCCGCCATATACCATGGCTCTGGACCAACGAGGTATTTATTACATTAACATACCCTTCATAGCACCTATCTACTCACATTCTTGGACACAACAATCTTCTGAAACTGTTCCCTTGTGATTTCCTTCTGATCTCCCACCGTTGCTCGAAACAGCTGCTCCAGCCGGTCCACGCTCTCCTTGTCGAAGCCTACACGCGGCCTGGACAAAATAGATGAGAGGTTTGGGTACAATTATCGGATGCTCAGACATCATCAATAGCTGGATTGACAATGAAGAATTCATGAATTCTTTTCATAATATGAAGAATTGATCCCATATGAAAGTCCCTCTAAAAGTCCTTGGACGTAGCCCATCCGCTACCTAGCACCAAAAAGTCAGCTTTGGAAAATGAAATTTATAGATAGCTGGCTACTCGGTGTTACTTCGGTACAAAATGTTGTTCATCTTAACGTGCAGGTATTATAGAAAGTGTGTTGTTGTACAGTCCCTAAACTGGAAGAAAATGTCAATAAATTCTTAATATCATATTTCTCAAAACTTAACGTAACAAAAATTAAAATTCTCAAAAGAATAAAATACCAACAGCATATTTATGTAAGTCGTGATGGCCTTGAGGTTTAGGCACGCGGTCAAGAATTTCGACGGTCGCGGGTTCAAACCCCAGGCACATACCTCTGACTTTTCGAAGTGTGTATTCACAATGAATTATCACGTACTTTAACGGTGAAGGAAAACATCGTGATGAAACCTGCACACCTAAAAAGTTCTTAGGAATTTCTTAGGTGTGTAGTCCGCCAACCCGCACTAGGCCAGCGTGGTGGACTAAGGCCTAAACCCTCTCAATGGTAGAGGAGGCCTGTGCTCAGCAGTGGGACGTATATGGGCTGATGATGATGATATTTATGTAGGATATTGTCACTGCCCATAGAGTTAATAATGGAGTTGTACAACTTTTTATCAAAGGATTATGTTACAGCTACCTGCTACTACTGACTGTCGACAGAAAATCCATGACTTCTTCAGCTGAGGTGAAACCATCACCATCCGTGTCGACCACTCGAAACAACTTCTTCGTTACCTGAAACCATAGAATGAATAAATTATTACATGAAACCTTAGAAAATCCTATGGTGTATTTAAACCAGTGGCGGTACTTCCATAGAAGCCCAAAAGTCCAACTTGCCTTACAAAATTCCGAATAACAATCTTTAAGCTCTAAATCTTTATCTACCAACAGCAATTCGACATGAATGGGAATATCCTAACCCCACAATAAACAATTATAAACTAGACATTACGCAATTAACGTGTAACTCTTTTGGGCTTCTATGGAAGTACCGACACTAATTTAAACCTCTAGTAATATAATGTTAAATAGGACTTTTTTGGAACAAAAATAAACATATTGACCAGTGTATTTTACGCCAGTTAAATATCAATTATTTTTTGTTTTTTTCATAAACATGTATTGAGGTGTAATAAGGGCTATATTATCACCTACATAACAAATAAACGTTCATGTCATTTTATTTCATCCACGCCATTATCCCTATCTTTGTTTCTCTAATGCACCACCAAGAGAGATGCCAGATATCCATTCTCAAGAAAGACGAACGTCTTATTAGAGATCGTAGGACGGTGATCACCGTTAGTGCACCTTTATAGATGATTTTCAAGTGGTCTAGGACCAGTAGTGAATGTATAATCATCATCATCAGCCATACATATGTGTAATAATGTGTAATATGTACTTACAACTTTATTCTGGAGTATAGATTGAAAGTTTTCTAATGTGATGACTCCATTTCCGCACAGCACGTACGCGACGCTCTCGACCTGCTCCACGAAGTCTAACTGTTTTTCTTCTCTGTAACAATAAAGGTTTACAATAACAGATTTTTTTGATTATTCCCGGTTTTATAGGTAATTACATACATACATACATAAACTCACGCCTGTATTCCCCGAAGGGGTAGGCAGAGGTGCATTTCTGCACCCACATTTCGCCAAGTATGTATCAGTCCCACGTAATAGGAGACGAGCCTATTGCCGTTTTTCGGGCACATTTCCAGACTCCGTGCTGTTACCAAGAATTTCCTAATGTAAAATCCCAATAACACTTTGCCTGACCCGGGAATCGAACCCAGAACCTCTAGATCGCACGGCACATACTTGTACCGCGAGACCACGAGGCAGTCAATGCAAGTAGTGATTCATTTAAGTATTGATGGCCTCGAACTAAGGCGCGCGGTCGAGTATCTCGGCCGTCACGAATCTCGGCGGTCGCGGGTTCAAACCCTAGGCACACACATCTGACTTTTCGAAGTTATTTGTGTATTCAGAATGAATTATCACGTACTTTGACGGTGAAGGAAAACAACTTGATGAAACTTGCACATCTAAAAGTACGTGATAATTCATTGTTAAGTATTTAGCAGTTTCTAATACACGACATGACACTGACTGCCTCGTGGTCTCGCGGTACAAGTATGTGCCGTGCGATCTAGAGGTCCTGGGTTCGATTCCCGGGTCGGGCAAAGTGTTATTGGGTTTTTCCATTAGGAAATTCTCAGTAACAGCACGGAGTCTGGAAATGTGCCCGAAAAACGGCAATAGGCTCGCCCCCTATTACGTGGGACTGATACCTACATATCTGGCGAAATGTGGGTGCAGAAATGCACCTCTGCCTACCCCTTCGGGGAATACAGGCGTGAGTTTATGTATGTATGTGTACATGACACTTGTATATTAATGTGGGGTCAGAACTATGTATGTATGAGATGTATTTATTAATTACTCACGTAAGCCTCTCTTTCAGGTACTCTATCCAGTCGTCTTGCACCAAGTAGTTCTCCCTGCCCAAATCGAAAAGGCGGAAGATTCGCTGCAACAAGTCCTGAAAAGAGATCATTGATAAATGACTGCCTTCTTTCCCCCGAAAAATTAATTGGTAGGTATGAAAGACCTCCAAAGTGCAGAGGGAGACTACCATGGGGTTTTTAGCTGGTAAGAGTCCGGCATACCCCGTTTGTTTCCTGCAAGCGGGGATCCAAGAGGATTTTCCCCATGCAAAAAAAGGCTCCAAGTTTTCTTTCTGGGTCAGGCAGTGTTATTCAGTTTTGATGTTAGAAAATTAAGCAGTGTGAGAATGAGTCTCGAGCAGCATGGTTGTACGCTAAGATTGCTGAACCATTTTAGACGACTTTTGCTAAAAAGATAAATGAGACCTTGTTAAAGCTACTGTTTTCAGTACTCGATTAACTATGTCGAAAGATGCATATTAAAACTTGGACACAAATTATACTACTGATATAACTGATATCACACTAAGTAGTTGCCATAAAGAGTCTGCATTGATGGCTCCATTGGGCAAATAAATAATTGCTAACAACCATGACCTGAATACCACCCGACCCTTAAATTCCACACACAAAAATCATTCGGCATAAATTCTAAAGGTCACTTGGAAACCTGAATCGGCAGCTGCTTTTGAAAAACTTGGCATTCATTGTCACATGATCACAACCTTATTCATGATTTATTGTGGATGGACATCCACCAGCCCCGTGGCGCAGTTGGCTAGATACCAGCTTGCAAAACGAGGGGCCGCGGGTTCGATCCCTGCACCAAGAATGTTTGTGTGATCCACAAGTATTTGTCTCGGGTCTGGGTGTTTGTGAGATCGTATAAGATATCGATACCCACGACACAAGACTCGTATCTTAATGTTGGGTCAGAACTATGAATGTGACTGTTAGGTGTATTTATTTATTATTATTTTATCTTGTGGATTGACGTCCATCACTCAGCTTGACCGAAAGTTATCTCCATATTCTCGTTATAGAAGCTGAAAAGTGATGGCACTGTCTGGTAAGTACGGTGCTATCAGAACAGAGCATCGATTGTCGTGAGACTTCCATGTTACAATGGAAATACTCCACCTCATTTAAATTACCCAGGATATTAGAAAACTAATAATAGATAAAACACCTTTATGCCAATATAAAGTACCCATACCCACCCTCTCAACTGTCAAGTACGAGACCTTAATTAAAAAGAACCTTATGTTATGAATAAAGTTTGTATTTAAGTTTTTTGACAATATTTAGATGTCACAATTTTTTCTTCAATGTTAAAATTAACCAATTAATAACACTATAGGTATATGACCGGCATAGCCTATTTAGGATGCCTCTCTATTTTCAAATAGTTATTCATGTTACGTTTATAGATATATTTTTTTTCATATTGTAATTTCCAAAGTTATTATGTTTAAGTTATGTTTCAAACTCAATAAATCGAAATTACCTGAACAGATTTTAATGAAATTCCGCACACGTATAGGTTGACACATCACATTTTTATTAAAAAAAAATTACATTCCCGAGGATGTATCAAAATACGAAGTGAGTACAAATAAGTTCAATATTTTTATACACATTTCTCTATTAAGTTAATTCCTTACTAGAATTTAACGAAGACGCGATCAGTTACTAAAATATATTTCTTTGATAACATTACATAGTAATAATAACTATATTTGATAATTTTGTTAACCTTTGTAAAAACAGTGACTCCACAACACAACACACGGCAATGCAACTCAATGAATTGTGGGTATGTCGTAAATATTTTCATTGTAGCATATTGCAATATTGACTTGACATTTGTAAAAAACGGGTACCGAACCGGCTTGAACCGATGCGTTTTGGGACAAAAGGTCATTTTTTGTGAGAATTTTCGAAAATCATACTTGCAATATGGAATTTCGATGTGGGATCCATAGTGAATTTATTGTATTGTCATCATTCGTAATTTTTTAGAATAAGTTGGGAATAATATTAAAAAACATCATATAATTTTTGACTTAAAGCGTGTAACTATGTATTAATAAATACATTAATAAGTCATTTTGATGTAAAAACCCACACTAATTAATTATAAACACAAACTTTATTTGTAACAGTTTCATGCAAAAGTCATAGATGGCTATGAATGTTTCTGAGCTGATTTTTGACCTAAGAATAATATTTGGTATTTGAAGAATAAATAAAAGAAATAAAATATTCATTCGCTGTTTGCGTACTACTCATATTATCTTTATTTTTTATTTTTTTCATTTTCCCAGCGATATTTTGATTTATAATGTAGGAATTGAACCCACGACCAATCGCACACACCAATACTATGGGAGCAACAAAGCCTAAACTAAATAAGAAAATTACTATATCCAAACCCACGAGCAATCCAATTAAACCCGAGTTACTAACAAAGTTATAACTTCTTAATTAAAACGACCTTTTAAAAAACTAATAGACATTTTTAAAAAGCCTCTTAAGATGCCGAGCATAAAATATCTCAATTAAATGTGGAATAGAAAGTACGTCGTGTTAATTGGACGCGGTTCGCACCGTCGGGCTGTCAACGGCTGTCATAATGAAGTTTGACAGCTGTCAATTGTGACAGCCGCGTGATGGTAGATAGCGCGGTGTCATCGAGGGCTTGCTGTTGCGGCTGTATAATGATGAGGGCCTTTGCCTTTTAATTGAAGTCTTTTATATATTTCTGAATCGTAAATAAGCTGTGCTGGAAATATTTATTTTGTAGCGAAATATTGAAAATAATCATTTCTAAATTTCGCGCCCTTCTTAAAAACAATTATTGTAAGTAATATAAATCGTAATTGCTGACTGCCATCGAAATACAAAATAGAGAAGTAAATTTAAAATGCCCCCCAGAAAATTGCCACGGCCAATTTCCTAACTGTCTACCCATAAGGCAGCGTGGTGACTAGAACTTGTATCTCCATATCAACAATTCAATCTTTCTCTAAGGTCTTGTTTATGTCCACGGCAAAATATATCATAATTGGATCGGTAGATTAAGGGTGATAACAAACATACGAGTACCTATGTCAGTTGAATGATCATCTGGACATTCCGTCTCATTAGTCAAAGTGTTTAATGTATTGACGCCTACAGTATTTTGTAGAGCAATATCTCAAAACTGCGGAAAGTAGGCGCTTACAAAGTATCGTATTTGATTTATTATACGACCTTTCGGAAATAATATCTACATATATCTGCCCCTTTTTCCCATTGCTGGATACGGGATTTACAAATGTGGGAGGTCAAGCCTTAGTCGTCCAACTTGGCTGGGTTGGCCTAAATTTACTATGCCCACGTTTTGCAAGTTGTTACTTCAAGTCACTTTCAGACTCCATACATACATACATAGTACATACATAATCAGCCCATATAGTACGTCCCACTGCTGGGCACGGGCCTCCTCTACAACAGTTGGCGGACTACACACCTAAGAAATTCCTAAGAACTTTTAGATGTGCAGGTTTTATCACGTTTTCCTTCACCGTTAAAGCAAGTGATAATTCATTGTGAATACACACATAACTTCAGAAAAGTCAGAGGTGTGTGCCTGGGGTTTCAACCTGCGACCGTCGAAATTCTCGACCGCCTAAACCTCGAGGCCATCACTGCTGTTCAGACGCCATACTGCTGGTTAATTTTTTAATGGAAAATCTCAATAATATAATTTACCCAAACCGGTACCTCCCGACTGCATACAGCATACCCACTAATAGATTCTTCTCAGTCCCTAATAGATTTCTCATACCTACTTATTTTGTATGG
The DNA here is from genome assembly GCA_907164795.1 of Hemaris fuciformis. Lineage (NCBI taxonomy): Eukaryota > Metazoa > Arthropoda > Insecta > Lepidoptera > Sphingidae > Hemaris > Hemaris fuciformis. Next base: position 10,984,371 of record OU015454.1, read on the forward strand.
AGAACAATAAATTAATACCCCGTTGCAAAGTATTTTGGTCTTTCAGATAAAATTCTTAGATTAAATTGATTAAAATAAATAAATTTAGATTATCATAGTAGAAATAATAAGTTCTCACTAAGCCGCTGATTTTGTCCCTACTTACTTTTATGGCCAAAAAACAAAGAAATAAATTAAAGGCCAGTCCTGGTGGCCTAGTGGAGAAAAACACTCTGTGAAACGGCAGACCGATCGATTCCCCCACAGAGACAAACGTTTGCGTGATTTACACATATTGCTTTTATGTTTTTGTGTTTGTGAAACTGAAAAGTTTCTCGTAGTTTCTGATACCCTCGACTCGGGGACTGAATAAAATCAGTGTTGGGTTACAACCATGTATATACATGCCTACTTTTCAACAAAAAATACTTAAATCATAGCACATGAATTGTAGTAAGTAATATTAAATTAATTTTATTCAATTTTTATTTTACATCTATGAACACTAACCGACCTTAAAAAATAAGAAAGAATAATTAATAAATTCTCTAATCGATGAAATGATAAGACGATTTTGATTTCAATGGCTTTACGATAAGGCTGTAACACCCAGGAACAATCAATTACATAGGATTATCTTTCAAAACAGTCATTAGCGACTCGCACACATGTTTCCACACATCGTAGCCACAAGATAAATGACAGTCGAAGCCACGGCCGAAAGCTCCACGTCACGAATCCGCCGCGCAGGTGCTAGCTTAGGAACGAGGCGTGGCCGACACAAGTGGGACGAACTTGTGAGTAATCAAGGCAACGATCGCTCGTATCGATCGCATAAATCATTCCGCGCCCGAGGTTAATTGTGTTGTGTACACAGGGTCATGCGCGCGATCTAGATCCGACAGCCTTCAGCGCGTCACACACTACGCTCCCTGTACGTGGTCTCACAACACTCGCTCCTGAGCTCTCATCCACTACCTTCAGCTCGTCGCTCCACCGGCCCGCGCGTCACACACTACGCTCCCTGTACGTGGTCTCACAACACTCGCTCCTGAGCTCTCATCCACTACCTTCAGCTCGTCGCTCCACCGGCCCGCGCGTCACACACTACGCTCCCTGTACGTGGTCTCACAACACTCGCTCCTGAGCTCTCATCCACTACCTTCAGCTCGTCGCTCCACCGGCCCGCGCGTCACACACTACGCTCCCTGTACGTGGTCTCACAACACTCGCTCCTGAGCTCTCATCCACTACCTTCAGCTCGTCGCTCCACCGGCCCGCGCGTCACACACTACGCTCCCTGTACGTGGTCTCACAACACTCGCTCCTAAGCTCTCATCCGCTTAACCTACCTTCAATCATTAGCATTCATAATTTTACCTAGCCAAAATTCTAATTCCATTAATTGTTTAATTTCCACCTTCGCCTGACCTTATTAGATCAATCGTTATCAATCGGTAATTGTGTTTAAACTACTATACAATTCAATTACTCTTTAAACCGATTACACATGGTCCAATTACGTGTGGAGCAAGTTTAAAGAAATAATGGTTGCTATTAGCATAATCACTATTAAACTGTGACACGATTACGAAACATATCCTCGGGGCTTAGACAACGGATGTTGACGAGACACACTGACATATAGAAACGACAACACAATTACGCCAATAATTTATTGGATGGCCTGGAAACATGATTTATTTATAAATATAAGTATTTAATTAAAAGTAAATGCATCGATTCGATAATGTTGAAATTATCTGCGAACCATATTTTATAGAATTTTAGCATTAGTTTTAGCGTAAAATATAAATTACACATACACACATAACCTCACGCCTGTTTTTCCTCGAAGGGGTAGGCAGAGATGCATTTCTGCACCTACATTTCGCCAGGTATCAGTCCCACGTAATAGGGGGCGAGCCTATTGCCGTTTTTCGGGCACATTTCCAGACTCCGTGCTGCTACTGAGAATTTCCTAATAGAAAAACCCAGTAACACGTTGCCCGACCCAGGAATCGAACCTAGGACTTCTAGATCGCACGGCACATACCTGTGCCGCGAGACCACGAGGCAGTCAAATATAATTTCTGAGAGCCATGTCTATACTATGTAATACTACAAAGAGAAATGGTTTGTATATTTGAATTTTTGTAACGATTAAACTGAAACCTTCAGAAATAACATAACCTACACTGTTGCCTGAAAAAATATATATTCCCATGGATTGGGCGCGGAATTCCAAATAGCGTCCGGACGAAGTTAGGACTCACCGATTATAGTCAAGAATAAATAGTTACCATCTTTGGCGTAAATTCTCTTTATTTTTTTTCAAATTCGCCAATCAACACAACTATCCTGTTATCATAGCGAGTAGAAATAATGTGGAATAAATTCTAGCTGACTCAAAATGAATATTTTTTTTCGAATTTTTATTCGGAATGTTGGTTTTCCTTTTTCGCTAGACCCGCGGCATTGGCGATGACCATCAGTATGGCCCAAGTGTCACATCTATACTAATATTATAAAGCCTTAGTGTTTGTTCGTTTGCCTGTATGCGCTAATCTCAGGAAATACTGGTCCAATGGCGTAGCCCCGTGGCGCAGTTGGCTAGACACCAGCTTGTGAAACGAGAGGCCGCGGGTTCGATCCCCGCACCGAGACAAATGTTTGTGTGACCCACAAATATTTGTTTCGGGTCTGGGTGTATGTGAGACCGAAAAGTCTCTCGTAGTTTCTGATACCCACGACACAAGACTTGCATCTTAGTGTGGGATCAGAACTATGTATGTGACTGTTGGGTGTATTTATTTATTTATAATTTAAAAAAATCTTTCATTGTTAGATAGCCCATTTGTCGAGAAAGGCTGTATATCGCCACGCTACAAACGAAAGGAGCGAAGCAGCATTGAAAAATACTCTTTGTGACGTCTAAAAGTTTTGAAGGTCGAGTTGCGAGCGACAGATAAAAATTTATAAAATTTCTAAAGAGTAAAACTGGTCCATATCACATGTTAGAGGATACAATCGTATTTCTATGCATATTTATGTTGCCTATCCTTCCTGCCAATATATCAGTCTTAATAACCCGCTCAGTGTGAAGCTATTACGGTATCAGCGTGATTAAGCGCATACGTGCAGCGATCTGAGCACCGGACGTGAGATCTGCAGCGATACATAAATTTGTCACTCACATCCGGCGGTGCGCGTGGGCAGATGTTGGGTATCGATCGGGACAACTTAATTGCAATCGATTTTCAAATATAGAAGAATTCTTTTGATTGCTTCACTGTGCTGTCATTATTGTGTCCCTTTCATCATCATCATCAGCCCATATACGCTCCACTGCTGGGCACGGGCCTCCTCTACAACTGAGAGGGTTTAGGCCTTAGTCCACCACGCTGGCCTAGTACGGGTTGGCGGATTACGCACCTAAGAAATTCCTAAGAACTTTGTAAGTGTGCAGGTTTCATCACGATATTTTACTTCACCGTTAAAGTACGTGATAATTCTTTGGGAATACACACGTGACTTGGAAAAGTCAGAGGTGTGTGCCTGGGGTTTGAACCTGCGACCGTCGAGATTCTCGACCGCGCGCCTAATCCTCGAGGCCATCACTACTTCATTCTGTAGCCTTCTGGCCTTTTGGTGATAATTGGAAGTCAAAAGTTCCTCGTGAGTCTGCTGAAAAGCTCAAGCTCATGATATCCTCGAGTATTAGACGCTCGGTCGGGACTAAAATCATAGCGGTCGCGGTCAATTCCCAGGCTACCTCATGACAAAAATTACTGAAACATTAAGAAGGCAAATTTTAATTATATTTCTGAAGTTTTCGTTAGTTAAGTTCATTACGCACTTCAACGTCGAAAGAAAACATAGAGAAGTTCTCTCCAAGAAATCCCTTGGAGATTTTAGTCCGCCCAGGATTAGAGTGGTGGACTAAAGCCTTATCCCTCTCAGTTGTAGAGGACGCCTATGCCTAGCAATGGGACGTATATGGGATGATAAAGAAATAAGCTTCAACATCTACATATAATGTTTTAGCGACTGGTGATACAATTAAAATAATTTACACTAACCATATCCAGTACTCCGTTACTAAACATCAATCATCATCATCAGCCCATATACGTCCCACTACTGGTCACGGGCCTTCTCTACAGCTGAGAGGGTTTAGGCCTTAGTCCACCACGCTGGCCTAGTGAGGTTTAGCGGAATACACAACTAAGAAATTCCTAAAAACTTTTAGGTGTGCAGGTTTCATCACAATGTTTTCCTTCACCGTTAAAGTACGTGATAATTCATTGTGAATACACACATAACTTCGGAAAGTCTGAGATGTGTGCCTGGGGTTTGAAGACCATCAAGACTTCTAAATACCAAACAGTTCAAATAATAGTAGTAGATTGCGCACAACAAAAACCTTAAAATCGCTAAATATTTAACCAGTAGCGCAAAGAACAGAACCTCACCATAAATGGTTCATTTAATTGATAAAAACTTAATCTTGGCCGTCAACAATTTTACATGAGTGTGTCGTAAACAACATAATGCTAGCGATCGATGTAAAAACACCATTCTGTTGTACTTATACGGAGGTTAACAGATGTGCGGCGCATGCGCACACTTACTGCACCTTTAGTGTGCACTAGGGTTTTACTTAGAATCTAACAGGTCTTTCATATGAAGTGGACTCTTTGTTTTCCAACTCCTCATGTTATTTCTGATTAATTTCATTGCGGGATCATGACAAATTAAGCTCCTTTAGATCCGCTGAGCTTCAGTGCTCGGCGTCGATGCTGTGCGTGCTGTTGATCCTGGAGCACAAGAGTTGCAGCAGCGAGTGTGTGGTGGGATAGGGACACAAAAAGGTCTTTCATATCATCACAACATAACTAGGTATTTAGAAAGACTAAAGGGATATTTTTCGCAATTATTACTACTAGAATAAATTTGTCTTCTCAATATTTCAGACTTTATATATTATACTATAGTCTTTTGTCTATTTTTAAACCGAATACCTGCGACATTGACTGAGGTCAGAAAAGCCTTTGGATTTCTGTCCGTAAAAGGCGGATCAATGTCCAACTGCTGAGCACGGGCCTCCTCTACAACTGAGAAGGTTCAGGCCTTAGTCCACCACGCTGGCCTAGTGCGGGTTGGCGGACTACACACCTAAGAAATTCCTAAGAACTTTTAGGTGTGCAGGTTATATCACGATGTTTTCCTTCACCGTTAAAGCAAGTGATAATTCATTGTGAATACACACATAACTTCGAAAAGTCAGAGGTGTGTGCCTGGGGTTTGAACCTGCGACCGCCGAAATTCTCGACCACGCGCCTAAACCTCGAGGCCATCACTGCTTCGATAACGTTTAGACGATGACAAAGATAATAGCTTTGCCACTAACTAAATAGTACTTATTTACCAATCTTCTAAAGTTCTAAACTCTCTCAGTTGAAGTAAAGGCCAGAGCCCAGCAATGGGATATAAGGGCTAATGATGATGATGATGACCACTCTTCTGTCTTTTGATGCCTACTTACAATACAATAATATCAGCCCATATAAGTCTCACTATATACCTTAATCTACTTCGTTCATATAATGCTATTTGGTTAACTTCACATACATAAAAAATTTTTGTAGAAAACTAGGTATCACGATATATACCTTCACAGTAATAATGCATGATGTTTTTCCACACACATAAATTCAGTGTCAGATATACAAATATGCTTTGGATTCGAACCTGCGATCTTATCCTCTCAGGACATCTCGTATAACACTACTAACAAACAGAACATATTTTTATACAATATAATTTCCCCGCTCGGTCTGAAGGTGTCCTAAGCAGGCGATGTGTAACGAGCTATAGCTTTTTACTCTCGCCATAACAGACCTTATGACGACTTACGGTGATCTAATAAGTGCCGGCGGAGGTTTTTCATACCATTTAGGACCTTATTTATAAGATCTGTCTCAAAAGAAACATCTTTCGTCTCGCTTTCTCTACGCCACAGGGCGATGAACAGAGCGAGACAAAATATCTGCTGATAATAGATTTAATCTGTAGCAACTTAGCTTGTGTTACCTGTAGTTTAAAACATAGTAATAAGACCATCTTATATTGATTTTGTTCTGTAAAATTCACGCCGTCTTCATAAAAGTAGGAATAGGTGTATCTCTTCTTGCTACATATCCAGACTCCATACTGCTATTGAGAATGTCCTAAAGTCATTAATAAAAATATAATAACTTAAAAGTTCTTATGAAATTCTTTGGTTTGTAGTCCGCCAACCCGCACTAGGCCAGCGTGGTGGACTAAGGCCTAAACCCTCTCAGTTGTAGAGGAGGCCCGTACCCAGCAGTGGGACGTATATGGGCTGATGATGATGATTAATAATATATACATTACATACATACATACATACATACATAAACTCACGCCTGTATTCCCCGATGGGGTAGCCAGAGGTGCATTTCTACACCGACATTTCGCCAGGTATGTATCAGTCCCACGTAATACGGGGGAGCCTATTGCCGTTTTTCGGGCACATTTCCTGACTCCGTGCTGCTATTGAGAATTTCCTAATGGAAAAACCCAAAAGCACTTTGCCCGACCCGGGAATCGAACCCAGGACCTCTCGATCGCACGGCACATACATGTACCGCGAGACCACGAGGCAGTCATACGAGTGCACGAGCAGTAATAATATATATGGGAATCAAACCCGGAACATTTCAATCTCACGAGAATTAATGGACCAATAATGTCAATATTTCTTCCAACACTCGATGGTATCTTAACAACTTACCGCTCTATAGACGATTAATCAGTGAAAATAAAATACAGCCATATTTCATTCGATTTGTTTGATTAGTTTAACGTTAAATACAAAAGCGAATAATAAGATTTATTCGGTGTCACAATCGGCCTAATCGCGCAACTGGTTGTTGGAGCTAGAAATGTCCGGACTCGCGGATATTAATCGCACGATTTATTTACCATATCATCATTAACCCATATACGCCCCACTGCTGGGCACGGGCCTCCTCTACAACTGAGAGGGTACCATATGACTGCACATTACTCCATTATCATACCCAGTATCGTCAATTTTATTTGAGGTCCTAGGGTATATTGTCGTTTGTCGAGCACAATTCCAGACTCCGTGCTGCTACTGAGTATTTTGTAATGGATGATCTCAATATCCACCAAGCTAGCCTAATGTGAATTGGCGGACAACACACTCAAGAAAATCCTAAGAACTTTTAGGTGTGCAGGTTTCCTCACAATGCTCATCTTTCATTTAAAGTGAACGAAATAGAAACCGATACACAAAAATACATACATACGTACATACATATCAGTGGCGGTACTTCCATACAAGCCCAAAAGCGTTACATATTAATTGTGTAATGTCTAGTTTACATTATTGTTTATTGCGGGGTCAGGATATTCTCATTTATATGTCAAATTGATTTTATTAAATAAAGATTGAAGCTTTAAGATTATTTTTGGGAATTTTGTAAGGCAAACTGGGCTTTTGGGTTTCTATGGAAGTACCGCCACTGGTACATATATAACCCCACGTCCGTATTCCCCGAAGGGGTAGGCAGAGATGCATTTCTGCTCTCACATTTCGCCAGGAATGTATCAATCCCAAGTAACAGGGGGCGAGCCTATTGCCGTCTTTCGGGCACATTTCAAGACTCCTTGCTGCTACTGAGAATTTCCGAATAAAAAAACCCAATAACACTGCCCAACCCGGGACCTCTAGATCGCATCCCACAAAGATGTACCGCGATACCACGGGGCAGTCCGCATACAAAAATAATGTAAACTCAATTTTCCCCACCAGAGTTACTCGCTTTGAGAATATCTCAAAACCTCAGTGCCTACTCCAGTTGTTCTATAAATATACAACAACACAGTAATACTTGTGTCAAATCCTGTTATCGACAGCCCCGTAACGCAGCTGGCTAGACACCAGCTCGCGAAACGAGAGGTCGCGGGTTCGAACCCCGCACCGAGAAAAATGTTTGTGCGATCCACAAATATGTGTTTCGGGTCTGGGTGTTTGTGAGATCGAAAAGTCTCTCGTAGTTTCTGATACCCACGACACAAGACTTGTATCCTAGGGTGGGGTCAGAACTATGTATGTGACTCGAGTGTATTTATTATTATTATTAATTGTTCGACAAAAAGTTGCAAACAGTCGCAGGTCTACCCAACCCAGCATCCGTCAACAGCCCTAATCTGCGGATCACGTTTGTCGCATTAAGCGCTATGTGAGACGTCGCGACACGTCGGCCACTCGCTGAAACTAATCGGGTCAGGTTGATCGGCCGATGCAGTCACGACAAGGGATTTGGGTCTCGATTCATTTCTAACTTGAATAACTATATAATTTTAATCGATAACGAAGTAAACCGCCCATATACACTACCGACAAAAAGTTTGGAGGCACCTATAATTTTTGTAAAAACAAATAGCAAATTGATAATAATAAATTTTATCGATGTTGTAATAAAATATAATATTATTTTAGTAATAATAATATGGTTTTGTTTCATAGTTTAATTGTTGTTTTAATTAAGTACCTAATCATTCTTAATTAAATAATACTATATCTTATATTATTTCTAAAGTAATTGAGAGTGTTAAAAGTGCTTCCAAACTTTTTGTCGGTAGTGTACGTGTTCGTGCTGGACACAAGCCTCTTCTACAACTGAGAGGGTTTAATATTTCCACCAGGCTGGACTAGTGTGGGTTGGCAGACTACAAATCTAAGAAATTCCTAAGAACTTTAGGTGTGCAGGTTTCATCACGATGTTTTCCTTTACCGTTAAAATACGTCAACTCATGATTCAATGTGAATACAAACATAACATAGAAAAGTCAGAGGTGTGTGCCTGGGGTTTGAACCTGCCACCGCCGAGATTCTAATCGCGCACCTTAATCTCGAGGCCATCGCTAATTAGCCATGCGAGTATCAAAACCATTCTCCATAAGAATTGCTAAAATCAAAACATATATAATCTAATTTCGAACCGCATGCCAATATTCTGATAAGGAATAATATATTAACAAATCCACCAATACTATTATTAAATGTACCAACAATATATCATTGGCACTCGCGGACAAAACAATCAATTTACTACAAAATGTATATGATTAACTGAGCCGAGCGGCTCGCCAAATAATTTATAGCGCAGGCGTGTATCTATTGGTCTTACCCACATCAGGTGTACGTATTATTTGATATATCTACGAGTATTACTATTACGTGAAGGGCCTCGAGAAGAGAAGGGTCGTGAGGGCCTCGAGGTTTAAGCACGCGGTCGAGAATCCCGACTTTCGCGGGTTCAAACCCCAGGCACACCTTTCCCACTGCTGGGCACGGACCTCCTCTACAACTAACGATTTAGGCCTTAGTCCACCACTCTGGCCTAGTGCGGGTTGGCGAACTACACTCATAAGAAATTCCTATGAACTTTCAGGTGTGCAGGTTTCATCACGATATTTTCCTTCACCGTTAAAGTACGTGATAATTCTTTGTGAATACACACATAACTTCGAAAAGTCAGAGGTGTCGAAAACGCTCCCATAGCCTAATCAACAAACATTCACACGTTCGTTAGTTTGTGATAACAATCGATACTTTCAAATCCAATTATCAAATTTTCGTTACCGACGCGAGCTGGGATCGAGTCATTTGTCAAAATAACCATTCAGATGGCAACGCGAGTGAATGAATGATTGATGAACGATTGCTTGAGCAAGGCGAACCTTAATAGCACAGGTGGCGATTTGTTGAGAAACTCGTATACTAAGGCCTGTGTACTTGAAGGGGTAAACAGAACTGTATCACATCATCAGCCTATATACGTCCCACTGCTGGGCACGGGCCTCCTCTACAATTGAGGGTTTAGGCCTTAGTCCACCACGCTGGCCTAATGCGAGTTGGCGGAAACACACCCAAGAAATTCCTATGAACTTTCCTTGACCGTTAAAGTATGATTAATTTATTGTGAATACACACATAACTTCGAAAAGTCAGAGGTGTGTGCCTGGGGTTTGTGTATACGGTATATATATGTGGTAAATGTATACTACTGTAATATTACTGTTTGGCTAGTTAGTGTTCCACGTAATAGGGGATGAAATTCTTAACATTTTTAGGGCATAATTCCAGACTCCGTGCCCCAACTGAGAATTCTCTAATCGAAAATCAAATGACGTTTGACTGACTCGAGAATTGCACTCGTACTTTCAACATCCCACAAAAACACTTTTGGTACATTTTAATTATGGAAGGAAAATAATTTACCATTTTATCTTTCTCTGACTGCCTCGTGGTCTCGCGGTACAAGTATGTGCCGTGCGATCTAGAGGTCCTGGGTTCGATTCCCGGGTCGGGCAAAGTGTTATTGGGTTTTTCCATTAGGAAATTCTCGGTGACAGCACGGAGTCTGGAAATGTGCCCGAAAAACGGCAATAGGCTCGCCACCTATTACGTGGGACTGATACATACTTGGCGAAATGCGGGTGCAGAAATGCACCTCTGCCTACCCCTTCGAGGAATACAGGCGTGAGTTTATGTATGTATGTATGTTTATTTTTCTGTTGCAAACATTTATATCTGCAGTAGCTTTAATTCTTATGCCGTACAAGCTACAGGCACCAGCGCAAAACACAGCACATTTTTATCTGTCCATAATCGTGTAATAAATAGATATGTCTGGTGAGCTAACGAGCGGTCCGGCTGAAATATAGCCTCGTTACTCCTGCATTTACAATGTACGCGTGTGCCCGATACAAATTATTTACCTTTTTGTAACTATTAATTTAACCTGTATCATATAAGTTGTTAGTTAAAAGTTTTGTTGAATTATACAACTCTTGAAGATTTTATCCCCTTATACTTGGAAAAACTTTTTGTAGAGGCTTCATAATCCAAGAACCATTCAATAATCCATTCAGTCATGTATCCAGTCATTTTAAATCACGTGCTTCTACCACGGGAACACCCAATACGAAAATACAAAACGCCTGTCATAACTTTCTAAGCAATGTGTTTCATTTTGTTCATCGTTTTGAGCCTCTCTTACGGGCATAATTTTATTAAAGAGTAACCTATGTCACTTCGGAAGTTTCCATCTATATCCATGCCAGCGATAACACGTTTCGAATAGTTTAAAAAAAAACTTAATAGTGACGGTTCAAAAGCACTTGCAAAAGTCTATTTGAATAAAGGTTTTTTTTTCTCTTTATTATTATTTTAGGGACTTACAATCAATTGATTATGCTAGCCCCATAGTACCTTTATATAATTACGACAGAAAAAGAAATATTACATTTTTAAACTATTGATAAATTTGTATATTTTAATAGCATCTTCACTATAAGGCTTTGAATAAAGGTGACTTGGAATTTGACTTTGCCAAAAATCATTCAAACCCGTCATACAAAAATACAAACCTATTCCCTTTACAATATTAATACAGATTAATTCTGATCATTTGTAGGTTATATTACCACCCCGATGCCCTTAGCAGTCAGCCCATGACAATAATGACCTTACGTTCACCAATCTGATCGCGATTGGCCACCGCACCGAGTAGAGGTCATTCTACACCAATCAAAACGCCACATTGTCTTACAAGCGTGATGAAATGGGTGGCGAGACCCACTGATGGCATCTGATAAGAGTTGATGGCCATCTTGAACTGATGTCATGTTGACAAGTTGAAAACGTGTAGGTACTTGTGGAATATTCAAGCCTGTCGCTAAGAAAGGGTAGTTTAAGAAGTTACGCACATACATAAATACATACGTAACCTCACACCTGTATTCACCGAAGGGGTAGGCAGAGGTGTATTTCTCCACCCACATTTCGCCAGGTAGGTTTCAGTCCCACGTAATAGAGGGCGAGCCTATTGACGTTTTTCGGGCACAATTCCAGGCTCCGTGCTGCTACTAAGAATTTTCTAATGGAAAAACCCAATAACACTTTGCCTGACCCGGGAATCGAACCCAGGACCTCTTGATCGCACGACACATACTTGTGCCGCGAGACCACGAGGCAGTTTTTTTTTTAATGAAGGTAGTAGGCTAAAAAAGTTTTATGTAATAAAAAGTCAACCCTGAATACACTATCCCACCACACACCCGATCAGGAACTCCTGTACACCAGAATTGACAGTATGCAAGGAAATAAGAAGAATAATAATAAAAAGAAATAAAGTAATAAGCAGTGATGGCCTCGGGGTTTAGGCGCGCGGTCGAGAATTTCGACGGTCGCTGGTTCAAACCCCAGGCTTTTCGAAGTTATGTGTGTATTCACAATGAATTATCACTTGCTTTAACGGTGAAGGAAAACATCGTGATAAAACCTGCACACCTAAAAGTTCTTAGGAATTTCTAAGGTGTGTAGTCCGCCAACCCGCACTAGGCCAGCGTAGTGGACTAAGGCCTAAAACCCTCTCAGTTGTAGAGGAGGCCTGTGCCCAGCAGTGGGACGTATTTGGGCTGATGATGATGATGAAAGAAATAGTAGTTGACAGCGTACGAGTTGAAGCTAGCCACTAGCTTGCGAAACACGCACCGATGAAAGCACCGAGACAAATGTTTGTGTGATCCACAAATACTTTCCGGTCTGTTTGTTTGTAAGTGAGAAAAGTCTCTCGTAGTTAAATACGACACTAGACTTGTACCTTAGCGTGGGGTCAGAAATTTGTATGTGACTGTTGGGCGTATTTATAAGTTTTACTTCAGTCGTGTGGTATAACTTCTAACGCGTGTACATAAGTACACACACTTTTTTTGGAGATTTGGAAATTGGTAATGCAGGTACCTGCAGGGGGTCCACGGGATCCATCAAAATTTTTAAAATGGTCTATGAAATAAAAGAGTTTGGAAACCTCCGGTCTAATCGTAGGTTCGGCACGCTCGGCATGCCAACATTTCCTTGCTAGTCTTATTGAACTGTTCTGTTTTGTGAGTTTCGATTGTTTTGTAGTTTCATTTAACTTTTGTCAAGCACTGACATACCTTAGAAAAGAACAAGGCTACTTTTTTATACAATCGCACCTAAGCCAAACATATATTATAAGAACCTAATCAATCTTGCACGTCGGAAGTCGTCTATCGTGGTGGAATATAGAAAATGCAACATACAACGAGCCGTCACTGTGGAACTGAATGTAGTTAACTGCGCGGTATAAATTACTTTGGTGATGGTATTACTAACGGCGCGCTGACGGCTGCCTTGGGTAATCGTATCCTGTCACACCACTTTACATGATTAACTGTTATATTACCATCGGTTCTCGCATATACTCCGATGGTACAAATGATGGTCCTTACATCTGATTTAGCCAGCAAGCAGTCATGTATCCCTACGTCTGGTTTTAGCCGGCCTTTTTGAGCTCTACGTTAATAGTAGAATTGGCTAGACACCAGCTTGTGAAACGTGAGGCCGCGGGTTATATCCCAGCACCGTGGCAAATGTTTGTATTCCACAAATATTTGTTTAGGGTTTGGGTGTTTGTGAGAGCGAAAAATCTCTCGTAGTTTTACATATACAAGACATAAATACACGACACAAGACTGCTATCTTAGTGTGGGGTCAGAACTATGTAAGTCACTGTTGGGTGTATTTATCTAGGGGCACAGCAGTGCCATATATAAGATGTTATGTGGTAAGCTAAGTGTATAATAACTTAAGACAGAAGGTCCCTTAAACGGGGACTGAATAAATTCATCGACTTGGTATCACATGGATCTCACAACTTTTTACGGTAGAAGAACTGAGTTGCGAGACTTGTTTTTTTTTACAAGTTTTTATTTTGCATATCTCCAGACTCCTTACTGTTGCAGAGAATATTCTAAGCACGGAACACTTTACCGACTCTAGACTAAGAGACCAACTTGGCAGTCCTGCTATTGCGACACACATTAATTATGCAATTAAATGCATAGTGGTTGTATTGCCCCTCTATCTATAGTATTATAGACGCTCAACCGTTTCGGCATTATCAAAACCATTTTTATGAGATGAATGCTGGTTGCGGCTCGCTATTCCACGAGCTGCATACATAACCTCAAGCCTGTATTCCCCGAGAGGGTAGTCAGAAGTGCATTTCTGTATCCATAACCAACAACACAAAACAACAAATAAACCAATAACACTTTACCTGACTCGAGAATCATACGCAAGCACATTCATGCGCCGCGAGTCCACAAGGAAGTCACGAGCTCTTTATGAAAATAATGAAACTACTCCCGGGTGCGCTCCACAATTCCGTTTGACAGTGCATATTAGATCCACATCTGCGTTGATTCCCAACTTTCCTACAGAACCATGAAATCTTTTAAGGATAAAGAATTCCTAGAACGTCCTTCATTGGAATAACTTGGCCATTCTATTACGAACGTGATATTAAAACGAGATCTCGATCATTAGTAATGAGAGCGAATATTTTGCAACCACTTAACAAACCGTCAAACAACGAACAGACGCCATTAAATCGACAGATTTATATTAACCGAGTATAATAGTGTTAATTAAAATCATGCCAGATAGTTTCATAAATATAATTTTGATAAGACTCACCGAGTTTCTAATTATTAAACTAGGGTGATTATTTTTGCACATTATTGTACACCAAGTATATAAACAATACAGTAATCTTCAAATGAGATTGTGTAACAATTAGCTGCCCTAACGCTATCTGGTATATCTTACAGGCAACCATTAGACTAGGTGGGACTGATACATACCTGGCGAAAAATGGGGGCAGAAATGCACCTCTGCCTACCCCTTCGGGGAAATACAGGCGTGAGTTTATGTATGTATGTTATTCACACTATACACAATTTAAAGTGATGGCTTCGAGGTTTAGGTGCGCGGTCGAGAATCTCGGCAGTCGCGGGTTGAATTTCCAGGCACACACCTATGACTTTTCAAAGCTATGTGTGTAACAATGATGATGATAATATGATGATATATGTATGTAATGAAGTATGGAATTGAAATAGATATATTTAATAGCTGCTATTTTTGTACATTGTTTCTTTCATAATCAACTCCACTATAAAAACTATTTGTAAAATAATATTTGTACTTTCTAGTTTATTCTTGTTAACATGTTATCGTGAATTATATTAACATATTTAAAACTTAAAAGTCAAGCTAGGCCATATAACTAAATGATAAGCATGTAAAAATACTTGTACACTCCGTTTACGGAATACATATATACACATACATATGTAATTCTTAGTATATTTAAAGTAAATTAATTTTATTTCATTAACTAATTTTTTCATCATATACGCCTCTAACTTATTTCTCTCTATAATTCTCATTTATATCTATTCCATAGTTTACTCTATACACATTAAGTTACCACAAAACATACATAAACTCACGCCTGTATTCCCCGAAGGGGTAGGCAGAGGTGCATTTCTGCACCTACATTTCGCCAGGTATGTATCAGTCCCACGTAATAGGGGGCGAGCCTATATCCGTTTTTCGGGCACAATTCCAGACTCCGTGCTGCTACTGAGAATTTCCCAATGGAAAAACCCAATAACACTGCCCGACCCGGGAATCGAACCCAGGACCTCTAGATCGCTCGGCACATACTGTTACCACAAAAACTCCCTTTAATTGTCAAGGAATGGAATATCTGTTATCGACAAAATCCGTTTACTCTTATTCTAGCTGATGTATGAAAATGGTCGGATTTTTTCATAAGAAGATGACATCTATGGGTGGAATTAGTTATTAGTTAATCTGGTTGTAAATTCTTCTTTGTTTTACTAATGCCCTTAGTCCTTAGTCCACCAGACACTTAGACACTGTTGGACTAAGGCCTAAACCCTCTCAGTTGTAGACAGTGGCGGTACTCCCATAGAAGCCCAAAAGAGTTACATGTCATTTGTTTAATATCTAGTTTATAATAATTTATTGTGGGTTCAGTATATTGTCATTAATATGTCAAATTGCTTTTGATAAATAAAGATTTAAAGCTTTAAGATTATCATTCGAAATTTTGTAAGGCAAACTGGGCTTTTGGGCTTCTATGGAAGTACCGCCACTGGTTGTAGAGGAGGCCAGTGCCCAGCAGTGGGACGTATGGGCTGACGATGATGATGTTTAACTAATGTCGTGATTACGTGTAAATAGCTACTTTATTTATGTAAATAAAATTGAACGAGGGCTTAGCAGTAGTAACACATGTCTTTGAAACTATCATTACTGATAATGTTAAAATGTGTTAGTTGAACTGTTTGTTAAATAATTAACCAGAGTACCAAATTAAAACTGGTATAGGATAGCGAAAGTCAATATGCATTTACTGCTGTATAATTATGTACAAACATACGATCACGCTTGTATTCTCGAAAAGGGTAGGCAGAGCTACATGATATCTCTAAAGCTACACTTCCCGAGTTTTAAATTGAACCCCAAAATCGCAAGTGTACATTCGTGCCACCAGACTAAATAGTAAGATGCAGCGCTAAAAATATGCATTGGGCGAAGATTAGACAGCTTGAAACTAAGTCAAAATGTTTTGAATCTCCAATATAAACACAGAATAACAATACTCTCAAAACATATTATGTTACAAGATCATACATCATTCGCGATGCTGTAACATATTCAAACAATGCAACCGGTCTTTTTGAACTAAGCGCGGTGGGTAGACATAATGTATACGATGCGGAATACAATGGAGGCGGGGCGCTGGTCGAGACATGAATTACTGTCTCGTTAAACAAGTAATGGAACCAACATTTGTCATTACTCGTTATGAGCAGCACAACAAATCACCAGGCTCGATCATATCTCAAAACTTTAGATTATAAAATCCTTTCAGCTCGTCGCTCCACCGGCCCGCGCGTCACACACTACGCTCCCTGTACGTGGTCTCACAACACTCGCTCCTGAGCTCTCATCCACTACCTTCAGCTCGTCGCTCCACCGGCCCGCGCGTCACATACTACGCTCCCTGTACGTGGTCTCACAACACTCGCTCCTGAGCTCTCATCCACTACCTTCAGCTCGTCGCTCCACCGGCCCGCGCGTCACACACTACGCTCCCTGTACGTGGTCTCACAACACTCGCTCCTGAGCTCTCATGCACTACCTTCAGCTCGTCGCTCCACCGGCCCGCGCGTCACACACTACGCTCCCTGTACGTGGTCTCACAACACTCGCTCCTGAGCTCTCATCCACTACCTTCAGCTCGTCGCTCCACCGGCCCGCGCGTCACACACTACGCTCCCTGTACGTGGTCTCACAACACTCGCTCCTGAGCTCTCATCCACTACCTTCAGCTCGCCGCTCCACCGGCCCGCGCGTCACACACTACGCTCCCTGTACGTGGTCTCACGACACTCGCTCCTGAGCTCTCATCCACTACCTTCAGCTCGTCGCTCCACCGGCCCGCGCGTCACACACTACGCTCCCTGTACGTGGTCTCACGACACTCGCTCCTGAGCTCTCATCCACTACCTTCAGCTCATTGCTCCACCGGCCCGCGCGTCACACACTACGCTCCCTGTACGTGGTCTCACAACACTCGCTCCTGAGCTCTCATCCACTACCTTCAGCTCGTCGCTCCACCGGCCCGCGCGTCACACACTACGCTCCCTGTACGTGGTCTCACAACACTCGCTCCTGAGCTCTCATCCACTACCTTCAGCTCGCCGCTCCACCGGCCCGCGCGTCACACACTACGCTCCCTGTACGTGGTCTCACGACACTCGCTCCTGAGCTCTCATCCACTACCTTCAGCTCGTCGCTCCACCGGCCCGCGCGTCACACACTACGCTCCCTGTACGTGGTCTCACGACACTCGCTCCTGAGCTCTCATCCACTACCTTCAGCTCGTCGCTCCACCGGCCCGCGCGTCACACACTACGCTCCCTGTACGTGGTCACATATTCACCAAAGGCCTCGGGCTAATGTTAAGAAAATATGCAAAAACATTCAAGATATTAATCGCAACATGCATAAACCGTAACTCAGTAGAATGTGGTCCACATTAAATGCTTTACAACCGTCCAAAGATCATGTATCACTTGTGTGCAATGCGATTTATTTCACCCAGATCTGCAAACGTATGTGTTTAAGTAATTATGAAATATGGCCGTGTTGGATTGCAGTTTACACGTTATAATCATAAATGTGATTTATTTACAAGCAACATTTCAATTTAGTTGTGACCTGTGGCGGCGCAAGTCCTACCTAATACTTGTTTACGATTGATATTAACCGCTCGAGGATATGCGAAAGAATGTCTCTGACGCCCACGACACCAGCAACCTTAATTTATGTAAATTATTTCTTACTATTGGCGTGTTTATTTTTATTTTAGTGGCGAAACATTTAGGCCAACTAGGTAAATAATATTTGTATGTAGAATTTATTTAACATGTGTTCAGCAAACAATAAAACACTAAAATTTATAATAGGATAAAATATTATCGCAAGAAGCATATGTTTAAAAATGTATTGTAAATTTTTGTCAAATAAAAAAAATACAAACTAAAATGGGGCAAACATATTTGTAGATATTAAATAAAATTCACAGTTATAATTTTCATGTCAATAAAGAAATAAAAAATAATTATGTCGACTACATATTGTTAGTTAATTAAATAATTATTGTTATTCTAAAATATAATACCATTTATAATTGGATTATTATTACATTATTCCAAGGTCTAAAGTAAATGGCAGCACCATCAACGGCTAAATAATACTCACAAACTAAATTTTCGCAGATCATCAACCATCACTACAATCACGACACTGCGAGTGACCAACCGTCATTACCCATGATAACTATATAGAAACCCGCTCGTCGGTCCGTGTGTCGCTAACTATCCGATTTACACACGCTCCAGATACAAGGATCGCGGGCGTTCGTTAGCCAGTGGCAGGTTTCCGTAAAAAGTATAATAATTAAAAACATCAATCAACGAGCGCGCCGGGGTCTTGTTTCTGAACTAACGTTAATTAGAAATATTGTTTTTTTTTGAGAGCAGACTGTCAACATTTGGTTCGGTTTATCGGGCCATACTGCTTGTTATGATCGGAATGTAATGTTCTATATTCAAATTTAAATTACCATTAGATGGCGTGTTCTCATTTTAAGGTAAACGTTAAAGAAAGAAACAATAAAATTGTGTGGATAACAAAGTTACGAGACGTATCCTCATGTTATTATTCAATAAACGCTTATTAAAAACAATTTAGCAATATTTAATGAAACTTATAATAGTCTCTTAGAGTTTTATCTGTCTCTGTACCAAAATTCATTAAATTTTCATTCATCATCTTGGAGTTTCTCTGATGGAAAAAAATCGTAATGAAGTCATCCGCCAGAGATACAGAGTCATTGACATTGCCCGCAGGATTAGCACGCTAAAGTGGAAGAGGGCCGGCCATGTCTGCCGACGGACGGACGGCCGTTAGAGCAGACAACTGTTGGAGTGTAGTTGGCGCTCAGGTAGACATAGTGTAGGTCGTCCTGCAGTACGATGGTCCGACGACTTGAGAAAGCGGCGGGTAGCGGATGGATGAGGGCTGCTCAAGACCGGGATGGTTGGCTATTACTTGTGGAGGCCTATGTTGTGCATGGGACGGCGATAGACTGTTATACAAAATTCATCAAAACTAATCCAGTGATTGAGTCGTAAAATATATCATACTAAATATGTAGTTAATTAGCCCTTAATTCGATAGACTGTTTTTTAAAATCTGTTTGTACGATCATCACAAATTTTGGTACTTAGCTTGTGAGGTCCTAGAAATAATGCTAGAAAAAAAATCTACCTATTTTAGTATCCTGAAAAATCTACGTTCATTATAATGGACATTATCAAGTAAGATTTTTGTTACTCTAACGAGAAGTATAGGTACTGTACGGTGTCGAATTAAGGATTAGTACGATCTTAAATTAGATGCTCTTTTTTTGTTATTATTTAATAACACGTAAAGTTTCTGAATAAAATGTTTCGTACCCCTGCCTAGTACAAAAAGCCCTCGCAACCAGTTCCACAATGTCGGATATGAGCTGCCATCAAAATGATCTCGTTAGTGCTCGATCGGCGAGTATCGTTTAAACCGAGCTTAATTAATATATCTGAGTACACCATTATACGTTATTAATGCGAGATTAGAAAAATGTTATCTAAACCGCTTAGTCATACTTAGAAATGATTATGAAGTGAACATTTTTGTACCAGAAAGAGTAAATCAAAAAAATTACGCCCAACAGTCACATACATAGTTCTGACCCCACAATAATGCAAGCCTTGTGTAGTGTATAAGAAAAATCGCGAGACTTTTCGCTCTCACAAACAACCAGACCCGAGACAAATATTTGTGGGTCATAAAAACATTTGTCTCGGTGCGGGGATCGAAGCCGGGACTAGATCGCATGGGACATACTTGTACCGCTAAACACTCGTGGTCTATGGATTGTAAGGACAATAACCGTCTCCGAACAACAGAACGATAACAGCTGTTTATGTGTATAAAATTAATCCCGTAGCGGAATACAAACTTAGATACATCATTGTAGTACTCGTGACTTCACAAGGGTAAAGTATTGTCTCGTTACGTCACCAGCAGTCAGGGTAACACGTCCGCTCTCGTTAACGGCTCGCACGAGACTGTCCTCACTACCCGTGTCCCCGAGACAAGTATACAAACAGTACAACCCCCACTACCCGTGTCTTTGAGACAAGTATACAAGCACTACAATCATCATCAGCCTTTATACGTCATAGGCACGGGCCTCCGCTACAACTAAGTGGGTTTAAGCCTTAGTCCACCACGCTGGCGAAATAGAAATTTCTAGAGGTATGCAGGTTTCCTCACGATGTTTTCCTTCACCGTTAAAGTACGTGATAATTAAATAAAAAATAAAATAAATACACCCAACAGTCACTTGCATAGTTCTGACCCCACACTAGGATACAAGTCCTGTGTCGTGGATATCAGAAACTACGAGAGACTTTTCGGTCTCACAAACACCCAGACCCGAAACAAATATTTGTGGATCACACAAACATTTGTCTCGGTGCGGGGATCGAGCCCGCGGCCTCTCGTTTCGCAAGCTGGTGTCTAGCCAACTGCGCCACGGGGCTGTGGCATTATTTAAAATACTTAGATATTTGCTCATTAATAATATTAGCTAGGATACGTAGTGTCTGTCTCATAGGCGGTCGTCCCACACTCAGTGTCTAGAAGGCTTAAGCATTAATAGATACAATCTTAATCGGGTATCAACTCGAGAACATTAAGCATAAGCTCCTATCAATAAGATCTGTAAAGCGTATTTGCGGGTGGTCTTAAATTTTTATTAAACATTTTTCAAGTTATACTTCTTTAAACGCGTTATGAAAAAATTATGAGAGTGAAATTTTAAGATCCGCGCGCATATGTAACACAAAAAGTAAGACGTTAAAGCTGCCTATGTGCTCCAATATAATTAACAGATGGAAGCTGCCTATGTTAAATGTAAGTGTCAAATGGATCAGAAAGGTTTTAATATGTTTCGGATCGAATATTTTTCAAAAAAAAGTTAATATGTTTTAAATTTTTTAAATGTAGAATAGTGACAGTAATAAAAAGGGATTGACATATTTATTAGTTGTCAAATATTTATGTTCAGAAAAGTAATTTGTTGTGTAAACTAAGAACTATGTATGTGACTGTTGGGCGTATTTATAATTACTTCAGCCGTGTGGTATAACTTCTAACGCGTGTACATAAGTACACACACACTTTTTTTACAATATGTACATGCCTATGGCGCAGTTGGTTAGTCACCAGCTTGGGAAACGAAAGGCTTCGGGTTCGATCTCCGCACTGAGATAAATGTTTGTGTGATTCACAAATATTTGTTTATCGTAATGACTGATACCAACAAGACGAGTGACAATATGACAATTGGGTGTATTTAGTTTTGTAGTAGTTACGGAATCGAGGTTTAGGCGCTCAGGCGAGAACCACGGTGGTAACGAGCTCTAATCCCAGGCACACACCGCTGACTTTTCAAAGCTATGTGTGTTACAATGAATTATCACGTACTTTAACGGTAAAGGAAAACATTTTGGATAGACCTGCATACCAAAACAAAAATCTTAGGAACTTGTTAGGTGTGTAGTCCGCCAACCCGCACTAGGCCAGCGTGGTGGACTAAAGCATAACCCTCTCAGTTGGATAGGAGGTAATGACGATGATGATTTTATTCAACATTAATTTGCTTTTTGTACACTAGTTCCCAAAAATTCCTTAGTTATGTCGTGCATTAAACTAGCCCCTCTTAATGTAAGGAGTATATTCCCAGTATTGGGACGTATATTATTACAATTCAACACACTTACAATCCGAATGGTCGGTATTAACTCGAGCTCTTGATTTTATCGATCTACTTTCGATTGCATTAAACGATTATCTGGCATTGAGACGGGACGAGTTTTTAAATGCATAATTAAACGTATCACGAGTTAATATCAAACACGATTTAACTGTAATTTCATCACCGATATTAAAGAGAAACAAAATTGGGCGACGGTCGCGGGTTCAAACCCCAGGCACACACCTCTGACTTTTCGAAGTTATGTGTGTATTCACATTGAATTATCACGTACTTTAACGGTGAAGAAAAACATCGTGATGAAACCTGCACACCTAAAAGTTCTTAGGAATTTCTTGGGTGTGTAGTCTGCCAACCCGCACTAGGCCAGCGTGGTGGACTAAGGCCTAAACCCTCTCAGTTGTAGAGGAGGCCCGTGCCCAGCAGTGGGACGTATATGGTCTGATGATGATGATGATGATTGGAAAAGTCAGAGGTGTGTGCCTGGGATTTGAACCTGAAACCGCCGAGATTCTCGACTCGCACCTAAACCTCGAAGCCATCACTACTCATCAGCCATCAAAATCAGTTATAAATCATCATCATCACACATCACTATAACCATAGGGAAATCATCAGGACTGCATTAAATTTACCTTTATAAATCTGTGGCACTTTTTATTGTTTATAGTGTGAATAAATACATAAAGATCAGCTCCGAAGCTTGCTCCAAGCTCCATTAAGCTTAGCGATGTTGAAACAGGGTCCAAACAGATGAGGTCTCGTCCTATCAATCATCCGGCATAGATTTGATGTAATTATCTCGGTGGAGTCACGAGCGCCTGATCGTTCGCCGTCACAGCTGCAGCTAAATGCTCGTGTCGGGTATAGATAATATTGATTGTGCCCCAAATATTTGAGGTATTGTATGATAGCTTTGTCGAAGGGAATTTTGGACAACAAGCGGTCAATTCTGATGAACAAATAATAAAACATACATACATACATAATCTTATGCCTACATTCCCCAAAGAGGTAGGCAGAGATGCATTTTTGCACACACATTTTGCCAGGTATTGTAACAAGCATTGAAAACAATATATTTACCTCCTAGTGAGTATAAATTAACACCTCCCCAGTAATGGACGCAGTAATGGACTCCTTAAATGTTTAACAGATCGCTATTGCGTTCGAAAAAAAGGTTTTAATGGCTATACCACCATCTCATACTTATTCAAGGCTTCTAAAAGTAACGAAAGTGTAGTAATGAGCTTCGGCATTTATATGCATTTGTATTTGCGTAATGGATATAAAACCCCCGACACAAAAACCTAAGTTCTCTTTAAAACGTAAAAAATAATAAAAAAACTCAATCTTAAAGTATTAATAATTGTACAAAAATAACAATTTAATAGTCTATTACCAAGCTAAGCAACATAGATGAATTTAAAAACATCATTAAGAAAAGACGGTCGTTGGCGGTCGTATCCTAAATGCAATATGTTGAAGTAATTTTATAAAAGTTTTCTTTTCTCTAAATTGAAATCGCTTCATCCGTTCGGGAGCTATGATGCCACAGACAGACAGACACACACACCCCCACAGACATGTCAACTTATAACACCCCTATTTTTGCGTCGGGGGTTAAATTAAAAATAGCAAGTCATTGAGAACACATCGGGCGGAACCCTAGTGTCCCCAAGGCACTTTTTGAATTAAATACTAAAAATGGCTGCCAATTACAAGTCCATAATATGGAAAAGCTGAGATATTTTTTCTTGTTGTTGTCTAAAATGGGTCTAATTACGGCCGCGGTGCATACGAAGAATGTCGGGCGCGCGACAAAAAAGTCGGCGAGGTGTGCGCTCGAGAGCTCGGCGCATGCGCCGGTTGCGATGCTTCAGGGCTGCCACGTAGCTTTATTTACGTTTACATACTAAATTATTTGTTGATACATAGTTTTGATGTTACATTTGAATTGTACGTGTACGTGAATTTGATAATGCCAGTACGTTTAATTTCATTCTTGTTTACCAAAACACGCAATATTATTACAAAGAGTTAAAGTTAAAGTCAAAATAATCTTTATTCAAGTAGACTTGTACAAGTACTTTTAAATCATCAGCTTAAATAAACTACCGCCGCTTGGGAAGCCGTAGGTATTACCTGCCTTAGTTTTCTATCACGGTCTGAATACACCCTGCATAATACATTCCAATAAGTGAATATATTTTAAAAATGTTATCTATTTTAGTAATATTTTAATAATGAAAAGACCAGAAGTGCACGTGACTAGACACATCCTGGCTATGAACTCCGATCCGAGGAAGCGCGGTAGACCCTCCTAGCAAAGATTTCCGTCATCAGCGACCTAAAGAAAGCCCAAATCAATGTCTCGACGATCCAGAATAGAACTATCTGGCGATGAATGACGAGGAGAGCCAACCCCTATTGAAATGGGATAAGTAGAAAACAAGATCTTTATAGTAATATTAAGAAAAAATACTCCAATACCCTTTTTAGCACATCTTTAAAGGCCTACAAAGAAATTCTTTCTGCCAGCCCTTACCTGTCAATATCGCCGGCTCATTGGCTATACGGTCACGTAGCGAGACATGTCGAAATAAACGCATTCGTGTACGAATATCATCATTTTGCGAATGTCGCGCGAGTTTGTGATTGCACACCGCCACAGTATACGCCTTGCGGTATGCTAATAATTTTTTGACAAAGTTTTTCATTGCTAAATTGCACTACTGAGATCTTTTTACTATAATTTTGAAATATTATAGGGTAT
This sequence comes from Hemaris fuciformis, assembly GCA_907164795.1. Taxonomy (NCBI): domain Eukaryota; kingdom Metazoa; phylum Arthropoda; class Insecta; order Lepidoptera; family Sphingidae; genus Hemaris; species Hemaris fuciformis. Next base: position 11,009,547 of record OU015454.1, read on the forward strand.
GTGGACAACATAGTCGTTTAATGATGTCTTGTAATGGAAAGTAGCACCACACCTAATGTTTGCACGTTAATCTAAATAGTGTCTTTTTTTCTCGAAGGTAAAGCTGGTTATGACTCTACTTTCCGCCAGCCCTGGGGGAGGGGGGCGAGAAGCATATGTTGGCAGTCGGGGTCACCGGTCTTCCAGCCCGGCGGCCTTGCCGGGCTGGGTCCCTAACATAAATACCTATGCCGGTACACCGACCAAAACCCCCCGGTGGCCATCTTTGCGCCGAAAGGGGCGACCACGGTGTGTGGGTGAGAGGCACCCACAATAATGCCGCAGCCGCCTGATGCGCCTCCGAGACGAAAATGTCTCAGCCGTCTCGGAGTCGTGAGGGGTGTAGTTGCACCTCCAATAGCTTGGTTCGGGTGGTTGTCGGTGGGCGCCCCCGACGGACACAGGCCACGGTGCTGCCACCCCTCTCGGGAATCTAAATAGAGTCTACTCGACACTCGTATACTATATATTATTATTTCAGAAAGTCAAATTTATCTCTAGACACAGTTCTTTACAGGTGAAGTCAGGTTTAAAGGCATTACCACACAGTAAGCCAGTTAGCGCTCGTGGCCCGCTGATCTCAGATAAGGCGGACCATGCTTGGTGACCATAGCTGCAGTAACGATGCGTTCATTGTATTGAGAATTATAGCTTAATTAAATCTTGTTATTCAGTTGAAAAAGCTGGCGGGTAGCGGATGGGTGAGGGCTGCTTAAGGCCGGGATGGTTGGCGCTTACTTGGGGAGGCCTACTTTCAGTGGACGGCGATAGACCGAGTATATAATTTAGTTTTTCGGAAGTATTTATGTCGGCTGGCAACTTTTGGCGCGAACGGACGTATATAGTGGATCTGAGTAAAAATTAATAAAAATAAACATGGGTATATCCAGTGTAAAATTCAATGGATACGAAATGTTACGGCTGCAGTGCCGTCATTTTCGATATTCTGTATATGGAATGTGCGCAGGCATCATGTAAAAAACTGTATCACCTGAAGTGTCTGTCGCTGACTCCGGAGATTTTTGAATCCTTCAGCGAGGAATACAAGTCCAAATGGACATGTCCTGAATGCACGCGAAACAAGCCAAGAAAGGAGAATTCTAACACACCTGTAAGGAGCACTGCAATTATGGATAAAATATTTACACCATGTAGTTTTGTCAACACCGAACGTGGGAGTCGTAACAAACACACTCATAGGAACGATAACTTGGTTATAATAATAATAATAAATAAATACACCCAACAGTCACACACATAGTTCTGATCCCACACTAAGATACAAGTCTTGTGTCGTGGGTATCAGAAACTACGAGAGACTTTTTTTGGTCTCACATACACCCAGACCCGAAACAAATATTTGCGGATCACACAAACATTTGTCTCGGTGCGGGGATCGAACCCGCGGCCTCTCGTTTCGCAAGCTGGTGTCTAGCCAACTGCGCCACGGGGCTGTCAGAGGAATTAAGCAAGTTTCGCTTAGAAATCCTACGCAGAATGGAGGAACAAACCAATGAATACTCGTTACTAAAACAAAGATTTATGAACACCGAAGCTGAACTACGAGAATTAAGAAAACTATTGGAGGTAGTTGGAGAAAAAGCAAAAAAAGCCGATGTGTTAGAAGCTAATATGAAAGTATTAATAGATAAAAATAAACAGCTTGAAATGTGTCTCAATAAGAACGGCATCCCTCAAGAGAAGGCTGGTGAAACGGCAGAAGCGCCGAATAAGCCGTCATTTGTTGAGGCGGTAAAACAAAATATTAGCAGGCCAACTACAAGTGATGGTGGGGCCACAAAACCACCAATAAAAGAATCTTTTGTAAACAACGTAAAGTTAAATAATATTGAAAAGTATGATAATAGTGACTCAATCAAAAATAAAAATGAAACTGAAAAGGCAGGAATTTGGACTACAGTCACGAGAAAGAAACACAGGTATCCCAATTCGGAAGTCAAAAAAGGAGGATGTGCAGGGGCAGCTGAAATTCAAGGTACTGAAAAGAAAAAATATTTACATATCTGGCGCCTCCGAAAAGACACATCAGTAGAAAGCTTAGAAAAATTTGTAAATAATATATATGGAAAAGAAATATCAGTGAAAGTTGAACAAAATAAAACACAAAACTGAACGTGACTACGCGTCTTTTATTATTGGAGTGCCAGAAAGTTGCTTTTCCAAACTATTGGATCCAGAAAATTGGCCAGTAAATATTGAATTCTGCGAATGCGTTTGGTTTCGTAGATAGACCCGTCGAGAAAAAGTCACTGAGCATTGAAATATTCTATCAGAACTTTAGAGGACTACGAACTAAACTAGCGGAATTACATGACAATATGTCATCATCTAATGCCGATTTATTTGCAATCACGGAAACAGGATGCAACCAGTCCATATATGCTGCGGAAATCGTTCCAATAGGATACACTATTTTACGTTGTGATCGAGCCGATGGACGTAAGCAGGGCGGCGCGTGTCTAGTGGCCACACAGCGTTTGGTACTACGTCGAACACCGGTGCCGTGTGACGTCACGGTAGATAACCACTCGTTCGAAATAGTCGGTGCTACCGTGCATCGGCACGACAGATTTTTATTTTCTTGTGCGTTGTTTATATACCACCTAATAGTAGTGAAAATGAATACTTATTGCTTTTTAGAATTATTGAACAATATTGTAAAAGATATAGTGAAGTTATTGTGGTAGGAGATTTTAATCTATATTCATGCACAACGCATATAAGTGTTTATTATGATTATTTGGTGTCTTATTGTGGATTCACTCAGTGCAATGAAATAGTGAAGTGTAATAACAGGAAATTGGACTTAGTGCTGAGTACATTGGAAGGTGGGAGTGTGTGCGTGCGCGCGTCGGACGCCGCTGGTGCCGGTGGACGCGTACCATCCGCCTCTTGAGGTAAGCGTCGTACTGCGCCCCAACACGTGCGCAACTGCTGGCTTATCCACGCATTTAGACACACAATCTAACACCAGATGGAATTTCTATAAAGCTGATTTTCAACGGCTTTATTCATCTATAGCGGCTATCGATTGGACCCCATTATACGAGTTGGACCTACAGATAAGCTTAAACTCTTTTTATAATATTATTTTTACTATTATTGAGGAATGCGTTCCTAAGAAAAATCTTAATAATGTAAACTCTAGGTATATTTACCCAATGTGGTACACAGTTTAATGTGGTACAAATTATTAGGGACATTAAGTTAAAATCGGCACTCCACAAACAATATAAGGCTACAAAATTAAAGGTAGATTACGAAGCGTTCGCCCAGTGTAGGACACGGGTTAAGAAATCGATTGCACTTGCGCGTAAACAACACCATAACCGTATTCAAAGCAACTTGGTTAAAGACCCCAAGTCTTTCTGGAAATATGTCAACACTAAAAAAAGTACAAGAAATCAGAGTAATATATGAAAAACATACATACATACATACATAAACTCACGCCTGTATTCCCCGAAGGGGTAGGCAGAGGTGCATTTCTGCACCCACATTTCGCCAAGTATGTATCAGTCCCACGTAATAGGGGGCGAGCCTATTGCCGTTTTTCGGGCACATTTCCAGACTCCGTGCTGTTACCGAGAATTTCCTAATTGAAAAAACCCAATAACACTTTGCCCGACCCGGGAATCGAACCCAGGACCTCTAGATCGCACGGCACATACTTGTACCGCGAGACCACGAGGCAGGAAAAAATGGGGAGGAATTACCCGGTAAAGATTGCGTCGAAGAGTTTGCTCAATATTTTCACTCGGTGTATAGCAGGGATGGGGCTGAGTTAAATGTGAACAAAGCGGTACTGGAATCAGGCGGAAAAAATGGAGCAGCACGGGTCCATGTCCAATTAAACCTAGGCGATGTGCAACGAGCGCTGCAAAGACTTAAGCCTAAGACGTCAGCAGGACCAGACGGTATTCCACCTTTTATATTCAAGGATTGTCCTTTGGGTTTGGATCAACCGTTACTTTATATTTATAACCTTTGTTTGCAAGCACAAGTTTTTCCCGACAGGTGGAAAATAGCTAGGGTTATTCCCGTACCTAAAGGAAAGTCTGGGACTCAAGTTTGCTGGTGGTAGGATATTTGTATCCGCCCGGATGGCGACCACCGTACACAGGGCGTAAAACCCGCCATAGTGGCACATGCAAGTGTGCCGCGTTCCGGGATCAGCCAGTGTATATCCGGTTTTCGGGGGGGCTTCAATCATGGTGAAAGGATGACCGTGCCGGCAATTTTTTTGGCCGGTTTGTCGCGGTCGGTCCTTTGATCGCCATGATTGATAGTCCCCTAAGCTTCTTCACAATAAGGTGAAGAGGTATTCGGCCGGCATGATTGTGTCGACCAACGGGAGACCATCATCTCTCGCTGGTCGGCACTTTTTCTGGACTCCATTGCGCTTACCATCAGGTGCAATGGGGTAACTTTGCCGTGCCAGAATAAAAAAAAAAAAAAAAAAAAAAAAAGTAGAAGGATATAGGCCAGTAGCTGTATTATCAACTGCAGCTAAAATATATGAATCTGCCCTGCACAACTTTGGACTCGATTGAAAAGCAAGCTAAGAGACTTATAGGTGACGCTAAGCTGCAGTCTCTTGATCATCGGCGTAGGGTAGCTCGTCTGTCGGTCTTCTATAGGATATATTTCGGGGAGTGTGCGAAGGAACTGCGCGAACTAGTTCCGCCGAGTACTTTCCGCCATCGGGAAACAAGAAGCGGGCGGTCGTGCCATTCCTTTGTTGTTAATATGCCATCTTGCCGCACACACCGATTTGGGTCTACTTTTTTAATGCGCACAATAATATTCGCAGCTAACATAACACACAATAATGCCTCGTAGTCCCGCAGCACAATATGTGCCGTGCCGTCTAGAGGGCCCGGGATCGGTTCCCGGGTCAGGCAGTGTTATTCGGTTTACAATTAGGAAATTTTACAGTAGCAGCACGGAGTCTGGAAATGTACCCGAAAAACGGCAACAGGCTCGCCTTCTACTACGTGGGACTGATACCTGGCGAAATGTGGGTGCAGAAATGCACCTCTGCCAACTCCATCGGGGAATACAGTCGTGAGGTTATACATAGCAATTCACACAACGTTCCAAAAACCGCATGATGAAAAACAATCTTAACAGTGTTAAAAATGAACTCAAAAACCCTAGATCATAATAAGTATATTAAACCATTTACATTGTATATGGTTACTTTTTATTCAACTGTTCTACCATAACCAACAAACATCCTACCATAAAAAGTGTCACATATATAACATTACTAAGATTACTCTATAAAAAAGGGTTGAACAGCCTGGCTACCGCATAATGCTGTCGTTAAGATAATGTGTAGTAGCGGACAAGTGGCGTGGAAACCACAAACTCCACGCCGAGCACATAACTTGGAACCACACGGATCGAACAAACATACCTATGTATTGATATGTCATTAGTACTGTCGATTGTACAGAAAAATGTAGCATGGCAACTGGTTAGGAAATTTTGACGTATTTAAATACTATTTGACAGCCCCGTGGCGCATCATCAATCATCAGCATCATCTGTCCCACTTCTGGGCACTTAGCCCACCACAGTTTAGGCTCTCGTCCACCACGCTGGCCTAGTGCGGGTTGGCGGACTACACACCTAAGAAATTCCTAAGAACTTTTAGGTGTGCAGGTTTCATCACGATGTTTTCCTTCACCGTTAAAGCAAGTGATACCAAATTCATTGTGAATACACACATAACTTCGAAGAGTCAGAGGTGTGTGCCTGGGGTTTGAACCCGCGACCGTCGAGATTCTCGACCGCTTGCCTAAACCTCGAGACCATCACGACTTCTAAAGGCCTTTAGTATTGAATATTTAAAGGATCTTTCACCGTGATAATCTATTATGAACCCTGACCTCATAACAATATGTTTCAATTTTAAGAAATACCAAAGACTATTCCGACCACCCCGCCTGCCCTGCCTGGGGTTTGAATCCGCGACCCTCGATATTTTCAACCGCATGCCTATATCACGAGGCCAACACTTCTTAGTGGCCCCGTAGCGCAGTTGACTAAATATCAGCTTGCGAAACGAGAGGCCCCGGGTTCAAACCCTGCACCGAGACAAATGTTTGTGTGATCCACAACTATTTTTTTCGGGTCTGGGTGTTAGTAAGACCGAAAAGTCTCTCGTAGTTTCTGATACATGACACACGTCTTGTATCCTAATGTGGGGTCATAACTATGTATGTTGGTTGTATTTATTTATTTATTATATTCTTAATTCAAATATTTGGATATTCTAATTTTTTTAAATAGCAAACAATAGCCGAAACTAGAATTGACTTACCAAGAAGTCAAATCTTCATTATGATGTTTTAATATCAATCATGGCGTACCGTTCTCTCTACACTCACTCCATGATCGATAAGCATCTGTACGCATGCATTATTCACACTCCCGTGACACCGGCGCATGTCACCCGCCGGGAATCGAACGCGTACAGATTGAGTCGCGTGGACGGCCATTAGCGGAGAAAAAATTAATTAAATCACATATCTATGATCTTTTGAGATGTTATCTACGAAGTAAGCGGTGGCCTTAATATTAATGGATAATCACTGCTCTCACTTGAAGGATATGAGGATAAGATGTTTTTTTTTTATTTATTTTTTTATACTGGCACGGCAAAGTGACTCCACTGTACCTTATGGTAAGCACAGTGGAGTCCAAAAAAATAATACCGACCAGCGAGAAACGATATGGTCACCCGCTGGTCGACACAATCATGCCGGCCTGCACAAATGGTTCTTCACGCTTCGCTTAAAGGATCCAGGATCATAGGAAGGAGGGAACACGTGAGCCGGCAAACTATTCCACAGCTTGATGGTGCGGCAAAGGTAAGAGTTGGCGAACTTTTTGGTGGATGTTGATGGTTTGGGTACGATGTGGTGCGTATAGGATCTCTCTGTTATTCATCATCAGCCAATATACGTCCCACTGCTGGGCACGGGCCTCCTCTACAACTGAGAGGGTTGAGGCCTTAGTCCACCACGCTGGTAATAGTTAGTTAATAGTTGTAATAATAGTTGTTGTTGTTGTGACTGCCTCGTGGTCTTGCGGTACAAGTATGTGCCGTGCGATTTAGAGGTCCTGGGTTCGATTCCCGGGTCGGGCAAAGTTTTATTGGGTTTTCCATTAGGAAATTCTCGGTAACAGCACGGAGTCTGGAAATGTGCCCGAAAAACAGCAATAGACTCGCCCCCTATTACGTGGGACTGATACATACCTGGCGAAATGTGGGTGCAGAAATGCACCTCTGCCTACCCCTTCAGGGTATACAGGCGTGAGTTTATGTATGTATGTATGTAATAGTTGTAGTGACTTGGAATACGTCAAAAAAATATTTTTCTTCCAGGACTTTTTCTTAGTTATCGATAACAGTCTGTTTACATCCCGTATTGAAATCAAAGGCATTCCTCAGCCACAATGCTCTAAGCTCGTTACAAATCTACCCACCGGAGCGTGATTAAACTAATTCTACCTACAACTAGTTGAATGTAGGTCAGACGGTAGCTGATGGTCATTGGCCACCTGCGACCACGCGGCGACCAATGACAACGCAACCCGCGCGCCTGTCAATGCAATGCTCACTGGTTGTAAATTGGACAGCTGTCGCGACCGATCGAATTAATTGTGGTAGCTTTAATCGGTAGGTTTTTTAGAAGTGTAACTAACGGGCTTGTTGTTTAGATACCCTGTACAGTATTTAGTGTTAATTTTCGTAGCAAATTATTCTCATTTAAGTTGGTTGACTCTCCTATGTGCCAATGTTCAACAAATGATTGCGAATATGAACAGTCCGCACATCACATCCTTTGGGAGTGCAATCTTTGGTCGGATGAGCGTAACATTATGCTCAACAGTATGCATGTAACTTCTGGTGTTGTTTATTATACAGACCTCGTTGAATCTAGGAAGAACTTCCGTGCTTTTCGGCGTTTTTGCCATGCCTATTATTGGAAGTGTACATAACAGCTCACACCTTAGGCCCAATTTACCCAATAAATCTCATATATGTAAGTAGTTATTTATCCGTGGTGCGTTAATTGCGTCTAATTTGACTAATTGTAATTGTCTTTCTTTTTTATGTGAGGGTGAAACCTCACAGCTCAATGTTTTCGTCACCCGCTTTGCTATGGAGGGAAGTGGACAACTCTTTGTTTTCCAACTCCTCCTTTATTTTGTCTTTCTGATTAACTTCGTTGCGGGATTATGACAAATTTAGGTCCCCTTAGATCCGCTGAGCTTCATTGCTCAGCGTCAATACTGTGCGTGCCGCTGTTGATCCTGGAGACCAGGAGTTACAGTGGCGGGTGTGTGGTGGGATAGGGCCAATACCCTGTACAGTAACTGTAGATTTGTCTGTAGCGCAGTTGGGATTACGTTCAACGAGGATCCACGGGTTCAATCCACAAATATTTGTTGCAGGTCTGGGTGTTTGTGAGACCGAAGAGTCTCCAGTATATGAATGTAAGAGTAAGCTGTTTTTGGATATATTCCCAGACACAAAAAAATATATGAGGAAAACTACACGACAAAAATTCTTAGGAATTTCTTAGATGTGTAGTCCCCCAAACCGCACTAGGCCAGCGTGGTGGACTAATGCTTTACCAGATGTAGAGGAGGCTCGTGCTCAACAGTGTGACGTATAGGGGCTAAAAATGATTTCCAAACTGTGCTGTTAATAAGAATACAAAAAAAAAAACAATAACATTTATTGCAAGACAAATATTTATACCGCGGAACCAACTAGTTATCCTAAGTATATCCAGCTATTTTTGTCTTACACAGTCGCCGTCTTCCACTAAAGGGATTAAATAAATTCGTGCCGATTGGTTGACTCTAAACGCTTAATGAAGTTCTTGTGGTGAACTCTAGCTTATGCAAGTCTCGTTCAACAATAAAGCAAGTGATTTGTTTTATTAAATTGGTACACTTATGTACATCGACAAAAACTCAATAGGTCGCCCCCTATTAATACACAGATACAGGTGTGTTTATTTGTATGTGTTAACATATATAGTAAATATATACACACATCATACTTTAAATACTTTAGGCTATTTCGTCCTTAAAGGATTTTTTTGCATAATTTTAACAGTCTATATTTTATTTGATGTTCGTAAGTCTTCAAATTTAAGCGAATAATAAACTAAATAAAGGTTTTGACTAAGGTTGGCGCAGCAATTAGCATAGGAGCTGTCAGTTATTTCGCTAATAGTTGGTCGTTGGCAAACGGTGTCTTTAAATCGTAAACCACCATTTTTAGCCTAAGCAATGCACTGATCAATATTTTACTTTAAGACACTATCAACTATTTACTATATTTACTACTTCGTAGAATCATAAAAAACCTTTTATATTCCTTCTGTCTACCACATCGACACTGTCGTGAAGGTACATACAACCTTAGGTACTATTATTTCAAAGTCATCGATGACGTCACAACACGTGAGCAATGAAAAGTGGAGCACAAAGCCCCGTCAGGGTGAACGTAGTCATTGTCTCGGCACACGATGTAGGCATTAATACTCGACACTAACCCGCTCCGGCCGTGATATGTCGTGTGGAATTTAGAACTTGCGACATTCATTCACTTAGCAAAACATATCACGCTAAAAAGCCCTGAGATTCAAAAAAACAAAAAACAAATGAAGTCTCTAAAAAGAAAAAAAAAGACTTGAAAGTGTTAAAATAGAGTATACAAATACGTATAGTCAATTTAATAAAGTACAACTTTGCATATACTAAAAAGATACCTCGTAAAAAAGGCTTTAGAGTCAAATAAAAAAATGTCTTAAAAAGAAAATAGAACTTAATAAGTGCATAAAATAAAGTGTAAAAAGCCCGGTAGTGACCTGTAAAAAATACTTAGAACACAATAACGTTTAGGCGCCAAATTTGACATTGATAGAATGTATTTTAATTGCCATAATTTAAAATATTGGGGCGGCAAACTTGAATTCGACGGAGTGTGTTATAATTGCCACTAATAAAAATGTATAAGCGCCAATTGGTACTAAATATAATAACATTTCGTAAGCTATATTAAAAAACAAGTTTTAAATCCGTAAACAACTTACCTCATCTTGGAAAGTTCGATGCAGACTTTCTTTCGTGTATCGCTGGTCGGTCCGCCTCAAAATAGCTGAACACTGCTTCAGTAGCGTCAACCGGAGTCTCTCTTTAGCACTCTCCTCCTCCATAACGGACATTCTATGCCCACTTCTGGGCAGGCCGAGCAAAGTTTTTCCAATGTCCATGCAATTGTCACTGATTTTGTCATATACGTCCGCGTCGCGTCGTTCGCATAGCGCGCCATTTTCGTTTTGACAGCTGTCACTTCGCCCGCGATTGTTTATGGTTATGACGACGTTGTCTTTGATCTCGGTTGTATCGCCGTTTGTTGCCATTTTTTATTCACATTGTTTAATATGCTGTTTATTTAACTATTTGGTTTGAATCACGACACTGAAAATATAATGTTACATTAATTATTTGCTATTCGGAAATCGCATCGCAAAACTCCGACAGGAAATGCTATTTTTGGATCTACAAGTATTTAATTATCCGGTATACCTACATACCTTAACCACATTCATGTTCTTACAAAACTGATAGCTCTCTTACTTCACGATAGTACCTACTTTTCGTTACCTGATTGAAACTATATTATAGTAACAAAACCTTTTCCAACCCGTAAATCCACGTAAACAAGCCCCTAAAAATGAAATATTGTTTAGTATCTTCGTTTCTTTTACTATTCATTAAGAGGTGGATTTCTAAAATTACGTTTAGCCAACTTTGTTTTACGTACTAGGTAGTAGGGAGAAAACCTGCCGCTGTTTTTGTGCTCATCGCCTAACTTCGGCAACAGATGTTTCTATTTAAGAAACCAGACATAATTTTCTCAAACGGGACCTCTATATTTTACGCCGCACCCGCACCGCTTCGGGACCAAAAAGGTTGTTAATAAAGTTTGTGTTAAAACTGAAACGAGTCACCTAACCGTCACAACTAAGCTACGCCATACTTTCCCCTTATGATTAATGCGAAATTATCGCTAAATTAATGCCGAAGTCGATACGTCATTGACAAATATTTTAGCAATAATTGCATGATTGATTTCTCGCGATAAAATTTTAACGTATGAGAAATGAGGCGATGTGTGGGCGGAATAGTTTTCGTATATTTGCACATTGTGGCCTTGATGATAAGGAGAGACACTATCTCGGCAGTCGCGGGTTCAAATTGTGGAGTAAGTACTGTGAAGTATATAATACGTCAAATTCCTATTTTCAGGGATGAAGTGTATTCATTGTGCTATTTATCTTATAATATATCTCTATATGTAAAATTTCTAGGCAAATCAATTTAGCCGTTCTGACCTGATTGACTAAGAAATCTTTAATACATGTTACATAACTAGGGTTTGCAATCCCGCAGTAATTTTTTCTCGCAGTAAAATTTAAAAATGCAAAAATATGCATATAATATAGATTTATTACCTGTAGTTTAGTTACACTATATTAAAAAATAATAATAATAGAAACATTAATACAATATCTAATAGAAAAAGTACTTTTTCAAAGTTCTTATGAGGTTAGGTAGGGGGTTTGCAATCAATAGGGTTTCCTGCGTGTTAATATGGACTTATCTTACCTAAACAAACAAATAAACCAATTTTAACCCTATACTTCGCTGGATCGGTTGATCGATCTGACTAACGCGCCCACGCTGTTGTGATGGAGCTAATAGGCCTTCAGTAAAAGCTGAATTACCTTGCCGAGTCAAAAAAATGCGGGAATGCGGGAACGCGGAATTGCAAACTCTATACATAACAATATCCAACCACACACCTGCTACTGCAACTCCTGTATACCAAGAACGACAGCACGCATGGAAGTGACAACGAGCGGTATAGTTCTTCAACCCTCTATAGAAACCTAGTGTCTTCGGAACTCACACGGAAATCATCATCATCATCATCATCAGCCCATATACGTCCCACTGCTGGGCACGGGCCTCCTCTACAGCTGAGAGGGTTTAGGCCTTAGTCCACCACGCTGGCCTAGTGCGGGTTGGCGGACTACACACCTAAGAAATTCCTAAGAACTTTTAGGTGTGCAGGTTTTATCACGATGTTTTCCTTCACCGTTAAAGCAAGTGATAATTCATTGTGAATACGCACATAACTTCGAAAAGTCAGAGGTGTGTGCCTGGGGTTTGAACCTGCGACCGCCGAAATTCTCGACCGCGCGCCTAAACCTCGAGGCCATCACTGCTTTTTGCACACGGAAATAAAGACAATGAAATAAGAGAATGTTATTCATCGTTCAAGCCATTATTGTCAACACTTTTCATACCGCACTCTCTAAAAAATTATAATAGTTTAGACTACTATAAACAGGTGCAAAAATGAAACAATTTATTTGTTTTAACTATCATTAATTACAAAATCAAATAGGATGATAGGTCATGTTTTATTGTATTTGTAATAAGAATCTATTTCTTAGTTCTTTGTTAATTATACGTATTGATACCAACCCATGTTTTGGCTTATAATTCATGTCAAAAACTTCCAAAACTATTAATTACTTCTAAAGGCTGTCTTCATTTGTTTTTGAAGTGAAAACTTCTTTAGCAGCACTTTTTTTTGAATGGGTAAAAAATGTTGAAATCGCGTCAGATCACATGACCCTGATCGAAAATGCGTAAGACACAATATCTTACTAATATTATAAACGCGAAAGTTTGTAATAATGTATGGATGTCTGGATGTCTGGATGTCTGGATGTCTGGATGTATGGATGTCTGGATATTTGTTGCTCTTTCACGCAAAAACTACCGAATGGATTGTAATGAAAGTTTACAATAATACAGCTTATACATCAGAATAACACATAGGCTATACTTTTTAAAGATAGTGTGTGAATTGTCCAAAATATAACGATAATTGTCAAGTAAGGCGGGAAAAATCTGCTATCTGCGGGCTATTTTGGCGTACGCGTCACGTACGTCAAACATTTTATGTTTATCCCGCCAATACGGTTAATGGTCCCCTCATATTAATGAACGTATTTAAATAAAGGTTTTGAATCGACAACATATATCCACAATATTCGAACAATTGCGCATTTTACATTTTAAAATGTAGAATAATCAGTAATGAAAAGGGAGTGACATATTTGTTAGTTGTCAAATATTTATGCGTGCGTTCAGAAATTTATTTTTAAACTCCTTGGTTTTATATGTTATAAATGAGAAAATAACTATATGACTGTTACGCTTTCACGCCTTAATCATTTGACCGATGTGAACGATTTTTGGTATGGACATAAATGGGACTCTGTAGAATAAAATAGACTACAACTTATTTTCTTTCTGAATCCAACCCTGTAGTCTACGCGGACGGAGTCGCGAGCAAAAGCTAGTGTAATATAAATTGTCATATTTGTGTACGATAGCGCAATAATGATTAAAATATGGTCACGGTGCAGGTAATTTCAACAATAAAAAATAAAATTATTGATTCCTTGTTGCCAAATATTATCATCAATTATGTAATATAATTTAATATTATCCTTCATGTTTTCATACTAAAGACTGCTTACATCATTTCTGAGCCTCGACATTTCGAAATTTTTAAGGACATATCAATAAGGGCGCAATAAAGTTTTTTACACCGATGATGACGTAACTTGTTTTGAGAAAGTATTTTATAATTCTGATATTGCTTAATTTGACTGCCTCGTGGTCTCGCGGTACGAGTATGTGCCGTGCGATCTAGAGGTCCTGGGTTCGATTCCCGGGTCGGGCAAAGTGTTATTGGGTCTTTCCATTAGGAAATTCTCGGTAACAGCACGGAGTCTGGAAATTTGCCCGAAAAACGGCAATAGGCTCGCCCCCTATTACGTGGGACTGATACATAGTTGGTGAAATGTGGGTGCAGAAATGTACCTCTGCCTACCCCTTCGGGGAATACAGGCGTGAGTTTATGTATGTATGTATGTATATTGCTTAATTTTATTGTACTGGCATCGAAAAAACATTATAAAAAAAGTGCCGATTAGCATAAAAAGATCGCTACACTTTTTTGACAGTGATACGCACGAAAAATGAAAGTCATTAATTATTAAATGAACCTAACCGTCAACACTTTACCTAACTCGATAATCGAACCCAGGAATTCTCAGTCGCTCTCAGTTTGCCGCAAGGTCTACAAGCCGTAGTCTTAGTATTCGAAATATATTAAGTGCCGTGAAATATTCTCCGCATATTATAATCTGTACTAAAAAGTAGTGATGGCCTCGAAGTTTAGGCGCGCGTACGAATATATCGGCTGTTGCGGGTTCAAACCCCAGGCACGCACCTCTGACCTCACAAATAATTATCACGTACTCTAAGGGAAGGAAACATGCACACCTAAAAGTTCTTAGAAATTTCTTAGGAGTGTAGTCCTCCAACCCTTACTAGGCCAGAGTGGTGGACTAAGGCCTAAACCCTCACGGTTGTAGAGGAGGCCCGTGCTTAGCATTGGGACGTATATGGGCAGATGATGAATATTATTCTTATAAAATCCATCGTGGTATGCAAAAATGTTTGATATTCAGTTATTTTATGTAAATTGTGGCCATTGTAAGGACTGGTTGAACAGGAAATAATATTTCCAATAACCCACCTGCCGTAGATAAGCAATTGATTATCTAACTTGGAAACTATCATATTCGCTACCGATTTCATTTAATATTATAGCTTGGGAACACCCTCTTAATATATTTCGCTGTTCAAAGTGGCGCAGGTTCGATTCCCATACTACATACATACATTAATACATAGCCTCACGCTTGTATTCCCCGAAGGGGTAGGCAGAGATGCATCTCTGCACCCACATTTCGCCAGGTGTGTGCGAGTCCCACGTAATAGGGGACGAGCCTATTGCCGTTTTTCGGGCACTTTTCCAGTCTCCGTTTTCCAGATTTCCTATTGGAAAAACCCCATAACACTTTGCCCGACCCGGGAATAGAATCCAAGACCTCTAGTTCGCACGGCACATACTTTTGCCGTGAGACCACGAGGCAGTCAGTAAAACTAATTAAAAGTATTTATAAAAAAGAAAATATCGTTTGCCGTTTATGGGCACACACAAAATACCATCATCATCATCATCATCATCATCATCAGCCCATATACGTCCCACTGCTGGGCACGGGCCTCCTCTACAACTGAGAGGGTTTAGGCTTTAGTCCACCACGCTGGCCTAGTGCGGGTTCGCGGACTACACACCTAAGAAATTCCTAAGAACTTTTAGGTGTGCAGGTTTTATCACGATGTTTTCCTTCACCGTTAAAGCAAGTGATAATTCATTGTGAATACACACATAACTTCGAATAGTCAGAGGTGTGTGCCTGGGGTTTGAACCTGCGACCGCCGAAATTCTGGACCGCGCGCCTAAACCTCGAGGCCATCACCACTGCTTCGAAACACAAAATACCAGACATAGAGAATTGAGGAAAATGGCGGAACACAAATATATTTAATGGCAGATGAATGGAACAGATTTTATCCTAATTTGCAGCATTCACTGGTATTCAGCTTATGCGCAGCAAAAATACATTTGCATAGTAAACTAATGCATTAATAGTTGGTAAAAACAAACTCCTTGTATGGTAATTATTGAACAGCTTTTAAGATCCCGTCCCGTGCCCAGCAGTGGGACGTATATGGGCTGATGATGATGATGATGTGGCGTGTTTCGGAATAGAGATCGAACCCGCAGCCTCCCGTTCAACTACTCCTTGGAGGTATAGTTTTTCTACGCTTAAAACGTTTTATTTGCAATATAAATATTTTTTTTGTGTGATCCACAAATATTTGTTTCGGGTCTGGGTGTATGTGAGACCGAAAAGCTTCTCGTAGTTTCTGATACCCACGACACAAGACTCGTATCTTAGTGTGGGATCAGAACTATGTATGTGACTGTTGGCAGTATTTATTTATATATATTTTTAACTTAAAACTTAGCACGGAGTCCAATAGTTCCCGAATAACGGCAATAGGCTGGCCTCCTATTACGAAGGACAAAAAGAACAATTGACGAAATGTGAATGCAGAAATGCACCTCTGCCTACCCCTTCGGGAAATACAGGCATGAGCCTATATAATATGTATGTATGTAACTTTAAAAAAAAACACGTTTAGCGTCCTTGTACTCATTTAAATACTTAATACACTATTATTATTAATTTATAAACAAATAAATACACCCAACAGTCACATACATAGTTCTGAACCCTAAGATACAAGACTTGTGTCGTGTATCACAAACTACGAGAGACTTTTCGCTCTCACAAACACCCAGACACGAAACAAATACTTGTGGATCACACAAACATTTTATTTATATTGAAAATAACAAGTTTTAAGCGTAGAAAAACTATACCTCCAAGGAGTAGTTAAAACGGGAGGTTGCGGGTTCGATCTCTATTCCGAAACACGCCACATCATCATCATCATCAGCCCATATACGTCCCACTGTTGGGCACGGGCCTCCTCTACAACTGAGAGGGTTAAACACGTCACGTCGTTTCACAAATATGGATTCTGATCCGGGTCTTTGTAAGACCAAAAAGTCACTATTAGTTTCGGTAACTTAGTTTACGGTAAGAACTATGCACGTGACTGTTGAAACTGCATATTCTTAAACGCGAAATTAAGTTTATATGTAGCCCTTTCACAATTAAACAGACGAACCGATTTTGTTGAACTATGCTGCAAAGATAGAATGGATCAAAGAGTTCTGCTGTAACATATTTTTGATCCCGGAAAAGTTTGAGTTTTGATATTTTAAATATTGGTATATAAAATCTTTACCAATGTAGAGAGGAATAAAAACGATGATTATAAACAAGAACAAGAAAATTTTAGCACTAAACAATATGCAAATATTAATTTTTTATCACTTGTAAATTCAAATCCGGTTTGGCAGAGTTTTGCGATTCGTAGCGAATTTTATTGTCCCTTCTTTTTTAAGTCGCGAGAGAATCGTCTTTATATTTGGACGTTATTACGCGATTTTTCATAGGTCACTTAGAATACCTGTATTTTATCCAGTTTTTTTAAATTCAGTTTATCTTGAAGCCAACGCACGGTTCATAGGACGCAAAACCGCCTTCACACTGGCACAAAAAAAAAAATACTTTTATTATCTATGCAAATATTATTTTTTTATTCACAATTTGAATTTTAAATTTCGAATGGCTGGTAGAAATTCACTGATCAAACACTAATGTCACTTTTATCACCAAACATTGATATATTGGAATATAAACTTTATTAAAATGTAATACGGTTTAAAATAATTTGGATGTCGCGAGTCCGATGGTTTGGTGAGAACGCGCAAGCGCAGACGAGCGCACCTTTCAATGCGTGTTACCACACTAGATCGCAAATGGGTTACATTGGGTTCATTTCTAAATAATACTTGTTTAACTTGATTTCCATATTAAATTGTTTTTGGAAATACTTATTTACGCTGAAGTTCAAAGCCCCAACGTAGATAAATTCGTTGTTGACAGTTGAAATGATAAGCTGAAGGCGTTTAGCATTTCGCTAGAAAAACAATTTGGGACAGCCTAAATAGAATTAATGTAGAGAGTAAAATGTCTGTATAATTACGATTTCATAATATATCTCTGCATAATTATATTATGTCGATTATTAAAATATATATTATTTGATTAATATTATACTTGCGACTCCTTGTTTTGTCGCGGTATAAGCATGTGCTGTGCGATCTAGAGGTCGCGGGTTCGATTCCCGGGTGAAACAATGTAGTTTGACTAAACCTCTGTTACGTGGCTAAAATATTGACCAAAACGAGGGTGGAGAATTGTCTGCCTAGGAATAAAGGTCTGAGAAGATGCGAAGCTGGTGTATTCGCAATGAATTATCACGTACTTTAACGGTGAAGGAAAACATCGTGCGGAAACCTGCACACCTAAATCTTCTAAGGAATTTCTTAGGTATGTAATCCGCCAACCCGCACTAGGCAATAGTTTAAAAAAAACTTACTTGACGATTCAAAAGCACTTGTAAAAGTCTATTTGAATAAAGGTGATTTTGACTTTGACTTTGACTTTGACTTTAGGCCAGTGTAATGGACTCAGGCCTAAACCCTCAGCTGTAGAGGAGGCCAATGAAGGTGCCAATTTGATCTTTAGTCACTCAGAATTATAAGATCAAGAACAGGGAGATCAGTATGTCAACTTAAATGATGAGTGACTTCCTTCGCCAGACGAAGTATAAATATGACTTACAAATTATAATTTTAGTAAAGGTTAAGCCACAAAATGTTAAATTAAGCACACGTGTAATTTCTTGATTAGTGCTCCATAGATATCGAAATGTTTTAGAAGTACCATGCTATTTTTTTTAACATAAAACAGACTCTTCGGTCTTGTGGTGTAAGTTAAGAGTGTGAGGTTTCATTAACACATCATCATTATCAATACCATTTAAACCAGTTATATTGGTTCTGACACATACATACCATAACCTCACGCCTGTATTCCCCGAAGGGGTAGGCAGAGGTGCATTCCTGCACCCACATTTCGCCAGGTATGTATCAGTCCCACGTAATGGGGGCGAGCCTATTGCCGTTTTTTTGGTTTTGAATTTCGGGTAAATGTATTTATGAAAAGCAGTGATGACTTAGATGTTTATGACAATAAAGGTATGAATGGTCAAGAATCTCGGCGGTCGTGGGTTCAAACCCCAGGCACACACCTCTGACTTTTCCAAGTTATGTGTGTATTCACTACGAATTATCACTTATTTTAACGGTGAAGGACAAGAACTTGAGGAAACCTCACCTAAAAGTTCTTAGTAATTTATTAGGTGTGTAGCCTGCCTGCACTAGGCCAGCGTGGTGGACTAAGGCCTAGACCCTCTCAATTGTAGAGGAGGCCCGTGCCCAGCAGTGGGATATAAATGGGCTGATGATGATGTATTTACCGACCGAAAAAAATCTCGTAGTTTTTGTAACAAACTTCAGAGTTGTATCTTAGGGTGGAGTTATAACTATGTATATATATTTTATATTTTATATCTATTAACATCTCTGTCATATAACATATAGCTATCTAAGTGATACGTTTATAGGCGCATTAACAAGACATCGCCCGCGGCGCCTCTCGAAATTGTCAGCACGTTTCACAACATAACGTAACGGACTATCGCTTTAACACGCTTCTACCGACGTGGTGTGATCAGGTCTTAGGTTCGATACCTGACTAAGAAACCAGTGGTAAATTTTTAACAATCAGAAATTTATTTCGATATGATGATGCCAGGTATAAAAAGTGTTTTAGTGATCCGCATTATTATTATTTTATCTATATCCCCAAAAGGGTGGACATATATTAGTATCTATCGCCTTATGTTGCTTAAACACTTTCAGGCGTCGTGGTGGTGATGAGAATTTTCCGATTGTGAAAACCCGATAAAGAGGCCCATGTCCTGCAGTGGACGTGAAAAAGGCAGTGATTATGATGATGATGATGTTTTGTATTTATTTGTGTATGGGCTATGTAAATTAATTAAATATATACACATTTATTTATTTATCTTATTAATTATTATATTGTACACATGAACTACCCTCCCTTCTATTACTTGTTTATGTCCATCTTATGGTTGTCTCTAAAAGATCGCCTCGAGCGATAAGACCGCCAATTGTACTTCATTCTTTTTGTATATTGTTTTGTTCATTATTTCTTAGTGTACAATAAAGTGATTATAAATAAATAAATAAATGATGATGATGTTAATGATGATGATGATGGTGGTGAACAACCCGATAACACTTCGCTTGACCCGGGTAGCGAACCAGAGACCTATCGGTCACAATACATTTTACCGGCGAGATTAATTATAATTCAGTCAAGCAACATTGCATGCTTCCTTATCTAATAGATAATTTAAAAATATATAAATTACATTAATTGTACACTTTCTAATGTTAGGGTAAATGCACCTGTTGTACACTAATCAAAATCATATTTATCGAAATAAATAAATACACCCAACAGTCACACACATAGTACTGACCCCACACTAAGATCAAGTCTTGTGTCGTGTATCAGAAACTACGAGAGACTTTTCGCGCTAACAAACACCTAGACCCGAATCAAATATTTGTAGATAACACAAACATTTGTCTCGGTGCGGGGAACGAACCTTGCGGGGAACAACACAAGCTGGTGTCTAGCCAGCTGCGCCACGAGGCTGTCATGTGATAATTACAATAAGGTTTTATTCCAAGTAATAATTTAAATATTTATCGCAAAGTAAATTCAAACGTTACTCACAGATAATTAACAATTTAAAAGAACTAATTACCATAAACAAGTTGTCTTATAAACTTCATGATAATTTCTAGTTTTACTATTGGAAAAGTTTTTCTACTGGCATGATAAAATGGCATTGTTGTTATCACCGCATAGAGACGATTTAAAACATATAAGCATTCACGACACTTCTTCTTCTTGAGTCTTCATCCTCAGCCCATATACGTCCCACTGCTGGGCACGGGCCTCCTCTACAACTGAGAGAGTCCACCACGCTGGCCTAGTGCGGGTTGGCGGACTACACACCTAAGAAATTCCTAAGATCTTTTAGGTGTGCATGTTTCATCGCGATGTTTTCCTTAACCGTTAAATTACGTGATAATTCATTGTGAATACACACATAATTTCGAAAAGTCAGAGGTGTGTGCCTGGGGTTTGAGCCAGTGGTGGTACTTTCATAGAAGCCCAAAAGCGTTACACGTTAATTGAGTAATGTCTAGTTTATAATTGTTTATTGAGGGGTCATATTCTCATTTATATGTCAAATTTTTATTAAACAAATAGCAAATTGATGATGATGATGATGATGATGATTGTAACGCAAGTTGGGCGTTAATAATTTACATTACAATAATTACAAAATTAGCGCCGATAACAAGTGCATTCACCTTGCTTAATTTAAGCGGCGCTTTCAAAGTTGAAAGCCGTCAAAGAGCCGTCTATCCGAGCCCGTAATCATAATCCGATTAGCGGAGTTTCTTTTAAACTACAAATTAATTTCAACCGGCGATGACAAACACTTTGGGAATATATTTTTGTAGGCCTATAGCTGCGGAAGCGACTTTTAAGGTTATTCGTTGCAGTGTAGGTATATTCATGCCAGCATTCACGGATTTCTGTCTTGGTATTATTTGTGTCAACTGATATAAAAAGTGTTTTTTTTTATACCTACTACTCCAGACTGGCTGATAACTGAGTTCGATTGCTGGGGCGGGGATTTTTTTTCTAAAATTTTTCATCAGGAGTTATTCCCAATATGCTATAAAATAATGTCTCATTGTTTCCAACTTCAGTGCTCAGCGTCAATACTGTGCGTGCCGCTGTTGATCTTGGAGCACAGGAGTTACAGTGGCGGGTGTGTGAGGATAGGGCCACAAAAAATAATGTCCCTTAAAAATCCCATCCTGTTCATAGCCATGAATATGAAATTTAAATGAAATGAAATGAATATGAAAATTAAATGACAGAGTAAATCAGCGTAGCTTGTTACTGATGGTCGCGGCTACAAATGTCGGCATGTAGGATTAATTACTGGGGCCATATTAAACCGTCAGTCAGCAGTCATCGGCAGAGAGGCAGTCACGAGCGAGCGAAGTACAATCGGGCACATAGCAGCTAGGCACAGTAACATTACTTATTGGCACATAATTTTTTTTTAGGTCTTTATTTATTATAGAGGGTTTAATCAACATGATAATGTCACCCTCGAAATGTCACTTAACTAAGCACTAACTATACTTAACAACTAACACACTTAACAATAACAAAACTTAACTTAATTTTAACACACTTACGATCTACGTTTAATACATATATTTGCAATTTTGACTAACATTTTTGCCTCATCTGATAGTGGAGAAGCCAGAATGTGATTGCATATTCTAACCGTAAATAAATTGCCGCCAAATTTCATTACATATTTCGTTCTTTCCACTTCGTTTTTTACACATTCGGCACATAAATTAAAAAAAAATTACATTTCGTGTTGCTGAGGTAGTTTCTTGCCGTTTCTTCTCCACAGCGATAACACGTTTCGAAGCGGCAATAGTTTAAAAAAAAACTTACTTGACGATTCAAAAGCACTTATAAAAGTCTATTTGAATAAATGTGATTTTGACTTTGACTTTGACTTGACATACATAAATATATATAAACTCACGTGCGTCTCCCGTTGGGGTATGCAGAGACTATAGAACGCCAAATGCCACGGTCCAGACACACTTCGATCGCTTCCTCAACTGACATTATCCTCTTCATGCATGCATATCGGTTTCGAGAACTCTTTATATTACCCTTTTTAAATAAATTCTGCCTGACTGCCTCCTGGTCTCGCGGCACAAGTATATGCTGTACGATCTAGAGGTCCTGAGTTCGATTCCTGGGTCGGGCGAAGTGTTATTGGGTTTTCCCATTAAGAAATTCTCAGTAGCAGCACGGAGTCTGAAATCGTGCCCGAAAAACGGCAATAGGCTCGCCCCCTATTACGTGGGACTGATACATACCTGGCAAAATATACGTGCACCTACCTACCCCTTCGGGAAATACAGGAGTGAGGTTATGTATGTTTAAATAAATTACCTATGTGTTCTTTATAGGTACCCCAGGACTGAACGACTTCACCACTCACGTCACATTATTGGCACCTAATGGCAATTCCAACATTTAACTCAAAAGTGCCGTGCTACCTCGTGCGATTTAGAAGTCTCGAATTCAATATTCTCAAAACCAACACCAAAATGGGAACATGAAATAATATTTATTGAATATAATGTCAAAGTCATCACTTATCATCATCAGCCCATTTATTTATTTAAAACTTTTTTGTACACATAAAAATAAAAGAAAAATAAAGTGAAATACAGTAAACTAGATAAGTACAAATGGCGGCCTTATTGCACAAGGCGATAAGGCCCATATAAGTCCCACTGCTGGGCATGGGCCTCCTCCATAACTTAGAGAGTTTAGACTTTGTCCACCACGCTGGCCTCGTGCGGGTTGGCGGATAACACACCTAAGAAATTCCTAAGAACTTTTAGGTGTGCAGGTGTCATCACGATGTTTTCCTTCACCGTTAAAGTACGTGATAATTCTTTGTGAATATATACATAACTTGGAAAAGTCAGAGGTGTTTGAACCTGCGACCGCCGAGATTCTCGACTGCGCACCTAAACCTCGCCATCACTACTACAATTATTAAAGTCAAAGTCAAAGTCAAATTATCTTTATTCAAATAGACTTCTACAAGTTCTTTTGAATCGTCAATTTTACACTTTTTAATATTTTTTAAACTTATTATTAATTTATTATTAATTTAATATTTTTTTAAATTATTCGGAGATACTGTCATTAGTACTATTATTCATTCGCCTTATAAAGCGAAAAAATCAAGAATATTACGTGTCCGCCTGTACCGAGTTAGTGATCACGACTACGCAGGACCTATCACGAACGCTAAGTATTAATATGTTAATACAAGCCGTATTATAATCGCACATTTTAATATATAGCTTTACACTGTCGTACCTTGGATAGATTAGTACATGCGGAAAATGAAGCTACAGGTTAGATTTGATGGCCGTGCTGGTAAAAATGCGTCAAATTTCGCTATATTGTGTCATCATCATCATATAGGTACGTATACGTCCATATACGTCCTACTTCTGGGCACGGGCCTTCTTTACAACTAAGAGGGTTTAGGCCTTAGTCCGCCACGCTGGCCTAATGCGGATTGGCGGACTACATACCTAAGAAATTTGTTAAGTAAATAGAAATTCCTAAAGTGGGACGTAATATTGGCGAAACTAGGAATATTAATATTTAAATAAATATAATGAATACACCCAACAGTCACATACATAGTTCTGACCCCACACTAGGATACAAGTCCTGTGTCGTGGGTATCAGAAACTACGAGAGACTTTTCGCTCTCACAAACACCCAGACCCGAAACAAATATTTGTGGATCACACAAACATGATCGAACCCGCGGCCCCTCGTTTCACAAACTGGTGTCTAGCCAACTGCGCCACGGGGCTGTCATATTTTAACTTAATAATGTATATGCTTCAACCCAAATTAACGATACATGTAAAAACACATCGGCTGCGCAAATCGAGTTAGCGCTTACTTTCATTTTCTATAATTAAGCGAGTTTCGTATAATACATTTATTTCGATCAGAACTCGTTTTCGCTGCGTTTCGGACACTTTCGCCGCGGAATTCTTATTTTTTATAACCACGGCTAAGTGACAACATCGCTTGATGGTAAATGCAATGCGGTCGTTATAGAGTACCACCTAGCAAGATACGACTACAACCATCTCTACATACATACATAACCTCACGCCTGTAGTCCCCGAAGGGGTAGGCAGAAGTGCATTTCTGCACCCACATTTCGCCAAGTATACATATACCTATCAGTCCCACGTAATAGCCTATTGCCGTTTTTCGGGCACATTTCCAGACTCCGTGCTGCTATTGAGAACTTCTTAATGGGAAAACCTAATAACACTTTGCCCGACCCGTAAATTGAACCCGGGACATCTAGATCGCACGGCACATACTTGTGCCGCGAGACCACGAGGCAGTAAAACCAGACAACAGAAAACAGAATAAAACCATCTCTAGTTGACATAATTCTGCCGGCCTGATGCAATCTGGGTATACTCAAGATATTTATATTGCGTATATGCTATCCAGAGGTTCCCTGTTCGATCCCCGCGCTGACCTGCATTGTCCTTTAAGATATTCTCGCAAACAGAACGGAATCATGACATGTACTCAACAAAAGGCATAACTTCAATTACGTGAACTAAAACATTGCTAGCGATAGGTGTTTAAAGTCAAAGTCAAATTATCTTTATTCAAATAGACTTTTACCAGTTCTTTTGAATCGTCAATTTTAATTTTAAACTATTGCCGCTTCGAAACGTTATCGCTGTGGAAAAGAAACAGCAAGAAACTCCCTCAGCAACACCAAAAGTCATATATATTTTTTATATTTTAGAAAATAGCAATATGTACCTATATACATTTTTTTCATTTCCGGAAAACGTCAATAGGCTCGCCCCCTATTACGTGGGACTGATACATACCTGGCGAAATGTGGGTGCAAAAATGCACCTCTGCCTACCCCTTCGGGGAATACAGGCGTGAGGTTATGTATGTATGTGTACATTATTTCAATTTTACATTATAAATGTCATAACGATACAAACTGTAGCAACAAAACAAACCTTGATCAATTTACTTACTCCCGAGCTTATTATCTTCAATATACTTAATCTGAAACTTAGTACTATGCATTTTTGTACCTTTGAACGCATAGATGTTTCAATATTTTATATCGAAGAGGCAGAACAACTTGTGTATTTACAAGGTTGATTTATAACAGGATGGTTGGTTATTACTGACTGCCTCATGGTCTCGCGGTACAAGTATGTGCCGTGCGATCTAGAGGTCCTGGGTTCGATTCCCGGGTCGGGCAAAGTGTTATTGGGTTTTTCCATTAGGTAATTCTCAGTAACAGCACGGAGTCTGGAAATGTGCCCGAAAAACGGCAATAGGCTCGCCCCCTATTACGTGGGACTGATACATACCTGGCGAAATGTGGATGCAGAAATGCATCTCTGCCTACCCCTTCGGGGAATACAGGCGTGAGTTTATGTATGTGTGGTTGGTTATTATTAAAAACACCAAATCGGGAGTTAGCTCGTTACACAAGCATTACCATACAATAGAGACAGCCAAGAGATTGGTTAAAATTTATTGCACGCTAGCTGTGACGCGCGGTTTCACTCGCATAATTGTGTAGGTACTAATAAATGGCAAGCTTTGAAGTACAGATTTGTAAAACAAAGTTGTAAATAATTGGAAAAGAGTCATTTTACGTGCAACCTGCAGACTTCATCATCAGTCCACATACGTCCCACTGCAGGGCACGGGCCTCCTCTACCATTGAGAGGGTTTAGGCCTTAGTCCACCACGCTGGCCTAGTGCGGGTTGGCGGACTACACACCTAAGAAATTCATAAGAACATTAGGTGTGCAGGTTTCATCACGATGTTTTCCTTCGCCGTTAAAGTACGTGATCATTCATTGTGAATACACACATACCTAACTTCAAAAAATCAGAGGTGTGTGCCTTGGGTTTGAACTCGCAACCGCCGAGATTCTCGACCGCGCGCCTAAACCTATATGGGCATATGGGCTGATGATAATGATGATGATACGGGTGTTACCGTTGTAGAAAAATACGATAAGATATGAAAAAATGAAATAACATAAAGTAATAGTTAAAGTGATTAAAAAAATATCAAATTTCTAATTTCTTCTTCATGATTGTTTTATCGTCAACGCGTTTGTAATCACCGAAACTATTACCTCGGCTGGTTTTCGATCGCGGTCTGTTTTTATCCTGAATTACTTTGAAAATTTATAGGTGTAGTACTGTAGGTCTAATCCCGCGACTAAGCAACTTGTTTTAGACCAGTAATTCCCAAAGTGGTCCAGGGGTCCACGGGAGACTCGTTGGGCGTGACAAAAAATGGGGGTCCACAATCGTAAGCGGGGGGTCCATGAAAATTAATTTGGTTTCGAACTAAAATGTTGGCTTGACTTCCCCTATCAATATAGGCAGATAATATTTTAAGAAGCTCAGTGACTGTTTATTTATTTGTTTATTATTAATTAATTAATGCAAGTTTACAGATTTCTCCAAAACATTCACATTGTAACTAAAATTAACTTAAAATTAATAATATAATATAAAAACACAAACACATTTAACAATATAACTAACAATTTAACTTACAAAGCTATACAGAAATAAATGAAATTTTGTGTATATCTGCCTGGGACCATCAAAAAAAATATCTGGATCTGTTACTTGAAAAACTTGCATATTCCATATTCAGTACAAAGATTCTTGTTTTTTTTTTGGGATATTTGGAAATTGGTAGTAAAAAAGCTGCAGGGGTCCATCGGATCGAACAAAATTGAAATTTCATGAAACAAAAGAGTTAGGGAGCCTGTGTTTTAGACGTTCTGAACGGAATTTTAGGTCACCATGAAAGTCATTGGGGGAGGCCTATGCTCAGCAGTGGACTTCCTTGGGCTGATAATGATGATGATGATGAACGGAATCTTATCGTCATTCCCTCTATCATCTATGCCATCACATCGTGACTATACTTAAATCATCATTAAATAACACCTGTAACTATCGAAATATTTACGTGCACATTAATTAATAGCGGTTTTATTAGCAAGCTGACCTTTGACGCGGTTTCTTTAACCATCAAATGAATGATAAATTACATGTAATTAAAATACACATCGTAACATATAGCTGTCTAGCGCAGGTGGTTTCGAAATAAGGGCTCGGTGGTTCGAAACCCACGACGCGACAAATGTTTATGTGGTTATTAAATATTTGTGGAGAGTCTGGGTGTCTGTGAGACCGAAATGTCTCTCGTAGTTCCTTGTATGGAAATGTGGGATCAGAACTATGTACCTATGTAACTATTGTACATATAAGTTGTATTCGTCTAGGGCCATCCATAAATTACGCCACACGAAATTCATCTTTTTATTACCCCTCCCCCGTCCTTGTCACAGCTGGTCACATTTGTAAGACTCCATCCCTCTCTAGTGTGACGTCACATATTTTTTTGCATTTTTACATCAAAAAAATTGTGGTGGGCGATTATGAATGATTTTGATAATCGAATTACCTAATCATAATAATCATAATCGATTAACGATTATGAAACCCTAGCTAGATAATAATGGTCGAAAAGTCGAGACTCGAGTAGCTCGTTTTTTTATTTATTTAAGTTACTCTAGCTAGATAAATGGTCGAAAAGTCGAGACTTGAGAGTAGCTCTTGATTTTTTTTTGTGGCGTAACGACGTTTAAGTCTCCCACACCCTTGACACAATGTCCCACTCCGTCGACCCCCTCCTTAACATGTGACGTAATTTATGGATTGCCCCTCTAGAATCTAGGAATTGTTGTAACGACGTTCCGTTTTGTTTTCTCTCGGGTCAAAGTCATAAAACTCAGCAACATTAAACTGTGCATAAATAGTTACAACTAGTTTTCGTTTATGAATAAACCGAGTGGGATCTGACTAACAATAACTTATGTAGATGTGTAAAGCTATTTCGCTAACGTCAACGTTATTATTTTGAGTGACATCTAGCGGATATGGGGGAAAAATGTAGCAAGGAACGTTGCTTATATGATTGTAGTTTTAATAATTTTGCACAGATGGCGCTACTAACAATTATTTAAATATTTTTATCACACAATTAGAACTGTTTTATAATACACTTTAAAGGTATATCCTTAGGGATTGATACATAAGTATTACAAGTTATTAAAAGTTTATCAATTTCTACTTCTTAAAATCTTTGGAACAATTTTACTAAAAAGTATCATTGCTGTGACAAAAGTTATTTTGCAACTGTTAGAAATAAACAACATTTCTAGTAAACAGTCTTTAATTAATACTACAAATATAATACATTTATTAAGTATTGTAAAAGCATTAACAATCTCTTCTAAACTGCATCATTAATTACTTTCATAAACTTACAAAGTTTTTTACAAAATATTTTTAAAGGAACAAAATAACTACATCTCCAAATTTTTTTTAATTAATTCTACTTTAATTAAATACTTTTTACTCTTTAATAACTGCTATATACAAATAAAATATAATAATATTTTTATTAGAATAAATTATGTTGTGTTTACTCAAACCTTCTCAAAAGTTTGAAATATCTCAACACAACTGTTTAGCTTCTCGTCAAATATTCGTTGGCGATGGTCTTCCAATCGGTAGGATCTCCATGCTCAGTGGGCTTGGTCTTCCTGATCTTGCGGAGCAGTTCCCAACCGTTAGCTTTCTCTGTCGAGTTCACATAGGTGTTTTTCGGGTCCTGCTCGATGGTGTACGCACCAAGAATCAAACTCTGGACTAGACGTGCGGAAACCAGCGTCTGTTGATAATAAAATCAAATTGCATACATACATAGGTACCCACATACATACATACATAACCTCACGCCTGTATTCCGTGAAGGGGTAGACAGAAGTGAATTTAATTAAATTAAATTTTAGTTAAGTAAGCTGATTGATACAATATGGTGGGGTATTATACTATTAATCTGACGGTTTCCCTCACACAAATTTTCTCCAAGTTTCAACTTTGCATAATATGCTGTTAGTAAGCGGCTTATGAAGTTGCTTCTAAGAATTTATCATAGACAAATCCATACAACTTCACTCAACCGAGACCGAGAATGTATTCGGGTTCCTCAGTACCAGTTGCTCTTTTTTTTTAACTAAATATCATCTATTTATTTCTTAAAAAAAAGCCGTGATGGCCTCGAGGTTTAGGCACGCGGTCGAGAATCTCGACAGTCGCGGGTTCAAACCCCAGGCACACACCTCTGACTTTTCGAAGTTATGTGTGTATTCACAATGAATTATCACGTGCTTTAACGGTGAAGGAAAACATCGTGATGAAACCTGCACACCTAAAATTTCTTAGGAATTTCTTAGGTGTGTAGTCCGCCAACCCGCACTAGGCCAGCGTGGTGGACTAAGGCCTAAACCCTCTCAGTTGTAGAGGAGGCCCGTGCCCAGCAGTGGGACGTATATGGGCCGATGATGATGATCATCTATTTATATTAAAAAAACAAGTTTGTATGCCATCGAACTCCTCTTAAACGGCTGGACCGATTGGGATGAAATTTTCTATGTATATTCCACTGGGTCCCTAGATGATTTCAAAACACAATTGGATCCGGTAAGTGGCGCTTCTGTCGGCATATCGCTTAAAGCTTTTCCGAGCAGGACGACATGTGCCGGGACTAGTTCATTATATTATTATTATTTTTTTTTTTTTTTAAATAAATACACCCAACAGTCTCATACATAGGTTCTGATCCCACACTAGGATACAAGTCTTGTGTCGTGGGTATCAGAAACTACGAGAGACTTTTCGGTCTCACAAACACCCAGACCCGAAACAAATATTTGTGGATCACACAAACATTTGTCTCGGTGCGGGGATCGAACCCGCGGCCTCTCGTTTCGCAAGCTGGTGTCTAGCCAACTGCGCCACGGGGCTGTCAATCAATAACTTCGTATTAGCCTACGTTAATATCTATTTATTACCTTCAAAAGCCTATATTCATCGTCAGGCAGTCTCCTAGAGACCGTGTACCCAGCCAGCACCAGGCCTCCAGCGCTGAGGTCCCCGGTCAGCAGCATCATGTACGTCATAGTGATGGCCAGCTCGAACACGTAGTACGAGTACTGGATGTCTCCGAAATCGATGATGCCAGACACGCGGTAATCCGAGGCGCTGGGGAAGGAAATTTAGATAAGCGACATCTATTAGTTAGTGGAGGGAAATAATTTGCAATTTTTAGTGTGCTTCCACTTATAGAAAAAAGAAATACGCCCAACAGTTACATACATACATAAATAGTCCTGACCCCACGTTAAAATGCAAGTATTGTGTCGTGAAACAAATATTTGGGGATCGCACAAATATTTGTCTCGGTGAGGGGATCGAACCCGCGACCTCTCGTTTCGGAAGCTAATGTCTAACCAACTGCGACATGGGGCTGTAAAATCAAGTGTAAATGTTGCAAAACAATATCAATAAAAATAATTGATATTTCCGAAAAAAAAGTGTGGGTACCAGAGAACACAGATAAGAAGTGAAAATTCTTTATGACATATCATTTTTCTCCTATTTAAAACTTCACAGGAATTGGGTAAAAAATAATATGGCGCGTAACATCATATAACGAAATCGTGACGATTTTTTTTATTGATGTAAAATTTTAAATTTGTCACATACATTTGTCGATGTCGAATGCAGTGATGGCCTCGAGGTTTAGGCGCGCGGTCGAGAATTTCGGCGGTCGCAGGTTCAAACCCCAGGCACACACCTCTGACTTTTCGAAGTTATGTGTGTATTCACAATGAATTATCACTTGCTTTAACGGTGAAGGAAAACATCGTGATAAAACCTGCACACCTAAAAGTTCTTAGGAATTTCTTAGGTGTGTAGTCCGCCAACCCGCACTAGGCCAGCGTGGTGGACTAAGGCCTAAACCCTCTCAGTTGTAGAGGAGGCCCGTGCCCAGCAGTGGGACGTATATGGGCTGATGATGATGATACGTCGATAAAGAAGTTTCACTTCAATAACGTCGGCCTAGGTACATATAGCATTTGAATGTAATGTGGATTACTAAAAACTGCTTAAAGATAATGATGGAACTAAAAAAGTGGAATTTCAAACTACTGGTACATCCACCAGGTTTTTTTTTACATTTTCTACAAAATGTAGTCATCATCATCATCATCATCAGCCCAAATACGTCCCACTGCTGGGCACGGGCCTCCTCTACAACTAAGAGGGTTTAGGCTTTAATCCACCACGCTGGCCTAGTGCGGGTTGGCGGACTACACACCTAAGAAATTCCTAAGAACTTTTTTAGGTGTGCAGGTTTTATCACGATGTTTTCCTTCACCGTTAAAGCAAGTGATAATTAATTGTGAATACACACATAACTTCGAAAAGTCAGAGGTGTGTGCCTGGGGTTTGAACCTGCGACCGCCGAAATTCTCGACCACGCGCCTAAACCTCGAGGCCATCACTGCTTAAATGCACAAAATGTAGTACTTACTCGTATATTGTGTTACAAGAAATCACGCTTAGTCGATTTACCTTTCTGTCAATAATTTTAAATATTACCTAACAATTTTATATTATTTCTTTTTGATTGAATTTTTAGTTTATTTAGTTTACGAAACATAAATTCACCGTATGAAAGTTCCCACATTGAGCTTAATGCATATAAATTTATAACAAGAAATGTTTCAATTATTACATTCATTTTAATAAAATTAAGTGACTAGTGGTAGAACATGGGTATAACTCTGCCATCTATAATTTTTTTATGTCCTTTTGTTTTTACTAGTTTATATTTTCTTCCACAGATGGCGCGCACAAATATTTCTAATTAGTTTTATATTCATAATTAGTTTACAGTTAGTTAACTCAGTTATTTAAAAGAGGCAAGCCAAGTTTAAAGCAAAGAAAAGATCTACAACCTTGGCTTACCTCAGAATTATTCCGTCAAGTATCTTGTTGCATAACTTCAACACTCCTTTATTCAGAGGCCTATTTGTAAATTCACTTTTAAAAAGATTTATATGTATTTAATTATTTTAGCAATGCATCTTGAAGCTGAAGCCGGTAAAATAATAGATTTAATTATAAATTTATGCCATAAAATTGGATTACAGCGCCATCTATCGCATGAATTTAAAACTAATTATAATAAATAACGTTTATACGCTTGAAAGCATTAGAATTGTGTTTTTATTGTTCTAAAAAATGAATTATATGATGAAGAATTAACCATACCTGCCACCTGGTTTCAATGTAACGAGGACGTTCATCTCATTGACGTCACCGTGGATGACTCCTTTCTCCAACTCGTCGAGACGAGGCACCACGGCGTATTTGAACTCTTCTATTACCTGAATATTGAATCAATTCATTTTATGCATTGTCGTTATTTCACTAGGATTTATTTAAAAGTTGATTGAATGAGTTGAAATAATTTCAAGTTATTAAATATGATCGTACAAGAAATATGTATATTATCTTCCTTAACCAGAAGGGAAATTATCATTTAATTATTATTGTATTTAAAATTATCGACTGTAAATGCCTTAATTGAAATATATTATACTGATTCTTCATGCATGCAAATAAGAACATTTAGGTACTAAAATTATGTTTTTTTTAAAATCATCAATATTTTGGTAGACTAATGCCTAAACCCTCTCAATTTCAGAGGAGGCCCGTACCCCGCAGTGGGTCGTATATTGGCTGATGATGATAATGATGATTTTTTGATTTCGTTCTTTGCTTATCGACTTACTATTTATAGCACGACAACCACATCAGTTACCAGAGCAGTCACTTAACATTTAACCTTTAGACACTATAGTGCTCGGAAAACAGCAATAGGCTCTATTACGTGGGACTAATACATGCTTGGCGAATTGTGGGTGCAGAAATGCACCTCCACCTACCCCTTAGGGGAATACAGGCGTGAGTTTATGTATGTATGTACATAGGTGTAGGCATAGGTGCATTTCTGCACCTACATTTCGCCAGTATATATCAGTCCCACGTAATAGGGGGCGAGCCTATTGCCGCTTTTCGGGCACATTTCCAGACTCCGGGCTGTTACTGAGAATTTCCTAATGGAAAAACCTAATAACACTTTGCGCGACCCGGGAATCGAACCCGGGACCTCTAGATCGCACGGCACATATTTGTATCTATGTACTTTTATGCTATTTGGATAATTGCTTAATTCACTCACCTCCTCAGCCAAGTCCAGTTTTTCGGAGTCCTTGATGACGTACTTGAACTTCTCCAGCTCGGGAACCATCGTCAGCATCCAGATGTGCTGGCGGGACACCAGACCCGAGTGGTTGAAGTTCTGGAAATCAGTATTTTTCAAACATTAATTTTGACTAGAGACAAGCCTACAACTTCGTTTGCTTTGACTTATTTGGATATAGAAGCCAGAGAAATATAACAATGTGTGAGTAATGTTAAACAGTGCAAGTATTTTTTATTTAATTGCTTGTTTGGAAATAATTTGTAAAAAAAAATAAAAGAAAATTTAAATAAAAAAATTGGTTGATCTGATCTCTACAAAACTTCACAGAAAGACCCGATTGGCTTATCTGAAGATTGTCTTAAATGTTTAATATAATTTTGGTCGTTTTGATGTGTGCAACAAGGGAACCCTTTGTTACTCTAGTAAACAGCATAGACTCTCGAAACTAGCGTAAAAGCTTGAATAGGCTCGGCTCCTATAATATGGGAACTTGCGGTACTTCCATGGAAGTCCAAAAGTATTACACGTTAATTATGTAATGTCTAGTTTATAATTGTTTATTGTGGGGTCAGAATATTCTCATTTATAAGTCGAATTGCTTTTGTTAAATAAATATTTAAAGGTTAAATATTATTATTCAGAATTTTGTAAACTGGGCTTTTGGGCTTCTATGGAAGTGCCGCCACTGATTACAAGTGATTACCAGCTATGGTTCGTGATAAAACCTGCACACCTAAAAGTTCTTAGGAATTTCTTAGGTGTGTAGTCCGCCAACCCGCACTAGGCCAGCGTGGTGGACTATACCTAAACCCTCTCAGTTGTAGGGGAGGCCCGTCCCCGCAGTAGGACGTATATGGGCTGATGATAATGATGATGATGATGACTAGGTATGGTAATATACCTCTGCCAGCCCCATCGAAGATATAGCCGTGAGTATAATCTCAAGGCTACGTGCGATCACTGTGCAGAACATACATTTAAGTACAAAGTGTGAGAGCACGTACTTTCCTACAATATTTGCAACTTATTTTCAGTAAGTAGGTTACGAACAATACCATTGCGGCTGACCCTCGCGCCGGCCGCTCAATACAACGGCCCCAGGGGAATGCGGGACGAATTCGGACCTCTTTTATGTTGGTTATATATTTACTAGAGATTGAGCAAGCGAAGACTAGGTTCAGAAACAAAACTTCGAACTTTTTGAAGTGAAGACTTAAACTATCAAGTACTTTGTGTAGAAGTCCATAAAAATACGAGTTATTAACAAGAAACTATTAGATATGAAGTCTGACAACTCACAGTAGGCCAGGATAGTGAATAAGGATCTCACCCGTCTGTAGAGTAAGTAAGTATAAGATTCTAGTCATCAGTAGAAGGTATATAGGCGCATTTTGGGAATTTTGAAAATTAAGTAGTGACGGCCACGAGGTTTATGCGCGTAGTCGAGAATCTCGGCGGTCGCGGGTTCAAACCCCAGGCACACACGGACACCTCGGACTTTTCGAAGTTATGTGTGTATTCATAATGAATTATCACTTACTTTAACATCGTAAGGAAACCTGCACACCTAAAAAAGTTTTTAGGATTTTCTTAGGTATGAAATGCCTTAACCCTCTCAGTTGTAGAGTAGGCCCGTGCGCAGCAGTAGGACGTATGTATATAGGCGAATATAAATACAAATAGGTATTTTCACAAATGATTTAGACTTAATAAAATTTTTATCAGCATTTTATTTACCTCGTATATTGATTTATGTTTGAAAATCAATGGGTTTATTTTATGTCTAATATATTACCGTAAGGCTTGCTGATTAGTGATTTAGTTTAATGAAAAAAAGTATTAACGTAATCTATAACCATGGGAAAACACACTGATAAATTCTAAATTAAAGAATGACAGCAATCACGCCAATCTGGCTGCTTCAACTGTCATCAGGGGGCACAATAGCCCACGCCGGTGGTTCCCAATCCGGCTCTGCCACAATTACTGTATAATTCCATCGCCCAGTATCCGCTATGTGACTGCTAAATTGGTGTCCGTGCATGAATAACGTGTTATTAACGGTTATGTTGTATGATACACACGGTTTTATATCATATCTACAAATTTTATATAATCCTGCATATATTATGACAGCCCCGTGGCGCTATTGGCTAGATACCAGCTTGTGAAACGTGTGAGAAATGTTTCATCATCAGCCCATATACGTCCCACTGCTGGGCACGGGCCTCCTCTATAACTGAGAGGGGTTAGGCCTTAGTCCACCACGCTGGCCTAATGCGGGTTGGTGGTAAAACAAATGTTTGTGTGACCAATATTTGTTTCGGGTCTGGGTGTTTGAGACCGACAAGTCTCTCGTAATGTCTGATACACGACACAAGACTTGTATCTTAGTGTGGGGTCAGCACTATGTATGACTGTTGGGTGTATTTATTTATTTAGTTTATATAAATGTAGGTATAGAAGTATTAACCTCGTCATTCTAGACACAAATGTCAGTATATTAGAATTGAACCTGTCCTCTTAACTATGTCATCCAACACTTAATACATCCATATTCATTTAAAAACAAACGAACGTATTACAAAACTCGGACCAATGCAATGTAATGACTATGGGTAAATGCTCAACACATGATTGCGAATATGAACAGTCCGCACATCATATCCTTTGGGAATGCAATCTTTGGTCGGATGAGCGTAACATTATGCTCAATAGTATGCATGTAACGTCTGGTGTTGTTTATTATACAGACCTCGTTAAATCTAGGAAGATATTCCGTGCTTTTCGGCGTTTGTGCCATGCTTATTATTGGAAGCTCATATAACAGCACTTTAGGTCCCATTAAATATCATAATATGTATAGTTATTTACCCGTGGTGCGTTAATTGCATCTAATTTCACTAATTGTAATTGTCTTTTTTATGTGAGGGAGAAACGTCATGGTTCAATATTTTGTCTCTCGCTTTGCTGTGGAGAGAAGTGGACAACTCTTTGTTTTCCAACTCCTCTTTTATATATTTGTTCTGATTAACTTCGTTGCGGGATCATGACAAATTAGGTTCCCTTAGATTCGCTGAGCCACAGTAATCAGCGTCAATACTATGCGTGACGCTATTGATCCTGGAGCACAGGAGTTACAGGTGTGTGTTAGAATGGAACCAAAAGACCAAAGTAAGTACCGAACTAAGGTAGACTCAACACGTATCAAAAGTTATAAGTAAAATATGTGTTAGGCCAGTGTGGTGGACTAAGTCCTAAACCCTCAGTTATAGAGGAGGCCCTTTCTAGCAGTGGGATGTATACAGGCTGATGATGATGATGAAAATATGTCTTCACTCCGGTAGGTAGTTATTTCAGCTCACGTTCATAAAGCTGTTATTTACTCCTACAGCAAACCTTACCTGCAGCTTATTGTCCAAGTTAGCGACAAACTCTCCCAGTTGGTAGAGAAGAGGCTCAGACTTAGGCACGTCCTTCAGGAGCTCTCCTGGAACGTATTCCAGGAGTCGAACTGCGTGCTTCTTGCCGCCAATGTTCTCTACTGAGTGCAGGTGGCCGAAAACGTTGCGCACCGGCTTCGGACAGGTTACGGAGCGCGTGGCTGGAATAAATATACTGGTAATGATGTGTAGGTTGATATAGGGCCTGGGTTTGATTCCAGAGTAGGACGACGTGTCAATCGAAAGTAGGTCTGTATCATAAACCTGCCTTGTTGGATTCGCAATATAAGCATAAGTTATGGGTCTAAAGCTTTAGTTTGGTTCGATTCAGAAGGATATAATTAGTGAGTTTTCGCATGGTAGCAATAAGTCTGTAAATGTGTCTAATGAACTGCTATAAGCTTTTTTTCTTTTTTTTTTATTCTGGCACGGCAAAGTGACTCCAAAAAAAAGCTTATTTGTATGTAGAAATTAAATAAAAAACGTTTAAAAATAATTCGGACATTCGTATTAAGACAGATCATTTATGAATCGTAATCATTTTTTATCATGTCCTACTCGCATATCGATTCTGAACTGTACTTTCAATCAAATATAATCATTTATTAAAAAAAACAGCCTTTGTGGTTCGAAAGACACCAGTTTGTATCAGAGGACGCAGGTTCGATCCCGCACCGAGACAAATGTTTGTGTGATCCACAAAAAGTTTCTGGGACCGAATAGTCTCTCCTAGTTTCTGATACCCATGACACAAGACTCGTATCTTTGGGTCGGGACTATATGACTGTTGGGTGTATTTATTTATTGAACATAAGGTGCCATTCAAGTATGACGTAAGCACTAGAGGGGGGTGGGGGGATCTTCGCTATGCTTATTTTTGATGACATGGGGAATGGGGAGTTCTGGGTAGTGATTACGTAAGCAAAACTGTTTTTTATTTTGCGGATTTTTTACATTTTTTTCTTCCAATTTCTTGAATAAAAAAAAGAAACCAGAATAAATAAATAAAATATGTACAAATGTTTACGTAGGCATAGGAGGGGGGAGTAGGATATTTGCTTACTTTTGCTGACATTGGGGACTTACCCAAAAAGTTCATGATTTCGTTCTGTGCCTCCACCACGGTAACGTTATCGGAGTCCATGGAGTTCATGATCTTGAGCACGTAGCCGTGAGGGGAGTGGTTGGTGATGAGCGGGTTCTTCACATTGGGATCCTCGATGATCTTGTAGTTCTTGTCGTCATACCCGTTCAGCTCGGTCAGCTCCAGCACTGAGATGCCGTACAGCCTCTCAGCCAGGAGTTTTACTCCCTCATGGTCTATTATGGGACGGATCACCTTCCCAGGCTCAAGGAAACGTTGGTCTGCCATCACTGGTGGAGAATGTGAAATAATTTTTAGTTATGTTCATCATCATTATCAGCGCATATACGTCCCACTGCTGGGCACGGGCCTCCTCTACAACTGAGAGGGTTTAGGCCTAAGTCCACCACGCTGGCCTAGTGCGGGTTGGCGGACTACACACCTAAGAAAATCCTATTTTAGGTGTGCAGGTTTTATCACGATGTTTTCCTTCACCGTTCTGACTTTTCGAAGTTATTTTATTTATTTATAAACTCTGTATTGTACACTAAGAAATAATGAACAAAACAATACACAAATAGAATGAAGTACAATTGGCGGTCTTATCGCTCATCGAAGTTATGTGTGTGAATGTGTTGTGAACACATTCACAATGAATTATCACGTACTTTAACGGTGAAGGAAAACATCGTGATAAAACCTGCACACCAAAAAGTTCTTAGGAATTTCTTAGGTGTGTAGTCCGCCAACCCGCACTAGGCCAGCGTGGTGGACTAAGGCTTAAACCCTCTCAGCTGTAGAGGAGGCCCGTGCCCAGCAGTGGGACGTATATGGGCTGATGATGATGATGTGTTTCGTATTTTTAAGTTTTCTTCAGAATATTCATTTTTTAAGAAACAATAATGGATTAAAATTTTATTTATTTATGTTTTATATACAATGTTTAAAGGCGGACTTAATGCCAAAGGTATTATCTAAATATCTACCAGTCAACCTTAGGGAAAATCCGAACTTTTGATAGAGATTGCAACTGTACTGAATGAATTGTGTTTTCTGGACTGTAATGATACCGTATCTGTAGATAACGATCGATCAATTCCACAACACATCTTACTGAAATGTCTTACACAACGGCGCGGCGGTTATCTGCCAGAGACAAAGGATTGTAAGTTCGATGACATTAGATGAAAATTTTGCTATAAACTTTTTATGAGCCATGCGATGCACAAGTCCCAGGTTCTATGCCCGGTTCGGGCAGTCCGTGCAAAATTCTCAGAAGCAGTAAGAAGTTTGGCCAATAGCAGCATTAGTCTAACCTTCCATTAAGGACCATTTGTAAGAAAGCCTTACTGCCTCGTGGTCTCGCGGCACAAGTATGTGCCGTGCGATCTAGAGGTCCTGGGATCGATTCCCGGGTCGGGCAAAGTGTTATTGGGATTTTCCATTAGGAAATTCTCGGTAGCAGCACGAAGTCTGAAAAACGACAATAGGCTCGTCCCCTATTACGTGGGACTGATACATACCTGGCGAAATGTGGGTGCAGAAATGCACCTCTGCCTACCCCTTCGGGGAACACAGGCGTGAGGCTATGTATGTATGTAACAAAGCTTGCGAAACAGGAGGGTATAAATTTTACCTTCCTCTCCGAGGATATCAGCGTGAGTACGACAACAAAGGTGCTAACATAACAAAGGGCAAATAAAGTTATAAATAAATCAATTATTAGCATCTCAATTGGTCCTAAATCTTCCCAAGGTCAATTTCAGGTGTTATCAATGTGTTGTGTTGACGAAAATTGATTCAAAATTGATAGTACATTGTTTATTTTTCTATAAATAACATTTGTATGGCAAGTGGCGCCGCCTGGCGGACGCGTGGTGACACTACCGTCACATGATTGTTAAGTATGGAAGAAACAAATTGTTTTTATGTAAATTTTATGGTAATTAAATATATTTTTTGTATGTAGTAGCATTCAAAAATGCGTCAGAAATAAGTAGCATTAAAAAGTATTATTTTAAGTATCATTTGTAGTAAAATACACACACCGGCGTTTTTATACTTTAAATAAATGATTTCTCAAATAATATACATCGGATTTTTTAAACTACCCAAAAGGATAGATAAAAATCTGTTAGTATGTTTTTAATTGTAGAAAATGGTTTTAATTGGTTAATTCTTGCTTTTAATTTAACAAATATATAACATATACTCCACTTTGAATACGATCATTTTAATTCAATTTAGGCATCTCAAATACACATTAAACGAAAAATAATTAAAATATTGAATATCCTACGTTTAATAAAATTAAAACACATTTAAAATACACATCCAATCTAAATAATACACAAATTACCTAAATACTATTTACGAATAAAAACACAAAAATACTCACTGCACAAAATTCTTCCAAAATAGACTAGTTACTGGCGGCGGTTGGTATTGGACTATCGCGTGCGTTGTGCCGGCACACAATGACAGCGTATGTGACCAGAGATAAACGAGATGAATATCTATTACCTATCGCGATAGAGACTACTTGCTTTTGGTATTGCTATGGAGGGAGGGACTCTAAGCTATCAATTTGGAAGTTAAGTTTGTTTTTTCGACTAATGACTGATTAGGTAATGGTAATGGTTTAGATAAAGTGTATATGTGTATTGAAGTCGTGATGGCCTCGAGGTTTAGGCACGCGGTCGAGAATCTCGACGGTCGCGGGTTCAAACCCCAGGCACACACCTATGACTTTTCCAAGTTATGTGTGTATTCACAAATAATTATCACGTACCTACTTTAACGGTGAAAGAAAACATCGTGATGAAACCTGCACACCTAAAAGTTCTTAGGAATTTCTTAGGTGTGTAGTCCGCCAACCCGCACTAGGCCAGCGTGGTGGACTAAGGCCTAAACCCCCTCAGTTGTAGAGGAGGCGATGGGATGATGTATATGTTTATTATACATGATATAAAATAATTGCAATTGGAGAAGAGTAAAAGGTAATGATTATAACTTTAATTAGATAAAAATGGTGTGTCATTTTGGAATTTTCCACTTATTTGATGTTGTAATATCATCCATATCACACACGACTCACAAAGGAATGTTTTATAAACCGTATATTATGATTAGAAGGTACAAACATACATACAAAATATTCACATACATACATATTTACATACATACACGCCTGTATTCCCTGAAGGGATAAGCAGAGGTGCTGCACTCACATTTTGCCAAGTAGGTATGTTATAATCAATCCAATCCAATCCATCAGCCAATCGAAGTCCACTGCTGGACATAGGCCTCTCCCAATGACTTCCACAGGGACCTGTTATAATATCACCCCCAAATAATATAGGGCGAGCCCACTGTTTTTCGGCTACATTTCCAGACTCCGTGCTGCTACTGAGAATCAATATAATTTAATATAACCATATAATACTCGTATAACCATAAGTATAAAATGTATGTGGTAGTTAGGAAAAGGTAAAAAAAAATGTTTTGTCGGGATTTTGGAGTTTGTAATGACCTTAGCTATTACCTGCCGTAATTACCGATCACGGTCTCAATACACCCTGTATATTATCATCAGCCCATATACGTCCCACTATTCCACAGGCCACAGGCATGTTAGTACATCACGCTGACCTAGTTGGTTGGTGGACCTTACAACATGTAGCAATGCAATAGCAATAGCCCATAGCAATTCCCTTGGCTATTG
Source organism: Hemaris fuciformis (assembly GCA_907164795.1). NCBI lineage: Eukaryota > Metazoa > Arthropoda > Insecta > Lepidoptera > Sphingidae > Hemaris > Hemaris fuciformis. The sequence continues at coordinate 11,051,485 of OU015454.1, forward strand.
CCATTGGTAATAGAGTAAACATGTGTAGACGCGACACATCGTGACGGGCGTGTTGTCGCCGAGACGTCGACGTACCCGCTAATGTACTACGTAACTATCAAACAGGACTATCACGAATCTCTCACAAATTATAACGATTTCCACTACTAGTGTCATTGGTGGTAAAAGTTTATTGATTCCAGAAAAATAATAATAAATAAATAAATACACCCAACAGTCACGTACATAGTTCTGACCCCACACTAGGATACAAGTCCTGTGTCGTGGGTATCAGAAACTACGAGAGACTTTTGGCTCTCACAAACACCGACCCGAAACAAATATTTGTGGATCACACAAACATTTGTCTCGGTGCGGGGATCGAACCCTTCGATCGCAAGCTCGCAAGCTGGTGTCTAGCCAACTGCGCCACGGGGCTGTCATGGTGATGGTAAGCGCAGTTCAGAATATACCTAATAACGAAAAATCAACAGTCGGTACAATTATGCTGGACATATTTAAAGCCCTGTGGTCTCGCGGCACAACTATGTGCCGTGCGATTTAGGGGTGCGGGTTCGATTCCTGTATCGGGCAAAGGGTTATTGGGTTTTCCATTAGAAGATTCTCAGTAGCAGCACGGAGTCTGGACATGTGCCCGAAGAACGCCAATAAACACAACTAGTGAAATATGCCAGAACAAAGCCATAATCCAGTACTTAAGGAGTGATGGTCTCGAAGTTAAGGCGCGCGGTCGAGAATCTCGGCGGTCGCGGGTTCAAAGGCACATCTCAGACTTTTCCAAGTTATGTAGGATGTATTCACAATGAATTATCACTTACATTAACGGTGAAGGAAAACATCGTAACGAAACCTGCACACCTAAAAGTTCTTAGGAATTTCTCAGGTGTGTAGTCCGCCAACCCGCACTAGACCAGCGTGGTGGACTAAGGCCTAACCCCTCTCAGTTGTAGAGGAGGCCTATGTCCAGCAGTGGGACGTATATGGGCTGATGATGAGTAACAGCACTGAGTCTGCTAACATTGCGCTGTAAGAATAAAGAAAGAAAGATAGAAAAATCGTTTTATCACCATTTGAAATCAATACAAATAAATAAAATTGGAGTGTCTGTTTGTAATATTGAATTTACCGCTTTTTAATAAATGCATATGGATGTATACATGGTATACCTATATACCAAAATAACGCTTTTTTACAATTTTTGTCTGTCTGTCGAAAGCCTTTCACCTCTCAATTATATAAACACAAAAGTTTTTAAATTACACCGCCTGTCTCAGTTGCCAGTTGCTGTCGCAGCTATTTTGTTTACCCTCTTGTGACACAACGAGATTTGTTTTCCAACGCGAGATAACGTTCGTCTGATATTTTTCTACTCATGATAACTCAGGACTGTCATTTACAAAGATAACCTACTGTAGATGAGCAAGATTTTAAATAAAAATACATACATTCACGCTTGCATCCTCAAATAAGTAAGCAGAGAAGTCTAAGTCAATCGCTATTGAATCGTCAATTTTAAACATTTGCTTGCTGCGCGGGCCTCCTTTATAACTGAGAGGGTTTAGGCCTTAGTCCACCACGCTGGCTAGGTCTCAAAAATACCGACACAGAAAACAAATGACGTGAATAATCGAATAATGAATACAGATATGCTCATCTATCTACCCTTTCGGGGAATACAGGTGTGAAGTTTTGTATGTACGTATAATAGCGTTGAGAATCGTACCCACAGACTTTTAAAGTTTCAGCGTATACTCCTCATATTTGCGCTACTGTGACTGTAATATTGCTAAGACTTTCATATCAGGCGCTAAAATTGAACTTGAACGATAAAAAATGGATTATTTTAATTAATCTTACTATATAATTTTTATCCCATCATAATATTTGAAATAAACAAAATATTTATAAAAAATATCAAATGAATATTCCCTAGAAAATTGTCATATTACAAAGATGAAAGTTTTGTATTTTTGTAACAAAAAACCTATTTGAATAATTATAATTAGTACAAAAATAGATGAGAACTTGGAAAATACTATGTCTACTTTTATTTGTAAAATTACTCTCGGATGAATACGGCCTAACCGCTAGTACCTATTGCATAATTTCTAACCAAAATTTCACCTTTTCATTTTTCAAATAACATATAGGTACGCATTAATCATTGTTTCTAGAATGCTCGTACACAAACAAAAGTGAAGGAAAGTTTGTGATCAGTCATCTTGACAGACGCGTTACGTCATGATAACAGGTCAACGACATTCAATATCTCGGGGCATTGTCTGGCTTTACAACAACTACAAAATATGTATCAGGAAGAAAGGCCAAGTAAAATCATATTGTATTCTATTGGCATAACTGCCTCGTGAGAGGGAGTTAGGGGTTCGATTCCCGGTTCCCGCAAAGTGTTATAGTTCATTTAGTCAATTCTTAATAGCAGTACGGGGCCTGGAAATGTGCCGGATAAACGGCAATAGCCACGACCCCTATTACGTGAGAAGCATTTTTGAATTTCCGGGATATACCATATTATGTACATGGGTAAAAAATTACGTAATACAAAACTTCGATTATGACAAAAACAAAAAAATATATACAACCAACATACATAGTTCTGACCCCACACTAAGAAACGAGTCCTGTGTCGTGGGTATCAGAAACTACGAGAGACTTTTCGCTCTCACAAACACCCACACCTGAAACAAATGTTTGTCGATCACACAAACATTTGTCTCGGCGCGGGTATCGAACCCGCGGCCTCTCGTTTCGCAAGCTGGTATCTAGCCAACTGCGCCACGGGGCTGTCAAGTGTTTTTTTTAAGAGACTCCCATTCGCTCAGTATAACGAAAACAAAAAATATGCGTTATACGAGTAATACTAAAAATAAATAGTTGGCATTTTATATTATTGACGTATACACTCAGGCCTGTGTCACGAAAGGCATCAATGATCCTTTATTAATTTGTATAAACTTAGGGACATGCCAACATAATTATGTGGTGAAAGATGCTTTAAATAAATACACCCAACAGTCACATACATAGTTCTGACCCCACATTAAGATACAAGTCCTGTGACGTGGGTATCAGAAACTACGAGAGACTTTTCGCTCTCACAAACACCCAGACCCGAAACAAATACCTGTGGATCACACAAACATTTGTCTCGGTGCGGGGATCGAACCCGCGGCCTCTCGTTTCGCAAGCTGGTGTCTAGCCAACTGCGCCACGGGGCTGTCTAGTATATATCAGTATCCCGACTATTATTGCTTGTTATTCAATATCTCATAGCTGGATCCAAGGGGAAGCGGTATGCTTATCCTGTATCCCCAAAAATACATACAATTATGCAAAAATATGCATAGTATATTATTTCATGCAAAACTAAAACAATGGCTCCAAACGTATAATTTGAGTTGATTGTGCTATTGCCTCATAGATGGCGTAAAAATTAAATCATATTACTTATTCAGTACTTTTGCTATTACACACTAGATGTCGCTAGATGCATTCGTAAAGTTTTATAATTGCATCATCATCATCAGCCCATATACGTCCCACTGCTGGGCACGGGCCTCCTCTACCATTGAGAGGGTTTAGGCCTTAGTCCACCACGCTGGCCTAGTGCGGGTTGGCGGACTACACACCTAAGAAATTCCTAAGACTTTTTTAGGTGTGCAGATTTCATCACGATGTTTTCCTTCACCGTTAAAGTACGTGATAATTCATTGTGAATACACACATAACTTGGAAAAGTCAGAGGTGTGTGCCAGGGGTTTGAACCCGCGACCGTAGAGATTCTCGACCGCGTGCCCAAACCTCGAGGCCATCACGACTTATAATTGCATAATTCAATTGAATAATCATTTAGGTAGTATAACATCGTGTAAATTATTTTAAATTCATAAAAATTATAACTAACAAAGACAATAGGCACGCTCCTTATAACGTGAGACATAAATATGTGCCGTGCGATCTGGAGGTCCTGGGTTTGATTCCCAGGTCGGGCAAAGTGTTATTGGGTTTTTCTATTAGGAAATTCTCGGTAACAGCACGGAGTCTGGAAATGTGCCCGAAAAACGGCAATAGGCTCGCCCCCTATTACGTGGGACTGATACATACCTGGCGAAATGTGGGTGCAGAAATGCACCTCTGCCTACCCCTTCGGGGAATACAGGCGTGAGTTTATGTATGTATGTAATGTACATACAATATGCAAAAATATGCGTAGTATATTGTTTCATTCAAAACTAAAACAACGGCTCCAAACGTACAATCTGAGCTGATTATGCTATTGCCTCATAGATGGCGTAAAAATTAAATCATATTACTTTTTCAGTACTTTTGCTATTACACACTAGATGTCGCTAGATGCATTCGTAAAGTTTTAAAAATTGCATTATTCAATTGAATAATTAATCATTTAGCATAATATCGTGTAAATTATTTTAAATTCATAATAAATTATTACTTACAATGACAATAGGCACGCTCCCTATAACGTGACACAAAAATAAGGTTAGAGAAATGTGGGTGCAGAAATGCGGTTCTGCTTACCCTGTCAAGAAATAGTGGCGTGAATGTGTGTATGTCTGTGTATATTTAAAACTGTGGCATTAGTCCGTACCAAAGTCAGTATCAATTTTAAGGACATGGATCATACCTTCCGAGCGCTACCTATTAGGGAGCTTCCCTTGACAAAGTTTAAGAAATCAATTAAAGATAAGCTTTACAAAAAAGCATACTATAAAATTTCAGATTTTATTGAAGATTATAAGCCCTGGGATTAATGTAAATTGATCGGAGTTTAGTTTTGTTGCTATAGTTTGTATCGTTATGACATTTACAATGTAAAATTTAAATAATGTAATGAAATAAAAAAGGCATTTATTGCTATTTTTTAAAGAAAAAATTTGACATGTCGTGTTGCTGAGGGAGTTTCTTGCCGTTTCGACGCGGCATAAGTTTAAAAAAATATTAAGAAGTGTACAATTGACGATTCAAAAGAACTTGTAAAAGTCTATTTGAATAACGATAATTTGACTTTGACTTTGACAATAATAGAAAAGCTATCCAAAAAATAATCGTTTGTCAGTCATAGTCGATGCATAGGCTTGAGTCTCACTAAGGTATCAGAAACTACAATGTTCAGTCTTACAAAATCATCCGAATGAAATGTTTGTAAATCACAAATAAATATTTTGTCTCAGCGTTGGGATCAATCCACTGTCTTTTAAAATTTACAGCGTCACTATATATCTTCTTTTTAAATACATAAATATATGTATAACCTCACACCTGTATCCCCCGAAGGGGTAGGTAGAGGTGCATTTCTGCACCCACATTTCACCAGGTATGTATCAGTCCCACGTAATAGGGGGCGAGCTCATTGCCGTTTTTCGGGCAAATTTCCTGTCTCCGTGCTTATCATCATCAGCCCAAATACGTCCCACTGCTGGGCACGGGCCTCCTCTATAACTGAGAGGGTTAACATTAACATTAACTCCGTGCTTAACACTTTCTTAAAAGCTTTTCTAAAAAAACACTTTCAATCAGGCAAATAAATCTGTATAAAGAAATTAATTATAATGAACAAAATATTAAGGTACATTTACATTTAGGGAAAGTTAAATTTCCCTCGGATACCTACATTATCGCCAATACAGCCGAGGGGAGCATTAATCCAGTATAACCAATTAAAACTACAAAAGAATTTGCACCACTCAATTTGCGCCGCAAAATCGTCCGTTTTGGCGCGAAATTTAATTACCTTGCGCGACACAAGATGGCGCTAATCCGTGGCACGCGCGCCCAACGTTTCCCATGAGGGGACCATATCGGTTTTAAATTATTTGGTTTTGACGTTTAGATGATATTTGTCACCCCTTTTATTGGTATAGGGATGTTTTGGATGCGACTAAGTTATTTATTTTTGAGAATATTGCAATTTGCTCAAGAAGAATAGAAAATATTACAGAATGTATCTAAATACCTAAATTATTATATCTACCTTCATATTAATTTGAGTTTTGCCAGCTTAAGTCACTAGAATCCGTAATGGATAAGCTCAAAATATGATGACAGCCCTGTGGCGCAGTTGACTAGTCACCAGCTTTCGAAACGAGAGGCCGCGGGTTCGATCCCCGCACCGATAGAAATATTACTTGTTTCAGGTCTGGGTCTTTGTCAGACCGCAAAATCTCTCGTTTCTGATACCCACGACACAAGATTTGTATCTTAGTGTAGGTTTAGAACTATGTACGTGACTGTTGGGTGTATTTATTATTTGTATGTTGCGCGACACGAGAGTTGAACCTGAGGCTTTTCTACGAGGCAACAAATAATGTAAGTACTTATATCGAGCCCTTACCGCCGTTTTAGCGTAACCGACAAAAACCAAATTTTACAGGAGAAGGTTTTTTTTAAATATTTTTAAACAGAAATGTGCCAGTAAATTAAAATTTTACATACATGAATAATTTTTAGATATTTACATATATAAATGAAAAATAAACAAAAATAATTAATATTTAAGCTATTTATGGCGCTTACATTATTTGTGCTGTCATAAACCAAGGTTATTTTGGCGTTTACGATAACAATATCTGTTAACATTACTATGTTTAAGAAACTCTATTTGATAAATAAATATACATTTTAAATAGGTTTTAAATGAAAAAGCCATATTATAATTGCAAAATATATTTATTTATATTAAACATTTGGATGTGAGGTGATTTGAATTGATTTGAGGGTGAAAACCGGCAGTGATCACCGAATGGTTAGAGGCTCATTGAATATCAATGTCCAATTAGAAAGGCGTTGCCTGATGAAGTCTTTGCTTCGACCTACTCGCGCCTGTATCCAAAACCCCGAGAGCTTTCAACTTGAGCTGTCAAATCGCTTTGATTGTTTAAAACAAACGTTGCAGTGGACGAGCTAAACAGCGGTTTGGTAGAAGCTGTCCATACGGTGGGATCTAAGTAGATATTTTAGATCTCGCCGTAGAGATAGACCACAAAAACTCTCGGTCCACACTCTTGACCTCATGGCCGAACGTCGATCTATGGCACTGCAGTCTTCCAACGACGCTAAAGCATATCGTCGGCTTAATAGACGGATTTGGAAGTCCTTGCGACACCATGTCCGTGCACGCAATACTGTGAGCATCAAAGACACTATTGAGGGGCACGGAGGCTCCAAAGTGTTTGCAAGAGACTTATCTATTGTGCAAAGACAGTTGTCTAGGCTGAAGACGGACGACGGCCGCATAGTGTCGACGAGTGTGTGTTAATACCTCTAGTATTAAGGGAGATCGAGAGGTTCTATGAACAGCTTTACACCTCGGTTCCCAAACTGACTGTTAGCTCGGCTGAAGAGCCGAGAGTCGAGTTGATCCAACACTTTAGCGATGATATCCCGTACATCAGCCTGTGTGAGATTGAGATGGCCCTGAGGCAACTTAAAAACAACAAGGCGCCGGTGAGGACGGAATCACTTCAGAGCTTCTGAAAGCGGGCGGAACGCCGATACTTGAAGTCCTTCAAAGGCTCTTCAGTTCCGTTCTCCTCCAGGGCTCAACGGCAGAGGCGTGGAGCAGGGGTGTGGTCGTACTGTTCTTCAAAAAAGGCGATAACACTTTGCTGAAGAACTATAGGCCCATCTTGCTCCTGAGCCATGTTTATAAGTTGTTTCCGAGGGTCATCACAAATCGTCTCGAACGAAAGTTTGATGACTTCCAGCCTCCCCAACAAGCCGGTTTCCGAAATGGCTTTAGTACTATAGACCACATCCATACGCTTCGGCAAGTTATACAAAAAAACGAGAAATATAACTTGCCGCTTTGTTTAGCGTTTGTGGACTATGAGAAAGCCTTTGATTCGATCGAAACCTGGGATGTGCTAGAGTCTCTCCAGCGGTGCCACTATCGGTAAATCGAGGTGTTGAAATGTATATACAGCAACGCCACCATGTCATACATAAAATGAAGTTTTTTTTCTCTTTAGTACCTGACAAAAGGATTTCCTTTTTGTCTTTTATCACACCCTAATCCCCAATAGTTTAAAAAATATGAATATGATCATCTTCAGTAAACAAATAGGATCGTTTTCGCTACAAAAAATCTATCGCAAGGCACGTAAGAAGAAAACGCTTGTGTCGCTTACGATAAAGTTTTAAGAAAATATGTGTTCACGATAATTTTGGTACTTGCTATAACTTTATAACGATTTTCTTTTTTGGGAAAATTTCGACAGGGGTGGGTCCGTTACGGCTTAAAGTAGTAGTTTCGATAAAAAACGCATTTTCGAAAAAGTGTCGCTTACGATAATTTGGCGGGAAGGGGTCGATATGTTTTTCCTAATTAGGGAAATGTAGCGTAGATATAAATTTGACAAACATTATCCGCCGGTAACATTGCTAAATTCTACTTACCGTCGGCGACGGAAACAGGAGCTAGTAAACTATTATCTGTGAGATATGGAACGTAATGGCGTGACATCCGTAGGTGCGGGTGCATCGACGATGGCCTTAATTTTGTTTGGATCTGAATGCAACCCGTGTTTATCTATTATAAATCCAACATAATTAATAGGTACTGTACTGCATAAATGAGCACTTTTCTAACTTTATTCTTAAGCCGACCTCACGTAGCCTTCCAAATAATGCACGTAAGTTAGATATGTGTTCCGCGGTATTTTTACCCGTGATTGCTATATCATCCATGAACACCGCAACTCCCTTTAAACCATTTAATGTTTCTTCATAAATTTTTGGAACTTTTCTGGTATACACGTTACTCCGAAAGGTGTACGCTCATAAACAAATGTCTCGACATGAGTAGTGATTGCGGTACACGCCTGAGAAGCCTCGTCCAAAAACAACTGTTGATAAGCGTTCGTGAGATCAACTTTAGAATATTTCTCGCCCCCACTTAGAGCAGCAAACAGTTCTTCAATTCGATGCAGCGGGTACGGTTCGCGGATTATTAACGAATTAAAAAAATTGCACTTTGATTCATTATTACTGTCAATATAATTATGCCCACTGCGGGTGTTCTTACGCCACTTTTCCATCCCAGAACCCCGTTTGCACATCACTTTAATGTGGCCTTTTATGCCGCACAAATCACATGAATAGTTTTTAAAACGACACACATCCGGACGATGAGCTCGACCGCAACGCCAACATGGCCGCGCGGCAGCGGCGGGCTGAGCGGCGGCTACTCGGTGCACGGGCTCGGCGCGCGCGCCGCCGCCGGCCGCCAGCGCCGCCTCCGCCTCCGCCGCTTTATCCCGCGCGTAGCCCGAACCGCTCGCTTGTGCATGCCGATCTGCTGCCTCCAACGCCAATGCCAATTCGATCGCTTTCTTAGGTTAATTTCGGCTCAGCAAAAAGTTGAGACCTCATTTCCTCGCTTGCTAATCCAGATACAAATTGATCCCTTAAATTCTCCTCCAGAGAAGTTTTAAATTCACATGTACCTACTCGCCAAGTGCATCAATGCTTGTAAATATTCGGACAGATTTTCGCCAATATTCTGACGCCTCTGACGAAATACATGTCGTTCGGCAATTTCCGAACGCTTTGGCTCGAGATGGTCGCCGACTATCTTCAGCAGATCGCTGAAGGTTTTGGTTTCGGGGTTATCCGGCGCGCATAAATCGCACATTAAGTCATACGTGGCTTCACCAACTAACACCACTAACGTTGCAACTTCGTGTTCACTTTTGATTTGATTAACCGCCATATACTGTTCGACACGTCTCACGTACGCCGACCACTTTTTACTAGCCAGGTCAAATTGTTCGATTTTTCCGATAGGCATTTTGTTTTAAATAACTTGTAGAGACACTATGGAACAATTATAATGTTTATAATTTGGTTTTCTCGTCGCCAGTAGGATTTAAAGGTGGTTAAATGCAGAGCGCAAATAATAAGACCGAGTCTGCGATACAACTGACTTTATTTATCTACCCGCTATATATAAATATATAAGCAGTGATGGCCTCGAGGTTTAGGCGCGCGGTCGAGAATTCCGGCGGTCGCAGGTTCAAACCCCAGGCACACACCTCTGACTTTTCCAAGTTATGTGTGTATCCACAATGAATTATCACTTGCTTTGACGGTGAAGGAAAACATCGTGATAAAACCTGCACACCTAAAAGTTCTTAGGAATTTCTTAGGTGTGTAGTCCGCCAACCCGCACTAGGCCAGCGTGGTGGACTAAGGCCTAAACCTTCTCAGTTGTAGAGGAGGCCCGTGCCCAGCAGTGGGACGTATTTGGGCTGATGATGATGATGATATATAAATATTAGGAATTACGTTCCATACCTCACACCTTAGTTTCCGATTACAGTCTGAATACACCCTGTATACCTGGTGAAATGTAGGTGCAGAAATGCAACTTTGCCAACTACTTCGGAGATTACAGGCGTGAGGTTATGTTTGTATGTACATTGTTCAACTAACATGGACTACTCTACTTAACACCGGATTTAGGCCTTAGTCCACCACTCATATAAAGAAGTCACTTATATAAAACTTTTCTCAGAAATTTTCACATTTTGCTGTCTAAAACTGGAAGCGGTTAGGTGTTAGTCCACCATAGTTAAGTCTAGTCAGGGTTGCTAAACTGTTTATACCTAAGTGAAAAGCTCTTATAGAACTATCCATACTAATATTATAAATGCGAAAGTAACTCTGTCTGTCTGTCTGTCTCGCTTTCCTGCTAAAACTACTGAACCGATTTAAACGAAATTTGGTACACAGATAGTTTAGACCCTGAGAAAGGACATAGACTACTTTTTATCCCGGAAAAGGGGGTTTAAGGGGTTGAAAGGGGGGATGAAATTTTGATTGTATGGAAGTATTGTCATTTTTAAAGCTAGAAGCTTGAAACTTATTTTTTAGGCTGTTGATTAGATATAAATAAATATGACATTAAAAGTTTGTAAAAAAATGTACCTTTAAATGGGTCAAATAAAAATAGGGGTGAAAGTTTGTGTGGAAATTCGTAATTTTTGAAGCTAGAATGATGAAACGACGTGTAGACGACTGTAACTATGTAGGTACCTATATGTAACTATATGTCTGTTACGCTTTCACGCCTAAATCATTTGACCGATGTAAACAAATACACCCAAATACACCCAACAGTCACACACATAGTTCTGACCCCACACTAAGATACAAGTCTTGTGTCGTGGATATCAGAAACTACGAGAGACTTTTCGGTCTCACAAACACCCAGACCCGAAACAAATACTTGTGGATCACACAAACATTTGTCTCGGTGCGGGGATCGAACCCGCGGCCTCTCGTTTCGCAAGCTGGTTACTAGCCAACTGCGCCACGGGGCTGTCAAACGATTTTTGATATGGACATAAATGGGACTCTGTGGAGTAAAATAGACTACAACTTATTTTCTTTCTGAACCCAACCCTGTAGTCTACGCGGACGGAGTCGCGGGCAAAAGCTAGTAATCTTATATAATTTTGATTGCAAGCTGTATCGCCGGACTAACGGAGCAGTCAACCTAAATGTTTAAAAATATCAAACCTTTTTGATGAATTGGCCGAATAGAGAATTCTTGAAAAAATAAAAAAAATATATAAAAAGATTTAGAACAGTTTTCAGCGTAGCGTTTTCGACATTTCTCATTCAATTTGTTTTAGTTTTTCCCACACATTGAGTGGTATACTGTAGCATGTATTTTAGAGACCTCGGAATACGAACCCGCTTACTTTACGCATGGACGAAGCTTTTTCAAGCTTTTTCGGTGATATTGGACGATGAAAAAAGTTATTAATTTACCGTATTTTTTTTATATTGATACGACAAAGTGACCTTACTGCCCTATGGTTATGAAGGGGTCCAAATAAAATCCAAAAGAAAAGTCATCTCTCATCAGTTAAAATAAATTATGCTTGATGTAAATCAGATATGGAAAGACTTATCTCGGAACGTCAGAACGTTTTTCCTTTATCGTTAAAATAAGTAACTTCCAAAAGCTATATTTCAAATTTGAACCCGCGACCGTCGAGATGGCGATCTGTTAAATAACGCATCTAATCCTCAAAGCCATCACACACTTACATATCTAGGCAACCTGCTCTACAACTGAGAGGGTTTAGGCCTTAGGTGTGTAGTCCGCCGACCCGCACTAGGCCAGCGTGGTGGACTAAGGCCTAAACCCTCTCAGTTGTAGAGGAGGCCCGTGCCCAGCAGTGGGACCTATGTGGGCTGATGATGATGATACAGTAATTTATGTCAAAATGCTCTTAAATGATGGCGAATGATTTATGCCCCGGGAACATCACTTGTTGTCCCGAACCGAGCCTCCAGACGGCCTCACCTCCAATCTTTGTGCAAAAGATAAAAAAGAAAAACATAAACACAAACGGAATTTTCAAATTGGATTTCCAAAGACTGGGGGAGGGAGACGCACATATACTTTCACTATGCGTTAGAAAAAGACGGACATATCCTCGAGACCACAAAGGGAGTAATTGTAGACAAAAGACGCTGGAAAAGACATGCCCCTTAACAAGATTTCTATCTGCGAGTGTTTTGCCTTGAGGATGTTCTTGCAAAGTTTGTATTACTGCCCAAATATATTACTACACACCTTATTTTTACAGCACTAAGGTCTAAAACGCTTTGGCAAGTGATTTATCAAGGACATACTTAAACTGGCTGTATTTTAAACAGACTGAAGGCACGTCGGGCGTTAAACAAGATTCTGTCAAAGTATTATTTTCCACCAGTTCGACGTGAGCTCCGGTGCGATAGCGTTGCTTGGTGCGCGTGGCTCAACTTATAATGGTCGTTTTGTAAGACTTGATATAAGTTGGCATATGAAGTTTCATGTATAGAATGCTAAATGATCAAAAGTTTGAATATGGGTTCGTCTGCATGTGTATTGCTATTATATAGACATGCTATTGTGCGTGGGTTGTGACCTCGGGACACTCGGAGTTGCGGATTCAAATCCTAAACTCACGCCTTTGATATATTTATTTAAGTACATACATAACCTCACGCCTGTATTCCCCGAAGGGGTAGGCAGAAGTGCATTACTGCACACACATTTCGCCAGGCATCAGTCCCATGTAAAAGGGTCGCCTATTGCCGTTTTTCCGGCACATTTCCAAACTCCGTGCTGCTACTGAGAATTTTCCAATGGAAACACAACACTTTGCCCGACCCGGGTATCAAAGACGGGTTAGAGGGTAGACGGTCCTCTAGGTCGCACGACATAGGTACTTGTGCCGCGAGACCACGAGGCAGCCTATTCTATACATATGTGTTAATAATAACTAAATGCTACTAACGGTGAAAATTAAACATCTTGGTGAAACTCATTAGCATAAGATATCATCATTAGCTCATACACGTCCCACTGCTGGGCACGGGCCTCCTCTACAACTGAGTGGGTTTAAGCCCTAGTCTACCACGCTGGCCTAGTGCGGGTTGGCGGACTACACACTTAAGAAATGCCTAAGAACTTTTAGGCGTGCAGGTTTCATCACGATGTTTTCCTTCACCGGTAAAGTACGTGATAATTCTTTGTGAATACACACATAAATATGAAAAGTCAGAGGTGTGTGCCTGGTGTTTGCCGAGGCGAAACCTTGAGGCCATCACGACTTTAAGGAGCTAAAAACTATGATAATAATTAACTAACCTACCGCAATTTTTTATTCATCATACAATTAAAAGATATTACAAATTAAAAATCGACACCATACAAATTCTTTCCATATTAGTGGCTTTTGAAACGTCTCAAAATGGAATTCCTCCGTTTACAGCAAATGATCAAAATATTTAAGATATTATTGTGCCCACCCCTGCTGTGCGTGACGGACGACCCCCAGCTTTACACTTAGGGGTGGCTACGCAATTTTAAATCACCTTACAGAATGTTACAAATTTTTCTCACAAAATATTTGTTAACAGTAGGTAATACTAAAATATAGGTAATAAGGTACCTTAATCTAACACAATTTTGATGATAATACCTAGCGTACATAACTTTCTAGTAAGATATACATCATCATCATCATCATCATCAGCCCAAAGGACTCCAGTGCTGAACATAGGCCTCCCCCAATGACTTCCATAGTGACCTGTTGGAGGCAGCCTGCGTCCAGCGAGGTCCCGCGACCTTCACCAGGTCGTCAGATCACCTTGTGGGTGGACGTCCTACGCTGCGCTTTCCGGTACGTGGCCTCCACTCGAGAACCATAAATACAAGATATACATACATAGATAAAAACAGGTCTATCTCCCGTTGGGATAGGCAGTGACTATAGAGCGCTAAATGGTCTCAATCATTCTGCATCCCACATGGGCACAGGCCTCCTTTACAACTTAGAGGGTTCAGGTCTTAGTTCACCACGCTAGCTTATTTCGGGTTGGCATTAGCATATTATGTAGCATCAAACAAAATTGAAGAAAATTTATGTTAATGTAAAATGCTTTATAATAGATACGATAACGGAATGGAAAATAAAATATACATTATTGATGCAACTGAGATAAAAAAGTACTCTTTAAAAAATTATATACTTGGGGAGGCCTTCGTTCAGCAGTGGACGGCGATAGGCTGAGAATAATTTAAAAAAATTATGTAGTAGGTATGGACTCGTAGTTGTACGTTGGACAATCTGAACTAGATACAAGAGAGCTATTAAAAACATATTACAAAAAGCGTGTTAATATGAAGCACAAATAGTCTACAGCATAAGCTATGAAATGCAAAAAACCGTAAAAACTTTGCACCAGCCCTACCCCATAATAATATCAATAACTGACCTCCCCAAAGCTGTTAAAAAGATATAAAAAAGTAATAAAACGCAATGCACAATAAAAACCACGGGAAGGGTTCCCGAGGGACCCTAATTTGTACGGAACCACTACACGTCACTTTAAGACGATATCCTTCCGAGGAAATAGCTACTATTTGCATAAAAAAAGTGTTGCTAAAAGGATTGGATGCTTAGTGAGAGTGGTCTCGTTCGCGGGTTCAAAACTGTTGCATGCATTTTAGTGTTACACTAAGGCATTTTTTTTAGTCCGGCAACCCGCGCTAGGCCAGCATCGTGGACCAAGGCCTAAACCCTCTCAGTTGTAGAGCTGGCCCGTGCCCAGCAGTGGAATGAATGAGCTGATGATGATGAAGGTATTTTAATATGCTTTATTGATTGCGTAATGATTATATATTACAATGATTGCCTTGTGGTCTCGCAGCTCAAGTATGTGCCATGCGATCTAGAGGTCCTGGGTTCGCTTCCCGGATCGGGCATACTGTTATTGTTTTTTTTTCATTAGGAAATTCTCAGTAGCAGTACGGAATCTGGATTTGTGCCCAAAAAAGACGGCAATAGGCTCGCCCTCTATTATTTGGGACTGATACATACCTGGCGAAATGTGAGTGCAAAAATGAACCTCTGCCTACCCCTTCGGGGAATACAGGTGTGAGGTTATGTATGTGTGAATTACGCATATAATCGGATGAAATTATCAAGGAGAAAAGAAATATTATACTTTACATGAAGAGTTTCTTACAGATATGTAGCCCAATAATCTGCACTGGGGCAGCTGGTGGACTAAGGCCTAATCCTCTCAAATTACGAGGCATTGACACTTTGGTAAAACCTATCCATTCGTACCGTAGCCTAAAAGAAGTAGCTCTAAATTCCTTCCTTGATCATCATCTTCATCACAAAAACATCCCTAGTTCCACACTTTGTATGTCCATCCGTGCGGATAGGAATATCCCAGCAGTATGATGCGGCGGCACACCGCATGTGTCAGTCGGCGAGCACACAACAAGTGGAGACAACATCCACGGCATACACGCCGACAGAGCCACGGCGCGGATTTAGGGAGCTTTTTTTTATTTTATTTAATTATTTATCCGATTAGAACGGTTACACAAATGGCACTAATCGGTAACAATCTACGAAATTAAAAAATCATAAAAATAAAAGCAAACTACCAAAAAAAAACAAAAACGAAAATTACTGATATATAAAATTAAATTAAATGTAATATATAGATGTATGAGGGGGTTACATAATATTTCTACAGTATAGTTATATTTTTTTTCTTGCACTACAGTTATATAATATATTGGTTACACTAACAGCTATATATTATATATTTTATAAAATAAAAACTGTTACGCCAAAAACATGTTATGGATTTATTGCATTATGATTGAAAATTTACAATTATAGTTATTCTGCCATTTATTCCTAGTAACATATACATATAACATTTATAAAATATTAAAAGTTTCCGCCACATTTACAATCACAAAATTTACATGAAATTTAATGTATTGGAATATTTTAAAGTTAAGGAAATAAACAAAACCCATATAAATCGTAATTATGTTATTAAAATATATTAGCTTACGTGATCTCAATAACAGAATGCAGTTAACACCTATAAAAATACTTCATCAACACAAAAGAGCGGAGATTGACTAATTGACTAAATGTCTATGGCACTTTGAATAAATAAATTACAAAAACCAACAAATATTAGAGTAGCAATAATATTTTTAATAAGTTTTCAGTAACTAACATTTTTGTAGAAATAAAATAAAAAAATAGATTATAATTTAAGCCGTATTTATTGTTAAGCGTACAGCTTTTATGGCTATATTTTCTGACTCAGAAAATCCTATCAGAAAATTTTACTTACACTCGTTCCCCGGGAATCGTATCTCACTTCAAACGCGTCGATTTATACTAAAAACTCACAAAAAAATCATTTTCATTTGATCCCACCCAAGTTCGTCCCTGTATTGCCACCATGGTAGTATTGTGTTAGTCGGCAGCTTTGTGCCTCTCCATGCCCCCCGTCCCTTTCACACGCGCCGCGTGCGACAAAGACCCCGTCACGGGACACTGAGTGCGGCCCAGTGTGACAATATTTGGACACTTATTGGCTACAATGCATACCTGCCGGGATAAAAAAAACATTGACTTTTGACATTGCTTTGGTTTCTACATTTTTCCATTCCTTTTGTGGCGATGTTTACTCTGACTGCGCAATTGTGTGTTTTTGGTACTTTTAACCGTTTTATATTGGTCATTTTATATCTAACCGAATGGCGGTCAATAGAAGCCTAAAAGTGTTACACGTTAATTTGTAATGTCTAGTTTATAATTGTTTACTGTGGGGTCAATATCTTCCATTTATATGTCGAATTGCTTTTGATAAATAAAAACTTTATGCTTAAACATTATGACTCCGAATTTAATAAGGCAACCTGGGCTTTTGGGCTTCTATGGATTCTGATCTGGAGCTACCGCTACTGATCTAACCAGATATGTAAACTCACACTTGTTTCCCGTTGGGGTAGGCAGAGACCATAGAGCGCTAAATGCTTCCGATCAAACACACTTATTTCGCTACTTCAACTGAAATTATCCTCTTCATCTATGCACGTTTGAGTAACCCTACATCTGAAGAAGCTTGTGTGTTATATTATTTAATTATTTAGGCTTTCTGTTTTATGTAGTCAGTTTATAAGTTTGTTTAAGTTCCCAGTCCGTAACTTTTAAGTATGTATGTTTTATATTGGACTGCCTCGTGGTCTCGCGGTACAAGTATGTGCCGTGCGATCTAGAGGTCCTGGGTTCGATTCTCGAGTCAGCTGTATTTTTTTCATTAGGAAATTCTCAGTAGCTGCACGGAGTCTGGAATTGTGCCCGAAAAACGGCAATAGGCTCGCCCCCTATTACGTGGGACTGATACAAAACCTGGCGAATTGTGGGTGCAGAAATGCACCTCTGCCTACCCTTTCGGGGAATACAGGCGTGAGTTTATGTATGTAAGTATGTATGTGTTATATTGGTCATTGTCATAATGGGACTGGTATGTCCATAAAGGAAAAAGTCCCTAAATACATATAAATAAAGAGAAATTAAATCTATGCACGTTTTTGAGGACTCTTTATGTTGCCTTTTTTAATAAATTACCAATTAGATTTTTATCACTGCTGATAATAATGATAAGTGATGGCCTCGAGGTTTAGGCGCGTGGTCGAGAATTTCGGCGGTCGCAGGTTCAAACCCCAGGCACACACCTCTGACTTTTCGAAGTTATGTGTGTATTCACAAAGAATTATCACTTGCTTTAATGGTGAAGGAAAACATCGTGATAAAACCTGCACACCTAAAAGTTCTTAGGAATTTCTTAGGTGTGTAGTCCGCCAACCCGCACTAGGCCAGCGTGGTGGACTAAGGCCTAAACCCTCTCAGCTGTAGAGGAGGCCCGTGCCCAGCAGTGGAACGTATATGGGCTGATGATGATAGATTTTTATAGGTGCGCCGTACAGAAGAATAGGACACATGTTTTTTTCACCCGACTCAATAAAAGACAAAATGTTTTGTTTTCTGTTTATTTGAAGGCTTAGTTTTCCGGAATTTTCGGTCGAATTTGAAAAAAAAACTTTTGCATGCCATTGCTTAGTAATTAAGTTAATCTTACATGACGTTGAGACCCTTATATGGGAAGTTGTTACTATAAAATTAAAAATCAATGGATTTATTGCATTATAAAGTGATTCATGTTGAATAAATTATTAAAAGAGAAGTTGGGGGTTGAAAATAAAGGATTAATATATACAAAATTACGTATCACTTAGTGTAGGTACATAATTAGCACACACTTTCATGATGACGGGAAACATCATGAGGAAACCTGCTCATCACATCTCCTGATGCATTTCTTTGGCTGACCTTTGACCTATCTGCAGTAGGTCAGCGTGGTGGACTCACACTTGGCTCATACCAGTCGTAGAGAAGACATACCCAGCAGTGGGACGTGGTGGTGATGATGAAGATTGTAAACATAAATACTTACGCGTGTATTCTCAAAAAAGTAGGCAGAGGAGTAAAACAGATGACGGAAGATACTATCTGCTGTTATCTATTCTTTTAACCCATTTCTTTTCAGCCCCGTGGCGCCGTTGGCTAGACACCAGCTTGCGAAACGAGAGGCCGCGGGTTCGATCCCCGCACCGAGACAAATGTTTGTGTGATCCACAAATATTAGTTTCGGGTCTGGGTGTTTGTGAGACCGAAAAGTGTCCTAGTTTCTGATACCCACGAGACAAGACTCGTATCTTAATGTGGGGTCAGAACTATGTATATGGCTGTTGGGTGTATTTATTTATTTATGTAGTATTGCGTTCGGGCATATTTGTGTGTATTGAAGCAGTGATGGCATCGAGGTTTAGGCGCACGGTCGAGAATTTCGGCGGTCGCAGGTTCAAACCCTAGGCACACACCTCTGACTTTTCGAAGTTATGTGTGTATTCACAATGAATTATCACTTGCTTTAACGGTGAAGGCAAACATCGTGATAAAACCTGCACACCTAAAAGTTCTTAGGAATTTCTTAGGTGTGAAGTCCGCCAACCCGCACTAGGCCAGCGTGGTGGACTAAGGCCTAAACCCTCTCAGTTGTAGAGGAGGCCCGTGCCCAGCAGTTGGACGTATTTGGGCTGATAATGATGATGATATTTGTGTCGACTGTTCGACCCAGCAGTGGGACGTGTAGCCCACACCTACCGGCGTAGAGTTAGGGCGGTAGTTGCGTAATAAAATGAACCTCCTTAAACTCTGCAATAGTTTTGTTAAGTCCTCCAAATTGTGGACGTGATCATATTCTCAATAATTTCAAGCGCTCTTTGAGGTCGCGTAATGAGAACCACTGACTACTTTATCGTTTAATCTGCTTATTTCAATATGTACTGACTGCAGAGAAATATAAAAATTATATTTTATCTTTTTGTTTACATAATTAGGTTCAACCCTAATCGTATTAGATGAGGTTTTTTGTTTTTTTTAGCATTTCAAATGACAATAAACGAAATTTCCAATCTTCTTTCTTTATTCTCACAGTGCAATGTTGGAAGATTCAGCGCTGTTACTCATCATCAGCCTATATACGTTTCATTGCTGAGCACGGGCCTCTCTCTCAACTGAGAGGGTTTAGGCCTTAGTCCACCATGCTGGCCTTGTGCGGTTTGGCGGACTAAACACCTAAGAAGTTCCTAAGAACTTTTAGGTGAGCAGATTTCCTCACGATGTTTTCCTTCAAAGTTAAAGTACGTGATAATTCATTGTGAATACACATAACTTCGAAAAGTCAGAGGTATGGGCCTGGTTTTTGAACCCGCGATCGCCGAGATTTTCTACTGTTATTCAGAATTTCTTCTTTTTCCAAATAAGAATTTAACCCAATCTGAGAATTGACGCCACGACTTCTCAATCGTAGGTACGCATCAATTTATAGACAAGTCTGTCTTTAACAATATCTACCTATTTTTTTATATCCTATTTTTTTTGTTTTTTTGCAGTCCATACAAATCTAAGTAAAAATATTAATCTTAAAACTGGAAAATACATTAGCACGATGTACAAACACAGAGCCAAGCATTACAGTGACGCAACTTCGATCCACAGTTTGTTTAATTCTCTTGTATGCAATTAACCGACCTCTATGGGATTTCGGTACAGACGGACGGAAAAACATCATTAACTTATCTATTAATGATAGTCATTAATCTCATTAAGTATGTTGTTATAATTAACTTCTTTCCATAGAGTTGTTTTGACAGTTAATCTGTAGGGACAAAATAATAATAATAATCTTCATCATCATCATCAGCCCATATACGTACTGCTGGGCACGGGCCTCCCCTACCATTGAGAGGGTTTAGGCCTTAGTCTACCACGCTGGCCTAGTGTGAGTTGGCGGGCTACACACCTAAGAATTTCCTAAGAACTTATAGGTGCGTAGGTTTCATCACGATGCTTTCCTTCCGTGTAATAAAGTACGTGATAATTCTTTGTAAGACATATTATCTCAATATTATACTGTTGGAGGACTCACTAATAAAATTCAAGAGGAGGGGTATATTCAAGAAGAGCTATATAAGTGGGTGCAAGCATACCGGCGTGTGATTATTATTCGTGACTTTGTGCGGAGCGGACCTCTTGTCAGTTTACGTTCGGAATCTATTACTATGTCGAATCTTTGATTGTTGTTACTTTGATTAGATGTGTAAAATTAACTCGAGTTTAGTTTAATGGTGGTTACCGCCACCACATGTATATATTTTTTTAAATAAAACCGCTTCTGTAAGCTAAAAATACTTATACTCAGCCTATCGCCGTCCACTGCTGAACGTAGGCCTCCCCAAGTAGGCACCAACCATCCCGGTCTTGAGCAGCCCTCATCCATCCGCTACCCGCCACCTTTCTAAGGCTTAAACCTGCTCAGTAGTAGAGAAGGCCCGTGCCCAGCAGTGGGATGTATATGGGCTGATGATAATTGAGATATTTTTTACAATAGTGTTAGCCTAAATAGTAATATTTAGTAATTATAGATGTATTTCATTATAATACCTTACAATATTATATATTTACATTATTAAAAACTTATGCGTACAGACCTTTTACTAAATTATTGTAGTAATAGTAAAATTGCATATTGATGATTTTATTACTTATAAGTATAATTAAAATTGTCAATAACTTTAATGAGAATATAATCTTGATTAATATAAATTAATTATTGGACTTTATAAAAATATTTAAAAATAAGACCGTCAATTGATGTGTATAAAAATGGTGTCGCTGAGCAGTTCGAGCTCAGTCGTTGGAATTGTCAGTTGCAAGACAGATTAATATTTTAAAATATAAAAGTTGTTAGAAATATAAAAGTTGAAGACGTACTTGTTTCTCAACGAGTGTTACCCTTTAATAGCCAACATTTTAGTTAATAACATTGAGCGCTTGTGTCTCCGAATGTATGGTGGGAGGTAACACGATCTCACGTCCACTCGGCAGGTACCCGTTTGTCCGTCCGTTTGATGTCCACCACGACGCAGGAACGGACTAATGCAACGAGCTGTGGGTCTGACCCCCAAATAAAGTTCAAAAAGCCCTAAGTGTTATTGATCTTTGGCCATTAATACCTATATTAGAAAATGATAATATGATAGTTTTAGAGATATTAGCGTCATTTCTAGTAATCTTATATATAAAAATGAATCGCAAAATGTGTTGGTAAGCGCATAACTCAACAACGCCTGGACCGATTTCGCTAATTCTTTTTTTGTTGTGTTCGCTATCGTTAGGAGAAGGATCTTATGAAAGAAAAAGTTAAGAAAATTGCGAGGAATATGGTAAAAACAACAATTTAATTTTCTCATATAAACTGTTCTACCTAATATACTGTCAAACATTTTATGTTTATCCCGTCAATATGATTAAGGGTCCCCTCAAATTAAAGAACGTATTTAAATAAAGGTTTTGAATCGACAACATATATCCAGAATATTCGAATAATTGCGTATTTTAGATTTTAAAAATGTAGAATAATGTCAGTAATAAAAAGGGATTGACATATTTATTGGTTGTCAAATATTTATGCGTGCGTTCAGAAATGTATTTTTAAACTCCTTGGTTGTACCTGATTTACAAACGAAGGCAGGTTCGGTAGTCATCACGCTTTGAAATCTAAAACACCCACAACTATGCAATGGAATGCGCTTGGTGTTAAGAAAACTGTTGAGTAATGTTATTCACGTGACGATACTGAAAAGACAACTTAGAGATGAATTGGTGCTTGAGAATTCATAAATTAGATTGATCTAAGATTTCATTGATCCTAACGGGTATGACCATTGAGTTCAAACGAATTCAGTTCCCGATTCGTCATGCCTTCGCAATGACGATTAACAAAAGATGTTTGTGATCTTTTAGACAATTAAAAAATATATTAAAAATGTATATCACAAGGTATATACGCCCATATATGTACGTCCCACTGCTTAGCATAGGCCTTCTCTGCAACTGAGAGGGTTTAGGCTTCAGTCCACCACGCTGGTGCTTCAATGAAGAGAATTGAAACCGACTGTATCCCATGCTGCACAATATGTACATGTTTAATTTAATCATGACTTGCGGACACACGATGGATACATTTAATTTTAATACTTATTTATTTCTGTATTTTTATCTCAATAAAGTGCTGAACTTAATATTTATTTCCATACAATCAAAAATAAAATTCAGGTAATATGTAAATATGTAACATTCAATGACTGTTAGGGGATACGAAGTTTTCCGGGTCAGCTATTATAAATGTAAATGTTTTGTTTGTTACGCTTTCACGCCAAAACTACTTAACCGATTATCATGTAAATTTGTACACATAGTTTGTACACATAGATATAAAAAAGGACATAGGATTCTTCTTATTAAAAAAAAATACGGAGGATAAAATAATTGAAAAATTATTGAAAAAAGATTTGAATGACTTTTAGTATGCAGATAGGTGGGACCCACCGAAGTAACATAGGTGGGAATGGTTATCCTTACTATTATATAAATGTGAATGTAGGGATGTTTGTTACGCTTTCACGCAAAAACAAAAATTTTGGTATGACCATAAATGAGACCCTGTGAAGTAACATAGGCTATGTTTTATCCCGGGAAAATGTAATGTTCCCATTGGGATAAACATATTATTAAAAATACGAAAATAACTGTCAGAGTTTTACTTTTACGCCTCAACCATTTGAATTGATTTGACCTTTTTTTTAAAGTGCCATTTTGGGCACTTGAGGGACGATTTATAGATTCACTTATTATCTTTCTACGCCCAACCCTGAAGTCTACGCGGACGGAGTCGCGAGCAAAAGCTATAAAAATATAAAAATTGCGATTACAAAACAGGTGTTGTTCGTAGAAGGGTGAAAATTTGGAGTTATATGTATTTTTCAATGCTGAATCATAAAAAAATAAAAACAAAAAATGCCCACAAAATAAAAATAGTGTGTGTGTGTCATACATAAATATATATTTTCTTAAATAATATAATAATATATTATAATCATGGTGTCGGTTTTTCATGACAGTGTGCGCGCGCATCGTAATAACTTCAAAACTTCAATAAGTTTTTTACTTAATCTTAAAATTAGGATGAACGAAATTCCCGATTCCAATTGGGCCAATCGATAGCTTACGTCACGCCGGTTCCAATGATACCAAACTCGGGTATCCTACGATTAAAACTCCCTCAGAGTTAGACAGAGGGGGGGGGGTGAGGTAGAATTTCTGAGAATCAGATTAAATTAAAATAAATAAAATAAAATAAATACCTCTCTCGACTCTGTCTTGACCGTACGTGACGCAATAAAAAAAAAAACTACTACTGTCACTATTCTACATTCTTAAAATTTAAAACAAACTTTTTCTGAATAACTTTTTGGTGTCGGTGTGCGCGCGCATCGTAAAAAATCACTCTCATCATTTTTCCCTAACGCGCCAAAAGAAGTATAACTTCAAAAAAACTTTTCGGGTTGGACCACCCTAGGGCAGGGGTCGGCAACCCAGGCTGGAGGATCCCAGTGCTGGTGCTAGGACCGTCGAGGCAGTGCGTCCTGTCCTCGACCAGTGGGTGGACAGGCGCCACGGTGCGGCGACGTTCCGCCTGACGCAGGTGTTGTCGGGGCACGGATGCTTCGGCCACTACCTGTGTCGGGTGGTTCTGAAGGAGGAGTCGGCCGTGTGTCACCACTGTGACAACTGCCCGGACGACACAGCCCAGCACACACTACAAGAGTGTCCAGCCTGGGAGACGGAGCGCAGCGCTCTCCGCGCTATTGTTGGTGGCGACCTCTCGCTCCCGGCCGTCGTATCTTCAATGGTCGGGAGTCCGAGGTCGTGGCGAGCGATGCTCTCCTTCTGCGAGCACGTCATGTCGCAGAAGGAGAGCGCGGAGCGGGATCGAGAGATCAACGATCCCGCCCGCCAAAGACGTCAGAGAAGGAGGCGCCGGGTCAACAGAGATAATTAGACCCGGCGCCCTGCCCTGTGGCAAGGGGGCGTTAGAATTCCACCACGGTATCCCCTGCCTGTCGTAAAAGACGACTCAAAGGGGCCCTTGGGGTCGCTGGGCGCGCTGCGGGGGCGGCGCGTCCTCACTGAAAGTGACCCCGAGAGGGGCGGCGGCACTGTGGCCTGTGTACGTCGCGGGCGCCCATTCACAACCGGGGCGCCCGAACCAAGCTAGTGGGGGTGCAACTGCGCCCCCTACAACTCCGAGACGGCCGAGACAAACACGTCTCGGAGGCGCACCGGGCGGCTGCGGCATTACGGTTGGCGCTTCTCGCCAACGTACCGTGGTCGCCCCACTCGGCGCGGAGATGGCCACCGGGGGGTTTTGGTCGGTATGCCGGTTTAGGGATATTGTTAGGGACCCAGCCCGGCACTAACACCTGCGCGGACATGACGTCGCCGCGCGCCGGGCTGGAAGACCGGTGACCCCGACATACGCTTCCCGCCCCCCCTCCCCCGGGGCTGGCGGGAAGTAGAGCCATAAACAGCTTTCCCCTCGAGAACAAAAAAAAAAAAAAAAAAAGGGGTCGGCAACCTGCGGCTCGCGAGCCACATGCGGCTCTTTGGATGTGAAGCTGCGGCTCTTTAGTTCCATGCACAAATATTTTATATTTTATCTATCTATCTCTTAGACACGTATACTCGCTTATCACTGCACCCACGTGACACACGACGTCACTGTCGTCAGTCCGTCGCAAGATCCCGAAGACGCCGTCGTTGGATGTTTCTATGTAGGTTTTAATTCGCTTTCGACGAAGGCCAATTTGGCGTCTTCACCAGGGATTTGGCATGATTGTGTCGACCAGCGGGTGACCATATCGTTTCTCGCTGGTCGGTATTATTTTCTTGGACTCCACTGTGCTTACCATCAGGTACAGTGGAGTCACTTTGCCGTGCCAGTATAAAAAAAAAGTTATTATTTTTAGAACATATTCAGAGCGATTAATTATTTAATTTTTATTTTTTTAAGAGCTATATCACAATAAAGCCAGTGCAGCTGTTGACAGGAATTACTTCAGCAAAGTAAAAATAATAATAATGATGAATTTGCTGAGAGATTTCAGCAATTCAACTCTAAAATTCTTATACAATTTTGACCATATTTTTTTGTTTAATTTGTATATCGATCAAAGCAATGACTGTTATACGTATCATTATAATTTTTCAGTGCTATTATCATTTATTTACATTTTAATAAAAAAAAAAACAAATTAAAATGGTCAGTATAAGATAGAGGTTGATCGTAGAAGGGTGAAAATTTATGATTATAATAATTTATCAATGCTGAATCATAAAAAATAAAGAAAATTAGGTCAATAGAAAAAAAATCATACCCCTAAATGTTAAACCCTTAAATGTTGACCGATTCTCAGACCTACCTACAATATAGGTACACACAATATTTCATAAAAATCAGTCGAGCCGTTTCGGAGGAGTTTGCCAAAAAACACCGCGACACGAGAATTTTATATATATGGCAAAACAACGTTTGCCGGGTCAGCTAGTATTATAATAATTTCCGCTTTGCTTTAAAGCGCAGTCATATTTATTGGTTACTTTTCATATTCTCAGGTACCTACGGAGTACCTAATTGTCGCGATGCTTCTTATTCCTTTAAGCATGTATTAATAAAATATGAATATAGACATATTTTAAAACGTACGACTTGTCGACGGTAAGTGCGGTACAGCCGCACTTTCGTGAAGAATATCTCTTATCCACCGACAAAATAATGCCAGATCTTCATTGTCGGCGCTGGGCTTTTTTTTTGAATGGGTAAAAAATGCTGAACTCGCATCAGATCACGTGACCCTGATTGAAAATGGGTAAGACGCACTATTTAATATAAATTGTCATGTTTGTGTACGATAGCGCAACAAATATTGTATTTTACCACGTAAATGATAGTGCTTTTATACTGATAAATAAAGCAATTCGTGCGAAATTATTCAAAAACGCACAATGTTAATGTCGAAGCTGTCACTTTTGTCGGCACTTCCGCAGAACCACCCATTGGTTTTTTATACATTTACTGAAACCGATCCAGCAATGCCTCTTTGGTGAATCAATGTTGTCGCCGATTTAGAGTTTAGACCCCCTACGCCTAATTCTAATTCCGCCCCATCGAAAAGTCCATACGGACACAATATTTGGACATTTTAGAAACTGGAAATTTCATTTGACTACGTATATAATTCTTACTTAGCCCGATAAATGTGTATTTGCAGCTACGAAAATAGTTTTACTTCACATATTAAAGGAAAAATAATATTATTGAAAGCAAAATTATATTTTGTAAAGTTAGATATGAGCAAACAGCGTGTTTTTAAGAAATTAGTGAATAATAGATATTTTGTTTGTTTTGTGGACGTGATGGCTTCAAGAAATAAGATTTCATCGGTAGTTATAGGTAACGGCGTTCCTGGCGCTTTTTGGTAAAACATGCCTTAGAAACGCGAGCCAGCAGGTTCAATTCCCTATAATAATTGCATGATCCATTCTATGCTTCCGATCACTCTAGTCCATTTCATCGTCATCATCATCATCAGCCCATATACGTCCCACTGTCGGACTCTGGCCTCTTCTACAACTGAGAGGAATGGTCTTGAGGTTCAGGCACGCGGACGAGAATCTCGGCGGTCGCGGGTTCAAACCCAGGCACACACCTCTGACTTTTGAAAGTTATGTGTGACATTGAATTATCACGTGATTTAACGGTGAAGGAAAACATCGTGAGGAAACCTGCACACCTAAAAGTTCTTAGGATTTCCTTAGGCGTGTAATCCGCCAACCCGCACTAGGCCAGCATGGTGGACTAAGGCCTAAACCCAATAAGTGTTGTAGAGGAGGTCCGTGCCCAGCAGTAGGATGGATATGGGCTGACTATGAAAATGAATACAACTGATGAGAATACAAGAATTCTATTCTTCTTCTTCTTCTTCGGCGACACAAAAGCATACTAGTGGATTAGGGCTCAAATCTCGCTGGCATTAAGGCACCAGAGCATTGAATGAAGACCAAAATAAATTTAAAACACAATACTAATGTTATATTGGGCGCACAATGGCGCGTGTGGTATCGTTTTTCACCATTCACTGCGCAAGTATTGGGTTTCCGCGCCGACTGTGCGCTGGTTTTTTCCCCACAGCTCTATACAAACGCTTAAATGTACGATAAATGGATTAAATTCGTGTTTTTGTACAAATCTTGCGGTAATTTTGTCCAGACGTGTAACGAAAAGACGGTTTGATGATGTAATATTGAGGTCGTCTTCTTCGCTGTCTTGTTGAGGCATCTGGGTGTAAATGGGTACCGATTTAGTAGTGCCGGATTCAATTTCCAGTGAGGATATTAGAAAATTCTCACTAGCAGAACGTAGAAGTTTCTCGAAATACGGTAATAGAAAAAAACTGACAAAACTTGAGTGTAGAAGTTGGCTAGACACCAGCTTGCGACACGAGAGGCCGCGGGTTCGTTCCCCGCACCGAGACAAATATTTGTTTCGTGCCTGGGTGTTTGTGAGACCGAAAAAGCTGGCCTAGTGCGGGTTATATCATATGTATATAATGGCAATAGTTCAAAAAAAATCGTGACGATTCAAAAACACTTGTAAAAGTCTATTTGAATAAAGGTGATTTTGACTTTGACTTTACTAAAATATTTCCATACGCGGTGTGTATTAATAGAACAACGATGTTTTTTATTTACATAAACTCACACCTGTATTCCCCGAAGAGGTAGGCAGAGGTGCATTTCTGCACCCACATTTCGCCAAGTATGTATCAGTCCCACGTAATAGGGGGCGAGCCTATTGCCGTTTTTCGGGCACATTTCCAGACTCCGTGCTGTTACCGAGAATTTCCTAATGGAAAAACCCAATAACACTTTGCCCGACCCGGGAATCGAACCCACGGCACATACTTGTACCGCGAGACCACGAGGCAGTGTCGATGTTTTTTAATAATTTCAATCCGGGGCGGGCTACAATTAAGTAGTGACTACAAATACAGCAATACGTGTAACCGCGCCCCTTCAGCCACAGTAATTACAACCACTTTCCCATACTGTATTGAAGCCTGTACTCTGGCGCGCGGAACAATAACTTGATTGAGAAATAATGTGATTGTTCGCAATAGTGGAGTGGAGTCGTGTGGCGGCGTTGTGGCGCAGTCGGCCGATCCTAACTCCATTGTCTAAACCATTCACCAATTGTCCATAATTACTATTGAGTTACAAACGGTTGGTACTCGTATATAAATGTTTTTATACTTGTATATAAAAGAAGTTTTATCGAGGTATTTTATTCATAGTGTAAGTCGTGATGGCCTCGAGGTTTAAGCACGCTGTCGAGAATCTCGACGGTCACAAGTTTAAGCCCCGTGCATCTCTGACTTTTCGATGTTATGTGTGTATTCACAAAGAATTATCACGTACTTTAACGGTGAAGGAAAACATTGTGATGAAACCTGCACACCTAAAAGTTCTTAGGTGTGTAGTCCGCCAATCCGCACTAGGCCAGCGTGGTGGACTAAGGCCTAAACCTTCTCAGTTGTAGCGGCGCCCCGTGCCCAGAAGTGGGACGTATATGGGCTGATGATGATGATGATGATTCATAGTGTAGATGGAAAGTTAAACATGAGTTTATTTATTCATCTAAAAGGATAACATGTCAAGTTGATATATATGGCACCCCATATACGTCCTACCTAGAAGAAACGTATCTTCTTTAAAACTGAGAAGTGTTATGTTTTACTAAACCAAGCTAGCCTAGTGCGGGTTGGCGGACTACACACCTAAGAAATTCCCTGTGGAGAAAATTTGAAGTGCCCGGGTTTCATTTAAATGTTTTGCTCCACAATTAGAGTGTGTGATAGTCGATTAAAAATATGCATATTAATTTGAAAATGAATTATCACGTACTTTAACGGTGAAGGAAAACATCGTCACGAAACCTGCACACTTAAAATTTTTAAGGAATCTCTTACTTTACGATGCTGTCAGAAGAGTAACATGATTGATATTTAAGCCATTCATCATCATCATCATCAACAGCCTTTTTCACGTCCACTGTTGGACATAGGCCTCTCCTATGGCACGCCACTGGGCTCGATCTTCGGCTCTCCTCATCCAACCGCTGCCAGCCACCTTGCGGATATCGTCACCCCACCTAGCCAGAGGGCGTCCTACACTACGTTTGCCGAGCCGTGGCCTCCACTCCAGAACACAAGCCATTGTTTACGCAAAATAAGTGATTTTATCTACACACTCAATAAACCACATGTTTCCTCCAAAAAACTCAAAGGACACGCGGAAAACGGATGAGCTTTCTAATATAAGTTTCCTCCCAACAAAGGGTTATCTTTGTACGTTTTCGAAGGTAATGTCACACAATACTCGAGTGGTTCAGCTGTTCCAAGAGCTATTGCTTTAATTGTACCCAAAATACTACATTCGATTTCAATGGCAGGTAGTTGAAGACTGTTTTACGTTGAGCTCTGTTTTTTTACATCCTTCGATTTTTTTTTATAGAATTTAGTATCTCGTCTTTTGGTATAAATTTACGCGTGCAACACAGGAGTTACAGGTTCGATTGCTGAGCCGAGCAAAATATTATTAGAGAATTGTCAGCAGCTGTTGCTACTGTAAGAGTTGTGACAAAATTACTCGCGAAACTTGATAGTAAAAATATATTTCTGCCTAACCTTTCGGAGTTGCAGGTGTAAAAGAACATACGTATTTATGCAATTTAATATATTTTGACTAACCTCTGGTTCAGCAAAAGAGGAATCACATAACTGATTATAGACGACATATGAAATCATCATCATCATCATCAGCCCAAAGACGTCTACTGCTGAACATAGGCCTCCCCCAATACTCTCCACAGTGGCCTGTTGGAGGCAGCCTGCATCCAATGACGACCCGCGACCTTTACCAGGTCGTCGGACCATCTTGTTGGTGGACGTCCCACGCTGCGCTTTCCTGTACGCGGCCTCCATTCGAGAATTATGAAATACTTCGAGAGAATAAAAGAGTTGAAATGTAACAATTATATCAAAGCAAGCAGTGATGGCCTCGAGGTTTAGGCGCGCGGTCGAGAATTTCGGCGGTCGCAGGTTCAAACCCCAGGCACACACCTCTGACTTTTCCAAGTTATGTGTGTATTCACAATGAATTATCACTTGCTTTAACGGTGAAGGAAAACATCGTGATAAAACCTGCACACCTAAAAGTTCTTAGGAATTTCTTAGGTGTGTAGTCCGCCAACCCGCACTAGGCCAGCGTGGTGGACTAAGGCCTAAACCCTCTCAGCTGTAGAGGAGGCCCGTGCCCAGCAGTGGGCTGATTTGGGCTGATGATGAATTATATCAAGCCACTGGTCATCTCACTCTTTCGTATAATCATTTCATCGGTTGAATTTATAATATTTTCTTTTGAGTTGGGGGTTTAACAATATATAGGGCAAAAAATGCTGCACTTTTGAAATTTAAGAATTAATTATCCAAAAAAGTTATCGTTCCTAGGGTACGGCCATTGTTATAACAACATAGAACAGACAAGTGCAATGACAAAAGGCTCTCCCCGTATTACGTAGCAGTTTAACAGCGGAACATAGTTGTAAAAAAACACCTTTGCCTATTCCTTATGGCATAGACGCGTGAATCATCATCAGCCCATATACGTCCCACTGCTGGGCACGGGCCTCTTCTACCATTGGGAGGGTTTAGGCCTTAGTCCACCACGCTGGCTTAGAGTGGGTTGACGGACTACATACCTAAGAAATTCCTAAGAACTTTTTGGTGTGCAGGTTTCATCACGATGTTTTCCTTCACCGTTAAAGTACGTGATAATTCATTGTGAATACACACATAACTTCGAAAAGTCAGAGGTGTGTGCCTGGAGTTTGAACCCGCGACCGTTGAGATTCTCAACCGCGTGCCTAAACCTCGAGGCCAGACGCGAGAATGTGTGTGGCTTAACAGCTGAATCTTCCAAATTCCTTTAGGGTTTTTTATGTGCTCAAATTTAATTTATTTATTTATTTACACTTCCTTGTATGTACAAAATATTATAAAGAAACTTATCTATTAAAAATAAGACAAGAGGCGGACAAGACAATTTTTATTCATCTATTAACGCGAATTAGAGAAATTGGTTTAAAAAATCAAACAATACTAATCATCACTTATTTAACACCTTTGCATAACATAACATAACATAACCCCACGCCTGTATTCCCCGAAGGGGTAGGCAGAGGTGCATTTCTGCACACACATTTCGCCAAGTATGTATCAGTCCCACGTAATAGGGGGCGAGCCTATTGCCGTTTTTTTGGGCACATTTCCAGACTCCGTGCTGTTACTGAGAATTTCCTAATGGAAAAACCCAATAACACTGCCCGACCCGGGAATCGAACCCAGGACCTCTAGATCGCACGGCACATACTTGTACCGCGAGACCACGAGGCAGCAGTTATATCCAAATCTTGTACAATTGAAAAGCTAAAAATCCCCAGGGGTCCAATTAAACTGGTGGCGCGTACAACCATTTAAGTTATATCAATTACTCATTGTTAAGAAATCATTGCAGAAAACATCTCACAAAGGAGTATTTTTTGTTGGAGACCTTTTAAATATAGTTCCATTGAGTATTATTCGGTAACCACATAACAAAAAACTGTAGGGGTTTTAACGAACACACGCGGTTTCACTTACGTACTGTTCGGGGCTCAATAGTATCCTCGTTTGTGCTTCTGTATTCTTGAGTGTTATTCAAATCGGTTCGGTAAATACGCTATTAATTGTACATCGATTGTTGAAAGTAATAATTTTGTGACCTTGGGTTTTAAGGCACACGCTTTGGTCTTTTTATTTTTATTGGCCTGATTGGTGTTAAAAGTATTATCATCATCAGCCCATATACGTCCCACTGCTGGGCACGGGCCTCCTCTACAACTGAGAGGGTTTAGGCCTTAGTCCACCACGCTGGCCTAATGTGGGTTGGCGGACTACACACCTAAGAAATTCTTAAGAACTTTTCAGTGTGCAGGTTTCATCACGATGTTTTCCTTCACCGTTAAAAGTATAGGTGAATTGAATTTTCCGGCATGGTATTTGCCAGACATATAAATTAAAAAATACACCCAACAGTCACATACGTAGTTCTTACACTTCAATAAGATACAAGTCTTGTGTCGTGTATCACAAACTACGAGAGACTTTTCGCTCTCACAAACACCCAGACCCGAAACAAATATTTGTGGATCACACAAACATTTGTCTCGGTGCGGGGATCGAACCCGCGGCCTCTCGTTTCGCAATCTGGTGTCTAGCCATCTGCGCCACGGGGCTGTCATATGTATATTTATATGAGAATACGACATGCCTGGCAAATGACTACGATGAGTTGAAAACCTTATGTAGGTACTGTCGTCGCTATGCTGGTGCATTTCTACACCTACATTTCGCCAACTATGTTTTAACTCCTACGTAAAATAGGCTCGCTATTGCCGTTTTTAGGAACATGTCTTTACTCCGTGCTGCTACTGGCAATTTCCTAATGGAAAAACACAATAACACTTTGCACGACCCGGGACTCGAACCCGGGACCTCTAGATCGCACGGCACATACTTGTGCCGCGAGACCACGAGGCAGTCAATCATATACATATCGTTACCAATTGCAATAATTATGCCAGAGGTAATCGTTTACGCTTGTAGAATAAGGCCTAAATCAAAATTTCCAATATTGATCTTCAAGCTTTAAATATTTATTTAACAAAGGCAATTTGACACATAAATGAGGTCATCCTGAGCCCACAATAAACAATTATAAACTAGACATTACACTTAACGTGTAACGCTTTTGGGCTTCTATGGAAGTACCGCCACTGGTCCTAAATAAGGTTCATCTGTCATTTAGTTCAAAACCGGTGCGTGGGAGTAAGGATATGTTAATAATATGAATTGTTATCTTTTGTAATTTTTTGTGCCAAAGGGTTGAACGGCAATTTGTTCTCAATAGAAAGGAATTCAAATTGTTAAGTAAACACACATTGTATGCATTGTTTGACTGCCTTCGTCGCGGGAAGATTGAGGATCGATCGCCGTATTGAGAAAAATACACGTGATATAAATACGAGATGGGCTCAAAATTTAGAGCTGCGGTTTACTGTGATATAATCGGTCATAGGTTCGAATCCAGGTTGAAGCCAATTATGACTTTTGGAAGTTATATGTATATTAATTAATTCTAACGCTAGTTAACGGAGGAGAACAAAATCATATGGGGAAAAAAGTATCATTTTAGAGTGAAAAGAAATTATTTTCTTATTTTATTGGATCATAGTATTTTATTAGTATTCAATTTACCTAAAATCCCATAATTTTTCTCAGATAAAAGTAGCTTATAGTCTTTTCCACGGTACCTTTTATTTGTGTACCAAAATTCATTAAAATTAGTTCAGCAGTTTAAGCATTAAACCGTAACAAACAAACCCACTTTCACTACTTTAATATTATGATATTTAATCTTACAAAGGAGGCAAATTTGACGCTTAAATTTAAACTTCTAAGCATTTACGAAGTTCCTTAAACAACAATAGTCGTATTAACCTTTATTATGCCAAAACATATACAAATACCTGTCCAGACGTATTTGCAACAGTCTTTGCGAACGCCCATTGATATTTTTTTTACGAAATTCGCTCAGCGTACATCCGAGTGACGAAGTAATGTTTACGTTTCACTAACTCAATGAGATTTTGACACTTGATATGCACAAAACGTTGCATAGGGCTGTTCGCACAATTACAGATTTTACGGTGGTCGGTTCCGTTCCGCAATTAAGTAACACCAAGTATTGCTTTGTTATTTTTTGTCGGATTAAAAGTTAGTTAATTCAATTTAGTATAGGATCACAAGCAGTGATGGCCTCGAGGTTTAGGCGCGCGGTCGAGAATTTCGGCGGTCGCAGGTTCTAACCCCAGGCACACACCTCTGACTTTTCGAAGTTATGTGTGTATTCACAATCACTTGCTTTAACGGTGAAGGAAAACATCGTGATAAAACCTGCACACCTAAAAAAAAGTTCTTAGGAATTTCTTAGGTGTGTAGTCCGCCAACCCGCACTAGGCCAGCGTGGTGGACTAAGGCCTAAACCCTCTCAGTTGTAGAGGAGGCCCGTGCCCAGCAGTGGGATGTATTTGGGCTGATGATGATGATAGGATCACATATAGTAGCAATGCTTAAAAAATGCGACATTTACAGAAACGCCCCGTGGCGCAGTTGGATAGACACCAGGTTGCGAAACGAGATGTCACAGGTCCGAAAGACAAATGTTTGTGTGTGTGATCCACAAATATTTCTTTCGAGTCTGGGTGTTTGTTAGATCGAAAAATCTGATACGACACGACACTTATCTTAGTGTGGGGTCAGAACTATGTATGCGACTTTTCGGTGCCGTCAGACCACCTTGTGGGTGGACGTCCTCCGCTGCGCTTTCCGGTATGTGGCCTCCACTCGAGAACTTTTTGGCCCATCGGCCATCGATTCTCCGTATCGCGGATGTGATGACATGTGCTTTCAAAACTATCCTATTCGAATTCGCCAATGTCAACCGTATAATGTGTTTCTCAGACAAGTATGTCTATATTACCAAAATTCCCACAAAAATCCTTTTTTACAAGTTGTTACATCGCCACAAAAGCAACAAAAGCAAGTCTACTTTTGTGCAATAACAATGTAAAGTATACCTTTTTAAAGTAGGTGGATAGATCGGCACAGATAAACATTGATACTTGGAGATCCTTAGGATTACCCAAGGGTAGGACCCAAGGCCTTCCAGGATGTATACATACTATCATGCTTGCATATAGAGGCAATAAAGCTGTATAAATCTACACCCACCCACCTCCTCAGATCTAAGAACAGAGCTCTGTTGTGTGCTGTGAAATTTTGGGCTGCTACAACAACAACTTGACGTGAACTCCAACCTGGAATTCGAACCCGGGGTCTCTAGACCTCTCGAACGTACGTGTCAATAAGGAAGTAGTGTTGGTTCGACTCAAAAAATGTAATAGACAAATATATACGAAATGTGCCCTATAATACATGTATCTAATATTTTATTTCATGTTTTAACTATTGTGTTATAGCCATCAATAGTTGAGATACTTCTGGACATTGTCCTTTTCTACTATTGAGAGGAACATAGCCTCCTGACACCTGAGCATTTACCGAAATCATTTGCATATACGGCCGAATTTACTTTACAAAGCATTAGCAGCCCAGCAGCATTATTGACAGCCCCGTGGCGCAGTTGCCTAGACACCAGCTTACGAAACGAGAGGCCGCGGGTTCGATCCCCGCACCGAGACAAATGAAATGAAATGAAATGAAATGAAATTATTTATTGAATCTGTAAAATGTCAAATACATCACTTAGATTCAGTCATTTCAAAATTTGGTTTACCACCCTGTTCGGAAGGCAGTCATCACTAGAGAAGAACGGGCAAGAAACTCTAGTGTTGCTCTTTTCCAATCAAGAGATAGTTTACAATATTGATACAAAAAATGAATTTCTCAAATTAGAGCAGCTCATTAATACTATACCAGATTATTGTATTGAATATGAGAATAACATAGTCATCTTGAATGGAGAAACTGACATTTAACTAGGTTAAATTATAAATTTAAGTTTAAGTTAGGATAAGGTTAAGTTCATAAATACAAATAAGCAAAAATAGGCAGACCAGTCCACACAAACAGCACCCGTTCACGAGTATGACGCATGTGCCAGCCATCGGTCTCCTCAACCATTTCATAGGGAAGTGACCGACCCGACACACGACGCCGCCGTAAGCACAGACATTTCAGCGAGCATGACATACCTAATGTTTGTGTGATCCACAAATATTTGTTTCGGGTCTGGGTGTATGTGAGACCAAAAGTCTCTCGTAGTTTCTGATACCCACGACACAAGACTTGTATCTTAGTGTGGGATCAGAACTATGTATGTGACTGTTGGGTGTATTTATTATTATTATTTATTTATTAAACTATTTTTGTTGCAAATGTCGAGACCTTGACCGTTAAATAAAACATAATCTAAGGTATTTCCCGAGTTTTCACTAAAACAAATGTTTCCATATATTATTTGACATTGAGGATATATTTTTTCATTAAGACATAAGTAGATTAGTTATATAAATAAAACAAATTATTAAATTTTTAACAACAAATTATTTTGTTGTTTCGGGAATTTTGACAGCCCCGTGGCGCAGTTGGCTAGACACCAGCTTGCGAAACGAGAGGCCGCGGGTTCGATCCCCGCACCGAGACAAATGTTTGTGTGATCCACAAATATTTGTTTCGGGTCTGGGTGTTTGTGAGACCGAAAAGTCTCTCGTAGTTTCTGATACCCACGACACAGGACTTGTATCCTAGTGTGGGATCAGAACTATGTATGTGACTGTTGGGTGTATTTATTATTATTATTATTTATCAATGCTACATGAAAGACGGTCGTCCGTTGTCGTTATAAGAAGTTCAAAAATATTCGGCTTCAGAGTACGGTTTATTTGGTCTCGCGGTACAAGTATGTGCCGTGCGATTTAGAGGTCCTGGGTTCGATTCCCGGGTCGGGCAAAGTGTTATTGGGTTTTTCCATTAGGAAATTCTCGGTAACAGCACGGAGTCTGGAAATGTGCCCGAAAAGCGGCAATAGGCTCGCCCCCTATTACGTGGGACTGATACATACCTGGCGAAATGTGGGTGCAGAAATGCACCTCTGCCTACCCCTTCGGGGAATACAGGCGTGAGTTTATGTTATGTAAAGTACGCCAGGTGTCAGGGGCTTATTACACCACGGTGGCCTAGTGCGAGTTGGTGGACCAATTACATTCCGTGGGTACATTCTAAAAACTTGCCAAAAATATACGGAACCACCCACAACTCTCTCAGTTCTCTCCTGTAACACACTTGTTTGTTATCTTGCGGCCGCTGATAACATCTCTCCCACGGGATAAAGGCTTGCGGTTCGCAGGTGCTCCTGTACGAATCTGACATCGATATGTTCGCTTTGTTGTTCTTTAATCGATTGTTTACAATCGTTATGCAAGTGATGTTAGTTTGCCTAAGGCATTTTGGTAGGATATTTTTGGGGAATGATTGATTTTTATTAAGCAGATATTTAGATAGTAATTTTAAGAAGGGAGTAAGAAAATCATTATCAGCTCATATGTGTACATATGTCGCACTGCTGTGCACGGGCCTCCTTTACAACGGAGAAGGTTTAGGCCTTAGTCCACTACTCTGGCCTAGTGAGGTTTAGCGGACTACACACCTAAGAAATTCCTAAGAACTTCTAGGTGTGAAGGTTTCCTCACGATGTTTTCATTCACCAAAACCATCACATTTTCTATATATAAATCTTATATGATAAAAAAGTCAATTAATAAACAAGATCCCAATGACCAGCGGCGTTGAAATATTGTAAAATAAAAACAAATGGCTTAGTGGCCGCGGGGGTGGGTGGAGTAGCGCGGGCGCGGGGGCGGGGGGTGCTGTTTCAATAATAAAAATAATTACCCAGAGAGTGTCCATGACAGATGTGAGAGGTAGCCAAGTGTGGAGAAGGACTTAGTAGTTTTAAATTAATGTTAAAAGTTGAAACATGCTTCAAACATAGCCTCACGCCTGTATTCCCCGAAGGTGTAGGCAGAGGTGCATTTCTGCACCCGCACAAGGCCAGCTGACCCCCCAAGGCCAGCGTGGTGGACTGAGGCCTAAAACCACTCAGTTGTAGAGGAGGCCCGAGCTCAACAGTGGAACATAATATATGGGCTGATGATTACGATTATGATGTATTTTATGACCCATAGTAGTGTTTCTTTTGATATTATCCTGTGTACTTTTTATTTCGAAAAGACCAGTTAAACAAATGTACTTCGTAGGCAGCTAATGTGATGTATTCCCAAATTCAAGTAGATTGTGTAAGAACCTTGGGTTGCTCATCACTTCCGCCGATGGCCTATGATGTTGCGAACTCCCTTAAAATGAAGGGCTCTTAGATGTCCCCCCACTTAACCCTGTTTGGACATTCGGCAGTAATGAGCGTCCGTGAGTGGCGAGGCCCCTTACTTTAACCCTCGTTTAAGAATAATCTAAAGGCATATCGATTTAAGGCTTAATCTCAACCATAGAAGACGCTAGAACGTAGCCAGCAATGGAACGCTCATGACCTGATAGACTTCAACAAAAAGCCTACTCCATACCCTGTAGTAACACTCCACAGAATTGAATATAAAATTGTAAATGGTGTTAACGCGCCACAAGTATCGCGAATTAATCGAAACACGGCGAGCTCCGCCCCCGCCACCATCCGCCTCCCTCCGCCCCGGACCATGTACCCTCCGCCACCTCCGCCCACAGATGTCGCCTCAGAAAAATACCAACTTGAGGCTTAGTTGCTTGATAATTATCTTCATATTTATAACTTTTTGTCAAAGGAAGCAAATATGAAGAATGGTCATCGTAGAGTTTTGATGTCAGCCCTGAGTCTAAAGGTACCAACCCTTAGTCTACCAAGATATACGTAGTGATGAGTAGAACTGTAAGAAATTCTAAGAAATTCCTTTCTGGGACCTTACCTGGGCTAGGGATGCCCAAAAAAGTGTATTGTATCGATATATCGCATCGTAACTGTATCGAACTTGGTTGTATCGATACGCGATATTATCGATTTCCTTTGTATCGATATATCGTATCGTAACCGTATCGCATGCCTTTCAATTAATATGCGATATAATGAGTATATATCGTGCAAAGGGTTATCTTTTTAGTAGTTTTACTAAATTATTTTATTTATTAAAAAGAAACAAATAATTATATGTATTTAAATTAGTTTTATGCAACAAAAAAAATCACAATTTCCATTGATCAGCACTTAAACAACGCAAAAATAATAATTTTGATAAGCGCTGTGGATTTAACCTATTACGGCTTTCGGAAAAAGTGTGTCCAGCTAAAGAAAACAGGCGTTCGGAAGGAACTGAAGTCGCGACAACTGATAAATAACGCAGTGCCAAGTCACTGAGATTAGGCCAAATACTCTTTCTTGTTGTCCAGTACAATATAGGATTTACTTCCTTTTCTACAAGAGGTTCCCTAAGATATTGTTTTAAAATATCATCCATGCGTTCTTTGGGTTCACT
Source organism: Hemaris fuciformis (assembly GCA_907164795.1). Taxonomy (NCBI): domain Eukaryota; kingdom Metazoa; phylum Arthropoda; class Insecta; order Lepidoptera; family Sphingidae; genus Hemaris; species Hemaris fuciformis. The sequence continues at coordinate 11,091,637 of OU015454.1, forward strand.
TTGCGATGACTGGGACACTAACTCTTTATGAAACTTCCATATATTGCTTACAGCAGATGGAGTATTTACACTCTCCACCGTTATCTGATTTGATAAAAAAAAAACCACACAGTTGACTTTACTGGCGGTGCCATTGCAATGATTTTGAAATAAAAGTTTTGTTGCTCGAACTCGAACGGAATGAAAAAGGAGAACATAAACTAAACATTTATTAATCATATTTGACGGTACTACAAAGTCCAAAGATTTATTTAAATCTACCTCCAAGTCTAAACAAAAGCCGGCTGTTCTTGTTCCATAAACAATTTTGTCGACGTTATCATTCTCTTATTACTAATAACAATATATTCAATGGCACTGTCTATTATCGTTTAGTGATGATGTAATAGGAACTTTAAAATTATACAAATTAATCACCGACATAGTTTGATACGATACGGTAATGCGATATTTTTATAAGAATGCGATATATCGAAGCGTATCGTATGGTCAAAATATCGCATCAAATATCGATATATCGTATAGTGCTGTATCGATATTCCGATATATCGTATCGTAATGGGCATCCCTAAACTGGGCGGGATTCCTCGCAATGTTTACTGTGCAAGTCCCAAAACTATCAGAAGTGAGTCCTTACGATCCATATTCAAGGACTGTAATATACTGACCGTGCCGGCTGAATACATTTATCAAAATATTATGTATGTACGTAAGAATGTATTTAGTTTTAGTAAAATTGGTGATATACATAATGTAAATACCAGGGGTAGACATAAACTTGTGATACCCTCATTAAGATTAGAAAAAACTAGTAAGTCCTTTGTAGGCAAATGCGTTAAATTTTACAATAAGCTCCCCAAATCTGTAACTGACCTATCAGATAATTCATTAAAGGTGCACATTAAACGTGTTCTGATGACGAGGGGATACTACAATATAAAGCAGTATTTAGAGGATAAGGAAATTTGGCATTAGATCTCTCCCGCACATCGCCATCACCACATCTTGGAACCTAGTACCTTTCACACTCTTCTTTCTTAAACCAAATCATTTGAATAAATTCATAAATAAATATAAATTAACCCAAAGCTCCAAGTGTAACTTAAACCATTATAAAAACATCAAATACAAATTGATATCTAATATAAAATGTGCACAAAATAAAAATAAAATGACGACCGATCGAGTACCTAAATAATTCGAGCAAATAAATAATAAGAAGGCAATTTTTATTTGACAGGTCATATAATATAATTATTTAATCCTTACTGGACCAAATACATGCCCACTGAGTTGGACTCGCTGGATCTACTCAGGTGTGGGTCGCGCCGCGTAAATTCCAGTAGTAAAGTGAGCCCGCTGAGTTTGTTTCGCCGGGTCTTCTCAGTCAGGGTCGCGTTTGGATCCGGTGGTAGCATTAAAATAATACGTGACGTTTCGGAAATACACAAGGTCCATCTCGTTATTTACTTTAAAATAATACTAATAAGATATTATGTATTTCCTGATGAAAACTAAAAATAAATTATAAAAAAACCGTAAATATTTTTATACAAATTATATAAAATGAACCATAATTGAATTATAATGTAACAATAAAAGATTTTTCATTCCTGTATTGACTTGTCATATGCTATTTGATTGCCTACGTGACCAAATAAAGCGATTTCATTTCATTTCAGAATACACCTACCACGTTTCATTTCTGCATTCCAAAAGTAAACTGTCAGAGAAGCCCTATGGCATTTAGTCAGTCTTTATAGTCAATGTTAAAATCGAAATTGTCTTTATTCAAATAGACTTTTATAAGCTCTTTTTAATCGTAAATTTTAAACTATTTTATCTATTGCCGCTTCTAAACGTGTTATCGCTGTGGAGAAAAAACGCCAAGTAACTCCCTCAGCAACACGAAAGACTTGTCTACGACATATAACTGTCAAGTATATTATGTATAAAGTTATACATAAAAAATTCTCACTCTCTATATAGAAGCACAAAACTATTGTTTTTGATTTGTCCAAGAAATACCTCACAGTGGGCAGAATCTGTTTCATGAGATCTTCTTTAGTAAGTTTAGTATTTTATTGACAGTGTTTATAGCCGAAAGGATACCATCAGAATCCAAATACCATATCACGTAAAGCGATGCGTGACGAAGCATTTAAACCGGCCGGTATGAGGGCTTCAAGCAAACAACAGTTGAATACGACTAGAAAGGAAATGTCAGCATGCCGAGCGTGCCGAACCTACGATTACACTATCATATGTTTGACACGGCCGCTTCTTAGTAATTCGGGTTGCGTGTAATATCAAGAATGATAGTACTTTTATACTAATAAATAAATCACATACATACATAAACTCACGCCTGTATTCCCCGAAGGGGTAGGCAAAGGTGCATTTCTGCACCCACATTTCGCCAGGTATGTATCAGTCCCACGTAATAGGGGGCGAGCCTATTGCCGTTTTTCGGGTACATTTCCAGACTCCGTGCTGTTGCCAAGAATTTCCTAATGGAAAACCCCAATAACACTTTGCCCGACCCGGGAATCGAACACAGGACCTCTGGATCGCACGGCACATACTTGTACCGCGAGACCACGAGGCGAGTCATAAATAAATCAATTCGTGCGAAATTATTCCCTAACCGTTCCAAAATATTCAAAAATTCGTTGTAATGTTGAAGTTTTCACTTCTGCCGACACTCCCGGAGTGCCACCCATTTTTTTTTAAATATTTATAAATTTACTGGCTTTAGTATCTAGATATATCTGCGATGAAACCCCCCCCATCCCCTTGGTATAGTGGGGTACAGTGGGGTAGCGTCGGGCACCGCCGGGTAGAACAAAGGGGTGTGCACGGCGCGCGGCCACAATGCCCGGTGTGTGTTTAATTGTGTAAGTTTGTGTGTAACTCAACCGCCCGGCCGACAGCGCCAGTTTCATATAAACACAGCTTTATGCCACATGTAGTACACATAAATATAAATATACCCAACAGTCACAAAACAGATGTTTTTACAAACAATCGGAGTGAGCTCGCAAAATGTTTGTTATATGTTATATTCATCATCATTCATTCATCATCAGCCCATATTCGTCCCACTGCTGGGCACGGGCCTCCTCTACTACCGAGAGGGTTTAGGCCTTAGTCCACCACGCTGGCCTAGTGCGGGTTGGCGGACTACACACCTAAGAATTTCCTAAGAACTATTAGGTGTGCAGGTTTCCTCACGATGTTTTCCTTCACCGTAAAGTACGTGATGATTCATTGTGAATACACACATAACTTCGAAAAGTCAGAGGTGTGTGCCTGGGGTTTGAACCTGCGACCGCCGAGATTCTCGACCGCGCGCCTAAACCCCGAGGCCATCACTACTATGTTATATGCTATACTTAATTTAATTGAGTTAGCTTAATTTATTAGTAGTAGTGTGATTGTTATTATGTTTTGTTTTGTTTTATTTTATATAAATTTTTGTTATAGTCCCGCCAGTTCGAATTGGGTACCTAAACCTGTAATGACTGTGTGTGTTGAATTAATAAATAAAAAATAAATAAAAATACATACATAGTTCTGACCCCACAATAAAATACCAGTCTTGTGTCGTGGGTATCAGAAACTACGAGAGACTTTTCGGTCTCACAAACACCCAGACCCTAGGTCAAGTTTATACTGAGTGGTGAAGCTCAGCGAATCTCTATGGCCTAGCTTGTTTTTATCTCTGCACGAAATTAATCAGAAAATAAATAAATAGGCCAGCGTGGTGGACTAAGGCGTAAACCAGCAGTGGGACGTATATGGGCTGATGATGATGATGATTGATCTTCCTTCTATAGAACAGCGACTGTTAAAGAATTATCAGAAATTGATGCAATACAAATTTTATAAAAATTTACTGTTACTATATTACATCTTAACCACTGAATTAATTTACGCTTTTTAAGGTGAAGATATGACATAGGATACGTTTTGGTGGTTAATATTTCAAACATTTAAATTTCTAAGATACTTTTTCTAATTTATTAAATAAGTACCTACCTAAGGATCAATAAATACCCTTTGATACAGTAGCTATAATAATAATAAAAAAATGTATGTTTAAAATTATTATAATTGTACACTTATAACATAACACCGTCCATCAAATCTCATAATTCAATACTTTCTTCTTGGCTACCACTATAACAATTGGTTGAGTAGAGAGGGACGCACATACATTACAACTGCGCGAGTGAAAGGGACGGAGAGTCCTTTGTGCCAACTCCAACTTTTAGCAAGAGGAAGCCATTGGAAAATTTTACAAATTTCCAAATGACTTGAACCAGTTAATTTATAGGGTAATAATTTGATCCGAAGTTTAACTTGTAGGGAGACTGTCTACTTAACTCGCCGAGGGATTATTAAAAATAATTGTGCGGCGCAGTGACGTCATCGTTTTCGTTTTTTTTTTTTATTTATACAAACTGTTGCTAAATAATATGTGTAATAAGAATTCTACTTTTACGCATGCATTTAACTTTTGTAGGATAATGTGTGTAATAATAAATTAATTGATTAGACCTTTGTTGGTGTTGTTGGTCCCGCAAATGTAATGGAGTCAGATATAAATGACCGGGTTTTACTATTAGGCCATTCCCAGTAAATTTTTTAGTAGCTAGAAAAAAGTATCCAACGCATAACGTACCTATCAGATAGCAAATAGAACGAAAGCCTCCTCAAGTAGGCGCCAACCATCCCGGTGTTGAGCAACCCTCATCTATCCGTTTCCCGCCACCTTCTTCCACCTTCTACCTTCTTCCTCCTTTGTCCTTCAAGTCTTCGTTTGCTGCAGGACGTCCTACACTACGTCTGCCTAAGCACGGTCTCCACTCCAACACTTGTCTGCTCCAATGGCAGTCCTTCTGGCGGCATACATGAGTAACGATTAACGAGTAACAAAAAACGAATAATGGGTACCGAATAACGAGTGCATGTCTCTGTAAATAATATAGAAAAGGTATCTAATAATAATAATAAATACACCCAACAGTCACATACATAGTTCTGATCCCACACTAAGATACAAGTCTTGTGTCGTGGGTATCAGAAACTACGAGAGACTTTTCGGTCTCACAAACACCAAGACCCGAAACAAATATTAGTAGATCACACAAACATTTGTCTCGGTGCGGGGATCGAACCCGCGGCCTCTCGTTTCGCAAGCTGGTGTCTAGCCAACTGCGCTGTCATCTGTGTAGATAATTGAGGTTACCATGCGTTTAAATAGAGAAAAAAAGACTAGAACCTCAATAAAAGCAAATTGTATTAAAACTACTTTAATATAAATTTCTTTTCATCGTCATCATTATTAGCCCACTACTGGGCTCGGGCCTCCTCTACCATTGAGAGAGTTAAGGCCTTAGTCCACCACGTTGGTTTAGTGCGGGTTGGCGGACTACAGACTTAAGAAATTCCTAAGACTTTATTTAGGTGTGCAGGTTTTATTTCGTTTTCATTCGTCGTTACAGTAAGTGTTAATTCAACGCAATCTTTTATTCAACAGTAAAAATGGCGATATTTAAAACAAGCAAGTGGCATGTCACAAATTGAATCTTAATCTATTGAACTTCTACATAAATAAAGACCCGTAGGATTACTAACAATTCTACACATACATACATAAACTCACGCCTGTATTCCCCGAAGGGGTAGGCAGAGGTGCATTTCTGCACCCACATTTCGCCAGGTATGTATCAGTTCCACGTAACAGGGGGCGAGCCTATTGCCGTTTTTCGGGCACATTTCTAGGTATCAAACAAATCTGATATCTTAAATACCAATCCTAGATAACGTCTGGCTAACCAATAGTACAAACTAGATCGTCCCATCAAATGCCAGATCTCCTAAGCCGGGACAATGGCTCCGTAATGGCCGCTGTCACGTGACGTCAGAATGTCCACTCGGCGTCCATCGACGTCAACACAAGGCTTTGTCACGCCACAGAGCATAGAGCTGTCTATGATCTCTGTAGGTATCGAGGGATCGGGTTTGTTTTAGGAAAATATTTTTAAGGTCTCTAAATATATATTTAAGCTGGGGAGTATTTTTGCTTTTACGTCTTGTGGTGTATGTGTGTGCGAATTGCGTTACCCGGGCTTGAATCCCAGATCGGGTAATGATTTGTTAGGCTGATCTTTTTAAAAATAATATCATCAGCCCATATATGTCCCACTGCTGGGCTCAGGCCTCCTCTACAACTGAGAGGGTTTAGGCTTACTCCATCACACTGGCCTAAAATATAATGTTTTTTTTTTTTTAACTGGCCCCTTATTACGTGGAACGTAATGTAGATGTAATAATGTGTAGTGTGTATTTTATTATAATATAGGTACTTGAAAATTTTCTATTATTATACGTCCCACTAAAGACACCAAAAGTCTGGCAAAACAGACTCGACTATGAATGGAAAATAGAAATAATTTCTCGAAAATTCTACTTTCCTAATACGTGGGACTGTTGCATACCTGCAGAAATGTGGGTGTAAATTGCTCCTCTGCCTAGCACTTCGAGGAATAGTAAGGTTATATACGTATGTATGTATTTTCTATTTATATGATATTTTCTTCTTCTTCTTCCTCGTTCCCTCACTGCTGAGGATCGCGACCACGCAGGATCAATTTCCACTGGGTGGGGTCATAGGCAGAGTGATCCGCACGGTGCATGCTGCCTCAGACTATCTTGTAGGCGCTCTTCCACGAGCACAATCATCATCCATTTAAGATGATTTATAATATACGACCCAATAAAAACACCAATAGTTCGGCATAACAGCCTGAACTGACCAAAAATGTGTGTGTATACTTATGTACACGCGTTAGAAGTTATACCACACGACTGAAGTAAAACTTGTAAATACGCCCAACAGTCACATACATAGTTCTTAGTTTACACAACATATTACATTTCTGAACGCACTCATAAATATTTGACAACTAATAAATATATCACTGTTGTACATTTTTTAAATCTAAAACATATAAACTTTTTTTGAATAACTTTTTCGTGACGGTGTGCGCGCGGCGCGCATCGTAAAATTTCACTCTCATCATTTTTTCATAACGCGCCTAAACAAGTATAACTTCAATAATAACAATAATTTCTCATAAACTCTAATTGCACTGCACTTACATTGCGGTGATTGTCAGTTTAAATTCTAAACCGCAGGGTTAAATACATTCAAACGATTTCCCATGCAGATAAGGCCCCTCCGCAAACTGCGCGTGACGCTAAGAGCCGACAAAAAGAGTGAGTCGCGCGTCCTCCGACCGACTGTAGCGGTGGCGCGTGCCTCTAACTTAAAAAAAATTGTAAATTCTCATTATTTAATTAATCTTTCAATGTATTGTTGATTGTGTTGTGGTAAATAATATATAATAACGGTGGTCTGGGTTTTAATCCCAGGATAGTGTTTTTAGGTTTTTAAAGTGAAACTTTTATTACATCGCTCGTCCCAAAAAAAATCGCCCATCTATCGCATGTCGCGTGACGGTCGGTCGTCAAGGTCAATTTGGCGGAGTATTCAATCTTGAAATGAAAAATTATGAAAATGTACCAACTATGAGATATGGTACTATAATCTAAATATTAATTAACTAATATTTTTCATTATTTTTTAGTAAAACCGAAAAAAGTTTCACTTGCATCGTGGTTTTATAAAACCACACAATAATTTTACACATAAGTAGGTACGTACCTATATTTCTGATTTACCTACCTACTACAAAATCGACACTCGTATATGTTTTATTTTATTAGTAAATTTTAATAAGCAAGGAGTTTGATTAATCTTTAAATGTATTTTTATGGTTGGATTTTTTGAATAAATTAGCTTGTTTAGCTTTGGATCTCAATAAAATGTTTTTGGGTTTTTATTAGGTAAATTGAATAAGCAAGGAGATTGCATTTGTGCCTGGTAGATGGTAACATGTTGATCATAATATACTTTCGCCTGTCCTATAGGTGATTCAGTTGTGAGTTTTTTATTGTGAATTCTTATTTGACTCAAAAATGGCTGAACGAATTCAGATAATTTTGATACAGAAAAATCGATTTGAAGTCGATGCCAATTCAAACTTTTACGTATCATCATCAGCCCTTATTCGTCCCACTGCTAGGCACGGGTCTGCTCTACTACTGAGATGGTTTAGGCCTTAGTCCACCACGCTGGCCTAGTGCGGGTTGATGTACTACACACCTGAGAAATTTTACGTTTGTCAGCTTGAAATTATGTCTGTATATATAACATAACCGTTTCATTCCTATATTCTTAATTAATTGCGCAGTTTTAAATATTTTTAAGCATCCCGCAGGCATATCCAAGCAATCTGTATAAAAGCGAGGGCGGCACAGGGTTTAAACTAGTGCCCCATTTAAAAACGTATTAGTTGTGTCTCAAAGAGTTGAAGGGTTGAATTGCTGTTAATTTCCGAGGGGTGTGTTTTAATCTGACTTATTGTCCGTATAGCAACTGTGGTGCCCGCGGCGCCATACATCGTACAATGAATAAAATATAGTTCATGAATATTGTTGTTTATTACGATCGTATTTTAAAAGATTTTTGGATTGTCTAACAAAGTTATATTATCATAGCTACTGGATATTTTTCTGTGGAGAGGTAATGCCAAATTCACTTATGTGGGGCACGGCATTGCACTAAAAGTGAGATACATTATGTTTTCATGCGATTGCCAAGTTAAACTATTTTATTTAAAACATAAAAGATTTTTATATTGATATGGTCACTATAAGATGTTGTCTGGTAAGCTAAGTACATAATAACTTAGACAGAAGGTCCCTTAAATGGAAACTGAATAAATTCATCAACTTGGTATCATCTGGATCTCACTTACTTTTTACGATAGAAGAACTGAGTTGTGAGACTTGCTTTTTTTATAGTTTTGTTTTTGATGGCATTATTTTTTACTTTTTTTTAATAGGTAATATTTAAACATGGCTCAATATCGTGGCATAAATACGCGGCGATTGTTCAAAGGTCCCAAGTTTTATTCCCGCAAGGAGAAAGTGTTGTTAGGTTTCCATTATGAAATTCTCAGTGCCGGAAGTCTCCCATATACTATAGTTAATATGTGTACTTAAATGTCACAATAATATATTACCACACTAAGTCACAAGTCCTGTGTCGCAAAATTAACTAAGACTAACATTAGATACCAACCAGAATTATTTTTTTATGTCTATCATCAGCCCACTGCAGGGCACGGGCCTCCTCTACAATTGAGAAGGTTCAGGCCTTAGTCCACCACGCTGGCCAAGTGCAGACTAGCGGACTACACATCCAAGAAATTCCTAAGGACTTTTAGATATCCAGGTTTCCTTGTGATGTTTTCATTTACCGTTAAAGTACATGATAATTCATTGAATACACACATAACTTCTAAAATTCAGAGGTGTATGCCTGGAGTTTGAACCTAGATTCTCGACCGCACACCTAAACCTCGAGACCATCGCTATTTATACGCACACCTGAAGCAGTCAAAGCTTAAAGATGAATGACGTGTCCTTTATCGGTTATTGTGTGCCAAAACCCGGTGAAAGCTCGAATGTGTCTGCATATCTGGTGGTTCCCCGCACTGCCCACATGTGCTGGACATAGCTGCCAATGCATCACTTGACGTTATCTCGAGTGCATAATGGAAGCATGAGGGGCGGGCAGAGACAATACGCACATAATTGAACTAGCAGACAGGTAAAGACTTACGCCTAGGTTCACAGTCGCTGATTTAGTGTTGGTAGAACAATGAATTATGCAGTTTTAAGGAAAATATTGTTGAAAACCATAACTCTTATGAGTTCTATACAAGGAATTTATTAAGTATGTAATACACCAATACACAAGGCCAGCGTAGTAGACTAAGGCCTCTCCAAGATGAGAGGCCTGTGCCTAATAAAACGATGGAAATAGATCGAAATACATACACAAACAAACTGTCCTTTTTATGTGTAATATTTGTAATACGATCTTTGTAATATTATTTCTATCTATAAATAATAAATACACCCAACAGTCACATACATAGTTCTGACCCCACAATAGGATACAAGTCCTGTGTCGTGGGTATCAGAAGCTACGAGAGACTTTTCGGTCTCACAAACACCCAGACCCGAAACAAATATTTGTGGATCACACAAACATTTGTCTCGGTGCGGGGATCGAACCCGCAGCCTCTCGTTTCGCAAGCTGGTGTCTAGCCAACTGCGCCACGGGGCTGTGTGGTGTCTTTGTGTAAGTCCTTGTGAAGTTTCACACTCAACTTGATATCCTTACATAACAAAATTACTGCCTCGTGGTCTTGCGGCACAAGTATGTGCCGTGCGATTTAGAGGTCCTGAGTTCGATGCCCGGGTCGGACAAAGTGTTATTGTTTTTTTTTCCATTAGGAAATTCTCAGTAGCAGCATGGAGTCTGGAAATATGACTGAAAAACGGCATATCGCCCTCTATTACGTGAGACTGAAACATACCTGGCGAAATGTGGGTGCAAAAATGCACGTCTGCCTACCCCTTGGGGGAATTCAAGCGTGATAATATTATGCAATTATTCATCCATTAATTATGTAGGTATGACTTGTTTACAGTTACAAAAATTCCAATTTTGACGTTTAAAAAACCAGTTCCAGCATTTTCATCAAATTAAAATGGACACTAGAGCGTTTCCATTTTAATCTCTAACTTTAAAATCACTTCTTTTGATGCTTCTTATCATTCATAATATGGTTACGGATGTTATCTGTAGGGCCTTTCATATTTTTTCTCAACATACCAGACTACTGCTGCTTGCTGGTGGTAGGATATTCGTATCCGCCCGGATAGCGACCACCGTACACAGGGCGTAAAACCCGCCATAGTGGCACATGCAAGTGTGCCGCGTTCCGGGATCAGCCAGTGTATATCCGGTTTTCGGGGGGGCTTCAATCATGGTGAAAGGATGACCGTGCCGGCATTTTTCGGCCGGTTTCTCGCGGTCGGTCCTTTGTTCACCATGGTATTAGTCCCCCAAACTTCTTCACAAGATAGGTGAAGAGGTTTTCGGCCGGCATGATTGCGTCGACCAACGGGAGATCATCATCTCTCGCTGGTCGGCACTTTTACTGGACTCCATTACACTTACCATCAGGTGCAATGGAGTCACTTTGCCGTGCCAGTATAAAAAAAAAAAAAAACTATATTGCTGGGGTAAAAGACTAGAATATACTACATTTGATCTATTTTAGTGTAAACCAGAAAACGGAATTGTTGTAGTCCTAAAAAACTGGGTGGCACTCCAGGAGTGTCGGCAGAAGTGAAAACTTCAACATTGACGTTGTGCTTTTCTGAATATTTTGGAACGGTTAGGGAATAATTTCGCATGAATTTCTTTATTTATCAGTATAAAAGTACCATCATTTACGTGGTAAAATACAATATTTATTGCGCTATCGCACACAAACATGGCAACGCGACAACAAACGTCTTACGCATTTTCGATCAGGGTCACGTGATCTTACGCGAGTTCAACATTTTTTACCCACCCCAAAAAAAGTGCACAGTGCCTCTAAAGAAGTTTTAACTTCAAAAAACTCTATTAATAATAATGTTTTTAAATGAAACACAATGTATTTTTTTTTATTGAGCACATTTTATTTCATACCATATACGTTTATTGTACATCGATACTTCTAGAACAATCGTATTCATATTTACAACGGGTTCTAAATACTTATTATATATTTTTCGTATATATTTTAGTAGAAGGTATAGCGGCAGATAAACTAGAGAAAATATCTAGAAAACTCAAAAGTATACACATATTATTTTTACTTTTTGATATATAAAAACATATAATATTTTGACAATAATAGGAATGAGTATTGTATGGCAAACTCAAAAATCTTTATATAACGTGTTAGCTAAATCGGAATAACAGATACGAGTATTATATTCGACACTGGATTAAGAAGAACATAGAAATAGATTAAGATCACAAAATACTAAAGGATACAAAAGAGATATGAAAATATAAAGCTTATTCAAATTCGAAAAAAACTTTGGATCAATCAGAACGATTTTTGGACTAAAAGTACATTAAGGAAACTATATTTTATGTCCATGGTCCTAATAATATCTCTATAATATAAACATTTTTTTTAAGCTTTGGGTCGAGTTACCAATAAGATTTGTACGAAATGATGCTAAAATTATGGTGAAGTTTTATGAGAGAGCTGTCTGTCTCACAAGAGGAGAAAATCAACTTACAGAAGATAATAGAATAAGACAAAATGAAAGAAATATAATAACTAAAACTAAAGTCTGACTTAGTTCTTAATCTATCAATATATTTACATATGTATACTTTTTATTATTTTATTTTATTAATTTTATTATTTTGAATCTAACGTTGTAACTTCATTATGACTATTAGCCAATTTAGTGTCATGAAGTGGAAATTATGGCCTAAACATGTTATAGGCCTTGAAAATTAATTAATTCACATTAAAGAATATACCATTTAATCAAAAAAATCATAAAGGACATTACGACAGTCAAAAAATACCAATATTTATTCTACAAAATTGTGAAAAATATCATTATATTTTTATGGATAAAGGAGGCAAACGAGCAAGTGAGCCACATGATGTTAAGTTTTCAACGACGCCCATGAACACCCATAATGCCAGAGGAATCATCGGTGTGGCCGGCCTTTGAGGACAATATTATTTTCTTGAAGGTCCCAAATATAATTATAATTTATTTTTAATTATTATATCTAAATACCAAAGTGATCTGATAAATGATTTAGTATTTTTAAATTTTAAAACTAGGTACCTAATAAATAACACTATATTGGCTAAAAGTCTTCGCTAAGCAAGGCTTAAGCCCCGCATACACCATAATAACATCTATATTTACGCTAAGTTACACGAGCTAAGAGATATAAACTGTTGGATATCTACTATATACAATACACTTATCTTCTTCGAAGGAATTTGAATCTCAATGGAAATACGACAGAATAATGATTAATATTATGATAAATAAGTAAGTATTTCAATTATTCTGTCTATTATTTGAATCTAAAATAAATATTCGTACGAATGTTTCAAAATAATATCATTTTTTTATTATGGGCGCCATAGCCATCTTAATTCAATATGAATTTCACTGAAATAGGTCATATTTTAAATCCCATTCACATAAATGATTTTAGAAAAACCTAAAACTTTAATTCTGTCACATTCCCCTTGGAATTTATCGGTATATGCTATTTTTTTACTATAATTACCGCCTCTACTGACAGCATACAACATTTACTATGAAGCTTTATATGTATTTACAAGCATATGTATAATAAATCACTTAAAATATTCAATTTTACTCATATAATATTACGCCAGTATTACCATTTGCATTTCCAGCGTTTGTTACTACGCGCGTAGTGTGACGTCATGCTCTACGCAAATACGTAGCATTGTTACAATTTTTCGTAGTAAAAAAACGCCTACGAGAATCTTCTAGCTTTTTCATTTGCATTATCTAAGACAGAAATTTACCAAGTATAGAATTTATTATAGCAATTTAATAATAATAATACGCATGTTTTGATACACATTCATAATTTTGATTGCCTATAGTTTAGTTATTAGAACGTCAATGAAAAAATCTACTATCATTTAAGAATATTGTTATGGAATTGAACACATTGTCTTCTTGAACGGAAGTGACATAAAATAATAAAAACTTACATTAAATTTTTTTTGTTCTTTAATATTCATAATACTATTCAATGCAGGTTACTGAAAATGGCTTTTTCCTTATATATTTTTTAATATAAACGTCGAAATATAGTATTCTCAATAATAATGTTAATTTCCTATATCATCTTTTACTGGCAACTAGAGAAATATTACATGAACCTTATACTGAGAGTATCAACATTCTAATATCTATATAATATATGTTTTAATACTTTAATTGTCCCAAATACTGGAATTTTATTTCTGATTGGCACCCAATTATCCAAATCTACTCTTCATAATAACCATCCTGACGGTGTTTTGGACAAGGTCTCACAATTTATATCTCAGGTACCCACCAAAGCCTGTCTTTAAAGGACAGTCCAGTTTAGGAGCCCCTAATCGGAAAACCCTTCATTATTGGTATTGTCTGAAGTTGGTGAGGTTCCTGGGGACTGTACCTGCAGCTGCCTCCCATACATCAGCTCTGAAGGAGGCATGAACGAGGACAAGTACTCCGGTGGAGGTCTTATTACAGTTGGGAGGTACCCTGTTCCACTGTAAGGTGGGGTTAGGAATCTTCTAGAAGGCGAGAATTTGAAGCTCTGGTTTGATAAAGGAGAAAAGGCAGATTTAGACTGATAGTTCTGGAGGTAGGGTGGAGATTCTTGATAAGCAGATTCAGGGCCATTGATCATCATCTCCATAGCAGCCACAACGTCCCCTTTGCATCTAGCTAGGATGGCTTCTATCTCCTGTCGACTGCGCCTAGGAAAGACCTTGATCAACACATCAACTGGAGATTTCTGGTTCTGATAATGGTTCTCTTCAGGAACCGGCTCTGCTACCTCCTTCCGTCTGAACATTTTGTATTTATAGTCATTGGTCTCCCATTTCTCATCTTCTTTCTTCACCGGGAGTTCATCGTTCCTGGTTTCCTTCATGGAAAGGTTTTCGGGAGTGAGAGATGTCTCAGACTCCTCTGGTTCTTCTTCAACGTTGAGCTCGTGGTCGGAGGGTGATTGAGGGGGTGGCGTGGTCAGTGGAGGGGTGGTGGCGGGGGTTTTGAGTTCCTGGGACTGGTCTGCTGATGGCGACGGGCTGGTGGAGCACACTTCTGTGATGCGGGCGCGTTTCTGAACTGTTGACAAAGAGAAATGAGAGTTAGATTATGGCATTTAATATTGAAATAGAACGTTGGTTATTTGAGAATTGTAACAAAACTTTAAAAAAAAATACACCTTAATGAGTAATGTGTGTATCCTAATCTTAGGTTATATATAAAAAATTGAAACAAAATGATGTTTCTGGCGTGATGATACTCAGATGTGTTGGAAATATAGTACCGATGGTCAAAAACCGATGATATCAATCAATAGTCGACCCGTTTATATCTAGACAATCTGTAATATAAATAAGCAATCAAATAATGTATAATTTTTTAATTAAATCTATGCATATACATAATAATGTCACACTTAAATAGCGCTATCCTTTAAAACTACCCTAAGTATAATTAAAATACACATTAAAAACTATAACAATTTTAAAATACATATATAATATGTTGTGGTGACAAAAAGTGCGTAAACAAACATGGCGGACCCTCAAGCCGTCAAACAAACAATTTACTAATTAAACACTTCAAAATACAAAAAAAAAAGGAGTAAAAACAGCCCCTAGTAATTTCATACATTTAAATACAATTGTAATTTGCAATCGTATATAGTCTGTGGTGACAAAAAGGCGCGTAAACAAACATGGCGGGCTCTCGAGCCGTCAAACAGCCAGGTGGGGCGCTACACTGCAACAAACATTGCTCTTTACTCATTCTCATTTCAATCAGTTGTTTTGCTTTGATGGCGTTTGTGGGGGCTCGCGGTGTTGTGTTTGTTTGCTTTGCGCTTTAAATGGCGATAAAATTTTGCTCATATTTTGGTAATAGCGCATTAATCAGCTCAATCTATGAATCGAAAATTAGTGGATGTCGCCTATATAAACTTGATTGTCTACTTTTAGGTTATTCATCATATTTTCATTCTTATTTCAGTCTGTGAATTGAAAGAAAATTAATGGGTTCAGCTAGCAAGCTGACAACTAAGTTTAGCAGCAACTAAACGTTTGCATTCTTAATTCATCGTATTTTCATTATTATTTCAGTCTATTTATAGTACGTAGTGGGGAAATGTAGATAAGGGGCGCGGATAGAATATTCTCATTGCGTATATCTAAGCAGTGATCGCCTCGAGGTTTAGGCGCGTGGTCGAGAATTTCGACGGTCGCAGGTTCAAACCCCAGGCACACACCTCTGACTTTTCGAGGTTATGTGTGTATTCACAAAGAATTATCACTTGCTTTAACGGTGAAGGAAAACATCGTGATGAAACCTGCACACCTAAAGTTCGTAGGAATTTCTTAGGGGTGTAGTCCGCCAACCCGCACTAGGCCAGCGTGGTGGACTAAGGCCTAAACCCTCTCAGTTGTAGAGGAGGCCCTTGCCCAGCAGTGGGACGTATATGGGCTGATGATGATGATGATGATGTATATCCACCTTCTTTAGTAAAACCTGTTAATAAACATTACCAGCACACACAACGTTAGGAAATGTTATGAAATCAGTCTTATTTGCTTATTTTGTGCTTTTTAGTTGTACCTAAAATATAATGATTTAAGCCATTTAAGCTTGGTATTTTTTACACCGCAATCGAGTTTTTAAAGTTTTTTATTAGCTTCATTTTTACTGATTTTGTAGTGGGTAGAATAAAAGCTAGGGTCCAATAGAGTAACGCTGAGATTTTCTTCGTGAAGTCCCATTTGACTTTGAATGTGTCACAGTCGATTTTGGTGTACAGAAAAAGCAGTGGCAAATGTGGGATAGCATCTCTACCTTTTGAAAATTGTTTATGAAGCAAAGAAAATGTACTTTGGTTAATTTAATAAAAGTAAATTGAAACACTCGTATCAGCCTGTACCAAAGGCAGGCAGATGCCCATTTTGCACCCGGCTGTATTTTTAGTAAGTGTAGTAAGTAGTGATGGCCTCGAGGTTTAGGCGCGCGGTCGAGAATCTCGACGGTCGCGGGTTCAAACCCTAGGCACACACCTCTGACTTTTCGAAAGCTATGTGTTTACTGACTTACTTTAATGCTACAGGAAAACATCGTGATGAAACCTACACACCTAAAAGTTATTATTAATTTCTTAGTTGCACAGTCCGCCAATCCGCACTAGGCCAGCGTGGTGGACTAAGGCCTAAACTCTCTCAATTGTAGAGGCGGCCCGTGCCCAGTTTTTAGTCTCGCTTAATAAAAAGCGACCCTAATTTTTCGGACACATTTATAGACTCCGAGCTGCTCCTGAGAATTTTCTTACCCCATAACTTATTCTTCAATCGAGACATCACACAATTCTTGTACTGCAAAACGTCAAGGCAGAATATTATTTAAAAAAAGTATGAAGTCCAACACTAGCGCCATAACAAAACCGAAAACGCTAAGCGCGAAATAATCACACATATCGATTAACGCGTATCGCCTCGCCAATTCACGGTGAAATTTCGCGAGAATACCCAAATCCCTCCCCCACGGTGGGCGTTTAAAAAAACAATAACGGTAGCCATTAAATTCGCACACGCCAGTGGATCCCACTTTCTAATTGAGCTCGACAATTGTGTTTCAACGAGTGCGCTGCACGCCATAAAGCGGCCGGTATTACTGAATCTCTGTTTATCACAGTTTACGGCTGTGGTTGTACTTTTTTTTTGACGCGATGGGAGCAAGGAGGTTTAATTTTATTTTATTGTAATTATTTGCGCGCGGTCGAGAACCTCGGCGGTGGCAGGTTCAAACCCCAGGCGTACCCCTCTGACTTTTCGAAGTCATGTGTGTATTCACAATGAATTATCACTTGCTTTAACGGTGAAGGAAAACATCGTGATATAACCTGCATACCTAAAAGTTCTTAGGATTTTCTTAGGTGTGTAGTCTGCCAACCCGCACTAGGCCAGCGTGGTGGACTAAGGCCTAAACCCTCTCAGTTGTAGAGGAGGCCCGTGCCCAGCAGTGGGACGTATATGGGCTGATGATGATGGTGATGATGTAATTATTTGGATATATTTATCCAGCAGTGAGTTGCTATAGTTATTTATGATTTTTTAAGCACAATTTCAATTATGTCGAATTAAATATTGTTGGAAACTTTACTCGTCTGCAAGCAAATGACTTCTAATCAATATTAGAATTAAGGGGGTAAACTTCAAAATCCTACAATATTATTTGGATTTTTTTTAAATAAAGTTATGTTCTTGTAGGGAGTTTCAAATAAAAAAATATTAGTAACACGAAAAGTCTGAATGTATTGAGGTATTCAATGAATTAAAAAAACACTAGAATGACTTGGTAAAAATGTTATGTATATTGCGGTCCAAATAGAATCAAGAGTAACCTTATCTTTTTCCTTGACACAGGCGCAGAAAAGTGAGAACACAGCAACTAATTTTGACATCATCATGCCGGCCTATTCAAAACGAATGCAGGAGGCTAGAAATGGCATATAGTTTCGTAAGTAACAATAAAAAATATTCATATCTTTCTACCTAAAATTAAGATTTTTTCCAAACATTTTGGCCAAACAGAGATAGCCTATGGCCTTTTTGAACTCATTCGCCGCCATATGCTCTTTGGTGGAATAACAAAAAACTTATTTCAATACATACACGCCCTTGTTATTTACACAACAAAACATTCATGAGCGTTTATTAAAAACTCCATCCGTCCCTTTCACTCGCACGCATCCGTCCCGCTCTAACGTGTTTCATATGGCCAGTATTTCTTATTGTCAGCGCAATAAAATGAAATAAAAAGAAATAAAATGTTTTATTCCAGTGTACCGCTGTATTTATTCCGCATTCAGCGAGGGCGTACTCGTGCTGTGAATAATTTCAATTGATTATTGTATTTCATTGTACTGCGCTGTCTTTTGTGCTGAATACAGTTTTTGTGCGCGTTTCGATTTCATATCAATGATGGCAGCGCGGACAAAGTAGTCGGAAGGGGATAATAAAGTCGCCAATTCTATCTGAGATTTATGTTTTATGTGATGTGTTATAAAAGGGTAGAATTATTCAAAATTCTCAGTCTTTTCGTTATAGAACTTTTGTAATAGTTACAATGTCCTTGGAGACTAGTAAACGAAAGACCGCTGCCAATATTATACCGGCAAAAATGTTGTTTATATACTCAGCCTATCGCCGTCCATTGCTGAACGTAGGCCTCCACAACTAAGCGCCAATCATCCTGGTGTTGAGCTGTGGCGGTACTTCCATAGAAGCCCAAAAGCCCAGTTTGTCTTTCAAAACTCCGAATAATAATCTTTATGCTTTAAATAAATTATATAACAAAAGCAATTGGACATATAAATGAAAAACCCTACCATAAACATTTATAAACTAGACATTACACAATTAACGTGTAACGCTTTTGGGCTTCTATGGAGGCACCGCCACTGGCTGTTGAGCAGCCCTCGTCCATCCACTACCCGCCACCTTTCTCAAGTCGTCGGACCATCGTGCTGCAGGACGTCCTACACTACGTCTGCCTAAGCGCGGTCTCCACTCCAACACTTGTCTGCTCCACCGGCCGTCCGTCCGTCGGCAAACATGGCCGGCCCACTTCCACTTTAGTGCTAATCCTGCGGGCAATGTCAGTGACTCCGGTTCTCTGGCGGATGACTTCATTACCAATTCTATCCACCAGAGAAACTGCAAGCATTGCCCGCTCCATGGCACGCTGAGTGGCTTTCAATTTAAAAAATAGTTGTGTAAACCACAATTACTTGTTTCTGATGACTGATAAGTCTTTTTCATATCCTGAACACAAGTTTAGTTTGTAAAATAAAACTAAGTATAGATATTGGGCGCAACATGGCAGATGACTCTATTATAGCATGACGCCATTTCTTAGTTAAATACGTCTCACTCGCGATTATGCTTTATGCTATTTAATATAAGTTATTTTATTATTTCGAGGAAATTTTTAGAAATATCCGAGATTATCTTACGATGTCGATTACGTATTTTGACACCATCCGTGGCTCTGTTAGACACACCAAACTGTGAAACTAACTGTTCTAACTCGCGCAGGAACAAATTTTTGTGTGATGTACAAATTTTTGTTTCGAGTCTATGAATTCGTCCTGTATGTTACTAAATCACTTGCTAGTTTCTGATACCCACGACACAAGAAGGATATATAAGGAAGAATTCTGAGGTGAGACCTGGATTGAACCTGCGACCTCCAACTCATTACCCATCTCGTAACGCAACCAGCTTATTATCTATTTAATACGTTTCAATTAGAAATATAATTTTATAAACAGCAACTAATTTGTTCCACCATCCTACCACTTAGCGCATTTGAGCATTGACCTCTTCCCTCTCTCTCGCACGCGGGCGAAATCCCTATCTCCGTCTCGTGCATATGATTCCGATACCATTTATTTTTCGAGTAGCACTTATGTCATATCGCCGTCCTTGTCTGACAAAGGGGTTCGCGTATCTGCCGTCTCGCGTCCACTTGAGGTCAGCGGATGCAACCTCAGATTCCATTGTGCAAAAGTGCTTACAATTTGTGAAAGGAAGGGTTGGATTTTGCGTTTATAAAAATGTTTTCAGTATTTATATTTTCAATTGAGGGATGTGTCTGTATTATTCCGGTTATTGAGAGCTATTTTTGATTTTATATGTTTAAACTCTTGTAGAATGGCTGATTCTATGTTTATCGTTCACGCGATAGATGCTGAAGCGATTTTGATATATTTTAGTAAGGAGACAGATGGGACCTTGGAGGTTGTTTTGTAATAATGATAGCATAATCTATATTTGACTGCCTCGTGGTCTCGCGCTACAAATATGTACTATACGATCTAGAGGTCCTTGGTTAGATTCCCGGGTAGGGCAAAGTACTTATTATTGGGTTTTTCCATTAGTAAATTCTCAGTAGCAGCACGGAGTCTGGAATTGTGCCTGAAAAACGGTAATAGGCTTGCCCTTAATTACGTGGGATGAAAAAACAATAGGCGTAATGTGGGTGCAGAAATGCACCTCTGCCTATCTCTTCGAGGAATGCAGGCGTGAGGTTATGTTATGTAGATAATCCATATTTGTGCTTGAGTTAGATGATATAAGTATCTAGTAAGTATGATAATGATGATGATAATGATTATGATGATGATGATTGATAGGGATTATTATTTTGCTATTGAATTGTATTGATTTGGATTGTTGATTGCTTAATCTACTTTCTTTAAAGAGAAATCCTTTCTTTTTTCCCTCTATTTCATAGCCACAACCATAGATACGACGACCACACTCTCGACCAATATCTGTATTTCGTGTAACCAATAAAATTATAAAAAGCATTTTACTGGTATACATTTCCCCTTCGATTGTAACCCACATCCCAACACAATTAAGCACCTCAATATTTGTAGCTCTTACGACCACTTCACTCATATCTCCATACAATATAACCCTACTAATTTAAATAGCACACAGACCCGTAGCAAAACACTCGAAACATCCAACATTTCAACGTGTAGTATTACAAATGAGCACTTCGCTATAAAAATTTAATACTGACCAGTTGAAACCTTTGGAGAAAAAATAAAATCAATTACCATTGGAAATACAACCGTAGCACAATAGCATAAGGCTCAAAACGATTCAACATTTACCAAAGATTTGATATAACGTTGCAAAGTGATGTAAACTTTATTTTGTGTGCGATAAGATGTAAAATTGCATGTTTGGAGTCGTTGTCTATTTAGCTTGAAGATCACTCGAACCACTCCAATTTCGGGGGTAAGGTTAATGGTTGAGTAATCGACAGCGCCGGAGGGTTCTGTGTGTGTGATATGTTTGGCACGTAATCTGATCGACTGGAAACGGCAATTTAATTGCAACTCGCAACTCGCGTTTGCGATTGACAGCTGTAAACATACGAAGGTACAAAATTGTTTAAAGATGTCTATCTTGTGATGAGTTTTGTTGCAGGTGATGCTAGTAAGGGGCCGTCCATTAATCACGTGAGGCTCGAAGGGGGTGGGGTTGGTAAAAATCACAAATATCACAAGGGGGGAGGGGGCTGTAGTAATATATCACGTGTTTTTATATTTTTTCGTCAAACTAGTGTTTTCTTAACGGGAAAAACAGTCAAAAACAACCTTTTATCATGATCCGTTATTTCAGAATAAAATTAGGTACTTTATAACCTGTATTTCAAGATAATATAAAACTTTTAAGATTCTTTGTTGACATTAAAAAATACACGTGATTTTGGGTAGGGGGGGGGGTTAGTCTTAAACCTAAATGCTAAAAAACCATCACATGATTAATGGACGGCCCCAAACAGTAGTAATTATCACGTTCTTTAAAAGATCAGAAACTTGATAAAGAACCCTTAAGCTGGCCACTAGGAATTTCTCAGGAATGTGGTCTGTCAACCTGCACTAGGCCATCGTGGTGGACTAACTAACCCGACACAACCTTAAAGAGAAATTTCCAGCAGTGGGACCTTACTAATATAATTTTTTGTTTCACTTTTACGGCTAAACTGTTGGACTGATTTGCATAACTCTTTGTACAACGCTAGACTGGTCTGTAGAAAAGGTTGAAAGCTAAAAACAGATTCCTGAAATATTTTTAAGGTATTTGTCGTCGAAAAACCTAGTCTACACTAATATTACCAAGAGAAAAGATTTGATTGTTTATCAAATAATATTGACAGCCCCGTGGCGTAGTTGGCTAGACACCACCTTGCGAAACGAGAGGCCGCGGGTTCGATCCCCGCACCAAGACAAATGTTTGTGTGATCCACAAATATTTGTTTCGGGTCTGGGTGTTTGTGAGACCGAAAAGTCTCTCGTAGCTTCTGATACCCACGACACAGGACTTGTATCCTAGTGTGGGGTCAGAACTATGTACAGATATGTGACTGTTGGGTGTATTTAAATTGTTAATTTCAGACACAAGTCTAAAACTACTAAACCAATTTGAATAATTTTTGCTAGAGACATACACGCGACTTTGGGCAAGAACATGGTAATTTTTATTTTATTTTTCCGGGTGAAGCGGGGCTCAATTGCTAGCTTTACTCCGCCCTCGTCTCCCCTAGCCGATCCCATAGTTTAATACAGTTTTTCCCTTTTTTCCGCGTAACCGATACACGCAATTCGACGTGTAACAAGAGCCCGCCGCTTTGCCGGCTTCTTCAATTTTATTTATTTTCGATGTTTTTTTATTAAATCCCCGTGCAGTGTTTTGATTAAATTCAGCGTCGAGTTTGTTTGGGGAGAATTGATTGGAGATGTTTAAGTACGCGAAATAATGTTATGGATATGCCAATATCATCATCATCATCAGCCCATAAACGTCCCACTGCTGGGCACGGGCCTCAACCATTGAGAGGGTTTAGGCCTTAGTCCACCACGCTGGCCTAGTGCGGGTTGGCGGACTACACACCTAAGAAATTCTTAAGAACTTTTTGTTTAGGTGTGCAGGTTTTATCACGATGTTTTCCTTCACCGTTAAAGTACGTGACAATTCATTGTGAATACACACATAACTTCGAAAAGTCAGAGGTGTGTGCCTGGGGTTTGAACCCGCGACCGTCGAGATTCTCGACCGCGTGCCCAAACCTCGAGGCCATCACGACTTATGCCTATATATTATGCCTATATACGTAAGATTAAATTAATAAAAAATCAAGCTAATACAAGTGGTCTCTTGGAATTGGTCGAGAAGTCGAGAGATTCGATACCCAGGTTGGACAAAGCTTTTTTAAGCGTGAAGATCGTTGCTATTGTTTGAATCATGCGTGACAGTTGACAGTGCGTTGTAAGCCCCATGGCGCACTTGACTAGACACCAGCTTGCGAAACGAGAGGCCGCGGGTTCGATCCACGCACCGAGACAAATGTTTGTGTGACACATAAATATTTGTTTCGGGTCTGGGTGTTTGTGAGACCGAAAAAGTCTCTCGAAGTTTCTGATACCCACGACACAAGACTTGTATCTTAGTGTGAGGTCAGAACTATGTATGTGACTGTTGGGTGTATATATTTAATTTATTTATGCATAAATGACGAAACGTTGATTTAGAAATACAACTCTGCCTACCCATTTAAATATAAGGGGATGAGTTTGGTTTAAGTTTAGTCATAATAATGAAGTAGAGATGAAGCAGTGATGGCCTCGAGGTTTAGGTGCGCGGTCGAGAATTTCGGCGGTCGCAGGTTCAAACCCCAGGCACACACCTCTGACTTTTCGAAGTTATGTGTGTATTCACAATGAATTATCACTTGCTTTAACGGTGAAGGAAAACATCGTGATAAAACCTGCACACCTAAAAGTTCTTAAGAATTTCTTAGGTGTGTAGTCCGCCAACTAGGCCAGCGTGGTGGACTAAGCCTAAACCCTCAATGTTGGTCCGCGCACAGCAGTGAGACGTATATGGGCTGATAATGACGATACTACCTGATCTAAGTACAAATCAAAATAGAAAATGTTATCTTCCAAACATCAAACCGGCAACTTGTAAACAAATTAAAATCCAATTACGCCAAGCGCCGAGTAAGTTGTTTGCATAACAATTTGCCTGCCCACCCTCGTGATCACTGAGCGCGATACGATTGAGAATCTGACTAAAACACTCGCCTCTTGATATAGTGATTGTTGAGGGGGAGGCGACCCTCCTCCGTCACTTTGTATCGCGTAGTATTTTAAGCTCACTGGGATGCAAAAAATCGGAGTTGATAGCAAGTCGGATAGTGGTCGGAGATTTGAATCAAGTTAGACTTTTGGTTATCATAAGGTCGTCGATAGTCGTGATGGCCTCGAGGTTTAGGCACGCGGTCGAGAATCTCGACGGTCGCGGTTTCAAACCCCAGGCACACACCTCTGACTTTTCCAAGTTATGTGTGTATTCACAATGAATTATCACGTACTTTAACGGTGAAGGAAAACATCGTGATGAAACCTGCACACCTAAAACTTCTTAGGAATTTCTTAAGTGTGTAGTCCGCCAACCCGCACTAGGCCAGCGTGGTGGACTAAGGCCTAAACCCTCTCAATGGTAGAGGAGGTCCGTGCCCAGCAGTGGGACGTATATAGGCTGATGATGATATCATAAGGTTTCCCAAAAGATATGCTTTATTGTTGGTTATCAAAGACATTTAAAGTCTAGTGTATGTGTAACAGCTGAATAAGATTAGAAGGGAAATAGCCAGTATTTTGTATGGGGACGAGTGTCGCCGCTTGTCTGTCACCTATTCATTCTACTACGATTACACGACCAATGATAAAAATCATCATCATCATCAGCCCAAATACGTCCCACTGCTGGGCACGGACGTCCTCTACAACTTAGAGGGTTTAGGCCTTAGTCCACCACGCTGGCCTAGTGCGGGTTGGCGGACTACACACCTAAGAAATTTCAGGTATGCAGGTTTTATCACGATATTTTCCTTCACCGATAAAGCAAGTGATAATTCATAAAGCAAGTGAGAGGCCGCGGGTTCGATCCCCGCACCGAGACAAATGTTTGTGTGATCCACAAATATTTGTTTCGGGTCTGGGT
The DNA here is from genome assembly GCA_907164795.1 of Hemaris fuciformis. Classification (NCBI taxonomy): domain Eukaryota; kingdom Metazoa; phylum Arthropoda; class Insecta; order Lepidoptera; family Sphingidae; genus Hemaris; species Hemaris fuciformis. The sequence continues at coordinate 11,117,040 of OU015454.1, forward strand.
GTATGTGAGACCGAAAAGTCTCTCGTAGTTCCTGATACCCACGACACAAGACTTGTATCTTAGTGTGGGATCAGAACTATGTATGTGACTGTTGGGTGTATTTATTTATTTATTTATTGTAAATACACACATAACTTTGAAAAGTCAGAGGTGTATGCCTGGGGTTGGAACCTGCGACCGCCGAAATTCTCGACCGCGCGCCTTAACCTCGAGGCCATCACTGCTTGATAAAAATATCAAACAAAAATGAAGAGCTGCTATTGGTTGTCACACGTTTATAAAAGTCTTGATGCTGCACGCTACCCGAATTACTAAGAAGGTGCCGTGTCAAACAGATGATAGTGTAATCGTAGGTTCGGCACACTCGGCATGCTGACATTTCCTTTCTAGTCTTATTCAACTGTTCTGTGTGAGACCAACGCGAAGTCACTCACCAGTAGGTACTCTGCAAAAACGCAAGTATCGCCACGAAATTGAACCCATGACCGAAACAAAACCAATATAACCTATAGTTGCCATAAATTACATTGAAGCAATTAATAATACCATACACGACAGTAAGCTTGATCAAAGTTAATAAATTCGAACCCACTTCAATAAGATCCGCAACCATTATTAAATAATCATAAAACTATTAATAAAAACCATCCCTATTCACCCCTGTTGAATTTTAACCCCTAATTTTCTACCCTTGGACGCCAATATCAGAAATTAGTGATACAATACAGAACCCGGTACAATTTTGCCAATTGTTCGTGACTTCTGAAGGAATAACCTCAAAGGAATATACACTTTAAATCTAAAGTGATAAAGTTCAAATTTAAGCTTTGAATTTCAATAGGATTGAAGCCACGGGTGGTGACAATACACCAAATGTCTATTGTGAAATTGTATTAAGCGAATATGTGTTTTGTGTGTAATGAGATAAAGATTGATTTTAATTGCACAATTCTGTATGGTTGTGCATCCGATCGGTGAATTAGTAGTCTATTGCGATGTAGGGCTGTCAGTTGGCACTTGAGATGTAATTTATAGGTGGACCTGGTTGCCTTGTGGTACAAGTGTGTGCCGTGCAATCACGAGGTCCCGGGTTCGATTCTTGTATCAGACAGTGTTATTTTGATCGGAGTCTGGAATTGTGGCCGCGAAATGACAATAGGCTGGCTACTTATTAAGAGGGAAGAAAAAATAATTTGCGAAATGTGGGTGCAGAAATGCACCTCTGCCTATTCCTTCGGGGAATATGGGTATGAGTGTAAGTATGTTTTAGGTGGAAAATGGGTTCCTCGCTGGTCTCGCAAGTTAAAGGTTGTCGATTCTCGGTTTGGGTTGTTATTGAGGTTTTTCATTATGAAATTCTATTTAACAGCATCATTTAGTAGCGCGTACGCTAATAATATCGTATATTTTTCTTAATAAAACAATTTTTAATGTTTATGCTAAGTAAAATTTACGGTAGAAAAAAATGATTTTGTTTTCCCCTTAGCGACACAGCTTAAATAATTTTGAAGTAAGAAAATGAAATGAGCTATTTTTAAGCATTATGGTAATTAAATATTTGTAATATTAATCATGGGATAATTTAATATGAAGGTTATTAATTAATAATAAGGCTAAGGGGTATGACGTATATTTAACATACTCTCACTCTTTCTCTGCAACTGGAAGCGTTTAGGCCTTAGTCCACCACGCTGGCCTAGTGCGGGTTGGCGGACTACACATGTAATAAATTCCTAAGAACTTTTAGGTGTGCAGATTTCTTTACGATGTTTTCCTTCACCGGTTATGTACGTAATAATTCAATGTGAATACACTTAACTTCGAAAAGTCAGAGGTACCTGGGGTTTGAACCCGCGACCGCCGAGATTCTCTAGGCCATCACTACTTATTACAAGTGAACACTTATACAGATAAAATTGCCTAAAATGTCGCAGCCCTGCAGGACTCACCCGCGATGCAGTAAATTAAGCAGAGCCACTGTATGTAGCGCCGCTCATTGTGCTCGGATTACACCGGCAATAAATAAATACCACCTACTACCCCACCTCATCCCACATACCCCCGCTCAACCCCACACAACACCCCCGACGTGTAATACCACGGGATGTCAACTGTGTTGAATTTTATTAAGAAATGTATTTTGTTAATCCGACTCTGGTAGGAATTATCACGGAGTGGTGCCGAATTATTTGATCAAGGGTTTTTCATTTATTCGGATTTGTTGAGAGTATTTAGTATTATGCAATACTATTATTTTGTTGGTGGATTAAACTCTAAAATACCCCGAAAAAGTAGCCAGAAATGCATTTCTGCATCCACTTTTAGTCATTAATACTTAAAGTCCCACTTTTTGACGCTTACTAATATTTCAAGTCAAAGGCAAAATAATTTTTATTCGAATATACTTTTACAAGTGCTTTTGAATCGTCAATTTTAAACTATTGCCGCTTCGGAACGTGTTATCGCTGTGGAGAAGAAACTGCAAGAAATTCTCTCAGCAACAACAAATGTCGTATTTTTTAATTAAGTAATTAGTAATATATTTTCATTTTTTTATTATCATTATGCCTTCATGACGCAGGTGGCTAGCAGCTTGTGAAAATAAAGGCAGCGGGTACTATCCCTTCGCAACACTAGGTAGTTTGAGCCACAAATATTTGTTTCGGGTCTGGGTGTTTGTGAGACCGAAAAGTCTCTCGTAATTCCTGATACCTACGACACAGGACTTTTATCACCAGTATACTTCAACGAGTCACATTTACAGACTCTGAAAACGCAACTGCTAGTAAAGTGTAAAAAGTCCTAACGTAAACTTTAATCCCCATTTGCTTTACCTTAGACCTCTGATGACGATTTATACCATTGTGTTAAGAGTTGTTTAGAGTGTTTTAATTTCAGGTACAATCAATAATCTATTAAAGCGTAGTAACTTCAAAATGGCCAATAACAATTAGCTAAACCGTGTATCCCAACCTGACCCGGTAGTCTGGAAAAGTCCGCTTTAATCGATAAGACCGCTAATTAATCACTTAAATAAAGACGGTTCCCTTTTACGTCTTTTGTTACTGTGTAGTACAATAAAGTGTTTTCCTGTCTATCTATCTCTTTATCATCAGCCCATACATGCACAAGCCTCTTTTACAGTTGAGTGGGGTAGACCTTACTCCACCACGCTAGCTTAATACGGGTTGGCGGACTACACACTGCCTACTGACTGCCTCGTGGTCTCGTGGTACAAGTATGTGTCGTACGATCTAGAGGGTCGATTCCCGGGTCGGGCAAAGTGTTATTGGGTTTTTCCATTAGGAAATTCTCAGTAACAGCACGGAGTCTGGAAATGTGCCCGAAAAACGGCAATAGGATCGCCCCCTATTACGTGGGACTGATACATACCTGGCGAAATGTGGGTGCGGAAATACACCTCTACCTACCCCTTCGGGGAATACAGGCGTGAGTTTATGTGGACTACACACCTAAGATGTTACTAAGAACTTTTGAGTGCAAACTTCGTCACGATGATTTCTTTCACTTTTAAAATACGTGATAATTTATTGTAAATAGACAACTTTGAAAAATCTGTGTGTCTGGGGTTTAAACCAGCTAAGATTTTTAGCTCGATCGCGGGCCTAACCACAGCCAGCGTTTAACGCAAATAATAATCATTTAATCTCACTATGAACACTGGAACAGTACAATGCTGTCGACATATTAATTCACAAATGCACATGTCAGTGGTGTATGCGTTGGGTATAAATCAGGGCACAATACATCGCGCACAAAGCGTTGGCTAGCGGCCATGCCCGCCACACGCACCGCGCAATGAATCACTGCTACAGTCCAAAATTATATATCTCTTTATATCCGCCATGATTGTGGCGACCGGTTGGAGATTATCCGCAATGACGTTTAGCAGTAAACTACAGAACAGTTGAATAAGACTAGAAAGGAAATGTCAGCGTGCCAAACCTACGATTAGACTATCATATAAATAAATAAATACACCCAACAGTCACATGCATAGTTCTGACCCCACATTAAGATACGAGTCTTGTGAGTATCAGAAACTACGAGAGACGTTTCGGTCTCACAAACCCCAGACCCGAAACAAATATTTGTGGATCACACAAACATTTGTCTCGGTGCGGGGATCGAACCCGCGGCCTCTCGTTTCGCCAACTGCGCCACGGGGCTGTCACTTATACATAATTATGTTTGACACGGCCGCTTCTTGGTAACTCGTGTAGCGTGTAATAATTTTTGTTTTAAATTTTTATCATTGGTCGTGTGTTTGTCGTAGAATGAATAGATGACAGAGAAGCGGCGACACTCGTCCCCATGCAAAATACTGTCTATTTCCCTTCTAATCTTGATATGTATAGTAAACGTTTATTTATCTACATCGGTCCACATCTCAATGGGCCTCCTCCACAACTCAGAGGACCTAGGGCTTATAACGGAAATCCTGTTACTTTCCCAGTAGACTTGATATAAATAGGTTTATTTTTAATACGATTAAGAAATCGTTGGTTCTGCAGCATGCACGTCTAAGTTCCAGGTAATATTTAACTCCCTCAATAAAGACATGTTGAGCCGCAAGGAGTCTTCAAATGCGCTCGAAAAGCAACTATAGGCTTATTTTTTGCGTGCATTTAAAACAACACAAAAAGCCTGTGTAGAAATACATAGGTATCTATATTATTCTTTGATGATTCAAGCTTGATGTATCTAATTTACCTTGTCATGTTTTTTCGTCAACATAAACGATTATTTACGATTTTTTAGTAGGTAACCTAGACCTGCTGAAACTGTATGCTGTGGTCTTCAAATGAATGTATCCTTTGTACCCCAACCTATTAGGCTGTTAACTAAAAGCAGTTGTAAAGTATTAGGGCAGTTTAATGATTCTTACCAAAACGGGGAAAACATGTTTGCCAAATATCATGTTACTTGACCAAATGTTGGAACAAACGCGGTCGTACAATGTTGTAATCCAATATTTGTCATTTGCTCAATCCATGTCCCTTCGCGATTATATCGTAATCTGCAACCGTATTGTGTGTCTGTTTATCCCTAAATTACTGTTTTTTTGGATTCATTACAATTTTTTTTTTTAATCTTCAGTAATTACTATTTAAACCTTCTTCAATATTTTCGCAAATTTGTGCTAATTGAGGAATATTTTATCATAGTAGGGAAGGAAGTCTGAACCCCACTAGGCCTGCGTAGCGGACTAAGCTAACTATAACTTACGATATTTCTGATACACTCCGGAAACTAGCCCACATATGATTCGAACAAGACACACCATATAAATTCAACAAATATAAAATCCTTACTATCCTTACTGCCTCGTAGTCTCGCGGTACAAGTATGTGCCGTGCGATCTAGAGGTCCTGGGTTCGATTCCCGGGTCGGGCAAAGTGTTATTGGGTTTTTCCATTAGGAAATTCTCGGTAACAGCACGGAGTCTGGAAATGTGACCGAAAAACGGCAATAGGCTCGCCACCTATTACGTGGGACTGATACATACCTGGCGAAATGTTGGTGCAGAAATGCACCTCTGCCTACCCCTTCGGGGAATACAGGCGTGAGTAAATGTACTATGTTTACTAATCCTTACTAATATTATAAATGCGATTGTAACTCTGTCTGTGTGTCTGTCTGTCTGTCTCGCTTTCCTGCTGAAACTACTGAACCGATTGAAATGAAATTTGGCACACACACATAGTTTAGAGCCTGTGAAAGGACAGGCTACTTTTATTGCAAAAAAGGGGTTTTAAGGGGTTGAAAGGGGGGATGAAAGGTTGTATGGAAGTATTGTCATTTTTAAAGCTAGAAATTGAAACTTATTTTTTAGGCTGTTGATTAGATATAAATAAATATGACATTCAAAGTTTGTAAAAAAACCTTTGAGGGGGTAAAATAAAAATAGGGGATGAAAGTTTGTGTCATTTTTGAATGATGAAACTTTTTTATTTGGCTTTTATTACATATTACAGATATATTCTGACTCCATGGAGGTGTGGAGTAAAATAGACTATAGCTTATTTTCTTTCTGAACCCAACCCTGTAGTCCACACGGACGGAATCGCGGGCAAAAGCTAGTAACTCATAAATACGTAAATACTCGACGCGTGCACAGAGGAATATTTAAAATCCAATTAATAAAGGCATCAATTAAACGAAATTAATAAGGGGTGGCTGGGTGGGCCGTGTGATTGACTGCAGCGGGTCCGGGGCGGCGCGCCCTCGCGATCGATTGACCCCTAATTGTTGGTACAAAACCATTTCATTGCTCAGTGCACTCCTGGGGTCCAAACCTTTTACTAGCATGATATTCTCAATATTAATGTATATTCACGCTTGTATCACAGGAAATGGAAGCAGAAGTGTATTTTATATGACGCCAGCTATTAAGAACTAATGCCGTCGGCCACAAAACTCCGTTCTATTGGGAATTGCCAAATTAAACAAAAAAAATTAAAGCTATGTAAAAAATAAATAATTAAAAGTCGTGATGGCCTCGAGGTTTAGGCACGCGGTCGAGAATCTCGGCAGTCGCGGGTACAAACCCCTGACACACCTCTGACTTTTCCTAGTTATGTGTGTATTCACAAAGAATTATCATGTACTTTAACGGCGAAGGAAAACATCGTGAGGAGCACAGCTAAAAGTTCTTAGGAATTTCTTAGGTGTAGTCCGCCAACCCGCACTGGGCCAGCGTAGTGGACTAAGGCCAAAACCCTCTCAGTTGTAGAGGAAACTGGCTCCCAGCAGTGTTACGTAGGTATATGGGCTGCTGATTATGAAAAAACAATACCAGTGGTACCCAAAATAAATAAAATTATAAGAATAAAACAATCATACTTTCCCCGACCCGGGAATCGAACTCTAATTCAATAGATCGTACTTGATGCTTATAACGTAAAATTGTATTTACATCCATACATAAACTCACGCCTGTATTCCCCGAAGGGGTAGGGAAAGGTGCATTTCTGCACCCACATTTCGCCAGGTATGTATCAGTCCCACGTAATAGGGGGCGAGCCTATTGCCGTTTTTCGGGCACAATTCCAAACTCCGTGCTGCTACTGGGAATTTACTAATGGAAAAACCCAATAACACTTTGCCCGACCCGGGAATCGAACCCAGGACCTCTAGATCACTCGGCACATACTTGTACCGCGAGACCACGAGGCATTTATAAATTGTATTTATATCTACAAAACTCTTCTGAAGTAAAAGCAGACAATTCCGCGCGTTCAACTATCACATGACTATACCAATATAATAGATATGAGGAGGGAGCATACAGTAACTGCGATATTGAGGTCGGCATACCTCCGCGGCCCTCACAATGCCGGCTACATAGCACTCCGGAGGGAACTGTTCAATACATGGGAGGTAGCGAGAGCGATAACATAAGCAGATGGCTTTGCGCAAACGATGGGGCGAAGTTACAGAAATGTACATACGTTTGTGACGCGTTCACACAGTGTGTAATTTTTTTTGTATACTAGCACAACAAAGTGCCAGTCAAACAACCAAAAAACTCGCGTTAACTCGTCACGTTTATGCAGGATTGGTGAGATTCTTATTCCCGTTGCGCTTAAAAGAATCTAGGCAATAGGGACAGTTATTAAGGAGCGATTCTTTTGCATGATTTCCATGCAGTTTTTCAGACTATATACTATATATGTAACTCCTGTGCTCCAGAGTAACAGCGGCACGCATAGTATTGACGCCCAGCGAATCTATGGGAACCTAATTTGTCATGATCCCGCAACGAGTTAATCAGAAAAGGTGGAGTTGGAAACGAAGAGTTGTCCATTTTTCAGTCTCCGAGCTACTAAGCAGTGTGATACATAAAAATGCAATGTTTTTTCCAACCCAAGAATTATAACTGTTGGTAAATCATACAACACGAAAAATTTGCGTCGTGCTTATAATAACAGTTAATCATTAAGCTGATCTCCGCTAGAATGCTATGACTCGCGCCCCATGCGATAGAACGCAGCTCTTTATGTGGCAGTAAAGCTCATGGCGAGGCCGAACATCCCGTCTATTACATTTTATTACGATACGTGACACTTGTGTTTAATTCTACTGGGGACCTGCTTATATAAAGTAGAACGCCGATTATCCGAACGCCGACTAACCGAATCGAACCAATTATCCGAATCGGTTCTAAGCGTAATATAAAAAATTAAAACCAAGTAATTTTTGTTTTGTTTTCTTGTAACAAGTTGGAACATCTTTGTTTATTCTATGTGTGACAGTTCATTTTTCTTTATTACCAGTCTATGTCCAATTATCCGAATTTTCGATCACCCGAATCGACCCCGGTCCCAATTAATTCGGATAATCGGCGTTCTACTGTAGGTACATACTTTCCACATATCCCCGGGTTCGACTCCTAGGTCGATCAAAGTGTTGTTGAGTTTTTCTATGAGAAAATTGTCAGTAACAACACGGAATTTGGAACTGTACCCGAAAAATGGCAATAGGCTCGCCCCCTGTTACGTGGGACTGATGCATACCTGGTGAAATGTCGGTGCAGAAATGCACCTCTTTGAGGTTAATATGTAATTTGTTTGAAACACATTTACCGCCTAAATGCTAGTCAGATTTGGATTAATATAGACAGAGAAAGATTGGAACATGGCATTTATAAGCTATTTTTAACCGGAGATTTTGTTGGATTTCTCAGGATTATTTCATAATTTATAGTAAATATCTAATATACGAATCAAAATCTCATGCAGCGTCATACAACAAGGAAAAACTCCATTCACATTAAATTATTTCAAACACTCCTATTCTTAAAGATCGTACAATAGCGCAACAAAATTGTTCTCAACTAAATATTTAGCACAAAAGTTAAAAAGCGAGACGGAAGAACAAAAACAACTGAAAACCCTAGAACAGAAAGAGACGGAAGACTGCGAGCAAGTAGCGTTTGAACATCAGACCACACAACAGTAATATAAAACATTAATTAAACGTGCGGAATAAGAAACTGTTAGGGCGTGACGCAAGCCCCCCTTTAAAGCTAGTTTTGCGTTGAGACATAAATTCAGTGGTATTAATTTTGAAAGTCGCGAGTCGCCACAAAAGCGGCCACTTGTCGCGTTTCAAATGCTTTGACGCCGCACCTATTTGCTGTAACTCGACTTACACTCGCTTACGAAGTAACATGTTCTTAATAAGGTTTTTTTATACTGTCATGACAAAGTAACACTATACAGTATACATGATGGTAAGAACAGTGCTATCCAAAAGAGCATCAAGTGTCTAAATACTGCCATATGCTGAGGGGCCTCCTCTCACTTCAGCCGCCATCTTGGAAAACACATTTTATCGAATATCTCGCGAACCGCGCATCGTACGACAAAAATTGTAGAAATCATTATTGTAGATACTAATATTTGCCATCTTTTAAAACTTTAAAACTTTTTTTTGTATAATGCTCATGGTGGGTTAATTAGTATTTTGTGCCTCGTAAAACCATTCATCATTCATCATTATCAGCCCAAATACGTCCCACTGCTGGGCACGGGCCTCCTCTACAACTGAGAGGGCCTAGGCCTTAGTCCACCACGCTGGCCTAGTGCAGGTTGGCGGACTACACACCTAAGAAATTCCTAAGAACTTTTTAGGTGTGCAGGTTTTATCACGATGTTTTCCTTCACCGTTAAAGCAAGTGATAATTCATTGTGAATACCCACATAACTCCGAAAAGTCAGAGGTGTGTGCCTGGGTTTGGACCTGCGACCGCCGAAATTCTCGACTGCGCGCCTAAACCTCGAGGCCATCACTGCTTAAAACCATTAATCAGAAGAAAATATACAGGAGGAGTTGGATAAAAAGCGACCGTACTTAAGAATACAGTTTCTTGTCGTTTTTTGCACCAAATCTAAAAAATCCTATGACTAAGTCTAGAAACATCCAGAACATTTCGAGAAGCATGCTTCCAAAACACTTTTATCGAGTCTAGAACCTCCCAGAATATTCTGTGAAGCATTCGAGTTACATCGCCTTTTCAGCAAGTCTATAACCTTCCAGAACATTACGTAAAGCATTCAAGTTACTTCGCTATCACGTCTAGAACCTTCCAGAACGTTCCGTGAACGATTCGAGTTGGTCCGTAGTAGGTCGACACTTTGATGTAGCGTGTATTAATCACAAGCTGGGCGTGCTGTTAACATTTGAGCACAAGTCGCGGGCGCAATTAACTGAGTGCCAGAGAACGCGCATTCAACGCGCTGAATGCGAGTTTCGGTTCAAATGGCGTTTGTTCAAATATAACTTTTTTTCTTATTGCAACGTTGGAAAGTTCTCGTAATGAACTTACCAGACCTTTGGGTGAAGCAAGTGAGAGAGTAGACTTTAGCTTCACAAGATATGGTTGCTAAATGTTGTATATGATAAAAAGCAACATAGGTCTTCGCGATAACGCGTAATAGACAGATAGACTACCTACGACTGCTAATGGAAATCCTAATAATGCTTTGCTCGGCGCGAATATTAAGCCCGGGTCTTCAAGATCAATATGTCAATTTCTTTATCTTTACTAATATATTTAAGCTGAAGTGTTATGTGGTTGTTTCAGCGCGCAAATCTCAAGAACTACTGGTCCGATTTAAAAAAATCTTTCAGTCTCAGATAGAACATTTAACGAAGAAGGCTACAAACTATGTATCAACACGCTACGATCAATAAAAGCGGAGCAGAAATGGCAAATGTGGCAATAACGAGGAAAGGATATTCCTTTTGATGTCTGATGTTTCGCATATTAAGTTTCGGGCAACAACCAGTTGGCTTATAATTGTTCCACTGCTAGAAATAGAACTCTTGAACTGAGAAAATAATCCACCGCGCTGGTCTTGTGCGGGTTAACGGACTGACTGAACCCTTAGGTATGTATGTTTCTTTGCCATGTTTTTATATGATCATTTGTTGTAAATACAGATGACTTCGCAAAATTAAAAATGACTGCTTGAAATTTGAATCCGTGACCTGCTTAATTGTATATCGAACGCGCAACTTATTCTGTAGCGCATCATGGCTCAGTAAAAATAATTACATAAATATATCGCTAACAGCTTGCTAATTAGACCACAACATTCATGAAAAGCGCACACGTTTGAAAGCGCTTAGACGAGCGCAAGACCGCTCACGTGTGTGCGCTTTTTACGCTTTTTTATTGTGAATCAGGTTAAATAAGAAACTATAGCGGCTTTTTCTATTGAGTAGGTAAACCGCGCTGTAGTATGAAATGTACTTTTTGTTTTCATACGTTAATTTTACGCCTGCATCGTGGAAGGTTAGACATCAGCTTGTGAAACGATTGCGGGTTCGATTCCCGCACCGAGACAAATGTTTGTGTGATCCGCAAATATTTGATTCGGATCTGGCTGTTTGTAGGACCTTAATCTGAATATGTAGTTTCCGATACCAAAGACACAAGACTTTTATCTTAAGTGTGGGTTCAGAACTATGTATTGTGTGACTGTTGGGTGTATTTATTTATTTAACGTTATATTCCTGATAGAAAAGCCACATTATACCACCCGAGAATCAAAGTTACATCTTAATCATGTAGAGACAGTCGTATATTACAAAGTCAAAGTTAAAATAATCTATATTCACATACATAAACTCACGCCTGTATTCCCCGAAGGGGTAAGCAGAGGCGCATTTCTGCACCCACATTTCGCCAGGTATGTATCAGTCCCACGTAATAGGGGGCGAGCCTATTGCCGTTTTTCGGGCACATTTCCAGACTCTGTGCTGTTACTGAGAATTTCCTAATGGAAAAACCCAATAACACTTTGCCCGACCCGGGAATCGAACCCAGGACCTCTAGATCGCACGGCACATACTTGTACCGCGAGACCACGAGGCAGTCAGAATACAGCATCTAATTTTTCTTATAGCATCATCATGCTCTTGCCCTGTTCCCAATTTTATTTGGGGTCGGCGCAGTATGTTTTATCCTTCCACACATCCCTATCAGCCGTCATGTCTTCATTAACCCCTTTTTCTTTCATATCTTCTCTCAGACACTCCATCCATCTCTTCTTTGGCCATCCTCTGCTTGTCCATCCTTCAACTTTCATACTCATTACTTTTTTACCTAAAATGTTATTTTTCTGATATCAACATCCTTAAATTAAAAAATCGTCAAGGTCCCGACAGAACCCTAAAAGCGTCTATGCCCGGACAGCTCGTTAATCCGGGTAACAATGACGCTCGGTGTCGAGACTCCGCCATTTTGTCCGGTTTTTTGCCCACTTCCCGGCCGAGCAACACTTGCGTTGTCAAAACCGCGTAATTGGCTCGAAACTGTTGTTCTACAACTTTCTATAGAAATTCTTTTTTTTAAGGTGTAAAAATTTACTGGGATTTTTCAAGAGTTTAGCGTTGTTTTTATGAGAATTAAATTCATTGGCAGCTTTTTAAATAGGGGTTTAAAATGTATTAGTAGCTACTAAGTTACTTTATTCTATAGATTACGACATTTTTTCTTAGACGTTCTTCTAGTTTTGTTTCATGCCAGTTATTTCTCTAAGTGAATTGAAATGAAATGAAATTGCTTTATTTGGTCACGTAGGCAATCAAATAGCACTTATGACAAGTCAATACAGAAAAGAAAAATCTTTTATTATTAGGTACATTATAATTTAACTATGGTTCATTTTATATAATTTGTACAAAAATATTTACGGTTTTTTTAATAATTTATTTTTAGTTTTCATCAGGAAATACATAATATCTTATTATTATTATTTTAAAATAAATAACGAGTACGAATACTTATTTGATCCCGGGTATCCAATACCAGGTCGGGAAAATTGTTATTGAGATTCACAGAATCACAGAATCTAGAATGATACATCATCATCAGCCCAAATACGTCCCACTGCTGGGCACGGGCCTCCTCTACAACTGAGAGGGTTTAGGCCTTAGTCCACCACGCTGGGCTAGTGCGGGTTGGCGGACTACACACCTAAGAAATTCCTAAGAACTTTTAGGTGTGCAGGTTTTATCACGATGTTTTCCTTCACCGTTAAAGCAAGTGATAATTCATTGTGAATACACACATAACTTCGAAAAGTCAGAGGTGTGTGCCTGGGGTTTGAACCTGCGACCGCCGATATTCTCGACCGCGCACCTAAACCTCGAGGCCATCACTGCTATAATGCCATGAATGATACATAAGAGTATGTAAATATAAACAAACCTACAGAAACATCTGCCAATCTCTCAAGGTGTGAATGTGTAAAATATGTATTTTTGTTATACTACGGCACAATATGCCTCGAGGTTTAGGCGCGTGGTCGAGAATTTCGACGGTCGCAGGTTCAAACCCCAGGCACACACCTCTGACTTTTCGAGGTTATGTGTGTATTCACAAAGAATTATCACTTGCTTTAACGGTGAAGGAAAACATCGTGATGAAACCTGCACACCTAAAGTTCGTAGGAATTTCTTAGGTGTGTAGTCCGCCAACCCGCACTAGGCCAGCGTGGTGGACTAAGGCCTAAACCCTCTCAGTTGTAGAGGAGGCCCGTGCCCAGCAGTGGGACGTATATGGGCTGATGACGGCACAATAATCGCAAAGGCTTACCAGGCGATTCGTCAGAGATTTCGTTGTAGTGATGCGAGGCGGAGGTTGTTTGTCCGGCGTACAACAGGTTCAGTTCCCGCGCCTCGTTCTCCTCTTGCGCTTGCTGCCGTCGGAGAGCCACCTGGAAGAGAAATTTTCTTAAATGATACGAATATGTGCCGTGCGATCTAGAGGTCCTGGGTTCGATTCCCGGGTCGGGCAAAGTGTTATTGGGTTTTTCCATTAGGAAATTCCCGGTAACAGCACGGAGTCTGGAAATATGCCCGAAAAACGGCAATAGGCTCGCCCCCTATTACGTGGGACTGATACATATTGGCGAAATGTGGGTGCAGAAATGCACCTCTGCCTACCTCTTCGGGGAATACAGGCGTGAGTTTATGTATGTATGTATGTATGATACGAATATGACATAATAATAATAAATAAATACACCCAACAGTCACATACATAGTTCTGATCCCACACTAAGATGCAAGTCTTGTGTCGTGGGTATCAGAAACTACGAGAGACTTTTCGCTCTCACATACACCCAGACCCGAAACAAATATTTGTGGATCACACAAACATTGGTCTCGGTGCGGGGATCGAACCCGCGGCTTCTCGTTTCGCAAGCTGGTGTCTAGCTAACTGCGCCACGGGGCTGTCTGTAAATATAGTCGTAAAAAAAATCAAAAATAAAATACATTTTAAATTATAAAGTGTAAATTGGTGCAAACCTGACGATATTTCAAATATTTTTTTTTATAAAGTCTAGTCAGTCGGGAGCTCTCAACGAAAACGGTGCCTAATTTCTTAGGATATATGATTTAAGAAATTCTAAAGTGCTAACTATACCAACATACTTCAAGTAGAGTGCAAAAAGTATGAACGTCAATTGTTTTAAGAAAATAAAAAAATATTTGAACAATTAAAATGTTTAAAACTATTTAGACTCCGTCATTTTTCTTATTTATACTGGTCAACAAAAAAAAATTTTTTTATTGCCGCGGTTTGAAAATTGTATTTTTCCATACCTTACCATGAGATTAGTTAAAATACGTTCATAAAAAAACATTTGAAACACCCACTTTCTAAGAAAACAGAGATTATTTGAAATTTATTTGTAGGCTGAGGTGGTGGGCTGTCTTCAGTATAAGGAATCGGTTTAGTTACAGATTCCACATCAGGATATGTAATTTTACTTCTTGTTTTATAAGAATATCTCTTCAGTTTCCTTAAAAAAAATAACAATCATTCTCATGATATTTTGTTCCCTCCAAATTACAGGTTTAGAAAAAGGCATTAATCGGTGGGTACCATTAAACCACCCTCTCAAATAACATACATTTCTTAAACAAAAAAAAACTTGGTGTCCAAGGTTGATTAATACTCTCAGAAATCTTGAAACCAAAATACAAATTGTAAATTTTATATATAGTAACGGCGTAGGATGTTCTCGATTGGAACTTGAATTAAACTCCCCACAAACAAAATAGAAGAGATCCGATGAATTGAAACACTTTCGATTCATAATGCAAACTATATACATATGTATTTACTATTTAGTACACTTCTTCAAAACCGAAACATATTCAAATTGACAAAAAAACTTCACAATTTAAACAACAACACTTTGGAATAAACACCAGAAACTGCACGTCGTCGTAGCAATACTTGTATTACGTAATTGTATACTTGTAAAAGTAATATAAAAAAATTAAACATCAATGAACGAACAATAACGAGTTGAAAATATACAGGTTTAAGGATACATAGTGTACTACCAACAACAGTATTGTCTTTGTAAGTAAGATCAGCTGTTGCAATACTCTTATCGATATACCCTCACAAAATTAAGCGAAATATATCGTACATATTATGTAATTGTACATATTTAGATATTTCGATGTAATAGATATTTTTTATTATTTTTCCGTTAATATTTATACATAAAAGATACCGAAAAAGTGCAATTGGATTAACGGCAAAAAGTCATGTTGACCAGTGTAATCATTATGTTAATCAACATTTCATTGTCATTAAATTTTATAATAGATATTTTAGGGTAATAAATAAATAAAATAAATAAATACACCCAACAGTCACATACATAGTTCTGATCCCACACTAAGATACAAGTCTTGTGTCGTGGGTATCAGACACTACGAGAGACTTTTCGGTCTAATCGAAAACAAGTTACACTCCACCTTTTCGAACCTGGCCTTTAGTATTTTAAAGCTCACCTGAGCTGCCATGACCCTCTGCCTCTCCG
Organism: Hemaris fuciformis; assembly: GCA_907164795.1. NCBI lineage: Eukaryota > Metazoa > Arthropoda > Insecta > Lepidoptera > Sphingidae > Hemaris > Hemaris fuciformis. The sequence goes on from OU015454.1 coordinate 11,132,924, forward strand.
CTATGAGGGTGCACTTGGCGCAGACGCAGTCCCTCCACCGGCAGTACCGTTTGTGGCCCTTAAGGGCGGACACCACGCCGTGGTTGCGACACCGAGCACACTTCGGGGTCCGCTGCAAAACAAAACTTCTATAAGTTTTTCAATCATGGAGATTATCCTACCACACACCGACCACTGCAACTTCTGAACCCCAGGATCAACATCATCATCATCATCAGCCCAAATACGTCCCACTACTGGGCACAGGCCTCCTCTACAACTGAGAGGGTTTAGGCCTTAGTCCACCACGCTGGCCTAGTGCGAGTTAGCGGACTACACACCTAAGCAATTCCTAAGAACTTTTTAGGAGTGTAGGTTTTATCACGATGTTTTCCTTCACCGTTAAAGCAAGTGATAATTCATTGTGAATACACACATAACTTCGAAAAGTCAGAGGAATGTGCCTGGGGTTTGCCTTGAACCTACGACCGCCGAAATTTTTGACCGCGCGCCTAAACCTCGAGGCCTCGTATCTCGTAGTTTCTGATACACGACACAAGACTTGTATCTTAGTGTGGGGTCAGAACTATGTACGTGACTTTTGAGTATTTATTTTTCATTAAAGGTAAATAGCTACGGTAATTACAGACACACTAATGTCAAAAAAAACTCGAAAAAAAGACGTTTTTCTGTTTACATTTAATGAATACTCATCGTGGTTAGCAAAACGTATGTTTTTCGGGATTTTTTAAATCTTTTTACACTCTGTTTATTCGGCGTGTGTGTCTGTATACCTATATTGTGTCGAGTAGTAAGACACAGTCGTATCGTTTTGACTGTAATGCAGTTAACTAGTATTTTTTTATCTGAAAAAGTTGAATTAAAAATCTAGTCTTTAAAAAAACTCGAGTTTTGGTGATTTTAAATAAAGGATAGAAAAGTTTGGTTGAGCGACACTTCCCGAGACGCCATCTCGGCGGTCGCGAGTTTGATTCTTTGGCACAAACTATTTTATAATTTTTACAAACATTTACCTACAGTCTTATCTATGTTTTTCAACCATAAAGAGACTAAAATGCCGTCAGCTCAATTTTTAAATAAATACACCCAACAGTCGCATACATATTTAGTTCTGATCAAAGTTCTGTGTCGTGTGTATCAGAAACTACGTGGATCACACAAACATTTGTCTCCGTGCGAGGATCGAACCCGCAGCCAATCGTGTCACAAGATGGTCTCATCAAATGACAGTTATTGGAAAACAAAATATTATATTTGTTTATCCAAGTTAAAAGCTATACCTATGTGGGCAAATTACATCCAAATCCGTTTAGTGTTTTACGCGATTAATTAGCAAATATCAGTTAATCATCGACTCGCTGGATCTACTCAGGTGTGGGTCGCGCCGCGTAAATTCCAGTAGTAAAGTGAGCCCGCTGAGTTTGTTTCGCCGGGTCTTCTCAGTCAGGGTCGCGTTTGGATCCGGTGGTACCATTAAAATAATACGTGACGTTTCGGAAATACACAAGGTCCATCTCGTTATTTACTTTAAAATAATATTGATAAGATATTATGTATTTCCTGATGAAAACTAAAAATAAATTATAAAAAAACCGTAAATATTTTTGTACAAATTATATAAAATGAACCATAGTTGAATTATAATGTAATAATAAAAGATTTTTCTTTTCTGTATTGACTTGTCATATGTGCTATTTGATTGCCTACGTGACCAAATAAAGCAATTTCATTTCATTATTGTTTTTAGTATAAAGATAGATAAAATTTAGGAAGACACATACGTTTCTTTCTAAACTCTTTGTACGTATAGAGTTCTTACAAGGATTGTACCCACATCCTTTAACAACGAAAGTCGAAAATCTTAATATAATAATCTTAATAAAATCTACCCCTAACAACAAACTAACACGCCCAACAAACGTAACAATTTGGGTGTAACATTACAACATAACAAAGTCCCAATTTGTAACCAACACCCGCTAATTCATAGCTGTTACTAAAACCAGGAAACGTTATTCGAAACTGTTATTTTGTATTCAATGCTGTTATAAAGCATGCAAGAAAGGTCTTGAGTTCGAAACCGGGGTTAATTTTTAAGATTTTTTACTGCTTATAGAAGTCTGCGTGTTATTGACAGCCCCGTGGCGCAGTTGGCTAGATACCAGCTTGCGAAACGAAAGGCCGCGGGTTCGATCCCCGTACCGAGATAAATGTTTTTGTGATCCACAAATATTTGTTTCGGGTCTGGGTGTTTGTGAGACCGAAAAGTCTCTCGTAGTTTCTGATACCCACGACACAGAACTTGTATCCTAGTGTGGGGTCAGAACTATGTATGTGACTGTTGAGTATTTATATTGAGAGGTCACGAGATCGATTTCCGGTCACACTGTTCCGGTAACAGTTCAAAGAACACGGGTTATAGAAAAACATCAGAATTGGCGCAACAATCAAGGTCCATAAACTACAAACCCTGATACGTTTCTTTCTTCTTTCACATTCAGACTTCTTATAATTTAATTCCGTCGCTTAAGGTTCTTCTGACATTACCCTTGCGGAGGAGACCAATTATTTACGCCTGTATTCCCCGAAGGGGTAGGCAGAGGTGCATTTTTGCACACACATTTCGCCAAATGTGTTTTTATCCCACGTAATTAGGGTCGAATGGATGAGGGCTGCTCAAGACCGGAATAGTTGGCGCTTTCTTGGAGAGGCCTACGTTCAAAGTCAAAGTCAAAGTCAAATTATCTTTATTCAAATAGACTTTTACAAGTTCTTTTGAATCGTCAATTTTAAGCTATTTTAAACTAAACTATTGCCGCTTCGAAACGTGTTATCGCTGTGAAGAAGAAACGGCAAGAAACTCCCTCAGCAACACGAAATGTCTTTTTTTTTAAATAGAAATAGCAATATTCTTATTTTTTAAATTGACATAGTTTCAATTTTACATGATAAATGTCATAACGATACAAACTGTAGCAACACAATACGACTCCGATCAATTTACATTACTCCCAGGGCTTATTATGTTCAATAGAATCTGAAATTTATAGTATGCTTTTTTGTAAAGTTTATCTTTAATTAATTCCTTAAACTTATTCAAGGGAAGCTCCCTAATACCCTTCGGAAGTTTGTTATAGAAGCGTATACATTGCCCAATAAAAGAGTTATTAACTTTCCGGAGACGAGTTACGTGTTGAACTAGATTACATTTGTTCCTAGTATTTTTATTGTGTACATTACAAATTTTATTAAATTGATCAAGATTCTTTATTATTATTCTTTATTGAGACTTCATACTGGGAAACCTAACAACACTTTGCCAGACACGAAGTCGAACCCGGAATCTCTAGATCGCACGGCATCGACGATACGGAGAGACCACGAGGTAATCGATTGGTGTAAGTCCTCCTCCGGCACTCTTTCATGACTCTGCCACAGTCTTATGCCGGTATACTTCGATAATCTTCACATAATTTCGCCCTCATCCTTGGAGCAATGGCGGTACTTCCATAGAAGCCCAAAATCGTTAAATGTTGATTGTGTAATTATAATGTGTATTAATAAGTGTTTATTGTGGAGTAAGGACATTCTCATTTATATGTCAAATTGCTTGTGTTAAATAAAATGTGAAGTTAAAGATTGTTATTTGGAATTTTGAAAGACAAACTGGGCAATTGGGCTTCTATGGAAGTACCGCCACTGCCTTGGAGGGGTAGGCAGGGATGTATTTTTACATTTCGCCGGCTAAGTTATAGGTATAATAGGTAGGTAGCATAAAAGTTCTTAGGAATTTCTTAGGTGTGTAGTCCGCCAACCCGCACTAGGCCAGCGTGGTGGACTAAGGCCTAAACCCTCTCAGTTGTAGAGGAGGCTCGTGCCCAGCAGTGGGACGTATTTGGGCTGATGAGGAAAACACATTATATCTCTTTGTGGTTCAAACGGTGTTTCCTTGCTCGCACAACATCTTTGTGGAATCAGCTTGCCTCGGCGGTATTTCCAAATGGATACGACATAGGGACCTTCAAGAAAAGAGCCTATATTTTCCTCAAAGGCCGGCAACACACCGATGATTCCTCTGGTATTATGGGTGTTCATGGGCGGTGTTGACCACTTCACATCAGGTGGCTTAGATGCGGGTTTGCCTCCTTCTTCCATAAAAAATCTCCTTGGTTTTTTTTTATAAGTGGAAACTGATTTGATATGTGTATTTATCAGGGATGTTATGGAGCTCCGTAACCGTAATCGAAACTATCGGATATCCGAAATAAAAATATATCCGTAACTGTAACCGTATCCGTTTCAGAAGTTTCGAATAGTTTCGGATAGTTTTGTATAAGGGTGGAGTCTAAAAAAAACGGCATGTTTCGACTTTCGACAGGTTTTTGTTTCACCGTTCACACGCCACGTGAATCTTGCAGTTTGTTTGTTATTTCTAGTCATAACATACCTCTTTTATAAGTAATTAGTTTCTTATTTAAGAGTCGATACTTAATTTAAGAAAGTCTTTTGTTAAGTGGCACTACTTCACTGAAACTTCATCTTAAATGAAAACACTGTGATAAGTACAAAAAACAGTTATTGTTGAAACAAAATATACAACAAAACCAAAAACATCCAAACAGCTGACACCTTTATAAAACAGTTATATTTTTTTTAATCTAATATCCGTAACCGAAACTATCCGAAAATTACGGATAATCCGAAATAATTACATATCCGTAACCGTATCCGAAACCGATATAATTTTATTCCTATATCCATATCCGTATCCAGATCCGAAATATCATATCCATAACATCCCTAGTATTTATTTTAAAATTTAGTCTTTTAAGAGAAAATGTATTGTATGCTTCCCAAAGATAATAAAAAAAACTTTAGTTATTTTGCATAAACTGGAGCCGACGGCTTATACTATTGAAGCAATTTGTTAATTTAACGTTTTTTTTAACGACTGTAGAATCTTTAGCTTTGTACATATAAACATACAACCGCGCCTGCATCCACGGAGATGTAGGCAGAGATGTTATTCGACATCCAACTCTCGCCAACTCTCGCCTGTTGCCGTTTAAAGGAAAATTTTCCTAACTAACCCAGTAATATTTCGCCGGACCTGGGAATCGTACGCGAGACCTCTGGTTCGCACGCGCCGACTTATCCCGCGAAGCCATTCACAATGTAACTTGAATAGAAAACATATTTTCATATTTTGATAAGAAATGTTGATACACACGCCGACGACCTGTTCTCTTTTAAAGTTATAATACATATTATACACACGTCACGCCTGTATTCCCAATGGGGTAGCCAGAAGAACGTTTTTGCAACGAAATATCACCAAACTTATTTTAATCCCTCGCAACAGGAGGCGAGCTTGTAGCCACTGTTTCGAGCACAACTCCTTCTATTCCAAATTACCGTATGAAAAAACTAAATGACACTTTCACCGAGCTGGGTATTGAACTAGAGACATCTAGATCGCACGGTACATGCATTTAAAATAAGGTCTAAGGTAACTACTCGTTAAATAATGATAAATTAAAATACATACTTCTGACATGACAAATAGATATGCATTATACAACTCTGATGTCGACAGGCGAAAAACTTTTTGTCACTACCTAGGTATGCGATATCGTTCAAATATGTCGGCCTTTTCGGAACTAACTATAGTCGGTGTAGCCCCAGAGGAAGATACACTTAAAACACAGTGGACAAATTGTATAAAATACTAGCTGAGCCCGCGACTTCGTCCGCGCGGAAAATTTATTTTTCATGATTTTTAATAAGACAATTTATGAACTAAAAGTAGCCTAAGTTACTACTTATTACATCAGCTATCTGCCAGTGAAAGTCCCGTTAAAATTGGTCCACCCGTTTCAGAGATTAGCTGGAACAAACAGACAGACAGAAAGACAGACAAAAATTGTAAAAAACGTTATTTTGGTATATGTACCGTGTATACATCTATATGCATTTATTAAAAAGCAGTTATATAAATATTACAAACAGACACTCCAATTTTATTTATTTGTATAGATTAAGATTTAGGTAATATTATCTCTTTTCGATCGATACCACCCCACCAGCTTGACCTATGTTGTGGGCACTAATATTCAACCGCAGAACATTACCGTGGTGCTGCCCAAATAGATTCAGAACTAGTGAGAAACGATCTACGTTTTACTAAGCCCGTAAGTAAATTAATCAGAAATCTGTTTTGATGCTACATTTTGTACCGTTATGATAATTATTATTACATACATACATACATAAACTCACGCCTGTATTCCCCGAAGGGGTAGGCAGAGTTGCATTTCTGCACCCACATTTCGCCAAGTATGTACCAGTCCCACGTAACAGGGGGCGAGCCTATTCAATTATTATTACTAATTGACATAATTATAATATAAAGATATATGTAAATATATTGCAATATTTTTGATAAAAAAAAGACATTTGGCGTTGCTGAGGGAGTTTCTTGCCGTTTTTTCTCAACAGCGATAACACGAAGCGGCGGTAGCTTAAAATTGACGACTTATTACTTGTAAAAGTCTAATTGAATAAAGATTATTTTGACTTTACTTTTGACGTTGACTTAGTCGACACAATTATGCCAAGCTGTATTTAAAAATCAAGTGAAACAAAGTCAAAGTCAAAGTCAAAATATCTTTATTCAAATAGACTTTTACAAGTTCTTTTGAATCGTCAATTTTACACATCTTAATTTTTTTAAACTATTGCCGCTTCGAAACGTGTTATAGCTGTGGAGAAGAAACGGCAAGAAACTCCCTCAGCGCAGCAACACAGAGAGATTCTAATATATATATTATTTTTGGATTGGCCATTATGTCTTTAATATTATACTACATATTCATACAAGTCTTGAAACCGACGGCCCGAACGCAAAATACTAATTTTTAAAACTACGTAAGGTATTTTAATCTCCCTGCCAAAATTCGAAACACACATTTTTCGCAGGATCTCGCAAATATCTGTTCCCGTTAGAAGCTCCACCGTTTTTATTTGTAACCTTATCGACTCATTAATAAAAATACATTATTCTAAAAATATCTTCGTATAGTAATATCTATCAATAGATCTTGAATGTGCTTTCGTATTCATTAATTTATATTTTTTATAAGAATAGCCGAACAAGCTTATCACATATTAAAGACTAATTAGAAGACAATAAGCTCGTCACTGCAACTCCTGTACTCCAAGATAGATAATACAGAAATGACACAGCCGTGAAGCTCAAAGAGTCTCTATTGGGACCTAGCTGGTCTCTACTTCGCAACAAAATTAATAAGAAATAAAAAATAGATAGAGCTGTGTCAAAACATTCTGCCTGATTTTTTTCGGGTCGGTTTTAACAAATATAGTCCTTTGTTTCTAAATAATTATTGTAGGTACTTGCCAAAAATAAGAGAACTCTATCAAAATATTGATTTCACAACAAATACAAACGTTAATTTGTTTTCACTATCAATTTTCGCCTTATAAAAAAAATATTGTACTAAATAATATGTGATATACCATTAAAAAAGACAATTTGTGTCCAATAAAATCTGTTTGTTGTATGCAAACGTTAGATTTTCTTAAGGAACGATAAGTGAACTCTCACCTGATATCTCTCGGAGGCTCTCAAGAAGAACGGCGGCAGAGCGGCCAACACTGGATGCTGGACCAGCTGCGACACGTCCACACCGTTGGGCAAAGACATTTCCATTATAAAGTCAACTCGGCCCAAAAGACTCAAATCACGGATAATTAAAAAACTCGCATAACTTTTTTACACAATGACATTTTAAACAACACTCAAAAAAAAATCAAATTCTAATTTAGAAGTGAATTTATATATTTTTTTTAATTTTTGATTTTCGAACAACCGTTTTGTGATTTCGTAACGCGACTGTTGCAAAATTTCGAACGCACGTTTAAAAATGGAACGCGCAGTTAAGGCGGCGACACCGTGTCGGGATGTTTCCAACACTGTTGCTTCATATTCGGCGAACAGTTGCCGGGGCGTGCGCGAGCGAGACGGGGCGAGTGCGAAACGACACACTGTATACAAGCTCATATCTGCGTCCCTCTCGCACTATAGTGATAACTGTATATGTTGTATCATCCGGTTATATAAAATGTTGTAAAATGTGAGGATCGGCTCCGCCAATGGCGGCGGCGAGGGACCCCGCCTCTGGCTCGTGATTGGACGCCGCGAATGCTGAAACTTAATTTATAAAGGTGACTTTTTTGAGAAGCAATCCACAAAGGCCTTATTGAATGAGGCACAAACACACAATTATGTTTTTTATTCGCGTTGTGGATTCTTTTAATATGCTTTCTTTTATATTTTTTTGTTGTTTGATTGTTTCGTGCGAGTGTGTCGGTAATGAGATTGTAAATACGATACCGTGTGTTGGCCACATTCAGCTGTTTGTTCGCATAATGCGACCTGACGTCCGCGCATTTACTGATATATCTATGGTAATGGCGGACTTATTTTCGTCTGATAGCTTTCATTTGGATAGTTCGGCTTAATGGGTCTCGGAATAGTTTATATTTGCTCATTTGAATAGATTTTTTGGGTATTATATTGGCGTGAGATTGAGTAACTTAACTTATCGGAGTTTTGTTTTGTTGCTAAAGTTTGTATCGTTATGACATTTACAATGTAAAATTTAAATAATGTAATTAAAAAAAGACATTTATTGCTATTTAAAAAAAAATACATGTCGTGTTGCTGAGGGAGTTTCTTGCCATTTCTTCTCCACAGCTATAACACGTTTCGAAGCGGCAATAGTTTAAAAAATATTAAAAAGTGTAAAATTGACGATTCAAAAGAACTTGTAGAAGTCTATTTGAATAAAGATAACTTGACTTTGACTTTGACTACCTTTGAATGAAAATTCATCGGATTTAGAAATTATGTTACAGGCGATAGGGACTAATCAAATAATTGGATTTTAGTCATCTTTAAGTTGTTTTTAAATATCCTTAAACTAAATGTAAAAACTAAGATTTTTTTGAGAATCAAGCAGCCAAACTAACTAACAAGAGGTTGCTTGTTCGAGTACCTAGTATACGAGACACGATAACAGATCATCATCATCAGCCCATGTACGTCCCACTGCTGGGCACGAACCTCCTCTACAACTGAGAGGGTTAAGGCCTTAGTCCACCACGCTGGCCTAGTGCGGGCGCAGGCTACACACCTAAGAAATTCCTAAGAAGTTTTTTAGGTGTGTAGGTTTCCTCACAATTCTTTGATTTATAAGAGATATTAAATATATGATGACATAATAAGAATGATGCAGTGATGGCCTCGAGGTTTAGGCGCGCGGTCGAGAATTTCGGCGGTCGCAGGTTCAAACCCCAGGCACTTACCTCTGACTTTTCGAAGTTATGTGTGTATTCACAATGAATTATCACTTGCTTTAACGGTGAAGGAAAACATCGTGATAAAACCTGCACACCTAAAAGTTCTTAGGAATTTCTTAGGTGTGTAGTCCGCCAACCCGCACTAGGCCAGCGTGGTGGAATAAGGCCTAAACCCTCTCAGTTGTAGACGAGGCTCTTGCCCAGTAGTGGGACGTATTTGGGCTGATGATGATGATGATAATAAGAATAAGGACTTCACCGATGTAAGCAAATTAAGAGATACGTCAAAGCTATTGTTGAAAAACGGTTTTTAAAGGATAATAAACTGGGTGAAGTAGGTACTTCAGTTTTTGAAATACAATAGTTTACAGTTTAATTTCTTAAACCTTACCATAATACACAATATATTAACAATGGCTGTCATTTTCATGCATAACTTAACAGCTTAGTTGGTATTAGGAAATTCGCAGCAACTTTAGCATTGTTGGTTCAATCTTCGCTTTCTTTGTGATATCATATGGCGTATTTGCCTTGAAAATTATTGAATATTTATTTAATTAAATTAATATTGTAGTAGGTATATGGTAAAGAGTATTTCTCTAACAATACTGGACTTATTCAGTTATTGTAGGTAAATTAAAGTAAGTACTTAAATTCACTAAACCCTCTGAGATGTCTTACTCACTAATAAATGAACAGCTTTTATGTTGAATGAAGTTCTGGTTCGATACCCAAGTTGAGCACTAAGTTATAAAATTTTCTATTAAAGAGATATTATTACCATCAAAATGAAGATACAAATATTTACGTAATTTATGAGGGCATAATAAAGCGTTAAAACACTTTATAATAATTAGTCGTTTCAACTGTACTTAGGAAACAATTAAACCAGCCGACATAAGGATAACAAACTTAGGGGATGCTTTAACATTATCGCTCATTCGCAGCCCCATAATATTCTCATAATTGGTTCCAAATATGTCTAAGTTGTAGACAGTGGCGGTACTACCATAGAAGCCCAAAAGCCCAGCTTGCCTAATAAAATTCTGAATAATAATCTTTAAGCCTTAAATATTTATTTAACAACAGCAATTTGACATATAATTGAGAATACCCTGACCCCACAATAAACAATTATAAACTAGACATTATCTACACAATTAACGTGTAAAACTTTTGGGCTTTAAAGTAAGTACCGCCACTGGATGTAGGTTAATTGGGGAATGAATTATTGTAAGGTTTCATTATTTGGTGATAAGGTACGAATGCATGTTCAAATCTGAGGCACAAACATTTGACGTTTCTCAATTAGGTAAGCTTTATTTCTTTACGACTTTAATAACTAAATCGATTTAGGTAAATTTCATTAGGAAGATAGTTATCTTTCCTGAAATATTACTTTCCTGAGTAATATTAAATACTCAGGAAAGACTGCCTCGTGGTCTCGCGGTACAAGTATGTGCCGAGCGATCTAGAGGTCCTGGGTTCGATTCCCGGGTCGGGCAAAGTGTTATTGGGTTTTTCCATTAGGAAATTCTCGGTAACAGCACGGAGTCTGGAAATGTGCCCGAAAAACGGCAATAGGCTCGCCCCCTATTACGTGGGACTGATACATACTTGGTGAAATGTGGGTGCAGAAATGCGCCTCTGCCTACCCCTTCGGGGAATACAGGCGTGAGTTTATGTATGTATGTATGTAATATTAAATAGCTGTTGTTCTGATTTATCAAATAACGAACCACAATCACACCAGCTGCTATTTTACTCATAGACTAAAAGACATAATAAGGGTATAAAAAGACAGTGATTGTACACTGAGACAGGTAATAGTAATGATGATTACAAACACATTAATGATAAAAAAAACGAAAAATATATTTAAAAATTGATTTTTTTCTAACTACCAAAATTATTTAATGTCTCAGTTTTCGATCGCGGTCTGTTTACACACTTAAAAACCTCAGGAAAAAAATTATGTTAATGTTTTTTTTTCAATAATAGGTACAGGTTTAAACAAACTGTGACCGAAAAGTAAGATAGATAATAGTTATGATGATAATAAAAACATTTATTTTTAATTCACTTGGGGATTTTATAGCTTCGACGTGTTTGTAATCACCGTAACTATTAATTACCTTTAATTCATAATTTTCGGTCATGGTCTTTTTACACTCTGTATATTTTTTTTTAATAAAAATAATAATAAATAATAAATACACCCAACAGTCACATACATAGTTCTGACCCCACACTAGGATACAAGTCCTGTCGTGGGTATCAGAAACTTTTCGGAGAGACTTTTCGGTCTCACAAACACCCAGACCCGAAACAAATATTTGTGAATCACACAAACATTTGTCTCGGTGCGGGGATCGAACCCGCGGCCTCTCGTTTCGCAAGCTGGTGTCTAGCCAACTGCGCCACGGGGCTGTCTGTAATCTGCAACAATTTTTTTTCAATCCACACAAAATCACGTCTCAAACAAAAAAAAATCATCATCATCATCATCGTCAGCCCATATACATCCCACTGCTGGGCACAGACCTCCTCTATAACTGAGAGGGTTAAGGCCTTAGTCCACCACGCTGGCGTAGTGCGGGTTGGCGGACTACACACCTAAGAAATTCCTAAGAACTTTTTAGGTGTGCAGGTTTTATCACGATGTTTTCCTTCACCGTTAAAGCAAGTGATAATTCATTGTGAATACACACAAAACTTCGAAAAGCCAGAGATGTGTGCCTGGGGTTTGAACCTGCGACCGCCGAAATTTTCGACCGCGCGCCTAAACCTCGAGGCCATCACTGCAAAAAAATACTGCCACAAAAACAAGAAAGAACCAACGTCGCCTTAACAAGCGCGACAAAATTCTAAAATTAAATTCAAACATCGAACCGCCGACGGAAGGTGCGTTCCAATTGGTATATTTCAATTTAGTTGTCGAACGGAATTCCATTTAAATTACAATGAGAAACGGAACGGCGGGCGTGGGCGGGGAGTGGGGGGGCGCGCGAGGAGGGAGGCGGCGGGGGATCGAAGTAATTATAACCGAATATTAATGTATTGGCAATATTGTACTGCGCCGGTGGGTTTTGGCGCAATTGTTCTGTGTTATGACGCAAATGAGTTATTACGTGTATGAGACAAAGTAATTTCTTGTATTGAGAAATTTTAACGGTGATTATTTTTTGAAACGGAGGCTAAATATGATGTTTCTTCATTCTAGATGACTATGTTATTTTCATATTTATTACTTTGTGATTGAATTAAGAGGTGCTCTAATTCGAAAAACTATTTTTTTGTATCAATATTGTAAACTATCTCTTGATTGGAAAAGAGCAACACTAGAGTTTCTTGCCCGTTCTTCTCTATTGATGACTGCCTTCCGAACAAGGTGGTAAACTAAATTTTGGAATGACTGTATCTAAGTGATGTATTTTACATTTTATAGATTCAATTAATACTATTTCATTTCATATGGCACAGGGAGCTTTAAGCCTCTAACCGTATCAAAATTTATAATATAAAGGTTTTTTTAATAAGACCTTAGTCAACCACGTCGGTCTAGAGCAGGCTAGACTTTGGCGAAAGCTTTCGCAAAATTCATAATTCAGTGACATCATCATCATCCGCCCATTTACATCCGACTGCTGGGTATGGGCCTCCTCTACCCTTAAGAGGGCTTAGGCCTTAGTCCACCACGCTGGTCTAATGCGAGTTAGTGGACTACACACTTAAGTTATTTTCATTGACCTACATCTAAAATCTTTGCAAGAATCAAACCGCCTTATCAAGACTATTTATTCAAGACAACCCAACTGGCGCTAAAACCACGTATAGTGACAACTAGATTTGTCGGCAGGTGTGCGAGGGGTAGCCGAAGTGGGGGTTGGAGGGCACAGGGTGGGACAGACGGCCCGGTGGGGGGGGGTCGACGAAATGAGAATTCCACAGCGGTACGATCAATTCGCGAAATGTTCACATTTCGCAAACGTCTCAACTTGGCCGAGGGATGGAGAGTTGTCGATATTCATTAAAGTAGCTGTACACATTTCTGACTGTTTGAAGTAGTGATGGCTTGGTTTGGGCGCGCGGTCGAGAATGTCGGCGGTCGGGGGTTCAAACCCCAGGAACACACCTCTGACTTTCCTAAGTTATGTGTGTATTGTTAATGAATTATCACTCACATTAACGGCAAAGGAAAATAATATGGTGAGGATACTTGCACACCTAAAAGTTCTTAGGAATTTCTTAAGTGTGTAATCCACCAACCTACACTAGGCCAGCGTAGTGGACTAAGGCCTAAACCTCTTGGTTGTCAAGGACGCCCGTGCCTAGCAGTGGGATGTACATGGGCTGATGATGATGAAAGTTTGATAAGAAGTTATGCGTAATAACTTCAAATCTATGGCGATTTGAACCCGTGACCGCTGAGGTTGTGTGACACGACATTTATACTCATCTATCAGAAATAATGTTATTTTATCGACATCCCACACAATCCCAACCCCACACGGGCGTGGGAGCGAATATCTTGGCAAAGCGTTAAAATGAAATGTTCGCAATTTGAATATCGTTGTGTAACCTCCCCCCTTCAACCCCCGTACCTCACCCCTCTAGGCCTCCCTCCGCCCCTCCGCCCCTCCGGCCCCAACCCACTGGCATGTTAAGATGCTGTGATCTTATGAGATGCTCGCTTAATAATAAACTTGTAGTTATATGAATGCCTAGTGTCTAGTGGGAAAGAGATGAAGAAGTTGCGGGTTCGAATCCCGGGTCGTGGAATGTTTTTTTTGGCTTTGTTACTTAAAAGAATTAACATTGTTAGTACCATTGGAAGTGCCCAAGTATCTAGGTACTGTTTTTGTCGCGTGAGGTTGTGATATCATCATCAGCCTATATATGTACCTACCTACTTATAATACGTCCCACTGCTGGGCACGGGCCTCCTCTGCAACTGAGAGGGGTTAGGCCTTAGTCCACCACGCTGGCCTGGTGCGGGTTGGCGGACTACACACTTAAGGAATTCCTTTAGGCCTCTCAACTCTAAAGCAATCTCGAGACCAGGACTAAGACATAGTCTCATAGATAGATATAATAAGGTTACAACCAAACAAAATTTTCGGGATGTAGGCAGAGTCAGTACCATAGAAGCCCTAAAGCGTTACACGTTAAATAAGTAATGTCTAGTTAATAATTGTTTTCATATTATTTGATATTCTCATTTATATGTCAAATTGCTTTTGTTGAATAAAGATTCAAAGCCTAAAAACTATTACCTATTCGGAATTTTGTAAGGCAACCTGGGCTCTTGGGCTTCTATGGAAGTACCGCCACTGGATGCCCTATCTCACCACACACCCGCCACTGTAACTCCTTTGCTCCAGGATCAACAGCACGCACAGTATCGACGCCGAGCAGTGAATCTCTGCGGATCTAAGGGGACCTTTTGCCATAATCCCGCAACGAAGTTAATCAGAAAGACAAATAAAGGAGGAGTTGGAAAACAAAGAGTTGCAGATAGAGTCTTAGATTTAGGTTCAATTCTAGCCGTGCATCAAGAAGTGGACATTTTCCCTCCACTGCAACTGGATGTAGGCATATTGTTTCACTATACATTTCTAGTAAGTTCCCGTAGGTAAGGCGTCCCGCATAGCTATGAGGCAACAGTTGCGATGCTCCCGAGCGCCAATAGCGGGACTCGCAACAGTTTCCCGTGACGCGATTGGTTGTTCCCCAAGCGGGAGGGACACTTCATTAACTGTAATTTTTCCCTCACAGCGGGAGGGAACTGTATATAACGCGGCCTGTAACAAGTTGGCAGTGTTATGTGACAGAGTTTAGGCTAAATTAGGCGTGTATTGATGGATGTCTGGCATAAAAATTACAAGTGATAAGTGCGTTGGAAGCGTTGTGATACAGGCATTAAGATATAAAGTTAATAATAATAAATAAATAAATACAATCAACAGTCACACACCTAGTTCTGACTCCACTAAGATACAAGTCTTGTGTCGTGGGTATCAGAAACTACGAGAAACTTTTCGCTCTCACAAACACCCAGACCCGAAACAAATATTTGTGGATCACACAAACATTTGTCTCGGTGCGCGGATCGAACCCCCGGCCTCTCGTTTCGCAAGCTGATATCTAGGTAACTGCGCCACAGGGTTGTCATATAATTACTATATTAAATTAATGAATTCGTCTGCATAACAAATACGATTGGCAATTATGTAAGTAAGTGAAGTCGTGATGGCCTCGAGGTTTAGGCACGCGGTCGAGAATCTCGACTGTCGCGGGTTCAAACCCCAGGCACACACCTCTGACTTTTCGAAGTTATGTGTGTATTCACAATGAATAATCACGTACTTTAACGGTGAAGGAAAACATCGTGATAAAACCTGCACACCTAAAAGTTCTTAGTAATTTCTTAGGTGTGTAGTCCGCCAACCCGCACTAGGCCAGCGTGGTGGACTAAGGCCTAAACCCTCTCAGTTGTAGAGGAGGCCCGTGCCCAGCAGTGGGACGTATATGGGCTGATGATGATGATGATAATTATGTAAGTAAAAGCTACGGATTCAACACCTGGTTGAGATGAATTCGATCCCCATGTATTTGTTTCAGATCCATTTGTTTGGACAAAAAGTCTTTTGTAGTCCTTCTCACAGAATATTTGAATAGGAATAGTATAAATGGAAACGTGTCACACCTACGATTACACTATCATATGTTTGACACGGCCGCTTCTTAGTAAATCGGTTAGCGTGTAATATCAAGACTTATAAACTGATGACAACCAAAAGCAGCCCTTCATTTTTGTTTGAAATTTTTATCATTGGTCGTGTGCAGTAGAATGAATAGGTGACAGACAAGCGGCAACACTCGTCCTCATACAAAATACTGTCTATTTCCCTTCTAATCTTATTCAGCTGTCTTTTTAGGCGTGCAAGTTTCCTCACGATGTTTACCTTCACCGTTAAAGCAAGTGATAATTCATTGTGAATACACACATAAGTTTGAAAAGTCAGAGGTGTGTGCTTGGAGTTGGAACCAGCAACCGTTTTGATTCTGGACCGCTCGCCTAAACTTCGAGGATAAGAGTTATAAATGCGTGGTGAAAGAAAGTAGGAATGTCGAAAGGTAGAACGAGTATCCGAGACTGGTATTTTGAGTACGTTAACTTATCAAGTTATCAAGGGGACCTCATGACTGCATCATGAAAGCGACTCTCTATATAAAAAGTTATTCGCATGACTTTGCATTCATTGTTGTATAGACTATAGGTATTTTAAGAGAAAATTACCCTGACCTGTAGTCTAATGTTTTTGGGAACTACTATTCAATTTTCTTCGTATAGGTACCTACTTACAGTTTAAAAAAGTTTACGCCTGAAATCCCCGAAGTGGTAGGCAGAGGTGCATTTCTGCACCCACATTTCGCCAGGTATGTATCAGTCCCACGTAATAGGGAGCGAGCCTATTGCTGTGTTTTTAGATTTATTCATCATCATCATCATCAACCCAAATACGTCCCACTGCTGGGCACGGGCCTCCTCTTCAACTGAGAGGGTTTAGGCCTTAGTCCACCACGCTGACCTAGTGCGGGTTGGCGGACTACACACCTAAGAACTATTAGGTGTGCAGGTTTAATCACGATGTTTTCCTTCACCGTTGAAGTACGTGATAATTCATTGTTAATACACTCATAACTTGGAAAAGTCAGAGGTGTGTGCCTGGGGTTTGAACCTGCGACCGCCGAAATTCTCGACCGCGCGCCTGAACCTCGAGGCCATCACTGCCATAGATTAGATTTATTACGACAAAGAAGCTATATACCTATTGATGTACCAAAAACTAGGTAACTAAAGCTCCTATATCAAACTGTTTTGGAGTCCAGTGTCCGCTGACTGTGTGTGCGTGCAAGCGGCGGTCGGCGGCAGAAATGGCGGCACTATGTCAAAGAGAGTGCTGACGGTGTGACTGTTTAGCTTCACTGGTATAACCATGATGGGACTATGAGGATATGGAGAGACTTATTTTTTGTGAATAATTTGCTATCGATGTTTCTTACATGATCTTTATATTCTATCTAATCCAATAGGTACCCTTTGACGTTTCATACTTTCCAAGTTGAAACAACTTTGTATGTGCGTAATTCTTACAATTTCAATAACGTTCTCCGTAAAACCATGGAATTATGAAGCTATTTTTATTTTATCATAAAATGAACAATTTTTAATAACTAAATTAAAATTTTAATCCTTTTAGTAAAGCAGAATAACCATTATATACAATAAGAAATTTTTTTTCTAGACGTCATTACAAAGTCACCTCGTTAGGTCCTTTACCGTAGTGTTGAGATTATTCAAACTCACTTGTATATGAATAATCGGTAAAAATATACGAATAATCGGTAAAAATATACGAATAATCGGTAAAAATATACGAATAATCGGTAAAAAAGCGTGAATAATCGGGCCGTTTTCGATCTAGTTGTCTTTTAGCTTTTAATAATAGTCAACTTTCAGCTAATAATATAGTATCAACGGACACATATAAGCTTAATTCCAAGCATGCTGCGCTCCATCGATCGTTGACAGACAGTAAGTCTGGACATCTAAGTGTAGTGGCGTAACATAGCACAAGATAGAGAGGAGTGGAAAAAGGAGATAGTACCTATAGGCTATTAAAAAAAAATGCTATCGGCGGTGTTGTTAGATGCGTATATAGAAGACTGTGGTGGTACTTCCATAGAAGCCCGAAAGCCCAGTTTGCCTTACAACATTTCGAATAATAAATCTCTAAGCTTTAACAGAGGCAACATGACATATAAATGAGAATATCCTGACCCCACAATAAATAATTATGAACTAGACATTACACAATTAACGTAAGCTTTTGGGTTTCTATGGAAGTACAGCCACTGGTAATTAAGTCTCGCCAAGGTTTAACAATCAAAACAAATCAACCTTTATTATGTTATCCAGTTTTATTACATTATTTACTTATACTTAACAGCCCCGTGGCGCAGTTGGCTAGACACCAGCTTGCGAAACGAGAGGCCACGGGTTCGATCCCCGCACCGAGATAAATGTTTATGTAATCCACAAATATTTGTTTCTGGTCTGGGTGTTTGTGAGACCGAAAAGTCGTAGTTTCTGATAGTGGGTATCACACTCGGTATCTTAATGTGGGGTCAGAACTATGTATATGACTGTTGGGTGTATTTATTTATTTGTACATTAAAAATTGCTAAACAAACAAAAAATAATTTATAAAATGTATCGGGAACGTCCCCCCTACGCTGTCGTCCGGACCGAGGCTGACCAACACAAACAGAAAGCGCTCACTAAGCCAGTCCGGTTTTGCTGTGTTTTTTTACAAGCGCGCCCCTCTGCGACTGAACTTGATCGAGCACTCGGCGTCAACATTTCTGATTTTTCACGTATAGAAAATGTTTTCAGCCCCTTGCCAAAGCTATTTGAAGGGGTTTTTTAGTTGTTTTCGCACAAAAAACAGTTTGTCGCGTGGCCGCTCCTCTTTTGGCGGTCAAAGCGGACGATCGAATCAAAAACTCCGACAATAAAGTTGTGAAACCAATTAACTGACCACTTTCAAGCATCTATGGGCAACACGCTAATTTTAAACGAAAATTTTATAAGAATAATTAGATTTAATTGCGTACTCGAAAGTAATTTATAATTTTGCAATTAGCCTTTTAGTATGCAACGCCATCTGTTGCTGAGTAGTAAAAATAAAACATGTCCCGTAAGTTTACTATTTGCCGCTAGATGTCGGTGACTGAAATTAACAAATCTATATAGATGGCGCTTTATAACAACTTTTTTTTTAAATCTTTATTCACTAAACACTTGTAGCTAACACAGCATATTATAGCATACTGATTAACTTTAAGGACTAAGGCCTAAACCCTTTCAGTTGTAGAGGAGGCACGTGCCCAGCAGTGGGACGTAGGTATATCAAATATGGGCTGATGATGATGATTTGATGATTAACTTAAATAAGATGCTGAGATCTTTCTCCAATTAAAACACTTTAGATCTTGTTTTCTTTTCATCCATTTATTACGGTCCTATTATACGGTCATATTATGTGCCAAACAAAACATATAAATATACATACATACATAACCTCACGCCTGTATTTCCCGAAGGGGTAGGCAGAGGTGCATTTCTGCACCCACATTTCGCCAGGTATGTATCAGTCTCACGTAATAGGGGGCGAGCCTATTGCCGTTTTTCGGGCACATTTCCACACTCCGTGCTGCTACTGAGAATTTCCTGACGGAAAAAACTCCTAAATTCCTTTTTACCGCTTAGAAAATGTGTAAAATACATTACAGTGATGTCCAGCCACGTGAGAAAATCATAATATTTGCAACAACACCGGATGAAAAACGCCAACAAAATCTAGGTTTACAAACATTTTGTGAGCTAAACAACTACATCCATTGCCTGGTCAGTGTGTGGCTACAATTCACGAATAACAGTTCATTCTAGCATTAGTTTTAAAGGTAAGACGTAAAATTTTATTTATTCATCATCATCATCAGCCCATATACGTCTCACTGCTGGGCACGGGCCTCCTCTACAACTGACAGTGTTTAAGCTTTAGTCCACCATGCTGGCCTAGTGTGGATTGGTGGACTAGGTACACGCCTAAAAAAATCATAAGAATTTTTAATAATTGATAAAATTATTGGTGTACCTATGTGTACTTCGAAATAAAGAAATGCTAATTCAAATAAATGCACTCAGAATATACTTCACAAAAATCTTGAATATGTATTTCAAATCATAAAGATAAGGTAAACAAAAATGAAATGGTTCAAGGCTCCACAAAAAAAAAACCTGATTGCATCTAAGCCACTTCGATACTGTTATGTCCAGATGTTTCAGGTTTGGTTTGTATAAATAAAACTACTGAAGCTTGGTTTCAATAGCGTCTGACACGTCCACTCGGTCCGATATCACAGGTAGTAGTGAACCGGTTTGAGTGGGGAACAGCGCTTATATGATTTATTTTCACGTTTACCTTACAATTTATTATTAATATTACGTGTACACTACAGATACAATTTACTATAGACTGTTGTGAATAGATTAAATTATCTTTTACAAAATTTGTCGGCATTATAGAAATCATCATCATCATCAGCCCATATACGTCTCACTGCTGGGCACGGGCCTCCTCTACAACTGACAGTGTTTAAGCTTTAGTCCACCGAGCTGGCCTAGTGCGGGTTGGCGGACTACACACCTAAGAAATTCCTAAAAACTTTTAGGTGTGCAGGTTTCCTCACGATGTTTTCCTTCACCGTTAAAGTACGTGATAATTCAATGTGGATACACACGTAACTTAGAAATGTCAGAGGTGTTTGAAGATTCTCGACCGCGTGCCTTAACCTCGAGGCCATCACCTCTTATAGAAATCATAAAAATTCAGAATTTTCTAGGAATGCGTTAAAATTGGGTCTATTTGACGGGGTCTACACCATGTACGTACCTATACTTTGTTCATTGTCCAGGCGAATGTTAACACCTCCCCCAGTAATTTTACCACTGCAGTAATAACAACATAACTCAGTATTGTTTTATTTACAGATTTCATCATGAAACGAATTCTGTTAAAAGTTTTTTCACTTACAATACTTTTAGTAGCTCACAATAAAGCTAAAATGATGCGAAATAGCGCTCTAATCTCAAAGATGGTGTCCCATTTTCAAGGAAAAGACAATTTATCCATCGAACCAGCCACTGAGAGCTCAAAGACAGCTAATGTTCTGTCCATAATGCAGAACGTTTTGTGCAGAAACTTCCCATCAATACCTTGTAGTGTTATCACTAGGGATGAAACACTAAAGAATTTGATACAAAAGTCAATACAGCAGATTAAATACAAGAAAATGTCCTTAGAAAAGACTACACAGATCCCTGAATCGCGTTTAACTCTATTCCCAGTAATTAACAGCGAGGATCTCTCAAATTTTCTGCAAGTGAGCGAGACAGATTACTATAAAGACAGAAAGGACAATAAAAAACAGAAGAAAAGCGTCACCAATTGGTCGAGGGAGAAACCTTGGAAGAAAAAGAAGAAGGAATCAAAAGTAATGTCTGTTTACAACGGCAGGAAGAAGTTACGAAGATTCTACCCCCATAAAATCAAATACAAAGATAAAGGAAATAAGAATATGCGTAGAGATTTTGAGTCCGAAGAGAAGTTATCAATGTCTGTGGAAATACCAGATGGGAATACGGGGAGGAAAGTTAACTATCAGACTCAACCTGCGGAGTCTCCTATTTGGAGAATAGATTACATGAAACATGGAGAGCCAAGCTTCAATAATTTTGGTTACGAGAGCGACAGGCTGCAGGGGAAGATCATGAAGACTGGGCCGAATGTTATAGTCGATGAGAATATTATAGAACAGGTCGCAAGGAAAGATGTGCTACATCCAGATGTGTATATTAAGAAGAATTACGTTAGGAAAAAAAATGTTGATGTTAATTCTGAGGCCATGGATTAAATATAATAGTTTGATTTTGCAATGGTTTTTTCTTTACCAAAAAAATAACCATGTTAAGGCAAAATTGTCACATCAAATTGTGATTATTTTGGTATTTATTGATGTTGAAATTGTCATCATCCAAAGTGTAGGAGCAAATTTCTGTGGGTAACATTTTCAAACTAATTATAATGTTGAGCTAATTAATAAGCAAGATACGATTATTGTAATAATCATTGAACTATTAATAGGTTGAATTTCACATCTTTTAGGAATCCAGGTTAAAATAATATGTATTTCATTAAAATTTTCAACGCCTGACAAATATTTATAGCAATATATCGTTTTAACTATTTACCTAGTTCCTATCAGGCGCTCACGGCTTACTTGTAATTCATAATATTAAAACATGTTTTATTATTCATAGATCAGTTAACATTCGCTACACTATTCTGTTACTATCGCAGTCTATGTCGCATCCAATAAACTGATAACATGAACATTTCAAAGTAAAATATTGCATCCTATTCTACATGCAAAGGAATATGCACCTAATCTTTGCAGTTTTAAGCGTAAAATCAAACGAAACTAGCAATTGAAGTAGGGTATGCAATTAATATAATCATATTGAGTCAGACCGTCGTAGCATCAATATGTCTCGTCCAGTTCTGTCCACTCATGTGTTAGATACATCGACAGGGTCGCCTGCTTGCGGATTATTCGTTGAATTGTACAACAAAAAGGATAGTTCTTGGATATTGTGGCACAATACGGTGACAACGAGCGATGGGAGGGTGCAGTTTCCGTTTTCTAAAGACTCCATGACGGAAGGAACATACAAGCTCAAGTTTAACGTCGGTGATTACTACAAAAGCTTGGATAAAGATACGCTGTATCCTTATGTTGAGGTTGGTATTTTGATTCTATTAATTCGTCTTAATTTTGGTTTCTTTTGTTGTTTAGCTTCACATATTTAAAAAACAAAGAAAGTTATAAAAAGTTTGCATTTTCATGATAATTGTAAGACAGATTAGTAAGACAATATTTGCATTTTATAAGCCCTAAACTAAGTCATAGAATTACTAAATTTGGCCTTTGATTTAGGTTGCGTTAATCTTCTAAGGATTAGGCAGAGGTGCATTTGTGCACTCATGTTTTCACATTTAAAATTCCAAAAACACTGCCCGCTGCAGCAATCCAAAACAAGGCTTTATCAAAAGTTGCACATTTATGACAATTTTGACAATTAACATTAAATGAATACATTAAACGATACAAATAATTGAATAATTTACAACAAACTTATCACGATCGTATTTTTTCATTAATTTCTCTTCTGACCCCTGCCATCTTTGACATAACCTCGACTTCTAATCGGTTTGTTTACATGTTGCTATCTATAAACATGGTGCAAACTAAAATTTAACTAAACCATGTTCTCCTGTTTTGGTATGTTAAGAATTTTGTGGCGCGGTAAACAGTACCCAGGGTTGGGCAGTATTTGAATTACTTGTAATTGAAATACGTAATTGAAATACAAATACGTATTTTGTATTTGTATTTTAATTACTTTCTTAAAATGTAATTTGTAATTTGTATTTCAAATACGTGAAGCCGAAGTATTTTGTAATTAGTATTTCAAATACTCGAGGCTTCAAAATACATTTATTAAAATACATTTAGTCTTCATTTAGTATTAAGTTTGGGCTCATCAGGACCTGCAATAACAAAACAAAAACCGCCTTCAAAAAAAAACTATTCCAAAACAAATAAATATGCATTATTTTGTATTTTGTAATTTGTATTTCAATTAAAAATAGCTAAAATACTGTATTTTGTATTTCAAATACCTTACTTAAATGTATTTTGTATTTAGTATTTTAATTACTTGCGATACAGTATTTTGTAATTTGTATTTCAATTAAAGCAAAGCATGTATTTTGCCCAGCCCTGACAATACCTATGTATGAAATAAAAAATTACAACTTATATTTAAATTAATTAAATGTGTCGGTTTGATCGCAGTGGGAACTTTAATGTCTTATGTTAATAACATAACATCCTTAGCACTCCAGGAAAATGGAGCCATTCTTGTTATTGTGATAACTTTTTGAACATAGGAGAAAATATAAGATAGACTCCACATAATATAATTTTAACACTCACTTTCCACCTGAGAGACTACGACAACCGCCAATTCAACAAATAACTAGAATTAATATCTAAGATTATTTCTATGAAACACTTATATTATTTTATCGAATGTTTACATAATACTACTATATTATTTTAAGCGCCATCTCTTGATTTATTCACTAACTAAATCATTTACTTTCAGATTGTTTTCAACATAAAAGGAGGTGCACATTACCACATTCCCCTGCTGTTAAGCCCTTACGGATACACTACTTACAGGGGCAGTTAAAATACTCTTTTTTTATATTTATGTTTAATACTGAATAAAAAATAAATTTCTTCAACTTTTATTTTAATTCAATAACATTACACTAGATGGCGTTGATAGGCCCATGAAATAATACCACAGATGGATAATGGACATATGATGCAAGAGGCGCAAGCCACTCTCTTTAAAAGTTAAATTAAAGTGTATGTAATATGAAAAGCCCTTCTATAGTTTATTCAGCAAAAGACTTATGGTCTGTGTTTTGCCAGTATATTTGTGAGTTGCGCTTAATTATTGGGACTTTTCATTTCTGAATTTGTGCAAAAAAAAATCCTTTTTTCGCACGAATACAATGATATTAGGGAGTAAATCACAATTTTAAATTACATATATTACAAACTGTTACCTCACCTGGACCGCTTTAGGGTCATGGGCGCGTTTACAAACTAATATAGGAAGGCTATACAAATCCTCACGGGAATCGAACCCGCAACTTTTCTACTCTCGAAAGCTCTTCTCCTTCGAGACCAGTTCAAAAGAAAACAAATAAACAAATCCCAATTTGCTTGTTGAAAAATTTGGCCATCCTTATTCATTATTATTAATCCTGCAAAATCTTACATCTACCAATGCTACCAACATAAAAAATATACCTCCACACACACAAGAATTTCATTTATAAGTGTAAGATTTACCGCTAAACGGGTTAGTTCACTGGCGAGTGTATAAGGAAAATGTTTGTTTTGGTGTTCTTAATGTGTTTTGGGTGCGTAGTGACCGGACAGGAAAATGACATCAAAGGTAATTTGTTTTATATCTTCGTAGGATATTTTATCGACCTATTTCTTATACTGGCACAACGAAGTGACATCAAAGGACCAAATAAACACGGCGTTGTCCGAATAGAACAATAACTTACGAGACTCCCAACTTTATTAAAACCTGCTTTTTCACGCGTTGGCTGTTTTTTTTTTAATTATTGCCACAGAAAAGTGGGTTTGCCGAGAATCCAGAATGAAAAGGTCTCACAGAAAGCCGGCTTGAAGC
The DNA here is from genome assembly GCA_907164795.1 of Hemaris fuciformis. Taxonomy (NCBI): domain Eukaryota; kingdom Metazoa; phylum Arthropoda; class Insecta; order Lepidoptera; family Sphingidae; genus Hemaris; species Hemaris fuciformis. The sequence goes on from OU015454.1 coordinate 11,158,281, forward strand.
AATGCTTCGGTGTTTTGGGCGTACGCTAGACTCGAAGATAAATCACCTTTAGTTTATAGAAAGAAAGTGATTATGTGTTCACAACAATAAAAACAGGATATTTTTAAAGCTATGTTTTAATATGAATAAATAATGACGTCTAACAAATGTAGATAAAAATACTTTGAATGTAGGCTGAACGTAGTGATTCGCTGATGTTAGCAAAGGTCAAAAGTTGGTAAAACGTTTTGAATATCATTAACTCAACAAATTCGCCAAAACCTTATGTGATGAGGAAAAAAGTGATAAAAACATAATATGGATGTAAATTATTTGTATATTTTCACTTAATTTCATAAAAATATATACGTAGCAGAAGAGCGTAATGGCATCGAGGATTGCGCGCGGTCTTCTGAGATTCCAATCTATTAGGGAGTTCAAATCCTAGCACAATTACAGTCTTTCGAATTTATGTGAATATTCTTAATCAATTACCGCGTACTTTAGCGATGGAGGAGAAAAATACTTCTATTCGAACCTGAAATCTAAGAGATTCCACAAGGAACTTTTAGACAATAATAAATAAATACACCCAACAGATTTGTTTGAAATGGATGACACGATTAAAAAATTGAAGCTGTTTTTCCCATGACTCGCTTTTGTTTAAGGAAAATAAAGTTTACTGGAAATATTTCACAGTTTATTGAGTCTTATACACCTGTAACGAAAAATACGATTTATGTCAATAATTATTCATTTATTTCACAACGTTGCTTTATTGTTTCGATGCCTTAGAATTTGTTTCAAAAAATAATAAAATAGTCACGCGGTACAAGTACAACATTGAGAGGTCCTGGGTTTGATTCCTGGTCAGGCAAATAATTATTGAGTTTTTTTAGAATGTTATGTGGGACTGACATATACCTGTCGAAATGTGGATGTAAAAACGGGCCTCTGCCTACACCTTCGGGGAATACAGGCGTGAGGTTATGTATGTACGTATGTAATTCATGATGTTGTAAACACAGCCTAAAACTCGGGGCCATCATTACTATATACACATATATATATGACAGCCCCGTGGCGCAGTTGGCTAGACACCAGCTTGCGAAACGAGAGGCCGCGGGTTCGATCCCCGCACCGAGACAAATGTTTGTGTGATCCACAAATATTTGTTTCGGGTCTGGGTGTATGTGAGACCGAAAAGTCTCTCATAGTTTCTGATACCCACGACACAAGACTTGTATCTTAGTGTGGGATCAGAACTATGTATGTGACTGTCAATGGCCCTATACGGTTGCCCCGTTTGGGCCGAGTCCCTGAACAAACGTTGCGTGACCCTCCTGCGGCAACCGCAGCGGATAGTTGCGCAGCGTGTGATTAGGGGCTACCGCACGATTTCCCATGAGGCGGCCTGCATTTTGGCCGGTTTCCTTCCCTGGGATCTTGACGCCAGGGCCCTCTCCTCAGTCTACCACTGGCGGGAGGAGGCGTCTCGACGAGGGGAACGACCGGCCCCAAGAGAGTTAGAGGCCAAAAGGGCCTCTCTACGCTTGGACGCCGTGGAGGAGTGGCGTTCCAGGTTGGATAGTCCCAGTGCTGGTGCATGGACCGTCGCGGCAGTGCGTCCTGTCCTTAACCAGTGGTTGGATAGGCGTCACGGCGTGATGACGTTCCGCCTGTCACAGGTTCTGTCGGGACATGGTTGTTTTGGCTGGTTCCTGTGGCGGGTGGCCAAAAGAGAAGAGTCCGCCGTGTGTCACCACTGTGACAACTGTCCGGAGGACACAGCCCAGCACACTCTATCGGATTGTCCAGCCTGGGACGAAGAGCGAAGCGCACTCCGCGCAGCCGTCGGAGCGGACCTCTCGCTCTCGGCCGTGATTCCTTCCATGGTCGAGAGTCAGAGGTCATGGCAGGCGATGCTCTCCTTTTGTGAGACTGTAATGTCTCAAAAGGAGAGCGCGGGGCGGGATCGTGAGCAGAACAATCCCGCCCGCCGCCGCCAACAAAGAAGGAGACGCCGGGTGACGGAATACGGCTGATCCGGCGTCCCCGCCCTGTGGATTTGGGGCGTAAAAAATTCCGCCATGGTATCCCCTACCTAACAGGGGCCCCTGGGGTGGCTGGGCGTACTGCGGGGGCGGTACACTATGATAGCAACCCCGAGATTTGCGGCAGAGGGCGTGGCCTCTTGACTGTCGCGGACGTTCACAAGAGGTGAACGTCCAAACAAGTGTAAGTGGAGGGCATCTGAAGCCCTCCCAATTTGGAGGAGTCCATAAATGGACGGTGCGCTGGGCGGACGCGGACCATTTAGGGCGCTTCTCGCCCTGAGATGCCGCAAAACCGCCCTAAATGCGCGAGATGGTCACCGAGAGGTTTTAGTCGGTATGCTGGCGTAGGATTTTGGTTAGGGACCCAACTCAGCTAAAGCGGACAATTGTTCCGCGCGTCGAGTTGGAAGGCCAGAGACCCCGACATACCCCTTTAGGCCTCCCCCGAGGTACCGAACAGGGGAGCTTAAAGAGCTTTCCTCTCGTAAAAAAAAAAAAAAAAAAAAAAAAAATGTATGTGACTGTTGGGTGTATTTATATTTATTTATTTATACAGACTGATAATGTCAAAGACAAAATATCTATCCTTGTAGTCTTTTACAAGAACTTATGAATCTTCAGTATACTGAACTACCGCTTCAGAATGTATACTAGGAGAAGCGGCGCAAGAAATTCCCTCTAAATGATGATTACATGGTAGATAGATGTTGCTCTAATACTTTTTAATTTTTTTAGTGAGAGAAGAAGTGCCAGCTCCTGTTACGACCCAGTGAACACATGACCTTAAAATGATGTCATACGTAGATCATACAGAAATCATAAAATTTTATGACGTAGTGACGTAAACATGACGTAATGGTGACTTTATTTATGACCTCAATATGAAGTCATATTGGATTACATCATTATGACATGGTACTGACATTAAATTTGACTTTAATATGACGTCATCTTCATGAATCCAATGCTACGTACATGATACGTCATATACCGTCATTCGGGTGACGTCATGTCGAAGTCATGTTCTGACGTAAAAGTTACATAAGAATTTCATCATATTCTTACATAAAATATGAATCAATATTTTGATATAAAATTTACGTAAAAATTCCATCACATTCCCGACTAGAAAAAACATAAGGCGCAACCAGATCATGTATCTGGACCCGATCAGGATAGAATGAGGCATGCCAGATCCGGCAAGCCCTATCAGGACCAGATCTGGTCCAGATAAGGATAGCCTGATGTTAAATATAATCAAGTATGGTAAGGCATACTGGATCAGGACCAGATCTGGTCCAGATAAGGATAGCCTGATGTTAAATGTAATCAAGTATGGCAAGGCATACTGGATCAGGACCAGGTCTGGTCCAGATAAGGATAGCCTGATGTTAAATGTAATCAAGTATGGTAAGGCATACTGGATCAGGACCAGGTCTGGTCCAGAAATGTAATTTAATATACAAATGTAGGCTTATCAAAAAAAAAATAAACTAAAGAGTTATTAAAATATTTTGTGTAGGTATAATACCTATAACAAAAATATGTGTATCAAACATAAATAAATATCCTGATATCTAAGTGTGTTGTGCATTAAATATAAAATTACATTGAATTGTATTCAATAAATAAAAAATTACAAAAATATTAATATAAACATGAAGGGTAACACTCGTTGAGAAACAAGTACGTCTTCAACTTTTATATTTCTAACAACTTTTATATTTTAAAATATCAATCCGTCTTGCAACTGACAATTCCAACGACGGAGCTCGAACTGCTCAGCGACACCATTTTTATACACATCAATTGACGGTCTTATTTTTAAATATTTTTATAAAGTCCAATAATTAATTTATATTAATCAAGATTATATTCTCATTAAAGTTATTGACAATTTTAATTATACTTATAAGTAATAAAATCATCAATATGCAATTTTACTATTACTACAATAATTTAGTAAAAGGTCTGTACGCATAAGCTTTTAATAATGTAAATATATAATATTGTAAGGTATTATAATGAAATACATTTATAATTACTAAATATTACTATTTAGGCTAACAAACACAACATTAGCAACGCATGGGGTGTATAATATAAATTTAGTGATAGCGCGTGACGTAATGAAGCAACATGTCGGAACTTGTTCACAGTGTAGTTGAAGTGTTTATCATTTAAAGACTTTTGTGTCATAAAAAAGCATTATTGAATGTATCACTAATTATACTTTTTATATTATTTAAAATTGTATATCGATTAGTATATTAATGTAAAATATAATGTAGGTGAAGATTAAATAAGTTCAATACAAAAACCTAATCACCTTAACAGTACATAGTTAAGAATAATTAATATATTGTATGTTAAACAAAAAAAAGTGTATCAAGTACTATAAACCTATATCTAGACATTTACTCAGTGTGTATGTGTAAAAAATACGAACTTGTGGACTAAACTAACTAAATACAAATTTATGTGTTGTGTGTAAAGCTTCGTTTTTAAGTTTAATTACCTACGTAAAACATTCAAGGTTAGTAAAAAATCATTTAAAAATACATTACAATTCTTTGCTATTTTTAAAATAATTTTATATTTCAATAATCCGTTTTTTTTTCAGATGACTTATACTTATGCATTAGTTTTATTTGTAAATGATTCATTCAATAAAGAAATTGATATACTACCAAGTTCTTGGTTAGATCATTACAAAGAATATGGTGGTGGTAAATATATGCCTGAATCATTGTTAAAAAGTGCTAAGTATTGTAAATTATTACAAACAATGGTGAAACATTGTGATGAGCCTGATCCGACATGGCCAACGTTTCATGTTCAAATATGTGGCACAGCAGGTAATTTATTGTTATTTGAATTATAGATTTGTGAGAATTGATATCTTATTGTCAGAATAATAAGAAAGTAATGCATAATTACAATTAATGTTATCAGAAACAATGGAAGAGGCAGAGGAAAAAATAATAAGATTGGACAAAGAACCCTATGCTTTCTCTACTGATAATGAGCAGTCTAAAGCAAAAGCAGCTGCTGTAGAAAAAACTTCCAAATTAAAAGCATTATCAAAGGATTGATTAAAAATATATAATATATTTAGCCAAACAGCGGTAGAGTTGACTGACAAACCCGCTGAAATTGCAGGTAATATTTATTGTTTAAAATGTAAATATTGTTGAATAATTAATAATAATTTTTTTACTAATAACTATAACTTAAAATAAAAATCAACTCAAATTTGAGGGACATAAATATGGGTATAGAAATAGCACATAAAGATGTACATTAACAACAATTATGAAGATATAAGATACATTAATTAAGATAATTAAAATACATTAATGCTATAAAGCAAGAAAGATAAAAAAAATAAAATTAAAATACATATATGAAAGATCTAATATAATATGTAGTTGCTCTATCTGACAATGTTGAAATTTATACTTTTCTCTTTATGGGAAAAATACTACATAATATGCAATGAAATAATATTTATTTAATCTATAAAATGTTAAATACATCACTTAGATTCAGTCATTTCAAAATTTTGTGTATCACCCTGTTCGGAAGGCAGTCATCACAAGAATAATTATAAAGAAGAAATATTGATACATATTAAAGACTGAATTTCTCAAATTAAAGCAGTTCATTAATACATACATACATACATAGCATACATGCATAGATACATACATACATAACCTCACGCCTGTATTCCCGGAAGGGGTAGGCAGAGATGCATTTCTGCACCATTTTTTTTATTATTACTTATTTAATTAAATACATAATTAATTCAAATTTTGTATTTTAGATGCAAGAAGACATAAATACCAAAATAACCAAGAAATTATTGCAATAAATTGCATCAAGCATTGTCTTCAGTATTGAATAATGCTAAAGATTGGGATGGCTATGGGATGGGTAGCCAGGATCAAAAAACAACCATCTAATGAAGATAAATCACAAGCAAATAATAGCTTTTATTTTATTTACTTTAAAGAAAAAAAAACTGTGTAACCAAAACAAAAATAAAAATGATATTTAAATTAAAAACAAAAAAAAATTGGAAAAATTAAATGTAAATAAATATAATAATATGTTAAGTAAAATATTTATAATATCAATTCATAAATAGTTTTTTTTTTAATTAAACATATTTTTCAAGACTATACATTCATGTTTTTTTTAAAGGACCGGACCGGGCATACTCGATTTGGATCAGGCAAGGTTTTATAACGCAGATGATTGATTTGAATAATGAAAAAATGGAATACAACCCGACTATAAATTTTTTCGTGTTCCTTAGAAGGACCGGACCGGGCATGCCCGATCTGGACCAGATAAGGTATGTAACGCAGAAGATTGGTCTGGACCCGATCACCACCACCACCACTAGGCCAGCGTGGTGGACTAAGGCCTAAACCCCCTCAATTGTAGAGGAGGCCCGTGCCCAGCAGTGGGACGTATATGGGATGGGATCATACGTACGTCATGTTTATTACGTAAAAGTCTTACGTCAAGAAGTGTGAAATAATGATTCACAGGTGACTCAAATCTGACCTATATCTTACGTAAATCCTGACATAGCGCAATATCATATTGACGTCACTTTGACGTAATCGTGTTTACTGAGATATATGACACCTCTATGACATCATTGTTATATCAGCTTAAGGTCAGTTAGGTAATAATGATGTCAACTGGACATCATACGTACGTCATGTTTATTACGTAAAAGTCTTACGTCAAAAAGTGTGAAATAATGATTCACAGGTGACTCAAATCTGACGTATATCTTACGTAAATCCTGACATAGCGCAATATCATATTGACGTCACTTTGACGTAATCGTGTTTACTGGGGAGGAGTCAAATGGGCACCTTCCGAGGCACTTGGATGACTTCTCGTCGAGGGAGGCAGTTCGAGGCCTACAGGGGCATTAAATACGCTTACCCGCCCGTCGGAGAACTTAGGTTTCAGGTAAAGTTTGTACTAAATCATATATTCAGGTCATAAAGTAAGTCATACGAATATTAGGTACAACGATTAGCATTGGTTTTACAAAATGGGTGATGTCTGAAAATAGACCTCCTTAAAAAAATTGAGGCCACATTTTTATAAACTTACTAGCTATCCCGGCAGACGTCGTCCTTCCCGGAAAAATGCGATATGCCGACAGCAGCGCCACCTACCGGGTCCAATTGTGTTTTGAAATCATCCAGGGACCCATTAGAATATACGTAGAAAATTTCGTCCCAATCGGTCCAGCCGTTTGACATACTGCGCCATCTATCAGATCCAATTGTGAATCTAAGCCATTTTCGAATCCCTTCGAACAAACACAAAAAAATAATCTCAATCGGTCCAGCCGCTTAAGAGGAGTTTGATGTCATACAGACAAACCTTAATTTTTATATAAATAGATTGAGTAGCTATTACTTAGCAAGTTGCAGTTAAAAGGCCGCCCGTTTTACTGCAACCCGTGTTACTTATAGCCCAGCATTGGAAGGCTAAATTAAAATTGACTGCGTCGATTAACCAATCGAGACGTCTTGGTTTTAATACTTAGGACTACACACCTAAGAAATTCCTAAGAGCTTTTAGGTGTGCATGTTTCATCACGAATTACGATGTTTTCCTTCCGTTAAAGTACGTGATAATTATTTGTGAATACACACATAACTTCGAAAAGTCAGAGGTGTTTGCCTGGGGTTTGAACCAGCGATCGTTGAGTTTCTGGACCACGTATCTAAAATAGAATGCTTCATTAAGATATTTTTACTTCCTTATAATTGCACCAGCCTCCAAAACCCATTCTGCATTACGAAGACGTGGTGGATGCTACAGAAGACGGGCCAGCGTGCCCGCAGACTGCTCGCGCTGGCTACCCCATCAGCGAAGACTGTCTAGTTGTCAACGTGTATACTACAGGGAATAACAGGTACGTCTAACGTTCCTATTACTGTACAATGCTTTAAAGATGTGTTACTTATACTTCGAATTTTATAGGGTTTTTAATTGGCAATAGGAATAATATATAGTCTGCCAATCCGTACTAGGCCAGCGTGGTGGACTAAGGCCTAAACCCTCTCAGTAGTAGAGGAGGTCTGTGCCCAGCAGTGGAACGTATATAGGCTGATGATGATGAAGCAGTGATGGCCTCGAGGTTTAGGCGCGCGGTCGAGAATTTCGGCGGTCGCAGGTTCAAACCCCAGGCACACACCTCTGACTTTTCGAAGTTATGTGTGTATTCACAGTGAATTATCACTTGCTTTAACGGTGAAGGAAAACATCGTGATGAAGCCTGCACACCTAAAAGTTCTTAGGAATTTCTTAGGTGTGTAGTCCGCCTACCCGCACCAGGCCAGCGTGGTGGACTAAGGCCTAAACCCTCTCAGTTGTAGAGGAGGCCCGTGCCCAGCAGTGGGACGTATTTGGGCTGATGATGATGAATAGGAATAAATAACCCTTAAAGATGACGGCTTTTATGGTCATAATTATGAAGTTACTACATAGAAATAGTTATAAATATAGTTAAAACCAGAAAAAAATGCTGATCTTGGATGTGTAGGTACTTATTATATGTATTTTGTAAATATGGACTCAATTTCCCACATAACATAAGTACATTAATATTATAATTAGGCAAAACTAATTTCACGCGTTCGGTGGAGGCTTACTACCCTCTCCATAAATCCCCGCCTCTATAAAATAGGATCCCAGGAAATACTGTGGCAAAATTTCGACACCCTCATTCCATAGAGAACTTAGTCTTGCCTAATGCACAATTCCATAGTAATAAATAAATAAATTCCCCCAACAGTCACATACATAGTTCTGACCCCACACTAAGATACAAGTTCTGTGTCGTAAGTATCAGAAACTACGAGAGACTTTTCGCTCTCACAAACACCCAGACCCGAAACAAATATTTGTGGATCACACAAACATTTGTCTCGGTGCGGGGATCGATGCGGCCTCTCGTTTCGCAAGCTGGTGTCTAGCCAACTACACCACGGGCCTGTCAAAGTAAATCTACTATTTTTATTTTTCAGCACAAATCTTCGGCCAGTCATAGTGTATATTCATGGAGGTGGTTTCTACTCGATGAGTGGGCGCAGCGACCTCATTGGCCCTCACTATCTTCTTGACAAAGATGTTGTACTAATCACATTTAACTACAGACTCGGGGCTCTGGGTAAGTCTTTATCAGTCTACAGAGATTTTATGAATTTAAGTTACGGAACTTAACGACGAACGTAACGACTGCCTCGTGGTCTCGCTATACAAGTACGTGCCGAGCGATCTAGAGGTCTTAGGTTCGATTCCCGGGTCGGGCAAAGCGTTATTGGGTTTTTCCATTAGGAATTTCTCAGTAGCAGCACGGAGTCTGGAATTATGCCCGAAAAACGACAATAGGCTCGCCCCCTATTACGTGGTCCTGATACATACCTGGCGAAATGTGGGTGCAGAAATGCACCTCTGCCCCCCCTTTGGGGAATACAGGCGTGAGTTTATGTATGTAAGTTACGGAAATAGGCAAAAATTAACCACTGAAATACTGTTGACCAAGAAGAAAGTTAAATGGCTATTCAAAGTGGTATTTCAAATTTCTTAAAACAGATTGCTTTACCATAGGGGAGCATTAAGACGTAATAACTAAATGAAGTATAGAGTACCTATCAAATTTGATTTATACATTGCCTTTTATAATTTATTTGTTTAATTGACGCTACTTATGCAGACAGCTACGGCAGAGACTATAATTACTATCCTTCTAACCTTATTCGAGGCAGACATGACTGTACCGTGCTTGACTTCTTCAAATATGAAAACGCAAAAAAATAATGGTATGCAATCATAATTCCTGCTTTGAAATTGTTTATATACTTATTCTCGCTACAGGATTTCTCGCTCTCGGCACGGAGCTTTCTCCGGGCAATAATGGGCTTAAAGACCAGGTTATGGCCCTCCGTTGGGTTCAGAAGAATATCGAGGCGTTTGGGGGAGACCCCAACCTCGTCACCATCACTGGCTGCAGTGCTGGGTCTACAAGCGTCATGCTGCATATGATATCTCCTATGTCTGAAGGTAAGTTTTTTATAGCCTATGTTACTCATTATTACATCAGCTCTTCAATCAGAGATTAGCTGGGACAAACAGACAGACAGACAAAAATTGTAAAAAATGTTATTTTGGTATATGTACCGTTTATACATCCATATGCATTTATCAAAAAGCGGATATTTCAATATTACAAACAGACACTCCAATTTTATTTATTTGTATAGATAGATGTATAGATTAAAAGGTTGTGAGAATTTAAACGACTACATTTTTTATTAAAGAATTATCCTGGGTTTTACTAACAGAATGTCTTAGGCATTGAGTCCGTACGAAAAGAAGTGTAAAGCAATGTTAGTGTTTCTTTTCCATGTAAAGTTAAATGGAATACAGTCCAAACATACTAGAATGGAGCAACTCTACTCAAACCGGATAATAAAAACTACGTTCATCTCAAAATCTCCTTCTTCGCTGTCCTCCACATAATTCTAACTTCTTACATTCTTCCTTCAATGTCCAATCCATTCTTCTATGGAATGCGCTCCCGCTCAAAATAAGGACGTCCACTACACGAGAAGTGTTCAAAACTAGAGTTCGAGAACTGTTTCTCAAAGAGTTAGCAGAGTCATCTCATTGATATTTATTCATATATGTGTTTATATATATATATATATATATATATATTTATATGTTTATATATGTGTTTGTATGTATATAGATATAATATATATTTATGTATTTGTATCTATAAATATTATGTATGTTTTATATATGTATGTGTATGTAATCACACCTACAACCTACACCTACCAAGATTAATCTCTGCACTCCCCAAAGGTAGACTGTCAGAGAATGCCTATGGCATTAAGTCCGCCTTTATACTATCATGTATATAAAGCTATAAATAAATAAATAAATAAAAAACTTATCGCGAGTTGTACAATTTAGGTACGATGATGTTCACTGATCTAACGCAAAGAACAATAGTTTTGCTTCACGTTGGTTTTCTTTGAGACCGTGATGCAACCCCAGCCAAGCAAGCAAGCTAGTATATTCACATCACAGATTACGCTGGTTATAACGAGGCTCTGGCTTGGCATGATTTTCAAAGATAGTCTTTACATTTTTGACAAGGTTCCTCCGATGTAAATAGATGGCTAGCTGCTTTTTGACTACAATTCGTTCAATTTCCCAGGATTGTTCCACCGAGCCATATCTATGAGCGGCTCGCCCACCAAAACTCGCACTCCATCAAACAGATTAGATCTGGCCAACAAACAGGCCAGAATTGTCAATTGCCCAGCCAATAGGCCAAATGCGACCAAACTCCTTTACGAGTGTCTCAAAACAAAAACTTGGATGGAACTTGCTGGCAACAGACGAGAATTTTTTGTAAGTAATTTTTGAATGTTGTTATGTATATCAACTTGGTATGCTCAAACGAGTTTTTGATCTAGAAAAACTTGATTGGTATTAATAGCTTATTGTTCATATGTTATTCACTTCCATCTAGGTGTATTTTGAAAAACTTCTCAAAAGTATTGGTGGGTAAATCTAATTAATTTTAATGAACTACGATATACTGTAATGTAGAGGCACAATTCAAAATAGTAGAATTCGGTAAATATTCTATTTACATTGTAGATGTTTCGGTATCTAGTATTTCTAGGAAACTAAAGTACCTACCTTAAATTTCGAGCTGTGCTTTACATTATTAGAATGAAAAGGTAAAAAAAGATTTCTTATACAGCCTTTTTATCATGCATTTAAATATGGCTTAGAAGCTGATCCCGGTATACCAAAAATGAAATTAAATTAAAAAGGGGCGGCAGTGGTGGATGCGTGGTGGCAGAGTCCATTATCCGAATATTTATATATCTTCTTGGAACAAGTCGTTTCTTTTTTACCTTCAGGATTTCGGTTACGACCCCCAAAGGCTGTGGACAGCTGTTGTTGAACCAGACTTTGGCCAGGAGCGATTTCTGCATGTAGATCCAATTGACGCCATTAAAGAGAAGAAAATGCACGCAGTACCTTTCATCATAGGCATGACGAAAGACGAGTTCTTTTGGAAAGCTTTTAGTAAGTACAAGAGACGTATTCTTAGACCATTTTAGAACGCTTTGGTGTAAGCAGACGAGAAATGTAGATCCAACAGGGCAGACACAATTATTTATGAAATAATAATTCTGGAGATAAATAAAGTAATCGTCGATGATCCCAATCTCACGGACAAAGTGGAGTCGTTAGGACTGCGAAGAGACTTCGGGTCTCTCTGTGTGTTCTATCGACTCTTCCATGGGGAGTGTTCTGAGGAACTGTTCAGCATGGTACCGTCGTCGTCACCTTTTTACCATCGCACTACCAGACATCGCAGTGGAGTTCATCCATACTACCTGGAGACAATCCGTAGTAGTACGGTGCGTTTCCAGCGTTCTTTTCTACCACGCACGTGCAAGCTCTGGAATGAACTCCCTGCCTCGGTGTTCCCCGAGCGCTATGACTTGTCCTTCTTTAAACGAGGCTTAAAAAGAGTGTTAACCACACGGTAGGCAGCGGCTGGGTTGTGCCCCTGGCATTACTTTAGTCCATGGGCGGCGGTAACCGCTTACCATCAGGCGGGCCGCTTGCTCGTCTGCCTACTGAGGCAATAAAAAACAAAAAAAAAGTAAGTTCCGAAACGTGATACTTTTGTACGTGTCGTTATGGCGAGATTCATCATCAGCCCAAATACGTCCCACTGCTGGGCAAGGGCCTTCTCTACAACTGAGAGGCGTTAGGCTTTAATCTACCACGCTGGGCTAATGCGGGCTGGTAGACTAGACACCTAAGAGATGCTTAAAAACTTTTAGGAGTGCAGGTTTCCTCACGAGATAGGTAGTGATGGCCTCGAGGTTATGGCAGTTGACTCAAAAATATCGGCGGTCGTGTGTTCAAACCGTTAGCACACACTTCTGACTTTTCGAGGCCATTTATGTATTCACAATGAATTATCATATAATTTTACGGTGAAGAAAAACGGCAAATTGTACAAATACGTTTCAAACAAACTACTCTGGTTTTATTGGCATCATAAAGTACATATATATACAACTTGCCGCAGACCACATGCGTTGTCTGTTATTGAGAGCGGTTAGACCTTATGCCAAAAAGCCGGTGGTGCTTTTTTTGAATACCCATAACTTAGGAATTTCTTATGAGAATTCTGTTTTATACTAATTTTCTTGCAATTCTTGCAATCATACATACATACATAAACTCACGCCTGTATTCCCCGAAGGGGTAGGCAGAGGTGCATTCCTGCACCCACATTTCGCCAAGTATGTATCAGTCCCACGTAATAGGGGGCGAGCCTATTGCCGTTTTTCGGGCACATTTCCAGACTCCGTGCTGTTACCGAGATTTAGAAAACCCAATAACACTTTGCCCGACCCGGGAATCGAACCCAGGACCTCCAGATCGCACGGCACATACTTGTACCGCGAGTCCACGAGGCAGTCTTGTTCTTGTTCTTACAATCATCGCCATTAAATGCGTGATAATTCATAAACATAATTTGAAACAAATTTTCCAGCAATAGCTCGTAACAGCACACTTATGGATAGAATGGAAAAACACTGGGATGATATCGCGCCCATAGCTTTCGACCTTCCAGCAAAGAATTCTTCAGACGTGGACAGACCGAGAGCTCTTAGATCGACTTTCCTAAGAGGCAAGAAATTGACGAACGACTCAATAACAGCTGATAGACTTGGCAAATTGTACGGAGACTCTATCACAGCTTTTGCAGTACACAGGTTTGTATCCTTTATTCTTTTAACCATAGATTTATGGAAGAAATAATTAGTTGTAATAATATGCTGACAAATAACATTTTAGGCTTCTAATACAGTGCGGGTCTTCAAATCATTTTTCATGACAATTTTCAATTAGAAAAATAATTCATTCATCATCATCCCAAATACATCCCACTGCTCGGCACGGGCCTCCTCTACAACTGAGAGGGTTTAGGATTTAGTCCATCACGCTGGGCTAGTGCGGGTTGGCGGACTACACACCTTAGAAATTCCTAAGAACTTTTAGGTGTGCAGGTTTTATCACGATGTTTTCCTTCACCGTTATAGCAAGTGATAATTTATTGTGAATACGTAACTTCGAAAAGTCAGAGGTGTGTGCCTGGGGTTTGAACCTGCGACCGCCGAAATTCTCAACCGCGCGCCTAAACCTCGAGGCCATCACTGCTAATAATAAAGATAATTAGTTTGATTAATTAATATATCATCAGTTATTCTGGTTGACGAAAGTTTTCGATAGTTGTGTGTTACCAGTGATGACATACGGCACTGAGACGTGGCCTCTCACTATGGGCCTCATTAGACGGCTCAGAGTCACTCAGCGAGCTATGGAGAGGGCTATGCTCGGGGTTTCCCTACGAGATCGAATCAGAAATGAGGAGATCCGTAGGAGAACTAAAGTAACCGACATAGCCCAGCGGATTAGCAAGCTGAAGTGGCAATGGGCCGGGCACATAGCGCGGAGAACTGATGGCCGATGGGGCCAAAAAGTTCTCGAGTGGAGGCCACGTACCGGAAAGCGCAGCGTGGGACGTCCTCCGACAAGATGGTCGGACGACCTGGTGAAGGTCGCGGGACGTCGCTGGATGCAGGCTGCTTCTAACAGGTCCCTGTGGAAATCATTGGGAGAGGCCTATGTCCAGCAGTGGACTTCGATTGGCTGATGGATTGGATATTCTGGTTGAGTGTATTGCCGTTTCTCGACGGTCGCGCGTTCAAACCCCAGGCACACACCTCTGACTTTTCGAATTTGTGTGTGTATTCACAGTGTAATATCACTTATGTACTTTAAGGGTGAAGGAAAACATCGTGTGGAAACTTGCACACCTGAAAGTTCTCAGGAATTTTTAAGGTTACATACCGTTACGTGAATTTCTTAGGTATGTAGTCCGCCAACCTGCACTAGGCTAGCGTGGTGGACTAAGGCCTAAACCCTCAGTCGTAGAGAAAGCCCGTGCCCAGCTGTAGGACGTATGTGGGCTGATGATTATGATGATGATGACTCTTGTTTCATAAGCTGGAATTTAACTGATTACTAAACATCGATATGTAAAAAGTGGATGCGGCTGTCACGTGTACGCCCAACAGCCTTAATGGGATAGCGAATATTTTTTCAGAATGGCGGTGCTAATGTCCATTCATTCGCCGCATCCGGTATATTACTACGGCTTCTTCTACATCGGCAACCACAGCCATTACGAAGACAGTTCTACCAGGAAACCAGTCGGTGAGTACCGATAGCTGCACTTCCCATCTTATCATGTATTTTACAAACATTCTTAGATGATGAGATTCAGATGGAGGATGATATTATGCAATCGTATAAAAATGATTACTTTTCGAAATCAGGTAGTGAAATATCTCATTTACAAATAGCATTCCATCCAGCGTTTTCTTCCAAAAACAAGGAAACTTTATAATGGGCCCATGATAATGTTTTTCCATCGTTCTGAAAAACGCTTTTTAAACGAAGTGCGGTATTGAATCTTTCTAACCGTACTTAAAAGTCATGATGGCCTCGAGGTTTAGGCATGCGGTCAAGCATCACAACAGTCGCGGGTTCAAACCCCAGGCACACACCTCTGACTTTTCGAAGTTATATGTGTATGCACAAGAATTATCACGTACTTTAACCGTGAAGGAAACCATCGTGAGGAAACCTGCACACCTAAAAGTTCTTAGGTTTGTAGTGCGCCAATCCGCGCTAGACCAACGAGGTGGACTAGCGTCTAAACGCTCTCATTTGTAGAGGAGCCGCATACCCAGCAGTGGGAAGTATAAAGGCTGATGATGATAATGATTATAGCAACTCTGCTGTTAACAGGAGTGGCTCACCTCGACGATCTCATATACCTGTTCACGCTGAGCAACCGGTTCCCCGCAATCGAGGTGTCCGACAGCGAAGACTCCAAGATGGTAGACAAAATGACCACAATCTGGTACAACTTCGCTAAGACTGGGTGAGTATATAGCCAATGGGCGGTTTAGATTTAAAAGCGTAACAGGCATACTGAAATATAAAGATACTTTAATATTGCATGCTTTTATTTGATGCACGGCTAGAATTGAACCTAAATCTAAGACTCTATCTGCAACTCTTTGTTTTCCAACTCCTCCTTTATATTGTCTTTCTGATTAACTTCGCTGCGGGATTATCACAAATTCGGTCCCCTTAGATCCGCTGAGCTTCATTGCTCGGCGTCGATACTGTGCGTGCTGTTGATCCTGGAGCACAGGAGTTACAGTGGCGGGTGTGTCGTGGGATAGGGCCAATAAAACTCTATTTGCAAATCGATCTTGAAGTATAAATAATCAGGTAAATTTTTGAACACCGTAACATATAACCTACTTAGTTGTAACATGGAAATACTCCTCGTTTCTAGCTTCAGGGTGACAGTATTTTCTTTATCCGGGAACTTGGGGCTGCGAATTTAGGGGTGTTGTCATTTGGGGGATTTGCCTTAGTCACGACGCTTGGCAAGCGAATAAGGGTTTAAGCAGACATGGTGTAGGACGTCCTGCAGCACGATGGACTTGAGAAAGGTGGCGGGTAGCGGATGGATAAGGGCTGCTGAAGACCGGGATGGTTGGCGCCTACTTGGGGAGGCCTTCGTTTAGCAGTGGACGGCGATAGCCTGAGTAAGTAAGTAAGCTTTTTTATAATTCTTTGTGTTATATCATAGACATTTGTAATTCTAGGGATCCTAACCCAGGACCTGGTTCCAGTGACTTGCAGTCTACGGGTCCGTTCACCTGGCCAGCGATGACCTTAAACAACAGAACCTACTTGCAAATAGACAAAGAATTCTCCGTGCATACTAAACTTTTCGAAAACAGATTTGAAGTTTGGGAAGATTTGTATCGGATGGATTATGGAAGGTGATTAACTTTAACTTAAATTAATATTTGTTTGAAGTGATAGCTTCTTTAGCGGCGCTGTGCACTTTTTTTGGGATGGGTAAAAAATGTTGAACTCTCGTCAGATCACGTGACCCTGATCGAAAATATTGTATTTTACCTCCTGAATGATAGTACTGTTATACTGATAAATAAAGCAATACATACATAACCTCACGCCTGTATTTCCCGAAGGGGTAGGCAGAGGTGCATTTCTGCACCCACATTTCGCCAAGTATGTATCAGTCCCACGTAATAGGGGGCGAGCCTATTGCCGTTTTTCGGGCAAATTTCCAGACCCCGTGCCGTTACTCAAAATTTCGTAATGGAAAAACCCAATAACACTTTGCCCGACCCGGGAATCGAAGGACCTCTACATCGCACGGCACATACTTGTACCGCGAGACCACTTACGTTAATGTTGAAATTTTCACTTTTGCCGGCACTCGGCAATAGGCTCGCCCCCTTTTACGTGGGACTGATATTATACTTGGCGAAATGTTGATGCAGAAATGCACCTCTGCACACATGGAAAACAGGCTTGTGGGTGTGTGTGTGTGTGTATGTGTATAAGTACTTAAAAACATAGCAATACAAGTCTTTATGGCCTCGAAGTAAAGGCACGCGGTCGAGACTCTCGACGGTCGCGCGTTTAAGGCCCGAGCACCTCTGACTTTTCCAAGTTATGTGTGTATTTACGACGAATTAACACGTACTTTAACGGTGGAGTAAAACATCGTGATGAAACCTGCAAACCTAAAAGTTATTAGGAACTTCTTAGGTGTGTAGTCCGCCAACCCGCACTAGGCCAGCGTGGTGGACTAAGGCCTTAACCCTCTCAGTTGTAGGAGGCCCGTGACCGGCAATGGGATGTATTTGGGCTGATGATGATATCAAAATGTGGATATAGGAAGTATTTCCATGACCAAATGCTTTTCCAACTAGAAAGGCTAGTGTTTGTATGTAAATAGATTTATTAATATAACCTTTTATTTTGTAGCTCTCGAATTGAAGACGAAAATAAAGAGCCAATAAATTCAGCGGCATGGTTGCACTCCAGTCTTTATTCAATTTTAATATGTATTATTGTGATCAAACATTAATTTATGCTTTGAAGTAAGAAGATATGTTGTCATTATGTATTGTTATTATTAAATATGTTGTTATTAAAAATATTAATTTTTATTTAAGTTACATACAGACTGTGATCGGAAACTGAGGCAGGTGATACACTGATGATAGCTAAGGTGATTACAAACCCCTTGGCGTTAAAGAACATCCCGACAAAAACTAAAAAAAATGAAATTTTCCTAACAACTATAGGTATAAAATGTATGTGGTCATCTTAGTTATTACCTGCCTTAGTTTCCGATTATGTTCTAAATACACCTGTATATGACAGCGTTTTTTTTTTACGGGCACTTTATTGGTATAGTGCGGGCCTATAAAAAATTAAAACTATTTCTAGTTACTGTTTCCTTGCGTCGCGTTGGTTAGACTGCAAACAGAAAATTAATAACTTCATCCATCCAGGGAATCAAGCCCAAATGCCTTCAATAGCACGCAATGTTCCGTGTTTTTTGTAATGAATGACTACCTTAGCCTTTAACACCGATAACAAGGTCGTTACAATATTAAAATTTAAAAAAATATCACACGCTAAAAGCTCTATGGCTTAACGACAAACGTCAATTAAAATGGCGCGCTCTATTGTATGATGGGAATAAAAACACAGCTTAAATGCTAAATAGCACTTTTCCCGAACAAATATAAAAATAAAATACATTGTAGTTTTTATAAAAACAAAACATATTAAAGGGTAACACTCGTTGAGAAACAAGTAGGTCTTCAACTTTTATATTTTAAAATATTAATCCGTCTTGCAACTGATAATTCCAACGACTGAGCTCGAACTGCTTTTATTCTTATTTTTTTTAAAATTACATAGTGCAATAATCAATTTATATTAATCAAGATTATATTCTCATTAAAGTAATTGACAATTTTAATTATACTTAGATACCTATAAGTAATAAAATAATAATTATGCAATTTTACTATTACTACAATAATTATTAGTAAAAGGTTTGTACTTATAAGCTTTTAATAATTTAAAAATATAATATTGTAAGTTATTATAATGAAATACATTTATAATTACTAAATATTACTATTTAGGCTAACAATATTGACCAGTGTATGTCAAGCCAGTTATATATTTTTTTTATAAACATGTGTTGACGTGTCATTAGTGCTATATTATTGCCTACAATCTACATGATAAATAAACGATCAATATCACATCACAAGGGTCAATTCGCTTATGTAAGCTAACGGGACAACAGTTACATAACATAACGCCACCCATACAACACAGTTTCAACCCGTAATAGGAAACAGACTACTAAGCACTTTTACACCATCGAATATAGTGCGGTAACATTTTGACGCAGTACTCGACTTCATAATCGTGACGTCATCCCTCTTGCCATGACGTCAGTATTTACGTCATAAGTACTGTAAGCTATATCGATATCTTTCTGTCTTTTTTGAATGTTTCATTTCTTTTAAGAAGTAAGTGAAGTTATATAATTTATTTTGATTAAGGTTATCGAAAAAAGTGTGTTAAACTGTTAACGCCGCAAGCCGCGCCGCGCTGCTTCAAGTTCAGGGTTGACCGATTTTGATGACTCACAATGAGAACATTTATTGTAATATATACTTTACACCAGTACATATAAAGTCTTAAATACAGTAACAAAATTTAAAGATTGAAATGGTATGTTCTAAAAACAATCTTATTACGTTTATCATATGACTTATTTTCAATTGAACTCTATTTTAAACGTGAGCGGTGAGAAGTCCTCATCCCACCGCACGCATGCGCCCCTCTATACACACTACCCTTCAGAATCAGAAGGGCTGTTAGTATCTTTGCGATATCGATAGACTGAAAAAATCTAAATATAAAAACAAATTATTATTTTCACATTTTTGCCATGTTAAGTAAAACAACAAATTATTAAACTGGTAATTTTAAAGTAATTTATTCATACACATTCCCGTCTTTATTCCGAAAAGGGTAGGCCAAGGTGCACCCATAATTTGGCAATAGTGTTTTAAGTCAAAGGAGGTAAGGGGCAAGGCTAAAGCGCTATTTGTACACATTTCCGGAGTTCGTGCTGCTATGGACAATTTCCTAACAAAAAAGACCGTTAATACTTTGCCCGACCTGAAAATCAAATCCAGTAACTCAAGATTGCAATTAAAGTTGTAGGTAAATTATGAAAATACAAAATAATAGCTGTTACAACTTATTTCAATGGAAAAAAAAAACACTAAAATTACCTACAACAAGTTGACAATAAATATTTTGAAATTGATAGTCGATATTTGATTAACAATCGATGTCACTTCCATCACTAGCCGTCCCCTCTCCGCATCGGCCATGACACTTCGCCACTCGCTGTCACGTGAACCGACGCCATCGGACAAAATATTGGACATTTGAAATCGTGAGTTTTTACTTTTTATTATTTGGCAACATTATAGTTTGTGCTTGTTTATGGATAGATAAACATGCAATTATGTGAATCATTGTTTACAATGGTAAACGCGTTCAATAATATTGTATAATAACTAAGAGAAATAAGGACACCGCCTAAAGGTTACTGCTACTTATTGCAATAATGTGTTGTGTTTGTGATACATTTGTTTTTTTCCCGTAATTATTAGCTAAATACTGCAAAACATACTGTCGGCTTATTTAAATTAAGACAGACCCTATTTTAAATTTTAACTCGACCTTATTACTAATCAAAATTCGAACGATAAATATAGCCAAGACAAATTTAATTCAAATTTAGAATTACGTACTTTGGATGGATCGAGAACTCTTACAAAAAAATAATAATATTACCTTGAATTTGTTTACAATATTTCCTTCGTTACTAAGAGTAGGTATTTTATATTTTGCAGTTCATAATTATTCAGACTTTATAAAAATTTCATACAACTACGCCTATAGCATTCGTGCGTAGAGTTCAGTTTTGAGTATATTTTCCCAAGGACGTTCATTTACGTGTGACGTCACGTGGAAACTTGAAGTAGATTGTGATATGTGCTTACTACCAAAGTTACAATTACAATGACTGCGGACTGTCTTAGATGTTACATCGTAGGCCTGAGCCTGACTTTACAGTTACGGTTGACTGAAGTTACAGTTCGGCAGCTTTAAGTTCCCAATTCCCATTTACTAACTTGATTAATTTCTATATACAAATTTTATTAGTTTAATCGCTTTACCGGCATAATAAAATAAAACACGTTTCGATTATCGAAGATATGAAAATCAAATAAGGCAGCCAAGTGATCACCGCCGGCAATATATTCTCATAACAATCAAGGCATTGATTTTATAATTACCATCTGAGTTTTGAAAACACTTTATTGTACACAAACATACAGAACTTATCGCACCTCCGGTGCGAGACTGTCACTTATGCAAAAATGCAATTTTTCAGGAGAAGCATTTAAAACTTTGACATCTCAAAAAATTATGATATTTCAAGATTTAGACAAGATGACTAGCTTTTACTACAACATCAACTTTGAACTTACTTTTGAATAAATAATGACCACTTAATATTGTAAAAAAGACACTCTACTAGTACTATAAACTTTCCAACCCCCTCAGAAGTGACGTTATGGCACTAACGAAAAATAATAACTGTAATTATGTCATACTGAGTTAAAAAGGAAACAAGAACAAAATGTTTACTTAGTTTTAATTTAAATCAAAATATGAACATTGCACAGTTATTGGCGTAAGAAAAAAATAAGTCAAAATTCTATAAAATAATACTTTTGTACTTCTTAACATTTCTACAGTAGTGTAGTATTAATTGCGTAACATTCTCATTTTGTCCTATACTATATAAGATTTCCTCTTTATTATAATAGTATAGATAGGACAAAATGAGAATGTTACGCAAGTACGTATTCATCATCAACATCATTAGCAGTCTAAGGAAGTTCACTGCTGAACATAGGCCTCCCCCAATGTGGGTGGACGTCCTATGCTGCGCTTTCCGGTACGTGGCCTCCACTCGAGAACCTTTTGGCCCCATCGGCCATCGGTTCTCCGCGCTATGTGCCCGGCCCATTGTCAATTCAACTTGCTAATCCGCTGGGCTATGTCGGTTACTTTAGTTCTCCTACGGATCTCCTCATTTCTGATTCGATCTCGTAGGGAAGCCCCGAGCATAGCCCTCTCCATAGCTCGTTGAGTGACTCTGAGCCGTCTAATGAGGCCCATAGTGAGAGGCCACGTCTCAGTGCCGTATGTCATAACGGTAACACACAACTATCGAAGACTTTCGTCTTCAGGCACTGAGGTATTTTGGACGAGAAGACGTCGCGTAGTTTCCCGAACACTGCCCAACCGAGTTGGATTCGCCGATTGACCTCTCTCTCGAAGTTGGACCTGCCTTACCGGACCACTTGTCCTAAATAGACGTATTCGTCTACAACTTCGAGAGTCGAGCCCCCAACTGCGATCGGGGTGGGCACAACATAGACATTCGACATGATTTTCGTCGTGTCCATGTTCATTTTAAGACCCACCTGTTGAGAGACTCGATTGAGGTCTTCGAGCATAGTGCTAAGGTCTTCCAGCGATTCTGCCAAGACTACAATATCGTCGGCAAACCGAAGGTGTGTGATATACTCGCCGTTGATGTTGATGCCGAATCCTTTCCACTGCAAGAGCTTGAAGGCGTTTTCCAGTGCGGCAGTACGTATTACGTATTTTTTTTAATTGTTAGGAATACGAGTACGTTTTCTTCCCCTTTTTTTCGGTGATAATTTTAGCTCATAGTCATCAAAGTTTCATTCTCAGACCTACTATCACTAGATGAACTGGAACTGGATGAGGGCTTGAAATCGTCACCTGAATCAGTACCCGAGAAGTCACCAGTTGGAGACCCATATTCTTGTTCTACTGTTGAATTTGCGTCATCAATAATAGCATTACTAGCTGGGGAGTTTGGAGTTGGTAAAATAGAATTACTTCCATCTTGCTTGGTATTAGAATCTGGAACTGAAGATTCCCCGGGTTCGTATCTTTCAATGGGTGATGTGGGACATGTCAATAACACCAGTTTTTTCCCCCGAGACAGCATTTTATTTGACCCAAAGAAACAACTGAAAATAAGTATAAAGTATCGGAATAAATAAATTGTTCATACAATCCACCTAATTAGTTCAATCTATGAAATAATGTCACAAATGTATATTAGGTCACTATTGCTCCAGAATCAAAAAAATACATACATACATACATAAACTCACGCCTGTATTCCCCGAAGGGGTAGGCAGAGGTGCATTTCTGCACCCACATTTCGCCAGTCCATCAGTCCCACGTAATAGGGGGCGAGCCTATTGCCGTTTCTCGGGCACATTTCCAGACTCCGTGCTGTTACCGAGAATTTCCTTATGGAAAAACCCAATAACACTTTTGCCCGACCCGGGAATCGAACCCAGGACCTCTAGATCGGACGGCACATTCTTGTACCGCGAGACCACGAGGCAGTCAAAAAAAAAAAAATAATCAAAAAAATATTATGTCACAATTACCTTAGTAACAGTGTTGCTCCAAGACACTCATGCAATAGCGGGGGGCCCGGGCACAACTGACCAAAAAGACGTTGTTGCTCCAAGTGTTGCCGTGATTTGCGCCAAAACCACAACGACACTTACGCCCTCATACGGAAACTATGCGTACTACGAAAGTAACGTTATCACACCAAGTAAAGGGGTGCTTAAGGACACTTATTACATATTTAACTCATTTTTGCAATTTTTGCATAAGTGACAGTCTCGCACCGGAGGTGCGTTATGTGGATAGAAGGGACGGTACAGGGCGCCTCAGGACAACGTATTGTGATCGAATAAATCATCTCCGAAAAGGCCATATCAGGAGTACCAACTGTCATATATTATTTCTGAATAACTAATCAGGACTGGTATGTCAGATCCATAAGTATTCAAATCATTTAATGTGGCGCTCCATAGTCAGACTTCCTCACTAGGATGAGTGCGAAAGTGATTATGCCTGTAGTAATCGTGCCTTCACAAGGGTAAAGTATTGTCTCGTTACGTCACCAGCAGTCAGGGTAACACGTCCGCTCTCGCCAACGGCTCGCACAAGACTGTGACTGTGTCCCCCACTACCCGTGTTCCCGAGACAAGTATACAAACACTACAATGCCCATATGTAGAAATTAGAAACTTACACAATAAATTTGGTGATCCAAAACATGTGTATAAACATTTTTGCACTCGTATTTTTATTCTTTCTTGCTACCTTTATATGTTGAGAATTTGTCTATGAATCCAAAGTCTATTAGTTATATAAACTATAAACCATTGAGCCGTGTGTGAGAGGAGATATGAAAGAAAAACCGGCTAAGTGCGAGTAGTAGTAATCTTCACAACAAGACCTTTCATTTGATATGTCACACGATGCCGTTTTCAAATATATATTTTTTTATTTTCCACCTTCCCCCCAAAAATGACCTCCCATACACAGATTTCATCTATTCACGTCACACCTCTGCGTTTGGGTCACAGAAATTGATGTGTGTACCAAATTTCAACTTAATCGGTCGTTTAGATTCGGAGATAATTGACTGTGAGCGACGTACAGACGGACACACGAGTGATCCTATTTAAGGGTTCCGTTTTTTTATTCGGACGAACGGAACCCTAAAAAGGGGTGACTGAAGACATGACGGCTGATAGGGATGTTTGGAAGGATAAAACATACTGCGCCGACCCCAAATAAAATTGGGAACAGGGCAAGAGAATGATGATGAGCCGTGTCCTCTTTATCCATGTATATTTTTGAAGTAAATACGGGTTACGAATTACGCTGCAATAAAACACTGCGAAGGAAGAGAGTTTAATATGAATAATATTTATGTTTCAGAAGGGAACACAAAAACCAACAAGCTGGCGATAAACTGGTGGAAAGAACCGGATATGGGGGGTAAGAACATACTACTTTACTTAATCGGAAATTATTCATTTAGTTAGTTGACTGCCTCGTGGTCTCGCGGTACAAGTATGTGCCGTGCGATCTAGAGGTCCTGGGTTCGTTTCCCGGGTCGGGTAAAGTGTTATTGGGTTTTTCCATTAGGGAATTCTCAGTAACAGCACGGAGTCTGGAAATGTGCCCGAAAAACGGCAATAGGCTCGCCCCCTTTTACGTGGGACTGATACATACCTGGCGAAATGTGGGAGCAGAAATGCACCTTTGCCTACCCCTTCGGGGAATACAGGCGTGATTTCATGTATGTATGTGTCATTCAGTTAACTATGTATGGAGTTCTTAAACAAACACAAATTAACAATTTCAACATTTTGTCAACTTAACATTGACTAAATGCACAAGAAGTGCGAAACGAGGTTTAGGCGCGTTTCGAGAATTTCGACGGTCGCGGATTCAAACCTCAGGCACTCATCTCTGACTTTCCGAAGTTATTTGTGTATTCACAATGAATTTCACTTGCTTTCACGGCGAAGGAAAATATCGTGATGGAACCTGCACACCTAAAAGTTCGTAGGAATTAAGTGTGTAGTCCGTTCACCCGCACTAGGCCAACGTGGTGGAGTAAGGCCTAAACCCTCTCAGATGTAGAGGATACCTGTGCCCAGCAGTGGGAGGTATCTATATGGGCTGATGACGAGGGAGAATGATGGGGTATATTGAATAGGGCAGTGGCGGTACTTCCATAGAAGCCCAAAAGTGTTATACGTTAATTTTGTAACGTACGAGTATAGTTTAATAACTGTTTATTGTGGGGCCAGTATATTCTCATGTATATGTCAAATTGTTTTTGTTAAATAAAAATTTAAAGCTTAAATATTATTATTCGGAATTATGTAAAGCAAGCTGGGCTTTTGAGCTTCTATGGAATTACCGCCTCTGGGGTATATTGGGTAGAAGGGCTATACGTTTTATTTAGTGGTAAGTGTGTACGTTTGGGCAGTGCCTGCCGGGGAGCGGCAAGGCTGCTCGGCGGCGCGGGTGTGGCGCGCGGCGTGCGGCACGCTGGTGGCGCCCGCGTCCGACGAGGCGTGGAGACAGATCGTCGCCGCCTCGCCGCCGGACACCATGTGGCACTCGCTCAGGAACTGCGTCGCCTACCAGGTACACACTTCTACCCTCCCAGATACAAACGGTGACGCAATTGGGGTGAATAGAGACGCACGGGTTAACGTGACGTGGGTAAATAGAGATAAAGGTTAGGCTACAGACGGTCTTAATATTTAATCAACTCACTTGTAAATTTTAATCGTAGGCAATAAAGTATATTATATATTTTTATTTTTTCAAAATTATATTTATAATTGATTTCAATATCTAGGACATATAACTTACCCCGTTAGCTCGATATACCGCACACAACAGTCTCTAGATTTCTCGAAAGCAACAAAAACATTATACTTTCCCATAGCAGTCTATTTTAGATTTCTCCTTTGTTCGCGCCGAGCGCTCATTCATATTAATGCGATTATGTAACGGTGGCTTCACACGATACAGAACGCTTGACATGCACGCATGATCAGTCCATAAGCCATGTAAATATCCATCCACCTTCAGCACAGGTCAAGGTGATCATAATTTTAGTGAGTAATAATCTGAATTAAAGTAAATAAATAAATACACCCAACGGTGTCATACATAGTTGTGACCCCATACAAAGATACAGGTCTTTTCCGTCTCACAAACACCCAGGCCCGAAACGACCCGTCACCCCTTGTTCCGCAAGCTAGTTATAAATAGGGATCAAAGTAAATATCTAGTAGAAACTTATAAAAGAAATCCTCTCAGTTACGTTAATTATGACTGTTACGTTAGCATTCTCTTTCAATCCCCGTCGATTTTTTAAGAGGCAGTGGATAACCCCGATTTTAATTTGCTTTACCGTAGTTTTAATTGACCACAGTGCAATTGAAAATGTGAACAGCGTCGTTTGCCAAAAAATCCTTAACCAGCCTACTAGCACCAACATAGTGAATTTTCAAACCCATAATCAACAAGACTATCTATGTAGCCTATTTTAATGTTACACATGTGTCTTCCAGGCTGGTGTATGGCAAAATCTGCTGATGAAAGGTATCGATGACGTCCTCCAGCCCGCCGCCTTCAAACTCGCCATAGTATTACGTCACACGCCGTCGGAACTCGCCGCCAAGCTACTCGCAGAACTATTAACGCTACACCCACAGTCCGTAAGTAAAACTCAGATATAATATTTGAGTAAGCCTCACATATTTATGCTATCTTCTTCCCTCCAAAAGATTTCATCACAGGTAAATGTGGTGCTTTGGTGAAAAAAAAGGGTTTCTCCCTAAAATATAATGTACACCGACCACACATTTTATAACTTTCCATATGAATCCTTCATTCCAGGCAGTTATATATATGTTACCAGATACTGCTAGAATCTAGAATAGCATTTTGCCTATTTTTTATTTTGTTTTTACATCTTACATTATATAACTAAATATTTTAAGTAACTTCCTTCAATATTTCTTTATTTGTGCTTTCTATACATAAAAAGTATGTAGTAGGACCTAATGCCTGAGGCATTATATATCTATCTATCTCGCCCATTCTTCTCTGGTAATGACTGCCATCCGAACAGGGTGATGAACTGTTGAAACAAAATGTTTCAACTGAATTCTGAACAAAATGTTAAAAAGACTGAATCTAAGTGATGTGTTCGACATTTTATAGGTTCATTAAATATTATATCATTTAATTTCATTACCAGTCAGCCTTAGGGTGATGCAGAAATAAACGAATAGGTGCATAATTATTGGTGATAATATATATAAAAAAATTTATGTATGTATAAATAAACTTCCAACAACATAAGATTACATAAAAATACACATTAATAGTTATAAGTCTGTCAAAGCTACATTTGCTGTTCTTTGGTCTCTTGTGAAGTACTTTTTTACCATATTGGTTATCTATGTTTAAGGACCAAGTTTTTTTTAATTATAAGTTTTTGATGTTTAAATAAGCCCTATATCTTATGCCTATGGCATGGTAAATAACACTATATCTTGCTAACACCATACATATTTATCGGTCTATGATCAACTCTATACATTTTTCATGTGCTGTATATCTTATCATAATTTTGCAAAACTTTGACCCTTGTAAATACAAGCCATAAATATGGCTGCTTATAATTCCTGGGTGTTAAAAGTGGTTTTATCATTTTTTTTCAAAAATATCTTGTTGTTTTTCCATCTATTTAACACCAGTGATCTGTATATTTTACTGATATTACACACTTGCTATAATATTATAACCTTGATATATTTTTACTAATGTTAAAAAGATAATTAAAAAGTTGTGAGGAAACATATTAGTTTACCAATCCACTACTGTATAACCTTGACAATCCAAAGTTAAGTGTAAGTTGGCCATATTAACCTAGTGTGAACTGGTACACCCACACATTAACATTCTTGTCTGAATTGTAGGCACATTTTTATACTCTGTGGATAAAGTTAACTTCAGCAAAAATATCCCTTAGATGGAATTCTGGAACATTTCATTGTTCCCACGCTCACACATACTTAGCATTTATAAACAACCAATGATTTTATTGCAGCAAGACCTGATCTCATACATAATCACAAATCATATAGTAAAACATCATCATTATCATCATCTAGCCATATACATCCTTACTGTTGTGCATGGGTCTCCTTTACAACTGAAAGGGTTTAGGCCTTAATCCACTATGTCAACCTAGTGTGGGCCTGCCGAAGACGGTGTGCAGGTTTTCCACATATGTACACTACCGACAAAAAGTTTGGAAGCACCTATATTTTTTGTAAAAACAAGTAGCAAATTGATAATAACAAATATTATATCGATGTTGTAATAAAATATAATATTACTTTAGTAATAAGAATATGGTTTAGTATCATAGTTTAATTGTTGTTTTAATTAAGTACCTAATCATTCTTAATTAAATAATACTATATCTTATATTATTTCTAAAGTAATTGAGAGTATTAAAAGTGCTTCCAAACTTTTTGTCGGTAGTGTATGTATCCCAAATATCCCACTAATGAACGCAAATGAAAAATCCCCCAAAATGCGCACGGCAGCAAGACCTGATCTCGTACGTGCTGGCGCTGCTGACGGACGACGAGGCGGCGTGGTGCGGCAGCTGCAGCTGCTCGTCCAGCGTGAACGCCCCGGCCGGCGCGGCGCCGCTGCGAGACCTGCAGCTGTTCGGCGACCTGGAGCTGGCCGTGCTGGCGGCGGGGCGCGAGGAGTACGACGCGCACGCCAAGCGGGTGCGCGCAGAGTACCACAAGCTGGCGCACCACAACTACGTCGAGCTGCGGATCAAGGTGCACACACACGCACGGGGCACGGAGCGGGACCACAATCCTTACTATTATATTATACTAGCTTTTGCCCGCGACTCCGTCCGCGTAGACTACAGGGTTGGGTTCAGAATGAAAATAAGTTGTAGTCTATTTTACTCCACAGAGTCCCATTTATGTCCATATTAAAAATCGTTTACATCGGTCAAATGATTTAGGCGTGAAAGCATAACAGACATATAGTTACATATACATAGTAGCAGTCGTCTACACGTCATTTCATCATTCAAACTTTTTTTTTTTTTTTTTTTTTTTTTATGGAAAAAGGAGGCAAACGAGCAAGTGAGCCACCTGATGTTAAGTGGTCAACACCGCCCATGAACACCCATAATACCAGAGGAATCATCGGTGTGTTGCCGGCCTTTGAGGAAAATATAAGCTCTCTTCTTGAAGGCCCCTAAGTCGTATCTGTTTGGAAATACCGCCGAGGCAAGCTGATTCCATAAAGATGTAGTGCGAGGAAGGAAACACCGTTTGAACCGCACTGTTGAGGAACGCCATTCATCCAGATGGTAGGGATGAAACTTCAATTTCAGGCGTGTGGTGCGGTAATGAAAGTCAGCAGCAGGTATTAAACCAAAAAGTTCATCAGAGCACTCCCCATGGTACATGCGATATAGTACGCAAAGTCTAACTTAAAAAATCACGAATTTCCTCACAAACTTTCACCCCTATTTTTATTTTACCCCCTTAAAGGTACATTTTTTACAAACTTTTGATGTCATATATTTATATCTAATCAACAGCCTAAAAAATAAGTTTCAAGCTTCTAGCTTTAAAAATTACAATATTTCCATACAACCTTTCATCCCCCCTTTCAACCCCTTAAAAGCCCTTTACCGGGATAAAAAGTAGCCTATGTCCTTTCCAGGGCTGGGCAAAATACATGCTTTGCTTTAATTGAAATACAAATTACAAAATACTGTATCGCAAGTAATTAAAATACGAAATACAAAATACATTTAAGTAAGGTATTTGAAATACAAAATACAGTATTTTAGCTATTTTCAATTGAAATACAAAATACAAATTACAAAATACAAAATAATGCATATTTATTTGTTTTGGAATAGTTTTTTTTAAGGCGGTTTTTGTTCTATTATTGCAGGTCCTGATGAGCACAAACTTAATACTAAATGAAGGCTAAATGTATTTTAATAAATGTATTTTGAAGCCTCGAGTATTTGAAATACTAATTCCAAAATACTTCGGCTTCACATATTTGAAATACAAATTACAAATTACTTTTTAAGAAAGTAATTAAAATACAAATACAAAATACGTATTTGTATTTCAATTACAAGTAATTCAAATACTGCCCAACCCTGGTCCTTTCTCAGGGTCTAAACTATCTGTGTACCAAATTTCCATATAATCCATACTAATATTATAAATGCGAAAGTAACTCTGTCTGTCTGTCTGTCTGTCTCGCTTTCCTGCTAAAACTACTGAACCGATTTAAATGAAATTTGGTACACAGGTAGTTTGGAGCCTGAGAAAGAACATAGGCTACTTTGTATTGCGGAAAATGGGTTTTAAGGGGTTGAAAGGGGGGATGAAAGATTGTATGGAAGTATTGTCATTTTTAAAGCTAGAAACTTGAAACTTATTTTTTAGGCTGTTGATTAGATATAAATAAATATGACATTCAAAGTTTGTAAAAAAATACCTTTAAGGGAGTAAAATAAAAATAGGGGATGAAAGTTTGTATGGAAATTCGTCAGTTTTGAAGCTAGAATGATGAAACTTTTTTATATGGGTTTTATTACATCATATATATGATATATACACAATATAAGAATTATATTAAAAGTTTGTTAAAAAAAATCCCTAATATCTTATAAATGGGAAAATAACTATATGTCTGTTACACTTTCACGCCTTAATCATTTGACCGATGTGAACGATTTTTGGAATGGACATAAATGGGACTCTGTGGAATAAAATAGACTACAACTTATTTTCTTTCTGAACCCAACCCTGTAGTCTACGCGGACGGAGTCGCGGGCAAAAGCTAGTAATATTATAAATAAATAGTTGTCACACTGTCAGAAAATATTACTAAAAATGGAAAATTGATTTGAGTTAGAATAGTGTAAATAAGAAAAAAATAATTTTTATTGTTAAAAAAAAGTATGGGGTGCTTTTTAAAACAACAAAATACTCATATTAATATTAACACCATGCACCCGACACTTTCTTTACATTATTCTTAATTCAAACTTATTTTCTATTTTTTAGTTGGATTTTCTATGGAAGCGTGTTGTTTTTTTTCTAATATATTGTCATCGATCCTTGATAAGTGTGCCAAATTTCGAATTAATCCATAGGGGACAAAATCATGTTCTAAGTTTCCGGTACATAGATACTAACAGACATACATATGAAGCTAATAAAAGCGAGCTAAAAGGGGAAGTTGGGATGGAAGGAAGAGGGTTTGAAAAGCTTTCCATAAATGTCATTTGAATATTGTGTATGAGTGTAGAAAGTTCAACAATTTTAGGAACCAATTACAGTAAAATGACGATTAACCAAAAATATTTTAATTAAATAGCCTAAGTTTAAACACTCCTCACCACATCATACTCAGTTCAACCCGTGTGAAAATCAGAACAAAGGACAAAAACAAAAGAGTAGATGTAACATAGTGAAGTAAATATTAATCGATTATTTTGTTTCAGGTGTTAAATCAATTCTCTCAGATACCAAAGTTATACCACACCCCCGAGTTTGAATGTTTCGAGGGGGCTGCGAGAGAGAACATCGAGCGAGAGATCTGCACCCTCAGAGAACACTTGTTGACAGGCAGAAAAGATTAGCCGTTGATTGTCTTCGTGACCGACTCAATACGTCATTAGTCAATACGAAATGGTGTTTTTGACAGGCATCTGTCAAACGCGCGCGCCTAGCATTTAGCTTGTCAAACGCTATTCCAATACCAAAATGAGGTGTGAAATGTCAAAAACACCATGACGCAGCGGACACGCTGCTGGAATTCCAAATAAATGTAATGAAGAAAAAGTGTGCTTTTTGTCGATAGCTTGAAGCGCTAGAAGGATTGATGCCCCAATATATTTAAAAAAATGATTTTAAATAGAGCTTATCTTTTGTTTTTATTAAAGTTACATCCTGTTATTTTATTTATATTCCCTGTTTATAATGTCATATAACTCATAACTGTTGTTTTTAGCACGTGCGCATTATTCGATCGATACTCAGTCTTTTTAAGTGGGAGAAAATAATCGTTAATCAATGCGTTTTTCAGCAATAATTTTGTTTAAGAAACGGTTTTTTTTTTTTTTAAAAACCTCATACTTAACTATCATCAAAGATTATGTTATCAAAAATAAAATATCTCATAAACAACGCATTTGTTTAAAACAATTTTTCCAACAACAGGAGATAAAAATGATTAAAAATAATTTTACCTATGTGGCTTCTGATCATAAGAAAACGGATCAATAATAATATTATAAAAAAAACAATGTTTAATAAAGCTTTATACTTTTTCACCTTATTAAATTGTTAATAACAAAACAAAAATTAACATTTTTTTTCCAATGGGAATCTATTCTGAGACCTTTAAAAATAGCTCCACGAAAGGAAAATTTTCTTAGATGAATAGTTTAACAATTATCGTACTTGCAATGTTATGCTCGTGCTACAAGAAATTGTTAATTAATTAATGGATAACTTATTGAAAAATAGCGATAATATTTTTTTAACCACATTGTTCATTGATCTATCCTGTAGGCGCCTGATTTTTTTTAAATTTTTTATTTTCATATTTAATAAGTTTAAATATTTATTCATTAAAGGTCCGAAGGGAGCGAGGCTTGTGCAAGCCGGAGTACCCGTTTTCAGACGTTATTTTCAACCCTCTGGGAAAATTATAAATATTGGTCCTACAATTTTGGGAGTCGCAACTTTTTTTAGGAAATTTCCTCCTCTTTGAATCTTTTCAAATTTAAAAAATCTTTATTAGTAATTACTAATATCAACAATTGTTGATATATCATAATATGGGCAAAAAAACTAGACCCCGTTTTTTTTAGTTAGATAACTTATTAACTTTTGCAAGCGGAACTTCAATTTTGTTTTCGAAAATCTAGATGTCATTCCGAATGACACCTCAATCATAATTTTTGGAGACTGCTAAAAGTTGACCAAAACGGCACTTGTTGACTAGACTAAATAATTCATTATTAAATAGCATAAAAATATTTATATGGGAAAAACACGATGTCATTTCTTCATCGTCATTTAATTTATTATATTTATTTGGTTTATAATAGTGCTTACCTTTATGACGAATAAGATTAAGAGGTAACAACCTTTTAAAGTAATCGTAGTCCTAGATTACAAAACTAATAGTTTAGTTTTTTTTTTTTTAATGGCTTCGCACTTCTTGTACATTTAGCCAGTGTCAAGTAGACAATAGTTTAGTTGAGCTATTTAATTTTCCCGCCAAATTAAATCAAAAATTATGCATAGGCGAAGGCCGGATCCATACAGCCACACCATTGTAGGTGTCCATAAATGCTGAGCATAGTTTATAAGCATGAGTTAAAAATTCTGATCCTCCAAACAAATATTAGGTATTTTTCTGCGGAACTAAATCATGACAATACATAAAAATAATATTCATTAATAAGGCATGTTGTTTTCTTATCAAACATTTAATACTAATTACCTAAGCTGCTGATTTAATCATTATAGCTTATCAAATGGAACGCTTTACAGTTTTAGTATCACATTTAACATGTTAACACGGTTGCCAAACACATTAAAATGCTTCTTACTAATTATTATTCATTCAAGCAATGCAATTTTAATTGTAACTTCATATTTAATTTTAGGTATATATTTTACTTTGTGTTTTTTTAGTCGATCTTAATTCATTTTAAAATTTATAATCGATAAAAAATAAGCTGGTCACCCAACTATATATTTTGTGCTGGAAACACAATTCGAAAGGAGACTAGAATTTTAAAGAAAAAAATATGGCGTCTTACCTTGAAAACTTTGCGTGTTAATTATTTATACGCAAATTTAACATTCGAAATTGTTTTCTTAAATAGTGTTCTAGTGATTAGCATTTACGGATACCCAACCAGTGGTTCAAAGGTAAAAGGGAAAAGGTCGAGCGTCGCAGCCATGGGCGCAACGGACGAGGGAGTGAGTATAAAAATTTCACTGTTACGGAAATGTTCGCAGGCAATGTCGTGGCGAGGGCGCGAAGACCGCGGCACCAGGTGGGAGTCAGACAGCAGGTGGGAAATTCGAGACCGTTCACCTGTCTGGGAACCGCGACGCAGCGTCAGTCCCAATCGGCGATCCCCGGACCGACACCGTTACGGTCGGGACGATCGTCGCGACCGATACGATCGTGATCACCGACGGCATGATAGGCGCGACCGCGATCGCAAACGTTCTCCAAAGCGCTACGACGATAATGACATCCCGTATGCCCCGTCTCCGCCGATTATTAGTAACGATGACGTAAAAAGCTCGCGATCTAGCAGTCGATCAAACAGTCGTGAAAAAGATAGGCATGACAACGATCATGACAAAGAGAAGAGCAATCAGGATGATCACTCTATGAACGCGTCTCCCGGTGACTGGATCTGTAAATGTGGCTCTTACAACTTCAAGAGACGTCAGGTGTGTTATCGGCGCACCTGTAGCGGAAAGAGAGCAGAAGGAGTCATATATGGAGGGGAGGGAGACAAAACTGCAATGAATGAGGCAGCAGGGATAACTAAAAGATTATTATTTAGGCGTCTAGACGCATTGACCACTGAGGAGAAGATTCTGGAAGCCATAAAAGAGCGTTGTTCCAAGTCTATTTTGGACTCTATTGCAGGAATTACTATTGGTAGAGAACCACTGACTGGAGCGTCCAAATGTCTTGCATACATCAATTTTAACTCTGTTGCAGACTCAACTTCTGCTCATAATGAGCTTGTCCACTTACATCCTCCCTTGGAAATTGATGGGCGCGAAGTTCTTATCACTTTTTATATTGAACCAAAAAAGATACCCAAACAAAATAATTTAGATTATACTCCTTACTATCCCCAAGTACCAAATTACACTGCATCACAGGCACTTTCTGAGGCAGATAGGGTGAATGCTGCTGCTGCAGTAGCCCAATCAGCTATCAATGCTGCGCAAGCAAGGCATTTGGCCTGGACTCCAGTTCCACCAACTTTTGTGACTTCCACACAGTCCACACCCTCCACTAAAACTCCCACTGGTGATGGTAAAACAATATATACTGCACCTGATGTAAGGACATTTATGTATGATGAGACTTCTGGCTTTTATTATGATCCTGCTACTGGCCTTTATTACGATGGCAGTACCCAATACTTCTATAATAGTCAAACCAGCCAGTACATGTACTGGGATGGGTCAACATCAACTTACATAGCAGTATCACAAGCTCAGCAAAATGAGCAAGCCAAGTCTAAAAACCCTCCACAAACTGAGGCACCAGCAGTAACCAAAGAGCCTGAAGAAAAGAAAAAGAAAGACAAAGAAGATAAAGTAAAGGTTGCTAAAAAGATTGCAAAGGACATGGAAAGATGGGCTCGAACATTGAATCAAAAGAAAGAAAATGCTCGGAGTAACATAGTAATGGAACAACCATTAGATACAGGGTCAAGTAAAGGATCTGCAGACATTGGCTTTACTGTTCTAGGATCTGGACCATCAATCACGCATGTTAGAGAAATTTCGCCTCCATTGAATACAGATGAATTTTTAGTCAAAAAAGTATCTGAACCAGTTGTGGAAAATGATGATGGCATTATTGATTGGTCAAAGCTCACATGTCTGTTGTGCAAAAGAAGGTTTCCTTCAGCAGATGTATTGACCAAGCACAAAACATTCTCTGAATTACATAAACAGAATTTGACTGAACACAGAAAGAAAAATGAGTTATTACCACAATCAAATGGTTACCGAGATAGGGCTGCAGAGAGAAGGCTGAAATTTGGAGAAGATGATACTCCAATCACTAGAAAACGGTATGAGCCACCTGAAACATCTGTTCCAATGGCTCCACATCCACCACCATCAGTTGTTGACACAATTGGTGGTAAAATGCTGCAAAAAATGGGTTGGTCTGAGGGCCGAGGGCTAGGTAAGACTGAACAGGGGAGAATAGCTCCTATAGAAGCTGAACAAAGGCTTGGCCTAGCTGGCCTTGGTCAAAAAAGAGGCATTTACACCCCTACACCTGGGGAGACTTACCGAGACACTGTAAAGAAACTGATGATTGCCAGATATAAGGAAGTTGTCGGCCAAGAAGACGGGAAATAGGTAGGTCAATTTCATATTATTTGTACTGATTGTTTTTATTTTGCAGGCATGGATTTTCAGGTCAGTGTATTTTTGTCTACACACTGTTTTTCTTGGGATCACTATTTGCTCGGCGGTTTTTGAATTGATGGTGTTATTATAATGCCTTGGATATTTGGCAAGATTAATTGCGACTGCAATAATGCCAATCTAAATTATAGCCAACAATGCCACATCTAGATAATTAACATTTCTCTACTAGACAGTGAAGATCTGTTATCTTCTGATGCTTATATTAATTTTAAATCACTGTTTCCTTAAGTAACTAGGAAGACCGTTTTCGTAATTATTATTTTAACAGAGCTGGGTATGTTGGGTTAAAGGTTTAGAGAAGAAAGATAGAAATGATGTCTAATTGTTTGATTCTGCCCCACAACACTAGATACCGCCCCGAGTATGTGACCTCTGTGATGATCAACATACAATGATGACTGCCGGCCACTGTGGTGAGTATGATACTCAATGCTTAGATTAATGTTAATCCATTTCCTTCCAACAGGTATTATCAAGAGTTCTAAGAATGGTTTCCAGATATCTTTTGTATCTTTTTTACAGCATAACATCTATCTTAAAATTGGTTTGCTCTTATTACATTTTGACATTTTTGGTACAAATAAAATGTCAAAAAATGTTTGAGTGAATTCTTAGTGTGGGATCTGGACTATTTAGGGGAGGGAAAAGGTGTTGTTCTCAAGACAATAAGTGAAAAGTTTTCCAAAAATTTGTACTAAAATGTCCACATCTTAGGGTACAAATTAAGGTACATTGACTCTGAATGAAGCAAAGAAGCATTTATACCAACGGACAATGAGACTGCAACAATACTGTGATAAAAACTGTGATATTTTAGTGAATGTGAAGAAAAGGTGAATTGTTTCTGTGACACAAATGCACATTACTGATGAATATGACCATTTATATTACAGAGTCTACGACCTGACGCCGGATCCGCGTGCCAAACAATTGTTACAATCTTCTTTGTATCCTCTTAATATAAGTTTACATTTTCGTCTTAATCAGCAGTCTAAATCGTTGGAGAATAATGTCAATTATTTAAAATCAATAGCCCATGGAATGATAATTTTTTTCCTTCCTACACCTAATTATAATTTTGCTTAGCAAACATTATGAAATGTAAGTTTAATATTATTAGGCTAATGTAATTTCACAGCAATAAGTTGTAAAAATTAAGGACCATTTAATTTTTAGGTAATTTTCTGAATGATTGTTGGTCTCATGGCTAAATAATTTATTGACAACTTACTTCCCATTTTCGCGTCCAATGCGCCCCATCCATTTTGTAATTTTCACATATATTGAATTGTCATTCTGTGGCTACAAATTTAATGAGATTTTCTTACTAAATTGTATATAATGGATTTTTTTAATTTAGACGATTTTGGCTGTATTTCCTTGCAATTGCTCAGCATAGTATATAGATCAGTATGGTATTGTCACAAGTAATTATGGTCATCCCAGTATTGTGTGTAAGTGGTTCTATAAAAGACGAGCACAATCTTCTAGTAGTTAGGATACTTTAAATGAAATTTATTTTTCATTTATTAATATAGAATATTTTTCTTGTCTTGTGTTTTGTTAAGGAAAGCTTAGGGATTGTTGGGATTAAATACTATGCTTATCATTAAATTACATAGGTACTATGTAGTCTAAGAAATATTTTGAATTTATGTGCCAATATTTTGTATTCATTTTTATAAAACTCATTTATGACTTGTTAATTTTAAAATGTATATATAATGCATTAGGGGAATGAAAGTATTTATTATATATCTATAAATTTTTGTAAAAGAGGTATATATGGAGACTAATACCTAGCTTTTTTTCACTAAGAGCTGATTTTACATGAAGAGAATCCTTCCGTTTACTTTACAACCTACTTAAGTAGTATCTTTCTAACAATTCCCTTTCTTTAAGTAAAACACATTTTTTATATATGTTTTGTACAGTAGATGTAATGTAGAGGATTTATTTTTACAGTTTATTTGTTGATTGAAGAAAAGCATGTACGTCTATGTAAATACTGTACATCAGATTTTGCATTTATTTATATTTTAAGTTTATTATAGTATGTATAGAAATTTAGGATAGTAGATTAGTGATAAAATATATAAGCAATTTTTTTATCAGTGCAATAGCAACACAAGGATGTTTTGTTGTGTTTTGTCGCCAATACTTTACATTTATTCAGTTATTTCAATTTGACTTATGTAATTTCGTTAGGGTCTTCCATAGTACTGTAACACACCTTGTATCATCTGCAATGTTGTGCATCTTCATGGTTATGTTAATTATTATTTTTTACTACATTATGCAATAAGTGTTATATTGGATTCTATCATAATAAGCTTATTATATTAATGTAGGTAAATAAATAAAATTAGGCAGTATTTTATTATGACACAAATTCATGTCTAATATGCAGCAATCACTGAAATTATTAGTTTGTTTTCTAAGTATAATGAAATAATAAAAATATTTATTATACATTTATCAAGATTTGTAGACATTGAGTGTCTTTATGTATCATGAAGCCTGTTTTTGTCCAAATCTAAAATAAAATTTAAAATCTATAATTATTAGTAGTTAGAAGATTAATTAAATTGTATGATGATTATTAGGCTAATTAAAAGAAATTAAAAGCAAACACAATTGAGAGACAGTTGTGTATTTTTAGAAGAGTTTTGAATGTTAATAGGGCTATTGACCCTTCTGTAGCAAAATTAGTATTTAACTACATATTGCCATTATTTTCCAATATAGGCAGAATGCCAAATGATTTTTTGTCTAAAGTCTGCCACGAATGGATCCAAACTGTTTTATGTTAAGGACATTGACATTTTATTTTTTCGGATAGTTGGCAATCCTGAAGCAGGCATTGATCCAAAATTAACAGAATCATTGTTATACAAGTCTGTATAACAATGATTCTGTATTTCATACACATTGAGTAGATATATGAATAAAAATTGTGCATGGAATTTTGTATGTAAAAA
This sequence comes from Hemaris fuciformis, assembly GCA_907164795.1. Lineage (NCBI taxonomy): Eukaryota > Metazoa > Arthropoda > Insecta > Lepidoptera > Sphingidae > Hemaris > Hemaris fuciformis. The sequence continues at coordinate 11,198,241 of OU015454.1, forward strand.
AATGTACCTATCAAAATAAGCAATGATCGGTTTTATATGTAGTTAAAATATAAGTATACTGTCGCCCAAAATTGTTTGAGTGTAAATTTGGAAGTGGTTGGTGATTTTCAATATCTTATTATTATGCTCGTTTTTTTCTTCAAATGATCAACGAATACTCGTTTAATACATAAATGCAATTATGTATACTATTTTATTTAAAAAAGGAATAAATGTCTTTTATATAAATTGTATTATTTTCTTTCCCATTTTAATGATCCCATTAATCACACTAAGTTCTAATTGGTAAGCAATTATATGGTGGCAGTACCCAAGTATGCTGTCATTCAGTAAAGAATGGAACATGGCACTCTGTCCATGCCCTGTGAAAATAAATTAACATAGGTAGATACATGGTGTTATAACTGTCACCGTAAAATTGTAAACACCGTTAGATTATAATCTTATCTAGCGAGATTGTAATCAGTCGAAAGATTGTGAACCGTAATGGATATAAATGCACCTCACGCGCTGATTGGTTGAATACTAATTACTAATAACACGTTACATTGTAAGCAGTTCACAATCTTTCGACAGATTACAATCTCGCTAGATAGATTATAATCTAATCTAACGGTGTTTACAATTTTACGGTGACATAACCATATAATAGGTACTCTACGTGCGAATCGAAGGACTAGGTAGTCTTCTGTTTCATCGTAAAAACACCACAAGGATTATTAAGTCACTTTTACGGTAATTAACTTGCACATTATCACACTGTGGAAAAGTTCTATCTGAATAGAAAATCAACATTTATTGGAGGCACCATTGTAGCGAATGTTCTAGAATTTGGGAATACTATTTGCCATGTTGAGGTAGCATGTGATCAAAAGGTGCAGCTTTGGGTAGTTTTATTGGGGATATTAAGTATTTAGTAAATTCAACGTAGATGCACGGGGTCTAGTAATGTGCCCGGTAAATGGTAATGGCTTTCTAATGAGGGTGAAATGTCCCTGTAGGAATACGTCTTCGCCTAATCATGTGAGGATACCTACAGTAAAATTGCTAGAATTTCAAGATTTCTAATTACCACACTTAACAAATGTATATTTTTTTTTGCTGCACTATTATTTACCGCTTTCAAGTGGACTTTTTGATTTCTTAATGAAAAATGTAATGTAAATAATTAAAATACTTTGAATCATTGCATCTTGGAATACTCAATTTACCGAGATTATATAATAACGCTTAAAGATATGAAATTACTGTAGAAATCATTTTGCCATATTTACTTATTATTGATAATTTATAATGCAAGTATCATTGAGTATTATTGTAGAAGACTCTTGTAGTATAAATATCTAATCTATAAATTTGTCTTCCTCATCAGCAGCATCGGTGGTTCAGTGGTAGAATGCTCGCCTGCCACGCGGGCGGCCCGGGTTCGATTCCCGGCCGATGCAATATCTTTTTGTAACTTTTGTATTCTTCTTATTTAGACCCAAACCAATTTTTAGTAATGAACTGGTGAAAAAAAAATCTTTGTGCGACTTGAGAATTTAGAGTAGGTAAATTTTCTTTCAACTTAATAAGCAGCGGTACAGCTATGGTCAGATCTGAATTATTTGTTACGCTATACTCTACACTATTTAATTTCTCTCAGTTTTCTGTGCTCATTAAAAATAATGATTTAATATACTTATATAGTTATTTTTTTATAACCTTAATGTTAAAATTATTCATAATAAAATAAAAAATTAAACATAATCAATTTTTTATTTCAAATAAATGCAACTAATATTGAATTGGGTACAGCTCTTCCCACACTTGGAATCTGTCTTCAAATAGCTTTTCGTGCACTGAGAATTCATTTTCTACTCGCAGATAAGCTCTTCTGTTGGGTGTCATCACTGGCCAAGTGAAGTGGCCATTTTCGCTTAGCTCAGGAGAAATTGTATCGGATTTTGGGTTCCTGAAAAAAAGTTGCATTGGCTAATTCATTAAGTTGAAAGCAATATTTTAGATAATAAATAGGGTGGTACTAGTAATATATTGCAGATCTGTCCATTAGGCATAATGCGCCTGTCGTAACTGCAATAGCAAACTTTCGTTGCAAAGTTATTGCGGATTTTTTAATCCGCAACGAAAAAACTTATTACATATTTTGACATTTTGTACATTAGGATTAGTAACTATTTAACATTTGACTTTCGCCATAAAAGTGTGTGCTTACCATCAGGTACAGTGGAGTCACTTTGCCGTGCCAGTTTAAAAAAATAAAAAATAAAATAAATAAATAAAAGAACTGCGAACGTCCTCCGTATTATCTTATTATATTTGTTTTATACTTATATTTTTATTAGATTATAATAAACAAATTTGAGTCAATTTGTATATTTCGCAATTCGCTATTATGCGTATAAACTAATAATTGATTTTTTTATATCTGTCGCCGCGAAGATTAGATATTAAACTAATATTTAAGTTAACTTTAGAAATATTTAAGTAATTACCATTCATTGGTTAATTTAAATATCACCAAAAATCTGTTGTCTCATTAACGTAATTAAATAATCTTTTGATTTTATTAGTCTTTATGTTGACACTTGTTTGTTAAAATAAATCTGAAATAATTCTTATCAATATTTCATAACTTTATGACGCTGAAATATAAAAAAATTAGGTTTCAAAATATTAAAATTAATTATCATGATTTGTGACATCAATTTGTTGTTAAAATACTTTGCTGATGACGTTCGCCAATGGAGGGGCGACCGAACCTTTATAAAGGCGAGTGTTGCGTGTGGAGCGGTCTCTCGCTGCTGGTACCTGGTATTGCTAAGGAAACATTGTGAGTAGAACCACTCTTGGTTTTATTAAAAAATATTTGTTGTTTGTGGTTGTGTTTGCTTATTTCGCTTTGATTATATTTCCCATAGTTGGCAATAAATCTAATTACAAATAGCAATCATAGTTACAAGCTAAATATTGCCGCATAATAAGTATTAGGCGTAATGTAGTAAAGCAGAGCCGATGACCAAACAAAGGTCAACGGTTCTGCGTTTTTTTTAAATAACCGCCCTGGCTGATATTTGATATATCTATTTTTGTGAAGAATGTTGGGAATCTTATGTTTAAATACAACTTTACACACATATAAAGCGCTATTAATAACTCACCCTGTCTTTGCAAAATTGGCCCATAAGGTAGTCATTTTGTCGACCATCTTCGAGTCTTTGCTGCCAGACACCTCTATGGTTGGGAACCGATAACTGAGCGTGAAGAGGTAAATGAGATCGTCATGATGTGCCACACCTGGAACAAAATTCATCAAGCGGTAGGATGGTATATCACTCGTGAGTTCCCTTCATATAATTCAAGGTCCATTGTGATAGCTTTGTAACAAGCATGCTATTGATCCATTGACGAAAGAAGGACATCTCTCGCTACTTATTACTCTTGTTTGGATATCTCCGTATTTACAATTAGGTCCCCTGTTGTCAGTTAGCCTTTTCAGTATAAAAAACTTAAATAAGGAAGTCGATTATCGCACTCTACAATTTTTATACATAAATTTTGTTCATACATAGTTCTGACTGCACAATAATATAAGTTTTGTGTCGTAGCTATTAGAAACAAATAGAGTCTGATCGTTCTGATAAACGCCAAGACCCGAAACAAATGTTTGTGGGACATACAAACATTTGTCTCTGAGTGGAGCTCGAACTTACGGTCTCTCTTTTCACAAGCTGATATCTAGCTAATCAACGGCTACGATGTACTCAATTCAGTAACACTGTCTACGATATGGTTCCTCGACTGATAACCGTAGACTAGAACAATGAAATTTTACTCACGAGTAGGTTTCTTGGTGACCCGGTCCTCGTAGTGGCTGTGGTTGCCGAGGTAGCTGAACTCGGAATAGAACACCGCTACGGGCGAGTGGCGACACATCAGGTTCACCATTCTGTTTTACAATGTAAAAATGCATACACAACTGCCTCATCGTCTCACGGCACAAGTATATGCCGTGCGATCTAAAGGTCACGGGTCGGGCAAAGTGTTATTGGGTTTTCCATTAGGAAAATCTCTTTAGTCTCTCAGTCTCGGAGTTTGTAAATTTACCCGAAAAACGGCAATAGGCTCGCCCCCTATCACGTGGGACTGATACATACTTGGCAAAATGTTGGTGCAGAAATGCACCTCTGCTTACACCGGGGAATACAGGCGTGAGGTTATGTATTGAGGGTATGTATGTAAATGCATACACTTTTACGAACAAAGAGCTAGACTATAAGAAGCACCACTAGGCACAAAGGCTTTTAAATCATAGCAAGACGCCAATGGCTTCCACATATACACGTAAACGTCACGTGTGTATCTCCGAAAGAGAAAGATGTTTTTCTACACCAATGTTTCGCCAGGTGTGTACAAGTCCACGTAATAGGGATAGCTCATAGTGCTCATACGGGGGGTTTGAACTATTGTCGTGTCATGCGCATTTCCGCACTTCGTGCAGCTGTGTATAATTTCATAATAAAAAACCCATAAACGCCCCCCACCTGAGAATTTCCCCTGGGATTATTCGATCGCCCTCCGCATTGCTATACACATATGACACGGACCTATTTAGACATCGTAACTTAGATGGTTTAAAAAAAACGATTATATCATACGTCTATTTCCCTTAACGGGTAGGCAGGTACGCAGTACATTTTGCACCCACATCATCATCATTATCAGCCCATATACGTCCCACTGCTGGGCACGGGCCTCGTCTACAACTGAGAGGGTGTAGGCCTTAGTCCGCCACGCTGGCCTAGTGCGGGTTTGCGGACTACACAGCTAAGAAATTCCTAAGAACTTTTGTGTGTAGGTTTCATCACGATGTTTTCCTTCACCGTTTAAGTACGTCAGAGGTGTGTGCCTGGGATTCGAACCTGCCACCTTCGAGATTCTCGACCGCGTGCCTAAACCTCGAGGCCATCACGACCACATCTCGTCTTAAATTTCACAAAATTTAATGTTACTACTACGTGCCCTTTTATATACCTATCAAATATTACCTTCTGTTAAACTTGTTACTCACCTATGTACTGGAAATGCCGTGATGGAATCTCCATAAAGCTTCCCAAGTCTGTCAGCAGTGTATGTGTCATTGGTCAATCTCTTGTCAGATAAATACGCTGATCGAAGTCTTCTGACGCTTGCGGTAGAGTTTTCTCTGGGCAGGATGAACGAAATCGGAGCAATTCGGTCCCATTCTCTGTCCATAGTCTCTAGTAGTGTCTGGTTTCGTAATATAGCTGGAATTTGGAACGGTAAAATTATTATCTTCGAATATATAATACATACTCATAGTCAAAGTCAAAGTCAAAGTCAAAGTCAAATTATCTTTATTCAAATAGACTTTTACAAGTTCTTTTGAATCGTCCATTTTACACTTTTTTATATTTTTTAAACTATTGCCGCTTCGAAACGTGTTACAGCTGTGGAGAAGAAACGGCAAGAAACTCCCTCAGCAACACGACATGTCATTTTTTTTAAATAGCAATAAATGTCTTTTTTAATTACATTATTTAAATTTTACATTGTAAATGTCATAATGATACAAACTATAGCAACAAAACTCCGATCAATTTACATTACTCCCAGGGCTTATTATCTTCAATAAAATCTGAAATTTTATAGTATGCTTTTTTGCAAAGCTTATCTTTAATTGATTTCTTAAACTGTGTCAAGGGAAGCTCCCTAATAGCCCTCGGAAGTTTGTTATAGAAGCGTATACATTGCCCCATAAAAGAGTTATTAACTTTCCGGAGACGAGTTACGTGTTGAACGAGATTACATTTGTTCCTAGTATTTTTATTGTGTACATTACAAATTTTATTAAATTTATCAAGATTCTTTTGGACTTACATTAAGTTCTCGTATATAAACTGACAAGTGACGGTAAGAATATTTATTTCTTTAAATTTTTCTCTAAGTGAAGCCCTGGGACCTAAATTATAAATAGCCCTAATGGCTCTTTTTTGCAAAACAAAAATAGTGTTAATTGTTAATAACTGCCTCGTGGTCTCGCGGTACAAGTATGTGCCGTGCGATCTAGAGGTCCTGGGTTCGATTCCCGGGTCGGGCAAAGTGTTATTGGGTTTTTCCATTAGGAAATTCTCGGTAACAGCACGGAGTCAGCAAATGTGCCCGAAAAACGGCAATAGGCTCGCCCCCTATTACGTGGGACTGATACATACTTGGCGAAATGTGGGTGCAGATGCACTTCTGCCTACCCCTTAAGGGAATACAGGCGTGAGTTTATGTATGTATGTATGTACTAATAAAGAAGTAAGTGTTTTTGTTTTTAATGAAAAAACTCAAAAACTACTGGATTGATTTAGATGATTTTTTGTATGGACATATAATGGATCCTAGGAAATACCATAAGCTACTTTTAATCCCAGAAAAATGTACCTAGTGTTCCCATTGGAATTACAAAATTGCGCCCGGAGCTGGGCTCCACCGCTAGTCATAATTAACACAATGAACATGTATACTTACTAAAAGCTTTCCAGAAGAACTCGTCTTTAGTCATGCTGACCATGAAGGGTACCGCATTCATCTTCCCGTCTCTAATTGCATCTAAGGGTTCTATGGGCAGGAATCGCTCCTGGCCGAAGTCGGGCTCTATGACCGGTCTCCAGAGACTCAGCGGGTCAAAGCCAAATTCCTGAAAAAAATGCGTCAAATGTCTATTATTGATCATCGGCAGTCCAAACAACACGTATGCCGTGACGAGAAACGGCTTGACGCTGATATGTCGTTTCAACACTACCGCTATCCTTTTAAAATTTAATTCATGCTTGCCGTTTTTTACTAGATATACAATTAGTAAAAATTTAATAAAATTTGACTGCCTCGTGGTACAAGTATGTGCCGTGCGATCTAGAGGTCCTGGGTTCGATTCCCGGGTCGGGCAAAGTGTTATTGGGTTTTTCCATTAGGAAATCTTGAGTAACAGCACAGAGTCTGGAAATGTGCCCGAAAAACGGCAATAGGCTCGCCCCCTATTACGTGGGACTGATACATACCTGGCGAAATGTGGGTGCAGAAATGCACCTCTGCCTACCCCTTCGGGGAATACAGGCGTGAGTTTATGTATGTACCTATAATAAAATTTACAACCTATTGCTAAATAGCTGAAATTAAACTCACGAAAAATCCTAGGAGAGACCCGGCGAGCTCCTTCCAAGTTTTGGTCTTCAGACAGTCATACAGTAACCTGGTGTCGTTCGTGGGGCAGTTGACTATCCTGGCCTGCTTGATGGCCAGGTCCATCCTGTGTGGGGGACTCGGCACTTTGGAGACTGGGGAGCCGCTCATTGATATGCCTCGATGGAACAAACCTGGAGACGATTTGATACTTTAGATTTCAATAGTCTTATGACTGACTTCAAAAGGTTTCATGATTAGCTAAGTGGTGATTGTTGAGCTAGACTGTTGTGAGATTTCGTATTTACGCCTGATTATCATCATCATCAAGGGAAGCAACTGAGAAGAGTTAATCCTTAGTCCATCACACTGGCCCAGAAAGCGTTGGCGGACTACACACCCAAGAATTTTTAGGTGTGCAGGTTTCCTCACGATGATTTCGTTCACTGTATAAAGTGAACCTTACCTTTAGACATAGGAGATATCATGTGCAGCATGACGCTCAAAGACCCAGCACTGCAGCCAGTGATGGTGACGAGGTTGGGGTCTCCTCCGAACGCGGCAATGTTCCTCTGCACCCAGCGGAGAGCTGCCACCTGGTCTTTGAACCCATTGTTCCCTGGGGCGTAGTCTGTACCCAGAGCTAAGAATCCTGTAAAATAAATACAAATAGAAATGCATTTACTTCCTTATGATAGGATAGGGATTGACCAGTTAAAATTGTAACATTTCTTTTGTTTTACAATTCTATACGATCTCATATTACGCCTTTTGGATTCCAACTACATTCTTGCTAAATTCCTTTTGTAAGCAAATTGTTTATTATTCTCTTTACTCTTTACTATCATCATCATCATCATCAGCCCATATACGTCCCACTGCTGGGCACGGGCCTCCTCTACAACTGAGAGGATTTAGGCCTTAGTCCACCACGCTGGCCTAGTGCGGCTTGGCGGACTATACACCTAAGAAATTTCTTAGAAATTTTAGGTGTGCAGGTTTTATCACGATGTTTTCCTTCACCGTTAAAGCAAGTGATGATTCATTGTGAATACACACATTACTTCGAAAAGTCAGAGGTGTGTGCCAGGGGTTTGAACCTGCGACCGCCGAAATTCTCGACCGCGCGCCTAAACCTCGAGGCCATCACTGCATATGCTTTACTATCACATGCTATCAATTAGTATTCATTTTTGATATTGAAATTCTCAATCTTATATTTTACTAATTAGCTTTAAACAAACTACCATCATTGAAGCTAACTTCTTAAAGAAATAGATAGATAGGTGATAGATCTTTTGTGATTGTCTACTATTTTATTAAGAAGTCACCTTACCCAAAGAGCCGATCCTATAGTTAAAGGTGACGAGAACAACATTTTTGTCGAGGAGGTAGTGCGGGCCGGCGAGGTCACTCCGACCAGACATGGAGTAGAAACCGCCAGCGTGAATGAACACTATCACTGGCAGTGGCTCGGTACTGGAAGAATAGATAGTAATTGAGAAATTGTTACCGATTGCTTCGTTTCAAAGTAAAGTTGCACTTCTAGAATAGTCCAGAGACGTACTGTTGCTGAACGCGTCCATTAGAAAATTCCCAATATTAGAAATGAGTATGAAGTTGTGAGTAATAAACTGCAATAGGTCCCTATTACATACATACATACAAACCCAAGCTACGTCGAACATGCAAATGAAATTGCATTTTGCACCCAAGTTTCGCCATTTATATTTTGAGTCTCATATAATAGAGGGCTTATGCCATTTTTCGCACCATTTCCAGATTGCGTGCTGCTACTGAGACGTTTCTAATGAAATAGCCTTATAGCTCTATGTCCGACCTTGAAATCCAACCAAGGACGAACCAGTCTTTAGTCCCTATAACGCGGACTTTATGGCTTAGAAAACGTAGGTGTATAAATATGTACAAGAATCTTATAAGATTCTGAAGTGAGGGTAATCTAATTTCTATCCTTGTTCCAGTTTTAAAGAAGAAAGCATACCTGTTCTGTCCAGGCGTGTACACGTTGATGGTAAGGCAGTCTTCACTGACTGGATAGCCCTCTGGTGCCGGTTGTGGGCAAGCCGGCCCATCATTAGTCGCGTCTACTCTACCTTCGTAGTAAAGAATTGGTTTCGGTGGCTGTAAGACAAATAAAACTCATATTTCTTTAATGGCAAATTGACATTCATTTAGAATGAAATTTGTTTAAATTATGTAGGTAAAAGAGCATCGTTAGCAACAAAATGTACATTTTTGTACATACATATATATGTATACGCGTCTCTAAAGATATAACGGCGTAAAACCATATGCAGAGAGCTACGTCATCGCTCTTGCATAAACAAGAATGACTCACGGGCGGTCGCCCCTCTTCGGTGTCGATTGCCCCCACTATTCGTCTATAAAAGGCCGCCCGCTGCAGCGGAGCGAGCATTCATCGGTCTGCGCGCGGACAGCAAACATCCGATTTATTGGGAAATAAAAGGAACTTTGATTGAAGTTGATTGTTGAAATTACTTCTCAAAATGGATCCTCCAGTAATAACGATGTCACTGCTATTCTTAAACGATCCTGGGCTATCTGCCTCGTCAGTAATTGTGAAGTTTTTGTAAAGAAAACTCAAAGTATGAGTTATCACCAATAAACCAACAGTTGTGACGTCGGCAATGTGACGTCACACATCTTACCGACACTTCGAAGCCACACCTGCTCCGACAGATATATTTAAAAAAAAAGTGAATTCTTAAGTAAAATAATTTTATAAGGCAATTTAGAACTTTTTTTAGGTAAAAAGGATTTTAAAATTGAACTATCCTTAATATATATTTTTTTATTCTTAAATGTTGTCATCGCAAGATTTTCCGACGTAAATTACGAATAATGCTTAAAAATAAGTAAATCTAATTATAATCTAGCGATGTTTATTTATAATTCCCTACTGCCTGGATAAGTTCAAAATAAACACACTATTGATTGTTCTAATAACAGTGATCTACTAATAATAGTGAAGTTCTGTTTTTATTGCTTGTAAAGGCAGACATAAATAATAACAGAAACTCGTAATAATATTGCGGTAAAATTCTGCCACATTATCCTGCTATTTAACCCTAGATTACTAAACTATCGTAAAATTTACGACGGCAAAATCATGATTCCTGGAAAAAACAAAGTTTTCGTCATTCCCGTGTCCCCTGCTTCACTGTACCTTCCTAATTGCGTCTATGGGTTTGCTACGCGCTGTCATTGTGGTCGGATGTGATTTGTATAATGAGTTATAACTAATGTGTCGTAAAATTTACGAATGTTTAGTGTTTGCGCGAGTTTTGAGCAAAGGTAAGTGTACTTATTTTTATCACTTTTCACAAAGATTTTGTGTTGATTATAGTATATATACATATATATGTTTATGTTAACTATTTATAATAGTAAATACATATAATATAATGTTATATATTGTATTTATATATATATACAATAAAATAATTGTTTTATATGTCTCGAATTCTTGGATATAATGAAATTTGTCAGTTATGTAGGTGGCTGAAGATGAAGATGAGAGCGCACAGCATCAAGAGATACTGAGTGAGTCAAAAGAAAACTTAGAAGTGGAATAGCATCAATTGACCGATAGTGATAATGAAGAAGAATACACAATTATGTCGGATATCGTGGAAAGCACTGATTCTGATGTTCCTATTTTTCAGTTACGAAAGCGATACCAATATAGGCATATAGAATCTAATTCTTCACACTCTGAAGATTCTATGAACATTAAAACTGATCAAAGTAATCAAAACAAAACGCTATATAATCCTAGGGTTGTCACAATAAGAATATTCGAGGCAAAAATAGACATAAATGGACCACGACTGACATTGTTTGTTTTATAACATGATTAATATTATAATTCTAAACGCATACGTCATTATGTTAGCATCAATTGCAAAAACAAACAAAAAAAGTAAATCCAGGCGCGACTACATTTTCGAAATGGCTGATGCTCTTATGGAATTTCACCTAAAAGATAAACCAACATTGCGGCGAGATATCAAAGAGCTCATAAAAGATATCTTAGGTATTGAAGCTATTCCTAAAGCGGCAATTATGCAAGAATTAAATTCTAGAAAAACATGTGCCTTGCGTCCGTCTAAGGCTAGAAAAAAGACAACTAACTTTTGCATAAAATGTAAAAGAGCCATATGTAGGGCGCACAACATCAAAATGTGTTAAAACTGTGTAGAGTAAAAAAAATTAAATTATTTTTATTATTATATGATCTCTTAAACCCAAAGAATAAGTAATTGTAATTTCCAAAATAATTAAAATTTATAATTCATAACTTTATTCTGTTTTATTTTGCTGTCGTATTTTTTACGAATGTTTAGTAATAACGTCACTTGTAGGTAAGTTTAGTAATCTAGGGTTAAAGGAGTCATCGGGGTCGTTAGTCTGCTCGGTAGTATGCTCACTGCCCAGGGTATATATTTCATGTAACTTAAAGTAAGCCCAGGATGGACGGCAGCACTGTGATTCGGCGACTAAAGTGGCCGCTCATTCTGGCTAGGCGTCTACACGCAACGGGTGGTTCAAGCCAGCTTAGGCGCTTTCCTATCGTTAAAAAAAGGAAATCATACTGTTATCATCCGGTTTAAAATCATATTTCGTTTCTTTCACCACGATTTAAGAAAATCCTTCAAATTGCACGAGTGCTATTGTAAAACTAGTATTACCTGGAATCTGAGTTCTCCTACGGGCGGTTCTGCGTATTTAATCCCGCGGTAAGCCTGGAATTGTCTTCCTCGGCGTGTGGTCATCCAGGAACCTTGGAAAGTCCCCGATGGAGAGGTCGTGATGGGACCCGACGCATTTTGACTCACTGGAAATTGTAAGTTAAATTTGTAGTTGAAGTCATTTATTTTTGATAGAATAGGTACTTAAGTTAAGGTAGATAATTTGGGATATTTTTTGTATGTAGTTAAATTCACAGTGATAGATAAAATCAGACAGTTGGGATATTTTTTATTGTTTGTTATTTTAAAGGAAGTAACATTATAAGTGTTTGGAAGTCAGTTTTGTGTTGTCAAATTAAGTGGTAGGTACATAGATGGTTGACAATTTTTTACCTACTATATTTTTCATTCATGACATTTCTAAATTTCTGTATTTAAAACAGAAAAAAATATCAAGATCTCTTCAATTTAAAAAATTGGATACTAAATAACGAAAAGAAGACGGCTATCACACATATTGGCGTCATCACCATTAAAGTACGAGAGAGATAACAAAAAGTTTCTTCTAGTTCCCACTACAATTTTTTCCGGTTTTCCATTTGGAAATTCTCAGTAACAGCAGACTTTATTTGAAATTTTGCCCGAAGAACGACAGCAGACGACTTAAAGTAGGTATATTTTGCGAAACGTAGGTGCTTTAACGCACCTCTGCCTACCGCGTCGGAGATACATGAGTTATTATCATCATCATCATAGTTTCGCTTACATGATGCGTAAAATAACTTCGCCTAATTGTTCAGTATGTGGAGTAATAGAGGATGCTCATCACATCTTATTTGAATGTAGTCGCATGAATGCCCAAAGACGCCAAGCTTTTGGCGACATTAAATATGATTTAGGCTTTTATAACAGCATCTTAGCCTCTCCGAGTTCGGACGAGGCTAGAATATTATATAAATTAATAATTAAAGGTTTAAGATTGCGGGAACATTAGTTGCCCCAAAACTTTGTTATTGATTTTAGATTACGTTTTTTGTATTTTATTTGTATGCAATAATGGGGGTGGCGTTTTCATCTATGAAAAAACCCCCGACAAAATAAACAGAAAAAAAAAATCATCATCATCAGCCCATAATATACGCCCCACTGCTGGGAACGGGCCTCCTCTACTGTAGGCGACGCGGTTTACATAAATGTTTATTATTTAGTATAGTTTCTAATGCTCCTTAATTGTACACGTTTTTTAAATTAAATATGGTGAACAATACGCGGTTAGCATGTACATGGCAACGGGGTACGCGCAGGCGCCGGGGGGTGGTCTTCGCTGGCGGGGGTCACTCAGCGGCGAACGCGTTGTCCACGAACGCATGCGCCACAGTGCACACCTATCGCTTATCGACATCTTTAGTAATTTTTGTAGTATTTTATTTGCCACCTTTATATCTACCATTGAGAGGGTTTCGGCCTTATTCCACAACGCTGGCCTAGTGCGGGTTAGCGGACTACATACCTGAGAAATTCCTAAGAACTTTTAGGTGTGCAGGTTTCCTCACGATGTTTTCAAAGTAAGCGATAATTCATTGTGAATACACTCATAACTTCCAAAATTCAGAGGTGTGTGCCTGGGGTCTGAACCCGCGACCGCCGAGATTCTCGACCGCGCGCCTAAACCTCGAGGCCATCACTACATTCACATATATGAGTGAGTGAGTTGTATTTCTTGTTTCACGTATAATTTCACATACAAAAATCTATAAATAAACATCTTACCTCTGTTTTGACCGTTGTTATTGGCGGCCACGCAGCCCAGACATAATAAAAACAATATTGTGCACATTTTCCTCGTGGGAGCGTGTGCTGACTAACTAGTAGCTCTGTCATGACCCGTATTTATACGTTTGTCTGCGTTGGGATATTCTGCAAGCGGGATTGTTGCATGAAATTATTTAATTGCACTATTAAATAAATAAATACACCCAACAGTCACATACATAGTTCTGACCCCACATCAAGATACAAGTCTTGTGTCGTGGGTATCAGAAACTACGAAAGACTTTTCGGTCTCACAAACACCCAGACCCGAAACAAATACTTGTGGATGACACAAACTTTTGTCTCGGTGCGGGGATCGAGCCCGCGGCCTCTCGTTTCGCAAGCTGGTATCTAGCCAACTGTGCCACGGGGCTGTCGAACACTATTAGAAATGTACTTTAACGGTGAAGGAACACATCGTGAGGAAACCTGCCCACCTAAAAGTTCTTAAGAGTTTCTTAGGTGTGTAATCCGCCAACCCGCACTAGGCCAGCTTGGTTGACTGCGGCCTAAAGCCTCTCAGTTGTAGAGAAGGTCCGTGCCCAGCAGTGGCACGCGTATGGGTTGATGATGCCACCGTGAGGCCCAGCCGCCGAATTCTCCTCGCCACGTTGCCAGTTCCAACCGCGGCGAGTTCAGTGGCCTCCTGATCGTCAGTTCACCTTGTGGGTGGACGTCCAACGTCCAACTTTATTATATTATTTCTTAATCATATTTTTGTAGTAATAGCACAGTATTAAGTATAAAATTATGCAAGCCCAGAAACAGCATGGCTAGCGGATTTAATAAAAAATATTAAAGAAAGTACATATTAAATATTAATGTTTTAATATCCATAAGACCGGTACCGGAAAGCGCAGCGTAGGACGTCCTCCGACAAGTTGATCAGACGACCTAGTAAAGGTCGCGGGACGTCACTGGTTGCAGGCTACTTCCAACAGGTCCCTGTGGAAGTCATTGGGAGAGGCCTATGTCCAGCAGTGGACTTCCATTGAATGATGGATTGGATTGGATTGGATCCATTAGACCATCAGGGAATTGAAATTTCTATATAAGCTTGCACATGGTCATCCCGACATCATGATTAATAAGCCATGTTTTCGTGGCGGTGACCTAACAATGAACAATATTTCATCAGAAGCCGACGAATACTTTCAAAAAATTTTCGCTCACAAGGTAGTGTTCTTCGTTCCGTTTTATAGATAAATACAAACACATAAACTCACGCCTGTATTCCCCGAAGGGGTAGGCAGAGGTGCAATTCTGCACCCACATTTCGCCAGGTATGTATCAGTCCCACGTAATAGGGGGCGAGCCTATTGCCGTTTTTCGAGCACAATTGCAGACTCCGTGCTGCTACTGAGAATTTCCTGCTGAAAAAACCCAAGAACACTTTGCCCGACCCGGGAATCGAACCCAGGACCTCTAGATCGCTCGGCACATACTTGTACCGCGAGACAACGAGGCAGTCAAATATAATATAATATAGATAAATATTTTTTTATAAACTACGTATTTGTGTGTTTTATGCAACGATGCTTTGCCAAAGTATTGCAGATGTATGGAATATTAAAATTTATTATTGTTTTATTGACTTGTTTCGTTTAAAAACACTTTTATTGCTTCTATTATAAGTTAATATTATGTTGCCTTTTACTTAGGCACTTATATATAGTATGTCATTAATTGGCCTGATTCCGCGATCACTTTGTATGCATCTCCTCTGGGCACGAGCCTCCTCTGCAGTACATAGTTTAGGTCTTCGTCAACCACAGTGGCCTAGTGCAGGTAAGTGTACATCACACAACTAAGATTTTTTTAGTGTAAAACACATAAATGTGCAGTCTCTTTGTAAAAATTCAAAAAAAGAATTCATAGAATTGATGATCAAATTAAAGTCACACACCTCCATTTTTTGGCTATCACATTAACATAAAAAATCAATTTTCAAATGCATGTATATTCTTTTAATTGCGTCACTTTTCTTATTTATCAGCCGGGTATTCAAACCCATGATCGCCGGTATAGAGATAGGCTTCCACCCATACAAAATACAAGTAGAGGGGACCAGTGGCGGTCTTCCATAGAAGCCCAAAAGCCCAGCTTGCCTTACAGAATTTCGAATAAGCTTTAAACCTTTGTTTAACAAAAGAAATTTGACATATAAATGAGATTATCCTGACCCCACAATAAAGAATTATACACTAGACATTACACAATTAATGTATGACGCTTTTGGGCTATGGAAGTACTGCCACTGGAGGGGACCTCTCATCATGTACCTACTTATGCATCAATAAGGAAAATTCTTAGCAGTTTGGAAAAACCGTTAAGTTGGTAATTGAAATGATCATTGTTGAAGGAGTAATGTGTCGACTCACACCTTTATAGGTATGTATGTTAAGGAAGAATGTTACGGCAATAATAATTACTTTATTTTAGAGCAAAACTTCTTTAAACGACAGAAGAGGCCCGTGCCTAGCAGTGGAAAATATATTTTTATTTATTTAATTTCAATATCCCCTATCTTAGATGTCCGTCATGACTACGACCCAAAGAAAGCCCAAATCAATGTCTCGACGACCCAGAATAGAACTATCTGGCGAAGAATTACGAGGACGACGATTACGAATTGATATTGGATAAGGCTAGGCAAAGAGAGGTTTATTTTACATATTTTATTTTATATTATTTATAATACAAATAAATTCTTAATCTCTACAAAAGCATGACACGCTAGGCAGAGCCTGTATGTTTTAGTTAGTCGCTTACAAAGTAATATCTCCAGTTCAATTAAGATAAAATTCTTAATAAAATAACAAAATGAAAAAATTAAAACATAAAGGACCTTATATACCATAATAAAATAAGGAATTGATCTACATTGATGAAATCGAAGTTTATATGGGCTCATAATGGTGTTAATTACGGTATTATGAATAATTTTCCATCTTTCCTTAACAGAACCGGCATATAAGAGTAATTTTATTAAATTTTGATACGTTTAAAGAATTATACATGATAATAAATTAACAGCGTTGAATTTACATGGATTCAAACCTTGGGCAGACATTTCTAAATTTTCATACTTATGTGTGTATTCATAATAAACTATCACTAACTTTATCTGTGGAGGAAAATCTTCATCAGCCCATATACGTCCCACTGCTGGGCATGGGCCTCCTCTACAAGTGAGAGAGTTTAGGCCTTAGTCCACCACGCTGGCCTAGTGCGGGTTGGTGGAGGAAAATATCGTGAGCAAATCTGCACACCTAAAGGCTCTTAGGAATTTCTTAGGTGAGTAGCCCGCCAAACCGCATTAGGCCAGCGTAGTGAAGGCTTAAAAAAGGTGCTCCAGGATCAACAGCACGCACAGTATTGACGCCGAGCACTGAAGCTCAGCGGATCCAAGGGAACCTAATTTGTCATGATCCCGCAACGAAGTTAATCAGAAAACAGATGTAAAGGTTTTGGAAACAAAGAGTTGTCCTCTCTAAATCCGTCCATGTGAAATACTTTTCTTTAATTTCAATGATGACAATTAAAAGTTACATCCTCACTAATATTATAAATGCAAAAGTAACTTGTCAGTCTGTTGCGCTGACCGGTTTGAATGATTTTTGGTATGGAGATAGCTAGGACCTTGAGAAAGACATATTATTATGTAGGTGGTTCATTTTACAAGGTAGGAAGACAGGCAGGATTTGAGAGTTTTGGTAGCTAATAAAGTTATAACAGATAAGGGAATAAAAATAAAAATAAATTTAATTTTTTTTAATAGCTTTCACTAAGTAAAAATACAAGTAAGTAAGTCACAATACTCATTTCATACAAAATTTTGTTAACTTTTTTTGTACTTTAATATACTATGGGATATAGTTCTTCCCATACTTTGAACCTGTCTTCAGACATATTCTGTTGGATGGTGAGCTTGTCTCCAACGTTGAGATATTTTCTGTCGTCAGGCTTCATGACTGGCCAGGAGAGGGACCCCAGCTCAGGAGTGTCACCTCGTGGGTTTGGATCCCTGTTGAGGAGAATATTGTTAGTGATAATTACTAGGTACTTTGAAATGTAACATTCGATGATCTCTACTTTCAAACGTGCGCTAGGAATAAACTACCATTTTTTAAGTAATTCTTTTGGGAAATTTATTAAAAGAGTAAGATAAGGTAAAGTAAAAGTCACAAATTTTGTAGATTTTTGTAATAAAAAGGCTTCTTTAGTGTTTGTTTCCGTAAAATTATATTGTTGCTTAGATGGTTTTGCAACAATTTTCCTGTCCTTGGGGAACATGTGACGTTTATCAACATTGCAATAATGTTAAACAACAATACGAACGACGATATTTTGGAATTGATCCCATTTTTTCTTTGTTAAATGTATAAAGTACTTTGATAATTCGTTATTAAAGTACTTGAAGTGAAAAATCCGCGTCAGCTTACCCGTATCTGGCGAAATTGTACCAGATGGCGGTCATTTCGTCGACCACGTGGGAGTCTGGACTGGTCGGTTGGATCACCGGGAACTGGTAGCTCATGGTGAACAGGTAGATCATGTCGTCATGATGAGCAGCTCCTGTGAGAAACAGGCAATGTAGCTATACAAACTAGTTGCGGTATAAAATTATACATACATAAACTCAAGCCTGTATTTCCTGATGGGGTAGGCAGAGGTGTATTTCTACACCCACATTTCGCCAGGTATGTATCAGTCTCACGTAATAGGGGGCGAGCCTATTGCCATTTTTCGGGCACATTTCCAGACTCCGTGCTGCTATTGAGATTTTCCTAATGGAAAAACCAAATTTTGCCCGACCCGGGAATCGAACCCAGGACCTTTAGATCGCACGGAACATACATGTACCGCGAGACCACGAGTTAGTTATAAAATTATGTTTTGTTTAAATATTTGATAGAATTCTGAGGTTCTTGCAATAGATTACTATAGACTTTCGTTGCGCGGTAAAGACAAGTTAGGTCCCCTATAGAGACTCGCTGAACTTTACCGCTCGGCTGTCGATCCTGAGGTACAGAAGTAGCAGTGGTTGAATAATCTCTATATGAAAATATTATACACTTTGTCGATTAGTGTTATAAAAGAAACTATCCAGAAACCCTTCCCAGGACAAGGTCTTTAGAAGGTTTGTTAATAGGATACTTAGAGCTAATGAGAAACATAGAAAAAATACTAGTGAGAGGGTTGATCATATACAGGTAAAATATGAGATGTAAACAAGACGTCATCCAGACCTTTTGGTTTTCCCGTTTTGGGATCTTCGTAATGGCTGTTGTTGCCGATGTAGCTGAACTGGTAGTAGTACACGGGGTGCTTAGAGTGGAGACTCATGAGGTTCGCTAACCTAGACGTGAAGAAAAAATCATGATGTAGACAATACAATTATTGATTCTGTGATCCATTCAAAACGATCTTGGATTACTATTAAATTACTAAAAAGCAATGAAATAGGTAATTTTGAGACAATACACAAGTTACTATGAAAATTACCACTGCTCATTTAAGACTGGCAATCTTACTCATCGAACGAAACGTGAATTTTTATCACGCTTGTATTGTTAATTTATTGAAGACGATTCTGTTCTTGAATCGTTTCATTGATCTTCACACTAGTAAATTGTTATCCTATATTTGTTTATCTTACCTGTGTACTCCAAATCCAATAACCGAGTCTCCATAGAGTCTGCCAAGGGCTTGTGCACTGGCTTCATCATTGACCAGGGTTTTGTTACCAAGGTAAACTTCCCTCAATCTCTTGGCAACTGCCTGGACATTCTCCTGTGGGAGTAGGAAAGAGAAAGGAGCGGCTTCTTCAAACTGGTTGTTCATCTTATCTGTCAGCGTCTTGTTTTTCAGGACCGCTGAAATAATTAGGGGTTGTGATCCAATGTTCCTTAGGTATAGGTATTATGAATTGAGAAAGCAAGACTTGATTTTAGGGACAATTAATAATCTGGTGTTATATCTTGAAATGGTAAGCAGTTATTGATCTCTACGAAATTTTTAATGTGTGTGTTGGGTTGGGTTCAGAAAGAAAATAAGTTGTAGTTTATTTTACTTCACAGGGTCCCATTTATATCCATATCAAAAATCGGTCAAATGATTTAGGCGTGAAAGCGTAACAGACATATAGTTACAGTCGTCTACACGTCGTTTCATCATTCTAGCTTCAAAAATGACGAATTTCCACACAAACTTTCACCCCTATTTTTATTTTACCCCTTTAAAGGTACATTATTTTACAAACTTACCCCCTTAAAGGTTCATTTTTTTACAAACTTTTAATGTCATATTTATTTATATCTAATCAACAGTCTACAAAATTAGTTTCAAGCTTCTAGCTTTAAAAATGACAATACTTCTATACAACCTTTCAACCCCCCTTTCAACCCTTTAAAACCCCTTTTCCGTGATAAAAAGTAGCCTATGACCTTTCTCGGGGTCTAAACTATCTGTGTACCAAATTTCATTTAAATCGGTTCAGTAAAATTAGCAGGAAATCGAGACAGACAGAGTTACTTTCGCATTTATAATATTAGTAAGGATTAAATTAATTCCTGTATAAAATTAACAATTCCTTTGCATTATGCAAAGGGAGTTTTTTTTCGTGGTTAGTTTTTTCGTTTACAAGACATTGAGAAATGCTCCGTTTATACAGTCATTCTGGCTTTTACTTTGTTTGTACCAACAAGGAAATATAATAGATTCTTACAGTAAGCTTTCCAGAAGAACTCATCCTTGGTCTGGCCGATAATGTAGGGCACGGTGTGCATTTTGCCTTGTCTGATCGCGTCCAGCGGTTGCATCGTGAGGAACCTCTCTTGGCCGAAGTCCTGTTCTACCACAGGTCCCCAGAGACCGATAGGATCGCCGGCACTGTCCTATGTTGAAGGAGATATACGGTAAACAAAGACTGCAATGCTAATTAACTAATTAGTTACGAAAGCCTTACAAATTAGTAAGGCTACTTCTGAAGGTTCAAAATGGATTTACAAGTAAAATGTACTAATAAAATCATTAAAATGTACTTTAACGACTCAATCAAAATCTGTATCAGTCGCTATAGATAGATGAATAAATATATCTTTCATCATGTTAATTGGAGACTCTATATCTTCACATATCTACAAATACTTGGCTCTTAGATTAATGGGTCCCGTATTTATTAGCCCTTTAAACGTTTATAGCTATCCGAAGTCGCCAATAATAATTACTCAGTTTCAATTTCTAACTATTTGAATATATTATGTATCAATGTATGCTTAACATTTATAAACAAATTACTCACAAAGAACTTAGTCAGAGAATCCCCTAACTCCTTCCAAGTCTTGGTCTTCAAGCAGTCCAGAATAACCTTGGTGTTGTTAGTGGGACAGTTCAAAATCTCTGCTTGCTGTACTGCAAGGTGGAACTGGTGTTTGGGAGTGTTTCCCTTGGAGACAGGAGATGCGCTCATGGATATACCTCGGTGGAAGAGACCTGGAAGGGAAGTATAAGATGCAGGGTATCCTTGAGGAGGTGATTTTACTTACTTTACCATGTTATGTGGTAGTATACCTAATTATAAATAAATAAATACACCCAACAGTCACATACATAGTTCTGAACCCACACTAAGATACAAGTCTTGTGCCGTGGGTATCCGAAACTACGAGAGACTTTTCGGTCTCACATACACCCAGACCCGAAACAAATATTTGTGGATCACACAAACATTTGTCTCGGTGCGGGGATCGAACCCGCGGCCTCTCGTTTCGCAAGCTGGTGTCTAGCCAACTGCGCCACGGGGCTGTCTGTAATTGTTAAATGACAAACGAAAATGTAGTATATAATATTATATCCTTACTGTTTTTAGTTTACGAAAAAAAAAAAAAACGCCGAGCTGACTAATAAAATCTGTAGTTAGCGTCTTCTACGAGGATCGACGAAACTGATCTCAGCTGATCTAAGTGGTTGATAGAAGAAAACAGTTTTTTGTTGTTTTTAAATAAGGATTATTATAACATCTATTTCGGTCGGTCATTCGATTTTTTTAGAAATATAATTCGTTATTTTGGTATAAAATCTGCGGGACGTGATATACCAAGCTATTCCTGTTGAAGATTTTAATCCTTGCGTGCTGCACACCTGGTTGCCCATTCGGACTTAAATACAACTATTTATGCATAAATTCTTGACAAAATTTCAAATTCTAAGACTATATGAAGGATGATTTTTTCTAAACTACCTTTAGACATAGGAGAAATCATATGCAGCATGACGCTCGTAGACCCAGCACTGCAGCCAGTGATGGTGACGAGGTTGGGGTCTCCTCCGAACGCGGCAATGTTCCTCTGTACCCAGCGGAGAGCTGCCACCTGGTCTTTCATGCCGTTGTTTCCAGGAGCCAGCTTGTCACCAGCGCTTAGGAAACCTGAGATTTAAGGAAAAAATTTACTGGCACGGCAAAGTTTCAGTCATCGTCATCATCAGCCCACTGCTGGGCACGGGCCTCCTCTACAACTGAGAGGGTTTAGGCCTTAATCCACCACGATGGCCTAGTACGGGTTGGCGGACTACACACCTAAGAAATTCCTAAGAACTTTTAGGTGTGCAGGTTTCATCACGATGTTTTCCTTCACCGTTAAAGTACGTGATAATTCATTGTGAATACACACATGTTTCAGTACCGGCACCTAATGAAAGCATAGCATGGTAAATTAAGTCTTTATTGACGAAGTGACGAAAATCTCTCGTCAATCGAAAAAAATGTGTCGGATACCCGAATGATACAGACTTCCTTGAGTTTGAGTGATGGAATTTACTTCTTAAGTTCTTCTTAAGTCTTCTTAAATCTCAGAAAGCATGAATGTGTCCAGGGATGGAAGTCTTAAACCTGTTCCTCCTTTGCTTACCTATCAGAATCGATCTTGTCACTTCGACACCCTAAAGCATTGGTATAGGGTATATTAAGCCCTCAAACATAATATTAAAGACTATATTAAACTGTCCACTTATAATGAATAATTATCATGTAAATCGCAAAAGTCTGCCAAGGGATTTGAACATCCTTACCAAGGGAGCCGAGGCGGTAGTTAATGGTGACGAAGACTACGTCTCTATCCAACAGATAGTGAGGTCCAGCTACGTCGCTGCGGCCCGTCATCGCGTAGAACCCTCCAGCGTGGATGAAGAAGATCACTGGCAGGAGCTTCTTACTGTTGGAAGGTCTTTGTTAGTTATGGTTGCCTGTTACTGGGCGGCCAAGTTTGGTCGCGAAAACTTTTTTGTAAATACTGAATGTCAATGACTCCGAGCCGGTGGAAACAATTACGAGACAAGGAAGTTATGAGTGCTTGTATGCTTATTAAAGATGTTAAAGATTATTTTCTTTATTTATCCCCTTCAGAGCTTTTGCAGAAAGTATTAACTACAGTTTTTTTTTGCTCTCGAAAGAAAAGCTTATTTGAGACTTTATTAACTCGAGCCTTTTCCTGAATTGTATTTGTTCCTATCCTCGTGGTCTCGCGGTACAAGTATGTGCCGTGCGATCTAGAGGTCCTGGGTTCGATTCCCGGGTCGGGCAAAGTGTTATTGGGTTTTTCCATTAGGAAATTCTCGGTAACAGCACGGAGTCTGGAAATGTGCCCGAAAAACGGCAATAGGCTCGCCACCTATTACGTGGGACTGATACATACTTGGCGAAATGTGGGTGCAGAATTGCACTTCACACCCCTTAAGGGAATATAGGCGTGAGTTTATGTATGTATACCATACACTAATCTTTTGTGCATTAATTTATTAGATTGTATTAATTGTGAGATACTTGGTGTTTTCATGTGATGGCCAAGTCAATCTATTTGTTTAAAACACAATAGATTTTTAATATTGATATGATTACTATAAGATGTTGTAAGGTTAGCTGATTACGTAATAGCTTAAGTCTGAATTAATTAACCAACTTGGATTACACAATTTTTTACGGTAGAAAAACTGAGTTGTAAGACTTGTTTTTGAAGTTATACTTCTTTAGGCGCGTTATGAAAAAATGATGAGAGTGAAATTTTAAGATGCGCGCGCATCACTGTAACACAAAAATAAGACGTCGAAGCTGCCTATGTGCTCCAATATAATTGACAGATTGAAGCTGCCTATGTTAAATGTAAGTGTCAAATGAATCAGAAAGGTTTTAATATGTTTTGAATCGTATATTTTTCAAAAAAAGTTTATATGTTTTAGATTTTAAAAATGTAGAATAGTGACAGTAATAAAAAGGGATTGACATATTAATTAGTTGTCAAATATTGATGAGTGCGTTCAGAAATGTAATATGTTGTGTAAACTAAGAACTATGTATGTGACTGTTGGGCGTATTTACAAGTTTTACTTCAGTCCTGTGATATAACTTTTAACTCGTGTACATAAGTACACACACACTATTTTTTCATGTTTTTGATTAGGTAAAGGTTACTTACACAGTGTTGCTTGGCGTGTACACGTTGATGGTGAGGCAGTCTTCGTCTACGAAGTAAGAAGGAGGCGCTGGGAGGGGACAGGCCGGACCTTCCTGACTTGCGTCTACAACTTCCTTGTAGCGGAGCATGTCTTTGGGAGGCTGTGCGACAAATTATATTACAAGGTTTTGATCAAAAGTTTTTGCCACTGTTATGTAAAAGAAATTTGCATTAAACAATAAATTTATGTTTACTTTTTCTGTTTTTATTATGGAAACCCAAGTTAATATTATGTTTTTCATTTGCCTTTTGGTTTTTAGACAGCCCCGTGGCGCAGTTGGCTAGACACCAGCTTGCGAAACGAGAGGCCGCGGGTTCGATCCCCGCACCGAGACAAATGTTTGTGTGATCCACAAATATTTGTTTCGGCTCTGGGTGTTTGTGAGACCGAAAAGTCTCACGTAGTTTCTGATACCCACGACACAAGACTCGTATCTTAGTGTGGGGTCAGAACTATGTATGTGACTGTTGGGTGTATTTATTTTGATAATTTATTACAGAAGCTGTAATACATTGTCTTTACTTTATTGTTTTTTTTATTTTATATTTATTTTATTAAAATGAGTTAAAAGGTATCATCATCAGCCCAAATACATCCCACTGCTGGGCATGGGCCTCCTCTACAACTGAGAGGGTTTAGACCTTAGTCCACCACGCTGGCCTAGTGCGGGTTGGCGGACTACACGCCTAAGAAATTCCTAAGAACTTTTAGGTTACAGGTTTTATCACGATGTTTTCCTTCACCGTTAAAGCAAGTGATAATTCATTGTGAATACACACATAACTTCGAAAAGTCAGAGGTGAGTGCCTGGGGTTTCAACCTGCGACCGCCGAAATTCTCGACCGCGCGCCTAAACCTCGAGGCCATCACTGCTTGAGTTAAAAGGTATGCTACAGATAATGAAAATAGTCAAGTGTAAGTTGTACACGTAACAATATATTCGGTGCAATACCCACTATGCCGGTTTTTTAATCGTTTTACATCGAGTTAAGTTCCTAATGAATAATTTAATTTGAAATTTTATTGATAGACTGACCCACATATAACACTTTTTTTCAGACATACACTATCCACGAGAATTTTATTACACTGCCCATTTTTTAATAATATTTTGAAGCCCCATTATATAAAATAGTGATGGCCTCGAAGTTTAAGCGCGCGGTCGAGAGTCTCTGCGGTCGGGGGTTTATACCCAGCAGTGGGAAGTATATGGGCTGATAATGGTGATAAAAATTGCAATGATAATATAAACTTTCCACTAACCTGGAACCTCAGCTCTCCCACAGGAGGCTCAGCGTACCTGATCCCCCTGTACGCCTGGAACTGTCGGCCGCGACGCGTCGTCATCCAGGACCCTCGGAATTTTCCCGACGGAGAGGTTGCGATTGGACCATCTACAAGGAATCGGTAACAGTCATTCTTAGTAATCAAGTCCTATTTATATTTTTAGCAGGGATGGCCGCGTGGTTTAGGCGGCAGTCGCGGGTTTAAACCCCAGGCACACACCTCAGACTTTTGCAAGTTATGTGTGTATCATAATGGATTATCACTTACTTTATCAGTAAAGGAAAACATCGTGATGACACCTGCAAACCTAAAATTTCTTAGGATTTTTTTAGGTGTGTAGTCCCATATACTTAAGATATAGTCTAAGTCGCGCCGAGTTGGAAGGCCAGAGACCCCGACATACCCCTTTAGGCCTCCCCCGAGGTACCGAACAGGGGAGCTTAAAGAGCTTTCCTCTCGTAAAAAAAAAAAAAAAAAGTTGAATTTTTACTCCCAGTTTTAACAAGCTGTAGGATAGGCAGAGATGGAGAACTTTTTAAAGTTCTTTTTAAAGACTTCGCTGCCATTTAAAATTTCCTAAAGTGAAAACCCAGAGCACTTGAAAGAATCGAACTCGGAACCTCTCGACCGTATTGCACACACTTATACCATCGAACCAAAAAGTCATTAATTTGCACAAGACAAACTTTAAAGTCCTCATAAATTAAATCTCCAAAAAATAATTAAGATATCTAATATTTTTTATTAATATTCAATTATGTTTAATTCTTTTATATTTACACAGACAATAACTAACCTTTAGATAGCTTGTCGTCGCACTTGACAGCGTGAGTGATGGCTACCACCACGCCCAATACAACAATGTTCGACCACATGGCTGCTGTGTGGTCCTTCGCGCACTGAGAGCTTCGTCATGACTGCTCATATTTATACCAAAGCACGTGAGTTATTCTGCAAATTTGTCACGATATTACCCGCTCAGGATTTTTCCGGGTGAAATGTATTTTCCTAGGTAATTTCCACATCATTTCCTTCGCATTACTCCCCGTGCATTCTAATAGTAATACTCTTGTCAAATAATTGTGTACTCATATCTTTTTCTTCTCCAATTACCTTCTAAAAACAGCTGGTTAGTTGGTTATACGTATAACTTTTTAAGCCTTTTTTATGAATATATCTTAAGCATATGTATAGGTAAGCATATTCATCATCATCATCAGCCCATATACGTCCCACTGCTGGGCATAGGTCTCCTCTACAACGTCCACCACGCTGGCCCAGTGCGGGTTGGGGGACTAAGATACGTAAGAAATTCCTAAGAACTTTTAGGTGTGCAGGTTTCATCATGATGTTACGGCAAGTATTTCGCCGTATTTGACAGTCAGCCAGTGCGGCAGGCAGTTGCAGGAAATGCAGATACGGGCAGTATTTGTCTCGTACCGCACTGGCAGAAGGTTTAGATTCAATGCTGCCGCAGCGAATGTGTTAGCTATATACTATTTATCTATATCCATATATGCCACTTTGCTGGACACGGTCCTCCTGTACTATTAAGAGGGGCTAGGTCATAAGCTACAGCACTGGCCTAGTGCGCTTTGACGGACATCTAACTATCAATTTCCTTGTGGATCTTTTTTGAGTTAGGTACCTCGGCATATTGTCTTTTATATTAAAGTGCCTAATTACGTTTTGTAAATAGACCCTTAAATGTAAGAATAACATGAAATAAATAGTCATTACTGACTTAATGACTTAAAATAAAGATAATGATTACTAGCTCTTGCATACTAATAAAAAATTAACATGAGAACCAAACCCAAACCGTCACGGTACACACCCAAGTATTTGTCATTGGAGCATCGAGACGAGTGATACAGACGTAGCAAGTTTACGCGTCAAGTTCAAGGTTGGCGATATATTTCTCGGTATTTAAAAAGATAAGGAAAATGGTTTGTTTATAAACATATTAATGTGCGCAGGCGCTTTGTCAGTACAGGCGCGTGGCTACAGTCGGCTAAGGTTCGAATCCTAGCGTGTATTTGTTACGTTTAATTGTGGTAGGTTTAGGTGTAATTCTGCTCACACATTTCGACAGTTGTATATGGAAGTTTTGTGTGAAAGAATCTCATTGTCGTTTATTTTTAGAACTTCTCAGTCTCAGTTGTAGAGGAGGCCCGTGCCCAGCAGTGGGACGTATATGGGCTGATGATGATGATTTTGTCCGACCTGGGTATCGAACTCGGTTCCTCACGGTACACACTTGTCTAGCGAGAGTTAGAAGGCAAGCTAGGCTAGGCTAGCCACGAGATAGTGAGATGCTTCAAAATATGGTTATGTAAGTGCGCGATCACCATCCCGGTAGTCCAAGTTTCGAATCCCATGCACACTCCTCTAACACTTTTCAGTTATCTGAGTTCACGCACATTTAAAGTAGAGAGGAAATAAGTTTGCCCAAGAATAAGCCATCCTTCTTTATTAATTCTCAAATACAACGTATTCAGAATCCAAATATAAAGGTTATAGTTGCTTTTATAGATCATGATATAGCCTTATCTTTGGGTCTAATGTAAATAACAGATAGCAAATGCCTCTAGGAAAGGTTAGCGGAGTGGGTGTCAAGGAAAACGATTAGGGAATCCCCGCGGACAATTCTTTTACCTGTTTGGTAGTTTGTCTCGTTGTTATGATCTATCTATACAAATAAATAAAATTGGAGTGTCTGTTTGTAATATTGAAATAACCGCTTTTTAATAAATACATATGTATGTATACGCGGTATATATACCAAAATAACATTTTTTACCATTTTTGTCTGTCTGTCTGTGTCGGCTAATCTCTGAAACGGGTGGACCAATTTTAACGGGACTTGCACTAGCAGATAGCTGATGTAATAAGGATCAACTTAGTCTACTTTTAGTTTATAAATTTTCTTATTAAAAATAATTAAAAATAAATTCCGCGCGGATGAAGTCGCGGGCACAGCTAGTTTGGTATAATTTAGTTTGAAGTAATTTCAAAACAAGAGTAGGATTTCACTCCAAAGCCTCCATGGGGCGCGTGGTCCACAAAATATTGTTGGTTTGACCGATCAGTTTCTTCTAGTTTTGGATACCTTTCAAGAGTTGCATTTCTATGTAGGACTAACTGACCCGCCGAACTTCGTTCCGCCTAACAATCGATTATTTAATTATTATATTTTTTTTAAATGCCTCAATTACATCAGCTAAGTACCTGCCAATAAAAGTCCCGTCAAAATCGGTCCACTCGTTTCAGAGATTAGCCGGAACAAACAGACAGAGAGACAATAATTGTAAAAAACGTTATTTTGGTATATGTACCATATTTATTTATTAAAAAGCGGTTATTTCAATATTACAAACAGACACTCCAATTTTATTTATTTGTAGAAGATAGATGTAGATAATTGTCGATATATTTAAATTAGAACTATATGGCCTTTTTAGTCTGTCCCTTGTTTCCAAGCTTGTTTGCCGATTTTTAGGCTGAAAGATTCTTACTTCTGCAGGGAAATTTACCGCTGAGTTTCGAACCGCGAATAATTAATTTAACAATATATGAAGCTTTAGTTCATGTTTTTTAAAAGAGACTATTTACTGCCTCGTGGTCTCGCGGCACAAATATGTGCCGTGCGATCTAGAGGTCCTGGGTTCGATTCCCGGGTCGGGCAAAGTGTTATTGGGTTTTTCCGTTAGGAAATTCTCAGTAACAGCACGGAGTCTGGAAATGTGCCCGAAAAACGGCAATAGGCTCGCCCCCTATTACATGGGACTGATACATACCTGGCGAAATGTGGGTGCAGAAATGCACCTCTGCCTACCCCTTCAGGGTATACAGGCGTGAGTTGATGTATGTGTGTATTCACTTTTTGTATCATAAGAAGGTTTCCTAAGAAACTACGAGATTCAAGGATAGTTTCTGATTTTTACTGTAACTTCTGTCAGTCAGAACAAGGTTTCTACAACAATACAAGTCATTGACTCATATATGTAGGTACAAATGTTAGTGTAATAAAACTTTAATAAACAATAGGCTTTTGGGAAAAATGTCAATGAATCATGTTCCCATTTACTCACCAATGGTCAGTGTCACACAACACGGCACATTACCTTTTAACGAGGATATTTCTCATCATACTGTATTAATGCGCGATCACGCTCGCATTGTTGTTTCAGGCACTCAAATGTTCATTGTTTTTCGAGGAAATCGTAGATAAAACCACTTTACAAACATAATCCGTGCCTTTGTGAGGAAGTTGGTCAGACCAGCTTGTGAAATTGGGGGATGCGGCTTCAGTAAACGTAACGGAACAATTTTTCCTTAGAATTTTAGCTAAATTTCTTCGAATCTGTGTATGTGAAACCCCAGGTTTCTCGAAGTTTCTAATACCCAAGACAAGACAAGTAAGATATCATCATCATCAGCCCATATAATCCCCAATGCTTGGCACGGGCCTCCTCTACAACTGAGAGGGTTTAGGCCTTAGTCCATCACGCTAACCTACTGCAGGTTGGCGGACTACACACCTAAGAAATTCCTAAGAACTTTTAGATGTGCAGGTTTTCTCGCTATATTTTCCTTCACCGTTAAAGTACGTGATAATTATTTGAGAATACACACAAAACTTCGAAAAGTCAGAGGTGTGTGCCTGCGGCTTGAACCCGCGACCGTAGAGATTCTCGACCGCGTGCCTAAACCTCGAGGCGATCCCGACTTAAGATATAGTGTTAGAACTACATATGTGTGTGACTGTTGGGTGTATTTATTTTATTTATCCCTCCTCCAGTGTCGACGAAAGAGTAGGATTACTCCTACATCTACATTTAGCCAGTTGGTATTTATGTAATGATGAGGTTATAGCCATTCATCGGACATATCCTCATTCATACATACATACATACATAACCTCACGCCTATAATCCCCGAAGGGGTAGGCAGAGGTGCATTTCTGCACACACATTTCGCCAGTTATGTATCAGTGATTGCCGTTTTTCGGGCACATTAGCAGACTCCGTGCTGCTACTGAGAGTTTCCTAATGGAAAAACCCAATAACACTTTGTCCGACCCAGGAATCGAACCCAGGACCTCTAGATTGCACGGCACATATTTGTGCCGCGAGACCACGAGGCAGTCAATCCTCCTCATTCATGATTCACGGGAGAATTTTCTTGTAAACTTATTAACACTTTGTCCAACCCAGGTATGTGAGACATCTTGATCATATGTTGTATATTCGTATGAGATCAATGCTCATCATCATCAGCCCAACTACGTCCCACTGCTGGGCACGGGCCTCCTCTACAACTGAGAGGGTTTGAGATCAATGCAACAAAAAAAATGTAGGTGAAACTAATGAACGCCTATCATAAGTAATTGTTGGTGATAGATTCCGCGGGGCATTCCTGCATATCTATGACTTATCCTGAATTTGTATATTGTACAGTCGTTCAAACCCCAGGCACACACCTCTGACTTTTCGAAGTTATGTGTGTATTCACAATGAATTATCACTTGCTTTAACGGTGAAGGAAAACATCGTGATAAAACCTGCACACCTACAAGTTCTTAGGAATTTCTTAGGTGTGTAGTCCGCCAACCCGCACTAGGCCAGCGTGGTGGACTAAGGCCTAAACCCTCTCAGTTGTAGAGGAGGCCCATGCCCAGCAGTGGGACATATTTGGGCTGATGATGATGATGAACAGTCGTATAGGTTATCTGGCCATCAGACACTAAGCAAACGATGACCTTCCTAGGTCATCTTGGCGGGTATTGTCAAATGCTATGTTAGATATCACTGCCTCTTGGTCTCGCCGCTCAAATATGTTCCGTGCGAAATAGAGGTTCCGGGTTCAATTTCCGTGCCTGGCAAAGCGTTATTGGGTTTTTCTATTAGGTGATTCTCAGTAGCAGCACGGAGTCTGAAAATGTGCCCAATGTTCTTATACGTCGCGCATATTGGTTTAAATGTGGCATCGGCCTTATGGGGACAAGATTTAGTTTCGTGTTCGCCGGCGCACAAAGCGCAAGTTGGGGATTTTGTGGTGCAGAATTTATGGACATGCCCGTATTGTTGGCAATTAAGGCACCGAACAATCTCAACGTCATCAACAAATCGGCACGTCGCGTCGCCCAGTCAATGAACAACTTGTCTTTGGTGGTCACAAGATGTTTCCGCACGTCCGCGTCTAATTTGATTCCTATCCATTTCCGACCGTTATCTAAGACGCGCCTACGGACAATTCTAACGGATTTAACAAAATCGTCCTCTTTAATCGGCAACTCACTCTTAATATTTTGTTTTAGAGAGAATTAATGAAAACGCGATCTTCCATTGAGGCCGGGACGTCTTTAACTATAAGATGGGGTCAACGGCCTTTTGGTTTCTCTAATCGCAAACCGGCGGATTTTATTGCGTCTACAGATTGCAATTTTTTAATTTGTGACTCGTTCGCGACACGAAGTACGACTCCAGATTTCGCGGTTTTTTTAACGCCAACAATTTGGAAACCGTCATCACTCGGCTTAATCGCTTTCATTAGCGCGTGCTTCGTTGCAGATGATGACGCGAACTCAGCTGATCGCTCCGCGGTGGGGTATGCTACAACACACGGCAGCGGCGCGCGCGACTCCATTGCCGGTGTCGGTTTAGATAATCTCAACTTTAGGCGGTCCGCGTAAGTGCCATTTACCGGTGCAGGTTCGCGCACGTTTTTATTCTTATCTATCTCTCTTTGTAAGTTTGCAAGTTTTGTTTCGTTGCAAGATGATTTTATCGCGAGTAAAGAAATAATGCCTGTGACCCGTTGAGTAAGGTCCATAATTGCAGATTTGTTCGCTATGTTTATTCGCGACCCCTGATCGTTGACTAGGTCATTTATCTTACTCAAGTATGTCGACGCGTCGGACACCAAATCGCAATAATTATTTCGACCAGCATCGCAGTTGTACTCGAAAGAAAGAGGAGAAGTGCTTCCCGACCCGGACGGTTTCGATATTTTATCGCCTGGTGAAATATTTGTAGGTGACATGTCACCAAAAAGCCGTTTCGGTCGGGAGTGATTCGGTGACCTAGGGGTCAACTTACTTTTGCCGAAGGGGTCCCTGCCTCGGTTAGGAGGATCGTCATTACAAACCGACATTGTTTGAATTAAATGAGCCTAGATCTAATGCGTAAATTTTAAAAAACTATCCGACTTTGCCTACCCTCACAACAAAATAAAAAAAAAACTTACCGGTGAACACTAGCAAAAACTATTAAATCCAACGTAAAACACTTAAATAACTTACGAACTGTAGATCACAAACCAACACAACACAACTAAAAACACCTACAAGCCGGCAATCTAACCCGAGACACGAAAAAACACAATTTTTAAAGCACAGTGTCAAACCGTGTCCGCACAGTACGCGTGCGCGGAGGGAAGTAAATTTGACGTTAATAAAAAGCCAAAGTCCTAGTCAAAATCATCTTTATTAAATTGTTCTTTTGAATCGTCAATATTAAACTATTTATATGTATGTGACTGTTGGGTGTATTTATTTATTATTATTTATTTATTTTAAAAACTATTCCCGCTTCGAAGCGTGTTATGGCTGTGGAGAAGAAACGGCAAGAAACTCCCTCAGCAACACGACATGTCATATTTTTTAAAATAATAAATTAAAATTATAATTATAACATTTTTTAATTGACATTATTTTAATTTAGCCTCATATAATATGTCATAATGATACAAACTGTAGCAACAAAACTTCTGATCAATTTACTTATTCCCAGGGCTTATTATTCTCAATATAATCCTGGGGTCATTTCCAGCTTGTGCCTTGGGTATTTTAATAGAAAAAAAGAACCAAATATTAAGAACTAACAACAATGGGTAATTAATAAAACGCGAAGATATCAAAATATTTTTATTATTAATTACGTCATTGTAAGTATGGCTATATAAAATAAATAATGTTATTTTACATTAACACTATCGTACAAATTCGATGTCTACCTAAAAGGCGGGCGTTCACCCTACCGATTTTTTTTTAAACAACAAGAAAATTTCCATGGCTATGTATTTTTTTACTCAAAATGTTTTATTTACTGTAAAATGAATTGAGTAATTTTTCAGAAAAATAAATGAAATTTTATTTACATACAGTGTAATCAAGAAATTACTAAGCTCTCTCTTAGATAATCTCACAATTACTTTTTCAAGGGATAAAGTTCTTCCCAAACTTTGAATCTCTCCTCGAATAAGTTCTCTTGTACCGAGAAGTCTTTTCCGATGCGCATATACTTCCTGCAGTCAGGTTTCATGGCTGGCCACGACAGGCTCGAGATCTCCGGGATATCTCCTTTTGGATTTGGGTCTCTGAAAATAAAAAATAAATTAATATATTAGCAAACTATGTTTGTTAAAGAAAATGGTGTCTAATCTAACAGCAACAACTTTTGGAAGACTATTAGAATTTGTATTCTGGGTTGAGGATCATAATAACCTATATTAATTTTATTTATCAATTTTATGGTAAAAAAAGATTATATTGTCTGTTATCATTAATTAAATTTAATTAAAAAAACAGTTTGCGCTATTCATTAGATACTCGTAGAATACATGCGGAGAAAAGACTCAGAGACAATTTTTGATAAATGCAGAGAAGGTGAAGGGGATAGGTAGAGGATAAAAGAAGATCAGCAGAGGTAGATGATCGATCACACACGGCGATTACTGTTGCATATTGACTGTCAACCTATCACACACAACTAAAATTACAACGTAGCTCTACCAAAAATACGATTGTCTTGATCTTTTTCAACTAATGAACGTTTCTTTCTTGCTCTTTCTCGTGGCTTCGATGTTAGGGGGAGCGAGACGAAACAACAATTAATCGTGGAAGATTTCATGACCTAAGTACTGGATATATTCCCACCCGTGTCTGACGAAGTTGTACCAGATGGCGGTCATCTTGTCCACCTGCTTGGAGTCCAGACTGTCTGACTGCTTGATGATGGGGAACGACGCGGTGACGCCGAACAAGTAGATCAGGTCATCGTGGTGGGCGGCACCTGATTGCAATAAATTACTTTCTAAACGAATATCGCTTTAATTCTCTTTCTAGAACCTTCCAGAACAATAGGCCTGAAATAGGATGAATGTTGCACCTTAAATTCCAGAAACTTCTAGACATATCACATCGTCAACAAACCAGCCTCCTCTGCTATGTTATGAAATTTGATGGAATTATTTGGAAAGGTGTTCTGGGGTTGTACAAATTTTTTGGTGTATTCTAACTAATTAAAACGAGGATAGTCCAGAACACCGTATGAAATTCATTTAGTAGAAAAGACTGTTTTTTTAGGAATGTATTGTACAATCTATCTATACTCTATACAAATAAATAAAATTGGAGTGTCTGTTTGTGATATTGAAATAACCGCTTTTTAATAAATGTATATGGATGTATACACGGTACATATACCAAAATAACATTTTTTACAATTTTTGCCTGTCTGTCTGTCTGTTTGTTCCGGCTGATCTCTGAAGGGTGGACTAATTTTAACGGGACTTTCACTGGCAGATAGCTGATGTAATAAGGAGTAACTTAGGCTACGTTTATTTCAGAAAAAATCTTTCATTTTAGAAAAAAATTAAATTAAGTAGGTATTATAATAAAAAAAAATAGAGAATCGACTGATAGGCGGAACGAAGTTCGCCGGGTCAGCTAGTAATTTATATAATTAATTAAATGTATTCAGTTTAAAACAGGCCGACATAATTTTGTAGTGTAGTGAGATCTAATAAACACAGGACATTTATCATTAGAAGAAAATGCCAAGAAACTTACCAACTGGCTTCTTTGTTTTAGGATCTTCATAGTGACTGTGGTTTCCAATGTAGCTGAATTCGTAGTAGTACACCGGCTTGGGAGAGTAGCGAGCCATTAGGTTAGCCGTCCTGTAAACAACATTTAATAAACATTGTCGCTTTAGATATGATACCTGGTTGAGACCTGTGAATTATTCTGGTGAGAGAAATCAATCCATTTTCATTATAAGTCATGCTATTAATTTACTAATGAGTTCCGATTTCATCGTCACTAACTTTTCTACTCCTAATAGGTACATCCTTTCTCATTTATACTTTTCTTTAACCTTTATTTTTGAAGTGAAAACTTAAAAAAAATTGAACTCGCGTCAGATCACGTGACCCTAATCGAAAAAGCGTAAGACGCATTATGTAATATAAATTGTCATGTTTGTGTACGATAGCGCAATAAATATTGTATTTTATCACTTATAGTACTTTTATATTGATAAATAAAGTAATTCGTGCGAAATTATTAAAAATGCACAGCGGTAATGTTGAAGTTTTTTACTTCTGCCGACACTCCCGGAGTGCCACCCGTTGTTTTTATATTTACATTTACAGTTAAACAAGTCACAGACAAACTTTAAAGTTTAACGACTGCCCTGAAGTAGTTGAAGAATAGAATATTGCTACGGAATCTCACCTGTGCACTCCGAATCCGATGATAGCGTCATTATACAACTTGCCAAGACCATCGGCAGAAGCTTTATCATTGACCAAGGGTTTTCCGTTCAAGTAAAACTCTTTTAGTCTGTCGGCGGCATGTCTGGCAGTACTGGGGGATAGGTAGAAAGATATCGGTGCGATGCGATACCATTCGTTGTTCATTGTGTTTAGAAGAGTCTCATTTTCTAGCACATCTGTGGAAGATTTTAGTTAGTGAAAAACAATGAATTGTACTTTGGCTTTTTATATAGTCCCAAATGAATATTTGCTTTTTAGCTATGCATTGACATCTAGGCCCATGTCCCCGTAAAATACTACCTAAATATTTGTGGATCACACAAACATATGCCTTGGTGCGGGGATCGAACCCGCGGCCTCTCATTTCGCAAGCTGGTGTCTAGCCAACTGCGCCACGGGGCTGTCAAACTATGAGCAGTGTGGTGATTTAATGATCGCAGTGGTGATGTTGATGACTGACACTATTAATTGCCGTACTCAGTGGCGGTACTTCCATAGAAGCCCAAAATCATTACACGTTAATTGTGTAATGTATAGTTTATAATTTTTTATTGTGGGGTCAGGATATTCTTATTTATATGTCAAATTGCCTTTGTTAAAGCTTAAAGATTATTATTCGAAATTTTGTAAGGCAAACTGGGCTTTTGGGCTTCTATGGAAGTACCGCCACTGGCCGTACTGTGTAGGTGTTCTCGTGACAATTTAATAGAAATATGTTGCACAAGAAATACCTACAAAGATACAGAAGAACTGCTGATTTCACAAAAAAAAAGTAAGATACATACTGAACGCCTTCCAGAAGAACTCGTCGCTAGTCTGACTGATGATGTAGGGGACCGCGTGCAGCTTCCCCTGCTTGATAGATTCTATGGGCTGCATGGTGAGGAAACGCTCTTGGCCGAAGTCGTCCTCTACAATAGGTTCCCATATGAGGGTTGGGTCGTAGGCAAACTCCTGTGAGTTATTAGTAAATTTAATATCTATTCAAATAATATTTTCAGTTGTAAAATTTGTAACTATTTTTACTTTTACATTTTATGCATTGGATGAGGGAAGCTGAGGATAATAATAACACTAACGATGATGATAATAACGACAGCCTCGTGGCGCAGTTGGCTAGATACCAGCGTGCGAAACGAAAGGCCATAAGTTCGATCCCCGCACCGAGACAAATATTTGTGTGATCCACAAGTATTTGTTTCAGGTCTGGGTGTTTGTGAGAGCGAAAAGTCTCTCTTAGTTTCTGATACCCACGACACAAGACTCGTATCTTGATGTGGGGTCAGAACTATGTATGTGACTTGGGTGTATTTATTTATTATTTAATTATGATGATGTATTGTCTCAAATGTTTTCTCTAAAAATAATTAATTTTTGTTTGGGAATAATGATTCCGAATAGTTAGTACCTAAGTGTAACACCTAGCGTCTTAAAGAAATACTTACAAAGAATCCGAGAAGAGAGTCTCCAATCTCCTTGGAAGTCTTGGTTCTGAGGCCTTCAATGATGGCTTTAGAGGAGTCACTGGGGACGTTGAGGAGTTGCGCCTGTTTGACGGCTAGGTGACGCTGATGGTGAGGAATCTCGATTTGGGATATTGGAGACCCGCTCATGGAGATAGCGCGGTGGAAGAGATCTGGTAAGAAAAGAGACTTTTGTTAATTCTACCTCCGTAGATAATATAGATACTCATCATAGCAGTATTTAAAATAAATCACTTTTTAAGTTCACTTCTTTTTTTGCTGGTGGTAGGATATTCGTATCCGCCCGGATGGCGACCACCGTACACAGGGCGTAAAACCCGCCATAGTGGCACATGCAAGTGTGCCGCGTTCCGGGATCAGCCAGTGTATATCCGGTTTTCGGGGGGGCTTCAATCATGGTGAAAGGATGACCGTACCGGCAATTTTTTTGGCCAGTTTGTCGCGGTCGGTCCTTTGATCGCCATGATTGATAGTCCCCCAAACTTCTTCACAATAAGGTGAAGAGGTATTCGGCCGGCATGATTGTGTCGACCAACGGGAGACCATCATCTCTCGCTGGTCGGCACTTTTTCTGGACTCCATTGCGCTTACCATCAGGTGCAATGGGGTCACTTTGCCGTGCAAAAATAAAAAAAAAAAAAAAAAAAAAAAAAAAAAAAAATAATACATTTTTAAATACATATATGACGGCCAAAGACTCAGCCGCCGGTGCAGTGGTTAAATCACTTTTTTCTTATTTAAATTATTGATCTAAAAATAATACTGCCTACACATACTCACGCCTGTATTCTCCAAGATAGAGGCAGAGGTTTCTCTCCACCCAAGTTTTAAATAACAGGGTGCGAACCTATTGCGTTGCTTTGGGCACTATTTTAGACCCCTTGACACTAACAATTTCGTAACGGATAATCCGATAACGCTTTGCCCGATCCTTAAATTGAACTAATAATTAAGCTGTGGATTTAAGTAAGAAACCACTTCCATCCCACAGTAAATACCTTTAGACATAGGCGAGACCATGTGCAGTAGAACACTGAAGGATCCAGCGCTGTAGCCAGCGATGGTGACGAGGTTGGGGTCTCCGCCAAACGAAGCAATGTTCCTCTGCACCCAGCGCAGAGCCATCACCTGGTCTTTGAACCCGTTGTTCCCTGGAGCGTACTTATCTCCAGTGCTGAGGAAACCTGCAGGACAAACCCTCAGTTGATACAATATAATTGTAAAGATTGCTCATAAAGTAAATCATGAAAAGAGTTTTTTATTGAGTATCTAGCAAATGCGAAGAGCAACAATATAAGGAAGTTAACTTTGACAGTTATGAGGTGTTGGTCTAACTTCTTCAGATGCTACTTTCAATATAACAGGACCAACAGCGCTTAGAAGGATATAATGAACATTTCAAATATAATAATATTTTGTAAAAATGTAGTATATATACCTACCTGTGCCTCTAGTATTAACCTAGATATTAATAAAATTCTTAAGAAAATTAAATGCATAAAAAAGCTCTTCTTTCATTTCATAAACGCAATTTTGTCAAATGAATATATATTGATGACACTGCCTTTATTAATACCTGAATATACTTTGCTTTACTGAATACACAATGAAAAAAAAATTGAAACTCACCAAGGGAAGCCAGCCTGTAGTTAATAGAAACTAGAACCACTTCCCTGTCGAGCAAATAGTCCGGTCCCGCGACATCGCTGCGACCAGACACGGAGTAGAAGCCTCCAGGATGCATGTAAACGATAACCGGAAGTAGTTTCCTGTAGGAAATTATGAGGTTTTATTGACATCTGATAATGATTAATGACATCTTAACAGGTATTTCTAAAACTTTTTAAAGAAGCCATTTGTCCATTTGTCAAGTATAATCCTGTGTGCTCATGTCTCGTAATCATTACTTTAATTATCAAATTGTCGAAATGTAAACATAAAAAGCAGTGGTAATTGTATTTTAGACTTAAAGACAATAAAGCTAGTTGTGCTCTTTCATTTAATAATTATAATGTTTTACAGTCCCTAATCTAAGATCGAGCCCAGTGGCGTGCCATAGGAGAGGCCTATGTCCAGCAGTGGACGTAAGAAAAGCTGCTGCTGATGATGATGATGACATTCCCTAATAAGCTCCATTATTCTGAAGAAAAACTGCAGAGGCTATAGAGAGATAGAGGTCTTTTTGTAATACCTATCTGGTTATTACGAATGACTTACCCCTTATGACCTCTGGTGTACACATTGAGTCTAAGACAGTCTTCGTCAACTGGATAGTCGTTTTCTACTGGCTGTGGGCAGGCCGGTCCTTCCTTTGTCGCGTCTACTTCTTCTTTGTACGTTGTTATCAGTTTCGGTGGCTGCAAGAAAACTTATTTTAAGAGGTTTGGAAAAAATGCTCTTATACGGCATATGGACTAAGGCCTAAACCCTCTCAATGGTAGAGGAGGCCCGTGCCCTGCAGTGGGACGTATATAGGCTGATGATGATGATACGGCATAAGCTCATGGCATTGCTAAAAAAATAACGTAAATTGCAGTCCATACCATCTGTTTGTCTGGTTGTTTTTAGATACACCTAGGATCATGCCAATATACCCAAAAGGGTAAGCAAATGTGTCTTTCTACTGCTACCTTTCACTAGCTGTTCCAACATGATAGAGAGAAAATGTATTAACCATTTTCTGGCATTTACTCAAAGGGATAATAAAAATTTTGAAAAACATTGTAAAATCCGAGAATCGAGTCCGAAATCACCTGATAGCACACCGCACTCATATGCCACGCTACTAGCGCATCCTACAACAAAATATACCCAAGATCTGAAGATGTTTCTTACCTGGAACCTGAGTTCTCCCACAGGAGGCTCGGCATAGCGCACTCCCCTGTAACCTTCTATCTTCAGTCCTTTCCGCGTGGTCATCCACGACCCTCGGAACACGCCAGATGGCGTCGTTGTGATGGGAGGGGCATCTAGCGACGGGGCTGTCGGGAACCAATTTTTTTTTATTCTACTAACTTCTAACGCAAAAAACTTCCATTAACAGAAATATAGAATTGATTTTAATACAATTTAAATTGTCTGTGGTCACTGCTATTTTTAGGTTTCCGTACCCAAAGGACCAGGACAGGACCCTATTACTAAGACTTCGCTGTCCGTCTATCCGTCCGACCGTCTGTTCGTCTCTCCGTCTGCCACCAGGCTGTATCTCATGAATCGCATACAGATATACATACATAAGGAGGGCTCCCGTACAACAGACATTTTTTTTTCGTTTTTATAAATAATGGTATCCTGGACCCTTTGTGCGTGAGTCCGACTCGCATTTGGCCGTTTTTTTTTTTAAATTTCAATGAATATTCTTTAAAATAGTAGGGGACAAAGTAATAACATTTATGAAAAAAAAAATGTACCTATATCTCCAAAATACATTTAAATCAAACCACGGGCCATTGTAATACAACATGCTCGCTGAAATGAAATATACAAATAAACAAAAAATACTTTTATATATACAGTTTAGCCATAAAAATAAACAACTTTGCA
Source organism: Hemaris fuciformis (assembly GCA_907164795.1). Lineage (NCBI taxonomy): Eukaryota > Metazoa > Arthropoda > Insecta > Lepidoptera > Sphingidae > Hemaris > Hemaris fuciformis. Next base: position 11,239,363 of record OU015454.1, read on the forward strand.
AGATAAGGTATCATAATTTTTTCAAGAGATATATGAAGTAGATGCAAATTTGTTTACATTGCGTCACATCACATACCCATTCCAACCACAAACAGACAGATAAATGCAATAACTAGATAATTATGTTTCTTTCTACACCACACTGTTATTTTAATAGATTTAACTGAAACGTAAAATAAATCTTATTAAATGTATGGCAGTATTGTCGTTCGTCCCTTTGCATATTTATAGCGAAGGGATTAATTAAAGGGATAAAATATAATCTATAATAACAGCATTTAATGTATCTTTTAGCCCATGAATATTTTATTTGACTACTTTTAAATAGATATTTTAACTTCGGGCCATAATATGCATAATTCGAACTTAGGTAAATAGTATTTTTGAAATGCACCTCTGCCTACCCCTTCGGGGAATACAGGCGTGAGTTTATGTATGTATGTATGTATGTATTTTTGAATATTTTTTTTTTAATTTTTCAAAGTCAAAGTATGTTTTTTTTATTCAAATAGACTTTTAAAAGTGCTTTTGAATCGTCAATTTTCAGCTATTTCCGCTTCGGCACTTGTTATCGTTATCATGTTATGGAGAAAAACTGCAAGAAACTCCCTCAACAACACAAAATGGTATATTTTTTATCAAGAAAATAGCAATATATTTACCTACGTGTTTTATTTAAATTGTCATTATATCAATTAAATGTATTATTTTTTCCGAATTATTATTTTTAATGCACTTTTAAAATATAATGTGGATATTTTTTCCCGCCACAAACCTGCCGAAGTTGTGTACAGTCCGGCCTGGTGGCGGCGTGCGTCCGCGCCCGCCATTACACACAATACTAACAAGTGGATCATATTAGTTGTTGGCTCACACTACGCGGCCTGTACATTTACTGACGCTTATATCTGTCTGTAGAGGGACATTCTATTACGTGGTATTCTAATAATAATTGTAAAATTGCCATCTTAAATATCAATCGAGTTTGTGACAATATTATTCCTCACTGACCTGTACTCGACGGTCGCGGGTTCAAACCCCAGGCATACGCCTCTGACTTTTCAAGTTATGTGTGTATTCACAAAGAATAATCACGTACTTTAACGGTGAAGGAAAACACCGTGATGAAACCTGCACACCTAAAAGTTCTTAGGAGTGTAGTCCACCAACCCGCACTAGGCCAGCGTGGTGGACTAAAGCCTAAACGCTCTCAGTTGTAGAGAAGGCTCGTGCCCAGGCAGTGGGGCATATTATGAGTTAATAATAATGCTGAAGAAAATATAAAATGCACTTTAATGGTAAATAGAACTAAAAAGTCTTAAATAAAAAGAAATACAGTGACCGTTGAATAAAATAATTTTCTTGTGAAATAAGCATTGCGTGGCTTGTTGATAATAATTATTGCAAATACATATATACATACATAAACTCACGCCTGTATTCCCCGAAGGGGTAGGCAGAGGTGCATTTCTGCACCCACATTTCGCCAGGTATGTATCAGTCCCACGTAATAGGGGGCGAGCCTATTGCCGTTTTTCGGGCACATTTCCAGACTCCGTGCTGTTACTGAGAATTTCCTAATGGAAAAACCTAATAACACTTTGCCCGACCAGGGAATCGAACCCAGGACCTCTAGATCGCACGGTACATACTTGTACCGCGAGACCACGAGGCAATATAGGTACATATAACATTAGTAACCATTTCTACAAGGAGAGTAGTTATTAAAAACAACATATGCATATTTTAAGTAAAATATATCAAAATGTAATGAATTCGGTGAGAATTAACCACCTAGTGCCTATAACTATTTTGATGAGTGAGTCATTTCAACGAGAACACAAACAATTTTTATTTGCGTGTATCAGTAACACACTAACGAAGATAAAAAAATCTAGTCATTTGTCTGTTTTTTATTTACTAGTGTTTTCGTTACGAATAGGGTTTTGAACCCGAGTTTTCAACTCGTTAGTAGAAGAAGACGCAAAGGGGCCCTTGGGGTCGCTGGGCGCGCTGCGGGGGCGGCGCGTCCTCACTGAAAGTGACCCCGAGAGGGGCGGCGGCACTGTGGCCTGTGTACGTCGCGGGCGCCCACCCACAACCGGGGCGCCCACCCACAACCGGGACGCCCGAACCAAGCTAGTGGGGGCGCAACTGCGCCCCCTACACACTCCGAGACGGCCGCGACAAATACGTCTCGGAGGCGCACCGGGCGGCTGCGGCATTACGGTTGGCGCTTCTCGCTAACGTACCGTGGTCGCCCCACTCGGCGCGGAGATGGCCACCGGGGGGTTTGGTCGGTATGCCGGTTTAGGGATATTGTTAGGGACCCAGCCCGGCACTAACACCTGCGCGGACATGACGTCGTCGCGCGCCGGGCTGGAAGACCGGTGACCCCGACATACACTTCCCGCCCGCCCCTCCCCCGGGGCTGGCGCGAAGTAGAGCCATAAACAGCTTTCCCCTCGAGAACAAAAAAAAAAAAAAAGTCCCGGGTTCGATTCACCGTTCATGTAGGGTCTGAAAAGTAAACTAGATAGCAGTAGGTTTTCCAACATAGTGGCAAACCGTAAGGTTGATCCCTCTGCCTTCCCCTTTAAGATGCAGGCATGGGTACGCATCTAAGAACTTTTACTGATACTGTTACAAAAAGATAAACATTGTTGATTATTTTTATTCCTGTTTATTCATTTGTTTACAACCAAAGGAAAAAATTAAGCTCGGTCATTTATGATGAGGAAATAGCCTCAGTAATAAAGTATACAGCGGGAATTCCCCGCTAAAGCGAGTGAAATATTTTCCTTAAACATTGGTTACTCACAAGAGGAAAACGACCTACATATTAACATACACGCAATACCCCCGTCGTAAATCTTGAGATTTAGGCGCGCGGTTGAGAATCTCGGCACTTGCGAGTTCAAACCCCAGGCACACACCTCTGACTTTTCCAAGTTATATGTGTATTCACAGTGAATTATCACGTACTTTAATGATAAAAGAAAACATCGTGAGGAAAATTACATACCTAAAAAGTTCTTAGGAATTTCTTAGGTGTGTAGTCCCCCAACCCGCACTAAGTCAACTTGGTGTATTAAGGCCTAACCTCAGTTGTAGAGGATGCCTGTATACAGCTGTAGGACTATATGGGCCGATGATGATAAAATGAGATGGTAAGCAGAGACGCAACTCTATTTGACGTAGGTACTCGTATTAATTTTTTTGGCGTTTTTTTTTATTTTCCAGCAAAAAGAAGAAAACGCAACTGAAAGAAAGGTGCCATATTGTCGTCCATCTCTCGCCACTCGGCACAGTAAAATGATAATTTCTTTTTGATAATTTACATGTGAGAAAGTTTACATACTTATGCTGTGTTCTTAGCGCCTGATATGATACTAAGGGCAATGTCACAATTCTGTGCGTGCTACGACCATTGTGAAAACAATATCAGGCGCGTGAAGTTTGGAACGGACGCTGTTAGAAATTCACACGTTATTCTGTATTCAAAATGAATTATCACTTTACTTTAGCAGTGAAGTTAAACATCGTGAGGAAACTTGCGCACCTAAAAATTATTAGGAATTTCTAAGGAGCTTAGTCCGCTTACCTACACTAGGCCAGCGTGGTGGACTTAGGCCTAAACCCTCTACATTTAGACAAAGGCTTCTATTATAGACTAGCTGTGGCGCCTGTCTCCGCCTGGGCATAGCTTTATAAATTTAAATACCCTGTGCCCAGCTTTCCTATCTATCTCAATACCAAAAAATAATAAATAATAATAAATACTCCCAACAGTCTCATACATAGTTCTGACCCCACACTAGGATACAAGCCCTGTGTCGTGAGTATCAGAAACTACGAAAGACTTTTCGGTCTCACAAACACCCAGACTGAAGCAAATATTTGTGGATCACACAAACATTTGTCTCGGTGCGGGGATCGAACTCGCGGCCTCTCGTTTCGCAAGCTGGTGTCTAGCCAACTGCGCTACAGGGCTGTCCCCGGTAATATTCAAACGGTCAGCGGTTTAGTGGTGAAATTGTAACCGAATGACTTACAATTAGTTACTTTCGCATTCGAATTAGGTTGTTCGAATGTGTCGCCATTCTAATGAACTAAATAACGAGAATCCATCCCTAGACTTATTTCATGATAATTTAAATTATCTATCATTATCATATGTACGTCCCACTGCTGGGCATAGGCCTTCTCTACAATTGATAGGATTAAAGCCTTAGTCCACCGACTGCGCGCCGGAACCTCGAGGCTGTCGCTACCATTTACAATGAATTATCACATACTGTAACGCGCGGTGAAGGAAAACATCGTGAAGAAACCTACACATCTAAAAGTTCTTACTAAGACTAAGGCCTAAGCCCTCTTCGTTGTGTAGGAGGCCCGTGTCCAGCAGTGGGAAGTGTATGGGCTGATGATGACGCATAAGTAACAATATTATTATATTTTTATGCTTATTGTACAGGCATGTATAAAGGCGGACTTAATGTCTTACTAAGTAATACTTAGTCACACTCACGACTTTATTACGCAAAGTATGTTTTTCCGAACCTGAGAATCGAAGCTTAGGAATCGTAACCGAGCCAACGAACCTGATTAACCTACATCAAATGGTCTTCAAAACGTATTTAAGAGGCTATGATATTGATCTTAGTAGTTTATTAGTACGGTCTATGACACTTGTCTATAGACAGATCATAGATAATGCTAGTAAGTAGCTCTTTGCTCCTGTCCTCGACAGTAGTGGTCATACAACTCGCGCAGGTGAGAGTAGACCAAGAACGCGGCCTTGTCGAGACATGACCATTTGTCTATAGAGCTGATAATAAATACATTTCTTTATTAATTGTGACAATTGTGTGAAATTGTACAACATTGGCAAGAACCCAATCACCTACATTGTATTAAATTCTAATGGTCCATTAATATCTCTTTTGATATAATGTTAAATAGGACTTTTTACGAACAAAAATAAAATTCAAATCATCATCAGCCCACATACGTCCAACTGAGAGGGTTTAGGCCTTAGTCCACCACGCTGGCCTAGTGCTGGTACGCGGACTACACACCTAAGAAATTCCTAAGAACTTTTAGGTGTGCAGGTTTTATCACGATATTTTCCTTCACCGTTACAGCTTATGATAATTCATTGTGAATACACACATAACTTCGAAAAGTCAGAGGTGTTTGCCTGGGGTTTGAACCTGCGACCGCCGAAATTCTCGACCGCGCGCCTAAACATCGAGGCCATCACTGCTTCTAAAATTAAAAACATAGTTTTAATAGAAATAAAACATAACGAACAGTGTATTTCACGCCAGTTATATTTCCATCACCGTTAAGGTATGTGATAATTCATTGTGAATACACACGAGTGAATAATCGTTGATAAAACTGTGCCTAAATAATATTTTAGGTATGCTATGCCCACGGTATATCCATTAACACAGATTTAATTTTTATTCGTCATCTCTAAAACTTACAAATTAAACCTAGTTACTCATATATGGATTAAGAAAGTTATCCTGTAATAAATAGCGGCGAAACACTCTAAAGAACTCCATTTACATACAAAATATCCATAAATTTTCCATATTAGTACAAGCAAAAATATATTAACAACTCTGTGTGATATCCTTTCACTGATCGTCACAAACTCCCGTTCTTTCTCCGCTATGTATTAGTGCCGCGCTGCACTGGCTGTACGCACACGTTTCCTTCACCTCACGCACGTTAATGTAAAAAGTTACAGTGTCAATAAAAAAGCGCCAATTTTTTATGCAAACTTTTTAAAATTATTTTTTTAAATGCATTAATATAATAGACTATAGTGTTTTGTGTTTTATTTAGTGTCGGTGAAAATGGCACGACGCATTTTTGTTTATTTGGTGAGTAACTGTTTAAAAATTAGTATGGTTTTGCTAAGTGTGTTAATTCTCCGATTTAGGATTTTGACTCAATGTATTATAACTAATTTATTAAAACCTTTTTTATTAGAAATAATGTCATATATTTTTGAAATTAAAACAAAGAATAAGAAAAGAAGGTAAAATTTCAAGGTGAAGGCTTTTACGGAACTTAACGCTTCTTTTTTTATTTACGGCCAGACGGATTCAAGCCAAAACTTGTTTTATTACTGAACTTGGCCCCATTTTCACATTTTTGTTTTAAAATTAAACGCATGTAAAAGTATCACAACTCTTTTTTTACTTTTTTTATCTGACTCATTCTAAATATATTAAGTTTATTCTGATAAAAAAGAAAATTTTCTGATAACGCTACTTTTTCGCGACTCATTGTAGGTAACTGGGTTATAAAATGTAAGTTCTTGGGTTCGATGCCAGGTCGGACATTTGTATTCATGGAGGAACCATTACTTGAATGTGATTACATTTGTAGGCTGGCTATGCCAAAAGTAAGGATTATAAAACCCATTATGGTAAATCTTATTCTCCCCTTTTATGAAGAATAGTCGTAAGAAATTGATAAAAAAAACTATAGTTATTAAGAGATAAAAAATAACCGGTCACTGAACTTACGATAATAATAGGCAACCTTTTCGTGTATTTCTTGTTAAATGACATTTTTCTTGGTTCCTCTGTGGGGAAGATACGAAATGTAAATTCCTAGGTTTCTGGTACAGGACCTTGGATAACTAATCTAGCCATTACACTTAGACTACTATTTCTTTAAGTTTTATCCGTAGATGAATAAACTATAACGTACTTTAATCGCAGCTCTGTCCAAACACTTTCCTACAGTCAAGTCATATAAATTATCTACATAACAATACATATAATATGAATGCGTATAAACAATGCAACACAAAATGTCGGAACAACTAGAAAGCGGCGAGCGCTGTGCGCGGCGGTCGCGGAGAAATTTGACGAGGCGATGCAAACAGAACAAAAATTGTTCCACATCTGTTGCGGAATTGGCGCGCGACTTGCATTCTCCTTGTCATTGTTTCATTTGTACGATTCAAATCCTTCTTCTGGTGATGAGGTCTTACTTCTCGTCAGCTTTGACACTGTTGAGCAGTGCCGTAAATAGCCTTTCCTGCGCCCTGTGCGAGCTTCCATAACTGCGCCATTGTTTTTTTTTTAAGAACTAAAACTGATTTGGGCAATCAAATAGACGAGCATATGTTGGATAGAGCAGTGATGGCCTCGAGGTTTAGGCGCGCAATCAAGAATTTCGGCGGTCGAAGGTTCAAATCCCAGGAACACACCTCTGACTTTTCGAAGTTATGTGTGTATTCACAATGAATTATCACTTGCTTTAACGGTGAAGGAAAACATCGTGATAAAACCTGCACACCTAAAAGTTCTTAGGAATTTCTTAGGTGTGTAGACCGCCAACCCGCACTAGGCCAGCGTGGTGGACTAAGGCCTAAACCCTCTCAGTTGTAGAGGAGGCCCATGCTCAGCAGTGGGACGTATTTGGGCTGATGATGATGATGTTGAAATCGAGCACTAGGGTCGCAGCGGGAACTTTTTAGGGGCAAACCGAAAAAATAATACTTAGTCCTGTCTGGTCTGGTCATTCTTGCGCCCCCAAAGTCTACGCCCTGTGCCTGGGCACTGATGTTGACCTATTGACTATTGGAGCCAGAATCCAGAGAATTTGAAACCACAAAGACAAATCTACTCAAATGAAATCTATCTGTTTATCTGATGTCATTATCATCAGCCTATATACGTCCCACTGCTCGGCACGGGCCTCCTCTACCATTGAGGGGGTTTAGGCCTTAGCCCAAAAAAAAAAACTCTCCTGTTTGATTCTCTTTATTATCATCTTATAATAAAAAAAAAATCGTATTCAGCGTTAATTTCATCTAATCTAGTTAAAGAGTAACAGAACTCTTCCATCAGTTGTGAATCAGGTTCCTTTTGTTAGATACTTTAAAAATGCATCTCCCTACAATGGAATGAGGGCGCATGAATGGCCGAGTGTGTGTGTGTGTGTGTGCGGCATGCAGCCCGCGCGATACCGTTCTACTACGTTCCGTTATACATGAATGTTGCATGAACGAGCCTGCAATCTACTACGGTTGGCATAGGTCTCATCATTTAGGCAACTAAGTTTCTGAGGTCGGAACAATATGTGTTAATTGTTTTGTTGTTTTTATTGTATTTTGATTAATTATAGTTACTTTACTAAGGACTAAACATAATGTAAATGATGATAATAATGTACACCACAGTTTTTACTAGTGCAGAAGATAGGGAACTCTTTTATATTGTATAATCTATGTTAGTGTCCAATGATGAAGGTTTTTATCATCTTACTAGACTCTGGTTAATGGCTATTTATGCAGTGAACATTCCGCAAATAATATCGATCAGAAAGTAAGCAGTTACCCGTTTGTCATTCCATCACGACGTGACAATGATACAAATGATCCACACTGACGATATATTCGTCATTAGTCTAATGATTAATCTGAAAAACGCTACAGACAAGTTTCCAAGTGAAAATTGAGAAAATGCTCAATCGACGATTTTATTCGCGAGAAAATAAACAGACACCTATGGATCGGAATAAAGCCATCGATGAATGAAAATTGCTATCGTATTTTTAGAGCAATTAAAAGAAAAACTAGAAAAATAATATTGCTGTATATACATATGTAAATATGACTAGGGGTATAGTCACTTTTTCGAAAGTATTGGTAAAAGCAGTATTTAAACACCCACGGTTCGTTTCGCGAGCTAATTTAGGTCCTTTGTAAAGAGGTATACTGGCCCGTTTGCAGCAAATTTCTAGAGTACGTGTTGCTATTGAAAATTTCCTAATGAAAAAATACTTACCTCATAATCACACCTGCTCACATTTTTACTGCCAAAACGAAGCAATCCGATAAAAGTTGAATTACCTAAAGATAATATTCTCATTTGAAATTTAGAATTAAAATAATACAAATTTCCAAGAGAATATACCCTATATTCGCAGTAATAGGCCGCACTAGGCCAGCGTGGTGGACTAAGGCCCAAACCCTCTCAGTTGTAGAGGAGGCCCGTCCCCAGCAGTGGGACTTATGTATATGGGCTAATAATGATATACAGTAATTAAGCATTTTTTTTTATTCATCTATTTATTTATTTATTTACACTTCCTTGTATGTACAAAATATTATAAAGAAACTTATCTATTAAAAATAAGACAAGAGGCGGCCTTATCGCTCTAGGCAATTTCTTACAGGCAACCTTAGGATGGATAATAAAAGAGAAAAAATATAGAGGGTAGAATAAAGTGCATAGAAAGAAGTAAAAGAAAAAAAAACAACTTAAATAAATAATACTAATAACTTTGAGTAAATAAAAATTATCATCATATTTTTAAACATATACTTACTTACACTTAAATACATAAATAAACATATTATGCATTATAAAACAAAATATATTAAATAAACATATATCATCATTCCATATGTCCCATGGGCACGGGTCTTTTCTATGGTTTATGGTCTACTTTTTCATTAAGCGTTTTCTCACGTACTTAATTATACCAGGTGAGAGGCGAATTGCCATGCAAATGATCATTTAAATGCAATTTACCTTAAATCTACGCATAACTAAGAAAGTGTTCTCGAAACACGGTTAATAAAACGCCACAGAGCACGTGTATCAGTAGGTTAGTGGTTATACTGGTAGTTATTACTGGAACCGTGACGACTAGGTCAAAATTTGAGCGACTAACTGTTCTTGTAGTAAGATGTGCAGATAACAAAGTTTTTAATAATTTAGCTTTGTTTTGGCTCGATAAGTTTGTATTGTCTTTGTGTGAAGTTACTTTACGTGTTCTAATTACTAAATAAAATAAGAGAGCAATTGCATATTTAAATTTCTTCACTTACTTAACTTAGGTACTTTTTAATAATATAATAAATGGGCCGGTTTGTATATTTATATGTCTGTTAGTCAATCTAGCAAAAAAAGAAGTCGTTGCAAAAATTTGTTTGTATAACAAATACGACGTGAAAATTGTTTGTAACAGTATTATAACATTTCGTATTTGTCTTGGACAATTCGTAATCAATTTGATCCATGTTATCCAGTTCCTTAATAAGTAATAGGTGTCTTAGGCCTCAGAAAACCCAATATATTACAATAAGTGTCTTAGTTCCACATTAAAAAAAAATGTTGGAAATTAGCTTCAAAGTATTTCGTTGTATGCCAAGCATCACGTTTACTACATAGGCAATCTGTTAAACTACTATTTATTTATTTATTTATTTACACTTTTTATACATTAAGTATAGAGGCGGACTTAATGCCAAAGGCATTCTCTAACAGTCAACCTCTGGGTGATGCAGAGATAAAAAAGGTAGGTGCATAAATAGTTAAATGGTTAAAAGAATATACAATATTATAGAATTACATACATATATAAACATATGTAAATAGAATCAAAATTTATATATACTAACATATATACACAGATAAATAAATAATTATAGACACATATTAATACATATACATACATAGATACATAAAAGAGAGATAAAAGATAATCAGACATCACACATGTTATTCAGTAATTTCATCGAAGAAAAACTGCCGGGCTTTCATTTTAAATGCTAAGCGAGTTGTAACCGACCTGTGTACTATGATTCATAATTTATACAATTACATTGGTTATAAAATATAGCTGGTAATTTGACGTTCTAGCGGAGTCGACCTACTGGCTTCGTATTTACTGGCGAGCCACCGGACCACATTCCTTGCTTAGGACTCGCCACACACAGAACTTGTTCGGTTCAGCTTTCACATGTATTAGGAAATGTTTTGGGTTTTTCCCAATTTCATATTCCATAGTTCATTAGTAATTAAATTGTTTACTTCGAATATCACCCGATTCTTCAAATCTTCGACACGTTTGATAATGTAGACTACTTGGTGTTCGGATTCTCGGATTAGGTAATGTGTTATTGGGTTTTTCGCGCCGAGTCTGGGTATTCTCCTTTTACTCCTGGTCTTGCTATAAAACCCCTTCCCTCCGCTCACGCGTACTGTGCGGACACGGTTTGACAAGTCTTGCGTCGTGGGTATCAGAAACTACGAGAGACTTTCCGGTCTCACAAACACCCAGACTCGAAACAAATATTGGTGGATCATAAAAACATCTGTCTCGGCGCGGGAATCTAACCTGCGGCTTCTCGTTTCGCAAGCCGGTGTCCAGCCAACTGCGCCACGGGACTGTCAAAATTAAATATTTTTCATTTCAAACAATCGCTATAACAAAATGGAAAAATAAATATGGCAAAGTACACAGATCTATGTATCTAACTACAATATGGTCTATAATTGAATGGAATAAAGAACACGTACTTATCACCTTATTATCATACAAAGACGTAAACGATAGTTCCGTTAGGTGTCCTTCACCCAGTGAACCAGAGGGCGTTGACATCGCTCTGTTATTTATTGATGGAGAAACTCGAATACGTGATCGGCTTACTTTGCAGCGTGTGGCTTAATTCCATAATCTTATTTAATGGCAATACTCTTGGAATTTACATGGAAATGTTGGATTTTATGGTATAACAGTTACTTTTTAAAAATATCTACCTTTAATAGCGCGTAAGTGACCGCTCCGGTTAACTGTGCGGTCCAGATACTAGGGCACGAAATATGATTGAGATTATTTGTCGCAAGTCGGCCTTATATGGACTAAGTATACGATATATTGAGTGATGGTACGCAGTTTTAAAAAACTTGTGGTTATTGGTCGTTATTTATGTGGACAGCAACAGCTGAATAAGATTAGGAGGGAAATATTCAAATAGACAGTATTTTGTATGGGGATTGGGGACGAGTGTCGCCGCTTGTTATTTCTACTACGATCACACGACCAATGATAAAAATTTCTAACAAAAATGAAGGGCTGCTATTGTTTTTCACACATTTATAAAACTCTTGGTATTACAACCCGAACTACTAAAAAGCAGCCGTGTCAAACATATGACAGTCTAATCGTAGGTTCGGCACGCTCGGCATGCTGACATTTCCTTTCTAGTCTTGTTCAACTGCTGTGTGTGCCAGCTTGTGACAGTATAGTCTCTATATGCCGCTATGGGATTGAAGCATGAGTATGTAAGTCAAATAAAGTGGCCAAAAACTTTTCCGCAGGTATATTTGAGGTCACTTGCACTTTCAAATTGACGTGGTCCGAAATTTCAGCTCGTTCAATTGTTTGTTTCACTCTCGCCGCAGCTTTTTTTTTATGAAAGTGAAGGCGTGGAGTTACGGTCCAAGGCACAGTTTTACATCAGAGAAATTTGACCAACAATTACGTATGATTTCAAATTTTTATTTCCTTCTTGGGATTATTTTAGCGTCAACGTGTTTGTAATCATCGTAACTATTACTTGTCTCAGTTTCAGTTGATTTATGACCATGAGATAAATCAACGAAAGACCTTTATTCTTCTTTGCCCATCCCACACTTCAGATTTCATGTATTCTTCTTTTCCAGTGCAGTTTCCTTCTCTTTGGAATGCATTTTTCTTGGAAATCAAGACGTGTACAAGTCGTTACTAGTTTAAGTCGAGAGTTCGAAAGTTTTTAACAGTTAGAATAGCAGATTGTTCACAATAAGTTTGTATGTAATATTGTAGTTTTAACAACATTAACCTGCACACCTAAAAGTTCGTAGGAATTTCTTAGGTGTGTGGTCCGCCAACCCGCACTAGGCCAGCGTGGTGGACTAAGGCCTAAACCCTCTCAGTTGTAGAGGAGGCCCGTGCCCAGCAGTGGGACGTATATGGGCTGATGATGAATGAATGAATGATGAATTGTAGTTTTTGGAATCACTGGCTTACGAGTACAGTCTTGACAAGAACAATTGAGTCTCCTTTCGCGTGGTGCGAGTTGGTGGTTTTGCTCGCACATCGTCTTGCTCTGTTTCCATGTTCACGGTAATCATAACGGAAGAGCGCGCTGCGTGACGGAATCACTCACAATTGTGCTCCAGCTTTTTGTGTAACGGATATCTTAGATGGTTTCGCGGCTCGTATATACCTTACCTTACCTTCCCGGATGAAAATACGCGTATATAATTCTCATTATAAACAATTCGCGCCTCGTGGGCTTGCGACACAAGTTTGTGCCGTGTCAGGAGGTCGGAACCAAGAGGTCGATTATTGGATCGGACAGTCTTATTGGGCTTTCCATTAGGAAATACTCAGAGTCTAGACTTGTGTCCGTAAAACAGCATTGCCCTCGTGTCCTATTAAAAATATAACAAGAGAAACGCGGTTGCAGAAATGCACCTTGGTCTACCTCTTTGGAAAAACCGGCGTGATGAACGAAGTACCTATATAACCAATGTGTTTAGATATTTTCTTTGATTGAAAGTTCACGTTTTGGCTGTTGCTATGCGTCGGGACAATGAGCAAGTTTATTGACGTTTACTGAGTGATTTTTTTTAAGCTGTCGTTGTGAATTTTGTAACCGAAAAACGGTTATTTCTATCGGCGAATCAAAGCAGAGACTTCTTAATCGCATGCTGCAATTAAGTCGTGGGCCTAAAGATGCAGACGTTCTCTTGATAACGAATACTACTTGAGAACGGATTCACCTTACTATCTCCACCGCAGAAACTGTAGATAATGATATTAAATTCAATCTCGGAGTCAAATCTCTATGCAATTTAGTAATCTGTAGTATTACATAATGACGAGTCATTTTCTCGTTTCACAATTGTAATCTTTTGAATATGCTTGCAAGCACTTGCCACACCTGGAAATTGTTTAGTGTAGTTTGATCAGTACAAAGTATTGTCATTTTGTTATGTTGAAATCTATTATTGTGGATGGAATAATGTCTTTACTAACCCTGCGCCTCAAGATCCAGAGATTTTGGGTTAGATTTACAGGTACATTGTTGATTTTGGGTGTCAATCTAATTAAATTAAGTACCGTATATTCTTTTTAGGGTCCCGTTAATCGCAATACCAAAAATCATCCTATTTGGTTCAGGGGTTTAGCCGAGGAAGCTAAACAGACACACAAAGTTTATTTCGCTTTTATAATATTAGTAGTAGTGATGGCCTCGAGGTTTAGCCGCGCGGTCGAGAATCTCGACGGTCGCGGGTTCAAACTGCACGCACAGAACTCTGACTTTTCGAAGTTATGTATATTATTAAAAGGGTTTATAATGAATTATCATCTACTTTAAAGGTGAAGGAAAACATCGTGAGGAAACCTATAAGTTCTGAGGAATTTCTTAGGTATGAAGTCCACCAACCCGCACTAGACCAGCGAGGTGGACTAAGGCGTAAACCCTCTTAGTTGTAGAGGCGGCCCGTGTCCAGCAGTGGGACGTATATGGGGATGATGACGAGTTCATCGAAGACATATAGAATGTTCTCCAAACCATTCTTATGAACAGTAATCCAAAAAGTTATAAGTAATAGCCCGATTCCAAACTTTCTAAACTTAATTTTAACAAGTGGATAACTATGTACAAATTGCCCACTTGTGGAGTAATTGGGCGCAATGATAGCCCACTGTTTTGCAGAAGGTTGTTGGGAAAAATTAGCGAGATTAGAAAGCTTTTTTTCTAGCCAGCTGGTAATTAGTGGTTTCGTTTCAATATTTTTTTTATGTTTCCTCACGCGTGAATTATTTAAAATATATAGTCATTATGTTGTTCGTAATGCAGTATAAGTAAGTGCGATAAAAAGGCTGAGTTCGATCCCCGATTCGAGCAAAGTTATTAAGCTTTACTATAAAGATATTCTAAGCACGGAGTTTGGAAATATATCTGAAAACTCAACATAAGCTCGCCCCAACGTGGCATTTAACACATGGCTGGCGAAACTTGTGTATATGTACATAGAATCAAACCACTGGTTACCCTGCATGCCTGCTCTGATTGATTCTTTACTCGGCTCAACTTAACAGGACATTCAAGTTTTTCGAAAAATAATTCTCATACTCTAATTTTATTCTATCCTCTTCTATTAATAATTATTATTATCAAAATGTATTTTTATTACAAAAATACATGACAATGACTGCCTCACGGTCTCACTATAGTGTTCCTTGGTTGTATTACGAAGGTCAGACAAAGTATTGTTGTTTTTTTTCCACCATGAAATTCTCAGTAGCAACACGGGGCATGTGCACGAAAAAACGGCAATAGGCTTGCCCCCTATTACGTGGGATACCTACCTGGCGAAATGTAGGTGCAGAAATGCAATTCTGGCCCTTCGGGGAATACAGGCGTGAGGTTATGAATGTATTGTATGCAAAAATCTCCACAAAGTAGGTTGGTCGAACCCACGATCTTACAGTTAACATTCTTCGTCACTAAACTAATGCGTGGGGCCAAGTATTACACATTACGGAGTAATGCGGTACAAAAAGTAGTTTTATGTGTGTATGGGGACGGCGTAACGGTGCTATGGCTGGTTTCCTTAAAAGCTTGAGTGCGGAGGCAATTAATTGCTATCAGGCCGATTGAGGTCGACCATCTGTTAAAACTATGCTAAGTGTTATATTCCTCGTACTATAGGAAAATTTTATAGTTTCACTGCTTTTAAAAATAATATTTTACATAAATATATATTTTTAATAACATTACTTAAGATATTGGCAAATGATGCAAATGGTTTTCTTGATGCTTTTTAGACTTGTTGGTTGTATAAAAATGCTAGAAATATAATTTATTATTATTTTTGTCTAAAAGGAATTTCTGAAGGAAATAACTAATCACATACATACATATATAACCTCAGGCCTGTATTCTCCGAAGGGGTAGGCAGAGGTGAATTTCGGCCACATTTCGCTAGGTATGTATCAGTCCCACGTAATAGGGGGCGAGCTTATTGCCGTTTTTGGGGCATAATTCCAGACTCCGTGCTGCTACTGAGAATTTCCTAATAGAAAATCCCAATAACACTTTGCCCGACCCGGGAATCGAACCCAGAACCTCTAGATCGCACGGCACCTACTTGGGCCGTGAGACAACGACGCAGTCTAATCAGTTTCGGGAAATTTAAATTTTAAACATCGTGCCTTATCATTTCTTAGGTACCTACATGAAGTCCATTGAACCGACCTAGGGAAACGCTTTGGGCTAAGACTTAACTCCTCTTAGCCGTAAGCCGTGTAAGTTTAGCTCAAAAACAACTCTAAAGTACCTACATACAGTTCACTTCTGCCGACCTTTCTGCCTAACCTGGCGTGAGTGCGTGAATTAAGGAGTGAATGAATGGAACTGCGTCATAAAACAAAGAATGCGTGTAGGAATACATCTCTGCCTGCCCTTTCGCTGCTTTCTGTGAGCATATTGTCGAATGAGGCTATAAGAGCTAAATTTATGGACATGTAGTTAATGACATTGAATTTGTATCGCGTCGGAATGACCTCGGCGAGCGAAATCTTCGCGGTATTTATATACGGCGCTACGGCATACTTACACACCGGCTTAGTATTCACTGCGGGTGGTTTAGGGCTGGCTCTAACTTTACTTATAACTGAGCAGAAGTTAAATACAAAATTACGTAAGCACTAAAGTGGGAGGGGGGAGTCTTCGCTTTGCTTAATTTTGATGACAGATGGTGATTACGTAAGATAAAAAGTATTCTTTTTTCCGGATTATTTACAGAATTTTGTCCCAATATTTTGAATGAAAAAAATGTGTGTATCTACTAGTGTTTACGCAAGCATGGGACGAGGCAGTACGATATTTGCTTACTTTTGCTGACATGAGGGCGGGAGAGTTAATAAATATGAGTAAAATGACTGATGTTATACTTGAACAGCCCCTTACTATTGCAGTGTTGCCACTTTGATTCGACATATAAAACTATTAAAAATATAAACATTTCTTATCTCAATACAAACATGGAACAACAAAAAATCATTTTTACTGTGTATTAAATTGTTCGTTTCTAGCCATTTGATAGCCCTGTGCGCTCATCGAGCGGAACTAGATGCAAGTGTAACGCATTACACGGCAAGTTTGTTGATTCGTGTCGCGTGCCGCGGCCCGCGCGGTCTCATAGCCTCTTTATTTCACTAACGACTGTCAAAGAATTGTTAGCGTAAGTGGTATAATATTTTAAGAAATTGAGTTAACACATTGAGTTTTCCTATTACGAAATTTTAAGTAGCAGCTCGGAGTATGTAAACGAGCCCGAAAAACGGTAATACGCTCGCCCCCCTTTACGTGGGACTGATACATACTTGGCGAAATGTGGGTGCAGAAATGCACCTCTGCCTACCCCTTCGGGGTATACGAGTACAAGCGTGAGGTTATTTATTGTATGTATGTAAAAATACACATAGTTTATTAGCAATTATTGGGATATTATTAGAAGTAGCATACAGCTGGACACGGACCTACACTATAACTAAAAGAGGCTCTGTTAGGCCTTCATTATATGTGGTAGTCGAAAAAAAAACTGGTGAAACGTGGGTGTAGAAATGTACCTCCAGCTGTACCTTCGTACAGCTGTAAGAATATAAATATATAAATAGATATTTCTGGCTGTGTTATCAACACTTATAGATTTCATATGTAGCCACAGACTTCAGCAAATTAGACGGTTAGGCTTTACCCTAGAATTAAAACCGTATGCGACAAAGTATTATTTTTCGCTCTCAAATACTCATTTGATTCGTAATGTTTTAAATATATACCGTATCTGTGGAACAATCTATTCACCGATAGCACCCTTAGTGGCACAATTTATCGATAGATGCCGCTGGCTGCTAGCACTGTACGAAGTTTAAGACGAAGACGAAGAGAACCAAAAATGATGTATTTCTGTAACAGAATACATTTGGTATTCTTCCAGACCTACGTTCTGTTGCTGAGTACGTCAGTGGTCCCCGAGTCGACGTCGCCGCCAACAGTGACTCCGCCCGGGGAGGGGAGGTCAGACGACACTCCCAGCGAGGCTACAGCTGATGAACCTCCCGAGGGCTACTATGCGTTCGTCGAGTCGCCTAATGCCACACCACCAAGGTATTGTCCTCAATTACTCTCCTCCAAAAGTAAAAAAAAATACCACTTTAAGCGTGATCGCCAACGGAGACACTGACTATGGAAATAGCTTTCAAATGTTATTTTCTTACGCTTAATATTTCTATTCACGGTCAAGTTTGCATAAAAGTGGTCCTTGTCTTTGAGGCTTATTAATTTTACGTTAAGTCATGTTCTATGCAGTTTCCGCGCACATTTAACTAAATCGCGTAATATATACTATGTCTAGACATAAGAGCTTTTTCATCACCTGTGTTCGGACTTGGTACTGCCATTGAGAATTTTGTAACACAAAATTCTAATAACACTTTGCCCGACACTGGAATCGAAGCCGGGACCTCTTAACTTCATAGCACACAATTGTGCCGCGGGATTTCGAAGCAGTTTTCTATAATGTGGCTAGAGTTTAGATGAAGATCTCTAAGGGCTTCTATATCCTTACAAATTATTGTTTCCCCAGGGTCCGGCCGCCGCCCTACCGCCAGGTGTCGTCGGAGTGCGCGGAGGCGCGCGCGGTGCGAGCGCACGTGTCCGCCAACAACCTGTGCGGGGACCTCAACCGCGGCCTCATCCCCAGGAACCCCATGGGACAGAACCCCGACGGAGAGCCCTATCCTTTGTAAGTCTAACCTTACCCCTACTATACCTGCTCATCATCGTTGTCAGCTATATGACAGTCTACTGCTGGACATAGACCTATATTTATAGAAAAACAACAACCCTTATTCGTAACTACTCAGGAGTCAGAGTGCTAATGAAAGTCACGATGACGCATCGACCCCGCGTGCGCAGGTAGCTAAGCATCGATAACGGGTTGCATTGCGTGCATCCTACCAGTGACATTTAGTGCCTGACGACTGAGTTTAAAATGCGTGGACTATAGTGATACTGAGCCCCCCCCCCCCCCCCCGCGTCCCCCCAGCGACCTGATCCGCAACCACACGCTGCGCTTCCTGTCGCGCACGCTGCCCGTGCTGCGCGCTGATGATACACTGCCCCGCGTCACGCACCTCGCGCACCCCACGCATCCCGCGCCGCCGGACCACGAGCTGCAGAACAACAGGTACACTACCATTGGTTAACTTGGGCGACGTAAACTAACTCATTGAAAATACCCGATAGTTTGTGTCATCCACAAATATTTGTTTCGGGTCTGGGTGTTTGTGAGACCGAAAAGTGTCTCTTAGATTAATACACGACACAAGACCCGTATGTTAGTGTGGGCTCAGAACTATGTATGGTGTATTTATTATTTATTTATTAAAATGTTGTCACAATTGTATGTGTGGTGGTGCGGTGCAGGGTGGAGGGCAGGCGGGCGCGCTCGCTGGGTGAAGCAGACAGCGCGGAGCAGGAGTCGGACGCGGTGCCGTCATCAGCACTGCGCGCGCAACATCGCGCCACCGACGCACAGAGGGACGGCAGGAAGTTCTGCGACGGCGGCGGCGTGTGAGTACACACACACATACATACATACATACAAGAACATCGATGCCTGGCACATGCGTCATACTCGGGAACAAATTTTTAATGTGTATAAAATTAATAATAATAATAAAGCCCGTTTATTTCCAATCAAAAAAATATACAAAATTTCTTAAATCTATTATAACACACGTATGAATGTATATATACTTTTTTTTTATCTCTATTTATTTATTTTTATTTATAAAAATCATATTAGTTAAGTGTCTTCGTTGCAGTCTTCGTCATCGCTGATTGGAACCCCAAATTGGGTAAAGGCCTCCTCCAGCTTATTCCACATTTCTCTGTCCTTGGCTTTCTTTATCCATTCCTTTCCCGCAATCGCTTTTATATCTTCTATCCATCTTTTTCTCGGACGCCCTCTTCTCCTTTGTGTATAAAATTATACATCCTGTATTCAGACTGTGATCAGAAACGAAGTCAGGTAATAAGGTGCTAAGGCACAAACCCCTTGCCGTTAAAGGAAATCCCAACAAAAAATAAGGTTTCATAACAACCATAGATATAAAATGTATGTGCTGTATTAACTATTACCTGCCTTAGTTTCCGATCACGGTCTGAATACATTCTGTATATAAGTATTAGATACCTGGATGACCGAGCTTTGCTCGGAATTTTTTTATTTTTTAAATTGTGTTTTTTGGAAATTATATTTAAGTACGAATTACTAATAAAATGATGAAATATGAATAATGTTACTTAACAACGCCATCTGCTGTTGTGTCGTTAAAGCAATTAGTTGCTCACAAAAAATAGTATTATTATTCGCCAATTCGCCAATAGATGTCAGGAAGAGTCTACTCAAACGCCTCCTTTTTGTTATTTTTCTTCCAAATGACATTTTCTAAAAATGATTCCTAGCTAGATCGATTTATCGCCCCCGAAACCCCCTATATACTAAATTTTATGAAAATCATTGGAGCCGATTCCGAGATTCCAATTATATATATACAAGAATTGCTCATTTAAAGATATAAGATAGTAGAATTTCTGCACCTCCCTTCTATACGACTTTGTCATAGTCTTTGTATGATGTATCAATAATGTAAACTATTTCTTGATTAGAAAAAGAGAAATACTGTTCTGTTTTTACAAAGAAAATACTGGACACACCATACTTTCAACATACATTTTTAAACTTACACTTTCCAGTTACTTACTATAATTTGGCAAAACAATCTCATTGTATATATACATGCCATGATCTTGTCCATATTTATTTCCGAATATTAAAAAGTACCAATTGACCCCATTTACTCCAAATATTTACTCTCAACATATAATATGATATATGTTAAAAGAAATAAAACCACAATTATTAACTCGACGCAATTTATTGTAAACTTAATAAATTAACAATAATTTAAAAATTTCACATAATCATGCAATTTTACAAAACACCTACAAAATTTACTAACATAATTTAGCCCCCACATATGCCACAGTACTTCATAAGCGAATAAAACTTATATTTTTGAGCACATGCATTATTCGACTTAAAAACTACATGATTTAATAAAGACTCCTACTTTTGCCGCACCATCAAGCTGTGGAATAGTTTGCCCGCTCACGTGTTCCCTCCTTCCTATGATCCTGGATCCTTTAAGCGAAGCGTGAAGAAGCATTTGTGCGGGCCGGCATGATTGTGTCGACCAGCGGGTGACCATCGTTTCTCGCTGGTTGGTATTATTTTTCTGGACTCCACTGTGCTTACCATCAGGTACAGTGGAGTCACTTTGCCGTGCCAGAATAAAAAAAAAAAAAAAAAAAAGACTAGCCAATCTCACTAGATTGAAAATTAGCCAAAATCAAATAGATCACCAATGAATTCTGCCTACTTCTAAGAGGAATTAACTATTATGAATATCTATTTTATATGACATCAAAATAGTCCGCTTTGTATTAACAAAAAGTTTGGACCTTCAACATTTTCAGTTTTACAGACATATGTTCTATGCTTCAAAAAATATCTAATTGTTAATACACAATAATGCCGGCTAGCTTAATTGAGTGACGTAGCCCTGATTCTATTATTTTATAATAAAGATGGTAATTTATGTGTCACTTTATCCACATATTAATTATTAAGCTATTAGAAATAGAGTCGCCATCGACCCCTAGTAGTCAGAAAAAAACCCAGTAAAAATGACTTCATTTTAATTAATAATTAAATTACATTATAACCAATGTATTAACTTCACCCCACCACAAATTAAATTTGGGAAATTTAATAATAAAAAATATTTATAGTTATGAAACAATTTAAACTTAAAAGTTGTAGAAGTGAGGTATACAGTATACTATTTTAGATTTTATGTTCATTTAGGAGCTTTGCTTGAATTGAAACATGCAATTAAATTATAAATATTTATAAAATTATTGAAGTTACAGTTTGGATATTATGGGTAATAGTAGCAATTATTCAAAATAATTGTGATCAATCAAACCCCAGACAATGACTGACAAAACATTTTTAAAAAAATATTTATTATTTATATCAAAACCACATAAATATACAATTCGAAGTTCTGTACAGCATGGTTTAAAAACCTATTTTATAATTAAATCAAATTTATGATTTATTTTCATTTTTATTTACGATTCAATTATTCATATTCAAGTTAAATTTTGAATATGAATTTTATATTAGGATGAATTGCGATAAAAAAAATACTGATGGCAGATATCAGGGTTTTGGTCCAATTATAAATTTAGGTACATTATGAACTTTATGAAAATTTAATTCACAGGACGTTGTGACGTCACAATGGTACAACACATATGACGTCATCACTTTTAATATATGCGATTTTAATAACAACGTATTTCTATACACAGACTTTATTTGCCTACTTATCTAAGTGAGTGCCTTAATGCGAATTTCTAGAACTAATATCGAATTGCTTTCAAGCCGACATAGCGATTACGATTGGCTTTCGAGTTGCCTTCTTAGTTGCGAATTACTACAATTGTGATTTTCTAATTCGATGGATCATAAAGTGCTTTTGAATTAAATCTAAACTTTCTTAATTATCGATTATAATCGATTATCTTGGAATGCTGGGTGCAGCACTATCAATTTTCACGTGTCTAAAGCCCTCAAATCCGCCATTACAATGTCCATAGCGTCTTGCTTCGTTCCATCTAATAGTTTCACTCGTTTGTCTTTCTCAATCTGAAAGAAAATGAACATTAACATATTATATCTCATAATAAATAACCGAATATCAAAATTTATTAAAAAAAAATCGCGCAACACAACGTATACATAGTTCTGACCCCATACTAACATACAAGCCCTGTGTCGTGGATATCAGAAACTACGAGAGACATTTCACTCTCACAAACACCAGACCCGAAACAAATATTTGTGGATCACACAAACATTTTGTCTTGGTGCGAGGATCGAACCCGCGGCCTCTCAACTGTCTAAAAAGCTAGTAAATAAATATAATAATACCTCTGCCCTGTACTTGAGATGTTCAGGCCACACGCACTGGTCGAAGTAACCGTCTATGTCCGGTGGGTCGTACAACCGGTAGCAACGACGAGTCACACACTCGCCGTACTCAAGCACGAAGTAGTATCTGCAACACGCACGCTTCATCATCATCATCATCACCACAACCTCATCATTAATTTTTTATCAAGTAAACACACTGATAAAACAATCTACGATTGGTTGTTAACTGTGATGATGTTAATCATCAACATCATCATTATCAGCCCATATATGGCTCCACAGCCTTGTCTACAGCTAAGAGTGGTTAAGTCTTAGTCCACGACGCTCGCCCAATGCGGGTTGGCAGATTAGGCACCTAAGTAATTTCTGATAATTATTTAACTGTCATTATGATCAGCAATATACAAGCAAACTTACCTCAAATGGCAAAGTTCCAATATAGGTTTAAAATTCAACACTGTGAATCCTTCGACAATCATAAACTTCTTCCCTTGGATCTCAAACTTTCCCTCCTCATTGCTGTATTTATGAGCTTTATTCTCCCCCTTTATGGTCTTTGTAATATCCCCCAGCATCGCATCCATATCCAGTGATGAAAGAATATCATAATTATTGTGATCCAACCCTTCACATTTCACATGATGTGGACTATCGTCTGGATAGAAGTATTTATCTTGGTGGAAGACATAGACTGGGGATAAGGCTTCCTTTAATCTATTGGCCAGGCTCGTCTTACCCCCACAAGTGACCCCGGACACGCCAATTATGATCCAATCTTGTGGCATTTTGGTTATAAATATGGGTGGATGTGGTAAAGTGTGAATGACATGAGACCCCCTATGAAGAGTAGACCCCAAATTGCGCAGGACAGGAGCAACCACTGCGGATCCGGAATTAGAGGGTAGATTGACGAATCTGCAATTAAATTATTTTAGTATCAGAGATGGTTGTTATATCTAGATAAGATGATTAAGGGACAGACTCAATTAGATATGATAGATTTGAGATAAAGAATTACTATTGATATTTATCTCACAATATGAGCTCTGCCTAGTGTGAAATGTTGGAAAATTTAACAAACAGTATCTTTGTGCTTTTGATATGTATAAACAACATATGTTTATTGAAAAAAAAAACTAATGACCACAATATTATAGATCACAAAGCTATACATAGAACTCAACTACTATTTTTGGAGGGTCTAGGCCTTAATGTAGAACATTGGCATATTGCAGGTTGGTGGACTTAACACACTTAAGGAAGGAATAAAATGTGGGTCATTTCATGATTTTCTCGGCCAGTGACTAATCGCCCGATCATTCATTGATGTACATCTATGACATCAAAAAGTTATAGGTGTATTTTTGTGATAGGGCAGGCCTAATGCAGATTTTGGCATTAGGCCTAACCTAACCTAGCCTCTCAGAATAATAAAGGAACCCGTGCCAATCAATGGAACATATATATCCTTATAGAATAAGATTAATTGTCGTACCTTCATCAAAAAATGGGTAAGTAATAATCCAGATTGAAGCTAGAACGAACAGTGTAGTGGTGGATATCAGGATAACTTTCCCAATCACTGCGTCGGGTATGTCCATATAAACATAGTTGTGATTAGCTGCAGAACAGCTCAGTCTCAAACTTGTGGAAACTCTCCTCCTCGTCGGGGAACAAGATAGACTTCTCAGGAGCTTTGTTCACTTCAATCTTTTCAAGTAGCGGCTTGCCCTTGATGGCTCGTTTTAGTATCTGAAATAAGATTATTTAAAGATTATCCTATGAAAAAAGACTTAGTATCTTATTGAATAAGTTGTAATCCGGATATTTAAGGAAGAAAATTTGTGATCTTGTGTGTGTAGAGACTTTAATAGTGTGTCGTGAATTAATGCTCTGTTTGGACAGCAGCAGTTTTTGCTCCGGTCACATTGTGTATTAAAATATTATACAACAAAATTTTATTAACAAAAAATATTTTTTTTATTCCCTGAAAGCTGATTAAACATAAATATGATATTTTATTTATGTTAATATACTCGTAAAGCAGTGTCTCCCGCCATGTCTTTCTATTCGCGATAAAAACAAAAAACTACTGAACCGATTTTCATGCGGTTTTCTCCAATGGATAGAGCAATTATCGAGAAAATCTAATTTAATATTTCCATTTGATTTTTAAAAACTTTATTGGCATTAAATAGGAATTTATGTGGGTAAAATTTATTCTGTCCTTTAAAAATCTAAATCTTGATTGGTTCGTAAAACTACAATGTCATTCGATTACGTTCATCAATATGTTATCTACTGCAAAGGCAACGTTTAATCTTATCGATAATTTGCGGAACATTTCAATTATGTAGATACATGATACGTTTCTGTTATCTATAAGGGGCTGATCAAGTATTACATAAGCAATTTTTTTACAATTATTAACCGCTCCTTCCCATGTCGGCAAAAGTAAGAAAATACCTTAGTACCCCCTCCCATGCTTACGTGGGCAAAACTACATATATTTTTTAACTGTTCTGTTTTTGTTTGATTCAAGAAATTAGGTCAAAATTTTGGAGAAAATCAGGATGAAAAAAAAATTGCTTACATTATTACCATGCTATCCTACTGCTAAAGGTGCTTTAGTACTTATGTAATTTTATGACCCCTGAGTGCCGATGTACGTATAAGCAAGTTTTTTTCGACTAATGCTAAACATACCATGCGGGCTGGAAGCAATTGTATTACAAGAATAAGAAAAGGACATTTCTATGACAAAATATGGAGATTTGAACAAATAGTTGATCATAGGTGATTATGATGGATATCCATCCATACCTATCCGGGTATTCGTCTTCGAGCGGGAGTCGTTTTCTGATCGTATCTCAAACGGTTTTAACCAGTATTTTTCAGTTAAAATTCTACAGTTTTTATCAAAGACGACCTCTCAACCTCTAATAATGTTCACGCCAGTTTAATCTTGTTTCCGATTGTAATATAAACACCAATTTATTGACAGGGAAGGTCAGTTAGTTTGTACCGATTTTAAATGCATGCATGCAAATGTTATTTTTATCACATTTCTATGCTTGTTAAGCTTGCTTGTTGATTGAATAATTACTGCGATAACACCTATGGATAACATGTAATACTATTTAAAGTTAAACTATAAGTCTATAATAAAAAGAAGATATTGAAAATTCATCGAAATAAAATTGTTATCGAAGTCGGCTATGGGCTGTATATATTCACAACTAGTACATAATAATTGTGTACTATCAAATTATCATAAATAGATTCTCATAAGCACAGTAACACACATGGTCTCGCGAGATTTGTATGTGAGTGTGACTAATAGGTACCTGGGTTTGATTCCCTTTGTTATTTGGTTTTGTTTCATAAGTATGGTACTGGGTTAAATAGAATGGTGAACATATAATTGTATGGTTTAAGCTAGGGTAGCAGTGACCATGAATCTTTCATTTTGATAACCTCATATATGTTTCAGTTATGACATAAACACACCAACACAAATTACCAAATTTACATAAATTAATTATTTACTTTTATTATATAGTTTTTGTCATTACAAATAACACAAGTTCTTAATAATTTAGTACAATCAAGCCTATATGAGGCTAATAAGCGATTTAAATCTAAATAATTTAATACTTAGAATTAATATTAATTTAATAATTATGTCCTTTGCACTTTTAGTCTATTTAAGATTTTAACAATTTGTTTGCATATTTAACACCTAGCACTAACAAACACTATTAGTCATTGGTTTTTAAACAAAACATGATGTGACAATCTTATCACGAAAGATCATCAGGAAGTTTAAGAAAACACATATATCTCAAGATCGGGGTTAATTTGTCAAGGCTTTGAAGTATGTAGATAACATATAGGAAGTCTATAATTATGAGAATCTTATCAGCATTATGTTATATGCTTTATATTTGACTGTGTTTTGGTCCCATGGCATTACTGTGCTAATGTGTAGTTTTGGTATTGATATACAGGGCAGGTCAAGTTATTTTTTTTTAAATAAATGCATATATATCAGTTTCAGTGGTACTTCCATAGAAGCCTAAAAGCCTAGTTTGCCTTACAAAATTTCGAATAATAATCTTTAAGCTTTAAATATTTATTTAACAAAAGCAGTTTGACATATAAATGAGAACATAGTGACCCCATATTAACAATTTTTTTTTTTTTTTTTTTTTTTGTGATTTTCATCGGCGATCAGTCGCTAGACTATAAGCGGATTTGTTAGTAAGTATCACTTGAAGGCGATGAGGCCAGTGCCACATCTGCCTAGATTACCACACGTCTTTTCTTTTTAGCCTTTTTGGTAGTAATGGCGGGTTTAAAAGCTGCATTGCTAGAGTGTTGGGATGAGCTGATAAGCGTTCTGCATATTTCGTCTTGAACCTTTTAATTTCGTATTGGACTGTTGGCACGTTAAGATATTCATGGATCTCGTCTGTTTTGGAATACCATGGAGCATTTGTGATGGTGCGAAGAATATTGTTTTGAACTCTTTGCAAACTCATTAAGTTGCTCTTGCTGGCAGTACCCCATAGTGGGATGCCATAAGTCCAGACAGGTTTAAGAACTGCATTGTATAAGAGGAGTTTATTGTCAACAGACAATGCTGAGTTTCTACCCATCAGCCAGAGCAAATTTCTGAATTTAATGTTAATTTCATCCCTTTTCTTACGTATGTGGTGAGTCCAGGTAAGCCTCCGATCCAGGTAAAAGCCTAGGTACTTTACAACCTCTACATCATATTAACAATTATAAACTAAACATTACACAATTAATGTGTAACGGTTGGCTTCTATGGAAGATGCCTGTGTTCCATAGGGGTAGTCAGAGACTATGGAACTCCGCTTTGCACAATCCTGACACACTACTTTTAACTAAATATGCATTTGAATACATTATTC
The DNA here is from genome assembly GCA_907164795.1 of Hemaris fuciformis. NCBI lineage: Eukaryota > Metazoa > Arthropoda > Insecta > Lepidoptera > Sphingidae > Hemaris > Hemaris fuciformis. Next base: position 11,267,267 of record OU015454.1, read on the forward strand.
TTTAGTTAGTCCTAAAATGTGCCCCAAAAACAGAAACCAATGCATCTTTGCCTACGCTTTCGTGGGTGCAGGCTCATGCTTGTACATAGCATACTGTAGTGAATGTGTGGGTGGTTTACATTGACTCACCTTCTCAGCTGTATGGGAGTTCGCAACCGGTTTAGAGAGAGCTAATAACTTTTTAATATTCTCTTCTACTTTCTCATCGGCTGATTTTTGTTGTTTATCTGCCTTCTTGTGTTTGAACACTGGCTTATTGGCTGAAATAGAACATGTTGACTTATAAATACATTTTATAATACACAAATTGCATTATATAAATAAAATTGACATTACTTGTTCAATATTACTACAAATATTTGGTTCAACTTTTGAATCAGTCTGTCTTTTACTATTGAACTTAATGATATAGCTATGAAATGATATACAAGACAAAACCTAGCAATTCTGATATTTGGTTCTCATCCTTTTAAAGAAGTTATATTTAACATGAAAATCATGGACATTCCTATTGAGAATAATAAGTAAGTTTTGTGTGTTTATTGTTAAACTACTGTGATAATTAAAGCTAATGTAAATATTTTAGCAAAAACTGTTAATTTACAGTAACAGGATTAACAAGTATTCAAACCAATAATATCCTATTCAGTAGCTTCAGGCTTCCAATTTAGCTATCAATCACTTGAACAAACTATACATAATATTATGGTTGTCGGCTATACTTGCAATGGGATTTTACATTTAAAAAGAAAACAAACATAACTGATCTCAACTGGTATTAAGAACCTGAAGTATATACACAAAAACGTTATAAAAACCACACATGACAGCTAGATGTGACGGCAACGATGTACTTGTCTAATGTAACGTTACAATAATAATTTAAAACTTTTGTACCTTGACCCGCCGACCTTCGCTTCTGGCCGCGCTTCTTGTGTTTTCCTCCGTTGTCTAGAAACATACACATAAACTCACATTACACTCATAAATGTAATACGTACATAGATTTTGAGTAGAATTAATAATTTAGCGTATTTGGCGATCAATTTACAAGCGAAAATGATTCAGTTTTAAAATCATTTTTTGTACACCGAATGGTTTTTTACTTGACCAACTTGCGTTTTTTTTTTGTATTTTGGAAATATTGTACTTTATTAAGTTCCTTAGATCTTAATTTACAATAAAATAACCATAAAAATGTCATAAAATTGGTACTAGCGAACTTATATGAACACGTATATCAATAATTTTCTTTTAATTAAATTATCAGCACGTCTTTTACCTTCCTGCTCAACGAATTCCAAGGCTTGTCTGATCAGAGCAGTAGACATTTTATTATAAAAGTAACGGGAAACATTTATTAAAGTTCGCACTAAAATTCTAACCTAAAAACCCGACGTCAAATTGTGCCGCAATGTCAATTTTGTAGTGTGACGTTTTGATAACGCATATTCACAGATTACGTCAATGCTAAAGAATAATCTCTTGTTACAAGCGTTTTGTTCATAGAGGCAAAGTCATAATTTTATATTTTACATAGTGATAATGTTCTTTATAAAGCTATAATTGTAATGCATATCATATTATTGTCTATATGACATAATTTATTGATTATAAACTTTATTGTTCAGGCTGATAAAATTAAAGTGAAACGACTCCGGGCTCAGCTAATATGAAAGTAAAAATTATTAAGTGACAACTACTGAATTTGAACTTAAAAGCTTTGCTATATAGCTTATATTCAAGTCATAAATGTATGTAATAAATATGATAATATTATTTATTACAGTTTCTGCATGCTCTACCGCGCTATCAACGGTGATGGTGAGTCTTCAAGCGGCGTGGAGAGGCGAGAGGATCCCGGCCCAGCCGCGCCGCACGCTCCCCACACTCCCCATGCAGCGCCACACCATCGATACGATGTAAGCATACCTACATTTTATAATATACTCGGATCTTGAACTTGAATATTGGCTAATTGGCTTGCGAAACGAGAGGCCGCGGGTTCGTTCCCCGCACCGAGATAAATGTTTGTGTGATCCACAAATGTGTGAAAAGACTTTTGTAGTTTGTGATACCCACGACACAAGACTCGTATCTTAATGTCGGGTCAGAACTATGTATATGTGATGGTGGGGTGTATGTATTGTGTTTATTATGTGATGTAGCTGTGGCATACACTAGGGTACTGGTACCACTGTCGCAGGGCCCGCCCACGCCGTGCCCGGCGCGCGTGGAGTACGCCACGCCGGTGTTCGCGCGCAACTACCAGGGCGTGTGGCGCTACGTCGTGCAGATCCCCTACGAGGGATACTTCACGCAGACCGTCGAGGTCACCAGGTAAACACAATCTTGTATACTTATATCGCTGTCCACTGCTGAACCACCTCCCCAAGCAGGCCCCAACCATCCCGATGTTGAGCAGCCCTCATCCATCCGCTACCCGCCACCTTCTCAAGTCCATCGTGCTGCAGAACGTCCTACACTACGTCTGCTCCAACGGCCGTCCGTCCGTCAGCAGTCATGGCCGACGAACTTCCACTTTAGCGTGCTAATCTTGCGGGCAATGTCAATGACTCCGGTTCTCTGGCGGGTGAATTCATAACGAATTAAATCCACCAGAGAAACTCCAAGCATTGGCCGCTCCATACCAACGGAATCTTATACAATTTAAGAATAAAAATAGTGCCAATTGTACAGAATACCTAAAAAGGAAATACTAAATTACCCCATAAATAGAGGATTAATTCTAATTCAAGATTTTAGTTGTGATCTTATATCATTGTACCTACATAGTCCAGCCGCAAAGGCGTTTTTAAAAACTTTTGCTTCTTATGTAAATCGGCATTTATAAAAAAATCTTCATAGAGTCAAGCCTTATATTACCCTGAATAGATTTCAAATATAGTTTTGGCTGCGAAACTTTCACTTAAAACTCCATAGCTAGTTGAAGTATCTTCATTATTTATTCTTGTGGACGATTTTCCACATTAATTGGGAGACAATTTTAATAAATATTACCATTACTTATGTTTCAGGTGCATGCAGTCTAGATGTCACTACCTAGAAGGTGGGTGTCTGAGTTCTCCTCGATGGGTGTCTCTCCTCGTAGCAGAGCTGCACTATCCTTCCCAACAACAGAACCTCCAGGTGAGTCTTTAGGAACCATCTTTATTTGGAAATGAGGACCAAGGAAAGACAAGTTTCCATAAGGTTGTCGAAGTAAAAAGTGAAATGAAATGAAATTGCTTTATTTGGTCACGTAGGCAATCAAATAGTACTTATGACAAGTCAATACAGAAAAGAAAAATCTTTTATTATTACATTATAATTTAACTATGGTTCATTTTATATAATTTGTACAAAAATATTTACGGTGTTTTTTTTTTATAATTTATTTTTAGTTTTCATCAGGAAATACATAATATCTTATTGAAGTTATACTTCTTTTGGCGCGTTAGGGAAAAATGATGAGAGTGATTTTTTACGATGCGCGCGCACACCGACACCAAAAAGTTATTCAGAAAAAAGTTTTTATTTATTTTAATTTCATCTGATTTTACTTTTAAAATTCTGCTCACGTCACGTGCCGTCAAGATCGAGTCGTGACGTCAGAATTAATTATAATTTTAATTTCCTTAATTTAAATTTTTACTTATATGATATGTACGTCACGCATGGTCGGGCTTAAATCGTTTTTAGTAATTTAACTCGCCCCTGCCTCTGGCAACTCCTCTTAGTAGGATACCCGAGTTTGGTATCATTGGAACCGGCGTGACGTAAGCTATCGATTGACCCCATTGGAATCGGGAATTTCGTTCATCCTAATTTTAAGATTAAGTAAAAAACTTATTGAAGTTATTACGATGCGCGCGCACACTGTCATGAAAAACCGACACCATGAAGTTATTAAATAAATAAAAAACTTATTGAAGTTATTACGATGCGCGCGCACACTGTCATGAAAAACCGACACCATGAAGTTATTAAAATATTATTTTATAATATATTATTATATTATTTAAGAAAATATATATTTATGTATGAAGTATAACTTCTAACGCGTGTACATAAGTACACACACACACTTTTTATTATTATTTTAAAGTAAATAACGAGATGGCCCCTGTGTATTTCCGAAACGTCACGTACCTATTATTTTAATGGTACCACCGGATCCAAACGCGACCCTGACTGAGAAGACCCGGCGAAACAAACAAACAAGTCAAAAGATTATGCCGAATGAAGGCTTTTCCTAAAGATAATTTTAGAAGATTTAGGAAGAGTCCTATGTCAGCATTCGACTAGGTTGGTTTAAGATGAAGATTAATAGCTCCAGAAAGTTAGGGAACAAAAATCTGAAGTTGTGAATATGAACATAGTGTATTAAAAGAAAGACCATGAAGATTTTGAACATTAAGATTACATGCAACTGTTTATATGCAGGTTGTATTCAGACCGTGATCGGAAACTATGACAAGGAATAGCCACGGTGATTACAAATACCGTAACATTTAAAAAAATACCGACAAAAAAATATATTTTTTACGTTTTCCTTACAACCACGTGTATTAAATGTATGTAGTGTAAGACTCCATTATAACTGGTCGTATTAAATGAAACTCCGTCTGAACTTTGTTAAGTTTATTATACACATTTTATGTACAATTACACTGTGTCCATCTGACTTAATCCGTCTCGTCCTTATCCAACGACTTTACTGTACCTCGTCCCAATGACCAATTGCCCCATTTGTTATTTTCTCGACTTTTTATTGAGTCTCAACCCCACTATTTCCCACTATTTCCCCACTATTCTAATGACAGTGTTGCCATAATAATTACATTTTAAAACTAACTAAAATATTGTTTTCTTTATATTATTTCTAATTCTAAGAAATATGTTTATTTTTGTAAAACCTTACAGTAGTTTTTAGGAAAACGTATTTTTTTTATTTTTTTTTATGTCACGGTGTATGTTATCACCGCAGCTATAGGCAGATAGCCTTAGTTTCCGATCACGGTTTGAATACATCCTGTATAACTTGTCTGTTATTTCAGCCTGAATACCAGCAGTTTATTCAGAATCGCGCGGGACAGCCGGCCGACGCGGAACCTAGTACGGAGAAACCCATACACTGCGACGGACACGACGAAATGGGATGCTATCAGGTGAGACTCATCCTTACTAATATTATAAATGCGACTGTAACTCTGTCGGTCTGTCTGTCTCGCTTTCCTGCTAAAACTACTGAACCGATTTAAATGAAATTTGGTACACAGATAGTTTGGAGCCTGAGAAAGAACATAGGCTACTTTTTATTGCGGAAAAGGGGATTAAAGGGGTTGAAAGGGGTGATGAAAGGTTGTATGGAAGTATTGTCATTTTTAAAGCTAGAAGCTTGAAACTTATTTTTTAGGCTGTTGATTAGAAATAAATATGACATTAAAAGTTTGTAAAAAAAATACCTTTAAGGGGGTACAATAAAAATAGGGGTGAGTTTGTGTGGAAATTCGTCATTTTTGAAGCTAGAATGATAAAACGACGCGTAGACGACTGTAACTATGTATATGTAACTATATGTCTGATATGCTTTCACGCCTAAATCATTTAACCGATGTAAACGATTTTTGATATGGACATAAATGGGACTCTGTGGAGTAAAATAGACTACAACTTATTTTCTTTCTGAACCCAACCCTGTAGTCTACGCGGACGGAGTCGCGGGAAAAAGCTAGTATAAAATAAAAAACCACACCACAGTCAAGTCGGGCCGAGTACTTTATATAATTGTGGAACAATTCGCATAATCTCGTATTCCTGTTTTCCTATAATCTTCATCATCTCATCTTGATTCACATTCAGACGAATCCCTGCTTTACCATATTTACTTTACTTCACCTTACTCACCATTAGGGCATATGTATTTTTCTATGTGTTTTTGAACACAAATAATGGGCCTTCGTCCATAAGTGTGAAAGAGATGGCACACATAACGCAAAGTCAGGTAAAACCGAACGAGATGGAGTAAGATAGAGGGTTATTGATGTTTTGTACTCAGAAATGTTAGTTCGCCCGCGTATCTTTTGTTTGAAATTATGGAAGTCGGAAAGCGGTAAAAATACGTCAATATGTTTTTTTTAAATGTTGTATTATTAATTTTATAACATCTAGTTTATGTTTGTTATTCGGAGTTATGGAAGGCAAGTTGGGCTTTTGGGCTTCTATGGAGATACCGCTGCTGCATTAGGGGTAGTATTCTCCTTCTTCCATACTACACAAGACCGTACAAAAACTATTCGAGTCAACACATACATACATAAACTCACACCTGTCTCCCGTTGGGGTAGGCAGAGACTATAGAGCGCCAACTGCTACGGTCCAAACACACTTCTTTCGCGTCCTCAATTGACATTATCCTCTTCATGCATACACGTCTGTTTTGAGGACTTTTTATGTTTTCATTTTTAAATAAATTACCTATAAGAAGTTTATAGGTGTGGCTAGGACCTCCTCTACCGACTTCACCACTCACTTCTGCACAGTACATCTCTTTCATAATTCTGCAATCATACATCCTTTCATCATCATCAGCCCATATACGTCCCACTACTGGGCACGGGCCTCCTCTACAACTGAGAGGGTTTAGGCCTTAGTCCACCACTCTGGTCTAGTGCGGGTTGGCGGATTACACATCTAAGAAATTCTTAAGAACTTTTAGGTAAGCAGGTTTGATTACGATGTTTTCCTTCGCCGTTAAAGTACGTGATAATTAATTTTGAATACACACATTACTTTGAAAAGTCAGAGGTGTGTGCCTGGGGTTTGAATCTGCGACTCTCGAGATTTTCGACCTTGTGCCTAAACCTCGATGCCATCAAGACTTCAATTCACTTTATCCTTTCAATGTGACCTTTTGTGTGACATTTTAGCAGAGCAATTTGGCCTACTACATCGACTTTTGATCCCCATTTTCCCCTTACCTTTGAAGTCCATTCATATTCTATTAAGTCTCAGACGAATGTTTGTGAGAGCGAAAAGTGTCTCGTAGTTACCCACGGCACGAGACTCGTATGTTAGTGTGGAGTCAGTACTATGTGTGTGACTGTTGTGTGTGACTGCCTCGTGGTCTCGCGGCATAAGCATGTGTCGTGCGATCTAGAGGTCCTGGGTTCGATTCCCGGGTCGGGCAAAGTGTTATTGGGTTTTTCCATTAGGAAATTCTCAGTAGTGGCACGGAGTTTGGAATTGTGCCCGAGAAACGGCAATAGGCTCGCCCCCTATTACGTGGGGCTGATACATACCTGGCGAAATGTGTGTGCAGAAATGCACCTCTGCCCACCCCTTCGGGGAATATAGGCGTGAGTTTATGTATGTGTAAATATAAATACGCCCAACAGTCACATACATAGTTCTGACCCCACATTAAGATAAGAGTCTTGTGTCGTGGGTATCAGGAACTACGAGAGACTTTTCGGTCTCACAAACACCCAGACCCGGAACAAATATTTGTGGATCACACAAACATTTGTCTCGGTGCGGGGATCGAACCCGCGTCTTGTTTCGCAAGCTGGTGTCTAGCCAACTGCGCCACGGGGCTGTCAATACACATGACATGACATGTATGTATGTGTGTGTGTATGTGTGTGTGCAGGTGCGGCTGTACTACGACTGGTTCCTGGTGCCGGGCTCGTGCAAGTGTTGGCGCCCCGACTACTTCGCGCGGTACGTGCGCCGCAAACATAACAACGAACTCTAGACCTCGCGACACCTGCAATCTCACAAGTACCAGCTGCATCACCATCCTATGTCACTTTTTATAGCTACTGATAGTTTTTTTTTAATGCAAAAAGGAGGCAAACGAACAAGTGAGCCACCTGATGTACAAGGTAGGTTTGTTTGCTATTTCTAATCTGGATGGCTAAAGAATATAAATAGATTTTCAGAACTTCAAGGTCAAATGTGTAAATTTTGCTGAACTTTTTTGTCATTTTTGATAAAGCATGGTTTGACACGCATCGATTTTAATCATCAGAATTAGGTATGCCAATAACATCAAATCCTTTATACTATATGTGATGATGATGAAATTAATTGACAATAATATACGTAATGCCTCTGGCGTAAATATATAATATTGGATATTGAAAATAAATGACTTTTATGTTAAAATGTACTAATATTTGCATGAAATATACAAAAACTCACAATGCCTTATACTTTGCTAAAATATTCTCAACTTAATGTTTTGTCTCGCTTACTCCTACATGATATCTCACTTGACAGAGCAAGACAAGACATGTTTAAGTTCAGAAAGTCTTAGCAAAGTAAGGCCGATGGTGTTTATTTATTAAATAATTTTATGTTAAACGATTGTTGGTGCTCAAATGTTGTGAGTGTAAGACTGGACGAGTAATATAATTAGTATTTATACCAAAATGTATGGCAACACTTGACTCAACAAACTGTTTAATAGGTAAGTGTAAGTATTACTATAGGAGAGCATATATCTTTCAAAACAATACTCCCCAAAACAGCAAGGAATTCGATTAAACTAATAATATTCAAAGAAACTATGAAGGGCGAGTGATGATATCCTGCTATCTCTTTCATTCGCTCGCTTTTTAATAGCGATGACGTCACTACTCATGTTTTGCATCTCTTTTTAGTTACATGTCAGATTTGAATTATATGTTCAATGACTTTTCATAAAATAATGAAATAACTAGGTATCCTATTGTTACACGATTTTTTTTTATGTAAACAGATATTCTAATTTAAGTAATGTGGGATCTATTAACTCCTTAGTAACACAATATGTGTATTTTGTATATAAAGAAAACTAAATAGACTTAAAATAATATTTAAGATGTACTCTGGTCTTGTTTTTTCTCTTTATTGTCTCCTATTATTATATTACAGTCAAATATTCTCTTTAAATCTAATATAAATACATGAGAAGTATTATGAAGCATAAATTTCTGGAACAATGCGTAATAACGTATCTACGTTATACAGACGGAACTTTCGCATATAAAGCACAGCTTGCACACTATGAAAGTATGTTTAGGGTCTTAAAAGAAGGCCCTAACATATGTATATACATACATAAACTGACGCCTGTATTCCCCGAAGAGGTAGGCAGAAGTGCATTTCTGCACCCACATTTCGCCAAGTATGTATCAGTCCCACGTAATAGGGGGCGAACCTATTGCCGTTTTTCGGGCACATTTCCAGACTCCGTGCTGTTACCGAGAATTTCCTAATGGAAAAACCCAATAACACTTTGCCCGACCCGGGAATCGAACCCAGGACCTCTAGATCGCACGGCACATACTTGTACCGCGAGACCACGAGGTAGGCCCTAACATTGTAATACTTTTTGTAAAAACTTGGAAATAAATTTTAATAAATGAAGTTTTCATTTGGCACTTGTGAAAAATAACCTTAAGTTTTCATAAGCCGAATTAATATGTTCTTGTTTTGAGGCGTTAGTTATTATACCTAAAAATGATTCAATTCATGTAGCAACATTGAAAGCAGTGGCGGTACTTCGATAGAAGTTCAAAAGTCCAGCTTGCCTTACGAAATTCCAAATTCTTTAATCTTTATTTAACAAAAGCAATTTGACATATAAATGAGAATATTCTGACCCCACAAAACAATTATAAACTAGAAATTACATTATCAAGACAGCCCCGTGGCGTAGTTGGTTAGACACCAGCTTGCGAATAAAGAGGCCGTGGGTTCGATTCCCGCACCGAGACAAATGTTTGTGTGATCCACAAGTATTTGTTTCGGGTCTGGGTGTTTGTGAGAGCGAAAAGTCTCTCGTAGTTTCTGATACCCACGACACAAGACTTGTATCTTAATGTGGGGTCAGAACTATGTATGTGACTGTTGGGTGTATTTATTTACATACATACATAAACTCACGCCTGTATTTCCCGAAGGGGTAGGCAGAGGTGCATTTCTGCACCCACATTTCGCCAAGTATGTATCGGTCCCACGTCATAGGGGGCGAGCCTATTGCCGTTTTTCGGGCACATTTCCAGACTCCATGCTGTTACCGAGAATTTCCTAATGGAAAAACCCAATAACACTTTGCCCGACCCGGGAATCGAACGCAGGACCTCTAGATCGCACGGCACATACTTGTACCGCGAGACCACGAGGCAGTGTATTTATTTATTATTATTAAAATTAACGTGTACCGATTTTGGGCTTGCATGGAAGTACCGCCATTGGTTGAAAGTATCAGATTTATATTAGAGTCAAAATAAGACCAGTTGTAGTAAATAGTTGTTCGACGTCTGTAAGTATATTAGTATAAGGTTGTATATTATTAGTGCGTGCGCGCGGCTTTGTTTGCATTTAATAGTTGTAGTTAGTTTTTAAGGCACATCGACACCCGACTTCTACAGACTCATCTGTAAAATGCATTGTGTTGTATTTATTAATAAATAATTTAAATCATTTGTTGTTTTATTGAACCTAAATTCTGACCAGGAAGTTTCAAAAAGTTTCAGTTTGTTTCTGACCAACAAGTTGTGACTTTCGCCTTTAGAAGAAGATCTGGATGATCTGGAGAGATCTGGATCTCCCGCTTAGAAATTTAACTACCTAATGAAAAAGAGCAATTATCCTAATTTTTAAATTTATTTAAAACTTTATTATAAGATAAAGACTATGGAGTACAGAAGACTTAATAGTACAAAAGGCGGTGTTATCGCACAAGGCGATCTCTTACAGACAATCAAGGATTCAGATGTAGGAAAAAAAAGGTAAGAGCACAAAGTTAATAATTGTGAAATAAGTAAACTTGAAGGTGTCATGAACTTGTTGATGAATGCATTCGATTCGAAAATGTCAGAAAGGATTTACATACATACTTACATACATAAACTCACGCCTGTGTCCCGTTAGGGTAGGCAGAGACTAGAGCGCCAAATGCCACGGTCCAAACACACCACTTTCGCTTCCTCCACTGACATTATCCTCTTCATGCATGCACGTCGGTTTCGAGGACTCTTTATATTGCCCTTTTTTAGAAAAATTAAAAAAAATATAAATTAGATCATTCACCACATAGCTCGTAGAACCGACGGCCGGTGGGTCAGAAAGGTTCTTGAGTGGAGGCCGCGTACCGACAAGCGCAGCGTTGGACGTCCACCCGCGAGGTGGACTGACGATTTAGTGAAAATTGCGGGAAGCCGCTGGTTGCAGGTCGCTTCCGACAGAGCGCTTTGGAAGTCTTTGGGGGAGTCCTATGTCCAGCAGTGGACGTCTTTCGGCTGATGATGATGATGATGATGATCCATCACAACTTGTTAGAACCATTATCTACCCAGGTCTGTTTGTTATTTAAATTTAACCATGATATTTTGTTAGAATAGTTTTTTATTGTTTATATAATCTAGTACTTATTAGGTACGATGACCGACATGTATGTTTTTATATAAAAATACCATTTTTTAAATGAATAATAAAACTTAAATATATACAAATATTCTAAAAAACACTATTCTAAAAAAAACAACGATAAATTCGGCCCTATTTCGTAACATTTCATTTTCCTTTGCCCTTAATGAAATAAAAATACATACCTTGCTTGTATAGTTATAGCTGTTATTCTACACTCTCGTCCAGACATAAATGCTCCAAGTAAAATGAAATAAAACAAGCCATAACTAATGCATGGTTTATTACCAAAATCGTAAAGAATATACGTAATTACTTGAGTGACGTCTAACTGTTGCGTGGTGCTCGCTTATACTACATAACCTAATGACTATGATAGGTACCGCACGAGTTTCTATACCATTAGTTATTCAAGTACGGTCTTATTTAATCCGATACTGAATATATTTACAATTCCAACAGTAAAATAACTACTGCCTTGTCTAAAAAAATACAAGCCATAGTATGCCTAAGTCTACCATGGTTATGCAGCGTTTAAGACTTATGATAAGATAAAAATTATCATACATATGTGACAAAATAAAAAAAATAAAGAATCGTAACAATATCTGGCAGTGATCATACCCGTAAGGGACCTTATCACCCGCACAGACCCTATCATAAACTTACAGACTAACAGACGTGACGGTACCTATCACGTTGGAGATATCACTCAGTCTCTAAAGACCGTTTCTATCAGACGAATAAGGCAAGAGTACACCTGCTCTTTAGGGATATTGATGTTACTTCGCGGATAACCAACATCTCAATATTTCACTGTTATATTAATAATTTGATTAATAAAGGAATGATTGTTTATTCGATTAAACCAGCATAATTGTTGGTGAGAATTGAATATTTAAACCGCGACAAAATTATTCGCCATTGTGGTCACAATACGAAAAAATACTACGATAAAATAATACAAACACACCTGTATCGTCAAAAGGCTAAGCAGTGAATTATATCTACGCATAATTATCCGCATATTTTTCTTATATCTTCTATCCCTTCTACTCTTTGGTAAGCAAACGCATTACAAAACTATATTACACAACCTGGCTATATCTATGCGTATACAAAAATAAATGGATCATTACACTATTGCTTTCAAAGGATCACTTGTCATTTACTATATCTATGGTGGCGATGTGCCAAAAATATTTCTGAGCTCAGGAAATTTAGGAATCCCTCCAATAAGGAACACTTATTGTCATCATCCAGCAATGTGAGAACGCTTTACTACGAAACAATGCACATGAAGATGTTTTTTGCATTGAAATTATCAGATATTGAAAAGATTTTCGGACCACTACAGATGAGATGTGAAAGATTATTCTTATAATTTTTCTATGCGAGATTAGAAGAGAGGAAAACAGTTAGTTTTCAGAAGCCTTTATAATCGGACAGAAGACATTTCACGAAGCACTGTTTTCACAGTCATATTTTTGGCACACTACAGCTGTATCTACATCGTATGCAATTCTATATTAATCGAATCGAATCCTTATCACTAAATCAGGTATCAAAACTATATCTGGTTATATAAACCGCACGTCACCATCCAACTTTTCACTTCAGTCTTTTTTACTACTAGTAATGACTGCTTTTATATCCCTGACTCCTTTGCCGCCACATGTGTAACTCCTAGTCTTTTCATCATCTCCCTTCTATTTGTAGATTTTCCTTCTTGGGAATTTTCACTAAAATCAACTTTAATTAAGAGTCAAAATAGTGATTTCTCGTTAACAGTCGAGATTTATAATGAGTCATCATCGGAAAGTGATGCAGTGGAGTAATTCAGACAAAATTAAATAGACCAATTTTTATTATGCTCTTTATCTTTCACCTCGTCCTGCATTTCGACTTAAGTCGCAAGAACTGGTGTTCAAATTATCCAAAATCATTTGGATTGTCTCCATGTTAAAGTCACGTCCATAGATGCTTTTTAGTAAGCACCTCTATACTTGCAAAGTTTTGTTGTCTTCATTTATATTTATCACACAATCATGATTTGTACTTCCGTTCGATTCATTTTCATTGTTGGATCCATCGTTTTGTGCTCCAACGCTTGCATCAGTTCCAACACCTTGATTTTCGCTTGAATTTTCTTCCACTTCTAGCGGAATATTACGGGCAACGCTTTGAGGTTCATCATTTGTTCTGCTTTCTTCTTGACTAGCAATATTTGGCTCTTGGCTTCCAATGTTTGATCCACTACCATTATCATCTTCACCGCGCCTCATGATCCGCGCTGTAGGTACTCCGTCTTTTGGGTTGATGAATGAGACGTAGCAGTCGGAGTATGGTGGCGGTGGATCTTCACACTGTATGGAAGGCTTGGGTCCAGTGCACTCGGAGTATGGCGGGGGAAGGTCTTGCGAGAAGGAGTCGGGGTGCAAAGACGTCGAACTCGCCTCGCCACCAGAAGGGTTTTGATCTGGAATAAAGTACATACATAGTATAAATACCAGCCGTACCAACGTAATAATGGTATTATGATCACAAAATAAATAAACAAAAAAATAAACAGTATAGTAAAGTATACTATACAATGAATTTCTACGACTCTTGATTGTTTTTATTGTATATACTAGCTGACCCGGCGAACTTCGTTCTGCCTAACAGCGGATTCTTATTTTTTTTATCCTAAGTTATTCCTTATTACATCAGCTATCTGCCAGTGAAAGTCCCGTTAAAATCGGTCCATCCGTTTCAGAGATTAGCCGGAACAAACAGACAGACAGACAAAAATTTAAAAAAAACGTTATTGTGGTATATGTACCGTGTATACATCCATAAGGATTTATTTAAAAGCGGTTATTTTAAGATTACAAACAGACACTCCAATTTTATTTATTTGTATGTATAGATTAACACTTCGGATGATGGTGAGTGTCGTAATGGAGCATTACATGCACATTTGGTTTCGATTCAAGATGGTAGTTATCACAAATCTATGGAGATGTAAGCCAGCACGGTGAGTTGTTTGATCGTAGGAAAAGTGGGAAATTGTTAATAATAGGTATTTACCATAACATTTTAATTTCTCAAAAGCCATGTTACAGCTCTAATCAAATTATGTTAATTGGGCTTACAATCTTTAATTTCGTACGGAATGTGGATTCCGAAGCTACAAGTGGTCTGAAAAAGTTCAAACAAAAAATTTCAGGTGGAAATAATAAATGAAATAAAGAGAACTTACGACTAGTTGCTAAGACATTTGGTGTCGGCCACTCTTCTGACTGGCGTCTCCTTGCTGAAAATTAATTGACTCGATTAATTACAAAACAGATTAGATAGAATAAAATTTCCATGCAGTTTATCTATGTACAATCGTCATCGTCTAGGTGCTGTAGTAACTAAAAGAATTCAACAGATTCATAAGATTATAGAAACAAATATAATATGAGAGATAAGCAGAAGAGGGATTGAAGTTTAAGTAAATTTTGACAGTGTTCACTTCGTTCATGTGACTCACATATAAAAAGCCTGTCGTAGTTTCCTTTGCTTACGACACAAAACTTTTATCTGAGCATACATACATAACCTCACGTCTGTATTCCCCGAAGAGGTAGGCAGAGGTGCATTTCTGCACCCACATTTCACCAGGTAGGTATCAGTCCCACGTAATAGGCGGCGAGCCTATTGCCGTTTTTCAGGCACATTTCCATACTCCTTGCTGTTTCTGAGAAATTCCTAATGGAAAAACCCAACAATTTGCCCAACCCGGGAATTGAACCCAGGACCTCTAGATCGAACGGCACGTGTGCCGCGAGACCACGAGGCAGTCATTTTATCTAAGCATTTTTTTTTATTGCATCCATCAGAAACTTAGGGGTTAGGTCATATTCTGGGTGTGATTTTCGAAGTTATATGCGTATACAAAATGAATTATCACGTAATTTAACGATGCAAGAAAACATCGTGAGTAAACCTGCGCACCTAAAAAGTTTTTAGGAATTTCTGAAGAGTGTAGTCTGCCAACCCGTACTAGGCCAGCGTGGTGGACGAAGACCTAACCACTCTCAGTTGTAGAGGAGGCCTGTGCCCAGCATTGGGACGTATATGGGCTGATGATGAAGTACTTTATTTACATTTAAACAGTCTCCGGTCGAGGCACTTCTCAGCGGCTCTGACGAGGAGTACAAACATCGCGAGGAGCACAGTCCCGGCGGCCCAGCCCAGCGCTGAGTCGGTCCAGTGGTGTCGCGCCGGGGGGAGCGTCGGCTCCACACCACTCTCCGCCGAAATAGGGTCCTGGCGAAATGTCTGGAACAGGCATTAGAGAATGATTTACATATGTATAAACATTATATTTGACAGCCCCGTAGCGCAATTGGCTAGACACCAGCTTGCGATACGAGAGGCCGCGGGTTCGATCCCCTCACCGAGTGTACAAATATTGGTTTCTGGTCTGGGTGTTTGTGAGACCGAAAAGTCTCTCGTAGTTTTTAATACCCACGACACAAGACTCGTATCTTAATGTGGGGTCAGAACTATGTATGTGACTGTTGGGTGTATGTATTTTAATGTTCAGGCCAACTTAATAGGGTACGGCCATATTGCCGATTTCCAGATCTCGTATTGCTACCAATAATTGCATGTATAAACTCATTCATGTATTCTCGAAGGGGAAGCCAGAGGGGTGTATTACGTTAAGCCAGTTAATAAGTTTACATAGCCAGACTCCGTACTTTATATTAAGAATTTCTCTAAATAAATTTTAGTAGTGATGGCCTCGAGGTTTAGGCGCGCGCTCGAGAATCTCGACGGTCGCGGGTTCAAACCCAAGGCACTCACCTCTGACTTTTCGTAGTTATGTGTGTATTCATAATGAATTATCACTTACTTTAACGGTGAAGGAAAACATCGTGATGAAATTTGCACACGTAAAAGTTCTTAGGAATTTCTTAGGTGTGTAGTCCACCAACCCGCATTAGGCCAGCGTGGTGGACTTAACCCCTCTCAGTTGTAGAGGAGGCCCGTGCCCAGCAGAGGGATGTATATGGGATGATGATGATGATGAAACCCTTTTAACAGTTTTTCCGACACGGAAATCGAATCCGAAATTAATCGCACGCCGCAAATTTATGACGCACTAAAAAGGTTATCGCGAAAAACATGTGTCCAATCTTTTTTCATATCCTTATCAGTAAGATTGCGATGATTTAATCGTTTAATTTAATCTGTTTTTATAATTCATTATCATATCCTCCAATTAACTGATTATTATCATTGTAAGTATTCAGCGTGATTTAATGAGCACAAGTTTTTAATTTTCCTTTAAGATCGAAAATTCATAAATACAAATAAGCTAATCAGGCAGACAACATCCGTTGACGAGTATGACGCATGCGCCAGCTATCGGTCTCATCCATATGATAATCTAATCGTAGTTTCGGCACGATCGTCATGCTGACATTTCCTTTCTAGTCTTATTCAACTGTTCTGTGGCCAGCATGGTGGAATAGAGATTAACTCTTTTAAATAGTAGTCTATTTAGTCACATATAGGCACTCAGTGTGCAAAAAAAAAAACAAATTCCCTAACATAAATAAAATAGTGAAAGGTGCTGAATGTAATAATAAATTACGTACCTTAAGTTCAGGGGGTAGAGGCATTGATAGTCTCCAAGGTTCGCTGTCTATTGGGAACTGATGCTGGAGCCAAGGGTTTCTTGGCGTCGGGAATACGATGCGAGTGTCCATGCCGTCTTCGAACCTGTGACCAAATGAACACAGCATGAGAAAAATAAAAACTATTTACTATCGCTGTATCAGACGGATCGATCTAGATTTTTTAACTAAAATTGATTTGTAGCAAAACGTGGCTGCAGAAATGAATCTGCCTACCCATTTAATAATACGGGCATGAGTGTTTAATGTACGTCATCATCATCATCATCATCATCAGCCTATGTACGTCCCACTGCTGTAACACGGGCCTCTTCTACAACTGAGAGGGCTCAGGCTTTAGTCCACCACGCTGGCCTAGTGTGGGTTGGCGGATCTTAGGTGCGTAACCGAAATTCCTATGAACTTTTGGGTGTGCAGATTTCATCACGATGTTTTCCTAGGGTTTGCACCCGCGACCGTCGATATTCTCGACCGCGTGCCTAAATCTCGAGGCCATGACGACTTTAATTTTAATATACGTATTTTACCTAATCTCCCCTTCACAGCAAAGCGGGCCACAATAAATTGGATGCACGCTACATGATTCATTCATTTGAAACCTCTGTGCTTACTAATTACCGATAAAACAACAATGAGCGGTGGCTTGTGAAGCCACAGTTGGATACTACTATCCTTTTTTGTTATACCATGGAGCTGTGGAGGACTTTTGGCCCTATCCCGCCACACATCCACCACTGTAACTCCTGTGCTCCAGGATCAACAGCGGCACGCACAGTATTGACGCCGAGCAATGAAGCTCAGCGAATCTAAGGGGACCTTTTGTCATAATCCCGCAACTAAGTTAATCAGAAAGACAAATAAAGAAGGAGTTGGAAAACAAAGAGTTGTCCACTTCTCTCCACAGCAAAGCGGGTGACAAAACATTGAACTATGAGGCTTCACCCTCACATAAAAAAAGACAATTACAATTAGAGAAATTAGACGCAATTAACGCACCACAGGTAAAGATCTATATGATATTTATTGTGGAGGAGTTTGTCAGCCTACGTGTCGTCTCCTTTCTATTATTATGCGTCTTTTAAGCGTAGTGTGAAGAAGCAAATACAAAGTGTGTATCAAGAGATGAGAGATGGACAGTATCATGCTTATCAGAAACGGTGATATCACTTTGTCGTGCCTGTATTTTGTTCTATTGTGACAATAAAAAAAAAAAAACCCAACAGTCACATACATAGTTCTGACCCCACACTAAGATATAGTCTTGTGTCATGGGTGTCAGAAACTACGAGAAAATGTTCGGTCTCACAAACACCCAGACCCGAAACAAATATTCGTGTATCGCACAAACATTAGTCTCGGTGCGGCGACTGAACCCGCGGCCTCTCGTTTCGTAAGCCGATAGCTAATTATATGCGCCACGAGGCAGTTATTTATTTCTAATGAAGACAAAAATTACTAAAACGTAAAAAGTGTTGACTGAATATTGGATTGTGCCGCAAACATCAAGACGGCCTTCTTCCTCTCGCTAATAAAACTAATAATACAAACCGAACGCGAAGTAGCAAATTATTAAACAAAAGAATAAAAGATGCATCTAAATTTCACATAATTGAATGAGTAACATCTAGTCCAAACACAAGTTTACACAAACCGGTATTAAGAGCCACTGGTCGGTACGAAATACATTTTTGCGGTGAGTCACGGCTCGTGTTGCCAACGGTTATATCAGGTTGCCGCTACAGCGCAGCTCGTTTTCCTTAAATAATTGTGGCTAGTGTAATATAACTATGGTTAGGGAGTAATATAACTATGGTAAGGGAGTAATAGTTTTGAAATAATATGTTCGTAATCGAAATGCCCGCTAACCCCTACTAGGCCATCAAATTCACAAATTCAAAATCATCTTTATTCAAATAGACTTTTACAAGTCCTTTTGAATCGTCAATATTAAACTATTTTTTTAAAACTATTGCCGCTTCGGAACGTGGTATCGCTGTGGAGAAGAAACGGCAAGAAACTCCCTCAGCAACACGAAATTTCATTTTTTTAAATAATAAATTAAAATTATAATTACACTTTTTAAATGTCATGATATAAATTTATGTATGTCATAACGATACAAATTGTAGCAACGAAACTTCTGATCAATTTATAAGTTACTTAAAAAAGTCGTGGTGGACTAAGGCCAAAATCCTAGTTAGAAAGGAGGCCCGTGCCCAACATTGGAACGTATATGGGCTGATGATGAATGAAAATAAATTTTAGCGTGGACAAACTATAGATAAATATCTTTCATTTCATTTTGGCAGCCCCGTGGCGCAGTTGGCTAGACACCAGCTTGAAAACGAGTGGTTGCCGGTTCGATCCCACAAGACAAACGTTTGTGTGATCCACAAATATTTGTTTCGGGTGTGGGTATACGTGAGACTATAGTCTCTCGTAGTTTCTGATACCCACGGCACAAGACATGTATCCTAGTGTGGGGTCAGAACTATGTATGCGACTGTTGGGTGTATTTATTTATTTAATAACTAAATTAATATTGTTTCGGGCACCGATTATGACGGCTTTTTTGTTCGGAAATAGGAGAATAGGTAGGTTTTATAACATTGACAAAATTTGCATTGACGCGATATGTTATCGAACCTGCGACCTTTCATTTCCGAGCTAATAATTAAGCGAAGGCCACGGGGAACAATCTTATCAAAAACCTTATTAAGCCGAATATTAATTCAAGGAAGTAATTATACAGTTGCGTTAAATAATGCGCGGTTTATCCTTGAATCGCGGTTTCACTTGTATTTTGTGAGCTAAAATGATACTTTTTTTTTTTTTTTTTTTTTTTTTTCTCGCGGGGAAAATCCATTTACGGACCATCCCACCCCTGTAGGGGCGAGGGTGTGTCGGACTCACCGGCGCCTTCCGACCCAGCATAGATGTTACCGCCCGTGTTTGCGGGCGGCCGCTGGGCCGGGTCCCTACCAAAATAATTGCGCCGTAATACCGACTAAAAACCCCGCGACGGCCACCATCGGCGCATTCAGCGAGACGGCCCCGGAATACCCTGAAGCCAGAGCTATGGATTGACCCGGGACCGCCTCTGCGCGGTGCCAAAAGGCACACCGACCTGACGCGTGTGGCGTCTTCATCTCGGGGGCCGCCAAGGTAGGGACGGCGGCCCCGTGTGGCCTCTGGGCGCCGGGCTACGTGTTGACCCGGCGCCTCCTACGTCGCCTGTTGCGACGAGCGGGATCGGTCTGCTCCCGATCCCGCTCCGCGCTCTCCTTCTGCGAAATGACACGTTCGCAGAAGGAGAGCATAGCTTTCCACGACCTCCGGCTGCCGACCATGGCGGCGACCACAGTCGGCAGCGAGAGGTCTCTCCCCACGACCGCTACGAGAGCGCTGCGCTCCTCGTCCCAGGCTGGGCACTCCTCAAGCGTGTGCTGGGCCGTGTCCTCACGGCAGTTGCCACAATGGTGGCACACGGCGGTCTCCTCCACTCCGACGATGCGACACAGGTACGCACCGAAGCTGCCGTGCCCGGTGAGCACCTGCGTCAGCCGGAAGGTCGGCGCACCGTGGCGCCTGTCCATCCACTGCTGGAGGACAGGACGCACTGCCGCGACGGTCGCCACGCCAGCACTTGGACTCTCCAGCCTGGAACGCCACTCCTCCACGGCGGCGCTGCGGAGGGAGGCCAGCATGGCCTCGACCTCTCTTGGGGGAGCTAAAATGATACTGACTGCCTCGTGGTCTCGAGGCACAATTATGTGCCTTGCGATCCAGAGTTCCCGGGTTCGATTCCCAGGTCGGGCAATGTTAATGGGTTTTTTATTAGACAATTCTCCGTAGCAGCACGGAGTCTGGGAATGTGACCGAAAATAGACAATAGGTTCGCCCCCTGTTACGTGCGTGAAATGTGAAATGTGGGTGTAGAAATGCACCTCAGCCTACCCCTTCGGGGAATACAGGCGTGAGGTTATATTATATTAAAGTAACGCGTGTAATACTTTAAAATCGTATGTATATATGTAGGTCTATCAACTCATCATTCTCTTGCCCTGCTCCCAATTTTATTTGGGGTCGGCGCAGTATGTTTTATCCTTCCAAACATCCCTATCAGCCGTCATGTCTTCAGTCACCCCTTTTTCTTTCATATCTTCAGTCACGCACTCCATCCATCTTTTCTTTGGCCTTCCTCTATATGTAGGTCTATCAACTACAAAAGCGAAAAGTTTCTTGCCCGTTCTTCTCTAGTGATGACTGCCTTCCGAACAGGGTGGTACACTACAATATGAAATCTATTCAATAAATGTTATTTTATTTTATTACACTTATTATTTATTCTAAATAGAGCAACTCAAAATCAGCATAAATATATCAAATCAAATGCTCAGGCCATTTAGTTGTTGGCCGCGCGCCACGGTGACTCATGAATGAGCACGCGATGTGGGACAGTCGGAAGAGGGAGGGCTAACTGTATTACCATATCCAGCTTCAAATGCCCATTATTTTGACAACTGGTGACTGTGTAGTTTTAAAATATAATAAATAAATACACCCAACAGTCACATATATATAGTTCTGATCCTACATTAAGATACGAGTCTTGTGTCGTGGGTATCAGAAACTACGAGAGACTTTTCCGTCTCACAAACACCCAGACTTGATGCAAATATTTGTGGATCACACAAACATTTGTCTCGGTGCGGGGATCGAACCCGCGGCTTCTCGTTTCGCAAGCTGGTATGTAGCCAACAGCGCCACGGGACTGTCTTTTAGATAGGATTAAAAGGATTTTTTCCCGAAAAAATTATTAAAATACTCAGTTTAAAAAAATAGTTTCGCGTTATATTGAGTTATTCGTCCATTTGTCGCGTAAATTAGTGTAAATTTAAGACTTACATGGTCTTCTCATGGATGCCTTCGTCAGAACTGGACTAAATTGAAATGGGACTACACGGAAAGAATCAGCTTTAAAAAAAAACCATCAAATCCGGTTCACCCAGTCAAAAGTTCTGAGGCAACAGACATAAAAACACAGTCGAATTGAGAACCTCCTGCGTTTTATGAAGTCGGTTAAAAAATAAAACATATCTGACCAGTCAAAACTGAATTTGTATGTACGCCAGTTACATTTAAATTAATTTTGTTTTTTCTAAACACGTATTGACGTGTCATAAGTGCTATATTACTTCCTACATGATAAATAAACGATCATTTCGTTTCAATTAACGTTGTTATGAAAATTTTGTATGGCCCACTTTACAAAAGTTTAGGAAAGTGTAAGAAAATTTTGATCTTTTAATAATAACTGAATATGTTTTTACAGATACTCTCACGCTAGAAATACGCGAAGATATATTTCTACAATTCTAAAAACAATTTGAGCATATTGGCGTTTACTGGAAGTAATTTAATTTAACATAATATTCATTTTTCGCGGAAATCAAACTCGCGACTTCTTATGCAAACGACACGCTAAAAACAAAGGACAAACGAAACAGATATCCGATATCTTATATCTTTAAATGAGCAATTCTTGTATATATATAATTGGAATCTCTTAATCGGCTCCAACAATTTTCATAAAATTTAGTATATAGGGGGTTTCGGGGGCGATAAATCGATCTAGCTAGGAATCATTTTTAGAAAATGTCATTTGGAAGAAAAATAACAAAAAGGAGGCGTTTGAGGCGGCTCTTCCTGACATCTATTGGCGAATAATAATACTATTTTTTGTGAGCAACTAATTGCTTTAACGACACAACAGCAGATGGCGTTGTTAAATAACATTATTCATATTTCATCATTTTATTAGTAATTCGTACTTAAATATAATTTCCAAAAAACACAATTTAAAAAAAAAAAAAACCGAGCATAGCTCGGTCATCCAGGTACTGATGCATTTAAATACGACAAAACGGTAGTGAATTAATATTTACATGAAAACCGAGAAGTGAGTTACCGCGAAGTGAAAGTTACGTGGAACAATTAAGTATTGTGTAACGAGTAACTGGTGCGCGGTGGGCCGATTTATTTCAGGTTGTATTCACAGAGGCAAGATTCAGAGTTGGATCTAGCTATAGTAGAAATACATCGACATGGAAAAAAAGGACTTCGACATACATATATACTTAATCTACGCCTGAATCCCTGAAGAGGTAGGCAGAGGTGCATTTCTGCACCCACATTTCGCTAATTGTGTTTTCGTCCCAAGTTATCACGTTATTTTTATATGTGCGTAAACAGACCGTGATCGAAAACAGACAGGTAATATACGGTGATTAAGAAAACATTGATGCTTAACAAAATTATAAAATTTATTTTTTGTATTATGATTTTTTTTAAGAAGAACTCTCATGAATTCTTGATTGTTCTTGATTTGGAAAAGGCAACTTTCGAACTGGTGGGTAAACTAAATTTCGATCTAAGTGATGTATTTACTCGTAAGGTTTGATAGATTCAAAAAGATTGTTTCATACTCTTGCAAAAATATGTAATTTGCTCGTGTGTATAATAAGATTGACTGCCTCGTGGTCTCGCGGTACAAGTATGTGCCGTGCGATCTAGAGGTCCTGGGTTCGATTCCCGGGTCGGGCAAAGTGTTACTGGGTTTTTCCATTAGAAAATCCTCAGTAACAGCACGGAGTCTGGAAATGTGCCCGAAAAACGGCAATAGGCTCGCCCCCTATTACGTGGGACTGATACATACCTGGCGAAATGTGGGTGCAGAAATGCACGTCTGCCTACCCCTTCGGGGAATACAAGCGTGAGTTTATGTATGTATGTATGTATAATAAGATTTATGTTCACTGCTTGATTTCACTAGTTAGCTTCCTAAAGCATTCCTGCTTTATTAACCGTATCCACGGTTAAACCTTTCACAAGGCACTCCAACCCATTGCGCCATGCAGGCTTTCTCATTAAATGATCGTCGGCTCGGCGCGATGATTATGCAGTTGAGAGTTGGGGGTCGCGGTATCGATCCGGGCGTCGGAACGAACCACGCCCCTTACACAGACTTTATGCTGAGTTCTCAGAGACCTCGTTCTCTCACGATTTTTATTCATTCACATACTATATATATTCTACTAGCTTTTGCCCGCGACCCCGTCCGCGTAGACTACAGGGTTGGGTTCAGAAAGAAAATAAGTTGTAGTCTATTTTACTCCACAGAGTCCCATTTATGTCCATATCAAAAATCGTTTATATCGGTCAAATGATTTAGGCGTGAAAGCATAACAGACATATAGTTACATATCCAAAGTTTTAGTCGTCTACACAACATCCAACCTTTCATCCCCCCTTTCAACCCTTTAAAACCCCTTTTCCGGGATAAAAAGTAGCCTGTCTGTGTACTAAATTTCATTTAAATCGGTTCAGTAGTTTTAGCAGGAAAGTGAGACAGACAGACAGACAGACAGACGGACAGACAGGCAGACAGAGTTACTTTCGCATTTATAATATTAGTAAGGATTGTAAATAGTAGAATTATAGTTCGGATTATAGATAGACAAGCGCCAGTACAACTTAATATCATCATCAGCCCATATACGTCCCACTTCTCGGCACGGGCCTCCTCTACAACTGAGAGAGTTTGGACCTTAGTCCACCACGCTGGCCTAGTGCGGGTTGGCGGACTACACACCTAAGAAATTCCTTAGAACTTTTAGGTGTGCAGATTTCATCACGATGTCCTTCACCGTTAAAGTACGTGATAATTCATTGTGAATACGCACATAACCTCGAAAAGTCAGAGGTGTGTGCCTGGGGTTTGAACCTGCGACCGACGAAATTCTCGACCGCGCGCCTAAACCTCGAGGCCATCACTGCTGCTGCAGGTATGTATCAGTCCCACGTAATAGGGGGCGAGCCTATTGCCGTTTTTCGGGCACATTTCCAGACTCCGTGCTGTTACTGAGAATTTCCTAATGGAAAAACCCAATAACACTTTGCCCGACCCGGGGATCGAACCCAGGACCTCTAGATCGTGCGGCACATACTTGTACCGCGAGACCACGAGGCAGTCGGCTTATTGATGTTTCGATAAATTAGTTTTTTACGGCCCGTAATAGGGCGTTTTCGGTGACTTTTTAGGATCCAGTTGATATTTTTATTGTAAAACCCAATAACACATTGTCCGACACGGGAGCTGTATCCCGAACCTTTTGATGCAGGCCATGCCTAATAAACTTTGGACAGGAAAGTGGTATTTTGGTAACGGTTATAGAACTTTTTTATACTGGATAATGATATCCGTTTCAAAATACTTTGAGACAATCTGTATTGAAGCGGTAGAAGTCGTATGCTTAAGCAAATTTACATCATAATTTATTTTTGTCACGCATCAATGAATATAATTAAATTACCACTGTAGTGTGTACGTCGCAAAATTCTCTGAAATACACAAGGAAAAAGACAAAAATATCGGAATCGCGCATTTGGTATGTCGACAAGGAAACTATGGCGCCCGGACGATGCCGGATAGGACTGTCGGCACAAAATAATATTATGTTATGTGTGTGTCTATTTTACTCCACAGAGTCCCATTTATGTTCATATCAAAAATCGTTTATATCGGTCAAATGATTTAGGCGTGAAAGCATAACAGACATGTAGTTACATATACATAGTTTTAGTCGTCTACACAACATACAACCTTTCATCCCCCCTTTCAATCCCTTAAAACCCCTTTTCCGGGATAAAAAGTAGCCTATGTCCTTTCTCAGGGTCTAAACTATCTGGGTACCAAATTTCATTTAAATCGGTTCAGTAGTTTTAGCAGGAAAGCGAGGCAGACAGACAGAGTTACTTTCGCATTTATAATATTAGAAAGGATTCTGATTATGAAGTTTTATTACGTAAATGTATGAATGCTATTATAGATTTTTCTAAAATTCTGTCATGGTAAGGTAACCGCACCTAAGGTAATTTTACAGCCTAAATATATTGACGACAATCACGCTTCTCATAAGTTAAGCCAGATTTATTAAGCTGCTAAACCCAGGATAGAAGCAACACATGGACTGGTAAACTATCCCATAGCAATTTGGTTTCTTTGAAGTTCATGATGACTTCTAGGTTTAGGTATGCGGTTGAGACAAACCGGCGGTCGGGGTGCTCAAGACACATCTATGAATTTCAAAATGATTTGTTTAAATGAAATTATCATGTACTTCAAAAGAAAATTTCGTAAGGTGTTCATAAAACACATCTAAACGTTCTAAGGATTTTCTTAGTTTCTCCTTCAACCGATTTTTAGTGTATTTCACAGTAGATGAGGCCCGTGCCCAGCAGTGGGACGTATGTATATGAAATGAAATGAAATAACATTTGTTGAATCTATAAAACATCAAATACATTTCTTAGATTCAGTAATTTCAAACTTTAGTTTACCACCCTGTTCGGAAGGCAGTCATCGTTAGAGAAGAACAGACAGAAAGAAACAGGCTGTTAATGTTACCTGATGATTGGTCGGGATAGCTGTTCTCCCGGTCGCTGGTAGCGTCCTGTGAAGAGATTTAGGCGGGGTCCCAGCCAGTACTCGTCTCTTGGCATGGGGTCGTATCGAATTCGATGTCTCCTCCGCCACCGAGACCAGGGGGGCGCTGTGACCTCCATGATGCTGGAAAAAAGACCTTTTTAACTAACAGACAGGTTTTAATTGATTAATTGTCTAAATTTTAAAGGCATTTTCTACCAGCATATTTTTGGTAGCATAGAGATAAGCCATAGGAGGTGTTGTATATATAGGATTAAAGATATAATAGTCTATCCCTGTATTTTATATTATAAATGAAGGCGTCGTCTATATTCCAACTTTCACATTTTCCTTGACATTCCTTCGGGAACCCTCCTGTATCACAGCTAGAACTAACTGCGTCTTCATTTTTACAATTTGTTTTCATTTCCAAAACACGAGGCAACGGTTAGAGTATGTGACCTTCCTGGTTATTGGGTTAATAAGGTTAACTCGAGGACAGAGTGGTGCGCGGGCGTTGAAAACATTGCAAGTATCAAGATTGTAGTTCTACTCATTAACTATGATATCAGCGTAGGTTTGTAGGTTCTAAGAGGATACTGTGTGGTCCTTTGGTCTTTTTTTTTTTTTTTTTTTTTTGTTATCGAGGGGAAAGCTGTTTATGGCTCTACTTCCCGCCAGCCCCGGGGGAGGGGCGGGTGGGAAGCGTATGTCGGGGTCACCGGTCTTCCAGCCCGGCGCGCGGCGACGTCATGTCCGCGCAGGTGTTAGTGCCGGGCTGGGTCCCTAACAAAATCCCTAAACCGGCATACCGACCAAAACCCCCCGGTGGCCATCTCCGCGCCGAGTGGGGCGACCACGGTACGTTAGCGAGAGGCGCCAACCGTAATGCCGCAGCCGCCCGGTGCGCCTCCGAGACGTATCTGTCTCGGCCGTCTCGGAGTGTGTAGGGGGCGCAGTTGCACCCCCACTAGCTTGGTTCGGGCGCCCCGGTTGTGGGTGGGCGCCCGCGACGTACACAGGCCACAGTGCCGCCGCCCCTCTCGGGGTCACTTTCAGTGAGGGCGCGCCGCCCCCGCAGCGCGCCCAGCGACCCCAAGGGCCCCTTTGAGTCGTCTTTTACGACAGGCAGGGGATACCGTGGTGGGATTCTAACGCCCCCTTGCCACAGGGCAGGGCGCCGGGTCTAATTATCTCTGTTGACCCGGCGCCTCCTTCTCTGACGTCTTTGGCGGGCGGGATCGTTTCTCTCTCGATCCCGCTCCGCGCTCTCCTTCTGCGACATTACGTGCTCGCAGAAGGAGAGCACCGCTCGCCACGACCTCGGACTCTCGACCATCGAAGAGACGACGTCCGGGAGCGAGAGGTCGCCACCAACAATAGCACGGAGAGCGCTGCGCTCCATCTCCCAGGCTGGACACTCTTGTAGTGTGTGCTGGGCTGTGTCGTCCGGGCAGTTGTCACAGTGGTGACACACGGCCGACTCCTCCTTCAGAGCCACCCGACACAGGTAGTGGCCGAAGCATCCGTGCCCCGACAACACCTGCGTCAGGCGGATACTCGTGGTCCTGCGGCACGAGTGTGTGTCGTACGATCTAGAGCTCCCGGATTCGATTCCCGGGACGTGCAGTTCTATTGGGATTTCCAGCATTTATTTCCCAGCAGTACGTAATTTAGAAATGTTGTAAATGTGTTAGAAAAAAATGGTTATTTTAAAATGTCAATGGCAGGTTCCTGATATCTGCTATTTTAAAACGATCCAGCTTTGTGAAAAATATTTATTTTAATTTTGTTAAGCCGCAATTGTAAGAATGGAATGGATGGATATATGTAATTGTAAGCTAGAGAATTTATGTTTTAAAGAAATATTACATACATACATACGCCTGTATTCCAAGAAGGGCTAAACAGAGGCGCATTTCTGCACCCACATTTCGCCAGGTATGTATCAGTCCCACGTTTAGGGGGCGAGCCTATTGCCGTTTTTCGGGCACAATTCCAGACTCCGTGCTGCTACTGAGAATTTTCTAATTGAGAAACCTAATAACACTACCCGAGTCGAGAATCGAACCCGGGACCTCTAGATCTCACGTCACATACTCGTGCCGCGAGACCACGAGGCAGTTTGTTACAACAGAGGTATAATACGATGTTGCAAAACAAATACTAGTTATAACTGCATTACGCGTGACAATCAACTGAATAGCTCATAGAACGTGTCTCCTATGGTATGGTATTGCACATGTATATAACGTATAAATCAACTCTATTATTATCTTATAAATGAACTGCCTCGTGGGCTCGCGGCACAAGAATGTCCCTTGCGATCTAGAGGTCCTTGGATCGATTCCCAAGTCGGGCAGTGTGATTGGGTGTTTCCCTTAGGAAATTCTCAGTAGCAGCACGGAGTCTGGAAATGTGCCCGAAAAACGGCAATAGGCTCGCCCCCTATTACGTGGGACTGATACATACCTGGCGAAATGTGGGTGCAGAAATGCACCTCTGCCTACCCCTTCAGGGAATAAAGGCGTGAGTTTATGTGTGTATGTATGTGTATATTTTCATTAACAGCACGAAGTCTGGAAATGCTCTAAAAACGATTTGCCGACCTTGGAATCGAACCCAGGCCCGCTATGGCAAGGCACATACATGTGAGACCACGAAACATTTCGATCGTACAACAATATATGACGATTTACGCACGCAAACACATATCTAAATTACACAAGGAATTAATGTTTATCCGTCACGTAAATGATTTATTTGTTATGTTGTTTTTGTCGTAAACTTATAAAGATATGAGCATGGCATGCTTCGTATCGCGGGATCAACCTATCTAGGTACGGATTTGTGTATCTGCGTGTATGAATCACTGAAGAGTACGACAAAGGTTAAGTGTACAAGATTTATGTTGAAAGTAGAAACTATGGCTTCGAGGTTTAGGTTAAATCTAAGAATCTCGGCGGTGTGGTTTCAAACCCCAGGAAAACACCTCTGACTTTTACTTGTTAACGGTAAAGGAAAACATCGTGACGAACCCTGTACACCTAAAAGTGTTTAGGGATCTCTTAGGCAGTGGCGGTATACTTCCATAGAAGCCCAAAAACGTTTCACGTTAAATTATAATGTCTAGTTTATAATTTTTATTGTGTGAAAATGATATACTCATTTATATGTCAAATTGATTTAGTTAAATAAAGGTTTAAAGCTTAAAGATTATTATTCTGGATTTTGTATGGCAATCTGGGCTTTTGGGCTTGTATGGAAGTACCGCCACTGCTCTTAGGGTGTGCACTAGGCCATCGTGGTAGACCAAGGCCT
This sequence comes from Hemaris fuciformis, assembly GCA_907164795.1. Classification (NCBI taxonomy): domain Eukaryota; kingdom Metazoa; phylum Arthropoda; class Insecta; order Lepidoptera; family Sphingidae; genus Hemaris; species Hemaris fuciformis. The sequence continues at coordinate 11,297,174 of OU015454.1, forward strand.
AAACCCTCTCAGTTGTCAACCTGTGGGACATATATGGGGTGGTGATGATGATGTCAAAAGTTAAAGTATGTACTAACACATGGCCACGACAAAGTAACAATACCGTACCTAATACTCGTGAACGGGTGCTGTTTGTGTAGTATGTCGCTGTATAACGTATAATGTATGAAATCTGAATGAGTTGGCCCTGTGATAAACCTTTGCAGATTATTGCAATGACTCGCCGCCATTTATGCATAGAAGTACCTCTGTTCTTGGGAGTACGCCTCGTTAACTGAGAAGGAATTTGATTTGTCACTCGATACACACATGCCTGCTAAGATGCTTTGAACTATTTACTAATTCCGTATTATATCAATGATGGTATTATGAATGTCCTGCTGTGTTCAATTTAAATGACATTTCGTGTTGCTGAGGGAGCTGTGTGGAACTGACTTTGACTTTGAAGTGTGAAGTTAGCACGCTTTGACAGAGTCTAGCTCACTTCCGTGCGGAGTCGAAGAGTGGGGGCGTCAAGCGGTGTCGACGAGTGGGGGCGGCAGCTTGAACGTCGTCAATTCTCATCGAACCACCGAGCCGACAAAAAGTGCCTAGAAACTGTCTTACGTTTCGTTGCACGATAATTTGTCAAGTTTGATTTGAAATATAACCTCTAACCGTCTTAAAAGTTTTCTTCACCACATGCGTCTACGCCGATATAAAATGAATAGCAAGGAATATTCCAACTGCACTCTGCCTCCTATTAATTAAGCCGACATGTATATTATAAATCTCGCAAGTACGCTTTTCATCTCTGCACCACATAAGGTTCGAATGGTAGGGAATGCCTCAGGCATTAATTCGATCTTTACATATTTCTATACGTATGTATAAAGCCTTTGAAAAAAATTTGTGTTAAAATTTTGTAACATTATACAGGTGTAAACACACCTCTGACTTTTCGAAGTTATATGTGTATTCACAAAGAATTATCACGTACCTACTTTAACGGTGAAGAAAAACATCGTGATGAAACCTGCACACCTAAAAGTTCTTAGAAATTTCTTAGGTGTGTAGTTCGTCAACCCGCACTAGGCCAGCGTGGTGGACTTAGGCCTAAACCCTCTCAGTTATAGAGGAGGCCCGTGCCCAGCAGTGGGACGTATTTGGGCTGATGATGAAATGATGAAAAAACAGTCCGTGATCGTAAACAAATACATATTACATATTTATGTAGTTATGGTGATTAGAAAAACGTCTTTTTTTTGCGTCAATGTATTTCAACTATTACCTGTCTTGGTTTTCGTTCTTTTTTTTATCATTTTTTATTAAAAACGATGATGGAAGCTATTAAAACCGAGAATATGTGCTGTGGGGAGTTTTATTATTAGGTATTTATTTAAATTCACGAGAAGGAAAGCTATTGAAAATCTAAATGTCTGCCAATCTTTCGATAGTGATAATGGATTATTGCCATTCCGAATTCAATACTGCGTCATACGTTACATTGGGAAATCCCTGGAAGAAGATGAGTCAGTTCTCAAATTCGTCGGAACTTTCGAAAGCACACATGTTTACACAGTACCTGCCCAATAAGTAACTCATGGTCATCATCAGGCCATATGTGTCCCACTGCTGGGCACAGGCCTCCTCTATAACTGAGAGGGGTTAGACCTTAGTCCACCACGCTGGCCTAGTGCGGGTTGGTGGACTACACATCTAAGAAATTCCTATTAACTTTTAGGTGAGCAGGTTTCACCACGATGTTTTCCTTCACCGTTAAAGTACGTGATAATTTTTTGTGAATACATAAATAACGTCGAAAAATCAGAGGTGTGTACCTGGGGTTTGAACCCGCGACCGTCGAGATTCTCGACCGTGTGCCTAAACTTCGAGGCCGTCACGACTTTGAAAATATAGATTAAGGTTGTCGAATGTGACTTTGTCTAGGCCCTCGGCTGCCATTTCGTGCTATCAACGAGGTCATGGTATCCCTGTAATTAGGCTCAATTGATAACAAAAGGTTATAAAATAAGCAAATATACTCGTACTTCTTTAATTCTAAATTCAAAGTGGTATTATTATGTGAAGGGTATGGAATTGAAGACCGCATATTATTCCCATTATCATCATCATCATGGGGCACTCAGCACCAGTTAATCATCATCATCAGCCCATATACGTCCAATAGCTGGGCACAGGCCTCTTATACAATTGAGAGCGTTTAGGCCTTAGTCCGCTACGCTTTTTTTTTCGAGAGGAAAGCGCTTTAAGCTCCCCTGTTCGGTACCTCGGGGGAGGCCGAAAGGGGTATGTCGGGGTCTCTGGCCTTCCAACTCGGCGCGCAGAACAATAATTGTCCGCTTAGCTGAGTGCTACGCTCGCCTAATGCGGGTAGGGTTCATTTCCATCATCGTCATCATCATCATCATCATCAGCAGCAGCCTTTCTTACGTCCACTGCTGGACAAAGCCCTCTTCTATGGCACGCCACTGGGTTCGATCTTCGGCCCTCCTCATCCAACTTTAAGAATCATTTCCATAAAAATATATTTTTATTATACCTACCTACTAACAGCCTATGTCACCATATGGGTCAGCAGAAGTATACCTGTACACCCACATTTTACTAGCTGTTTTCAGTTACGTTGGGATGGCCTTCTTTGGACATCATTTCAGACTTTGGGTTGTCCATTGAATTTCCTTATGTAAAAAACCTAATAAGACTTTGCTTAACCCGGGAAAGGAACTCGTGACCTCTAGATCGCACGGCATGCGTGTGCCACGAGACCTCGAGGCATATTTATTAGTTTATTAATAACGGTTATGAAACCACGAAACACTTGCGTGAGTCACTATGACGGTTTTTATGCTTTATGATTTGTAATTAATGACTAGTAGATACGAATGAGTAAATTATACACACAGACAGCCCCGTGGTGCAGTTGGCTAGACACCAACTTGCGAAACGAGAGGCCGCGGGTTCGATCCCCGGACCGAGACAAATGTTTGTGTGATCCACTAGTATTTGTTTCTGGTTTGGGTGTTTGTGAGACTGAAGTCTCTCATAGTTTCTGATACCCACGACACAAGACTCGTATCTTAATGTGGGGTCAGAACTATGTATGTGACTGTTGGGTGTATTTATTTATAAGATAGTACACAGTCGTTTGGATTCTAAGTAGTGATGTGCCATTTCAGGAGGTTGATAAATACACCCAGTATTTATTATTATACATAACCTCTTACCTCACGTCTGAATTTCCTGATGAGGTAGGCAGGGGAACTTTTCTGCACTCACATTACGCCAGGTACCAGTAATAGGCAACAGTACCACGTAATAGGGGGCGAGCCTATTGTCTTTTTTCGGGCACATTTCCAGACTGCGTGAAGAAAAAACCTAAATAACACTTTGCCCGACCCGGGGCATCTTGATTGCACGGAACATGCTTGTATCGCGAGGCCAAGAGGCAGTCGCTTTTACATACTTTTAATAAAAATATACTGGAAAATATAGATGGGCTAAAATAGTGACTCTTTGGACGGGACCTAACAATAAAAGGAAAAGAGGAAGACCGAAAGAAAGATGGTTAGATGAAATTATTAATAAAGCTGGAAATAAATGGATAAATAAAGCCAAAGATCGAGACACGTGGAGAAGAATGGAGGAGGCCTTTACTCGTGGAGAGGTCCTTAATAATAATCTTATTGATTAAAAATGTAAAAAATAATATATAAAATGAATTCATAGCTTAAAATTCAAATATATAACAGTTCATGATTAAATACTACTTAAATTGTATAAGAAAAATTTTGTTTGTTGCTTAAATAAATTGTAGAATGTAACTATTATTAAGGAATAAATAAAGGTTTAAATATATACTGGAAAATAATAATCACAAAGTGTTGTATATGTTATCTAAAGACCAGAGGCCGTATCGAGCGATCTCCCTCGGCGTGGTTATCACAAAGGGGATTACTTGTGTAATTCCACGAGCTCTGATTGGATTAGGAATATATGATGTGAAATTTATTCCAAAGTACTTTTATATATAACTACTGTTGTTTGCTTTTAACATTACATTGTTTATGAATCTGTCAAGATTTTTTAAAATCGTGATCATTTGAGTGTCGTAAGGTACAAATATTCTTGATAGGCGACGAGTGAATGGGTTTTACTTTAGGCAATTGTCAGTAGCAGAACTAAGTCCGCTATGTGTGTATTCACAAAGAATTATCACGTACCTACTTTAACGGTGAAGGAAAACATCGTGATGAAACCTGCACACCTAAAAGTTCTTAGGAATTACTTAGGTGTGTAGTCCGCCAACCGGCATTAGGCCAGCGTAGTGGACTAAAGCCTAAACCAGTTGTAAAGGAGGCCCGTGCCCAGCAGTGGGCTGATATACATAGATATGTATGACAACGATTAAGTCCACTCAGCCTGCCTGACCCCAGCAGTGGGATTTATATTGCCTGATGACGACGGGGAAATGTATTTGGGCTTCCCAATGTTCAAAACATTAAATATCGGTATTTACGTATGTTCTAACTCGGAGATCTCGCGACGGGAAAACCAATCGGATATTTTAGTAAATAACTGGCATAAACATAGCTCATTATCATCGTCATCATCATCAGCTCATATACGTCCCACTGCTGAGCACGGGCCTCCTCTACAACTGAGAGGGTGTAGGCCTTAGTCCACCACGCTGGCCTAGTGCGGGTTGGCGGACTACACACCTAAGAAATTCCTAAGAACTTTTAGGTGTGCAGGTTTCATCACGATGTTTTCCTTCACCGTTAAAGTACGTGATAATTCATTGTGAATACACACATAACTTTGAAAAGTCAGAGGTGTGTGCCTGAGGCTTGAACCCACGACCGTCAAGATTTTCGACCGCGTGCCTAAACCTCAAGGCCATCACGACTTAGCTCATTTTACCTAATACTAAACATGTCTCGACGCCGCATTGAGATACAAGCCTAAGTTGCTTATCACAAGTTACGTCAGAATTTCGGTCTCACAACTTAACCGAAAAAAATGTTTTTGGATCTTATAAATAACTGACTGCCTTGTTGTCTCGCGGCAATTACATATGCCGTGCGATTTATAGGTCCCAGGTTCAACTCCCGGATCGAGATAAAAATTGTGTTTTCTACGGCGAAGGAGAAAAATCGTAACTTACACACCTTACAAGTTCTTAGGAATTTCTTAGGTGTGCAGTCCGCCAACTTGCACTAGACCAATGCAATGTAGTGAACTAAGACCCAACCTCTCAGCTGCAGAAGAGGCCCGTGCTCAGCCTTCAACAGTTATTTATTTTCAATACTTTGTTTTACAATGTGACGAAATTCTAACTCTCTATACAAAAGCACAAAAATAGGTACTAGAGACATCTCACACTAGACAGAGTTTGTATCGTGAGATGTTCTTGAGTTAGTCGCTTATATTAGAAATCACTAAACATAATTTCGAAAATAGACTTTTTTTTCCAATCTCCGCTTCGGTACATGTTATCGCTGTGAAGAAGAAGCGACATGAAACTCCCTCAGCGTTAACATTGTGGTTTTGTTATAATTTTAGGAATTTTACTCTTATAATTGTACTCTTTGTACTATATGGATTAAGTGACTGAGTTTTAACATCATCAGTCCATATACGTCCCACTGCTGGGCACGCGCCTCCTCTACAATTGAGAGGGTTTAGGCCTTAGTCCACCACGCTGGCCTAGTGCGGTTTGTCGGATTACACACCTAAGAAATTCCTAAGAACTTTTAGGTGTGCAGGTTTCATCACGATGTTTCCCTTCACCGTTAAAGTAAGTGATAATTCATTGTGAATACACACATAACTTCGAAAAGTCAGAGGTGTGTGCCTGGGGTTTGAACCAGCGACCGCCGAGATTCTCGACCGCGTGCCTAAACCTCGAGGCCATTACTACTGTGAGTTTTAACAGAATTAACTCAACTATGACTAAAATTTTTTTGACTGCCTCGTGGTCTCGCGGTACAAGTATGTGCCGAGCGATCTAGAGGTCCTGGGTTCGATTGCCGGGTCGGGCAAAGTGTTATTGGGTTTTTCCATTAGGAAATTCTCAGTAGCAGCACGGAGTCTGGAATTGTGCCCGAAAAACGGCACTAGGCTCGCCCCCTATTACGTGGGACTGATACATACCTGGCGAAATGTGGGTGCAGAAATGCACCTCTGCCTACCCCTTCGGGGAATGCAGGCGTGAGTTTATGTATGTATGTATGACTAAACTTTCTTGCTAGGGAACTTGGAGACAAGTGTTTCGTGTTCCACAAATGCTTTCCTTAATATACTAACAATTTTGTATAATAATACCGAATACGGAAACAAAAATCAGTTCCCAATTTTATACACACCTAAAAAGGAGTGGATTGTGATAAAAACATTTAACAAAGCGTCAGCCACTTCATGCCCTCAGGCTAATAAATTAAGTATGGTACTTAAAGTATAAACTCAGGTCTAAGGCCTCATTCGCACGAGAGTTTTTTAACGGACGTTCAAATACAACAAATGCAGTATGAAGTTGCACAATACGGTGTATTTCTAACGCCCAAAATTGAAAATGCAACACTGCTCGATAAAAAAGCGGCGCGTTTTAAAAACGCTGTCTTGTGAACATATACTTGGGAACGCATTTATTGCATTTGAACGGCTTTTTAACGTCCGTTCAAAAAAACGCTCGTGCGAATGAGGCCTAAGTTACAAAAAATGTCAAGTAGGTACCTATAGGTTACGTTTGCTACATGGAATGTATAACAAAAACATTATTATGGAATGGTAGAGCACTTGTATCGGTTGACATGGTAAATTAAATACACCCAACAGTCACATACATAGTTCTGACCCCACATTAAGATACGAGTCTTGTGTCGTGGGTATCAGGAACTACGAGAGACTTTTCGCTCTCACAAACACCCAGACCGGAAACAAATATTTGTGGATCACACAAACATTTGTCTCGGTGCGGGGATCGAACCCGCGGCCTCTCGTTTCGCAAGCTGGTGTTTAGCCAACTGCGCCACGGGGCTGTCAATATCATGTCATGTCATATCTCCAGTTTAAGTTACATAAAATACTAAATTAAACAAAAAAAATAAAATAAACGCAAGAAACATTATGAACGAGAATAAAATTAGTAGTACATCTAAATTTTATGAGATCGAAGTGTATATGAAATATTAAAGTTTACAGGTCACAGAAAAATGTAAACGAGCACAGTTTAGTAGGTTCTCGTGGCATCACGTGAGCCGCCGCGCGTTGCAACAGGCCGGCTGTGTTGCGGAATATCTGGAGCAGTAATGCAACTCCCCACAGAATACTGTACTCGGTACACGCAACCAAATAACTACAGTTTTCTAGGCAAATAAATTCTCAAGAATTTTTTACTATGCAGGTTTCCGTCAAGCCGTCATCCCAGCAAGACCTAAATAACTCGGTGATTAATATCCTAATAGTGTTTGGATCATGAGCTAGGTAAATTATTAAATCATCATCATAATCATCAGCCCATGTACGTCCCACTGCTGGGCACGGGCCTCATCTAAAACTTAGTATAACTAGTGCAGGTTGGCGGACTACACACCTAAGAAATCCTTAAGAATTTTAGGTGTGTAGGTTTCCTCACGATGTTTTCCTTCACCGTTAAAGTGCATGATAACTCACGGCAAATACACACATAACTTGGATAAGACAAACCACACACAAAAGCACCGAGGCCATTATTACTGTTATCAAGCATAGTTGAGGTACAATTTTCTTGATTCTCAAACGAAGCTATTAACAAAACCATTGTGTTTTTTTATATGTTCCCACAGTTTAAACTTTGTCCCATGTGTTAGTACTATTTCGGATTTAATTACTCAAATTATAGTGAATAATTGGCTTATAATTTTAGTTACATGTGTTCAACAGCATACAAAGTGTTCATAATAGTTACACTTGCGTCGGTATTATATTAACGCATATTTTTTATCCTCCCAATCGTCCTTATCAGCCGCCAAGTTCATATACTCCTTTTTCTTTCATATCTCCAAGTATCTCTTGTTTGGCCTTCTGCTTGTCCATCCTTCAGCATTCATACTCATTACGTTTTTACCTAAATATGCTTCATCCCTTCTCATAATATGTTCATACAACGACAGACGTTCTAGCATAAGAATTCAGATTTTAAAATAGGTATTTATTCTAAAATACCTCGGAACTCCCCGTAACGTATGCGGTGATATAGACAGAGATAAAATGTTAACGCAACGCCAGTGTTTCGAGTCGAAAATAGCTTGGTTCACAAATATCCCAATGCTCAGGGCTGGGCAAAATACATGCTTTGCTTTAATTGAAATACAAATTACAAAATACTGTATCGCAAGTAATTAAAATACGAAATACAAAATACATTTAAGTAAGGTATTTGAAATACAAAATACAAAATACAGTATTTTAGCTATTTGTAATTGAAATACAAAATACAAAATAATGCATATTTATTTGTTTTGGAATAGCTTTTTTTTGAGGTGGTTTTTGTTTTGTTATTGCAGGTCCTGATGAGCACAAATTTAATGTCCAATATTATAAAAGTCTGTAAATTTCGAGGCTTTTCCATTATTGCACTCTCGCCTCGCACTCACACTCATGATCGCTAAATGAAGGCTAAATGTATTTTAATAAATGTATTTTGAAGCCTCGAGTATTTGAAATACTAATTACAAAATACTTCGGCTACACGTATTTTAAATACAAATTACAAATTACATTTTAAGAAAGTAATTAAAATACAAATACAAAATACGTATTTGTATTTCAATTACGTATTTCAATTACAAGTAATTCAAATACTGCCCAACCCTGCCAATGCTCTTCATTCAATGTAGAACAATACATACATACAATACATTATATATATGCACATACGTAACCTCAACAACAACCGCGGCTCGAACTAAAAAGTTCGCTAACTCTTACTTTTGCCGCACCATCAAGCTGTGGAATAGTTTGCCGGCTCACGTGTTCCCTCCTTCCTATGATCCTGGATCCTTTAAGCGAAGCGTGAAGAAGCATTTGTGCGGGCCGGCATGATTGTGTCGACCAGCGGGTGACCATTATCGTTTCTCGCTGGTCGGTATTTTTGTTTTATCAGGTACAGTGGAGTCACTTTGCCGTGCCAGAATAAAAAAAAAACCTCAGGTCTATATTCTTGGTAGGCAGAGATGCATTTCTGCACCCTACCTAACCTGCACACCTAAAAGTTCTTAGGAATTTCTTAGGTGTGTAGACCGCCAACCCGCACTAGGCCAGCGTGATGGACTAAGGCCTAAACCCTCTCAATGATAGAGGAGGCCCGTGCTCAGCAATGGGCCGTATTTGGGCTGATGACGACGATAAATAAATAAAATTCATAAGTTGCAGCATCGCTTCTGCCCACGCTTTTTTAAGTAATAAATTTTGATATGTTATGTATACTAGGCTAATGCCCGCAACTCCCTATAATATTTTAGACTTCCAAAAGCATATTTTTTTATTTGTCACGCTCCTATTGGCCGAAGCCTGATGATATAGTCGAATGCCTTCCTCGATACATGGACTATTTTACACAAAAGTAATTTTTCAGTTCGAACCAATAATTCCCGAGATTAGCCCGTACAACCAAACAAACTCTTCAGCTTTATGTACCTATTAGTGTAGTTTCGGTAAAGTTCATATTGTTACTTATAAGTTGGGTGCTTTATATTGTTATAGAGGAAATCATACGATTGAATGTCAAGTGTCAAATGAAGATAAGAAAAAAAAATGATTTGAATTTGTTGAAAATATGATATCGTTTGATAAAAAAATAATTGCACGACTGCCTCGTGGTCTCGCGGTACCAGTATGTGCCGTGCGATCTAGAGGTCCTGGGTTCAATTCCCGGGTCGGGCAAAGTGTTATTGGGTTTTTCCATTAGGAAATTCTCGGTAACAGCACGGGGTCTGGAAATGTGCCCGAAAAACGGCAATAGGCTCACCCCCTATTACGTGGGACTGATACATACTTGGCGAAATGTGGGTGCAGAAATGCACCTCTGCCTACCTCTTCGGGGAATACAGGCGTGAGTTTATGTATGTATGTATGTAAAAAATAATTGAGTAATAAATACATTATCATAAATATAAATTAAAGATGCTTAGCGAAAATTGTGAACCGGCACTACTAACATCAAATCATCACCATCATCATCATCAGCCTATATTACGTCCCACTGCAAGCCTTCTCAATAACAGAGCTTTTAGGCCTTAGGCCACCACGCTGGCCTAGTACGAGTTTGCGGATTACACACCTAAGAATTTCCTAAGAACTTTTAGGTGAGCAGTTTTCCTCACGATGTTTTCCTTCACCGTTAAAAATCACATATTAACTTTCAATGTAACAGATAGAAACTTAGTCAATAAAATACTAATGATAAATTTATTAGCCTTTGTGATATAGTTAGACTAAGAACTGGAAGACGACGAAACGGCAGGCCACGGGTTCGATCCTCGATGTATGTTTGTGTGATCCCAAATTTTTTTACTGGTAATGCATTAAGGATCCGAAAATTTTGTCGTTTCCAATAAGTACCTAAGACACTGTTAATTTTACTGTAAAGATATATAATAAAATAAGGATAACTTTTGTGCTATTTTTCCAAGAAATATTTAGATTGAAAACCGAAATTAAATATACCAAAATATTTATATTTCGCCAATCGATTAGCGTAGTATATAAATTGGCTTTGAGTAATAAAGGTCGCGGGTTCAACGCCCGCGCTGGTAAATATTTGGATGACCTACGCTTTTATTCACGTGTGTTTATATGCACCTGTGTTTCATGGACGAGACAGGAAAGTTGTAAGATAGTTTGGGAATATGGATGGAATGGAATGAATGAATGGAAACCCAGAATGCACTGACTTTTCGAAGTTATGTGTGTATTCACAATGAATTATCACGTAGGTACTTCAACGGTGAAGGAAAATATCGTGATAAAACCTGCACACCTAAAAGTTCTTAGGAATTTCTTAAGTGTGTAGTCCGCCAACCCGCACTAGGCCAGCGGGGTGGATTAAGGCCAAAATTCTCTCAATTTTAGAGGAGGCCCGTGCCCAACAGTGGGACGTATATGGGCTGATGATGATGATAGAAGTACCGCCACTAGTTAATTGTGTAGTGTCTAAACAAACAGCGTTAAACAAAGATTTAAAGCTTAAAGATTATTCGGATTTTTTAAGGCAAGCTGGGCTTTTGGGCTTCTATAGAAATACTACCACTTGTACGTACACAATCACTCCTGACCCTCTGAAGGGGTAGCCAGAGTTCACACATCTCGCCTATTCTGTTTACAGTCAAACGTAAAAGGCGATTTTAATACCGTTTTCTGGGCATTTTTCCAGACTCATAAAACTGCGACTTATGGTAGTTAGTTGATAGTTGACCTAAATTAGTCACATTTATGTCTGTATCTAATCAAGTCTCCATTTTTATGTTCGCGACACACATATACACCCCAAAATAACAATATCTTTAAAGCATTAACAAAATGAGTAATACCAAGTAATTTATTGCCCGTAATAACCTTTTATACGTTGTTTGTTGTTTTACGAGACCCAAAAGTCTCGCGTAGATTCTGATAACCATGCCAATCAATACTCGTATCTTAATGTGGGGTCGGAACTATGTATGTGACTGTTGGGTGTATTTATTATGTATATAAAGCATAAATAAGCTCAACAATCACATACATAGTTCTGACCCCACATTAAGATACGAGTCTTGTGTCGTGGGTATTACAAACTACGAGAGGCTTTACGGTCTCACAAATACTCAGACCCGAAACAAATATGTCCTTGATAGGTGTTCAGACTACAGTTTATTTAAGTCTAAGTAAATAAACACAGGAACGAAATAATGCCTACCAAGAAAGCTGTTTTAACTAATTTTTTTCTGTTAGAAAAGAAATATTACTTTAGGTCACCGAAAATAAACTAAAGAAAGCATAAAAAAAACGGTAGTAAAATTCTATTTATTTTTTCCAGTCACAATCAATTTCGAATACGAAAAAATATGTAGACCGTTTTTGTTAGAAAGGCAATCTGTTTAAAAATAACTGGCCTCTCAGTTGCTGAGGAGGCCCGTGTCCAGCAGTGGGATGTATATGGGCTGATGATGATGTTAATTGTCGTGCTAATCCTTGCTGCTTTGTTTAAGATAAGAACAAAGAGGATCATGGCTACAATCAAGCGATACATTTGGTCTCATACCAGGAAAACATGCATTTGTAGAGCCGTTATCCAGGGCGCGTCATTTGTATTATTTAAATTTGTTATTAAAACAGTTTTCCGCTTTTTTCGCAATAGTTATACGACGTTGTTGTCAAAAATTTATTATCATTAATTAATTTTTCGCAACAGACTATTACCGATTAAAAAAAATATTTTGTTAACACCGTCATTTAATTTATTGCCATTATTACAATATTTAAAATACTTACAACAATATCCTCTGGCACTAAAGTGAAGGCACTAGATAAGTACACATTTTGCAACACACGACACAACACTACACAACGCGCCAACGATCCGCCACCACACAATCTAAGTGCTGCCGCGACTGCGCACGACCGCCGACTGCCGCCGCGCGCCACACACGCGCATGTGTTGCCAACGTAACACAATGCAGTATTTTACCTTTTAATTATATTTTGACTGTCTCGTGGTCGTGGTCTCGCGGCGCAAGTATGTACCGTACGATCTAAAGGTCCCGGGTTCGTTTCCCGGGTCGGAAGAATAATACTTTATTGTGTTTTTCTATTCGGAAATTCTCGGTAGCAGCATGGATTCTAGAAATGTGCCCGATAAACGGCAATAGGCTCGCCCCCTATTACGTGGGACTGATACATACCTGGCGAAATGTGGGGGCAGAAATGCACCTTCGGAAACAATCATTGTATACTGCTTGTATCCTTTATGCGTCCGCATTTTGCCAATTATTTTACGTCGCATGTAATAATGGCGATCTTATTGTCGTCTTTTGGGCACATTATACTTCGTGGAGCTACTGAAACAATTCCTGATGGATAAACCCAATAATACGGCACATAACTGTTCTACAAGACCACGAGTAAAGTTATGGTTAGTGGAAGGAATTTGTATGTATTTGTAATCGTATTATCACGATTGGAAATTTTACTTAAAATTTATTCATAATGAATTTCTTTGGTATTAGACGTTTGTGGTTGATTGTTTGTCATCGAGGATTCTAATTCATATATTTCTGACTTTCCAAACTGGTGTGTGTTTTCCTAAGGAATAAACATATGCTAAAGAAACCTGCAAAGAGTGTCCTCTTAAGGAGTTTCGCATGTAGAATTTACAACCTACGCTAGGCCAGCATACTGCACCTTGGGCAAAGTTTTACAACAGTTTTTAAAAGACATGCGCGATTATAACAAAACAAATAAAATCACAGAAATTTCAGTAATCTTTTTTATATTTTTTCCGATGCGCTGGCAACCCCGGTCGACATTGGAGGGTGTTGCTACCCGCATAGTTTTGGATACTTAGTAGTTATACGATACCTAGAGTATACTATTGCTGTGTGGAATGGCTGATCCAGATTTACACATCTTGATATTCACAAGTCCGAAAGTTGTGGCGACAATTCTTTGTAATTAATAATATCAGGATCAGCCAATATGCTTCTTACGGGAACGGGCTTCTGGGAATGGTTAAGCCTTAGTCCAACTCGCTGGTCTGGTGCGGGTTAGCGGATACACCTAAGAAATATACATACATACATAACTTCACGCCTGTATTCTCCGAAGGGGTAGGCAGAGGTGCATATCTGTACCTACATTTCGCCAGGTTGTATCACGTAATACGAGGCGAGCTTATTGCCGTTTTTCCTGACCTCTAGATCGTAATGCATACTTATGCCGCGAGACCACGAGGCAGTCGAGTGAAGTAATATCTAGTGGACAATTCTGAATTCCTCTTGATGTTTTCCTTCATAAATTATTTTATTTACTGTGGTACCATCCCGGTTAGGCAGCCATTCGTATTGCAATCTAAGCTGACTGCAACGAGGTTTTGCCATCATTCAAATATGTAGTCTACTCATAATATAAATTCTTCGTAAATATGTCAACCGGAAAATAGTTACATTATTAACATTTTTACGATACTGATGGCGTCATAGCAATGATCTTCTCACACAGAACGATATAAAAATTATATGTATTTTATCAAGTTCGTTCGAGGTTTAGGCACGCGGTCGAGAATCTCTACGGTCGCGGGTTCAAACCTCAGGCACACACCTCTGACTTTTCCAAGTTATGTGTGTATTCACATTGAATTATCACGTAGGTAACGGTGAAGGAGTGATAAAACCTGCACACCTAAAAGTTCTTAGGAATTTCTTGGGTTTGTAGTCCGCCAACCCGCACTAGGCCAGCATGGTGGACTAAGGCCTAAACCCTCTCAGTTGTAGAGGAGGCCCGTGCCCAGCAGTGGGACGTATATGGGCTGATGATGAATATTTAAATAACATTATGACTTCTAAGGACATTAGTATTTCAATAACAAATAAATTAATTAAATAACCCTAACGAGGAAAATACATTTGCTCTATTTGTACAAAATAAAAACCCAACACAAATTTAATTCTTTCATACATACGCACCCACGCCTTTATACCTTGAAGGGGTAGGCAAAGGTGCAAATCTGCATTCACAATTCACCAATTTTGATTTGGTCCCACGTAATAGGTGGCGAGCCTATTTTTTTTTTTTTTTTAACGAGAGGAAAGCCCTTTAAGCTCCCCTTTAAGCTCCCCTGTTCGGTACCTCGGGGGAGGCCGAAAGGGGTATGTCGGGGTCTCTGGCCTTCCAACTCGGCGCGCAGAACAATAATTGTCCGCTTAGCTGAGTTGGGTCCCTAACCAAAATCCTACGCCAGCATACCGACTAAAACCTCTCGGTGACCATCTCGCGCATTTAGGGCGGTTTTGCGGCATCACAGGGCGAGAAGCGCCCTAAATGGTCCGCCTCCGCCCAGTGCACCGTCCGATTGTGGACTCCTCCAAATTGGGAGGGCTTGAGATGCCCTCCACTTACGCTTTTTTGGACGTTCACGGCGGTCACGCCCTCTGCCGCAAATCTCGGGGTTGCTGTCACCACTGTGTACCGCCCCCGCAGTACGCACAGCCTCCCCAGTGGCCCCTGTTAGTCGCCTCTTACGACAGGTAGGGGATACCGTGGCGGAATTCTTACGCCCCCAATCCGCAGGGTGGAGGTGGCGAGCCTATTGCCGTTTTTCGGGCAAAATTCTAGACTCGGTGCTGCTACTGAGGATGTCATAATTTATTTATTTATTTTATTTTATTCGGGAAATATACAGAACAATTACAAATAAAAATATAAAGCAAAAATATAGTACGCAATCTAAAACAATTTTCACTAATATGATATATTATATTATAGGAAGAACCCAAGAGCGCTTTGCATGACTCGGGAATTCAACCCGGGGCCTCTAGACCGAATAACACATAGTAGCGCCGCTAGACCGCGAGGCAGACAAATTTAATTTAAAGTGCGATATAAAGAGAAGCGCGGACATTAGAATGTTAATATTGTGTCGCAAGGTTGTTAGAGCGGAATTCTCAACAATTTCATTCGATGACTCATTGAATGTCGAATGTCCGTGACGGCTGACTACGTGAGTATGTTTGGACAAATTAGCAATTTGGTTCTCATTGAAACTGCGCTTTTTATTCGATTTTCTAATTTTCTTGACTTGGGGAGTAAATTGGCGAATGCGTTGCAAAAAAGTGTGATCGGGCGAGGCTTCCTGTCAAACATTAATAGTTAAGTAACATTAATAGGCAATAGTTTAAAAAATATTAAAAAGTGTAAAATTGACGATTCAAAAGAACTTGTAGAAGTCTATTTGAATAAAGATAATTTGACTTTGACATTTAATGTTTATCCCGTCCATGTGGTTAATGGTCCCCTCAAATTAAACAACGTGTTTAAATAAAGATTTCGAATTGACAACACATATTTACAATACTCGAGTAATTTCGTATTTTAGATTTTAAAAATGCAAAATAGTGTCAGCAATGAAAATAAATAATAATAAATAAATACACCCAACAGTCACATACATAGTTCTGACCCCACATTAAGATACGAGTCTTGTGTCGTGGGTATCACAAACTACGAGAGACTTTTCGGTCTCACAAACACCCAGACCCGAAACAAATATTTGTGGATCACACAAACATTTGTCTCGGTGCGGGGATCGAACCCGCGGCCTCTCGTTTCGCAAGCTGGTGTTTAGCCAACTGCGCCACGCGGCTGTGATGGCATCATGGATTGACATACTTATTTATTAGTTGTCAAATATATTTTATATAAAATATTTTAGATAAATAGCTACAAAGAGGTTTTGTATTCTGGGGTCTAATGCTTAGTTGTTTACGGAAGATGTGATCAGTTATTTACTTACACTAAATACAAAACAATTATAAGTAGTTAGTCGTCATGGTCTTGAGGTTCAGGCGCGCGGTCGAGAATTTCGGCGATCGCGGGTTCAAATCCCTGGCACACACCTCTGACTTTTCCAAGTTATGCATGTATTCATAATGAATTATCACGTACTTTAACGATGAATGAAAACATGTGTAGGTTACACCTAAAAAGTTCTTTGGAATTTCTTAGATGTTTAGTCCGCCGACCCGCACTAGGCCAGCGTGGTGGACTTAGGTCTAAACCCTCTAGTTGTAGAGGAGGGCCGTGCCCAGCAGCTGATTTATCTACCTAACTAATGACAGATTTAAGAAGCATAACAAATAATAAGGGTAACAAAAGCCTACAATTAGAGATCATGTAAACTTGAAAATTATAATAACAAAAGGAGGGACATGACCAGTAAATCATCAATCGAACCATTTACGTCTTATAGCTGGGCAAGGACCTTCTCTACTGTAGAGAGCTGGGGCTTTGGTCCACCACGCTGTGTCAGTTAACTTCACAAACCAAAGCTATTTTGTAAAGTGCTTCCCATTATGGGAGTCACGATAATTTCATTAACAAATGAAATTCATTAAAAATATAAACACAATTTAAATGTCATTTGATTTGAGCCCATACCACATAAGTCTCTTTTTAAACTGCTCTATCTCGTTAAAGGTGAAAACAAAAAAAATATTCTGTAAATATTGGATTTGGGACTGACTACAGATATTCGTTTTGACGTCTATCTTAGGCATACAGTGCATAAAAGTTGTTATTTGTTATTACAGTTCACCAACAGCAAAACATGGACGTTATGAATTAATATGTCTATTAAAGGTGTATTAACTCTAACATCTTACAATCACTGCAATACACTTTGTGTATAAACAAAACACGCCTGATAAGCACGCCAATTAAACGTACAACAGCTCATATTAACATTTTTATAATCGTTAAATCGCACGACTTGTTTAAACTAAAACAAGTTTTACTTGTATTATTCCTGACACCGGTATTTCCTAATGCAATTGATAAGAATATTATAAAGAGGAACGATTTGAATGAATGTTTTTAACGAATTAATTCAAAAACTATTCAGTTATTTGCCGTGCGATCTAGAGGTCCTGGGTTCGATTCCCGGGTCGGGCAAAGTGTTATTGGGTTTTTCCATTAGGAAATTCTCGGTAACAGCACGGAGTCTGGAAATGTGCCCGAAAAACGGCAATAGGTTCGCCCCCTATTACATCATCATTGCCTTGCCCTGCTCCCAATTTCATTTGGGGTCGGCGCAGTATGTTTTATCCTTCCAAACATCCCTATCAGCCGTCATGTCTTCATTCACCCCTTTTTCTTTCATATCTTCAGTCACGCACTCCATCCATCTTTTCTTTGGCCTTCCTCTGCTCGCCCATCCATCAACTTTCATATCCCCCCTATTACGTGGGACTGATACTTACTTGGCGAAATGTGAGTGCATAAATGCACCTCTGCCTACCTCTTCGGGGAATACAGGCGTGAGTTTATGTATGTATGTATTCAGTTATTTCTATTGATGGGAAATAAGGAAGTAACATAGACTACTTTTCATTATTTAATAAAGTTTGGCTGGGGGTACTAACCACTAGTATTAAATAAAAAGTATGATGCTGAAGAAATAAGTTTTTATAATATAATAGATTAAGATGACAGCCCCGTGGCGCAGTTGGCTAGATACCAGCTTGCGAAACGAGAGGCTGCGGGTTCGATCCCCGCACCAAGACAAATGTTTGTGTGATCCACAAATATTTGTTTCGGGTCTGGGTGTTTGTGAGACCGAAAAGTCTCGTAGTTTCTGATACCCACGACACAGGACTTGTATCCTAGGGTCAGAACTATGTATGTGGCTGTTGGGTGGGTGTATTTAAGATAAAAGTGTGTGTGTACTCATGTACACACGTAAGAAGTGAAACTTCTTTATGATATCAATTTTCGAAAAATGATCTACTATTATAACTTTACAGAAATTGGTTAAATAAAGCTAAAATTGACGTTTTCCTAACAATTATAGATATTAAATGGATGTGGTTGAAAGGAAAACATATTTTTTATTTTTTGATGCGATTTTTTTTTTATGTCACGGTGTTTGTAATCACCGCAGCTATTATCTGCCTTATTTTCCGATCACGGTCTGAATACACCCTGTATAATAATAAACATTTTAATAATAATATTAATATATTAATTATATTTTATGTATTGAATATGAGATTAACATAAAGTCATCTAAAATAGAAAAACTGACATTTCGCCATATTAATGCGGTGTTCGGAAACTGCCGTAGTATTCCTACTGGAAACGTAGCGCGAAGGGGCGGTATTAACCTAGTTAAGGGTGTCGTGATCGACCCGCCGCGAATCAATGCCAGCCCGACACTCCGGCGCCTCGGGTTCAGAGCCGGGGCGTACCGGGAGCAATACATTAAAAAATTACAGGATGAAAACAGGCCGTGGCTAAAAACTTAGACAGGTAATAGGTACGATAATTACGAAAACATTTATGTTAAAAATTATCGGAAAAAAAAAACGATTTTGTTATTACAGTAATATTATTAACTGTCTCAGTTTTTGACCAGCCTGTTTAATCCTGTATATCAGGCCTTTCTAGGCATTGCTAGATTGCATGCTGTTACTCAGAATAACTTAATGGAAATATCATATGCCGGACCTGGCAATCGGGGTATTCAATTCGGGCAATTCATCGGGGTAAGGCCTATGTTTTACTGAAACTAAAAAAAAACTATGAAAATTTCTGTGCAACCCACAATAAAGAAAAAGCGCTAGGAAAAATGCTGCACAAACCCCTTATAGGTATTCAAAATCTGGGTACCGTTTCGAAATATATTTGGCATAATCTATTGTTATAAATTTAAAAAGTACCTAGTGATGTTCTCGAGGTTAAGGCATACGGTCGGGAATCTCTGCGTTCGCGGGTTCAAACTCTCAGGCACACACCTCTGACTTTTCCAATATATGTGCGTATTTACAATGAATAATTATCACTTTAACAGTGAAGGAAATCAATTCTTAGTAATTTCTTAGGTGTGTAGTCCGCAAACCCGCCTTAGGCCAGCGTGGTGGACTAAGGCCTAAACCCTCTCAGGTGTAGAGGACGCCTGAGCCCAGCAGTGACGCCTGTGTCCCACATTTGCGCTGTTGATATTGTTATAAATTTCTGCGAAATTAACCTTAATTATAAGTAAATACTTATTTAGATGTAAGCGAATTAATTAATTATTTATCGAAGATTAATAATTGCGATAGGATTAGTTAGATTATATGGTAACGAGTCAGATCTGTATCTCTTTAAGACTTCTAGAATTTTTTGTAGAGCTCAATTATGCTTTAATCGTTTACGTTATCACATGATTACGAATAACAAGAGTACAAGAGTCAGAGATGCTTTCAACGATAACTTATCGAATATCTATAGGATCTAAAAAAAAAATATATGACGAAAACGAATACAAAATTAAGTAGAAATTTGATTCTAAAATAAATAGTTATAATTAATAAAACGATAACACAAGATATCGCCACCGTTTCTAGTCGCATACGACCTGGCTGTGAAGCTGGGCCATGGGTTAAATTCCCAAGTTAAAATAAAAAAAAACCGACCGGCTTAGTGTGAGTTAAAAATCATCATCATCATCAGCCCATAATGTACGTTCTTCGGGCACGGGCCTTCTTTACAACTGAGAAGATGTTAAGCCTTAGTCCACCACTTTGGACGAGTGCGGGTTGGCAGACTACGCACCTAAGAAATTCCTAAAAAAATTGAGGTGTTTAGGTTCCCACACGATGTTTTCCTTCACCGTTCTTTTTATCCTAATATTTTGTGTGAAATATATTTTTGTCAGTAAAAGTCCTCTTTTGCTCCCATTGTGCCTCACGCGCATAATATCCAGCGGCGAGAGTTTTGGCACAGCATCCAGTCTGCATCCGCTCTCTGAGTCCACAACACCACGCACCGCTGCGGAGATAGCAGATCAGTGTTTATGTTGTAGTCATGAAGATTTAGTCCTGGGAACACTAGGTATGTAGCTATATCATTCTTAAAAGACAGTGGAGTTGGTTGGAACCAAGGTTGTAAAAGACCAAATCCTTGAGTCAAATGTTTGTATCTTCCACAAATGTTTGTTTCGTATTAGTTGTTTGTGGGATGAAAAAGTCTCTTGTAGTCTCACATTTGACAAAATAATTTAGATAATGTTTTGTTGTGTGTGAATTGTGTTTTTGTGAGGAGTATGCGTACCCTGCATGCTATTTCACATTCATTTTTTAAGATTGACGACATTATATTGTAGTAGTTTTTTAAAATAAAACCTTTTTTTATACTTTCTAAATACTGTAACATCGAAAAGCTGAGTGTCAATTTTCTCTTCTGATGAAATCAGAATTAAAGCGGTCTTAATCGAACTGCGTATAGATTTCAAGAATAATAGATATAGGTAAAACTAAAGCTTTAATCTTAGTGGGGTAGGCAGAGACTATGTAATATCACAGTCTATCATCTTGACTTTTTGCCTCTTCTACGTAAATACATCTTATCAGTAATTTACGTCATTTAAGGATTTCGCTGATAGGTCCTCTGTAGTAAAATAAACTATAATCTCTTAACAAAGGTTAGACACGGATTTGAATCGAGAGCTGAAAAGTCTATTTTCTGTATTTTTTGTATTCATATGCACATATAAATAAAACCAAAAAGAAATTGTGCCAAGTAGTGTATAATATGATGTCTGCAACAAATACTACGTCATCATTATTGATCATTGCAAAGCCTTCTACGCACTAGAGTACGCCAGTTACCAGTAGGGGGATGCGTATGACCTCGTACAACTGTCAATACGTTATATAACAATTGCTACAGTATTTATAAGCCCTTGAAAGAGATATCGAATGATAATAAAGTAATCAAATTAATTTACTGACGTTTGTTTTGGAGTTTATATTTTGTGACTGCGGGCTTTAATCAAATTTAGCTACTGGTAGATAAATATAAAGAATTTTCCAGAGTCACAGGCCGTCGTCGAGGCACGAACACTACGTTTCCCCGGGATAAAAAGTAGCCTATGTTACTTCTCAACGCTCCATCTATGTCTATAGGAAAAATCATTCAAATCGATCGAGTAGTATTTAAGTAAAATCGAAACAAACTACAATTCAAAGCTTTTCTTTTTTAATAGTTCCTAAAGAATATTTTTTGTATTAAAGGTAGAATATGATTGTTGATGAATGATGTCGAGAATGTCGAGAATTTCGGCGGTCGCAGGTTCAAACCCCAGGCACACACCTCTGACTTTTCGAAGTTATGTGTGTATTCACAATGAATTATCACTTGCTTTAACGGTGAAGGAAAACATCGTGATAAAACCTGCACACCTAAAAGTTCTTAGGAATTTCTTAGGTGTGTAGTCCGCCAACCCGCACTAGGCCAGCGTGGTGGACTAAGGCCTAAACCCTCTCAGTTGTAGAGGAGGCCCGTACCCAGCAGTGGGACGTATATGGGCTGATGATGATGATGATGATGATGATTGTCTCCTGATTCCTATCTGTACCTGCGTCAAAATTCATCAAAATAGGTCTAAACCTATGGTATACCTTTAGGTAATGTTATTGTATACCTATTAATCTAATACGTACTATGGGAAGAATCAAACGGAATACGCTCTTCATTTTAATATGTATTTTGTATTTCATCATATTTATAAACACATTAGCTGTATCATGTATTAGGTATGCTTCGTGGTTTCGTGGTACAAGTATGTGCCGTGCGATGATCCGTGGAGGTCCTGGGTTCGATTCCCGGGTCGGGCGAAGTGTATTGGGTTTTTCCATTAGGAAATTCTCAGTAGCACGAAGTCTGGAAATGTGCCCGTAAAACGGCAATAGGCTCGCCTCCTATTACATGGGACTGATACATACCTGGCGAAATGTGGGTGTAGAAGTGCACCTCTGCCTACCCCATCAGGGAATGCAGGCGTGAGGTTATGTATGTATGTATGTATTAGGTATAAAAGTAGAAATAAAATTAACATCTAATCCATAGTCCTGACGCCATGTCTGTTACAAGTGTAATGTCGTGTATCGGAAATAAAAAATATATGATCAATTTTAAAAATATTTTAGAGACACAATTTGTCATTCCGCAAAACCTTTTTCTTTATCATCTATTACATATCTACCTATGTTAATGATAATAAAATACGAATCAATAAATTCTTGATGGTCTTACTGATTCAAACAGATAGTAGCATCATTAACTGATAATGAATTTGTATCGTCATCATAATCATTCTTATGACGTCATGTTGATTTTTTATAGATTGTATAATAAATATTTTGTGGGTTATTGATGTTACTAGTTTTTTTTTTCATTGGAAATTATTATAAGCAGTGGCGGTACTTCCATAGAAGCCCAAAAGCTCAGCTTGCCTCACAAAATTACGAATAGTAATCTTTAAGCTTTAAATTTTTATTTCATAAAAGCATTTTGACATATAAATGAGAATATCCTGACCCCACAATAAACAATTAAATACATACACATACATAAACTCACGCCTGTATTCCCCGAAGGGGTAGGTGCTGCTACTGAGAATTTCCTAATGGAAAAACCCAATAACACTTTGCCCGACCCGGGAATCGAACCCAGGACCTCTAGATCGCTCGGCACATACTTGTACTGCGAGACCACGAGGCATAAATAATAAACAATTATAAACTATACATTACACAGTTAACGTGTAACGCTTTTGGGCTTCTATGGAAGTACCACCACTGATTATAAGATGTAATTTTGAATGCAAATCAGTCTCAGAAACACCCAGACGTGAAACAAATATTTGGGAATGGCACAAACGAAAAAAAACACACTTTTCACCATTTATCAGTGTCTTAGCAAGCCTGGAATCGAAACAGAGACATCTTGATCGCCCAGAACACATTGATGCCGAAAGATCAAGGAGGAAGGCTTATATAACTCAGACTAGAAAGTTAGTGCTTAGATCAGTCGGCCAATTCAAGTAGATAAATATAAGTAATTTTCCAGAGCTCAGCAAAATGGCGGGCAGCGAGTCTGGCAGCGTGGTGGATGCGAAGACCTGTGGCATGCTCGTGCTGGTCTACTGGCTGTGCTGCTGCATGTGGTATGAGGACAAGTCGGGTGAGTTCCTTACGCTGGCACAAAGTGACACCACTTAAGTGTATCTTAAATAATTTAAAGGTTTACACCAGTTATTCTCAAAGTGGTCCAGGTGGACCGCTAGGGGTCCACGGGAGACTCGACGGGGGTCTACGTTGGGCGTGACTAAAAATGGGGGTCCACTGATTGTGGACCCCTAAGCGGGGGGTTCAGGAAAATTTATTTGGTTTGGAACTAAAATGTTGTGGGCTGCCTTCTCCTATCAATATAGGCAGGTAATATCTTAAGAAGCGCAGTGACTGTTACTTGTAAAAGCTTGCATATTCTATAATCAGTACAACGCGTCTTGTTATTTTTTTTGCTACAGGGGGTCTACCGGATCCATCAAAATTTTGAAAGTGAAAAAATGAAACAAAAGAATTTGGGAACCTCTGGTTTGCACCAACTGTTCCAGAAGTCATGAAATAGGAAACCCTATCGACGTTCCTAGACAACATTTCTAACCTCTGTGAATTGTCTAATAAAAAAGCGAATCGCACATTTTCCGACCTGGAAATCGATCCCAGGATCTCTAGCTCATACGGCACAGTTTTTCGGCATGTAATACCAATTAAATCATTTAGGGGCTCTCAATATGTATTTACAATTTTGTATTATATAAGTGTGTGCCGTGCGATCTAGAGGTCCTGGGTTCGATTCCCGGGTCGGGCAAAGGGTTATTGGGTTTTTCCATTAGGAAATTCTCAGTAGCAGCACGGAGTCTGGAATTGTGCCCGAAAAACGGCAATAGGCTCGCCCCCTATTACGTGGGACTGATACATACCTGGCGAAATGTGGGTGCAGTAATGCACCTCTGCCTACCCCTTCTGGGAAAATAGGCGTGAGGTTATGTATGTATGTATTATATAATGTAATAATAATAAATTGAGCAATATTTTATTGACCATGAATTTATAACTATAAGGATAGCTAAAGTGGATAAACCCGTACTTCCAGAAAATCCGAGCCGTCATCCCAGCAGGACCGAAATAACTCATGGTGAGCATTATCCTACTAGTGTTTGGATCACAAGCTTTGTAAATTATTTAGTCCCACTGCTGGGCATGGGCCTCCTCTACAACTGAGGGTTTAGGCCTTAGTCCACCATGCTGGCCTAGTGCGGGTTGGCGGACTACACACCTAAGTTCTTTCTAAAAACTTTTAAGTGTGCAGGTTTCCTCACGATGTTTTTCTTCACCGTTAAAGTACGTGATAATTGTGAATACACACATAAATTCGAAAAGTCAGAGGTGTGTGCCTGGGGTTTAAACCCGCCGCGGCCGACATTTCGACTGCTTGTCTAAACCTTGAGGCCATCACGGAAATTATCTAGTACTAACTATTAAAATAGGACATTAATAATTTACATTACATCATATGAATAAAAATGTATTGAAAATAATATGAGAAAATGCAATGTTAACATAGTATATTACTCACGCTTTTTTATCGAGAGAAAAGCGCCTTAAGCTCCTCTATCGGTACCTCGAAGGAGTTGGGTCCCTAACCAAAAATATTGCTCAAACCTGCCACTCCAATGACGTAGTCAGAATAGTACGAGTAATTACGTATTTGGAAGTAAAGTTTGCTTGTGAAGCAAGTCTAGTAAACATAATCTTATTGCATTTTCATTCATATACAATCAAGTTACATCGCAGGGGCGTAGCTACGGCCGTATCAGCCGTATCAATGGCTCGGGGCCCCCGGGCTGCAGGAGCCACTAACGAGTGTAATATTTATAAAATCAATAAATATTTATTTTAATTTAATGCAAGCATTTTTGTTAATTTTGTGAGAAATTTTTACCATTCATTTGAGCCCTTCAACTAATTTTGATACAGGGTATATCCAAGGTACGGTACGCCACTGCTACATCGTCTCTAGACATTATTCCTTTTACACTATATATTTCGTGTTCGCAGACAACGGCAACCGCCGCAGATCGAGTGATATGTTCGGGCGGCGCATCGGCAGCAGTGCTGTCTCCTTGCACCTGCCCAGCACTTCAGGTGATAACACACATTTTAATAAATTTCGACCACGATACACGAATATTTCTCGAGTTGAGCCGAGTCGTTGGACAATGTGCCTTCTCTGATACTAATAATAATAGTGTCTTACGTAATGAGACGCATATTTTATTCATTTAGGACTTTTATACTGAATCCGTTTTGTGTTATAAGAAAATTTATCAATAATTAATAATGCAAGAACTTTTTCATTTTTTAGAACAAAATATTAGCACTGTCACTATAATATTCTTTTTATATCGGAACATCTGCTTACTTTGAAATAAATTGAAGATTCTCGAAATCTTCCTAGGAAACAAAAAGCCGCTCTCAGCTCACAGAAGTCACGAGGAGATCGGTCGGCGCAAGTCCCACAATGACAACAATGAGGCTCGCTACCACTCAGCACCAAGCGTCATCGACGAGGTGCTGCACCGACGCGACTGGGAGCGTTCCACCAAAGACCTCTACATACCTCTCAACCCAGTCAGAAACTCTGACGCATCAGACAGCCCTGACAAAGCACCCCACGCCGAACCAGAATCATCCAGCATCGAATGTTTGAAAAGTGACGAGCAAATCACTAAGCCTTGTAAGAAGCATTACACAAACATAAAATCTTCCAAGAGCAAGAAGGTGGAAAGTAGTAAAGAGAAGGAAAGGACTAGTGACGATAAAGACTGTGATGATAAAGACCTTGACGTCACTGAATTCACAGATTTCTATATTGGAGATGTTGGGGACGCTATCGCAAATATTAACAATGAAGATGTTACAAATGATGTTTCATCTCATAGTGACGCTGATAATAGTTTGAAAGCTGAAGAAAGGTCACCTAAAGTGGTATGCAAAGGTAAAGAAGCAAAACAGTCTTTAAACGAGTCAATAAGGTCGAAGGAACGTCCAAAACCAACGCTGATACCGCTAGCAGAACACCAACACACATTCAACTTCAGTCTGGATGAAGTGATAGAACGATTAGATACTTTGGAATCTTTGGATCGCTCTGGGGCTGTCCACCATGGCATCGAGTCCAGGGTTAGTGGAACACGGTCTACGTATCCTCCACCTTCTGTAGGTAAGTAATGGTCTCATGAATGCATTGCAATCTCAATCGTAGCTTATGTCTGTATGGGCTGAAACAAAGTCTATTAATGCTTGGAAAATTGTCTTGGATTATTTGAAAACTACAATTTTTTTCTGATTTGTGCTACCTCTTATTATTCTAAATGAAATAGGAATACACTAGACAGACCCGTGGCGCAGTTGGCTAGAAACCAGCTTGAGAAACGAGGGCCGCGGGTTCGATACCCGCACCGAGACAAATATTTGTGTGATTCACGAATATTTGTTTCGGGTCTGTGTGTTTGTGAGACCGAACGTCTCTCGTAGTTTCTGATACCCGTGACACAGGACTTGTATTCTAGTGTGACTTCTGAGCTATGTATGTTACTATTGAGTGTTTATTTATTTATTTACACTGAGAGATAAATTGAATGAAATTCCACTTGCATGTCTTGTTATAACTGTCTGCTTGCACTGAAATCCTTCACTTGTTACTGAATGTTGATGATGATGTGGCGAATGCTAAAAGCTTAATGAAATTGGCTTTGCTTGGCGGTCTTGTGACAGAGGCAGTCGGCTACGACGGCTGTGCTTGCTACCTGTCAGGCGACCCACGTGGGTCAGCGGGGGGCGCAGAAAGTGCGGGGGGCGCGGGAATAGGAGCATGGCGCGCTCGCCACGCCAGCGATGGGGACATACTAGCCCCGCCCTGCCGACCTGAGTCCGGTGCTTTCTCGGGTGAGTGTGCTGTGCATGAGTCGGCATGTGTGTTAGCATGGTCTGTTTCTTTTACAAAAGTTTAAGAGAAATCAAACAATTTTGGAGATAAGACGGCAATTCATTGAATCAAATATTACATATAATCTTCTAAGTTTTGTAAACTTGTCTTGGTAAGCTATCCACAAAAGCAAATTTAAGTATTGTATGCAGCCATAGAAGAATCTTTTAATGTTACGAATAATTTAAGAAGTAAGATAGAGGAATAGAGAGAGAAGAAGGTAAAACAAGTGTCAGGGCAAATGAAATTTCAAATGGAGATCGATGTCTACCAGTTGCTGAATGTAATTCAATGTCGATTATTTTTCTACGAAGTAAATAAGGCCTTCAATTTTTCCTTCCTGACCGTCGTTAATTGAGGCTTATAATTATCATGAGTGAAATCCAGAATTGTACTAGTACGAGTATAGTGCCTAGCTGCCTCGTGTTCTCGCGGTACAAGTATGTGCCGTGCGATCTAGAGGTCCTGGGTTCGATTCCCGGGTCGGGCAAAGTGTTATTGGGTTTTTCCATTAGGAAATTCTCAGTAGCAACACGGAGTCTGGAAATGTTCCCGAGAAACGGCAATAGGCTCGCCCCCTATTACGTGGGACTGATACATACCTGGCGAAGTGTGGGTGTAGAAATGCATCTCTGCCTACCCTGTCAGGGAATACAGGCGTGAGTTTATGTATGTATGTACGAGTATAGTAATTTGGCAATAATACTCGTTTTATGGTACAGAGAGTGACTTAGACCTGGAGGTGGAGGGAGTGGAGGAGCGTCCGCCTGCGTACGACGAGCTGCATGAGTACGGCTCGCCGCAGCGGAAGGAAACAGCCATTTAAACACCACTTGTAGACGAGAGGAACCTTAATAAAGTTCAATTTGCTTTACGGTACACAAAAATAGACATTTTGTGTATGAAAACAGCTGTCTAGAAGTTGTGCGAAGATAAATGACGTTAGACAACATTCCGTAAATTCTCCTATTTTGATACTGTTAAATGCTCTCTAAAAATTATAGTAATTCAAATTCTCAATACTGTATGCAGTAGATAAATACTCGTATACAGGATGTAAACAGACCGACAGTAGTCAATGAATCTATCGCACGTTGTCGTGCGACAGTTTCACAGAAAACCGATGCTAAGCAACAAATTAATTTATTAAGCAGTTCTTATTTATGATTATGATAATTAAAGTTTTCAAGACATGCTTACTTTTTAAATGAGCTTTTTAAATTATTATTGTAAAATTTTCGTAAATAATCAGCAGCTATTTTTGTTTTTTATTAGAATTTTATAATGCTTTATGAACTAAAAGTATTCTAAGGTTCCTCTCTGTAATAAATATAATTAAAGCCACATGTTCAAATAATGTACAAAATAGTTGCCAAAGGCTAAAAATTTGATCAAATCAAACAGATAACAATATTTTTGACTCCAAACTGTCCGTAAGAAAAACCTATTTATTACTATATGTAAATAAAAATATTTTTGCCAAATTTAATCTGCAGTTGTAATCGAAATATTCAATCTAATCAAATAAATAAGAAAATATTTATTTTATTTGTTACTAATGTAAGATTAATGAAATATTTTAACATGGTGTATAGTTTAATACGCTTTCTAGGGAGGCCAGTCCTGCGCGACCTTCGCCTTATTACGGCCCTGCATGCCAAGTTATAGTCCATTAGTTCGTCAATTAAATTGTAAATTGTCTTTAATGTTATCTGATCTTGTTTTTGAGTAAATGTATAATAAATATATTAAAAATAATAAGGGGGGCTCCGCATAACCCACACTCCCTTAGACGACCGAGGGAGGTACTTTTAGACTCTAGCTTTAAATAATTCTTGTCTATAAGCTGGTGTATTGTAACAGGTACGGATTTAGGGACTGGTGTGTGACTTAAAATTTAATTTCAGTATTGTGTATATTATTATTAAATATAGTAGCAATTGACAGCATATAAAGTAGAGTCCGTTGTTTGTATGATGAAAAAAAATCGTATTAATGAGAACAAAAAATTTTTATTTCTAAGCTCCATGACTTAAGATTTGCATATTATGCTGTGTATGTTAATCTGGTGTCAGAGCTACAAACCTCTTATGTTTACATATTGTCTATATGTGTATAAATATGTATATTATTTATTTATAAATTAATATACAGTCTGTAAGTCATGAAATGTGATGCTTCGCTTGTCACAACACTGTCAAAAGTAAATGTATGTATATATTTTTGTTATAATTGATGTTAAATAAAGATAAATATATTGTGTAGGCTCCTTTTGTTGTAGTGTTTCAGTTATTCATAATGTTAGGATGAAAGACAAGCATAAATAATATTATTTCTAGGTGTAAAGACGGAATTTGTAGGCATTCAGCATACGTTCAAAGTTAATCTGCATTATTGTATTCCAAATATTCAATTTAATCAATTAAATAAGCAAATATTTATGTATTTTTTTTTATTACTAAAATATAAATAAAATATTTTAACATAGTGTATATTTTAATACGCGAAGCTCATAGGTGTTTAATCTGCCAACCAGCACTAAGCCCGCGTGGTGGACTAAGGCCTAACCCTCTCAACTGTAGCTGAGAACTGTAGATGATGATAATGAAAATTAAATCTATATTAGCCCATTTACCTCCCACTGCTGGGCACGGGCCTCCTCTACAATTGAGAGGGTTTAGGCCTTAGTCCACCACGCTGGCCTAGTGCGGGTTTAATTTTGAAACCTCACTAATTTAATTTTAATATGTACATAAGCACATATTCCCCGAGTGAGGTGAGCTAAACATTTTACACTTTGTATCTATAAAATTAATATTATAATACTTGTATTAAAAACAAAGATCTATATTTAAAAATACCAAATATTCGAGAATTTTCGTATAAATTTCATTTAAATCAAGCAGAGCCTGTATTTTATGTTTAAATAAAAATTAAAATAAAAAAAATTGTTTTAATTCTTTATCAATCAAATCAGAGACTTTGTTAGACGAATATTAGCAAAGGAATCACGAGGAAACCTACGCACGTTATAGTCTTCCTCAAAGATTATTTAAGTGTGTAGTCCAAGCAAGCTGGCGTGGTAGATTAAAGACCTCCTCTTGGTTGTAGAAGAGGGCCACGCAGTGTAATGTACGAGTATATCGACAAATCGTGATGTCCTCGAGGTATAGGCACGCGGTTGGGAATATCGACGATCGCGGGTTCAAACCCCAGGCACACACCTATGACTTTTCGAAGTTATGTGTGTATTCACAAAGAATTATCACTTACTTTAACGTTGAAGGAAAACATCGTGAGGAAACCTAAATTTCTTAGGAATTTCCTAGGTGTACAGTCCGCCAACTCGCACTAGGCCAGCGTGGTGCACTAAGACCTAAACCCTCTCAGTTGTAGAGATGGCCCGTGCCTAGCAGTGGGACATATATGGGCTGATGATGATGATGATGATATCAAAAAATATGGATGTAAATAGCAGTAAACTGGCTCAGTATAAGTGTTACATCTAAACATCAGCGGCTGAACCTTCAGAGGTTTGCCGTGACCTAGTGTGGTGTGGTGTGGTGTGTTGTAGTGTGGTGTGGTTCGTGAAGGTGGCGCGTCACCAGTGAGGGGTCAGCAGTAGCGCTCAGACTGCGGCTGCGGAGGGCGAGCTGACGCTGTCTGTGCTCGCCTAAACTCCTCAGCAATGCCATGTCTCTAGAGTTGGATGGTTCGCGATTACTCATCGGCTTAGCACCTGGAACAATCACTTATGTCATATCCTGGAGAGAAAACTTTATACAATCGTCACACATTACTCACGTAACCTTATGACAGATTTAATCCTCCGCCTTATGGCTCGGGCTATCTTCATTTTTCTTTCAGTTTTGTCTGGAGAGGGCGATGGTGTGGGCGGTGCTGCGTCACTAGCGATATCTGTAAAATTCAGTAGTTCATCATCATCATCATCATCATCGTCAAGCTTTTATGATCATATAAATTGTATTATAATGAGGTTATAAGTTGAAAATAAAAATTTTTAAGGAAAAAATTATTTTGTTCTTTTTAGAGTGTTTAAATAAAAGATTAAAAAAAAAGTTTTTTGCTTTTAATTTTGTTTCAAGTTACTCTCAACCATCCCTTTCATTTGATACCAATATTGTAGAAATGCAGTAAAAAGAACTATTCCGCCATCTCGGATACCATATCGTGCATTGTCATCCAAACTAAACGTGTATACAGAATTTCAGCTCAATCGGTTGAAGATATCTACTTCAAAATGAGTTCAAAGATGCCACCCGAACAAACATACTTACATACATACATTGCAAGTTAAATACATACATAGATAACCTCACGCCTGTATTCCCCGAAGGGGTAGGCAGAGGTGCATTTCTGCACCCACATTTCGCCAGATATGCATCAGTCCCACGTAATAGGGGGCGAGCCTATTGCCGTTTTTCGACTACATTTCCAGACTCCGTGCTGCTACTGAGAATTTCCTAATGGAAAAACCCAATAACACTTTTCCCGACCCGAGAATCGAACCCAGGACCTCTAGATCGCACGGCACATACTTATGCCGCGAGACCACGGCAGTTAAGTTAAATAAAAGCTTTTAATAAATATACATACCCGATAGTCGTGCAGGAGAGGGCGACTGAGGCAGGCTCAGGCCCGACGGAGAGGAACTCACAGCCTCCTGAAATAACAACATCACTAATTTCTTACTCTTTTTCAGAAGACTTCTTGAAAGCTATTAAATAATCACAACTTCCATACACGAAGCCTATTATTATTGAATATATACGTAAGTTTCTTAGTTTACAGTCAGGCTTCATTTTTCACTAAACCCTTTTTTTTTGCAATTAATAACACTTTTACACGCAATTTTTAATACTTATTCTAGCTAGAAAATATATGTGTAGTTATAATTATTATTTTATTTAAACAATACAAAAATATGACGATACCTCGAATGCGTTGTCGTGTTCAGAGGTCTGCATATTGTGTGGAGAGTACCGTGTGCCGAGTGTCGCTTGTCCGAGCGCGCTCTGTCGCTACACGTGGAGTCACGACGCGACATGCAGATACACTGAACTAGGCTTGTTAAAAAATATTGATATATCGATATTATTTTTTCGATGTATTTTTGAGCGATATTTAATATTTCGATATATCGATGTCATCATCATCAGCCCAAATACGTCTGGGCACGGGCCTCCTCTACAACTGAGAGGGTTAAGGCCCCAGTCCACCACGCTGTCCTAGTGTGGGTTGGCGGACTACACTCCTAAGAACTTCTAAGAACTTTTAGGTGTGCAGGTTTCATCACGATGTTTGCCTTAACCGTTACAGTACGTGATAATTCATTGTGAATACACACATAACTTCGAAAAGGCAGAGGTTTTTCCTGGGGTTTGAACCTGCGACCATCGAGATTCTCGACCGCGTGCCTAAACATCGAGGCCATCACGTCTTAATGAATTAAAAGTATCAAAATCGATTTTTTTTTATTAAAAATCCTAAAAAGGAAATCTCTTTTTATATTAACATATTTCTTTGTAGCAATTAACATAATATCAATATCCATATTGATATTTTCGAAAAATATCGATACAATATATGTATATCGATACTTTATTGCATTTCTGACATCCCTTGCTCACACATTCGCGCTCCACACACAAAAACAATATAATATGAAAAGGAGTTGGGCAGCCGCACGCACACTACTACTCTGTGTCATGTCAATGTGCGCTTGTGTGGGTTCATTCATTCATAAGTTTTTTCTTGTTTTTGTATCGACGATGATGAGATTGTGATGACCTCACAGTGTTTATATTGCATCCCTTTTTAGCTACTTCGATCGGACAATAAGGGAAGCGTGTGTTTGAACACATAACGCGGAATTCCAAGAAACATGAACAAATTAACTAATCGGTTATTCATGAGTTTAGATAAAAGACTAGTAAATTAGTGTGGAGTTAGTACGTACATACGTAGCAACAGTTAGGTTCATTTGTCATGACCCGAAGACTGGGTGTCCGGAAAATTAATAGCTCTTTTATGGGACAATGTATACGCTTCTATAATAAACTCCCGAAGGGTATTAGGGAGCTTCCCTTAAAAAAGTTTAAAGAATCAATTTAAGATACAAAAAAGCAAAAAAGCTTGCTATACCATTTTAGATTATATTCATCATCAGCCCATATACGTCCCACTGCTGGGCACGGGCCTCCTCTACCATTGAGAGGGTTTAGGCCTTAGTCCACCACGCTGGCCTAGTGCGGGTTGGCAGACTACACACCTAATAAATTTCTAAGAACTTTTAGGTGTGCAGGTTTCATCACGATGTTTTCCTTCACCGTTAAAGTACGTGATAATTCATTGTGAATACACACATAACTTCGAAAAGTCAGAGGTGTGTGCCTGGGGTTTGAACCCGCGACCGTCGAGATTCTCGACCGCGTGCCCAAACCTCGAGGCCATCACGTCCCTAGGAGTAAGTAAATTGATCAGATGTTTTGTTGCTACAATTTGTATCGTTATGACATATATGAGGTTAAATTTATATAATGACAATAAAAAATGGCTTTATAATTTTAATTTATTACAAAAAAATAGGTATATGACATTTCGTGTTGCTGAGGGAGTGTCTTGCTGTTTCTTCTCCAAAGCGATAACACGTTTCGAAGTTTCGAATAGTTTAATATTGACGATTCAAAAGAACTTGTAAAAGTCTATTTGAATAAAGATTACTTTGACTTTGGCTTTGACATTAACTCCTCACTCCCGCGATATAAGCGAGTCAACGTGTCACAGTAGCAACACGGAGTCACGAAATGTTCCAGCAAAACCTATCACGTAGAAGACAGAAGTGAGTTCATGTACCTACTTTTGTTTTATTCTTTTTAGGAAACATACCATCACACTTTTCTTATATTTTAAATTATATTGCACATTTGAATTATATTATTAATTGCGAGCATAAAATGAGGATCGCAATAATTACCTGATGGCGACCGACGCGCCGCAGATTGGACGGACGCAGGTGACTTTACGGACGCCTCATTGTACTGAAATAGCCAATTATACACATTAATATTCCCACTAACCACACTGAAGGGAAGACGAAGGCATATTTTTGCCAATTGTTGTTTAACGTGATAAGCCTATTGTTTTCGGCTGAATTGGGACACTGAGGTGCTAAAAAAAGTTTGTATTTGAATCCCGCGACTATCAACTAAACTGTATATAAAATGTAATTGACAGCCCCGTGGCGCAGTTGGCTAGACACCAGCTTGCGAAACGAGAGGCTGCGGGTTCGATCCCCGCACCGAGACAAATGTTTGTGTGATCCACAAATATTTGTTACGGGTCTGGGTGTTTGTGAGACCGAAAAGTCTCTCCGAAAAGTTTCTGATACCCACGACACAGGCAAGTCCTAGTGTGGGGTCAGAACTATGTATGTGACGGTTGGGTGTATTTATTTATTATTTATTATTATAGATCTATGCAAATAAAAACCATCTCTTTACTCTCTAACTTTCTCTCTCTTATCTTTACTCTGAAATAAACTCTTTTTAACAAATGCATATGGATGTATACACAGTACATTTACCAAAATGTCTGTCTGTTTGTTGCAGCTAATCTCTGAAATGACTGGAACGATTTTGAAGGGTCTTTTATTGGCAGGTAGCTGGTGTAATAAGGAGTAACTTAGGCAACAAAAATAATTAAAGAATCGAATGTTAGGCGGAACGAAGTTCGCCGGGTCAGCTATTAATTAATATAGATACTAACAATATTTATTTTGTGGTCTATGAGCCTTATCTTCAAGCATATGTGGGCTTACACAGGTGTAAACATCCCGTGATCGAAACTAAGACAGGTAAAAGTTAAGGTGATTTCAAAAACATTGGCGCTGAAAATAATTGTAACGAAATAAAAAAAAATGAAAAGTCGTGATGGCCTCGAGGTTTAGGCACGCGGTCGAGAATCTCGACGGTCGCGGGTTCAAACCCCAGGCACACACCTCTGACTTTTCGAAGTTATGTGTGTATTCACAATGAATAATCACGTACTTTAACGGTGAAGGAAAACATCGTGATGAAACCTGCACACCTAAAAAACTTCTTAGGAATTTCTTAGGTGTGTAGTCCGCCAACCCGCACTAGGCCAGCGTGGTGGACTAAGGCCTAAACCCTCTCAATGGTAGAGGAGGCCCGTGCCCAGCAGTGGGACGTATATGGGCTGATGATGATGTATGATGTAAAAAAAAATTACGTATTTCTAATCATCATAACTATTAGCTGTCTAAGCTTTCGATAACGGTGTCACCTTCTGTATAAATATAAGCAAGGTAGTAGAGCAAATACCTCAGACATATTAGTCACAGAGCTTATCTCCAACACAACAGAGCGGTCGACGCGAGGTCTGTTTACATAATGCCAGTATTTTATACGCTTTATATTAGTTTCATATGTATGTAACGGAATCTTTGAACATGATTTTGACCCGTTAAAGTACGTGATGATTCTTTGTGAATACACACATTACTTCGAAGAGTCAGAGATGTGTGCCTGGGGTTTCAATCAGGGACCGTCGAGATTCTCCACCGCGCGCCTAAACCTCGAGGCCATCACGACTTCAGTGAGTCAGTGAGTGACAAAATTCCGAAGTTTGACTAGTACCACGATTCTAAAATTCAATACGCCACCTAAATTCTTTCAGTTTTCCGCTAAAAACTTAATTATTATTTTTAATATATTTCATGAAAGCATTTACTCTAACCATAAAGTGACGACTTAAATTACGAGATATTTATCGATAAGTTGTTGAGTCGCATAAACATCAAGCGTATTGGGATCCACATCAGGTCTACCGTCAGCCATTGAAGCTGAAAGTGACAAAATAAGTTGGAGGTCCAAGCCACCTAATTTTAGCTAATAGTTCATTTAAAGCTGATCTCCAGTAAGCTGCAGAACCTCCTAAATTCTTTTCATAGATGGACGTCTTCAACTGCTCCATCTTGATTACAATTTTTTTTCCGCATGGTGATATCGTATTTTGTATTTGATAATACTCGAAGAATGATAAAGCATAAAAAAGATTATTACGTTACGTTGAAATCTCATGTCATTTCCTGAAATTCAATATTGAAAATAATCCAAAGGTGTTTGTTATCTTTACGGGCCTTTGTTCTTTAAGAGCATTTACGCTCCGCGCGGCTAGTCGAATTCCGATAAATATGACTCACACTAACGCCAGTGTCGGTAGTTAAGAGCGTTTACGCGGTTTTAGCGTTTCGAATCCCTTAAAATTTATGAAAGATTTATAGTAAAAACATGTTAATTACCAATTATTTTAGGGAATATAGTCATCTTAATAGTTAGTGAAGAACATTTTAAGATTTTGATCCCTTATTCAATTAATAAATATAAAATGTATAAATGCAATCGTCAATTGTTTTGTAAATCTCTTGCCTCCACTCGTGTCAAAACGGTTGAAACGCACATTTCAAGGAGACCGGAACAAGACATAGGGTCTCTTGTGTTCATAACAAACTTATGTTCCCGAAGGAAAACTTTTCGTTATTGAAATTTTAAGTATCAAAGATTGTCAACAGAAATTTTCCGTGTCCCTCGTAACACAATTCAGAGGTGTATTGCTACGTGTATATATGAATGCTTGACAAGCGATAAAAAAGGCTCATTAAAATAAATAAATACATAGAACTATCAACTTCTCAACTCAACTTCATATCAAATACTAGAAACTAGAAGTAACAACCTGCATTGCGTGTTGCAAGTGGTGTTGCATGCGTCGCTGGCGCGTGGCGTGTTGGTGTGGAACACTCGGCCGCTCGCTCGTCCCTCCGCCCGCCCGGTCGCCGCACATGTTGTTCGGCCCACAGCGCGACACGCAGTGCCACTGACCACACTCAGCTGACACAAACATCTCTGTGGACTCCGTATACTCCAATTTCGCGGTCACCTTATCGGCATAATTTATCGGTTATGATATTTCTGTAATGATATGGTAACCATATAATCTTTATGGCATACAGTGATTGATATTCTGTAGTTTATAAATATGTGTGCGTAGTGATGGCCTCGACGTTTAGGCACGTGGTCGAGAATATCAACGGTCGCCGGTTCAAACCCCAGGCACACACGTCTGACTTTTATGTTATGTGTGTATCGCAAAGAATTATCACGTACTTTAACGGTGAAGGAAAAGATCGTGATGAAACCTGCACGCCTAAAAAGTTCTTAGGAATTTCTTAGGTGTATAGTCCGTCAGCCCGCACTAGGCCAGCGTGGTGGACTAAGGCCTAAAACCCTCTCAGTTGTAGAGGAGGCCCGTGCCCAGCAGTGGGAAGTATATGGGCTGATGATGAGATGATGAGTGATGGACTCCAGTAGCGGTTCTACCATAGAAGCCCAAAAGCCCAGTTTGCCTTACAAAATTCCTAATAATAACACTGGTCAACAACAAAAAAAAAAATTATTGCCGTGGATTGAAACTTGTATTTTTCCATACCTTACCATGAGATTAGTTAAAATACGTTCATAAAAAAATTTGAAACACCCACTTACTAAGAAAAAAGAGATTATTTGAAATTTATTTGTAGGCTGAGGTGGTGGGCTGTCTTCGGTATAAGGAATCGGTTTAGTTACAGATTCCACATCAGGATATGTAATTTTACTTCTTGTTTTATAAGAATATCTCTTCAGTTTCCTTAAAAAATAACAATCATTCTCATGATCTTTTGTTCCCTCCAAATTACAGGTTTAGAAAAAGGCATTAATCGGTGGGTACCATTAAACCACCCTCTCAAATAACATACATTTCTTAAATAAATAAAACTTGGTGTCCAAGGTTGATTAATACTCTCTCTCTCTCTCTGGTCGGTCCCTCATATCTGAGGATCGTGGTCAACATTAGGGTGACATCTGGAGCGGATGATCTGCTTCCACCGGATTCTGTCCAGCGCGTCCCTTACGGCAGTATAGAATGTGGAGGACGACGACCCTTTCACTTGATCGGACCATCTCGTTGGTGCACGACCACGTGACCTCTTGCCTTCGGTGTTCCCAACCACAATCAATTTCTCTAGATTTCCGTCGCCTCTGCGCATCGTGTGACCGAAGTACGAAAGGATACGTTGCTGACATACACTGGACAAGCGAGTTTTTATTCGGAGTTGAGTCAGGATTGATGCATTGGTGCGTTTCGCAGTCCATGGTATCCTCAACATCCGCCTCCAGCACCACATTTCGAATGCATCAATCCGTTGTCTCTCTCTAGCTAGAATTGTCCAGGTTTCTACTCCATACAAGAAGATTGGAAATATTAGGGCACGTATCAGTCTGATCTTGGTTTTGATACCAATTCCTCTCTTCTTCCAGATGTTATTTAGGCGGGTCATTGCATCCTTTCCCATCCCGATTCTTCTTTTTATCTCGGAAGCACAGCTGCCATCACTGCAAATTTGGGAGCCCAAGTATATGTAGCGGTCGACAACATTAATGCCAGGGAGTTTGCAGGTGCGATTAGTTAGTTTTCCAGCTCTGTCTACTAACATCACTTTGGTCTTCGCTCTGTTCACTGCTAGACCAATTTTGCCACTTTCTAACTCGAGTCTTTCAAATAGCTCATTCATATCTTCCATAGAAGTTGCCAGGAGAAGGGTGTCATCGGCATATCGAAGATTTGATAGTCTTTTTCCACCTATAGGAAACCCTTTCTCCCAGTTTTCGGTGGTCTTACGAATTATATACTCTCCATAAATGTTAAAAAGCGCAGGGGACAAAATACAGCCCTGTCTCACTCCTTTCTTTGTTTGGAATTTATGGGAGCATTCCTTACCTATCCTTATGAAAGAACGGTTTTCTGTATACAGACTCTGAATTAAAGCAACAAGGTGTCGAGGAACTCCCATTTCGAGTAGCACGTTCCACAGTTTATCCCATTGCACACAGTCAAAGGCTTTGGTATAATCAATGAAACAGAGGACAACGGGGCTGTTGAATTCCCTGCTCTTCTCAATGATTTGGCGAACGTTCAGTATTTGTTCCCGTGTACCTCTACCCTTGACAAAACCTGCCTGTTCTTCGGGTATTTGTCGGCTGAGGAAGTGGTTAATACTCTCAGAAATCTTGAAATCAAAATACAAATCGTAAATGTTATATATAGTAACGGCGTAGGACGTTCTCGATTGGAACTTGAATTAAACTCACCACAAACAAAATAGAAGAGATCCGATGAATTGAAACACTCGATTCATAATGCAAACTATATACATATGTATTTACTATTTAGTACACTTCTTCAAAACCGAAACGTATTCAAATTGACAAAAAAACTACACAATTTAAACCACAACACTTTGGAATAAACACCAGAAACTGCACGTCGTCGTAGCAATACTCGTATAACGTAAGGGTACTTGTAAAAGTAATATTAAAAAATTAAACATCAATGAACGAACAATAACGAGTTGAAAATGTACAGGTTTAAGGATACATCGTGTACTACCAACAACAATATTGTCTTTGTAAGTAAGATCAGCTGTTGCAATACTCTTTTTCGATATACCCTCACAAAATTAAGCCAAATATATCGTACATATGTAATTGTACATATTTAGATATTTCGATGTAATAGATATTTTTTATTATTGTTCCGTTAATATTTATACATAAAAGATACCGAAAAAGTACAATTGGATTAACGGCAAAAAGTCATGTTGACCAATGTAATCTTTAAGCTTTAAATCTTTATTTTACAAAAGTAATTTGATTCACAAATGATAATATTCTGATCCCACAATAAACAATTATAAACTAGACATTACATAATTAACTTGTAACACTTTTGGGCTTCTATGGAAGTACCGCCACTGATGCACTCGAGATAGTTTAAAATAGTGTAAAATTGACGATTCAAAAGAACTTGTAAAAGTCTATTTGAATAAAGATAATTTGACTTTGATTTTGAGGTTTAGGCGCGCGGTCGATAATCTCGACGGTCGCGGGTTCAAGTCCCAGGCACACACCGCTGACTTTTCGAAGTTATGTGTGTATTCATAATGAATTATCAGGTACTTTAAAGGTGAAGGAAAACATCGTGAAACTTACACACCTAAAATCTCTTAGAAATTTCTTAGGTGTGTAAGCTCAAACCCTCTTAGTTACAGAGGAGGTCCATACCTAGCAGTGGCACGTAAATATAAAAATAAATACACCCAACAGTCACATACATAGTTTTGACCCCACATTAAGATACGAGTCTTGTGTCGTGGGTATCACAAACTACGAGAGACTTTTCGCTGTTACAAATGACTGACTCACCACACAGATCCAACCATCTTCTTTAATAGTCCCATGCAGGTATACACAAAATCACCTTTAATTCTTAATAGTTATGTAAGTTAATTTGTTTGTTGAATTAATAAATATGCAAGTGTTTATATATTATATAATTTAATATTAGTTTCTTGTTACAATGTGAATACACAAACATGTCAATAAACAATTAATTTTACAAAAACCTTTAAGAAAATCGAGAAAAATAAAACACGGAGAATTCTTAAGAGCGTATCCGCTAAGGATATCATGAACATCTCGAGCTCTCAAGCATAACATCTCGACTTCGAAGACAAAATGTACGCAACTGTAGTAGAAAAGGCGCATTAATGGATTTATGTTGTTGTTCAGCGCCCTCTATCAAAATCGTTGAGTACTTATTGCAGTCAAGCAAAATAATCTGAATTATACTCACTAGATGGAGCTATTATTTTTATTTTTGTACTCTTTCTATATGTTTTTCATGATACCTCGGAAAGGTAAATGCAGAGGGGTCCAATTAATGTTCACTATCAAAGATAATTAAAATGGTTCCAACTAGAGCGCAGAAGTTTGCCGCCGCGTTTAAATATGGATAATTAATAACAGATTGAGAGCCCTATAAAGCCCTGTACTTGTCTGAAAACAACTTGCGAAAGGAGAGGCCGCGGGCTCCCCGTACCGAGACAAATGTTTGTGTAATCCACAAATATTTGTTTCAGCTCTAAGAGTTTGTGAGACCAAAAAGTCTCTTGGAGTTTCTGATACACGACACAAAAATTGTATCTTAGCGTGGGGTCAGAACTACATAGTATGTAGTAAATACACCCAACAGTCACATACATAGTTCTGATCCCACACTAAGATACAAGTCTTGTGTCGTGGGTATCAGATACTACGAGAGACTTCTCGGTCTCACATACACCCAGACCCGAAACAAACATTTGTGGATCACACAAACATTTGTCTCGGTGCGGGAATCGAACCCGCGGCCTCTCGTTTCGCAAGCTGGTGTCTAGCCAACTGCGCCACGGGGCTGTCGTATGTATGTAGTGACTATGTGGTGTATTTTTTAAAATATTTTTATGCCCACTGATAATCTGGATATCCATACAAAATGTATTAACTATTTAACATAATATAATAACCACCTCGTAACGGAGCGTGCAGATACGCCCGAACAACGGCACTGGGCTCGCCTCCCATTACAAGGGACCAAAGAAACACAATTAGCGAAACGTTGGTGCAGTAATTCACCTCAATCAATCTGTTCGGGATACAGACAAGTGTATGTTTAATATCACCGCCATATTCACCATCATCAGCCCATATACCTCCCACTGCTGCACGCGCCTCCTCTACAACTGAGAGGGTTTAGACCTTGATCCACCACGCTGGCCTAGTGCGGGTTGGCGGACTACACCTAAGAAATTCCTAAGAAGTTTTAGGTGTGCAGGTTTTATCACCATGTTTTCCTTCATCGTTAGAGCAAATGATAATTCATTGTGAATATACACATAACTTCGAAAAGTCAGAGGTTTGGCCTGGGGTTTGAACCTGCGACCGCCGAAATTCTCGACCACGCGCCTAAACCTCGAGGCCATCACTGCTTATATGCATTAATTATAATTAATAATTAATTAATGCCTGCCTCGTGGTCTCGCGGTACAAGTATGTGCCGTGCGATCTAGAGGTCCTGGGTTCGATTCTCGGGTCGGGCAAATGTGCAAAATGTGCCCGAAAAACGGCAATAGGCTCGCCCCCTATTATGTGGGACTGATAAATACCTGGCGAAATGTGGGTGCAGAAATGCACCTCTGCCTACCCCTTCGGGGAATACAGGCGTTAGTTTGTGTATGTATGTAATTAATAACTGTTGGTAATTTATTTATTTATGCTTTTTACACATTGCGTATAAAGGCGGACTTAATGCCTAAGGCATTCTCTAACAGTCAACCTTTGGGTGATGCAGAGATAAAAGGTAGGTGCATAAACAGTAAAAGGGTAAAATAATATACAACAATAATAATAAATGGTAATTATTAATAATTTTCAAATCATTTTTAATCACACTTGCCGAGACATATATGTATTATGTACATATACTTGTGATGACGCTAATGTAGTACGTCGTGCATCCGCGGTGTGACTGGGCTCAGTCGCATCAAGACTCTCGGCGTGCAAGGATCCGTCATGGACCAGTTCAAGTGGGAATTCCACCCCGGCACGTACAACTTCCACCAGAACTCCGTCACTAAGGTCCACAACGTCCACAGGGAGGTTTGTGTTTCATATTTGTGTTTTCATTGTGTACAACAATATTTGGGGGAGGCCTTCATTATGCCCAGCAACGGACATCTTTCTTGGTGATGCACAAGAATACGACGGGGCATCATTGACTCTTATAACTCAGTTTGTTAGACAGTTTGTGAATCGAGATGCCGCGGTTCTGATCCTCGCACCGGGAAAAATGTGATCTACAATTATAGTCTTTACGTCAAAAGACTTGTTCTTAGTGTTGGGTCAGAACAGTCTTTGTGACTGTTCAGTGTATTCACTTATTATTAATTTAAAAAATTAAAGGTTGTAAGGTGCACTGGAATCTGATAGTAAGTTAAATGCAGTGCAAATATATTGTCAATTTACTTTAATACTACACACTTAAAAACAACGGATGTGCCTCGGATTTGAACCTTGGATTTCCCTTGTTTGTATTACATATGTCTAGTGGCAGAATTCGTAACTTTACCAATCATTAATTAATATTATGAAGATATTAAAAAATCATCACAAATTCCAATTAGCCGTGGCAGTTAACGACCCCCCCCCGCGCCCCGCGCCGGCCCCCTCCCACTGTTATCTACCACGGGAAAACCAACACAATAATAAGGAAAGTGTGAACATCGCACACAAGACGTGTTAATATGTAGAAACTTTTGTTTAACATTACAATAGGGACAGTTACGTGGTGTCTTTAAATTATTTAGTCTATATTTGTATTCGAGGTTAGAATTCTACTTATACACTACACTCCTATATTCCCTGAAGGGGTAGGTAAAGGTGCATTTCTGCACCCACATTTACCCAAATAAGTATTGGTCCCACGACCAATTTCCGTATTTCGGGCACATTTGTAGACTTCATGAGGCTATTACGAATTTTCTAATGGAAAATTAGTGGTCACAGGTTCAAACCCCAGGCACACACCTCTGACTTTTCGAAGTATGTGTGTATTCACAATGAATTATCCGTTGCTTTAACGGTGAAGGAAATCATCGTAATGACACCTGCACACCTAAAAAAATTTAGGAATTTCTTAGGTGTGTAGTCCGCCAACTCGCACTAAGCCAGCGTGGTGGTCTAAGGCGTAAACCCTCTCAATGGTAGAGGAGGCCCGTGCCCAGCAGTGGGACGTATATGGGCTGATAATGATGATGATGAATTAAAATGGAAAAATTCC
The DNA here is from genome assembly GCA_907164795.1 of Hemaris fuciformis. Taxonomy (NCBI): domain Eukaryota; kingdom Metazoa; phylum Arthropoda; class Insecta; order Lepidoptera; family Sphingidae; genus Hemaris; species Hemaris fuciformis. The sequence continues at coordinate 11,341,577 of OU015454.1, forward strand.
ACAGCATTTAGCCTGTCCCGGAAATAAAAACCGTGCCGGAGCCGTGAAATCCGTTAGGATATTTATGATGGCAGAGTGAAGAATTGCGCCCTGGTCTGTAGTTAACTAATCTAGGGAATTTTAATTATAGGAAATCTATTACCTTACAAAATGTAAAGGAATGTTGTAATCAGTGTTGGGCAAAAGTTAATTAAACTACATACATACATACATAAACTCACGCCTGTATTCCCCGAAGGGGTAGGCAGAGGTGCATATCTGCACCCACATTTCGCCAGGTATGTATCAGTCCCACGTAATAGGGGGCGAGCCTATTGCCGTTTTTCGGGCACATTTCCAGACTCCGTGCTGTTACTGAAAATTTCCTAATGGAAAAACCCAATAACACTTTGCCCGACCCGGGAATCGAACCCAGGACCTCTAGATCACACGGCACATTTGATTAATTGTTAATTATTAGTTCAATTAACTTTTGCCCAACACTGGTTGTAATGTTGACAGCACCGTGGCGCATTTGACTAGATACCAGCTTGCGAAACGAGAGGCCGCGGGTTCGATCCCCGCACTGACACAAATGTTTGTGTGATCCACGAATATTTGTTTCGGGTCTGGTTCTTGTAAGAGCGAAACCTCTCTCGTAGTTTCTGATACCCACGACACAAGATTTGTATGTTAGTGTGGGGTCAGAACAATGTCTGTGACTTGGGTGTATTTATTATTTATTTATAAATGTCAATGTATGTTGCAGAGTCCACACAGGCCTAATTTCAAGTGGCTCGTGATCCCGGTGGTCATCGTCTTGGTACTCCTGCTTGCTGTGTGCGTCGCTATACAGTGGTGTTCCTCTGGTAGAAACCAGAGGCGAAGAGGTACATATTCCTATTCATCATCATCATCAGCCCACTGGCCTCCTCTACAATTGAGAGGGCTTAAGGGCTTGGTCCACCACGCTTGCCTAGTGCGGGTTGGCGGACTATACACCTAAGAAATTCCTAAAATTTTTAGGTGTGCTAGTTTTATCACGATGTTTTCATACGCCGTTAAAGTACGTGATAATTCATTGTGAATACACACATAACTTGGGAAAGTCAGAGATGTGTGCCTGGGATTTGAACCCGCAACCGTCGAGATTCTCGACCGCATGCCAATTCCGAGGCTATCACGACTCATTCGCTACCCGCCGCGTTGCTCAAGTGGTCAAACCATCGTGCTGCAGGACGTCCCACACTACATCTGCTTAAGCATTGTGTGATATGTATATTTCATGTGGATGTTGTGTGTTCAGGCCGTAGACCGCAGCTAAATGGAGCCTCGCCTCCTGCCTACGCCCCTACGCCAGTCCAGGGGACCCCGGCCCCCACCACGCCCGTCCAGTATATGGGTAAGGTAACATTCACTTCCTCATTGGTGCCATCAATATCTCCCGGGCTCGAAGTTTTACTGAGATTTAGAAATGAGAATATTAATTGATATTAAATAAAGATTTATTCGGCTAGGGACCGTTACAAGCATAGACGACATTGAGATTACTAAATAATTAACATTATTGAGGATAAATTGAAAACACAAGACACGCGTAGACGTTGGGGCAGGACTACCGCACTGTACAACGGCCGATGAGCGAGTGCGCCTGTGACGCTCAGCAGGGCCCCCTCATATAGGCAGCTGACGTGATGACGGCGTCTGCTGCCCGCGACGCCAAATTATTTCTAACATGAGTATAATTGAAAACTTCGCTGTAACAAACAGGAAAGTGGTAAAGGGAACATCTCTTACGTGTATTTTTTATTTTGGAACTGCAATTTGTTGACGTTAACTTGTTTGTAAACGGTTTAGGTTCTGAATAGATGCGATTGGTAATATACGATTTCTATTATCCCTCTAAAACTAAATTATATACAAGCTTATTAGAATTACGACGAACAAGTATACTCTGTCTGTTTTATTTTTGTTCGGTTTTTTCTATAAAATACTATTGTTTTTAGAAGTGTACTATATTTTTTATAACTTATTTTGAAAAATACTGTATTTCGCCGGGAATATGTAGGCAACCCTACTCTTAATACACACCGATTAAGGAACGGGTAGTAAAGGTGTATTTCTACATCAACGATTCTAGTTATTGTAATCGAAGTGAGAGATGCTAATTTGCATACTTAGTGCTCATATTAACATCTATTAGAAGTCAACAAAACTACTGCGTCCAATAACATGGCTCACAATTACATCTACATTATAGGAGGCACTGAAGGAGGCCAAAAAGGAGGCCAAAAAATAATACATACACATACATACATACATTACCTCACCTGTATTCTCTGATGGGGTAGGCAGACGTGCATTTCAACATCCACATTTCGCCAGGTATTCCCACGTAATAGGGGGCGAGCCTATTGCCGTTTTTCGGGCACATTTTCAGACTTCGTGCTGCTATTGAGAATTCCCTAATTGAAAAACCCAATAACACTTTGCCCGACCCGGGAATCGAACCCAGGACCTCTAGATCGCACGGTACATACTTGTACCGCGAGACCACGAGGCAGTCATAATAATAATATGTTTATATAAAGAATAATACATATGTTTTTATTATCGAAGCTTAAATGTATTTTTATCTATATTTCAGTGATGGCGCATCCGATGCAAATGCAATGTGCAAATCCTGCGTACCAGACTCAAGCGTTATCCCACCAGGGCCCGATCCCTCAAGGCGCCTATCCCGTACAAGCGATGTATCCCACACAACCATCCCACCAGCTTACTCCACCGCCGTCGTACATGGCGGTGCAGATGCAGGACGCCCAGGCAGCGTCCAGAGATGTTAATGAGACAACTGTAAATAAATAAATACTGACAACACACATAGATCGAATCTACACTAAGTTTTATTATGTAGAAGTATGACAAAGCATTTGATGATAATAACAGCGCAGAAAAAATAAATATTATTTTTTGTATATTTTTCAATGAATATTGTAAAAGATATTAATTAAATATATTTATTTCGACTAGTGATTGCCCCGAGTTTTAGGCGCGCGGTCGAGATTTTCGGCGGTCGCGGGTTCAAACCTCTGGCTTTTCCAAGTTATATGTGTATTCACAATGAATTATCACGAACTTTAACCGTGAAGGAAAACATCGTGAGGAAACCGGCACACCTAAAATTTTTAAGATTTTTTAGGTGTGTAGTCCGCCAACCAGCACTAGGCCTGCGTGGTGGACTAAGGCCTAAATCCTCTCAGTTGTAGAGAAGGTCCGTACCCAGCAGTGGGACATGTATGAGTATGGTCTGATAATTATAAAATGAAATGAAATGAAATTGATTTATTTGGTCACGTAGGCAATCAAATAGCACTTATGACAAGTCAATACAGAAAAGAAAAATCTTTTATTATTACATTATAATTTAACTATGGTTCATTTTATATAATTTGTACAAAAATATTTACGGTTTTTTTTTAAATTTATTTTTAGTTTTCATCAGGAAATACATAATATCTTATTATTATTATTTTAAAGTAAATAACGAGATGGACCTTGTGTATTTCCGAAACGTCACGTATTATTTTAATGGTACCACCGGATCCAAACGCGACCCTGACTGAGAAGACCCGGCGAAACAAACTCAGCGGGCTCACTTTACTACTGGAATTTACGCGGCGCGACCCACACCTGAGTAGATCCAGCGAGTCCAACTCAGTGGGCATGTATTTGGTCCAGTAAGGATAACATAATTATATTATATGACCTGCCAAATAAAAATTGCCTTCTTATTATTTATTTGCTCGAATTATTTACTCGATCGGTCGTCATTTTATTTTTATTTTATTTATTTTGTGCACATTTTATATTAGATATCAATTTGTATTTGATGTTTTTACAATGGTTTAAGTTACACTTGGAGCTTTGGGTTAATTTATATTTATTTATGTATTTATTCAAATGATTTGGTTTAAGAATGAAGATTTCAACTACTTCAATGTTATTGAAATTAGGCAGATTTTAAAGCCATTATCAATATTTTTGAGAACGCAATGGCGTCAATTAGGTGGGCGGTCTATTGAGACAGAAGGAACGATGAACCTGTATAGGATTACACCGAAACTGTATGTATGTAATATGTATATTCAGAGTAGTAACCCTGAGTGCAGGCTAGGTGTATTCCTATACATCTATGCCTACCCTCTCGGGGGTACAGGGGTGAGTAGGTTCCTCTGTGAGGCTGTTAAAACAATACATCAAATAGCGAGAGACTTCCATCTTAAATCACTCATCACACTCTTGCTAATTTATAACATGACAAAATTAAATTTATTCATACTTTTGGTTTGAGCCAAGACGTTGACATATGTACACAGTGGCGGTATTTCCATAGATGCCCAAAAGCCCAGCTAGCCTTACAAAATTCCGAATCTTTAAGCTTTATGTCTTCATTCAACAACAGCCATTTGACATATAAATGAGAATACCCTGACTCCACAATAAACAGTTATAAACTAGACATTACACAATTAACGTGTAACACTTTTGAGCTTCTATGGAACTACCGCCACTGACAAACATATGTACATAGCCTAACGCCTGTATTTCCCGAAGGGGCAGGCAGAGGTGCATTATGCATCCACATTTCGCCAGGTATGTATGAGTACCACGTAATAGGGGGCGAGCCTACTGCCATTTTTCGGGCACAGTTCCAAGAATCTGTGCTGCCACTGGGCATTTCCTAATGGAAAAACCAATAACACTGCCCGACGCGGGGATCGAACCCAGGACCTCTAAATCACACAGAACATACTTCAATCTACTATATCCATATAATTTGTAAAATACCCTCAACTTCTTATAAAACTTGAACTGTTGTGTTAGCTGAAGGCTAATAGACCAGTCCTCAGGGAGTGAATGTTTTTTTATCGTGTGTCATTACCCTCCCGCGGCTCTCGTCATCTCCCGGGAGTGTGGTGCGCATGCGCGAGCCAGGACCTCCGGCGCCGACCAGGCGCGCCTGCCGGCGGGAGCAGGGCTGCTACAACACTCTCTGAATGAAGAATTTTATAGCGGTTTTAGTAGACCTTATTGGTAGCTTCTGCGTTATCTGGGTAATTCCTGCTTTTAAATAATTAATATTTCCACATGTATGAAAATAGCATTTAGAAACGAACGCTTAAATGCTCCTTGTATACTCGCCTTTAGGCGACCTGACTGACCTGTCTGGGTTGTATGGGACAAGCCGATTGTGATCACTTGTAAATAATGCCCATCAGAAGGCTCTATATGTATTTGTAAATGGTGGTACCAAACGTATTTTTTATGCAATTGACCTTTCTTACGTTGACACTCAAAAAGGTGGATCTTGTTAAGACATTCAGGCTAAGATACTGCTGTAACCCTGGCACATTAAGTTCTGTATACTGAGGGCTATACAGACATCCCTAGCTGGTAGGTGTCGTCGCCGGCGCCGCGCTGTCGCCGACACTTGTTGCGAGACCAGCCTCCCCCTCCATCACCCCCTCCCTCGTGCACTTCTACCCCGCTCATTTCATCTGGTCATATTATGGGGTGACTTTCCGACAGCAACACATCTCGAGATAGGGAGTGTACAGTGAGATAGGGAATTTCTTACTTCTTCTGATCGGTTGCCTGTGTTATTTATATAAAATGATTGAATTGTTGCTAGAAAATAACTTAAAAAGAAACACGTGTCCATAAGATGTAAAACACGCCATAATAGTCTAAAGCGTCTCAGAGAGTAACATTCCCTGATCAGCCAATGTAAATCTAAATCGCTATTGTCACAAAATGAAAGACAAAGATTGTAAAAAGTCACTGCGCGCCAGCAATCCATTAGACTGCTAAAACATCTTCTGTAATATACCTAGGATATGGCAGGACTAATATATTTGTCAGAATCAGTTCCCATACCGTTCTCGTTGTGTAACGTGCGTGACAGACACAGCGTAGCGCGTACACAGTTCATAAGTTGTGTGGATGATGCGCGACGGCTCAGTAACCCGCGAGCCTCCATGCCGGCGCTCTACAACAACTCAACATACAGGTAACTCACCTTTAGTTGTTGGTTTATAATTTGTTGTAAATTGTGATGTATTTTGTGTTGTTTTTACTAGTGATGTGGCTTGAATATTAGCGATTATTGCAGTGTAATATTTTCACATTTTCTTCTGATGGAATGTGGAGATTTAATGGCGAAGAAAAATATTGCGAGAAAATTTTACATATTTAGGATTTTTCGCCTATATTTTTCAGAGGGCGACGTCATAGGTTAGATTGACTTATATCGACAAGTGCAAATAAATGATTAAAAGCAGACAAGTGTTGATACCATACTAGTACCTATAGGAGATAAAATGTCATTGCCAAGTCAAGACAAGTCAAGTCAAATTATCTTTATTCAAATAGACTTCTACAAGTTCTTTTGAATCGTCAATTTTACACTTTTTAATATTTTTTAAACTATTGCGGTACAGTAATAAAAAAAAATGACATTGGTGATTCGGGAACAAATTAATAATTTTTATTTCATTTAAATTAGGATATTATAAAAAGCAGTAAAAATTTTGGTACAATTATTGCCATTCTTTTATTATGTCGTTTTCATACTGTAATACACACCAGGCGAAATATGGGTGCAGAAATGCAACTCTGCCGTCCCTTTCGGGGAATACAGGCGTGAGGTTATGTATGTATGTATGTGATGCCAAAATTGATAAATTTGATCTGATCTACGATTAATAACTACTGCCTTACAGCCTGACACTGTCTTAAATGCCCACAGCAAAGAAATCATTACTATATATTTTTTATATTTTGTGTGTCTTTACTAAGCCTACAGCGTCAACTGGGTCTAAATTAATATATAATAATAATAAATAAATACACCCAACAGTCACATACATAGTTCTGACCCCACATTAAGATACGAGTCTTGTGTCGTGGGTATCAGAAACTACGAGAGACTTTTCGGTCTCACAAACACCCAGACCCGAAACAAATATTTGTGGATCACACAAACATTTGTCTCGGTGCGGGGATCGAACCCGCGGCCTCTCGTTTCACAAGCTGGTGTCTAGCCAACTACGCCACGGGGCTATTCCCTAACAATTTTAGACTTCGCCGACCATGTTATAAACGATACCTATGTTTTCAGATGTGCTGAAGAGAGTGGGTAGAGCGTCAGCGATGAGCGGCCGCGGCGTGCAGTCTTCATCCGCGGCGAGCTGAACGTCCACTCAGGTGAATATACACACTAAGATACCCCCCCCCCCCCCCCACCTAAGTTACGGTGAGGATGACACAAACATTTGTCTCTCCTTTCACAGGCTGATATCTAGCCTACTGCACCACGGTGCTGTCAATAATTATGTTTTTAATTGTTTATTTTTATTTATTTATTTATTTATATACTTTTTAGTACACTATACAATAATTTATACTACATGATTGAAAACATGTTTATTGATCTCTTAGAAGGAAATAAATAGTTGTTCATGCTATTATTATTAAACAGTGGCGCAGTTGGATACATACTAGCTTGGGAAACGAGAGGCCGCGGGTTCGATCCCCGCACCACAGGTATAAAATGTATGTTGTTAGGAAAACGTATTTTTTTTTGTTAGGATTTTTTTTAACACCAGGGGGTTTGTAATGACCTTAGCTATTACCTGCCTAAGTTTCCGATCACGGTCTGAATACACCCTGTATATGTCGCTGTTGGGTGTATTTATTTTATTTCAATCAGATGCCCCTGTAAACACATATTATGGTTCTAAACATACAGCTGAAGGCACATTTTGTGTCGTGGGTATCAGAAACTACGATAGACTTTTTGGTTTTGACAATCACCCAGCAGCTTCTTGCTTTGTGAAAAAGTAATAATAAATATATCGTATGTGTCTTTGTTGAAGACGATTAGGTTTATAAAACCAGTAATTGGCGTAACATTGAAACTGAAAATGCTCAAACGAGCATATTCATTATTTTCATATTTATATCATCATCATCATCATCAGCCCAAATACGTCCCACTTCTGGGCACGGGTCTCCTTTACAACTGAGAGGGTTTAGGCCTTAGTCCACCACGCTGGCCTAGTGCGGGTTGGCGGACTACATACCTAAGAAATTCCTAAAAACTTTTAGGTGTGCAGGTTTTATCACGATGTTTTCCTTCACCGTTAAAGTAAGCGATAATTCATTGTGAATACAGAGGTGTGTGCCTGGGGTTTGAACCTGTGACCGCCGAAATTCTCGACCGCGCGCCTAATCCTCGAGGTCATCACTGCTTAGAATTGCATATTTATATAGCGTAAGTGATTTTATATTTTAATTTCAATACATTAATAGGCCTTGTTCACTTTTATTTTAACGTTTAACTTTAAGAAATCATATTTTATACACAGCATTACTTGGTCCTTCTAGAAAATTCCAGCATTCTAATAAAATTCATGTGCCTATATTCTCAAGGACCAATAAATAACGTCATCTTATTTTGTTATGAGACAGTACACATTCATTAAAAACATTTGGCTTGAGACGTTGGCGCGACAAATACTTGAGTCTGTATACAGATATTTATTACTTTGACTGAGGCCAATATAAAATACAGTAGCAGTTGTTTTAAGAAAGAATTTATTATTCAAGAAAAATTGTCTTTAGATATTTTTGTTGAAGGGGGCTGGGTATATAATAAGCAAAGCTCAAATTACTCAACAACACGACCTATCTTTGCCAGGAATTAATCTTATCAAAAAAGTAGCAGAAAGTTGTCTCATAAGCCCATCAATCTCTGTACAAAATTCATCAAAATTGGTCGAATAAATCAGTTGTTTCGTGTGACACACAAACAAATTAAATTTCGCAATTAGCTTGTAAGTAATAAATTAGTATTGTTAGCTTATAAAATTGTAATTTTTTTTCAATAGACGTAATAATTTCAATAGTATGCACCAACTTGTTGAGTCAAATATTTGGAAGCTTTTGAATCAACTAAAATTTTCGATTCCGCTTAAATATGACCGACTGCCCAACGAACCAGCTGTAAGTGCTACGATGCCCTACGTTTGCTACGGCGCTTTCTATGCTACGAAATATGGTTGCTACGGACTCTCCCTTATTACGACGACTGGGCTACTGTTCTCCTAACTGTGACTGTCTTCATTTGGTACTTAATTTGATAATGTTCGTGGTGCAGTTAGTTGGATAACAGGTAGTGGAAAGAAGTCGCGGGTTCGATCTCCGTATCAATACAAAAGTTCACAATCCACAAATATTTGTTTCACGATTTGGTATTTGTGAAACCAAAAAGTGCCTCATAATTTCTCTTACCTACGACCCCACATTCATATCTTAGCATGGTGTCTGAAATATGTATGTAACTGATAATAATAAATATGGTGTATTTATTCACTACTATCTAACTTATTGTATCCAAAACACATCAAGCCTGGGAGTCGTCACACTTCTGAGCAATGACCTTCATTGGCTTCGAATTATATGATACGATCGTACATAAAATAATGAGAAGTAGTGATGGCCTCAAGGCTTAGGCGCACGGATGAGAACCTCTACAGTCGCGGGTTCAAACCCCAGTCACACGTATGACTTTTCGTAGTTATGTTTGATGAATTTTCACATAATTTAAAAGTGAAGGAAAAGATCGTAAGGAAACCTGCACACCTAAATGTGTAGTCCACTAACCCGCACTTAGCCAGCGCGGTGGAACCTTATTCCTTATATTAGGCCTTCCTAAACCTCTCAATGGTATAGGAGGCCCGTGCCCAGCAGTGGGACGTACATATGTACATGGGCTGATGAATGAATGCTCATAAAGTTACTCGGCAGCGCGATGGGGTCGGGCGTGCCCCGCGGCGCGCGCCCGCCGAGCCACGTGGCGTACTACGTGGCGCTCGCCGGCATCGTGGGGCTGCTCGTGCTGCTCTGTCTATACTTCTTTTACTACTTCATCAAGAAGGTCAAAGGTAACAACACTCTACTGATGTTTTGTCAAAGGCTATTACTTAACTCTTTTTGGATTATTTTTTATTGCATTTTTTATTCACTGCCTCCTGGTCTCGTGGCACTGGTATGTGCCGTGCGATCTAGAGGTCTTGGGTTCGAATCCCGTGTCGTGCAAAGTGTTATTGGGCTTTTCCATTAGGAAATTCTCAGTAGCAGCCCGGAGTCTAGAAAGGCGCCCGAGAAACGGCAATAGACTCGCCCCCTTTTACGTGAGACTGATACATACCTGGCATGTGGGTGCAGTAATGCACCTCTGCCTACCCTTTCAGGGAATACAGGCGTGAGATTATGTATGTTTTATTGTTCTCGGCACACGCACATGGACTGCCTCGTCATCACGTGGCGTTAATGTGTAGCATACTATTTAGAGTTCCTAGGTTATATTTCCTGGTCGGGCAAATTGTTATTAGCAGGGAAAAGGTGGGACTGTGTAATGTGTATAATGTATGTCGGCTTTGAGGAGGCCTACGTCCAACATTAGACGTATCACGTACCGCGGCTGGCGTTATAGTTTACAGTAATGTAAATGTAAATTATTAGTATATTAGTAACGACGCGTTACAGAGTTATCGCAGCAGGAGACGCCACTGCAGACACCCACATGCCGCGCGCCGCCACCCACCGTCGCCACCTACCCGGTGCAGCCAGGTACCAAACACTTTAAACGAAAAAGCAATTAAAATACTCTTTTAACCTATTATACTCATTTCCCTACATAGTGTCATTATATATGACCTTTAAAATAATATAACCACTGACCAGCAAAATTCTTGCAAAACTTATTACCGAATGCTCATTTTCCCATATTTTACTACAAAATGTATACTATCTTAACAGCCGATAAAAGTCTTCACGCATCAAGCATAACAATGTGAACATATTTTCCCTTACTTCTCCCTCTCCTCAAAAATGATCAATGTATGGCTTTCTATTATTTCTTTCTTTATTATTTATTTATTTCTTTTCAAACCAATTTCAATCTTGGTTTACATTTCACCTCCGGTATAAAGTTAAACTCGTTATCCTTACAGTAGTCCGCGACAGCGCCACCGCCATGGCGAAGCTGTGCAAGCAGCTTCCCGCGCCGCCGGCCAAGGGAGGGACGGTGTTCCCTACTTCCACCTCCCCGGCCGCCCTCCGCACCGACACGGGGGAGGGCGCGCCAGTCCCTCCCGTGGTGCCCGTGCCAGATAAAGTACCCGCGCCAGCAGCCGCCACCGTACTCGAGACTGCTGTTGCCAGGTAAACAGGAGAATAGTGGAGAAGATAGGAGTAATAAGGGCAGAAAATCTCGCATTTATAATTTAATTTTAAGTTTGTATACAAATACATATTTTGTGTTTAAAATCAATGCCGGAGGTTTTGTTATTGAATTCACTTTACGTTTTGGATTTTGGAAATGCCGTAGGGCTATGTCCCAGTTTTAATACTATTTATATTCTAAATAATTCGTTTCAATTAGCAAAGATATTTGAATGATATGTCCTGTCTTTTTATAATTTTTATCTTTGGTTAATAATATGCTCAGTACAACGCGTTTAAATGAGTGATTTTGAAACGTTTATGCCAATTTTGAATAATTGCTACAATATATTGTATAGGTGTTTAATATTATAACTTCATAAATATTGTTAACAAAAATGTACCAATTAGTAAATGTTGATATTATTGTATTTTAGATTTATATTGTTGTTATCAGATTTCAGTAAATAGTTCTTGTAGCGGAATTTTGGAAATATGTAATGCTTAATGAATTTAAGCTTATTTCAAAATTTTTTTGTCTAAATTATTCTATGAATTAGACAAACTTTATTATTGCATAGTATATAGGACCAATAGACATGTTCATAGTATTTAAACGTATTATTATATAATATTATGTCATTACATTCAGGTTAAATTTCGCAATAGTACCAGGAACTTATGAATCATTTGAAGTTTTACAACTCCAAATTCAAATTGAATAAAATTAATGAAATATTTTTTTTAATGAGGTAGAAAATGTACAAACGATGTATTAGAAAAAGATGGATATACGTTTATATTTGCTGACTACACATTCTAGCGTTTATATTTCGATATGATATAAGAAAATTACTGATGAAAGAAAGAAACAGATGTATTGTAAAGTTACCACTTGGAGTTACCGAACATGAAGCACTTTGGCAGTTTTCAGACCATAAGACTATTTCAGACCAACTGTCTCTTACAAAGGCTGATAAAGATGGAAAATTGGTTTTTGCTTTCTTAATCAACCATCATTTACTAAGCTGGCCGTGCGTAGCCGCCTGAATCATGTCCATATTTAATAAGGAACTAAGAATTTACCGTCCATTGCTCGCTCTTGTACATTAAACGTTGATTATAAACATAGACTTATCACGATGTTGATCTGCACCGGTTTGTTAATAGTGAATATTTATAATATAATTTATAAAAGCTTTGAAATGTATAGAATATGTCATGTAATAGTACTAGGGTAATAAAATATAAGGATATTGAAAAATATAAAAGGCATTCAAATGAAGTGACTCTTACGTAGAATATTGAAAATGTATGTTGTATAAACATCTAAAATATAATGTTAATTTAATATAACGAGAAACATATATAAATTAATTATATATTGTAAAATAGCAAAATTAATAATATTATTCGCATATACTAAAATAATGTTTGTTTTGAAGTAAAATAGGCACTCGTCTGACTGTTAATTAATGACGTCATGAGTTATAGACAACTTTTCATAGAGTAAGTTGTTTATGGTGAGTAGCGGTAGTAGGTAGGTACAAGGCCGTACCGGGGGCACTACAACGGGGGTCCGAGCTAAAGTGCTCGCGTTTATATACGTTTATACGCTTGTATGATAACCGTTTTATAAATAAATGTTGTTTACGTATTTAAAACGTGTTGTTTATTTACATTTTACACCTGCTTATACTGAATATGTAAGCGCAGGATGGCCTTCATTACAAATATTCTTCGATAGAGTTGATGTCTTCGGATATCAGAGCTAAATGGTTGATCTTATTTATGTTACAAATCAGTTTTAATCGACACAGAACAAACTTCACTTTTACATGTAATTCGAATGTGCCGCCACAAGATGGCCGCTCCGATGCCATAGACGCGACGCTTCGTTAGAGTCACGATGACCATCGAGTCACTTTTCAATTTAACAATATAAAAAGGTGGTGCCGACGGCGCTTTTCCGCGCCGTCAAATATTAGATATTTGCAGTTTAATATATTTTATTTTTATTTATTTTATATTCAGCCCCTGTAAAGATTTTCAACCGATGCGGGTTATAGTTAATATACTGAATAGATTCTATCAGTGATTGTGGTGGCACGGTCAGCTACTTCATTTCGTAAATAATCTGGTAATACTCATGAGAGGGATGGAGTTGGTTTTATAAGCATTATGATATTTTCTTACTTTTATTTCATACCATTTTAATTTGCAATAAAAAAATATCATCAAAATATTCACCGGCGCGTTGTGGTACACAAATGGGTGCCGTGCGATCTCAAAGTCTTGGTTCGATTCCCGGCTCGCCTAAGTATTACTTGGTAATTCTATTAGCAAATTCTTAGTAGCACCACAACTTATGTTTGAATATATGCACCAAATCGGCAACGGATTCGCCCTCTAAATAAATTAAGTAAATTACATAATAAATAATTTTACAATAACAGCTCCATCTGGTAAGTATAGTTCAAATTATTTTGAGCACCAGTTGCTTGCGGGACGATTAATACTACACCTTATTGATAGAGGGTGCTGACATACAATAATTCAATGAGTTGAACCCATTGATGCGCGAATTTCCATCACAGTTGCATAACGTTCGATGTTTGATGTTTTGCTTGCATTCACTGGATGTAGAATTGTGACCGTTCGGATATGTTGTGATACACTTGTGATCATAAGGTTTTGCCATAAAATATCTGTTGAAATGAAATAATTATTTATTTATCACGTAGGCAAAAATATTGCACTTACGACGCGTCAATACAAATGTTTATTAAAAAATAAATAAAATGATAAATATAACTGGCGTCGAATACACTTGTCAATATGTATTATTTTTATTAAAAGTACCGTAAGGTCGGGTTACTTTGACTCTAGAGGGTAACTTTAGCTCAAATAAAAAATAAGTTTAAACTTCCCGCCCTGATGCGTCAGTGTCATTTTTCGATTTAGTTTAAGCCGGGATCGCTACATGGTGTTACCGTGCGCCTAGTTCCAGAAGGATGTAAGATTTGTTCCAACCTAAAGCCGCTATTTGCATTTCGGGTTTGTGTCATGTGCAATGACGGTTATTCTCGCCTGCAAACTTTCAAGTGTAACGGAGTTTTTAAGGTGAGTTTTATTTAACATTACATTTATTCGGGTCAGAAATATATTTAGGAGTAGAATAATTATGGAAATTATTCCTTTTTAACAGGTTCAATTACCGAAATTTTAAATATTAAGTGTGGGGATTCATTGGCTCAAAAAATCGGGTAACATTGGCTCTTGAGCCAATTCCGCCCGATCGTATAAATTTTAGTCAATAAATGATTTCTTTTGATTTCTTTATTGCTTCATAACAAATCAAAATGTTTATAATATAATTTTAGTATGTTTTTGGCGTTAATATGTTTGGCGTTAATGTATTTTAATATGGTACGTCGATTACACAGACGCAGAACTGGAGGAATGTCTGAATGTTGTACGATCCAAACTAATGCCTCAACAGGAAGCTGCTAGACGTTGCTTACTTCTGGCCCCTGAAATGTAAATGGCGACAAGTCTTGCTAAACTGGAAAGACAGCCAGTCTGGAAGGAGGCTACCATCAACCCCTAAGGACCAATTTCCAAGTCTGTAGAAGCAAGCTCTTGACTCATTAACAGACACAAAAGAAAATTTAATTTCAGGGCTTAAGAAAACTGGAATATTTCCTATTGACAAAGAACAGCCTCTAAGCCGTTTTGATAAGTATTAAAACTTAGTAATTAATACTGAGTAAGATTTTGAAGAAGTTTTTGTTAAATTTTCTTAGGAAGACTGTTAAAGTTCAATTTAGTTCATTTTTCTATAAATAATTAAAGAATTTTGTATGTCAAAAGGTCTTATCTTTCATTTCAAGGCCTTGCTTTGGCTCTGTTCTTGGTTTAGTATCTATTTTGTATCAAAAAACATCAGCGAGCCAAAGTTACCCTCCTCAAAGAACAACTTTGGCTCAAAATTAAACAAATAAAAAAAGAATATAATACTGATACATTTAAATAAAAAGTTTATTAATAACTAGATAACATCCTTCTTTACCAAATAAAACCATTATTACCCTAAAAAGTCAGTCAGAGTTTCTACACCAGAGAAATTTCTAAAAATATACGGCAAAAGTAGCCAAAGTAACCCGACCTTACGGTATGTAATTTAATTTAATTTTTGGTCGTAAAAAGTCCTATTTAACATTATACTTATTATACGAGGTATAAATGGGCTATACGAATTTCCAAAATGTTCCGACTTCAGCTAGTAATGTCGACTAGCCTTTAGTTGTTTTTCGTCACTAGGCCCCGCGCAATTACTGAAAACCCAATAACGCAGGAGAAGAAGCACCAGGCAATTCAACCAAAACAAACAAAGACCAACCTCACATCAAATTTTTAAAGATCTTTGTACAAATTTTGAATATACTTATGCATAAAGTTCTCCTAAGAATTCTCCGTATTTTCAGTTGCTCGCCGAGTGTCAGCCTCGTTTGTTGGAGGTCGTACGACGGGGCGCGGAGGCACGGATAAAGTCCTTGACCTCTGGCTCCGGATGGCTAGGACCCTATCCCGATCCCTGCCAGTGTTCAAGAATAGTCTGGCGAAGGGATTAGCGGGCGTCGAAAACGTAGCGTGACGCTCTGAAACGATACATAAATTGTCTCACTAGCTTTAGCCCTCAATTATGTGTTAAATTCGAGGTTTCTCGTTACCATGGAACCCTGTTTATTATTCTTAATGACTTCAAAAAATCCTTCTTAATTCTTCACATACTGAACTTGCGAAAAATTTCGCTTCTTAACCCAGCCGCATGTGAATTTCTGTACTACAATCGTGAAACTCCCACAAGCGAAGGCGACTAATAGTTAGTTTATATTATAAGACCTAAGTAATTAAAAAAACAACTTTATAATAGTATATAGGACAACTGTTCAAAGTATTAAAACAGAAGTATTATAATATGGCATTACTTAAAATCATCATATAATCATTGAAGTTATAGTGTTTGCAATTAAAATTGAATCAAATAAATGAACTCATGATTTTTTAAATGAGATAAAATACTCACGTCTCGGTCCATTAAGGAGTCTGTAGATATAGATAATCCGCAGTATGAGCAGCGCAACCCCGACCAGTACGACACCACCCAACACGCCTAACAGTATGGGGAGAACTCCATGCGGTGGCTGAAATTATGAAACAACATCATCAGCTCATATACGCCCATTGCTATGCATGGCCCTACTCTAGGATTGAATTTGAATTGAGAGGAGTTAGGCCTAAGTCCACCACGCTAGCCTAGTGCGGGTTGGCGACTACACCCCTAAGAAATTCTTAAGAATTTTTAGGTGTGCAGGTTTCCTCACTGTTAAAGTACATCCCATAAAAAACAAAACTTGTAATAAACCCCAAGTCTCACAACTCAGTTCTTCTACAGCAAAAAGTTGTGAGATCCATGTGATACCAAGTCGATGAATTTATTCAGTCCCCGTTTAAGGGACCTTCTGTCTTGTTATTATGCACTTCGCTTACCAGACAATATTTTATAGGTAGTGACCATATCAATATAAAAAATCTTTTATGCTTTAAATAAAATAGTTTTTTTTAAATCAAATAGTAAAGGGCTTTGTCGCTACAGCGAGTATGTCGCCCTAAATAAAATAGTTTGAAATCGCATGAAAACACGATGTACCTACTTACCTCACTTTTAGTGGGTCACATATCACGATCACACAAACAGTTGACTCGGAGCGAGGATTGAACCCGCGGCCTATCGTTTCACGAGCTGGTGTCTAGCCAACTATACTACGGAGACATTCACAC
Organism: Hemaris fuciformis; assembly: GCA_907164795.1. Lineage (NCBI taxonomy): Eukaryota > Metazoa > Arthropoda > Insecta > Lepidoptera > Sphingidae > Hemaris > Hemaris fuciformis. The sequence continues at coordinate 11,358,692 of OU015454.1, forward strand.
ATCACACATCATCAGCCCATATACGTCCCACTGCTGGGCACGGGCCTCCTCTACAACTGAGATGGTTTAGGCCTTAGTCCACCACGCTGGCCTAGTGCGGTTGGCGGACTACACACCTAAGAAATTCCTAAGAAATTTTAGGTGTGCAGGTTTTATCACGATGTTTTCCTTCACCGTTAAAGCAAGTGATAATTCATTGTGAATACACACATAACTTCGAAAAGTCAGAGGTGTGTGCCTGGGGTTTGAACCTGCGACCGCCGAAATTCTCGACCGCGCGCCTAAACCTCGAGGCCATCACTGCTTTTACATTCAGTAACAATGATAATTAAGCTAAACCTTTTTTGGCCTAGTGCAGGTTGGCAGTCAGGTCCAGAAGTATTCATACATACATACATAACCTCACGCCTGTATTCCCCGAAGGGGTAGGCAGAGGTGCATCTCTGCACCCACATTTAGCCATTTATGTTTTCATCTAGTTTTAGGGGCACAATACGGAGTCTGGCTCCGTGCTGCTACTGAGAATCAATGAAATGCCCAATAACACTTTTGTTAGACCTGGGAAACGAACCCGGAGACTCTAAATCGCACACCATATACTTATGCCACAAGTCCATGAGACAGTCAAAGTTAAAAGTATAACGCACAAAAATACCTTAACTGTTTGGTGCAAGTTGCCACTGGAACTATTGGTGGTGGAAATATTGCGCCCGTTGACTTCTGGACTGTCGGCCATCCTGATTGCGATTCCTGGATATTCCTCACTAGTCGACACTTTTATGCCGGCCTGTGTATACCAAATGACCCCGGAACACGATACAAAAACGTTTTGGCAAGTTATGCACGCTGGTAGGTATTGGGCCGTATGAACACCAAATGCAAATTGTTCTTCTAGTATTTTTCCTGTATTTAGGCGGATATGGGATTGAGAGGGGGGGGGGGGGGCAGGTATCGATAATGACGATGTATTGTGAAGTCATCGTAGTTTCTGTAATACTAATGTTACATAGCATGTTTTGTGTAACATAATTTGAATACAAGAAACAGAGCAATACAATTAAGGTTAATTATTTTATTTTTTGCTTTCTCGTGTATCTCAATACATACATAAACTCACGCCTGTCTCACGTTGGGGTAGGCAGACACTATAGAGTGCCAATTGCCCTCCTTTAGCTTCCTCAACTGACATTATCCTCTTCATGCATGCACGTCAAAACAACATTATAATTTATAAGAGCAAAGATTATTCTCTGCCTACCCCTTCAGGGTTTCTTAAGTGAATGTCGTGTTTCCAACTCCTCACCTTGTTTCCTACCTAATTAATTTAATTGTAGTTTTAAGACGTAGGTATGTAAAAAGTCGTGATGGCCTCGAGGTTTAGGCAGGTTGTCGAGATTCTCGACGGTCGCAAGTTCAAACCCACGACACACACCTCTGTCTTTTCGAAGTTATGTGTGTATTCACAATGAATATCACGTACTTTAACGGTAAAGGAAAACATCGTGATGAAACCTGCACAACTAAAAGTTGTCTTACCAATCAGTCTTACATAATAGTAGCAACCATCCAACCAGAGACACAGAGTCCCATTTATGTCCATACCAAAAAATCATTCAAATCGGTCAAATAGACGTGTGAAACGTGTGCCGCCGCGCACTGGCCGGCCGGCGCCGTTTACGAGTACACGGTACATCATAATTGCGCGCTTGATATTTTTTTCGCTGCGGTGTTATTTTAAAACTGCGATATCTTCTAAGATACTAATTGAAATCAAATGATGTAAAGGGCAAATTTATTTTAAATGAAATACTTGTGATGAATAATGTATTTATTTGGATAAGGATTAATATCATCTTTATGAAAACACCTTCACAAATAATGCTTTATTTTAGAACAAATTTGGTTAGCATAAAAAAGGTTATAGTGAGCCAACCTTAAAAGATAGACATATGCTGTCGCGGACTTTTTTTTAGAACTTTTAAAGGGGAACAATTCTGTCATACATAATTTTAGCGAAACTTTAACCGTTTCCGCAGTGCACGCAGCGGAAGTTCTCAAAAGGAAAAAAATACCCCCGATTTTGAAACATTATTTATTGGTGCTCCGCTCCTATTGGTCGTAGCGTGATGTTATATAGCCTATAGCCTTCCTCGATAAATTGGCTTTCTAACGCTGAAAGAATTAATCAAATCGGACCAGTAGTTCCTGTAATTAGCGCGTTAAACCAAACAAACAAACTTTTCAGCTTTATATATTAGTATAGATATAGATTAATAATATAAATCGCTTAAAAAAAGTAGACCAAAAACAATATAATATGAAGTTAGTAGTTTATTAAGGGATCAATTTTATGGTTATGACATGTAATGTTATGATATAAAACAAAATAGTGATGGCCGCGAGGTTTGGTCCCACGGTTGGGTCAAAAACTCGGCGGTCGCGGGTTCAAATCCTAGGAACACACCTCTGACTTTTCGAAGTTATGTCTGCATTCATAGTGAATTATCAAGTACTTTAATGGTGATGAAAAACATCGTGAGGAAACCTGCACACCTAAAGACTTCTTAGGAATTTCTTAGCTGTGTAATCCGCCAACCCGAACTAGGCCTATCCTCTCTCCGTTGTAGAGGAGGCCCGTGCCCAGCAGTGAGACGTATATGGGCTGATGATGATATGTATATGATATGAAATTATTTAGGTTGTTTCATAACATCCATCATCATCATTTACGCTAATTGGTACTGTTTTCAGGAGCTCCAGTATCCCCAGATTACAGCTTGCATTTGTGTTATCCTATAAGCAGTATGAAAAGGCCAGTACCACACACGAGCAGGGAACAGGCGAGAGTACAGGCTATCCGCAGACAGAGGCCGAATGCCACCGATCCCGCGGGATCCTCGCGACAACGCGATCAGCAGGGAAGCAACATGAACACGAGGGGAGATAGACGAAACTTCATCGCCTTTAGTGCCACTGGCGGTATTTCCAAAGAAGCCCAGCTAGTTTTACAAAACTCGGAATCATAATCTTTAAATCGTTACTGAACAAAAGCAATCTATACATCTATACAAATAAATAAAATTGGAGTGTCTGCTTGTAATATTGAAATAATCGATTTTTAATAAATGCATATGGATGTATACACGGTGTATATACCAAAATAACGTTTTTTACAATTTTTGTCTGTATGTCTGTCTGTTTGTTCCGGATAATCTCTGAAACGGGTGTACCGATTTTGACGGGACTTTTATTGGCAGGTAGCTGATGTAATAAGGAGTAACTTAGGCAAAAAAAATTGTCCCGTTAAAATTATACACTCGTTTCAGGGATTAGCCGGAACAAACAGACAAAAATTGTAAAAAACGTTATTTTGGTATATGTACCGTGTATACATCAATATGCATTTATTAAAAAGCGGTTATTTCAATATCACAAACAGACACTCCAATTTTATTTATTTGTATGTACGTATGTATAGATATAATATACATGTAGTAAAAAATGGTTATTTCAATATTACAAACAGACACTCAAGTTTTATTTATATGTACGTAGCCTAAGTTACTCCTTATTACATCAGCTATCTTTTTTTTTTTTTTTTTTTTTTTTTTTTTTTTTTTTTCCGCGGGGAAAATCCTATTTACGGACCATCCCACCCCCGAGGGGCGAGGGTGTGTCGGACTCACCGGCGCCTTCCGACCCAGCATGGATGTTACCGCCCGTGGATGGGCGGCCGCGGGGCCGGGTCCCTACCAAGAATAAATGCGCCGTAATACCGACTAAAAACCCCGCGACGGCCACCATCAGCGCATTCAGCGAGACGGCCCCGGAATACCCTGAAGCCAGAGCTATGGATTGATCCGGGACCGCCTCTGCGCGGTGCCAAAAGGCACACCAAAATTATAGTTGCTCCTCGGGGGCCGCCAAGGTAGGGTCGGCGGCCCCGTGTGGCCTCTGGGCGCCGGGCTACGTGTTGACCCGGCGCCTCCTACGTCGCCTGTTGCGACGAGCGGGATCGGTCTGCTCCCGATCCCGCTCCGCGCTCTCCTTCTGCGAAATGACCCGTTCGCAGAAGGAGAGCATAGCTGTCCACGACCTCCGGCTGCCGACCATGGCGGCGACCACAGTCGGCAGCGAGAGGTCTCTCCCCACGACCGCTACGAGAGCGCTGCGCTCCTCGTCCCAGGCTGGGCACTCCTCAAGCGTGTGCTGGGCCGTGTCCTCACGGTAGTTGCCACAATGGTGGCACACGGCGGTCCCCTCCACTCCGACGATGCGACACAGGTACGCACCGAAGCTGCCGTGCCCGGTGAGCACCTGCGTCAGCCGGAAGGTCGGCGCACCGTGGCGCCTGTCCATCCACTGCTGGAGGACAGGACGCACTGCCGCGACGGTCGCCACGCCAGCACTTGGATTCTCCAGCCTGGAACGCCACTCCTCCACGGCGGCGCTGCGGAGGGAGGCCAGCATGGCCTCGACCTCTCTTGGGGCCGGTCTCTGTCCGGTTCGCCGGTACGCCTCCTCCCGCCAGAAGAACACTGACGAGAGGGACTTGGCGTCCAGCTCCCAGGGCAGAGTACCCGCCAAAACGCAGGCCGCCTCATGCGAAATCGTGCGGTACCCTCTAGCGATTCGCTGCGCCACCATGCGTTGCGGACGATGCAGCAAACGGACGCAGCGAGCGCCGAGGGAATTGGCCCACACGGGACACCCGTACAGGGCCATGGACCGCACGACTCCAGCATAAAGGCTTCGGCAAGGGAAGCCAGGACCCTCAATGTTGGGCAGCAGGCGACTGAGAGCACCCGCTGCCCGGACCAACTTCGGCGACAACATTTCAAAGTGCGCACGGAATTTCCACCGACTGTCCAGAATCAGACCTAAGTACTTCATCTGGGAGCCGATGGAAATCCGCACGCCCTCCACCATCAGGTGCGCCTCCGGCGGTGGCCTAGACCGAGGTCCGTGAAAACACAGAGCCTCAGTCTTGTGCAGGGCCACCTGGAGGCCAAGTCGCCGAATCCTGCCCACCACGAGTTCGGTCCCGAACCCGGCGAGCAGGGCGGCCCGCTGTGGGGTCCTGGCCGTCGCTGTCACCAACGTGTCGTCCGCGTAGCAGACGACAGCGACGTCCCGAAGGTTGGCACCACGAAGCACCCAGTCGTATCCGATGTTCCACAGGAGCGGCCCGAGAACCGAGCCCTGTGGAACACCGCACGACACCGCCCGACGGTGCCACCCGTCGGCGCCCGGATACACGACGTACCTGTCACACAAGTACGCCTGCACCAGACGCCGAAGGTAGGGCGGAACCTCGTGGTACCGCAGTGCCTCATTGATGCAGGCCCAGGGCATGGTGTTGAATGCGTTGGCGATGTCGAGTGACACCGCCACGACGCACTTGCCCCGAGACACTGCATCCTCCGCCTGTGCCCTGACTCGCAGAATCGCATGTATCGTCGACCGGCCCCTCCGGAACCCGAACTGGCAATCTGCCAGGTCCGGGCCCGTGCTCTCCAGATGCTCGACGAGGCGCGCGTGCAAGATACGCTCAAAGAGCTTGCACACCTCGTCGAGCAGCACGATGGGCCGGTACGCCGACGGCGACTCTGCGGGTCGCCCCTCTTTTCTCAACAGGACAAGCTTGCCCGTCTTCCACCGCGACGGGAAGCTGCCCTGCTGCAGGCACGCGGAGAACAGGCTGCGGAGCCTCGTGCCCAGCGACTCGACGGCGAGCACCCAGATACGTCCAGGCACCCCGTCGAGCCCCGGGGCCGAGTTCTTGCCCCGCAGCCGAAGCACTGCCGCCTCCAGCTCTTCAGGCGACACCTCCGGGATATCCCTTGCCGAAACTAACGACGATGGCGCCGGTGGACGTGGCGCCATCGGTGGAGGAGTGAACTCCTCGGTGGCCGGGAACAAAGCCGCGACGACGTCCTCGACGAGGTCTGCCCGAAGACTCTCCGTCAGCGGGGGCGCCCATGGGCGGAGCTTGCTCAACGCCACACGGTATGGACGCCCCCACGGATCTCTATCGAGAGACCTCCGGGACTCCTCGTAAGCCGCGGCCTTTGCTCGTGCAATGGCCACCCGCAGCGCTCTCTTCGCCCCTCTGTGGAGGCCGTAGAGCAGCCGCTCCTGTTCGTCGTCGCCAGGTCGGCGGACCCGACGACGACGGTGCCTGGAGAGTCGGCGTAGCGCAGCCGCGCAAGACGCACGCAGCTGCGAAAGCTCCGCCGACCACCAGTACACCTGGCGCTTCGCCGGGAGGCGGGTGACCCGGGGCATCGACGCGTCGCAGACGCGTGACATCGCCACCCCGAACCATTCCGCCTCCTCCTCGACCCGCACCGGTCCGTCCGGTACGGATATCCACGCTTGAACAAGAGCGGCCTCTTCCGCAGCCTCCACATCGAGGCGCTTAGCGGCCCACCGCCGGCCGCCCGTGAATCGGGTAGCGGGACCACCACCGGGCTGGGTAGGGGCCCGGGAAGCAGAGACGCTGTACCGGATGTAACGATGATCGGACAGCGTCTCCTCATCAACCAGGACCTTCCAGCCCCGGACACGGCGGGCAAGGGCCGGGGTGGCGAACGTTATGTCCACCACCGAACCGCCATTATGCCGCACGCACGTGTCCTCCGACCCCCGATTCAGGACGACCAGCCCGATGGAAATCGCCCATTCCTCCAGGGCCCTACCCCGCGCATCCGTCACTGACGAGCCCCAAGCCAAGGACTTGGCGTTGAAGTCGCCGGCGACTAGCACGGGGTGGGACTGGCTGCCTTGCACCACCAGGGCCCCCAGGCGGACCAGAAAGCTCTCGAATTCCGCCAGGGACCTGTTGGGAGAGAAGTACACTCCTACGACCCAAATCCCTCCCAACAAGACCGCCACGCATCCCGAGCCCTTCGCTACTTTTTCGAAGGGCGGGGATCCGGCGGCGCCCCGAGTGATGACGGCCACCAAGCCATCCAGGTCCCCTGCCCAGTCATCCCGGGGAGGGACAAAGTATGGCTCGGAGACCACAGCCACTTGAATCGACCACTGCGCCAGGCACTGAACAAACAAATCCTGCGCCCTGGCGCAGTGATTGATGTTCGCCTGGAGGAAGTTACGTGCCATATTAACTATGGGCGATCTCCATCATCTCCGAGGTGGGCGGTTTCGGCCGCGCCACAACCTCAGATCTCGCACCGTGTAAAGAGCGGTGCGGGACGGAGGAGGCGACGCAAGCCTTAGCGCCCACCCTGTGCCCAGCGGGCTTACCCGCAGCTGCACAGATTGTGCAGTGCGGGTCCGCTTGGCAATCACGGGCCTTGTGGCCCTCTTGACCGCACCGGTAGCAGATCCCGGTGCGGTCACACTCCGCGGTGCACTTAATCCTAACGTGCCCCCTATAGAGGCACCTGAAACACCGCAAGGGCCTAGGCTCCAAGAGCCGAACCCCAGCCGACACCCAGCCCACCAGGACGCGTCCTGCCCTGGTGAGCTTTCCGGCCGCTTTCGCCGGGCACCGGAGCCAAACGGCGCCCAGACCGGAGCGCTCGGCCCGAATTTCCCCCACCCGAATATCTTCGGGCGAGCACTCGCCGAGCCGAGCGACGGCCGCTGCGACTGCCTCGGGGGTAACGGACTCGTCCAGCCCCGAGATGCGCAACTCCGCAGTCTTGACGGGTCGGGTGACGCGAACGCCCTCCGACCCGGCAAGTACCTCCCTCATCTTGCTGATGAGGGAGTCGGCCCTTGCCTCGGACTCCGGCCCGGGCACCTCGAAGATGTAGGCCCCGGTGGCCCCTCGTCTGGCCTTCATACCGGCGATGCCCAGGCTAGCGAGGTCCACATGAGTTTTGACCTCGCGCAGTACCTGGACATACGTCGTGCCCCGCTCCAACGCCTCCGGCAGCACCGTCAGAGTGACGGCGGCTCTCTGCGGGAGGCGGAGCTGGGGCACCGGCTTGCGCGGCGACTGTGTCGACTGGGGTTTAGGGGGGGCGGCGGTGTTGTGCCCCCCAGAGTTCTTCTTTTTCTTTTTCCCCCGCTTTAGCACCTCGGTCCATGGAGTTTCCATGGACACGGGTGGCGGGGGGAGAGGACGCGGAGCTGGCGTCGGCAGGCGCGGTGCCACGCGCTTTCGGTTCCCCCGCTTCCGTGGACGCGGTTGGCGGTCGGGACACGGGGGGGGCACGGCGCTATGACGCACGGCGATGCTAACTTGAGGAGGGGCAGGGATTTTTGGCTCCCCTCCTCCTCCTTTTTTGCCGTCTGCGGCTAGCGGAGGCCGGAGAACCTGCTCCGGAGGCAATCTCAACGCCATCGCCTCGACCCGAGCGTTCAGCATTGCGATCTGACGCAATACTTGCTCGAGGCGATCATCCCCTGGAGACGCCTCGGGCGCAACTGTCGGTCGCGACTGCGACCGAACAGTGGCCGTCAGCTCCTCCAGGAGCTTGGACTGGGTGGCGAGTTCCACCTCCAGTTACATCAGCTATCTGCCAGTGAAAGTCCCGTTAAAATCGGTCCACCCGTTTCAGAGATTAGCAGGAACAAACAGACAGACAAAAATTATAAAAAACGTTATTTGGGTATATGTACCGTGTATACATCCATATACATTTATTAAAAAGCGGTTATTTCAATATCACAAACACACTCCAATTTTATTTATTTGTATAGATGTATAGATAACCTGACCCCACAATAAACAATATATAAACTAGACATTTCACAATTGACGTGTAACACTTTTGGGCTTCTGTGGGAGTGCCGTCACTGTTTGGTACATGTACTTATTTGTATTTGTAATTGTTCGTGTGGAAGACATTGGATTTCTGCTGAACTACATGTAAAAAAATAAAAAGTAAACCCAAATTACAATCTTTCAATCAGTTGATTACAAATCGCAATATTAATAGAATATTACTAGACTTGCTTATTCGAGCGCTCGATGTTTAATATTCGACCACTCTATTTTGTCGGCCTGGTTCAAGACCTGCCTCAAGAGAAGTCTTAGTAAGTAGGTAGGTACTTGAATCGTTGTATTCTTTTTGACATTGACTCGGTGACGTCACCAGCTTTATCGAGCTCCACTTTGTGGCGCTTGCGTTCGGATACAGCTCCAATTTATATACGCTCGCATTCTGATAAAACTTGAGTTAAGATAAAAAAAAAAACATAAAACTAGCTGGTGGGGCCCAGCTCCGCAGGGAGCAAGCTTGAATTCCATGCTCATTTCACGAGAATACATTTTTTCAGAGTGTCAGCCTACATAGAAAAGGAGAATGCCCAAAAGCAGTATCGCATTTTTTAAAAGTTGTTCCACAAGTTAGTAACATCAACAATTCTTGTTTTTAATTGTAATGGCTTTATATCGCATTAGTTGATCTTACATTTGCCGGATAAAATAGATTAAGATAATAAGTCTTTCTATTTATTTACCTAGTTCCTACATTTTCTGCTGTCAGTTCATAAAGTAATGTTGCCATGACAAAAAATCTGTTCACAGGATATCAGATTATCGATAAATAGGATATCAAATCGATTTTAATTTATTTGATCATTTAATATTAAAAAAGAAATATCAGTATTGTTGTAAGCTATCACCATCTCATGCCAGTGTGTTCGCTAGTCTGAAATGTTAATAATAAGACTTATTTAAATAAAAGTTACCTATTCTTTAGCAATGGTTGGTGATGGTTGCCATAGTATTTCGTTTCTACTATCAAACGAAAACATTTTTCGAAAAAGTTACTTCACAGATTTTTGCCTTTTCGCACATTGCGTTCAACGTGCTTATTTGCAACAATCACATCAATTAATAGCTCTCTAGATATTATTAATAACAGATTTAACAAGTTCGGTACTATTCTGGTAGCTGCACATTACTAAGGAACCATGCATTGAACATCCTGATAATATAATGACAATACAAAAATAATTTTTTTCAACATGATCACCATGGGAAATATCGATTATAAAGTAATCAATAATAAATCGACTTATGCACTTGGCAACACTGAAATTGGTTGGCGGGCCGGATAATGTCATAGTCATGTCAATACCATAATATGTTACTCAATATACATACAAGAACTGCAGTTGCGTTTGTTTTTCGCATAAACATATATGTATGAATGTTTTTCATATTCCTCGTGTGTTTATTAATTAATAACAGGTGTGTTTATTTTTTAGGTAGTGATTTTGAGTAAGAGACTCCATATAGTTATTATTGCTGTTGCTTAGTTTGCAATGTTTATATTATTATTTGAACCCATAGTTACCATGAACCCAGCTAATTAGGATAGTTCCATTTAGTTTTATTGATAGTGTATATTAATTCCAACACTATATAGCGGTTTTCAACTTGGCACAAAAATATTTTTGCTGATACTAAGATCCATAGTCATTTGGACATTCCCCTTTCCTTAAAATCCGTTCCAGAGTTTTTTACGTGGCAGAGTTCCAAACATTCATTAAAACTTTCGCGTTTATATTGGTTGAAATCTCTTATTGCACTAACATGCATCATCTCTCCATCAATTCCTTATTTTTTCTCAATCCATCTTCAGAAGCCAAAATGTCGCTTAAACCAGATTGCATTGCACGGTTCGTCACGTAGTTTAACATTGTCAATGCACCTCGCCAAACACATATTGTCATTTCATCGATATTATTCATTTGTGTGAGTTCAGTGTATCTACATCTCGAGCCGTGACACCACGTGCAGCGACAGTGCGCTCGTACAAGCGAAACTTGGCACACGTCACGCTCACTCGATACACCGCACAATATGCAGACTTCACAATCCGACGATTCATCCAAGGTTTTAATATTTTTTTTTACTTATATTACACTATGATGAAACCTGGACACCTAAAAGTTCTTAGGAATTATTTTGGGTGTGTAGTTCGCCAACGCGCACTAGGCCAGCGTGGTGGACTAAGGCCTAAACCCTCTCATTGGTAGAGGAAACCCGTGCCCAGCAGTGGGACGTATATGGGCTGATGATGATGATGATATTACACTTTTGTTTTTATAGCTGTGCCCTGGTCAATGGATTGATTTACATGTTGTTATGTGCTACTTATATACAGTTTAGTGAAAAAACGAAATTTGATAAGAACATTGACATTTTAAATTGTTTCAATGCACAATACGAAAACACCGCGTCCACAAAGTTTAATATTGTTCAGAACAATATAAGTCTTTATGAAACACGTCGCACGTTATTGAAATTTCTTGGCACAAACTTTTATAACATATTTATACCGAGTTTATTGAACCTAAAATATAGCGATTACTCTAGGGTTGCCAACCGTCCTGTTTTCCCAGGACATGTCCTGCTTTTTGGTGTGTCCTGGGCTGTCCTGGATAGTTTATAAGCATCGTCCTGAGTTTTAAAGAGTCCTGTTAAGGATCTATGCTTTAAATTTCACGCGCTACTAATCGTTTTGTCACTCACTAGGCCCGCGCCGTGCAAGTGAGGGTCATGACTCTTTTTAAAACAAAGTAGTATCGTGCAGACTGATTGTTGTCTCTTTCGCGCTACTAGGTTTAGGTACTGCATCATATATAGTCCTGTCTTAAAACCGAAATGTCCTGGTATTTCTATATTCAAATCCTGGATTTCTAGGTTTGCAGATGGCAACCCTAGATTACTCTAAGGACATTACAACGATTCTAAAGGATGCTAGCGTTAGTTTCTTTTTCGAAATAGACTGCCTCATTTTCGCGCGGCTCAGGTGTGTGCCGAAAGATCTAGAGGTCCCGGGTTCGAAATCCGAGTCGTGAAAAGTGGTATTGGATTTTTTCATTAGGAATTCTTAGTAGGAACACGGAGTCCGATAATGTGCCCAAAAATAGCAATAAGCTCGCCCCCTATTAGGGGGGGCTTATGCATACCTGGCGAAATGTGGGTGCACAAATGTATCTCTACCTGCCCCTTCGTGGAATACAGGCGTGAGGTTATGTATGTATTAAATAAACCTAAACTAATCTAAGGAATATAAAATAATAGATGTAACGATGTTACAATGTGACATGTGTTCTTTCATTACCAACCAGTAAGATAAACAGACTTGATCAGCAAAAAGAATTAACATCACTTATATAAATTTTAGGAACGTTCATATTTGAACAAGTACCACCCAAATACACCATGTTGGACCTATCCCACTACACGCCCGCCCTCGTAACTCCTATGCTCCAGAATCAGAAGCACGCACAGTTTTGACGCCGAGCATTGAAGCGCAGCGTAGATTCGCTGAGAATGGAAATCTAATTGGGAAAGTGCACCATTTTCCGACGAGTTGTGTGACATTTCAGGAGGATGAGAGCTCCACGCCGGTGTCCCTTCCTGGGCCCCCCTCTTTTATCTCGCACCTGACGCCATCCACTCCTGAACAGCAGCTATCAGGTACATTTATAACTGCTAAATATAGTACCAATCTCTTATTTTACAATCATTATTATCGGCCCATATACGACCCACCCCTGGATACAGGCCTCCTCTACAGCTGAGATGGTTTAAGGCCACGCTACACACTTAAGGAATTTTCAGGAATTTTTATGTGTGCAGGACGCAGCAGGTATGTTTTCCTTCACCGTTAAAGTACGTGATAATTCATTGTGAATACACACAATTAGCAGGTAGCAGTGATAGCCTCGACGCTTAGACGCGCGTTCGAGGATTTTGGCGGTCGCAGGTTCAAACCCCAGGCACACACCTCTAACTTTTCGGAGCTATGTGTGTAATCAGCTATGTTCCCTCCTTCCTATGATCCTGGATCCTTTAAGCGAAGCGTGAAGAAGCATAATATGTGCAGGCCGGCATGATTGTGTCGACCAGCGGGTGACCATATCGTTTCTCGCTGGTCGGTATTAATTTTTTGGACTCCACTGTGCTTACCATCAGGTACAGTGGAGTCACTTTGCCGTGCCAGTTTAAAAAAAAAAAAACACAATGAATTATCACATGCTTTAACGGTGAAAGAAAACATCGTGATAAAACCTGCACACCTAAAAAATTCTTAGGAATTTCTTAGGTGTGTAGTCCGCCAACCCGCACTAGGCCAGTGTGTTGGACCAAGGCCTAAACCCTCTCAGTAAAAAAAAAAAAAAAAAAAAAGTGCCCAGCAGTGGGACGAATTTGGGCTGATGATGACACACAAAACTTTGAATGGTCAGTGGTGTGTGCCTGGGGTTTGAACCCGCCACCGCCGAGATTCTGGACCACGCTTTTAAACCTCGAGGCCATCACTACTATTCTCTTTATTATCTTATTTATATCTTACTGATATTGTTAACGCGAAAGTTTGTATATATTAAACCTGCCTTATTAATCAGTCTATCTTTTGGTGAAAACCGCCTGAAAATATATTCAGTAGTTTTTGATTTCATTGCGAATAAAAGCATTTTATAATGTGGCAGAAATCCGCGTACATCGTTGCAAATTGCGAAGTCCTTCCTTTCGGGACAAACTGAACGAAGCTCTTGCTAATGGCTGGAGCGATCTACCGCTGCCTGCGCTGCCATGTAAGTATGAATTGCACAGTCTGTTGGAAAAGCTTACGAGTACATTTTAATATTCCCTACCGGAAAAAAAACCTTTCAAAAACCATAACTTTCTTGTTGCTGACGTTTATCTTCATAGTCTCTTAAAAGATTCTTTCGTTTTTTGCACCATTCTCGGTTGAAGCATGAATTACTTGATCAACGACGTAGTACAGGCACTGATAACTCATCCATCCTAGTTCCACACGTCAGGTGTTTCAGGCAACCGTCCATGAAGACATCAATCAGTGTAGGCTCACGAATAATATGTAATATAAAATTGTTCCTATTCATGTTTCCTGAGGTTGACTGGTAGATAACGCATTAAGTCCGCCTTTATACTTTTATATACAGGGTGTATTCAGATCGTGATCGGAAACTGAGGCCTGCCTCAGTATTAGTAGCTATTACCTGTAATAGCTACGGTGATTACAAATCCCCTGGCGTTAAAGAAAATCCCGACAAAAAATAAAATATTTGACGTTTCCTTAACAACCACATACATTTTATACCTATGGTTGTTAGGAAAACTTAAAAATTTTGGGGATTGTAATCACCTTGGCTATTACCTCCCTTAGTTTCCGATCACGGTCTGAATACAGCCTGTTATAAAAAGCATAAATGATATCTCTCATAGGTCCCATGCCACCGTACAGTAGCCCGCCATCCGGCTCTAGAGACGCGGCTTTGATGAGGAGTGTGGAACAACAAAGAGAGAGAGAGTTCGCCCTCCGTAGCCGCAGGGTGGGCTCCTCACTGCCCCCCAACCAACAGCACCACAGCGCCGCGACTCGGCCACATGGCGCTCCCTACTCCAGAACTCATTCTTAGCTTTACAATTTTCACAGCGACGTGGCGCAGTTGACTAGACACCAGCTTGCGATACGAGAGACCGCGGGTTCGATCCTCGCACCGGGACAAATGTTTGTGCGATCCACAAATATTTGTTTCGGGTCTGGGTGTTTGTGAGAGCGAAAAGTCTCTCGTAGTTTCTGATACTCACGACACAAGCCTCGTATCTTAATGTGGGGTCAGAACTACGTATGTGACTGTTGGGTGTATTTGAAATATATGCTCTGTATGTGTTTGTATTATTAATCCCGCCTGTGTTGGCAGGGGTGCATTTCTCTGTCCACATTTCGCAATTTATGTTTTTAGCATACCATTACTATTGGAACGAAGTTCCTTACGGCAGGCTTGGAGGGGATAGGGATTTTGCTGCGCGACCGAACTGAAAAAAATGTGAAAGTAAATGCGTGGAATAAAACCGTTAAATGAGACGTGCGCAGGCGCAACAGTCGCATACACAAGCGAGTAGTGTATAATACCTTTCTCTTTCTTTCCCCGCCAATGCATAGTATATATTCATAAATTCATGGACAAGCACGTGGCGAATACTCACATTATAGATACATTTTACACGTGAGTAGCCACGTTTATTTTCATATAATTTCAAATCGTCAAAACAATAATAAATATTTTTTAAAAGTTAATTCTGTCCTAAATATATATATACATGTTATAAATAATTCTCCGAAGGAACTTCGTTCCTACCTGGTGTCCCACGTCACCAAATCATCATTTCTTTGTCATTCTCATTTAAGTTGTTTTTTTCAATTACATTGCCATTTAGTCTCCTTGGTGTTGCTAAGGATTTCCTAATTTAAAAAAACTATAACACTTTGCACGACCCGAAAATCGAACCCCGCTTGCACCGCGACACTACGAGGCAGTTATTATTTGTCTCTATACAATTTTGTAACACATGGCTATCACGAGCAAAAAGTTCGGAACATAAATATTTATCACTAATATATTCGTACGAAACCAGTTAATGAATTACAAGTCCGACTAGCGCTTCGGGGAATTCCATGTTACGTGAATAATTAAACTTGTCTACATTTCGTCGTCGACGAGACAGATCAAATTGACGTCAGCGAAGGTTACTAGAAAGCCATTAGAAAGGGATTCATAATATGTACAGTGACGTCGTTATTATTTAGCCGCGGCACGTAGTCTTCACTAATTTATTTCTTTAAAATATAATTTAATTGCGATGTGTTTTTGCATTACTTGTAAAAATGTTTATTGTGATGTCTATTGATACATTATTTATATAGAATATATATTTTTAATACTATTTAATATTGAATTTTTGTTAAACCGTAGCGAATGAAACTCTCCTAAATATGTTTTTTTGTTTATTGAAGTACACATCCTACTGCTGGACACGAGCCTAGTTAAATATTAGAAGGGCCTAGGCCTAAGTCCGCGATCTTGGCTTCTGGAAGATTTAAGGATTGCATGTAAAAGTTTATAAAATATTACATTTCTTGATACGGGGGAAGTTTCTTGCTCCGCTACTTTCCGAAGCGGTGGTAAATTATCTTTCTTTTAAAAAATACTTGAGAAAATATAATCTAGAGTTTATTTTTTCTTTGACGTTTCTGTTCACAATTAGATCGGTGAAAATTACATAACACCACTCTCATTTGGGATTGAATCCCGCAGCCCCCGATCCGTCTACATGACTCAGCTTAAAACATTGTTTATTGTTAATCCCACCGGTGGAGCTTACGTCATGCTCCGGCTCGTACGCACGAGAGTTTGAGTGTTTGACTCAGTGTTCCGGCGGTCGCGGCTGTGTCAATATGTACGGAAGTGTGCACGCGGAACAAAACATTGTCTCGGAGTCGGACTGCACTGCACCCGACATGCACTCTCAACAACAATACAACGAAGTGGAGGTAATTTTAACAATTATAAATCATATAGAAAGTAATGTTATAACATATGTAAGTTCTCGATGAATTATCACGTTGTTCAACGTTGAAAGAAAACCTTGTGAGTAAACCTGCACATCTAATGCTTCTTAGGATTTTTTTCGACTGCCTTTGACTTTCTTTGACTGCCTCGTGGTCTCGCGATACAAGTATGTGCCGTGCGATCTAGAGGTCCTGGATTCGATTTCCGGGTCGGGCAAAGTGTTATTGGGTTTTTCCATAGTAAATTCTCGATAACAGCACGGAGTCTGGAAATGTGCCCGAAAAACGGCAATAGGCTCGCCCCCTATTACGTGGGACTGATACACACTTGGCGAAATGTGGGCGCAGAAATGCACCTCTGCCTACCCCTTCGGGGAATACAGGCGTGAGTTTATGTATGTCTGTAGAAATTTCTTGGGTGTACTTAACATTTTATGATTTAAAAAAAAGGGTGTGTACAGTTTACATATGTACACGCGTTAGAAGTTATACTAAAATTTAATCTTTCTCCTTATTCTACGTACTCATAAATATTTAACAACTAATAAATATGTCAATACCTTTTTATTACTGTCACTATTCTACATTTTTTAAATCTAAAACATATAAACTTTTTTTTAATAACTTTTTCCGACGGTGTGCGCGCATAATAAAAATTTACTCTCAAAATTCCAAAGTTTCCCTAACGCGCCAAAAGAAGTATAACTTCAAAAACGTTTTCATTTTAATATGTGCTTGTGTGGCTCATTTCAGGAGGTAGAATGCGTCACTCCGGGTTCCCCCAGGTCCTCCGCCTCTCCTGCGCCGTCACTTTTGGATCCACTTGGCTTAGGAGTGCAATCAGGTATGCTCCTTATTCTGTTTCTCATACATAAAATCACCCCTGTCTCCCTTTGGTGTAGGCAGCGACTAAAGAGTGACAAATGCAACTCTTTCGCTTCCTCAACTGACATTAGCCTAGTGTTACACGTTAAGTTTGCACATTAGTATTGAAGTAGTGATGGCCTCGAGGTTTAGGCACGCGGTCGAGAATCTCGGCGGTCGCGGGTTCAAACCCAGGCACACATCTAATTTTTCAAAGTTATGTGTGTATTTCCAAATAATTATCACTTAGGTACTTTAACGGTGAAGGAAAACATCGTGAGGAAACCCTACACATCTGAAAAAAATCTTAGGAATTTCTTATGTGTGTAGTCCGCCAACCCGCATTAGGCCAGCGTGGTGGACTAAGGTCTAAACCCTTGTAGAGGAGGCCCGTGCCCAGCAGTGGGACGTATTTGGGCTGATGATGATGATTAGGAATACTTTTTATTAAGTTTATTTTAATAGCATATACAGACCGTGATCGGAAACTAAGGCAGATAGTAGCTGCGGTGATTACACACAACTAGGGTTTGCAATTCCGCAGTAATTTTTTCTCGCAGTAAAATTTAAAAATGCAAAAATATGCATATAATAATGCTTTATTACCTGTAGTTTAGTTACACTATATTAAAAAATAATAATAATAGAAACATTCATACAATATCTAATAGAAAAAGTACTTTTTCATAGTTCTTATGAGGTTAGGTAGGGGGTTTGCAATCAATAGGGTTTCCTGCGTGTTAATATGGACTTATCTTACCTAAACAAACAAATTAACCAATTTTAATCCTTTACTTCGCTCGATCGGTTGATTGATCTGACTGACGCGCCCGCGCTGTTGTGATGGAGCTAATAGGCCTTCAGTAAAAGCTGAATTACCTTGCCGAGTCAAAAAAATGCGGGAATGCGGGAACGCGGAATTGCAAACTCTACACACAACGTGGCATTTAAAAAAATCCCGACAAAAAATAGAAATAAAATACAATCATAGATATTAATTAATGGATGTGGTTATAAGGAAAACGTGAAAATTGTTATTTTTATTGCGTTTTTTTTAACTCCAATGGGCTTATAATCACTATTACCTGCCTTAGTTTCCGATCACGGTCTGAATACACCCTGTATGTTGTTATCGTTTATATTCCAATTAATAAATCTATGTATTTAATATTTTCAGTTGAAGAAGAGTACGGCGGGGACGCAACCGCCCTTGATTCCATGTCCGATTCTGATTCCGATTCAGAAGGAACTACCTTCGACATTTGTACGGTGACAAAATTTTACATCATTATTACTCTGTGTCAAATATCTACATTTGGTATTTTACATTTATTCTCATACACTTTATAGAATTCATAACTTTTATATTCACTTGTGAGGGTTTGTGAGAGGAAAACGTGTATCGTAGTTTTCGATTCCTACAAACCAAGTCTTGTAGTAACAAATCATTTATTCATATAAAATATTTTAAATTAATTATTAAAACAATTGTTAATGAATTTCAAGTGCGTATTTTTATCTTCTTTCACTAATTTTTTTTCGCCTCGTGGTCTCGCGGTACAAGTATGTGCCGTGCGATCTAGAGGTCCTGGGTTCGATTCCCGGGTCGGGCGAAGTGTTATTTGGTTTTTCCATTAGGAAATTCTCAGTAACAGCACGGAGTCTGGAATTGTGCCCGAAAAACGGCAATAGGCTCGCCCCCTATTACGTGGGAATGATACATACCTGGCGAAATGTGGGTGCAGTAATGCACCTCTGCCTACCCCTTCGGGGAATACAGGCGTGAGTTTATGTATATGTATGTATGTAATTATTAAAACTAGTATTTGTTTTTAACCTACATATTCGCCAGGGGTTCTCAAACTAGGCAGAGCTTATCATCTTGGAAAACCAAGTAACAATTAAATATAAAAAAGTCGAAAAGGCTTTGGCAAGCGTTAATCTAATGATATAAAATATGTATGTGTGTATTCCAGACCCTGCGGGTTCTCAGGCGCCCCGGCGCCCCCCCTCCCCCTCCCCCCCCGGCGCGCCGCCCCCGTGGGACTTCGAGATCGTGACACAACCGAAGCCAGCTCGAGACAAGCCCAAGCGGAAGAAGAGAGACCGAATTTCTTCTTTAATTAAATGTAAGTAAATACAATCGTGGCGTGTCATAGGAGAGCCCTATGTCCAGCAGTGGACGTAACAAAGGCTGATGATGATCTTGATGAAATACAATCTATGCGGTGATGCCAACTTGGCGGTTTTCTCCCTAAATATAGGAGGGGGAAATTATCTACAGGGGTTTTAAGGAGAGGATTTTTTTAGGCATAACATTTTAATTGTGTGGTTTTTTTTTAATTCCACCACTCTCCATTTTCCATAAGAATATCACTAAATAGCTTTTCTAATATGTTTCATTATACTGAATATAATACACAGTTGGGGAGTTAGTTTGAAATTTGAATTCAGTGGGTTTTGAATTTGCTTTAGGTGTAAAGATCTCCTCAACAGTTGGCGCTGAATCTATGAGACATTAGGGGTATGTTCCGTAATACGCGATACAGTTACCCTTATTGGCTGACACTGTACTGTCGTAATATACTAGGGAAATGTATGACGTCATAAATCGTCATCATTCTGTATTATGAGCACTAAATTTTCAAGGCAGCGTGCTCTCGGTAGTTTCATCACTTTGTAGCGTATAACGGAACACAACCTAGATCTTCGTCTTTTAATTCTTTTGGCAAACAATAACCGAACGTAATTTGATTAATAGTTCCATCAAGTAGTAAGTATTCATCAGATCCACAATTATTCGTTTCGGCTCTGGGTGTTTGTGAGAGCGAAAAGTCTCTCGTAGTTTCTGATACCCACGACACAAGACTCGTATCTTAATATGGCGTCGGAACTATGTATGTGACTGTTGGGTGTATTTATTTATTTATTGTAACATATTTTTTTCATAGGTTATGTTCCGATGAAAAGGAGCGCTCCATCAAGCTCTAGAGACATTGCAATGTTGATGAGTATGGGAGAGGATCGGTCGCGGGTGATCGCCATCCGCAACCAGAGAGTAACCGCCGCCCCCCCACCACGCACCCCCCACCGGCGTCAGAGTGTGGCCCGGTCACCGTCTGCTGAGTCCAGGAGTAGTTCTCAGCGATAGGTCAATTACTGATAAGTAGAAAATAAAAGGAAGGCCTCCCCAAGCAGGCGCCAACCATCCCGATGTTGAGCAGCCCTCATCCATCCGCTACCCGCCACCTTTCTCAAGTCGGCGAGCATCGTGCTGCAGAACGTCCTTCACTACGTCTGCTTAAGCGCCAACTACACTCCAACACTTGTGGACGGCGATAGGCTGAGAATACAAAATAAAATCCCATAAAAAACAAAACTTGTAAAAAGACCCAAGTCTCGCAACTCATATCTTCTACCGTAAAAAGTTGTGAAATCCATGTTATACCAAGTCGATGAATTTATTCAGTCCCCCGTTTAAGGGACCTTTTGTCCTAAGTTATTATGCACTTAGCTTACCAGACATCTTATAGTGACCATATCAATATTAAAAATATTTTATGCTTTAAATAAAAGAGTTAGATTTGGCAATCGCATGAAAACACGTTGTATCTCACATTAGGTGCGATTGTCAAGTCAAACAATTAGATAGTTGACATGACTTGATATGAAATTCCATACTGAGGGTTCAAGCCCGAATATCGTCGGCATTACTGAATAGAGCAAGTGATCATCAGCCCATACACGTCCCACTGCTGAGCTCAGGCCTCCTCTACATCTAATGGTTGTTAGGCCTTAGTCCACCACGTTGGCCTAGTGTGGGTTGGCGGAATAGAACAAGTCAAGTGTGCAGAAATATTTTTAAAGGACTAGTAGAGATGCATCCTATAGTTAAACGGAGGGCGGCCCTATTGCTTATGTCAATAAAATCAAAGAGAATCATCATCATCATCATCAGCCCAAAGACGTCCACTGCTGAACATAGGCCTCCCCCAATGATCTCCACAGTGGCCTGTTGGAGGCAGCCTGCATCCAGCGACGACCCGCGACCTTTACTACCTTTAAAGAGAATATTCAAATAAAAAAAGCCAAACTTTTACCCACCGTGGAATCAATCCCGGAACTTCGGATCTCACGTCTGTATTCCCTTAAAGGGTGGGCATTGTGTGCATTTCTGCACCCACAATTCGCCAATTGTGTTTTCGTTTTTCTGGCACAATTCCATTCCAATTGCAGTACGCCCAGCCACCCCAGTGACCCCTGTTAGTCGCCTCTTACGACAGGTAGGGGATACCATGCCGGAATTCTTACGCCCCCAATCCAAAGGGCGGACAATTCCAGACCCCATGCTGCTACTGAGAATTGCCTAGTGAAAAAACCCAAAAACACTTTGCCTAACCCGGGAATCGAGCCCGGGACCTCGTAATTGCACGGCACATAATTGTACTGCGAGACCACGAGGCAGTCTTTCGGCGAAGCGAGTTGTCTCATGTATTTAAAACATAATTTATAAATCAAGTCGGCACGATAATTTTATACAACTGTTGAAAGGATTGTTGAAACATTTTATTTGCTTTTTAAGTATGTACCTGTACATAGAATAGTAAAATTTTGCATTTGTAATATATGTTGTAACTTATTGTAATTAATAGTGTATTTCATTGCCATGCTCAGAATGAAATAAGGGCTCAAATAAAAAGACTAAAGCATGACGAATTTATTTATTTATAACTGTTTATCTCAGTGGATAAAGTTGTAAAGCACAAAAAAGATGTTTATGAGACGTACATTAATATGCTACGTTGGGAGCGCAACGGGTACCTACTAAGTAGGAAATGGAAGAAATTATCGCGCCCCCGATTATGTAAAGACGCAACAAATTAATTTTGGAGTTTTAGTTTAGATAAATGACAGAAACATTGACCAGCTACAACACAGTTCAAACACAGAGACAATAACAAGTAACTGTAAGATAACATAAAACGTAAAAGCATTTTAGGCTTCTTTGTTCCGTTTCCTCAACTGTTTTATTTTTGTGTCGATATACATAGACATAAGGGAAGACATACATTTGACAGCCCCGTGGCGCAGTTGGCTAGACACCAGCTTGCGAAACGAGAGGCCGCGGCCCGGGTTCGATTCTCGCACCGATACAAATGTTTGTGTGATCCACAAATATTTGTTTCTGGTCTGGGTGTTTGTAACAGCGAAAAGTCTCTCGTAGTTTCTGATACCCACTACACAAGACTCGTATCTGAATGTGGGGTCAGAACTATGTATGTGACTGTTGGGTGTATTTATTATTATTATTATGGGTCATATAGAATACAAAAGAAAAACGATTAAATGACGAATTTATTGAAATCCCTCGTTAATCCCTGTTAATATTTAAATTTCGTCTATGTTTGTAACGGCCCCTGGCCGAAAAAATCTTAATCAGAACAATTACATTTCAAAAGCAACACGTGTTCAAAACAACTGAACACTCTCAAGTTGCTCCAGATACGTCCGCACAGCACGAAAGCTTACGACCAATTAATTAATCCCGTCCGGTCCTTGAGAACAACATTCAAAGACAACCTCTGCTACAAGAGGGTATGTGATAGAGACAAAACCAGGGACTAGCCCTTCTTTGTGTAGATCTAAGCGACCCGTGCAAATTGTGTCGATCGTTGGATTTGTCCTAACTGCTCCCAATGTTTACGCGGTCTTATATAGTCGTTTCTTGTATGAGTATAAATTAGACACTATGAAGTATCATAAACTACATTTTATCCCGGGAATATGTAGGGTTCTCGCGGGATTTGCATATATTGTAATGCGAAATTAACACTGCCTGTGTTATGCTTTCACGCCTAAACTATTTGACCGATTTGAATTATTATTGGTATGGACAAAAATGAGACTTTAAAAAGAGACACATTTAGTACAGTAAAATGTTATCATGTGCATTTAGATGGCGCTTGGTGTCATTATGGGATGTTACGTGCCACTAAGCGCCCCTAAGTGACGTTAGATACATTTTCGCGATGAATTGGTGAGGCGATCTATGATGAAAAGTGTCGAAATGTCATTTAAGACGACTTTCGGAGACGTTAATGCCTTCCGTTGACAACAAATAGAAAAAAATGATTTATACATTTACTTATTTTCTTTCTGCACCCAACCCTGTAGTCCACGCGGACGAAGTCGCGGGCAAAAGCTAGTCATTAACATATTCGTACGAAACCGGTTAATGAAGTACAAGTCCGATTAGCGCTTCGGGGAATTGCATGTTACGTGTATAATTCAACTTGTCTCATTTCGACGTCGACGAGACAGATCAAATTGACGTCAGCGATGGTTACTAAGCGGTTAGAAAGGGATGCATAATATGTATAGTGACGTCATTACTATTTACTTAGTCTTCATTTTTTTATTTCTTTAAAATATAATTTAATTGCGATGCTGTTTTTGCATTATTTGTAAAAGTGTTTATTGTGATGTCTAATGATGTATAATATATATAGAATATATATTTTTAATACTATTAATTATTGACTTTTTGTTATATGTTTTTTTGTTTATTGAAGTACACATCCTACTGCTGGACATGAGCTTAATTAAATATTGGGAGGGGCTAAGCCTAAGTCCGCGGTCTTGGTTTCTGAAAGATTTAAGGATTGCATGTACAACCAACGAATTAAAAGTTTATAAAACATATTTATTAATGGGAAAATTTTACATTTCTTGTTGCTTGGGGAGGTTCTAATCCACATGTTTCTGAAGCGGTGGTAAATTATCTTTCTATTCATAAATACTTGAGAAAATCTAATTAATTAGAGTTTATTTTTACTTTGACATTTCTGTTCACAATTAGATCGGTGAAAATTACATAACACCACTCTCATTTGGGATTGAATCCCGCAGCCCCCGATCCGTCTACATGACTCAGCTTAAAACATTGTTTATTGTTAATCCCACCGGTGGAGCTTACGTCATGCTCCGGCTCGTACACACGAGTGTTTGACTCAGTGTCACGGCGGTCGCGGCTGTGTCAATATGTACGAAAGTGTGCACGCGGAACAAAACATTGTCTCGGAGTCGGACTGCACGGCACCCGACATGCACTCTCAACAACAATACAACGAAGTGGAGGTAATTTTAACAATTATAAATCATATAGAAAGTAATGTTATAACATAAGTTCTCGATGAATTATCACGTTGTTCAACGTTGAAGGCAAACCTTGTGAGTAAACCTGCACATCTAATGCTTCTTAGGAATTTCTTGGGTGTACTTAACATTTTATGATTTAAAAAAAGGGTGTGTCTACAGTTTACATACTCGTATATACATGCGTTAGAAGTTATACTAAATTTTTATCTTACTCCTTATTCTACGTACTCATAAATATTTGACAACTAATAAATATGTCAATCCCTTTTTATTACTGTCACTATTCTACATTTTTAAAATCTAAAACATTTTTTTTTGAATAACTTTTTCGGACGGTGTGCGCGCGCATCGTAAAAAAATACTCTCCAAATTCAAAATGTTCCCTAACGCGCCAAAAGAAGTATAACTTCAAAAACATTTTCATTTTAATATGTGCTTGTGTGGCTCATTTCAGGAGGTAGAATGCTTCACTCCGGGTTCCCCCAGGTCCTCCGCCGCTCCTCCTGCGCCGTCACTTTTGGATCCACTTGGCTTAGGAGTGCAATCAGGTATGCTCCTTATTCTGTTTCACATACATAAAATCACCCCTTTCTCCCTTTGGGGTAGGCAGAGACTAAAGAGTCACAAATGCACCTCTTCCGTAGCGTTACACGTTAAGTTTTCACATTAGTGTTGAAGTAGTGATGGCTTCGAGGTTTAGGCATGCGGTCGCGGGTTCAAACCCAGGCGCACACCTCTGATTTTTCGTAGTTATGTGTGTATTCTCAAAGAATTATCACTTACTTTAACGGTGAAGGAAAACATTGTCAGGAAACCTACACACCTAAAAAAGTTCTTAGGATTTTTTTATATGTGTAGTCCGCCAACCCGCACTTAGCCAGGTGGACTAAGGCCTAAACCCTCTCAGTTGTAGAGGAGGCCCGTGCCCAGCATTGGTGCGTATATGGGCTGATGATGATGACTACTACTGTGCTCTATATGAATCTTTATGAATTGTAAAGGCTAGATTCCCTGGCAGGGCAGTGTCATTGGATTTGTCTACTACGAAATTCTTAGTATGAGCTTAGAGTCTGTAAATGTGCCCGAAAAACAGCGATAAGCTCGTCTGCTGCGTAGGACTTTAACAATTGGCTAAATATAAGTGTTTAATCACTTTTCTGCCTGACCCATCGAGGAACCAGTCGTGAATCTATTATACAAATATTAAAATAACATTATTTAATCTTAATATGCGATATGTTGTATATATTATGTTATACTTTTTATCAAGTTTCTTTTAATAGCATATACCTGTATATGCTACATACAGGGTGTATTCAGACCGTGATCGGAAACTAAGGCAGATAATAGCTGCGGTGATTCCAAACACCGTGGCATAAAAAAATCCCGACCAAAAATATAAAAAGTACGTTTTCCTTTCAACCACATCCATTTAATATCTATGATTGTTAGGAAAACGTCAATTTTTTTATTTTTTGTCGCGTTTTTTTTAACGCCAATGGGTTTGTAATCACCGTAGATATTATCTGCCTGAGTTTCCGATCACGGTCTGAATACACCCTGTATGTTGTTATCGTTTACATTCCAATTAATAAATCCATGTATTTAATATTTTCAGTTGAAGAAGAGTACGGCAGGGACGCAGCCGTTTCCCTGTCCGATTCTGACTCCTCATCAGAAGGTGTTGCCTGCGACATTTGTACGGTGACAATATTTTACATCATTATTACTCTGTGTCAAATATCTACATTTGGTATTTTACATTTATTCTCATACACTTTATAGAATTCATAACTTTTATATTCACTTGTGAGGGTTTGTGAGAGGAAAACGTAGTTTCCGATTCCTACAAACCCAGTCTTGTAATAACAAATGATTTATTTATATAAAATATCTGTATTAAAATGGCTTAAAACTGGTACATAACATTTGTTCTTAACCTACATATTCGCCAGAGGTTCTCAAACTAGGCAGAGCATATCATCTTGGAAAACCAAGTAACAATTAAATATAAAAAAGTCGAAAAGGCTTTGGCAAGCGTTAATCTAATGAAATAAAATATGTATGTGTGTATTCCAGACCCTGCGGGTTCTCAGGCGCCCCGGCGCCCCCCCTCCCCCTCCCCCCCCAGCGCGCCGCCCCCGTGGGACTTCGAGATCGTGACACAACCGAAGCCAGCTCGAGACAAGCCCAAGCGGAAGAAGAGAGACCGAATTTCTTCTTTCCTCAATTGTAAGCAAATATAATATATGCAGATATGCCAACTAGGCGGTTTTCCCTTAATTTAAATAATAAATAAATAAATAATAAATTTATTTATTAACCTTGAAAAAATTTACACATAACAGTTTGCAAAAACTCTCCACAATAGGCACTGCCTGTCTCGTGGAGATATTTAGCGAGGAAAATTATATGCAGGGGGTTTTTAAGAGGAGGATTACTTTAGGCATAAAATTTTTATTGTGTTTTTTTCAAATTCCACCACTTTCCATTCTCCATACGCATATCACTAAATAAATTTTCCAATTTCTTTCATTATACTGAAAACGATATACTTATGCCGCGGTTGGAGAGTTTGAATTTAGTGGGTTTTGAATTTGCTTTAGGTGTAAAGATCTCCAACAGTTGGCGCTGAATCTATGAGACACTACTGTTACAAAAGGGCTATGTTCCGTAATACACGGTACAGTGCTCATACAGGGAAGAAAGTTCCCATATAGGCTGACACTGTACTGTCGTAATATACCTACTAGGGAAATATATGACGTCATAAATCGTCATCATTCTGTATTATGAGCACTAAATTTTCAAGGCAGCGTGCTCTCGGTAGTTTCATCACTTTGTAGCGTATAACGGAACACAACCTAGATCTTCGTCTTTTAATTCTTTTGGCAAACAATAACCGGATGTAGTTTTATTTATAGTTAAAGGCATCAAAGTAAATATGATGTATTGCAATTTGCAAGCCATCTCAATATATTTCACGTACATGAGGAGTAAGTAACACATTATGTATTTCGACAGCCCCGTGGCGCAGTTGGCTAGACACCAGCTTGCGAAACGAGAGGCCGCGGGTTCGATCCCCGCACCGAGACAAATGTTTGTGTGATCCACAAATATTTGTTTCGGGTCTGGGTGTTTGTGAGAGCGAAAAGTCTCTCGTAGTCTCTGATACCCACGACACAGGACTTGTATCCTAGTGTGGGGTCAGAACTATGTACGTATGTGACAGCTGGGTGTATTTATTTATTTAATTAATTTAATTTATTATTTTTTCTAATTAATAATAAGATACTGATTAAAAATTATATTAAATGGTTCAAGAAGTGTGTTACCAGGACAACATAAGTAATTTGTCTAATAAGTCTATCAAAGACTAGGATACACTCTAGATTTATGTTTTTTATCTTTCATATTGTCACGAAATAGTGACAACACCGTACCTGGTGGTAAGCACTTTGTTATCCAAACAGTGCATCAAGAGTCAGACTCCCATCTCATGCCGGCCTGCTAATAAATAAAAACATAAATACACCCCACAGTAATATACATAGCTCTGACCCCACACTAAGAACAAGTCCTGTGGGTATCAGAAACTACGAGAGACTTTTCGCTCTCACAACACCTAGACCCGAGAGAAATATTTGTAGATCACACATTTGTCTTGGGGGTCGAACCCACAGCCTCGTGTTTCGCAAGCCAGTATCTAGCCAACAATGGCTGTCCAATAATGTCAATAATGAAAGCTACCGACAAATCAAATAATAAAAACCTGGTCATTTTATATTATAACATCATTATTATGTTCATAGGTTATGTTCCGATGAAAAGGAGCGCTCCATCAAGTTCTAGAGACATTGCAATGTTGATGAGTATGGGAGAGGATCGGTCGCGGGTGATCGCCATCCGCAACCAGAGAGTAACCGCCGCCCCCCCACCACGCACCCCCCACCGGCGTCAGAGTGTGGCCCGGTCACCGTCTGCTGAGTCCAGGAGTAGTTCTCAGCCATAGGTGAGACTATACTAGACGATAGGTGATGACTTGACATGAAATTCCATACTAAGGAATCGAGAATATCGTCGGCAGTACTGAATAGAACAAGTCATCATTAGCTCATAAACGTCCCACTGCTGGGCAAGGGCCTCCTCTACATCTGAGAGTGGTTAGGCCTTAGTCCACCTCGTTGGCCTAGTGCGGGTTGGCGGAATAGAACAAGTCAAGTGTACAGAAATTAGGGCCAGCCATTAGGGCTATTTATAATTTAGGTCCCAGGGCTTCACTTAGAGAAAAATTTAAGGAAATAAATATTCTTACCGTCACTTGTCAGTTTATATACGAAAACTTAATGTACGTCCAAAAGAATCTTGATAAATTTAATAAAATTTGTAATGTACACAATAAAAATACTAGGAACAAATGTAATCTCGTTCAACACGTAACTCGTCTCCGGAAAGTTAGTAACTCTTTTATGGGGCAATGTATACGCTTCTATAACAAACTTCCGAGGGCTGTTAGGGAGCTTCCCTTAACAAAGTTTAAGAAATCAACTAAAGATAAGCTTTACAAAAAAGCATACTATAAAATTTCAGATTTTATTGAAGATAATAAGCCCTGGGAGTAATGTAAATTGATCGGAGTTTTATTTTGTTGCTATAGTTTGTATCGTTATGACATTTACAATGTAAAATTTAAATAATGTAATTAAAAAAGACATTTATTGCTATTTAAAAAAAAATTACATGTCGTGTTGCTGAGGGAGTTTCTTGCCGTTTCTTCTCCACAGCGATAACACGTTTGGAAGCGGCAATAGTTTAAAAAATATTAAAAAGTGTAAAATTGACGATTCAAAAGAACTTGTAGAAGTCTATTTGAATAAAGATAATTTGACTTTGACTTTGACTTTGAAAATAATTTTTGAAGGAGTAGTAGAGATGCATCCTATAATTGTACGGAGGGCGACCCTATTGCCATCTTTCAAAATCAAAGAGGATATCCAAATGAAAAAGCCAAATAACACTTTTCCCCACCGCGGAATAAATCCCGGAACTTCGGATCTCACGCTTGTATTCCCTGAAAGGGTGTGCTTAAGTGCATTACTGCACCCACGATTCGCCAATTGTGTATTCGTCCCACGTAATAGGAGGCGAGCCTACTGAAGATTCTCGGGCATAATTTCATGCTGCTACTAAGAATTTCCTAATGAAAAACCCAATAACACTTTGCCTGACCCGGGTATCGAGCCTGGGACCTCGTAATTGCACGGCACATACAGACCATAATATATAATTATATTAATTATAAATCAAGTAGATACGGTAATTTTATACAACTATTGAAAGGGTTGTCTATATCTTTCTATATTTTTTATCTATTAAAAACATTATGTAAATGAAAATACACAATTTTCTTTTTAAGAATTTTCCCGAACTTAAAAAAATACTTAGTTTAATTTTGCATTAGAAATGTGAGTTGTAACTTATTGTAATAAATAATAATCAAGAGTCAATATAAAAAGACGAATGCATGACGAAGTTATTTATTTATAATTGTTTATTTTAGTGGAGAAAGTTGTTTAGCACAAAAAATATGTACAAATAGCCTTCTTATTTTTCATGTCGATCTTTATGAGATAACTATAAGATAGACATTAATATGCGACTATTAGGAAGGCAACTTGTACTAAGTAGGAAATGGGAGAAATTATAATGTTAAGACACAATAAAATAATTTTGAAGTTTTAGTTTGAATGATAAAAACATTGACCTACAATACAGTTCAAACACAAAACTTGAGTAGATATTGTAAGATAACATAAAACTTGAATGCTTTTTATGCTTCTTCGTTCCGTGGACTGTGTCCTTAATTGTTTTATTATTGTACCGATACAGACGTAAGTGGTCATTTAAAAAACAAAACAAAAAACAATTAAATGACGAATTTATTGAAATCCCTCGGGTGTGCTACACAAGCTCAAGCGCAGAGTGTAGTTTGTGTGGGCAGCCCGCGCCGTGTGGGCAGCCCCACAGCGCCACCACCAGCGCCACCAGCGCCACCACCCACAGCAGCGCCACCGCCGCGCCGCACCCCGCCTCCACAACAACACTCGCCTTTACCAGGTCAATCTGTTGTCACAAATAAAACGGGGTCGCGGGTAGCAAGCGCCGTCATCACGTCGGCTGCCTATATAAGGGGCGCTACTGAGCATCAGGCGCACTCGCTCATCGGCCGGTGTACAGTGCGGTAGCTCTGTCCGAACGTCTACGCGTGTCTTGTGTTTTCAATTTACCCTCAGTAATGTTAATATTTAGTAATTTCAATTTCGTCTATGTTTGTAACGGCCCCAGGCCGAATAAATCTTAATTTGAAAATCAATTAATCTCATATCTAAATCTATACTATTTAGGTTTCAAAAGTGAAAAACATTTAAAAAATATAACCCGAGTTCTTACATCAAGTAGAATCGCAATAATCACATTTATTTAAACTTCAATACTAGAAAACACCAATCAATAAATATTTAACCAGACCAATAAAAAACAAATATATGCCAAAGACTCGACTGAACACTCTGAAATTACTCCAAATACGTCCGCACAGCACGAAAGCTTACTACCAACTAACTGCTCCCGTCCGTGAGAACGTCATTCAAAGACAACCTCTACTACAAGAGGGTCTGTGGTAGAGACAAAACCAGGGACCAGCCCTTCTTCTGTGGGGATCTAAGTGACCTGTGAAAACGGTGTCGATCGTCGGATTTGTGCTGACTGCTCCCGATGTTTACGCGGTCTTATATAGGCGGTTTTTCCTTTCTTTTCTTAAAAATGGAGAATAATATATCCTAACTATACTAATATCATAAACGCAAAAGTATTTCTGTCTGTCTGCTCCGCTTTCACTAATAAACCGCTAGACCTATTTATAGATTTTTGGTATAACATTTCTCTCGGCGCGGGAATCGAAACCGCGGCCTCTCGTTTCGCAAGCTGGTATCTAGCCAACTGCGCCACGGGGCTGTCAAATATTATGGTACCCTATGTTCATCATCAACATCATCACCAGCCTATATACGTCCCACTGAGGGGCACGGACCTGCTCTGCAACTAAACTAACATAAGACTTATAATACATTGGTTTTACCCAGAAAACAGGAAAATTTTGCTTTAGTAGGTACAAAATACTACAACCGCAACTATTTTTAGACGAAGCATATTGTATTAACCAGTCAGAAAACAACACAAGCGCATTGTCAAACTCAATAATTATATTGAAAAATTCAGACAGGCAGTAAATCGTTTTAATAACAAAAAAGTGAACACAACAGTACAATATATGTAGACTTGTAGTATCAATGCAGTTTTATCATTGTATGCAACGGACGCCCAAGTGTAAAGCGGCAATGGACGTAAAACCCAATACTTACAGTGGAAGTGTCGAGTGGCACTATGGTGTTCTTAGATACAACCATTATTATCTAAATTTGAGCAAAATTAATTTGTTCTTCGTTGATATATTTGTATAAGCACCACGAGTAAGTTCGCACACGTTTGTATTGTAAGTGTGAAGTTATTATTCCGACGATTTGTCCTGTTACGGTAACAAGCATACATTGCGCAGTATCAGAGACCGCACCTTTATCCACTATTTATTATTTCTATCCGTTATCATCAGCCCGTATACGTCCCACTGCTGGGCACGGACCTCCTCTACAGCTGAGAGGTTTTTTTAGTACCAGCTGGCGGACAACACACGTAACAAATTCCTAAGAACTTTTAGGTGTGCAGGTTTCATCACGATGTTTTCCTTCAACGTTAAAGTACGTGATAATTCATTGTGAATACACATCATCATCATCATCATCATCATCAGCCCAAATACGTCCCACTGCTGAGCACGGGCCTCCTCTACAACTGAGAGGGTTTAGGCCTTAAAAGTCAGAGGTGTGTGCCTGGGGTTTGAACCCGCGACCGCCCAGATTTTCGACCGCGCGCCTAAACCTCGAGGCCATCACTATTATATCTCGCCCGAGACGGCAATATTGACATTAGCAATGGGTGGTAAACGAACAACTATTAGACGAAAAGGTTGTTCAAATACTCGGACTCGGTTCTCTTCATTTTACCCGAAGATAAATGAAAACCATTTACACGATTTTGACTGAAATACCTCGTGCCCGCGCCACGTGAGATGTAGAGGTTGCGGGTTCGATTCCCGAGCTTGTAGAGAAGGTAAATTGTTATTGTTTCTTTACCTTATGTATGTTTAGTAGCAGCACAGAGTTTGGTATTTTACTCGAAAAGGGATACAGACTCGCTACTATTATATGCGAATAAAATAAAATAGGATGTGAATCATATTAAATCCCGATATAAATAACATACATTGGCATGTTATGCGATACAGGAAAATAACATGACATAATCGGTTACAACGCACTGAAATATTCTCGCACAGATACATGTTATCTATGTACTGAGCGAACCTGACATGACATTAATATAAACCAAGTATTTATGACGAAATTCCTTTACAATGTTATATTTGAGCAAAAACCGTTTTGTAGTTTTGTGATTGCGATTAAAAATCTTAAAGTTTTCGTTCTAATGTCCCTATCACAAGGCGTTCTACCCCAGTTAGGTAAATGATTAACTATGTGGTCGTGGTGGACTATACAACGTTGCCGTCCAAACAAAAACAGTGCGTGCATACGTCATCTTTTGCTTAGTTATGGTCGTCGTTTAATATAATGGTGTGATGATAGGATCAATGCAAAGTTATATTATTTTGTTAACTCCAGGATATGGAGCGCTTGGCGCCAGCTGTTCCCTTGTCACCCCCTCCGCCCCCGCCGCCCCCAACACTCGGGAAATGGCGACGGAATAAAAAAATAACAAGTAATAATTGTTTTTTACTACTGCACCTCAACTCTCTCAATGGTAGAGGAGGCCCGTGCCCAGCAGTGGGACGCATATGGGCTGATTATGATGATGATAATGACTACTGCACCTACTGAGTAAAAGCAACTGGAAAGAAGAAATTCTCAATGGCGTATGAAAATGTGCCTGAAAAACGGCATTAGGCTCGCCTCCTACTGCTGAATACTCTATTGGAGACAGACAGAATAGTCGAATAAGACTAAAAGGAAATGGCAGCATGCCGAGCGTGCCAAACCTACGATTAGACTATCATATGTATGACGCGGCCGCTTCTTAGTAATTGCGTGTAATATCACTTTTATAAACGTGTGACCACCAATAGCAGCCCTTCATTTTTCGACAGATGGGACATTCGTACCGCAATCCATGACTACAACGTTGCTCTACCACTTTTAAAGTCAAAGTCAAAATAATCTTTATTCAAATAGACTTTTACAAGTGCTTTTGAATCGTCAATTTTAAACTATTGCCGCTTCGAAACGTCTTATCGCCGTGGAGAAGAAACTCCCTCAGCAACACGAAATGACATTTTTTAACTAAGAAATTAGCAATTAGTATACCAATTCAATTTACATTTTTTTGTTATTATTTTACAAAATAAATATCCTAACGATACAATCTGCTACAGTTTAACAAAACAAATCTCTCATTAAATTATTTACTCTCAGAGTTTATTATCTTTAATATAATCGGAAATTTTATAGTATACTTTTTTAAATACTTTATTTTTAGTTGATTCCTTAAACTTTTTCAAGGGAAGCTCCCTTAATAACCTTCGGAAGTTTGTTATAGGAGCGTATACCTTGCTTCATAAAAGAGTTATTAATTTTCCGAAGACGATAGTTACCTACGTGTTGAACGAGATTACAGTTGTAGGTACCTAATATTTTTATTGTGTAGGTATATTACAAAATTTATTACATTGATCAAGATTATTTTGGACTAAGATTAGTTTTTCGCATATAAACTGACTAGTGACGGTATGAATATTTATTTCCTTCTCTAAGTAAAGCCCTGGGACTAAATTATAAATGCCCTGATGGCTCTTTTTTACAAAACAAAAATTGTGTTAATGTCCGCAGCAGCTCCCCACAAAAGAATAGGTACCATAGGACATAAGGCTACATAGCTAAAATAAACAATTCTTACCGTTTCCTCATCAGTCTTTATTTAATTTTTATTTGTTTGTTTGTTCGTTCGTTGATTCATTCATTCATTTATTTTTTATTAACATTTACTTATTTATGCTTCTTATATAAAAGCGGACTTAATGCCTTAGGCATTCTCTGACAGTCAACCTGTGGGTGATGCAGAGATAAAACGTATGTAGGTGCATTAACAGCGAAAAAGTTAAAACAATATATAAAAATAATAATAAATAGAACAAAACCAACAAATTTATTTTATTCAACAGAAAGGGATACCCTGTCAACCCCATGCTGGAAAGTGCCATTGTGCTATGCGGACACGCACAGCGAGCAAGCGCGAGTGTTGGCAGCCCGCAGACGCAGACAGAGATCTTCGCCTATCGAGACGACGCGGCTTCCGAATAATCAGGGAGGCCAGCTGAACGTCGGTGTTGATACATCTCATCATCATCAGCACATATACGTCCCATTGCTGAGCACGGGCCTCCTCTACAACTGGGAGGGTTTAGACCTTAGTCCACGCTGGCCTAGTGCGGGTTGGCGGGCTACACACCTAAGAAATTCCTAAGAACTTTCTTTTTACTGTTATTGGAAGTGATCAATTAATTGCTTTTAACTCGTATTTTTAATGAAATTAAATTTTAACCATTACGAATTATCATTCAATCATTACAAATAACCTCCTTATTGTTAATTCTTGCCATACAGAATTAACTAACGTGTGGTTAACGAAGTCCACTGCTTAACGAAGGCCTCCCCAAATAAGCGCCAACTATCCCGGTCTTGATCCCTCATCCATCCGCTACCCGCCACCTTTCTCAGGGCGTCGGACTATGCTGCAGGACGTCCTACACTACGTCTGCTTTTCCCCCATGACCTAGCAATGTAAATGCTGCTAGTGCAATGTCGGTACAGATTTGCACTTCAGGCAAGCCAAATTAAATAAATTAATACAACAGTCACATACAGAGTTGTGACCGCACACGAACATACAAGTCTCGTGTTATGGGTGTCAGAAACTACGAGACACTTTTTGATCTAACAAACACCCAGACTCCAAACAAATATTTGTGGATCACACATCTCGTTTCGCAAGTCAGTGGCTATTCAACTGCGACACGGAGCTGCCGATATTCATAAAAATAATGTAGGTAAAATCGCAGGTATTTTTAGAGTGAGATATTTTTTCCAGAATTTTTTAGGATGGATATAGAAACGGCATAGTATCCAATGAATGTACCGTATATACCATTTTTTTTTATATCATATTTGTCGTTGTTGCGGATAAAATCACGCTTGCCTAATCTCTGCAGGACTGTAGGAAAATACTTCTAATAAATAAACTGGCCTTAATTGGTGATTAATTAAAGTAAATCCTTTTTTTATTATATACATATGTATACACTCTGGCACGTAAAGGATAGATAGAGATGTAGTTTTGCAACCACGTTTTCCTAATTACAGTAAGTCCCTTATAATAGGGGGCGCGCCTGCGTCTGTTTTTCAATCACATTTTAAGGTAGTAGGAAAATTTGTTATTGTAAAAACCTTTTGTCTATGACGATTAATACACAGTAATAATCAAGGCAATCTTCAATTAAACTTCGTTTTATTGAGCTCCACAATCATTTCACCTTACCCAACCCAAACCATGATATATCCAAGACATTTTTATACAACAAAATATAGTTATATGTTTGGCAGTAGGTACTGCACTTTTGGTGAGTTTGTATACTTTTTATACTTTTATAAAAAGCCGCATATGTAGGCAACAAAATTAAAATACCTCATCTGACTTATAGGAGTGTGGAGAGTGTTGTATGTTGTCTTCAGACGTCCCGCTTATGTAATGTATGTGTGGCGCTGTGTACATGTCGGCACTGCGCGAGTCGCAACTGTACTGGGCCGGCGCAAACCTTTGTCTCCAACGCAGGACAATTTACACATAAACACTACTGACAAACCTCGTAATACTGAAATTATTCACCTTGGATTGTGTTAAAATGATGAAAAGAAAAAAAGTTTTTTTTTCCCTTTTTTTATTATAGAGTATGTAAATACACCGTGGCCGAAGATTATGGCAGTCTATTACCTTACGGAATACGGAATATCATCTATAGTATGCGTGGTAAATAGAATTTTATATTTTAATAAATATCCGAGAAATCTCCTAAAGAAATCCTCAGCTCACAGATATATTGTGTGGCTGACATTTTTCAACAATCACTGGGTAAATAAAGACGGACGTGTGAGATGGGATGAGGTCTGAGCGTTTGAATAACGCCCGCACTGTAACCACTTGTGAATAAT
Source organism: Hemaris fuciformis (assembly GCA_907164795.1). Taxonomy (NCBI): domain Eukaryota; kingdom Metazoa; phylum Arthropoda; class Insecta; order Lepidoptera; family Sphingidae; genus Hemaris; species Hemaris fuciformis. The sequence continues at coordinate 11,395,422 of OU015454.1, forward strand.
TGGTAAAAGAATCCCAATGTTGCCCTGAATAGTTCACCTGAGTCACGACCAAAAAAAGGAGACAGCGGTAGGATATTTAAATTATTGTTCTTGCAACTATTTCATTCGTAACAAAACGCGACACCGATTACATATTAATAAATAAAACGTCACATTTCTATGATTTATTTCCCTAGTATTTGGTATTAAGCACATGTGTAATGTGTCTATCTGTTAGTCCTGCGGGTGGTAGTTGGCGTGGACGCTCGGACGGTGGCCTGGTGTGTGCTGGCAGTTTGTGCGTTGCGCTGCGTGTTCTGCTCTTGCGCAGTCATGTGGCTGCGCATCTGTCGGCGCGCAACCTCCAGTCGCTCCCGCTCACTCTCCATGTCTCGATAGCATCTGGAATATAAGATTCTAGTTAATATTTTATACTTTAATATTTTTGTGAAAATATAATTAATAAAAAAACGAAAAGGACTATTGAAAAAATTACACTTGAAAACAAGAATTCTGTATATCAGAATCGACAGCACTGAAATGACGCCAAGCGTTAAAGCTCCCCATGTTTCTATATGTCTGATCTGCAATCTGCAAGTCTTTAATCTGAAATAACTTTAATCAAATAGGAAATTAGTAGAAGGAATTGAAAAGTTGTCTCCTGCCTTCCGGAGCAAACCGGGAGATTTTTTTTATCTTTGTTTATTTCGGGGTTTTTATCAAAAAAGATATGACAACCCCATCATATCTTTTACATAATTATATCTACATGTAACTTAATAACATACTAAGTGCAAACTTATATTAATAACAATAACAAGTAACAAAGGAGCATGGAACGCTGTTACTGGATGAATTTAATTGATAAGTTGGCATAACCGTATAGCTATATCAGACTTTGGATTAGATAAAATGCTTTGGATCCAGCCTACATCCAACGAATTCAACTTAAATTCATCCACCAGCAGGTCCCGCTCATTTTTGTTCCGGACACATTCCACCAGAAAATGTTGAATATCTACTGGAATATTACAGGTGTTACAATTTAGTGAACTCGCTTTTTTATTAAGAAAGCAAATTTTGCCGAGAAAATTATAGGAATATTCTTAAGAATGTCTTTAAAAGTCTAAGTTTAATTGTCTTTAAATCCTCTGGAAAAAATGTAAATAATAATACTAAATTTACTAACTTAATATTCCACTAATTTTTAATAAACAAACACGGATAGATGGCGCCACAAACAGCTTTAACAAAACAAAATGCTTAACTATATTGTTATGATGTATTGATAAGAATATCTATCTTTGGAATAATATGCATAATTATAAATTCTCACATTGCAGAGGAGATGTGACATAAAATGAAAGTCGTTGAATAATTATGTAAAATTTCAAATACATCACTTGGATTCAGCCATTCAATTTACCAACATGTTCGGAAAGCAGACATTGCTCTTTTCAAAATAAAGTTTATAATAATACAGACATTATTTATTTATGAATTTAAAAAAAATGCGATGCGTAGTTTATTGTTTTCTTTAAAGAAAAGTAGTGCAAGAGCTACTTTTTCGTCAGTCAGTCGGTGTGATAATCCGAAACGTCAAGCGATTAGCTTAACATGTATCCTGTATCGTGCGCATATCTACTCGCGGATCGGCATATCTCGGGTGTTTCACCTCTAAGATACGACGTGCTTTGTGTATTTATTATGCGTTTGTGCAAACACGTGCCGCCCGTTGCTAATAACATTATAATTTAGATGCGAAAATATTATAAATCAGTGTTATTGCGACGGAAATATATGTTTAAAGAGTAACGCTGAAGTTTACGGCTCGCAATTCTTTATTAAAGAGTACAGAACTGTGGTATATTGATCAACATTATCAGCAGATTGCACTTATGTATATCTCCGTCCCACTGCTGGGCACGGGTCTTCTGCAACTGAGAAAAGTTTCTCCGTAGTTTAATCCTTATCCTTACTAATATTATAAATGCGAAAGTAACTCTGTCTGTATGTCTGTCTGTCTGTCTCGCTTTCCTGCAAAAACTACTGAACCGATTTAAATGAAATTTGGTACACAGATAGTTTAGACCCTGAGAAAGGACATAGGCTACTTTTTATCCCGGAAAAGGGGTTTTAAGGGGTTGAAAAGGGGGATGAAAGGTTGTATGGAAGTATTGTCATTTTTAAAGCTAGAAGCTTGAAACTTATTTTTTATTTAATTATAAATAAATATGACATTAAAAGTTTGTAAAAAAATGTACCTTTAAGGGGGTAAAATAAAAATAGGGGTGAAAGTTTGTATGGAAATTCGTCATTTTTGAAGCTAGAATGATGAAACAACGTGTAGACGACTGTAACTATGTATATGTAACTATATGTCTGTTATGCTTTCACGCCTAAATCATTTGACCGATGTAAACGATTTTTGATATAGACATAAATGGGACTCTGTGGAGTAAAATAGACTACAACTTATTTTCTTTCTGAACCCAACCATGTAGTCTACGCGAACGGAGTCGCGGGCAAAAGCTAGTAATAAAATAATTTAATTATCTGTAAATGAAATAGCTTTTGAAATGAAATTGCTTTAATGAAATTAAATGAAATTATTATAATTTAATTATCTGTGACTTAATAACAGTGAAATTTAATTTAAACAAATAGAAAAACGAGTAAATGCGTTTGCTGTTTCACATGATATGGATTCAATAGAGTCTTTATGTTATTTTCCAAACTAACAACTACTTTTACAGGTTGCCCAAATACACTAATGTTAGAAAAATGTACAAAAACAATTAATATACTTGTTATATAATAGTAATTTTTAATTTATAGTTGATGGCCGTAGTCGCTGTATCTGTAATCTCGTTTGGAGAATAAAATAAATATCTGTTTCTACAACAAAGAGGTTGAGTGTGCGAAGAGATCGTGTGCATGTGCATAAGAGATGTTTATTATTAAAAAAAAACAACGCGTGGCACTCCGGGAGTGTCGGCAAAACTGAAAACTTCAACATTAACGTTGTGCATTTTTGAATATTTTGGAATGGTTAGGGAATAATTTCGCACGAATTGCTTTATTTATCAGTATAAAAGTAGAAAGTACTATCATTTACGTGGCAAAATACAATATTTATTGCGCTATCGTACACAAACATGACAATTTATATTACATTATGCGTCTTATGCATTTTAGATCAGGGTCGCGTGATCTGACGCGAGTTCAATATTTTTTACTCATACCAAAAAAAGGGGACAGCACAAAGAAGTTTTAACTGCAAAAACTTACATATCACGGTTGTTGCCTATGAACTGTGAGCCCGGGCCTGACGACGGTGTTGACAAAGCGTCGACTGCCTCCTGGAATTATTTACATACATTGAAAGTTGTGTGCTACAAATATGTCGAGTCTCTGTTGCTCAGTGTCCTTATTGTACTTGAAATTATCAACAACTTAGCGGTTGAGTCAGTTCCGTCCAGGAGTTATCTTGTATTCCGAGCCCATCGCACGGGAATACATTTTCTCAGGATAAAATGTAGACTACGTTACTTTCCCGCGTTGTCCCTTCTATTTCCATACGACAATCATTCAAAACGGTCTAGTAATTATTCAATAGTAACAAATCAACGACTAATCAAATCTTACAAAATATTCTTGAAATTCATAATGTTTGAAGGTGAGGCAATACGAGTAGGTACTATAATACGATGTTGTCATACCTACTACATTTTATATGTCTATATCCGCCTATACAGGGTGTATTCAGACCGTGATCGGAAACTAAGGCAGGTAATAGCTAAGGTCATTACAAACTCCCACATACATTTTATACCTATGGTTGTTGGTAAACTTCAAAATGTTTATTTTTTGTCGGGATTTTGTTTAACGCCAGGGGGTTTGTAATCACCTTAGCTATCACCTGCCTTAGTTTCCGATCACGGTCTGAATACACCCTGTATACTGCACCTACTGAGAGGGAATTACCCACTCACTCCGTTACTACCCAAGGCGTAGACAGGAGTGCATTTCAGTCAGCAGCAGTTCAGTGCATTTTTGCTAACCCAGAAACTAAATCGCACGACACAAACTTAAGGAAAATTTCGTCTGTTTGAGGCGTGCAGGTTTCAACACATATTGATTGTTCGTTGAACCGCGTTAATTTCAGTTACGCTGAGTCACAGTTGTATTTGGACTGCACTTATCATCAGGTTCCAGTGTGATCACTTAAAAAGGATTATAAATAAACAGTAGTAGAATAAAAACCTTGAACTTCTCCTGTAGGTAGCTAAACATGTTGTCGAGCTGTCGTGAGCCGTCAGTATTGTGCAAATGTCACTTTGTGTTTCTCACTGTGTCGCACTGTGTCACTTTCTGTGTCGCACTGTGTCGCTGCATATACCAGCGGCTACCAGTGCAGCCGACGCTACACTGCTACACTGCGCCCCACACTCCATTCATTAAAACGTGTGACGTCAGAGATATAAGAATAATGTTTGAAACATACTGCTTTCAAACATAAACAAAGATTTGTATTTGATTAAGCACAATTTAGAACTTACGCCTAATATATAAGGTTGTTTTTCAAACGCGAAATACGCATATTATGTTACGTTATATAATTCAATGACCGCCGCACTCGCGAGTAAGTAGGACAAGATACGAATGGAGTCAAATCGTGTTTTATTTTTATTCAAAAGGTAAATACAATTTATGTGAACATGAGATGTGATAGCTTCGAGGATGCATGTGCCTTTTACCAAGACTCACTTTCACTATGAAAAAAAAATGTGGGTATTTTTCTCGGTAGACTTTGTGTAAATTGTCATTACGACTTGTATAGCTTTTTTACATATAGAAAATAAGAGATGGCACTAATAGGAAACTTTTATTTTTTTGTGTTGCATGCCATGCCGGCATGAGGGCATTAAGTGATGAGTGATGGAAGAGAAGCCTCGCCTGTTCTTGTTTGGAAATGTGCCCGAAAAACAGCAATAGGCTCACCCCCTATTAAGTGGGACAAAGTCGTTCGTCGAAATGTGAGTTCTGAAATACACTAGGTACTGCTACCCTTTCGAAGAATGCAGGCGTGAGTGCGTATATGTATACATAATATGTATATGAATGTACATAATATGTATACCTGGCGATATTTTAACACAAGATGATGTAGGAACGTGGTTCGGACGACGCAGGCTCACGATGCGAACAGGAAAACAGACTGAACAAACATGCATGTTACTAATCTACGTTAATTGGGATAACGTCCACTTCGTCTGAGCGCAATATTAAAATAAGTATCTTTTGTTGTTTCCCAAAGTGATAACTACAATTCGTAATTTACTGTCACAATCTGCAAAGGGTGACTGGCAACAAGATAGTCGAAAATCCATTTGGAATGGTTGTAGGGAAAACCATAATTGCCAGAAACATGGCCATGATGCCAGACCCCAGATAACAATCGCACAGCGTGCTAAGTATGAGATAATAAAGTAAAACATGATATTTCCATAGTTTATTTTTACCGCAGTTACCTACTCATGCATATTTGTGGAATTTTATAAGTGTATGTTTAGATATTGATAATTATTGGTGTGCATGGAACGCTCTGTGGGTGGCTGTACGAGTGCAGTCGCGTGCTGTGTGCCGCCATGTTGTCGGTGGCGCTGTTCGTGGTGCGCATGCGCAGCGATGTCCAGTGTCGCGCCGCGCATCTGTCGCCGAGCAGCGAGCAGCCGGTCTCGCTCACTCTCTGTGTCCGGGTAAACCCGCGGAGCATCGTAATGAAGGCTGGATAATACTTTTCTGCGCTCTGTGAAACCAACATTACAATAACCACAAGCACTGTCTTTGTTATTTGTGTGTTATAACGCTGAACATCCCTTTCGTCGGGAAGATGTTGCTTTTGTCTTGGGTAGATCTGTAGAGGATGTATCGTGTCTTACCCGACAATCATCATCATCATCAGCCCATATACGTCCCATTGCTGAGCACGGGCCTCCTCTACCTTTGAGAGGGTTTAGGCCTTAGTCCACCACGCTGGCCTAATGCGGGTTGGCCACTCGACAATACACCATTTTAAATGCTAAAATATTCTGCCAGGTACATTACTATGTCTATTTCATTGAATCGAAAACAAAAAATGTAAAAAGACCAATGTTGCACGTTATTCTCTAGCTAAAACTCGCTCCCCAAATTGCTGGTAAATTTGTTTGCTAAGTAGTTTAACCTGATTCGATAATCTTGGTCAAGTAATGTACGTACTGATTCGGATTTCGGAGCATTCAAAAGTCGTCGGTGGCACCCATGTTGGTGGAGAGGTCGGGGACCATGAGGGCGACGGACACTCAAAGCTCCCTGCTTCCTGAAATTATTCACACATTTCCATGATTTTGTAATAGATTTTCGATTGTTTAATGACTTTGTAACGATTTCAAAATAACATTTACGGAAATAATTTCTGCATACATACATACATAACCTCACGCCTGTATTCCCCGAAGGGGTAGGCAGAGGTGCATTACTGCACACACATTTCGCCAGGTATGTATCAGTCCCACGTAATAGGGGGCGAGCCTATTGCCGTTTTTCGGGCACAATTCCAGACTCCGTGCTGCTACTGAGAATTTCCTAATGGAAAAACCCAATAACACTTTGCCCGACCCGGGAATCGAACACAGGACCTCTAGATCGCACGGCACATACTTGTGCCGCGAGACCACGTGGCAGTCAGCAGGCAGGAAATATTTTCTGTAAAATGAAAAACAAAACTGCTTCATGTTGAGACACTGGTTCCACAACACCACGCTTCGGCTGAGTGCACATCTCTCACACACAACGTGACGCTGGCGGCTGGACATGTCACGTGTGCCTGGGTTGGACGTCCCAGAGATGTTGGTGTGGTATGATTTTTTCGTTGATTGAGTGTTGATCTCAATATTGCCGTCTCGTGCAAGGTAGGCTTACTTAACATCAGGTTAGTGCGGTCACTTGGGCAGGGGGAAACCTATGAGTTGTCGCGCGAGGGGTGCTCCATGTTGGCACTTTGTGTGTCGCACTGTGTCGTATTGTATCGCACTGTGTCACACCGTGTCGCTGCGCCTACTAGTTCTATCTTCTGTAGCTACACTGAGTTCCAAAACTCGCACCTCGTTGCTACAGGAAAAATGTTCAAACCACATCTTCCTGTTCTGACAAATTAGTATAAGGCCACTTATTATAATTATCGACACAAGCCAATCCTATCAATTACTGGCTCTTGCCCGAATAACTACAATATTTTTTGAGCATATACATGTTTAGCGCCATCTGTCGTTTAAAGTAAATACTACTACCGGGTGTATCAATTATTCATTAATTTCATTGCATTTACAAGCTGTTCTAATAATAACTTTATTTTAACATACATACATACATAAACTCACGCCTGTATTCCCTGATGGGGTAGGCAGAGGTGCATATCTACACCCACATTTCGCCAGGTATGTATCAGTCCCACGTAATAGGGGGCGAGCCTATTGCCGTTTTTCGGGCACATTTCCAGACTCCGTGCTGCTATTGGGAATTTCCTAATGGAAAAACCCAATAACACTTTGCCCGACCCGGGGATCGAACCCAGGACCTCTAGATCGCACAGCACATATTTGTACCGCGAGACCACGAGGCAGTCGACGAGTATTTTAACGTTGTTGGAAAATATAATTTTAAAAATATTTCCTGTCTCGTTATTTCACACTTACATACTTACATACTTCATATACAGCAACGCCACCATGTCGGTCCGAGTACAAGATCAGAGCACGAAGGCTATTCCACTACAGAGAGGCGTGAGACAGGGAGATGTTATATCTCCGAAACTGTTCACTGCCGCGCTGGAAAACGCCTTCAAGCTCTTGCAGTGGAAAGGATTCGGCATCAACATCAACGGTGAGTATATCACACACCTCCGGTTTGCCGACGATATTGTAGTCTTGGCAGAATCGCTGGAAGACCTTAGCACTATGCTCGAAGACCTCAATCGAGTCTCTCAACAGGTGGGTCTTAAAATGAACATGGACAAGACGAAAATCATGTCGAATGTCCATGTTGTGCCCACCCCGATCGCAGTTGGGGGCTCGACTCTCGAAGTTGTAGACGAATATGTCTATTTGGGACAAGTGGTCCAGTTAGGCAGGTCCAACTTCGAGAGAGAGGTCAATCGTCGAATCCAACTCGGTTGGGCAGCGTTCGGGAAACTACGCGACGTCTTCTCGTCCACAATACCTCAGTGCCTGAAGACGAATGTCTTCGATAGTTGTGTGTTACCAGTGATGACATACGGCACTGAGACGTGGCCTCTCACTATAAATAAATAAATAAATACACCCAACAGTCACATACATAGTTCTGACCCCACACTAGGATACAAGTCCTGTGTCGTGGGTATCAGAAGCTACGAGAGACTTTTCGGTCTCACAAACACCCAGACCCGAAACAAATATTTGTGGATCACACAAACATTTGTCTCGGTGCGGGGATCGAACCCGCAGCCTCTCGTTTCGCAAGCTGGTGTCTAGCCAACTGCGCCACGGGGCTGTCAAAACTATGGGCCTCATTAGACGGCTCAGAGTCACTCAGCGAGCTATGGAGAGGGCTATGCTCGGGGTTTCCCTACGAGATCGAATCAGAAATGAGGAGATCCGTAGGAGAACTAAAGTAACCGACATAGCCCAGCGGATTAGCAAGTTGAAGTGGCAATGGGCCGGGCACATAGCGCGGAGAACTGATGGCCGATGGGGCCTAAAAGTTCTCGAGTGGAGGCCACGTACCGGAAAGCGCAGCGTGGGACGTCCTCCGACAAGATGGTCGGACGACCTGGTGAAGGTCGCGGGACGTCGCTGGATGCAGGCTGCTTCCAACAGGTCCCTGTGGAAATCATTGGGAGAGGCCTATGTCCAGCAGTGGACTTCGATTGGCTGATGGATTGGATTGGATTGGATATTTTACACTTTATAAAAAAAAAACAATTTATTATAATTATTGCGATCAGCTGTTTCAATATTTCTTTGTAATTTTTCACAATTTCAAGGAATATAAATTATTAAATTAAAGGTGAGTGTTAGTGATTCAGTAATTCTCAATGCAATTTAAAAGTCGCGGGTGTAAATAAAAATGTAAAAGGCAGTAACCCACTGTTGGGCTCGAGCCACCTGTAGTACTTATCAAGAGTTTATCTTAGTCCACCACATTACGCGCGGGATGTGGCGGAGCGGCATTGAATAGTATTTACAACAAACATACGAGTACGTACATTCACGCCTGAGTCCCGCAGAGGGGTAGGCAGGAGTAGGTAGGAGGAGTATATTATGTCAACACTCGCGTACACTTTGTCGCATCGGTCAACTATACTCAATGCTTAATCTGAGGGTCTGTTACTTTTGTAAGTATTTAAATCAATAGGGACACTAACAAAAATAAATAAGTTCAATTTTATAAAAAAAAATATATATTAAATATTCCTTTACTTCATTATACACTAAATTAAAATCACGTTTTTTGGTGCTCCGTGCGGCGTGAGTATAATATGTCATTCCCAGAGGCGGTACTTCCATAGAAACCCAAAAGGGTTACGTTAATTATGTAATGTCTAGTCCATAATTGTTTATTGTTGGTCAGAATATTCCCATTTACATATATCTCAAATTGCTTTTGTTCAATAAAGATTTAAAGCTTAAAGATTATTATTCCGAATTTTGTAAGGCATGCTGGGCTTTCGGGTTTCTATGGAAGAAGCACCACTGGTCATTCCGCCGGGAGTGGTGTTATATTAATATTGTAGTGGAGTGGAGCGCATTATCGCACATGGTGGGTGTTGTTTGTCATGTGGCTGAGCTGCTGCTGCAACTGCTGGTACGGCTGGGGTTGTGCTGCGAACAAAGTCAAATGAAACTTTATTCAAATAGACGTCTACGAGTGTTCAGTAACATAAACTAATACCGTTTCAGAACGTTTCTTCTGTGGGGAAGAAACCAAACAACAAACTAAAGTAATTTGTGCACGCAAGCACGCACGCACGCACGCATTCACTCACGCACGCACGCACGCTTGCACGCACGCACGCATGCACGCACGCATGCACGCACGCACGCGCGCACTCATACACACACATTTTATTGTAAGTTACTCATCAACCTATGAAACAGTCACATAAGAAGTGACACGCAGGATATGTAATAAAATCATTAATCATTTTATCTCGACTTTTCCTGTGGTTAAACCTAATCGTGTTAATTGACTTTACAAGGTACTATTAGGTTCCAGTAGGAGTACTCAGTCCTGCTACTTTAAAGAAATGTGTACCTACTCTTTCACCTACCCTCAGGGTCCAATTCAGCAGGGTCGGACTCGCGTGGCAGTTGCGTTGTGATGGCACTAGCAGAGGGGGCGCTGGGGGGATATGAAGGGGTCGCGGAGGGGTGTTCACTCAGCACAGGGTAAGTGGGAGGGAAGCTCGCGTAGGTGACGTACGGAGCGGGCGCGGCGGCAGGTGATGCGGGCATCGGAGTAATTATGTAGATGTTGTGCGACTGCGCGGCGGGCAGGTACGCGGGGGTGCACGCGGGGGCGGGGGGGACGCCCTGCCCCACCCCACTCATGAACCCATCACACTGCGCCGCTGAAAACACATTGTACTATATTATTGTATAGAGCCTGCAAGCCGACCTCGAATACAGCAGAAAGAACAAATATTCCACTGTATGTAATATGTATGAGTATATACAAGCTTCTAAACATGCGTGCTAAATTTCATAGTTGTACGAACATGCGGTGACTTTGGTCAAGCTGATTGTTTTTGTTTATTTTTCTACTAGGTTGTAGCACTTAAACACAAAACATTATTTCTGCACCTATATTTGCACGGTCACACACTATCAGTCCCACATAATATTACGACTATTGCCGTTTTTCGGGCAAATCACCAGACTCCGTGCTGCTATTAGTAATTCCCTAATGGTAAAAAAAGAGAATTACAATTTGCCTGTCCTGGAATCGAACCCGGGACCTGTACATCTCAAGGCACTAATTTATACCTGTACAACACGAGAATTTGTGACACTTCAAAGACACTAATTAGAGAAATTATTTTTTAAACAATGAAACTGACATTTTACATAAAAAGATTCTCTGAGTGGTGCAGTAGGAATACTCCGTGGAATGTAGAAAGATATGTCCCTATCCCACCACACACCCGCCACTGTAACTCCTGTGCTCCAGGATCAACAGCGACACGCATAGTATTGACGCCGAAACAAAAATAGACGCCGAATGTAGAACGGTACTCACTTGCGCGCTCCACTTCTCCTATACGCTGCGAGAGGCAGGAGCACAGTCCGACGAGCAGCAGCACCGCCACCGCCACCGCCAGCGCCACCAGCACCCACCACTGCGCGTCCATCTTCTGCAACTACTCGCCTGCGTCCAACAAGTACCGGATTTACAACAACACTGAGTATGCTGGAGCCTAGGGCGCTAAATGCGGCTCTTGGTTTCTGTCGTGATATAGAAAAACTAAGCTAATTAAAGAAAAAATAACTAAACTAACTTAGAGGTGTTACCGTCGAGTATACTTCGGCAATCACAGGTACAATCCCCTCTGACCTTTCAAAGTGATGTGTGTCCTCACAATGAATTATCACGTATTTTAACGTGACGTATCTGAGCAGATAATGATGATAAAAATAATGATTTCATGTATTTTAACAGTGAAGGAAAGCATAATTAGGAAAACTGCGCACCTAAAAATTCTGAGATGTGTAATCAACCAACCCGCACTAGGCCATCTTGGTGGACTAAACTCACTCCTTTCAGTATTAGGTAAAGGAGGCATAATAATGGGACGAATATGGGCTGATGATGATAGAATAACTTATGATGTATAATATCTGTATATGCATGGAGAAATGTTATTAAAACGATCGGAATTATCAGGGGTCAGTCGGGGCGGCAAGAGTGTGAATGCGTCACTACCCAAGGATTAGTCAGAAGATAGTCACGCCACGTCTCGTCTTAGCACTATCGTTTGCTAGGCACATTTACAGACGTCGTGGTGCTACTTAGGAATTTCCTAACGAAAAAATCCAATAACCCTCTGCCCCGTCCGAGAATCGCTAGATAAGTAATTATTATAAACAATGTAATTAAATTTAATGATAATCGTGTAGGCAACTACATACAAAATAGCGAATGGGACGCAAATTTTACTTACTACAAATCAGGAACACATATTATTATTTATGTTATTTGTATCATCATCTATCATACGTCATACGTCTATTCATACGTCCTACTGCTGGGCACGGGCCTCCTCTAAACTGAGAGGCTTTAGTCCACAATGCTGGTCTGGTGCCTAATTAGATAATAGATTTATTTTTGACATATTAACTAAGCTTCTGACTCTGCACGCCCAAACTTTAAACAGCCCCTTACCGAAATATGTGTGTTGGCCGTATCGTTACTTTATTTTTTTTGTATAAAAGACAGGTAATGAATACATTTTTCACGTTACGCCCCTCAGCCGTGTGCCGGTAGCGATATAACATACTCGTATGTACGTACGTACATGTATATGTGAAGTTGGGGCTTGTACAAACACAAGTTTAGCTCTTCATGTGATCTGATAACTGTTTGACAGTGCGAGCCATGTAGTCTTAGTTAGCAACATTAAATATAAAAATATTTTGGTGCGGTATACATATTATATTTTTATTAGTTAAACTGGAATGTTTAAGGACCATGGGAATTTTTAAAAAGCTACATAATATTATAAAACCTCGTATTTAAAATTACTTATTTGCAAGTTGGACAAATTATTTGGATTTATTTCTTTGAGTAAAACAATTCTCTTATATCTTTTTATAGTTATATTGTCACGTACGTTTCATATAAATTTCACGATATTAGAATTTAAAGGTAATTATTAATACTATACTATACTAACGTAGTTGGTAATATTTATATATAGCGGGTAGATAAATAAAGTTCAGTTGTGTCGCAGACTCGGTCTTATTATTTACGCTCTGCATTAAATCACCTTTAAATCCTACTGGCGACGAGAAAACCAAATTATAAACATTATAATTGTTACATAGTGTCACTACAAGTAATTTAAAACAAAATGCCTATCGGAAAAATCGAACAATTTGACCTCGCTAGTAAAAAGTGGTCGGCGTACGTGAGACGTGTCGAACAGTATATGGCGGTTAATCAAATCAAATGTTTACACGAAGTTGCTACGTTAGTGGTGTTAGTTGGTGAAGCCACGTATGACTTAATGTGCGATTTATGCGCGCCGGATAACCCCGAAACCAAAACCTTTAGAGATCTGGTGAAGATAGTCGGCGACCATCTCGAGCCAAAGCGTTCGGAAATTGCCGAACGACATGTATTTCGTCAGAGGCGTCAGAATATTGGCGAAAATCTGTCCGAATATTTACAAGCATTGATGCACTTGGCGAGTACATGTGAATTTAAAACTTATCTGGAGGAGAATTTAAGGGATCAATTTGTATCTGGATTAGCAAGCGAGGAAATGAGGTCTCGACTTTTTGCTGAGTCAAAATTGGCTTATAGGAAAGCGATCGAATCGGCATTGGCGTTGGAGGCAGCAGATCGGCATGCACAAACGAGCGGTTCGGGCTACGCGCGGGATAAAGCGGCGGAGGCGGCGGCGGTGCACCGAGTAGCCGCCGCTCAGCCCGCCGCTGCCGCGCGGCCATGTTGGCGTTGCGGTCGAGCCCATCGTCCTGATGTGTGTCGTTTTAAAAACTATTCATGTGATGTGTGCGGCATAAAAGGCCACATTAAAGTGATGTGCAAACGGGGTTCTGGGCAGGAAATGTGGCGTAAGAACACCCGCAGTGGGCATAATTATATTGACAGTGATGAATTGATAATGAATCGGAGTGCAATTTTTATAATCTTAATGTTTGCGGTAGCAATGATCGACCGTTTCAAGTGTTAGCACAGGTTAACTAGAAGTGCCTTAGAGTTTTAATGATCGGTCAGTGAGTCAGTGAGTGACAAAATCGAGAAGTTTGACTAGTTATAATTCTTAAATTACTGGTTCAAATTGAATGAAATTTGAAATATACAGAGTTTATACTATTCTTACTTTGTGACAGAAAATTTAGGTTTCTAGGTTTATCGACAACGAAGTTATAGGGTGGCGAAAATGGCCTGAGTTGCTTCGAGAAAAGTATATGCTTCGAGAAAAGTATATATATAGTACGGCCTTGCCGCTTTTTTGCTCGACTTGGCGGGGGCACTAACGTGCCCCCAGATATAGAACTCGTCATAATTTAAACCACGTGTTCGTATCGGCACGCAATATTATACAAAATAAAAAATATATGTTATTTTTGGTAAAAATCGCCGTTTAAGATTTCAAAATTGTTCGGTTGTATATACTCATCGCGAGGCCCTCTGCCCCGCTTTTTAGATAAAAAACAAACCATGTAGGTATTTGTGTGGATTATGCACCGTTGGTGCGCCAAAGTGTTGCAGAAAAATTGCATGTTCAAATAATTCTTGTTTCATTTTTCATTAGAGCGACAAGACCGTCAATTGTACTTCATTCGGTTTGAATATTGTTTTGTTAATTATTTCTTAGTGTATAATAAAGACTTTAAAAATATATATATAAATAAGTTAATGTTGTTAATCTTCTATACCTACAAATAAATAAAATTGGAGTGTCTGTTTGTAATATTGAAATAACCGCTTTTTAATAAATGCATATGGATGTATACACGGTATATATACCAAAATAAGGTTTTTTACAATTTTTGTCTGTCTGTCTGTTTGTTCCGGCTAATCTCTGAAACGGTGGACCAATTTTAACGGGACTTTCACTGGCAGATAGCTGATGTAATAAAGCTTGTGATGTAATGCTTAGGCAAAAAAAATAATTGAATCGACTGTCAGGCGGAAGGAAGTTCGGCGGGCCAGCTAGTATTTAAATAATGAGTTTGAAAATTTTCTCTTACAACTGATAGGGGTTGACTGAAGTCGTGATGGCCTCGAGGTTTAGGCACGCGGTTGAGAATCTCGACGGTCGCGGGTTCAAACCCCAGGCACACACCTCTGACTTTTCGAAGTTATGTGTGTATTCACAATGAATTATCACGTACTTTAACGGTGAAGGAAAACATCGTGATGAAACCTGCACACCTAAAAGTTCTTAGGAATTTCTTAGGTGTGTAGTCCGCCAACCCGCATTAAGCCAGCGTGGTGGACTAAGGCCTAAACCCTCTCAGTTGTAGAGGAGGCTCGTGCCCAGCAGTGGGACGTATATGGGTTGATGATGAACTGATAGGGATTAGCGGACCACTAATCCGTCTCAGTTGTGAAGGCATATGCCCAGCCGTGGGACGTATATTGCTGATGATGATGATGAGTGCATAGTATGTTTTAGTGAGTTAAACACGTGGGCTTGAGTTTTTTGATAAAGCCTAGCGTTGACGCTGAACGTAGGCCTCGCCAAGGAAGCGTAAGTTCTACCCAGATCCTAAGCGGTCTTGGTAAGTGAAAGAAAACATGGGATCTAGTTATAAGATTTGCTTTTTCTTACTCGTCCACCAAACAACTGAAGTTTTATTTTAGAAAAAAGAGTAAATGGTAATCATATACGAGTATTGAGATAGAAACGCAATATGCATATGTGTCAACTTAATTGGAAAAGTAGATTCGGAGTAAATGACAGACAGACAAACGAATTTTCCTGTAATTGTTTTCTTCTTCTTAAATATACACCCAACTATCACATATGTACATAGTTCTGACCTCACATTAAGATACAAATCTTGCGTCATGGATATCAAAACCCCAAGAGACTTTTCCGTCTCACAAACACCCACACCCAACTCAATTTTTTTTGTATCACACAAACATTTGCCCACGAAACGAAACGAACCCGCGGCCTCGCGTTTGACGAGCTGGTGTCTAGCCAACTGCGCCACGGAGGCTGTCAATAAGTAAAATTATAGTACTAACCTCGAATAGCTCTAAACGGAGTAAGATTCACTTTATTCCGACGGAATTAGTGACTGAAGTGTTCAACTGTTCCACCACAACTGAGAGGCGTCCCAAGAAGTAACCCTGCTTATTAAGCACACGATACATACTCTAAACTCGCTCACTACTTGACATTCAACACAATCGATATTGGTTTTTCACACACACACACACATAACAAAATACATATTATGTGATTCAACAAGTTTCCCCAGCTGTGTTCTTTAAATTCCCTGATAAGAAATCGTCATAAAAATCTCGCGGGTCGCGAGTTCAAACCTCACGCACATACTTCTTTTTTAATCAGTATGCTGGTGTCGGGTATTTGTTAGGCTGCCCTGTGGCAAGGGGGCGTTAGAATCCCACCAAGGTATTCCACGACCGTCGTAAAAAGCGACTGAAAGTGGGGCGGCGGCACTGTGGCCTGTGTTCATCGCGGGCGCCCATCCACAACCGGGGCGCCCGAACCAAGCTAGTGGGGATGCAGCTGCGCCCCCTGTAACTCCGAGACGGCCGAGACGAGAACGGAATAACGGTGGGCACTTCTCGCTCACGTAAAAATATTGTTCATAATTTAATTTTAGCAAGTGGTCGGTGTGGTGAATACACATATCAATGCAGTTTCATCTTTATAGCACTAACCGTTTGGAATGAAAGCCGAGGACCACCGGACAATATAAACTTTAAGGGTTTCAAGACGTGAACTACGGATTCCAGAAAAATTTACGAAATGTGGCTGCAGTAATGCACTTCTGCCTACCATCGGAGAAAACAAGCGTGAGGTTATGTATCCCTATACCAGGGGTCGGCAACCTGCGGCTTGCGAGCCACATGCGGCTCTTTGGATGTGAAGCTGCGGCTCTTTAGTTCCATACGCAAATATTAGATATTTTATAGATATATAAAACAAAAGTTCTGAATCGCTTAACGAGGATTAGGCACCATTTCTATCTCTTAGACACTTGTACTCGCTTTTCACCGCACCCCTTCCCCGTGACACGCGTGTCACTGTCGTCAGTCGGTCGGAAGCTCTTGAATGACTTCGTCGTTGGATGTTTCTATGTAGGTTTTAATTCGCTTTCGACGAAGGACAGTTTGGCGTCTTCGCCAGTGCTTTGGCTGTGACAGGAAAAAATAAAGGGACAACAACGTATCTTAGAACAAAATAAACATCGTAATACACGAAGAAGCTTTTTGTGCCCAAACATTTCCGGCCGAAATAGTTGATGTCATGAATTGCATACGTTATCATTGTATACTTTTTACTACTTGTATGTCCTGTACGTGTGTATTCAAAATAAATAAATTTGGTAATCAAGATTGTTACAGCATCTTGTCAAAAGCACTGTACCATCTTCAGTTAAAAGAATTTTTAAACGAAATGGAGACTCAGATACACTATCAGACACTCAGATTCTTTTTGCAGAAGATATTCAGAGCGATAAATTACTTCATTTTTAGTTTTTAAAGCTATATCGCATCATAACCAGGGCAACTGTTGACACAAATTACTTCAGCAAAGTTATAAAAAAGAATAAAGATGAATTTGCTGACAGAATTCAGCAATTCAAAACCAACAAAACCACTCCAACATTCTTAGTAAATCCTCTCAAAATAAATAGTATAATGGCCTCGAGGTTTGGGCACGCGGTCGAGAATCTCGATGGTCGCAGGTTCAAACCCCAGGCACACAGCTCTGACTTTTCGAAGTTATGTGTGTATTAGCAATGAATTATCACTTACTTTAACGGTGAAGGAAAACATCGTGAGGAAACCTTCATATAGGGTCAAGTAATTTATTCATTTAAATGTGTTCATCATGCACACCTAAAAGTTCTTAGGAATTTCTTAGGTGTGAAGTCCGCCAACCCGCACTAGGCCAGCGTGGTGGACTAAGGCCTAAACCCTGTAGCGGGTAAGCGTGGAGCCCGCCACTTTGCTATACGGAAATCTAACCCGTATAGTTAGTATTTCAAGGGTTCAGGTAAGCGAAAGAATGAAGAACAAGAGAAGAAATGAACGATGTTATTAAGGATAAAGAAATAATGTATTTAAAAATGAACAGTACAAAAGCGAAACAAAATTACAGGAGAGCGCGTGTGTTTTTTTTTTACAAGTTTTGTTTTTTATGGGATTATTATAATTTAGTAATTACTAATGGTCATAATCGAATTATCTCGAGATATCTTCATAATCGAATGATTCCATTAGTATATCTCATAATCGCCCACCGCTAGTTTTTATATTGATTAGGGCGTATGATTCGAGCAGCAACTTTTCGGGTAGTATGTAGACGTTTGTTACGGTGCTGTTGGAAGTCCCGACATGTAGGCGCGACTCACAAACCGGTGTGAGTTCGACATTTTCCTTGTTGCAGGAAGGCCCGCCACTTGTTTGATGACTAATATCAATTATTTTTTCGCGTTTGAAATGTGTCCGTGGGATTCGCAGCTCGCGGTCGTGTGTTATCGTTCTCCGAGGTTCCAGTCGTGGTGTGCCGTGCAATGTTTCCGTATCTGTACCGTTTTCTATTCATTATTGGTTTAAAGATGTTAATAAACCAAGTTGAAGCGAACACTATCGAGGTTTGAATATTTTTTATTGGTATAAAAAAACATGTATTAATCTTTCCATGAGTCAGTTTCCATATTTGTGCCACTAAAGATAATTCATCGCTACGGCTACGAGTAACGTAGAGAATGTAGCATGGTGTTAAGTTTATTCTAAGGTGACAGTCCTTGTAACATGAAGAAAGTTTATTGCCGAGTGTAATTGTTATCTGATTTAATAAGCTGCTTATTTACTTTGAATGAGTGAGTACAATCAGGTGTTTGTGAGTTCATTCTTTGATTAGTCTCTGATGGGCTTCAGTGGATTTGCAGAAATTGCCGTCTCAGCAAATAGTTTGGGAGTGATGCAATATCATTTGCTTGATATTTGCCACTAAAATTGATAAATATTTTACACATAAATATGACACAGAGTGAAGCACCTCTATCAGACAGAACCAATATTATACCACAGAGTATTGACATGAAGCAACAAGTGTGCTCCCAACATTTCTTTGTTGGCGTTACTTCAGCTTTAATAATGATTTTTAGTATTTTTGTGAGCAATATTTTTGCCATTATCTTATAGTTTTTGAAAGTGTTTCTTATAACAATTGATAATAGTGGGAATACAGATATAAATATAGATGAGAAGTTTGGGGCTGATCCTCCATGAGGTTCAATACTGATAGGCTACATGTGTGGCACATGTCAGCAGCAGCATTCAGTGTCACCATACATTATTCTGCATCTTATGCAATTTACAATCTTGCTGATTTGGACTAAAACTAGTTTGCAGACATATTGTATAGATATTGTATACCAATACCACAAAAATGAAATAATAACTGCATTTAATTTAATAAAGGTATATATTAGATTGTTATTATTCTGACTGCAAAGTTGTTTTTGTTGCCCAACCATTCAACTTAGAATCTGATATACCTATTTCCAATAATATGTTTCTAGTCTAGTTGTGATGGAACAAACAGCAAAACCTGCATACCTTAGATTTTTCTCCACATTTCAACCTTGGGTTATGGTAACCTATTCCAGCACAGCAGTGGGAGCTTCTATACAGGGTTACAGGTCCTAAATCCGTTAAGGGCGTGTAGTTTACATCGTTTCTGACTGATTTGACTATGAGACACCCTATCCTACATCTAACCGTTTTCGAGATATTTGAATTTAATAGTTTTTTCCATAAAATTCCCGATTTTCGGCTATCAGCTCAGATATTTTGAAATGTGTAAGTCTTATTATTACTATTATTTGATTTTTACATGTAAAATAAAATGCTTTATGACCTCAGTAACCAAAATTGTACATAAAATTAATAAATAAGTCGCAGTAGACGATTAAAACTTAAAAACTCAAACAAACATTTAGAAAGTTTATTTTTCTAGAAAGGATATCAAAAAATATTATTATGGCACCTGCTTTGCAGATGTGCCTAAAAATATCTGCGTTTCATAAGCTATCCAACAGGTGCAACAATCCAGGGTTTAATTAATAGTTTGTATAAAAATCTTAGTTTCATAGGCTAAAGGGAGGCAAAATTAAACTAAATAAAACAATCGGTGAGTACAAAATACTAAGTTTATTAAACTTTCCAGTTCGCACAAAACATCTTAGTATAAATTTTATGTTGTATTTTATGTTGTTGTGTTAAGGTTTAGGCGCGCGGTCGAGAATCTCGGCGGTAGCGGGTTCAAACCCCAGGCACACACCTCTGACTTTTCAAAGTTGGACTGCTATGAAAGTACCGCCACTGCTTTTATCGTTATCATCATCATACAACCATACATACATACATACATACAACCCAATGCTGGGCACGTGCCTCCTCTACAACTCAGATGTAACTGTATTCACAATAAATTATCACATGCTTTAACGGTGAAGGAAACAATCGTGATGAAACCTGCACATCTAAAAGCTCTAAGAACTTTCTTAGGTTTGTAGTCTGCCAACCTGCACTAGGCCAGCGTGGTTGACTAAGGCCTTAACCTTCTCAATAGTAGAGGAGGCCCGTGCCCAGTAGTGGGATGTATATGGGGTGATGATGATTATGATGATGATGATGTCTGCGTCTGTTTTGCACAAATCTTCGCAATCTGTTACGAAGTCCACTTTTTACGACAGCAGTAGTCATTCCTTCTCATTTTACTAACGCCGCATTAATTATCCTGTCTAAATACTTCAACTTTGCCTCCCCTATAGCCTATGAAACTAAGATTTTTCTACAAACTATTAATAAAACCCTGGATTGTTGCTCCTCGTTGGATAGCTTAAGAAACGTAGATATTTTTAGGCACATATGCAAAGCAGGTGCCATAATAATATTTTTTGATATCCTTTCTAGAAAAATAAACTTTCTAAATGTTTGTTAATGTTTTTAAGTTTTAATCGACAGCGACTTATTTATTAATTTTATGTACAATTTTGGTTACTGAGGTCATAAAGCATCTTATTTTACATGTAAAAATCAAATAATAGTAATAATAAGACTTACACATTTCAAAATATCTGAGCTGATAGCCGAAAATCGGGAGGTTTTTGGAAAAAACTATTATATTCAAATATCTCGAAAACGATTAGATTTAGGATAGGGTGTCTCATAGTCAAATCAGTCAGAAACGATGTAAACTACGGGCCCTTAACGGATATAGGACGACTTTACCTGTAACCCTGTATATATATATTTTATTATTTTTATAGAGGTGCGGAAAATACTTTTACGTATCATCAGGACAAGATGTTATGCCTGGTATGTCGGACTCGTTTCCCCTACCGACTAAAAATCTACTCCTCTCTCTTCAAACTCTGTTTACCCCGCGGGACTGCCGTTAGGTATTACTTCGCGGGGGGAGGATCTAGTAATGATACTCTTCCTTCAGATCCTTGAAGTCCACAGCTTCTTTTTCTTCAACTGTCTGCTTTATTAGCTGCTCGATCCCTTTCTAAACAGCGGCGTTCTTTGAGGACCTCTGTCGCAAAAGAGCTTGTCTCTTCCCAGGCTTTCTCCGATGAGAGCATGGTGCTCGCCAAGGTCTCTTTAACAAAGTTTCCTAAGTACTGCGGGATGACTCAAAACGAGGGCACGCAAAAAATACATGTTCGGCATCTTCGTTTACACCGACGCAGGATGGACACTCGGGAGACGTGTTGTGCTTAAAACGATACAGGTATTCCCGAAAGCACCCATGGCCTGATATCATCTGCGTCAAGTAATAATTGACCTCTCCATGCTCGCGGTTCACCCAGGTGTCTATTTGTGGAATAAGACGGTAAGTCCATCGGCCATTTTTCGAGGAATTCCACTGTGTTTGCCATCGCTGTAGGCTGCTTTTCCGTTCTACAATCGTGAGTTCTGCTTGGGTTAATTCGGTGGAACCTTTTCGCTGGTAGAGGGCACTTCTCTACAGCAAGTAAGCTTATAGGCAGCATACCGGCTATAACGCACACTGCGTCTTGAGACACCGTGCAGAAAGCGCTTGCTCAAGGCACTTAGTCGATATACTGACATTAGCTTCTATAGCAGTCATATATTATATGTATGGATATTCCTCTGCTGGGCACGGGTCTCTTACGTTTTAGGCCTTTGTCCACCACAATGTCTTAGTACAGATTGGAACACTACACATAACCAAAAAATTGTGGTTTCAAAAAGTAGATTTTTTTGACATGTTCATTCAATAAAGAAGAATGTGTTATGCTAATGGGCTAGATAACAATTAGTTTATATTCATAAAAATAGCACCAGAAAGAAACAACTCCCCAACAAAGTTGCCTAAATTACTGGCAGGAAATACTGATAAATTATCACAACTATTTTGCAAGTAGTAATGTTTCTATTTATCCTGTATAAACAGTCATGACATTTAATTATGTCGCGTATTTGTGACAGCTCCTCCTGACAATGTATAAAATTTGAGCAAAAACTGCTTGGTTGCTTTGTCAGAAATTGCGATAAAGATCGGTTTTCGTTCTGATGTAAATATTAGACTACTTAAAAGTCAATCAAATTATAACGATACTATAATGTAGTCACAATTATTGTTATTTTTGGAGTTGGTGTCAGAAAATACATACAAATTGATAAACTCTTTTTTTTTTGAAGTTGGTTAAAAAGTGAGTGCATATTATGTAATCTTTTACTAAGTTATGTACGTTATTTAATGACTGAGAGCAATTGTTAGAACTATGGAACCAATTACCATTGTTAAAGTGATCCTCTCATAATGCTAGGAAATATCATTTGCTGACCTCATTGACTCTACCTCTTGGCACTGTATTGTCGAAAAATGAAATGTGCTTGAAAGCTCTCAGTACTGTATGATGTCAGCAGAGTCCTATTTCATAAACATTCGCCGGTGAGAGCTCCCTGACTTCATTGTTTATTATACGTTCTGTACTCATAAAAACACATTGCGACTTCGAGCCCAATATATATAAACGCACAGGTATGTGCCGTGCGATCTAGAGGTCCTGGGTTCGATTCCCGGGTCGGGCAAAGTGTTATTGGGTTTTTCCATTAGGAAATTCTCAGTAGCAGCACGGAGTCTGGAAATGTGCCCGAAAAACGGCAATAGGCTCGCCCCCTATTACGTGGGACTGATACATACCCAGCGAAATGTGGGTGCAGTAATGCACCTCTGCCTACCCCTTCGGGGAATACAGGCGTGAGGTTATGTATGTATGTATGTATATAAAACGCGATGTTTTCTAAACGTAGTTTCCCAATAACGAGAAGGTATGATTCGTAAATATTATCCTGTTTATGAACCGTAGTCGCGGTAGTACAGGCGTGGTCACAAGGTTGTGTTGGAGTTTGGTGTTGTGACGTCACCACGGCCGCTGTAACGGCTGCTCTGCGCCTTATCAAATCAACAAACATTACAGTATTGCGCGACACAGCTTGTTTTTACATATTTTTTTTTGTACTGGCACGGCAAAGTGACCCCATTGCACCTGATGGTAAGTGTAATAGAGTCCAGAAAAAGTGCCGACCAGCGAGACATGATGATCTCCCGTTGGTCGACGCACTCATGCCGGCCGAAAACCTCTTCAACTATCTTGTGAAGAAGTTTGGGGGACTAATACCATGGTGAACAAAGGACCGACCGCGAGGAACCGGCCAAAAAATGCCGACAAGGTCTTCTTTTCACCATGATTGAAGCCCCCCCGAAAACCGGATATACACTGGCTGATCCCGGAACGCGGCACACTTGCATGTGCCACTATGGCGAGTTTTACGCCCTGTGTACATTAATGTGTACTGACGCCCTTCACTTATCGCGAGGGAGTTAAGCGTTAAGCGGGAAAGGCAGTCTTTTGCAACGTGCAAATATACTCCGTACTAGTAATATCATCATCATCAGCCCATATTCGTCCCACTGCTGCATGGGCCTCCTCTACAACTGAGAGGGTTTAGGCCTTAGTCCACCACATGGCTATATGGGCTGATGATGATACGAGGAAATCGTTATCCTTTAAGCAATCGGCTGCAATTCACCTTGCGAACTCATTGCCAACTATGGAGGGTTTTTATAGATAGAAGCAACAGCGGGTGCGCCACTTGATGTAGAAATCAAGATGATGCCCTTGAACACGAAGAGTTTAAGTTGCCTTTAAAGTAGGTTTTTATAAGGTTCCCTGATGGTATTGCCTCAAAATACTGGTGGGGACAATTCTCACAATTATGGAACAAAATTGCGTATACCGTGCTGATGATGAATGATATTTCTTCAGATGGATTCTTTGGTGACCCATAAAGTTGCGGGATAGTTTTCTATTTTGCAAAATTTCAAGAAGAATCTCAGCAGGTCGGCATCACTGCGATGAGAAATAAAAGATGGATGTCACTCCCCACTTTATATCTTCTTGGACAGCACCTTATTTACAATCAGGGAGGTGTTGTTATGTTGTCTTGCTAAAATAAAAATAAAGGAAATCTTATTCTGTCACGGCGAGTCAGTCACGTTACATAGGATAATTAGTGGTTAATAGAGTGTGATTGCCCCTCATTAGTCAAGCCTAGTTTCTACTTGTTATTATGGCAGGATTTTTTAATACTAAAAACTAGTGACACCGCACCTGATGGTGTTCACGATGTTGTCCTAACAGCATCTCTCGTCACTTGATACCTTTATACCGGCTTGTTGAGACGCTTGTTCTTGAGTTTTACTCGTTGCGGTTAGAGGAATAGTCGCTGCTCAGGCGGTTACACCGAGTGTTGCAGAGCGTGTTGCAGCGAGTGTTACGTGTGTTGGTTACAGTGGGGCGACGGCAACAGCTACAGCTACAGCCGCAGCGACAGCCTTCCAACGAAGGCCCTGGCGAAGGTCGTGCTAGCGGGCGTGGTGGCGCTGGTGGCGTTCTGTGTCAGTCTCTGCTGTCGCCGGTGCCTACGCAAATCTACAGGACGAGTGCCTTCCCGTGAGTACACACATCTCCACAGATTCTACTACCTTACCTTTAGTTACCTTACAACACATACAAACGTATACCCGTGCCGCTCCACTGGCTTCTCCAGTATACCTCAATCTAATATTTCGTATATGTTTCCAACTACTGTATTTTTTTCTTCTAATGGATTTAGATGTGGGTCAGGACAAGCTAGGATCGGGTCGGCTAGCGGTCGCGGGTTCAAATCCCAGGCACACACCTCTAACTTTTCGAAGTTATGTGTGTATTCGCAATGACTTATCACGTACTTTAATGGTGAAGGAAAACAGCGTAAGGAAATCTGCACACCTAAACGTTGTTAGGAGTTTGTAAGGTATGTAATCGGCCAAGGCACTAGGCCAGCGTGGTGGAGTGGTGCTGATTGCCCCCGTGTGTAGCGGTGTGGGTGTGCGTGTGCGTGTTGCAGGGAGCGCGTTCCCAGTGCAGTCCGGCGGCGTCCCCACGCCGGCGCCCGTGGTCGCGCCCTACCCCACCGCGGCGCCAGCAACCTACCCCACGCACGCGCCGGCGCCAAATCCCACAGCGGCGCCCTACCCCACAGCGGCCCCCGCGCCGTAGCCCGCGCCCAGCGCGCCGCACGCTGAAGGTAACAATTTACCTCTCTTAAGAGTTCTGTAATGTTAGTGAATGTTCACGTTGCGTCTCCATAGCTTTTTGACACTAACGCGATCAGAGCATAGACACACAAAGATATACAAATGCCTGGTCCTATGAGTCGTGCTGCCGAGCGGTTCCGGATTCGATTCCCGGGTCGGGTATTGCTTTGGGTTTTTCTTTCAGGATATGCTTAATTGCATCGGAGTACCAGAGAATATAGAAGTAGAATTGTTAAAACGTTAGTTTAAATTTACATTTCTGGCTTCCCTTCGCTGATGCAGACAGAGTGTATAAATGCTTATGAGAATTTTCGGTCCTCAGTATACACGCGGACAGACTTGTTGTTAATTAAAATAGCGAGAGGAATTGATAACTGTAGGAGCATTGTGGTGTCGCTATCAGCAGGAAGTGACGCCCACTCCGCGCTGTCGAATTGACCGCGACTGTGTCACTACCCACACAATTAAATAACGGAAAAATGACACATACCCATTTCCGCATATCGACAAAGTATTAACTAACGTCAACAGAAAAAAATACCTGCAGACAATTTGGCAATGAGAAAGCGTGTAATAATATTTCCACGCGTGCCTCATTCCATGTCTGCATCACTTCAAGTTCGACAAACCCTCTTTCGATAAGACCCTAGATAAATTAGGCGTTAAAGCCACCTTTGCAATTTTTTAAAGTATGAATAAAATAAATAAATAAAGTAAATGACATAAATGAAAAGCCCTTGACACAGACCGACACGGGTGTCGGCTGCGGTACTGACGATTGGAGTGAACGTATGTACGTATGCCGCGGAACTATAGTCGACGCATTGTAATCTGAGTCGTCGGGCAATAAATGTCACTGAGAGTAGGAATGTGCACGCAATGCAACCCGTTATCGATACTTAGCTACCTGCGCACGCGGGGTCCATGCGTTATCGTGGTCTTCATTAGCACTCTGACTCCTGATTGGGCGTTACGAGTAAGGGTTGTAGATCGTACCTATCCCGTTATCGATATGTACCTCTACAACTTTTACGCACATCACTACACCTCCCCGTAAGACCTACAAGTGCGAGCGAGAAAGACTCGAAGCCTCAGTTTAAAATGCGTCTACTATAATGAATTTGTATGAAATGTGTGTAGAGGGTGCAATGGAATTCTCAGTTTGATTGAATGGTGAAAATAATCTGTAACTGTATCCATGCTTATGGGATTCACACGGGATTCGTATTCATATCCATGTTTGTGGGATTCACATCGAGTGTGGGTGTTTGTTGGAACGAAGATTGTAAATGAAGTCACGATACAAGATTTGTGCGTTAATTTGCGGTCGACACTGTCACTTGTGTTTATTATCCCATCCCACACACACACACACACACACGCACACACACACGCACACTCGCACACATTACACGATGCACGTTACCACAATAGCCACTAGAGTATTATATACACACATTTATTTTATTGCAAAACTAGGTACCTAGATAAATGAGACAAAAAGACTTGTAATAAATGATTTTCTGACCATACCGGTCCATCTTAACCATACACTTGAAGTCTTGAACATACTTTAACATTGCGATAAGTTTGCCATTTGTTATACTTTAATATATTGTATCTTAATTTCTACATATCTGTGTCGTATGATAAAGTGTAATAAATAATCATATGGATGACAATAAGCGTATATTGACTTAATAAACAAAACAAGGTTATACAGGTTGTATTCAGACCGTGATCGGAAACTAAGGCAGATAAGATAATAGCTGCGGTGATTACAAACACCGTGATTTTAAAAAATCCCGACAAAAATTAAAAATAATACGTTTTCCATTTAATATCTATGATTGTTAGGAAAACGTATTTATTTTTATTTTTTGGGGGAATTTTTAAACGCCAGGGTGTTTGTAATCACTACAGCTATTACCTGCCTTAGTTTCCGATCACAGTCTGAATACACCCTGTATGATCTCATATAACCCTATGTAATCCACATTGTCAACCGCAACAAAAAAGGGCGTCGTGGTCTATTTAAATTATATTTTGAAAATAATTGTTAAAATGAAGTAACACGATGTGTAATTTCAGTGTGTGTATCCGCAGCCCAGCCGCCGCCGTACGAGCAGGTGCAGGCCGAGATCAAGCACGCGCCATACAACCCCAACTTCCCACAGTAGTACCCGCCGGTACCCGCTAGTAACCACAAGTACCCACGAGTACCAACCAGTAGCCGCCATTACCCACTGGTACCCACGAGTACTCGCCAGTACTCGTTAGTAACCACAAGTACCCACGAGTACCAACCAGTAGCCGCCATTACCCACTGGTACCCACGAGTACTCGCCAGTACTCGTTAGTAACCACCAGTACCCACGGGTACCCACCAGTACACGCTAGTACTCACCAGTACCCGCTAGTTCCTTCGAGTGCAGTCCCTCATATTCCGCTGTGTAGGTCAACAACTCGACTAGGATAAACATTGTTGCTTCGCTCTATTGGATGGCTCAAACGCCAGAACGAGCGAGACAGTATTTTTTTAAGATAGTAAATAATTTTGTATAGCTAAGTCTTAGAACTATAGAAGTTATCAGTGATTACAGATATTTTATATTTTAGTGTCAATTCATCTTATCTCAAAACATTAATTAAATTTGTTATGTAATTCTGTAAAATCAGATATTGCCAAAAGTCATCCATTACTAACGTGAGTTCAAATAGTGAGGAAGATTCTAGTACACCAAATCACATGTGAACTGGCTCAAATTAATCCTTTATTTCAAGTCTACTGTTTTTCTTGCTCAAAAATAGTTCTAGTTAAACGAGTCTGTCGATCATAAAGTCATTTTAAGGTAGAGACCATGAAAGAAAATCAGCTCCAAGTAATGAATGAAGACTTCTAAGTCTCAAAGTATAAAATAGTGTAGCGGATTATTAAAATTATTTCATTGTTAAATGTTCCCCTTGAAATGTGAAGGTACTCGTTATAACAGTGAACTACCGAGTGGAGCCCCGAGCCTCCGAGGTACAACGTACGCACATCTTATGGAACTAACGCATTCTCAGCAATATGTCAATAGTGTCGACTAGAGCTAGACCTATCACCGATCGACACAACGATTTCAAACTTGTACAAAAGGCGTGTCATTGAATCATTTAATTAAAAAAATCTGTTCATTAATATTGAGTTACAAACCACTAAGCAGTAAGAAAAATATGTCAAATATGCTTTGTGACGTCACCACTGTTACCCCCCGTTCGCACGGGCGTTAAAAAAGCGTTGCGTTAAAACCCGGCGTCGGCGCTTTTTTAACGCCTTAAATTTGAGTGTTCATACGAGCGCTTTTTAATCACTTTTGTCTCGCCTCGCGCTCTAGTAAGACGTGAGAATGGTTAGCACTAATTGACTAGCAGTAGCGGTTTCTGTCGCTAGAAGGCGAAAAAGGAAACAGAAGGCATTCATTCAAAGATAAAGTAATAATAATAATAATATATTATTTATTCTAATAAATAATACCACCGTAATAATACGACCGTAACACCAAGAACCTTTATTAGTTAACGCGCAATTATGCGTATGTAGCGCCTAGTATACTTGAATAGCAATATACACATGTATACTGCCTAGTAGAATAGCGCATGTCTGCGTTTCTCCCAACAGCAACATTTGACATATTGTTGAAAATGGTTGGCCCTCAAATAAATTTCAAGGTACCATCTGTACAACCGCTGGTTGTTACACTGAGATAAGTAAAACAATATTTAAAAGAATACAATTGTTGGGAGAAACGCAGATATGCGTAGCGCCTAGAATAATACAATAGCAATGTACATGTACGCATAATTGCGCGTCAACTAATATAGGTTCTTGTTCTTACCGGGTCGTTAATGTCATAGTGCTTTGTCATTGTTAATTAAGTTAAAATAAATAGTTCTTTACAGTTTAGAGTCTTGATCTTTTATTATTTCATCAACAATTATATTTATTAAAACGAAATTAATCATAACGACATCATTGACAAACGCAGATAAACAAGACACGTCCGCTCACGAGGACAGCGCGCTGCGCACTGACTGCAGCGCCGGCGCTTTTTTTCCGCTCGTGAAGTTGTATTGTTCTATTTCCAACGCCCAAAATCGAAAATGCAACACTGCGCGATAAAAAAGCGTCGCGTTATAAAAGCGCCGTCGTGTGAACAGATACCTGGGAATGCATTTGTTGCATTTGAACGCTTTTTTAACGCGCGTTGAAAAAGCTCCCGTGCGAACGGGGCCTTAATGTACAGGCGTGCGAGTGAGATGACGAGATGTTTATTAGGGTACTTCTGTTTTCGATCACTCGCGTACTTTTCTTTGAAATAATTTAAGAAGCGGCGACATATCCTAAGATACCAGTGTGTGCTATAAGTTGCTCAAATACCTATATTTTTTAATTAATTAAAATAAAGATATCGAGATTGATTGAATTGATGAAGTGATAATCAATATTGGAGAAAGATGTAACATCTTGCTATCTCCCTCGCACGAACTTCACCTGCAGTGACGTCATTTTCTATTGTGTTCTTTTAACACTCATAAGGAAATATTATTACCGCTAGTGTTAAAACTTATCAATGTATATTTTGTTTTCGTTTCGGAATCTAGATACTATTACGTGTTTACAAGGAGTAGTGGAACACGACAATGTGGTGTTGAGAATGTGTCAGCGAGTTGTTGGTACATCCACATTCCACATATACCGCATTTGTTGGTATACATTTACATGTACTGGAGTTGTTGGTACATTTTCATGTACCGGAGTTGTTGGTAGGTATATATGTATGTTACTGTAAAAGCCCGTATATTCGTCAATCTTAGGTTTTACCAGTAAATCTTAAAGGTTACCGACTTGAGTTGGTAAATGTAAGGATTTACCCCATAAAAAACAAAACTTGTAAAAAACCCCAGGTCTCGCAACTCTTTTCTTCTACCGTAAAAAGTTGTGAGATCCGTGTGATACCAAGTCGATGAATTTATTCAGC
This sequence comes from Hemaris fuciformis, assembly GCA_907164795.1. Taxonomy (NCBI): domain Eukaryota; kingdom Metazoa; phylum Arthropoda; class Insecta; order Lepidoptera; family Sphingidae; genus Hemaris; species Hemaris fuciformis. The sequence continues at coordinate 11,426,088 of OU015454.1, forward strand.
CCCCATTTAAGAGACCTTCTGTCTTAAGTACTTATTCACTTAGCTTACCAGACAACATCTTATAGTGACCGTATCAATATTAAAAAACTTTTATGTTTTAAATAAAACAGTTAGACTTGGCAATCGCATGAAAACTCAATGTATCTCACTTTTAGTGTAGTAGTTAAACTACTGGTTCAAATTGAATAAAATTTGAAATATACAGAGTTCACTCCATTCTTGCTTGGTGACTGAAATTTCAGGTTTCTAGGTTTAGCCACATCGAAGTTATAGGGTGCCGAAAATGGCTTGAGTTGCTTCGAGAAAAGATAGTACAGCCGTGCCGCTTTTGTTCGACTTTTTTTCACGATATTTTTGTCCTCAACGTGTTCATAGTCACCATAGCAATCACCTGTCTTCGTTACCGATCACGTTCCGAATACACCCCGTATACTCAATGCTTAATCTGAGGGTCTGTTACTTTTGTAAGTGGGTATAAATAAATCAATAGGGCCTATAACAAGAATTAATAAGTTCAATTTTATAAAAAAAAAAATATTTTATTAAATATACCTTTACTTCATTATACACAAAATTAAAGTCACGTTTTTTGGTGGTTGTCATTCCCAGTGGCGGTACTTCCATAGAAGCCCAAAAGGGTTACACGTTAATTATGTAATGTCTAGTTTATAATTGTTTATTGTTGGTCAGTATATTCTCATTTATATCTCAAATTGCTTTTGTTAAATAAATATTTAAAGCTTAAAGATTATTATTCCGATTTTTTTTTTCTTTATTTATTATAGAGGGTTTAATCAAAATGATAATGTCTCCCTCGAAATGTCACTTAACTATACACTAACTATACTTAACACCTACAAAAACACAACACTAACAAAACTTAACTTTAACACACTTACGTTCTACGTTTAATACATTTGTTTGCAATTTTAACTAACATTTTTGCCTCATCTGATAGTGGAAAAGCCAGGATGTGATTGCATATTCCAACCGTAAATAAATATGATACACATCTTCCACTACTTGACAATCGGCGCAGTTCGGAGAATTAACTTTACCCATAAGATGACCAAAGCTGTTAAGTGGAATGTGTCCGGAACGTAGTCTCATTAGAGTTGGTGTTCATGGGCGGTGTTGACCACTTAACATCAGGTGGCTCACTTGCTCGTTTGCCTCCTTTTTCCATAAAAAAAAAAAAAAAAAAAAAAAATATTGTATCGGTCCTAGACATATTGGATCCCACAAACCATGGAAATGTACCTATTTCAGGCTGTATAGTTTTATACCATATTCCCTTACATAAAGATCTTTCGTCGAAGTACTGTTTCCAAATCAGCTTACACTTATTTTTCAGTTGGGGCAACAAATCACTGCTATATGGAAGCCAGGTCATTTCAATGCCGTCTACATGGGCTTCTTTTGCTAATCTATCTGCTTTTTCATTGCCATATATCCCAATGTGCGACGGTAACCATTGTAAAATTATAAACTTGTTATTTTTTCTTATGTCGGCTAGTGTTTCCAATATTTAATAAGCAATTGGCGCGCCTTGGAAATTCGTAGTGCATTTGGCTAGATGTTGTAGCGCACTTTTAGAGTCAGTCAAAATGACGTATCTGCCTGCTTCACAGGATGAGATATATGACAGTGCTTCTGCAATTGCAATGAGCTCCGTATACATGATGCATATATCAGCCTCTATTTTGACTTTTATTGAAACCTTCGTTTGGGGATCAAACATGCCTACACCCGATAAGTTTCCCTCTTTAGAACCGTCGGTATATAATTTATAATAATTACAATATTGGCCCGTTAAGTATTCCTGACATATTTTTTTAAGATGACGCGAGTCATAGCTGTGCTTGGGGTGGCTAATAAGAGAGATATGTGGCTTTATATTGGATATATCTACACTACTAATCCATTTACTTAATAAAAATCTTTTATTTAGAGGATTATAATATAAGGGTATAGCTTTAAATTGCTCATGTATAATGACTATTATACATATATATAGTTTTAATTTGCGCCTCCAAGACAAGCCGTGACTTAGCATATATAATTCACTAGCTTTTGCCCGCGACTCCGTCCGCGTAGACTACAGGGTTGGGTTCAGAAAGAAAATAAGTTGTAGTCTATTTTATTCCACAGAGTCCCATTAATGTCCATACCAAAAATCGTTCACATCGGTCAAATGATTAAGGCGTGAAAGCGTAACAGTCATATAGTTATTTTCTCATTTATAACATACTAGCTTTTGCCCGCGACTCCGTCCGCGTAGACTACAGGGTTGGGTTCAGAATGAAAATAAGTTGTAGTCTATTTTACTCCAAAGAGTCCTATTTATGTCCATATCAAAAATCGTTTACATCGGTCAAATGATTTAATCGTGAAAGCGTAACAGAAATACTCGTATAGTTACAGTCGTCTACACGTCGTTTCATCATTCTAGCTTCAAAAATGACGAATTTCACACAAACTTTCACCCCTATTTTTATTTTACCCCCTTAAAGGTACATTTTTTTACAAACTTTGAATGTCATATTTATTTATATCTAATCAACAAAAATAAGTTTCAAGCTTCTAGCTTTAAAAATGACAATACTTCCATACAACTTTTCATCCCCCCTTAAAACCCCTTTTCCTTGATAAAAAGTAGCCTATGTCCTTTCTCAGAGTCTAAACTATCTGTATACCAAATTTCATTTAAATCGGTTCAGAAATTTTAGCAGGAAAGCGAGAGCAGGAAAGCGAGACAGACAGACAGACAGAGTTACTTTCGCATTTATAATATTAGTAAGGATAAGAATTTAAAAAAATAGCCTATGTCCTTTTTTAAGGTCTCATTTTTGTCCATACCAAAAATCGTCCAAATCAGTCAAAATGGTTTAGGTGTGAAAGCATAACACAGGCAGTGTTACTTTCGTATTACAATATATGCTCATCCCACGGGAACCCTTCATATTCCCGGGATAAAACGTAGGTTATGTTACTTCATAGTGTCCCATTTATATTCATACCAAAAATCATATAAATCGGGCGAATAGTATAGACGTGTGTTACGTTGTAACAAGTTTTATAAACATAAAATAAATACAAATAATAACTACATACAAACAAACAAATAACCCGTTGTTACAATTGAATGCAAACCGCGCGCTTTAACTAGCGATATCATCACAACGACCATATAAGGTATTCGTCGGTGCCGGAAATCAAATTATTTCTAGAACATCGGATAGTAAACGCCACAGCCAGAAATTTCGAGAAAAAATACAATAGCGATCGACGGTTCAACTTCCTACGAACTATTCCATCTCGCTCGATTCTATAATTACTATCTCAGTCCCACAGGGATTTACAAAAATATAGAGGGTAGTCGTGGCGTGTCTTGCTTCGGTTGTACCGTTCTTCCATATCTCTGTCTCATGTCATACGGAACAATCTAGAATCTGACAGTACGCATTGTCGCCTCAGGAAGGAAACAGGCCCACCACCGAACCGATATGTACCTATATAAGGACGAATTCGCGGAGAGAGAAGGAGAAATTCCGACGCCAGAGAGTTGTGATTAGTTCGCATTTTTTAAACAGTAGTAAAATCAGTGCTATACTAAAACGAAAAAGAAATTAAAAGCGGATCGCATCATTTTCAACCCCCTTGGTAAGTTTAATATATTTAATTCCAATATTGGCTTGGTTGCTGTTAACTAGTTTTTCGTGTCTGGATTAATTTGATTACTATTCAACAAGTGATTTCTTCAACCTTTTAATAGTGCAAAAATTGCTATGGCTATATATATTTCTTGATAGTGGTATAACAACGTAACGTAATGCGACTGTGAGTATCTTAAAATTGGTAAAATATAACTTACCTTTTTATTTTTCCGATGAGTTTCAAATATGTTTCGCCGCGGTATTTTTCTTCATTAACATTCTATTATACCTAATATTAATTTAGTCCAAATCAATATGGCCGCGATAATTAATTCCCACTGTGTTCCACGCGTATGTTGTTAATATCGGTGGCTTGTGTATTATCTTAATAAGAACTTTATTATCTTAAAATATATTTCCAAATTTAAATATAAGTATTCTATTAAAAATTGCCACCGAATAATTGTATTAGTTTGCTTAGACTTTAAAGCCAGTTAAATTTTTATAATTGTGTAAAGTTATATATAAACTATATTTCCTCCTGTTAGTTCAAATAATGTAATACACACACATAGCTGTGAGATTTATTTTCTAGATTAGCATGATGTTAAGATAAGAGAAATTTCTCGATGTACCGGCGAAATAAATATCGAAGGTCATTGTTTCACTCGTAGTATTCATGTGTATAAAATTAAACCTGTACTTGTGTAAAAGTTTAAGTGTAACTATTTCTTTTGTACTCATCGCGTAATGGAATGGTGATCGTCCGGCATATAAACAGTTGGGGTTTGATCCTGGGTTGGGTAATTTAAATAATAATTATTAATTATATTGGCATTTGACATATAACTATGTTTCGTTTATTATTATTTTTTTTTTTTTTTTTACAACCGGACCTAAATGTCGCCACTCCATTCCGCTATTTTTTAATTGCTTCACGAAAGATGCCGACGCCCATTCCTGGTCTCGTCTAGTGCCTGGGTGTCGGATCTTTCGCGCTACAAGTGTCGTTTCGACGCGTTCCAGGAAACTGGGGGTTCTCCGTTCGGGTTGAGAAATACGAGCTGCACGTTCACGACTCGGATTGAGAACTACGAGCTGCAAGTCCACAGTACGTTTGTGAACGACAGCTGCACGTACTAGTACGGACTGTACCAACGGGCAACGCTTCTGCCCGCCGACTCCAGCAGACCCCTGCGGCTGAGGGCCTTCCGATATATCACCGAAGACCCCTCCACGCGTCACGGGATCGAAAGACCGAAGTTAAGTCCCCAGTGCACATAGGGTTTTATTGGGACCAGAAAGCTTTCCTGTGCCAAGAATCCACCCCCCTGGGTGTATTCATAAATATAGAATTTTTATTTTATTTTATTTTTTTTAATAAATTGATTATTTTGTAATTGTTTTTTTTATTGTTCCCGCCGTCAGGCGGTCATAACAAGTGGCGCCCACTATATAAAAGGCAAGGCACAGGGAAGTTTTTTTGTACTCTTTTGGTGTCGGTATTTTTCAATTCCAGGTGGTAAGCCTTTGCGGACGAGGCTGAACGGGGAGGTACCACCGACCCGTTTCTCCTTAAAGAGGAACGGGTAGCCGATTCTTGTCTTCTGGCTCCGCCGGGTAATCAAATACCATCTCAGATTACCCACACATACGCGTGTGTTTCACAGTGGGCATTATACAAATTATTGACTCCGACATTTTTGTTTTGCACAGTCGGGCAACATCAAGTATTTTTTTTTCTACAACATTGTGTCATTTTTTTTTTATAACATTCCATTCTGATACATTCTGTGCATTTACATTTTATGTTAGCATTTGTATTTTGCATTTGTGTTTTGTGCGTAATTCACATTTCTTTTCAGAGATTTTTTTTATTTGTGCATTTATTGCATTCATTTTTTATTGTTGCATATCTTTATTGTTTTGTAATTTTATTTCTTTTTTGCTCTGAATAGATAATAGCGGTTACGTACATTATTTTACATCGTTCTTAATATATATTTTTTTAACATAACATTGCCCACAATCGTGTCACATTCCGTCGCGTATTGTTTCAGTTCACTATTTTAATTTAAATACATCGTCTCACAAAATATTAATTAATTAACTTTCATACATATAGCTGTCCCACAATATATTAAGATATTTTAACTTCATTTTTGAACTTAGTCAATTCTCTAAAAATAATTTTCCTTTAAAATGGACCGTAACATTAAATATTTACATTTAACTAAATCGGAGCTCACGTATGAAGTAGCCATACGCGGTTTAGAACCTAAAGAAAAGGTTGAGGATCTTAGAGTGCAAATTAATAAAATTGTTTCGGAATATCCTGCGGACGCGGTTTTTGACTCATGCTATGACATAGAAACAGACATTAAAGAAGTTAACGCAACTATTAGCAAAATATTAACAAATTTAGATACTTTAGATAATAACCCGGATAATAAACCAGTTTTAGATCGTACTCGCTCGTTAATTAATCACATTTACTTCCGTTTAAAAAGAATAGAAAAACCAACAAAAGAAAATTTATTAACACTTTTTGAAGATACCGTTAAACAGTTTAATGACCTCCAAATTAGATTTAATAAATTAAAAAACAAACCGTTAGTAGTAAAAACTTCTGTTCAGGATAGTTTAAATGTACCAAATAGTCCGTACGAGAGCAGGGAAACAACTCTTACAAACACGGAAGTAGGTTGCGATAGGACTTCGCTTTCAGAAATTCTGAAGACAAAATATGACGGCAAATCCTGCGTACGCGCTTTTATTGCTCGCTTAGAAGAGCTCAAGTTAGCACGAAATATTTCGGACGAGCGAATGATGCGTTTAGCGCCAGAAATTTTCACCGGGGAAGCCTTGCATTGGCTTAGAAGCGTAAGGGATGGCATAGGTTCGTGGCATGAACTGCTATCATTGCTGAGAACGGACTTCGACACTTTTGACTTCGATTATAAAATGATGGACGAGATCCGTTCGCGAAGCCAAGGCGAAGAAGAAAACATAACTATTTACTTAGCAATTATTCACGGTATGTTTTCACGACTTTCCGGACCGGTGCCAGAGGCGGATAAACTAGAAATAATTCTTCACAATATTAGGCCATGTTACGCGGGAGTTTTGGCTACGAATCCGAACATTTCTAGCATTTCCGAATTACGAGAAGTCTGCAGAAACTATGAAAGAATTAACGCTCGGTATTCCAACTTCAAAGAACCTTCTTGTAACCCTGGTTGTTCATTAGCACCAGAATTTAATTATCTTTCAATTCGAACAAACAAAAATAAATATAATCCAAATAGGTTAGCTTCGTTAAATTCAAATAAAAAATATTGTTTTAAATGTGGCCTTCGGGACCACACTACTTTTACTTGCCCTAGGTGCAATCCCAAGAAAAAACCGTTCGTGAGTCCTTTCCAGTGTTACAGATGCGGCGAACGCGGTTATAAAGTTACAGATTGCCCCAAATGTAAGGATAAATATAGCCCACCTTCTAAAGTCCTTCAGACAAAAACTAATAGTAATAATACAAATATAAATAACCCAAAAAACTAGCTATGGAAAGTTGCAGTCAGTTTAACTCCGACCAGAAAGACTGGGCCAACTGGCTGACAACTATAAAAAATTTCTTTCGCACATTCAAGGTCGCTACTATTTTTAATAAATTACCTTTCAAAGATCCTCGTCCTTATGTTACGGTTTCAATTGCTAATTATCCTAACTTCAAATATTTAGGTCTCTTAGATTCGGGTTCAGCTATTACCATTTTAGGGAATAATTCCCATTTACAACTTTTAAAAGCAGGGTTCATGTTGAACTCTGCTGATATATTAACAGTTACGACTGCAGGCGGTCAGTCTTATCGTTCAATTGGAAATATTTCGTTACCTATAGTTTTCGAAAATATAGTTAAAAATTTAAACGTTCACGTCATACCAGAAATAGATTCGTATTTAATTCTTGGCATTGATTTTTGGAAAAAATTTAATATTTGTCCAAAATATTTACCTAACTTAGATTTTATCAGTCACACAGACCCTAAAGTTTATAATATTACAACGCCTTCTACTTCCTTACTAGGTCTTCATTCCTACGACACGTTAGAGCCATCAGAAAAAATAATCGCGAACAGCGTAATTGAACAATTTAAAAATATCTCTTTTGAACGTATAGGTTTAGGCAGAACATCCCTAATTACCCATAGGATCGATACAGGAGACGCACTTCCTATTAGGCAGCGCTCGTATAGGTTGTCGCCGGAAAAACAAAAAATCGTATCAGAGCAGGTAGACGAAATGTTGAAACTCGGCGTAATTTCGCCAGGCGAGAGTCCGTGGTCTTCCCCTGTCATAGTAGTAGAGAAAAAAGAGGGTAAACCTCGGGTATGCCTAGACAGTAGGAAACTTAACTCAGTCACCAAAAAAGACGCCTATAGCCTACCGTATATATCCGAGATCTTAGACAATCTTAGAGACGCTCGTTTCCTGTCTTCGATTGACCTGTCAAAATCTTTTTGGCAGATTCCATTGGATAAAAAGGACAGAGAGAAGACTAGTTTTTACGTTCCGGGTCGTGGTACTTTCATGTTTAATGTAATGCCTTTTGGGTTGACCAATGCGCCAGCTACACAACAAAGATTAGTGGATACCTTATTTGGACCGGAGTTCGAGCACAAAGTCTTCTGTTACTTAGATGACGTTATAGTAATTAGCGAATCGTTCCAGGATCACGTGTCCCTACTGCTGCGCGTATTGGAAAAACTTAAAAAAGCTAATTTATCAGTTAACTTCGAAAAATGTCAACTTTTTAGGGATAGCTTAAAGTATTTGGGCTATGTGGTTGACGCTGAAGGTCTCCGTACAGACCCACTGAAGGTGGAAGCCATTCTCAACTTCCCAACACCAACCACGAAAAAAGATGTGAAGAGATTCTTAGGAACCGCGTCTTGGTACAGACGTTTTATACCAAATTTCAGCACCATTGCGGGCCCTCTGAACTCTCTAACATCAACTAAGAAGTGTGCTCCACCCTTCAGATGGTCAGCGGAAGCGGAAGCGGCATTCACAACACTCAAATCATGTTTGGTCACAGCACCGGTTTTATGCTGCCCTAATTACGACCTTCCTTTCGAAGTTCACACAGACGCCAGTAATTTTGGGTTAGGCGCTATGCTCACCCAAAATATAGATGGCGTTGACCGCCCTATAGCATTCAGGAGCCGCTCTTTAACGGGTCCTGAACGTAACTATAGCGTTACAGAGAGGGAAACTCTGGCTGTGCTGGACGCTCTCGAGCACTGGCGCTGTTATTTAGAGAATGGTAAGTGTTTTACGGTTTACACTGACCATTCAGCATTAAAATGGTTTTTAACCTTGTCCAACCCTACGGGTCGTCTCGCCCGCTGGGGTCTGAGGCTTTCTGCCTTTAATTTCTTTATCAAACACCGTAAAGGTAAAGATAATGTAATTCCAGATGCATTATCTAGAGCAGTACCAGTAGCAGAAATTAGTGCCACGAGTCATCGCAGTTACATTACCAAGGACGATTGGTATCTTAACATCTTAAACGGTTGCGTAAGTTCGCCTACTAGTTTCCCGAACTACGTGGTGACGAATGGGAAATTGTATCGTTTCTCGAAGGGTAACAGCCCACTTACATCCGAATTCGAATGGAAGGAAGTTGTTCCTAAAGAACATCGTGAAACGATACTTAAAAACAACCATTCTGACCCCACTGCGGGACATATGGGAATTTTTAAAACTTACCAAAGACTTAAGTTACGCTATTATTGGCCTGGTATGTACGGCGATACTGCTAAATTTGTGACAGCTTGCGATACATGTACTGCATATAAATCTCCTACCCATACTACCCTTGGTCCACTAGGTAGGCCTAAGGAGTGTAGCAGGCCATTTCAAATGATCTCTGTAGATCTAGTAGGTCCTCTACCAGTTTCCCGTAAGCAGAACGCTTATATATTAGTAGTTTGTTGTTGTTTTTCTAAATATTGTTTACTATTCCCCCTAAGGAGAGCTACGGCAGCAAATGTCGTCAAATGTTTAGAAGAAGGCGTTTTCCTAGTGCATGGCATTCCACAGTTGGTTTTGCAGGACAATGGAGTGCAATTCATTAGTCGTGAATTAGCTAAACTATACGAATATTATAAAATTCCAAAAGTGCAATTCACGCCTAAATACACGCCCCAAGTAAACACTGTGGAACGTTATAATAGAACATTAATCACCTCCATATCAACTTTTGTAAAAGATGACCACAGAACTTGGGATGTAAACTTACCAAAGATACAGTTTGCTATGAATAGTGCCGTTAACGAGGTAACCAAATTCACACCGGCGTTTCTAGTGTACGGCAGAGAACTTGTACCATGCGGGTCGCATTATTCTACAGATGTAGACCCAAGTGATCTGGTGCTCTCGCCACGCGACGAATACGCGGGAAACCTCGGGTGTTTGGCAAAAATATTCGACAAAGTCCAACTGTCTCTGTATAACAGCCATGTCAAAAGCTCGCGACATTATAACTTACGCAGAAAACCCGTAGACTTTAACGTAGGAGACATAGTATGGAAACGGTGCTATTTCCAAAGCGATAAGGATGCTCACTTCGCGAAAAAACTAGCTCCGAAATTCTTGAAATGCAAAATAGTAGCCAAGCGCTCCCCATTAGTCTACACCGTCGAAGATATGTCTGGGAATAATTTAGGAAACTGGCACATCAAGGATTTTAAGCTACACTCCTCTCCTTCGTAATTTTTTTTGTATGATATCACACTTTTATAGTGTCTATAAAGTTACTTGTTATGTTATATTCACGCGGATTATACACGTTGGATTTATTTTATCATTTGTGTTATGTTTCGCGGGTTCGACTCATATATTTTTTTTTATTTTATTTATAGTTGTTAATCAATAGTATGATGATTATATTAGCATTCGTTTATTTTATAATGTATCGGCAAATAATTAATTCAATATTAGTCTGTTCGTTAATCGATTATGTTGTCTTTAGCGGATTAAAATAAGCCTACACGAATTTTGATGTTTTGATTGGGAGTTTTGTTTTAGTGTTGTATGACTTCTTTATAGGTCTACAAACATTTTAATTGCGTTTTGCAATTTTTTTTAGCGGAGTATGACAGTTTCTTGGTATAGGTCTACTCGTCTGCTGTTTTTTTTTTTTCGTTACAGCGGGTCGTGACTGTAACAAATTCGCTAAAGACTAGACATACTCACAATGCCGCTTAGTTTATTTAATTTTGTTTTTATTAATTGTTCATATATTATCATAGTCGTCACCGTTAACAGTTCAATACTTGTTTACCTTGATACGTACCTAGTGTTTCGGAACATTGGTTAATTTTTTTCCTTTTTTTTTTTTACAATATTTTTTTTTATTAAAAAGTTATTGCGTTTCGGTCTCTGTCTACGTTTGTCTTTGATGAATTAAAATAAGCCTACACGGAGTTTGATGTTTAGTTGGGAGATATTTTTTATTTCTTTGCGTTTTGCGCATTTATGGCGGGTTGCGACCTCTTGTATAGGTCTGATTCGTTTTGTTGTTTTGCGTTCTGCGCGTATAGAGCGGGTTGTGACTCTTTAAATAAGCCTACACTAATTTTCTCGTTAGAGCGGGTTGTGACTCTTTAAATAAGCCTACACTAATTTTCTCGTTACAGCGGGTCGTGACTGTAACAAATTCATCAAAGACCAAATGTATTCCACAGTGCCGATTTCGTCCGAATGTTTCATGTTACAGTATTTTCCCTCTTAGATGCTCTTTGTCATGCAGTGCTGTTCTTGAGTCCAATCTTATAATAGATTTGTACTCTAGTTGTATGGTAGTCTGTTGATAATTATAGAATTCTTCAGACAAATGTGACAGGTCGTATGCAAGGTCGCATGGTAGGTATTTGTTAGTGGATGTATGAAAGTGAGACAGTTACTGGGCGGTTCTATCCTTCTTAGACGCTTGCCGCAGCGGATTTTACTACGTAAAATCCTTTCTCTGGGAGAGGGGGTATTGTTACGTTGTAACAAGTTTTATAAACATAAAATAAATACAAATAATAACTACATACAAACAAACAAATAACCCGTTGTTACAATTGAATGCAAACCGCGCGCTTTAACTAGCGATATCATCACAACGACCATATAAGGTATTCGTCGGTGCCGGAAATCAAATTATTTCTAGAACATCGGATAGTAAACGCCACAGCCAGAAATTTCGAGAAAAAATACAATAGCGATCGACGGTTCAACTTCCTACGAACTATTCCATCTCGCTCGATTCTATAATTACTATCTCAGTCCCACAGGGATTTACAAAAATATAGAGGGTAGTCGTGGCGTGTCTTGCTTCGGTTGTACCGTTCTTCCATATCTCTGTCTCATGTCATACGGAACAATCTAGAATCTGACAGTACGCATTGTCGCCTCAGGAAGGAAACAGGCCCACCACCGAACCGATATGTACCTATATAAGGACGAATTCGCGGAGAGAGAAGGAGAAATTCCGACGCCAGAGAGTTGTGATTAGTTCGCATTTTTTAAACAGTAGTAAAATCAGTGCTATACTAAAACGAAAAAGAAATTAAAAGCGGATCGCATCATTTTCAACCCCCTTGGTAAGTTTAATATATTTAATTCCAATATTGGCTTGGTTGCTGTTAACTAGTTTTTCGTGTCTGGATTAATTTGATTACTATTCAACAAGTGATTTCTTCAACCTTTTAATAGTGCAAAAATTGCTATGGCTATATATATTTCTTGATAGTGGTATAACAACGTAACGTAATGCGACTGTGAGTATCTTAAAATTGGTAAAATATAACTTACCTTTTTATTTTTCCGATGAGTTTCAAATATGTTTCGCCGCGGTATTTTTCTTCATTAACATTCTATTATACCTAATATTAATTTAGTCCAAATCAATATGGCCGCGATAATTAATTCCCACTGTGTTCCACGCGTATGTTGTTAATATCGGTGGCTTGTGTATTATCTTAATAAGAACTTTATTATCTTAAAATATATTTCCAAATTTAAATATAAGTATTCTATTAAAAATTGCCACCGAATAATTGTATTAGTTTGCTTAGACTTTAAAGCCAGTTAAATTTTTATAATTGTGTAAAGTTATATATAAACTATATTTCCTCCTGTTAGTTCAAATAATGTAATACACACACATAGCTGTGAGATTTATTTTCTAGATTAGCGTGATGTTAAGATAAGAGAAATTTCTCGATGTACCGGCGAAATAAATATCGAAGGTCATTGTTTCACTCGTAGTATTCATGTGTATAAAATTAAACCTGTACTTGTGTAAAAGTTTAAGTGTAACTATTTCTTTTGTACTCATCGCGTAATGGAATGGTGATCGTCCGGCATATAAACAGTTGGGGTTTGATCCTGGGTTGGGTAATTTAAATAATAATTATTAATTATATTGGCATTTGACATATAACTATGTTTCGTTTATTATTATTTTTTTTTTTTTTTTTACAACCGGACCTAAATGTCGCCACTCCATTCCGCTATTTTTTAATTGCTTCACGAAAGATGCCGACGCCCATTCCTGGTCTCGTCTAGTGCCTGGGTGTCGGATCTTTCGCGCTACAAGTGTCGTTTCGACGCGTTCCAGGAAACTGGGGGTTCTCCGTTCGGGTTGAGAAATACGAGCTGCACGTTCACGACTCGGATTGAGAACTACGAGCTGCAAGTCCACAGTACGTTTGTGAACGACAGCTGCACGTACTAGTACGGACTGTACCAACGGGCAACGCTTCTGCCCGCCGACTCCAGCAGACCCCTGCGGCTGAGGGCCTTCCGATATATCACCGAAGACCCCTCCACGCGTCACGGGATCGAAAGACCGAAGTTAAGTCCCCAGTGCACATAGGGTTTTATTGGGACCAGAAAGCTTTCCTGTGCCAAGAATCCACCCCCCTGGGTGTATTCATAAATATAGAATTTTTATTTTATTTTATTTTTTTTAATAAATTGATTATTTTGTAATTGTTTTTTTTATTGTTCCCGCCGTCAGGCGGTCATAACACGTGAAAGCCCATTCCCACGGGAATACTACATTTTCCGGGATAAAAAGTATTCTATGTTGCTTCAGTAGGTCCTATCTACCCCCATACTAAAACTCATCTAAATCGTCAAATGGTTTAGGCGAGAAAGCATAACACAGGCAGCGTTAATTTTGCATTACATTATATGCTCATCCCACGGGAACCCTACATATTCCCGGGATAGAATATAGTATATGTTACTTCATAGGGTTCTATTTAAGTCCATAGCAAAATTCATATAAATCGGGCGAATATTTTAGGCGTGAAAGCCCATTCCCACGGGAATACTACATTTTCCGGGATTTAAAGTATCCTTTGTTTCTTGGGTGGGTCCCATCTACCCCCATACTAAAAATCATCTAAATCGATTAAATGGTTTAGGCGTGAAAGCATAGCATAGGCAGTGTTACTTTTGCATTACATTATATGCTTATCCCACGGGAACCCTACATATTCTTGGGATAAAATATAGTCTATGTTACTTCATAGGATCACATTTATGTCTGTAAAAGACATCATTCATATCGGTCAAACGGTTTAGGCGTAAAAGCAGAATATTGACAGAGCTACTTATACCCATTCCCACGGGAATACTACATTTTCCGGGATAAAAAGTATCCTATGTTCTTTCCCAGGCTCCAACCTATCTGTGTACCAAATTTCATTTAAATCTGTTCAGTAGTTTTAAAATTTAGGGCCGCACACGTCAAACGTCAGTTAAAGTTAATACTTTTGTAAAATTGGTACCTCTCTTTCACTATAAATTGGTACTGTCAATTAGCCTAACAGAAAATTACAACATCAAGCTTAACAGAGGTATCTATGATTGTCAGGAAAACATTAATATTTTATTTTTTGTCGTGATTTTTTTTAACGCTCAAAAACACAGCGTGCCTTACAAAATTCCTAATAATCATTTTTAAGCTTTAAATAAGTATTTAACAAAAGCAATTTGAGATAAAATGAGAATATTCTGATCCTACAATAACAATTATAAACTGGACATAACACAATTAATGTTTAACGCTTTTGGGCTTCTATATTTAATATTTTTCTCGGTGCGGGATCGAATCCACGGCCTCTCGTTTCACAAGCTGGTGTCTAGTCCACTGCGCCACGGAGGCTGTCAATAAGTAAAATTATAGTGCTAACCCCGAATAGCTCTAAACGGAGTAAGTCTGACTTTATTCCGACGGAATTGGTGACTGAAGTGTTGATCTGCTCCACCACAACTGAGGCGTCCCAAGAAGTAACCCTGCTTATAAAGCACACGATACATACCCTAAACTCGCTCACTACTTGACATTCAACACAATCGATATTGGTTTTTCACACACACACACACATAACAAAATACATATTATGTGATTCAACAAGTTTCCCCAGCTGTGTTCTTTAAATTCCCTGATAAGAAATCGTCATAAAAATCTCGCGGGTCGCGAGTTGAAACCTCACGCACATACTTCTTTTTTAATCAGTATGCTGGTGTCGGGTATTTGTTAGGCTGCCCTGTGGCAAGGGGGCGTTAGAATCCCACCAAGGTATTCCACGACTGTCGTAAAAAGCGACTGAAAGTGGGGCGGCGGCACTGTGGCCTGTGTTCATCGCGGGCGCCCATCCACAACCGGGGCGCCCGAACCAAGCTAGTGGGGATGCAGCTGCGCCCCCTGTAACTCCGAGACGGCCGAGACGAGAACGGAATAACGGTGGGCACTTCTCGCTCACGTAAAAATATTGTTCATAATTTAATTTTAGCAAGTGGTCGGTGTGGTGAATACACATATCAATGCAGTTTCATCTTTATAGCACTAACCGTTTGACTTTGGAATGAAAGCCGAGGACCACCGGACAATATAAACTTTAAGGGTTTCAAGACGTGAACTAAGTAATGCACTTCTGCCTACCATCGGAGAAAACAAGCGTGAGGTTATGTAGCCCCTATACCAGGGGTCGGCAACCTGCCGAGCCACATGCGGCTCTTTGGATGTGAACCTGCGGCTCTTTAGTTCCATGCGCAAATATTATTTATTTTATAGATAATATAAAAAAGTTCTGAATCGCTTAACGAGGATTAGGCACCATTTCTATCTCTTAGACACTTGTACTCGCTTTTCACCGCACCCCTTCCCCGTGACACGCGTGTCACTGTCGTCAGTCGGTCGGAAGCTCTTGAATGACTTCGTCGTTGGATGTTTCTATGTAGGTTTTAATTCGCTTTCGACGAAGGACAGTTTGGCGTCTTCGCCAGTGCTTTGGCTGTGACAGGAAAAAATAAAGGGACAACAACGTATCTTAGAACAAAATAAACATCGTAATACACGAAGAAGCGATTTGTGCCCAAACATTTCCGGCCGAAATAGTTGATGTCATGAATTGCATACGTTATCATTGTATACTTTTTACTACTTGTATGTCCTGTACGTGTGTATTCAAAATAAATAAATTTGGTAATCAAGATTGTTACAGCTTCTTGTCAAAAGCACTGTACCATCTTCAGTTAAAAGAATTTTTAAACGAAATGGAGACTCAGATACACTATCAGACACTCAGATTATTTTTGCAGAAGATATTCAGAGCGATAAATTACTTCATTTTTAGTTTTTAAGGCCATATCGCATCATAACCGGTGCAACTGTTGACACAAATTACTTCAGCAAAGTTATAAAAAAGAATAAAGATGAATTTGCTGACAGAATTCAGCAATTCAAAACCAACAAAACCAACATTCTTAGTAAATCCTCTCAAAATAAATAGTATAATAGATGGCCTCGAGGTTTGGGCACGCGGTCGAGAATCTCGATGGTCGCAGGTTCAAACCCCAGGCACACAGCTCTGACTTTTCGAAGTTATGTGTGTATTAGCAATGAATTATCACTTACTTTAATGGTGAAGGAAAACATCGTGAGGAAACCTTCATATAGGGTCAAGTAATTTATTCATTTAAATGTGTTTCATCATGCACACCTAAAAGTTCTTAGGAATTTCTTAGGTGTGAAGTCCGCCAACCCGCACTAGGCCAGCGTGGTGGACTAAGGCCTAAACCCTGTAGCGGGTAAGCGTGGAGCCCGCCACTATGCTATACGGAAATCTAACCCGTATAGTTAGTATTTCAAGGGTTCAGGTAAGCGAAAGAATGAAGAACAAGAGAAGAAATGAACGATGTTATTAAGGATAAAGAAATAATGTATTTAAAAATGAACAGTACAAAAGCGAAACAAAATTACAGGAGAGCGCGTGTGGTAGGTAGTCTTATTCGAAGTGGACTGTCGTGGCGATGCGCGCGAGCGAGCCGCCGGCCGGCCCCCGCTGACCGAGGGGGGCGCGGGGGGCGCGGGGGGCGCGGGGGGGGGGGGCGCGGGCGACGGGGCGAGGCACACACCTCGTGCGCAGCCTCCGTGCGTCGGTGCGGGCGACCAATTCATCGGCGTCCTTCGATCCGCCACAACCCTCAGTTGTAGAGGAGGCCCGTGCCCAGCAGTGGGACGTATATGGGCTGAAGATGATTTTTTTTTTCTTTATTTGAAGAAGAGGGTTTAATCACAGAGTGATTATGTC
Source organism: Hemaris fuciformis (assembly GCA_907164795.1). Lineage (NCBI taxonomy): Eukaryota > Metazoa > Arthropoda > Insecta > Lepidoptera > Sphingidae > Hemaris > Hemaris fuciformis. Next base: position 11,443,404 of record OU015454.1, read on the forward strand.
ACCCCCATTGGTAACTACAATTCCAATTATGGTCTAAAGCCTTTTTTTGCAATTTTATATAGCAACATCGCTTCCTTTGATGTTGGGCTGAAGATGATGATGATGAAATATGGATGGATGGATAATATATAAAATTTCAGTATTACATGCTACATACGAGTTAGCGAATAATTAGATTTTTTATTAAAATAATTTAATAAAAAATCGAATTATTCGCTAACTCGTATGTAGCATGTAATACTGAAATATTAGGTTGTAATTCTTTAGCACTAGGAGTGAGTTGAAACGAAAAGGTTCTCGTTTGTGTCTACTTAGATACCGTATATCATTTATTGATTCAAACTAACTGCAACTTGCTGGATCCGCCTGAAAAGGGGTATAGTTGTGGAAAAAATAAAGACATCACAAACTTGTTGAAACTTTATTGTTCTCGCTTTATGGCGACTCATATTTGTTGAACATTTTTGTCAACAAAATAACAATATTAAGATTCGGAAACATGGACCTAACTTATCTGTGTGTATGTATTTATACAATGAAATAAACTCGACAATACTATAATAACAGAACACTTGAAAATCAACATAATCTCAAAGGTACGACACTTACTAAATTAAATACAAAAATATAAAAAACTGAGTGTAAATATTAATACATAACGATCACCCTGTTACACATTAAATGCTTATATACGAACAACTTGAGGTGTGTGTGTGTATGTGTATGTATGGCGGACACACACACACACAAACACAGACACATAAACACTCGCACAAGCGCAGACGTCACCACAGTACCAACGAGGCGAAATTTTGTTCAGCTTTTAAACCATTCCAGAAAAAAGGCACAAAAAACACTATATTTTGTGCCAAATGCTGGCTCAGAATCATTTTACTCGAGTTTTTAAAACGACAGCAACATACAAATACATTACTACTTCACTTTACTAACAGTTAAGACTTAAAAGTTAGAAATACTAAATGATACCAGACCAATGTATTTAACACTACTGAGCACAGTGTTCGAGTATTGTGGACCTGTCTGCGCCACACGCACACATACAGACACACACGCACACAACTTCTCCTTATATCCTAGATACTCCTTAATACTAGATTTGGAAACGTGATAGAATATCGCGTGATGAAAAACTCCGGTACATGAAGATGTACCAACAGCACCGGTACATGTAAATGTGTACCAACAAATCCGGTATATGTGGATGTACCAACAACTCTCTTACACATTCTCAACAACACTGTCGTGTTTTACTAGGTACTACTTGTAAACACCTAATAGTGTCTAGACACTGAAGGACAATAGAAATCTAGATTTCGAAACGAAATATACATTGATAAGTTTTAACACTAGCGGTAATAATAATTCATTAGGGTGTAAAAAGAACACAATAGAAAATGACGTCACTGCAGTTGAAGTGCGTGCGAGAGAGATAGCAAGATGTTACATCTTTCTCCAATATTGATTATTGTTTCATGTTTCAATCAATCTCGATGACTTTATTTTAAATTATTATAAAATAGGTATTTGAGCAACTTATAGCACACACCGGTATCTTAGGATATGTCGCCGCTTCTTAAATTATTTCAAAGAAAAGTACGCGATTGATCGAAAACAGAAGTACCCTAATAAACATCTCGTCATCTCACTCGCACGCCTGTACATTAACAGTTGTGACGTCACAAGGCATATTGGACATTTTTTTCTAACTCCTTAGGAGGTTGTAGCTCAATAATTAAAAACATTTTTTTTTACTAAAATGACTCAATGACACGCCTTGTCTACAAGTTTTAAATCGTAAGATATGTATGTGTATTTCCGGTTAGCACAAGGCCTGATTCTGTCGATCGGTGGTAGATCTAGTCGACACTATCGCCATGTTGGTGAGAATGCGCTAGTTCCATAAGATGTGCGTACGTTGTACCTCGGAGGCTCGGGGCTCCACGCGATTGTTCACTATTACGACTAGTACCTTCACATTTCAAGAGGAACCTTTAACAATGAAATCATTTCAATAATCCGCTACACTTTTTTTACTCCGAGACTAAGGAAGACTTTCATTAATTACTTGGAGTTGATTTTCTTTCATGGTCTCTCCATTAAAATGTCTTTATGACCGAAAGACTCGTTCAATAACTATTTTTGAGCAAGAAAAATAGTAGGTACACTTGAAATATGTAAAGGATTAATTTGACCCAGTTCACATGTGATTTGGTGTACTGGAATCTTCCTCACTATTTGAGCTCACGTTAGTAAAGGATGGCTTCTGGCAATATCTGATTTTACAGAATTACATAACAAATTTAATTAATATTTCGAGAAGAGATGAATTGACACTAAAATATAAAATATCTGTAATCACTGATAACTTCTATAGTTCTAAGACTTGGCTATACAAAATTATTTTCTATCTTAACTAATACTGTCTCGCTCGTTCTGGCGTCCGAGACATTCAATAGAGCGAGACAACAATGTCTACCCCAGCCGGGTTGGTGACCTACACAGCGGAAAATGAGGGACTGCACTCGCGGGTACTGGTGAGGACTAGCGAGTACTAGCGGGTACTGGTGGGTACTCGCAGGTACCAGTGGGTACTAGCGAGTACTGGCGGCTACTGGTTGGTACTCGTGGATACTGGTGGTTCCTCGCGGGTACTGGCGGGTACTACTGTGGGAAGTTGGGGTTGTATGGCGCGTGCTTGATCTCGGCCTGCACCTGCTCGTACGGCGGCGGCTGGGCTGCGGATACACACACTGATATTACACATCGTGTTATTTCTTTTTAGCAATTATTTTCAAAATATAATTTAAATAGACCACGACGCCCTTTCGTGGCCAATGAGGGCCTTTGTTGCGGTTGACAAGGCGGTTTATAGGGTTATATGAGATCATACAGGGTGTATTCAGACTGTGATCGGAAACTAAGGCAGGTAATAGCTATAGTGATTACAAACCCAATGGCGTTAAAAAAAATCCCCTCAAAAAATTAAAATTTTGACGCAGTAATCGCGCGATTTTTATACAAAATAAGTGCAAGTGCCTATTTAATATGACAAGTATATATTGTGTTTATATACTGTGCTGTTTTTGGTTGCATGAAATCTTCCAATCAAAAAATAACATGCATTTTTATTGAACACTTCCTATTCCATTCACAAAATATTTTATTTGTTTAAATAAAAATAAAAAATATTTACAATCACAAAAATAGATAGAAAGTCAAAGTAGGCAGATTGAATTAAAATTGTGCAGGTTCGCAGCCCTATCGCATGTTTACGTACCGCGCGGCTGTAGGTGTTTATTTCAAAAATGCGGCCGAGTTCAACTATTGTATGATAGTATTACCGTGTTCATATGATTATTTATTACACTTTATCATACGGCACAGATATATAAAAATTAAAGTATAACAAATGGCAGACTTATCCCAGCTATTTGTTCAAGACTTCAAGTGTATGGTTAAGATGGACCGGTATGGTCAGAAAATCATTTATTACAAGTCTTTTTGTCTCATTTATCTACCTAGTTTTGCAATAAAATAAATGTGTGTACGAGTATATAATACTCTAGTGGCTTTTGTGGCACCGTGCATTGTGTAATGTGTGCGAGTGTGCGTGTGTGTGTGCGTGTGTGTGTGTGTCTCACCTGGCATGTTCCAGCCGGGCGGCCTGATCCCCACGTACGCGGCTTGCACACACATTTATATACATATACACACATATATACAATATATACACTGCAATGCGCTGCTTTCATATACCGATAATTGAGTAGACAATTAGTTTTAAAATAAAATTTGGCAACAAAGTCTAATCTGAAGCGATGTTTACATTATTTTTGTACTTTGTATGGCTTAAAATAAATAAATAAATCGCACGAAAGCCTTTCAGCTGTGCTCTCCGTTAATTTGCTTGAAATAGGTGGTTATGAAATGAAATGAAATGAAATTATTTATTGAATCTGTAAAATGTCAAATACATCACTTAGATTCAGTCATTTCAAAATTTGGTTTACCACCCTGTTCGGAAGGCAGTCATCACTAGAGAAGAACGGGCAAGAAACTCTAGTGTTGCTCTTTTCCAATCAAGAGATAGTTTACAATATTGATACAAAAAATGAATTTCTCAAATTAGAGCAGCTCATTAATACTATCCCAGATTATTGTATTGAATATGAGAATAACATAGTCATCTTGAATGGAGAAACTGACATTTAACTAGGTTAAATTATAAATTTAAGTTTAAGTTAGGATAAGGTTAAGTTCATAAATACAAATAAGCAAAAATAGGCAGACCAGTCCACACAAACAGCACCCGTTCACGAGTATGACGCATGTGCCAGCCATCGGTCTCCTCAACCATTTCATAGGGAAGTGACCGACCCGACACACGACGCCGCCGTAAGCACAGACATTTCAGCGAGCATGACATACCTAATTGCTTACAAAGTACTAAACTAATAAGTACATACATACATAAACTCACGCCTGTATTCCCCGAAGGGGTAGGCAGAGGTGCATTACTGCACCCACATTTCGCCAGGTATGTATCAGTCCCACGTAATAGGGGGCGAGCCTATTGCCGTTTTTCGGGCACATTTCCAGACTCCGTGCTGTTACTGTGAATTTCCTAATGGAAAAACCCAATAACACTTTGCCCGACCCGGGAATCGAACCCAGGACCTCTAGATCGCACGGCACATACTTGTACCGCGAGACCACGAGGCAGTCTAAGTAAGTCTAAGTAATAACTAATAAGTAAATATGTATAAACAGCTATGTCCATTGAAGAAGACTCAGTCAGACTTGGGATTACAATAATTATTAATTAAACCCAAGCTTCGTTATCCTCCATATATTCTGAAATTGTATAAATTGTTAGGTGAAATGGTCTCGCGATAAACCGCTTCTCTTCTGATCTTAACCTCTAGAACTTAGGAAGCGCACACGTGGGATAATAAGCACACTTAAGTGACAGTGTCGACCGCACAAATCCTACCGTGACTTTTTTTACAATCTTCGGTCCAACAAACACCCACACACGAAAATTTTTTTTGTGAATCCCACAAACATGGATATGGATACGAATCCCATGTGAACCCCATAAGCATGGATACAGTTACAGATTATTTTCACCGTTCAATGGGACTGAGAATTCCATTGCACCCTCTACACACATGTCATACAAATTCATTATAGTAGACGCATTTTAAACTGGGGCGTCGGGTCATAAATCATATTTATCGGTCTTTCTCGCTCGCACTTGCAGGTCCTACGGAGAGGTTTAGTGATGTGCGTAAAAGTTGTAGAGGTACATATCGATAACGGGTTGCATTGCGTGCACATTCCTACTCTCAGTGACATTTATTGCCCGACGACTCAGATTACAATGCGTCGACTATAGTTCCGCGGCATACGTACATACGTTCACTCCAATCGTCAGTACCGCAGCCGACACCCGTGTCGGTCTGTGTCAAGGGCTTTTCATTTATGTCATTTACTTTATTTATTTATTTTATTCATACTTTAAAAAATTGCGAAGGTGGATTTAACGCCTAATTTATCTAGGGTCTTATCGAAAGAGGGTTTGTCGAACTTGAAGTGATGCAGACATGGAATGAAGCACGCGTGGAAATATTATTACACGCTTTCTCATTGCCAAATTGTCTGCAGGTATTTTTTTCTGTTGACGTTAGTTAATACTTTGTCGATATGCGGAAATGGGTATGTGTCATTTTTCCGTTATTTAATTGTGTGGGTAGTGACACAGTCGCGGTCAATTCGACAGCGCGGAGTGGGCGTCACTTCCTGCTGATAGCGACACCACAATGCTCCTACAGTTATCAATTCCTCTCGCTATTTTAATTAACAACAAGTCTGTCCGCGTGTATACTGAGGACCGAAAATTCTCATAAGCATTTATACACTCTGTCTGCATCAGCGAAGGGAAGCCAGAAATGTAAATTTAAACCAACGTTTTAACAATTCTACTTCTATATTCTCTGGTACTCCGATACAATTAAGCATATCCTGAAAGAAATACCCAATAGCAATACCCGACCAGGGAATCAAATCCGGTACCTCTCGGCGGCACGACTCATACTTATACGCGGAACCAGGCATTTGTATATCTTTGTGTGTCTATACTCTGATCGCGTTAGTGTCAAAAAGCTATGGGGACGCAACGTGAACACTCACTAACACTAACATTACAGAACTCTTAAAAAAAAGTAAGTTATTACCTTCGGCGTGCGGCGCGCTGGGCGTGGGGTACGGCGCGGGGGCCCCTGTGGGGTAGGGCGCCGCTGTGGGATATGACGCCGGCGCGTGCGTGGGGTAGGGTGCGGGCGCCGCGGTGGGGTAGGGCGCGACCACGGGCGCCGGCGTGGGGAACGGCGCGTACGTCACGCCGCCGGACTGCACCGGGAACGCGCTCACTGCAACACACACAAACACGCGTCACGCACACGTCACGCACGCGTCACGCACACGTCACGCACACGTCACGCACACGTCACGCACACGTCACGCACACGTCACGCACACGTCACGCACACCACTACACACGTGGGTACTCAGCACCACTCCACCACGCTTGCCTAGTGCCTTAGCGGATTGCACACCTTACAAATTCCTAACAACGTTTAGGTGTGCAGGTTTCCTTACGCTGTTTTCCTTCACCATTAAATATGTGATAATTTAATTTATTGTGAATACACACATAACTTCGAAGTTAGAGGTGTGTGCCTGGGATTTGAACCCGCGACCGGTTAAGTGCTCGACCGCGCGCCTAAGACTCGGCGCCATGACTACATTATATGATGTAGGTAATACTAATCAGTAGCGGTACTTCCATAGAACCCCAAAGGCCCAGTGTGCCTTTCAACATTTTGAATAATAATCTTTAAATGTTTATTTAACAAATGCAATTCACTGGCCGCCGCCTGCAGTCACCTGTGAGTCACGCGCCGCGCTCGCAAGGGACTAAGCACGTTTGCACTGAACATAATGCGCGCATCACATGTCGAAACCAGCTCGTACTGAGCCGGTGGATCAGACACCATACAACTTGCACTGCCTCACAATGAGAGTTCAAATACAATCATCATCATCATCATTATCAGCCAATGGAGGTTCACTGCTGGACGGTACGTGTCCTCCACTCGAGAAATTTTTGGCCCCATCGGCCATCAGTTCTCCGCGCTATGTGCCCGGCCCATTGCCACTACTTAAATCAAATACCAAATACAATACCGAGTGTTTAATGTCTAAACGACTGTCTCAAACACAAGCAAACTCTAACAATTGCAAAATGCATAAAATTTTCTATATACAGGGCGTATAAAGACCGTGATCGAAAACTAAGACAGGCGATAGCCTTACGTTTTCCTAACAACTACATACATTTAATACATACTCGTGGTTGTAACGAAACGTAAAAAAATATTTTTTTTGTCGGGATTTTTTTAAATGTCACGTTGTTTGTAATCACCGCGGCTATTGCATGTCATAGTATTCGATCACGGTGTTTATACACTCTGTATATAACTGTTGATTTATATGTAGAAATATGTAAAGCATATGCAATGGTAACTCTTCAAAAAAAGCAATGACTTTTCTTGGAAGATAATAAATTATTATTGAATGGAAGCTGTGTGATGTGCCTTATTTGTTTGCAACAGTTTGTGATATCGACTGAAAACGGACTATTCAACACAATCAGAATCTTGATATTAGTGCGTTCCACCAAACAAACTCTTCAGCTTATAACAGCGGTTTAGAATTAATAAACATGGTTACAATGGAGTGGATACCGACCGGCATACTGTTGCTGCGGGTAGGGCGCGGCGCCGCTCGCTGCCTCGGGTGGAGCTGTAACACGCAACGCGCAACCTCAGTATGCAACACTGTTACAAACTCACACTACAAGTATTCCCCATTATTACAAAACATCGCACGGCAAATACTTGTGCCGCGAGACCGCGAAACAGTAAAAAAAAAACAATTACAATGCGTCTTCGTGAATTGCACGACCTATATTACTGGTGAATCAATTTCGGAACTAACTTAAGTTCACTTTTTGTACTATTTTCGTTGAATTACGATGGACTAGGAGGCTTTCTCACGATTTTTCCTTTCTTCATTTGAAATGCTTGGAAAGAATAATCATAACTTCAAAGATTTTTTTAAATTTAAATACACCCAACAGTCACATACATAGTTCTGACCCCATATTAAGATACAAGTCTTGTGTCGTGGGTATCAGAAACTACGAGAGACTTTTAGGTCTCACAAACACCCAGACCCGAAACAAATATTTGTGGATCACACAAACATTTGTCTCGGTGCGGGGATCGTACCCGCGGCCTCTCGTTTCGCAAGCTGGTGTCTAGCCAACTACGCCACGGGGCTGTGATACAAATATGTGTCTTTATAATTCAGACCTTGTCGCACCTAATTATATTATTTTATACTTTTAATCCATACTATTGAGTAACATGTTATTGTACCGCCGAGTGACGTCACAGCATGCTCTCACCGCTGCACGCTCAGATAAGTGTGTTTGTAGTGGGATTTAGCGACGAACAAATAGCGCTGGGGAGTTACGAAACTGTTTGGAGTGACAACTACCAACACACGTACTATAACAATTAACCAAATTACCAGCAAATAACACAATATCAGATGGTATCAGTTAGCTGGGACTTTGTCCACTCCGCTAGTGAGGGTAGATTGTTTCACATTCCCAAAGATTTCTTTGTATACTACTCTCAAATATGCAGTTGTCCTCACGTTTTCCTTTTGCAGTTTCAGCGCATAGTAACGCATTGTGAGTGACTTGGAAAATTACTGGTATGTGGGATTCAAGCGTGCAACGTCGAGATCAGTACAGTATTTGAGATGGCAGAATTAATCTGAGGGCACGGCAAAAAATCTTTTATATTTTAAATAAAATAGTTTTGACTTGGCAATCGCACTAAAAGTGAGATACATTATGTTTTCATGCGATTGCCAAGTCTAACTATTTTATTTTGAACATAAACGATTTTTAATATTGATATGGTCACTATAAGATGGTGTCTGGTAAGCTAAGTGCATAATAACTTAAGACAGAAGTTACCTTAAACGGGGACTGAATAAATTCATCTCATGGTATCATATACATAGATCTCACAACTTTTTACGGCAAAAGAACTGAGTTGCGAGACTTGTGTTTTTTACAAGTTTTGTTTTTTATGGGTTTAGTACTGTCCTCGAAGCACCCGCCACAGCAACGACATTATGCTCCAAGCGGTGAAACTAAGCGAGTCAAAAAGGACCTAGCTTTTCCTTACCTTCAACTAAATCAATCAGAAGAAGAAAAAACAGTAGTTAGAAACATATACGAAATTTTAGATTGAGGTATACTGGAGAAGCCAGTGGAGCGGCACGGGTATACGTTTGTATGTGTTGTAAGGTAACTAAAGGTAAGGTAGTAGAATCTGTGGAGATGTGTGTACTCACGGGCAAGCACTCGTCCTCTAGATTTGCGTCGGCAGAGACGGCAGACACAGCAGAGACAGACACAGAGCACCACCAGCGCCGCCACGCCCACCAGCACGGGCCCCACCACGCCCATCACATTGCCGTCGGTCCGCTGTAACCAACACATATAACACTCGCTGTAACACGCACTGCAACACTCGGTATAACCGCCAGAGCAGCGACTATTCCTCTAACGAGTAAAGTCAAGAACAAGCGTCTCAACAAGCCGGTATGAAGGTATCGAGTGACGCTGTTAGGACAACATCGTGAACACCATCAGGTGCGGTGTCACTAGTTTTTAGTATTAAAAAATCCTGCCATTATAACAAGTAGAAAATAGGCTTGACTAATGATCAATCACACGCAATCACACTCTATTAACCACTAATTATCCTATGTAACGTGATTGACTCGCCGTGCCAGAATTACATTTCGTTATTTTATTTTAGCAAGGCAAAATAACAACATCTCCCTGATGGTAAATAAGGTGCTGTCCAAGAAGATATGAAGTGGGAAGTGACTTCCATCTTTTATTTCTCATCACAGACATGCCGACCTGCTGAGATTCTTCATGAATCGTTTAAGAGTTGCAAAATAGAAAACTATCCCGCAACTTTGGTTCACAAAGGAATCTTTCATGACGAAGGGAATGAAGAAATGTCATTCATCATCAGTACCTACGGTATTTTTGTTACCTAATTGTGAGAATTGTCCTCACCAGTATTTTCAGATCAATGGCATCAGGGAACCTTATAGAAAAACCTACACTACAGGCAAGTTTAGTTACTCTTAATGTTCAAGGGCGTCGATTTCCATATCAAGTGGCGCACCCGTTGTTTGCTTCTATGTATACGGATAATATTTGCACGTAAAAAAGACTGCATTTCTCGCTTAACTCCCTCGCGATAACTGAAGGGCGTCAGTAGTCAGTACACATTAATGTAATTAAGAAACTGTGTCGCGCAATACTGTAATATTTGTTGATTTGATAAGGCGCAGGGCAGACGTTACAGCGGCCGCGGTGACGTCACAACACCAAACTCCGACACAACTTTGTGACCACGCCTGTAGGTACTACCGCGACAACGGTTCATTAACAGGATAATATTTATCGATACATATCCTCACGCTAATGGGAAAATACGTTTAGAAAACATCGCGTTTTATATTATAAAATTAATATTATCTTCCTTTTGTACAAAAAATAAATTCAAATATTTAATGTGACGCACAACGAGCGGTCTGCGACAGAAAAGAATTTTGTGACTAATGTTACTAATTATACATTATACCTATGATATATATGTATGAATACGTTTTCTAACTTTAAGTACTTAAGTATTTATTGGTTTAAAGGTCATTGTCAGATCATGGCAATAGTTGTATCTGTTATTAAACTTTCTAACATTTCAATGACATTTTTATATTACTGTACCTAGTTTGTACACACTTATAGTAAGTATCTAATAATAAATAATTACAAGCGGACTTGCTATTACCCATTTGTTTAGCCAGACAAGTGCCTGGACTGGATCCTGGGACGTGGTTTGTGATAGTAAGTATATAAATTGGCAAATAAAATACTACATTATCACGCCAGCTTATTAGCATGAATACATACACAGCCTGATTATAAATCGCAACACAATTAAACTTTTAAAGCGATGCACTTTTCCAATACCCATTTCTATACGCATTCCTTTACTATAAACAAAAAATCACTTAAGTTTATTACAGCACTGCAGGAAACGGTTCTTAAATATTTTACAAGCGGAACTGAATACAGACCTGACTAAGCAATGCGCGGTTTAAACAAGTATGATTTGCACCAAACGACTCGCACAAAGGAACCACTCGGGAGATGACCGCTGTGTGTGTGGACTCGGACAACGGGATCGCAATATCCTTCCCCTCTCAGTGGCGAGGTTTTAATATACAAGATGTTTTGCTCGAATTTCCTTGACTGATACAGTGGTCGTATTTGAGAGGACAGCGCCACGGACACCGAGTGCAGCCAAGTGGAGCGGTGAGCGCTCCAATCATTGCGCCAGTCAAGCCAATGCGTCACTTCGGACAGATTGTGTTTGTCAGATTGAAGTTTGTCTGTGTTCAATTCCTGCGCCGAGACAAATATTTGCGTAAGTATTGAGATGGTGAGCGACGCGACGCAACGCGACGGGTACACGTTACATTTCGTATCGTCCTTCGCAAAGCCATATTTTAGTATATGAAATGCAGTTTCACAAGACATGCGGAAGGCCGCGAAATAGAACAAATTCAAAATGCTAAAATTTGAAATAAATAGTTTTCTTATAAGTCCTTAAGGGACTTTTTGGTTTTAAAATGATCCCATCAGCCACATCTACCATTCAAGAGGTTATGGGCTTATAAATATTGAAGAATTTATTCTTGTTGAAACACAATCATTATAAAATTTATATAAAATATTACAAATTATGTCAGACATGTTCAATGTTTCAAGTGATTTATACGGAATCATCAAATATGTCACAATTCAATCTAAACATATAAAACTGACATTCCAAATTTAAACTAATTCGAACATAATATTATACATAAACCAACCAGATCAGAGTTTACATCAAACGAGTATGTATAATCTGAGATTACCAATCAACATCCACAAGTGTTCAGTATGCGATCGAGAGGTTCCGAGTGAGATTTTCGAGTGTTAGGTCGTGTTAGGCTTGCCTTAGGAGATTGTCATTGGCAGTACAATGAAAACTTCACATATCACACATCATCAGCCCAAATACGTCCCACTACTGGGCACGGGCCGCCTCTACAACTGAGAGGGTTTTGAAAACTCAAAATACATATTTTGCGTAGTACTTTGAAACGTGAGAGTATACACTACTATCTATATCTTAGTGGATGCAGGCTTGAGCGTCGGTATGTGGGCTCGAAGTCGCAATGTGTTGTTACGAGTACACAGCGTATAATAAACAATGAAGTCAGGGAGCTCTCACCGGCGAATGTTTATGAAATAGGACTCTGCTGACGTCACACAGTACTGAGACCTTTCAACTTCAAGCACATTTGATTTTTCATGCGTTTTTGATTGCGTCAGCGCGGGCAGCAAATGATATTTCCTAGCATTACGAGAGGATGTTTACACTTTAACATTTAACAATGGCACCATAGTTCTAACGATTGCTCTCAGACATCATGCTGTTAAGTTAAATAACGTACATAACTTAGTAAAACATTATATATGCACTCACTTTTTAACCGACTTCAAAAAAAGAATGAGGTTATCAATTCTTATGTATTTTCTGCCACCGACTCCAAAAATAACAATAATTGTAACTACATTAATATTATCGTAATAATTTGGTTGACTTTTAAATAGTCTAATATTTTTCATTTCATTTTACATAGGAGAACTTTAAAATATATTTTGATCATTGTTTGTTATTCATAGGTATGTGTTGAGTTAGATTTGAAGTGGATAGGTACCTACCTACCTTCTTGCATGGTAAACACATAGATTGTACCTACATATTGATGAAGAGAATAAGTAAGTTGATTATTAAGTTAAAGAAGAATACGCAAGTATTTTTCTACTTTTTAGTGCATATTAATTTGTTTTGGAATAGTTCTTTTTAAAGACGGTATTTTTCTTTTGTTAAAATTTTTGTTTTTATGTTATAGAACCAACAAATTTTCCAAACTAACTTATGTTATTAAAACATGAATTTATTTTAATGAGTCACATAATTCACACGCCTACAAAATTTAATATTTTTTACCTATGAAGCAGGACGCAGTGCTCTCTTGATATGGACATCAGAACGAAAACCAATCTTTAATTGCAATTTCTGACAAAGCAACCAAGCTTTTGCTCAAATGTTATACATTATCAGGGGGTGCCGTCACAAACATGTGATTAAAATAAATGTTGTGACTTTTTATACAGTATAAATAGCTATATTACTACTTGCGAAGTAGTTGTGATAATTTATCAGTCTTTTCCAGCCCTAAATTTAGGCAACTTTGTTGGGGAGTTGTTTCTTTCTGATGCTGTTTTTATGAATATAAACTAATTGTTATCTAGCCCAATACCATAACACTTTAGAAGCCTCAATTTCTTGTTGAAGTGTATTCTTCCAATCTGCACTAAGGCATTGTGGTGGAAAATGGCCTTAAACCTAAGAGGCCCCTGCCCAGCAGAGGAATATACATATAATATATTGACTGATATAGAAGCTCCCATTGCTGTGCTGGAATGGGTTACCATAACCCAAGGTTGAAATGTGGAGAAAAATCTAAGGTATGCAGGTTTTCCGGTTTGTTCCATCACATCTAGACTAGAAGCAGTCACAATAATAATAATAATCAAAAATATAACTTTATCAAATTAAATGCAGTTATTATTTCATTAAACATTTGTGGCATTGGTATACAATATCTATACAATATGTCTGCAAACTAGTTTTTGTCCAAATCAGCAAGATTGTAAATTGCATAAGATGCAGAATAATGTATGGTGACACTGAATGCTGCTGCTGACATGTGCCACACATGTAGCCTATCAGTATTGAACCTCATGGAGGATCAGCCCCAAACTTCTCATCTATATTTATATCTGTATTCCCACTATTATCAATTGTTATAAGAAACACTTTCAAAAACTATAAGATAATGGCAAAAATATTGTTCACAAAAATACTAAAAATCATTATTAAAGCTGAAGCAATGCCAACAAAGAAATGTTGACAGCACACTTGTTGCTTTGTTGTATAATTGCTTTAGTCTGATAGAGAAGCTTCACTGTGTTATATTTATGTGTAAAATATTTATAAATTTTAGTGGCAAATATCAAGCAAAATGATACTGCATCACTCCCAAACCATTTGCTGAGACGGCAATTTCTGTACGGCAAATCCACTGAAACCCATCAGAGACTAATCAAAGAATGAACTCACAAACACCTGATTGTACTCACACATTAAAAGTAAGCAGCTTATTAAATTAGATAACAATTACACTCAGCACCAAACTTTCTTCATGTTACAAGGACTGTCACCTTAGAATAAACTTAACACCATGCTACATTCTCTACGTTACTCGTAGCCGTAGCGATGAATTAACATTAGTGACAACAAATATGGAAACTGACTCATAGAAAGATTAATACATGTTTTTTTATACCAATAAAAAATAATCAAACCTGGATAGTGTACGTGTTCGTGTCGATCTTCTTGTGAAATTCGTTGAAGTCGCTAAAAAAATCGTCGTCATCATGGTTCATGTTCATGAACATCTTTAAACCCATAATGAATAGAAAATAGAAAAAGGTACAGACACGGAAACAAAGCACGGCACACACCACGAGTGAAACCTCGGAGAACGATAACACACGACACGACCGCGAGCTGCGAAACCAACGACCACACTTCAAATAAACCTTACGAGACTAAACGCGAAAAAATAATTGATATTAGTCATCAAACAAGTGGCGGGCCTTCCCGCAATAAGGAAAATGTCGAACTCACACCGGTTTGTGAGTCGCGCCTACATGACGGGACTTCCAACAGTACCGTAACAAACATCTACATACTACCCGAAAAGTTGCTGCTCGAATAATACACCCTAAACAATATAAAAACAAAATATCATACCTACAGAAACCTCGTAGGCGTTTTGACTTTTAGAAACGCTAGAGTATATTACTTTACTATACTCTTTGCGCTAGAGTATGAATGATCGATATTCATCGATGTTGAATAAAGTTAAAAATGTTATAAGAATAAAACATCGAAACGACGAAACGTCAATTATTCTTTAGGGCGCCATCTAGTGTTCGCAAGACAAGCCGTACGAATAGTTATTTATTTGCATTTCTCAAAGAAAAAAAAGGAACTGATAACTAAATACATTAACAATAACATTAAAATATATCAATTCAACTGCGAGTGCAAGACAACATTTAACATTATCCTTTTTTTTGTGTCTGTCAACGCGCGCGTATTCTTAAGTTCTTGAGTACGTACACTATTCATACCGATATTTCGATACTTTTTAGTAAAAATATAAATATCGATAGATATTTTCAAATAATATATTTACTTTATTGCATTTTCCGACATCCCTACCAAAAACATCGATGTTTTAAGACATCGATGTTTTTCTAACATCGATCATCCCTATATTGTAGTGAAGGGATTAAAGGTTGTATGTGGGAGGGACGGGGGGCGCGCCTCCAGTTTGAGAATTTCCCGCCCTTTTTCTTTCATCATTCATCATAATCATCATTCATAATTCATACTTATTCATGTTAAACTTAACTATGACGAGGCTGTATGGGCTAGAACCCTTTGCCTTCCCAAAAAAAATATATGGGAGAAAAAATATATATGGGGGAAAAAAAATATCGATATTTTGATATATCGATATTTTTTACCCATCCCTATAACATAACCTTAACAGTAATTATTACTTTTTTACGAATCATTTCTTACCATTTAAAACTTAGTTACTATTAACAATTTAAAATGTTTATACGGTTATTATCACAAACATTAAGCAGAGTTGGACAGGTTACGTGGGTGCAAAGTGCTCAGGTGCACCTTGATGCTACATGTTTAGCCGCAAAGAAAACGACCAGTGCTGCAGGAGGTAAAATATTAGTAAAATTAAGTGTTCTATGGATTCTTAAATTGTAATCAATTTTTTAAACCGTGTACACTTACTTTTGCAATGGTAATGCTGTATGCTAACTAACGGAGTGTACTCTCAGTGTAAGTTGCTGTTCATCATCACCCCATATACGTCCCACTACTGGGCACGGGCCTCCTCTACAATTGAGAGGGTTTAGGTCTTAGTGCCACCTGCTGTTAATTAACACTTATTCATAAATGTTGTCTATAACTAACTTTGTCTCATATGTATAACTTGGGCATCGGATACTTTGTGGGAACTACATTCTACATTGAATAAAAATAAACAAAGAAATATTTGATGTTTCATCTCGATTTTTCTAGCTTCATAAGTCATAAAACAAGAGATCTAAAACTGCATATTTTAAGCATCACTTGTACCTAAATTTCAAATGATTAAGGTGATACTGGTATCCGCTAGCCCGCACTAGGCCAGCATAGTGGGAAGACCGGCAGCGGGACATATATAGGCTGATAATGATGATACAACTAAATTACCTATATGCACATACACAATAAATAGAAAAGTCAAAATTTACATATTATCTTGTAAATGTCAATAATATATATTTTACATCTGCAACACCTCTAAAAAAAAAATTACTATTCATAAGCTTTTGCCAGCAGATTCATTGTGTCACTATAGATGTTGTCCCCAGAGGTGCAGGAGAAATAATCTTCCAGGAAGAAAGCATATTTGTGGGATATTAAATAGCCTGTAGCAGTCTACAATCCCTTACACCAATGTATTAATATTACTTAGGCCAGAAAAAGACACCAATAGTGCATCACATTCATTGATTAATTTAAGGATTAAATAATTAAAATGTCCACTAAAACAATTACAGGTGTCATGGGCCTCGGGAAAGGTAAAAAGAAAGCTGGTAAACTTGGAACCATGGAGAAGAAAGAAATGCCTGTGGAGACAGATCCTAACAAACTGGTCAACTATGTATGTGGCTCAAACATATACACTACGGGGGAGGATGTGAAGGTAGTAACAAGCTGTTTTAATTTACTTATACATTCATATGTATAGTTCATACCATACCAAGTACCATACCAATAAGTGTATATATTATCAGTCAGCCAATAGTTTAAGGCCAACTTAATTAAAGTAGGAAAATTAAATTAAACTCAAAACAATATAAACTAATCACAAAAATTAAGGGATATAAAAAATAATCCAAATTTTTCATACAAAATTGCTCATAATGGTGATTTTTGCAAAAACAAAGGATTTAAAGCTTCGGGGCACAATGATAAAAAATCGCAGCGCTTTGAATTTTTCAGGGATTTTAGGGGACACTTTGAGGTTAAAAAATTACTGACGATATCCTTCGTTCATCCATTTTATCCAAAGTTATACCAAGTTATCCAAATATCCTTAATTATGCGAATTTTTGTCTTTTTTTCAGTCCAAGTTTTCAATTAAAAAAAAATATTTCAAAAGCTGTTTACATTGCCTCTTAGAGAATATCGTGCAGTTTTCAAAACCCTCCTTTGATTTCCTATACGATAATTATTTCCGGAGGTATTGATTATTAAAGTCAAAAAGAACTTTTTTGCTTTGATTGACGATAACTCCGCGGCAAATCGTCGTACAGGCTTTTTGATTACGTCAAATTAAAGGGTATTCCAATTTTCTAAGAGCTTTTCAACGAAACAAGAAAAAAATTTTTGAAGCTCGTGGACCTTTTTTTAGACGAGAAAAAAAATTTGATTTTTTTTTTCGTTAGTTTTCTTAGGATTTCTCCAGACCTGGTCATGACAAAAAAAATCATGGTCATATCTGAAGACAAGACACTTGGAGCTAAAATTTGCTTTTCTACAATTTGCTTTTATTGTTTTTTCTGTACAATCGTTTTCCTCGGAGTTACAGCTCGTTGAAAATCACCCAAAAATTTGCTTTTTTTTATATCCCTTAATTTTTGTGACTAGTGTAAGTATATAAAACAAACGGTTTAATTTACAAATAAAATAGACAACAGGCTCGCCCCCTATTACGTGGGACTGATACATATCTGGCAAAATGTGGGTGCAGAAACCACCTCTGCCTACGCCTTCGGGGAATACAGGCGTGAGGTTATGTATGTATGAAAAATACATATTCATAATTACAAATACGTCAAAAGTTTATCATCATCATCATCAGCCCATATACGTCCCACTGCTGGGCACGGGCCTCCTCTACAACTGAGAGGGTTTAGGCCATAGTCCACCACGCTGGCCTAGTGCGGGTTGGCGGACTACACACCTAAGAAATTCCTAAGAACTTTTTTTAGGTGTGCAGGTTTCATCACGATGTTTTCCTTCACCGTTAAAGCAAGTGATAATTCATTGTGAATACACACATAACTTCGAAAAGTCAGAGGTGTGTGCCTGGGGTTTGAACCCGCGACCGCCGAGATTCTCGACTGCGCGCCTAAACCTCGAGGCCATCACTGCTTCAAAGTTTATAGAAAAATCAATCATATATTATGTTTAAAAAGTCTAAAATTGTAAATAGATTTTTCGTCAAAAAGCTCTCGTTTGCATTTTAAAACCTTTTTCACGGGTCTCGGCATACAAGCAATCATATTATCGATTTATCATGTGAAATGTTATCCCAGCTTTCTTTTAACGTTTTCCACAGGTCTTGTGAGGGTGGACAGCGATTATGGACATTTCGGTTGAGATCTGGTCTTTGAGGTGGCCACACCATATTTTTAACACTCCAACTGTTTCTTTCATCTCTAAATAGCCCCTGCATTATTTTGAGCTATGCTTTGGATCATTATCCTGTTGCAAAATAAATCCATTTCCTATTAGCAACCCGGAAGGAACAGCATTTTGTTCCAGAAACCCTTTGTACTGCACTTATTATTCCTTGGACTCGAACCAAAACTCCAGTCTTATAGTTTGAGAAACAACCCCAGACCATAATAGAACCACCTTCATGTAAATCTGTATTCAAGGGAAAGGACACAAATTATTTCATATGTGTCATGTGTCTTTTAGCCCCACGTAATAGTAGGCGAGCCTATTCCCAATTTAGGTAAAACCCTTAACACCTTGCCAACTAAGGGATTGCACATAGCGCTTTAACATGCTACTACAAGACATGGCAAATATTTATGCAGTGGTACCATAAGGCGGTTTTTCACACGGAAAAAGTACTTTGGAAATTACCCAAGTACATATTGTCTGTTCCAGTTGAAGGAGGACAGTGAGTACCCCGAGTGGCTGTGGTCCCTGCGCACCGAGGGACCCCCGCGCCTCGAGGAGTTGGACCCCGACACCAAGCAGTACTGGCTGCGGGTGCGCGCCGCCGGCATCAAGCGAAACAACAAGCTGCGCTCCATGAGGAAGTTCTAACACTTCCTGCACTACCTGCATATGTACATACTCGGCTCTGTAGCATGTGGCTGGTGAGTCAAACTCATGTGTATCAGGGAGTCTACAGCCAGTATGTATGGGATGTTGTGTCTCTTGTACATATATATATATAGATTATAGATGGCGTAGTATAAGTTGATTAATTTAAATAAACCATTTCAAAATAAAATATTTTTATTCAAACAGTTTCACAAATGGTTACAACTTCTCAAAATGACGTTTCTTACTTGACATGTTACATTCAATTGCACAATTGACATGGGCACAGGGCAGCCGTATGCGAGCGGGTGCGCATGCGCAGCCACTTGTCGTTCTCGCCGCGGTACAGCGTGTCATACTCGTGATATATTTTACGCTTCCTTCAGCGAGATTACGTTTTTTTTGTTGTCCCGGCACAGCGGCGCGGCGCGGCTCGCTACAGACAGTCCATGGTGTCCTCGCGGATGATCATGGGCGGCGCGTACGCCGAGTGGTGCGTACCGAACGAGTACGAGTACGGGTTCTGCAACGGACATGTCAATACACACACCGCGCGTGGTGTGGCTGGCGACAGAGCTATGCGACAGACGAACTATCCTGAATACCAATAATATTAGAAATGAGGCAGGTTCAATGTAAGGATATTTTAAAAAAGACGTAAAACGTATGGATAACCGATTTTGACTCCGATGAAACTGCGGGGCTCAGCTATTTTTATATAAACGAAATGAGTATGTCTTCAAGTTACGCTTTCCCACCTAAACTAAATGATTTTGATGACATTTAGTATTTGTACTAATGTGACACGCAGCTTTTTCACCGATAGATAATATTCAATTATGATTACATTTCCTGGGTACGACACCTGAATCGCTCCGTGTTAATGGGTTCTTTCTACTAGGAAATTCTCAGTTGTAGAGGAGGCCCGTACACAACCGTGGAACGTACATGCATAGTCTGATGATGATGATGATGATGATGATGACTTGGACATTGTCAGTAGCAGTAATGGAAATGTAATCGAAAAACGGCAACAGGCTAACATTTACTCAGCTGTCACGTGTATATGTGTATGTGTGTGTGTGTGTGTGTGCGTGTGTTTGTGCGTGTACGTGTGTGTGTGTGATCGTGCGTGCGCGTACCTTCTTGACGTTGTAGAGGTTGGGCGGGTAGGCGGCGGGCCCGGGCGTGCGCGTGGGCTTGCCGGCGCCCTCCAGCCGCGCGCCCAGCGAGTACACCGGCTGCCTGCGGGCCGCGACTCGCTCGTCACTACGCACTACGCACTAGGCACGCTACGATATTACCACTCTTGGGACTGTCGCACTCGTTGCACAGCCGACGTTCTAACTAACCAGACCATAAGTGCTATCTTATTTTTTAAGTGCTTTCTTGATTTTAGATTGTATGGTAACAAGACGTGTTTATATTAATACATTTATAGGTTAAAGCTTTATAGTACAATTGTTGGTACCTATATATTAACTCAATGGGGTATGCCAGGATTTGGTACTTTACATTTATAGGGAAGTTTAGTTTTTAATAATTTAACACGAGATATCGACACGTTAAAGAGCAAACATATGGTACCAGAGCGATTTCCGCATAAGATCGTTATCATAATAAACATTAAGAAACGTGTACTGGGAATGGCAACAAGTGCACTGACTTGTTCATGTAGACGTTGGCGTCTCGCTGGAAGTAGACGGCGGGTCCGGGCGACTTGGCCTTGAGGTTGTATCCGACGCGCGCCGCCATGGTGTAGGCGGGCGAGCCCGGGCCCATGCGCAGCGCGTACGCGTTGGGCGCCGGCCCCACGCGCTTGGCCGCGAAGCCGAGCCGCGCGCCCATGGAGTACTGCGGCGCGCGCGGCTCGCGCGTGGGCGGACAGCGCTCCGGCGCGTGGGCGCCCGGGCCCGGCGCGCGCGTGGGCGCCCGCGGCGGCAGCGACGCGCCCAGGCTCCACGCGGGCGACGAGTCGGCGCCGTGCCGCGTCACGCCGCGCACCAGGTAGGCGGGGCCCGGGCCCGGCGCGCGCAGTCCGGCCCGCGCGCCGCCGCCGAACGAGTACATGGGGCTGCGGTAGCGCGACGGGTCGTGCGCCGGGAACCCCACCGTGGGCGGCAGCTTGTACGCGCCCGGCCCGGGACCTGCGCCGCCGCACACAACCTTCTGCCGCCGGCCACGCCACTTGCGCCTTGCCAAGTGCGTCACCGGCCCACGCGCACTGCTGGGCACGGGCCTCCTCCACAACTCAGAGGGTCTAGCTCTTAGTACACCACGCTGGCCTTGTGCGGGGTGGCAGACTCCACACTAACATACAAGTCTTGTGTCGTTGATATCACAAACTGAGAGACTGTACGGTCTCACTAACATCCAAACCAGAAACAATTATTTGTGAATCACACAAACATCTCGGTGCGGGGATCGAACCCGCGACCTGTCACATCGCAAGCTGGTGTCCAACTGCGCCACAGAGCTGTCTAACATCAACGTAATAATATTCTGACACCAGCGATTTCGCTAATGTGTTGCCAATTAGTGTACCACGTGGAGAAATCAATGAGCAAAATATGTAGGACGAGACCACACGCGATGCACTCTACTGCAACATCCAATGAGGGCTCACATGGTCTGGTGTCCCACCAACTTACAACCTGCTCCCTTACGGTCCAGAATGGGCTTCATTTTTCCATAAGATTCAAAAGCGTACCCACCTAAAGGTTTCTTGGACATGTTGTGTTGTGGTATTAGGTATGAATTACGCAGAAAATTTTACATTTATAAAAAGTGTGTAGCGACGGTAATTTTGACGTGCGATCTCTGGGCCATGAGATTTGTCAGTGTAACAAATGAAAGTGTAAGACTTTCCGCACTCCCAAAGAGGTTTTACTGTTGCAGCATCTTTCGTGATTGTTACAGCTTACACTGAAATGATTACGTCATCTGGTGTCCTTATTGTGAACTGATAATTTTAACAAAAAAATGTATTTTAAGTCTGATTCAAAACCTAATACTATTATGAATTATGCTGTATGAATATACTGGTTGGATTAATTTTTATTGTTTTTAATTACTCTCAACAAGTGAACGGAATTTTTCTACCAATTATTTGGGCCTTTATGAAATGGGATGCAATAATTGGTTCATCGGCTATGTATGGTAGAAGATTGTACTTAAGGAAGTCAATGGATGAAGCAAATGAAATAGATCGGACTGACAACGTAGGATGGGGTGGCACTTTTATAATGCTATCTGATAAGGGTAATGATTAAATACAAACAACAAGGAGTTTCGGTACAATATATTCAAGACAATAAATTAGATATAGTAATGGTTAGAAATGCGCGGTGCGTGCGTCAGCGCAGCGGCGTCGTCTCGCCGGCGAGCTGCGGAGACGGCGCGGGGGAGGGCGCGGGGGAGGGCGCGGCGGAGGGCGCGCCCCACTGGCAACAGTGCACTGTCTTACACACTGCACACTTAGGTAATAGCCTAATAGATATACACACACAACATGGTAGGCAACTAAAAGCTTTTGTGTCGTGCGGCAACGCCTACTCCAGTACACCCGCAAGAACTTGTTGAGTTGATAACCACACTGTATATTTGCCGTAGATGCAGGCCTCTGGTTATAATGTGACTCTCTTTTGAATTTTAAACACAACAAGAACTCCTACGGTTAGTTCTGCTACATTGCTGTAGACGACGACCGGTTATCATTTATTTCGATTTGTTTAAATTGACTGTAAGTATTATACATGGGATTGTATGTTCCTCCCTATTTCCTACTATATCATATACAGGTCCCGTTCGTGGGCGCGGTCCTCATTCTAAACTGAGAGGGGTTAAAGTCCACGCTTAGTAAACTTTTGAAGATAGAGTTACCCGAGTTTCTTTTTATATTAGTGTGTTTCTGGTTAAGTTATGGCAGTGACGAGCAACATTGCATGTGAGCACATTGTAGACAGTGGCGAGACGTTCGGCAGAGCAGGTGGTGCTCACGTGCGGCGACAGCGGGTGTTGCGCCAGCGCGCGGTACAGCAGCGCGGCGTACAGCAGGTTGAGCACGCCCAGCGCGCGCAGCGCCGTCTCCAGCCCGCACAGCCACGCCACCAGCCCGCCCGCCACCGGGCCTGCACACGCACGGCCGTCTCTTCCCATCTGTCCTGATGGCTTCAGGGACCTTTAAACTACAGCTCGGCATACATATATCATGAATAAAAAAAATCTTCTTACTAGTTGTGACTCATCTTATCTGATAAACACATTTCCTTTGTTTTTGGGCCGATCATGCTCTATTTGTACTTCATTGAAGAGAAATGGTATCGCGTACATTACAATTGAATAATTTATAATTCTGCATCAGGAATTTTGTAACGATGTGGAGCTTCTCATTGAAACGAGCACTGTAAAAGTACGGACTCTAATGAATGCGTTTAACTGCAAGTTTTATTAAGCACTGCTGCGATATGAGTATCCCATGACTTGAGAGTCAGGACGGTAGCCAGTCGTACAGCCAGTTTCGATGTCGATGTTGGTCGGCTCTTAGTCCTTATCTCTTCCTGTTGATTATGAATGCTGTTACCGTTACGTCAGGTATACAGGAAGAGGCATCCTGGTGCATACTCTTTGCGGACAACATTGTGCTGGTGGCAAAAAGTGGCCACGAGGTGCAGAACAGACTGGGGATGTGGCGGCATAGACTTAAAAATGTTGGCCTTAGGTCAGCAAAACAATAACGCAATATAATGTTTTGCGACTATGGCAGTCTTTCAGGTTCTTTGTCCGTTACACTCAATGGAACGACGATACCAGTTTGTTCCGAATATCGCTACCTTGGGTCACTTTTGCAAAGTGACGGGGATATAGACCGAGATATAAGGCAGAGGATCAACTCAGGATGGATGAAATGGCGACAGGTCCTATCCACAATATGTGACCCCTGAATGCCCCCCAAATTGAAGGGCTGAATATATACATAAGTCCATTATAACACCTGTCGTACTGTATGGATCGGAGTGTTGGCTACGAATAAGACGGACGAAAGACGACTGCATGCAGCGGAAATACGAATGTTGTAATGGATGTGTGGCACAACACGATTTGACAGAGTGCGGAATGAATACGGTAGAGGAAGTTTGAAAGTGACTCCTGTGATAAATAAGCTGAAAGGAAACTGTCTGTCGTGGTATGGGCATGTTATAAGAAGAATAAAAAGAATGAGTATGAAAATTGAAATATTTAAAAGGATATTTAAAAGAATAAAACATATCGTGCCGACCAAAAAAATTGGGAACAGGGCAAGAGAATGATGCCTGGAATAGGCAGCCAGTTGTAGCACGGAGTTGTGGTAGCACGTCGGGGCGAGCGAACCGAGCACGTAGGCGGCTGCGGAGGCGGCCTGCAGCAGCGCGGCCAGCGTGGGCGCGTGGCGCGGGTCCCGCTGCAGCAGCGCCGGCACCAGCGCCGCGTCCAGCGCGCCCAGGCCCGCGCCCAGCGCCACGTGCGGCAGCGCCAGCGCCCACACGGACGGCGCCAGCGGCACCAGCAGCGCGCCCACGCCCACGGCCACCTGCCCGCACAGCGCCACGCGCTCGGCGCCCACGGCCCGCGCCAACGCGCCCGCGCCCGTGGCCGCCGCCAGGTACCCCGCGCTGTCCGGCACGAACGCCGCGCCCGCCTGCCAGCGCCGCGTGTGGAACTTGCGCGCCAGCCACAGCGGCAGGCTCGGCTCCAGCGCCGCCATCACGCACGTGGTGAGCAGCACGGCGCCCGCGCACGCGCACACCGCGCCCGCGCGACACACGCGCAGCGCCGCCGCCGCGTTCCACGCCGGCCGACCCTCCGCGCCAGCCACCTCGCTCGAGCCGTACTCACACTGCCGTTCACCATGTTATTCATTATGATTGTTCCGATAGGTTCTCTTAATCTTTCATAGGGGAAAATCCATATCCAAAATGCTTAAAACGATGTTACGTCGACGTTGGCAACAGTATTGTTCCACGAGACAAGTAGTAATGCATCTCACCTCGAATCTGTCCAGGTACACGTACTGGGCGGCTGCACAGAGCAGTAGTTAGTGTGTGCTGTACGAAGTGCGAGTGTCCGACTGCGCAGTGCACAGTGGGTCGGTACGTACCGAAGTCGAGCAGCAGCAGCGCGGCGATGAGCTGGAAGGGCGCGCCGCGACTCCACGCCGAGTAGGTCGCGCCGCCGAACGGGTAGCCCACCAACACGCCTGCACAGTGCACACCCACCAACACTCGAGATACACAACGCGCAGAGGATCGCGATTCGCGATACACGAGAGACAGTCCACCGTCTCGTAGATACACTTATTTTAATAAAAGTTTTGGTAAAAATCTTATCAAATTGCTTTTTCAAATCGTCTTATTCCTCTAGATTCATTAATCAAAGCGGGGAGGGATAGATATCTAAAGATGTCAGCATAGGTATGTCGAATAACAAGGAAATAATTGTCTCACCACATGAAGCTCTATTTGGACACCACTGTGGTAACCGTCAAGTGTTTAAGATCTGGTGAGATTATCCAAAATTAAACTACAGGACAGGCCCCCTGTTTTTTACTAATTGGGGTCCACGCAGAACCGATGCTAGTGAAATGATGAGGGAGGGTGTCTGGGGTGAGGTGGTGAGGTGGTGACGTAGTGACCTAGCGCGACGGCGCCGAGCAGCGCGCCGACAGCTCTGTGCGTGTGCGCGCGCGGCACGGCGGCGGCACACAGCGCCAGCCCCGCCACGCTGGCGTGCGCGGCCGCCGCGCCGTGCAGCGCCCGGCCCGCGCATGCGCACCACACGCCGCGCGCGCCGCCCTCCCACCGGCCGCACCACGAGAACACTGCGCACACACCCTCACTCACAGCGAACCGACATCGCACTGAACCTCGCACTACTCCGCTCACAAATACAAAAACATCGCACTGACGATAAGTCGGCGTTTTCTGCCCGTCGACTGAGATAATCGACGAGTAGGTAGTGATAATATACCTAAACGTGTTCCTTTTCCTTTTACACGCGGTTGAAGAAAAACAAAAAAGGTTTTGTAAACTTTTTTAAATATAATAATTATGCTCAATACATGCACGCGACGCTTTCCACTTTCATAAGACAACGGAGTGCAAATATTGTATACTAGCTTTTGCCCGCGACTTCATCCGCGTAGACTTCAGGGTTGGGTGCAGAAAGATAATAAGTGAATCTATTAATCGTTTCCCAAGTG
This sequence comes from Hemaris fuciformis, assembly GCA_907164795.1. Taxonomy (NCBI): domain Eukaryota; kingdom Metazoa; phylum Arthropoda; class Insecta; order Lepidoptera; family Sphingidae; genus Hemaris; species Hemaris fuciformis. Next base: position 11,470,221 of record OU015454.1, read on the forward strand.
CCCAAAATGGCACTTACTGAATTAAAAAAAAAAGCCAATGTCCCTTTTAATGGTCCCGTTTTTATCCATACCAAAAATCATCCAAATCGGTCAAATGTTTTAGTTTTATAACACAGCAGTGTTACTTTCGCATTGACAATATATGCTTATCCCATGGGAATCTTATATATTTCCAGAATTAAATGTAGTCTATGTTATTTTATAGGGTCCCATTTATGTCCGTGTCATTAAAATCCATTCGGTAGTTTTTGCGTGAACGAGCAACAAACATCCAGACATCCATACATACAAACTTTCGCGTTTATAATATTAGTAGGATTGTGACGTCCGCAGCGACCTACGTTTGTTGGTTGGCAATCAGGTCATATTTTAGGCGGGATATTATTGATCAATTTGGATTAAACTTAAAATTCAAATACTTATTAACAAAACGCGCCGAGGTGTATTATTTCTGAGAAACAGGCGTTGAAGAAGCACCGCATGTGTATTGTATACATTTTGTGTGTAATGGAATGGTGTGTATAGTATAGCGAAGAGAAACAGAATATTTACTACGAAAATAGGGTGGAGAAACTACAGTGAAAGAAAAGGGAAAAGGTTGAAGTTATGAAGTTAAAGTGTAGTGATGTGAGATAGATAAAAGAATCACAGTAGGTATTGTTCCGACAAAAGCTAAGTGCTATTCATGTTGAACATGTGATTGTTGAAGTGGATCGTGTGAGGCAGTGGTGTACCGAGAGCGGCGAGTGCGAGCAGCGCGGTGGCGGCGCGCAGCACGGGCGCAGCCCCGCGGCGACACACGGCGGCCGCCGCCAGCGGCGCGCTCACCAGCTGCACCGCCGCCTTGGCGCTCAGCACCGCGCCCACCGTCGCCTGCGCGCCGCCCACGCTCTCCTCGCCGCGCTGCACCGTGGCGTTGAGCAGCGCGGCCAGCGGCGCCTCGTGCCGCGCCCACAGCTCCAGCGACTCGCCGCGCACCCAGTCCGGGATTATCGGCACTGCGACACAACACAGCGCCCGTCACCACACCGTGCACACAAACACGGCGCCGGCCGAGCCACGCGCCAGGCTAGGAGCCTCACCGAGCACAGTGAGCAGCACGTTGTCCAGGAAGAACGTCACGTATATGAGGGCGAACGCGACGAGCGCGCGCCGGGTGTCGCGCTCCATGCTGCTGCCGCACGCCGCCACCACGCCACAAACCCCCGCTGCATACAAATTATACCTGACACGATTGCACTGGTCTCAATAGGGACAGATACGGCCGCGGTTCCTTGGATTTATTCGCAGTGAAGCGTCCATAAAGTGAACTGCTTGGAGGAGTCTGAGCAGTGGTTAGGGAGGGAGAGTAGTGCGGCGAGCGCCCGGCGCCGCGGTCTGTGCGGGAATGTTCCGACGCGCGCCCGGGAGAGAGCGCGAGTGGCGCCGCTGATAAGGAGCCTTGTGTCGATGGGTTTCAATCAGAGTGCGGCGCCCGTAACAAATCTACTTAAAGCAATTTTCTGCCGCGACGCGCCCGCACCGTCCGCAGAACAACCGCCACATGTGCATTGTTGAACACGGCTGCATTGCCGACTTACGAGTACATCACGAGCAATTTTATATACAGGGTGTATTCAGACCGTGATCGGAAACGAAGACAAACCGCGTACATTTAATACCGATGGTTGTATGGAAAATGTATTTTTTTTTATTTTTTGTCAGAATTTTCTTTAGCGCCAGGGGGTTTGTAATCACCTTAGCTATTACCTGCCTTCGTTTCCGATCACGGTCTGAATACACCCTGTATAGACACTTACACTGACTAAATTGTAATGTTGGTACTAACTACACAAGACGATTTGTTGAATGCTGCACCAGCTGTTATGCCACCGCCGGTGATACCTATACATACATATGTATGTTTATGATTACTCGATAAAAAAACATTTGATAATGTAGGTAAACATTTGTCTCTGTGCGACCTGCAACCTCTTGTCTGTCGTTTCAAAAGCTTGTGTCAACTAACTGAGTCACGAAGACTGTTGCTGATAGGAACGTCCGCGGCGGATACGAGGTAAGTACTTTGGACCCATTTCCTAATCGCAATCTATGGATGCACAAGTCCTTTCTGGTGTTAATGTTTAGAAGTTATAGTACCTACATACATATATAGTGGTGGTCCCGGGTCCGGCCGGTGGCAATCATGAATTCCTTGCTCAACACACGGAAACATAATTTCCCGGGATAAAAGTAGCCCTTGTATCTTCCCAGGGCCCAAATTATGCCAAATCGGCCGAGTACTTTTTAAGTTTAATCGTATTAAAAAAATCAAATCTTTCCTCTTTATAATAGCGGTATAAACAAGTACAGATCATCAATATCAGACACCGTTTTGCTCTGAGGCGAGGGAGCGTTAAAGTCCCACCACGGTATTCCCTGCGTGTCGTAAGAGGACTCTTGAAGGACTCCTGAGTTGCTGGGCGCGCTGCAGGAGCAGTGCATCCTTACTGCATCGTGATCTGTTCGTGTAACGGGCGCCTAGACTAGACGTGTGACTAGAGTCAGTCAACGTGCATGTGCGACACCTAGTATGACTCCGTGACAGCCGAGGCAATCTTCGTCTCAAGGGGACATTGGGTGGCTCTAGAAACATTGTGGGCACTTCCTTCCCACACACTTGCGCGGATGTGACGTCGACCCTCCTGTCTGAAAGGTCGATGACCTCGGCATACGCTTTCCGTCTCCGTCCCCCAAGAACTGGCGGGAAGTAGAGCCATATTAAAAATAACCTCTCTTTAAAAAAGTGACTCCTACTGTTGGTCATAGGCTATATCCAAATTTTCCCTTATGCAACTGGACCCACTTCTACGAGTTCCCTTTGAGACCGAGCGCCATGAACCCTGTCTACTACCAGTTGCTCATTCACTGTTCACTTCATACACGCTTCTTCCTCTCATATTTCGTACCATGTTGTTAGAAATATCTTAATAACTTTAGGTATACCTTTGTGAAGAAGCATTTATGCAGGCCGGCATAATTGTGTCGACCAGCGGGTGACCATATCGTTTCTCGCTGGTAGGTATTATTTTTTTGGACTCCACTGTGCTTACCATCAGGTACAGTGAAATGAAATGAAATGAAATTGCTTTATGAAATGAAATTGCTTTATTTAGTCACGTAGGCAATCAAATAGCACTTATGACAAGTCAATACAGAAAAGAAAAATCTTTTATTATTACATTATAATTTAACTATGGTTCATTTTATGTTACAGTGGAGTTACTTTGCCGTGCCAGTATAAAAAAAAACCTATTTACATACACACCTATTGACATATCATCATCATCAGTATCACCATCAGTCCACATACGTCCCACTGCTGGGCATAGTCCTCCTCTACAACTGAGAGGGTTTAGGCCTTAGTCCACCACGCTGGCCTAGTGCGGTTGGTGGACTACACACCTAAGAAATTCCTAAAAGCTTTTTTAGGTGTGCAGTTCCTCAACATGTTTTCCTTCACCGTTAAAGTAAGTGATAATTAATTATGAATACACACATAACTTCGAAATTTCAGAGGTGTGTGCCTGGGGTTCGAACCCGCGAGCGTCGAGATTCTCGGTCGCGTGCTCAAACCTCGAGGCCATCACTACTTTCATTACTTACCAAGTTACATTACATTGACATATAGGTACATGTTATTTTAGAGGTGTAATTCTACAAATACGATTCGCCATCTGTTCTTCGAGCTTTTTGTCTAATTGTAAGACGAAAAATCAGTAAAACTTTTCTAGAGCAGAGAATCGAACTCTCTAACAAAAATTATTTCGCGCTACCTACGAGACAGTCGATACATAAACATATTCAAAAGTGACAATATTTCCCTTAAATTGCTTGACGCTCCCTAATTTAAAGGTACCTACGGTGCGGAACAAAGAAAATTGAGAGGACGGTTGCGTTATCAATCTATTCCAATAAGACTGTGAAATAGCTTTGGCAAATATAGCGTGTATATCGGCTCGTTAATCTTCAATCAATAAACGCTGGGAAACATCTGCGACTAGTCTCACTACACGTACGTCACCGTAATCGGCACCCGACTTACTCAGCGGTTATAATACGAGTATATACTTCTATAGATACGATACATTTGAAATGTATATGTAATAGCGGGTGCATTTTGTTTTATTTATTTTTGATGTAAATAAACCTACTTAATATATAACAATAAAACGTATATTTACAACTGTCATGATAAACTTCATTCTTAGATTTGGTTAGAGCTGACCACACATTTGAATGCAATCGATTAGATTTCATATTTTACTTACCAAAATTACCAATTTATTTTCAGTTAAAAAAAGACCAGTTGCCAACAGTTAGAGGTCTTTATTAATTTAGGGTTTATATCCGGTTTTAATTGGTGTATCTAACTCTAAGTTTACTAATGGACGGAAAAGCTTCATTGCTAATGACACATTAATAAATAAATGCACATGAAAAAATATAGATTTTTAGTTAATACTGTTTTACATTGTTATCATTAGAATTCGTTATCAATTTATTCATCTCGAACTATGAGATTTATTATTTTATCTTGTTGACTTGTGTATCACTACATAAATTCAATTATTTTTAAGTTGTAGGTACCTATGCATCTCGAAGGCAGATGGACTTTTCCACAAAGTATTTATTTAATTATTTAAACTATTTCAAGATTTAGCAACTGTAGCACACGTATACAAATAGATAATTACATCATACCGTAAGACTCTTGCTTTGTATGAACATTATATAATAACATTAAACAATAATTTGATTAAATAAACATGTCTCTGATAAAAATGTAAGATTTTTACAACATATGATATCTTATTTGTACGAAATTTAGACGTACACACTATTCAACTTTTCAAGTAATCGTTATAATTTTGTGGGATCGACGGTAAAGAATATAGATTCGATTGGCTTTGCTGACGTCACACTCGGTGGTCGGTGGTCGCCTCTCTAGTTAACAGTTTACGACTGGTCAGCGTAGACTGTAGAGTAGAGTGGCATTGTGTGTCGCGACTTGCGGGTCGATCGGCAATATTTGTGCTTTACATCGTTTATTACTGTGTGCGCGCGTCCTCAGAGTCAGTCGCGGGTGATGTTTGTCTCGTATGCCACGCATTGGTGACTTAAGACAGGACGAGCAACAGCTGTAGACTGGACAGCCACCGGTTTGATCGTCGCGACTCCGTGGGGGCCACTGCACAGTGCACCTTGCACAATTTATGGTGAGTTCACTTTTTCTATTTTATGTACATAAATTTAAACAAAAACAAGTAAATTCATTCAAATTGTGAAAAAAATAATAATTATCGGATAATATGTAGTCCAGGTTGGTACATTTTTCTCGGAAGTATAAATGTATATGTCCGATGATGATTGTTTGATCCAGTGTCAATGCAATGACAGCTGAATGTGCGCTCGTAGTTCGTACAATACACCTGAGTGTATAACAGTACATTATGCAATACACTCATAAAACAAATTGTTCACATTTGTATGAAAGAACACCATATCTATTGGATATATTACAACAAAATTACTTAACTACACAGCTTTAACACTTGTGGACAGATGAAAATATTAATTTCATATCCATTGCTTGATTGCATAGCATCAGGAACAGACATAATGCCTGTAGGGAGCAATATATCATAGTCAAATCTCAGAACATTATCAAACCTGTCTTGTATTAGAATATTAATGAGGCATGACACAGTGACTCAGTCTTCTCCAAATTATTCCTTTAACAAATTTTAAATGTTAATGAAATCATTAGACAATACTAATCCAAATTGAATGAATATATGAATTCACAATGTAGTGTCAACATGACAGGATGCATGCTCATCTCAAACCTTAACATTGACACAACTGTTATCTAGACTCACTTCCTGAGTATGTGTGTGTGTGTGTGCACTGCCAAATTGCAAGTTTAATTATGAAGAGCTTTAATCTTGTGACAACAGTGTGTAAGTGTTGTGTCCACAACATATGTTTTGTTGTTTACACAAGTGATATGAGTACAGGTGTGCATGTGAGCATAACACATTCACTCTCTTTTTATGTTTACTATGTGGCATGTTGCATTTGGTAAACACCACTGCACCTGCACACTTTATATAAACTAAAGTCATATTGCTGGAATAAAGCAACTCTGTAAAAATCATAAATCAATTTTATTATAAATATAATTCTCACCTCATCTTTTATTGTTTTTAAGATTAATAATGGTTTCTTTTTTTTTTACAATATAGGCAAATATTATGAATAACTATATGATATACTCAGACAAAAAAATATAAATAAATGCTAAATACCTATATTTAATATTTTTTATTCAGTTCGTCAGGTTGTCAACTGTGGTATTTGAAGCCAATTTTTTATTTAATTTTGCAAGTATTTAATCAATGAAACCAATCTGGGAACTTTCTGGCCTTGGGAGTTCACTGTTTATCCTCTGTACTAATATTTGTTGTCAAAATTTGATTGTATAGTTAAATTTTCAATAGATAACATCATGTAAAAGCGAGCCTTATCATGTCAAGGCAAGATTTACCCTTTATATACAGTAAAACCCCTTTAAGTCGGAAATCTAGGGAGAAGCCAAAAAAAAATATAAATTGCATACATACATACATAAACACACGCCTGTGTCCCATTAGGGTAGGCAGAGACTATAGAGCGCCAAATGCCATAGTCCAAGCACACTTTTTTCGCTTCCTCCACTGGCATTATCCTCTTCATGCATGCACGTCGGTTTCGAGGACTCTTTATAGTACCCTTTTTTTTAATAAATTTCCTATATGATCTTTATAGGTGCACCTGGGCCGTCCTCGACTGACTTTACCACTCCCTTCCGCACAGTAAATCTCTTTCGTAATTCTGCAATGATTCATCCTGTCAATGTCGCCAAACCATTTTAGCATCCCGCTTTCAATTTTGGTCACTACATCGACTTTCAATCCACATTTTTCCATTATCACACTATTCCTCACTCTATCAACCAATTTCACCCCACACATGCTTCTCAGCGCTCTCATCTCAACTGCATTAATTTTACTTTCATGCTTCTTCTGCCATACCCAATACTCACTTTCATATGTTAATGTAGGACTCCTTGGTGAATCGCTAGTTTAGCGCGGTCCGATATATTTTTACTGGCTGCGATGGAGTACAAGTCACCATTAACACTATTACCCAACTTTACCCTTCTTTCAATATCTCCTTCACACTTACCATCCCTTCATCATCATCATCATCAGCCCAAATACGTCCCACTGCTGGGCACGGGCCTCCTCTACCATCCCTTATGATCACAGAACCCAGATATACAAATTCATCCACTTATCACTCATCCATTTATAAATTGTTTTCAACTTATGCAGGATTTTTTACAACATGAATGATTAATACTTTAATTTAGTTTAGTAGTGGTGGTTATACAATTCATTACCTTGGTAATGAATTAATGAAGAAATGAATTTTATATTGGCACCTATATCAACACTGCACTGACTGTGCATAGTGTCTGGAACTTTTTTAGAATTTTTATTATATTGATGTTCAAGTGAGTGTGGTGGGAGTGAGGTTTAATAATTCAAAACATTATGTATCAATGTTGCCCAAAGAGATACAGAGAGTTTATTTATTTCCTTATCCAATTAGTATAGTTACACCAATTACACTAATTGATAACAAACTAAAAATCTATACTAATATTATAAAGCTGAAGAGTTTGTTTGTTTGTTTGGTTAAACGCGCTAATCTCAGGAACTACTGGTCCGATTTAAAAATTATTTCAGTGTTAGATAGCTCATTTATTGAGCAAGGCTATAGGCTATAGAGCATCACGCTAAGACCAATACGAGCGGAGCACCAATAATAAATGTTTTAAGATCGAGGTTTTTTTTCCTTTTGAGAGCTTCCGCTGCATGCGCTGCGGAATCGGTTAAAGTGTCGGTAACATAATGTATGACAGAATTCCCCTTTAAAAGTTCTAAAAAAAGTCCGCGACAGCATATATCTATCTTTTAAGGTTGGCTCATTATAACCTTTCTTTTGTTAACCAAAATAGTTCTAAAATAAAGCATTATTTGTGAAGGTGTTTTTATAAAGATGATAAAGCCTTATCCAAATAAATACGTTATTCATAACAAGTATTTGAAGATTAGTATCTATAAAATTCGCTTCTGACAAATGTTTGCACTTTTGCAAATCAGTTGGTTGCTTGTTGGTTAATGTCAGATAATAGATATAAAGTCTCAAGTGTAGTACAAGTCTGTAAGCCACTTTTTTTTTTTTTTTTCCCGCAGGGAAAATCCATTTACGGACCATCCCACCCCACGGAGGGGCGAGGGTGTGTCGGACTCACCGGCGCCTTCCGACCCAGCATAGATGTTACCGCCCGTAGTTGTTGCGGGCGGCCGCTGGGCCGGGTCCCTACCAAGAATAATTGCGCCGTAACACCGACTAAAAACCCCGCGATGGCCACCATCAGCGCATTCAGCGAGACGGCCCCGGAATACCCTGAAGCCAGAGCTATGGATTGACCCGGGACCGCCTCTGCGCGGTGCCAAAAGGCACACCGAAGTATTGTATTACTCCTCGGGGGCCGCCAAGGTAGGGACGGCGGCCCCGCGTGGCCTCTGGGCGCCGGGCTAGATGTTCACCCGGCGCCTCCTACGTCGCCTGTTGAATGACACGTTCGCAGAAGGAGAGCATAGCTTTCCATGACCTCCGGCTGCCGACCATGGCGGCGACCACAGTCGGCAGCGAGAGGTCGCTCCCTACGACCGTTACGAGAGCGCTGCGCTCCTCGTCCCAGGCTGGGCACTCCTCCAGCGTGTGCTGAGCCGTGTCCTCACGGCAGTTGCCACAATGGTGGCACACGGCGGCCTCCTCCACTCCAACGATGCGACACAGGTACGCACCGAAGCAGCCGTGCCCGGTGAGCACCTGCGTCAATCTGAAGGTCGGCGCACCGTGGCGCCTGTCCATTCACTGCTGGAGGACAGGACGCACTGCCGCGACGGTCGCCACGCCAGCACTTGGACTCTCCAGCCTGGAACGCCACTCCTCCACGGCGGCGCTGCGGAGGGAGGCCAACATGGCCTCGACCTCTCTGGGGGCTGGTCTTTGCCCGGTACGCCGGTACGCCTCCTCCCGCCACCAAAACACGGACGAGAGGGCTTGGGCATCCAGCTCCCAGGGCAGAGTACCTGCCAAAACACAGGCCGCCTCGTGCGAAATCGTGCGATACCCTCTAACGATTCGCTGCGCCACCATACGCTGCGGACGATGCAGCAGGCGGACGCAGCGACCGCCGAGGGAGTTGGCCCACACGGGACACCCGTATAGGGCCATGGACCGCACGATTCCAGCATATAAGTCTGTAAGCCACTGTGCCAACACAATTTGGCTGCTGTAAAAAAAAAATTTTTTGCTACTTGCTTACACCAACAACATTGACAGTGAACATAGTAAATATTACTTATCTCTACTCATTTATATTGAGAACTTATGCTCCTAATTATTCATCCTCATCATCATCATCATCAGCCCATATACGTCCCACTGCTGGGCACGGGTCTCCTCTACAACTGAGAGGGTTTTAGGCCTTAGTCTACCGCGCTAATCTAGTGCGGGTTGGCGGACTACATAGCTAAGAAATTCCTAAAAGAAAAACTTTTAGGTGATCAGGTTTTCTCACGATGTTTTTGTTCAACGTTAAAGTACGTGATAATTCTTTGTGAGTACACATAACTTCGATAAGACAGAGGTGTGTGCCTGGGGTTTGAACCCGCGACCATCGAGATTCTCGACCGCGTGCCTAAACCTCGAGGCCATCACGACTTATTGCATCATCCTAATTATTGCATAGTTTATAGTATTAATAAGACGAAGTTGCCTGACAATGTATTAATCCCACAGCAACAGCTTACATACAAAATGCTCACAAGCAGCGCCATCTCTTGGCACATCTGATCACTAATCCTGACTCACCTTTTGTGCCAATGTGCATTTGCAATTACAATTGCAAATGTGCGAGTTCCAGTAACAGCTGCACTTCAATGTCCCGTTTTGTAAACGAACCCATGAATATACTAATGTTGGAAATATCTGATACATAAAACATTGAGTGTATTTAAAATTCAAATAATATACATATTATGTACATACTGGCTGACGGCCAGATCCCTGAAACGGTATTCAAAGAAGTGTCATTACACTCAATTATAACTATTAAATCGCTACGAGCGCTGCTGTTACGATAGGAGCGAGCTTCAATACCGTTCTCCGGGCAAATGACCAGACTCCATGCTGATCCTGAAAATAAAAATATCAATAACACGGCCTCACATGAGAATGGAGCTCAAGACCTCTCGATCGCCGGCACCAAACAATGTCGCTAGACTGATGAGGTGTTCGTCAGCGTTCAGTATTTAACCGTTTATTTAATTACATGCCATTCAGATGTCTGAGGCTCGCAAAGTCGACTGGTACACGAGTACGTGCATTTGTTGTTGTGTTGTGGTCGTGTCACCTGTTGCCCACCGCGCCCCACCGCGTCCCGCCCGCGCACCCAGCGCTCGTGTTAGTCACCACTTGCATTGTGTTGCCGCGCAGTAGGGCGCCGTGTCGGTGTCACGCAGCCCCCAACGTGATGAAGTAAACACTGCGCTTCACACTATTAGTACAAGTAGCTAGAGTTTCAAGTAGCTAGACGTACGGCTCTTGATGGTGCGGCGTAGATACAACCTCACTTACTCCGGCTACTTCGTTTGCTGTGCACATACATGTTATAACCGGGTTGGGGCATCAAACATAAATACTAAAATGCCTCAGCTGCCGTCACGGATATTAGGGGTTCAACATAGTTGCAGTTGATTAATCTCGTGTAATAGAGTGGCAACACCCTGTCTCTCAGTATCTTAATATTGTCAATCGTCTGTTGTTTCCTCCGCGGTGTGCCGAGTGCAGTGGGGCGGAACGGTGGCCACGGTGTCGGCGGGGCGGCGCAGTGTGTCCGTGCCACTGAACTGCTGTAACATGGCGCGTCACTGTGCCGGCCCTGCGCTGTGTGCGCACACTATCAGCTCGCCGCCCAGTCGTGTCTGCTCGTGCGCCTGATAACCGTTGCGATACCGGCTATCACTGGCTTGTGCTTACCAAAAGCTCCCGCCCGCCTGCCCTCTATCGCCATTCTTTGTGTCGTGTGACGTGACCGGCGCCCTCGCCGTGCCCGCCGAGCCGTGTCCGCGGAACATCTCGGTCGCCGCACTTTCTTAGCCACAGCTGAGGACGCGCGACCGTCCGAGATGCGCCCTTGATCTAGTTGCGTTGAAACTGTATCCTGCGCGCTCACCTACATGTCTGTCGATGCTGCAAAGGCCGCCTGAACATCTTAGCCCTCGGCTCGCACGCACCCACACTCAATCGGTACGTGACTATTCCACAACTTTTCATGCACAAACATGTCATGAGCTTTTGCACAAGGTCCTTCAATGTTTGGTGAATTATCCGAACCGAGTGTAGTGTTGTAGGCGTCCTCTGACGTCGCTAATCGCCTCCAAGCAGATATGTACTCGTATGTCGCCCAATTAGTATATAATGCAACGTTTTGTTTTACAATATTATCGTTGCTATATGAACTCTTGCGCATGTTCCAAAGCTGGTGACACTGTCGTCATTGAAAAGTAATTACCTGAGCTGATGAGTGTATACCGGTTACAATTGTAAAGTTCATGATGCTACAAAAATTTACTAATTACAAGTATGATGTAGACCGCACTCTTCCCTTATAGAAACTACTGAAACAAGCTCTCACCAGTGGATACCTTTGTGTATTGACTGCAGAAATACACAGACTGATCTTGGGAAGAAATCCAAGCGAGAAGTGAGTCATTATGGGTATGTGAGTTTGGGAATTATGGATATGTCGCTTATGTGATTACGGGACGCGCACAACTCGACAGACTGAGAATGCTGCGGGGCGTGTTGGCTCACACAGATTTTTCTCACATAGTTGCTGCCTTTCACGCACGCACGCACACACACACACACATGCACGCGCGCACACACACAGTTCACACTAATTACTCGTATGTTACACGTACATCCGACAGGTGTAGGAGGAGCTCCCTCATCAGCTAATCATTCATAATTAGCTCGCGACTGCACCGAGCGCCGCCGACTTGTTCCCACCAATAACATTTTAAATACCCTACTACTTCGTCTCATCGTCATCATCATTCGTCATCAGTCTAGGTACGTCCCATTGCTGGGCACGAGCTTCCTCTACAGTGGAGAGGGGTAAGCCTTAGTCCACCACGCTAGCCTAGTGCGCGGGTTCCGCCCTGTGAATTGGGGGTGTAAGAATTCCGCCACGGTATCCCCTGCCTGTCGTAAGAGGCGACTAACAGGGGCCACTGGGGTGGCTGGGCGTACTGCGGGGGCGGTGTGCCACGATTTAAAGCAACCCCGAGGTGTACGGCAGAGGGCTTGGCCTCTTGACTGTCGCGGACGTTCAAAAAACGTAAGTGTCCAAAATAGCGTGAGTGGAGGGCATCCCAAACCCTCCCAATTTTGAGGAGTCTATAATTGGTCGGTGCGCTGGGCGGCAGAGGACCAATTTAGGGCGCTTTTCCCACTGAGATGCCGTAAAACCGCCTCAAATGCGTGTGATGGTCATCGAGAGGTTTTAGTCGGTATGCTGGCGTAGGATGTTGGTTAGGGACCCAACTCAGCTAAGCGGACAACTGCTCCGCGCGCCGAGTTGGAAGGCCAGAGACCCCACACACCCCTGATGGACCTCCCCCGAGGATCCGAAAGGGAAGCTTATGGCGCTTACCTCTCATTAAAAATTATGTACATGCGTTAGAAATTATACCACACGGCTGAAGTGAAACTTATAAATACGCGCAACAGTCACATACATAGTTCTTAGTTTGCACAACATATTACATTTCTGAACGCACTCATAAATATTTGACAACTAATAAATATGTCAATCCCTTATTATTACTATCACTATTCTACATTTTAAAAATCTAAAACATATAAACTTTTTGTTGAAAATATACACTCCCTTTTTTTAACTTCGCTTACGTTTAATTAAAAGTGAAATGAATATGATAGTGTATTATTATTAATGGGTGGTTTATCAACACTCGAATGCTGATAGTATGAGGAAATTGCTCACAGTCAAATACATTCACTTTATGGCACTTAACCGCACTTAACTACATTTTTGCTTTCTGTTTTTTTAGTATTTTGCCTAGACCACTCTTCTATGCTTCGTTTTCCTGGACCTCGAGTTCCAATCGAATCTGAATTGCTCGTGTTTACTCCCGAGTCCCGATGCCGAACGCATGATGTTTTCACCACAATGCTGTCGGTTCGTGATGAGCGGCGCGACCACCTCACGCAACTCGTTGCATTATTCACGTGGACGCCACGCAACCGCACAGCTTCCGCCTTACAATATGTCGAGAGCTATTACATATATAACATGAGTGCGTCACCTCATGGGCGGATTGAGGCCTCTGCCGGGACCACAGTGGCGCTCACACCCAGTGTCGCACAACACTCGTTTTCAAATTGAAAAACCACTAAACCGTGTTAAGCAGTTAGTTACAACGGATTATCTCCATATTATGCTAATGTAAGTGTTTATATAGTTTTAAAACTATATATTTTGGTCCCGCGGCACTGGGATAAAGAGCGTATATTTTCCTAACCGGCCACCTACGCACCGATGATTCCTTTTAACATCAGGTTGTGATGAGTGTTGACCACTTAAACTCTCTTGAACAGTTTTCTTAATGAGCGATTCATGTTTTATATGCAATGAATTGTTATCGGATAGTGATGTAGTAGAAGTTAGGCGTGGTCTGCAAACATTAAAAAATGCTAGTATCGTTAGATGTTCATACAATATAATACCGTATGTGAGTACTGAGTGCACTCTAGTCGCTTTCTCAGCGCTTTACTCCAAAAAGGCTAATTTTACAGAAAACATCATGAGACATGTTTTGTAGATAATTTCACGACAAACAATTCTTATAACGACCTCTTTGACCGCCGAGGAATAGGTCGCGAGATATTTGCGTAAAACTGATTTTCGGAACCCTTTGACGTCTATAACTTTTTTAGCCGGCACGATATCGATGTCGATTTTTCATATCTTCATTATAACACCGTAATAAAGATGTATACAAAAATTCAGCTCACTAGAAATTATTCCGCAGATAAAACCTAAAATGACTGGACTGTAGTTGAAATACCTATAACCGTTTCTGTAAGACTCGTGGGTCACTCGAACGAGATTATCGGTGAATGCGTTCCTAACGAAAGCGCCGAACGTCTCACTTCTTGGCTTGTTGTCCGTCACATCCCGCGAAACGTCCGTCACACCAAAATGAACTGAAAACCTTATAACAATATGCACAACCCGGGATCGAACCCTGGACGTCTAGATCGCACGTCACAAACTTATATATCATGTACAACGTAACGTAATAATTAATGTATATTTGTTGTCATATGGCCTTGATACCGCGTCGATGTCGGCGATAGCGTTATCATATCCTAATTAGATATCTATGGAGATACAGAGATACAGGACTGCGTCCATCTGATCTGATACGGGCGGCGGCGGTCGCTGTATCCGGCGAGCTCGATGTTATCGCACCAACTGCGTTCGCCGCCACTCGGCTGTTCACCTTCGTCACACCGACCGCTCCTGTCGCTCATTCATACTTCATTATGCAAGACAAGTTAACAACATCGAAAAGCGAATAGGCATTTTGCAGTACACGCCGGATTATAAGCGAGTTAGTGTGACATACAAGAGGAGCAAGCTCCCTGGAAAGTGCAGGTAAGACACCATGTACCACGAACTCGTGGCTCGTTCAAATTGGCACCTGTACTGCGGCAAGTACTAACTTCATTGGATGGAGCTGAATTGAGAAGCGAACAGGTTCATAAGCTGGCCTTTATTAAAATATGTCAAAAAGAAATAAATTATATTATACATACGAGTATTGACGTCGCACTAACGGATATTCAGTGTTTCGGTTTATGAAAGCTTTGGTGCGCGGCGTTTGATCCAGCGTACCGGCTCAGGCAGTATTCTAGTGCAGGGCTGGAATCGTATCATTTACCGAATGCTGAACCCACGTAACGTCAGTAGTCTGTAGTATTATTGACTACGTGGCTTGCCACGAGGCTCTGTGGGACGTATATGGGCTGATGATGTTCTATTTGGTCCGCGCTGCACTTACCATCGTGTGTGAGTGCGGTCACTGTACCCAGCTAGAATAAAAACAAAAATATATTCCTGTTTAGAAACTAGTGGGTATGCGTGTGACCGGTTTGTGCGTAAAGCAAAAACTAACTATGAACAAAACGTGTTCGTCGTGATGGAATTCCCTTGAAATATTAAACTATGGCATGCGTCGCGTTCGAACATATTCTACTGAGTAATCATATTGAAGTGACGGACCAACTGCAAATTTACTTTTAAATTCCTCTGTTTCGTATTGACCGCAAGTGATGTGCGCGGAGGTCTATGGCGTGCTGTCGAGGTGAAGGTCGCGGGATCGTTCGTACGTAGCGAGAGAAAACCTGTTTCCCTACGAGGAAATATTTGTGAGTTGAATCATATGGTCACTACGATAAAAGAGGTGAGCTAAACAAATAAT
This sequence comes from Hemaris fuciformis, assembly GCA_907164795.1. NCBI lineage: Eukaryota > Metazoa > Arthropoda > Insecta > Lepidoptera > Sphingidae > Hemaris > Hemaris fuciformis. The sequence continues at coordinate 11,485,958 of OU015454.1, forward strand.
TTATGGAGTAAATACATATTAAATAAATCATATTTATGACTGCCTCGTGGTTTCGCGGTACGTGTGTATGCTGTGCGATCTGCGTTCGATTCCCAGGTTGAGCAACATGTAGCTGGGTTTCTACTACAGGAAATTTTCGGGGTTTGTAAATGTGCCCGAAAAACTACAGCCGGGTCGCCCCCTATTACTAGGGTGTTATGGTGAAATAATGAATAATGTGGGTGTAATAATGGATCTCTGTCCACCCGCAGGACATCATCGGCCGTGAGTGTATTTTTCTATGAAACGTGCATAATTGTAAATGGCGTTAGAAATTTCTTCTTAATCGCGTTATGGTGCAGTAATTGCAACCATTTGATGTAATTATTGTATTAATAAGCGTATGATTGAGTGTGACTCATTGGTAATTATGTGTGCTGATAGCGCCGGTCTACGCGCCATGTCGGCTTCGTATCGCGCCGCAGACACTCAAACTCCTCGCACGCGACACACATCCTGCGCGGGGCCTCGTGCCACCGTCGTGCCACTACTACACTACGGGCCTCCTCGACAGCTGAGGCGGATTCGGCATGAGTCCACTATGCCTAGTGTACAGTGACGGTCGATACACCCAAGGAATAACTTGTACAGAACTTTTACTTGTGCAGGGTCCGCCACGATTTATTCCTACGCCAACACAGTTGTCTGTCCGCCGCGCAACTGATGCGCCGTCATTATTGTTATTGTTGTTGTATTATCCACAAATATTGGCCGAGATTGTCTGCGGCCTTCATACCTCTACAGTTGACGAACTTTACTAGCGCGATTCAGCTAACATAAGTTCTGTCCGTGCCTTCTCGTATTGCGTTTTGTAAAAGCATAACATATTGTGATTAGTGTTAATAAGGATTGTTACACCGACTGGAGGGCGACTGATATGCCTGTGACGTCATTGCACATCTCACATCCGCATGTCAGGGTCCCGCGCAATGCCGCGCGAGTCACGAGCCAGCCCCCTTCCACACACCATGGCCGACGCAGTGTCGATGGTACCTCACGTGCGGAGCCCTGCGTCATCGCGTCGACTCTGCTATTTGATACCCTATTTCACAATTATACTGTTATAATTATACACAATTACTGTTTTTCGGTACGACTATAATAAAACACTTGCCAAATCTACTGTAGGTATCTTAACATCCACTACCGTAGGCTCCAGCCTGCTAAACCTTCGTGTGTCTGCCGCTGAATGTCCTACTGAATCATATTATCCGGCAACATTATGCGAACACGACACAACACCATTGTTCTATTTTGGTTTGTTCGAGACAATGTTGCATACCTGACCTGTATGCATATCGCCGTCCAAGACCACTTTACTACCATGACTTAACGGATGAAGTTGCATCGCCTCCTGGGTATTCAATTTTATGTTGACATCCCCATGGCGCAGTTGGCTAGACCAGCTTGCGAAACAAAAAGGCCGCGGGTTTGATCCCCATACCAAGACAAATTTTTAAATGATCTACAAATATTCGTTTCGGGTCTCAGTGTTTGTGAGACTGAAAAGTCTCTCGTAGTTTCTGATATCCACGGCACAAGAGTGTGTAGTCAGAAGTATGAATGTGGCCGCTGGGTGTATTGATTGTTATTAGGTATAATGTGAAAATGGTGTTGTGTCTGACGACGCCTCGTGTCACCATGCTGAGTGTCCATCCACCTATCGCGTCCACAACCTACCGCTGCCTGCCGAACTTACCTACGTGCTTTAATTAAATGCCATTTATTTTCCTTATATTATTTGTAGTCGGTAGTTCACGTGTAACTACTCATATTAACTACTTATGTGTTTTTTGTTACTGTGGTTTTACATATACGTGTGTATACCATCAGCTCATGTATGTACGTACGTCCCACTGCGGGGCACGGACCTTCTTTACAGCTTAAAGGGGTTCGTCCATCACGCTGGCCTACTGCGGATTGAAGTCGTGATGGCCTCGGGGTTTAGGCGCACCGTCAAAAATTTAAGCGGACACGGGTTCAAACTCCAGGCATTCACAATGAATTATCACTTACTTTAATGGTGAAGAAAAACTTCGTGAGGAAACCTGCACATCAAAATTTTCTTAGTATGTAGTCGCAAACAACACCAGGCCAGCGTGGTGGACTCTGGACCCTCTTAGTTGTAGGGGAGGCCCGTGCCCAGCTGTGGGACATGAATGGGCTGATGATGACATAACTTCGAAAAGTCAGAGATGTGTGCCTAGGGTTTGAACCTGGGAGCGCCGAGCTTTCACTTGGCCGCGCGCCTAAACCTCGAGGCCGACATTGACTGTGATTCGTAATGGATTTTCTCTCCTTCTTTATATTTTTCAAGGGTAAAGCCAAATGATGCAGTCACGTTGTCGTGTTGGTGCGTTGTGCGCCCATTATGTGCACAAGACATGTTTCTGTATCCGGTGATTATAGTTTATCAGTCGATGGGAAATGCTAAGGTCTCTCTACACTTGCACCACGCACCGCAAATATTATGTTATTTAGATACACAAAAAATATCAGGCTAGGAATGCACTTAAGTGCACTTAATATCACCTTATGACACTTAACGGTGCTTCACTGCATTCAACAATCAAATTGTTCAGCTTTATAATTTGTAGAGGCGGTGCGGTGCGCCGGTTCTGTATCAATCTCGCCGCATGTGCGGCATGTGCGCTCACTATCGTGTCTGCTATCAGTTTCATTAACGTTGCTAAAACATTTAATAATACATTATCAGTAAAAGCTCGATATGAAAACTATTACTTTATTTCGTTCATTTTTTTGCTGCTTCGAGCCGGATTAACTACATTGTCGATACATAATAACAATAAGGCAAAGTACGAAATTGTATTGTCATGTATTCAAGTTGCTGTACTGTGTATCCGAACTCCGAAGTATACGCTGCACCAGGCAGGCCGCCATTATACGAGTAATGGCGACTGAAGGTAGGGAGGATAGTCTAGTTACTTGTTACTAGCCAACTAGCCACTTATACTGCATCGACCTATAGCTGTCAGTTTGTAGTGTCTGTTCTCAAAGTAACCAGGCTGACATCAGTGTATTGTTTTGCGAGTGATAATAGCGCTGTCTGGACGTTGGATAGCTTATCAGCATGCCGCTGCGCCGCAAATACATGCAGCCGACTCACTATAGGCCGAATACTGAAACGCTACTTAATCTGAGGGCGACTTATATTTAAGTGGATATTATAATGTAAGCGGTAAACTGAAACATCATTTATCGGTTTTAAGACTGTGATTAACTAATGCCCACTTAAATTTCCATAAATGGCAACATCACCACAAAAAGTTATTTTACATGACATTTTTTAAGTATATACCGCTTAAATTATTACAGCCACATAAATATAAGTCGCCCTCAGATTAAGTAGCGTTTCAGTATTCGGCCATATGCCTACCAAATATCAGCTCCGAGTAGCGTGGTGCGCCGCGCTGTCACCGTTTCATTATAGTTGTCTGGATTTACCGCTTCGGCATGCCCATCGTCAATAAGCGTGAATAGCTGCACTAAATTAATATTTTATCAGCGTCTAACTTCCTCATAACTTTATACCAAGGAGGCAAGATAATACTTATACCTACAAGATTGTCAGGAATATGTATTGATACGGTTACAAACTAATGAGTGATTAATGTAAATGGTGATAACGACGTTGATTGATTAGATGAGCTTCGCGGCGCCGTTGATAGCCGCAGTGAATGGTCAAACTGTGTCAATAGACGAAATGTCGCTCAAATAACTATTTTTTAATCGCGAAGTTAATCGAAATATACGCTAGCAATAAAATCATGTTTGAATCAAGTTTGGACAATGGCTTCATTCGATTGCAGACAGACAACGGGACAGGTGATAGTCAATAAAAGCATGTAAAAGACAAAGGCTTAATCCTTCGGGACCGCAGAGTTGGTCTGTGCGGGCGGTACGAGGGTCACATACTGAGCCTTTATTTTACTGGCACAATGACGGCATTGACGCCGCAGGTACGTCCAAATAGTGCTTGGGGGCGTATCTGTTACCGGATGTACGCAGACTGGTAGAGAACGCAATGCCACGTGCATCGCAACGCTACGGCGGGTCTTACACAATACACAATACACATATGCAGGATGTGTCCGCTTCCAGACAGACAGTGGCACCGCCCCGCTCGACACGACCCATTCGTACAGCTGTCCCGACCATCCGACTTCGGCGTGGCTGTACTTTGTACCACCTCACAATCTATGCAGATACCATCCCCGAGTATACTAGTAGGAAACGTGAAGTGGCGCGTCCCGTCGCACTCAGACGGACTCAGGCCGCCAGACCAATAAATAAATACACCCAACAATTACATGTGGATGTCGCAAACTACGAGAGACTTGCCGGTTTCACAAACAACCACACCCGAAACAAATATTTGTAGATCACACAAAGATTTGTCTGGGTGCGGGAATCGAACCCGTGGCCTCTCGTTTCGCAAGCTGGTGTCTAACCAACTGCGCCACGGGCCAGTCTCATTACTTGACGTCCCACGAAACGTCATTATTATCAAATCAAATTAGAACCAACATTGACGTGAAGCCACACCTTACTCCAACGCATACATACTGTTTACTTTACAATTCTCGTGGAGTCGATTAATATTCTTCAAATAATTTCGTTAAAGTGCGTGATCCCCTCGGGCATTCGTGCTGTTTACCGAATCGCCATCACACCAGCTGTTGACTCCAACTACCCCAGGGGCGAGCAGCGATGTATTTCTGCACCGACATTTTGCCAATTGTGTTTTCATTTGGGGGCGAGCCTATTGCCGTTGTTTGGGCACATCACCAGACTCCGAGCTGCTACTGAGAATTTCCTATTGAAAACAAAACAATAACAGTGCCCAAACCGGGAACCGCACTGGGGGCTTCTAGATTACACAGCACATACTTGTGCATCCAGACCACGGGGCAGTTTATTAAATTATCACCGATTTAAGAAACAATTGCAGAAAAATACGTATTAACAAGGTATCTTTCAGTATGTATAAGATGATTTGTATCGGCCGCTTTGCAGCGGGACTCCATGCAACATCCATAATATGCCATCCCGGTGCAATTGTGGTATGCACCACCTGAACAATTGAACATGCGTTCAGGTTCAATTCAATTTGTAAAATACATTTGAGCCGTGTTACTTTCCAACGGTCGCGTCTATTTGTAGCGCTATATTAGGGTAGCGCATATGTCATGTGACCCACTCTCCAGCTCTCTGCTTTTTATATTAATATTTTTGCGTTCGTTTGAGTAAGCACGCATGTCAACATACATATATTTGCAGCTCAGCTTACTATACCGAATACTTATTAGTCATTTAGTCTTTACGTATTGACATGTAAGTAGTAGGTACTTACATAAAATTGTATGGATTTCATAAAATTGTTGTAAGCGCCGCCGCGGTGGAGCACCCACTCTTTTAAATGCACCTTTAGGAAGATGTTGCGCTTGCGGTCTTGTACTCGCGACCTTCCGCGTGTTGTAAGCGTCTTTACGTAACTCAACAATCGCCTCATCGGTCCCCCGAGTTTGTCAATCAATTAGTTTCACCTTGCGCCTCGTCCCCCTGCCCCGCCACATACCCCGCGCCGCGTGGTGTCCCAGAAGGCCGCGAGGCGCCCTTTGCGAGCGGCGCGGGGCCCGACCGTGCGCGGCGAAAGGTCGTGTGTGCAATTATCACTTGAGCAGCGCGACCGCACACTCCGCGCAACACCTCCGGGAGGTGAGAGGGCACGCCACATCACTCACACTGCCACCTAACTATCTCTTGCAAATTGGTCGCGCGATCAACTATTTCACATGGTCATTGGTCATTAACGCTAGCCGCGAGACACTGAGAGTTGAGACGTTGTGTCTCGTGGACATACATACACGGACATACACGTATCGGACCAGGAACCCAACGTTGCAATCGTCTGCTGTGTTTATGTTTCAGTGGGAGATACTTCGCTGATACCATTACGTGAAGCTCACACATACGATTCCATATGAATTTTCAAATCTATTATCCCTCTCGGGCAGTTGTAGTCGTTTAGGAAGTCTCCTACTTAACTTGTTGGTGAATAAAGTGAGACTGTAGATAGGTAGTATGTTACTGAGAATGCATGAAGAGGGGCTCTCACGGATGCGCCGACGGCGACAGCAGGAGTGCGTGAGCGCAGGAGGTCGCGCGACACACGCGCCGCACCACGCACGCAGATACAATGTTACCCTACACAGCGCCGTGCTCGACGCCACTCCTCACACCTACTCTGAAGGCATGCATCTGTACCTACATATTATGTACATTCGAAGCAACGCCACTCACGTGCCGGCGAGGTGTGCGCTCGGTGACGTCATCCCTCATGACACCTACGGTAGTGCTCGCGGCGGATGTATGTTTTTTGCAGCTTCATTAGGATTGCGTGTGCGCGGCGAGGGGCCCGCGCTCCCAGCACATCGTCTCACTGATGCAACCCACAACACGCAAGTGAATCGGCAATCACTCACCCCGCGCCCCTCGCCCCGCGCCCCTCGCCCCGCGCCCCACACCCTCACAACATTATTCCTTTCACTGTTTCATTATGACGTGACACGATGGTCGCACCACCTCCCCAGAGACGACGTGTTTATTAGCTAAACATTTAATGGACAGCGACAAGGCGCGGCACACACTATTCATTGGCAAATGTATTCAAACTGATGAGGACGTTATCCCCTTTGCAGATGTGTCACCGGTGAGTGTCGCTCGGCATGGGCGCGCTGCGGCGCTCGCACGGCGTGGCGCTGGCGGCGCTCGCGGCGCTGCTGCTGCTGCTGCTGGCGCGCCTGCCGCCGCCCCCGCGCGCGCCACCGCCCCGCCCCCTGCCCCTCGCGCACCACGCGCCCCCCGCGCCACCTGCGCCGCCCGCGCCACCCGCCCGCGCGCACACTCCCTCCACCGCCGCGGCGCCCAGTAACCGCACCACCGCGCCCGCCGCGCCCTCCGCCTCGCCCTCCCCGCCGGACTCGACGCCGCGCGCCGCCCCGCCGCCCGCACACCCTGCCGCACACCCCGCACCGCCCGCGGCCGCCGCGCCCGCGTCCCCCGGCGCGGTGCTGACGCGCGACGTGTACGTGGCGGGGCACGAGCGGCCGCACCCCGAGCTGTGTCCGGCGCTGGGCGCGCGGCTGCGGCTCGTGGTGCTGGTGACGTCGGCGCCCTCGCACGCGGAGGCGCGCGCGGCCGTGCGCCTCACGTGGGGACACTACGCGGCGCGCGCGGACGTGGCGCTCGCCTTCGTGCTGGGCGCGCCGCCCGCCGCGCTGCGCGCCGCCATCGCCGCCGAGGACGCGCTCTACGGCGACGTGATCGTGGGCCGCTCCGTGGACTCGTACTCCAACCTCACGCTCAAGACGCTTTCCATGCTCGAGTGGGTGGACACGTACTGTCCGCGCGCGCCGCGCCTGCTCAAGACGGACGACGACATGTTCATCAACGTGCCGCGCCTGCTGCAGTTCGCGGCGGCGCCGGCGCGCGCCAACGCCACGCGCACCATCTGGGGCAAGGTGGTGCGCAAGTCGCTGCCCAAGCGCACCACCAAGTCCAAGTACTACGTGTCGCCGGCGCAGTTCCCGGGCCGCGTGTTCCCCGACTTCGCCACCGGCCCCGCCTACCTCATGACGGCCGACTGCGTGCGCGAGTTGCTGGCCGCCGCGCCCGCCGAGCCCTACCTGCGCCTCGAGGACGTGTTCGTGACCGGCGTGCTCGCGCAGAAACTCAACATCTCGCGCAAGCACGCGCCGGAGTTCTACAACAAGAAGGTGGCGGCGCACCCCTGCGCCGTGCAGCGCGGCCTCGCCATCCACATGGTGCGCTACCACGAGCAGTTCGACCTGTGGCGCAAGCTGCTCGACGGCAAGACCAAGTGCGCCACGTAGTCGCGCCGGCAGCAGCGCGCGGGCGCGGGCGGGCGCGCGGCGGGGTGCGGGGCGGGCGCGGCGCCTTGCTCGTTGCGCGCCGCGTGACGTCACGCCGCGTGCGCACTGAGCGACCGCGCCGGCCCGCCGCCCCCCGCGCCCCCCGCACGCCCCGCGTCCCCCGCACCCGCGCGCCCGTATCATTATGTAAGGGTTGCCACTTGCCAGTGGTCCAGCGCGCCCGCGGCTCCGGCGCCGCGCGGTGGGAGTGAGTGACTCTTGTGAGAATCGTGTCGTGGTCGTGTCGTGTCCGCGCCGGCGCCGCCGCGGTGATTGGGCTCGCTGAGAATAATGGTTGTTTCCTGTAAATATATCAATATATTCAGATAAACATGTACCCTGTTGTTTCATTTGTCGCCGCACACAGTACTCGGTGTCGGTGCGTCGGCTCCCGAACATCCACACATGCTAGTTACCCTTATGAATTCACTCAGTTCTCAGTCTGTGTTTTGGTGGAGGGTAATGTCACACAATATGGCTGACGACGAGCCTACTGATGACAAAAACTGTATTCATCATCTATCCGGTTACACGGCAGTGCCTCCGCAATGTCGTGTAAACGGCACGGCCGTACCATCCTTTCAGGGCTTGATTAACCCATAGGCTAATTAGGCTGCAGCCTAGGGCGCGAGATCGGGGTTGGCGCGCTGAAACGTTGTCTTGTCTACCCTACATATCCCATATCGACTCCCAGATTTACTCGACTACGGCAAAGCCAAAGGAGGAGGGTTATGATTTTAACAGGCTATGTACTCGTATGTATGCATGTTCATCTGTTCACTCATAGCTCCTAGACTACTTATCTATACTAATATATAAAGCTGAAGAGTTTGTTTGGTTGTTTGGTTGGTTGAACGCGCTAATCTCAGGAACTACTGGTACAATTTGATTAATTCAGCGTTAGAAAGCCCATTTATCGAGGAAGGCTATAGGCTATATAACATCACGCTACGACCAATAGGAGCGGAGCACCAATAAATAAGGTTTCAAAATCGGGGGTATTTTTTCTTTTTGAGAACTTCCGCTGCATGCGCTGCGGAAACGGTTAAAGTTTCGCTAAAATAATGTATGACAGAATTGTTCCCCTTTAAAAGTTCTAAAAAAAGTCCGCGACAGCACATGTCTATCTTTTAAGGTTGGCTCACTATAACCTTTTTTATGCTAACCAAATTTATTCTAAAATAAAGCATTATTAGTGAAGGTGTTTTCATAAAGATGATATTAATCCTTATCCAAATAAGCACGTTATTAATTACAAGTATTTAATTTAAAAGAAATGTTGTCGCCTTAACTAGTTAAGGGTAGATAAATAATAATTGATAACATGTTTGTCGGTAGTTTGAGATGTTATTGTCACGTTATGGTGGGGCGGTCTCTATATAAGCACGTTCAGTGCTAGCAGGAGTCGATTGCTGTATCAAGTCTTCGGTTGAACAGACCTAGATTATGTACCATAGTGTTAGTATATATATTATATTGTGTGACGTGTAATAGTTATGTGTTATATTGTGTAATTGTATGAATATAAAGATGTTGAGATAACATCAGAAGTGTTCCGAAAACCACGCCCGTACCGCGAAACTACAAAAGAAAACAGGAGTATCATCAGGTTACGAGAGCTGCGTCTCCTGCAGTAAGTAGAAATGTTATTTTTAGCATCAGTGCCACTACAATTTGATTTGATTTGAGATTTGATTGGTAGAAAATATTAAAATGTGAACTAATTTTTCTAAACTAAAGCAAATACTACGAAAACCTGGTATGACATACTTAAAAAAAAATTTACCTACCCATTAAAGATTAACTTGTGATATTTGAACAGATTTGCTCGTTTAGAACTTGCATGTGTTGTCGCCTTAACTAGTTAAGGGTAGATAAATAATAATTGATAACATGTTTGTCGGTAGTTTGAGATGTTATTGTCACGTTATGGTGGGGCGGTCTCTTTATAAGCACGTTCAGTGCTAGCAGGAGTCGATTGCTGTATCAAGTCTTCGGTTGAACAGACCTAGATTATGTACCATAGTGTTATTGTATATATTATATTGTGTGACGTGTAATAGTTATGTGTTATATTGTGTAACTATATGAATAACGATGTTGAGATAACAAGTCTACGTAATAGGAGGCGAGTGCATTGCCGTTTTGCGAGAACATTTCCAGACTCCGTGCTGGTACTGAGTATTTCTAAAGCAGTATTGTAATGTGCCCGAAAAACGGCAATAGGCTCGCCCCCTATTACGTGGGACTGATATATAGGTACGTGGCGAAATGTGGTTGTAGAAATGAACCTCTGCCTACTCCTTCGGGGAATACAGGCGTGAGTTTATGTATGTATGTATTCGTGAGTACATTTTGCGGTGTCGTCAATTATATGTACATATTTATGTGTAAATAAATATGCGCGTAGTCGAGTCTGAGAATTAGCATACATATATGTTATGACAAGAAGTTGCCAAAGATAAAATTAACTTAGAATACCTATCGAAGGACGACAGTAATCATAATTATATGTTTGTATGTGTATGTGTGTGTGTGTTTATGTTTGTATGTGTGTTTTCTTTTACCCATCCCTCGTTTGTCCGAGGTACTGCTTAGTGCGATAACTCCAGCTTTTTGGAAATGTTTATTATTGTATTAATGTCCTCCTGTAATCCAAATAACAGATAAGCAAACAATTGTCGAATGGCGAATGAGTTAATGTACGAATGTATGAATGACTGAACAAACGAACGAAAGAATGGTTGACCGAGTGAATGAAATAACGAGTGACCGAATCAAAGAATGAATGACTTCTTAAAAACAATACTGCAATCCCCAGGTGTGCGGCGCTTTGGCGTTGCCAGCCTCCCAGCCCATATCCGTGGACTACCACGAGAAGGAGGGCATCCCCGCCGCCAGACGCATCCAGGCCGCGGAGTCAGCGACCGACTTCGACGGGGGCCGCATCGCCGGCGGGTCGCTGGCCGCCCTGGACGCGCACCCCCACCTGGCGGGACTGCTCAGGCCAGACCTCGGTGTGCGGCGCCTCCCTCCTCACCAACACCAAGCTGGTGACGGCGGCGCACTGCTGGCGCGACAGAAGGTACCAGGGGTTCGAGCTCACCGTGGTGCTGGGTTCGGTCACTCTGTTCTCGGGCGGCACCAGGCTAGTGACGCGGGACGTGGTGCTGCACGGCAGCTACAACCCCAGAAACCTCAACAACGACATAGCCGTCATCACCACGCCGTGGGTAGCCTACACCAGTGAGTATTAATAAATACACCCAACAGTCACACGCATGGGTCTCACCCCACACTAGGATACAAGTCCTGTGTCGTGGGTATCAGAAACTACAAGACACTTTTCGCTCTCACAAACACCCAGACCCGAAACAAATATTAGTGTATCACACAAACTTTTGTCTCGGTGCGGGGATCGAACCCGCGGCCTCCCGTTTCGCATGCTGGTGTCTAGCCAACTGCGCCACGGGGCTGTATGGAAGATGACGTTATTTTTGAGTTATAACCGTTATCTTAGTAACGTCACGTCTTCAATTCTAATTAAAGAATTTTTCTTACCCAAAATGATTTCAGATTATTGGGATGAAAAAACCTCCTTATTTTAACTGGGAAAGTGATTGGAAACTAACACAATCGATCTAATTTAATATCAAATCCAATTTTGAAGCCTGTGTACATTTTTATTAGCATTAGGGGCAAAGTAAATAAATAAATAAATACACCTAACAGTCACATACATAGTTCTGATCCCACACTAAGATACAAGTCTTGTGTCGTGGGTATCAGAAACTACGAGAGACTTTTCGGTCTCAGATACACCCAGACCCGAAACAAATATTTGTGGATCACACAAACATTTGTCTCGGTGCGGGATCGAACCCGCGGCCTCTCGTTTCGCAAGCTGGTGTCTAGCCAACTGCGCCACGGGGCTTTAAAGTCGGTTGTTGAGACAGGAGTGTGGTTTCCCAGCCGACATAAATTACACTAAACTTGTTCTGCCTTAGTTTCCGATCGCGGTCTGAATACACCTTGTATTGTACTAAGACACAAGTGTTGTGTAGTGTATCACTGACCTCGAGAGAACATGTGACCGTGTTGTGTTCCAGACAACATCCAGCCGATCGCGCTGCCCACCGGCTTCCTCACCATGCTCACGTTTGAGGGCAACTGGGGTCAGGCCGCCGGCTTTGGGGTCACGCAAGACGGTAAGGTGTTTTCTAATAAGGTTTTTCAAGTGTATTTTGTAAGGATTCTTTATCACGAGCTGTGCTGGTCTCCTCGCGACGCGACGTTTGCTATCGACGTTGAAGCGTGTGACGATTTATTCTGAATACACACACACCTTCGAAAAGTCAGAGTTTTGCTCGCCGAATCTCCGAAATCCTCATGATTTTATTATCTTACTAGTTGACCCGGTGAACTTCGTTCCGCCTAACAGTCGATTCTTTAATATTTTTTTTATTATTATGATAGGTACCTACTTAATTTAATTTTTTTTCTAATATAAAAGTTTTTTTCTAAAATAAACGTAGCATAAGTCACTCCTTATTACATCAGCTACCTGCCAGTGAAAGTCCCGTTAAAATTGGTCCACCCGTTTCAGAGATTAGCCGGAACAAACAGACAGACAACAATTGTAAAAAACGTTATTTTGGTATATGTACCGTGTATACATACATATGCATTTATTAAAAAGCGGTTATTTCAATATTACAAACAGACACTACAATTTTATTTTATTGTAGTAGTAAGATAATAATTCCTTTTATATTTCAATATACCGTATACTCGTATTATATATTTTTTGGAATTCTCTCTCCATTCCTAGGTGGTGGACTAACCTAACCCCTCTCGGTTGTATATTAACAGTATATGAATATTGTTGTGTTTTCCAGCGGAGTAAATCACGACGTCGCAGACCCTCCGCCAAGTGAACCTGATGGTGGTGAACAACCTGGACTGCGCCAACATCTACGGCTGGGCCATCGTGTCCTCCACGCTGTGCACGAGCGGGCTCGGCCGCGTGGGCCCGTGCGGCGGCGACTCCGGCGGACCGCTCGCCATCACGCTCAGCGGACAGAGGACGCTGGTACGGCATTCCAACTCTATAGACACTTCACGACTCCTCATCATCATTAGCCCATATACGTCCTGCAGCTCGGCACGGGCCTCCTCTACAACTGAGGGCTTAGAAAGTAATTCCCAAAGTGATCCAGGTCGACCCCCAGGGGTCCACGAAAGACTCGACGGGGGTCTACGTTGGTCGTGACAAAAAATTGGACCACAATCGTAAGCGGGGGTCCATGAAAATTAATTTGTTTTCGAACTAAAATTTTGGCTTGATTTCTCCTATCAATATAAACAGGTAATATTTCAAGTAGCTCAACGACTGTCACTTTTAAAAACTTGCATATTCCATAATCAGTACAACGCGTGTTTTTTTTTTGCTGTTCATAGTGTGAATGTAGTCATAAGATTTAACACAATTTGATCTGACTCAACACGCGCCGCGTTCCACGGGCTTATTTCTTTAACGACCAACAAGCTCGTTGTTTGGCATGTTCAAATTTCAAGTTAAGTTTTTTTAGTACATTCTCAGTAACAAGTTATTGAGTTTTATTAGTATATTCTCAGTAACTTCACAGAGTAACGAAATGTGCCTGAAAAATTACAATGTGTCAGTATATCTATATGTGGTTTGTTCTAGATCGGTGTGACGTCATTCCACCACGGCCAAGGCTGCAACATCGGCATGCCCAGCGGGTTCGCTCGCGTCACGTCGTTCGTGTCGTGGATACAGGCGAGGCTTTGAGCGAGTACCAGGAGAGCAGAGAGCACAGGAACTATATGTGTAACCAAATATATGAATCAGAACTGAGGTGTTTTGTTTCATTGCTACGACCTTTCTTTAATCCTTTGTTGGTTTACTAACTCGTATACCAATGACGTTTGGTTTTACCTTTAAAGATTTTTTAATGTCTTCTCAAAATAGAGAAACGCATGTGTAAGTCTTAAGAAATTGTACAATTAAACTTTCCTCGTACATCACTCTCTCTATTATACTTCATGAAAGCCCGTTTAATAGTTTTTAAATTTATCGTGACGAGGCTTATGTTGCATAACATTATGTATAACGTCGGGTAATCTGGCTCACCATAATCTTTATGATATTAAAGTAAATTACGAGATTTATGAGATCAAACAGTTTTGACTGATTAAATCAGTTCTTTGTACTTACAGTAATCAACATTATAATTTAAAGAATAACATCGAAGCATAATTTTAATAAACGTTTACTTTTAAACTTAAGGAATCATTACAATTCAAACATGCTTGGACAATATCGCCTAGGGCCTTGCATCGCTCTGTAGAACTAAATTCATAGAAGAAAACGTCGGTTTCTCCTCCTGAGCATTGTTTGTGAGTCCACAATTTACGACATAGGCATGCACGATTCGCCTCTGCTATCCAAATGGATATCTTTATTCTATTGTCAGGAGAATAGCGGGTAGACGTCATCAAGGAGGGAGGAAAGAGTGGCGGTGACAAGTCTATATAAGCTCGTACGCGCCTTCATTCGGCCTATTTTTGCGGAGCGGACAACTTGCCTAAGGGGAACCTCTGTGTGTTGGTAGTAAATCTGCTTAATTCAGCATTTTTGTAGATCGCTTATTGTAATTTTCTTGTTTTCCAATTAAACGGTTAACTTCGTTCTAGTTTTTTGTAAAAGTGATTTTGATTTTGTTAAAAAGAGTAAATGTAAGTCATTTTTGTTGTGGTTATTGTTTTTTTTAATTAACTCCACTTCTGATTCCTAAAACTATAATAAATACCCTCACAAAACAGCCTCTATGTATCACCATACAATTTTAATTTTGATGTTCGTGAAATAACTAAACATTCATTCATTCATTTCCCAGTTTTTGACAATTCTACATATCGAGCAAAGCGCAACAGAATTGTTGTAACACACTTCTGCCTACCCTTCCGTGATATGCTTCAATGTATCTAAAAATTGTCTCAGCGCGAGAACCGAACCCGCCATTGTTTCCTGTCCAACACCACAAGAAATAATTAACTAATATGTAACAGCCGCAGTAAACTGTTATCAGTGATAACAAACAAGGGCGAGGATTACAACTCTTATCATTATTAATCGTTCAATACATCGGAGATGTTAGTATTACGTTGTGTTTAGTGACGTCATTACTATCTGCATTCAATTGTCCGCACACAGATGTTGTTGACAAACAATTGTTGCTCACAATTGCACTAACTACAGAATTGTCAAATTTACAGGAGGTACTTTTAAAGTTTAGACATGAATATATACAAAAATAAGTTAAAATATAACTGCCTCGTGGTCTCGCAGTACAAGTATGTGCCGTGCGATCTAGAGGTCCTGGATTCGATTCCCGGGTCGGGCAAAGTGTTATTGGGTTTTTTCCATTAGGAAATTCTCGGTAACAGCACGGAGTCTGGAAATGTGCCCGAAAAATGGCAATAGGCTCGCCCCCTATTACGTGGGACTGATACATACTTGGCGAAATGTGGGTGTAAAAATGCACCTCTGCCTACCTCTTCGGGGAATACAGGCGTGAGTTGATGTATGTATGTGTATAAGTTAAAATAATACCACAATTATGCATCTACTTAAAAGACTATTCATTTATCTCCATCATATTATCTCGAAATTGTATTATTAGTAGATACTCGTATAATGCTAACATTAAAATAATAGCTGTTTCAATATAAAAGCCCCCATTTAATACTTTTGTGCACTAAGATCTACTCTGTTGACAGGCATTAAGTGAAAACCTCAAAAATATTTAGAAGCTTTATCAGGTGTTTAAGTTCAAGAAGAAGGATTATAATAAGTATGGATAATACATGAAATAAAATCTCGTAATTCATAATCATAATGTTTATTATTTCAGTCCAATTGTAGATCAATTTTTAGTCATCTAGGGGCACGGCAGTGCCCCCGCCAAGTCGAGCGAAAAAGCGGCACGGCCGTACTATACTTTTCTCGAAGCAACTCAGGCCATTTTCGACACCCTATATCTTCGTTGTAGATAAACCTAGAAACCTGAAATTTTAGTCACCAAGCAAGAATGGTATAAACTCTGTATATTTCAAATTTCATTCAATTTGAACCAGTAGTTTAAGAATTATAACTAGTCAAACTTCGCAGTTTTGTCACTCACTGACTCACTGACCGATCATCAAAACTCTAAGGCACTTCTAGCCGACATAGAAGCTTCAAATTTGGAACACAATTAGTGTTTAGTGTATAACTTAAGGAAAAAATAAAATATCTTGCAATTTCGGTCTAGTTGTCTAGTTTCACAAACTGCATAAATAACTTTGTAATCCTATATACATATATAGGATTACAAAGTTACATTTGCAGCTAATAAACCAGTGTACCTGTATTTATGTATAAGATAATGCAATATAGGTGTAGACAGATAAGAACATCTGTCATTATGATTTTAACTGTTCATCCTTATTAAAAATTAAAATTATATAAAAAATACGCCTGGGTTTAAATTTAAATAAATTACCGAATCCGGCGTTTACATCTGGTGACCCCGACGTGATATAACTGGACTACGCACGGTCACTCTGCTTGTAAGCCGCTACTATGCGAAGACAAAGGAATTGCAAAGAAACACAAAAGGAGGCAATAATCAACCTTAGAATTTTGCCAGCCAGCCGCTGCAGCCATTTATTTGAGGGAAGTTACTCAATCCTTATATATTTTCCTATTCCCTTGCTTTTATTTGAGTTTATAGTGTCGATAGTTCTTCGTAGGCACTTGCATACCTATCGTTAAATTTTAAATTTTCCGTTAGAATCCGATAAAGGTTTCAACCTTTTACTTCGTATTTTCGTGTTACATTTCTTTATTTCGTTAATATAGTGTATTAATTCATTCCCTATTCAGTAAAAACTAATACAAATTCATAATTTTCTAAAAAGTAAGGTAGGTACTTTGCTGCGTCATTGGAACCGGCAGCTAACGTAATTTTGCAGTTAATCTTGGTTATTGACCTATAATATTTACTTTATTTCGATCAAATATAAAGATGACGGCGGCTACGTTCTTTGAATTGTAAACAAGATGTGCGGCGGGTAGGCGACAAACAAATTGACAACACTCACTCTTCCCCCACCTGCAGAAGTTACTATAAAAGGCGTGCACTAGGTTGGCTCAGGCAGTCTTACGCGGAGCGCTGCCCGGCGCACACCTTATTCCGAGTGCTCTCATAAGTCTTGTGAAACATTAGTGTTCATTATTTATTAATTATTAAGTAATTGATTGATTTGATTAATTGAAGTGTAAAAATAATAATAAAATAAATAGTGTGACAATTGTGTGTGAGT
Source organism: Hemaris fuciformis (assembly GCA_907164795.1). Lineage (NCBI taxonomy): Eukaryota > Metazoa > Arthropoda > Insecta > Lepidoptera > Sphingidae > Hemaris > Hemaris fuciformis. The sequence goes on from OU015454.1 coordinate 11,503,345, forward strand.
GTAAAAATATATCAGTGAGTGTGTCGGAGAGTATTACAGCGACCTACACACACCGTGTTTGCTGCCTGCGCTGCATTGTAACAGGTTTCTTATCAGCGCGTCAGCTGTTCCGACCGGGTAAGTCACATTGCATTATCTATTAATAGATCGCAGTTATATTTTTGAATCGCTGTGGTTATTAAGCTTGCGTATTCCTTGTTTGCGTTTTTTCTTTGTTTATTGATTTAAAATGTCAACTAAAAGTATGAATGATCTTAACAGACAACGCGGATCAATTAGGAAACGGTTAACTACTTTTGAAAAATATATACTTAACACCTTTATTGGACGTAAACGAGTTTAATATAATGTCCAGTTAAATCAGTTACGCTTAAGATTGACTACTATGCGTGAACTTATGTTGAGTTTTGTGATGGTATTGAGGCTTAGGCGTGCGGTCAAGAATTCCGGCGGTCGCGGGTTCAAACCCTAGGCACACTCATCTGACTTTTCAAAGTTATGTGTGTATTAGCAATGAATTATCACGTACTTTAACGGTGAAAGAAAACATCGTGAGGAAACCTTCATATAGGGTCTAGTAATATATTCATTTAAAAAAAAACTGAGTGCGGCATTTGGTGCCGTAAATCAATTCAAGCTATACCTCTGTTAAGCTTGATGTTGTAATTTTCTGTTAGGTACATTGACAGTACCAATTTATAGTGAAAGAGAGATAACAATTTTACAAAAGGATTAACTTTAACTGACGTTTGACGTGTGCGGCCCTAAATTTTTCTAACTAACGCAAAAAGTAATTATTATTTAAAAAAAAGTGTGTGTGTGTACTTATGTACACGCGTTAGAAGTTATACTTCATACATAAATATATATTTTCTTAAATAATATAATAATACTAGCTTTTGCCCGCGACTCCGTCCGCATAGACTTCAGGGTTGGGTGCAGAAAGATAATAAGTATAAGATATAAGTAAATCTATTAAACGTCTCCCAAGTGCCCAAATTACACTTAATGAATTTAAAAAAAAAGTAACCTATGTCCCTTTTTATGTTTCCGTTTTTATCCATAACAAAAATCATCCAAATAACTCAAATATTTTAGGCGTGAAAGTATAACACAGTAGTGTTACTTTCGCATTGACAATATATGCTAAAATCAAAGGGTATATCCGTTGGGATCAGTGAAATCATTATTTAGATTACGAAGCGTGATGACTACCGAGCCTGCATTCGTTTGTAAATTTTAAACCAGATACAACCAAGGAGTTTAAAAATAAATTTCTGAACGCTCGCATACATTTTTGACAACTAATAAATATGTCACTCATTTTTCATTACTGATTATTCTGCATTTTTAAAATGAAAAATACGCAATTGTTCGAATATTGTGGATATATGTTGTCGATTCAAAACCTTTATTTAAATACGTTATTTAATTTGAGGGGACCATTAACCGTATTGACGGGATAAACATAAAATTTATATGAGAAAATGAAATTGTTGTTTTTACCATATTCCTCGTAATTTTAAAGATAGTTATATGCTGTCGCGGACTTTTTTGTAGTACTTATTAAGATAAACATTTCTCTTATACATTATATACGTGTAAACTCTACAGTTTTTGCAGCGTACGCAAGAATAGCTCGCAGATGCAGTTTTTCCCGACTTACTTGACAATTATCGTTATATTTTGGACAATTCACACACTATCTTAAAAATATATAGCCTATGTGTTATTCTGATGTATAAGCTATATTATTGTAAACTTTCATTGAAATCCATTCGGTAGTTTTTGCGTGAAAGAGCAACAAACATCCAGACATCCAGACATCCATACATACAAACTTTCGCGTTTATAATATTAGTAAGATATTATAAAATAATATTTTAATAACTTTATGGTGTCGGTTTTTCATGACAGTGTGCGCACGCATCGTAATAACTTCAATAAGTTTTTTTTTTTAATAACTTCATGGTGTCGGTTTTTCATGACAGTGTGCGCGCGCATCGTAATAACTTCAATAAGTTTTTTACTTAATCTTAAAATTAGGATGAACGAAATTCCCGATTCCAATGGGGCCAATCGATAGCTTACGTCACGCCGGTTCCAATGATACCAAACTCGGGTATCCTACGATTAAAATTGAGGGAGTTAGACAGAGGGGGGGGGTGAGGTAGAATTTCTGAGGGGGAGGGGGGGGAGGTCTCGTGGGGAGTTGATTCCGGCAATAAAAATGAAAATTTTCGGTACCTTCTACTTCTTGAGTAGGTACTAACAACGGATATTCTTAAAACCCACGCTGTCTTATGAGCTTTGCTTACTTTGGTAGGTAGTCCTCTACATACGAGACGAGTCGAGTTCTTTATTTTTTTGAAGTTATACTTCTTTTGGCGCGTTAGAGAAAAATGATGAGAGTGATTTTTTACGATGCGCGCGCACACCGACACCAAAAAGTTATTCAGAAAAAGTTTGTTTTAAATTTTAAGAATGGAGAATAGTGACAGTAATAAAAATTTTAAGTCGTTTTGATTACGTCACGTACGGTCAAGACAGAGTCGAGAGAGGTATTTATTTAATTTTATTTATTTTAATTTAATCTGATTTTACTTTTAAAATTCTGCTCACGTCACGTGCCGTCAAGACCGAGTCGTGACGTCAGAATTAATTATAATTTTAATTTCCTTAATTTAAATTTATTACTTATATGATACTAGCTGACCCGGCAAACGTTGTTTTGCCATATAATATATAAAATTCTCGTGTCGCGGTGCTTTTTGGCAAACTCCTCCGAAACGGCTCGACTGATTTTTATGAAATATTGTGTGTATATTGTAGGTAGGTCTGAGAATCGGTCAACATTTAAGGGTTTAACATTTGGGGTATGTTTTTTTTTCTATTGACTTTATTTTCTTTATTTTTTATGATTCAGCATTGATAAATTATTATAATCATAAATTTTCACCCTTCTACGATCAACCTCTATCTTATACTGAGCATTTTAATTTGTTTTTTGAAGTTATACTTCTTTAGGCGCGTTATGAAAAAATGATGAGAGTGAAATTTTAAGATCTGTGACACAAAATTAACAGTATGAAGTTGTCTGCTTAAATTAACAGTGAAGTTGTCTGCTTAACCGCTCATTAAGTCTCGAAAAAAAATGTAAGTGTCAAATGGATCAGGAAGGTTTTAATATGTTTCAGATCAAGTATTTTTTCAAAAAAGTTTATGTTTTAGATTTTTAAAATGTAGAAGTGACAGTAATAAATTAAAACTAAAATTGAAAATAAGAAAATGTCAATTATGTTCTACGCAACTACCAGGACATCATAAATCAGCAAGGACAAAGTACTAGCATTAAAAACTGTATACTCGTATAATCCATTCGAAATTTAAACCACGATAAATTAAAAACAAAACTTATTAATGATAGCATTTCACCTCTCTAGCTTTCTGAATGCCTAGTACCATTAATGAGTCAGCTGGCTTAATAACTCGTCCTTTTGACCGGAAACGACACAAATGCAGATTAAAAGAGTTACGACAAAAATTAAATCATGTTGCTGAATCGATAAAAAATAATGAACGGGCTCGACGAAGTTTACAAAGAAATTAATTAATTTATACGAAGATGTTGGTTATGCATAAGAGCTAGAGGAAAGCATTTCGAGCACTTAATGTAAGAAAAAAAAAAAAAAACAAAAAAAAAAAAAAAAAAAAAAAAAAAGTGTGTGCGTACTTATGTACACGCGTTAGAAGTTATATC